>OX439483.1:197730249-203202755 GCA_949320155.1 Melangyna quadrimaculata | reverse complement strand
AACGTCGTGGAAAGTGTCTCTAAATTCGGAACCCTTCGTTCCAAAGAAGAAAAAATTAACTATAATCTGTTCTTAGTAAAATTATTACCTGATAAACAGGCGAAAGACATCATGCAAATAAGATACCTTTGTTATTCGAAGATCACTTGGGAGAGACCAAGAGGGAACAAAGGGGTAATGCAGTGTAGACGATGCCAGGCTTTTGGTCACCTGGCAAAAAATTGTGCTCGTAGGTATAACTGCGTAAAATGTGAGGGTGACCATAAGCCCGGCGAATGCAAACTACAAAAAACGAATGAATCGATTCCATATTGTATTAATTGCAAAAAATATGACCACGCAGCAAATTATAAGGGATGTCCTTTTTACGAAGGATATATGAACAACAGGAGAGCGTTAATAAGAAACGCAATTGAAAAAAACGAAAAAACGAAATTCTTTTGTTCAACAAACTGTTAAAAACGCAAGCTTTGTCACAACAAACACTTCTTTTGCCGATCATTTTAAAACCAACTCTCCGGTTGTTCAATCCCAAATAAGAACCACCTCGAATACAGGTGGAAAAAACGTTATTAACGAATTTTTCGAACTCTCTAACGAGTTATTCGGAACGAGTGTTGCCGATCTTATTTCGAAGATCAGAAACTTTCTACAGAACATAAACAGAGCGGGCTCAATTGAAGAGAAAAGATTGGCTTATTTAGGACTTCTTAACGAAGTCCTCATTTCAAACTCGAAGTAATGGCATTAAAAATACTAAGCCATAACGTTGGGTCCCTAATTGAACACTCGAGAAGAATTGAATCCCTTTCAATTCTGCTGAATAATAATATAACTGTGGCATTTTTACAAGAAACCCATCTAAATGACAGACATAAAATCTTTTTTGATTCATATGTAGTGATTAGAAATGACAAAAATCAAGGGGTGGAAATAGCCATAAAGAACAACATCCCATTCAAAACAATACACCCAAATAACGTTAACATACTCTGTAACCTGATCTCAGTTGAATATCGGTGCAATGGCTTTAAAAAATGTATTTTGTTGGGTTCCATATACATACCATCAGGTATGTCTGGTGCCTTTTTAATGGAAGAGCTAAAGAAATTAAATCATCTCGCTGAGTCCTTCGATGGCTGTATTTTGGGAGGGGACCTAAACGGAAGGAACCCCTTGTGGGGAGATAGTGTCACCAACACGAATGGCAATGGTCTGGAAAAATGGCTCGGGGACACTGATTGCAATTTTACGAACCTAACAACCGATTGTCCAACTTACCCAAGAACTTCATCTTATCTTGATCAATTTTTAATCTCCAACAACATTATTAATACAATTAACACAAAATGTAGCATCCGTGCCTTACCATCCTTTTCAGACCATCTGCCCATTCTTCTTAATATTAATTTGGCTGAGGCGGAAATTCCGTTGAGTCAACTTCCCGTTATCAGATCCTTCAAACAAACAGATTGGAACAGGTTCAGAATTGTGCTAGACGAAGAATTGAAAAACGTTAAACCCTGCCCAGTTTCAAATCTATCAAACTTAGAAATAGACCAAACAATTAAGAACTTTAACACCGCTTTTTTCTCGGCTATTGAATCAAACTCAAAAACAATATCACCAACGATTAAAAAATATGCACTTCTGCCAAATAGCATCAAAATTCTTTTTGAACACAAAAACGACTTAAAAAAATATACCATAATAACTACAACAGAACATCGAATGAATATAAAGAATTATCTGGTAGAATTTCCCTACTCAGACAAATTATCAAAGAAAAAGTAGCTAACTGGATTAATGACCAACTAAAAAAAAAAGACTTTCTAACATTAAACCAGGACCACAAGCATACAAAAGCATAAACAGACTTGTAGGTAAAACAAACAAATTCAGCTGTCAAAAACTAACAATCAATAACATTTCTATTAATGAAGAAGAAGATAAAGTCAAAGCTTTTGGTGATTACTATGAAGAAATTTATAGCATTCATCCAGTAAACGAGGATATCGAGCTCGCGGAACAAGTCAGGGAGAAAATCGAACATGCAAAGCTGTCATTACCGGATAGAATTTTTGTATTTGACATTGAAAACTCAGCTCTATCCCCAATAGCGCCACAAATGTTTACCTCCATAGTCGAAGTAACGTCCATAATCAGGAGTCTGAATAGCAAAAAATCGGCAGGTCCAGACAACGCATCAAATTTCATACTTAAAAAACTTTCTAAAACTGCAATAGAATCGATCACAGTAATCATAAATAACTGCCTTAACAATGGATACTTTCCACTAGATTGGAAAGTTGCCAGATTGTTACCAGTTAAAAAAAAAAAGAAGTAATTGTTCTGATCTTAGCAACTTTAGACCTATTTCCATGCTTTCCAACGTAGGAAAAATATTAGAACGAATTATTAATAACAAAATGGACAGTCACATAGACAATTCTTTTGAATTCATATCTGACTACCAATTTGGCTTTAAAAAACAATACTACACCACCCATGCCTTGGTTAAAATCCATAATGATGTTACTAATAATTTAAGAGAAAAGAAATGTACAGTAGCGTGTTGTCTGGACGTGGAAAAAGCGTTCGATAATGTGTGGACAGATGGTCTGCTATTTAAGATACTTGAAATTGGATTTCCTCCGGAAATTTTAAAAATGCTTCTCAGTTTTCTCTCTGACCGAAGTTTCTTCATAATGCTCCAGACTTTAAAATCTCACTTTATAAAAACCTATCGGGGTGTTCAACAAGGATCGGTATTGGGCCCAAGACTCTATAATTTGTTCATATATGACTTTCCCCATATAATAAAACATAATAGCATATCAGACACCAAAGGTATCTTATTTGCGGACGACACGGTAGTCTTTGCTCATGCCGAATATCCACATGATGCCCTCAGATTCCTCATAAATCATATTGACAAAATAGTTAAATATTACCGGAAATGGGGAATAAAACTAAATATTGCGAAGTCAGAAGCAATCTGTTTTAGGAACTCTTATAGTAAAGGTAAATTGGAAGTAGTAGCCGAAAGTAGAAACTTAACCCTTAAAATTGATGGGGTTGAAATTCCTTTTAAAAATAAAATAAAGTATCTTGGAGTCCACTTTTCTAATCTACTCAAATTCAATCCTCACGCTAGGATAGTAAAAGAAAAAGCATTAAAAATCTCAAATATATTAACACCTTACCTGAGACATCCTAGCTTAAAAAAAAACACCAAACTTCTATTTTACAAAACACTTATAAGACCCATTATGCTTTATGCTTTTCCATGCTGGTTCTCGATTTCACCTACGGTGGCTAAAGAACTAGAGATCCTGGAAAGAAAAATTTTAAGACACTGCATAAACAAGAATTTCAAGACAAGAACTAAAAAATTCTCTAACACATATGTCTATAATGAGGCTAAAGTTATTCCACTGATGACTTACGCTTTTGATATAATGAAAAAATTTACCAATAGAATGAGCTGGTCGGAAAACAGTCTGTTATATGAAATTTACAACCAACAAAAGAGTATTTCCTGGGAGAATTCACTATATCTTTCCCCAATAGGAATTGAGTTGGAGAGCAATACTCTTGGTTTGGAGTGTGCCCTACCATCCTTCTACCAACAAACTGTCCAAGGACAGAACCGTGGCTAACAAAGTTCAAATATTGTTTTTCGATCGCGCTGCATCCTGGCGTGCTACAGGATTCTTGGCAACCCATTTCCATGGCTCACTATTAAGTGAATTATGGGGGGTGACAACTCCGGGTGGTGGTCAGGATGTGGCGCATTGAACACAACTCATTGGGAAATTAAATTAAAGTCAACTGAAAATGTACAAATAAATTACATGTAAAAATATTTATTATTATCATTACACATTATTCTTATTATCATCATTATTGTAACAAAATTAAAATCAATGAACTGAATACCTATCAAGACAAACAAAAATAAAAAAAAAATTAATACAAAAAGAACTTGTAAGATAAAATGAACTATTTATGTTATGTATTTAATTAAATTTAATTGAAAACCAAACTTTATTATTGTAAACAAACAAAACCTTTGAATTAGCTGACAAAGAAACAAAAGAAAATTAATAAAACAAACTAATTTAAACTTGTAAATAAAAGAAAACTAAAAACAAAAACTAAACTTTGGAAAGAAAATCCATGTACAAAATCTTGATGTGTACCTGACATGTAAACATTGTGGTGAATTTCAGCTATGAGTTCCTAGAGTTACACGAATATAGTGTATCTCCCTTATCATAGGTTAGTTTTAAGTTAGGTTAAGTTTTCCACGACTAAAACGTCAAAATAATTGTGAAATAGCTCCATGAGCAAGAGCTCTCCAAACGTGTAAATAGATTAGCAATAGAAGCATATGTCATTAAAACAAGAGGGCCATACTGTACAGTTCTCAATATATCTTAGTGTAAGAAAAAGACAAATGTATTCATTGTAAAGAAAAAGAAAAGACTTAATAAAATTGAATTGAAAAATTGAATTGAAAAGTGCTGATCAACAATGTTGAGTTGATTTGGACGTGTAAATAAACAGAGTCTATCAACTTTTGCTGATCCGAACGTAACCAGACTCAAATGGATAGAAATCAACAAGTTTGATGAACACAGCTCTCATTTGTATTGCGCACGCGCTGTTTTTGGGCTGTGTAGGTATTCTGTTTTTTTTTTATTTGTGTAATAAGACATTGTTTTGTTTTCGTTTATTGTCTTATTTGTATTGTTTTTTAAAATGAAATGGACGTAGAAAATTGAGTAGGTACCTACGTAAATGAGTGTTTGCATGGACGCAAGACAGTATACACTTATACACGTACACACTAGCATGTTGATCGACAATTTAAACCAACAATGTTGGTCGGCATAATGTGGACGCTGCTTAATTGAAACATTGCAAACAAAATGTTTTGACATTTAATGCATGTTTTGCACTCTGTCTGAACTTGTTTGGAAGTGGCAATGATTTCACTAAGGCTTTTGTTAGTGTAAGCCTTGATATGATGTGAAGCCTATTATTTTCTTATCCAAAAGAACCTCATATAGATATTGATTTAAAAATAAGGTTGTTGCGGTAAATTTTACCACAACAAGTTTCATTGGCCTATTCATGATCATTAATTCATTTTAATCACTCCTTTTCCGTTGTGGCTCCAAAAGGCTCTTGGAGTTCAGTAGATACCTGGTTTCCATCAACCAGAGACCTGCTCCTAAAGTATTTTGGAAAAGCAACCCAAGCAGGTTGACACAAATCAAGGTGGAAAATGTGTGACGGGCGGTCCACAAAAGAATAAATAATTACCTTGTTGACAGATGGTCGACACAAACATAATACAACGTGACAGACAGGTGTCTACGTCCAAATCCAAAAGTTGCACGGGCGACACTTGGTCCCCGATGGCAGATGTGACTCAGTATGAGAATGGCTGAATGCCCAACGTAAATATTTTACTAAATTATTAATTGTATAAGATGGAATGTTAACGCTAGTCCCTTATCCCTTAATCTGCGCAAAAGTCCAACGATATAGAGTCAAATCGCGAAGTAGGGAATTATTGCCAATTTCTTCTCTCCGACATTTTGAATATTGAAGTTAACTTCCCATCAATTTTCTCAACAGTAATTTTACTTTTATTCGAGGGGAAAAATGTATACGGTCTTGAACTTGAGTTTCTTTTTGTAGATTTCCAAAACTTTCTTTTAAAAATTGAGGGGTGTGAATAGGGTGGCTGAATGCATTCATTGAATTCCCGCCCACTGGAAGTCATACCAGAGGACGGCGAATTCAGTGGCGATGACAATGCAGGAAGCTGGGTGTAAAGTGCGAGTAGGATAGGCGGTGGGGTCTCAACTGCGTTCGCTCACTCCCGCAAATATGCGGGGTGTAGCTGAATGATGACGCGACCGAAACCCACGCTTTCTGATTGGCCGAAAGCACTTGGGCATTGGAAAAAGGAAGCGGTCGTCCAGGCAAGGTCAAAGCCTGGAAGGGCACTTCTTACCCGTCTATAGAGCGAACGAGAGGTTCGGAAAGAAAATTGGAAAAAAAAGGAAATTTTTGGAAAAGCGAAAGAAAAAGAAATTCGAGTGTAGTTTTTTTGGTAATTTTTTTTGGAAGTTTTCATTACCGAAAAAGGTTGTGAAAACATTTAGAAAGGTGTTGTGAAAATTGGTGGAGAAAGTTTGGGAAAAAGGCAGAAAGAAAAGAGGAGGAAAATTGATTGGAGATAGGAGCGAGAAGTTGGCAGGAGAAAAATTACAAGCTAAGTATATATCGATATCTTATATTAGAATTGTGCGTTTCTTGTATCTGAGAGATTTTGTAAAATTTAGTGAATCGTTTGGTTTTTGCTTTCGAGTATATTTCCGATAAAGCGGAACTCGCGACCCGTTAAAAACCGTTTTGTTCTTTCGGGAAAAAGCAGTAACAGTCCATCTTCTTTTGTTTAACGCTTTTGTTCTAACAGTTTCTAAAAGATCTTGGGTTTTAATCCTACTTGAAAGGTTTCCCAAGCAAAATTTAAAATTAATTAAAATTCTTCTTTTAAGAGTTTAAATTCATTCTTTTACTTCAAAATTCATCTTTGTTGTTTTCCGCTCCAAAAGGTTTGTGATTTCCTTTCATTCAAAAAAAAAATCACTGGCGTCCATTTTATTCCAGGTACACCCTGTAAACATTTTTATAATTTAAGTTTAATTCAATAATTAATTAATTTCATTAATCGCAAGTAGATTAATAAAATCCCACACGTCGCTGAACCCACCCCATCGCTGAGCTACCGTGGTGGCAGCACCTTTTGTGCTACCTGTTGTGTAAGTTTGCGAAACGCACCCATCGCCCATCTGACAGTTGTCATAACTTTGATTTTTCTTTAGTCGCGACGCACGCCGGTTATTGTGCAAAAATTATTTTATTATTTCGTTTGTGATAATTTTTGCGTGGATTCGATAAATCCATTTGTGTTTCGCGGATATAAAATCCGTCATCATATTTATTAAACTATCATCCTAAATTCGCGTTTGTAAATTTCACAACAAGGTAAAAGAAATAGTAAACACTTTGTTCTGAGAGCAGCCATAGTTTTTAAATAATATCTTTTTGATTCTAAGTCATTAAAAAAATGCCCCTCCCACCTATAACGGGGTATAAAGACATCCCCTCCCATAGTCAGAAATACTTGAATTTTATTCTTCTACAAGATTCTGTTTTAATGTTTCCAAACAAAATTTGTGCCTCCCGTTCCCTGTCCATGTATCATATATGAACACAAAACTTAACACCTTTTTTTAACTACAAGAACTCATTATTTAGGCGTTAAAACCATACCACACTAAATATTACCAAAAAGTAAGGGTTTTTCTTGAAACAACAAAAAAAAAAAAAAATTGGATGTGGGGGATGATTTTAAACAGTTTGTATGGGGACAGTGAAGCTAATTTCATTAAATATGTTTTGTGTTCATATATGATACATGGGACAGGAAATGCTCAGAATGCTGTGCTCATATATGATTCATGGCACAGCGAAGTTGCTAAGTAAAATTCTCAAATTGGGCTTAGTTTTCGAATTATACCAAAAATATTACAAAATGACCAATGCATGGGTGAATTTTGTGTTTTAAGCAAGCTTAAGTTCAGACAAACCTACCTATTATATAATAAAAGCCAACGAACGTAATTGTTCCTATAAAGTATAATCAACATCAAAGAATGTGACACATAAATTTAAAATTTTGTCCTCCTGAAAAAATAAAACCCTCAAAAACAAAACGCTCCGGGAAAGTTTCCGGTAGCCCATACAAATATCGTCAAAAAACTATCGCCAGCAAATCAAAGACAACCTACATATATGTAGTTATTAAAATGGGTACTAACTACCTAACCTACTTAAATGATAATAACAAAAATTGACTATAGTTAATTAACAATAAGTTAAGCCGAATCCATTCCTGATTTGTTTGTGAAACAATTTAAAATAGATCTCTTTGCGAATCTGTCAAACTCAAAAGTAACAGCCAGCACTTTGTGGGGAATGTCAAACAAAAGGAAATTGAAAAAAAGAAAAACAAAAGCTTGATACCTATAAAATTTTAATGTAGTTCTGCGTTGATAAAAGAAAAGTGATAGAGTCGATAAATATAAAATAAATACATTTAAAGAAATATCTTAAAATTTCACAAGATTTAAAAGTTTTTTTGATTTGAAATAATTTTACTTATTTGTTATGACATTCCCCACAAAGTAAAATGAATGAGACAGCCATATATTGCCATTTTGTAAGGAGCTCTATTGGGATCACTGATGTATATGAGTCGCTTCACCTTTGTATTATTTATTAAGTTGTAATGAAGCAAAATTAAGTTAAAACAAAACAATATAGAAATACAAATACATACAAGGAACTTGTATTTAAAACCAATACCTACCACCCTGTCGTTTAATTTATTCTAGGTATGCTCAAAACTGTCTGACTACAAATTACCTATCTATAGACATACCTATTTATGTATTTCACACTTTTTCCTTTAAGCAAGTTAGCAACCCAACTTCACAACCCAACCAACCACCCACACTCCCACAGAAAACAAAAGAAAATAGATGTGAAAGTAATTTCTCCTATTCTCCTATGCATTGCCTGTCTATAATTCCGAATTCGTCACTTCTTGTCACTTCAAAGTTAAAAATCAAAAATGCACTCATTCAAGATCCAACATGAATTGTTCGAGCTTTTTTGTCGCTCTTGCATTTGCAAATTTTAGTTATCAGTTCAGTTTAAGTGAATTTTGTGGTCGGTTCGATCCGTGATCGTGAAGATAAAATAATTAATTTTTACATAAAATTTCTTTTTTGGGTCATAAATTTATTAAATAATTGTTTATTATGTGCAGTGTGTTTTTCTTGGAAAAAAATATAAGTTTTCTGTGTTTAAAAGAATTTTTCTTACAAAATAAAATAAGGTAGATTTGCTTTTAATTGCGTCGTTTTTTTTTACCGTTCGGTGTCGTCGTATCGCCGGTGTAAACTGTGGTGGTAGTTGTATTGGTTGTGTTTGTGTCGGCCGTTAGGGAGTTGTCGTTAAATTCAAATTCAAAGTTAAAATAATTTAAAAAAAAAAAAAAAAAATATTTTGCACCTGAAATTCTGTGTTTTCGCTTCCTAAAAATTGGAAAAGTGTTTTCAATATTCGAAAACTATGATTTATATATATAAATCATAGTTAATTTTGTAAATTTTTTTAATAGAAAATCGTGATTCGTGTAAATAATAAAATGTGAGTTATTCAAAAAAGTTTAAAATCCTTAAAAGCTTTGTGAAGGGTTTCAATATTTCTTAAAGTGTTCTTATAAGGCCTTTACCTATGTACCTAAAGAAAATGAGAAGATGATGACTACCTAATCTATTAGACAGAGGGGTATCAAATTTAAAACTTGCGGTAAGTTATTTTTTGAAATACCTATAATTACATTTACATAATTACATACTACTTCTTACTTACCTATATTATTATGGCGGCGTTGCATATTATAAATTCGTGTGCGTACTTTCTAGACTAAAAATTGCAATTTCTCAAACACATTAACCCCCACTTTCGAAGTGAGAGTTTAAACTTGTAAGTTCAGCTGAACCTTAAACTCAGTTTAAATTTTTGGTTTAACTCGTCCGGTTCCACAGTAAAATCAAACTATCATTTTCGTGATGTAGGAGGTGCCACCTTTCCATTGATGTATCATACTTTACGAAAACTTCAAGTTGAAAAATCGACTCTATCTTTATCTTTAAACTCAATTATCTCGATAACTAGAGCCCGTAGAGGGTTAAAACTATCATTTTCGTGATGTAGGAGGTGCCACCTTTCCATTGATGTATCATACTTTACGAAAACTTCAAGTTGAAAAATCGACTCTATCTTTATCTTTAAACTCAATTATCTCGATAGCTAGAGCCCGTAGAGGGTTAAAACTATCATTTTCGTGATGTAGGAGGTGCCACCTTTCCATTGATGTATCATACTTTACGAAAACTTCAAGTTGAAAAATCGACTCTATCTTTATCTTTAAACTCAATTATCTCGATAACTAGAGCCCTTAGAGGGTTAAAACTATCATTTTCGTGATGTAGGAGGTGCCACCTTTCCATTGATGTATCATACTTTACGAAAACTTCAAGTTGAAAAATCGACTCTATCTTTATCTTTAAACTCAATTATCGCGATAACTAGAGCCCGTAGAGGGTTAAAACTATCATTTTCGTGATGTAGGAGGTCCCACCTTTCCATTGATGTATCATACTTTACGAAAACTTCAAGTTGAAAAATCGACTCTATCTTTATCTTTAAACTCAATTATCGCGATAACTAGAGCCCGTAGAGGGTTAAAACTATCATTTTCGTGATGTAGGAGGTCCCACATTTCCATTGATGTATCACGAAAACTTCAAGTTGAGAAATCGACTCTATCTTTATCTTTAAACTCAATTATCTCGATAACTAGAGCCCGTAGAGGGTTAAAACTATCATTTTCGTGATGTAGGAGGTGCCACCTTTCCATTGATGTATCATACTTTACGAAAACTTCAAGTTGAAAAATCGACTCTATCTTTATCTTTAAACTCAATTATCTCGATAGCTAGAGCCCGTAGAGGGTTAAAACTATCATTTTCGTGATGTAGGAGGTGCCACCTTTCCATTGATGTATCATACTTTACGAAAACTTCAAGTTGAAAAATCGACTCTATCTTTATCTTTAAACTCAATTATCTCGATAACTAGAGCCCTTAGAGGGTTAAAACTATCATTTTCGTGATGTAGGAGGTGCCACCTTTCCATTGATGTATCATACTTTACGAAAACTTCAAGTTGAAAAATCGACTCTATCTTTATCTTTAAACTCAATTATCGCGATAACTAGAGCCCGTAGAGGGTTAAAACTATCATTTTCGTGATGTAGGAGGTCCCACCTTTCCATTGATGTATCATACTTAACGAAAACTTCAAGTTGAAAAATCGACTCTATCTTTATCTTTAAACTCAATTATCTCGATAACTAGAGCCCGTAGAGGGTTAAAACTATCATTTTCGTGATGTAGGAGGTGCCGCCTTTCCATTGATGTATCATACTTTACGAAAACTTCAAGTTGAAAAATCGACTCTATCTTTATCTTTAAACTCAATTATCTCGATAACTAGGGCCCGTAGAGGGTTAAAACTATCATTTTCGTGATGTAGGAGGTCCCACCTTTCCATTGATGTATCATACTTTACGAAAACTTCAAGTTGAAAAATCGACTCTATCTTTATCTTTAAACTCAATTATCTCGATAACTAGAGCCCGTAGAGGGTTAAAACTATCACTTTCGTTATGTAGGAGGTCCCACCTTTCCATTGATGTATCATACTTTACGAAAACTTCAAGTTGAAAAATCGACTCTATCTTTATCTTTAAACTCAATTATCGCGATAACTAGAGCCCGTAGAGGGTTAAAACTATCATTTTCGTGATGTAGGAGGTCCCACCTTTCCATTGATGTATCATACTTAACGAAAACTTCAAGTTGAAAAATCGACTCTATCTTTATCTTTAAACTCAATTATCTCGATAACTAGAGCCCGTAGAGGGTTAAAACTATCATTTTCGTGATGTAGGAGGTGCCGCCTTTCCATTGATGTATCATACTTTACGAAAACTTCAAGTTGAAAAATCGACTCTATCTTTATCTTTAAACTCAATTATCTCGATAACTAGGGCCCGTAGAGGGTTAAAACTATCATTTTCGTGATGTAGGAGGTCCCACCTTTCCATTGATGTATCATACTTTACGAAAACTTCAAGTTGAAAAATCGACTCTATCTTTATCTTTAAACTCAATTGTCTCGATAACTAGAGCCCGTAGAGGGTTAAAACTATCATTTTCGTGATGTAGGAGGTGCCACCTTTCCATTGATGTATCATACTTTACGAAAACTTCAAGTTGAAAATCGACTCTATCTTTATCTTTAAACTCAATTATCTCGATAACTAGAGCCCGTAGAGGGTTAAAACTATCACTTTCGTGATGTAGGAGGTGCCACCTTTCCATTGATGTATCATACTTTACGAAAACTTCAAGTTGAAAAATCGACTCTATCTTTATCTTTAAACTCAATTATCTCGATAACTAGAGCCCGTAGAGGGTTAAAACTATCACTTTCGTTATGTAGGAGGTCCCACCTTTCCATTGATGTATCATACTTTACGAAAACTTCAAGTTGAAAAATCGACTCTATCTTTATCTTTAAACTCAATTATCTCGATAACTAGAGCCCGTAGAGGGTTAAAACTATCATTTTCGTGATGTAGGAGGTGCCGCCTTTCCATTGATGCATCATACTTTACGAAAACTTCAAGTTGAAAAATCGACTCTATCTTTATCTTTAAACTCAATTATCTCGATTACTAGAGCCCGTAGAGGGTTAAAACTATCATTTTCGTGATGTAGGAGGTTCCATCTTTCCATTGATGTATCATACTTTACGAAAACTTCAAGTTGAAAAATCGACTCTATCTTTATCTTTAAACTCAATTATCTCGATACTACTTCTTACTTACCTATATTATTATGGCGGCGTTGCATATTATAAATTCGTGTGCGTACTTTCTGGACTTAAAATTGCAATTTCTCAAACATTTTAACCCCCACTTTCGAAATGAGAGTTTAAACTTGTAAGTTCAGCTGAACCTTAAACTCAGTTTATTTTTGGTTTAACTCGTCCGGTTCCACAGTAAAAACAAACTATCATTTTCGTGATGTAGGAGGTGCCACCTTTCCATTGATGTATCCTACTTTACGAAAACTTCAAGTTGAAAAATCGACTCTATCTTTATCTTTAAACTCAATTATCTCGATAACTAGAGCCCGTAGAGGGTTAAAACTATCATTTTCGTGATGTAGGAGGTCCCACCTTTCCATTGATGTATCATACTTTACGAAAACTTCAAGTTGAAAAATCGACTCTATCTTTATCTTTAAGCTCAATTATCTCGATAACTAGAGCCCGTAGAGGGTTAAAACTATCATTTTCGTGATGTAGGAGGTGCCGCCTTTCCATTGATGCATCATACTTTACGAAAACTTCAAGTTGAAAAATCGACTCTATCTTTATCTTTAAACTCAATTATCTCGATTACTAGAGCCCGTAGAGGGTTAAAACTATCACTTTCGTTATGTAGGAGGTCCCACCTTTCCATTGATGTATCATACTTTACGAAAACTTCAAGTTGAAAAATCGACTCTATCTTTATCTTTAAACTCAATTATCTCGATAACTAGAGCCCGTAGAGGGTTAAAACTATCATTTTCGTGATGTAGGAGGTGCCGCCTTTCCATTGATGCATCATACTTTACGAAAACTTCAAGTTGAAAAATCGACTCTATCTTTATCTTTAAACTCAATTATCTCGATTACTTGAGCCCGTAGAGGGTTAAAACTATCATTTTCGTGATGTAGGAGGTTCCATCTTTCCATTGATGTATCATACTTTACGAAAACTTCAAGTTGAAAAATCGACTCTATCTTTATCTTTAAACTCAATTATCTCGATACTACTTCTTACTTACCTATATTATTATGGCGGCGTTGCATATTATAAATTCGTGTGCGTACTTTCTGGACTAAAAATTGCAATTTCTCAAACATTTTAACCCCCACTTTCGAAATGAGAGTTTAAACTTGTAAGTTCAGCTGAACCTTAAACTCAGTTTATTTTTGGTTTAACTCGTCCGGTTCCACAGTAAAAACAAACTATCATTTTCGTGATGTAGGAGGTGCCACCTTTCCATTGATGTATCCTACTTTACGAAAACTTCAAGTTGAAAAATCGACTCTATCTTTATCTTTAAACTCAATTATCTCGATAACTAGAGCCCGTAGAGGGTTAAAACTATCATTTTCGTGATGTAGGAGGTCCCACATTTCCATTGATGTATCACGAAAACTTCAAGTTGAGAAATCGACTCTATCTTTATCTTTAAACTCAATTATCTCGATAACTAGAGCCCGTAGAGGGTTAAAACTATCATTTTCGTGATGTAGGAGGTGCCACCTTTCCATTGATGTATCTTACTTTACGAAAACTTCAAGTTGAAAAATCGACTCTATCTTTATCTTTAAACTCAATTATCTCGATAGCTAGAGCCCGTAGAGGGTTAAAACTATCATTTTCGTGATGTAGGAGGTGCCACCTTTCCATTGATGTATCATACTTTACGAAAACTTCAAGTTGAAAAATCGACTCTATCTTTATCTTTAAACTCAATTATCTCGATAACTAGAGCCCTTAGAGGGTTAAAACTATCATTTTCGTGATGTAGGAGGTGCCACCTTTCCATTGATGTATCATACTTTACGAAAACTTCAAGTTGAAAAATCGACTCTATCTTTATCTTTAAACTCAATTATCTCGATAACTAGAGCCCGTAGAGGGTTAAAACTTTCATTTTCGTGATGTAGGAGGTGCCGCCTTTCCATTGATGTATCATACTTAACGAAAACTTCAAGTTGAAAAATCGACTCTATCTTTATCTTTAAACTCAATTATCTCGATAACTAGGGCCCGTAGAGGGTTAAAACTATCATTTTCGTGATGTAGGAGGTCCCACCTTTCCATTGATGTATCATACTTTACGAAAACTTCAAGTTGAAAAATCGACTCTATCTTTATCTTTAAACTCAATTGTCTCGATAACTAGAGCCCGTAGAGGGTTAAAACTATCACTTTCGTGATGTAGGAGGTGCCACCTTTCCATTGATGTATCATACTTTACGAAAACTTCAAGTTGAAAAATCGACTCTATCTTTATCTTTAAACTCAATTATCTCGATAACTAGAGCCCGTAGAGGGTTAAAACTATCACTTTCGTTATGTAGCAGGTCCCACCTTTCCATTGATGTATCATACTTTACGAAAACTTCAAGTTGAAAAATCGACTCTATCTTTATCTTTAAACTCAATTATCTCGATAACTAGAGCCCGTAGAGGGTTAAAACTATCATTTTCGTGATGTAGGAGGTGCCGCCTTTCCATTGATGCATCATACTTTACGAAAACTTCAAGTTGAAAAATCGACTCTATCTTTATCTTTAAACTCAATTATCTCGATTACTAGAGCCCGTAGAGGGTTAAAACTATCATTTTCGTGATGTAGGAGGTTCCATCTTTCCATTGATGTATCATACTTTACGAAAACTTCAAGTTGAAAAATCGACTCTATCTTTATCTTTAAACTCAATTATCTCGATACTACTTCTTACTTACCTATATTATTATGGCGGCGTTGCATATTATAAATTCGTGTGCGTACTTTCTGGACTAAAAATTGCAATTTCTCAAACATTTTAACCCCCACTTTCGAAATGAGAGTTTAAACTTGTAAGTTCAGCTGAACCTTAAACTCAGTTTATTTTTGGTTTAACTCGTCCGGTTCCACAGTAAAAACAAACTATCATTTTCGTGATGTAGGAGGTGCCACCTTTCCATTGATGTATCCTACTTTACGAAAACTTCAAGTTGAAAAATCGACTCTATCTTTATCTTTAAACTCAATTATCTCGATAACTAGAGC
Source organism: Melangyna quadrimaculata (assembly GCA_949320155.1). Lineage (NCBI taxonomy): Eukaryota > Metazoa > Arthropoda > Insecta > Diptera > Syrphidae > Melangyna > Melangyna quadrimaculata. The sequence continues at coordinate 203,187,126 of OX439483.1, read as the reverse complement.
CCGTAGAGGGTTAAAACTATCATTTTCGTGATGTAGGAGGTCCCACCTTTCCATTGATGTATCATACTTTACGAAAACTTCAAGTTGAAAAATCGACTCTATCTTTATCTTTAAGCTCAATTATCTCGATAACTAGAGCCCGTAGAGGGTTAAAACTATCATTTTCGTGATGTAGAAGGTCCCACCTTTCCATTGATGTATCATACTTTACGAAAACTTCAAGTTGAAAAATCGACTCTATCTTTATCTTTAAACTCAATTATCTCGATAACTAGAGCCCGTAGAGGGTTAAAACTATCATTTTCGTGATGTAGGAGGTCCCACCTTTCCATTGATGTATCATACTTTACGAAAACTTCAAGTTGAAAAATCGACTCTATCTTTATCTTTAAACTCAATTATCTCGATAACTAGAGCCCGTAGAGGGTTAAAACTATCATTTTCGTGATGTAGGAGGTCCCACCTTTCCATTGATGTATCATACTTTACGAAAACTTCAAGTTGAAAAATCGACTCTATCTTTATCTTTAAACTCAATTATCTCGATAACTAGAGCCCGTAGAGGGTTAAAACTATCATTTTCGTGATGTAGGAGGTGCCACCTTTCCATTGATGTATCATACTTTACGAAAACTTCAAGTTGAAAAATCGACTCTATCTTTATCTTTAAACTCAATTATCTCGATAACTAGAGCCCGTAGAGGGTTAAAACTATCATTTTCGTGATGTAGGAGGTCCCACCTTTCCATTGATGTATCATACTTTACGAAAACTTCAAGTTGAAAAATCGACTCTATCTTTATCTTTAAACTCAATTATCTCGATAACTAGAGCCCGTAGAGGGTTAAAACTATCATTTTCGTGATGTAGGAGGTCCCACCTTTCCATTGATGTATCATACTTTACGAAAACTTCAAGTTGAAAAATCGACTCTATCTTTATCTTTAAACTCAATTATCTCGATAACTAGAGCCCGTAGAGGGTTAAAACTATCATTTTCGTGATGTAGGAGGTGCCACCTTTCCATTGATGTATCATACTTTACGAAAACTTCAAGTTGAAAAATCGACTCTATCTTTATCTTTAAACTCAATTATCTCGATAGCTAGAGCCCGTAGAGGGTTAAAACTATCATTTTCGTGATGTAGGAGGTGCCACCTTTCCATTGATGTATCATACTTTACGAAAACTTCAAGTTGAAAAATCGACTCTATCTTTATCTTTAAACTCAATTATCTCGATAACTAGAGCCCTTAGAGGGTTAAAACTATCATTTTCGTGATGTAGGAGGTGCCACCTTTCCATTGATGTATCATACTTTACGAAAACTTCAAGTTGAAAAATCGACTCTATCTTTATCTTTAAACTCAATTATCGCGATAACTAGAGCCCGTAGAGGGTTAAAACTATCATTTTCGTGATGTAGGAGGTCCCACCTTTCCATTGATGTATCATACTTAACGAAAACTTCAAGTTGAAAAATCGACTCTATCTTTATCTTTAAACTCAATTATCTCGATAACTAGAGCCCGTAGAGGGTTAAAACTATCATTTTCGTGATGTAGGAGGTGCCACCTTTCCATTGATGTATCATACTTTACGAAAACTTCAAGTTGAAAAATCGACTCTATCTTTATCTTTAAACTCAATTATCTCGATAACTAGAGCCCGTAGAGGGTTAAAACTATCATTTTCGTGATGTAGGAGGTGCCACCTTTCCATTGATGTATCATACTTTACGAAAACTTCAAGTTGAAAAATCGACTCTATCTTTATCTTTAAACTCAATTATCTCGATAACTAGAGCCCGTAGAGGGTTAAAACTATCACTTGCGTGATGTAGGAGGTCCCAACTTTCCATTGATGTATCATACTTTACGAAAACTTCAAGTTGAAAAATCGACTCTATCTTTATCTTTAAACTCAATTATCTCGATAACTAGAGCCCGTAGAGGGTTAAAACTATCATTTTCGTGATGTAGGAGGTCCCACCTTTCCATTGATGTATCATACTTTACGAAAACTTCAAGTTGGAAAATCGACTCTATCTTTATCCTTAAACTCAATTATCTCGATAACTAGGGCCCGTAGAGGGTTAAAACTATCATTTTCGTGATGTAGGAGGTCCCACCTTTCCATTGATGTATCATACTTTACGAAAACTTCAAGTTGAAAAATCGACTCTATCTTTATCTTTAAACTCAATTGTCTCGATAACTAGAGCCCGTAGAGGGTTAAAACTATCATTTTCGTGATGTAGGAGGTGCCACCTTTCCATTGATGTATCATACTTTACGAAAACTTCAAGTTGAAAATCGACTCTATCTTTATCTTTAAACTCAATTATCTCGATAACTAGAGCCCGTAGAGGGTTAAAACTATCACTTTCGTGATGTAGGAGGTCCCACCTTTCCATTGATGTATCATACTTTACGAAAACTTCAAGTTGAAAAATCGACTCTATCTTTATCCTTAAACTCAGTTATCAATAACTAGGGCCCGTAGATGGTTAAAACTATCATTTTCGTGATGTAGGAGGTCCCACCTTTCCATTGATGTATCATACTTTACGAAAACTTCTAGTTGAAAAATCGACTCTATCTTTATCTTTAAACTCAATTATCTCGATAACTAGAGCCCGTAGACGGTTAAAACTATCATTTTCGTGATGTAGGAGGTCCCACCTTTCCATTGATGTATCATACTTTACGAAAACTTCAAGTTGAAAAATCGACTCTATCTTTATCCTTAAACTCAATTATCTCGATAACTAGAGCCCGTAGAGGGTTAAAACTATCATTTTCGTGATGTAGGAGGTGCCACCTTTCCATTGATGTATCATACTTTACGAAAACTTCAAGTTGAAAAATCGACTCTATCTTTATCATTTTCGTGATGTAGGAGGTGCCACCTTTCCATTGATGTATCATACTTTACGAAAACTTCAAGTTGAAAAATCGACTCTATCTTTATCTTTAAACTCAATTATCTCGATAACTAGAGCCCGTAGAGGGTTAAAACTATCATTTTCGTGATGTAAGAGGTCCCACCTTTCCATTGATGTATCATACTTTACGAAAACTTCAAGTTGAAAAATCGACTCTATCTTTATCTTTAAACTCAATTATCTCGATAACTAGAGCCCGTAGAGGGTTAAAACTATCATTTTCGTGATGTAGGAGGTGCCGCCTTTCCATTGATGTATCATACTTTACGAAAACTTCAAGTTGAAAAATCGACTCTATCTTTATCTTTAAACTCAATTATCTCGATAACTAGAGCCCGTAGAGGGTTAAAACTATCATTTTCGTGATGTAGGAGGTCCCACCTTTCCATTGATGTATCATACTTTACGAAAACTTCAAGTTGAAAAATCGACTCTATCTTTATCTTTAAACTCAATTATCTCGATAACTAGAGCCCGTAGAGGGTTAAAACTATCATTGTAGGAGGTCCCACCTTTCCATTGATGTATCATACTTTACGAAAACTTCAAGTTGAAAAATCGACTCTATCTTTATCTTTAAACTCAATTATCTCGATAACTAGAGCCTGTAGAGGGTTAAAACTATCATTTTCGTGACGTAGGAGGTGCCAGCTTTCCATTGATGTATCATACTTTACGAAAACTTCAAGTTGAAAAATCGACTCTATCTTTATCTTTAAACTCAATTATCTCGATAACTAGAGCATGTAGAGGGTTAAAACTATCATTTTCGTGATGTAGGAGGTGCCACCTTTCCATTGATGTATCATACTTTACGAAAACTTCAAGTTGAAAAATCGACTCTATCTTTATCTTTAAACTCAATTATCTCGATAACTAGAGCCCGTAGAGGGTTAAAACTATCATTTTCGTGATGTAGGAGGTCCCACCTTTCCATTGATGTATCATACTTTACGAAAACTTCAAGTTGAAAAATCGACTCTATCTTTATCTTTAAACTCAATTATCTCGATAACTAGAGCCCGTAGAGGGTTAAAACTATCATTTTCGTGATGTAGGAGGTGCCACCTTTCCATTGATGTATCATACTTTACGAAAACTTCAAGTTGAAAAATCGACTCTATCTTTATCTTTAAACTCAATTATCTCGATAACTAGAGCCCGTAGAGGGTTAAAACTATCATTTTCGTGATGTAGGAGGTCCCACCTTTCCATTGATGTATCATACTTTACGAAAACTTCAAGTTGAAAAATCGACTCTATCTTTATCTTTAAACTCAATTATCTCGATAACTAGAGCCCGTAGAGGGTTAAAACTATCATTTTCGTGATGTAGGAGGTGCCACCTTTCCATTGATGTATCATACTTTACGAAAACTTCAAGTTGAAAAATCGACTCTATCTTTATCTTTAAACTCAATTATCTCGATAACTAGAGCCCGTAGAGGGTTAAAACTATCATTTTCGTGATGTAGGAGGTCCCACCTTTCCATTGATGTATCATACTTTACGAAAACTTCAAGTTGAAAAATCGACTCTATCTTTATCTTTAAACTCAATTATCTCGATAACTAGAGCCCGTAGAGGGTTAAAACTATCATTTTCGTGATGTAGGAGGTCCCACCTTTCCATTGATGTATCATACTTTACGAAAACTTCAAGTTGAAAAATCGACTCTATCTTTATCTTTAAACTCAATTATCTCGATAACTAGAGCCCGTAGAGGGTTAAAACTATCATTTTCGTGATGTAGGAGGTCCCACCTTTCCATTGATGTATCATACTTTACGAAAACTTCAAGTTGAAAAATCGACTCTATCTTTATCTTTAAACTCAATTATCTCGATAACTAGAGCCCGTAGAGGGTTAAAACTATCATTTTCGTGATGTAGGAGGTCCCACCTTTCCATTGATGTATCATACTTTACGAAAACTTCAAGTTGAAAAATCGACTCTATCTTTATCTTTAAACTCAATTATCTCGATAACTAGAGCCTGTAGAGGGTTAAAACTATCATTTTCGTGACGTAGGAGGTGCCAGCTTTCCATTGATGTATCATACTTTACGAAAACTTCAAGTTGAAAAATCGACTCTATCTTTATCTTTAAACTCAATTATCTCGATAACTAGAGCCCGTAGAGGGTTAAGACTATCATTTTCGTGATGTAGGAGGTGCCACCTTTCCATTGATGTATCATACTTTACGAAAACTTCAAGTTGAAAAATCGACTCTATCTTTATCTTTAAACTCAATTATCTCGATAACTAGAGCCCGTAGAGGGTTAAAACTATCATTTTCGTGATGTAGGAGGTGCCACCTTTCCATTGATGTATCATACTTTACGAAAACTTCAAGTTGAAAAATCGACTCTATCTTTATCTTTAAACTCAATTATCTCTATAACTAGAGCCCGTAGAGGGTTAAAACTATCATTTTCGTGATGTAGGAGGTCCCACCTTTCCATTGATGTATCATACTTTACGAAAACTTCAAGTTGAAAAATCGACTCTATCTTTATTTTTAAACTCAATTATCTCGATAACTAGAGCCGTAGAGGGTTAAAACTATCATTTTCGTGATGTAGGAGGTCCCACCTTTCCATTGATGTATCATACTTTACGAAAACTTCAAGTTGAAAAATCGACTCTATCTTTATCTTTAAACTCAATTATCTCGATAACTAGAGCCCGTAGAGGGTTAAAACTATCATTTTCGTGATGTAGGAGGTGCCACCTTTCCATTGATGTATCATACTTTACGAAAACTTCAAGTTGAAAAATCGACTCTATCTTTATCTTTAAACTCAATTATCTCGATAACTAGAGCATGTAGAGGGTTAAAACTATCATTTTCGTGATGTAGGAGGTGCCACCTTTCCATTGATGTATCATACTTTACGAAAACTTCTAGTTGAAAAATCGACTCTATCTTTATCTTTAAACTCAATTATCTCGATAACTAGAGCCCGTAGAGGGTTAAAACTATCATTTTCGTGATGTAGGAGGTCCCACCTTTCCATTGATGTATCACACTTTACGAAAACTTCAAGTTGAAAAATCGACTCTATCTTTAACTTTAAACTCAATTATCTCGATAACTAGAGCCCGTAGAGGGTTAAAACTATCATTTTCGTGATGTAGGAGGTGCCACCTTTCCATTGATGTATCATACTTTACGAAAACTTCAAGTTGAAAAATCGACTCTATATTTATCTTTAAACTCAATTATCTCGATAACTAGAGCCCGTAGAGGGTTAAAACTATCATTTTCGTGATGTAGGAGGTCCCACCTTTCCATTGATGTATCATACTTTACGAAAACTTCAAGTTGAAAAATCGACTCTATCTTTATCTTTAAACTCAATTATCTCGATAACTAGAGCCCGTAGAGGGTTAAAACTATCATTTTCGTGATGAAGGAGGTGCCACCTTTCCATTGATGTATCAAACTTTACGAAAACTTCAAGTTGAAAAATCGACTCTATATTTATCTTTAAACTCAATTATCTCGATAACTAGAGCCCGTAGAGGGTTAAAACTATCATTTTCGTGATGTAGGAGGTCCCACCTTTCCATTGATGTATCATACTTTACGAAAACTTCAAGTTGAAAAATCGACTCTATCTTTATCTTTAAACTCAATTATCTCGATAACTAGAGCCCGTAGAGGGTTTAAAACTATCATTTTCGTGATGTAGGAGGTGCCACCTTTCCATTGATGTATCATACTTTACGAAAACTTCAAGTTGAAAAATCGACTCTATCTTTAACTTTAAACTCAATTATCTCGATAACTAGAGCCCGTAGAGGGTTAAAACTATCATTTTCGTGATGTAGGAGGTCCCACCTTTCCATTGATGTATCATACTTTACGAAACTTCAAGTTGAAAAATCGACTCTAGCTTTATCTTTAAACTCAATTATCTCGATAACTAGAGCCCGTAGAGGGTTAAAACTATCATTTTCGTGATGTAGGCGGTGCCACCTTTCCATTGATGTATCAAACTTTACGAAAACTTCAAGTTTAAAAATCGACTCTATATTTATCTTTAAACTCAATTATCTCGATAACTAGAGCCCGTAGAGGGTTAAAACTATCATTTTCGTGATGTAGGTGGTGCCACCTTTCCATTGATGTATCATACTTTACGAAAACTTCAAGTTGAAAAATCGACTCTATCTTTATCTTTAAACTCAATTATCTCGATAACTAGAGCCCGTAGAGGGTTAAAACTATCATTTTCGTGATGTAGGAGGTCCCACCTTTCCATTGATGTATCATACTTTACGAAAACTTCAAGTTGAAAAATCGACTCTATCTTTATCTTTAAACTCAATTATCTCGATAACTAGAGCCCGTAGAGGGTTAAAACTATCATTTTCGTGATGTAGGAGGTCCCACCTTTCCATTGATGTATCATACTTTACGAAAACTTCAAGTTGAAAAATCGACTCTATCTTTATCTTTAAACTCAATTATCTCGATAACTAGAGCCCGTAGAGGGTTAAAACTATCATTTTCGTGATGTAGGAGGTCCCACCTTTCCATTGATGTATCATACTTTACGAAAACTTCAAGTTGAAAAATCGACTCTATCTTTATCTTTAAACTCAATTATCTCGATAACTAGAGCCCGTAGAGGGTTAAAACTATCATTTTCGTGATGTAGGAGGTGCCACCTTTCCATTGATGTATCATACTTTACGAAAACTTCAAGTTGAAAAATCGACTCTATATTTATCTTTAAACTCAATTATCTCGATAACTAGAGCCCGTAGAGGGTTAAAACTATCATTTTCGTGATGTAGGAGGTGCCACCTTTCCATTAATGTATCATACTTTACGAAAACTTCAAGTTGAAAAATCGACTCTATATTTATCTTTAAACTCAATTATCTCGATAACTAGAGCCCGTAGAGGGTTAAAACTATCATTTTCGTGATGTAGGAGGTCCCACCTTTCCATTGATGTATCATACTTTACGAAAACTTCAAGTTGAAAAATCGACTCTATCTTTATTTTTAAACTCAATTATCTCGATAACTAGAGCCCGTAGAGGGTTAAAACTATCATTTTCGTGATGTAGGAGGTCCCACCTTTCCATTGATGTATCATACTTTACGAAAACTTCAAGTTGAAAAATCGACTCTATCTTTATCTTTAAACTCAATTATCTCGATAACTAGAGCCCGTAGAGGGTTAAAACTATCATTTTCGTGATGTAGGAGGTGCCACCTTTCCATTGATGTATCATACTTTACGAAAACTTCAAGTTGAAAAATCGACTCTATCTTTATCTTTAAACTCAATTATCTCGATAACTAGAGCATGTAGAGGGTTAAAACTATCATTTTCGTGATGTAGGAGGTGCCACCTTTCCATTGATGTATCATACTTTACGAAAACTTCAAGTTGAAAAATCGACTCTATCTTTATCTTTAAACTCAATTATCTCGATAACTAGAGCCCGTAGAGGGTTAAAACTATCATTTTCGTGATGTAGGAGGTCCCACCTTTCCATTGATGTATCACACTTTACGAAAACTTCAAGTTGAAAAATCGACTCTATCTTTAACTTTAAACTCAATTATCTCGATAACTAGAGCCCGTAGAGGGTTAAAACTATCATTTTCGTGATGTAGGAGGTGCCACCTTTCCATTGATGTATCATACTTTACGAAAACTTCAAGTTGAAAAATCGACTCTATCTTTATCTTTAAACTCAATTATCTCGATAACTAGAGCCCGTAGAGGGTTAAAACTATCATTTTCGTGATGAAGGAGGTGCCACCTTTCCATTGATGTATCAAACTTTACGAAAACTTCAAGTTGAAAAATCGACTCTATATTTATCTTTAAACTCAATTATCTCGATAACTAGAGCCCGTAGAGGGTTAAAACTATCATTTTCGTGATGTAGGAGGTCCCACCTTTCCATTGATGTATCATACTTTACGAAAACTTCAAGTTGAAAAATCGACTCTATCTTTATCTTTAAACTCAATTATTTCGATAACTAGAGCCCGTAGAGGGTTAAAACTATCATTTTCGTGATGTAGGAGGTGCCACCTTTCCATTGATGTATCATACTTTACGAAAACTTCAAGTTGAAAAATCGACTCTATCTTTAACTTTAAACTCAATTATCTCGATAACTAGAGCCCGTAGAGGGTTAAAACTATCATTTTCGTGATGTAGGAGGTCCCACCTTTCCATTGATGTATCATACTTTACGAAAACTTCAAGTTGAAAAATCGACTCTAGCTTTATCTTTAAACTCAATTATCTCGATAACTAGAGCCCGTAGAGGGTTAAAACTATCATTTTCGTGATGTAGGCGGTGCCACCTTTCCATTGATGTATCAAACTTTACGAAAACTTCAAGTTTAAAAATCGACTCTATATTTATCTTTAAACTCAATTATCTCGATAACTAAAGCCCGTAGAGGGTTAAAACTATCATTTTCGTGATGTAGGTGGTGCCACCTTTCCATTGATGTATCATACTTTACGAAAACTTCAAGTTGAAAAATCGACTCTATCTTTATCTTTAAACTCAATTATCTCGATAACTAGAGCCCGTAGAGGGTTAAAACTATCATTTTCGTGATGTAGGAGGTCCCACCTTTCCATTGATGTATCATACTTTACGAAAACTTCAAGTTGAAAAATCGACTCTATCTTTATCTTTAAACTCAATTATCTCGATAACTAGAGCCCGTAGAGGGTTAAAACTATCATTTTCGTGATGTAGGAGGTCCCACCTTTCCATTGATGTATCATACTTTACGAAAACTTCAAGTTGAAAAATCGACTCTATCTTTATCTTTAAACTCAATTATCTCGATAACTAGAGCCCGTAGAGGGTTAAAACTATCATTTTCGTGATGTAGGAGGTCCCACCTTTCCATTGATGTATCATACTTTACGAAAACTTCAAGTTGAAAAATCGACTCTATCTTTATCTTTAAACTCAATTATCTCGATAACTAGAGCCCTTAGAGGGTTAAAACTATCATTTTCGTGATGTAGGAGGTGCCACCTTTCCATTGATGTATCACACTTTACGAAAACTTCAAGTTGAAAAATCGACTCTATATTTATCTTTAAACTCAATTATCTCGATAACTAGAGCCCGTAGAGGGTTAAAACTATCATTTTCGTGATGTAGGAGGTGCCACCTTTCCATTAATGTATCATACTTTACGAAAACTTCAAGTTGAAAAATCGACTCTATATTTATCTTTAAACTCAATTATCTCGATAACTAGAGCCCGTAGAGGGTTAAAACTATCATTTTCGTGATGTAGGAGGTCCCACCTTTCCATTGATGTATCATACTTTACGAAAACTTCAAGTTGAAAAATCGACTCTATCTTTATCTTTAAACTCAATGATCTCGATAACTAGAGCCTGTAGAGGGTTAAAACTATCATTTTCGTGATGTAGGAGGTGCCACCTTTCCATTGATGTATCATACTTTACGAAAACTTCAAGTTGAAAAATCGACTCTATCTTTATCTTTAAACTCAATTATCTCGATAACTAGAGCCCGTAGAGGGTTAAAACTATCATTTTCGTGATGTAGGAGGTGCCACCTTTCCATTGATGTATCATACTTTACGAAAACTTCAAGTTGAAAAATCGACTCTATATTTATCTTTAAACTCAATTATCTCGATAACTAGAGCCCGTAGAGGGTTAAAACTATCATTTTCGTGATGAAGGAGGTCCCACCTTTCCATTGATGTATCATACTTTACGAAAACTTCAAGTTGAAAAATCGACTCTATCTTTATCTTTAAACTCAATTATCTCGATAACTAGAGCCCGTAGAGGGTTAAAACTATCATTTTCGTGATGTAGGAGGTCCCACCTTTCCATTGATGTATCATACTTTACGAAAACTTCAAGTTGAAAAATCGACTCTATCTTTATCTTTAAACTCAATTATCTCGATAACTAGAGCCCGTAGAGGGTTAAAACTATCATTTTCGTGATGTAGGAGGTGCCACCTTTCCATTGATGTATCATACTTTACGAAAACTTCAAGTTGAAAAATCGACTCTATATTTATCTTTAAACTCAATTATCTCGATAACTAGAGCCCGTAGAGGGTTAAAACTATCATTTTCGTGATGAAGGAGGTCCCACCTTTCCATTGATGTATCATACTTTACGAAAACTTCAAGTTGAAAAATCGACTCTATCTTTATCTTTAAACTCAATTATCTCGATAACTAGAGCCCGTAGAGGGTTAAAACTATCATTTTCGTGATGTAGGAGGTCCCACCTTTCCATTGATGTATCATACTTTACGAAAACTTCAAGTTGAAAAATCGACTCTATCTTTATCTTTAAACTCAATTATCTCGATAACTAGAGCCCGTAGAGGGTTAAAACTATCATTTTCGTGATGTAGGAGGTGCCACCTTTCCATTGATGTATCATACTTTACGAAAACTTCAAGTTGAAAAATCGACTCTATATTTATCTTTAAACTCAATTATCTCGATAACTAGAGCCCGTAGAGGGTTAAAACTATCATTTCCGTGATGTAGGAGGTCCCACCTTTCCATTGATGTATCATACTTTACGAAAACTTCAAGTTGAAAAATCGACTCTATCTTTATCTTTAAACTCAATTATCTCGATAACTAGAGCCCGTAGAGGGTTAAAACTATCATTTTCGTGATGTAGGAGGTGCCACCTTTCCATTGATGTATCATACTTTACGAAAACTTCAAGTTGAAAAATCGACTCTATCTTTATCTTTAAACTCAATTATCTCAATAACTAGAGCCCGTAGAGGGTTAAAACTATCATTTTCGTGATGTAGGAGGTGCCACCTTTCCATTGATATATCATACTTTACGAAAACTTCAAGTTGAAAAATCGACTCTATATTTATCTTTAAACTCAATTATCTCGATAACTAGAGCCCATAGAGGGTTAAAACTATCATTTCCGTAATGTAGGAGGTCCCACCTTTCCATTGATGTATCATACTTTACGAAAACTTCAAATTGAAAAATCGACTCTATCTTTATCTTTAAACTCAATTATCTCGATAACTAGAGCCCGTAGAGGGTTAAAACTATAATTTTCGTGATGTAGGAGGTGCCACCTTTCCATTGATGTATCATACTTTACGAAAACTTCAAGTTGAAAAATCGACTCTATCTTTATCTTTAAACTCAATTATCTCGATAACTAGAGCCCGTAGAGGGTTAAAACTATCATTTTCGTGATGTAGGAGGTCCCACCTTTCCATTGATGTATCATACTTTACGAAAACTTCAAGTTGAAAAATCGACTCTATCTTTATCTTTAAACTCAATTATCTCGATAACTAGAGCCCGTAGAGGGTTAAAACTATCATTTTCGTGATGTAGGAGGTGCCACCTTTCCATTGATGTATCATACTTTACGAAAACTTCAAGTTGAAAAATCGACTCTATATTTATCTTTAAACTCAATTATCTCGATAACTAGAGCCCGTAGAGGGTTAAAACTATCATTTTCGTGATGTAGGAGGTGCCACCTTTCCATTAATGTATCATACTTTACGAAAACTTCAAGTTGAAAAATCGACTCAATATTTATCTTTAAACTCAATTATCTCGATAACTAGAGCCCGTAGAGGGTTAAAACTATCATTTTCGTGATGTAGGAGGTCCCACCTTTCCATTGATGTATCATACTTTACGAAAACTTCAAGTTGAAAAATCGACTCTATCTTTATCTTTAAACTCAATGATCTCGATAACTAGAGCCTGTAGAGGGTTAAAACTATCATTTTCGTGATGTAGGAGGTGCCACCTTTCCATTGATGTATCATACTTTACGAAAACTTCAAGTTGAAAAATCGACTCTATATTTATCTTTAAACTCAATTATCTCGATAACTAGAGCCCGTAGAGGGTTAAAACTATCATTTTCGTGATGTAGGAGGTCCCACCTTTCCATTGATGTATCATACTTTACGAAAACTTCAAGTTGAAAAATCGACTCTATCTTTATCTTTAAACTCAATTATCTCGATAACTAGAGCCCGTAGAGGGTTAAAACTATAATTTTCGTGATGTAGGAGGTGCCACCTTTCCATTGATGTATCATACTTTACGAAAACTTCAAATTGAAAAATCGACTCTATCTTTATCTTTAAACTCAATTATCTCGATAACTAGAGCCCGTAGAGGGTTAAAACTATAATTTTCGTGATGTAGGAGGTGCCACCTTTCCATTGATGTATCATACTTTACGAAAACTTCAAGTTGAAAAATCGACTCTATATTTATCTTTAAACTCAATTATCTCGATAACTAGAGCCCGTAGAGGGTTAAAACTATCATTTTCGTGATGTAGGAGGTCCCACCTTTCCATTGATGTATCATACTTTACGAAAACTTCAAGTTGAAAAATCGACTCTATCTTTATCTTTAAACTCAATTATCTCGATAACTAGAGCCCGTAGAGGGTTAAAACTATAATTTTCGTGATGTAGGAGGTGCCACCTTTCCATTGATGTATCATACTTAACGAAAACTTCAAATTGAAAAATCGACTCTATCTTTATCTTTAAACTCAATTATCTCGATAACTAGAGCCCGTAGAGGGTTAAAACTATAATTTTCGTGATGTAGGAGGTGCCACCTTTCCATTGATGTATCATACTTTACGAAAACTTCAAGTTGAAAAATCGACTCTATATTTATCTTTAAACTCAATTATCTCGATAACTAGAGCCTGTAGAGGGTTAAAACTATCATTTTCGTGATGTAGGAGGTGCCACCTTTCCATTGATGTATCATACTTTACGAAAACTTCAAGTTGAAAAATCGACTCTATCTTTATCTTTAAACTCAATTTTATCTTTATTTTTAAACTCAATTTTCTCGATAACTAGAGCCTGTAGAGGGTTAAAACTATCATTTTCGTGATGTAGGAGGTGCCAGCTTTCCATTGATGTATCATACTTTACGAAAACTTCAAGTTGAAAAATCGACTCTATCTTTATCTTTAAACTCAATTATCTCGATAACTAGAGCCCGTAGAGGGTTAAAACTATCATTTTCGTGATGTAGGAGGTCCCACCTTTCCATTGATGTATCATACTTTACGAAAACTTCAAGTTGAAAAATCGACTCTATCTTTATCTTTAAACTCAATTATCTCGATAACTAGAGCCCGTAGAGGGTTAAAACTATCATTTTCGTGATGTAGGATGTCCCACCTTTCCATTGATGTATCATACTTTACGAAAACTTCAAGTTGAAAAATCGACTCTATCTTTATCTTTAAACTCAATTATCTCGATAACTAGAGCCCGTAGAGGGTTAAAACTATCATTTTCGTGATGTAGGAGGACCCACCTTTCCACTGATGTATCATACTTTACGAAAACTTCAAGCTGAAAAATCGACTCTATATTTATCTTTAAACTCAATTATCTCGATAACTAGAGCCCGTAGAGGGTTAAAACTATCATTTTCGTGATGTAGGAGGTGTCACCTTTCCATTGATGTATCATACTTTACGAAAACTTCAAGTTGAAAATCGACTCTATCTTTATCTTTAAACTCAATTATCTCGATAACTAGAGCCCGTAGAGGGTTAAAACTATCATTTTCGTGATGTAGGAGGTGCCACCTTTCCATTGATGTATCATACTTTACGAAAACTTCAAGTTGAAAAATCGACTCTATCTTTATCTCTAAACTCAATTATCTCGATAACTAGAGCCCGTAGAGGTTAAAACTATCATTTTCGTGATGTAGGAGGTCCCACCTTTCCATTGATGTATCATACTTTACGAAAACTTCAAGTTGAAAAATCGACTCTATCTTTATCTTTAAACTCAATTATCTCGATAACTAGAGCCCGTAGAGGGTTAAAACTATCATTTTCGTGATGTAGGAGGTGCCACCTTTCCATTGATGTATCATACTTTACGAAAACTTCAAGTTGAAAAATCGACTCTATCTTTATCTCTAAACTCAATTATCTCGATAACTAGAGCCCGTAGAGGGTTAAAACTATCATTTTCGTGATGTAGGAGGTCCCACCTTTCCATTGATGTATCATACTTTACGAAAACTTCAAGTTGAAAAATCGACTCTATCTTTATCTTTAAACTCAATTATCTCGATAACTAGAGCCCGTAGAGGGTTAAAACTATCATTTTCGTGATGTAGGAGGTGCCACCTTTCCATTGATGTATCATACTTTACGAAAACTTCAAGTTGAAAAATCGACTCTATCTTTATCTTTAAACTCAATTATCTCGATAACTAGAGCCCGTAGAGGGTTAAAACTATCATTTTCGTGATGTAGGAGGTGCCACCTTTCCATTGATGTATCATACTTTACGAAAACTTCAAGTTGAAAAATCGACTCTATCTTTATCTTTAAACTCAATTATCTCGATAACTAGAGCCCGTAGAGGGTAAAAACTATCATTTTCGTGATGTAGGAGGTCCCACCTTTCCATTGATGTATCATACTTTACGAAAACTTCAAGTTGAAAAATCGACTCTATCTTATCTTTAAACTCAATTATCTCGATAACTAGAGCCCGTAGAGGGTTAAAACTATCATTTTCGTGATATAGGAGGTCCCACCTTTCCATTATTGTATCATACTTTACGAAAACTTCAAGTTGAAAAATCGACTCTATCTTTATCTTTAAACTCAATTATCTCGATAACTAGAGCCCGTAGAGGGTTAAAACTATCATTTTCGTGATATAGGAGGTCCCACCTTTCCATTGATGTATCATACTTTACGAAAACTTCAAGTTGAAAAATCGACTCTATCTTTATCTTTAAACTCAATTATCTCGATAACTAGAGCCCGTAGAGGGTTAAAACTATCATTTTCGTGATGTAGGAGGTCCCACCTACCTTTCCATTGATGTATCATACTTTACGAAAACTTCAGTTGAAAAATCGACTCTATCTTTATCTTTAAACTCAATTATCTCGATAACTAGAGCCCGTAGAGGGTTAAAACTATCATTTTTCGTGATGTAGGAGGTGCCACCTTTCCATTGATGTATCATACTTTACGAAAACTTCAAGTTGAAAAATCGACTCTATCTTTATCTTTAAACTCAATTATCTCGATAACTAGAGCCCGTAGAGGGTTAAAACTATCATTTTCGTGATGTAGGAGGTGCCACCTTTCCATTGATGTATCATACTTTACGAAAACTTCAAGTTGAAAAATCGACTCTATCTTTATCTTTAAACTCAATTATCTCGATAACTAGAGCCCGTAGAGGGTAAAACTATCATTTTCGTGATGTAGGTGGTCCCACCTTTCCATTGATGTATCATACTTTACGAAAACTTCAAGTTGAAAAATCGACTCTATCTTTATCTTTAAACTCAATTTTATCTTTATTTTTAACTCAATTTTCTCGATAACTAGAGCCTGTAGAGGGTTAAAACTATCATTTTCGTGATGTAGGAGGTGCCAGCTTTCCATTGATGTATCATACTTTACGAAAACTTCAAGTTGAAAAATCGACTCTATCTTTATCTTTAAACTCAATTATCTCGATAACTAGAGCCCGTAGAGGGTTAAAACTATCATTTTCGTGATGTAGGAGTCCCACCTTTCCATTGATGTATCATACTTTACGAAAACTTCAAGTTGAAAAATCGACTCTATCTTTATCTTTAAACTCAATTATCTCGATAACTAGAGCCCGTAGAGGGTTAAAACTATCATTTTCGTGATGTAGGTGGTCCCACCTTTCCATTGATGTATCATACTTTACGAAAACTTCAAGTTGAAAAATCGACTCTATCTTTATCTTTAACTCAATTTATCTTTATTTTTAAACTCAATTTTCTCGATAACTAGAGCCTGTAGAGGGTTAAAACTATCATTTTCGTGATGTAGGAGGTGCCAGCTTTCCATTGATGTATCATACTTTACGAAAACTTCAAGTTGAAAAATCGACTCTATCTTTATCTTTAAACTCAATTATCTCGATAACTAGAGCCCGTAGAGGGTTAAAACTATCATTTTCGTGATGTAGGAGGTCCCACCTTTCCATTGATGTATCATACTTTACGAAAACTTCAAGTTGAAAAATCGACTCTATCTTTATCTTTAAACTCAATTATCTCGATAACTAGAGCCCGTAGAGGGTTAAAACTATCATTTTCGTGATGTAGGAGGTGCCACCTTTCCATAGATGTATCATACTTTACGAAAACTTCAAGTTGAAAAATCGACTCTATATTTATCTTTAAACTCAATTATCTCGATAACTAGAGCCCGTAGAGGGTTAAAACTATCATTTTCGTTATGTAGGAGGTCCCACCTTTCCATTGATGTATCATACTTTACGAAAACTTCAAGTTGAAAAATCGACTCTATCTTTATCTTTAAACTCAATTATCTCGATAACTAGAGCCCGTAGAGGGTTAAAACTATCATTTTCGTGATGTAGGAGGTCCCACCTTTCCATTGATGTATCATACTTTACGAAAACTTCAAGTTGAAAAATCGACTCTATCTTTATCTTTAAACTCAATTATCTCGATAACTAGAGCCCGTTGAGGGTTAAAACTATCATTTTCGTGATGTAGGAGGTGCCACCTTTCCATTGATGTATCATACTTTACGAAAACTTCAAGTTGAAAAATCGACTCTATATTTATCTTTAAACTCAATTATCTCGATAACTAGAGCCCGTAGAGGGTTAAAACTATCATTTTCGTGATGTAGGAGGTGCCACCTTTCCATTGATGTATCATACTTTACGAAAACTTCAAGTTGAAAAATCGACTCTATCTTTATCTTTAAACTCAATTATCTCGATAACTAGAGCCCGTAGAGGGTTAAAACTATCATTTTCGTGATGTAGGAGGTCCCACCTTTCCATTGATGTATCATACTTTACGAAAACTTCAAGTTGAAAAATCGACTCTATCTTTATCTTTAAACTCAATTATCTCGATAATTAGAGCCCGTAGAGGGTTAAAACTATCATTTTCGTGATATAGGAGGTCCCACCTTTCCATTGATGTATCATACTTTACGAAAACTTCATGTTGAAAAATCGACTCTATCTTTATCTTTAAACTCAATTATCTCGATAACTAGAGCCCGTAGAGGGTTAAAACTATCATTTTCGTGATATAGGAGGTCCCACCTTTCCATTGATGTATCATACTTTACGAAAACTTCATGTTGAAAAATCGACTCTATCTTTATCTTTAAACTCAATTATCTCGATAACTAGAGACCGTAGAGGGTTAAAACTATCATTTTCGTGATGTAGGAGGTCCCACCTTTCCATTGATGTATCATACTTTACGAAAACTTCAAGTTGAAAAATCGACTCTATCTTTATCTTTAAACTCAATTATCTCGATAACTAGAGCCCGTAGAGGGTTAAAACTATCATTTTCGTGATGTAGGTGGTCCCACCTTTCCATTGATGTATCATACTTTACGAAAACTTCAAGTTGAAAAATCGACTCTATCTTTATCTTTAAACTCAATTTTATCTTTATTTTTAAACTCAATTTTCTCGATAACTAGAGCCTGTAGAGGGTTAAAACTATCATTTTCGTGATGTAGGAGGTGCCAGCTTTCCATTGATGTATCATACTTTACGAAAACTTCAAGTTGAAAAATCGACTCTATCTTTATCTTTAAACTCAATTATCTCGATAACTAGAGCCCGTAGAGGGTTAAAACTATCATTTTCGTGATGTAGGAGGTCCCACCTTTCCATTGATGTATCATACTTTACGAAAACTTCAAGTTGAAAAATCGACTCTATCTTTATCTTTAAACTCAATTATCTCGATAACTAGAGCCCGTAGAGGGTTAAAACTATCATTTTCGTGATGTAGGAGGTGCCACCTTTCCATAGATGTATCATACTTTACGAAAACTTCAAGTTGAAAAATCGACTCTATATTTATCTTTAAACTCAATTATCTCGATAACTAGAGCCCGTAGAGGGTTAAAACTATCATTTTCGTTATGTAGGAGGTCCCACCTTTCCATTGATGTATCATACTTTACGAAAACTTCAAGTTGAAAAATCGACTCTATCTTTATCTTTAAACTCAATTATCTCGATAACTAGAGCCCGTAGAGGGTTAAAACTATCATTTTCGTGATGTAGGAGGTCCCACCTTTCCATTGATGTATCATACTTTACGAAAACTTCAAGTTGAAAAATCGACTCTATCTTTATCTTTAAACTCAATTATCTCGATAACTAGAGCCCGTTGAGGGTTAAAACTATCATTTTCGTGATGTAGGAGGTGCCACCTTTCCATTGATGTATCATACTTTACGAAAACTTCAAGTTGAAAAATCGACTCTATATTTATCTTTAAACTCAATTATCTCGATAACTAGAGCCCGTAGAGGGTTAAAACTATCATTTTCGTGATGTAGGAGGTGCCACCTTTCCATTGATGTATCATACTTTACGAAAACTTCAAGTTGAAAAATCGACTCTATCTTTATCTTTAAACTCAATTATCTCGATAACTAGAGCCCGTAGAGGGTTAAAACTATCATTTTCGTGATGTAGGAGGTCCCACCTTTCCATTGATGTATCATACTTTACGAAAACTTCAAGTTGAAAAATCGACTCTATCTTTATCTTTAAACTCAATTATCTCGATAATTAGAGCCCGTAGAGGGTTAAAACTATCATTTTCGTGATATAGGAGGTCCCACCTTTCCATTGATGTATCATACTTTACGAAAACTTCATGTTGAAAAATCGACTCTATCTTTATCTTTAAACTCAATTATCTCGATAACTAGAGCCCGTAGAGGGTTAAAACTATCATTTTCGTGATATAGGAGGTCCCACCTTTCCATTGATGTATCATACTTTACGAAAACTTCATGTTGAAAAATCGACTCTATCTTTATCTTTAAACTCAATTATCTCGATAACTAGAGACCGTAGAGGGTTAAAACTATCATTTTCGTGATGTAGGAGGTCCCACCTTTCCATTGATGTATCATACTTCACGAAAACTTCAAGTTGAAAAATCGACTCTATCTTTATCTTTAAACTCAATTATCTCGATAACTAGAGCCCGTAGAGGGTTAAAACTATCATTTTCGTGATGTAGGAGGTGCCACCTTTCCATTGATGTATCATACTTTACGAAAACTTCAAGTTGAAAAATCGACTCTATTTTTATCTTTAAACTCAATTATCTCGATATCTAGAGCCCGTAGAGGGTTAAAACTATCATTTTCGTGATGTAGGAGGTCCCACCTTTCCATTGATGTATCATACTTTACGAAAACTTCAAGTTGAAAAATCGACTCTATCTTTATCTTTAAACTCAATTATCTCGATAACTAGAGCCCGTAGAGGGTTAAAACTATCATTTTCGTGATGTAGGAGGTGCCACCTTTCCATTGATGTATCATACTTTACGAAAACTTCAAGTTGAAAAATCGACTCTATCTTTATCTTTAAACTCAATTATCTCGATAACTAGAGCCCGTAGAGGGTTAAAACTATCATTTTCGTGATGTAGGAGGACCCACCTTTCCACTGATGTATCATACTTTACGAAAACTTCAAGTTGAAAAATCGACTCTATATTTATCTTTAAACTCAATTATCTCGATAACTAGAGCCCGTAGAGGGTTAAAACTATCATTTTCGTGATGTAGGAGGTGCCACCTTTCCATTGATGTATCATACTTTACGAAAACTTCAAGTTGAAAAATCGACTCTATCTTTATCTTTAAACTCAATTATCTCGATAACTAGAGCCCGTAGAGGGTTAAAACTATCATTTTCGTGATGTAGGAGGTTCCACCTTTCCATTGATGTATCATACTGAAAAATCGACTCTATCTTTATCTTTAAACTCAATTATAGGAGGTGCCACCTTTCCATTGATGTATCATACTTTACGAAAACTTCAAGTTGAAAAATCGACTCTATATTTATCTTTAAACTCGATTATCTCGATAACTAGAGCCCGTAGAGGGTTAAAACTATCATTTTCGTGATGTAGGAGGTCCCACCTTTCCATTGATGTATCATACTTTACGAAAACTTCAAGTTGAAAAATCGACTCTATTTTTATCTTTAAACTCAATTATCTCGATAACTAGAGCCCGTAGAGGGTTAAAACTATCATTTTCGTGATGTAGGAGGTCCCACCTTTCCATTGATGTATCATACTTTACGAAAACTTCAAGTTGAAAAATCGACTCTATCTTTATCTTTAAACTCAATTATCTCGATAACTAGAGCCCGTAGAGGGTTAAAACTATCATTTTCGTGATGTAGGTGGTGCCACCTTTCCATTGATGTATCATACTTTACGAAAACTTCAAGTTGAAAAATCGACTCTATCTTTATCTTTAAACTCAATTATCTCGATAACTAGAGCCCGTAGAGGCTTAAAACTATCATTTTCGTGATGTAGGAGGTGCCACCTTTCCATTGATGTATCATACTTTACGAAAACTTCAAGTTGAAAAATCGACTCTATCTTTATCTTTAAACTCAATTATCTCGATAACTAGAGCCCGTAGAGGGTTAAAACTATCATTTTCGTGATGTAGGGGGTGCCACCTTTCCATTGATGTATCATACTTTACGAAAACTTCAAGTTGAAAAATCGACTCTATCTTTATCTTTAAACTCAATTATCTCGATAACTAGAGCCCGTAGAGGGTTAAAACTATCATTTTCGTGATGTAGGAGGTCCCACCTTTCCATTGATGTATCATACTTTACGAAAACTTCAAGTTGAAAAATCGACTCTATCTTTATCTTTAAACTCAATTATCTCGATAACTAGAGCCCGTAGAGGGTTAAAACTATCATTTTCGTGATGTAGGTGGTCCCACCTTTCCATTGATGTATCATACTTTACGAAAACTTCAAGTTGAAAAATCGACTCTATCTTTATCTTTAAACTCAATTTTATCTTTATTTTTAAACTCAATTTTCTCGATAACTAGAGCCTGTAGAGGGTTAAAACTATCATTTTCGTGATGTAGGAGGTGCCAGCTTTCCATTGATGTCATACTTTACGAAAACTTCAAGTTGAAAAATCGACTCTATCTTTATCTTTAAACTCAATTATCTCGATAACTAGAGCCCGTAGAGGGTTAAAACTATCATTTTCGTGATGTAGGAGGTCCCACCTTTCCATTGATGTATCATACTTTACGAAAACTTCAAGTTGAAAAATCGACTCTATCTTTATCTTTAAACTCAATTATCTCGATAACTAGAGCCCGTAGAGGGTTAAAACTATCATTTTCGTGATGTAGGAGGTGCCACCTTTCCATAGATGTATCATACTTTACGAAAACTTCAAGTTGAAAAATCGACTCTATATTTATCTTTAAACTCAATTATCTCGATAACTAGAGCCCGTAGAGGGTTAAAACTATCATTTTCGTTATGTAGGAGGTCCCACCTTTCCATTGATGTATCATACTTTACGAAAACTTCAAGTTGAAAAATCGACTCTATCTTTATCTTTAAACTCAATTATCTCGATAACTAGAGCCCGTAGAGGGTTAAAACTATCATTTTCGTGATGTAGGAGGTCCCACCTTTCCATTGATGTATCATACTTTACGAAAACTTCAAGTTGAAAAATCGACTCTATCTTTATCTTTAAACTCAATTTTATCTTTATTTTTAAACTCAATTTTCTCGATAACTAGAGCCTGTAGAGGGTTAAAACTATCATTTTCGTGATGTAGGAGGTGCCAGCTTTCCATTGATGTATCATACTTTACGAAAACTTCAAGTTGAAAAATCGACTCTATCTTTATCTTTAAACTCAATTATCTCGATAACTAGAGCCCGTAGAGGGTTAAAACTATCATTTTCGTGATGTAGGAGGTCCCACCTTTCCATTGATGTATCATACTTTACGAAAACTTCAAGTTGAAAAATCGACTCTATCTTTATCTTTAAACTCAATTATCTCGATAACTAGAGCCCGTAGAGGGTTAAAACTATCATTTTCGTGATGTAGGAGGTGCCACCTTTCCATAGATGTATCATACTTTACGAAAACTTCAAGTTGAAAAATCGACTCTATATTTATCTTTAAACTCAATTATCTCGATAACTAGAGCCCGTAGAGGGTTAAAACTATCATTTTCGTTATGTAGGAGGTCCCACCTTTCCATTGATGTATCATACTTTACGAAAACTTCAAGTTGAAAAATCGACTCTATCTTTATCTTTAAACTCAATTATCTCGATAACTAGAGCCCGTAGAGGGTTAAAACTATCATTTTCGTGATGTAGGAGGTCCCACCTTTCCATTGATGTATCATACTTTACGAAAACTTCAAGTTGAAAAATCGACTCTATCTTTATCTTTAAACTCAATTATCTCGATAACTAGAGCCCGTTGAGGGTTAAAACTATCATTTTCGTGATGTAGGAGGTGCCACCTTTCCATTGATGTATCATACTTTACGAAAACTTCAAGTTGAAAAATCGACTCTATATTTATCTTTAAACTCAATTATCTCGATAACTAGAGCCCGTAGAGGGTTAAAACTATCATTTTCGTGATGTAGGAGGTGCCACCTTTCCATTGATGTATCATACTTTACGAAAACTTCAAGTTGAAAAATCGACTCTATCTTTATCTTTAAACTCAATTATCTCGATAACTAGAGCCCGTAGAGGGTTAAAACTATCATTTTCGTGATGTAGGAGGTCCCACCTTTCCATTGATGTATCATACTTTACGAAAACTTCAAGTTGAAAAATCGACTCTATCTTTATCTTTAAACTCAATTATCTCGATAACTAGAGCCCGTAGAGGGTTAAAACTATCATTTTCGTGATGTAGGAGGTCCCACCTTTCCATTGATGTATCATACTTTACGAAAACTTCAAGTTGAAAAATCGACTCTATCTTTATCTTTAAACTCAATTATCTCGATAACTAGAGCCCGTAGAGGGTTAAAACTATCATTTTCGTGATATAGGAGGTCCCACCTTTCCATTGATGTATCATACTTTACGAAAACTTCATGTTGAAAAATCGACTCTATCTTTATCTTTAAACTCAATTATCTCGATAACTAGAGCCCGTAGAGGGTTAAAACTATCATTTTCGTGATGTAGGAGGTCCCACCTTTCCATTGATGTATCATACTTCACGAAAACTTCAAGTTGAAAAATCGACTCTATCTTTATCTTTAAACTTAATTATCTCGATAACTAGAGCCCGTAGAGGGTTAAAACTATCATTTTCGTGATGTAGGAGGTCCCACCTTTCCATTGATGTATCATACTTTACGAAAACTTCAAGTTGAAAAATCGACTCTATCTTTATCTTTAAACTCAATTATCTCGATAACTAGAGCCCGTAGAGGGTTAAAACTATCATTTTCGTTATGTAGGAGGTGCCACCTTTCCATTGATGTATCATACTTTACGAAAACTTCAAGTTGAAAAATCGACTCTATCTTTATCTTTAAACTCAATTATCTCGATAACTAGAGCCCGTAGAGGGTTAAAACTATCATTTTCGTGATGTAGGAGGTCCCACCTTTCCATTGATGTATCATACTTTACGAAAACTTCAAGTTGAAAAATCGACTCTATCTTTATCTTTAAACTCAATTATCTCGATAACTAGAGCCCGTAGAGGGTTAAAACTATCATTTTCGTGATGTAGGTGGTCCCACCTTTCCATTGATGTATCATACTTTACGAAAACTTCAAGTTGAAAAATCGACTCTATCTTTATCTTTAAACTCAATTTTCTCTTTATTTTTAAACTCAATTTTCTCGATAACTAGAGCCTGTAGAGGGTTAAAACTATCATTTTCGTGATGTAGGAGGTGCCAGCTTTCCATTGATGTATCATACTTTACGAAAACTTCAAGTTGAAAAATCGACTCTTTCTTTATCTTTAAACTCAATTATCTCGATAACTAGAGCCCGTAGAGGGTTAAAACTATCATTTTCGTGATGTAGGAGGTGCCACCTTTCCATAGATGTATCATACTTTACGAAAACTTCAAGTTGAAAAATCGACTCTATATTTATCTTTAAACTCAATTATCTCGATAACTAGAGCCCGTAGAGGGTTAAAACTATCATTTTCGTTATGTAGGAGGTCCCACCTTTCCATTGATGTATCATACTTTACGAAAACTTCAAGTTGAAAAATCGACTCTATCTTTATCTTTAAACTCAATTATCTCGATAACTAGAGCCCGTAGAGGGTTAAAACTATCATTTTCGTGATGTAGGAGGTCCCACCTTTCCATTGATGTATCATACTTTACGAAAACTTCAAGTTGAAAAATCGACTCTATCTTTATCTTTAAACTCAATTATCTCGATAACTAGAGCCCGTTGAGGGTTAAAACTATCATTTTCGTGATGTAGGAGGTGCCACCTTTCCATTGATGTATCATACTTTACGAAAACTTCAAGTTGAAAAATCGACTCTATCTTTATCTTTAAACTCAATTATCTCGATAACTAGAGCCCGTAGAGGGTTGAAACTATCATTTTCGTGATGTAGGAGGTCCCACCTTTCCATTGATGTATCATACTTTACGAAAACTTCAAGTTGAAAAATCGACTCTATCTTTATCTTTAAACTCAATTATCTCGATAACTAGAGCCCGTAGAGGGTTAAAACTATCATTTTCGTGATGTAGGTGGTCCCACCTTTCCATTGATGTATCATACTTTATGAAAACTTCAAGTTGAAAAATCGACTCTATCTTTATCTTTAAACTCAATTTTATCTTTATTTTTAAACTCAATTTTCTCGATAACTAGAGCCCGTAGAGGGTTAAAACTATCATTTTCGTGATGTAGGAGGTGCCAGCTTTCCATTGATGTATCATACTTTACGAAAACTTCAAGTTGAAAAATCGACTCTATCTTTATCTTTAAACTCAATTATCTCGATAACTAGAGCCCGTAGAGGGTTAAAACTATCATTTTCGTGATGTAGGAGGTCCCACCTTTCCATTGATGTATCATACTTTACGAAAACTTCAAGTTGAAAAATCGACTCTATTTTTATCTTTAAACTCAATTATCTCGATAACTAGAGCCCGTAGAGGGTTAAAACTATCATTTTCGTGATGTAGGAGGTGCCACCTTTCCATAGATGTATCATACTTTACGAAAACTTCAAGTTGAAAAATCGACTCTATATTTATCTTTAAACTCAATTATCTCGATAACTAGAGCCCGTAGAGGGTTAAAACTATCATTTTCGTTATGTAGGAGGTCCCACCTTTCCATTGATGTATCATACTTTACGAAAACTTCAAGTTGAAAAATCGACTCTATCTTTATCTTTAAACTCAATTATCTCGATAACTAGAGCCCGTAGAGGGTTAAAACTATCATTTTCGTGATGTAGGAGGTCCCACCTTTCCATTGATGTATCATACTTTACGAAAACTTCAAGTTGAAAAATCGACTCTATCTTTATCTTTAAACTCAATTATCTCGATAACTAGAGCCCGTTGAGGGTTAAAACTATCATTTTCGTGATGTAGGAGGTGCCACCTTTCCATTGATGTATCATACTTTACGAAAACTTCAAGTTGAAAAATCGACTCTATATTTATCTTTAAACTCAATTATCTCGATAACTAGAGCCCGTAGAGGGTTAAAACTATCATTTTCGTGATGTAGGAGGTGCCACCTTTCCATTGATGTATCATACTTTACGAAAACTTCAAGTTGAAAAATCGACTCTATCTTTATCTTTAAACTCAATTATCTCGATAACTAGAGCCCGTAGAGGGTTAAAACTATCATTTTCGTGATGTAGGAGGTGCCATCTTTCCATTGATGTATCATACTTTACGAAAACTTCAAGTTGAAAAATCGACTCTATCTTTATCTTTAAACTCAATTATCTCGATAACTAGAGCCCGTAGAGGGTTAAAACTATCATTTCCGTGATGTAGGAGGTCCCACCTTTCCATTGATGTATCATACTTTACGAAAACTTCAAGTTGAAAAATCGACTCTATCTTTATCTTTAAACTCAATTATCTCGATAACTAGAGCCCGTAGAGGGTTAAAACTATCATTTTCGTGATGTAGGAGGTGCCACCTTTCCATTGATGTATCATACTTTACGAAAACTTCAAGTTGAAAAATCGACTCTATCTTTATCTTTAAACTCAATTATCTCGATAACTAGAGCCCGTAGAGGGTTAAAACTATCATTTTCGTGATGTAGGAGGTCCCACCTTTCCATTGATGTATCATACTTTACGAAAACTTCAAGTTGAAAAATCGACTCTATCTTTATCTTTAAACTCAATTATCTCGATAACTAGAGCCCGTAGAGGGTTAAAACTATCATTTTCGTGATGTAGGAGGTGCCACCTTTCCATTGATGTATCATACTTTACGAAAACTTCAAGTTGAAAAATCGACTCTATCTTTATCTTTAAACTCAATTATCTCGATAAATAGAGCCCGTAGAGGGTAAAAACTATCATTTTCGTGATGTAGGAGGTCCCACCTTTCCATTGATGTATCATACTTTACGAAAACTTCAAGTTGAAAAATCGACTCTATCTTTGTCTTTAAAGTCAATTATCTCGATAACTAGAGCCCGTAGAGGGTTAAAACTACCATTTTCGTGATGTAGGAGGTCCCACCTTTCCATTGATGTATCATACTTTACGAAAACTTCAAGTTGAAAAATCGACTCTATCTTTATCTTTAAACTCAATTATCTCGATAACTAGAGCCCGTAGAGGGTTAAAACTATCATTTTCGTGATGTAGGAGGTGCCACCTTTCCATTGATGTATCATACTTTACGAAAACTTCAAGTTGAAAAATCGACTCTATCTTTATCTTTAAACTCAATTATCTCGATAACTAGAGCCCGTAGAGGGTTAAAACTATCATTTTCGTGATGTAGGAGGTGCCACCTTTCCATTGATGTATCATACTTTACGAAAACTTCAAGTTGAAAAATCGACTCTATCTTTATCTTTAAACTCAATTATCTCGATAAATAGAGCCCGTAGAGGGTAAAAACTATCATTTTCGTGATGTAGGAGGTCCCACCTTTCCATTGATGTATCATACTTTACGAAAACTTCAAGTTGAAAAATCGACTCTATCTTTGTCTTTAAAGTCAATTATCTCGATAACTAGAGCCCGTAGAGGGTTAAAACTACCATTTTCGTGATGTAGGAGGTCCCACCTTTCCATTGATGTATCATACTTTACGAAAACTTCAAGTTGAAAAATCGACTCTATCTTTATCTTTAAACTCAATTATCTCGATAACTAGAGCCCGTAGAGGGTTAAAACTATCATTTTCGTGATGTAGGAGGTGCCACCTTTCCATTGATGTATCATACTTTACGAAAACTTCAAGTTGAAAAATCGACTCTATCTTTATCTTTAAACTCAATTATCTCGATAACTAGAGCCCGTAGAGGGTTAAAACTATCATTTTCGTGATGTAGGAGGTCCCACCTTTCCATTGATGTATCATACTTTACGAAAACTTCAAGTTGAAAAATCGACTCTATCTTTATCTTTAAACTCAATTATCTCGATAACTAGAGCCCGTTGAGGGTTAAAACTATCATTTTCGTGATGTAGGAGGTGCCACCTTTCCATTGATGTATCATACTTTACGAAAACTTCAAGTTGAAAAATCGACTCTATATTTATCTTTAAACTCAATTATCTCGATAACTAGAGCCCGTAGAGGGTTAAAACTATCATTTTCGTGATGTAGGAGGTGCCACCTTTCCATTGATGTATCATACTTTACGAAAACTTCAAGTTGAAAAATCGACTCTATCTTTATCTTTAAACTCAATTATCTCGATAACTAGAGCCCGTAGAGGGTTAAAACTATCATTTTCGTGATGTAGGAGGTGCCACCTTTCCATTGATGTATCATACTTTACGAAAACTTCAAGTTGAAAAATCGACTCTATCTTTATCTTTAAACTCAATTATCTCGATAACTAGAGCCCGTAGAGGGTTAAAACTATCATTTTCGTGATGTAGGAGGTCCCACCTTTCCATTGATGTATCATACTTTACGAAAACTTCAAGTTGAAAAATCGACTCTATCTTTATCTTTAAACTCAATTATCTCGATAACTAGAGCCCGTAGAGGGTTAAAACTATCATTTTCGTGATGAAGGAGGTGCCACCTTTCCATTGATGTATCATACTTTACCAAAACTTCAAGTTGAAAAATCGACTCTATCTTTATGTTTAAACTCAATTATCTCGATAACTAGAGCCCGTAGAGGGTTAAAACTATCATTTTCGTGATGTAGGAGGTCCCACCTTTCCATTGATGTATCATACTTTACGAAAACTTCAAGTTGAAAAATCGACTCTATCTTTATCTTTAAACTCAATTATCTCGATAACTAGAGCCCGTAGAGGGTTAAAACTATCATTTTCGTGATGTAGGAGGTCCCACCTTTCCATTGATGAATCATACTTTACGAAAACTTCAAGTTGAAAAATCGACTCTATCTTTATCTTTAAACTCAATTATCTCGATAACTAGAGCCCGTAGAGGGTTAAAACTAACATTTTCATGATGCAGGAGGTCCCACCTTTCCATTGATGATTCAAACTTTACGAAAACTTCAAGTTGAAAAATCGACTCTATCTTTATCTTTAAACTCAATTATCTCGATAACTAGAGCCCGTAGAGGGTTAAAACTATCATTTTCGTGATGTAGGAGGTCCCACCTTTCCATTGATGTATCATACTTTACGAAAACTTCAAGTTGAAAAATCGACTCCATCTTTATCTTTAAACTCAATTATCTCGATAACTAGAGCCCGTAGAGGGTTAAAACTATCATTTTCGTGATGTAGGAGGTCCCACCTTTCCATTGATGTATCATACTTTACGAAAACTTCAAGTTGAAAAATCGACTCTATATTTATCTTTAAACTCAATTATCTCGATAACTAGAGCCCGTAGAGGGTTAAAACTATCATTTTCGTGATGTAGGAGGTGCCACCTTTCCATTGATGTATCATACTTTACGAAAACTTCAAGTTGAAAAATCGACTCTATCTTTATCTTTAAACTCAATTATCTCGATAACTAGAGCCCGTAGAGGGTTAAAACTATCATTTTCGTGATGTAGGAGGTCCCACCTTTCCATTGATGTATCATACTTTACGAAAACTTCAAGTTGAAAAATCGACTCTATCTTTATCTTTAAACTCAATTATCTCGATAACTAGAGCCCGTAGAGGGTTAAAACTATCATTTTCGTGATGAAGGAGGTGCCACCTTTCCATTGATGTATCATACTTTACCAAAACTTCAAGTTGAAAAATCGACTCTATCTTTATGTTTAAACTCAATTATCTCGATAACTAGAGCCCGTAGAGGGTTAAAACTATCATTTTCGTGATGTAGGAGGTCCCACCTTTCCATTGATGTATCATACTTTACGAAAACTTCAAGTTGAAAAATCGACTCTATCTTTATCTTTAAACTCAATTATCTCGATAACTAGAGCCCGTAGAGGGTTAAAACTATCATTTTCGTGATGTAGGAGGTCCCACCTTTCCATTGATGAATCATACTTTACGAAAACTTCAAGTTGAAAAATCGACTCTATCTTTATCTTTAAACTCAATTATCTCGATAACTAGAGCCCGTAGAGGGTTAAAACTAACATTTTCATGATGCAGGAGGTCCCACCTTTCCATTGATGATTCAAACTTTACGAAAACTTCAAGTTGAAAAATCGACTCTATCTTTATCTTTAAACTCAATTATCTCGATAACTAGAGCCCGTAGAGGGTTAAAACTATCATTTTCGTGATGTAGGAGGTCCCACCTTTCCATTGATGTATCATACTTTACGAAAACTTCAAGTTGAAAAATCGACTCTATCTTTATCTTTAAACTCAATTATCTCGATAACTAGAGCCCGTAGAGGGTTAAAACTATCATTTTCGTGATGTAGGAGGTCCCACCTTTCCATTGATGTATCATACTTTACGAAAACTTCAAGTTGAAAAATCGACTCTATCTTTATCTTTAAACTCAATTATCTCGATAACTAGAGCCCGTAGAGGGTTAAAACTAACATTTTCATGATGCAGGAGGTCCCACCTTTCCATTGATGAATCAAACTTTACGAAAACTTCAAGTTGAAAAATCGACTCTATCTTTATCTTTAAACTCAATTATCTCGATAACTAGAGCCCGTAGAGGGTTAATACTATCATTTTCGTGATGTAGGAGGTGCCACCTTTCCATTGATGTATCATACTTTACGAAAACTTCAAGTTGAAAAATCGACTCTATCTTTATCTTTAAACTCAATTATCTTGATAACTAGAGCCCGTAGAGGGTTAAAACTATCATTTTCGTTGATGTATCATACTCTACGAAAACTTCAAGTTGAAAAATCGACTCTATCTTTATCTTTAAACTCAATTATCTCGATAACTAGAGCCCGTAGAGGGTTTAAACTATCATCTTCGTGATGTAGGAGGTCATGTATCATACTTTACGAAATTTTCAAGTTAAAACTAACATTTTCGTGATGTAGGAGGTCCCACCTTTCCATTGATGAATCAAACTTTACCAAAACTTCAAGTTGAAAAATCGACTCTATCTTTATCTTTAAACTCAATTATCTCGATAACTAGAGCCCGTAGAGGGCTAAAACTATCATTTTCGTGATGTAGGAGGTCTTACCTTTCCATTGATGTATCATACTTTACGAAAACTTCAAGTTCAAAAATCGACTCTATCTTTATTTTTAAACTCAATTATCTTGATAACTAGAGCCCGTAGAGGGTTAAAACTATCATTTTCGTTGATGTATCATACTTTACGAAAACTTCAAGTTGAAAAATCGACTCTATCTGTATCTCTAAACTCAATTATCTCGATAACTAGAGCCCGTAGAGGGTTAAAACTAACATTTTCGTGATGTAGGAGGTCCCACCTTTCCATTGATTTATCATACTTTACGAAAACTTCAAGTTGAAAAATCGACTCTATCTTTATCTTTAAACTCAATTATCTCGATAACTAGAGCCCGTAGAGGGTTAAAACTATCATTTTCGTGATGTAGGAGGTGCCACCTTTCCATTGATGTATCATACTTTACGAAAACTTCAAGTTGAAAAATCGACTCTATCTTTATCTTTAAACTCAATTATCTCGATAACTAGAGCCCGTAGAGGGTTAAAACTAACATTTTCGTGATGTAGGAGGTCCCACCTTTCCATTGATGTATCATACTTTACGAAAACTTCAAGTTGAAAAATCGACTCTAGCTTTATCTTTAAACTCAATTATCTCGATAACTAGAGCCCGTAGAGGGTTAAAACTATCATTTTCGTGATGTAGGAGGTCCCACCTTTCCATTGATGTATCATACTTTACGAAAACTTCAAGTTGAAAAATCGACTCTATCTTTATCTTTAAACTCAATTATCTCGATAACTAGAGCCCGTAGAGGGTTAAAACTATCATTTTCGTTGATGTATCATACTTTACGAAAACTTCAAGTTGAAAAATCGACTCTATCTTTATCTTTAAACTCAATTATCTTGATAACTAGAGCCCGTAGAGGGTTTAAACTATCATCTTCGTGATGTAGGAGGTCATGTATCATACTTTACGAAATTTTCAAGTTAAAACTAACATTTTCGTGATGTAGGAGGTCATGTATCATACTTTACGAAATTTTCAAGTTGAAAAATCGACTCTATCTTGTATGTAGGAGGTCCCACCTTTCCATTGATGTATCATACTTTACGAAAACTTCAAGATGAAAAATCGACTCTATCTTTATCTTTAAACTCAATTATCTCGATAACTAGAGCCCGTAGAGGGTTAAAACTATCATTTTCGTGATGTAGGAGGTGCCACCTTTCCATTGATGTATCATACTTTACGAAAACTTCAAGTTGAAAAATCGACTCTATCTTTATCTTTAAACTCAATTATCTCGATAACTAGAGCCCGTAGAGGGTTAAAACTAACATTTTCGTGATGTAGGAGGTCCCACCTTTCCATTGATGTATCATACTTTACGAAAACTTCAAGTTGAAAAATCGACTCTAGCTTTATCTTTAAACTCAATTATCTCGATAACTAGAGCCCGTAGAGGGTTAAAACTATCATTTTCGTGATGTAGGAGGTCCCACCTTTCCATTGATGTATCATACTTTACGAAAACTTCAAGTTGAAAAATCGACTCTATCTTTATCTTTAAACTCAATTATCTTGATAACTAGAGCCCGTAGAGGGTTTAAACTATCATCTTCGTGATGTAGGAGGTCATGTATCATACTTTACGAAATTTTCAAGTTAAAACTAACATTTTCGTGATGTAGGAGGTCCCACCTTTCCATTGATGAATCAAACTTTACGAAAACTTCAAGTTGAAAAATCGACTCTATCTTTATCTTTAAACTCAATTATCTCAATAACTAGAGCCCGTAGAGGGTTAAAACTATCATTTTCGTGATGTAGGAGGTCCTACCTTTCCATTGATGTATCATACTTTACGAAAACTTCAAGTTGAAAAATCGACTCTATCTTTATCTTTAAACCCAATTATCTCTGTTAAAATAATTTATATGCACACGATTTGGTTTTAAAGTTAATTTATTTTATATATAGGTAATTCATTATAGGTCTTATAACTTGAACTTAACTTAAGTAGAGTATGGAACAAACTAAACTGAGTAACAAGAATTGGCGCATAAGCTACTTAATTGCTAATCTCACATATGTACAGTGAGTGAGTCACAATCTGTTGTTTTACATAATGCAACAATAACTTTGAATGCAAATATCTCGAAAACTATACCTTATAAAAGGGTTTGCTTTGGATGTGCTGGTTGCATTTGACAAAAACTTTCTATATATGTAGGTTTCAATGGGAATTTCGTAAAAAAATGCATTTTTAGTGATAAGGGGGTAGTCCATGCTTTTTTTCGAAAATCGATTGGAAAAAAAAAAGTTGAGTTTTGATCGGAAATGCAAAGGCCTGACCGTTAGCTGTTCAACTATGCTAACCGCAACCTCTTACAAGCCTTATTTTGGAAGTTATGGCCATATTAAGATTTTTAGTTTTTGGGTTGAAACAAGAAAGATTATCTTTGAATCAAAATTTCTCTGC
This sequence comes from Melangyna quadrimaculata, assembly GCA_949320155.1. Classification (NCBI taxonomy): domain Eukaryota; kingdom Metazoa; phylum Arthropoda; class Insecta; order Diptera; family Syrphidae; genus Melangyna; species Melangyna quadrimaculata. The sequence continues at coordinate 203,152,993 of OX439483.1, read as the reverse complement.
AACCAGAACCCACACAATGCTCTAGTTTTCAGCAATGGATAGCTCTCTAAAAACTGATTAAGCGGCCAATAAACCGCAAGGCTTTCCGAGCCTTATTTGTGGAACTGTAGACATCCAAAGCCATGCAAACTTTCAAAACTCAAAAAAATCGATTTTAATGGATTTACTTTGAATTAAGATATCTCCGCAACCAGACCTCATAGAAAGTTCTAGTTTTCAGCTATGGATAGCTCTTGAAAAACTAATAAAGCGTTTTGCCAGCGAAAATGACGTCACAGCCTTATTTGCGGAACTGTAGGCATCCAAAGTCATACAAGCATTCATAACTCGAAAAAATAACTTTGAATGCAAATGTCTCGAAAACTATACCTTATAAAAGGGTTTGCTTTGGATGTGCTGGTTGCATTTGACAAAACCTTTCTATATATGTAGGTTTTAATGGGTTCCAGAGACTTTCGTACAAAAATGCATTTTTAGTGATAAGGGGGTGGTCCATGCTTTTTTTCGAAAATCGATTGGAAAAAAAAAAGTTGAGTTTTGATCGGAAATGCAAAGGCCTGACCGTTAGCTGTTCAACAATGCTAACCGCAACCTCTTACGAGCCTTATTTTGGAAGTTATGGCCATATTAAGATTTTTAGTTTTTGGGTTGAAACAAGAAAGATTATCTTTGAATCAAAATTTCTCTGCAACCAGAGCCCACACAATGCTCTAGTTTTCAGCAATGGATAGCTCTCCAAAAACTGATTAAGCGGTTAATAAACCGCAAGGCCTTCCGAGCCTTATTTGTGGAACTGTAGACATCCAAAGTCATGCAAACTTTCAAAACTCAAAAAAATCGATTTTAATGGATTTACTTTGAATTAAGATATCTCCGCAACCAGACCTCATAGAAAGTCCTAGTTTTCAGTTATGGATAGCTCTTGAAAAACTAATGAAGCGTTTTGCCAGCGAAAATGACGTCACAGCCTTATTTGCGGAACTGTAGGCATCCAAAGTCATACAAGCATTCATAACTCGAAAAAATAACTTTGAATGCAAATATCTCGAAAACTATACCTTATAAAAGGGTTTGCTTTGGATGTGCTGGTTGCATTTGACAAAAACTTTCTATATATGTATCCCCCTCATGGGTTAGACTTTGTCGTAGTGAGGGGGCTTACACCTAGGCTTTCAGCAATCCAGCTGCAAGTCTAGGTAACTAACATAACCCAAAAAAAAACCGAAAACCGAAATGTTGAAAACTATATAATATGAAATGAGTACTAAAGAATTTAAAAAGCGAGTGGGGATATCCACTCAAAAGTCGGTAGGAGTCGCGACTACCGGCGATGGCTTGGCCTCTAACGAGGAGAAGTCGCCAGTGACAATTAGTACACCTGGTATAACGAAGTGCGGAAGGTCTTGCGAGCCGACCACAATCCATGGAATCATCCGTGGGGGGTGAATCGGCTCGTGAGCTAGACGCTACTGCTGGCGAAGAGGGCTTTGTCCTCCCCGCCAGTAGTACAAATCCTTCGTGCTCGGGGGGACCCCCCGCGACCATTGGCAGTGCTGCTGCGAAAAACAGCTCCACTGCCGTTGGCCGTGGGGGTCTCTCTTCGGGTACGTTGGCTAATGCCCACCGTAGTGGTAGTAGTGGCGTGACGTACGCTGCTGCTGCCATTACCACTGCCCGTAAACAAGCGAACTCCGGAGCGGGTGCCTTCTCCGTTACCGGACGAGGCAGACCGCAAAAGAGTTCGCAGAAGAGACTCCAATTTGTTGGAGGTCGGCGTGCGTTAGCAGGTTCTACCTCCACCGGATTGGGGCGAAAAAATGCACATGTGCTCAACTCCGGGTCGGGTGTCTCGCCCAGTAGTGCAGCCGTTAAAAGCTTTACTACTGGTAGGAACATACCGACCCCCGTTGCAAAGAAAGTGCTACAGCCCGTTGGAAGTGGGGCTATGAAAAATAGTTCTGCTCACATCGGAATGGGGCTCAACAAAGCCACGCCCCCGCTGATGAGCTCGGAGACGGATATCACATCCGGCAGCGCGTCCGTGACTTACGGATCCAACACTGCTGGGGTGCTTAAGCCGCCTCCGTATTCACAGAAGAACCCCCAACCCGTTGGAAGCACGGCCGCTGACAACGGTCCTCCCTCCATCGGGATGGGGCTCAACACCCCCCCAGGGGCGGGTACTTCTGCCAGCAGCGCGTCCGTGACTTACGGATCCTCCACTGCTGGCCGAAGTATACCGCCCCTGGGCTCAAGGAAGATACCACAACCCGTTGGTGGTAGGGTCATGAAAAATGGCTCTGCTTCCACCGAGTTGGGGTGGAACCAAATCAACCGTAAGGAGAGGCGGAATGCCGAGAGGATCGTGAAAGCTATCGGTGACATTCCGGTAGCGGATCGTGACTCGCGACAAACTGCCAAACTCCAATGGGCCATGAACATTATGGCTCTCAGAAAGACCAGCGGGGACTACACGTCAAAGCGTCAACGGTCCATCGGGAGCACCATCCCCGATCCCAAACGACCCAAGGTGCAAGGCACCGACAAATCACTTAACGTGAATAAAGGTCTGCCCTTTAGTGACGTACTAAAGGACAAAATTGTCATTGCAGTCATCGACAGAAGTAATGCAGATGGCAGGATCTCTCCTGAGAATTGGTTGAAGGTCATAGTGAAGCTCTCAGCTGGCTTCATGAGTTTAGTGAGGGAGCATCCCGGACCTCAACCAATCACAGACGATGCAGGCTGGCACCAAGGACGTGTTAAGCTCATCGCCTGTGCAGATCAGAGATCATGTGATCTGTTTAAGCTTGCTGTTAGCAGACTGGGAGAGGTCTGGCCAGGTGCTAGTCTCGAGGCTGTTGCTAGGGATAATATCCCCTGCAGGCCTAGAGCTCGTGCCTGGATCCCGATCGAACCAGCCAGCAAGGATGAAATACTCCAGATGATGCAGTACAGCAATCCAAGCCTACCTACAAAAGATTGGGTAGTCGCGAAGCTGGAAGAGATCAGGGGTTCCTTTAGATCTGCTATCATAGTAATCAACAAGGAATCTCTGGCTCCTCTGGTGTCGACCGAAAATGTGATTAGGTACGGCTTCCACAAAATCGCCTTGAAGGTTTTCAAAAAAGATGAGGAAGTTGCACAAGAAGCCCCTCCACAAAACCCCCAGGACATGACCATAGACGAAGACCCTGTCGTCGGCATCGAAACTCCAGAGATGGAGATAGATGACATTGACACTTCTCCGGCTATGGTATTGCCCAATCTGCCAACCGAAAGGAAGGCTCCTTCCGTTGACCTCTCCGACATGGAGAGCGTAGACTCCCCTATCAACGTTCTTCTAAGCGAGGAAGAACTTTTAAGATCTTCCTCTGAAGCCGAAGACGCTGACCAAACGGTGCTGGAGGTTCATCTGACCGACTGTGGTAACAATGCTGCAGCTGATTCAGATTAATCTCCAACACTGTATTATGGCTTCGGCCTCCCTTCTTCTCCGTCTGAACACAAACGGGGAAGATATTGTCCTGATCCAGCAACCATGGATTGCTAACTCCAGTGTTCAAGGACTCAGGACTCCGGGCTATTACACGCTGCATGCGCCAGATAAAGGTGAACCTAGATCTTGCATAGTAGCTAAATGTAATACTAATGTATTTTTACTCCCTGAATATAGCGATCGAGATGTAACGGCCGTCAGATTACAAACCGAAAAAGGGTTGTACTGGATAGTGTCCGCCTATCTTGGCCATGACGATCTTGGCCTCTCCCCAGTGTAAAGCTAAGGAGACTGATCGCTGATGCAGAACGGCAGAATATACGCCTAATTATCGGGTGCGACGCAAACGCGCACCATACAGTATGGGGGAGTTCGGATATTAACGACAGAGGTGAGTCTCTTTTCGATTATATTCTTACTACTAACCTACTTCTAAGTAATGTTGGAAACGTACCAACTTTTGTAACTAGAAATAGACAAGAAGTCTTAGATATCACTCTTGTCTCAGATATGGTTCATCAATCGATATTGAATTGGAAAGTATCTTCTGAGCACTCGTTCTCAGACCATAGATACATTCAATTCAGTCTAAATGATGAAACTGAAAAGCCTCCTTCCTTCCGGAACTACCGGAAAACAAATTGGCTCCTATATAGGGAAACTCTTAAAAAGTTAATCAAACCTGACCTTTTTAATCCTCCCCTGAACAAAACTGATCTCGATAATAAAGTCAAAGATCTAACAAATGCACTCAACAAATCAATGATCACTTCCTGTCCTCTAACTAAAATTAGGGGCAAAAAGAAACCTCATTGGTGGAAGCCAGGGCTCGAACCGCTCAGAAAAGAATGTAGGAAACTTTTCAACAGAGCTAAATACACCAGAGAGAGTTTAGATTGGGATATATATAAGAACTCGCTGAAAGTGTATAAAAAACAAATGAGGATAACTAAAAGAACTTCTTGGAGGAACTTCTGTGACAAAATAGAAGATTCTTCAGAAGCATCCAGACTTAGGAAAGTCCTCTCTACCAATCCAGGGATGCCAAGCTCTCTTAAAACAGCAGATGGCTCCTGGACCAAATCCTGTGAGGAATCACTAAATTTGCTAATTGATACTCACTTCCCAGGTAGCTCACAAATTGTCTCAAATACTGAATTCGCTCAGTCACATGACTTGGTCAATCAAATACCAGGTCTGATTACAAGGGACAAGCTCCAATGGGCTATAGACAGCTTCCAACCTTATAAATCCGCGGGACCAGACGGCATTATACCTGCTGAACTTCAGAGATCCTCAGATATCATAATTCCTTTACTGGAAACTATACTGATCGGTTGTCTGAATTTCATTCATATTCCTTCAGTATGGAGAGAGGTGAAAGTTGTCTTCATACCCAAAGCTGGAAAATACTCCCAAATTAATCCAAAAGACCTGAGACCAATTAGCTTATCATCATTCATTCTTAAAACTTTCGAACGTCTGATTGATATCCACCTGCGTGACACTATAGAGCTTAACCTTATCTCTAAAGCACAACACGCTTACTGTAAGGGAAAATCGGTGGAAACTGCTCTTCACACCTTAGTAAGATCTATCGAATACTCCCTGCACCATAAAGAGCACACGCTTGCGGCTTTCCTTGATATAGAAGGCGCCTTTAACAACGTCAGCGGCCGTGCAATAGTAGGAGCACTGGAAAATTTGAAGGTGGACGGCCTACTGATTAAGTTGATAGACCATATGTTGGGAAGTAGGGTCATCAACTCTGCATTGGGAGGCTATTCCACTAGAAGATCTGTCACTAGAGGCACACCACAAGGTGGGGTCCTTTCACCACTTCTATGGAACTTGGTCATAAATGACTTACTGACTGTCCTGGAGGGTGAAGGATTCAAAGTGATTGCGTATGCCGATGATGTTGCAATAGCTATATCAGGGAAACACCCCCAGGTTCTTACAGAACTTCTTCAAACCGCTCTTAACAAGCTAATAAAATGGGCAGAACGATGTGAGCTAGGTGTAAACCCCCGCAAAACAGAACTTGTCCTCTTCACAAGGAAATATAAAATACCACAGATAAATCCTCCAACAATTAATGGTGTTCCACTTTCCTTTTCAGATGAAGCCAAATATTTAGGTCTCATACTGGATAAAAAACTAAGTTGGAAACCTAATATTCAAGAGAGAATTAAAAAAGCCACTGTTGCTTTATTCTCCTGTAAAAAAGCTATAGGTACTAAATGGGGTCTATCCCCTGCCATAACTCACTGGCTCTACACTGCGGTCGTAAGACCGATTCTCACTTATGGGGTAATAATTTGGTGGACTGCTCTAGATAAAGTCACGTACTGTGACCAGCTGAGCAAGGTCCAGAGATCAGCAAGTATGTGCATAAGTGGAGCTCTCCGCTCGACACCATCAGCTGCACTAGACATACTCCTCAGCCTCACACCCCTTGATATATATGGCAAGCAAATGGCTGCGAACACAGCCGTCCGCCTTAAAGCCATTTCTCAATGGACCAACAACTCTATCGGTCATACTAAAATTCTAGACTTATATGAATCTATTCCTTGTCATTCCGACTACACCACATCCAAACTAAATTTCGACAAAAGTTTCCAGGTCACCATACCCTCAAGAGAATCTTGGGACGTTGGGGACCCTCTCAAAAGTTATTCAGTTCATTTTTATACTGATGGGTCGAAAACTGAGGAAGGTGTGGGTGGCGGAGTGTACTCAGACAGACTTAATTTAAGTCTCTCCTTCCGGCTTCCTAACCACTGTAGCGTATTCCAAGCGGAAATTCTGGCAAATAAAGAAGCTCTGTCTTGGCTGAGAGAAAACGTGATATCAACATCGGATATACGCATCTTCTCAGATAGTCAAGCAGCACTTAAATCTCTCAACTCTGTCTCTACCAACTCCGTTACGGCCCAAAACTGTCGATCGTCTCTTGAAGAGATGGCGGAACAGTTTAATATTCACCTTCTTTGGGTGCCGGGCCATAGAGATATTCCGGGAAATTGTAAAGCCGATGAACTTGCCAGAAATGGAACTCTAATGCCCGTTTTGCCTAACAGGTGGAACATAGGTATACCGATCGCTACGTGTAAACTTTTGCTAAAACAAAACTCTGCAAGGAAAGCAAACTCTAGATGGACAAACCTTACTACATGTCTGGCCACAAAAGAAATCTGGCCATCGCTAGACCCTAGGCGCTCTAAAAGTTTGCTATCACTTAGCAGATCACAAATTAGCTCCGTAATAGGTGTCATAACAGGACACTGCCTTATAGGAAAACATGCCACAAGACTTGGCGTTTTCTCAAATGACTTCTGTAGAAGTTGCATGGACGAAGAGGAGGAGGAAACAATTCCTCACCTCCTCTGCACATGTCCTGCTCTTTCACAGAGGCGTAGACTCCTTCTTGGGGACTACTTTTTCAATGATCCAAGCGATCTAGCTAATACAGACATACACTGTCTCTCTCGCTTCATAAAAAGCTCCGAATGGTTTTCGTAATGAGGATAATCTCCTCATTCCTATCATGTGGTATCACAACGGACCTAATTATGGTCTAAGTGTGTCAGCCGTTTTCCTGACAGCCACTTTAACCTAACCTAACCTATATATGTAGGTTTCAATGGGTTCCAGAGACTTTCGTAAAAAAATTCATTTTTAGTGATAAGGGGGTAGTCCATGCTTTTTTTCGAAAATCGATTGGAAAAAAAAAAGTTGAGTTTTGATCGGAAATGCAAAGGCCTGACCAAAGGCCAAATTAGCTGTTCAACTATGCTAACCGCAACCTCTTACAAGCCTTATTTTGGAAGTTATGGCCATATTAAGATTTTTAGTTTTTGGGTTGAAACAAGAAAGATTATCTTTGAATCAAAATTTCTCTGCAACCAGAGCCCACACAATGCTCTAGTTTTCAGCAATGGATAGCTCTCCAAAAACTGATTAAGCGGTCAATAAACCGCAAGGCCTTCCGAGCCTTATTTGTGGAACTGTAGACATCCAAAGCCATGCAAACTTTCAAAACTCAAAAAAATCGATTTTAATGGATTTACTTTGAATTAAGATATCTCCGCAACCAGACCTCATAGAAAGTTCTAGTTTTCAGCTATGGATAGCTCTTGAAAAACTAATAAAGCGTTTTTCCAGCGAAAATGATGTCACAGCCTTATTTGCGGAACTGTAGGCATCCAAAGTCATACAAGCATTCATAACTCGAAAAAATAACTTTGAATGCAAATATCTCGAAAACTATACCTTATAAAAGGGTTTGCTTTGGATGTGCTGGTTGCATTTGACAAAACCTTTCTATATATGTAGGTTTTAATGGGTTCCAGAGACTTTCGTACAAAAATGCATTTTTAGTGATAAGGGGGTAGTCCATGCTTTTTTTCGAAAATCGATTGGAAAAAAAAAAGTTGAGTTTTGATCGGAAATGCAAAGGCCTGACCGTTAGCTGTTCAACAATGCTAACCGCAACCTCTTACGAGCCTTATTTTGGAAGTTATGGCCATATTAAGATTTTTAGTTTTTGGGTTGAAACAAGAAAGATTATCTTTGAATCAAAATTTCTCTGCAACCAGAGCCCACACAATGCTCTTGTTTTCAGCAATGGATAGCTCTCCAAAAACTGATTAAGCGGTTAATAAACCGCAAGGCCTTCCGAGCCTTATTTGTGGAACTGTAGACATCCAAAGTCATGCAAACTTTCAAAACTCAAAAAAATCGATTTAATGGATTTACTTTGAATTAAGATATCTCCGCAACCAGACCTCATAGAAAGTCCTAGTTTTCAGCTATGGATAGCTCTTGAAAAACTAATGAAGCGTTTTGCCAGCGAAAATGACGTCACAGCCTTATTTGCGGAACTGTAGGCATCCAAAGTCATACAAGCATTCATAACTCGAAAAAATAACTTTGAATGCAAATATCTCGAAAACTATACCTTATAAAAGGGTTTGCTTTGGATGTGCTGGTTGCATTTGACAAAAACTTTCTATATATGTAGGTTTCAATGGGACTTTCGTAAAAAAATGCATTTTTAGTGATAAGGGGGTAGTCCATGCTTTTTTTCGAAAATCGATTGGAAAAAAAAAAGTTGAGTTTTGATCGGAAATGCAAAGGCCTGACCGTTAGCTGTTCAACAATGCTAACCGCAAGCCTTATTTTGCAAGCCTTACAAGCCTTATTTTGGAAGTTATGGCCATATTAAGATTTTTAGTTTTTGGGTTGAAACAAGAAAGATTATCTTTGAATCAAAATTTCTCTGCAACCAGAGCCCACACAATGCTCTAGTTTTCAGCAATGGATAGCTTTCCAAAAACTGATTAAGCGGTTAATAAACCGTAAGGCCTTCCGAGCCTTATTTGTGGAACTGTAGACATCCAAAGTCATGCAAACTTTCAAAACTCAAAAAAATCGATTTAATGGATTTACTTTGAATTAAGATATTTCCGCAACCAGACCTCATAGAAAGTCTTTGTTTTCAGCTATGGATAGCTCTTGAAAAACTAATACAGCGTTTTTCCAGCGAAAATGACGTCACAGCCTTATTTGCGGAACTGTAGGCATCCAAAGTCATACAAGCATTCATAACTCGAAAAAATAACTTTGAATGCAAATATCACGAAAACTATACCTTATAAAAGGGTTTGCTTTGGATGTGCTGGTTGCATTTGACAAAACCTTTCTATATATGTAGGTTTCAATGGGTTCCAGAGACTTTCGTACAAAAATGCATTTTTAGTGATAAGGGGGTAGTCCATGCTTTTTTTCGAAAATCGATTGGAAAAAAAAAGTTGAGTTTTGATCGGAAATGCAAAGGCCTGACCGTTAGCTGTTCAACAATGCTAACCGCAACCTCTTACGAGCCTTATTTTGGAAGTTATGGCCATATTAAGATTTTTAGTTTTTGGGTTGAAACAAGAAAGATTATCTTTGAATCAAAATTTCTCTGCAACCAGAGCCCACACAATGCTCTAGTTTTCAGCAATGGATAGCTCTCCAAAAACTGATTAAGCGGTCAATAAACCGCAAGGCCTTCCGAGCCTTATTTGTGGAACTGTAGACATCCAAAGTCATGCAAACTTTCAAAACTCAAAAAAATCGATTTAATGGATTTACTTTGAATTAAGATATTTCCGCAACCAGACCTCATAGAAAGTCTTTGTTTTCAGCTATGGATAGCTCTTGAAAAACTAATACAGCGTTTTTCCAGCGAAAATGACGTCACAGCCTTATTTGCGGAACTGTAGGCATCCAAAGTCATACAAGCATTCATAACTCGAAAAAATAACTTTGAATGCAAATATCTCGAAAACTATACCTTATAAAAGGGTTTGCTTTGGATGTGCTGGTTGCATTTGACAAAACCTTTCTATATATGTAGGTTTCAATGTAACACAGTAAACGTCGTCGAAGTAAGTTCAGCTTATAAGCGTTCCGAGTGTATACTGAGAAAACTAAATATCTTGAGTAGATTTAAATACAAAATTTGGCAGGCGCGGAGTTTCGAATAATTTGAAGCGAATGTTGTCGGTCATATTTTTGATTTAAGATGAACAATTGTAATAAATGCAAAAATTCAATTCGAGGAGAATCGGGCATTCGATGTGCGGGAGTTTGCGGTAAAATATTCCACTTTACAATCAAATGTAGTGGTATAGACTCGTACAGTAGTAGTATATTTGATACTTGCAACAGAGTACGGTACATATGTGAGGATTGTATCATGTACATAGAAAATGTTGATGCAGTAATAAAAGAAATGCATGAAGCTGTGAAAAAAAATTGTAGTTACCTAAGTGAATACAAAAAAGAATTTGAGGATTCCCTAAAACAAAATGAATATGAAATTAAGAGCCTTTTAGAGGCTATTGAAGCGAGATACATAGAAAGATTTAATACTATGAAAGTTGCACAGCTGGCTTGTGAAAAAAGTGTTAATCAAGTAAATACATTAAGCGAATCATTGCAAAATCAAAGCCAAAAAATAAATGATGGCGTTAATAAAATTGCAACAGTTTCTGAATCGATCATGGACATACAAAAACAAATATCGCAACAAAAAGTTGATAACAGCGACAATAATATGAAAGAAAGTGTCAAACATATAGCAAAGTCAGTTAGTGCACTCACTCATGAAATTAAAAAGAAAACCAGCAGTATAATAAACCAAAACAAAGATAAAAGCTCTTTTGCTGACATTTTGAAGAAAAATGAATCATCGGTCCTTGTCTATCCAAAGGCTAAGCAGGAATCAAATGAGACTCGTAAACAAATCAAAGAAAAAATAGATCCAACTATTGTCAACATTAACAGTGTTGTGAACAAAAATGATGGCGGGTTAATTATTAAATGTGGGGACAAATTATCTTCAGAAAAATTAAAAATTGAAATTGAAAATAAATTTAAAGACCAGTATAATGTTATAGTTCCTACTAAACAAAATCCAAAAGTTTGTGTTATGAGTTTAGAGAATGATGAACAAGAAAATGAAATCGTGAATAAAATAAAAAAACAAAATTCTGAATTAAGTAACTGTGATATAAAACTAGTTCATGTATTCAAAAATAAAAACAAATGGAGAAATTTGAGCGCAATTCTCGAAGTAGATAATACAAGTTTTAATAAAATAATGGAATTAGAAAACATAAAAATAGGTTGGGTTAAATGTCCGGTCAGAGAATATTTTAATCTTACGAGGTGCTTTAAATGTCAGGGTTTCAACCACAAATCAAGTGCTTGTAAGAACACCATGGCATGCATGAAATGTGGCGGGGACCACCCCGTGAAGGACTGTATCAGTGAAGAAATTTCATGTAAAAACTGTATGGAATTGAATAAAGTTTTAGGGATGAACGTTAGTTGTGAACATCAAGCGAATGACAGGAACTGTCCTGTATTCCTTCGAAAAATAAAAGTGATAAAAGAAAGAACTCAATATTAGCAATCAAACCAACTAAGTTACTGGAGTTCTAATGTGCAGGGCCTAGTAAATAATTTTAACGAAATTGAATTTATAGTTAACAATAATAATTTTGATGTTCTTGCCTTTTCTGAAACCCATTTAACAAACGATATAGACAATAGTGAAATAAATCTACCAAATTATAGTGTGCCGGTTCGTTGCGATAGTACAAGTAGCCATACAGGCGGTGTAGTTTTATATTTTAAAAAAGATATAAGATATAGAATTGTTAGTGAGATACATGATCCCATGAAGATTTGGTGTTTATGCTATGAGATTTTTACAAAAGAATTTAGAGAAACTGTTGCGATATTGTACAGATCTCCAAGTAGTTCGGACCGTGAATTTTGTACAACATTTTCGAATTGGCTTGATGGAGTATTGCATAACAACTCCAATGTAGTGATTCTGGGGGACTTTAATATTAATTTAATGGATATTAGTTATACTTACACTAAAGCTTTCTGTGATATTTTAATCCAAAACAACCTGAAGCAAGTGATAAATAAACCAACGAGGATAACGGACCGTTCGCGTTCATTAATTGACTTCGTTATATGTTCCAAAGAGAAACAAATTTGGGCAGACACGGCTGCGGAATTAAAAGTTGGTGACCACGAAGCAATTCAAATAAAAGTTCCAGTGGATTGTAGAAAATTTAAAAACGATAAAAAATGTATTGATCTATTTAAATATAACAAGATTCAGTTCAGAGATACCCTTAGTGAAAAATGTAAGCAGTTAAGTCTTAATACTGATTTTAATATACTATCATCATTGCTACAAGATAGTTTAATATATTGTGTTCAAAAATTAACTAAAAAAACCATAGTCCATGAATCAAATAAATGGTTCACAAACGAACTAAGAACCTTGAAATTAAAAAAAATCCAGTGCTTTCGTAGGGCGAGTATATTCAATATGTCCAATGATTGGATTACTTACAGAAATGTACGTAATCTTTACAAAAATAAACTTTACCTTACAAAAAAGAATTATATATGTAATAAAATTGAAGCATGTCAAAATCAAAAGGATATGTGGCGAACAATAAAAAAATTGGTTTTAAATGAAAAAAAAGTTGAAATCAGTGAAGTTCGATTCGGTGATAAGTTGGAATCGGAAAACTCCGTGATTGCTAATAAGTTTAATGCGTATTTTATTGAAAGCATTAATTCAATTAGTAACTCAATACCCTTTAACAGTATTCAGTCTGACATTGAGGTATCCCAAATACAAACTGTTTTTAAATTTAGGGAAATAGACCTAAATAACTTAAGAAAAATATGCAAAAACATGAATACAAAAAGTGCCATGAATCTTAACATTAACATTGTCCTAGATTGTTTTGATATTATAGGTCCAATAATATTAAAAATTGTTAATGAATCTTTCATCCGTGGTGAATTCCCGAAAAACTTAAAAGAATCTATTGTTGCCCCAATACCAAAAGAAAATGGAACTAAGGACTGTGAAAAGTTTAGACCGATTAACATGATGCCTATTCTTGAAAAAATAGTAGAAAAGTGCGCGTATGAACAATTTTATAAATATGTATGTGATATTCAATTATTAATAGATAATCAATCAGGTTTTCGACATAACCACTCATGTGAAACGTCCCTTAACTGGTTGATAATGACTCTGAAAGAAGAAAGACATAGTGGTAACAATATTATTGCAATATTCTTGGACTTTCAAAGAGCATTCGAAACAGTGGATCGCAATAGACTTCTTATAAAATTATCAAAATATGGTGTAAAAGACATCGAACTAAATTGGTTTAAGTCGTACTTAATTGATAGAACCCAAAAGACCTGTGTGAATAACTCAAATTCAAGTGCAATTAATACATATTTCGGTGTACCGCAAGGAACTATACTTGGTCCATTACTATTTTTGATATACATTAATGACATTTCTAAATGTTTAAGAAATTCTAAAATATCTTTGTTTGCTGATGATGCTCTCATGTTCGTAAGTGGTAAAATATTATCTGACATTTTGGAAGATATCAAACAAGATTTAAATAACCTATGTATGTGGCTAGAGTTGAACAAACTTAAAATTAATGTTAACAAGACTAAATTCATGGTGATCAATAGTAATGTCAATTTAAGTTTATCGATTGAAGGTAGACCCATTGAACAAGTCAAAGAAATGAAATATTTAGGGGTAATATTAGACAATAACCTGAATTTTAACAGTCATATGGTTTATGTGTGGAAAAAATTTTCCAAAAAAATTGGGTTTCTTAAACGCATTCGAAAAAATATAACAACAATTTGTGCCGTTAATATTTACAATACAATTATTAAACCACATTTCGAGTTTTGTTCCACAATTCTATTTTTAGGTAATAATGAGCACATAGATCGACTGCAAGTTCTACAAAACAAGGCTATGAGATCAATTCTTAAATGTGGATTCCATACACCAATAAATTGGATGCTATCTTGCTTAAAATGGTTAAACATCAAACAAAGAATAATGTTTAATGCGTTGCTGTTCGTGTTCAAATTAAAAAACGACCTAGCACCTAAATACCTAACATCATGCTTGACCTACGTGGGAGACAGCCAACCGCATTACTTAAGATCGAATTTTGATTTTAGACTACAGTATTATAGAGATGCTAGAACTCAAAATATGCTTTACCATCGTGGACTTAAATTATTTAATGAATTACCTTCTGAAATAAAAAATGAAACAGTTTTAAGAAGATTTAAACAATTACTTATATCTCATATCAGAGAAACCATTGTATAAAGATATTAGTTTTCCAATTGTATACATATTTATTTGTATAACAAAATTGTCAATATTTATATATTTATTGAAATTTAATAGTAAAATTTTACTAAATAAAAAATACACACACACACACACACACACAATGGGTTCCAGAGACTTTCGTACAAAAATGCATTTTTAGTGATAAGGGGGTAGTCCATGCTTTTTTTCGAAAATCGATTGGAAAAAAAAAGTTGAGTTTTGATCGGAAATGCAAAGGCCTGACCGTTAGCTGTTCAACAATGCTAACCGCAACCTCTTACGAGCCTTATTTTGGAAGTTATGGCCATATTAAGATTTTTAGTTTTTGGGTTGAAACAAGAAAGATTATCTTTGAATCAAAATTTCTCTGCAACCAGAGCCCACACAATGCTCTAGTTTTCAGCAATGGATAGCTTTCCAAAAACTGATTAAGCGGTCAATAAACCGCAAGGCCTTCCGAGCCTTATTTGTGAAACTGTAGACATCCAAAGCCATGCAAACTTTCAAAACTCAAAAAAATCGATTTTAATGGATTTACTTTGAACTAAGATATCTCCGCAACCAGACCACATAGAAAGTTCTAGTTTTCAGCTATGGATAGCTCTTGAAAAACTAATACAGCGTTTTTCCAGCGAAAATGACGTCACAGCCTTATTTGCGGAACTGTAGGCATCCAAAGTCATACAAGCATTCATAACTCGAAAAAATAACTTTGAATGCAAATATCTCGAAAACTATACCTTATAAAAGGGTTTGCTTTGGATGTGCTGGTTGCATTTGACAAAAACTTTCTATATATGTAGGCTTCAATGGGACTTTCGTAAAAAAATGCATTTTTAGTGATAAGGGGGTAGTCCATGCTTTTTTTCGAAAATCGATTGGAAAAAAAAAAGTTGAGTTTTGATCGGAAATGCAAAGGCCTGACCGTTAGCTGTTCAACAATGCTAACCGCAACCTCTTACAAGCCTTATTTTGGAAGTTATGGCCATATTAAGATTTTTAGTTTTTGGGTTGAAACAAGAAAGATTATCTTTGAATCAAAATTTCTCTGCAACCAGAGCCCACACAATGCTCTAGTTTTCAGCAATGGATAGCTTTCCAAAAACTGATTAAGCGGTTAATAAACCGCAAGGCCTTCCGAGCCTTATTTGTGGAACTGTAGACATCCAAAGTCATGCAAACTTTCAAAACTCAAAAAAATCGATTTAATGGATTTACTTTGAATTAAGATATTTCCGCAACCAGACCTCATAGAAAGTTCTAGTTTTCAGCTATGGATAGCTCTTGAAAAACTAATAAAGCGTTTTTCCAGCGAAAATGACGTCACAGCCTTATTTGCGGAACTGTAGGCATCCAAAGTCATACAAGCATTCATAACTCGAAAAAATAACTTTGAATGCAAATATCTCGAAAACTATACCTTATAAAAGGGTTTGCTTTGGATGTGCTGGTTGCATTTGACAAAAACTTTCTATATATGTAGGTTTCAATGGGTTCCAGAGACTTTCGTAAAAAAATTCATTTTTAGTGATAAGGGGGTAGTCCATGCTTTTTTTCGAAAATCGATTGGAAAAAAAAAAGTTGAGTTTTGATCGGAAATGCAAAGGCCTGACCGTTAGCTGTTCAACAATGCTAACCGCAACCTCTTACAAGCCTTATTTTGGAAGTTATGGCCATATTAAGATTTTTAGTTTTTGGGTTGAAACAAGAAAGATTATCTTTGAATCAAAATTTCTCTGCAACCAGAGCCCACACAATGCTCTAGTTTTCAGCAATGGATAGCTTTCCAAAAACTGATTAAGCGGTTAATAAACCGCAAGGCCTTCCGAGCCTTATTTGTGGAACTGTAGACATCCAAAGTCATGCAAACTTTCAAAACTCAAAAAAATCGATTTAATGGATTTACTTTGAATTAAGATATTTCCGCAACCAGACCTCATAGAAAGTCTTTGTTTTCAGCTATGGATAGCTCTTGAAAAACTAATACAGCGTTTTTCCAGCGAAAATGACGTCACAGCCTTATTTGCGGAACTGTAGGCATCCAAAGTCATACAAGCATTCATAACTCGAAAAAATAACTTTGAATGCAAATATCTCGAAAACTATACCTTATAAAAGGGTTTGCTTTGGATGTGCTGGTTGCATTTGACAAAACCTTTCTATATATGTAGGTTTCAATGGGTTCCAGAGACTTTCGTACAAAAATGCATTTTTAGTGATAAGGGGGTAGTCCATGCTTTTTTTCGAAAATCGATTGGAAAAAAAAGTTGAGTTTTGATCGGAAATGCAAAGGCCTGACCGTTAGCTGTTCAACAATGCTAACCGCAACCTCTTACGAGCCTTATTTTGGAAGTTATGGCCATATTAAGATTTTTAGTTTTTGGGTTGAAACAAGAAAGATTATCTTTGAATCAAAATTTCTCTGCAACCAGAGCCCACACAATGCTCTAGTTTTCAGCAATGGATAGCTTTCCAAAAACTGATTAAGCGGTTAATAAACCGCAAGGCCTTCCGAGCCTTATTTGTGGAACTGTAGACATCCAAAATCATGCAAACTTTCAAAACTCAAAAAAATCGATTTTAATGGATTTACTTTGAATTAAGATATCTCCGCAACCAGACCTCATAGAAAGTTCTAGTTTTCAGCTATGGATAGCTCTTGAAAAACTAATGAAGCGTTTTGCCAGCGAAAATGACGTCACAGCCTTATTTGCGGAACTGTAGGCATCCAAAGTCATACAAGCATTCATAACTCGAAAAAATAACTTTGAATGCAAATATCTCGAAAACTATACCTTATAAAAGGGTTTGCTTTGGATGTGCTGATTGCATTTGAAAAAACCTTTCTATATATGTAGGTTGCAATGGGTTCCAGAGACTTTCGTAAAAAAATGCATTTTTAGTGATAAGGGGGTAGTCCATGCTTTTTTTCGAAAATCGATTGGAAAAAAAAAAGTTGAGTTTTGATCGGAAATGCAAAGGCCTGACCGTTAGCTGTTCAACAATGCTAACCGCAACCTCTTACAAGCCTTATTTTGGAAGTTATGGCCATATTAAGATTTTTAGTTTTTGGGTTGAAACAAGAAAGATTATCTTTGAATCAAAATTTCTCTGCAACCAGAGCCCACACAATGCTCTAGTTTTCAGCAATGGATAGCTTTTCAAAAACTGATTAAGCGGTTAATAAACCGCAAGGCCTTCCGAGCCTTATTTGTGGAACTGTAGACATCCAAAGTCATGCAAACTTTCAAAACTCAAAAAAATCGATTTAATGGATTTACTTTGAATTAAGATATTTCCGCAACCAGACCTCATAGAAAGTCTTTGTTTTCAGCTATGGATAGCTCTTGAAAAACTAATACAGCGTTTTTCCAGCGAAAATGACGTCACAGCCTTATTTGCGGAACTGTAGGCATCCAAAGTCATACAAGCATTCATAACTCGAAAAAATAACTTTGAATGCAAATATCTCGAAAACTATACCTTATAAAAGGGTTTGCTTTGGATGTGCTGGTTGCATTTGACAAAACCTTTCTATATATGTAGGTTTCAATGTAACACAGTAAACGTCGTCGAAGTAAGTTCAGCTTATAAGCGTTCCGAGTGTATACTGAGAAAACTAAATATCTTGAGTAGATTTAAATACAAAATTTGGCAGGCGCGGAGTTTCGAATAATTTGAAGCGAATGTTGTCGGTCATATTTTTGATTTAAGATGAACAATTGTAATAAATGCAAAAATTCAATTCGAGGAGAATCGGGCATTCGATGTGCGGGAGTTTGCGGTAAAATATTCCACTTTACAATCAAATGTAGTGGTATAGACTCGTACAGTAGTAGTATATTTGATACTTGCAACAGAGTACGGTACATATGTGAGGATTGTATCATGTACATAGAAAATGTTGATGCAGTAATAAAAGAAATGCATGAAGCTGTGAAAAAAAATTGTAGTTACCTAAGTGAATACAAAAAAGAATTTGAGGATTCCCTAAAACAAAATGAATATGAAATTAAGAGCCTTTTAGAGGCTATTGAAGCGAGATACATAGAAAGATTTAATACTATGAAAGTTGCACAGCTGGCTTGTGAAAAAAGTGTTAATCAAGTAAATACATTAAGCGAATCATTGCAAAATCAAAGCCAAAAAATAAATGATGGCGTTAATAAAATTGCAACAGTTTCTGAATCGATCATGGACATACAAAAACAAATATCGCAACAAAAAGTTGATAACAGCGACAATAATATGAAAGAAAGTGTCAAACATATAGCAAAGTCAGTTAGTGCACTCACTCATGAAATTAAAAAGAAAACCAGCAGTATAATAAACCAAAACAAAGATAAAAGCTCTTTTGCTGACATTTTGAAGAAAAATGAATCATCGGTCCTTGTCTATCCAAAGGCTAAGCAGGAATCAAATGAGACTCGTAAACAAATCAAAGAAAAAATAGATCCAACTATTGTCAACATTAACAGTGTTGTGAACAAAAATGATGGCGGGTTAATTATTAAATGTGGGGACAAATTATCTTCAGAAAAATTAAAAATTGAAATTGAAAATAAATTTAAAGACCAGTATAATGTTATAGTTCCTACTAAACAAAATCCAAAAGTTTGTGTTATGAGTTTAGAGAATGATGAACAAGAAAATGAAATCGTGAATAAAATAAAAAAACAAAATTCTGAATTAAGTAACTGTGATATAAAACTAGTTCATGTATTCAAAAATAAAAACAAATGGAGAAATTTGAGCGCAATTCTCGAAGTAGATAATACAAGTTTTAATAAAATAATGGAATTAGAAAACATAAAAATAGGTTGGGTTAAATGTCCGGTCAGAGAATATTTTAATCTTACGAGGTGCTTTAAATGTCAGGGTTTCAACCACAAATCAAGTGCTTGTAAGAACACCATGGCATGCATGAAATGTGGCGGGGACCACCCCGTGAAGGACTGTATCAGTGAAGAAATTTCATGTAAAAACTGTATGGAATTGAATAAAGTTTTAGGGATGAACGTTAGTTGTGAACATCAAGCGAATGACAGGAACTGTCCTGTATTCCTTCGAAAAATAAAAGTGATAAAAGAAAGAACTCAATATTAGCAATCAAACCAACTAAGTTACTGGAGTTCTAATGTGCAGGGCCTAGTAAATAATTTTAACGAAATTGAATTTATAGTTAACAATAATAATTTTGATGTTCTTGCCTTTTCTGAAACCCATTTAACAAACGATATAGACAATAGTGAAATAAATCTACCAAATTATAGTGTGCCGGTTCGTTGCGATAGTACAAGTAGCCATACAGGCGGTGTAGTTTTATATTTTAAAAAAGATATAAGATATAGAATTGTTAGTGAGATACATGATCCCATGAAGATTTGGTGTTTATGCTATGAGATTTTTACAAAAGAATTTAGAGAAACTGTTGCGATATTGTACAGATCTCCAAGTAGTTCGGACCGTGAATTTTGTACAACATTTTCGAATTGGCTTGATGGAGTATTGCATAACAACTCCAATGTAGTGATTCTGGGGGACTTTAATATTAATTTAATGGATATTAGTTATACTTACACTAAAGCTTTCTGTGATATTTTAATCCAAAACAACCTGAAGCAAGTGATAAATAAACCAACGAGGATAACGGACCGTTCGCGTTCATTAATTGACTTCGTTATATGTTCCAAAGAGAAACAAATTTGGGCAGACACGGCTGCGGAATTAAAAGTTGGTGACCACGAAGCAATTCAAATAAAAGTTCCAGTGGATTGTAGAAAATTTAAAAACGATAAAAAATGTATTGATCTATTTAAATATAACAAGATTCAGTTCAGAGATACCCTTAGTGAAAAATGTAAGCAGTTAAGTCTTAATACTGATTTTAATATACTATCATCATTGCTACAAGATAGTTTAATATATTGTGTTCAAAAATTAACTAAAAAAACCATAGTCCATGAATCAAATAAATGGTTCACAAACGAACTAAGAACCTTGAAATTAAAAAAAATCCAGTGCTTTCGTAGGGCGAGTATATTCAATATGTCCAATGATTGGATTACTTACAGAAATGTACGTAATCTTTACAAAAATAAACTTTACCTTACAAAAAAGAATTATATATGTAATAAAATTGAAGCATGTCAAAATCAAAAGGATATGTGGCGAACAATAAAAAAATTGGTTTTAAATGAAAAAAAAGTTGAAATCAGTGAAGTTCGATTCGGTGATAAGTTGGAATCGGAAAACTCCGTGATTGCTAATAAGTTTAATGCGTATTTTATTGAAAGCATTAATTCAATTAGTAACTCAATACCCTTTAACAGTATTCAGTCTGACATTGAGGTATCCCAAATACAAACTGTTTTTAAATTTAGGGAAATAGACCTAAATAACTTAAGAAAAATATGCAAAAACATGAATACAAAAAGTGCCATGAATCTTAACATTAACATTGTCCTAGATTGTTTTGATATTATAGGTCCAATAATATTAAAAATTGTTAATGAATCTTTCATCCGTGGTGAATTCCCGAAAAACTTAAAAGAATCTATTGTTGCCCCAATACCAAAAGAAAATGGAACTAAGGACTGTGAAAAGTTTAGACCGATTAACATGATGCCTATTCTTGAAAAAATAGTAGAAAAGTGCGCGTATGAACAATTTTATAAATATGTATGTGATATTCAATTATTAATAGATAATCAATCAGGTTTTCGACATAACCACTCATGTGAAACGTCCCTTAACTGGTTGATAATGACTCTGAAAGAAGAAAGACATAGTGGTAACAATATTATTGCAATATTCTTGGACTTTCAAAGAGCATTCGAAACAGTGGATCGCAATAGACTTCTTATAAAATTATCAAAATATGGTGTAAAAGACATCGAACTAAATTGGTTTAAGTCGTACTTAATTGATAGAACCCAAAAGACCTGTGTGAATAACTCAAATTCAAGTGCAATTAATACATATTTCGGTGTACCGCAAGGAACTATACTTGGTCCATTACTATTTTTGATATACATTAATGACATTTCTAAATGTTTAAGAAATTCTAAAATATCTTTGTTTGCTGATGATGCTCTCATGTTCGTAAGTGGTAAAATATTATCTGACATTTTGGAAGATATCAAACAAGATTTAAATAACCTATGTATGTGGCT
Organism: Melangyna quadrimaculata; assembly: GCA_949320155.1. Classification (NCBI taxonomy): domain Eukaryota; kingdom Metazoa; phylum Arthropoda; class Insecta; order Diptera; family Syrphidae; genus Melangyna; species Melangyna quadrimaculata. The sequence goes on along the minus strand of OX439483.1, from coordinate 203,131,554 downwards.
AGAGTTGAACAAACTTAAAATTAATGTTAACAAGACTAAATTCATGGTGATCAATAGTAATGTCAATTTAAGTTTATCGATTGAAGGTAGACCCATTGAACAAGTCAAAGAAATGAAATATTTAGGGGTAATATTAGACAATAACCTGAATTTTAACAGTCATATGGTTTATGTGTGGAAAAAAGTTTCCAAAAAAATTGGGTTTCTTAAACGCATTCGAAAAAATATAACAACAATTTGTGCCGTTAATATTTACAATACAATTATTAAACCACATTTCGAGTTTTGTTCCACAATTCTATTTTTAGGTAATAATGAGCACATAGATCGACTGCAAGTTCTACAAAACAAGGCTATGAGATCAATTCTTAAATGTGGATTCCATACACCAATAAATTGGATGCTATCTTGCTTAAAATGGTTAAACATCAAACAAAGAATAATGTTTAATGCGTTGCTGTTCGTGTTCAAATTAAAAAACGACCTAGCACCTAAATACCTAACATCATGCTTGACCTACGTGGGAGACAGCCAACCGCATTACTTAAGATCGAATTTTGATTTTAGACTACAGTATTATAGAGATGCTAGAACTCAAAATATGCTTTACCATCGTGGACTTAAATTATTTAATGAATTACCTTCTGAAATAAAAAATGAAACAGTTTTAAGAAGATTTAAACAATTACTTATATCTCATATCAGAGAAACCATTGTATAAAGATATTAGTTTTCCAATTGTATACATATTTATTTGTATAACAAAATTGTCAATATTTATATATTTATTGAAATTTAATAGTAAAATTTTACTAAATAAAAAATACACACACACACACACACACACACAATGGGTTCCAGAGACTTTCGTACAAAATTGCATTTTTAGTGATAAGGGGGTAGTCCATGCTTTTTTTCGAAAATCGATTGGAAAAAAAAAAGTTGAGTTTTGATCGGAAATGCAAAGGCCTGACCGTTAGCTGTTCAACAATGCTAACCGCAACCTCTTACGAGCCTTATTTTGGAAGTTATGGCCATATTAAGATTTTTAGTTTTTGGGTTGAAACAAGAAAGATTATCTTTGAATCAAAATTTCTCTGCAACCAGAGCCCACACAATGCTCTAGTTTTCAGCAATGGATAGCTTTCCAAAAACTGATTAAGCGGTCAATAAACCGCAAGGCCTTCCGAGCCTTATTTGTGGAACTGTAGACATCCAAAGCCATGCAAACTTTCAAAACTCAAAAAAATCGATTTTAATGGATTTACTTTGAACTAAGATATCTCCGCAACCAGACCTCATAGAAAGTTCTAGTTTTCAGCTATGGATAGCTCTTGAAAAACTAATAAAGCGTTTTTCCAGCGAAAATGACGTCACAGCCTTATTTGCGGAACTGTAGGCATCCAAAGTCATACAAGCATTCATAACTCGAAAAAATAACTTTGAATGCAAATATCTCGAAAACTATACCTTATAAAAGGGTTTGCTTTGGATGTGCTGGTTGCATTTGACAAAAACTTTCTATATATGTAGGCTTCAATGGGACTTTCGTAAAAAAATGCATTTTTAGTGATAAGGGGGTAGTCCATGCTTTTTTTCGAAAATCGATTGGAAAAAAAAAAGTTGAGTTTTGATCGGAAATGCAAAGGCCTGACCGTTAGCTGTTCAACAATGCTAACCGCAACCTCTTACAAGCCTTATTTTGGAAGTTATGGCCATATTAAGATTTTTAGTTTTTGGGTTGAAACAAGAAAGATTATCTTTGAATCAAAATTTCTCTGCAACCAGAGCCCACACAATGCTCTAGTTTTCAGCAATGGATAGCTTTCCAAAAACTGATTAAGCGGTTAATAAACCGCAAGGCCTTCCGAGCCTTATTTGTGGAACTGTAGACATCCAAAGTCATGCAAACTTTCAAAACTCAAAAAAATCGATTTAATGGATTTACTTTGAATTAAGATATTTCCGCAACCAGACCTCATAGAAAGTCTTTGTTTTCAGCTATGGATAGCTCTTGAAAAACTAATACAGCGTTTTTCCAGCGAAAATGACGTCACAGCCTTATTTGCGGAACTGTAGGCATCCAAAGTCATACAAGCATTCATAACTCGAAAAAATAACTTTGAATGTAAATATCACGAAAACTATACCTTATAAAAGGGTTTGCTTTGGATGTGCTGGTTGCATTTGACAAAACCTTTCTATATATGTAGGTTTCAATGGGTTCCAGAGACTTTCGTACAAAAATGCATTTTTAGTGATAAGGGGGTAGTCCATGCTTTTTTTCGAAAATTGATTGGAAAAAAAAAGTTGAGTTTTGATCGGAAATGCAAAGGCCTGACCGTAAGCTGTTCAACAATGCTAACCGCAACCTCTTACAAGCCTTATTTTGGAAGTTATGGCCATATTAAGATTTTTAGTTTTTGGGTTGAAACAAGAAAGATTATCTTTGAATCAAAATTTCTCTGCAACCAGAGCCCACACAATGCTCAGCAATGGATAGCTCTCCAAAAACTGATTAAGCGGTCAATAAACCGCAAGGCTTTCCGAGCCTTATTTGTGGAACTGTAGACATCCAAAGCCATGCAAACTTTCAAAACTCAAAAAAATCGATTTAATGGATTTACTTTGAATTAAGATATCTCCGCAACCAGACCTCATAGAAAGTTCTAGCTTTCAGCTATGGATAGCTCTTGAAAAACTAATAAAGCGTTTTTCCAGCGAAAATGACGTCACAGCCTTATTTGCGGAACTGTAGGCATCCAAAGTCATACAAGCATTCATAACTCGAAAAAATAACTTTGAATGCAAATATCTCGAAAACTATACCTTATAAAAGGGTTTGCTTTGGATGTGCTGGTTGCATTTGAAAAAACCTTTCTATATATGTAGGTTTCAATGGGTTCCAGAGACTTTCGTAAAAAAATGCATTTTTAGTGATAAGGGGGTAGGTAGTCCATGCTTTTTTTCGAAAATCGATTGGAAAAAAAAAAGTTGAGTTTTGATCGGAAATGCAAAGGCCTGACCGTTAGCTGTTCAACAATGCTAACCGCAACCTCTTACAAGCCTTATTTTGGAAGTTATGGCCATATTAAGATTTTTAGTTTTTGGGTTGAAACAAGAAAGATTATCTTTGAATCAAAATTTCTCTGCAACCAGAGCCCACACAATGCTCTAGTTTTCAGCAATGGATAGCTTTCCAAAAACTGATTAAGCGGTTAATAAACCGCAAGGCCTTCCGAGCCTTATTTGTGGAACTGTAGACATCCAAAGTCATGCAAACTTTCAAAACTCAAAAAAATCGATTTAATGGATTTACTTTGAATTAAGATATTTCCGCAACCAGACCTCATAGAAAGTCTTTGTTTTCAGCTATGGATAGCTCTTGAAAAACTAATACAGCGTTTTTCCAGCGAAAATGACGTCACAGCCTTATTTGCGGAACTGTAGGCATCCAAAGTCATACAAGCATTCATAACTCGAAAAAATAACTTTGAATGCAAATATCTCGAAAACTATACCTTATAAAAGGGTTTGCTTTGGATGTGCTGTTTGCATTTGACAAAACCTTTCTATATATGTAGGTTTCAATGGGTTCCAGAGACTTTCGTACAAAATTGCATTTTTAGTGATAAGGGGTAGTCCATGCTTTTTTTCGAAAATTGATTGGAAAAAAAAAGTTGAGTTTTGATCGGAAATGCAAAGGCCTGACCGTTAGCTGTTCAACAATGCTAACCGCAACCTCTTACGAGCCTTATTTTGGAAGTTATGGCCATATTAAGATTTTTAGTTTTTGGGTTGAAACAAGAAAGATTATCTTTGAATCAAAATTTCTCTGCAACCAGAGCTCACACAATGCTCTAGTTTTCAGCAATGGATAGCTTTCCAAAAACTGATTAAGCGGTTAATAAAGCGCAAGGCCTTCCGAGCCTTATTTGTGGAACTGTAGACATCCAAAATCATGCAAACTTTCAAAACTCAAAAAAATCGATTTTAATGGATTTACTTTGAATTAAGATATCTCCGCAACCAGACCTCATAGAAAGTTCTAGTTTTCAGCTATGGATAGCTCTTGAAAAACTTATAAAGTGTTTTTCCAGCGAAAATGACGTCACAGCCTTATTTGCGGAACTGTAGGCATCCAAAGTCATACAAGCATTCATAACTCGAAAAAATAACTTTGAATGCAAATATCTCGAAAACTATACCTTATAAAAGGGTTTGCTTTGGATGTGCTGGTTGCATTTGACAAAAACTTTCTATATATGTAGGCTTCAATGGGACTTTCGTAAAAAAATGCATTTTTAGTGATAAGGGGGTAGTCCATGCTTTTTTTCGAAAATCGATTGGAAAAAAAAAAGTTGAGTTTTGATCGGAAATGCAAAGGCCTGACCGTTAGCTGTTCAACAATGCTAACCGCAACCTCTTACAAGCCTTATTTTGGAAGTTATGGCCATATTAAGATTTTTAGTTTTTGGGTTGAAACAAGAAAGATTATCTTTGAATCAAAATTTCTCTGCAACCAGAGCCCACACAATGCTCTAGTTTTCAGCAATGGATAGCTTTCCAAAAACTGATTAAGCGGTTAATAAACCGCAAGGCCTTCCGAGCCTTATTTGTGGAACTGTAGACATCCAAAGTCATGCAAACTTTCAAAACTCAAAAAAATCGATTTAATGGATTTACTTTGAATTAAGATATTTCCGCAACCAGACCTCATAGAAAGTCTTTGTTTTCAGCTATGGATAGCTCTTGAAAAACTAATACAGCGTTTTTCCAGCGAAAATGACGTCACAGCCTTATTTGCGGAACTGTAGGCATCCAAAGTCATACAAGCATTCATAACTCGAAAAAATAACTTTGAATGTAAATATCACGAAAACTATACCTTATAAAAGGGTTTGCTTTGGATGTGCTGGTTGCATTTGACAAAACCTTTCTATATATGTAGGTTTCAATGGGTTCCAGAGACTTTCGTACAAAAATGCATTTTTAGTGATAAGGGGGTAGTCCATGCTTTTTTTCGAAAATTGATTGGAAAAAAAAAGTTGAGTTTTGATCGGAAATGCAAAGGCCTGACCGTAAGCTGTTCAACAATGCTAACCGCAACCTCTTACAAGCCTTATTTTGGAAGTTATGGCCATATTAAGATTTTTAGTTTTTGGGTTGAAACAAGAAAGATTATCTTTGAATCAAAATTTCTCTGCAACCAGAGCCCACACAATGCTCAGCAATGGATAGCTCTCCAAAAACTGATTAAGCGGTCAATAAACCGCAAGGCTTTCCGAGCCTTATTTGTGGAACTGTAGACATCCAAAGCCATGCAAACTTTCAAAACTCAAAAAAATCGATTTAATGGATTTACTTTGAATTAAGATATCTCCGCAACCAGACCTCATAGAAAGTTCTAGCTTTCAGCTATGGATAGCTCTTGAAAAACTAATAAAGCGTTTTTCCAGCGAAAATGACGTCACAGCCTTATTTGCGGAACTGTAGGCATCCAAAGTCATACAAGCATTCATAACTCGAAAAAATAACTTTGAATGCAAATATCTCGAAAACTATACCTTATAAAAGGGTTTGCTTTGGATGTGCTGGTTGCATTTGAAAAAACCTTTCTATATATGTAGGTTTCAATGGGTTCCAGAGACTTTCGTAAAAAAATGCATTTTTAGTGATAAGGGGGTAGGTAGTCCATGCTTTTTTTCGAAAATCGATTGGAAAAAAAAAAGTTGAGTTTTGATCGGAAATGCAAAGGCCTGACCGTTAGCTGTTCAACAATGCTAACCGCAACCTCTTACAAGCCTTATTTTGGAAGTTATGGCCATATTAAGATTTTTAGTTTTTGGGTTGAAACAAGAAAGATTATCTTTGAATCAAAATTTCTCTGCAACCAGAGCCCACACAATGCTCTAGTTTTCAGCAATGGATAGCTTTCCAAAAACTGATTAAGCGGTTAATAAACCGCAAGGCCTTCCGAGCCTTATTTGTGGAACTGTAGACATCCAAAGTCATGCAAACTTTCAAAACTCAAAAAAATCGATTTAATGGATTTACTTTGAATTAAGATATTTCCGCAACCAGACCTCATAGAAAGTCTTTGTTTTCAGCTATGGATAGCTCTTGAAAAACTAATACAGCGTTTTTCCAGCGAAAATGACGTCACAGCCTTATTTGCGGAACTGTAGGCATCCAAAGTCATACAAGCATTCATAACTCGAAAAAATAACTTTGAATGCAAATATCTCGAAAACTATACCTTATAAAAGGGTTTGCTTTGGATGTGCTGTTTGCATTTGACAAAACCTTTCTATATATGTAGGTTTCAATGGGTTCCAGAGACTTTCGTACAAAATTGCATTTTTAGTGATAAGGGGTAGTCCATGCTTTTTTTCGAAAATTGATTGGAAAAAAAAAGTTGAGTTTTGATCGGAAATGCAAAGGCCTGACCGTTAGCTGTTCAACAATGCTAACCGCAACCTCTTACGAGCCTTATTTTGGAAGTTATGGCCATATTAAGATTTTTAGTTTTTGGGTTGAAACAAGAAAGATTATCTTTGAATCAAAATTTCTCTGCAACCAGAGCTCACACAATGCTCTAGTTTTCAGCAATGGATAGCTTTCCAAAAACTGATTAAGCGGTTAATAAAGCGCAAGGCCTTCCGAGCCTTATTTGTGGAACTGTAGACATCCAAAATCATGCAAACTTTCAAAACTCAAAAAAATCGATTTTAATGGATTTACTTTGAATTAAGATATCTCCGCAACCAGACCTCATAGAAAGTTCTAGTTTTCAGCTATGGATAGCTCTTGAAAAACTTATAAAGTGTTTTTCCAGCGAAAATGACGTCACAGCCTTATTTGCGGAACTGTAGGCATCCAAAGTCATACAAGCATTCATAACTCGAAAAAATAACTTTGAATGCAAATATCTCGAAAACTATACCTTATAAAAGGGTTTGCTTTGGATGTGCTGGTTGCATTTGAAAAAACCTTTCTATATATGTAGGTTTCAATGGGTTCCAGAGACTTTCGTAAAAAAATGCATTTTTAGTGATAAGGGGGTAGTCCATGCTTTTTTTCGAAAATCGATTGGAAAAAAAAAAGTTGAGTTTTGATCGGAAATGCAAAGGCCTGACCGTTAGCTGTTCAACAATGCTAACCGCAACCTCTTACAAGCCTTATTTTGGAAGTTATGGCCATATTAAGATTTTTAGTTTTTGGGTTGAAACAAGAAAGATTATCTTTGAATCAAAATTTCTCTGCAACCAGAGCCCACACAATGCTCTAGTTTTCAGCAATGGATAGCTCTCCAAAAACTGATTAAGCGGTTAATAAACCGCAAGGCCTTCCGAGCCTTATTTGTGGAACTGTAGACATCCAAAGTCATGCAAACTTTCAAAACTAAAAAAATCGATTTAATGGATTTACTTTGAATTAAGATATCTCCGCAACCAGACCTCATAGAAAGTCCTAGTTTTCAGCTATGCATAGCTCTTGAAAAACTAATGCAGCGTTTTGCCAGCGAAAATGACGTCACAGCCTTATTTGCGGAACTGTAGGCATCCAAAGTCATACAAGCATTCATAACTCGAAAAAATAACTTTGAATGCAAATATCTCGAAAACTATACCTTATAAAAGGGTTTGCTTTGGATGTGCTGGTTGCATTTGACAAAAACTTTCTATATATGTAGGTTTCAATGGGTTCCAGAGACTTTCGTAAAAAAAATTCATTTTTAGTGATAAGGGGGTAGTCCATGCTTTTTTTCGAAAATCGATTGGAAACAAAAAAGTTGAGTTTTGATCGGAAATGCAAAGGCCTGACCGTTAGCTGTTCAACTATGCTAACCGCAACCTCTTACAAGCCTTATTTTGGAAGTTATGGCCATATTAAGATTTTTAGTTTTTGGGTTGAAACAAGAAAGATGATCTTTGAATCAAAATTTCTCTGCAACCAGAGCCCACACAATGCTCAGCAATGGATAGCTCTCCAAAAACTGATTAAGCGGTCAATAAACCGCAAGGCTTTCCGAGCCTTATTTGTGGAACTGTAGACATCCAAAGCCATGCAAACTTTCAAAACTCAAAAAAATCGAGTTTAATGGATTTACTTTGAATTAAGATATCTCCGCAACCAGACCTCATAGAAAGTTCTAGTTTTCAGCTATGGATAGCTCTTGAAAAACTTATAAAGTGTTTTTCCAGCGAAAATGACGTCACAGCCTTATTTGCGGAACTGTAGGCATCCAAAGTCATACAAGCATTCATAACTCGAAAAAATAACTTTGAATGCAAATATCTCGAAAACTATACCTTATAAAAGGGTTTGCTTTGGATGTGCTGGTTGCATTTGACAAAACCTTTCTATATATGTAGGTTTCAATGGGTTCCAGAGACTTTCGTACAAAAATGCATTTTTAGTGATAAGGGGTAGTCCATGCTTTTTTTCGAAAATTGATTGGAAAAAAAAAGTTGAGTTTTGATCGGAAATGCAAAGGCCTGACCGTTAGCTGTTCAACAATGCTAACCGCAACCTCTTACGAGCCTTATTTTGGAAGTTATGGCCATATTAAGATTTTTAGTTTTTGGGTTGAAACAAGAAAGATTATCTTTGAATCAAAATTTCTCTGCAACTAGAGCCCACACAATGCTCTAGTTTTCAGCAATGGATAGCTTTCCAAAAACTGATTAAGCGGTTAATAAACCGCAAGGCCTTCCGAGCCTTATTTGTGGAACTGTAGACATCCAAAATCATGCAAACTTTCAAAACTCAAAAAAATCGATTTTAATGGATTTACTTTGAATTAAGATATCTCCGCAACCAGACCTCATAGAAAGTTCTAGTTTTCAGCTATGGATAGCTCTTGAAAAACTTATAAAGTGTTTTTCCAGCGAAAATGACGTCACAGCCTTATTTGCGGAACTGTAGGCATCCAAAGTCATACAAGCATTCATAACTCGAAAAAATAACTTTGAATGTAAATATCTCGAAAACTATACCTTATAAAAGGGTTTGCTTTGGATGTGCTGGTTGCATTTGAAAAAACCTTTCTATATATGTAGGTTTCAATGGGTTCCAGAGACTTTCGTAAAAAAATGCATTTTTAGTGATAAGGGGGTAGTCCATGCTTTTTTTCGAAAATCGATTGGAAAAAAAAAAGTTGAGTTTTGATCGGAAATGCAAAGGCCTGACCGTTAGCTGTTCAACAATGCTAACCGCAACCTCTTACAAGCCTTATTTTGGAAGTTATGGCCATATTAAGATTTTTAGTTTTTGGGTTGAAACAAGAAAGATTATCTTTGAATCAAAATTTCTCTGCAACCAGAGCCCACACAATGCTCTAGTTTTCAGCAATGGATAGCTCTCCAAAAACTGATTAAGCGGTTAATAAACCGCAAGGCCTTCCGAGCCTTATTTGTGGAACTGTAGACATCCAAAGTCATGCAAACTTTCAAAACTAAAAAAATCGATTTAATGGATTTACTTTGAATTAAGATATCTCCGCAACCAGACCTCATAGAAAGTCCTAGTTTTCAGCTATGCATAGCTCTTGAAAAACTAATGCAGCGTTTTGCCAGCGAAAATGACGTCACAGCCTTATTTGCGGAACTGTAGGCATCCAAAGTCATACAAGCATTCATAACTCGAAAAAATAACTTTGAATGCAAATATCTCGAAAACTATACCTTATAAAAGGGTTTGCTTTGGATGTGCTGGTTGCATTTGACAAAAACTTTCTATATATGTAGGTTTCAATGGGTTCCAGAGACTTTCGTAAAAAAAATTCATTTTTAGTGATAAGGGGGTAGTCCATGCTTTTTTTCGAAAATCGATTGGAAACAAAAAAGTTGAGTTTTGATCGGAAATGCAAAGGCCTGACCGTTAGCTGTTCAACTATGCTAACCGCAACCTCTTACAAGCCTTATTTTGGAAGTTATGGCCATATTAAGATTTTTAGTTTTTGGGTTGAAACAAGAAAGATGATCTTTGAATCAAAATTTCTCTGCAACCAGAGCCCACACAATGCTCAGCAATGGATAGCTCTCCAAAAACTGATTAAGCGGTCAATAAACCGCAAGGCTTTCCGAGCCTTATTTGTGGAACTGTAGACATCCAAAGCCATGCAAACTTTCAAAACTCAAAAAAATCGAGTTTAATGGATTTACTTTGAATTAAGATATCTCCGCAACCAGACCTCATAGAAAGTTCTAGTTTTCAGCTATGGATAGCTCTTGAAAAACTTATAAAGTGTTTTTCCAGCGAAAATGACGTCACAGCCTTATTTGCGGAACTGTAGGCATCCAAAGTCATACAAGCATTCATAACTCGAAAAAATAACTTTGAATGCAAATATCTCGAAAACTATACCTTATAAAAGGGTTTGCTTTGGATGTGCTGGTTGCATTTGACAAAACCTTTCTATATATGTAGGTTTCAATGGGTTCCAGAGACTTTCGTACAAAAATGCATTTTTAGTGATAAGGGGTAGTCCATGCTTTTTTTCGAAAATTGATTGGAAAAAAAAAGTTGAGTTTTGATCGGAAATGCAAAGGCCTGACCGTTAGCTGTTCAACAATGCTAACCGCAACCTCTTACGAGCCTTATTTTGGAAGTTATGGCCATATTAAGATTTTTAGTTTTTGGGTTGAAACAAGAAAGATTATCTTTGAATCAAAATTTCTCTGCAACTAGAGCCCACACAATGCTCTAGTTTTCAGCAATGGATAGCTTTCCAAAAACTGATTAAGCGGTTAATAAACCGCAAGGCCTTCCGAGCCTTATTTGTGGAACTGTAGACATCCAAAATCATGCAAACTTTCAAAACTCAAAAAAATCGATTTTAATGGATTTACTTTGAATTAAGATATCTCCGCAACCAGACCTCATAGAAAGTTCTAGTTTTCAGCTATGGATAGCTCTTGAAAAACTTATAAAGTGTTTTTCCAGCGAAAATGACGTCACAGCCTTATTTGCGGAACTGTAGGCATCCAAAGTCATACAAGCATTCATAACTCGAAAAAATAACTTTGAATGTAAATATCTCGAAAACTATACCTTATAAAAGGGTTTGCTTTGGATGTGCTGGTTGCATTTGAAAAAACCTTTCTATATATGTAGGTTTCAATGGGTTCCAGAGACTTTCGTAAAAAAATGCATTTTTAGTGATAAGGGGGTAGTCCATGCTTTTTTTCGAAAATCGATTGGAAAAAAAAAAGTTGAGTTTTGATCGGAAATGCAAAGGCCTGACCGTTAGCTGTTCAACAATGCTAACCGCAACCTCTTACAAGCCTTATTTTGGAAGTTATGGCCATATTAAGATTTTTAGTTTTTGGGTTGAAACAAGAAAGATTATCTTTGAATCAAAATTTCTCTGCAACCAGAGCCCACACAATGCTCTAGTTTTCAGCAATGGATAGCTCTCCAAAAACTGATTAAGCGGTTAATAAACCGCAAGGCCTTCCGAGCCTTATTTGTGGAACTGTAGACATCCAAAGTCATGCAAACTTTCAAAACTAAAAAAATCGATTTAATGGATTTACTTTGAATTAAGATATCTCCGCAACCAGACCTCATAGAAAGTCCTAGTTTTCAGCTATGCATAGCTCTTGAAAAACTAATGCAGCGTTTTGCCAGCGAAAATGACGTCACAGCCTTATTTGCGGAACTGTAGGCATCCAAAGTCATACAAGCATTCATAACTCGAAAAAATAACTTTGAATGCAAATATCTCGAAAACTATACCTTATAAAAGGGTTTGCTTTGGATGTGCTGGTTGCATTTGACAAAACCTTTCTATATATGTAGGTTTTAATGGGTTCCAGAGACTTTCGTACAAAAATGCATTTTTAGTGATAAGGGGGTAGTCCATGCTTTTTTTCGAAAATCGATTGGAAAAAAAAAAGTTGAGTTTTGATCGGAAATGCAAAGGCCTGACCAAAGGCCAAATTAGCTGTTCAACAATGCTAACCGCAACCTCTTACAAGCCTTATTTTGGAAGTTATGGCCATATTAAGATTTTTAGTTTTTGGGTTGAAACAAGAAAGATTATCTTTGAATCAAAATTTCTCTGCAACCAGAGCCCACACAATGCTCTAGTTTTCAGCAATGGATAGCTCTCCAAAAACTGATTAAGCGGTCAATAAACCGCAAGGCCTTCCGAGCCTTATTTGTGGAACTGTAGACATCCAAAGCCATGCAAACTTTCAAAACTCAAAAAAATCGATTTTAATGGATTTACTTTGAACTAAGATATCTCCGCAACCAGACCTCATAGAAAGTTCTAGTTTTCAGCTATGGATAGCTCTTGAAAAACTAATAAAGCGTTTTGCCAGCGAAAATGACGTCACAGCCTTATTTGCGGAACTGTAGGCATCCAAACTCATACAAGCATTCATAACTCGAAAAAATAACTTTGAATGCAAATATCTCGAAAACTATAGCTTATAAAAGGGTTTGCTTTGGATGTGCTGGTTGCATTTGACAAAAACTTTCTATATATGTAGGTTTCAATGGGTTCCAGAGACTTTCGTAAAAAAATTCATTTTTAGTGATAAGGGGGTAGTCCATGCTTTTTTTCGAAAATCGATTGGAAAAAAAAAGTTGAGTTTTGATCGGAAATTCAAAGGCCTGACCGTTAGCTGTTCAACTATGCTAACCGCAACGGCGTATACAGGGGGGGGGGGTCACGGGGTCATGTCCCCCCCCCGAGAACTCAAGATAATTTTGTTGATCTGAAATAATTATTTAGTAACCACATCCAAAAAAAAAGCAAGTTGGTAACCTTGAAAGCTAATATGATTTTCGATTGGTAAATTCAGAATTCAATAGAAAATTTGAATGTTGGTAACTTGGATTTCAATAAGGAATTTAATTTTCATGGCAATGAAATACCTACCTACCATATTTTGTATTCAATTGATGCAACTTAGATTTTCTTCCTAGTACCTCAAATTTAAGATAACAACAAACTTCTCATATGATAATACATTAAAATCTTAAAATATATGCATAAACAATCATAGGTTCCGTTTTAAGATGACAGCCAAAACCTGTTTAACCAAACAGAAATTAAAGACTGTAGTTGTTTCGAAATGTTCACTCAGTAAAGTAAAACCAATAGGATTTTGAAAAAGAACATTTTATATTTCTGAAAATAAAATCTTTAAACACATTATAGAACACCATATAGAAATTGTTTTATTTGATTTCTGTATGACAGAGAAGATTATTTTTAAAAGCAAACAAAAATATCTACATAATGTGAGTGACAACTTTCGATTTATTGTTATTCTAACCAAAAAATGTTAATGTGAACGAGAAATATTCATAAATATATAAAACTATGATGAAAACCTATTATGATATGATTTTGTTTGCACTTATTCAACATTTATGATCGAAAAATAATGTTGTTAATATGCATGTGGATTATTTTTACAAAGGAACCTATGAATCCCGTATCACTGAGGGAAAAATTGCGATCTAAAATTAAATACGACCGTATTTGATCTAAAGTATTTTCAGTCGTGCATTTTTATTTTTACGTTGAAACAATGTTAATTTTAATATGCGACGTAATTTTAAGAGATTCAACCTAGTTTCAAAGTAAAACATTTTTATTTATACATTGAAATCAACTTTTGTACATTTACATTCCGTTCAACGTTGTTTTAAAGTGAAACGTTATCATTTTTACATTGAGATCCACATTTAAAGTGCGCTCAACCTTGTGTCAAAGTGAAACGTATTCATTTTTACATTGAAATCCACATTATCCACTTTAATGGCATTTAAAGTGCCATCAACGTAGTTTCAAAGTGTTGCATAGTCAAGTAAACCTCAATTTTTTTGTATTTGTAAGCTTAATATAAAGAATTTCGAGAGCGCGTTGTTGTTTTTCGAGGTATCTCCCTTACATTTGTGAACAAATTAAACGCGCACTTAAAATTCACTTTCATATAATCGAAAAACAATATTTAATTACTTTTCCTATATTTATTAATATGAAATACTCATAGCATTAAACGATTCACTTTAGCGTGGCGTGGGTAGCCATTTTGAATCAATACCTAACCAAGCGAAGTTCAATCTACGTTGATTCGATAAATGTTGTTTTAAAAGATGGATGAATTTGATTTAACCTTGATTCCACTTTAAATCAACATATAAACGTAGTAAAATCTAGTTCGTTTTCAAGTATGAAATCACTTTGAAATAAAGTCGCTCCACTTTGATTTGAGAATTTTCGGCGTTGGCGCCAAATCGTTCCGAAAAATATTAGAATCAAAGTTTTTTGCTTTGATTTTACGTTGTTTTTTTCTCTGTGAATGCAAAAGTTTATAGCTATGGTAAAGGCGATTTATTGGAACTCCTCCTTGGTGACCGTTTGACCAGTCAAATGGAATCCTTGACAAAAACACGACAAGGTTTACAGAATTTAACAACTTTGTCAATTATTTTTATCAGAAAGGCTTTACTGGTAAGAAAGATAAAAAGATTAGGTATATTTGTTGTACATATTTATTTTGCCTTTCACTTTGCCATCCTGACAGTCTTAAGCTGGCCATACACGACCGAGCCGAACAGCTCGGAGCTATTTGGTTCCGGTCTCTCATGGAGAAAATAAGACAGTTAGATGTTTTTTGTGAAAATTGTATTCTACAATTTAATGAGAAGAGTGAGAAAGTAGGATTTTATTATTTAGTAACGGTGCGGTGGAGCGATTGGAAAGTTGGAAGCAAACATAACTGCTAGGCTTGCTGATTCCCCGCAGACGATAGAGCCGAACATTCGAAGGTTCATGTTCGTGGATTTTGGACTGGCTGAAAATCCAAATTCTTCGGCCGAACCAAACGAAGCCATCTGAGTTTTCCCACTCACGGGCAATTTTGGTTCACCTCCGAGCCGTTCGGCTCGTTGGTTCGGTCACGTATGGCCAGCTTAGAAACAAAATTATTTTTTTTTTCAAATCAGAAGCATATACAAATCACTCCTGAACTTTTTTCACACTTTTATTGAAAAGCAGTGAAAACGAATCTTTGTATTCAATTAAAATACGAATTTGTAATGTATTTTAATTTGTCCACTATTGTTATTGTATAAGCAATTTGCCCAAGTGGTCATTTTTGAAAATCAGAACTATTGTTTTCATTTTCAGTAGTGAATATTTATATTTAACTGTTTACTTAAATTTCAGAAACAGAAAAGAGAGTACCTAATGTTATTTTACTAATATTTCCTGCAACTTCAATTCAAATTAGAACTAGCTGAAATAAAATAAATTCTGAACAAAATTCAAAACAAATGATCCAGCGAATCCAATATTTTTTCCTCAGTATTTTGATTGCTAAACTCAGATTTGTTGTTCAGGCAACTGGAGACTGCTGTATGCTATTGCTGAGGTCCTCCAAAACAAAAAATGTAGGGCTGGCCACGAGACGAGACTCTGAGAGACTTTTGTAAGTCTCGGTCTCGTTAAAATCGAAAATTTTTTGTCTCGTCTCGGTCTCGTGTCGGTCTCGTATAATTAAGTCTCGTCTCGGTCTCGTCTCCGAAAAATACGATTGTCGGACAAACTGTTGATTATTGGAATGAAATATTTTCAATTATCGTTTGAATATGTGCAGAAGAAAATAAATATTTAACTGAAATTGGATTTTTTTAATTTATTAGACTCTCTGTAAATGTCGGTCCAAATATACAGTCTCGTCTCGGTTGCTTTAAAGGCAGTCTCGCCTCGTCTAGTCTCGGTCTCGTCATGCGAGATCGAGACCGAGACTTTTCTAGTCTTGTGGCCAGCCCTAAAAAAATGTTGCATTAAGGTATAGAAACGAATAGCCCGTTATACTAATACTATACGTTTTCACTGGGCCAAATGAGGTAATTTCGTTGAAAATTTCCAAATGAGATCCGAATGTACATCATTTCCCATACAAATTCTTATTTCCAAATGAGCTTATTTCAACCAATAGCGTAATGGTTAGTGCGTTGGACTTTCACGCTAGAGATCTAGGTTCACTTCCCAGCCTCGTCCACCTTAAAACTAAAAACTTCAGGGCTACTGTCTCTTTGGACGCATTGACAAATCCTCCAAGAGTTATCGCTTGTCAAGAATTAGTGCTTCTCATCTAACCGTTCGGATTCGGCATAAAATTGTAGGTCCCTCTCATTCCTGTCGAGACGTGCACACAGGAATGTTTGCGAGTTTTTAGTCACTAGGCCTGGTTCCTCACGAGCCGTTGTGCCACCCAATTTATTTTTTATATAAATGTATTATAGTATAGTTAATTAAGACTTTTTCCCTTTTCTTGTTTATACCCACAGTAAAATATAAAAAAAAAAAATATATCGCACTTGACTTTCTATAAATAGTGCTTTGCATTAGTATAAACGCACCTGTAAAAATGCATTTTATAGAAAACTGGAAATGGAAGCGACACCTTACTATTTTTTTATTCTAAATAAGTGAATTGAGCAAAAAAAAAGGACCGTTATTTTCCCTAGCGTTGTTTAGAAAATAAAAACAGATTTTTTCGTATTGCAGAAGTATAAACGCACTATGCAAATTTCGTTTAAGCTTCATTTACTTATGAGTTTCGAAATGACAAACAACGAAGCCGCGTGGTATACATTTAAGCGATACGGAAAAGGCCAAAATTCAAGACTTTCGTGCAAGTATCCTAAGATGTAGGCCTATTCTTAGGAAAAATTTCGAGATTGGGTCGTTTTTCCCTAATTTTATACAAGATCCAGAATCTTATGGAACGAAAATAAAACCCGGGGGTCCGCAGATGCTGAAACGTCGCGATAATAACCGAACAATCAATGTTACATATAATTCGGTGCATTTTTTGAGTGAAATTCGTTACGAATTGGGGTTCGGCGTTTCATTTTCGACAGTTTTTCGTACTTTAAGAAGCAGTGGAGTGATTGTTCGGGGCAAAATGGCGCCAGCTCCAAATCTGACAAACGCCCACAAACAAAAGATATTGGAATTTACCCGTCAAAATATGGGCCGCTATTGGAAAACCGTACTTAACATTTTATTATTTAACGCTTTAACTCTTCTTATTTTAAAAATGTTTTAATGCCACAATTTAATGCATTTTTTGTGCCAATAACCGTTAAAACTTTCTTGCCCATGAAGGCTTAACTACTTGTTGTCACTGAAAACAATCTTTGTAAAAAAAAATGCACTAGATTGTGGTATTAAATAAATTTTTGAAATAAGAAGAGTTAAAGCGTTAAATAATAAAATGTTAAGTACGGTTTTTCAATAGCGGTCCATATTTTGACTGGTAGATTCCAATATCTTTTGTTTGTGCACTGTTGTCAGATTTGGAGCTGGCGCCATTTTGCCCCTAACAATCACTCTACTGCAAAGTACGAAAAACCGTCGAAAATGAAACGCCTAACCCCAATTCGTAACGAATTGCACTCAAAAATTGCACCCCATTAGATGCAATATTGATTGTTCGGCTATTATCGCAACGTGTCAGCACCTGCGGACCCCCGGGTTTTATTTTCGTTCCATAAGATTCTGGATCTGGTATGAAATTACGGAAAAACGACCCAATCTCGAAATTTTCCTAAGAATAGCCCTACATCTTAGGATACTTGCACGAAAGTCTTGAATTTTGGCCTTCCGTATTTCTTCCGTATTTCTTAAATGTATACCACGCGGCTACGTTGTTTGTCATCTCGAAACTCATAATTAAATGAAGCTTAATTGAGATTTGCATAGTGCGTTTATACTTCTGCAATACGAAAAAATCTGTTTTTATTTTCTAAACAACGCTACGGAAAATAACGGGACTTTTTTTTTGCTCAATTCCCTTGTTTACTGATGCCATTAAATAAAAAAATAGTAAGGTGTCGCTTCCATTTCCTGTTTTCTATAAAATGCATTTTTACAGGTGCGTTTATACTTATGCAAAGCACTGTATAAGTCTGTGTTATTTTTTTTTTTCGGCGTGACCCCCCCCAAGAAGTAAGGCTGTATACGCCCCTGGCTAACCGCAACCTCTTACAAGCCTTATTTTGGAAGTTATGGCCATATTAAGATTTTTAGTTTTTGGGTTGAAACAAGAAAGATTATCTTTGAATCAAAATTTCTCTGCAACCAGAGCCCACACAATGCTCAGCAATGGATAGCTCTCCAAAAACTGATTAAGCGGTCAATAAACCGCAAGGCTTTCCGAGCCTTATTTGTGGAACTGTAGACATCCAAAGCCATGCAAACTTTCAAAACTCAAAAAAATCGATTTTAATGGATTTACTTTGAATTAAGATATCTCCGCAACCACACCTCATAGAAAGTTCTAGTTTTCAGCTATGGATAGCTCTTGAAAAACTAATAAAGCGTTTTTCCAGCGAAAATGACGTCACAGCCTTATTTGCGGAACTGTAGGCATCCAAACTCATACAAGCATTCATAACTCGAAAAAATAACTTTGAATGCAAATATCTCGAAAACTATACCTTATAAAAGGGTTTGCTTTGGATGTGCTGGTTGCATTTGACAAAACCTTTCTATATATGTAGGTTTTAATGGGTTCCAGAGACTTTCGTACAAAAATGCATTTTTAGTGATAAGGGGGTAGTCCATGCTTTTTTTCGAAAATCGATTGGAAAAAAAAAGTTGAGTTTCTATCGGAAGTGCAAAGGCCTGACCGTTAGCTGTTCAACAATGCTAACCGCAACCTCTTACGAGCCTTATTTTGGAAGTTATGGCCATATTAAGATTTTTAGTTTTTGGGTTGAAACAAGAAAGATTATCTTTGAATCAAAATTTCTCTGCAACCAGAGCCCACACAATGCTCTTGTTTTCAGCAATGGATAGCTCTCCAAAAACTGATTAAGCGGTTAATAAACCGCAAGGCCTTCCGAGCCTTATTTGTGGAACTGTAGACATCCAAAGTCATGCAAACTTTCAAAACTCAAAAAAATCGATTTAATGGATTTACTTTGAATTAAGATATCTCCGCAACCAGACCTCATAGAAAGTCCTAGTTTTCAGCTATGGATAGCTCTTGAAAAACTAATGAAGCGTTTTGCCAGCGAAAATGACGTCACAGCCTTATTTGCGGAACTGTAGGCATCCAAAGTCATACAAGCATTCATAACTCGAAAAAATAACTTTGAATGCAAATATCTCGAAAACTATACCTTATAAAAGGGTTTGCTTTGGATGTGCTGGTTGCATTTGAAAAAACCTTTCTATATATGTAGGTTTCAATGGGTTCCAGAGACTTTCGTAAAAAAATGCATTTTTAGTGATAAGGGGGTAGTCCATGCTTTTTTTCGAAAATCGATTGGAAAAAAAAAAGTTGAGTTTTGATCGGAAATGCAAAGGCCTGACCAAAGGCCAAATTAGCTGTTCAACAATGCTAACCGCAACCTCTTACAAGCCTTATTTTGGAAGTTATGGCCATATTAAGATTTTTAGTTTTTGGGTTGAAACAAGAAAGATTATCTTTGAATCAAAATTTCTCTGCAACCAGAGCCCACACAATGCTCTAGTTTTCAGCAATGGATAGCTCTCCAAAAACTGATTAAGCGGTCAATAAACCGCAAGGCCTTCCGAGCCTTATTTGTGGAACTGTAGACATCCAAAGCCATGCAAACTTTCAAAACTCAAAAAAATCGATTTTAATGGATTTACTTTGAACTAAGATATCTCCGCAACCAGACCTCATAGAAAGTTCTAGTTTTCAGCTATGGATAGCTCTTGAAAAACTAATAAAGCGTTTTTCCAGCGAAAATGACGTCACAGCCTTATTTGCGGAACTGTAGGCATCCAAACTCATACAAGCATTCATAACTCGAAAAAATAACTTTGAATGCAAATATCTCGAAAACTATACCTTATAAAAGGGTTTGCTTTGGATGTGCTGGTTGCATTTGACAAAACCTTTCTATATATGTAGGTTTTAATGGGTTCCAGAGAATTTCGTACAAAAATGCATTTTTAGTGATAAGGGGGTAGTCCATGCTTTTTTTCGAAAATCGATTGGAAAAAAAAAAGTTGAGTTTCTATCGGAAATGCAAAGGCCTGACCGTTAGCTGTTCAACAATGCTAACCGCAACCTCTTACGAGCCTTATTTTTGAAGTTATGGCCATATTAAGATTTTTAGTTTTTGGGTTGAAACAAGAAAGATTATCTTTGAATCAAAATTTCTCTGCAACCAGAGCCCACACAATGCTCTTGTTTTCAGCAATGGATAGCTCTCCAAAAATTGATTAAGCGGTTAATAAACCGCAAGGCCTTCCGAGCCTTATTTGTGGAACTGTAGACATCCAAAGTCATGCAAACTTTCAAAACTCAAAAAAATCGATTTAATGGATTTACTTTGAATTAAGATATCTCCGCAACCAGACCTCATAGAAAGTCCTAGTTTTCAGCTATGGATAGCTCTTGAAAAACTAATGAAGCGTTTTTCCAGCGAAAATGACGTCACAGCCTTATTTGCGGAACTGTAGGCATCCAAAGTCATACAAGCATTCATAACTCGAAAAAATAACTTTGAATGCAAATATCTCGAAAACTATACCTTATAAAAGGGTTTGCTTTGGATGTGCTGGTTGCATTTGACAAAAACTTTCTATATATGTAGGTTTCAATGGGTTCCAGAGACTTTCGTAAAAAAATTCATTTTTAGTGATAAGGGGGTAGTCCATGCTTTTTTTCGAAAATCGATTGGAAAAAAAAAGTTGAGTTTTGATCGGAAATTCAAAGGCCTGACCGTTAGCTGTTCAACTATGCTAACCGCAACCTCTTACAAGCCTTATTTTGGAAGTTATGGCCATATTAAGATTTTTAGTTTTTGGGTTGAAACAAGAAAGATGATCTTTGAATCAAAATTTCTCTGCAACCAGAGCCCACACAATGCTCTTGTTTTCAGCAATGGATAGCTCTCCAAAAACTGATTAAGCGGTTAATAAACCGCAAGGCCTTCCGAGCCTTATTTGTGGAACTGTAGACATCCAAAGTCATGCAAACTTTCAAAACTCAAAAAAATCGATTTAATGGATTTACTTTGAATTAAGATATCTCCGCAACCAGACCTCATAGAAAGTCCTAGTTTTCAGCTATGGATAGCTCTTGAAAAACTAATGAAGCGTTTTGCCAGCGAAAATGACGTCACAGGAACTGTAGGCATCCAAAGTCATACAAGCATTCATAACTCGAAAAAATAACTTTGAATGCAAATATCTCGAAAACTATACCTTATAAAAGGGTTTGCTTTGGATGTGCTGGTTGCATTTGAAAAAACCTTTCTATATATGTAGGTTTCAATGGGTTCCAGAGACTTTCGTAAAAAAATGCATTTTTAGTGATAAGGGGGTAGTCCATGCTTTTTTTCGAAAATCGATTGGAAAAAAAAAAGTTGAGTTTTGATCGGAAATGCAAAGGCCTGACCAAAGGCCAAATTAGCTGTTCAACAATGCTAACCGCAACCTCTTACAAGCCTTATTTTGGAAGTTATGGCCATATTAAGATTTTTAGTTTTTGGGTTGAAACAAGAAAGATTATCTTTGAATCAAAATTTCTCTGCAACCAGAGCCCACACAATGCTCTAGTTTTCAGCAATGGATAGCTCTCCAAAAACTGATTAAGCGGTCAATAAACCGCAAGGCCTTCCGAGCCTTATTTGTGGAACTGTAGACATCCAAAGCCATGCAAACTTTCAAAACTCAAAAAAATCGATTTTAATGGATTTACTTTGAACTAAGATATCTCCGCAACCAGACCTCATAGAAAGTTCTAGTTTTCAGCTATGGATAGCTCTTGAAAAACTAATAAAGCGTTTTTCCAGCGAAAATGACGTCACAGCCTTATTTGCGGAACTGTAGGCATCCAAACTCATACAAGCATTCATAACTCGAAAAAATAACTTTGAATGCAAATATCTCGAAAACTATACCTTATAAAAGGGTTTGCTTTGGATGTGCTGGTTGCATTTGACAAAACCTTTCTATATATGTAGGTTTTAATGGGTTCCAGAGAATTTCGTACAAAAATGCATTTTTAGTGATAAGGGGGTAGTCCATGCTTTTTTTCGAAAATCGATTGGAAAAAAAAAAGTTGAGTTTCTATCGGAAATGCAAAGGCCTGACCGTTAGCTGTTCAACAATGCTAACCGCAACCTCTTACGAGCCTTATTTTTGAAGTTATGGCCATATTAAGATTTTTAGTTTTTGGGTTGAAACAAGAAAGATTATCTTTGAATCAAAATTTCTCTGCAACCAGAGCCCACACAATGCTCTTGTTTTCAGCAATGGATAGCTCTCCAAAAACTGATTAAGCGGTTAATAAACCGCAAGGCCTTCCGAGCCTTATTTGTGGAACTGTAGACATCCAAAGTCATGCAAACTTTCAAAACTCAAAAAAATCGATTTAATGGATTTACTTTGAATTAAGATATCTCCGCAACCAGACCTCATAGAAAGTCCTAGTTTTCAGCTATGGATAGCTCTTGAAAAACTAATGAAGCGTTTTTCCAGCGAAAATGACGTCACAGCCTTATTTGCGGAACTGTAGGCATCCAAAGTCATACAAGCATTCATAACTCGAAAAAATAACTTTGAATGCAAATATCTCGAAAACTATACCTTATAAAAGGGTTTGCTTTGGATGTGCTGGTTGCATTTGAAAAAACCTTTCTATATATGTAGGTTTCAATGGGTTCCAGAGACTTTCGTAAAAAAATGCATTTTTAGTGATAAGGGGGTAGTCCATGCTTTTTTTCGAAAATCGATTGGAAAAAAAAAAGTTGAGTTTTGATCGGAAATGCAAAGGCCTGACCAAAGGCCAAATTAGCTGTTCAACAATGCTAACCGCAACCTCTTACAAGCCTTATTTTGGAAGTTATGGCCATATTAAGGTTTTTAGTTTTTGGGTTGAAACAAGAAAGATTATCTTTGAATCAAAATTTCTCTGCAACCAGAGCCCACACAATGCTCTAGTTTTCAGCAATGGATAGCTCTCCAAAAACTGATTAAGCGGTCAATAAACCGCAAGGCCTTCCGAGCCTTATTTGTGGAACTGTAGACATCCAAAGCCATGCAAACTTTCAAAACTCAAAAAAATCGATTTTAATGGATTTACTTTGAACTAAGATATCTCCGCAACCAGACCTCATAGAAAGTTCTAGTTTTCAGCTATGGATAGCTCTTGAAAAACTAATAAAGCGTTTTTCCAGCGAAAATGACGTCACAGCCTTATTTGCGGAACTGTAGGCATCCAAACTCATACAAGCATTCATAACTCGAAAAAATAACTTTGAATGCAAATATCTCGAAAACTATACCTTATAAAAGGGTTTGCTTTGGATGTGCTGGTTGCATTTGACAAAACCTTTCTATATATGTAGGTTTTAATGGGTTCCAGAGACTTTCGTACAAAAATGCATTTTTAGTGATAAGGGGGTAGTCCATGCTTTTTTTCGAAAATCGATTGGAAAAAAAAAAGTTGAGTTTCTATCGGAAATGCAAAGGCCTGACCGTTAGCTGTTCAACAATGCTAACCGCAACCTCTTACGAGCCTTATTTTTGAAGTTATGGCCATATTAAGATTTTTAGTTTTTGGGTTGAAACAAGAAAGATTATCTTTGAATCAAAATTTCTCTGCAACCAGAGCCCACACAATGCTCTTGTTTTCAGCAATGGATAGCTCTCCAAAAACTGATTAAGCGGTTAATAAACCGCAAGGCCTTCCGAGCCTTATTTGTGGAACTGTAGACATCCAAAGTCATGCAAACTTTCAAAACTCAAAAAAATCGATTTAATGGATTTACTTTGAATTAAGATATCTCCGCAACCAGACCTCATAGAAAGTCCTAGTTTTCAGCTATGGATAGCTCTTGAAAAACTAATGAAGCGTTTTGCCAGCGAAAATGACGTCACAGCCTTATTTGCGGAACTGTAGGCATCCAAAGTCATACAAGCATTCATAACTCGAAAAAATAACTTTGAATGCAAATATCTCGAAAACTATACCTTATAAAAGGGTTTGCTTTGGATGTGCTGGTTGCATTTGACAAAAACTTTCTATATATGTAGGTTTCAATGGGACTTTCGTAAAAAAATGCATTTTTAGTGATAAGGGGGTAGGTAGTCCATGCTTTTTTTCGAAAATCGATTGGAAAAAAAAAAGTTGAGTTTTGATCGGAAATGCAAAGGCCTGACCGTTAGCTGTTCAACAATGCTAACCGCAACCTCTTACGAGCCTTATTTTGGAAGTTATGGCCATATTAAGATTTTTAGTTTTTGGGTTGAAACAAGAAAGATTATCTTTGAATCAAAATTTCTCTGCAACCAGAGCCCACACAATGCTCTAGTTTTCAGCAATGGATAGCTCTCCAAAAACTGATTAAGCGGTTAATAAACCGCAAGGCCTTCCGAGCCTTATTTGTGGAACTGTAGACATCCAAAATCATGCAAACTTTCAAAACTCAAAAAAATCGATTTTAATGGATTTACTTTGAATTAAGATATCTCCGCAACCAGACCTCATAGAAAGTTCTAGTTTTCAGCTATGGATAGCTCTTGAAAAACTAATACAGCGTTTTTCCAGCGAAAATGACGTCACAGCCTTATTTGCGGAACTGTAGGCATCCAAAGTCATACAAGCATTCATAACTCGAAAAAATAACTTTGAATGCAAATATCTCGAAAACTATACCTTATAAAAGGGTTTGCTTTGGATGTGCTGGTTGCATTTGAAAAAACCTTTCTATATATGTAGGTTTCAATGGGTTCCAGAGACTTTCGTAAAAAAATGCATTTTTAGTGATAAGGGGGTAGTCCATGCTTTTTTTCGAAAATCGATTGGAAAAAAAAAAGTTGAGTTTTGATCGGAAATGCAAAGGCCTGACCAAAGGCCAAATTAGCTGTTCAACAATGCTAACCGCAACCTCTTACAAGCCTTATTTTGGAAGTTATGGCCATATTAAGATTTTTAGTTTTTGGGTTGAAACAAGAAAGATTATCTTTGAATCAAAATTTCTCTGCAACCAGAGCCCACACAATGCTCTAGTTTTCAGCAATGGATAGCTCTCCAAAAACTGATTAAGCGGTTAATAAACCGCAAGGCCTTCCGAGCCTTATTTGTGGAACTGTAGACATCCAAAATCATGCAAACTTTCAAAACTCAAAAAAATCGATTTTAATGGATTTACTTTGAATTAAGATATCTCCGCAACCAGACCTCATAGAAAGTTCTAGTTTTCAGCTATGGATAGCTCTTGAAAAACTAATACAGCGTTTTTCCAGCGAAAATGACGTCACAGCCTTATTTGCGGAACTGTAGGCATCCAAAGTCATACAAGCATTCATAACTCGAAAAAATAACTTTGAATGCAAATATCTCGAAAACTATACCTTATAAAAGGGTTTGCTTTGGATGTGCTGGTTGCATTTGAAAAAACCTTTCTATATATGTAGGTTTCAATGGGTTCCAGAGACTTTCGTAAAAAAATGCATTTTTAGTGATAAGGGGGTAGTCCATGCTTTTTTTCGAAAATCGATTGGAAAAAAAAAAGTTGAGTTTTGATCGGAAATGCAAAGGCCTGACCAAAGGCCAAATTAGCTGTTCAACAATGCTAACCGCAACCTCTTACAAGCCTTATTTTGGAAGTTATGGCCATATTAAGATTTTTAGTTTTTGGGTTGAAACAAGAAAGATTATCTTTGAATCAAAATTTCTCTGCAACCAGAGCCCACACAATGCTCTAGTTTTCAGCAATGGATAGCTCTCCAAAAACTGATTAAGCGGTCAATAAACCGCAAGGCCTTCCGAGCCTTATTTGTGGAACTGTAGACATCCAAAGCCATGCAAACTTTCAAAACTCAAAAAAATCGATTTTAATGGATTTACTTTGAACTAAGATATCTCCGCAACCAGACCTCATAGAAAGTTCTAGTTTTCAGCTATGGATAGCTCTTGAAAAACTAATAAAGCGTTTTTCCAGCGAAAATGACGTCACAGCCTTATTTGCGGAACTGTAGGCATCCAAAGTCATACAAGCATTCATAACTCGAAAAAATAACTTTGAATGCAAATATCTCGCAAAACTATACCTTATAAAAGGGTTTGCTTTGGATGTGCTGGTTGCATTTGAAAAAACCTTTCTATATATGTAGGTTTCAATGGGTTCCAGAGACTTTCGTAAAAAAATGCATTTTTAGTGATAAGGGGGTAGTCCATGCTTTTTTTCGAAAATCGATTGGAAAAAAAAAGTTGAGTTTTGATCGGAAATGCAAAGGCCTGACCGTTAGCTGTTCAACAATGCTAACCGCAACCTCTTACAAGCCTTATTTTGGAAGTTATGGCCATATTAAGATTTTTAGTTTTTGGGTTGAAACAAGAAAGATTATCTTTGAATCAAAATTTCTCTGCAACCAGAGCCCACACAATGCTCTAGTTTTCAGCAATGGATAGCTCTCCAAAAACTGATTAAGCGGTTAATAAACCGCAAGGCCTTCCGAGCCTTATTTGTGGAACTGTAGACATCCAAAGTCATGCAAACTTTCAAAACTCAAAAAAATCGATTTAATGGATTTACTTTGAATTAAGATATCTCCGCAACCAGACCTCATAGAAAGTTCTAGTTTTCAGCTATGGATAGCTCTTGAAAAACTAATGAAGCGTTTTTCCAGCGAAAATGACGTCACAGCCTTATTTGCGGAACTGTAGGCATCCAAAGTCATACAAGCATTCATAACTCGAAAAAATAACTTTGAATGCAAATATCTCGAAAACTATACCTTATAAAAGGGTTTGCTTTGGATGTGCTGGTTGCATTTGAAAAAATCTTTCTATATATGTAGGTTTCAATGGGTTCCAGAGACTTTCGTAAAAAAATGCATTTTTAGTGATAAGGGGGTAGTCCATGCTTTTTTTCGAAAATCGATTGGAAAAAAAAAAGTTGAGTTTTGATCGGAAATGCAAAGGCCTGACCAAAGGCCAAATTAGCTGTTCAACAATGCTAACCGCAACCTCTTACGAGCCTTATTTTTGAAGTTATGGCCATATTAAGATTTTTAGTTTTTGGGTTGAAACAAGAAAGATTATCTTTGAATCAAAATTTCTCTGCAACCAGAGCCCACACAATGCTCTTGTTTTCAGCAATGGATAGCTCTCTAAAAACTGATTAAGCGGTTAATAAACCGCAAGGCCTTCCGAGCCTTATTTGTGGAACTGTAGACATCCAAAGTCATGCAAACTTTCAAAACTCAAAAAAATCGATTTAATGGATTTACTTTGAATTAAGATATCTCCGCAACCAGACCTCATAGAAAGTCCTAGTTTTCAGCTATGGATAGCTCTTGAAAAACTAATGAAGCGTTTTGCCAGCGAAAATGACGTCACAGCCTTATTTGCGGAACTGTAGGCATCCAAAGTCATACAAGCATTCATAACTCGAAAAAATAACTTTGAATGCAAATATCTCGAAAACTATACCTTATAAAAGGGTTTGCTTTGGATGTGCTGGTTGCATTTGACAAAAACTTTCTATATATGTAGGTTTCAATGGGACTTTCGTAAAAAAATGCATTTTTAGTGATAAGGGGGTAGGTAGTCCATGCTTTTTTTCGAAAATCGATTGGAAAAAAAAAAGTTGAGTTTTGATCGGAAATGCAAAGGCCTGACCGTTAGCTGTTCAACAATGCTAACCGCAACCTCTTACGAGCCTTATTTTGGAAGTTATGGCCATATTAAGATTTTTAGTTTTTGGGTTGAAACAAGAAAGATTATCTTTGAATCAAAATTTCTCTGCAACCAGAGCCCACACAATGCTCTAGTTTTCAGCAATGGATAGCTCTCCAAAAACTGATTAAGCGGTTAATAAACCGCAAGGCCTTCCGAGCCTTATTTGTGGAACTGTAGACATCCAAAGTCATGCAAACTTTCAAAACTCAAAAAAATCGATTTAATGGATTTACTTTGAATTAAGATATCTCCGCAACCAGACCTCATAGAAAGTCCTAGTTTTCAGCTATGTATAGCTCTTGAAAAACTAATGAAGCGTTTTGCCAGCGAAAATGACGTCACAGCCTTATTTGCGGAACTGTAGGCATCCAAAGTCATACAAGCATTCATAACTCGAAAAAATAACTTTGAATGCAAATATCACGAAAACTATACCTTATAAAAGGGTTTGCTTTGGATGTGCTGGTTGCATTTGACAAAACCTTTCTATATATGTAGGTTTCAATGGGTTCCAGAGACTTTCGTACAAAAATGCATTTTTAGTGATAAGGGGGTAGTCCATGCTTTTTTTCGAAAATTGATTGGAAAAAAAAAGTTGAGTTTTGATCGGAAATGCAAAGGCCTGACCGTAAGCTGTTCAACAATGCTAACCGCAACCTCTTACAAGCCTTATTTTGGAAGTTATGGCCATATTAAGATTTTTAGTTTTTGGGTTGAAACAAGAAAGATTATCTTTGAATCAAAATTTCTCTGCAACCAGAGCCCACACAATGCTCTAGTTTTCAGCAATGGATAGCTTTCCAAAAACTGATTAAGCGGTTAATAAACCGCAAGGCCTTCCGAGCCTTATTTGTGGAACTGTAGACATCCAAAGTCATGCAAACTTTCAAAACTCAAAAAAATCGATTTTAATGGATTTACTTTGAATTAAGATATCTCCGCAACCAGACCTCATAGAAAGTTCTAGTTTTCAGCTATGGATAGCTCTTGAAAAACTTATAAAGTGTTTTTCCAGCGAAAATGACGTCACAGCCTTATTTGCGGAACTGTAGGCATCCAAAGTCATACAAGCATTCATAACTCGAAAAAATAACTTTGAATGCAAATATCTCGAAAACTATACCTTATAAAAGGGTTTGCTTTGGATGTGCTGGTTGCATTTGAAAAAACCTTTCTATATATGTAGGTTTCAATGGGTTCCAGAGACTTTCGTAAAAAAATGCATTTTTAGTGATAAGGGGGTAGGTAGTCCATGCTTTTTTTCGAAAATCGATTGGAAAAAAAAAAGTTGAGTTTTGATCGGAAATGCAAAGGCCTGACCGTTAGCTGTTCAACAATGCTAACCGCAACCTCTTACAAGCCTTATTTTGGAAGTTATGGCCATATTAAGATTTTTAGTTTTTGGGTTGAAACAAGAAAGATTATCTTTGAATCAAAATTTCTCTGCAACCAGAGCCCACACAATGCTCTAGTTTTCAGCAATGGATAGCTCTCCAAAAACTGATTAAGCGGTTAATAAACCGCAAGGCCTTCCGAGCCTTATTTGTGGAACTGTAGACATCCAAAGTCATGCAAACTTTCAAAACTCAAAAAAATCGATTTAATGGATTTACTTTGAATTAAGATATCTCCGCAACCAGACCTCATAGAAAGTCCTAGTTTTCAGCTATGTATAGCTCTTGAAAAACTAATAAAGCGTTTTGCCAGCGAAAATGACGTCACAGCCTTATTTGCGGAACTGTAGGCATCCAAAGTCATACAAGCATTCATAACTCGAAAAAATAACTTTGAATGCAAATATCTCGAAAACTATACCTTATAAAAGGGTTTGCTTTGGATGTGCTGGTTGCATTTGACAAAACCTTTCTATATATGTAGGTTTTAATGGGTTCCAGAGACTTTCGTACAAAAATGCATTTTTAGTGATAAGGGGGTAGTCCATGCTTTTTTTCGAAAATCGATTGGAAAAAAAAAAGTTGAGTTTCTATCGGAAATGCAAAGGCCTGACCGTCAGCTGTTCAACAATGCTAACCGCAACCTCTTACGAGCCTTATTTTTGAAGTTATGGCCATATTAAGATTTTTAGTTTTTGGGTTGAAACAAGAAAGATTATCTTTGAATCAAAATTTCTCTGCAACCAGAGCCCACACAATGCTCTTGTTTTCAGCAATGGATAGCTCTCCAAAAACTGATTAAGCGGTTAATAAACCGCAAGGCCTTCCGAGCCTTATTTGTGGAACTGTAGACATCCAAAGTCATGCAAACTTTCAAAACTCAAAAAAATCGATTTAATGGATTTACTTTGAATTAAGATATCTCCGCAACCAGACCTCATAGAAAGTCCTAGTTTTCAGCTATGTATAGCTCTTGAAAAACTAATAAAGCGTTTTGCCAGCGAAAATGACGTCACAGCCTTATTTGCGGAACTGTAGGCATCCAAAGTCATACAAGCATTCATAACTCGAAAAAATAACTTTGAATGCAAATATCACGAAAACTATACCTTATAAAAGGGTTTGCTTTGGATGTGCTGGTTGCATTTGACAAAACCTTTCTATATATGTAGGTTTCAATGGGTTCCAGAGACTTTCGTACAAAAATGCATTTTTAGTGATAAGGGGGTAGTCCATGCTTTTTTTCGAAAATTGATTGGAAAAAAAAAGTTGAGTTTTGATCGGAAATGCAAAGGCCTGACCGTAAGCTGTTCAACAATGCTAAACGCAACCTCTTACAAGCCTTATTTTGGAAGTTATGGCCATATTAAGATTTTTAGTTTTTGGGTTGAAACAAGAAAGATTATCTTTGAATCAAAATTTCTCTGCAACCAGAGCCCACACAATGCTCTAGTTTTCAGCAATGGATAGCTTTCCAAAAACTGATTAAGCGGTTAATAAACCGCAAGGCCTTCCGAGCCTTATTTGTGGAACTGTAGACATCCAAAGTCATGCAAACTTTCAAAACTCAAAAAAATCGATTTTAATGGATTTACTTTGAATTAAGATATCTCCGCAACCAGACCTCATAGAAAGTTCTAGTTTTCAGCTATGGATAGCTCTTGAAAAACTTATAAAGTGTTTTTCCAGCGAAAATGACGTCACAGCCTTATTTGCGGAACTGTAGGCATCCAAAGTCATACAAGCATTCATAACTCGAAAAAATAACTTTGAATGCAAATATCTCGAAAACTATACCTTATAAAAGGGTTTGCTTTGGATGTGCTGGTTGCATTTGAAAAAACCTTTCTATATATGTAGGTTTCAATGGGTTCCAGAGACTTTCGTAAAAAAATGCATTTTTAGTGATAAGGGGGTAGGTAGTCCATGCTTTTTTTCGAAAATCGATTGGAAAAAAAAAAGTTGAGTTTTGATCGGAAATGCAAAGGCCTGACCGTTAGCTGTTCAACAATGCTAACCGCAACCTCTTACAAGCCTTATTTTGGAAGTTATGGCCATATTAAGATTTTTAGTTTTTGGGTTGAAACAAGAAAGATTATCTTTGAATCAAAATTTCTCTGCAACCAGAGCCCACACAATGCTCTAGTTTTCAGCAATGGATAGCTCTCCAAAAACTGATTAAGCGGTTAATAAACCGCAAGGCCTTCCGAGCCTTATTTGTGGAACTGTAGACATCCAAAGTCATGCAAACTTTCAAAACTCAAAAAAATCGATTTAATGGATTTACTTTGAATTAAGATATCTCCGCAACCAGACCTCATAGAAAGTCCTAGTTTTCAGCTATGTATAGCTCTTGAAAAACTAATGAAGCGTTTTGCCAGCGAAAATGACGTCACAGCCTTATTTGCGGAACTGTAGGCATCCAAAGTCATACAAGCATTCATAACTCGAAAAAATAACTTTGAATGCAAATATCTCGAAAACTATACCTTATAAAAGGGTTTGCTTTGGATGTGCTGGTTGCATTTGACAAAACCTTTCTATATATGTAGGTTTTAATGGGTTCCAGAGACTTTCGTACAAAAATGCATTTTTAGTGATAAGGGGGTAGTCCATGCTTTTTTTCGAAAATCGATTGGAAAAAAAAAAGTTGAGTTTCTATCGGAAATGCAAAGGCCTGACCGTCAGCTGTTCAACAATGCTAACCGCAACCTCTTACGAGCCTTATTTTTGAAGTTATGGCCATATTAAGATTTTTAGTTTTTGGGTTGAAACAAGAAAGATTATCTTTGAATCAAAATTTCTCTGCAACCAGAGCCCACACAATGCTCTTGTTTTCAGCAATGGATAGCTCTCTAAAAACTGATTAAGCGGTTAATAAACCGCAAGGCCTTCCGAGCCTTATTTGTGGAACTGTAGACATCCAAAGTCATGCAAACTTTCAAAACTCAAAAAAATCGATTTAATGGATTTACTTTGAATTAAGATATCTCCGCAACCAGACCTCATAGAAAGTCCTAGTTTTCAGCTATGGATAGCTCTTGAAAAACTAATGAAGCATTTTGCCAGCGAAAATGACGTCACAGCCTTATTTGCGGAACTGTAGGCATCCAAAGTCATACAAGCATTCATAACTCGAAAAAATAACTTTGAATGCAAATATCTCGAAAACTATACCTTATAAAAGGGTTTGCTTTGGATGTGCTGGTTGCATTTGACAAAAACTTTCTATATATGTAGGTTTCAATGGGACTTTCGTAAAAAAATGCATTTTTAGTGATAAGGGGGTAGGTAGTCTATGCTTTTTTTCGAAAATCGATTGGAAAAAAAAAAGTTGAGTTTTGATCGGAAATGCAAAGGCCTGACCGTTAGCTGTTCAACAATGCTAACCGCAACCTCTTACGAGCCTTATTTTGGAAGTTATGGCCATATTAAGATTTTTAGTTTTTGGGTTGAAACAAGAAAGATTATCTTTGAATCAAAATTTCTCTGCAACCAGAGCCCACACAATGCTCTAGTTTTCAGCAATGGATAGCTCTCCAAAAACTGATTAAGCGGTTAATAAACCGCAAGGCCTTCCGAGCCTTATTTGTGGAACTGTAGACATCCAAAATCATGCAAACTTTCAAAACTCAAAAAAATCGATTTTAATGGATTTACTTTGAATTAAGATATCTCCGCAACCAGACCTCATAGAAAGTTCTAGTTTTCAGCTATGGATAGCTCTTGAAAAACTAATACAGCATTTTTCCAGCGAAAATGACGTCACAGCCTTATTTGCGGAACTGTAGGCATCCAAAGTCATACAAGCATTCATAACTCGAAAAAATAACTTTGAATGCAAATATCTCGAAAACTATACCTTATAAAAGGGTTTGCTTTGGATGTGCTGGTTGCATTTGAAAAAACCTTTCTATATATGTAGGTTTCAATGGGTTCCAGAGACTTTCGTAAAAAAATGCATTTTTAGTGATAAGGGGGTAGTCCATGCTTTTTTTCGAAAATCGATTGGAAAAAAAAAGTTGAGTTTTGATCGGAAATGCAAAGGCCTGACCGTTAGCTGTTCAACAATGCTAACCGCAACCTCTTACAAGCCTTATTTTGGAAGTTATGGCCATATTAAGATTTTTAGTTTTTGGGTTGAAACAAGAAAGATTATCTTTGAATCAAAATTTCTCTGCAACCAGAGCCCACACAATGCTCTAGTTTTCAGCAATGGATAGCTCTCCAAAAACTGATTAAGCGGTTAATAAACCGCAAGGCCTTCCGAGCCTTATTTGTGGAACTGTAGACATCCAAAGTCATGCAAACTTTCAAAACTCAAAAAAATCGATTTAATGGATTTACTTTGAATTAAGATATCTCCGCAACCAGACCTCATAGAAAGTCCTAGTTTTCAGCTATGGATAGCTCTTGAAAAACTAATGAAGCGTTTTGCCAGCGAAAATGACGTCATAGCCTTATTTGCGGAACTGTAGGCATCCAAAGTCATACAAGCATTCATAACTCGAAAAAATAACTTTGAATGCAAATATCTCGAAAACTATACCTTATAAAAGGGTTTGCTTTGGATGTGCTGGTTGCATTTGAAAAAACCTTTCTATATATGTAGGTTTCAATGGGTTCCAGAGACTTTCGTAAAAAAATGCATTTTTAGTGATAAGGGGGTAGGTAGTCCATGCTTTTTTTCGAAAATCGATTGGAAAAAAAAAAGTTGAGTTTTGATCGGAAATGCAAAGGCCTGACCGTTAGCTGTTCAACAATGCTAACCGCAACCTCTTACAAGCCTTATTTTGGAAGTTATGGCCATATTAAGATTTTTAGTTTTTGGGTTGAAACAAGAAAGATTATCTTTGAATCAAAATTTCTCTGCAACCAGAGCCCACACAATGCTCTAGTTTTCAGCAATGGATAGCTCTCCAAAAACTGATTAAGCGGTTAATAAACCGCAAGGCCTTCCGAGCCTTATTTGTGGAACTGTAGACATCCAAAGTCATGCAAACTTTCAAAACTCAAAAAAATCGATTTAATGGATTTACTTTGAATTAAGATATCTCCGCAACCAGACCTCATAGAAAGTCCTAGTTTTCAGCTATGTATAGCTCTTGAAAAACTAATGAAGCGTTTTGCCAGCGAAAATGACGTCACAGCCTTATTTGCGGAACTGTAGGCATCCAAAGTCATACAAGCATTCATAACTCGAAAAAATAACTTTGAATGCAAATATCACGAAAACTATACCTTATAAAAGGGTTTGCTTTGGATGTGCTGGTTGCATTTGACAAAACCTTTCTATATATGTAGGTTTCAATGGGTTCCAGAGACTTTCGTACAAAAATGCATTTTTAGTGATAAGGGGGTAGTCCATGCTTTTTTTCGAAAATTGATTGGAAAAAAAAAGTTGAGTTTTGATCGGAAATGCAAAGGCCTGACCGTAAGCTGTTCAACAATGCTAACCGCAACCTCTTACAAGCCTTATTTTGGAAGTTATGGCCATATTAAGATTTTTAGTTTTTGGGTTGAAACAAGAAAGATTATCTTTGAATCAAAATTTCTCTGCAACCAGAGCCCACACAATGCTCTAGTTTTCAGCAATGGATAGCTTTCCAAAAACTGATTAAGCGGTTAATAAACCGCAAGGCCTTCCGAGCCTTATTTGTGGAACTGTAGACATCCAAAGTCATGCAAACTTTCAAAACTCAACAAAATCGATTTTAATGGATTTACTTTGAATTAAGATATCTCCGCAACCAGACCTCATAGAAAGTTCTAGTTTTCAGCTATGGATAGCTCTTGAAAAACTTATAAAGTGTTTTTCCAGCGAAAATGACGTCACAGCCTTATTTGCGGAACTGTAGGCATCCAAAGTCATACAAGCATTCATAACTCGAAAAAATAACTTTGAATGCAAATATCTCGAAAACTATACCTTATAAAAGGGTTTGCTTTGGATGTGCTGGTTGCATTTGAAAAAACCTTTCTATATATGTAGGTTTCAATGGGTTCCAGAGACTTTCGTAAAAAAATGCATTTTTAGTGATAAGGGGGTAGTCCATGCTTTTTTTCGAAAATCGATTGGAAAAAAAAAAGTTGAGTTTTGATCGGAAATGCAAAGGCCTGACCAAAGGCCAAATTAGCTGTTCAACAATGCTAACCGCAACCTCTTACAAGCCTTATTTTGGAAGTTATGGCCATATTAAGATTTTTAGTTTTTGGGTTGAAACAAGAAAGATTATCTTTGAATCA
Organism: Melangyna quadrimaculata; assembly: GCA_949320155.1. Taxonomy (NCBI): domain Eukaryota; kingdom Metazoa; phylum Arthropoda; class Insecta; order Diptera; family Syrphidae; genus Melangyna; species Melangyna quadrimaculata. Next base: position 203,096,195 of record OX439483.1, on the reverse strand, counting down.
AAATTTCTCTGCAACCAGAGCCCACACAATGCTCTAGTTTTCAGCAATGGATAGCTCTCCAAAAACTGATTAAGCGGTCAATAAACTGCAAGGCCTTCCGAGCCTTATTTGTGGAACTGTAGACATCCAAAGCCATGCAAACTTTCAAAACTCAAAAAAATCGATTTTAATGGATTTACTTTGAACTAAGATATCTCCGCAACCAGACCTCATAGAAAGTTCTAGTTTTCAGCTATGGATAGCTCCTGAAAAACTTATAAAGCGTTTTTCCAGCGAAAATGACGTCACAGCCTTATTTGCGGAACTGTAGGCATCCAAACTCATACAAGCATTCATAACTCGAAAAAATAACTTTGAATGCAAATATCTCGAAAACTATACCTTATAAAAGGGTTTGCTTTGGATGTGCTGGTTGCATTTGACAAAACCTTTCTATATATGTAGGTTTTAATGGGTTCCAGAGACTTTCGTACAAAAATGCATTTTTAGTGATAAGGGGGTAGTCCATGCTTTTTTTCGAAAATCGATTGGAAAAAAAAAAGTTGAGTTTCTATCGGAAATGCAAAGGCCTGACCGTTAGCTGTTCAACAATGCTAACCGCAACCTCTTACGAGCCTTATTTTGGAAGTTATGGCCATATTAAGATTTTTAGTTTTTGGGTTGAAACAAGAAAGATTATCTTTGAATCAAAATTTCTCTGTAACCAGAGCCCACACAATGCTCTTGTTTTCAGCAATGGATAGCTCTCCAAAAACTGATTAAGCGGTTAATAAACCGCAAGGCCTTCCGAGCCTTATTTGTGGAACTGTAGACATCCAAAGTCATGCAAACTTTCAAAACTCAAAAAAATCGATTTAATGGATTTACTTTGAATTAAGATATCTCCGCAACCAGACCTCATAGAAAGTCCTAGTTTTCAGCTATGGATAGCTCTTGAAAAACTAATGAAGCGTTTTGCCAGCGAAAATGACGTCATAGCCTTATTTGCGGAACTGTAGGCATCCAAAGTCATACAAGCATTCATAACTCGAAAAAATAACTTTGAATGCAAATATCTCGAAAACTATACCTTATAAAAGGGTTTGCTTTGGATGTGCTGGTTGCATTTGAAAAAACCTTTCTATATATGTAGGTTTCAATGGGTTCCAGAGACTTTCGTAAAAAAATGCATTTTTAGTGATAAGGGGGTAGTCCATGCTTTTTTTCGAAAATCGATTGGAAAAAAAAGTTGAGTTTTGATCGGAAATGCAAAGGCCTGACCGTTAGCTGTTCAACAATGCTAACCGCAACCTCTTACAAGCCTTATTTTGGAAGTTATGGCCATATTAAGATTTTTAGTTTTTGGGTTGAAACAAGAAAGATTATCTTTGAATCAAAATTTCTCTGCAACCAGAGCCCACACAATGCTCTAGTTTTCAGCAATGGATAGCTCTCCAAAAACTGATTAAGCGGTTAATAAACCGCAAGGCCTTCCGAGCCTTATTTGTGGAACTGTAGACATCCAAAGTCATGCAAACTTTCAAAACTCAAAAAAATCGATTTAATGGATTTACTTTGAATTAAGATATCTCCGCAACCAGACCTCATAGAAAGTTCTAGTTTTCAGCTATGGATAGCTCTTGAAAAACTTATAAAGCGTTTTTCCAGCGAAAATGACGTCACAGCCTTATTTGCGGAACTGTAGGCATCCAAAGTCATACAAGCATTCATAACTCGAAAAAATAACTTTGAATGCAAATATCTCGAAAACTATACCTTATAAAAGGGTTTGCTTTGGATGTGCTGGTTGCATTTGACAAAAACTTTCTATATATGTAGGTTTCAATGGGACTTTCGTAAAAAAATGCATTTTTAGTGATAAGGGGGTAGGTAGTCCATGCTTTTTTTCGAAAATCGATTGGAAAAAAAAAAGTTGAGTTTTGATCGGAAATGCAAAGGCCTGACCATTAGCTGTTCAACAATGCTAACCGCAACCTCTTACGAGCCTTATTTTGGAAGTTATGGCCATATTAAGATTTTTAGTTTTTGGGTTGAAACAAGAAAGATTATCTTTGAATCAAAATTTCTCTGCAACCAGAGCCCACACAATGCTCTAGTTTTCAGCAATGGATAGCTCTCCAAAAACTGATTAAGCGGTTAATAAACCGCAAGGCCTTCCGAGCCTTATTTGTGGAACTGTAGACATCCAAAATCATGCAAACTTTCAAAACTCAAAAAAATCGATTTTAATGGATTTACTTTGAATTAAGATATCTCCGCAACCAGACCTCATAGAAAGTTCTAGTTTTCAGCTATGGATAGCTCTTGAAAAACTAATACAGCGTTTTTCCAGCGAAAATGACGTCACAGCCTTATTTGCGGAACTGTAGGCATCCAAAGTCATACAAGCATTCATAACTCGAAAAAATAACTTTGAATGCAAATATCTCGAAAACTATACCTTATAAAAGGGTTTGCTTTGGATGTGCTGGTTGCATTTGACAAAACCTTTCTATATATGTAGGTTTCAATGGGTTCCAGAGACTTTCGTACAAAAATGCATTTTTAGTGATAAGGGGGTAGGCCATGCTTTTTTTCGAAAATCGATTGGAAAAAAAAAGTTGAGTTTTGATCGGAAATGCAAAGGCCTGACCGTTAGCTGTTCAACAATGCTAACCGCAACCTCTTACGAGCCTTATTTTGGAAGTTATGGCCATATTAAGATTTTTAGTTTTTGGGTTGAAACAAGAAAGATTATCTTTGAATCAAAATTTCTCTGCAACCAGAGCCTACACAATGCTCTAGTTTTCAGCAATGGATAGCTTTCTAAAAACTGATTAAGCGGTCAATAAACCGCAAGGCCTTCCGAGCCTTATTTGTGGAACTGTAGACATCCAAAATCATGCAAACTTTCAAAACTCAAAAAAATCGATTTTAATGGATTTACTTTGAATTAAAATATCTCCGCAACCAGACCTCATAGAAAGTTCTAGTTTTCAGCTATGGATAGCTCTTGAAAAACTTATAAAGTGTTTTTCCAGCGAAAATGACGTCACAGCCTTATTTGCGGAACTGTAGGCATCCAAAGTCATACAAGCATTCATAACGCGAAAAAATAACTTTGAATGCAAATATCTCGAAAACTATACCTTATAAAAGGGTTTGCTTTGGATGTGCTGGTTGCATTTGAAAAAACCTTTCTACCAGAGACTTTCGTAAAAAAATGCTTATCTCCGCAACCAGACCTCATAGAGAGTTCTAGTTTTCAGCTATGGATAGCTCTTGAAAAACTAATAAAGCGTTTTTCCAGCGAAAATGACGTCACAGCCTTATTTGCGGAACTGTAGGCATCCAAAGTCATACAAGCATTCATAACTCGAAAAAATAACTTTGAATGCAAATATCTCGAAAACTATACCTTATAAAAGGGTTTGCTTTGGATGTGCTGGTTGCATTTGACAAAACCTTTCTATATATGTAGGTTTTAATGGGTTCCAGAGACTTTCGTACAAAAATGCATTTTTAGTGATAAGGGGGTAGTCCATGCTTTTTTTCGAAAATCGATTGGAAAAAAAAAAGTTGAGTTTTGATCGGAAATGCAAAGGCCTGACCGTTAGCTGTTCAACAATGCTAACCGCAACCTCTTACGAGCTTTATTTTTGAAGTTATGGCCATATTAAGATTTTTAGTTTTTGGGTTGAAACAAGAAAGATTATCTTTGAATCAAAATTTCTCTGCAACCAGAGCCCACACAATGCTCTTGTTTTCAGCAATGGATAGCTCTCCAAAAACTGATTAAGCGGTTAATAAACCGCAAGGCCTTCCGAGCCTTATTTGTGGAACTGTAGACATCCAAAGTCATGCAAACTTTCAAAACTCCTAAAAATCGATTTAATGGATTTACTTTGAATTAAGATATCTCCGCAACCAGACCTCATAGAAAGTCCTAGTTTTCAGCTATGGATAGCTCTTGAAAAACTAATGAAGCGTTTTGCCAGCGAAAATGACGTCACAGCCTTATTTGCGGAACTGTAGGCATCCAAAGTCATACAAGCATTCATAACTCGAAAAAATAACTTTGAATGCAAATATCTCGAAAACTATACCTTATAAAAGGGTTTGCTTTGGATGTGCTGGTTGCATTTGACAAAACCTTTCTATATATGTAGGTTTCAATGGGTTCCAGAGACTTTCGTACAAAAATGCATTTTTAGTGATAAGGGGGTAGGCCATGCTTTTTTTCGAAAATCGATTGGAAAAAAAAAGTTGAGTTTTGATCGGAAATGCAAAGGCCTGACCGTTAGCTGTTCAACAATGCTAACCGCAACCTCTTACGAGCCTTATTTTGGAAGTTATGGCCATATTAAGATTTTTAGTTTTTGGGTTGAAACAAGAAAGATTATCTTTGAATCAAAATTTCTCTGCAACCAGAGCCTACACAATGCTCTAGTTTTCAGCAATGGATAGCTTTCTAAAAACTGATTAAGCGGTCAATAAACCGCAAGGCCTTCCGAGCCTTATTTGTGGAACTGTAGACATCCAAAATCATGCAAACTTTCAAAACTCAAAAAAATCGATTTTAATGGATTTACTTTGAATTAAAATATCTCCGCAACCAGACCTCATAGAAAGTTCTAGTTTTCAGCTATGGATAGCTCTTGAAAAACTTATAAAGTGTTTTTCCAGCGAAAATGACGTCACAGCCTTATTTGCGGAACTGTAGGCATCCAAAGTCATACAAGCATTCATAACGCGAAAAAATAACTTTGAATGCAAATATCTCGAAAACTATACCTTATAAAAGGGTTTGCTTTGGATGTGCTGGTTGCATTTGAAAAAACCTTTCTACCAGAGACTTTCGTAAAAAAATGCTTATCTCCGCAACCAGACCTCATAGAGAGTTCTAGTTTTCAGCTATGGATAGCTCTTGAAAAACTAATGAAGCGTTTTTCCAGCGAAAATGACGTCACAGCCTTATTTGCGGAACTGTAGGCATCCAAAGTCATACAAGCATTCATAACTCGAAAAAATAACTTTGAATGCAAATATCTCGAAAACTATACCTTATAAAAGGGTTTGCTTTGGATGTGCTGGTTGCATTTGACAAAACCTTTCTATATATGTAGGTTTTAATGGGTTCCAGAGACTTTCGTACAAAAATGCATTTTTAGTGATAAGGGGGTAGTCCATGCTTTTTTTCGAAAATCGATTGGAAAAAAAAAAGTTGAGTTTTGATCGGAAATGCAAAGGCCTGACCGTTAGCTGTTCAACAATGCTAACCGCAACCTCTTACGAGCTTTATTTTTGAAGTTATGGCCATATTAAGATTTTTAGTTTTTGGGTTGAAACAAGAAAGATTATCTTTGAATCAAAATTTCTCTGCAACCAGAGCCCACACAATGCTCTTGTTTTCAGCAATGGATAGCTCTCCAAAAACTGATTAAGCGGTTAATAAACCGCAAGGCCTTCCGAGCCTTATTTGTGGAACTGTAGACATCCAAAGTCATGCAAACTTTCAAAACTCCTAAAAATCGATTTAATGGATTTACTTTGAATTAAGATATCTCCGCAACCAGACCTCATAGAAAGTCCTAGTTTTCAGCTATGGATAGCTCTTGAAAAACTAATGAAGCGTTTTGCCAGCGAAAATGACGTCACAGCCTTATTTGCGGAACTGTAGGCATCCAAAGTCATACAAGCATTCATAACTCGAAAAAATAACTTTGAATGCAAATATCTCGAAAACTATACCTTATAAAAGGGTTTGCTTTGGATGTGCTGGTTGCATTTGACAAAACCTTTCTATATATGTAGGTTTCAATGGGTTCCAGAGACTTTCGTACAAAAATGCATTTTTAGTGATAAGGGGGTAGTCCATGCTTTTTTTCGAAAATCGATTGGAAAAAAAAGTTGAGTTTTGATCGGAAATGCAAAGGCCTGACCGTTAGCTGTTCAACAATGCTAACCGCAACCTCTTACGAGCCTTATTTTGGAAGTTATGGCCATATTAAGATTTTTAGTTTTTGGGTTGAAACAAGAAAGATTATCTTTGAATCAAAATTTCTCTGCAACCAGAGCCTACACAATGCTCTAGTTTTCAGCAATGGATAGCTCTCCAAAAACTGATTAAGCGGTCAATAAACCGCAAGGCCTTCCGAGCCTTATTTGTGGAACTGTAGACATCCAAAATCATGCAAACTTTCAAAACTCAAAAAAATCGATTTTAATGGATTTACTTTGAATTAAAATATCTCCGCAACCAGACCTCATAGAAAGTTCTAGTTTTAAGCTATGGATAGCTCTTGAAAAACTTATAAAGTGTTTTTCCAGCGAAAATGACGTCACAGCCTTATTTGCGGAACTGTAGGCATCCAAAGTCATACAAGCATTCATAACTCGAAAAAATAACTTTGAATGCAAATATCTCGAAAACTATACCTTATAAAAGGGTTTGCTTTGGATGTGCTGGTTGCATTTGAAAAAACCTTTCTACCAGAGACTTTCGTAAAAAAATGCATTTTTAGTGATAAGGGGGTAGTCCATGCTTTTTTTCGAAAATCGATTGGAAAAAAAAAAGTTGAGTTTTGATCGGAAATGCAAAGGCCTGACCGTTAGCTGTTCAACAATGCTAACCGCAACCTCTTACAAGCCTTATTTTGGAAGTTATGGCCATATTAAGATTTTTAGTTTTTGGGTTGAAACAAGAAAGATTATCTTTGAATCAAAATTTCTCTGCAACCAGAGCCTACACAATGCTCTAGTTTTCAGCAATGGATAGCTCTCCAAAAACTGATTAAGCGGTCAATAAACCGCAAGGCCTTCCGAGCCTTATTTGTGGAACTGTAGACATCCAAAATCATGCAAACTTTCAAAACTCAAAAAAATCGATTTTAATGGATTTACTTTGAATTAAAATATCTCCGCAACCAGACCTCATAGAAAGTTCTAGTTTTCAGCTATGGATAGCTCTTGAAAAACTTATAAAGTGTTTTTCCAGCGAAAATGACGTCACAGCCTTATTTGCGGAACTGTAGGCATCCAAAGTCATACAAGCATTCATAACTCGAAAAAATAACTTTGAATGCAAATATCTCGAAAACTATACCTTATAAAAGGGTTTGCTTTGGATGTGCTGGTTGCATTTGACAAAAACTTTCTATATATGTAGGTTTCAATGGGACTTTCGTAAAAAAATGCATTTTTAGTGATAAGGGGGTAGGTAGTCCATGCTTTTTTTCGAAAATCGATTGGAAAAAAAAAAGTTGAGTTTTGATCGGAAATGCAAAGGCCTGACCGTTAGCTGTTCAACAATGCTAACCGCAACCTCTTACGAGCCTTATTTTGGAAGTTATGGCCATATTAAGATTTTTAGTTTTTGGGTTGAAACAAGAAAGATTATCTTTGAATCAAAATTTCTCTGCAACCAGAGCCCACACAATGCTCTAGTTTTCAGCAATGGATAGCTCTCCAAAAACTGATTAAGCGGTTAATAAACCGCAAGGCCTTCCGAGCCTTATTTGTGGAACTGTAGACATCCAAAATCATGCAAACTTTCAAAACTCAAAAAAATCGATTTTAATGGATTTACTTTGAATTAAGATATCTCCGCAACCAGACCTCATAGAAAGTTCTAGTTTTCAGCTATGGATAGCTCTTGAAAAACTAATACAGCGTTTTTCCAGCGAAAATGACGTCACAGCCTTATTTGCGGAACTGTAGGCATCCAAAGTCATACAAGCATTCATAACTCGAAAAAATAACTTTGAATGCAAATATCTCGAAAACTATACCTTATAAAAGGGTTTGCTTTGGATGTGCTGGTTGCATTTGACAAAACCTTTCTATATATGTAGGTTTCAATGGGTTCCAGAGACTTTCGTACAAAAATGCATTTTTAGTGATAAGGGGGTAGGCCATGCTTTTTTTCGAAAATCGATTGGAAAAAAAAAGTTGAGTTTTGATCGGAAATGCAAAGGCCTGACCGTTAGCTGTTCAACAATGCTAACCGCAACCTCTTACGAGCCTTATTTTGGAAGTTATGGCCATATTAAGATTTTTAGTTTTTGGGTTGAAACAAGAAAGATTATCTTTGAATCAAAATTTCTCTGCAACCAGAGCCTACACAATGCTCTAGTTTTCAGCAATGGATAGCTTTCTAAAAACTGATTAAGCGGTCAATAAACCGCAAGGCCTTCCGAGCCTTATTTGTGGAACTGTAGACATCCAAAATCATGCAAACTTTCAAAACTCAAAAAAATCGATTTTAATGGATTTACTTTGAATTAAAATATCTCCGCAACCAGACCTCATAGAAAGTTCTAGTTTTCAGCTATGGATAGCTCTTGAAAAACTTATAAAGTGTTTTTCCAGCGAAAATGACGTCACAGCCTTATTTGCGGAACTGTAGGCATCCAAAGTCATACAAGCATTCATAACTCGAAAAAATAACTTTGAATGCAAATATCTCGAAAACTATACCTTATAAAAGGGTTTGCTTTGGATGTGCTGGTTGCATTTGAAAAAACCTTTCTACCAGAGACTTTCGTAAAAAAATGCTTATCTCCGCAACCAGACCTCATAGAGAGTTCTAGTTTTCAGCTATGGATAGCTCTTGAAAAACTAATAAAGCGTTTTTCCAGCGAAAATGACGTCACAGCCTTATTTGCGGAACTGTAGGCATCCAAAGTCATACAAGCATTCATAACTCGAAAAAATAACTTTGAATGCAAATATCTCGAAAACTATACCTTATAAAAGGGTTTGCTTTGGATGTGCTGGTTGCATTTGAAAAAACCTTTCTATATATGTAGGTTTCAATGGGTTCCAGAGACTTTCGTAAAAAAATGCATTTTTAGTGATAAGGGGGTAGTCCATGCTTTTTTTCGAAAATCGATTGGAAAAAAAAAGTTGAGTTTTGATCGGAAATGCAAAGGCCTGACCGTTAGCTGTTCAACAATGCTAACCGCAACCTCTTACAAGCCTTATTTTGGAAGTTATGGCCATATTAAGATTTTTAGTTTTTGGGTTGAAACAAGAAAGATTATCTTTGAATCAAAATTTCTCTGCAACCAGAGCCCACACAATGCTCTAGTTTTCAGCAATGGATAGCTCTCCAAAAACTGATTAAGCGGTTAATAAACCGCAAGGCCTTCCGAGCCTTATTTGTGGAATTGTAGACATCCAAAGTCATGCAAACTTTCAAAACTCAAAAAAATCGATTTAATGGATTTACTTTGAATTAAGATATCTCCGCAACCAGACCTCATAGAAAGTTCTAGTTTTCAGCTATGGATAGCTCTTGAAAAACTAATGAAGCGTTTTGCCAGCGAAAATGACGTCACAGCCTTATTTGCGGAACTGTAGGCATCCAAAGTCATACAAGCATTCATAACTCGAAAAAATAACTTTGAATGCAAATATCTCGAAAACTATACCTTATAAAAGGGTTTGCTTTGGATGTGCTGGTTGCATTTGACAAAACCTTTCTATATATGTAGGTTTCAATGGGTTCCAGAGACTTTCGTACAAAAATGCATTTTTAGTGATAAGGGGGTAGTCCATGCTTTTTTTCGAAAATCGATTGGAAAAAAAAGTTGAGTTTTGATCGGAAATGCAAAGGCCTGACCGTTAGCTGTTCAACAATGCTAACCGCAACCTCTTACGAGCCTTATTTTGGAAGTTATGGCCATATTAAGATTTTTAGTTTTTGGGTTGAAACAAGAAAGATTATCTTTGAATCAAAATTTCTCTGCAACCAGAGCCTACACAATGCTCTAGTTTTCAGCAATGGATAGCTCTCCAAAAACTGATTAAGCGGTCAATAAACCGCAAGGCCTTCCGAGCCTTATTTGTGGAACTGTAGACATCCAAAATCATGCAAACTTTCAAAACTCAAAAAAATCGATTTTAATGGATTTACTTTGAATTAAAATATCTCCGCAACCAGACCTCATAGAAAGTTCTAGTTTTCAGCTATGGATAGCTCTTGAAAAACTTATAAAGTGTTTTTCCAGCGAAAATGACGTCACAGCCTTATTTGCGGAACTGTAGGCATCCAAAGTCATACAAGCATTCATAACTCGAAAAAATAACTTTGAATGCAAATATCTCGAAAACTATACCTTATAAAAGGGTTTGCTTTGGATGTGCTGGTTGCATTTGACAAAACCTTTCTACCAGAGACTTTCGTAAAAAAATGCATTTTTAGTGATAAGGGGGTAGTCCATGCTTTTTTTCGAAAATCGATTGGAAAAAAAAAAGTTGAGTTTTGATCGGAAATGCAAAGGCCTGACCGTTAGCTGTTCAACAATGCTAACCGCAACCTCTTACAAGCCTTATTTTGGAAGTTATGGCCATATTAAGATTTTTAGTTTTTGGGTTGAAACAAGAAAGATTATCTTTGAATCAAAATTTCTCTGCAAGCAGAGCCCACACAATGCTCTAGTTTTCAGCAATGGATAGCTCTCCAAAAACTGATTAAGCGGTTAATAAACCGCAAGGCCTTCCGAGCCTTATTTGTGGAACTGTAGACATCCAAAGTCATGCAAACTTTCAAAACTCAAAAAAATCAATTTAATGGATTTACTTTGAATTAAGATATCTCCGCAACCAGACCTCATAGAAAGTCCTAGTTTTCAGCTATGGATAGCTCTTGAAAAACTAATGAAGCGTTTTGCCAGCGAAAATGACGTCACAGCCTTATTTGCGGAACTGTAGGCATCCAAAGTCATACAAGCATTCATAACTCGAAAAAATAACTTTGAATGCAAATATCTCGAAAACTATACCTTATAAAAGGGTTTGCTTTGGATGTGCTGGTTGCATTTGACAAAACCTTTCTATATATGTAGGTTTCAATGGGTTCCAGAGACTTTCGTACAAAAATGCATTTTTAGTGATAAGGGGGTAGTCCATGCTTTTTTTCGAAAATCGATTGGAAAAAAAAAGTTGAGTTTTGATCGGAAATGCAAAGGCCTGACCGTTAGCTGTTCAACAATGCTAACCGCAACCTCTTACGAGCCTTATTTTTGAAGTTATGGCCATATTAAGATTTTTAGTTTTTGGGTTGAAACAAGAAAGATTATCTTTGAATCAAAATTTCTCTGCAACCAGAGCCCACACAATGCTCTTGTTTTCAGCAATGGATAGCTCTCCAAAAACTGATTAAGCGGTTAATAAACCGCAAGGCCTTCCGAGCCTTATTTGTGGAACTGTAGACATCCAAAGTCATGCAAACTTTCAAAACTCCTAAAAATCGATTTAATGGATTTACTTTGAATTAAGATATCTCCGCAACCAGACCTCATAGAAAGTCCTAGTTTTCAGCTGTGGATAGCTCTTGAAAAACTAATGAAGCGTTTTGCCAGCGAAAATGACGTCACAGCCTTATTTGCGGAACTGTAGGCATCCAAAGTCATACAAGCATTCATAACTCGAAAAAATAACTTTGAATGCAAATATCTCGAAAACTATACCTTATAAAAGGGTTTGCTTTGGATGTGCTGGTTGCATTTGACAAAACCTTTCTATATATGTAGGTTTCAATGGGTTCCAGAGACTTTCGTACAAAAATGCATTTTTAGTGATAAGGGGGTAGTCCATGCTTTTTTTCGAAAATCGATTGGAAAAAAAAGTTGAGTTTTGATCGGAAATGCAAAGGCCTGACCGTTAGCTGTTCAACAATGCTAACCGCAACCTCTTACGAGCCTTATTTTGGCAGTTATGGCCATATTAAGATTTTTAGTTTTTGGGTTGAAACAAGAAAGATTATCTTTGAATCAAAATTTCTCTGCAACCAGAGCCTACACAATGCTCTAGTTTTCAGCAATGGATAGCTCTCCAAAAACTGATTAAGCGGTCAATAAACCGCAAGGCCTTCCGAGCCTTATTTGTGGAACTGTAGACATCCAAAATCATGCAAACTTTCAAAACTCAAAAAAATCGATTTTAATGGATTTACTTTGAATTAAAATATCTCCGCAACCAGACCTCATAGAAAGTTCTAGTTTTCAGCTATGGATAGCTCTTGAAAAACTTATAAAGTGTTTTTCCAGCGAAAATGACGTCACAGCCTTATTTGCGGAACTGTAGGCATCCAAAGTCATACAAGCATTCATAACTCGAAAAAATAACTTTGAATGCAAATATCTCGAAAACTATACCTTATAAAAGGGTTTGCTTTTGATGTGCTGGTTGCATTTGAAAAAATCTTTCTACCAGAGACTTTCGTAAAAAAATGCATTTTTAGTGATAAGGGGGTAGTCCATGCTTTTTTTCGAAAATCGATTGGAAAAAAAAAAGTTGAGTTTTGATCGGAAATGCAAAGGCCTGACCGTTAGCTGTTCAACAATGCTAACCGCAACCTCTTACAAGCCTTATTTTGGAAGTTATGGCCATATTAAGATTTTTAGTTTTTGGGTTGAAACAAGAAAGATTATCTTTGAATCAAAATTTCTCTGCAACCAGAGCCCACACAATGCTCTAGTTTTCAGCAATGGATAGCTCTCCAAAAACTGATTAAGCGGTTAATAAACCGCAAGGCCTTCCGAGCCTTATTTGTGGAACTGTAGGCATCCAAAGTCATACAAGCATTCATAACTCGAAAAAATAACTTTGAATGCAAATATCTCGAAAACTATACCTTATAAAAGGGTTTGCTTTGGATGTGCTGGTTGCATTTGACAAAACCTTTCTATATATGTAGGTTTCAATGAGTTCCAGAGACTTTCGTAAAAAAATGCATTTTTAGTGATAAGGGGGTAGTCCATGCTTTTTTCGAAAATCGGTTGGAATAAAAAAGTTGAGTTTTGATCGGAAATGCAAAGGCCTGACCGATAGCTGTTCAACAATGCTAACCGCAACCTCTTACTAGCGTTATTTTGGAAGTTATGGCCATATTAAGATTTTAAGTTTTTGGGTTAAAACCAGAAAGATTAACTTTGAATCAAAATTTCTCTGCAAACAGAGCCCACACAATGCTCTAGTTTTCAGCAATGGATAGCTCTCCAAAAACTAATTAAGCGGTTAATAAACCGCAAGGCCTTCCGAGCCTTATTTGTGGAACTGTAGGCATCCAAAGTCATACAAGCATTCATAACTCGAAAAAATAACTTTGAATGCAAATATCTCGAAAACTATACCTTATAAAAGGGTTTGCTTTGGATGTGCTGGTTGCATTTGACAAAACCTTTCTATATATGTAGGTTTCAATGGGTTCCAGAGACTTTCGTACAAAAATGCATTTTTAGTGATAAGGGGGTAGTCCATGCTTTTTTTCGAAAATCGATTGGAAAAAAAAAGTTGAGTTTTGATCGGAAATGCAAAGGCCTGACCGTTAGCTGTTCAACAATGCTAACCGCAACCTCTTACGAGCCTTATTTTTGAAGTTATGGCCATATTAAGATTTTTAGTTTTTGGGTTGAAACAAGAAAGATTATCTTTGAATCAAAATTTCTCTGCAACCAGAGCCCACACAATGCTCTTGTTTTCAGCAATGGATAGCTCTCCAAAAACTGATTAAGCGGTTAATAAACCGCAAGGCCTTCCGAGCCTTATTTGTGGAACTGTAGACATCCAAAGTCATGCAAACTTTCAAAACTCCTAAAAATCGATTTAATGGATTTACTTTGAATTAAGATATCTCCGCAACCAGACCTCATAGAAAGTCTTAGTTTTCAGCTATGGATAGCTCTTGAAAAACTAATGAAGCGTTTTGCCAGCGAAAATGACGTCACAGCCTTATTTGCGGAACTGTAGGCATCCAAAGTCATACAAGCATTCATAACTCGAAAAAATAACTTTGAATGCAAATATCTCGAAAACTATACCTTATAAAAGGGTTTGCTTTGGATGTGCTGGTTGCATTTGACAAAACCTTTCTATATATGTAGGTTTCAATGGGTTCCAGAGACTTTCGTACAAAAATGCATTTTTAGTGATAAGGGGGTAGTCCATGCTTTTTTTCGAAAATCGATTGGAAAAAAAAGTTGAGTTTTGATCGGAAATGCAAAGGCCTGACCGTTAGCTGTTCAACAATGCTAACCGCAACCTCTTACGAGCCTTATTTTGGAAGTTATGGCCATATTAAGATTTTTAGTTTTTGGGTTGAAACAAGAAAGATTATCTTTGAATCAAAATTTCTCTGCAACCAGAGCCTACACAATGCTCTAGTTTTCAGCAATGGATAGCTCTCCAAAAACTGATTAAGCGGTCAATAAACCGCAAGGCCTTCCGAGCCTTATTTGTGGAACTGTAGACATCCAAAATCATGCAAACTTTCAAAACTCAAAAAAATCGATTTTAATGGATTTACTTTGAATTAAAATATCTCCGCAACCAGACCTCATAGAAAGTTCTAGTTTTCAGCTATGGATAGCTCTTGAAAAACTTATAAAGTGTTTTTCCAGCGAAAATGACGTCACAGCCTTATTTGCGGAACTGTAGGCATCCAAAGTCATACAAGCATTCATAACTCGAAAAAATAACTTTGAATGCAAATATCTCGAAAACTATACCTTATAAAAGGGTTTGCTTTGGATGTGCTGGTTGCATTTGACAAAACCTTTCTACCAGAGACTTTCGTAAAAAAATGCATTTTTAGTGATAAGGGGGTAGTCCATGCTTTTTTTCGAAAATCGATTGGAAAAAAAAAAGTTGAGTTTTGATCGGAAATGCAAAGGCCTGACCGTTAGCTGTTCAACAATGCTAACCGCAACCTCTTACAAGCCTTATTTTGGAAGTTATGGCCATATTAAGATTTTTAGTTTTTGGGTTGAAACAAGAAAGATTATCTTTGAATCAAAATTTCTCTGCAAGCAGAGCCCACACAATGCTCTAGTTTTCAGCAATGGATAGCTCTCCAAAAACTGATTAAGCGGTTAATAAACCGCAAGGCCTTCCGAGCCTTATTTGTGGAACTGTAGACATCCAAAGTCATGCAAACTTTCAAAACTCAAAAAAATCAATTTAATGGATTTACTTTGAATTAAGATATCTCCGCAACCAGACCTCATAGAAAGTCCTAGTTTTCAGCTATGGATAGCTCTTGAAAAACTAATGAAGCGTTTTGCCAGCGAAAATGACGTCACAGCCTTATTTGCGGAACTGTAGGCATCCAAAGTCATACAAGCATTCATAACTCGAAAAAATAACTTTGAATGCAAATATCTCGAAAACTATACCTTATAAAAGGGTTTGCTTTGGATGTGCTGGTTGCATTTGACAAAACCTTTCTATATATGTAGGTTTCAATGGGTTCCAGAGACTTTCGTACAAAAATGCATTTTTAGTGATAAGGGGGTAGTCCATGCTTTTTTTCGAAAATCGATTGGAAAAAAAAAGTTGAGTTTTGATCGGAAATGCAAAGGCCTGACCGTTAGCTGTTCAACAATGCTAACCGCAACCTCTTACGAGCCTTATTTTTGAAGTTATGGCCATATTAAGATTTTTAGTTTTTGGGTTGAAACAAGAAAGATTATCTTTGAATCAAAATTTCTCTGCAACCAGAGCCCACACAATGCTCTTGTTTTCAGCAATGGATAGCTCTCCAAAAACTGATTAAGCGGTTAATAAACCGCAAGGCCTTCCGAGCCTTATTTGTGGAACTGTAGACATCCAAAGTCATGCAAACTTTCAAAACTCCTAAAAATCGATTTAATGGATTTACTTTGAATTAAGATATCTCCGCAACCAGACCTCATAGAAAGTCCTAGTTTTCAGCTGTGGATAGCTCTTGAAAAACTAATGAAGCGTTTTGCCAGCGAAAATGACGTCACAGCCTTATTTGCGGAACTGTAGGCATCCAAAGTCATACAAGCATTCATAACTCGAAAAAATAACTTTGAATGCAAATATCTCGAAAACTATACCTTATAAAAGGGTTTGCTTTGGATGTGCTGGTTGCATTTGACAAAACCTTTCTATATATGTAGGTTTCAATGGGTTCCAGAGACTTTCGTACAAAAATGCATTTTTAGTGATAAGGGGGTAGTCCATGCTTTTTTTCGAAAATCGATTGGAAAAAAAAGTTGAGTTTTGATCGGAAATGCAAAGGCCTGACCGTTAGCTGTTCAACAATGCTAACCGCAACCTCTTACGAGCCTTATTTTGGCAGTTATGGCCATATTAAGATTTTTAGTTTTTGGGTTGAAACAAGAAAGATTATCTTTGAATCAAAATTTCTCTGCAACCAGAGCCTACACAATGCTCTAGTTTTCAGCAATGGATAGCTCTCCAAAAACTGATTAAGCGGTCAATAAACCGCAAGGCCTTCCGAGCCTTATTTGTGGAACTGTAGACATCCAAAATCATGCAAACTTTCAAAACTCAAAAAAATCGATTTTAATGGATTTACTTTGAATTAAAATATCTCCGCAACCAGACCTCATAGAAAGTTCTAGTTTTCAGCTATGGATAGCTCTTGAAAAACTTATAAAGTGTTTTTCCAGCGAAAATGACGTCACAGCCTTATTTGCGGAACTGTAGGCATCCAAAGTCATACAAGCATTCATAACTCGAAAAAATAACTTTGAATGCAAATATCTCGAAAACTATACCTTATAAAAGGGTTTGCTTTGGATGTGCTGGTTGCATTTGAAAAAACCTTTCTACCAGAGACTTTCGTAAAAAAATGCATTTTTAGTGATAAGGGGGTAGTCCATGCTTTTTTTCGAAAATCGATTGGAAAAAAAAAAGTTGAGTTTTGATCGGAAATGCAAAGGCCTGACCGTTAGCTGTTCAACAATGCTAACCGCAACCTCTTACAAGCCTTATTTTGGAAGTTATGGCCATATTAAGATTTTTAGTTTTTGGGTTGAAACAAGAAAGATTATCTTTGAATCAAAATTTCTCTGCAACCAGAGCCCACACAATGCTCTAGTTTTCAGCAATGGATAGCTCTCCAAAAACTGATTAAGCGGTTAATAAACCGCAAGGCCTTCCGAGCCTTATTTGTGGAACTGTAGGCATCCAAAGTCATACAAGCATTCATAACTCGAAAAAATAACTTTGAATGCAAATATCTCGAAAACTATACCTTATAAAAGGGTTTGCTTTGGATGTGCTGGTTGCATTTGACAAAACCTTTCTATATATGTAGGTTTCAATGAGTTCCAGAGACTTTCGTAAAAAAATGCATTTTTAGTGATAAGGGGGTAGTCCATGCTTTTTTCGAAAATCGGTTGGAATAAAAAAGTTGAGTTTTGATCGGAAATGCAAAGGCCTGACCGATAGCTGTTCAACAATGCTAACCGCAACCTCTTACTAGCGTTATTTTGGAAGTTATGGCCATATTAAGATTTTAAGTTTTTGGGTTAAAACCAGAAAGATTAACTTTGAATCAAAATTTCTCTGCAAACAGAGCCCACACAATGCTCTAGTTTTCAGCAATGGATAGCTCTCCAAAAACTAATTAAGCGGTTAATAAACCGCAAGGCCTTCCGAGCCTTATTTGTGGAACTGTAGGCATCCAAAGTCATACAAGCATTCATAACTCGAAAAAATAACTTTGAATGCAAATATCTCGAAAACTATACCTTATAAAAGGGTTTGCTTTGGATGTGCTGGTTGCATTTGACAAAACCTTTCTATATATGTAGGTTTCAATGGGTTCCAGAGACTTTCGTACAAAAATGCATTTTTAGTGATAAGGGGGTAGTCCATGCTTTTTTTCGAAAATCGATTGGAAAAAAAAGTTGAGTTTTGATCGGAAATGCAAAGGCCTGACCGTTAGCTATTCAACAATGCTAACCGCAACCTCTTACGAGCCTTATTTTTGAAGTTATGGCCATATTAAGATTTTTAGTTTTTGGGTTGAAACAAGAAAGATTATCTTTGAATCAAAATTTCTCTGCAACCAGAGCCCACACAATGCTCTTGTTTTCAGCAATGGATAGCTCTCCAAAAACTGATTAAGCGGTTAATAAACCGCAAGGCCTTCCGAGCCTTATTTGTGGAACTGTAGACATCCAAAGTCATGCAAACTTTCAAAACTCCTAAAAATCGATTTAATGGATTTACTTTGAATTAAGATATCTCCGCAACCAGACCTCATAGAAAGTCCTAGTTTTCAGCTGTGGATAGCTCTTGAAAAACTAATGAAGCGTTTTGCCAGCGAAAATGACGTCACAGCCTTATTTGCGGAACTGTAGGCATCCAAAGTCATACAAGCATTCATAACTCGAAAAAATAACTTTGAATGCAAATATCTCGAAAACTATACCTTATAAAAGGGTTTGCTTTGGATGTGCTGGTTGCATTTGACAAAACCTTTCTATATATGTAGGTTTCAATGGGTTCCAGAGACTTTCGTACAAAAATGCATTTTTAGTGATAAGGGGGTAGTCCATGCTTTTTTTCGAAAATCGATTGGAAAAAAAAGTTGAGTTTTGATCGGAAATGCAAAGGCCTGACCGTTAGCTGTTCAACAATGCTAACCGCAACCTCTTACGAGCCTTATTTTGGCAGTTATGGCCATATTAAGATTTTTAGTTTTTGGGTTGAAACAAGAAAGATTATCTTTGAATCAAAATTTCTCTGCAACCAGAGCCTACACAATGCTCTAGTTTTCAGCAATGGATAGCTCTCCAAAAACTGATTAAGCGGTCAATAAACCGCAAGGCCTTCCGAGCCTTATTTGTGGAACTGTAGACATCCAAAATCATGCAAACTTTCAAAACTCAAAAAAATCGATTTTAATGGATTTACTTTGAATTAAAATATCTCCGCAACCAGACCTCATAGAAAGTTCTAGTTTTCAGCTATGGATAGCTCTTGAAAAACTTATAAAGTGTTTTTCCAGCGAAAATGACGTCACAGCCTTATTTGCGGAACTGTAGGCATCCAAAGTCATACAAGCATTCATAACTCGAAAAAATAACTTTGAATGCAAATATCTCGAAAACTATACCTTATAAAAGGGTTTGCTTTGGATGTGCTGGTTGCATTTGAAAAAACCTTTCTACCAGAGACTTTCGTAAAAAAATGCATTTTTAGTGATAAGGGGGTAGTCCATGCTTTTTTTCGAAAATCGATTGGAAAAAAAAAAGTTGAGTTTTGATCGGAAATGCAAAGGCCTGACCGTTAGCTGTTCAACAATGCTAACCGCAACCTCTTACAAGCCTTATTTTGGAAGTTATGGCCATATTAAGATTTTTAGTTTTTGGGTTGAAACAAGAAAGATTATCTTTGAATCAAAATTTCTCTGCAACCAGAGCCCACACAATGCTCTAGTTTTCAGCAATGGATAGCTCTCCAAAAACTGATTAAGCGGTTAATAAACCGCAAGGCCTTCCGAGCCTTATTTGTGGAACTGTAGGCATCCAAAGTCATACAAGCATTCATAACTCGAAAAAATAACTTTGAATGCAAATATCTCGAAAACTATACCTTATAAAAGGGTTTGCTTTGGATGTGCTGGTTGCATTTGACAAAACCTTTCTATATATGTAGGTTTCAATGAGTTCCAGAGACTTTCGTAAAAAAATGCATTTTTAGTGATAAGGGGGTAGTCCATGCTTTTTTCGAAAATCGGTTGGAATAAAAAAGTTGAGTTTTGATCGGAAATGCAAAGGCCTGACCGATAGCTGTTCAACAATGCTAACCGCAACCTCTTACTAGCGTTATTTTGGAAGTTATGGCCATATTAAGATTTTAAGTTTTTGGGTTAAAACCAGAAAGATTAACTTTGAATCAAAATTTCTCTGCAAACAGAGCCCACACAATGCTCTAGTTTTCAGCAATGGATAGCTCTCCAAAAACTAATTAAGCGGTTAATAAACCGCAAGGCCTTCCGAGCCTTATTTGTGGAACTGTAGACATCCAAAGTCATGCAAACTTTCAAAACTCAAAAAAATCGATTTTAATGGATTTACTTTGAATTGACATAACTCCACAACCAGACCTAGTAGAAAGTTCTAGTTTTCAGCTATGGATAGCTCTTGAAAAACTAATAAAGCGTTTTTCCAGCGAAAATGACGTCACAGCCTTATTTGCGAAACTGTAGGCATCCAAAGTCATACAAGCATTCATAACTCGAAAAAATAACTTTGAATGCAAATATCTCGAAAACTATAACTTATAAAAGGGTTTGCTATGGATGTGCTGGTTGCATTTGAAAAAACCTTTCTATATATGTAGGTTTCAATGGGTTCCAGAGACTTTCGTAAAAAAATGCATTTTTAGTGATAAGGGGGTAGTCCATGCTTTTTTCGAAAATCGGTTGGAAAAAAAAAGTTGAGTTTTGATCGGAAATGCAAAGGCCTGACCGATAGCTGTTCAACAATGCTAACCGCAACCTCTTACTAGCGTTATTTTGGAAGTTATGGCCATATTAAGATTTTTAGTTTTTGGGTTAAGACCAGAAAGATTAACTTTGAATCAAAATTTCTCTGCAAACAGAGCCCACACAATGCTCTAGTTTTCAGCAATGGATAGCTCTCCAAAAACTGATTAAGCGGTTAATAAACCGCAAGGCCTTCCGAGCCTTATTTGTGGAACTGTAGACATCCAAAGTCATGCAAACTTTCAAAACTCAAAAAAATCGATTTTAATGGATTTAATTTGAATTAAGATATCTCCGCAACCAGACCTCATAGAAAGTTCTAGTTTTCAGCTATGGATAGCTCTTGAAAAACTAATAAAGTGTTTTTCCAGCGAAAATGACGTCACAGCCTTATTTGCGGAACTGTAGGCATCCAAAGTCATACAAGCATTCATAACCCGAAAAAATAACTTTGAATGCAAATATCTCGAAAACTATACCTTATAAAAGGGTTTGCTTTGGATGTGCTGGTTGCATTTGACAAAACCTTTCTATATATGTAGGCTTCAATGGGTTCCAGAGACTTTCGTAAAAAAATGCATTTTTAGTGATAAGGGGGTAGTCCATGCTTTTTTTCGAAAATCGGTTGGAAAAAAAAAGTTGATTTTTGATCGGAAATGCAAAGGCCTGACCGATAGCTGTTCAACAATGCTAACCGCAACCTCTTACTAGCGTTATTTTGGAAGTTATGGCCATATTAAGATATTTAGTTTTTGGGTTAAAACCAGAAAGATTAACTTTGAATCAAAATTTCTCTGCAAACAGAGCCCACACAATGCTCTAGTTTTCAGCAATGGATAGCTCTCCAGAAACTGATTAAGCGGTTAATAAACCGCAAGGCCTTCCGAGCCTTATTTGTGGAACTGTAGACATCCAAAGTCATGCAAACTTTCAAAACTCAAAAAAATCGATTTTAATGGATTTACTTTGAATTGAGATAACTCCACAACCAGACCTAGTAGAAAGTTCTAGTTTTCAGCTATGGATAGCTCTTGAAAAACTAATAAAGCGTTTTTCCAGCGAAAATGACGTCACAGCCTTATTTGCGGAACTGTAGGCATACCAAAGTCATACAAGTATTCATAACTCGAAAAAATAACTTTGAATGCAAATATCTCGAAAACTATAACTTATAAAAGGGTTTGCTATGGATGTGCTGGTTGCATTTGACAAAACCTTTCTATATATGTAGGTTTCAATGGGTTCCAGAGACTTTCGTAAAAAAATGAATTTTTAGTGATAAGGGGGTAGTCCATGCTTTTTTTCGAAAATCGGTTGGAAAAAAAAGTTGAGTTTTGATCGGAAATGCAAAGGCCTGACCGTTAGCTGTTCAACAATGCTAACCGCAACCTCTTACAAGCCTTATTTTGGAAGTTATGGCCATATTAAGATTTTTAGTTTTTGGGTTGAAACAAGAAAGATTAACTTTGAATCAAAATTTCTCTGCAACCAGAGCCCACACAATGCTCTTGTTTTCAGCAATGGATATCTCTCTAAAAACTGATTAAGCGGTTAATAAACCGCAAGGCCTTCCGAGCCTTATTTGTGGAACTGTAGACATCCAAAGTCATGCAAACTTTCAAAACTCAATAAAATCGATTTTAATGGATTTACTTTGAATTAAGATATCTCCGCAACCAGACCTCATAGAAAGTTCTAGTTTTCAGCTATGGATAGCTCTTAAAAAACTAATACAGCGTTTTGCCAGCGAAAATGACGTCACAGCCTTATTTGCGGAACTGTAGGCATCCAAAGTCATACAAGCATTCATAACTCGAAAAAATAACTTTGAATGCAAATATCTCGAAAACTATACCTTATAAAAGGGTTTGCTTTGGATGTGCTGGTTGCATTTGACAAAACCTTTCTATATATGTAGGTTTCAATGGGTTCCAGAGACTTTCGTAAAAAAATGCATTTTTAGTGATAAGGGGGTAGTCCATGCTTTTTTCGAAAATCGGTTGGAAAAAAAAAGTTGAGTTTTGATCGGAAATGCAAAGGCCTGACCGATAGCTGTTCAACAATGCTAACCGCAACCTCTTACTAGCGTTATTTTGGAAGTTATGGCCATATTAAGATATTTAGTTTTTGGGTTAAAACCAGAAAGATTAACTTTGAATCAAAATTTCTCTGCAAAGAGAGCCCACACAATGCTCTAGTTTTCAGCAATGGATAGCTCTCCAGAAACTGATTAAGCGGTTAATAAACCGCAAGGCCTTCCGAGCCTTATTTGTGGAACTGTAGACATCCAAAGTCATGCAAACTTTCAAAACTCAAAAAAATCGATTTTAATGGATTTACTTTGAATTGAGATAACTCCACAACCAGACCTAGTAGAAAGTTCTAGTTTTCAGCTATGGATAGCTCTTGAAAAACTAATAAGCGTTTTTCCAGCGAAAATGACGTCACAGCCTTATTTGCGAAACTGTAGGCATCCAAAGTCATACAAGCATTCATAACTCGAAAAAATAACTTTGAATGCAAATATCTCGAAAACTATACCTTATAAAAGGGTTTGCTTTGGATGTGCTGGTTGCATTTGACAAAACCTTCCTATATATGTAGGTTTCAATGGGTTCCAGAGACTTTCGTAAAAAAATGCATTTTTAGTGATAAGGGGGTAGTCCATGCTTTTTTCGAAAATCGGTTGGAAAAAAAAAGTTGAGTTTTGATCGGAAATGCAAAGGCCTGACCGATAGCTGTTCAACAATGCTAACCGCAACCTCTTACTAGCGTTATTTTGGAAGTTATGGCCATATTAAGATTTTTAGTTTTTGGGTTAAGACCAGAAAGATTAACTTTGAATCAAAATTTCTCTGCAAACAGAGCCCACACAATGCTCTAGTTTTCAGCAATGGATAGCTCTCCAAAAACTGATTAAGCGGTTAATAAACCGCAAGGCCTTCCGAGCCTTATTTGTGGAACTGTAGACATCCAAAGTCATGCAAACTTTCAAAACTCAAAAAAATCGATTTTAATGGATTTAATTTGAATTAAGATATCTCCGCAACCAGACCTCATAGAAAGTTCTAGTTTTCAGCTATGGATAGCTCTTGAAAAACTAATAAAGTGTTTTTCCAGCGAAAATGACGTCACAGCCTTATTTGCGGAACTGTAGGCATCCAAAGTCATACAAGCATTCATAACCCGAAAAAATAACTTTGAATGCAAATATCTCGAAAACTATACCTTATAAAAGGGTTTGCTTTGGATGTGCTGGTTGCATTTGACAAAACCTTTCTATATATGTAGGCTTCAATGGGTTCCAGAGACTTTCGTAAAAAAATGCATTTTTAGTGATAAGGGGGTAGTCCATGCTTTTTTTCGAAAATCGGTTGGAAAAAAAAAGTTGATTTTTGATCGGAAATGCAAAGGCCTGACCGATAGCTGTTCAACAATGCTAACCGCAACCTCTTACTAGCGTTATTTTGGAAGTTATGGCCATATTAAGATATTTAGTTTTTGGGTTAAAACCAGAAAGATTAACTTTGAATCAAAATTTCTCTGCAAACAGAGCCCACACAATGCTCTAGTTTTCAGCAATGGATAGCTCTCCAGAAACTGATTAAGCGGTTAATAAACCGCAAGGCCTTCCGAGCCTTATTTGTGGAACTGTAGACATCCAAAGTCATGCAAACTTTCAAAACTCAAAAAAATCGATTTTAATGGATTTACTTTGAATTGAGATAACTCCACAACCAGACCTAGTAGAAAGTTCTAGTTTTCAGCTATGGATAGCTCTTGAAAAACTAATAAAGCGTTTTTCCAGCGAAAATGACGTCACAGCCTTATTTGCGGAACTGTAGGCATACCAAAGTCATACAAGTATTCATAACTCGAAAAAATAACTTTGAATGCAAATATCTCGAAAACTATAACTTATAAAAGGGTTTGCTATGGATGTGCTGGTTGCATTTGACAAAACCTTTCTATATATGTAGGTTTCAATGGGTTCCAGAGACTTTCGTAAAAAAATGAATTTTTAGTGATAAGGGGGTAGTCCATGCTTTTTTTCGAAAATCGGTTGGAAAAAAAAGTTGAGTTTTGATCGGAAATGCAAAGGCCTGACCGTTAGCTGTTCAACAATGCTAACCGCAACCTCTTACAAGCCTTATTTTGGAAGTTATGGCCATATTAAGATTTTTAGTTTTTGGGTTGAAACAAGAAAGATTAACTTTGAATCAAAATTTCTCTGCAACCAGAGCCCACACAATGCTCTTGTTTTCAGCAATGGATAGCTCTCCAAAAACTGATTAAGCGGTTAATAAACCGCAAGGCCTTCCGAGCCTTATTTGTGGAACTGTAGACATCCAAAGTCATGCAAACTTTCAAAACTCAAAAAAATCGATTTTAATGGATTTAATTTGAATTAAGATATCTCCGCAACCAGACCTCATAGAAAGTTCTAGTTTTCAGCTATGGATAGCTCTTGAAAAACTAATAAAGCGTTTTTCCAGCGAAAATGACGTCACAGCCTTATTTGCGGAACTGTAGGCATCCAAAGTCATACAAGCATTCATAACTCGAAAAAATAACTTTGAATGCAAATATCTCGAAAACTATACCTTATAAAAGGGTTTGCTTTGGATGTGCTGGTTGCATTTGACAAAACCTTTCTATATATGTAGGTTTCAATGGGTTCCAGAGACTTTCGTAAAAAAATGCATTTTTAGTGATAAGGGGGTAGTCCATGCTTTTTTCGAAAATCGGTTGGAAAAAAAAAGTTGAGTTTTGATCGGAAATGCAAAGGCCTGACCGATAGCTGTTCAACAATGCTATGGCCATATTAAGATTTTTAGTTTTTGGGTTAAGACCAGAAAGATTAACTTTGAATCAAAATTTCTCTGCAAACAGAGCACACACAATGCTCTAGTTTTCAGCAATGGATAGCTCTCCAGAAACTGATTAAGCGGTTAATAAACCGCAAGGCCTTCCGAGCCTTATTTGTGGAACTGTAGACATCCAAAGTCATGCAAACTTTCAAAACTCAAAAAAATCGATTTTAATGGATTTACTTTGAATTGAGATAACTCCACAACCAGACCTAGTAGAAAGTTCTAGTTTTCAGCTATGGATAGCTCTTGAAAAACTAATAAGCGTTTTTCCAGCGAAAATGACGTCACAGCCTTATTTGCGAAACTGTAGGCATCCAAAGTCATACAAGCATTCATAACTCGAAAAAATAACTTTGAATGCAAATATCTCGAAAACTATACCTTATAAAAGGGTTTGCTTTGGATGTGCTGGTTGCATTTGACAAAACCTTCCTATATATGTAGGTTTCAATGGGTTCCAGAGACTTTCGTAAAAAAATGCATTTTTAGTGATAAGGGGGTAGTCCATGCTTTTTTCGAAAATCGGTTGGAAAAAAAAAGTTGAGTTTTGATCGGAAATGCAAAGGCCTGACCGATAGCTGTTCAACAATGCTAACCGCAACCTCTTACTAGCGTTATTTTGGAAGTTATGGCCATATTAAGATTTTTAGTTTTTGGGTTAAGACCAGAAAGATTAACTTTGAATCAAAATTTCTCTGCAAACAGAGCCCACACAATGCTCTAGTTTTCAGCAATGGATAGCTCTCCAAAAACTGATTAAGCGGTTAATAAACCGCAAGGCCTTCCGAGCCTTATTTGTGGAACTGTAGACATCCAAAGTCATGCAAACTTTCAAAACTCAAAAAAATCGATTTTAATGGATTTAATTTGAATTAAGATATCTCCGCAACCAGACCTCATAGAAAGTTCTAGTTTTCAGCTATGGATAGCTCTTGAAAAACTAATAAAGTGTTTTTCCAGCGAAAATGACGTCACAGCCTTATTTGCGGAACTGTAGGCATCCAAAGTCATACAAGCATTCATAACCCGAAAAAATAACTTTGAATGCAAATATCTCGAAAACTATACCTTATAAAAGGGTTTGCTTTGGATGTGCTGGTTGCATTTGACAAAACCTTTCTATATATGTAGGCTTCAATGGGTTCCAGAGACTTTCGTAAAAAAATGCATTTTTAGTGATAAGGGGGTAGTCCATGCTTTTTTTCGAAAATCGGTTGGAAAAAAAAAGTTGATTTTTGATCGGAAATGCAAAGGCCTGACCGATAGCTGTTCAACAATGCTAACCGCAACCTCTTACTAGCGTTATTTTGGAAGTTATGGCCATATTAAGATATTTAGTTTTTGGGTTAAAACCAGAAAGATTAACTTTGAATCAAAATTTCTCTGCAAACAGAGCCCACACAATGCTCTAGTTTTCAGCAATGGATAGCTCTCCAGAAACTGATTAAGCGGTTAATAAACCGCAAGGCCTTCCGAGCCTTATTTGTGGAACTGTAGACATCCAAAGTCATGCAAACTTTCAAAACTCAAAAAAATCGATTTTAATGGATTTACTTTGAATTGAGATAACTCCACAACCAGACCTAGTAGAAAGTTCTAGTTTTCAGCTATGGATAGCTCTTGAAAAACTAATAAAGCGTTTTTCCAGCGAAAATGACGTCACAGCCTTATTTGCGGAACTGTAGGCATACCAAAGTCATACAAGTATTCATAACTCGAAAAAATAACTTTGAATGCAAATATCTCGAAAACTATAACTTATAAAAGGGTTTGCTATGGATGTGCTGGTTGCATTTGACAAAACCTTTCTATATATGTAGGTTTCAATGGGTTCCAGAGACTTTCGTAAAAAAATGAATTTTTAGTGATAAGGGGGTAGTCCATGCTTTTTTTCGAAAATCGGTTGGAAAAAAAAGTTGAGTTTTGATCGGAAATGCAAAGGCCTGACCGTTAGCTGTTCAACAATGCTAACCGCAACCTCTTACAAGCCTTATTTTGGAAGTTATGGCCATATTAAGATTTTTAGTTTTTGGGTTGAAACAAGAAAGATTAACTTTGAATCAAAATTTCTCTGCAACCAGAGCCCACACAATGCTCTTGTTTTCAGCAATGGATAGCTCTCCAAAAACTGATTAAGCGGTTAATAAACCGCAAGGCCTTCCGAGCCTTATTTGTGGAACTGTAGACATCCAAAGTCATGCAAACTTTCAAAACTCAAAAAAATCGATTTTAATGGATTTAATTTGAATTAAGATATCTCCGCAACCAGACCTCATAGAAAGTTCTAGTTTTCAGCTATGGATAGCTCTTGAAAAACTAATAAAGCGTTTTTCCAGCGAAAATGACGTCACAGCCTTATTTGCGGAACTGTAGGCATCCAAAGTCATACAAGCATTCATAACTCGAAAAAATAACTTTGAATGCAAATATCTCGAAAACTATACCTTATAAAAGGGTTTGCTTTGGATGTGCTGGTTGCATTTGACAAAACCTTTCTATATATGTAGGTTTCAATGGGTTCCAGAGACTTTCGTAAAAAAATGCATTTTTAGTGATAAGGGGGTAGTCCATGCTTTTTTCGAAAATCGGTTGGAAAAAAAAAGTTGAGTTTTGATCGGAAATGCAAAGGCCTGACCGATAGCTGTTCAACAATGCTAACCGCAACCTCTTACTAGCGTTATTTTGGAAGTTATGGCCATATTAAGATTTTTAGTTTTTGGGTTAAGACCAGAAAGATTAACTTTGAATCAAAATTTCTCTGCAAACAGAGCACACACAATGCTCTAGTTTTCAGCAATGGATAGCTCTCCAAAAACTGATTAAGCGGTTAATAAACCGCAAGGCCTTCCGAGCCTTATTTGTGGAACTGTAGACATCCAAAGTCATGCAAACTTTCAAAACTCAAAAAAATCGATTTTAATGGATTTAATTTGAATTAAGATATCTCCGCAACCAGACCTCATAGAAAGTTCTAGTTTTCAGCTATGGATAGCTCTTGAAAAATTAATAAAGTGTTTTTCCAGCGAAAATGACGTCACAGCCTTATTTGCGGAACTGTAGGCATCCAAAGTCATACAAGCATTCATAACTCGAAAAAATAACTTTGAATGCAAATATCTCGAAAACTATACCTTATAAAAGGGTTTGCTTTGGATGTGCTGGTTGCATTTGACAAAACCTTTCTATATATGTAGGTTTCAATGGGTTCCAGAGACTTTCGTAAAAAAATGCATTTTTAGTGATAAGGGGGTAGTCCATGCTTTTTTCGAAAATCGGTTGGAAAAAAAAAGTTGAGTTTTGATCGGAAATGCAAAGGCCTGACCGATAGCTGTTCAACAATGCTAACCGCAACCTCTTACTAGCGTTATTTTGGAAGTTATGGCCATATTAAGATATTTAGTTTTTGGGTTAAATCAGAAAGATTAACTTTGAATCAAAATTTCTCTGCAAACAGAGCCCACACAATGCTCTAGTTTTCAGCAATGGATAGCTCTCCAGAAACTGATTAAGCGGTTAATAAACCGCAAGGCCTTCCGAGCCTTATTTGTGGAACTGTAGACATCCAAAGTCATGCAAACTTTCAAAACTCAAAAAAATCGATTTTAATGGATTTACTTTGAATTAAGATATCTCCGCAACCAGACCTCATAGAAAGTTCTAGTTTTCAGCTATGGATAGCTCTTGAAAAATTAAAACAGCGTTTTTCCAGCGAAAATGACGTCACAGCCTTATTTGCGGAACTGTAGGCATCCAAAGTCATACAAGCATTCATAACTCGAAAAAAAAAGTTGAGTTTTGATCGGAAATGCAAAGGCCTGACCGTTAGCTGTTCAACAATGCTAACCGCAACCTCTTACAAGCCTTATTTTGGAAGTTATGGCCATATTAAGATTTTTAGTTTTTTTGTTGAAACCAGAAAGATTAACTTTGAATCAAAATTTCTCTGCAACCAGAGCCCACACAATGCTCTTGTTTTCAGCAATGGATAGCTCTCTAAAAACTGATTAAGCGGTTAATAAACCGCAAGGCCTTCCGAGCCTTATTTGTGGAACTGTAGACATCCAAAGTCATGCAAACTTTCAAAACTCAATAAAATCGATTTTAATGGATTTACTTTGAATTAAGATATCTCCGCAACCAGACCTCATAGAAAGTTCTAGTTTTCAGCTATGGATAGCTCTTAAAAAACTAATACAGCGTTTTTCCAGCGAAAATGACGTCACAGCCTTATTTGCGGAACTGTAGGCATCCAAAGTCATACAAGCATTCATAACTCGAAAAAAAAACTTTGAATGCAAATATCTCGAAAACTATACCTTATAAAAGGGTTTGCTTTGGATGTGCTGGTTGCATTTGACAAAACCTTTCTATATATGTAGGTTTCAATGGGTTCCAGAGACTTTCGTAAAAAAATGCATTTTTAGTGATAAGGGGGTAGTCCATGCTTTTTTCGAAAATCGGTTGGAAAAAAAAAGTTGAGTTTTGATCGGAAATGCAAAAGCCTGACCGTTAGCTGTTCAACAATGCTAACCGCAACCTCTTACAAGCCTTATTTTGGAAGTTATGGCCATATTAAGATTTTTAGTTTTTGGGTTGAAACAAGAAAGATTAACTTTGAATCAAAATTTCTCTGCAACCAGAGCCCACACAATGCTCTTGTTTTCAGCAATGGATAGCTCTCCAAAAACTGATTAAGCGGTTAATAAACCGCAAGGCCTTCCGAGCCTTATTTGTGGAACTGTAGACATCCAAAGTCATGCAAACTTTCAAAACTCAAAAAAATCGATTTTAATGGATTTACTTTGAATTGAGATAACTCCACAACCAGACCTAGTAGAAAGTTCTAGTTTTCAGCTATGGATAGCTCTTGAAAAACTAATAAGCGTTTTTCCAGCGAAAATGACGTCACAGCCTTATTTGCGAAACTGTAGGCATCCAAAGTCATACAAGCATTCATAACTCGAAAAAATAACTTTGAATGCAAATATCTCGAAAACTATAACTTATAAAAGGGTTTGCTATGGATGTGCTGGTTGCATTTGAAAAAACCTTTCTATATATGTAGGTTTCAATGGGTTCCAGAGACTTTCGTAAAAAAATGCATTTTTAGTGATAAGGGGGTAGTCCATGCTTTTTTTCGAAAATCGATTGGAAAAAAAAAAGTTGAGTTTTGATCGGAAATGCAAAGGCCTGACCGTTAGCTGTTCAACAATGCTAACCGCAACCTCTTACAAGCCTTATTTTGGAAGTTATGGCCATATTAAGATTTTTAGTTTTTGGGTTGAAACAAGAAAGATTAACTTTGAATCAAAATTTCTCTGCAACCAGAGCCCACACAATGCTCTTGTTTTCAGCAATGGATAGCTCTCCAAAAACTGATTAAGCGGTTTTTAAACCGCCAGGCCTTCCGAGCCTTATTTGTGGAACTGTAGACATCCAAAGTCATGCAAACTTTCAAAACACAAAAAAATCGATTTTAATGGATTTACTTTGAATTAAGATATCTCCGCAACCAGACCTCATAGAAAGTTCTAGTTTTCAGCTATGGATAGCTCTTGAAAAACTAATGAAGCGTTTTTCCAGCGAAAATGACGTCACAGCCTTATTTGCGGAACTGTAGCCATCCAAATTCATACAAGCATTCATAACTCGAAAAAATAACTTTGAATGCAAATATCTCGAAAACTAGACAACTAGACCTTATAAAAGGGTTTGCTTTGGATGTGCTGGTTGCATTTGACAAAACCTTTCTATATATGTAGGTTTCAATGGGTTCCAGAGACTTTCGTAAAAAAATGCATTTTTAGTGATAAGGGGGTAGTCCATGCTTTTTTTCGAAAATCGATTGGAAAAAAAAAGTTGAGTTTTGGCTAGGAGCATACACCAGCTCATCTGCAAAATTTGGTCGGATGAAAGTATGCCCGATGAATGGAAACTCGGTATAGTGTGCCCCATCCATAAAAAAGTAGATGCTTTGAAATTCTCCAACTACAGAGGAATAAGTCTCCTAAACGTCGCTTATAAAATCTTGTCGGCTGTCCTGTGTGACCGCTTAAAACCTTTTGTCAACGATGTGATCGGCCCCTATCAGTGTGGTTTTAGGCCAGGCAAGTCAACCGTCGATCAAATGTTCACACTCCGACAGATTGTAGACAAATCCCGGGAATTCCAGATCGACACACAACCTTTTTATCGATTTTAAAGTCGCGTATGGTACTGTAAAAAGGAAGAATTATACAGAGCCATGTCATGTCTCGGCATCCCTGCCGAACTCGTCCGCTTGTGCAGAATGACGATGGAGAAAACTCGCTGCTCCGTCAAAATTGGTAAGAACACCACCGATTCCTTTGATGTTGAGAAATGATTGAGGCAAGGCGACGCGTTATCATGCAACTAATTCAACATAGTTCTTGAAGCTATTGAACGCAACGCATGAAACGAGCTGTGGCAGGCGCATTTGCGAGCATTGAATCAGAGGCGGCTAAAATGGGATTGGCGGTTAACGAGGAAAAGACGAAGTATATGCTGTCAGCGAGAGAGGAATCTCAACATCTTGGACTCGGGCAAAATATTACGATGGACAGATAAAACTTCGAAGTTATCAAGGACTTTGTCTACCTGGGCTCCTTTATTACCTCGCAAAATGACATCAGTGCAGAGATCAAGCGAAGAATTACTCTTGCCAACCGCTATTTCTTCGGTCTAAAAAGGCATTTAAGTAGTAAGGCCCTCTTTCAGAGACCCAATAAGACTTTACACAAGACCCATATCATCCCGGTCCTGCTCTTTGGGTCAGAAGCATGGACACTGAAGAAATCGGACACAAATCTGCTAGGGTGCTTTGAGAGGGAAATTCTTCGTGTGATTTCCGTACCGGTGTGTATGGAAGGATTGTGGA
The DNA here is from genome assembly GCA_949320155.1 of Melangyna quadrimaculata. Taxonomy (NCBI): domain Eukaryota; kingdom Metazoa; phylum Arthropoda; class Insecta; order Diptera; family Syrphidae; genus Melangyna; species Melangyna quadrimaculata. The sequence goes on along the minus strand of OX439483.1, from coordinate 203,064,166 downwards.
GGAGAATATTCAATGACGAGTTATACGGGCTATACAGCGACGTTAACCTGGTCAAAAAGCTGAAAATACAGCGGCTGAGATGGCTGAGGCACGTGGAACGTATGGACAGCAACACACCTGCGAGTCGAGTCTTTGAATCCAACCCCGATTGTGTACGCAGCAGAGGAAGAACCCGTAATAAGTGGCGCACACAACTGGAGGAGGACATCAAACAAGGAAGCGGCTAGCTGGGACAGAGCTGGCTGGAGGGGCTTGTTAGTTGAGGCCGAAGCCCATCCTGGGCTGTGAGCGCCATCTAAAGTAAAAGTAAGTAATATATGTATCTGAGAAAAACTAATAAAATTGTGTTTTATTTATTATCATTTATTAACAATATCTCGTATAAGGTATAATAATTTTTTTAAACTTTTTATTTGAGTATTAATAACAATCGAATATTAAGAGATATCGAAAATATAAACAAAATAATTAAAGTAAACTACTATTATGTTTTCGTGCAGTGCACAAATTTAAGGTATTATGTCGCCCATATAGGCCAGATTTTTCGTCATGCAAAAACATACCGCTCAAATTTAATGATTGAAATTGGCAGATGGGTTATCTATAGGTATAAAGATAAATCGGTGCGGCTGTAAGTATTGTGATTCAGCCGCCATTTTGAAAAACGTGTTTTAAAGTTATATCTCGAAAACTGCTCATCGTGCAATACAAATAGAAAACAAAATTATATTCATTTTCTTCATACAATTTGTTTTCAAGTATTTATATTTTCAGAGTTCAAGCGTCTAAAAGTATGGTTTTTGAAGTATTTTTGTTCATAAACAAAGCATTAAGGAGTCGTAAGGCAAAAACTGAAAAAGCGCAACTTTTCGGTACTTTACCTCTGAAATAGTACAATCAAATTTTTTATAAAAAAAAAGAAAGAAAATTTAGTTTTCTATGTGCGTATAGACAAACATAAAATGTAGGTACTATGAATCGTTCTCGAGATATTAGTTAAAACACGTTTTTTTTAAATGACGACTGAAGCACAACACTTACAATCACGCCGATCTGTTTTTATACTCAGAGTCAGCCCATTTACCAATTTCAACCATAAAATTTGAGCAGTATGTTTTTGTAAAACAAAAAATCCTGTCGACTGACTTATGTTGTAAAAATTGAAAGTGACAGAAATTAAAAATCTCTATTGGAGAGACCCTGAAAGAAAGCAACAAAAAGTAAAGGTTGAACTATAATGTTGTTGTTGAAGGGGTACGTATGTAATTCGTAAGAAAACAACATTTGCAATTTGTTGCTTTTCGTTAAGTTTGGTTCAAATTTGCTTTGGAAGGGGAAAGATGCACTCCAAACGCACGTACATATGTCAGTGACTCTGACATTTGGAATGAAAAGTAGCTTTTCCAACAGCCATAATTAGAATTCACCAATTTTGCACTCAAGTGAAATGAAATCATCCTTCTGTTTTTGTCACTCTACTTCACCCAAATGTCAGTGAGGTGCCCTTCCCATCTGAAAACAAAAGTGAACGAAACTTATTAGAAGCAGCAATCCGCAATAATAAACGAATCACATGGTTTCCTTTTATTTCCCCATCCGATAATTATGGATCTTACTTTAAACGTGAACACAGAACAAAAATATTGACTTTCATGAAATGAAGAAGTACTTGATCCTGCAATTGAAAACGATAATGACCTTTAATTTGTGTAGGTATTGGTGGTACAGTGTGCACTGTATAAAAACGGCTAAACTTCGTCTAAATCATCAAGTTATCGACCAAAACATTGTTTTCTAATTCTTCTTTGCCAAACAGAAAGAAATCATTTAATGTTTCCAAATCCGACTTAATTTTCTTTTCGTATTGATCTGCTATTGCATGTTCTGATGTCTTATGTATTTTGTGTATTTGAAGTTCTTTATCAAAAGCTTCATCTTCTTCTTCGTAAAACGGATATTGAACGTAAGCGGCAACTGATTTGTCCTCCTTGTGGGATTCATGCAGTATATTATCAATCTTGTTATTTCGGTTTTTGTCAAAACCAAGAATTGTCTTTTCATCATTGCCAAATTCAAAAAGAATATTATCGAAATCGTTGTGCCCAACCTTACCCTGGTTTGGGTAAGGTTGCCCTCTTGGCGCGAAATTGTCATAACCAAAATTGTTATTTCTATTAAGAATTTTTTTAAGTAACTTCCTCTTTCTAAGTGTTTTCGTTCTTCGGGATTTCATTGTAATGCTTATATCTGAACATCCTTTAAAGTTTTCTTGAGGTCCACAACCTATGGCAAACGTACCATTACCGCAAGGTCCCCAATTATTACCTACATATTTTAAAATGACGATTTATTAGATAAACACAATATTTTACTACTTACCGGCTTGATAGTTCCATCTTAATACACAATGCTTACAAGTTAAACCCTTTGGCCAGACAATAGTTGGATATATCATTCCACCCTTTTTCCCAATGTACATCTTAAGACTTCCATCGGAAAATTTTATTTTTCTTTCACTAAAACATTCTTCAGACTCCACGTTGAATTTATCCAAATTGCAAATGTTAAAATAGAAGAATCCCAAATGGTTTGTAGTTATTTTGATTCCTAAGCGGGCAATTTGGGATTGGGGATAAGCTTTTGTGATAACCCCTTGTCCGAACTTTCCTCCTAGTTCGTTCGGTCTAGGCCTGAAGTCAGCGAAGTTATCGCCACAAAGTCCACATCTTCCATTATTCTGATTCCATTGAACCTTTTAAATAGTGAACAAAAATGGAAGACATTACATATGAATCCGTTTTTTTTTTGTTGACAAAAATGAAATCTGATAAGCTCTTTAAATATTCTTATCAGAAATGGACTTGTTGAACTTAAAAAAAAAAAAAAAGAACTTACGCTAAATCCTCCGCAAAAGAGTCCATTGTCATCATAATTAATAGGAGCTGACTTATTATATCGCCATCTAGATGAACGACTTACAGGATCTAACATCATTCCATGACCCTGGATTTCACTTATTGATAGAAGTATCGTTAATACGAGAAGAGCAAATTTATTAAATTTATTATTTTTCAGCATTAAAGAACAATGCAAAGCCATAATGTAGATGTAAAATGTCTGCAAGCTATGAAGGTCTGGGTACTAATGTTTCTGTTTTTGAATTCTTTATGAATAAATGATTCATAATCATGCCTTATCATCACTGGAGAAAGGGAACATTTTTTTTTTTTTTTTTCAACTGTAAAATTCCATATTTTTGTTTTTATCAGAAATGGAAATTCAAAAGACTTAATTGGTCACAGAAATTTTGAACCCTGAATTAGGGATATATACATTCAACATCGAGAACATCAATGTTTTCTTATTCGATGTATCGATGTATGCAAGGAATTAGATACATATTCTTGTTTAAAATTACAATATGTTTTTGTTTTGTTTTCATTTTGTTTCATGTCAGTGTTGCTGTGATTTTGCCTTTCGGACACAATTGGGCTGTTTTTAATTAGTCCGGGAGGCAACCAAAAGTTGACCTTTCATATCGCGGTAGCGTGTAAACCGCAAAGTTAAATATAAACTTTTATTTTTAAAGCTTCCGGTAACAACCAACAGAAGTATGTCCTACTACTGATATTATAAACACCAGTGGCGGATCCAAGGGTGGAACCGCGTATTTAATATGATCGTAGTAATCAAATTGACATTTTATAAGTTTATTAAAAAAAAAAAAAAACAAGAACTGGTTCGGAACAAATGCAACAATCAAATCAAAACAAATTTTGAATCATAAGGGGGGTCATTCCGTAATTTTCAAACCAATAAATCGTCAAAACGATTATCGTTGACGAGATCGTCCATAATTTGCTTCACGTAATTCTTCGACTATCGTGTCGTGCGACGTTTACAGTTTGAGAGCGTTCGGTACTCTCAAAGACGCGTGTTCACATTGGACTTACTCCTTTGATTTTACAAAAGGAAACGTCAATAAAATCCACAATTTTTTAATTTTTTAAAAAAGTTTGTTACTTTTTTCTCTTTGTAACCATGAAGTGGGAGTTAGATAAATTTTAGAGAAGTTCTTTTTTGCGCTTGTGTATCCCAGCACTTTGAAAGTAAGAACTCAAAATCAAGTATGCCATCTGATTTGTTTGATAAATATGAGTTTATACAAAAAAAAATAAAAATCGTTGGACCGGTTTTTTCTTAAAAATTAATTTTCGCTCATTTTCAAAAATAAAATCTGGTTTGCCAATATTTACCCCCCCCCTATTTATTAAGAAAAAATAGTTATTTCAGCTCCCGTGTTTAGGAAAACTACACAATGGAATAAAAATGCTCCAGACTCAAATGGCGCACTAAGTAAATGCCTTTAGCTTGAGTCCAGAAAATTGTTATTTTATATAAGGGGGTTAGTATTTAATAAAATACAATTTTACACAAAATGAAAAAAAAATATTCATTACCCGGAGTTTAGACAAGCGAGTAGAACTAGTAGCTTATACGTGTGTTAGTGTATCTGAACACGAGAGAGTCGACTAGCAGGGCAAATAGTATAATATTTTTGCCTGCGAGTAGCCTGCCAGTTATCCTGCTAGTGTACTGCACAGATAAGCAATACCTAGATGGGAATCTACGGCTGTCAATTCGTTTTGCCTACAAGCTCAAACGTCAAATGGCCGTGGTGAACATCGGATTTTTGCACTAGTGTACGTGCAGACGACCGTGGTGAAAATCGGATTTTTGCACTAGTGTACGTGAAAAAAAAATCCGAGTTTCACCTCGGTTCGTGAACAAAATGGCGGATAATTTAAGAATCCAAGGGTTTGTTTAAATGTGCTAGGTTCTTGTATGCCGATTTCCTTTCGACGATTGCAGATTAATTTTTTTTGTTGTAAGGAAGTCGCAAAAAAAATCGTGTAGCCGGTGTAAAGTTTCTATATGAAAGATTTTATTTTTGATCTTTTTTTCTAAACAAATCAAATTTTTCTATCACAGATTTGATTCTTTTGTTGAAATAAAAGTTACATTAAGGTTTAACTACATATACCTACCTACCTTTGCAAAAAAGTACAAAAGTGAGAATTTAAAATGTTCGCTAAAGAAACCTTCTTGCAAGAAAACATACAAAAATTGTTTTGACAGAAAACGTAGTATAACTTCTTATTGGCTGTAGAGCTACTAGCGATGTTGTATTTGTAATGCCTGTAAAATCGTACTGTACTATGGATGGCTTTTGTGATAAAACACGCCTATTGTGTTTTTTCCTCAATCAGAATTGACTTTATTGCAGTTTTTGCAATTAAGAACAGATGAGATTCACACCATTGTGGGTGCTTTCTTTTATCCCCATACAAATTAATTCTGGCAGATGAAGGTTTTGTTGGTATTCCAGATGTTTCGCATCGGCTTAGGAGACCATTTTTGTTGCAACACAATTTCAATTGTGTAAAGGATCTTTCAAATCAACGTTAAAGGCTCTTCCAAACCAATGTGAAACATACGTTGCGTCGAAGAAACATTCGCATGTCAAAATTTATTTACATGGTGATAAATGAGAGTGCCCACACCAACGCGGCGGAGAAACATATGAATTAATTTTGACTGACGAATGTTTCTTCGCCGCAACGAATGTTTCGCATTGGTTTGGGTGAGCCTTAAATCGGAGCGAAACACTCACGACAACAAAACATTAACTTTTTAAAATTAAGTTACATGAAAATAATTGAGAGTAGGTACCCACAATGAAAGCGGTGCGATTTTCCATATGAACCCGATGACTGACAAAAATGTTGTCCACGCATCGGTTTGGGGGACCTTAAATTAATTTCTAAAAATTTACGTCGGAATTTGACCATGATGCAATCCAACCCCTTACGTATAAATTAAAATAATTTCATATATTAAGTGTGTCTGTACCCTAAAACTAAGAATATAGTAGCTGTCAAATTTGCCATGGTGAATTTAATTTTTGTTGATTTCTCGAACCTTATTATTGGTTGGCGAGATTTTTTTTTTATAATTATTGTGCTGTAGAGCTGAAAAAAATTGAAATTATGTTTTTAAATTTCATAAACATAATTAGGTCTTTTGCCCTTTGCTATACTCTGCTCAAACAGGGCCCCTTCGGAGGCCACAGAGTTCTACAAAAGGTTTTCATCGCGCATCGTCTGCCCAAGTAGCTTTTTGGCGAACTGGAAGAAAGAAACATGAAAGCACCAAAAGATTTTTCATTGAAATTCAAGGACTCGTTCAAGTTCCGCTTGCCATGCGGGCATTGTGCTTGGTGAAACAATTATCTTTTTGTTAATTTATTTTTTAATGAAAATCACAACACTGGAATAAAAATCTTCGCACAGTACATTTATGAAAAAAAAAAAAATGAACTGTCAAGCAAATCAAATTCACCGCGTTAAATTGTTGTTGCAGTTCACATCTATTCATCGACACGAAATGAAATTACAAAAACAACAATGTTAACAAATGGGTTTTGGGGGGTGATACGAACGAAAGATTCCTATCTAGGTATTGCTTATCTGTGGTGTAGTGTAGTGTTTTCATTTATTTGTTTTGTTTCCATAGTTTTCATAATTTGTATATTTTTCTGTATGAAATATTTTTAAATAATCATACTAGTTGACAAAACGCGCAGAGAGCTACTTGTCACACATACATCCATAATACTAACACTATGATACAAATGTTACTAGTTCTACTCGCTTGTCTAAATCCCGGGTAAGCCCCTTTTCAAGATACTGAATTTAAAAAAGAAAACTTTCAATATTTTTTTTTTTTAAATCCAAAAATTATTTTTTTGAAAATTTGTATGTATGTATATGCAAACTACTTGAATTGTGAAGGTCTTGTGTAAAAAGTTTGGTTGAAATCGGTGAAGCCGTCAACGAAAAATTTGAAAACAAAAAAACGATTCTATCACAGGTACCGTTATTAACCGTTAGTAAACGCACATCTTTTTATCAAAATTATTGGAGCCGTTTTCGAGAAAATTAAGTTTTTTCTTAACGGTTTTCAACAATTGTTTGGAAGGTACTATTAGAAACGTGGTAAAATGTATGGCATAACATGACCAATAGAAATATTTAATAATATCCTTTTATATTAAGAAAGCAAATAATTTGAAATCGTACTATTCTTTTCGACAACGTTACAACAATAATAATTTATATATTTTCAATTGTTTGACAAAATATAAAATAAAACCCAACCTGATTGTTTTAAATGTAATCGGGTGTTCTGTTCTCTCTCCAAAACGAACCTTTGTGGGCTCCTTTTCATGTTACGCTTCATCTTCATATATCTAACAGTACCGTTATTTTTGAATTTAGAAAAATGATTTTTTCAAGTATTCTAAAAAATAATAAAAAACTATCTTACACCTAGTTTTGAAAATATTGACCAAGTCATTTTAAAAACATTAAGTTTAAAATTTTTTTTTTTTTAATTTTGGTTCACAGTAATGTTTATATTTTTTAGAAGATTTACCATAAAAAATGAAAATTTTTAACTTAACTGTAAATCAAAAACTAAAAAAATGGTTGTACCCAAAATATTCAATATATGAAAATATAAAAATTATTAAATAGTAGCATTTCCTTACTTAATTTATTTGATTTTTTTATAAAAAAAATCGTCGGACACGTTTTTGAGAAAAATATAATTTTTCTTTTTGGCTTAACTGTTTTCAAGAAAAACAAAAATCAAAAAAATGGCTGTACTGGAAGTACCAAAAATATCCAATTTTGGAAAATAAAAAAATTATCAAAAAGTAGTTTTTCCTCACCTATTTAATTATTTTGAATTTTTTTTTCAACAAAATCCTCGGACCCGTTTTTGAGATAAACATCATTTTCCTTTTTGGGAAAAAAAAATTGTATGACAAAAATTTAAAAAAACCTTTGGGCATATTAGCCAAAAAACACTATGTACCAAGTTTGAAGAAAATCCCTCCAGCCGTTTAGGCTGTAGGGGCGAGGACAGACAGAATTGCGAGACCCACTTTTTCGCGTTCTCTATAATCGTTATCTTAAGGAAAATTAATATCTCGAGTTCGATTATTTTTACGAATCCATAACTAACCATATAGTACCTACAGGATGTCCCTTAATTTCAATATTATTTTAGGGCATGATTCTTGGGTATATTCTATGAAAAAAGTCGTTAAACAGTAAGGGCATCTCTCCAATTTTGATATCATTTTTCATTTATAGGGGATTTAAGAAAAGTCTATATTTGGTGTACCCTGACCATGTTAACGGTAACTGCGCTGTTAGTACTAACGATAGAAACTTCGATTAGGCCTTTATTTTTAGAAGAAATACATAGCCTTTGTAACTGCGTTTAAATAAATTTGATATCTTTTCTTAGTCTAATAATTTTTTACTTTCGTGTCAATTTTCTCCAAAAAATACGTCATCAACATGATGTTTTAATATTATTTTTGAATGTTTGTATAGTTTGTAACAATACTAAAAATAAAAATCAATGACAAATTTGGCGAAAAAGCCACAGATTTTATGATAATTTGTAAAACCAGCGGCAGGTAAAAGTTAATAAAAAGTTTTTTTTCAGTCTTTCACAAACGCATCACTGCCAGGGCAGGGGGAGGGTGCTCCTCCCGAAATGATTTTGAATTAAAAAAAAAGTGTTTAAACTTCTTGGTATAAATTAAAATCTTTAAGGAGAGTATGTAGGTAAAGTTTAATGTTTTAAAAACAAGACACTATTTAGGTATAATAATTAATATGAGGAGACCAATATAAGGTATTACGTATGTTATTTACTACGTTCACTTTGTGTGGTGCTGAAGCGAGCTGGACTTCGAAGCTGATTCGAACCTATCATACTTTCGTGGTAATGAACGAATCTCATTACCACTCAACGAAATAAATCCTACTTAAAGAGTAGAGTCGAGTCAAAATGTGTTATGTATAATGAACTGTTTTCTTGCATGTTTGTTAAAAAATATGGACTTATTTTATATGTGTATTCAATTTTATTTGATGATTTTACCAAAATCTTTCTTCTGTTATCTCAACACCATTTTAGCACAACTCCGAATCGAAATCCAAACTCATGTAATAGTCCAATAAAATTAGCAAAAAATATCTACAAAAATTCGGGAGGAGAATTTTATTGTTTTATTTTAAAGAGTACCTCTTGGAGATTCTAAAACCACATTGTTTCAATAAAAAAAACCCTCTGCGTCGTCCGCCATTTTGAAAACGGTGTTTAAAAGCCTTTACTTAATTTTCTCAACCGCTATTAGTCGTAGAGTAGTTATTTTAATTTACTTTTGTAGGTTGACATGTGCTCTACAATTTTTGTCTTAAATTTTTTTTTTGATAGCTCCTTCCTATAAAAATTTATTGTTGCAAAAACAGCTAACTTTCGATTTTAAAAATGTTTTTTCAAGTTTATCTCATCCAATATCCATCCGAACCAAAAATCACTTTTAATATTTTTTATAGCACATTTAATTTCCTACATTTTTGTTTCTTTAGATTTCATGTAAATCAAAAAACTTTCAAGATATAGCACGTCAAAATATATAATATTATATAATAAAGTGTCGATTGACTTTATTACATTGCCCCTACTTGTTCCCCGTTAGATTTACAAATGTAAAATTACTAACATATTTGTAGAGAAAGGTTATATGTACCTATAATTGTGTTTAATTTAAATAGTATTTATACAGTTGACGGGACATTAACACACCCTCTTAGCACGGTATAATGTTAATATAATTTTTAAGAAATTTGTATTTAAAAATTCTAAGCAAATGAACTATTTAAGTAACGAATGTCACCTAAGCTGCTGCAACAGGCTCAACTGGTGTATCGTCAATATCCTCCTCTGATGACTTTAAAATATTGTGGGAAACTTCTAATGGCAATGCTGTGGCTGGAGAAACTGGTGCTGTAATACTTATATCAGAACATCCTTTAAAATTTTCTTGGGGTCCACAGCCCGTAGCACCGCTGCCGTCTTCGCAATAACCCCAATTATTTCCTATATTTTTAAATTTTTCATATAAATTGATTTGATTTCGTCTTTAACAAAGCAATACGAACCTCCCTGATAGTTCCATCTCAAAACACAGTGCTTGCAATTTAATCCTTTAGGAAGAACTATTGTTGCATTTACCCATCCTGTTTTACTACCAATATACAACTTATCACTTCCATCGGCTAACTTAATGCGATATTTGTTGAAACAAGCCTCTGATTCTCTACCAAACTCGTCCAAGTTGCATATGTTAAAGTAAAATAAACCCAAGTGGTTTGCCGTGATTCGTATGCCCAAATTTACCTGAATTTCATTGACATAACGTTTGGTGATAACTCCCTGGCCATACGTTCCACCAAGTTCGTTTGGCCGAGGAGTGGGTATGCTGTAGTCATCTCCACATAATCCGCACTTGCCACCATTGCTTCCCCACATGGTCTTAAATGCAACCAAAAAAAAAATAATATAAATTATATAAAATTGAAGGACAAAACTCACGCTGAAGCCTCCACAGAAAAGTGCATTGTCATCGTAGTTTGCCCGACTCGATGAATCAACTCGCCATCTAGATGAACGACTTACAGGATCTAACAGCATTCCATGTCCATTTACGGCACCAAGGATAGCAATTAATATTACAATAGGATAAAATAATTCAATATTCGACATTTAATTCTATTGCAACTTCTCGCGGTTCTTGAACTTGAAGCTTAAAATGATAAGATCTGCGATACGATTGATGGAGCTTTCAGTGATAGCCATGACTTTTATACGCATTCAGAACTAAAACAATCAGTGGAGTTTAGCGGTATTTGTTGATTCACCAATAAAGATATTTATCAAAGCTGAAGAATATATCTAATTTTATATTATGTACATTTATTAACTGTCATCAAATTTATTATGGGTCTATTTCCTGTTTGAAGAGTTAAATGCCTTCCACACTAGCCCACTGTGTGTTAATACATGTCAAAAAAGTGGGAAACAAATCATGTAGAATAGTGTAGAAACAAAATATGGCAGCCCCAGCCTGCATTCAGCTCACCCGACATTCTATCCCACACGATTTGACATGTGTTAATACACGAAGAATTTTAAGTTCTAATTCTATCCCACATTCTATCACACTTTTTTAGGTTAAGGTAATGTATTAATACAAGCATGTGTGGGAGCAAAATATGAAAAGCCATTTCTTTCCCACAAATTTGGCAGTCGTGTGGAATTCTTTCCCACTTTCAGTTTGACATGTATTAATACAAAGTGAGGTTATGTGGAAGGGCTATTAGGTTGTAAGATGTGAGCTTTCATAGTCCAGTCAAATCGTCACCGTGGGTGCCAGTTTCAGGAAAAAAATAAAGAAGTTTTTTTCTCACCCGACTTTTATGTTTTAGGGGTCACTAAATCCGAGTTTCAACTTTGCTACTTGCTATGGATATGGTTTCACAACGAAAACCGCAAAAAACCTCAAAATGTTCGACCTTTTTTCAGTTTTGTTGCCAAAATGTCATAAAAATATACACTTTTTGGATATGATTATATTCTACAATTTATAGAACATAAAATTTCCTACAAAACACGACGTAATTTTCATAGGACGATTGGTTTGGCCGCTAGAAAACGCTGAAAAAAGGTCAAAATTTGGTACTTTTTGAAAAACCACAATTTTCTCGTTATTTTTTTGCTTGTAACTCAAAAACAGAGTTGTAAAGTACTTAAGTACTTTTGTACTCAAGTACTTTTCAAGTACCAAATACCAAGTACTTATACTTAAAAAAACATGGACAAGGTACTTAGTACTTGAAAATCACCAAGTAAAAGTACTTTTTCAAGTACTTTCATCTAAGTACATTTACTGGGTACTGTAGTACTGCCCAGTACATTTTCAAGTACAAGTACATTTTCAATTACTTTTCAAGAACAAGTCCATTTTCAAGTATTTCTTAAGTACAAGTCTATTTTAAAAAACATTCGAGTCGCGTATGAAATGTTATGAATATATTTGATATTTTATAAAGCAAATTATGTTATTTATGTATAACATATTTACCTAATCGAGGCCGAGGGCTTGAAACGCGAGTTAAACAAAATGTAGGAGTTGGAATGGCATCATTAGACAAATATCCAAAACCTACTTAAAAAAGTTTCTTTACAACTGAACTCTCCGTTTACGTCATCAGGACCCGTGGAAGGACTGTTTTTTTTGCAGGTCTAGTAAACACCCAAAGCGTCGTGCTTTTTCAGGCCATCATTTTGAGCAAACTGTCTTATTAAAGGCTAATTCATCCTTTATGAATTCATTGATACCTTAAAAAAAAAACAGTTTCTAGTTTCACTGAAATTACTTACAGACTGGTTATTGAGTAAATATAAAATACTAGATTTATTACTAACATAAAAATGACCACTTACGTACAAATTTGATCAATTTTATTAAATAGATTTATTAAATAAATGGTTTACTCGCGTTTCAAACCCTCGGTCTCTGCGGCCTCTGTTGAGGGGGGAAATGCGATACTTGATGTCATGTGCGATGTTTGTTGGACACGGTCACAGCTAACTATATTCTCTTTATACATGCTATGAGCGGATGTGATACGACTTGAGCGCTTTAAAACCAAGGAAAAATAAAGTTTATAAAAACCTTAAAGAAGGGCCCAGATCTTGGATCTGCTATCGACATAGTTAAAGACTTCAGGCTGATCTAGAGGCAGTTGTGAGTGGAGGAGAAAAATGTTTCCGTGTCCTCTATGGGTCCGGAAAGAATATGTCATCCTTAAATAAATTGCGACACCAAAAGCTTATAACATCTGCGTTTAAGGTGACATCAAATATCGCAATTCTCCCCTCAACAGAGGCCGCAGAACGTCAACATCCACTGCGAGTCTACCTACAAGTTCAAGCGTGGCTGGGATTCATAAAAGATCCTTTGGAGTTCGGGTGGATGAAAAGTACAGCCGTTGACAGCTAATTAGAAATGATTTAATTTTTGTTTAACATTTTTCTAAGTTTCTAATTAGTTGGCTCAGCCAAATCAGAGGTTTAAGTATAAAAATATTTTTCAAACCATCTGTCCCTATGAAAATTTGAAAAATACTGTTACACTTTCCAAAAAATATTTAAAATTTTATATGATCATTAATAATCAAAAGGCACTATTTTAAAATTGAATAAGAAAATCCATCTTTTTATTTGTACACAAAATCGTTTCTTATTAGCTGTCAATGGCTGTATATATGGTCGTCAGCCTATTACCACCCTCGAGCCACCTCCACCTGACAAACTGCTCCGGCTAATTTCCTGCAAATGGAAGACAGATTGCAAGAGACATTGTGGGTGCAGGAAGGGTGGGCTATATTGCTCCCGTCTTTGCCAACAGTGGCAGGGCAATTGCAAAAACATCGAAAGATATTGTCCTGGTGATGGTTTGGATGAAGGAGAGGCATCTGAAAAGGAGCACGCTTCAAAAGAAAAGGTAACTTTCATTCCTGATCACATTTTAATTCTCCAAATCACTAATACCCACCTATGAATTTAATAAAATTCTCATGCAGTTTCCCTAATACCATCTTCCCTTTCCTTTTACAGATGAAGAGCCTACTCCTCGGCCTTTCAACGCATCCGTGAGAATACATCACAAGAATTTGTCAAAGATAAAAAAGGTATATGCAATATTAAATTCACTGACTCATCATAGCTAATAATCCTCGTCGTTTTTCCCTGTTGTATTTCAGGAAAACAACCAGGAACTTCAACCGCTACCTAAGCGACAAGTTATATTAATGATGCTAATTAATATAAACAATTTTGTTTATTTATAAATTAATAAGTAGTATCATTTAAAGACCAAATAAATAGTTTTTAAAAGGATAGATTAGAACAGAACAGAACAGAACAGAACAGAACAGAACAGAACAGAACAGAACAGAACAGAACAGAACAGAACAGAACAGAACAGAACAGAACAGAACAGAACAGAACAGAACAGAACAGAACAGAACAGAACAGAACAGAACAGAACAGAACAGAACAGAACAGAACAGAACAGAACAGAACAGAACAGAACAGAACAGAACAGAACAGAACAGAACAGAACAGAACAGAACAGAACAGAACAGAACAGAACAGAACAGAACAGAACAGAACAGAACAGAACAGAACAGAACAGAACAGAACAGAACAGAACAGAACAGAACAGAACAGAACAGAACAGAACAGAACAGAACAGAACAGAACAGAACAGAACAGAGTAGAACAGAAACGCCAGACAAGATAGAACAGGCAGCTGTCTGACAGATGTAATTATCAAAAAAAAAAAATTCGAGTTTGGTGAATAAGCAAGAAATACTTTTTATTAAAAACAATTAGAAAAAGTATTTATTTAACTACACATTTCAATTTAATTTAATTTATGTTGTTTTTTTAATATTTATTTGTTTGTTTCCAAAGTAAAAGCACAAAGAGCCACGAAATTTGTTAACAAATATCAACTTGTAAGTGACAGCAGCTGATTTTGACAGTTGTCACAAACCTGTTCTAAGTTGTTCTACCTAAAAAGTAAGAACAGAAAATCCTGTTCTATTCTGTTCGGAACAGCCTCACTGAACAGCAAATCAGAACAGTTTAGAACAGAAAATTCTCATTGAACAGCAAACCTTGTACTTTTCTGTTCTAAACTGTTCCAAACAGTTCGGAACAACGTCACTGAACAAAGCCTACATCACAGATAAGCAATACCTAGATAGGAATCTTTCGTTCGTATCACCCCCAAAACCCATTTGTTTACATTGTTGTTTTTGTAATTTCATTTCGTGTCGATGAATAGATGTGAACTGCAACAACAATTTAATGCGGTGAATTTGATTTGTTTGACAGTTCATTTTTTTTTTTCATAAATGTGCTATGCGAAGATTTTTATTCCGGTGTTTGTGATTTTCATTAAAAAATAAATTAACAAAAAAATAATTGTTTCACCAAGCACAATGCCCGCATGGCAAGCGGAACTTGAACGAGTCCTTGAATTTCAATGAAAAATCTTTTGGTGCTTTCATGTTTCTTTCTTCCAATTCGCCAAAAAGCTACTTGGGCAGACGATGTGCGATGAGAACTTTTTGTAGAACTCTGTCGCCTCCGAAGGGGCCCTGTTTGAGCAGATTATAGCAAAGGGCAAAAGACCTAATTATGTTTATGAAATTTAAAAACATAATTTCAATTTTTTTCAGCTCTACAGCACAATAATTATAAAAAAAATCTCGCCAACCAATAATAAGGTTCGAGAAATCAACAAAAATTAAATTCACCATGGCAAATTTGACAGCTACTATATTCTTAGTTTTAGGGTACAGACACACTTAATATATGAAATTATTTTAATTTATACGTAAGGGGTTGAATTGCATCATGGTCAAATTCCGACGTAAATTTTTAGAAATTAATTTAAGGTCCCCCAAACCGATGCGTGGACAACATTTTTGTCAGTCATCGGGTTCATATGGAAAATCGCACCGCTTTCATTGTGGGTACCTACTCTCAATTATTTTCATGTAACTTAATTTTAAAAAGTGAATGTTTTGTTGTCGTGAGTGTTTCGCTCCGATTTAAGGCTCACCCAAACCAATGCGAAACATTCGTTGCGGCGAAGAAACATTCGTCAGTCAAAATTAATTCATATGTTTCTCCGCCGCGTTGGTGTGGGCACTCTCATTTATCACCATGTAAATAAATTTTGACATGCGAATGTTTCTTCGCCGCAACGAATGTTTCACATTGGTTTGGAAGAGCCTTTAACGTTGATTTGAAAGATCCTTTACACAATTTAAATTGTGTTGCATCAAAAATGGTCTCCTAAGCCGATGCGAAACGTTTGGAATACCAACAAAACCTTCATCTGCCAGAATTAATTTGTATGGGGATAAAAGAAAGCACCCACAATGGTGTGAATTTCATCTGTTCTTAATTGCAAAAACTGCAATAAAGTCAATTCTGATTGAGGAAAAAACACAATAGGCGTGTTTTATCACAAAAGCCATCCATAGTACAGTACGATTTTACAGGCATTACAAATACAACATCGCTAGTAGCTCTACAGCCAATAAGAAGTTATACTACGTTTTCTGTCAAAACAATTTTTGTATGTTTTCTTGCAAGAAGGTTTCTTTAGCGAACATTTTAAATTCTCACTTTTGTACTTTTTTGCAAAAGTAGGTAGGTATATGTAGTTAAACCTTAATGTAACTTTCATTTCAACAAAAAAATCAAATCTGTGATAGAAAAATTTGATTTGTTTAGAAAAAAAGATCAAAAATCAAATCTTTCATATAGAAAATTTACACCGGCTACAGGATTTTTTTTGCGACTTCCTTACAACAAAAAAAATTAATCTGCAATCGTCGAAAGGAAATCGGCATACAAGAACCTAGCACATTTAAACAAACCCTTGGATTCTTAAATTATCCGCCATTTTGTTCACGAACCGAGGTGAAACTCGGATTTTTTTTCACGTACACTAGTGCAAAAATCCGATTTTCACCACGGTCGTCTGCACGTACACTAGTGCAAAAATCCGATGTTCACCACGGCCATTTGACGTTTGAGCTTGTAGGCAAACCGAATTGACAGCCGTAGATTCCCATCTAGGTATTGCTTATCTGTGGCCTACATATCCATATCCACTCACTTCTGGGTTCATGGTTTAGTGTTTTCGTAAAATGACATATAATTTCAACGCGCTGTAGTTGCTACATTTTTTGGCCAATTTAAGTAGTTAAGGTGTCATATTTGTAGAGAATTTAAGAATTTAAGCTGAAGCAAACGTTTTTGGTCATAATAAGCATAGTTTTTGAGTTACAAGCAAAAAAATAACGAGAAAATTGTGTTTTTCAAAAAGTACCAAATTTTGACCTTTTTTCAGCGTTCTCTAGCGGCCAAACCAATCGTCCTATGAAAAAAAAATTATGACGTGTTTTGTAGCAAATTTTATGTTCTATAAATTGAACAGTATAATTTTATCCAAAAAGTATATATTTTTATCACACTTTGGCAAAAAACTGAAAAAAAGTCGAAAATGTTGAGGTTTTTTGCGATTTTCGTTGTGAAGCCATATCCGTAGGAAGTAGCAAAGTTGAAATTCGGATTTAGCGACCCCTTAAACATAAAAGTCAAGTGAGGCCTATTTGATCAAGTGAGGAAATACCAGCCTTTGTAACTGCGCTGCGTTTAAATAAATTTGATATCTTTTCTCAATCTTAAGATATTCAGTTTTTAGCCTGTTCCATTTTTCCTGCCCATGCTAATTTTTTCTCCAAGGCAGGTAAAATTTTATATAAATGTTTTTTTTTGCTTAACATTCGAATGGCTATGCATAAAAAATGATATGTGTGGTAATCGATAATTTTTATTTTATGTGTGAAGTAAAACAGTTATAACAGGTGTTCAAATAAGTCCTCTTTGATTTTATATGCATGCTAGAGCTCGTTTTCGTATTTTACTGATATTGATATTAATGATCCTAGCTACTGCCTCACTTCTGAGAACACTTTGAGCATGCGCTCTTTTAATTCACTTTTAGTTGCTATTTTGGTTGAATAAAAGATTTTCTTTCTATCCCATTCAAAAACATCCAATATTGTAGGGTCAGGAGATCTTGCAGGCCATTGAACGGCTCTAACTTTTTCATATCCAAAGATTACCGCTTACTCTTCATCTTGTCAAATGTTAACCTCTCGAGCAAAGTGAGCTGAAGCAGCATCAAGTTAGGAATAAGATGAAGCTAGATGAACCTATGGAATGTCCTTCAATAGTTCTGATAAATCGTTTTGCAACAACTGCAGATAGTTTGTAGAATTCAACTTCAGTGGCTACTAAAATTAGCATTTTTTCAAACCAAGGAATGTCAAAGTGCACCCGTTATAACTGTTTTAGGAAAAAACATACTTAAAAAAATATCTAAAATCACACAAATAATTTTTATTCATAACTTTTCGATCGTATAGCTAAAAAAAAACATTTTTTTTAAATTTTACCTGCCGCAGTTTTTCCAAATTATCTGTTTTTTTTTTTTCGGCAAACTTGTTACTGAATTTTATTTTTAGTATTATTACATACATTCAAAAAAATTATTAAAACATCATGTTGATTACGCATTTTTTGGAGAAAATTGACCCCAAAGTCAAAAAATTAGCATGGACAGGAAAAATGGAACAGGCTAAAAACTGAATATCTTAAGACTGAGAAGAGATAACAAAATTTATTTAAACGCAGTTACAAACCTTTAATAAAATAAAGGCATAAACAAAGTTTCTATCATTATTACTAACAGCGCAATTACCGTTAACATGGGTCAGGGTACACCAAAGTAAGACTTTTCTTGAATCCCTCATAAATGATATCAAAATTGAAGATAGATGCTTACTGTAGAACAATTTTTTTCTTAGAATACACCCAAGAATCATGCCCTAAAATACTATGGACGAATTAAGGGACACTCTGTTTAATAAATTTATTATGAATTTCATGGCGTATCTTGTTTTCAAGAAATGGTTTCAATTTTGCACCTTAAAAAACACTATCTAGCTGATATTAGCACAGGAAAGATAGATTTTTTGTGGAACGGAATAGGACGACTGAAATTTGTAAACCTAAATTTTGGAATACTAAATTTCTAACATTCCAAAAGTTACAGACATTAGGTTGCGCCAATATTAAAACTCCGGAGTGAATAAAATAATAAATTGTTACTAAACTATATATATAAATACAAATTTTCGATGGTAAACAAAATAATTGGTAAATATAAAACTGAAGTGAAATAAAAACATGAATTTTCTACAGATTTTTATTTTAACTTAACAGTACAGTTTCAAAAAAATTGCATAAAAACACAAATTTAATTAATAATTGGTATCTAGGTTTCAAGTACAATACAGGAACACATTTTTATTGGTGTTGGGATTATTATATTATTTCATGTAATGCTCAAAAATCTGTGGATGCCTCATAATGTGCTCTGTTTTGTGTAATGTGTTCCTGTGCCTGTATTTCACTTAAAATCTAAACTTACCAATTATTTAGTAATTTTTTTTTTTTTTTTTTTTTTTTTTTTTTTTTTGAAAAACTCATGTTTTTATTTCACCTCAACTTTATATTGACCAACTTTTTTGTTTAAAGCCTAGTACTCACCTCTTTGTGAAATGAAAAATAAATGCGGTTCAAATTCACGTTGACATTCATTATGAATCCATAATTGATTCTCCACGTGAATTTTCAGTTCTCAGTTTTCTAATATTTGATACTCACAATATTGATTTTTATGACAGTCAAATTGAAAGAATTTTTAATAATAAAAATAACGAAAACTGTACTAAATCCAAAGTTTGGTGATTTTGGCCTATCGGTAGCACTGGCGATTCATATTGCCCGCACCGACAAAAAAATGTATGTAGGTATGTTTAAACGAATGATGGTTTAATTACCTGTATTTGGTTTTATCACCTTCACTGTACTATATCGGCTCAATTGATTTAGCAGCCAATTTTCCAAAAACACTAACTTTGGACTGGGATATCGCATCATCTTCTAAAATATATCAAAATTTGTTAAACTTTTTGATATACAATTTTTATCATAACAACAATGTACATTAGTTTCTTAGGAAATAAGAAAAAGTAAAAACAAAAAATAAAGCGACAGAACCTCAAAAATATTTTTTAAGCAAAAAATGTTGACAAATAATAGATAATTTTATTTCCAACAAAGATGTATGGAGCAATGGCCCAGCACCAATAAGAACGGCCTTTATATCCCATATAGGTACATAAGGGTGGTCCTTATTAAGGTCACTGTCTTATTTTAAATGACGCACCATCCCCCCCCCCCCCCCTAATTTGTTCTAAATAAATTTAAAAAAAAAATGTAAAATTTTAGCTTATTTTATTAACGTTAACCCGGTCCCCAAGATGTCTGAAGTTTTATATGGGAAATCCCATGTATTTTTGAGCATCCAACTTTATAAATTCATAACTTATGATTGATTAAAAAAGTTGAATTTTGGAACACAAGATACATATTTATACATTCATTATCAGTTAACCGCATGTCCAAATTCGCTATGTGACGGAAGTTATTTAATTTTGAATAAAATGAGTTTTGGGTTCACAATTCTCTATTTTCATTGTTTTTCTTTAATATTTTGTGTTTTTTTCAATCGATTTAAGACATTTTTTGTAGTTCAGTTTTTTGAACCCTTAAAACACTACCTTATTTTTTAAATTATGTTTATGGGTCGCGAGCATCAATTTTGTGCAAAAAGCGTTTTTTGGAGTGTTTAATTTCTAAAAAATACAAAATCTGGAACAATATTAACTACCATTCCTGAAAATTTCAACTCACCTAACGGGTGACTTAAATCAACGAGATCAATAATCATAAACATTTACATGAAAATTGTAATAATTTTTAAATTTTAACGTTTTGTTGTGCCCTAGCGGCCATACACGACCGAGCCGAATGACTAGAAGCCAATTGGCTCCGAAAAATTTGTACTGGATGAACCATTTAGATATTCAGCCAGTCGGAAAACCACGAACCAAATTGGTTTCGAGCCGTTCGGGTCGGTCGTGTATGGCCAGCTTTAAGCTTAACCGGACGGAGTCTCTAACAAAAAACGCAATCTTCAAAAAGTCCAATTTATGCATTTACATTAAACAAAAGGCATAATGTTCATTTAATATTGTGAATAATATTTTGATTTAAGTTGCAGCACAGGATGATGTTTGCAAAAAAAACGTGAAGAATTTGTACATACCTAATTAACATTTTGAAATTTGTTTTGTTTATAATAAAAACCGTGTAATGCAAAGACTGATAAGTGATAAATAATAAGTAAACATAGTAAAGCAAGCTTACTTAGTATGAAAATATTCTTAACAATATATTTTGAAAGTAAACAGATACAGGCAATTTGCTTATTATCATTCAGATCAAATAACAAAATAAAGTTGTAATAAATATCTTATATACAAATATGTACAAGGAAAATTATTAATTGAATGGTGCCGCTTTTAAGTGCTTGAATACCAACATTTTAATTGTAATTAAGTAAAGAACTTCAATAGCTCTAATAAATTTCAGAGAAAACAAAAATAAAGCGAGCTATTTTGTGCCCAGAGATAACCTATACCATGACTACCCTTAAAATGTTCAAATATAGTACGGGCGTTTATTAAAGTTAGATAGGACTTAAAAGCAACTGATGCATCTTGGTTTTGAATTTCGCAATCGGAGAAAAAAGTTGAGTCTGATGGCAAATCTTTAGAGGCGACAAAGAACTAATATCTGTATGTACATTGTACTTGTATAAAAATCGATATTTCAATCAAAAATAAACTTTACGATGATGGAAATTTGTACCGTTATTTTTCGTCCTAAACATAAAATCAAAAAAAAATTGTGAGCATTTTACCAACAAATCAATTGGTACCTAGGGCTGTAGCCGCCAAACAGACAGACAGAACTGCGAGACCCTCTTTTTTCGTCTTTTCAATCATCGTTGTAGTAAGAATTTCTTTTACGAATCCATAACTTGTCCATATGTTAATCCAAGTTAAAAGTATGTCACACCAAAAACATAAAAGTTAAAAAAAAAATATTTTTTTCTATAATCAAAAACCTGTGCGCGACAAGTCAGTCGTAAAAAGTAGTGAGATCTTGTTGATTCCATGCCCATTAATGTTCAAGCTCAAATTTGTATTTTTTTCACCTTTGTTTACATATCAAGCCATATCGCTTAACCAATTTAATCATTCTACGACAATCAGAAGTACTCCATATAATTGATTTTAATTCTGTGAAAATTCCATTCTGTGTGTGACACGGCCGGCCTTAAATGGAAAATATAAAATTTTTAATTGTTTCTTTTGTGTTCACCACAAGTCCTACCGGTCAAACAAAAACTTGGACTAGTCACCACCATACCTTTTGATATCGCAAGTAAAAATATAAAAAATGTAATAGTTAACTATTAATATGCCCAAAGGTTGAATACTATTCAAAAAGTAAAAGTATAAAAATATTTCACTTAATTTTCATAAATTCATTTTTATTCGTTCATTAAAAATAGGAAAAAATGTTATACAAATGAAATGAGAATAAATTATTAAATCTATAGTAGTTTAAAGTGTAGTCAAAGAAACTGCGGCAGCGGAAGAGATACTAGAAAAAAACAACACTATTTCAAAACTCATTTCGAAAGCTTTATACCAAAATCATATTGACGATATGCTACTTTTTCAATCCTTGTACAAACTGGGTTATATCATATTCTTCGTCGTACTGATTTTCTGACCATAGTTCTGGAAGATTTTCTATAACACTTGCGACAGACATCTGTCCACTTGAACAACTTGTTGATGGGTTAGAGCCATCTCCAGTGGTAATTTTGTTTTTGTTGTCACTTAAATTGAAGAGATCAAACAACTGTTCGGTGGCCATTGTATCCATGGAGGCATTTTCGGCACTAACTACTGTATTTGCTGTTAATATCTTGAATTTTTGCAATCCCATAATTTTTTCTTCGAGAGATTTTCGTGTAATTAGACGATAAACGTTTACAACTTTCTTTTGACCAATACGATGTGCACGATCCATTGCTTGCAAATCTTTCATTGGATTCCAGTCATGTTCGACAAATATAACAGTGTCGGCTCCAGTAAGATTCAAGCCTAAACCTCCAACCTGTCAAAAAAAAAACAAAAAAAAGAATAACTATAACTTAATGCATAATTTAAAAAGGAAATAATCGAATGGAAAATAAAAACTTTACATCACTTTCATCATCACTTTTATATTTTTACCTTAGTCGTCAATAATAGAACATCGATACTAGGATCACTATTAAAATTATTCACAATTTCTTGTCTGCAAGAAGCTGGAACACTTCCATCCAATCTTAAATACGAAACAGAAGGTAAATGTTTTTTTAATAAATCATTCTCCACAATATTCAACATTGCTTTTAGTTGGCAGAATATAAGAGCACGATGTTGATTAACACTTTCCGTTTCTACTCCAATGCCACAGTCCAGCAATAATTGTCTAAGAAAATAAAAAAAATATATTTGAAATAATGTTGATTCAAAATAAAATAAAACAAACTCACTTCAAAGCAGGTAACTTTGCTGAATGTTCAATATCGTTCAAGCAACTGTTGTACTGGCTTAATTCTTGTGTTATCTTGGGGTACTCCGGGTGACTAGGGATGAGTACAAGTTTTGGATGATTACAGACATTTTGCAAATACCGCAACGCATAGAATATATGTGTTTTCTTATTTAGATTCTCCGTTTCACCCAGATTAGCCAAACAATCTTTTAATTCTGAATTCAAATGTGTTCGACTGAAGTCTTCGTAGAGACGTTCCTGCAAAGGACTTAATTCGCACAACAAGTCTTGGGTTATTTTTGGTGGAAGATCAGTTAACACATCCTCTTTAACTCTTCGCAATAAAAATGGCAATATCTGACGATGCAACGATTCCATGGCTAGCACCCCGGCTTCCTGCTCTTTGGGGGAACTCTTTGAATCACGACTAGAAAGAATTGGACGACTAAAGCGGGCAATGAATTGTTTTTCTGTTCCTAAGAAACCTGGCATGAGGAAATCAAACAACGACCACAGCTCAAGGACGTTATTTTGGATCGGTGTGCCTGACAGAATCAAACGATGATTGGCTTTCAATAGCTTAATGGCTTTTGAGCTTTTGGTTTTTCCGTTTTTAATTATATGCCCCTCATCAAGAATACAGTAATTCCAATGAATCGTACTAAAATAGTCAATGTCTTTCCGGACGGTGTCATACGAGGCTATCACTAAATTACATTTACCGATTTTCGGTCTTAACTTCTCTCGTCCTCCGGGCAATCCAACATAGTGCAATGGTCGCAAAAAAGATGATTTTAGGAATTTCTCAACTTCGTATACCCAATGACCGGTCAAGGTCGGCGGACAGATCACAAGGCTTGGCAACTCTGTATTTTTGTCTGCGATTCGCTGGTGGTGATCTCCTGCCAAAATACAAATGGCCTGAAGTGTCTTTCCCAGACCCATGTCATCGCAAAGAATACCATGTAAATTATATTTGTTAAGAAACCAAAGCCAGTTAACACCGGCTTGTTGATAACATCGCAGCTCTACAGTTATAGGCACAGGCACCTTGAAATCTGGAATTGTTTTGGGCGCGAACAAATAATCCAGAAATTCCCGATCTCGAGTTTTTCGAGCTTGTAACTCCTAGGCAAAGTGAACAAAATTGTATTTATGCAAATTAAAATGGATCCACGTAGAGTTTTATTATATACAATGTATACCTTTGAAGCTATTTCTGTTTTAGCAAATTTACTATCCAGAGGCATCAGTTGAATAAGCGTTGCAAAGCAATGTGTTGATAATAAACGAACTGCCTCATCTGGATCGCTCATGCAACCTACAAAATAAAACGTGCAAGGTTAAGGATATAATTTTAATGAAGATATTTTTTCGTAAAAACTTTGTGAAAACGCATGATTAACAGTATTTTCCTGAAATTGTCTGTACTACCCTAAAGTCTAATAAAAGCCTTGGCCCTGGCCCCATTTAGATTTTTAAATTTTCAATTCTAGAGAAAACCTATGATTGATGATTTAAAACTTAATTATGTAATACAAAAATTGAATGGATAACAAATCAACCAAAACAAAATAACAAATACGCACCAAGTAATGGAACGACTAGAAGTACAACATAAGGAACCATTTTTATTTGCAACTTCTCAACCATTCTCTCAATAGTCTCGATAGCTCCTTGCCGACAAATGACATTCTCAATTTTCTTTAAAAGATCCATCAAATGATCAACAACGAAATTCATTGTTTTACAAATATCGATATTACCAATAGTTGCAATGCAACGTGCTACCATATGCCTCACCTGTGAGTTATCAAAGAAATTAAATTAAAAATTGATAAAATATAATTTTATAGATAAAAATCTTACGGCTTTTAGGGGATGCGTTATAAGTATTCTCAATTTTGGAAGTAATTTAAAAAGTTCTTCGTGTAAACTAACATCAATGCAGGGAGCAGCAATTTCAATAAGCTGCAAAGCTGTGATTAGATCATTAGTTGATATTGGGTTTATTAATTGATCCTTCAACATTTCCATCGTAGGATTAGCCTGGAGAAAGCTATCAATTTTACCACACATTATCTGCCAGATAATTGGAACTTTTGTGTTTAACCTGGCTCCAAAATATTTACAAATAAACTCAATTGTGTATGTTGAACCAATACGTTGTATACGACATAATTTTGCTTCCTAAAATTAGAAAAAAAAATATTGAACATTAAAAACTGTTGAAAGGACAAAAAAAAAGTTTTCATTACGTTGCTATCCACGACGGAAGATCCATTCTCAGCTGGAAGTTCAACTACAACTGTTGGAGGTCTACCTGGACCTCTAGATACATTAGTGTTATTGGTATGACTTCCACCGATTTTCTGTTGTATTGATAGAGTGAGTATTCCGTAATAATGATCTTTTGTATCATTTCCGTCTAATTGAGGGGATAATTTAAATGGTATATCTGGAGTTACCTAAAATAAAAAAAAATCAAGAATTCAATAAAACAATACATTGCCAAAAATACGCATTCATTTTTGTAGTTTTACTGGCAGACAAAACTATCACATAAATTAAGAATGAAAATTTATGAATAAATAATATGTACAACAATATTACAGAATCTTAGCGTACAGGGAAATTTTTAACCATCTATCTCTGAAGTGATTCTCTAAATATTACATTCAATAACTATATAATAAATAAGAAATAAAAAAATATGAGTAAGAGTACCCCCTCCTCTCCGTTTAAGCGTGAGGGGTAAATTTCTGTGAAATGGGCTTAAAACAGAAAAAAAAATGATTGAAAAACAACGGTAATGCTCTCCATACCCTATTATACAATTTTGTAAAACCAGAAAAACCTTCCTTTATTTTCTTTTTATATAAAGTTGTTGAGCAATATTCAATTTAAATTAATTTGATTATTTGGTTTTACTTACAACTGGAGGAGTAAATTCTGTATCACTCTTCAATAATGTACACAAATTAGTGACTATTTTATTATTAGGACTAGGATTCCTATCACTTATTTGGTCCATTAGGTAAACTAAAAATTCAGCCGACAATTGCTGCAGCAATTCACGCTCTTCTCGCTTGATTGACTCCATTAAAGGTTTTACAACAGGATTCAGCTTTTCCGGCAAACAACGCATGCACACAATAGCACCAGCAAGAGCAGCTTGTGTACTAAAACAGATAGAATTTATTAAACTTACATAAACAATGATTTAAAACACAAAAAGTTTGAAAAAAATTACCTTATATCAAAAATATTACGTTCCATATTAGTTTGCTGATAAGAATTCTGCAAACATTTGCGTCTTTCTTCAAGCAAATCTCCTAGTTTTGGTTTAAGATTATGTTTCAATTTTAGATTTTCAGTCATTTTTGTGCTTAAGGCATCTATTTGTTCAAGCGTAAGAATTTTGGCATTGTTAAAATCATTGATTGGAATTTTATATTGCTTTAGGGTGGCAATAAAATCATGTGCTTCTTGTAAGAGTCTGACAAAAAAAAAATAAATATAATTTTCTAGATGAAAGAAAAGAACAATTTAACATACCTTGTTAAGGACATAGCTACTTCATCGTAGTAAACGTATTCCATTACACAGTAACGAAGTTTTTCCTGCAGCTTGGGACAGGCCGGCCTCACTGTTGAATCCGATTGTGCCCAGAAGGCAATAATCAAACCACAAACTGTGCGCTGTACAGCTGATCGGGATTGCAAATGGCCTTGTAAAACTTTGGTATAACACTCCATTGGGCTTTCTGTAACCGCATTGTATTCGACTCCAGGTGCTGGTTGTACGAGAAAGTGTGAGAGAGCGCCTAAAACCCGTGCTGCATTAATACGAGCACGAACAAAATTTTTCTCCCTAACTTCCACAGGAGTCGCTTCATTTCCCCCCAGGAATAATTTTTGCTGGAGATTAGAACATCCACCCAAATCATCACGCATACGTCGCCTTCCACTGACTTGAGTGTGTGCCGCTTGAATGAGAATATTTGTGTCGAATGGTAATCGTGCAGGTTGCATTGCCAGACAAATCCAAGGGGAGACATAGGGACAAGCAGCATGCAGTAATGCTGTCAAATTAGCGTAATCTATAAGATTCATCCAAACTTCCTTGGCTAGCTCTTGTATGTCCCATTGAGCTTCCACGAGTATTCTTTGATATATATGACGTAGTGCTTCTTGTAGCAATGGGGGCTGCCAGTCAATAACTCCAAAATTCAATTTTAGATTCTTGG
This sequence comes from Melangyna quadrimaculata, assembly GCA_949320155.1. NCBI lineage: Eukaryota > Metazoa > Arthropoda > Insecta > Diptera > Syrphidae > Melangyna > Melangyna quadrimaculata. Next base: position 203,036,742 of record OX439483.1, on the reverse strand, counting down.
AATCGAAATTTGTATCATCTTTGGCATCTGTTTCTAGTTTCTGGCGTGCGATGAGACCTTCTTCACCCTTTGTTCCTTGTGTTAGTGTTTTGAGGGTTTTCAGTGTTGATTTTCTAACAGAAGTTGTGTTGTGACTAAGAAATGGCCACAATCGTGGGACTAGTGTTGACATAGGTTCCATTCTAAAAAAGCAAATGGGAAATAAAGTTATATTTAAATCATATAAGATGAATTATTCAAGCTTACTGAATCCATGTCGAAGCATTTGGCAAACAAAGAATAGCGGCTAGTAATCCCATAAAACTGTTACAAGCCGATGTCAATTCATCCTGATCAAGTAGCAGATCCCAAAGCATTTTAACAATAGTAGATACTTGATTGGAATTTAATAATTTTGGAAGCCATGATGCAACTGGAATCAATGTGGAAGCTGCTACTGCACCAACATCATCTACAGAATCAAACAACCCAATCAAGATCTCAGATATGGTCAGAGGAAGGAATATTTGGAGGAGATCTTCGCGAACAACAAAAATATACTTTAAGCCTAGTAATCCACCATGACGTACTTCCCAATCATTGTGTTTGATTAAATTGAGAAGCACACTAACTGTCTCATTGACTTTGTCTGTTGGCATATCACGTACTACGGTACCCAAGACTTGAGCACATGTTTCTCTTACAGGCGCGACAACTTGATCTGATACAAAGTCACCGAATCGATCAAGAGCAAGAACACATAAAAGTCGTAGAGCTGCATCTTCCAACCATAAAATATGACCATCCTCCATCTAAAAAGAACAAAAAAAAATAAAGCTCAGACTGAAAAATAAATATTTACAAGTATAAAGAATGAAATTACCTCTTCCTGGGTCATATTCATTGACTTTCCAGCTCCTGCTGAGTGATTGTTTATCAATTTTCTCAGAGCTGTTGCGGCACCATGACGTATTTCCCACTTAGGATTGAATAGATCAAGGTAGAGTCGAGCACAAAAGTTCTCTAACGGCCAGGACAGCGCATCCACCCATGTACCAGTTGCGTCAGGAACTGGAGCTACATATGTGCAGTAACATTAATTGTTATTCGAGAACGAATAATTTGTTGTTGTAAGCTTACCATTTAGACTGTAAAAGAGCTCTGTAGCTGCTCGACCTACTGTTTCTGATTTTATTTTTTTCTTGTCAGGCTCATCAGGTGGGATGCTACCATTACTGGACGAGTTACTACGACTGAGATTGGCGGATGAGGCGCTGGGATTAATCGCAACATTTTGTCGAGCTTTCCTTTTAGCGCGATTTATTTCACGACAACTTAAAGTTTGTCCATTGGATGAAGTACTTGCTGAGTGGCTGGTATTGCTTATATTTAAGATATGTTCAACGGGTACCTAAAAAGTGAAATAATTATTAATTCTAAAACTAAGTATAATGCTTTGTATGTTCTTTCAATATTCTCATAATAAAAATTAAAACATGCCTTTTCTTCATTTATGTTATAGTAACTCAATCCTTCCTTGACATCTTCATCTGTTATCATATCTGTGAGATTGACACCAAGTCTTGATGCTTGCGTGATGCCAAGTTTTTCATTTAACAGAGCCCTTTGTCTGCTTAAACGTTCTGCCGACTTAGTAGCGTCTCCCTCCTCATGAACATCAAACTCACTTCCCTCGGAACCGATTAAACGTGCCCCTCTCTGAAGAATATGTGATAGATTGAACTCTGCAAACGATAACAAATTCCCTTCTATGTTTTTGTTCTCTTCACCTTCAATACTTGTTTGTTGTTCTTTTTTTATGGCAATTGGAGTCCAATCGGGTACATTTTTTAAAATTGCTTCAACAGCTTGAGCTGCAGCAATGCGCGTATCCCATGAATTACTATGTAAATAAGTTATCAATCTATTTAGTAGATGATGTAATTCGTGTGGATAAAGTTTTTGAACTTCTCCTATTTGTTTAGCTGCAGCTCTACGAGTTACTGCGGAAGAACCCGACTCAAGTAGGATAAACAATCGATCGAGTCTAAAAACAAATAAAAACGTTTCAGTAAAGCATACATATGTAGTTACTAATATTAATTAAATAGGTTAAAACTAATTACCTGGAAGTCATATTTGTATTAATTTTATGTATTTATGAACGCAGGTATTTTCTGTAATAAAAAATGAAAAAGCATTAAAAAATCGATCTGAAGTTGGGTTAATAACATTAATATGGGTGGTTGGGAGCAAAGTGATTTAGTTTTTAACCCCGCGATTTCAGATTTCAAGGAAAGTCACGACATAAACCGATTACGAAAAGCGATAATGGATCCATGAAAACATTTCCAGTTTAATTCGAAAAAAAACATATTCGTGTTGTGCAGCAAACGTAAAAAATGACTTTTGTACAATCTATGCATATGGCACATGATTTCAAGGTACTTTTAAAAGGTGAATCTAATGACACTAAACCTAGACGATAAGACTACCAGAAAAAAACGTTAGGTCTTTTTATTTAAGTAAATTTGTATGTAAGTAAACTATAAAGGGTGGGCCATCTAGTGTTTTTTTTTTTAATCAAAGGTTATTATGACCCTGACAGCTGTTTCCCGCTCGAAGTCTTGACAGGAAGTCAGTATCATACCTGCACGAAACGAGTCGCTTTACACTTGAAAAACGTTGGGAAATATTGAAATCATATTTCCAAAGTCATTACTGTGTAGCCCAAACAAAATCATCTTTTCTGACGAGACGCATTTGCATCTCGGCGGCTAACAAGCATAATTGCCGCATCTGGGGCTCGGAAAACCCGCACGTTACTGTCGAGAAGCCAATACATCCACAGAGAGTGATAGGTGCGGATTTTGGAGTGGTGGCATCATTGGATCTTTTTTCTTCGAAAATGAGGCTGACAACAACGTTTCGGTCAGCGGTGGGCGTTACAGAGCCATTTTAACCGACTTTTTTTTACTGAAATTGAAGACATGGATTTGGACTACCTCTGGTTCATGCAGGGTGGCGCGCCATGGCACACAGCCCATACCACAATCGATCTTTTGAGCACCAAATTACCAAATCGTGTTATCAGTCTTGGCGATGTCCGAGGCCAGCTCCGAGGTGGCGAGCTGCGATTTGACCCCTTTGGACTTTTCTTTGTGGGGCACCGCAAAGGACCGATGTTATGCAAACAATCCGAAAACGATTCGAGCACTTAAGGCCAATATCATCCAAGCAATCCGCGAGCTATAGCCCGAAACCATCAACAAGGTCTTGGAAAATTGGAGTGACAAAATGCACTACTGCGAAGCCAGCTGAGGCAGCCACTTGAACGACGTTGTGTTCCGTAATTAATGGGAATGTTTGCTCTTACTAATAAAACCAAAGTACATGGACAAAATGTATTTTTTTTCATTTTATTGCATTTTTAAAGAGAAACTTGTATTTGGCTCACCCTGTATAATGTACATTAGTACGATAAGTAAATATCGCCGAAAACCCTTTAAAATAATGATCCGTTCATGAAACTTGGTATAAATGTTTCATTTTTATAGAAGCCAAGAGCAAGAAGAGTATATAAAAATTACTTTGATAAAATGGTGCTTTTTTGAGAGGTTGAAAAGTGTTGGACTATAATACCAAAACACTTGTGGAAAAATGCTACGCTTATGAAACGTGGTATAAATATTAAGAGTGTCACGAAAATTAAGAACCAAAAAAGTCTATACACATATTAAGGGAATAAGTGTGTTTTTTTGAGGGCCAATGCAAATGTGGGACTTTGAACTGAAATTTAAGTTTGGTATATATAAGTTTTATGGTAAATGATTTAAATATGTATTTTTCAAGGCTGAATATAATAAAAGTAAAATAGAGATGATATAACAAGATTAAACAAAAGTTGTATTCTTTTCAATGTGAAAAAAAAAAAAAAAAAAAAAAAATCGGGTGGCACAACGGCTCATGAAGAACCAGGGCCTAGTGACTAACAACTCGCAACCATTCCTGTGTGCGCCTTTCGACAGGAATGGAAGGGACCTACAATTTTATGCCGAATCCGAACGGCTAGACGAGAAGCACTTATTCGTGACAAGTGATACTCTTGGAGGATTTGTCAATTCCTCGCAAGAGGCAGTAGCCCCGAAAAAAAACTTTTTAGTTTTTAGGTGGACGAGGCTGGGAAGCGACCCCAGACCTCCAGCGTGACAGTCGAACGCACTAACCATTACGCTACGCTCTACTACTTCAATGTGAAGTGAACTTCATTTTCCGTAGAACAGATAAAATATTATACCCTTTTTCTAACCCCTTAAAAAAAAACACTTCCCGAATAAATATTTGTATAGAATGTTTTGATTTGCACGAAAATTCATAAGGGCAGCAATTTTTTCATTTCATTTTCACCAACACGTTTTCATTAGGGAAGGATTTTTTTCAAAGGAATCAAATAAAAATCTTTCCTTTCCTCCTATTCCTTTTAACGAGGGCCGTGCATTGCATTTAAAAGACCTGAGGTCTTACAGGCATATACTTAAAATTATTATTATACTATTTTCGAGGGTTTTGTGTACATACCTTTTTACATGTACTAAAAACTTGAAACATTTAAAATTTTTGAAAAACTATACTTGCCCATTCATCATATGGTAACCAAAGATCTGTTCGCAAAAAAAATATTTCGGATGTTATAAAATCTCGCTTTTTATTATACTGTTTTTAAATACCGTTTTTATCTCTTATCTTCAAATTTCTTTTTTTTATACAGAAGCGTCTGAGGCCAAGATTTTCAGTTGTGAGTTAAATAAGAGTTAGTTAACTCGGGAAATAGATTTGTCTACATTTATTTCAAGAAACAGTTCCTAAGTGGAGGATGAATGCAGAAAGACTAAAAAAGAGGGAGGAGTAAATACCAAAAGCGTAAACTCTGGATTATCTTAACAATTTTGGTGAGTTAACTCGGGTTTAACTTTAACGCCACACTGAAAAACTGGCCCTAACCCCCAGTTTCACAGTTTCGTTTAAACCTTGAACTGAGTTCATTTATACTGTTGATCTGGAGTTTAAACTAAAAGTGGAGTTTAAACTTCCACTGTGAAATTGGGGGTTAGTAGTATAAAATTATAGTATATTTTTTTGATTTAAAATTTTTGTTGGAAATGAGTACTTTCAGATGACTAATGGGACATGCAAGTTTCTAGTCTGCGATTGACCTCGCATTAAAAATAAATATTCTAACATCTGATGCTAATCATGATTTGATGTGAGGAAATGAGTATTTTCAGATGACTAATGGGGCTTGCAAGTAAGGCAAGTTTCTAGTCTGCGATTGGCCTCGTTCACTAACCAATTCCAAGCAATACAGATTGGTTTGTGTTATTGTTATGCCTTGAGAAAAAACAGCCCATGGCAAAACAGCTGTTCTCAAAAAAAAAATTTCAGCTTATCCCAAAAATTCTCGTATACTCAGCTATCTGAAGAGAAATATCAAGAAACAGCTGACTTCAAATCAAATTTAAATTTTACGTTGAATTGTATCGCTTAGTTAACCTATCCGGTTTTGGTCGTTCACAAACACATACGGATACTCGAGTATCCAGAATAGCATACCTCAACGTGAACGTGGACATTGGCCAGCCTTCAAATGAAGGATTCTTTTCTTGGAAAGTAACTGGAAATTTAATGGAATATCTACTTTAATTTCGAATCGAGCTTGTTGTTGTCAAAATCAAAATTGTCAACTGTGAAATTATAAATCAGTTCAACTTTTGTATAAATTGTTATATTATAAAAAAAAATATATGACGGATTTTTGTTAGGTCGAGGCTCCTCAAGAAATCTTCGAGCGTGAACCGAATGATAAGGTATTTTGTTAACAAGTACTTGAGGTACAGTATTGAAGTAAATTCCTATGGTTGACATAATGACATGTACAAAAAATGGGCACGACTGGATCGCACAAACTTGCTCTCGTAGCTAACAACTTAAACGTACATATAGCTAGAAAAATGATGATGTACATATTTATTGGTTCCATCATATTTTGATACCATTAAAAAAAGGTTTAAAAAAAAAAAATTTAAATAAATTATTACTATAAATTACTATAAATTTGTTGTTCTGACAGAATCGCGGGAGCCACTTTTTTCGCATTTTCTATCATCGTAATGTTAGGGAAAATTATTATCTCGAGTTCGATTTTTTTACGAATCCAAAACTTGCCCTGTAGTACCTACATTATAGCCCAAGTTATGTTGAGTCAAATTATAAAAAAATGGAATTAAACAAAAAAAAATAAACGTATGAAATTAATTTTCTCTAATTGCTTGAATTCCTAACTTATAGGAGTTAAAGCTAGACAAAAAGAATGCTATTTGATTTTTTGAACAAATATAAATTTATGACGAAAAACATTTTTTGTTTCTGTTTAAATCATTTTATTTTTAGTAACTTGCTCCTCTCGCCTAAACGCAGCGGAATAGACGGCCCTCTGTTTACGATTTTTTTATTATCAATGTTTAACTTGTTGGGCCGCGTTAACAACATTATTTTTCCAGGCGGGAAATTCCATTAATAAATTAACCAACAATCCTCTTTCCAAAAACAAACAATGGGAAATTTAAATTCAGTCGACAAATTAATTGATTAAAAATTGTTAAATGCTTGCGAAAATCATAAGAGTCTATCTAGCAAAGCAGTATCAATTAACTAGGATTAAGTACGAGAACAATGAAATGAATATGAAAATGTTCCACGTGTAGGAAGTGCAATATAAAAAAAACTAAAATAAAACATACTTTAAGCGCTGATAACATGTACAAACAAAAAAAATTATAAATTCATGTTATATTTGTTGATTGGGTTTTTTCAAGGAGATAAGAAAAAACATTTTTTAAAAATGCTGTGCCAAGTCTGCTAAAAATATATTTTAAAAATAAGAGTCGAATGAGTCTTAGGTGCTGTTGAAAGCTGCATTACAAAAACAAATTATATGTAAGCATAGCTTATCGTTGAGATGGTTTCTGTTTAAATTTGATTAAATTTGTTGTTTAAACTTTATTTGCACAGCCTTTTCATCGTTTACTTTTCTTTTTTGTTAATATATGGTGAGGGAACTAAATACTTAGACACGTATAGGGAATTATATAATAACAATAAATATTCTAACATCTGATGCTAAACATGATTTGATGTGGTGACCTGTTTTTTGTTGTTTGTGTCAACCAACCAAAAGAGATTACGTGGTCTATGAAGGAAGTAAATTTGGTTGATATGACGAAGAAAATGTTTGTCATGCGCGTTTATCTATTTAACGTTTTACTCATATTATTCATATAATAATTAATTAATTAATTACCTAACTTGACTTTCATCTATTGTAAAATATAAAAGAAATTATAAAAAGATTTTACTGAAAGGTAAATTATATTAATAAATGATAACTCTTGATTATACAAAATGTATGAGTATGTTAGGGACGGCATATTCTTACAGGAAATTCAATGTTAATAAAAAAAAATCCTTACTTTATATCTAACTAATAGTCCGAGAGCTAGTGAACATTTACTCAAAGTGTTTTATACCGCTTCAAATTTTGTGGCCATGTCGTTTGTATCAGTGCCAGCGGACTAGCAGCGATATCGCGGCCCCAACACCAATAAAATTCACTTTCAAAGTGCAACAATAAAAATAATTAATCTAAAATAGCTTTATACGGCTCCAAATTTTCATCACTGAAGCCTTGTGCCTATACTACTATAACTAGAATCCATCTGTCTGGCAGCGATACCGTGAACCTAACACCATTAAAATATCATTCCAAAATGCACTTTCGAAATGCATTTCTGTGGTCATTGTTTCTGTTGTATTGCTGCTAAACCGATGGATTCTGGTTAGTATAGGCACAAGGCTTTAGTGATGAAAATTTGGAGCCGTATAAAGCTCTTTTAGAGGGATTATCTTTGTTGTTGTACTTTGAAAGTGTATTTTAGTGGTGTTGGGGCCGCGATATCGCACAGACCAATGACATGTAGCTCGCACTCCAACTGATGAGAAGGATGGCCTCTTCAGTACGATGGAAATCCTGGTTGACAACATCATCACGTGCAACGAGCCAGCAGTTTCGTTCTACGCTGACACGGTGTCAGCATATCACCACGGCTAAATGCCAACCCATCCCCCCACCAAAACCACAACTTGACAACCGGGACGGAACACGCCGAGGACCATAAAGTCAGCCGATTTTAAGATTTAATTTTTTGACATGTATTTTATATTTTATAATCCTTTAAATTTAAGACAAATTATAAGATTAGGCCCCCTTTGTGCCAATAAATGTATAATATCATCGTATCTAACTAGTTATAATTGTAAATATTATTTTGTTCAATAAACATATATCTGTCTATATCTGTAGCTTGCACTGATACAAACGACATGGCCACACAATTTGAAGCAGTACAAAACACTTTGAGTAAATGTTCACCAGCTTTCGGGCTGTAATGTTCTGCTTTCAAGCTTATTAAAGGTTAAAGTGGAATTCTGTTTATTGGATGGAATAATTTCCATTAGATGAAAATATTTATAAAAGACAACACCTTAGCGAACTCAAATCAAATTTTATGAATTAAGTTACTGTTTCAATTGTATTGATTCCCGGCTGATAATATGCCAAGTTTTTTTCTAGCTTAGGCAAAGCACTAGTAAATTTAAAATAGTAAATAAACTTGTCAAATACTCGTTAAGCCCTTGCAGGTTTTCAGTAGGCAAAATTTATACGAAAAAAACTGCTCGTGAGGTACTCGCTAGTAAACAATGTTATGTTGTGGTACCTATGCCTGTACCAAAATGTTTTGTAAAAGGTGGGGCCTCCAGTCAAAGATGAATGAACGTACACAGCCGTGGTGCGACCTATTTTCACGTATGGCTCGATTGTGTGCTGGCCGGCACTAAGAAAATCTTATAATATCGACAAACTGAGGAAGGTTCAAAGAGCTAGCTTTGGCACTACAAGGGTTAATTATCTTGCCTAATAGATGCCTTAATCGTTTTTCTGCACCTTTTACCACTCGATTGACACATTAAATAACTGCTTTCGTGCAGTGCTTTAAGACTAAAAGAATCAAACTCTTGGTTTGTCAAACCCTATGTACACAGCACCATCACGGATTTGCTCACAGTGGCATCGGGGGGAATGAACGGACTGACGAATCCAATCGTAGGTGGAATAGTTAAACCAACGGCATTATTTCTAGAAAGATTTGGCTCACCTAAAAACTTACCGAACTATTAATCTAATATGCAGACCCAGGCGAGACATAGCCAGGATCATTGCAACATTCACTGGACACTGGCCAATAAGAGAGCATGCAGCGAAGCTAGGAATCCCCTACAATACCCACTGTAGTGGTTGCAGGAATAGTAGGAAAAGGAAACCGTCCGGTCAGAATGATTGCACAATCTTTTAGTAAGGGCTTTCTTGACGACCTTAAGAACTTTCCAAAAATGAAGATCAAAGATTTTCTTTCTTTCCTGAAACGGACCAAATGGATTTAGGATTGACTTCGGTTTCTTTTGCACCATTTTCTTCGTCGAACTCCTATGACTGTAAGCTAGCAGACTGTTGGTTTTTGAAGGGAGGTCATGGTGCAAGAGGACCGGAGTACCACACGGTTGGGCCGGTTTCGTTTCAATACCAGGCAACAAACTTGGCACAGTGTAGATGGGTTTAAGATGCGAACTGCGATCCTATTAAGTGTTTTTCCTATGTCGAAATCCAAGAAATTTTTCTTCTGGTCTGCTCTTACGAGCGTGTGGTACTTGCTCTAGTGATCACAAGTCATGCTAAACAAGCAAACGGAGGCTACAGAGACTACCAAACTCGAATGTGAGACCCTAAGGATCAGATCCTATGTGTCTTGATCAAATCAGCAAATTACCTACTTTGGCATACTGTAGCCGAACTCAGGGCGAAGGCGATGATCGACTGGGAGTTCTTTCCTTATTTTTTTTCTTAAAAACCTGCTTTTATTTACAGGTCAAACGAGTTAGAGTATCAAAACGACACAGTACAGCACTAAATGTGTTTTCGGCCGCCATCTCTACCTGCCTAATGATTCACTAGCCCCAATCAATTACATATTTCAAGGAGCAAAAATAAGACTACGTGCGACCCACCTAGTTTCCCGATTTTATTTGCATATAGGAATATCGTATGAACTACATTCATAGAAATCCGTCGAATCCTTGGATTCATTTTAAACGTCAAGATGTTCTATTTCCGCGGATTCCGCTTATTCCGAACGACATGCAATACGTATTTCATAGTCTTTAATATTTCGGGTATCGCGTTTTCGCTTTAAAATTATCAATGAATAACTAGTAATGACAATCGCTAGGTGTTTGTGGCATCTATTTCAAGTCCCATGTTTCTCTCAAGATCAATTGAACCACCAATTTAAAGATGGGAATAAACGACACAATTTCCAAAAATAACTTTTTGATTCAAATGTCTTCTGTAAGGGTAGACGCATCTGTTAGGCCTAAGAATGCTACAAAAACCATTTTCACTATCCAGATAGCTATAGTTGATTTTATAAAGCATAAAGCCTTAAGAAAGAAACAAATCCTGGATTTATTTCCTTCTAAGAACTTTACTTTTTTGCTCCAGAAAAGCAACTTTACCCTAGAAATGCCAACCAAAATAGCTTATTCGGATAAAATCCCCATAAATTACAAAAAAATGGAAGACATTCGAAAAATCGTCGAATATATAGAAGAGGATAAGAAGCAGTTCTACCTGAACATATTGACCTGGCCTACTACAGCCACTGAAGCTGCTGAAGAGGAATACGACAAAAAAATGTCATAACAAATGTTGCATTTTAAGTTTGAAAACTTTTGTTTTAATTAATAAAATTTATTTTCCGTTACTAACATTTTTTTTTAATTTCAAATTTTCAGTTGTAAGAAGGAAATAAATCCAAGCTTTTTAAGACGGTATATCTGGCTACAAGCAACAGATAGGAACAGAATGTCTTTTGCATATGATTCAAATCGTAGTAATCTTTAAATCATCTATAGGTCAAAAACCCAGGAAATGAAAATTATAGAAGATATTAAGTTTTTTTCGTCTCCTGAAAAATTAGGTCGAATGGATTTGTTCCCTTCTTTAAATTGGTGGTTCAATTGTGTTCGGCGTGCTGAGAGGTCCTACTATGAAATTCGATTCTACTATTGATTCTATTCAAAAGTTACTTGCGATTCTACTTTCAAATGGTACTCTCTATAAAAATAGAATCGAACGAAGGTAATGCCAATCTATTTGCCAAGAAATTTCCGATTTTCGAACGACATAACTAACCCAAAAAAAACATGTCAAATGACATAAACAAAAAAAAAAAAAACTTTGGAAACCGAATTAAACGTGAAACAATAAAATAATAACAATTAAACAAGGCGTGTTTCTTTTACTACACATTATTAAACTCACTCGTATGGCTCGCGTACACATAACCCGTTATCGACCGAATTATCTTCGTCCGTCGTCGGCCGAACTCGGCCGTTTGAATCAAACGTATGTGAAATGAAGAGAGCGCGTACACCACTACAACCAACATCGTCCGATGTCGGCCGTTAATAACCGATCAACCGACAAATCCGAATTTGTTTGGATCTTACGTCAGTTTGTCAGTTATTTCTTGCCAGAATAAAATGAAATTAAATTAAAATAAGATAAAATTATAAGTGAATAGCTAATTTATTGTGTTTATAATAGAGCGACGTTTACTTCTTACGTTTCACACTCCGACTGGCATCCTTTAAAATCGGCATTGTTAAAAACAGGCATCGGGCGAGAACGGCAGTAGTGTATACAACGTCCGAGACATTCGTCCGTATAGCTCCGATCCGAGATCGGCCGGTTAATCGGTTTCATCTTGATTTGATTCTGTTATGTAAATGGCACAATTAGTTTGACTGATTTTAAGTGTCTGGCTCACGTTAGGTCCTACTGTAGGTGTCTGGCAAGTGTCCAATAAAGTAAACGACACCATCTCCTAAGACATATCAAAAATTCAGCTATGGTAAAATAACGCAATGTTGCATCATTTGTATGCAACTTTAACACTCGCTACCTCTTAATTGCACCCGGATTGATGATTCTTAGTATCCATTTGTTCTTAGCTACCATAGTATATGTTCGCAGAAAAAATCTCAGCTTTGATAAAATGACGTATGTCTGGCGGCCCTTGGCTCTTAGTCTAATAGGTATGTGTTATTTATTAAATTTCTGTTTCTATATTCGCAGCTGTTTGTCAATTTCTTAGTGGCACCTGTTTTTTATTTATTCAAAATTGTTTGTATAAGCGCAAGCTTCCATTACACAGCTTTCAAAGGCATCCGCTTAATCCTTTACTCTTTGCTCTAGACGCCTTCAAAAATACTCTTTAGGCAAACAATTTAGATATGGCAGCCACTGGCCACTGCTGCTTCTGGTGCTGTACCTATTTCTGTACCTACTCTACTTCTTAGCATTGTGTTATAGCATAGATAAACAAATAAAGATACAAATCTTTGGCTGTCAATCCGGTTTGCCTACAAGCTAAAAGGTGGGTTTAGCCGTGGTGGAAATCAGTAAGTTTTACTAGTGTGCTTTAAAACACGCATACTAGTGCAACTTACTGATTTCCACCACCGTAACTTTGTTGTTGGATTTCACATTTATTCATGGACACACAATTAAATTACAAAAACAACAATGTAAACAAATGGGTTTTGGGGGGTAAAACGTACGAAAGATGTGTATCTTTATATTGTTTATCTATGGTTATAACTAGCTCAGTTAAATCACTTGTATTTCAGCAGCATGAATTCAACCTTGGATTTCTCTTTTGTTCAACGTTTTAATGGTCTAGAAAATTGAAAATTAATAAAAGAATTTGCAGGCCATTTAATTCGAATATCTATGTACATATGTATGTATGTATGCGGGTATGCATGTCTGTTATTTAAGACACGAATCTTCTCGACATGTTGACATCTGCTAGACCAAAAAAAACTATTCAAAATTAATTTTGAAATTAATTTGTTTGACAAATTCTCTATCGATTGCAGGGCTGCCTAGATTTCAAAATTAAAATGTTATATTGAGTATTGTCTTACTGATATGTCAGAACTAGTACGGGTAGAATCGAAGAATCAAAAACGTATTTTCAGGTTTGTTCAGAGAAGATTAGGTCTATTTGATTTCTAACATTCCAAAGATGTCGCCCTCGCCAAGCAATTGTTATTCTTTGATTAACATTTTTTGTATGTCCGTCAACAAAGGATATTATTTGACCTAGGTACGTGTAGTCTTCTACATACTCTAAAATGTATCTATCAATTTTTATTTCTGACAGATATCCATTTGACATGATTTTGATCTTTTATCCGATAGTTGATAGACTTACTTTTCTGCACTCGAAACAGAGGTCGTTGAGCATGATTTGTAGTTCTTGGCTACTGGTGGCAATCAAAACGATATCATCTGCAAACTTTAAATTTGAAGCATATTTGCTGTTTATCTTCAGGCCTTTGTTTTCCTTTGTCTTTATTCTTAAGTAAAGAAATATTGTAAAACATTTTTTGTATAACAAGGAATTTATTTTGAAGAAGGGAACAAATCCAATATTTCACATTTGCATTCATTATTTTGACGGGAATATCAATGTAAACATGTTAAAAAGCATCAGAAGATTCAGAAAATCAAATTGGGAGCAAACCTATTGTGTTGATACTGATCTGAAAAATTCTTGAAGCGAAACATAACAAGACAGAAATAAGTTATAGCACATTTTTTGTTAAGACTGCGAATTTGTATTAAATTTGTTTTTAGTATAGCGGTTTTATAATTCACGTTATCCACCATGGCGGCATACAAATAAGTGCCCAGGGCGGCAATTTATTTGACTCCGCCCCTGGGTCTATTCCAGGGACATCTCTTGGAATGTCAAGAAGGTTTTTTACTGTCGACCTAGAGATGCATTCCCATTTTCTGTTACCAAGTGATAGTGTGAAAAACACTTAAGTTGATAATGAAAACTTAGAAATAACATCAGAAGTAAAGTACCTTGGTATTGTTATAGACAATAAACTTTCATTTAATAAACTCATAAGACGAAAGACGAACTTATTGAGAAGAATTCGAAAAAATCTTTCAACTGTTAGTGCAATAATCATTTTCAATACGATAATAAAACCACCATTTTGAATACTGCCCATCAATTCTGTTTTTGTGCAATCAAGAAACGATCAATAAGAAGGCTGGTATTCACCGAGCGCTCATAAACTGCTCTTAACTGTATGAGCTTCATAACTTGAAAATTATTTGTGCTATTCACCAACCACTCATAAGTATTTTTCTATGTTCGAAAACGAGCGCCAATGTTTGAATATGAGAGCAAATGTTCGAAAAATAGAACCAACCAAACATTCCCAAAATGTAAAATTAAACTGTTTTTGGAAACGATAGACAGCTGAATAGGCAGATGCCAAAAGAATATCAACAAACCCAAAACATTTTTTACTTTTGTTTGTAAATAACAGCCTCAACTTCTAAAATAAAGCAATGCGAACAAATTGTAAAGTGCAATATTTATACTCCAATCGCTTATAATGTTAGATATGTTAATGTGGGCTAACGTTGCACAAAGAATTTTAATGTTTACTGTTTGCCTTCCAAATAAAACATTATTTAATGCCTGCTTACCTTTCTCGTTTCATTAGTTATGGAGGTAATGTTCAACCTTTTTCTTTCAGAAATAACCAAGACTTCCGCCTTTCATTTGCAAGAACAAGTGTAGCCCAAAATAGTATTTTCTTTAAAGGACTTCGAATTTTCAACAGTTTTCCAAATGAATTAAAATCCGGAACCAATTACAGCAGCTTTAAAAGACATATTGTAACTTTTGTTAAACTTCACAATTAGTTTTTGCATTTTTTCTTTCTGTTTAAATTATCTATTATCTATTTATTATTTAATTATTTATTTGTTATTAAATTATTTATTTATTGCTAAATAATTTACTTTTATTTTTACATATTGCTCTTTTAAACACACATAAACAAAAATGTATTTTATAAACTTTGTAAATTAATAAACTAAATCAATAAACATACATACAAAGGGGTCTAATCATTTGAATGCATTTTCTTACTTAGGTACCTAATATTTTGTTCGACCTTCCAGGTATTTAATAATTACGAGTATAAATAGTCCTATAAGACGCAAACAAAAATCTGGAGCGTGTCAGGAGAGGAAAAAATGTATTTTTCTAAAAATAAATACTTAAATTACTTGAAAAATATGTTGAAATATAACGGATGTACTTAATTAAAGCCATGCTCGGCAAAAATCCTCGTATCAAATCCTCCTAGTGGGTGCCGGGCGGTAATGATCACCAGAGCTAATCTTGTGCGGTGTCAAGATGGGGATCAGCTAAGGTCAGGTCGAATTGTTGTGGTGTTCCTTTACTTCTCAATAGTTCAACACTCAGCAATGCGATTTGACCATAGATACGGGGTCCCTAATTTTCAGTTGTGGTGTGAGCATTTTCATAATCCGTGCCGAAGAAATGGAAGGCTGGGGGGTAAACCAGTCTCTAACAAGCTCTTTCGGACGCCTTGGCAGGGTTCGTCATACTCTTTGCCTTACCCCGGTATATCGGCTCTGCCGGGGCTGACCTTTCCTTTCCGACCTACTCATGAGAATCTAATTGTTTTCTTTACACTATGGACGATAATGACAAGACAGACGTAGAACCATTCGCCGACACAGAGGATGAACTCTTGGCCTCAAGCCAAGAAGCCCTTAAGGGTAGTTCAGTGAGTACCGGTAGTTTCGGTGCTCATGGGCTACCCGGACCTTCCGGAAGCACAGGCAGTACCAGACATAGTACCCCTGTGCATTCCAAGCCTACCAATAAATCCCGATTTAAAAAAAAATAAAAGACAATCAGCGAGCGCCCTTCTCAAGGTCCAGTTCAAGAGCGCTACCTACTTTCTTGACAAGATAGCCAGGAACGAGGAAGCTGGAACGGTCCATGTGCGGAACGCTGCTGACAAATCAATGTACCAGAAGATCGTTGCAGATTACAACGAGCTTCTGGCGACAGAAGAAAAGGTCATCAAGCGAAAAAGATCTCAAGAGGAGACCACACAACCGCAGAAGAAGAGCAGGCTTGAAAATACTAAGAGGAGTGAACAAATGCCACCTCTTAGAGCAGCGCAAGCGCATGCTCTGGAAGTTGTCAGAGACGATCTCCAGGTATCGGTTGTGGATAAGCTCTCCACAAACAACTAAGGTCTGTTGGCTGTGTGGAACCTCATCGAGGCCAAGCTCTCAGAGATGGTGTTTTTATACACTCTGTCGGCAAGTGAGGGTCCCTATCCTGGTTTCGACTCTAGCGAGCTGCTCAGGGGATATAGGGTAATCAAGTGCGATGACCAGTTCTCTAGGGAGTTCCTTAGTACAGGCGTCGCTAAGATCAGCAACGACTGAGAGGGCCTGAAGCTCAAGCTAATCGTAGCTAAGGACATCCCTAGAAAACCAATAACTCGCATTTGGTTGCCCCTCATGGGCATCAAGCCGAGCGGACTAGAGCTGATCCGCGGACTTCAGAGGCTAAATCCGCTGGTTCCTATGCATGACTGGGCTGTCATTAAGGTAGAGGAACCGCAGAAGAATAGCGATGGTTCTGAGGATCAGCGAGAAAGCCAGGGAGCCCTCGAGAACGCCGATTTCAAGCTCAAGTTCGGCATACGCAACATCCGAATAAAAATCTTGCGTAATCAGGGAGAAGACCCCGACAAAGCTGATGACATTGTCGAGATTGACGAAGTTGTTGGCGATGTCGTTGTTCCTAGCGAGCCGCTGGGCCCTGACTGTGCAAGGTCCCCTCAAAATTAAAAACGCGCTGCGAGTCATACAGATTAATCTGAAGCACTCCAAATGTGCCTCGGATAATCTAAGGAAGGAAAACGTCGACGTAGCGGTTGTTCAAGAACCATGGGTGAATGACCTGAGAGTAAGAGGCCTCCATGACCACCAATGCGACCTGTTTTACAAAATCGCAAGCCTAGACCAAGGTAAGCCTAGAACTTATATTTTAGCTAAAAAAAAACACTTAAGCTTTTTTGTGTCCAGATCTTAGCACTCCTGACCTAACAGTAGTAAGGTTGGAGGACAAAAGTGCAGATGGTTTATTTTTGGCCTCGGCGTACTCGGCCCATGACCGACAGTCAACGCCAGAAGAGTTGCGAACCCTAACAACCGAAGCTAAAGCCAAAGGGACTAACTTCTTGATTGGTAACGATGCAAATGCACGACATACCTTCTGGGGTAGTTCAGAGATCAATAAACGAGGTGAGTCTCTTTTTGATTTTATATATGACGGTCTGCAACAGAGGTAACACTCCCACTTTTGTCTTTCCGAGCTCGGAAAATGATGAAGGCTGGGAGGACGTACTAGATATTACGATCGTAAATAACAACCTTAGTCTAAGAGTAGAGAATTGGAGGGTATCCCTTTTGAAATCTTTTTCGGATCACAGATGGATGGATACTCTTCAACATTAATTTCAAGACCGAAAAAAAAACCCCTTATAGAAATTCCAAAAGAATCGACTGGAAGAAATTCAGTAAAGTTGTTAAATCTAAACTGGCCAATATACCGAACCAGAGTCTAGACTCGGTTATAGATCTTGAGTCAAAGGTGAAATCATTTGAAGCATCAATGAGTACTGCTTTTAAGGTCTCTTGTCCAATTAAATATAGCCATAAAACACTACCCCCTTGGTGGAATGAAGACCTATCTAATCTAAAGAAAATGACTAGAACAATCTTTAATATCTGCTACAAACATAAGTTTTATCAACCCTATAAAGACTGTCTCAAAGTTTACAAGCGAGCTCTCGCATCAGCCAAGCAACAAGGCTGGAGAGAATTCTGTCAGTCAATTGAAAATATAAAAGATACCGCTAGGCTTGGTAAAGTTCTATCTAAGGAACATTGTAATCCATCATTCTTGAAAAAGCCTGATGGTTCCTGGATAGTCTCTCCAGCTGAGTCTTTGGAACTATTGATGACGACACACTTTCCGGGCTGTGAGACCAGTAGTTTATCTACGCTAGAACCTTGGGGTACATCTTCAGGTCGTGTAGATCACATCAATACCGTTATAACAAAGGAAAAAATTGCCTGGGCAATTAATACTTTCTCTCCATATAAGTCTCCAGGCCTGGACGGCATACCGCCAATTATACTCCAAGAACTGCAAGAGATAGCAGTTCCCTGGCTGGAAATAATTTTTAAAGGATGCCTCTCTCTTAACTATGTTCCCGAGTCCTGGAGACATGTTAAAGAGTGTTTTTTATCCCGAAAGTCGATAGGCGGGGACATGAATCCGCGAAGGATTACCGGCCAATTAGTCTGACATCTTTCGTGCTTAAAACTTTAGAGCGCATCCTCGACACCCATATTAGACACATCCTAGAGGGATGTCCCCTTGAAAACTCTCAACACGCATACCTTAAAGGCAGATCCACGGAAACCGCCCAGCACGAGGTGGTGCGTACTATTGAGAAATCTATAAACTATAAAGAATACACTCTCGCCACTTTCCTAGATGTTGAAGGGGCTTTCAATAACGTGCTTACTGAATCCATTCTAGAATCTTTAGTTGATTTTGGTGTAGAAGACTACATTAGGGAGTGGATAATATCCATGCTCAGCGACAGAAGGATTTAATCCACGTTAGGCAATACAAACTCGACCACACACATTAGTAGAGGAACACCCCAGGGTGGGGTTTTGTCCCCTCTTCTATGGCTTTTAGTGATGAATAAAATTCTCGTTAAGTTGAAAAGATATTGTGTGAAGGCGGTGGCATATGCTGATGATTTGGTGATATTGGTGTCAGGGAAGTTCACTCCTGTGTTAAGTGAGATCACGGAAATGGCTTTAAGGAAGGTTAGCAACTGGGCCACGAGTTGTGGAGTAGGAGTTCTTCCGACTACCTGACTTTGCCAGTGTCTTTCAAGCTGCATTACTGGCAATCAGGGAAGCATCCAAGTTACTAAATGAAGATCCAAACCAGAACCGAAATGCAGCTATTTTTACAGACAGTCAGGCGGCTGTTAAGGCTATTAATTCAGCTAAATCATCCTCCAAATTGGTCCAGCAACGCCAGGGTGAGCTTTCGAGTCTGAACACTGACCTCGGTGTCACTCTTATCTGAGTTCTGGGTCACAATGGCATTGGGGGCAATGAACGGGCTTACGAGCTGGCCAGGCAAGGATCAGCCCTTCATGGCTCACTTGCGGAAAGAGTAAACATTCCGCTTGGAGTTATGAAGGGCAATATTCTCTCAATTTTTCTCACTGAATCAAACCACAGGTGGCATAGTTTATCAAACTGTAATATATCTAGAAAGATCTGGCCCACCTATAATAAACCCCGAACAATTGATCTAATACGCAGACCCGTAGACAGCGAGGCTTGGCATACCTCACAATACTCACTGTCGGAGCTGTGGGGACCAGCAAGAAAAGGAAACAGTATTTTATTTCCTCTGCAAATGCCCCGCTCTGGCCAAAGCTAGAGCAAAACCATTCGGAAGGGCTTTTTACAACAACCTTAACGAACTTTCGGAAATGAAGATCAAAGACTTCATTTCTTTCCTCAACGCGACGAAATGGCTCTAGGACAAATTTATGATAGTGGACTGGGGTTTTGGCGGGGGTTCGTGCTGCACAGTAGCCGTTTGATTATTCGACCAGATCAGTTCACGCTCCAGTGCAAGCCAACAAACTGCCTAGTTGGGCAAACTTTGGATGGTGCGGGTGCGGGTGTGGTTGTGTGAGTGACCCACTTTCAGGTGATTCTGCGAAAGCTACTCAGTCTTTCCACAAGCCACAAAATTCATTCAACTTTATTCTAAATTCAAATAAAAATGGACGATATCCTGAGGATATGCCACAATCTCCCTTTCAATTCAATCCACAGGTTCTAACGAGTTGTGGTATCAAAACGGCGCACTTAGCGCTAATTGGGCTATGGGCTAGGCTGCCCGTGGCCGCCATTTCTACCTACCTACATAATTAAAGCCATAAATCATTATTATGGTTTGGTTTTTAAAATATAATTTCAAAACCAACATTTTTGAAAAAAAGCTCTCCTGTTTTGTAACAATTTTCTTAATTAGGAACAAATTTGGCTTTTAATATTTAATGCTCTAATAACTAGATTTTCATCTAAAAACTATAAACCGAATGGCGTCGTTTTATAGGCTATTGAATAGACCGGAATTTTAAGGGAAGAAAGGAACAATTGCGTTCACGGGTTTTTATTATTGAATATGTTTGTGTGGAACTGAAGCTTAGACCGCTTTCACACAAGGAAACTGAGTTGCCAGAAACTAGCTAGTTTGTAGGTGAGAAGGGTGTGTTGGGAAATTTGTTTCATTCCCCTTACGCCCTTCTCGCCAACAAACTCCCAGTTGGCCGCAGTTCAGTTTCCTTGTGTGAAAGCAGTCTTACATAAAACACAAAATTCACTTAAATTTACCCATGCATTCTGAGACAATGGTCAACACTGGTCATTTTTCAATAATCTCGGTATAAAAAATTTTATAATAAAATTTAAGCAGGGCATTTGTCAAAAACTCGAAAAATTACTGATTTTATTTTTTTTTTACCAAATTGGTAATAACTTTTTTTGGAGCAAAGGTTCACGCAAGACATATCAGAATAAATGCTCAAGCAAAGTAAATGCTCAAGCCTTTGATATGACGGATCAAACATTTTTTTTTATGAAAATTGGCGAAAATATATCCTTTTAAAAATAATCTTTTTTTATATTTATTTTTCAGTTTTTTCTCGTAAGCATCTTTTTGATTTGCAATTCATTGGGACTTTATGGCATGTTTCCCATTCTAACAAAATTTTAATAATATTTTTGGAAAAGTTCTTGATACATCATATTTTAATTAGGTAATTTTTCATAGTAAGAACCCAAGTTAAAAAGTAGGTAATTCCTTCTTCAAATATTAAATAAAACAATAAAATAATAAAAAAAATTAATTTTTAACTTTTTTTTAATAGAAATTTTTGTATGCAATATTACTAAGGTTATAATAATTATTTATAACAATTATTTCATACTTATAATAAAAAAATTATTCAATTCTGTAAAGCGGCTAGCTCGAAAAACGGAAATGCAAAAAATGGTTCTATATAAGCTACCATTATTTTTGGTCCAAAAACAAAAATTTCAATTAAACAAATAAAAAAAAATAAATAAATCGGGTGGCACAACGGCTCATGAAGAACCAGGGCCTAGTGACTAACAACTCACAACCATTCCTGTGTGCGCCTTTCGACAGGAATGGAAGGGACCTACAATTTTATGCCGAATCCGAACGACTAGACGAGAAGCACTTATTCGTGCCAAGTGATACTCTTGGAGGATTTGTCAATTCCTCGCAAGAGGCAGTAGCCCTGAAAAAAAAAATGTTTAGTTTTTAGGTGGACGAAGCTGGGAGCGATCCCAGACCTCCAGCGTGACAGTCGAACGCACTAACCATTACGCTACGGGCTACAACGCTACGGGGTAAACATATAAAACATACCATAAAAACAGAAAGTAGCAAGTTTTATAAAAATCGATCCATCCGTTCAGTCTGTAGGCCTAGGTGTTACCAATTGACAGACGGACAGATAAAACTGCGG
Organism: Melangyna quadrimaculata; assembly: GCA_949320155.1. NCBI lineage: Eukaryota > Metazoa > Arthropoda > Insecta > Diptera > Syrphidae > Melangyna > Melangyna quadrimaculata. Next base: position 203,014,995 of record OX439483.1, on the reverse strand, counting down.
GAACCACTATTTTCGAATTCTCTATTACCGTCGTTATGACATTTTTGATAAAAATCTCCAATGATTTGCAAGTCACAAAGATGCTTACGAGCAAAAACTGCAAACAAAATATAAAAAAAGGTTATTTTAAAAAGGATATGGGTGATCCTACAAACTATGGAAAAAATGATGATAATTTCGGCACGACACTTTTTGAAGAAAATGGTGGTAAAAACTTACTCTAGCTAAACATTAGAACGTCCTTTCACATACCACAAAGCTGCCAGTCAAAATCAAATAAAAATAACAATTTAATGGGAATTTTCCTTTTAAATTAAGTGGTCAGTGGTCTTAGTTTTTTCTTCCGAGGACTGATATAAAACACAAAATATAGCTAATAAATAATTATGTTTTCATATACAAATTGTGATTTATGTATATAATGTATGTAGTATAATACAAAATACATATCAAATGCTTAAGAAAAAATACATAAAAACATCCAGACTAATTGTTATGTACATAGGTACCAAACATTATATTTTAGACTTCAGTTTTATCTCAGTTGTTTTCAATAAAAAGTTATTAAAAATGTGTTAAGTAAATTATTTTTGTGGTAGATCATTTATTTTTTAGAAATGTTAAATAAAATCGTAACGAATTTAAAAAAATAGCCTTAATTCGGAAAAAATTATTTAAAAATTATGCCAGGGGACTGAGAATTTTCATAAATTTTGTGCCAAAAACATAGTAATGTTTTATTTGAAAAAAGAAAAAAAAATATTTTATACTGTGGTTTCACTAAGCCTATACAATACTGCCAAAAATGTGGCTGTTTTCATACAAAATTTGTCCAAAAATCCTTGCCAAGAGACTGAGAAATTGAGTGGACATTCCCTATTTTCTATCACAAATGACTTCTTCACAACTGACATATGTACATAACGGACGCAATGAACTTTCACTATTATGTGTTAGCGAGACTTCAAACTTCAATGTACCATATCTGAAACTTCGAATAAGAAAAATAAATACATGGCTGAAAATAAACAGACTGGTGCTTAATGTTACAAAAACGAAATATATGTTATTTTGATGTAATCCTGTAAGTTTGTCTAATGTAATTTTGTATTAAACTAGTGGAAACACCCGGCGTTGCCCGGGTCCCTTTTGTTAAAGGATTGTTTGTTAACAAATCTTGAGAAAAAAAATTTCCCGTGGAAAATAGTTTTCCTTGAAAATATTTCTTCTATCGTGAATATCTCTGAAATAAATTCGATGAATTGACCGCCCAATTCCCCAGGAAAACTTATTCCCGACATCAATAAATTTTCAACATCATTCATGTTCTCAATTTTCAAAGGATAGAAATATTGTGCTAGTGTTAATTATTATTAATATAAAAGCTTAACTATATATTCACGTTCTTCTAAATATCTATGCTAAAGACACCTACTTGTAAGCAAATATTTGAAAAATTTGTATGATTTGCTTTCTCGCCCCAATTATCAACTGTCAAAGCAAAAGGTGTGATTTTTCGGATTTTTGACATTTCACCACCATCACTGCTGGCCGAGACGTTAGGTAATAACACCGTCCTTAATCGATTTGTGCCCTTAGATTTTGACATTTCGACACACGACCTGCACCGCACAGAAGAGAGGAGCTGTAATACGGCAGTTTTTGCTCGTCTTATAGCTTTGCTGTTATAATTTTTGTTATCATTGTGAATGATTTACTCTACGGAGCGAATGTTTCTCACTGATTTGGGAGATTGTGAAAGTATTCGCCGTGTTGATTTCAACATAACTAAATTTTCACCGACCATGTAAATCATACATGATTTGTTAAGGTTTTACCTTCCACCACAATCCAATCAACAACCAGCGCATTTTTACTGACTTGAGAATTATAGCATGCCATTCATTAGCCTTTCATCACTACTTATTATATTTTCCAACATTCTAACATTCACTTACACATTCAACAAAAACCAGGCAAAAAACGTATACGCACTTGAAACGTCAAATCTCATAGCTAAGCTCTGTACAACGCTCATGTCTTGTTCAAAAAGTTATATTTTTCGCCATGTCGCTGCATGGACATATATTTTTTGGACTCCATTGGATTTTTTCTGGACATGTTTATAATCCTGCCATCTGTTTAATCGTATCAGTCTTTAAAATTGTATACTTGTCTATTAATATTTTGTATGTATTTAAATAGTGAGACAACAACCTTTCCAAAGACATCTAAATTTTGAAATTCGGATAAGTACTTTCCGATTTATAGCCAATTTTATGCAGATAAATTGACAATTTTAAATTAAATTTCTGGATTTTATCTGTAAAAAATATTTCTAATAAAAAATTTTAATATTTGAAATTATTTTGTGAAGCTTGTGAGCAACGCACAGTTATGTTTAGTATATCAAAATTTTTATTAGATATTCAAGATTTATAATTTTTAAATTCGAAAATATTTGATGGGCGTGGTGAAAATATAAAAATAAAATTTTGCATTTTTTTTGATAAATAAATCAATAAAGCTAATTCTGGAGTGGCTTTTGTTGAAATGATCGCTTAACATTTATTAGCAATATCAATATTTTAGAACAGGATTAGAGCAATTGGTGTGTTTGTTTTGTTTTTCAAAATTTATCAATTTTTTATTAACTTTTGCATTTAAAGTACCAAAAATAGAATTAATTTTTCACTAAATCACATTTTTAGTATGAATTTTTTTAAGATTTTGCAAAAATTTTAACACAAAAATTAAGATTATAAATTTCTACCGTAGTCTATATCATTTGTTAGTATTATTTGTTATGAACTATCAGGCATTACTAAAGTTTGAAGCCTCTAAATTTGGCTAAATGGAGCTTTATTGTGATTTATCTCATTAAATAGCTCCTACTGTTTTTCCCTTTAGATTTACAAATATAAAATTACTAACATATTTGTAGAAGAATGTAACACCTATAATTGTGTGTCATTAGTTTTTCAAAATTTATAAATTTTTCATTAACTTTTAACAATTTTCTAAGTAAATACACTCAAAAGGTATGAATTTTTCGCTTTATGGCAAATTCTTTCTCTTTTAACAATTTATTTTGTCATGAAAGTGAATATTTTTTTATTTTTATAATTTTTTATGTCTTATAACCTTTCATTATAACTCATTTATAAATATCAAAAAAGTATTACCCATGTTATGGCCATTTACATTTATTTTATGTATATTTAAGCAAAAAGAAAAAAATGTATCGACCAATAACTGGATTTTTGCAAAATTTTTCTTTCAGTTATGTTTAAAATTCCATATTAAAGCTTGTGGTTATCGTAGAAATATGTTTTATATACCAAAATAATTGCTGATTCGTATAGATTATTACAAAATTAAAATTTTGATAATCGGTTAAATAAAAAGTAACAATATTCACTATTTAGTCAAAATAATGCTATTTTATCTGTTTAAGCGTATTAGTCTTTAAAATTGTATAGACGTCTATTAATGTTTTGAATGTGTTTAAATAGTGAGACAATGACCTTTCCATCGACATCAAAATTTTGAAATTCGGATAAGTACTTTCCGATTTATAGCCAATTTTATAGAGACAAATTGACAATTTTAAAACTTTTTCTGGATTTTATCTGTAAAAAATATTTGTAATGTAAAATTTTCATATTTGAAATTATTTTGTGAAGCTTGTGAGCTGCGCACAATTATGTTTTATTTATCAAAATTTTTATCAGATTTTTCAAGATTTATAATTTTTAAATTATAAAAATAAAATTCGTTGAAAAAGCATCATTTTTTGGTAAATAAATCAATAAAACTAATTTTAGAGTGGCTTTTGTTGAAATAATCACTTAACATTTATTAGCAATATTTAAGAAGAGGATTAGAGCAATTGGTGTGTTGGTTTTGTTTTTCAAAATTCATCAATTTTTTAGTTACTTTTGCATTTAAAGTACCAAAAATTGAACTGACTTTTCACTAAATCACATTTTTAGTAGAATTTTTTTAAGGTTTTGCAAAAATTTTAACACAGGAATTTAGATTATAAATGTCTACCTCAAATATTACTGAAGTTTGAAACCTCTTAAGTTGGCTAAATGGAGCTTTTTGTGATTTTTTTTATTAAATTTCCCCCACTTTTTTCCCGTTAGATTTACAAATACAAAATTATCACATGTTTGTAGAAGAAGGTTACACCTATAAATGTGCATCCTTTTGTTTTTAAATATATAAATTTTTGATTAATTTTTGAATTTAAAGTACGAACAAATAAGTTGATTTCTCATTAAAACACATTTTTAGTAAACATTTTTTTAATATTTTGCAATAATTTTTACACACAAATTTAAGTTATAAATTTCTATCTAAATTTCATGTATCATATTTTATTATGAACTATTAAGGTTTGCTCAATTTTGAAACCTCTAAAGTTGTCTAAATGTAGCTTTTTTGTGATTTATTTATTAAATTACCCCTACTTTTTTTCCCGTTAGATTTAGAAATACAAAATTATTCACATATTTATAGAAAGGGTTACACCTATAAACGTGCATCATCAGTTTTTTGAAATTAAAAAAAAATGCATCAAGTTTTGAATTTAATATATGTAATATAAATTTGACGGGTCATTTACACACCCTTTTAGTATGAAATTTTTCACCTCCCCTTAATAATTTGTATACAGAAATCTCATAGCTAAATTCTGAGATAAAAACTTTAATAATCGTCCGAGTAGAAATGAAGTTATGATTTTTTATATAAAAAGAACTCCATTTAGAAATTCAATTGATATAACGGTGCTCTCCACTGGTAGACGATTGTTGACAATGAACAAAGCGGAGCATTTCTATTGATTTTATTCCATTTTTTATGAATTTTAAAAATCAATTGTGATGCGAATATAGGAGGTAGATTAGAAAGTGAGGTATCAAATTAATGGCTATTCTATTGAGATTAAATATAAGAAAAAAGTAAATCAATCCATGCACACACCCACATGTTATTAAGTAATATGTGTGATCAATATTATATTGTCAATTTCTCAGCTCAACGGTACATTAGGAATATAATTTTAACAAGGTCCTAGGATATATAGCTATAATTCATTAGTACATTGCAAACCTCTACGACTGTTCATTAAAAAAATATTAATAAAAAAACAAAAAAAAAAACAATTTCATATAGGCAACACTTTTTTATTATTGTTTAAGATTTCTAAAAAATTTTAAATTTATTTTTTTTTTCAGAAGCTTTCTATCGGATAGCTGGGGGATAGACATTGTTGATGCCATAATAAAAAGTTAGTATTTTGATTGTTTTGTTGTTAGTTTGGACACCCATACAGCCAAACTGACAAGAAAACAAAAAAAGACTTTTATATATTAAGTTAAGATAACGAACAAATAGAACAAGTGAAACAAATAAAATATCTTGGTGTTGTCTTAGAGGAATAACTTAACTTTAATGAACATATAAATTATATTTGTAAGAAAATGTCAAAAAAAATTGTAGTTTGGAGAAAAATAAGAAAAATATCACTATGAGTACCGCTGTAAATTTATGTAAAGTACTTATTAAACCTCATTTTGATTATTGTTCTAGTTTACTGTTTATGTGTCCACAAAGTCATAAAGATAGGATTCAATTACCAAAACAAAGTAATGCGAACTGTCTTAAAATGTAATAGGTATACGCCAATTCGATATATGCTAAATACTCTTAAATGGTTAAATGTCAATCAGCGGCTTTTTATGTCATGCATGATATTTGTATTTAAAATTAAAATTAATATGTATCCCGGTTATTTATGCCAAAACTAACGTACTAATTAATATATAGTTAGAATACAACTTGCGGAACAATGATGACCTGAGAATAGAAAGAGCAAGAACTAAAAGAGGTCAACGGACTATATTTTACATGGGATTTAATGCATTCAATAATCTTCTGAGAAATAAAAAATACTAAAAATGTATTTATAGAAAAATAATTGATTATGTTCAATCTAATACTAATGTATAGAATTTGTTGTTATATGAACAAAAAAATGTAAATATTAAATTATTATAAACTATGTATGTACTTGTACATATTTATCTATTTAGTAAAATTTAAGTTATAATATTGTAAAGTGTAAACTAAATCGCTTTTAAAGCTAAATAATACTACGTTTCCATACAAATTTTAATCTCCTCAAATGAAGATTTCAAATAAAACTCAATCAAATCTACTTGGAAACATTTGTTTGTCAAATCAAACAAACTTTTTTTTCGAAGAATAATTGTGGAACCAACCTATTTTCGTTTATTGACAGATGGAAATGTAAAAAAAACTATCTATCTCACTTCCACTTCATATCAAAAAAATGAAACATCATTTAAATGTTTTGCCATAATCCTCTTTTTGTGCAGTGGAAACACCAAACAAATCTCATTACCTAAATCTCGGTTTAGTGGTTGGTGGAAACGTAGTATAAATTACATTCATTCATTAGACCCAAATATAAAAGAACAGTTATGATTGTTTGAAAAACAAGCGGGGAACACGTCAGGGGACTGAGAATTAGGCACTTTGAAGAATATTTTGAGTAATGAAAATGTATCAAACATTTGCATTTTTGTTGACAGATTGATTGGTTAAACCGTTTTCAAAATATCAGCTCGACCATAGAAAATTCCATCATTTGTAGAATCACCCATATATTTTCTCCAATTTTCATCAAAAAAAATGTTTGATCCGTCATAATAAAGACTTGGACAAACCTTGGATCCAAAAAAAAGTTATGAGCGATTTAGTAAGAAAAATTAAAGTCAGTGATTTTTCGATTTTTTTAGGTCAGTTTCTGTCAAATTGCCCTACTTAAATTTTTTTATAAAATTTTTTAAACACCAATTTTTATAGAAAATCTAATTTCCTACAAAAAGTTTCTTATACTACGTTTCCACTGACCACAAAACCGAGATTTAGGTAATGAGATTTGTTTGGTGTTTCCACTGCACAAAAGGATATAAAAGCGGATTATGACAAAACATTTAAATGGTGTTTCACTTTTTTGATTTGAAGTGGAAGTGAGATAGATAGTTTTTTTCCTTCTGTAATACTACGTTTCCACCAGACACAAAACCGAGATTTATGGTGGATTTACATATCTGCGTTTGCTTTCTGCAAAAAAAAGGGATGCCAAATACAAAATGTATATTTGTTAGATAGAGAGAAAAGATCATAATGCAGAAGAACTTCGTTTCTATAGGAAAGTGCCATAATGCAGAAATGAAGACGAAAATGTTCATCTTCCTGATGGTTCTCTTTCACTCGCTCGGATTTTGTGTATACATTTGTCCTGCTCTACTTTTCTGCATTATGGCAGACGAAGATACATGTAAATCCAGCATTATACTACGTTTCCACCAGATTTAGCAAGATTATCACCAATCTCCTTGAAATCTTCAAGATTTACCATACAAATTTTAATCTCCTCAAATGAAGATTTCAAATAAAACTCATTCAAATCTCTTGGAAACATTAGTTTGTCAAATCAAACAAACTTTTTTTTCGAAGAATAATTGTGGAACCGACCTATTTTCTTTTATTGACAGATGAAAATGTAAACAAAAACTATCTATCTCACTTCCACCTCATATCAAAAAAATGAAACAACATTTGAATGTTTTACCATAATCCTCTTTTTGTGCAGTGGAAACACCAAACAAATCTCATTACCTTAATCTCGGTTTAGTGGTTGGTGGAAACGTAGTATTAGCAAGATTATCAAAAATCTCCTTAAAATCTCGAAGATTTACCATACAAATTTTAATCTCCTCAAATGAAGATTTCAAATAAAACTCATTCAAATCTACTTGGAAACATTAGTTTCAAACAAACTGTTTTTTCGGAGAATAATTGTGGAACCGACTCAAGAAGATGAACATGATGGCGGATTTACATGTATCAGCATTTTGTTTCTGCACAAAAAAAAGGATGCCAAATACAAAATGTATATTTGTTAGATAGGGAGAAAAGATCAAAATGCAGAAGAACTTCGTTTCTGCATTATAGGAAAGTGCCATAATGCAGAAATGAAGACGAACATGTTCATCTTCTTGATGGATCTCTTTCACTCGCTCGGATTTTTTGTATACATGTGCTCTACTCTACTTTTCTGCATTAAGCAGATGAAGATACATGTTAGTCCACTATGATCGTCTTCATATCTGCATTATGGCACTTCCTATAATCTGCATGCACGAAGATCTTCTGCATTTTGGTGTTGTCTCTCTCTATCCAACAAATGTAAATTTTAGTTTTACATCCCCTTTTTTTGCAGAAGTCAGACGAAGATACATGTAAATCCACCATAAAAGTTGTATGGCAAATTTTCGAGATTTCAATGATATTTTGATAATCTTGCTAAATCTCGGTTTAAGTGTCTGGTGGAAACGTAATATTAAGTTTAATTCACAAATTCGGATTTGTTTTCGAGTTATACCGACAGTATTGAAAAATGAACAGTGTGACCATTCTCTCACAAATGCATGGGTGAATTTAAGCGACTTTTGTGTGTTTAATCAAGCTTCAATTTCACCCGAGCATATTCAATAATAAAAACCTGTGAACGCAATAATTGTTCTTTAAACCCCGACTTCATAGGCCATGAACAATGTACATAATCCAATCCACAATCTGATTTATATGGATGTGTCACTGCTTGGACATGGATTTTTGCAACTCCATTGGATTTTTTTTGACATGTTATTATTTTTATTTTTTGTATGGGAAATTCAACATTTGTTTACGTTGGAAATTTTTGATATTTTGCCTACTGAAGATTTTTGTAGTTAATCATTCTCCTTGTATAATTTTGGTTAATCAACCAGAAATCGTTAAGTTCCTCGAAACGTACAGAAGCCGGACTAGCATACTCATTGATAGCAATTTACAATCATCACTCATTGAATATAGTCTAATAAATACTTAAGTTTCGTCACTTAAAAACAGTTTCTAGCTGTAAACTTGCAAGCTAGCATGTACATAATTTAAATTGTTTTCAATACACAACCGGCTTAAGAAAAATGAATAAATAAAGAACCACTTGTCTTGAGGCTTGACTCAACTTTATCTCTATGGCGGTAAGCAGGGAACAGCAAGTACTGATACTGACTGATACCAAATTGCGCCAGTATAAGTGCAAAGCTGTTGCACAGACACATTAATCTTTGTTTGAAGAAAGAATAAGAATCTCATCTAAAAACTGGCCTAGCCATCTGTACAAACAGTAGAAATACCTACAGCCACCCAAATGCAAACAACCAGGGCGTTTAACTTAAAAAAAAAAAACATTTGAGTACACAATAGAAATAGTTATTTTTTTTAGGGCTTCAAGGTTTTTTTAATTATCTTTCTCCATTAAATAACGCGTTAAATTTTATAAAAAAAAAAAATAAATGAGAACATAACTGCATGCGTGTGACGATGAAACGACGACGAAACAACAACGGTGATGGTGGTTGGTGGATGAAGGCAAAAGCAGGCAAATCGATTAGCTATTAGCTTCGACATTCACAAATTCACATTGCATGCAATGCACCTCTCTAATCAGCGTTTGGGGATTTTTTTTTCATGATTTTGAATCGATCGAAAAACCAAAAATCGGGCACAATGCCCTGGAATTATTTTGCAATCCTATAAAATATCATATTCCGGTTCATTTGGAAATAATTTCTGCAGAATTTTTTATCGTCTATTTGGGTGAGTAAATAGAAAGAATATTTTTCACAGCGACGACGAGGCATTCGGGAATCGAGATTATCTCAGAGATGGTTTTTTTTTCTGATGGGCGGAGGAAGAATGATAATAAATTTACCTTTGAGACTAGTTCATTGTATTTTATTTACAATCACTTGGGCGGCACTTGTTTTTAAGGGCTTTTCCAAAATGTTAATGATACAACAGCACAATTATTTTATTTTAACACTCGGTTTATTTAAAGAAAAACTTGTATTTTTTAATTTTAATAGATTTCCACTTTTCCCAGGGAAAGCAGCCATCGTTGAAAGTCAAATTTATACTGTCAGCCATTCCGACGATGTAAGGCGATTTTGTGGCTGTCAAATAGGTGTTGCCATATTAGAAAATCTAAACATTTTGGTTTTGGTTATGATAGTGGTGAGTTCAGGGGTGTGTTAACTAGGTAGGTATTAATATAAAAATAAGGGCATTTACTAAAAAAAAGAGAAATCTCGCGAGCGAATGTTTCTAGAAGTTAACTGTGTTTTAATGAAACAGAATCCACTATCCACATTCACTCTAATGTAAATCCACGTCAGGATCTGCACTTTAGCAGAACTGTACCGCAATAGAACTTCAAATATTTTTGTGTGAAATCGTAATTGAACTATATCGCACAGAGCGAAAACTGAACTACGTGGTGCAACACTAAAGCCGAATTTACACTTGACTCGTATGTTGTGTTGTGGAGTCACGTGTCGGTGTAATTCCATATATTATATGTGCCACAGTGCAACACAACACACGAGACAAGTATGGTTCTATACGGATATGAAATACAACACACCACACGAGACAGGAGTGGTTCCGGCTTAACGCTGGGGCTCCATTTGCAATATTTGAGGCAATGGTATTTTCAGTGGCAAAAGCAATCTACTACTTTGGTGGGAATTTAATTCCCAGAAAATTTCAGTTCAATTCACTGTTTTTGCTTAGTCCCGATCTACATTTCCCGATTTTTCCACGAAGATTTTTCCAGAAATCGTGTGAAATATACACACAGAACGATTTTTTCCATAAGATTTTTTCCTTGTCTTCTTCATTTTTTTATTGCTGTGCTCTTCGTGTTTCATTGAGATTCACTCACACCATCAAACGAACGGCACACTGACACTGAACACACACAAAGGAATGGAAAGAAGGCGAAAGAAAACATAAACAGACTGGAAAAATCGTTAGAGTTTTGTGGTACAAACGATTTGATCCCTTACCCCTCACTTTTCACTCCCTTCACCAACGAACAAACGATCGGCACTGGAAAAATCGTTCAATGTAGACCGGGACTTACATAAGCCTTAAGCCTGATCCACATCTGTGTCGTGTGTTGTGTTGTGGAGTCGTGTGTCGCTGTCATTCCATATATTTTATGCGTAATAGAAGTACTTCTTTTCCACTGAAAAAAGATAAGGACTCGGGAAAAAACTCAGTTATATACCTCCTATACATGAGAATACATGAAGCAGCTATCTCTATCTAGCATGCATGTAGTGAATTTCCCTTCTATTAAAGTACTGACAAAGGTACTTCAAATGTATGTCAGCGAAGCACTACTGGAAGTACTTCTAAAGCCTGATCCACATCTGTGTCGTGTGTTGTGTTGTGGAGTCATGTGTCGCTATAGCTACAATGTATTTCATATGCGTAGAACCATATTTGTCTCGTGTGCAGTATAGCGCATAAAATATATGGAATGACAGCGACACACGACTCCACAATACAACACACGACACAGATGTGGATCAGGCTTAATGTTCATTCGCCAGTAGTTTCTTAAACCATTGCGAAAGCACTGAAACTTGTCCTTTATAAGTACTTCTTATGCGTATATATTGTACGTAAAAGAAGTAGATTGTTTCTTTTGAAACTGAGCCTTTTGAAATTATATATGATACAAATTTATATGCAAAATTGAATTTTACTAATAGTTTTCATTAACTAGTTTTAATGAAATCTATGTGTTAAATTCAACTGTTCATATCAACAAATTCACCAGTTTATTGCGAGTTTTATCAAAATAAATACAAAAATTGTTCAGACTTTAGAGCCGTGCCAATAATTAAACAATTTGCTGTAGGTATAACAATCTCAAAACACACGACGATCATCGAAAATTGTTTCCTTGACCGTGATGAATCTGAAATGCAGTAATAACAATAAAGTATAAAACACTAATAAAAACATATGTATTTTTTATTTAAAATTTAATTTAATTAAATATAATTTCAACAACCATGTGTAACTCGCGCTCGCCGATAAAATAACTATGTTTTTGTTTGTCATGTTTTGAACATACGAAATGAGACAAAACTTTGTGCATCGTATACATCGCACTCTTTCTTCCCTTTTACGATAGAAGAGTTTTATTTTTTATAAGGAGAAACAAAATTACTTTTTTTGATGGGAGAGTTTTTGGTAAATAGAGAGAATGCGTTTTGTTTGTGGTTGTATTTCAATGCAAACTACTGAGTTTTGGTTTGTAGGGATGGTTCTACGCATATGAAATACATTGTAGCGATAGCGACACACGACTCTACAACCCAACTAACAATTCAGCTTCTTTTAGCTTAAAAATATTGATGTACCGCAGGTTTCACTTTATATACAGCTTCGGTACGGCCTTCAGCGGAATTAAATTTCTTTATACATGTAACGAGCTGGATAACTTCTTCTTTAAGGCCGAATAGAAATAAGAAAAAGAAGACTTACCGAGTTTGCAAGCTGTCACTCGAATAGGCTTCTAAAATTGATATTACAGAAGATGATTGAAGATGTCACTTTAAAAAGGCTGCATAAAATTTGTATATAAGTTGCTGCCTTTAAAAGTTTTCTGTAACCATTTTCAATAAGCTTTATTGAAAACTTCGATACGACTTGTCAAGTCTTATTAAAGAATCATAAAAGAATGGCCACGTTCGGGTGGTAGGCAGACATATGGTATCTACTTAAACATCTGATACGTTTTCGAACGACCAAAACCGTGTATGTAACCAAACCAAACGAAAACCAAGAAAATAAACAGGTGAGATATCAGCTGTTAGTATGAAGTATTTCTCCCAAACCAACGCGAAAGCGGCGCGGAACATTCGCCGACAGCAGTTTTTTTTTTTTTGTTGTTTAGCATTATTTATTTGTCATTTATTTTTTATGATTGTGAATGATTCGCTCTGCATAGCGAATGTTTTTTCTTTAGGCATTACAACAAAACGAACAAATCTAGATACGATTGGCGACGTACCCGAACGCGGCCAATATGTCAATCTATAATAAAGAAGCTCGAATTTGTATAAGTCATTTTAAAGAAGCTTTTTAAAAAAAACTCTGTTCACATTTATAATTATATATGTATATTGAATAAATTGAACACGTGGAGAGAAAGATAATTCATTTAACTTGATTTGTCTTTTTGAGCATTCGGAAAGCTACGTTTCGTTGGTTTAAGACATAAGCTTCAATGCACGATAAACAGAAACGAGGTTTATGCTCATCAGGTAAACATAACATTCGGCATTTTCGTATATCTGGGTATTTATGTGACGTCACGGTCAGCTTTTATGTTTTTGTTCTATTTAAAGTGAAGACCATAATTTAAATTGTTTTAAAATTCTTAATGAGCAGTTTAAAAATAAAAAAAATTATAATAACAATCAAATAAAGTTAATTATTTTTCTTTTCTCCGAACATAAGCAGATGATTGTAACGTCACACCCCTAATGAGCATACCTTGTTTCTGTTAATCGTGCTTAAGTGGCCGTGTTTTTTCGGATGCAATTATCAAAAATATGCATTATAACTTAGTTTATTTTAAGACTATTGATATTAATTTAAGACTATTGAAATGAAAATAGAGCAAGGGAACTGCTAAACAAATCGTTTAGGTACATTTGTTTTCTTACGCGAAGTGTATAAGAGAGTTAAAGAAATCTTGTTCATGTGTGAAAATTTTTATAGAAGCTCGGATTTATTTAAGGAAAATTTAAAGTTTTAAGGTTAGACCGCACTAGGCGGAACTGCACTGCAGCGGAACTGCGATTCAAAATAATTTGTATGAAATTGTATGAAGTTCAGTTGCCGCTTAGTGCGATATAGTTCATACAATTTCATACAAATAATATTTTGCCGCGTCGTGAAGTGTAGTTCCGCTGCAGTTGTGTGCGGTCTAACCTTTAAAAAAGGAAAAGGCTGATTAAGTTTTTGCATCTTCCAAATTATATCTAAGATGGCTGAGTGGTTAGAGTGATGGACTGTCACGTAGGAGTTCCCGAGTTCGATCCCTAGTAAGGTAAAAATATAATTTATGTTTTATAATTGTTTCCAATACTATAATTAATAAATAATTGACTTTGATACTTGATTTCAGCTAAAATGCAGTAAAAATCACATTAAAAAATAAAAATAAAAATGTATCTTTCTTTTTTTTTATCTATTTTTGTTCACCTTCTATAAGACTTGTATTTCACTTTTATACAACCATGTCCGAAGCTATCAAGTAAAGTTGAAGTGTCATTCAAATTTCCAATATCTTCGTATTAGCTTCCTTAGGCTTTTATACAATCTGCTACTTTTAAAAGATCTGCGAATAAGTTTATAAGAAGATTTTCCGAAATCGCGTATACAAGCTATATTAGCTTGTTTAACATTCTCCTTTTTATGCTTAAGTAAACTTTACAAATGTTATGGAACTTCTAAAGCCTTTTCTTTCCAATTAAGCCGAACCAAAGCTAAAATGTAAGTTGGGGATAGATATATATTTCTCAATTTTGTACTTTTTGGCAAAAGTAGGTCTATGTTATTAAACCTATACTATACAATGATGGAAAAGGTGTTTAACATCTCGCCCAACTAACAAAATTGCTTCCGATTTCAGACATTAAAGTGTACTTCGTTGCTTTAGTGACCCGGAAATCTGTATAGGAGTCAAAGGTGATATAACTGATCCATTAGACTTTCAATTAGCAATAACATCAGCGTCACAATGCGATGAACTGATGTTTCTGTAATCATATCCAATAGTGATCCAAAGAAATATTAATGCAATCCTTAAAGTAAGTATCTTGCTTGGGTTCCTACATATATTGTATATATAAGCAAATATGGAAAGTCTTAATTGCAATAGTAATAATGCGAACGCTTTTTTAGTTCTGTAAAAATGTGGGCATTTTCATTATTTGCATAAATAATTATGTGCAATGAAAATATTAGGCTCTTATATTAATTCAAGTGCGGCAGGAGAAAACACTTTCAATAGATTTTGTTTAGATAAATTATGAGTTATGAAATTCTTTGAAGGAGTTTGAAGGAGAAAGTCATCAATCGGTTTTAACGCTAATTATATCATATAAAAGATTGGCAAAGCGGTTAGGGAGCTCCACAAGTAGTGCGAGGCATCCAGAGTTCGATCCCTAGGCTTACCTACATTTTTTTTTTATTTTTCTTCACGCTTTATACTTTACACACCTTTAGCACTTCTTTCGAACTCTCTTAGAATGTTCTTCATAGCACCTGAATTTCCTTCATTAAGGTGCTATAGGAGTTAAGTTCTCTTTTTTAACTCTATGGATGAGTATAGGAGTAAAATTATTACTTGGGATGCTTGCAAAAAACATATAAAAAATGTTCTGACAGATAAATTAACCATCATACACAATTTTAAATTGTTTTTTTGCCGGCAGATGTCTTCAGCATAGATATTTATTTCTCACTTTTGTACTTTTGTACACATAAAAACTTAAAAATTATGATCTGCTCCTTGGCAGATCACAACTCACGTTCTTCTTGTGAGGTTCATTATGAGGACTTCCACAGAATCCGAAATTGTGACCGCCCTATACAAAAACAAACCCACACAAAATTGTGACCTGTGACCCTCACAACGGCAGAATAAGGCTATAAATCTCGGTTTATTTTCTAACCAAAAGTCCTGTTGTACCTTCCACACGTAGAAACAACTGACAAATATTTTTATAGGGGAGTTTCCAAATACACCCAGCAAACGTAGAACTACATAAATAACCGGTGAAATATGAACATAATAGAAGTACTTCTTTTCCACTGAAAAAAGATAGGGCCTCGGGAAAAAACTCAGTTATATACCTCCTATGCATGAGAATACATGAAGCAGCTATCTCTTTCTAGCATGTGAAATGTATTGAATTTCGCTGCATTAAAGTACTGACAAAGGTACTTCAAATGTATATCAGCGAAGTACTACTGGAAGTACTTCTAATGTTTATTCGCCAGTAGTTTCTTAAACCATAGCGAAAGCACTGAAACTTGTTCTTTAGAAGTACTTCTTATGCGTAGTTATAAATTTCACCGGTTGTATCCGTAATACTACAATTATTGAGTTCTCGAATCTAGAAGTACGGATATATAACTGGTGAAACTTGTACGTAAGAGAAGTAGTTTGTTTCTTCTGAAACTGAGCCTTTTGAAATTATATATGATACAAATGTATATGAAAAATTGAATTTTATTAATAGTTTTCATTAACTAGTTTTAATAAATTCTATTTGTTAAATTCAATTGTTAATATAAATTTGTATCATATTATTTAATTTAAAAAAAGATTCATTAAGGACAAATTCACCAGTTAATTGCGAGTTTTTGGTAAATAAAGAAACACATACATTTATAAAATGCGTTTTGTTTGTGGTTGTGTTTCAATACAAACTACTGAGCTTTGGTTTGCAGGGCACTAAAGGCTCTCCCAAACCAATGCGAAACATTCGGTGCGGCGAAGAAGCATTCGCAGTTGGTGTGGGCACTCTCATTTATCATCCTGGAAATAAATTTTGAAAGGCAAATGTTTCTTTGCCGCGTTGGTGTGGCACTCTCATTTATAACCATGTAAATTATTTTGACTGACGAATTTTTCTTCGCCGCACCGAATGTTTCGCTTTGGAGAGCCTTAATATAGTGAAATGGCTTATTGAACATAGCCTATTTCATTAACTTCCCTGTAAAAAAAAATCTCACCACAATAATGTCAAAAACACAACAACAAAATTGTTCGGCATACAAAAGTGGCATCTGTCAATTTTGTACTTTGTGGTTTGTGCTGTGTGCGTGTGCGTCTGTTTTATCGTTTCTTGAAGAAAAGTATTTCCCGAATAAAAAATAAATAGAAAACCTTTAAAAAATGGTTACTCTAGGTCCAAAAAAGGACGGAAATCCTAATATGGAGTTTTTCCAATCACCCGAATCCATGCAAGGTTTCGATACCATCAGAGGATGGCTACAAAAGAATTGTAAAAAGGTGAGTGATGTACCTATAAACTTGTAGTCTGTTCAGAAACAAAACAAAAATGGCGGTCTTTGGCGCATAATTTATAAATTATTTTATTTTTTTAATACATATATGAAAAAGTGAAACTATTTCAAATGTTATATTTTCAGTATTTAGCCAACAGTCCTGATCCGATTACAAGTCAATCACTGTGTAATTTGCTCATTCAATTTCTCCAATATATGGAGGCAAAGTTAGGCAAGAACACAGCAGAGCCAGCCACAACTCGAATACCAGTATGTATCTACATTTTCCAACTTTTATTTATCTCTTGTGGTTGTGGGGTCATAAAAACATTTGTATTTCTAGATGAGATGCTTCTTGGATTTCAAACCGAGTGGTGGATTGTGCGTCATATTCGCAACAATGTTTCGATTCCGTGCCGAGCAACGAGGAAGGAAGTTTGATTTTACAATTGGAAAAAATCCTCAGCGTAAGGATCCCAACATTCAACTGATGATGGATATCGAGCAAGCCTTGATTGAGGCGGATCTTTATCGTACTCCTTACATTTATATCCGTCCAGAGGTGGACAAAGCTTTGGCAGCTCGCATGCGTGATATTTTATCAACTAGACGTGTCGAGATCGTCTCTGACGAAGAGGACGAGGTTACCCATGTAATCTACCCTGTGGTCGATCCTCATCCCGACGAGTATGCTCGTCCGATATTTAAACGTGGAAGTCATATTATGTTGCATTGGTATTGCTTCCCGGAGTCCTATGACTCATGGACTCTTAACACATTTGATTTGCCAGACAATATTCCAGATAATCCGGAATCTCCGTCAGAGAAATGGCGAGTTTCAGCTTCGTGGATTCTTGATCTGGAGCAATATAACGAATGGATGGCTGAGGAGGACTACGAGGTAGATGACGCTGGCAAGAAAAAAATGCATAAGCACCGTTTGTCCGTTGAGGATCTAATGGCTTATTCTGGTGACGAAAAAAAGAGATCAAGCAACAAGCAGAAGCGTCGGCGTTCACCATCGCCGACCCAAAAAGCAGGCAAGAGGAAGCGTTCACCTGCTGTGTTACATAAGAAGTCCCGCAGTGGAGATGGTGATGATGATGAAGATCTTACCCGAGACATGGATGATCCCGTCGCCGAACCGAATATCCAAGAAGTTATAAAACCGTCGACTATGCAGAGCACATCCAGCCCTGCTCCTGCTTCAAAGTCAAGAGACAACGACATGATGCCCATTAAGGGTGGTACAATGACGGACTTGGATGATGATATGGAACGTAACGCAGGTAGCGGTTCTGGTGGCGTCAGTCAGATTATGGCTCCAGCCGAAGGCGAAAATTCACAAACCGGAAAAACAAGTGAAAATAGCAACACCCAAGAATTCACCACAAAGGAGGACATGGAAGACAATGTTACCGAGCAGACCCATCATATAATTGTGCCCTCGTATTCGGCATGGTTTGATTATAATTCAATCCATGTCATTGAGAAGCGGGCAATGCCGGAGTTCTTTAATAGCAAAAATAAGTCAAAGACACCAGAGATTTATATGGCTTATAGGAATTTTATGATTGATACTTATAGGTAAGTTAATAGCAGTGTAATTCAATTAGCAGTTATTAAATCTAAAATTGTTATTATATGTAACTATATTATGTAAGTAGCCCGTACGGAAGTAGCCCGTAGCGTAATGGTTAGTGCCTGTGACTGCCACGCTGAAGGTCTGGGTTCACTTCCTAGCCTCGTCCACCTAAAAACTAAAAGGTTTTTTTTCAGGTTAACTGCCTCTTGCGAGGAATTGACAAATCCTCCAAGAGTATCACTTGTCACCTTTCCATTCATGTCGACACGCGCACACAGGAATGGTGTGTGATGTTGCATTTTAATGTGCGCTTACCACTTAAGGCATTTTCAATTAGAAACCGGGAAACATCTTGCCAAATAGAACAAACGAACACAACTTTATTAGTTCTGAAGTAATAAAATTGGAGGAGAAAAAAAGAATCTGCAAGCACATTACATCGCAAAAATTATTATTTATATTCATATCATATATCTGAAAATTGCCCAAAAACTAAATTTATTGCTTTTTCAACTTTGAAAAAACGTGAAAAAACTGGGTCCCCAATTTCTGTCTGTACCTGGAGCCTAAAAAGCATCAAAGTTTAAAAATAGGAGTTTTAAGTTTCCTAGAGGTAAGGGTAAACTTACATTTATTTTTAGCTTTAAAAACTGGTATATCGATTTGATAGAGTTGATTTTAGCAACATTCGTGGGCTTAGATGTCATTTCTATGCCGCATATGTTCACACTGCAAAAAAAACAAGCCAGCTTCTTGTTTCTTGATTCTGATCATTCGGAATTTATTTTATTTGGCTATAACTTATTGCCATTATTCTTTTCCATCATGGTCTTGATGTATACATAAGAAATGATGTTGCGTACCAACTTCAACCACAATATGGTTTGTGTTCTTAAACAAACTATAATATCATGTGGTTAAAACGTACGGTAATTAAGCACATGATACAGACATGTTTCATTTATCGAAGCCCCAACTTGGACAGAGATTGAACTTTGAACGAGTCCGACTCCATTCCAAGAATTGTTGCCCTTTACCCTCACACTGAAATCGTCATTGCGGGCGATTTCATTGTACACAACTCTAGTTAGCTGGCTTTTCGGGTCAGACAACACTCGAAATCAAAAGTTTGTTGAGGTATTTGCTGAGTTAAACCACCTGACTCAGCTTGTTGACAAGCCAACTCGAAGCCCTGACGTTGCAGGTCAATCCGCCAACACTCTTGACTTGGTTATTACCTCTGACGCTGATAAATACACTATTAGTGTATTATCGCCTCTAGGCACATCAGACCATTGTGTCATATCTCATGAAAACAAAATTCAGTTAGAGAAAAAACTCCCAAGAGAACCGTTTGGCAATATGTGAAAGCCAACTGCTACGGCCTCAATTATTTCTTCAGGTGCTTTTTAATTGGTCACTATGCTTTGATGTAGACGCCAGTGCAGATATGAACACAAATTTAATTCTTTGTGGAATGAGAAATTGTATCCCGAATAGGGTAAAATCTATCAAACCCAAAAAAAAAACTTATGGTTTGATTCGAGCTGTAAAGAGGCTACTAGGTGATGAAAAACACGTCCTTTGTGTTTAAGATATTCAGAACGAATGAATACAAATCTTTATTATTCGATATAAATAAAATATTAATTTCAGTTACATAGAACAGCTAGCTATATAAACAAAACAGGTATATTTAATTTTCAATTTCAAATAATTTAACAAAGTCCCATTAATGTATTAAACAATATAATTTTTGGTCCAGGAAAAGGCT
Source organism: Melangyna quadrimaculata (assembly GCA_949320155.1). NCBI lineage: Eukaryota > Metazoa > Arthropoda > Insecta > Diptera > Syrphidae > Melangyna > Melangyna quadrimaculata. The sequence goes on along the minus strand of OX439483.1, from coordinate 202,994,602 downwards.
TTGTTAAAATGTCAGCAATCATTTTATCTGAAGAAATTGTTTTAAGTATGATTTTATTAGTAACTATAGCATCTCTAATATTAATGATGCCGGACATTTATATATTTTGTTCGCTGATGAAAGTTTTCATTGATTGCCAGCTGAACCGCTCCATGATTGTCACAAAAAAGATCTATTGCTTCAATTTGTTTGTTAAAAATTTCTTCCTTTTAATCCTTTGATCCATAATGCTTCTTGTACAGCTGTGCCTATTGCCATGTATTCTGCTTCGCAAGTAGACAATGCAACTGTTGTTTGACTTTTTGATCCCCAGGAAATAGCGCCATTTTGTTTTAAAAACATGTATCCGCTTACAGATTTTCTTTCATCTTGGTCATTTGCATAGTCAGCATCACAATAGCCTTTTACTTTAGAATCGTCATTTTTATTTTTCTGGTAAGTTAATGTTAAGTCAATTGTCCCCTTCAAGTATCTCAGAATTCTTTTAGCCGCTAACCAGTGTTCATGTCCAGGATTATTATTAAATCTACTTAAATAATTAACTGCAAAGGATTTAGCAGGTCGCGTTAACTCCCAATGAGCTCTTGATACGGAAATTTAGACATCTCAATTTTTTCTTTATCATTTGATGGACACTGTTCTTTTGACAATTTAATATTAGCAACTATTGGTGACGAAACTGGATTACAATTGCTCATTCCAAATTTATCTAGCAATTTCAAAATATATTGTTTTTGATCTATTGAAATTTGTTTCCCACAATTATATTTAACATGCAATCCCAAAAATGATTTTGCTTCTCCAAGTTCTTTCATTTTAAAATTTTTCTGAATCGTGTATTTTCGTTTATCCAAAAAAATTACAAATCATCTAAATATACCGTTAAAATTAGTATTTCTTTTGGATTCTTATTTAAAACATATATACATTGGTCAGTTTTTAATTTAGTTAATCCAAATTCAAGCTAAAATGTATTTAATTTAATATTCCACATTTTAGCCGCTTGCTTAAGTCCATAAATAGGTTTATTCAATTTTAAGACCTTTCCTTTTGGAAAGTTTATACCATCTGGTGCATGTAAATATATTTCATCATTTAGATCACCTTGAAAAAACGCTGTAGTGGCATCTAAATGATCTATATGCATATTTAAGTTTAAAGCTTCTGCTAAAAGGTATCTAAACAAACTATATCTCATCACAGGTGAATATGTTTCTTTATAGTCTATACCATTTCGTTGGGCACAACCTCTCGCAACTAATCTTGCCTTATATCTTAATATATATATTTAAATATAATATATAATATTAATATAATATTTAACACCCATTAAGTTGTTAGAGTTTACTTACCTTCATGTAAATCGGCTATATTCCAAGTATTATTTTCCATTAGTGACTTATGTTCTTCTTGGATAGCTTCCAGCCATTCTTGTCTATTATGACTTGTAGTAGCTTCATCATAATTTGTAGGAACGTTTTCAGGATTCTGATTAGCCAAAAAAGTTACATAATCGGTCATGTCAGGTGGTTTTCGAACCCTTGTTGATCGTCGAAGATTTTCTTCTTCGTTATTCATGTCAGGTGGTTTTCGAACTCTTGTTGATAGTCTAATATTTTCTTCTTTGCTATTATCCTCACTGGAACTACTTTCTAATGATTCAAAATTATCTGAATGTTCAGCTTCAACTATCGTATCATTATCTTCATCCAAGTTGTCAGTTATAGGATTTCTTTCTTCAATGATTGAGTCATCTTCTTGATTCAAATTTTCAATATGCACACATATCCTCACTAAATCCTGATTATTTGTCTCCGATTCATACGTTCAGCCTTACCATTTTGCTGTGGACTGTACGGTGCTGAAGTTTGATGAATTATTCCACTTTCCATGCATATATTCTTCATTTCCTTGTTTATAAAATCTAGTCCGTTGTCTGATCTTAATTTTTTAATTTTCTTGCCTGTCTGATTTTCTGCCAATGTTTTAAATCTCTTGAAAATATTTGAAACTTCAAAATTATGCTTCATCATATATACCAAAACTTTGTTTGAAAAGTCATCCAAAAACAAGACAAAATAGAGCGCATCTCCCATTGATTTTTGTTCCATTGGACCACAAACATCTGTGTAAACTAATTCCAGTATTTCTGTTGTAGCACTCTCAGATTTTTTAAATGGTACTTTTGCATGTTTTCCTTGAATGCACGAAACACATTTCTTGTCTATAGAATTCGGGTCTATTTCTATTTCACATGTTCTTTTTGAAACTAAATATTCAATATTTGCATCTGTTATATGTCCCAAACGTTTATGCCAAATTTCTCTCGAATTAACTTGAAAACCTTTATAATTTTTTTCTACGTTCAATTTAAACATGCTATTTACCGCATTTCCTACTGCAATCATGGTTCTATTTTGATAAATTCTCACATTTGTTTTTGTAGAATTTTATGTTTAGTCCTTTTCTAGTTAGTTAGCTAACTGATAGTAGATTCATGCAAATATCTGGGACTAGTAAAACGTTTTGAATAACAACTTCTACGGTATTATTCATAATTACATGAACTGGGATATCACCTCTACCTACCTTTAATTTTGAATTGTTTGCAACAGTCACAAATTCATCAGTTGAAATTTTTTTTAAATTGATGAAGTCTTCTTTTCAGTTCAATTAAATTTTCAAATGATTTTATTTCATAATACAATATACAATATTTTGGTTTCCATTCATTATATGACATGGCATATACGCCGTCTGCCAGTTGGCGAATATTAAAATAAATTGATATAACATAATACATAAGTGTTCAGTTTTTTAAAGTTTTTTTTATATATTTAAAAAAGTTCATCAAAAAATCGTTTTCTGTAGCTAAGAGCTTTTCTAGTATATTGGTACAAAACATCCCAGTCAGTTACTCCGTTAAGAATATCAACTGTTTCAGCATTGCTTAGGTAATTCTTTCCAAAGGTACTTCTTCTCATTTCTACCAGAATCGGACATCGGAGTGAAAAACGTCCTCTTTCTGTCCAAGATTACATAGCTCACACGTTTCTCGTAAATCACTTCTAGGCGGCATGTAGTTCAGGGGGAGTACCTCTCCTCGTGCTTTTAAAATGAGTGTCATGAGGTCGGTTGGGAACTCCACCCTGAAGTAATTGTTAGCTGCCAAGTTGTAGTTAAGTTGCGCATATATACACCTATAAGTCGAGCTTCTGGCTTTCTCAGCATAATCTTCTCTTTTCCTTTCGTCTACCAAACTTATTAAACGATAAAGTTCGCTTTTCCACGTGTCCATCCTATCAACTTGAAGTGAAACTTGGAGTCCACAGTACTCGGCTAAGTTTCTCCAAGATTAGAACCATGATATTCTCTTTCGTATTACCAGCATGGTTATTTTTTTTTGGTAGACGACTATCTTCCATATCGATCGTTCTGAGTATGTAATCAATCTGCATTTTGAGTGTTGATGTGAACAAAGGAGAAAGACCCGTCTCTAGCATAAGAATGTGGTTAGCCGTACTATTTGGTAGCCTCAAGGTTCGTTTTAAGAAGTATCTCAAGAGCTGCTCCACTTCTTCGAACTGCTTGTGTCCCCAAACTTGAGCTGCATAACACATGATTTCTTTCGCTGTTGTTTTGAAAATGCGATATTTGGCTTCGTATTCAACATCCTTGCACTGCATGACACTCTTCCAAGTTGCGTTTAGGGCACTTTTGGGCTTCGCTAGTTTGTCTACCATATAGTTTTTCAGGTTTAAGTTTCTGGAGATCCTTACTCCGAGATAATTATATTCCTTAACTACCTCAATATTTTGGTCTCCAAATTTCCAGGTTTCATTGCGACAGTTTCCACCGTTCCGAAATATCATTACTTTTGACTTGGCGATATTTACCTGGAGCCTCCATTTATTGCAGTACTCGAACAATCTATTGATCATCAATTGGAGACTTCAGCCAATTCAATTCAATTGGCGGACTCAGCCAAGACAACGATGTCATCAGCGAACATTAAGGCTTTGATTAGGAGATCAGCTGAAATGCGGGCTCCTCCTTGCAACACATCTTCTATGTCATCTATAAATAGGGCGAACAACAGAGTTCTCAAGATGCAGCCTTGTCTCAGTCCTATTTCAATTCGAAATTGTTCGGAAAGTTTGTTTCCATATGTAATTGCAGAGGTTGTTGAATCGTACAGTTGTTCTAAAACGTTTCCAAACTTTGTCGAGATTCTTTTGTTGTATAGCTTCAGAATTAGTGCTTTCCTGTCTATGGTGTCGAATGCCGCCTTAAAATCAATAAAAAAAAGCGTAGAGCTTCTTTTTGTTTCCTACAAATATTTCTGCTATGTTGGCGAGCGAATAGATTTGATCAATTGTCGAATAATTTTCCTGAAAGCCAGTTTGCGACTCACTCAACAAGTTCTTATTCTGAACCCGTTTGTAAAGCCGTTTTGAAAGTAATTTTGCAAAAATTTTCATTGAAGAATTCAGCAACGATATGCCTCTGTAGTTAGCCGGAACTCTGTTGTCACCTTTATTGAAAATGGGATACGTAATAGCCTCTCTGAAACAGTCTGGTAAACAGGAGCTATCATAAGCTCACTTGATCTGGTAGCTCCTTAGCAACAAATTTAATCAAGAAAAAACTTTTAAACTTAATTTATTTAATTTAAAAATACTTTATTTTCAAGTGCTATACAGTAGTTAGTCTTTATATTGTGACAGAGTTGCCAACCATGTTCTTCTTTTCGCCTTGCCATATGTGCAGACGCTCCTGAATCAATGAGCCAATCTCTGGATTCAATATCAAACTCTGCAGCAAACGTCAAAGCCATTGTCCTTTGGTAGTTTATATTTTCCGTCTAAGGTTTTTCTTTGCAATATTTCGCATTGTGTCCTTCTTTTTTGCATTTGTAACAGACTATCTTTTTCTTTTGACTGGTCTCACGAAAATTGTTCCTTCTAAATTTACTGTATAAAACACTATTTTCATTTGTATCATTTTTATTATAGTCATTATAGTCTTGGAGTAATTTAGTTTTGAAAAGATCTCCAGTAATATCTCTACCACTGCTCTCTAGTGCCATTATCATTGGATTAAAACGTTCTGGCAAACCGCTGAGTAATAAACTTCCGACCCATAGCTCATCGACCTTCATTCCTATTTGATTCAACTTCTGCGCAGTATTAATTATTGAATCAACATATTCCCCAATATTTATCCAATTGTGTTGTCGTCAACTAAGCAAGCCACAACGCCTAGTCAAACCAGAATCGTCATAGGTAGAATTAAGCTTGTCCCATATTTCCTTAGCCGTAGTACACCCTTGAATGTGTCCATAAAGATTCGACGATATATATAATACTAGTCTCGATGTAGCTTTCTCCATAGTATCCGCAACGGTTTCAGTTCCTAAAACTGATTTCCAATGTCCTTGGAGTTTAAAGGCATGTTCTACAGAAAATTTCCATTTTTGAAAATTAGCTCTTCCAGTTAGTTTTTCAAAATCAGTAAATTTTTCCATTTTATATTCTATTCTTTTATTTTCTTTTATTCAACGACGCTGCCTGGGCCCATAACCTGATGAAAAACACGTCCTTTGTGTTTAAGAAATTCAGAACGAATGAATACAAATCTTTTAAAAAAAAAAAAAAAAAAAATTTAAATAATTTAATAAAGATCTACAAAACACCACTGAAGAAGTCGTGAATAACGACGAAACGTCGGGAAAAGATGCAATTGACTTGTTTTATTTGCATTAAAGAAAAAAATTGACCAAAAAAAGCCTACAAAAAAAATAACTTAAAAATATAATTGAAAATAATTGGTCACATAAAAAATTCCTACACAAATCTTTATTATTCGATATAAATAAAATATTAATTTCAGTAACATAGAACAGCTAGCTATATAAACAAAACAGGTATATTTAATTTTCAATTTCAACACTAGGGTCAGAGAAGTTAGCTTCCGTAGTTACAAAGCCAACCCTACCAAGGAAAACCGGATGAAGTTTCAACAAGCCAGAAAGATCTTAAAACGTTCACATTCGTCAAACCAAGTTTTTGCATGATCAAAAATGAATGCAAAAAATACTACGATGTCCTAATAGTAATACATTTTTGATAATTTGTTAAAAATATATGTACTTCGTCTTCGGTTCCAACGCTTGTTTTCAACAAAACACATGCTGTCAGCTCGCAAGATAAAGCCAATTTGCTTGCAGTACAGTTTGCTGTTAATTCGACGCTGCCAAATCTGAGCAAATCTTCTTTCGCACTCGTGCAGTTGCTAGGGTCCTGAAGGATCTCCACATTCACAAATCTGCTGGCCCGGATAGTATCCCTCGCATTGTTCTGAAGAGGTGTTCTTCAACGCTGGCAAAACCACTGCGTAAGCTTTTCTATCTGTCCTACTCTACTGGTCTCTTTCCGAGTGGAGGGAAAACAGCATAGTCCCTAAAAAAAGCGTATTATCACCGACCTCAAACTATTGACCAATTGCATTAACGTCCCGTTCATGGAAACACTGATAAATTTTCAGCTCAAAAAATATCTCGAAGAATGAAGTGCGGCATTTGGTATTGATGATTCTCTTCTTCGTTGGATTCAAAATTACCTTTCGGATCGTTCAATACAAGTCGTATTGGATGGTTTTAACTTCTAAGTCTGAAATTCACGAAATATATGCTGGTGTGCCCTAGGGCTCCGTTTTGTCTTCGACCCTCTTTATTATATTCATCAATGATATGCTGTCTGAAACTTCGAATCCATTAGACTGTTTCAATGACGACAAACCTCAGCTTTTCATATTCGTTTTTAGATTCACATCCATAGCTCGTTAAATTCTGATCTTGACAGCATTGTCCAATGGGAAATGAAAAACCGCGTTGAATTTAATGCTTCACAAACTCAATGCTGTCGACTGTCGTTAAAACGAAACCAATCTCGCACTTGAGCCATGTTTTGTTAATCTATAAAAACAAATTATACCTTTTAATTATAAAAAAAAAATAAAGATTTTAATCTAATCTGAACAATAAAAATGTAGGCGGAAATTGATAGTGCATACTCTGTAGACAATTGATTCATATGTCGTTGATTTTTATGTCGTTTACGAAAACATGATTTAAAATAAAAATTTTTGTAATTTTTGATTTAATACAAATGAAATGCATGATGGGGTTGTTAGTGTTCAAGTAGCTTATGTATTATTTAAGTATTATTTGAAAACAAGATAAATGTTAGAAATTAGCACTTACAGAAAGCTTAAGTTTAAAGTTAGATGACAGCACGCTGTTTATTGTTCCATTGGCAGTCCTTTATAGTGGACGCTATTGGTAGATTTGAAAACATAGACAAAATTTAAATCGTTACGTGAAAGAATATGAGCATTTGAAAAGTTTTAGACGAACCAATTACAAAACGGAGCTTGATTTACTCAAAGACAGTCTGATTCACGGTTTACAGCTGTAAATATTGAGTGACAACATTTAAACCGTGCGAGCTCCCAAGATAATCATCTCAGCAGTTGAACAATTGATGTATGTCATCCGAAAGTGGTTAAAAATCCCATAAATTGGTATGGAATGACGTCTAGCGAAAGTGTGTGGTCTTGCCGTCAAGTTAGGCTTTACTTTGCATATTAATCGATAATTTAGACATGTGCACAAGACGGCTGCCGCGTTTACTAGAAATCGAACAAAAACACAATCGTTATAGTGTTTCAACAGATTTTCACAAAAAGTTTCGTCAGAACATGTTAAATCTGCAATTGATCGCTATTTTGAAGATTTTTACGATTTTTCATATAAGAAAAGTTAACGAAGCTTTAGCACATTGGTGAAAAAGGCCAAGTAGAGAAAAGAAGAAAAATTTTGCAAAAATAATAATGTTCCCTTTGTAAGGACGGGTACTTCTGGGATCACCCCCGTATTCAAATAATTTTCAAAAGCGTAAAATTATTTTTTTATTGATGATATTTTTAGGTACAAAAGCTTGATTTCTAGAACAAATATGTATTATTATATTAATGATTTATTTTTGATATGATGTTATTAATGATATTATTAATACTTTTCGAAAGTTTTTGTATACGAAAACTAATTTTAATTGATTCAACCAATTATGAAAAAAGTAGAAAATAAATTAAAAATACAGTTAGTTAATGTAATTTTTTTTTTGAAATACGAGTAGGTATATTAATATTTCTTTGTAGTACGGGAAGCGCTTCCTATCTCATCGCGGCTGTGGGAATGAAATTATGCCAACTTACAGCTTAAGTCTCAACATTAACAAAACGGTCGGACAACGTTTTTACGGTAGCAATGGGTAGAAAATACACTTTTTCGGTAGCATTTTTGGCTTAGGATACATAAACGATGATGGATTTTTATAAATGGAAAATCAAATGAAAGCTTAGACTGCCCTCTTTAAAAAAAAACAGTGGTCGGACAGACTTTTGTGGCTTGTTCAGCGAGTCCGAACACTCTTGCATTTAAGTGGTTAAGGCTATTATCTAGGCTAAAAAAAATAGTTTTGCATAGTTGTCCACTTGTTAAACGCAAAGGACACAAAAATAGCAGTTTTTACAAAAGTGGTTGCACTCGCCGCAACTACCAAAAAAAGTCTGTCCGACAACTGGTTTTGTAAAGGCCTACGGTCGCCTCTCTTACTATTGCAATTATTTCAAAAAATCTTACCTAGCGGTAATATTTGTAAAAGTTTTATTTTAATAATGTGTTTTCATTAATTTTTTTATAAACTAAATTAAAAATTGTTGTTAACAATCAACAAAAGCTAAGCTTAAATTCATTCTTTTTTAAATTCAGATTAAATCCAACCGAATATTTGACCAGCACTGCATGTAGACGTAATCTAGCCGGTGACGTTTGTGCTATAATGCGTGTACACGCATTCCTTGAACAATGGGGTTTGATAAATTATCAAATAGATGCAGAACTACGTCCTACACCCATGGGACCACCGCCAACATCGCATTTCCACATTTTAAGTGATACACCATCTGGCTTACAATCGCTGAACCCACAAAAGACACCACAGCCATCGGCTGCGAAAGCCTTACTTGATTTTGATAAGAAAAAAGAAGGAGCCAAGGAAGGTGAAGGTGAAAAACCAACACTTCTCACAGCCGGTGCTGCCGTCAAGGTTGAGACGATCGAAAATGGTGGTGGACAATTTGGACTAAAATTAGATCAGTATACAAAGAAACCGGCTGCTATGAAAAATCGCACTGCAGCTAATATGTCTCGTGAATGGACAGATCAAGAAACTCTTCTACTGCTTGAAGGATTAGAGATGTATAAAGATGACTGGAACAAAGTGTGCGAGCATGTTGGCACACGTACCCAAGATGAATGTATATTGCATTTTCTTCGATTACCCATTGAAGATCCTTACTTGGAGGATGATGGTGGCTTTTTGGGTCCACTTGGCTATCAACCCATTCCGTTTAGCAAGTCTGGAAATCCAATTATGTCTACAGTAGCATTTTTAGCTTCAGTTGTTGATCCAAGGGTTGCTGCTGCAGCAGCCAAGGCTGCTATGGAAGAATTTGCTGCTATTAAGGTTGGGGTTGTTTGTCGTTTCTTATAATTATCCCATAAACAACTTTGTATCAATATATTTATGATTTATTCTAGGATGAAGTTCCATCGTCCATAATGGATACTCATTACAAAAATGTGGAGAAGCTAAACTCCACTGGAAAGTTCGATCCCTATGCTGGTCTATCTAACAGCGGTATAGCCGGAACGGGAACTGACAAAGAAGATGAAGATCCTTCAAAGCCACCAGTTGCAATGATTATGCCACCAACTACGTCTCAGGACGAAGAAATGAAAGACCTTACTAAGAAGGAGGTGACAGGTAAAACTTGCTTATCTTTTTTTCTTTATTACTTTTTGCGTTTCTTTGGTTTGTTGTTGTTTCTTTTGTTTTGATTGATTGAATGTCCTTGATTCCTAGCTGATTCTAGCAATCCTGAATCCCCCAAATCCGAATCTTCCTCCCAACCTTCTGCTGGAGTTGAGCCTAATAAATCAAAATCAAACCCCACCGTTTCAACAGGTATTGATGAAAAAGAAATTAAAACTGAAGAATCTTCAATGGAATCAACATCGGGTAGCACGGAGGCAACAAATGGTTCCAAAGAAAATGGCGATGGTAGTCGCAAGCAAATTTTCAACGAAGCCAATCTTCAGACTGCTGCTGCAGCAGCTCTTGCTTCCGCTGCTGTTAAGGCTAAACATCTAGCTGCACTCGAAGAACGTAAAATAAAATCTCTTGTTGCTTTGTTGGTAGAGACACAAATGAAGAAATTGGAAATTAAATTAAGGCACTTTGAAGAGCTTGAGACAACTATGGAAAAGGAACGTGAAGGCCTAGAGTATCAACGACAGCAACTCATAACTGAGCGTCAACAATTCCATTTGGAACAATTAAAAGCAGCCGAATTCCGCGCAAGACAACAAGCTCATCATCGCCTGCAACAAGAGCAGCAGTGGCAGGGTAATGCAGCCCAAGCTCCACCCGGTGCTGCTGGGGCAACACCAATGCCGGGGACAACTGGGCCAACCGCACCATCATCAACAGGTGTAACAGCACCTAGCGCATCGCAACCTACAGCCCAACCCTCTGGATCTGTTCCGCCACAGGCCCCCAGTGTATTACAGACTCCATCTGTGCTAGGTATGACAAAACGAAAAACCATAATTATAACTATCACATGTAACTTTTTATTTAGAACCACATTCCCAACAACCCCCTGTGCCACAGGTTGGTCCCGTAGAGCCCAATATGCCCCCACAGGGACCTCCGCCGGCAATTACAGGTGCTCTTCAACAAACTCCACCACAACCGATGCAGCCCATGCAGCCAATGCAGCCTACACAGCCTCCTTCAGTTGTTCCTCCAAGTATCCTTCCGGTTCCTCCTTCACCATCGTCTCAGACCTAGAATCGAGCGTCAAAAATGCATTGGCTATAAGAATAATAGTAATTTTAAGGTATTTGCACTTTTTGTGCTTATAATTTACACAGATTAGCTGTATCTTTAACTCTTTCTCTTAGCACATTTTAAATTTGCAACCTACACGAAACATTCACTTAAAAAGTATCATAAAAAAATGTTTTTTTTACCATAGATTACGCTCCTATCGGTATTAGCATATAATATGTATGAAGCTAAGACTTGCATAGTAATTATAGTGTTTTTTGAGAACTGCAAACTTAAAATATATTCAATAACAATATTTGTGTCAGTTAAAAGTCTTGTTTTATTTATAGTGCGCTGCGGTTAAGTGAAAATTCTAATAAATGTTTTACAATTTGATGACGAGACCCATTTAAAAAAAAAAAAACAGTTTTGGTAACAAATTTCAAGTTACCAAAAAGACTTAATATATCCACCCTATCAACCCTCCTTTAACTATTATATTAATTTTTATATATATATGAATAAAATGGTTCAGTTTGATTTCAATTAGAAAACTTGTTATAAAGTCCACTTTCTTAAACAAAATGTACCTGCAATACCACCGGAGAGCCAGAAATAACTTATTCAAAAGAAATATGGACAGTGAATTAATCTAGATGAGTCAAGGTAGGTTATTCATTAAGTTTTTACCTTGTTTTGAAATTAAAATTTTTTTGTTTTTGTAACCACTTAGCTGAGCTGAAGTTTTTTCACTCATGTATGTATTTTACTCGAATTCGAGCTCTTAATAGCTCAGGTCAGGTTTTTAAATTTAAAAAAAAAAACATTTTTTCCCTATATTTGGTCTTATGTAACAACGCGAGTCAGTTACAAAAAAATTCAGCGACAATTAACTCAAGACGTTTTAAGTGTTGCCTTGGTTTTTAAAGAATTTTTCTGTTTTAAGTCAATTTTTTTAGAAAATTCCCCCTCCCACCTAAACAAGGGGGGAAAGAACCTCCTCCCATACGCTTTTTTTTCGTTTTAACCTACACGCTCAAGCTTTTTGTCACACCTTAGGTGAATTACCCTGTTTATTATTATAAGGAGTTGAAAATAATTTTAGCTTATTCCTTATTTAAGCCTAGTACGCTACTGATGAGAAATTTTCCTGTGGTCTCCAAGAAGACAACGAAATGCTTACGAAAACACAGGGGAAAAATATTCATGGAGAGTTTCACAAGGTGCAAATAATTAAAACAAAATCTTACAAAAAAAATCAAACAAAAGTCATACTGTAATGAAAGAAACAACAAATAAAAACACGGACAAACCCAAACGTCATTTTTCCGCACACATTTAAGGGTCCGGGAAATTAATTCTGTGCGAATAGAGGGTGGAGACTTGTCAAAACAATCTGGTATAATCATCAATTTCGCTGGTCGAACAGTGTACCACAGAACGAAAAGCACAACGAAATTGTTAGTTTAAGATTATAGCACAGGAAAATTATCAAAAAAAAACCAATGGTTTTATGGAACGAAATATAGGACGGCTGAATTTTGTATACCTGAAAGAGGGCTATTAGAAAAGCTTTTGTCCAATTTTTCGGGACGCCCCATGGCGCGCCATCCCCCTGGAAAATCCGCCATTTTGGAAAACGCGAATTGATCTATATCTCCGAAACTATCGATTTGAAGTGAAAAGTTGTCATAATCAAATTTGTTGAAAATAAAATTATCTTTTATTTGTCATCAAAACTTTTGTCTGCGTGGACAATATTTTTGAGGTTATATCATTTAAAATTTTTTTTTTTCATTCGCACTCTGGCTATCGCCGTGTAAAGACGTGTTAGAAAGAGCAATAATACAAACTGTCAATTTCAACCACGTGTTTTGTCAGTACAAAGCTATTATCTACATAATCTAACCTTTTTTTTTTCATTAACAAACAAATAAAGTAACATCTAAGTTTAAAAAAAAAAAAAATGAGAGGGGGGACGACCCCCTCCAGAAAAAACCGGTTTATAGAGTTGGACCCCGAAGTCCCTCTTAACCGGTATAACAAAACTAAACGTAAAAGACCTGATGAAGATTTCCCTGATATCCCTAAAATAATAAATAACGATGTAAATATCCCCCGTTTCATAGTAATTTCGGGACTCGAAAAAGACAACGATAAGTTCCAAATCAATCGCGGTTTAGAGTACATCTCGAAAGAATTTTTGGAGGTTAAACCTATGCGCTCTGGTGATCTTTTGGTAAGTTTCTAATCTCCCAGTCGCGGAAAAATTCTTACAATGCAAACTAATCGACAATATCCCAGTAAAAATTACTTCCCATATGGCTCTGAATTCAATTCAAGGTAGAATCTTTTCTAAATTCATTATTGACATATCGGAGGAAGAATTACGCAGTGAACTAAAGAATCAAAAAGTTATCGAAGTGAAGAAAATTCTCAAAAGAGTTAATGAAGATACCCTCGTTCCAACTGGCGCTGCTATTCTAACTTTCGATTTAATTCGCCGCCCAACAGATATAAGAATCGGATGGTTAAACTGTAAGGTGGAGGAATATATCTCAAATCCCATGAGATGTATACTTTGCCAAAAATTAGGCCACACCAAAAAAAGGTGCACAAACGAAAAAATCTGCAAAGAATGCTGCATTCCGCCCCCACACGACGCTTGCTCTAGAATTCACTGCATTAACTGCAAAGTCGATACCCATACATCTTACGATCCTGCATGTCCCACATTCCTGCGCCACAAGTCGGTAAATAAAATCAGAACCGACAGACGTTGCACTGTTCGTGAAGCCTGGAAAATCTTCAACGACAACCCAACACTGCATCAACTAACAGCACCCACAAAACATCCCCTCGCAAAACCCACCATGGCAGAGATAATTAAAAATAGAATTTCAAACAACAACAACAACATCAATCCAACACTACCCACAAATAAATCTACACCAACTCCCACTACATCTTCCCAAATAAATAGCCAAGCCTCAACATCTAACTTTAGTTTAAACACTCATGAACAAATTATAATAAATACTCAAGAAAAGATCGTTAAATTACCTAAAAACAATGAAAATATATTAAAATCTATACAACCAATCACAGAACCCACCAAAAAAATCAATACTACATCCACAACCTCCTCCAACAACCCTCAAATTATACAACAAACAACCCCAACAAACACAACCTCAATAAATTCAACCACCACATCCTCCACAAGCACCCACGCTTCTCCTATCACTTCTCTTACAAACGAACTTTTACAAAAAAATCTTTACTTCTGTGAAAACACACAAATGGAAGATGATGACATCTAAAACTAACACTTTAAACCACCAAAACAACGACTCTGCTGGTCCGGTGTTAAATCATTCGAGCTCCCCAAGGAGCCCTAATGCTTCAGCATCGGGTCAGCGGGGTCGCAATAATAATTATCACCCCCCATATTTCAACTCCTCCCAACTGCAATATTATTTCAGAGCTCTCCAATGGAATATACAAGGGTATATTAACAATTATGATGAGCTAAACATTTTAATTAAAGACCAATCGCCATGCGCTATATCTCTGCAAGAGACGCATTGTGCGTTTGGATCTTTACCAATTACACCCAAACCATACATAGCCTACTTCCACAACTCTCCCCAAAATACGACTAGTAAACAAGGTATCGCCATCCTAGTTAAAAAAAATATACCACATAAACAAATACACATTACTACTAATATTTTAGCCCTAGCCATTGAAATAAACCTACACATAAAATTCACAATAGTTAACCTTTATATTTTGCCACACCAGACTTTCTCAAGCCAAGAACTCGAAAACATAATTAGTCAAATTAATACACCTATTCTAATTACAGGCGACGTTAATTCATGGAACATTCTTTGGGGTTCCCCAATAACCAACCCCAGGGGTGCGATCATTGAAGATTTCGTGTTAAAATCAGACCTTATGATTCTGAACGACGGTTCCCCCACTCATTTTTCTACACACGGCACGCTCACTCACATTGACATCACATGCTGCTCCCCATCATTACTCCCGTATACATCGTGGTTTACGATCGATGATCTCCATCACAGCGACCACTTCCCCATCGTTTGTACAATGGTAACCAATTCTAGGAACCAAAAAACTCTCCCCTCTCCAAAATTTAAAACAGATTTGGCAGACTGGTGTAAGTTCCAAGAAATTGTTACTAACTGGCTGTCGAACAAGGATATATCCACCAACATCAATAAAGATGCCGCTATCCTCCAAAGAGGCATACGGTCAGCAAGTAATATCACTATTCCCCAAACACATCCAAACCCAACCAAACACAAAGTACCATGGTGGAACCCTACTCTTAAGTCCTTAAGAGAAAAGAAAATGAAAGCCTGGCAATACTTCAAAAAACACCCAACCCAAACAAACCTAATCGCTTTTAAAAAATCAAACGCGCAATTTCGAAGAGAAATGAAATCAAGTAAAGGTAAATGTTTATTAGAGTTTACCACTTCAATAAACCCTAACACCTCACCTACAAAAATTTGGAATAATATCCGCTCTCTCACCGGTAACATCGCCTCTCAACACATTAAATGTATCGTAACGACAAATGGAATTATTTCTTCCTCTCAAGATATAAGTGACTCCTTTGCTCAAACTTGGTCTGACAGTTCCGACAACTCAAACTTTTCAGTAACGTTCAACTCATTAAAAACTAACTGCCTTGCTCAATCTTCTTTGATATTCACTGATATCTGCGCCCCTGCTCAACATCTAGAGAACCCAATTAGCAACGTAGAACTTGACCTCTGCCTTAAAGCTCTGAAAGGAAAAACACCAAGTAGAGATCGCATCTCCTACCCAATGCTTAAAAACCTTCCGTCTGCAATCAAATCAAGGCTACTTCATTTATATAATCACATCTTCGAAACTGGTATTATACCACAGAATTGGAAATCGGCCACAGTAATTCCAATACCTAAACCTAAGAAACCAATCAATTTGGTTGATGGGTATCGACCCATATCACTTATTCCCTGTATATCCAAAGTTATGGAAAAAATTATCGCCAAAAGACTTCTCTGGTATATAGAATCTCAAAAACTTACAAGCATGAATCAGGTAGCTTTCAAGCCCGGTAGGGGTTGTACTGACGCTTTACTACATATTGACCACTACATCTCAAACGCACTATCTGCTCGCAACCACGTCACTTTGCTATCGCTAGATTTCGAAAAGGCATTCGACAGGATTGGGATTCACCTTATCCTCGATAGATTAAAGGATAGGGGAGTTGGTCAAAAGATGTACAACTAAATAAAGTCCTTTCTTTCCAATCGAAAAATCTCGACAAAAGTTAACAACTCCTTTTCCTCTTCCCGCCCACTCCACAACGGTATACCTCAAGGATCTCCCCTATCTGTGATTTTATTTATAATAGCTTTCGAGGAAATAAGTGCAATCATAAATAAATTTAAACTTCTAGATCACTGCATATATGCAGACGATATTTACATTCTTTGCAAAATTAACGATCTTACTATTGTAAAAAGCATACTCTCTAATGTAACAAACCACATTTTAAATTGGTGTACAACATCGGGTGCTAAACTTTCACTAGATAAATGTAAGACACTACATGTTTGTCGCAAAAAATACTGTAATTTTGAATTAAATCTAAACAATGTAAATATAGAAAATGTTAGTAATCTTAAAATACTAGGTATTATATTTAATAATAAATACAATTGGAAACCCCACTGTACAGAACTAAAGAAGAGTATTGCTAGTAGGGCCAACATTGTAAGCTATCTTTCAAGTAAAAAACTAAATGTGCATTTTAACACCCTCTGTAACATAACACAATCCTTAGTTTTAAGTAAAATTGAATATGGCTTATTTATCTACGGGAAATGTCCAAAAACAACAATCAACCTGCTGAAACCCCCCTTCCACCACGCAGCTAGAAGAAGCATTAATGCATATAGAACAACTCGCATTCAAAATATCTTGGCAGAAGCTGGCCTTCCAACGATAGAGCAGAAACAAGAAGAAGTATTTATTAAGCTCATTCCCAAACTTAACTTCTCCTACAGCTCAATTATCAACAAAGACATCAACTTAGCATTAAATTACAAAAAGCAGAGACGCACGCCTTCAACCATCTCAAAAATCATCTGTAACGCAAGGAAACTCAATATTCCTCTCAAATGTTTTAAACAAGAGAAACTGACGTCCCCCCCTTGGAATATAAAACCATCTTCAATTCTACTTGACCTATCCAAATATCAGAAAAACAACACCAACAATCTCATCTTCGAAAAATGCTTCTTGGAAATTAAATCTAATTTGAAAACAAAGGGTTGGAACATAATTTTTACTGATGGCTCAAAATCAAGCATCAACACTGCTTTTGCAGTCACTTCCGAAGATGGCACTATAATAAGCAAGGGACTCCTACCAGACTTTGCCTCAATTTTTACTGCTGAAGCAACCGCTATACTAGAAGCAACAAAATCCTCGATAAAACTGCATTCCAAAACCATAATTTGCTCTGATAGCCTTTCAGTTCTCAGGGCGATTTTAAACCCTGACCACAGATCTTGTCTCATAAACAGTATAAGAGATCTGCTTATAAAAAATGAAAAATCTCTTAAACTTTTATGGGTTCCCAGCCACATTGGAATCCGAGGAAATGAGTTCGCAGACCGCGAAGCAAATCTTGTCACCAGATCTCCAGTTTACCTATTTAACATCTTCACTAAATTGGATCTCCAAAGACTTATTAATAGTATAACCCAAACAAGACGTCAAGAGATATGGCATTGCAATTTAACCCATTACTGCAGGATAAACACTAACGGCATCGCACCAACATACCCTGCATCTTCATCAAAAACACTTAACACAACTTTTGCTCGTCTCCGACTGGGACACACAGTAACCACCCACCAGCACATACTAAAAAAAGAAAACCCACCTACTTGCTCAACATGTAACACTAACTTGAACATATCACACTTACTTGGACAAACCACCTGCAATATCTCCGCCAAATTCAACTCCATACTTCCCCCTAATGTAACAGTCTTTTCATTACTCAACACAATCAACCAAAATAACATCTCCAAAATCTCATCTTTTTCAACGAAGCTAACATCATCATATAAACAATTTAATTTAAAATATCAACATAGGGCTGGAAGTCCTAGCAGCTAGGCCCTATCTCAACAAATTATTTACTATGTAATTTTAATTATATGTAAATAAATAATAATAATAATAATAATAAAATTTTTTTTTTTTTACTTTTTTTGCTTTTTTACATTTTTCTTCATTGTTCTCATGATACAAATTGTAGACAACAAAGAACAAATTTTCATATATTTTTGGAGATGATGCGATATTCCAGCCCAAGGTTAGAGCTTTTGGAAAATTAGCTGCAAAACAATTGAGCCGATAAAGTACAATAAATATAGACTTTTTCGTGGAATAAAATATTGGTAAGCTGATTTCTTTATAAATGAAAGAGGGCTTATAGCATAGATAAACAATATTGTTTATCTATGCAATTAGAGAAGGTTATGTCCCGGTATTCGGGACGCAATTACCCTGGCGAAATCCACCATTTTGGAAAATGCGAATGGACCATTTATGTCCGAAACTATTGATCTTAGAGGGAAAACTATATGGCCAAGGTTGTAGGCAATTAAGCCATCTTTCGTTTATTTGTATAATTTTTTTCGGTGTGGACAATATTTTCAAGGTACGGTATGTCGTTTTATTTTTAATTTTTTTGTAATTACTTTTCAAAAGAATTTTAGGTCACTATCTTTCCAACATTTTGATATACATATTGTTGAAGACGATTCGATGCCGCAGTCCAAAGTTATAGCCATTTTGGAATTTGTATTAATTTAAATAACAATTTGGTATTTTATTTACTCCGCATTTTTCATTTTGGGGCTACCAAAATGGCTGTAACTTTTGACTGCGTTATTGCATCATCTTCCAAAGTATATCAAAATTTTGGAAAATTTGGTGCTTTAAAATTCGTATTTGGTAAGCAATTCACTTTAGTTTATTCGAGAACGACAAAATGTGTAAATGTGAAAAAAAAAAAATAACAAATAATAAAACGAAATAACCTTGACTTATCGCCGGACCAAAAAAACAAGCTTGGCCTTACAAATTTTCCTCTAAAATAAATAGTTTCGGAGATATAGATCAATTCGCGTTTTTCAAAATGGTGGATTTCCCCCGGGGGTTGGCGTCCCGAAAAACTGGACATAAGCTTTTCTAATAGCTCTCTTTTAGGTATAACAAATTGAGCCGTATATAACGTTCCACAAAAAAATCTTTCCTGTGCTATTTCATCATGTCATTTTTGTATGTGATTGTTCGTTTCAAATCAGCAGCGTACTAGGCTTAAGTAACGAAGAGAATGGTTGTATATTTTTTACAAATAGGTACAAAGAATATAGACTTTTTTCTTTTTATGGTACCTACTAAAAGATTTTTAACTCCAGTCAGTTTTTTACCTAAGTCCGTCTGTACCTCGACCTGCAGCCTAAACCACTAAAATGATTTTATTCAAACTTTGGACTTTAAGTTCGTAGGTAATTCCTCTGAAAACCGGATGTAACAGAACTATTATTAAAAGAGAAGTTTATCTTAAAAACGGATCTAACGATTTTGATATACAAATTATGAATTACTATTAAAGGTATGGTCAATGTCTGAATATGGGGTATTGCATGTGAAGCGGACAACGATAAAAGTGGTGGGTCTTGAAATTGGTTTAACTTTGTGTTATGCTGCATTTACACGAATGGCAGATTGGCATTTTTCTGCCAGTATACTGTCAAAAGAATGAGCAAATTCATTCGATAGCTAGTATAATGGCAGAAATAGACAATTTTTAGTCGTGTAAATGGGGCATTATTTATTCTTTTATTGGTTCTTAACCTAAATGCGGAAGAATTTTTAGGTCTGGTGCTGGGATAGTGTGATTTTAAAGTTTCGGCATGCTATGTGCAAGGGTTCCGTAATGTGTTGAAAAACTACCTTACATAATAAGCTGTGTTTTTTTACGAATATAGATGATTGCTAAGAAGCCTATCTGCTTTTTAATTGAAGATAAAAGAGAGAAGGCTAAGGAGCCAATGTTTAACTTTTAAAACGAAAGTGGATTTATTCGATCAAACTTAAGCTATTTATACAAAATAATTCACTTACACTCTAATATCTTAAGCCTATACATATTTAACTTAAACATACAAATATTTTATATTCTAAATTCTATTTGAAATTGACGAACAACGGAACTAGGCAGCATACTTGCTTTGTCATCAAATTAATAGCCAATATACATGCCCCTTCTACAATGCACAAATGTATCCAAATAAATCCAGCCATGTGCACTAGACAGCATGCAGTCCATTGAACCTTAGCGAGTAGGTAGATACACTTGCCCAAAGTAATCTGAAGCGTCGCGTCACGTCATCGTCAGTGGCGTTGAAAATATTATATAATATTTTGGATATGGAGTCATGGTTGCTTAAACATCGATAGTCGCAACTTTCAATGGTATCGATAGTTTTAAGATAAAACGATCGATAGTTTTGTTTTGGTTGGTGTGGAATTTATCCATACGAATACGAATCTGGATCTGATTTAAATGAATTATTCTTGAAATTTGTCAGAGAAAAAACAAATAAACAATACCGAAAGAAATATCTTTTTTGTAATTAAAACAGAAAATAACAAACAAAACAGGAAAAAGAACACCGAACCCGAACAGAAACAATAATAAAAAATATAAGTAGAAATAGGAGAAACGGAGAATCACATTGTTAGTTAATGACAATGGGGCATATTCATAGTCGCAGATAGACCCAGGTTTAACTAAAATACAGTTTAAGACAATTTTGGCTCAATGAATACAGATCAATTTTAATTACAAATTGTTGGTTTTATATTTTTATAAGATAATTAACTTGTCATACTACACAAATTAGCTTCAGATATTTTGAAATGATAAACTTAAAAAAAAAATCAGAGTCCGAAAATTCGACTAAACCTATGTTTAACTTAGACACAGCTCTAAAATAACTATATGAATACGCCCCTATGTGTCTTATTACTTATTTTTATCGCATACTTGTGCATTGTTGTGAGATTTAGAGTCAGGTCATTACATCGAAAATATATCGCATTTTCGATATATCGGTTAATTTGCACATCTCTGTCTGAAATGTATACCCTCCAAGCAAGCGAGTCCGTTTTGGATCTGAAACCAGTTCATAAACGGACCCGAAACCGGAACCAAAACGATTCCAAATCGGATCAAATTAGTATGGAAATTAGAATCACCACGGAGCCATTATGTGAATGTATTGTAAGAGAGAGAGAGTATTCTAATTCACCATACTCCGAGAAAACGGAGCTTAAATGGAATCCAAAACGGACCAACAAAAATGAATGAACCGAGGCATACCCAAATGTATTGTATTAAAAAGAAACTTCCCCATCTAGTCGAGTTTCTACATTGCATAAAAAAAAAACAAACAGAATTTTGTTCATTTCAAGACTTTACTTTATTTATCAATTATTATTATATATTTCCACAACTAAACATATATGTACATATAATTAACAGAAAACCTGTATTTTTGATTGGAAATTTCTTAAAGTTTTCACAAGAAAAAAAGATAAAAAAGCAATGGTCTTCCCAACGCTACCTACAAAACTGAACTAAAAAAAAGTGGTGGAAATTAAAATAAAATGAATGTACTCTCTCTATCTCTCCGTGCATATAAAAATTCTCTCGATTCTTGTTCTTCTTTTTATATGCGTACACAGAAAATTTGATAATGTGTGTGAGGCACTCAGTTTTTTTTGGATTCCCAAGTGATTCCAAAGTGAACCGAGAAATTCGGGTCCGTGATTTTGCTTGAAGGGTATCCATCGCAATGCGTCGTCTCTGTAAAATTTCTTCCGATGACAGCTAATTCGAACCGAAATTCAATCTCCGACAAAGGATACGTTGCGGAGAAAGTTCCTTTACGACGTTGACCTCGATAGGGCCGATTCTTTGTTTAGGTCTCATTTTCAAGTTTATACACTGACTAGAGATACTAAATACCAAGTTTTTGAGTGGGATCTTTATTCCTTTAGAAGATACATTATTTTTTGTGCGTGGCCTTAGTGCAACAAAACAAAAACCGTTGGAATAAATACGTAAATTTTTTTAGTACCTAGAACTGCCAAATCTTCTGCAACCTCGTTTTGATTCTGCTGTGACAGTTGCAGGTACTAAAAATTTCAAGAATTTATTCCAACGGCGGCGGCGGCGTAAAAGTGAAAATAACCAGCAGATCAGCCGAAAGCAAGCTTATTAAAATAAACTGGTATTGCCCCACTGGCCGAAATTCGTCCACCCAAAACTCACATTCACAGACTCTAGAGTCAAACTATTTGTTTAAAAATTAAATCACAAAATATTTATTTTTAGTTTCAAATTTAGTTTTAATACGTACTGTGATCGGCAGTGCAAAACCAAAAATGGCCCACAGTGTGTTAATGCGTGTCTCAGGTATATTCTGCACATCTCCGCACCTATGGCTTTCCAACCATATACAATTTATCTAAATCGGTTGGATACTTTTTGAGCAAATGGTACCACAATTTTTTTTAAGTCTATTTATATATACAGTAGATGACGGATATAAGAAAGTCTCATATAAGAAAAACACGCTTATAAGACGGACATTCCAAAACACCATGCACATTCCCATAAAGATACGTGTTAAATAAGATTCATATAAGAAAAACGTTTATAAGAAAAACACTGATATAATAAACTTATTCTGATACAAATTGCATTCACTACATAGAAAATTAAACTTTTATAAGAAATTTTCCCGTGCAAACTTTCAAATGATGTGCCGTTAAATTTTCACAACATTTCTGAACCCACCATCATTGAATGGCCAATACTGAGGGAAAAATGATATCAAAAATTAAATACGACCGTATTTGATCTAAAGTATTTTAAATGAAGTGGAGCATTTACATTTTAACGTTGAAACAATGTTAATTTGAATATGCGACGTAAATTTAAGAGATTCTACCTAGTTTTAAAGTAAAACGTGTTTATTAATACATTGAAATCAACTTTTGTACATTTATACATTCCGTCAAACGTTGTTTTAAAGTGAAGCATTATCATTTTTATATTTTTTTATATTGAGATCCACATTTAAAGTGCGCTCAACCTTCATTCAAAGTGAAACATATTCATTTTTACATTGAAATCCACATTTTACATTGCGATCCACTTTTATGGCATTTAAAGTGTCATCATCGTAGTTTCAAAGTGTTGCATAGTCTAATAAACCTCAATTTGTTTGTATTTGTAAGCTTAATATAAAGAATTTCGAGAGCGCGTTGTTGTTTTTCGAAGTAGATCCCCTACATTTGTGATCAAATTAAACGCGCACTCAAAATTCACTTTCATATAATCCAAAAAAAATAATATTTATTACTTTTCATATATTTATTACTATGAAATACTCATATCATTAAAAGTAGTCACAAATAAATGATTCACCACAAAAATGAAATGCGTCGAGCATGAATAAACATTTGTCTTTGTCTTACATAAATTTAAACAAAGAAGCGTGGCGTGGGTAGCCATTTTGAATCAATACCTAACCAAGCAAAGTTCAATCTACGTTGATTCGGTGTAGATAAATGTTGTTTTAAAACATAGATGAATTTGATTTACCTATGATTCCACTTTAATTCAACATATAAAGGTAGTAAAATCTAGTTTGTTTTTAAGTATGGAAAATATATAAATCGGGTGGCACAACGGCTCATGAAGAACCAGGGCCTAGTGACTAACAACTCGCAACCATTCCTGTGCGCGCCTATCGACAAGAATGGAATGGACCTACAATTTTATGCCGAATCCGAACGGCTAGACGAGAAGCACTTATTCGTGACAAGTGATACTCTTGGAGGATTTGTCAATTCCTCGCAAGAGGCAGTAGCCCTGAAAAAAACTTTTTAGTTTTTAGGTGGACGAGGCTGGGAAGCGAACCCAGACCTCCAGCGTGACAGTTGAACGCACTTACCATTACGCTACGGGCTACTACGGAAACGGTATGGAAACACTTATTGAATTAAGAATTTTCGGCGTTGGCGCCAAATCGTTCCGAAAAATATTAGAATCAAAGTTTTTTACTTTGATTTTACGTTGATTTTTTTCTCTGTGAAGAAATGACAGATTGAAGATTAGCGAGAAAGAAAAAAGCCCATACATTGACAGTGGATACATTTTATTTCTTATGTGTTTTTATTTATACAAGAAATTTTCTTTCTTACGTACATTTTACTTACATAAGAAATTTTCTTTCTTATGTACAATGTTTTATATAAGAAAACACGGATATAAGAAAGGAATTCTTTGGATTTTTTGAGTTTCTTATATCCGTCAAAGTAGTAGCCCGTAGCGTAATGGTTAGTGCGTTCGACTGTCACGCTGGAGGTCTGGGATCGCTTCCCAGCCTCGTCCACCTAAAAAATAAAAAGTTTTTTTTCAGGGCTACTGCCTCTTGCGAGGAATTGACAAATCCTCCAAGAATATCACTTGTCACGTATAAGTGCTTCTCGTCTAGCCGTTCGGATTCGGCATAAAATTGTAGGTCCCTTCTATTCCTGTCGATAGGCGCGCACAGGAATGGTTGCGAGTTGTTAGTCACTAGGCCTTGGTTCTTCATGAGCCGTTGTGCCACCCGATTTTTTTTTTTTATATATCCGTCATCTACTGTACTAGTATCGGCCACTGGCCGAAATTCGTCCACCAAAAACTCACATTCACAGACTCTAGAGACTATTTGTTTGAAAATCAAATCAAAAAATAAAAAGAACAAATAGTTTACAATATATTCTACGATTAAAACTATTTTTCTATTGATTCATTTAATTTATCAACATTTGTTTAAAGATCCCTTGCACATAGCATGTCGAAATTTTAAAAGCCCATTACTTCAACACCAGACCTCAAAATTCAAAATCCTTTCGCATGGATAGGTTAAGAACCAAAAAAAGTATTAATAACACAAAGATGAACCAATTTCAAGAATCACCAATTTTTTCGTTTTCCGCTTCACATGAAAAAAATAAATTTTAGATTTTTAAAAAAATACTGAAATTTTTTTTTTATTCAATATTTTTATTAATTAAAAACGGGTCAATGATTTTTTTTATTAATTTTATGTAAAATTGTATTTTTTTTTTAAATAATAAAGGTTACCATACTAGATTTTATTTTTAAAAATGTGCAAAAAATTTTATATACAAAATTAAATTTTAAGAAAATTTTATTAAAGAAATCAGATGGCATACTTTATTTTTAGTTCTACCTTTTCAAGCCATTAAAATAAAAATAATAAATTTATAGTAGTTTATATTTTAAATTGTTTACATGTGGTATAGGGCAAGATAATAATTTCCCCTAACATTACGATAATAGAGAACGCGAAAAAAGTGGGTCTCGCAATTCTGTCTGTCTGTACCTCGACCTGCAGCCTAAACGGCTGAAGCGATTTTCTTCAAACTTTGTACTTAATGTTCTTCTAGAGAAGAAATTGAAATTTTTTTTAGCTCAGAAAATAACGGTACAACTAATATACAAAAATTGATTTATTTCAAAAACGGCTCCAACGATTTTGAAAAAAAAATTACGAGCTACTATAATTCCAACAATTAATAATTTGGTAGAATTTTGTTTATAACGGTACCTGTCATAAACCCGATTTTTTTGGTTTTCAAATTTCTCGTTCACGGCAACACCGATTTCAACCAATTTTTTATGTAAGAGGTCCTTTATAATTTTAACAATTTTGCACATACAATTTTTCGAAGAATATTTGGAATTTAAAAAAAAACGGGTCAGTAAATATTTTTTTTAATTTTGTGTAAAATTGTATTTTATTTAATTCTAAAAGTTGTCATACCAAATTTTATTTTGAAAAATTTTCAAGAATTTTTTATGTATACAAAATTTATTTTTAAGGAAACCGCTCAAACGATTTTTGATTTTTTTTTTTTTTTCATAAATTCATATTTATCAAACAAATCAGATGGCATACTTTTTTTTAAGCTCTATCTGTTTAGCAATTTAAATAATAAATGTATGTAATTTTTATGTAAGAGGTCCTTTGTGTTTAAAAACTTTTTTAATGATATCATAATGATATGGTACCAATACATATGTACATTATTAACTTCAAGCTACGTTAAAATTGTTGTTAGCTACGAGAGCCAGTTTGTGCGATAAAGTCGTGCCCATTTTTTTAAATGATGTCATACCAGTACATTACATTCCGCCTCCACTGGCCATGAACGATGTCCAAATCCAAATTACGATCCAAACCACAATCTGATTTGTAAGGTTATGTCACTGCATGGTCATGTATTTTTGCAACTCCATTGGATTTTTTTCAAGACATGTTCATAGTCCTGCCATCGTTCATATGGGCAGTGAGGCGGCATGTTATGTACATCATCAATTTCTAGCTACAATAAAGTTGTTAGATACGAGAGAAAGTTTGTGCGATCCGGTCGTGCAGTTTATTTTTAAAAGGGGTTACGTAACTTGTGGTAACACCCATTGTTTAAACTTAATAAAATAAAATTTCATGCTTTCGATTGTGTACAAACTGAGAAGTCCAAAAATCCGATCGAAAACGACTTTTGAGCGGTACATCTGCATACATATTTTTGATGTCGTGCGCTCAGGCCTTTATAAGCTTTAGCTTTATAACATGATAATTAACTGTCATGTCAAAAGCTTTCCAAAAGCTTTCTGGTTGTGTTCCGGCTGGCTTCTAGCACAAATTCTTTTAGGTTCTAGTTTTGCTTTTGAGACTAGATTATTTTGATTTATTTCACATATCTATTCATAATTTATAATTATTTCATAATATTCTGGCTCTGCTGTGAATTGCTAGTGTCTATATTGAATTTATTTTTGTCTTTGTTTTGTTGATTATTGAATATCTATCTATTCGCAAGCAGTAGCAGAACAATTTGCTTCTGTAATTATAATTTTCCAAAAGAATCGCCATTAAAATGTCTGCAACAGAAGGAAAGGTACCTACAATTTAATTTCCGGAAAATATGTATTACAAGTATAAAATGAAATATGTGATAAGAAGTTTCGTTCGTTTGATAGGTCATAAAGTGTCGTGCTGCTGTTGCTTGGGAAGCAAAAAAACCTCTATCTATTGAAGAAATTGAAGTAGATCCACCCAAAGCGAATGAAATTCGCATACAGATTCTGTCGACCGGAGTTTGCCACACAGACGCTTACACTTTGGATGGTTGCGATCCCGAGGGAATATTCCCCGTTATTTTGGGTCATGAAGGTGCCGGTATTGTTGAGAGTGTTGGGCCTGGTGTAACAAAATTTAAAGCCGGCGACCATGTCATTCCATTGTACATTCCTCAATGCAATGATTGTAAATTCTGTCGTAGTCCAAAAACTAATTTATGCCAAACAATTCGTCTGACTCAGGGCAGGGGAGTGTTGCCGGATGGCACATCTCGGTTCAGGTGCAAAGGTAAATCGTTGTTCCATTTCATGGGAACTTCAACTTTTACCGAATATACTGTTGTTGCTGATATATCCGTTTGCAAGGTATGCACATTATTCTATAATATTGTGATATGTGAGAATTTATTCGCTTACCCAAACTTTTTTCTTTCAGATTAATGAGAAAGCACCATTTGATAAGGTTTGTTTATTGGGTTGTGGTATTCCAACTGGATACGGGGCAGCTTTAAATACAGCAAAGGTAAGGTATTTTTTTAATTTAATATATATGTACGTTTTTGAAGGTAGTTTTTAGTTTGAATGGCCATGGTATAAGAT
Source organism: Melangyna quadrimaculata (assembly GCA_949320155.1). NCBI lineage: Eukaryota > Metazoa > Arthropoda > Insecta > Diptera > Syrphidae > Melangyna > Melangyna quadrimaculata. The sequence goes on along the minus strand of OX439483.1, from coordinate 202,966,696 downwards.
GTTAGTATTAGCTTTGTATACGAAAACTAGTATTATCATGGTGCCCACTGTTTTAGTAGCAACCATAGCCTTAGGGGTGCGAAGTACTTCTCTAATTAAATCACCATGGAAAACATAGAGTCGGCCATGAAATGTAGATGCCGCCACTCGTTTTGCGCTTTTTTCATAAACAAAGCTATTAGTGATATAATTATGTATTTACTTATATCAGTAGCAATCGATAAAAAACTTCGTCTTCTGCCGTTTTCCTTTGTATGCCCGGAAGCGTCTAGTAGCGTCCGAAAATCTTCTGAAACCATTCCATTGGCACAAAAAGTACGCCTCGGTCGATTCTGAGGAGAGAAATTCGATTCTTGATTTGAAATCAGAATCAACTCAAGAAGCACTAATACTTTCAAACTCAAATGTCACAACAAACTGCAATGCACTGAATTTTTAAATAAATTGGGCTTTTATGATCAATCGAGATTAATGCAATTAATTAAAACTAATTCATTTTTTTCCCAACGTTTCTCCGGTTATTTTCCGGCTTCATCAGGGGTTTTAAAATTTATTAATTCTTAAAAAACAAAACAAAATACAAATTTAATTACTTGTTAATAAATAGTTAATAGAGAAGTTATAATAATTATTTTGAATAGTTTAAACAGATCAATTGACAATTGACTTTTCCTCTAATTACATTTTTCTTAAAAAATTTTGAGTTACTGATATATTGATTTTTCTGAATAAAATAACATTGAAAAACACTAAAACAATCAATAAGCAACAAATTTAAAGTTAGTATCACAGACTATGTTATGGCAACACTGTATATGGCGCTTATGTCGTCAATGTCCTCTTTATGGTTCATCGTCTTGTTTATATTTTGCTGGATGCGATAACTTTCCAAGGTGAATCGTGTGTTCATTCTTCGTTCCTTGTCTAGTATTCCGTCATTCTCAAAATCTGCATTATGCTCATGGTCTAGCATGTGTTGTGAGAGTGCTGTAGCTGTCTTCCTCTTCCTTATGTCAGCTTCATGTTCTAACAATCTCACTCCTAATGCGCGTTTTGTTGTACCAATATATATTTGTTGGCAAGTTTCGTTTAATTTACCTTTACATTGGATTTCATAAACGACATCGTGTGGGTGGTTTGGTGTTGGTGAATACTGTATTGCACTAATGTTTTTAACTTTCCATTTTAATTTAATTTGTATCTAAAAACAGTTTGATAATGTTTTATAAACAAATAATGAAACAAATTTAACAGAAAATATTATTTAGAAGTGGAGTGTATACAGTAGTGTGTTACATTTCAATTTTTGTGTGGCAGGGTGGCAGCGCGTTTGTTTGGATTTCAGAATGAGTGAAACCAATGAAAAACAGCATTAGAAAGGTAAAAGCAAATCTAATGCCGTTTTTCATTGGTTTCCTTCAAGGTTTCGCTCATTCTGAAATCCAATGAAACGCTGAAAGTTGCTTCTACGCAATTTTCGGGTTTGACATCTGTATAATGCCGTTTTCCATTGGACGTCCGAAAGCGTTCGGAAGTCTTCTGAATGATTTCATTGGCACAAAAAATACGCTTCGGTGGATTTTGAGCAGAAAAATTGGATTCTTGAATTAAAATCAGAATCCACTTAAGATTCTGATAATCACTGAGAATTGATCCAATTCATACAGGGTGTCTCCCGGGAAGGTATACTGCTTTGCTTTTCCGACATTTTGGTAAACATTAGTCTTGACAGTTCATATTTGTCAGGCGTGAAGTAGACACGGCATATTTATTTTGGAAAAAATATTCGATAAACTAACGTGTTATGATAGGATGTTACAGCTAGCCCATGACAACCCCGATTTTCATGAAAAAATCATTATGAGTGACGAGGCACATTTTCATTTGAATGGATATGGGAATAAACAGAATAGTCGGTTATGGACAATGGAAAACCCCTTAAATTATTCATCAGTCACCTTTGCATCCACTAAAAGTTACAGTCTGGTGTGCAATTTGATCAGGAGGAATCATTGGACCTTACTTCTTTGAAAGTGAAAACGGCGTAACGGTAACTGTGAATGGGGAGCGATATCGTGATATGATTGAAAACTTTTTAACGCCACAACTGCATGCTTCGGGCTTGAATAACATGTGGTATCAACAAGACGGTGCCACATCGCATTATGCTAGGATTACAATGGAATTACTGCGTGACCTCTTTCCACAACAAGTTATTTCAATAAATGGTGATGTTGGTTGGCCTCCACGGTCGCCTGATTTGACTGCTCCGGACTTCTTTTTGTGAGGATATCTGAAAGCAAGGTTTATGTAAACAAACCAGAAACGCTTGAGCAACTCAAACAAAATGTTTGTGATGAAATAAATGAAATACCGCGTGAAATGTGTGAGAACGTAAAGAAAATGTGCTCAAAAGGGCTCGCATTTGTGAGACTAACAGAGGCGGACATTTACCTGATATTGTATTACATACATAATTGCCGACATTAAATAAAGCATTTATCAATATAAGATTCATTCTCTTTCATTTACTCAAAAACTATAAACAAACAAAGTACAAACCTTCCCGGCGGTCACCCTGTAAATGTAAAAGTTCGGTAACACTGCAAACATTTCTTTTCATTTCTGAAGTATTGTCCGTTAGAAGATTTTTCGTCCTTTTTTATAAGAATTGTTAATTTATCTCAATAATGTCATAAAATTTTTCTAAAAATATACATAAATAGTAAAAATTTACATACCATCACCCTGAGTGCAAGAACTAGGTAACTTGATTTTTTAAAATTTTGGAGATAGCAACGTTTTTCGATATCTACATACCTACCTAAGAACGATGAACATTTTAATTTATTTCTTGTTTACTTTAATCAAATATCCTTAATTTAGAATTTCCTCAATTTATTGGAAAAAAAGATTAGTGAACTATTCCAATAAATAAGTATTTGACGAGATATTTTAAAAACAGAAAACGCAGTTAGTTATTGGATTCAGGGGCGATATATGAATTCGGGGACTATCACGATTTTACAAAACAAATTATATTACTTTACTCTTATAGGATCTTAGAAAAATCTCTGCACACTTTTGATTCAAAGAAATTATAAAAATATTTTATGAATGTTTGAATGTTTAACAACCCATTGAGTGGGCTACCATCATTGCATTCGGCTGGAATTTTTGCAATTTCATGGCTTCCACACCAATCAACAGATTCCTTTAGTAGTGCTTAGTCTTTATGTTCAATATTAATTTATAAATTGGTGCCGTCACTTGGAATTGAACCTAAACCAGCTACCTTTGAGGCTTATGCACTACGCATTGCGCCACAAAATATATTTGTTGTTTTCATTGTACTTGGGTCTATTACACAAGTTCCGTAAACAATTTCACCAGCTTTTCTAAAAACTAGTGTATCCGAACACAAGACAGCCGACTAGTAGCATTAGTAGTATAATATTTACACCAGTAGGTATACTGCAGACAGCTCACAGGCTTAAACATCTATCTGTTACTAGTCGGCTCTTGCCTTCTGATTCACAAATAGACCTTTACGACACTAATTCTACTCGGTTTTATAAACCCGGGTTATCCTGTGAATGTATTTTCATTTTTTTAAAGTTATTTTTTGTAGGTGTTTTTGTCAATTTTTTCTTTAATGCAAATAAAACAAGTCTATTTCATCATCTTTTCCCGACGTTTCGTCGTTATCCACGACTTCTTCAGGGGTGTTTTCGTAGATTTATTTTAAGCTTTGTTGATTTTACATAATTTTTATTTTTATATAATAAACCTGTAAATTAATTAATTTAAAACAGCACACAATAAATTAACATTAAGTAGTCTTATAACTTTTAAGAACAATCAAAAATTATCACAGTAGTGTTGACTATCAGGTACTTTGTTTAATTTTTTCATTTGTATATTTTCCATAATTTAGTATGATTTTGTTATGAAATATTTTTAAAATATCATACTAGTCAAAAAAACGCGCACAGAGCTACTATACATTCATAAAACTAACACTATAATACAAATGCTACTATTTTTATTCGCCTGTCTGAACCCCTGGGGTGAGTTGCTATAGACCATCAAAAAAAAATTGCATATCCAAATTATAAACTGAAGAAGTTGTGGATAGCGACGAAACGTCGGGAAAAGTTGAGCAAAAAAGCCTACAAAAAATAACTTAAAACAAAACATTTTCAAAAAAACTTTTAACGGCCTTTAGTCCTTAAAAATTGGCTTTTCGTCCCGGTATTCTCACTTGGACTCTTCAGTTGACACTGAGGGCCTTGTCAAGACGCAATTTTTATTAAGGTCAGAATATTTTGTTTCTATTTTATTTTGGAAAATAAGACTTTTTAAAAACGGGTTGATTTTTTAAATGTACAAGTGACCTCACCTCCAGAAATGCGTTTCTCAAGGAAATACGGATCTGCAAAATTCATTCAGAATCAATCATAAATTTACTTCTTTGTGGAATGAGAGATTTTTTAGCCCGAATAAGTTAAAATCTATTAAAAAACTCATGTTTTGATTCGGGGTGTAAAAATATTATTAGGGTCAGAGAAGTAAGTTTCTGTAGTTATAAAGCCAACGCTACTGAGGAAAACCGAAAGAAGTTTTAACAAGCCAGAAAGACCTGTTACTTCGAATAACCAAATTTTTGCATGGTCAAAATTTAAGGCAAATAAAATGCACGAATTTGCTCTTGTAGTCAACAGCTAGAATGTTGTTTATAAATAAATAAATGTTTTTTTACAAAACTTATTCTTTTCTGGGATAATTTTTTTTATACAAAAAAAATATTTCAATTGATTTTATTTTTATAACACATGAAAGCAGATTTTTACGTATGGTTTTTACTGAATGCTTTAACTGCCCACTTTGTCACTTAGTTTTGTTGTTATGGTTGCTTAGTTAACATCTAATAATTCAATCACTGCTAAGTTAAGACTTAAGGTAAGAGAAGTAGAACTTTTCAAAGAACTGTATTCCAAAGAAGGCATTGAGACGGACTTTGAAACTGAACTTAAAAAAATTCGTATACACCCAGTGTGATTGTCACCAAGGAGATTGTTAACATTGCACAAGTAATAAGTGCATCTCAGAAAAGACTAGCCATGACATCGATGCACTTGCTGGACACGTTTCCCAGCTTAGAACTAATTTAGACTACAGAAATCTTAAAGAAGTAGAAGCTATTTAACAACCGTCGCGACGACCGATGTGATGAAAAAGATTTGTTTGCAATCGATTAAAACTTAAAACCACAATTTTTTCACAATACCTGTGGGCCAGGTAGTAACTATTTAAATTGTTGTTATCTGCAGACTTTATTTTAAGTGCAAAGTCCAATTAGTTTTGCACGACATGTCGCGACATCTATAAAAATATATAACATCACAACTAAAAATGAATCAACAATTCATAATTGAATATAGAACATTTTTTGTAGTACTTCCTCAAACTGTTGTGTAGTTAGAGAGTGACTGAATAGTTTTAATGCCATTATTGTACTCTGTGATTCAGTGAGTTTAAAATACTTTGGGTTTATGTTCCATGGTGAAAGGGTTGAAGTATTTGCTTTGACACGTTTAAAGGGTAACCTATTTGGTTCTACCGTTGATAAAACTGTACCGAGAGTAGATAGTAAACAATTAGAAGTCATAGGAAAAAAGAAGCTTTTATTATACATTCCGATCGACGCTATTCCAATGTAGAAAGTCCACCCTCTATCATAATGTTATCAATTCTTGTTGTGCGATAAGCGTGTATTTGTCTTATTGCCACACATTGAAAACCATAATCGGATCTCAATAGTATCGCATCTTTGAGATTTAAGTATTTTTCACCTTTTCCCCTTGTTGGAGAAGCATGCATGAGCAAATTAAATGCTGACATAAGTTTGATAAAAAAAATCAGTATCCCGATATGTTTTCATAATGTGCAAAGATAGAATAAAAAAATATTTTTAAATATCAACTTGGCCATAAGGTAGAAAAGGTAGCAAAACAATCAATCACGATGTGGCAAACATTTCAATTATGCACAATCCTGCTTCTAGTTTGAAGGGGACGACATTTCGTTTTTTAACTTGTACTAAAATGCTCTTACAGATTGGTGCAACAAAAAAAATTGATTTAAATGAGTTTTAAATTTTTGAAAAAAAAAAAACTGTTGACAGATAATCACCCATATTACCTTTTTTTCAGGTCGAACCCGGAAGTACATGTGCTGTTTGGGGTCTAGGTGCAGTCGGTCTTGCCGTTGCCATGGGATGTAAAAAAGCCGGAGCATCAAAAATCTACGGCATCGACATTAATCCAAATAAATTTGAAATTGGTAAAAAATTTGGAATTACTGATTTTATCAATCCAAAAGATCACGAAGGTAAGGGTCCGATTCAAAATGTTTTGGTAGATCTTTTGGATGGTGGATTTGATTATTCATTCGAATGTATTGGGAATGTAAATACAATGCGAGCCGCTCTCGAGTCTACCCATAAGGGCTGGGGTGTATCTGTAATTATTGGTGTTGCTGCATCTGGCCAAGAGATAAGCACACGCCCTTTCCAACTTGTTGTCGGACGCACATGGAAGGGTACAGCTTTCGGTGGATGGAAAAGTGTCGAATCAGTTCCAAAATTAGTCGAAGAATATTTGGCAAATGAGTTAATGGTAGATGAGTTTGTTACACATAATATGGAACTAAATAATATCAACAAAGCCTTTGACCTTATGCACGAAGGAAAGAGCATTCGTAGTGTTGTCAAATTGTAAAAATGTATGTTAATGTTATCACCTTATTCTGCTTTGATATTTTTGTATGAATAAAAACAATGCCAATTCTTAAATAGAACTTTAATTTATTAAATGGAACTCGACGGTACCACGAAAATGCTCAGACATAGCAAATGCTGTAAATTAATAAACAATACAATAATTTAAAAAAAAATACTTTCAATTCCTTTAAGCCCCTAAACTCATACACATTTTCGCCAAATGTCCGAATTTTTGAACATGGACTTCTTGCACATTTGTCTTCATTTGAATTAAAGAGACGAAGTTCATTATTCTAATTATCTCTATGAATATAGGTATTACGTACAAAATTAGTTTTAAGCTCAAATAAAGCGACCTATAAGAAACGTGTCTTTAAATTAGTCTACGTTTTTCTCTAAGTCTTGCATCTTAAAAACATTTGGAACTACATAATTTAATTAATTTAAATTTCTTACATAACGGGCAAGTTGCTAAAACCAAAACTTGCTCAAAATGTTCAAAGCCAACAGTTTCATGCAAACCTTGCGTATCAGAATCTAACAAATGATTAAATGTTGGAACTCGCCGAAATTGTAATTATTTTCGTTCGAACAAAGTGAAATTCCAATTTTATACTGATGTGTATTCATTTTTCTTTGTGATATCATCTTTCAGTACTTCAATGGTTGATTCCAGCCTCAAAATTGATTTTTTTGAATAAGTATTTTGTTTGTCAAATAAATCAATTTTTGACTCGCTCGCGCTATTTTTATCATCCAAAATCTGCTAACCGAAGTTTGATACTATTTTTTCAAAAAATCTATTGTTTGAAATTATTTAATATACAAAACTAAAAGAAAAAGATAGTTCTACTCAGTTTGTACAAAATATGTTTCTGTTTATTGATAAATATACTTTTAATAAAACAAAAAGCTTTTATCGTTGGTTATAATATAATCACAAACTTGTTTCAATGAATATTAAACCTACTCAATCAACATAAAATAAGAAAATTCCTATTTTATAATAATGTAAAGGTTTTTATACATAATCTAAAACTTGAATTCATATAAAAGGCGAATTCAGTATAAATTATTAAAGAATCCTTGTGCTTTGTAGATTTTGTGCGATTGAAATAATAGCTTTACGATTTTAAAATAGTCTCTTTTTCTTTGCTTTGTTTCTGCAAACTTTTTTGTGGGTGATCAACAGTTATCGGTGACAGCGATGAGCTCAATTCCACGACTTCTTCCGAGTCACTTATTGATTTTTCATCGAAGAAGCTTATATCGTCGTCGTCGATTATACTTTTATCACTGAGGGCTGGCGATTCGAAAGCATCTTTGCCTTTTACTCGTTGCCTTGAAGACCTGCTCGACATAGCTATGCGACTAAGGTGCATATACTTGGCTTGGAGATTCTTCACCCAGGTTGTATCCGACCAATGGTACCAACTTAGTACGAACACGATCATAATGAAGAACAAATTCGAACTGATACCTACGGGAATAGAAATGGAAAAGTATCTGTTTGGTAAGAATGGGTAATTGATCATAAGCCTGAAGGAGATATTGCTTACCGACAAGAGCAGACACTGCAGGGAAGTTGAACATAACATAACGGAGACCTGTGAAGTCGGCACTAATGTGGAGTGTAACGGTATAGAACTGTATCTTGTGCGATTGTATCTCAACATACACATCAGTAATGGGATGCTGGCGCTCTTCAAGGTATCGTGAGAAAATAACGACAGGAACTTTTTGGAATTCTTCCCTGATACCGAGTACAAAGAGCGGACTAAGTGCCCAAGTAGATAATGTACGAATTAGAGGAGATCTATATCGAAGCATAGCCGAACGACAGGAATGTCCACGCAGAAGTGATTCGATATCACGCATTTCGGCACAAACCATAAACATACCAAGCTCTTGATTCTGGGGCGATTCGGGCATATCTATTTCTATGGATACTCTATATGCCTGGCCAACCATAAGAAGTTGTTGCCTTTTTGTAAGAGCAACATGAGCGTGAGGGAAGGTACATGGTCCGCTAGTGTCCAAACATGTTCTGCAATAGATAATCAAATGATTAATTATGCTATCAGGGTTCATTTACTTGTACTCACTTGAATTGCATGTGAACTGGTCTTATATGCGTCATAGCAGGCATATAAGCATAATAAAAGGCTACATAGAGGAACACTGCACTCCAGAGAATTAGGGCAACCGCAAAGCTAACAATAAATAGCCGCAGGGTATATTCTTTTAATGTGACCACTCCATTATTTGTTTTTGTACGAAAATGGTCAAAAATGTTAGAAGCAAGATTTAAAGCCGGCCGAAAGAACAACTTTCGCATAATCCCAAAGGGATCGACGAAGAAAATTATTATATTTAGAAGACCCATATTTGAGCAAACAACCTTGCAGGTAGTATAATATGGGATTGACTGGATTAAATGTTAAACTTAACCAATATTCCTTTCGGCACCAAGAACTATTTGATAAGAATTTTTTTACGTCTTCACAGTTATCAAGAAATTTTAGTCAACCGTCAATATATTAATCAAAAAAAATTGATAAGGGTTCTAAAGGTCATGTTAATATACCTACACATGGAGATAAGTGCTACGGTTAAATTCGCGCTCTGTATGTAGATATTATTACTTGCTGATAAAATAATTCGAAGAAAATAAAGTGTTAATCATTTTTGTTTGATAAAATTAATTAACTTTTACAAATATGAAAGACCAAGATAAGATAAATAAAAATAATAATCAAAACAAAACCAGCGATTAGAATTTTGTTATTAAATAGGTCTGTTCATATTCATATTAGGTTTGTTTTTTGAGCTCTGAAGTCGCTCTAATGGATTGTTTTGAAAAACCTGAACCCACCCAGTCAAACTATTTTTTTTTTTTTTTTTTAATTCCAAGGTCACCCTGAACTCGCCCCAAAGTAGACCCTGGTATATTTTTCTTGGGCGAGTTGAAGTTAATTATAATTGTGAAACTGACATTAGTGTGAAGCATTTGTTTTGTTGTGGACTCGCGTTCTGTACGAAATTGTTTGTTTTTAATATAGAAATTGAATTTAATTTAATGTTTAAATAGTTAGAACTAGTTTATATATTTATATATATGTTTCTCCGCCGCGTTGGTGTGGCGACTCTAATATATCACCATGTAAATAAATTTTGACATGCGAATGTTTCTTCGCCGCAAAGAATGTTCCGCATTGGTTTGGGAGAGCCTTTATAGCCTATTCACACCAAACCCAAAACCCGGTTTTCGCGAAAATATTGCTTTTGGCTGAAAACCTAGATCGAAATCACATGTTTTCCCATACATTTTTGTTGAACCACAATTTTTGATAAACCACAAGTTTTAAATAAAACCTGTCCAAAGCATGTTGGATTTGCAGGAAGAACTAAACAAACACACCTTGTGAAACATTCAGCGCTCAATTAAAACGTCATATAAATAGCTGACGGGCTGCTGCCAGAAATTTTTCAGCTGGAACACAAGAGAACGCGATGCAGTGTCGCGCAACCTTCCTACTACGTGAGCTTAATGGTGGATTTACATGTATCTTCATCTGCAAAATGCTGAAAAGTAGAGCAGTACAGATGTATACAAAAAATCCAAGCGAGTGAAGGAGAACCATCAAGAAGATGAACATGTTCGTCTTCATTTCTGTATTATAGGACTTTCCTATAATTCTACCATGATGGTGGATTTTCATGTATCTACATTTGGTTTCTGCACAAAAAAAAGGGATGCCAAATACAAAATGTATATTTGTTAGATAGAGAGAAAAGATCAAAATGCAGAAGAACTTCGTTACTGCATTATAGGAAAGTGCCATAATGCAGAAATGAAGATGAACATGTTCATCTTCCTGATGGTTCTCTTTCACTCGCTCGGATTTTTTGTATACATCTGTCCTGCTCAACTTTTCTGCATTATGGCAGACGAAGATACATGTAAATCCAGCATAATTAAACAATACGTTAATATACCGTTTTCACTTGGCCAAATGAGGTAATTTTTATAATTTATGAAATACCTTTTATTTTATCCTTGCAGAGTCAAGAAAAAACAATATGCCAGCCTTTTTTATTATCTTTATTCAAAGTTAGAAAGAGCGTGTTCACAAAATAAATATAAAGAGCATGTTCAAACTTAAATAAAAGATACATTCAGTGACCTACTGCTAGTGGATGGATACAACCTTAGAGAAAATACTACCTAGAGAACCGACTTAAGGGGTCCATGCTCTTTCACCCTACAAGCGGATTTATGCCCTATTCACTAAGGATGTGTGCAGTTGCGGTGCATTTAAAATGGGACAAAACGAGCTTTGTATGTATACAATAGGGCATTTGCTCAAACGTAGTCATCTGCTCAATTTGGTGAGTCAGATATTCAAAAAAGGGAATCCGTTAAATTCAAAAATAAAATATTTTGTCAATAAAATTGATGTTTCTAGACGTTTATGAACAAAAACTTTATTTGATGTAGCCTTTTGTTGCTTCTGGCATATAAATCCAGTAATATTTATGACTATTTATGTTGAAAACAAAGAAAATGTAATCAAAAAGTAGAACCAAACCCTTGAAATTTAATGCGTAAAAAATAATAAATAAATCGGGTGGCACAACGGCTCATGAAGAACCAGGGCCTAGTGACTAACAACTCGCAACCATTCCTGTGTGCGCCTTTCGACAGGAATGGAAGGGACCTACAATTTTATGCCGAATCCGAACGGCTAGACGAGAAGCACTTATTCGTGACAAGTGATACTCTTGGAGGATTTGTCAATTCCTCGCAAGAGGCAGTAGCCCTGAAAAAAAACTTTTTTGTTTTTAGGTGGACGAGGCTGGGAAGCGATCCCAGACCTCCAGCGTGACAGTCGAACGCACTAACCATTACGCTACGGGCTACTACAAATTTAATGCGTAAGTACCTTTAATTTTCACTTCCACACACACTGCAGCTGCTGAGCAAAACTGAGAACCGAGTGGTGGATTTTTTGACATTTGTTGTTGCTGTAATTATTGCGACAACAAAATAATTTTATTAATTTTAGTTTCTGTCGGTATTTTTTATTATTTTCGAAAAAACTAACCCAAAAAAACTTAATTATCGCTTTTTAGTTCGGAAAATTATTTTCGCGAAAGTATCCCTAGTAGAAGGTTCTGAAATGAAATCTTCTGAAACGCATGTATTTGACAGTTAAATTAGAACAATCCGCAGAAACTTAGAAAATAAATTAATTTGTACACACCCACAATAAAGAAAATAATACAAAAAGCAACAACCAAAATGATGTCTCAATCTAGAAGAACTGAAACAAGTAAGATTGTATTAAATATATATTTTGTTCTCCAGCCATCACCAAGTTTTTTCTTACTAAAGGATCGAAACCGGCAGTGATGAACTTAAGGCTCCAGTTATAGCTTTCATTGAAAACCATCATTGAAACACAAATCAGTGAAACAGTGGAATATTTTCTGACAAGTCAGTTATAGCTATGGGGCCAGTTATAGCTATCATTGAAATTCATCATTGAAAAAGTTAGCTGTTGATTTTGAGACCCTTTGAAAGTTTAATCATTGAATATTTTAATGCAGAAATATAGCTTACGACTTCAAAATTTTTTCTCTTCAAAAAAAAAAATTCATTTTGACCCATATCTTCCCCAGAACTTAACTTTAAATTTTTTCAATGATCATGGGTAGGGTAGTTCATCATTGAAAAATTAAAAGTAATTTTATGAGAAAAGTTGCGCAAAATTGAATTTTGTTTAACCTAGAAATAATTATTAAGTCAATTAGCTTTACTTTGGCATCAAAATAATCATTTATTTTTTCTTCAAAATCTCTCAAAATTGACAATTAATATTTTCAATGATGGATTTCAATGATAGCTATAACTGGCCCCTAAGGGGCCAGTTATACCTATCATTGAAAACCATCATTGAAAAAGTTGTCTGTTGATTTTGAGACCCTTCGAACGTTTAATCATTGAATATTTGAATGCAGAAATATAGCTCACGACTTCAAAATTATTTCTCCTCCAAAAAAAATTCATTTTGACCCATATCTTCCCCATAACGTAACTTTTACTTTTTTCAATGATCATTGGTAAGGTAGTTCATCATTGAAAAATTAAAAGTTACGTTATGGGGAAGATATGGGTCAAAATGAATTTTTTTGAAGGAGAAATAATTTTGAAGTCGTAAGCTATGTTTCTGCATTAAAATATTCAATGATTATACTTTCGAAAGGTCTCAAAATCAACAGTTAACTTTTTCAATGATGGTTTTCAATGATAGCTATAACTAGCACCTAACCCAGAAGCCTTGCAAGATACATTCGGGCAAACTATCAAAGATCTAAAAATCCTACAAGAGAAACAGCGAAACAAACGTGAGACATTAGAAGAAACATTACGAGAAAAACAACGCTGCAAACGGTTAGCTCTGAGTGGTGACAATAATAGGCCTTAAAAAGTCTCCTCCTCCCTTCCATAGATATATAAAAATCACGACACTTTTTATACTTCAACTTTCAATGAATTTGTTTATTAAGTTTGATTTCTTTATCTTTTCATAAAGATGTCTACTGGTCTACTACCCGAGGAGAAGCCAGATATCTACGACCTCTTATCCCAGATAATACTCCCCAAAAGCCCGATAGCTGGCAAGATGTTTTGTCCGATATTGAACGAGTCATTATGTAAGGTGTTACTCATTGGCATATTGAGTCCCGAGTTCCATGCATATATTCCAACTATAAACTAATACCCATCAATTGTAGCTGAAATGCTTAGCGAGCGATTGCTTGTTTCGGTTTTACTTGGGTAAGTTAAAGTTTTATAAGAATTCTAATCAAACATACATATATATGTACCTATAATTTAAATTTCTATTATTTGTAAACATCAGATTGCCACTGCAGCTTGTACTGGTGGGGCAAAATGCTCGATCTTCCAGTTGAGTTCCTAGCCTGTTCAGGCGGTAATGGAGGTGGTGTCATGTAGGGTACTGCAAGTGAAGCTACTTTGGTGGGCCTTCTTCATGCAAAAGCTTCGAAGTAAAGGAACAGCATCCTGATTGGAATGAAAATACCATCATTTTACAATTGGTTGTATACAGTACAGCTCAAGCTCATTCTTCTGTAGAGTTAGCAGGACTTTTGGGTGGAATTAAGCTGAAATCTATACCCAGCTGATAAGATCAGTAAACTATAGTTCCAGCCTTCGAAGAAGCCTTCAAAAAGGATATCGATGATGGACTTATCCCGGTTTATGTAAGTTTTACTAAAAAAAATATTTTTGTGAAACAAGTATTTACTTTCGTATCTTTTTCAGGCTGTGTTGTTACGCTTGGAACATCTAACTCATGCGCATCCGACAACCTCGAAGAATGAGGACCAGTTGGAAACAATTATAATGTTTGGATTCATGTCGAACTAAGCTGATGATTTGCGATGGGTATTACTGGAAAACGATCAAGTTATTGAAGATCAATTTGTGGTAGTTCGAGAGGATGATCCCAATCGTATGGAAGGACGATGGTCTGGTGATTCAGATTCGAACTACGAGTATATTTATGAAAAAGACGACGATGCGAATTCGAATAATGTTTCAAATGGCAATTGTCATAATAATGATGATGGAGAGAATCAAGCGGCTGAGTCGAAGGAAGAAGAAATCTGGGATTAAGCAAACAGTTTTTGTTGCGTTTACATGGAATATACTGTATAAGTTTTTTTTTTGAACACATTTTAAGAACCCATCATTTATTATCAATTATGGTATGAACAATCATTATTCTCTGCATGAGTCATTTAATAAAATTTATTGAAGCACAATTATCCCCGAACATCATACAAATACTTAAAATGTTTGTAAATACCTTTAATTTAACTTTATTCGAAAGGGGAATGGGCAAAAATATATGGGATCTGGTCTACCTAGTGCCCAGGAACGAGACCTATGAAAATGATTAGGTACTATGAGGTGTACCATAACGTACAAGTATTTGTTTTGTCCTAAGCAATGGGAGTTGGCCAAAACAAGCAACCTAAATAAGAAAAACACCTTTAAGTTCGAAAAAAAAAAATTGTAACAACACAGTTTTTTGTAGCCTTTATGAACTATTCTTTAATCTTTACATATTCTGCTGCCTGAGATTTTAATTTTTCAACATTTGCTGGTGTGCCATGCTGTTGTTCGAATACCAATTATTTTTTTGAAAATAGAACGCATTCACAATTTGATGCCAGAGCTTATGAGTTTCTTCCAAACCAGCTATGGGATATTTCGCATGAATGACAGATAGTTAACAAAGATCTTCTTTACTGTATTTTCGTACTGTATTTTCGAACTGTATTTTCGTACATTGTCCAGATTCAAGACTACCTTAGCATTGATTCCAGTTTTATTAATAAAATTCTCGGGAAGTTATTCGGCTAACATCTTTTGGATTGCCACTAAGGTAAACTACATTATTCAAATAGTCCACCCAAAGTACAGTGCATTCTACTGATGTCTGTTGAAAATCACTGTATAAAAATTAATCTTAGCTATCATTTTGTTTATAGCTTTTTGTTTTTATTAGAATAAATAATCATTCCTTATTTCGATTTCAAATAGAAAACTTCTAGTTTTATTTCTCCACTTTAAGGCTCTCCCAAACCAATGCGAAACATACGTTGCGGCGAAGAAACATTAAGAAACAAAGCAGAATTTGATTCGTCTGAATATTTGTCGAGTCCAATGTCTTGAAGCAACTTCGTCTTTATGGAATCTCCAGTTATTGACATACCAGAACTTTCAAGTCCCATTATCATCGGGCTAAACTTTTCTGGTAACCCGGCCAACAAAAGAGTACCTACCCACAGCTCAGAAATATCCATTCCAATTCCTCGGTGAGCTGTCGAGATTATTTTGTTGACGTAATCATCAACTGAACCACATTTGTCTAGTGTTGTTGTTATTAACGTACGTATGTAACAATCAAACCTTGCGACTTAGACCAGAATCCATAAATGCTGCTTGCAAAGCATCCCATACTTCTTTAGCGGTGTTTGCACTTCTGATGTGAACATAATTTATCGGATCCACCAATAAAATAATTTTCGACTTCGTTTTACAAATTATCTTTTTGTCAGTTTCAGTTTTCAGTCAGGTTGCATTTCCAAAGCTCTTCCTGCTCAAGATAAGTTTCAACTGCGAAGCTCCAATTATCGTAGTTTTCTCGTCCTCTCAATTTTTCAACCAATAGAATTGGTACTGCGGCAGCCATCTTTTATAGCCGTTGAAAAATTTAAGGAATTTCGAAATTTTCAAATGAAAGAAAAACTAATTTTATTTCTTTTTTTAAATAACAATCAGGTGTCCTGGGCCCATAACCTATTGAAAAATATGGAAGCTTATTTTGAATAAAGGCTCTCCCAAACCAATGCGAAACATTCGTTGCGGCGAAGAAACATTGGTCAGTCAAAATAAATTCATATGTTGCTCCGCCGCGTTGGTGTGGGCACTCTCATATATCACCATGTAAATAAATTTTGACATTCGAATGCCGCAACGAATATTCCGCATTGGTTTGGGAGAACCTTAAAGGCTCTCCCAAACCAATGCGGAACATTCGTTGCGGCGAAAAAACATTCGCATGTCAAAATTTATTCACATGGTGATATATGAGAGTACCCACACCAACGCGGCGGAGCAACATATGAATTTATTTTGACTGACCAATGTTTCTTCGCCGCAACGAATGTTTCGCATTGGTTTGGGAGAGCCTTTATTCTAAATAAGCTTCCATATTTTTCAATAGGTTATGGGCCCAGGCCACCTGATTGTTATTTAAAAAAAGAAATAAAATTAGTTTTTCTTTCATTTGAAAATTTCGAAATTCCTTAAATTTTTCAACGGCTATAAAAGATGGCTGCCGCAGTACCAATTCTATTGGTTGAAAAATTGAGAGGACGAGAAAACTACGATAATTGGAGCTTCGCAGTTGAAACTTATCTTGAGCAGGAAGAGCTTTGGAAATGCAACCTAGGAACTGAAACTGACAAAAAGATAATTTGTAAAACGAAGTCGAAAATTATTTTATTGGTGGATCCGATAAATTATGTTCACATCAGAAGTGCAAACACCGCTAAAGAAGTATGGGATGCTTTGCAAGCAGCATTTATGGACTCTGGTCTAAGTCGCAAGGTTTGATTGTTACATACGTACGTTAATAACAACAACACTAGACAAATGTGGTTCAGTTGATGATTACGTCAACAAAATAATCTCGACAGCTCACAAGCTCCGAGAAATTGGAATGGATATTTCTGAGCCGTGGGTAGGTACTCTTTTGTTGGCCGGGTTACCAGAAAAGTTTAGCCCGATGATAAAGGGACTTGAAAGTTCTGGTATGTCAATAACTGGAGATTCCATAAAGACGAAGTTGCTTCAAGACATTGGGCTCGACAAATATTCAGACGAATCAAATTCTGCTTTGTTTGGTGGTACAAAAGTCAAGAAAGGTAAACCAATGCGTAATGTCAAATCCGTTCGTTGTTTCTCTTGCAAGACCAGTTTTGACCTATGGCATCGTCGTATGGGCCACTTAAATGAAGAAAATCTTAAGAACTTACGAGACAAAATGGCTGAGGGAGTAGAATTTTCTGGTGGGATGGACCAGAAGTGTATTGTTTGCATCAAAGGCAAACAGACAAGACTACCATTCAAAAGTTCTACATCTCGATCAACATCAGTTCTAGAGATCATCCATTCAGATTTGTGTGGACCTATGTCAAAAAATTCTCTTGGAGGTGCAAAATATTTCCTTACATTTGTGGATGACCTATCGAGATTCGTTTTCGTCTATCTTCTCAAGTCAAAGAGTGAAGTTTTTGAAAAGTTTAAGATTTTCATGGCGCTTGTGGAAAATCACACCGGCAGAAGAATCAAGATACTAAGAACAGACAATGGCACTGAATTTTGCAGTAAGGAAATGAGGGATTGCTTGACTAGAAAGGGTATTAGACAACAAACTACAAACCCTTATACACCTGAGCAAAACGGCATCGCTGAACGGATGAATCGGATAATAGTGGAGCGTGCCAGGTGCTTATTGTTCGATGCATCATTATCAACCGAATTGTGGGCAGAAGCAGTCTCGACATCTGTTTATTTGATAAACAGATCACCGAACCGCGAAGCCTTCCAGGGAAGACTCCTTTTGAACTGTGGTCAGGTGCTAAACCGAATATTAAACACCTCAAAGTATTTGGTTCTCGAGCAATGCTACATATTCCGAAAGTAAAGAGAAAGAAGTTTGACTCGAAAAGTGAAGAACTAGTTTTTGTGGGATATTGCGAGGACACGAAGGGTTATCGCTTACTTCGAATGAGCAACAAAACAATAGTCAAATCTCGAGATGTCATCTTTCTTGAAAATTAAAATGGAAATCAATGTAAAGATCTAAGTAATTAAGATTTGGTTATGCTTCCAGATCATGAGGATTTGAATTCAGTTGAAGGTACTCAAACTGACAACATTGTAGAAGAAACATCATCAGAAGAAGAAATTTTCTATGGATTTCCCGAATCTCCCGATCATGATTTGGATAGCTCTGACATTTTCGAAGAACCATGCAACCGAGAAGATCAAGATTTGGATACTTCTGATTCCTGCAAGGAACCCTGCAACCAGCCTCGACGGTCAGAACGTTTGAGAAAGGAAATTGTTTATTCTGACTTTGTTACCTTCATGATAGCTGGTACTCAATCGTTCGATGATCCGATAAGTGTACGTGAACTTCATGAAAGGTCTGATGCAGAGGTATGGAAACAGGCCATGAAAGAAGAATATGAATCTCTGATCAGTAACAAAACTTGGAATTTGTGTGATCTCCCGAAAGGAAAAAAAGAGTTGAACTGTAAGTGGGTTTTTAAGTCAAAAAGAAATGCCAAAGGTACTGTTGACCGTTACAAAGCCCGTTTCGTCATTAAGGGTTGTTCTCAGAGATTGGGAATAGACTATGAAGAGACCTTTTCTCCAGTTGTGCGGTATGGTACAATACGGTATCTTTTCAGTTTGGCAGCAAATTATGACCTACAAATTAGTCAAATGGATGCAGTCACCGCGTTCTTGCAAGGCGATCTACAAGATGAAATATACATGATGCAACCGGAAGGATTTACAAAAGGAAGTAAAGTTTGTAAATTAAACAAATCATTGTACGGACTAAAACAAGCTAGTCGTATATGGAATCAAAAACTTGACAAGGGACTACAGGATATTGGACTGAAGAGATCAGAAGTGGATCAATGTGTATACTACAAGATTGATGGCTCAAGAAAATTATATATTGCAATCTATGTTGACGATCTGATCATCTTTAGTAACGATAAAAAATGGAAACATCGTTAACAGCAGCCTTATTACAAAAGTTTCATATGAAGGACATTGGTAAAGCAAAATTTTTCTTGGGAATGCGAGTTACATACGAAAAAGAAAAAGTATCTTACGACCAGCAACATCATATCCAAGAAATGCTTAAGAAGTTTAACATGTTGGATTGTAATGCTGTTTCTACACCAATGGATCCTGGTCAGAACCTAGTTAAATGTGACTCAGAAACTCAACAGCTGACAGGCGTACCATATCGAGAAGCTGTAGGAAGCTTTTTATATATATCACAAGTTTCAAGGCCTTATATATCGTTTGCAGTTTTTTTTCGAGAGAACATTTTCTTCGAGAACATATTGAAGATCAAACCTTAAAAGTTCTTCATGTTTCAACAGAAGAAATGACAGCTGACGCTCTCACTAAACCAGTCAATAAGGACAAAATCAACAAATGCTTAAAAGCTATGGGTCTTGGCAAATATTAGTTTTAGAGGGAGTGTTGAAAATCACTTTATAAAAATTAATCTTAGCTATCATTTTGTTTATAGCTTTTTGTTTTTATTAGAATAAATAATCATTCCTTATTTCGATTTCAAATAGAAAACTTCTAGTTTTATTTCTCCGCTTTATTCTAAATAAGCTTCCATATTTTTCAATAATGTCCCTTCTTGCTGGTTTCTGCTTGCCTTGCTAAATTTTCTTTATCAAACTAATTACTTTCGGTTTTTTCCACCTCCATCAACCAATATATATTCAGCCCCATCACTAATTTTACGAATAGTGGCAATTTGTGTGGTATTTTCCACTACGAAGGATTCTGTGATCCATTTCTTAGGGATTCGTAACAAGTTTCCGATAACGATGGAATTCGTGAAAGGGCTTATTTCAATCAAAAATTACTCTATGACCCGATCTACATTCCCCGATTTTTCCACAAAGATTTTTCTAGACACAACGATTTTTTCCATAAGATTTTTTCCTTGTCTTCTTCATTTTTTTATTGCTGTGCTCTTCGTGTTTCATTGAGATTCACTCACACCATCAAACGAACGGCACACTGACACCGAACACACACAACAAAATGGAAGGAAGGCGAAAGAGAACATAAACAGACTGGACAAATCGTTCGAGTTTTGTGGTACAAACGATTTGGACCCTACCCCTCACTTTTCACTCCCTTCACCAACGAACAAAACATCGGCACTGGAAAAATCGTTCAATGTAGACCGGGATTATGCAATATCAGTTCAACTGTTTATTGGAAACCCGACTGATGTTGACCTTCCCAAATTAATCGGTATATTTTGTCTTCTGAGATCTATTTGATTAAAGATGAAATAATGATTTTTTATTTAAAGATTATACTAATTTATTGGTAAATAAAAAAAAAATTAAATAACTGACAAAAAAGTCAATGTAATCAGGCCGTGGTTGGATATCCCCATGGATCTAGTTTTTCATTCAGCAATGTTAGACACGATTCGGATATTTTCGATAGCAAAGCGAAGCCCAACAAATTTATAAAGTTTACACAAAACATAAATTAGATGTTTTGTGTAAGTTTATAAATTTGTTAGGATTCGCTGGAAAATTCATCAGCCAAACTAAGTCACCACTCTGTTCAAGAACTTTGCGTATTAGCAAAACTATTTCAGAGATGCACAAAGAACGAAGCTTTTGTAATTGTTGCAAACGATTCTCACAGTCTGATTTATTTACATCCACGGAAATCTTTTTCCGGGGATCAAAGAATGTTGCAAAGAGCATCCCGAGTCACTGAAATAATAAAGTTTAGAATTAAGATTATTTGTACAATTAAATTTTATTCAACTGAAAGCTATTTCTACCTGATTTTTTTTCATTCAGATTCATTTTCCAGCGATCGAGTTAGGATCCTGCTCTTTGTGCTCGGATGCAATTCGCTCTGTAAAATTAGCATTGGTAATTGCACCTTGCGGTTCTTTTGGACGATTGTGATATAGTTGCGACCAATAGTTGAAACCTTCTAAAGCCACTTAGTAAATTTTGTAGCTGAGATATTCTTTATCGACAAGGGAAATTGTCTTTAGAACCAGTGCAATAATTTGTGGTAAAGTAACTGCAGGAACTATATCAAAAGCAGCACGCATGCATTCACTCTCTTCTTGAGCCAAAAATGTTCAGAACAAAGCATTTTTGCTTGCGAAAAAAGTTTTCCCCTTTGCTCGGTAGAACGTAAGTCATTCCAAAGCTTTTATTTTTTCTGGATCCGATTGGGAGCGATCTCGTTGTTTTTTTTCCGGTTTTTTTCGCGATTGACTCGAGTTTGTATAGTTTGCACTGTGTGCTTTGTTGTTATACTCTCTCCCCCTTAATATAAGGAAAACTGGACTCAAACTAAAGGCATTTGCATAGTACTACATTTGAGTCCGGGACATTTTTATTGCATGGTGTAGTTTTCCTAAACACGGGAGTTGAAATAACTATTTTGTCTTTATAAATACGGGGTCTATGTCTAGCCCTGCTGAGACAGCGTCTTTTAAAGCAGCCGTCCGGGATGAGGATATGACTTATGAACCGTAACATATTCGCAGATAATTTTTCCTCCTCCACACAGGTTCTCATTTTTGGCAAGAGCTCTAGAACGTTATCAAGTATTATATATTTTTGTATGCAATGCATTTTTTGCCCGCTGCTTTTTTAAAATGTTCGTTCTTTTGAATCGAAACTTTGTTCAAGAGACATCTTGTTGTCCAATAATCTTGTGGCATTAGGGATCGAATTTCACTTGCCACTCGAATGGCAATTTGTACCTTGAGGTATGCCCACAATAAATTAAGACAGGATTTGCTCTGCAAGATTTGAGGGATTTTAAATTACCACATAAAGCTCCTGCAATAGCCCAAGCTCATTTTTTTCAAATGTCAAGACGAGGATATCCTTCAATAGAATCATTTTAGGGACTTTTTTCATGAGTCGGAGCATCGGGTTCTAGAGACTTAATAGTTTCACGTTCATTTCCAAAAGCTACATCACGTGTATTTTGCACTTGGAACAGGGTGTTTTCCCACGCAACAGTACCGTCCGTTGAGTGACCAACATGCATTGTTCTATGCTTGACGTAACAGGCCTCCAACAAATCAACAACGAGTTGATATTCTCGAATGTGTGAATTGCCTTTAATTAAAAAAAGAAACTCATTATAAAACCAAATACTTTTGAAATTCAAGCTACGCAGTCTTATTAAAATTGAAACCGTGGGTTAAAGTGATTTGGCTGACCAGCAAAAAAACATAATGAAACAAGTATAAAGCACTGATAGCTTTATGTCCAGAGAAAAACAAGATACAACAAAACTTACAAGTATAAAGCGAGTTGTCTATTTGGTTAGCTGTTCTAGCTAATCGGATTCGAGACTAGTGGCAAGCAATTCAGTGATGTATCTGAAATTCCATTAAAAAAATAATAAAAATGGTAACAAATGTGAATGCACAAGAAGAAAAAAACATACATAGAATTGTGAAGGATGAAGTTTGCTTTCGACTGTGGTGCGTTCCTTTATTAACCATAGTTAACTATGGTTGTTATGTCAAAAAAAATTGTTGAAGTGTCATTGTTAGATTTAGTTGGAAATTGTTACATTTCATTTAGGAACGATTTGTTGTTAGATATTGTTGATCTGTCAAGCGAACACTGGAAATTTTTTTTTATATTTTATTATCAAAATGAATAACCAAGCAGGCAGCTGGAGTGCTGACGTTGAGGCTGTTACTGCAGCTGGCAGCAAAATTCTCCGGAATATTTAAACTGCAACATACCTCCGGAGTTAAAAAAACAAATATTTGTTCTGAAAAAAAAAACAAATTAATCACTAATAAACATACACAATTTTGTTGGTAATATTACCATTTGAAGCAGTTACACACAGAATCATATTGTCTTTAAGAGTATACTCTCCTTTTTGGTTCACAATTGCAGTAAATTCCATTTTAATTTTTTAATTTTATTTTTTTTTCAGTCTATTTCACTTCACAAAAAGGTTTGATTTGATTCTTTAATTTTTTTTTGTAAACAAACCTTCTGAAATTAGGTGACTTGACAGATCAACACTTTCAACTCATATCATGGAGATGAGTTGGAAATAGTTACGAATTGTAACTATTTGACACTAATAAACTGAATTTAGGAACGATATGATGACGTCATATAGTTACAAATCGTAACTATTTTGTAATAAAGGAACGACCATTGTTAACTATAGTTAACCATAGTTAACTATGGTTAATAAAGGAACGCACCACTGAAGTTCTTCTTCAGTGTAGGTTCAGAAACTATTTCCAAACCGGTGCCATTATTGACAACTGCAGCGAAACTACACTTCACGACGCGGCAAAATATTATTTGTATGAAATAATATGAGCTATATCACACTAAGCTGCAACTAAACTTCATAAAATTTCATACAAATTGTTTTAAATCGCAGTTTCGCTGCAGTGCAGTTCCGTCTAGTGCGGTCTATCCTTTAACATCTTTAGTTTTGTTGAAGTCCTTAAATATACCTTTTATATGCATCAAATCTGAAGCACTAGTTGCCGCCGCCACGTACTCTGCTTCTGCTGTTGACAATGCTACACAATTTTGCTTTCTTGACAGCCATGCTACGACATTTCCATTAATAACTGTTATCGATCCTGTGACACTTTTCCGATCTGTATGGTTGCCACCCCAGTTTGCATCCGAATAAGTTTCTATGATGTTGGTTTAATTATTTTTAGTAAACACTAATCCAATGTCCTTAATGTTTTTGAGATACCATAGTACACGCTTGGCCTGAATCCACAAACTTTTACTTGGTTTGTCCAAGTATTGACTTAAATATAAAGTCGCATATGTTATGTCTGGTCGTGAAACGGTTGATAAGAACATCAATCCTCCTATTATTTGTCGGTATGGAACATCTTCCAATTCTTCATTTGGTTTCACTTGGTATCCTTCTGTTAATGGTGTAGGAACTCCTTTGCATTCTTTCATGCCAAATTTCTCGTTTCCATTTCTTGTTTCAATTTCCATTCCTAGAAATGAAATGTGTTCTCCAAAATCCTATACTTGAAATTCCATTTTTAGCTCCTCTATGATTCCTGTTATGTTCCTTCCAGTCAAAATTATATCGTCGACATAAATAATTAGAAATGAGTTTTAACCTCTCCGATATAAAGACAAAAATCATTTTCCGACCTGTCAAAACCTTTTTTCCTGATGAAGTTGTCAAATCTTTTGTTCCAACACTTTGGACTTTCTCTCAATCCATAAAGTCCTCTTTCCAGCCTTAAAACATTTCCCTTTTTAACTTGTACTCCGTACTCCTTCCGGTGGTTTGAGATATACTTCGGTCTCTAATTTTCCATTTAAAAATGCTGTTGGAACATCTAATTGTCGGATTATCCAGTTGCTCTGAACAGCATCTGCCAATATTATTCTTACTGTTGACATTCTTGCTACTGGCGCATAGTTTTTCCCAAAGTCTTGGTCTTCTTTAATTTGGTACCCTCTAGCTACAAGTCTAGATTTCTTTATCCCATTTCCTTTAGTTTGAAAAATCCACTTCGCATCTATCAATTGTTTTCCGTCAGGTAATGTTGTCACTGTCCATGTTTTCATTTTAGCATGTGCTTCCAATTCATTATTTATGGATTGTTCCCATCCGTTGTCAATTGCTTCTTGGTATGTCTGAGGTTCATCTTCATACGATGTTAAACAATAGGCTTGAAAAAGTTCATAATCAATAAACTTTTGAGGTGTTTTTATTTTTCCTCCTCTTTTTGTTGTTTTCGTTTCTTGTTTTTCTTCATTTGTTTTATCTGTTTCTTCTTCATTGGATATATTTTCATTTGTGGGTTTTTTTTTCGTCATGGTCATAGTTATGGTTAGTTGAATCTTGTTGTTCTTCATAATCCTCAGTGTAGTTTACTGATTTCGTTTTCTCAATGTTGTCGTTGTTACTCTCAAACTTAATTTTGCTTTCGTCAATTCGCACATCTCGTGATTCTAGAACCGTATCAGTCTCCGCATCCCATAGTCTATAACCTGTCCTGGCATATCCCACCATACGTACTTCTTTTGCTCTCGTATCAAGCTTATCTTGTTTCGGAATATTGACCATCCAAGCTTTTGATCCAAATATCCTTAGTCCATCTATGTTTAATTTTCTGTCAAAAAGTCGAGCTGGTATTTTATTATGAATCGATTGAGAAGGTGGATCTGTTAATTAAATAGGTTGAGCATAACACTGCTTCACCCCATAGATGCTTTGGTAAATTCGCTTCATTGAGAAGTATTCTGGCTTTATTATAAATAGTTCTGTTCATTCTTTCCGCTGTCCCATTTTGCTGCCGACTATATGGGTACGTATATTCTAGTCTTATGCCTAGGTTTTTTACAAAATTCTTTAAACCAATTTGACGAAAACTCTCCGCCATTGTCACATCTTATTCTTTTAACTTTGGTTCCTTTTTCAGTCTCTAACTTTTAAGTATAGTCTATCAGTTTGTTTGCAGCCTCGGATTTATTTGTTAAAAGATACACTACAGTAAAAAGAGAGAAGTCATCAATAACTGTTTGAAAGTACCTATAACCTTCTTTTGAAGGAACTTTAACAGGTCCAGCAATATCTGAATGGATGAGATCCCCTATTTTAAAAGACTTTGGACATGAGACTGTTTTAAATGGGAGCCGTGTTGACTTGTCTTCCATACAAGCACCACATTTTTTATTTCCATATGGAAGTTTCATTATTGCTAGACTTGTTCTGTTACTGCAAAACCCTTCTCCATCAGTTTTTTTGACTGATAATAAGTTATGGCTTAGTCCTGGTACTATAAGTGCACTGACATTGATTATACGTCCATTCAAAAATGTTTTTAGTACCCCTCGCTTTAATAATACAAGCGTTTGACCATTTGCTATACCTATTTTTATGGGTTCATCTAATTTAACTATGTCTGTCATTTCGCCTTCATATTGATTTCTGAGTTTTCAGTTGCGCCAGAATCAACTATAAAGCCTATAGTACGCAGATCGAGCCCATACAAATTTTTTCCCCGGAAAAATTTTGCGTTGGAATTTTTTTCCGTGCAGTACGCAGATCACTAGAAAAATTCTGACGTTTGAGCCCGCTTTACATAAGAAAGTATCCGCTGCACGAAAAAAAGTCTCCACTATATTTTTCCGACAAAAATAATGTTTTGAGCATTGTTTTGCAGGAAAAATGTTGACGTTTGATGTGTACCGTGATTTAAATCAACCAACAACATATACCTTTTTCGTTCTTTCCAATATAAAAATGTATTAGGACAGTTACAGGGAAAAATGGAAGAAAAAAATTGTTTAGGAATTGAGAGAATCAAATCAATAGAACAGCTGTTTCTACCCAGTCAGTGGTGTAGCTAATAAGAAAGGGTTCAATGGGGCCCAACGCTGTTGCTCATCTATGGTGCGTTAACCTGCTTTACTTTTAATTTTAATAAAAACATACTGCAAACTGATTCCTATTTAACAAAATCAGAATTTCTGTTTCATATTTTCCATTAGTGCAAATTAGTTTGTATGTTAAAAGGATTAAAACTTAAATGCAAACAAAAAATGCATCAGTGAGGTTGCCACTAACTCAGGCTGCGGATATAATCAAAAAGTACCATTATGCAAATCTTAAGTGCACCCCCAACTAACAATTTTACCCCTATACTCATCCATAGAAGCTATTTATAATCGTTTATAGCACTCATTTAATCTCTCTTAAGTACTCCATAGAGTTAAAAAGGAGATCTTTTTAACTCTTATAGCACCTTAATGAACGAAATTCAGTTGCTATGAAGAACATCCTAAGAGAGTTCGAAAGAAGTGCTAAAGGAGTAAAGTATAGTGTGAAGAAAAATAAAAAAAAATCATTTGGGTAAGCCTAGGGATCGAACTCTGGATGCCTCGCATTACTTGTCGAGCTCGCTTACCGCTCGGCCATCAATCACTTATATGAAATAATTAGCATTAAAACCGATTGACTTTCTCCTTCAAAGAATTCTGAAGCTCAAAATTTACCTAAAACAAAATCTAGTGAAAGCGTTTTCGCCTTCCACACGTGAATTAATATAAGAGCCTAATGTTTTCATTGCACATAATTATTTATGCAAATAATAAAGATGGCCACATTTTTACAAAACCAAAAAAGCGTGCGCTCATTCGCATTATTACAAATTAATTATTACAATCACATTACACTTTTTACTTGAATTGTAAATGGTGGCAAAATGGAGTCATGGCGTTTGCAATATAAAACTTTTCATATTTGTTTATATAAACATTATAGCGACCCGAGCAAGATACTAACTTTAAGGATTGCATTAATATTTCTTTGGATCATTTGGATATTTCTTTGAAACATCAGTTCATCGCATTGTGACGCTGATGTAATTTCTAATTGAAAGTCTAATCGATCATTTATATCACCTTTGACTCCTTTAGCGATTTGGCTTCTCGTCAGAAGGATTTCTGGGTCACTAAAGAAACGAAGTACACTTTAATGAATGAAATCGGAAGCAATTTTGTTAGTTGTAAATGTATCAGTTATATCACCTTTGACTCCTATACCGATTTGGCTTCCCGTCAGAAGGATTTCTGGGTCACTAAAGAAACGAAGTACACTTTAATGAATGAAATGGGAAGCAATTTTGTTAGTTGGGCCTTTCCTGTAAATTAGACCGCACTAGGCGGAACAGCGATTCACAATAAATTGTTTGAAATTCTATGAAGTTCAGTTGCCGCTTAGTGCGATATAGCTCATACAATTTCATACAAATAATGCTTTACCGCGTCATGAACTATAGTTCCGCTGCAGTTGTGTGTGGTCTTGCCTTAAGCGTTCACTATGAAACTGGCCCTCTAGGCTATTAATTTGTCAGTTTACAAATTTGTTTTGAATTTATTTCGATAAAATGAAAATAATGTTCCATCTGTGAAGGAAATAATTTCTGATATAAAATGAAGGCAGTTAAAAATTAATTGGTACATTCATGAAGCTCATTTTGAAGTTATGAAACAGACATAAAATTACACAAATACAATGACAAAAATAAATCATTCTAAAATGGTGTTCCATCATTCACTACGAAAATAATCAATTTTTGAAATGAAATCTGAATTTACCAATTGAAAAAACCATAAGTTCGTCTGTTGATAGAAAAATACAAAATTTCTTTCTGTTCCAACCTCTTCATTTGCCCGGCGTATTTGGCAGGTTGGAAACCTGAATGTGACAGTATTATTTAATCTGCACCTACATCGAAACTCATTGAAAACATGGTCAAATAGATCGTTGGCTGGGGTTTTTTTTGAAATATTTTCATCCTAAATTTGCCCGTCGTGTTTTTTTTTTTTCCTTGCTTGTAAATTGTTGACCGCACCCCCAGACCGCACTCAGTTTGACCAGACCCTAATAAGTTCGGTTTTGTATAGTACGCAAACGAACCCAGACTTCTCAAATTCAAAACAAACAGTACTAAAAAATTGTTTGAACGTCAAAACTAAAAATGTCAATTTTCATTCATAAATAAACTTTATTGAAATTCAAACCATAAATAACAATTTTAAAAGAAAATTAGAAGAATTTTTGTACTTCATGTTGTATTAAATTATAACTTATTAATTTTATATCAAATAAAATATTAGACGATTTAAAATGCATTCAATAAATTCATGTCGAATCTGTCTGAAAGTAGACCAAGGATCCGATATCGAGCTACCTTTTGAAGAGATACTTGAAGAAAGTATTTTATTAAACAAAATTGAAATCTGTGGAGGCATAAAGGTCTGTTTTACAACTAACAAATTATTATTCGTTCATGGCATAGTCATCACCTAATACCTCTTTCAGCTGGAATTAACCGATGAATTTCCGAAGAAAATATGTACCAAGTGCGTAACATCGCTTAATATTTCCTATGAATTTCGTGACCTTTGTCAGACCACCGACATAAAGCTTAAACAAAAAATGTTAGATTCAGTAGAGGTAAAATTAATGAATTTAAAACATATTTTTGTGTGTAATTTAAATTAAAAACATTTCTATAGAAGCTTGAAATAAAAGATGAACCACACTTTGAGTACGTTCAAGACTTAGGAACACTTGAAAATTTACTTCTATCGGAACGTTCCAATCATTCCGATAGTGATGCATCAAGTACAAAGGAGAAAAAAGTCAAAAAGAAAAGGATTCGAAAGGAACCTAAAATAAAAAAAGAAAAATCCTTTCCTTCGCGAAAAGTAGGAAGACCTAGAACGAAGGATAGTCAAATCTGCGAGCTATGCGGAAATGTTTATCCCACAGTATACCAATTGACGATGCATAGAAGAAGACATGACTCCGAAAAACCTTTTAGTTGCGAGTATGTTAAGGGTTTGAATTTTGTTACTTGATGAATTAATTTAATTTCTTTTCTTTTATTGTCAAGAATATGTCACAAAAAGTTTGCCAACCAACAAGAAACCAATCGACATATGAGAGTACATACTGGAGATCGACCTTTTAAGTGTAAATACTGCGATAGGACTTTCGGTGATCGTAGTACGAATATCAAACATGAACGAATACATACCAATGAACGACCATTCAAATGCGATACTTGTGGAAAGTCTTTTACCTATTCGAATGTGCTGAAGAATCATATGTTGACACACACTGGCGAAAAGCGTTTTGAGTAAGTTTAATTATTGAATGCATTTATTACACTTGACACGTTGGCAAAATTTAAAAAAAAAAAATTAAAACCGTTTCATCAATTTGCACAAATCTTACGATTCTGAATACAAGATCTCGAATCAGATTCAGTGTCCAAAGACAAATAATATTCTTCATAATGCAGGATCAAAATTATGCTAGGAATTGCCAGTTGAATATTCAAAAAAATGGTGTGCCTTAGCCGTAATTAAAAAAAAAAACAAGACTTTTTAAAATGAGATTTTGTAATTAAAAGAATTTAAACTATAAAAATTGATTTTAATGAGATCTTGCTTCTGCTCGAGTCGTGCAGCGAATGAATCCTTAACAAATAACAACTAGAGAAGAAGTCTCAGTAACTAATACTATAACATAAAGCTGTCGTCTCTTGTTGTGTAACAGACTCATAATTATTAATGTTAAAGTAAATTGATACGTAAAGTCTAGTCCATTTATAATCTGACCCAGCAGTTTGTACCACCCCATTTTTTTATTCCATAGAGAGTTGATCGAAGATGATGAATTTCAGTTTTCGCATTCGCAACATTTACCGTTTTGCCGCCATCTTGGATTTTATTTTTTACTAAATATCTCGGTTCATTAGTCCTACAAAAAAATTGTAAGACATATAAAATCCGTAAAATAAAATTTCCTATTTTTATGTTAAACATTTTTTTGTTATCGATCATACTTAAAAAGTTACAGGTAAACAAAAAAAATATAAACTTTCCACGACAAGTTTGTTGGGCTCAAAATTTCGAACAACATTTTCAAGGATCAAGCGACTTTCGTCTGAAAAAGGATGCTTTAAAATATGTATTGGAAGAGATTGATCCTCATGTTCCAAGTCTTAATTCTACTTAATTCTATTTCGGTGTCTGGCTGGAGGTCTGTGTTCGCTTCCCAGCCTCGTCCACCTAAAAACTAAAAAGTTTTTTTCAGGGCTACTGCCTCTTGCGAGGAATTGACAAATCCTCCAAGAGTATCACCTGTCACGAATAAGTGCTTCTCGTCTAGCCGTTCGGATTCGGCATAAAATTGTAGGTCCCTTCCATTCCTGTCGATAGGCGCACACAGGAATGGTTGCGAGTTGTTAGTCACTAGGCCCTGGTTCTTCATGAGCCGTTGTGCCACCCGATTTATTTTTTTTTCGGTGTCTGGCAGAGGATGAGTACAAAAGAGAAACCGGACAGGATTTCTTAGTATGGCACAGCCAACATTTTCGATCATTTGCCAATAATTAATTTTAATCATTTTTCGTGCATAGTGACAAACAATATGTACGAAAATACGGAACCAAATCAAAGACGTTTTGTGAACAAAATAAAGTTTTTTTTTTATTCAGTCACTGAGCACACATGTATTAATAGAAAAGTAAATAAATACGTCAAAAAAAGTAAAACATCTAACTTTTGTGTGGCTTGTAAAAATGCTAGTTGTCCAAATGCAATTGTAAATTAGAAAAACCTTTATTTGTATGGGCACGATCAGGTGACCTCGGTGGTGCAATGCGTAGTGCAACGGCCTCTGAGGTAGCTTGGTCTAGGTTCGAATCCAATTGACAGCAAAAACAATTTATAAATTAAAATTGGAACTATAGACTAAGCACCACTAATAGGAATCTGATGATTGGTGTGGCAGCCATGAAATTGCAATAATTCCAGCCAAATGTAATGCTCGGTGGTAGCCAACACAAGTGGTTGTTGTTCATTCAAAACCTTCACTATTATTATTTTTGTTTTTCAAATTAATACAGCTAATAACATTTTAAAATTATTTATTCTTACTGGCTGAGCAGTTTTAAGGCTCTCCCAAACCAATGCGGAACATTCGTTGCGGCGAAAAAACATTCGCATGTCAAAATTTATTTACATGGTGATATATGAGAGTGCCCACACCAACGCGGCGGAGAAACATATGAAATAATTTTGACTGACGAATGTTTCTTCGCCGCAACGAATGTTTCGCATTGGTTTGGGAGAGCCTTTATAGATGCTTTTAGCACGGTCAAAGTAAAAATGTTGGAAAATATTATACATCCACGCCTGTTTGAAACTGCGAAAGTAGCAAGAAATGTATGGTAGAACGGAAATTGAACAAGTTTCAACTTTTGCTGCAAGATTAACTCATTCCCTAAGCATAAACCAAAATCGAGGAAATCGGGGCACTGAAAATATGAAATCGAAGGGATTAGTAAATTTACGAAAGAAACTTAGAAATGGTTTCTTTATTTTGTATACTCGTACTAAGTACATTATATACAATAAAGTTAAATTAAATATTTTGTTGTTCTATTCATAGGTGT
The DNA here is from genome assembly GCA_949320155.1 of Melangyna quadrimaculata. NCBI lineage: Eukaryota > Metazoa > Arthropoda > Insecta > Diptera > Syrphidae > Melangyna > Melangyna quadrimaculata. The sequence goes on along the minus strand of OX439483.1, from coordinate 202,934,464 downwards.
GATGTCTGCGACAAAAAATTTTCGCGAGTGTGCGAGTTAAAACAACATCTGGCCACAATTACTCATAAACAGAGAGAAGCAAAACTGAGTTTCCCGATTAAGAAGGATGAAAGTTATAGCATTGATAACCACATTACTAATTAAGTAGTTTTAAGGTCTCATATATTTGTAATATGTACCATTGATTAAATACAAATAGAAGGTGAAAGGTGACATAAAACAACTCAAGGCACCGGCCGCAGAAGCCATGTGGGCAATATTTACAGGTTACTTACGGTTTGGGTATATACAAATACTTAAGGGCTATTCACATGAGAGCGACTAACGAACGGCGAATGAACTATCAAATGGGATTTAAAACACTTTACCGTGCGAAACTCTTTGCAAAATTCAGACAAAATGGTAGAAATATAATTTATATTAATGTTTAGATTGTAAAATTTTCATTGTAATTGCTAAAATAAGATAAATTTGATAAAACAAATTGGTCGCCACGAATTGTAATTGATTGTTACGAAATTCCAAATACTGTTCGCGTTCCACATAACATCCACACTGCAATGAATGAATTGTTCGCGCGCGTCTAATCTAAAAATCACTGTTGTTTTTGTTTTCTTCCTCATTCGCGGCGAATTAAAATAAGCTACAATGTGAACAAAATGTCAAATTAAACGAATGTTCGTTCATTCGTTGTTCGCTCTCATGTGAATAGTTTCTAAGAATGAATGCTATACCCTATACATTATCAATTGTGACCTTTGTATAGGAAAATTATAGTAATATCATCAACATCGACGACTACTGAGTCACGTAGTGTCGAAATCCACCAACTTCTCAACACTTTTTGTTGAGGAAACAAATTTGAAAATCGAGACCTAGCTCCCTTACATACAATGGGGCATATTCATAGTCATTTTAGACCTGGGTCTAAGTTAAACATAGCTTTGATTGAATTTTCGGACGTTGATTCTATTTTTTAAGGTTATCATTTCAAAATATTTGAAGCTATTTGTGTAGTATAACAAGTTAATTATCTTATAAAAATATAAAACCAACAATTTGTAATTAAAATCGGTCTGTATTCATTGAGCCAAAATTGTCTTAAACTGTAGTTTAGTTAAACCTGGGTCTATCTGCGACCATGAATATGCCCTAATATAACTAGACTTACTCTTTTTAAACATTAATGTCTACGCTGTTAAAATCATAAAACATGTTGCAAACAAATGCGCAACCAGCCGTCGAAATCAAGCGTAAATAAAAGTATTGAGCGTAAGTAAAAACGACTCCATGATAATACTATAGATTTCATATACAAAGATTGTGACAATATTTAAATTAATTGTAAATCAAATTAGATTAAAATTAGCAAAATTGTCAATTTAGCTTAGTATGATACTAAAATAGTTTAAACATTGTACAAAATTGATTAAAATTTAAATACACTGAGTTACAAAAGAAAATAGCGAATCATGGTCTTATCGTTTGGATGATATGCCGCTGTTTTTGCAGAACATAATTTTTTTTTAGTTTAACAGTATATTTGCGGACGGTATATTCGATTAGACGATAAGCTGAGAGGTATTTCTTGCCAACTGTTGCCAGGCGGGGCAAAAACCGAGTTGTACATCGTTAAATGATCGGTGAACTTCAGTTATTACATTAACAAAATTTTGAAGGAATATTTGGTTCCTCTGGCAGTATTTATTGCAGAAAACTTCTATTTTTTTTTTTTGACATGAATTATTTATTTGTGTGTTGATAAGTATTTAAAAAACGTTCTTTTGGAACTTACATGAAAATATTGCAAAATTGCAAGGTGCGCCATTTTTTTTGTAACTCAGTATATGATGTCTGGACTGCTGGACATGCTCCACAATGTAGGCAAAGTGACAAACAAAAAGTATTATTTTTTGAATTTATAAATTAAAACTCATTTACCGAGGCCACACGAGACACGACAAAGATGAGTGCATATACATACATATTATAATTTTCGAAACTATCGCTTCTCATCTGGCCTCGAAGTAGGCAAGCGAGTTACTAAACTCTCTGACACTAAGTAATAGAAGAATTTACAGTCGAATTAAGCATAAACTCAAGTTTAACCCATACAAAAGAATGGAACCTAGGCTAGATTTTATTACTTAGAGGGCCTCTTTTTTTAGCGAGTTGTGTTAGCGAGTTTCATGCCTCAGGATTAGGTTTTACAAGATATTATTGCGAATTTTGTCCAATGGACTTAGTCTGCGCTAATATTTAACGTTAATCTTAAGTAAATATATATACCGATTTAGTAGGATAAATTAAGTTACACCTCTTTGTATCTATTCAATGGTATTAATAATTTAATAAGAACAAATATTAGGGGTATTTATTTTCTGGTAGAAACATACATCGGCCCTAATTGTTAGTGTCGTTTGTTAATCGATAAACGTGAATTCAAAATATCAAGATGATGTGTTGCATCTCAGCTATGTTTTCACAAGGGAGTAAGGGAGTACACCAACATACAGCTGTTCAAATAATAACAAATTTGTACAAAAAAATTAATGCGGACAACTTTTTGGTACAATTGGGCCATCACACACAGGCTCAATTTCGAACTGGACTAAACTGGGGAAATGAAAGTTTGTTGGCGAGGGAGGTGAAGAGTGAGGAATGAAAGGACTAAGTTGTTCATGCTTGTTTCGGGCAGTCGTCTTTTAAGATTGGATTTCAGAACTTTACTACTCCTTTTTGATTCCAATCGAATTATTTTCTGTTTGCGAAAAATTATGTGTGTGAGAGTAAATTAGTCTGATATTTATGTATATTTCGCATGTTCAGTCGAGTAAAATTAATTTGACAAGTAATCCAATGAAAGAGTTTATATGTATATGTGTGTTCCGGGTCTACTCCTTTTTAAAATCCGGAACAGAAAATAACTCCGAAAACATTACTCTGAACAGCCAATCGAATTATTTTGAAGTAAGCGGAGTCAAAGACGGTTTTCACATTGGACTGTCTCTTCCGAATATTTTTGACCGCTCTGAAATGTATCTCACTCCCACTTCATGGTTAAGGCTTAACTACATAGGCCTAATTCCGAACCTCCAACCGTCGAAAATGCAAACATTTTTTATCGATTCTTAAACTGAGAGTACTAATACAATAGGCGCGTTCACCAAACAGAGATTTAACTCCGTCAAAAGCTAAGCAAGCGAATCCAAAATATTTTTTCCTCTGTATTTTGACAGGCAAACTGAGATTTTTGCTGAGAAATCTTGCTCAGGCAACTGATATTGCTGAGGCCCTCCGAAATCTTACTTTCCTGAACACGCCTAATTAAAGCCGGCTTTGCTTGCCCCGTGTGCGATTGAATTAAAAGTTAGTCTGGACTTAGTTCAGCTCAAAATTGAGCCAGTGTGCGCCCATTGACTTTTGTCAGATTGAACGTTGAACGATACCAGAAGTAAAGTTTTTTTCTGCATATATTATTCGGGCGTAAAATAAATAAGCATTCCTGAAATCGACTTTTATTTTCGTCATTTTACCCAAAGATATTCAGCTGTATTAGGACAAAAATTTTTTCTGGAGTTTTCTGCCGTAAGTTGTAGATAGAACCTGGCTAATACTTACAACTTCGTTTTCGAGTCAAGTAGCATCGATGATAGTTATAGAAGTGTTATCGTCTTAAAGCTAAAAGCGTATCACCAAAAGCAAACATGCAAAATCTGATCTTGGCCTTGACTTCAACTGCATACTTAAGCTATAGCACAGTTGTCACTGGACTGGAAAGTCAGGGAACGAAAAATTGGTCAGGGAATGTTAGGAAATTTGGAGAGCAGTCAGGGAAAACTTTTACCGCTGTATGATTTAAAAAAAGCTAAAATCTTCCTTTAAAATTCTGAAATCCCACCTTCTGTTTTTGAAGTTAGAATAAATTTTATCAGTTTATATTGTTTTTTTTTTTAGTAAATATTCTTGTAGTGAGAATCATATAAACTTGAGGGCGGGTCTTGAACTCTAAGTATTTTTTTAAGTTTTACATTTTCATCTAAAATAATTTCTACTTAAAATTCTAAAACTGTTATCACAAAAATGTTAACTATTCACAAAAAACCGAAAAAGTATGGTTCATATTTAAAAATTTTCATTGTTCTGTATTAGCTTGTTATGAAAATTACCGACAATCCGGAAGATAAAGAATTTTCAATAGGGACATAAAAATGTGCTTCAAGAAACTCCATTGAATCCACAAAAAGTGAATGTTCGGGTGGATATGAAATCCATCCAGCTACATCGCTAATTTTTCGATAAAATTCAGGTGAAAGTTACGACCACCAAGTCAGAATGTTGATATATAGTAATAATATTTTGTTATATCGAAATCAAAAGTCCGGCTGGATTTTTGTTCACCCTTTGGCGGGGGTGTGGTTTTGAAAATAGAGATTTTCTTAATTTCTAACCAGGGGTATTATCACTTCCATCAATTTTTTCATTTTCCCTAAGTCCGAACTCCTTAATCTTGGTGATCCGACTAATAGAACTCAAGATATAAGCTTTTTAAGCGAACATTATTGGTTTTTTCTCGGAGATTTATAAAAAAGTCGATTAAGGTTTGTTTAAAAAGCTTATGGGCCCTATTATGACTCGCGAGTCGAACGTTCGACTCAAGTCGAACGTTTTTAAAATCACTTATGTCTTGGTTTTAAGAATAGCAAACTGCGAGGTTCGTATAGAGCAGCATCTCAATTCAACACATTTTTGACTTTTTATCCGAATATAGTTAGGTGAGCCATAAACGGTTGTGTCAAAAGTCAGATTCGCCTAATATTTCTTGCGACTCTCGATTCATAATAGGTGCCTATATCTTGAGTTCTAATAGTCGGATCACCAAGATTAAGGTGTTAGGACTTGATGTATCTTCAAAAAATTAGTGGAAGTGATAATACCCCTGATAAGAAATTTAGAAAATCTTTATTTTCAGCCCCGACCCGACGAGAAAAAAACCTGTCAGACTTTTGATTTCGATATCACAAAGTATGCACCTATAAACCCTAATACTCAAATTTTGGTTATACATCCACTCCCGAAATTTGCTGTCGGCTCTTAGACTATAAAACCTAGACTGAAGTTTTGGTATTGACAAATATTATATCCTTATTACAAAACTTTTTACAGTTAAATGAGTAATCATAACAAGAGAATCTTATAGAACCTTAAAAAAAAAAACGGAAATAATAAATAAGTAGTATTATTTTAAATTCGATTAAAAATTAAAAAAAAATTTGAAATTTGGTCAGGGAAAACTTAAAAGCTGGTCAGGGAGAGTCAGGGAATTTTATTTTAAAAATTAGTGGCAACTATGTATAGGAAAATAGAATAAAAAAGAAAACAACCGATGTCTTGCAATCGTTTTTATTTAATCTTAATAGTATCTTATTATTTACATATGTATGATGTTCTTATTTTCTTGAAAAATATAAAATACATTAAAACAAAGTTGATGTCTACCAGCACCACATTCAAAAAGAACCCTTAATGTAAACTAATCCAGTTGTGGGGTAGTATTTACAGTTTCAAAAAAAGGATGCTCCAAAGCTTCCTGAGCTGAAATACGTTTGTGCGGATTAAGTTCCAACAATTTGTATAACAAATCGTAAGCGCTCGACGGAAAGATATCATTACATAGGAGTTCTTGAGACTTAAAAGGTGAGTCTTTGCATAAGCAGTTGTAAAATAACTGCTCACAATTCTTGCACACCTCACAGCTGCCATCTACGGTCATGTATTTTGTTTCCAATTCGGAGGACCAACCAATTTTCTTGTAATTTCGAAGTCGAACACAAAGTTTCCGTAAGTCAAGTGGTTTGGTCCAATAGCTGAGTGTGACAAGACGTCCTAAGGAAAAGGCAGTCTTACGAATTGCTTTGTCCCCGAAAATAGTTACCATTTCAGCTAGAGCCACATAATCATCGGGTGCTTTGAAGAACGGATAGACAGATGAGAGTATAGAGAGTAAAATCACACCTACCGCCCACATATCAACAGCAGTCGATTGATCGGGATATTTTAACAAAACTTCCGGTGAGCGATAACCAGGTGTTCCAGCTCGAGATGCATGAACTTCCTTTTTTATCAAACAGATATTACAGACCTGCGGTTTCCCGTAGCAAAAACACTTCGAATTCAATTTGCGGTTTGTACTGTATTGCGGTGTTCGACTGGTTTCGCCTAATGGCGATGGTACTCCAACGTTTTCTGCTCTAGGCAGTCCGTTATTGTTTGTATGTCTCTGTTGCAAACGGTCTGTGAGGCTTACGCCTAGAATTACCGATTTTACTTGTCTACTTAGAGGTGATTGAAGATGCCCTTCTCCATTTAAACTCTTCGTTGGTGTTTTGTTGACGTTAAGTTGTCGCAGAGGCATTTTAAATGGTGTGGCTGGAGAATCTGTTTGCTGGGAACAACGAAGTCGCTTTGCGCTATTTGCTTCCACCGTTGTTGGATTCCTATCATCTTCCAAATCACATTCCCGTCTTTTTAACTTAACTGGTGCATTATTTCTAACCGCTTTAGGAGCGATTTCTTGAGCCAGTCCAAAGTCAACTAAAAGAAATTGGCGGGATTGGCGATTGTATAAAAAATTACTGGGTTTAACGTCTCTGTGGATTACATTGAATTTGTGCACTCGCCTCAAAGCAATGAGAAGATTCTTTATGAAGCATTGAATTTCTTCAAATGGCATTTTGTCGTAGAAATCGTGAAATCTGTCGTGCGGCAAGTATGGCATAACAAATGCAACTGATTCATTATTCCTGATGGTGCAGTAGATTCCCACAACATTTTCTTTTCCACCAATCTCAGTCATGCACTTTAACTCCTTAATAATTCGGTCTGGGTGACTTGTCGGTACATGGTGTTTAATGGCGTACTTTTTACGATGTTTATGCTGCTGGCCATGATCCTTTTTTAATGTTGCAAGAAGCACTGTACTAAATGTTCCATTTCCAATTCGGCCAAGAACATTAAATATGTTGTCAATTTCAGGGATTTTTGTTTTTAAATCACTAACAGCTTCCTGACTTTTGCTTCCTACTATTGGAGTAATCGACGAGGATCTAGGGCCACTTTTCTCCATGGTTTTATTTATGTCGAATTCCTTACAGTCAAAAAAATTCGAATTTTTCTGAACAAATCGAATTTTTTCTAAACAAAATCGACTTTTATGCTGTCAAACAAATCTTGCGTTTTTAGCTAGATTTCACATCAAATCGCACACACACTATCAAGATTTGACATTTCTCATGCATCAAGATGGAATTAAATGTTCTCATTACAATTTTGTGACGAAGTTAAAAAAGAAAACAAATGTTTAAGTGTTCTTAATTGTTTAATATTTCAGTGATTGATGAAAAAAAGTAAAGATAATTGTGCGTATCTTCAAGAAACAAAAAATCCCATTAAAATAACATACAATTCGCGAGGAAATCACGTTGCAAAATTATTTTTCTTCGTCCTCTAGTGAAATATTCAGAATAGGTCCTCGCTGCTGTGTGTGGATTAATTTTGGACTGTAATTTTTTTACTTGATTACGCGCACAATTGTTTTTGATGTTTTTCAATTATCAGACGAAATATATTTGTTTTTAAATTATCAAAACAACGCGAAAATAAAATACACTTTAATATTTGCTTTGCGCGCACTACTTCTTAGTTTTTGTGCGACAACAAAATTCCTGTCAAATTGCACTCACACAATCACAAAAAAAAATCGACTTTTTTATGAATTCCTTACAAAAAGAAAAAAATTTTAATGAAATCGACTTCAAATGGTTGTAAGGAATTCGACATTAATTAATTATTAATACAATACAATATTTACAGATATAAAATTAAAATATTGAATATCGATTTGGAAGGGTGTGTTCACAAAACAAAAACACAATTTTACAAAGTCCCGATCTACATTGTCCGATATTTCCACGAAGATTTTTCCAGAAATCGTTTGAAATGTACACACAGAACGATTTTTTCCATGAGATTTTTTCCTTGTCTTCTTCATTTTTTATATCTGTGCTCTTCATTTTACATTGATATTCACTCACACCATCAACCCAATGGCACACTGACACCGAACACACACAAAAAACTGGAAAGAGGGCGAAAGAGAACATAAACAGACTGGAAAAATCGTTCGAGTTTTGTGGTACAAACGATTTGATCCCTACCCCTCACTTTTCACTCCCTTCACCAACGAACAAAAGATCGGCACTGGAAAAATCGTTCAATATAGACCGGGACAAACCAAGCTTGTCAGAGTTTTGACATTTCTTGAAAAATGTCAAAAAAAAATTTATGGCTCTTATTACACTTCATTTTATTGCAATCCGTTCATTGATGAAAAATGTGTACAATGACTGTGCTTAGACCCCTTTCATACAAGAAAACTGAGTTGCTGGCGATTTTTAGTTTGTGGGCGAGAAGGGCCTGAAAGGAAGACAAAAAATCTCCCCTCACACCCTTCTCACCTACAAACTAGCCAGTTTCTGGCAACTCAGTTTCCTTGTGTGAAAGTCGTCTTACATTCGACTGAAGGCTTAACTACATAGATCTACTTTAGCTAAAAAGCATAAAAGTGTGAAATAAATATCTATGCTGAAGACACCTTCTTGCGAAAGAACAATTGAAAATTGTGTATAGTGGGTTAATTTATTTGTCAAGAGAATTTGCGTATGTTTTTTTTGCAACCAGAAAAATTTTAAAGACGGTGTTCGCATTGGACTGACTCTTCCGACTATTTTTGACTTCTCTGAACTTTATCTCACTCCCACTTCATGGTTAGAAAGAGAGAAAAGTAGTAAATTGTGTATTTTACATTAGGGGTATTCACGATCCGATGCAACTGGCCTAGTATCATTGTAAAAGTGCAAAAGTGTAAAATCTTACAACACTACAACAACAAAATATACAAGGTGCAATCTTACAATAGTTTCGCACTTTAGCAATACCCGAAACCTATTGCAACAGAAAAATACAACATTGTAAAATTTGTAAATTGTGTTTTTGACAGCTCACTCATTCTTGATTACGTTAAACAGAAACAAAAGTATGTTCATTGGATACATCTAATTTGTTATCTTGATTGTATTGATGTGACGTCGTCATCATCTTCTACTATTATTTTCCATTTAAAATTCGGACGATAATTAAGATTTGGTAATATTTTCTTTTTCCGTTTTTTGGCATCTTTTTATGAACAAAATTTAAATTAAATCAAATTGAAATTTTCAGATATGTTCGAAACAAAAACAAATAACAAATGTCAAACTAATTTTGACATTTGCTTTAGTGTTGCAAGAAGATAAGAAAAGTGCGTCCACGATCCACTTAAAAAAAATAAAATTTCGCACTTTTACTAGGCTCGTTGCACCAGATCGTGAATACCCCTATTTTATTTTGTATTATTTCATATGAAAATGTCATTTCAGGTAGACGACAGGATTGCCATGTCCTTATTCTTTAAAAATAAAAATATTGTAAAACTTGAAGATGAAATAAAGAATTTATCTATCTATCTTATCTATTAAATTTTTTACAAATTTTCGAAAAAAAATCTTTTGTAAAATCAATAAAAGTCGGTTTGGATGTCAAACTACTGGGGACAACATTTTTGGATTTACTTATTTCGATTTCGATTCAACAAAAAAATCGATTTTTTTATCTTTTTCAGATTACACTTTCGTTTCAACAAAAATATCGAATTTTTTGGTGGTCTGATTTGATTTAGATCAATTTTGCAAATCTTGATTTCAGGCAAAGATCTACACAGATTTTAACACGTGACACCAAAAGTGACATTTTTATCCAAATCAATAGAAAATGGCACTCACACAATTACAAACATAAATCAAATCACGTTTTAAGTTCTTTTTACCACGACCACCAAATCCAAAATTGTTACATCGAAATCGACATTACTCAGCTTTTAAAGTTATATGCCGTTTTCGCTGGGCCAAATGAGGTAATTTCGTTGCAAATTTCCAAATGAGATCCCAAATTACCTAATTTCCCATACAAAATCACAATTCGAAATGAGGTGATTTTAACCTCATTTGCACGAAATTAGGCTAGAAATTAGGTGAATGCATTCAGCGGGAATCAGTTTCAAAAGCTCTTAAAAACTTTTGTATACAAATATCAATACACTTTACTCAACAACATAAAACAGAAAGAGAAAACAACAAAAATTAACGGCTAACTGCCATTCCAAATTCAAAATGAAATGAGATGTCAAATGAAATAAGCACTTTTTTGCCAATTTCGAAATTACCTCATTTCGGCTTGAATGAAAACGTAGTATTATACTACGTTTTCATTGGAGCCGAAATGAGGTTATTTCGAAATTAGCTCATTTGAAACGTCATTTCCTATACAAAGACGTTCCAAATGAGCTAATTTCGAAATTACTTCATTTCGGCTCCAATGAAAACGTAGTATTAGACATAAAATTTCATACAAATTATTGTGAATCGTAGTTCCACTGCAGTGCAGTTCCGCCTAGTGCGGTCTTACCTTAAAATAGCAAAACCTTCGATATCTCTCCTCCGTGAACGCGCATCATGTGAACACCGTCTTATGTTTGGTGGCCAAGCCATCTTGTTTAAAAACAAAAGGAACAGATCTAATTGACAAACGTCAACAAATCGCAGTTTTTTTCACGCTCACGAAATATTTTTGTTTCCATTCGAGTTTGTTAAATAAATAAAAAGTTTTCCAAATTAAATTGCAAATTATAATTCATATTGGAAACAAAAAAATGAATTCAGCAAATTCCTGTCGCATCTGTTTGCTCCCAGACGAAAACTCTGTAATGGAGCCTCTTTTCAAGGAATTCCCCGAAAAAAATTTAATTATCGAAAAAATTGAACTATGCGGTGGAATAAAAGTGAATAATTTTAAAATAATTTATATTCTACCTGTTCTTATTTGAAATAAATTACAGATAGAAGTCCGGGATGATTTGCCAAGGAAAATCTGTGAAGAGTGTTTAGCTTCGCTAAACATCTCTTATGATTTTCGCAGTCTTTGTCAAACCAATGACTTGAAATTGAGAAATATTATTTATGTTCCTGAAAAGGTAAAGTTAAATTATATACCTGTATGTTATATGAAGGGTATACTGACGTTCGATTCTATGCATGAATATTCGTTTACAAGCTAGGCGTCCAAGCAACATAATGGATAGGGCTGCATGAAATTGTTTTTATCTATTTTGTAGCAAAATATCGCTCTAAAACCATTATTTAGTATTATACTAAATAGAGTTGACTTATTTATTATAACTAGTATATCGCCCGTCCACCTAAAACGAAAAAGTTTTTTTTTCAGGGCTACTGCCTCTTGCGAGGAATTGATACATCCTCCAAGAGTATCACTTGTCACGAATAAGTGCTTCTCGTCTAGCCGTTCGGATTCGGCATAAAATTGTAGGTCCCTTCCATTCCTGTGGAAAGTCGCACACAGGAATGGTTGCGAGTTGTTAGTCACTAGGCCCTGGTTCTTCATGAGCCGTTGTGCCACCCGATTTTTTTTTTATTGTTTTAGTGTATCGCCCACTGACCGAAATTCGTCCACCCAAAACTCATATTCACAGACTAGAATCAAACTAATTGTTTGAAAATTAAATCACAAAATATTTTTTTTAGTTTTAATTTTTTTTATAAATACGCAGTGGTCGGTAGTGCAAAAGCAAAAATGGCCCACAGTGTGTTTATGCGTGTCTCATGTATATTCTGCACATCTCCGCACCTATGGCTTTCCAACCATATACAATTTATCGAAATCGGTTGGATACTTTTTGAGCAAATGTTACCACAAATTTTTTTTTTTGGCTATTTACATATATATTAGTTTTTCAATTTTCCTAAGAACTTCAAGGATTTCATATCCCTTGTCTTGAAAAGGCGCTTCAACTTAAACAGTTCAAATTGGGCAGACTTCTTAGGTCCCCTTCTATCCTCTCCTATCGACTCCAGCACATATGGAGGGATGAGAGTTGTAGTTGTAAGCCAGTAGGTTTGGTTCTTCACAAGCTGTCACTCCACCAAATTTATTTTGTATGCCTCTTACAGTATTTTTTTTCTGGAAAAACTGCTTTTTTATTAGCATTCAAATTTTCCATAAAAATAAAAATTTGTCTTGTTCTTGAATATGTATATATGGAGAGGTCGAAACAAGTGATTTTGGTCATACCCTATCGAACTAAAGTGAAAACGGATTGACGGATTTACCTTAATTTTGGTACAGAGCATTTTTATATGATTCCCTCGGGGTGAAATTTGAATTCGACGGGCTGTTGCCATACAACGATTTAGTTTCTAAGAAGTCAATTATCACAATTATACTGCGACTCAAGTCATAATGAACAAATTCTAAAATCGAAAATAGGATTTTGAAGTTAGTTAGTTGGACCAGAAAATCCTCTAGATGTTTGGTAGACATCTATTAACGAACGTTTGCAGCTTTCTAGTGACAGTGTCAGTGACTTTCCAAGTGTTGCACCCGTAAAGCAGCACGGAATCAACATTGGAGCGAAACCGTCGTAGCTTAAAGAGTTGTTTCTGCATATTTTGGACAGCATTCCGAACGCAGCCTTTGCTTTTCTGATTCAGCTGTTTACGTCCAGTTTAGTTCAGTAGAGAAAATACTCCCAAGATATTGGAAATCCTCTACCGGTTGTCCAGAAATATTTACTTGGATTGATGAGGAAGTTCCAAGGCTGATCCTTTAAGTTTTTGCCAATTTGATCTTAAGCCCTGCTGCTCATAAGAGCTCTGCAGGAATACCGTCAAGTCCAACCGCTTTGTTGTTCTTCAGTGCTTTGATGGCGGTGATGATTTCTTTTTTACTGGGGGGTACGGTGCGTATTCGGGAAATTGTTACTTCGGGTGGCTCAGTGGGAATAGGATTCACTTCACTGGCGATAACGCGGTTTAAACCCGCAGAAAAGTGTTCCTTCCACCTTTTGAGCTGATCCTCATCCGAAATTAGCAGGGATCCGTTTGTGTCTTTAACCAGGTGTTGTTTAGAGCTCTGGACACCAGTGAGCTCTTTGGTAATTCTGTAGACGGTCCTACTGTCACAACTACTAGCGGCTTCTTCTGCTTCTGTAGCCAATGCGTTGATGTAGTTACTCTTTTCACGTCGCACACTACGGTGAACTTCCCTCATCTTCATGCGGTACGTAGACTCAAGCTCGTTTTTCCCTGCTGCTGGGGTTGCTGCGATGCTAGCTTTAAGGTGTTTTCTTTATTCGATCCTTGCCCAAGTTTCTTCGGAAAGCCAAACACTATTTCTTCCTTGCCCCCGGCCGACTATACTTTCAGCACCAGCTTTGAACACATATTTCACAGCACACCACTGATTTTCGATGGATGTGGTTTCCGTGCTGCTGATTGCATTCAATCCTTGTGAAAGGTGGTCCCCTAGTTGTTGGCGCACAGCGGGATCCTTTAGTCTTTGTATTAAACTTGGGCATTCGAGTGTTTCCTTGGGATCTCCGAACTGCAGCTGTACGCAATCTTACGGTAGCAACCAACAGATCGTGGTCCCGGGCCATTCCCATGTCAGCATATCTTCTGTTACGGACATCCTGGAGACTGCTTCTAAAACGCCGACTGATCGCGAAGTGGTCAATTTGGTTGGAAGTTGCTTGTCTGTCAGTCGACACCCAACTCGAACGTGGTCCCTCCAATAACAAGGCCGTTGGCGTTGCAGAAATCGACAAATCGTTCACCACTGTCATTTTGGTTACCAACACCATGCTTTCCCATGACATGCCTAAGCCCAGTGTTGTCATTGCAACCTTGGCATTTAAGTCTCCCATCACCATAATTATATATCCTCTTGGAATGCTATCATAAGCAGCACTCAGCCGGTTATAAAAGGCCTCCTACTCCTCGTCAAAAGAGAACAAAGTTGGGGCGTAGCTCTGTATGATGGTAACACGACGTACTCTAGCCCGGAACCTGGCTTTCAGGATCCTGTCACCTAAAGGCTCCCAGGAAATTAAGCTTTTGAGAGCTGTTTTGGAAAGCAGCAATCCAATACAAGATTCCCGAGCGCGTCCAGGTGTTTTTCCGTAATAGAAAAGTACAGTGTTACGGGTTGGTGACTTAAACTTCCCCGAACCCAGCCATCTAACTTCACTTATCCCTAAGATGTCCATCCTATACCGCATAAATTCTTTCTCTATATGCAGGAATCTGGCATTCTGAGGACCTTCTTTTCCATCGTCAAGAAGCGTCTTCACATTCCAGAAACCAATCTTTGTCCGAGTACAATAGCCAAAAGTCGTCAACGAGTTATCATTAATATTCCTAGGCGTAGTGTTAGTTTCGGTATCGGGTTGATTTCAGTTACGGAGAATGCTAACCTCCGTAACCTATCCTAGAAAGCTAGGCCTTTTCGCACTTGTAATTTTGGCCTATTTATGTAAATTGGGATTCACAAATAGTTGCCCGGGGACCACCACGAGGAGGTAAAACAAGCACTTCATCGTGACTGATTGTTGCGCTACCAAGTTCTGGGCAATAAATAGTTTCCCGATCAGACACGATGCAGGTCGCCAAAATGAAATGGCAAAAGCTATTAAGAGTAGTTGCAGTTAGGTTTACGATTTCATCTGTGATTTTCTGTGCAATTTTGTCATTTTCAGTCAAAGCCGTTCCGGTACTCAAATATTTGATAGTTTTTGACAAAAGACAATGCTCACGAGAGAGTAAGTAATTTCCCCTTGCTGTGATTATCTGTCCTAGAAATTTCTTCGGGCAGAATATCACAGCACATCATAATGTCGTTTTGAGAATGAAACCCAAACATCGTGCCGTACTTGTCTGGCACATTAGGTAATACGTTATTTGGTTGAATCTGTGTTCCCGTACTTTTGCACAGTTCAGATATTTTTGAGAATATTTCAACGTTGCTCTCCAAAATCTGACAGTTTTTGATTTTCTGTGCACAAAGTAAAGAATCGGACCTATTGTTCACATTCGACGAAAACGTAAATAAAAAATCTAAAAATTAAATAAAATAAGTTTTTTGTCGATTTTTTTGACGTTTTCTTTTCTAAAGCCAAAAAAAGTCGGAGAAGTCTGTCGAGTTTGTGCACCGTCTATCAGCTGTGTTGAACACAAACAAATGACAAAATACCGAACAAACAAAATTTTGGATTCGATTTATTACTTTTTTAACTAGCTAAATTTGTGATACCTAATTTTTGTGTATTGCAGCGGGTGTGAAGTCAACAACATTAAAAAAAATCAGGAACTTCGATCAAAGACGGTGTTCCCACAAATTTAGGTTCAGTTTTTAAGTGAAGAGTTAAACCAGAGTTACTTAACTCTGGAAAAAGATTTGTATACAGTAACGTCAAGAAGCAGTTTTTAAGTGAAAGCTGAATGCGGAAAGTCTTTAAAAAACAAAGAATATAAAATAACAAAAGCATTTGTTTAGTTAATCCAGAGTTAACTCACCAAACTTGTTGAGTTTACTCGGGTTTTACTTTAACCCCGCACTGAAAAACTGGCCCTTAGTGTAATTTTGTTGAGGTTTTCTTTTGTTAAGTCAAAAGAAGTCTTAGGAGTCAGTAATGTGAACACCGTCGAAGTGTTCACCTTCTAAACATGAACATTAGACTGGTCCTTAACCACCTAAAAAAAATTCCCTTCTCCACTTGTCAATAGCTCATAAATAGTGCAAACAAAATACACTATTTTTTCATATTTTTGTCTCTGCTCCTTCGTCACTGTCATTTCCCAGTGATATACTGGAGAATAAGTTCCGAAACTTCTTTGACTTAACGTCCTTCGTCAGTTGATCCTAGCACCATTGTATATGAAAACTATAGTAATATCATGAGAAGCGCCGACTACTGAGTCACGTAGTGTCGAAATCCACCAACTTCTCTCAACACTTTTTGTTGAGGAAACAAATTTGAAAGTTGAGATCTAACTCCCTTACTCCTTTACAATATAACAAGACTTACTCTTTCTAAAAATTAATGTCTACGCTGTCAAAATCATAGAACATGTTGCAAACACTTGCGCCACCAGCCGTACAAATCCAGCGAAAATAAAAACGACTCCGTGATAATACTATAGTTTTCATATACAATGCTAGCACTTAAAAATCATAACAAAATTATATGATTGTTTTATATGAAATATATAAATCATTAATTGAAAACAGGGCGACACAGAAGTAGAGAAAATAATCTGAATAAATTATCGGATTTTTTTGGACTATTAAGTATTAAAATTGACGGGTGCAGAAGAGTACTTTTTTTAGGTGCTTAAGGACAAGTCTAATGCACATACATAATTGGACAAAATTAGATGAGTGTTACTTTTGCTACTTTGCCTTCATCAAATGTTTTTTTTATAAAATGTGGGTTTTAGGGAACTGTTCTATTATACTGCATACTTTTGGTCATACCGATCTTTTATTCACCTATCTTTTATACACTGAATTTCATAATGATCGTTTTTGTTTTTCAATTTGATATTAGTTGCATGATCTGAATTTCTGTGCATTTGTGTGAATTAAGTTCTAAAGTTGTTCCCGTATACTCAAAAAATTCACAAAAAGAGAGCACTCACAAAAGAGTACAAAAATCCCTTAACAGTGATTTTATGTAAATTCTATGGTAAACTGATGTTCAAAGTTCAGATAAAAGCAATTTCAAGAGTCCTTCACGGAATACAGAATTTGTGTGAACTTGCGTTTCTGTAGTTTGCGCAGTTTTGAAATGTTAAAAAAATGTATCCTTGCTATGCAGAATTTAACAGTTTGTGAGCAAGTTAAATAGAATGCAATCCCCCTCACGCATTTTGTCACTGAGTGAAGTAATTCGCTGCACATTATTGTTTCTTTGTGCATGCATGCGTTTTTGTCACCGAGTGATGTTGATCAGCAGTACTCGGAAGAAACTCGGACGAGCATAGCATGTACATTATGTATGATAAATTGTTTATATGTGCAAGTATCTTGGTTTTTGAGTTTCTGAGCACGAAGGTACACATAGTATAAATATTTCACTCATAGAAAAAAGGCAAATTTAAATTGATCCTAAAACAGATATAAACTAGCCTACCCGTGCGAGACCTCTTGCACAAAAAGTTTTTCGCGATCAAAAACCTATGCTATAGCATATCTAAGATGGTTTAGTATCCATAAAGGTTTTTGAACGGATTGGTTGTTTTTGACATTTCGCTTGGGATACAAATGTATACCAACATTTTTCGGACATTATCCAACAGCAAAAGCTGTTTTGCTATCAGCTGTTTTTTACACCGGAGTGTATTTACTCTACAGTGAACCATGTTCGTAATCTTTTATATTAATTTTCTTTTATACAAATTAATATAAAATATTACAAACATGGTTCAGTGTAGAGTAAATACACTCAAACGTGAACAATCGCTATCCAAAGCCGAATTGAACCAATTATATCGCTTATCAGCGTAAAGCTGATGGTGGCACGTTAAACGCTGCAGAAATGCATACAATAAAGTTTTAAATATTAAAATAAAATAATTATTGTGTTTTTCTTTCTCGTGTAAAATTTTGTTTTTTTTACTCATAAACAAATTACCATCCGGATAGCTCTACATAGGTTTCTGATCGCGGCCATTGGCCGTTGTCAGCTAAACACTTCCACTTTCCAATCGTGTTGGAAGAACCTTATGTGCCTGTCCACATTTATGGGAAATTAGATCTGTTCAAATATCTGAAAGGTAGATGTAAATAAACGTAAGATCGCACTTGATGTTGAATGAACTACAACTTAGTATAAAAACAATAATAAGAGACGAACTAAAAGTTTTTATTTATTGTTTTATATATAGAATTTATTCAGTCATATTTTGTATAAATTAAATTGCAAGAAACAATCTTTCCTTAGTTTATATGACTTTTCTATGTTTTTATTTTGTGAATGAAAATGGCGAATGAAATGAATAACAACTATGTATATTACAATAAACAATCCTTAATTTTTGTATTTTCTAAAATTTTATTGTATGCATGTATGTATGTGTATGAAGAATGTGAATGTGTATGAAAGAATGATGAGTGAAGTTATAGAACTTCTTTAAAAATAACATTGGAATTAATGATTCAATCTTTTTTATAGTTATGAAAACATTTCAGAAACTTTACTCTTGAGAAAGCCAAATAAAGTTGACCATAAGAAAATACAGTATCCGGCAAGTGCAACCCAGCTCTTTGTGACCTTGCACTTTATTTATGGTCATACCATATGCAATTTTAATGGGAAACTGTTTTCTCGTCATGTTGAATGAATGGCATAGATGTATCCCATGGTGTTGATTATATTCTCGGAATTAAAACAGTTCTTCCAGTATGAATAAGCTTCTCTGTTATGATGAACATACTTAATTGAGTTATTATCATCCTCGCCCCATTGATCAAGCCTTCATTAGCGTTTAGATTCCTTATTAGCAATACAGTCGTGTTTACATTAATTTGTGAGATGGAAGGCCAGAATGACGAACACAATTTAGGAACTCAACAGAATACAGTTCCGTCGGATCTATCATCAGATTGAATAATTTTGTCGCAATCTTCTTTTTGGGGCAAAAAATTGCTCGATCAAGTAACTGCAAAACGTTGCCTTCATTTATGACATGTATATAATAAGATTTATGCAAATATTCATTTTCGGGGACATAGCAATATTTTGGAACTTTAATTGCATCTGGAGACAAATCATTTTAGTACTCCAACTCACCGTTCCCCAACTTTAAAAGCCAGTTACTAAAAATGGGATCGTCGTTTGTCCTCATATTTCCTTTTTTCAATTTTTGTTCTTAGGGATATTGTTTTATATTTGCTTCAATAAAATTGTTGTTCTATTGTCTCGCAGAAAGAACCTGCCTAAAATCGTTCGAGTTTTGTGGTACAAACGATTTGATCCCTACCCCATACTTTTCACTCCCTTCACCCACGAACAAAAGATCGGCACTGGAAAAATCGTTCAATGTAGACCGGGACTATGTAAAATGCATCTTTCTCTTTTTAATTCACGTTCCAGTGGTATTATGTCTGTGCTGACACTTAATTATACTGAAATAGAGATAAGATCTTTTTTCTCTTTCGGACTTATTCAATTTGGATGTATTAAAAGCTTTGTTCAGTGACGTTGTTCCGAACAGTTTGGAACAGTTTAGAACAGAAAAGTACTAGTTTTTGTTGTTCAATGAGAATTTTCTGTTCTAAACTGTTCTGATTTGCTGTTCAGTGATGCTGTTCCGAACAGTTTGAAACAGAATAGAACAGGATTTTCTGTTCTTACCTTTTAGGTAGAACAACTTAGAACAGGTTTGTGACAACTGTCAAAATCAGCTGCTGTCACTTGAAAGTTCATATTTTTTAACAAATTTAGTGGCTCTTTGTGCTTTTACTTTGGAAACAAACAAATAAATATTTAAAAAACAACATAAATTAAATTACATTAAATTGTGTAGTTAAATAAATACTATTTCGAACTGTTTTTAATAAAAAGTATTTCTTGGTTATCCACGAAACTCGATTTTTTTTTTTGACAATTACATATGTCAGACAGCTGCCTGTTCTATCCTGTCTGACATTTCTGTTCTACTCTGTTCTGTTCTAATCTGAAAAAACTTCACTGAACAATCCTAAAGATCTCCCAAGCCGGTGGGAATTATTAAGTAACAATAATTCCCTTAATTTCCATGTTTACACGTTGTATTTAATTAAACATAAATACAATTATATAAAAGAAAACCAATATAATTTGTATTCATATCGTTCAACAAATATAAATTCTTCATTCACATTTAAGGTTAGACCGCACACAACTGCAGGGGAACTACACTTCAAGACGCGACAAAACATTATTTGTATGAAATTGTATGAGATATATCGCACTAAGCGGTAACTGAACTTCATAAAATTTCATGCAAATTATTGCGAATCGCAGTTCCACCTGGTGCAGTCTTATCTTTAATAAAATTATTGAAAAGAAAAACAAACTTAATAAAGATGACATACAAATATTCTATTTACAGAAACAAATAATTTTGTTCATATCTTAGTTCGTGATTACACTGTTTACGAAAAAAATGTACGTACTTCCTTTTGTTATTTTGGCATTCATGGAATTTGGGGTTGTTTTGTAAAAAAATAATCAGTACAAATAATTAAAAATGTTTTAATCACCTATTTCTAAAATATATATAAATAAGTATATTAAATTACGGAAACAAATTTCCAATTCAATCATTTTTGTGACACCATCGAACAGCATTGTGGTTGCCAAATCAGAATCGTCAAAGTTCAACCAGAAAAAGTTTTGAAATTTTCTTTCCTGCTTTCGTTAATTCCTTCCCTCTACAATTCTACACCCTTCACCCAATCTGTGAAAAAAAAACGAAAGACGAAACAACCGAAAAAATGAATCGTGTAATCGTGGTCTTAATGTTATTCCGTCAACTTCAAGTGATTCCTTGCCTTTAATTCCATGCACACCAGAATAAATTGAACAGACCTTATTTGCACGATTGGAAATTGGAATGTTTGTTTTCAAAGTTCATTGGAATTTGAAGTGTTCATTTTCATTGGAATATAATAATATTTTTAATTCTATTTTTTAATTAAATTATAAATATTTATAAAATAAAACTATAACTCTCGAAGTCCTTGAGAAATTTCGATTGTTTTGACACCTCAACCATTAAAATCGGTTCAGTATGTTGGCTTAAAAACAGTCACGTACTACTGAAATAATATATATGATAGAATAAATAACACAGGCTTTCAAAAAGTTGTTAGCTTTTTTGCTTTAAGCTTTTCTGAAGGTAATTATTCAAATCCTTTTTCATTTTTCGGCATAAGCTCTGGTATTCAAGAGATTTCACTTAGAAAATGAAAAAAAAAAACGATTTTACTCTTCTAATGTGGTTTTAAAAAAATAGGGGGTAATGCTTTTAGATCTTCGACTTTTTCTAGTATAACGTGTTAATCTTGATTCGAAGGTACTTTTTATTTTTCTATTTCAGTACCTCTTTTTGGAAAATACTATCATAATCAAGAGATTGTCATCGATTACTTATGGCTTTAAAAGCGTTCCGAAGCTTCCCTTAACTTATCTGAACGTTTTTGATGCGCTGGTTTCAGATGTTCTCTATCGTGAAATTCTTTTTCTCAAAAAAAAAAAAAAAAAAAAAAAAAAAAACTCGTAAAGGCATCTGCAACTGTGGCGTGACCCTACTTAACTCCACACTAATACAGAACACACATCTGTTTTGATCCTGGTAAGAACCAAAGTGTTTTCGATTAGGTGTGTTATGCCTGCTTAAAAAAAATAATTAAGTATACAGGGGATAGTGAGATGCAGGGACAAATAACAAATTAACTTTTTCTCAAAAAGAAAAGATTAGATTTGAAATACTTAAATAAAGTTTTGAAAATTTTAATCAGTTTACTTTCAGATGCCGTGACGAGTGAAAAATTAATTGAAAACTAATTAAAACACAACAAAAGAGCTTGTTTGCTACCATTTTTTGATTGGGATGTCTTCAAAACCACACGCAGAATTTAAAAAGATATAAACAACCTATATAAGCATAACACAAAAAATACTCATGTAGGACTCTAACAAAAAAAAAAACGTGTGTCTACACCGACCTCCCCCCTATTAGGTGGGAGCAAGATATTAACCTTGCTCCCGCCTAATTACACGCCCTATCAAGTTATGTATATTAAATGCTGCATTTTTAACCAATCGGTTCTTGAACGAAATCTGTATAGTTTATACTTTAAGTACTGGGCTCTCATCACATAACTTTTCTGACGACTATCGTCCAGACGATAGCTAGAAATGATATCGACAATAGTTTGCTTCACGTTACACTTCTACTCTCGTATCGTCTATCGTTCTCGTTTTTGCTAGTTTGAGAGTCTCTGAAAAACACGTTTGAATTATAAAACATCAGAAATATTGTACTGTCATCGTTAGAAAACTGTACATGCAGTCCCAAGATTTGTTGTCGGCTCGTGGAATATAAAAAGTTACATCAAAAACTAACAAAACACACCAAGACGATAGCTAATTAGGTATCGAGCAGTCTATATTGTCGAGACGATAGCAAAGCTTTTTTAGTTACATGAAGCAAAACTCAAATCGTCGATTCGATATCGTTTGAACGATAGACGTTTTGTATTCTTACGTGAAGCATAGCTATCGATAACGATATCGAAAACGATATCGTCAGAGTTATGTACGTGATGAGAGCCCTGAAAATCTTCTAAGCCGTAGCTTTTATCATTTGAAAACTCAAGACCTTTTATTTTTCCCACAAAGCAGGTATGAAGGAACTATAAGCTTTAAAATTGTAAGCCCATTTCTTACAGTTTTTTTTTCAGCCAGTAACAACAAATTATTTATAATCACGACTATCGTTTTCCTGTGCCTTATAATACAGAGAATTTAATTTCTTTAAAATTCTAAACCCATATACATACACCAAGCCAAGATTTATAATATTATTTTTTACTTGCGATATAAGTAGTATAGGGAAAGTTTAGGATTCGTGTAAAAAAAAACGAGATAATAATATTCCCTTTTTGTATACCTATACAAAATTGTTTAAAAAAAACCGCTCTAACGATCTTTGAATTTTTTTTTTTCATATATTCATATTTATCAAACAAATCAGATGGCATATTTTTTTTGAGCTCTATCTGCTTATAGTAATTTTTAGTAATAATTTATATTTTAAATTGTTTTTAAAACTTTTTTAATAATATCATAATGTTATAAAACCACTAAATATGCTCATTGTCAATTTTAAGCTACGTTCAAGTTGTTAGCTACGAGAGCAAGTTTGTGCGATCTAGCCGTGCCCATTTTTTTATTAGTTTCATAAAAAATTGAAATTTAATCTAAAATGTTTGCACTCAATACACAATATAGCTGGAGATAAAAGTTGAACCATCATCAGAACGTGTCTCGGCGATCGAAATTCAAGAAGCTAGTCAATTTTTATCAGATGATCTTTCAAATGATTCTAGCGATTATACTCCGTGTGAAAATGAAATCAAAAATGAACAAGAATTCGAAGAAGAGGAGGAGAAAGAGATCAAGCCCATAATAAAAACTAAAAAGAAGAAAAAGAAATTAGCTTCTGCACTTCCCTTTCCAGCAAAAAGATTAGGACGCAGACCGAAGAAAAAGGAAATACAAATCTGTGAATTATGCGGCAATGTTTATTCACGTCCCAGTCTTTTGGTAATGCACATGCGAAGACATGCAGACGTGAAACCATTTAGCTGCGAGTAAGTTATAATTTTTGTATTTTAATCTGATCATTTATTGAGATAGAATTTTATTTTAAGAATATGCCAGAAACGGTTTACCTGCCAATCAGAGATCAATCGTCATATGAGAGTTCATACTGGTGTGCGGCCATTTAAGTGTCAATATTGCGATAGGAGATTCAGTGATCGCAGCACGAATATTAAACACGAACGCACTCATACCAATGAACGTCCATTCGCATGTGGGACATGCGGTAAAGCTTTTACGTATTCGAATGTCCTGAAGAATCACATGCTTACGCACACAGGTGAAAAACGTTTCAAGTAAGTTCTATTCGTTTTTACTTGCATTATAACGTATACAAAAATGTTGGAAACGAACCAATTCGGTGCATGTCAATAGATGGTACTTTGTGTCGGTTTTCTCCTGGACCGATGATTTGTACATATATATCGGCTATAAGCCGATTGTTTGCTAGCAGATAAACTTAATTGAATTTATTTTTATTGAATATCCTTCTAAGTGTATTAATTACAAGCCGATTGTTTGCTAGCAGATAAACTTAATTGAATTTATTTTTATTGAATATCCTTCTAAGTGTATTAATTATTCTGCTTATTGTTTTTAGATGTGAAATTTGCAACAAGACATTCTCTCGTACCCATCAATTAAAACAGCATCTCCTTACAATAATCCATCAACAAAAAGAAGCTCAAATGAATCTTTACACCAAAGTGGAAGTAATAAGCAATGATGATGTCGTTATCAGTTAAATTTTAAATAATAATTTTAGGTTGATAACTTGTTAAGTAAATAGTTTAAACAAAATAAAAAAAATATAAATAAAGTATCGTGGATAAAGCTATCGTAAAATTTTATTTTAAATGTCTCCATACAAAAATTAGCTTTTGATTTTATAGATCTTGGAAAGTTTTACATAAAATATATATTATTAATAATTTTATCCAGGCGCAACACAGTCTCAAGAATCATTTTTCTTTGTTCAAACAATAAATTATAAAACAGAAGGGCTGCTCTTTCAAGACCACGACGACACGTTTCTTCATTTTGTGAAACAACAATGACAGTCTTGGGAAATATAAACAGCAGGTACGATTAACTGTTATTTTGTTATTTTTTCTTAAGTATACAAATATAGGATTTTGTTTTCCTCAAATCGGTTTGCTATAAATTATCCTCAATACGAACTTACAGACGATGGCGTTGTTGAATTGTTATCGGTATTGTCTTCCGATTCGTAGGGTGTTCCTCGGCCATTCTTTGATTTGGATGTACTGTCGGCTGATTCAGAACGTGTTGAGCGTTCTACACTGCTAGTTCTTGAATTTATTTCATCAAAATATTGAAGTGATTTCGTCACACAGATAGGTGGAACATTGAAAAGTGGATGGGTGGGGAGAAGTTCATTGAGAGGATCACCCAATACTTTTGGGTATAGTGTTGATTCGCAGTGTTGAGCTATTGAAACCCCACTGAGAGTGTAGCACGTGTGATAGAGATCTTGTGGCCTGAAAATGTATATAAATGAATAAATTTCTGCAGAATTATCATTAAAACTTACTTCCCAGGTTTGTCTATAAGTCCACCATTTGGTTTCTGGCAGCATAGGAGAATATATTCTTGCAGGGCGACACTATCGAAAAGTGACTTTTTAATAGGATGTCCTGAAATTATGCAAAATATCACAGAATATTATTTGAACTGCACAACCTTTTTTTTTAACAAAACCTCTGATTATATTTTAAGCTCCATAAAGCTTTAATTTGTATTCACAACAAAATGTGTCTTACCTTCTTTTGATATAATCGCCTCAACTATTGGAAAAATAGCCCCAACCCAAAAAGAATAGCATCCATCAACCAACTTGTTTGTTCTACCCTGGAAGCCACCTTCAAAAGGCATTTGTCGCCCAAGGGCCCATTTCTATAATCAACACGTAAATAAAAATAAATATTTGAATCTTGGTAGGTACGCAATAACTATTAATGGGTGTACCTACTTACCAAAAGTAACTCTGTATCACA
Organism: Melangyna quadrimaculata; assembly: GCA_949320155.1. Classification (NCBI taxonomy): domain Eukaryota; kingdom Metazoa; phylum Arthropoda; class Insecta; order Diptera; family Syrphidae; genus Melangyna; species Melangyna quadrimaculata. The sequence goes on along the minus strand of OX439483.1, from coordinate 202,909,066 downwards.
TTTACTACCCTCATTCAACATAGCCAGTGCTGATATCGCACAAAATGTATAACCGCCATGTGCCTCCAGGTCAGGGGCTCCTCCAAATCCACCTTCGTATGTCTGGCAACTCGCTATCCAATCGGCAGTACCGGCAAAAAGCTTGCTCATCTCTTCTTCAGGAACATTAGTTAACTTGGCGCAGGAGACAGCACAGTATGCTCCTCGGACGTCAGTCTCACCATCGACATGCAGCCTAAATGAACCATCAGGCTCTCGAATTGACCACAGAAATTTCACCAGCGAGTCTCTGTCTATGGCACGGTATGCGGATTCCGTACCAATTATACATAGACTATTGACTGCTGCATAAGTGGGTGCTAAATGGGCATGTTGTCCTGGTCCTCCGGCAAAGCCTCCCTTTGGGGATCGACATCTGAAAATATAAATGAAAAAACACAATTGAATGACAAATAGTTTTGATCAGCACCCAGAAAAGGTCATAATGTGTTTACTTTTCCAGAAAACCTACAACATGCCCAAGCACCTCGTCAGAGAAGTGAAAACTTAGCAAATGTGCTGCATTTAGAATCCAATAAACATTCCATGGACGGCTCGAGTCGAGGCACTCATACTTTGTTGGCAATCGGCGGAGGTATGCCTCGACATAGCGCTGGTGTTCTTCACGATAGAATTCCGTTAAATTTGAGGAATGATACTGATAAGACAAGGATTGCTGGTATCTATCAAAGCATTTTTCAACACTGCCCTCAGTTTTTTGCTGGAAAAATCATCAAAAATGCCTTACATTTTATTTGTACACACAACTGAATTTTTTGTTTACCTGTTCGCGGGATGTTATTGTCGATACCCGCTCATCGTCAAATTTGAATATTTTAAGTGCTAAATAATCTCGAATATTAATTTCCATTTTAATTGCAAACAAATGATGAAAAACAAAAGAAATTTATGATTTTAGTTAAATAAAAATAAGAGTTGCAAGTTTATAACAGTTTTCTGCGCTGCAATTTTTGTGTCGTCTGTCAAGCTGACAAATATAACAGTTGTTTTGCGGTGTTGTGCTTACGTTATTTGATATCGTAGATTTAAGTACTGTTTGTTTTGATTGTTAATACGACTACAGTTCAAATTATTCAGACCCGAAATCCGGATGATATTTTCATTTGAAAATATTATGTACATACAAGATAAACATCACAAGATCCAGCTAAAAAACAAACAACATCTTTTTATAAACAAAATATAATTTTTAATCACTTTTAACTTTTTTTTTTTAAATAAAGTAATGCCCCTCCACATGCCGACTCCATTGGCAATGAACATTGTCCAAAATCCGACAACAATAATCCAAACCACAATCTGATTTGTATGGATATGTCACTATATGGACATGGATTTTTCCGACTCCATTAGGTTTTTTCTAGACCGTGTTCATAATCCTGCCATCATTCATGGCCAGTATAGAGCGGCATGTCATGAACCTACAAAGTTTATACGACCCAGTCGTATAGGTATATTATATTGGTTTTGATTTGCAAATTCATTTTCGGAAATCTTCGTTACAGATTTAATAAAAATTTGTGTGGTGTTTCCACTGCAGAAAAAGATTAAAAAGCGGATTATGACAAAACATTCAAATGGTGTTTTATTTGTTTGATATGAAGTGAAAATATGTTTGATTTGATAAACCAATATTTTCAAGAAGATTTAAGTTAGATTTATTTTATCTTCATTTAAAGAGATTAAAATCTAGATGGTAATTTTTCTAGATATGAAAGTGATTTATGATAAATCTTACTAAATATCTGTTAAGTATCCAGTGGAGAAAAATAAATATCTTCTTTAAAATACATTGGGCCCTCCAATAATCAAATTTAGCAACGACTTAAATATTTAAGTAAAATGGACCATAATTGTATGGGCTCTAAATAATAAACCAACCATGGTATGACTTAAATATTTAGGTGTACCCTAAATAATGAATATTACATGTCATGGACTCTAAAATATGAAACATAACATGTATGATGGTTCATATTTTATAGTCCTTACAAGTATTGTTTATTTTCAATAAATATTTAAGTCGTTACTAAATTTGATTTTTGGTAAGCCCCATTGAAAAATTGTACAGAAATTGTGGAGACAATTATTATTGCCATAAATAATACCATATTCCTAGGCGTGTGTGTTTTTAAAAGCCCGAATAGACATGGTTGACAAAAAACATGTCCGGCATGTAAAACACAACATGCTAAAGTCAAGCGCCGAAAATTTTTACATTTTTATACCAACATTTTACATAACTAATCGATGTTTATATATACAACGACGCGACGTTTAATTTCTATAAAAAAGGGATATGCAAATTATAAAATTTACGTAAAGAGAAAATACCAAAATTTAGAAGATTTTCGTGAATACAGGTTAGGAAATGCCATCATCAAAAATTAAGACGATGTTCATTTTCGGAATTTGGCAAAAAAGTGTTTTCATTATCAAATTTGCTAATTTTGTTTGACATCTCATTTGATATTGAATTTGGAATGGCAGTTTTTCGTTTGTTTTTGTTGTTTTCTCTTTGTGTTTTGACATTTACATGCAAGAGCTTTTTAAAGCTTTTTAAATCGACTGCTGATGGATGGATTTATCCCATTTCGTGCAAATTTGGTTGAAATTAGCTCATTTGGAAACGAGAATTTGTATGGGAAATGAGGTAATTTCGGATCTCATTTGGAAATTTGCAACGAAATTACCTCATTTGGCCCAGTGAAAACGTAGTATTAATGATGGTTGTAGTTTTTAAAAAAAGTTTTTTTTTGACATAATAGGCGTGTTTTGTTTCTATTTAAAGCCAAGACTATACAGCAAAAACAAAAATATTTTAATATAAACTACTAAACAAAAACAGTTAGTTTGAATACAAAATATTTTATTGAAAAATAAAATAAATTGCTATATCAACGAGGCTATCGTTAAACTGGAACTTGATATTCAACCAGGCTTACGATAGTCTCGTTGCTATAGCATTTTGTTTTATGTTTCATTAGATTCATTCGAATATTTTGTTTTCAGAATAAACTGTTGTTGTTTTGTAGGTAATATTAAAATATTTTTTAAGGCTGTATAGTCTTGACTTTAGGACAAACAAAAAAAAACATAATGTAGATCTATCCCGCTCTACCTTTCTTCAATTTTGAAAACAGATATATATGATTGATCCAGAATAAATAGAAGATAATTATGCCCATTACAAAATCCGCAATACTCAACTCACATCAGCGTACTCTGCAAACGAGCAATCTTGTCTTTTTCTTTTCACGTTAAAAAAGTAGATAGGAAAGAAAGAAAGAAAGTAGATAGGAAAGATCTGTCTTCGACATAAATTTAAAAAAGAACTGTATTAAATTAAAACCTCTTTTGCGTATATATGTATGTATGTAATAATAATCTTTTTTATTACAGAACTGTTTATTGGCTGTTTTGTACTTTAATAGCTAATTTTATACCATTTACTTTGTGTTCAATTTCAATAAATAGAATTATAACCCGAACTCCGAAAGAAAACGATATTGGTTTAATTTTTGGTAAAATTTATACCTATAAAAAAATCATTTTATATAATTTTGGTAAGTTACATTATAAACTTTTTAAATTTTAAGATATAAACCTCATTAATACGGCAAATGAAGAAAAGGAATTGTTGGAATATCACATACGCTCGGAAAAGGAATGCTGTGTTAATTTGACTGAGAGCACGATAACATATAATGTACGTAGCTAGGTAACGGTTATTAATAAGGTTGTTGATAATGCCGCCTTTTTAACTATTTATTGGCGTTTTTCTTTTTTAACTCTGAGCAGATCACGAAACTATCAAACAAAAATTCTATGTTTTTTTTTAGCTCAGACATATTAGAGCTCAAAAAGTTCGTTTCTTTTTTTCCATCTCAGCTAGCTCAGAGCTTAATCGATTAGCTCAGAATAAAATGACCGAGCAAATCGAGCGAAACGCTGAGCGAAGCCAACTTCACTTTTTTTCAGTGTTTTGACAGACGAAAGAAATACAAAAAATTAAAAATGGATTCCCAGGACAGTCGCCCGTCTTAATCAGGTAAACAAAAATGTATTTTAGTAACACATCTATGAAATGACAGTTCAGTGCTCGAATGTGTTTCATAAATAAGTCTAAGGGCTCTGATCATAATCTGCTCAGAGCTCTGCTCTGATCGCTCAGCCTCTGCTTAGAGGTTTATTTAGAGCCAAAAAAGAAAAACGCCATATGCCTCTTATCGTAGATTAACATATTGGGGCATATTCATAGTCACAGATAGACCCAGGTTTAACTAAACTACAGTTTAAGACAATTTTGGCTCAATGAATACAAATTGTATGTACAAATTGTTGGTTTTATATTTTTATAAGATACATTTATTTCGATTTTTTAAAATATTAAATATTTTTATTTATTAACGTTTTTAATTTTTGTTTTCTTATCAAATAAAGTTTTTTTTCTATTAATTTTTGAATGTTGTTTGAAACAAGATATTGTTCGAAATAAATCATTCAAAAAACTTTATTTGATAAGAAAAAAAAAAACAAAAACGTTAAAAAATAAAAATATTTAATATTTTGAAAAATCGAAATAGTTTATTTCTAATTTCTTTTCATTATTTTTTTTAATACAGTTTTTAAAAAAACTTATTAGTTAATGATAATCAATAAAAAAAACAACAAAAACCGCAGAATATCGAGGGAGCAAAAATAAGAGAGAAATATACATATAATATTAAAGTATTTATGAACTTAAAAAATCGAAATAAATTATAATTTAAATTTTTTTAATACATTTTTAAATGCAGGTTTTTAAAGTGCCAATAAATCAATCAGAATTCTCAAACTTATAGTTCCAGAGAAAAAAAAATAAAATGTGAAGAGTGCGAAATTCCCATACAAATTTGTATGTGAAAAGCATGGCCTTAGAGGCACGGGTTACTGACCTCAGAAAAAAAATGTTTTGGTCAGTAATTTTTCCTTTCGGAATAAACTTTCGATTGACGGGGTGTGCTATCCAAAAAAATGAGGTTGGGAAATAACAGACATAATGTATACATACTATACATACATACATACTTTGACATCCATACAAAAGTGGAGTGTTCATTTTTTTGCATTCGGGAATAACTTTAATTAAATCGAAACCAGTCCAAATTTAGAAAAACCGCTTTCAAGAATAGTTCACCACGCTTTCTAGAATAGTTCTACAGGATTTGAATAAAATGTTTCAACACTATAATTATTGATATTTTAAATTGAATAGAATGAAAAAAAAATCTTTTTAAACCTAGGCTGGCAAGATCGTTGGTGGTTCCTTTGGATTAATTGAACCAGGAGAAATGAAGACTATTTCTGTTATTTGGCCAACAACTGTAAAGCTCAAAATATTTTCTAGTTAAAGGTTAAATTATAATTGTTTGTTTATTGTTTCAACTTTTTAAAGGCAGTATTTAATCGCGTTGGACATTGTGACATCATAATCAGTTCGACAAATAATGTTAAAAAGGAAGAAAAACACTTCACGCAACAATTAAAATTTGATACTAGATTCACACAAATAGATCCGACAGGGGCGATATTTAGAAGGCGTAAGTATAATAGATTATTTCGTGATCGTCACCTCTGACTCGGTGACTTTATTTTTAAAATTTTGGAGATGGCAACGTTCTTCGGCAACGACCTACCTGAGAACAATGAACATTTTTGGATTTTAGAAAAACGTCATAAACTTGGCTGTGATGTAATTTATTGAACAAAACATTTATTCATACCTCCGCTCCACTTGAATAGAAACAAACTTTTTGTTTACTGTCTGAGCGTGTAGCGTTTTGGTAAATTTATTAATTTACCTTTTGGTTTCAGTTCCTAAAAGAGAAATCTATTGCGAATAAAACTGCAGAGACAGAATAATTCAGGAAAATATCATTAGGTTATTTTTTACCACTTTTCTAATTACTTCATTTAAAACACTGTTTTTTTTTGCGCCACTTGAATAGAAACATTCTCTTAAATAAGGAAACAAATGAAGAAAGTGCAGTAAAATTGGGTAGTTTTCTATTCGTAATAATATATTAATATGTTTGGTACCATCTTTATTTGAAATAACTTGAAAAAACCATTTGCAGACTGAATCATGCAGTTATTTTATATAATTTAAAGAAATTGTAGTTCATGCTTCTTTGATTGCAGCAATAAGTGATTTTTTGTCCTCATATTGTCGGTCAGAATCGTAAACTTTACAAACCATCCATCCTCATACGTTTTCAATAATATTTAGGTCGGTACGGTGGCCATTTAAGTACCTAAGGCAACATTTTTCTTGGATATCCAACTGTTAATGATCCTTGCGTTGAGGATTGGCACGTTTTCTTGTTGAAATGTCCATGGTATTGGTCCAAAGACATCGGTAAACTTAGGGAAATCTTCTTGCAGTATTTTCTTGTAGGTGTTTGCCGTCATTTTCAATGTGGGAAAGTCCAGAACAATTGTTCAAAACCAGAAAATCGCACCCCACGCCAATACACCGCCTTCTCGGCTATGGTGGCGCTCCAGAAACCTGGATTCCTCCCTTATAACAAGAAAATAGTAATTATATCCGTCCGGGTCATCATAACTGAATTTTTTTGTTCAGAAAATACCACTTTTGTCCACTCTTCCTTCCACGTCATATTCTTCCTGCAAAAATCTATTATATTCTGTCTTCGTATTGGCGGCTGGCAATGACACAGTGGATATTGTGTTTGACTGCTAACCTGGACGTGTTCAAGCCCCAGCCTAGGTAGCATTTTTTTTTATTATTCCCCAGTTTCAACTGGATGCCACCCGTGGAATGTCATGAGATAATTAACATCTAATTCTCAATCCACTGTGCCAACAAAAATCTTTCCTTTGCTTCTATTCCTTCTAACTAGTGCCGTGCATTGCATTTAAAAGACCTGAGGTCTTACAGGCATATAGTTAAAATTATTATTATTGTTATTATTAAACGGTGTTTTTTTTTTCAATTTTAGGCGCTTTAATTGTTGTGACCCACGAATAACACGTCTAATAGTGTTAAGACTCGCTGTAATACCACTCTTAGCCTTTATTTTAGCAGCAGAGCCGCTTGAATTTGAAGCCAGTCTAATTATTTTTCTTCAATCTGCTTCTGTTGTGGCTCTTGATTGCCTACCTTACATATTTTTCCATAGTTTTCTTTATTTCTATGGTTCGACCAAACAATTTTCACACTTTTACTTATTTTTTTTGGCAATTGTGCGACTTGTTTTCCGTGTGTACTTCTATTTTTCTGGAGGGTTTAATGGTTTTCCGCGGTCCATCTTTTCTTTGATCAAACAATTATTATTTTCAATCTACACTACTATTATTATAACAATATTTTTTCTTCTTACCGTTATCTATAGAGACAAAACGCACACTGTTTCTATTCAAGTGGGCAAGTAGTAAAACTATATTTTATGAAGTAATAAGAAAAGTGTTAAAAAAATAACCTTATGGTATTAAACTGAATTATTCTGTCCCTGCAGTTTGATTCGCAATAGATTTCTGTTTTAGTAACTGAATGTATGAATTTACCAAAGCGCCACACGCTTCGATAGTAAAAAAAAAGTTTGTTTCTATTCAAGTGGAGCGGAGTGTATATGTAGTCACAATAAATACGTCTTTGCATTATGGTGGATTTACATGTATCTGCATTTGGTTTCTGCACAAAAAAAGGGATGCCAAATACAAAATGTATATTTGTTAGATAGAGAGAAAAGATCAAAATGCAGAAGAACTTCGTTTCTGCATTATAGGAAAGAGCCATAATACAGAAATGAAGAGGAACATGTTCATCTTCTTGATGAGTCTCTTTCACTCGCTCGGATATTTTGTATACATCTGTCCTGCTCTACTTTTCTGCATAATGCAGACGCAGATTCATGTTAATCCACCATTAACATAGTTCTTGCATTCAGGGGGTGATATTCAAAAAGTATATGTGATATACTAGGGCCCTACGGACGATCAATTTTTATTGTGAATATTCGCTGGAAAAATAATTTTTCGCTGGGTATTGATCATTATCAATGCTCTTTAATGTCATTGTCAATAAACAAAATCAATTTAGTTTTCATCAATGATGTAATTTTAAAGACAATTTGTTGAATTATTGTCATATATTCATTAATACGTGTGGTTGCAACGTTTCATCAATTTTTTTTTTTTTACAGAAAATATCTTCAATTATTATTGTGAATTAAAGTTGGTCGTGTGTAGGACCAATTGGATTATAATGTAAATGCGTTTAAAAAATATTTTTTAACACACAGGTACAGAATATCGCGAGTGTTTAAATTGGGATATGAATTTTTTAAGCAACTGTACACGCGTAAATTGTGAAGAAAAATACTTTGGAAGAAGGAGCTTCTATAATACCTCAACAATGATGTGTGAACCATCTTCCAGATGCGATGGCGAAAATCAAGTAAGCACAGAGGGTTTATGCGGTTGGCAGAATGTCATAATATTTTTATAATTTTTTTGTTAAGTAGTCATTATTATGGTTATGGCAAAAAATGGATAAAATATGGCAGAAATTATTGCATTTTGTCAGCAGTTAATTCCACCAGCGTTATATTTATTTCATTAAGCTTTATGGTGGGTTTCACCAGTTCAGCAAAAAAGAGGATGTAAAATATAAAATTTACATTTGTTGGATAGAGATACAACACCAAAATACAGAGGATTTTTGTTGATGCAGATTATGATGGGAAGTGCCATAGCAGATGAAGATTAATGCTGGATTTACATGTATATTCGTCTGTAAATATGAAGACAAATAGAGCGGGACAGATGCATTCCAAAAACCCGAGCGTGTGAAAGAGAACCATCAAGAAGATGAAGAAGTTCGTCTTCATATCTGCATTATGGCACTTCCTATAATCTGCATGAATGGAGATCTTCTGCATTTTGGTGTTCTCTCTCTATCCCAAATATTTAATGGTGTTTTCGAATTGTAAATTCAGATTTCAATCTAAAAATTGATTTATTTCGTGGTGAATCGAACGGCAATCCAAATTGATTTATTTTTGTCATTGTATTCGTGTACTCGTCATCACTTGATGCACTTTCAGAAGAAAACAATGAGCTTCATGAATTTACACTTAATTTTTAACAGCTTCCATTTTATATCAGAAACGCTTCCCTTTATATTTAGAACACATATTTCATTAACCGAAATAAATTCAAACAATACACAAAATTTTGTAAAGTGACAACTTAAAGTTGTATTGGTTTAGTGTAGGAGGGGTAAATCTGCCGAAAAATCTAGATCTGCAAATTTATTTGCCCATTGGAATGTAAAATCTGCGTTTTGAAAGATTTTAATCAAAAATAAATTGATTTATTTTACCAATCGAAAACACCATGGGGCATATTCATAGTCGCAGATAGACCCAGGTTTAACTAAACTACAGTTTAAGACAATTTTGGCTCAATGAATTTAGACCGATTTTAATTACAAATTGTTGGTTTTATATTTATATAAGATAATTAACTTGGTATACTACACAAATAGCTTCAAATATTTTGAAATGATAACCTTTAATAAATTGAATCAACGTCCGAAAATTCAACCAAGGCTATGTTTAACTAAGACCCAGGTCTAAAATGACTATGAATATGCCCCTATAAGTTTTAATTTTGCTTACCCTTTTTTTTGCATGTTTGCATGCATACATGTAAATCCACCATAATTCTGGATTTACATGTATCTTCATCTGCAAATATGAAGAAAAGTAGAGCGGGACAGATGTATGCAAAAAATCCGAGCGTGTGAAAGAGAACCATCAAGAAGATGAACATGTTCGTCTTCTTATCTGCATTATGCCACTTTCCTATAATGCAGAAACGAAGTTCTTCTGTATTTTGATCTTTTCTCTCTATCTAACAAATAAACCTTTTGTAAATTGAGTTCCGATCTGCAACCCACCGTGAGTGGACGTGTGTAGGAGTGTGAATTACGTTGTGAACTTCCTAGTCAATAACCATTAATTGCAATATTCTGTTTTTTTTTGTTCCTCCTATTAAATAAAATATCCATTGCCCTCTAAAATATAATAAATAAAAAAATTAGAAATACAAAATCAACACAAATCGCGCCGCGCAAATCAAAAGAATCAATAGACTACGTACATACTTAAACAAGTTACAAATAAAAAAAAAAAGTGCAAGTGGCAGTGCAAAAAAAAACAACAACAAAAGTGCACCCGTGTAGCGACGTTTATGATGCTCAAACCACAAACAGGCATAGCACAGCGGTAATTCCTAATCCCTCCTTTCCACTTCACTCACAGTGCTTTGGCTTAGTTATTATATGTAGTATATGTATGTATCATTACATGCAATTCTTATGATGGACTAAGCCGAAGCATATCAGATAAATTGCTGTTATTGATTTTGTGTTTCCAGGGGCGGATCAGTACACTGCTTTTTTAGGCATAACACTAGTAGTATTGTACTGTGAAGTCATTTGGGGCCCAAACTTGATATCAGCATAGATAACTGTCTGATTTGGTTTTTTATGTCTGTTTATTGTAATGGTGGGTGAATTTAGGGTTGACTACAGCAACATTCGGGGACTGAGGCAGAATTTTTGTGCTGCATATGTCCATACTGTGAAAAACAGGCCAGCTGTTTTGGCACTAAGTGAAACCCAGGTAGGGGAAAATACCGATCACTCGGAATTCAGCCTACATGGTTATAGCTTAGTGCCTTTTTTTTTTCCACATCATGGTCTCGCCGTGTATGTTCGCAGTGATGTAGCTTATCGGCTTCAATCACAATATGGTTCATGTTTGAATACGAACTTTAATTTCATGTGGTTTAAATTCACCATCCATAAGCGCATCATCCATACTTGTTTTATTTATCGTAGTCCTAGTTTGGATAGTAATTCGACTTCCAACGAATTCGATGCACTATCCGACTCCATCCAGAGAATTATTTCCCATTTCTTAATGACCGGCAGTACGGCTTTCGTAGCAAAAGGTCCACTGGTGATCTGATGGTATATCTCACCGAACAGTGGCACAAATCTTTACATCGTTTTGGAGAAAGTAAGATTATTGCGCTTGATATTTCTAAAGCATTTGATAGAGTTTGGCATCAAGCTCTCTTATCGAAAATGCGTGCATTTGGTATCGATGAATCTCTTCTTCGTTGGATTAGAAATTACCTTTCGGACCGTTCAATACAAGTTGTATTGGATGGTTTCAAGTCTGAAATTCACAAAATAAATGCTGGTGTGCCCCAGGGCTCCGTTCTGTCTCCGACTCTCTTCCTTATATTCATAAACGATCTTTTATCTGAAACTTCTAATCCATTAAATTGTTTCGCTGACGACAGTACCCTCAGCTTCTCATATTCGTTTACAGATTCTCATCCATGTCCTTCGGATGTGGAACTTGAACGGCAGCGTATGATAAGCTCACTAAATTCTGATCTCGACAGCATTGTCCATTGGGGAATCAAAAATCGTGTAGAATTTAATGCTTCAAAAACTCAATGCTGTCTACTGTCGTTAAAACGAAACCCACCCCCCATGCCACTATCCATGAGTGGCACTTGCATTGAGGAAACCGAAAAGCTTTCAGTCCTCGGTATGTGTGTCACAGACCACCTTTTATGGAACGACCACATATTCGACATCGCCAAAAATGCTGCTAAGTGTTTAGGTTTTCTCCGTCGATGCAAGAAATTTTTCTCCCCTTCTGATCTGGCTGTGATCTACAAAGCCTTTATTCGTCCAAAACTTGAGTATAACTCTCACATTTGGGCAGGTGCTCCAATAACCCACTTGAGTTTATTGGATAGAATTGAAAAGAGAGCTCTTAAAATGATAGGTGAAAGAACTATAACGGAAACATTCTCATCTCTTGAGCACCGTCGAAATGTTTCATGTCTTTGGTTATTTTACCGTTATTTCCATAAACAATGCTCTAGTGAAATAGCCAGTTGCATTCCTCCCCTCAAACAATTCAACCGTAATACTCGCGCTTCTAGGAATGCCCATCAGTTTACCTTTGAGCCCAATTTCGGACGTACTGTTAAGTACAGAGATTCTTTCTTTAGTCGCACTACTCGAAAGTGGAATGCTCTACCCAGCTCAATTTTCCCCTCCCATTGTGATCTACAGATGTTCAAAACCAATGTGCATCGGTATCTCCTTTTAAATCCCCTCCAATCTACCTAATCGCTCGTGCTGTGTATATCATCTTAAGGGTAGTCACAACCCCTTTTGCACGCGCTCAATATAAAAAAAAAAAAAAAAAAAAAAAAATTGGCATCCCAACAAATGTAAATTTTATATTTTACAACTATTTTTTTTTACACAACCTTAATGCAGATACAGTCGACGTCGCTTATAGCGACCGCCAAGGGACCAGTCAAATGTGGTCACAATCAGTAGCGGATCTAGGATTTGACTGGGGAGGGGGCTTGGAAATCCAGTTTGAGACAAAAATTAAATCTCCACTGGCAAAAGCTCATATGAATGTGTTTCGGCAGTATGAGCCCGCTGGAGATCTCATTTTCGCAAACTACCCAAATCAACTAGTAGAGTAGGTACCAGTTTTGTTCGAACTGTCAATGGAAACACACAAAAAACAATATTTTGCCGATTAAAGGCTCTCCCAAACCAATGCGAAACATTCGTTGCGGCGAAAAAACATTCGTCAGTCGGAATTAGTTCATATGTTTCTCCGCCGCGTTGGTGTGGGCACTCTCATATATCACCATGTAATTAAATTTTGACATGCGAATGTTTCTTCGCCGCAACGAATGTTCCGCATTGGTTTGGGAGAGCCTTAAAAAATAAAATCTCAAAACTTCAAGACTTTAAGTCAGACATAAGGCAAAGCCTGCTCAAAAAATATGTCGATAAATTTGCACAACACTCTAGAGTCTAGGGAGATTGCAAATATTAATTTTCTTCTGCATGATTTTCTGAGTGCACAGAGAAAACTTACGCTTGTGAAATTTGGCTCCTTTACTAGATTTCTTGTATGTAATTGCTTAGTCCAAAAATATTTTGTATGTTTAATTGACTTCGACCTTGGAAATATAAGCCCCAAGATTCTCTTAGCCCTGACTGACCGTAAGAAACAATTCCTGTTGTATTAAACAATTACACTAAAATGGACACATTGTTTTTCTCCAACTTTGCATTATTTTTTTTTTTTGTTAAATAAGCTAAGTTTTACGGTCAATTGTTGTTGCATTTAAAATATTAACGTTCAGCCCAGACCCCGTTTTTTCAATTATCTCTTCAATCTTAAGCCCCAACTTCGGACTTTCAAAGTCCCTAGAGTTACGCCCCAAAAACCCTCTGAAATAAGCTAAGTTTTAAGAGAATTGGTTGCTCAACACTTTTTTAGTCCAATTTTTTTCAGGCCTTAGTCCTGAGCTTTTTTTCGTCCCAATTTTCTGGGCTTTGTTTTAGGGAATAATTGTCTTTGCGTTAAACATGTCCGTTATTCGTAGCCCCGAACTTGATTTATCTCCAATTCTCTTAAGGCTTTAGCCCCAATAATATAATTTTGGCGCTTGGAAAGCCCCAACCTCGTTATTTTGTTTGATTTCCATCAAGTTTCACAGCTTAACAATATTTGAGACCAATAAAAAAAACTACACAGTATGTAATCTATTGCTTTTTGTATTTCAATTAATTTTAGAATCGGTTGTGGGGGGGGCTTTAGCCCTTATAGCCACCCCCTGGATCCAGGGGCGTATACAGCTTTACTTCTTGGGGGGGGGGGGCACGCCCAAAAAAAAATAACACAAACTAATATTAATAAAAAGTCAAGTGCCTTATATTTTTTTTGTTCATATTTTAATGTTGGTATATAATAATTACATATGTTAAAAATAAGTTAAAATAAATAAAAACCGTTCATATCTCATAACTTACTTAATTTCAAAAACAGTCAAGTATAAAAAATCGGCGTTAAATAGCAGACTACGAATGTAATAATACATTTTCACTACATTTTCATATGTAATACTATACATTTCCACGATAATTTCAAACTAATTTGGACGAAAATAGGTGAATATTTAACAAACGCACTCGATTGGAGTCCATGTTAAAAGCTTTGAAAATCTTTAGAATGAACATAGAAAGAGAAAAATCTCAGTTAAGCTGTCAAAATACTGAGGAAACAAATTTTTGAATTCGCTTGATAGTCAAGGCTGTAACATACATTATCTTAGATTTGTGTGGGATTCGATCACAAATATTATACCTAAACAATGAGAATATGAGGTTGTTCCCGCTCAAAAAGGTGTGCTGTGTCCAGGAAAAATCCAAACGTGGAGAAAAGTTTTTTGCTATTTTCCTATATAACTTTGGAAATGTGCATGTTAGTAAAAAAAAAACATCAAGAAAAAATTGGTTTGCTATAAAATTCTTCTCAAGATGACATCTATATAAAACTTTCTGATATTATATTTTTTTTTGCATTGAAGTTGTAAGTTGAAACAGAGTAGATTTGAAGCGCCAAACTGACAGATACAAAATGGTCTAGCTCCAATACAAATGTGGACTCAAGTGGGTACTCCAGAGCATTAGAAAATTAAAGGGAAATAATTAGAAAATTAAATATCGATACCCAATTTGAATCGGTCTGATAGTTTCGGCATAAAGCCTAGTACGGTGCTGATGCGAAACGAAAATTTTCTTGGTCTCCAAAACGACAGCGAAATGCTTACGGAAACCATAGCGAAAATATTATCTTTAAAAGTGTCACCAATTACCAAACCAAGACAAAGCGAAAACAATCACAGAAAGCCATGCTGTAATAAAAGAAAAAAACAAATACAAACACGATTGCCACTCAAATCTCATTTTTCCGCGCACAAATAATGGGCTGGTCAATTAATTGTGTGCGAAAAAAGGGTGTAGACTTCTCCAAATAATCTGCTACAATTATCGATTGCGCTCATTGAGCAGCGTAGGTACTGCAAAAAGAAAAGCAGAACGAAATTTTTCGTTTATGATTTCGTTGTGTCATTTTTGTATGAGATTTTTCGATTCGCATCAGCAGCGTACTAGGCTTAAGAGATAATGTTAATAAAGTGCACCCCGAAATGTTTGCATCAATACTCTGGTCAAAGTTAGACATTTAAGCTGGCGCAAATTTTTGTACACATATTTGGAACCCTTAACTACGTAAAGTATCGGTAAGATATTTATTCTATTTTGTTTAATAACTTTTCTAGCGATTTTAAACGAACACAAATCACATGAAAAATGGCTTTTGAAATAAATTAATATAATCATTTTATTAAAAAAATGCATTTTTCATATGATTTGTGTTTGTTTAAAATCACTAGAAAAGTTACTGAAATAATAAAATAAATATCATAACGATACTTTACTGTTTTCTGTTTCCGAAATTTAAGTTAATAGTTAAATATAAATATTCACTACTGAAAATGAAAACAATAGTTCTGATTTTCAAAAATGACCACTAGTTAAATTGATCGTTTATACAATCGTGGCAAAACTAAAATACATTACAAATTCGTATTTTAATTGAATACAAAGATTTGTTTTCGTTGCTTTTCAGTAAAAGTGTGATAAAAGTTCAGGAGTGATTTTTATATGCTTCTGATTTGAAAAAAATGTTTGTCGCTAATGGTGTTTTCGATTGGTAAATTAAAAATTTCAATCTAAAAATTGATTTATTTTGTGGTGAATGTTGTGAAATTGATATATTTTTGTCATTATATTTCTGTAATTTTATATCTCTTTCATAACTTCAAAAAAACTCGTCATGACTCTATACCTTTTCAGAAGAGAAAAATGAGAGGTATGCGCTTTTAAATTTGAGGAAGAGATTAATAAGCCACCAATAGTTAAATTCATTCGCGAAGAAAGGAATTCTTGTATATTCGAACACCTTCAGGTTTTAATTCTCAGTTATTAAGTTTTTGTTTGCTTTTACCGTCGGTCGTTGTAAGCGGAGGAACCGAAGTATTTTTTGTCTTAAATTCGTCGTTATATGCAACTAATCTTTATAGCCCAGCGGGAAAAATGGAAAAATTCATTGAGGAAAGCTCAGCTTTTTCCTTGAGGAATGGCAGCTGCACCGTCCACTTTTCAGCTGATTCCTTTGATGAAATTAACATGGGCATGTCCTAGGCGGGAAACACATGCTGAAAATCCGATGAAAATTCGCCAACGAAATCACCACTTCGTTGGAAGTTGTTTTCACCGACCCAGATGATGAAAAACATGATGGTTGCATAATCTGTGAATTCACTACATAAATGTATGTGGTTTATTCATCAGTTCAATGTTTTCGATGAAAATGGTAATGAAAATTCAATTATCAAATCACAAGATTAGTGGTAGTTGTTTATTCAGCAATTATAGTTAATTCAATATGAAAAATGTGAAGAAAATTAAATAAATAGTGAATTCATTACTCTGTTGTGTATGTGTTGTGAATTTGTGATTGTTTAATTAAAATAAAATATAGAATTAAAACTTCAAATTTAATTAAAGTGAAATAACTAGGTCAGTGGTTGTTGGTTAATCACCAACCTGAAATACTTTGAGACAATCTGAGATTTCCTCATTTTAATAGAAATTCACAAGTCCTCTTATAATATTCTCTGTCAGTAGACAATGTCAACACAGAGAACACAAAAAAAATCAACTTCTATCAAAACACACAATGGCGGTGCACACTTTACAAAGCATATGAGTGGACATAGACGATGAACTGATGAACTTCTACATGACTATTCAACAGTTTTTTCATCTTATAATTTTCCATAACAAAATCAATTTTTAATTCAACGACAGAAAGGGTTGTTTTCTAAACACAAAGTAGAAAGTGGGTTCAAATCTATGAACTGAGGAAACCTTGCATGCCTCTTCACTTATTAAATCATTACATGTCGTTTCCTTGTATTATCTGGCTAGTGAATTGATTGCTGTTGTCTTGTTGTTTTCTACACACAAAGCGAAAAGTGGGTTCAAATCTATGAACTGAGGAAACCTCGCATGACTCTTCACTGACTAAATCATTGCATGACGTTTCCTTTTATTATTTGGCTAGTGAATTGATTGAAGAATTCAGCTATAAAATTCATTGGGGACGATATTTCCCGCTGGGAGACGACGATTTCACGACGTTCTAAACCGATTATAAACTAATACAAATTGTACAACGAAATGAAGGAAAGGTGGTCGTTAAAAGTGACTCGTCGTTACAAGCAACTTCTTCGTTATAGGTGGCGTCGACTGTAGGTACATGTAAATCCACCATCAGGCACCAAATTATAAATTTCAGCTGAATCTTAGTACGTAAGTTTTTGTAAAATTGTATAATTTTATTTTTAGATTTATGATATTTATTCAAATGAATGTTTAAACTTCAATGAACTAATGCACCCTGAGGAAATGGAAAATATAAAAAGGGGACATTACGAAAACAACACTTTGGATATTGCAAAGGTATGTTGAAAGTGAAAAGTTATCTCCTGACTTTTAGTTAACACAAAAATAACACTCTTTTAATAAATCGTTTTGGAAAATTGCTTGTATAGGAAATGTAGGTATATAGCTTAGTGCAAACAAATAAACGTTTTTTTTTTTTTGAGGCTATAATAATTATGATAAGCACATCAAGAATTATTTTTTTCCAAAAATTGTGTTCTTCACAAGAAATCATTACAGGTATAAAAGACAAAAATAAAACAAAAATGATTCCGTAAAGCCTTTAAAAAAAGTGGAAAGAGGCCATTCCAAAAGTTAACATTTATTTTTGTTTAGGGAACATCACGTTATTTTTTTTTTTTTTGGAAAATTGTGTTCTACACAAGAAATCATTAGGTACTTTAACAAAAATAAACAGAAAAAGTGTCTATGTAAATATTATATAAATTAACATTAATATACCTACTTAACAATCATAAATTGAACTTGGCGCCCAGTCCGTGGCCAAACCTTTACTAGTAGACACAGAGCCCATACGCCATATCGTACGAAAATGAACCAACAAAAAAATTATATGAGTCGAAAGGTGTATTAAGGCTGATAAAAGAAATGCAAGTCTGGCAGTCCCTGGTGGCGGCTGTAAGGTGGGAGGGGCAATTTTCTAAAACAGAAAAAAAATTATTTAAAAACAACGGTAACATGTACAATGCCCTGTTATATTTTATTGAAAGGCCAGAAGTCCCTTCTTTCATTTCCTTTTTAAATAAAGTTCCTTCAATGAATAGTTTTTGAAATATTAATGTTTGAACTCAAAATTTTGAAAACAAAATTAAAAAAAATGGTAAAAAATATTTTTTCGCAAAATTTCACGTAGTTAAGTACTATTTTTGTTTCCAAAATTCAATGCCCTTATCAATTTGTAGTCAAAAACTGAAAACCGGATGGTTCAAGGACTTTTACTTTTTAAGATATTAGAAAATAAATGAACCAGCTTTTTCATAAAAATAATACAAATCCGGCTAAATTATTATTTCAGCAACCAGTTAAAATAGGACAAACATGCGAAAAAACAGTCATCTCTGTATAAAACGGACCATAACTTTTTTTTTTGATTATTGTATCGCCTTAATTTTGATGCCATTAGATTCAGAATTGAAAAATACTCTAAAATCATGTATCATATATCCAAATTGTATCAACATAATTTTTTAATTTCCATAAGTCATACCTCCCCCTTTCCCCCTCCAAAAAGCACCCGCGGGATACAGATATTTTTATAGACTCTTTTGATTCTTTATTCTTTTGGTTAATACGACATTCCCACCAAGTTTCAAAAATCTAAGAATTTTTTCCGCATGTTTGTCCTATTTTAACTGGTTGCTGGATTTGTCTTATTTTTATGAAAAAGCTGGTTCGTTTACTTTTTAATATCTTAAAAAGTAAAAGTCCTAGAACCATCCGGTTTTCAGTTTTTGACTACAAATTGATAAGGGCATTGAATTTTGGAAACAAAAATAGTACTTAACTACGTGAAATTTTGCGAAAAAAATATTTTTTACCATTTTAAAAATTTTTTTTTTCAAAATTTTGAGTTCAAACATTAATATTTCAAAAACTATTCATTGAAAAACTTTATTTAAAAAGGAAATGAAAGAAGGTACTTCTGGCCTTTCATTAAAATATAACAGGGCATTGTACATGTTACCCTTGTTTTTAATACAATTCTGTTTTAAGTCATTTTTTTAGTAAATTGCCCCTCCCACCTTACAGCCGCCACCAGGGACTGCCAGACTTGCATTTCTTTTATCAGCCTTAATACACCTTTCGACTCATATAATTTTTTTTTGGTTCATTTTCGTACGCCAATTCTGCTGTGGGCTCTTAGACTATAGCCTTTGGACAATCGAGCGAATTCGCAAAGTTCGCTAAACGCATTCAAAAGTACGCATTTTGTATATGTGGTTCGGATGCATACAATTTAGAATTTTGTTGATATAAAAAAGAACCACTCATCTTATTTATTTCAGTACCTTACTGCACCTTACTTACATAATTTAATTTATGTGTTAGTCCATTAAATTGAAAATTCCATATTTTGAAAATTTATAATAGATACAAACCATCAATCTTAACATAATTCTATGTTTTCCATGCGAATACTGACCCTAACAACATTTTGTCTGAAATAAAAATTGGGATTATATATCGTAAAAGCTTTTAAAGTAGACAACATGTTACTGTGACAGCAACCGCCACAAGGGCGCCGTGGCTTAGTTGGTTAAAGCGCCTGTCTAGTAAACAGGAGATCGTGAGTTCGAATCTCGCCGGGGCCTGAGGTTAGTTAGCCTTCTTAATTTTTTTTTTTTTTTTTATTTTGTTCTTATAAATAGCATTTATTTTGTTTTGTCCTTGCTCTTAAATGCAATTATTGTGTTCGTTTCAAAAAAATTGAGGTTTTAATCAAAATTAAGATTACAATGATGGTTGGACGAATTTAATTTAGTTAGTGTAAAGCATTTTTATGTGGTTCTCTATAGAGGAAAAATTCAAATTTTTGCTTAAGCTGCATCGATTTCGGTTTTATCAAGTTTTCTCGAAAACGGCTCTAATTATATGGAATATTTCGTCATTGATTTTGTCATAACTTTGTTATTATGTTATTTAAAAAATACTGCACTTAAAATTTGTATACCTAAGTAATATTTTTTTACGAAAAATTAAATCAACACAAAAATCACTTTTTTATATTTTACTTTTTTTTCAGATATTCAACTAGGTTCCAGAAATCACTTTCTATCGAATTGAAATTGAAATCGACGTGAAATCAAATTTGGTGTTCCACTTTTCACTTTTATCGATATCAATATCATTTTTTTCGAAGTTAAAACTGATCGAATTTCCGTGTTCCACATTTCGATTTTATCGATTTTCACGTGATTTCAATTCGACCAGATATTCTCAAGTGGAACTGGGAAAGCAATCTGTTGCGTTCTAAAATATAAAAGATTTTTCATATTTTATAAATATTATTCAAGTGAAATAACTTATTTCAATATGGGAAGCATAAAATTACTGCGCAGCACGCTACATTTCAGGATTTTGGTTTAATCAAAAACAATCGAAGTCTGAGTTTTGTGTGTTTATTTTAAAAAAGCAATAAATAAATAAAATATTGAAAACAGAATTATTAAGGCATTGACTGAAAAGTATACTTTTCTGTTAAAAAAAATAGGGTAGGATCTTGATATGTGGTTGCGACATTTTAATGTGTGTGCCGGTGATACATCCTATGACGTCAGGAACACTAAATTTATCCATGAAATGTCTTTCGTTCGGCATCTGACTGAGAGTTTAATCTTCTAATTCAAACACTTTTAAGACTCGTGATAAGATTTTTGACACATTTTTGACGACCCGTAGTTCAGCATCTTTCCTAACCAATTGTTGAAGGTTCCCTTCTGCAAAAAAAATTCAAAACAGCAGCCAGATGCAATGTGCATGGAATGGAAGATTTTGCTAGATACGGCGCAACAGCTTCCAATAACCTTTTAAAGGCATCTTTACTTAAGCGCATATATGATACAAACCTAAATTAAATAATAAATTTTAATAAAAAACTTTTGTTGAAAATTTCCATTCATATGGATTAGAACGTCTCTCAACGTATGTTTTCTAAATTTCTTTATTGCTAATCTTTTTTTATCAAGTTCCAAGACCGTAGCAATGAAAACATCACAAATTTTTTTTTTAATTTTATTAAAAGAAATACTCAATTGAAATTTGAAGAACGAATATCAATCAGCATGATGAATCGATCGAAATGTGGAACATGGAAAATAAATTCACTCGATTTTCAATTTCGATTTCATTTTCATTTCACGTGTTTTCTGGAACCTAGCTGAAAGTCTCAAAAAATGTCAATTAAAGTTTGTTTAAGAAGCTATATCTTGAGTGTTGAGTTCTGTTAGTCGGATCATCAAACTAAGGTGTTTGGACTTAGGGGAAAAACAAATCATCATAATTTTTTTTTTAAATAACTGAAGTGATAATACCCCTGAAAAGAATTTTAGAAAATCTCTATTTTCAACACCCCACCTCGCAAAAGGCTGGATGGATTTTCTTTAAACTCAGTACTAAGTGTTTTCTGGTAATATGCCACACGTTGATGTTGCCAACAATAACGGTACCTCTCCAAAACGGTTCCTACAAACTACAATTCTGATAAACATAATTCAGGTAATTACTATAAAAGAGCTATTTTATGATATTTTTTCCAAAAATGTTTTTTTTGATTTTTAAGACATTACATTATGTACATGAATTTAATTTGTATTAGAATTGATGACTGAATTAAAAAAAAAATATCGGTATAGACTCTTATGATTCTTAAGTCTCGTGATGACACTCTTAACATTTATACCAAGTTTCATGAGGGTAGTATTTGTTTCACAAGTGTTATGGTCTAGCCCCATACTTTTCACTTCCTCTTAAAAAAGCAAAAAAGATTTATAAATCAAGTTTAATTTTAAAAATTTTGAAAGGGGGGCTCAGTGGACCAACAAAAGTGACATATTCGTTTTAAACGGATCATAGGTTATTTATATTTTAGACAACATTTTGGTAGATACTAGCAAAATTGAGGTTGGACTTGGAACAAGTTTTGGATTTTTGAAAAAGGGGGGCTAGTACCTTTTTGAACGTTCGACGAAATTAATAATCAGCCTTATCGGCAATTCCGGGTGAGATTGTTTTCCCCCGGGTTTTTATTTTTTCCCAGGAGTCGAATACTCCGATCGTCAATCTCCCCCGGATTCAATCTCCCCCGGAAATTACTTCGAATCAGTTTCGAAATCCTCTGAGAGAATATATATTCTGAAATTATTTATCTGTCAAAGTTTGTAAATTATTTTTTGAAATAAAATTAAATATTTGAACGCGTAAAAATAGTCAAAAGTTAAAGAAAAAAGCATTTTTTGTCTATTTTGTTGTTGTAGTATTTTTGTTCTTTCTCTGTGCAAAACTGTCTTACTATATGAGGGGGAAAAACCCGAAAGTGTTAAGTGAATTTGTTCCAAAATGTGTTAAAAATGTATAGAAAGAAAAACGAAATACAGATCGGTTAAAACAAGACCAATTTCTCCTTCAAGCCGTTTCCCCGTCGAGTCTCTAGCTTGTTGTAGAGTGAACGTACAGCCACACATACCAATACCAACGGACTTATCAGTAAACTGCGTAGTGTTGGATTTTATTATGTCTATATTTTTGAACCGAAACCAAAACTTGTCCTTTAGAGCAAGTACAAAATTATAAAACCTTCAAAAATAGGTAGTAATATGCTTCTATTTTTAAAATTCTCCAACTTAATTGAGGTGAGCTTTTTTCCAGGGAAACATCATTAATTTTCCCCCCGGAAAATAGATTTACGATATATACTTTTTTCATTGGAGTTTTTTTTTCCATTTTTCGAACATTGTTTATGATTGGAGAGTCTTATAGGGGGGAGAAATTGAGAAATATTTAAAAACAATTGTTTTTAGAAGAACAACAAAAATTGGAAGCCATATTTTGCATATTTGAAAAAAAGTTTCAAACGTCATAACTTTAAAAATACACACTTAAAGACTTAAATTTTCTGGAACATTTCTTAGAATACTTTTTATAACCTAAAAAAAAATAAAAAAAAAGTTGAAATTTGAAAAAAAAAAAAAAAAAAAAAGATATTTTTTGAATTTTGCCCATAACATTTAAATTTTTAGACATAGAAGTCCAAAATCTTGGAAAACCCCCAATTTTGAATATTTTTCAAAATAAATCTGGAAGAACCCGGAACAACTCAGACACACTTAATGACCGACTCGTTTTCGAAGTATGTAATTAGTTTTTTTTTATATAAAAAAATCGTTTTCCAAATATTTTGGTATTCAATACTATTTATAATTCTAAGGGCTAGTTTGTTCACATTGGGTTATTTTTTGGGTGTGACTTTCTCAGGTTCCAATTAAATTGTTTGAAAAATGTTTGGTTAACAAGCACATTCGATGATTTACCAGCTGAACTAATCATGGATTAAAGTTGATCAGCTGTGAACAAATTGGCCATAAAGCTTTTACATACAAAAATTGAAGAAAAAAAAATCAACTGAACCGCTTTCGAAAAAAAAGGAACTAAACCAGTGGTTTGCTAAAGGTTTGATCAAAATCTCGAGTTAGTTTTTTTTTAACGAATCCATAACTTGACGTATAGTATCTATACCTATGTATATAAATCATGGGTGTAGTTATGCACTCCACCAATGATTTTGTATAAATATTTCATTTTCAATATAATTTTAAAAGGGATACATTTTTGAAAATGTTTAAGTCTTTGTTTTTCATTATTTAAACATAAGTATACATATTTGCTTATAATAGATAGTAATGCTTTATTGTTGTTTGTGTATTTAATGCAGCCCAATCACGCAGACGCTAAAAGAAATAACAAAGAGCAGACCCCCGGTGAGGTGAATCGCCAAGTCAAAGAAGAAACAACTATGTCATCGGAAGTTATAAGCGGACTTTCTATAGTAAGATTGATTTTTAAATTCCTTTTTGAATCCTTTTTTTAAAGTTTTCGTTTATTATGATGCAATTTTATTTTGTCGGCATTTCAAAACTATATGATCCAATATCTTACAAGCTGTATTTAAATAAAATAGAGCATACACAGTTTACTATATAAAAAAAGGGGTGCTGAAAATAAACAAATAAAATAGGTTCAGTCAGACTACATTTGACCATTACAACAATTCACAACAATCTGGAATTTGCATTTTATTGTTTCTCAAAGTCTAAAACATTAGATAAAATTAACGAAGACTTATGTACATATATATATCCCCCAAGAAAACCCTTTCACATTTTTCTTTTTATTTTTTTATTTAAATTTAATTAATTAAAAATTCATAAAAAAAAATATAGCTCTGAGTTGCTAATTTATTGCGAAAAAGAAAAATGTATTGCGCTGTTGGAGTTCGAGATACGGGGTTACCTGCTAACTTGACGTCAAGTTAGCAGGTCAACTTTCTCAAAAATTTAAATAAACGACCCGTGAGTGGATAAATGTTTAAAAATAATTTATTGCTAATTTATGGCGGGGAAAAATATTACTTTTTTGTTTCGTTTGCGAGATACAGGGTTACTGCTAACTTTACGTCAAGTTAGCAGGTAACCCTGTATCTCGCAAACGAAACAGAAATGTAATATTTTTTCTCCGCAATAAATTAGTAATAAATTATTTTCAAACATTTATCCACTCCGGGGTCGTTTATCTAAATTTTTGAAAAAATTGACCTGCTAACTTGAATTCAAGAGGTAACCCTGTATCTCGCAAACGAAACAAAAAATTAATATTTTTTCTCCGCAATAAATTAGAAATACATTATTTTTAAACATTTATCCACTCTCAGGTCGTTTATCTACAATTTTGAGAAAGTTGACCTGCAAACTTGACGTCAAGTTAGCAGGTAACCCCGTATCTTGAAGTCCAACAGCGGAATCAATTTTTTTTGTTCGCAATAAATTAGCAACTCAGGGCTATATATTTTTTTTATGAATTTTCAGAAATGCCCTGCTAGCTTTATACACATTAATTAAAAAACACAACTCGCTTCTTTTAATTCAGTTTACCTTACCAATTAGGTAGTTCGCGTGAGCAAATCCTAGTCGAGCTTGACACTGATTTGGTGATAATTTCGGTGTCGGGGGGGCTGGAAGTATCGGGGTAAGATCTGTTTCTTAGTCTCCTAAACATAGCCCCTTTCAGACAAGGCAATAAGGGCGTTAGTGGAGATTTTTTCCCTCCCCTTACGCCATTCTCGTCGACAAACTCCCAGTTGCTGGCAACTCAGTTTCCTGGTGTGAAAGGGCAGATATAAAAACACACGAACAAACCCAAATGTTAATTTTTCCGCACACAATAAAGGGCCGGGCAATTAATTCTGCGCGAAAACAGAGAGGATACTTCTCAAAACAATCTGGCGTACTGCAGAACGAAAAGAACAACGAAAATTTTCGTTTATGAAGCCTCAAACTCCGATCGCGTTTAAATTTATCTTCCGAATATAATTATTTAGCGCGTTGATTTTCAGCCTGATTGTCGTGAATTTAAAAATTTTTCCAAAAGGAAGTGTTCTAACCGAAGAGCAAAATGCTCAAATTCGAGACTATCAGGACAATGGTCATAGCAGTCGATGTGAAGGTCACAACATTGGACTTAGTGTGCAGCTACCTTCGATATAGGGAAAACGATGAAAAAACAACAAACCGCTAGGGATCATGGCTACAATACCTCAAGAAAGACAACGCATACTCCGAAAAGCCTAAAATTCAACATTATCAGTCAGCAAAATCAATGGTAAAACCGTAGTAAAAACCACCAATAATGCTTTTTTTCAGATAGTCTGGAAAGCCACACATTTCAACCATTCAGGCTGGAACAGATCTGTTTCGACTGCTATGACCATTGTCGAGTTTAAGCATTTTTCTATTCGGTTAGAACACTTCCTTTTGGAAAAATTTTTAAATTCATGAAAAAATGTCTTTAACTGTTGATTATTTGATTTTTTGCATACTATTTTTAACGATTTTCTGAGCTACTTGGTTATTTTTCAAGGTGTATTTGAAAGAATGACACACAAAATAAGGCTGACAATTTTTTAGGAGTATTCAAAATTCTTCCTGAATCTTAATCCCCATTATACACTTAATAAATTCTATAATAAGATTTGTCATAATTATAAAAGGTTATAGAGAAATCGTTCAGAGTATATTGACAAAAAACCTGTATTTAAACGAGTGAATTGGAGTGTATGTGTGTATGTACTTACGCTCGGGGTACTTTTTTCGTCCACCATATCTCAAGAATGAATAAAGATATCGACCTCGGATAAATTTTATTTTACAGATAATATTGTCATAACGTGCTGAAAAGGTTTTCTAACAAATTCAATAAACCGTTTTTTTACTACAGCAATTTAAAAAGGAGCTGTAAATTGTCATTTATCTTGAATATCTCGAGAACTGAATAAGATATTCACTTCAGACTAATTTTAATTTACACATAATTACACAATATCAAATTGGTAAATATCAAAACAAAAATTCAACAGACACTTTTTTTTAACCTAAGAAAAACAGTTGAAAAATAATTTTCGTCTCAAATATTTCAAGAACAAAAAATTATTCCGAACTCAGTCTATTTTTTGTTTACATATTATGACGTAGTCAACTGATATTTAAAAAAAAAAAATTCAATACACAGTTTTTTTTTTAGAGCAAGAAAACTGGAACAAAAACTATTAAAAATTTTTAACAAATTTTTTTCAACTCAAATATTTTGAAAAACAAACAATGATAACGGTTTCAAAATTCTACCAAAAATATATACCTATACCACCTATATGTTGTGTAATTTTGAGATTTTTAAAACCACCCTTAAAAACGCTAAAAATCAAAATGTTGCAAGAAACAACTTTTCAAAACTGTTTAATTTCTTACACTAAAAATCGCGACAAAATCGAAATTTTGCATATGACTCTTAATTTGCCTGTTTATATTCTTTAAAACCATGTTTTTTTTAAGTACACTCCCCTGATTTTCGTATTTTTTGGCTTAAATAATTAATATTAACTCTACACCCAGAAGAGTTAGGAAAAAAAGTACAAAATATAGGCAATGTCATATTTTGCCCTGTATCTCTATATCTGAACCTACCTATATACTAATTATCCAAAACCCCAAAGTTATGACACTATATACAGTCGTGGCCACCTAATTAAGAACGATATTTTTATAAAATTTTAAAATGCATAACATTTGTATGGGAAATCTGTTTAGGGTGCATTGACTTGGCATAGTATGGTCGATAAGTTAGAAAAAATTTCTCGAATTGACCAGAAAGTTTATAAAGACATAGAGGAATATGTTATGGATCCTTATTCATTTGAAATCATGCCCATAAAATTTGTTTTTAAGGACGATTATGATCCAAGAAGTCCTCAACGGATTGCTATAAGAAGTTGTTTGCGTAGTCAAGAAGTAATTTTTTAGATTAGACCGTCCAAAGCTCGGGCCCAAATTCTTTCGAAAACTTGTGAGAGACATAAAGGGATGGTTAAAGTAAAAAAAAAAAAAATTTGATCAGAATGTTCTAAATATTGAGGAAATCTGATAGAGTACACCACTATCAAGTTAACATTGCCTTACGTGAAAATATGCCAGGAATTTTGTCTGAAATTATAAAGAATTAAGGTTTTCCTACAATATATTCACATTAACATATTGAAATTTCAAAGATTTTTAATGTTATGACAACATTTTGTTTCTGTTCTTAATTATATTGCTAGACGAAATAAGAGTTAAATTAATGTTTATTTTTTTCCTACTAATATTCGAATGCTTATATTTTTTAAACATTACTCCGTACCGTAGTTCGTGAGCTATTATTAAAACCACTACTCAACCTCAATAGATTTCACAAACAAAAGTTATAAATTTTTTAAATTTATAAAAATATCGTTCTTAATTCGGCGGCCACGACTGTATATTCTCTATCACCCACCACTTAGGTAAATATGTATATGGTTTTCAAGTGCACCAATGGGAAGTTACTAGTGTGAGTCGACCCCAGGCTCATTTTTGTATTTTTGTTTCGCATCAGCAGCGTACTAGGCTTAAAGCATAAATATTGGGGCATATTCATAGTCATTTTAGACCTGGGTCTAAGTTAAACATAGCTTTGGTTGAATTTTCGGACGTTGATTCTATTTTTTTAAGGTTATCATTTCAAAATATTTGAAGCTGTTTGTGTAGTATACCAAGTTAATTATCTTATAAAAATATAAAACCAACAATTTGTAATTAAAATCGGTCTGTATTCATCGAGCCAAAATTGTCTTAAACTGTAGTTTAGTTAATGCTGGGTCTATCTGCGACTATGAATATGCCCCATTGTGTCTACCGCGATTGTTGCTTAATAAGGCGAAAGGCCCGTTTTTGCTTATGAGTGTTTTTTGTTTGAAATTCATCAAAACTAAATAGTAAGGGCGTTAAGGGAACTTTTTTAGTCAAACCTTGCACTTCGTTCTGAGCGGATGAGCTTTGGTACACTAATAGTCTACGTCCTAACTTTAGTTTTAAGAAGTGTTGCCACGGTGGCAACACTGACAGATCGAAGATATGAGGGTTGCCTCCTTACCTGGTTATAAAAACGAAATCCACACAAATTCGCCCATGAGAGAATCGGCGGATGATGCGGAATGTGTCGTTGGATTGAAAATACTTAAAACCATAATGACCATAGTACTTTGTTGGTCTTTCCCCCACACTTGCGCGCTGGGGGCGTAAAATACCCTAACCGGATACAATTTTTTGTTTTTGTATGATTGGTATCGACGCAGAATTTTACATTCTACAGCATATCCGAAGCCTGCTTCAATCCATGCATTTATTCGCTTATAATCGCTTCCAAGGGGTGGAAAGGGGCTGTGGAAGTATATCAAACCGATATATAGTTGGCTTGGTATAATCTAAGCATATTATGCATGAATTAATGGTAGTTTTAACTGCCCAATCTTATGAAACCAAAATAAATAAAATACAACTACACCGAAAATAGTTATGTTATTTTTATAAAATGATGATTGAATTTTAAGTGCAACTAGCATAACATGACCAAGCTGCAACGGTATGGTGATGAAACTTGGAACACATGTTTCATTTGTCATAAAAAATAACAATTAAGAATCAAAAGAGCTCATCAAAATATCTGAGGCGAAAAGGTATTTTTTTGAGTGAAAAGGAAAAAATTATAATTACTGCTATCAGTAAACCCCCTCCCATAACGGGTATGTTGTTGAAAGTTGGTAAAAAATGTTTTATTTGTTGCCCTTAGCGTCCTAACTAAAAGAAAAGTAATTAAGAAATTGTGCCCCAGCACATTTAGTTTTGCCTCGGTCCCCGCCACCTTAACCTACGACCCTGATGGGTACACCAAATTAGCTAATGTTTTAGATTTTGAGGACCAATAAAATGAAAATAAATATGTTGGTAGTGTATCGCCAAATGTTTGTTGAATTCAATGCGTTCGCAAAATAAAATTAACAATAACTAAATACAAAAAAAAGATTCAAAATCCGAGCATTTTTTCAAATATTTTGTTAATTTTAATTTTTGAAAAAGTTGTTGTTACTTCTTTTCTTACAGGTGATTGCGACAATTATTATCTACTCTTCAGTTTGCTTTTGCATATTTCTTCTCGTTAATTGGCTATCAAAAATATCAACCCTAGCAGAGAAAAAAATATAAAAATCAGTTCATAGAAATACTCAACACTTACATCTTACACATAATAATTATTAATGTGAAAGATTTAAATTAATTTAATTACTAGATGGTGTTCAGTGTTCACTTCTTTAATATACATTATAATAAATAATCTATGTATATACCTGATGTAATTTATTGTACAACTCAACGCCTGCAAACATTGTTTTGTTTAAAGAAAAAAAATGAACAAAAATGCACTAAAATCAGAGATTATAAGATTTATGTTTACCTCCGTTACGGTTCGATTGGCTTCCTACTCGTAGAATTGCTAGTATCATCAACGTTGCATCTTAGCAAGAACAAGATATTGCATTAAAGTCTCTTGTATAAAGCTTCTTAGGAGCGAGTTTTTGCATTTTAATTCCAGACTGAGTTATGTATGTAGGTATGTAGGTATGTATGTTTAATATTATAAATAACCAACATTGCCTGGGTAAGGCATTCATTACTTATATTGATGACATTGCATAGTTTGATGAGAATATTTATGTAGTGTAAGCCTTTGAAAGATATTTTATTTATTATGAATTTAAGTTCTGAATTATTTGTTTTTAAAGTACCTACCTACTCACATAGATTAAGGTTTTGTTTTAAAATGTGTGAATTAAGCTCTGATTAGTTATTCGACATTTAAATTATCCGCAGGAAACTTTGCGTTTCACAATGATCGAAATACATCATACATAATAAATTGATGTGTCAACCAAGAATTAGAATGCTAAGCGCAGAAAAAAAAACGAAGTAGCTTTCAAAAATGTGTAGCTGATAATGAAAAAACAATTTTTTTAAAAAATAACAAATTTATTTTCATTTTATTTTATTCAGAAGGAAAAGATAACATTGGCTATACTCTGTTCAACAAAAATTTTCAGTACAGGGAAGATAGGACGTTTGTATCTTTGTCTGGTCCCATTGGATTGCATATATATATGCACCTATTTAAAGTTAAAGCTCTGATAGGGTTTCCGTACTTAGCATTATAAATCGCCACAAATAGGAGGAATGGTTACCATTTAATGGTTTTAAAACACTGAAAAACAAAACACATGATAATATGCTCCTTTTTATAAAATATCACTTTTCTATTTTTTATTTAACACAACAACAATTTGTTCACTGTAAATAAGAAACAATTTCACTTTTAAAAAACCTTTTGTAATCAATATGAACACACGTTACCGTGCTGTAAATGTTTCGAGACTCTGCGCACATAACTTTTTTCTGATAAAAAAACAAAAAGAAAAAAAATTTAACTACATTTTAACGGCCCATTCAGAAATACAAACAAATAAAAATAATAAAATCAAAGCAACAACACTTCTCATTCTCACCTTAATAAATTCTGTTCTCAAAAGCTTCAAAACAGAAAAATCTTTTATAAAAACCACTGAAAAAGCTCTTTTGTATTGCTTTCAATGGGTAATGGTAACTCTCTTACAGCCGTATTTATTAGAATCCGCTTAACAGATGAATAGTTATGCACTGCATAAGGATTTATGTAGCCACTAAACAACGTTGCATAAATTGTTATGCATAAGATATTTTTCATCCCATTAAAGTTATAATGAGCTTGTGTCAAAATTAGTACCACAAAGGAGAAATCTATTACGCTTTACTTTCAAAACTGACAAAGGAGACCCAGCTGTGTGTGTGCTGCGTGAAAAATCAATAGAAGTAATTCTGCTGGCGATTGGATTCTTTTTGTTTTTTTATTAATTTCTTTTAATATTATTATAATTAGCCAGTTACTTTGTTGTTTTTTTGTGTTCTCAAATAAAATTAAAAATATTTGAAACAAAAAAACGTCGTTTTTGATTTATTCCATGAATTGTTCCATTCACTCACTTCGTGATGTTTTTGTTGAGGAGAAAAATAAAAGATTGGTGCTTATTTTTTAATGCTTAAAATTCATTTGTATTTTCCCATGAAACGGATGAAGTTGCATCTTTGTATAATTTTATTTAAATCACGCATGCCGTCGAGCATTTGCAAAAGTTGTAAGATTTGATGGAAAATCTTAAAATCTTTTACATTTATTAAGTAGATTCTATAAAACAAAGTGTACAACAAAATATTCTTAATTTTATTTAAACAATATCACAACAAAAATGTACAATAAATTAACAAAACCATTATTATTTATTGTTGTATTTAATTTTATAAAATATTTTGATAGTCAGATTTCAACACCTCAAAGATTACAAAAATAAGCGCCCCCCTAATATCTATCTACATTATTGTTGTGTGTAAGTCAAAGTGACATTCCGATAGGTACTAAACAACCCTTATGTTGGCTCTATACAACCTCCAAACGCGTTTAGCTTATGTTGCATCTATTCAACGTTGCATAAGTTTATGAATAAGGTTTTTGCGTTCAGAGGCATTATAAAGAGTGCATAGCACTATGCACTCGCTATAATTCGTTTATGCATAAGGCTGTTAGAATATAACTATATATTTTTTAAAGAAAGAAAAACCTAAACAATAGAAGTTATATTGTTTTTGTTTTTATTTTAGTGGACTGTATTGAATGAAATTCAATAAAAAGTATTTAAGCGACCTTAAGTCCAATGCGTTTCGGTCCTGATAACAATTACAGTGGACCTCATCAGTTAGAGCTGTAATTGTTACCTTTCTAACGCTCAGTAACCTATTTTACTAGGCAAGATTACTGACGCAACATTTAAGTCGATGGCTACCGACGTTTATAAAATTTACAGCATAAACACACTGCAAATTATATTTTCTAGGGGAACATGGTTACATTCAGACACCTAGATATAGATATAGATATTATGCCCGTGGTCTGGCAAAGGTAATAAAGAAAGAAAAACCTAAACAATAGAAGTTATATTGTTTTTGTTTTTATTTATATATTATATTTTTTATATATATATATATATTTTTTAGTTCACACAGCCAGACCAGCGTTGCCATATCTTCAACTAGTACAATAGATGTGTGAAGTGGGAACCCCGAAGTCAAAATTTTTGGGTGGGGTTTATCAGAATCGTTTGTCCATCATTTGTCCACGTTTGTTCAACCAAAAAAAATCGCTTTTCCACCCTCAGGAAAAAAGTTATTAAGCTTTTATTTTTTATAGCAACTCCCCAAAATCAAAAAACTCATCTACTGCCCCCATTAGATAGCTTAGGAAGATGAAACTAAACGCTTTTCCACCCTTAGTTCAAAAGTTATTCAAGATTTCTTTTTTATAGCAATAGCAACACCCATCGTTTGCCCACTGTTTGTCTAGTTAAGTCAAGCAAAAAACCTTCGTTCAAAAGTTATTCAACATTGTTGGACAAGCTTATTGACTTTGGGGGTTTTACTATAAAAACGAAATGTTGAATAACTTTTGAACGAAGATCCAAATTTTTTTTTTTTTGCTGGACTAACCTGGACAAACGGTGGACAAACGATTGATATTAAACTAAAAATGATTTATTGACCAATTTGGAATTAATAATTGTGATTGGAAGTGATTAAAAATAGAACGGAAAGATTATTTTTAATCACTTCCAATCACAATGATTGATATTAAAACGATTTTGCTAAAAAAAAATTTAATTTTGTTGGTGCTATATAAAAAAGAAATGTTGAATAAGTTTTGGTGAATAATCTTAAACAGCCGGTGGACAAACTAACGCACTTAGTCTCATCTTCCTAAGTCATATATTGCGGGCAGTATATGAGTTTTTTTTTTTGATTTTGGGGAGTTTCTATAAAAAAGCAAAGCTTAATAACTTTTTTCTAGTTGGACAAACCTACCCTACCCAAAAATTTTGACTTCGGGGTTCCCACTGCACACAGCTTAGCCCAATTTGAAAATTTTTGTAGCTCCTCAAATCGGAGCCGAAAAAGTAGCCCAAATAGTAACCCAATACCAATATAAAAAATGTGTCTTAACTTCAATAACAATTTATTTTAATTTTAAACAACGAAAAATAAAATAAATTTTGTATTCATAAAAAAAAGAGTAACAATATATATTATCACATTTAACATTTTTAATTGTTGAAGTACAGTTTATAAATGTGATATCCTCATCAGAACTATCGTCATTGTCATCTTCGTTCGTATCACATTAATTATTGATACATTGTTTGGTTAAATTTACTTATCATTTGAAATGAGGGTTACAAGTTTTAACAGCAAATTTTTTTTAACCAGGCATCAATACGCAAACATATAATTACATCGAGCGATGCTGTAGTTAATCGATTTCTTGCTTTTTTTTAACACAGTTCATGATAGATTATGTTAAGCGTTGCTGACAGGCGGAGTTAATAATTGTATAAGGAAATACTCAAAATCCCCGAAACCTAATTCATCCAAAATATTTTGTACGTTAAGAGAAAAACTGAACTCCAGTCAAATAAAGGGAGCTTATTCCATTGTTTTTCCAAATACATATCTTCATATCGCCCAATATTAGATTTGGGCTATTTATAGCCCAATTACGATTGGGCTGTCACACTGAAATTGTTGTCGACAATTTTGGAAAAATATAGCCCAATTTCCCATAGATAGCCCAATCTGGTAAGCCTGAGCCAGACGGCCAGACGCCAGAGTGAAACGATTATTATATGACCAGTGTGCTTTGGTTTGGTATCCAATGAGGATGGTCATGATGGAGTATACGATATTTTCCAGGCCATAACAACAACAATACAATACAATGGTAAAAGAAATCAATTGCTTTTATATTCGATTCGTCACGAAAAATCAATTTTTAGATCGAAATCTGAATTGAACAATCTAACACACCATTAGTTTCTACAGAAAAAAAAGTTCCGACCAAATGGCAATAATTTATAATTTTTATTAGATTTGCCTATAGTTAAATCTAGAAGCAGTTTTCAAGTGGATGATATAAGCAGAGAGGCTTACACAGAAAAAAAAATATCAAAGGCCTTTGTTGAGTTAAGCCTAGTATACAGTTCCTCAACAAAAAAAAACTACGTGCATTTCTTATGGGAAATATTTTTGCGGAAAAAAAAGTTTGACGTTTAATTTTTTTTTTTATCGAGCTGTGAACCAACCCTAACAAAAAAAATTTGTACTCACCACTGCTCACCACGAATATTTTTCGCGAAAAACAATGTCAGTGACATTGTTTTGTGGAAAAAAAGAATAAATTTTTAGTTTCACCCCAGATGTTAACCAAAAATACTTCTCACCAATAATTTTTTTTTCGTTCAAAAGAACTGTATACTAGGCTTTAATCCAGAGTTAACTCACCATATTTGACTCGGGTTTAACTTTAACCCCACACTGACAAACTGGCCCTTAGAAATAAAAAAATAATTCTGTTCAAGTGGAGTGACTGAATAGAATTCAATTTATAATACAAGTGACCTCCAGAAAGAAGTGCGCACTGGGATTTGCAGACCCTAGTTAAGTCATTATGGAGATTATATTATAAGGACTGATGGACTATTACTCCAAAAGCAGTTATTTCGTTTATGTGGTTAGGTTCAATAACAAGCAATTTTTAAAATTGTACAGTGCTCTTTTAATTCGTAACAATTCGAAAATATAAGTTTCACTAACCCCTAATCCAGTAATATTATACCAGGTGTAACTGCAAAAGTCAAATTTATATCAACACATTTAAATTCCAAACATCGAACAACATTCGCCCAACATTCGAACGAAATTATTAAATTGATTAAGTCTTATCTTTGAACATTGCGAAAAGCCATCGTCACTGTAATTATATAGGATATCCTTGTTGCTCCTGAAATTACCATGCCATCAAGGATTAAACAAAGTCCTTATATAAAAAGAAACACTATTAAGTGCAAATGCAGGACATTGCTATTCTTGTTTAAGACAACAACCAAACAAAAACCCAGTCTGAATTGAAAAAAAAAAAACGATTCCTTGAATTATTCCCATCGTCAAACTTGTCTAACTGGTAATATGCACACGTGTATATTTCACATTTCGAACCAATTTTAATTAATTTAAATCAACCATCGAGGATGGATGGGATGTGGTACGTGGATGCGAAAATAAATGCAAACGTTCACCTGCCACCGATTACCATGCCAGAAAAAGTGTCCGCGCACGCACATGTACTGCATAGCGCATACTACATAAAAATATAACGCAAGTTGCAGATCCTCATTTTCCGCACTCACAACGAACGTCACTTTACAACCTTATTATAAGGAAGCAAATCGCGCTCACAAATAAATTGTTTGTCCAAAGTATAAAAAGGGAAACTGAGTTTTTAGTTGGTATGACGTATGTATAGCAACTTTTTGTGCCTTTGTCAAAGTTGTGGTACAATTAATATGCACAATGCGCATCAATGCCTATGTGTCCCCCTTGACGGATAAATGTCAAATTTTGCCACTAATTGTCGTCCATTTAATTAAAGTGCAATTTTAAGTCTTGTTTTGCAAAATACAAATATCGACATTGTCCGTTATCTAGATTGTGTGTTGTGTCCTTTGAGCCAGCAGTAGATATATATGTATAGTTTCCGGTTTGCGTTGAGATAATTACAGAGAACCGTGGTCAGTTAGCAACATGACAAATGAATAGACTTTGTCAAGAAACAACAAATGGGAATTTTTCGCAAAGTCCAGAAGCGGTTGATATCAATTTATACATAATATAATTTTTTTCTCACTTGTTTTGTAAAACAAAAGAATACTAATGAATGAAGAGAAGTATGTTTTGTTTTAAAGCTAATCATTAAGCTTAAGCAAGATGCACACTTTATCCATTGTGATTATTTTTGTCAAAAACTAAAATGAAGTTTTCTTAAAATCACATTAACCATTATACAGGTACCTACGAAGTTTAATCAAAGTTGTTAGAGCCACAGTCGATTAATATTGATAAAACAAAATTTGACCGGTTTTAAACGAGCTATAGGTATAGCAAAAATTCGAATTTTCCTTTATAATTGAATTGAAAAAAACGCTATGTTCCAAGTTTGAAATAAATCGGTTCACCCGTTTAGGCGATAGACGTGCGTGCGTACGTCTTCGGAGAAAATGTTTTGGTAAAGGCATTGTTACGTTGTGAATTCAATAAGACCTCGACTTTTTTTGACACAAAACGACGAAACCAATGCATGCTCTATGAGTAAGCAAAAATGGTGTTGACATGTAGTTGCTCAAAATTAACTTCTAACAAATTAAAATTGTTGGGTCAAGCAGGTGTCTTCGTACTCGTCATCGAAATCAAATTTGTATGAAATCGTACCTTTATTGTATTTAAAAGACCTGAGGTCTTACAGGCATATAGTTAAAAATTATTATTATTACCAGAAGACCCGTGCGAAAATTTCGCACATTCAATTAGGCTTTAAATTTTCAAATAGAATGTTTGAACAAAATAAATAAATTCTTTTTATTATTGATATGAACATATTAGTTTTACAAAACCTCTTTGTAAACAATATTTGATGTAAGAATGAAATCTTTTTGAATTGTTTGTTTATCATTTTCTTTAATGTATATTGTTTTCACTTTTTTATTTAGTTTAATAAGCTTTTTTTTACTATTAAACTTAAATCTCAAAAATACATCTCTCAAAGACACAGCTAACAGCTTTTGGGGGCCCCAGCATTTATCTATTACACTGCATTCCGACCCTGTGTGAATGCATTTGTGTTTGTGTAACTCGCACTATTTAAAAAAAGCCTCACTTTTTCCTCGATATGCCCGTTCCTCTATTTCTTCTTCAAGGTTTTAAATTAAAGAATTAATATGAATTTATGTTTCTTTCATTCATGCAATCTAGTGATAGTGATACCTAATAAATGCATTCGGCTTTTTATGATGAGAAAAAAGATTACAAACAACAGAAGTAGGAACAAATATGTTTCTCCTCCACTAACTCAAGGTAAAGCGAAAAAAAAGAGAATTTTAAATTACAGAAGTAATACATGTTTTTCTCTTTCACTCATTCAATGGGTTATAAGTGAGGTATTCTTTAAGTCAAATTTTTTATTAATTGAATTATTTGAAATTTCCAAAATTTATAGAAAATAGTGTGGTATAACATAAAGTTTTTGTGCAATGTTATGAGTATGTGTAAATTCCTATTCAGTGATACCTATTTTAATGGATTCGACTATTTTATAAATGAGAAAAAAGGAGTCTGACAACAGAAATAATATTTATGATGATTATGATATAGATAGCTTTAAACGTGTGTTACACACGGGTCATTCCCTTTTTTCCTTGGTCTGATCGAACTATATTTCATACATTCTTTAGCTAGGGTAGGTTTACCAGTACCAGGCCACTCACTAGTATCCGGCCACTTTTCAGTAAATGCCAAATACTTCCAAAGACTTTTTGTATATCAAAATAAAATATTTAAATTTTTTCAGGCTTATTTAAACTTTTGGTAAAATTTAGCTTATCAGGGCCTCATAAATTTGTCAGAAAAAAAAATTAGAACTTGTGAAGGTTTACCGCACTGTGAAAAGTGAGATTTACAGTGTTGGTATGCAATTGGAAAGAGTGAAGTTTAAACATTTTTTTAACCGGTATTGAGAGTGAATCGAGTTTTTGTTAAACGTTTTCATTAAAAGCAATACTATAAATAATAATAAAACCAACAATCCAAATGGCCGGATACTAGATTTTGAAGTGACGGACAAATTGGTTTCTCATTTGTTCTTAAACTTAATTAGGATATTTCTTTTAATGCAAGAGTGAGTAGAATATATCAAATATGCTTAGGTTTATTATTCGGCCACTATTTTTCATCATAATTATGAGCAAAAAACAATAATGAATTCTCTGGCCGGTTTTTGGCGCACGCTGTTTATGTATCCGGCCATAGGAGCTACAACGTTAAATTTTATTATTTTTGTAGCCCCATTTTGATCCTGTCGATACATTACGTATGCAAGAAAGGAGTAACACAAGAATGCTCACAGCTTGAACAGCAGATCCTGTTAATGTCTGATTTTTGGAATATATCATCAATGATTGTTAATGATTACGTAAAGTTAAAACGGATTCTTAAATTTATGTTTCGATTCAAATATTTATAAAATAAAGTAACTGGCCGGATACTAGCTCAAAAGTGGCCGGCTACCGAATTTCAATGGCCGGATACTGGTGAAAAAGCACTTTTATGACAAAATTAATTTTAATTTTAATTGCAAAAGAACATTTACCTTCATATATTTTTTATTTCATGAACAAATTATCAATGATTAAAAAAAAATGTTTTAAAATACTATATTGTCAGACTGATTTTTTATAGGACACCAAAGTAAGAAAATGCGTAGTGACAAATTTATGAGGCCCTGATTATTCATATTTTACCAAAAGTTTAAATAAGTCTGAAATAATTTAAATATTTTATTTTGATATGCAAAACGTCTTTGGAATTCTTATTATTTGGCATTAACTGAAAAGTGGCCGGATACTAGTGTGTGGCCGGGTACTGGTGCACCTACCCTAAGACGAGTATCTCTTGGGGGGATATGAAAGCCTAAATGCTCTAAGAGAAATGAACAATTAATGCGAAACGTAAGCATATCACGAACAAACATAATTGAAAAATATTTTCTGCGCAGCGCGAGCGTATGAAATCCCATCAATAAACACCTTGCATTATAACAGTGGATCTCACAATTCCAATAAAGTTTAAGGATAGCATACCTTGAGAATCGTCGTTGAACTCTTTCAATTCTTTTAGCCGCATTAGTATAAAATCGATTTCAGACTACAGAGCAATATTCCAAGACAGACCGAACTAACGAGAAATAAAGCGTTTTAAGTGTAAAAATATCAGAAAACTCACGAGCATTTCTCTTAATAAAGCCTAGCATAGAATTTGCTTTACTTATAATAAGATCTACACTCGCGAGCAAAAAAATAGAATCACTCAAGTTTGCCTTCTAAAAACAACAATCGCGATGGATACAATATCTATAATTAATTGTTAATAGCTTCGTTTTAAAGCTTGAACTCTAAACTTTACACTAACGGTAAAATCATAATAATCCATTTGTTAGTTTTAGCGCGAAAACTAACCAATGGATGTTTATGATTTTACCCTTAATTTAAAGTTTTAAGTTCAAGAAAAAAAGTGCACCTGTGTAACGCAAATGATGATGCATAAGCAACGAACACCATAGCAC
Source organism: Melangyna quadrimaculata (assembly GCA_949320155.1). Lineage (NCBI taxonomy): Eukaryota > Metazoa > Arthropoda > Insecta > Diptera > Syrphidae > Melangyna > Melangyna quadrimaculata. The sequence continues at coordinate 202,869,027 of OX439483.1, read as the reverse complement.
AGCGGTAAATTTCCTTTTCTCTCCTTCCCATGTCACTCACGGTGCTTTGTCTTCGTCACTATATATGCAATGTGTGTAGCATCTCACACAATGTATGTAATCGACTAAGCCATAGCATATAAGATTAATTGCTGATATTGATTTTGGTTATCCAGGGGCGGATCAGTACACTGCTTTTTAGGCATAACACTGTAAAGTACTGTGAAGTCATTGGGGGCCCAAACTTGATATCAGCATAGATAACTGTCTAATTTGGTTTTTTATGTCTGTTAATTGTAATGGTTGGTGAATTTAGGGTTGACTACAGCAACGTTCGGGGACTGAGGCAGAATTTGTGTGCTGCATATGTCCATACTGTGAAAAACAGGCCAGCTGTTTTGGCACTAAGTGAAACCCAGGTGGGGGAAAATACCGATCACTCGGAATTCAGCCTACATGGTTATTGCTTAGTGCCTCTATTTTTTCCACATCATGGTCTCGCCGTGTATGTTCGAAATGATGTTGCTTCTCAGCTTCAACCACAATATGGTTCATGTTTGAATACGAACTTTAATTTCATGTGGTTTAAATTCACCATCCATAAGCGCATCATCCATACTTGTTTTATTTATCGTAGTCCTAGTTTGGATAGTAATTCGACTTCCAACGAATTCTATGCACTATCCGACTCCATCCAGAGAATTATTTCCCATTTTCTGCACAGTGAAATCGTTGTTACGGCCGATTTTAATGTACATAATTCTTCGTGGCTACGCTATTCGGGTCAGACAACACCCGAAGGAAGGTATGTCGAGATTTTTGCTGAGATAAACAACCTTACTCAGCTGGTCGACGAGCCTACTCGGAATCCTGACGTTGCAGGTCAATCCGCCAACACTCTAGATTTGTTTCTTACTTCTGACCCTGATAAATACACTATATGTGTATTATCGCCTCTAGGCACATCAGAAAATTGTGTCATATATGCGAATTTCTCGTGCCACCAAAACACAGTTAAAGAAAAAACTCCCAAGAGAACCGTTTGGCAGTATGAGAAAGCCAACTGGGACGGTCTCAATGTTTTTCTTCAGGAACTTTAACTGGTCACTATGCTTCCTCGATAGTGACGTAGATCAGTGCAGATATGATTACAAATTAAATTCTTTGTGGAATGAGAAATTTTATCCCGAAAAGGGTGAAATCTATCAAACCCAAAGAAAACTCATGGTTTGATTCGAGCTGTAAAGAGGTTATTAGGGTTAGAGAAGTAAGCTTCCGTTGTTTTAAAGCTAAACCCTACTGAGGAAAACCGGAATAAGTTCAAACAAGCTAGAGAGATCTGTAACGTTCATATTCAACGAACCAAATTTGTGCATGATCAAAAATTTTGGCAAAAAATTCTACAATGTCCCAAAGGTAGAAACAATTTTTGATCATTTGTAAAAAAACATACGAAACACCACCTCATCCTCGGTTCCAACGCTCGTCTTCAATGATACTCCTTTTGTCAGCTCGCAAGATAAAGCCAACTTGCTTACAGCACAGTTTGCTGTTAATTCGTCGTTGCCAGAAAGTGTTATGACTCCTCCAGTTGCCAGAGTTCTGAAAGATCTCGAAATACACAAATCCGCTGGCCTGGATAGTATCCCTCCCATTGTTCTGAAGAGGTGTTCTTCAACGCTGGCAAATCACTGCGTAAGCTTTTCCATCTGTCCTACTCTACTGGTCTCTTTCCGAGTGGATGGAAATCAGCATTTGTCCAGCCTGTCCCTAAAAAAGTCGTGTCTTCTTCCCCCTTAGACCAATTGCGCTTACGTCCCTTCTTTCTAAGGTCATGGAAACGCTGATTAATTTCCAGCTCAAGAAATATCTCGAAGAACGAAAGCTTATTAATGACCGGCAGCACGGCTTTCGTAGCAATAGGTCCACTGGTGATCTGATGGTATATCTCACCGAACAGTGGCACAAATCTTTACATCGTTTTGGAGAAAGTAAGATTATTGCGCTTGATATTTCTAAAGCATTTGATAGAGTTTGGCATCAAGCTCTCTTATCGAAAATGCGTGCATTTGGTATCGATGAATCTCTTCTTCGTTGGATTAGAAATTACCTTTTGGACCGTTCCATACAAGTTGTATTGGACGGTTTCAAGTCTGAAATTCGCAAAATAAATGCTGGTGTGCCCCAGGGCTCCGTTCTGTCTCCGACTCTCTTCCTCATATTCATAAACGATCTTTTATCTACTTTCAGCTTTTCATATTCGTTCTCGGATTCACATCCATGTCCTGCGGATGTGGAACTTGAACGGCAGCGTATGATAAGGTCATTAATTTCTGATCTCAACAGCATTGTCCAATGGGGAATCAAAAATCGTGTAGAATTTAACACTACAAGAACTCAATGCTGTCTACTGTCGTTAAAACGAAACCCACCCCCCATGCCACAATCCATGAGTGGCACTTGCTTTGAGGAAACCGAAAAGCTTTCAGTCCTCGGTATGTGTGTCACAAACCACCTTTTATGGAACGACCACATATTCGACATCGCCAAAAATGCTGCTAAGTGTTTAGGTTTTCTCCGTCGATGCAAGAAATTTGTCTCCCCTTCTGATCTGGCTGTGATCTACAAAGCCTTTATTGATCCAAAACTTGAGTACAACTCCCATATTTAGGCAAGTGCTCCAATGACCCACTTGAGTTTATTGGATATAATTGAAAAGAGAGCTCTTAAAATGATAGGTGAAAGAACTATAACGGAAACATTTTCATCTCTTGAGCACCGTCGAAATGTTTCATGTCTTTCGTTATTTTACCGTTATTTCCATTAACAATGCTCTGGTGAAATAGCCAGTTGCATTCCTCCCCTTAAACAATTCAACCGTTATACTCGCGCTTCTAGGAATGCCCTTCAGTTTACCCTTGAGCCCAATTTCGGACGTACTGTTAAGTACAGAGATTCTTTCTTAAGTCGCTATACACGAATGTGAAATGCTCTACCCAGCTCAATTTTCCCCTCCCATTGTGATCTACAGACGTTCAAAACCAATGCGCATCGGTATCTCGTTTTAAATCCCCTCCAATCTACATACCTAATCGCACGTGCTGTGTATATCATCTTAAGGGTAGTCACAACCCCTTTTGCAGCCTATTAACAATTAATTTTAGATATTGTATCCATCGCGATTGTTGTTTTTGAAGGTAAACTTGAGTGATTCCATTTTTTTGCTCGCGAGGTCTAAACGATAATTTTTCATCAAGCATAATGCCTAAGTCTTTCTTTTGCGAAACTCTTTCTAAGATAACATCTTTCATATTATAATTATAATTAAACATAACTTTTTTTCTAGAACATGTAAGTACATCACATTTAGCTACATTTAGTTGGAGAGAATTTGATTCGCACCATTATTGAGAGAGCCGTACAAGATCATCCTGAAAAAGTAAGCAATCATAAGTGGAACCAATTTTTCTATAAAGCTTTAAATCATCAGCATAAAGAAGGCATTGCGAATGAATAAAAATCTCTGATATATCGTTAATAAATAAAAGGAACAGCAATGGTCCGATATGGCTGCCCTGAAAGACTCCAGATGGAACATGAAAAGGGTCAGAAAAAATTCCATCAATTTTAATTGTGCTGTGCACATTATCGCATTCCATTTGAATATGCCACTTTGTAAAATTTAATTTTTGAATAATTAAACGGTCATGGTTTGAATATATAAACAAAAGTGCATTTCTCATGATTCTATTACGGTTCTGTGCAGTACAACTATCTGACAAAAAAAAAAACAATTAAAGGAATCTTGAGACCTGACTCCAAAAAAATTATTTTCTAAATAATGTAAAAGAAAAGATGCGAATATTGATGCTTGGCCATCTGAAACGATTTTATAATATGTAGCTAAATTATAGACTGTAAAATTATGACAGCACAACTTCGTCCATCGTCCTGTAGTATAATGCACTCTCATTTACGAACGGGCATAGACATACTTTGACAACCTGACCGTCTATAGCCAGGACCTGGCTCAAATTTTTTTCCACATTCGTTTTATCGTTTTCTTTTTAAATTCGCATCTTCAAGGTAAACAGGTATCGCAGCAATCTTTTTTTGGCTTATGCGGTCCAATATTTAACTCCTTTATAAGTTGTGTTAAAGTTACATGAGAGATGACTTCGTTTCCAGTTTCATGACATTTTTCACAATAAGCCATCAAAGTTTGAATGTTTGGTTCAAGATATAATTTTGTGGTTTCCTTTGTTCAATAGTTTTGGAAGGCAACTTGTTTTGCATAAATTCTCTCATGAAGAACACCCTAGGATTATCGAGTTTTACTCTTAGCTTACTCTTTTTGAACCAATTCAAAATAGGGCTGGCCACGAGACGAAACTCTGCGAGAATTTTGTAAGTCTCGTTTCGGTCTCGTTAAAATCGAAAATTTTCAGTCTCATCTCCGTCTCGTATAATTAAGTCTCTTCTCGGTCTCGTCTCCGAAAATGGGATTTCCGGCCAACTTGTTGATTATTAGGTTAGGTTAGGTTAGAAAGGGTGATGAAGCGGCAAGCCGAAAGATCTCACTCGGATCTCAGTGGATCTATTGTGATCCCTGGGAGCTGACTTAGGGTAGGAGAAAGGATGGATGAGGAGAGGTTGGTGGGTATCAGGGAGGGGTTATGGTTTGCAGGTGGCAAAATTGACAGTCTATCTAATTCGTCGAAGAATAATTCTCCGAGAGTTGCACTTCTTATTTTAGCTAGGCTGGGGCATTCGCAAAGGAAGTGGTATGAGCTCTGCACTGCCTCCTCGTCTTGACACCCTCTACAAAGGTCAGATGAGCTGATTTTGCCCATTTTGCTCAAGTGGGTTCCCATGGAGTTGTGACCCGTGAGTGTACCAACTAAAAGGGATAATTGGGTCCTGCTTAGCTTAAGTAAATAGTCTGTTTTGTTCCTAGAGAATAAAGGCCACAGAGTTCTTGAAACCCGACAGGTATCAAGTGTTGACCACCGGTCGTTTGCGGCTTTTAAGAAGCTGTGGTGAATTCTACATTTTTCTTGTTCTAGAGGCATAAGTACCCAGGGTATGACTTGGCTCGGTTCAAGTGTTGCCCCGTTTTTGGCCAGCTCGTCTGCCCTTTCATTACCAAAAATGTCACGATGTCCTGGGACCCAACGAAGGGTAACTGTATTTCCTGCGCACAACGATTTTAGTTCGCTGCGACAGCAATCAATCAGTTTGGATTTTGTAACTATTGATGATATGGCTTTGATTGCGGCCTGACTATCTATGAAGAAATCAATGTTCTTACCCGTCAATTCAAGCGTGCAGAGATACTTTGCAGCTTCACAAACTGCAAGGACCTCTGCTTGAAAGACGCTACAGTTTTATCGACTTGTTTATGGGTGGGTTCTTTAACATTTTCTTTCCAGTTTAGTTTACGATCAATTATCAGTCCAAGGTATTTTGCCGTGCCCGTGATATGGAGTGGTGTCCCATTTATAGTGGGAGGGTTAATAGTTGGAATGTTATGTTTTTTTCGTAAACAAAACTAGTTCAGTTTTAAGTGGGTTGACATTTAGTCCACAGTTATTGGCCCAATTACTGAGCTTGTCAAGGGCGGTTTGCAAGAGATCAAGAAGTGTGGAAACGAATTTGCCAGAGGTCATTATCACGGTATCGTCTGCATATGCCACGACTTTGACTCCACTTTGGTTTAGATCGACCAAAACCTTATTAACAACCAGGAGCCAAAGTAGCGGTAACAATATCCCCCCTGTGGTGTTCTCCTACATTTCTGACTTTTAGCTTGCTGTCACTCAATTCCGAATTTTCAAGTCTAGTTTGAAGCATAGAATCGATTAAGTTTGACAACAATGGATCAATACCCGTAGAGTCTAGGGCTTGCCGAATTGATTTACTTTCGACATTATTGAAAGCTCCTTCTATGTCTAGGAAGGCTCCTTGAGTGAATTCTTTATAATGATTTGATCTTTCAATTGTGCCGACCACCTCATGAAGAGCTATCTCAACTGATTTGCCCTTCATATACGCATGCTGGGCCTGTGAGAGAACGTCATCACTAAGTTTAAGGCGAATATGGGTCTCTATTAGTCTTTCTAATGTTTTCAGAAGAAATGAAGATAAATTAATTGGTGTAAAGTCCTTCGGTTCAGTGTGCGTGGGCTTGCCAGCTTTTGGAATGAAGATGACATTGACCTCTCTCCATCCTGAAGGACTATAGGTAGTATTTAAACATTCCCTAAAGATATCCACAAGGACTGGAACAATTGTGTCCCTAAAGCTTTGGAGCATAATTGGAATCCTACCATCGGGCCCTGCGGACTTGTATGCTGAGAAAGAATCAATGGCCCATACCACTTTCCTACTATCTACTATTTCATTACCATTTTACACCTCTGGTGATGGCCTCTGTCCCCAAGAGGTATGTCATTGACACACTCTGGGAAGTAAGTGCTCATAAGTGCCTCCAAGGTCTCAGAGCAGGAGTCTGTCCAGGTCTTATCCGGTCTTTTAAGGAAGCCCGGGGGAGTGTAGACCTTTGACATGACTTTCCTGAGCCTAGCAGCATCATTTGTTGACTCAATGTCTGTACAAAATTTTCGCCAGGCTGCTCTTTTGGCATAGGTTGTTCGGTTCTTATATTCGTTTTTGCTGATCTTGAAAAGATCCCAGTCAGCATTCGTGTTACTGTGTTTCGCTGTTGAAAAGCCTCCTTGAGTTTTTCCTAAGGACAGAAAGCTCGTTTGACCACCAGATGGGGTTGAGTTTACCTTTTCTTTTGGTTATGGGGCAAGAGCTATCGTATGAGTTATGAATAGATGTTGTAAGTTCACTAACGTGTTTTTCAATCTCTAAAGTTCAATAACGGTTGACCCACATAACTGCCCCAGGATGAGGCCATTATCTTTTAAAAGGCTCCCCAGTTTACTAGGGTTCCTAAAGGGCTTAGGGGTTTCTATATCATGTTCTATTTGGAATGTTATCATTCTATGGTCAGAGTATGTAACTTTATTTGATACTTTCCAGTTACTAATTCGAATAGAATCAGAGTTCATGGAAAGCGTGATGTCAAGCACTTCTCTTCTATTTCTCGTAATGAAGGTTAAGGTTGGTTCATTACCTCTATTTAGTATCACAATATTGTTCTTAATAATAAATTCAAAAAGCGACTCACCTCTTGTATTTGTGTCAGTGCTGCCCCATTGCAAATGATGAGTATTGGAGTCGCAGCCTGCCAGTAGGTCCCAAGCGTTCTTACCAGATTCTACTACCAGTCATCAAATGCTGTTGATGGAGGCGGCCCGGTTCATCACCTGGCATATATAGGTACAGAGGCTAAGATCAGGGGCAGGGCCCCTTTTTTTTCGCACTTTACCGTCGTCATGTCCGAGCTACAATGAGAAGATGGGAGATGAGGAGATAGGAGGATTATTGGAACGAAATATTTTCGATTATAGTTTGAATACGTGCAGAAGAAAATAAATGTTTAACTGAAACTGGATTTTTTTAATTTATTAGACTCTTTAAATTTTGGTCCAAATATACAGTCTCGTATCGGTCTCGTCTCGGTTGCTTAAAAGCCAGTCTCGTCTCGTCTCGGTCTCATCATGCGAGACCGAGATCGAGATCGGGACCGAGACTTTTTTCATCTCGTGGCCAGCCCTTATCAAAACTGACTATGCTGAGAATATGGGACTATCACTTCTGTAGACTGTATAACGGCGATGACGAATATAATTCTGCTGTCAGGCAGATTACACCATTGACAAAGGTCAACAATTCGGTCTACCCGACCTCGACGAACTGAAGATAGCAATATCTAAGCTTAAGTCTAACAAATCTGCTGGAACCGATGGGCTCGCTGTCGAGCTATTCAAAGCAGCAGTAGATGATTTGGTTAGGAGTTGCACCAGCTCATCTGTAAAATATGGTCGGAGGAAAGCATGACCGATGAATGGAACCTCAGCATTGCTTGCCCGATCCACAAGAAAGGAGACCCTCTAAATTGCGCCAACTACATATGAATCAGTCTCCTTAACATCGACTATAAGATCTTCTCTGCCATGTTATGTGAACGCCTGAGGCCGTTCGGCAACAACCTGATACGTCCATACCAGTGTGGCTTCAGGCCAGGAAAGTCCACCAACGATCAAATATTCATACTACGGCAGATCTTGGAAAAAACCCAGGAACATGAAATCGACGCTCACGACCTTTTCATCGATTTTAAGGCCGCGTTTGATAACATCTATAGAGACGAGCTTTAAAGAGCAATGTATAGTTTTGGGATCCCTGGAAAACTTGCCAGTTTGTGCATGATGACGATGGAGATGGGGAACGCACGCTGCTCCATCAAGGTCGGCAAAGACCTCACCGACACCTTTGATGCCAAAAAAGGATTTCGACAAAGCGATGCGCTGTCTTTAACATCATACTTAAAGGAATAGTGCAAAACTCTCACGTCAACACTATTGAGGCACATTATTTCACAAGTCCATCCAATTACTTGCATACGCCGACGATATTTACATATAATTGGAAGAACAAAGCGTGCAAAGCGGCAAAGATAAGTTTAGCGGTGAATGAGGGCAAAGTAAAGTATGTGCTGTCATCTAGAAAGGACGCTCGACACCGACGTCTTGGGCAGAACGTCCCCATAGACAGATATAACTTTAAGGTAGTTAAGGACTTTGTTTACCTGGGCTGCGCTATTAATTCAGACAATGATACCAGCGCTGAGACCAAACGAAGGATAACTCTTGCCAATAGCTGTTTCTTTGGGCTAAGAAGGCAATTGAGAAGTAAAGCACTCTCTCGAATGACTAAAGTGTCCCTGTATAATACACTCATCATGCCGGTCCTGTTATATGGTGCAGAAGCATTGACCTTGTTAGCGGTGGATGAGTACGCTTTAGGAATATTCGAGAGAAAAATTATTCGGGTGATATTTGGTCCCCTATGCATAGACGGGGAATGGAGGAGAAGATACAACAACGAGCTGTACGGGCTGTGCAGCGACATCGAGCTAGTCACAAAAGTGAAAAGGCAAAGACTCAGGTGGCTGGGTCACGTAGAGCGGATGGACACCAATGCTCTGGCTCGAAAAGTCTTTGAATCACTCCCCGAGGGAAGGCGCAGTAGAGGAAGGCCGCAAAACCGGTGGCGCATGCAGGTGGAAGAGGACCTCAACCAACTTGGCGTGCGAAACTGGAAACAACTAGCTAGGGACACATCTGGCTAGAGAATGCTTGATGATTGAGGCCCTGGACCACACCGGACTGTAGCGCCACCATAAGTTAGTAAGTAAGTGAAACCTCAAACAACTACGTATACAGGAAGATACTCTAATATATGTGATGTTATTAAGAAAAACTAGTTATTTTGGGAAAACTACGTAATGGAATAAGAATTTTCTGGGTTCAAACTAAAGTCTGGAACATTCTTTTGTATTTGAATAAAATACAAATAAGCCCTTCTATATATAATATACTAACTATACATGTATTCATTTGTTTGCAGGATTAGGAGGCCTAATAGGCCAAAATACATATGTTACAATTAACTTTTAATAGCACCCTGAAAGCCAAGAACCAACAATGGGCACCTATATTGCGTATCATTGTTTCTAATGCTAGGTTTCCACTTGTCATTGAAAAGACGCAAATTGACAAAAATTTTCCAAGACAGGGTGAGTTTCACTTGCTCGCTACTACTACTTTCTTTGCTTTTTGTGTTGGTTAAAGCCACCCTGTCCTGGAAAGTTTGTGAATTTGCGTCTTTTCAATGACAAGTGCAAACCTAGCATAAGTTTTGCCTACTTTAACAAGTGTGATTTTTTGTTTTCGTTATTATGGCGGGTAACGCGAAAACTTATCCAATGGATTTGTATGCTTTTACCCTTTAATTAAAAGTTTTACAAGCTTTAAAACGATTCCAATAACAATTAATCATAGATATTGTAGGTATCCATCGCGATTGGTGGTTTTAGAAGGGTGATTCCATTTTTTTGCTCGCAAGTGTAGTTCGATCAAAGTGATGCATCTAATAAATGATTAGAATAGTGACCATTTTGCATTTATGGGATGTTATATTAATAGATAGTACCTATTTTTACTGTATGTAAATCTATTATCTGTGTTACGATCTTTATTTCGTCTCTCTAGATCCATACCCCATCTTTAGAAAACTTATATAATGAAGTCCTTCCTTTAGTAATAAGTGGTGTTTATTTTATAGAAAATTTCGCTATTGTGTTCTTTAAACTTCACTCACGCCATCCTTGTCTGAGCTGAGGCATAGTTTGCTTTTCTTTTCGGATACACCTCTAAAATCCACATATTTCGATTACTACCTAATACTTGTTACTGGCAGGCTAATCGGGCTCAATTAATCTGAAATATTCCACAATTATTATTTAAAATGAGAATAATATAACCTCTGGAACTGAAGGTGGTGTTGGACATTGTTGGAGCTGGAGCAATATCTACTGGGCTGGCTATAATCTACAAGTACAATGCTTCATTCGCCACAAAATAAAAACTGTTTAAGGTAAGGTGCCTACACCTTCATATCGGCTTATGTAAGGGTTGAAACCAAATATTGTCTTAAATATGTCTATGCGCCTTTCATGTTTTTCGCGGTATAATTACCCTTAATTTGGACCCCGTTATACTGCTGTTGTTTGCGTTAGATTATTTTTAAAAGATTAAAATATAAATTTTACCTACAACTATACTCGTATATAACTTTTTGTATGGTATTTATACAGCTTTATATTAACAAGCCTATAATAATGGCGGATAGGTACAAAAATAGAACGTTAGTCATTTTATTTATAGAATAGATCCATGTTTGACGTTGTTTTTGTTTTAATGTCATTTTAAAACAATATACAAACAATGTTCCAGTGAAGACCAAAATACCTACATTGTGACAATGTTGTTACCAAAATCCTTTTAAATTGGCGGAGGACCTCCCAAATGAACAAAAAATAATATAATGATTACTGTTAGATTTTTATCTTTAAACATGACATTTCAGTTTTAGTGAACCAAGAGTAAAGGCTCTCCCAAACTAAGGCAAAATGTGACAGAAACATTTGAAACTAGCGGAAACACTCGGCGTTGCCCGGGTGCCTTTTGCTAAAGTTTTCTTTGAACATCATTCATGTTCTCAATTTTCAACGGATAGAAATATTGTGCAAGTGGTAATTATTATTAATATAAAAGCTTAACTACATATTAACGTACTTCTAAATATCTATGCTAAGGACACATACTTGTAAGAAAATATTTGAAAAATTTGTAAGGTTTGCTATCTCGCTCCCAACTATATTAACTGTCAAAGCAAAATGTGTGATTTTTCGGATTTTTGACATTTCGCCACCATCACTGTCAACTGTCAAGTGCGATTTTTTCGGTTTCCACCTCCTAAATCGATTGGCGAAGATCTTGACATTTCGACACCTGTCAAATTGAAAAGTGAAATTTCTTAGTTTCTGTTGACATTTCGACACACGGCCTGCAACGCACAGAAGAGAGGAGCTTTAATACGGCAATTTTTGCTGTTATTTAGCATTGCTGTTACCATTTTTATTATCATTGTTAATGATTCGCTCTACGGAGCGAATGTTTCTCACTGATTTGGGAGATTGTGAAAGTATTCGCCGTGTTGATTTCAAGATAACTAAATTTCCATCGAGCATGTAAATCAAACATGATTGGTTAAGGTTTTACCTTCCACCACAATCCAATCAACAGGCAGCGCATTTTTACTTACTTGAAAATTATATCATGCCATTCATAAGCCTTTCACCACTACTTATTATATTTTCCAATAACATTCACTTTCACATTCAACAAAAACCAGGCAAAAATTCATAGGCACTTGAAACGTCAAATCCCATAGCTAAGCTTTGTACAACGCTCTTGTCTTGTTCAAAAAGTTATATTTTTCGCCATGTCGCTGAATGGACATAGATTGTTTGGACTCCATTGGATTTTTTCTAGACATGATCATAATCCTGCCATCGCCATCGTTCATGCCCGGTGGAGCCGGCCCAATATGCAATTGTGTAAATCCAACCAAATATATAAGAATAATTCGCCTTTGAATATGTAGTAGTTATTTTATGCGATAGTCGCCTATATCTGAGAAAATCTATATCCAACAAAGTGTTTCTTCTTTAAATATTAGTAATTTTTGTGTACGTCGCATAATCATAAAAAATCGATTTTTTTTTAATTTGATAAAATATAAAATGCAATCGTGTTAATCTAACAAAATTTGCAAAAGTGTCACCTTTGTTTAAACAGTAGCAAGTTTATGTAAGTCCAGAATAATATTCTTTAAAATTTTAAAATATATGTTTGACAACTGTAAAAATATTTGTTTATTTATGTATGTCATAATATTACTTAGTCGTTTAAATGCAACACAAACGTGTTTAAAATGGAAAAAATACGACGGTCAACCGTGTAAATACTGCATAAATTGAGAAAATGTGCACCACATTTATTTTAATGCGACGTAGTTTTCACAAACCTTGTAACTCGAAAAACAAATCTGAAAGTTTCTGCAACGTTTATTTCAATGCGTTCAATGCGTGATGGGGACTATGAATTTATAACGGTGGTGAATCGTGACTTGAAATACTTACACAAATACCTGGCATGAGGACGGGATTAGGTACTGATTTTTCCAGTACTGAATAAAACCAATCACAGCAAATACAGAGGTAGGCAACATTTTTTTATTATTGTTAAAGATTTCTTAAAAAAAATTAAAATTATTTTTTTTTTCAGAAGCTATCTATCGGATAGCTGTGGGATAGACATCGTTGATGCAATAAAAAAAATGTAAGTATTTTGATTGTTTTGTTGTTAGTTCGGACACTTATACGCCCAAACTGACAAGAAAACAAAAAAAGACTTATATATTTATTTATTTATTTATTTTGTTCAATCTATCGAAACTTAATTCTGTTAGGGACAATTTTTCAATAGTCAGATAAGCAGCCAGTTAGTATTTAATCCCCAGATAGAGCAAAAATCTATTTTTCAATGGGCAGATATAACTTATTCCTAAGAAAAGGAACAGTAAATTTATATGCTCATTGAGAATTCAGATAAAGTTATTCAAAGGAATAAATATTTTCAAAGTCAAACATCACTGGTTGGCAACATTGCTTTAAAATAAACGTTAAATAAAATTAAAATTACTTTAGAAATGTTTGATATACAAAAATATCAAAAACATATACAAACATAAACGGGGGTGACATTCAAATAATAATATTCTGTAGATTATTTATTCTCAATTGAAAAATTCAATTCCGCTATCCAATTGTTAAAGAGCCAAATAACTTTATTCTTCCAGTAAATAACTGACTATTGAAAAATCGGCTCTTATACCCGTGACACACTGGTGGTACGGATACTATGGTATTCGCTGATACCACTAGTGTGTCATGTTATACTATCCTTATACCACGAGATCAAACTAGTATCAGCATGGTATCAAAACTTGGGTTTTTACAGTAGGATACGTTGCCTTTTAACGATACTAGCGCGTTAAGGTTAGACCGCACTAGGCGGAACGGCACTGCAGCGGAACTGCGATTCAAAATAATTTGTATGAAATTTTATGAAGTTCAGTTTCCGCTTAGTGCGATATAGCTCATACAATTTCATACAAATAATGATTTGCCGCGTTGTGAAGTGTAGTTCCGCTGCAGTTATGTGCGGTCTAACCTTTACTCCAAAAGTGACGAGTATTGAACTACAATTTTGACAAGGAAAATAATTTTTGTTTGTGTTTTATAAATTTTAAAATCGAATTAAATATGTAAGGGTCAGAACTTTTAAAAACAAAATGAATCAAACCCAAAATGAATAACAAAAAAAGAAAAAATATTCAGTTCTTCAGAAATAATTCTCAATTATTTCATTTTATAATTTTGTAAGTATAATTAATTATTGACAGCGAACATGTTGACAAATATCAAAAATGTTGATCTGCCAATTAAAACAATACAAGGATGTGTGTCACCCATCGTGGTATCGGCAATACCATAATATCTGAACTATAGTATGTAAACCCCATGTGTGTCTTTAGTATTAGATTACAAAAAGAATTTACATAATAATAAAATAATGCTCAAAAGTTATATATACAAAATTAATACAAATTAATACAAAGGTAAATATACAACATTACTTAAATTACAGATATAAATAATTTAAAAATAAAAAATAATGATAAAAATAAATTCAAGATAGGTACACTATGCTAAACAACAACAAAAAACTGTTGTCAGCGAACGTGTGGCGCTGGATTTGGAGACCCTTATTAGTGGTTTCTTTTGAAAATCCGAAATAATTCTTCGATCTGGAATTCGAAATGAAAAAGTTGCAACTGTTCGTGTACGTCTAAACTCAAATGCAAATTTCACCTGAGAATTTTTTTCTGGGGAATCCTGTTCAGGCAAGAGATATTGCTGAGCTCTAACATCTCCGTTTTTCCGAACATGCCTAATAATTCAAATTAATTTATATTTAAGACGAACCAACTTGGAACACCAAACTAAGGTCTAGTTTCTAAAGCACAAATCGTTGAAATTACACAGTCGTATATTTGACGGTTGTCCTAACTTCAATGTCCAATTCAAACATTTTAAATAAAAAACGCTTGAAGGATTAAAGTACGAAGATTTTAGATTACTCTGGATGGACTACCGTTTTTAGTTTTTTGTGCAACGTGGATCAAAATGCTCAGCAACTCCATCTCGATATAATAAATATTATGTTTTTAATACTCTTCGAGGTTCAAGGTTATTTATTAAATATATAGGCGCATAATTTTAAACAGAGTTTAAACGGTGTTTTTTTTGACGGAGAGATGTAATTGCGTGATTATTACCATAACATCCATGAACAAATTCTGACACTTATGAACCGTGCTAAAAATATTGAATTTATATTGATACCCCAGGATCAAAAGAGTCCGTACAAATATCTAAGGTCCAAGTGTGTTTTTTGGGGGTGTAATGTTTGACCTGCTTAAAGGAAAAACCAGAAATTTCTGTTTCAAAATTAATATAACTTTTTTAGGGTGCTTGTATCATATTGGTTTTTCTTTTATTAGATTTGGCGTTAAAAAATACCTTTAAATCATATATTATATGTCATATGTACTATCTCGATCACACGAAAATACAATTTCTCGTAAGAGCTTACATTTTGCTCCGTATAGGGCAGATCAAACATAAACTCTCTAAAAAGACTCTTTAAATCAAGTTTTTTTAATGGACTCTTTTGACACTTGGAAACCATGAAATATTTAATAGTTTTAGCAAATTGCATCAGTGTCAAAACTTATTTATAGATGTTATGGTAATAATGACACACTAACATCTCGCCCTCAAAAAAACACCCTTTGACCACAGATATTTTTGGGGACTCTTTTGATTCTTAGTAAACATGCCAAATACAACATTTATACCAAATTTCATTAAAATCCGATTATTTTAAAATGGATTTTAGTAATATATTACTTGTTGTACTTTAAAAAAGTGATCATTCTATAAAAATGACATAAACTTTCCACAGGATACATGTATCTTTTCAGTTTTGGTCTCTTTAGAATCAGCGTGGAAAAGCACCCTTTAATCATGTGTCATATGATTAGATTGTATTACAACAAATTTTTCAGCTTGAAAAACTCCCGCCTCCCTCCGCTCTCCACCTCTTAAAATGCGCCTATACAAAAAGGCAATGCGGGGATTTTGGCGGACTTTGGATGTGTTGTTGAGGACAAAATTCTGCGTCGATACCTGAAATAAATTTTCATGAATTAATTTGTCCCTGGTCCGATCCTATCTTTCTTAGACTATTTGAGCAAATCGGCTTCATTAGGAGCAGTTTCCTTCTTTTTCTAATAATTTCTGACAATTTGAACAGAGATAAATCTAAACAAATAAAACGAAAATCAATAGTTGTACACAAATTACAAAAATAGATTGTTCAAAGTGTTAAAAAAAGGGGTAGATTATGACATGTCCAAAAGTTCCCCTTGTGCATTGTCCAAAAGTGCCCCGAGGGGGATAAAAGATTAAAAAGCTCATATTTTTTTTTTAATAATGTAAATTGTTAATATTTTGGTTGAATAACTTCACAACACAAATAAACATTATAATAAAACACTTCTAACTTGTGAATTGAGCATTACGTCTGGAAATACAAAAATTTACAACCGTGCGTCGTCGTGTCGTCTGGAAACACATTTTTATTTTTAAGTTGGTATCGTTTCAATGTCCATCAGATGTTTTTTGTTCGAAGTGGAGTTGCCACTGTAAAATTTTATTAAAGTAGTAAAAAGTTTTTATTTTAGTACCTCCTTTTTTGAAGTTGTCCTAAATTGCCCCGTTCCAAACTGCTCCGTCCTAAACTGCCCCCATCTCCCCTATAAATACAAATTATAATAGGTAGTATATAATGCTTTTCTAAATTTAAAAACCGGTTGACTTTATTATACTCAGGGTGTTCCGTCCCGGTTGTCCAGTACTTAATACCATATCAATAGCCATATTTTATTTTCCCTAGTGAAATATATGTACATATATGTAGATCATCCTATCAAACAATACAGTTATGTCAAAAAGATGTTTTAAAATGGAGGATGAATGTAGAAAGACTTAAAATACGCGGATGATAAAATAATTATCAAAGGTTTTTGTTGAGTAAACCCAGAGTTAACTCGCCGAATCAAATCAAAGGTTTTTGTTGAGTAAACCCAGAGTTAACTCGCCGAATGGGAGTTAGCTCGGGTTAAGCTTTAACCCAACACTGAAAAACTGGCCCTTAGACCTTAGAGGTAGAAGTAACAACAATTGGAATTATTTCGTCCATAAGGTTATGATTAAAGCCCTTGTTACCTAACCTATAAGAATAACGAAAATAAGATTGCCCATAACACCATTAAATTTAAGCAAAAAAAAAGAAGCACAAAATGTTTATTTTATTGGTTGTTATACTTTAGTTCCCTATGAACGGTTTACTTGTAAATTGCTTGTGCAGAAGAAATTCTTATTCCATCCAATGAAAAACTGATTTTTTTATTGCATTTTTATGGATAAAAAAGTTGCGATAAAATTTCCACTTTTCACTTCAGACTGGAAGTTGAAGCGAGTGAACATGTCGCTGCATAATATGGCGTCGTTTCTATTGTTCTTTACCACCACCAGCAGCGCAGTGTTATGATTATTAAGCAATATACAGTGTACCTATACTCAGTAGCGGATCCAGGGGGGGGGGCTATAGGGGCTAAAGCCCCCCCCACAGCCAATTTGTAAAATTCAATTCATAATAGCCTGAAAGGTTTTACATTCTGGGCTAAGCAATTAATATGTTTGCAGTGTTTTTTCAACCCCAAGGAAATTTGATAAAAAAACGAGGTTGGGGCTGAACACCTTACACCATTATTTGTTTATTCGATGTAAGAGCTAGATAATTTTCAAAATAACTGGTATTTTTCCAAGCCATAGACAATTTGGTGAAAAATACTATGTTGAGGCTGAATAATTTAAATCCCTAGCCCTAGGTTTCCGGCTAAGCCTCAAGAGAAAATAGAATAGTATAGAAAAAAACGAACTAGGGCCTAGACAATTTACACTTCATTTTAATTATACGAATTTGGGGCTCGATTTTTTCTACGAAAGCTGTTATTTTTTCAAGCCCCAAGACTATTTTCTGAAAAAAAAAAAAACTAAATTGGGGCTAAATAATAAGCCCCAAGAAAATTTATAAAAATAAACGAACTGGGGGCTAGACAATTTACACATTATTTTCATTATACGAATTTAGGGCTCAATAATTTCCACGAAAGCTGATATTTTTTCAAGCCCCGGGACTATGTTGTGAAAAAAAACTCAATTGGGGCTAAATAATTAGCCCAAGAAAATTTATAAAAATAAACGAACGGGGGGCTAGACAATTTACACTTTATTTTCATTATACGAATTTGGGGCTCGATTATTTCTACAAAAGCTGTTATTTTTTCAAGCCCCAAGACTATTTTCTGAAAAAAAAATTAATTTGGGCTAAATAATAAGCCCCAAGAAAACTTATAAAAATAATCGAACTGGGGGCTAGACAATTTACACATTATTTTCATTATACGAATTTGGGGCTCAATAATTTCTACGAAAGCTGATATTTTTTCAAGCTGTTGTTTTGCGTTTTTGTGGTAATTTGTTTGGTTTGATTGTACCTGATGCTGAGTCCAGTGGTTTTTTATCGTCTTCATTAGATAATTTTCGTTTCGATTGTGTGAAAATTGACGTTTATGGCTGATAAATTAATGTTCTGATAGTTGTTTGTCCTGGAGTATCAGATGGTTATATTTTATTTTGGTTGTTGCACTTATACCTATGTTCCTAATGGCTTCAGCTTTTCTTAACAATTTCTTTTTTTCGACATTTTCCCTCAGTAGTTCGTCAAATATGGAAATTTGTTCATTATTTTTGTTACTATATTGGATTCAAAAATGTCTGTTATCAGCGATTTTACACTATGTATATTATAAAGTCCAAATCTTTTAACGAAATACTTTAGTTGAAAATAATACTAAGGCAGTGTAAAATGGTATTTTCCAACAGCCAACTTTCTTTTTCCTACATTAAAAAAAAAATATATTTTTCCTTCTTATTTGGCATTCTAGAACATGATTTTTTCTTCGTGGCTATCAAGCTTTATGTTCAAAATATTGAATTTAGAATTTATTTTTATTTAAAACTGTAAATATGGAAATATGTTAATAACAAAAATACTTAATTTATATTCTATTGCTAAAACTTTACTTATTTACAAATATAAAAAAAATACATATGCCTAAAATAACAACACAACATAATTTTTCAGTACATATTTTTTTTCTTCCACTAATGAAACTTCACTTATCTTTGTTTCTTCTACTTATAGAATAATTGATAAAAATTTATTTATTGCAAAAACTCAATATGTATTTTTAAAATAACAAAAAACAAATAATTTTCGAGTGCATTTGTTTCCTAAACTAAACTAAACTTATTTAAAAAATGTAAAATGTAATGTAAATGTAATTTTAAAAATGTAAATATGTATATAAAGCGAATACATGTAACGAGTCGATGTTATTGTTTCTTCTACTTAGAAAAGAGTAGAATAATTGATAAAGATTAACTTATTTCAAAAAATCAATATGTATTTATAAAACAACAAACTTATTTAAAAATGTAAATAGGTTTCTTCTTTAAAAGAAAAAATTGATAAATGTTAACTTATTAACAAATATGCAAAGCCATATTACATATATTTATTTTCTTAAACGGTTGGCCAATTAATAATTGTTATTAAATTCATTAAAAACGTCGGTTTGACAACTGATTCCTCTGTGGCTTAAAAAGCTTATTTTCAGCTTTTGAGACTGATAATTTTTAAGTGTATATGTTCCAAGAAAAGCCTTAAGAATATATATTTATGTTGTATACAAAAAAAATGTTTTAAACTTTATTTCTTTCTAGCATTTTGTGAAAAAAAAAAAAAAATAGCATATCACAATATGGGATATACCATCCCATTGAAAGTATTTATGAATAATGAAAGCATTTGCATTTTTTTGACAAAGACTCAAAGGAAAATAGAAATAGAAGAATGTAGATATTTGTGCTTCGAAATTAGTCAAACGGCAGCATTGATTAATGCATCTAATAATTTTTGATTGATTTGTATAAGAAAAAAAATTTTCCGTTTTGGAACAAAGATATTTAATTTTTTTTTAAAGTTCATATGTATGTCCAAAACTGGAGACCCAAGCCCCCCCCACAGCCAAATCCTAGATCCGCTACTGCCTATACTCCATTTTAATTCTGCTCCTAGGCTTTTGGTTGGAGTTGGAAGTGTTTCAGCAACACAATGCAATGGTATAAATATAAATTCTGATGGTTGTGCGGGATTCAAGGGGGTCTACTATAGCTGTTAGCTGTATTGTGGCATAAGAATGGGAAGAGCATATGAAATAAAGTCATAATTCATTAATGATTTATGAATAAAATAAGAAAAAAAAAGTTATTAACATATCAACTCACGCACGGGTTTTAAAAATGTTTTTGTTTTTCTCTTGTTTTCTGTAGGTATTTTTGTGCAGAATTAAAAAAAAAAAAACAATAATTTCTACATCTTCGTTGAGTGTTTTTTTTTTCTTATTAAGTTTGCATTTAACATAATCGTGCAATAAACATGCATTTATTTGTGCTTAAACCTGCACTTGGTTTAAATACGTATGAGTATTTTGGTCAATTGGG
Organism: Melangyna quadrimaculata; assembly: GCA_949320155.1. Taxonomy (NCBI): domain Eukaryota; kingdom Metazoa; phylum Arthropoda; class Insecta; order Diptera; family Syrphidae; genus Melangyna; species Melangyna quadrimaculata. The sequence continues at coordinate 202,848,686 of OX439483.1, read as the reverse complement.
ATGAAATTAGGAGGGTTTATTGTATGTAATATCCAAGTATGATAATTTGGTAGACGCTTTTGGAAAAAGAGCACAAAAGTAATGTTTTTGCATGATAAAATAGCGTTGGTTCAATATTTATGAACACACAAATTTCTAAATCCCTGCCTACTTTAGGAAATTACCTTTTTTAACAGACACTGAAATTTTTATTTGATTGGCTCTTAAAACAATGACACTTAAAACTTGGGAGCCATTCTAACTACATAATTCGAAAATAAGGAAATACCCGGGTACCTATACGCTTTCCATCAAATTCACCCAGAGCACCAAGGTTCTTCTCTATAAGCAACTTCTCAGACCGATCATCACATACGGATCTCTTTCATAGTTTACTATTTCCAAAACCTGCATAAGAAAGCTTGTTCTTGTAATGTTTGAGAAGAAAATCCTGCGGATCTGCACGGGACTATATAATACTTCGACCAACGACAATGAAAGCATTACAGCAACAAGCGACTCTACAAAGCTCCTGGAATAACACCCCTGGACAATTGCATGATCAATGTTGCCAAAAGATTAACGAGCAATACTTGCAATCATCCGAACACGATAGTGAGAACCATAACAAGCGAAAGAGAGATATACCCTGAGCCTCCTCGATACTTAGATTTGGATGTACATAACAGCAATACTGCATTTATTTCTACTAACGACGAGGACGACGAAGACGAAGCATGCATTGAAGCAATCCAATTCTACGAGGACGCAGTGTCAAACTTCCCACCGTGGCTAGTACCCACCCTTACCCCGCATCCCACCAAAAAGACAATCGGATATGAACAAATCGAGATGAACCATCCAAAATAATGTTAACAACAAGGCAATTGTTTAAATAATTAATTATAGAAATAAAGAACAATGTATTAAATAAGGTCCCTTATGTGTAGGGTGTCCATCTTGGTACTTTAGAAAAAGAGGACATTTTTCTCTAAAAGCTATAAAAAGGAGAACATTAAGGGACAAAATAGAAGAAAAAAAATTAGGAACAAAACAGAGAAAAAAAAATCGATTTTAACGATTTTAAGTCCCAATCCTAATATATTCAATTTTCAGTAAAGGAGAATGGGCAATTTGGTTTACTCACGAATAAGATATACATCGTTGGAAAGCTTAGACCTAGTACATCATTTTTGTGTATGGACACAAAGCTGTAAACAATGGGGTTTAGGCAGTAAATGGCAACAAAGATTGTAACTAGAGCAAAAATTAATTGCAATAGTGTTCCATTGAAATGACAGAATTGGTCACTTTTGATAAACTGAATAGTCCGCAAAATAAACGATGGGGCTTAGGCAGAATATAACAAAATATAAAACAATTCGTCTGAGTTTATTCGAATTTGCAAAGTGTTTTCCTCATTTTTTTTGTCACTTATTTTAGCCAACTCCCATTGTTTAGGACAAAACAAAATACTCCTACGTTGGTACACTCCATAGAACCTAATCATTTTCATAGGTCTCGTTTCTAAGCCAGGTCCCATATATTTTTACCCCTTCTCCTTTAAAATCGTTTAGTTAACGGAGAAAAAGGACGTTTTTTTGGATTTTCAAACAAATTTTATAAATATCTAATTATGTCTGGCCACCATTAAAAACATAACAAAAAAATATAACAAGCTTGTACATAAAAATTTGTCTAATAATTTATTTTATATAATTTGTACTCACGTTAAATTTGTGATCGTGGACTAGCGTTTTCTGCATGTAAACTCAAAGTTCCCCGGATGTCGCTATGATTCTGGAATATGGTCAACTTTTTTTGGCGTTAGGCAATAACGCAAAAAAAAAAAAACAAATAAGATATTGGAAATATGGCCCAAAATTACTTTAGCTCCAAATTATACAATGGAATTGTCACCCAAATATTTTGTTTTTTTTTTGGAAAATTTGGGCACTCTTTCCCCGATTTTGTGCTATTTCTTCAAACAAAATTTCAACGGAATTCATTGAAATATATCGCCAATGTGTCAATTTCATTAGTTTTCTTTTACAAGAGTATACCTTGGGTGGCCCCCTTTGCGGGTTCAAAGGATTTTAACTCGGTTTTTGGGGCCTTTGTCCCGCTGACGCTACACCGTCGCTCAGCTTAGTTTTCTTGGACAACAGTATTTTTTCAGAAATAGATCATGTAGCTTCATCAAAATGTTTTCAGTAAAATTCCCAATTATAAGAGGTTTTGGGCAATATTTCATTACATTTGTAATTGTTTTTGACAATATTTCCTGTTTTTTGGCCTCATTTCCAGTTTTTCCAGTTTGTTTTATGAAAATTTTACTTTGTTTTTAAATTGATGAATAAAATGAAGCACCCTTTTGTAAGTCTCGTCTCGGTCTCCTTAAAATCGAAAATTTTCAGTCTCGTCTCGGTCTCGTGTCGGTCTCGTATAATTAAGTCGCGTCTCGGTCTCGTCTTCGTAAAATACGATTTCCGGCCAACTTGTTGATTATCGGAACGAAATATTTCCGTTTATAGTTTGAATACTTTGAATGCAGAAGAAAATAAATATTTAACTGAAATTGGATTTTTTAATTTATTAGACTCTCTGTAAATTTCGACCCAAATATACAACAAGCAACCAATTTTTCATGTTTTCTACATATTATCACAATCAAAGCAACTTCATTCGATTTGACCCACCCTAATGTATATAGAATTTGTTTTATAAAAAAATATTCATAGGTACCTACCTACCTAATTTAATGAATTCAAGTTTGTATCCCTCCTGAGTTCAGCTTCTTTAGTAAGAATAATAATAAAACTTAATTTCTTGAAAAATGTTGATAATTATTTTGGAAAGTATTAGCATTCTTTATTATATTTTCCCTTCTTTTTTTTCGTCACCATATACAGCTTGCTCACCATAGTCAGTCAATTCCTCTTAGCAAAACAAAAAAGAAACAAAAAAAGAAATAGAAAACAAGAAAAAGCCAACAAATCTGCAAATCTTTTCGCACCATCTCAAATTGCTCATTAACATTTTGTGTTTTCATATCACCTGTGAAAATCGTCCTACTCAGACTCAGAAGAATACCTCGCAAGCAATGCTCTTTAAACACAGAGGAGGAACTCAGTTAAAATGTGTACCTGCAGTGTTTTCCCATACTATACTACATATATTTATCTATACAAAACTCCAAGCAAAAATATCCTCTCTGGCTACCGTTTAAAGGTCGTCTCTTCGAAATGCGAATCAACCATCATCTCACCAATGCCGTAAAAGTTTCTCAATGAAAACGAATTTTGTTCAGATTGTCTGTCGCGACGAATCGAGTCGCGACTACTCGTTCTATTCCAGTCAAGTGGTAACGATTTATGTTTAATATTAAAATCGTTTAAATGGCAAATCTTTACTCCCAACAGTAGTCAAAGTGTCCCTTTTCCGTCCCTCCAATCCCACCGAGAATCACACAAGGATGAGCACTGAGCTAAGCAGCAACCTGACTAAGAAGCACTGTGCATGAAATCGCGACAACAGATTTCTTAATTTAATTGGCTACTGAAGAAGAAGCACTAAGACGGAAATAGTAAGCCACCATCATGAGTTGCAGTGACCAAAAGGAAGGAGCCAGCTTAGGCTGCCAGCCAAACTGTCTGAGTGCGCAATTCCCTTCAGCTTTAAAGCCAACTATATACTCGTAGCTTGCACCGTCCATGATACATCGTGTGTGCAAACCGAACCAAATAAAATGCCAAATAGATGGATATCTGTGAACTGTTTGCACAGCTTTGGAATTTTTAGAGTAAGCCCATCAACACTACACTGTACGGCTGTTGTAGGACGACGAGGTGTCTTCCGAGATTCGTAAGAGTGTGTCTTCGTCTTTAGCTTGATCTTTCCTCTCTATAAATCGATCGGTGGTCATATAGGTATGTTTCTCTATATATCGTAAGTGTGTCGTTTATTCTTAGTTTGCTTATTTGTATTTGTTGTTTTAATTTAAAACGTGGGAAAAAATGCGATGAAGGATGTGCGATAAAATATTTGTTTTATTAATTACTAATGGAATACATTTTGTATTAATTAATAAAAACAAACAGCGTTAAAAATGATTTTCCGCATACATATATTGTCTTCATGGATCCGGGGAAAGAAATTATTCTCGTTCAGAGAAAGATGTTCTTCCTGTTAACCTTAAGGCTACGTCCTAATTGGGAAGTCGTCGCGCTACCCAGCGATGAGCTTTGGTCGGTCGCATCGCTTGTTGATAGCGCTACCAAAATATGTGTCCTAATAGCGGTCGCTCATAAGAGCTACCATGCTTCAAAAGTGGTCGCAAACACACCATCGCGCGACCATTCTTTTGGAAATTGCACCAACATTGATAAGAAGAAAGGCAATCAACGAAAATTTTAACGGATAATTTAGCGAAATAAAGTGATTGTGCTGTGAAATTTATATTTTTCTACTTTCTTTATATGTAGCTAGCAACTAAAAACTTAATCAGATCCAATCCGGATTTATTTGGTCAATTTATATTGCACTCATAAATAGGTACCCAGTCATCGGTCAAAAATTGAACGAACGAGCCGAAAACGTTTGTTCCTTCAGTATTTAACAGAAAACAATGAATTAGCTTTTCTATTTCGTTTCACGTCTTCTTTTCTTTTGAATAATTTAAATTTTCCTCTAGTGGGCCTTTGGTCAGTTTTTGTTTTTTGTTGTTTTAAATTTTCAAGTGACGTTTCGGTTGTGATTACAACCTTCTTCAGACCTATATTGTTAAAAAAATGTTAAATTTTTTTCTTTAAATACCTATAAATACTAATTGAGAATACTAACAGCTTGGGTATTTAAGATTCTCTATAAGATTTGATGATTATGTAGTTTGTTAGTTTGTTTTTTATTTTTTTGTTCAATTTATTTAAAATCTTTAAAAAGACGTTTAAGCAAATTGTTTTATATTTGAATATTAAAATAAGAAATTTAAATATTAAAATATTGAAATTACTTCTGTTTTAAGTGGAGTGAATAAATAAAATTCAATTAAAAAGTACAAGCGACCTCAACTCCTGAAATTATTGTGTTTCGCCCAAGGTATAACAGTGGCCTCTTCAGTCAGTCTGTTATACCCTACTAAGACACAAATTTTGGTCGATGTTTACCGACTCTTATAAAAATCACAGCAAAAAGATACTGTGAATTTTATTATTCTAGGGGAATTTGTTTAAATTCGTGCACCTAGAAAATAAATACCCGTGGTCAGGTTTTTTATAATAAGAAGCTGAAGAAATTTAAATATTAAAATATTGAAATTACTTCTGTTTTAAGTGGAGTGAATGAAAAAAATTCAATTAAAAAGTACAAGCGACCTCAACTCCAGAAATTATTGTGTTTCGCCCAAGGCATATCAGTGGGCTCTTCAGTCAGTCTGTTAAACCCTACTAAGACACAAGTTTTGGTCGATGTTTACCGACTCTTATACAAATCACAGCAAAAAGATACTGTGAATTTTATTATTCTAGGGGAATAAGTTTAAATTCGTGCACCTAGAAAATAAATACCCGTGGTCAGGTTTTTTATAATAAGAAGCTGAAGAAATTTAAATATTAAAATATTGAAATTACTTCTGTTTTAAGTGGAGTGAATGAAAAAAATTCAATTAAAAAGTACAAGCGACCTCAACTCCAGAAATTATTGTGTTTCGCCCAAGGCATATCAGTGGGCTCTTCAGTCAGTCTGTTAAACCCTACTAAGACACAAGTTTTGGTCGATGTTTACCGACTCTTATACAAATCACAGCAAAAAGATACTGTGAATTTTATTATTCTAGGGGAATAAGTTTAAATTCGTGCACCTAGAAAATAAATACCCGTGGTCAGGTTTTTTATAATAAGAAGTTGAAGAAATTTAAATATTAAAATATTGAAATTACTTCTGTTTTAAGTGGAGTGAATGAATAAAATTCAATTAAAACAAGCGACCTCAACTCCAGAAATTATTGTGTTTCGCCCAAGGTATAACAGTGGGCTCTTCACAGTATCTTTTTGCTGTGATTTTTATAAGAGTCGGTAAACATCGACCAAAATGTGTGTCTTAGTAGGATATAACAGACTGACTGAAGAGCCCACTGTTTTTTCTGTACTACCAGTATTTAAATCGGATCTGTGACCTGCTATTCGATTCTTAGGTTTTTGCATTGACGTTCCTACATAAACAGATGGACATGGTGTCGATCCGTTACCTAAACATTAAATACTATATACAATATCTGATTTGTCGACTGTGAGTGTTTTATCTTTTAATTTTGAAAAACTGAATTCCGAAGAGTATTAGCTGGTTTAAAAGCTGTAAGGATTTTTTCTTTATCTCTAATGGGTGCGTTTAATAAACAGTTACACAAATTTGGGATATATAAAGCACTTTTATATATAATTTTTGGAACATCTGCTATTTGATTTGGATTTCTGACGATATTGAAATAATTATTAATTAATGATTTAATTATTTCAACTGGGAAAGAATTGGATGATAACGTATTCATTATAATCTCAATGTTCTTTTGTCGAAATACAATAGTACTATTATCTAATACTCTATACTTATAAAATTTCTAGCTGTATTTATAATCATTTGTTTTGGCTGTTTTGAATTGAAATTTATCAGACGACCAGAAGAAGTTATTTTTGTATGCCAATCAAAAAGTATGCTTCTAAAATGTCTTATAACTTTTACATCAAGATCGGGGAGTATTCCTTCTTTTTCAATTTCAACTGTAAGTTGTATTTTGGGATGAAAAGAATTAAGTGCTGTAAGTGTTGAATTAACCTCACTTGATTTTAGAATTAAAAATAAATCATCTACATATTTTGTAATGATTTTAGGTACATAAGTTAGTTTCTCCAAAACATTATCATGTAAAAATTCCATAACTATGTCTGCTATTAAAGGGGATAAAGGACTGCCCATTGGAACGCCTTGTTTTTGTTTGTAAGTGATATTATTAAACTCCAAATATTTTTATCAACTATACAAAAACGCAATAAATCTAAAAATTGTTTTTTCGGAATATTTGTATTTTCTTTTAGAATATCCCAACTTTTCTCAACTAATGTTAATGCTACTTCAGTTGGAATATTTGTAATAGTATTAGATAATAGTAATATTGTATTTCGACAAAAGAACATTGAAATTATAATGAATACGTTATCATCCAATTCTTTCCCAATCGACATAATTAAATTATAAATTTAAAACAACAAAAAAAAAACTGACCTAAGGCCCACTAGAGGGAAATTTAATTTAGCAATAAAAGGTCACGAAAAAAAGAATTAGTTTCTTTTGAATAAGCTAGGAACTTATATTTTTTTTGCAAAAGAAAGGATTTCTAGGAACAAAGATGTGGAGTTTTTATTGCGAAAGAACGACGTTTATCCCTTAAAAATAGTTTAAAGGAACTTCGTTTATCAATTTTCCCTCAAACTTTATTTCTTTGCGCGATCAAAAACAAACTTGTTTGATTTTAAGCGATCAAGCTACTTACCGTCGCGTCGCACAGTGTGAAATTTTCAGATTCTAGCGGAAGTTAAGTCTAAATTTAAATAATATTTTTGTTAACTTGTTTTTTTTTCGTGGAAATGATTTACATAATCAGATTAATTTAAATTTAATAATTCATTTTAATTTTATTTTAACAAAAGCATAGTTTTTAAATAAAAAATAAATACATTATTAGAATTAATTTGAAATTCCGTCAGTTTGAAACTGTTTCTTCAGGAAGATAATGACATTTAGTTCTTGAAAGCCTTGATCAACGAACGCAGTGGATCTGATGATATTTCCAACTTTTCGTTACTTGGAGTTTGGTACCAAACTTCAAAAACACTCAACCTATTAATTTTTCTGTAAAACAAAAATATTTGTATGGGAGCTGCAAAAGGTTGCAAGAACTTATTTTTGATTCTAATTATATAAAGTACACACAATCAAAATATGAAAAAATTAGAGCGGGTACACGCAGGTAAACTTAAAAACCTTTGTCTCAAAGTTAAAAAACACGTTTTTTAATACCGTAGCGAAAATTAATTACAAAAATAAAAATAAATAAAACTCACTTAAGCATGTACTATAAACTTCAGAGATATAAAATATCGAATAATTTTACCGTTCACAAAACACATGTTAAAACAGCAGAGCTCAGCTCATCCGCTGTACAATGCATTTAATTCTTTCTTCACACGGTGTTTGGCTTTGACAGCTAACTGTACAAAATATAATGGAAACATGAAGCTATTACTACCTGAATTGAATCAACCGTTATGTTAAGAACTGAAAAAAATCGGTTTTGTACTCGACAGCTCAACTTTTTTTCTTGACTTAAGTTCCGCTGAATTGTGAAAATTTCACACTGTGCGTCGCGTCGGTCGCACAAACTCGATTTCTAATTTATTTATTCATTTACTTCATCAATCAGATATAAAATATCTTACAGCTACAGTTAACTTACAAACTAAGGTTTATTAGGACACTACCCTACACTTATTGGGTTTGTTTGTTGAAAGCTTGTGTGATGTATCTACTGCTTCATCGCGCGACCGCGTTCATGCTGTAATTAGGACACATTGTTGATATGTTAACGTTTGATATTTTGATCGTCCGATTCAGCGATCGGTGCTCGTTGCTACACAATTTACCGCGAATTACATTTTAAAGTGTATGTAAGTAGGTACTCAGATCAAGTTAAAATACCTTTTTCAAAATAATTCTTTTGTTGAATTCATTTCAATACTAAGGTTATTGCACCCTTTCCAAACTCTGATTGCCACTTCTTATTCATAACTGCCTACTTTATGGCTTGGCTAACTATATCTATGTATAACTCAAATACTTCCAAATTTTTTACGCAACTGCTATTATTTCTGGAACAGATGATACCTACTAATTAACACCACTTAATAATATAATTGCAAAATTAATTTTCACCTGCAATTCAGGTATTCTTCAAATATAGGCAACCCTATCAACAGGGATAACTTGATACAAGGTACACCTTTTTTAATAAGCCGCATCACTGCCTCTGTCGGACGCATCCTTTGGGGCAGTAAATTAATCCTATACATCCTACAGGTATGTTTGTTTGTTGGTATATGTAGCATTGAGAAGAATAACTTTAATATTTTATGGCAATAAAATTACCGGGACCGGAATTCGGAACGATGACATGTCAAACGCATCACAGCTCAATGTTTTGAGTGATATTAATTATTGAGTTTTAAATTAAGAAAGAGAAAAAGGTGTACTGAATTTGGGGTTACCATTACATTAACACTTACAAATTCTAAAAGTCTCGTTTTAAAAAATGCAGGCTTTGCAAGACTGTAGATGTACAGCCCTGTTCTGTTTTTCATCGGGGGGAATCTGCCTTGAACTTTCGCTAGTTACATTCCAAGTACCTATAATGATGATTTACGTCGGTAATACGGTGTGGTATTCTCTTATTCACGTGAACGCACTCATTGGGCCTTACCAATAAACAATCACTAAACACGCGTTTAGATAACCGCTACATTAAACTCTAAAGATGAGTTTATTTGTGTGTTTAACAATAATCAAATTAATCACGTCTTTTACTAATTAGTGCTCTATTATTTCATCTTCTACATTTTTTGTCAAACAGACAGTTGCTGCCGAAATGACATTTGAGTTATTTATGAAAAACCCAAAAATAAAATTTCGGCTGCATTTGTTATTTCAAGTGAAATTATTAAAAATACAAAAATTATAGCCCATAAGTTCCGACGACGTTCAAAACATTGTAGATGACATCAGCATTTTAGACGAGGTGGCACAACTTTGCCGAACGAATATGTATCGGAAAAGGATCGATCCATTCGCTGACTGTTACCTCGTTTACATGATGTATTCGACCGAGCTTCAAGCTCGCTTGGCCCCTTTGTATACCTGCCACTGAGTTGATATGAGCTTCAACCTACTCGATTCCACTTCAGGAGCGGAGTCGAGTCGAAATTGTTGATAAAAAACTTGGTCGAAGAGTCGGTCTGATGGATGTGTTAACGTCAGTTGTTTTGCAAATGTTTTTTTTTTTTTGTTTTGATAGCTATGCGAAGTATGTACTAAAATTCATTAAATTGTAAGTAACTGTTTTTGTGTGAATTAAATATATTGAAGCCATTCCTTCAACTGTAATCTCAATACCATATCAACTCAACTTCAAATGGGGCTACTCACGTGACGAAAAACTTGGGTCTAAAATCCGACCCTAATCCAACTCGAGCTTTCGATACTGCTTGTAAATGGGGTATAGGAAAGGGTTGCCATGGCTGTATAAGCTAACCTAGGACAAAAAGTTTTAAGATCCCGGACTTTGGAGGACCTCATCTACCTTTAAAAAGAGGACAAAAAAGGGCAAAATGAAATCAAAAACTAGGTCCATGAACTCATACAGAAATATATTTCATATTTAAAATACAAAAAATAAAAAATAAATAACATAGTTATGTATGTTTATCTACAGATTAAATTTTTTTCAAGAACTCATTCATTCAACGAGGCCAATCGTTCACTAACCATTTACATGCAATACGGATTGGTTTGATTTGTTGTAATCCCTTGAGAAAAAACAGGTGATGATAAAACAGTTCTCAAAAACGAAATCTCAACCTATCCCAAAAATTCTCGTATACCTAGTCAGCTCTCAGCTATCTGAAGAAAAATGTCAAGAAAAGCTGAATTCAAATTTAAATTTTACGTTGAATTGTATGCTAGGTAAACCTTTCCAGTTATGGTCTTTCACAAACATATGCGGATATATCTCAGAGCAACGTGAACGTGGATATTGCTATTAATTATAAGATCATACAATTACTCACAGCTTAGGTTTTTGTAATTAAATTTAGTTAAAATTATACCCTTAAACATTTCGGGTAATAATCTATTTCTTTCCTTTGTCCATTGTTAGATTTTTTATTAGAACACTCTTGTTTTTTTTTAGATTCAAGCGACCATTTTCAGTTAAACTATAGGTAAGATGTTCAAAAGTGAAATTTTAATTTTTTTGATCCCGGTTATTTTTAGCAATTATTTTACATCTAAAATTCAAATTTAATTTTTAAAAATTTTAGTTTGTAATGTGTTAATATAAAATTCGCGAGTTTGTAGTTGGCCCAAACATTTTTTTATGTTCAATACAAAATTAAGTTTTTTCGGAATGAACATTTTAGATTTTGGTAATTAATAAGAATCGTTCAATCAAGGGTTGACACATGGAAGTCAAATAATTGTTCATTTTATGTTTACTTTTAGATTTGTATTGTCTCTCTTTTTATTTAAAATTCAGAGTTCGATGATTTTTATTTAATTTTCAAAATTACTTGTTAGGAGCAAAAAGAGGATAATTTTTTTAATTTTTTTTACAAAACAGAGGACGCATGTCAACCCTAGTATAGGACAACAAACATTTTTCGGCACTACGGTGAGGTTTTTTTTTTGTCCCAGTAAAAACCATTTTGTAACAATTTACCACTGCAAGGTAACTGTATAATTGATCTTGTCCGATCAGACAACACCTCACTTTCCATCAGAGGTGGGTCAATTTCACTAGAAGTAATAGCTCTTACCGAAATCAGATATCTGGCTGCAGGTTTATATTAGACGTCACGTCGGTAAGTTAAGGTGATAAAATTTTTTTTACATGTACATATCGTCGCCCTTAAATAAAACCGGCATAACTCAAAAAACTTCATTCTTCAGAAAATGAGTTTAAACTTTTTAAGTCATACGATTTACAATGAAAAGGAAAGATGTACCAATTGGAACAAAGTTCATCTAGCGGGATTCCAAAGTACTACAGTTATGCCAGTTTGACAGAAAGAATTCGTTATTTGTAGTCGATTGGCATCATTTACTCAAGAATCGAGTTTTTTGAGCTATGGCGATTTTCTTAAACAGCGACGATATGTAGGTGCATAGTCATTCAAACGTTTGATTATTTACTTCAACAATTTTATTTTATTCACAACATTTCTAAACAATCAGTGAGCAATTGTGTAAACAAGTTTGTGAGAACCTTGGAATCGAAGGCGAGCCAATTCATGATGTTTTCTTCCGATGCTGGGGAGATACCTCAGATGAATAGGAATTTTTTTAATACCGCGGGATTTTCCAATGTGTTATTGAGGAACACACATCAAAATCAGAAATCTTGGTCACGGCACAGATGTGGAAAAATTTTTAATTCCATTAATGTTCAGGTGTTTTATTTTGTATTGCATAAAGCACTTATTCTGCTTCTGGCTAACGTTTTGAGCCGATTCCACTGATCACGTATTTGTTTTGCAGTAAAGCAATAATCATTGGCATTAAATATTTCTTCAATGTTCTGCCAATCTTGAAACTTCGTTTTGAGTGTTTTCCCATCGATCGTTTAATTTGCTTTCTATGGTTAAAGAAAAGGGCGCCATCAGCAACTCTTTCATTGTTGATGTTCAGTTCGGGCTTCGGGCACAGACATCGCTTTGCTGTTTCTGCCATTATAAAAATAATTCAATCTGAAATAAATTTAAATTTATGTATGCACACATTAAAATTTATTATAATTAAATAAGAAATTAATCAATAATCACCCTTATTGCGATTGTCAATCATGAATTGATAGTCTTTTTATTATTTATCAAGCAATTTCTTCATTCGGCATTGTGTTTGTCAACCTCCAATAAAATCTATTGTCAGTGTCAATTGTCGACTTTATTGATATTTGCCAATTTTTCTTTCAACTGAAAAAAGTTATTCGACGAAGCGTAAATTTGTGCGAGAGGAAAAAAATTTAGGGTTTTTTGCGTAAATTATCGATTTAAAGTTTTGAATAATCATTTACATGACAAAGATAGTAAGCAAGAAGCAACAAATAGCAGCTGGCTTGAGCTTGATTGGTTGAGCTTATGGATGCAAATTTGCAATTTGCCAGAGGAATATTTTCAAAAGCAAGACTTTGCTATGGATCTAAATATTTTATAACCACCTAAGCGTGCCTCGGAGAGATGTCAAAGAGAAAATTTTATTTAACAAATTTCATACATTTGTTTTTTTTTTTTTAATTCTAATTACTTTTAGGAATGGCGTATGGGTAGACCTTAAATCTTAAATGCAAGATCAGGAAAATGGACCGAACAGAAATGGAAACATGCGTTAATCCACCTGGGAAAGAATTTGTTTCTGAAGAGTAAAGACATTTCAAACGAAGTGAATATTGAAGTCACAACTGTTCCAAGTACGAGCCAGACGAATTTGCAAACCACATTCATGGAGCCTGAGGTCTTTGTGCAAAGGAATCTCAAAAAAGTTTCACGAACGCAGAAACTACAAGCAGAACGCAAGAATATGTTGGAAGACCAAACCTTGCCACGAAAACAGTTTTACGACAACATGAAGAACATTGAATATTACATGAAAGAGAATGTAAAGGTAGGTACAACAAAAAACAAAATTGTTTGAATTAAGAAAGAAAAAAACATAGAAAATAAAGAAAAAAGATAGAAGGTTAGATTAAAACTAAAAATAGAAATCCTGGAGCTTAAAAAAAGTATGCTTCTTTACTTACTAACATAGCATTTAAGCTATAGAAACCTTTTCTATTATAATAAGCGTGCTGGAACTGTTTTTTAGGGGACGCAATTTGGTGTGCGATCCATCCACACAACCTATTATACCCGGGATCTCACTCCTTTCAAAAAAGTACATTTTTGCGCGATGTTTTTCAAAATCTGAGTACATATATTTTATCCATCTTCAATTTCCCTCAAAATGAATGAAACGGTGAACTGGGCAAGGCCAATTGAAAAATCATTTCCTATGCTTAATTGGTACGACCCTTGTTCCAATTCAAGGGGGTTTGAAGCATCTCTTAGCTCCTTTCTTCTTCTTGCTATTTCTTAAAGTGTATCGTCATTTCCGTCAAACCACAATTCCACTGAGGTCATTTTTAATTGCAATTGAATTTACTTGTTTTTATTTTGACAAATAATTATTTTGATAAATAAAAATTATCATTTCAATAATTTATTTGAACGAAAAAACCTCCTAACGTCAAATAAATTGTGATGAACTCACATCGGTCAAATAAATAATTCACAATGATGGAAACTTTTATCAACTAAGTTGGTGCTTGGATACCAAAAAAAAATCGGGTGGCACAGCGGCTCATGAAGAACCAGGGCCTAGTGACTAACAACTCGCAACCATTCCTGTGTGCGCCTATCGACAGGAATGGAAGGGACCTACAATTTTATGCCGAATCCGAACGGCTAGACGAGAAGCACTTATTCGTGACAAGTGATACTCTTGGAGGATTTCAATTCAATTCCTCGCAAGAGGCAGTAGCCCTGAAAAAAAACTTTAGTTTTTGGGTGGACGAGGCTGGGAAGCGAACCCAGACCTCCAGCGTGACAGTTGAACGCACTAACCATTACGCTACGGGCTACTACCTTGGTGCTTGGATACACGAGCGCAAAAAAGAATTAATTCACGAAAGAGAACGCATGATTTTTTAAGAAAGAAGGAAAGGGATGGAAAGAATGCCAAGTTTCGTTATTTTCCACATTTTCAGATATGAGTTTTGTGGTAAAAATCATGTTTCTTTCTTAAACGTTCTCCTTTTGACAGACATTTTCATTTCTATTTGCTCAATAAAATTCAATTCAAAAAATTTTTTTTTTTTATTTTGTGGTAGTAAATTAAATTAGTTATTCTGAAGCAATGGCTACTTGGACTCGAGCTCAAACACTAAAGTGAATAGAAGTGTTATAAGACTATCGAAATGTATTTCAAATTTGTCACGCAGACTATAAAAACGGGGTTAAAAAGTCGAAAAGTTTAAAGGAAATTGTGGAGAAAACAAAATGTTTTCGAACGGAGACGTCTATCAAGGATGTGATTCTTAAGCTTAGAACGCTTAAAACACAATATTTAAAAGAAAAAAATACCTAACATTATCCGTTCAAAAAGAAGTGGTGCGAACGAGGTGTACGTGCCTAAATTGTGGTGCTACGACAGGCTTAATTTCTGGGAGAATCAAATGTGTCATTCTTGTCGGTAAGTCAATAATTCAAAATTAAATAAATATTTTATGTAAATTTATGAACATTTATGTAGGAGCAATTGGAGTTACCACGTCCACGCACACCCAGTTCATTACGTACTACAGTTCCGGTAGGTTAAGAGTTTAAGGACATGTTATACAAACTACAGAAATGAAACGGGAAGGCGATGTATCAACCCTGGAACTCAAAGCGCAACAGGCGCTTTCATCTGCTGATAAAATAGCAAATGCAATAGCAAACAAACCACCCGCAGTTCTCCGATATTTCTTAGGCAATTTAGAAGAGGAAATGATAGTGGTGAAGGATGAAGACCTGATGCGGAAGATGAAGTGGAAGATATATGACATCGTTAAACAATTCGAGAGCAAGAAAATAAAGTGAACGTAGTGTCGGCGGATCACTTTCAAGCTCTTCAACTCCATTAGGATTTATCAATCCCAAATAAGGCTGTTGTCTGAAGTGACCCATGAAGAAAATTCTAATTCAACAAATTAAGTTCATCATACAAGATTTTAATTGAAAGTGCAATGAAAGATGTTTTTGATGACGAAGATTTTTTATAAGTAGTTACTAGTTCTTTTTTTGTTTTGTTTTGTTAATTTTTATTATTTTTTAGTTTTTTAAAAAATAAATCTAATGCAATATTATTTAATTAATAAATTAATGAAATAGTTTTAAAACAATATCTATAAATTTTATTGAAAACGACGATAACTATCTTTGTCATCAAGACGAAGTTCGTCATAAAGAAACCTAAATGAGCTATCCCCAATCCTTTTCAGTCTCCAAGTGTTAACTCATTCTCTTTTTTTAGAATTTTATGTTTTTTGTTTTTCTTTTGCAGCCGCATAAAATGACAAAGCAGCTGTAACATACATATATCCATCCCGCTGCTGCCAACAAATCCTCTTCAATTTTGTATGTTTTTATTAAATTTATCACCACCGTAATCCAAATAGGAGTTTTCTAGCAAACAAAAAACAATAAAATAATAGTCTTGTTGCAAAAAAAAGTGTCTGCGGCTGAATATTCATCGAAGTTTTTAGTGTTTCAATTTCCGACCGTTCCTCAAATGTCAAATTTTCTTGCATTCCCACTTAATTTTTTTTTCTGTATGTAGCAGTAGCAACACAAGTCATTCTTTTTTGCGTTCGTGTATCCAAGCACGTATACAATACCGAAATTTCAATTATTGATTGATAAATTTTAGCAATCGTCAACTGGTTGATCATTGACAATCGTAATAGGGGTGTGTCTATTTTTTTAATTTAATTAACTTATTTAGTTTTATTAATGTGAACAAATTTTACAGCCGAAAAATTTAGTTCCTCGACAAAAGACAAACATAAAAGATAGGGAAAATTTCTTTTGCTACGAACTGTCAGAATGGCGTTTTCACTTAATCATGAAATTAAACATGCATTTCCTTACTTTAAAATTTAGAGCTGACTATTAAATTGATTTATGGTACATTATTTAGTTTTCACTTAAATATTTTAGTCGTCACTTATTTTATTTTATACAATTCAGATCCGCATATAAAATATTGCGGGTATTCAATTGTTGGTTTGTCTGACCTCTGACTGGTTATATTGCTTCCAAAAATGTGAGTAAAAACAAATTTTTTGCTTAATTTAGACTATTTGCTTTTTAAATAAAGTTCAATGCTGTCCATATGAGTTTCCATTTCATTTAAAAAAAAAATAATCATCCAAAACAATTTATAAAAATTTCTTTAGATTTTGACATAAATAGGGTCAGCTGTTTATGCGAATGACACTTGACTTTGTTCTTACAGTTAAGTCAAGAAGCAGTTTTTCAGAGGACAATGGATGCAAAAAGACTTCACAGACGCGGAAGATAAAAACTCGGGCTTTAACATTAATCTTGCGTTGAAAAACTGGCTCTTATCAGAAAATAACTGGAGTACCTATATGCGTTCAATATTCATCAAACTTTGAAAAACCTTTGATATGCTTTTATATAACCAATCTTTCGTTCATGCAGAGTGTTCTCTAAAACATCCGCACGAACCAAAATTCGTGGCCATTTGCCGTCACCGTGTATACAAAACCGAGACTCATCGAGCTCAGCGATATCTGACGGTAAGCACAGGCGCACAAGTGCTGTTACGGGCCAAGATCTTTCATCGTCTCTATTGTCATTCTAGTTGGTTTGGGTGTTTGTGAGCAATCATATTCATTAATCAGGACATGAATGGGTTTTGCTGAGCATATTTCAAGTTTAAAAATGTTTTTTCTTCGAAGCGTCTATTATTGACGAAGTTATTTTTCAGAACCACAGAACAAATTCTCTGCTCTCTTAATTTTAACTAACTAACCTGAACCTGTGAAAACGACTTTAAAAAAAAACTAATCAGCTACACTTAAACCTGACGTATGGCATCCCTAATCGCGTCCTCATGGCAGTTGCTAAAAGATGTTCGGAACAACTTTCGATGCATTCCTTATATCTTCTACAACCAATTTCTTCATCCCTTTTAAGGAAACTTTTAACATGGATTGGGGCAATTAAAAATGTAAATATTTTGATACCCAATTTGTTGATGGAATGTGAAAGAGGTCAACTCCTGTAATAAACGCATTATGTTATTGATATGCCATCAAAGTTTACCATCACAGCGTTCACAATACATATCTTCATTATACCTATATTTACCTATATGGATATATAGATGGACGGTATAATCATTATGCAAAGTAGTAAGTTAGGTACTATAGCCTTGTGCACATGGGAGAACTTGATGCGGCTTTTAAATAATTCACGTTTTAACTAAATAGAAAGGTACCCCTGAAGTAGAGATCTATATATACGATATACACTGCTAATTTGAGTCAAATTACAAAAGCTAAACCGCCCCAAAAAGTGTTTTAAAACGAATATAAGCGAGTTCATTACATGTGGCTACTGCTTGCTGAGGGTATATTCTGTAATGCATAGCAGCATAGTGCATTCATTGGTGGAAGATTATCCGTCGGACGGGACGCAAGGTAAAACAATGGAGTAGATTTATGAAATAAAAATGCAGAAAAGGTAAGGCACACACATTTCAGAATCTTATCGTTGGGAAAAGATCTTGAGCTCTGATATCATTGGCCAAGAAAGAAAACTGAACTTATTTTAATTTGTTATGGAAAAAAAATAAGTTCTTTTTTCGGGTTTGGCCAGATGGAAAAAAAAACTTATTTGAAGACCTTAGCGAACTGTCATACATGTATAACAAGCTTATGGAGACTTAAAATATAAATTTTATGGTGCGATAGCTCGTGAACAACCATCTGAATATTGTGTCCTAGTGACTGACAACTATCAAATATTTCTGAAAGGGTCATCAAGCGAATGTAAATAACAGACTTAATAAGTGGTGTAGGTATTTCTCTTAACGAGATGAGGTGTGTATTAAAAAAAAAAATTAAGTTCAAATCTCCAATTTGAAAATGACTTTTTTTTTGTTTGTTTTTCCATAGTTTATAGGATCCTTAAGATTATAGTGACCATACGTCCCGGTTCAGCGGGACAGTGCGTTTTTGAAGACTCTGTCCCGCGGCCATAACTGTCCCGCTTAATGTCCCGCTTTTCCTACGACGCGACGCTAACGGCCTCAACAATTATCGAAACGAAGTAATTAAATAAATTCTACTTTATATCCCTGTGCGTGTGCATACAAATTGACGCATATTAAACAAACGCTAGAGCATATTTATATATTCTCGGAAGATTAAACAAGCGTTAGCCCATGTATATTCCATGTTAAATGAATAATTGTCAGTTTATCTTGTAGTCTGTCATTTTTAAATTTAAAACAAAACAGTTTGCTGTGAAGTGAAGTTTATTGGAGATTGGACGGGTAGTTGTAATAAGGTAAATAAAAAACAACTCAAATATGTTGGCACAAAAATTAATAATATGAACGCTTCGGCTACATGAAATTTGGCCCCAATCAAAAATGACCCCAAAAGAAAATTGAAAAATGGCCCCAAACTTATCAAAATGGCGCCAAACACAAAATGAAAAATTGCCCCAAAATTAATATAAGAAGCAACAACAGGAGAAAAATTACAATCGTACAAAAAATGTTTTGCGTCGGTTTGGGAGACCCTTAAAAACGCCTTGCTTGGCCCGCTTCGCGGGTTCAAGGATTTTAACTCCCTTTTTGGGTCTGTCCCGCTCACGCGACTCCGTCGCTCCGCTAAGGGTATACTCAGTCGCCTGGCGGGCGCTTATATTGTCAGTCGGTCTGCTATCAAAGTTTTTGTTGTAAAAGTATTTTGGTTTAAGAATAAAAGTTTGGGCCATTTTTCATTTTCATTTCAATTTCACCCCAAATTTTAAAATGAAAAAAGGCCCCAATTTACAAATTTTAAATTTTTTGTTTGTTTTTATTGTTTCCCATATTTTTTTTTCATTTTATGTTTGGGCCATATTTCATTGGGGCCAAATTTCGTGTAGCCTTACGCTTCATTATATATAAATAGAAATAGAATGGCATCGACTTCAGCAGCCAAAAAAATGCAAGAGGGAGTGTATCTGTATATTCTCGGAAGATTAAACAAAAAAATATCCATTCCTGATAACTGGTGATAATTTTTATGAACAAATTAAAATTAATAATGAAATTCTTAAAGAGATTCATTCTTCATCCAAATAGAAGAATTAATTTTAAATTTGTAATTAAATCATATGTAGGTACTGGTACCTGGTACCTACCTATTTAAAACACAAATTTTAATTTTAATTTCCTAGAAAACTATTTATTTTTACTTTGACATTGTATAAATACGCCGTTATGAATATTGAGGCTGATTTTTTTTTTTAAAGTTTTTATTAAAAAAAATTTTAAGAGATTAATATTCTTACATTTTCACTGACCCCTTTTTTTAATCAAAACTAAAAATTGTTATGAAGTCTGTTCTTTTTTTTTAATATGTCATTTGTCGTTTATGTTGCGTACTATTTTAAATTTTTACTTTAAAAAATTATAATTTCTACTCCCTGTGAAGTTTTGAAAATGTGTCCCGCTTTTGCTTCAAATAAATCTGGTCACTATACTTAAGATGGCTGTGTACAACTGTGAGTAGAGCATGTAGAGATAGTTTTCCCTTCATTTTTTGTTGTTAGTTCATGAATTTTGTCTACTTAAATTGCGGATTCTATGAAATAACGCCTCGAACTAAGGTCATACATGGTAGGTAGGTAGGTAGAAATGGCGGCCAGGGGCAGTCTAGCCCATAGCCCAATTAGCGCTAAGGTGCCCCGTTTTGATACCATAACTCGTTTGAACCTGTGGATGGAATTGAAGAGAGAAAATATGGGCATATACTCAGGATATCGTCGCTTTTTATTTGAGTTTAGAAAAGGATTTTGTTGTAGCACAATCATCAGAAAGTGGATCACTCACTCAACCAGATCAGCACCCGCACCATCCACAGTTAGCCCACTGGGCAGTTCGTTGGCTGGCACTGGAGCGTCCACTGATCTGATTGGGTGATCATCCGGCCGCTGTGCACCACAAACCCCCACCAGAACCCTAGTCCACTATCTTGTGATCATAGGGAATCGACGGAAGGTATAATGCATAAGTAGCCGAAATTTGTTTATTTCGTCGCGTTGAGAAAAGAGATCAAGTCTTTGATCTTCATTTCAGGAAGTTCGTTGATGTCGTCAAAGAATGCTCTTCCGAGTGACTGTTTCATACATACTCGAAATGCAATTTTATTGAATCCGAATAACAAAACAGGTAGATTTGCATACTGTCCGTAATCAAGTGAGACAAGAAATTAAAGCGAAAAAGCTCCATAAAACAGAAATTTCTAGACATACCATTAATTTACAACCTGATGACTACATATTCTTCTTTTATACTGTAAGTGATTTATTCCAGATAAGCTAATGGTTAAGAGAATACTGAAAAATGTAAAAAATATAGTATACTGTCCGTAATCAAGGCAGCACACGAGATAAGTTTTTGTGTTATTTAAAATTATATTTATTCTTTACTAATTTATAAGCAATATATATACATAGATGAAATAAAAACCCCACAAGTGGAACCGTTGGTGAAGCAGTTGAGTGGGAGAGTTGTGGTCCCCCTCGAGATCATGACAATCGCCGGCCAAATGGAGAAGAAGAAGAAATAAAAAAATCATATACATACATAACTTAGTACCAGCACGATGTCGATTGGTATTGGTAGTCCAGTGGTTGAAGGGTCCCCTTTTTCAGCTTTTGGTGAATATCTTGAAAACTAAAGGTCATTTAGCCTAAAAATTTTTAATATAACTGCTTTTTAATATAACAGGCTTTTAAGGACCCTTTTAAACTAAAACCTCATTTTCTCTCATTAAATTTTAAAAGTGTCGTGAAAGTCATTACATCCCTTGACATATACATAGGTGCTTTGATATCCTCTTTGTTTTTTTTTTCGCATATTTGGCAGACTGCAACCATAAATTATGAATAAGTAATAAATTTTGGGTTTCTTTTTAGAATAATAGATTGGTCATCATCTTCTAAGCCTGTGAATGAAGACGGCAACATGAGATTCGCGAGTTTTTCGCGTCCACAGAATTTGTTTTTTACATGGTGATGGTAGCTACCAATGCAGAAATTATTTACTTACCCCAGTACTTAACCCCAATATGTTTTTTTTTCGCATATTTGGCAGACTGCAACCATAAATTATGAATAAGTAATAAATTTTGGGTTTCTTTTTAGAATAATAGATTGGTCATCATCTTCTAAGCCTGTGAATGAAGACGGCAACATGAGATTCGCGAGTTTTTCGCGTCCACAGAATTTCGGAAGAGAAGTGTACTGTTTAGTTTACCGTCCTTTTTTCATTTCTTAACATTTTGTATATATGAATAATGTTATTTCACTTTTTCTCGTATACTACTTATGTAAGAACCTCAACCTTTCATATCCATCTTTTGTATACAGGGATGTGAGCAAACTCATAATTTTTTGCATTCACGCGCAACGAACGACATGTCTGCATCGTGTATGGAGAATTGTACACATGCAAAGACGAGCGAGAACATTTGTGGAGTAAAGCCTAGTACGCTGCTGATGCGAAACGAAATTTTCCTGTGGTCTCTAAGAAGACAACGAAATGCTTACGAAAACACAGCGGAAAAATATTCATGGAGAATTTCACAAATATCAAATAAATAAAACATAATTTATTGAAAAAATCAAACAACCAGCCATGCTATAATGAAAGGAACAACAAATAAAAACACGAACAAACCCAAATGTCATTTTCCGCACCCAATTAATTGTCCGGTTAATTAATTCTGTGCGAAAATAGAGTGGAGACTTGTCAAAGCGATCTGGTATAATCATTAATTTCGTTGGTCGAACAGCGTACCACAGAACGAAAAGCACAACGAAATTTTTCGTTTATGATTTTGTCATGTCATTTTTGTATTCAGCAGCGTACTTGGCTTAAACATGAATAAAAACAGTGAAAGAAAATTTTTTTAAACAATACCTTGCTCCAAGTTATTTTTTTTTTTCTTTGATTCATATTTTTTTTTATTGTCTCAGCAATGACAAGAGCAGCACGACGAAAAAATACAAACTAATGTCTGTGCAGATAATGTGCACCGCGTGTGGCGAAGGCATGTTTGCACAGACTTAAGATCTGCACCGACGTGTCTGTGTCGTGTATGGGCCCTATAAGCCACGGCGGCGCCCTCATAAATTTATTTATAGGGCCCATACACGACACAGACACAGACACGTCGCTGCAAATTGTAGTCTGTGCAAACATGGCTTCGCCACACACGGTACAGACAATCTGCACAGACAATACTTTGTATCGTGATTCGTGACATCGTGGTCGTCGGGTCGGAAAAATGGGGGATACCGGATACTGATTGTGCTGCTTTTATTATTGATTTGACAATAAAAACAAAACAAAAATATGAATCAAAGACAAAAAAAAAGAATTTAGAGCAACGAATTGTTTAAAAAAAATTTGTTCACCTTTTTTTTTCCCTGTTTTTCCACAAATGTTCTCGCTCGTCTGTGCACAGTTCTCCATACACGACACAGACATGTCGTTGCAGACCAACGACATGTCTGCGTGTTTTCCAAAAATTTTGTATCCACGCAGACGGGCGCTGCAAACAGTCGTCATGAACACACACGAAGAAGGCGGTCTGCGCAGATTTGTGCAAAACAACAAAATGTATTGGTCTGAAAAAGTGCGAATTTTAAGCAAATTATATGACGTAAAAAAAGTAGAAAGTTCTATTTCTGGACAAGCCACGAATGGTTAAAGTGTAACTTTTTGTTGTAAGTATCTACTACACCACGTTGATTTTTTTTTTAGAAAAAAATAGAAGAACTTATGTTTTTCCCGTATCCCGTGGCGAAAATAAAACAATATTTATTGAAGGATGACTGGTGATGCCAATGTGAGTAATGCCAAACGCCAATTCTTTCAGATTTTTTTCTTTGCTGTTTTGGCTGCAATGATTCTGCGCAGCAAACTTATGGCTAAAACAGATGTGCAGCGTGTCTGCACGCAGCTATGCATGCAGAGCTGCAAACGAAACACATGTGCATAATTTCTGACTTTCATGATGCATAATTATATCAAACAAATACATGAAAGCACAGCGTTGCCGATGTGACACAATAGTGTTGGAACGAGATTTTCTTCGTTAGACGATGGCAGGATGACAACGCCCGCCGGCTTTATGGATTCTTAAAAAAAATTACTAACACAAACAAGTCTTTTGAAAGAATGGCAGGTGATGTCAATGAGTAATGCCAAATACCAATTATTTAAGATTTTTTTCTTTGCTGTTGTGGCTGCAATGATGCTGCGCAGCAAATTTAGAAATAGAGATATCGTGCAGCGATGTGCTGCATGCAGAATTTCAGTGAATCTGCTCCCATTAGAGCCTGTGTAAATTATTTTCGCTGCATGAAAAACGCTGCACATCCGTTTAGCACATTAGAAATAGGGATATCGTGCAGCAAAAGAGAAATAAAGTTATCGTGCAGCGATAGGCTGCATGCAGACCTTGAGTAAGTCTGCTCCCATAAGAACCTGCGTAATTCAATTTCGCTGCATGAAAAAAGCTGCACATCCGTAAATGAGTTGTTACTCACTTGTAAATATTATAGGTCTTCTGATTTTAAACAGTTTACTAACATTTTCTTAATTTTAAATTTTTGTTCAAAAAAGTGACAGCTCGAGAAAAAAAACTAACAAGCATACCTACCTCACGTTGACATTTATAAATGTCAAATTGTCGTATGGAATTAGTACAATACATTAGTAAAAGAGACATTTGGCAATTTTAACTTGAGTAAAATGTTAGGAGATAGAACGATACTAAACCATAATGTATAAAAAACACCTGTTTTTATAAAAATTGGGCTTGCTGTAACTAACAGCAACATTCTGTCCGAGGGACTTACAAAGATAATAGGTGTGTTTTTTAGTGCATTCTTTGTAAGCTGAAAAAAAATTCCATGTAATATAAACAAATATGCTTAGATTTTTTTTTTTTGATTAGGTTAGATTTATTTGTTTCAAATTTTACATTCATCTTATATAAATTAAATTATAATTACATAATGTACATTGTACATAAATCTTAAGTCCATGGCTGTGCCGTCTGCCTGATTGACAACATAAAATATACTTGAATTAAATTAAATGTTTTTTTTTTTTTTTTATTTTATTGTATTTAAAAATTTTCTGTTATTATTTTGTTTTGAAACGAAAGAGCTATCTTACAATATTCGAACAGTTCTGCCACGTTCATTTGATTTAAAAGTAGTTTTACGCCTTCGTTGGATATATAATCTTCACCCAGGATATTTTTCCTTGTCTCCCGTAGGATTGGAAATCTTCCAATGAAGTGATATACATCTTCGCGTTCATCTAAATTACACATACTACATAAAATAGAAAGGTCTTCTCGGTGCGGTATTAAATTTAGTCTTAAGAGTTCTCGCCTTAAACGGAACGTCATTAAGATCTCTTCTATCGTGAAACGGTCGCTGAAATAGTTGCACTCATGCATGGCTTGCTGCTCATTTTAACCCTTGCCTGTTCATCAACACCTGTGATGAGTTGATACAAAGCTTCCTAATTCTCTCAAATCAAGATTTAATTCAAAATCATTTTGTTATTCTAGCTCCGTCCATTCCTTATTCAAGCTACTTTTTTTAAGAATTGCTTGAAGCGCGACTTTTTTCGGCAGCCGATGATTAGGCATATTAACAACTTTGATGTTATAATCCACTTGTAACATTAAAGTTTTCACAAAAAGTGGACCAGTTTCCAACATTACCATATAAACTTGCTTAGTTCGCGGCGATAAACATCTCTGCTTAAAAATTAAGCTGCAATAAAAACAGTGCTACCATACACTATTTTCTACATTTATCCGATGAATTCTCAACAAATGTCAGAAGTTCATCCAAAAATTCATTAATTTGGCAGTTGGATCTTTAAGCACGAGTCGGCAGATAGAGAAATGGCTAAAACAGGTGTGCAGCGAGTCTGCACGCATCTCTGCATGCAGAGCTGCACACGAAACACATGTGCATAGTTTCTGACATTCATGATGCATAGTTATGTCAAACAAATACATGAAAGCACAGCGTTGCCGATGTCACACAATAGTGTTGGAATGAGATTTTCTTCGTTGAACGATGGTAAGGTGGCAACGCCGGCTTCATGGATTCTTAAACAAATATCACCAACACAAACAAATTTTTTGAAAGAATGGCAGGTGATGTCAATATGTGTAATGCCAAATAGCAATTATTTAGATATTTTTGTTTTTCAGTTGTGGCTTGAATGAAACTAGGCAGCAAATTTAGAAATATAGACATCGTGCAGCGCTGCGCTGCATGCAGACTTTGAGTGAATCTGCTCCCATAAGAACCTGTGTAATTTAATTTCGCTGCATGGAAAAAGCTGCACATCATTTTTAGGCAAAAAGATGACTGAAAGAAAAGGTAAAAACCAAACATTTTTGTATATGTTAAAATATAATGGCGCAAAATTTTAAACATTGCTCGTTTAAGGAATAAAACCGGCTCTAGTTAACGCAGTCGTTTAGTTGTGAACCCTTGTCTAACTATTTCTTAATTTTAAACACGTTACACAATTCTTCTAACTAAAGTGGACTCCGAAACGTAACGTAAGCAAATTAGGGTTGAACACATTTGACAGATGAAGAGAAGAGACAGCTATAGAACAATAAAAAATGTTCAAATTAAACAAACAACTTCAGACAAATAATTTAAATTTAACTAGGTGCGTGTCGTGAATATAGATTATGATTGTTTTTTGTTTAAAAGAAGTCTACGTCTACTCGTATTATCCCTTATTCTAAAAACAAAATTCAAGCGCATGGACAATATTGAAACATCTTTGTAAATATGTAGGTATCTACGTGTATATTGGTTGATGTGTCTTATGCGGTTGATGTTTGCGCCCATGTATCGCAGAAAAAGTGAAAAATTCAATGCCGTCGAGCTTTTTCAATACATTAATAAAAACTATTCATTTTTAACAAAGCTGTAAATATCCAGAAAACAAAATAAAATTCCGAAATCATTTTACCAACTTTAGCCTTTTTGTTGTTATAAACTTATTTTCAAATGGTAAAAGTATCTTTTAAGAAGTTAAACAAGCGCTTTGCTGCTTTTAAAGTTAGAAGAGTGGTTTAACGTTAAACTATACTTTATGTCGTTTAAAATTACCAAAGAGTTGACTTTCGCTTTAAAAAGAGTTTTTAGAGCCGACTCCCATTTTAAAAGTGATTTAGAGCCGGTTTTAATTCCTTAAAATTTTGCGCCAATATTATTAATTTAAAAAATGTTTCTTTAAAATAAATAAAAGAAATAGCTTTT
Organism: Melangyna quadrimaculata; assembly: GCA_949320155.1. Taxonomy (NCBI): domain Eukaryota; kingdom Metazoa; phylum Arthropoda; class Insecta; order Diptera; family Syrphidae; genus Melangyna; species Melangyna quadrimaculata. Next base: position 202,821,681 of record OX439483.1, on the reverse strand, counting down.
CGAGGGAGTAGCAGTTTCTTTTAATTTATCAAAATTTTAACGATATTTACTTTGAATTTTTTTGTTGACAAACAGTTGACAGCCAAAATGTTATTGTTATATCAGTGCTGCCAAACTCTTTTCTAAAGTGGCAATGAGCGTTTTTATGTGCCATTATTTCTTAAACTAAGATAGAGGGCACAAAAAACACGCCTAAACAAATGTTAACTTGTTATGTTGTCCTTAGTCGTGAGTTTTCATTTGATACACCGATTATAGAAATCTTATATATTATTTCTGTTGTCAAACTCCTTTTTTCTCATATCGTGCGAGGCAAGAGGAGGTGAGGAGTTGGTAAGGAAATAGGATGGGAGAAGTTAAGGTTAGGAAGCTAGGAAAAGGAAAGGTTAGGAAAAATGAAGGAATGTCAATTAGCGGGGATGCGGCCTGCTTGCATACGCACGGCGTCAGCTCGTCGGACGGGGGGGGGGATCTTTCTCCCGAAAACTTGACCATTACATAAATCAGGCCTGAGGAAAACTAGAAAGAAAAAAAAAAAAAGGAAACGGGCTAGTTTAGATCACGGACGGACTATTGCCACATCAGGGCACTGCAGGTGGTGTCGCAGTGTGGCCATTACCCACTCAACCTTATTATATGATAATAATTATATAGGGAAAACATTGAAAAAATAACAAACCGCTAGCGAACATGGCTACAACACCTCAAGAAAGACAACGCATACTCCAAAAAGTCTCAAATTCAACATTATCAGTCAGCAAAATCAATGGTAAAACCGTAATTAAAGCCACCAAAAATGCTTTTTATCAAATTGTCCAGGAAGCCACATATTACAAACATCTGAAAACTTAAAAAGATCCACCGAAATCAGGCTTGAACAGATCTGTTTCGTGGGGTTTTAAAGTTGAGTTAAAATGGGTATTAATAGCATATACTGCACCACATACCATTAAATGGCCTCCCTTCTTGTGTCTACTACCCTACGCCTATTTTTTCTTTTCTCATGTCATTTTAATAGAAGGTATACTCGCTGGGACCATCCAAATTGAACTTATTTTTTTTACTAAGAACCACCTGATGCTATTATCTTTCACACCGTATTTTGTATTAAGGCCCAGTTTAACTCAACTTTTAAAGCCCACAAAACAGATCTGTTCCAGCCTGATTTCGGTGAATCTTTTTAAGTTTTCATATGGTTGAAATGTGTGGCTTCCCGGAAGATTTGATAAAAAGCATTTTTGGTGGCTTTAATTACGGTTTTACCATTGATTTTGTTGACTGCTACTGTTGAATTTGAGGCTTTTCGGAGTATGCGTCCTCTTTCTTAAGGTGTTGTAACCATGTTCGCTAGCGGTTTGTTGTTTTTTCAATGTTTTTCCTATATCGAAGGCAGCTTCATACTTAGTCCAATGTTGTGACCTTCACAGCGACTGCTATGACCATCGTCCTGATAGTCTCGAAATTGAGCATTTTTCTCTTCGGTTAGAACTCTTCCTTTTGGCAAAATTGTTAAATTCATGAGGAAATGTCTTAACTGTGTATTATTTGATTTTGTGCATACTATTTTTAACGATTTTATGAGCTACTAGGTTGTTTTTCAAGGTGTATTTAAACGAGTGACACAAAAAAAATGTCGATTTTTTTAATAAAATTGTTCAAAGAACCATAAGACTAACAATTTTGTAGGTGTATTCAAAATTCTTCCTGAATCGTAATCCCCATATTACACTTAATAAATTCTATAAATAGATTTGTCATAATTATATAAGGTTATAGAGAAATCGTTAAAAGTTTATTGAAAAAAAATCTGTATTTAAACGAGTGAATTGGAGTGTATGTATCTATTAAAGAAAATGATAAACAAACAATACAAAAAGATTTCATTCTTACATCAAATATTGTTTACAAAGAGGTTTTGTAAAACTAATATGTTCATAACAATAATAAAAAGAATTTATTTATTTTGTTCAAACATTCTATTTGAAAATTTAAAGCCTAATTGAATGTGCTGTGTGTGATGTTCAAAAGGGTAGTTATGTGCATTCAAGAGGACACAAGCGTCCACAGGTTTTTCTCAAAATTCACCTCTGTCTACCAACTCCTACTCTCACCTCCACGTGGTGAACATCGGGTGTCTAGTACCTCAGCTGGAGACGGGGTTTAAATCCCCGTGGAAAGCTGTTGGGGACAGCCAACGAGAGAGGGGGGGGAGGAGTGTTCCCACTAAGGCACTTCTCCTTTCATCGAGGCGGCAGCGGACGAATTCTCTAGATGGAATCAACGGTGGCGTCTACAGTTCCAGTTAGGTTGAACTACTTAGTGAACACCTTATATGGGCTACTACGACATATTTGTAGCTCAGGCCTATAAGGAGCGGTTTATCCGGCTCCCTACCCTTGGAGTTATACGAAGGGTCTGGTCCTCCGGGTCGGGGGTTGTGCGTCGGGGTAACTTCCCTACCACGTAAAAAAAAGTTGTTCCGAAACAACAACAAGCCTCGGATATGGATGATTTTAAAGTTGACGACCCCAGCAAACGAAACAAGGACAATGAATTTCGGATCTGCACGTGGAACGTCCTGTCCTTATACAGAACACGTGCAGCCGAACAATTAGTGGAGAACCTGGACAGGCTAAAGGCTGACGTAACAGCCATCCAGGAAGTGCGATGGGATGGAGAGGGCGTACGGAGACTGAAAACGTGTGACATCTACTACGGCGGGTGCTTGAAGGAACAGGGTCAGCGGCTCTTGGGTTGTGGTTTTGTGATAAGGGGAAGACTTAGGCAAGAAGTCTTGGGCTTCCGAAGTGTAAGCGAGCGCCTGGTCACAATCCGCATCAAAGGCAAATTTAAGAACATTTCGCTGATTTGTGTTCACGCCCCCCATGAAAGGAGAGAAGACTCAACCAAAGAAGCATTCTACGATCTCTTGGAGACAACGTATGATATGTGCCCGAAGTACGACGTGAAGATCATTCTTGGTGACTTCAACGCAAGATTCGGAAAGGAGGGCATCTTTGGTTCGATAGTCGGAGGACACAGCCTACACGACGAAACTTCCGGCAACGGACACAGGCTGGCAGACTTTGCGGCGGGGCGAAATGTCATCATCTCAAGCACCTACTTCCCACACCTCAATATACACAAGGGGACTTGGCGGTCGCGTGATCAAGTAACCGTCAACCAAATCGACCACGTTGCGATAGACGCGAGACATGCTTCCAGTATCTTGGACGTCCGAACGTTCCGAGGGGCCAACATTGACTCGGATCACTACCTGGTGGTAGCTAGACTACGTATGCGGATATCCATGACGCGACAACGCAGAGCAGATGCTGTGAAAAGATTCGATGTCGAGAAGCTTAAATCGCAAGAGACTGCCAGAACTTTTGCAGATCACGTAACTCTTAATCTCTCAGGAGGTCCGCTACCAGCATCAAGTGCAGAGGACCAGTGGGAACACTGTCAACAAGCCATTAGAAGTGCCGCCTCTGATGTGCTGGGTTTCACTAGGCGAATACAACGAAACCCCTGGTTCGATGAGGAGTGCCGGCTAGCGCATGCAGCTAAGGACGAGGCCTACCAGGCAATGCTGCAGACTCGAACAAGAGCTGCTGAGAGAGTGGCCCGGGAGCTCTACGGGCTGAAACGAAAAGAGGAACGCCGACTTCTCAGGAGGAAAAAGAGAGAGCACGAGAAGCGGGCGGTAGAGTCTATTGAGGGTTGTAGCGGTAGGGGAGATGTTCGAAAATTTTATCAGAGGGTGAAGCGATCCACCCAAGGATTCAAGGCTAGAACGGAAGCCTGCCGAGATGAGAGTGGGAATATGGTAGTAGACACACAGTCAGTGCTGAGGATCTGGAAAGAACACTTCTCTAGACTGCTTAATGGCGAAGACAGCCAAGATGCCGCTAATAGGCAGAACGCTCCATTCAACTTGGACGATGATGGCCAAGAGTTCCGTCCACCCGACCTAACCGAAGTTCGGCTGGCGATATCCAAACTTAAGTCGTACAAGGCTGCAGGTGCGGATGGCTTACAAGCCGAACTATTTAAATCAGCGGGAGATGAATTGGCTAGGAGCATACACCAGCTCATCTGCAAAATTTGGTCGGAGGAAAGTATGCCCGATGAATGGAACCTCGGTATAGTGTGCCCCATCCATAAAAAGGGAGATGTTCTGAAATGTACCAACTACAGAGGAATTAGTCTCCTAAACGTCGCTTATAAAATCTTGTCGGCCATCCTGTGTGACCGCTTAAAACCTTTTGTCAACGATCTGATCGGCCCTTATCAGTGCGGTTTTAGGCCAGGCAAGTCAACCGTCGATCAAATGTTCACACTCCGACAGATTTTAGAAAAATCCCGGGAATTCCAGATCGATACACACCACCTTTTTATCGATTTTAAAGTCGCGTATGATAGCGTGAAAAGGGACGAATTATACAGAGCCATGTCGAGTCTCGGCATCCCTGCCAAACTCGTCCGCTTGTGCAGGATGACGATGGAGAAATCTCGCTGCTCCGTCAAAATTGGTAAGAACACCACCGATTCCTTTGATGTTGAGAAAGGATTGAGGCAAGGCGACGCGTTATCATGCAACCTATTCAACATCGTTCTTGAAGCCATTGTACGCAACGCACATGTCAACACCAGCGGTACAATCTATCAAAAGTCCGTTCAATTGCTTGCATATGCGGATGACATAGACATTGTCGGCAGAACGAAGCGAGCTGTGGCAGGGGCATTTGCGAGCATTGAATCGGAGGCGGCTAGAATGGGATTGGCGGTTAATGAGGACAAGACGAAGTATATGCTTTCATCTAGAGAGGAATCTCAACATCGTCGACCCGGGCAAAATATCACGATGGACAGATATAACTTCGAAGTTGTCAAGGACTTTGTCTACCTGGGCTCCACTATTACATCGCAGAATGACATCAGTGCAGAGATCAAGCGAAGAATTACTCTTGCCAACCGCTGTTTCTTCGGTCTAAGAAGGCATTTAAGTAGTAAGAACCAAGGAGACTTTATACAAAACCCTAATCATCCCGGTTCTGCTTTATGGGTCAGAAGCATGGACACTGAAAGATTCGGATAAAAATCTGCTAGGGTGCTTTGAGAGGAAGATTCTTCGTGTGATTTTCGGTCCGGTGTGTATCGAAGGAGTATGGAGGAGAAGATTCAACGACGAGCTATACGGGCTATACAGCGACGTTGACCTGGTCAAAAAGCTGAAAATACAGCGGCTTAGATGGCTGGGGCACGTGGAGCGTATGGACAGCAACGCACCTGCCCGACGAGTCTTCGAATCCAACCCCGATGGGGTACGCAGCAGAGGAAGAACCCGTAACAGGTGGCGCAATCAAGTGAATGACGACATCAAAGCACTCGGTGTGCGCAACTGGAAGCGGCTAGCTAGGGACAGAGCTGGCTGGAGGGGCTTGTTAGTTGAGGCCGAAGCCCATCCTGGGCTGTGAGCGCCATCAAAAGTAAGTAAAGTAAGTAAAGTAAGTAATTGAATGTGCGAAATTTTCGCGTGGGTCTTCTGGTATTTATTAATCTCATTACCAATTAAGCTCGAAGAGGTAATTTTCTGCACATAGCAACCTGAAAGTATTTGTCTGACCGGAGGTTCTTGTGAATCTATGGCCTTGAGCTATCAGTTGCTTTTCCTTTTTTGTTCTTTTTTAAACAAAATCGATGAGAAAGGTAATTTTACCGTCGGCGGCGCGTCTGACTAGGTATAAAAGTTTTGGCTGAACTTAAATGCGTTTATTTGTGACTGGACTCAAACCAGCACACAACGACAACTAACTTATCTCAATATATATTTTTAAAGGCGCCAAGATCCCATGGAGTTTTTTGTTTTCATATAAATCGTTTTCACGTCTTTGCTGAGAAATTTAACTAAATAAATAACTTTAAAAATCCTGAGCTCGTTGCAAATATGAGTTGTTCAAACTTGGTCACCTATACCAGTTCATATCATACGACAGACCATTTTGAAAGCAAAAAGTTTATTTTACCTCCTTGATGGTTGGATGAAAACAAACCACTAAATAAGCCGTAAGGATTCCGGTCATGTTTTAGCTGTCCTGTAAATTAGCAAAAAAACAAGTTTATCTCGCAGGTAGAACCTTCAGTTTGGTTGGAGAAAAACATGTGGAGTGGATATTCACAACGTGTCATGTTTTGGCCTTTCGCATACATAACACTGCACTGAGGAATTAAGTTTATTCCCTTAACGCTGCTGGCTTCTTTTTTGTTTTTTATTTTTTTTTTATCCAGGGACTGAACACATAAATGGTGTTTTCCTTTGGCGGTTTTCCAGCTGAGAGATACATGGGATTATCTATCCTCATCGTCGTCATCCATGTCCTGCCAGAGTTCTTATTTGTCGCATCTTACAGATCTGATGATGAAGGTCTTCTTTCGTCTCTGCTTAGATGTGATGCTTTTTTTAACTATAGGCTATAGGTGCAGTACATATAGGATAGGTATATTGATCTATCATAAATGCAAGAGCTGTCCAAATTCTGTCAATTGCACAGCTTAACGTTTCACGCCATCTGTAGGTATAAAGGTATATAAAAACCACCTATGTATGCAAACCTATACCGTGTCGTGTCGGTTTAAAGAAGCGAGAGAGCACTCTTGGAAATACCACCCGTTGAGCCTACATGTAATTGTTTCGAGCACACTGTCATGCCATGACGATGAAAGGAGTTAACTTAACGCATCATCAGCAGAAAATTGCGTATACAGGGTGATTATTTTAAAGCGTATGAAAAGACTAGGATACATCGATTGAGATAAAACCCGCTCAATACTTACCGCGATACACAGTTATTATTTTTTTCAAAGGCTCGAAATCCATATTCTTTTCTATCAAATAAAAATCAAGAAAAAAGTCAAAAGACCTAGTAGTTATTTTCGTTAATCAAGTATTTTTTTTGTCATTCGAATGTAGAACCAATTTTTGGATTTGTTTAAACATCTTAACCTGCGACCATCAGAACTGAAGTAAGAGCAGCAAAAGTGGTATCACAATAATTGTTGTTTAACTGATATGCGAAGTTACAAAAAAAAAATAATCGATAAAGACACTTAAGAGTAATGAATCAATGTCTGGAGGCAAGATTGTTCCTAGCTTAGCATAATTGTAAGTTACGAGTTAAAACTGGAACAATAATAGTCACTAACCCTAAAAATTTCAAGCTTTTAAACCCAACTGTTAAAAAGATCAAAATCAACGAAGACAATAATTGTTTACATTTACATGGAAATAGTAATAATTTTAAAATTATAACGCTTTTTAACGCTCTCGGACGCAGTCTCTTACACTCAATTGAAACGAGTTTCTATTACGGAAGTCGCCATTTTTCGTTTGAAACTACCCCCTATCGAGATTCAATTCGAAAACTTGCAAATTACTGACTTAGTTGTTCGTCCAAAATACCGCAAACATCAAAGACTTCTGCGCGGTTAAAAAACACTCTGAATGTCCGAAGAAGGCCGCCGCGCCGGGTGGGAAAGCCCTGGCACAAGGGGCCACATAAACCAGTAGATAGATACTTAGGTATAGGTATAATAAAATTGTTATAAATTGGCATGTCTCGAGTGAGTTCATTTTTGTATTCAATTCTAATTTTAAATAAGTTCTTGTGGATATGACTCAACTCATCTGACATGACAGTTTTTTTTTTTAATTAAAGAACAATGAATGCAATATTATAAAATTACCATCATAACATCTTGCAGTTATTGCGTATACCTAGTTTGTTCGTTTGGGTGAATTAATCTTTTTTTTTTATTTTCCCAATTGCAACACTTCTTATATACAATGAAAGACGTACAGAAAATATCAAAAAAAAAAAAAAAAAAAAATATAAATTAACTGACAGTAATAACATGGTATCTCTTACAAAATCCAATTGTTTCTGAATAACAATTTATACACAACACATTTCATCAACAGCACTTATGATTGACAGTTCAACCAAATACAGACGTACGGCGACGTGTCTGTATTTTTTTTTTTTCATAAACTTAAAGGATCGGATCAGAAATAATACAAAAAAAAAGTGGAAACAAAATCCAATTTGTTTCATTCGTTGTTTTGCTGAAATTTCCACAATACCACAACCGCATTAACAATGGTCATTGTCGATAAATATAATTATATCGTCGCCATCGGTGGTGGTGGGCCTTAATTTTAGTTTCATACCATAAAACGACAAAAAGTGTCAATCTTCCTCAAAATATAGACACGGTGTTATGCCCCCTCAATTGATCCTTCAGTCACTCACCTCGAGGGCTAGAAGACGCCGGCCGCCATCCACCGCCATTGAACCGTCAGGTCCGTGCGTCGTCTTCGTCGGTTGGGTATATTCGAAACCTACATATAGCTTATTAGGGGCAATTACCACTCGATCGCTTTGATGGTTGATTGCTGATCTTTGTGTAGTTGGGTTCAATTCCCGTGAAAGGTTGTTTCCTGCTGTTGCTTGGGATAGCTGCTGCTGCGGCCCACGTCAGCGGCGGTGATTTGGGCTGACAAATACGCCAATTTAGATAAGTCTAGGAGTCTTTTTTGTTTCTTTTTATTTTGTTTGATAGCTCTCCGATCACCAAAGGCAATTTAAAAATAAAATGGTAGTGGAACAGAAGAACGTTAGTGACAGACGTAAGATCGATCATCGATGCATTCATTATCTTGTTGAATTATTATCTGTCGCTATAAGTTCGTATTTTGAAAGTATGTTGTCGGAATATAAGGGTGTCCCTTAATTCGTCAAGATGATTTAAGGGTATGATTCTGGGGTATATTCTAAGAAAAAAATTGTTCTACAGTAAGGGCCTATCTCCAATTTTGATATCATTTATCGGGAATTTAAGAAAAGTCTTACTTTGGGGTACCCTGATCCATGTTACCAGTAATTGCGCCGTAAGTACTTATGATAGGAACGCTGTTTAGGCCTTTATTTTTAGAAGAAATACCAGCCTTTGTAATTGATACCTTGTCTCAGTCTTAAGATATCCAGTTTTTAGCCTGTTTCATTTTGCTTGCCCATGCTAATTTTTTGACTTTGGGGTCAATTTTCTCCAAAAAATGCGTAATCAACATGATGTTTTAATATTTTTTTTTTATTGTATGTTACAATACTCAAAATAAAATACAGCAACAAGTTTGTCGAAAAACCCATAGATTTTATGATAATTTGGAAAAACAGCGGCAGGTAAAATTTAAAAAATAATGTTTTCTTAGCTTTAAGCTCGAAAAGCTGTAAATAAAAATTATTCGTGTGATTTTAGATAATTTTTTAAGTATGTTTTTTACTAAAACAGTTATAACGGGTGCACTTTGACATTCCTTGGTTTGAAAAAATGCTAATTTTAGTAGCCACTTAAGTTGAATGTCTAGAAACTATCTGCAGTTGTTGCAAAATGATTTATCAGAACTATTGATTGACATTCCATAGGTTCATCTAGCTTCATCTAGCTTCATCTTATTCATAACTTGATGGTGCTTCCGCCCACTTTGCTTGAGAGGTTTAAAATTGAAAAGATGAAGGGTTAGCGGTAATCGTTGGATAGGAAAAAGTTGGAGCAGTTCAATGACCTGCAAGATCTTCTGATCCTACAATATTGGATGTTTTTGAATGGAAAAGAATGAAAAAAATCTTTTATTAAACCAAAATAGCAACTTAAAGTGAATTAGAAGAGCACATGCTCAGTGTTCTCCGAAGTGATGCAGTAGCTAGAATCATTAATATCAATATCAGTGAAATACAAAAACTGGCTATAGCATGCATACAAAATCAAAGAGGACTCATTTTTACACCTGTTATAAATGTTTAAGTTCACACATAAAATTAAAATTATCAATAAGCACACATATCATTTTTTATTCATAGCCATTCGAGCGTTAAGCAAAAAAAAACCTTTTTATTAAATTTTACCTGCCGCTGGTTTTCCAAATTATCATAAAATCTATGGGGTTTTCGCCAGACTTGATAAAAAACTTTTATTTTTAATATTGTTACATACATTCAAAAAAAATTATTAAAACATCATGTTGATTACAAGTTTTTTGGAGAAAATTGACCCCAAAGTGAAAAAATTAGCATGGGCAAGAAAAATGAAACAGGCTAAAAACTGGATATCTTAAGATTGAGACAAGGTGTCAAATTTATTTAAACGCAATTACGAAGACTGGTATTTCTTCTAAAAATAAAAGTCTAAACGAAATTTCTATCATATGTACTTACGGCGCAATTACCGGTAACATGGATCAGGGTACCCCAAAGTTAGACTTTTCTGAAATTCCCGATAAATGATATCAAAATTGGAGATAGGCCCTTACTGTAAAACAATAGTTTTCCTAGAATATACCCCAGAATCATACCCTAAAATACTCTTGACGGATTAAGGGACACCCTGTATATTCGTGAACATATTTTGTACTTTTTCTATTGTCTAGATTTAGCTTTAACTTTTAGATTCTTAATTTTTTCGCTTCAACAAAAAAGGCGATGCGATATGTATTTATTTCCTGTTCAGAGCAAAGCTAGCCCAGTCAAATTTGACAATAAATTCGCAAAGTGCGATAGTTCCACTACGTTTTTGTTTGTTATAAAATTTTCTATACAAGACTGCATAAGTTTAAAATTCATGTATGTTATATTTGAGTTGCTATCTAAACATGAGTAAAAAAAAAAAATCCGAAAAACTAAGTAATTTTAAAGCGCTCAAAAAATAGGTCAAAAATTGTCCAATTCGGCTAAATATTTGGAATCAAATAGTCAAGAATATTACAAGACGAAATTCAAAAATTCGATTCAAATCGGTCAAATAGTTTCGGCAAGAAACATGATGTTAACTAAGTCAAAGTAGGACACTTAAGTTGGCACTTATTTTTGTACACGTACTTGGAACCCTTAGTTATAATAAAATATACCTAGTTATAGTACTTATATCTTTTTTTAAGCAACTTTGGTAGCGATTTTGAAATTGTTCACTAAGCATGTAAATATGTAATTTCGTCAACATTTTCGAAACTTTTAAGTTCAGAACCAAAGTTGCTTAGAAAAAGATATAATATTATAACTATATCTTATGATAGTTATAAGGGTTCCAAGTACGTGTACAAAAATCAGTGCCAACTTAAGTGTCCCACTTTGACCACAGCAATGATGCCAAAATTGCTTGTTTCTTGCCAAAACTATTTGGATCAAATTTTTGAATTTCGTCTTGTAAAATTCTTGACCATTTGATTCAAAATTTTTAGTAGAATTGGACAATTTTTGACCTTTTTTTGAGCGCTTCAAAATAACTTAGTTTTTCAGTTTTTTTTACTCATAATTAGATAGCAACTCAAATATAACATACATGAATTTTAAACTTATGCAGTCTTGTAGAAAATTTTATAGCAAACAAAAACGTAGTGGATTGTTTTTTCCTACATTGCATTTTTCCAAAGTTATAAAGGAAAATGTCGGAAAAAATGGGGTGATTTTAGCGTTTTTTTTAATGTTGCATTTTTCCTGCAGCGAGCACAGGTTTTTCGAAGTTGCAAACTTAGCTACAGACTACTCTAACATGCCCCAACAACATATCAAAAATGCAGAACTATATCGCGCTTCGCGAGTTTAGCCCTTTTTTTGTAATTATTGACTGTCAAAAAAAAGTTTGTGTTTTTCTTTAGTTAAATTGCTCAAAGCTTCGAATTTGTTTTTTTTTTTTTAATTAAGGAAATGATCTGAACCGTTCAGACTTCAAATTGCGTTTCAGGGAGCTCCATAGAGCAACCTTATTTTAAGCCGAGCACGACAAATCGTGTGGGCAACGACAAATGGATAATGAAGTGAATAAGTAGATATCAAATGTTTAGTTTCTTAATTTTCTTGTATTTTGTATTTTCCCTGTTTGGTTCATATTTGAACAGAAAATGACAAAACAAATATCCTTAAAAAATTAATCAATTATTTATTGGATATTGTATGAAGTAAAAAGAGTTTCCTTTGTCGTTGGGGCAGTTTTAGGCGCCAGTTATAGACAAGTCAGTTATAGCCGTCATGAAATTTTCTTACATTGAAAATTCCATTCCCCAAACAAAAAACAACTTTGAGGTTAGAGTCGATCATTGAACGAAAAACGGACAAACGAGAACAGGAAGAGAAAGGAACACATTTCATTTGAACAAATGTGTTCCACTTTTGGGAACGAAATATCAGCTGTTCATTGAAAACGATTTTCATCATTGAAAAACTAAAAGTGATTTTATTAGAAAGTGTTAAAGCAAACTAAACATTTTTTTGACTAAAAAAAATATAAAACTAACAACCTTCATTTTGGTACCAAACCACCATCAGTTTTATTTGTTTAAGTACCTACATCAAAATTGAAAGACAAAATTTTCAATGATGGTTTTCAATGAAAGCAAACATAAGCAAATTTTCGTTAGCTTTTTGACATTAGCTTATGTTTGCTTGTGCCGATTATAGTTGGGCCTTTACTCTGCATTTTCGGGGCACTCCACAATGAGATCTTTCACTGATGCTGGCTAGTAGTCAAAACAGTTCAGTGATCTAATAGTCTAGTCTTCGGATGGCATAGCGGCAACCAAAACTTTCAATTTCTTTAATAATTGAAGACTATGTTCCATCACATTTTTTGTTTATGTATATCATGCGCGCACTCAAGTTATGACTGCGCTTAAAATGTTTAAACACAGCACGAGGATTTGGAAAGTATTTAAAAGGAAATACAGATGCACATTAGTTTTGAATATTTAATAGCGACGCGTAGCGTAAAGCTACTATTGACGGTCAACACAAATGGTCAATGCGTTGACTCTCTGACGTCACCAAAAAAACGGTCAAAGCACTGACATGGCAACGTCAACGCTCACCGTGTCAACACCTGAAATATTGACGATCACACAAATGACACAAGTCCGTCAATGTTGGCCCAAAATGCGTTGACAGGTAATATGTGTCAACGGGATTTATCAAAATCGGTGTCAATGCGCTGACAAGTAATCGTTGACGATCACACGGCTCGACCATGTTCACGCGCTTTGACCGTTGACAAAAGTACAAATCTGTAGTTTTTCGAGTTGACGTTCACACATAGTGGTGGCGCGCTGGGACGCTGTCAAATAAATGTATGTATTTCGGTTTAAATTTTTTTTAAAGCAAGGAAAAATGTTAAAAACAAATGAAATGGAAATGGCAATTTTAGCCACGTATTTAATTGATACAACCGACTTAGTACAGGCAATGGGGAAAAATCTGAAAAAAGTTTTGACGTCTGAAAAGTTTGAATGCAGTTTTGAAGAAGGGTTGCTTTTTAGCCCACCATCTTGGAAAAACGACTTCTTTTGATAATTTGCATTTTTCTCACTTCCTGTGCTTTTTTCTGAAAAAAATATTATAGACTTTTTTGTTTCAATTTAAATCCTACAAATCGGTATATAAATTATTTTTCTGGTGTAGATAATTCAAAAGTTATTAATGAAAAACGAGTACAAAATTAGGCCTTACGGGCTTAGTCTTAGGGCCCAGTTATAGCTATCATTGGAAACCATCATTGAAAATATTAATTGTCAATTTTGAGAGATTTTGAAGAAAAAATATGTGATTATTTTGATGCCAAAGTAAAGCTTATTTACTCAATATTTATTTCTAGGTAAAACAAAATTCAATTTTGCACAACTTTTCTCATAAAATGATTTTTAATTTTTCAATGATGAACTACCTTACCAATGATCATTGAAAAAATTAAAAGTTACGAAGTGGGGAAGATATGGGTCAAAATGAATTTTTTTTGGAGGAGAAATAATTTAGAAGTCGTAAGGTATATTTCTGAATTAAAATATTCAATGATTAAACTTTCCAATTGTCTCAAAATCAACAGCTAACTTTTTCAATGATGGTTTTCAATGATAGCTACAACTGGCCCCTTAAATACTTTTTTGAAGATAATACAGTGTGATTTGCATAAGGTGTACGAATAGGCTAGGGCGTGGAGGTTGAGTTAAGATAAGAACAAAATCGTACGGGAGGGTGTCTATTTCCCCCCGTTTAGGCAGAAGGGGCAATTTACTAAAAAAATAACTTAAAATATAAACAAAATTATTAAAAATCAACGGCGACACTCAAAATACCATGTTATAGCTTTTTTGAAAGCCAAAAACCTATTCTTAAATTAACTTTTTCAATCAAGTTGTTTGAGCAAACAGTTTTTGAGAAAATAATTTTCAAACTCAAAATTAAAAAAAAAACTTAATTTTTTTTTTCTTTCCAAGATGGCGGACCAAAAATCCCGCAAATCGAGATTTATGCTAAGAAGCAACCCCTCTTCAAAACTGCATTCAAACTTTTCAGACGTCAAAACTTTTTTCAGATTGCCCTTATTTGACACCCCGTTGCCTGTACTAACTAGTTTATAGTGGCTGCATCCTCCATCCCAAAGCGCTGGTCGGTTCTCTACTGCCACAATCAAAGCAGAGACCTCGTATTGTTTGGTCCACGAGTAAAGTAATTTTCTTTTACGTTTCTCCGACAACTTTTCCTTCGATTCACTGGTGCTTTGCCTCATTTTTTTTTTAACTCAAACTAATTTAACTTTAAATAATTTTGTTTGCAAATGTTTTGTTTTCTTTTATGTTGCTGTTATCTTTTTGTTGCTGTTTCTTTAAATGAAAAGAATGTCAACGCCAGCTATACTTTGACACAGCAGAAAATTATAGCGTGTCAACGTTGGCACCTGGACAACGTATTGATGGGCAGTCAGGAAATATCTGTCAATGTGTCCGAAAAATTCTGATGGGTTGATTACACGGTAAATGAAAACAGTCAACGCGTTGACTTTGACAACCGTGTCATCGCAAGTGTCAACGCTGACGTCAGTGCGTTGACAACGTTTTGCAATGACAATCACACGACTTGAAAGCCGTGGGACAGAATTTGACGTCATTCTGACGTCAGAGAGTCAATGCGTTGACCATTTTTGTTGACCGTCTAATCATAGCTTAAGACATTCCACATTCGTGTTGTGCGACTGAAGAAAAAATCTCTATTGGAAAATATGCTCGGTAAACTGCTGGGCGATACTAGAAATATGAGTATTTCGGTTGGATTTTTGGGGAAGAATGTAAGTGGATAATTATATTTCACGTAAATACTGTTTATGAAAATTAGTATAAAATTAAAAATTTGGACCTTATTTGTATCATGTAGTTTCCAAGAAGATCATCCAACAGATCGTTATCATCCATATCCCGATCTTACGTCATCACTGCTTTTGAACATGGTATACCTAAATTTTGATAAGCCTTTTCTTTTTTATTACGTATATAGTCGAACTTCAGAAGGGGTCCATGTTCGTTTTGTCCCCAAAATGTCTGGTAGATATTATCCTAACTCTTAACTATTATATAAAGACGAAAGAATTATTTTGTTCCTTCGCGCTAACTCATAAAGTAATTAACTGACTTACGTGAAACAAATTTTATAATTTTTTGTATGTCTATGAGACGGTTTTAAGATATTTTTTATTTCTTAATTTGTTTAAATTTTCAGAATATTTTTGTTTTTCAATTTTTTGTCACCTTTTTTCTAAGAGTTTGTCCCAAATATTAACTCGTTTACTAAAAACGGTTTGATATTTTAAAATAATATGAATTTTTTGACAAACTCAACATTCTTACGAAAATTTTTGTATATATTTTTTTGTATCGTGTTTTTCATTTTTTTTTATTTTTAATTTATTTATATCTGTAATTTAAGTAATGTTGGCTATTTAACTTTGTATTAATTTTGTATATATAACTTTTGAGCATTATTTTATTATTATGTAAATTCTTTTTGCAGTCTAAGAGAATTAAGTTTCGATAGATAAAATAATAAATAAATAAATAAAATTTTAAGACCTATATCTTTTCTTAATTATACATACAAGCTGAGAAATAAATGTATAAACTTTTGAAAGCTATCATTTTTTTTTAATTATTTGTTTTTTTGTAAGTTTGTTTTGTTCTTTTCTTCCGCAAACTGAATTTATGCCTGGTGGCTGAGCACAATGGTGTTGTTGTAGAAAGGTAAAAAAATAGTATATGAAGCACCACAATGTAAAGCTATACTATTGTAGAAAGAAAGTGTGTGTGAATTAGGTAGGTAGGTATGTTATGTAGGAAGAAAAGAGTCACATTATGTGATCAAATTATTTCTGCATTGTGTATGTCTTATTATCGGCAATCGCTTTTATATAAAAAAGAAGGTGTTTTCCCGATGGAACTTCTGATGGTCGGATCTTCAAGATTGAGATTTTAAAATGACGGGAAAAACACTTAGTCGTGTCTTTTAAAAGAAAGAGGTACAATCAATATTAAAGCAGTTGAATGGTGTTTGGCGAATATTTTAAAAGGGAAAATTTTATGAATAAATTCAAATGAATTCAGTCTTAAAAGACGCTTCCTATATTTACAAAATGGCTACACTGCAAAACCATTGTGTATCCGGAAGCTTTAATAAAAAAAAATACATAATGTAGGTAGGAAGGTATGCAAATATAAAAAAAACTCCTTTATTATTATGTAATATTATTTTTTAAAGTTTGTGAAGCAACGCGAGCACGGGCGGCTAGTTGTAAATATTTTTCAATTCATGTAAATACAAATTTGAATTAATTTATTTATTTTATTTTTGATTTTATCCTTAAATATTAAAACTAATATCACAATTTAAAAAAAAAATATTGTAAAAGTTTTGTTATTGCTACGCGTTTTAGAGTGTTACTCCATCATCGGTCGAATAACTACAATTTGATGTTCTTGCTATTCTGTTTTTTGCTGTGTTGTTCATTTTTTTTGTGATGATTAGTTGAGCTTTTTTTTTTTTTTGAGTTTATGTTTGTCTTTATATTTTTGTATGTAGTTTGATTGCAGTGTATTAGTTTTAAGTTTTAATTTGTTGTCCAGTAATCCGCATTTTTCTGCGAGCTGTTATTTAGCTTTGTAAATTTCGTACTCTTCTGGCACGTCTAATATTTTTTATTACATACCTAATAGGTATGTAATGGTTTTAAATTTGTTTCAAAATGTGTGCATTTGTGGTTGTTTTCAATTGAATGTAAAGCGAATGTAAGTTTTGGTATTGTGTTTTAGTTTAGGTTCTCCAAGTCTAGTTCTACCCGTTTGTTCTTTTCAGAAGATGGCTTGCTGCTGACGTGTTTGGAATCTAAATCAACGATTCTGATATCATATCAGGTTACTACAGAATTATTCAAGTCATATGCAGAATGGCTATTTTGAAAATAGTTGCACCTTATTCTTCAAGTCTTTTTCTTCTTCTTGAACTTCGCGTCTGGAATTCGATAAGCTTTTATTGTAACTAACGCAACGGTAAGTTCCTGCTTGGCCAGGTAAGTCAATAACGAATAGGAATAATTTAAGGAAGATGGACGAATGGACATAAAGTAATTCCGAAGAATTGCCTACCATCGGACCTTCCAAAAGGAAAAGAAAAAAAAGAAAAGAAGAGTTGTTTATTGTCAGAACATATAAATAAACCTTTGGACTAGGCCTCCTGGAGAAACCAAGAAAAAAAAAAATATGCCGACGGACGCTGTTAAACGAATTTGAACCTTATGCATTATGCCATATAAGTGGTTTTTACAGCTACAAACTATACCGACTGGGTGGCGTGGAAAAGAATTACAAGTTTAATAGTTTTCTTTCTGCTCCAAAAGACGGTAATATATTTAACAAACAAAACACAGCAATAAACATCCCTGAAGAAGACAATCTCATGAAAGAATTTAGAATTACAACTATAACTATTATTTATGTTCCATTATATTAAAGCTTACAAGAAAATGCACAGCAAAACAATAGCAAATAAAAACTACAACTCCATTCACCTACATTAAAAGATGTTTTAAAATTCTGTTATAAGATCTGTTAAGTTCATAAACAGATTTAATCGAACTAAGCAGAAAAATTTATTGAATTTTGTCTACATAGGTATACATGTAAGTTATATAAATCTATCATAAAATGCACACTTTTTATTGCTAAGGATGTCCTTCTCATTTGATCACAATATCTTCACTAAAATAATGCACGCTTTTCCACACGCGGGCATACATAGGTATATTATGTATACCTATATGTTAAAAAAATCTTAAAAGATGTTTTGTTTTTTATTATTTTTAGATATATACCTACCTACACTTTTTACCAAAATAAAAGAATTATTTAAAAAAAAAAACTAACGAATTAATTAGAATGAGGTGATAGAAATTTCACATTTCTATGATCAATATGTTCAATTTAATCTACTCTACCATGAAGTAACCATTTTATGTTACGACTTTTTTATAGGTACCCTTTCATCCATTAATCACTTCAAATTCACAAATATTTGACTGCGCGCAATCACATTCTTCACCAAGTTAGTACCTACTTTGACACCACCTGTATTTAGTAACCTCACCTCACCAAACAAACAAACAAAAAAAAAAAACCGTAGGCATTTTGCCGATTAACCACGACATCATCCGACATCCCCGAAAGACGGCAGCCATGATAGTTTCTTATCACTAAATTAAATCCGGCTTGTAACACATACATCCCACAAACACTTAAACAATACTCAGCATTATTATACGTATTATCATTATGTATTCTCCCTCTCCGAATTTTAACCCCTGCACAGCAAATAGAAAATTATTGTTTTGGACTGAGAAAATCAAAATTCTATTCAAGGAAACGCCTACCGCTCGCCATACTGGCAAAAGCAACTCCTCCCATGGGAAATGATTAATTCAACATGAATGAGAGCCACATCAGAGTATACCAACTGTGGTGGCTCTGTGTGTGCCTGCCAAACTGGAAGTACAGAGAATAACATGCCCAGTCCAGTGTTCCATGTTCGATAGGTTCATTCCGATTCCAATTTCTAATCCCAATTTGATCCATGAATAAACTGGAAAATCTACATATTTCCGCTTCCACTATTTCCAGTCATGCCATCTGCACAACTGCATTACTGGAATGGTAAACACGTAGAAGTCTTTTTTTGAGAACCAACAAGCACATGGCCAGGCTTTTCATGTCAAGCGCAAGATGACACTTTTATTTTTTGTTGTTTTATTATCGCAATAAAAAAAAAGTGTATGTTGCGTGCAATTAAGAGCAAAGCAATGAAAATTAAATTAGTATTTATGTATATGTTGTACCTATATTGTTTAATAGTGCAATAAGGTAGGTATACTCTATAGAAGGTATTATAAATTAGTTGTAAATAGGATAGGTAGCTAGTTAAACAAAGTTTAATAAAGAAATTAAAAAGGGGTTATTATGGCGATCAATTGAGGAAGTTTGTAAAACGATTACTGTATAAATATAAAAATTTATTTAGGTACCTATACTTGATTAGTTTGGTTGCTAAGGCCTAGTATGCTGCTGATGCTGAGCGAAATTGGTTCTGTGGTTCTCAAGGCCAAAGCGGACAAATATTCATGGAGAGCTTAACAAGTCGCAAATAAATAGAACAAAATAAAAATCAATAAATAAATCGGGTGGCACAACGGCTCATGAAGAACCAGGGCCTAGTGACTAACAAATCGCAACCATTCCTGTGTGCGCCTTTCGACAGGAATGGAAGGGACCTACAATTGTATGCCGAATCCGAACGGCTGGACGAGAAGTAGGTACTTATTCGTGACAAGTGATACTCTTGGAGGATTTGTCAATTCCTCGCAAGAGGCAGTAGCCCTGAAAAAAAACTTTTTAGTTTTTTAGGTGGACGAGGCTGGGAAGCGATCCCAGAGCTCCATCGTGACAGTCGAATGCACTAACCATTACGCTACGGGCTACTACTACAACAACATGTACAACGAAAAAAATCAAACACTTGTCACTTTTTCGCACACACAACTGTCCCGGTAATTTATTCTGTGCGAAAAGAGAGTGGAGATTTCTCAACACAATCTGATTTATCTATAGTCATTTCAATTTCGTGGGTCTAGAGCAAAACAACGATGGAGCCGTTCACCCGACAACTTACGAGGCCAAGGCTACCGGGTGTCAGGTGCCAGCCACCAAAAACAGAAGGAGGGCCGTCGTCCGCTTCTGTGAACTGCTCCCGGTCCGTTACCAGATGCCGAACAGGGAAGCTTAAGGAGGAAGGCAAATAAGCTCGGCTATATGGAGTCAAGTTACGCCAGTCCACTACCTTCCCTAGGCAGATATACAAGGATAATGGTCTATCGATAACACGGGTGCGGTGTCGACGCCAAACCAAGAAGTTCAGGGTCCTATTCCAACACTTCCTAGTCTGGCGCTAGCATCAACCAGCCCTAAGTCCGCGGTACTCATATCGGCTTTACCCCATACCAAAGCTCAAACAGCTATCCGAAAAGATATGAGAAAAAAAGGTTTAAGTACATAGACCTTACCCCCCCCCCCCCAAAGGGATCCGGGGGGAAAAGGAAAGTGGCTCCAATTGAAACATTAGAACGACGAAGGTCAATGTCTCCACTAAAACTGATCCAACATCTGCATAAATTTACCTGAAGATAACCTAAACGAAAAGGAAACAGCAATCCCTCTTCCGGCAATACCACCAAGAACAAATGGTTGCCTTAGGATCGATATGAACACAGGCCAGGTCGCGAGCAAAAGTCCCTCAACCTTTATGAAGGACCCCTTTGTCGACATTAACATATTTAAACAACGCCTAACCGAAGAAGGTACAAGCGTCAAAAACTTGTCTTCAAAAAACCCTGGGGAAAGGTCACCATCACCAGCCATCATATAAGGCGAAGCCGAATTTTGTTCATTTTTTGTTTTCATTTTCTTTGAGTATACCTAACCTATACTCAAGTTCCTTATTTATGTTTAAGTAGTAGTATGCTTTTTTTTACTGTTTAGAAATGATTATTTTTCGTTATTTAGTTTTAAGCTAGTAGCTTATTTTGTTAAATAAATGTAGGTATACATAAATATTATGTATGTATTAAAACAATATATAAATATAAATACATAAATAAGAAAAAAACCATAAAAAATAATATAAAAAAAGAAAACAAATTACATACATAGCTACCTTTCAAGACGAGAAGGTTCTCGTTTCAAAAGAATAAGGGGGTTGTAATGAAGCATTAAAGC
This sequence comes from Melangyna quadrimaculata, assembly GCA_949320155.1. Classification (NCBI taxonomy): domain Eukaryota; kingdom Metazoa; phylum Arthropoda; class Insecta; order Diptera; family Syrphidae; genus Melangyna; species Melangyna quadrimaculata. Next base: position 202,800,500 of record OX439483.1, on the reverse strand, counting down.
TATACCCCCGCCCCAAACTACGGGCCTGCATAACGCTTGCCGTGCTATACCATAGTATATGGAATCACCATATAGGAATAGAGTTCCCCAAAATGCCTAGAAATTGACAAGGGGAAATTCAAAGACCATCGAAGACGAACAATAAAGTTCCAAGGTGAGTGAAAATAACAAGAAATGGTGAAAATAAATTAAAAGACGATCAAAGACGAGGAGGAGAAATAAACCTCCACGTTGGTTGTGGTGAAAATAATTGATTATGGAAAGCAACAAGATTAAGGACATTTCGTCGTGAAAGTAAACGAGAAGATGATCAAAGAGGAGGAACAACTCCACTGAATCAGGGTCCGGACTTGAGAAATCGCAAATCGCAGTAAATTGAAACAAAAATCGCAGTGAAACCAAAATTTTCGCAGTAGAATTAAAGTTTTATTTTTAATGACTAATTAAATTAAATCTCAGCATGTTTTTAAGCCAAAAAAACTGAGGGGCAAAATCGTAGATAAGAGATCGCATGTATTTCTGCTCTTTCAAAGTATACAAAAACTTAACAACAATATATCGGATTCAACGCACATTTATTATAATAGTAAAAATGTTTTCCATTTATCATTTATAATTTCAACTGCTATTTGATTGAATGGAAATGTTATTTTCAAAACTTAAGGAAGATAACCTTCTTTAATTTTTTTTCGAATGAAGATATTCAAGCATCTTTCTATTAGTGATGTGTCAACTCGGTTGGCTAACCCGAGTCAACTCGAGTTAAGCACAACTCGAGTTGACTCGGTTTCATTTTTTGTTAACTCGAGTTGGATTTCACCCGAACCGAAAGATAACTCGGTTTGAATTGACCGAGTTGATTCGGTTTAAATTTTTTTCAAACTCAAGTTAGATTTTGCCTGAACCGAAAGACAACTCGATTCGGTTTGTAAAGGGAAGTATTAGAAAATACTAATAGCATTCGGTTTAATCAACTCGGTTTTTGTTTCGGAATCGACTCGGGCTAAACGTATACTGTTTGTTATTTGGGTTAAAAAAATCGTTTTATAAAACTTTAAACCGAGTTGCAAATTGATTGATGGAATAATGGACTAATAAAATATAAAAGCCCATACAAATCAGAAATTTTCACGGTTTTTATTGCTTCACAAAAAAGTGATTTGACGCCAATTGGTTTACTTGCCTAAAAATATAGTTTTTCCACCATCTGTAAAACTACAAACTATCAAATTCGATTGAAGGATGGCTACGATGACGATGGATTAAAAAATCTGTAAATTTCGTAGTTTTTTTACTGCTCCAGAAAAAAAGTGATTTGACACCAATTGGTTGACATTTGGAACGAAATACAATACTTGCCTAAAAATATAGTTCTTCCACCATGTGTCAAACTACAAACTATAAAATTCCATTGAAGGATGGCTACGATGACGATGGATTAAAAAACCTCTAGAAAATCAGAAAATTTCGCAGTTTTTTTACTGCTCCAGAAAAAAGTGATTTGACGCCAATCTGTTGACATTTGGAACGTAATACATTACTTGCCTAATAACATAGTTCTTCCACCATCTGTCAAACTACAAACTGTCAAAATCCATTGAAGGATGGCTACGATGACGATGGATTAAAAAAACTCTAAAAAAAATTTCCTATGAAAATCCGATTTTTTTTTTTAAACAAGACGTCAAAATATAGTTTGTTGCCCATCTGTCAAGCCACAAACTGTGTCAAATTCCATTGAAGGATGGCTATGATGTCGATGGATTAAAAACCCTCTGAAAAATCAGAATTTGTCCTAGGAAAATACCATTTTTTTTTTAAACAAGCGATTTGAAGGATTTCAGTGTGACATTTGAAACGAAATATATATTAGACGTCAAAATATAGTTTGTTGTCCATCTGTCAAACCATAAACTGTCAAATTTCATTGAAGGACGGCGTTTACATTGGACTGACTCCTCCGAATTTACAAAAGAGAACGTCAAAAAAAATCCACACATTTTTAAATTTTTTAAAAATTTACTACTTTTCTCTCTTTCTAAGCATGAAGTGGGAGTGAGATAAATTTTAGAAAAGTCAAAAATAGTCAGAACATTCAGTCCAATGTGAACACCGTCAAGGATGTTTTCGATAAGTGCACAAAAAAAAATGTCTTTATATTTATGTACATCACATACCTTTCCTTTACCTATATACAATATACTTTGAGTTTCTGTGATTTTCAGTGCGAAGTCCTGTCAAGTTCATATAAAAAAAATGAAATTGACAGAACTTGGGACTAAAAATCACAGAAAACCACAGAAATTCAGAGTAAAGGAACAGACATAATATTCATAAGTAAGTAAGCTCAGTAAGTAAGTTCAGCTCATTTTTGGCGTTAAAGATTAAACTTGAATTGGTAACTATTTGAATTGGTTAATTTTTTATTTGAGTTTTGATACACATAATATCGAGTTAACAATTCGAGTTGCAAAAAAACGTAAGAAAATTTTTTCTTCAACTCGAGTTAGCCAACTCGAGTTGCAACTCGAGTTAGTTAAATTTTAACTCGAGTTAACTCGGTTTGAAAAATTTTCGGTTTGATACATCACTCCTTTCTATGTGCCTTTTAATGAAATTTTAGATTGAATTTGTTTGCAAAGCGTTTCAATATAATAATTCAAAATATTTGTTTCTACTTCAAAAAAGTACGCGTCTGATATAATGCGCTCATGTATTTAAAAACTAAGACCACAAAAAATTCTTAAGACAGGAATATGATAGCCTTGGTTTACAAGATCAACTTTCTTAATAATACACTCTTTCTTTATATCATTGCTAAGGGGCCAGTTATAGCTATCATTGAAAACCATTATTGAAAAAGTTAACTGTTGATTTTGAGACCTTTCGAAAGTTTAATCATTGAATATTTTAATGCAGAAATATAGCTTACGACTTTTAAATTATTTCACCTTCAAAAAAAATTCATTTTGACCCATATCTTCCCCATAACGTAACTTTTAATTTTTTCAATGATCATTGGGAAGGTAGTTCATCATTGAAAAATTTAAAGTTACGTTATGGGGAAGATATGGGTCAAAATGAATTTTTTTTGAAGGAGAAATAATTTTGAAGTCGTAAGCTATATTTCTGCATTAAAATATTCAGTGATTAAACTTTCGAAAGGTCTCAAAATCAACAGTTAACTTTTTCAATGATGGTTTTCAATGATAGCTATAACTGGCACCTAAGCCATTTTAAAAACAATTACAATAATTGCATAAAGAAGATGAACAACGTTTTTTCCGATTTTAATAATTTTGTATTCATGTTATTTATTGAACCGAGAATAGAATAATCCCAGTAGATTGAAGGAAAAGCGCAGTGGTGCAGTAGATTAGAAAATTTAGAAAAAAGTGCAGTAGATCTACTGCTTTCGCAGTAAAGTCCGAACGAGGCGCTGAATGCAGCAACTGGACAACGACGAATAACATCGATGATGAGTTTCTAATAACGAAACAAACTAGACCCGTCACAGGACACCTGTGTAGGTACATACAAATTTAATAAATCATAACACTGAAAAAATTACTTTTATTTTAGTTAAACCTACTATTAATGTTTTTAAATGAACAATAACCACTTGAGTGGGCTACTACCATTTTGGCTGGAAGTATTGCAGATTAATGGCTGCCACACCAACCATCAGATTTCTTTAGTGGTGCTAGTGTTATGTTCAATGTTTTAATTTTATAATTTAGTGCCGTCAACTGGAATTGTCCCCGGCCACCTTTGAGGCATACGCGCTACGCATTGCGCCACCGAAATTACTTGATCGTGCCTATCCAATTTGGAGTTTTGTCTTAATAAAACGAATTTAGAGAGAACTGGAATTTTTACAAGCAAGTTATAGTTGTTGTTCATTCGAATTCTTTCTCTTTCCATACACCTAAAGTACATAAGTATGTCTTTGGCTTTTAAACGTTTAATCTCTATGTAGATGTCCTTAAAGTCTCTTCTTTAATTTGTATATATGTAATTATTATCTTTATTTGACAAAAATAAATTAATGACTTTATATTTTTAATAGTTTTTAAAGAAAGTGTTTTAAGGCTCTCCCAAACCAATGCAAAACATTCGTTGCGGCGAAGAAACATTCGCATGTCAAAATGTATTTATTACCTGGTGATATATGAGACTACCCACACTAACGCGGCGGAGAAACATATGAATTAATTTTGACTGACGAATGTTTCTTCGCCGCAACGAATATTTCGCATTGGTTTGGGAGAGCCTTTAAAGGGTTTTGTAAATGAAAGCAAATAATTCATATAAACAAAGATGAATAACATAATAAAAGAGATCCACTGAAAAATGTATAACCATAGCACCTTATATATATAGGTAGTTAATCATCAACCAGCCTTACAAGCCTAACATGTGAGGCGTTATATTAAAAGCGTGGGTTTAAGTCATCAAACAAACAATTAATATATACATTATATTCTACCGATATTGATATCATGTATGAATAGAACTTGATAATCAAGGGGGGTCATGACCATAAAAGATCTAGCTTTTATTCCTACTTTAATCCAACTCATATAGATAAACTAAATTTTTATCTCCCAGGGGAGGGTCATGACCCCTTGACCCCCCCCGTGGATCCGCGCTTGCAGTCAATCCCTTGCCGGTTGCCCCTTTAACACCATGAAGAGGAAGAACATGAAATAAAACATGGATGAAACGGTATAACATACAAACTAGCGCCACCGTCAAAGGCACCAAATGTTAACACAGACAATTATAATTGGTTGACTTAGGCTAAGCCCGCATATGTAACTTTCAGTCACGAAACAGTTTGGTTGCTAAAAAGAAGCCCATGTTCTTATGTCATCGATTGGAGCAACTAAACAGTTTGGGGCGTATTCATAGTCATTTTATAGCTGTGTCTAAGTTAAACATAGGTTTAGTTGAATTTTCGGACGTTGATTCTATTTTTTTGTTTTTCGTTTCACAATATTTGAAGCAATTTGTTTAGTATACCAAGTTAATTATCTTATACAAATATAAAACCAACAATTTGTAATTAAAATCGGTCTGTATTCATTGAGCCAAAATTGTCTTAAACTGTAGTTTAGTTAAACCTGGATCTATTTGCGACTATGAATATGCCCCTTTGTGTTTTGACACAAACTAAACGATTACCCCAAATGAGTTGTTCTGCTTGTGTGGTAGATATTCTTCGCCGCAGACGAGCTTCAGTGAGGATGTGAGCAAGCAGAGTTATCCGAATTTTAAAAAATAATTTATCAACCGAGTAGATGGCTTCTTTCAAAAAATTATAACTTCGATTATATTTATCAGATCTGAATATTAAGGTCTTTAAATAAAGATGAAATGTCAGGCTACATTCTGTTTAAAAAAATTTTTGGGAGGGACAAAAAAAATACATACTAAAATGGTGTTAAATGGTTCCAGCAATAATAGCAACAGCACTCTGTCCACTACTCACCAACCGCATAAAAAGTACCTGCGTGAAAAAATTAACCGTTTCGATCAGAGTGGTGGCGGTGGAACTAATAACAGTGGAGGAGGAAACTCTAACAAGAACGTTAGTATCCCTTCCCCCATCAGCTCGAGCTCCAGCACTAGTTCGAATTCTTCTTCTCCAGTTTTATCCCAGTTTTATCGGGTGCAAACTATGCCATTACCACTGTTATGGTGTTTATGAGGCTTATCGCAAGAGTTATATTTGTCGGATATTTAAAAACGAAGTACTCAATTAAGTTAAAATGTCAAGCTACATTTGTGTGTAAATATATTTGCAAAGTTATGGAGAAAATCATACTAAAAATGTGATTTAGTGAAAAATCAATTCGATTGTGGGCATTATAAAATTTAAGTTGGTAAAAAAGTTGCTTAAGTGCGCGGTCATATAGGTCTTATAGCTCACACTTAGTTTTTCCTTAGATCATTATTAGACACAAGCGATAAAGTTCACGAAAAAATCAGGAAATAAGCTGACACAACAGAAACTGCAGTCGCAGAAAACAGTTTGTAAATAAGTAGCATGTTGTGCTTTGCTCCAGAAAAAATTTTGAGAATAGACAACAAAAAAATCTTAAATGAATACACAAATTAACGAAATCCTTTTGTACTGCATCTTTTCAGTGGCCTGATTTATTCAACTAAAAAACCATACTCGACGATTCTACTGACGGAAAGTAATACATGAGTTCACGAGTTCGTTGTGTAAATCCACTCATCTGCTGAAGAAAAAAACAGAAAACAATTAAGTTTCATAATTGGATGAATCTACGCATGAATGGTAATGCATTAGAAAACAAAACTTTTTCTGGAAAAATAAATTTCACACTGTATTCATGGAGTGATATTTATGAGATTAGGTTAACATAATATTTCCATTACATTTTTAAAATGTAATGGACCCTCAAAGATTGTTGTCCCGCTTTGGCCAGAATGAGGCAACAATCTTTTGGGAAGCCCTTTTTTGACGACCTTAACGAACTTCTTCCACAACACACAACAACTTCTTCTTTCCTCAACGCGACGAAATGGATCTAGGATTTACTTCGGTTCCTCTTGCACCGTCTTCTTCCCCAAACTCCTATGACTGCGAGCTAGCAGACTAACGGTTTTTGAAGGTGGCTCATGGTGCACGAGGACCGGACGATCACACAATTGGGCCGATCTCCGCTTCAATACCAGCCAACAAGTGCCTAGGTGGCACAGTGTAGATGGGTCTTAGTTGCGGACTTCGACCCCTTTGAGTGTTTTCCTATTTTCAAGTTCAAGAATGTTTCAATGGATCTAGAATAAACTTCGGTTTCTTTTTGCACCATTTTCTTCCCCAAACTCCTATGACTGTGAGCTAGCAGACTAACGGTTTTTGAAGGTGGCTCATGGTGCACGAGGACCGGAGGATCACACGGTTGTGCCAACCTTCGCTTCAATACCAGTCAACAAGTTGCCTAGTTGGCACAGTGTAGATGGTTTTTAGTTGCGAACTTTGGTCCTATCGGGTGTTTTTCCTATGTCCAAATCCTTAATAAGTTTCATCTCATGTCTAAATCCAATAAAAGCTTCTGGTCATACAGGCGGGTGGTACTTTATCTGGTAACCACAAGTCATGTTGTGCAAACAGACGGAGGTGTACAGAGAATACCATATCCGAGTGTGCGACTAGATGATCACCCTAAGGGATCAGATCGTATGCGTCCCGGGCAAATCAGCAAATTGCTTAGCGTAGCATACTGCAGCTGAACTCGGGCGTAGGCGATGATCCGTTGGGAGATCTATCACCAAATACCCTCTTTTTCTTTAAAAATGTTCTTTTAACCCACAGGTCAAACAAGTTATGGTATCAAAACGGCGCATTACAGCGTTAATTGTGTCATCGATCAAGGACGCTTGTGACCGCCATCTCTACCTACCTACCTAATGGACTCTTACCTGAGAGACATGTATTTTTATTCAGTATCTAAGGCCCAGTGCCGAAATCATCACATCTCAGGAATCATTATTTTCAACAACAACAAAAAAGAAGTTATAAATTCGACAATCCTACGTGTGCAGCGAAAATTTCCGAAATCATCACATCTCTGGAATTCCACGAGTTCATTGAATAAATCATCACATCTCAAAGTCCTGTCAAGTTAGCAAATAAAAATAAATAAATCGGGTGGCACAGCGGCTCATGAAGAACCAGGGCCTAGAGACTAACAATTCGCAACCATTCCTGTGTGCGCCTTTCGACAGGAATGGAAGGGACCTACAATTTTATGCCGAATCCGAACGGCTAGACGAGAAGCACTTATTCGTGACAAGTGATACTCTTGGAGGATTTGTCAATTCCTCGCAAGAGGCAGTAGCCCTGAAAAAAAACTTTTTAGTTTTTAGGTGTACGAGGCTGGGAAGCGATCCCAGACCTCCAGCGTGACAGTCGAACGCACTAACCATTACGCTACGGGCTACTACAAAGTTAGTAAGTTACTACAAAGAAGTTAGCAAAAGAATTGTTTTTAAAATTGAATAAAAAATGAGAGTTCCCGGTAGCAAACAAAGTGTTCTACAGTTCCTCATACTTTTTTTCAATAGTTCTGGCCAATAAAGTGTTAAAAATAGAAAAAAAAAAAGTTTTTTTTTGCTAACTTCACGCAGCAAGGACTTTTTCGAGAAAAAGAGTTCTGAGCATGTTTTTCAACTTAAAATCAAGAGTTCTAGAGTTCCTGATGGGTTTTAGAAAGAGTTCTGCAAAATTCCCATTGACTTAGAACCAACAATTTTCAAAATCCAAAAAAAATAAAAAAAATGGAGTTTTATGATAGTGGATTTATTATCCAGGAAACACAATTGTATTTATTATTATAATTGGACAAATGCACTGTGACCGGTGGGCGTCGGGACGAAAGAAAATTAAAAGTGAATGACAACTGTCAACTGGACGATGGGCGCGTTTATTGAATTCCACAACAGGTAGCACAAATGGTGCTGCCGGGAACTCTCATTTTTTATTCAATTTTAAACAATTTTTTGCTAACTTCACAGGACTACATCTCAAGTATCAGTTTTTTCACCAAGAAACTGAACTCATGAATTTCATGATTCCATGTAATCGGTGATTTCATTACAAAATCTTCATCGAGAATGGGTACACCTACTTACCTCCTAGGCCAAGCCCCATGTTAAATTCATTATAGGAATCGACAGAAAATTCATTGATGATACTTCTTTTCCTTGACGAAAAAGCTACTTTTTCAGTAGCAATTTTTTGAATATTTCCTACTGGGTTAGTGCGATATAAAGCTAATTCGATTTCATACAAATACTATTTGATGTTTCGTGAAGTTGTGAAGCCGTGCAGTTCCGCTGTACAGTGCTATTAAGTGCTATTAAGATAAAACCGAAAACCTTAGTTACCGGCCGGCGCAGCGGGCGCACAGGCTTTCTTTCCTTGTAATGTTTAGTCATTTACTTATTTAGGGAACTAAAATATCTCTAATTCCAAACTTCCATCAAGACTGTCAGATTTCCCAGTCATTTACTAGAACAATTTGCAATTTCGAACTTTGTCTATAAACAACTCAAACTGGGTCTCTTAAAAAACATTAGAACTCGAGATAAGCTGTTTTTTCTCGTGGCTATACAGATTATTTTAAAAATGCACAAAACACAAGGGACTCAGCCAACCATATAAACTTTTTTCTTATCGCATCCTTTAGTTCAAGGGCATTTATTATTATCCAATTATAATTTTTAAACCAAAAAGAAACCTTTTTAAATAGCTTTCAAGGAAATATCTGATTTGTTGTCCGGAAAACCAATTTCAAAAATTACTCTCTTCTTGAATTTGGTATAAAGCATCATTTGCTACTGTCTGACTGCTTGCCATCGCCATTTTTCTTTATTTAACTTGCCAGTAATTGGTTGAATCTCCATTGATGAGAAACAAAACAACAGACAAAAAAGAATTATTATTAAACTTTTGTTTTTAGTGTGATACAATGGGAATAGAGGTTTATATGTCTGTGTATGGCTTTCCAAATCGGAATGGAAAACGGTTATAATAATTGCGGTTATTATTCCATTTTTGAAACTGCAGCATGTGTTTAAGGCTAAGGAAGGTTTCAAGATGCATGTTTCTCTTATTTCTTTTATATACCTATCTATACAAACATATAAACACAGTTTAGGTATGTCGTACAATGAACACGCAACCCCAACGCAGCTACAACCACATTGGCGGTCAGTAGAATACATGGATCGTATCTATAATTTTCCAGACATCTATAGAGATAGATACATACGTAGCCCGTCAGATGAGATAATGGCGGTGGTTTTTGATCACAATCATATTTTTTTGTGTATCGTTTAGTTTGAACAGGAATAAGAACTGTATACGTACCCTGTAGCCTATTTATATGTCATAGGCTCATAGGTATAGATATACCAACTATTTTCGAAGTTACCTAATTAGAATAATTGCTGATTTCTTTTTTTACAATTCTGATACCTTATGGAATTTGAAATAAGTAATCAATAAACAAGGATATCTATTCCAAGAGACACCATACAAAACCATGAAAGGATAGAATTATTAAGTGTCGCCGTAAATACGACACAACCAACAAATCATTATTGAGCTAAATGAAAATTTTCGTAGCCCGTTTATCGGCTGGATTTTTTATCGACACTTTCTTGGGGCCAATTTGTTCAATTTCAATTTGTTGTTAAAAATTGAATTGTGTCGTTTTAACTAATATCACGTTTAATATAAAATTATCATTTAGAACACTTCATTAATCTTTGATTCATTCACTCGCCTTTAGTTAACTGGCTCGCTTTAAATTGCTGCTTTAAATGTATATGCTTTTTAAAAATATCCTTGAGATTTTTATTTTATTTTGACTGATGAACTATCAATTTAGCACTAAATCAAGTTTAAAATAGGGTCTGTTTGTTCACTCTACATAAGCGTTGACAGTCAGTTTTGTGTTTGTTTATTTTATTTGTAATCTGAAAGTGTGATTTGATTAACCAAAACCGGCAAAGTTGAAAAAAACCCTTCTGGTGGAAATACAAACTATACCTACTTTTCGGAATATTTTTGGTACACTGAATAAAAATCCAGCCCCTAAATAATTTCTTTAGGTTTTTCGCTATACTGCAATGAAAAATTGTTGCAAAACAGTTTTTTCCTCTTTAATATTCGAAAATTTCAAAAGCCAAGCATTAAAGGGTAATTTTGAGGTCCGATTCGTATTCAGTGGATTGAAAAGATTAAAATAGTTGTAGATTGTTTTTGCACCAGAAGGTCTTGTTTGCTTTTGTTTCCCGCATCGCACTTTATGATTACAAAAAAAAAAAGCAAACGAAATATCGACTGTCAACGCTAATTGAGAGTGAATAAAAGGAAAACAGCTCGTTAACTCTCTATTATGGCTAAATATCCCCCTTAAAAAGTGGATTTTGTCGTTTTAGCTAAAACCAATTTTAAATTAATTGAACAATTAGTTAATGGAGGAATCATTTTAAATCGTTATAGGAGGGTAAATATATACAAATATTTAAAATCTATCAATTTCTAATTTTTAATAGCGAATTTAAATTTAATGGAAAGCGAATACATTAGGCCTTAATTTTGTTGATCTTACCGAATGTAATAATACCGCGCTAGCTGAAGCTGAAATATTTTCCAATGAAAAGCGAAAAATATAAATTGAAATTTGTTTAAATTTTTGGAAAATCGATTCAATATGAGTTTTTTCCCGCAGAAATCACAACATTGCATCATAAGTGATGCAAGATCCATATTTTTTTTTTGCAATTTTTGTAGTTTTAGATTTTTAATGAACAAGACATAATTTATGGAATTTTTTTTTGGTAATTTGAGTATTCCCTATCGTGAATTCTAAATCGGTTGTTTTCATGTGTTTTTGTTATACCTTTTCATAAAAATTTCAGACATTACCTACTGGAAACTCTCTCCACACCACTCAGGACGTCAGGGGCGTATACAGCTTTAGTTCTTAAGGGGGGGGGGGGTCATGCCAAAAAAAAAATAACACAAAATAATATTTGTTAAAAGTCAAGTGCCTTATATTTTTTTTTCATATTTTACTGTGCGTAGCTATATAAAAGAAAAGGGAAAAGATCTTAATTAACTATACTAAAGGGTTTTCCAATAGGGACGGGTTGATTTTGACAGCTCGTGGCGGCCATATTTTTTTTTTTTTACTTTCGGTCAAAATATCGTCTTTTAATTAGTTACTACAGACAAATCTTCATGGTGAGTTACGGCGTCGATCAACACGTGCAAATGATGTTTTAGAGCAGTTAGAAGTGTATCCCAATTTTGGTTGAAAAATCATCTTTAGCGATGAGGCCCATCTTTGGATGAATGGGTACGTGAATAAGCAAAATTGCCGGATTTGGGACGACACTAATCCACGCGAGATTCACGAGGTGCCAATGCACCCAAATAAAGTTACTGTTTTGTGTGGATTTTGGGCTGGATGCCTGGAGGCGTCATCGGTCCATTCTTCTTCGAAAATGATGCTGGCCAGGCCATCACCGTCAACGGCGATCGCTATAGGTCGATGATCACCAACTACTTGTGGCCTTAATTGGATGATATGGACACTGAAGATATATGATTTCAACAGGATGGCGCTACGTGCCACACAGCTTAAGACACAATCGATACTCTGCACCGGTTTCATGGCATTTTTGGTTCCAAAGAAAATTAAAATGAACAACTAGGTCGAACGAAACTTTATTGGCTGGACCAGTGACCGCGCTCTTCGTTTTTATTCCTGACTGTTACATTTTTTATTTCGGAGGGCCTCAGCAGCAGCATACAGCAATCTCCAGTTGCCTGACCAATAAAAATCAGTTTAGCTAGCTGTCAAAATACTGAGGAAAAAAATTTTTGGATTCGCTTGATCATTCTTTTGAATTTTATTCAGAATTTATTTTAATCCTATCAAAGTTTTTATTTCAGCGAATTGAAGTTGCAGGAACAATTAGTAAAAAAGCACTGTTTTCTGTTTCTTAATTTTAGTAAATAGATATAAATATTCACTACTGAAAATGAAAACAATAGCTCTGATTTTCAAAAATGACCACTTGTGTAAATTGCTCTTTTTACAATAGTGGAAAAAATAAAATACATTACCTATTCGTATTATAATTGAATACAAAGGTTCGTTTTCGTTGCGTTTCAAGAAAAGTGTGAACAAAATTCACGAGTGATTTTGATATGCCTCTGATTTGAAAAAAATGTATGTCTCTAAGACTGCCACCGATGGAAAAGTGAAAGGCACCTTCCAAAATAAATATGTACATCATATATGCCTAATCTTTTTATCTTTCTTACCAGTAAGACTTTCTGATAAAAATAATGGACAAAGTTGTTAAATTTACGAGCCTAGTCGCTTTTCGTCAATAATTCCATCCGACTGGTCAAACGGCTATTGCTATAGCTATTGGCTTTTGCATTATGGGATTCATAGGTTACTTTGTAAAAGTAATCCACATCCAAATCAATAACAATATTGTTCGATCGTAAATGTTGAATAAGTGCAAACAAAATCCTTTCATAATAGGTTTTTATCATAGTTTTATATATCTGTCTTTTATCGTTAACATTAATATTTTTTGGTTAGAATAACTATAAATCGAAAGTTATCACTTTTTTTTTGCTTAGAAAAATAATCTGTCGTACAGAAATCAAACAAAACAATTTCTGTATGTGTTCTATAATGTGTTTAAAGATTTTATTTTCAGAAAAAAAAAAAATGTTCTTTTTTTGAAAATCCTATTAGTTTTTACTTTACTGAGTGAAAATTTGGTAACAACTCCGCACTTTGATTTCTGTTTGGTTTAACAGGTTTTGACTGTCATCTCAAAACGGAAACTAAAATATGCATATATTTTAGGATTTGAATGTATTATCATATTATGAGAAGTTTGTTGTTATGCTAAATTTGAGGTACGAGGAAGAAAATCAAAGTATCATCGATTGACCACAATATAACGTAGGTACATATTCCATTGCCATGAAAATTAAATTTATTATTAAATTGAAGTTACCAACATTCAAATTCTCTATTGAATTCTAAATTAACAATCGAAAATCCTACTAGCTTTCTAAGTAACCAACTTTCTTTTTTTTTATGTGGTTACTAAAAAAATAATTATTTCAGATCAACAAACAATCTTGAGTTCTCGGGGGGGGGGGGGGGGGGGGTGACATGACCCCGTGACCCCCCCCCCTGTATACGCCGTTGCATGACGTAGAGTTTTTCACTGCAAACCGACTAGCGTTTGTTTTGCAATGTTAGGCGTGCTTTTTTTTTGCGTGGTTTTGCGGTGAGTTAATTGAAGACCTTTACATATTTAAAGAAAGTTTCCATTGTTACTCGCAATGTTATAAGAGACACAATAGTGGAAGCTGAAAAATTTGTTGTAATACAATCTAATCATGACACATGTTCTTAGGGTGCTTTTCAACGCTGATTCTAAAGAGAGCAAAACTGAAAACATACATGTACCCTGTGGAAAGTAAATGTCATTTGTATGGAATGCAAAACCATTTTAAAATAATAGGATATTAATGAAATTTAGTATAAATGTTACATTTGGCATGCTTACCAAGAATCAAAAGAGTCCCCAGAAATATCGGTGGTTAAAGGGTGTTTTTTTGACGGAGAGATGCAAGTGAGTGATTATTACCATAACATCCATGAACAAATTCTGACACTTATGAACTTTGCTAAAAATATTAAATTTATATGTGCACCCAAGGATCAAAAGAGTCCGTACAAATATCTAAGGAACAAGTGTGTTTTTTGGGGGTGTAATGTTTAACCTGCTTAAAGGAAAAAACAGTCATTTCTGCTTCAGAATTAATCTAACTTATTTTAGGGTGCTTGTATCATATTGGTTTTTCTTTTATTAGATTTGGCGTTAAAAATACCTTTAAATCATATATCATGTGTCATATGTACTATCTCGATTACACGAAAGTACAATTTTTCGTAAGATCTAACATTTTGCTCCGTATAGGGCAGGTCAAACATAAACTCTCTAAAAAAAACTCCTTAAATCAAGATATTTTAATGTACTCTTTTGATAATTGGAAACCATGAAATATTTAATATTTTAAGCAAATTGCATCAGTGTCAAAACTTATTCATAGATCTTATGGTAATAATGACGCACTAACATCTCGCCCTCAAAAAAACATCCTTTCACCACAGATACTTTAGGGGACTCTTTTGAGTCTTGGTAAACATACCATATGAAACATTTATACCAAATTTCATTAAAATCCGAATACTTGTTGTACTTTAAAAAAAGTGATCATTCTATAAAAATGAAATTAACTTTCCACAGGATACATGTACGTTTTCAGTTTTGGTCTCTTTAGAATCAGCGTTGAAAAGCACCCTAAAAACATGTGTCATATGATTAGATTGTATTACAACAAATTTTTCAGCTTGTCGATACCAGTAATAAAATTGCGTGAGTTAATTTGTTCCCGGTTGCCCATATTAAATTTCCTATCTTTCCTAGACTATAATGTCTCGCATTGCCGATTTTCCTGACCTGTCCGTTGTAGGCGCGCGTTATCATACAAAATGCACTACACGCATGTATAATGAAACATCGACAAAATTAGTGGGGCGGCCTGGCGGCCTCCTTCAAATGAAATAGACGCGGCAATGGCTAACATTTATTGCTATATAAATGAGCATTCTTATGAATGTCAATTTAGTCTTCGTCACCCCACGAATCAAATAGTTTCAGAGTCCAAACCATCATTAAAAACGATCAAAGCGCGGTTGAAAGCTAAATATAAAGATGACAACATTATCATTCATGAAAATGATAGATCTGATTCGTTAGTTTGTTTCCCACATGTTCAGTATAAATTGTGTTTAAAAGAATGGTAATGTCTGAAATTTTTATGAATAGGTATAACAAAAACACATGAAAACAACCGATTTAAAATTCACGATAGGAAATAATCAAATTACCAACAAAAAAATTACATAAATTATGGCTTTTTCATTAAAAATCTAAAACTACGCAAATAATTTGATACAATTGCAAAATACTTAAATAACCCTTAAAAAACAAAATATGAAGCCTCTTCACCACTGAAAAGATCTATGCAAAATTAGATACTTACTCCTAGGTTGTGTACTGCTTACATTTCGAAAATCGAAGGCCAAACTCGTATCCGTAATATTCGATGAAAATGAAGCTGCACGGTTTTCTCGAACTTAAATAATTAAAATGTCTGTAATTTTTGTTTTAGTTTTTTTTTCGATTAAATTTGTTCACAAAATGCACTCTAACTTTTAAACAGTATGATTTTTCGAAAAAAGTTTCAAAAACTTGATTTGCTACAACTTTGTCATATAACTTTTTTCTCTAAGATCAAAAATACAAGAGTTATGCAGAAAACAAAAATTACCGTTTAAAACAAAATGGCGGCATAATGACTCTAGGTGCAGTTGTGAAAAATGTGGTTTTCGGCTCGTGTACTGATGTTCTTTCGAATGACATGGTCAAACTTCACCTCGGAATTATTTCCCAGCAAAAGTCTAATTGCCCTGGACTATTGATCTTTTTCTAAAATGCTGTTGAGGAAATTTGTTAGATTTGCTTGCTTAAGCACGTTCAAACAATTTATAATTGAAAATACCGATATGAGTGAGCGCGTACACAATAACCACATTAATGTAAAAAAGTCACAACAAATGTATTAAAAAAGAACATAATGTACATATGTACATATTTCAGATTCTGGCAGCTTTTTTTGACTTCTCAGAAATTTAAAATTAAAAACTATTTCAAAGCACACTGTGACTACAAAAGAAGTATACACTTGGCTCATGAGAACACTAGGTTTTTGATGTATATTTACTTTTGTGGATGGACATTGTAATTGTGAAAATGTGTCGTTCTTTTCATAAAATATACTTATTTCTCTTTTCCTCTCGGCCAGTGGCGGATCCAGGGGGTGGCTACAGGGGCTTAAGCCCCCCCCCCACAGCCGATTCCTAAAATAATTTAAAATATAAAAAACAATATATTACAACGTATTGGGACTTATGTTCGTCTAAAAAATTGTTAAGATGTGAAATTTGATGAACACAATAACGTGTTTGGGGCTGAACAATTTACATGTTATGTAACTTCTAAGTCATAAGGTTGGGGCTAAAGACTGAGGCAAATTGGACAAGAAATCAAGTTGGGGGCTATGAAAAATGGACATGTTTTATGCAACCACAATTTTTATCTAAAAACAAAACACAGAAAATTGGGACGAAGAAACCAGCTTGGGACTAATAAGGTCTGAGTATATTGGACAAAAAACGTAGTTAGCTAAAAACTATCCTTATTCCAGAGAGTTTTTGGGTCTTAAGTCTAGGGACTGTCAAAGTCCGAAGTTGGGGCTTGAAGATATAATTAAATAAAAACGTGGTCGGGGCTTAACATTAACATTTCAAATTTAACAACCGTTTACACTAAAAGCATAGCTAATTTAACGAATGAAACGCAATTGAGGCTAAACAAAATTTGAAAACAACGGGGTGTACAACTTACTGTAAATGTTTAATACAACAAAGTAATTGTTTCTTACGGCTTTGGCTGGACTTAGATGATTTTGGGGCTTAGGCAATTGTAAATGCAAAACATTTTTGGACTAAGCTATTCAATGCAAATTCTCTAGTCTAGTCAAGAAGCCAAATTCCAAAAGCGTAAGTGACTTGCAAATTTATCGGCACATTTTTTAAGCAGGAAAAGAAAGTGTATGCAGCGTACACGAAAATTCATTCACGCTTGCAGAATTGGGCCGCAGCCCGCAGGTGATTTTTTTAAAGCAGCTTTGTCTTATGTTCGACTAAAATTCTTTTAATCGGTGAAATATTATTTTCTGTGCTTTCCATCGACAGTTTGAACAAAGCAGGTACGTACTCTACTCGTTGATTTGGCTAATTCAGGTAAATTAGATCTCAGAGGACTGATACTGTCAAAGCAGATATGAGCTTTTGCCAGTAAGACCACTTAAATACCATTTTTCTGAACTATCCAATTAAAAACCTTTTTTAAATCATGTAAAAAAGGGGAAGTTCAAACCATACCTTTATTTTAAACAAATACTTACATTATGTAGGTAGGTACCTAATCAATTATTAAGCAATATAAATAAGCAAATATTTTGGTGTGGTTCGAGGCCATAACGTGGCCAAAAATTGAAGTTATAAAATTAACTATAGGTACTATCCACGATAAACAGATGTGGTATGACGTCATCGTCATCTGGTTCGAATATAAGATAGAAGAAAAGAATACCATTTCATTGGATTATTTTTATAATTTTTTTATTTTTACAGTTAATTTCACCTACAAATAATTTGTTTAAATGGTTAAATGTAAAATACAGTCTACACTTAAGAAATATAGTATTTTTGCACTTAGTCTATAGATGCATAGCTTCAGCATTTTTTAAATGGTATTCCAGAAACTTCCCTTCTGTATATGTTCCTTATTGTTTTTAATAAAAATGTTTTCTAACCCCCATATTAATAAACGGAGCTAGCGGCAAGTTATAATTACTAACTCGTGATGAACTAGGAGTTAGATTTCTGCCACTTACTAGCTAGCTAAACCAACAAGGAAGGTGGTTTAGCGAAGGGTTAAATAAGATAAGTAAATATACGTTTTAATTGACCATTTGTCTCTTAATACACGCTCACACGAGAGCTCGAAAGTAACAGATGAGTTAAGCGCTGTTTTTATTAATATGGCTATAAAAGTCTAACATTTTCAAAGAATGTATCACTTAGTTTCTTAGTCCACCTTCAAACTTTTCCTGCACCAACTAAAGCTGCAGGATTTATAAGGGTCATGGTACTGATTCTTTATTCAAAGCTCTACTCTAAAAGCATATCCTTAACTGTATAGTCACTTAATACTAAATGTCCTGAGCAAACACGACTGTTTTAAAGTATAATCGTTTTTATTCCCACAAGCACTAATCTACAGTTTGCACATTTTAGCATCTTTCAAGAAATAGTGATATGTACATACATTTTTGTTCACTGTTTTTTCTGTCCGGTGTAATAACACTTCAAAACAGAACACACAACCATTTTCAACTTGTAAAATTTACTTTTTAAACCGTAAAACAAATAAAATAACAAAAACCAATCGAAATTCCAATAAACAATCTCGCTTTTCTAACTAGCAGATGACGATGACGTCACAGCATAAGCAAGATGGCGAATTGGGTATATCTAATGAGCATACCTTATTTCTGTTTATTGTGGGTACTACTATGTTTTGCTGAGCCTCTATAATTGCTTCTTTCTCCGCTTAAAAATAATTCCCATGTTAAACACATTCTCATATCAATTCCAAGTTCTTGTTATTATACTTTATATTGAAAACATTTAAAAGCGCGATAAGAGCGGATATAAAGGTACAAAACACACGGCTATTGTTAAAGGAAAAGTGATAGTGTCAAAATTTGTTTTCTGTTATGTATATAACTTTATATGTACTTGTAGGTAGGTACATACATATATTTTTTTCTGACAAAAAAAAATTGAACCTTAAACCTATTTGTTATAAATTGTAAAATTAATTTTAGGACAATGAAATATTATTACGTAAGGTCTCAAACTGGATCTCCAAACTCCAAGCCCCCCCCACAGCCAAATCCTAGATCCGCTACTGCTCTAGGCTTACAATTAATCATAATTTAATGAATTAAAAATGAAGACAAAATGTAGTATCATAAGGGCTTAACGTATTTTCATAGCAGTTGATTAATAAAAAAAAAATAGGTGGGAAATCATAAATTCGTCGCTCAAAATGTATGTTTTTGTTTGACTTTCAATTGAAATTGTATGTGAAGTCCTTGAGGCAACAAAACCAAATGCGAAAATTATGTGCGGGTCAGGCGCGGATCCGGCAATTGTACACATTGCCCCCGGTCAATTCTACGTTTCAGGTTTATAACATTTTTCAATCTTCAATCCCTACCTTAAGAAAAACCAACAGGCAAACGCATCACTTTCGTTTTCATGTTAGGTATGTAGGTAGATACCTACATAATCAGAATTATATCTACAAATTATTGCACTCTCAACTCCAAACTCCGACATGTTCTTGAAATTGCATACAAAAAACGGCGTTAGGCAATCATGATTTGGAATTATCGCCCAAAAAAATTCTGAAGAAATTGTTGTTGTATTTTTGTTTCCAGTTTTGGGCGTTTTCCGTTTTTTGCTATAGGGGTGTTATTTTGGTATTCAAAGGTAAATGGCATTTTTTGAGATAAATGATCGGATGTTTATTTCAATGTAAAGAGGAAAGTAAAAAAATGTATTTGACTTTAAAAAATATGTGAATGCCATTTTTTTTTTAATTTGTTATAACTCCTTAAATACACAAATTATAAAAAAAATTAACATGTAAAAATCTGTACAACGTATGTTTCTCTACAAATATATATTTTCAATTTTTCGATAAACTCAAAAATACGGGTTTAATTCATGAAAAACAAATTCACTTTTTAAATCAAGATAGTGGCAACCTTGCAAGGGGTTGGTGGTCAAAAACTTGGAGTTAAGCTTTCTGTATGATACTCTAACGAACTCAAAACAAAAATTGCTTCCCCATATGTTTTTTTTTAAAAATACCTTAATAGACTAGACTTTTAATAATGGAAAACAATATCGGCCAAATGGCCGCCACGGCTACGCTTACACAACAATATCCTTTGAGGTCTTGAATCGACGCTGGGCTGTTGGGGTAGACCTTATCTTCACGTGGCCCCAAAGGAAGAAGTCACAAGGTGTTAAATCACAAGATCTCGGTAACCAATTCTGATCATCTCTTCGAGAGATAACCACGGTCCGGAAACTTTTCCCGTAAAAGATCGATGGTTTCGTTGCTTGTGTGTCCAGATCAATACCATCCAATTCCGGCCATACAAAATTATTAAACATCTCTCGATAGCGCAATCCCTTCACCGTATAGCAGGTGCTCCAGCCTCATTTACGAAAAGTAAGGTCCAATGACCCCGCCGGACCATAAGCCGCACCAAACAGTTACTCGTTGAGGATAGAGAGGCTTTTCAACAATAAATCTTGGGTTTTCCGAGCCCCATACGCGACAATTTAGCTTATTGACGTATAGTCACCGAGATGGAAATGAACCTCATCAGCCAGGATAATTTTTCGATGAAATTGCAGATCATTTTCATGCTTTTTTTAGAGTGAATTTTAATCATTTCAATACTTTGTTGAAGCGTGTATCGTTCCATTTTTATTAATGGCGTAGTTTCTACTTGTCAAATGTCATAAAAATTACAGCTTCAAAAGTGACAACTACCGAAATAGCGGGATATTCAAAATAACACCTCTTATTGGAAAACCTTTTATCTATATTTGTCTTGATGAAACAATGCCCAAAATTTGAATTTTAAATAGACAAACTGGAAATAAGGCCCAAAAAACTGATATATTGCCAAAAACATACAAAACAACGAAGTTACGCCCAAAAGCAAATATCGCCCAAAAAACTCTGAACACCTCTTACGGCTTGCGTACGGGAGACGGACACAATCGCGAAATTCTGAATCCCGAAAACCCAAAATACCGAAAATCCAGAATCCCGAAAAACCACAATCCCGAAAATCCATAATCCCGAAAACCCAGAATCCCGAAAAGCAAAAATCCCGAAAACCCAAAATCCAGAAAGGCCATAATCCCGAAAATAAAATAGAAAATTTAAAAAACCTCTTCAAAATTGTCTGTAGTAGCCCGTAGCGTAATGGTTAGTGCGTTCGACTGTCACGCTGGAGGTCTGGGATCGCTTCCCAGCCTCGTCCACCTAAAAACTAAAAAGTTTTTTTCAGGGCTACTGCCTCTTGCGAGGAATTGACAAATCCTCCAAGAGTATCACTTGTCACGAATAAGTGCTTCTCGTCTAGCCGTTCGGATTCGGGATAAAATTGGAGGTCCCTTCCTTCCATTCCTGTCGAAAGGCGCACAATGGTTGTGCCACCCGATTTATTTTTTATTTCTCTTCAAAATTGTCTGCTCAGTGAAACTTTTATTGAACAAATAGCCCAGTCAACGAATACTCAAATTGATAAAATAAATGCAAAAAATAGTGCTCTCTGGATTATTTTTTTTTGGGGATACCCCCAGGTATAATATACCCAAAGTCCCCAGCCCAGGGCCGCGAGCTAAACTCAGGAGGGGGGTTAAAGGTACCCCTTTTTAGATTTTCGTGAATATTGGCACTAGCATGTTATCGGAAAAGTCTGTACTACAAAATTAGAGACAAATACATTGTCTATATAAAAGGTTAAATTCATATTTTCGCTAGGGTTAATAATAAGGGGATGCGGGGGGTAGGAAAATCAACAAATCTGAAAAAAACCTGTTATTGTCTTAGATATTGAATGTTTTCATAACAATTTACTTGGAAAAAAACAAAAAAGGTAAATACATATTAATTCACTGTTATTTTATCATGTCATGAGGCTGAGAGTGGGTTATAATTTCCTCTTTTTATATATCCGACACTATACGAAAAATTTGATGTACACTAAATTAGGCAACATTTAATTAGCAAGATTTGTTTTCATACGGCGCGGCGGCCGGCGGTGCCAAAAACTGATAACCTTATTTTTAAAGGAATACAATACAAAATTTGTTTGCCATAAATGAGGGTTCTTTCTCCGCCATCAATACATATTTTCTCCCGTCCTTTATTCGTTTTTTCCATGGACACATTCATTATAGCTATGAAACATAAAATAAAACAACATTTAACAACAACAATTTAAACATATAATTATAAATTAAAACTCACAACTTTATTGATTTTAGTTCAATAACTTTTTTTTGCACATTAATGCAATTACAACACACCACTACTGAAAGCACAATAACAACTTTAGATAATGTTTAAAGAGATATTAACGGAACAGTTTGTTGTTTAAACCTTTACTTCTTAACTTTACACTAACAAACTTAGGATTATTTTTCCGATATCGGAATCCCGAAAAATTATATAAAATGAAAAATTTGCTCAAATTTTTCATTTAATATAGTTTTTCAGGATTCCGATTTTGGGTTTTCGGGATTTTGGGTTTTCGGTATTCTGGGTTTTCGGGATTTTGGGTTTTGGGATTCTGGGTTTTCGGGATTCTAGATTTTCGGGATTCTGGGTTTTCGGGATTCAGGATTATGGGTTTTCGGGATTTTGGATTTTCGGGATTTTGGGTTTTCGGGATTTCGGTTTTCTGGATTCTGACCCCAACCCCTTGCGTACATATGATATAACACGTTATCGTGCGAATTGTGCTCGGCCGATTGAATCAAACATACGTAAAAAGAAGACAGTGCGTAGATACACCACTGCAAACGACATCGTCCGATGTCGCCCGATAATAACCGATCAACCGACAAAGCCGAACTTGTTTGGATTTCACGTCAGTTTGTCGATTGTTTGTTGTCAGAATAGATAAAAAATAAAATTTATATTCTAATATTTACTATTTGTGTTTATAATTTGACAAATTTTTAAAAAGTAACAATAAAAGTGACATTGCCAAGCAATTGTATAAATGTTTGTATGGATTTTCTTCAATTTCTAAGTTTTACACTCCGACTAACATCGTTCAAAATCAGCATAGTTACAAACGGCTAAAGTGTATGCAGACGAACGTCCGAGACATTTGTCCGAATAGCTCCGTTCCGAAATCGGCCGGTTAATCGGTTTCAGTATCAGGGCTGCCGTTATAAAATTTCGGAGGGGAGTATTCTAGAGGATTGGAGTTGAGTATTTTAGGCTTGTGGGGAGTACGCAAGAAAAAACATATCTTTTTAATATTATGGCCTTTTGCAAATTTGATTTAAATTACGAACAAATTTTCACCTCGTTAGTGCCAAAATTATCATCGGATTACATTTAACACGATTTGCAATTCACAAACGAGCTAGAAATATAACTTTATTAACCATTTTTAATAATTTATACTTTATTCATACCAATCATTTAAGGGTGAAACGAAGAACAGAACTGATAAATTGTTAAAAAACTTAACATAACTTTTACATAGTAGATTAAACCACAACTTACAATAAAAAATATATTTTTTTTAATTCAGACTTTCGGATCTAACACATTTTTTCAAACATTTGATGTGATCTCTAAAGATCGATTTTGCTAATAAAATTGAACTTCCTGTGGCAGGTTTTATTTTTCATCATTTCGAAGACGACGATGAAGGAACTAAGGAAACATTTGTTTTCTTCTATAAATATGATAAATGGAGATTTTATTTTTCGTATTTTTTCAAAATTGACACTTTTGTAAAGTTAAAAAAATAATAAACCAATAAAAGTTTTCAATGCGCTAGAATAAGCACAATTATAACGTCTTTCTGCAAACATTTTGGGAATTTTCAAGAGGAGTACAATCACAGTGAGGGGAGTACAGTGAATGGTTGGGGAGTACGAATACTCCCTCAGTGCTCACTTCGGCAGCCCTGTTCAGTATACGTGAACTGTTTGGGTATAGTCAGTCGCCAGGCAGGCGCCTATGGTGCCAGTTATAGCTATCATTGAAAACCATCATTGAAAACCATCATTGAAAAAGTTAGCTATTGATTTTGAGACCCTTCGAAAGTTTAATCATTGAATATTTTAATGCAGAAATATAGCTTATGACTTCAAAATTATTTCCCATCCTAAAAAAAATCATTTGGATCCATATCTTCCCCAAAACACAACTTTCAATTTTTTCAATGATCTTTGGTAAGGTAGTTCATCATTGAAAAATTAAAAGTAATTTTATAAGAAAAATTGTGCCAAATTGAATTTTGTTTCACCTAGAAATAATTATTAAGTCAATAAGCTTTACTTTGGCATCAAAATAATCATTTATTTTTCTTTCAAAATCTCTCAAAATTGACAATTAGTATTTTCAATGATGGTTTTCAATGATAGCTATAACTGGCCCCTAAAATGTCACTTGGTGTGCTTTCAGTTTAATTGTAATAAACAGTACCTTGGGTGGCCCGCTTCACGGGTTCAAGCATTTTAACTCCCTTTTTGGGTCCTCTGTTCCGCTCACGCGACTCCGCTAGGGTATGCTCCGCCGCCTGGCAGGCGCATATGTTATCAGTTGGTTCGCTTTCAGTTTAGCCCAGTCGGAATGAGCATCTGCCAAGGAAAAAATAGTACTGCACACTTTTCTTTCAGAACTCGTTGGAGGGGGTCATTAGGCATCCCTGAGTGTTTTGTCGGGAAAATTGCTGTCCTGCTAAGGCCGCCGTCTTGGATTTACTAAAGTACTAGTTTTTATTATTAGCAAACAAAATTTTGAATATAAAAAAAAATATTGAAAAACAATGGCGACACTTACAATCTCATGAAATATCTTTTTTTAAATCCAGATATCTATTCTTTTATTTGGTGTTTAAAAAATTTGGTTTTAGTCAATAGTTTTTGAAAAAAAAATTCAAACTCAAAATTTTGAAACAAAAAAAAAAAAAAAATGTTTAATTTTTTTTTGTAAATTTTACGTAATTTAGTAATTTTTTTAATTTTTAAAATTCAACGCTCCTTATAATTTCTAGCCGATTGTTGAAAACCGGGTGGACTTAAGAACTTTAACTCTTCAGAAAATGGAAAATTACAAAAACTACTTAGGTATTTCTTAAAAAATGTTTTTTGTGTATTTAGTGTTTAAACTTGGGATCTTTGAAAATACGTGAATTTTCATATGCTTTTCTATCGGAGCCTATTGTTTGATATACCCGCCTAAACTTATTTCCGCACCACCACCGTAGAGGTGGAGTACTGACGCGTTTTTTTTTTTGTGACGTGGTTTCCCCTGTAGGCCTAATCCACGCATTCAAATACTTGTAGTATTTTGTCGGATTTTAATTTCTTTTTCGATGATGATAGTTCCAAATTAAAATCATCAACTTTATTTTCAACCATGGCAGCTGTTTCATCTTCCGTATTGTCAGTTCGTATTTGTAATTCTCCGGGATTGTTTGATTCAACAATCCTCATCATCGGGCAGCTTCCGAATTTGAACAACGTTTTCGGAACATTCGCCAGAGCAGTTTGCACATAAAACAGAACACTTAAGTCCCGCCTTACGGCACACACACATATTCCCACAATCTGTTTTGCATTTGCAGGAAATCGTTTTGAGCAATGATTTCGCAGCGACATCGTCAGTGGTGGTAATGGGCTCTAACCCATGAAGTGATTTGTCTTCCAGCCCCACGATGTGGCATCCACATTTGTACTTGTAAATATGTCCTATATATTAGTTGTTCCGCAGCGGCTGAGGTAGGTGGAAGGCTTGCAAGATTGAAGTTGGTTTTTGCAACAGATTTACTAAAACGCTCGAATCGAAGGGTGTTTAGTGAAATCTCATCTGTACTGCCAGCGAATAGAGCTATTAAAATACGGTGGCGTTTTGATTTTCGACCAAATTCAAAGCTTCTCTTAAGTTTGGATTTTTCTGAAGAACACTGAACAATTTGGTTTTGCCAACATTGCATATGCCGACGTCGTGTTATTGCTTCATCATATTTTAACGAAACCGTCGAGTAAACATGTTCAGGAGTTCGCCCTCTGCTAGGCTTCTTGAAAAAAACATTCGTCAAATTACGGCCCAGGCCAGTCAATAGGACAAGCAGGTCAATATCCCCGCCAATATTTGGATACTGTAAGAATGAAGCAATATAATGGTAAAAGTTTGGTGTCAGTGCAGTTTTTTGTCTATTTTTTCGTTGTCGCGCCGAGTTTTTCACGTTGGTATGGAAGACCCGTTAAGCTTTATTTTGTAGATGCATCGAGATATTGTTCTTCCCAATAAAATACGCAAAAGCCGTAGCATAATATTATTTAAATACCTTTACCAAGATGTTGAGTAACCCCTTCGCACTGATAATGAAACGTAGAAAATGAATATAAGATCAGGACCTGAGCAGAAGAGAGGGTAAACAATAGACTCCGATAGAAAAGCACATGAAAATTCTCGTAATTTCGAAGATCCCAAGTTTAAACACTAAATAAACAAAAAAAAAATTAAGAAATACGTAAGTAATTTTGGTAATTTTCAATTTTCTAAGCACCTAAGTCCACCTAGTTTTCAGCCATTGGCTACAAATTATTAAGAGCATTGAATTTTAAAATCAAAAATATTACTTAATTACGTAAAATTTACAAAACAAAAGTTTAAAAAAGAAATGTTTTTTTTTTGCAAAATTTGAGTTTGAAAATTTATTTTTCAAAAACTATTCACTAAAATAAAATTTTTTAAACATCAAATAAGAGAATGGATATTTGGCTTTAAAAAAGGTACAGCACGAGATTGTGAGTACTGCCATTGTTTTTCAATAAATTTTTTATGTTTAAAGTTTTTTTTGCTAATATTATACACTAGTGTGAGTAAATCCAAGATGTCGGCTTTCGCAGGAGAGCAATTTTCCCGACAAAAAACACAAAGATGCCTAATGACCCTATCTAACAAGTTGTGAAAGAAAAGTGTGCAATACTATTTTTACTATTTCAGGTCATTTTGTTGTAGATAGCAACTGGGCTATAGTTTATTTGTAATATATGCAGTACGTTGCGTGGCACGCTTCGCGGGTTCAAGGATTTTAACTCCCTTTTTGGGTCCTCTGTTCCGCTCACGCGACTCTGTCTCTCCGCTTAGGTTATTCTCAGTCGCCAGGCAGGCGCCTATGTTTTCACATGGGTAAAAGAAAAGGAGCAGAACAATCATCTTACCGTTACTGCTCTGGATTAGATTAATCATTAATGAATGCAACAAGGATGTTTTTGGAATAAAGCACAGTTTTCTTCGTATTCTTGCAACGCTTTCAGTAAAAAATTCATCGACAGAGAGGTCTTTTTCTTCATTGCGGCGCCTTAAAACATATTTAAGATCATAGCCCAGTCAAAATAGACATACAAATCTCAAAGCCTAAACAGGATTCCGATAACGCTTAAACTTGGTGGGGGCCTTCCAGTGACTATAACGCAGCAATGATAAAAAGTCCCCGTCGATCCGACAGGAGCATAACTTTTTAAGCATGGTCAAGTGTCAAAAAAATCAGTTTTTAGGGAATAACTTTTTAGTGGTAAATTCTATCGAAAAGAAGTTCGATTACAGTTTGTAGATCATAAAATTTGCTATAAAAAAATTCCCACTTTTTTTTCCAACGACCAATGATTAAGAAGGTATAGCTTTTTAAAAATAACATAAAATGACGAAAATATTGTTTTAATAATATAACTGTTAAACCGTCAATGCTTTCGAACAAAAAGTCTAGGAACACTTTGTAGAAAGCAAAATGTTCTATAAAAAAGATTAACACACTTTTTTTCCTACGACTTATAATTTAGAAAATATAGCTGTTAAAATCACAAAAAAATGACGAAAATATTGTTTTTTTGAGTATAACTGTTAAACAGTCCGTCTCAGTAAATATGGTCTTATTGCTTGGTCTTGTGTCTCTTTTGTGTCCGTTTTATGACTGTTTAAGAAATTTCTTTTCTTATATCCGTGTTTCTCATTTAAGAAATATTCTTTTTTATATCCGTTGTTTGCATACAAGAAAAACTCGGATATAAGAAAGAAATTTCTTGGATTATCAGATTTTCTTATATCCGCGTTGTACTGTAGTTCCTATTTAATGCTTTAAGCTAAGCATACGGAGTAAGAATAACTTCATTTAAATAAATTTTTTTATTTATATTTGATTTTGATTTTATATTTAACATTTTTAAAACAGACTTACAGAGAATCATTAAAAAAGGCGTAAGTATTCCATAGACGATTTTTTTTTAGAGGTGTTTATAAATAACACTGTAAACATATTACAAATATCTACTGCTTCTGCATTGCATAGACGTCAGACTCCACTAGGTTTATCGTAGGAATGACATTGACATGGTGTTCCTTACTGACTCACTTCTTCTCTGGACTAGGGTTGCTAAGCGTCCACTTTTTGAATAACATGTCCTCTTTTTATCCCCGGCGCGGAACGTCCTCCAACTTTTAAAGAAATTGTCTTATTTTTTCCCCTAACAAGTAATTACGAAAATTAAAAAAGTCATCTAACTCTGAATTTAAAAGAAAAACATAGCCAATACAAATCTGATGGAAAACATAAAATGAAACAGATCTTATTTTACCTCCCGTGTGTAAACCCTCTAAATTTAGTTGAACGCACCCATTTGTTCGGCTTCTGTTATTTGTTTTGTTTTTCCCCCTTTCACCAAGAAAATAGCTACATAGACCTACTTTATGCAAAAAGTACAAAAGTGTGAAATAAACATGTTTTCGTAGTTAAGCCTTTAGTTGCAAAATATAAAACTTTATTTTATTTGGTGGTTCAATTTATTTACACTAATATTTTTTAAAATATCATTTTAAAACCATGCCAAAAAAGTGCTTATTATGAGGATCCTTCATTTAGGAAAGGAAGATATGATTCCGAAGCAGATTGCACAGTTTGAAACTCCAAGATTTCCATTGCAAGCAAGGAAAATACGCGATCAAGGACCCCATAACATCTCAAATGCACTTAAATAACAGAAGATCGGATACATCATGAGTTTTGGAAGCTTTTATTTTAAACAAGACACAAACATATCCAGGCTACCGAGGCAATAATTTAGTTTCACACAGGTTTGTCATCAGCAATCGTTTAATTCTGTCAATTTGACCACTGAGTTAAACAAAAAAATGTTTTTCGAAATCGGATTAGGGTAAAGGAATCTCATGCATCAGGACATAGGCCACTGCCATAGGCACCAGTGTAATTGCTCCCTTGATGTCTATCTCTAAATCAGTGGCGGATCCAGAGGGAGAATCATAGGGGTCAAATGCCAGAGAAAAAAATAAAAGCATTTAAACTTAAAGAAAACAAATTCTTTTAAAGTAGGTAGACATACTTAAAAGAAAAAGAACTATAGAAGCAGATTTTTCTGTTCAAATAATTGAAATCCAAATGGATTCTCATAACCAAAACGCAAAGTGTTCATTCCGAAAAAACGAATTGTGTGTTCCAGTTAAAAAAAAAAAAATGTTCCGGCCAACCAGAACCTCACGAATTTTGTGGTTACACATTAGAAACTAAAATTTTGAAAAATTAAATTTGAATTTAAGAGGTAAAGTAATTCTTTAAAATAACCGGGATTAAATAATTCAAATTTCACTTTTCAAATAAGCTTACTTGCTTTCGTTAATCTGAAAATTTTCTCATTAATAAACAAAAAAAAATCCAATCTGAACAAACAATAAAAAGTACTTTATAAAATTTTATTTTTAAATATAAGTTATTAATTTTTTGTATTTTAATTTATGTTCGTGGACCTAGTTTTTGTTTTCTTTTTGTCCTCTTTTTTAAGGAAGATGATGTCCTCCAAAGTTCGGGATTTTAAAACTTTTTGTCCTAGGTTAGCTAAGACAGCCATGGCAACCCTACTCTGGACAAAATACTATCGAAAGTTCTTATAATCAAATTTTCGCTAACTATAAAGCGTCAATTGCGTTTGCTTTCATTCTTGTCAGCAATGTGCCGGTTGAAAGACATTTAATGTAGGTAAAGTAAACAAACACTGCTTATATAAATGAAACTGAAGGTCTCGAACACAAATAACCCAACGTCCCACGTTACCTTCACACAGAAACTCCATCATCAAGAAAATTGCCGGGTACTACCTACAATGCCATACTATGAATGAGAATAATACGCATTTTACTTGTTGAATATTAAATAATACTACATTTTGCTTGTTGACATCAAAACGACGACAATGGAACAAACGATGACAATGAGAAAAACACAAGAAGTCCGGTGGAGCGTGACTGTTGTTAACTCCCAGAAATACACCCACTCAGAAGCAGAAGCTTCGGTGTAGCTAGTTGCAAATCCAACAGAAGGTCTGAGAATAGAAATCTTCTCTTTATAAGCTACATAACACTGCGTTTGTCAAATTACCGCGTCGAGCTGGGAGGTTATTTCATTTATTTTTTTATTTTTCATAGTTCATTACTTACGTAGATAAAGTTTGTTTTTGCAGGTACCTATGTAAGTTTAATAAACTATTATTAGATGGCACATCAAATATCAGCAATTGAAAAAACACGTGCTGGTTTGTTTGTTATAAGAATTCAAAACAAAAGTGTTTGGATTATATTGAGTAGGTATCACCCTGATTACAGAATCCGGTGGGGTAGCCGGCGCGCGGTATAGGGAATCACACTATTTTTCGCCATATTCACGACTACCGAATTGTAAAACCGCGTACCAAACGCGCTAGCTACAAATATTATCGTTTCATTTTGTCGCTTTGAAGAAGCGTAATATATTCGCGACATAAGACTTTAATTTGACTCATGATATTTAATTTGTAGTTTAAATGTTTACGTATTAAAAGTTATATTGATGGTTGGATTTTTGAAAGGCGTCATCAATCATGAATTCATAATGTATAGTTCCATATCCTACGCCTGCCAATGAAATAGTAAAGCAATCTAAAAAAAAGAGCTGTAAAATGTCTTTGGTCTCGAATATGTCGAGAACGGAGAAAGATAATAATTTTGATAATTTTCTAAACCACTCTTTGAAAAGATTAAAATCAAAATGCTGCTAAAAACGACTTTTCAAAAATGTATTCCTTTGAACAATTCGTACGATTCAAAATCAAAATTTGGCATCTGACACTTAATTTGTCATTTTATATTGTTTGCAACATGTAATTTTTACTTGCGATATAAGTACTATAGTTCGAGTTTTGGATTCGTAAAAAAAAAATCGAACTCGAGATCATGATACAGAAAAATGTTCTGTCTGTCTTTCTGTATGTTAGTCCTTCTGTCTGTCAGTCTGTCTGTACCTCGACCTGCAGCCTAGACTACCGAACCGATTTTCTTCAAACTTTCAAGTTTAGGTAGTTTCGGGATTCCCCAGAGGGTGTATTGAAATTTTATTTTAGGTCAAGAAATAACGGTACCTGCCATACAACCAATATATAAAAATGTATATTAAAAAAATACGATTTACTAAAAAGGATAATGTTTATTAACGGTACCCATCATATAACGGTAATATTGAAATTTTGTTTGAATATCTTGAAAATAGGTCAATTTTTAGTTAAATTGTGTTTTATTAAATACTAAAATCTGGCGAGCCTACCAGATTTAATTTTTTTTAAAATGTTCCGAAAAGTTTTAGCTATTTGCATTCAAAGTAATATTTTTGAGTTTTGAAGGCTTGTATGACTTTGGATGCCTACAGTTCCGCAAATAAAGCTCGAAGGTCATTCCGGTTTTCTTAATTAGTTTTTCAAGAGCTATCCGCAGCTGAAATCTATGAGGTCTGGTTGCGAAGATATCTTTATTCAATGTAAATCCATTATTTTAGATTTTTTTTTAGTTTTGAAT
Source organism: Melangyna quadrimaculata (assembly GCA_949320155.1). NCBI lineage: Eukaryota > Metazoa > Arthropoda > Insecta > Diptera > Syrphidae > Melangyna > Melangyna quadrimaculata. Next base: position 202,768,472 of record OX439483.1, on the reverse strand, counting down.
GTTTGGATGACTTTGTTTTCCTACTGTTCCACAAATAAGGCTCGGAAGTCCTTGTGGTTATTAAAAATCTAAATTAGTTTTCTTAGAGCTATCCATAGCTGAAAACTAGAGCATTGTATGGGGTTTGGTTCCAAAGATATTTTGATTCAAAGTAAATCTTTGTTTTTTTCAACCCATTGTTTGTACACCTCGGTTTTTAAGTATCTCCACAGAAAAAAAAATAGCAGGGTGCCAGATCCGGCGACTTAGGGGGCCAATTGATGTCCGCTCTGCGGGAGATGACATGGGCTGGAAAGAGCTCGCGCACTAATGCCATCGATCGAATGGATGTGTGGGCCGTAGCGCCGTCCTCTTGGAACCAAACCTTATCCAAGACATCCTTGTCACTTCTCCTCCACCATCCTCCACCATCCTAAGAACTTGGATGAATTTAAAAAAGCAATTATTGCAGAAATTGCAGCAATTCCACGGGAAATGACGGAGCTAGCTTAAAGCCTGTATCTCCAACCAGAGCGTACGCAGGATTTTGTTTGTGGGGGGCTCAGTCTCAATGTTGGCGGAATTTTGTTAAGGTTTCACAAAATAGCAAACAAAATCAAAACCTTTCTTATAATCAACCACCTAATAAAGGGTGGACCATCTGGTGGTTTATTCTTAAATCATAGGTTATTTTGACACTGATAGCTGTTTCCCGCTCGTAATCTTTACTGAAAGTCGGTATCATACCTCCGCGGGACGAAATGACCCGCACTATACTTTCCAGAAGCCAATTCATCCACAGAGAGTGACAGTTGGGTCATCTTTCGATCTATTGCGCAAACTTCCAAATCGACCTATCAGCCGTCTTGGCGATGTCAATTGGCCGCCTCGGATCTGCGATTTTACCCCTTTGGACTTTTTCTTTGTGGGGAACCTTGAAGGACCGATTATAAGCCAACAATCCAGAAACGATTCAAGCAGTTAAGGCCAATATACAACAAGTAATCCGTGAAATAATTTAATTTTGTTGATTTTGAGATACTCCCTAGTTATGAAATTAATATTATTCTTTTCTTTCTTTGTAAATTAAATATTTTTTGTACCTAATTTTTTGGTTTGAAATAACAAATTTGGGTATTAGAATTAGAATTTGGTAAAAAATCCAAATCCGTTCTCCTTTTTTTATTTGTAAATTTATTCACAACACCTCAATTGGGGCCTCATTAGCGACGTTTTAAACGTGGTATACGTTTAGACAATATTAGTGAAAGGGGATACCCGCATTGTTTTCAATATCAATATTTAGATATGGAAAGAAATGTGTGAAATCGGTTTGGGAATTTTGACTGATATCAAAGGAATTTTTGTTTGGGTTTCTTGAATACTAAGATTCGTTTGCAATGTAAAACAAAATCCAGATTACTTGTGGTATGAATTTATGATTTCAATACCATATCCATTCCTATAATTGATTTTAAATTAAAATTGAAAAATACTGTTAAAGTAAAAATTTAACAAAAATAAAATCTGAACTTAAAAATAATAAAAAACAGCCTTCGATATTATATGACATCTTAGCACTGTATGTCATTTTGCTTGGGGGGGGGGGCTCAAGCCCCCTTAGCCCCTACCTACGTCCGCCACTGTCTCCAACGAAGGTCGTCATATGCCAGAAGTGGTTTACCATACATAAACTGCATTGTTTTGTTTATTCAACCGGCGGCGATTGTCATGATCTCGAGGAGGACCACAACTCTCCCACTCAACTGCTTGACTTAAGGTTACACTTGTGGGGTTCACCGGGTTGACCTCAGAAACCGTCGACAGGCCTCCCGGTTTTGGATTGTTCCATGTCTGAGGCCAACTAAATGCAGGTGTCGTTGCATTTGTTTCATCCAGGAGCTTTTGCGCCTGCCTTTCTTCCGCGATAGTGTTGGAACGTCTTGTGCTATTGTCTTTTGAACTAGGTTCTCATGGCATCTTTTTTGTACATGACAGTACCAGCTAAGTTTGTCATGTTGTATTCTGTCCAAGATGGAATTTTTGACGTGAATGCTTCTTCGGATTCTCTTGCTTCTTATTCGATTACGCTTTGTCACTCCTGCTGTCATACGAAGCATCTTCATTTCAGCTGCCGTCAATTTACTCTCATAGTTCTTGTACATTGTCCAACTCTGTGAACCGTATGTAAGCGCTGGACGAACAACTGCCGTGTAGAGCTCTCCTTAGGGTCATTTAGGGTCATTTTAGGGTCATTTTTCTATCACAGAAGGTGGCAGAGTTTTCCTGCCACTTCATCTACCATACGCTTACGCGATGTTTGATGTCGTCATCACAAGAGCCTTCGCTATTGATCATTGATCCAAGATATTTAAACTTTTCGCACTTGGGAAGCACTGTTTCATTCAAATAGATGTCCGGAATAGGCGTGTGTGGATCAGAAAATGGACAGCATAGGTATTCGGTCTTTTCCGCACTAATGCGGTATCCATTTCCCTCCAAAACATCCACCCATACATCAAGTGCTCATTGCAAGGACACAGGATCTTCACTTATGATGGCTCCATCGTCAGCAAAGAATAACTGATTCACTTTGGGGTCCGGCACCTTATTCTCAAGCAGAAAGTCAAGGACAGTAATAAAGAGCAAATGACTCAAGACGCTTCCCTGGTGTACACCTACTCTAATTGGGAACTCTTCGGTGATTCCTGCGGGGCATCTAACCTTTGTTTTAACTTGCTCGTACATGTCCATGATCAACCGCACGTAGACTTCCGGAACTCCTCGTTTTTCAAAATCACCCAATACAATATGCAAATCTCTCGAGGAATCGCGATATTTTTCCATTCTGATTTTTATACTCTGAATTGCATCTGTGGTTGAATTACCCGAAACAAACCCGCACTGGTCGTCAGATAGCCGTGTTACTTTTCGTAGGCGGCATCCAATATCCGCTCAACGATCTTCATGGTGTGTGACATCAGCTTGATCGAACGGTAGCTGTCGCAGTTTCGTGTATCACCCTTTCACTTGTAGATTGGAAAAAGATAACTTCCCCTCCAGTGATTAGGCATTCGGTCGCCGCAGATAAGTTTGGAGATCAGAATCATGAGCCATCTAGACCCGATGTCTCCAATATTTTTCCAGAACTCAGAGGGAATCTCGTCTGGTCCAATCGCTTTTCCCTTTTTAGAGTTTTTTACCGCATCACTAACTTCTTCGACTGTGATGTCGGCGACTTCTTAATTTTAAGGTGCAGCTATTGCAAAATATATCCTCGGAAACTGTTAATTTTAAAGTCCTTCCTTTAAAGTCCACAAGCGTTGGTCCTGAGCATTTTCCCTTCTCTGTGCGGCGATTTTGAAAATAGTTTCGCCTTGCTCATGATGGCATGTCATAGTTCCTGAATAGCTTGGTTTGCATCAGCAGCCGGTGCAGATATTTCCCCCAGCTCCCGATACATGCTTGTAGTTGGGCACACTTTTTCTTTGCTTCTTTCTTGCAATGTCGGTGAACCACTCCAAGGCGTGCTATTTCCTATTTTATGATAGGGGCAAGTTGACCAAGCTTTGAAAGCCATTTTTTTTCTCCAGGCATTACTGCTTTGGGCTCATCATTTCTTTGTCGTGTTGGTAGTGTCCTCTGACAATTCCTAGCAGTGATTTCGCTTCCCGCAGGCAAGTTTCTTGCATTTCCATTTGATGTCTTTATACAGATAATCTTTCATAAAAGAGACAAACGCTTCGCCTTTTACTTCATCCAGATTGTACCACTTGCTTCCACTAGAGCCCTCTGTTTATTTGTTGGTCTTGCTCGTCTCCATAAAAAATTCTGTCAGCAGAAGACGGTGTTGTGGGGCGATCGGTTCACCCAAAATCACTTTGCAATCTTTGACCTGCGGCTTCATGAAACTGGGTACCAGATGGAAATCGATCTGTGTTTCATTTCCACCACTACTGTAAGTGATAAGGTGCTTTTGTTGTTTGATGAACACCGTTTTTAACAAAATAAGACCATATGATCTGCACATGTTTAGGATGTCTTCACCAGAAGGGTTCCTAATTCTGTACCCCAAACCACCATAACAGTCCTTATAGTCCTCGTTAGATTTCCCAACATGTCCATTCAAATCTCCGCCCACAAACAGAAGCTCATCTTTTGTGATGTTTTTAAGGTGATTGTGAAAGTCTAGCCAAAACGCATCTTTTTCCGCTTGTTCACATCCCATTTGGAGAGCATAATCGTTGAAAATATTCCACACATTTCCTTGAATCACCAATTTTAGAGACATCAAACGGTCACTTGACTTCGAAATAGCCAAGACGTTACCAAGCCATTCCTCCGCAAGGATGATACGGATTCCATTTTTGTTCTTCTCTTTTCCGTAGTAGAACATCTTGTATGCCTTTGTCTTAACGTCCAAGAAACGAGCCCTATTTTCAGTGATTTGCCATTTTGTTTCTTGCACGCACAAGATGTCTATCCGCCTTCTTTTCATCATCTCTTCCAACTCACAGCTTATACCAGTCATAGTCCCAACGTTCCAACTCGCCACTCTTAAATTCCGTCCAATTTGTTGCATGACTTTGCTAGCCCCCGGAATCCGTTTAACTGCTAGAGTGATGCAATTGGCAGTCGAGTCTTCACCACGAACTCTTAAACGGATGGAGGCGGCAATAACACCAAATACCACTTTCACCTCCTATAGTCCTTTGGAAGCTTTGGCTTTGATTGTAGACACAAGTATGACCAAAGAGGACTACATCAAAGTTTAACGAGGTGCAAAGTCAAGAGGCGCCAATATTTATCCTTCATACAGTGCTATTGCCTAGGCAAAAAATATTGTTATCCGGATGGCATAACTGTATCGGAATGTGAAGCTCGCATATCACACTGTGCAACGGTTATTTGAAACACAAAAAGAAGTGGTCGATGTCTTCTACAAATGGGGTCTTGATGGAAGCGGAGGTCACAGTATTTATAAACAAAGCTTCACGGACAACCCAAAATATTCAGATGCTAGCATCATTTTAAGTACTATAGTGCCTCTCGAAGTTTCGATTTTTCATGATGGACAAACAAAATTTTTTTTGGAAGAACCCAAGCTCTTCTTCAATAAAATGGTGTAGGCCTGTCGCATTTAAATTAGTAAAAGAAAGCACCGAAACCACCAGGCAAGAATATAACAATATTCAAAATCAACTTGAAGCTGTTCTACCTACCAAGGTTATCTTAGATGAAAAAAGTATAGATGTCCATTACATACCAATCTGTACAATGATAGATGGAAAGACGTGTAATGTCTTAACAGAAACGTCTTCGTCACAGGATTGTAATATTTGTCATGTAGCACCAAAAGCTATCAACAATATTGAGTATATTCTTCAAAGGCCTTGTGATGTCTCTGCGTACAAATTTGGATTATCGGTCTTACATTTGTATTTAAGATGTTTCGAAATTCTTTTACACATTGCGTACAAAATGGAAATGAAGCAGTGGCAAGCCAGAGGCATAGAAGCAAAAGAAGCAGTGAAGGGAAAAAACAGAAAATCGCCGATTTATTTTATGAAAAGTTGGGTTTAGTTGTTCACCAACCAGAGCAGGGAGGTGGTAATACAAACGACGGAAATACCGCCCGTACATTTTTCGACAACCCAGATATAGCAGCAGAAATAACAAAAATATATAAGCAACTAATTGAAAGATTTGCAAATATTTTGAAAACTATTTCTAGCTGTCATTATATCGACTTAAGTACGTTTAGACCATATTGCTTGGAAACTGCATGAAGATGTATACAGCTTTATAGTTGGTATTAAATGAGCGCATCTGTACATAAACTGCTAATGCATGGAAGTGACATAATCGAAGCATTGCCTTTACCCGTTGGACAGCTATCAGAGGGTGTTTTGGAATCAAGCCAAAAAGAGTTCAAAAACATAAGGTTAATGCACTCAAGAAAAACTTCTAGAGAAAATACAAATATTGATATTTTGCATTGGCTTTGTTTCAACTCCGATCCTGTAGTAAGTGAATATAGATGGATTCGAAAAAAAAAAAACAAAAAAGCTTTTAATGACGAATACAATGACATGATAACAATGCCACCATACTTCCAAAGCTACCCTGATGTCCAGAATGAAGAAGAAGAGAGTGATGATATTGTGTCTAATATTAGTACTTATTATTATATTTATTAAGAAATATTTTTTATTTTGTAAAGCAATTGAATTTAATAAGTTCTTATTTATTTATTATTTATTTTTATCTTTTTTTAAACTACTGTGTTATATGTATGTATGTACATAGTTATTTTTTTAAACCCAATATTTTATATACATATATACATATATATATATATATATATATATTTTAAGAATATTATTTGTTCCTTAAAGCAATTGAATTAATCTGAATTTATTTATTATTTATTTTGTACCTTATATAACTGAAGTGTAATACGTTCCTTTTGATTTTTCGTAAAATTAAAGTTTTAAACTTATAATATACTTGCTGATCTGGCAAACGATCTTTTGCTAAATAAACAATGTGTTTCAACTGAAAGTGTTTGTTGTTACATACAAAATATATTGTTTTTGCTGCCAAATCATTAAAAATTTAAAAAAAAATTTGTTCAAAAAAAAAAAAAAACGGACCACCCTAATCACTAAGTGGTAAAACCAAAACAATCTAACAGTCCCACCAAGTATACACATGAAATTTCATTAGAAACCGTCAAGCCGTTTCGCAGAAGATTGGTTACAAACATAGTTATAGAAGAATTTTATTATTATGTAGATTATTTAAGTTATGTTTTTTCCTTTAAAAAATAATTTCTGCATAACTTTTGGCAATTCGTAAGCTTTATCGTCTTCAAATAGTTAAGATACATTAAGAAGGTACATAACAAGCATGAGGAAAATAACAAGCATAATGAGGAAAATAATTTTGTCGCCGTAATAAGACCATTTTGCCTTGTGTGTGTGGTTAGGCTCACTTTGGTGTTATTTGCCTAGATGTGCTTTTTCCCGTAGTCGCCTCTTACGACAAGCGGGATTCACTGCTGAGATATTCTTAATCCGTCCCAGCACGGGTTACATACATAAACTTCATATCCTATAGAATATACTAAATATAAACAAAAATTGAGTTAGAGTAAGTTTTCGTGTTTTTATTGACCTTTACTTTCGTGTCATGACTTCTGCCGGACCCTGTATAAGGTCTTGTTTTCGGTATAGCTATATACAAAAATAATTTGTAAGAAAACCCCTGTAACGATAATAACGATAAATTCATATTTAACAAACAAATCAGATATACTGTTTTTTTGAGCTCTTTCCGTTTAAAATGGTGTTTTTAACTATTTATATAATAAATTTATAAAAAATTACATAATAATTTATATTTAAACTTTTTTTAACACTTTATTTTTTACGATATCATATGTAATATTATTGAAGTAATAGCTTCCAATTAAAAATTTTCTGTTTAAACGATTGGTAGACTTCAAAGAACTAAAAATTGGTAGACTCTTTGGAACACAATAATTGTCAGATTATTTGAAAATTTATTTTAACTTTATTTATAAAATATTAAAAAAAAATATAGAAAAAAGTGAGAAACCTATGAATCGAGCAATAGCGACTTTCTTGGCAGCAAATATCTTGGAGATCTGAGAAGAAAAAGTTTGAACGAAAGATTGGTTAGCGCGTTGTAAGCAGAAGGGATTCGGTATACACAAAATTGCTCGTCGAATTGCGAAGTGGGGAAGTGGGCATAAACTCCAAACATAAACTTTTTTATGTAAATGTAACTACATAATAATATGAACCAGTATACCTACCTAAATATACCAAGTTATTAATCTGGCAAAGGTCAACACCAGAATAACTTTGAAAATTATAAAATTGTAGTCATAATTTTATGATTATACACTGTTTTAGGTTTCTGGAAGAAAAATAAAAAAACATGAATAGCATTTTGCCCTTTATCCTCACAAAATAATTATTATAAATTCCAATGCCAATGTCGGGTCATCTCTCTTATTATTATCACTAGAGTTTCCAGAAAATTACTTTGTGTTTAATCTGAGGCCAGCATTCAATCAGTCATTCCATCCACATCAGGGCATCACAATAATCTACAGCATATGACGCAAGGCTCTTTGACTGATGTAAAAAAAAATGTATGCATCGCCCTGTTATTAACAACTGACTGACAACTATACGAGTGATTAGCCCTGCGATCGACAACAAAACATAATTTTCGGTTAAGCGCCACCAGAGGCTGAAGTTAGCCGCACAAGCGCGGCAAAATCTTCCCCCAAAAAATAAACTTCACCCTCCTCCTCTGCTTGTTGGGCTTACCACATCAACCGTCAAAAAAATAATGACAGATAAATGAAAGGGATGCGCTTTGTGACAGCAGCCAATGCGCCGTACTGTCAATCAAAATGATTTATTAGTCTTCCCACAGTATATCATAATAATTAATCTTTGTTTTGCTGTTTGCGGCATCGAAAAATGCTTTTGAACGTAACGGTGGTGGCGGCGCGGCGACTCGGTTAATCGGCAGCTTTTGTTGCTGTTGTCGGTCAGAATGCGATGCTGCTGACCGACAGTAATTAGCTAAGCGGGAAAACGGTTGTCACACATCTCAACGCTTCCACCATCTGAATTTTCCAAGGAACCAACACTAATTATCGCCGTCGTCGTTCGTCGGCAAATATTTGTCTTACTTAAACTTAAACCATATCAACGAACGTTCTGGACTATCGTTGTTGTTCCAAAGTGAAAGAGTATCTATGAAATTGTATCTCATAGCCCCATTGCAGGGGGATGTGCCGCATTGCCATTACCTAGATATCTAATCACGAGTACTGCCTAATGGTACACTTGCTGAACGTGTATAGTTATATTGACCGCGGCGGTTGTTTTTACGCCCCGAAGGTCAATTGGCGATGCGAGTAGATCCTCAAATGGAGATTTCTTAATTCCCAAAGTGCAGTCGAAGTCGCAATGAATGCGCGCGCACACTTATAGAAAACCATCATGCTGAAAGTGCATCATGGGAATCCGATAAAGTGGCCAGAAACAGCACTTCAGTTATGAAATGTACACAGAGTGCGAGAGGGAGAGTGCACTCTAGGTGCATCGGGAAACAAACAGATTGATCTACGGGCGACTAGGTAGTTAGCCATTCAAACGAAGCAAAGCCAAAGCTAAATCTACCCGTCATCCGGCTTCGGCCAAGAGGTTAAAGGCAATATCTGGATGGATGAGGTGGATGATTTATGGTCTTGAGTGCGCCCAAGCCTGTACTACGCTGCTGCGTATACAATACACAGCCCAGCTAGGCAGACTCTCTAAACACACAGAAACATCTTCTTTTGAATCAAAGTGGTTCCCAGCCAAATGGTCCCATCATATCGGCGTACAATTGCCATTAAGAGATTTTGCGAGAAAAAGCAAACGACGACGACACGGGTGATTGCAGGTATTGGATGGAGAAAAAAAATGCATGGTGCGAGCTGCGGCACCGAAATCAGTTAACTCAACCGAAACCGACCAACCAAGAGATCGTTCCGTGGCTCTTGTGCAAACAATGAGTCATAAATAACCCGACAAATCGCGATTGCCGGCGCCCAGAGAGATGCTTGCATAAAAAAGCCAACCCAATAAGTGGATCATAATGGTTTCAGCATTGAGACGCAAACATTTTGACTGCGGCCCAAGCTTATTGGGAAAAAATGGGGTTTTCTTTTTATCATAACTCAATTTTATTATACCCAATCTAAGTAATAACCACAGTCTAAAAATTAAAATTTAAATCAAAATTAAAATTAAATTAAAATTAAAATTAAAAATGTACCTCGTCTTACATCCGCATCAGTATCCGCGGATGTGAGCTGTGAGCCTTTTATTATCCGCAACCGCATCTGCGGATGTTAAAAAATCTGCATCCGCAACATCCCCGATCTAAATAACTGAATTTGTTTGACGAACGGATAATTAAAATTGAGACTTTTTTTTTATTAAGTACCTACCACTTGTATTTTACATATTGAATATTTTTCGCAAATGAACCATAAATACGAAAATGGAAAAATGTTGTCAACCCCTGATATTAGAAAAATTATTGCTTTCTGAATGTGCACTTGCATCACTTTAAAAGGTGTAATAACCAATATGCCTAACAACTGATTTAATACTGATCTTGTCTTTCATTCTCAACAGATCAGGATAGTACCGCAGTTGCACATGCGCTTGTCCTCGTAATGTTTTATTGAAACATCCACTCATTTCCGTATTTGAGAGTTTATGCCTCAGGGCCTATCGTTAACAAGCTGCGTTAAGTGCACGATAAAGATTGTTTTTGCCTGTTGGTTTGTTTACTATGCCCCAAATATGTCATATTGAACCAGAAGAACACTTAAACGAATGGAGCGTACCGTAATTTAATCATCCTTCAGCCATCACTTTAGGAAGTGAAATCGATAATGCACTGCACGCGCATTATCGTTTTTAAGAGGCTGCAAAAATAATTCCACAAATCTGTTATCAGATGGCAGAATCCAATTCTGTTGATTCTACTTTCGGTGCGCACATTTTATAAAAGTAAAATGTACCTTTATCCTTTTGTACAGCGTTGCCTTAACCGACGTGACGCAATGGCAATGGATCAGTGCAGACCTCTTGGCTCCATCTGATATCGCTCCATATATACTTGGCCATGGCCATTCAGTTTCGAGGGGGTTGTGTCTGATTAATTAGAGATTTGATTAATATACAGACAAAAAAAACATTGGGATGGAACGAAATCACCTCTTGCCGCAGTATCACGACTTAGCGATCGCTTAACATTTTTGCTTTACTGCATTCGAATTTGTTTAACACCAATGCAAGCCGCTGTTTATTCAAATCCAATCCTGTATAGTTACCATCATCAGCCGTGATTCATTCATTCATCAGCCACTCATCAGTAACGGTGGTACTCCTGTAGGAACAAAGGTGACGAAACTTACCTAAGTTGAGCCTTGAGCTCTACTCGGACAGAATCCGATCGAGAACCCAAATTCGAAGGAGAAATAAACATGGGACCTTTTATCAGATACGTTCCTACGACCATAATACAGTAGCTCGTACTTGTACCCAACATTTATATACACTCCTGGGATTCGTGAAATCATTCAGCAAACTACTGTGCAGTTTGCAATAATAAGGAGATGACGACAGCAACAACTGAAGTGTGGGCAGTCATGAGGAAGACCATTTAAATGTCATATCATTCAGTGAAGATCTTAAGAGAGGACCCTGTCGTCGCGTCGTGCGTCGTTGTCTTCGTTCGCTGGTTCTTGTGGAATGGATGCTGGAATGGGGATTTCTGTTTTTTAATTTTAAGCACAGTTGTTATTGTTGGTGCTCTATGAAGTTACCAACGAGAATTGGCCAAACATCCAAAGAGTTCTTTTATGTTCCTTGGTAAGTTTGTTTTAGCAGTTTTTTTTCTTGTATCCATACACGAAACCGAAGTGTGTCGCTTGAAAATGAACTGATATTGAGTGAGGGACATAAACAACCTTTATAAGGAAGAAGACGACTGTTCAAGGTGTTGAAATTTATGTCTTACCAGCGTCAGGTAGTATATCGCGAAGTCGCAATAAAAAAATGAGATGCAGGTAGCAGATACTTTGTCCAAATGAAATAAATGATTCAATAAGTTGTAGTCGAAGACGAAGAATTAACTGTATGTTGTCTTTGAATGCTTTCGAGATGGTTGAAAAGATAATTGGTTTGAAACTGTGAGGACAGAATACCTATAGAAGAACTAACCTTGTTAAGGTATATTCAAAGGGAGTTCTTGAGTGTGGAACTAAAGAAATGTCACTTTATGTTAAAAACATTTACTGGTGTTTTAACCACAGTTTAGCTTTTACTTTAAAAAATAATTCATAATCTTCCTTTTATTTTATCTCTGTGAAAATAATATTTGTATGTTTTGTTTAAGTGCTTTTAAACTCCAAAGCATTATTTTTATTTACAATAGCTTCTTTTGAAAGTAAAAAAAATTAAAAAACTGAGTTAATGGACGCAAATTTATGTGAATTAGCGAATTTGGGTAAAGAAATGTGATTGTTTAAAAAAAAAACGCTTCCGATTCTTTGCTTTGAATAGAACTACCTCTAGTCTTTTTTGAATGACTTTAGAAACTTAAATTTAAAAAAAAGGACAAAGGACTAGAGTGAGTGAATCTGAGAGTGTATCAAACTACGTGAATGACTCTCAGCAAGTCAGCGTTTTTTAGCAATTGGCAAAGGCTTTGATTTTTTTCTATCAGAATATCAGAATGACTTCAGCGCTCTAAGCAAATTTGTTTTAGAGACCTTTTATGCTCGATGCTAATTTTAAACAAATTATATTTCACCTTTCTGCTGAAGATCTCTGCTATGGATGGAACCTATTCCTGACATTAACTCAAATTCTGTGCTATAGCTCCGCGAAATTAAGCCCCAGGAAAGAAGGCCCCAAAAGAAAAAATGAAATAAGGCCCCAAATTGGGGTATTTTTTCATAATGACATTATGCCCCAATTTTTCATATTTAACTTTATTTTAGAAAACCCAAGTCTTAATGATAAAGTGGAGCAGACAATGATTTTTACGCGAGATATCGATTCAATAAAGAAATCTACTTGCTGTGGGCTCCTTGAAAACAACAGTGTTAACATTTGCCCCCTGTGTCACTCGCATATTCCTAATGCTTTTTAGAGATGCAAACTTCATCGTCACATCGAGACTGATCTTATTTTTCAATGCATCTGGTATAGAATCCAGCAGCTTCCATATTTAGATGGAGGTCCTGTCCAATCATGAAGCTTTTTGGTTGCTTTAATCTGGACGTCATTTCATTTGTCATCCACGACACTCAAATGCCCGCGTACCAGCTCCCGAAGCAGCCTTTTTCAGCCTCCGACCATTTCGGTTCCCGAAGCCTTATTAAATTAACTTTATCATTAATTTTTTGTTTGGGCAAAAGTTAAACAAAAAATGCCGCACAATATAACAAACAAAACAGCTAAGTTGAATATTGCGCTCAATTTTTTTTTTAATGGATTGACAAGCAATTGTACTTAATTTGTAATTGCTTCGACCTGGGGCCGAATTATTTCTTCAGTGAACGAGTGCGGAATGTTATACGAAGTATCACGTGTCGACATTTTTGACTATTGAAATAAATTTAAAAATGCTAACTAAAAACATAAACACAAAAAGAACAACACATTTTGTAAAACATAAACATTGTAATGTGCCTCCGGCTTCTAGAGTATAAAAGGCCGCAGCAAATCAGTAGCAATTGGTATTCTGTCTAATAAAGTTAAGCAGTTAACATACAACTTATTGTTGGATTAACTCGTCTTTTATTTTATTTCCTGATTGCTTTCCGCTTGTCATCGTCGTCGCACAGTAGACAGGTTGAACACTAGTTTGGTCGCCTGGCTCTGCACCCCAAATATTTTGGTAATCCTCGTCCTAAAGCTTATAGTAGACAGGCTAAACGTCACTGACGGTTGCCTGGCTCTATTTGTCGCTAGTAAAAGATAAGTTTTCATTCAAACCACGCACACACATACACGCAAATCTATACGCATCCACCTATTCACGATCAACCCATACGCACTCACACACACGTACCCACCCACAAATTCACACAAGCAAAACACTTACGCTTCAAATCTGCTTCTATAGTTGATTTTTTTTTTTTTTTTAAAGTAGGTACTCCTGCTTTAAAAGAAATTTTTCTTAGAATTTAAATGTTTTTATATTTCTCTCTGGTGTTTGGGGAGGGGGCGTCATGACATCTATAAACCAGAGTTAAACATAGATTCTGGCAAGGGGCTAGCAAGGGTTAGCAAAGGGCAGATCAAGGGCCTTGACGATTATGAACTCTTTTTTCTCGTCAACTAAAAAAATTGGCTTATGTGGGACTTGATATCGCGATCTTCTGCCTGTCAGTCCAATGCTCTTCCCACTGGGCTAATACGTTTTACAAAAATTCAATGTCGAAAGTGAATAAGTTTCATACTCTAATGTTTCATACCATTGTGTAACAAATACATACATACCAAATAGAACAGGATTTTATGTATGCTTTTTATAGGTAGAACGACTTAGAATAGAACAGGATTTTTTGTTCTAAATTGTCTGACGTTTCTCCAAATCTTAGCTGTGCTTTTCTGATCTGTCTTTTTCCTCACTGAACAATCCTACAATATCCATAGGGTGTCCGTTATTTCCCACTCATTTTTTTTGATAGCACACCCCGTCAAACGATAGTTTATGCCGAAAGACAAAATTATTGACCAATACAATTTTTTTCCGAGGTCATTAACCCGTGCCTCTAAGGCAGCGGTTCCCAAACCGTTTAAGCTTTGGAACCGTTTACAAGGTCCAAACATATTTCGGAACCCCAACTCTTAACGATAGCGAAGAAATGATAAAAATCACAATCACATTTCAAAATTAATTTTTTGTTTATACCTACATAATTTCATGCGAGTGTGACTCGTATTTTTCTTTGGAAAGTCAGTTTTATTGTATCATTTTTGTTCGTTTTTTTTTGAGAAGCCCACACTTCGACAGTAGTAGTAGCCCGTAGCGTAATGGTTAGTGCGTTCGACTGTCACGCTGGAGGTCTGGGATCGCTTCCCAGCCTCGTCCACCTAAAAACTAAAAAGTTTTTTTTCAGGACTACGCCTCTTGCGAGGAATTGACAAATCCTCCAAGAGTATCACTTGTCACGAATAAGTGCTTCTCGTCTAGCCGTTCGGATTCGGCATAAAATTGTAGGTCCCTTCCATTCCTGTCGAAAGGCGCACACAGGAATGGTTGCGAGTTGTTAGTCACTAGGCCCTGGTTCTTCATGAGCCGTTGTGCCACCCGATTTATTTTTTTACACTTCGACAAAAAAAATGTAATCGTCAAACAAGTTTGTAATTATATAACATACCGTGTAGCTGGGTAAAAATTGGCCGATGGGTGGGGTGATTTTGACCAATGAACGAACATTCTAATTATTTTTTTTTTTAATATAAAGAACTTTTCTAATCTTTTCAGCTTTATTTCCTCAAATGTATAATTGAATAAATTAAAAATGTTTGTAATAGCTTCATAAGGATAAATTAAGAAAACTAAATAATTTTTATTAAAATTTTAAAACACCAACAAATGTTGAAAGGTTTGACTATGTTGTGAAAATACTTACTACTCAGATATGTGGAATACGTCAGTTATGCAAATCCAATTTGGTTTACTTTATTAAATGTAGGTAACAATAAAGCAAACAAATATATTTACTTTTTATCAAAAATGGCATATGATTGGGTGACATTGGCCTTATTTTGAGTACTTTTGCCACGACAAATTATGAACAAATGCATCAAAATTATAAAAAAGACTTGTCATAAAAAGACATACGCTTACAAGTAAAAGTCTCCTAATAAATCTGCAAAAGACCAGATAAAGATTGATTATCATTCTATTATTTAAGTGATATAAAAACCTAAGTTAACAATTCATGTATTTAAAAAACAAAAAAGATAAATGAAATCCTAAAAAATAAACAGAATAAAAAAATGTCTCTGTAATCAATTGGTGGAAAACTGCAGCGTGACTTTGGGCACTCAATTTTTAATATTAAACTATCCAACTGATTTGTATGAAGTTTAACCTACTTGTTTCAAAAAATCTTTACTCTGTTAAAAAAAAATCCGCTTTCACAGTACATACAAAAGTATTTTTGTTTTTACTATTTATACTTCGATTAAGTCGCGGAACCCTGAAAACTCTGGGAACCTCGGTCTAAGGTCATACTTTTCCCACACAAATTTGTATGGGAATTTCGCACTTTTCACATTTAATTTCTTTTCTATGTAACTAAAACAGTTATTCTAAATTTTTTTGGAATTCTGATTTATTTATTGGTCCTAAAAACTGCATTTAAAAATGTATTAAAAAAATTTAAATTATAATTTATTTCGATTTCGTAATTTAATAAATACATTAATTTTTAGAAATTTTTCTCTTATTTTTCTCCTCGATCATCAGCAGTTTTTTTTTAATGATTACCATAAAATAATAAGTTTTTTAAAAAATTGCATTAAAAAAAGTAATGAAAACAAATTATAAATAATTTATTTCGATTTTTCAAAATATTATTTTTTTTATGTATGTATTTAATTTTTTTTTCTTACCAAATAAAAGACGGAGCGATAGCTATGCTATATTTGAATGAAATTTAATTCTTGACCAGTGTCAAATCTTTCATACAATTTCCCTCCTTACACATATGCAACGAATTGTTGCGGTGATAACGGAGAGGAGAAAAAGAAAGAACCCGAATGAATAACATCTAACTTGTATGTAGAAAAACCTTCATTTGGATGGGCACGATCAGGTGACCTCGGTGGTGCAATGCGTAGTGCAACGGCCTCTGAGGTAGCTTGGTCTAGGTTCGAATCCAGTTGACGGCAAAATAATTTATAAATTAAAATTGGAACTATAGACTAAGCACCACTAAAAGGAATCTGATGATTGGTGTGGCAGCCATGAAATTGCAATAATTCCAGCCAAATGTAATACTCGGTGGTAGCCAACACAAGTGGTTGTTGTGCATTCAAAACCTTCACTGTTTTAATTACTGAGAAAAAAAAATAAAATCTTTAAAGTGCAAAATTCCCATACAAATTTGTATTAAAAAAGTATGACTTTAGAGGCACGGGTTAATGATCTCGGAAAAATTTTTGTTGGTCAATAATTTTTTCTTTCGGCATTAACTTTCGTTTGAAGGGGTGTGCTATCCAAAAAAATGAGTTTGGGAAATAACGGACACTCTAATAACCACTGATGTCTTACACCCACAGTTAAAAGTATGTTATAAAAAAGAAGACAAAAGAAAAAAGTGTCGCATGATACTGAAACGGCATGTTCCTTAAAAACTGTTTGTGTTTAGTGTACAAGCAACATTTCTGATGGAGTACCGAAACATGTCCAACAAGTTTTTACTAATGAGGGCATCACGAGTGTTTGAAAACACTTACGTCTAAATTTTTGATACTGAAATCCAGCGAGGGCTTGCCAAGTATCTGACAAGTTTTCCTCGTCTAGATTTGCCCTTCTGAAAACTTACTATGGCCTTGCCCAAACTAGACAGAAACTTAACATTTTTCCAGCTGAGAAATTAAATTATTGTATTCAATCAAAATAAAAGTTAAAAATGTAAATGTCAGTTCAGCCATAGACCCGCTCTTAAAGTATTTCGAAAAAGCAACAATACAAAACAGGTATTTGAGCAATTTTAAAACCAAAAGGAACATCTGGTTCCATTTGGTCGCTATTTTTGTAAATTCCATCTTCTGCACTGACTCTTATACTCGATGAAAATATTTAACAAATTATATTTCATCGTTCTGCTGAAGCTCTCTGCTATGGTACCTATTCCTGTTATCAACTATACAATTAAGCTATAGTATAGATCATTGAGCAACAATTATCAACTCAGAAAACATCATGACCAAAATTTAAAAATACGCATTGTCTATTTATTAAAATTAATTTAACTTATGTTTCAAAAATAAAGCACTGAACCTCAACTTTGATGCTACTTTTTCCTTAGTGTATACAGGGTGTTCAGTAAATAATGGATAACCTTACTTACTTTACTTTTACTTTTGATGGCGCTCACAGCCCAGGATGGGCTTCGGCCTCAACTAACAAGCCCCTCCAGCCAGCTCTGTCCCTAGCTAGCCGCTTCCAGTTGCGCACACCGAGTGCTTTGATGTCGTCATTCACTTGATTGCGCCACCTGTTACGGGTTCTTCCTCTGCTGCGTACCCCATCGGGGTTGGATTCGAAGACTCGTCGGGCAGGTGCGTTGCTGTCCATACGCTCCACGTGCCCCAGCCATCTCAGCCGCTGTATTTTCAGCTTTTTGACCAGGTCAACGTCGCTGTATAGCCCGTATAGCTCGTCGTTGAATCTTCTCCTCCATACTCCTTCGATACACACCGGACCGAAAATCACACGAAGAATCTTCCTCTCAAAGCACCCTAGCAGATTTTTATCCGAATCTTTCAGTGTCCATGCTTCTGACCCATAAAGCAGGGCCAGGATGATTAGGGTCTTGTATAAAGTCTCCTTGGTTCTCTGAGAGAGGGCCTTACTACTTAAATGCCTTCTTAGACCGAAGAAACAGCGGTTGGCAAGAGTAATTCTTCACTTGATCTCTGCACTGATGTCATTCTGCGATGTAACAGTGGAGCCCAGGTAGACAAAGTCCTTGATAACTTCGAAGTTATATCTGTCCATCGTGATATTTTGCCCGAGTTGACGATGTTGAGATTCCTCTCTCGATGACAGCATATACTTCGTCTTGTCCTCATTAACCGCCAATCCCATTCTAGCCGCCTCCGATTCAATGCTCGCAAATGCCCCTGCCACAGCTCGCTTCGTTCTGCCGACAATGTCTATGTCATCCGCATATGCAAGCAATTGAACGGACTTTTGATAGATTGTACCGCGGGTGTTGACATGTGCGTTGCGTACAATGGCTTCAAGAACGATGTTGAATAGGTTGCATGATAACGCGTCGTCTTGCCTCAATCCTTTCTCAACATCAAAGGAATCGGTGGTGTTCTTACCAATTTTGACGGAGCAGCGAGATTTCTCCATCGTCATCCTGCACAGGCGGACGAGTTTGGCAGGGATGCCGAGACTCGACATGGCTCTGTATAATTCGTCCCTTTTCACGCTATCATACGCGACTTTAAAATCGATAAAAAGGTGGTGTGTATCGATCTGGAATTCCCGGGATTTGTCTACAATCTGTCGGAGTGTGTACATTTGATCGACGGTTGACTTGCCTGGCCTAAACCCGCACTGATAAGGGCCGATCAGATCGTTGACAAAAGGTTTTAAGCGGTCACACAGGATGGCCGACAAGATTTTATAAGCGACGTTTAGGAGACTAATTCCTAATTTGGCACAAACACTGTTAAATATTGCTACGAAAAAAAAGCGGTGGAATTCATTCACTTGTATTCGTGGTATTTTAAAACGTAAAGTAACGCCAAAAATAATGCACTGAACAAAAAAATGCACATACATATCTTTTCTTGTGGTTGGGATAGATTTTTTTTTTTTATTAGTTTTAAGGACGGGTCATAAAGTCTACTATGAGGCATTCCAAGGTTATCCATTATTTACTGGACACCCTGTGTATGCTTTGGTTCGAGAAATAAACATCTTTTATTGTGAAAAAGTTCATTTGTATTCAGGGTCATTTTATAAGAAAGTTTAGCAATTTTGTATACATATAAATAGGTACCAATTATTGAAAAAATACATAATATAGGTTCGTTATTAGATAGGTACCTACACTATATAATTTTCCCATCAATCTCTTGCAGTATAAAAGTGCTTGTTTTTGTTTCGAATTTTAAGGTCAATTTTGATTAGCTCACATAAGAGTCTCAAAAAGGAACCGAAATTCGACAAGACCCTCAACATCAACAAACAAAAAAACTGTCTGATTGACAGCTTAAATACAAGATTACATTTTATCTTTTTTAGTTCTCCCAAATTCGATCACCATTGCCAATTACGTGCTGTTGTTTTCACATAATTCTACCAGAATCAAGGATTCAAGGACAATGTTGCTGGCAGATTAATTTTTGGATATTCGACAGAAGTATCTTCCAAACTGTGTACAAAATTCTAGACCATGGCTGCATTGAGTGCGATTCTTCGTAAAACATTTTATTTTTTATTTATAAAAAAAGGAACACAAATTGATGTAAGGGTAGCAAGGTGCAACAATGCTATAGGATAATCCCAGGCAGACCAAGTGACTGCTTCCACCGTCCACCCACTCATAGAGCCCCCGTGTGGATGCGATGACGTGACAGAAATTGCAACTTGCTATGCACGTTGCGGAAATGAATCACTGAGCACGCACATTTGTTCATGGAAGCGTATAAAGGTGTGTGAGTGAGTAGGTATAAGTACATATGTACATACGTGGTTAGAGGACTTTGCTATACCTAGTTTACTTTAAGCTCTAAATCAAGACTCTGTTGATATCGTTCGGTATTTTTTTGTTGCTGATGTTCTTGTTGTTTGTGGTTATACCTTTTGGGTTCTTACACATCCATCTCCTCGGTGCATTATGCAGTTGCAAACAAAAAAAAACTCTAAACTATAAGACCCAGTGTGTGTGCTGGTCAAACGGATTCGTGCAATTTTTTTGTCGTACCGTTTTTTATCGGACGCCACTTTGATATAAGGCCTTGCCTGGTGAATCAGTGTCAAAGTAAAACACTTTAAACATCAAGCATGAGACTCTGATTGAAGTGGAAAAATGTAAATTGGCTGCCCGATGTATAATGATAACTTTGAGACGTGGAATTTTGCTGATTATTAAGTCGCTATTATAGTCGAAGTAATGAATCAAAACTAGCGCAGTAATTGTTTATATGCAAATTATTATGAAGTAAAATTCACTTGCAGCAATTTTTATTTGATGGTGGGTGTGTTATATTGTTTGTTTTCTACTTATATGTACATTAGGGTGTCCGTTATTTCCCAAACTCATTTTTTTGGATAGCACACCCTGTCAATCGAAAGGTTATGCCGAAAGAAAAAATTATTGACCAAATAAATTTTTTTCCGAGGTCATACCCGTGCCTCTAAGGTCATACTTTTCCCATGCAAATTTGTAGGGAAATTTTACACTCTTCATATTTTATTTTTTTTTTATCTGGAACTATAACAGTTATTCTAATTTTTTTCTGATTGCTTTGACCGATAAATCAGTCCTTTAAGAAACTGCATTTAAAAATGTGTTAAAGAAATTTAAATTATAATTTATTTCGATTTTTTAAGTTAAAAAATACTTTAATATTATATATTTTTCTCTTATTTTTCTCTCTTGATCCTCAGCAGTTTTTGCTGTTTTTTTTATTGATTATCATATAGTAATAAGTTTTTTAAAAAAGTGCATTAAAAAAATAATGAAAACAAATTAGAAATAATTTATTTCGATTTTTCAAAATATCAAATATTTTTATTTTCTTATGTATTTATTTTTTTTTCCTTATAAAAAAAAAGTTTTTTTTTAAATGATTGTTTTTGACCAATATCTTGTTTAAAAGCCACATTCAAAAATTAAAAAAATAAACTTTATTTGATAAGAAAAAAAAAATTTAATACATACAAAATTTAAAAATATTTAGTATTTTGAAAGATCGGAATAAATTATTTCTAATTTGTTTTCATTATTTTTCTTAGTGCAAGTTTTTAAAAAAACTTATTACCTTATGATAATCAATAAAAAAAAACAAAAACTGCTGAGGATCGAGAAAGAAAAATAAGAGAATAATATATATTATTAAAGTATTTTTTAACTTAAAAATTGAAATAAATTATAATTTAAATATTTTTAATGCATTTTTAAATGCAGTTTTTTAAAGGACCGATCAATCAGAGTGGGAAATAACGTACACTCTAATGTACATACATACATATAAATAATAATAAATAAATGCACCTATAGGTACGTCGAATTATTTTAAAACGTAAACTATGTATTTCGAATATATGTAGACCAGGAAGGAATTTATAAGTGGAAGGAAAATTGAAAAAAAGCTTAGATAATAATCAATCGATGAACAAATCATACTCTTTTCCACTCTGCAGAACTTTAGATTTGATAGAAAAAGTAAGTTTTTCCCTCAGAATTTTTTTGTATGTGGATTTTATTTTTCTCGATACGTTAATGTGAGGAGCACAACCAAATGTCTTCATTTTGTTGTTTTAATTGAGAATGAATTCTCCGAACCTTTTGAGAAAAAAAACACTTGATAATTAAACAGCTGTTCTCAAAAAAGAAATATCAACATGTTGTAATTGGCCACGCTCGGGTAGATATGGTATCTGAGATATGTACGTTAGTATCTGAAATGTTTTCGAACGACCAAAACCGGATACGCAACAATCTGTCAAAAACAGCTGACAAAATAAAATCCAAAAACAAACAAAAAACAAATATACTCGTTGATGAAATCGCTGTACTTATTTCGAAACTCGGTCCCAGGCTCAAACATTGGAAATTGAATTAACCCGCATTTTATTATTATTTTTATGTTTTCAATCAACTAACAAACCAATCGACGGACGCGGCAAAAATCAGCTGTTCGAATATTCAAACAGATAGCTTAAGATTTCTTTTTGACATCAGCTGTTTGGTTCATCAGCTGGTGTTCCTTAGGCATTACAACGACACGAACAAATCCAGATACCGGCGACGCACCCGACCGCGGCCATTTAAAAAACAAAAAAAAAAAACAGTTGATGATAAAACAGCTGTTCTCAAAAAAGAAATCTCAACATATAGGACGTAGATAGTGCCATCTGTCATTCAACAACATAAATAATTTCGTTCTGTTTCAAATTATTTGGGTATAGTTTATACAGAAATACTAAAATCGCGATTAAAATGGGCACGACTGGATCGCACAATCTTGCTCAAGTAGCTATAGCTAACAACTTTAACGTAGCTTGAAATTGACAATGTGCATAATGTATTTGTTCCATAACACTATGGCCATAACATGCATTACGAATTTTGAGATATTTCAGAGACCCGTTTCTGAAAAATCGATTTTTCAAAAAAAAAAAAATTTTATTCAAAAAAACACTTTTTTTTAAATTTCGATATATAATATTATTTATACTTTAAAGGAGCATCTGTATATAAAAAAAAGTCGAAAACAAATAGGCCTTCAAAATACTGGTTGTCCCATAATACGTCAAGAGTATTTTAGGTTATGATTCTGGGGTATATTATAAGAAAAAAATTGATCTACAGTTAGGGCCTATTTCCAATTTTGATATCATTTATCGGGAATTTAAGAAAAGTCTTACTTTGGGGTACCCTGATCCATGTTACCGTTAATTGCAATTTTCACACAAGTGGTCGCACTCGCCGCAACAGCCAACAAAATTCTGTCCGACCAATGGTTTTGCAAAGATGGCAGTCTAAGCTTTCATTTGATACCCCGTTCATAAAAATCCATCATGGTTTAGGTATATTAAGCGAAAAATGCAACTGAAAAAGTGCGCTTTCTACCTGTTTCCACCTGCAAAAACCTTGTCCGACCAGCGGTTTTGTTAATGTTAAGACTGAAGCTATGAGTTGGCATCATTCTTTTCTGAAGCCGCGAATAGATAGGTAAACCTACGGTCGCCTCCCGCATTATAGGGGTAATATTGGCAATATTGGAGATAATAATTTGCCTTGCTCATTTCGATTGCCTTGAATAATACCAATGGAGACGCTCTGACAATGGCAATATTTCCCGATAGAAGGCAATACATTTTTCGTTTTGCCTTTTTGAGGTTTTTTTCCCGATTTTGAACAGCTTTTCCGTGAAATTAAAGGTAAAAATATGATAAACTGTGACCATTATATATTATCGAAAACAGTTAATTTTACTGAAATTACCTGGCAATGAAATGCCAACCAAAACATTAAATTTCCAGTGTCATTGAAATTGCCATTGCCTTAAATATTGCTAATGGACCCACAGCTAGGGTGTCCATCTTATCTCTTTAAAAGAGAACATGTTCTCTTTCTTCGCTCTGATCTACACTATATCTGTTTCTTAAGGGATCTATTTTTGTTCTTTATTTTTTTAGTGAAATTCGCTTTTGTTTTATTGCAATAATTTGTATTTCAATGTCAATTAATAGACTTAATGGACCTATTTGGCCGTTGCGAGGCTCACAGGTCACAATTTTTTTGGTTGAGGCTTCTTATAAGGTGGTCACAATTTCGTATTCTGTGGGAGCCCTCATAAGAAACCTCACAAGAACAACGTGACTTGTGATCTGCCAAGGAGTAGATCATAATTTTTAAGTTTTTATAAGGCGAGTCACCACGAGTTATAAGGTTATACTGACTTGTGAGGCATCAGTGAGGTTGCCAGTATAAAGCTGTAAAATTTAGTTCTTAGGTTAATTTTATAATAAAATAGGAATATGTTGTCAAAGCTTCTATAAAATTTTTAAATGATAAAGTTATGTAAGAGAAAGTACAAGAGAAAAATAATAAGACGGTATTATTGATGATTAAGGCAATAGTTAGGGCGTTAAGGGAGCCAACCTTGCACTTGATTCTGACGGGATGAGCTTTGGAACACTTATAGTCCACATCCTAAATTTACTTTTAAGAAGTGTTGCCACGGTGGCAACACTGGCCTTCTGACCATGAAATTTCACATAAATTAGCCTATAAATCGAGAACGAGACATCGGTTGATCTCGTGGAATGTCTCGTTGGATTTAGAATACTTGATGCCATAGGAACATGTTCATTTTTTGACCCCTCCCCCACCCTTGTAGGAGGGGGGAGCAATATACCCTCGGCGGATAAAGCTTTTTATTTGTCAGAAAATAATGGTTGTCAAATGAATATTCATAACATTTTAAGATGAGCGTCAACGTAGAATTTCATACTCTACAGCATATCCGAAGTCCATTTCTATCCATGTATTAGTTTTTTGTATAATCGCTTTTAAAATGGGGGGAGGGAAAGGGGGAAGTATATCAAACCACTATATATTCTTCTTGGTATAATCTAAGCATATAGCACATGACCTTAGGGTAATTTTTAATGCCTAATCTTATATGCAATCAAAAAAATTCAATGTTATTTCCCTAAAAAAAGTCAGGGGTGTATACAGCCTTACTTCTCGGGGGTTGGGGGGAGGGGTAGAGTAAAGAGTTAATATAAATATTCACTACTGCAAATGAAAACAATAGTTCTGGTTTTCAAAAATGACCACTTGGGTTAATTGCTCTTTTTATACAATAGTGGAAAAACTAAAATACATTACAAATTCGTATTTTAATTGAATACAAAGATTCGTTTTTGTTGCTTTTCAATAAAAGTGTGATAAAAATTCAGGAGTGATTTGTATATGCTTCTGATTTAAAAAAAAAATGTATGTCTCTAAAGCTGGCCATACACGATGTGCGTGAAGTTAGCACCGCCATTTCCATACACGACCGAACCAACGAGCCGAACGGAATCAGCAAGCCAAGCAGTTCTGTTTGCTTCAAACTTTCCAATCGCTCCAACCAACCGGCACCGTTAATAAATAATAAAATCCCACTTTCTCACGATATCTCATTAAATTGTAAAATACAATTTTCACTAAAAAACATCTAACTCTCTCATTCTCTTTTTTGAGAAGTTTTGTCATGTTCAATACAAACACACAAAATTTAGATTTTTAGAATTTTCTTGGTTTCTGATTGGACAACTGTCATAAGAAGTTCAGTTTAGTCGACTTGTGTTTTTTTGATTGAAAGTTTTTTGTTTGGACAAGATCCAAACTGCCAAAATTGGTTCGGATGGGCCGTGTAATGGCACCCAAATTTGGACCGTGGCCAAATGGACCGCAGCCAAATAGCTCCGAGCTGTTCGGCTCGGTCGTGTATGGCCAGCTTAAGACTGATGGCAAAGCGAACGGAAAAATAAATATGTACATCAAATAAACCTAACCTTTTTATCTTTCTTACCAGAAACACTTTCTGATAAAAATAATTGACAAATTGTTAAATTCTGTGAACCTTGTCGCGTTTTCTCCAAGGATTCCATTTGACTGGTCAAACCTTCACCGCAAGGAGTTCCAAAAAATCACCTTTACCATAGCTATACACTTTTGCATTATGGGATTCATAGGTTACTTTGTAAAAATAATCCACATACCACATCCCAATTAACAAGATTATTGTGCGATCATAAATGTTGAATAAGTGCAAAGAAAATCCTTTCCTAAAAGGCTTTCAGCATAGTTTTATATAATTTATGACTATTTTTCGTTAACATTAACATTTTCTTGGTTAGAATAATCTACTCTGTCATACAGAAATCAAATAAAACAATTTCATATGTGTCCTATAATGTGTTTAAAGATTTTATTTTCAGAAATATAAAATGTTCTTTTTTTTCAAAATTCTATTGGTTTTAACTTTACTGAGTGAAAATTTGGAAACAACTACGGACTTTAATTTCTGTTTGGTTTAACAGGTTTTGGCTGTCATCTTAAAACGGAACCTATGAGTGCTTATGCATATATTTTAAGATTTAAATGTATTATCATATGAGAAGTTTGTTGTTAACTTAAATTTGAGGTACGAGGAAGAAAATCTAAGTATCATCGATTGAATACAAAATATGGTAGGTAGGTATTCCATTGCCATAAAATGAAATTTCTTATTGAATTCCAAGTTAGCAATATTCAAATTTTCTATTGAATTCTGAATTTACCAATCGAAAATCCTATTAGCTTTCTAGGTAACCAACCTGCTTTTTTTTCTATGTGGTTACTAAATAATTATTTCAGATCAACAAAATTATCTTGAGTTCTCGGGGGGTGGGGGCGGTGGGGGTGCATGACCCCGTGACCCCCCCCCCCGTTGGAAAAAGAAAAAGTTATAACCTTTTTATAAAATGACGACTTAATTTTCAGTGAAACGAGCATAACATTACCAAATTTCAATGGTATGGTGATAAAATTTGGCACACATGTCTCATTTGTCGTTGGAAATAAGAATTAAAAGAGTCTATAAAAATATCTGGGGCGAAAGGGTATTTTTTTGATTGAAAGGGAAAAAGGAATTTCAATTACCAGTCAACCCTTGCCAAAACTGGTAAGTTGGTGACAGTTGGTAGAAATGTTTTAATTCTTGTGAGAACCTAGACTCAAAAGGATCCATGCAAATATATTGGTTCCAGGGGTTTTTTTTTAGGTGGAAGGAAAATATGGGTTACAAACCCAACATTTAATTTTTTAATCGAGGTACAAATTTATAATATGGTACATGATTTTAAATTATTTTTTAACCGCTGAATCCAAATTAAGAAAAATTAAGACGATACAAACACCATTAAGAAAGTAATCGTCGTTTTAATGGAAAAATTAATGTATTTCTTGAGTAGAACAGATAGACTATTTTCCCTCAAAAAACAGCTTTGGCAATTGATATTTGATTTATCTTTTTTTATTCTTGGTAAAAATAATAATACAAAACATTCCTACCAACTTTCATCAACGCACTAGTTCTGGGGGGGGGGGGTTTACGGGGCATAGTTTTAAACTTTTCTGTTTCACTCAAAAAAACACCCTTTAGCCCCAGATATTTTTATGGACTCTTTTGATTCTTATTTCTTACGACAAATGAGACATGTATGCCAAGTTTCATGACCATACCATTGAAATTTGGTTATGTTATGCTCAGGCGCGAACGTAGGGGGGGGGTTGGGGGTTCAACCCCCCGGAATGTGGGAATTTAACTTCCTCGCCATACAATTTCACTCTTAATTTTGAGTTTTCAGTTCGTGTTAAAACATGGTCAGAAGGCAACCCTTATATCTCCGGTCTGCCAGTGTTGCCACCGTGGAACACTTCTTAAAAGTAAACCTAGGATGTGAACTATTAGATTACCAAAGTTCATCCCGTCAGAATGAAGTGCAAGGTTTGACGTAAAATATGGCCTTAACGCCCTAACTACAACTCTAGCGCCTTATCAAAACGAGCAGACCACATTTCTTACCTACTAAGGCCAATTTTGTTTTGTACTTTTTAGTTGTATTTTTTCACCAATTCATACATCTACTAACGTGTGTATGATTCTTGAAAGGTGGGACACTTGATTCTTTTTTTTTTGATTTTTTTATTTTGTTGTGTTCTCTTTTTTGTTCTCTATTTTGCTTTAAATGTTCTCTTTTTTATAGCGTTTAGAGGAAAATGTCCTCTCTTTGTAAAGTACCCAGATGGACACCCTAGCCATGGCGTACTACGCGAGCTGGTTCGCTTAAATAAATAACGAATCAGGACTCATTGCATTCCCAATTATAACTAAAAATATTATTATAAATTGTCTTTCTATTTCGCATACAAATTTGATTTTGCTCTTAACTTTGGCACTGCAAAGCGACTTCGCCCTTCATTGTGTTCAAGCACACAGACAGCAGTTGGTGTCGAAAAATTGAAATGTCAAATTAAAGCTTGTAAATTTTCAGTGTGAACGCTTTTCAAGTATTTGAAAACCCCGCTTTTGGTTTGGTGTAAAAATACTATGAGGACGTTTAACTTAGATGATATAAAATAAGTAAAATACATTACTTCATTTATGTTTTTTATTTTTCAAACGTAGGTATGTGCATAATGTCCAAAATTAGTGAACGGAAATTGAAGAATAACAAAAATAAATACAAGAAAGATGAAACCATGTGATTCCGTTTCTACCACTTCTCACTTCTTCTCCGCATGATCATCACCATCTTCATAATCATCATCGCACCTTCTTCATCATCATCGTTTTTACCCGAAGCAGTCCAATGGATTGGTCCATTGGCAATGATACTATGGTTATGGTACAGGCTCCAGGTACACATCGACGACATCGTTTACTTCGATTCAGGTTAAAAAGGTTACAAAAAAAAATTAATTGGCTTCCACATTCATTGAGGAAGATATAAATTTTGCAGACATAGTAGCTCCAACGCTCGAGCATCATCAACTCCAGCAGTGGACCACAACAAAAACCAATGCCATTTGTATAACGTTTGTATGACACTACAACAACAGTAGTGCAGTCTTCGTCTTCCCGGCTTAAGTGCCAACCCGACCGGACCAGGCAAAACTTCTTACCTCCTCTTATCGTATGTTTACGTCGCTTCTTCATCGTTTTCGTCGCAGTCACATCTCTCGTGTGCTGCTGTTTGCTTTAAGTGCATTCCAGTCACCCTCATTTTCGATAGGGTCTCTCTAATTATTTTGGAATTCAAATTATAATTTCTTTGGACTTTGTTGTTGTTGTTTTGTTGGGATTTTAATTTGAATTTTAATTAATTTCAGATCCAAGGGAGATCTTACCGAGTTTGTTGGATAATAAAGGAGAATGTGTCAAATGTGGACTTTCAGTAAAGTAATCAGCGCAGCGCCAGCGTACGGAAGTGGTTTTTTAAAGAAGCTATATACGTCCTCGTTAAGACTCTCAGTTCAATGAATTTTAATGGATGTCCATTCGGATGATGATGCACACAAAAAATGGACAACACATGACTGAACTTTGGTAAAGGCGGCACCGGTGGTGGTGGTGTCAAAATCCGCGTTGTGTGGGCGCAAATCAAAATAGGTAGATATACGTTTCTGATCTGATGTCAAAAACCACATAAAAAGATATTGCATTTCGAAAACCGCAGCGTAGTGAACTTATCGCGACATCCTGACGGCTTCGCAAATACTTAAGATTGCTCAACTTGATACGACTTGACTCCCACACACATGAAATTCAATATACGAGTAACTAATGGGCCATGTGATTATGCAAAGCCCTACAAATATTCGAAGGTATCAATGAAAGAACCTTGCGTCAACTGCGACTGCCACGAGTTGGGTCCTGTTTGCGGTTTCCATGATTTAAGCAAAAACCATCATGATGACGATCCACCACCCTCATGTTGTAATTGATCCAAGACGTACACCGGAGTGTTGAGGTTGAGTCAAACAACAAACGGGATTAATTAACCTTTTTGTGCGCAACTTGTCCTGCAATTAGCAAGAAGCGGTTTATACATCGTTGTCATCATTTCATCACTTGCGGTCATGTTTAGTCTGTAAGTTGGGTATACCTACCTTCGTAAGTACGTATAGACTACTGGAATCTTTTCGGGGTGTAGCATTACATTTTTGTTGTCAAATTGACGTGCCCGGACGAACACTCCAAAAGAAAAATGCAATTTTTTGTGAGGCAGATCAAGATAAGCTCAAAGTTTTTTTTTTCAAGTTTTTTTTTAACGCCCCAGGCTACTGATGGTTTCAAATGATGATGATTATGATGCTCATAAATATTTTGGCCAAAATACAGTATTTAAATGTAATTTGTACAGAGTGGTATTAAACTTAGTATAAAACGACAGTGTTTGTGACACTTAATTTTTGTATGAATTACCTTCGAGGATTTGCAAAATTGCTACTGAAAAATATCAAGTTAAAATAAGAAAATGGAAGAAGAAGAAGAAGCAGAAAGAGCCAGATTCGATATTGTGAATGGCTGTTTAGCCATTGAAGTAGCTGCCAGCAGAAAAACGGACACACTTAGGACCATTAGTTAGTCCATTGTGATACCACATGAATCTATAGAGATTTTAACCCTGCTTGTTAAAACCAGTTCGATTGGAGCTTCTTATGAAGTGCGCGAGACCTCTCATGACTGTTTGCTAGTCCTAAATAACTATAGGATCATTGTTGATTCAGTCACATGACTTTATGGTATTTTTCAATGATTAGATAAATTAATTTTAATAAAACTGAAGGTACTTTGCTGATAAAATTCTTTTAATTTTAGGTTATTTTCGAATTTCTCGTAAGCCGCTAAAATTATTTTGCACACAGTTAGGGGGGTAGGGCGGGGATAATTGGACCACTTTTCTCTTAAAGCCTCATAATTGTCAAACTATCAATAGTACAACTATGAAGCTGGTATCAAAAGAAAGAATGGAATTCTGGCAGTGTATTCCTCGAGGAATAATGTTGCCCTAAATACATCAAGTTCAAGTTGCTGCTAAAGCGATAATCAAAGAAAATTAGAAAAGAAGTTCGGAAAAATTATATGCAGGGTTTTTGTTTTTACAAATGCCTGCTGTAACGGGTATTTCCAAAGCTAAAGAATATTCTGGAACCTCTACCTTGGATATTCGAACAAGAAAACGCCCCTATCCATACTTCCTGGGTAGCTTGTAGCTGGATTCAGTTGGAAAACGTTGGACTTTTCCATGGCCACCCTATTCACCGGACTCAAACATCATCGAAAATGTTTGGGCCTGGCTATCTGGAAAAGTTAATGATGCTGGTAGACAGTTATGAGATAAGGACGTCTTGGTCGAAGCTAACTGCGATGCCTGGAGCCAGATTTCACTGGATTATTGCAAAAAACTGTATGATTTAATTCCAAACCGTATAATAGAGCTAATTTCAAAAAAATGGCGGTCATACTCATTATTAATTGACAAAAACATAATACATTAATATAATTTATTTTATAGGAACCACCGTAACGTCTTGATTATTCAGAAGTAAAGACAATCATAAATGAAAATAAAATCACCCTTATTGACGTTACTTGTTTATGAGAAACGTTTTATTTAAAATTATTAACTAAAAAATCTCTTAAGCGATATGCGCATTTCGGTCCATGACCATCATCAGCCGCGTTTTGTTTTATGACTATTTTAAGAAAGTTAAGTTAAGGAAAATAGGCTCGAAACGATGGGGCCATCCTCGTTGATCATTAACATTTCAGTTTGGGACATGAATAAGCTTTCGTAAGCGTCTAGCCTCATGTTGTCGTTCACATGTTTTAAGAGTTTTAAACTCTCCGAAGTGATTAGATAGTTATTTTCTATTGCATGTGCTGCTACCGCTGATTTGTTTGGTCTATTAAATTTTATATGGGCGATGTGCTCTTTGTAGCGTTGTAAAATTCGTTTCTTCGTCTGTCCTATGTATTTGTCTTCGCAGTTAAAAAAAAATAAATAAATCGGGTGGCACAACGGCTCATGAAGAACCAGGGCCTAGTGACTAACAACTCGCAACCATTCCTGTGTGCGCCTTTCGACAGGAATGGAAGGGACCTACAATTTTGTGCCGAATCCGAACGGCTAGACGAGAAGCACTTATTCGTGACAAGTGATACTCTTGGAGGATTTGTCAATTCCTCGCAAGAGGCAGTAGCCCTGAAAAAAAACTTTTTAGTTTTTAGGTGTACGAGGCTGGGAAGCGATCCCAGACCTCCAGCGTGACAGT
Organism: Melangyna quadrimaculata; assembly: GCA_949320155.1. Classification (NCBI taxonomy): domain Eukaryota; kingdom Metazoa; phylum Arthropoda; class Insecta; order Diptera; family Syrphidae; genus Melangyna; species Melangyna quadrimaculata. The sequence continues at coordinate 202,736,566 of OX439483.1, read as the reverse complement.
CGAACGCACTAACCATTACGCTACGGGCTACTACATTTTTACATTCATAGAAGGGAAAACCTCGAAAAACTGTGAATTTTGTGTGTGTCCATACTTTCGGCAAGTCTGGCACTGGATCCACTCCTCACCTGGCAGGATATCTTCGTACGATTCCATGCACATTAGGCAGGAATATTCCAGTTCTTCTTCGGACTTGGTTTTTGTAAAACTTTTTTCTTTCTGGTTTGGACACTTTGAGATTAAGTTCTTCTTGGAACTTGAAATGCATCTTTCTCGGGTGTATCTGTAGGGGTTGCAGTTCGTCTCTTCATTCTTTTGGTTAGTGTTTGGAAATAGCAAAACAACTTCTGGCGCAAATGTATAAGCTGCTCGAGTTGTAGAAGGAATTGAGTCAACAGCAGCATTATCAGTATCATCAGATCTCTCAATAGCAATATGAGGAATAATTTTCTGAGCAACAGATATTAAATACGCCTAAGTAAATCAGCGGGGCTAGTTGGACCACCTGGTCCAACTTATATTTTCCCCACAGCTGGTTTGATGAGGATTAACACACAAAATAGGAAAATACAATATATTCACTAATAAAAACACTTCACTTATTATTGTTATTATTGTACTATTCGTACTAGAATGTCAGCTTATTAGGCTTGACCATTCTTTATTCCGTCAATTCCACTGAATTTTTGAACAACAACAATATGTTCATAAATTTAATGAAATTGACGGAATAAAGAATGGTCGAGTCTAATAAGCTGACTTTTTTGTAGGCTGTTTAAAATGTTGGCCAATATTTTTTGACTTATTTAGAAGTACCTACCGAATTGCAAAATGTTGACAAAATCAAAAAAGCCAATAACGAGATATTCGGGAAGGGAATATCTCAAAACAAGTCAGAAACCAGTAATTTGCACAAAAAAAAAAACAAACATTTATTTCAGTTCTTCGATTTTTGTTGGCAAAAACTTATGCAGTGTTATAAAAACTGTGCTATGGATTACCTGTACAAAGTTTTATCAAAACCATTACAGCTGTTTCTTTTGAAAATTTGATAAAACCAAAATGTTTGTATAACCGTTCTATCCAGATACATAAGCTAAAACAAAAAATTGAATCTCACTCCTAGGGAATAACAGAATGTTTCACACCAAATTTAAAGCAAATCCACCGATTGGCTTAGGCTCTAGCTCGATATAAATCGGGAACCATAGACAAACAAGCCGATGGAAGTCTTTTGTCGAAAATCAGTTTTAAGACTTCTACATTATCGTAATGTTAGTTTTGAGTAAACCTCGAATTTAGTTTTTGATACAAAACCAATAATGGACTTATAAAGCAAATAAAAGTGGAAAGTCGGGACAAAATCGAAATATTTTGTAAATCGGGACAGATATCGGGTTAATTTTCAAATATCGGAACTGTCCCGCCAAAATCGGGACGTCTGGCAGCCCTACGTGTGGCAATAAAGCGCGCTTTGATCGTGTTTCATCATGATCCCGTAGTATTTACCTACTTTCGGTTGCTGAGAAATTCGCGTGTTCCTACTTGCAATGTGGTCCAACTAGCACAGCCCAACCCTACTTCTATGATGTTTGTAAAGTAGGCGCAAATGTTATCCCCCTAACGAAAGATGCCAAAGTTTTGTTTTTAGAGGCGACAAACGTCATGCAATTCGTGACGTAAACACTTAAAGCTTTCAGCGGTTTCTTTTATTTTTTGTAAGTGATAAAAGTAATTAAAAAATGATTCCAAATTTTTAAATATGATTTCCCAAAAACGTTAAAATGACACTCAAATAAAACGTAGATTTTAGTTTTAGTTTTAATTTATTTCATCAATTAGAGAATTTTCATCTCTTCAGAGATGTTTAAATTTTCCAAATACAATTTTTCATTAAAACATGCCTTTTAGAAGATTTATGCGAAAACCTGAATTTTCGACATTTGACGCTATTGAAGTAGCAATGTCTGGTAACTTATGACTTGTGTGGGAAAAATCATCATATGGTTTTTTGGTCTACAAATTCAGCGTACCTACTAAATTTTTTTTTTCGACAACTTCGTCATTTAAGAGTAAAACGCAAGAAAAAAACAGAAATTTATGTTTTGTTCAAACTTTTAAAATAATTGTATCTTTAAAATGGTTGTTTTTAAGAAAAAAATAATATTTTTTTTTCTATTTATAAGGGTCAAAGGTACAAGATTTGCATTTAGATGTTTTCGAATCACAGAGTAAAAAACAACGTAAAATCAAAGCAAAAAACTTTGATTCTAATATTTTTTGGAACGATTTGGCGCCAACGCCGAAAATTCTCAAATCAAAGTGGAGCGACTTTATTTCAAAGTGATTCCATACTTAGAAACGAACTAGATTTTACTACGTTTATATGTTGATTTAAAGTGGAATCAAGGTTAAATCAAATTCATCCATCTTTTAAAACAACATTTATCTACTTCGAATCAACGTAGATTGAACTTCGCTTGGTTAGGTATTGATTCAAAATGGCTAACCACGCCACGCTTCTTTGTTTACATTTATGTAAGACAAAGACAAATGTATATTCACGCTCGATGCATTTCATTTTTTTTTGTGACGCCTTAAAGTGAACCGTTTAATGCTATGAGTATTTCATATTAACAAATATAGGAAAAGTAATTAAATATTGGTTTTCGATTATATGAAAGTGAATTTTAAGTGCGCGTTTAATTTGTTCACATACGTAAGGGAGCTACCTCGAAAAACAACAACGCGCTCTCGAAATTCTTTATATTAAGCTTACAAATACAAACAAAATGAGGTTTACTTGACTATGCAACACTTTGAAACTACGTTGATGGCACTTTAAATGCCATAAAAGTGGATCGCAATGTAAAATGTGTATTTCAATGTAAAAATGAATACGTTTCACTTTGATGCAAGGTTGAGCGCACTTTAAATGTGGATCTCAATGTAGAAATGATAACGTTTCACCTTAAAACAACGTTGAACGGAATGTAAATGTACAAAAGTTGATTTCAATAATAAACAATGTTAATTTGAATATGCGACGTAATTTTAAGAGATTCAACCTCGTTTTAATGTAAAACGTGTTTATTTATACATTGAAATCAACTTTTGAACATTTACATTCCATTCAACGTTGCTTTAGAGTGATTTCGAGAGCGCGTTGTAGTTTTTCGAAGTAGCTCCCTTACATATGTGAACAAATTAAACGCGCACTCAAAATTCTCTTTCATGTAATCGAAAACCAATATTTAATTACTTTTCCTTTATTTATAACTTATGCATTACTCATAGCATTGAACGATTCACTTAAGTTGTCACAAATAAATGATTCACCACAAAAATGAAATGCGTCTTGCATGAATATACATTTGTCTTTGTCTTACATAAACTTAAACAAAGAAGCTTGGCATGGGTATCCATTTTGAATCTATACCTAGCCAAGCGAAGTTCAATTTACGTTGATTCTAAGTAGATAAATGTTGTTTTAAAAGATGGATGAATTTGATTTAGCTATGATTCCACTTTAAATCAATCGCTGCACTTTGATTTAAGAATTTTCGGCGTTGGCGCCAAATCGTTCCGAAAAATATTCGAATCAAAGTGTTTTGCTTTGATTTTACGTTGGTTTTTTCGTTGTGTGTATATTTTTCCAGCCTATAGAGTTACGAGTAGATAACCGGTAAGCGGAACAAGGAAAAATGTTGCAATACAAGGATCAAGGTTTAAAAGAGGGACCGTGAAACTTCGATATTTTAAACTACCAGATATATTCAAACAACAAACACCAGGAAAATCAACATTATAGAAAGAACTTTTAAAACAAATAAAAATAATCTGAATAGGTATATTTAAGTATAACGACCCCTTACAACAGCTAACGGGATTCTACGAATTATTTTAGTAGAGATAGATAGATAGATAGATAAGTTCTTTATTTCATCATCAAGTTTTACAATATTGTTATCTTAAGAATAAGGACATGGCAATCCTGCCGTCTGCCTGAAATGACATTTCATATGAAATAAAATAAAATAAAATAAAATAAAGTGTAAAGTATATATTTACAATAAATGATTTAAGCAAAAAAAAAATATAACAATACCAATTTTAATTGAATTGAAACAAACCAATTTTAGGTGATTTGAAACACAAAATAAAATAAGCAATTTTGTATGACACAAAGTAAGATTGAAAGTTTATACAATTTTGATGATTTAGAGCCTAAATGATATAAGATACAATTTTAAATGATTTGAAACATACCAATTTTAAGTGATTTGAAACACAAAATAAAAATAAAACAATTCTGAATAATTGGCAAACTACAATAAGAAAAGTTTAAACCGCAATAACTATTGGAATTAAAAAAATATATAGGCTTTATTACAAAAAACTGTTCCGATATGCAAGAGCATGTTGGCAATATTTATAAAGACTGAGCCAGCCCGCTGCTCCATTTAAAATTTCGTAAAGTCGCTGTAACGAAAGAAAACTTTCATGGAAATATAACCGACGAATTTCCTGCAATAATGGACAGACTGCTAAGAAGTGGTTAATATCTTCTAAATCTCTTCTGTTGCATAAGTTACAAAGCTGAGTCAGATCGTTTCGGTGCGGTATAAAGTTTAGATTTAAAATTTCAACTCTGGATCTAAAGATAATACTAATGGTTTCGACTGAAAACTCTCTCCGAAAATAATTGGCATCAGTTAAAAGTTCGTGGTTTAGGTTTCTGTAGATAGTTCTGGATGTCGAAGAATTTGCACTGGAAAGATTTTCAGTAAACATTTTTTGATCAACATTAGCGATCACCTTTGAAAATTGCTCCTGCCATTCGTTCACATTTGACTCTGATAGAGAAAGAACTGCGTCGTGGCGCAGAGCGAGCTGATTCCACTCTTTGAAAGGGGAGGCATTTATCTGGAGAAGTTTTTTTAAAATGGCTTTGTGAAGACAGCTATTGCTTCGCTTCATAATACTAGTAATATAGTTCGCATTTATTTTTAAATTTTGTATGTATATAGGTGTAATACCCGACTCTACGTATATAGCATAATTTGGTGTTGAATTTGGAAGTCTAAATAAGCGCTTAAAGAAATGCCTATGTAAACTTTCAAAAGCTTCAAGCGGTATATACCCGAAAATTTGCACTCCATAAGATAGGCAGGAATTGACGGTTGAGTTAAATACTCGGTATTTAGACGCCAGATCAATGTTTTGGTTAGCAAAAAACTTTGGCCACATCATGTTTAGTGCTAATTTTGCTTCATTACTTTTCTTTTCAGAATGCTTAACAAAGTTCATATTGTGTGTCAACAAAACTCCCAAATACTTAAATTCCTGAACAATTTCAATACGTTCATTCCTAAGCGACCATTTTTCCTCTGGTTGTCTTCTACTTTGCCTTGCTTCAAAAATAACTACTTTAGTTTTTTGCGTATTAACTTGGAGACCCCATAAATCACAGAACGAACTAAGTCTGTTTAGCTGCAGTTGTAGGGTAAATGGGTTATCCGCCAACATAACCAAATCATCAGCATATAGCAAGACTTTCACTGCAATATTTGCAAACAAAACTCCACCAGGAAGAAGGTCAGATATTTCGTCGATGAACAAGGCAAACAATAATGGACTGAGGATACAACCTTGAGGGACACCTGCTGTTGTTTCAAACCACTGTGAGAATTCCTTTCCATCCCATACACTTGCATTTGATGATGAAATAAATTTGACATACATCGACAGAAATTTTCGTGAAATTCCTAGGCATGAAAGTTTATAGACTAAAGCTTGCCTGTTAATTTTGTCAAATGCAGCTTTGAAATCCACAAAGCAAGTATACAACTTTTTTTTGTGGTCAATAAATTTTCGGGCAATACAAGAGAGCACAAAGATATGATCCATTGCTGAAAATCCAGGCCGGAAACCAGCTTGGAACATACTAAGAAGGTTTTTATTCTCAATCCATTTTGTAAGCCTTTCATACAAGATTGCGGAGAATATCTTTCTAACTGTATTTAATATCGAAATACCTCTGTAGTTTTCTGCGTTATTCGGATCTCCTTTCTTAAAAATTGCAAAAATGATAGCTTTGTTAAGGCTGCTTGGAACACAGGCATCGTTATACATTTTATTTAAGAAACACAAAAGATAATGTTTGAGTTCCGCAGTACTATTTTTGTAGAATTCTACTGGAATGCCGTCTATGCCTGGAGCTTTATTGTTTTTCATTTTGTGAAGCGTTATTTCAAGTTCCGTTAAAGAAATAGAGCTATCCAGCTCACTTACCACAGTGTTAGGCAATGCGTAATCAAAAGTATGAAGATTCTCGTCAGCCGACAGAAGAGTTTTAAAATGAGCTGCCAATGTCTCAGCTTCAAGAGAGTTCTTCATACATTGATTCCGACCACCTAGCTCGCGAACATTATTCCAAAATGATTTGGAGTCCCTACAGTTTTCCAAATTCTTAGCAAGATTTTTAAGGTAATCAGTTTTTTTAGTTAAACACAAATTTTTGTACTCTTTATTTACGTGAAGGTAAATGTGTTTAAAAAATAAAGCATTTGTTGATCGAAAGAGCTTAAGGTAGACGAATGATAGTTTGCGAAGATTTCTGCAATCTTTATCAAACCAATTGTTTACAGGGTGAAAGGAATTAGTGGTATTGAGTGCAAATGGTGCTGAAGATTTGATAACTCTTACTAAACTATCGCAAATCTCCTCAACGGTGTTTATAGACGTCTGAAGTAGTGAGTTGGTATGACGGCTCAAAAGCCTTTTGTAGAGTGGAGCGTTACTCTCCGACCATTTAAGTCTGTGTAAATTTGTCAAATTCGTTTGCGGAGTTTCTGTAGTAAATTGAGTTTTCACAACTATTGGCATATGTTGTGAAAATATATACTATTATTTTAGTATATATACGAACATATGTAGGTATCTTCCAAACTGGAAATTCTAAGCGGCTTATTGCGAGAGTCTATTCAAAAGTCGAATAGACTTAGAGTCTTCTACTACTATCGATATTTTAAAAATCTAACTTACTTACTTATAATTATGGTTGCGCTACAGTCCGGTGTGGACCAGGGCCTCAACCAACAAGTCTTCTCCAGCCAGCTCTGTCCCTAACTAGCTGTTTCCAGTTTCGCACATCAAGTTGATTGGGGTCGCAGGAAAAAATTTGGGGGGGGGGGGTTTTAACTGAAAACTCAAAAATTAAGAGTGAAATTGTATGGCGAGGAAGTTAAATTCATAAATTTCGGGGGGGGGTTGAGTTTCAACCCCTTGCGTTTGCGCAAGGCGCAGGCCAGTTTCACAGTCTTCATTGACTGCGCGCCCCGCCGGCATCCTTGGGATGGATTCAAAAATCTATTCCTTAATATTTTTCTGTCAAATTACTATGAATTTATATGAACTTTTCTATTCGATAGAAAATTAAATTCGATCAAGAATTTTTGATCGACTTTTGTCGAATGGATTTTTATCGGAGTAGAGTCTCGCAATAAGGCCCTACCTCTATTAATTTTAATATTTCTTAAGTCCACGTAGAATTGGACCATCTCTAACAACCGGTAGTGTGTTCTGATTGATTCATCTTAGCGTTAGCTGTCAACACTGAGTAAAGTTTTTCTGTCATTTACATTAGGCGTGTTCAGGAAAGGAAGATATCGGAAGGCCTCAGCAAAAAATCTCAGTTTGGCTGTCAAAATACCGAGGAAAAAAATGTTTAACGAAGCCAAATCTCCGATATCTCTCCTTCCTGAACGTTTTGATTATTTTTGCAAAAATAAAATTGCCAATCAAACATGACACTCTTCAGTCGATCAGACGGCAAAGGGTTTCTTAAAACTTCTTTTCATGGGCTGGGTGGTTGGAGCCCTCCTATGGCACCAAAGGAACCGTTAACAACACAATGAACATGCCAGCACCAAACAGCATTTGATTATCCTCATGCAGCATAAATTTATAGTGTTGTATTTGTGTATGAGTATATAGTTTCCAACTGAGCTGAGCTACCAACCGGGGCGTTTGACCTGGTCGGTTTTGTGGTGGCTCCTTTTGTGGAAAGAGTTTCCCGCGCCGCCGCGCGTTCCATCCATACACATCATGTAGTCGCCCAACAAACACCACTACCTATGAGCTTAGCGCGTTCAGCGGCTGTCTTTCTGCAAGTTATCTTCTTTTTATTTTCTGTGATGTCTTTTCTTGACTTACAACATTTTTTCTTCATGTCGGTGTCATAATTTTGTAAAAAGAAGCCCTCAACCGTGAAGGCGCAGATTAGGGCATCCCTCGTTTGGAACAAATTTTCTGGACTACTGGTATAAGATACAACGTTTTTTTTTATTTGTTTGTTATTCTGCACAGTCTTAACTTTTTCTGAGCTCACTGCGGGCGTTCGAAAGAGACACAAAAAGAGAAAGAGAGGTGCACACACTGAGCGAGATGCGAAAGACGAATCATAATTTAATGAACATTTTTCCAGAATTTATTGCCGTGGGTATTGATTTCAGCGTTTGTTCTTTCTTTGGACGAAAATTATTCGGTAGTTGCCGACATAAATAGCCATAGCGAAACGCGTCGCCTCTGCTTTGCTGTGTGTTAAGTGTGCTGGCTGATTTTGACTTGGCTTCCTCGGCCTGGGCTAGCAACGACTGGAGTGAAGAGGGAGTAAGGGGTTCTAAAAAGCGTCTCGGACTTACGAATGTTTTGGCCTTTAAACATTGCAAACGAAATTAATTACATATCGGATGTCTGCCTCAATGGGGAGTCATGATATTTCAAAATGTGATGTTTCGCAGCCTGACCGTTCCGTATACACTGCGCCGGCCAATACGCCGTGTGTTAATATGCACCCAACGCGAATTCCTTGTCCTCCCCCGCCGATTAGTCTTATGTTGCCACTTTATCCAATATTGATCCTGTGCAAAGAAGAACTTCCAAATCTCGGTGGCAATATTTTATAAATCGGCGTCGAAGCGGTTGACGTATGTATGTCCGCATATGTGTGTGGATTTCCCTGGTTCCTGGTGTACCAACCTTTACCTTTCGGTTCGGGGATCGACGAAAACGTTGTTTCATCGAGAAGGAATCACCAATTTATTAAATCATTCAAGATTTTGAATATAGTTTTCACATTCTTTAACAAAAACTTCCCCTCCATGTTGGAGTTGCTTGAAGAGAATGAATTATTATCACTCAACAATTTGTATAAAAATAAAAAGAATGACAAGCGTAAATAATTGACAATTTAAACATTTTCACCCGTATTCCTAAATATTCCTAATATTCCTATTCAGTCAGTTAAGTGCGAAAATGTATTCATAAAACAAAATTGAAGTTTATTGACGCAAGTATTTGTGCAAAATAGTTTATACTCTTTGGTGACATCAGGGATTTTGTTGATTGTAGTAGATTTTCGTTCGTGTTTATTACTAAACGTCAATTAGCTATTGCACGCAGTATATTTTTTTATTATTAGGAAAGTCTAATTTATGAATTATCTTTTAATCAACGTTTTAGTTTATTTTTGAGTAAGAAGACAATTAACAATTTTTTATTATTAGGGATGTTTTTCTTTAAATGCCTAAAATTTAAATCTAATAAAAAACATATGCTGGGTTAAACAAACACAACTGATAGCATAAAAAATGCTTTTATTACAAACAAAAATAGTTTTATTAAAAAAAAAGTCTTAAATAAATATATTGCGAATCAGATTCCTTTTTTTGGTCCCTTGTCACTAACTTATGTATCGCTATTTTTATAAAAAGTGTTCTAGTGAAACAGTGAGTTGCTTTCCACCCCTTAAAACAGTTCAACCGTCATACTCGCGCTTTTTGGAATGTTCAGCAGTTAACCCTTAAGCCCTACATCGAACGTACTGTTAATTAGATATAAAGATTTTATTTTAGTCGCACAACAAGAATGTGGAATACTTTACATTACCCTGACCCCCCTCCTATTTTGATATTCAGAACTTCGTTATTCCTTATTTTCCTACGCTCTCACTGTGCTTCTTAATATTGAGGGTAGTCAAAACACCTTTAGTGCGCGCCCTATTAAAACAGCTATAGATAGCTCTCTGATTAAGCGTTTTGAAAACCGGAATGCCCTCCGAGCCTTATATTTATGGAACTGTATAGGCATCCAAAGTCAAGCCTTCAAAATTAAAAAAAAAAAATAGTTTGAATGCAAATATTTCGAAAACTAGACCTTATAGAAGGGTTTGCTTTGGATGTGCTGATTACATTTGACAAAACCTTCTATATATGTACGTTTCAATGGGTTCCAGAGACTTTTGTGAAAAAATGTTTTTTTTAGTGATCAATCGAAAATCGATTGAAAAAATAAAAGTTGAGTTTTGAACTGCAATACAAAGCCCTGTCCGTTTTCTGTTCAACAAAGTCAACCGCAACCTTTTACGAGCCTCAGGCGCGAACGCAGGGGAGGTTTTCAGGGGTCCAACCCCCCCCCCCCCCGAAATGTATGAATTTAACTTCCTCGCCATACAATTTCTCTCTTAATTTTGAGTTTTCAGTTTGGGTGACGAGGCAGTTGGGTGACTCGCGTCAGCATTTCCGACTTATAGGCATCTTTAGCATCTGGTGGCAGAGCTCGCATCATCGGCATAATGGAGGACAAAAACTCTCCATCCGCACTTGAGTCTGGAGTGACAAGTTTTGCTCAAACTTTTTACCGATTTGGCCAAATTTTTCGCGCCTGTGCCAGTGGACATTTCTTCTGCGGCTGCGGCAGCACCACCATCGTCACTGAAAAACTGTGCTGCTTCACTGCTCTCTTCAGTCTCGTTGGAGATTGTCCTTTAATAAAAAAAACAAATTATTAATCTTGAAAATTCAACACAATTCGGTTGTTTACTTACTTCCTTGGCTGCATGGAGTCTTTTGGAAAATTCATCTCCTCCATCAACTCCCAAACACAACCTTCAGACGCTCCACTTCCAGAAGGTTGATTTTGCTTCTTTAATTCCGTCGAGTACCTTACTCGGAGGGCCTTCCATCGCAACCGGAATTCTAAAGTTTAAATATAAAAAAACGTAGGTAGCTACATAAATACTTTTTTCAAATAAAATATTTTCCGAATTGCTTACCTGTCCTAATGCTCTCTTCAGCAATTGCCTTCCAAATACCTATTCTTTTTTCAATTTATTAACTCTTTAACCCTACCCATCCTGGGAGCTACACTAACCCTACCCCGTGGTCTTGGAGACCCCAAACAATTTTTGGCTTTCCACAAGAAATCAAAACCCAATTTAATAAAAAAATAGTATATATTGAGATCATACGAAAGTTAAAATGTTAAATATGTATTAATTAATGTTTCGAGTCCAGGCACGTTTGGCACACAGAGCGGATATGTTCGCCACAAAGAGGATTTCGGCAACACCCACACCTTATTTTCGTCTTCCGGTGTTTTCCGCGTGGACAAATGGCGCATCTATTTTGTACAGCAACATCAACAGTTGACTTAATCAATGGTCGTTTCATTTGCAAAATATCTCCAATCAATACCTGGAGATTTGAAGGCAAAGTTGGCCAAGCGGACCTCCTCCATTTGGGGTTTGATGAGGTCCAGTGCCAATTTTTTGAGGAAGTTTCTCGTCTAATTTATTTTTGATTTGACGCCATTTTCAGGAGAAAATAAGAATTAACACCCACAATTTTCAAAATCCCATAAAATATAGCCAATGGCCATCGTCTGGTCCGTCTTAAAAATCTTCAAAAACTTGCACTAACCCTACCCTGGGGTCTATGGGACCCTGAAGTTTAAATTTCCGCGACTGTACCACTCGAAAATAAAAAAAAAATTACCGATGATTAGGCGGCTAATAAGATAATATGAGAATTCCTTGAGTGGCGCCGGCATGGGTACTTAGTTTTTAAAATATTCAAATAAATATATTTTTTCAATTGCGCTGGACCCCAGGGTAGGGTTTAAGGGTTAAAATAGAAGGCGTCCATTTTGTCAAAAAAAAACATTTATTTTTGCGAACACCTTCTATATTAAAAATAATACGGATTTGGCATCGTTTCTATTGTTTTGTTTTGTTTTCTATCTTTTTTCTTTTCTTTCAACTTCTTTTTTGTTTTGTTTATTTAGTTTTGTTATATTTACTTATCTTTTTTCTTTAATTAATTATTAAATTTGTTTTTTCCACCCGACACAATAATCAACACACAAACAAACAAAATGATGTCAAGTTTACTATATACAAGAAACTATTAAGTTCTTAGCATCTAATCAACACAGAATACACAACAGATAATCAGAATGAAAATCTGTTATAATTCACGTGCACAATGTCTGTTTGTGTGCCAACTCCACAGGAGATTTTTCTCTCCAACTAAATGTCTGATATCTGACATTTGGTATCAGAAGATTTTGTCTTTTCTTATCTGGGCATACTTGGAGAGGTATTTTATGTCCGGATCATGATGAACATTCTGAGAGAAATAATTATCTCCAGTGGAGTTGGCATATGTGTTTATTTGATCAAAGATTTTACCTATGTGGCGAGCGACTGGGTTCGCTCTTGCTAAAGGCCCAACTATAATAGCTTTAGCCAACATAAGCTTATGTCAAAAATCCAACGAATATTTGCTTATGTTTGCGAAAGTACTCTGCATCAGTAGCGGATCTAGGATTTGGCTGTGGGGGGGGGGGGGGGCTTGCAGTTTGGAGATCCACTTTGAGACCTTAAGTAATAAAATTTGCTTGTCCCAAGATAAATTTTATAATTTATAACAAATAATAGAGATCAGTTTAGGTTTAATGCAAGACCGTACTCAACTTCAGTCGAACTAAACTTCACGACAACGCGGCAAAACATTATTTTTTATGAAATTTAAGGAGCTATATCGCACTAAGCGGTAACTGAACTTCATACAAATTCATACGAATTCGTGTGAAGTGTAGTTCCGATGCAGTGCAGTTCCGGCGAGCGCGGTCTAACCTTTAAGGCTCATTTTTTTTTTTCTTTTCCTTTAATGATATCCGTTTTTTGTGTGCCTTTATATCCGCTCCTGTTGCGCTTCAAAATGTTTTCAATACAAAGTAGAATAATAATTATTCATAATTGCTGTAGTGGAGATAGAAGCAAATTCAAAGGCGCACAATAATTTTTAGCCATATATGCTTGAACCACGCGTACAAATTCGTTTATTTATACAGGGTGTCCCTTAATTCGTCAAGAGTATTTTAGGGTATGATTCTGGGGTGTATTCTTAGAACAGAATTCTTCAAAAATTCAATAAAATTATTAAAACATCAGGTTGATTACGCATTTTTTGGAAGAAATTGACCCCAAAATCAAAAAATTAGCATGGGCAAGAAAAATGAAACAGGCTAAAAACTGGATATCTTAAGACTGAGACAAGGTATCAAATTTATTAAAACACAATTACAAAGAATGGTATTTCTTCTAAAAATAAAAGCCTAAACGAAGTTTCTATGATAAGTAGGTACTTGCGGCGCAATTACCGGTAACATGGATCAGGGTAGCCCTAAATAAGACTTTTTTTAAATTCCCGATAAATGAAATCTAAATTGGAGATAGGTCCTAACTGTAGAACAATTTTTTTGCTTAGAATATACTCCAGAATCATACCCTAAGATACTCTTGACGAATTAAGGGACACCCTGTATTATTTAAAAATTGATTAGGTACCTACATTATGTAGTTATATTTTTTAATAAGCTGTGGGTATGTTTTGAACTTCCCATTTTTGACAAGATTTGAAAACTGTTTTTAGTTGGCGAGTTCAGAAAAATTATATTTAAGTGTTCGTACTGGCAAAAGCTCATATATGTGCTTTGACACGGTATTAGTTCTCTAAGATCTCATGTTTCCTGAATTATCCAAATCAAAGAGAAACAATTTTGTTCAAACTGACACTATACGACATAAGACAAAGCTGCTCTAAGAAATAAGCCGTGGCCCAATTCTGCCAGCGTGAATGAGTTTTCGTGTATAAGCTGCATATACGCTTTATATTCATGCTAAAAAAATATGTCGACAAATTTGCACGTCACTCTAGAGTCTAGAGGGATTGCAAATATTCATTTGCTTTTGCATGATTTTCTGAGCTTGCACAGAGAAAACTCACGCTTTTGGAATTTGGCTCCTTGACTAGAGAATTTCTATGTTTTGTATGTACAATTGCCTTGGACCTTTCAAATTTTGAAAACGTAGACCCGAAAATTTCTAAGCCCAGCCAAGGCCGTAAGAAACAATTCCTGTTGTATTAAACATACACGAAACTTGACATCCCGTTGTTCTCCAATGGTTTAAGCCTCAAATGCGTTTCTTTCGGTAAATTAGCTTTGTTTTTAGTATGTACAGTCGGGGCATTTGACACGTTAATGTAAAGCCCCGACCATTTTTATCTCTTTTTACTTATCTCTTCAAGCCTTAGCCCCAACTTCGGACTTTGACAGTCCCTAGACTTGAGCCCCCAAAACTCTCTGGAATAAGGTTAGTTTTTAGGAAGTAAGTATCTTAACCCTTGTTAGGTTTTTTGTCCAATATTCTCAGACCTTATTGCGCCAAAGCTGTTTTTTTTTGTTCCAATTTTCTGGGTTTAATTTTTAGGGAAAGATTGTCGTTGCATTAAAAATATCCATATTCATAGCCCCCAACTTAGTTTCTGTCCAATTCGCTTCAGGGCTCAGGGCTTAGAAAAAAAATTACATAACATGTATGCAAATAGTTCAGCCCGAACTACGTTATTTTGTCCATCAAATTTCATATCTTAACAATATTTTAGACGGAATATAAAATTCTACACGTATTAATATATTGCTTTCTATATTTCAAATTATTTTATGATTCGGCTGTGGGGGGGGGCTCTAGCCCCTATAGCCACCCCCCTGGATCCGCTACTGCTCTGCATAGCCATCATAATGCAATTTTGCTGAAGTATCTACATGTCTCTCTCCATTTTGCTTTTTAAAAAGTTTTGTTTTGTTTTTCTTTGAACTGTCAAATTCAATTAAGTGCCGACCGACTGGAATCAATCTTGTAAAATTTTAACGAAACTTAACGAATCGCACCTGAATTGCATTACATATGGTTTATGAACAGGGATTGTATGTATTCGATCGATGCTTATGCATGCATAAGTGAGCTAAATTCTATTATATGTAGTTGGGCCTTAAGTTTGCTTAAGATAACGAAGCTGAGGAAAGTTTTACGAAACTGAACTAGACAGCTAGACTCCATTATGTTTACTCACACTGAGATTGTTTGTATTCGCACGTTTGTTTATGCGCGCATAAGCTAGCTTAAGCCTATTAAAATTTGGCCTTAAGGTTTCAGCAAGATGTCTTGCTTCTTCCTTTTGATCCTCTAAATAGCTCTTCCACAATCCACACTTTACCACTGGGTATCATGTCAAATTGATAGTGGGAAAGAATTCCACGCGACTGCCAAATTTGTGGGAAAGAAATGACATTTCATATTTTGCTTCCACACTTGCTTGTATTAATACATTACCTTTACCTAAAAAAAAGTGATAATGTGGATAGAATAAGAACCATTCCTAAAATTATTCATGTATAAATACATTTCAAATCGTGTGGGGTAGAATGTCGGGTTGTGTAGGCTGGGTTGTCATATTTTGTATCCACACATAGGTAATTTGTTTCACTCTTTTCTGACATGTAGGTATTAATACACAGTGGGCTAGTGTGGAAGGCCTTTGAGTAGGGTGAAATAAAATATAGAAAAATTGAGTTCAAACAAGCGAGTCCGTTTTGGATCCGAAACCAGTTCATAAACGGACCCAAAACCAGATCCAAAACGATTCCAAATCGGATCAAATTAGTATGGAAATTAGAATCACAACGGAGCCATTATGTGAATGAATATATTGTAAGAGAGAGAGTATTCCAATTCACCATACTCCGAGAAAACGGAGCCTAAATGGAATCTAAAACGGACCAACAAAAATGAATGAATCTTCCCCATCTAGTCGAGTTTCTACATTGCATACAAAAAAAAAAAACAAACAGAATTTTGTTAATTTCAAGACTTTATTTTTATTTATCAATTATAAAAGGCACATTATATATTTCCACAACTATAGATATACATATAATAAACAGTACACTTGTATTTTTGATTGGAAATTTTTCAAAGTTTTCACAAAAAAAAAAAGGTAAAAAAGCAATGGTCTTCGCCACGCTACCTACAAAACTGAACTACAAAAAAAAGGTGGTGGAAATTAAAACAAAATGACAGTTCTCTCTCTATTTCTCCGTGCATACAAAAATTCTCTCGATTCTTGTTCTTCTTTTTACATGCGTACACAGAAAATTTGTTATTGTGTGTGAGACACTCAGTTTTTTTGGATTCCCAAGTGATTCCAAAGTGAACCGAGAAATTCGGGTCCGTGATTTTGCTTGAAGGGTCATAGGAAAGCCATCTTGTGCATGTGCTATAAGAATTTATAATATTTTATGTGTTTTTTATTTCGGAGAATTCTTCTTAAAATAACTCGAAATAACTACCTACCTATTTTTTTGAAACTATGGGCAAAATAGTTACAAATTTGTTTTGTCGTTTTCTCTATTTCATAAGGAATTTGTTTGATCCTTAGCCAGCGCAAAGGTGGAGAGAATGCGGCATAGATATGTACTTAGAGAAAAATAAATTTCGATTTTCTTGCTTAAACTACAGCCCGATTCTCCCCAACATCACTGATACATCACAAGTCACAGCAAGAGGTGAAATTGATTTTGTGACTTTTTCGTATTCTCCCCCATAGTCACAACTTGTGACAGTCATAAAAATAATCGAAATTGTGATCTCCTTCAGACCTTCAGAGCAGGTCACAACTCACAAATTGTTTAAGTTTTGTCATTTCCATTCGGATAGGTTTATTTGAAACGAATTTTCAATATTCTTAGGTATTTTGTCTGTATTTAAATAAAAAAAAGTGGGTTTGGTTCTGGTGCATCTTTTATTAACGAAGTTGTATAAGAAAATACAAAACTTAGAATTTTACAACAGCACAGAATTTTTAGTAAAATATTCACATTGATGACTGGATACAACACACAATAAATTATTATCCATTTGTTCTCTATGACAGCATTTTAAATTTTTTTGTTTCCCGTAAACTTATTGCTGAGTCCATCGGATATTCATCGAACTTCCTTGCCTTATTTCTAGCTTGATGTTATCTGCTGAAAATATGTTCTATTACTATAATAATACAAAAATAATATGTTACCTGGCACTTGCTTAATATATTTATTTAGGTATATATATATATAAATAATGCTAAGTCTTCTACTTGGCTGATGTATTTCAGTAGTATATAGAATTTGTATTATAAAACACACTCATGTGACTTCAATTTATGTTTTATTTTTAATAATCAGCTGCTCGTATAATGACACTAAACAATTCACCTTTGCTGTGGTGAGTTTCTCTGTGTTGTGAGTTTTCTTGTGAGGAATGGGGGAGAATTCGATATTGTTATCGGGTCACAACAATCCTCACAATAATTAGTCACAAGGGCTTATGACCAGTGCTGCCATATCCCATAGATGATAGAGCGCAGTCTACGAGTGTATGGGTAAAAAAACGCAGTAGTTGCAATATATCGCAGTAGACCCTACAAAAATACTAAAAATAAAATTCAAACAATTTTAAATAAATTTTACTATCGAATAACAACAGGAGAATCTGGAAACTTAACATTAACTTCAAAAACGAATTCCACAATAAATTTTAAGATGGTGTTCACATTTGACTTACTCCTTCGATTTTTTTTTTTTGACTTTATAAAAGAAAACGTTTACAAAAATCCACAAATTAAAAAAAAAAAAATTAATTTTCGTGGATTTTTGTTGACGTTTTCTTTTATGTAGGCAAAAAAGTTGGAGAAGTAAGTCGAATGTGAGCACCGTCTAAGTGAGCAATAAAAAAAATAAAACAAAACCAACGAACAGTCACGTTTTGTTTGGGGAATTCATACATTTACAAATATTTTGGCCATGGATTTCTTTTAAATTCGCAATTTATGAATTTAAATTTATTGAAAAATACAATAATGCATGTTGTGTCTTCTTTGGAGTCTGGTAACCATTTTTTTAATAATAATATTTTGAAGAGTGTTTGCGTTTTTTAAAAGAGGTGTAGATTTGTTTTGTTGCGCAGTAGATCTTCGTTTGCAACTAAGCGCAGTAGATCTGCTGCTAAAGGAGTAGGGTGGCGGCACTGCTTATGACTCGTGACTCCTTACAAGGGGGAAAATCGGGCTGTAAGCTTGTACATCTAGGTATCCATTGGAATCGGAACATGTTGCTTTCTCTTGTTCTCAGATATCCCATTTTTGCTGATTTCTTTTCAATACTGGCAGTTGCACAAGCCACATATCTGCGTAATAAACAAGTTGTTGAACCGACTTTTAATAGTTCGGGTACCCAGATATTTTTTAAAAGCCACACGAGTAAAGTAATGGTGAAAAACTGTTACAAAAACTGTTAAAAATTGGCATTGGCAAAAAGTGTCATCTAAAACTAACGTTATGTATAAACCTGTATGAATAGAGCTTTGTTTTTTAATGTTTATTTTGTGCAGGATATCCGAAACCAGTTTTATAAAAAATCTACATACCTAGATAAATTTAAAGATTAATGGCAAATACCCAAAAGGGTACATACAGAACGTAAACAACGAAAAATTAGATTAGGTATGAAGGTATAGCTAACATGCTTTGTCGGCACCCAACCTTGTTTTTTAATTTTTCAATTGACATTGAAGGTAGCTATACTGTGTACCTATATTTTGCTTAGGTACCAAAATTATCAGTTAAAATGCCAGCAATTCCAAAACCTAATTTTACTCTCTTTGCGGTTTCATTTTAATACCTACCTAATATTCCAGTTAAATTAACTGAAAAATTAATCTTTTGTATGTAGTTTGTAGCTCCCTCTCCATCCATCCACAACCACATTCCCAAGAGACGTCACTATGCCAGTTATTGTGCTGACATTTCCGAACGATAATATAGCGATAGTGTCTTAAAATTTACGCGAACCGCCAACCGCATTCTTATCGTCTTCGACCCATGCTGTTTGTTGCATTTTTATCCTCCAGGGGGGAAAACTGGACACATACATAATAAGCTTATAGCTTCTTGTATAGTTACCTATATGTAAATATCTACCTATAACCACGTTTATCTATCACGCAAACTAAAATTGACGTCACACAGCAGTGAAAAAAAAATTAAAATTAAATAACTGATGTGCACCGCACATGCGTGACATGCCATCTCCAACGTACATAGGTACAACATATCTACCTATAACTTTACCTACTTGCTACTTACGAAGCTTCGCCTTCGTCGCATAGCGGCATGGGGTAAGCATTTGCGTTTGATCGCCTGTGCTTGCCTTTTTATCGTCTTACCTTGGCATCAACTATCCAAGTCAATTGCGTAAAAATTAATTGCAATGATATTAAGCCGATATAGGCGGTGCGCGGTGATGGCATTTTTATTTGACATTTCTTTTAATGTGTCAACAAATAAAAAAAAAACACAATACCCCGCTCACACCAAACTCTTTCTTATAGGAAACTTTCACTTTCCACTCAAATGTCAGTCAGATTTCAAATGCATATCTCCCCCTATCTTATTAGAAATACTGACTTTTTAATGGTGCTTCCAAAGCTTTTCTAATTGCCTCATCAAGACTCCACCCCTACTGCAAAAAAAAGAAACACAAAGAAGCAGTTGTCTCACTTTATCTTGTACTAAAGAACAAAACCAGCAACCATTTTCTTCCAATAAGCTTTGTTTCAATTCCAAAATATATGCAACTATTGTCATACTTCCACTCTTTCCAGTCAGTTTGTAACCTCCTCCAAGCAATGAGATTGGCTTCAATTTTCCTCCTGCTTACGGTAAGTGTTGGTACAACCGAATACGAATCATCTGTCTTTGTCTAACAATATTTCCTTGTACCTGGGCTATTGTTCAACAAATAATACAAAAAAAAAAAAAAACATATAACACCGGATCAGGAGGACGGACAAACAACAGGAATTGTGTAAAATGAAACTCGCCCATGGCTTGCAGGACTGGTTTTCCCATTTTAGTTCTTGTTGGATTCTCAAAGAGTTAGCCTGTCTTATTGTATTAAAATAAGCGAGGTCCGTTGGTCACTCGCGTGTAACTTTGTTTGTATCTCTTGTTGGTATATCGGTTGTATTGTTGTTGTTTTTTTCTTGTGACTCCTGCATTCGCTCCTTCGCCTGTTATTAATTTATTTGTTCGCTCCCTCTTAATTATTTCGTTAGTATAACAACAGGATACCAACCATCTCCGGATGAAAAGAATTAAAACGGTAACGGTTGAATATCCGTCGCGATTCAAAGATCAGTAAATCAAAAAAAAAAAAAAAAAAAAAAAAAAATACATATATATAATTTAAGAGAAAGGATAATTTTTCAGTGTGACATTATTTTGTTTAGGTAAAGCTATGTTCTCATAATGCAATTATTCGTGTTTGTTGTCTGTGAATAAGTGCATGTTTCTGATTTCATTTCGAGAACTACATACACACCCACACACACGCATGAAAAGGTACCTGCCGTTACCTTTGATGACAGAATGTCATGTCATCCGTGTTAGTTTACGTTACGTGCAATATCATCAATGAAAGAGAGAGGATCAATTGATCCTTAGATTGCGTGCCGTTTGCGTGAGTGCGTGTAATTAGTAGTGCGGTTAATGTTCCATTGATGATGTGTTTTGTTGTTGTGTCTTTATGTTTTTGTTAAACTTTAGTTTACCGGTATTCAATCTTAATTGAAAATTTAAATCAATCTTATTTTATTTCTTTTTTGCTGAAGCGATTGATTAATTAACAAAAACAACGAGTAGTGTTTTATACAAAAAAAAAAAAATACAATAAAGAGGTGAAGTTCAATTTGAATAAACAAAGTTGACACGTGAAAAACTAAGGATAAAAACAAAGCATTATACGACTTATGTCTTCCTATATAGCAAAATATTGATAACAAAAGAGCTCCTGTTAGAAAATTATGATAATCAGTGTACCTATTTTTGACTGGATTTTTTTTTTCAAATTCAAATAGACATTAAAATAATTTAAGACTGGGTGCGGGCTGCAGACCCTTTCAATAAAACTCGTTCGAGTAGTCTGGTAGTTACTCCCCGAAATTTCATTTGAAATTTGATTAAACTTGCAAATTGATAGTTTTACAAAAGCTTTAGGTACCTACCTACTTCGATTTTTCATTTTTTGTATAAATAATGTAACAATTTATTGGTTTGCAAGTAGGTACCTAACCTACCTATCTGATTACTCCAAACGGTTAATTCCTTATTTGCTATTTTACTATTTGGTTAAGACTGCCCCTTAATGTATGAAAATATAAAAATCGACTAGTTAAATCACAACTTTTGAGGTTGTACCTACCTAACTACCATCTAAATTCATAGGTTTCATAATAAAACTAATTATTTTCTAGCGAATTGTAAAGAAAAAGTCAGATTTACAATGTTTGATTACAAGTCCATCAAACACCGTCGGCCTAATTAAATTAATATATAATAATTACAATGCATTTTTTTATTACGATTAATTTGGGTTAAAAATTTAACAAAGTAACATTTACAAAAAAATGGATGAATTAAAAAACATGTGACTAAAAACTAGTTGTAAAACATTAGGGGTTCACATTCTCAAATATTATTGACAAACAGAGTTTGATTGACCCGAATTTTAAAATGTGAACGCTCAACCGAATGGAATGTCAAACATGCTGGATGTATATTTAAATATTTTGATATTTTGCTGGCTCAAGTACTTATTTGTGAGAATATGAACGTATTCTTGTCAAACCAAGAGGAAATTTCATATTAAAAAGCTTTTAACCTGTGCGCATCTGAAGCAGGTACGCAGCTGAAGCAAAACGAAAATTGACACAACGAAATCATAAACGAAATTATAATTTACCTATTTGCTTTTAAATTTGTTTAAGTAAGTTAGAGAATGAGCCACACCATTCCTTAAAACCCTTAACAGAAAATTATAGGTAACCACAAATCAAATGCCGAAAAAGAAAACTAATAAAAATTTCCTGTTTGAAATTTAAAGCGTCTTTCGATTTTGGTTTCTGTTTCCTTTATTTTTGACTATGTGATAGAGCTTTCCAGGGCTACTGCCTCTTGCGAGGAATTGACAAATCCTCCACGAGTATCACTTGTCATGAATAAGTGCTTCTCGTCTAGCCGTTCGGATTCGGCATAAAATTGTGGGTCCCTTCCATTCCTGTTTACAGGCGCACACAGGAATGGTTGCGAGTTATTAGTCACTAGGCCCTGGTTCTTCATGAGCCGTTGTGCCACCCCATTTATTTATTTATTTATAGAACTTTCCATAAATATTTTTCGTAACCTTTTCGTTTATGCTTTCGCTATTGTTGATAGAACAGACATTTTTCGTTTCGCTTCAGCTGCATACTAGGCTTAAGTGGAAATTGCGATTTTTTGATAGAATTTTTGAAATATAGGTATAGAAGTTTAGCAGCGATATGGCAGATTAAAAGCGAAGAACATAAGATCAAAAAATCAAAGTATATCGAATTCTTTTGGACAAATTCAAAAAATGGAGCCAATAATGTGAATGTTGACTCATTGGAAGAAAACGCAATTATGTATAGCAAAAAGACTTTCATCGGGTAAAATACAATCCCTCACCTTCGTATTTTGTCGTTCGATGTAAAATCTAGTATACGTACTTCCTCGTGAAGTGATAAGTGAACATTCGCCTGTAAAGAAATTGAAATTTCACTGGTACACACTTGTGAATGTTTTGTGAATGATTGACGTTTCAAACCTCAATGCATCAAATGCCTAAGACAAAATAAATCTTTGGTGTGTCAATGTCAATTAATTAGGAAAGAATCCATTGCTAGGTATTTTTTTTTTAATTTTTCAAGTTAATTCAAATTCTAAAGCACGCTACGCAAAGAAACTAATAATAAATGAGGAATGCAGAAAAACTGTAACTGTACACAATGATTTTTCTTTTATTGAACTATCAAAGCTTCACCAAGGGTTCCCGTACATTTTGAATTGAATTGCCCGTGAACTTTGTTCTCCACTCAGCTTCACGAGCACGTTGACGGGTGTACAAAAAAGCGAAGATGATTAACAAGTAGGTACTAGGCTTAAGGTCGTACCATTGCCAAAAATTATTTTTACGTTTCTGCGTCCATCCAGAATTTCATCCTTAAAATTAAAAGAAAAAAATATTGCGTGCTTTTTAAGCCATTCTTTAGTCGAAATTCGTTCCCTCTTATTTTGTTGCTTCTTGTTCTTCATCTTCTAAAATTTGATCTATTACGAGAGCTGCCCGCAATCAAAACGTCCGCCATAGTTTAAATTCTAAAGAGAACTGATGTTTGACAGCATGTTTGACAAATGTGAACGCAAATGGCTTCAATCCATCAAACAATCATCAAGGCATATTTATAAAACATATTTGAGAATCTTATAACTCCCCTATCGTGTATCCTTCACTGTATCTATCGTCGATAATGTTTCGCTCCGCTTTCGCGTTGCTTTGGGATAGCCTTAAATCTAAACAGCTGGTCCCACCATATCGCTTCGTTTAGAATCCCACTGCTTTCGATTTTTGTTATTCCCAAAAATTTCCCGATGAATTTCTTGAAGAGCCAAATTGCATATAGGCAGGTAGCTACATCACGATAGGGTTTAAAGCATCGATGCAGTAATCATGCACAATCACTTTCGTCAAACATTCATGAAATATATCAATATTACTTAAAGAGTTCAGTATTGCAAACTTGCATCAAATTAAGCGCAAACTTCAAACAGACTAAACAAAAATACAAGTTTTCACCTTGGGAGTGGGTAAGCGCCATTTATGCTGGATTTACACGAATGACAAAATGTTATTATTTCTGCTATTTTTGTCTTTCTCGTGTAAATAGTTTTCATATTTATCATTAAAATAATGACAGGCGAAACTTGTCATAAAAATGACATCGTGTAAACGCACAATGACACCATTTTCAAAATTATGACAAACCGCGAGAAAGAATCAACTTGCTCATTCTTTTATGACAAATTGTCATTATTTTTAAATCAAATGTCAATTTGTTAGGTACCGAATTTGTTCTTCAGCTATCAAAATCGTGACTTTGAGTAAAAAAATGTAAATTTGAAGTTTAACTTTTAAAATCGAACCAAATTTTAGCAATTAAACAGACAATATTATGGATTATGGAAAACTGAGGCTAATTTCAAACCGTTCTTCGACGCTTATTGCCTCACCCATGTTTGTTTTCTCACAAGTGGTGTTATTTGGTCAGTTAGAACATCAAAATCCTCTGTTAACATTTTTACAAAATGGTCTCCCAACAAGATCTTTGTATTTTTCATGACCGTCGGGTTTATTCTTGATGCTTAATTCAAGTATTGCAGACTTTTGTTTAAATTGATAGAAATTAAAAAAATATTCTGTAATCTGCTTCATATGGTAGATTTAAGACAACATGATTCGCCCTGCAGAACGAATTTTTCGCGGTGGTTTGGTAGAGCCTGTAGCTCCATAATTTGTTTCAGTTATAATTTGATAAAATTCACTTTTAAAATTTACTAACTAACTTACGGTGGCGCTATAGTGAGGAACAGGGCCTAAACTAACAAGCCTTCTCCAGCCAGCTCTGTCCCTAGCTAGCTGTTTTCAGTTTCGCACGAAAAGTCGGTTGAGGTCCTCTTCCACTCGCCTGCACAACCGGTTTCAAAGTCTGCCCTTCATGCCCCGTCCCTCGGGGATAGATTCAAAGACTTTTCGGACCGGAGCATTGGTGTATATCCGCTCTACATGACCCAGCCACCTCGGTCGTATCCTTTATACTTTTTTGACTAGGTCGATGTGGTTGTTATAAAATTTAACTGAAAGAAAATGGAGCTTTAGTTGATTAGCTCGTTTATAGGCCTTTGAGAATTAAAAATGGTCAAAGCCAAATCAACCGATACATCTAATTTTAAAATTAAACGAAGCAATGCAAATTTAAAAGAGCTTGGACTTGGAATGCAAATTTAGTTTGCATCAAAAGTTTGACAGTAGAGAAAATAAAAAAACAGTTAAAAAATAAGACCAAATCTTTAACTAAACAGTTTTCATTAAAAGAGAGAAATTTAAGATTTAAAAAAGATATATTTATGCAGGCTCGGATTTAAATAAAATTCGCCCTAACTTCATTTACTAATCGAGCATTCAATTTAAAATCTCTTTCAGCTAAAACGTCAAAATTCATATTTCTTACAAGAGATTTCAAGGATTAATGGAGGTTTCATGGAATTTTTCTGTTTAATCACTCGTTATTAGCGTTAACTGTCAGTTTGGTTTTGATTTGTTATTTTTGACTTGTTTTTTTTTTTTGGACTGTACGATAACAATTAAAAAAAAAAAACATGTACTAAAAAGAATCGGAGAATGCTAAACAATGTAGAACGATGTCTTAGATTTGAGTGACAAAGAGAATGACGAAAATCTACTAGTAACCGAACGAACAGGGTTTCATCTTGCTATTACAGGATGAAACCATATGCATGCATTTTTTTCGAATTCTTCTTCTTTTTTATTTCCTCAGCTATTTCAAGCACTATTGCCTATTACACGTTGAAACCAAATGCAGGAATCCAATTTGACAGTTCTCTTTATTTTGTCTTGTCTTGCCTTAATAACAAAAAAAAAATATTATATACAGAATTTTGTTTGTGTTTTCCGTGTAAAAATTTTTCTGAGTTTCTATACATAAATTCTATGAAAAAAACACGGCTAATATTTATTCATAAACAATATTAAAGGTTAGACCGCACTAGGCGGAACTGCACTGCAGCGGAACTGCGATTCAAAATAATTTGTATGAAATTGTATGAAGTTCAGTTGCCGCTTAGTGCGACATAGCTCATACAATTTCATACAAATAATGTTTTGCCGCGTCGTGAAGTGTAGTTCCGTTGCGGTTATGTGCGGTCGAACCTTAAAAGTAAAAAAAACAGAGCATAAATCATTAAAATTTTGTACGTTACTATTTAGATCAAATGGAGCAAGTTGGGCAACAAAAGTGCGCGTTTTGCGAGAAAATGCATTTGTCGCATTTCTGGTAGAAGTATGAGCTCTCTATTTTTGTAGGGATCGCACAATCTTTTCTGGTATACCTAATTGTTGGTATAAAGTATTTGAAAACCCAATTTTTTTTTTGAAAACGGAAAAACAATCTACGGTTATGTATCTGGTAATTTAAAAAAAATGTATCGTCGATGTACCTTGGGCCTATTAGGCCCGAAACTCTCTTTGAGCGCCAGCGGACATCGACTGAACTTCTATTACTGTTATTTTAGTGTTTGAGGATACATTTAGATGTTTCAGGAAGGTAGGTGAAAAATTATTTTATTTTTAAAGATGGCTCCAATTTTATACGTAATTTAATTTTCACTTGGGCCTGTCAGACTCCACGTGTGGACTGGAGGGTTAATAAATTGAAAAATTAAATGGAGAATATTATTTGATGGAAGTTTTTAATACACCCTATAATTGGCTTCCATACCGACAAGTCAGAGATCCGCCTATGACTATGACTAAAGTCTAACAGGGTTAGTTGAATGATTGGATAATGGATACATTTGAATGCAGATTTAAGGGTGATTTTCTTATTTAGAAATGGCTCATTTTATTTGGCTCGGATCTTTAGTTCGTGGATTTCCGAGTAGTTAAAAGTCAAAATGGTTCGGCGTCCAACCTTAAAATAAACAAAATGGATCAAACACTGTTCTATAATTAGAACTATTGCAATTGCTGCAGCATATCTTTTTATTTAGTCCATACTGAAATCAATGAATCGGAAGGAACGAAGCTACAATTGAAAATAAATTACGGTTCTCCTTAATCATCGCGAAACATGAATGTTGCTTTGAATGTTTTGCATTTATTTCGGATGAGATAGCACTACAAGAAAAACAAAAATAAGTAAAAGGATGTTTGAATTTCCTTGGTAGCTTAGATACTACTATGTCTGTGAAGAAATTCTAGACCAGAAAAGAATAGAACAAATGTGTGGAAACTATCAGAATAAGACAGAAAATTACACCTTTGTGTTTGTTGTTGCTTGTCGGCTGTGAAATTCCGGCTCAAGGGAAATTCATACATGGTCTTGTCTCTTATCTTTTCATCAACAGTTCCATTTTTGTCAGCGTTTAGTCCGTTTCCGTTTGATATAGCCATCTCCAGAAGATGGTAAACAATATTCTGGTTGCCATCCTATCCTGTGTTTTGATTTGGAGTCCATTGCGACCCATAGGGTAAAAACGGGTGAGATGGCGCACCGGGGGAGATGGCGCACCTTTAATATCTCCTACATTTATTGTCCAAACAAAACTTTAAAACCATTTTTGTATTCATTTTCTCATTTCAAATCGAAGTAGGCAGTGTTCGTCGACTCTACTGTGATGCAAACAAATTTAAAAATGTGACAACAATAAAGCGTAGGTTTTTTTCCATATTTGTTTGTCTACCTTTTTTAATCTCTGTTTTCTTTGTGAGTCAATGGTTTCTTTGATGCCTATCATACATTAAAACATACAACAAGGTATTGACTGTGACCTGACTATGAAAAGTTTGCAAAAATTCTACCTGTTTTTTTATGAGCCTAAAAATAAGTGGGAATGAAAAAAAGGGGAAGATGGCGAAGTTTTTCGAGGGTGAGATGGCGCATTATAAAGCACACTTGTTCACTTTGGTGCACAGTGGCCGCACACCATCTCACCCGCCCAATATTTTTTTTGTAAATCAAACTTTGTTTTGCTCTGTTATAAATTTTTTTCGATGCCAACAGTTTATAAGAAGAAACATAAATCTAACCGGGGATCTTGGTCAGAAGTTTCTTTGAAGGCTGCCTTAAATGACATTAACAAAAACCTGATGTCGATTAAATTTGCTGCTAAAATTTACAGCGTACCACCGACAACTCTTCGCAAAAATAAATTGTGTGGGATGCACAGAGAAATACAATTCCACAAAAAAAAAAGATGATTGGTTGCTGCTTATCATGTGCCACATATGGGCACATGATTTGCAACGATTGTGGCAAAATAAATACAAAGTAAATCATGCGCCATCTCACCCACCACGGTATATCATCTCACCCACCCTATAGGGGGAGATGGTTTTTATAATAATATGATTTTATAATAATAATAATTTTAACTATATGCCTGTAAGACCTCAGGTCTTTTAAATGCAATGCACGGCACTAGTTAGAAGAAATAGAAAGAAAGGAAAGATTTTTGTTGGCTTTTGGTTTCTTAATGTTTTTTTTATTATTTTAACTAAAAACAGAAGTCTGCTTTACAAAACTTTGTTAATATAGTATATAATAACTTATTTAATAAAGAATATTTATGTAAAATAAAAAAAAGGAAATGTGGTATATTTTCGAAGATATTGGACAAATAAAAAATGTAAACCATCTCACCCGCTTTTACCCTATAAGAATCCATTAGGTCAACACCGCCATGTGCGCGTTGTACTCGCGGATCTTTTGTTTTGAACAATCAATGTGACAGAATTTTTATTTTCGATTATAATCAACAATTTTCGATGGCTGACCGGCTGAAATGGTTCTCTTGAAAGGCTTGGTGCTTGAAAGGCGCTTAGCACAGTTTGATATTATTTGTGTCCTTCCACAAAACATTGATGATGTCTACACCGTAAGCCGCTTCACCGTTGAATAACCTCGTAATACAATACCAATATGGTTCCCGAAATTTGTAACGGTTTTGCGACAACCTGATAACAATATTTCCTGTTGCTCTATTGTTTGGTGTATCGGTCAAAATGATCTCATCATTTTTGCTACAGGGACAGTGTATATTTCAAATCGGAACTTTACGTCCCATGGATGCGGTTTGTCTGAATGTCATCAAAGTCGAAGTCTTCATCATTTCCGGTTGAATCCATATCTACATCACTCATGGATGAAAGATAACATTTTGTCTGTCTATTGCATTCCTTATTTCTTCCGCTTCATCGTGGCATTTTTCAAAAAGCAAAAAACCACATAAGCCACCTTTGCTTTGATTGAACACGTTTGATTCAGGTAAACAAATATGATAAATAGACCGGCAAAATAAGACACACATATACAATTATGTTGAGGGAATTTTTGTCCAACTAAGCCACTAACATACGGTCTTCACAAAACACTCACAAATCAACACATTTTTTTGTTTCACGAATTAAACTAGCAACAAATTATATCAATGCCGATTGAGTTGCAGGAAAATACATTTTTTAAATTTAAATTTGCACTAAAATTACAATCAATTTTCGCGTCTGATTTCACAAAAAAACCTTGACAGAAATAGCTGTTTTTATCAAACTATACAATTCCGTGCATTTAAATTGGCACTGTTAGAAAAATGAATTCAACGACGAAAACCCGATTTTCTAAATTTTGAATACAATAAAATTTAAGTGATGACTGTCTGTGCGGTACTAGTGGTTTAAGGGCTTTAATACCTTTTACATGAGCTGCATTATGATTAGTTGCAGAGAGTTATCAGAATATGCAACATAAACAAGTAGAATCGGTTATTGAGGTTAAATTCTAGTTAATTATTTTTTTCACAAGTTGCTGGAACGATTGCGAACTTACAATTATTGTCAATTCGCAGAAGCTTATGGGTCGCGTAGAAAATATTAAAATGTATTTGTTTGTTATTTAAACACTTTTTTTCTTATTTTTTTTTTTAAATTTTGTAAATAAGATCATTTATGTATTTATTTCATCGAAAAGTTAAATTAAAAATAAATTAATATTTCCTCTTAAAATTGCTTAACCCGCCAACGGTGACCTATATGTCTGAGAGACCGGGTGCTTTTAAAAATTTTAATAACTTTATCCCCCGTCATCGATTTTTGTCGATGCCGACAAACTTCCCCCGCACATAATGTCCCCCACCCTCAGTTCACGCTAAAACGGCTAAACACGGTCACGTTAAGTATTTTTGGTACTAACCCGGTGCGTGAGACCGGGTGTCACCGATTATGTAAGTCAAATAGTCCATAGTTGAATATTTATTTCGCAAATGTTAGTTTTTGTATATTTTACACAGTTTTTACACAGACAGTTTAACTTGAATACCTTATTTCTTGCAGCTATGAGATTGATGGGGACTTTTTAAATGTAATTTTTAACTATGATGGTTTTGTACGTACAAAATACCAGCACTTTTTTGTTGTCTATTTTCACAGTATATTTAGTTGTTGTCTTTCATCCTGCTCTTTCGAAAGCATGAGTTAAATATCAAATGAACCAAGACCAAACTCTATTTATAGAATAATTCAAATAACTTAATTCTTCCGACGGGAGCTCATAAAAAGTAACAACGACCTTTTTTAAATATAAATCTGAGTAACATTTTTTTATTATTTCAGTAATAAACAAATAAATACAAGTGAAATAAAATCTAACAGAAAAAAAAAAAAAATTAAATAATTTACAAATTTTAAAAACAAACAAGAAGCCTTTAAAGAAATATCTAAATAAATCGGACACAATGATCTTCGTAACATAAAATCAAAACAACCAGAAATCATCAAGTTATACAAAAAAAAAAAAAATCAGTCCCAGAAACGAGGAATCCCCCAAAATCAGGCAAAACGGCGGCCACAATTACTAACAGCAGCGCCCTCGCAATGAGCCAGCTGGGCACCGTTTATGCCACAAAGCGGCGTCGACGCAACGGCAAAAGGTAAGTTCACTTTTTGATTAAAATGTTACAAATATTCCTCATTTCGTCCACCACAGGGTGGCCCCACATAAGCCACCCAATAATACCTATCTACCTAACCTACTCCTCATGCAGCCAGATAGATTGAAGGATTTCAATCATTAGCCAACCTTATGGTTGCCACAGGAGTGGCATGGCAATGCGACCACCTGCTGGCGCTATCGCCTACCTTCGCGTTCATCAATCAATCTGTGCGCCCGACCCGCCACACCGCACCAGCTTGACTGTGGCTGTGGTGCATCGGCAATGTAGGTACACAATGTGTGTTTTGTTGGGACATCTCACACCGGGTATACTCGCTCCTATTCCTTTTACAGTATAGAACGACAAAGCGCGTCCTCGTCTTGTTGTTGTCGTTGTCGGTGACTTATCCTGGCCCTATGTGTCAGAAGTGTTGACGATGACATTTTTTTTGTAAGCTTTTTGTTGAGTCTCTGTGTGAAATTAATGATCTAGTGGCACCTTTTTGCTCCTGGCTCCTGGGTGAAATCGACATGGCACATGGGTATTATTTAGACTTTACTTTTGTAGTTATACTCTAGGTAGGTATGTATATCCTTTCTGCCCTTTTCATTCATATGGAACTCATCGTTATGTTCGATTTATTACCATTGCCGGCCGTTATCATTGCTCAATTTGAGTGGTTCCCCACTCAAATATTTGCATTGCGTGCAAAAATTTTATTAGAATTTAATTTCGAATGCATTTGCGCTGACTGCTACTGTTGCTGCAGCTATGTTGTTGTTGCAAGTATATAAACACGCGTTGATTGTGCCTCCAGCTGTTGGTTGGTATAGGTAGTTGGTAGTTGAAATGAAAGGAGCAGGCACGAAGATGGGAAAGAGCAATTGGTTGCGTTAAAGTGCATACATTTGGCCTACTGAGAAGAGGCAATTGGCGTTAAGTGCCCATTTGTGCCCAAGTGCCCTGCCACTGCCATACAACTTAAACATACACCTGAAATGTAGTATACGGAATTCCCTGGGTTTTTGAGTGAGGGCTGAAAAAAAATGTTGTAGTTATGGCAGCGAACTAATAATTTTGATATCGATTATCGGGAATGTACACATACATTGTAAGCCAGGAATGACCAGGATAAAGGATCTACGGGAAAAAATACGAGTTTATTTGAAAAAAAAAATGTGCAAATGACGCGGGTTATTTATGTGAGTTATTAGTTACATGTAAAGGGAATCCTTTGATAGCGTTGCTTTGCTTATGAGTATCTATCGAAATAGTATGTCAATTCAAAATATTATTAAGTATCTAATTAAAAATAAATAACAAAATGTTATGGAAAACTAACAAATTCTGGTAATTCTGGCGGTAATTATCGAACGCGCTTATTAAGCGGTGAAATTATTGTTTAACTTTCATACAATTTATGAGTTCTTAGAACTCAGGGATAGTTATGTTATGATAAGGGCGCTCCTGAATATTTGTTGAAAACTTTTCCAAATAGTTTTTTTTTATGTTGGCAAATTACCTTTCCAACTTACATTTAAGTTCCGGCTTTCGATAACTTAGGATTTTGGTAAGGGTTACTACGCTCCTGACGAGAAACGATTTTGTTTTAGCTAGTCTCTAAAAACACAGCGAAATGCTACAAAAAAACCTCGCGGACAAATATTCCCGGACAAAAATCAATGAAAGCCATGCTATAATGAAATAATAACAACAAACAAAAACATGAAAAAATTCAAATCTTATTGTTCCAGATCGAAAAAGGGGTCGGCGTCGTGTGAACGTAGCCTAATGCGTAAAACAGATCAAGCGAGCGCTAGCCCTATCAACAGCAGCTGCCATTATCTTAATATTGCTCACCACATACAAGACCAGCACCACCAACGTTGACAGCGTACTTAACCCAAATTCCTAAATTTGCAAATAAAGCTCTTTACCAAATGGCAATATATCGCTGTCTCATTCATTTTACCTTTGTGGGGAATGTCATAACAAAGAAGGCAAAAAAAAACAAACTGTCTAAAATCACTTCAATAAAATCAAAAAACTTTTAAATCTTGTGAAATATTTTGGTCTTTAGAAAGGTATTTCTTTAAATTTATTTATTTTATATTTATCCACTATATCACTTTTTTTATCAACCCGAGAACATCATTAAAATTCAATATCCAGCTTTTGTTTTTTTTGTTTTCAATTTCATTTTATTTGACATTCCCCACAAAGTGCTAGCTGTCACTTTTGAGTTTGACAGATTCGCAAAGAGCTCTTTATTGGTAAATTGTTGATAGCTTTCCAGTTGCACTACCCTGCAAAAAATAAATGTTGTTATCGCAGGTGCAGGAAAATAAGTCCCGGGAACAAAATCCACTGAAGGATTTTGGTCTCACTTACCCTGAGGTTACACGAGCCAGTACGGGCAAGCCAGTTGGCTACATAGATTGACTGTCAAGTTCGTATACGTGAATATGCTGTGACGTAGGCGGCAGGCAACTTGTAAGCAAGTTGCTTTCAAGTATCTGCGGTCACGTTCAGCTTTTACTAGGACAGCCTATCTAGGATTCTAAATACACAATTTTATTGAATTTGTTTTGGCATAGGACTTCGATTTTTTCTTAAACAAAAACTGACGTCGAATTCTGCATCAAGTCTTGCGATGGTCAACTCAAAATACTTTTTTGTCACGTCAAATTAACATGGATTGATTTTCATCTAATTCAAAAATTTCGATTTTTTTTTTTAAATAATTTTTAAAAAAATTTGATTTTTGGAGGTTTTTTAATCCATCATCATCGAAGCCATCCTTTAATGGAATTTGACAGTTCATGCGTTGACAGATAGGTAAGAAACTATATTACGTCCTACGAGGAATATTTTGTTCCAAAATGTCACCCAAAGGCGCTAAAATCACCTTTTCCCGCGCAAAATCATATATCTTTAAGTTTTTCAACGCATCATCTCCGTAGAAATCTTTCAATTTAATTTGACAGTTTATGGCTTGACAAATCGGTAACAGAATGTTCCAAATGTCACCCGAAATTCCCAAAACTCTCATTTTTCCCAAGAAAAAAATTCACTTTCAAAAAATTAGGATTTTTAAGAGATTTTGTGTATTTCATCATAATCATAGTCATCCTTCAATCATATTTGACAGTTGCCTATTTTGGAAATGTTAAAAATCTTGGTCCCTCCTCTCATTAAAAGTTATGGTAGAAAGAATATTTAATTTGGCATTAAATTTCCAACGAAAAGCTATCCATATAGCTTTATATACAATACTGAACGAGGCCACTGTCTTCTCTACTGGCTTCCCAACTGGCTTCGAAAATGGCAAGCCAGTTGACGAGCAAGTTGCTCACGTTTGTATGTGTTAGTAAGAAAATTTAAATGTATTGTAACTCGTAAGCCAGTACTGGCTCGTGTAGCCTCAGGGATAATGAGACTAAGTTCACTTAAGAGAAGTGGACTTAGTTCCTAGGCAATATGGAAATTTAGTTCCTGGAAAACTGATTGGTTGTATTTCCCTTTAAGAGTGAAATTAGTTCCCTCTTTCACCGCAAAACAGTATAGCAAGAAGTCAGAGTAGGTACCTACTAAGCCTTAACAAAGTTTTAATGAAAACTTAAAATACATGTCTGTGCAGGAAAAAAAAATCAAAACACCTGCCCGACGAGTCTTCGATGCAATCCCGATGGTGTATGCAACAGAAGAAGAACCAATAATAGGTGGCACGCACAAGTGGAGAATGACCTTAACCAACTTGGTGCAACAACTGGAAGCGGCTAGCTAGGGACAGAGCTGGCTGGAATGGCTTGTTGGTTGAGGCCGTGGTCCATCCTGGGCTGTGAGCGCCAGGTAAAAGTATGAAAACATACCTAAACATAAACCTTCTTAATTCTGGTCAGAAAATTTAAAATACTTAAATGACATGAATACAGTAAGGTCTGACAAGAAAAAAAATTACAAAAATAAAAAAATAATAAAAATAAAAATAGTCCTGCAGCACGTACGGATGGAGTGCCGAAGTGCCGATTTTGCATTTGTCGGAATAGTATGGTTACATTTTTCGCATATCTTGCTGTGGTTGCATTACGGTCTATGATGCACAGGGTGGTGTTTTCCTAAATTAAATTATTATCAGTAACTTCTGTCTCTGGGTTCCGATTCTTTTGATTCTTTGAAATTTGATGTCGATTTTCTTCTTAAAAATTAGTATAATTTGTGGAAGATGTTCAGAAACTTTTCACGGCTCTGCATAATTTTATCATAATTAATTTTTTGTACACACAATGACGTAGACACAGCATTGGGTCCATCAACAAAACACCGTTTTTGAAAAGTATTAGACTGTACGGTCCTCTTAATTTCGTCATTTCATTCGGCATAAAAATGGTATAGGTAGGTAAGTAAAATCACTTTCCAAAATCGTTTGTTTGTAAAAATAATTTCGAAATACCATTTCAGTAAACTTCGAAAATCTCTCTTTAGCGGTTAGTCTCTGCTTTATTGCTTTATTTTCATTTTTTTCACCGTTTTTTCTTGATTTTTGTGTGGATGATGAGCTTTATTTATTTTAATTAGTTCTTTAGTTTCTTTGTTAATAAATATGCTTGCCTTTATTAAAAAAACACCTGTACCGCGATATATTATTTCTTGTGTATTTTGTTTACATATACAAGTTTTTTCGACCGATCATAAATCAAAACACTATTTTTTTCCGAAATCCCGTAATGAACTCTTTTTTATTTTCCATATTTATATTTTTGAACATTTACTTCACACTAAATTCGCAACTAACTTATTTGGTTTAAGCTGTTTCACACTGTCTCCAACTGCCTAAAGTCTATATGATCCAGCCTCCAGCGCTAGCCACATTAAATTTTTGACTTTTTCCTTTTTTGGTCAAGTTCGGTTTCGGTGTTGCCCTTCAGTTTCAAACAGTTCGTTGGCGTATCTTCTCCTCCACGTCCTGTCTATGTTAACGGGAGAAAGTGAAGCAGCCAATGCAATAACCGGATAACTCCACTTTTTGAAATGTTGATGAAATTGAAAAAAAAACGATCTCAAAAATAAGAAATCAAAATAATTGCAATATATTGAATTATTTCGAAAATAAACCATCAAAAATAATTTATTTAATTCAAAGACAAAACATGAATATTTAAGTAAACAAAAATAAATTTGTGTTTGGACTTGTCCTGTTTTTGCACCGATTTTGGTGAGAATGAGGGAGCAGATTTACTCAAAGTCTGCATGCGCATCGCTGCACGATATCCCTATTTCTAAATTTACTGCGCATCAGCATCATTGCAGCCACAACAGCAAAGAAACAAAATCTTAAATAGTTGGAATTTGGCATATTACTCATATTGACATCACCTGTCATTCTTTAAAAAAAATTGTTTATATTGGTGATTTTTTTTAAGAATCCATGAAGCCGGCGCGCCTTGCCACCGTGCCATCGTGCCATCGTCCAACGAAGAAAATCTCGACCCAACACTATCGTGTCACATCGGCATAGCTGTGCTTTCATGTATTTGTTCGACATAACTATGCATTATGAATGTCAGAAACTATGCACATGTGTTTCGTGTGCAGCTCTGCATGCATAGATGCGTGCAGACTTACATCTGTTTTAGTCAATAAAGGGAATCCTCACTGTCATCTTCGTAGTCTGAGTTTTCAGCTTCTTGAACAGACTGCTGCGACATCAAATTATTGTAAAAAGGCATATCCGCCGGAGGAACATACTTTTGCGCCAAGTTTATGACATCCTCATATTTCTTGGGGTTGAGGGAAAGATTATTTGTATACCTAGAGCAGTTTTGGCTTAAAGGGGTCACCATGCAGGTTGGCTTTTATTTCTATGTCGAATGTCGTTAATAGTCCATGGTGACTCAACCAACTGATTAATTTTCAAGCAGAACAACTTATTTTAAGCAAAAACTGTAAACTGTGTAAAGGCCGTTAAAAGCTATATTGAATCAATAATTCAACAAGTCCAATTAAATAATGCTAAGTCTTCTACTTGGCTGATGTATTTCAGTAGTATATAGAATTCGTATTATAAAAAACACTCATATGTCAAAAACTGTAAATCTCATTATTTACTGTTATCAGTGTTTGAAGAGCGGTGCAAAAACAACACAACTCCAGGAGATGTCTTATACTTGCTCCGTTTTGAAAGAAGTGATAACTCTAAAACCGAGTTTCTTTACCCAAGAGTCAACATAGATGAGTTTTTTGTACACAGAACGACGCAGGACTTTTTTCCTTTGTATTTCTGCATTAAAAAACATATTTCGCAAAAAAGTGGAGTTATCTGGTTGTTGCACTGGGTGCTTAATTGTTCATTACGTTTTACAGCAGTAGTATTTCGGCAATATATTGAAACTTTTCAACATTTAGTAGGTGTTCTTCTTTTTAGTTTTTTTTACAAAAGTTATTAAGTTTAGTTTTTTTTTACTAAATTTAAATTAAAAAACTCTGAGAAAACAATCCCATGCAATGATACACTCAAAAAAAAAAAAAAAAACGTTATACTACGCATTTTGTATCGTACAATATTTTTTGTACGACTAATACGATATATGAACCGAGATGCTTAGTAAAAACTAAAATTAATGGTGTTTTCGATTGGTAAATTCAGATTTCAATCTAAAAATTGATTTATTTCGTGGTGAATCGAACGCCAATTCAAATTGATTTATTTTTGTCATTGTATTCGTGTAATTTTATGAATGTTTCATAACATCACAAAACTCGTCATCACTTGATGCACTTTCAGAAGAAAACAATGAGCTTCATGAATTTACTAATTAATTTTTAGCAGCTTCTATTTTATATCAGAAACGCTTCCCACAATTTTCATTAACCGAAATAAATTCAAACATTACAAACAAATTTGTAAAATGACAACTTAAAATTGTATTAGTATTAGTGTAGGAGGGGTAAATCTGCCGAAAAATCTAGATCTGCAAATTTGATTTTTAATCAAAAAATAAATCAATTTATTGGAATGTAAAATCTGCGTTTCGGCAGATTTAGATCAAAAATAAATTGATTTATTTTACCCATCGAAAACACCATAAGTTAGATCCAAGACGGCGGTGAAAGGTACATTTTATGCGAAAGCTGATATTTATCATCTTCGATCAACTCTCTATCGAATAAAATAAATGTGGGATGGTACAAACTACTGGGTCAGATTATAAATACACTGGGCTATAAAAAAAATGGGTCATCTAGTAGTTTCTTTTTAAATCATAGGTTATTTTGACACTGACAGCTGTTTTCTGCTCGAAATCTTGACAGAGTCAGTATCATACCTCCAGGGAACGAAATGAGTCGCTTTAAGCTTGAACAAAGTTGGAAAATATTAAAAAATATATCCAAAGTGAAAGCTGTGCAGCCCAAACAGTGTATTTTTTTAAAAGAAATAAGTCGAAATGAAACACCCCCAGCGCGCCTGCAATGTTAACAAAATTGGCGCATCTGGGTATCTGAAAACCCGCACTTGACTGATTGAAAGTCGATACATCCACTGAGTAACTGTTTGGTGCAGGTAATGGAGTGGTGGCATCATTGGACCATTTTTCTTCAAAAATTACGCTGGGAAGAACGTTTCGGTCAACGGTGGGTGTTACAGAGCCATGTTAACCA
Organism: Melangyna quadrimaculata; assembly: GCA_949320155.1. Classification (NCBI taxonomy): domain Eukaryota; kingdom Metazoa; phylum Arthropoda; class Insecta; order Diptera; family Syrphidae; genus Melangyna; species Melangyna quadrimaculata. Next base: position 202,698,044 of record OX439483.1, on the reverse strand, counting down.
ACTTTTTTTTTACTGAAATTGAAGAAATGAATTTGGACGACATTTAGTTAGTTTTTCCAGGATAGCACGCCATGCCACACAGCCCATGCCACAATCGATCTTTTGCGCACCAAATTCCCGAATCGTGATGTATCAGCCGTCTTGGCGATGTAAAGCACTTTAAACCAATATCATCCAACTAATCCGAGAGCTTCAGCCCGAAACCATCAACAAGGTCTTGGAAAATTGGAGTGACAGAATACCCTAATACGAAGCCAGCGGAGGCAGACACTTGAACTTAATTAGGTACTGGGAATGTTTGGTCTTACTAATAAAGCCATAATACATGGACAAGATTTAATTTTGTTTTGTTAATTTTATTGTATTTTTAGAAAGAAACTTGTATTTGGCCCACCCTGTATGTCAAGATCGAATAAACGGAATTAATGATCTTTGTTGTTAAGTTTAAATGGTACAGTCTGCCTCATAGCTAAATAAATTTGACTTGCCATTAATTATTTCTCCATATTCTTAACACCAAATTAGATTCTACTACGTCACCTTGTGCGGCTTTTTTGGCTTGAGAGTTTCTTTTTACCTATTGGGGAAACCTCCTAAGCCCTTTTCATGCTCTTTCTTTTCCCTTCAAAAAAAACGGTGTTATTTTCTCCTCAGCTCGTAGAATTCTTCAGAAATGCGTTGTATCGTATGCCTTTTGTTAAGCTGCATGTACCTACTAAGAGCACTAATCGACAAACCATGGGTTAAGCTGAGGTGTTTGAATAAAATGGAACACATTTATAGGAAGTATGTATCTATGATTAACTTTGGACTGTTTCCACTGGTTACTAAAACTAGGTGCAACTTGTCGTGGCACCAAATTCTCGCTTGGAAGAATACTTGGTGATCTCTTTGCTGCGTTTAAACGCAGCTATCGGACGTTGAACTTTATAACAGAATTCCCTATTTCGGCTCTGGTGCTCATCTGTAGCTTGGATAAATAAAATAAAACGACCGCAGTCCATGTTGGTTGGTTAATTGGAGAGTTCGAACATCCGTGATAGATACTCGATGCTTTATGTTCCAAATGTATACTATACTGTACATTTCTCATTTATAAAATCTAAAATTCTAAACTCGATTTTGTATGCTCGGGTTATTGTGAACTCAAATTTTACAACACTGCTTTTTTTAAAAAGCTTTTTCAAATCATACCTAAACCACCAGTTCAGGAGGTTTAAAAACTTACCTTAATGGGCACATGTTCACTGTAAACATTGCTCACAAATCGACCATCATTTGCCCTCGTCGCGTCGGTCGCCATCCGATCGTTTGCAAATCGCAACCATTTCAAGCGCGCTTTGAAATAATTATAACTATAAGAGGACCATTCAAAGGGTTCTGTAATGGGAGTAATTGCTTGACTGCCCACAATAAATATTCATTGTTATCCTTTGCTCTCTGCCGTCTGCAATTATGTCAATAACCATATACTTGTGTGATCTGCACATAAAAATAAAGAATTTCACGAAAAGATACATACTTTTAAAAACTTTTTTTTTCTTTTAATTTTTTTAATGCATTTTCTGTTCATAATAATTTTTGCGCGATGTTAAACTAGATATGAGGACAACGTGATGGTGCAAGGCAATGGCAGTATGTATTTTTGTATGCAGATGCAGTTAGTATTTAGTATTTTGTTTAAAAGAAAATTCCCTCTCTGCAAATTGGCCAACGAGCTCGGTCTTATGTGTTGTGGTATAGATATCTATAGTGGAAATCCACACCTGTAATTAGAGTTGTCACCCAGTGATGGTGAAAACCTACACGACTGCACCACATGAGTGCGCACAATTATTCATAAGATGACAGACAGCCAAAGCCAGCCAGATAGACAGATAACCGGCACAGAGCACTATATAGTCGGTGTGGACGCGGACGGTCGACACGACTATAGTTGGAGTTAGAGCCGTATCTGATATAAAACTTCGATATGAATGTCCATTGGTGTAAGGCCAGCCGTTTTCTCGCTTATGCTGTCAAAATGCAAAAAATTCTGTCAAATATAGTTGGATGTCAATTTCTGTTGGTGCTCCACTAAAAATATAATATCTATATTATTCGGGAAATAGAAATACTTACGCAATTAATGGTTCGTCTAATAATAACTATAAGTGGGAATGAAAATATTCATTGGTATGATGGTAGGTAGGAGAGTAGAGACCTATGTATACAGTTTTAAGAGTGTATTGCTTGCTTTAGATTGTGGTTGTTATTTTTTAGTTTTTTTAAATTTATTTAACAGAAAATCTCAACTTTATAGACTTCCTACAAATGTATCTTCAAATTCTTTGTAACCCCTTTTCTACAGTGGGGCATAGCAGCATCATCTTTGCACCTTAGAACTGTAAAAATAAGCGTAGTACTCAGGTTATAGTATCAAAGCACGATTATATTGACAGTTTATGGTGACATAAGGCAAGTGTCAAATTAAATAATTGACACCATCCCCTCAAACATATCAAACATTCAGTTTTGATTTTGAGCATTTGTATGAAACCTTAACGCCTTGTTATTGTCACCGGTTTCAAGATTTTCACCTACCTGGTCTTACATTCTCTACATATCAGGTATTATCCTGACGCCACATGTCCAAGTGCTGACACTACCAGTATGTTACATTTTAAATTTTTCATACATTCACCCTTATTATAATAGGCGTTTTTATTAATCGACTATTGTCACTTTTTGTCTATCCTCTGAAATTGAGACGCCTCGGAAAATTTGTTGTAAAGGATTTGTATCCGTCAATTTTGAGTTGTTTTCTTAGTTTTGGCTTTCCTTAGTAATTAAAAAATAGTCAAAACTTATAAACAACAGTGAGCCATTTGAAAAACCTACGTTTTAATTTAAATTTACACAAGGCGTTTGATAATTTATGAACGCCAAAAAGTGTCGTTTTGCTTGTCGTATGAGCTATCTAAAACGACAGCAACAATAACAGAGAGCTGTCGTTATTTCGCAAACAAAATATTACATTCCACTTAACGCCAGACGTCAAGAGGCGTAACACTAGTGAAACGACTCCAAAACGAATTTCGTAATACCAATTTATTGAAGTGAGATCTGTCGTTTAAATGAAACGCCTGAAGGGTGATAACTGTCAAATTCCTAAACGTGAATATGCTGGCAAGTAACTTGCAAGGAAGTTGCTTTTAAGTTGATTATTGTCCGTTCAGCTTTTACTAGGATCACTTATCTAGGATTTTGTAAGCACAATTTTATTAAAATTACTAAAAATTTTGGCAAATCGTATTTCGATGACGAAAACGAAAATAACAACATAAAGTCGCTATCTTGTCTTGTATCTTGCAAATAATGTTCAACGCGTTGACTCAAAATGATGTAAAATTCTGTTTTAGCTTAATCAAGTCTTGCAATCGCCAATGCAGAGTGCTGACAATGCGTTGACAGACTTTTCTGACACGTCAAAGTCACATGGGTTGACACCTTAATATAACTCAAAAATTGCACTTTTTTTGGAAATAAGGATTTGAAAAAAATTCTTAAAGGTTTTGCATTCTATCATTATCGTAGAACTTCTTCAATGGAATTTGACAGTTCATATCTTGACAGATATGTAGCCAAATACATTTTGGCATATACATAGATTATTTCGTTGCAAATGTCCCACCAAAGCCCTAAAATGACCATTTCCACCAGCAATAAGTTTAATCTCAACAAATTCATGGGCCAGATCGCTAAATATGACTAAAACGATTTTACTCAGCGGCTATATCGTCACAATATTTTTAGGCGATCTGGGACCAGATTTCTTAATGGTTTTTCAATTTATGATCTTTGTAGCAATCCTCCAGTTTAACTTGGCATTCTATAGCTCGACACTTGGTGACAGAATATTTTGTTCCAAATCATGGTATAAAGAATACAAGGTATGCTTGACAGTTCTGGTCGACTGAGTTGTGACGTCATCGCGAGTGAATGTTCTCAATCATGGTATTCTTTGGTTCTCAATATTGTCAGATGGAAAGTAAAGTAAGGAAAGCACACATATTTACTTTCACAAACAAAATCTACCAATCAAAACCGACTGCGACTGTCACTCACAATGACGTTACACAAATACAAGATGACGAACTATCATTTCATATTCAACATACCTTGTATTCTTTATACGATTGTTCCAAATGTCAACCGAAAGTCCCAGAATCGCATTTTTCACGAGAAAACAAATTAAATCTCAAAAAATTGGATTTTATAAGGTATTAGAAATCCTTCAATCATGTTTGACAGTTGCCTATTTGGGAAATATTTAAGTTTCTTGGTTCTTCCTTCCCCTAAAAGCTGCGACAGAAAGAATAATCGAAGAAGAATAATTCAATTATTATAGCAATTATTGCTATAATTCACAACTCGGTCGGAAAAATGCAAGCCAGTTTGCGAGCGAGTTGCTCAGGTTTATATGGGTTAAATAGAAAATTTGAGTTTATTGTAACTTGCTAGTCAGTACAGTACTGGGTGGGTGTGGACTCAGGGTTAGCTACAAGACCATGTTAATGCGATCCAGTCGTATTTTTTTTTTGTTTTTATTGTGATATACATTTGCATTGCGTTTAAAATCAGCAACCGCAACCGGGCAACGATTTTCTTACAAACTCTAGCTGAACACGTCAAAAAAAAAAGTTACAGCTCGTGCGAAAAAGTCACAAATATAACTACTATTTTGACATTTATAAATGTAATTTTGTTTAAATATATTATTAAGTGGATCGAGGAAAGCACTGCACAAATGAAAAAAGGGAATCAATAGAAAATTGAGAGAAAAAGGCAAAACCTATACAGAAATCAAAAAAATATAAAGTAGTACATCTAACAATATAGTCAATGCCATAATAATATATTGAAACAGCCGAAAACCACGGTATAAAAAAAACGACCGCCATTGACGACAGGACAGCAAAGTTCAGCCTTCCAGCCTCGTCCTTTGCGATCCAGCAGGGCCTAAGCTTAGAAGTTAGTACAGTGACTATTTCGTCTCCTTCAAAAAGTATTTGTATAGACGAGACCCACGGAAAGTACTTTTGTTGACGGAGAAACATATTCAAAAACGTATCCAGCTTTGCGAAAAATTTTTAAACTGGCCAATGGAGAAATGGCATAACGTTTTGTGGACAGATGAAAGTAAGTTTGTTCTTTTTAGTGGTACTGGATCCCGTCAAAATTCCGTCGTCCACGCAATATAGAATACCAGCCAAAATACACAACAAAAACTGTTAAAACACGGTGTGGTTCGAAAACACTTGTCTAGGCATGTTTTGCGAATAATGGTGTAGAGCTCACACAATAATGGCCAGCGTGTCTATGTTGACATTCAAGATACGATTATTCGGCCTTAAGCCGAGTACGAGTCGGGCGGTTAAGGAATGGTTTCGTGTGAATGATAATTAAGGTTATGACTTCGCCTGCACAATCACCAGACCTGAATCCCATATAAAATCTATGGGGTTATATTAAAAGAGATCTGAGGAAAAGCCAAACCATCCAATAACCACGATTTATGGAAAGTGGTAAAGGATGCTTGGGAAAAAATACCTATTGAACGTTGCAAGTGTTTAGTAGATTCAATGCAGTGTGCAGCGTCGCGTCGTCGGTGTAAAGCCGTTATTAATAACAAGGAGTATATAAAAAGAATATTAGCCTAAATTAGATATTTTACCTTTTTTTAAATTTCTATGGATTCGATAACTTTTTAATTAGATAAATCATTTCAATACTAATATTTTTTTCAAACGCAAATTTCATGTGTCAATTTAGTTATAAGTTTTCTTAATTTTTTCTTTGAAACAAAAAGAAATGTGAATGCTTCAAAAATATGAAAGAACATGCAGTGAATCAAAATAGAAAAAACTTACACAAACACGTTTTATTATAAGAAATATATAAAAATAAACATGAAAACATTGTTTTGAGAAAAAATGCATAGCAGTTCAACAAGAGTTTCCTTCAGAAGTCGAAAAACACCTTAAAATGCGCTTAAAGATCATAGTTTGTCAGATTTTCATAGTTTGTCTGTAGATTTCAAACAATATCCAATTTTCAAAACTGACATTATTGTCAATATTTATCTGCATCAACATTTGAAACTGTGCAAAATGGGTAGACAAAACGGTCAAACTTCAACAGACGGAAGAAATTTGGTAATGATGCACTTTAAGAATGGCAAAACCTTGAGAGAAATTGGACATTTAGTTAATCGCAGTCATTCCACAGTGCATTTTTTTAAAGGTTATTAATGCAACGTCGCATTAACAAATTGTGTAAAGTGATAAGTTTACACAAAAGTTTGCATGAACGACATTTTTATTCATTTGTTTAAATGTTGTGTAATTGAATCAGATGTTCGTTAAACGTCAAATATTAACGTCAAAAATTAGGCGTGTTCAGATTTCGAAGTTATTTTTAAATGGAGAACCTCTCCCGAACCAACGAGAAATCGGAGCTGGCTGAATGTCTGGGAACGATAAAAATGTAAGATACACGAAAATAGTCGTTTTTTAAGCGTAAGTCACGCTTTGAAGTGGAACTGTAATAGTCGCACACAGTAGTGTTCCGACGGAAATGAGCGATTTCAAAAACTCATATTTTTTGTTAACTTTTGCTTTCGGAAATGAAGAGCACCCCCAAGCCCATTCTTTTCAATTTTGATTGAACAGAAACAGAAAGCTAGTTTTCACATCTGCTTCCAACAGCTTTCGACAATTAAGGATCTCGCAAAGCAATGCATATCATTTTTTGACGACGAAGAAATTTCAATAACTGCACGTTGTTGACACGTTCGTCGCCGACAATGAATTATTCGTATTGGTTAGGGAGAGCTTTTATAGTTCTACTTTAATAATTTACGAAAAGAAGCTTTCTTAATCGTTGAGTAAATGAAGACGCCCAATTCGACTATCGACGCGATTCGATAGTTACAGGGACACTTTTAGTTCTCTGAGACACCATATCTATATATCATATTTCTGAACACGCCTAATTCTAAAATTCACAATGACGTTTGGCTAATTTTACCAAATTATTTTCCCAACCTAATTCGTAGGGGAATTTTATCCAATTTGGATAGATCATTTCCCATACAAATTTTGACAGTTAATTAACCAAATGGTAAACTTATCTAGTGTTTTACATCGTTGCATGAATACGCCTATTATAAAACGTTGCAAGGAAGAAGGAGCAGTTGAAAATAAGACAAAAACAAGCGGTAGACAAATATTTAATGATGCGAATGAGACGTGGATTATTTGACAGGTCAAGGATAATCCAAAAATAAGTGCCCCCAAACTCAAGAGGCCGAAATCGAAATGTATCTTGGCAAAAAAGCATGTGCAGTAACAATTCGGATAATCTTGAGGAACCATCAATACCATGGACGAGTAGCCATGAAGAAACCATTTGTTAGCAAGGCAAATCGAAAAAAAAATCGAGAGGGTTCCATTTGCAAAAGAGAATGTCGGCAAAGATTTCGAGTATTGGAAAACACGCACTTTTACCGACAAAAGCAAATATAACCTTCTTGGCTTCGATAGTAAGGTCAATGTTTGGCGTAAGCCCAATGAAGAGCTGATAGAAATAAAATTGAAGGCAACGGTTAAGCATATGGCGGGTTCAGTCATGGTTTGGGGTTGTATGGCTGTATCGGTTGGAAGTCTTAATTTTCTTATCGACGGAATAATGGACCAGCACATATACTTGGACATCCTGAAGACAAATTTGCATTCTTGTGCTGATAGACTTGGGATTAGAGAAAATTTCAAATTTTGCCATGACAACGATCCAAACTGCATGACAACTGCAACAACTGTCCAAAAGTGATTGCGACTCCACCACAATCACCAGATATAAATGTGATCGAAAATTTGTGAAGTTACTTGGAAGACCGGCTAAGAATGCACCAGATTTCCAACCCGAACGATCTAAAACGAGTGTTATCTGAAGAATTGTCCAAAATACCACCCTCTTACTGCAAGAAGTTGGTTGAATCTATGCCATGAAGGTTAAAACTAAAAGCTCTCAAGGCAAGTAAGGGCATTCAAACTACAACAAAGCTACAGTAGACATACATATATTCAAACTATTACATAAGTCCATAATTTACCTAGTTTAATTTCGAGTTAAATTTTGGAGGTGGTTACAATTTTTTTTTTGTAATACCTTACATTTATTATTCTTGGCTTTATTGCAATGATTTGTGAATCTCATACCTAGTTGCGTTATGAATTGAAGACACGTGATATAAGTTTGGTGTTCAAAACAAAACTTTAGGGATGAAAAAGAAGCTTATAACAATTTGTACGAGTTTTAATTTGATATACTGTTAGGGCTGGCCACTAGACAAGAAAAGTTCGGTATCGATCTTGCATGTCGAGATCGAGACGAGACGAGACCGCTTTTTAAGCATCCGAGACGAGACAGAGACGAAACTGCCTTTAAGGCATCCGAGATGAAACTGTATATTTGAACCGAAATTTACAGAGTCTATTTGACTCTGTAGTAGCCCGTAGCGTAATGTTTAGTGCGTTCGACTGTCACGCTGGTGGTCTGGGTTCGCCTCCCAGCCTCGTCCACCTAAAAACTAAAAAGTTTTTTTTTCAGGGCTACTGCCTCTTCCGAGGAATTGACAAATCCTCCAAGAGTATCACTTGTCACGAATAAGTGCTTCTCGTCTAGCCGTTCGGATTCGGCATAAAATTGTAGGTCCCTTCTATTCCTGTCGACAGGCGCACACAGGACTGGTTGCGAGTTGTTGTGCCACGAAAAATCCAACTTCAGTTTAATATTTATTTTCTTCTGCACATATTCAAACTATATGGGGGAGAAATTATATTTTGACGTACCTATCGAAACTATTTCGTTCCAATAATCCACAGGTTGACCGGAAATCGTGTTTTTCGGAGACAAGACCGGAACGAGACTGCAAATTTAAAATTTTCTCGCTGAGACCGAGACGAGACTTAATTATATGAGACTGAAAATTTTCGATTTTAACGAGACCGAGACGAGACTTACAAAACTCTCGCCGAGTCTCGTCTCTAGGGCAGCCCTGTACACTGTATGGGACATATTCATAGTCGCAGATAGACCCAGGTTTAACTAAACTACAGTTTAAGACAACTTTGGCTCAATGAATACAGACCGATTTTAATTACAAATTGTTGATTTTGTATTTTTATAAGATAATTAACTTGGTATACTACACAAATAGCTTCAATTTTTTTGAAACGATAAACTTAAAAAAATAGAATCAACGTCCGAAAATTCAACTAAACCTATGTTTAACTTAGACCCAGGTCTAAAATGACTGTGAATACGCCCCTATGTGTTTTGAATTAAAATAAAGCTTATAAAAATTAAGTTTCGAATAGCATCTTTTTACACTTACCTACTTCGATAAAAAAAATATGCACTTAAAAAGCTAATTCACCTTGTTCCCACTATATCTACATACTTTTATATACAAGTACGTACATAAGTCCTGATTTCAAACCAGCTGTCCTCTCAATGTGTTTTAATTAAATAAGGAACCAGAGAAAAATTCAGAAAACATGGAAATAAAAACATCACCATCACACAAAAATACAAAAAGCAAGCAACAGAGCACAAAAACTAAACAACAACTAAAGAAACAATTTTTAATAGTTGATTATTTCGGTTTACAAAAAAAAAAATTAATTAGCATTCCGTAGCGTCGTCGTCGTCGCTCGTCGGACGGTCCGGTCATTGCGCAGCAGGAGTGCCACCATATGGAGTCTCTTCATTTGCTGACCAACTCAAGGATCACATTCTTTCCGTTGTGGTTTTTGTTGAATTAAAAATAAAATTAAATAAAAAAAAACTCCATCCAAATGATAATTATACCTACAACAATAGCAGTCCCAACCAGCAAAAGTGTTTCCCAAGAGTGAACAACATTGAATACCTAGAGTCAAAGGTCCTGCCATATGCCACACCAATACCAGCATTGCACACCACAGCACAGCACTTACACAGAAAATAGATATGATCCTTATTCCTTTATAGTTTCAGTTATAATAACGGTCAATGGGCATAACAATAAGAGAGGCTACTTAGTGTCGCGGGTGGATAAAGGGGGAGACAAAATTATACTTTATGCTTGGCTGTGCACTATGATATCTGGTCTATGGTATATGGTCAAGGGAAAGTATTTTGTCATCTGGACTTTGGTCTGAATTCTGATGACTCCGACTCCCTATGCGTGGGATGAGATACTATGGGGCGAAAAGTCCAAGAACAAACTTGCCATACTCATTGATTGTGAATTTCTTAGCATAATTTCAGAACAAATAGCCTTTTTGTGAATGTGATTTACACCTGACCCAGTAAACTTAAAATCGACACGGTAGTACCTACAGTTGCCGTTGTCGGCATTATTTCTTGTGTGTGTGCCTTGATTCGATGATTTGCTTGGTATATGCGAAGGCGAACACGCTACTTTGCGTTTTATGCGCTCATCGTGGCTAGTCTGTCCGTGCGTCATACACATACCTAAACACACGTGCAGACATTGATTCAAAAGTTGGCGCCTTTTTGCAAAAATTGACATGACAATACAAAAAGTGAATGAACTGACTTCAATGAGCGACCGAGACCCGGAGGAGTCTTGATTTGAGCAGCTCTTCAACTTTGCACTCTATATGGAGCACGCTATATGGTATGGTTGCGTTATACTTTTACATGGAATGCAATCCTTTGGCTAACGCACCAGACACTTACACGCACACATTATATGCGGTGTTATGCCCCCCAACACGAAGATAGAAAACTATCTGAACGCCTGTCGTGGTTCGTGCCTTAATAAAAAAAGCGTCATCTGAGATTTCATTATTATTGTTGTTATTTTATAATACATATATAGAATGGTTTGCGTGCTATTTGTTTATAAACATTTTAATCTAAGTATAGACACATGAGTATAGTTACACTAAACCCGCAATAACGATGATTATGGTAATGATAATTATTGTTGCTTGCAACTATGAAATCGCGAATCCAACGATCAAATTGTCACACGATATGTATATTTGTGATTGCAAAAGGGTTTATTATTTTATTTTTTTTTTTTTTAAGTAAAAGCTGAACGCGCAAAAATCTCATAATTTGAATTTAAATACCCAGGACCAGCAAAGCCGGCCGGTTAGTAATTTATCATGAGCCCTTTAAGGTAAGACCTTTTCCAACCATTATAATCGCATACATTATTTTGAGCGCATATTTGCAAAACTGACTGCAATGTGAACAGTGCTGTCGTTTCACAAATTCCGAGAGTAGCACATTTCATAAAATTTGGGAGCATTTGTGAATGATTCGCCCTGTAGAGCGAATATTGCACGCTGCCTTCACGTTCGTTTGGAAGAGCCTTTAAACAAGGCTTCCCAAACCAACGTGAAAGCAGCGTGGAATATTCGCTCTACAGGGCGAATCATTCACAATGATAACAAAAATGAGAAATAAGAAATGCTAAATAACAACAAAAACTTTCGTCGGGCGAATGTTCCGTGCCGATTTCACGTTTGTGAGATCCTTATACTACGTTTCCACCTACCACTCAACCGAGATTTAGGTAATGAGATTTGTTTGGTGTTTCCACTGCCCAAAAATATCAAGACATTCAAGTGGTGTTTCATTTATTTGAAATGAAGTGGAAGTGAGATAAGTAGGTTTTGTTTACATTTCCATCTGTCAATAAAATAAAATGGCGCTTAAATGGGTCGGTTCCACAATTATTCTCCGAGAAAAACTTGTTTGATTAGACAAATTAATGCTCCAAGAAGATTTTAATGAGTTTTATTTAAAATCTTCATTTAAGGAGATAACAATTTATATGATTAATCTTCGAGATTTCAAAGAGATTTGTGTAAATGTAGCTAAATCTCGGTTTTCTGTCCACTGAAAACTTAATATTAAAATCTATATGTTTCATAAAATAAACATGATCACAAACAAAAATATGACATTCTGAGGCTTAACAGAGATGTGAAATTTTTAATAGGAGCATGGATGTGAGAAATCAAGATTTAAAAATATTTTCAAACTGCAAAATACGTCTTTCATTAAATTTTTTATGCGGAGACTTGGAGCCTTTTTGAGAGATGAGTAGTCGTCCTTTCCACAGTAAAGGAGCCAAATGCTACTATAGTAGCCATTCCGACAGCACTGATTGTGAATGTAGCTTGAAAAAAAAAATGAATGTATGACTTGGTCGCAAGTACTTGCTGTACAAAAATTCATAAAATATTTAACCATCAAGTGTTGTACTCGGTAGTTCTCCAGAGGAGTTTTTGAAGTTTTTTTTTGGACCAATGCACCCAATCTACTACATGCTTTCTTCCAAAACTTTCCAAAACTGATTCAAATCATTCGAAAGTTGTATCAAATTAATTCATCATTGTCGATGATATTTTTTTTTATGGAAATTCAATTACCTAGTTCTTTCATTCAGGGAGCGATATGAACTTTGACAGAACTTTATTTCATCCAAATATTTTATAACTATTCGTTGTTCAATACAGTCTCATTGAAAGTTCGTTTATCAATTTCTTGTTTTTCTTTTTAATATTTTGAGGCAATTTACTGTTTAATGTTGAATCGAAGAAAAAAAATTAAGTTTGATGGAAAACAACGGAGCCAAGAAAAATTAATAAAAATAAAATTTAAATGTTATCAGTGTTGCCTGTTACCTTATTTTTTGACAATTTAATCTAAAACCATGAAAGATCACTGATGGTTACTGTTTGAAAAACGATGATTTTCTATTCTACATCGAGCGCTCTGCCAACCGCTACGTCTTGGTCTATTAGAACACTTTATTGCCTGGGTCGTACTAATTCATTTACTTGATGTTGCCGAGCCAATGAATAATTAAATTAACCCTCCGTCCGACACCAGGGTCCAGCCAGACCTTTTTCGTTTTTAATCTTTAATTAATCATACTATTTGTTTAGCTAGCGACTTGTGCTTCCAAGTAGCTTCCTAAAATTGTATTGGCTATCAGTCTATACAAACAAATATTTGGAAAAAGTCCTTTAAAAGGATGTTCTAGGGACTTTTAGAAAGTATACCTTCGGACCGACACATGGGTCTGGCTGGACCCCTATGCATTTTGTATGAAAACGTATGAAACATGATACATTTTGATCATTTTAAGCTTTTGCTTACCTTTTCATTGAATAATTGTTATCAATGGGACCTGCGTAACTTATATTAGTTGCATTTTCAAACAATTCAATATTTTCAGATCTGCAAAAAAATAACCCAATAAAAAAGTTCATCTTCCTATGCATTTTTCTCCCAAAGCATAGTTCAGCTCTCGTGCATCTGAAGATCACGAAACTGTGTTCCCGCCCCGAAAAAGTAGAATAAGAATAAAAATCGTTTTTTTCCAAAGACTAATTCATCCTTACTGACGTACAGATTTTCCGGACCGTAGAATTTATCTCGTGTTCGCAGGTTCAATAAATACACTTACAAGTACAAAAAAGGTAAAGAAAAATTCTCGGAATGCATGTTGCAAAAACCGTTTTTTTCCTGCGAAAGGATTTATGACGCGCGTGAAGGTCGGCTAAGCGCTACACGCAGGACAGGTAAATATGCATTCACATGCACACAAGCGTTGCTCTTATTGCATACACCTTCTGAAAATGCATACATATGTATTTATTCTTATTGCCATACCTCTTTTTCCTGTTTTGACGTTGACGCATAAATATTGAACAAAGCGTCAGTTTTCTGCCAACTAGACGATGCGCTTTTTTCTGTAACCTGCTTTTTGCCTTTGCAAGGAAGTCGATGGACTGAGAAAAAAAGATGCTAGAAGAAGTTTTCTATCCATGCTGTCAAAAACATTGGTTCTTGCAAACGCTGAGAATCGAATGGACAATGACCGGATCAACTCGCAGTTCAGCTCTCAAACTGCTTTTAAATCGTTTCTGGGAATACATTCAATATTCCAGGAAATTTTGTGACCCCCCATACCAGCGGTGTTGATACACTCAAAGCAAAGAACATATGCGAACATCCAGTATGTCAACAACACCCCAAAATCAAATATACTTGTTTTAGTTGCATAACTGACCCATTAGATAGTTAAAATAAATGTCCTTTATAATCTCATCTATTTATTTCAATAAACCACTATGATACCTATGTTTAAAAATAAAATGTCAAAATAAGTAGAAAACACGTGTTTTTTGCAATATAAGATTTTGATTAACCAGCACAGATAGCTTACTATAATCCAAGATAACTGAAACAAGAAAGAAATAAATAATATATACCAGACTACGACTAGTGAACAAATGAGGAGGTGAAAATGTATAGGGGTCCAGCCAAACCCATGTGTCGGTCCGAAGGGTGTCAGACAGAGGGTTAATATAGAAAAATAAAGCTAGATCCAACATAAGCATAGGACAAAGTGGAAGCGTTCATAAACTTCTTTGAGTGAAACTTCACACCAAACCCACCTGTTGATCCAACGTTTCTGAACGATGTCGATGAATCCATCCATCCAGCAAATTCTGCAGCCAAATCCGGAAATCCGGAAGGAGTCGTTTTTTGGAGAATGAAACCAACCAAGTGACCCAACTGATAGCACACAGCTCTTGAATCTGGAGAAGATAGTAGATTTCATCAGAAAAAAAACAGCTGTACCAGACGGAGTCTCTAACTACACTCTGAAAAGTTCCCACATGCAGTGATAATCTTTTTAACAATCATCATGAACAATTACATCAACAACTGTTACAAAACTTGGAAATCAGCAAGATCAATGATTTTTTCAGGAGCTTTAACTGGTCACTATGCTTCCTCGATAGTGACGTAGATGCCAGTACAGATATGATCACAAATTTAATTCATTGTGGAATGAAAAATTTTATCCCGAATAGGGTAAAATCTATCAAACCCAAAGAAAACTCATGGTTTGATTCGAGCTGTAAAGAGGTTATCAGGATCAGAGAAGTGAGCTTCCGTTGTTATAAAGCCAACCCTACTGAGGAAAACCGGAAAAAGTTTCAACAAGCTTGAAAGACCTGTAACGTTCATATTCGACGAACCAAATTTTTACATGATCAAAAGTTACGGCAAAAAATACTACAATGTCCCAAAAGTAGTAAACATTTTTGGTCATTTGTAAAACACATACGAAACACCACCTCGTCCTCGGTTCCAACGCTCGTCTTCAATGATACTCCTTTTGTCAGCTCGCAAGATAAAGCCAATTTGCTTGCAGCACAGTTTGCTGTTAATTCGACGCTGCCAGAAAGTGTTATGACTCCTCCTGTACTTGAGAGCGTAAATGATTTTATGGGACAAATCTTCTTTCGCACTCGTGTAGTTGCTAGAGTTCTAAAAGATCTCGACGTTCACAAATCCGCTGGCCCGGATAGTATCCCTCCCATTGTTCTGAAGAGGTGTTCTTCAACGCTGGCAAAACCACTGCGTAAGCTTTTCCATCTGTCCTACTGGTCTCTTTCCGAGTGGATGGAAAACAGCATTTGTCCAGCCTGTCCCTAAAAAAGGCGTGTCTTCTTCCCCCTCCAACTATCGACCAATTGCACTTACGTCCCTTCTTTCCAAGGTCATGGAAACGCTGATTAATTTTCAGCTAAAGAAATATCTCGAAGAACGAAAGCTTCTTAATGACCGGCAGTACGGCTTTCGTAGCAATAGGTCCACTGGTGATCTGATGGTATATCTCACCGAACAGTGGCACAAATCTTTACATCGTTTTGGAAAAAGTAAGATTATTGCGCTTGATATTTCAAAAGCATTTGATAGAGTTTGGCATCAAGCTCTCTTATCGAAAATGCGTGCATTTGGTATCGATGAATCTCTTCTTCGTTGGATTAGAAATTACCTTTCGGGCCGCTCAATACAAGTTGTATTGGACGGTTTCAAATCTGAAATCCACAAAATAAATGCTGGTGTGCCCCAGGGCTCCGTTTTGTCTCCGACCCTCTTCCTAATATTCATAAACGATCTCTTATCTGAAACTTCTAATCCATTAAACTGTTTTGCTGACGACAGTACCCTCAGCTTTTCATATTCGTTTCTTGATTCACATCCATGTCCTTCGGATGTGGAACTTGAACGGCAGCGTATGATAAGCTCATTAAATTCTGATCTTGACAGTATTGTCCACTGGGGAATAAAAAACCGTGTAGAATTTAATGCTTCTAAAACTCAATGCTGTCTCCTGTCGTTAAAGCGGAACCCACCCCCAATGCTGCTATCCATGAGCGGCACTTGCATAGAGGAAACTGAACAGCTTTCAGTCCTCGGTATGTGTGCCACAGACCACCTTTTGTGGAATGACCACATATTTGACATCGCCAAAAATGCTGCTAGGTGTTTAGGTTTTCTCCGTCGATGCAAGAAATTTTTCTCCCCCTCCGATCAGGCTGTGATCTACAAAGCCTTTATTCGTCCAAAACTTGAGTACAACTCCCATATTTGGGCAGGTGCTCCAATAACCCACTTGAGTCTATTGGATAGAATTCAAAAGAGAGCTCTTAAAATGATAAGTGAAAGAACTATAACGGAAACGTTTACATCTCTGGAACACCGTCGAAATGTTTCATGTCTTTCGTTATTTTACCGTTATTTTAACAAAAATTGCTCTAGCGAAATAGCCAGTTGCATTCCTTCCCTTAAACAATTCAACCGTAATACTCGCGCTTCTAGGAATGCCCATCAGTTTACCCTTGAGCCCAACTTCGGACGTACAGTTAAGTACAGAGATTCTTTCTTTAGTCGCACGACACGAATGTGGAATGCTCTACCCAGCTCTATCGTCCCCTCCCATTGTGATCTACAGACATTCAAAACCAATGAACATCGGTTTCTCCTTTCAAATCCCCTCCAACCTACCTAATCGCTCGTGCTGTGTTTATCACTTTAAGGGTATTCATAACCCCTTTAGCGCGCTTTAAATATCGTGGCCAATAAAAATCGTGGCCAATTTAAAGAAAGGCGCTTGCAATGGACCTATTGCAGGTCCATTTCGCTCCTTAACAACACAATTATAAGTACCGTACAGGACGACGAAATGTTTACGAAAACATAGCGGACAGATAAATTTATGGAGAGTTTTTCGAATTGCAAATAAATAAAAGAAAAGAAAACTAGCAAAATCAAAGATAGCTTTGCTGCAATGAATGTAACAACACAAACAAACCAAAGTTATAAGTGTCAGTTTTCCGAGCACAATTCATGGTCAGGACAATTAACTCGGGGCTTTTTTATATTTTAGTTTAGAATAGAGCTCTGAGCAGAACCCGAAATGATTTATATTTGAAACCACTTGGGTAAAAGCTGTCTTCCTCATGTACCATTTAATTTTCTGAGAGAAAACCGGCATAACTCAAAAAACTTGATTCCTCAGAAAATGAATTTAAAGTTTTTTAGTCAAACGATTTTTCATTGTTTTATTTTTTTTAATATTTAGAATTTTTTTTATTTTTTTTTTAACATTAGGTTAGGTACTTCAGTATTATATTTATTGGAATTCAACAAAATATATTGAAACAATTATGAAAAAGGTGAATAAATAAAAGATTTCCCAAACTCTCTCCTAATTAAGTCATTTTTCCGGAGAAAAATGATGTTATTCACATAAGCTTTTTTTTATTTTGGAGTTAGTTCAACACTCCGTTGGCAAAAGGAAATAATGGCATAACTTGATAAAACATATTGAAGTAAAATTGATTTTATATGATTAGTCAAAATTATTATAAAGAAAAACGGCATTTTGTTTTAAAACATAAAATAAGTTATAAAACTGTACTTACTTTATTGCGAAAACTGGCCCAAAACAAGTTAGTTTTTTTTCGCTGAAATTTAACGATAAGTCTTGGGCACAACACGAATATATGCCACTTTTTCACATAAAAACCACTTCCGTTCACCTCAAGAAAATGGCAGAAACTAAATTATGTCATTGTTGATCATGATCATAAACAAACAATGAAAACGAAAGATGTGCCAATTAGACCAAAGTCCATCACGCACGGTTGCCACTTGGAAATAAAACTTGTGACCAAAATTGAAAATAAAAAGGACCAAAACGAGTAAAAAGTGACCAAAATAATTAAAATCTGAAAACTTCATAGTGAACAGAAAATTGAAGTTAGTCATATTTTTGTATTTATTATCATAAATAATAATTAGAAATCAAAAAAAAAAAAATAAATAAACAAAAAGGTACAACATAATTCACAAAATTACTTTAAGGGAATGTGATCACCCCTTCTTCATAATAAGAAACATAAATAACTCAACATAAAGGTTTATTTACAAATCACATTTTTTCACAGCATTTTATACCTATTTAATTCACAATATTTTTTTAAATCAATCAATACGAAATTGCGTATGGTTAAATTATATCTACTTAAATGTACACACGTCATAGTATCTACTTATTTAAAAAAAAGTTTCTGCCGACCAAACGCTGTGGCTTACACGTTTTTCATCGTGAAGCTCTTTGGATAAAATAATTTATTGATGGTGTAAAAGTTAAGTCTGTTTCTTAACTTAGTTTTAATTAGGTAAACTTAATTCATAAAAATTTCTTTCAGCAGCAGCTGAGCTGTGTGGTAACAAAAATAACAAACCTTTAGTAATGTTGTTTTAATTTTACAAGAAAGATTATTAATATATCTAATAATTACTTACCTATCCATATTTTATGTTTTCTGTTCAACAAGAACCAACAAAACCATACAAGCCAAATAGACGGAGACGCTTAAACGTTTAAACACAAAAATATTTCAAACTTTTCATCTGTTAATAAATTGTCAAATGAAATGGTCGTGGATGGGTAATGCAGTGCATTCAATTTAACACATTCATCGTTTACATTAGGCGATGAAAAAAAAATTGCGTTTCATTTTGAGAAAATGAAAATTAGAAGTCGATTTTTTTATATTTCTTCTTCAAAAAAAGGGACCAGATGGAGAACAAAATGACCAAGTGTAAAAACAATTACCAAATTTGGTCACAAATGACCTACGTGGCAACCGTGATTTCACGTCCGCCATTTGAATTTTTTTTATCTATTTTTACTCAGTTACCCCTTTTTAAGTGTGACATTTGATGTGTTCGGCTTTTGCTCAGTTGATATTTTCCTGAGCTCGTAGAGCATGCTCTGAAGCTGAACATGTTCAGATTATTATAATTATTTGCTATTTTTTTACAGAGCAAAAATATGAGTTTTATGTTCTTAATTCATTTCTTTCATACTGTAAAATCAGTTTAATTTAGATCTTTAAGTAAAATGACATAACTGAAAAATGACAGTTCGGGTTTGTACCGAAAGAAACCGATAATTTTTGGAATAATTTTTCGTATTTTTGTTGAAGTGAAACTTTCGAATTTTATTTCATTTAACTTGGAAATTTTTAAACTCAAATCGAAAACCTTCGGACCAGTTTCATACTTTTTTCCATATTAATATACACTCCTCGTCAACTGAATACGCACAAACATTTTTTAATATACTTTATCCATTTTTTCCAAACAGTGATGGTTATTATGCCATCTGTTGATGCTAACTATTCCCTTAAGATGTTAAGCAGATAATTCCGAAAGAATTATCCAAAAACAACCGTGAGTTTTTCTTCAACCACTTGCAAAGTGTTTTATATGCAAAGTAGGAGTTTTTTTTTAGTCAACTGAATAGGTACAACGCCATTTTCTTCGTTGTTTATAAGTTTTTTGGAGTGCTTGACAGTTTAAATTAACGATTTTAGTGTTTTCAGTAAAATTTAATTCTTGATTTCAAATTTTAAGAAAAATGGGTAGATCTACGTGTCTTAACAGTGTTGAAAAAGCTAAAATCGATTTACTTAGAGACCAAGGCCTACAATAGCTGATAAAGTTGGCCGAAGTTTTAATGTAGTTTATTCTTACTTGAAAAATAAAGATGCATACGGCAAAAACATGAAGGGAGGTAAGAAAACAGCAACAACAGCAGCTGAGAGACGAAGAATTTTAAGATGTGCATCAAATTCTTCTGATTCTGTGGCAAAAATAAAACAAAAAGTCGGCGTAAACGCAAGTTGCTCAACAGTATTAAGAGTAATCAATTACTCAAGCCATCTTAAACGAATGAAACTTAAGAAAAAACCACCACTTGACGAGAGACGGAAAATGTTCCGATTAGATTTTTCAAGACTTCACATGAGTTGGAAAAAAGAATGGTATTACGTGGTTTTTTCAGATGAAAAAAAGTTTAATTTCGATGGCCCTGATGGGTTCAACTTCTATTTTCACGACTTAAGAAAAGAAAAAAGATTTTTAAAGCGCCATCATAGTCGTGAAGGAGGTGTCATGATATGGGGAGCAGTCAGTTATTATGGAACAGTTGAGCTCGAGGTTGTAACATCAAGAATGACAGCAGCTGGGTATAAAGTAATTTTGGAAAGAAATTTTCCTAAATTTTCTAACATCTTTGGACCCATAAACTGGACCTACCAACATGATAATGCGCCTATTCACTCAGCGCGCATAATAAAAACATGGATAGAGAAGCAACAAGTGCAGTTGCTTCAATGGCTGACGTACTCACCTGATCTAAACATCATAGAAAATGTCTGGGGATGGTTAGTACGCAAAGTTTATGAGGGTGGTCGTCAGTTCGAAGACAAAGAAACCTTAATTTCTGCAATCAAATTAGCGTGGAGCGAAATTTCGTTAAATTACATTAAAAAGCTATACGATTCCATGTCGGATCGAATTTACGAAGTAATTAAAAATAAAGGTGGAAGTACCCACTACTAAACTTAAACAAAAACTTGTTTCATTCCATTCCAATACCAATTTTAATTTTTGTACCTATTCAGTTGACTCAAAAAAAAACTTCTACTTTGCATAAGTTACACTTTGGAAGTGGTTGAAGGAAAAACTCACGGTTGTTTTTGGATACAATTTTGAAATTCTGTTATTTATATGTTACGAAAATTTTTACCATCAACAGATGGCAAAATAACCATCACTGTTTGGAAAAAATGGATAAAATATATTCAAAAATGTTTGTGCGTATTCAGTTGACGAGGAGTGTATTTTTATGGTTTACTTGAGTTTTTCATTGTTTAGATATTTAAAAGTGAGCTTTAAAAATGAAAGGCGACAAAACTATAACTAAAACATTTATACTTCTGTTGAACACTGACGTTATGTTTCATGGCTTCCGTTATTTTACCACTGTTTCTATAAACAGTATTTTAGTGAAATAGCCAGTTGAATACAGGTTCGATTGAACAGTAATACTCGTGCTTCTAAGAATGCCCATCAGTTTAATGTTTAACACTGAGCCCAACTTTGGACGTACTGTTAAGTACAAATATTTTTTCTCCAGCCGCACTACACGAATGTGGAATGCTTTATAGCTTTATTTTTCCTTCTCATTGTGATATTCAAATATTCAAAACCAAAGTGCATCAGTGTCTTCTTTTTAATCCCTTACAACTTACCAAAACTATCGCGCTGTGCTTCAAACATTTTAAAGGCAGATTAATAGCCCCTTAAGTGCACGCTATTTCCGCACAGAATTAATTGCCCAAAAAATGACATTTGGAATTGTTCGTGTTTTTATTTGTTGTTTCTTTCATTGCACCATTGCATTGTTTGTTTTTGTTCCTTAAATTTTGTTTTATTTATTTGCAATTTGTGAAACTCTCAATGAATAATAATTATTCTCCGCTGTCTTTTCGTAAGCATTTCTTTGTCTTAAAGGCTTGAAGTGAAAAGTGTCTAAAGTCTCTAAATCGACTAAGAAAAAATATTTATGGAGAACTCCATCAGATGTATGTACATAGTATGAGTGTTTCACTGGTCGAACAGCGTACTTCAAAACGAAAAGCAAAAATGTTTATAACTTCGTCATGTCATTTTTGTATGGGAGTTTTTGTGTACTATGTTTATAACTCGAAAATCAAGCTGAATTTGAGAATTTATTTATAAGAAAATAGGCTTTTTGTTGGAAATAAGATGTCCTATCCCAATGGATGGTTTAAAAATTCATACAAAATCAGCATGAAAAGATAACAAAAAACCACCCGAAAATCATTTATTTTAATATTTTTTATTTAACTGCTAATGCTAGGTTTTCACTTTTCCTTGAAAAGACGCAAATTGACAAACTTTCCAAGACAGGGTGAGTTATAGTTGCTCGCTACTAGTACTTTCTTTGCTTTTTGTGTTGGTAAAAGGCACCCTGTCCTGGAAAGTGTTTCAATTTGCGTCTTTTTAATGACAAGTGGAAACCTAGCATACAAAGTTCCAGCTTTTATTGTCAATAATTGTCATGGATCGAAAAAGACTTGTTGGTTGAAACCTAGGCTCACCTGTAAATGCATGGCTAGCATCTTGGACTGAACTACTGCAGTTAGCTTATTCCCATCAGTCTAATAGAGAGATTTCTTAGGTTTAATATACTTCTTAATTCACCTTGAAAAGAAGGGTCATTATGTACATATGTAAGTAAGTACAAGTGGAATTGGTATGTTGGTATACTTGAATTTGATGCAAAATCATCATTTAAATAACTAGTCTTTTTTTATAATTGATTTCGATTTTCCTTCATTAACATTTTGTGCAGCCCCAATCAACTTTGGCTTTTCAACATCTTTAAGGTAAAAAATGTCTCAGCTTGAAAAGTGAAAGGGGAAAAAGTATGAATAAGTAAGGAATAGGTACCTATCTTCATACTTTTGTCTTATTAAAACCATCTGTACCTACCCATGAACTCTGTCAAAGAATTCATTAAATAAATAAGATTGTCAAGAGTAATTAAAGAAAATTAATACTCAACACCTGCAGAACTATGGCAACCTCCAATATTATACTCGGGGTTCGTTACACATTGCTAGTGCACACACCGCGCACACACATACTGTTGTGACTTTTATAAAACTATCATTCTCTTACCATGCTATACTTACTATGTCGCAGTGGAGGCTTGGTTGCGCGATCACTGCGTTTTTCACCCTCTCCAAAAAGAAAAAAAAAACGAATATTTTAAAATCAAATTAAAATTCTGAATAAATAATTAGGAACGTATATCGGCGACATTAATGTCCTCGCCACCACCATCACACAAATATCAACAACACGTCTGCCGACAATCAATGGACACCGGCAAGCAGAGTATAGCTTCCATTTCCTAAAAGATTACAACTCACTTGGCGGACACGCCGCCGACTGATCAACCAAGTGACTAAACGCTGAGCGCCAAAAACAGCTTAAAGAGCGGCTACTGTATAAACAACGATTAAAATATTTATCTGGCCGCTTTAAGTTGAACGAAATTTTTTGTCCATCCGATCTTTCGTTGCGTCGTCGCTCCGTGGTCGTAGTCGTCTTACCTTTTCGAGCTGCAAAACCAATAAAAATCGAACAATGTCATTTATTTCGTGTTCGCAATGCCAGAGAACACCTCCTAAAAAATAATGTCACCGAAGTGCAAAGGGAATAAAGAAAATCGTAAGCACCCCACCACCGGACCGGAGCAGTCTTAAGTCTACTGTCTGTTCTCCAGTTTGATGCTTCTAAATCCAAAAAGAATCTATATAGAGGCGCTTCCAGAAGATACTCTCTTCATATCAGAATCCTTTTTTGTTTTTTGCTTTGAATTTTTTTTAAATGGTAGCGAGAAGAGTAGAGATAAGTTGCCGATAACCCTCTTCAAGATACATGGATACAAAAAAAAAAAAAAAACGGGAGCACTTCCCAGATCACCTCTGAGTGCTTGTCTTGCCAGCCAGCGAGGACATCTTAATTTCTTGCAAACAGTTTGTTTTTTTTTTGTTCTCCTGTGATGTATATAGTGTTAAATGGAAGGAACTGTCTGGTGACTTTAATGTAAATTTTTTGTTCGACATGTCACACTTTAATCTGAGACCTTTCCGGTTTATGTGTTTTGTGCTGATGCACCCTGCACACACGGACACGATTCGTCCTCGCTATGACACTTAGTTGGTCCATTCGAGCAACCAAGTTATAGAATGTTTTCGAGAGCCTGTCCTATATAATGTGAATGTGAATGTGGAATGTCCTTTTTTGCATGAAAAGAGTTTTCAGGATGAGTTTAAAATACAGAGAATTTGCATATTAATTGTGAATGAGATGTTGAGAGGGGGCTAAAAAAAGGTGCAGGTGCAGCCGCACATTATAAACGCATTTCAATGTGATAAAAGTATCTTTTAAGTCTGTAAAAGTGATGGTCTGAAAGGCTTTTATTATAGTTTACTGTGCGAACGATAACACAACAAAACGTGACACTGTAAATAGATAAGTGACAGACCATAACGTATATAGGGACGAAGGTACGTTGTACGTATTATGAATAATTAAAGAGTAAATATATGAAGATATTACCGCTAATAATAATATATGAAACCAATTTAAGGCATACCTATTATTTCATAGAAAATTGATCTGGTATCATTATTTAGTGGATGTACGGAAATTATTTGTGTACTGAAATAATAGAACAAAATGTTTAAATTTTAAATATAGGAATAGGTAGTACCCAGTCTAGCTAGACCTGGTACCAGCTCTGATACTCAGTCCTAACGAAAAGTAAGTACCTCAGCATTTCTTCACATCATTAGTACCGGATCTAAGTTCACAAAGTAGTGTTATGACATAGTACGTCTGAAACTGGTCTAATTGTCATTCTGACACTATTTTGTCATTTCAAAAATTATTTTGATATTATTTTAATATTTACAGCAATATCATATTTATTTTGTTCAGACCAACTCGATGACGGAAATAGTATGGAAGAAATACGAGGGAAATTGATTGCCAAGGAGTGCAAGCATAAAGCGGCTTATAGTTGTCTATTGTGCTGGTTATTTAACCGAAAAACAGCTTCCAGCTGATCTTCGGCGTAAAAGTAAACCGATATGTATGACTGTAGCTCAAATGTAGCTCAATACGATCGTCTGCCAGTGCGTAGTGGCAGCATTTCCGAAAAAAGTGCATCAAGTTTACAAAAACTAACTGCAAAATATCCTAAAACAAACTCCCGACAGACAGCTGAAAATGCACTTTCTTAGAATTTTTGGTAATCCTCAAGTTCAAGTAGTCTATATATATACAGAATTTTTCAAGTTTATTCCGCCTGCAAGACGTGCCGCGTCATATGATGACGCGTCAAAGATGTATTTTAGGATGTCAGACCAAATATTTGGTCTTCAGGAAAAAGTAAATTTTTGAGATAGGTCATAAAAAAGCACTTTTGCTAAAATAAATGCTTTAACAACTTAATTTTTTTTAATCTTTGATCCAAACAATACATTGCACCTTGTCCTTTAGGTGTATGGACACTTCAAAAATGTATTCGACGCCTCTTCATATACAAAAATACATACACTTGATATTATATTATGATGCATCACGTTGCATTTATTCCCAAATCCTAAATCATTAGTAAAGAATCCTAAACAAAATATTTTATAATTTATTATTAAGATTCTTTATAGCAAATATGATGCGCTGGCCCCTTTGCAGGCGGAAGCCCACTTGTAAAAACATCTGTAACGCCCATTATCATAATACTTATATACTTTGTTGCATACACAATATACATACCTAATATATTTGAATACAATACAAAAAAAATAATTCTTACCTTCTTCTAGAAATAAAACAACCAAAAATTATAAAAATCGAACAATATTTCTTGAAACGAATCAAATAAATTGATTTGATTCAGGTACTAGCTCCGCTAGACTGTCGATTTTGAGGTACTATCTTTAAGCGAGTACTTACTGATACTCGGTACCAATTTGACAGGACAAGTGCTTAATATTTCTGTGAAGAAATCAGTTAGTAACAATTTGAGTATTAACAACTGGTATAATAACCAGGTACTAGGAAATTTTGAGGAGCTAGCTGGTCCCTGGTCCTAACTAGAGCTTAAAATCAAATCCGGATCCTCAAACTATCCGGATATCCGGATCGGATTCGAAAATGTGAATCAGATCCGGATCCAGGATCCGATATCCGAAATTTCCGGATAATCCGAATATCCGGATCCAAAACTTGGATCCGAGATCCGGATAGTGTCGGATCATCGGATCGAGTTTGACGTATCTTATTACTTTAAATGAGTTAAAATTGTGTATATGGGAAACGGCTCCTACGATTTGGATGAAATGTTCACAGTTTGTTCTTATAATCAAGAAAAAAATTACAAAAATACTTTGAGTAAAATCCACCCACTGCCACGCCCCTTCTTAATTTTTATTTGATTCATGGAATTCACTGAAATGGCTGGTTTTCTCGAAAACTACTGATAGGATTCGAACGAAATTTTCAGAGTCTATTTATATGACCAAGACTAAACATCGAAAAATAATTTTAGTGATATCCGCCGACAACCACGCCCACTTTTCACGCTTTTCGGTTTCTGGGAAACGTCTCTAACGATTTTGATAAAATGTTCACATACTTTTTTTTATTAATATCCGCCCACTGCCACGCCCACTTTTCTCGTGTGTTTGATTTATCGGAAACGGCTCCTACGATTATATTATATATAAATCTGCCGGAAAAGCCAAGAAAATGACAGAGCATTACGGCATATATTTTTTAAATTTATGGAAGTGATAATACCTCTGACAAAATAAATTGGAAAACCGCTGTTTTCAAACCCCCAACCCCGCCAAAGGCTGAAAAAGAAACCTGCCAGACGATTGTTTTCGAACCCTCATACTCATATTTTGGTTATCAATCCACTCCCAAAATTTGCTGTGGGCTCTTAGACTATTAATCATGTATCATTTCCTTACGCTGTATGAAAACTGCTCACCTAAAAACCCCAACCCCCTGCTTTTCCGGCAGATTTATATACATATAATATAATCGTAGGAGCCGTTTCCGATAAATCAAACACACGAGAAAAGTGGGCGTAGCAGTGGGTGGATATTAATAAAAAAAATTCAAAATTTTTATTTTGCTTAAAAGAATAGTATGTGAACATTTTATCAAAATCTTTAGAGCCGTTTCCGAAAAACCGAAAAGCGTGAAAAGTGGGCGTGGTTGTGGGCGGATATCACTAAAATTATTTTTCGATTGTTAGTCTTGGTCATATAAATAGACTCTGAAAATTTTATTCGAATCCGAATTCCAGTAGTTTTCGAGAAAACCAGCCATTTCAGTGAATACCATGAATCAAATAAAAATAAAGAGGGGGTGCGGGCGTGGCAGTGGGTGGATTTTACTGAAAGTATTTTTGTAATTTTTTTCTTGTTTATAAGAACAAAGTGTGAAAATTTCATCCAAATCGTAGAAGCCGTTTCCCATATAAACAATTTTAACTCATTTAAAGTAATAAGATACGTCAAACTGGATTCGGATCTGGATCCGAGGATCCGACACTATCCGGATCTCGGATCCAAGTTTTGGATCCGGATATCCGGATTATCCGGATATCCGGATCCAAAACTTGGATCCGAGATCCGGAAGTGTGAAAATTTCATCCAAATCGTAGAAGCCGTTTCCCATATAAACAATTTTAACTCATTTAAAGTAATAAGATACGTCAAACTGGATTCGGATCTGGATCCGAGGATCCGACACTATCCGGATCTCGGATCCAAGTTTTGGATCCGGATATCCGGATTATCCGGATATTTCGGATATCGGACCCTAGATCCGGATCTGATACGCACTTTTGGATCCGATCCGGATATCCGAAATATCCGGATACTTTCAAGCACTAGTCCTAACTAATACTAGGAACCAAATTGACAGGACTAGGGCTTAGTACTTGTGATGTGAAGTAATGAGTTAATATTGATTTGAGTACTAACTTTGGGGCTAGTACCGGTCCTAGCGTTAGTAATTTGTGAAGAAATTGGGTGTAAAAGTTTCATCTTTAGGAGTGCACCTCTACCTAGTAATTTAGATTTTTTACTTGCTCTTAGGGCAAGTATTGTTTTTATGTCAAAACAATTTCAAGGTTCTCACCAGAACTAACATTTCGATGGTGGAGAACTCAAAAAAAAATGTGATTTTTTTGCATTAGCTCACCTAAATCGGGTTGCAGGTGCCAACGATTTTGGTTTTATTCTCGAAAACGGCTCTAACGATTTTGATTAAACAGTGTATCACAGCTTATTTGATACAGTGACTGGTTTAAAATTTAAGTTGCAATTACTTGTAAATTAAACAAAATTTACTTCGACACAGATAAATAATTTATTTAAACCAAATTGGTAGGCATTTAACATAAAAAAAAAACTAAAAACACTGCTTAATTCCAGGTCACACCTTATTTGATACAGCATGATCAATCTTAGAAATAACCAAATCTTATTGGCTTCCTGGAGATTTAAATATTTTTCGTGGTATTCTTTGGCCATATTACGAGCCTCAAAACTTTTTGTCATGAAATTAACAAGCTTCTTTGTGGTCTCTGTAGTAATTTCAAGCTATTATTCCGAAAGTGAATTTTACAGGTCGTTTTTGTCTTCGAACATTGTTTTCCAACAAAAACCCACCTACTTGCGATTACACTCATTTCACACAAGGAAACTGGGAGTTTGTTTCCTCGTGTGAAAGGGGAGTAAGGCCATTTCCAAATGAGCCAGGTTTGCACAATTCCTGGCACGTGTCTTGATTCATTGTCAGTAGAAACGGAAATTTTGATAAATATGCAACGTTTCGGCAATTTGGATCAAATTATTTTAAAATATCAGTGAGGTATGCAACATTTACGAACAGAAATACAGTTTTGGTTTTTTTTTTTGGAGCATATTACATTTGTTTGTCATATTCCCGAATATCTCTGTAGCTGCACAATCAAAATATATTCCGTATTCAAGTTTTTAAAATCTCTTGTTCACTTTCATACTATAAAGTAGTGCAAAAATAAAAAAAAAACTTTGCCCAAAAACAAATCTTGATGTATCGTTATTTGGGCACCGTCTGGTCTTTAAAAGTTTGCACCAATCCGTCACATGATCCCCTGGCTATGTGCCGTAAAGGAAAAATTCCAATACAAATCGATTCCAGTTTCCAGTAGTTTTTTGAATGCACTTGAAGAGGTCTTAATTCGCAAAATACATTTCTTCATGCAGAATTCGAGGCAATTTCAGTATCCAAATTGTCGACTAATGAACTGACCGTCTGCACGAATCGCACACCAACTTCTATTTTAAATGGTTGTCTAGATTGTCCCTGTTTCTATTCAATAATTTAATTTTCTCATATTTTTTTTTTAAACGTTGAAAAGAATTGTTGACGATGAGACATATTTTGCTCATAGGACGGGAGGCGACCGTAGGTTTACCTATCTCATCACTGCTTCAGAAAAGCTTTAGTCTTAACATTACAAAACCGCTGGCGCTGCTCGAACAAGGTTTTTCAGGTGCCAATGGGTAGAAAACGCACTTTCTCGGTTGCATTTTGGACTTAGGGTACCTAAACCATGATGGATTTTTATAAATGGGGTATCAAATGAAAGCTTAGACTGCCCTCTTTACAAAACCAGTGGTCGAACAGACTTTTGTTGGTTGTTGTGGCGAGTCCGACCACTTTTGTAAAAACAGCTATTTTTGTATCCATTGCGTTTAACAGGTGGACAACTACGCAAAACTATTTCATATAGCTTAGAAAAACGATTTTACCACTAAACCCTTTCGGTACGGATGTGGTACAAGACAAAGAACATTTATATGGACTTGTACCACATCCGCACGAAAGGGTTAAATGCATTTTGAATGCAAATCTTAAAAAATAGCTCTTTTTACAAAAATGGTCGTAGCATGTAGTACGAGATATTTGTTGAACTGAAAACTAATCAACGTTAACATGACCTTGGAAAGAAGGTATGTAAGGCAATTGGTCGATAGTTTATGGGTAAAGAAGATACGTCTTTTTTAGGGATAGGCTGGCCAAATGCTGTTTTCCATCCAATCGGAAAGAGACCAGAAGAGTAGGACAGATGGAAAATCTAACGCAGTGGTATCTGGTATTGCCAGCGTTGAATACCACTTCATAGCAAGGGGTTTGTGAATGTCGAGATCTTTTAAAACTCCAGCAATTGCACAAGTGCAAAAGAAAATTTGTCCCATAAAATCAGGAATAGTCAAAACACTTTCTAGCACTGTCAAACTTTGCTGTGGGCGTTGGAACCGCAGGCGAAGTAGTATTTCGTACGGCCATGCAAAACCTTTTTTTTCCTGAGCAGGGGTCAAAAATGTTCGTTGTGCTTTTCGCATAGCCGTTTGATCGACCAGCCAAACTAATCATTATACCAGATTATTTTGAGAAGTCTTCACTCTCTTTTCGCACAGAATGAATTGCCCGTAACATTAACCGTGTGCGGAAAATGACATTTAGACGAAAAAGAAAAATATTTGGATATTCAATGGAAAATTTAAACGTCATTCGAATTTTATTTTTAAAATTACATATGTACATCTGACAGAGCTCTACATAAATATTTTTCCGTAGTCGGAAAACGAAGTAGCTACGTTTATCGATTTGGAGACCATAGAAAATTTTCGTTTCACTTCATCTGCGACCTCAACTCTATTTTAAAAATGAACATGTTTGAGTCAGTCTGCGTTAAACAACTCATACTCTAAGCTTAAAATTTGCTTATAATATTCTGCGTAACTCTGAAGTTCTCGGGGGAGAGGGAGGGGTTCATGGCCCTTCTTTCTGTATTCGCTGTTGTAGGGAGTTTGAAGACAGTTTAAGCTTTTCTATCTCCAAACAATAATTTCTTTCTACAGAAAAATAAGAATAGTTGGCTATGCTTTCCGTTTCCATTTTTATTTCGTTCGATGGTGACGTTTATTTCTACCCTATGTGTTCTATCTCTTGTTCTCAGTACCTATTTGCCGAAGGATATTCCACCTACATCATCAGCAGCGGCATGGGGTTGTTGTTCCAATCTAAGTTCTTAAGCAAGGGTGAGTGAGCTTTAAGGACAACTTGACTGTAGTTGTCGTCATTTATTATACTGAATTCTAGGAATTCTATATATAATAAACAACATACATAGTACTTACACAGTTAGGTTAAAGTTATATGAGAACGAAGTATAAAATAAAACACTGTAATGAAAATCGCGAATGTTTAATCGATAACATTTACTTTGGCATTTAGTGCGCGTTGTAGGTAGGTTGGTATATGTATGTATTGTTTTAGTTACAGATATGTATTTTCGTAAGTTTGTCAGTTTATATGCTCAGTTTATTATTAACGGGTCAGAAATACAGGTGAACTAATATAGAAATGTCTAAAGTACTTTTTATAAGAAGAGGGTGTTGCTGGGGCGAAAATATTGAGTTGTGCGATTCTATCTATGACAATAACTGTTCTAAGCATAACTATATAGCATATCCCGCATCTGCGACATTATAAAGAATACAGAAATGTTGTTTGATTTATAGCCTAAACGAATAAATAAACTAGGGTATTTCGAAACAAGTCCTATCTATTATGGAAAGTCATAGTGTCATTTTCCATTACAATTAGAGTTATTAGAAATAAATGGAACCGAAAAATTATTGTCAAGTTATGTGTGACTCCATGACTCTTAAGCCAACCTTTAATTTTGGATCTATTGTACAAAATATTCGTTAAATGTAAATGTTGGTAAAATAAGATTGCAAGAAATGAAATTGATATTTTTTAGCAAGCTAAGCCCTGAGACACAATTTTTCAATAAGCAGTTAGGACTTATTCTTCAGGTAGAACGAACATTTCTTCTTTTATTATTAATTCCTCTTCCAGCTAACGGGAATATTTAACTAATGCTAAGTTTCCAATTGTCATTGAAAAGACGCAAATTGACAAACTTTCTAGGACAGGGTGGCTTTTACCAACACAAAAAGCAAAGAAAGTAGTAGTAGCGAGCAAGTATAACTCACCCTGTCCTGGAAAGTTTGTCAATTCGCGTCTTTTAGAAACCTAGCATAATTATTGAAAAATGTTGGGTTTTTTAATTTATTAGAGGTTCGAGTTCGATGAGCTGAAAAACTAAAACGGGCCTCCTAGCACCAGTGATTTTCTGTCAAATTGTGTGTTAAACGGATTCAGTACTCTTGCACCTAAATAGCTCGGAAAAAATTTGAAAACCGTTTTTGTCCTATAAGCAAATGTAGAAAAATTCTTTAAAACAAAAACGGAAGTATATCTCGTAAGTCTTCGAACTGTTCTGTTAAAAATTTAGCTTCACAGAACTGAATCGCTAAAATTGTACTGAAGATCATTTAAGGGTTAAGTTTATAATTTCGCAAAGCACAAGTATCCAAAATCTTAGACGTGCGTACATTTCGAGTAGCAAACGATGATTGTAATGATTTCTTTTGTTGAGACATCAAAAGAAAAGAAATTTCGGTTTGCCCAGAAGAAACTATACAATGAGTTAGACCGTTGGACGCCCAGCCCAAATACGTTTGAAGTTCCCAGAGCTTACAGCAAGCTCGTGAGCCATTGACATCGTCGAAAAGTAGGTGTAAACCACACTAACCTACCACCCATCCCAGAAGTGGTGTGATAACCTGCTGGGTTACTAAACCGGAGCATAGAATCTTCGAAACAATAATATACCTTGGATAGTTTGCTTCGCGAATTCACTTTTTGGACCCTTTATCCTGTTCACGGAACTTTGTTAATCCGCTTAGGGTATGTTCAGACGACACGCAGACCCAGACACCAAAGCCAACAGTTTTCTTGAAAACATCAGTGGTCTGCTTACCATAAAACATGATGGTAAATATCCAGAACTTTTAAGAAATTCAATGAAAAATTCAAAGTTTTAGTGGTAAATTCTAAAACTTCCCTTTTTCGAAGTTTAACTTTAACATAATACCACATACCACAATACTCTCAAGGGAAATGCAAATAAGAACGTGCAGGTCTTTCGACAAGAACATTTCCGCAGTCAGGATATTATGTCTCTGCTCTGGCTCTGAGTGTAATCAAACTGAGCTGATAATGTTTTTTGTCGCTGGTATTTGGAAAACATGCATCCGCGAATTCTATAAGTAACGACTAGATTTTGACAGTTCAGACATGAAAGACAAATTTCCATGATGACGTGACGCTGAGTTACAGTTACAGCAACACGTGCAAATGATAAAATTTTAAAAATCATTTAACAACAAAAATTCAACACATTTTTGGATGAATAAGCTAAAGTTCCGGAGTGGGAAGATATCAATCCAAATTCACACGAGATCCACCAAACGAAAATGTCGCAAAAAGTCACTGCTTGGTGGCGTCATCGGTCCATGCTGACATTTTCATGGACTTTGCCCCAAATTGGATGACATTGATGTGAACGACATGTGGTTCCACAGGACAGGACACAGGACTGCCTGCCACACATCTGATACCACCATGGATATTTTGTACGATTGATTTGAGATCATATAGTTATCTGACGGTGAGGTGACGCGACATTTACTATTCAACGATATTTTGCTATTTGACGCCGCTGGACTTCTTCTAGAGTTTTCTTAACTAGAACATCTATGTATGTCAATGAGATGCAAGTGACCGCATGCCGCATCAGTCAAAGTCAACACAGCCCATGCGGTACCGCTTAAATTCAGTCTGATCTATGCGCCCGCCATCTAAAATTGAAGCTGTTGGGTTTAAGTCACGCATAAAGGTAGACTTATTATTGGCGGCCAGATACTGTGAAAATTATGTCAAAAACCAACGAAAAGTACCTTTCTTAAGAGCTAAAAGAAAATGGCACCTAATAGCACCAGCAAATTAGCATGCGACCCTGGTGAACATTTCATGAACTAGGTACACAAAATGGACGCTACCGCTACGGATAAACCGATGTATCTTTATAATGATTTATCTTTGGTCAATTTCCAAGGATTCTCATCTATATAATGATTTATCTATGGTCAATGTCCGTGGTAGCGGCCATGGATACTAGCGCTGCCATCGGTATTTCCTAGTCTCAATATTGCACTCAAGGGAAATGGATCATTTTTCTGTTTTTTTTCATTCCTACTTCACCCAGATGTCACTTTTCCTTTAGTGAGGTGGATTATACCTCTTCTGACTAAGGACTTTTTGAAATTTATAACCGGCTCAGTTAACAATGCTCAAAAATGTTTGCTTTGAGGAGTAAATCCACATCATCCGAATGAGTACTCAGACAATGCGGTGTCTGATTGTGCTGAGCTTCCAATAATAATAAAACTATAAAGTTCACCATACTACGGTCACTACTTAAAACTGCCGCAATCAACAACGAATTCCAAATAAAAAGAAATAAAATGCAAAAGCATTATAAATTAATGAATCTTAATTGTTTTATTGTACAGAAAAATGGCTAAAAGGGTTAGGATAGGAATGAATGAGAAAAACATGTATTAAGCCTGCTATAGGCTCCAGTATATTATTATTATAACATTATGTGTGTCTTTATGTTTGTATTATGAGCTTTGTAAATTTATGATTAAAAATGTAATTCGATTGACCCTTCGCGATGACGACCGACGACGACAACGAGGACGCGACAATGGCCTTATGCTTGAATACTCGTAAGGGTTCAAAATATAGTTTAAAAGTTTACCATCAAACATTTCAATTCCTTTAACAGGGATTAGTCTAATTTATTTGTGTTCGTTTTCTTCTATAATAAGCGACTGACGTTTTAGTTGCAACATGGATTAGCTATGGCTAGCCAGGTGAAATGGTGACGTTTTTTTTTTGTTATGCGAATTCGATAGAATGAAATACAAACGGGATTTCCTTAAAATGATTAACTTTTGACGTGTAAAAGAGATTTCTTGCGTAAAATCCATTTAGTAATCTAGATAAAAGAGATTTTCCTATTCGTCAACCATGAGGCAGGTTGACGGCGAACTTGTTTTTTTTGTTTGTTTATGTTTTGCTGTTTTGAAGCCATTATAGTGATTGATAGGCTGATTTGTTGGGATTTATTTGCTCTAACCGGAGACTTAAACGTAGGTGTGATTTTCAGTAGGTTACTTTGTTTGTTTTTATGGTGTTTGTGTGGTGAAGCAGGATTTGTGGATTAACAATAGAAACTACATGGCATAGAAGACAAATAAATGAAAGATAGGATAAGATAAAATCTAGTTAATCTTTTGTCGATATGTCAAATAAGGAAGTAAATGTCCACAGCTACATGCATGGCAGTGTAGGTATAACAGTTCTATTCTGATTATACAAGTACCTACTGTTTTATCGTTTATAATTAATCGGACCCCGAAGGCCCGCATCCCTCCGCCAGTGGGCGTAGTTCAACAGGACATAGTTTTTTTTTTTAATATTTTAGTTAGAATCATCAGCTGACTAGTAAGGTATCCGCAAATTTTAAATGGGCAATATCTAATTTTAATGCTTTCCGACATTTAGCCCTAAATACTCCATAAAAGTCAAAAAAACTTCTGTTCTTTATCTGTCAAACAACAAATTCTACTGAAGCTCTAAAGCGACTTTTTCTGAGAACGGAATAAATGCTTTGAAAGCTCAAAAAAAAAAATTGCAGCGGTGGACTTGCCCTTTCACGAAACATGAATATTGTTGCTCTGGACACCTTCATAATGGAAATCTTCATTTTCGCTGCTGGATGATGATGATAAGTTGCTTAAACGTTTGGTGATTTCACTAGGTCTATAGACTTCCATTTTATTTTTGCAACTTTGCACATCACGGCTATCACGCCGTTTAAGGACAGTCATGTTTCTATTCTTTTATCGAGCAATTGCAAATTTCTTTTAGTTTGATTTAGTGACGCGAAATTTAAAATCGACGCGACTTGTTCGCACAGTTCTCCATAAATCAGTGTTTCGATTTTTCAAATAAATTGCCAATGTTAGGTACCCTATTAGAATAATCATTATCAGCGATGATCATTCTTCTCTCACCTAAAAGTGGTTCACAAAATCTCACCAGAACCAGACTCTGGCTTGTCCAGACCTTCAATTGTCGAAATTGTTCCCGAATATATCTGCTAGGACCCTTGTATAGCTATGGACAGTGCATATTTGAAGTCGACCACTAATTTTCACCATATAGATTCATCTACAACCAGTATCTCGGAAGGAGTATATAATGTAAAATATAACGAAAGTGACGAATTGTATGACATTTGTATCCGAATCCAATGCATTACGGGATGATAATAATAATAATAACATTATTATAATGGATTGAGCTTCCAGTAGTGTTCAATTGTGGTCTCATTTCACCAATGTCAACATCTTCCCACCGTTTTATTCTACTTAATGTGCATGCTCGTGATACGCCTATAAGTAATGGGAATAAGAATAGGTATGTCCAATCAGGTCCATTACAATATCCTCAGATAATAAGTTTTTAAAAATTATAATTAGGTCTACCTTTATATCTTCATTACTTTCATTCATCGCCAATTAGGTTTACACAATAGTTGCCAGTAAATTGTTCTCCGCCAATGAGAAGAATTTCATCATGTCAAATTAAATCGTTGCCTGAGTTCACATATAGAAAGTACAATAAATCATCCTGTTTTTATTTCTTAATTATTTTTAAATAAGCCTACCAGAATAGGCTGGATTTGAATTTACTGAAACTGATTCATCATTATTGTCCCGTAGAAATTCATTTTCTTCATTTTTTTTAAGAATAAATTAAAATGTTGGTTTTATCTCGAGGCGAGTTGGACTCGAAAAAGGATTTAGTATCCATCCAGAATTATCATCAGAGGAATATGAGAACTTACTGATATCGATTCATCTGATGAAATTTCTTCGAGATTCTTCTAAGCGCACGGAAAAGAATCATACATTTTCGTTTGAAAAGATTATGACCACAAACGAAGTTCTGCGTGGAATCCTTTGATTTTGTCTTTTCTAGTTATAATATTTTTGTCTCTTTCTTGGGGGCTCATGTTTGAGTGGTCAAAAAGATCAGCGAGAAATGATAATTTTAATAGCCAAGTGGGATCAGAAAAATGATTCGAATTTTCAGATTTTGAATCTTCTAACAACACAGTTAATTCAGCTTTTAGTTCCAGAACTCGTGTCAATTACCTTTCCTTTTGATAGCCATCTGACCTCTGTGTCATAAGGGAAATTATGATAGAACGAACCCATTTCATCACAAATGATTCAAAACAGCCGACTTTGCAGGGCCTTGCCTTTAATAGAGATCACAACTGTTGAAACTGCGCTCCCAGATTGTTCAATACTTTGAATTATTTATAATTTGTATTTAGATTTTGTTTCAAGTAAATTTTCTTAAAATGTTTTTGTGAAAATTAAATTAATTTTATTATTAAATCATCATTGTTCATGTTAAGAAGTCCTTGTGTTTATTTCTAAAGGAAATATTAAATCAGAGGATACTTTCAAAAACAACTTTGATCACATCTTTAAGCACATCATTTAATTCAGAAGGCAAGACCTTGGCTAACAGAACTTAAATTTCGATGAAGAAAGCAGATTGTCCATGAAACGTTTGGTATTATTAATTTTTATTTTACAATGTGGCCACTTTTGTTGCCCGTCAAAGCTGTAGCATTATTAATCTCGTAGTCGTTAAGCTTTCTAAAAACATGTCGTTCAAACACTGACTATTTTAACTTTTAAGATTTTCGCGGTAGAACTTTTCAAAGCAAACGTTTCTTCTTCTATGTTTTTCTCTGCTGCACAAACTGCGCACAATCTGAAACATCAGTATATTCATCCAGTTGCAGTGAAAAACGTGGGATCTTCTTTAATTTTTCGATAAACTGTTCTCGAATGTCATCGGCCATGTCACTTTACTTATTCTTCACCCAATTACAGTGTCAGAAAGTGGTGTACCTACTTTTTATTTTTAGCTTATCTGCCTTCTGTTTAGCCAAAAAGCAAATAAGATTCTCAAGCCTAGTACGCTGCTGATGCGAAACGAAAAATCCTATACAAAAATGACACGACGAAATCATCGAAGAAAAATTTCGTTGTGCTTTTCGTTCTGTGGTACGCTGTTCGACCAGCGAAATTGATGATTATACCAGATTGTTTTGACAAGTGTAGTAGCCCGTAGCGTAATGGTTAGTGCGTTCGACTGTCACGCTGGAGGTCTGGGATCGCTTCCCAGCCTCGTCCACCTAAAAACTAAAAAGTTTTTTTTCAGGACTACTGCCTCTTGCGAGGAATTGACAAATCCTCCAAGAGTATCACTTGTCACGAATAAGTGCTTCTCGTCTAGCCGTTCGGATTCGGCATAAAATTGTAGGTCCCTTCCATTCCTGTCGAAAGGCGCACACAGGAATGGTTGCGAGTTGTTAGTCACTAGGCCCTGGTTCTTCATGAGCCGTTGTGCCACCCGATTTATTTTTTTACACTTCTGCCGTTCTCTTTCGATGCCTATTTTTAACGATGCCGATTTTAAACAATGCCAGTCGGAGTGTGTTAAGTAAAAAGTGAACGTGGCTCTATTATAAACACAATTCATTAATTTTTGCATACTAATTTAATATATTTTTTTTTTTTTATTTAATTTCATTTTATTGTGGCAAGAAACAACCGACAAACTGACATAAAATCCAAGCAAGTTCGAATATGTCCATTGATCGGTTATTATCGGGCGACACCGGACGATGCCCGTTTAAGTTCTGTAGCGCGTACATACCTTTGATTCAATCGGCTGAATTCTGCCAACGACACGGCCGAGCATAATTCGGCCGATGACGGGTTTTGTGTACGTGAGCCGTTATCCTCTGATGATATAAAAAGATACAAGCTTCTTATATCATTAATTTATTCATTTATTAATTAATTTAATTTTTTTTTACCAAAGTCTTGTTCCGATGAACTTGACGAAGCAATATTTGTTTTTCCCTGAACTCTGCTTCATATGGGAGAGCTAGTCCCATATGAAGCAGAGTCCAATAAACTTAAAAGATAAGAAACAATGGCGCAAAATTTTAAACGATTTAGTTAATTGTTTAAGCCACTTAAGTTACTAAGTTAAAAAGAAGACTTTGCTAGTTTTAAACGATCTTAACATCTAACTGTCTCTTAACAATTTACTAAAGTTAAAACCACAAAATGGTTACTTTAACTTTAAGCAATTTGCTAAGTCCATATATGGCTTCTGATAGTATATCAATAATTAACAATAACTGTGTTCATCAAATTTAAACCATACAAATGTTCTACTGTCTGCTTAACTAGCAATTTACTAGCAAAAGGTTAAACATTTTGGAATAGCTAGTAAATTGGTAAATACTTAGGAAATTGCTAACTAGTAAAACGCTCAGCCCTTAACAATAGGTTGTTTAAAATTTTGCGCCAATAAATTAAAACTTATACATAAGACTATAATTCATGGAGAATTCATTTTTATGATCCTTCAATCAACTCGTCTCATGACAAAAAATAGAAACAAATGAAATATTTTTCAAGGAGAACCTTATTTATACCTAAAAAAATATTTTCTTTCTAATGACGTACGTGCATACGATTAAACAGCGTTACAATCAAAACAATACTGAACAAGCATTATAAGTTTGATGGCGTACGTTGTAGGAGAATAAGACGTACGTCAAAACAATTTTTAAAAACAAATCTGCTTAGATTGTATGCAAAATTTGACGTAAATGCCACATTTTGGCGTTTACGTCAAAACAATACGTGAATTTAATGAATTTGATGGATATACGTCAAAACCATTCTGTATATCTTTGCAATGGAAAGAGATAGAGCATAACGGATAGAAGATTTGGAAAGATCTACCCAAACAAGATAAAACTGCATACCGAACTCAAAAAGTGAATTTTGGCGTTTACGGCAACCCAATATTAGGGCGACGATTTGATGATATCGAAATAGTATTTGATTAATAAAAATGTTCATCGTTCACAGGTAGCCAGATACCGAAGAAAGTCGTTATTTTCAAAATTTAAAAAATCAATAGCTAGTTCTTGGACACAGGTGGTAATAGAAAAATGAGTAGTATTACGTTTAGCGTTTTTTTTTAAACCGCTCTTAACGAAAAAGCTCTTTCATTAAGCTGGCTTTAGACTTTCGGTGTTTTCATCGGTGTACGTTTTTCGTTGTTGTTCGTACGCTGAACAACGATAATTTAAATGATAAAACCGAACAACGAACTAAGAACAAATGAAGAACGTGCAAATTCAAATCAGGTCAGAAATGTCGGTGTTCGTTGTTACCCGAAAAACGTGTTTTTAAGTGCGAAAACTGCTTAAATGAAAACTGTGTTGGGGTGTTGTGTAACATGTAGGGACATTTTCGAAGTTCTTTTAATCAATGAATACCACGAGAAGCCTAGGTGTATATACAAACAATTTTGTAGATAGGTTTTAGCTTTCTTATGTAAATGCTTTCTTCGTTGTTTGTTGTTAAGAGAAGAACGACCACCGAACAACGTTCACCGAATGAAGAACGAAAGTCTAAAGCCAGCTTAAGTTCGCAAACGTCAAAGTCATCATTTGAAGTAAACTTTCATGTTGACATTAGATATTTGACCCCGATTACACGATTCGTTTGTTCGGTTGTTTCGTCTTTCGTCTTTTTGACAGATTGGGTAAGGGATTTTGACAGTTGTTAATCAACTACACAAATTTCGTAGCAGAAATTTGCAAGTTTCTTAGCGGAGGCGACATTTCGCTCTCGTGAGACTCTTGTTGCAACTTTTTTGTGCGAACAAACAGGACTTTGTGGAAAGAAGTGTGACGTCCGTTGTCATCGAACGATGTTTCAGTTACCAAACGGACAGCTATTTAATAAAAATCCCTTACTAATCAAGTAGGTTTATAAATTTGGTTGTCTGATACATATACCTAGGTTCTTGCGTTTTGAGCATTATATTACAAAGTCAAAATTCTATGCTATAAAATAATAACGAGTAGGTATGCAAACAAAAAAAATCTATAATTTGAATCTGATATTAAATAAAGAGCCACCTTATCTGCAATGTATCACCATAAAAAATGAACGTTCAGCGCCGAAGAGCAGCATTTTCATTTTATAGTGATCCTATTAGGGCCTTTTATAATCGATGTTAATGTGGACCTTCCAAACGGTAAACTATAGTCATTATAAAGTTCCAGACACACACATACACAAGCAAATATTTGCAGTTTTTAGCATGATGATGGCTAAAATAGAGTTTATGTTGTTGTTTCAGTTTTTTTTATGTTTTTTTTTATTTTTATTGAGATGACCGTTCACTAAAAGCTAACTGAGCGACTGTCATTTATTGCAGCAGTGGCTTTTAAATTACTATCGGCACGCTACATGCGCGTACGCGGCGGCGGTTTTAATAATGCTGCTGTAGCTGTAGCAGCAGCCAATAGCCTTATGGATAAGTGGCGTTCAACTCGTTTCATTGCCGCGATAAAAGCCGTCTGATTGGCGGGGTGGTGGGGCGACAGGTTGGGATCGTGTGGTATAACATTTGCCGAACCACCGACCCTCGACGTGTGACGTTTGTTTGTCGCGCCTGTCTATATATACCTATGTGGATGGATTCATCAAAGGTCTGGTGATTTACTTTAAACGTTCCAACCTGTCGCAAAGCCCTATTTAAGTACGGTATCTAGAAAATCAGGATATTTTTGCACATGTTACTCTCAAATTATTATTTTTTTTTTTTTAAATTTATATTGCTTTAGGATGTAGGCGCATATGGAATTGAACACATTTATATCGTTGGGGTTGCAGGTAATTGATTTTTTAATTATTGTTTTTGATACCTACAACCTACTCCATCGTAAAACTACCTTTTAAAAGCATTGTGGCTGTGCAAGCTCATAGTTAAATGCTACTTTTGAGGTGGTATTAAGTAATAAATTGAGTGTGATTACTCAGTTGCTTTTAGAATAATTAATTTGATTGGGCTCTTTAACTTTGGTTATTTTAGATTTTAATTTTTCAAATCTCAGGTATAATGTAGGTATATTGTATGTTATCAGAATTTTTGTGAAATTAGCCTTATCTTTCATACATTGTACCTAAAATTACATAGAGCTACAATCTAAATGTTTGCTTTAAAAGTCTGGCCAAAATGGTATTTATCTAAGTTAAGACAGTGCAGTGTACTGACCGACAAACGAACCATTCTTATTTTTTACTTTGTTAGAATTTTAAAAACAAACTTTTTAAGCCTTTTAATATTGTTTTTTTGTTTAATCAAAACCCATCGGTGAGAACATTTTTGTTCTTGACCGAGCACCACACTGATGGGAGCCGATCAGACCGTTCAAATGTTAAGCGATCACACACTGTCATCCGACAATTCCTTCCTCTTGCCCGTAGAGTTCTCGGGCTACTCCCACTGCAGGTTAAAGTTTTTTTTAGAAAATCAAAAATAGTCGAGCGTCGAAGTGGTGCTAATCTCGAAAAATTTATTTTCGGCCGTAAAATTTGGAAACAATCAAATTTATTATTACTACGCATGGCAGCACAAGCCTAATGCAATAGGTACCTGACATTTTTTGTTCCTTCACAAAATTTTAAAATATGTTAAATTTTTAAATACATATGTATATGCGCCACGCTTCCACCTTATGGTGACAAAAACATGTAGATGAGAAGATGTAGATGAAGAAGTGACAGCATTCTTTGTATGGAGTATGCAGTATGGAGAACTTCAGATGCAGTTTTATTTATTTTGCGTTATCGCTTTTATTTGTTAATGTGAGATCTAGTGTTGCCGCAAGCTGAAATGAAAAGTCGTTAGACCAGCCTCCAAAAGTCACTAGATTGGCTGAAATTCTGGAGACAAAACGGCGCTAGAAAAAAAATGCAAGATAAATCTTTAAAAAAAATTCTTTTTGAATAACTTTTTTTGAAACTGAAAAAAAAAAACAAAACTCACTCGAACTTTCGTTTTCCAAACGGTTGTTGTGAATTTCAGTTTAAAAATAAATAAATAAAATATATTGTGTGGCGCAACGGCTCGTGAAGAACCAGGCCTGAAAAAAAAAACTTTAGTTTTTAGGTGGGCGAGGCTGGGAAGCGAACCCAGGCCTCCAGTGTGACAGTCGAACGCACTAACCATTACGCTACGGGCTACTACCGACAGGAATGGAAAGGACCTACAATTTTATGCCGAATCCGAACGGCTAGACGAGAAGTCAATTCCTCACAAGAGGCAGTAGCCCTGAAAAACAAACTTTTTAGTTTTTAGGTGGACGAGGCTGGGAAGTGAACCCAGACATCAAGCGTGACAGTGGATCGCACTAACCATTACGCTACGGGCTACTACAAACTACTACTACATTTCAGTTTAAAATACAAATACAGGGTGGCTGATGAATATTGCTACATTAAAAAACTCAAATAACTTTTTTTTTCAGTGTATGGAATTCATTTTTCTTTTATTCATGTTAAAGATCATTCAATTTTATTAAGTATAGCTTAATTAGTTTTAAAAATAATAGATTTTAAATGCCCCCCCTGCTGGTTGATGCATGTGCGGCATCTTACCAAAAAGTTGTTCATTACTGCTTGGAGAGTTGAGACAGGAATAGCCGCAATTGTTTCTCGAATGGATTGCTTTAATTCATTCAAATTTGTTGGTTTTGCTTTGTAGACTTCCTGCTTGCAATACCCCCACAAGAAAAAGTCAGGTGCAGTAAGGTCAGGCGACCTGGGGGGCCAACGGAATGTGGAGTTTCTGGATATCAGCTTATTGGGAAATTTTCGTCGCAGTTCTCTCATAACAGGCCGGGCTATGTGAGGAGTTGCACCATCTTGCTGAAACCACACAGAGTTGAAAGA
Organism: Melangyna quadrimaculata; assembly: GCA_949320155.1. Lineage (NCBI taxonomy): Eukaryota > Metazoa > Arthropoda > Insecta > Diptera > Syrphidae > Melangyna > Melangyna quadrimaculata. The sequence continues at coordinate 202,654,227 of OX439483.1, read as the reverse complement.
AATTCTCATTCGGCGTAATTCTGGATAGAAAAATTCTCTCAACATGCTCAAGTAGTTTCCATTAACCGTAACAGTGTGACCGTTTTCTTCAAAGAAATAGGGCCCGATAATGCAGCGTGATGAGACTGCACACCACACTGTGACACGAAGTGGATGCAATTCCGTCTCATGGAGTATCTGTGGGTTGGAAGCACTCCATATTCGACAATTTTGTTTGTTTATGTTACCGTTTAAGTCGAAATGGGCCTCGTCAGACATAAACAGACAGTTCAACATGTTTCCGTCCTCTTCCACCATTTGAAGCATCTTCTGGCAAAATTCCAAGCGAATCGGCAAGTCTGCTGCGTTCAGTTGGTTGGCCATTTGAATTTTATATGGGAATAAGTCCAAATCATCGTGCAAAATTGACTGCAATGACTGTCTGCTTATACCCATTTGAGCAGATAAGCTTCTTGTCGAAACTCTTGGATTTTCTTGTATGGCAGCAGCTACAGCAGCGATTGTTTCCTGCGTCCGAACTGAAGGGTTTCGATGGTAAGGTCTTCTTTCGACTGTCCCATGCTCGGAAAAATTGTTTACGTGTCTCATTATGGTCCATCTGCTTGGAGGATTGCCGCCAAACGTGCGCCTAAACTCTCTTTGAACCAAAACTATGGACTCCAGTGCGTGATAGCGGCGGACAATCCAAATTCTTGTTTCTGTGTCCCAGTTATCCATTTTTATTAAATCTAAGAATCAATCTGCAAAATAAAAAAAAAAAATATCCAGATTCATTAAAAAGAAAAAAAGTTATTTAGTTTTTTTTTGGAAGCGGCTTTCATCAGCCACCCTGTATCAAATTATTGCAAATAGGAAATGTCAAACTTAATTAAATGCCAAGAATGTAAAATTATAAGGACAAATACTTGCCTTCAAAAGTCGCTAGGTACAAAGTCGCAAGAAATAATCTAGCGACATCAAAATATTTTTTGTCGCGGAAGAAATTGAAATGTCGCTAGATCTGGCGACAAAGTTGCTAGAACGGCCACCCTGTTAAGATCTCCGATATAAAAAATGAACAAATCAGATATTGAAGTGTCAAAATGACATATTCCACAAAATGATGATTTTCACGTTAAAAAAATAGCTACTCTTTAGAAACCAAATCCTTAATTGTGGTAAGTAGAAGAAAAGGTGGGAATATGGAACCTGTTGTCAAATCGGAACCCCCTTCTAGAACGAAAACTGTTAGTGACATCTATTACGCAACTGCTACACGTTGCGAAGACGCAAATCAAGTAGTCATATTAAAAAATTACACCGGTTTCGCTTCGATCATTTCGCCGTGAAGTTATTTCCAATAACCGAGCGAAATGGAAAACTTTTTTTCATTGTTTATGAAAGTCTAAAACGTAAATGTCGGGTCCTGTTTTTGTTCTGCAGTAAATTCAGAAATAGTAATTAGTGTTTGGATTACCTATTTTTCAGGTAAGAATTTTCTTATTTCTTTGAATAAGTTATGAAAACCAGTGTCTGGGAACTCCTAGAAGCACCTAATATGGAACCGGGTTCCATATTACCACTACGTGTTTTTTATTTACCAAGCAATTTTTTTTTTCCTCAAACCACCGTCATGCCGCGAAGCCAAATAAATACGCCATCTAAACCAGAAAGAAAGTCCTGGCCCTGGGACGAAAACCAAATGATCGATGCAATAAAATATGTTAGGGGAAAAAATAAGCCTGAAGAGGGCGGTGAAATTATTATCAGTTCCTCAAACAACGTTGCAAAGTTTTGTTCATAGTTCTGTGTCAATCCTGCAACCTATGGGCGATCATGATTATTAGGTTTGCGATCTTTGCACACGAAGGTAAAATATAATTTTTACATACATTTAATATGGAACCCGCGGTTCCATATAAGGAACATAAAAATGAAAAATGTAAAAATGACTTCTTTTGAATAAAGTACAAAATTTAATACAAAAAGTATTTAGAATATGTTTTTTTTTTATATATAATGTAAGATTATATGCTTTATATAATTGAACAATTTTTAATGTCTTTAGGTAACGGGTATAAACAAAAAAATTTAAAAACCAAATGGGGTTCCATATTCCCACCTTCTTTTCTACACATTTATCAATCATAAATGACAGTTATGCTCACGAATAGTGTGTTATATCTGAATAATTTTTTATCTTGCTAAATTTGCTTATAAATAAGGTATTTTATGATTACGAACAAAATATGCTTCTCAGAAGGGAATCATCTAACTGATGAGGCCACTATCTTACCTGGACGAAAGGCAATTATATATTGTTGAAGTCACTTGCACTTATTTTATTATTATTGATCTCAGCGAAACTGTCGTACAGGATCAATATTATAATGTATAGCCCGTTTCTTATGCCGATTTTAATTTAAATACGGGACATGATGATGATAGCACAATTCCGTGGCCAATGGCTCTGGGTGATCTATCATACCAATATTATTTATATTCTTTACTAGAAAAATTTTGACAAATACGACTGTTCAATTGTATTTTTGTTCTCAGAATCCATGGTTTGCCCCCTCACTCTGAGTAAGGCCGTGTATAGGCAACTTCATTGTATTCTTTGTTTTGTTTGGAAACGTGATTATTTTCTTGTCAGCTTTCTTTACGGGTTCATGTTTTGCCTTGGGATTTTATCATTTTCAATTTTTTAGAAAAACCAACAAACATTCCATCTTGGGTTCAATAAAATAAATTTGATACAAAATCAAAATTCAATGCAGAAAAAAAAAAAATTTGTTTGGAAAGTGGATATTAGTTCCTAAAATTAGTTCGGAATAAGTTCAACTGCGTGCTAACCTAACCATAAAGCAGCCTTCACATTATGCCAATAAGCATGGTTGGTTCACATTGTCGATCAACATGGTAGTGTGTACGTGTTGCAGTGTATACTGTCATCTGTCATGTGCCTACCAATGTCCAATGGATGCAGAAAAACCCATGTCCATGATGCAATATTCAGATTTGTTTGTTGCTGTAATGTTGGGCATCTCTAAAGCCCAGTAGGTACGTCCATGAAAGCACTCATTTAACTGTTCAATTTTGCTCGTGCATTTCATTTTAAATAACATTAAAAATAAGGCATAATAGTTTTAAGCTGTCCAAGACTCAGGAGAAAACAAATCCATCGAAAGTGTTCCCGCTTCGACCACCCCCCACCCCCCACAAAGTTATTTCAAAAAAAGATATTTATATTCCCTGTTAATGTCGCTTGAAGAACGCTTTTCAGAACAAAATGAGGCTACATAGGTAAGGTATATCGTACACTATTTCAGCTATCACCAAAAAATATCATGGGTACTGCAAAATTAATTCGATATATCTAATAATCTAGAAAATAATGGAGAAATACGACTTCTTTATGGATAATTTTCTAGCTGAGTGCTGAGTCGAAGATGTGGTACACTTTTAACGAAATACATACTAATGAAAATGATTGTTCAAACATTTGTGATGTATTGAACAATGAAGAGCAGTTTTATCCATCGATTTGTGCAGCTCTTTGTATAGGGCTCTCAGTTTCAATTGCTGAGCGATCGTTCAGCACATTATGCAAATTAAAAAATTGGCTTAGATTCACAATGACAGACAAAAGAGTTGATTCGTTATGCATGATGTACATTCATCGAAATCTTGCCAAAGAACAAACAAACTAGGAAAAGAGCCCAGGCGGTTGCAGCTGCTTTTCGCTTATTAACAAATGTTGTAAGAAAATATATGTTTGCTTCTTTTAATAGTTATTTAATGCTGACACGAATATAATGCCGGATGCCGCATTTTCAAGTCTTAAAATAAATTCACTTACAACTGACCTATACCTTGACATTATGTACACATATCTAACAAAATATACATAATACAAACTTTTAATAAAAAATAAATATCAAATTAAAACTGGCATAATAATTTTGAACCTATACTCAGCCCCCTCCCCGCACATAAATAACAAATTTTGATACATATCTGTAAATCCACCGATTTTCACAAATTTAACAATCTATTGGGCAACAAATATTGATATTTTTTAACGGTCTTCACATTGGATTGACTCTTCTGATTTTTCTTGACTTCTCTGTCATTTATCTCATCAATAGGTATTTCATGGTTAAAGCATTTTGTTTTTAAATTAAAGCATTTATGGATTTGTTTGACGTTTGTGGCTTAAAAAACAATTCGGTGTAATTAGTCCAAAGTGAACATCGTCTACTATAATTCTGTAATGACAGCTGCTGTCAGTTTGACAAGTGTTCGTGTTTTGATTGATTCACAGTTTAGAAAGCAATCATTTGTGAAAATTATCAGATTAAAAAACACTAATTTATAAAAATCCATAACAAAAAAAAAAAAAACAATTTAAATGACATTCCCTTCGCAAATGCAAAAAATCAAATTCTTAATTTACCAATGGAAAAAACCCTTGAGAAAATAGAAAATAGTGTTGCCAACTATACAACCACTGAAATTGATATCTACCTTGCTTATAAAAATTGAATAGCGTTCAATTAACGTAATGGATTTTTTTCGGATACTACTAATTGCCTCTTTTTGAATACCTGCATCGGTTTTTCTTGTGCACAAAGTATTATTTAGGAAAACATATCAATTCTCGGATTTAATACCTATACAAATAACTTCCCATAACAACTACTGTAACTAAAAATACAGGCATCTCCAATTATAGAAAATACCTCCACGATGCTCAAACCAAATATCATTTTAATTTTGCCACTTGCCAACATGACAATTTACTGTCTATCTTTTTTAAATTTGAATCGCATCACGTATTTCGAAAACCAGCAATCACTTAATTTATATGAACACTTAAATCTATATGAATTGATCTCTCGTTTGTTTCTTCTGTTCTTGTGAAATAATTGACCCTGCAATTTGGCCAGAGACAGAACGAATGCGGGGTAATTTTAAGGACCGTTTCTCTTGCAGAATACGAATATAAGAATTATAACTATTCGTTTAAGGTTTTGCACATTTCCTCTTCTGCAGACGATTTCTTCACTCAAATTTAGAGGTAGGTAAGTAGAGGTATACGATACGTCGACGATGCACCTTCGTCTCTTGCCGTTCAGTGCTCAGCTTAGAAGAAATGACCGTCCATTTTACTATTTCTTTTCAACTTAAATGCCCGTAATAAGTAAAATTAGTGGGACCACTATCTCTTTTAGGTATACCATGTTTAGTGTTGAAGGTTTCTAAGAAGAACACGCCGAAAAAGGGGAATATAGCAAAATGACTAACGATAACTGCTTGTGTGAGTTTGATTCTTTTATTTTGTCTGTTTTTTTTTTTTTAACTTTTTGGGTGTTTTACCGACCGTCTGGTAATATCTACCTAATCCCCCCTCCTTCATACATTCAAGGTCTGCAGATAATAAGAAAATTATACATATTACACATACCCACGAAAAGCGGTTGTTCAACAAACCCTTATTATTTATGGCTAACTGTAAAAGCAGAGTATCTTGAAAGGAAAAATGGGCCAGAGTAGGGAAGGAATAACATTAAAAAAAAAAAACACCCGGAGGAGGGTGGTCGGCGGATGGAATAATGTATAGAAAATATCCTTGTGAGAAAAATAAGAGAAAAGTGAATTTCGATAGGTAGGTAGGTATTATGTTTTCAAAAAGAAACGAAATACCTACTTTGTATAGAAAAAGAAGAAAATAAGTATAAAAGAAAAGAAGGAAGAATGCGAAAAGAATGCCAGCAATTTGGAGGTTTTATAATGTATTTAAGTATTTAGAGTATGTGTTTGTGTATATTTATTTTGTCCTACCAAACCAATGCCGTTCCCTATCGCCCTTCTTAAATAAAAGTTTTGCCATTGTTTTTTTTTTTTGTTTTTCTTTTACGTTAATTTGGGTTTTCTCTTCATACGAAAAACGGTTTATATATAGTAGGTTGGTGGTTAGGTACTGAGTTCTCATATTCTGTTAAAGCTTGCTATCTTTGAATAGAGTAGGTATATATTTCGATTTTGTTCACAGTATTGTTAAGCGGATAAGGAAAAGCTTAAGGTCTAGATGGTTTTAGGCAAGACACAAATTTATTTAGCTTTGAGTTTATTTTTTTCTTTTAGGAGATACTGTCGATTCCTAAACGAAAAGGTTGGAAAAATTGGTACAATTAGATATACAGAATTATCGATTTTTCTTGTTGTTATTGCATGACATTCTTATATATTCTTCGCTGTTCTTCCAGAATCGGTGTTTCAGTCAATGATTCAGTCATATCTCCCGCATTTCTTAGTAACGGGAGTGAGTAATCTAAAATTTACCCTTTACACTGTGGCACCATTAGCAATATTTGAGACAATGGAAATTTCGATGACACTGGCAATTTATTGCTTTGTTGTAAAATTAATTCTTTTTGATAATATTAAACATAATTTCACTTAATTTTGTCACGGTTTCTCATATTTTCACCACTAATAATTATAAAACGACTGAAAAGCTATTCCAAAACGGGAAGAAACTATCTTGAACAAGGCGAATCGTCAAAATGTATTGCCTCCGCATTACTTACTTACTTAGGTCCTCGGACCTATTACGTCCGTGATGTTTCCCTTACGGGACATAGGGCCTCCACTACACCTACGCGCCATCGTGTACGATTTCTTGAAATGTATTTCAGCTCTCTCTAACTTTTCCCCAGTCGTGCCGATTCCTGTTCGACCGTTCTTCGCCATGTACTTCTAGGCCGGCCCAAATTGTCTTCCCTCCTGTGTGAGCGGGTTCCACTGCATTGCTTGCGATGCAATGCACCGATCGCCTTTTCGAAGCGTATGGCCAATCCACTGCCACTTTCTTCTTCGTATAATGGAGTCTATGGGCTCCTGACCCGTTCTCGCATGAAGTTCGGCATTGGAGATACGGTTGGGCCAGAAAATCCTCAAGATGTTTCGTAGACATCTATTAACGAAGGTTTGCAGCTTTCTAGTGACAGTTTCAGTGACTTTACAAGTGCTGCAGCCGTAAAGCAGAACGGATTCAACATTGGAGCGGAACAGTCGTAGCTTGGTCCTTAAGCTAAAAGAGTTGTTTCTCCATATTTTGGACAGCATTCCGAACGCAGCCTTTGCTTTTCTGATTCGGCTGTTTACGTCCAGTTCAGTTCCGCCACCCGTAGAGACAATACTCCCAAGATATTGGAAATCCTGTACTACGGGTTGTCCAGAAATATTTACTTGGATTGATGAGGAAGTTCCAAGGCTGATCCTTTTAGTTTTTGCCGAGTTGATCTTAAGCCCTACGATTTCTGCTTCTCTCTCCACCCTTGTTGTTATTTGATGGAGATCCATGATCCTATGAGAGAGTAAGCATATGTCGTCCGCGTAGTCCAGATGTTTGAGGTGAGATTGCAGAGTCCACTGAATTCCTCCATTTCCATTTGACAAAGCTGCGTGCAGTACGTCACTTACCACCAACAGGAACAGTATTGGTGACAGTATACAGCCTTGCCTAACTCCACTTTGGATTTCAAACTCCTCTGACAGCCTACCTTTGTGCAAAACGTGACACCTGGATCCATCATATGTAGCCTTGATAATAGCAATCAATTTATCTGGGATGCCCCTCCTGTGCAAAGCAAGCCAAATAAATTCTCTATTGACACTGTCGAACGCCTTTTCAAAATCGATGAACAGCAGGTGAAGTGGTGATCGATATTCAACGCACTGTTCGATGATGATCCGCAAGGTGTTGATGTGATCCACACAGGAAGATCCAGTGCGGAAACCTGCTTGTTCGGCGTCGAGTGTGTCTTCGAGGTGGTCTTTAATTCGGTCCAATATTATCCTTGCTATTATCTTGGCTACTGCAGGCAGAACGCATATTCCTCTCCAGTTTTCGCACTGTGTGAGATCTCCTTTCTTTGGAAGCTTGACAATCATTCCTTTTTTCCACTCTTCAGGAAAGCTCTCTGTTTCCCAAGCTCTCTTAATAAGTGGGTGCAGTAGCTCGCTCGATGTCGTTGGGGCTGCTCCTAAGAGCTCTGCAGGAATACCATCAAGTCCAACCGCTTTGTTGTTCTTCAGTGCTTTGATGGCGGTGATAATTTCTTCTTTACTGGGGGGTACGGTGCGTATTCGGGAAATTGTTACTTCGGGTAGCTCAGTGGGAATAGGGTTCACTTCACTTGCGAAAACGCGGTTTAAAACCGCAGAAAAGTGTTCCCTCCACCTTATGAGCTGGTCCTCATCCGAAATTAGCAGGGATCCGTTTGTGTCTTTAACCAGGTGTTGTTTAGAGCTCTGGACACCAGTGAGCTCTTTGGTAATTCTGTAGACGGTCCTACTGTCACACCTACTAGCGGCTTCTTCTGCTTCTGTAGCCAGTGCGTTGATGTAGTTACGCTTATCACGTCGCACACTACGGCCTCCGCAATGGAAGGCAATAATTGTTTTCTATAAACAAAGAATATAAAACTAAGAACACAATTATTTTAATTTTTTCATTTTATAATTAAATAAGGACATTGTACCTACCACTCGTGCAAATTCAGCATAACTGGCTTGCCTTTTTCGAAGCCAGTAGTAGCTGTGAAGACAGTAGAGAATCAAAAGAGGATTCGTTCAGACTTGTATATAAAGTGATCTTGATAGCCGTTGGTGAAAATGTTTGAATTAAATTTTCTTTCAGCCACAGCTTTTAAAGGGAGGCGGGACCGAGAAATTTAAACATTTCCAAAAAAGGCAACAATTTTCAAACATGATTGAATAACGGCTATGATTTGGAAAATGTCTTAAAACCCCGATTTTTTTGGGATAAAATTTTTCGCTCGGGAAATATGCGATTTTGCGGCTTTCGGGTGACATTATTTAGGGCGCCAATATTCTGTTACATACCGATTTGTCAAACAAAATATGCTGGATTTACACGTATGTTCATCTGCAAATATGAAGAAAAGTAGAGCGGGACAGAAGTATGTCAAAAAACCGAACATGTGAAAGAGAACCATCATAAAGATGAACATTTCCATCTTCATAACTGCATTATGGTACTTCCTATAATCTGCATGAATGAAGATCCTCTGCATTTTAGTCTTCTCTCTCTATCCAACAAAAGTGAATTTTATATTTTGTATCGCCCTTTTTTTTGCATAAGGCTAAGTCAGACGAAGATATATGTAAATCCACCAATAGAATGTCAAAATAAATTGAAGAATTTTTGCAAAGATTATAAATTGGAAAACCTTTAAAAAATCTGATTTTTTTTAAGATAAAATTGTATGTCGGGGAAAAATTGATTTTAGGGCTTTTTGGTGACGCTTGGAACAAAATATTCTGTGTACGCCAAAATTTAGTTTATTACCTATCTGTCAAAGCATGTACTGTCAAATTTCATTAAAGGATGGCTACCATGATGATGGATTACAAAAAACCTCTAAAAACCTGATTTTTTTTAGTATTATTATACAACCATATTTGTCTCGTGTGTTGTGTTGCTGTGTGGCGTAGGAAATAAATATACGGAATGACAGCGAACCCCGACTCCACAACACAACACAACACACGAGACATGAGTGGTTCCGAATTAAAAGCTTCTTTATTGGCTTCAAAAAAGGTAAGCCAGTTGACGAGCAAAGTAAGCTAAGTTGGTAAGAAAATGTGAGTGTATTGCCACTGGCTAGCCCGTACTGGCTCGTGTGGCCTCAGCATAAGAAACAAATTAATCGATTTTCGAATCCACTTCACTCACGTAAGGAGACTGATTTTCATTACATGAGTTTAGATTTCGATTTGGAATTATGCTTAAATGTAGTTGAGCTTAATTACAGAAGGATTTTGGTCAAATCATCAAATACAATTGAATACATACCTACACATAAATAAGTTCATATTTTTAAACAAACATGCAAAAAAAAAAAAAACAGTTCACAAATTTTGACTCGACTCTAACTTTAAGTAAGATTGATTTCGTTGAGTGGTAATGTGAATCTTACATTACCACTCAACGAAAGTATACAAAGGTTCGCATCAGTTTCGAGGTCCAACTCGCTTCAATACCACACGCACACGAAGTGAACGTAGTAAACAACGTACTTAATACTTTATTAGTCTCTTCAAATTAAATATTATACCTTAATATGTAATGTCTTGTTTTTAAATCATTAAACTTTACCTTAATAGTCTCCTTATTTTTAATGATTTTAATTTATATCAAAAAGTTTGAACTCTTTGGGGCATATTCATAGTTCCAGATAGGCGCAGAATTAACTAAACTTCAGTTTAAGACAATTTTGGCTCAATGAATACAGACCGATTTTATTTACAAATTGTTGGTTTTATATTTGTATAAGACAATTAACTTGGTATACTACACAAATAGCTTCAAATATTTTGAAATGATAAACTTAAAAAAATAGAATCAACCTCCGAAAATTCAACCAAAGCTATGTTTAACTTAGACCCAGGTCTAAAATGACTATGAATACGCCCCTTTATGTTTTGTTTAAATCAAAATCATTTCGGGAGGGGCTTCAGCCCCTCAAGCCCCCCACCCTGGCTACGTGGCTGCCGAGGATATTTACTGCCTCAAATACTGCCAATGGAGCCCCTAGGTTAATTTGTTGAGGTTTAAGAAAGCTTGTGGGATTTTAATTATTTCTATAGAACTTCTTATAAATCTTGAAACAGTAGGGCTCAATTTTTTAGTTCGATATTACCGGGGTATCTATGGCGTCCCAATAATAGCGCCGGATTTAAATTTGCCGCCATTTGGGTAATACGACTTTGTACGGTGATTAAGTAGGATTGGTTGTTATGACAAACTTGAACTTAAATCAGCCGAACTAAGTGGGCACAAATGTTGAGTGCAGGCTGAGTCAGGACCACGTTTGTACAGGTACCCCTTATTTATAGTTTTTGTTTTTTATTTAGTTTAATTTAAGCCTTAGGTCATTCAATTACAAAATTTAAAACGTTTTCTTAAGCCACTGTTCATGTGTATTGTGACTTTTTGCACCCTTTTGCTGGAAACCGCGCTACGGGGACTCCATGCGGTCGACTGTCTTAGTGCGCATGAACAGGCCCAAAGAGTTATTCTATTTTTCGTGTCAATATTTTTAAAGTCCATCATGAATACGATTCCCATACGCCCAATTGTTCGGGTTTCATAGATTTGACTGCCACCACTGCTTGCTGCAAAACACGAACCCATCAAATCGGCAGTTGGAACAAATCTTTTGGATTAAAGTGGAGGCGGTGCTCCTGGTCCAGTGGATCCTCCAGGTCTGCCACAGTCAGCACCACCCATCATTTGTGGTGCAGGCGTGCAGGTGGAGCAGCTGGAGGTTGAAGTATTGGTGGTATGCCTACTACATTCGGCCCTTCATGCCGGCATTAAGCATTCACTGAGGGAAGGAATCGTTCGCGGCAAACGTAAAAATTGCCCAAACGACTTTATCGTTTGCCAGCCAGTTTTTACAGTTCGTTTGCAGCAAACTCTTAAATTAGTTTGAGACAAACAATTCATACTGTTGTAGCAAAATTCTATCGTTTGTTTCAAACGAAAAGAGTGTTTGTGTCAGACGAATAATGGTGTTTTGTAAAGATATTTACTGTTTGTGGCAAACGAATGGTGCTTTTAGAGTAAACGTTTATACTTTAACGACAAGCGAATGGGTCAATTGTTATAGAAGATCAAAGTGGTTATGACAAATGAATAACACGTTTGTTGCTAATGACTTGTACGTTTGTCACAATCAATACAGTGGCTGCTGGTTTTCCCTTAATTCTGAAATTATATTATTTTATTTTAATTGAAAAAAATGTCAAGTTTTACTTACCTGGATTTGAACTGGTATCCTTCCGTATCGAGAGCGAGCTAATTTGCAACATAAAATCCTCTGGCAATATGTTAATCAGTTGAGTTGAGCAGAGGAAATGTACTGATTAAGAAATGTGGCTTAGACAATTTCATGTATTTTAATTATTTTAACTATGATTAATTATTTTAACTATGACGAGGACGACCGAAGTATTTAAAATATTGGGTCAGTTTTTGTTTTAAACTATTACTACGTAGATGTGCTCCTAGGACTGAATCAACATTTTTAAGAAAATCGTTTTGTTTAACACAATAATTGTTTTTATGCGTTGTAAATTAATTATATATTGATGGAAACCCAACATGTGCTTTAAATAAGTATTAAATGTTTATGTTTTAATCATTTTAACTTCATTATTACAAAAAAAAAAAAAAAAAAAAAAGTTGGGCACCAGCAGGGATCGAACCGGCAACCTTCGGGTCTATGCAATACCTGGAGTAAAATTTTCCATTCTCCAGTCATATGGATTTAGTACGATACTAAAAAGATGTGATTGTAACTTTAGTAAAATGTAAGGGGATAGTACGATGCTAAACTTGTTTAAAATTAGCAAAACACAATCTGAACCTAGTATCATACTAAAATTGATTAAACATCGTACTTAATCATCTAAAATTTTGCACCATTGTTTTTCGAAATGAACGACGGAGATGTAGGTAATTTTAATTATTTTTAATGCAAAGATTTTTAAACTAGCATTTATTTTATTTTTTAATGCAAATATTTTCGAATTTTGACTTTGCTATTTTTAAAGCAACAAATTTTCAATTTTGAATTGCTTTCTTTTTAAATGCAACATATTTTCAATTGAAATTTGATTTTTGTACAAGTAGTGCTGAACTTCAGAACAATATCAAATTGATAGAGCAAAACATGTATTGAAACGTACCCAATACTTGCCCTATAGATTACCTGAAATTGGTTAGATAGGAATTAAACATATAAAATACTTTTTCCAAATAGGAAATTTATTGCTGCAAGCGAATTTTTTTTAAAGAAACCTAAAATAAAAAACTCTTTCGCCTCAAAAGCATGAAATGTTTACCAAAAGCATTAAGTTAATTTGTAAAAATAAGATTTAAAAATGTATACCCTGCAATTATTCAATCGTTTGCTACAAATTAGTTTACTTTCTACGAATTAACCATTCGTCTCAAATGTTCGATTCATTAGTTGCAAACAATTGTAATTTATATAGTAAACGTAAAACTTTTTGCAGCAAACTGCATTTCAAAAGCTTAATTCGCAATCGATTCATTCGTTTGCCATACACAATTACACTTGCTTGCAAACATCATGTCGTTTGAATTTGGGAAACACTGTCATTTACCGTAATCAACCCAGGCAAATTGAGCTCCAAACGAATGGGTTATTTGTTATATGTTTGATGCAATGGAATTCCTTTCTGTGGCGACTGTAATACAATTGCTACAAATGAAATACGTTTGCAGGGATTGTATAACATTTCCAGCAAAGGTATTACAATTACAGCAAAGGAAATTCGTTACTCGCAAACGCAAACAAAAATATTAATTTTCTAAGTGTTGGTTCCCAACCGTCAAACACTGGTGGTGAAGCTGCTGTTCCTCCTCCACACAGGCATCGGGTCCTAGATTTGCCCAACTAGGCAGCTTAGTGACTGCCACTAAAGCGGCCACTGATTTAATTGAATGATCATCCGGCTACCATGCACCATGAATCCCCAGTCCGCTAGCTCGTGATCATAGTAATCCGACGTAAGTTAAGGTGAATTAGTATTTGAAGTTCGTCCTAGAGCCATTTCGTCATGTTGAGAAAAGAGATCAAGTCTTTGATCTTCATTTCCGAAAGTAAATCAATGTCGTCAAAAAGAAAGCATTCCGAATGATTGTGCTCTAGCTTTGGCCAGAGCAGGGCACTTGGAAATGAATTACTGTTTCCTTTTTCCTGCTGATCCTGCTGCGACAGTAAGTATTGCAAGGGATGCCTAGCTTCGCTGCATGCTCTCCTATTGATCAGTGTCCCGCTACAGGTTGCAACGACCTTGGCTGTTTCGTGCCTGGGTGTGCATATAAGATTAATTGTTTGGGGTTTATTATAGGTGGGCCATATCTTCCTAGATATGTATAATGCAGTTAGTTTAACTGTTCCACTTGCGGTTTTATTCAGTGGGAAAAATTGAAAGAATATTGACCTTCATAACTCCAAGCGGAATGTTGACTCTTTCAAGTGACAATTTAGGGCAAGTGAGCTATTAAGGGCTGATCCTTGCCTGGCCAGCTCGTTAGCCTGTTCATTTCCCTCAATGCAACTGTGACCCGGATCCCAGATAAGAGTGACAACGAGGTTAATGTTCAGACTCGCAAGCTCATCCCGGCATTGCTGGACCAATTTAGATGATGGTGTAGTCGAATAAATGGCTTTAACAGCCGCCTGACTGTCTGTGCTAATAGGCATATTACGGTTCTGGTTTGGATCTTGTTTTTTGCAACTTGCATGGTTCCGTGATTGCCAATATTGAGTTCCGCGCAAACTAAAATCTGTTTTACATGCTATGAGTATTTAAGAACATTTGAATTTTTTTTTTCACGCATGTGCCTCATGGAAACATGTTCAGCCCATTTTCCAATACGAATATAAAGGAAAAAACATTGCTGAGCTGTTGCTCTTGTCATCACTGCTGGGCTGGGGTACGTGAACGTGGTGCATAAAATTCTTCTCTATGGTCAGCCGTTTAATATTCCACCGTTTTCTGTGACGAACAACTTAAATGCAAGTCATCCACTAGGTATATGATAATGACACCTAACAATTTAAAGGGATTATTATAAAATTTGACAGAGGATAAAATATAATCCTTCTCACAAACCATAAAACAAGAACAAAAACAGAATACCATATAGGTAAGGTAGGCAAAACGCATGTTAAGGGGAAGAAGGAACAACAACAGACCGACATCATACATACAGTCGACAATGCCACACCTTCATAATTAAATTATGATGAAGCAAATCTCAAGCTGTTCCTAGTTTTTTTTTTCAAACAAAAAAAAAGAAAAAAAATATATTAAACAGATCCAACCAAATCCATATATGGGATTGGTTCATAATATTCATGGTGCTAAGGCTCTTTCTGGTGATGTGTAATCCTTCAAAGTGCCAAAGTCGACCGAAACTGTATCTATACATAACACCCCTCTGGAAAAAGAATAAAACCCAAACTATTCAAAAATATTGCGAAACCAAAGAGGATATTGATTACATTAACCCCTAGCCTCCGTTCGCTGTCTAGGTATAAGGGAAGGTATCCTTATATTATATTTTGTTAAACAACCTTATGTTGTAATTATGAGATCAAGTGGGCATGGCTAATCGATTTCACCCCGTAGTGAGGTCCTCGTCCTTTACCACTGAGCACTGGCTGACTGCAATATACTTTTACATTTTTCTATTGTTTACCTCACACCCGCCACGACGATGTAACAATAACAACAGTAGAAAAGTAATAATGCATAGTTTAACTCCCAATATACAGAGGGACAACCATTATTATAATTTAAGGGTCCTTAAGCGTCCTCAACTTGGCGCGGTGTGACAGACGCGACGGACGGGACGTCTGTTTCTGGTGTATAGATAACTATAAAAGTATTAAAAGTCCTTTCGTGTTGGCAACAATTAGCCTTACCTGGTACCTATCGCTTACAAAATATGAACTCGTACCTAATCCCAATCGTTAATTGTTCAACACAATTATTCATTTTGTCAATTTGTTAAATTTTGTTTTTGTTTGCAGTTTAAAACCCCCACCAAAAGATGGCGTCACCAAGAGCAATCCATCAAAAAGACATCGAGAGCGTCTAAATGCCGAGCTGGATCTTTTGGCTTCATTGTTGCCCTTCGAGCAAAATATTCTTAGCAAATTAGATCGACTGAGTATACTAAGGCTGTCTGTTAGTTACTTAAGGACTAAAAGTTACTTTCAAGGTAAGAGCTTACATAAATATACACATTTGACAAAAAAAAAAAACTACTTAATTGCTTCTAATAAGTTTGACAAACAGTCTGACAATTTATCAATTTAATTTTTCATTTGCTGTGATGGCGCTGGGTAAAGCTCCCCGCCTTCCCCTTGGGAATTGATGTAATTATTTTGTACATTTTGTTAAAATGTTTATTTAGAGATTTGCCTTTTTTTGTGTTTTATTTCTTGTGGCGCGCAATTATTATTGTCGTATACAGCGGCAGCCATAAATAAATATTCACAAAAAAATACTATCAAACAACTTTGTTAATGGAAGTGTAGCTATAGTGTGGTCAAATTAATGGAAGAGCATAATATTTAACATCAGATATAACAAAAACTACTGTGCAAATCTTTGACGCACGTGTCGAACATAAAATGGTTAAGTTGTTAAGTTGAACCATGGCATTGAAGAGGTCAGATCAGAAGAGGATTCTTTGTTTAATATATTTCCTGAATTTACCATCTAAACATATCCGGCCATTTGACCATTTCGACAATGACGCACGGGGTGAATGAAAATGTTTATTCAGTGTTTTTTTTTTTTTGGGACGGGCCTAATTGCTTTTCTATTTTGTTTTTTTTTTTTGTCTGTGGAAGTTGGGAAGAATCAAAGTTCGGTGTCGTGAAATAATGCCGATTTTTAAAATTCGGCCTTAGTTCACTTAACTAAAAAAAATTAAAATAACGCTTAAACATTGTCGTTCGGCCTTATTTCTCTTATGTGGCGTTATTTCGCTAGACTTTATTTTACGGTACCTGCCTCACAACGAAGTGGATAAATACAAAAATTAAAATTGATAGAAAACTAAATAGAATTAATTTCCAAAAAAAAACATTTTGCTTGCTCCTATTTTTTTTTTAACGTTTTCTTTTGTAGAGTAAAACAAAAAATAGAGGAGTCACTCGAATGTGAACACCGTCATAGAAACAGGAAAAAAATGTTTGCTATAACTATCTGATGTTTACTTGACTTTTGAAAAATTGGCCCTTAAATTTTCATAAACAAAATTGTTGGCTCTGATTGCCGGACATGTAGCCTGAGGACCATTAGGGGCTAGTTATTGCTATCATAAAAAAATTTTAATTTAAAGGGTCAGTTTGTTGAGTTCACAGTTAACAAAATTATTTTTACTGATAGCAAATCGTCGAACGTGTAAGTGGAATAAAATTATTATCAAAGATTCTGTAGTTTTTGTTGTTAATTATTATCGACATCGGTCATTAGTAGATTTTGGTTTACTATTTTTATATTCAAAGTTCTAAAAGAAATGTACACCACTATGAAAAAATTGGGCCTTAGACGTTTAAAAAGTAGTGATCATAATTGGCATGTTTTCTTGCCGGCTTATATAGAATTGGACGAAAAAACTACATCTGAGCTAAGTACAACTCTCAGGTATTATACTGCGCAGGTTGTCAGAAATTAAAAATGTCTGTTCCTTTGATTTTGAAGTAAACTAAGAAAAATATATGTGATGATTGTTTGAAATTAAATTAATTTTGCGATGGATTTTGACAACATGTGCAGAACTGAACTAAAATGACAACGCTAATATAATACCTGTAATATATGTACCTTGAGTACAAATAACCACTAATGTTATACATCTAAGGCTTGAAAAAAGGTATTAGCAGCACGATTTATAATTTTTATGGAAACGTCAACGTATTAAAAAAAGGGGTGCTTATTTCTTACAATTTAATTTGTTTGCCGATCAGTGACGATCCGAAGTTGCATCATAGGACGCCTAATATGAAAAATTCAAAATACATTCTTACGCTGTGGGTCCATTGTCGAGATTTTTGCTGAGATAAACAACCTAACTCAGCTGGTCGACGAGCCTACTCGGATTCCTGACGTTGCAGGTCAATCCGCCAACACTCTAGATTTGTTTCTTACCTCTGACCCTGATAAATACACTATAAGTGTATTATCGCCTCTAGGCACATCAGACCATTGTGTCATATCTGCGAATTTCTCGTGCCACCAAAACACAGTTAAAGAAAAAACTCCCAAGAGAACCGTTTGGCAGTATGAGAAAGCCAACTGGGACGGTCTCAATGTTTTCTTCAGGAACTTTAACTGGTCACTATGCTTCCTCGATAGTGACGTAGATTCCAGTGCAGATATGATTACAAACTTAAATCTTTCTGGAATGAGAAATTTTATCCCGAATAGGGTGAAACCTATCAAACCCAAAGAAAACTCATGGTTTGATTCGAGCTGTAAAGAGGTTATTAGGGTTAGAGAAGTAAGCTTCCGAAGTTATAAAGCCAACCCTACAGAGGAAAACCGGAAAAAGTTTCAACAAGCTAGAAAGACCTGTAACGTTCATATTCGACGAACCAAATTTTTACATGATCAAAAATTATGGCAAAAAATTCTACAATGTCCCAAAGGTAGTAAAAATTTTTGGTCATTTGTAAAAAACATACGAAACACCACCTCGTCCTCGGTTCCAACGCTCGTCTTCAACGATACTCATTTTGTCAGCTCAATCGATAAAGCCAATTTGCTTGCAGCACAGTTTGCTGTTAATTCGTCGCTGCCTGAAAGTGATAAGACTCCTCCTGTACTTGAGAGCGCAAATGATTCTATGGGACAAATCTTCTTCCGCACTCGTGCAGTTGCCAGAGTTCTGAAAGATCTCGATATACACAAATCCGCTGGCCCGGATAGTATCCCCCCCATTGTTCTGAAGAGGTGTTCTTCAACGCTGGCAAAACCACTGCGTAAGCTTTTCCATCTGTCCTACTCTACTGGTCTCTTTCCGAGTGGATGGAAAACAGCATTTGTCCAGCCTGTCCCTAAAAAAGGCGTGTCTTCTTCCCCCTTCAACTATCGGCCAATTGCGCTTACGTCCCTTCTTTCCAAGGTCATGGAAACGCTGATTAATTTTCAGCTCAAGAAATATCTCGAAGAACGAAAGCTTCTTAATGACCGGCAGTACGGCTTTCGTAGCAATAGGTCCACTGGTGATCTGATGGTATATCTCACCGAACAGTGGCACAAATCTTTACATCGTTTTGGAGAAAGTAAGATTATTGCGCTTGATATTTCCAAAGCATTTGATAGAGTTTGGCATCAAGCTCTCTTATCGAAAATGCGTGCATTTGGTATCGATGAATCTCTTCTTCGTTGGATTAGAAATTACCTTTCGGACCGTTCAATACAAGTTTTATTGGATGGTTTCAAGTCTGAAATTCACAAAATAAATGCTGGTGTGCCCCAGGGCTCCGTTCTGTCTCCGACTCTCTTCCTTATATTCATAAACGATCTTTTATCTGAAACTTCTAATCCATTAAATTGTTTCGCTGACGACAGTACCCTCAGCTTCTCATATTCGTTTACAGATTCTCATCCATGTCCTTCGGATGTGGAACTTGAACGGCAGCGTATGATAAGCTCACTAAATTCTGATCTCGACAGCATTGTCCATTGGGGAATAAAAAATCGTGTAGAATTTAATGCTTCAAAAACTCAATGCTGTCTACTGTCGTTAAAACAAAACCCACCCCCCATGCCACTATCCATGAGTGGCACTTGCATTGAGGAAACCGAAAAGCTTTCAGTCCTCGGTATGTGTGTCACTGACCACCTTTTATGGAACGACCACATATTCGACATCGCCAAAAATGCTGCTAAGTGCTTAGGTTTTCTCCGTCGATGAAATTTTTCTCCCCTTCTGATCTGGCTGTGATCTACAAAGCCTTTATTCGTCCAAAACTTGAGTATAACTCTCACATTTGGGCAGGTGCTCCAATAACCCACTTGAGTTTATTGGATAGAATTGAAAAGAGAGCTCTTAAAATGATAGGTGAAAGAACTATAACGGAAACATTCTCATCCCCTGAGCACCGTCGAAATGTTTCATGTCTTTCGTTATTTTACCGTTATTTCCATAAACAATGCTCTAGTGAAATAGCCAGCTGCATTCCTCCCCTTAAACAATTCAACCGTAATACTCGCGCTTCTAGGAATGCCCATCAGTTTACCCTTGAGCCCAATTTCGGACGTACTGTTAAGTACAGAGATTCTTTCTTTAGTCGCACTACTCGAATGTGGAATGCTCTACCATGCTCAATTTTCCCCTCCCATTGTGATCTACAGACGTTCAAAACCAATGTGCATCGGTATCTCCTTTTAAATCCCCTCCAATCTACCTAATCGCTCGTGCTGTGTATATCATCTTAAGGGTAGCCACAACCCCTTTTGCACGCGCTTAATATAAAAAAAAAGCCATGGGAATTGCAATGGTCTTGGCCATGGCAAATTATTGCTTTGGTGGAGGTGGATATTCAATTCACTTTTTTTAATTATTTTTTTGGGGGTTCCCTTTTTGTTCAACCTTAAAAGCTATTTCAAATCTGGTATGAAACGTTTTCAAAAAGGCGAAACGTCAAAATTTATTTCCTTATTGATGGAAAGCAATAATTGCCTTTCACCTGCTGGGCATTGCCGAAGCCTTTCCAATGTCAACATTCAAGGCAATGGCAATATGCATGGCAATTTATTAATTCATTGGCAATGGGAGCACCTGGATTAGTAGGTACTTCCACGTAAAACGTATACTAGGAGCTTACCTCGTTCTACCCAATTGTTTAAATTTGTTAAATGTATATAGCTTCCTAATAAAAACGCTTAATAAATTATTCCCTTCACAATAAGAGATTTTATTCGTTAGAAGAGCACTACCTGTTTTTAGAATCAAGAATATGAAGTTTTTTCTTATTTTTTTTTTTCAATTGGCATCACTGTTTCTTCTGACAGTAATTTGACAACCGATAACTGGTCATTTCAATCAGATGTACCACTTAGAATGCAAGTTAACATTCAGGGGATATTTAATTGTAGACATACGGCCACAACTGTGCTAACATTTATATTTATAAAATGGCAGAAAATGGTATACAAAAGGCTTTCCCAAACAGACGCGAAACCTACGCTGACAACAGATTTTTGTTATTTGGCATTAGGTATCTGTCATTTTTGTTATCGTTCCGATTTCCGAATGTTTCGCTATGATTTCGCGTTGGCTTAGGAAAACCTTTAGCTAACCAAAATCGCGGGACTTTTTATTCATATACCTATTATTCATATGAATAATCCTTTTAAATTTTGAAAAATCACCTATTCCAAAATCGTACGATTAAAAAAGTTTAAACAAAAAGTTTGATTAAATGTTCTCAAAAACTGGCGCGAAACATTCGCTCCGCGGAGGGAATATTTTACAATGATAACAAAAATTGCCGTCGGCGAATGTTTTGCGCCGCTTCGCTCTGGCTTGGGGAGCCTTTAACGTAGGTATATTTTTGATTTAGTTTTACTTATGTATTATGTTTACACTGAACGAAATTGGTACATTTTGATGAAATCGTCTTTAAAATTTCAAATTTCCCATACAAAAAGGAATAGGCGTTTTTCTTTTTTTTTTAGCTCAGAGCATAATATACTGAGCTGTCAAAAAACATGTTTCTTTTTTAGCGCAGAGTGCCTACAATGTGTTTCTTTTTTAATCAGAGCTAGCTCGGACCACGCTTCATTTGCTGGTGCTCGAAATAAACAGACCTTTTATTTTTTTCAACAATGAGTTCAGAAGAAGCATGCCCTGTCGCTACAGGTAAAATAAGTATACAAAATTAAATAAGGTACAAATTAATTTTAGAACACACTGCTCGGGGCTTATAAAGAAAAAACTCCTAATGACATATAATTTTAAAATCATTACGAGCATTCAATGATTGCGTTTGAAATTGTGTTTTATAACAGTTTATACCAGTTTTTCGCTGAAGTACACAAACAGGTCTAACGAAACTGCGAGCGAATATACACAAGTTGCTGTCAGTTTCTGCTTACCTTCAAAAATAACTTGGTTATGGTATTTTTATTCAAATTTACTAATTATGTTCTAAACAGTGCTAACAATTCAATATCGTGCAGTTTGTTCAGTGGGAGAATAGTATAGTAATTTTTAAAAATTGTTATACATATGACATTGTTCTTAAAACATATTGTGGAGTAAAATTAAACTCTATTATCAACCTATGTACATAATGTAGTAATAATAACCTACCTATTTGAAGTTATAACCAATATTCTGCATTATAATCTAATTTATTTTTCATTCGGAACGCATTCCGTAGATTAAAACTCTCTTAATTGACGTTTGGCTTATTAAAGGATCATAGAAAAACATATTATAGCATATTCATCAAAAGTTAGAGTAGGTAGGTAGGTACATATATCTATGTACCTACCTATAACGTCAGCTTAGAAACAACAAAACAATTTGGTTGATTTACAATATAGCATATGTTTCCTCAAGAGGACTATAATAAACTGACTAGGACAACTCCGACGTACGACCGACCGTCTTTCGTCTTTGACGGCTGCATTGAACTCAGGTTTGTAAATAGGTTGAGGCCTTTTCATATAGCTAAGTTCAATGACTCTTCTGGTGAACCGTACCCATCTATAACAACAACAGCCAGAGGGATAGATACCTTTTGTTTTGTTGTTACCTGGCGGTCGACCGACCAACAACGCCAACATACCAAAAGGAACCCCTTCTGAGGATTGGCCTTTAATATGTACCGTATGGTCTACTAACTTCCCTTCCTGGCACAGGAACTACAATTCGTATATTTAGGTATATACAGCAGTTTGTATCCCAACGTTCATTAACATTAGTTCCATTTCATTTTCCTGCTTTTTATTTTCTATAAGATACATTCTTTGACTTTACCTTACAACTATACAACAAAGTTGATGATGGTTTAAAAGTTCCCAGCTCAAACAATCAACTAAAAGTCCTTTTAATCCTTGGAGAGAAATTAATGACAACTATCTGGAAAATGTGTCAGGTATCCCCGCGCACGGTTTGCTTATTGTTAAGTGCGGATATTTAGGTACATAACATATCTACGTTCAGTGGCATTTCACATCAGTCACAGGGCCGGCCGTTCTGGTCCATTAACTCTTTCGGGTTTATTTTTTTGTTTTGACTCGAGACGCGTGTCGTCAAGTTAAATAAACAAAATAATGCTTACGTGCCCTTAGGTTTGATGTCCTTATTTTTGTTTTGGTCATTTGTGGTGCTCTATGTGCAAATATAAAAATATACAACACGGCATTAAGATGATGTTGTTGTGAATAAAAAGTGTAGGCGGAATAGGATTAGGTACTATTAAGTTGTCAAAAAAAAAAAATCATTACAATGGCGCAAAACTTTAGTCGATTAAGAACGGTGTTACATTATTTCTTGTATGATACTATATTGAGAATATGTATTTTGATAATTTTAATTGAGTAAAGCATCGAACTGCTCCTAACATTTTTCTAAAGCTAAAATATTTTTGCATATTTGATCTTTTTAGTACTAAAATGACGTATGTTTGTGAATTTTTTGCATGAGCTGTCACTTTTTTGGACGTGTTTAGCCGGAGTTTTTGAAGGAAATTTGTTTAGTCTGATACTAATTGTATTAAGTTTAAGTTCATTGAGAAGTATACTACCTACAGTAGAAGTATATTTAAAAAAAAAAAAAATGACTTACACATTATTCACCAGGATTTCGGTTGATTTTTTTTTATTTGTATAACCTTTACACCTGTCCTGCCATAATGGCTTTGCACATATGAAATTAAAATGTCCGTATTGATTTTTCACATGAATAATGCCTTGCCGCTCAGCGTTACACTAAAATAAATAGAACATATTTGAAAGCTAAGCCGTGCCCGCCGCTCTGCCGCTCATAAATGACAACGCTCGCGGCTGAATCACTGCTTGGCCACGACAACACAATTTCATATGTTTTTTTTGGAGTCTAAGGGTATGTGTACGATTTTTTGTGAAAATCACTTTCAAACTCAAAAATGTTGAGGAAAATGTTTTCCAAAATTAAAAACCTACAGATTTTTTTTTTTTAAATTGTATCATAAATTGGTTAAGTATTCAAATTCACTGCCCTCTTTAATTCTGAATCGAACACAGAAAACTAGAAATCTGTTCTAGTTTATAATGAAAATAAGTAAAACTTAGCCCTTTTGTATAGGAACTAAAATTTTTTTAAAAATCCTTTTTTGTCTGTCTATGTTTTTTTTTCTGTATTGAACAGTATTTGTAGAATTTACTTATGCGCCGAGCGACTGCATTACTGTGGCTTACAGTGTTTTCAAACCAAACCCAAAACCCAGTTTTCGCAAAAATATCAGTTTAAACTTTTAAAGCAAAACCCACCGCTAAAACACAAGTTTGTCTAAATTTTTGTTAAAAATCACAAGTTTTGATAAAACACAAGTTTAAAATAAAACTTATCGAAAACTAGTTGGAACAGCAAGATTAACAAAACAAACACACCTTTTAAAACATTCACCGTTACCGCTCAATTAAACGTCAAAAAAAAAACAGTCGATGTGGGTTGCTGTAATAGGAAAACAAGAGACGCATCACAGGTAACCGCATCCTTACTAAATACAACCAGCGACAAAAAAAAAAAAAACTCCCAGCCGATCTGCTGAATAAAACCCTTCCAGTTTTCAGAATTCCTGCCGTTTGGCATTGAATTAAACAAATTTTTCAAATAATTTTCTTTCTGTATATTATACTTTTTGGCGTTTTTCTTTGATTTTCTTCACCATTTGCTGCGAACAGTTCTCAATCGCATTCAGGTCCGGACTGTTTTCTGCCCCAACACCAAACATTGTAACGGCTCCCTATACCTCCATTACATAAGGAGATATAAATAAATCGGGTGGCACAACGGCTCATGAAGAACCAGGGCCTAGTGACTAACAACTCGCAGCCATTCCTGTGTGCGCCTTTCGACAGGAATGGAAGGGACCTACAATTTTATGCCGAATCCGTGATACTCTTGGAGGACTGAAAAAAAACTTTTTAGTTTTTTTTTTTTTTTTAGGTGGACGAGGCTGGGAAGCGATCCCAGACCTCCAGCGTGACAGTCGAACGTACTAACCATTACGCTACGGGCTACATAAGGAGAACATTTCACAATATCCAAAACGCATTTATCTGAATATCTTTCTTCTTTTCTATGGCGGACTATCGCATTGTCATCTGGTCCGAACAAATGGAATTTGGATTCATCCGAAAAAAATGACTTGTTCTTTCCAGTCCAATTTTTGTAATTTTCAGCTTTTTTTGCGGTTCGTCGTGCATTTAATCCCATATAGCAGTCTTTGCATGGTCCACTTATTTTGTTTCTAGTACGAAGCTAAGGATATTGATGTCCCCAACATGGTGAAATCGATTGCGGATTGAAAACCAGTGAATAAGACGCTTTTCTCTTGAATTTTTCGACTTTAGGGCTTCCACTACCAATTTTTCGTGAAATTGAACCATCGGACTGGTAATTCTGTAGGACATTCACCCCTGTTCTGATTTTCGATCCGAATCAAATGATTTCCGTAAGGATTCAAAAAACGCGTTCTGAATTTATGACGAATTTACTTTTAGAATAGCTAGTATTCAAACGTATTTTTTTTCGAAATCACTTAAAATAAAATTCGAAACGTCAATTTTATTGAAACAAAATTACAAATTAAAACAAAAATATAAGTGATACCGTGCCTTTTTAGTTGAAACGTTAAGTTAAGAAGATTAAAATGTTCAAAGTTTACATAAGTATCTTATTAGCGTCATGTGTGTCGGATATTGGAGACATCACGGTTTGATGTAAGTCCTTCGAAAAATTTGAAAAAAGGATGCTTCTGTGAAATGTCTCTTCACCTTTAATTCCAATAACGGCTTTCGAGATACCGAAGTTATTGACTGTCTCTTCTAAGAAAAATAATGGCAAATCACAGTTTGTAGATATTTAAATCCCATCTGGGGTTTTCTAAAAACCTTTAGCATTTTCCGGGTGTTTAACCATGAATTTTACGAGTGCTTCAAACTGCGAACTAGTAGTGTTTCTGCCCCTATTTACATACATAGGCACAAATGTTTATATATGTACATCCAACGATTTAGATCTTATAGAAAAAAAAATTTACCTTTAAGTCTGTCAATTTTGTATGAAAACTTGAAAAAGTGAACATTTTAAATAAGTTTGTACAGTATTAACTGTTAACCCCTTACTGCATGATTTTTTTTTTCTTCATAAAAAAAATGTATGTTGTAGTTAAAGCTAAATTAAAGGACAAGTGTTTCGGGGAAATTTCATTTTATACGATAAAAATTGGGAAAATCGAATTTTTTCGGTTTGGATCATACATATATGGCACATTGAGCAGAAAAGGAACAACAATTATCTTTACAAAATAAATCAATTATTTATTGCAATTTTTATATAGTGTGGAATAACATGAAAGAATTTCTTTTTTCGTTGAGGCATAAGTTTACTTTGCATTTTCGGCACTCCACAAAAGATCTTCCACCGCATTCTCGGACATAACACCGCTGACTAGTAGTCCAAACAGGTAATCTATCTATCTGATCCAAGCATACGTCCTGGGATGGCATACTAGCAGCGGGTCCTTTCAACTACTTCGATTGAATAATATTTTCTATGACATTAGAACGTCTTCCTCGTTTGTTGACGGTACTTGGCTTGCTGGCAAAGCATAAATCTTCAGCTACCGCGCATTTGAAGTCTGCTAAGGGCGTCCACGGCTCGGATCTGTCGAGCCTTCGTCTATTACAGAAGCCACGCGTTCACTGTAACCATATCGATCATGTGAAAGAAAATTCGGTGGTAGAATTTTTTGGGTCTAATTTGTTTCCTGTAGTATTCAAGAAGCGCATCCAACAGATCGACTCCAGCCTTATGCCGATTGTACGTCATCACTGCCTTTGAACATGGTACATCTTGGTAGGCCCTTTCTTTTTTATTGTATCGTCGAACTTCAGAAGTTGGTTTGCTGCCGACGTATGTCGAAGCCAAGTTCACGGTCCTGTTTTCACAGTGATGTCAATTTCCTCTACAGTGGCTAGTTTTTCAACGGTTGCACCTCCTCCCTCTTCAAGTCTTTTTCTGCTGGAACCTTATACCCAGGAATGCGATTAGCTTTTATTGTGCCTAACGGTAAGATCGCCTTTTTAGCCAGGTAAGTCAACAATGGCAAAGATATGTACCACATATCGAAGAATAATTAATAGTTGACGCCTTCAGGAATAGTTCTTGCAAGTCGAACAACATCGTCACTAGAAGTACTAATTTTTGGCAAATTGATGACTGACTGTACAGGTCCTTGGGCTCCGGTATAAATTTCAAAGTCATAGCTGAACCCAGAGCTACCACTAAGCACAAAATTCTTAGACTGCTTTCACCCAAGGAAACTGAGTTGCCGGCAACTGAGAGTTTGTAGTCGAGTAGGGCGTAAGGGAAAGAAAAAAATCTTCCCTCTCACCCTTCTCGCCTACAAACTAGTTTCTGGCAACTCAGTTTTTTTGTGTGAAAGCGGTCTTATATACCGATTTGTGTAAATAGTGTTGCCAGCACTTTGTTTTTGTATGACACGAAACTATATAACAGATACGAGGTTATAAAAAAAAAAAATCAAAATTTTGTACCCTTGTTGCATGGTGTGCCATATATGATCCATTCCGTTTTTTCCTCACAAAAGTACTATTACTTCACCAAACTAAAAAAAAATACTTTATCAATAATACTTACTTGCATTATATTCTTTACGGGTATATTTTTTTGCGAGCACAAACTTTAAGTTTTGTATTTTGTATAGAATTTTGAAATTCTCAAACACGCGCATACCCGAAAGAGACCTGTTTGAAAAGGTCGACGAAAGAATAAATTGCCACAACTCACTTATAGATGGTGCTTATTAATACAATTGCAAACGTATATTATATTAATTTCGTACCGCATGCAAAAAACCATGAAATTTATTAAAAATTCAAAAATATTTAGATAAATATGGTTTGGCACATATGTGAGCCACCATGCGGTAAAGGGTTAAAACGGAATTATAAACAAATTATAACAAAATCAAAAAACACAGTTTTTTTCACTATTAAATTCCACATGGTTTGAGATATTTTAAAAAATTTTCTTGTATGTTTAATAATTTCAATAAAACGCGTAAGGAACCATGAACACAAATTTTAAAGTTACAAATGATAAAAAAAAATATATAACGGTACATTTCAGAAAGCTGAAAAAAAATTCAAATGACGCAAAATTTACTAAAGCATAAAACTGGATAATTTTTTTTTATACATTACGACTTTAAATTTAAAAAAATTTTAAGTAAGTGTTGAAAAAGTGAAAATGTAAACTGAATTTTTGCGGTTTTTACAAAAAAAAAAATATAACGTCTCATCCAAAAAAACTTGAAAAAAACATCAAACTACGCAAAATTATATTTAAAATAAGATAAAAGAATTTTGTTTTGTAAAAAGTGTCCTAAACTTGGTAAAAATTTTATTAAACGTTGAAGAAGTAAACATTTTTCAATTTTTTGTTACAGTTCTTATCGTTCCAATTTAACAGTCAACGGATTTTTATAAAAAAAAAGTAATTTATTTTGTTTATTATTCAATTTTGCATTATTTAAACAATTTGGTTATAGATAAAATATTTACCGTTCTCAAATTTGTTTGAATTCATTCAAAAGACAACCATAAAACAAAACAAAATAAAATAAAAAAATATGGTCGAATTCATAAATGTAAAAGTTCGGTAACACTGCAAAGTTTACTTATCATTTCTGAAGACAAATATTGTCCGCTAGAAGATTTTTCTGCTTTTTTATAATTATTGTTGTTTACTTTTACCAATAACATCAACTTTTTTGAATAATATACAGAAATGGTACCATTTTTCAAAAAATTTACAGTATTTATACAGTATTTTTACATTTGTGAATTTGGAGTATTACTTTTGATTCGGGAATGAAAACTAAAATTCATTTCAAACATCAGCTTGATTTTTAAACAGAAAATCAAGACACACTTATTTCGCAAGTATTGAAAACGAAAAGTATTTTGAAACACTCAGAGTTTAAAGACGAAAGGATTTTACAAACGGTCGGAATTCAGAACAGGGGTGTTTAAATAGATCAATACGAGGGTTTTTTGTTTTTGGGTGTGCTGTGTAATGAGTCAGGTTTCATTGCATTCCCACTTTTAACTTATAAAATTTATAATTTGTTTTTCAATTTCGCATAAAAACAAAGCGGATTGGGATTTCGTTGAGATTATTGTGTTAAAGCACATATAGTAGTTGATGTCCAGAACTTAAAATTGTAAATATTCGGACTGAACACTTTTCAAATTTTCGTAAACCTTTTGCCGAAAACTCCGTTTTCGGTTTGGTGTGAAACGGTTTTAAGTGAACGAAATGGAGAGAAATTGAACGAACCGGAGCTGGAATCTATTACATCATGTGTTTATTCTATAGATGCGATCGTTGTTTAGCTTTTGCACGCATATTCCTATTATTTTCGAGAATTGAAAGAATCTTTAACGGGATATCAAATCGAATTGTGAATACAATAATTCTCAAGCGGGACAAAAATTGTTTTGCGGTACAGTTCCGCTACTGGTGAGCCGTCGCACACTGGGGCCGGTTGTATGAAGAGCGTGCTCAAAACTCTTCGCGTAGGCGGTTCGGAAGCAGAACCAAGAATTTCAGACAATGTGAAAGGTTTGTTTTTTCCTTTCTTAACGAATGCTGGATTGTAGTCACAACCGGTTATGGCGTGAAATCCAGGTACTTACTTACTTTTGATGGCGCTCACAGCCCAGGATGGGCTTCGGCCTCAACTAACAAGCCCCTCCAGACAGCTCTGTCCTTAGCTAGCCGCTTCCAGTTGCGCACACCGAGTGCTTTGATGTCGTCATCCACTTGTTTGCGCCACCTGTTACGGGTTCTTCCTCTGCTGCGTACCCCATCGGGGTTGGATTCGAAGACTCGTCAGGCAAGTGCGTTGCTGTCCATACGCTCAACGTGCCCCAGCCATCTCAGCCGCTGTATTTTCAGCTTTTTGACCAGGTCAACGTCGCTGTATAGCCCGTATAGCTCGTCGTTGAATCTTCTCCTCCATACTCCTTCGATACACACCGGACCGAAAATCACACGAAGAATCTTCCTCTCAAAGCACCCTAGCAGATTTTTATCCGAATCTTTCAGTGTCCATGCTTCTGACCCATAAAGCAGGACCGGGATGATTAGGGTCTTGTATAAAGTCTCCTTATTTCTCTGAGAGAGGGCCTTACTACTTAAATGCCTTCTTAGACCGAAGAAACAGCGGTTGGCAAGAGTAATTCTTCGCTTGATCTCTGCACTGGTGTCATTCTGCGATGTAATAGTGGAGCCCAGGTAGACAAAGTCCTTGACAACTTCGAAGTTATAGAGAGATTCCTCTCTCGATGACAGCATATACTTCGTCTTGTCCTCATTAACCGCCAATCCCATTTTAGCCGCCTCCGATTAAATGCTCGCAAATGCCCCTGCCACAGCTCGCTTCGTTCTGCCGACAATGTCTATGTCATCCGCATATGCAAGCAATTGAACGAACTTTTGATAGATTGTACCGCTGGTGTTGACATGTGCGTTGCGTACAATGGCTTCAAGAACGATGTTGAATAGGTTGCATGATAACGCGTCGCCGTGCCTCAATCCTTTCTCAACATCAAAGGAATCGGTGGTGTTCTTACCAATTTTGACGGAGCAGCGAGATATCTCCATCGTCATCCTGCACAGGCGGAAGAGTTTGGCAGGGATGCCGAGACTCGACATGGCTCTGTATAACTCGTCCCTATTCACGCTATCATACGCGACTTTAAAATCGATAAAAAGGTGGTGTGTATCGATCTGGAATTCCCGGGATTTTTCTAAAATCTGTCGGAGTGTGAACATTTGATCGACGGTTGACTTGCCTGGCCTAAAACCACACTGATAGGGGCCGATCAGATAGTTGACAAAAGGTTTTAAGCGGTCACACAGAGAAGCCGACAAGATTTTATAAGCGACGTTTAGGAGACCAGTCCAGGTAGGGCTTTCGAATTAGTCTCGCCTAAATAATCATATAATAAGGTGACATCAAGCACCTACCTTCGATTGTTGCCAACACACCAGTATATGCAGCCAAATATTCAACAGATAACTCAAGTGGCTCATATTTCTTATGGTAGGTTTCCACCTATCATTGAAAGACACAGTTTGACAAGACAGGGTGCGTTATACTTTCCCCTTACTACTACTTTTTTTGCTTTTTGTGTTGATAATACCCACCCAGTCTTGTCAAAGTGTGTCAATTTGCGTCTTTCAATGACAAGTGGAAACCTAGCATTAGCATAACTATTAGAATGTCCGTGTCTGAGTACTTGATACCAAGTTGGCCTGATGGAAGTTAATGTTGCAAATGTGATAAACTATTTTCGTATCAGGAACTATCACTATAATTGCTCCTCAATTGTTTTTTCCACACGATCATTAAAATTTTTGTAAGAGCAATATTTAGTGAAATTTAAATTAATTATATTATTGCCAATAAATGGAGCTCCTAGTGTAAGATTAAAAATCTTACAAGTTTGCCCTTCGGAGTTCCTTCCCAAAATCGGACAGTCTGACTCGATCTGAACTTGTAATAACCTAGGCTTGACCTTCAAGACCTTCAGAATAAAAATATTTTCTACTTTTTCCAATATTGTTCAAAATTTCGGATTTTTAACGGTTAATTCAAAAGGGTTTTCCATTAAGGGCGGGTCGATTTTAAAATCGAATAAAACAAGTTGTATATGAGATATCAATGAGGTTTTATCTTTATTTGAGAGCCCTATCAATGACATTGTAGGTGAAATATAAAATCGTTCAAATGGCCGCCGGCGCGGCTTCCCTGGGTGGCGCGGATTCGAAAGGTTCAGTTTTCGATTACTATGGCACATAAATAAGGCTGAATGGTCTTTTACGGCCTCGCGTCAAATCACACGATCTTGGTGGCCAATTCACGTCGCCTCGGCGCGAGATGACCATACCATGAAACCGCTCGTGTAGAATATCGTTTGTGTCTTGAGCTGTGTGGCACGTAGCGCCATCCTGTTCTTCGGTGTCCATATCATCCAATTCAGGCCACAAGAAGTTGGTGATCATCGACCTAAAGCGATCGCCGTTGACGGTGATGGCCTGGCCAGCATCATTTTCGAAGAAGTACGGACCGATGACGCCTCCAGTCCAAAATCCACACGAAACAGTAACTTTATTTGGATACATAGGCACCTCGTGAATCTCGCGTGGATTTGTGTCTTCCTAAATCGGGAAATTTTGCTTATTCAAGTACCCATTCATCCAAAAATGGGCCTCATCGCTAAAGATGATTTTTGGACCAAAATTGGGATCAATAGAACACCTATTTTGATAATAAAGTTTTATCATTTGCACGTGTTGCTCGACGCTGTAACTTACCATGATAATTTGTCTTTAGTAACTGATTAAAAGACAATATTTTGACAGAAAGTAAAAGAAACAATATGGCCGCCACGAGCTGTAAAAATCAACCCGTCCCTATTGGGAACCCCTTTAGAATATCCCAATTTTTGGATATTACAGTGTAATACAAATTATCATTCAAGTATAGATTTATATGTTCATACATTACCATATACGTTTAATAATTTGTATTGCTGCAATCACTTTTAACAGTTCTTTAGTTAGTATCAACTCTTCAAAAACGTTCATTTAACAATGAAATTATAATTTTGCTATCCAATTATATCATCAAATTAGAAAAAAAAAAAAACAAAATATATGTAATTGCAATGCAATTTCACAGTGAAGGCAACAAAAAAACATCAATTTTTCTCTATTTCTGCAATCAAAGAATTTCAACAATTATCTATCTTGTTGTGTGGTTTTTTTTTTTCATAGTAAAGAAAATGCAATTAACTTGTTAAATTGTAGATATATAATTTACATGACTTTGATAACATGCATCTACAATCACAATACATTTGATTGAGACATTTTATAATCTCTTATATGATGGAGTAGGGAGAAGTGTGTTGTGTAGGTATAGTTAGCTTCCAACATAGGTACCTAACTAACTTGGGTTAGCAAACAATTCAACAGAAAATCCAGCAACACCAAAAACTAGGCCAACAATTTCCCATTCCCACCACAAAAATATCTAATTGTATCTTTTGTTGTTGTTGTTATTGGTGGTTTTAGATAGATAGATATAGAGGCCTTCCTCCCCCTTACGTCCGATTAGCCCATAAAATCGGAGTTTCTATATTCCGTATAGAATTTGAGTAAATTAATTTTTTTTTCAAAACACCCAACACAAGGTCATTCGGTCAGGAAGGTCTTTTACAAGTACAACAATAATGAACCAACACACACATGTGTTTAATTTTTTTTTTTTTCTTTAACCGCCGATGACGATGCCGAAGACGTCTAGATGACGAAGGCGGCAGTGGCCGGGCGGTAGCAGCTAAGTCGACGATTGCTGAAATCGGCTCTGCGTGCATCAAACTTAGCATATAGTTTGCCCAGTTTTGTTGCCAAACGGTCACGCCATTGCGTGACATGACGATGGAGATACAAATGAGCCTGCTACCGTTGAAAACATACTAGCTAAGCTAGGTAGGTAGATAAAATATAGTAAACATGCCAGTAGTACTACAAAAGTCAGACACTCACCCATCTAACTACATATACACAAAAAGGAGTCTATAATAGTTGCATTGTTGTATCGAAAGTTGACTTTTCTTTAGAAAACGTAAACATGCATGTTAGTTTCTTAGTTTCTAATCCGCAAAAAAAGCGTTAAAAAGGATATAGCATGTCAATCACTGACAGCTGTCAGCTGACTGATACTTATACACGACAATTGTTTTTTTTTTAGGGTGACAGAGATGTAAAGTGATAAAAATGAGAGTAACGTGATTTGTCAACAATTTATTAAATACCAAGATAAACGGTTTTGAATCATTTCAATCAAAAAGTCAATATTTATGATGACAGCGGCGTGGCGGCCATCTTGACTGCAGTTTTTTTTTCTCCTTCTTCGTAGTATTTTCTTTTTACATCTTTCTACTGACAGGGTGGAAAAATGTAATGGCGTCGTTTATTCGAAGAATCCACCAACCAACCCTCTTCAAGACAAAAAATATTCCTAATCTCTGAAGAAGTGATTTCTTTTTGGCTCGAAATTTTCCGTTTCTTCTTCTTCTTTCGTTTAGTTCTTATAAATCCATACTACAGTCTACACTCTGCGCAGATACTATTAAAGGTTTTTCTTCTTTTTTTTTTACTTTCTCCATTTTCTGCTTATTTTATGTTTATCTTCTCGTTCACCACCCAGGAAAGATTCACTGCTGAAAACAGTATTACATAAGACAAAGACAAACCCCTTATAAAGTTTACTTATAATTTCACTGTCGATATTTATATGTATGTATCATGTATGTAGTTATGTTATTTTCTTATTAGTAGAACAGAAACTGAAGACCAAGGGACTAAAAGATACCCTCATTTATTAGAAGTCGAAAGAGGGTTCTATTTTTCTTATTCTATTATTTATCATTAATCCCAATAAGAATGGAAGGGTAATTTTCTAGTGAAAATTTTCAATTATTTACAGGAAGATGGTTTTATACGTTGAGAGACAGTGTAGGTATAGGTATAGTATAATATTGTTGTTTGGTGTTCTTTGAAAGTGGGGCAGCAACACAGGGTTGAAATCACTCTTATATCACTATTCTTAGGGATATGAAGACATGCGCATAGAATGTTTGAAAATGTATCCATACAAAAATCTATCCAAACAATTCGCATATGTTTTTTTTTGCTTTTTTTTTAAGGTGGTGGCGGTGGGTAGGTATGAGTGGAGAGTTTTTTTTTTATTATTAAGCGATCGATATTGGAGTAGGTAGGTATTCATTGACGCGTTTCGCCATTAGTCACCTTAATAATGGACTTTATCAATTGAACACTGGTTTATTAATAAGTTTATTCTGAAGGGGTTATATATAAATATTATGCGGGCTGGTGGATTTTCAAATGCAATTTAAGTACTAACAAGTGGGGAAATTTTGTTTGCGAGGAAATCCCAAATTTTAAAATGAACTTAGCTTTTTCATGATTTGTACCATATTTTCTTCTTCAGAAATTAAAACCAGGGGCCTTATTACGTAAAACGATAGCTGTCCCTTTCTTTGTCCATTTATATGATAGGGACAGCTATTGCCAAAACGATATCATTTGATCGTTTTCGTTTTATGTAATAAGCTTTGAGTATATATAATATGGAGTGCGGCATGGGAGGTGTGTTTCGTTTTGACGACAGAAAACAGCATTGAGTTTTCGAAGCATTAAATTCTACGGGGTTTTTGATTCCCCATTGGACAATGCTGTCGAGATCAGAATTCAATGAGCTAATCATACGCTGCCGTTTTAGTTCCACATCCGAAGGACATGGATGTGAATCTGAAAACGAATATGAGAAGCTGAGGGTGCTGTCGTCAGCGAAACAGTTTAATGGATTAGAAGTTTCAGACAAAAGATCATTTATGAATATAAGGAAGAGAGTCGGAGACAAAACGGAGCCCTGAGGCACACCAGCATTTATTTTGTGAATTTCAGACTTGAAACCGTCCAATACAACTTGTATTGATCGGTCCGAAAGGTAATTTCTAATCCAACGAAGAAGAGATTCATCGAAACCAAATGCGCGCATTTTCAATAAGAGAGCTTGGTGCCAAACTCTATCAAACGCCTTAGAAATATCAAGCGCAATAATCTTACTTTCTCCAAAGCGATGTAAAGATTTGTTCCACTGTTCGGTGAGATATACCATCAGATCACCAGTGGACCTATTGCTACGAAAGCCGTACTGCCGGTCATTAAGAAGCTTTCGTTCTTCAAGATATTTCTTGAGCTGAAAATTAATCAGCGTTTCCATGACCTTGGAAAGAAGGGGCGTTAATGCAATTGGCCGATAGTTTGAGGGTGAAGAAGATACGCCTTTTTTAGGGACAGGCTGGACAAGCTGGACAAATGCTGTTTTCCATCCACTCGGAAAGAGACCAGTAGAATAGGACAGATGGAAAAGCTTATGCAGTGGTTTTGCCAGCGTTGAAGAACACCTCTTCAGAACAATGGGAGGGATACTATCCGGGCCAGCGGATTTGTGTATGTCGAGGTCTTTTAGAACTCTAGCAACTGCACGAGTGCGAAAGAAGATTTGACCCATAGAATCGTTTACGCACTCAAGTACAGGCGGAGTTCTATCACTTGCTGGCGGCGTCGAATTAACAGCAAACTGTGCTGCAAGCAAATTGGCTTTATCTTGCGAGCTGACAGCAGGTGTGTCGGTAAAGATGAGTGTTGGAACCGAAGACGAAGTAGTGTTTCGAATATTTTTTACAAATGACCAAAAATTTTTACTACTATTGGGACATTGTAGTATTTTTTGCCTTAATTTTTGGTCATGCAAAAATTTGGTTCGTCGAATATGAGCGTTACAGGTCTTCGAGGCTTGTTGAAGCTTCTTCCGGTTTTCCTCAGTAGGGTTGGCTTTGTAACTACGGAAACTTACTTCTCTGACCCTAATAACCTCTTTACAGCTCGAATCAAACCTTGAGTTTTCTTTGGGTTTGATAGATTTTACCCTATTCGGGATAAAATTTCTCATTCCACAAAGAATTAAGTTTGTTATCATATCTGCACTGGCATCTACGTCACTATCGAGGAAGCACAGTGACCAGTTAAAGTTACTGAAGAAACCGTTGAGACCGTCCCAGTTGGCTTTCTCGTATTGCCAAACGCTTCTCGTTGGCACTCTCTCTTTAACTGAGTTTTGTTGGCACCAGAAATTAGCAGATATGACACAATGGTCTGATGAGCCTAGAGGCGATAATACACTAATAGAGTATTTATCAGGGTCAGAGGTAAGAAACAAGTCAAGTGTGTTGGTGGATTGACCTGCAACATCAGGGATTCGAGTTGGCTCGTCAACAAGCTGAGTCAGGTGGTTTAACTCAGCAAAGAGCTCAACATACCTTCCTTCGGGGGTTGTCTGGCCAGAAAAGCGAAGCCAACTAGAATTGTGTACATTGAAATCGCCCGCAATGACGATTTCAGTGTGAGGATAATGGGCAACAATTCTTTGAATGGAGTCGGACAGAGCATCAAACTCGTTACAAGTTGAATTTCTGTCCAGATTGGGGCTTCGATAAACGAAACAAGTGTGTTGTAAAAACCCTCTCTATATTGAGAATTGAATAGCCGCATAGATCACGTTTTTGGAATGTAAATGAGTACTCCATATTATATATACCTACTCAAAGGTAATAAGGCCCCAGACCCCAGAGATCAGAAATAACTGTCAACATTTATTTTCAAATGGTTTCCCTCACAAAGTTACAATGTTTCTTAAGAAAGATTTTGGTTTCGGTTTGAGATTTATTTAAAAAAAAAATTTAGGTTATCGGTTGAGATTTATTTTCAAAAATATCTCTCAATGGTTGAGATTTTTACGAAAAAATTAATGCAAAAGGTCAACCTTTAACCTTTTTCGCAGAAAATAAATCAAAAATGGTTAATGTAGAAAATTTTCGAATTTGCCAAAAATATCGTGGGTGTATACTTGCAGAAGCCACAAAGTCAAAAAACATAGTTTTGAGGAAGTTGATATTGTACCTACCTATATTTGTTTAGTCGTGAAAATTCAATACCGATGGTAATTTTTCATCTGATCACGCAAAAAGCTCTACTGACATTATGACTTAAGGTTCCAATCGAAAGTTTTAGTTTTTGGCAAACCCATTCGAAAATATTGGAACAGAACTAGAAAAAAAATGCTGATTTAGTGCTGTTTAGCAGAATTGATAGTGCAATAATATGTGAAATAGGCAATTGTAACTGAAAATAGAAATTAAAAAAAAAACATGTTTTTTGTAATGTGTTATTTAATTTTTAAGTAGGAATAATACACAGTAAAATGATATGGTAAGTAATTATTCCTTCTTCGTGACCTTTTTGTAAAAAAATTTTTAAATTCAAAGTGGGCTTTAGGTCTTTTTTGCTTTAAAATTATAATCAGACGAACGTTTCAAACGTGGTTATGTTTTTCTTCAGGTCCCTAAAAAATGTTTGTTTGTTAATAATTTATATCTACACATTTGGAAATCATAGAATACTTACAACTTTTATTCTTATAAAAATTCTTAATCGAAGGTTTATCTTCTATTATTTATTTATTAGTGTTTTGGTATATCAATTATAATTCTTTTAATTGTATTAAATGTCTTGAAAAAGACGTTTGAATAAATCAAATTCTGAATAATAATAAATATTTCAAATCTAATTTTATTATATTTTGAATACTTATTCAAAATATTTTATATAATTCCTAACCTCACCTACAAAACCTACAAAACAAGTTAAAAATAAATTCTTAATTTTAGTCTATTGCCTTTCAATGAGTCGACCATATATACTGCTAAGTCCTTCACAGTCTGATTATCTATTAACTGAATTATCTGTGTTTAAAATGTGTAGCATTTCTATTAACATCCTTTTGTTATAATGTTTTTTTGTTTGTAAAATGTCTACATTAATGAAATCAAAAGGATGTTAATAGAAATGCTACACATTTTAAACACAGATAATTCAGTTAATAGACAATCAGACTGTGAAGGACTTAGCAGTATATATGGTCAAATCATTGAAAGGCAATAGACTTAAATTAAGAATTTATTTTTAACTTGTTTTGTAGGTTAGAATTATATAAAATATTTTGAATAAGTATTCAAAATATATAAAAATTAGATTTAAAATATTTATTATTATTCAGAATTTGATTTACTCCAACGTCTTTTTTCAAGACATTTAATACAATTGAAAGAATAATATAGCCCAGTCAACGAAGACTCAAAATTGTAAAATAAATGCAAAAACAGTGCTCTCTGGATTATTTTCTTATATGGTAGGGGTTTCCCCCAGGTATAACATACCCAAAGTCCCCAGCCCAGGGTTGCGAGCTAAACTCAGGAGGGGGGGTTAAAGGTACCCCTTTTCGATTTTCGTGAATATTGGCACAACCTAACATGTTAGCGCAAAAGTCTATACTACATAATTAGAGACAAATAAATTGTCTATACAAAAAGTTATGTTTATATTTTCCATAGGGTTAATAATAAGGAAGAT
Organism: Melangyna quadrimaculata; assembly: GCA_949320155.1. Taxonomy (NCBI): domain Eukaryota; kingdom Metazoa; phylum Arthropoda; class Insecta; order Diptera; family Syrphidae; genus Melangyna; species Melangyna quadrimaculata. The sequence goes on along the minus strand of OX439483.1, from coordinate 202,615,214 downwards.
GCGGGGGGTAGAAAAGTCAACAAATCTGAAAAAAACTGTTTTTGTCTTAAATATTGAATGTTTTCTGACCAATTTACTTGGAAAAAACAAAAAAGGTAAATACACATTCATTCACTGTTATTTCATCATGTAATGAGGCTGAGCGTGGAGTTATCAATTCCATATGGCGACAAAAAATGAAAACTTTTTTTTTTAAGGAACATAATACAAAATTTATTTGCCATAGAGGGGGGTTCTTTCTAACCCTCCTTAGAGAGGAGGGGCATTTTTTTTAATAATATTAAAAAACAACGTCAACACTTACAACAAAAATATTTACCTTTTTTGAAAGCCAGAACTCCGTTCTTTTATATTATTTTCAAATCAAGTTATTGATGTCCATAGTTTTTGTAAAATAATAATTTCAAACTCAAAACTAAAATAAAAAAAGTTGAAAATTTCGTTTTTGATTTTTTTTTTTTTAAATTGTAAAATAAAATGCGGAATTAGCTTTTATTTTTCACGACCCCTTTTAATTCTTAATTGAAAGCTGAAAACTAAATGGTTCTGTGTCTCCTACTTTTTGAGAAAATTGAAAGTTACGACGACAATTTTTTTGATTTTTTTTTTTAATTTTTGTTATTATTATACTGTGTAGTATGTGATAGTAGTGTTTCTTTGAACTTGAGGTTAATGAATAAATAATTTCTTTGAACCTGCAAAGCAAGCCATCCAAGGTACTGTGATAGAGGTAGAGGGGAGCCTAAGGTATTACATACTCAAAGTCCCCAGCCCAGGGTCGCAAGCCTTAGACAGGAGAGGGGGGTAAACGTCCCCTTTTGTAGTTTTTCTTCCATAATAGAGGCAAAGTCAATACCACATAGTGAAAGAAAATTAAATTCCCTTTCAATAAGTGTTATGTTCATATAAGGAAGAAAGAAACCCTATTATTATTAACCCTATGGAAAATCTAAACATAACTTTTTTTATAGACAATTTATTTGTCTCTAATTATGTAGTATAGACTTTTGCGCTAACATGTTAGGTTTTGCCAATATTCACGAAAATCTAAAATGGGGTACCTTTAACCCCCCTCCTGAGTTTAGCTCGCGGCCCTGGGCTGGGGACTTTGGGTATGTTATACCTGGGGCTATCCCCTACCATATAAAAAAATAATCCAGAGAGCACTATTTTTTGCAAGCAAAATTCCTTCGTTGACTGTACTAATAATTGATATACCAAAACAAAAACTAATAGATAAATAATAGAGGATAAACCTTTGATTAAGAATTTTTATAAGAATAAAAGTTGTAAGTATTCTATGATTTCCAAATGTGTAGATATAAATTATTAACAAACATTTTTTAGAGACCTGAACAAAAACGTAACCACGTTTGAAACGTCGTCTGATTATAATTTTTAAGCAAAAAAGACCTAAAGCCCACTTAGAATTTAAACATTTTGATATGGTCAGTTATAATAAATATAATATATAAATAAATAAAATTAAAGAAAATTAAAGAAAAGTCAGCTATAAAAAGTAAGAATAATTTAACAATAAAAAATGAAAAAGGGTGAAACTATTCACCATCGCTTTCTTCTGGTGTGTAAGGTTCTGGTAAGTTGTTTTTGGAATTAGATTGTGAGGGAAAAGATTTAAATTAAGAATGGACAAAGTGAGGTACCATTCCTTTTTACACATTTCTAGTAAGTTTTTTTTTGCTGTGCTTATTTTAAGAGGTTCTTGATATAATTTAGGCCCTTGTGTTAAGGGAAGATACTTTGGAACAGTGTTTCTTCCTCTCCATTAAGTTTTTATCACGTTCATTGTTCTGAAATTAACTCCAAAATTGTGTTTGAACTGAAGAAACCCGGTTTACTTTTTTCATACCGGAACCATTTAAGTTTTAGCCAGTTCACTTTTTGGCCATCGGTGCCCACTGTCTTATTTTTAACCAATTTTCCCGCTAATACTTTTAAGTTAAAAAAAACTATCAAGTTTCATTTCAACAGCTTCATAAGGGGACTTGTTTTGGACCCTAACTCTTGCAGTCCTGAATATATTAAGCCAATCATTAACACAATACATTGGAAAGAACTTTTTCTGTTTTTCGATTGCACTATGCATTGAGTCAACCTCCATCTAAGAGTGGCCACTTTCCAAAAATGTTTGATCAATTATATTTAAATTAGTTGTCTGCACTACATTTAAAAAAATGCCACAATATTTGCATTTCGGTTCTGTCCAGCGCAAGTATCCGAAAATATTGACACTCCTATGATATTTTCAGGTAATTGTTGTATAGATTTTAAAATGCACGACCCCACTTCACAGCTCCCCCCTTTACCACTTGTCTCTGTCCAGGCATAACATAAAGCGTAATTCGGAAAATCTGCTTCATCAATTGTAAAGTTGTGAAGTATAAGCTTCCTTTTATAGTAGGTCAAAGAAACATTAGTTGATGGTATTTGCAGAACACTTTGCATATGCATTGAAATTGATTTAAATCTTTCTTCCAAATAAGCTCTTTCCTTGTCCTTTTGTTTTTCTTCGAATGCTTCTTTTTTGCGAAGTAAGAGATTTTCATAATCAACTTGCAGATCAAGTTTTACCTCCGGAGGTGCGATTTTATATTTGTTACAAAACATGCATTGATCTTTTTTGGCACACAAAATGATAAATTGTAGTAATTACAAAATATTCTTCTGTAGGTTATTTCAGACACAGGAAGAATATGCATTTCAGTACACTGTATTTTATACGGCTCGTACATTTTCCTTATGGAAAGCTTACTGTCTGAAAACTTTCTCTGGCTGTCCTTTGCGGCAGTAATGACTTCCCATGCGCGGAAAACTTTAAATGTATTTTTTAACATTCATAACAGCTTCAGGTTTTGTTTTATTGGGTGGTGTATGTTTGCCTCTTTTCTTCCGCTGAAAAATGACCACCAATCGCTTCTCTTCCTAAAAGCGCATTAATTACACTTCGGTTGGATCGGTCGGTATTTAAGAAAAAAAAAAAATGTTGACAGACTCTTGTTTTACTGTCATCCTGAGTAAAATAATACTTTTTAGCAGTTTGTCGTAAATTTCCATTTTCATTTCTGGGTCGACGATATTTTGAGGGGTTGCTTTAAACATTTTGAAGAATAAAGCTTTCGTGACTGTTCAAACATTTGAATTTGAACTTATGACTTAACACTTTCTTTGGATTTGTTGGGCGTTTTAAATTACCTTTATAATCTTCATTGCGGAGACACTTAGACTTGAGTTCCCTGTTGATATTTCGCTTTTATTTTTGAGGACACGATTTCTTCCATCTACTGCCTCCAATACAAATTTCTGTAGCCTTACCATAATTCGTTTTACTCGCCACGGGTTCTTCTTTGATGCTGGTGCCAGACAAGCTTTCATTATCATAATAATAAGTTGAATCTTTTATAGTTTCGTGCTCAGAAGAATCTGCAGAATCTGCTGCTTGATCTATGTCATTTTGAATAGGTCTCATGCATACATTTAAGACCATTGGTCCTAAGGTTATATAAAACCATTTTCAGCGTGCTTTAAATTTTTTGTTAACCAACCAGTATTCATATCTATTTCTAAGACTTCATCCAAAACCATTTCCTGCAATGCGCCTCAGAAACTCATTGTTTTGCGACTATAAATTATTATAATTATGTACCAATTTTCAATCAAAATGTTTAGGTACATAAAACAACTAAAAGTACATTACCTGCGTTTTTAGTTTTTACTAACCGAAGCATTTCCCAAGCACGAGAGTTTTTATTAATTTTTATGCAGATTATTTAAATATTACTACCAAAAAACTTTACAAAAATGCCAAATTGAAAAAAATATGTGCAATTTGCTCTTATGTGTAGACTACGGAACAGTTTACTCATCCCCTACTTAAATCAAAATCATTAGTGTTGATTACAGGTAAAAAGCACTAAGTCACTTTAATGCTTTCTTGCTGTATTACTTGTAGCATATTGTATTTTTTTCCACGACAGCCAAAATGCACTAAGTCAAATTAGTGCGTTTTAACAGTATTATAAATTATTTAACTGACTTAGTTCAAAACATAGCCTCAAATAATTCAAGTTTAATGTTGAATAATCACTTAGGAGGTGATTGGAGGGAGTACATAACCATCATCATTCTTGATCACTTTGCATTAAAATGTATAAATCCTAAAAAATTGAATAAGTGCCTTCTGCTGGTACACCCACGATATGTTTATTTTTCAAAAATAAATACATATGAGCTTTGTTTCTTATTTTAGTTACTAAGAGCCGATTTTACAATCATCAGTTAATCTATCAGATGAATAAATACTATAGCAACAGGAATAAATGTTTGCTTTATTCGAAGTATAAGTACTATCTGAGGTTTAACTGACTATTGAAAAATTCGCCCTAAGGGCCAGTTTGTTCACAGCTGATTATCTTTAATCCATGATTAGTGGAGCTGGGAAATCCTCAAATGTTTTTGTTGATCAAATTTTGTTTAAAAATTTCAAAGTTTGAGTTGCTAATCATGGATTTCACTAATCAGCCAATTTTGGTTGATTAGCGTTAGTTAATTAAAACCTATGAAAGTCCCATACTAAATTTAATCCACTGTGAACAATACGGCCCTTAGTCTTACTAATAATAAACTTTTAAGGTTGTTTGACCCAAGGTTATATCTTTTTTCGCTTAAAATAAAATATATCTAAAGACGAAAATGGCCTTTCGACTGTGACTTGATTTGCTGGGACCTGCATTTCCGCATGCATCAGTGGCTATCAAAATACTAACGGTCATAGTAACGGGCATTCTGATAGATAAAATTGCAGATGAGAGTTATTTTTTTCTCTCATGGGGGCCATACACGACACGGACACGTCGCTGCAGACCAATACATTTAGTTGTTGTGCACATATCTGCGCAGACCGCCTGCGTCGTGTGTATCCATGTCGACTGTTTGCAGCGACCGTCTGCGTCTGCGTGAATACAAATTTTTTTTTAAACATGCAGACATGTCGTTGGTCTGCAACGACATGTCTGTGTCGTGTATGGAGAACTGTGCACAGACGCGCAAGAACATTTTTGGAGTAAACATGAAAAACAATTGCGAAAGAAATTTTTTTAAACAATTCCTTGCTCTAAATCCTTTTTTTTTTTTGATTCATATTTTTTTTTTGCTTTTATTGTCAAATCAATGATAAGAGCAGCACAAGCTGTATCCGGTATCCCCCATTTTTCCGACCCGCCGACCATGACGAAACGATACTAACTAATGTCTGTGCAGATTGTCTGCACCGTGTGTGGCGAAGGCATGTTTGCAGAGACTACAATTTGCAGCGACGTGTCTGTGTCGTGTATGGGCCCCATCAGATATAAATCTTACTGGTTGACCTAATCTAAAAACAAAACAAAATAAGGGTTTCTCTAAGACCTTGGCCGATTTTTTTGTTTGTTGAGAATAAAGGTTATTAAGTGACCTTTATTGAAAATGACAACAAATAACAGTTATTTAAGAACCTTTCAAAATGTTAAGATTTTTTTCTGATCTCTGATTTAAAACCTTCTTTAGATAACATAATTAAAAAACGGTGGCTACCAATGCAGACACAATAGGATGGCTCCTTTACATAGTTGCCCACATGAAATATTATATATACCTTGAAAAGTGGTTGATGTTCACAGATAGGATCGCCATTGTCCGCTATGCGCCTTGAACGTAAAACCATTAACTTAATCGATATTTTTGTACAACTTAGGTCCTCCAATGGACCTTCAAACTTCTCCATAGCGTTCGGAAAGCAAATTAAACACACCTCCCTTATGAGCATCGACCTAGGAGCTCCTATGGCGGATATGTAGTATGGTTAACAATGAACTAAACTGGCCCTGTTATTGCCGCTGGCTTAAATAAAATTCCAGGTACCATAGTTGGGCCAATATAACGCTGTTGTGGAAATTTTCCAATTGGTAGAGATTTGACGAATTTCACGGTGTTCTGCTGCGGTTATTACAGTCTGCTTTTCTATGACCTTAAGAAATGTACCAAATTCTAAAACACTTAAGATGAGACGTAGTGTTTAAGCAAGGCTCCCATTAATGCTACACTATCGATTTAAAACAGCGGAAGCATCCTGATAAGATCATTTTAAATATTAATTTTCGTTCCATGTGATGAAAAACACATTTTCTGTATTTAAGTAGGCTTTTGAACGTCCCACAACAACTCCAAAGTTGTAAATGTAAAATTTGAAGCAGTAATAAGCAGCTTGATCAGGAACCTTAGGCAAAACCATGTTTTTTGACTCTCAAATGAGATGGTAACTAAACTAAGGGCCAGTTTGTTCACAGCTAATTCTCTTTAATCCATGATTAGTGGAGCTGGGAAATCCTCAAATGTGTTTGCTGATCAAATTTCGTTTAAACAATTCAAAGTATGAGTTGGATTTCACTAATCAGCCAATTTTGGTTGATTAGCGTTAGTTAATTAAAGCCTATGGAAGTCACATACTACATTTAACCCATTGTTAACAAACTGGCCCTTAGTCATCCTTTTCTTCCTCTAAAATGGAAATGAAAGCCTTGGCTCTTCTCTTATGGATAACTTTCTCCACCATGAGCGTTTTTGTAAGGATCATTCTTTTCGTTTTTAATTGGTTTATGTTAATATAATGACACAAAAAACAGTCATAATAGATGCAATTCTGTTATAAAATCAGCTTATCTCATAAGGAGGTATGTTTATCTACGTGAACTAAGCGGAATTTTAGTTGTAAGTATTTTAAATATAGCAACGCCAAAATTGGGCACGACAACGAAACTTTCGCCATTAAAAATAAGTTTACATGAACTAATTCATTTCATATTATGAACCCCACGACTGACGATAAAAATGTTGTTAACCGCGAATAATGCTTGGAGTGAAAATAATTTTTCTCCTGTCAGAATTATTTTACATTGCGATAAATGAGTATATTAAACCCGGCGCGACAACGAAACTTTCGCTAGTCATCCGTTTTATATGGCAAGACGACTCGCGTCGATGTGGGTGGTCTCCTGTATTTGCATGTTGGTAAATTATTTTTTATCATTTTTATAAGGAAGATATCAGCCATAACATAATACACTTTAGTTAAAAAAAATCATCCATCTCTTTCTTGTTGTCAGTTTCCCCTGTGATGTTTGCTTCGAAGCTCTCCTTTCTTTGCTTAGTCCGGTTTTAAATTAACCTGTTTTTTTCTTGTCGACAAATTTTGTTGCTGTAATCGTGAGATTGAGAAGTACAGCCGTTATGTTCCTTCAAGTTTCGGCTAGTTTTTCCATTCACTACTGAAAAATCGGTCAATGTAAATGCGAACTGCGAAATGACCATTAAAGTGTCTGACAATCCTAGTAGCCCGTAGCGTAGTGGTTAAGCCCGGGACACACAGGACGCGGTCTGGCGGTGTCGCGTTCTTTGTCTTGTGTAGAATCACTTGTTGTTGTTCAAACAGAACACGGACAAGTCAAGCGGCGGAGAATAGAACGCGACCGACAAATTTATTTTGTAAATTTTTACAAAGAACGCGACGATCAAGCGTCAAAAAAGACCAAAACAAACCTATGAAAACAGCTGCATGTGAGATTATTATTTTGTATTGATTTTGGTAATTCTGTTTAATTTATTTTTATTCGTTTTCTTTTCCAATTTTAAGACTAATTAAAGAGAAATTAATATGTGTGACCAGTGTTGCCGCAAGCTGAAATGAAAAGTTGCTAGACCAACCTCCAAAAGTGGCTAGATTGGCTGAAATTTGGTAAATAAGTGTTAAAAAAAATTCTGTTTGAATAACTTTTTATTTTTGTTCAAAAATTTAAAGTAAATTAACGAAAAACTTAGGCCTATAATAAATTTGAAACAGATGAATTGCTTAAATCAGACTACTGCGCTCATTCGCACTTACATTTTGCACATGTTTTTATGTTGTGTGCCTATGTGTGGTGAATTTCAGTATCCAATTATTGGAAATAGAAAATGTCAAATTAATTTAAATGACAGGAATGTAAAATCACCAGGGCCACTACATACAAAAATAGTATTTGCGTATCACAACTCCCAAATGCTCACTTTCGAAAGCCGCTAGAAAAGTCGCTAGAAATATTCTAGCGACATCAAAATAATTTTTGTCGCGGAAGATATTGAAATGTCGCTAGATCTAGCGACAAAGTCGCTCGAACGGCAACCCTGTGTGTGACATTGAAGTACTGATCGAATTAGTTCGAACAAACATATTCATATATGATTGCAAGCACCCGGAGTATAAAGATGTTGCTAAAAAGACGAAGACATGGGGAAGAAACAGCTTCTTTGTTGGTTTACCTCATGAACCCATTTTCGTCTTTTTTCAGGTTGCAAGTTGAAGCAGAAGAAGCACTTCATCAGAACTGCTGCTCATATTTTTGTTTTAATTATACTGATGCAATCCGACCAACTGCTCCACAGAAAACACATACGAAACTAGAGCGCCGACAGCTCACCGCGTTCTGTCGGGCATTACAGAAAACGGTGGTCAACAACGCGTTCTGACCGCACCGCCAGACCACGTCCTGTGTGCCCGGGCCTTAGGTTAGTGCGTTTGCCTGTCACGCTGGAGGTCACTTCTCAGCCTCGTCCCCATAAAAACTTTAAAGTTTTTTTTTTATTTTCAAGGCTACTGCGTCTTGCGAGGAATTGACAAATCCTCCAACAGTATCACTTGTCATGAATAAGTGCTGCTCATCTAGCCGTTCGGATTCGGCATAAAATTGTAGGGCTTTTCCATTCATGTCGAAACGCGCACACAGGAATGATTGCGAGTTGTTAGTCACTAGGCCCTGGTTCTTAATGAGCTGTTGCGCGTTGCGCCACCCAATTTATCTGACAATTCTAGTTCTTTTAAATTGAAAATGTTTGTCGAAAAGGAGTATGAAATGTGTTTTTACTTTAAAGCTTAAATGTAATTTGTACTTCGTTATCGTTTCATTGCATTGCGGTCCATTTAAAATTTCCGGTGGACAAAATTATGCGGAACGGAACCTGTAGGACTGTATCCGAAACAATCCTATTTTCAATTTTAACCATGCCACGAACACATTCAAATTAGTATCGAACTCTAATACAAATTTTACTTGCTACCAAGGTAGATTGTTACAAATGGCGATTACTACTAGACCCGCCTACTTTTTTAGTTCCATAGGTACTTAGTACCGTCTCCAATTTTTTTTGGATTTTTCGCAATTGGTTTAAATTGAGGAGTTATTTAAATTCACGCAGTTGCATTTCACTGAGCCAAACATTTTGTGTACCAATTTTAAAGAAAGTCCGTCATCTATTTAGGCTCTAGCTCGTTGTGAAGATGGGAGAAGAACCTCTACGAACCAACTCATATATCAAGGTCCTTTGCAAAACGTGCAACTTTAGGACACTAGGAGTTTTCGGAACAGTTATGAATAATTCATATTAGGATCAGGAAGAGATTAGTTAAGAAACACGAATTTAGTACCTGTACCTTAACTTTGACAAACAAATAATGTTTTAAATTTTCTTTAAAACATAAGGCAAAATAAAGGTAGCTTAACTGGCGCCGTAGCCAACAATTTCACCCATAAACGCCCCTGTATTTTTCTAATATTCTCTTCGTCTTAACTGTATTGCCATTGTTTCCTTTGAATGATGTATTATTAAAATTCTAAGCAGTTTACCTTAGCGCAGCGCAAAGTTGGAAGGAAATAACATCACCCCTTGGGTTTATTGGTGGCTTTATGGGTTTTATCTAGGGTAGCGCGCATTAAATCATCATGCCAGACTAAACTACTACCAAAGGCTGTTGTACCGTGCAGGGGGTGATGAAATCAGCAAACAGCAGTATAGTTCAAATTAGCTCGAGTGCCTCTAAGACTAAAAACATTTTTATTTTTTTTTTTTTTTTTATTTATATTTTTCTTTGATAGAGTTATTGTTTGGAAATACATTTCGATTTTGTAGATAAAACGAACGTTTTTTTACAGGCAGTCATAAAAAGTCATTTTGGCAATTAGTAACTTTTATTGGGATCCCACACCCGACCACTGCCATTCCGCTTCGACAAAAGCTTCCACTCCACTAGGCACTATAGGAGTAGGACCACACACATTGCGGCGGTCAAAATGTCACTTGTTATTCACCGCCAACTTAATACTTAACTCAGACAGGGTGTCACATTTCCATATCACCCGCTTATACATAGATTTTCAACTTAACATTTATAGAAGCAGATTTAATATCATTTATGGGAACCTAGGCTTGCCGCATTGTCTGACGTCCCCGTCGTCGGCGTCGGCGGCGTTTTTCGTCGTTGCGTCGTCATCACCATCATGCCAAAGATACTTTTGTGTGGTTTTTCTGTTTAAGCTCCTAACCTAAGTATGATTTTAATTTGTCTAATTACTTCGTGAGTGCTCTTGTGTAGAGCTGCAAAACAGCACCTTTGATTTAATTAAGTAAGTAACTCTAGAGGAGTTGACGCTTATCAGGTTGCATAATCTTTTCACATGAACATATTATCCGCCCGTCCTCATATTATTATTATTATTATTTTTTTTTTATATAGACAGGCGGGAAGGTTGTCAGAAATGTATTTCATTTTTATGAGCGCTATTTTTTTTTTAATATACGAGCATATTTTTTTTTAATTTTGCAATCTGGGATTCTTTTATTTTTTATAAGTGTGGTTAGTTTCCTGTATTGTGTTATAGGAAGAGAGCTTAGGGATTTAATATAATGTTTTTGCTGTCAAAAAAATAAAGTAATTAAAATCTTAAAAGGGAAATAATACAAGAGATAAATAATATTACGGAATGACAGTTCACTCTTCAGGGATTTACAAGTTGTTTGTTACACAAGGCATGAAAAGCTGAAAAAGAAAGTTTCTATTTCTGTTATTTTTCAAAAAAAGTGAACAGTGAAACATTGTTGTTGCTGGTAAGCTAGTATGCAGTTTACTGATCTCAATATTTCGTACTTCTCCAGCATCATGGATGTTCCAACACTGACTTGGACCTTGATTTAGAGCCATTAATTGTTGTAGGAGGTGTAAATCTAAACCAAAGCCAAAACAAGAGGAATTTCGTAAGGAAGTTCTACGCCAGATGGTTGCAATCACAAGAGATCGCCATAGCTCACACCACAGCACCAGCAAATCTTAGGTTGTAACTTGAGTTCTTTAAGTTCCTTTACTTGGCACATTCTGCTAGAATTAGGATTCCTACCGCTTTTCCCATCTTAATTGAAAATTGTCGGCTCATGCGAGTATTTCCCTCGGAATACCCCTGGGTTGGAATTAAGATTCCTACAGTTGCTTCCCTTTCTATTTTTCCAGATTCTATAGCGAGACGAGGAGTAGGAATAGATGAATGTCTAGTCTAGCAAAATAATAACTTTTGTTAATGACTGCAACGAGAAGGCAATTGAAAAGCAAAGTAACCTTTAGGGTCTGGATTAGGCTTAGCAGAAAGCGGTCTGGCGGTGTACACAACCCAGACCGCCAGCCAGAACTCAATATCGCACTCTATTTGAGCAGGCCTTTAAGTCGACGCTCAAAAGGACCTTAATCAAATTTAAGTGCGAAATATTTTGACAGAAAACATTTCTTCGAGCGAAGTGAAACTATGTAACTAAACAAATTAATATTGTTGTGAAAAATTGCATTACGTTTCATGTTCGGCGGGGCATATAAACTCCTGCGAGAACACACTCCCTAAGAAAGCTGATCAGTAACTTGTGGTGAGGCGTCCTGTGGCCACTTTGGTATCCTACAAAATCTCTGGACTCTAAAATACTCTAAAAAAGCACGAAACTGTCAATCTTATCTTATAGAGGTGGCGCAGCAGTTCAATATTAACCTTTGTTAGAGACATTCTAGGAAATTGTAAAGCTGACGAACTCAACAAAAGTGGAAGACACTACCTATTTTACTAGATATATTGGTTACCTATAGCTAAAAATATAAACTTATGGTGAAGCAAGATGCTATAAGAAGAACAAACCTTAGGTGGAACAACATCACCTGGCGCCTGGCGACCAAACAGAATGGACCAATGCTGGTTCTGAAGTTCTCTAAGTGTTTGATACCTTCAAAAAGATTGCACATCACATCCTTAATTGGTATCATAACTGGACATTGTCTTATAAGCAAGCAAGCAACGTGGTTTGGATTATTTGTAAACGATTTCTGTAGAAGCTTGATGGACGAGAAAGAATCGATTCCTCATCTTCTATGTAGATGACCTACTCTTTCCCAAAACGACGTCTCCATCTGGGAGGCTTCTGCTACAATGATCCAAGTGATCTAGCAAATAAAGGCACCAGTAGTCACGAGCGCTTCAGAAGAAGTTCCAACTAGTTTAAGGGACATACTTACTTTAGGTGGCGCACACAGCCGAGGATGGACTACGGCCTCAACCAACGAGCCTTTCCAGCCAGCTCTGTCCATAGCTAGCCGCTTCCAGTTGCGCACACCAACTTGGTTGGGGTCGTTTTCCACTTCTGCGCGCCACCTATTATGGGTTCTTCCTCTGCTGCGTATGCCATCGGGGTTAGATTAGAAGACTTGTTGGACAGGTCCGTTGCTGTAGATACTCTCCACGTGTCCCAACGTCAACGTCGCTGTATAGCTCGTAAAGCTCGTCGTTGAATCTTATCTTCCACACTCCTTCGATACCCACCGGACGGAAAATCCCACGAAGAATCTTCCTCTTAAAGCACCTTAGCAGATATTCATCCGATTTTTGCCATGTCCATGCTTCTGCCCCATAGAGCAGGATCGGGATGATAAGGTCCTTGTATAAAGTCTCCTTGGTTCTCTGAGAGAGGGCATTACTACAAAAATGCCTTCTGTGACCGAAAAACAGTGATTGGCTAAAGTAATTCTTCGTTTGATTTCTGCACTGGTATCATTTTGCGAGGTAGTAGTTGAGCCCCAGGTAAAGAGGTGGTTTATATCGATCTGGAATTCCTGGGCTTTTTCTAAAATCTGTCGGAGTGTGAACATTTGATCGACGGTTTTCTTGCCTGGCTGGTTCACAAAAGGTTTTAAGCGATGTCAGAGAATAGCCGACAAGATAGCCTTTGTAGTTGGTGTATTTGATAGCATCTCCTTTTTTTATGGATAGGGTACACTATACCGAGGTTCCATTCATCGGGCTCACTTTCACCCGACCAAATTTTGTTGGTGTATGCTCCTAACCAATTCATCTCCCGCTGCACTTCGGTAAGGTCGGGTGGACGGAACTGTTGGCCATCATCGTCCAAGTTAAATGGAGGGTTCTGCCTACTAGCAGTATCTTGGCTGTCTTCGCCGTTAAGCAGTCTAGAGAAGTGTTCTTTTCAGATCGTCACCACTGACTGTGTATCTTTTACGATATTACCACTCTCATCTCGGCAGGCTTCCGTTCTGGCTTTGTATCCTTGGGTGGATCGTTTCACCCTTTGATACAATTTTCGAAGCACGATGTCACACGATTGCAGTCTCCGTATGCCCTCTTCATCCCATCGCACTTCCTAGATGGCTGTTACGTCAGCCTTAAGCCTGTCCAGGTTCTCCAATAATTGCCCGGCGGCACGTTTTATGTATTTGGACAGGACGTTCCACGTGCCTACAGATCCTTGTTTCGTTTGCTATGGTCGTCAACAATAAAATCATCATTTTAGGCTTGTTCTTATATCGGAACCATATTTTTTTACATGGTAGGGAAGTTACCCCAACGTACAAACCCCATCCTAGATGACCTGACTCTTACCTAACTCCAAGAGAGAAGAGCCGGGTAAACCGCTCCTTATAGTTCTGAGCTACGAATACGTCGTAGTGGTCCATATACGGTGTTCACCAAGTAGTTCACCCTTACTGGAACTGCAGAAGCCACCGTTGATTCCACCTAGGGAATCTTCCGCTACCATCTCATCGCTGGAGTGCCTTAGTGGAAACATTCCGTCTTCCACACACCGTTGATTTACTGTATTGAATTCCTCCGCCATACGCCATCATTCTGATGGGCTCGTCAAGGATTCTGAAGATTCATTCAGGCAGCCATTTCAGACAGAGCATTATAGTGTTCCTATTTTCTTCTACTCAACACTCGCACTTATAAGTTTAGCAAGCAAAGTCCGGATGGACGAGACCAGTGATGGGTAACACTCGGAGGTAAAATAAGCACAGTTGGTGTGTAATCATCGTTATGGAACTGGACACCACCAATTTGATTAGTACTAATCAGAGCTTTCCCGTATCGTACAGCACCTAGCCATCAGTTGTAGGGAGCTGGCAGAAATTCTCAAGATTCGCGTGGTATTACAATGGACCAACATATAGTCTAAGTATGTCAGTCTTTCGGCTGGTAGCCACTTCAACATAACATAACCTAACGTAAAATATAGGTCTCCGGACTTTACCCATTTGTTTTTTCTTTTGTACCGGGTTACCTCAAAAGTAAAGTCTAAGCTAATAACTTTTTTGCAATAAATCCGAATGAATAAAACGTCTACGACATTTGCGATACTGACAGAGTGGAGGCAATTTAAATCAATATGCCTATGAAGTTTCATGACGAAGTTAATACAAATTTGAGCTGTCATTTAAACTTAACTCAATGGTCATTCCTAAAAACTGCGGTTAACTACTCTAAGATCTTTACAATTTTCAAAATTACTTTGTAACCTATAACAAAACAAAGAACCACACGTAGGTACCGGTACCTTGGTTATTTAAGTTCCATTTTTCATTAAATTTCACATACAGAATTCGTGACATTCAAGCATTTCCAAATACAACCTTAACACCTGCGTTACACTTAACGTGATGACAGATTTTGATTTAATTATTAATTTGCTTTGAATTGTTTAGGACTTCAACAAAAAAAAAAAAAAAAAAAAAAAAAAAGGTAGACATAGCTTCCCCCTCCAGATTTTCTTCGTGATTTTGTGTTCGAACTGTAAAAGTACTGTAAGTAAAAAATCTGCCTTCCATTGTTCTCAATTGTTTTAGCCTTTCTTTCAATTTGTATTTAATGTCACAATTTGCTTACAAATGCTTTTGATTAATCTTTATATTTTCCTAACTAGACGGCAAGTCCCAGCTTTTCACTTCAATTTCATATAGGGAAAGGCTTTTACTGTTTTTTTTTTTTTTTTTTTTTTTTTTTTTTTTTTTTTAATAATAATTAGGGCAGGTATAAGAGAGTTAGTGATATCATAGCAACACTTATGTTTTTCATTTTCCTTAACAAAACCCCATAATTCTTAACTCTGACGGTTTACAAAGGCTATGCCAAACATATATCACATTTCATTGTTTCACAAGTGAACAATAAATTAAAACTATCTGCATCACCGTTTGCGTTAGGGAACAATTTTTCTCCGCATGTGGAAGCTTTTTAGAGGTCTAATATAAAAGCAAATCCTGGTGCCTTAAGTAAATCAACAACACCCGCTGTAATGAGTCTTTTGGTAAGGTCTAGGTATACGAAATGAGTTGGTACGTGAAACTTACTCTAATTAAATTATGAATTATGTGTGTCCTTTTCACTTCGAAATGACACGCACGTTGAGGTTGCCAAAAGCCACAAAATATTAGAAGCCCAAAACCACATACCTTACATGGAAACATTCATATATAAATATACATATATTCATTAGAAAGGGTACATTTTAAGAAATTCCCATTTTTTTCTTGATTTTTCGTCCTGCTATCGCATTAATTTTTGTTTTTTTTTTCTGTACGTCCTTTGTTTGTAATTGAATTCTACAAAACATAAAAACAAAAGAAAACGAGCTATATATAGGGTACTAAAGGCAGTAATAAAATCCGTTTTATTTCCAATTCAACCCGCGGTGCTAGTACCAGCCGCCGAAACTGCCAAATGGTCAAATTGATTCTAGATAAGACTGATATAGGGCATAGGGGGTGACCGATGCGATGCGACGCGACGGTGCGGTGGTCCCTCTAGTTTATTTGAGTGAAATGAATTTTGTATATATTTTTATTATTCAAGTAAAGGTATAGAATGGAGGATAAAAGAATGCGTATATTAGTTTGCGGAATACGAATACTTTTTCATATTTTACCTTAATTTGTTCTATCGTTGTTTTTTTTAACTTCGAAACGATCGGTAACAACAGCGATAGAAATCATAATTTATTGCAGAAGAGTTACTACTGTATTGCAGAAGAGTTACTACTGTCGAAATCTACCCTCTAACTAAAGTAAGGATTGCTGAGTGAGATAATTTTCATAGCTTTAACTTTACCTACCCTTCGGTAAGGTTTATTAGAAAATTATGGAGAAACAGGAATGGAATAACGTAGTTCCTAATGAAGTTAAATATGAAATAATGTTAGCAGAGCATTCTAGAATACAATGACCACGACAATTATAATATAAATTTACTCCACCCAACTTAAGTAGAGTGGAAGAAACCTCCGAAACATCAAGACTTAAGACAATCCTCTCAACTAGACCAGTAATGCCGAGCTGTTTGAAAAATGCTCATGGTTCCTGGACCAATTCTTGCGAAAAATCGCTCAACCTGCTTTTAGATACTCATTTCCCAGGTAGCTCCCAAACTGTAAACAGTACTGATCACATTAGATCTAATAATAACTTAACTTTTCCACAAGGTTTGATAACTAGGGAAAAATTGCAATGGGCTATCAACAGCTTCAAACCTTACAAGTCTCCAGGGCCAGACGGCATAATACCAGCTGAACTTCCAATGAGCTCATGTAAAATGCTGCCTATTTTAGAAATAATCTTCAATGGCTGCTTGAACTTGGCTCATATTCGTAGTTCATGGAGAGAACAGAGAAGTTAAAGTTGTTTTTATACCCAAAGCAGGTAAATGCACCCATGTTAATCCAAAAGATCTCAGACCTATTAGTCTATCATCAATATAAATCGGGTGGCACAACGGCTCATGAAGAACCAGGGCCTAGTGACTAACAACTCGCAACCGTTCCTGTGTGCGCCTTTCAACAGGAATGGAAGGGACCTACAATTTTATACCGAATCCGAACGGCTAGACGAGAAGCACTTATTCGTGACGAGTGATACTCTTGGAGGATTTGTCAATTCCTCGCAAGAGGCAGTAGCCCTGAAAAAAACTTTTTTTTAGTTTTTAGTTGGACGAGGCTGGGAAGCGATCCCACCCCTCCAGCGTGACAGTCGAACGCACTAACCAATATGCTACGGGCTACTATCTATCATCACTCCTTCTAAAAACTTTTCAACGATTGATTGATATCTATTTACGTGCTGGTATTGATACGAGACTCTTGTCCCAGGCTCAACACGCGTACTGCAAAGGGAAATCGGTGGAAACGGCACTACATACTTTGGTACGCACCATCGAATATTCCCTCCACCATAAAGAATATACAATGGTTGCTTTTCTAGATATAGAAGGTGCTTTTAATAATGTCGACACATCTGAAATCGCATCTGCACTGTTCGCTTTGTGAACTGTACAATCAAATGCTGACAAGCAGGATTATCAACCCAAAACTGGGCGACTTCTCTGCAAAAAGATCAGTTAGTAGAGGTACGCCGCAAGGCGGTGTTCTATCTCCCCTTCTCTGGAACTTGGTAATCAATGAACTGCTGACAAGCCTGGAAGCGGAGAGCTACAGAGTGATTGGCTATGCGGACGATGTTACTATCGCCGTATCAGGTAAGCATCCTACTGTCTAAAAGGATCTCTTACAGAATGCCTTAAACAAGCTAATAAACTGGGCAGAACGGTGTGGACTGGGTGTCAACCCCCACAAAACTGAACTTGTCCTCTTCTCCAGAAAATATAAAATTCCACACATAGATCCTCCCACCATTAAAGGAATTCCACTAACATTCTCTGACAAAGCTAAATATCTGGGTCTTATGTTAGATAAGAAGTTAAGTTGGAAACCTAGAGTCAAGAAGGCCACAGTAGCACTCTTCTCTTGCAAAAAAGCCATTGGAAGTAAATGGGGACTCCAACCCCGCATTACTCACTGGCTATACATCTCGGTAATTAGACCGATTTTAACATACGGGGTGGCAGTATGTTGGACAGCTCTAGATAATGGGGTTAACCACGATAAACTTAGTAAAGTCCAAAGATCAGCCTGCATGTGTATAAGTGAAGCACTTCGGTCTACTCCCTCCGCGGCACTAGACACTCTTCTTCATCTGACACCCCTCGATATATTTAGTAAACAAACGGCAGCAAGTACGACAATCCGTCTTAAAGCCAGTGGACCAATAATGAAATAGGCCACTCAGCTATACTGAACTCATACAGATCACTTCCACGTATAATTGACTACACCATCCCACAATTCCCTTTCGATACAAAAATTTCAAGTTGCCATATCTTCCAGATCCACATGGGAGGACGTGACATTGTTGGAAGACGAATCGATTCATTTCTATACGGACGGCTCAAAAACCGTTGGTGGAGGGGTGTACTCAGAAAGACTAAATTAAAGTTTCTCATTTCGTCTGCCAGACCATTGTAGCGTGTTCCAGGCAGAAAATTTTGGCGATAAAAGAAGTTTTATCTTGGCTCAAGGAAAACGTGATATCGACTTCTGATATCCGAATGGGGAGAAATTCTCTCTAGATTCACGTGGTATCACAACGGACCAACTTATGGTCTAAGTGTGTCAGTTCTTTACTGGCAGCCACTTCAACCTAACCTAACCCAATCTTCATCTTGAAAGCTCTTTTCAATCGAACTCATTCTCGACATCGTTCAGGTACATGCCGAGACACACCAGCAGGTTATCCTTCAACATCGATGAAATACTGCGACAAATCTACAACCCAGTGCACCACGCCTGCCAGATTTTGGCAAGATTTGAAGGAACAATTTTGAAGCGATGATTCTCTGTTGGTTCCCTTTTGCAAGAAGAATAGAAGTTAGCTTTGTTCAAGTGGGATAGAACCACGCGAATGCTGCCAAATATTTTGGAATGACTTTGGATTCTAAGCTTGAATGGAAAAAGAACGTACATCAAAAAGAAAAGAGAAGAACTAAATCTCAACTACCGAAAAATGTACCCAATGTAACCCAAAACAATCTGATGCTATAAAAGCAAGTGCTGAAACCCGTTTGGACGTACGTACGGCAATCAACTATGCAACTGTACAAAGAAAATAAATGCTGAACCGGTCCAAAAATTCCAAAACATAATTTTTCGTTGGATAATAAATGCACCATTGGCATATAATACTACGTTTTCACCAGACACTAAACCGAGATTTAGAAAGATTATCACAAATCTCCTTGGTAAATCTCAAAGATCTACCATACAAATTATAATCGCCTCAAATCAAGATTTCAAATAAAACTCATTCAAATCTACGTGGAAACATTATAGCCCAGTCAATAATTACAAAAAAAGTGCTAAATTCGCAAAGCGCGATGTAGTTCTGCATTTTTGATATGTTGTTGGGGCATGTTAGAGTAGTCTATAGCCAAGTTTGCAACTTCGAGAAACCTGTGTTCGCTGCAGGAAAAATGCAACAGTGAAAAAAAACGCTAAAATCACCCCATTTTTTCCGACATTTTTCTTTATAACTTTGGAAATATGCAACTTAGGAAAAAATCGCACACTTTAAACTCGTTTGTTGTAAAATTTTCTACAAGAGCACATCAGTTTTAAATTCATTCATATTATATTTGTGTTGCTATCTAACCATGAGTTAAAAACAAAAATCTTAAAAACTAAGTAATTTTGAAGCACTCAAGAAATAGGTCAAACATTTTCCAATTCTGCTAAAAGTTTGGAATCAAATAGTCTAAAGTATTACAAGACGAAATTTGAAAATTCAATCCAAATCGGTCAAATAGTTTTGGCAAGAAACTTGATATTAACTAAGTGCAACAAGAAATGTTTACATCATTGTTGTGCTCAAAGAAGGACACTTAAGTTGGCATTGATTTTTGTTCACGTACTTGGAACCCTTAACTGTGATAAAATATAGTTATGATATTTATATCTTTTAATAAGCAACTTTGGTAGCGATTTTAAAAGTAACGAACATTTTTCACTTGGCATGTAAATATGTAATTTCGTGAACATTATCGAGACTTTTAAATTCACTACCAAAGTTGCATACAAAATTGTTATAAATATTATAACTATATTTTATAATAGTTAAGGGTTACAAGTAAGTGTACAAAAATCAGTGTCAACTTAAGTATTATACTTTGACCACAGCAAATGGGTATGCAAACATTGCTTGTTGCACTTACATCATGTTTCTTGCCAAAACTATTTGACGGATTTAAATTGAGTTTTCAAATTTCGTCTTGTTATACTATAGACTACTTGATTCCAAATTTTTAGCAGAATTGGAAAATGTGTGACCTATTTCTTGAGTGCCTCAAAATTACTTAGTTTTTCAATTTTTCAGACCTTTTTTTTTGTAATGCATGGTTAGATAGCAACACAAATATAACAGGCATGAATTTCAAACTGATGTGGTCTTGTAGAAAATTTTATAACAATCAAGTTTATAGTGGATGGTTTTTTCCTAAGTTGCATATTTTCAATGTTATAACAGTAAATGTTGGAAAAAATGGGGTGATTTTAGCGGTTTTTTCACTGTTGCATTTTTCCTGCAGCGAGCACAGGTTTTTCGAAGTTGCAAACATGGCTATAGACTACTCTAACATGCCCCAACAACATATCAAAATTGCAGAACTACATCGCACTTTGCGAATTTATTGTCGAATTTGACTGGGCTATTAGTTTGTCAAATCAAACAAACTTTTTTTTCGGAAAACGATTGTGGAACCGACCTTTTAAACGCCATTTTCGTTTATTGACATATGGAAATGTAAACAAAAACTATCTATCTCACTTTCACTTCATATCAAAAAAATGAAACTCCATTTGAATGTTTTGTCATAATAATCTTTTTGATCTTTTTGTTCAGTGGAAACACCAAACAAATCTCATTACCTAAATCTCGGCTTAGTGGTTGGTGGGAACGAAGTATAAGAAACAGTGACCTTCACGACCTTCAAATTGAAATGGTTTCAGAAGTTGTTAAAAACATAATCAGCGACAGCAAAATCATACTAACTCCTAAATGAAGACTGGGACAATGTTCGGAGACTAAGCAAAACCAAGCCCAATGAGCTAATGTCTAAGAGATTTGAGAGAGTATTAAAAAAATAACAAAAATATTAAAAAAAAAAAAAAATACCAGTGTGACCGTCCTCTGAAAAATACATCGTTGATGGATTTAAGCAAGCTTTAGAAATTATTTATTACTTAAATGTATATTAAACTCGAGTTAACCCTCTGAATTTGGTGAATTAACTCCAGTTTAACTTTAATATCAACACCCTGAAAAATTGGGCCTAGTAAAATCTTAAAAATTTTCAAAAATTTCAAAAATATGTTGTGTTCAAAATAAATCTAACTATTCAGTTCGTATTTTCAGTACAGGGAAGATATAGGGTGTTTGCCTCTCACCCTTACTTTTATGGATTTCAAAAAGCTATCTCTTTTTTTATACAGCTTTTACATTTTCCATGGTTGCCGTATCGCGCATTATAAATTGGCATATTTCTCTATCATTCAAATGTATTTTGTATTTTTTTTTTTTGCCAATGGCTCGCAAATTAAACTTATTTCCTTTTCTTATTCGCTTTTAAAATCAAACTGTCGTTTCGGAAGCCTGAACGGGTATTTATATCCGGGATAATACCACAGTTTTTTGAATGCACACAGGTCAGGTTAAAATTAAAAAATGTGTTTTTTATTTTATATGGGGTTTTCCAGGTATACTGGTATATTGTTGCGTTTTTGATATAAATAAAAACCAAACAATGTTTATTGTTCTTTAAAGTTTTATTGCTTTGTTTGTGTTGTGTATTCTTAATTTTGTATGACTTTTAAGGATAAGGTTAGATTAGAGTATAAGATTTATTTCAGGAAAAAGGATTAGTAATGCCTTATTAGAATTTTTAGAAAGGAAATAAATTTTATTTTATGAACCATTGGTAAAATATTACAATAAACACGAAACCTTATTCTTTTTATTTTTATTTTCATGAAGAAAAAAGAAAACTATTTGGCAATTCAAATTGCAGTTAATTAATGAACCGAACTCCATTAAAAACTTTCTCAAATAGCAATTCTTCCTTAAAAAAAGAAAAATACCCAACAAATATTGTATAGCAGCATTTTAACCAGTAAAAAAATATAAAACGAAAAGATGTAAGCGGAAAAACACGAAGTGACAACACTTAACACACTTACATAAACTATATGCTCTCAAAAGCTATACTTCTGAAAGCTACATAGCAAAAACCAAAGAAAAAGGTGTTAGAATTTCCATACCCCGACGTATGGGAACTCTGAATCAATGTGTTGTTTTTAATAAACACATTAAGCGAGCGAGAGGCAAATTGTGTGTATCTTGTTCTTTCTTGTTTCAGTCTCCTCACAATCACAACCACGGAGCAGACAGGTAATGATGGGATGTACGTGGGTTTATGGAATACCACAAAAATAATTTCAATGGAAGTCAGGGGTTCTATTTTTTTATTTCACACGCAATTTCTTAAGTTGAGTGCAATGCAAACACCAGCCAGCACGTGTATGTTTGAAAAAGCTCTCCCATAAGGCCTGTACTGAAAATACGAACTGAACAGAGTATAGTAGCTTAAAGGTCACAAAAAGTAACACAAATATAATTTATGTAATCCTTGTTATGCTTAAATTTACATTAAATGCGTGTTAAAGAGAAAATATTAAAAATGTTATTGATCTACCTCGCATGAAGCTGGGCTTCTTTTTTGATAAATTATATTAAATTACAAAAATAATGTCATTGTTCATTGCATTAATGCCAAGAAATTAGAAATGTCATGTGTGTCAATAAGAAAACATTATTTCAATTAAAACAAAATAATAATTTACCTAATAATAATACACCAATTGAAACAAAAAATTACTAATCAATTATTGTAATGTTCATATATTTATTTCCATGTACCTACATATATACCTATGTATGTAATTAATATTTTTGTTTTTATAATTCATTCACACATCTCAATTCTATGCTGATATATTATCCCCAATGCTCATTTATTTAATTATCTTGTCTGAAACATTAATGATAATGAATATGTGTTTTTATACATTTATATTTATTTTGTTTTCATTTCCCATTTCAGTTGTTATGCATAAGGACAAAGAGGAGAATGGTCTAATGCCGCACATCCATTCACATGACGCATACCGTACTCGAGAGCTTGGAGCCTTTGAGCATGGTCTTCTCGATGGTGATATGTTCCTTCAGGTAAAAATACAAATCTACACTATCAATTACCAACAACTTAATTAGTGATAATGTTACAATCATATACAAAACGAACACATATTCACATATACCTGTGGTATAATGAAAATGATAACTGCACATCATCGACACTATAAATCATTAATCATCCGATATCACTTTGAATTTGTGTTAGTGTATACTCGTAGTTGTTTGAATTGTATTGATTGATTAAAGTCGGTTGGGGTTAGAGTTGGGCGCCATTTATCATGCATCCAAACGACGAATTAATTTACAACAAATTAGCGTAGGTATACAAAAGTGGACACTATTCTTTTGCCATACATACACTCCAATTCACTCGTTTAAATACAGATTTTTTTTCAATAAACTTTTAACGATTTCTCTATAACCTTATATAATTATGACAAATCTAATTATAGAATTTATTAAGTGTAGTATGGGGATTAGGATTCAGGAAGAATTTTGAATCCACCGACAAAATTGTTAGTCGTATGGGTCTTCGAACAATTTTAGTCAAAAAATCTACCTTATTTTTTGTGTCATTCGTTTAAATACACCTTGACAAACAACCAAGTAGCTCAGAAAATCGTTAAAAATAGTATGCAAAAAATCAAATAATCAACAGTTAAAGAAATTTTGTCATGAATTTAGCAATTTTGCCAAATGGAAGTGTTCTAACAAAAGAGAATGCTCAAATTCGATACTATCAGGACAATGGTCATAGCAGTCGATGTGAAGGTCAAGACATTGGACTTAGTATGCAGCTACCTTCGATATAGGGAAAACTATGAAAAAACAACAAACCGCTAACGAACACGGTTACATCACCTCAAGAAAGACAACGCATACTCCGAAAAGTCTCAAATTCAACATTATCAGTTAGCAAAATCAATGATAAAATCGTAGTTAAGGCCACCAAAAATGCTTTAAAAAGATCCACCGAAATTAGGCTGGAACAGATCTGTTTCGTGAGCTTTTAAACTTGAGTTAAACTGCGCCTTAATACAAAATACGGTGTGAAAGATAATGGCATCAGGTGGTTCTTACTAAAAAAAATGAGTTTAATTTGGATGGTCCCAGCTTCTATTAACATGACATCAGAAAAGAAAAAATGGCTTGGGTATGCTTTTAATACCCAGTATGCTTTTAATACCCAGTTTAACTCAACTTTAAAAGCTCACGAAACAGATCTGTTCCAGCCTGATTTCGGTGGCTCTTTTTAAGTTTTCAGATGGTTGAAATGTGTGGCTTCCCGAACAATCTGGATAAAAAGCATTTTTGGTGGCCTTAACTACGATTTTATCATTGATTTTGCTAACTGATAATGTTGAATTTGAGACTTTTCGGAGTATGCGTTGTCTTTCTTGAGGTGATGTAACCATGTCCGCTAGCGGTTTGTTGTTTTTTCATAGTTTTCCCTATATCGAAGGTAGCTGCATACTAAGTCCAATGTCTTGACCTTCACATCGACTGCTATGACCATTGTTCTGATAGTCTCGAATTTGAGCATTTTTCTCTTCTATTAGAACACTTCCATTTGGCAAAATTGTTAAACTCATGAAAAAATGTCTATAACTGTTGATTTTTCGATTTTTTGCATACTATTTTTAACGATTTTCTGAGCTACTTGGTTGATTTGTATTTAAACGAATGACACAAAAAATAAGGTAGATTTTTTGACTAAAATTGTTTAAAGAGCCATAAGACTAACAATTTTGTAGGTGGATTCAAAATTCTTCCTGAGTCTTATTGGGCTATTCTGCCGTTGTGAGGCTCACAGGTCACAATTTTTTGTGAGTTTGTTTTTGTATAAGGCGGTCACAATTTCGTATTCTGTGAAAGTCCCCATAAGAAACATCACAAGAACAACGTGAATTGTGATCTGCCCAGGAGCAGATCATAATTTTTAAGTTTTTATGAGGCGAACTCACTACGAGTTATGAGGTTATTGTGACTTGTGAGGCATCAGTGAGGTTCCCAGAATAAAGCCATTTATTCCCATATTACACTTAATAAATTCTACAATTAGATTTGTCATAATTATATAAGGTTAAAGAGAAATCGTTAAAAGTTTATTGAAAAAAATCTGTATTTAAACGAGTGAATTGGAGTGTACATTCATGTACAGGTGCACTATTTATAGGGGTCATGCAACAGTAGTGCGGTAACAGAACAAGCCTAAGCTTTTATGTTATCATTTGGCGCACGACAAGCGTTCTTCACCTCATTTTAACGCTACGATTTCAATGTCAAGTATCGGGCCTACTTAAAGAACTGCATGTTTTTTTTACACGCGGCGTATATCAGGCCTTTATTTTTTTCCACAATTCACTCTAGTGGTATCCTTGCATGACAGTGTGTATGTATCTGTGTTACGTGATTCCTTTTTTGAGATAATATAACTGCACTTTGGCACACGACGACGACGAAGGCGGCGCCGACGACGGTCCGTGAGGAAAGTTATTAGCGGCAACAATGCTCCCGAGCTGCATTTTGGCCTGGAATAAGGATTTTTCGCGTTTCAATCGAAAATAATTCTTCTTGATGAATAAAAAGCTCCCTCGTCTCGTCCTTGGTGCACTTGGAAAAAGGACTCGAATATAATATCGCTCGTCCGTCTAGTCTCGACTCAACTATAGGTTCGGTCGTGTGAAATGCACACGCGGAACGGTGTAAGGTTGTGCGCGCTTATTTTCCGGATTGCAAGTGCAACTGCACAAAGTGCATATCCTGATGGTGATGGTCTGTCTATTCTTTTTCTTGCCCGCAAGAGGACCTGTTGCAAACGCAATATTGGAAATTTTACCTAGTCACGACACGACATGGATTTTATTTAACTTCTTTTGAGGTTGCTTGGATTTATTGTATAGAGCTGGTTTGAATATTGTTAGTCTCTTGAACAATTAGTATATGAATATATAGGTATTACAGCAGAACGGACAATCCGCTACATAACAACACACCAGGTACTTACTTGTTGATATAGGAATGTGGAAATTTTAAATTTGAATGTTTTTTTTTTCGTATTCAAATTGATGGCTAGCCAGAACCAAAGACCGGGCGTGGGTATCTATCTGAATGTGTGCGCATGGAAGGAGGTCCTTAAAGAGTAAAGATAATGCAAGTCATGAAAATGCAGTTGAATGCAATTGAATTGCGAAAGGAAATGTAGTTACTTGAGAATCGTTCATTAAAGTTGACTTTCCGTTATGTCGTTTGGCAGTAAGGTGTTGAGCAACTAATTTACTTTAATTTATTTGAAAAGAATTAATTCAATAAAAGAGGGTCGAACAATTTGAAGAAACTAACTCCGTGTTTGCGAAAACAAAGTTAGTGCCACTAAAGAGATGGCTACGGTATGATGACACACTTGAGTGCCAGCTATTCAGGTTTTTTTTTTAAAAGGAATTGCCCTTCTTTTGGAATATTTCTTTGGAATATCTTATAAAGGGCTTGTATTAAAAAAAAAAAAAAAACGCTTCACGACCATGGAGTTATACTGTGATACATTTTCGATCATGGAGTTATACAGTGATACATTTTCGAACTTTTAGAATCACTACCAAAGTTGCTAGAATAATGAAAATTAGTATTTTAACAATATTGTATGATAGTTAAGGGTTCCAAGTACGTGTGGAAAAATCAGCGCCAAGTTTAAAAAAAATCAGTGCCAACCTATGTCCATAGCATTGACGCACACTTACTTCTACTAAGATACAAGACCGATTTTGATCGACCTTAGGATTTCGTCTTGTAATACTCTACTATCACTGTAGAGTACTTCTATCAATATTTATAGTAGAATATTTCATTACTTTTTGTATTGCTTTATGGATGTATAATAGGAAGACTAATATCATGCATGACTTTCAGACTTATCTTGTGGACAAATTTATAACAAACCAATATTTTTTTTCCTGAATTGCATAATTCCAAAGTTAGAAAGGGAAATATCAGAAAACAGGAGTGATTTTATTGTTTATTCACTTTCGGATTTTTCCTGTAGCGAGCACACCCTAAGGGGTGAAGTTTGTTACTTGCTGTCGCAAAGAGCTAGGGCTTCTTGGTACACAGCACAACATAAGGCTCTGTTCGGTTTCTGGTCATAGTGGTGTCCCAGGTTCCCAAAGTTCTGAGAAATAAACTCCTTGGGAGACACTGCTTCAATAACTTGTTGGAGCTCTCTGACATGCCAAGCTAAAATTGGTTAAAATTTATGAACGGTACTAAATGGCTTGAAAATTCCTTAATCCTATCAACCAGTCGACCAACAGGTTGGAAATCGCACAGTCAAAAGACGTAAAATAGTACAGGACGACGATGATAGAACGAACGAAAACGACCGAAAAACGCACGTTATGTTTCCTCTAGGAGCGGAAATAGACGGAGAGTGGACACCTTGTCCTTTCACAAGCTATTGCAGCTCCTGCGGTGAACACCAGTGCTAGGGAGTTGATATGGCCTCCTTTCCCTAATTTTGGTAAAATCCTAATTTATTTTAGAAACATAGGTAATAATGAAAATCTTACTCAATTATTGAGTTAAGCTCCTCACGAATAAATTTCGAAACCAGTTTAAGAGGCCTCCGGACAAAATTTTGAGAAAAACGAGAAATTGGGGAAAATGGCCTTAGTGTTTTTGACGTACATATAAAACCTATTGCAAACATCTAAATTGCTTATGAAAGAATGACATTTTAACTTTAAAGCCATCTGTTCACTTTTTGATTTTTTTCTTTTCTAATTTTAATATTCCGATAACACATTTCGCAAAATTTTCCCAAAACTGCATTATGCCACATATTATATTTACGTCATCTATCTTATGAATAAGACTTTAACATCATCTGTTTGGATTTCTAAATTTGGACCCTATTTTTGAATAAACATCTCTTGAAAAACATCAAAACTTCTCATTTACTAATACATTTTTGAGTGTGTAATTATATAAAAAGAGCAACATAACTTTCTCCAAATAACATATATGTTTTCTAAAACCGTTTCAATAACTTTTTCTTTTATCCAATAAAAAGTCGTAGATAGGTTAATTGAGACGGGACAAAGTAACGCCAGAAATAAGAAAAAAACGACATGGTCATACAAAAAAGAACGGACCGGCAAACAGAATTGGAAAAACAACCCTTCTTCTATTTCATTTTTTTTTTCTAATTAATGATGCATTTTATGCAAAACACCCAGAATACAGTTAAATGAACAACATTTAATTTTTTTCACGTATTAAGGCTTTCTTAGTAAGAGCAAACATTCCCATTAATTATGGAACACAACGTCATTCAAGTGGCTGCTTCAGCTGGCTTCGCAGTAGCGCATTCTGTCACTCCAATTTTCCAAGAACTAGTTGACGGTTTCGGGCTGTAGCTCATGGATTGCTTGGATGATATTGGCTTTAGTGCTTGAATAGCTTCCGGATTGTTGGCATTACGTCGGTCCTTTACAGTTTCCCACAAAAAAAATCCCCAAAGGGGTCAAATCGCAGCTCCGAGGCGGCCACTTGATATCGCCAAGACGGCTGATAACACGATTTGGGAATTTAGTGCGCAAAAGATCGATATTGTGTTATGTGCTGTGTGGCATGGCGCACCATCCTGCATGAACCAGAGGTCGTCTAAATCATGTTTTTATTTTCAGTAAAAAAAAGTCGGTTAACATGGCTCTGTAGTAACCCAATGGTAAGTGCGTTGGACTGTCACGCTGGAGGTCTGGGTTCGCTTCCCAGCCTCGTCCACCTAAAAACTAAAAAGTTTTATCAGGGCCTCTTGCGAGGAATTGACAAATCCTCCAAGAGTATCATTTGTCATGAATAAGTGCAACTCGTCTAGCCGTTCGGATTCGGCATAAAATTGTAGGTGCCTTCCATTCCTGTCGACACGCGGACACAGGTTGCTAGTCACTAGGCCCTGGTTCTTTACGAGCCGTTGCGCCACCCAATTTATTTATTTATAACATGGCTCTGTAACACCCAACATTGGCCAAAACGTTGTTCTCAGCCTCATTTTCGAAGAAAAATAGTCCAATGATGCCACCACTCCACAATCCGCACCAAACTGTCTCTAAGTGGATGCATTGGCTTCTCATCAATCAAGTGATAGTTTTCTGATCCCCAGATGCACCAATTTTGCTAACATTGCAGGAGCGCGCTGGGTGCTTCATTTCGACCAAAATTTCTTTTCATAAAAACGCACTTTTGGGGCTGCACAGCACTCACTTTGGAAATAAGTTTTCAATCACCCATATTCTGCAAGTCGTATTTTGTCTCGTACTCGTACTCGAACTTGAACTCGTATCGTATGAAAATCGTTATTCTTCAAGTCGTATACGTTGTATACGAGAAGCTTAAAAAAGAACGCATATCGTTGCCTGTAAATATTTGTCAAAATCATTAAGACCCCTTTC
The DNA here is from genome assembly GCA_949320155.1 of Melangyna quadrimaculata. NCBI lineage: Eukaryota > Metazoa > Arthropoda > Insecta > Diptera > Syrphidae > Melangyna > Melangyna quadrimaculata. Next base: position 202,585,457 of record OX439483.1, on the reverse strand, counting down.
ACACAAGGAAACTGAGTTGCCGGCGATTTTCAGTTTCTAGGCGAGAAGGGCGTAAAAGGAAGACAAACATTTTCCCCTCACACCCTTCTCGCCTACAAACTAGCCAGTTTCTGGCAACTCAGTTTCCTTGTGTGAAAGTCGTCTAATATGTCATAAAACAAATTGTTTTAGTACGAGACTTGTTTAACTGAAAGTGTGTACCGCTTCATATTTGGTGTATATGTTATTTGTGTCAAGCAAACTGGATTGCATAAACCTGGCAGCGATACCGCGGACCTAAGACCACCAAAATGCATTTTCGAGATGCAAAAAAAGGAGGACAGAAATAAAATTTCATCAATCAAAATGTTTGCAATACCATGGCTTTAAGACTACTAAAATGCACTGTCAAAATTCAATAACAAAAATTGATAATACATTATACATATTATGTATTGTATGTATTTATGAGATATAATACATACCTGGACAAAGCACTAAAATGCAATACAAAAATGATAGATGTAAAAGAGCCTTATACCGCTTCAACGCTCCTGTAGTTTACACGCATATACATAAAAGTATCAGTAAACGAAATTTGGAGCGGTATAAAGCTTTTTTGCATCTATCAGTTTTGTGTTGCATTTTAATATTGCATTTAACAGGTCTTAGGGTCGCGCTACCACTGCCAAGTTGATTGCTATAGTTTCCACAGAGAAGAGATGTTTTACATCTTTAATTTTTTGTTTGCATTTTGAAAATGCATTTCGATGGTCTTAGAGCTGTCGTATCCCTCGCAGGTTGGTAAAACAAATAGCAGGAATATTGAAAAAATTTCAACATTATATGCCTATTGCATGCACTAGGTTTTTGTCCTTTTTTATCCGAAAAAAACATATAACTCGTTTAAAAGATTTCACACGACGAATAAACAACACAAATACGACTTGAATTCGAATTAGTACTAGACTCGGAATAATAATAAAATATGAAAAGTCGTATGCGATGTTGTCCGTTTCTCAATATTTGTAGAAGTGAAGTCGGATATACGACTTTTGGAATACCAGCATACGACTGTAGTCGAATACGAGTCATAAATACGAGTTTCAGAATATGGGTGAATATTTCCCAACGTCGTTGTTCAAGCGTAAGGCGACTTGTTCCGCGGAGGTATGATACTGACTTTCTGTCAAGATTTCGAGCGAGAAACAGCTGTCAGTGTCAAAATAATATATGATTTAAAAAGAAACCACTATAGATGGCCCACCCTACATACTCACTTAATTGGTTAAACTGTTTTTGGGAAAATTTGCAAAAAGTGTTATACGGATGTACGAAAAAAGGCATTTTTCTAAGATAAGTTTGTAATTTTAAGAAAAACCCTATTTGTACTTTTCTTAAACGCAAAAGTTCATCAACTGGAGAGGAGTAAGTAGGTACTGTATCAATAAAAGTATATTTGCCAAAAGTTTGAATGCACCTATTATCCCTTTTGGTACGAATGTGGTACAAGACAAACAACATTTATATGGACTTGTACCACATCGGTACATCGAAACTGGTGGAAGTTGATTTTCAAGAAAAAAAAAAAAATTAATTAAGAGTCACCCTTATGTATTTAGGTATTGAAATTTTCTGAGCTAGGAATTTTAAAACCCATACCCCCATATTAATAAACAGATTAAGCGACGCGTTCTCATTAACTCGTAAAATTACGAGCTAGCTAAACCAACAAGGAAGGTGGCTTATCAAAGAGTTAAATAAGAAAAGTAAATATACTTTTTAATTCACGAGTTATCTCTTATTCCATGCTTATATGGAACTCGAAAATTACAGGTGAATTAAGCGCTGTTTTTATTAATATAGCAGATAGTGTTTATTTTCAAGTGCGCATAATATTCCGTGTGTTTCAGCTTTTTGACGTATTGTTGTTAATAATAATCATGCACGAAATGCACGTAGAGCAAAGCCAGCAGCAGCGGTGGCGGCTTGCGCTGTGTCGGTGCGGCGATTCGCATTCAAATTGCATGCACTTTAACAATTAACAGCCACTTAACCTCAAATCTTATTGAGCATTAAGTTTTAATGTATTCACCGGGCGTATATTGGCTGGCAGTAACAAGCAAAAAAAAATTATAAATATTATTAACTGCAATCAGCAAACTTACACAATAAACTGCAGAATCCCCAAATGATGGTCGAGCATCAAGCGATGTATTTAAATGGCTTCCCATCTATCACCACTGATATTTTTCTGAGACACAACAGGAGACCACATCTTCATCTCTGCACTTTTGGCCTTACCATTTATTATTTTCGCACCTGATAGAATGGTATTGCTGGGTGAAGGGTTAGTTGTGGCGCCTAGGAAGGGCGAGGGGAGCTATCAAAATGTAGCCTGTGTAATAGATACGCTCAAATAAAAAAAAACTCCTCTTTTTTTCATGTACTATGTAGCTATAGATGAAGATAGAAAATAAACAATATTGGTGAATAAAATCACTGTTGCACTGTTGCACATTGGATACGGATATTCCGGTTAACAGGTTCATTCTATCAAATGATTAAGCACATTAATTAGCTCGGAACTTATGAGCATCGAACGCTAACATGGTGTTTGCGGTCTTTTTTTTTATTGTGATAAGTTGAGTGGATAGCTACATATACAGTGGCAATGTCCCCATTAGCTATAGAGAGTCGAATACAGAGGTATAACATATTTCGATTGCACAGTCTGTTGGAGGTCTTAATATGCATCCAGCGCGCTAATAGCTTTATGTATATAATTTAAAATTGCTGGATTCAAAACAAAAATAACAATTTGCACTGCTCTAATAAATTGGATGCACAAAAGCAAGGGATTCTTAATTAAGATAAACTTTCATATATTTATCAATTCCATTAACTTAATTATATAGAACTCATAAAATGAATACGAAGCTGAACCTTTTGTGTCCATAAAAAAAAACAAAAAAATTGTAAATAAATATGTAGCTTCGAATACATGTAGAACAAATCGAAATAGTGATTCCTAATTTAAAACTATAATAATAACAAATACGATTATTTTACAGAATTTTATGTTATTGCGGAAGCCCATTAACCAAAAACAGAACAGATTTGAGTAGTTGGTAACCAAAATGACACTTTTCCAAAGAAGCGTTTCCGAGATATAGAGCGTTGTTTAAAAGTAGAAAAAACCGCTTTTAACTACTTTTAAGGCTACATAGGTATATGATTGACCACCAAAATGATTTTTATATGCTCCGTCCGTACATGCACAAATTGTACATATTGCTTTACTTAGGGCCAATTTTTCAATAGGCTGATAAGCAGTCACACAGTAGGTATGCTTGTTCCTAAGCTAGCCCAAAAATCTTTTACTCAACAGTCACTAAAAATGATGCGTACGTTCGGTTGAGCGTTAGAGACTCGGTTTGGTTGAGCGTAAAAAAGCATCAAGATTTGAAAATAGTCACAACAACTGTTATGTTCCTTTGGTTTTTATCTTTTTAACGGGTAGGTTTGAAAGCTTATTAGTATTATTGTTTTGAATCATTTTTGTGATCTTGGCGTTATAATGGACTCTAAATAATGGACTCTCAATAAACATATTGATCATATCATTAACAAACCGAATTTCAGATTAGGTTTCGTTCGTCGAATTTAGAGACCCATACGTTTTAAAAACTTTATACTGTGCTCTCTAGTGCGATCGAATATCGAATACTGTAGCTGTGTTTGGAGTTCAAGCTAACAAAACAATATTAATCGACTGGAAACTGTACAAAAACGATTTCTTCGCTATGCCCTTCGACATCTACCATGGATTATCAACACACATCTGCCACCATACCATCAACGCCTTGCTTCATGTTAATTTACCATCACTAATGAATAGAAGAACAGTTTTTAGAATTTTATTTATTTATGATGTTTTGATTGGAGAAATTGATTCCGAATATATTTTATCACAACTCAACCTAAATATATACTCACGATCCTTTATATCTGGAGACTTTTTAAGCCAAAGATTTAACAGAACAAATTTTGGAATTCATGAACCTTTGTTAGCTGCATGTGCAGATTTTAATAAGTATTTTAATGTTATTGATTTCAATGTATCAAAGTACTGTTTAAAAAAAGATGTAGGTATATAGAATTTTACAGTTTCAGAGCTTATAATTTGTTAAATTTGTAGCTTAATAAATAAATACATTTTTAGAGTAAGGTTTCAGCTTTTAACTGCGGAGCTTACCTCAATATATTGACTTATTAATCTTTAGTGCGTTTAGTGATTAGTTCTTTTGCCTTTATTCCCCATATCAACAAAATAAAAATTATTTTATTCAATTGGGTTTTTCGTGTGATAACACACTCGCAGCTAGGCTGCATACCTTTCGCTCCGTCATAACTATATCACCTTATTATGAATGTTTAAATGTCCAACAACAACTTGAGTGGGATACCACCATTGCATTTGGCTGGAATTATTGCAATTTCATGGCTGCCACACCAATCATCAGATTCCTTTTAGTGGTGCTTAGTCCTTAAGTTCAGTTTTAATTTATAAACTAATGCCGTTAACTGGAATTGAACCTAGACCAGCTTCTTCTGAGGCCTATGTACTACGCATTACAATTTCTCGAATTCTCAAACGATGAGGATGACAATGAGATGAACTATAAACACATCCTTAGGAGCAGATTGTGTTCAAATGACTGTGCCATTGACGTGCAAGACAGTCATGCAAAAGTGTGAAACATAATCGAAACTATAGATGCCTGCAGTGAAGAAGATTTTAAATCAATACCTATGCGAAAATAATTTAATTTGAGCCCAAAACTACAAAAAAAATGATTTTAAAAATTAATTAATTCTAAATGTTTTTGATTCTTTCAAGTGTCATTTTCTGTATTTACAGCTTTTGTCCACCTCTTAGATCCATCTGTTTTTATTTACTAAAATGTTATTGCATTAATGTAAGCTTACATTCTCTTTATTCACAATTTTTATTCCATCTTTCAGAGGCATCGGCCAAATCCATTTCTCTTTGGTCCAGATGCTTTCGAAAACTTCTAATTCTAGTGCTGTCATTTCAGGGCTACCTTGAACCGTAATCTGCACGTTCTACAAGTCCTGTAATAAAATGGTTCTTAAAAACGGGTATAACATAAGTTAAGGGTAATAATATATGTAAGTGAGATATTAACTTCTCATCATATTTTGTTCAGAAGATTTGTTCGCAGATATGTATTCACTGCACTGGATTTTCAGCAGCAGTAAGCGTAGAATTGCAAAAATGCCTTGGTTTCCTCTTTTTTTACCAACGTTTCCATCTATGGCCTAGAAAATTAAAAATGTGTAAAAGAAACTGCAAGCCATTTAATTCAAATATTTACATATTACATAATATGCATGCATACCTATATGTACTATGTACTGTAAATACATATTCATACATGTACAGTACATAAATACATACATACATACATACTCATAAAATGTACATTATGTACCTACATAATTTAAAATACGAACATGTTGACTTCTGTTAGAACAAACAAATATTGAAAATTCATTTGTTTGACAAATTCTTTATTGATTTTAGCGCTGCCTGGATTTCAAAATTAAAATGTTATACTGAGTATTGGTTTACTGAAAAAATATTACTGAGTTTTTATTTGTTCAATGATGTTTTCTCGTGATAACACTTGCAGTAAGGCTGCATAGCTTTCGCTCCGTCATATTAACATTGAAGGTTTTGAATGAGTAACAACCACTTGAGTTGGCTACCACCAAGTATTTCATTAGGCAGGAATTCAAAATATTTCTTGGCCGCCACACCAATCATCAGATTCCTTTTAGTGGTGCTTAGTCTATGGTTCCAATTTTATCGTTGCTTTTGTTTATCGTTTAAAAAAGCAAAATGAGCAATCGGCAAGAATTAATTTTGAACCGATTTATTTTCTAAAAAAAATCATAACTTCAGTTCAAAATTCAGATCTTCAAGATTTGGATGTTTAAAAAAGCCAAAAACCGGGGCTACATTAGTGTTTACAAATTATTTGGGAGAGACAAAAAATTTCATACTAAAGGTTACCAAGAATAATGAAGATAAAGAAATTTAAATATTAAAATTTTAAAATTACTTCGGTTTTTAAGTGGAGTGAATAAATATGGGTTAAATCACAAACGCATCGATGCAATAATGATGCGTTATCACTTTCGTCACACATTCATAAATGCATCAAATCAGCATTACTTTTTGTGTAAAGTGTTCACTATTGCAAACAAAAGAGAATCAAAAGAATTCTTGATGCTTTTTTGCTGATGCATTGCAAAGGCATCAACTACGTTGTGCATCAGCATCACAAAAAAGCAGTGATGCGAATATTATTTGACGTTTATGAATTTATATACGTAGTAGCCCGTAGCGTAATGGTTAGTGCGTTCAACTGTCACGCTGGAGGTCTGGGTTCGCTTCCCAGCCTCGTCCACCTAAAAATTAAAAAGTTTTTTTTCAAGGCTACTGCCTCTTGCGAGGAATTGACAAATCCTCCAAGAGTATCACTTGTCACGAATAAGTGCTTCTCGTCTAGCCGTTCGGATTCGGCATAAAATTGTAGGTCCCTTCCATTCCTGTCGATAGGCGCTCACAGGAATGGTTGCGAGTTGTTAGTCACTAGGCCCTGGTTCTCCATGAGCCGTTGTGCTACCCGATTTATTTTTTATTTTATGAATTTATACTATAATTCAATTAAAAAGTACAAGTGACATCAACTCCAGAAATGAATGTGTTTCGAGCAGGTGGGCTCTTCAGTCAGTCTGTTGTACCCTACTAAGACACAAACTTTGGTCGATGTTTACCGACTTTTATAAAAATCACAGCAATAAGATGCTGTGAATTTTATTATTCTAGGGGAATTTGTTTAAATTTATTCACCCAGAAAATAACCAAGAAGAAGGTAACCACGAATGTAAAATGTTACCCATCATTAGCGATTACTCTAAGACTCGCTCAATTTTTCTGCAAATGGAATATGTTTTTTTCCATAATTATTAAATAAACGTTCACAAAAATATTATTCCTTTCAACCTAGCTTAACTTAAAATCATAGAAAATGAGGCTTGAAGTTAAAACATTTTTGTGACTTCTGTTCTTCTGGAGAAACATACCACGAGACGAGACTTTTCTAAGTCTCGTCTCGGTCTCGTTAAAATTTTTAGTCTCGTCTCGGTCTCGTGTCAGTCTCGTATAATTAAGTCTCAGTCTCGCCTTTTTCCTGAGAATATTTTAATTTGCAGTCCCGTCCGGGTCTCGTCGCCGAAAAATACGATTTCCGGACAACCTGTGGGTTATTGGAACCAAATATTTGCGATACGTAAAAATATAATTTGTCCCCCATACAGACTCGTCTCGTCTCGTCTCGTCTCGTCTCGTCTCGTCTCGTCTCGTCTCGTCTCGTCTCGTCTCGTCTCGTCTCGTCTCGTCTCGTCTCGTCTCGTCTCGTCTCGTCTCGTCTCGTCTCGTCTCGTCTCGTCTCGTCTCGTCTCGTCTCGTCTCGTCTCGTCTCGTCTCGTCTCGTCTCGTCTCGTCTCGTCTCGTCTCGTCTCGTCTCGTCTCGTCTCGTCTCGTCTCGTCTCGTCTCGTCTCGTCTCGTCTCGTCTCGTCTCGTCTCGTCTCGTCTCGTCTCGTCTCGTCTCGTCTCGTCTCGTCTCGTCTCGTCTCGTCTCGTCTCGTCTCGTCTCGTCTCGTCTCGTCTCGTCTCGTCTCGTCTCGTCTCGTCTCGTCTCGTCTCGTCTCGTCTCGTCTCGTCTCATCTCGTCTCGTCTCCTCTCGTCTCGTCTCGCATCGTCTCGTTTCGTCATGCGAGACATGAGACCGAGACTTTTCTTGTCTCGTAGCCAGCCCTATACTTTCAAGTGTGAATATCTCTTAATAATGTCTCTGTTTTTCAAAAGGTTTCATACTAACACACACATTAACAACAAATTAACATTTTGGATAGAAAAAGGATTTAAACAAGAAAAGCCATATTTTTAGCTTCGTATGTAGTAAAGGGTTAAATACTCTTCTTCTAAAGGGTCCGCCAAATAACTTTTTTTTTTGAAAATGCATTATCAACATCGAGTGTAGCTTCGGCTGTGTGGCACGTAGCGCCGCGCCGCCGTCCTGTTGAAACCAAATGTTGCCAATATCCTCCTCTTCAATTTTCGTTCAACATGGCCCCATAACGATCGCCATTGACTGTAACGGCCACTCCTTGCTCAGTTGAAGAAAAATGGCCCAATTATGCCTCTGGACCAAAATCCGCACCAAACAGTGACTCGCTTTGGTTGTATCGGCTTTTCAATGTATGCGTGCGGGTTTTCTGCGCCCCAAATGCGACAATTTTGCTTGTTTACATACCCGCCAAGATCAAAATGAGCTTCATCTGAAAAGATGATTTTTTTGGCAAAATCGGCAAAGTAATGTCGCAATATTTCCCAGCGTTATTCAAGCGTATACACAACCATATTCGTTCAGCGGAAGGATAAAACTAATTATCTGTCAAATCAGACATGAGATAGGTTAGGTTAGGTTAGGTTAGGTTAGGTTAGTGGGCTGACAGTTGATCTTGTTACCGTCACACTTAGATCAGTGTAGATCCATTGTGATACCCTGGGGATTAATCCCCATAAAAGAAACCTATGATAAATCCAATGACATAGCCCGTAGAGGGCGTCAATACAGTTCTTACAAGCTGAAGCTTGGAAAAGTCTTTTACTTGATTGAAGGAGTGTCAGTCGCTGCGTAAATACCGGGTTGAGAAAAGGTTGACGCACCATTGTCTTTTAAGGGCGTGTCCCTTTCCTTTACCCTCACTGGATTGATCAACCCCACACCAGACCCGTAGGAGCAGTGGCTCCATGCAACGTCTGGCGCTGGGTTCGATAAATCAGTGGTTGGTGCCAGCGACTGCCCAGTTAGGTCAGATAAGGAAAGTCCGTCGACACAATCACCGGGCAAAGGAGAGGCCAGCCCACCATAGTGTTTTTAGAGCGTGATGAACCTCTCCCTTACCCCCAACAGGTAAATCATTCCTCCGCCAGGCCCGTAGGAGCAGTGGCTCCATGCAACGTCTGGCGGGTAAGTTTGATAAATCAGTGGTTGGTGTATGTGGTAGCTTTGTTAAGTTGGTCCCATTAAGGTGTTGGAGAAGTGTTTGCACATAATCACCGGGTTGTGGAGAGGTTAACGCACCGTTGTCTTTTAAGGGCGTGATCTCTACCACTACCCCCTCTGAATAGATCATCCACTCACCAGGCCCGTAGGATCAGTGGCTCCATTCAACGTCTGGTGAGTGAGTTTGATAGATTAGTGGTTGGTGTCTGCGTCTACCCCGTTCTTTCATATAAACCTACATCGTCGGCACAATCACCGGGTTAAGGAGAGACCAACGTATCACTGTCCTTTAAGGGCGTGATCCCCCCTACCCCCAGTGGTTAAATCATCCCCCCACCAGGCCCGTAGGAGCAGTGGCTCCGTGCAACGTCTGGTGGATGAGTTTGAAAGATCAGTGGTTGGTGCATGTGTCTGCCCCGTTCAGTCAGATTAGTCTTCAGGTTACTGAAGAAGTGTCCGTAAGCACAATCACCAGGTTGAGGAGAGGCCAACACACCATCGTCTTGTCAAGGGCGTAGGTCCCTTCTCTTTACCCCCACTGTTTAAATCATCCCCACCACCAGGCCCGTAGGAGCAATGGCTCCATGCAACGTCTGGCGGTTGAGTTTGATAGATCAGTGGGTTGGTGTATGTGACTAATTTGTTTAGCTGTATTTAAGAATTGTCAAGCCATTTTGTAGCGTTAATAAAATTTTAACATGTTATTGCTTGTAATGTCAGATAGTTCCTTTAAGTCATTGAAGAAATGTCTCCCGAGGAGCCTATTTCTAAGATGACATAGTGCAGGGCAGTGACAAAGGTAGTGTGGAGTATCCTCATGTATCTCTTCGTCAACACATCCTCTACATAAGTCGTCCATACTGAGACTCATCTTTTTCTTATGGTAACCCAGTTGGTTGTGACTTTTTTCCCAGTTCGTCAGCACTTTCATTACCTGGGACACCACTGTGGTCAGGAACCCAGCAGAGTCGTATGTTGTGCTGTGTACTAAGAACCCTTAGCTCTTCGCGACAGCATGTCACAAGCTTCGATTTTATTTCAATGGCAGAAATTGCTTTTATTGCGGGGTTGGCTGTCAATGAAAAATGTGATATCCGCTTGTGGTATTGCCATCATTAAGACCTGTCTAGCAGCTTTCGTCACTGCCAGGACCTCAGCTTGGAAGACACTGCTGTAATTAGGAAGTCTGAATGAGCTAGCTAGTCCAAGAGTTTCCGAAAAGAAGCCTGCACCAATACCAGTATCCATCTTGGAACCGTCGCCATGAGCTAAGTGTTACCATTCACGAAATAAGCACTAGTTGAAACGTTAGATGGCGGACCCTTTATAATTTCAGAAATTCTTTCCCGAACTTTAAAAATAAAGTCTCCCTTCCCTTGCAAGACAAAAATATAGCTACTTTAAAAATGATTTCATTTAAATAAGTTACCAACAAATTAAAAATAGTATCCGACTACAATAACAATTTACTTGCTACCGAAGTGAAATGTTACTCCTATACTCGCCCTATTTTTTGTATTAGGTTGGTATACCTTTCATCTGGTGGAATTTTTTGTCCGCTGTTTCTCATTTCGTAAATTCTCTTTTATCACCGAAAGAAATTCCGTGAAATTATTGCGAGTTGAATTAAATTGCAGAATAAGATTTGCGCAACGATATTTGCTTCCTCGTGATTGTGGTTAATTATTGTACACAGCTTCTGAGAACCTTTAAAAGCGGCTAAATGTGAAATTTCGTAGGACTTACCATTATATTTATAAGTTATGGTCGCAAAAAGCGAATTGAAGCCACCGATTATAATTCTCTCACTCTCATTATATAAAATATTTAGAGTCCTTTTCTTAACATTTTGACGAATTTCATAAAGACTTCTTTGAAAAATAAAAATAAAATACCCTTGCACAATATTCGTTAAGATTAATTTAATTTGCCTTTAATTGCGACATCTGCATATTTATCTCTCAGCCAAGTGATTAGCATGCGCCTACTTCAATTCATCTTTACCTGTAGGTTAGGTGTATCTGTATATCTATCTACATTTCAGCTTACGGTTGCTGATCATCTTAATCATCATAACAACAATTATTATTTATTAATTCGCCGACAGAGTGATACACAGTGCATCCGAATCCGCGCCCTCAAAAAATCCACGGCTTGTATAAAGTTGTGGTACTGTGAGGCACTCTTGCGGCATATCATCGCTGCCGCCACCGCCACTACCGCCACGGCCGCCGCGCCGCTGTTGTGCCTTAGAAGAACCTCAATTAACTATACGAGCAGCATCAGTATATTCACATATATATCCTGGGGCTATATAGACTCATATAAAAGAATCAAAATATGGGTGCTCGCACATACAAAGGCAGATTGCAGTGATGTGGTCTGGTCTGGCCATGGATATGGCTAACTCTGGCGCACTCCTCCTTCTCGCATCTCATTAATTGTTTCTTTATCTTGGCTGTTGGCTCTATGTCGCTGGACACGTTGTCTTATATGGCCAAGCGACGACGACGACGATTTCTTCGGTTGTCATTCTCTGCATCCTTTATTCGGTTGTCATTATTAAGGAGGGAAAAGGCGGGCACACAGAGCTATACATAGCGAAACAATCTTTCATTCTAATGCGATTTTAATAACTAGCGCCCCGGTTTTGTTGTAATGGAAAAATCACTTAAGCAACAAACCAAACGCCAGCCAGCATCATTCGAAAAAGATTTTCCACAAAAGACGAAATAAACTGGACATGGACAAGTTACTCAATCAAGACGTCCCCTATACCAAACCTATACTCCCTTTGTCTGCCTAGAGCGCAAATATGCGTTTGTGTAAATGAAGAAGCTGGTATTTAGATTATAGTTTTTTTTATTAGTTCGATGGACCACAATGAATCCACAAACATCCGTTGCGTCGACAGATTTCCAATCGTGCATTCGGTTTCCCTTCTCCCAAATCACATTTTAAATGACCTCAATGCGTGGAGAAGGGGATACGATCATAAACGCGGAATGGCGATGAACTTATTTTATTGATTTAATTGTCTGCCATTTCCTGGTTCAGTCAAGATGAGATCTCAACTCCATAACAACAACAACAACCAAAACAAGTTGAAAATCACATCATCAGGTAGTATTATCCAGATAATCCCGAAAATAGAGCAAAGTGTCGGCAGAGGTTCAATTTGAGTTCATGTAATAATTATTATTTTTCAACCATCATTATGTTGAAGTTTTTTTTTTTTTTTTTGGGGAATTATTGTAGATGTTGTTGTTGCTTTGGTCCACATTAAAACAATCTGGAGCAAGCAAATAAAATACTCGTAAATCTGACTGGTACATAATGATATAATTTTTGTTGTTTCTTTTTGTCTTATTTTCAGGCACTAAATGGATTTCTAATGATCCTTACATGCGAGGGGGAGGTTTTCTTCGCAACGCACAGCATAGAAAGTTACTTGGGTTTCCATCAGGTAAGTTGAAAAAATGTGATACTCGTAGTTATATACACAGATTTATGAATGAAAGAAAATTTTATCAATCAAATTTTGGTAGGATTATGTACATATTTCTGCTTATGTAAGTATGTATGTTTCTTAAGAAAATGTTAATTATAAAGATGAACCTATAATACCATTTTGCTCCTTGTGCATTATCATTGAACGGAACATTTTGTACCTGCATTTTGTGCATCCTTTGATAGAAAGAAATTTGCAATCATAAAAACTTGACATTGAAAGCAGGTTATTTTTTAATTTCTTGGAGTATAAATTTCCTGTCGTGTAAAAGCGGTCGTTAAAAGTATTCAGAATTATGTTGAATATCAAAAGAGTGAAAGCATTCAGATAAAAATTTTGAATACGATTCACTTGCTTTTCCTTAAAATAGTCAAAAATAGTTTGGGCGAATGTTATAACAACGAAACTTTGTCGTCGCTTGAAAAGCAAATCAGGCAGATGGCAAAGCCATGCTTTATAGATTTTTGTATATTTTTATGTAAATTATTCTAAAAGAAGAAAAAAAAATAAAATCTCTACCTAATCTAAAAAGCAAACTGACATGAGTCAAAACCTGAAGTTTTCTTATAATAAGTGCGGATTTTGCTACCCTTAAAATAATAAAACACAGTGCGAGCGTTAGGAAAATAGCGAAGTTTATCAGTAGAGCCATTTGAAGTTAGTATTAAATTAAACAATTATTGGATACTTTGACATTCAGGAGACATAAGGGACTTAACATGAATACAAATTTGAATCAAGATTACTTATTTACCTCAAGTAGATTCACGCTCGAAGATTAATTGGTAATTCTCAACATAATACGTAATTCCGTCGTAAAGTATGTACATACAATTTTATTTTCAATTTACTTCAACGTGGCCGCACAAAAAATGAATAAAAAGTTAAACTGATTTTCATAATTTCATACCTGATGATTTGGCAAAAACACACTTGATTTGAAATTAACGTATAGATATTTCTTGAATAGGGCAGTGTATCAATTGCGTTGAAAGTGCGTTAAATTTGATCCCATGGCTAAATTTTGACATTACTGAGGTGAACACAGTAGTTGTTGTCAAAATTTAACCTGCTCAGGAGGTCGTTTAAAATTTAACTAGTGGATAAATTTTGACGTTTGTACTAAACTTATACATTAAGGACATCATGGACCTATTATACCTGGAATCCTAGGAGCCAACATTACGTCAATTTGCGGCAATTTGAAAACGACTTAGGGGCAGTTTGTTCACAGTTGGTTACATTTAGTATGTGACTTTCACACGCATCACTAATTAACTAACGGTTATCAACCGAAATTGGCTTATTAGCGACATCCATGATTAGGAACTCATACTTTGGATTTTTTGAAAACAATTTTATCAACAATAAACACAATCAACGATTTCCCAGTTTCAATAATCATGGATTAAAGCGGGGTACATATTATCAAACCTGTTTGATGTCAAACAGTCAATAGTATCAACAAAATTTGTGAACAAAGAACTTTTTTGTCAAACAGAGAGTACTTACTATCAAACGTGAACAGATTTGTCAAACTGCTTTGATAATGTGTACCCCGCTTAAGGCTCTTCCAAACCAACGCGAAACATTCGGCGCGGAGGAGAATCATTCGCCGGTGGTTTGGACACTCTCATTTATCTCCATGTACCTACATTTTGACTGGCGAATTTTTCGCCTTAAAGGCTCTCCCAAACCAATGCGAAACATTCGGCGGTGAAACCATCTTCAATGCAACTTTTGTATGGGAATGAAGATCGACTAGCAGTCCAGGTTTACTAGGTCCATGACTGCCACTGTCAAAATGCAATTTCTACGTTCAAGATCGTATCCAAAGCGATTTCGATAGATTTGTGTTGTAATTCCTTCTGAAAAAGCTATTGCAACGACAAATCAAGGTATCTGAACATTTTTGGATAAGTTGACACCGTCGCGGATAGGTTCCCTAACGCAAAAAATGTCAATGGTAAATTTATGTTTTAAAAAATCTCATTTAATAAAATTGACACAGCAAAACCATTCAATTTCATCCACCTCTATAAAAACGGTTCAAATTTAACTGGGATCAAATTTAACAAAAGTTTTAACACAATTGACACACGATCTAAGTTTCTAGTCAATTTGTAGTAAAATTTCCCTTCATTTAAAGAGAATTTTTGAAGGCTGCCCAATCACAGACAAGAAACTTAGTCATCTGAACCTACGCTTTTTAATATGAATTTATTTTAGTCAAATTTTCATAATATCCAAAGTACATAATATGGTTACCAAAAAAATGTATATATTGTTGGATCTAGAGCAAGATTTCCAATTTCACCCACCATCACGGGCACGGACACTCCTTCCGAAAGAATTCATTCAGATTAGGAAAGAGAAACTTTTTTGAGAGTTTAATAGAAATATAGAAGGCTTCGCTATATAGACCTACTTTTTGTAAAAATTACAAAAGTGCGAAATAAATATCTATGCTAAAGGCAGCTGCTTCCAAAAAAAAATGCAAGCACGTGTCTCTAGCATACTTTGCACTTCTGTACTTTTCGCAAAAAGTAGGTCCATGTAGTTATGCCGGGCTTACACGAATGACAATATGTCATTATTTCTGTCATTTTCTCTCTTTTTTTGTCATTTTCGTGTAAATGATTTTCATATTTGTCATTATTTTTGTCATACAAATAATGACGGGCGAAACTAGCATTAAATATTTTCAGAAAAATGACATCCTGTAAACGCGATAAAGAATGAACTTGATCTTCTTTTAAGAATTGTCATTATTTTTATTAACAAAAAATTTTATTGCCGCAATGGCGAAACTAGTTTCAGTTATTTATAATGCTTTGGTGAAAACCAGTGGACATATTTCTTGTACTTTGAAAGGCATCATACCCACGTTACGTCAGAAATCAATTTCACATGAAACTAAGTGCTAAGCAAATTTACCATCTCCCTCTTTAAAATTACTCATATTTAATGATCTACGATCGTTGGAAAAAAAGTTATGACCGATTCTAATCCATCCTTCTCCCGGGCGTGACTTTGGGCTGTCATCGTGACGATGATCCACTTACGACACGTCGGTCGTTTTGACAATTGAACATTTTTCATACAACACCCTCTTACCATTTATGACGGTGCATCGTCTTAAATCTGTTAGTATTTTCGACATAAAAAAACCTAACAATTGGGGTTTAGTTCTTCCAGTATATTGGCATCGTATTTCGGTGTCCTCCGCGAAATTAGGCCACAAAAGAAAAAAAGAAATAAGACCCCAAATTCGCGTATTTTTTCATAATAAAATTATGACCCAATGAAATAAGGCCCCACTGAAATGAAAAAAATGGCCCAAAAATAAATGGAATAAGGCTCCAACTTATTTTTACTTTTGAAATAAAACCCCAATTTGTCTTTCATATTGAACTTTAATTTAGCAAATAAAATAACACCCAAACTGTTAAACAAATACTTGAATTGTATCGCGCGATTTTTTGCAGCTATTCTGGCTTATTTCATAATTTACATGAAAATGCTAAAACAACATTGGGGCATATTCATAGTCGCAGATAGACCCAGGTTTAACTAAACTACAGTTTAAGACAATTTTAGCTCAATGAATACAGACCGATTTTAATTACAAATTGTTGGTTTTATATTTTTAAGAGATAATTAACTTGGTATACAACACAAATAGCTTCAAATATTTTGAAATGATAAACTTAAAAAAATAGAATCAACGTCCAAAAATTCAACCAAAGCCATGTTTAACTTAGACCCAGGTCTAAAATGACTATGAATACGCCCCATTGTCTTTCACAAAAAAAAAATTGTGAAAATCCGCTATTCGGGGACCCAGAGCTGGTAAAGTACCGCAAACTGTTTAACAAATACTTGAATTGTATGCTCAATTTTTTGCAGCTGTTACTTCACTTAGGTACCAATGCTTTTCAATGTAAAGATCGTGTTGCAAACCTTCAGGGAGTAACAGAAAAGCTGCAAAAAATCACACGATTTTTTGCAGCTTTTCTGTTACTCCCTGATGGTTTGCAGCACGATATTTACATTGAAAAGCATTAGTAAGTAACAGAATAGCTGTAAAAAAGTGAGCGATACAATTCAAGTAGTTGTTTAACAGTTTGCGGTACCTTACCAGCTCTGATGCTCTGGGTCCCCGATTAGCGGATTTTCACAAATTTTTTTGTGAAAGACAATGAAATAAGGCCCCAAATTGTTTCTAAAATAAAATGAAATTAAGACCCAAACCTAGTGTTGGGGTCTTATTTCATTGGGGCCTTATTTCATAATGAAATTATGCCCCAAAAAAAAAAAAATTAAAAAAGGCCCCAACAAATCAAATAAAACCCCAAAATTTGAGAAATTTCGTTGTTGTTGTTTTTTTGTGCTTTTTTTGGGGCCTTATTTCATTTTTGTTTGGGGCCTTATTTACTGGGGCCTAATTTCGCGGAGCCATTTCGGTGATCACAGTTTTTGTTGTTTAGGCTCTCCCAAACCGACGTGAAACATACGGCAACGTTAATTTTGATTGTTTTTATTTTGAATTGTTTATCCGTCATTTTTTTTAGACCCCAATTATGCGTTGGTTTGTGAGAGCATTTTTTTTAGCATTGTGTGATTTCGGATGTGTTGTGTAGATACAGCAGTGTGAGTACGGCGGGAATGATACCGCATTTTTCCTTGTTGTTTATGGACAGTACATAAAAGGATTCAAAGTTTCATTGAGATACAAACTAATTTTAATTTCGATTGAAACGTCATATTTTAAATTGAACTTACGTAACCCCTTATAGTACCAATGTACTTCATTTGTATTATCTTCCACACCGACCTAGTAGGACGAGCAATGGGCGGTGGCAGTTGGTCAGCGTTTCTTGAATTTATACTAACAACTTTTAGATTGAACACTCAATTCTTTGTTGCCTTCAAAGGTTGAAGAAACCAAACCCCGAAGAAATCTCCATTTACTCACAGCAACACTATAACACACAACAACAACAACCAAAAGGCAGCTACACAACACTTTTAAGACTATAAGTACTTTCGTCCCATTTCAAATGTTCAGCCTGACTTGAGTATACAATATACATAGTAGAGATATTAGAAAAGGTGTATCATGATCTTAAAGGCAGGCACCCACTAGCCCCAGTCGCCTGCGCCACTTCACATCAGGGGGAATAACTGCGATACAGGTAAAACGTAAAAATACGGATGGGGAGACTCGAGTTTCCAACTTTGGGAATAGGGGGAGCAGAAGCATATACTGCAGCGATGGTGATGCTGCGTTTTATTTATTGTCTGCTCCGCTCCGTGTGTTCTTTATTTGTTCAACAAGCACTGATTACCACCGGCTTTTTGCTGTTCTGCCAATATAACATATGAAATATCGGAAAACATTAAAAATTAATCTAAATCCGATCATAAGAGGAAATGTATAGCTGTGCGAGATGCATCCATTCGATTTGAGTTTCGAATAAATCGATCAGAGGAGCAAGGGAAACCAGAATGGGGTATTTGGAATCGATCGACTTTTTAGAGGAGTGATGAGACGTATGGCGGGGCTGGTTGCATCAGGTTGTGTTGTGTGTTGTTTCTACGGGTAACGGGTGAAGTACGTATGTGCTTTGTGTATTTATGGCTGCCACAAGAATTTATGTCTCAATTTGGCCCAGTATGAACTTGGTGATTAATTTTCGTCCGCGCTGATAATAATCATCTGAATTTTTTTAAATTAACAAAAAAAGAAGAAAAAACAAATGTAGGTACAAACAAACCAAGTTGTTTGGTGTTGTTTTGGCTAATTGTTTGTTGTTGTGAATGCAGCTGGTTGTCCTTGGGCAGAGTGGAAGATTTAGTTGTTCTTTAAAAGCACTCTTCTGTTGTCTGGACTGCTTCATTCAGGAATCATAACAATTGCTTAGGAATTGTGGGGCAGAGGTGATCAGCTACTCGTAGTTGAAGATATCGTAAAGATATTTCATTGAACAAATTATTTTTGAAAAGTGAACACATAATCGCTTTACTTACTTTCAAACGTTCGATTCCTTCTTATTTGTCGATAAATTTTGTTTTTAATTAAAACACTGTTCGTCTTAGATCCCACGTTTCAGGTGACCAGAGTCTATATCTACTAAGTTTTATTACTCAGCAACGACATCCCGAGCCGGGATATCTCAGTACGATGGACATCCTGGACGACAACATCATCACGGACAACGAGCAAATAGTTTCGTTCTACCCTGACACAGGGTCAGCATAGTACCGAGGCTAAATGCCAACCAATCCCCCCACCTTAACCACAACTTGACAACCGGGACGGAACACCCCGAGGACGATAAAGTCAACCGACTTTTAGAATAAATTTTTTGACATGTATTTTATTTGTATAATTCTTTAAAATTAAGACAAAAAATAAAATTACGCTATGTGCAAATAAATGTATAATATCATCGTATCTAACTAGTTATAAGTCAAATTGTAAATATTACTTTGTTCAATAAATCTTAACCTTAACCTAAGTTTTATTTTTGTTAGTATATCTGCGTATGTGTACAGTTAATTGTTGGAGCCACACCCAAACGGTATCTTTTCATCCTCTGCAATTATGTGCTCTCTGCTTTCAGTCATGAGCTCTCTGCCTCTCTTCCATCGCCTTTCTAAACCGGAGCTTCAGACTTCCTTGCACCTTAAATGTAAGGGCTGGGGCTGGATTTGAAGACACTCTTGGCGATAACATTGCTGTCCATTTCCGCGATCTTGCAAACGCAATGCTTTTTGAATGTTGGAAGCATATCCATTATCCACATCCTGGTACAGATTATTTCGCAGTTATATCTTCTCCACCAATCACACACCCTCCTCACAAACAAAGCCAAATATCCGCAAATAATATTCCAATTAAAAGAGCCCATGCCCAGTACTAACACCGCAAAGCAGGACTACGAGACTTTCGCGTAAGGAATTTTAAGTCCATTTGTATCGTTAAACCGAAGTACCAGCGGTTTTCAAGTGCAACTCTTCGCTGGATCTTGAATAAACTGTTATTATCGTTCATTCCGACTTCTTAATTACCTTAGAGTTTCTATCAATATTTAGTGAAGTTTTGTCCAAGATGGTGGACTGATTCAGCTTCCTCGTTTACTTTAAGGCCAACAAGTTTCGCTCTCTTTTGAATCGCCGCCCGCCATGGACTATTCTTTATCTTTAATGATATCTTGGAAGCGGTCGATGCTGTCAATTTTGGCCCACACTCTTGTAGTAATGGAAGGATCTAAAGAGTATCCCATGTGCCTTTGTTGTGCATATGTCTGTTATAAAATGAGATTGAAGAAGTAACATGAAAGCAGATTTTAATTATTTCATGTCCATATTTGGAAAAGTTTATGCCATGCGTTATGCCAGGATTCAGTTCCCAGCTTTCACAGTTTAGTTCTCTTAGGGCCAATTTTTCAGTGTGGAGTTAATACTAAACCCGAGTTAACTTACAAAAATTGCTCAGTTGACTCTGGGTTAACTCTTTCCCATTTTGTAAGTCTTTCTTCTTTCATCCCACACTTAAGAACTGTTTCTTACCATAACTGTAGACAAATCTATTTCCAGAGTAAACTAACTCTGGTTTAACTCACAGCTGAAAAACTGAGCCTCAGAAATACTAATAAACGCTATCACATTCATATGCAGTTTTGAAGTTGCAAAAAAGATGGTAGGTGTTGGTCGACTTGGAATTAGTTGGTATTTCCATGATTTTCTTCAGTGTGAAGATTTGGTTTGTGGTTGGTCTTCCATGCCAAAAGCTACTTACCAGTACTTTCAGTTCAATGTGTTAAAGAAGATCTTAAGGCCTTCAACCCTCCAACAGCTGCTACTTTGGATATTATCTTGTATACGAAGTTAAGCAGAGATAAATCGCCTTTATTGTAGGCTTTGGAATGCTTCCGTCTATCCACATTTCATGGATGATTATATGCCTCCAGTCTGTCTTCACACATCTTCATTTTTGAAGTTCTTCACTAGTAATCCATCCATAAAAATCCACCGCTTCTACATCCTTTACATAATGTGTGCTGAATCGGTAGTCTATTCACTGGAAGTGGGATCTATTTTTGCTCTATTACTCGCTCTACTTACTATGCCCATATAATGCTGCCAGAAATGCTGCTTGAATACATCTTCTAGTCTCTGTGGTTCGATTACTGGGTTACCTTCTCTTTTTCTAAGAGCCTGAGTGCCGATATCAAAACCAGCTGTCAGTTGCTTGGATTCTTTGTGTATCAAACCTTTGGTTGATTCTACGATCGCAAGCTTCTTCAATCTCTTTCAGTTGAAGAGCTGCGTAAGCCCACTTAGTTCTACGAAAGATCGGATCTTCTTCTCCTCAAAGTTCAAGGACTAGCATGTATAGGAATTTCAGGGGCAATGAGATCCACACCCGCTGCGGAAATGGAAATGATACTCAACCTAAATTCTAAAGCCCCTAGATCTACTTGTACAAGAAAGTGTGGCCTACAGTGCCCTAAGACTAAGCCAAACCAATAGCTGGAAAAGAAACTCGGTAGGTCACGCACAAATTATGAATAAATTTACGGAGGTTTATGTATGCACTGCACAGACTACACAACACCCCGTACAGATTTTGAAAAACCGTTTTCTGTCTCCTTCCCCACAAGAGATGAATGGGATGCTGGCTTACAACAATTAGATGAACCGGTGGTAGAAATATACACCGATGGATCGAAGATGGATACGGGTGTAGGTGCGGGCTTCTTCTCAGAAACCCTCAGTTTAGCCAAATCTTATAGACTCCCCGATTACAGCAGTGTCTTCCAAGCGGAGGTTCTGGCAGTGATTGAGGGTGCCGAGCAAATATTAATGATGGCGATACCACGAGCTGATATCACTTTTAACATTGACAGCCAGGCGGCGATCAAGGCCATCTCTGCCACAGAAATTAAATCCAAACTGGTTTCATGCTGTCGTGAAGAGCTAAGAGTTTTTGCCACACAGCACAACATCAGACTCTGTTGGGTCCCTGGACACTGTGGAATTGAATGTAATGAAAAAGCCGATGAACTGGCAAGGACTGGTTCATCGTTAGATCCAAGCCTTACTGACTCCATTGTTAAAATTCCACCCTGTGCCATTAAACAGGCGATTAACAAGAAAACAGTGGAACTTACCAATTACGGGTGTAACTTTCTTCAACTTGTACCACTTCAAAGAATCTGTGGCCCAGCTTCAATAAGAAAAAAACAGACAAAATTATGAACCTGAAAAAGAGATCCTTGCATCTTCTGATAGGAATTATCACAGGACATAATCTCTTAGGGTATCATAAAAACAAAATGGGACTCAATACTGTAGACCAATGTAGAGACTGTGGAGATGAAGAAGTAGAGGAGGACACCCTTCACTACCTAGGTCATTGTCCGGCACTCTGCAACATAAGGAACAAATTTTTGGGTAGCTACTTCTTCAACGATTTAGCAGAAATCTCGAAGTCAACAGATAATTAAATCTTAAACTTAATGAACTTCATCAACGTCCCGGGTTATTTATTTTAAAGGTATGGTCCAATCCATCGGGGTATCACAGAGGATCAACATTGACCTAAGTGTGACGGGAACAAGATCTAACGGCAGCCCATCTACTTAACCTAACCTAACCTTCTTCTCCTCCCTTCTCCTTGCATAACACTCTTTCCTGGATGCACTTAGGTCGTGCAATACGACTGTATGCAAACGACAAAAAAAGCCACGCTCGAATAAACGTTGTAAATACTTTAGATTTTGTATCTATGATTGAATGAAAGAATAGTAGGTACCTGCCTAATAAATACAAATAATGCTTTTAGTTTTATCTATTTTTTCTCCAGTATTTTATTGTAAATTTCTTAAATTTTGATTTTTATCTTTCAGTCCGACATAGTTCATCAATCAGTCTACGAGCTAGTTCATTCGGAAGATCGTGAAGAACTACAACGCCAACTACTGTGGAATTCCTTTCTGCCTGCCGATATGTCCAGTATGCAATTGGCTGATGCTCTAGCTCCCGACAAAACAGCCTTTCTTGAACGAAGTTTTACCGTGCGCTTCCGCTGTCTATTGGACAATACTTCCGGTTTTCTACGCCTTGACATACGTGGCCGAATAAAAATTTTACATGGACAAAATCGTAAGACCGAAGAGCCTCCCTTAGCACTATTTGCCTATTGCACTCCATTCGGGCCACCAAGTCTGTTGGAAATTCCTCACAAAGAAAATATGTTTAAGTCTAAGCATAAGCTCGATCTATCGCTGGTTTCAATGGATCAGAGGTATGACACATATCTTAACATATATGTATATATTTTATATTGATTGTCATTTCATTATAGAGGAAAAATGATTTTGGGTTATTCCGATTCAGAACTGAGCAACTTGGGTGGCTATGATTTGGTGCACTTTGATGACCTGGCGTATGTTGCCAGTGCTCATCAAGAATGTAAGTTCCATTTCTTATATACATGGTTAAATTTTTAATTCTTTCCTTTAGTGTTAAAGACGGGAGCTTCTGGAATGATTGCTTATCGTTACCAGAAGAAAGATGGTGAATGGCAATGGCTTCAAACCAGGTTAGTTTCGATATCAAATTCAATTGAAATTAAATTGTTCAAACAATCTTTATTTAGCTCCCGATTGGTATATAAGAACTCAAAGCCGGACTTTGTGATCTGCACTCACCGCCAGCTGATGGATGAAGAGGGACGGGATCTTTTGGGCAAACGTACAATGGATTTCAAAGTCAGCTACTTGGATACTGGACTAGCGTCGACGTATTTTTCAGAAGCTGATCAGTTGGTGGTAGCACCAAGCGGATCACCTAATTCTCTTCCACCGCCAGTAACACCAACACGGCCTAACCGGCGGTATAAAACTCAACTTCGAGATTTTCTGTCCACATGTAGATCGAAGCGTAAAATGCAACAAACTTCTCCGCTTGGGCAGGTACTTTAAACAAATTTTCCATTTGAACGGACACATTTTATCGTTTCGATTTTTAAGGTAACGTCTCCCGCTCCAGTTGTGGAATATATTCCGGACCCAGCTGTGGCTGTGGCCTACTCCAATCTCAATCCAATGTACACAACTTCGCCATATGCGTCTGCAGCTGACAATCTATACATGAGTCCTTCGGTGCACTCGACGAACTTCTATCCAGTGACCGAGAACATCTTCCATCAATATCGGCTACAGGGTGTTAGTGGGTACTACCCGGAATATCATCATCACACAGCACCACCTACTTCCTATGTTACCAATGGCTTTCTATCCTACGATGGCTACACAATTGCTCCCAAAGAAGACAAATGGCAGGAATCAAGCAAATACTACAGTGGCTACAGCAGTGGATATGGAAGTCCGACCTCCACACCACAGGTAGGTATCATGACCAGGAGACTCTTTTGTCAAAATTAAGTAGGAATCCTTTTACAGATATCACTGAAAACGCCAAAATCTTCTCCGCAAGTTATGGAGGTAGTATCCTGCTCGTCAGATGGTCCATCGCCCGTCAATCCCACATCATCGAATCCAGCCAACTCCAGTGCAACTAATGGTGTGACTCCAAAAGTTGAAATGGCCTCGCATGATCCGTACGAACGTCAAACGGTACTTATGTGGGGCACAAGTGGAAGCCGCGACACAACACCCCGCTCACCGCAGGATGCCTCTCCTACAACAGCTGCAGCAAATGGAATCTATGGTGACGGACAATTGGTAAATGGAACCGGCTCGGGAAAAGATGGCAAAATTCCAACACCTGAATCATACCACCTCCATCAACACCCTACAGGCGATGAAGCAGCCATGTATGCTCATCATAGAATAGCGGCGGATGGTACACACATCCAATCACCGCACCACAGCCATTCAGCCGAGACATTGATCCATGTTGCGTCTAATCAGCCATCAGTTAATCATTTGTCCCATCCTCATGCCACCTCCCATCAACATCATCATCATAGCGCCGCCGCCGCTGCTGCTGCGACGACGGGTCATCAGCATCAACATCACCACCATATGCAGCAGCAATCTGTTGTTGGAGCCGGTTCGAATGGCAGCGAGGTATGGAGTCCTGCGTCCTACTCGCAATATTCGCAGTATTTTACTTATCACCATCACCACCACCACTCAGCCACTCAGCACGCTAGCACTCAGTGAGTGTCAAATTAGAAAAAAAGTTGACAATTCCCCCATAATAGTTTTGTTTCCAATTGTCCTTTGAACCCGCTTTAAGCTTAAACCTAAATAATGTATCTTCTATTTGTGTTTTGTAATAATTTAGTATGCACAGAGTTGTTCTCTATTATCTATGAGTAGTTTGAGTATTTAATGTAGTGATTGGAAAGAAACCGATTCACACGACCGACGAGTTGTTATAATTTATTTTTATCTTTATATTGTTAATTGTCTTAATCCAATTTTTTCATTTTCTTGTGACAAATCATGCCACCTTAGCTAATTCAAAATATTTGCTCAGTATTTTGAAAGCGTAGGTCAGAATTATTACGTGGGTAAATGAACTTGAAAGTAAACTTTTTTATCAAAAAAATTATGTAAAAGCTACAAAATTCATCAAAACTTGGCTTGGTAAAAAACAATCACATTTTATAAATTTAACTAAACACCCTTTCAATATGAAGCAAACCAGTAAACGAACTATTTTAAAATTTCTGTCCATTAGAATCTATTTGTATTTAAAAAAAAAAAAAAACAGGCCATAGAGGGGGGTTGCGCCTTTTTTTAGCCACTGCATTGACTCCTACTTTGACTCAGGGTAAAAATGATGAACCAAAGTTTCATCTCCATGTGACGATTCGGCCCATAATTTCAGACCTGCTCCCGATACCGACATTCAAAATCTCACGTCAGCACTTCACTCGCTGTAGCTTCTGAACAGCTGGAAGCATTCTCGACACCTCTAATATCCCATACTCTAACGATTTCTGCAAGTTGTTTTTTCTTTTACTGAATCTTCCAGAACCTCAATCGACCGGCTCGAGCGGGGATCATCTTATTTTTGGCGTAGGTACACAAAATATTTCGTTTTAAATTTCACCCATTAGCCCTAAGATCACGTTTTCACCAGAAAAAAAAATATTTCACAAAATTCTGTTTTCTTAGATGTGTTTCAATACATCATCTTTGTAGCGATCCTTGAATTTAATTTGATAGTCTATGGCTTGACAAATCGGTACAGAATATTTCGTTCCAAATGTCATCCGAAATCCTTAAAATAGCCTTTTATCCCATGAACAAAATGTATTCTCAAAAAACTAGGATTTTTGATTCCATCATAATTCATAATCATAGTAATTCTTCAATCCTATTTGAGAACTGTTTAAATTTCTTGGTCCCTCCTCCCATTAAAAGTTGTGGCAGAAAAATTATTGAATTCCAAAAAATGTCACCAAAAGCGATCTAGACGCTTTATATACAAACGCGTCCAATTGCTTCTCTACTGGTTTGGATAAAAGCAAGCCAGTTTACCACCAAGTTGCTCAGGTTTGTATGAGTTATGTTTTATATACAAAAATTTGAGTGTATTGTTACTTCTTAACCAGTACTTCACTGGCTCGTGTGACCTCAGGGTTAAAGCTAAATACTCTGCTTCATTTGAGGAAGTTGCAACACTAGTTTGTTTCTTGCTAGAACCTAAAATGTTCATCCGTGAACTATAAACATGTATCCAGGGCCCGATTCTCTATCAATAATATCGCTTCCCCGGTCGGCATCAACGTATCCAATCAAAGGATTAACACGGCTTACTTCGAAAATAAGTTTTTTTCTTTAAAGTTCGTTTAAATATCTTACAATTCGATTGAGAGCTTGCCAATGGTTGTCTGATGGATTTTGTGGATATCTTCCCATCTAACCAATCTCAAAAAATATATATTTGGTTCTACGTCAAGCTTTCAAGCAGTTCTCTATAGGGCTTGTTAAACCGTAGATGGATTTGATTAAGCGACAAATATTTTCATCCGTTTCAGAAACTCCTATGGAACAGCCATGTATTGTACAGTTCTTCCTTTAACTCACCATGCAAAAATGTCGTTTTTACATCCAACTGATGAAAAATACGTCTTTTGAGCAATCCCTCAGCTAACACTATTGTTATGGTTTTCAGTTTTTCTACAGATGTGCAGGTTTCGTCCTTATCAATCCAAGCCTTTTGCAAATATCCATTCACGACCAATCTTGCGTTGCATCTTGTGAGCTTGCCGTTCTCATTAACTAGAATTTAAAGGAACCACTTCGGTTTTAAAATCTTTGTATTTTTCGATTTTCTAAACACTTACTTAACTACGTTTTCTTTCATCGAATAGTTTTCGTATTCAATAGCTTTAAACCATTTTTTTACAAAATCAGAGTGGGAATTGATTTGATTTCACCAAAAGAATTAGGAACACCTTTTAAAAATTAATCTGCAGAAGTTGCTGTTGGTAGATATACTTAAGCCGTGATTTTTGAAAGAGTGACTAGCAACTCAGTAAAATGTTTACACGCAAAGCAATAACAAAACAAATCATTATAAGTCGTGTTTTTTGAGAGAGTGACTAGCAACTCAGTAAACGTTTTAAACGGAAAACACAAACAAAATTCTTTATAATAATTTGTTTTAGTTATTGTTTTGCGAGTAAACATTTTGCTAAGTTGCTAGTAACTCTCTCAAAAAACACGGATATATAGAATTTTGTTTGTGTTTTCGCTGTAAAACTTTTACTGAGTTGCTAGTTACTCTCTCAAAAAACGTTAATAACCAGCAAAATTACTTAAAAGTCAGCGCTCACGTTGGCGCCCAACAGTTATCTCTCCAAACCAACGCGAAAGCGTAGCGAATCATTTGCTGACGACAATTTTGTTGTTATTTTAGCATTGTCTATTTTTTTATTTTTACTATCATTGTGATTGATGTTTGGTTTCGGAGAGCCTTAAATCAGCTGCTTTTTTCCATGTTAAGGAAAATATCCAACTAATACTTCTTCGACTTTCACTTTTCTACTAATAATTTTCACAGAACGAACCACTGCAGACACTTGATTAATGTGTCAAAATTGTGCTATCAAACATAATTCCAAAATACTTAGCCGATTTAATTTCGTTGATAAGCTAAAATTTTACATGATTCGATAAAACAATTATATAGATATTACTCTTTTGGTGGTTCACTATGTTCCAAATTCAAGATGTGTTAAATGTTTATTTAACGCCACATAATACTTTAACAGTAGTTTCACTAGTACATTATGTCCAAGAAATATTAGAATTTGTTAAGCCACAGGAACAAAGGTATATCCAATAATCTAGATAAAAGATGTTTCCACTTCTGTTTTTGAATAATTAACCTTTACTTACAAGAATGAGTCATCTATTGTTTTATGCAATTTGAAAATCATTTCTAAAGTTTTACACATTTTTTTTAATCTTCCAGATGTTCCCTTAAATTTTCATTTTCGGGAACTTTGGGGTTTAGTTTCCTCTGAAGGTCACATTCTAAGTTGTTTTTTTTTTGCGGCTAAGCACCTGGTTGAGAATGCAAATATTTATAAGGTTGGTTAAAAAATTGCAGAATTTTTGATTACCGTGGTAGATTTGAAAATTTGTCAAAAATGTGGTAGTGACAACACTGAGTAACCCTTTAGTTCAACAACTTCTTTCGTTAGATTAAAAAAAGAAATAAGCTCTTTTAATAGAAGGGTTATCAACTATTTTGAAAACTAAAGATTTATCTTTCCTTAAAACTTACTGTGTAATCTTTTTCATCACGTTCCTTATCATCAGTAAACTCCACTTAACTTATTATTTTTTTTAATAAAAGTATCCCACTCGATTGGGTAACTTTGTAACAAGTTTTTTCCACATTTACTGCCGCCCACTGCAGGTTGTGACAAAACCACACTCATAGAAAAAACTGTAAAATAAACATAAATCGTATGGTACAAATTAAGTTAGTCCTAGTGCCGTTTTGAACCTGGAAAGTTCTTAGGTAACTTTTCTTAGATTCCTTAGGTATAAATAAAATTTGCCTTATTTTTGGTTAACATAAGCGAGTTTATCCTTAATTTTCATTGAATTCAGTCTTACATTTTTGTGTCTCACCCTAACTAACTAAGGTAAAAAAATAATTAATTTGGTTTACTTAAGGCAATTTTGCTTACATACTTATAGTGCTTTCAACCGTGTTTGGCTTGCGTAGAGTCGCTGTGTTATAATTCTGAAATGTATACCTACAGTTAAATATTATTTGAAAGAAACTTTACTTAGCCCGATGAGAAAAGGCACCTCAAACTAAGGTGAATCCACGTTAGACCTTAGTTAATATAAGGAATAGGTAAATTACTTATAAGAACCTAGGTAATATTCGCTTAGGCCTTGGTTAAAGTTTTAATTATAGACATTTAAGGCGTCAGCATTTCCCTATTACATGGTTAAATGACCTTAAACCTAAGGCAATTCAGTTTTTTAAACGTAATTATGCTATTTAGCGTTACCTAGGATACACTCAAAGTGTCTTAGTGCGGTGGATAGTTATGCTTGTCTAAAAAATTCCATACAAAAAATGCAAACTTCGTTTTTTAAGACCAATTAGGATATTTAACGTTAAACAGGACGTATACATAAGTTGCTTTAGTTCTTGGCAGATTTATGCTCGGCAAATAACTTCTATACAAAATATTAATATATAAAATATTATACAGATTTTGTCTCTAAGTGCACTACCACTTCGAATTTCCTTCTACGAACAACGATATCAATAGGTTTTACAACCTATTCTCCGACAAATTTCATCGTTGGACATAGTACGTCCTTTCGACATATCTGGCGAAATTATCTGCTTTGGATTTTTTTTTCTTTCCACGAGTCAAATAATACGATTTTTCAAGAGAAATGTTATCGATTGTCTCCGTTTTTACTTTTTCGGTCCTTTGAGTCCGGAAAAAATCTACATGGTTCTTGTTTTGGAAATTCAAGTATCAGTGGTTCTGCTAAGATATAAGGTTTTGAATTTCCATCGATCAATTATTGAATATATTACTGTATAAAAAAGGCGAATTTCAGGCGTTCCTCTTTCCACTGTCGGTTTCTAGCTGAGCTTAACTTCAAAGGTATCATAGAGTGTAAAAACATTGCATTTAGTAGGTCATAAAACATATAATGATTAATAACGTGTGAGTTTTTACCTGATACTGAATATACCGGTGGAGAAGTTGTAATCGAATGTATCAACTTTGCTTTTTATTGTAAAGATAAGACACAAATAGAGAAGTAGAGCAACTCTGTCAAGTTGTATAATAGTTTTTTTTTTTGTTGTATCATTTTCTTATGCCTAACTAACTGTACTATTGCACTTACACACTAAATAAATACTCTTAAATAAGTAAACTAACCGAACATATTAACAGATCATCCAGCAGCAGCAACAACAACAACAGCAGCAACAACAATCCATCGCATCATTATCCTTTGCGCAGCAGCAACAGCCACACCAGCGGTTACACGGATGTCCATCATCAGCCTCATCCAGTTCATCACCATCATCCACCACTTCGCCATCCGGACAGCAGCAACAACAGCATCAAAACCACATCAACCACCACCATCAACAACAGCAGCAGCATCAGCAGCAACAACAACAGCAACAACAACACCACCACCAGCAGCACCACCTCGCCATCATCGCTTCACCCATCATCATTGCAGCACCACCAGCCCCACCACCCACATCCTCTACATCCTCATCCTCATCATCCTCGTCATGCGGCGGCGGCGGCAGCGGTGGTGGCGGCAGCAGTGGCCACAGCATCGGGCGGCAACATATCTCAAATATCACCGCTCACACAGCTCTCGCATACGCATCCAGTGCGTTCTCCGATCAACAGGACGGGAGTCCTTTGTTGTCCTTCTCTGAGGTGACCAACACCTTACTAAATCAGTAAAAAAAAACATAAGGACACCAACGATACTTCATGCATAAATAGATACATATAATCATCATCTCAAATGTTAAACTTCGATTAGCAGGATTTCGTTTGCCAATTATTTACTATTGAAAATACATTGTTTGCTACTATACAATGGCTTTCCAGCAGTATGATGCATCATTCTTCGTTTTGCGTGTTATGCTCTATCCGAACCGATTGCCAAACTATGGACTATCGAATCTTCCACAGTAACAACAAATCAAAAAAACGCTAACAATCTACATTCTACATACATAAATTAAGATACAAAAATATCTCCATCAGGTATCTTTATATTATTGCAATATTATTTATATATTTTTCTCTCAAACTATATTTATGTAAATCTGTCTTATCTCTCTGTCTCTGAATTTTTATCGAAAATCCAAACCACCAAACTAACAATACCCTAAGAGTTTCAACTACAGTATCTTAAAACGAATATCTTTAAGTGCATTTTTACCTATTTGTATAAAAAAAAACAAACACAACAAAAACATTGGTGAAATGCTTTTATTTGAGTGCTGGAGATCGAGTACCCATTGTCAATATAGAAGTAATTATGTGGAACAATTTCGTTTGATGAGAAAATTTGATATGTATAACATTCAATTTAAATTAATTTTAAATATCACAATTTCATTTATTTTTAAAAGTAAGATCGTGAACTGAAGAAAAACAAGTCAGCTTTGTGACAGTGATAACTTAACAAAACGTGCATGTTAAATTGCTTTACTTGTATAAATTTTGGATTTTGCTTCATTGAACACCAATCGAAACCCACTTATTATCACAAAAATAGAGAACTTTACGTATCTGTCAACGTCAAAAGTGACAGCTATAATTTTGTGCAAATGTCAAAATAGTTTCACTCAAAACTCTGGAGGCTATCTGGACTAATGTCCAGCCAAGTTCTGGCACTCCATACAAGATTAAACCTAGACGGTTACCGACACCCCTCTAACTATCACAGTCAGTGTCAATTGGGTTGACCTTCATCAAACATTTTGGATTTTATATTTATTCTCCAATAGCTCGGATTATTTAGACATTTATTCATCATCGTCGATGCACATCTTTCTATAGAATTTGACATATCAGACAGATAAGTAACAAACTGTGACGGCGTTTACATTAGACTGGCACCTTCGACTTTTTTTACTTCTCTGCCTTTTAAGCTAACCAGATCGCTTTAAATACAAAAATCTGAACCACGACAGAACTTTTAAGGTATTATACATAAATCGATACAAATCTGCTTTTAAAAAGTTAGAAAATTGAAAACATTATACATATGTATATAAAAATATTTATCGAATATTTTGAGACTAACGAGATATCGCACCGTCAGTACCGTAGAGCGATAAGTCAAAAAATGGCATTTCGAGAAAAACGCATCTTTGAATTTCAGAAATTGATTTTTACCTGTAACTTCCAACAACAAACACTTTTTAACGACGCACGTGTTAATTGAATTGTATAAAGAAAACATTTAGATTTCAGATTTTATACAAACAATTTATTAAAACCGCTTACATAACATACATAAATAATCGCCTTTTTTGATTTAATTTTTAGAAACAAAACAAAAAATTTAATTCAATTCAGCGATAAGTCAAAATATCGCTTTTTTATTCAAACAAAAATTTAATTCAATACAGTAATAACTCTAAATAATCACTATTTAAGAAATGTTTTGAGAGATTTGTTAGGATGACATAAGTGAGAATTGAAACCGTTTAGGCTCCAGCCCGACAGTGACGTCTTTTTACGTTGATTGGGGAATGTACTTCAGGCTCTTCTGTTCTTAAATTTTTAAAAAACTGATGATGAGAAGCTGTTATGGAATTTTGCTGGCACAAATCCATTAAGTCCTTCTTTTTTAAAGTTGGTATTATAGGTGAACCGTAACCGTTAAGTTAAAGTGACCAGATTTATTTGAAGCAAAAGCGGGACATATTTTCAAACCTTCGCAAGGAGTAGAAATTATGATTTTTTTAGGTAAAAATTCAAAAAAGTACGCAACATAAACGAAAATTAAAATATTTATTAAAAAAAAGAACAGGCTTCTTAACAATTTTTTGTTTTAATAAAAAGAGGAAACAGTAAAAATGTGTATCAATCTCCTTGTATTTTTTCTTAATAAAAAAGTTACAAAAATAAGTCTCAATATTGAGACAAAGTGAAAGTAATTATAAATAGTTTTATAGCTAATTTAAATAAGTGTTTCAATGCATACCTATGATTTAATTATAAATTTAAAATTAAGGCCGTGTTTCAATTGCGTTAAAAGTGCGTTAAATTTGATCTCATGGCTAAGTTTTGACATTACTGAGGTGAATACAGTCGTCAAAATTTAACCTGCTCAGGTTAACGTTTGTAATAAGCTTGAGCCTGATTACACCATTCATTTTTTCGGTTGTTTCCTCTTTCTTTTTTTGACAGGCACGAACGTTCATGATTACATGGTTCGCAAAAATACGTAAGTACTTCCATTCGTTATTTTGACGTTCGTGGAATTTGGGGTTTTTCTGTAAAAAAATAATCAGTAGTAATAAATACAAATATTTTTTAATCACTTATTTCGCAAATACAAACTTATATTAGGTGTATCCAATTACGAAAAACAATTTTTCAATTCAATTATTTTTGTTCAAATCGTTTTTTGCTAACATCGAGAAGCATTGTGGTTGCCAAATCAGAAACGTCAAAGTTCAACCAGAAAAAGTCTTGAAATTTTCACTCCTGCTTTCGTTACTTCCTTCCCTCTACATTTCTACTCCCCTCACTCAAGCCGCCAAAAAGACGAAAAACGAAACAACCGAAAAAACAACTCATGTAATTGGCCTCCTTCTTGCACAATAACATCATCGACCTATTATGCCTGGACTGCTAGGAGCCAACATCCAGGGTTCCCTTTATTAAACAAAATTCGATACACTAGCGGCAATTTGAAAACGACTTGGGCCTAATTTAGTCACTCAAAGTTAAACATAACTTTGGGATTTTTACAGTAAACTTGAGAAATAGGTTTTATTCACTCGAGTTTGACGTTTTCAACTTAACATTTTCAACTCTAGAGTTGATCAACGAAATAGTAGAAGTTAGTGAGTAAACTTGGGAGTTTTCATCATTTCTGTTTATTTATTCATGATATTAAGTTGTGTAAACTTTTCGCTTTTGACTACGAAAGGAAAAAATCTTAAAATAAATAATAATCAAATAAAAATAGAGCTCTGTTTTAATTGAAATAATAAAATAAAAAATGTTTCGTGCAAATTACCTACTTCTGAGAGAATTGGGCGTCATCTTTTTGGAGCATCGAAGATGATGCAGACGAAGAAAATTTATCCCTTGAAAGGCGGCAATATAAAATGCTTCCCCGTGTTGGTATCGATAAATGGGACGACCATGATTTCATTTATCGTTCTTGCCTTTCAAATGCAACGACAATTATGTTTTTTTTATTTAATAAAGGATTCATTGCCTTTTGACGAACGGCATTACGGAAAATATCGGTTTAAAAAAAAAAAACAGGTTCTCGTTCGATCACCGAAATCAAGCATCTTCGGGCGCGGTTAGTACAAAGATGGGGGACCGCATGAGCATTGAGTTTCTTGTCTTGGTATTCATTTGCCTCCGTGTTGGTATTCTTTTGAATATCTAAAATGAATAAAGAAACATATTCACACTCAAATGTAAATTATTCTAATGCAAACCAAAAGTTGAAAATAACGTCTTGTGTGTCATGCTTAACAAATGAGAATGACGATCGACTAGCAGTCCAGGTATACTAGGTTCATGACTGCCACTATCAAAATGCAATTTTCGCGTTCAAGATCGTATCCAAAGCGATTTGGATAGATTTGTGTTGTAATTCCTTCTGAATAAAGCTATTGCAACAACAAATCAAGGTATCCACCGTCTCGGATAGGTTCCTTAAAGCAAGGAACGTCGATGGGAAATCTATGTTTTAAAAAATTCCATTTAATGCAATTGACACAGCAAAACCCTTCAATTTTATTCACCCCTATAAAAACGGAACAAATTTAACTGGGATCAAATTTAACCATAATTTTATCGCAATTGACACACGGCCTACGTCTCATATGAAGAAGAATTTAATTATTGTTTTTAATGTTTACATACAAATTGTCATAGTTATCAGGAATGTATATTTTTGTTTAATTTTCGAGAATTTACACTCCCTCTTGCATATTTTATTTGATGCTGTTGAAGTGGATGCCATTCTATTTCTATTTATGTATAATGAAGCGTTAATATTATTAATTATTGTGCTAACATTTGTGTTGTTTTTTTATTTACATATCTACAACTAGTACATACTTGTGCAATCTCCAAAAATCTTCACATCAAATTATTTTATTTTCGATTTTAAAATGAAAGACTACAAGACAAACTGACAATTCATTTAACATGGAATATATGCACATGGGCTCATTTTCTTCCTTTAGAGGCTCTTACGTTTGTTTAATAGGCGCCAATTTGTATTCAATGGGATGTAAAATTTCATAAGTGCTTCGTTTTGAGAATTGTAGAAGCCGCATTTTTACAAACGTGGTAGTAAAAGCGGGACAGTTATGGCCGCGGGACAGAGACCTCAAAAACGGGACTGTCCCGCTAAAAACGGGACGTATGGTCACTATACGTAAGGGTATGCCAGTTTTAGGTCAATACATTTTCTTTCATTAGAAACTTTAAAAGACTTGAAGTTCGTGTCCGTAAAAGAAGTTCTGTAATTTACTATATTGAGATTTTCTTTTTCAACTTTAAATTCTTTTATTTCGGCCCATACTACTTTTTCGCCATCTACGTTTCTAGTAAAAGTTTAAAAGCTCACGAAACAGATCTGTTCCAGCCTGATTTCGGTGGATCTTTTTAAGTTTTCAGATGGTGGCAATGTGTGGCTTCCCGGACAATTCGATAAAAAGCATTTTTGGTGGCTTAAACTACGGTTTTACCATTGATTTTGCTAACTGATAATGTTGAATTTGAGACTTTTCGGAGTATGCGTTGTTTTTCTTGAGGTGATGTACCATGTTCGCTAGCGGTTTGTTGTTTTTTCATTGTTTTCCCTATATCGAACGTAGCTGCATACAATGTTTTGACCTTCACATCGACTGCTATGAATTTGAGCATTTTTCTCTTCTGTTAGAACACTTCCATTTGGCAAAATTGTTAAATTCATGAAAAAATGTTTTTAACTGTTGATTATTTGATTTTTTGCATACTATTTTTAACGATTTTCTGAGTTACTTGGTTGTTTTTCAAGGTGTATTTAAACGAATGACACAAAAAATAAGGTAGATTTTTTGACTAAAATTGTTCAAAGAGCCATAAGACTAACAATTTTGTATGTGGATTCAAAATTCTTCCTGAGTCTTAATCCCCATATTACACTTAATAAATTCTATAATTAGATTTGTCATAATAATAAAAGGTTATAGAGAAATCGTTAAAAGTTTATTGAAAAAAATCAGTATTTAAACGAGTGAATTGGAGTTTATATCTTAAGACATGCTGCAATTTCATCTGATCCTCTGTGTGCAATACCTTTGTACCAAGGTAACAAAATCCTTCGTTTGAAAAGAGTTAAAATATATTGTGAAGTTGAAACAGAGCAGCCTCTTTTTATAATAAAAGGATGAGACGTCACCACAAGGCACTGGTATAACGGCCTGCAAATCCATGCACACGACTTTAATGTTGTTGTTTGATTGACACTTTTTTTCAGTCGCGATAGCTCTTGTTCGGAAATGTGTTTACTATGTTCTTCTTGCAAACTTGTTTTCTGAAGTTCAGTTGAATTTTCAAACTGAAAACATTGAATACATTGGTCTTTCTTAGGTTTGAAAAAAAAACACTGTTAAAACAGCAATTGAAGCTTTGCTCATAAACATGTTGCTTGGCAAATTGAATGCCATTGCTTACACATTGCTCTTTGTACATTCTGTACATTAAGCTCACATTCAAGCTGCCATCTATGTATTCGCGCTTCATTTGTTCTCGAAAATAATACGATTCTATACGCTCGAAGCTGTTGGTGTGGTTCTTTAATACCTTGCTGAGCAGATATTGAAAAATGCTTTGTATGTGTATCTCGAAGGTCAGGTTGAATGACCCTACCCACAAATTTTGATTTGGCTGTTTCGATAACTTTAGCGGACATATTTAAAGTATTATAAAAAAACTTTTTACGCACGCGAATGAAAACTTCCTCTTTCGAAAAATGATAGGAAAGGTTATTTTTTTTTCGGCTCGAACCATCCCTTATGTACCTGTATTGTGGCTTGATTTCTTGAGTAATGTTATTGATGAACTCCCTCTGCTTGTTAACATCTCCCAATCCCCAATATTCTTTTAAAATACCTTCTCTTTCAGCGCTTACTACACCACTGTCTTTTCGGGATTATAACATCCATGCATTCATGGCCTCCCTATATCAAGCTTTAAAAGGTCCATAAACAGAAACATCCAGCGGCTGGAGGCGATGGCTACAGTGGGGTGGAAATGTTAAAATTGTTATATGATTATCTTTACCCAACGTGACAATGTCAACCGTTATGTGGCAAGAATGGTTGTTACATAGTAGGTAATAGAAAAGGGTTTTCCTTAGATGGCTTCACCGTGGCCTTGTAGAAACTCTCTTCAGTTATCCAACCACTTGGGTTGGCTAGACCAATGACCCTTTTGGATCACTTCGTTACATAAATTCCTTGAAATGGACTCTAGGAAACACAAAACAGGAGGAACGTTGCCACTAGAAGCATTAATAAATCCAAGCATTGTGACTAACTGTTCTCTCTCTGCCGATGTCACCTGTGCAACTTGTTAACACCCTCGGGTGGTTGCAACTACTTTTGGCGGGTTGGTCACTGTTGAACATCCAGTTTCTTCAATGTTCCATATCATGCAGGAATTCTGCATGACTGCAAAATACAAATTTAAAAAAATGGTACCATTTATGCAATTTTTTAGTAAAATTTGATGTCATTGTTGAGAGGAAACATTAATTCTTCTAAGATATTAGAAATATTTTCTAACGGACAGTTTTTGTCTGCAGAAATGGAACGTCAACTTTGCAGTTTTACTGAATTCCTGCATTTTTGAACTCGGGGGAGGTTCAATTTTCTTTTTATTTAATAAGTTTGCAAGATTTTCGTAAAACTTACTAACATTTTCTTGGTTAAAATAAAAAGATATGTATATCCCTGGATAAAGAAGTATTTTCAGGTTTGCGTACTAATAATGATGGATTTCTTTTCATGAACCCACGAAACCAATTATTTGTGGCCTTTTGTTTCTAAATCCACTTTTCTGGTGCTACATGATTTGCAGCTGTAAATTGGTAAGCAAACTTTTTCACCTGGGTTGTAGTTAGTCCATAGACCAAAGCCCATAGCACATCTTCGAAAACTATTTTTAAATAATCTCCTAGTTGTTCCTCTTGTTCATGTGTAAAAATTCTTCTATTTCCAATATTTTGGATAATAAGTGAACGTAGTTGAATGAAGACCCTTTAGCTTTCTTAACAATACCCTCCAAATATGATTTAGATATTTTATATGCTGATGCAACTGACCCAATTGACTGTCCGTTTTTAGTATTTCTTCCACAGTCGATTCTACTGCAGCTATTTCTGGACGAATCCTCTTCTTTGGCGGCATCTGATGGTTAGGAATAAATAAAACCAGTTTTAAGAAATAATAAGAAAGGAAAATAATAAGAAAATGCATCATGAATGAATCGGATAAACACTAGCGCATTGAATCGGACGTCCGTTTCACCGTGTCGGCCGGGCCGGCCGGCGACGGCATGCACCTGTCCGATTTATTGCAAATCTATCCTTCAAACAGTTTGACCAAATTCCAAATAATTAAGTTTTGATAGGACTATTACTCACCGCTCCGCATCTTTTTGACAAATTGTCACAACAAATAAAACCACCACAATTGTAGCTTACGGTAATATTGAATTTTTAATCACTCTGCAATTATACGTTTTCTTTTTTACAAAACTAATGCCCTTCAAAGTTCTGTCCGTGCCCTCCTGTCACGCTGGAGGTCTGGGTTCGCTTCCCAGCCTCGTCCACCTAAAAACTAAAAAGCTTTTTTTCAGGGCTACTGCCTCTTGCGAGGAATTGACAAATCCTCCAAGAGTATTACTTGTCACGAATAAGTGCTTCTCGTCTAGCCGTTCGGATTCGGCATAAAATTGTAGGTCCCTTCCATTCCTGTCGATAGGCGCACACAGGAATGGTTGCGAGTTGTTAGTGGTTCTTCATGAGCCGTTGTGCCACCCGATTTATTTATTTTTTATGCGCTTCAAAGTTCAAACACGTGTGAAAAAGT
Source organism: Melangyna quadrimaculata (assembly GCA_949320155.1). Taxonomy (NCBI): domain Eukaryota; kingdom Metazoa; phylum Arthropoda; class Insecta; order Diptera; family Syrphidae; genus Melangyna; species Melangyna quadrimaculata. Next base: position 202,546,422 of record OX439483.1, on the reverse strand, counting down.
AAACGAAATAATGGCTGCCAGTGTCTCTCATTAATTTGGGTTTAAATATGGTAATCAGTGCTGCCAACATCCAAGACATGAATATTTTCGTTCAGAAGTTTTTAAGTTATTTACTATAGTGTCCGTTTCATCGCGTACACATTATTTTAAACCCAACTGCATTGGCGAGACTAGTTAAAAGAATGTAATGAAACATGAGGGTATGGGAAAATTCATATGATTTTTGCTACTTTTAAGGTAAAATATTTTCTCAACAAAAAATTTAGTTCCGATCGCTTTATTGATCTTTCTCAATTTTAGCAGACATATTTTAGTCAAAGTTTTTATTCAAATATCTTCTGTATCTAGAGTATTTATTTTGATGACCAGGTATTATCGAATTTCCATGCATTTGCAAATAAATACAAAATTACCAATGTTTTTTTTTATACCTAATTAGCTCTTAAGAATTTTAAATCCATTTTAACGTCGTCGGTTATACTTTGTTTTCTGTGATACAACAAAAATAGTAATATAATTGCAAAAAGTAATATAAAAAAACAACAACAATTATGCGAATATCTTCACATCAATCAAAAGAATAAGAACGTTATTTAAGATAAAATTACATTAAAATCTAATACACTATTCAAAAATGTTTGTTCAATTTACAAGTATTACAACAAATTAATCCTTAATAATTTTAAGCACAAACATAATATATTTCTAAGTAACTCCTCTATACTAACTTAAGCATTAATTAATACGTCATACAACAACAACAAAAAGAAGCAATGTTATACATAAAAATATTTGATAAGCAAAATCATAGTTCAACCAAAGACATTAAACAAACAAAAAAAAAAAAAACAGAAATCATTTGTAGTGAGTGAATTATAATCAACATACTAAGGATGCTATTTAAAACTGGTTGCTGTACTATTATTATAAGAACAATTAGGTTGTAAACTATTATTACTTAATATGAGAAAGTATTTCTATATAATAAAATATGATTAATTTAATTCTTTTTTTTATTTTAATCGAATAAAACACTGATTTATTTGGGTGTATTGTTTTTTTTTTTTTTTAATAAAAAACTACTTGTCCAGTCCACACTATTTTAAATGGAAATATGTATTTTATAATAATTTAATTATAACATTTAGGACTTAATTTTAAATGTTTGAATAATTATAAATTCTTATATATATCTAATAACAAAAAAAATATATTATTATCAAAATATATTTGATCTTCTAGTCGACCTTATTCATAAAGTAACAAATAAATTTTATACTAAGAATGAGTACATTTTAATTTATTCATATGAAAATAAATAAAATTAAATCAATAACAGGCAAAATTCTTGATCTTAAAATTTGTAAAAAAAAAAAACAAACATTTTATTTTATTTAAGTTTCATATGTTCATAGTAGGTACATTTATTGTAAACAAAAAATAAAATCAAAGTAACAGTATGCATGTGAATATGAATTTCTTAATGTAGACATAATCAAAATTATAGTCCAATATAAAAATTTCAAAAAACTTTGTTTTTTTTTTTAAATAAAAATAATTGAAAAAAAAAAACATGAAATTTATTGTCTCCCTTTTTTCTATTTGCAGCATATTTTAAAGTGTAATAAACGAAGATCCTCGCATTGAAACTAGCATTGAACTCCTAGTATAGTATCACGGGAGAAGAGGCACTAAGAAAAGGCAACTGAAGATGAATTAAGGTACCTAGAGGGTAGCCTTTGTTGTTGATTTAATGGATTGTCCTATTATGTTAACTAATAGGCAAACATTTATATGGGAAACAACAAAAACAAAAAAAGTTTAAAATTTGTAAATTTGGGGCCATTTTTCATTGTTTTGGGGCCTTTTTTCATTTTTAATTTTGGGGTGAAATTTCATTATGAAAAATGGCCCAAAACTTTTATTCTTAAACCAAAATACTTTTTAAACAAAAACTTCGATAGCAGACTGACTGACAACATAGGCGCCTGCCAGGTGACTGAGCATACCCTAAGCGGAGCGACGGAGTCGCGTGAGCGGGACAGAGGACCCGAAAAGGGAGCTACAATCCTTGAACCGGCGAAGCGTGCCAGGCAAGGTACTTTTTATGGTCTCCCAAGCCAAGATTGTAATTTTTCTCTTGTTGTTGCTTCTTATATTAATTTTGGGGCAATTTTTCATTTTGTGATTGGGCCCATTTTTCATTTTTCGTTTGGGGCCATTTTTCATTGCGGACAAATTTCATGTAGCCGTCCTTTTTACCAAATTAATTTTCTTACATAAGTGGTGCATTAAATAAATCGAATACAGCAAGCCGATCAGCTTCTCAGAGGAGGTATGGAATTTTGTGCAAGCCGCTGCATTACAAATATGCCAGATATCCAGGCAGATGGATTTGAGGTCTGGGACCAATTTTATGGCCACACCGTTCACCAGACCTAAACCAACCTGCATTAAGAAAATCGTGTACAGCAAGCCCATCAGGTCCTTAGAGGAGCTAAGAAATCTTGTGCAGGCAGCTGCATTACAAGATTCTGAGCAAAACTTAACAAGATTATTAAAAGACTTTCATTTATTCGGAAGTGAAGAACCTGTATTAGGTTGGGTGGAAAATAGTTCGAGCATTTGCTTTAAATTAAGAAAAAATATCTTTTATTGTTTTTGTTTTCTAACTACATAAGTGATCAAGTGATTGAAAGTTGGCTAATAGTACAGTCAACGAAGGAATTTTGCTTGCAAAAAATAGTGCTCTCTGGATTATTTTAGTATATGGTAGGGGTAACTCGCAGGTATAACATACCCAAAGTCCCCAGCCCAGGGCCGCGAGCTTAACTCAGGAGGGGGGTTAAAGGTACCCCTTTTTAGATTTTCGTGAATATTTCCACAACCTAGCATGTTAGCGGGAAGGTCTATACTACTTAATTAGAGACAATTAAATTGTCTATAAAACTATAGATTCACATTTTGCCTAGCGTCAATAATAAAGGAGATGCGGGCGGTAGAAAAGTCAACAAATCTGGAAAACCTGTTATTGTCTTAGATATTGAATGTTTTCTGACCAATTCACCTGGAAAACACAAAAAACGTTAATACACATTCATTCACTGTTGTTTCATCATGTCGTAAAACTACGGAAGGATTTACAATTTCCTTTTTTACTATATATCCGAAACTATACGAAAAAGTTGATGTGTACTAAATTAGGCAAAATTTAAATAGCAAGAGTTGTTTTCATATGGCGCCAAAAAATGATAACACACTACAAAATTTATTTGCCATAGAGGGGGTTTTTTTTATATTAAGCGCGTGCAAAAGGGGTTGTGACTACCCTTAAGATGATATACACAGCACGAGCGATTAGGTAGATTGGAGGGGATTTAAAAGGAGATACCGATGCACATTGGTTTTGAAGTCTGTAGATCACAATGGGAGGGGAAAATTGAGCTGGGTAGAGCATTCCACATTCGAGTAGTGCGACTAAAGAAAGAATCTCTGTACTTAACAGTACGTCCGAAATTGGGCTCAAGGGTAAACTGATGGGCATTCCTAGAAGCGCGAGTATTACGGTTGAATTGTTTAAGGGGAGGAATGCAACTGGCTATTTCACTAGAGCATTGCTTATGGATATAACGGCAAGATAACGAAAGATATGAAACATTTCGACGGTGCTCAAGAGATGAGAATGTTTACTTTATAGTTCTTTGACCTATCATTTTAAGAGCTCTCTTTTCAATTCTATCCAATAAACTCAAGTGGGTTATTGGAGCACCTGCCTAAATGTGAGAGTTATACTCAAGTTTTGGACGAATAAAGGCTTTGTAGATCACAGCCAGATCAGAAGGGGAGAAAAATTTCTTGCATCGACGGAGAAAACCTAAACACTTAGCAGCATTTTTGGCGATGTCGAATATGTGGTCGTTCCATAAAAGGTGGTCTGTGACACACATACCGAGGACTGAAAGCTTTTCGGTTTCCTCAACGCAAGTGCAACTCATGGATAGTGGCATGGGGGGTGGGTTTTGTTTTAACGACAGTAGACAGCATTGAGTTTTTGAAGCATTAAATTCTACACGATTTTTTATTCCCCATTGGACAATGCTGTCGAGATCAGAATTTAATGAGCTTATCATACGCTGCCGTTCAAGTTCCACATCCGAAGGACATGGATGTGAATCTAAGAACGAATATGAAAAGCTGAGGGTACTGTCGTCAGCGAATCAATTTAATGGATTAGAAGTTTCAGATAAAAGATCGTTTATGAATTTAAGGAAGAGAGTCGGAGACAGAACGGAGCCCTGGGGCACACAAGCATTTATTTTGTGAATTTCAGACTTGAAACCATCCAATACAACTTGTATTGAACGGTCCGAAAGGTAATTTCTAATCCAACGAAGAAGAGATTCATCGATACCAAATGCACGCATTTTCGATAAGAGAGCTTGATGCCAAACTCTATCAAATGCTTTTGAAATATCAAGCGCAATAATCTTACTTTCTCCAAAACGATGTAAAGATTTGTGCCACTGTTCGGTGAGATATACCATCAGATCACCAGTGGACCTATTGCTACGAAAGCCGTACTGCCGGTCATTAAGAAGCTTTCGTTCTTCGAGATATTTCTTTAGCTGAAAATTAATCAGCGTTTCCATGACCTTGGAAAGAAGGGACGTAAGCGCAATTGGCCGATAGTTGGAGGGGGAAGAAGACACGCCTTTTTTAGGGACAGGCTGGACAAATGCTGTTTTCCATCCACTCGGAAAGAGACCAGTAGAGTAGGACAGATGGAAAAGCTTACGCAGTGGTTTTGCCAGCGTTGAAGAACACCTCTTCAGAACAATGGGAGGGATACTATCCGGGCCAGCGGATTTGTGTATATCGAGATCTTTCAGAACTCTGGCAACTGAACGAGTGCGGTAGAAGATTTGTCCCATAGAATCATTTGCGCTCTCAAGTACAGGAGGAGTCATAACACTTTCAGGCAGCGACGAATTAACAGCAAACTGTGCTGCAAGCAAATTGGCTTTATCGATTGAGCTAACAAAAGGAGTATCGTTGAAGACGAGTGTTGGAACCGAGGACGAGGTGGTATTTCGTATGTTTTTTACAAATGACCAAAAATTTTTACTACCTTTGGGACATTGTAGAATTTTTTGCCGTAATTTTTGATCATGTAAAAATTTGGTTCGTCGAATATGAACGTTACAGGTCTTTCTAGCTTGTTGAAACTTTTTCCGGTTTTCTTCAGTAGGGTTGGCTTTATAACTTCGGAAGCTTACTTCTCTAACCCTAATAACCTCCTTACAGCTCGAATCAAACCATGAGTTTTCTTTGGGTTTGATAGATTTCACCCTTTTCGGGATAAATTTTCTCATTCCACAAAGAATTAAGTTTGTAATCATATCTGCACTGGAATCTACGTCACTATCTAGTAAGCGTAGTGACCAGTTAAAGTTCCTGAAGAAAACATTGAGACCGTCCCAGTTGGCTTTCTCGTACTGCCAAACGGTTCTTTGGGAGTTTTTTCTTTAACTGTTTTTTGGTGGCACAAGAAATTCGCAGATATGACTCAATGGTCTGATGTGCCTAGAGGCGATAATACACTTATAGTGTATTTATCAGGGTCAGAGGTAAGAAACAAATCTAGAGTGTTGGCGGATTGACCTGCAACGTCAGGAATCCGAGTAGGCTCGTCGACCAGCTGAGTTAGGTTGTTTATCTCAGCAAAGATCTCGACATACCTTCCTTCGGGTGTTGTCTGATCCGAATAGCGTAGCCACGAAGAATTATGTACATTGAAATCGCCCGTAACAACGATTTCACTGTGCGGAAAATGGTAAAAAAATAATTCTCTGGATGGAGTCGGATAGTGCATCGAATTCGTTGGAAATCGAATTACTATCCAAACTATGACTACGATAAATAAAACAAGTATGGATGATGCGCTTATGGATGGTGAATTTAAACCACATGAAATTAAAGTTCGTATTCAAACATGAACCATATTGTGGTTGAAGCTGATAAGCAACATCATTTCGAACATACACGGCGAGACCATGATGTGGAAAAAATAGAGGCACTAAGCTATAACCATGTAGGCTGAATTCCGAGTGATCGGTATTTTCCCCTACCTGGGTTTCACTTAGTGCCAAAACAGCTGGCCTGTTTTTCACAGTATAAACATATGCAGCACAAAAATTCTGCCTCAGTCCCCGAATGTTGCTGTAGTCAACCCTAAATTCACCCACCATTACAATAAACAGACATAAAAAAACAAATCAGACAGTTATCTTCTTTCTCCCCCTTTTAGAGAGGAGATGCATACTTTTAAAAACAATATTAAAAAACAACGGCAACACATACAATAAAAGAATCCACCTTTTTTGAAAGCCAGAACTCCGTCCTTTTATTTTATTTTCAAATCAAGTTATTGATGTCCATAGTTTTTGTAAAAATTACTTTCAAACTCAAAATTAAAAAAAAAAAGTTGAAAATTTTGTTTTTGATTTTTTTAATTTAAATTGTAAAATAAAATGCAGAATTGGCTTTTATTGTTCACTACCCCTATGAATTCTTAATTGAAAACTGAAAACTAAATGGGTCTATGTCTCCTAGTTTTTGAGAAAATTGAAAGTTACGACGACGCTACTGTGTAGTTACGACGATGCTACTGTGTAGCAGGGACTGTTTTAAGAAAAAATCAGAACTACCAACAAATCATTACTGAACAAAATTAAGCAAAAACTGTTTGTTTCGGTTTAAATTGTAGTTTCCTATACGTAGCCCGTTTATCGGTTGGCTTTTTTATCGACACTTTCTTAATTTTTTTGTTCTTACCAAGGGTAATTTTATCTGTTTTGAAATCAGATAAAAAGATAATCCTAGTAGTAATAATTCATTCGAAATTAAAATAGGCAGCAGATATTGGCTCCTAACCTTTAGCACCTCATATATGGGATATTCGCCAAAAAAAAAGTGTACCATTCGAAAGGCCGCCGCCAACTTGTGATAAAAGGTCAGCTAGTTTCAGTAATTGGTCAGCCATATGTTTTTTTTTATGAATTTTTAAAATTTGTTTCAAGGTCACAGTATAAGACTTTTAGCACCTCATTTATAGAATTTTAAAAAATGAGTATGCCATCTAAAATTGGTATACTTTATTTGCGAATATCCCACAAATGATATGCTTAAAGTGTTATATGACCTTGAAAAAATTAAAATTAATTATTAATTAATTATTAAAAAAAACTATGGCTCACCAATTACTGACCTTTTTATGAGGTCTACGTAATCTTTCAGATGGTGTATATTTTTTCCGAATATCCCATAAATGAGGTAGGTACTAAAAATAGTTTTGACCCTGAAATTTTTTAAAAAAATTATAAAAAAAAATCTATGGCTAACCAATTGCTGAAAGTAGCTGACCTTTTTTGACCAATTACTGACCTTTTAGATAGTATACTTTTTTTTGCGAATATACCATATTTGAGGTGCTAAAGGTTAGGAGCCGCAAATATTCGATCCTACACTATGATTGAAATTTGACATTCGTATAAGTACTTTGTGTTGAACTGGACGAAGAATGGACAGTGTTAAATAACAACTACCAGAAACGTGATTAAGAACTACCAATTTCAAATATCATCTACCAGAAAACATAACAACTACCACTTAAAACTGTCCCTGCGCCTGCTGTGTTAATGTTGAGGTGAATGAATGAATAATTTCTTTGAACCTGCGAAGCAAGCCACCCAAGGTACTGTGATAGTGGTAGAAGGGACCCTAAGGTATAACCTACTCAAAGTCCCCAGCCCAGGACCGCAAGCCTTAGACAGGGGGGGTGTAAAGGTCTCCTTTTGCAGTTTTTCTTCCATATTTGGAAAACTAAGGATAATAGAGGCAAACCTTATACCACAAAGTGAAAGAAAATTAAGTTCTCTTTCAATAAAAGTTATGTTCATAGTATTATAAAAGTAAACTAATTTACAAACGTTAAATTTCTAAGGAAATTCATTTTTATTTAGTTTTTTTTTTTCGATATTTCTGCTTCCACATCTCTATTGCTTCCAGCAAAACTATGAGCATAACTTTTATTTGAAGGGAATTTAATTTTCTTTCACTTTGTGGTATTAACTTTGCCTCTTTTATCCTTAGTTTCGCAAATATGGAAGAAAAAATACAAAAGGAGACCTTTACCCCCCTCTCCTGCCTAAAGCTCGCGACCTGGGCTGGGACTTTGAGTAGGTTATACCTTAGGGCCCCTTCTACCACTATCACAGTACCTTGGGTAGCTTGCTTCGCAGGTTCAAAGAAATTATTCATTCATTAACCTCAAGTTCAAAGAAACACTACTATCACATACTACACAGTAATAACAAAAATTATAAAAAAAAAATGTCGTAACTTTCAATTTTCTCAAAAATTAGGAGACATAGAACCATTTAGTTTTCAGTTTTCAATTAAGAATTACTATATTAAAACTATGGACATCAATAACTTGATTTGAAAATAAAATAAAAGAACATAGTTCTGGCTTTCAAAAAAGGTAATTTCTTTTGTTGTATGTGTTGCCGTTTTTTTAAATATTATTTTTAAAAATATGCACCTCCTCTCTAAAAGGGGGGAGAAGGAACCCCCATCTATGGCAAATAAATTTTGTAGTGTGTTCATTTAAAAAAAACGTTATCATTTTTTGGCGCCATATGAAAACAACTCTTGCTATTTAAATTTTGTCTAATTTAGTACACAACAACTTTTTCGTATAGTTTCGGATATATAGAAAAAAAGGAAATTATAACTCCTTCCGTAGCTTCACGACATGATGAAACAACAGTGAATGAATGTGTATTAACGTTTTTTGTTTTCCAGGTAAATTGGTCAGAAAACATTCAATATCTAAGACAATAACAGGTTTTCCAGATTTGTTTTTAATTTTTCTACCGCCCGCATCTCCTTTATTATTGACCCTAGAAAAAATATGAATATATAGTTTTATAGACAATTTAATTGTCTCTAATTAAGTAGTATAGACTTTTCCGCTAATATGCTAGGTTGTGGAAATATTCACGAAAATCTAAAAAGGGGTACCTTTAACCCCCCCTCCTGAGTTAAGCTCGCGGCCCTGGGCTGGGGACTTTGGGTATGTTATACCCGGGGGAAACCCCTACCATATACAAAAAATTATCCAGAGAGCACTGTTTTTTGCATTTATTTTATAATTTTGAGTCTTCGTTGACTGGGCTATAAAAAGACTATTTGTTTGAAGAAAGTAACAAATAAACTAATAGCAACTACGAAAATATTTTATGGTTTTGTTAGGGCCCAATAGACCAGGTATAATTCAAAACAAGCTTGAAAATGAAGCCGTTTTTTGCACTTTGTTGACATTTTTGGTAAAGTGCAAAGGGCCCTAGTAGTTAAAAGCTTGGATTTATCACTGGGACAATATCATAAAAACTGGCAATCAATCAAAAATCTACCATGTTGAACGCATGTTGTTATTTGTTTTAGCTAAATTGACTCTCGTGTTGCTGATTTTTACCAATAACTTTCTATTGGTTCAAGATGCAATAATAAATTACACCATTTTGAAATCCGCATTTAACGCGCATATTTTAAAAATAGTTGACCACTTAGGTATTCATGCATTTTTTTTTATCCCAGAATTGATTTAACTTTTTCAAAAATTATTTTCTTTAAAATTTTGCATGGAAAATCATAGCTAAATAATTTTTTCTCTAAGAATTCCAACAGTAATTATAATTTTTGTCTTCTTATGTTTTGACACAAACAATTTTAAATATTGCTGCGAAAAAAACGGTGGAATTCATTCACTTGCAGTCGTGGTATAAGAAAACGTCAAGTACCACAAAAAATAATGCTATAAACAAAAAAATGCACATATCTTCTCTTGGGATAGAAATTTTTTGTATTAGTTTTCAGCACGGTCATAAAGTCTACTATCAGGCATTCCAAGGTTATCCATTACTTACTGGACACCCTGTATAAATAGTCTTATTTAAAATAACTTTGATTCCTCATTTCTACCTCGTTTTTATTTGTTTTCACAATATTTAAAAAAAAGTCGGTATTGCTTATTCAGCCCTGAAAAAGATCCAAACCAGAATTGAAACGTCGACAAATAATCAATAAATATTGAATTAAAACAAAGACAGCATTTTTGGGTTTTTAATTAAAGGTTTTATATTATTTATTTACTCAGCGAAAATGTTACTTCTATTTATACTTTCCAGCTGACTGCACTTTTATCCATGGATATAGAGCACATAAGCATTACAAATCTCACTTTTTTTAAATATATTGTGAGTACTTAAATGCTCTATATCCCATCTCCTGCGGTTATGGGGCAATAAAGCGTAGTTTTTCAAACTTTCCCACAAAAATTATCCCCACCTAGTACAAATTTTGGATATACGGCAAATAAGCATCAAAAGAACCCAAAAAGTTGTGATTTATAGAGCAAAAGTGCCTTCTGTAACTTCGTTAATATGTAATTGAGATAGAGCAACGGGGATAGCGCCAAACGATAGAGAATATTCGAATAAGTATAATTGCATCTTAAACTCAGTTTCCCGAAAAAGTGGTCTGTGGGGCACTTAAGTATTCGGCTGGCGAAATGTTTTTCAACTCAAATATTAAAAAAAAAAACAATGATATCGATTTCAAATTTTTACCAATAATATGTCTGTTTTGAAATAATTGGTATGAATAATTAATACCTCCATACTGAGAGGAGTATTTATTTAGAAACCCGTGTTAAGATTTTTAATGAAATCGTATTTATAAATTGTATATTCTTACATAGCTCTTGAAATATTTTGAACAAACATATAGAGGATATAATTTATCCCCAGTCGTATATTATGTCATAAAGGAGTACATTATAATGTAATATGTATTTGTATTCAAAAAATCTTTAAAGATTCTAAATAATTATAGCAATACAAAATCTATTTCAGTTGTTTCAAAATTCACACTGAATTCCTAGAATATTTGTTCTTTTCCTTCTTTGATTCAATCCAAAGGTCCTTTATGCTTATACTCCTTGAGAAATCATCATTGCGAGTTTTATTTGGTGCCCCTAAATTCCGTCTTGTTCGAAGCGTAGCTAAATTCTTTCTGTAAGCGGCCAATGAAGGAACTCGAATTGAACCCTGTTGTTCTTTGCTCCAGAACTCAGTATTAAGATAGCACAAAATAATACCATTTATAACAGCTATTGAAGCAAACATTGTGATAGAAGCCAAATGATGAATTAAACTCATTGCCGAGGATAGAGATGAAAATATAAGCCAAAACCTGCTGTGAATTAAAACTGAAGTCATTAGGGTTCGTCTACACTTTCGTCTAACAAGCTCTCCGGAACAGGTTATAAGAACTGACATTGAAGCTGAACTGGCTCCTTTGATACCAAGGCAAAGTAACATGCTCAGGCCAATTCGTTGTGTTTCTTTAACTGAAATTAAAAAAAAAAAAAAAAAAAAACGGATTATTATTACTAACGATCAGTTTTTCAGTGGTGAATTAAAATAGATCTAGTTAAATCTGGAAATAGAAGAAGTTTTTAGAAAGAGATAAATTATCAAAAGCATTTGCTGTTTTAATCCAGATTAGGTGAGTTAAGTCTAGTTTAACTTTAACCCCACACTGAAAAACTGCCTTAGGGTATTTTTTGTGTTTTAACTGACGATTTTCAGGAATTAGCCATATAAAATATGCCAACAATCCAGTGCTAATCATCGATATTCCAGCCCACAGCCAATGTCTTTTTGTGTAAAGAATTAAATAAAGCCCAACTATAACACCAATCATCTCCGCAAAACCTGCCGAATAAGATAATAAGAAAAAAAAATTCAACACAATGGGGCATATTCATAGTCGCAGATAGACCCAGGTTTAACTAAACTACAGTTTAAGACAATTTTGGCTCAATGAATACAGACCGATTTTAATTACAAGTTGTTGGTTTTATATTTTTATAAGATAATTAACTTGGTATACTACACAAATAGCTTCAAATATTTTGAAATGATAACCTCAAAATATTTGATACTATTTGTGTAGTAAGTATACCAAGTTAATTAAGTTATAAAACCAACAGTTTGTAATTAAAATCGGTCTGTATTCATTGACCCAAAATTGTCTTAAACTGTAGTTGAGTCAAACCTGGGTCTATCTGCGACTTTGAATATGCCCCATTGTGTATATGAATTCAGAACTAGATTTACCCATAGAAACAGTATTAACATGAATATGATCGACTCCGAATTGCCGAATTGCAAGTATCATTGAATTGTACAAAAAACTGGCCCAAACCCAAGCCCAATGCAGGGCCAATACATATTTCCAGTTAGTCGTTTCGTCCCAAATGCATAAATAAGAGAGTGATTTATTATTTTGTACTCGTGATCCGTATTCCCTGAGCTGATCTTCAAGATCTACTGGAATGTTTTTGTTGTTTGTTGCCGCTGATTCTAGAAGTATTTGCATTGCTTCGTCATATTTTTCATGTTTTGCTAGCCAACGAGGTGAGTCAGTAATCCATCTTAAAATAAATAAATTATTTATAGCTGATAATTCCAATAAAAGAAGCGTTTGAATTGTGTTAATAATTGAAATAGTGGATTTGTGAAACTATGTATAACTAATGCTAATTTACAAGCAAACTGGCATGGCGCTCGAAATTGAGTTAAAATAGAACTAAAACTAATATGAAGTGCATTTAACTAATTTTTCAAGTTTTTTAATTGATAGTTAGGTTACTCGCTCTAACAATAAGAAATTAATCACAGTTAGGGTAGGCGCATACTGAGACGCGTCTGACGCGTGTGACGTGACCGGACAAATGTCCAACGACGCGATAATAGAAACGTGTCATGCCGTTCTCCGTACATTGATTCGCGTGTCTCGAAAAAAAAACATTAAATGAAGCAAAAAACAATTAATTTCTAAAAAGGAAACGGAAACCAACGAGTTTATTATTTTATTTTTTGACAGAAAAAACCACGCGCCGGTCTCGCAAGGAAAAGTGCGTTTCGAATACTGTACCACGCGACTTTCGGAAAAAGTGTGTCAGGTCACATCGTTAAATGTAAATACAATGGTTAAATGTTACGCATAACCAATTACTCCTAGACTCATCCGCTTTTTTCTATGTCTTTCATTATGGTATTAAATAAAACAACTTTATTTAGTTAATAAAGATTTAGCTCACCTATTTAGAAGCAACAGGATAATAGTGAATGATGATATCACATAATACAATTGACTCCAACCGTCTACAAAAATTGAAATTCCCGGCAATAATATCAAACCGATTGACCAGAATAGTTCGAACAGGCATCTAATAATGACTTTAGCTTGTCCTCCGGTGATATCTGTAACTATAGAAAACAATACATATTATCTGTGTTAACTTGAGAGCAAAGTTTGAAAGTGAAGTCAATAAAGTTAGTCACTATGTGCGACTGTCTTCCCCCCTTCTAGTTGATAATTTAGGATTTGAACGTGACGAGAGGTCACGCGATCATGCTCATTCAATGCAGATTTATATATTCCTTATCAATTGCATTTGAAACCACTATTTTTTTTACTGTGGGCCCAATGTATAAATTATGTCTTAAAAAAAATGGTCGATCGATTATTGATACAAATACAAAATTTCTTTAACAATCTTCTTTCTAAGTGTTTGCTTATCAGCAGGAGAAATTGTATTCGTGGCTCTTAAGCCGGCTGAATTGAATTCTTTTTTTTTCTTGATGTTCATGTTCTCACAAAAAATACAAGCTGCATTAAAAATATTCACCCTGATTGGGATCGCTCTATTTCTTGGACTTTTGCTGCTTTTTACGTTGTTTTTCTTTCTTAATTGCAATTTATTTTTAATTCATGCAAGTCCTCGATGTCGGAAGGGGTGTTGCCGCGTACAATGCGATCCACTTCTTTTTCGAATCATCGACAGCATCATGGAGAGATTTAGGTTTTCTAGAATTTTTAAATGCCTTATTGAAATACCACGAGCAATTGCTCACAGAGCAGTAATTTGCATATTTACATTTAAAATGGTGTGTATATTAAAAAAAAAATTTGAAGAGCACACTATTTACTTTCGCAAACGAAATCTACCAAAACATGAAAGAAAACAAAACCGCACAAAACCTACTGTCAATCGCAATGACGTCACACGAATACAAAATGGCGAACTGTCATCTCATATCCAGCATACCTTGTATTCTTTATTCCATGCTATGGCCCCACACTAGTTATTGTTGTTGTTCATTCGGGTTATTTCTTTTTGGACCAAATTTGACCTTGCCCTCTTTTTCCAAAATCGATATTTTGAACGTTTTGTTCCAGGTTGTTTTAGTTGTTATGAAACTTGTTGAAATATTTTGGACTTTTATATTCAGAATTTCAAAATTTATGTACGAAACTTGAGCAAGTCCTCAGTCTCCTTTTTTCGAAATTCAAACTTTTTATATTTGTTTCGGGTTTTAAGACCGAGAGCATATTTTTGAGTGTGAGCGACAGGTCCACAATATTCTTATGCAAATATGAAAGTGTTGCATGTCGGGGTTGGGGCCGTTGTACGCAATGCTGCATTGAAAAATCATTCGTTTCTTAAAGCTCAGGTACCAAGTGTATTAACCTCAAAATTGTATTTAATTAAAGATCTGAGCACCCTAGATATGAATATGGGATCCAAGACCTTTTTTGTGGGGCCAGACACACTTAAAGATTGAAGCTTTGAGTGTGTCTTGCATCCCATAGCCAGGTCTTTAGCACTCAGCTCTTTTATTCAATATCATCTTGAAATTCCTACACTGCATATTAAATGCAGTAGGTATTATTGCGTAAGGTGCCAACCCCGACATGCAATATACTTTTATATTTGCATTTAATATATATAGTATGTATCTATCTTATACGGAAGGAGTTTTTGCTGTCGCTCACTCCCAAAAACAACTGCAGGCTCTTAGTCCTAACATTTTTTTGAGAAAAAAAAAAAAAGAAAAAATAAAGTTATGTTAATTTTTTTTAAATATTCGAAACTTTTTTTGAAAAATAAAAAAAAATCTGGTATTTTTTCTTTTTCTAAGAACCTTTGATTCCAAATCTTTACATAAATACATGTGTTTAGAAATTACTGTGTATTTGAATAAACCAAAATTAGCCTAAAAACGAAAATAGATATATTCAAATTTTTGCAAGTTTAAGAAATTTACTGGTCATCTATTTCCAAGCCAAACTTTTGTCTCCCATATTTTATGTTAAAATAACCGTAATCAAAGATTTTAGAAGTAGACAATTTTTTTTAAGATATTAAATTAAAAATCGTATTATGTCCCCACTTTTTCGAAAACCAACAATACAAACATTGGTTTATTTACAATTATAACATGTAGCAAAGTAAAATTTATGAAAAATCATTATTAATATAAACAATTTAAACCAAAATTGATCCAATTCATACACCAACCCCCGAAGTCAAAAACTTCATCCCGACGCAAAAGAAATAAGGCCTTATTTATGCAGTCAAAGTTGAACATAACTTTGGGATTTTTTGCATTCAACTTCAGAAATAGTTTTTATTCACTCAAAATTGACGTTTTCAACTTTAGAGCTAATCAACTTACGATTTTCTCAACTCCCCGAAATAATAGAAGTTAGCGAGCAAATTTGGGTTAGTAGTAGTGTTGCCGCAAGCTGAAATGAAAAGTCGCTAGACCAACTTCCAAAAGTCGCTAGATTGGCTGAAATTCGGGGGACAAAAAGTCGCTAGACAAAAATCGGTAAATAAGTGTTAAAAAAAATTTCGCTTTGAATAACTTTTTATTTTTGTTCAAAAATTTAAAATAAATTAACAAAAAACTTAGGTCTATAATAAATTTGAAACAGATGAATTGACAACTGCGCTCATTCGCACTTACATTTTGCACATGTTTGTATGCGTGTGTGCCTATGTATGGTGAATTTTAGTACACAATTATTGGAAATAGAAAATGTCAAATTATTTTATATGACAGGAATGTAAAATCACCAGGGCCACTATATACAAAAATAGTGTGACAACTCACAAATGCTTACCTTCAAAAGTCGCTAGAAAAGTCGCTAGAAATAAGCTAGCGACATCAAAATATTTTTTGTCGCGGAAGAAATTGAAATGTCGCCAGATCTAGCGACAAAGTCGCTAGAACGGCAACCCTGGTTAGTAATTAGGTGGAGGACCACATGTTGCTGGCATTTGTTTCATATTTAATTTTGTTCTAATTTTTTTTTTATAAAAATGGCCCACAAAAAAAAAAACAAGCACAGGTGCCCAATTTCAATAAACAGATCAGTTCAGCATTGTGTTCCATGTTATACCTATACGGAACGATTTGCTTGTCTTGTGATATTGTAGTGGGTAGCGATTTCGCCGGACAAGTGAAAAAAAAATACTCATGAACATGATTCCATTCATGATTTCATTCCACAGTAAAAGTTCTTACGTTTAATGGAATTGTTGTTCTTTGTTGTTCCTTATCATATCACCTTTGTTTTTTTTTCTTGAAAGCTTGAAACAAGCTCGGGATTTGCCTTTTCCTGTTTGACCCTGCATTATTCTTATTGTGGAAAATTTGCATTTCTTTCTTCATAATTTCATTTTAGGAAAACACAATTGTAGAAACAAATTACCTACAGACAGAAAATAAAATTTGTAGTCTTTGGAGTCCGCGCTTCACATGGAATAAAAACTGTATTTCAATTATTTGGCATGAATAAACAATCAACAATAATGGTTTACCCTGAATATTTTATTGAATAAGGAAACACAAAATTCTTGTTCCAAATATTTTGAATATCCAAAATGAAAATAAGAAACTTCACACTCAAAATCAAAATTTTTGTAGGTAACGCAAACCGAAAGTTTTAACTGACGGTCTGTATATGTCATGTGTCACAAATATCCCAAGGATATTTGGGAAACTGCAGATTGGTCAACTTTTGAATTTCAACTGTGGAGTTGAGATTCAAAGAAGTGAATAAAAGCATTTTTCAACTTTCAGTTCAACTACGGATTTGAAGTCAACTCGTAAGTTGGCCAACTTTGAAGTTTTCAACAAGTTAAGCAATACTGAATAAATTCGGCCTTAAAGATTTTAAACCTCAACTTGGACAACTTGGAAAAATCTTTCGGACAATTGCATTTAATTTAATTAATTTTATTTCCTAAAGTTGAAAAAAAACTTAAAAATGTTTTTTTAAAGACACAAAAAGCTTGCTTTCAAAACACCTGTGAAAAAATACTACCTTCATGAAACTTATAAATGTCAAAAGTGTCACTAAGTGTAGTAATTTTTATTTTGAATTTTTAATGATATTGTAATATTTTGTCAAGGGTTCGCAAATAAAACTTATTTATTTTATTCAAACTGAACAACAATTACTTTACATTAATAAAACACCTTTATTTCACTTCAAATACTTTACTTCTAATACTTTTATGATAAACAAGCAAAACTCTTAATTCACTATTTTACACCGACGTTTATTCGTTCACTTTCAAAAACAAACTGAGGTGTTCGGACTGGTGGCGGTGTATTTATATCCGAGAAAAAGCTATTAGAATCTTCTAGTGGTTCGGGAATGTGCTGGAATGTTCTTCTCCTCCACAAATCTCCACAAGTAGCTCAATAGCTTTCGACCAATTACAAATTATAGCTTATAGCAGTTACATGGTTTAGGTATTGGATAATGATAAGAATGGTTTAGGTATTGGATAACGATGCGAGTGGTTTAGATATGGGATAACATTAGTTTATCTTTTGTTCACAGATGGCGCGGAACAAAAAAATCAAATTCATTAGCTATACTGTTTTGTTTTATTATTTAAATCATCCAATCATCGTCTCTTGTTTCAATAAAATATCAACCACAGTTCTCTTCTGCAAACATAAAAATTTGAAGGTAGCTCATTATTAAAATTGTCGACAATGTATCTTATAAACGATACACGCAATACCAATACTATCAGGGTATCGCAACATCTTTTTTCTTTTCTACTTTCTTACTTTTTTTACTTTTTCAACAATGGACATTGGACAGTTTCTGTGAAAGTTGAATAGCCTTACGCTTCGACAGTTTTTTATAAACGTATCATGAACTTAAAATGCAAACTCAAACCCCTGTTTTCGTTGATATGTGTAACATTTCTGCTACACATGTGCACTTTTTTATTAAGAATATTCTTGCCAAAATAGGGAGTTCCCCTCAACGGCGTATACAGGGGGGGGGTCACGGGGTCATGTCCCCCCCCGAGAACTCAAGATTATTCTGTTGATCTGAAATAATTATTTAGTAACCACATAGAAAAACAAAAGAAAGGGTTACTTAGAAAGCTAGTAGGATTTTCGATTGTTAATTTAGAATTCAATAGAGAATTTGAATGTTGGTAACTTCAATTCAATAAGAAATTTAATTTTCATGGCAATGGAATACCTACGTTATTTTGTAGTCAATCGATGATACTTTCATTTTCTTCCTCGTATACTTCAAATTTAACATAACAACAAACTTCTCATATGATAATACATTCAAATCTTAAAATATATGCATAGGCTAGTTGCCGTTTTGAGATGACAGCCAAAACCTGTTAAACCAAACATAAATCAAAGTGCGGAGTTGTTACCAAATTTTCACTCAGTAAAGTAAAAACTAATAGGATTTTCAAAAAAAGAACATTTTTTTTTCTGAAAATTAAATCTTTAAACACATTATAGAACACATACAGAAATTGTTTTGTTTGATTTTTGTATGACAGATTATTTTTAAAAGCAAAAAAAGTGATAACTTTCGATTTTTTTTTTTTGATTGTAAACATAAATATATATAAATATATAAAACTATGATGAAAACCTATTACGAAAGGATTTTGTTTGCACTTATTCAACATTTACGATCAACCAATATTGTTTTTGATTTGGATGTGGATTACTTTTACAAGTAACCTATATGAATCCCATAATGCAAAAGCCAATAGCTATGGTAAAGGAGATTTTTTGGAACTCCTTGCGGTGAACCGTTTGACCAGTTGGATGGAATTATTGACGAAAAGCGACTAGGCTCGTAGAATTTAACAACTTTGTCCATTATTTTTTTTAGAAAGGCTTACTGGTAAGAAAGATAAAAAGATAATGTATATTTGATGTACATATTTATTTTGTAAGGAGCCTTTCATTTTTCCATCGGTGGCAGTCTTAGAGACATACATTTTTTTCAAATCAGAGGCATATCAAAATCACTCGTCAACTTTGTTCGCACTTTTCTTGAAACGCAACGAAAACGAATTTTTGTATTCAATTATAATACGAATATGTAATGTATTTAAGTTTTTCTACTATTGTAAAAAGAGCAATTTACACAAGTGGTCATTTTTGAAAATCAGAGCTATTGTTTTCATTTTCAGTAGTGAATATTTATATCTATTTACTAAAATTAAGAAACAGAAAACAGTGCACAGTACATATGATATTTTATTAATTTTTACTGCCTCGTCAATTCGCTGAAATAAAACTTTGATAGGATTAAAATAAATTCTGAATAAAATTCAAAACAAATGATCAAGCGCATCCAAAAACTTTTTTCCTCAGTATTTTGACAGCTAGCTAAACTGATTTTTTTCGGTCAGGCAACTGGAGATTGCTGTATGCTGTTTCTGAGGCCCTCCGAAATAAAAAATGTAACAGTCAGGAATAAAAACGAAGAGCGCGGTCACTGGTCCAGCTAATAAAGGTTCGTTCGACTCAGTTGTTCATTTTAATTTTCTTTGGAACCAAAAATCAGGTAACTTTGCAAATACCAAAAAAGTGTTTTCGTCTTAAATTTGTTAATTTTTTTGTAAAGGTAGGTAGCTCATTTTATTTTGAATAGGCTTTGGCAGTTCGAAATATATATTTTAAACGAAATTGCCTAACTTGGCGTAGTGAAAATTTAGTATTACATTCGTAGTCTGCTATTTCAAGCCGACTTTTGATTCCTAACTGTCTTGAAATTAAATGAGTAAAGGTACGATATCTTTTTCCAGGATATGAACGATTTTAAATTATTTTAACTTATTTTTAACAAAGGTAATGTGTTATAGGGTTTCCCATTAAGGGCGGGTCGATTTTAAAATTGAATAAAACAAGATATCAGTAAGGTTTTATCTTTATTTGAGAGCCCTATTATAGTAATATAACATCGTTCAATTGGCCGCCCCGGCTTCGCTGGGTGGCGCGAATTCGAAAGGTCCAGCTTTCGATGACTTTGGCGCATAAATCAGGCTGAATTTGACCGATGGCATCGATTATGTTGTCTTTGAGGGTCGAGGTGGTTTGCAGCTTATTCGCATAGACCTGCGACTTAAGAAAGCCCCACAAGAAAAAGTCCAAAGGGGTCAAATTACACGATCTTGGTGGCCAATTCACGTCGCCTCGGCGCGAGATAACCATGCCAGGAAACCGCTCTGCAGAATATCGAATGTGTCTTAAGCTGTGTGGCACGTAGCGCCATCCTGTTGAAACCATATATCTTCAGTGTCCATATCATACAATTTAGGCCACAGAAAGTTGGTGGTCATCGACCTATAGCGATCGCCGTTGACGGTGATGGCCTGGCCAGCATCATTTTCGAAAAAGTACGGACCGATGACGCCTCCAGGCATCCAGCCCAAAATCCACACAAAACAGTAACTTTATTTGGATGCAGTAGCATCTCGTGAATCTCGCGTGGATTAGTATCGTCCAAAATCCAGCAATTTTGCTTATTCACGTACCCATTCATCCAAAGACGGGCCCCATCGCTAGTGATGATTTTTCGACCAAAATTGGGATAAACTTCTAACTGCTCTAAAACATCGTTTGCACGGGTTGCTCGACGCTGTAACTCACCATGATGATTTGTCTGTAGTAACTGATTAAAAGACGATATTTTGACCGAAAGTAAAAGAAACAATATGGCCGCCACGAGCTGTCAAAATCAACCCGTCCCTATTGGAAAACCCTTTAGTATAGTCAATTAAGATTGTTTCCCTTTTCTTTTATACAGGGTGTCCCGTAAGTAATGGATAACCCTGAAATGCCGCATAGTAGACTTTATGACCGTCCTGAAAACTGATAAAAAAAAGTTCTATCCCAACCACAAGAAAAGTTATATGCATTTCGTTGTTCAGTTCATTATTTTTTTTCTTACTTTACATTTTTGAATACCACGACTACAAGTGAATGAGTTCCATCATTTTTTTTTGCAGGAATATTTTACATTACTTGTGCCAACACATAAGTAGAAGGAAATTATTATTACTGTTGGACTTCTTAGAGAAAAAAATTATTTAACATTGAATTTCAATGCAAAATGTGAAAACAAATAATTTTTGAAAAAGTAAAATCATAGCTGGTATAAAAAAAAATGCATGAATACCTGAGTGGCCAACTATTTTAAAAATATGCGCGTTAAATGCAGATTTCAAAATGGTATTACTTATTATTATATCTAGAGTAAATAGCAAGTTATTGGTAAAAATCTGCAATACTAGAGTAAATTTAGCAAAAACAAAAGTTTTCAAAATTAGCACAGTAAACGTGAAAATAATACCAAGCGTTGAACATAGCAGATTTTTGATTTATTGGCTGTTTCTACGATGTTGTCCTAATGATAAATCCAAGCTTTCAACTTCTAGGGCCGAATGCATTATTGATAAAAATGTCAAAAAAGTGCAAAAAACGGTTACATTTTCGAGCTTGTTTTGAATTTTACCTGTTCTATTGGGCTTTAACAAACCCATCAAATATTTTGTTGGTTGCTATTAGTTTATTTGTTATTTTCTCTAAACAAAAAGTTTTTGAGCCAGCTTTTAATCACATGATCACTAAGTTAGAAAACAAAAACAAAAATAGATAATTTTTTATTTTTTTTTTTTTATTTAAAGCAAATGCTCAAACTGTTTTCCACCCACTCTTATACAGGTTCTGCACCTCCGAATAAATGAACGTCTTAGTGAACGTGCAAGGTTTTGCTCAGAAATTTGTAATGCAGCTGCCTCCACACGATTTCTTAGCTCCTCTAAAGACCTGATCGGCTTGCTGTATACGATTTCCTTAATGCATCCCCAATAAAAAAAATCAAATGTGTTTAGGTCTGGTGAACGGGGTGGCCATAAAATTGGTCCCAGACATCCTATCCATCTGCCTGGATATCTGGCATTTAAATATGCCCGCACAGGCACAGCATAGTGTGCTGGACAACCATCATTTTGAAGCCAATGGGATTCCTTTAGTTCTTGAGGCACTTCTTCCAGCAAGGTTGGGAGATCATTTTGGAGGAACTCCAAATAACCTTGGCCAGTTAAAATCCCCGGCAACTCAAAGGGTCCAATTATTTTCCCATTGAGCATCCCAGTCCAATAGTTTATTTTGAATTGGTACTGGGACCTGTCTTCCCTTATGATGTTTGGGTTTTGTAGTGCCCAGAAGTGGAGATTATGGAGATTAGTGTAGCCATCTCTTTTAAATGTCGACTCATCGCTCCAAAGAATTTTGTCAAAAAAACTGCGGATCTTCTTCAATTTTCATTATCATTTGTCAACAAAAACTCATTCTCGTTTCAAAATCTTGCGGCTGGAGAGTTTGCACCCGTGTTAGGTGAAAGGGATGATATTTATATTTACTTAGCACATTATGCGCAGTCGTCTTTCCGATCCCAGTGCGTCGTGCTATTGCTCGGATTGATACTGTAGGATCTCGGTCAAGTTCCGCAAGCACTAAGTCTTCGGTATCTCCTCGAGGGGGTCGTCCCACGCCAGCACCACCAACACCACTACCAGGCAGCCTTCCTTCCGAGAAACAGCTATGGACTCTAATAAACACTCGATAATCCGGGTGACGTGCGTTAGGGTACCTTTCCCTATACAGAGTCACAGCTTCGTTTGCGTTGCCTCTGCACTCTCCATAAATGAAATGCATGTTTGCATATTCTTGTGCAGAAAACAGAATACGTGGCATTGAAAAAGTTCAATCAAACGTCTTAATTATCAAAAAGCAGGTTCAGGAAAACAGCTATTTAGACCGTTAATTTTTCTGAAGAATGAACAATAAAAACGATATAAATAAGTGTTCGTCGTGGTCTTAATCTTATGAATTAAGATCAATTTACAAAAACTTTTATTCAAAATTTAAAAAACTTGCGATTTTTTGCGTTCTCTCTTTCTCAGGATCTTACAGTTTACTATTCAAAAAACACAATTAAAATTGAATCAGAAGACTTTTTGTTTGGAGAAAATAATAAATAAAAAATATCAACCAACAAAATATTTGATGGGTTTGTTAAAGCCCAATAGAACAGGTAAAATTCAAAACAATCTCGAAAATGTAACCGTTTTTTGCACTTTTTTGACATTTTTATCAATAATGCATTCGGCCCTAGAAGTTGAAAGCTTGGATTTATCATAAGGACAACATCGTAGAAACAGCCAATAAATCAAAAATCTGCTATGTTCAACGCTTGGTATTATTTTCACGTTTACTGTGCTAATTTTGAAAACTTTTGTTTTTGCTAAATTTACTCTAGTATTGCAGATTTTTACCAATAACTTGCTATTTACTCTAGATATAATAATAAGTAATACCATTTTGAAATCTGCATTTAACGCGCATATTTTTAAAATAGTTGGCCACTCAGGTATTCATGCATTTTTTTTTATACCAGCTATGATTTAACTTTTTCAAAAATTATTTGTTTTCACATTTTGCATTGAAATTCAATGTTAAATAATTTTTTTTCTCTAAGAAGTCCAACAGTAATAATAATTTTCTTCTACTTATGTGTTGGCACAAGTAATGTAAAATATTCCTGCAAAAAAAAATGATGGAACTCATTCACTTGTAGTCGGGGTATTCAAAAATGTAAAGTAAGAAAAAAAATAATGCACTGAACAACAAAATGCATATAACTTTTCTTGTGGTTGGGATAGAACTTTTTTTTATCAGTTTTTGGGACGGTCATAAAGTCTACTATGCGGCATTTCAGGGTTATCCATTACTTACGGGACACCCTGTATAGCTACGCACAGTAAAATATGAAGAAAAAAAATATAAGGCACTTGACTTTTAACAAATATTAGTTTGTGTTATTTTTTTTGGCATGACCCCCCCCAAGAACTAAAGCTGTATACGCCCCTGGTTCCCCTTTAAAAATAGGAAAACAAGTTCGCAAAAAGCTTTGTTTTTTAAATTTGAAATTTGATATTTTGTTATAGAGAAAAAAAATTACCTCCAGGAAAGAAAATTAGTTCTTTATAAAGAGAATTTAGCTAACCCTGAGGCTACACGGGCAAGTAATGGCAAGCAAGTTGGCTACATAGATTGACTGTCTAATTCCTATAGGTGAATATGCTGTGACGTTGGCGGCAAGCAACTTGCCAGGCAAGTTGCTTTCAAGTTGTTTATTGGCTACGTTCTGCTAGCCTTTCTAGGGTTCGATCTTTCATTTTGATTAAAATTGCTTAAAATATGGTAAATCGTACTTTAATGACGAAAATGAAAATAAAACCACAAAGTCGCAATCTCACATGGGTATATAATTCATTTGAATCTTATGATTTCGGTTTTTTAATTTAAAAATTTAATTTCCAAAATTTCTATTTTTTTTTAATAATTCTTTAAAAAATCTGATTTTTTGGATGATTTTTAATCCATCATTATCATAGGCATCCTTTAATGGAATTTGACAATTCATAGCTTGGCAGATAGCTAAGAAACTAAATTATGTCGTATGAGGAATATTTCGTTACAAATGTCACCCAAAGGACCTTAAATCGCCTTTTCCCGCGCAAAAAATTTAATCTAAAAAAATTCAGATTTCTTTAAGTTTTTTCAATGCATCATTTCCGTAGCAATCTTTCAGTTTAATTTGACAGCCTATGCTTTGACAAATCGGTAACAGATTGTTCCAAATGTCACCCGAAATCCCCAAAACTCTCATTTTTCCCAAGCACAAAATATACTCTCAAAATATTAGGATTTTAAAGAGATTTTGTATAATACATCATAATCTTAACCATTTTTCAATCATATTTGACAGTTGCTGCCTATTTTGAAAATGTTTAAATTTCTTGGTCCCTCCTCTCATAAAAAGTTGTTGGAGAAAGAATATTCAATTCAAATATTTCACGAAAAGCTATCCAGATATCGCTTTATATAAAAGTCTGAACGAGTCCACTTGCCTTTCAACTTGCTTCTCTACTCGCTTCAGAAATTCCATACCAGTTGACGAGCAAGTTGCTTAGGTTTGTATGTATCAGTAAAAAAATGTGTTTCTATAGCAACTTGCTTGCCAGTACTTGCCCGTGTAGCCTCAGGGTAAAGAGAATTTCGTTATAAGGAACCTTATCAAAGCCTAAACTCAATATAAATTAAAATACTTATTCAGTAGAAAGATCAAATCTAGTATATCAAATCTCTGTATGTAAACTGTGCGGCAGTTTACCAATTGTAAATCTGAATACCAAAAATAAAAATCTAAAAAAAAAAAAAAATTATATAGGATCTTTTTTTAATGGGAAGGGGACTATATGCAATTCGCTATAGAGAGAATTACGTTATAAGGAAGTTCAATATAAAGAAGTTTGACTGTGTTTACATGAGGTATGAAGGTTCCCAACTTAAGCCTAGTACTCAGTTCGAGTGAAAATGAAATTCCTATATACGAACGATGAAATTAAAAACGGGAGGTGAATACCCAAATGTGAAAGTGAAATATGAATCGGTTCATAATCAATTTCATTGTATAGTTTTCATTTCGCAACGTACATCCACTAGGAATAAATAATAAATTTGTGGAAAAGTGTGACATTTGTCAATTAACTTATTAAGCTCAAAATAAAAGTTCAAATAATTTAATTAAAAAACATAAGGAATTATTTTGGACTTAAACGTCGTTTATTTTTGAATTTTAAGTGCTACCATCAAGCAAAGACAAGAAACCATGGTATTGAAAATAGTCTTCGTTAGCATTTTGTCAAGATTCTGTCAGAAAAACTTTTATACAAATCAATATTTGTTTTCATTCAGCTCAAATGAAAAAGAAATTTCTATATAAAAGTGACATTTATTAAACAACGATGAAATTCATAACGAGAGCTGAGTACCCAAAATGTGAGAGCGGAATATGAACCGGTTCAAAATCTATTTCATTTCATAATTTTCATTTCCTAACGTACGACCACTGGGAAAAAAGAATATAAGTGTGGAAAAGTGTGACATTTGTCAATAAATTAAAATAAAAGTTGTAATAATTGAATAAAAAAGCCTAAAGAATTATTTGTGATCTTATGATCGTTTATTTTTGAATATTAAGTGTTACCGACAAGCCAAAAACCAAACTATGGAATTAAAATATTCTTTTCCAGCATTTTAAGATTCTGTTAAACTGCCATACAAATCAAATTATTTTTTTCATTCAAAGTGAGTACTAAACATTTTCAAACTGAGGACTGAAATTTCACGTGGATAATTAATTATGGTTTCACAATGGTTATTCACGTGAATTTCAAACCGCTTTTATTTTTCATTTCACTCAGAGGTGAGTACTAGGCTTTAAAGTGAGTATAGAAATTTCCAAACTGTGGACTGAAAATTCACGTGGAGAGTTAATTATGGTTTCATAATGGTTATTCAAGTGAAATTAAAGCCGCTCTTATTTTTCATTTCACACAGAGGTGAGTACTAGGCTTTAAAAGTTATAGATATTAAATTAAACCAAGTTCTAAACTCTAAAGCCTAGTACTCAGCTCGAGTGTTAATGAAATTTATATATAAAAGTGACACTTATTTCACTGCGATGGAATTCAAAACCAGAGGTGAGTACCCAAATTTGAAAATGTAATGTGAACCGGTTCAAAATCAATTTAATTTCCCAATAAACGACCACTGGGAAAAACAAATATAAGTGTGGATAAGTGTGACATTTTTGTCAATTAATTTATTTTGCTGATAATTAAATTAAAACTATATTAATAAAAAGCCGAATGAATTATTTTGGATCTGACAATAACTTATTTTTGAAACGCTTGTGCTACTGATAGGCCAAAATCAACAAACTTTGGAATTAATACAGTTTTCTTTATTTTTCTTATTAAAAATTCTTTCAATTTGACTGTCATAAAAATCAATATTTTTTTTTCATTCAAAGTGAGTATCAAATATTAGAAAACTGAGGATTGAAAATTTACGTGGAGAATCAATTATGGATTCATAATGAAAGTTCACGTGAATTTGAACCGCATTTATTTTTCATCTCACAAAGAGAAGATTACTAGGCTTAAAGGGGCAATCGTGACTGTTCTTTGGAGTTTAAAATAGGGCAACAAGTAGTAGTCATCAAATTTTATTGAGCTCACGTTAACCAACACTTCTGGCTTTCATTTCTTAACTAAATTTTTAAAAACGTATTGTATCTTACTTATGATTTGTCCAGTGGTATACATAAAACAGCAAAACGCTGACGTCAAAAGTCTAAAGAAAACATGCAAGCTAAAGGTTGACATCATTCCTGTCAAATTTCCGCAAACAATTTGACCCATCATACCAACCAGCATCAGTTTACGTGGACTTATACTGAAATTACAACAAACATTTGAGGTGATTCTAAAATACAAACGACGAATTGTTTTGCAACCAACTGATTTAAAGCACTTTTTGATATCAATACTCCGACAAAGGTTCCAATTGTGTGAAATGTTTGTGACACACTCACCAGCACTTGTCGAGAACACACTAAATCGAATTGTGTCACTAAGCTCTTAAACGTTGAGTTTTTATGGAGATGCTCGCATGGTATTACATTCTGTAAATTGTTTGGCGTATCCAGAGGATTGGAATAAATATTTGCTTGGTTTTTTGCTGCAAAATTATTTAGTAGTGCGTTTTCATATACATGACACATTTTGATATCGAACTCGCGATCTGTATTCGTTCTTCCTTCTTGAGCAGGATGTGAAATCATAATTAAATTATTATTTTCGGTGGAGTTCACTTTGAAGTTATTTGGTGGATCACAGTAGTATTCACCCTTACGGGGAGATGGCGCTGTATAAATAATTGCAGCCATTAACCAAGCCGAGGGGATCTTTAAGAAGAAAATCAGTAAGATCGTTCTTAGCTGCCAACGACCGAAATCCCCGTTCACTTGACCTACAATATCTTCTTGTCGGGGAGACATTCTCAATTGGGCACAAAGGGCAAGGGCTTGCACCGATCACGGATTTCAACTTTATGTGCTGATATTAAGGGTACTGACATCGAGTATCCTCGTATCTCATACTACGATCTACGAGTATTAACCGAAAAGAATTTTTAATAGTTAAATAGTCAGGTGGTAATTTTTTGTTTATTAAACGAACGACGATGACTCGACGCGACGTTGTTGCGCTAGCAGAACTTTGCCTACTTCTAAAATAAATGTTCTACATTTTGTTCGCGTGTGCCTTCGTTTTGTTCGAATAGATAAAAATAAACTTTTGGCACAACACATGAAAATACTAAGCAGATCAAAATTTTATAAAAGTGCAATAAACTCAGGCAGATAGGTAGCGGTAGGTATACTTTGTGTTGCAGCATAAATTGAGTAGGTAGTAAAATATGAATCTTTTTGTTGAAGTTCATGTTCTTGTAAATTATTCTTTTTCAATGACTTAATTTCTATTTGAAAATAGATATTAATATGTTCATAAATTCATAATGTTAGAAAAATTCTGAAGTTTGTATAGCCGTTTACTTGCTTCAATATTTGAAGACTGCAACTACTCTTCTGCTGATGCTGAAACTGTAGTTTACAAATTGTGGGTTCGTATTGTTATTTAAGTACACAGATAACACGAGGGTGGGTGAGTAGTACATAAGTCCCTGAAAATTAAAAGAAAGAACTCTCGTTTGGAAAAAAAAAAACTTTTTATTTGTCGAATAATCTCCTTTAAGCTCGATACACTTATCCAATGTTTTTCTAATTTTTGGATTTCCTGCAAAGAATAGGTTTTTTCGAAAGCCTCAAAATATTCATTTGTTTTTCGAATAAGCTCGCATTCGAGACATTTTTTCATATTGGGAGAAATAAGAAATAGTCGCTGGGATTCAAATCCAGAGAATAAGCTGGATCAGGAAGTAACTCGTACCCAGTAGCGGATCTAGGATTTGGTTGTGGGGGGGGCTTGCAGTTTGAAGATCCATTTTAAGACCTTAAGTAATAAAATTTGCTTGTCCCAAGATAAATTTTATAATTTATAACAAATAATAGAGATCAGTTTAGGTTTAATGCAAGACCGAACTCAACTTCAGTCGAACTTAACTTCACGACAACGCGGCAAAACATTATTTTTTATGAAATTTAAGTAGCTATATCGCACTAAGCGGCAACTAAACTTCATACAAATTCATACGAATTCGTGTGAAGTGTAGTTCCGATGTAGTGCAGTTCCGGCGAGTGCGGTCTAACCTTTAAGGCTCAAGTATTTTTTTTTCCTTTTCCGTTAATGATATCCGTTTTTTTTGTGCATTTATATCCGCTCCTGTTGCGCTTCAAAATGTTTTCAATACAAAGTTCAATAACAATTATTCATAATTGCTGTAGCGGAGATAGAAGCAAATTCAAAGGCGCACAATAATTTTTAGCCATATATGCTTGAACAACGCGTACAAATTCGTTTATTCATATTATTTAAAAATTGATTAGGTACCTACATTATGTAGTTATATTTTTAAATTGGCTGTGGGTATGTTTTGAACTTCCCATTTTTGACAAGATTTGAAAACTGTTTTTAATTGGCTAGTTCAGAAAAATTATATCTAAGTGTTCGTACTGGGAAAAGCTTAAATATGTGCTTTGACACGGTATTAGTCCTCTAAGATCTCACTTTTCATGAATTATCCAAATCAAAGAGAAACTATTTTGTTCAAACTGACACTTTACGACATAAGACAAAGCTGCTCTAAGAAATAAGCTGCGGCCCAATTCTGCCAGCGTGAATGAGTTTTCGTGTATATGCTGCATACGCTTTATAGGTATTCATGCTAAAAAAATATGTCGACAAATTTGCACGTCACTCTAGAGTCTAGAGGGATTGCAAATATTCATTTGCTTTTGCATGATTTTCTGAGCGCGCACAGAGAAAACTCACGCTTTTGGAATTTGGCTCCTTGACTAGAGAATTTCTATGTTTTGTATGTACAATTGCCTTGGACCTTTCAAATTTTGAAAACGTAGCCCCGAAAATGTCTAAGCCCAGCCAATTATTAAACATACACTAAACTTGGCATCCCGTTGTTCTCGAATGGTTTAAGCCTTAAATGCGTTTCTTTCGGTAAATTAGCTTTGTTTTTACTTATCTCTTTTTACTTATCTCTTCAAGCCTTAGCCCCAACTTCGGACTTTGACAATCCCTAGACTTGAGCCCCCAAAACTCTCTGGAATAAGGTTATTTTTTAGGAAGTAAGTTGCTTAACCCGTGGCTAGGTTTTTTTGTCCAATATTCTCCTTACTGCGCCAAAGCTGTTTTTTTTCGTCCCAATTTTCTGGGTTTTATTTTTAAAGAAAGATTGTCGTTGCATTAAAAATATCCATATTCATAGCTTCCAACTTAGTTTTGTCCAATTCGCTTCAAGCTTTAGCCCCAATCTTAGGGCTTAGGAAAAAAATTACATAACATGCATGCAAATAGTTCAGCCCCAACCACGTTATTTTGTCCATAAAATTTCATATCTTAACAATATTTTAGACGGAATATAAAATTCTACACGTTCTAATGTATTGCTTTCTATATTTCAAATTATTTTATGATTCGGCTGTGGGGGGGGGCTTTAGCCCCTATAGCCACCCCCCCGAATCCGCTACTGCTCGTACCTTAATTCTTGCAATTTTGCCATTGCGACTTCGGACTTGTGCGCATCAGGAACGTTGTCTTGATGAAAAAGAATTTTTGTCCTTGCCAAATAGGGTCTTATATTCTTTAAGTTAGCGTCGGAATTACCTTGTTTGCCGATAAACCCACTTTGGCTTTCTTTGGCTTGGATTCACCTGGAGAAGTCCACTGTTTAGACTGTTCTTTGGTCCCTGGTGATGAACCCATGTTTGATCCACAGTCACAAATGGGTCAAGAATTCGCTTGGATTACGGTTGAAGGTGGCTAAAAACTACTTTGAAATGTTCAAACGATTTCGTTTGTTATCGATTGAAAGCAAACAGGGCAACCATCTTGCGGAAATCTTTTTCATATCCAAATAATGTGTGTAAATTTGAAATTACCGAGCCGTGTTATAGGCTCGTATTTTCCTCGAGCTGCCTCATGTTCACTCACCAATCATGCAATATTAGACCGTGGATTTTGTCGACAGCTTACGGTGTGTCGACTTTAATCGGCCGACCAGATCGTTCTGCGCCATTTGTGCTGGAGCGTCCTAAGCGAAATTGGGTAAACCAATAATTGTTGACTGTTCCAATAGATGGACAAGAGTTCCCATTATATTTTTTGAGCTGTTGTTTTGTTTCCGTAATGTTTTTTTTTGCGCAAGAAATAGTGATTTATGAGCATTCGATACTCAAACTAGACCTTGAAGAAGGGTTTGCTTTGGATTATATTTTTGTACATTTCAATTTATTCAAGAGAGGTAAGCTTTTTTTCAAAAATCGATTGAAAAAAATCAGCAAAATTTGAACGACAGTGCAAAGGCCTGTCCGTTCTTTATTCAACAACGTCAACCGCAACCACTTCGAGGCTTTTTTTGGAAAGTTGTAGCCATTTAAAGAGTTTTAGTTTTCGGTCAAAAATAATAGATTTACTTTGAGTTCAAATATCTTCGCAACCAGACCTCATAGAATGTTCTAGTTTTCCAGCTATAAATAGCTCTCAAAAATCTGCTTAAGCATTTTAAAAGCCGCAATGTCTTCCGAGGCTTTCTTCCGGAACTGATAGGCATCCAAAGATAACCAAGGTTTCAAAACTAAAAAAGTAAGGGCGAGTTCGTAATCGTCTGACTAACTTAGATCTGCAAAGTTTGTGTTCGTAAACAAAAATTGAAATCTGATCAGTAGGCCTGCAAAACAAATTACGTTCGTAAACATCAAAAGTACGCAGAAATCAAGTCGGCGTCGGACAGTTTGTGCAGAAAAAAAATCATTCTGCAGAAAAAAAAAATTAAATTAAAACAGGAAACCATTTACATAGGTAGAGGGTGGGTCATCATTGTACCATTTTTCTTCGAAAATTAGGCTGGGAACAACGTTTCGGTCAAAAATGTTCGTTACAGAGCCATGTTAACCAACTTTTTTTTTACTTAAATTAAAGACATGGATTTGGACAACCTCTGGTTCATGCAGGATGGTGCACCATGCCACACAGCCTAAACCACAATCGATAGCACCAAATTTGAGAATCGTGTTATCAGCCGTCTTTGCGATGTCAATTGGCTGCCTCGGAGCTGCGATTTGACCCCTTTGAACTTTTTTTTTTTGTTGGGAACCGTAAATGACCGATGTTATGGCAACAACAATTTATTGCATTTTTAAAAAGAAACTTGTATCTGGCCCACCCTGTATATGAAATGGATTTGAAGTACATACATACACATATCATCAAGATATTTGTCTATCATAGCATATTTGTTTCCAAATTTCACCCAAAAGACCTAAAATCACCTTTAACCGCGCGATAATATAATCTCACACATTTTTTTTTTTTGTTTAATAATCGCGATTTTTTACAAATAATTTTCTGCGCTGCGATGTTTACGAATACAATTTTTTTCAAAAACTGCCGCCTGCTTACTTTTTGCGGGCAGAAGAAAAATAAAATCGATACGCCGAAGCTAAGCAGACATGCAGCAGATCTGTAGCAGATTTCTGGCTAGACCTTTTAGGAGTATTTGCTTTGGATGTGCTGATTGCATTTTACAATACTTTTCTATTTATGTACATTTCAATGGGTTCCAGAGACTTTCGTGAACAGATTCTTTTTTGGGATAAGGTCATGGTCCATGCTTTTTTTCAAAAATACACTGCTACACCGCTACACCCCTAAACCCCTACACCCCTACATCGCTACACCCTTAAACCCCTATACCCCTACACCATCACTACAATACCCCTACATCCCTACACAAAATGTCTGTCAAAATGTCCCACTGTAGATGTCTGGCAAGTGTCAAATAAAGTAAATGACATCATCCCCAAAAACATACCAAAAATTCAGCTTTGATATCTCAATTGTGGGCATAGGTGGCCGCAGGTAGAGGCAAGGGGGGAGGGTAATAGAATAAGAAAGCAACGTGCCCTCCAACTTTATTACTCTTGCACAAATTCGACCTTTTTAGTTTGTTTGTTTGTGATGTCACATTACTCATCGATGATAGAACCTGATGCTAATATTTTACAGGACGTTGACCAAAATCTGTCAACAGTAAAAGATCAGGTCAATGTTTTGAATAAATTGTTTCAAGAAAATCGAGAGGATGATAACAATTGCTTTAAATCTCTATGGAAGGTAATGGAAAAATGCTTGAGTGAATCAGGTATAGTTTTAAGAATAATTCAAAAACAAATCCAGCGATCAAATGTTCCCGTTTCTTCACCCCAAAGTTATTTTAGAAAAGCTATTTATATTCCGTACATTGATTCCTTGATAATGTCGCTTACAGAACGTTTTTCAGAAGAAAATGATACTGCATTTTCACTATTTCAGCTATCACCAAAATATATGCAAATTATGGATTGGTCAGAATTCGATATAATTATTATACAGAAAATAATGGAGAAATATGACTGCTTTCTGGATAATTTCCTGGCGGAGTCCAAGATGTGGTACAGTTTTAACAAAATGCAGACTAATGGAAATGATGTTTCAAACATATCTGATTTATTGAGCAGTGTAGAGGAGCTTTCTCCATCGATTTTTTTTAGCTCTTTGTATAGGGCTCTCAATTCCAGCAACTATTTGCACCGCTGAGCGATGGTTCAGCACCTTAATAAATAAATAAATAAATTGGGTGGCACAACGGCTCGTGAAGAACCAGGGCCTAGAATAGAAGGGACCTACAATTTTATGCCGAATCCGAACGGCTAGACGAGAAGCACTTATTCGTGATAAGTGATACTCTTGGAGGATTTGTCAATTCCTCGCAAAAGGCAGTAGCTCTGAAAAAAAACTTTTTAGTTTTTAGGTGGACGAGGCTGGGAAGCGAACCCAGACCTCCAGCGTGACAGTCGAACGCACTAACCATTACGCACCTTACGCAAAGAAAAAACTTGGCTTAGATCCACAATGACCGACAAACTACTTAATTCGTTGTGCATGATGTACATTCATCGAAATATTGTCAAACAACAAACAAACTTTTACAACGAAATAATTGACCGTTTTGGAAAAGAGCCCAGGCAGTTGCAGTTGCTATGTACTAAGTAACAAATGTTGAAGAAAAATCATATATTTGCTTCCTTCAATAATTACTTAACGTCAACACGAATAAACTGTCACATTTTCTAGTCCTTAAATAAAATCACTTACAACTGACCTATGCCTAGACAAAATAAATAAAATTTTAACAAAAAAAAAACATCGAATTCAAAAATTTCATATTCATTTTTTATCTGCCCCCCCCTGGAAAAAATCCTGTGGGCGCCTATGATTATGGTCACTAGACGCACAATTATTCCCATTCATTAAATTCACTAAATGGAATAAGAAAAAGTAGAATTTTCATACTGTAAAGCGAATCATTGGCCAACCATGATATTATTCGCTATTATTGGCCGGCCATTGGTTTAAAAGTTCCTTTATTTTGGCATATATTCAGTTCATCAAAAGTGACCAATACTGTCATTTCAATGGAACACTATTGCAATTAATTTTCGCTCTAGTTGCAATCTTTGTTGCTATATACTGCCTAAACCCCATGGTTTACAGCTTCGTGTCAATACAGAAAAATGATGCAGGTACTAGGGCTTAGCTTTCCAACTCATTTGTGGGCAATAGGTAGACCAAAATGCCCATTCTCCTTTCATAAGTTTTCTGGCTTTAAAAGGGCTTTCTTTGGAACTTTTATACTTCGAACCATATTCTGGTCTAAACTGTGAAGCCCCCATTTCGACTACAAAAATATAGACAGCACCACTAAATTTTGCGTCCCCAAATCATCAAGTTTACCAAATTTCATTGATTTCCGTCAAGAATTGGTGAGTGAAAAAAATTTTGTCCACAGAATTCAACAAAAAGACCACTGTAGGGTGCGGCGCGGCCGGCTGGCGCTCGCTCGGCAGCTAGGTCACAGAAATATCTATGGTCATCAAACATAAAAACGTAAAAACGTAAACCATACACTCCAGTTCGGTAGATTTTTTTTTAGATTTTTAAATAAATAATGACTTAATCGCCGAACCAGAGTGTATTTGTATTTAATTAATTTAATTTAAATAGGTACATCAAAATGTAGTGTGAATAATTGTTTTTTTCTCATAGGAAACGGATATGAAATTTTCTATGTTGTTGTTTTCAATTTGATAGAAACCCTTGTATATGATTTCATATACAAGGATAGAAACAATTTATTAGTCAGTACCCAAACCCAAACAACTAAACCAATGAATTACCGCAGCTTAGGCAAAAACCTATCCTTCTTAGAATAGCTGTATGTATAATTGCATACTTTTTAGGTATTATATGAGGTAAGTTTGTTAATTTAACGAAATATTCAAACTGGTGAATACGAATTTAAATCAAAACATTACCGTTACAGAAATAGGAATTGAGTACGCTTTGTGTTTTTAGTAAAGCTAGTACAGGCACTTACATTTCATGTAATAAATACTACGTTTTCATTAGAGCCGAAATGAGGTAATTTCGAAATTTGGCAAAAAAGTGTTTTCATTATCAAATTAGCTAATTTCATTTGACATCTTATTCCATTTTGAATTTGGAATGGCAGTTAGCCGTTTATTTTTGGTGTTTTCTCTTTATGTTTTATGTTTTATGCTTTTAAGAGCTTTTGAAACTGATTCCCGCTGGATGCATTCACCTAATTTCCAACCTAATTTCGTGCAAATGAAGTTGAAATTACCTCATTTCGAAATGTGATTTTGTATGGGAAATGAGGTAATTTCGGATCTCATTTGGAAATTTGCAACGAAATCACCTCATTTGGCTCAGTGAAAACGCCATATAAGTTAACATCATTCTTTTGCGTGAATAAAATTATGGTGGTGAGAAAATTTTATGCACATAACAATATCAGTGATGTAAGCTGTGTGAAATTTCTGGGTGGGGTTTATCAGAATCGTTTGTCCATCGTTTGTCCAACAAAAAAAATCGTTTATCCACCCTCAGGAAAAAAAGTTATTAAGCTTTTCTTTCTTATAGCAACTCCCAAAACTAAAAAAACTCGCCTACAGCCCCCAATAGATGAAAAGGATGAGACTAAGTGCGTTCGTTTGTCCACCGACTGTTTATGATTATTTACCAAAAAAATCGATTTTCCCGGGACCAACTGAGTGGGTTGAAGTGAGTTGGTCCCAAGTGTCTTGGGTTGGTTTGGGTTGATACCGTTTTTCCACCCTTAGTTCAAAAGTTGTCACGAGTACGATAACTATGGCGCCACAAAATAATAACGTATTTTTGTAGAAGGGTTTAATACAAGCATTTTTTTACTATGTGAGGGGGGCTGATCTCCCTTCGTTTAGTCGGGAGGGGCAATTTTCTAAAAAATAACCTAAAATTAAAAAAAACAAGATTTAAAAACAACGACAACACTTACAATAAAATATTATACCGGTTTTAAAAGCCAGAAATCTGATCTTTCATCTTAAAGTTCAATTGAATTATTCATGCCAACAGTTTTCGAAATATTTGCATGCGCAATCAAAAGTTTGATAAAAAAAATTGAAAAAAAAAAGTTTAGACCATTTTTTTCAAAATTTTACATAAAGTGTTAAATTGGCTTTTAGTCGAACACAAAAGCCCGAATGGTTTTATGTAAGAGGTTTTTATATTTTTGCTTGCTTACATAAATAGCATTCCTGTGCGGCGTATAAACAATGTATGTCGCTCAAGTATTTTGAATGTAAATAGTTTTTGTAAAATTTGGGGGTTCTTTCCTCAATTTTGGGCGATTTTTCCAAATTTCCAAACGATATTCAAAATTTCAACGGTGTTTATAGTCAATAGTTTTCTTTAACAATAGTATCATGGGTGGCCCGCTTCGCGGGTTCAAGGATTTTAACTCACTTTTTGGGTCCTGTGTCCCGCTCACGCGACTCCGTCGCTCCCTTAGGGTATGCTCAGTCGTCAGGCAGGAGCCTATGTTGTAATAAACAGTACACTGGGTGGCACGCTTTGCGGATTCAAGGATTTTAACTCCCTTTTAGGGGCCGCTGTCCCGCTAAGTTTTGAGTTTTAAAGTATTTTTTTTCAAAAACTATTAACACAAATAACTTGGTTGAAACAAATAATAAAATAACAAGTTTCTGGCTTCAGAAAACCTATAATTTTAGCATTCTTTGTGTTGCCGTTGTTTTTAATTTTCTTCAATTAAAGTCTTTCTGTAGAAAATTGCCCCTCCCGCCTTAACGGAGTGAGATAGACCCATGAACCGTAATAAAAAGTGATTCAATTAGGTAAGCCCCTCTATAAAAATCCGTTCTGCGCCGTAGTTTTCGTTTCGTACTCCCCCACATTAATTCTCAAAGTGAGATCACCGTTAATACTGTAATATTTTGCCAAGGGTTCGCAAATAAAACTTATTTCTTTTATTTAAACTGAACATCAATTACTTTTTTATTTAATTTAAAACAAGCACAACTCTTAATTCATTATTTTACACCGACGTTTATTCGTTCACTTTTAAAATCAAACTGAGGTGTTCGGGCTGGTGGCGGTCAGTGTTACTTACTTACTTACTTAGATCCTTGACCCCTCTAAGGGGCACAGGGCGTCAACTACCGCTACACGCCATCTCGTTCGGTTTCTGGAAATGTATTTTAGCTCTCCCCAACTTTTACCGAGCTTTTGTGATTCCTTGTCGACTGTTCTGCGCCAAGATTTTCTCTGGCCTCCAGGTCTTCTGCCATCTTGGATGAGTGGATCCCACTCCATTGCATGTCTTGCAATAGAGTCTGCACCACGACGTAGGGTGTGACCAATCCACTGCCACTTTCTTTTCCTAATCACGATGTCAATAGGACTTTGGCCCGTTCTCCGAAGGAGTTCTTGGTTGGAGATGGTGTTCGGCCAAAAAATCCTTAGGATGTTTCGGAGACATCTATTTTCGAAAGTTTGTAGCTTCCTTGTGACAGAGGCGGTCACTTTCCATGTACTACACCCATATAGTAGTACTGACTCTACGTTCGACCGGAACAGTCGCAGCTTGGTCTTCGTACTGTAGACGTTGCTCCTCCAAACTTTAGACAGCATGCCGAAAGCAGCTTTAGCTTTGCCGATTCGGCAGTTAACATCTTCATCCGTACCACCGCCGTCTTTTGAGACAACACTACCGAGGTACAGGAAGTTGTCCACCGCTTCAACCTGCTGTCCCGCAACGACAACTTGAGAAGAAGATTCAGAAATGTTGAGGATTTTTGTTTTCCCGGTGTTGATCCTCAAACCGACTTTGTTTGCCTCGCATTCCAGATTAGTCACCATATGGTGAAGATCCATAATGTTGTGCGAGAGCAAACAAATATCGTCAGCGTAATCAAGATGTTGCAGGAACGAAAACATCGTCCATCGAATTCCACGCGCTTGCTCGGCTAGAGCTGCATGAAGGACATCCCCTATAACCACCAGGAAAAGTAGCGGAGATAGCAAACATCCTTGACGAACTCCGCTATGGATATCGAAATCCTCTGATACCTTTCCGTTGTGTAAGACTTGACACGATGCACCCTCGTAGGTAGCCTTTATAACGGCGATAATCTTCTCGGGTACTCCTCTCCTACGTAAAGCTGACCAAATGAAATCTCGATTCAAACTATCGAAAGCCTTTTCGAAGTCGATGAAGAGCAAATGAAGAGGGGAACGGAACTCCACGCATTGTTCTATTATGATCCTCAAGGTGTTGATGTGATCAATGCAGGATGAGCCTGCACGAAATCCCATTTGCTCTTTGTCGAGAGTAGAATCGAGATGTTCTTTGATTCGTTCCAAGATTATTTTCGCCATTATCTTTGCCACCGCGGGGAGGACACAGATCCCTCTCCAGTTTCCGCAATCCGTAAGATTTCCCTTTTTTGGCAGTTTAACGATCATCCCTTTTTTCCATTCAATGGGGAAACTTTCGTTCTCCCATGCCTGTGCTATCAAGGGGTGTAGCAACTTCGCTGATGTTTGTGGATCTGCTTGGTAGAGCTCAGCGGGAATTCCGTCCAAACCTACCGCTTTGTTGTTCTTGAGGGATTTGATTGCTGATGTTATCTCGGCTAAACTGGGAGGGCAGGTGCGAATACGGGAACTAGTTTCTACGAATAGCTCATTTGGGTTAGGGGCTGGAACACCTCCGCTATCGCCTATGTGGTTGAGCACGCTAGCAAAATGTTCCTTCCATCTCCTGAGCTGATCCTCATCCGTAACTAGCAGGGTGCCGTCTACATCCTTGACGAGGTGTTGTTTCCGGGAGTTGTTGTTTCCAACCAATTCCTTGGTTATCTTGTAGACGGTACCACTGTCGCACCTTGATGCTGCTTCCTCTGCCTGTTCTGCGAGAACATTTACGCGCCTCCTTTTGTCACGTCTGACACTACGCTGCACTTCTTTCCTTTTCCTACGGTACTGAGACTCGATGTTAAATCTCTCACCTACTGGGGCAGCCGCAAGTTGGGATCTAATCGCGTTCCTTTCTTCAATCTTGCTCCATGTATCTGCAGAAAGCCATGTGCTT
The DNA here is from genome assembly GCA_949320155.1 of Melangyna quadrimaculata. Classification (NCBI taxonomy): domain Eukaryota; kingdom Metazoa; phylum Arthropoda; class Insecta; order Diptera; family Syrphidae; genus Melangyna; species Melangyna quadrimaculata. The sequence continues at coordinate 202,506,484 of OX439483.1, read as the reverse complement.
TGGCTTCTCTGCCTTATACCCACAGATTCAGTTGCGGCAGTTGCAAAGGCCTTTTTCACATTGCTCCAGTGTTGGTCTGCATTTTCTGGCGTGGCAATGCTGATGACTTCTGCTTCTGCGGCGAGGCGGTCCTTATATCTTTGGCGCACTGTAGGATCCCGTAATCTGTCGGTATTGTACCTGGGTGTACGCAGGAAGTTTTGCCGATTTCCATCCACTGAAGCAATTCGAAGACGAACGTAGGCAAGCATAAGATGGTGATCGCGAGCTAACCCTACATCAGCACCGCGTCTGTTTCGGACGTCGAGAAGACAATTTTTAAAGCGCTTGCTAATAGCAAAGTGATCGATTAAGTTCGCTGTACATTGACGATCTGTGGATAACCAACTTATCTTGTGCGAGATCCTATGTTCGAACAGAGTACCTCCAATGACTAGCTGATTTGCGTTACAGAAGTCAACAAACCGCTCTCCATTGTCGTTCCGTTCCCCGATACCGTGGTTACCTAGAACGTGCTTCAACGCTGTGTTGTCCTGGCCAACCTTAGCATTAAGATCTCCCATTACGATAGTGATGTCTCCATTCGGCGAGCTTCTGAAAACCGCGCTAAGTTGGCTGTAAAATTCGTCCTTCTCGGCATCCGACGCTTCCTCAGTTGGGGCATAGCACTGGATGATGGTGATTTTTCTTAATTTACTCTGGAACCTGGCTGTCAATATCCTGTCGTTGATGGGTTTCCAGGTTATAAGACTTTGCCGCGCCTTTGGAGTCAACATTAAACCTACGCCGGAACATCGGGAGCTTCCAACTGGTTTTCCGGAGTAAATAAAGAAAGTGCTTTTCGAAGGTGAATCCACCTGCCCTGCGCTCAACCATCTCACTTCACTCAGACCCAAGATGTCTAGGTTGTACCGTAGGAATTCTTTGTCAAGTTGGAGGAATCTGGCGTTGTTAGGGCCTTCTTCGCGGTTATCGAGAAGAGTTTTAACATTCCAGAATCCAATCTTTGTCCTTGTTCGATAGCCAAAAGTCGTCATCGTTTGATCATTCCTTATCCGAGGCTGTAGTTGCCGATTCGAAGCGGTTGATTTCTTTACATGTGGTAGGTTGCCAACCCGTCACACGACCCCCAGACCCGGAGGGCCGGATCCTTGTGTAGCCTTAGGACTGCAGGCCGGATAATCCGATACCAGTAGCCCACTACGGGGATATGAGTGCTGCCGTTGACCCTTGAAGGGTTCATCCGCCACCATCTCTTTTTCAGCACCCTGGCTAGTACTGAAATTCCTTACCGACCTCAGCTCTAAATATTTCAGAGTAGCTCACGTAAGGTCTCTGTCGTCCATACTGTTGGTGACACCGTTGATTCTGATGAATTCATCCGCCGCACACCTTCCTTCTGATGGGCTCGTCTAGGACTTCAGCCGACTTATACAGCCAGTCATTTCCGACAGAGTATTTATAGTGTTGCTATTTTTATCTCTTGTTCAACACTCGCGCTTATTTGTTTGGCAAGTCAAGTCCGGATGGACGAGACCAGTACCCGATGGTTACCACTTGGAGGTAAAATAAGCACAATTGATGTGTAGTATTCGTTACATCACTGGACATCGCCGTGTTGACGCCACTCAGTGACTACCCGCGTCCTACAACATCCAACCATCAAGTCAGTGTTGCCGCAAGCTAAAATGAAAAGTCGCTAGACCAACCTCCAAAAGTCGCTAGATTGGCTGAAATTCTGGAACCCAAAAGTCGCTAGAAGTCGCTTAAAAAAATTGTAAAATATAGCTCAAGATCAACAAAATTTTCTCCGAATCACAATAAATAATTTCAAAATCGATTTCTTCAATATCCGCAGTTTCAATTACTTCAACAGCATTTTTTAATTATATTTCCTCAGCACGATTTCTGGTTGTTATAAACATAACAATTTTGTTAATAACTAAAGTTGTTTTCTTGTAAGCATAATCAAATTCAAAGTTTAACTTGACACTTTTTTTCTGATTTAACTTTTGACAAGGAACATTATGCTAAAAATGCGCTCTACTTCAGCACTTCAAAAGTCGCTAGAAAAAATCTAGAGACATCAAAATATTTTTTGTCGCGGAAGAAGTTAAAATGTCGCAAGATCTAGCGACAAAGTCGCCAGATCTAGCGACGGCAACCCTAGTGGCGGTGTATTTATATCCGAGAAAGAGCTACTAGAATCTTCTACGGGTTCTGGAATGTGTTGGAATGTACTTCTCCTCCACAAGTAGCTCAAAAGCTTTCGACCAATTACAAATTGTAGCAGTTCCATGGTTTGGGTATTGGATAACGATGTCAGTGGTTTAGGTATTGGATAATGATGAGAGTGGATTACGTGTGGGATAACATTAGTTAATCTTTTGTTCAAAGATGGCGCGCAACCCAGTACTAATTATTTCTGAAATTATTCTGTTATAGAAGAACAAAAGATGTCGTTTGTTTGCATAAAAAAGTAGAAGTAATTTTCAAATTCTCAAAAACTAGAAGACATGTTTGATTCAGAATTGACATAAGCAAATTTATCACTTCATTTCACAATTTAAAAAAAAAAACTGGTCTTTTTTGTTAATTTTTTTATAATATTTTGAGTTTGCGTGCAAATTTTTGAAAACTGTTGAGATGAATAATTCAATTTAAAATCAGGATTAAAGAACATATATCTGGCTTTCAAAAACGGTAAAGTACTTTATTGTAAGTGTTGCCGTTGTTTTTAAATATTTTGTTTTCCATTTTAAGTAATTTTTTTCTAAAACGCTCATACCTCCTAAACGGGGTGAGATAGACCCCCCCCCCCACCAAAGTAAAAAATGCTTGTATTAAACACCTCTATAAAAGGCCTTTATTATTTCGCGGCGCCGTAGTAATCGTACTCTCCCCCAAAAGTTATTCAACTTTTCTTTTTTAAAACACCACCAAACAAATTTAATTTTTTTTTTTTTTAGCAAAATGGTTTCAATCCCAATCGTTTGTCCAGGTTAGTCCAGCAAAAAAAAATTGTTCAATCTTCCTTCAAAAGTTATTAAACATTTCCTTGAATACTGCCCATTAACTTTAAAAAACAGTTCGAGATACAAGTTAAAGGCAGCTTTTCGAAATTTCATCAATTGACTATATAGATTTCTTAATACCTTATGTCGTAGCATTAATAATAAGTAATAACTAATAACATTAGGCAAAAAAGTATGCAGTTGACAAATCTTTAAAGGTATTTTTTTTTAATATTTGATGTTGCAAAACGTTCACTGATCGAAGATACTGGTTAAAGCATAATCAAAGCATTTGACCGCACTAAAAACTAATTTCATTCCGGCTTTTTTTTTTTGTTATGGTAGAAAGGAAAAATATTATGTGTGAAATTTGCGAATTTTGGCTGATTGCAAAGAAATTTTGTTTGGGTTTCTATGAATACTGGGATTCGTTTGAAATGTTAAAAAAAAAAATCTGGATTACGTGTGGTATGAAGTTATGATTTCAATACGATATTCCTGTAGTTTTTTTGAATTAAAATTGAAAAATACTGTTAAATTTTCAAATTAGCAAAAAAAAAATTGAACTAAAAAATAATAAAAACTTTCTTCGATAATATTAAACATCTTTGCACGGTATTCCATATTGATTGGGAGGGCTCAAGCCCCCTTAAACCCCCCCTGCGTATGCTATTGGTACACGAAAATAATATAAGCAAGAAAGCCGGTAACCCTCCAATAGTAAACACGCACTTGGCTTATCTATTTTATGTATTTTGTGTTTCTTAATTCCAAAAATCCGCTGGAAAGGAAGTGTCAACAAACAGAAAATCACTTATATATTTAGCGAAATAAACTGCATTCACATCTAATCAGTACCTACTATCCAAGAAAACTGGTTTAAACTCGAACAGTAACTAAATTCATTTCATTCTAAGAAAAGATTTTATCATTTCCACCAGAGACTCAAATAATTATGAGTTAAAATACAAACAAAATTGTTTTATTATTTAAGTTAAATAAAGTTTTATGACTCGTTCTGAATTAAAATATCTACCGTATAATTGAATTTGAGTCCCGCAACGTATATGAAGTTAATGTGATCACATGAGATATTCAAATCTGCACATTTGCTAACTTGTTAATGTTCAGAATTATATCTTTATGGTTTAAGTCGAATTCCCAGCCGAGATAGTGACAAATTTATTGCAGCGAGTAGGTACTTGTGTAATACCTATTTTAAAATTACCAATTAGCACAATACGAGTATATTAATCATTTTCGATGGGAAGATTTTGAATAAAATATATGTGGGAAGCTTCTTATAATCGTCTAATCGAGAGCAGGGTGACAAAAATAATAATAAGGCAAACTTATCAAAAAACCATGTTATTTATTTTCAATTTTAAGGGAAAAAACTTTCTTAATATACATAATATACATTTTAGAGATGAATTAAATTTTCTACAAAGTGGTGTTAATTTTTTTTGGTCTTAAATACTAGCTCACAGTAGGGGTGGTTTCGAAAAAATTACGTCCGGTTGAGTTGAGCACAAGTAAAGGACCATTCACATGAGAGCGACCAACAACCAATGAATGAACACACAAATGAGAATTAAAAATTTATTAAACATTAATATTATACAAAATCTAATCAAAATGATAGAATTTGATTTAAGATTTATTTTAAATTATAAAATCTGAATTTGTATTTGCTTAAATATGAGAAATTTGAGAAAATAAATTGGTCGTAACGAACTGCGGTTATTTGCGACGAACAAATTGTTTTCTTAAAATTCTCTTGTTTTAGCAATTTATTTTAGTGTCTTAAAATAATCCTCAATTATATTTCTTCCATTTTGCTTAGATTTTGTAAAGAATTTAGGTTTATTAATGTTTTAAATCCCATTTGTTCATTCATTCGTCGGTCGTTGGTCGCTCTCATGTGTACAGTCTTTAACTGTTACAATTTTAAAATTATAACAGTTTTCATGTAAATGTTTACGAATATTGGCCTCATTAATTTTTATCTTTTTACCGAGAGGGTTAAGAAGTTTGAATTTTTCACCATAATGGCGGCAATTTTTAATTTGGATTTTCAGTAAAAAATTTCAACTTCTAATTTACCTTTATGCGTAGCTATAGCTAGATGCGGTCATAAATAATTTTATTAAAATAAGTTATTAAAAAAAAAAATATTTAAATAGTATCCAATAACAATTTTACTTGATATATTCGAATGTAGAAGTTGCATATCATTGGCGATTACTACTAAACCCGCTGGTTGTTTATGTGAGACTAACAGCCGTTTCACACCAAATCCAAAACGTGGTTTTCGCCAATAGGTTTACGAAAACTTGAAAAGCGTTCATACCGAAAATTAACATGTTTTCATTTGCCATTTCAAGTTTTTGACACCAACTCCTATCTGTGTGCTTGTACGCAATGGTCTCGACGCTTTGAAAATTTGCAGTGGCAAAGTCTAAGACAAAAACCAAATGTTTTATGCGAAATTAAAAGACAATTTATAAATATTGTATGCAGTAGCGAACGCTGGATTTTGTATGAGGGGGCTCAGTCTCAATTTTGGTTAAATTTTTTTAAGGTATCACAAAATAGCAAACAAAATTAAAGCCTTTCGTATTATCAACCACCAGAAGTTAAATTTCAATAGAAAAAAAAACACACACACAAAATGCTCCCTAGTTATGAATTTTACCTTTCTTTGTAAATAAATATTTTTTGTATAAATCCACTTTGACAAAAATCCACTTTATGGACTCGACAACGGACTCGGGCAACGTCAACTGTAATAGGGGTAGGTGAAAAGTGTATTCACATTTTAATAAATAAAATTTCCGTTTTTTTTTTAAATAAGCTCATAGCTATTGTTATATATCCGTGTTTTTTAAGAGAGTGAATGGACCATAACCTTTTTTAGGATTATTGTATTGCCTTAATTTTGATGTCATTAGATTCAGAATTGAAAAATACCCAAAATCATGTATCATATGTCCAAATTGTATAATCATAATTTTTTAATTTCCATAAGTCATACCTCCCCATTTCCCCCTCCAAAAAGCACCCGCGGGATACAGATATTGTTATGGACTCTTTTGATTCTTTATTCTTTTGGTTAATCTGACATTCCCACCAAGTTTCAAAAGTGTAAGAATTTTTTCCGCATGTTTGCCTATTTTAACTGGTTTCTGAAATAATAGTTTAGCCGGATTTGTTTTATTTTTATGAAAAAGCTGGTTCATTTACTTATTAATATCTTAAAAAGTAAAAGTCCTAGAACCATCCGGTTTTCAGTTTTTGACTACAAATTGATAAGGGCATTGAATTTTGGAAACAAAAATAATACTTAATTACGTGAAATTTTGCGAAAAAAATATTTTTTACAATTTTTTTAATTTTTTTTTCCAAAATTTTGAGTTCAAACATTAATAATTCAAAAACTATTCATTGAAAGAACTTTATTTAAAAAGGAAATGATAGAAGGGACTTCTGGCCTTTCATGAAAATATACCAGGGCATTGTACATGTTACCGTTGTTTTAAATAATTTTGTTTCTGTTTTAAGTCAATTTTTTTGAAAATTGCCCCTCCGAGCTAACAGCAGCCACCGGGGACTGCAAGACTTGCATTTCTTTTATCAGCCTTAATACACCTTTCGACTCATATAATTTTTTGTCGCTTCATTTTCGTACGCCAAATCTGCTGTGGGCTCTAAGATAAATAGCGAAACATTCGAAACGAAAACAAAAATGACAGATACATAATACCAATTAATAACAAAAATCAGTCGTCAGCGAATGTTTCGCGTCAGTTTTGGGATATCTTTAATCGCGCGATTTTTCTGCCATATAGTGACAAACTTCTAACACTCTCTATTCCGAGATGGTGGCTTAATTGGGGGGTTTCAACCCCAACATTTGACCTTTATAGTCAAACTGAAACTTCCTACACATCATAAGGAAAATATCACGCATCATTCTAATAGGCATATTATCTTCGCTGGCAGTGTCTTATGCAGTCGGCTCAGATTTGATGATTCAGTCCAATGTGTGCAGCATTATTCCGGCGACTCGTATTTTGGCTTCGAGCTCGTTAAAAGTGGTTGTGGTTGGCTTGTTGGCCAAGACTCAGTTAAGTCGCATGGGGGCCAATTGATAAAGTGAGACAACCCAGTTGCCAATTTCCTCCTTCGCTTCGCAACTTCGAACATTGCATCTCTGGTTGCTTATTGTTATATGGTGTGTAGTGCCGAACTGTTGGAACCCCAGCTGGGAAATATCGATGTTCTCGAACTCTGATCGATATACCTAAACAGTGTCTCCTTCCTCGTTTTTAAAGAAATAAAGTCCGATGATGCCACCTTTCCATAAACCGCACCAAACAGTCAATCTTTGTGTATGCATCGATAATTGGTCGAATACGTGTGGATTGTTTTCGCTCCAATAAAGGCAATTTTGCTGGTTGACATAGACCCTGATCCAAAAATGCATCTCTTCCGAGAAGATGGCTTTTTGGTTAAAATACGGATTTATTTAACTGAGCGGGAATTTCAATAAAATTTCTAAATAATTTCAACACGTTTGGCAAGTGTGAAACGATGCATGATAAAATGGCAAACAAACCTTACTGAATATTTTGACAGCTGGATGTCATTGGTAAGTTTGACAGCTGCTGAAATATAACATATTGGAAAAAATGTCATTGCTATCTGGTCAACGGTGATCAAGCGCGAACGCCGGAAAACATTTGGGGTGGGGGGGGGTTTGAAAAATGTTAATTGTTAATAAATATTATTTTTTATCACGAAAAGTCGAAATCTTCACTTGAAGGACAATAATGTTTCAACACCGATTTAAATGAAAATATCTATTTTTAAATTTACAAAAGTTATTGTAAAAAAAAAAAACATTTACTCTGAATTTAAACATTCCTTGTCAGCCTGAGCAGCACAAGATTTTATAGTTTTTTTTTTAATCGACAAAAAAACTAATTTTTTCATAATCATTTGCATAAAAATCTCAATTAGTTTATTATCAAGAAAGTCAAAAATAAAAAAATAACTCTATTTAAGGTACATAGGTACTGTTAGAAGGTTCCTGTTCATTTATATTGTTTCCTGCCGAAAATAAGGCTGATACTTTTTGAGAAATAAGTAGTAGCCCGTAGCGTAATGGTTACTGCGTTCGACTGCCACGCTGGAGGTCTGGGATCGCTTCCCAGCCTCGTCCACCTAAAAACTAAAAAGTTTTTTTCAGGGCTACTGCTTCTTCCGAGGAATTGACAAATCCTCCAAGAGTATCACTTGTCACGAATAAGTGCTTCTCGTGTAGCCGTTCGGATTCAGCATAAAATTGTAGGTCCCTTTCATTCCTGTCGAAAGGCGCACACAGGAATGGTTGCGAGTTGTTAGTCACTAGGCCCTGGTTCTTCATGAGCCGTTGTGCCACCCGATTTATTTTTTTAATTTTTTTTTTGAGAAATAAATTATTTTGTTCATATTTGTATATGTATTTTGGTCCTTTTATAAACAAATTTCTATTAGCATTTATTGAGTGGTTTGTATTCAAAGACTGCTAAATTCCAATTCTTAAGAACTTTGGGCGAGTTCGTATTCCAGAAATCTGCGGCAAGCCTAGTCTTGCTTAGCTTCTGCATATCGATTTTATTTGTCTTCTGCCCGCAGAAAGCAAGCAGGCGGGAGTTTTTTTTTTTTTTTTTAATTTGTGTTCGTAAACCATGTTTAGGCGACTTTAGGGCTTCTGGGTGACATTTGGAACGAAATATTCTGTGTTCGCCAAAATTTTGGTTCACCTATCTGTTAAGGTATAAACTGTTCCATTGAAAGATGGCTACGATGATTATGGGTTAAAAAAAACTCTAAAAAATCGTTTTTAGGCCCTTACAAACTTGCTCTTAGTTATAATCAAAATGTACATAGTTACATATTTAAAACAATTTTTTTTAATCAAATAATATTCGTTTTTAAAATATTGGTACGGAAAACAATTTTCAGAGGTGACTGCATACAAATTTAATGAAAATTAGTTAGACCGTTACATATTACAGGTTATCTCTTTATTCAACTTTATTCAACTGGAAACTCAAAAATTAAGAGTGAAATTCTTATGCGAGGAAGTTAATTTGATACATTTCGGGGGGGGGGTGAACGAACCAACCAACCCCCCCCCCTCGTGCGAACCTGCCGGTGACAATACGTATCAGTCTTAACACAAACAGCACTAGGAAGAGATATCTACAGATCAAGAAAAAAAGTCTTCAAATTGTTGCAGGAAATGGTCTGCGAACGGTACGGTGGTAGGTTTTCCAATATATTTAAGCTTCGTTGAACTTTAACCCCCGGTTTGACCCAGGTTTTTATGCCAACCTTGTCAAAAAATAAAAACTGAATTTTTCGATTCTCAAAAAAAAAAATTAAAAGTATCTTACATCCACTTCTGAAGTGCATAGTATTTGGACGGATTTTCAAATTGCAGAAACTAAGCTTTAAATGTTTCTCTTTTCTATTAATTATTGAATTAAATTAATTTATTTGTTCAATGTCTATTTAAAAAAATTAACAATTTCCTTTAGAAAGTGAGTCCACAAAAAAAAGAAACAATTCCTTCACAACTCATGTCAGTTACAACAGTTTGACAGTTTATACGTAACTTCAACTCGCCCCAGCAAAAAACCTAGATCTACTTCATGGCGAGTTCAGGGCGACCTCCAGGTTTCAAAAAACACAGAACTTGCGCGCTAGGGTGAGTTCAGGTTTTTCAAAAAACGCATGGAGGCGACTCTACATAGGTTGACTTGAAGACTTAGAAAAAAAATCTATAAATACCTATGACATTTGTAATGTTTATGACAAACTTCAAATTGACAAATAGCAGTCAATTATTTTATCCGCTTCCATTCCCTTTACTTTAAAAAAAAGGAACTCTTCCATTAAACTTTACTCGTTAGTCCCTCTGGACTTCTAGACGTACCAACACATAAAATTCTAGACTTTCCGAATGCTAATTTATTAGAGAAGTTCAACAAGTAAGTCGAGCCAGAAAAGCAATTTTTCGAATAGGAACTAAGAACATTTAATTCAAAACACCCATTTAATCCATTTGATAACAACACTATTGCAAAAAGTCCCAAAAAACAAAATGTATAAATCTGCATAGATATGAGTGTTGTATATCTTTAATCATTTGATATAATATGTATCAATTCAATTAATCGAGTGGTTTGACAAATATGTAAACAATTAGAACTTCAGATGTTCTACACACAAAATATATGTAGTTTTTTTATATTATGTATCTAGTATCTGCGGTACATAATAAAAATGTGTGTTCCTTATACCGTATCGTTTCGAGACAGACCGTATCGTGTATGGCAATGAAAATTGCGATATACAACACTTTAATCAGGCTGGGCAATTCAAAACGTCCGCACTTCATAAAGGAGCAATTTTCCAGTGCCACCAGTTAGGGAATAGGCTGCCTAGTTAACGGATCGCTCACATCATTCCATATGAGATAATTTATTGTATTTTTATTTGACAAGCGAGCTTCATAAAGTTTGCGTGCAATATTCAATTGATTTATATTTTCGGTTCGGCATATACCTAGTTGATTATAATTAATTAGAGTGCATTTATAACTGCATCCAATCAAGTGAAAAGGTAAATTAAGCGTGATTTCCTCAGACTAAATCTATAAACCTACAATCTACATCCTTTATTCACAGATATGGATTAAAGTGTAGTATCAAGTAAAAACTGGCTAGATTTAAATTTTTAAGGGTAACTTAATTCTTGTGTAACACGTGTCTTATGAGTGTATTGTGTGTGTTTGTTTTTTTAAATTTTGTATCCGTATTTCCTCACTGACCCTTTCAAATTATTTTCAATTGAGCGTAATTAAATCTTTATGATGCGCGCGGCCTTACCGTAATGTCTTTTTCAATTAAACCAGTTCGATTGTTGGTGGACTATTTAATCAATGATAAAGTTCGTTTGTGTGTTTTATATTTCCTCTAGGTTGGGATTGGTAGTGTTGCCAAGATATCTCTTCTTTTCGGTGTAAACTGTTATAGATTTAAGAAAATGTTAGGTAGGTATTTTAATTTGCTCATGATATTTCGGTTCGGAAATTAACTTTACATTTTGTGCTTATCTTTAAAAATGTTGATGTTATTAGATCACTGCAGCCTGATTATAGAATTCGATGCTAAAATTATTTAACTTTTACATTGCAGCCTGATTATAGAATTCGATGCTGAAATTATTTTAAACTTACATGGATTAGTTCAAATATCTTATACCTTCCAAAAACAAAAGGCACTACCAAATGCACGGCAATTATTTCAACAACTTTAATTTGTGGTAATCCTACCATTATAACTCGTCAGTCAGTCATAAATGTATAGGCCACTGACACATTTGTCACTTTCCGTAGGTCAAATCAGCTGTTTTGGGTTTTCAAGCTCATTATCATTGGGCCTTAACATTTTTATCTTTTTCTAACATTTACCCTGCTTCTAAACTATAAAAATTTCGTACTTATTTACAATTTTCTATTCAGATTTCATTTATCTCTTATTTATATTCTACTTAGATAAAATAAATCTGGAATTAATTTATGTGAAAACGGCAACCCCAGTAATGAACAGAATTTATTAATTTATTAAAAGCGTCTTTTATTGTCTTTGAACAACGTTTATATCACTGGCAATAAAAATATTTCTGGTTTTGGTTAAATACCTATATAGTATAATCTACAAATACGATTATTTATTGAGTGTGAATTAATCAGGTTTATCTCTATATCTACATATAATTGGATCGTTGAGGTGGCTTATATAAATTTATGTACGTTTGTGTCAAACAATAGGTTGATATAATATGTAAGTAAGTATGTATATCTATTATAATATAATATGCCAAACGATATTTCGTGCAAAAAGTTTTTTATTAAAAAAAAAAGTAAAAGTGAAGCTAATCTAAACTAAGACCAATATCTACATATTTTGAAGAAACTTAGTATATTTCATTCTGTTTTTTTTTTATTATTATTTTTGTTGTATTGCGTAGTAGGTACTAAATATAGGTAATCCCATACAAAAGATAACGAAATCGAAAACAAAGAATTTTCCTTTTGAACGAGCGAAATTCTTTTCGCGCAGAAATTTTTTGTTTCCCGGACCGTTAACCCGCCAACGGTGACCTATATGTCTGAGAGACCGGGTGTTTTTAAAAATTTGAATAACTTTAACCCCCATCGTGATTTCGAGTAGCTGCCGCATTTAACGTCTCCCATCCTCGGTTCACGCTAAAAGGGCTAAACGCGATCACGTTAAGTACTTTTGGTACTAACCCGGTGCGTGAGACCGTGTGTCACCGATTACGTAAGTCAAATAGTCCATAGTTGAATTATATATAAATATTATATATATTTCGAAAATGTCAGTTTTTGTATATTTTATGAAAGTTCCTAGTGTGAAAAGACGAACAGTACTGACTTTATTACACGAATATGTGATATTTCATTTTTTTCTTAATTTAAAAAAAAAATAAGTTTATAAAACTGTTTTTTTTGTAATGCTCTACGCCAAAATTTGTATGGATTATTTTAGTGAAATAAATGAGCTAATATTGATGAAATATCTTTGTTTAACTGTCAAAGAGAAAATATTTAAAACAAAAACTTAACTTTTAATAACACGATTTGAAAAATCGTAAGTTGAAAACCCCGGTGCGTGAGACCGGCGTCACCAATGATGTAAGTCTAATGAAAAATCACCAATTTTGTCAGTTTGTTTGTTTTTGTTTCTTTTATTGTTTAATTTGATTTTGTTTCTTTTATCTTTTAAATGGGTGAAACTCAATGAATATATTTTCGTAATCATTTTGTTGTCTTGTTTGAGACTACCGAACAATTTCGTTTAGGAACAACAGCCTAGATGTCTACTAAGTTTTATAGAGGAAAATTTTCAACTACATGATCTTAGCACCTCATATGGGATATTCGCTATCATATCGTATATAGGCACATGTTTATCCATTCATTATCCGTTAACTAAATTTGGAGGATGAGCTTTAAGTGAGCAATCTCATTCAGTTCTAGATGGGGGCACAATAGATCAAAGGTCGCAGTGCATCAAACCCCGAATTGATTCATTCATTCATGTATCCGGTAACCGTTTGTCCAAATTCGCTGTGTGACAAAAGTTATTTAATTTTGAATGAGTTTTTGGGTCACAATTCCTTTTTATCAAAAAATAAATAAATCGGGTGGTACAACGGCTCATAAAGAACCAGGGCCTAGTGATAACAACTCGCAACCATTCCTGTGTGCGCCTTTCGACAGGAATGGAAGGGACCTACAATTTTATGCCGGATCCGAACGGCTAGACGAGAAGCACTTATTCGTGACAAGTGATACTCTTGGAGGATTTGTCAATTCCTCGCAAGAGGCAGTAGCCCTGAAAAAAAACTTTTTAGTTTTTTTAGGTGGACGAGGCTGGGAAGCGATCCCAGACCTCCAGCCTGACAGTCGAACGCACTAACCATTACGCTACGGGATACTACTTCCTTTTTATCACACTTTTTCTTTAATATTTTGTGTATTTTTCGCTCGATTTAAGACATTTTTTGGAAATTAGTTCTTTGAAGCCATGATAGACTACCTGTATTTTAGTTCAGATTTTTAAAATTATGTTTAGGGGTCGCAAGTATCAATTTTATGCAAAAAGCAGTTTTTTGGAGTATTTAATTTGTAAAAAATACAGATATTGGTTTTTAAATAATATTTTTGATGTCAAAACCAGCTCTAGAAAAAAGCAAAAAAATATCAATTTCTTACCTCATTTATCAGAAAGGTTTTAAGGTTCATTTGCACATAAAGTAAGATAGATATTCGGGAATATCCCCAAAGATACGCGATTTGCTAAAAAAAAACTCAAAACTTTATTAACGTTATTCGAATTTTTTTGGCAAATTGTAATCAAAAAAATTATTTGTTTATTTTAGAAAACTCGAAAACTTAATTTCGAAAAAACCTGATACTTTTTGATTCAGCAAATAAAACCAAATATGCGAGCGCAACAGTGGCCTAAGTGATAGATAGACGAGGCCACTATTGCACTCAAGCTTTTACCTTTTTTTAATTTGGCCTAAGTACTAAAGGGTTGTAACTATTTCATGAAGCCGAAAATTAAAAAAAAATTAGAAGCAGAAATGTTGGTTAGCTGATACAGATTTAATTTTCGCAATAAACTCAATTTCGATAAAATTGCAGTTAGTCGACTATTGCACTGAAATGACAAATTTGAATGACAATGATATAATTTCTGACAAAATAATATAAATTAAGTATATTTTTTGATGTTTTAGTAGTTCTCAAACAAATGAAACGATGAACGACACGATTGAATGATACGATTGTGATATTATGTGAAGCAAACTTTTGACGACGTCGTTCATTACAATCGTTTAACAGCGGTTCCCAAACTTTTTAAGCTTTGGAACCCTTAACAAGTTCCAAATATATTTTGGAACCCCAACTCCTAACGATAGCAAAAAATTAAAATCAACACAATCACATTTCAAAATCAATTTTTGATTATATTTCATGTGAGTGTGGTTCGAAGTTTTCTTTGGAAAGTGAGTGGTGTTGTATCATTTTTGTTTGCTTTTTTTATTTAATTATGAGAAGCTCACACTTCGATAAAAAAAATGTAAACGTCAAACATGTTTGTATCGTCTAGCTGGGTAAAATTTGGACTGGTGGGTGGGGTGATTTTGACATTTAATTTTTTTTTCTAATGTAAAGGACTTTTCCATTCTCTTCAGCTTTTAAATTAAGAATAAAAAGTTACTTTTTATTAAAAAACCTTAAAAAACACCGACAAATGGTGAACGGTGTCAATATGTTGTGGAAATTCTACAGCCGAAGAATTTTTACACAGTTATGTGGAAGTTATGTGCAGGTTGAGTGACTTTGGCTACGACAAATTATGAAAAAACGAATCAACATTATTAGAAAACTTGTCATAAAAAGACGTACTAAGATTACAAGTACAAGTCTCCTATAAGGCTGCAAAAGAGCACAGAAAGACTGATCCACTGATCCTCCTAATACTGTTCCAGTCATATATAATAACTTAGGCACCTATTATGAATCGCGAGTCGCAAGAAATATTAGGCGAATCTGACTTTTGGCATTACCGTTTATGGCTCACCTAACTATATTCCGCTAAAATGTCAAAAATGTGTTGAATTGAGATGTTACTCTATTCGAACGTCGCAGTTTGATATTCTTAAACCAACAACATAACTGATTTTAAAAACGTTCGACTTGAGTCGAACGTTCGACTCGCGAGTCATAATATGGCCCTTAAATTAACATTTCATGTATTTAAAAAAAGAAAACCAAATATAAATGAATTCCTAGAAAATAAACAAAAAATCTTAAGTACCTAATAAGAAAATGTCTCTGAGATCAATATTGGTAGGTGATCATTGATTGATTCTAGTCAATGAGATAATAAGGAAAACGTTTACCCGGCCAAAGTCAAAACAGCAGAGTAACTTTGGGAACCCAATTCTTGATTTTTAATAATTTCATTAGCCAACTGATTTGTATAAAATGTACGAAACTTGTGCAAAACAAAATTTACTCTGTAAAAAAAATCTATGCAAAACTTATTCATATTTTAAATTGAAAATGGGCCAAAGTCATCCGGTTTCACGGTAATTTAAAACAAAATATTTTTTATTTTGAACGTTTGTTCTGCGAGTAAGTCGCGGAACTCTTAAAACTCCTCCCCCCAGGGTTCCGCGGAACACAGTTTGGGAACCGAGGGTAAACGATGATCGTCTTCAAAATTACGCTATGAGAGCCCAGGGTTTTGCCAAGGAATTCGAATAACGTAAATAAAGTTTTGGTTTTTTTTTAGCAAATCGCGTCTCTTTGTTGATATTCCCGAATATCTAGTCATTTTGGCTTGGTTGGTTTCGTCATAATTTTGTGATTCGGTACTTCAAAGTGAGTCAAAAAATATTGCATTTAAAATTTGTATGGATAATTTGTTTTACGAAAAAATAAAATCAATAAACTTTTTTCCACGGTCTTTTATATTGAATTGTAGACACAATACACATGCACACATACATATATATATTTAATTATATCGGAATTTTATCACGACCTGGCAAGCCGGGTAGCAGATAACATTTATCTTGGAAACGTACTTTGAACGGTCTTATTTGGATTTCCTGTCTTATCCCTATCTAATATGTAGATGTAGAAGCTCTTGTCATATCTCCATCAAAGTAAATCAAGTGTTTATTTCCGTTGCCCGTGGGCAATGTTAGACATAGAAGATTAGATAATTTAAATAGCTTGCATTCTTGTTGTACCATAGGTATATTTGTTCTAATTTGAGCCAAAATGTGTATATAATTCAGGCACGTTGCCACCGAGAATGTGGAGTGGCGAGTGGGTAAAGAGGCTTTACTTACTTTTTTTTCAATTTTTTTTAAATTTTAATATGCATGTACTCATATTTTTTAGTACAAGATTAAATTTTAATATTTGTAAGATTTGGTGATTTACATAAAGTGTAAAAAAAAAATTACAGATTTCACTCATAGATTAAGAATGGGAGCATTGAAAATGACTTGCATTTGCTATATAAAACAAAAACATAACTAATTGCTTGCACTTAAACAAAGTTCCATTAATTAAAATTAAGTTGAAGCAAGATATGTTATATAGAACTCCTTATTTAACATAAATACACAATCAAAATAAATAATTCCATTTTTTTGAATTTTGAGATTCTTGTAAGAAGGTTATGTTGACAACCTATCGTGATGCAATAAGGTACATTATAATTATTTAAATTTGGTAAGCTTTTCATTTGTGAAAGCTATAAAAATAGTAGTAGGTAACTAATGGCTGAACACAAGACTATACATCAATCAAAAGTGCTCAATTTTGTGTCATACCATACATTTCTTGCAACAACTAAAACGTTATATTATAGAGCTCTTCACTGTTTTAGTATCTTTTTATTTTGACGTGATATACAAGCTTCATCCACAGACACAGCCACCTACACCATATAAGGCTTAACCATTTCCCATTGTGCTTGGAAGGTTGAAGATCCAAGCGAATTAGGTACCTCTTCCTCTCATTTCTAATATTTTGGCAATACTATCTATCTTCAACTACAAGTGAACCTACTGCTATTGATAGAATAGATAAGAATAGTTTTTGTTGTTTGTTTCAGAACGTGTGGAGCTTTCAATAAGTGCACAGCTATGTTTTATTAACATAAGCGCTTAATTGCTTACAAGAGAAACAGAAGATTGAAATCCTTCAGTAAAATATAAAGTAATGATCGATTTTATCATTTATCTGTCCGATTGAATGTCACAACGGCTTGTCTTTAATAACCAAAATTCAAAAAGCATTTAATTTGAATTTTCTTTTAGATTTCCAACTTTGTAATCTCTAGTTTATGTAAAGAATACGCCAACCAACGAATTTAAATTAATAATTTCTGAATAATTAAGTAAATTAGGTAGGTGAAAAAAAACATTAACTAAAATTGTTTTAAATTTTTTCGAAGTTTTCAAGAATTTGTAGCTAGTTTTTTTTTTGTGTAAATCTTAAGGGGAGTATTTTTAAACCTTAATCTGGAGGATCCGTTTAGAATTATTATCTTATCTTATACCTAATCGTAGGAGGTTTAAGTCAATAAGTCAATATGTGCGAGGGTTTCGTGTTTAACAAATTTGTAAAATTTTGTATCAACTTTTCAATTTTATGCGCCAAAAATCGAAACGAATATTAACTCAATCATATTTTTAGAATGAATTTGTACAACATTTTCCGATTAAGTTTGCATACAAATTTAAGTCATCCCTGCTTTAATTTTTCGCCTCATTCATAAAGATCTCATATATTTTGTTTGGGACAAACCATCTTCAGAATTAGGTACAAGAACAGCCCAGCCACATTTGTCTCTCATCTTCTTGTGACTATAAGTGCACTATACTGTATATTACTTCTGTTTTTCCAGTTTTACGAGCTGCAAAATAGATTATTACATTGAAATCTAAGAAAAAATAAAGTTATAAGCGATTGTACCTGTCCGTTGCGGTGTCACAAAATGCTCATCTTTTTTAATCATAATTCAAAAAGTACTAAATTTTCTATTATATCTACAACTATTTAATGCTCTACTATATGTAAGTAGAGAATATGCTAGCAAGAATCTTAAATTATAACTTTTGTACCACATCAATTTTCCGTATAAAGTTTTGAATAGTTAAGTCAATTAGGGAAGTACAAAAACATTAACTCAAATTGATTTTCATTTTTGTTTTCAAAGTTTTCATGCAATTGTAGATTTTTTTTTTTCAATTAATCTTTTATATCTGGCTTAATGAAGTATTTTTAAATTTTAATATCGGAGACTATTTGGTTGCAGGCCCCAAAGGCACCCGTCGAACATAATTATGTTAGCCAGGGTTTAGCGCAAATATGTTTAAAATTTAGTTGATAAACTCACCGTTCACATTCATAAAAAAGTTAATTCCAACTAATTGGCAACCAGCGTTATCCAGTCAGTGAGTCAGAAAAGAGCGTTAATATATGCATATTTTGTATGTATAATTTATAGTAAAAATATAAAACATTATTGAATAATTTCTCATTACTTTTGTTTAAGCAAGTAACCAAAGATATTTATTTTTAAAAGAAATTTAGTTTGAAAAAAGTTATTAATTTTTTTGTAAACAAGTTATTTTTTTATGTAGGTAAAATTTATTTTTTTTTTGTAAAAAGGTTAATTTTTTTTGTAAAAAAAGTTAATTTGTTTTTGTGAGAAAGTTAATTTTTTTTGTAAAAAAAGTTATTTTTTTCTTTTGTTATTATATAGGTACTACATATATAATAAATAGGTTCAAAACTTTTGTAAATTCTACTGTGGTAAATTTTGCATTTAGCCCTTTATTCTCCGTTCCTTTCCTACCCACCAACCTCTGTAAACACGCACTGTGACTCTACAAAACACAACATACCAACAGGGATGAAAAATCGTCTTTCAGCAATGTATCGAATGTTAAAAAAAAAAGTGTATCGAATTGTACTTTTTGATTTTTTTCAAAAATCAATGTTTGTGAAGAATAATAAATAAACGAGCATTTTTTTTAAATAAAACATATCATGTGTTTTGACTTTGGAAACATCTATAGGTACACTAAATTCTCCAAAATACATATAGTATAAGGTAATATTACAGTATAACTTTCTTTGTTTAGTAGTACCGCTTATTTTGTGTAAGTGTTCTTGAAATAGTCAAGTGCATTCATTGTATTTATAACCTTATCTTATTTTAAATACAATGGTGCATCCCACCCCTGAAAAATTCGACCATAATGGTAGGTCTCTACACGTCGTTGAGTTGACACAGTTTGTCAATTTGGTCTTTGAACGACACGAATGCCAGTTCATTTCCACTTGTGTCTTTAATTGACACAAATTAGTTTCTCTTTTCAAAGTAAATGAATTTTTTGACAGATGCCTTTTTTAATTCATTGACAAGAATTTCCACTTGGATTGCTCTTTTCCGAACTTACACTCATGGTTAATTTGTGTAGATGTGTGCAGTATGAGTTTTTTTTAAATATAACAGATAAAGATTCATAAAGAAAAAAAGTTAACTTATTATCTTATCTGTACTTACTATACTTATATATTAAAAAAAATGTTTTGTTATCAAAAATTAGAATTGGAAATTACTCGTCGAATTTTCATTTATTTCCACTAACCACTTTCATTTAAATAATAAATAAGTATTTAGTAAAAAAAACTTTTCAACTATGTTCTATTTCAACAAATTCCTTCACTGGAAATCGACGCAAAATCAAAAATTAGCGTATGACACATGAAATTCATATTTTTCTGTTTTCCAACCATTTCCAATTGACATTTCTAGTCTAGCGCACTATCTTGATTTATTGAACTGCATCACTTCTTACATTAAATATCGGTTCATTCCTGATTGACCTGCAGCGCTTTTTAAATAAAAGATCGGGTCATCTCCGTCCGTTGTCCCCTACAGGAGTTGACTCCCTCTTTTTTTCTGTTAGCTTCTACAAAATTATATCATCCTCTTAATTGCATAACTTATATTTTGGTCGCTCATTCTACGGAATTAATTTTCTTTTACTCGTCAAATTACAAAAACTAACTTCAATTTGAAAAAAACATTCACTTCTAATTAAACTTTATAGCTGTCAAATCAGTGTCATTGACAAAGGATAAAACATGTTAGACAAAAATGTTCTTTGTCTTTCAAAGACAAAGTGGAATTTTGTTGGTAAATTCAGTTATTTCCACTTGTCTTTGAAATTCGTTGTCTTTCATTGACAAACAGAGTTTGCCAGATCAAAGCCAAGCAATTTTAAGGTATTCCCCTTGTCATTTTGTTAAAAGACGCAAAAATAGGTATTTCATCAGTTGGTGTGGAAAAGTAGCATAATGCTGCCTAAACGGAAGATAAATCATATTGTGTTAGAAAATTTTAAATTAAATAAACTTTTTAAAGAAAGTAGGTGTATTGAAAATTTATTATAAAAATTAACTACTCATGTAGATAGAGGTAAAAAAGTTACACGTTTAACTAATTTAAACTTCATTGTATTGAATAGTAGTAGCCCGTAGCGTAATGGTTAGTGCGTTCGACTGTCACGCTGGAGGTCTGGGTACGCTTCCCAGCCTCGTCCACCTTAAAAACTAAAGTTTTTTTTCGGGGCTACTGCCTCTTGCGAGGAATTGACAAATCCTCCAAGAGTATCACTTGTCACGAATAAGTGCTTCTCGTCTAGCCGTTCGGATTCGGCATAAAATTGTAGGTCCCTTCTATTCCTGTCGACAGGCGCACACAGGAATGGTTGCGAGTTGTTAGTCACTAGGCCCTGGTTCTTCACGAGCCGTTGTGCCACCCTATTTATTCTTTTTTTGTATTGAATCGACACAATAAGAGTGCTTTTGAAATTGAATAAAATCGAACGTATTTGTTTGGTTGTTTGCTCTCTGATAGCAAATTATTTTAATGATTTTTAATTTTCTAAAAACATAATTGTTGAAGTAAATAATTATTTAGCGGGAGCGCCAAAGTGTACTGAATTTTATAAAAGTGTATTTGTGTACTTCAGCATTGTCGAGTGTATTGAAAAAAGTACAATTGTATCGACTTTTGCAACCGTGCATACCAACCGAAAATTCGATACTCTGCTGTTGTTGTGCTCTGCAGTCTGCACTCTGCACCTGCCTATAAAAGACCTACAAACATATAGCAGTAGCTCAATATTTATGTCATCGTTTATTTTTCATTCTTTCATTCTCTTCTTACTTCTTCGGTAGTAATCTTTGTATGAAACATTTTTCGATAGCATTTACCGTTACTGAGTTTTATGCGAAAAACTGATATTTTCGACATTTAACCTTGTAAAGGTTTTTCACACAAAAGTAGAGCAACAGGGACAGCAAACGACGCCATATTTCTTGCCGTTTTTTTGACATTTCCCTTCAGTAAGGTTTGCCATTTCATGATGGAAAGATATACGAGCCAACAACGAGTCAAAATTATTAAAAAATTTACTACCGAAATTCGGAGTCAACGTTAATAGCGCTACGTCCAATTTATGGTCGTCAGAATCGTCCTAGCAGATCAACAATTGAGCGTCTAGTGGAAAAATTTGAATCCACAGGCACAGTACAAAATGTTCCCGTGCCAGTGAGACAAAGAAGTGCCCGTAGTGTCGAGAGTATTGCTGCCGCTGAGGCTTCAGTTGCAGGAAGCCCAAATGTGTCTCTCACACGTCGTTCTCAAGCGTTGGGCATCTCTTTGAAGTCGTTGTGGCGAATTTTGCGAAAAGATCTTGGCCTACATCCTAACAAGATTAAATTGACGGAAGAACTGAAGCCGCCTGACCACTAGAAGCGTCGTATGTTCGTGAATTGAAAAATCATCTTCAGCGATGAGGCTTATTTCTGGCTGAATGGCTTCGTCAATAAACAAAATATGCGGTATTGGTCAGGCAGCAATCCACACGTACTCCAAGAGTCATCATTGCATCCCGAAAAAATTACGGTTTGGTGTGGCTTATGGGCCGGTGGCGTCATTGGGCCGTACTTCTTCCGTGATGATCAAGACCGGCACGTTACTGTGAATGGGGATCGCTACCGTTCAATGATAACCGAATATTTTTGGCCCCAATTTGATGATATGGACTTGGAGGATATGTGATTCCAACAGGACGGCGCCACAAGCCACACAGCGAATGTCACAATCAATTTATTTGAAACCAAGTTTGGAGAACGTGTTATCTCACGAAATGGTCCAGTCGCTTGGCCGCCTCGGTCGTGCGATTTGACGCCGTTAGACTATTTCTTGACGTCAAGTCTATGGTCTATGCCAACAAGCCAGCGACGATTGATGAACTTCGTACGAATATCGAACGTGAAATTGCAGCAGTATCGGCCGATTTATGCTTGAAAACCGGCGAAAATTGGGTTCAGCGTCTGGACTTCTGCAAGCGTGCCATTGGTGGCCATGTAAAAGAAATCGAGTTTCATACATAATGCCATCGTACGTACTTTCACAGGAATAAAAAGTTTCATTGATATCATTGTTTTTATTTTTTGTAGCGCTCTTATTGAAAAACCCGATATAACTATTTACGCGCACACAATTTGGTAAGAGACATTCGTGACAGTATTTCTTGTGCCAAAATAAAGACAATTGCGTTTAAAAATCTTCACTTGGATTTTTTTGGCAGAAAAAATACAATTTGCCAGGGCTATGTAAGAATTAACACTAATGAAAAAGTAGATAGAGAATATAAGCGTTTGCGTTGACTTTAAAGCCAGGGACACACATGACACGATCTGGCGGTGCGGTCGACATTTTTGACCGTCGCGTTCTTTGTCTTGTGTAGAATCACTTGTTGTTGTTCAAACAGAACGCGGACAGGTCTAGCGGCGAAGAATAGAACGCGACGGGCAAATTTATTTTGTACATTTTTACAAAGAACGCGACGATCAAGCGTCAAAAAAGACCAAACGTCAAAACAAACCTATGATAACAGCTGCATGTGAGATTATTATTTTGTATTCATTTTGGTAATTCTGATTAATTTATTTTTATTTGTTTTCCTTTCCAATTTTAAGACAAATTAAAAAGAAAATAATATGTGTGACATTGAAGTACTGATCGAATCAGTTCGAACAAACATATTCATACATATGATTGCAAGTATAAAGATATTGCTATAAGGACGAAGACATGAGGAAGAAATAGCTTCTTTTTTGGTTATCTCATGAACCCATTTTCGTCTTTTTCTGGTTGCAAGTGCAAGCAGAAGAAGCACTTCATCTTTGTCAGAACTGCTGCTGCTGCTCATATTTTTGTTTTTTGCTGCATTCCGACCAACTGCTCAACAGAAAAACACATACGAAACTAAAACGCCGAAAGCTGACCGCTTTCTGTATAACATTATAGAAAGCGGCGGTCAACGACGCCTTCTGACCGTACCGCTGCGTCCTGTGTGCCCCGGGCTTAAGGATTTAAGTTTTGTATCAACAGACGGGGCTCTCTTAATCTTCAAAAATTCTAAGTTATAACTACAAAATTTAAGTCAGTTGTTAAAGATTTTCAGATATTTTATTTTTTGGCAAACAACGAATCTTATTGTTCTGTATTTGAATAAATCCATTTCTGGTTAACATTTATGCACATAAGTTCAGTGTACATACTTTATTTTGAATTCTAATCATAAGAGCCAACTAATTAAATTAATCATGTTATAATATATGATAACATTATTATCAACTACAATTTATTAGCACTTTTCTTTTGACATCTTTATTTATCACAACTATGATATTGTTCCATTGTAACTTCTAGTTAAACTGAACCTGTGAAAAAAGCAAGAAATTTCCACTATACATAATTCGATTTGCTGAAGATATTTGGATAGCCACCAAATTGATTAGCACTTTGCTTACCAACAAACATTTCATTTCTTTGAATTGCAATAATTTATGTCATCAAAATATTAAAATCAATTCAAACTTATTCTATTCTAAATTACATTGATATCTCAGTGCCAAGGTGAGAAAAACAAACAGAACCTTTAGAACAAGTTCCTACTGAATTCCATTCACAACACAACACATATTTCTGATTGTTAATTTAGTCGCGATCTACATTTTGTTTTTTTTTTTGTAATAATGTATGTGAGGTACAGCCGACCTGTTCCATGACGATTGTCCTTTCAGACTCTCGCGATTTCAACAACAACAAAAAGTAGGCACTGCAATGTCAATGTAGATCGGGACTTAGAAATGCTGTTATGCGCAGTGTGCAACGGGCGAATATAGGCGGTAGGGATGGGGTTGGAATCATAGGATCAGTATTACAAGGATTTTAACTGATTTTGTAAGAATAAAGTTACAACAGTTAGGTAGGAAAACTTGAAAGCTGCCACTCATTGTTACCGTACCTCAAAAATAGCTAACATAAGGTTTTTTTTTATATTTTTAAATGACAATATTTTGTTTATATGGAGAAATTTTGAGCTTGTGTTCGGGTCAAGTACACGAATATCCTCGGATGAAGAGTAAAGTCTGGTTTCTGACCACTCAAAACCTCAACACCTCAAGATTTCAAGACCTCTTAGGTTCTCAAGACCGCCGAATGCTTCAACACTTTTCAAGACTGCTCATGATCTCAAATCCTTAAAATCTTAGATATCTTAAACGGGTTTTAAGCCTTCAGATCTAAAGGTCTTGAGATTTTCAACGGTCTTGACATCTTCAACGGTCTTGAGCTCTTAAAATGGCTTGAGCTCTTGAGTTATTGAGATCTTCAGATCTGGAGATCGTTGAAGAACCCAAGATCTCAAGGCCGTTGAAGATTTCAAGACCTAAAGAAGGTTTAAGATCTCAAGACGTCTCTCCTAAACGGTCTAAAGATCTTGGGTCTAGATATCTTGAACAGTCTTAAAGTCTTGAATCTTGAAATCTTAAGTGGTTTTGGGATCTTGAGGTCTTAAGCGGTCGTGGAGTCTTAAGATCTTGATCTTCAACGGTTTTAAGGTCTTGAGATCTTCAACAGCCTTGAGGAATTAACGGTCTTGAGACTTTAGCAGTCTTTATGTCATGAGGTTTTGCGATTTTGAGGGGTCCATGATAAAATGTTGTGTTTAATTGTTTTCAACAAACTTATCCTCTTAGAACTTATCATAACTTTTTTTAACGAAATTTAGCATACAAATTTAATAACTAACTAAGTAATGAGTCATAACCTTAAATAGTTTACTATGAACTTTCTGTAAGGGACCTTAGGGGTGTCTCTTAAATTTGTTTGTCAGATATTCAAAATGGGTATCGTGGATCTTGTAGAGGATACCCACATAAGTATTTCTACGTCCCGGAAATTTTTAAAAGTGGTACTTTTAAAAGTGGTCCAGACCCCGCTTTTTTTTTCAAGGTCAACAAATGATCAAGAAATTCGCGCATCAAACATGGTTTCACCGATTTAAAAAGATTTTCTTTTGGCTCTCTATTTCCAGGGACGCTTGTAATAAAATAGCACAAGTTACTGCCCCTTAAAATTTCAAAATATGCCTGTTTTACTCGATAAATGGCTGACAACCCCCCAAAAATCGGGTGATTTTTAAGATTTTCTCGATTTTAAAGGCCTACATGGATTCGGGATCGTGCAAGTAAGACTCGTCTTAGACGTAATTTCGTGTGCTGAACTCAAATCCATCATCCATTTTTTGTCATCGGCTCTAGTTTTTTAAATATTCCAGTCTGAAAATGAAATACAAACATTTTTTTTCCCCTATTTTTGAGATTTTGTAAAAATTCAAAATGCTTTAAAAAAAAAAGTTACTTGTGTGGGTATCCTCTACAAGATCCACGATACCCATTTTAAATATCTGACAAAACAATTTAGAAGACACCCCTAAGGAACCTCATATGCTTAAGGGCCTAGGCCGGGCCCCCAATTGTCTAAGGACGCCTCTGCTTCCGGCGATGGTTGTAGAATGAAGACATTTCTTACAGCGTTTGTTTAAGGTGCAAGAAAAGGGAATATTTTTATTGTGAGACTTTCATTCAGGGGCGGGCGTGGCATCCAACTATTTTTTTCAGTATTGATATCGTACATGGAGCACTTTCGATTGCTTTAGAATGATGAACTTTGGTAAAATGGTATAGTTCTTATTGAGCATGAAAAGGAAAAATCAAAGTTTTGAGATCTTACATTTAAAGAACTTATATCAATTATATGGAGGAATTCCGCGTTTTTCCTGGAATAATAAGAATTGGTGGGCGGTAGTGCGTGATCTGCAAGCAAAAGAATGAAAATTTGGAACAAATATTCAGCGGGTGTGATGGAATCCTTACATTACAAAAAAATCTTTGAAATAAATGTGAAATTACACCAAAACATTAATGTCAAAAAATGAACCACAACCTTATATGTATATTACAAGAACCAATCAAATTCTAGTCAATAATAATAAAACACATACCACTTTACTTAAGACATTTGGTATTTAACATTTTTAGGTCCACTGTTTTTCAGGGCAGGTTTTTTTATTTATAAAAATTTTGCTCATTTTCACTGAGGGAAAAAATGCGATCTAAAAGTAAATACGACCGTATTTGATCTAAAGTATTTTAAATAAAGTGGGGCATTTTTATTTTTACGTTGAAACAATGTTTATTTGAATTCGCGACGTAATTTTAAGAGATTCAACCTAGTTTCAAAGTAAAACATGTTTATTTATTCATTGAAATCAACTTTTGTTCATTTACATTCCGTTCAACGTTGTTTTAAAGTGAACGGTTATCGTTTTTACATTGAGATCCACATTTAAAGTGCGCTCAATCTTGTTTCTGAGTGAAACGCAGTAGCGGATCTAGGATTTGGCTGTGGGGGGGGGACTTGGAGTTTGGAGATTCAGTTTGAGACCTTAAGTAATAAAACTTGCTTGTTCTAAGATCAATTTTATAATTTATAACAAATAATAGAGATCAGTTTAGGTTTAATGCAAGACCGTACTCAACTTCAGACGAACTACACTTCACGACAACGCGGCAAAACATTGTTTTTTATGAAATTTTAGGAGCTATATCGCACTAAGCGGCAACTGAACTTCATAAAAATTCAAACGAAGTCGTGTAAGTGAAGTTCCGATGCAGTGCAGTTCCGGCGAGTGCGGCCTAACCTTTAAGGATCAAGTATTTTTTTGTGAAAAAGATATATGGACAAAAGATATAAAAGACATCGAATTTTGACATTCCCACTTTTCCTTTAATGATATCCGTTTTTTGTGTGCCTTTATATCCGCTCCTGTCGCGCTTTAAAATGTTTTCAATACAAAGTACAATAACAATTATTCATAATTGCTGTAGCGGAGACAGAAACAAATTCAAAGGCCACCAAAAGATGATAGTATCTGGTATAACTAGTCATTGTATTAATAAAATTAATAATTTTTAGCCATATATGCTTGAACCAAGCGTACAAATTCGTTTATTTATATGAATAAAAATTGAAATTTTGAAAACTGTTTATAACTGGCTAGTTCAGAAAAATTATATTTAAGTGTTCGTAGTGGCAAAAGCTCATATAAATATGTGCTTTGACACGGTATCAGTCCTCTGAGATCTCATTTTTCCTGAATTAGCCAAATCAACGAGAAACTATTTTGTTCAAACTGCCACTTTAGGACATAAGACAAAGCTGCTCTAAGAAATACGCCGCCGCCCAATTCTGCCAGCGTGAAAGAATTTTCGTGTATACGCTGCATAAACTTTATATTCATGCTAAAAAAATATGTCGACAAATTTGCACGTCACTCGAGAGCCTAGAGGGATTGCAAATATTCATTTGCTTTTGCATGATTATGATGGCGCCAAATCGTTCCGAAAAATATTAGAATATGCTTTGATTTTACGGTGTTTTTTTCTCTGTGACCATAAATATTTTTGGTGTGATACAATTTATTTGAAGAATCGACTGTGGGGCGGCATTCGGCCCATAGATTAAACTTTTGTTTGCTTCAATCTAAAATGACGTCCCCTGTTTTTTTGAATGCCAGAAATTAGAATTCCAAAATGTCAAATAAATTCATCCCCAATTTCAAAACTTATTTTTACTACAATTTCAATATTTTTTCAGAACTTTTGATTAATTGTAATTATTATCTATTTTTCAGATCATCCATCGCTGTCTTACTTAAAAATGCTCGAAAATCATGCCATCGAATTTAGTTAATAATGCCAGCAAACCTCCAACAGCTTCTTCAACAATTCCTCCAAAGCCTCAACCTGACCTTATAGGCAGCATTCTGGGCGATTTTGGAATATGGCAGCTACGAACTGTACTCATTATTTTTTTGTGCAAAATTCCTGCGTCATGGTTCATGGCATGTATTATTTTTACTGCTCCCGAAGTGTACCCCATTGATGAATTCCAATGTGATTCAACAAGTAATGGGACAATTTCTGACGATCAATGTTACATCGACACAAATGACGGCCAACTCCAAGAGTGTACCAACTTTAAGTACAACTATGACTTTTATTCGTTGGTAATGCAATTTGATTTGGTCTGCCTGCGGGATATTTTTGTTGCGTGGACACAATTCTGGCATCTGTTTGGGATACTTGTGGGTGGTGTAATCGCCACAAAAATGATGCTTTGGTATGGTGGACAAATTAAAACCCATATATTCCAACTTGTGAGATTTTTAACTTCATTCGTTTGTATATTCTATATAGGATAAGTCCAAGGACGACAATGTTCATCGGAATGGTATTGCAAATCATTTGTGGTTGCGTCACAGGATTCGCCAGGGACTTCACATTGCACTGTGCATTCCGGTGTCTATCAGCGGCATGCTGTGCACTCATGTTCACCGGGGGGCATACGATTCGTAAGTTAATACACATCCGAGTAAGTCTTAAAGTTTTATTTTCTGTTTTAAATTGAACTCGTATAGTTTCCGATATAACTGCTGGGAAATATAGACTTGGCGTGATAATTCTATATGATACATTCTGGTCCATTGGGCTCTTTCTTCTGCCGGGTCTTGCATCGTTCTTTCACAATTGGACACAAATTTATTTAGGCATCACTTTCCCAACATTTGTTCTTATATTGCTGCTTAATTGGACACCAGACTCCCCACGCTGGCTATTGCGAAAGGCCAAGGACACAATCCAAGTTGAGAAAATAATTCGTGCGGCGGCAAAAATCAATGATCGAACATACAAAATACCAGCTGACTTTATCGAACAACTAAGCATCCAGCAAGAGGCCTTTAAGAATAACCCACCCAAAGAAGCGCGCTGGACGGAATTGTTGAGTGGGCCGAGAGCAAAAACTCATCTTGTTGCTGGCCACATTGCGTTAGCAGTGTTTATTATTAATTTTATGGGTATGCTGTTGAATATAAGGTCCTTTGGACGAGATTACTTGGTTCTGAACACAATAATTATGGGTAGGTATAAATGAGATGTGACGAGCCAAAGTCTGTGTAGAGACAGGAATATTTAACCTTTCATAATGATAATAACATTGTTGGTTTTTCGTGCAGGTTTTAGTGAAATTGTGGGTTGTTTCTTGGCTTTGCATTTCACACTTAAGCATAATAGCTGGAAATGGCAGTTGGCGGGTGGAGTCAACATCGTTGCCGGACTAATTGGTTTTCTGGGGTGGACATTTTATGAGAACTCAAGTAAGTTTGGTTATTTTGTTCGAATATTTTGTCTGCTTATGCGTGTTTTTATGAGTGGTGTTTAAGAAGTTTTCTGCTTGTTTTTCAATTAAATAAATTATATATTAATACCTGGTGACTAAATTTTGTAGTACATTTTAAGCTAATTTAAACAAATCGAATCATAGTAAAACCTTTATCATTGGAAAGGTAATTTCGATTAGATGTGCCGAATATATGGTTTTATACGTTTGCATGAATACCCATAGTCAATATTATGCAGCACTTACACGAATTAATTTTAGGTGCCGTACACACGATTGAACATTTTCAATATTATGCTGCTATGTCATTAGTCTGCCAGTATACTGTCAATAGAATGAGCAAATTTATTCTTTGGCAGTATAATGGCAGAAACACTGACAATTTCCCAATAGTGTAAGGCTAACCTACCATCGCCTAATTTTTCCAAAAACTGAGAAATAAACATGAGGGATGAAGAAACCTTGCAATAAAACAAACGAAAATTGTTCTGACAGATAGTTTTAGTCGTCATATAAAATTTTAACTTGTTTTTAGCAAGCAGATGTTTTTACCATATTTATTTCTCACTTTTGTACTTTTGTAGAAATTAGCCCTTATTTTAACTTTTCTTTTTCGGTTTTTCGTATCGTGCAATACATCGATTGAAAGGTGGCAATTTCTGTATCACGAATATGCCACTTTTTAGTAGTTCAGCTGCAAGTCGTAATCGAGTTTAAAGTGAAAAAATGTGTACTTTTTTTGCCTCTAGGACGTTTAGTTTGGCCGTAAATAGCGTTTAAAGATAAAAGTCGGTTTTTTATATCATGCCCTACATAATCGGTTGAAAAGTTTTACTTTTTGATCACGAATATGCATTTTTAAGTCAATAGGATACTCAGTTTTGACCAGTGGTATTTGTGCAGAAAATTGGGAAGCTTTATTTAACGGCTTTCATATAGGTAAATGGTCGAATTTCGACCACTGGGCGATACTAGCCTTTATTTAATTACATATACAGAAAAAAAGATTATAATGTCAGCTTCGAAAAAGATCTTTCAGCTTTTGCTGTGGTAGTAGATAGAGTCTAAAACATTATAAGAGCCGTCCACACTGCACACATCTGGAAGCATACAACTCGAAGAAAGTGAAGAATTTTGAATTATCACAAAAATTACCAGTTCTTTAACATTTTTCATGGAACCTATATCTTTTGAAAATGATGTACTGAGAGAAAGCTATTTAGCGTTAAAATCAGATGGTTAAAAACTGGAAAAATTTTCAGAAAACTTATACGGTTTTTCTTCCTAGTCCCACTTGGACGAGTTTCTTAAAAAGGAAGGTTGCTAGACTTCATAAGTAAAGTTGACAAGTAATAAAGTGTAACTCAAGAATTAAGCATTCTAGCTCTAAGAATTTGCAGTAAGGCTCCAAATTTGCAATTTTCTTTTATTTCAAGAATAGGGTGGGTCTAAACTTTGAAGTCCTTAACAAGTTAACTGCGCCCATTCCCACTTGCAGTTTAAAACAAATTGCCCGAGTGCCTCTGTGTCAGGAAAAAAAAAAAAAAAATTCGAGCAGGCCACAAAAAATGGGCTTATAAAAATATACATATAGCACATGGCCCACCGAATGTGGTACATGAGGCCTTCCATTTTTAACAAATTGTGTCATTGGGTGAAAGGTCAGGCCTGGTGGAAAGCCATTCCAGTATAAGGGAATAGCTTCAGCAGATATTCATTTCATAGTGCACCTAACCGCATACCAAGAAACCACTTGGGGAAAGATGTTATTTTCTTTAGTTCATAGCAACCGGGGTTTTAAAGAACTAGCTCTTGAAGGATATCCTGGTACAGCGCGCAATTAACTTATCCATCAACAACAACAAAAAAGTTCCCAACACCACGTCCAGACGGATTCGCATATCATGGGTGATTCACGGGTTTTTACAGTTTGCTATTATAGGTAGTATGAAAGGCTGATTAGGATTTTCCAATAACAGGTCTGCTTTAGTCACTTTAAACTTCAAACTGGGTGTGCCATTGATTAAATGTCAAGTTCCTATTGGCTTTTGCCCACTCAAGCCGTCTCATCACATGTTAAGACGTCAAATTCAAATGTGGTTTTTACTTAACTTGTATTTAACAAAAATAGTTTTTCATTTTATTGATCCAATTAAATGATTTCTAAGCAAACCTTATTAGAACTTCATACATACAAACACATGATATAGACTCCCAAAACCTCAACAAAGAGTTTTTCCTCGGGTCATGGAAAGCAAAAATCTGTGACAAACTTGAATAATCAAGCTTCTCAGAGCAATAACAACACACAAATATGCATTGAATAAACGATTCCCTTAATTTTGGAAGAGATTTTCCAACATTTTAATACAAATTTAATTGGCGCAAAATTTTAGACGATCAAGTACGATGTTAAATTATTTTTAGTACGATACTAGGTTAAAAATTGTGTTTTGCTAATTTTAAACGAGTTTATCATCGTACTATCCCCTAACATTTTACTAAAGTTAAAACCACGAACTGGCTTTTTTATCTTTTAAGTATCGTACTAAATCCATATGTGAATTTTACTCCAGGACCCGAAGTTTTCAGGTTCGATTCTTTTTTTTGTAAATAATAAAGTTAAAATGATACAAATATAAATATCGAATACTTATTTCAAGCACATGATGGGTTTCCATCAACATATAATTAATTTACAACGCATAAAAACAATAATTATTCTGTTCATAAAATTCAAACCCTACAAATGCAATTTATTAGTAATCTAAACACTTAGGAAATTGTTCACTAGTAAAATGTTAAGCCCTTAACAATAGGTTGTTTAAAATTTTGCGCCATTGCCTTTACTTTAAAAATCCGTTTATGGAGTCAGTGGCGTAGTGTGGCTTTAAAAATACGTTTATGGAGTCAGTGGCGGGCGTAGCGTGGCTTTAAACGCCGTAGCGTGCTTTAAATGGCCCTGTTAACTTCACAGTGAAGAGTATGTTGAGAACTATCCATGCTAGGAATTTGCAGCAAGGCTTCAAATTTGCAGTTGTTTTTTTGCATTTCAAGAATAGACTAGGTCGAAATTTTGAAGTCCTTATTGGAAATCTAAAAAAATTGACTTCAATTACCCCGTTTACAAACAGAATCGAGAGCTCGAGTTGGATTTGGGTCGGATTTTCGACCCATGTGTTTCGTCACGTGAGTTGAGAGCCCCATTTGAAGTTGAGTTGATATGATGTTGAGATAACATTTATTGGAATGGCAACAATATATTTATTTTACACAAAAACAGTTCAAATTTAATGAATTTTATTACATACTTCACATAATAAATAAATAAATAATTTTACTCGCACATGTGCAAAAACACTGTGGTGAACACATCCTCAAGACCGAATCTTCGACGCAGGTTTTTTATCAACAATTTCGACTCGACTCCGCTCCTGAAGTAGAATCGAGTCGGTTAAAGCCCATTTCAAGCCAACGCAGGTATACAAAGGGGCCAAGCGAGCTTAAAGCTCGCTCGAATACCTCATTTAAACGGGGTATATATGAGCAAGTCAAGTTGTGTTAGTTAGAAGTTAGCAGGGCAGGGCAGTATGAATTTTGTTTTCGAACTAAGGACTTCAAAACATGGAATTAGCATTTCTTGAAATACAAAAAGAACTGCAAATTTGGAGCCTTACTTCAAATATCTAGCATGATTGGTTCTCGAGATACCACTATGTGACCTGCTAACTAACTATGAAGTTAGTAGATCACTTGATTACACCCACTATTTGGTGAAATGCAAATCTGGAAAAGAAATGCAAAAATTGTACAAGAAAAAATTGCAAATTACTGCGTTGGTCCCTGTTGCCCTGCCAAATTTACAGACGTTGCTACATGGACAGATATAAGCAATTATCTAGAACTATTTGAATGGAAGAGTCACCAAAAAACAAACTTGAAAATAAATTATAGGAATAAGCTTTTTTTTTCAAAACAGTAAAACTAAAAATCTGTTTATTTCACGCCATGGAATGTCCCTATTATATAGAAAAAAAGGCTCTGACACAGCAGGAAAATTTTAAAACTAAATTTTTGAGAGCGATAAATTATTAAGTTGCATTTTTGAGAACATTTAATGTATTTCGCACATACATACATATGTACATTTATTGTCTAATCTGCAGCTTGATAAATGATGATGACTCTAGCGAGTTTCCAATCACTTCAGAAAATCAGGTTTAAAATTTGAGTTCTTTTTCAATGGTTTTCCTTTCACATTTAATTTTTAACTTAGGTGCCAGTTATAGCTATCATTGAAAACCATCATTGAAAAAGTTAACTGTTGCTTTTGAGACCTTTCGAAAGTTTAATCATTGAATATTTTAATGCAGAAATATAGCTTACGACATCAAAATTATTTCTCCTCCAAAAAAAATTCATTTTGACCCATATCTTCCTCATAACGTAACTTTTAATTTGTTCAATGATCATTGGTAAGGTAGTTCATCATTGAAAAATTAAAAGTCATCTTATGAGAAAAGCTGTGCCAAATTGAATTCTTTCGGCTCAACAAATTAATTAATTTGAAGAATAACGGATTCGTTAGAAAATATGAAAAAGCAAACAGGTAGGTAATTTTTATTTAAATTTATTGTAGCCCTATTTGTCGCCCCTGGCAAAGTGCCACCCGGGACATATGCTCCCTGTTCCCCCCGCCCACGCTACGCCACTGTATGGAGTTATGTTTATACCAAACACCACATATATGCATGCAAACATCTAAGTATATTTTATTTGCAATAAATAATTCACAACATGAATATCATGTCAAAGTTTTCTTTCAGTTCATTTAACTAAACTGTTATAACATTAAATGACCTTGAGAAAACTTTCAAGTTTATTAAACCAATTTAACTTTACTATGGTATAAATTATTATATTTTCAGTGGATGATGAGTTAAAAGCAACCCTTTGGATTATAATAGCGGCTATACCAAAGGCTGGAGTATCCCTCGCTCAATCGATGATTATCGCGTGTTTACCAGAATTAGTGCCACCGCACAAGAAGGCACCATTCATGTTCTCGGTTGTGACGTGGGCTAGAATCTGGCTACTGACAGCGCCGTTCGTTAATGTTCTAAAGAAGATTGCCGTACCAATGTCGCTCAGTGCATTCTGTTTTCTCAGTATTGTCGGTGGCATTTGCTTGTGCTTGCTACTTACACCAAGGCCTTCAGGACCACCAACGACGACGACGACGGCAACGTATACTTTAGCTCTAGAAAATGGAAATGCGGATGTAGAACATGAAACATCGACCAAAGACGTCAACAAAGGGCTTTGGACTATCGAAGTTTACGATAATCCGGTTCCTGTTATAGATCAATAGGTTGGAATTTGGAAAGGTATCGAAATACATATCTACATAATATGTATGTGTATGTATGTATGTTGTATAGACACCTATTTTGGCAGGATCAAGTTTTTGTACTTAAATTGAGGCCTTGGATGGCTGTGCTTTGTACCTTTTTTATAATTTAAACGTTTTTGTTGGACGTACAAATTAAGAAAGACAGTATTTTAAAAATAAATTTATGGAAGGGTATAGGATACCCACCTACATAATGGAAAGAATGTAAATTATTTTATTCAAAATAAATATATTTTTATCTGTAGAAAAAAATTAAGAACAAAATGTATCTATTGGATTTTATACGAAAATTCAGCAGACATATTTTTATAAGAATTTAATGTTGTGAGTTAGATGTCTAAATTTAATCCAACCTTAGGGTCATACACACTGGCGGACAAAGGTAGGGCGGTCAACCCCGGGCCTCCAAATCCAATTCAACCTCTATAAAATTATTTCGTAACTTTTCAATGAAGAGATAGGTCGAATTCATAAATGTAAAAGCTCGGTAACACTGCAAAGTTTACTTATCTTTTATGAAGACAAATATTTTTCGTTAGAAGACTTTTCTACTATTTTATAATTATTGTTGTTTCCTTTTACCAATAACATCAACTTTTTTGAAAAATATACAGAAATGGTACCATTTTTCAAAAATTTATATAGTATTTTTTACAGTATTTTTTACATTTATGAATTTGGGGATAATGAAACAAAATATGTGTACATAAAATGAATGTTGGTATTTATATTTTAAGAAAAATATGTAGGTATTTACCTACACTACTCAACAAAAATAGAACAGCTATTTTTGAAAAACAACGGCTTATTATTAACAACGCCAAGTTAATTATTTTGAAGAATAATTGATGAAAAAAGGAAAAATATTTAGTCCGGAATTAATTTTCTGTTTAAATTAAATTTGTTTTTATTTAATAGCCGAGTTTTTTCATATTCATTTTTTTATTCAGCAAAATCAAAACAAACACTGAGTAGTGTGATTTGCTTTGCGTTAAAAAAAACACGGCTAATATACAGGGTGTCCAGTAAATAATGGGTAACCTTGGAATACCTCATAGTAGACTTTATGACCATCCTGAAAACTAATACAAAAAAGTCTATCCCAACCAAAAGAAAAGATATGTGCATTTTTTTGTTCAGTGCATTATTTTTTGCGTTACTTTACGTTTTTGAATACCATGACTACGAGTGAATGAATTCTACCGTTTTTTTTTTCGTAGCAATATTTAAAATTGTTTGTGCCAAAACATAAGAAGACAAAAAATATAATAACTGTTGGAATTCTTAGAGAAAAAAATTATTGAACTTTGATTTTCGATGCAAAATTTGAACGAAAATAATTTTTGAAAAAGTTAAATCTTCTCTGGTATGAAAAAATGCATGAATACCTAAGTGGCCAACTATTTTTAAAATATGCATGTCGAATGCGGATTTTAAAATGGTATAGTTTATTATTATATCTAGAGCAAATAGCAAGTTATTTGTAAAAATCTGCATTACTAGAGCCAGTTAAGCAAAAACAAAAGTTTTCAAAATAAGCACAGTAAACGTGAAAATAATATTATGCGTTGAACATGGTAGATATTTGATTGATTGCCTGTCTTTATAAATTTGTCCTTATGATAAATCCAGCTTTTAACTCCTAGGGCCGAATGCAACATTACCAAAAATGTTGAAAAAGTGCAAAAAACGGCTACATTTTCCAGCTTGTTTTGAATTATACCTCTTCAATTGTCCTTTTAAAAAACCATCAAATATTTTGGTAGTGGTTATTACCAAATTAATTTTCTTATAAGAGGTGCATTAAATAAATCGAATACAGCAAGCCGATCAGCTTCTCAGAGGAGGTATGCAATCTTATGCAAGCCGCTGCATTATAGTGATGGGTAGGACCAGGGCTGCCGAAGTGAGTACTAAGGGAGTATTTGTACTCCCCAACCATTCACTGTACTCCCGTACTCCCCTCACTGTGATTGTACTCCCCTTGAAAATTCCCAAAATGTTTGCAAAAAGTCGTTATAATTGTGCTAATTCTAGCGCATTGAAAACATTCATTGGTTTATTGTTTTTTTTTTTTTACTCTGCAGAAGTAGTGTCAATTTTGAAAAAAGACAAAAAATAAAATCTACATTTAACATATTTATAGAACAAAACAAATTTTTCATTAGTTCTTTCATGGTCGTCTTCAAGATGGAGAAAAATAAAACCTGCCACAGGAAGTTCCAATTTATTAGCAAGATCGGTTCTTCAGAGAAGACATCACATTTTTGAAAAAATGTGTTAGATCCGAAAGTCTAAATTAAAAAAAAAAAAACATTTTTTATGGTAATTTAAGTTTCTAATGCCAATGCTACTATGCCAAAGTTATGTTAATGTTTTTAACAAAATTGATCAGTTCTGTTCTTCTTTTCACCCTTAATGCTGGATTTACATGTATCTATGTACGTCTGCAAATATGAAGAAAAGTAGAGCGGGACAGATGTATGCCAAAAATCCGATCGTGTGAAAGAGAACCATCAAGAAGATGAACATGTTCGTCTTCATATCTGCATTATGGCACTCCCTATAATCTGCATGTACGAAGATCTTCTGCATTTTGGTTCGGTTTCTACCCAACAAATGTTAATTTAAATTTTGCAACACCTTTTTTTTGCAGAAGTCAGACGAAGATACATGTAAATCCACCATAAATAATTGGTATGAATGAAGTATAAATTATTAAAAATGGTTTAATAAACTTATATTTCTAGCTCGTTTGTGAATTGAAAATCGTGTTAAATGTTATTCGATGATAATTTTGGCCCTAACGAGGTGATAATTTGTTCGTAATTTAAATCAAATTTGCACAAGGCCAAAATATTAAAGATCTATGTTTTTTCTTGTGTACTCCCCACAAGCATAAAATACTCCCCTCCAATCCTCTAGAATACTCCCCTCCAATCCTCTAGAATACTCCCCTCCGAAATTTTATAACGGCAGCCCTGGGTAGGACACGAATTTCAAATGAGTTTGTATGAGGTACTCATTTTTTGAAATGAGGTGGTACTTTGTCCCACTTCAAATGTATCATAGGACAAACCTATTTGAAGGGACATATTCAATAAGAAAATTTCAATTTTTCAATGAGTTCTCTTCAATTCTAATGATCATGAAATTTGAATAAAACGTATCAGTACACTACTAGAGTAAACACTAACCACGCACCAGAACAAATGATTTTTTCTCATATCTTTCTTTAATAAAAAAAATAAAATAAAAAAATGTAGTTGCAGTTGTAAAAAAAATTCTCTCAAACGGACAATAACAAACCTCCTTCAATTTTCAACCCTCTGCATGATTATCTGCATATCTTCATTATTTGTTCATTGTAGTTTTGTAGTGCAACATTCATAAATGACCTCCTCATTTTCCTTCCTCGTCCTCATTCTCTACTCTAACAAACGTACTTCAAATGTCACAACTTGCAGCAATGTCACAGCCTGGGACAATGTAACGAATTTTGTTCGATTGCGGCATTTTAGTAATTAGTAGGTACCTACTCGTAATACAAAATTTGACGCATTCATTGGTTGAGGAGAGAATGTACTACTATAATGAGCACGAGGTATTTACTCATTTCTACATCATAGATACATCCTCAAACGAGTTTTGAGAAAGGATGCGTAATAAGTGCACACTGCGTTTATTGGGTGTTATTATCTTAAAACAACAAAAAATATTCTGCGAAAAAAGTGGGAATTTGTGTGCGTTTAAAATTATGAGTGAGAAGTAAGAATAGTAAGAGTAAAAACAAATATTTTTTGTTGTTTTTGGTGAGGTAATACATTTTGTTGCTTTGAGGTGATGGGACATTTCAAAGTGGGGTGTGCGACATTTGTGTTGCCTCATGTATGAGGTACCCATCACTACTACATTACAAATATGCCAGAGATACAGGCAGATGGACATGAGGTCTGAGGCCAATTTTATGGCCACCCCGTTCACCAGACCTAAATCAATTTAATTTTTTTATTGGGGCTGCATTAAGAAAATCGTGTACAGCAAGCCCATCAGGTCCTTAGAGGAGATGAGAAATCTTAGGGAGGCAGCTGTATTACAAGATTCTGAGCAAAAATTAACAAGATTTTTATAAGATTTTCATTTATTCGGAGGTGCAGAACCTGTATTAGAATGGGTGGAAAATTGTTTGAGTATTTGTTTTAAAGTAAAAAAAATATCTATTTTTGTTTTTGTTTCTAACTAAGTGATCAAGTGATTGAAAGTTGGCTCAAAACTCAAAAGACTATTTGTTTGAAGAAAATAACAAATAAATTAAAAGCAACTGCGAAAATATTTTATGGTTATGTTAGGGCCCAATAGACCAGGTATAATTCAAAAGAAGCTTGAAAATGTAGCCGTTTTTGCACTTTGTTGACATTTTTGGTAATGTTGCAATCGGCCTTAGAAGTTAAAAGCTTGGATTTATCGCTAGGATAATATCATAAAAACAGGCAATCAATCACAAATCTACCATGTTGGACGCATGATATTATTTCTACGTTTAATTTGCTAATTTTTAAAACATTTGTTTTTGCTAAATTTATTCTCTTGTTGCCGATTTTTACCAATAACTTCCTATTGGTTCAAGATGCAATAATAAATTATACCATTTTGAAATCCGCACTTAACGCGCATATTTTCAAAATAGTTGGCCACTTAGGTATTCATGCATTTTTCCATACCAGAAATGATTTAACTTTTTCAAAAATTATTTTCTTTCACATTTTGCATCGAAAATCAAAGTTCAATAATTATTGCTCTAAGAATTCCAACAGTTATTATAATTATTGTGTTCTTATGTTTTGGCACAAACAATGTTAAATATTGCTACGAAAAAAAAGCGGTAGAATTCATTCACTTGTAGTCGTGGTATTTAAAAACGTAAAGTAACAAAAAAAAAAAATGCACTGAACAAAAAAATGCACATATCTTTTCTTTTGGTTGGGATAGACTTTTTTTTATTAGTTTTCAGGACGGTCATAAAGTCTACTATGAGGCATTCGAAGGTTATCCATTATTAACTGGGCACCCTGTATATGTATTTTATAGTAAACAGTTAAGAAAAAAATTAATTCTCGAACTCAAAATTTTGAAAAATGATTTTTTTTTTGTTGTTTTGTCTCGTTTTAAATAATCAATGCTTTATCTTTATCTCCATTGAATTTTAAATTAAGACCTTAAACCCAGATGCTTAACGGCCAATTTCTTGAGAAAGTTCTGAAATAGATTTAAAACTCGATATAAGAACCCTCCGTTTATCTATTGAACTTAGTTTTAAAAATATTTCCTTGATGATACTTTAATTCCGATGCGGTTTAAATTTTGTTTCGTGTATGTAGAATGTAGCTGACTTTTTTGTCTTGAAAAGAAATCAAACTATGTTGAGTGTGTATGTGTTAAGTACATAAAAGTGCAATCATTTTCTGAAAATATGGTTAGTAATGGTAATGTCGCCAAGATATTAGAATCCCTGATTATGAATTTGTGTTTAAGGGGGTTGAAGAGGATATCCCGAAACCAAAAAATATACTTTAATGGAAAAAAAAACGAATTCGGCAGCGTGCTTGCATTATGATAAACACTGACCTTAAAAACTTAAGAAATAAAAGAATCAAAGTATGGCTGAAATATTCCAAATCCAGAGCTGATGAAGATCATATAGCTTACTCCGAACTGAAGTTTATATTTTCTGACTATTCTAGTATTTTATATTCCGATTACTTTTTAGAAATCAAAAATGATCTAAAACTGAACCATAAACATTTTTGGAACTTCGTGAGTAGT
Organism: Melangyna quadrimaculata; assembly: GCA_949320155.1. Taxonomy (NCBI): domain Eukaryota; kingdom Metazoa; phylum Arthropoda; class Insecta; order Diptera; family Syrphidae; genus Melangyna; species Melangyna quadrimaculata. The sequence goes on along the minus strand of OX439483.1, from coordinate 202,465,376 downwards.
AAAAGAAAATTGACGGCTTCCCCAACTCTATTATGTTTTTCAATAACGCAACCAGTCATGACTCTGGTGAAATATCTATTATGTTTGCACGTTTTTTTAATTAAAATTTTTGTTTTACCCGGGGCTTAGACAAGCGAGTAGAACTAGTAGCGTATATGTGTGTTAGTGTATTTGAACACAAGAGAGTCGACTAGTAGGGCAAATAGTATAATATTTTTGCCTGCGAGTAGCCTGCCAGTTATCCTGCTAGTGTAGTGTATTGTTTTCATTTATTTGTTTTGTTTCCATAGTTTCCATAATTTGTATATTTTTCTGTATGAAATATTTTTAAAAAATTATACTAGTTGACAAAACGCGCAGAGAGCTACTAGTCACACATACATCCATAAAACTAACACTATGATACAAATGCTACTAGTTCTACTCGCCTGTCTAAACCCCGGGTCAGCTAATTTAATAGATACAGGTAGCTGCCGTACAAAGATTTGGGTAATAATAAGATTTTCGATTTTGATTAAACAAAAATGTACCAGGTTTTTATTGATTTAGCAAGTGCGTAGTAATTTTTTTGTATATTCCCGAATATCTCATCCTCACCTCACGGTTTTTCTTGTCAAGAAATATTATATTTAAATCAAATATTTATAAATATAATATTTAAATCAAAATATTTCGAAATGTTTTTTAAACTTGTTATTAATATTCCATTGTTAACCAGGCACGTGGTGGCGCTACGGGAGGCTCCGCGAAATAAGGCCCCAGGAAATAAGTCAAAAAAAAAGCACACAAAACAACAACAGCTATTCTGTTACTCCTTGATGATTTGCAGCACGATCTTCATTGAAAAGCAGTAGTAAGTAACAGAATAGCTGAAAAAATCACTTTTAATTTCGTAAACTGGTCTTACCATTTTTTTTTTACTTATGGATAAAAGAAAAAAAAAGGCCTATGAACATCTATTGCAGTACATAAAAGATAATATTTTTGATCTAAATTCTTCCAAATGTTTGACGGATTAAGAGCAGGGAATGAGATAAGTCGTCAAAAATATTTTCCCACGAACAAAATTAATTGGATGCGGGTACAAATTTGTAGAAATTTCATAAAAAATTCTAATATTAAAGGTTCCACTTATGTCAGGCCGTTAGGCGTAACATGCAAAGTAAACACGTTTTATTTCAGTATATCAGAGCCTCAAAACCGGCATCATCAGTTTTCCATTAAATAATGGCTCTTCCTTTGCTGCCACCAAATATGATAGAAAAGGCATTTCCAGACATAAACTACAGGATTTTGTTGATGGACATAAACAACAATTTTTAATCATTCTTAAAATATTTTGAAAAATACTGGATTGAAGAAGTAATTTTAAGTTTATGAGACATCTGAAGCCCGATCATTCAAAGTTAAATGAAGAACAAAATGTTTTGATGCAGTTAGGTTGCAATGATACAGTAGAATATGAAAGCACATTTTTAGTCCAAAATTTGAAAGGGCGTGTGCCCGAAATTTTGGATCTTATCGCTAAAAATTGTTATTACCAAACTGATAGATAATTACCTTTATAATTAATAGGGTATTTCCCCCGTTTTTTCAACTCTTGGAAAATAAGTGAGACATTCAAATGATTTTTTTAGGAGCTTTAACTGGTCACTTTGCTTCCTCGATAGTGACGTAGATGCCAGTACAGATATGATCACAAATTTAATTAATTGTGGAATGAGAAATTTTATCCCGAATAGGGTAAAATCTATCAAACCCAAAGAAAACTCATGGTTTGATTCGAGCTGTAAAGAGGTTATCAGGATCAGAGAAGTAAGCTTCCGTTGTTATAAAGCCAACCCTACTGAGGAAAACCGGAAAAAGTTTCAACAAGCTAGAAAGACCTGTAACGTTCATATTCGACGAACCAAATTTTTACATGATCAAAAGTTACGGCAAAAAATACTACAATGTCCCAAAGGTAGTAAAAATTGTTGGTCATTTGTAAAAAACATACGAAACACCATCTCGTCCTCGGTTCCAACGCTCGTCTTCAATGATACTCCTTTTGTCAGCTCGCAAGATAAAGCCAATTTGCTTGCAGCACAGTTTGCTGTTAATTCGACGCTGCCAGAAAGTGTTATGACTCCTCCTGTACTTGAGAGCGTAAATGATTTTATGGGACAAATCTTCTTTCGCACTCGTGCAGTTGCTAGAGTTCTAAAAGATCTCGACGTTCAAAAATCCGCTGGCCCGGATAGTATCCCTCCCATTGTTCTGAAGAGGTGTTCTTCAACGCTGGCAAAACCACTGCCACTGCCACTGTAAGCTTTTCCATCTGTCCTACTCTACTGGTCTCTTTCCGAGTGGATGGAAAACAGCATTTGTCCAGCCTGTCCCTAAAAAAGGCGTGTCTTCTTCCCCCTCCAACTATCGACCAATTGCGCTTACGTCCCTTCTTTCCAAGGTCATGGAAACGCTGATTAATTTTCAGCTAAAGAAATATCTCGAAGAACGAAAGCTTCTTAATGACCGGCAGTACGGCTTTCGTAGCAATAGGTCCACTGGTGATCTGATGGTATATCTCACCGAACAGTTTTGGAGAAAGTAAGATTATTCCGCTTGATATTTCAAAAGCATTTGATAGAGTTTGGCATCAAGCTCTCTTATCGAAAATGCGTGCATTTGGTATCGATGAATCTCTTCGTCGTTGGATTCGAAATTACCTTTCGGACCGCTCAATACAAGTTGTATTGGACGGTTTCAAGTCTGAAATCCACAAAATAAATGCTGGTGTACCCCAGGGCTCCGTTTTGTCTCCGACCCTCTTCCTTATATTCATAAACGATCTCTTATCTGAAACTTCTAATCCATTAAACTGTTTTGCTGACGACAGTACCCTCAGCTTTTCATATTCGTTTCTTGATTCACATCCATGTCCTTCGGATGTGGGACTTGAACGGCAGCGTATGATAAGCTCATTAAATTCTGATCTCGACAGTATTGTCCAGTGGGGAATAAAATACCGTGTAGAATTTAATGCTTCTAAAACTCAATGCTGTCTCCTGTCGTTAAAGCGGAACCCACCCCCAATGCTGCTATCCATGAGCGGCACTTACATAGAGGAAACTGAACAGCTTTCAGTCCTCGGTATGTGCGTCACAGACCACCTTTTGTGGAATGATCACATATTTGACATCGCCAAAAATGCTGCTAGGTGTTTATGTTTTCTCCGTCGATGCAAGAAATTTTTCTCCCCCTCTGATCTGGCTGTGATCTACAAAGCCTTTATTCGTCCAAACCTTGAGTTCAACTCCCATATTTGGGCAGGTGCAATAATCCAATAACCCAATTGAGTATATTGGATAGAATTCAAGAGAGAGCTCTTAAAATGATAGGTGAAAGAACTATAACGGAAACGTTTACATCTCTGGAGCACCGTCGAAATGTTTCATGCCTTTCGTTGTTTTACCGTTATTTTAACAAACATTGCTCTAGTGAAATAGCCAGTTGCATTCCTCCCCTTAAACAATTCAACCGTAATACTCGCGATTTTAGGAATGCCCATCAGATTACCCTTGAGCCCAACTTCGAACGTACTGTTAAGTACAGAGATTCTTCCTTTAGTCGCACTACACGAATTTGGAATGCTCTACCCAGCTCTATCTTCCCCTCCCATTGTGATCTACAGACATTCAAAACCAATGTACATCGGTTTCTCCTTTCAAATCCCCTCCAACCTACCTAACCGCTCGTGCTGTGTTTTTCACTTTAAGGGTATTCACAACCCCTTTAGCGCGCGCTAAATATATATAAAAAAAAAGAGTTGTAGAAGCAATAAATAATTATTTCGCAAAAAAATTGTTTAGATAAAAAAGGTGGAAAATTTAATTATCTTATCTATAAGTTGGGTCATAACCATTTTTAGCGAGAAATGCAAAATGCGCCTGTAAATCGACAAAACACAAAATCCAAAATTTCGGGCACACGCCGTATCAAATTTTGGTCTAAGAATGTGGTTTCATATTCTACTTCATCATTGCAACCTACCTGGATCAAAACATTTTGTACTTCATTTAACTTTGATAGAATTGCTAGATTGATCGGACTCCCGTGAAGTTGGCCCCAAATTTTCAAAAAATTGAATTTTTTATAGATCTGGGTATATTTGAAAGAGTTCTTGCCCAAAAATAGAAATAGTTCCCCGTAATTCTGGCCAGAAACAGAAAAAAACTATATTGGGGGGCCAATTTCACGCCCCCTTTTATCATGAAAAAGAGTTTTGATAAGAAATGTCTGTTCTTGATGAATAGTTCTGGAGTTCTCAATGGGTTTTGGAAATAGTTCTGCAAAATTAGAATTTAGAAAAATTACCAATGCTAGGTAACACTTTGTTTTTTTCTATTTTGTCGGAGTTCTGTTAAGAGTTCTAAGCAGAAGAGTTCTAAACAGAACTCCAATAAACTTTTTTCTCCCACCTACACATAAAAAGTTATAAGCTTAAAATTAAGAAAAATTACCAATGCTGGGGGGACTAACTTCACACTTAGTTTTTTCTATTTTGTCGGAGTTCTGTGGAGCTCTGGGGAGTTCTGTTTATATTTCTGGGAAGCCCTATACACTAACAAACTTTTCTGTCCGACTTATACATAAAAAGTTCTAGGCTTTCACAGAGCACCAATGCTGAAGGGGCCAACTTCACAAATATTTTTTTCAATTTTTTCGGAATTATGGGGAGTTCTGTTTAGAGTTCTGGGTAGCCCAACAAAAGTTCTAAACAGAATTCCAACTAACTTTTTTCTCCCACCGACACATAAAAAGTTATAAGCTTAAAATCAAGAAAAATTACCAATGCTGGGGGGGCTAACTTCACATTTGGTTTTGTCTACTTTGTCGGAGTTCTGTAATGTTCTGTTAAGAACTCTTATAGGGCTACTTAGAACTCTAAGCAGAACTCCCCAGAATCAATTTTTTGAAAATTTGAGGGACAAATTCATGGGAGTATTGATCGGGCTACTGGTTCTGTTTTATTTTCATCCTTTAACTTTAAGATAGGGTGTGACAACTTTTCTGTCTATAAGCAAAATATTCGGACGAATATTTGTCGGCCAAAACATTGATGGGCATATTTGCGTCATTTGTAAGGATTTGCGGGCAAATATTGTTCTGTTGCCTTGGTAGGCATCTAAAACTATGCAGTGAATGCAACCTAAAAATTCAAGCGGAGACTATTGCTGAAGGGCAGGGGAACTATAAGTGTCTTTGTGGCAGGGAAATTGTGCAGGAAGCAATTCAAGTATTTGTTATCAGTTTAGGATGTTATTTCATTTTCTAAAGTTTAGTTCAATATGAAAAAAAAAATTGGGGTTTTGTTTCATTTTCCCAAAAAAGTAAAAACAAGATAGGGCTTTATTTCATTTATTTTGTGCCCATTTTTTCATTTCGGTGGGGCCTTATTTCATTGGGGCATAACTTCATTATGAAAAAATACCCCAATTTGGGGCCTTATTTCATTTTTTCTTTTGGGGCCTTATTTCCTGGGGCCTTATTTCGCAGAGCCCTAAGGGATACCGGAAGGCGTATTGCCAAACTGTATATCAGTACAGAGCTCAGGCGCTCTACAATAGACTACAGAATGCTCATTCAAATTAAGAGCAGACTCTGTCAGATAAAAATCTGATTTTTCTGTGTTGTTATACATTTTGCTCAGGAAACTAAGAGCAATGTACCTAATGTGATTACAGAACACAGATCTATCGTTCACGTTGGTATAGCTATTATGTGTGTTGAGCTCTGGGTTGGTCTTGGTCTTGGTATCAAGATTTTCATTTTCAAGATTTTTCAAGATTTTAATCAGGAAACTTTGCTCAATCTGAACTAGCATATAGTTTGCTTCAGCTCTTTTAATATTTTACAAGCAAATTGCATGTGACCACAGAGCTCTCTGTGGTAGCATACAGTTTGCTCTACAATACCTACTTTTAAATTCGGTTACCAGCAAATGGCTGTGCACAGTCTATGGAGATCTGTGCTGATATACAGTTTGGCAAAAAGCCACCGGTCCAGACGAAAACCAGGGATCCTAAAACTTAAGATGTAATTTTATCGTTTTTGCTTCCCTTTCGACTTATAAGGGTTTTTATGATTTTTGATCTCTCTTTTTTAACTGGATTTAACTTTGCCAAAAAACAACTGATTCTTGAATATTTTTTTGTACCCGCGCTGAAAAACAATCTAGTTTTCAGCAGGGCACTAGAGAGTTTTACATAGATTCTTGCAAGGCACTAGAAAGATTTAGCAAAGGCTAGAACACGGACCTTGGCGATTATGAACCCTTTTGCCCCGACAGGCAAAAAAAAAAAGCTGGCTTATGTGGGACTTGATCCCGCGATCTTCTGATTGTCTGTCCAATGCGCTACCTCGCTATACAAAAATTCAATGTCGAAAGTGAATAAAATTCATTCCATATTGCAACATACAGAATAGAACCGGATTTTATGTACCTGCTTTTTAGGTAGAACAACTTAGAACAGGGTTTTCCTCCTTGAACAATCCTATACAGATGTCTCACACCCATAGTAAAAAGTGTGATACGAAAAAGGAAAAAATAAAAGAGAGAAAGAAATGTCGTATGATGCTGAAATTGTGTGGTGCTTATAAAATAAGAGTTTTGGGTGTACAAGAGACATTCCTGATGGGGTACTGATACATGTCCAACAAGTTTTTACTAGGGAGGGCCTCATGAGTGTTTGAAAAGTTAGCTTCGTCTAAATTTTTGGCACTGAAACCCAGCAAGGACTTGACAAGTTTTCCTTGTCTAGGTTTTCCCTACTGAAAAATTACTAGGGCCTTGCCCAAACTAGACAGAAACTTGGCATTTTTCCAGCGGGGTATTAATACAAAAGCACCTAGGAATTTTTACCCGTCATTTCCGATTAACCTGCTTCTTGAATTGCTTTATAACTAGCTTATTAATTTTTCTGAATATGAAATTTTAAAAATTTGTACCCTTTCATGCTTACCGCTTTTGCCTTTTTTTGAAAAACCCATACAAAAAACTGCAGACCGTGAGCTTCGATGTTACACATACAATAAAACATATAATTTTAAAGCACCTAGTATTTTGTATATACAAGTTAATGCATTGCGAATATCTTTTTAACTCTTCCAGAAGGTAAAGTTTTTTACACACCATTTTTAAACGTTTAATTCCATAGAAGAACGACCTTTATCACAATTAGTTTATGCTAGAATTTTAATGTAAAGGTACCTACCACAATTAATTTAAAAGACACCTACACATTTCATAATGCTTTCGGCTGTCCCTTAACTTTAAAACTTATTTATGATTTGTGGATTGTTTTATCCCTTTGGCATTTAAATTGAGAATGCTTTCTTTTTAAACCTCCACACAATAGGGTGGTTCTTGGGTTGTATTTTTGTTTTGTATTCCACTTTGGAAAGCCATCACTAATGGCAACAATAATTAAAAATTAACATAAAGGAGTAGGTATCACTCAAAGAATTCGATGTTAGACCTGTTACCCGCATGGTATTGCTATAATTCTAAACTATAAATTTTGGCTCTTTGTTGTTTTAATTAAACCAAGTTTTCATAATTTGCCTTCCATTTTTAATTGGTCTAACAACAGGACACCTGACATTTTCATATTATTAAAAGGTCACGAAAAAGGAATAACAAAATGTACATACTTACCAGGGGTGTTGCGGATTCGCATTCGCACAGCGGAACTTCCGCTTTAAATTCAACATTCGCATCTGCAAAAAACATTGCGGAGCTTATGCGGATGCGAACAAGTCATGTTGGGGCGGCGTGGCGGCGCACGTGCTATAGATATTTTGCTTGCAGACAGTGACAAGAAGCAATGAGTTTGTTTTGTTTTCTTTTGATTTTAGTATTGTAATGACGGTTGAAAGGTAAAAGTTGTTGAGATAAGAGTGAAATTTGTATGTTACCTGTCTTATATCCGCATCAGCATCCGCGGATATGAGCCTTTTAATATACGCATCCGCGGATGTCAACAAATCTGCATCCGCAACATCCCTGATACATAGGTATATATTGATTTAATGTGTTAAAAAATTGAAACTGAATGATGGCTAGAATATTTAAATTGTATGACCACCTTAATTTAACACATACTCTCAGTCAAAAAAGTCTCCGTACAGCTTCAACATTTTATTATTTTCAAAAATGTTATTTAAAGTACTACTTAAATTTGAGAGAAAATGACTATAAATGAAAGAAATAAATAAAAAATAGATAAAAACTCACATTTTTATAAAATAAAACCAACATTTATTGAGTCCAACACTTGAAAATTCATCAACAAAAAAGTCTCCGTACATCAATTGAATTTACCTACAAGGTGATTCACCTAAGGTGTAACAAAAAGTTAGAGCACAATAGGTTTGGGGTCGAGACAATCAAAAACACGTACAAGAAAGGAGGAGTCTATTACCCTCTCGTAGAGGCTGGAGGGGCAATTATCAAAAAACATTGACATAAAACAGAAAAGAAATTTTTATAAGACAACGGTAACGAGTACATACCCGTGTTATACGTTTTTGCAAACCCAGAAATCCCTTCTTTTATATTATTTTTAAATAAAGTTGTTATAGTGAATAGTTTTCGAAAAATTAATTTTCAAAGTTAAAATTTTGAAAAAAAAAAAAAACTGAACACAAAAATTTCAAACTAATTTTTTCTAAAGTTTTCTTTGTTAGGTACTAGTTTTGTTTTCAAAATTAAATGCTCCATTTGATTCTCAGTCAACCGCTGAAACCCCGATGGCCCTAGGAATTTTAAGTTTCAAAATACTAATAAAATTATGAGCCAACCAAGAACAATCCGACTTTCAGCTTCGTTTTTTCTTGTTTTACTTATAAGTTATAAAGTTTAAGCTGAAGTTATAAGTTTATTTTGAAAAGTAAATGTTCTAGAGCAGTGTTTCCCAAACTTTTGTGTGCTATGCCCCACAGAACCTTTCCAAAATACTCATGTCCCCCTAACATTATATGAAGATACCAATTTAATTTTGAACATACAAAATCTGTAATGTCTAGTGCAAAACTTGAATATCCTGACGTAAGGAAGAAATCTATAGAAATTAAGTAAACCATAAGTTTATTTTCAAAACATACGAGTATAATTTAGAACTGAAATTCAAATAGGAAATAAATTAATAATTATTTAGTTGTCACTTTTTATGTTATGTAATTGTTATTATTTAAATCCCTTGCGCTTTATGCGTCATTCAATTTAGCTACAGTCTTAAGTTTCCCTGTATTTTTTTATATCCAGCCAATTTCTTTTTTGTTATCAGTAAGTTAATTATGGCACTTAATCCACATTCAGTTAAATACCAAGATTAAAAGGGAAAATAAAACAGTTCCCATGCATATTTGGTTGCATTGGGGTATTTGATTTCGGTTAAAAATAAACGTGAAAAAAACTGATTCATATTTGTCGTCAACTTAGTGCCATTGAGTGAAGTGAAGTTCTTAACCGTTGATACAATTGATTAACACAAAAGCAGATCCTGCACAGAGAAAAAAACAACGTAAAATCAAAGCAAAGAAACTTTGATTCTAATATTTTTCGGAACGATTTGGTGCCAACGCCAAGCGACCAACGGAGCGACTTTAATTCAAAGTGATTTCTTACTTAAAAACGAACTAGATTTTACTACGTTTATATGTTGATTTAAAGTGGAATCAAGGTTAAATCAAATTAATCCATCTTTTAAAACAACATTTATCTACTTCGAATCAACGTAGATTGAACTTCGCTTGGTTAGGTATTGATTCAAAATGGCTACCCACGCCACGCTTCTTTGTTTAAATTTATGTAACATAAAGACAAATGTATATTCATGCTCGATGCATTTCATTTTTGTGGTGAATCATTAATTTGTGACGCCTTAAAGTTAATCGTTTAATGCTATGAGTATTTCATAGTAATAAATATAGGAAAAGTAATTAAATATTGTTTTTCGATTATATGACAGTGAATTTTAAGTGCGCGTTTAATTTGTTCACAAATGTAAGGGAGCTACCTCGAAAAACAACAACGCGCTCTCGAAATTCTTTATATTAAGCTTACAAATACAAACAAATTGAGGTTTATTAGACTATGCAACACTTTGAAACTACGTTGATGACACTTTAAATGCCACAAAAGTGGATCGCAATGTAAAATGTGTATTTCAATGTAAAAATGAATACGTTTCACTTTGATGCAAGGTTGAGCGCACTTTAAATGTGGATCTCAATGTAAAAATGATAACGTTTCACTTTAAAACAACGTTGAACGGAATGTAAATGTACAAAAGTTGATTTCAATGCATAAATAAAAATGTTTTACTTTGAAACTAGGTTGAATCTCTTAAAATTACGTCGCATATTAAAATTAACAATCTTTCAACGTAAAAATAAAAATGCGCCACTTCATTTAAAATACTTTAGATCAAATACGGTCGTATTTAATTTTAGATCGCAATTTTTCCCTCAGTGTGGGTTCGTTCCGAAATATTTCTTTAAGGGTGGAAACAAAAGAAGCATAGATTTTTCGGAGAGAAGTGTAATGCAGCATAACTTTAAATTGCCCCCTATAATATCAAATTGCCCCCTGTGGGGCGTGGGCCCCACGTTGGGAATCACTGTTCTAGATCCATAGGGTTTTCAGCGGTTGACTGAGAATCAAATGGAGCATTTAATTTTGAAAACAAAAGCATTTAATTTTGACAACAAAGAAAACTTTTGAAAAAAAAATTTTTTGTGTTCAGTTTTTTTCAAAATTTCAACTTTGAAAATAAATTTTTCGAAAACTATTCACTATAACAACTTTTTTAAAAGTAATATAAAAGAGGGGATTTCTGGGTTTGGAAAAAAGTATAACACGGGTTTGTACGTGTTACCGTTGTTTTACAATAATTTCTTTTCTGTTTTATGTCAATGTTTTTTGATAATTGCCCCTCCAGTCCGTACGAAGGGGTAATACACTCCCCCCTCTCTTGTACGAGTTTTTTATTGTCTCGACCCCAACCTACGCGCTCTAACTTTTGTTACACCTTAGGTGAATCACCCTGTAGGTAAATTCAATTGATGTACGGAGACTTTTTTGACTGAGTGTACATAGGTACATATTGCCTACAATAATAATTATTTGTATTTACCCTTAAGGTTTCAATTAAATATTGTCTACATAAATGTCCACAGGCTGGGTCCATTAAAAATAACTTTGGGAGCAATCCTACTAAGATGCTTTGAAAAAAAAAATAATAATAAAAGTAAATCTCATTTCAAATTGTCTGTTAAATAAATTAATAAAATACATTAATTTGATAAAACATGACTAAAGCAGGCACAAGTCGATTAATGACGGGAAAATACAATTTTATTTAAATATTTATCATTGTTTAAATATAAACATTTGTCTTCAATACTAATTAGATTAAGATGTAAGTCTTTACTTTAAACCGTGTTGGGTGAATTGGCTGGTGCCTACACCTATGTGTATATGTATACTCATTCTCAGCTTTATAACGCTGAGAAAACACGCGGTTTATGATTCGGTAATCGGTTATATTGAGTGTAATTATGTGATAATGATTTACGTTCATTACCTTGACTTTGAGACAGTTGCAGTAACGTTTTGTTTGTAGTAATGGAAAGCAATGAGTGTTGGCAGTTGGGTAATAAGTGGAGCTTGTAAAATTGTAAATAGGGGCGAATGCCAAAGTGCTTGGAGTTTTGAAACAGTACCGATATAATTAAGACAGATGATACGAATCCAAGTTCTGACACTACGCACTATTTACAGGAGCAATCTCAGGTGATTTTTGACCCCCCCCCCTCTAACTTCAGTACCAATAAAGTCAGAAACTTTAAATTCGTAGTATTTGCTAAGCTCACAAGGCTTAGGTAACTCACCAAATTTCAATTCTTTAGCATTAGTGGTTCCCGAGATACTGCAAAAATTGCTAGAACCGTAACTGACTCACTCACTGACAGATCATCAAAATTATGGAGCACTTCCCGACATCTTAGAATATTGTAATTTCGCACAACGGTAGGCCTTGGAGTTTATACAAAAGAAAAAATGGGCACGACTGGATCTCACAAACTCGCTCTCGTAGCTAACAACTTGAACGTAGCTTAAAATTGACAATGTGCATATGTGGTGATTCTATAACATTATGATATCATTAAAAAGAGTTTTGAAAACAATTTAAAATATATATTTTTACCATAATTTATTATAAATTTGTATTTTTTTTTAATAGCTAAAACAGATAGAACAAAGAAAAAAGTAAGCCATCTGATTTGTTTGATAAATATGAATTTTTGAAAAAAGAAATTCAAACATCATTAGAGCGGTTTTCTTAAAAATTAATTGCCAACTTTTAGAATTAAATAAAATACAATTTTAAACAAAATTAAAAAAATATTCATCGAACCGTTTTCAAGATATCGAATTTTCAAAACAAAAATTTCAATATTTTTTTAAAAATCCAAAAATCATTTTTTTTCCAAAATTTTATATGCAAAATTGTTCATATTTTAAAGGGCCTCTTACATAAAAAATTTGGTTGAAATCGGCGTAGCCATTAACGAGAAATTTGAAAACCAAAAAATTGGTTGGATGCCAGGTACCGTTAAAAACCGTTATAAAAAAAATAAATTTGCACCAAAATCGTTAAAGCCGTTATTGAAATAAATCAATTTTTGTATATTGGTTGTATGGTGGGTACCGTTATTTTTTGAGCTAAAAAAAAATTTAATTTCCCCTCTAGGGAATCCCATAAAAACCTTAAGTCCAAAGTTTGAAGAAAATCGCTTCAGCCGTTTAGGCTGCAGGTCGAGGTACATACAGACAGACATACGGACAGACAGACAGAATAGCGAGACTAATTTTTTCGCGTTCTCTAACATCGTAGTGTTAGGGAAAATTAATATCTCGAATTTTTTTTTTGCACGAATCCTAAACTTGACCTACACTACGTATATTGCAAGTAAAAATCGAAAATTTAAGATTTTCCATTCAGGGGGCGTGGTATCCGCCCTTTTTCTCAGAATTGATATCAACTATGTAAAGAACTTCAGATTGTCGTAGAATGATTAAGTGCGATAGGACTTACATGCAAGAAAAGGGAAAATTAAAAATTTGAAATCTTACATTGAGTGGGCGTGTCAACCATCCATTTTCCCAGAATTAACATTAAATATATTGAGAGCGCTTTCGATTGGTACAGGATTTTGAAATTTGGTAGAGCGGTTAGTTTTCAGGTACGTATACAAAGAAAAAGTTGAAATTAATTCATCCACCCACTTATTATCAAATATTATCATTTCAATGGAAAAATTCTAACTTATGAAAATTGGTGGAGGGCTAGGACTTGTAGTACATACAAAAGGCATAAATTAAAAACTTACTTTGTCTTATGATAAAAATAATCTTGGCAAAAAATAGTGAAATCACACCAAAAACATAAATGTTAAAAAAGAAGCCAAGTTCTTCTATACACAAAAACCTTGGCGTAACAAGTCAGCCATAAGAAGTAGTGAGATCTAAAAGTACGCCAAGTTCTAAGTTTAATATTCTTAAATATCAAATATTTTAAGTAGAGTAATGTGGAAGAACCTCAAAATTATCAGAGAAATCTGTTATTCAATGATTATTACTGACTTGCCGTTTTCACTGGGCCAAATGAGGTAATTTCGTTGCACATTTCCAAATGAGATCCGAAATTACCTAATTTCCCATACAAAATCACAATGAGGTAATTTCAACCTCATTTGCACGAAATTAGGTGAATGCATCCAGCGGGAATCAGTTTCAAAAGCTCTTAAAAGCTTTTGTATGAAAATATTAATACACTATACTCAACAACATAAAACAGAAAGAGAAAACAACAAAAATAAACGGCTAACTGCCATTCCAAATTCAAAATGAAATGAGATGTAAAATGAAATTAGCAAATTTGATAATAAAAACACTTTTTTGCCAAATTTCGAAATTACCTCATTTCGGCTCTAATGAAAACGTAGTATAAGTCGCGAATATAATATTTTATTTTATGTACAGAACTTCAATTTTGTTGTACTTCTACCATGGTTTGACGTATTTCTTTTTCAGCTAGTCAAAAATTTTAATTGCGAGACATTTCAATTAATTATTAGCCCGTTTCGTAGTTCTTAGTGCGTTTGGATTTTCACCTAACAATTAAAAAGTTTTTTTTACTGCCTCTTGCGAGGATTTGAAAAATCCTTCAAGAGTAAGTATCACTTGTCTTGAAAAAGTCTAGTCCTTAGAATTCGGCATAAAATTGTAGGTCCCCTCCATTCGTGTCGACACGCGCACACAGGAATGGTTTAGAGTTGTAAGTCGCTAGGCCCTGGTTCTCCACGAGGTGTTGCCCCATTAAATGTTTTTATTCAATTAATTATTTCAATGTTAATGAATGAAAAACAACAATAATAGGTACTCGTACGCGACTTATATCGCGGATTTAAATAGCTTGGTGCCACTCAAAATGTCTGTCAGTTGCATTTTCCAACTCAGGGAGCTAACCCCTTTAAATTGAGATACATTTTAAGAGATTTTATCTAGAATCAAATTGATTATCTAATAATTAAATCAGCGACTTTAATGGCGCTTTTAAACAGTTTGGCGTAACTCATACCATCTCTAGCTTATATTTTCATTTTCTTAAGTCAAAACCTTTTAATTGGTAAACATTTGAAGAATAGGCCACTAGAATACAATATAAAAATAAATCATAGCATCAGGGAATTATATCGCGACTCTTATCAGTTTGGGTTGGGGTCACTTAAGCGTCGCGTCGTCTATCACTTACATTTTAATTTGTTTGGAGTCAAGACCTTTCAATTGGAATACATTTAAAGTGGATTCCTTCAAAATTACATTATCTACTAAAAAAAAAACCAGTTGCAAAGTAAACTTAAAATGTATCAATTTGGCCAGTATTATTGACGTTGCAAATTAAAAAATATACAAATGAATTAAACCAATCAGAAGACGGAAAAGATGATTCTATGGCTCATGTGTTGAACGAATTTTGAATTAACTTCATTGTTAAAATAAAGAACTTTTGTACGATTTTCTGCTTGCGAAGACGGTTCAAACAAATCTCTGTTCCACAGGATATGTTACTTACCATTATTCGCGGAAAGTACAAGCACTATCTCTTCTTAAATTACTACATTATGGTGTGGCTATTTCTGAAGAATTTGAAACTCGATGAACTACTCTACAGACGGTTGCTTTGCTTATTCCGTGCATAGGTACAACACCGTAATATTGGGCTCCATTTCCAGCCCGATGTGCTGTACAGAAAAAAATTCTTCAAAACGATTCATTTTTGTCTATTATTATTTTTCGACAACTATTCACAAAAACGCTTATTTGCAAATGAAAATTTCTCTTTGCATATTAACGAAAAGCTTATCAAGACTCTAAATATAATTTAAAACCCAACCTAAATTTGCAAACTAACAAAACTTTTCACTTTGCAGAAAAGAACTTTTCACTTGCGTTTGGTGAAACATAATTTGCAAAGAGGAAAACTTTTCAACTTTTCATTTGAATAATTTCCTCTTTGCATATTTGCGTTTGATGAAAAGAAATTTCCAAAGTAAAAGTGAAAATTTGCAAAGTGAAAACCGAAAAGTATTTGGTGAAACAGGTCCCATGTTACAGCTTATTTTTATATATATATAGTGATATAGTGTTTGACATCAACGGCGTATACAGGGGGGGAAGTCACGGGGTCATGTCCCCCCCCAAGAACTCAAGATTATTTTCTTGATCTGAAATAATTACTTAGTAACTAGTAATTATTTAGAAAAAAAAAGCAAGTTGGTTACCTAGAAAGCTAGTAGGATTTTCGATTGGTAAATTATAGAATTCAATAGAGAATTTGAATGTTGGTAACTTCGAATCTAATAAGAAATTTAATTTTCATAGTAATGGAATACCTAAGTTATTTTGTATTCAATCGATGATACTTAGATTTTCTTCCTCGTACCTCAAATTTAACATAACAACAAACTTCTCATATCATAATACATTTACAGCCGAATCTATAATGATATTTTAAATGCTTCTTAACTTTAAACTTCCTCTAAATATCATTTAAGTGTGAAAACGATATCTATAATCAATTTTCACATTTAAGCAACGTTACTTAAACCCCTCGTAACTTAAACGCCATCCACCGCGTTTAAAGGCTGCGCAAAGCCAACTTAAATATATTTTGACACATTGTTTTGTTGTTTGTTTTTTTTTTTATTAAAACAAATTGTGTGTAGGTTCAGTATGCACTGTGTCTGTGCTTGTGATGGCCGAGTTCTATTGGTTTTGATTGTTTTTTTTTTGTTTAATAATATACGAAAATGATGTTTGGTTCCATTAAAATGAGTTGCTGAAAATTGTTTTATTTGTTTATGTCCCCACAAACTTTCTTACCAAGGAAAGAAAAAAATTTCTGAAAACCAAATAAAAAAAAAAACAAACCAAAATGGAATGGTTTCATTTCTTCCGTCTTCTTGGTTTGACGTTACATACACACATACAAACAGTTGCTTCTCTTTCTGTCTTATTATTTGTGCACTATTTATTGTATGCTTTTTTTTTTGCAATCTGACAGAAATAGCCTGAGAGTGAAAAATGTACTAGAAATTTGTAGCAGTTTTGTCAATTTTCTTGCGTTACGTTACATTACGGCTGTTTAGTTAAATATGAAAGGAATATTGATTTAAGATACAAATTTAAGTAACGTCATTTAACGGCAACTTTAATATTTAAGCAAGCTTAACTAAATAACCTCTAGAAGGCATTTTAAGATAATTTTATAGATACGGCTGTTATATCTTAAATTATATGCATGCCTAAACGGTAAACACCCTTAGCTTCCGTTTTGAGATGACAGCCAAAACCTGTTAAACCAAACAGAAATCAAAGTCTGGAGCTGTTTCCAAATGTTCACTTATAGTAAAGTAAAAACTAATAGGATTTTGAAAAAAAGAACAGTTTTTATTTCTGAAAATAAAATCTTTAAACACATTATAGAACTCACACAGATATTGTTTTGTTTGATTTCTATATGACAGATTAGATTATTTTTAAAATCAAAAAACAAAGTGATTACTTTTGATGTATAGTTACTCTAACCTATGGTAAAGGAGGTTTTTGGAACTCCTTGGTAGTTGTCCTTGCGGTGAACCGTTTGAGCAGTCGGATGGAATCCTTGACGAAAACGCGACTAGGCTCACAGAATTTAACAACTTTGTCCGTTATTTTTTTCAGGAGGGCTTACCCGGGGTTTAGACAGGCGAGTAGAACTAGTAGCATTTGTATCATAGGGTTAGTTTTATGGATGTATGTGTGACTAGTAGCTCTCTGCGCGTTTTGTCAACTAGTATGATTTTTTAAAAATATTTCATACAGAAAAATATACAAATTATGGAAACTATGGAAACAAAACAAATAAATGAAAAAAATACACTTCACTAGTAGGACAACTGGCAGGCTACTCGCAGGCAAAAATATTATACTATTTGGGCTACTAGTTGACTCTCTCGTGTTCTGATACACTAACACACATAAACGCTACTAGTTCTACTCGCTTGTCTAAACCCCGGGTTACTGGTAAGAAAGATAAAAAGATTAGGTATATTATTTGATATACATATTTATTTTGGAAGGTGCCTTTCACTTTCCCATCGGTCGGTGGCAGTCTTAGAGACATACATTTATTTCAAATCAGAAGCATATAAATATGTATTACTCGTGAACTTTTTTCACACTTTTCTTGAATAGCAACGAAAACAAATCTTTGTATTCAATTAAAATACGAATTTGTATTGTATTTTAGTTTTGCCGCTATTGTGTAAAAAGGGCAATTTACCCAAGAGCTAATTTTTGAAAATCAGAACTATTGTTTTCATTTTCAGTTAGTAAATATTTATATTTAACTATTAACTTAAATTCCAGAAACAGAAAAAATTTGCTCAGTACCTAATGATATCTTACTAATTTTTCCTGCAACTTCAATTCGAATTAGAACTAGCTGAAATAAAAACTTTGATAGGAATAAAATCAATTCTGAATAAAATTCAAAACAAATGATCAAGCGAGTCCACAAATTTTTTTCCTCAGTATTTTGACAGCTAAACTGAGTTTTTTTGTTCAGGCACCTCGAGATTACTGTTGCCGAGAAAAAAATGTAACATTCAGGAATAAAAACGAAGAGCGCGTTCACTGGTCCAGCTAAACCAAAAATGAGTTATCTTAGGAAATACCAAAATAGTGTTCTCGTCTCAAATTTGTTAATTATTTTGTATAGCTCATTCTATTTTGAATTGGCTTTGGCAGTTAAATACTTGTTTTCTCTTTCTATGTTTATACTAAAGATTTTCAAAGCTTTTGAAATGGATTCCAATCGAGTGCGTTTGTAAAATCTTCACCTTTTTTCGTGCAAATTTGTTTTCAATTATCTTATTTCGAAATATATATTTTCGACGATATTGCCCAACTTGGCGTAGTGAAAATACAGTATTACATTCGTAGTCTGCTATTTCACGCCGACTTTTGATTCTTGAATGTTTTTGAAATTAGTAGTGAAGGCCGAGTTTAAATTGTTTTGTTTTGTTTTTTTATTTGTTACAGAAAATAATATAAGAAATGATATATGTCACATATTTTCTCATCAATATAGTAGTACAGTCAAAAAAGGAATTGCTTTCAAAAAGTAGTGCTCTCTGGATAATTTTCTTATATGGTAGGGGATACCCACAGGTATAACATACACAAAGTCCCCAGCCCAAGGCCGCGTGCTTAACTCAGGAGGGGGGGTTAAAGGTACCCCTTTTCAGATTTTCGTAAATATTTTCACAACCTAACATGTTAGCGGAAAAGTCTATACCTACTACAAAATTAGAGAAAAATAAATTGTCTTTAAAAAAAAATTATGTTCATATTTTTGCTAGGGTCAATAATAAGGGAGATGCGGGGGGTTGAAAAGTCAACAAATCTGTTAAAAACTGTTATTGTCTTAGATATTGAATGTTTTCTAACCAATGTACATGGAAAAACCAAAAATGGTAAATACACATTCATTCACTGTTATGTCATCATATCATGAGGCTGAGAGTGGAGTTATAATTTCCTTTGTTTTATATATATTCGAAATTATCAGAAAAAGTTGATGAATACTAAATTAGGTAAAATTTAATTAGCAAGAGTTGTTTTCACACGACTCCAAAAACTGATGACGTTTTTTTTAAAGGAACACAATACAAAATTTGTTTGCCATAAAAGGGCGTTCTTTCTCCCCCCTTTTAGAGAGAAGGGGCATTTTTTTAAATAATATTAAAACACAAAGGCAACACTAACAACAAAAAAATTTACCTTTTTTGAAAGTCCGTTCTTTCATTTTATTTTTAAATCAAGTTATTGATATGCTTAGTTTTTGTAAAAATAACTTTCAAACTCAAAATAAAAAACAAAAAATTGAAAATTTAATTTTTTATTTTTTTTATTTTGAGTTTGAGTCTGGGGACTTTGAGTCTGTTGTACCTATGTCCTATGGGTCAGCTCTACCACTCACACAGTACCTTGGGTGGCTTGCTTCGCAGGTAAAAAGAATTTATTCATTCTTTAACCTCTAGCTCAAAGAATCACTACTATCACACTACACACTATAATAAAAATTAAAATTATACAAACAAAAATCAAAAAAATTGTCGTCGCAACTTTTAATTTTCTCAAAAACTAGGAGACATAGAACCATTTGGTTTTCAGTTTTCAATAAAGAGTTATTAGGGGTGGTGAACCATAAAAGCCAATTCAGCATTTTATTTCCCAAAAACAAAAAAAAATCAAAAATTATTTTTTCTTATTTTGAGTTTGAAAGTTATTCTTACAATATCAATAACTTGATTTAAAAATAAAATAAAATGAAAGAACGGAGTTCTGGCTTTCAAAAAAGGTACTTTTTTTTTGTTGTTAGTGTTGCCGTGGTTTTTTAATATTATTCAAAAAATGCCCCTCCTCTCTAAAAGGGGGGAGAAAGAACCCCCTTTTATGGCAAACAAATTTTGTATTGTGTTCCTTTAAAAAAAACGTCATCAGTTTTTGGCGTCGTGTGAAAACAACTCTTGCTAATTAAATTTTACCTAATTTAAAATTCATCAACTTTTTCGTATAGTTTCGGATATATAGAAAACAAAGGAAATTTTAACTCCACTCTCAGCCTCATGACATGATGACATAAAAGTGAATGAATGTGTATTTACCATTTTTGGTTTTCCCACGTACATTGGTCAGAAAACATTCAATAACAGTTTTTAACAGATTTGTTGACTTTTCAACCCCCCGCATCTCCCTTATTATTGACCCTAGCAAAAATACGAACATAATTTTTTTTATAGACAATTTATTTTTCTCTAATTTTGTACTATAGACTTTTCTCCTAACATGTTAGATTGTGAAAATATTTACGAAAATCTAAAAAGTGGTACCTTTAACCCCCCCTCCTGAGTTAAGCTCTCGGCCCTGGGCTGGGGACTTTGGGTATGTTATACCTGTGGGTATCCCATATACAAAAATAATCCAGAGAGCTTTATTTTTTGCATTTATTTTATCATTTTGAGTCTTCGTTGACTGGGCTATAGGAAGGAAATTTCTGAAAACAAAATAAAAAAAAAAAACAAATCAAAGTGGAATGTTTTTATATCTTCTGTCTCCTGTGTTTTACGATGCAAAAACACATACTGAGTGTATGTGTTTTTGCATCGTAAAACACAGGAGACAGTAGAAATGAAAACATTGCTTCTCTTCTGTCTTATTATTTGTGCGCTCTTTTGTGTATGAATTTGAATCTGACAGAAATAGCCTGAGAGTGAAAAATGTACTAGAAATTTGTATCAGATTTGTCAATTTTCTTGCGTTACGTTACATTACGGTTGTTTAGTTAAGTATGAAAGGAATATTGGTTATAGATACAAATTAAAGTAACGTGATTTAAAGGCAATTTTAATATTTAAGCAAGCTTAACAACTCTACCTTAACCTCTAAAATGCATTTTAAGATAATTTTATAGATATGGCCGTTAGAGAATAAGCTTTAGATAGAGAACTTGTCCTCTTAAAAGTGGACATCTGGCAGGCCTATACACAAACAATGTTCCCACTTCGGCCTATTAAGCCAGTTCCCCCTCCCTCAGCCTATTTATCCAGCTCCCCCTCACTGACTATAAGCGAGACTTTAACTAAGTTACATTATTTCAAATAAAAGGTGTTGTTTTGATATTCAAAGAAAAATAGAATTTTTTGAGATAAATGTACAAGTGAGGTCACTTGTAGGGGAGAGGGGGGCAAGAAGGACTACTTAAGCTTCAGACATTCCTCAATTTTGTAATGTTGAAAATTGAACTATTTTTTTTTTTGCTCATAATAGCTTAGCATAGATGATTGTAGTTAGAGAAATTTTTTTAAAGTTATAGGTAACCAAAATCACAACTCGATCTCAAAAGTTCGCTTTGCCCCACTAGCGGGTAAAACGGACTTTTGAATGGGACAAAATAGACCAATATTTTTTAGCAATGCCAAAAGAAATATAATACAAAAAAACAAAATTTTATTTTTAAATATTGTATTAAAAGCATAATGAACAAATAAATTTCTTCTACGAAATTTTAAATTTGATTTATTGAAAATAAACTTATTATTCAACTGAAAAGTAACAACAGGTACGTTTTAAGCCAAAAATTAACAAAATGCATAAACAAACGAAAAGAAACGATGACCAAAACAGTATATGTATTTATCATAAAAAAAAATAAGATATCAGCTGAAAAATTCGTAAAGAAATTGCTATAGGGCACATTAATCATAGTCCATTTTACCCCCAGCTGCACTGGTCTTTCTTGCCCCACAATGAGTTTTTAATTAAAAATATTTTTTTTGTATAAAAAAAATATCATTTTAGCTTTGGTTTTCATTAATCCAACAAAAACAAATCAAATCAAGTACTTGATTAAAAACGAAATTCCCGCAAGAATAAAGCCGTGTGGTTGGATGTCTTTTAAAAAGTTAATGTTTTTTTAGTAAAACGTCTATTTTCAATGTTTAATTGTTAAAAATAAAACTAACCTAACTGTATCTATAAAACTAAAAAGAGAGGTCCTTAAAGAGGTTCTTAAAAATTTCTCGTCATAGAAAATAAGATAAAGTTAAAAATGAAGTTAGAAAACGGTTAAGCCCTTTTTGCCCCGTAGTCCGTGTTTCCCCCCCTCCCCCTACTTTTTAATTGAATAATATTCATTCACTCCACTTAAACAAAAGTAATTTCAATATTTTAATACTTAAATTTCTTCAACTTCTTTTTAAAGGATCGCATGTTTATTTCAATGTAAAGAGAAAAGTATTCCATAAATAATTGAAAAAAATATGAGCCAAATGGCCGCCACGGCTGCGCTTACTCAACAATATCCTTTTCATGAAATTTTCCATCACCAAATCGCAAAGTGGCTGCTGTATGCCCTCAATAGCTTCACGAATTCCATTTTCGATGTCCTGAATCAACGCTGGGCTGTTGGCGTAGAGCTTATCTTACACGTGTCCCCAAAGGAAGAAGTCGGAAGGTGTTAACTCCCAAGATCTCGGTGGCCAAATGTGATCACCTCTTCGAGAGATAACACGGTCCGCAAACTTTGCCCGTAAAAGATCAATGGTTTCGTTGCTTGTGTGGCACGTACCACCGCGGCCGTGCCGTCTTGTTCAAAGTAAACGTTGTCCAGATCAATACCATCCAATTTCAGCCATAAAAAAAATATAAATCATCTATCGATAGCGCAATATATTCACCGTAGCTGTTGCACCAGCCTTATTTTCGAAAAAAGTAAGGTCCAATGACCCCGCCGGACCATAAACCGCACAAAACAGTTACTCACTGAGGTCGGAGAGGCTTTTCAACAATAAATTTTAGGTTTTCCGAGCCCCAGATGCGAAAATTTTGCTTGTTGACGTAGCCACCGTGGTGGAAATGGGCCTCATCAGTCAAGATGATTTTTTAATGAAATTCCGGATTATTTTCATGCATTTTGTATCGTTCCATTTTTATTAATGGCGTCGTTTCTACTTGTCAAATATCAAAGAATTACAGCGTCAAAAGGGACAACTACCTAAATAGCGGGCTATTCGGAATAACATACCCTCTTATAAGAAAACCCTTTATTGAAATTTCAAAAGTTATTTAGAGCTGATTTTCAGTCATCAGTTAAACTATCTTTAGCCAAACAAAAGTTATGAGCATTTTAGTGAAAAATTTAAAAATCAATGATTTTCTAATTTTTTTTACGTTGGTTTTTGTTACATTTTTCTATTTAATTTTTTTTATAAATTTTTTTGAACTGTCAATTATGGTAGACAATCTAATTCTCTACAAAAAGTTTCTCAAATTCGGCTTAGTTTTCGAGTTATACCAAAAACATTGAAAAACGACCAGTGTGACCATTCTCTCAGAAATGCATGGGTGAATTTGGTCGAATTTTGTGGTAAGCTGAATTTTGTGGCAAGCTTAAGTTCCGGAAAAAAAATATTCAAAAATAAAAACCCGTGAACGCAATATTGTTCTTTACTTCCTCTCATATTCCTGTATATTTACTAGCCTATATAGCAACAGGAACACAGCTTAGTTTTATTCGAAGAATAAGTAGTATCTGACGTTTAACTGAATGTTGATAAATTGGCCCTTACCCATTAGTCAATAAAATTGACTTCTTCTTATTATGTTTTTATACAAATTCTTTTAAACTGAAAAAAACACAAACAATAATTACCTACTGGCCATCTGAGTAGTTTTTTTTATTGTATTTTCATTTTGAACTTATCAATTAAATTTATATCAATGGAAAATCTCAGAGAAATACAAAAGAGAACATTATTTTTAGACCAACATATTTTCCCTACCCCCGGAAGAAAATATATATGTACACACGAGTAGAGGTATAAGAAAAAAATTAAAACTAAAAATTTTCCCAGAGCTCTTTTTCTCATTTTTTTTTTGGATTTATTCATATTTATTCGTTTATTTTTGTTTTTGAAAGCTTATGGTATTTTAATAATTTTCACTAAACATGTCTCGCGCTTACCGGTCAATCATCTGTAATCGATGTGCTTTGTTCTGTAAATAATATTTTTTCTTTCAGCTGTTTTCATTCAAATAAAATAAAACAAACAAAAAACAATAACAAATTATAAAAAAAAAATTAAAGTGCCAAATTTATTATATTTGTATGCAGTGAGTGAGTGATAAGCTAATAAAGTGAAGAATAATTGAATTTTAAAAGCCGTAAAATGATATTTAAAGATATCATCAGTTGGAACACACTGTTTTGTGGGAAGGTAAATTGTCTTAATTCTAAATTAGAACTTATCATTTTGACGAGAAACTCTTTAAAGCATAAGGTTTTTCTATTATATAAGAATCTGCTTTTGACCATGCATCTATCTCGTGTCAATATACATACCTAATAAGCATTTTAAGTTTAAAAATTGTTGATATACCTAGGTCTCTGGAAAATTAGTAAAAGGTTTTGATCTTTCGAGTTTGTATGGCAAATTCAAATATGTATTTAGAAAACGTGTACATATCAGTTATTCGCAAAATTTGTATATTAACATTCTACTTGTTACAAATTTTTGAAAATGATTTAGTTTTGTTTGAAATTCAAAAGATTAAGATATGAAAAACATGTTTTATTTCTTATGAAAATCGCATTCATTTGTTATAAGTTAAGTGGATTGATAGTATTTTTGTTTGTTCTCCTTACGTTGCAAATTATAGCAAACATGAATCAAATAAAGACATTTTTGTGTGTTCCTAATTTCCGAGAAAACCAGCCGATCAACCAAAAAACAAACATTTTTATATTTTTCATAAATGATAGTATTATTTTTTTATTAAGTAAATTAAGACAAAAATCATTGAAGTTCAATTCAGTTTCCTTCATAAGCGCCACATCTGAACACGACCAAAACAATGACAGCTTGTGGAAAAACACAAACATAACCATTTTGACATTAATAAAAAATGTCAAAGTGTCATTTGGATTTAGTAAAATGATGCTAAAATGATGCTAAAAAGATGATAAAACAGCGATTTTATTAATTTAAAAGGTTAATGGATAGTAGATGGTTAATTAATTTAATATTAGTAAAATAATTTGTTTAACCTTAAGTATCATCCTAAAATGCCTTGAACATAGTACCACAGATAATAGACTATATAGTAAAGGGTGGGCCATCTACTGGTTTCTTTTTAAATCATAGATTATTTTGACACTGATAGCTGTTTCCCCGCTCGAAATCTTGGCATCAGTATCATAACTCCACGGAACAAAATGAGTCGCTTTACGCTTGAAGAACTTTGGGAAATGTTGGGCCTTAAAGCAGTTTGAATTGGACAACGTAAAATCATCTTTTCTAACAAGGCGCATTTTCATCTCGGCAGCTACGTTAACAAACTAAATTGCCACATCTGTGGCTCGGAAAACCCGCACGTTATTGTCGAGAACCCCAAACATCCACAGAGTATGACATTTGGTGATGGTGCGGATTGTGGAGTGGTGGCATCATTAGACCATTTTTCTTTGAAAATGAGTCTGGGAACAACATTTCGGTCAACGGTGGGCGTTACAGAGCCATGTTAAGCGAAATTTTTTTTTACTGAAATTGAAGACATGGTTTTGGACGACCTCTGGCTCATGCAGGATGGCGCGCCATGCCACACAGCCCATGCCCCAATCTATCTTTTGGGCACCAAATTCCTAAATCGTTTTTATCAGCCGTCTTGGCGATGTCAATTGGCCTCCTCGGAGCTGCGATTTTACCCCTTTGGAATTTTTTTATGGGGAACCGTGAAGGGCCTCCTGGGGAAACCACACAAAACAAAAAAAAAAAAACGCACCGACGCGACGCTGTAAAACGAAAGTGACTCTCATGGTTTACATAAAGGTAAGTCCTTTTGGCAGTGAAAAAACTCTACCTCCTGGGTGGCGTGGCAAATAGGTTCAAAAGTTGAATAGCAAAGTGAAATCCATTATTTGCAAAGAAATCTGTTATGAAAAATTTAAGATGATTGAAAGCTCTACTACTTTTATGGGAACTATTTATTACATTTTTTTAGAGACAAAAAAGATATGGTGCAAATAAAAAATCAACTCCTACTTTTTTGAATACAAATCTCTATAACTTTAAAACCATAGGCGTTAGCCAAAAAATTTGCTTCACATATTTTATAGATAATTAAATTTTCTACAAGTTTGTGGTACAACTTTTTCATCTAGGATCAAAAATACGTGAGTTACGCGCCTAAACCCAAGCGACCGTTAAAATCAATATGGCGGCTAAATGACACTAGGTACAGTTGTGCAAAATGTGGGTTTCGACTCGTGTACTAATACTCTTTCGTATATTAAAAGCTAAATATGCCTCGCATTATTGCCAGCTGTAGTAGAAATTTCATTCGAAACCTCGTATTGATAAATTGATCCCGTATATACGGAATTCTCGATTTTATATGGGATTCAGAGCGACAACCGTTATTCGAATTCAAAAAGTGTTAAAGTACAAATTATAGATAATTAAAGTCTCTACCACTTTTGCAAATTTTTTTTTTTTTAGTGACAAAAAATACAGAAATGGTGAAAATAAAAAATTCAGCACCTACTTTTTTGAACAAAAAGCTCTATAACTTTTAAACGATAAAGATAAGCGAACAAATTTGCTTAACATATTTTATAGACAATACCATGTGCTACAAGATTGTAGCAAATTTTTTTTGTCTAGGATGAATAATACGCGAGTTACGCGCCAAAACCCAAGCAACCATTAAAAACAAAATGGAGGCTAAATGACACTACGTACAGTTGTGCAAAATGTGGTCTTAGACTCGTGTACCAATACTTTTTCGAATGTGAAAGTCAAACCTGACTTCGGATTTATTTCCCAGATCCCCATATAACGAATTCTAAAAGCCGCGTACTAATTTGTTTGTGGATCGAAAAGAGCTGGTGAATTGGAATCTTGTGTGTAATCTGTAATGTAATTGGCGATTAATTGAGTTTTTTTTTAATTGGGTGATGAAGACAAATTTTGTTTGAATGTTCGAACGTTTTTGGGTATACAAGTTGGATAACTGGTGTTTGTTTTTTTTTAATCTGAAATCAATGACGAAAATTTGTTTGTTATATGTTTACATTTGAACGTCTTATGTGTGTTAGAATTTGTATTTTGTGTGTTTGAATTTGTGTCTTGTGTATGGGTATTTTAGCAAATATAGTGCTTTTCCTGGACTTCTCGAATCACATCCATGATTTTCCACTTCCATTTAAGGAAGAGCTCCCCGGGAACATCATCATCCAATTTGTTCTCTACCAATTTTGCCAAATATTCAACTTTCGAGCTTTTCACACTCTCTCTCCTTACCCATATTATTTGCTATTTCATCAGCAACCTGCAACTACCTTGCTATTTGCTTGCAAAGCTGTTTTTTATTTTCTTTTTCATATAATAAAATGCATGATTTTAAAAACGTTTAGTTGTAATTCTTAATTTAAAAATGCGGGTCTTACCTGTGATGGAACATTCATTTGTGTAGGCATCAGCTTGGCTTTAATATCTACTAGTACCGCCCAATGGTCGAAATTCGACCATTCTCTATCTATATAAAAGGTATTTTAATAAAAAAGATTCTAACCCACTGAACAACGTACATGAATTTTTGTTTATAATGCCCTGCAAAATATCGTACGCTCCACCACGACCGTCCTCATTGCATGCTTAACTGATCATTCATAATCGTTTCTACTCTGGCTGTGGCCAGTGGTACCACTTTAATTCAATTGAAGTAGATCTACTTCTTTTTTTTTTCAAATTATTTTTAAAACTACTTCCTACTTCGCACCATCGCCAATATATTGAAATCTACTTCTTTTTTAAAATCAATGCTTCATCCTACTTCAATCTTACCAAAATAGGCCAAATCTACTTTTTTTTCTCTTATTTCAGTCTAGTAAGTATGGGATCCTAGAATTTACATTGAAAATAATGAACTTCTACCACAATAGTAACACAAGAGTAATTTAACAAAGCATATGTCAAGTTTTCTTTTTGTACATTATTTGTATATGGATTTATGTAAAATGAAACTTCTTTTTGAAATCTACTACGATTTTTCTCATCTACTTTACTTTTTTCTTCAAATCTTCTTCGACTTTTTTGCCGAAAGTGTAAAGAATAGCACTTTTCATAACATTTGGGGAGCAGTTTGGGAAGTTGGGGAGCCGAAGGCACTCCCAAACCGACGCGAAAGCGGCGAAGAACATTCACTCTATTTTATTGTATGGAATCTAAAATATAAAACCTACCATGTATGGTTTATTATTGACAGTTTATTACAATATGGTCCATTTTACTTAAATATTTAAGTCGTCACTAAATTTGATTATTGGTAAGGCCCAATGAAATTAAAGTAAAGGCTGTTGCGGTTGCTTTGAAATGTCAAAACCAACGAGTGTATTCAGTGAATAAAAAGTAGTGCCAAATTGAGGCTGCGTTATACTACGTTTTCACCAGCCACTGAACCGAGATTTAACAAGATTATCTTCAATCTCCTTGAAATCTTAAAGATTTACCATACAAATTTAAATCTCCTTAAATGAAGATTTCAAATAAAACTCATTCAAATCTTCTTGGAAACAATAGTTTGTCAAATCAAACAAACTTTTTTTTCAGAGAATTATTGTGGAACTGACCCCTTTAAACTCCATTTTCATTTATTGACAGATTAAAATGTTAACAAAAATTATTATTCTCACTTCACTTCATATGAAAAAAAAAATGAAACACCATTTAAATGTTTTGTCATAATCCTCTTTTTGATCTTTTTGTGCAGTGGAAACACCAAATAAATCTCTTTACCTAAATCTTGGTATAGTGTCTGGTGAAAACGTAGTATTACGGGTATTAGGGGGATAAAAGTGTTTTATTTATATGATTTATTTGCACGATAAAAAAATATCGCCCAATATTAGATTTGGGCGATTTATAGCCCAATTACGATTGGGCGATTTATAGCCCAATTACGATTGGGCTGTCATACTGACATTGTTGTCGGTAATTTTGGAAAAAGATAGCCCAATTTCCGATAAATAGCCCAATCTGGCAAGCCTGGTTTCTACGGCTATGTGAGCTTAAAATCGCGTCGTTGTTGTTTTCTTCGGTTTTTCTTTGTGCTTGCTTACCACTGCACTGACGTCTATTGGAAGGTTGGAATATTGAATTCGCTGCACAAAAGAAAAGTGATGGCGGCGGGGTGAGCTTGCAAGCGCGGTTAGGGGGTGTAGAAGCGAAAAACTATATAAACAATAATTAAACTGCCTTAACGGCAAAATATAAACAAAATAATAAGTTTGCCGTAGAGTGACTGCCCATATCTTTGAAAAAAAGCAAACAAAAATATAATATGTTGCCATTAAGACATTCAAAAAGGTGCGGGTAGAAATCACCTTTACGTGTTAATATAATGATGCCGCTTGTATCTGAGTTGTCTTCAAGATCAGGAAATTATAGTATAGAACTTGAAAGATTCAGGCATCTTTTTTTTTTAATTATGTTGTACATATTCCCAATTTTTTCTAATTTTGCCCACAAAACCAACTTAGAAATATTCTGCCAAAATAATATCAGCCGCTCAATTAAGCTATGTGTCATGAAATTTAGCAAGCGTAGATATTAACACGGGAGGTAGGCTATAAAATGTCTTGAATATGTTAAGAAAAACTGACAAACCGAACCTACACATTTGTTCAAATCTGCCTCAACTGTTCCAGGGAGGCTTAGGCTAAAAGCTTACCGTTGATTTTATTCCAAATTGATCTCCTTCTTCCAAAAGTTTCCTTCCGATTTGAAATCGCACAACAAAACTTAAAATCTAAAATAATGCACTACCGCTATAAAAAGAACCCTTCACCTCTGAGTCTGAGACCTGAGAGACAACTGAAACTGACTGAAAGAATCAAGGAAACTCAATGCCTTTTACGAATATGGTATTGCCAGCTTTAAATACTGAATTAGGTACTTTAAAAAAAGAGTAATACAAATACTAAGTTACTTTTAGATATGAGTTATAAGTTAAAATTTTATAAGCTGTGTTTAAATGTGTCCCGTGTTCAAATGCGACCCACTCTCCTACTAACATAAAAAGGACTATAACTTTTTTTCCGGTAGTCGTATCGTCTTAGTTTGAATGTCATTAGATTCACGGCCACCAATAAAAAGTACCTTGAAATCAAGATAAATTATATTACAGGTAGTATCACTAGAGTTTTCATTTTTGTTCAGTTCTGCAGTTGTGCATGTTGTCAAAATCAATGCATAGTAAGAAAATTTAATTTCAAACAATCATCACAAATTTCTTTTTGTTTATTGCGAAACTCGGCAACACCTCTACGGAATAACAAAATATCGTGTTTCACAAACTGATCCATAGGTGTCGGTCTACGATATAAAAGAGCAAATCTATTAGTCAATATGGCTACCTAATTTCCGGTTCCTTTTTTTTTTCCTTCTTTTTACTGAGCCGATGTCAAGGATAGCAGCCGCAATCCCAACCTAAAAACTAAATTTGAGAATTAAAATAAAATTAGAGAAATTAAATAAAATTAGGGAACAAATAGGTAATCTAAGAAACAGAACCTAAACGTAAGAAAATAAATAAGAAATGTTAATTTTAGGAAAATTAAGCCCTAATTGTCTACACAATAAAGCTCACATTTTCAACAAGAAAGTTCTTTTATTATTTGGTTTAGCCAACAGTTGGTCGAGCCAACAGTTGGTCGAGCCAACAAGGACAAGGACAGCCATCTTGAAATTTGACTAGCTGCGCCTGATAATACCTTAGAACTAGAACTTAGATATGTGTAATGTGCCTTGAAATCATGTGCCATAGCATAGATTGTACATTTTTTTCGTTAGATGCACACTAATCCCCCCCTCTCCCCCTCAAAAAAGACTATCTCTACAATATATTTGTATAGACTTTTGATTCTTCATTTTTATGGCAAATGTAACGTTTTCTCCAACTTTCATGAGGGTAGAAATTATTTTGTTTTCGAAGGTTGTTGTGTATGTACCTATGATTGTAAAGCTGATGAACTCGCCAAAGGTCGAACAAGACTACCTATTTTACCTGAAAAGGTAAATATCGGTGTTATATCGTTATATGCCTATAGCTCCATGCAAATTTTTGTTGAATCAGGATGCTTTAAGGAAAACAAATCTGAGGTGGCACAACTTAACCATTTCAAGCCTGGCGACAAAACAGATCTGGCCTACGCTAGATGTGAGGCGCTCTTAGTGTTTGATATCTTTGAAAAGTTTGCGTATCAGCTCCGTATTTGGTGTCATAACCGGGCACTGTCTTATAGACAAGCACGCAAAGCGGCATGGTGGGGCCTATAACACAGAACAACGAGTCAACAATAACTTGTTCAACTATGTTTGTCAAACAAGTGAAAATCTTTTCTGTAACACAATAAAAACCGTATCAATTGTCAATTAAGTTGTTGTTGTTCAAAAATTCAATGAAATTGACGGAATAAAGAATGGTCAAGCCCAATAAGTACGAAGAGTACAATAATAACAATAATAACTTAATAGTCTGGTTCGTTACCGATCTTCCAACCTCTCCCCCTTTGATACGTACTGCGAATTGTAGTCTATCGAAATAAGGTATGGAGTAAAATGGAGCAAATCTGATATGCGTGGGTTCGAATCCTATGGTGTGCATAAAAAGTTTTTCAAATAAAATTGGATTAAAGCTCAGCACCACAAAAAGGAGACTGAAGAGTGCAAAAGTGGCAAAGCACGAAATAGCTATATCTCCAGCCAACCAATTGGTGCTAGCGCCTTTAAGTTGTTGTTGTTGTTCAAAAATTCAAAGAAAACATTTCCCTTCACTTGTTGAATCAGTTGAACAAGTAAATATACCAATATGAGTCGTGTATGATAAGTTGAATTCTTTTAGTTGCAATCCAACACACTTGTTTTTGACATTCAATTTCATATATTGCAAATGTGACTTGTTTTACACATCGATAAACTGTCATTTTAGAACACCATGCACGTCACGGATAGCATGGTATTGAAATCCAGTTCCAAACCAATTCAAAGCCTATAAATATTTTCTCCCTTGCACTTAGTGCTTTATTTTTATTAGTGGTAGAACGTAATTAGTGGGAGAGAGTTTCGGTTACACAATCAACAACTTTCTACGGGCATACAAATTTTTTAATAAATATGGGGTTCTATTTCAAAGTTAATTCTTTCTTTGGACAATTTTGTCTGTCTCTGGCTCTCATTCATAATAAAAAAAAAAAAAACATTTTTTGAACAAAACTTGACCACTAAATAAATTCTAAGCGATTTTTCCAAAGCTATCAGTTGATTAACACTGCTGCAAGTATTTATTTCTAACTTGTTGACTTTCAACTAGTGCGAAACTGTCGGTTGAAATTTATCAACTATTCAACAAGTTTATTCTACTATTTCTTAACTCTTGTTGTTTCCAGTTACAGAAACGATGGAATTGTGAAATTTCCCACTTGTTGAAAGAAGCTAAGACAATTGTTATAGTTCCCCTAGACTTGTTGTTCCGTGTTAAAGAAGTTGTTGAATTTCACTTGTTCGGAAAGCATTTTATGTATTGTGTTATAGGCCCCTGGACTTTCCTCAAACGACTTTTGCAGAAGCTGTTTGGACGAAGAGGGGGCAGAATCTGTTCCTCATCTTCTCTGCACATGCCCTGCCCTATCCCAAAGATGCAGGCTCCATCTCGGAGACTTCTTCTTCAATTATCCTAGTGATCTGACAAACATAGACTGATTTTAACGAGTGGGGAGAAAATCTCTCTAGATTCACGTGGTATCACAACGGAACAACTTATGGTCTAAGTACGTCAGTTCTTTGCTGGCAGCCACTTCAACCTTACCTAACCTTCTTTTATACCTACTAATTTTTCCTGTACTAATAAGGATGAACAATTTGCTCGTTTCATTTCCTACTCTTCACCTCCCTTGCCTACAAACCTTGATTTACCCAGTTTAAACTGGTTTAAAATTAACCCAGTGGGTGATGGCTCTGCCAAATAAATATACGCTCTATTAAGCTGTAAATGGATAGTTCATCAGTCACAATAAGGAACAAATCCCAAGGATATTTTAAAAATGCATTTAAATTTAAAGCGAGCGAATAAATCAAAAATGAATGACGTATTCTGAATGGCACTATTATATTAAAAGCTATTTTAGTTAAAATGCACAACCCAGTTGTTAATGGACTGTGATTAAATTGGCCCTTAGACTATTACATTTTCTTCTATGGTTTAAAAATTAAAACCCATCTGCTTCCTTTAATCAAATAATAAAACGCTCAACAATCATATCGCATTTTTGAAAAGAAATGATATGAGTTAATGAGGATAACATGCGAAAGAAGTCAGGGAGAGCTTAACTGGGAACAATCATAACCTTGAAATAGTTTTTACTGCAACATTTTTTACAATAATTCAATAATATAATAATTGAAACAACAAAATTAAAACAGCAAATATTTTGAAAAACTCATACTTTTTGAATGGAATACAAATTAATACATTATCATAATTTTCGCAGTGCTTGTTATTTTTTTATTATTTGTTTAAGTTTGGTAGGTATTTAATAAACCACTGATCTCGTGAAAACTATTATTTGCATTCACAGGAGATGCTAATTAAAAATTGATTGAGCAAATATTTAGCATTTTTTGTCAAACAAAGGATGGTGAGAATTGAGTACCTAGTAGTTGTAAGCATAACATTTATTGGAATTCTGTTTTTTGTTGTGTGTTAATCAATTTGGCGCTAGCGGTGTAGTAGGTGAAGAGCAAATCTTAACTGATATCGGATAACAGATTAGTGTCATTATTTCAATGATCTGCTTCAAATATTGAAGTATTGTAAAGAACCCCCTGCGAAAGTACCCACATATATTGGAATAAATTTATAGACAGTGAAGTGAATATAAAAACAGTTTTGGGAAAATTTATTAAAGAACAAATGTTTGCTATTGATTTCAAAGGAGGTGGTGGTTGTTAACCTAGTTTCCTTCCTGATCCTGTATTATATAGTAATAATAATTATTATATTTTAATTTTAGCAAGGTAAGTCGAATTAAAAATCAATTTTTTTAAAGTGCCGAATGCCGATCAAAAATTTAACGTTTAATTCACTCTTGAATTAATTTAAAATGCAAAAATAGATTGCGTCAAATTGTCCGATCGTATTTGGATCATATGGATTTGGGAAATGCTTGAGTTTTAATTCCTTTGCTATTTCTTGCATGCAATTTGTGAATAAAATTAAATGTACCACTGAATCGCAAATGCTTACTCTTTTACCTTTTTAACAATTGGAATGAAATAAGACATTGGGCCCTATTGCGGTTGTCGATCGTCGATCGTCGATCGATTATCGCTAACGAGCGATCAACGATCGACAAATTGAGAAATCGGTATTGTGTTTGTCGATTACGTTCGACAATTATCGAAAACCCAATCGCTCGTTGTCGACCGCATTTTTGTGATCGACGGGGTCTATTCAACAAGTAAAACATTATGTAGAGAACAAAATGTATGAGTGTTATTGATGTGTAAACATCTTAGCGCTAGGTATTAAGAAAAAAAAACAAACTCTCGGTATAAGTAAACTTGAAAGAGGAAAGACAAAATTACGGATACGCCACCATCTTGTTTATTTAGATTTTTAACTAATGGATGCGAATGGTTCGTGCATTGAATAGAGTAAATTGAGATAATGTGGTAAATGTCGGTAACGACACCAACCAAGCCAACGGTTTGTGCATTAAATAGTGTCTGGAAAATTATCATCATCATTTAATTGTGGAAAATGCAGTTTTTTAAGGCATGGTGCAACTGTTATGATTTTAAGGTCTAAATTGGATATGATTTTAAGAGTTGCCACATTCTCTAAAAGTACCTTTTTTGAAAGTGGAGGGTGAGGTTAGAAACAAAATTAAATACATATTTACGCTCAGCCCTGAATCACATGAAATAACATAACATGTTCGACGGACATTTTTAATTGGCGTATTTCACTTTTGTTTATTTTGGACATACATATGTGAGTTTCTTTTACACTTAGCACTTCTTTTAGTATTAAGGTAACAGTAGATTGAGCCAACGAACAAATCATTTCCCACACTTAGTTGATGACGATGCTTGGGCACACAATCCTAGAGCAGGACACAATTTAATGATGTTGGTAATCGATGATTTTCTTATTCCCAGCTCAAGTTTTCCATAAAGGCTGGCTTGGATTATCAAAAATAGTTAACAAAGCTACAAAAGAAAAAATAAATTAAAAGAAAAAAAAAAACAACAGAATCAAGTAAATCCGTACTATTTATCATCTAACTCCAAGGAGTTGAATGAAATTCTTATATTGCGCTGTTTTCTGATGGCCTCTAAAATTCTATTTATTGTATCTTCTTCTGAATCTTTTTCACTTAACAACGCTTCGAAGTATCCATTTCTTATTTTAAGTTATATTTTTATAAAAATAATTAATTTTATTGCAAATTTCACGAAACGAGATAAGTAAATAAACAATCCAGTCTAAAAAAAAATCAATCTGTCAAACGTCAAAGTATGAATAATTCCCAATTTATACTTTTTCATTCACAATCAAATACTAGTCGATCAAGTTACCGATTGAGAAATCAGTCGATGGTGATGATCGTTGAAAGTGCGATCGCTGATCGACAACCGCAATAGGGCCCATTTACTGGCTGAACACAATGGGCCCTACCAATAATCAAATTTAGAAACAACGTACATATTTAAGTAAAATGGACCATAATTGTATGGGCTCTAAATAATAAACCAACCAAGGTATGACTTAAATGTTTAGGTGGACCCTAAGTAATGAATATTACATGGTATGGACCCTAAAATATGAAACAAAACATTTGTGGCTCATTTTTTATAATCCATACCATTATGGTCTATTTTCCTCAAATATTTAAGTCGTTACTAAATTTGATTATTGGTAGGGCCCAATGAAGACAGAGTCGCATTTGCAGAAAAAATGTCGGCAAGTCCTTGGATTTTATTTGATTGAACAAAAAATACGCACGAAATGGATCTGACGAACTTGCTCTCGCCGCCAACAACTAGAATGTATATATATTTATATATATGTCTATGTATATGTTACCACACAAAAAACGCGTCATTTACTCCACCTCATGGTGACATGAAAATGAGTTGTTTGTGTAGGCACATATAAATGCAAATGATGCAATAGGGTTTGCGGCTCTCATACGCATAGGAATTTTTGCAAGCTTTAATTTATCTTTTGGATGTTTTAATGGTAAAATTGGTCGGAAAGGGGATATTGGTGAATACTCGGCAAAGGTATGAGGTGGCAGAGTGAAAACTCGAAAATAGCACCCCAAAATGTATAAATGGACTATTTAGCCTAGACCACATTTCTAGTGCAATTTTCTTCAAGGTACAGTACAACACGGATATAAGAAACTCTTTCAAATATCCGAGTTTTTCTTATATACAAACAACGGATATAATAAAGAAACTTTCTTTTATAAGAAACACGGATGTAAGAAAGAAAATTTCTTATACAGGCATTAGAACAGAAACTAAACCAAGCAAAAATACAGAAGATCAAATCTTAAAAATATTAACAACATATTAGGTGCTTTTCAAACTGTGAGATGTTGTTATTTAAGATGGAAAACATTTTTGCCAGATGCAAATTAATAATTGCTGAACTAAAGTGTTTAAATGCGTACTTTTTTTTCTTGAAATTAATATTTGTACAGATAAAAGAGTCGTGATTTTCTTATATGCGAGTTTGTTATATACGTTCAATACTAAAAAAACACTGTGTTTTTGATTGCGTTTTCTTTATAAGCCAGTTTTTCTTATATCCAGAAAATACTGTAAATAGCCCAGTAAAAATAGACTTACAAATCTAAAAACTTCTAAAAAATTCGTAAAACGCTGAAGTTTGATACGGATCTTTTATTGATTACAACGAAGCCATGGTAAAAGTTCTCCGTCGATCCGACGCCGACGTTAGCATGACTTTTTATGTAAGGTCAAGTATCAAAAAAAATCAGTTCTTCGCAAATAACTTTTGAATAGTAAATGCTATCGAAAAGTGGTCTAGGTACAATGTGTGGATCACAAAATTCTCTACCACTATTAAACCGTCAATGCTTATACCAAAAAAGTCTGAGTACACTTTTTAGACCACAACATTTTCGATAAAAAAATTGACACTTTGTTTTCCTACAACCAAAACCCAAAAAAATGGAATCACACCAAGGCCATGGCCAGGGGGGGTCTTAGCACCGCCCACCCGCCCCGATTTTTTTTCAAAATATGTTTCTTGCTCCGACTTTCCGCTTGTAAAAGTATAGACCCATCTTATATTAGTGATTGTCATCAAATTTAATGATAAATTGTTTTCCACAGTAAAATTTATAAAATCATAGATACTTCTTGGCAACTCGAGATCAACTAAGTTCGAAAAAATAATTTATTGGTTGACAATTTGCAAAAAAATTCTTTTACTTTTCAGTTTGAATGACCAAATGTTTTTATAACCTTAGGTCTAAACAGTAACAGGAAATAACTAAAATGTTCACATGACGAGTTTCTCATGTCATTACGAGTTTCTTGGTTAACCTCAAATATAATTAAAAACGGTTATTTTCATGCTTAGACTAGAATATCTGAAATCAGTGCATCAAAAGCTTTCGGAAAAATAAACACTAGGGAAACAATTTTGATTTTGTAAGCACGTGCTAATTAATGAGTCATTAAACTTGTTAAAAACAATGGCGCAAAGTTTCAAAAGCCTTTTATTAAGGGTTTAGTACGATACTACTTAAGATTTTTCTAATTCTTTAAAAGTTTACTAAAATTTTCTAGATTTTAAATACTTTTTAACTAGTATCATACTTAACCAATTTCTTACGATGCTAAACTCGTTTAAAATTAGAAAAATTGAATTTTTAACCTAGTGTCACTAAAAATGATTTAACATCGTAATAAATCGACTAAAATTTTGCGCGAATGTTTTTAAAGAAGCCTAACTCTCTGATAGTTATTTAAATTTAAGAATCCAGATTCAAAATTAAAATACTAATGTTTTCTGAAAATCATATCCCTAACAATAGCCACGGGCAGGGCAGCCCAGCCTAGGCTAAATAGCGCCGTTTTGATACCATAACTCGTAAGAACCTGTGGATGGAATTGAAGTAGGTGATTGTGGAAATATCCCCAGCATACTGATACTGTCTAGATTGGTTCGATATGAGAATAGGATTATCATCATCAAGTAGCTGATCAAAATAGGCAGCTTGGTGACTGCCACTGATT
This sequence comes from Melangyna quadrimaculata, assembly GCA_949320155.1. Classification (NCBI taxonomy): domain Eukaryota; kingdom Metazoa; phylum Arthropoda; class Insecta; order Diptera; family Syrphidae; genus Melangyna; species Melangyna quadrimaculata. The sequence continues at coordinate 202,426,820 of OX439483.1, read as the reverse complement.
TAACCCAAGCCACTGGGCACCATGAATCCTGTCCAACACCCAGTCACCCGCGTTCGTCCTAGAGCCATTTCGTCGCGTTGAAAAAAGAGATCAAGTCTTTAACTCCATTTCCGAAAGTTCGTCAATGTCGTAAAAGAAGGCATTACTAATGATTGTGCTCTAGCTTTGGCCAGAGCAGGGCGATGGCAAAGAAAATGATTAATGGTGGATTTACATGTATCTTAAAAAAAGGCAAGCCGAATACAAAATGTAGACTTTGTTAGATAGAGAGAAAAGTTCATAATGCAGAAGAACTTCGTTTCTGCAGTATAGGAAAGTGCCATAATGCAGAAATGAAGACGAACATGTTCATCTTTTTGATGGATCTCTTTCACTCGCTCTGATTATTTGTATACATCTGTCCTGTTCTACTTTTCTGCATTATGCAGACGAAGATACATGTTAATCCAGGATTACTGTTTCCTTTTCCTGCTGTTCCTCACAGCTGTGACAGTGAGTATTGCGTAAGCAGGGGCGTATACAGCTTTGCTTCTTGGGGGTCATACCTTAATACTTAAATCAATCAAATTCTTTGAAGGTTCCCGTTTGTTCCGTTAGTTATCTGCAATAATACTCATTAGGTATAAAACAAGTTTTTATGAATTTTCCGGACATTGTAAATAATTTAGGACAATACCTGTAATTTATCATTAAAAATGATCCATAGAGTTCATCAAAAAACGTGTAACAAAAACAAAAATATTAAAAACAAACATAAAAGTAGCTTACGCTACGCTTTCAGTACGCTTCGAGTACGCTTCGAGTACGCTTCAAGTACGCTTCGAGTATGCTTCGTGAACGCTGGAGTGCGCTTCGAGTACGCTTCGAGTGCGCTTCAAGTACGCTTCAAGTACGATTCAAGTACGCTTCAAGTCGCTTCGAGTACACTTCGAGTACGCTTCGAGTACGCTTCGAGTACGCTTCGAGTGAAAGCGTGAAATTTGTCAATATATTTGTATTTCTCAAAAAAAAAATTCTAATATTTGAATAAAAAAATGATTTCGGATGTAACTACCATAAAAACAGTCAAAAGATAAATTAAACCCTATTGCAACATTTGCATTTATGTGCCTACACAAACAACTCATTTCCACGTAACCATGAGGTGGAGTAAATGACGCGTTTTTTGTTAAACTAGTTTTGGATAAAGTAAATTAAAAAATGATAAAGTAAATTTCGTATATGCGTACTTTTTTGTTCTTGAAATTAATATTTATTCAAAGAAATGATTTATTATAGCCGTGTTTTTCTTATATGCGGGTTTCTTTATAAGATTTTTCATTGTTCCGGTATATATCAACTGCAACCGTTGGATGGAGGATTTTTTAATGCTGTATAATTTCTTATTAGAGTTCGGTGAGGAAAACGTCATGGTTATAGGAGATTGTAATGCAAGAGTTGGAGATACCCAAATATTAAATGCGGAGTATATACCAGAATTTTTTAGCGATATAAGATTTTCAGTTGACAAGAAAATAGATGGAAATGGAAAGAAATTTATTGAGATGTGTGAATCTATAGGTTTATCTATATTAAATGGTCGAACTAAAAGCGACAAAGATCGGCATTTTACTTTTATAAGAGGGAATGCTTGTTCAACGATCGACTACTGTTTGGTGCGTGGGAAGTGGCTGGAGTGCATTGAGGACCTAGAAGTACGTGAACTAGTGTATTCGGATCATCTACCAATCTCAGTCGCGGTTAAAATGTTCAAGCAAGCTGAAGGCAACGTAAGAGAAAATCAATTACTACCAAAATTAAAATGGAAAGAAAACTGGTGCGCAAGGTATCAAGTAAACCTAAACAAGGAACTAAAGTCGATAAACGAAGAAGATTTCCTATGCAATCAGTGTACGGATTGTCAAAAATCCTGTATCCTGGAAGATGCAAAAATCAAGCAACAGGAAGATGGAAAGGCAATCAACCATGGTTTGATTGGGAATGTGTTGCAGCAAGGAAAAAATCCTTTGAATGTCTTCGTAGATTGAAAACTACAAGAGATGACAGTGCAAAACGAAGGTACCAAGAAGCGAACTGGGCATACAAGGATACATGCAAGATCAAACAGGAAAGCTGTATTCAATTATTGTCACGTTCACTGGAAAGGATAAAAGACACCCGCTCATTTTGGAAAATGTCAAAAATGCTAAATGGACTTAGATTTTCAAGAAATATTAAAATAAATGAAAATGAACTAGGTGTTCATTTCGAACACCTGCTTAACTCAGAAAATAGCTCAAACCAAATAGCGTATGTACTTCCACTTCTGGAAATACCATTCTTGGATAGAGAAATAACAATTCATGATGTCAGAAGGGTTATTTATAGATCAAGTGCAAACAAAGCTCCGGGAGAAGATCGTATTCCGTACGAGTTTTTCAAAAACGCCACAAACGAATTTATCGAAAAGCTAACGGTGGCTTATAACTTTATTTTTGATAACGGAGAAGTTCCAGCAAGTTTCAAAAAAAATATAATTTTGCCACTTTTCTATGAATACGATCATGAAGATATTTACGGGGATCCTCCTAGAGCGTGAAAACGAATTACTGAGTGAATTCCAACTTCCAAGCAGGCTTCAGAAAAGACTACTCGACGGTGGATAATATCTTCACTTTGACCAGTATTGCCCAAACTTATTTAGATAAACGAAAAAAACTTTTTGCATTCTTCGTCGACTTCAAGGCAGCATTCGACTTTATAGATAGAAGATCTCTCTTTTTAAAGCTCGGCAACGTAGGTTTATTGTCAAAAATGATCAGAATAATACAAAGCCTGAACGAAGAAAATTCAACTTCAGTTCGGGATGGAAACAGACTGTCTGACGGGTTCAGAACAAACAAACAAATAAGAAAAGTTATTGCGATACTTTATCAAGAAAATATTTAGACTTCCAGAAAAAAAAACCTACATACATGATTCACTTGGAAACTAGACTACCGCCGCTTTATATTTTTACGCAAAAAATGCATTTCCTGTATATCTTGAAAGTACTAGAACTGCCACACCAGAGACTACCAAAAATTGTAGCAAAGCATATAATGAGTCGAAATCAGCAGTTTTTCAAAGAATGGTTAAGTTTGGGAGTTAAACAAAGAAGTTGTGGGAGAAAGCCAGGATCTGGGAGCTAATCTGGAGAAGCTTTTGATAAAAGTTGGAGAATTTTCACATGTAACGTTTAAGATACAAGCTGAGCAAAGCCAATCTAGATCAACCTACAAACTTCTTCATCATGAACTCAAAGAAAAAAACTATTTCCACGACCGGTACAATAATATGTAGAAAGAAAGATAAGAAATAAGATGTAATATCTACACTCTTTAATGCCAGAGGTGAACTACTGGGACTAAATTATATACCACACCGACACAACCAAGTTGAGATTTGCACTATGTGCAACAACGCAAGAGAGGATACAAATCACTTGATTGGAGTTTGTCCAATATTAAATGAGATAAGAAGAAAGCACTGGGGTAAAAACAACTTATCGCATCCAGAAGTTATTTCAATTCTTAACGGGGACAACTGGATGAATCTATATAACTTTTTAAAACTAGCTCTTAAGTACAGGCAACAAATAATAATTGAAGAATTCTAAACCAAATTATTAGTAATATATATAGAGAGGTTTTAATTGTTATGTAAAAACTAAATTCTTTTTTCGAGCAGACGGCAAAAGCCAATGTTTTATTGTGAAAAATGTAACATTATTGTTCAATAAATCACATTCTATTCTAAAAAAAAAATTCTTTATAAGATCCATTTCAAAGGGAATTTTAATAAAAAGAGTCGGTGTTTCGGACTGCATTTCTTATAAGCGAGTTTTTCTTTAATGAGGATTTCTTGTATTCGTAAAATACTGTATAAGGCTCTACAAGTTGTATTGTATTTTTGCCCATCATTCCATCACCCATCCCACCCCCTTCATATTCGATTATGAATATGAAGGCCCAGTAGCCAGGTAACAAGTTTAAAGTAAAATCGACTAATCTAGTATAAATTTATGGTGTAGTCACACAGAGATTAATAGACAAACAGACGGAACAAACTTTTTTCGTCTGGCTATAATAGAAGATGTATATATATCTATGTAGGTGGTATGTGCCAGATCTCATCAAAATAATATTTTTTCTATACAAATTCTTTACTTGGCATATTTAGCACCATATTTTCATTTATTGCACGTAAAAATAGATATTAGAATATTTACAAATATATTTAATAAGAATACCTATAACAAGCGAAAAAACCTGCATCTGTCACATAAAATAATAATTCGTTTGTAGAAATAACAAGACCATTAGTGTGATTTTATTTGACTTTTATATCTTCCGCACACAATGTTCACCCTTCGAAGAAATGCCAAGATTTGCTCAGTCACTCACCCTCCTCTCATTCATTCGAATTAATGTGACGAATTAATAAGCGAGTAGGTATGTACGTGAGAACATGCCCCCTCACCAACAAGCTTACAAGGATTGCCAATAAAAATAAATGTTATGCTACCGATCTATTCCGCAATAAAAATATACAAATAGGTACCTACTGCGGTGCGGATGAGCATCTTCAATGCTAAGAAATTATAAATAAAAATCTTATGTTGCTGATAAAATAAAACAAAAGATACGCACTCACTACACCATTCGTTCGAATCAGGCTTATGTTGTTGTTGCTGTCTGTCATGTCTCATCCCCCACTTTACCACGTAGACATGACGTTCAAGTTCAAGGTAAATAACTTAGTCTAATGGTATATTTGTCTCTGCCGCCCGTTGCGTCGCAACCTCAGTACCTCGCGTCCCGTCGCGTGCGCCTTCCATTACCTCCTCAACTAGGAAAAAGACAAACTTAAGGGAAAAAATATAAAATCTGTTACAGATTTATGAGAGCTATTTTTAATATGGATTTGCGCGGGGTTGGGGTATCGTTAGGTGTTGGATACAGATTGACAGACATATAACATACATATACATATGTAGCTATTTCATTGCATTACCTTTTGGGAAGATGCATTTTGTTTGTAGGAAACAAATTTTGTTGGTTATTTCGTTACGTTTACGTCTGATATTTAAGGCAAAGGCGCAGGCGGCTAGGCAGCAGACTGCAACAACACAAACAAAATATTTAGAAGATGCTTTCACTTTTTGCGAGCACCAAAATGTAAGATCTCTACAAATCCAATAATAACAACAAATTGATGTTGCATCTCATGTTGAACTTGAATCTGAATTTGGTAACAGTTGGCAATGGTTCTGGGATTTCTTCTTTTTTTTGATGAACAGAGAAAAAAATATCCTAGGTTGATTTCCCTGTTAGTTATTGCAGAGACAAAACTGTAGATAGATTGAATTTTAAATTTGTGTCAAACAAAAAAAAAAATAAATATAAGAAAAACATAAAAAAAAGATAATAAAACTTCGCAGGAAATTATCGAAAGTATCGATCGGTTCCAGTGTGATACCTACCAATGTTAATAAATATAAATACAAAATTAAATTAAGTGCGAAGGTTTTATAGTGTTTTTATTCGAGTTAAATTATATAACGCAAATCTAAGTGCCTACCAATGTATGAAAACAGCTCAAACGATGAAGATGAGGAGATGTCAACAAGGATAAACATGGCCAACAATGAATATAAGCCACCCGAGACTGTTGAGATAAAAATCGTCATGGTCAAAGTTGAGGTACCTTCCTTTTGCGAAAGGGTTGTTTTTTGAAAATTTACTCACGCTATAAATAAATTGCATTTTTTATGTAACGTTTACCTACACCAGAAGTAAACACTCTGTGTCTGTTAATTTTAATGATTTATCAATAAAGATGACTGTGATTTTATTTGAAATTCGAAAGAGATTTTATTGGAAAATTGTGATTATATTAGTTCAGAAGAAACTTCGGCCCGTTTGCTGATAAGAAACATAAATCTACATCATACCTAAATAAGTTCAATATAGTGTGTATGTACCTATGTTCTACTTAATTTATTTTCTGTTGCTAGAAAATTTTTATTATCTATAGGGTTTTCCAATAAGGTGTTATTTTGAATAGCCCGCCAATTTTGTTGTAATTGTTTGACATTTGACAATTAGAAACTACGCCATTTATGGAACGATACACGCTCCAACAACTCATTGAAATTATTAAATTTCACTATAAAAATGGTGAAAATTTGGCAGAGACGGTTCGTAAAACTAAATATTTTTTGGTCGTCGGCGTCGTGAAGCACCTTGTCGAACCGCAATTCAGATATTGGTGGACAAATTTGAGCTGTTGGGACAAGTTAGCGACGCACGTATATTTAGCGCGCTAGAGGGGTTGTGAATACCCTTAAAGTGAAAAACACAGCACGAGCGATTAGGTAGGTTGGAGGGGATTTGAAAGGAGAAGCCGATGTACATTGGTTTTGAACTGATGGACATTCCTTTAAGCGCGAGTATTACGGTTGAATTGTTTAAGGGGAGGAATGCAACTGGCTATTTCACAAGAGCAATGTTTGTTAAAATAACGGTAAAACAACGAAAGGCATGAAACATTTCGACGGTGCTCCAGAGATGTAAACGTTTCCGTTATAGTTCTTTCACCAATCATTTTAAGAGCTCTCTTTTGAATTCTATCCAATATACTCAATTCGGTTATTGGAGCACCTGTCCAAATATGGGAGTTGTACTCAAGTTTTGGACGAATAAAGGCTTTGTAGATCACAGCCAGATCATAGGGGGAGAAAAATTTCTTGCATCGACGGAGAAAACATAAACACCTAGCAGCATTTTTGGCGATGTCAAATATGTGATCATTCCACAAAAGGTGGTCTGTGACGCACATACCGAGAACTGAAAGCTGTTCAGTTTCCTCTATGTAAGTTCCGCTCATGGATAGCAGCATTGGGGGTGGGTTCCGCTTTAACGACAGGAGACAGCATTGATTTTTAGAAGCATTAAATTCTACACGGTTTTTTATTCCCCACTGGACAATACTGTCGAGATCAGAATTTAATGAGCTTATCATACGCTGCCGTTCAAGTCCCACATCCGAAAGACATGGATGAGAATCTGTAAACGAATATGAGAAGCTGAGGGTACTGTCGTCAGCAAAACAGTTTAATGGATTAGAAGTTTCAGATAAGAGATCGTTTATGAATATTAGGAAGAGGGTCGGAGACAAAACGGAGCCCTGGGGCACACCAGCATTTATTTTGTGGATTTCAGACTTGAAACCGTCCAATACAACTTGTATTGAGCGGTTCGAAAGGTAATTTCGAATCCAACGACGAAGAGATTCATCGATACCAAATGCACGCATTTTCGATAAGAGAGCTTGATGCCAAACTCTATCAAATGCTTTTGAAATATCAAGCGGAATAATCTTACTTTCTCCAAAACGATGTAAAGATTTGTGCCACTGTTCGGTGAGATATACCATCAGATCACCAGTGGACCTATTGCTACGAAAGCCGTACTGCCGGTCATTAAGAAGCTTTCGTTCTTCAAGATATTTCTTTAGCTGAAAGTTAATCAGCGTTTCCATGACCTTGGAAAGAAGGGACGTAAGCGCAATTGGTCGATAGTTGGAGGGGGAAGAAGACACGCCTTGTTTAGGGACAGGCTGGACAAATGCTGTTTTCCATCCACTCGGAAAGAGACCAGTAGAGTAGGACAGATGGAAAAGCTTACAGTGGCAGTGGCAGTGGTTTTGCCAGCGTTGAAGAACACCTCTTCAGAACAATGGGAGGGATACTATCCGGGCCAGCGGATTTGTGAACGTCGAGATCTTTTAGAACTCTAGCAACTGCACGAGTGCGAAAGAAGATTTGTCCCATAAAATCATTTACGCTCTCAAGTACAGGAGGAGTCATAACACTTTCTGGCAGCGTCGAATTAACAGCAAACTGTGCTGCAAGCAAATTGGCTTTATCTTGCGAGCTGACAAAAGGAGTATCATTGAAGACGAGCGTTGGAACCGAGGACGAGATGGTGTTTCGTATGTTTTTTACAAATGACCAACAATTTTTACTACCTTTGGGACATTGTAGTATTTTTTGCCGTAACTTTTGATCATGTAAAAATTTGGTTCGTCGAATATGAACGTTACAGGTCTTTCTAGCTTGTTGAAACTTTTTCCGGTTTTCCTCAGTAGGGTTGGCTTTATAACAACGGAAGCTTACTTCTCTGATCCTGTAACCTCTTTACAGCTCGAATCAAACCATGAGTTTTCTTTGGGTTTGATAGATTTTACCCTATTCGGGATAAAATTTCTCATTCCACAATGAATTAAAATTGTGATCATATCTGTACTGGCATCTACGTCACTATCGAGGAAGCATAGTGACCAGTTAAAGCTCCTGAAAAAATCATTGAGACCGTCCCAGTTGGCCTTCTCATATTGCCAAACGGTTCTCTTGGGCCTTAAGGCTTATAAAGTTCAGTTAACACAAGAATTCAAGCCGGCCGATCATCAACAATGTCATGTCTTTGCTGATTGGGTCCTTGAAATGCATCAAAATGGTCTGGAATTTCATCGAAAAATCATCTTGACTGATGAGGCCCATTTTCACCTCGGTGGCTACGTCAACAAGCAAAATTATCGCATCTGGGGCTCAGAAAATCCATAAGATTCATTGTTGAAAAGCCTCTCCATCCTCAACGAGTAACTGTTTGGTGCGGTTTATGGTCCGGCGGGGTTATTGTACGTTACTTTTTCGAAAAATTAGCTGGATAATTGTTTATGGCCGGAATTGGATGGTATTGATCTAGGCAACGTTTACTTTTAACAAGACGTCGCTACGTGCCACATAAGCAACGAAACCATCGATCTTTTACGAGACAAGTTTCCGGACCGTGTTATCTCTCCTCGAAGAGGTGATCACAATTGGCCACCGATACCTTGGGATTTAACACATTGCGACTTCTTCTTTTGGGGCCACGTGAAAGATAACGATAAGGGTTATACCAACAGCCCAGAGTCGATTCAAGACCTCAAAGATGGATTTCGTGAAGCTATTGAGTGCATACAGCAGCCACTTTGCGATTTGGTGATGGAAAATTTCATGAAAAGGATATTGTAAGCGCAGCCGTCGCCGCCATTTGGCTGATATTGTTTTCCATTATTAATGAGAATGGCATACTTTCCTCTTTACATTAAAATAAACATCTGATCATTTATTTCAAAAAAATGCCATTTTTCTTTGAATATCAAAATAACACCTCTTAGTGGAAACCCCTCTTTGCATAACTCTCATGAGAGAAATCGCTGTCAAAACGTAATTTTTTTGTGAAAAGTCAAATCTATTTCTAGTATTTTGCATTTGTGACGTTTTTCGGACGTGCCGTTAACAGTTTAAAAACTGTCTGGAGTTCTTTTTTTGGGGTTCTATAGAAAGTAATATTGTGAAAAATTTGTGTTATTTCGTTGAATATTGGTGAAACAACCTATTGCTTATTTCTTGTTGATTTTAATAAATTTAAATATAATTGAGCATTTATTAGCAAATAATACCTACAAGAAAAAACAACCATAAAAGTAAGCTTATGTAAAACATAAATCTTTTTTTTATGCCACCTTAGTTATGTTGAACTTAGGGATACCTACCTATTTATGTTTAAGTTTACATTGGATGCAAAGCAGTATGTGTTACTTACCCCCATTTGCACAGTAGTTTAAACTAATTTTAGTTAAAACTAGCGATCAACAGTATAAATGAACTCAGTTCAAGGTATAAACGAAACTGGGGTTTAAGAAGCGTTTATATCAAACTTCAGTATTTATGTTCATATTAGCAAACGGGCCTTTAGATACGATTAATAAAAGAGATTATGACAAACATTATTTTTAGCATTTTGTATGGAATTCAAATGTTTAAAAAAAAAAAAAATTGAAAAACAACAGTAGCACTTTAAAATTTTGGTATTGGGAATAATGCTGGATTTACATCTACGTCTGCAAATATGAAGAAAAGTAGAACGGGACAGATGTATGCTAAAAGTCCGAGCGTGTGAAATAGGATCAAGAAGATGAATTTGTTCGTCTTCATATCTGCTCTTCCTATAATCTGCATGTACGAAGATCTTCTGCATTTTGGTGTTCCCTCTCTATCCAGTAAATGTAAATTTTAATTTTGCATCCCTTTTTTTTGCAGAAGTCAGACGAAGATACATGTAAATCCACCATAATAGAATTGTGTTAATTCACAAACGCATCACTGGGCAAATGATGCGCTATCAGTATCACTTTCTACAAAACATTCATAAATTCAATAATGCATTCATGCATTAAACCGGCTTCATTTATTGTATAAGTGTTCCTGGCTCTATTTAGATTTTGAATTTTTACTTCGATACAAAAATGTATGTTGATTTTGATGTATTTTATGAATGTTTTGACGAAACAGTCATGCGTTTATGAATTTACACATTATTTTAACAGGAAATCAATTTTTACTTGCAATATATATACATACATACCTATGTAGGTATTATATGGCAAGAAGAAAACTCGAACTCGAGATATTAATTTTACCAAACATTACGATGATGTATAGAGAACGCGAAAGTCCCGCCATTCTGTCTGCCTGTCTGTCTGTCTCACTGTCCGTGCACCTACAGCCTTAACGGCTTTATGAATTTTTTTTTAAACTTTAGGACGAAAAATAACGCAACCTACCTCCCATACAAATTTTTCTAGCCCTAAATAAAATATTATTATTCTCAAAAACGGCTCCGAGGATTTTCTTAAAAAATTTAAATAATTAAAACGGAAAGGCTCTTTTTATAATTTTTGTTTTCATAAATTGGTTATTTTTGGTACCTATAGTATATGGTATATTTTTTTTAATTTTTTTTAGAAAACTCAATACTTTAAATCAATACTCAATACTTTTTTTAAAACTTGATCCAAAATATTTTTTTTAGATGATTTGGAAGAAGCATGTTTTAACGATACCTTATCATACAAATATTAAAAAACTATTAAGAACATATTTTTTTTTATTTTTTTTTTCGTAAACAACTCTAACAGCCATATTTTTGAGTTTTTCAAAACTAGTTTAAAAGCAAAACTATTTCTATGGAGATTTCAAGTTGCAAGTTTTATATATATTGGTATTATTTATGAAAGTTTTGATATCCCAGTTTCATTATTTTGAGTTTAAAATACCAAAACTTTAGTTGCTAATACCGATTTGTCCAAAACTTGGGACTTGAAACTTTTATTGAACTAGTTTTGCTATAAGACTAGTTTCGAAACAAGTCAATAATATGGCTGTAAGAATTTTGATTAAAATATTTCTGTGATATTAAATAAGTACCTACCTTATGTGTTTGTATGTGTATGATTGTATTTGTATGTGTATATTAATCATGACTTTAAATTCACGGTCCTTAATTTTTTAAATAAAAATTCTTTAAAAAACCACTCCAACGATTTTTAAAATTTTTGTTTCATAAGTTATTTTTTAGTTCAATTCAATTCAAATCAATTGGCATACTTTTTGTTTAGCTCAAACAAAATAACAAGAGCACCAATGGAAAGTTACCAGTGTAGTGATTTCGCACCCAAACGTTTTGATTTGAGGATGAGGAGGTAAACGTTCGATATTGTTACACTTTAAGACATTTTTTTGATATCCTTCGTGAATATAACTTAAGGCGCCAGTTATAGCGATCAGGAAAACGCATCAGGAAAAGTTGAAACAGTATGCAATTGAATATTTTTTCCTGATAGTCGTTTATAGCGAACAGGAAAAAATATGTCAGTTGGCCATCCTACCATCAAGTTTGCCTGATTGAAATGCACACAAAAAACTTTTTCGTCCGCATTTCTGTCAGTGGAATAAGTGAAATCGGGACTCAAATCATTGGAGTTTTTTGTTCCATTTTGTGAGAAACTACGATCAGCTGGCACCGAAAATGAATTTGCATCAGGAAAATAAATAAATACATTTTTAACAAAAGATAATTGTTTAACTGTAAATTTTATTTATTGTGTTTCAAATCCAATGAAAATATTGCAAAAAAATCAATTAAAAAGTTTTTCCTAATTCGTTTTCCTGAGCGCTATAACCGGAACTAAGCCAAAATGTGTGTGTTAGGAGCCCTCATTTAATATGTACATGGGTGAAACGCTTCTTGGAGTTGAATACACTTAGCCTTTTAATTTAAAATAAATTTAATATTTTGTTTAAAGAAGTATTTATTAAGAGCTCTGTAAACACTGGAACAAGGTGCTAGTAAACTTGGTTCGAGTAGATACTCAGCCTTATCGGCAATTCCGGGGGAGATTGTTTTCCCCCGGATTTTTATTTTTCCCAGGAATCGAATAATCCAATCGTCAATCTCCCCCGGAAATTACTTCGAATCAGTTTCGAAAAGAGAATTTACATTCTGAAATTATTTATCTGTCAAAGTTTGTAAATTATTTTTTGAAATCAAATTAAATATTTGAACTATTTTTCGTGATAAAGACCTAATTTGCATCATAAATTCAATTCTTGTGTAATAGAAGTACAAAAAGTTAAAAAAAAATGTTTGTCTATTTTGTTGTTGTAGTATTTTTCTTTCTCTCTCTCTCTGTGCAAAACAGTGATACTATATGAGAGGGAAAAACCCGAAAGTGTTCAGTGAATTTGTTCCAAAATGTTTTAAAAATGTATAGAAAGAAAAACGAAATATAAGTCGGTTAAAACAAGACCAATTTCTCCTCAAAGTCGTTTCCCCGTTAAAGCCTAGTACGCTGCTGATGCGAAACGAAATTTTCCTGCGGTCTCCAAAAAGACAACGAAACGTGCTTACGAAAACAAAGTGGGAAAATATTCATGGAGAGTTTAAATAAATTGCAAATAAATAAATTGAAATTTAACGAAAAAATCAAACAAAAGCAGTGCTGTAAAGAAAGAAACAAATGTCATTTTTCCGCACACAATTAATAGTCCGGGCAATTAATTCATTGCGAAAAGAGAGTTGAGACTTGTCAAAATAATCACAGAACGAAAAGGACAACGAAATGTTTCGTTTATGATTTCGTCATGTCATTTTTGTATGGGATTTTTCGTTTCGCATCAGCAGCGTCAGTGGCGTACGCAGGGGGGGGTGGCTTAAGGAGCTTGATAATGTCTGTTCCTTTACTCTAAATTTCTGTGATTTTCTGCGCATTTTGTTCCCAAGTTCTGTCAATTTCATTTCTATTATGTGAACTTGACAGGACTTTGGACTCTTAAAGGAAAGGAACAGACTTAATAAATGCATTAAAAAACATATAGGACTTGTAAAAGTTACGTTATACGCGGGTTTTTGGTTGTGTATGTTGTCAGTTGGTGTACTTTTAGTTTATGTGCAATAAACAGTACCTTGGTTATGAGCTTATTTAAAAACAAAAACGGACATTTTATTTATTAAAATGTGAATACACTTTTCATCTATACCGCTATTACGTTGACGTTGTTTAAATCGAGTCCATAAAGTGGATTTTTGTCGAAGTGGATCTTTACAAAAAATATTTGTTTACAAAGAAAGAAAGGTAAAATTAATTTCATAACTTTAGGTAGTATTTTGCGTTTTTTTCCTTTTGTTTTGTTTGAAATTTCACTTCTGGTGGTTGATAATACGAAAGGCTTTAATTTTGTTTGCTATTTTGTCATACCTTAAAAAAGTTTCACCAAAATTGAGACTCAGCCCCCCCCCCCCCCAAACAAAATCCTGCGTACGCTACTGAGCAGCGTACTAGGCTTAAGTCTCTAGCTTGTTGTAGAGTGAACGTACAGCCACACATACCAATACCAATGGACTTATCAGTAAACTGCGTAATGTTGGATTTTATTAAAATGCCTATATTTTTGAACCGAAACCAAAACTTGTCCTTTAGAGCAAGTCAAAAATTATAAAACCTTCAAAAATAGGTAGCAATATGCTTCTATTTTAAAAATTCCCCAACTAATTCGAGGTGAGTTTTTTCCAGGGAAACATCATTAATTTTCCCCCGGAAAATAGATTTACGATCTACTTTTTTCATTGGAGTTTTTTCCCATTTTTCGAACATTGTTTATGATTGGAGAGACTCATACTGGGGAAAAAATCCGGGGGAGATTTTATTCCCGATAAGGCTGATTATGTTCGAGTTGATTTTAACTGTCTGCGGGCTGGTTCTAGTACCAATTTTTTTTGCTATCAGCAAATAAAAATTTTGTCTCACCAAAGACCAAAAATCAAAAGTACCTGTTTTGATATTTTTTTTTTAATGTCCGAGTGCGGGGATACGTGTTTATCGTACCAAGTTCTACTGTCCGCGGACTGGTTTGTTACGTTTACTCTAACAAATCATAAATAAATTAAAAAAAAAAAATTATTTCAGTTGCGTTTTAAATTTTCAAATTAAATTTCAAAAAACAAAAAAGAAGAAAAGATAATCCCAAAATCATGTAAAATGAAATCGAATTTGAGTGAATTTATTTTCCATGTTCCACATTTCGATCATAATGTATATTAAGAAACATTTACATTTCCTTCCACAAAGTTTTAGGTTCGAAAATTAAATTTTTAGAAAATAATCTTTTAAAATAAGATACAGTTTTTGTACAATAAAATTAAGAAATGAATTTTAAACCAAATATTACATGGAGGTTATGTTACCGTTCTTTTGCTATATGAAGTTGTTTTTCAAATACAATTACATTTTTTTTTTTTTTTTAAAACTGTCCCATTACCAAAAAGTTACCTACAACCATAGTAATGAACTGTGAAATGCTTTCTTGTAATTCAAATCGTATGAATCGATTTTAAGAAACATAATATTTTCCTTAGTAGCTAACAGAATTATATAGCAGATAGGTACCGTTATTTTTGGTCGTAAACAAAAATAAATACAATTTGCGCTTCTATATTCTCATGAAAATTATACGAAAGAATTGTATTCAATGGTGTAATAATAGAATTAGAATAAAGCTATGCAGGGGCAAGCATATTATAAGGTATCATCCCTCCTATATAATATATATGTAGGTAGGTATGAACCTACTTTATTTATGTCTTTGGTTCTACAAATAAACTTATAAACTACCTTAATTCTTCTTATATTTCTGCCGGAAAATACTTTTACGAATTTAATTTTTTATTCATTTGCCTTTGGTTTTAATTATTTATTATTTGCTTATAAACTTCATGGCCTACCATAACCATCGTCAACGAAATTAAACCGAAGTATTTTAAGTGGCTCCGTGACTGAATGCCGTTCGATGTCTTTATCCTGATACCTAAATACCTGTAAATGTAGGTAGGTATGGTGTATAAGTATATGAAGCTTGTTATTTAGTTTGAAGGAAAATTATTACAACAAAACAAAGGCACGTTCATCAAGTTTGCATGCAATATTTTTTTTGAGTTTCTTTGAATTTATTATACCTCCGTTATTTGAACTGAGACGAACACCAGAAATGTCCTTGAATAAATCAATTTCTCAAGGGATTCGTTATAGAGTTTAATACATGAGAAGAAGGTGCTTGAAATATTAAATTTGAATTCGAAGAAATTTATTTTTTAAATTATGAGTTAGTGGAATTTGAATGAATAGCCTAAATAACTCATTTAGTCTAAAGCAAAGGGCTCTGTAAACGCTCAAAAAAGGTGCGAGTAAACTTGGTTCTTTGAAACTCAGCAAACAGTGAAACCAAGTTGACTAACCACACAAACTTTATTATTTTTACGACACATTTGTCATATTTTGAATAAAATTAGGTAAAAGAAAATTTGCTTTTACTATCAATGGGTAGGTTCAGAGGACTTAGGGGACTTGCAAGTAAGGCAAATTTGTAGACTGTGATTGGTCAGCTGTCGAAAAATTGCTCCAAATGAAGGGAACTTTCGACAGCCGGCCAATCACAGGCTATAATTTTGCCTTACTTGCAAGTCCCCTAAGACATCTGAACGTACCCAATATCTAATAATGGCAGCAAAAAAGAGATTTTTCAATGTTTTGATTTTGAGTGATATGTAAGAAGATGATGACGAACTTTTGTTAAAATCTAAGAAGAAAGGAGTTGGGTCAACTCGGTCAACATTTACTCATACGTACATATGTACAATGTACATACATACGTACGTACATAATATTATTAAGCTCTCGTTGCCTGATGACTACAAAACTTTTCTACGTATGGATAGTTTTGCTTATAATTATTTATTAAGCACTCCATTCCATACACAGTTCAACTTGTCTTTCAATTTAATGTCAAGTTCATCAAATCAACTCCTGTGTGGGCTTGAATTTGATTTATTTGAAAGTTGACGATTGAGTTGGAAGTTGGAAGAAAATCAAAAGATTTTGAATTTTTACAAGTTGATGTGAATGTTTTCAACTTAGTTGAGTTGTGTGTAGGCAAGTCATTTGATTTACTGTCAAGCTATCTCTTTCTTACCAAGAAATAAAAGTGAGATAAAAAAATATAGACATTGGAATTTTTTTTTTATCCGTTAGCCATTCCTTCATCCAAATTCTTTTCCTTTTTATTTGTGCTTGTTCAGCGTCATCTAGGCAGGCTGCAATAATAATTAATGCCAATACTTTTCTTTTTTCACACATTTTGATTCGATTAAATATAATTCTTATGAGAAAAAATGATGTTTTGACAGTTGAAGCATAGAAGTCTTTCAACTAAGTTTATGTAGTGTGTGGCGAACAGTGTTGCCGCAAGCTGAAATGAAAAGTCGCTAGACTTAACTCCAAAAGTCGCTAGTTTGGCTGAAATTCGGGGGACAAAAAGTCGCTAGAAGTCGCTAGACAAAAATTGGTAGATAAGTGTTAAAAAAACATTCTCTTTGAATAACTTTTTATTTTTTTTCAAAAATTTAAAGTAAATTAACGAAAAACTTAGGTCTATAAGAAATTTGAAACAGATGAATTGCTTAAACCAGACTACTGCGCTCATTTGCACTTACATTTTGAACATGTTTTTATGTGTGTGTGCCTATGTGTGATGAATTTCAGTATCCAATTATTGGAAATAGAAAATGTCAAATTAATTTAAATGACAGGAATGTAAAATCACCAGGGCCACTACATACAAAAATAGTATGTGCGTATCACAACTCACAAATGCTCACCTTCAAAAGCCGCTAGAAATAATCTGGCGACATCAAAATATTTTTTGTCGCGGAAGAAATTGAAATGTCGCTAGAACGGCAACCCTGGTGGTGAGGCATCAATTTAATTGACAACTCAGTTGAAAATAAAATTGAATCGTGATGTATAGAGTGCTTTCGACAAGGTGACTCCTTTTATGATTAA
Source organism: Melangyna quadrimaculata (assembly GCA_949320155.1). Lineage (NCBI taxonomy): Eukaryota > Metazoa > Arthropoda > Insecta > Diptera > Syrphidae > Melangyna > Melangyna quadrimaculata. The sequence continues at coordinate 202,409,516 of OX439483.1, read as the reverse complement.
ATAAAATACCGCATGCGTGAAGCTATCTCACCACACGAAAGACTTTCGGCAACTTTGCGATTCCTGGCTTCAGGTCAAAGTTATGAGGATCTCAAATTTTTAACAATAATCTCGTCCAGAAGCTTGAGTGACATCGTCCTTGAAAACGGCTGGGCTATTTTAAAAGCATTTAAACATTTTATTAAGGTAGTAATATGAACATTTTTCTTTTTTAACATAATATATCGCTCATTAAAAAGAACAACGTCATAACTCAAAAATCGTCAAACTTCAGAAATCGCAATTTAAAGTTTGCATGGCTGTATTTCATAATCATCTTCATTTGTATCTATTTTCTTCTTTTTTCTTGGTAGAGCTATAAATTAAAATTTTATCGAAAATTATGACACTTTTAAAATATTTATTGGACTCTTTTCACTTCAAAGGTTCTTACAAAATTGAAAAAATACAGTATTTCCACAAAAAAATATTTAAAAGTGACAGTGTATCACACACTGGCCCTATTTTGAGCTGAACTAAGGCCAGACTAACTTTTCCTTCAATCACACACGAGCTGAGCCAAGCTGACTGAAAATTCTGTGTTCATGAACCGGCTTTAATTGTATTAGTACTCTCAGTTTGAAAATCGAACAAAAAAAAAAAACAAATAATTTCCTTTAAAATTTTTAGTTTTGCATGACAACAGATTTGTTAATATTGCCTAGAAACGAACAACTCTGTATGTATTAGTAATTAAACTTTGTTAGACAAGGATGAACATTTCAGTCCTTTCTTTCCTCACACTTCACCTCCCTTGCCTACAAACTTTCATTTACCCAGCTTAGTCTAGCTCAAAATTGAGCCAGTGTGTGATGGCCCTATAGCCTTCAATTTTTGAGTTCTAGAAATGAAATTTTGCCAAAAAATAGTTTATAGAAAATGAGTTTGAACTGTATATCATTATGTCAAAATTGATGTTTTTTGAGTTATGACGTTGTTCTTTTTAATGAGCGATATGTACATATTCATATGGGTGTTTCAGGTATACGGGTATACCACAATCTGAAAACGATTGTGAAGTTATTGCCGAAAATTTTGAAAAGCGATAGAATTTTCCCAATCATCGGTGCAATCTATGGTAAATATATTAACATCACTAAGCCAAGAAATAGCGTGTCTTAATATTTTAATTAAAATAAGTATTTTAGCATTGTCTTATTTGCTTAGATCCTAGATTATCAGTTTATAATGGTCGAAGCTGGAGCAAATGGACGAGTATCTGATGGTGGTGTATATTTGCCAATTCAACTTTTTTTGACAAAAATGAAGGACCTAAAAATACCTGAATCAAAAAAGTTACCCGGTATCAAGGGCGTATACAGCTTTAGTTCTTGGGGGGGGGTCATGCCAAAAAAAAATAACACAAACTAATATTTGTTTAAAGTAAAGTGCCTTATATTTTTTTTTTTTTCATATTTTACTGTGCGTAGCTATATAAGAGAAAAGGGAAATAATCTTAATTAACTATACTAAAGGGTTTTCCAATAGGGACGGGTTGATTTTGACAGCTTGTGGCGGCCATATTGTTTTTTTTACTTTTGGTCAAAATATCCTCTTTAAATCAGTTACTAAAGACAAATCATCATGGTGAGTTACAGCGTCGAGCAACACGTGCAAATGATGTTTCAAAGCAGTTAGAAGTTTTTCCCAATTTTGGTCGAAAAATCTTCTTTAGCGATGAGGCCCATCTTTGGATGAATGGGTACGTGAAGCAAAATTGCCGGATTCGGGACGACACTAATCCACGCGAGATTCACGAGGTGCCAATGCAAATAAAGTTTCTGTTTTGTGTGGATTTTGAGCTGGATGCCTGGAGGCGTCATCGGTCCGTACTTCTTCGAAAATGATGCTGGCCAGGCCATCACCATCAACGGCGATCGCTATAGGTCGATGATCACCAACTTCTTGTGGCCTAAATTGGATGGTATGGACACTGAAGATATATGGTTTCAACAGGATGGTGCTACACAGCTTAAGAAACAATCGATATTCTGCACGAGCGGTTTCATGGCCGAGGCGACGTGAATTGGCCACCAAGATCGTGTGATTTGAACCCTATGGACTTTTTCTTGTGGGGAATTCTTAAGTCGCAGGTCGTTGCGAATAAGTTGCAAACCACCCGACCCTCAAAGACAACATAATCAATGCCATCGGTCAAATTCAGCCTGATTTATGCGCCAAAGTCATCGAAAACTGGACCTTTCGAATCCGCGCCACCCAGCGAAGACGGGGCGGCCATTTGAACGATGTTATATTACTATAATAGGGCTCTAAAATAAAGATAAAACCTTATTGATATCTTGTTTTATTCAATTTTAAAATCGACCCGCCCTTAATGGGAAACCCTATAATACATTACCTTTGTTAAAAATAAGTTAAAATAATTTAAAATCGTTCATATCCTGGAAAAATATATAGTACCTTAACTCATTTAATTTCAAGACAGTTAAGAATCAATAGTCGGCGTGAAATAGCAGACTACGAATGAAATACTAAATTTTCACTACGCAAAGTTAGGCAATTTCGTTGAAAATATATATTTCGAACTGCCAAAGCCAATTCAAAATGAGATGAGCTACCTATACAAAAAAAATTAACAAATTTAAGACGAAAACACTTTTTTGGTATTTGCAAAGTTAACTCATTTTTGGTTCCAAAGAAAATTAAAATAAACAACTGAGTCGAACGAACCTTTATTGGCTGGACCAGTGACCGCGCTCTTCGTTTTTATTTCTGACTGTTACATTTTTTATTTCGGAGGGCCTCAGCAACAGCATACAGCAATCTCCAGTTGTCTGACCAAAAAAAATCAGTTTAGCTAGCTGCCAAAATACTGAGGAAAAAAATTTTTGGATTCGCTTGATCATTTGTTTTGAATTTTATTCAGAATTTATTTTAATCCTATCAAAGTTTTTATTTCAGCAAATTGAAGTTGCAGGAAAAATAAGTAAAATATCATAGATACTGTGCACTGTTTTCTGTTTCTTAATTTTAGTAAATAGATATCTATAAATATTCACTACTGAAATTGAAACCAATAGCTCTGATTTTAAAAAATGACCACTTGTGTAAATTGCTCTTTTTACAATAGTGGAAAAACTAAAATACATTACATATTCTTATTATAATTGAATACAAAGATTCGTTTTCGTTGCGTTTCAAGAAAAGTGTGAGCAAAGTTCACGAGTGATTTTAACATGCCTCTGATTTGAAAAAAATGTATGTCTCTAAGACTGCCACCGATGGAAAAGTGAAAGGCACCTTACAAAATAAATATGTACATCAAATATACCTAATCTTTCTTACCAGTAAGCCTTTCTGATAAAAATAATGGACAAAGTTGTTAAATTCTACGAGCCTAGTCGCTTTTCGTCAATAATTCCATCCGACTGGTCAAACGGTTCACCGCAAGGAGTTTCAAAAAATCTCCTTTACCATAGCTTTTGGCTTTTGCATTATGGGATTCATAGGTTACTTTGTAAAAGTAATACACATCCAAATCAATAACAGTATTTTTCGATCGTAAATGTTGAATAAGTGCAAACAAAATCCTTTCATAATAGGTTTTCATCATAGTTTTATATATTTATGTCTTTTATCGTTAACATTAATATTTTTTGGTTAGAATAACTATAAATCGAAAGTTATAAATTTTTGCTTTGAAAAAAATCTGTCATACAAACAAAACAATTTCTGTATGTGTGTTTAAAGATTTTATTTTCAGAAAAAAAAATATTCTTTTTTTTTTATATTAGTTTTTACTTTACTGAGTGAAAATTTGGTAACAACTCCGCACTTTGATTTCTGTTTGGTTTAACAGGTTTTGGCTGTCATCTCAAAACGGAAACTAGCCTATGCATATATTTTAAGATTTGAATGCATTATTATATTATGAGAAGTTTGTTGTTATGTTAAATTTGAGGTACGAGGAAGAAAATCAAAGTATCTCGATTGACTACAAAATAACGTAGGTATTCCATTGCCATGAAAATTAAATTTCTTATTGAATTGAACATTCAAATTCTCTATTGAATTCTAAATTATCAATCGAAAATCCTACTAGCTTTCTAAGTAACCAACTTTCTTTTTTTTTTCTATGTGGTTACTAAATAATTATTTTAGATCAACAAAATAATCTTGAGTTCTCGGGGGGGGGGGACATGACCCCGTGACCCCCCCCCCTGTATACGCCGTTGCCCGGTATACTGACAAGGAATTGCCATTTGATTTTGTTGTAGATGACGTCTTCCCTTTACAAGAAAACATAATGAAACAAACCCTTCAGCAAGACCAATTTGTCTGATGAACAGCTGATTTTCAATTATAGGCCATCACGAGCTCGTAGGATGGTGGAAAATGTATTCGGGATTTTATCATCACGATTTAGAGTATTATTGACTACAATTAACTTAGAACCTGAAAAGGCAAAAGCAATTACTGTTTAAGCATGTTGCCATTTGCATAATTTCTAAAGACATCAATCCGCGACGTTCTACTTGCAATCGGAAAATATTGTCTAATGTCGAATTCCTTACAACCATTTGAAATCGATTTCGTTCACAAAAATTTGTTTTGTGAGTGTGTGAGAGCAGTTTGACAGGAATTTTGTTGCCGCACAAAAACAGAGAAGTGGTGCGCGCTAAGAAAATATTAAAGTTTTTTTATTTGTCGCGTTGTTTTGATAATTTAAAGCCAAATTTATTTCGTCTGATAATTGAAAAACAACAAAAACAATTGTGCGCGTATTCAAGTAAAAAATTACAATCCATAATCCATCCAGACAGCAGCGAGGATCTATATTCTGAAGAAACATAATTTTGCAGCGTGTTTTTTCTCGCGAATTGTATTTTATTTTAATGGGATTTATCTTGAAGATATACGAAATATTAAACAATTTAAGACACTTTAACATTTGATTTCTTTTTTAACATCGTCACGAAATTGTAACGAGAATATTTAATTCCATCTTGATGCATGAGAAATGTCAAATCTTGATAGTGTGTGTGCGATTTGATGTGAAATCTAGCTAAAAACGCAAAATTTGTTTGACAGCATAAAAATCGATTTTGTTTAGAAAAAATTCGATTTGTTCAGAAAAAAAATTTGATTTGTTCAGAAATAATTCGAATTTTTTGGTTGTAGGGAATTCGACATCAGTTGAACCTGGAGTAAGTCATTCTTTTGTGAACAACTCCCAGATGACATCTTTAAATTCAACTCAAGCTAGAAACCCATCGATGAATGCAAAAAACGTACGTCAAAAATTCTGCCAATATTTTAACAGTGTTGGAGCAGTACTATGGCAGGGCGTGCGTACTCACACAAAAAAATACTGTTTCATTGTATCTTTGTATCAAGGGGTTTATTGGTCATAGTTTTACACTTTTCCCTTTCACTCCCTTCCACTCAAAAAAAACCCCAGATATTTGTATGGACTCTTTTGTTTCTTGTTTCCTACGACAAATGCGACATGTGTTCCGAGTTTCATAATTACCATTATTTCAAGGAAGTAATATGGTCCTATGGCTTGAAGTATTCTGAATCCAACGAGACATTCCGCGTTTGACCTAAACTATGCCCTTAACGCCCTAACTATGATATATTTTTTAAGAAAATTGTTTGTCTCAAAGCAAATGTTGAATATTCTGATATAGCTGTGAGGAATTGGCAACGTTCGGGTGGTAGGCAGATACGTATCTGAGATACTTTAGAATCTGATTATGTTTTCGAACGACCAAAACCGGAAACGTAACCGAACCAGACGAAAACCAAGAAACAGAACAGATGAGATGTCAGCTGTTAGTATTAATCCAAACAGATCCGAAAATGTTTGGGATAGCTTTAGATTTCTTTTTGACATCAGTGCTGTTTGGCTCGTCAACTGGTTTTTTTTTAAGCATTACAACAATAGAACAAATCCAGTTACCTTTGGTTACGTATACGACCGCGGCTATTTCTTTTGATGAGTTTACAACGAAAACAGATTTCTGGTGCGCTTTGCGGAACCTCAAAAAGGGTTTTGCTGTTCCTGGTGAATCAAAGATGTTGTTAACACGGTGTTAAACTTTAATTTATTTAACTGTAAGAGAATCAAAATGTCATCTATTGCCTTTTTTGCATATATTTTCTGTAGACTTGACATCTTTCGAAAAGATGCTGTCCACCATTTCCATAAATTTCTGCTTCATCCTGGGGTACATCTTCTTTTGTCGGTTGCGACATGTTTTCTTTAGCAAGTCGAAGGAGGTCATTCCTCTCTTGCAGGTGGATGCACAGCACTTTTTTTTTGAATTTCTGTTGCTTCCTGGAAGTTTTATCAAAATGTTAAGAAACTTATGTACGTAGGAATTGTAGGTATGTACATAATGTATGTTAGGGAATTTAATTCTAGTAACATGTGATTTGTTCTTCATTTCATTCATCCAATTCCATCGTTGACAATCCAGAAGTTTGATTTTCATGGTCTTTTAAAAAGTCTACATTTTCGAAATACCAAAGACATGAACATCATCTGCTGAATCACATCAAGATTTTTCACTAATCTTACTTTTTTCAGCTCTCTTCTGTATAGCAGAACTTTATGCCCATAAGTTGATTTCTTAGGTCGTCATTTATATTAGTATATTAGTTTATTTATTTAGTATATTAGTTTATAACATTCGAAAAGGGTGTCATATGATTTTTGTTTACATTTTTCTAATTTCTAAATTTCATTATTTGGAATGTTAGACATTCAGCTAGGTTCCCAAAATCACGTGAAATGAAATCAAAATAAAAAATCGAGTGAATTTATTTTCTATGTTCCACATTTGGATCGATTGCATAATTTCTAAAGCTTTTCGAAATCACTTCAAGTGAAATCAAAAACAGCTCATATCTGTCGTGTAGGACAATCTTATTTGTTGTTGATTCATATTCATTCTTCAATTTCCATATTATTTGTTCTACTAATAAAATTTTAAAAAACGAGCGCTGTTTTCAATGATGCGGTCTTAGAACTTGAGAAGGAAAGAAAAACGTACGTTGAGACACGTTTCTAATCTATTTGAAATTGCTGAAGTAGGTGTCTGATGGAAATTTTCAACAAAAGTTTTTTATTAAAATTAAAATCTTCCATTCCCTGCACGTTGCAGCTGACTGCTGTTTTACGTGGTTTTAAAGAAAGGAACTTTCAACGATTGGTTGGAAAAGATGCTGATAACTGATGTTGCTATGGTCCGAAGCAAAGTGTTCAAAATCTTATCACGATTCCTGAAAGTGTTAGAAAGAAAAAATTGCCCAAGATGGATTAAACTCTCAATGTCAGATGCCGAACGAAGTATATTAAAACGACATTTTATGACTTAATTTAGCATTCCTGGCGTAGGCGTCATAGAATGTGTCGACTGACGGTACACACATCAAAATGTCGGAACCACATCAAGATCCTACCCCATTTTGTAACAGTTTCACTTGAGCAGAATTGAATTCACGTGAAAATCGATAAAATCGAAATGTGGAACACCGAAATTAGCTCAGTTTTAACTTCCAAAAAAAAAAAATTAAATTAATATCGATAAAAGTGAAATGTGGAACACAAAATTTAATTTAACATCGATTTCAATTTATCATTTGGATAGAAAGTGAATTGTAGAACCAAGCTGATGTACTTGTATGAAAAATTGGCAGCACTTTCTATTGGACTGGAAAAAGCTTTCAATATGTCCTCTCTGAGAGCTTAACAGCTGATATTCCATAAACAATGCATATCCTATCCATCCTAGGATAATACAATTCCAGTTATGCTTTTCATCCCCCGTTCGAAGTTCAAAAATAAGAATATTGGCACTCACACGCAACTTACCCTTGGAAATGAAATTGAAATCTAACATGCAATGCCACCGACCGTCCCTTCGTCTGTCTCCTTCCTCGTTGTGGTATACTGATGCCAATGCCTCCATATTATATCGGACTCCCCTAGCGAACTGTTAAGCTTTCTCTTCAAATCAGTTGTCTTCCGATGGAAGTTTAGTGTACTACCATATACGGAAGCTGATATTTTTCACTAACGAGTGTAATATCGTTCTTTTTTTTTCAATACAAACAAAAAATTAAAATCAGGAAAAGTGAAAGTATACAAGAATTTCCCGCAATAGGAAATTAAAATTCTATAAAAATAAATCAAAATCAATGTCGAAGAGCTCAAATTAAAAGATTTGTTTTGTTTGTTTTTTTTTTACTTTTTTTAATTTTTGTATTTCATTGATGAACAAAATGAGAGGAAGAAAAAGAAAATAAAAAAAAAAAAAAAAAAATTGTTCTTAAACCAAAAAGTTCCCCGAAAAGCCCGCCTCAGTTTGTGAAGTAGCCTAGATAAATTTAAGAAAAATTAGAGGCAAAATAGTGTGTCAGCGAAACTGTTTGCCATTAGCGAAATGGCCTCATCATACTTTATCGGCGAGGACTATAGCAGCAATGGGGAGGACGAAGATGATTTGACGGTAGGATATTCTTCCTTTTATAGGTATTTACCTATATATTATATATTAAAGAGTGGTCGTTTCTATTTTTATATAATTAACTTCTTACAGCTTAGGGGGGGTTTTGTTAGAGAATTATTATTAAGTTGCAAGGTGTTTGGTAGATTTGATTCGAAAATGTCACCACTCACCACAGGTATCTGTTTTACTATGGGTCATTCAACTACCATATAAAAAAAAAAAACAAATACATACCTACCTATTTAGTTTGTCTGATGGAGAATAATAAGATAGTATCGTTTCAAATTGCAGTGGAAATGTGCTTTAAGGATATCGCATTACTAAAAATCATTTCTTCGCTGGATTTAATGGTACCTTTGGGATGGAAAATAGAATAACTCTGGAACACTGACCCCTCACAAAATCAAATTGCACTTAAATACAAATAAGTATCGGAAGCGTAGGTACAGATTCAAAATGAAGGACGCATTTATTTTTAACTTTCGGAAGGTACCTACTTCTTATGGGAAGTAGCTTTCATCACTAAAAAAAGAGATAAAGTATGAGTGATTGAGGTATGGCGTATGCCGTATGGGAGATGGGACTTGGGCTGGACATGGATTGTGTGAAAACAGGATATTTCTTTGGAAAAACAATAAAATAAGAAATCGGCTGTCACGTACTTATATAACCTTATCTCTTGTTTTTCGGAGTATACATCCGTGCTTTATTGTTTATTTGATTTTTTGTAAGGATACACCATTTTATATTTTTATTTATCAAAAATTACAACATCGAAAACGACTAGTTAATATTTAATTTTGAAAATATCTTGCTCGAAAGAGTTTGGGTTTGTTTCTTAGCCCCAAATATACCTGCCTGTGCCTATAGTCTTACAATGCGTCACAATTATTATTTTATCACCCATGGAATTGGATCAAGAGTGTTTATAAGCATATTGTTTAGCAAGGATGTGCTTTTGACATGTTATTACCTACCAAGTACACATATACTTACCTACCCTGTGCGGCTAAGCCATCGCATTTATTTGGTAGGAAAGAGGCAGCGCAGCGGGTTATAAAGGAAATTCACATAATGTCTTCTTTTTTATGAATTTGCTTTAGATTCAAAGAAAATAAATTTAGCATGGAATAGCATTCATGTCCTACTTTCATTTAAAATACACTCTAAATATACCTAAATGCATTCAAGAAAGCAGCATACAGAAAAAGGTTGGCGTTCATAAGGTCCTTTGATATATTTATTGATTCGAACTTGCGATTACATTAGGTATAGCCATAGATTTTGCATTCAAACTCGAACCCGATTTGTCTTAATTCTTGGCGAAGAAATACAATTTTCTTAGGACCTTCAACAATTAAGTCAAAATATTAAAATATTTAATGAGCCGAGATATTGAAGAAAGGAAGTATTTATTGCGTTGAGGGGTCTTTAGCCCAGTCAATAATTAGATACAAAAAAGTGCTAAATTCGCAAAGTGCGATGTAGTTCTGCATTGTTTGCATCACTGCTGTGGTCAAAGTAGGACACTTTTTTATATGAGACGCGCACTAAAGGGGTTTTTACTACCCTTAAAATGTTTAAACACAGTGCGAGCGTTAGGAAAATAGGAAAGGATTTAAGAGATACCGATGCACATTGGTTTTGAACCTCTGAATATCGAAATCGATGACTTCTAAAACACATGCCACTTTAAACGAAAATTATGAAGTGGATTCTTGAAAAAAAAAACAAAACAAACTAAAAAAAAAAATGAAAAAAAAAACTGGGGACACCGCCTTAAAAACCCAGCGGTGGTGCGGAAAAGACATCTAGTTTTTATTAAGATAATTTGATAACACCAAAAGCATAAATTTTAAAAAAGGAGCCAAGTTATTCTTTACACAAAAACCTTTCCGTAACAAGTCAGCCGTAAAATGTAGTGAGATCTAAAAATACGCCAAGTTCTAAGTTTATTAATGTTAAATATCAAATATTTTAGGTAGAGTAATATGGAGGAGCCTCAAAATTATCAGAGAAATCTGTTATTTAATAATTACTTACTTAAATTGAGTTAGTTTACTAGTTAAAATTGAGTAATAAGGTAACAAAAAAAACTTGCCAAGTAAACTAACTCAATGAAAGTCAGTACAGTAATCATTAAATAACAGATTTCTCTGATAATTTTGAGGCTCCTCCATATTACTCTACCTAAAATATTTGATATTTAACATTAATAAACTTAGAACTTGGCGTATTTTTAGATCTCACTACTTTTTACGGCTGACTTGTTACGGAAAGGTTTTTGTGTATAGAAGAACTTGGCTCCTTTTTTAACATTTATATGTTTTTGGCGTGATCCAATATTCAAATTATCCTAATAAAAACTAGAAGTCTTTTCCGCACCAACGCTGGGTTTTTGAGGTAGTGTCCCCAGTTTTTGTTTTCATTTTTTTTAGTTTGTCTCAAAGATTTAATTTCCCATTTGCTTGCTTGTCAAGTCCTTTCGCTCTACCAAATTTCATCACACTACGACAATCAGAATCTCTACATAGTTGATATCAATTCTAAAAATATGGGCGATTGCCACGCCCCTGAATAGATAATTTAAATTTTTTTCAATATCTCCTTTGTATTGACCACACGATTTACTAGTCTACGAAATTTTATTATTCTGCAACAATTTGAAGTGATTCACATAATTAATAACAATTCTGAGAAAATGGGTGGATGCCACGCCCTCTGAACGTAAAATCTCAAATTGAAAAATTTTGCATTTGCTTGCACTTCTAGCCCTACCGTTCTACCAAATTTGATAATTCCACGACAGTCAAAAGTGCTTATCATAATTGATATCAATTCTTATTTAAATGGGCGGATGTCACACCCCCTGAATGTAAAATCTCATATTTGAAAATTTTTCCTTTGCCTTAACTTTAAGCCCTACCACTGTACCAACTTTCATCATTCCACGACAGTCAGAAGTGCTCCAAATAAAATATGAAAATGGGCGGATACCACACCCCCTGAATGAAAAATCTCAAATTTTTTCCTTCGTATACAGCACAAGGCCTACCGTTGTGCGAAATTACAAGATTCTACGATGTCGGGAAGTGCTCCATAATTGAGTCAGTGAGTCAGTCAGTTACGGTTTTTGCTATTTTTACAGTCTTATATCTCGTGAACCACTGATGCTAAGTAATTGAAATTTGGTGAATTTTCTAAAGCTGGTGAGTTTAGCAAATGCTGCAAGTGTTTGAAGTTTTAGGGGGGTCAAAAATCGCCTGAGTTTGATCCTGTAAAAAGGGTGTAGTGCCAGAACTTGGCTGGTTACTACCGTGCCCTTTGATTTTCTGACTTAAGTCCAAAACGAGCAATTTTAATCAAAAGTTATTACGCCTATAGCTACAAAAAACTAATCCATGAATGATTTTAAAACAACAAGATGGCGGCCAAAGATAAAGGGATAGGAGGTCAAAAATTTTAATTTATTCTCCTTACGGCTCCCTTAATGATTGAACAAAAAACATCCTTTATCCTTTTGTTTGTATACAAAAATACCTTTTATTGCGGATAACCTAAAAATAACTGATCAATCAGAATCACAATTTCCTGATTATATGCAAAACCATCAATCTTAGACAGTAAATTTATCAACACCAAAGTTGTAGATCATTAAATTTTAAACAACTTTTGTGAGAGGCATTTTTAGTAAAAAAATTGAAAATAAACGAGTTTTTTTTTTAACAAAAATCACTTTTGCGAAAATTCAAAATGGCCCCTTCAAAATGGCCCCTTCAAAATGAACTCCTCTAACGATAACAACAAAAAAAATCCACTAACTAATTTTTGTATTTCAGCATTTATTTTTGTTTAATTCGACTGGCCTATGTGTCATATGCTTGGATTATACTAAAACAAACATTTCAGATTGATTAACACCCACTTCCCCCCGTCTTCACCGTTTTAAATGCGTCTGTACGAAAAGCCAATGCGGGAATTTCGAGGGACCTTGGATATACTCATGTTCTTGAGGATGAAATCGTCGATACCAACATTTCATGAATTAATTATTTCTGCTTACCCATCATATTAAATTTTCTATCTTTCCTGATATATTACTCTATTCACATCATCTCACTGATTTAATAAGCTTTCGTTAAGATTTGATACATAACGAGACTTAAGTAGAATTTTTTTTTTTTTTTTGTTAATAAGAAATGTTAATTCGTGAATTTAATCCATTATTACTCAGTTGGTAGTCCCACGCCAGAGAAGCACATGTATGTACATATGTAATAGTTGCATGTTTAAAATTAAAAAAAAAATAAACAATCATTAACCTATAGGTGTGTTCATGTAAATACCTACATACAGGACTGTATCGATTTCCAATAAAATTCTCTAAAAATGACCTGCCACACAAAATGAAACAGCTGGCCTGGAGTGTCAATGTATACTCATACTCCTACAGGTGCTTTCGATTACAGTTGCGTGTGTCCTGTTTCGTGTTTTTGGCTAATTTCGTGGGAGGTCTTCTCTTAAGTAATTCATACAAAAATGAAATCTTTACCTACTACACAATACACATAAATCAAGTTAATAAAAATAACTGTAATGTAGGTATTTAAGCTATAAGGTATTTATATACCGGATGTCAATATTTACATGGCAACCATCATAAATGTCAAACATTTCCTCGAATCTGTTAACAAGCTAATTATGGAATGAGGGTGTGTGTGAGACCATTAGCACCTTATAAATTTCAAACGTGTTTATGCTTATACATTATAATCTATGTACATATATGTATAAATATCTACATTTATGTTTCCTGCTGGAAATTTTTATATTTTTCTAGTGAACAGAAAGAAGTGATTATTAGGGATAAAAACGTTAAGCTTCCCTTAAACGTTCAAATGACTAGTTTTTAGTTTTAATGACTCGTTTATTTCTTAACACAATAACATTTTGTAATATAAATCACTTAAGCCTACTTGATATGGCCTATATGGCCGTCTACCAGACTGACATTTTGAAATATGATTACATTAATAGGAATAATAGTAAGTGATAAAAGTTTGTACTGATTTATATTACTAAAAATCTTCTTCAAGTATAGCTTTTCTATATCATAGTGCTGGGACAATATAATTGTAAAGTGCATTCCATCCCATCATTTAATGAGTTGCTGTTCAGAAGGTACGAGTTTTGCTGCAGGTTGAAGCTCAGACGGCTATAGTAGCATCTAAACAGATAAGAGTTGACTTCTGATGCATATCTTTGAAACAGGATGCTTCCAAACTTCTCCAGGATCTCATTAAACTTTCTCCTAAGCATTGATGGTTGTACCCTTGTAGTTATGTTTGTGGTAGTGCCACAAGTTGAGGCAAGGGTAGCCCATTCTCCGAACATTGTCCCTTTTCTTTGGACAGCTGCTTTTAAAACTTTTTTTGGTATCCGATTATCTTCCATTTCAATTACCTTCACAATGTAGTTAAAGTGCATGGAAAGAGTGTCCATAATCAAAGGAGGAATTCCTGTTTCTAGATAAACCATGTAATTTGGAGTATTCTTTGGTAATCGAAATATCTTTAAAAATTTTCCACAGGCTCAAATGAAGAATGTCCCCAAACTTGCGACCCGTAAAGCAGGATTGACACTGATGTAGAGCGGAACAACTTTTGTTTAGCACTGTGCTCAACGTACTTGTTCTTGATGCACCGTTCCCATACCGACGAGATTGCACGTTTAGCCTCCGCCAATTTTCCCTCCAGATGCTTCTTCATATTCAGATTTGAGGTTACCAGAACTCCTAGGTATTTGTACTCGCGCACAATTTCAACTGCCTGACCGTTATACACCCACTTTTCGTTTCTTGAATACCTGCCGCCTCCACCTCTGAAAATCATCATTTTCGATTTTTGCAGATTAACTTCAAGGTTCCATCGATTGCAATATACCCCAAGCCTATTTATCATGAGCTGCATTTCATCTACTGTTTCGGAGAAGAGCACGATGTCGTCCCCATACATTCAACAGTCAATCCTTCCACAACGTTTCCACCTCTCACTTCTTCAGTAATATCATTTATGAAAATTATAAATAGGAGGGCGCTCAGAATACAGCCTTGCTTGATACCATTAGCTGTTGCAAACTCTTCAGATATAGACTCTCCATCCCAAACGTAAGCTAAGTTGTTGTCATACATCGCTCTTAGCACGCTTATAATTTTGCTCGACACTCCTGTCACACAGAGTTTGTAAAAGAGTACTTCACGATCGACAGAGTCAAAAGCTGCACGAAAGTCTGTAAAGAACGCGTATAGTTTTTTCTGTCTCCTTTTATATAAATCCGCAATGTTCCATAATGAAAAGATATGGTCTATCGTCGAGTACCTTTTCCTGAAACCAGCCTGGAATTCTGATAGAATTTTTCTGCCTTCTACCCACTTTGACAGTCTGTTGTGAATGAGTCCAGCAAATAGCTTAGCGCAGGTGCTAAGAAAAGAAATCCCTCTGTAGTTTGCTGGGTCCTCATAGCTACCTTTTTTGTGAAGTGGGATTATAATTGATTTTTTGAATGCTTCAGGGACTGATGCACTTTCGAAAATTCGATTAAATTCGGATGTTAATAAAAAGATAAAATTTTCCGTTGTGTGTTTGAAGTTCGAAGGGGATACGGTCATCCCCCGGGGCTTTGTTTAATTTGGCATTTGCGAGAACTTCTCTAACTTCTTGGGTCGAAAAAGGGGCATCTAAGTAATCATCGCTAATTAAAGGAGCTGCATATTGTGTCAAAAGTCTACTTGTTGTGTTATTGAGAAGGCTGATGAAGTAGTCTCTAAGATTAGATGCCTGTAAGCCCAGAGCAATAAAATTATTTTTTCTATTAAGGTGCTTAACAGCTTTCCAGAACTCTGAAGATGAGCGGGTGTTGTTTATAATTGCTACATTTAAGTTCTCAAAGGACACCTTCTTGGAATAGCATAGTCGTTTGAAGTTCCTATTCGCATCCGCATATAATTTTTTAAAAACTTGCAGGTTCCGGGATCTTAGAAGGTTGAGGTATTTAAACGACAATTCCCTTGCTTTGATGCAGTCTACATCAAACCATTTTTCCTTAAATATTCCTCTATTTTTCCGAGGACTGCTTTACGGGTTTGCTTTTTTAATAATTTCTGAAAGGCTGTTTATATCAGCACGAATATCTAGATTTCCAAGCGCCTCCAATTCTTGGTTTAAGTTGGTCTGACATATGTTTCGGTTCCTGTCATTCCATATCAATTTTGGGACAAGGTTAAGCTGCTTTGTGCTGACTGAAGATTGTGATGTTGTGAACGAAAGAACAATTTCAAGAGGCATGTGATCTGAAAATATATTGATTCCTACTTCAAAACTACTCATAATATCGTTTCATTTACCAGATATGAAGCAGAAGTCAATGACAGAACAACTTGTTCCTCTTATGAATGTATACTCTCCCTCAGAGTCTCCTGTACAACTTCCATTCAGACCATGACAGTTGAATTCGTCTGCAAGCCCCAAGATTTTCGATCCCTTGCTATCACACAAAGAATCTTTCAAATGACTATAAGTATACCTGTAATCACTGTTGGCTATGTGGTTATTGTAGTGTGTATTCATGAGTTAAAATTTTGTTACACCAGGGGGTCAATTCCCGATCTGTGAAGCTGTGAACGATGACCAATTATTTCCAATCGATGAAAATACCATTAAGAGTTGTTTCAGAGCGATAGATGAAGGTGACGTCTTTAAAAGCTTTATAGATATAGAGTCCAATTCATTCGGCTTCGACGAAATGCACCTTACCTTTATTAAAGCTATACTTCCCTAC
The DNA here is from genome assembly GCA_949320155.1 of Melangyna quadrimaculata. Lineage (NCBI taxonomy): Eukaryota > Metazoa > Arthropoda > Insecta > Diptera > Syrphidae > Melangyna > Melangyna quadrimaculata. The sequence continues at coordinate 202,393,161 of OX439483.1, read as the reverse complement.
ATCTTGAAAGCACTTACTCATGTTTTTAACAGAATCCTTTTGACAGGGGTCTTCCCATTAGATTGGAAAAAAGTTAAGATTATTCCACTGCCAAAAAATAAAGATTTTCAAGGCACTTGAAAAAATTATGAATGCTCAAATACGGGAATATCTTGATTTGAATAAACTGGCAGTCAATCTGGCTTTCGTCCTAAACACAGCTGCACCAGTGCACCACTGCCTTAATTAAGACATCTGAAGATATTCGAAAGTCATTATAAGATGACAAAGCTACAATGCTTACTCTTTTAGACTTTTCAAAGCATTCGATTTTATTGCTCTAAGCTTTTTCTTCTTCAGCTTCTTAACTTATTTTTTACTATCTCAGTGAAAGTTGTCAATCAGTTTTTATAGGTGAAACTGTATCGTCATTTCTTCCTGTGACTAAGGGTGTTCCTCAAGGATCAATTTTGGGCTCATTATTAGTTTGACTCTACATTAATGACCTTTCCCTCAGCCCAATTAAATCTTCAATATACTTGTATGCTGACGATGTTCAGGTGCAACATAGCTATTCTTTAAGCAATATTATAAGCGGTATAAATGAAGTGAATGAGGACCTCAAAAAAGTTCTTGCTTGGTCAAGAAGAAACGCGCTCTGTTTATGCCAAAAAGTCTCAGTGTCTTATAATCTCCAGAAAGCCAATTGATACTACTAATCTGGTAAAAGTTGATGATAAAATTATAGAATTTGTTTCATCAGATTGTTAATGATAAAGATGATAAGCTTTGGTGAAAGATTCCTTTCATCCCCGATGTCTCTGAAAAGCTTTCTCTCCCCCTATCTAAAGCCAATATTAAACCAGCCTTCTTTAATAATTTCACTCTTAAAAACGCCCTCTGTAACAACAAAATCAAACAAAAACCGACATATCAACGAAACGTGGGGTTTATAAAGTGACGTGTAAGGAATGCAATGGCATTTAGGTATATAGAAAAAACCTCAAGGATGTTGTCCAAACGTATCCACGAGCACTTAAAAGCTTCAGTGCATCAAGATCCTTCTCTTGGGCTATCCCAATTAGAGTGTTTATTGTTTAATTCATCAAACAGAGTAGGCACACTCATACAGACTACTATTAGAATAGATAATAATTTAGATCATAAATTAATAATATAATAATAATAAAAGTACAGTAAAACCCGCTTAAGAGAACCCCGCTTGAGAGAAAAACCCCCTTATCTGAAACACTTTTTTCATCCCCGAGTATTTGTCGACCAATTACCTTTAAAACACTCCGCCTAAGCGAAACTCGCTTATTTAAAAAACCTGGATAACTGAAACATATTTTTAGTTAAATTTTATATTTTTCACCGAAAAAAAACTCTTATGTGAAAAAATAATAATAATGAACTAGAGCTAATACAATCATTGTTGGCTATTGAAACTATTTCATTTAAATTTTTGCCAGGCAACTCCAAAAGATTAATACAATTGTTTCTAGCTAAAAATCTCCGCTTTGTGATATTTTTAAATCGGCTTAAGTGAATTTTTTTTCACTTAAGCGGGGTTCGTTTAAGTGAAAAACCCGCTTAAATGAAAGAAAGACTGTGACATTTTGCCGTTTCTCTTAAGCGGGTTTTACTGTATAATAGTAAATAATATTTACAAAAATAAATAATAATAAAGTTAAATTACATAGTAGGTGTGTTTTGTTGAGCTCCCTAATGTGAACATTAGGAACTGGTTCAAGAAAACAGCCCTGACTTTCCAGTCACATTAAGGAATTTTGATTTTGAATGTTGGCACAACTTTCTGTTATGTTTGCATAAAAAGTCATCAAGACGTGTTTTTTTTTTCTCAAACAAAATGGACGTCATCTCAGAAAAGAATTAAATACAATCAATTTAAATAATTTTATCTATTATAATGCTATTTTGTATAAATTAATAGAGAACTGGCTATTACCCACAAGGAAATAATATTTTCTTCAAGCTGTTCGAGAAGTGCAATATTTCAATGCCAATAGACAAAAGGGATGTGTTCATTAAAAACGGTTATCAACCAATGCTTCTTTTATGCTGTAAGAATGTCGTCATATAATTTCTAAGCAATTGGGGAGAATAATTTTTAATAAAAAAATTGTATCTATATCATCGAAAACGAATTTTGTTATTTTTTCATGAAATAATTTGTTGTACAGTTTTAAATCTTCGTATAAAAATTTTGTTTTCAAAATCTGCTCAAAACTACCATACTCAACGAACATTTCCTTGGAAATCATTGGAAAGTTAATGTTCACATTAGAGTTACTGAAGATTCAATGTTGTGTTAACTTGTTGTTGTTGCTTTTGTGTGTACAAATTTGGGCTAATGTGAAACACTTCTTAATGTTCACATTATAAACTCAACAAAACACGCCTAGTGTTTAATGATAGCAAAATAAGCATTAATTTTTTTTTTGAAAATATCCCTAGAATCATTAGAAAAAATATCAACAACTTCAACTACAGAGTTCGTTTCTCTTATACAACGTGCAAATGGTTTATTTAAACGATAATTTTTTCTAGAGAATATCTCTTGTAAATGAAAATTGGCACTGAGGTTCCTTAATTGGAAAATAAAAATGAAACGTTCCAATAAAAATGAACATTTGATGCGGTTATTAATTACATCTTTCATAAACATTATTGAAAAATATTTTCTTCTAAGCTCAAGCCCTTGAATATCAAAGAGAAACCATCTAGATGAATAAGAAGGAACCTCAATATTCCTGTTTTATCTATGAAAAGCAAACCTGGTGAACTTCCTCTGGACATTTTCAATTCTAAGAGAGTATAAGTTATAGTAGGGATTCCAAACAATGCTACAATATTCCAGTACCGACCTGAAAAGTGATATATATAGCGATTTCAGGGCATAAGGGTCAGAAAAAATTCTTCTAGTGAACCCTAACATCCCGTTAGCTTTATACACTATGTAATCGATGTGCTTAGTAAACGAAAGCTTATCATCTAACATAAAACCTTAGTCCCTTTTTGCTGTAACTCTCTCTAAGATTATATTATTAATTTTATAATCAAAGGTAAAAGGTGACTTTTTTCTGTGGCACGTACAACTCTGACATTTAGCAACATTTAAAAACAGTTGGTTTTTAGAGTCAGACCAATCAGCTAATTTTTGAATATATTTTTGGAGCAAAAGGCAGTCTGTAAAAGATTGTACGAGCCGGAAAATGTTGAAAATAAGTGGAATGTCATTTATGAAAAGGATAAATAGCAAGGGACCAATATGACTGCCTTGTGGTACACCTGAAGTAAGTTCAATTTTCTTAGATTTATATTTACCCAAATTAACAAATTGAACTCGATTTCTTAAATAGGATGAGATCCATTTAATAAAACTGGAATGAAAGCCAAGCTTTGAAAGCTTAAAAAGTAGTATAGAGTGGTTAACTCTGTCAAATGCTTTAGAAAAATCTGTAATAAATAATGTCACTCTGGTAACCATTCTCAAAACCACTAAGAACAGAGTCGCACTATAATGTAAGGTTTGTAGCAGTAGATCTACCAGATATAAAACCATGCTGATATTATGTCTTTGACAAGAAAATTCAATTTTTGGCAGACCGGTATATCGAAAATTTTTGGGATAACCGATAAATTGCAGATTGGTCTATAATTAGTCACATTTTGCTTTGATCTTGAGTTATGAATTGTAGTTATATACGATATCTTCCAACAGCTCAAAAATGTACCACCTTTTAAAGATTCATTGAAAATTAAAGTGAGTGGTAAGGCCAGTGAAGCAGCACAGTTTTTTAGAGTGATGGGAGCAATTTTATCCGGACCAGCACTATTTTTCACATTAAAAGAATATTCAAAGCTTCAAAAACCTCAGACACACTTAACTGCATACTTCCTATATCAATGACAATGACACGGCTGTTCTATGTATGATGTAACTCTTACATAGCCTACCTTAGCTGCGGGACGAGTTTTGGATAAATACGAAATTTTAGAAATAAATCTTCTAACATATTTATGTATGCATTTGGTTTTATTTTCATTTTGTATTTAAGTACATACTTGTGTATGTGTTCATTTTTGAATTAATGTAATATTGTTATAACAATGAAAGAAGAATTTTAAATTATTCACCACTCCCACTTCAATGAATAACAAATTGTATATTGTAAATTAGTGCCCTGATGATGTCCTTATGAAGACGAAACGCGTTGGCCTACTGGAAAACTGAATAAATAAATAAAATTAAATTTGTGGAAAAACAAGTGTTTTCTTTTAATATATGTTTTATTAATTTTAATTAGACAATATGTTGACTATGTATTTAGATGAAATAAATAAATAAATAAAAATACTCAGATTTTAGTTAACAAATTTTCTGTCAGCTCTTGTATACTAGTAATTTATTTGAAGATAAAATACGAAGAATTGAAAACATATTTTTTTAATTTTATCAATTTTTTAAATAATGTTTTTTTTTCTGTATTTTTCTCATAAAATTTGTTATGCTGCCTTAACAATTTATCTGTACTAATATATAAAAGTCTTTTTTTGTTTTCTTGTCAGTTTGGACGTATAGGTGTCCGAACTAACAACAAAACTATCAAATTACTTACTTTTTGTATTACATCAACAATGTCTATACCCCAGCTATCCGATAGATAGCTTCTGAACAAAAATAATTTTAAATTTTTTAGAAATCTTCAACAATAATAAAAAAATGTTGCCTACCTCTGTAAAAAAAATTGTGTATTTTGACGTTTAGATGGAAGAGAAATTCCGGCAACATTTGCCAATCACGCTACAGCTTAAACTATGAGTCCTAAAAAGATGTACTAAAATTAATTGAATAGCAAATTTTATCTAGGGGTGCACTAAGAACGGATTTTTTGAAATTCGTACATTTAATAGGGTTTTAAGGGTAAAAACTGAAGCAAAGTCGAAAAACTAACTTCTAAACGCGACGTGCGTCGCGTCGTAGAGACTTTATTTTTTTTTGTTTTAAATATATTAATAAGTTAAAAAAAATAATACGTACATCTTTTTTTCTAAGAAATCTAGAAACCCAGATATTAACGATTTAAGACTGAAAATTGACAAATAGTAGTTACGAAAAGTAGTTAGTAGTTGTATTTGGGTTGATTTTTAATAATTTTTATTTTTACATAGTTTTTAAGATAATTAATACAAAAATTATTCATGTTTAAGGAATTTTTGTTAGGATTTTTTTTCATACCCAAAATGATTTTTGAAAAAGGGTAATTTTTTTGGGCAATTTTTCAAAGTATTTGATTTTTATCTTTTTAATGGGTAGTTGGAAAAATCTAAAATTTTAATATATTATGGATATATTTGATAGCGATTAAAGGTACAAATTTTATCTCTCTAAGTTATCATTATGACAGATTTATTTAAGAAAGGGTAAACATTTTGAAATTTGTTTTTTTTTTTTTGTTGGCTTTTTATTAATATCTTTTTAATAAATAGTCGTAGAGGTTTGCAGTGTACTAATGAAATATAACTATATGTTCTAGAAATTTGCATACAAAAATTATATTCCTATTGTACCGCTGAGCTGAGAAATTAACAATATAATATTGTTTACACATATTACTTAATAAGTGAGTGTGTGCATGGATTGATTTAGTTTTTTCTTATATTTAATCTTAATAGAATAACCATTAATTTGATACATAATTTTTTAATCTATCTCCTTTATAAGCGTTACAATAGATTTTTTTTAAATTCATAAAAAATGGAATAAAATCCATAAAAATGCTCTGCTTTTGTTCATTGTAAACAATTGTCAACCAGTGCAAAGCACCGTTATCTCAAATTATTTTTTATTGGATTTTTTTTTTAATATAAAAACTTTATTTCTACTCGGCCGATTTTTAAAGTTAAGATCTCAAAATTAAGCTATGAAATGAAATCTTGGTAGAAATTTATAACTTAAATTTTTGTGTAAAAATTAATGCAAAATATTAAAAAAATTTGTACTAAAAATGTGTTTTAATGAAAAATCAACTCAATTTTTCGTAGTTTAAATTCAAAAGTTAATGAAAAATTTATACATTTTAAAAAACAAATGATGCACATTTATAGGTGTAACTTTCTTCTACAAATATCTAAGTAATTTTGTATTTATAAATCTAATGGAAAAAAAGTAAGGGCAATTTAATAAAATAAATCCCAAAAAAGCTCCGTTTAACCAACTTTAGAGGCTTCAAACTTGAGTAATACTTAATAGTTAATAATAAATGATACGTGAATTTGAAGTAGAAATTTATAATATAAATTTCTATGTTAGAAATTTTTATATATATAGCAACAAACGCCCATAGGGAGAGGGAAGAAATGCCCCTCCCGCCTCCAAGAGATTGTTTCACTTTATTAGCTTAATACAAGCAAAAACTTACATACTAACTTAAAGATTAACATTCAAAACTTACACTAACTTACGATTATGGCTAGGAGGGGTGCGAGGAACGGTAAAGGGAGGTTTTGAGGCTGTCTTTGGTTAGATGGAAGTCGAATAGGTTGTGCACGCTGTTAGAGGTACGTAGCATACGGTTTATAGGTTCGTTGCTACCGTAATTGGTTCGGTGAAACTTCACTTGGAACAGAGGTATGGATCGGAGATTATTGGAATTTGTTTGCAGGGAGATTTTTTGAAGAAGAGCTGGACAATCGATATTGCCAGCTAAGAGCTGATGGGTGAAGACAACATCAGCCACTCGGCGGCGAAATTCGAGGGAATCCATATTAATTAACTTTAGACGATGTTGGTAGGGAGGCAGGTTATGTGCATCAGACCAGGGAAGGCCGCGGAGGGCAAAACGAAGGAATCTACGTTGAACAGCTTCAATTCGCTGAGAGTGATTAAGGTAATAAGGTGACCAGACTTGACTTGTATATTCGAGGAGTGGCCTAACAAAAGTGGTATAGAGAGATTTAGTGACATAAGGGTCGGAGAATTCCTTTGACCATCGTTTCACAAAGCCCAGTGCGGAGTTAGCTCTCTTGATGGATTTATCAATGTGAGGACGAAAATTCAATTCTCTATCGCAGATAATTCCTAGATCGCACAGTGCATCAACCGAGGGGACTGGCACATTGTCGATAAAATACGTCCTAGGAGGGAGTGGAAAGCGCTTACGGGAGAAGGTGATAGCTTGACATTTGTTAACATTGAGGTCAAGAAAGTTTTTAAGGCACCAGGTTGAAAATCGGTTAAGGTCATTTTGTAGTAGAATAGAGTCGGCAGGGGATGTTATGCACCTAAAGATTTTCTTATCATCGGCGTAAACTGATATAAAAGAGTCTTTTATTATACAGTCGACGTCGTTGATAGTCAAGATGAAAATCAGTGGGCCAAGGTGGCTTCCCTGCGGGACGCCAGGCGTTGCAAGGATGGGATCAGATTCAGAGGATCTAAAGATTACTTTATACTGCCGATCTTTTAAGTATGACTGAACCCATGAAAGGAAGATGGGTTGAAATCCTAGGGCATTCAACTTGAAAAGAATCAAAGAATGGGAAATTTTGTCAAAGGCTTTGCTAAGATCGGTTGCAATAACATTGACCTCATTACCGTTTTCAAGAAAGCATAAGTTTCCTGAAACAAATTCTAACAAGTTAGTAGTAGTAGACCTGCCCTTGACGAAACCGTGTTGGTTTGAGGAGACTTTATGCTTGCAGTGGAACAGCATTGTATCATAGACGATACTTTCAAAAAGCTTAGGGATGCATGATATCTTAGCAATAGGGCGGTAGTTGGAAATTTCTTTCTTATGTCCTTTTTAATGGATTGGGATTATGAAAGAGTTTTTCCAAAGAGCAGGAAAAACTCCAAGCGAGAGTGAAAGTTGAAAAAGAGCAGTCAGGGGTTTAACTAAGTGTAAGCAGCACTTTTTCAAGATTATGGCTGGGACCCCATCAGGACCAGCAGAATAATCGTCTTTTAGATTATTAATCTTGCTTTCAACAACTTCTGATGAAATGGTAATGGAGTTTAAGGAAGTTTGGTTACAAGATTTTAAGTAGGAGAAGTATTCTAAGTCAGGCTGAAGGTCGGTATCAGAGAAAGATTGTCGGAAGAATTGGGCAAATAGATTGGCGACTATTTTAGGATCATCGGACCTAGAGTTCATATAAGTTAAGGTAGACGGGTAGCTATCAGATTTTCTTTTAGAATTGATAAAATGAAAGAATCTTTTGGGGTCTGTTATAATACAAGATTGCATTCGATGGAACAAAAATGGAATCGAAGGCATCAACAGCTAGCTGATAGCATTGAATAGGCTGGGAAGGTCGGATATAACAGCAAAACTAAATCTTAAAAAAAAAATCATACTAAAAATGTGATTTAGTGAAAAATCAATTCAATTTTTGGTACTTTAAAAGCAAAAGTTAATAAAAAATTCATAAATTTTGAAAAAAAAACCAACACACCAATTGCTCTAATCCTCTTCTAAAATATTGCTAATTAATGCTAAGTGATTATTTCAACAAGTGCCACTGTAAAATTAGTTTTACTGATTTATTTACCAAAAAAATGCAAAATGGATCATGCTTTTTCAACGAATTTTATTTTTATATTTTCACCACGCCCATTTAATATTTTCAAATTTAAAAATTACAAATCCCGAAAATCTTATAAAAAATTTGATATATAAAACATAACTGTGCGTTGCTCATAAGCTTCACAAAATAATTTCAAATATTAAAATTTTACATTAGAAATATTTTTTACGGATAAAATCCAGAAAAAAAAATAAAATTGTCAATTTGTCGGCGTAATATTGGCTATAAATCGGAAAGTACTTATCCGAGTTTTAAAATTTAGATGTCTTTGGAAAGATCATTGTCTTTAAATACATATAAAATATTAATAGACAACCATACAAATTTAAAGACTAATACGCTTAAACAGATGGCAGGATTATGAACATGTCCAAAAAAAATCCAATGGAGTCCAAAAAATCTATGTCCATTCAGCGAAATGGCGAAAAATATAACTTTTTGAACAAGACGTGAGCGTTGTACAAAGCTTAGTTATGAGATTTGACGTTTTAAATGCGTATGAGTTTCTTGTCTGGTTTTTTGTTGAATGTGTAAGTGAATGTTATTGGAAAATGTAATAAGTAGTGCCGAAAGGCTAATGAATGGCATGATATAATTTTCAAGTATAAAAATGCGCTTGTTGTTGATTGGATTGTGGTGGAAGCTGGCAGGTAAAACCTTAACCAATCATGTTTGATTTACATGGTCGGTGGAAATTTAGTTGTGTTGAAATCAACACGGCGAATACTTTAACAATCTCCCAAATCAGTGAGATACATTTGCTCCGTAGAGTGAATCATTCACAATGATAAGATAAATGGTAACAGAAATGCTAAATAAAAACAAAAACTGCCGTATTACAGCTCCTCTCTTCTGTGCGTTGTAGGTCGTGTGTCGAAATGTCAAAATCTAAGGGCACCAATCTATTAAGGAGGGTGTTATTACCTATCGTCTCGGCCAGCATTTTAGTACCAACAAAAACTAAGAAATTTCACTTTTCAATTTGACAGGTGTCGAAATGTCAAGATCTGAGAGCCCCAACCGATTTAGAAGGTATAATTTAACCTTTTGTTACGGCCAGCACCCTAAATCCAGTGGAAACCGAAAAAATCACACTTGACAGTTGACAGTGGTGGTGAAATGTCAAAAATTCAAAAAATCACACCTTTTGCTTTGACAGTTGATAGTTGGGGGAGAGATAGCAAACCATACAAATTTTCCAAATATTTTCTTTCAAGTAGGTGTCTTTAGCATAGATATTTAAAAGTACGTGAACATGTAGTTAAGCTTTTATATTAATAACAATTACCACTAATTACAATATTTCTATCCTTTGAAAATTGAGAACATGAATGATGTTGCGAATCTATTGATATCGGGAATAAGTTTTCCTGGGGAGTTGGGCGGTCATTTCATCGAATTTATTTCAGAGATATTCACGATAGCAGAAATATTTTCAAGGCAAACTATTTTCCACGGGAAATTTTTTTCGAGATTTGTTAACAAACAATTCTTTAACAAATGGGACCCGGGCAAGGCCGGGTGTTTCCGCTAGTAGCTTATATTAAAGTGATAAATTTTAATAGCTTACAATTTCGAACCACTTTGCGAAATAGAAAGTGCTCCCTTTTCTCTATCTAGCCGATCTGATTTGAAATGATTTTTTTTTTTTTTTGAAAACACCAAAAATTGAATTGCTTTATTGTAAATTTTTATTTGAAAGATTCATGAATCATAATATTTTATATAGCCTTGAATAATGTTATTTGTCATAAAATAAGAGACAAATATTCGAGTGGACTTACAAATCCTAGAATCATTGACCAAAAGCATCTTCTTTAATCGTAAAAACAATAGCATTTCCTGTGTAAAATTTATAGACATTTAATATAGTATTCTTGTGCAGATATAAACTACTTGTTTTGGCACATTAAAACAATGTTAATGACCTTCATAAAAATGCAAACAAAAACAAGTAGAAATTATTTCTTTCTTATCAGGAAAATTCTTGTATGTATCTTTGGTAACTATATGTACCAACGGTTGATAGAATAAGAAACAAATAAATTGAAGTTGGCATGTAGGTTTGTAATATAAGATGCTCATAACTACTCAAAACCTATTTAGTTTTTTTCTAAAGAGCTCTCTGTAATCCAGCCATTAATTTAACTTTATTAGAATTAGTATCATATTCGCAAGGATACAATAGCCGTATTTTTTAATGTGTCCAATTTCAGAATTCATATAACAAAACCATGTCTATTACCTCAACAATTGTTCCCTTAGCCACTGAGTGACTGATTAAATATAAAAATGTGTCAGTAGCCAAAAAAGACAAAGCAAATAAACAAAATCTCAATTATCTGACTCAATATAATAGAACCAGTGTGTTTGTCTTCGACTCATGGTATCCCTCCTCACCTTCATGAATTTTCTGAAATGTTTTGACGTTCTTGTGAACACAAAAATAAAATAGGTAGGTATAGAGAAGTAGGTATAAAATTGATGACACAGAAATTCCCATGAACACTCTAACACCCCCAAAAACTCATTATACCTTTTTTGTATTTTGTTTTCCAATTTTCAAAAACTTCGGCAAAAAATTAAAACTTGCCAGGCTGGTAGTCAAACCCACGCACGCACGCACACCAAAAGCTATTTAATCAATGAAAAATACAGCAAAAAAAAGAACTTATCCTATATTATAATTATTTCAAACATTTCACGCTGGCAAATAAGTACGTACCACTAATCAACTGGCAAGGACATGAGATGCCAATGTCATTTTTTTTTTTTATTTTGTTTGTGTTTGTCTGTGAAAATGAGACGCTTAAAATTATAAAGCCAACATCAAATAAATAAGTTCTTGCTTTTCAGAACATAGATACATACATACCAAAATAAATTATGTAGGTATAATAAAGAATCCTATTAATTTTGGTTATTCAAATGAAAACAAAATGATTTCACTACAGGAGTTAGGTACTTCCTTTATCTCGGCAGCAGAGAAGGAATGTATGTTGGAGTTGGTACATATGTTAGGTATTTATGATTTGAAGTGTGAGTGGACTTATCGTTGGCGTTTGGCACCCATCAGTAGTGGATCTAGGATTTGGTTGTGAGGGGGGGGGGGGGGTTGGAGTTTGGAAATCCAGTTTGTACAGGAAGTGCGATGGGATGGAGAGGGCATACGGAGACTGAAAACGTGTGACATCAACTACGGCGGGTGCTTGAAGGAACAGGGTCAGCGGCTCTTTGGTTGTGGTTTTGTGATAAGGGGAAGACTTAGGCAAGAAGTCTTGGGCTTCCGAAGTGTAAGCGAGCACCTTGTCACAATCCGCATCAAAGGCAAATTTAAGAACATTTCGCTGATCTGTGTTCTCACCCCCAATGAAAGGAGAGAGGACTCAACAAAGAAGCATTCTACGATCTCCTGGAGACAACGTATGATATGTGCCCGAAGTACGACGTGAAGATCATTCTTGGTGACTTCAACGCAAGATTCGGAAAGGAGGGCATCTTTGGTTCGATAGTCGGAGGACACAGCCTACACGACGAAACTTCCGGCAACGGAAACAGGCTGGCAGACTTTACGGCGGGGCGAAATGTCATCATCTCAAGCACCTACTTCCCCATCCTCAATATATACAAAGGGACTTGGCGGTCGCGTGATCAACTAACCGTCAACCAAATCGACCACGTTGCGATATGCGCGAGACTTGCTTCCAGTATCTTGGACGTCCGAACGTTCCGAGGGGCCAACATTGACTCGGATCACTACCAGGTGGTAGCTAGACTACGTATGCGGATATCCATGACGCGACAACGCAGAGCAGATGCTGTGAAAAGATTCGATGTCGAGAAGCTTAAATCGCAAGAGACCGCCAGAACTTTTGCAGACCACGTAACTCTTAATCTCTCAGGAGGTCCACCACCAGCATCAAGTGCAGAGGACCAGTGGGAACACTGTCAACAAGCCATCAGAAGTGCCGCCTCTGATTTGCTGGGTTTCACTAGGCGAATACAACGAAACCCCTGATGGTTCGATGAAGAGTGCCGGCTAGCACATGCAGTTAAGGATGAGGCCTACCAGGCAATGCTGCAGACTCGAACAAGAGCTGCTGAGAGAATGGCCCGGGAGCTCTACGGGCTAAAACGAAAAGAGGAACACCGACTTCTCAGGAGGAAAAAGAAAGAGCACGAGAAGCGGGCGGTAGAGTGTATTGAGGGTTGTAGCGGTAGGGGAGATGTTCGAAAATTTTATCAGAGGGTGAAGCGATCCACCCAAGGATTCAAGGCTAGAACGGAAGCCTGCCGAGATGAGAGTGGGAATATGGTATAGACACACAGTCAGTGCTGAGGATCTGGAAAGAACACTTCTCTAGACTGCTTAATAGCGAAAACAGCCAAGATCCCGCTAATAGGGAGAACGCTCCATTCAACTTGCACGATGATGGCCAAGAGTTCCGTCCACCCGACCTAACCGAAGTGCGGCTGGCGATATCCAAACTTAAGTCGTACAAGGCTGCAGGTGCGGATGGCTTACAAGCCGAACTATTTAAATCAGCGGGAGATGAATTGGCTAGGAGCATACACCAGCTCATCTGCAAAATTTGGTCGGAGGAAAGTATGCCCGATGAATGGAACCTCGGTATAGTGTGCCCCATCCATAAAAAGGGAGATGTTCTGAAATGTACCAACTACAGAGGAATTAGTCTCCTAAACGTCGCTTATAAAATCTTGTATGCCATCCTGTGTGACCGCTTAAAAGCTTTTGTCAACGATCTGATCGGCCCCTATCAGTGCGGTTTTAGGCCAGGCAAGTCAACCGTCGATCAAATGTTCACACTCCGACAGATTTTAGAAAAACCCCGGGAATTCCAGATCGATACACACCACCTTTTTATCGATTTTAAAGTCGCGTATGATAGCGTGAAAAGGGACGAATTATACAGAGCCATGGCGAGTCTCGGCATCCCTGCCAAACTCGTCCGCCTGTGCAGGATGACGATGGAGAAATCTCGCTGCTCCGTCAAAATTGGTAAGAACACCACCGATTTCTTTGATGTTGAGAAAGGATTGAGGCAAGGCGACGCGTTATCATGCAACCTATTCAACATCGTTCTTGAAGCCATTGTACGCAACGCACATGTCAACACCAGCGGTACAATCTATCAAAAGTCCGTTCAATTGCTTGCATATGCGGATGACATAGACATTGTCGGCAGAACGAAGCGAGCTGTGGCAGGGGCATTTGCGAGCATTGATCGGAGGGATTGGCGGTCAATGAGGACAAGACGAAGTAACTGCTCTCATCGAGAGAGGAATCTCAACATCGTCGACTCGGGAAAAATATCAAGATGGACAGATATAACTTCGAAGTTGTCAAGGACTTTGTCTACCTGGGCTCCACTATTACATCGAAAGACATCAGTGCAGAGATCAAGCGAAGAATTACTCTTGCCAACCGCTGTTTCTTCGGTCTAAGAAGGCATTTAAGTAGTAAGGCCATCTCTCAGATAACCAAGGAGACTTTATACAAGACCCTAATCATCCCGGTCCTGCTTTATGGGTCAGAAGCATAAACACTGAAAGATTCGGATAAAAATCTGCTAGGGTGCTTTGAGAGGAAGATTCTTCGTGTGATTTTCGGTCCGGTGTGTATCGAAGGAGTATGGGAGAGAAGATTCAACGACGAGCTATACGGGCTATACAGCGACGTTGACCTGATCAAAAAGCTGAAAATACAGCGGCTGAGATGGCTGGGGCACGTGGAGCGTATGGACAGCAACGCACCTGCCCGACGAGTCTTCGAATCCAACCCCGATGGGGTACGCAGCAGAGGAAGAACCCGTAACAGGTGGCGCAATCAAGTGAATGATGACATCAAAGCACTCGGTGTGCGTAACTGGAAGCGGCTAGCTAGGGACAGAGCTGGCTGGAGGGGTTTGTTAGTTGAGGCCGGAGCCCATCCTGGACTGTGAGCGCCATCAAAAGTAAAGTAAGTAAGTAAGTTTGTACATATGAAGTTATATAACAGAAAACGAATTTTGAGGTTATCACTTTCCTTTTTTAATAATAGCAGTGTTTTTGTGCATTTATATCCGCTCCTATCACACCTTTAAATGTTTTCAATATAATATAGGTACAATACAAACATTTGGAATTGTGTTAAACATGGGAATTATTTTTAAGCAGAGCTAGAAGCCAATATTAATGCTCAGCAAAACATGGCAGTATAACTAATTTTATAACTTAAATTTTTAGCCACGTTACAAATTCAAAATTTAAAACCTGTTTGTAATTGGCTAGTTCAGAAAATTATATTTAAGTGGTCTTACTGGCAAAAGCCCATATGTGCTTTGACAGTGTCAGTCCTCTGAGATCTCATTTTCCTGAACTAGCCAAATAACGAGTAGAGTACCTACTTGTTTTGTTGAAACCGTCATCGTCACTGGAAAGCACAGAAAATTATATTTTGCGGATCGAAAAATCTATATCTATATATATATTCATACGCTTCTTAGCTAAAAGTAAGCAAAGCCTAGCTGTACACTTTTCTCTGTAAATACTCAACGGAACTACATAAATTATAATAACGTTGGAATGGTTTTGCACCACAGATGTGCAGAAACCAAAAATTATGTCTGTATGTAGCTGTTAAAGCATTTAATAGACACTTGGTTTTTTCCAGATAAATGATTTTTATCATTTTAAGGGTTGGGCTAGGAAGTCTTAAATATCGGGAGATGATGCCCATTATTGATTTGGATTTTTTGGTGGAAAATTTGGAACCCATATCTTACCGTAAAGCACATAAAGTAACATTTTTATATATTTTTGACCAAAATTAACTTCCTTAAGAAATGGCTCCTAACTTTAAGCACCTCATATATGGGATATTCGCAAAAAAAAGTATGCCATCTAAAGGGTCAGTAAGTGGTCAAAAAAGGTCAACTAGTTTTAGCCATAGAAAATTTGTAATCAAGGGTTACATTTTTTGAAGGTCACCAACCATTTTTGGCACCTCATTTATGGGATATTCGTAAAAAAAGTATACCATACCACCGGCTCGTGATAAAAGGTCAGCTAGTTTCAGTAATTGGTCAGCCATAGGTTTTTTTTTAATGAATTTTTAAAGTTTTTCTCAAGGTCACAGTATAAGACTTTTAGCACCTCATTTATAGAATTTAAACAAAATTAGTATGCCATCTAAAAGGAAAGTAATTGGTCAAAAAAGGTCAACTAATTTCAGTAATTCGTCAGCCATAGTTTTTGTTTCATTGAATTTTTAAAATTTATTTTTCCAAGGTCGTATAAGACTTTAAGCACCACATTTATGGGATATTCGCAAAAAATCTATACCATTTGAAAGGCCACCGCTTCCTGATAAAAGGTCAGCTAGTTTCAGTAATTGGTCAGCCATAGGTTTTTTTTAATGAATTTTTAAAGATTGTTTCAAGGTTACAGTATAAGAGTCTTTTCACTAAAAAAAACCTATGGCTGATCAATAACTGAAACAAGCTGACCTTTTATCACGAGTCAGTGGCCTTTCAATTGGTATACTTTATTTGCCAATATCCCATAAATGAGGTGCTAAAAGACTTATACAACCTTGAAAAAATAAATTTTAAAAATTTAATTAAACAAAAACTATGGCTGACCAATTACTGAAATAAGTTGACCTTTTATGAGGTCCATAAATGAGGTGCTAAAAATAGTTTTGACCCTGAATTTTTTTAAAAAAATTATTAAAAAAATCTATGGCTCACCAATTACTGAAAGTAGCTGACCTTTTTTGACCAATGACTGACCTTTTAGATGGCATACTCATTCAATAATTAATTCTATAAATTAATTAATTATATAAATGAGGTGCTAAAAGTCTTATACTGTGACCTTGAAACAAACTTAAAAAATTCATTAAAAAAATCCTATGGCTGACCAATGACTGAAACTAGCAGACCTTTTATCACGAGCCGGTGGCCTTTCGAATTGTATACTTTTTTTTGTGAATATCCCATAAATGAGGTGCCAAAAATAGTTGGTGATCTTAAAAAAAATGTAACCCTTGATTAAAAATTTTCTATGGCTGACCAATTTCGAAACTAGTTGACCTTTTTTGACCACTTACAGACCTTTTAGATGGCATACGTTTTTTGCGAATATCCCATATATGAGGTGCTAAAGGTAAGGAGGATGAAGTATAGTAGACTAAAGATGTGGATCAGGCTTAAGCTTTGAAATCAAAAAAATAAATATATTGGATGTACGACGTACATATACGTACATAGATATGTACATACATTTGACAGTATATTAAAAACGTGATTTTGTGTGAAATTAAAGTTTATTTGTTAGCGTATTTCTCAATTTAAACCAGTTTTTATTCCTATATTTCCCAGGGCCACTAGATACACGTTATGTTGCAAGATTTCCCAAGTAAAAATTCAGAATCAATGTTAAAACAATCGCCAACTTGCTAAGTTTGATATCATTTCTGAAAGCAAAAGCAAACATCAACACTTCTAAAAGAGTAACCTTTATAAACAGGGCTTGAGTTTGGCAGTGATTCAGGATGTTTATTATCACGAACACGGGATACGTTATTATATAAACCTTATTTGAAACTCGATCGAGACTTGCAAAAAATTTATTGTAAAACTCCAAAATAAGTACATTCTAGAACTCATCGGTAAAGCTTAGAGTTTTTCCAGCAACATTGATAAAAGTTTGAAATGTTATGTTTTTCTAATTCATTTCGAACGTTTTACAACATTTTTTTGGTGCATCAGTACCTTAGGTGGCCCGCTTCACGGGTTCCGAGGATTTTAACCCTTTTATGCGTCCTCTGTCTTGCTCACGCAACTCTTTTTAAGCAATGGTTGTTTGAATTTTTGGTATGTGGGTACTCGCCAAAAAAATTCATATTTAGGACAAAGATTGGTTTAACTTAAATTAAGGGTAATGTTAGCTTGAATACTTTTAAAAAGGCAAAAATTAGGTGAATTATATCCGTGCATTTTTAACTAAGCTGGAGCATATTTTCATATTTTTTTTAGATATACATTTGGGCACTTATTTAATTTACAAATTTAAAAAAGTACGTATACGCCAGAATGTACGTAATTTCGCATTTCAATTTAAAAATGTATATTTTCATAATTTAAGCAGAACAAAATTTGGTTTAACCAATAAAATAAAGTAGTGCTAATGTGCTTTATAGATGAATAAAGGTATACTATTGAATAGTTAATGAAAAAAATATTTAAAAAATAAGTAACAACATTATTTTTTTGTTTTTGAGTTTAAGACAAAACTTGAATGAATTCTAAAGGAATGTACGTATCCGTAAATTTAATTTTTTTTTGTTATTAGTTTTGCTTTTTTAAAATTTTCAAAATTGTCATGGAAATTATATAAAGTACTTAATAAAAAGAGAACTTATGACGTATCCATGAATTTGGTGTTTGTTTCGCTGGCCGATTATTCGTCCACTGCCGATACTAGCTAAATACTAAAACTTCAAGTCGTTTAGTCTGGCATAAGAAACACCTGCTCTAAAAAATAACTTTCACGGCCCAATTCTGCAAGTGCGAATGAAATTTCGTGTACGCTGCAAACCTATACTTTTTATTCCTGCTCAAGAAATATGGCGATTAATTTGCACGTCACTCTAGAGTCTATAGGGATGGTAAATATTCATGTCCACCTGCAAGATTTTTCTGAGTTCACAGAGTTTCTCACGCTTTTTTAATTTGGCTCCTTGGCTACAGAATTTGTATTTAATTGCTTAGCACAAAAATATTTGGTATGTACGATTGACTTGGACCTTTGAAATTTTGAAAACTAAGCCCCAAAATTCTCTAACCCCAGCCAAAGCCGTAAGAAACAATTCCTGTTGTATTAAACATTTACACTAAGCCTTACACCACATTGTTCTCCATTTGTTTAAGTCTCAATTGCGTTTCTTTCGTCAAATTAGAAAGTTTTTAGTGTTAAAAGTTGTTGAATTTGACATGTTAATGTTAAGCCCAGACCACGTTTTTTTTAATTATATCTTCAAGCTTTAGCCCCAACTTCGGACTGACAGTCCCTAGACTTAAGCCCTCTGGAATAAGGTTACTTTTTAGAGAGTTATTTGTTTAACCCTGACTACGTTTTTGTCCAATGGCTATAGCCACCCCCCTGGATCTACCACTGTCCCTCATTATTAATGTCAATTCCTCGAAAGATGCAGTAGTCAAAAAAATCTTTTTAGTTTTTTGGTGAACGAGGCTGAAAATCGAACCCAGACTTCCAGCGGGACAGTCAAATGCACTAACCATTACGCTACGGACTACTGCTAGTGCCAATTTAAAGCAATTGTAAATACGCAGATACTAATTAAGTTTTCTAAAAATTTCACCTACCTGTTTTTTGAAAAATCAAATTTTCAAAAACAGATTTAAAATTTTTGTTTAAAGGTTAGACCGCACACAACTGCAGCGGAACTGCACTTCACGACGCGGCAAAATATTATTTGTATGAAATAGTATGAGCTATATCGCACTAAGCGGCAACTGAACTTCATAAAATTTCATACAAATTATTGTGAATCGCAGTTCCGCTGCGGTGCAGTTCCGCCTAGTGCGGTCTAATCTTAAGTCAAAAAATTTAAAGTTCTATTAATAACATTTTTTGCATTGTGCTAACACACACATTTTTGTCATAAGGAGTTTTCTTAATGGGTTTTTAACACTTAAACATTTTTGTGGTAGGTAGGTACATATGTACCTACCTTTTTTTGTATGTTATAGGAACAAGATTTTTAAGTGGTCCACAGGGTGATTCACCTGAGGTGCGACAAAAAGCTAGAGCATTGAGGTTGGGTTTAGGAAATACAAAGATCGTATGGAGAGGAGGGGCAATTTTCTAAAAGAAAGTGACTTCAATCAGAATGCCGTGTTATACAATTCTGTAAGGCCTGATATTCCTTCTTATTTTTTAAATAAATTTCCTTAAATGAACAGTTATTGAAAAATGCATTTTCAAACTAAAAGTTAAAATAAAAATAAAACAAATTTCGAATTATTTTTTTTTTTTCAAAATGTTCGCATATTACTGCTATTTTTGTTTTTAAAATTCAATGCTTTTATCAATTCTTAGTCAAACACTGAAAACCGGCTGGTTCTAGGACTTTTTCTTTTCAAAATATTAAAAAATAAAAAAAAAGCTCAAAGGTGTTTTCTCGTGAAAACACTTGCAGTAAGGCTGCATAGCTTTTCGCTCCGTCATATTTAACATTGAAGGTTTTGAATGAACAACAACCACTTGTGTTGGCTTCCACCGAGTATAACATTTTTGGCTGGAATTATTGCAATTTCATGGCTGCCAAACCAATCATCAGATTCCTTTTAGTGGTGCTTAGTCTATAGTTCCAATTTTAATTTATAAATTGTTTTGCCGTCAACTGGATTCGAACCTAGACCAAGCTACCTCAGAGGCCGTTGAACTACGCATTGCACCACCGAGGTCACCTGATCGTGCCCATCCAAATGAAGGTTTTTTCCTAATTTACAATTGCATTTGGACAACTAGGACAAACAAAGGAATCTGATGATTGGTTTGGCAGCCATGAAATTGCAATAATTCCAGCCAAAAATGTAATACTCGGTGGAAGCCAACACTATTGGTTGTTGTTCATTCAAAACCTTCAATCTAAAAAAAAAGCTATTTCTAAGTAAAAACAAAGTTGGTTTCTGATAATTTATTTAAAATTAATTGATAATTTATTCGGATTCTTCTTAGTTTTATGAAAAAATTGGTTAACTTATTTTTTAATATCTGGAAATGTAAAAATCTTAAGACTATCCGGTTCCTTAATTTCTTTAAATTTTGAAAAAAAAAATGGATTGAAATTTGTTTAATTTTTTCAAAATTTTTAGTTTGAAAATTAATCTTTCAAAAAATGCTCATTAAAAGAGCTTCATAAATAAGAAAAAATGATTTTTGGCTTTGCAAAAAAGGCAAAACACGGCACTGTTAGTGTTACCGTTGTAATTCTTTTTCTGTTTTATAAATCAGTTTTTAGAAAATTGTCTCTCCTGCCTGAACAGGGGGAATAGACCCCCTTCCCATACCATGTTTTTTTTTGTTTTAAATACACAAAGAAAACGTTCTTTCAAAAATTTTACTAAACAATACTTTAAAGAAGATTTTCTATACAAATATTGAAACAAAATTATCTGAAAAGACATACAAAAACTCGTGCTGTGCTGTGTCGCGTTACTCGTGTAGAACGCGCATCAATATGCGCCTAGCCTTTAAGTAGCTTTTTCTTATACTAGGTAGGGGAAATTTTTGATAAACATAATCGACCCTACCAATAATCAAATTTAGTCACGACTTGAATATTTAAGGAAAATAGACCATAATGGTATGGGCTATAAAAAATTAACCATACATGTTATTAAAGTTTTTATATTTTGTATACCTTAATGTTTTCAACTAATTTAGCTTAATTGTTTTTACAAAACGATATTAAGTATACGAGATATACACGAACACTTAAAACGAGAATAAAAATAAAATCATATTTTAGAGCCCATACCATGTAACATTCATTATTTAAGGTC
This sequence comes from Melangyna quadrimaculata, assembly GCA_949320155.1. Classification (NCBI taxonomy): domain Eukaryota; kingdom Metazoa; phylum Arthropoda; class Insecta; order Diptera; family Syrphidae; genus Melangyna; species Melangyna quadrimaculata. Next base: position 202,371,973 of record OX439483.1, on the reverse strand, counting down.
CATTTTAATATTTAAGTCATTCCATGGTTGGTTTATTATTTAGAGCCCATACGATTATGGTCCATTTTACCATTGAGTTTATACACATAGATGAACCACGTCAGAGTTATGATATCACCAATGTAGGTGGCGCCCCTATTTTCATCTAGAACAACAACTAGTGATAGCAATACAAGAACCATTTTCTCCTTAAGGTAAATTATTTCCTCACTATTTTCTCAAATAGCCTACCTAAAGGTGGAAATAGTCTTCTTTAAGGAGCAAATGGTTCTTGTATTGCATATCACTGGTTCTTGTTCTAGATGCAAATAAGGGCGCCACCTACATTGGTGATATCATAACTCTGACGTGGTTTCTCTATGTGTATAAACTAAATGGTTTTACTTAAATATTTAAGTCGTTACTAAATTTGATTATAGGAAGGGGCCCAATATTTTCGTTAGCGGATAACAAAATGTTGTTTGGTAGTTACTGTTATCTTTTCGTCCTACAAGAGAATCAAAAAAACGTAAGCGTGCATATTTCCTCTAAAAAAGTACTTCAACATCCGGACCAAGCCTATTGTTGAAATGCAAAAAAAACTGCAAATTTGGAGCCTTGGTTTAAATTTTTAGCATGCTTGTTTCTTGAGGTAGCACTTTGTGATCTGCTTATTTCACTGTCATTTTAGCGAAGGCCACTCGATTACACCCATTATTTGATGAACTGCGAATTCTCGAATAAAAATGAAATATAAAAATGCAAATTACTGCGTGCATTCGTTGGTCCCATTACCCTAGCTTGCAGGTTGCAAAGCTAACTTCACAGACGTGATTTTTTTAGAGATTACAAAAATCTGAAGAATCACATAAAAACATCAAGTCCGAAGTTTAAAAAAAAAATTGAGGTATCTTGAGGTAGCACTTTGTGATCTGCTAATTTCACTGTCATTTTAGCGAAGGCCACTCGATTACACCCATTATTTGATGAACTGCAAATTCTCGAATAAAAATGAAAAATAAAAATGCAAATTACTGCGTGCATTCGTTGGTCCCATTACCCTAGCTTGCAGTTTGCAAAGCCAACTTCACAGACGTGATTTTTTTTAGAGATTACAAAAATCTGAAGAATCACATAAAAACATCAAGTCCGAAGTTTAAAAAAAAATTGTTTGGTCCCCGATTTAGGATTCTGATCAAGATCATACCGACAGACAGCTAGAATTACGGGACAAAGTTTTTTTTCGCGTTCTCTATCATTTTTATGTAAATGTTAGTTCTGACGTCTGATTGATATTTCGTTTTCGGATTCAATTATCGCTTTCTGTAGTTGTACGTAAATACCTCCATTTATTACATACCTTCGTACAAACAAAGCATGACTCACATATTTTTTTACAACTGATACAAGAATGTGTGTTCCAGATTGATTTTGATGGCCATCTCGAATACTAATCATAATGCATTCACAATCCTCATATGGATTAGTCACCGTTTCGTTGCCTCTTAACATTTGTCCTTTGCCAAAACCTATTTTTAACCGAATGCCTTTTGAAGGAATCCCCTTTCCAATCATTAGGTATTCACTATTCACAAAATATCCCCTACAAAAAAAATACATTTCAAATGCCCGAGTCTTTGCTGACTAAAACTTTTTAGTACCTACCTATCATAAAAAATTCCTGTTTCAGTTCACACAGAAATAAAAACAAACATTTTACACAGATATTCGAAATACGAGTACAACTCAGCAGTAATGCTAAGCTAAAAGGCAAGGACGGAGACAGAGGGCAGGCCAGTGGTTAAAGTTTATTTGCTAGATTTTTTTGGGGGAAGTTAAAAATATTTATGTATCTCATACCTCAATATTTTTTTTTTATATTTGTTTTAACAAGCAAGATATGGCCAAAAGATTAAATACCTCCCATTTTAGTTTCCTAAGTTTTATTTTTCTGTATTGCGTTTGTGTATTCAGTTAATTTTTTGGTGGTTTTTGAATCTTGGCCTTAAATTTTTTGATAAAGCTAAGTATACAGTTCCTCAAAAACAAAAAAAAATACATGGATATCTTATGGGAAAGATTTTTGCGAAAAAAAAGTTTGACGTTCAAATTTTTTTTATCGAGCTGTGAACCAACCCTGATAAAAAATTTTTTACTCACCACTGTTCACCACGAATATTTTTTGCGCAAAACAATGTCATTGGGCCTTCCCAATAATCAAATTTATTAACGACTTAAATATTTAAGGAAAGTAGACCATGACAAATGAACCATACATGTTATGTTTCATATTTTAGAGTCCATACCATGTTATAATCATTATTTAGGGTCCACCTAAATATTTAAGTCATACCATGGTTAGTTTATTATTTAGAGCCCATACAATTATGGTCCATTTTACTAAAATATTTAAGTCGTTACTAAATTTGATTTTTGGTAGGGCCATTGACATTGTTTTGTGAAAAAAAAAGAAAATATTTTTCGTTTCACCCCAGATTTAAAATAAAAATGTCTCATAAGAATGTTCATAAGAACTGTTACTGTATACTAGGCTTAAGACAAATAAGAAAACTAAAAAATATCGGCACGCACAGAGTCGAAACGATTGCCGTAGTTTCCGAATATGTGTTTATTATTAGTTTATTACAGTGGTGACAGAAGTCCAAAGATTTTAAGTTAATTTTTTTGGTGGTTTTAAATCTTTTGACGAAAATGCACCCAATATTACAGTGGTGACAGAATGTTTTTTTAGATAATTTTTTGGTGGCTTTTAATCTTTTGGCAATAACTTTTTTGTTAAAACTAAAAAATATAGGAACTCGATTTTGGCAATACGTAGCGATTGCCGTTTAGTTTTTTTTTTTTTTTTTTGAAAATGAACAGGTATTACGACTTTGGTGGTATTCAAACTTCAGCGGGCACATTGGGGCATATTCATAGTTGCATATAGACCCAGGTTTAACTAAACTACAGTTTAAGACAATTTTGGCTCAATGAATCCAGATCGATTTTAATTACAAATTGTTGGTTTTATATTTTTATAAGATAATTAACTTGGCATACTTCACAAACAGCTTCAAATATTTTGAAACGATAAACTTAAAAAATAAAACCAACGTCCGAAAATTCAACTAAACCTATGTTTAACTTAGACCCAGATCTTAAATGACTATGAATACGCCCCTTGTCTGCAAAGTTCAGGATCATAAATTAAAAAAAAAAATCCCTACAAAAGCAAATTTTAATTTCCAAATAATTCTTAAAATCATTTAATATTAAGTTTGAATTATTCCAGATTAATGTATGATTTTGTTGCTCACTGTATTTAACAGAGTTTTTTCCAATTTGTACCTAAATAGCTAAAAGTTGATGACAAATTTTGGTTAACATTAGACATCCCCTTCCCAGCTTATCGAAATCTTGCGTACGCCCCTGGTAAACTCTCGTAACAGTAACAACCTAACAAGACAAAAAATCATGATGAAAAGAAATCGATTTGTGGGGATAACCAACCGTGAACTTGACGTGATTTTGGTGATGGTAGGTAATAATATCATTTCCATTTCTATTCCCAAAATAAATCTGAAAACAAGGACTATAAAAAGCAACTCGTAAAATCGTCGTTCGCAATTGCATTCATATTCAAGGACATCATTTTACGTATTCTATGAAGTTTTTTTTTTCGAAAGAAAACAGAACAATCAAGGTCATTCAATGTTTTATGCCTAAAACAGGAAGAAGGTGTGTTTCCTATCAAAACAAAAAGAAAAGAAACAAGCTACTTATGGCATATTTTGATTGAGTTACAATTGGATTTGCATAGATCGATTTGTTTTACAGCTTTTTCGTGTGGAGACTTTTAGAAGATATAATATAATAAAGGCTATATTTGTATATGAAAATTAGTCGATATAATATATATATATATAATAAGAAAACGTACATATATATGCAAGAATACAAAATGTAAATGGAACTTTATTAATATACCCAACCGGATGTCCAACTGTCCCGGTCCAAACGAAAACCATGGGTTCCTGAGGTAATTTTTAAACGAAAAAACTTAAAGCTGGCCAAACAGCAATTTAATTCGTGGTCTTCTGACAGACGAACAAATATTTAGGTTAGGTTAGGTTAGAACGGGTGAAGATGAGGCAAGCCGAATCACCTCACATCGATTTCAATGGATCTATTTTACTTCCCAGGGTGTGTATAGAGAAGAAAAGAGGTTTAAGTGGTTTCCCAATTTCCCATTGAGCTGTGAGGATTCCAACCGAAAGTTATAAGTAGTTGAGGCCTGCTAAACGTAACTAAGTATTCCGTTTTTTTCTTTAAATATTTGGCCAAAGATTTCGCGAAACACGACAAGTGTCAATTAGTGACTGCCTTTCGTTAGCGGTTTTAATGAAGCTTTGTTGAATTCTGCTTTTTTCCAGCACCAGTGACATCAGAACTGACGATTCGGTTTTGTTCAAATCTATTGATAACCCGTTGTTCGCCAATTCGTCGGCCATTTCATTCCCATATATAGATATGTATATCAAGGTGTCGTGGGACCCATCGTAGGATAACATTTTTTGTTGCGCTAAGTAATCTCAACTCACTACGAAAACAATCCACCAGTTTTAACTTTGTGACAACTGAGGATATGTCTTTGATGGCCGCCTGGCTGTCAATGAAAATGTCAATGTACGTGTACTGTACTGTACATACATGCTAATTTGTTAATAAGTGGCAAGACTTTTTGCGACTTGACAGAGGGTTTATATTCGGAATGTTTCGACTTCTCGTAAATAAAACCAGTTCTGTCTTCAGTGGGTTGACGACTGAGGCCGGAGCTACTGGCGCAATCGTATGAGCTCACACAATGTAGGGACAAATTTCCCTGAGGTCCAAATCAATATGTCATCACTTATTAGAGTCAGTTTAACCAAAAACGATGCCTGACTGCAGGACGCCCCTTGTAAAGTGCCCCCTTCCGGTACTACCTTTTAAGCTTGCTATTACCTATCACACATTCCCGCATTTAAAAGTCTCGTTTGAAAGCCAATCGTCAATCCAGTTGTCCAGTTAAAGCTCCTGCAAAATCGTTGAGACCATCCCTTTAGGGCTTTTGAAGCATATCTGATTGGAATTATTTCATCAGGTTCTGCAGACTTGTATCCTGAGAAGGAGTTAATGGCCCGTCCAAGTTACTTCCTGCTATCTACAATTTGGCTACCAATATTAGAATTTTCACTTATGCTAGCGCCTCTGTTCAAATGAATATGGACCTTCCACATGACTCTTCTAAGCCTTGTAGCATCATTTGTGTAAAAAATGTACGCCAGGCTGCTCTTTTTGAAATTAAGCTTTTCGAACAAGCTTTAAATCGTGCCTATAGCAAAAAAATCAGCTTTCCTGTATTTAATTCCACGAAATATTCTATCTTTCTTGGACAATCTAGTAACAAACATAATAATGATTTGATTTTGTATTTTTATATTTAAACAAAAATTGTCCAAGCTTCAGGAGAGAGAGATAGAGAATGCGAGACCAATGTAGTGTTGTGCTTCAAATACAGTGGTGTATATTTAAATATAGCATACGCAAAAATATGTAAATGTAGGTATTACAAGTTTTTATTTAATGCCAACTAAATTCTAAAAACTCCAAAATAACTGATATTACCAAATATAAACCGTTGCTTGATGTAATTTAATTTTCGGGATTCTATTTTTAAACACAGTTTTTTTTTTGTGTGTGCATGTGCATTGCACTTTTGCCGAAAGCCAATATGTATTAATTTCGACACACCACCTCCACCATCACCGACCGGTGAACTACCCAGATATTTTTATCTTCTTTTTCCCGAAACAATCATTTGAGGGACATCATAAAATCGTTTTATTGCCGTAATCGGACTGGCAATAGTCGGTGGTAAGAAAATATATATACATATGTGTTTGTACAGTCACCTCCGCCTAACTGCACTCCGCTAAACTTAAAACATCGGTTATCTGAAACAAGAAATTTATTCCGGAGCCTTTTTAAATTTTTTTCTCACACATTACTTCGCATAACTGAACTCCGCTTAATTGCAAACTGCGGATGATTGAAACAAAATTCTTTGCCTCAAATGAACATTTTTCACTTATTCAACTCCACATAGGTGAAACGACGGTTGAACGCTTCCATAAAATTTTAAATCGAACACACCCTTTGAATTTGGAATGTCAAATCTGAAATGTCAAAATCTCATTTCTTGTTTTTCCCTCCTGGTGTCAGTCGTTTCTTTTAAAATTGTTTCTTTTTTTGGCTTATCCTCAAAAATTTTCGACAGAAATCGTATGGCTGACGCATTTTTTGTGATTAAAAATGCTAATACCTTTGTTTTTTTAATTGTTTCATATGGAAATATAACTATTTTGACACAATACAAAAAACCATACCATAAAAATGAAATTTAATTTGTTTTGACAAAACTCCGCTTATTTGAAAAAATTTTGAGTTATCCGAAGTTCGGTTAACTGAAAACTCCGCTTAATTGAAACAAATGTTCTGCAATAATGGTGTTCCAGTTAAGCGGAGTCGACTGTATATACAACCGACGATTTTCAACATGTTTTACGTTGTGCGTTTTGTCCAATGGATATTTTTGTATTGTAACAAATTCGGCATTATCTCCTTTTGCGGGAGCAAAAAACAGTCTTAAGGGAGCAGTTGACCAAATAAGTGAATTAGTTATTAAATAAGTTTTAACTTCCTTGTAAAATATAAACAACATCAACAAAAACCGGATGTATTTGATTTACAACTGATTAATTGATCTAGAGCGCAAACAGTGCAAAGAGAGGTATGTACAATACTCGTATGTATGTCGTTTTACTTGCTCTATATGGACTTCGTGTGAACAAACAAATTTCGGGATTTTAATCAATAATAAGTTATTATTGATTAAAATCCCGAAATTTGTTTGTTTTTATTATTAATAACATTACAAATTACGTTAAAAAAGTGATTTTCGACAAGACGTCCGTCGGCGTCGTGTTGCGTCGGTCGGTCGGCCTGTTTGTCTGATGTGCGGCTGTGCTTGTGCGTTCTCATGTATGTAGATCGAGCTAGACAGTTGGACGGATTTTGTTTCAAATTTGGTGTGAAGCAAATTTTTGTTTTAACTCATCTAGAACGGAGTGCTTCCATACAATGCTTTCAGTTTTAAAGTTTTCTCGAAAATTGCTCTAAGGCTGCGTGTGCAGTGGTGCAAAGCGATGCGATGCGAGAAACGTTTGCGTGCGAGAAAGATATTTATATTTATTCTTATATGTGTGCACACAGTGAAGCGATATTTGATGCGAGTTTTTCGCAAGCGTGTCGCTCACAAACTCTTCTGACCACTTTTTCGAGCGAATTTGTGCGAGTAGGCTTATATTTTTTGTTTTGATGTTTAAAGAAAACAAATCAAAAGAGTAAAATATTAATATTTCAGTGCTTTAATAATAAATATAAATTTTATATTATTGACACTAAACAAACGAGCAACACAGCCGCATTAAATCGTTTTTACTATGCGCACTATGTCGCTTCTCGAATCGCTTGTCGCATCGCTTCTCGCCTCGCATCGCTTTCTCGCACTACTATACGCGCAGCCTAAGGATTTTGATGAAACTTCATACATACTGCATACCAGGTACTTGCGAATAAGGGAAATGAAGCTACCTAATTGGCTTTTTTCCTCAAAATTGGCTTGGTTGATTTTGTCATAATTTAAGATTTTGGTACTTTTACGCTTGTTGACAAATATTGCATATACGATTTGTATATAAATTTTTGTTTACAAACAAATAGGTATGAACAAAAAAAAACAAACTTTTTTACACATTTTCTTGTTTTTTTTTTTTTCATTAACTCGAAAACTTTCAAAATTGTTATCTAACCTTGTGTTTAATCTCGGTTATGATATAAAAATATTATCGAATTGTGAATGAATATATACCGTGAATGTATAGCTACAATCTAGTTGTTAACTGCAAGAACAAGTTCATGCGATCCAGTCGTGCATTTTTTTACCTATTTAAAAATCTAACCTACCAATAAATAAAAAATATCGATAAGACCACTACAAAAATCTGACACCACCCCACCAGCCCCGCCGAATTTTGTGTTACAGAGTTGTGATATTTTAAGTGAGTTAACACCCTTAATTTTGTATGAAAATAGGTCTGACGAAGAATGGTAGCAACACAATTAACACACCCGAAACGTCACAAATACATAAAAACAAAAGACAGTTATTGACAGTGGTTGACCTTGAGCACACTAGGTGATCATTCTTCTTCTTCTTCATTTTACCGGTTATTGTCATGATCTCCCAGGGGGACCATAACTCTCCCACTCAACTGCTTCGCCTAAGGTTCCACTTGTGGGGTTCGCACACTATGTGATCATTATATTTTTGTTATTCAAAACTTTTAAATTTATTTGAACTAAGATCCATTGACAGCTTTTGACGTCTGTTTAAATACTAACCCTGCCAAGTGCCAATCTATTTTTGTCCACTTTATAACCATAAATAATAATGGAACGTACGTAAGAGTTTTAAAAAGCATTTCTTGTTATACCTAACTAACGTCCAACTCAAAAACAAGTTATGGTCAATAAACTTGGAAATGAAATTCATATAATAAGGTGCATACCCAAGGTACGGAAGTCATTTACTGCTCGTGAGTGGGGGGCACACGCTAAAGAACGATAACTCAAATGTTATCATCGCTGTTCCACACTATCCCACTCAGTATTAACACAAAGTGTGGAAGAATTATTTGCGACTGACAAATTTGTGTGAACACAAATATTTCCATTTTTTGTTCCCACACTTGCATCGGACAAATAGCTTTCACCATAACCTGAAACTTAAGTGCGAAAGATTTAGCCCAGGCAAAATGTACAAACAAATGGCCAATCTGACGAAAAATCCAAGTGAAGGTTTTTAAATGCAATTTTATTTTGGCATAAGAAATACTGTCGCGAAAGTCCATTACCAAATCGTGTGCGCTTCAATAGTTATTCAAGGTTAAATGTCTAAAATATCAGTTTTTCGCATAAAACTCGGAAGCGGTAAATGCTATCGAAAAGTTTTTCATACAAAACTTGTAGATTATGTCATTTGCCAAAAATAAAGTAACGACAGTTTTTTTCTTACGACTCACCGTTAAGAAGATATCAACATTTCAAAAATCGAAAAATGTCGAAAATGGTCGTTTTTAGCGTATAACTCCTAAACAGTTCAAATTTTTGAAAACATCTGAATACAAAGTTTAAAGACAATGTAAATCCCTATAAGAAAAAATTATTATTTTTTTCTTAAAAACAACCGTCTTAAAGATATAATTTTTTTAAAAGTTTGACAAAAAGTTAAAATTTCTGTTTTTTTTAGTTTTTTGCTCTTAAAAGCACAAGTTGTCGAAAAAAATCTTGCGCTCAGTTTATACATCATAATATTCCCTTCAAAAAAATATAAAACTTTTTTCCATACGAGTCATAAGTCGCAAGATACTGTGACTTAAATAGTGTCAACTGTCCAAAAAAACCGGTTTTTGGCATATATCTTTTAAACCCTAAGCTTAATCGAAAAATTATATTAGCAATATTTGTACATTATATAATACTATATAAGCATGCATTAACAGTTTTTTTCTATAAGCCATAATATTTTTGACATCATTATTTAAATAAAAACACCGAAAGTCTAAAATACCGGTTCTTGGCTCCTTACTCTTAAATAACGAACTTTTCAGAAAACGTTTTATGTCTATTTTGCAGATGTGAATATTCCCTAGAGGAAACATTATCACACTTTTTTGCGTATAACGTATCAGTTGCAAGATATTGCGACTTCAAAAATGGTCAAACTTCGGAAATATAGTTGTACATACATTTTATTACAAAATCCTGTTTATTCGAAGTTGATGACGTAATCTACAAGTTTTGTATGAAACACTTTTCGAAAGAATTTAACGTTTCCGAGTTTGATGCGAAAAACTGATATATTTTGACATTTAACCTTGAATAACTATTGACGCGCATACGATTTGGTAATGGACTTTCGCGACAGTATTTCTTATGGCAAAATAAAGACAATTGCGTTTAATAACCTTCACTTGGATTTTTTTGGCAGAAAAAGTACAACTTACATGGGCCAGATTGTGGGAGTATTTAATCCTAAAAATGTTCATGTATTAACACATGTCAAATCGTGTAGAGAATGGAAACTGGATCTGGAATATCATGATGTGTGTAAGATGGAATGTCATATTTTGTTTTCACATTATTATACATGATTTTTGTTCACAATTGTTAACATGTGTTAATATACTCCATAAGCTATATTAATAAAAACAGCGCCTAACTCACCTGTAACTTTTAACCCTTTGCAAAGCCACCTTCCTTGTTGATTTAACTAGCTCGTAAGTGGCAGAAATCTAACTCCTAATCCATGACTTAATGATAACTCGCCGCTAACTCCGTGTGTTAATATGGGGGCATGGGATTATAGTCCAGTCATATCGTCTTCTGGAGTGGCAAAAAAGTATAACAATTTTTTTCCGAATTGTCTTCTGTGTTTTAGGGGTCGCTGAATCCGAATTTCACCTTTGCTACTTCCTACGAATATGGCATTTTAACATTTTTTTTTAGAATAAATCAAAAAATCAAGATACGGTCACTCAAAGTAAGAACTGCTTACGTCAGGCTAAAAATCCTTGCTAAAATATATAAATAAATTTTAGATCGATCTCCGTACTTTACAAAAAATAAAGGATCATTTTTTGGCACGAGAAAGTAAGAGTCGTTTGTAATTTTCACTGCTAAACTGAAATCCGCCGTCATGTGTCTTTCGCTATCAACTTCGGTTTTCGAGATATTAATTGAAAAAAAAAACTTTTGCTATTTTTGGGGTTTCCAATATTAGTACGGGAAACGGGAGGCGGCCGTAGGCGGATCCAGGGGGTGGCTATAGGGGCTAAAGCCCCCCACAACCGATTCCTAAAATTAATTGAAATTTATAAAACAATACATTACAACGTGTAGGGTTTTATAATCGTCTCAAATATTGTTAAACTGAATATTTTTGTCTGTGCTTTCTAGAGTGACAGCTCGAACAAAACAGATACCTACTCTACTAGTTGATTTGACCACTTCACGAAAATGAGATACTGTCAAAACACATATGAGCTTTAGCCAGTGAGAGCTCTTAGATATCATTTTCATTTTTGTCTCAAACTGGATCTCCAAGCCGCTACTGACCGTAGGTTTACCTATCTCATTGCGGCTGTGGAAACAAATGATGCCAGCTAATAGCTTAAAGGCCCAACTTTAATAGAATTTAGCTCACTTATCCACGCATAAGCAACGAGCGAATACACACAATCCCTGTTCATAAACCATAAAGCAATTCAAGTGCGAATTGTTAACATTCGTTAAAATTTTACAAGAGCGATTCACAGCGAAAAAAAAAAACAAAACATTTTAAAAAGCAAAATGGAGAGAGACAGGTAGTGAGGTAGATGCGCGAGCAAAATTGCATTATGGCTATCAGTGGCGTGGCGTCCATATAACACGATTCCTACCGTCTTCCCTTTCAAAATGCCCGTTAAACGACATAAAACTGCTTCCATTTTAATTGAAATGTAGCCTACTATTTTATCGTCATTTTAAGATCTCAATCTTGAAAATCCGACCCGTAGAAGTCAAGCTATATGCTTATTTTTGTTCGCGGTAGTTAAACAAAGAGAGGAATAATACAACACTAATGAAAAAAGGGATGCAAAACAATTTAGTTCCAATCCAGTATAAGACGGTCGAAAGCGTGTTATTCATGTCGTTCGAAAAGAAAATTTGTATAGGTGACGAAGGCAAAGAGGAACAGCGACAACCGCTTTCGCTGCCAGCCGCGCTGGAGCGCTGGGCGAATGGGCGATGACAAGAGATACACACACACAATATATGTACATTTAAGGCAAGGTCATTTTGCATGAAGTGTAGCATGTGGATTTGTATGTATCTAACTTTTTTTTAATAATTATGAAAGGAACAAGACGCTTTTTCTCGGCTTATTTATCTTAACTTTGTTCAAATTGTTAGAAAAGAGTGATATGGCTCGAGTAAAAAGAGTATAACTTGAGTTCTTATGGTCGGATCTTCAAGATTAGGATCTTAAAATCTCAGGAAAATAATAATGTACAAATATATGTAAACATAATTCAGAGAAAAAAAATTTAATTCGAATTTTATACCTAAAACAAATTTATTAAAAAAGTTTTCAAGAGAAAAATTTTATACTTACAAATCTAACATAATAAGATGTTTGAAATTAGATTAAACGCATATCAAACTATTGATATTTCCATATATTCAACAAAATTTTGGATAATGCACACAAATATATTTATTTAATGTGGAACTTTACAAAATTAGTATTGAAAATAAACGCATAAGAACATGGCCAGAAAATTAAGGCTCTTAAATTTGAGACTAATTTGATTGATTTTGCTTCGTTTTCCCAATTCAAATAATTCACGCCACGCCACTGATGGCTATGCAGAGTACTTTCGCAAACTTAAGCAAATTTTCGTTTGATTTTTGACATAAGCTTATGTTAGCTTAGTCTTTAGTCTTAATATTAACAAAACTGCTGGTCGGACAAGGTTTTTCAGGATGGGTAGAAAACGAACTTTTTCGTTTTCATTTTTGGTAGGATACCTACCTATAAGACGCCAGTTTCTATCAGGAAAACGAACGAGGAAAAACTTTCAAATAGATTTTGCTTCTTTTTTTTTATTGGATTGGATTGAAACACAAATGCACAAATCGATTTTTAACAAAAGATAATTGTTTAATTTAAAATTTTATTTAGTCAAAAAATTCTATGAGTTATTTGTCATCGATTAGCGAGCATTTGTGTTTCAAATCCAATAAAAAACAGTGCAACAAACCATTTGAAAGTTTTTCCTGGGGCCCTACTCCGTTTCTTTATTCTACTTTCGAATCCATACGCATACGATAAATGTTTTAAATTCTTATTTAAAGTGTTATTATGCATGAAAGTAGGATCAAATATTAGTGCATACTTCCGATTCCGACTTTTTGTCACAAAATCTCCAATAAACGCTGTTTATTTCATTTTAAACATACATGGTAGAATTAACCAGTTGAGATTTTTCGAATTCGAACATTTTTATTGTAGAATCGAGTTACATATATTCGTTTTCCTGATGGCTATAAATGGCCCCTAAACCATGATGGATTTTTATATAAATAGGGTATCTATCAAATGAAAGCTTAGAGACTGTCCTCTTTACAGAACCAATGGTCGGACAGACTTTTGTGGGTTGTTGCGACGAGTCCGACCACGTTTATAAAAACAGCTATTTCTTTATTCTTCCCTTTCGCAGAGTATTATTATTAAACCTTATAGTCTAAGAGTCGACAGCAAATTTAGGGATAGACCAAATGCCCACAGCATATTTTGGGGTGCGAAAGTGAACCAAAAAAAAATAATATGTGTCGATAGGTGTGTTAAGGCTAATAAAATAAATGCAAGTCTTGCAGTTCCTGGGTGCGGCTTTTAGATGGGAGGGGAAATTTTCGAAAAAAAATGACTTAAATCAGAAAACAAATTATTAAAAAACAACGGTAACATATAAAATAACATTTTATATTTTTATGAAAGGCCAGAAATCCCTTCTTTCATTTCCTTTTTAAATAAAGTTCTTTCAATGAGTAGTTTTTGAAATATTAAAGTTTAAAAATATTTTTTTAATGTATTTTTATAATACATAGTTTTACATGTTTTACTGAAAAACAGCGATCTCTGGATAAAATGGACAATAACTTTTCGTAGGATTACTGTATCGCCTGAATTTTGATTCAGAAAAATACCTTAAAGTCATGTATCATATGTCCAAATTGTATCAATATATGCAGATATGTTTATGGACTCTTTTGATTCTTTATTCTTATAGTTAATTCAACGTTCCCACCAAGTTTCAAAGATGTAAGAATATTTTCCGCTTGTTTATCCTATTTTACCTATGCTATCAACTGGTTGCTGAAATGATAATTTAGCCGGATTTGTCTTATGCTAGATTTCCACTTGTCATTGAAAAGACGCAAATTGACAAACTTTCCAGGACAGGGTGGCTTACTGACACAAAAAGCAAAGAAAGTAGTAGTAGCGAGCAAGTATAAGGCACCCTGTCCTGGAAAGTTTGTCAATTTGCGTCTTTTCAATGACAAGTGGAAACCTAGCATTAGTTTTAAGAAAAAGCTGGTTCATTTACTTTTAAACATCTTGAAAAGTAAAAGTCCTAGAACCATCCGGTTTTCAGGGTTTGACTTAAAAGTGATAAGGGAATTGGATTTTGAAAACAAAAATAGTACTTAATTACGTGAAATTTTGCAAAAAAAAAATATAAACTTTTTTTTTAATTTTTTTTTTTCCAACATTTTTAGTTCAAACATTAATACATTATAATCTTAGCCAATAAAACTGAAGATATTAGCTTTTTAAGGGAACCTTAATCGATTTTTTTGTTTTGTTCAATGTTGATTTTTTTCGTTTTATAAATCTCCAAGAACTGACCAATAAGGTCGTCTTAAAAAGCTTTCAACTTGAATTCTATTGGTCGGATTGCCAAGATTAAGATGTTGGGACTTAAGAAAAATGTCAGAGCATCATAGCATTACGTTTGTTTTTTTTTATTGATGTAGTAATACCTCTGACAAAATATTTTGGAAAATCGCTATTTTCAAACCCCACCCCGCCAAAGGCTGAAAAGAAAAACATGCCAGACTTTAGTTTTTTTGCATACTACGATACATGCGCTTACCCTCATACTCATATTTCGGTTATCCATCTACTCCCAAAATTTGCTGTCGGCTCTTGTACTATAAATACTTACTTTAATTATTTTCATTAAAGCGTCTTGACTGACAATTTTTTTTCATAACCAAACGTCTTACTTCTTATTTAACTAAAGTTATTTTGATAGACTTATCAAATACAACAAAAAAAACTTCTGTAAGTTAAGTGACCAGCTAAATCTTTATTTGACACAATACCCCAATTCCCAAATGGCCAAATATCTATCATAATATTCTAGCCACATACAAATCCTTTTTATTACCACTTATTTATAGGTAGGTACTTTGTTTGCAAAGCTATGATTTGAACAGTATTAATAAAAAAATGTCTCGATTGGTTTATTTTTTTCTCTTTATTTGAAATAACTTGAATTGAATCTATTAAAGTAAAAGAAGTAAAAGAAGTAGAAGAAGATTTATTTGGGTTATATTAAATGATGTATGTATGTAGGTATGTGGCAGGTATGTATATTTATTTATAGTTTTTTTTTCTTAACAAATTCCAGAAGGTTACAAATTTATGTAATACCTGTTAGGGTTTTTGTTTGCACATTCTGAAACCTGCCTATCGATGAGAAAAACACATTTGATGACCAAATGTGAGGAAGATGTATCTATCGTTTGAAGAAATTAATACCTGACACGTGCAGGGAATAATTTTGATATTAAAATAAAAGTCGATAGAGATTTTGCTTTGATTTGCCTCCATTTGAGGCATTTAAAGTATTTGTATTGAAATGAGTGTTTGTTATGCAAATACAAGGTATTTCAGAATCAGCTAATGTTAATCTTTAACAAAATCATGGTTTTTCATGATCTATATATATATAAAATAAGAATAACACATTTTTAAAACAAGTTCAAGCTCAAGAAAAGATTTCCAGAAAATATGCATGAATGAAGAATGCTATTATGCTTGGCGCCTAAATCTACTTGTGTTTAAGGAGATAGCTCAAATATTTTCATATCGACTTAAAGGGATTTTTTTTGAAATTTGAAATGATCCTTATTCAGAAATCTTTTCTGTTCGAAAATGTTTCATCATAATTTTTGTTTGTATTTGTATTTACAGGCGGAGTCCCCACTCCTGCGGAACCAAGACAAAACTGATTCATTGCCCACCTCCGTAACAAACATATCAACACCACTTCTAGCTCCTATAGCGATACCTGAATCGTTGTCTTCATCCCCGGCGAATGTGAGAAACGAAGCACGATCTATTAATAATAATAACAATAACATCAACAACAACAATACCACAAGTCGGAACATAAACTATACAAATCTATCTTGTAGAAGAAGAAGTTCAGTCTCATCGGTTTCTCGATTCGATACCTCAGAAGTTACCAACGCCACCGTTTATGACGCTCCATCAACACCACAATCCCTAAACAATACACCCACTCACAAACAAAATCTCTATCCAGTGGACTCCTTCGCTTTAATCGAAGGCAAGCCACCTAAAGTTGTCACTAAAATGCAATCAAAAGTCGATGCTGTAGGAAAAATTACCGGCGAATGGGGCAAATGGCAACTACGAACAGTTTTACTAATATTCCTTTGTAAAATACCCTCCTCATGGTTTATGGCGTGCATCATATTTACAGCTCCTGCCCCACGTCACGGTGAATTCTATTGCAAGCCACCAGACACCTTAAGTCCGCGAAATCACACAAAATGGATAAAAGTTTCACATCCGGCGTTAGAGGAGGTTGAAGATCATGAATTCAATATAGACTTTTGTAATGTTTATCAGGATGCGTTGCAACATGCCCATCAGTACTATCATTACCAAGATCAAGATATGGAACCTAGGTTATGGGATGAGCCATCAACAAAGAATGCTACCGTTATTCCTTGTAAAGACTTCGAGCATAAATCCGACTATCCGTCACTGATAACGCAGTTCGATTTGGTATGCTCACGTGATATTTTGGTTGCTGTCACGCAATTCTTCCATTTGTTTGGCGTTCTAACAGGTGGCTTATTGGCCACCCATTTACTTAAGTAGTAAGTTACTTTTTTATATATGAATATATATGCAGCAGGAATAAGTACATGTTATGTGACTGTGGATTGCCCTGAAAGATCGATCACAATCCCTTGACATTAGCTATTTGAAAATGCCCTCTCTAAATTTAGCAGTAGTGATCAAACTATTAACAATAATCAACTAAATCTTATTTTCTTAATAATATCTATGTGTTTTTCTAACAGCTTTAGTCCTCGGAATGTAATGCTCTTCGGAATGATAACTCAAATAATTTGCGGAAATTTAACTGGTCACGTTTCGTCTTATGAATTACATGTCTTCTTTCGCTGCCTTTCAGCTGTTTGTTGCTGTCAAATGTATACCGCTGGTGCTATGATTTGTAAGAACTTAAATTATTTTACTAATTTATCATTCGTTAAAGTAAACCACTATCTTCTTTTTTTTGTGCAGTTATGGATATCACAGCCGGAACGTATCGAACTGTAGTTTGTACACTCTTTGAGCAATTTTGGTCTGTTGGTGTTATATTGCTGCCAGGAGTTGCAAGCTTTTCAAAGAGTTGGACATACCTCTACATGGCGATATCATGGCCGACTGTCATACTTATTTATTTATGGAGGTAATAATCAAAAGTAAAAAGGAATAAGGTACCGGTTTTATCAGCATTGAAATGTGGAATTCTCTTACCCTAATGCTAGGTTTCCACTTGTTATTAACCAACTGACGAAAGACCTATTTTTGATGCCATATTTCAAAATATGGCCATATGACACATTGTGCAAGTGTCAAATGGCCATATTCAAAAACATGGCCATTAAGGCTCTCCCAAACCAACACGGAACATTCGCTCTGTAGGGCGAATCATTCACAACGATAACAAAAATAACCCTTGACCCATCCTGATGTGCCAAATGCAAATTTTATTTACCTAAATAATTTTTTAAAATGTTCTTTAAACACAAAACTAAAATTTGTTTTAAAAAACTTTATTTTTGTTTTTGAAATTTTATGTTAAGTAATTTTTTATTTTAGGTTAAGTAATTTTTTCCTTAAAAACTAAACTAACATTTTTCAAAATAACTTTTTTAAAACGTATACAATATTTTTTTAAAATTCGCGCGTACTTCTGGCAAAAGAATAATTTAAAATTGACATATGGCCATAATGGCTATTTGACACTTTGTAAAAGCTACAAATGGCTAAATGTTGGAATATGAACATTTTACGCTTTCACATTGTGTCACATGACCATATTTCAAAATATGGCCATATGACACATGGCCAAATGTCACAGTATTTTTGCATCTTTTGATAAAATGACAAGTCGGAATTCCCTTAAATTGCTTGTCTTTGAACTGACAGCCACGATTTGTCATTGATTCTTCATTTGGGTGGAATTTGTTGAAATGAAAATAAATGAAAATTCATAGCGTAACGTGAATTTTCACTTCAGATTTTTTGATTACAAAATTTAATTTTAATTTATGTAGGCATAGTAAACTGATGTTTTTTTTTTCTGTATAAATCGTTTATGAAAAGAAATTTCCTTTTTTACAAATCTACACAAACTTCATTGAAGATGACGCCTAGCTGTGATAATTTGTTCATTGTCAGTTCGGAAAAGAAACTGACAAAGGCATCTGACAAAAATTCTTTGTCTTTAAAAAGACAAACTTACTTCTGACAATTAAGAACACAAGTTGAAATGAACTGGCATTCGTGTCGTTAAAAGACCATACTTACAGCTGTCAAACTGTGTCAATTCAATGACAAGTGGAAGCCTAGCATAAGGCTAAGACTATGTTTTCATTAGAGCCTAAATGACGTAATTTCGAAACTTGGCAAAAAAGTGTTTTCATTATCAATTTTGCTAATTTCGTTTGACATCTCATTTCATTTTGAATTTGGAATGGCAGTTAGCCGTTTATTTTTGTTGTTTTCTGTTTTATATTGTTGAGTATAGTGTATTGATATTTTCAAACAAAAGCTTTTAAGAGCTTTTGAAACTTATTCCCGCTAGATGCATTCACCTAATTTCCAACCTAATTTCGTGCAAATGAGGTTGAAATTACCTTACTTCGAAATGTGATTTTGTATGGGAAATGAGGTAATGTCGGTTCTCATTTGGAAATTTGCAACGAAATTACCTCATTTGGCCCAGTGAAAACGGCATATAAGGGATTCGTGCTCGTGGGAACGTGCTCGTGAAGCTGAGTGGACAACAAAGTAGAGAGTTTTAGTTCACACGTAATTCACGGGCAAAATGCACGGGAACCCTTGGTGAAGCTTTGACAGTTTGAATTTGAATCAACTTCAAAAATTAAAAAAAAATGCAACAATGGATTCTTTCCTAATGAACTTACACACCAAATATATATTTTGTGCTACGCATTTGATACATTTTTGTTTCAAACATCAGTCGTTCACAACGCATTCACAAGTGTGTACCAGTGATTAATGTCAAACATTCACTTTCTCCACAGGCGGATGTTCACTTTACGCGGAAGTATATACTAACAACAAAATGAATAACAACACATTGTTGGCAGTGGCGGCACTTTTAATAGTGGAAAAAAAAAAAACAAAAAAAAAAATCCTGTTGGACGAAGGGTACCTTTGTAAATAAATGAAGTTTTTTCATTGGATTTGCTACATACATACATACATTCATACTTGTAGCGATTTTGAAACTTCTTTGTTGGTGCGAATTTTCTTGTTTGTGGGGAAAGTTCATTATCTAATTATTGTAGTATATAGAGCCTATATAATTAGTTTGTTTTGTGGTGTTAGCTTTTTTAAAACTGATTTTATTTACGTGCATTTTTCATCTTGTTTTATTTATTTAACTAGCGCTAGAAATGGTTATAATTATCATGCTTTTTGCATGTTTCTCTGAATTTTATATCTAAAGAACATTATTCTTATTCGAAAGTTAAACCTGTTTACAAAATTGATTATTTATAAAGGGTGTCCCTTAATTCGTCAATAGTATTTTAGGGCATGATTCTTGGGTGTATTCTAAGAAAAAAATTGTTCTACAGTAAGGGCCTATCTCCAATGTTGATACCATTTATCAAAAACATTTTTTTTTTTAATTTTTCCTGCCGCTGTTTTTCCAAATTATCATAAAATCTATGGGTTTTTCGGAAAACTTGTAACTGACTTTTATTTTAAGTATTGTTCCATACATTCAAAAAAATTATTAAAACATCATGTTGATTACGCATTTTTTTGAGAAAATTGACCCCAAAGTCAAAAAATTAGCTTGGGCAGGAAAAATGGAACAGGCTAAAAACTGAATATCTTAAGACTGAGAAAAGATATAAAATTTATCTAAACGCAGTTACAGGGCTGGTATTTCTTGTAAAGGCCTAAACGAAGTTTCTATCATTATTAATAACAGCGCAATTACCGTTAACATGGGTCAGGGTACACCAAAATAAGACTTTTTTTTAAATCCCCGATAAATGATATCAAAATTGGAGATAGGTTCTTACTGTAGAACAATTTTTTTCTAAGAATAGACCCGAGAATCATGCTCTAAAATACTATTGACGAATTAAGGGACACCCTGTATAACCTATGCTTCTTTTGCCATTCAGTGATTAAAAAACTTCGAAAATGTCGCGCGACACAGCAAAATACAGCAGTTTTCGCATTTAAACACACGAACAACGAACACCGAAGTGTCTGAACTGAGTTCAAGAGCCGACAGCAAATTTTGGGAGTGGATGTATAATCAAAATCTGAGTATGAGGGTTTATAGGTGCATATTTTGTGATATCGAAATCAAAAGTCTGGCAGGTCTTTATTTCAGTCTTTGGCGGGGGTGGGGGGTTGAAAATAGAGCTTTCTAAAATTCTTATCAGGGCTATTATCACTTCCATGAATTTTTTGAAAATTCATTATGATGCTCTGTAATTTTCCTTAAATCAAAACACCTTAATCTTGGTGATAGGACCAGTAGAACTCAAGATATAAGCTTTTTAAACGAATCTTAATCGACTTTTTTTGGAGACTTAGCTGTGTTGATTTTTTGCGGTTCATAAATCTCCGAGAAAAAACCGAAGAGGCTTGCTTAAAAAGCTTATTTCTTGAGTTCTATTAGTCATATCACAAAGATTAAGGTGTTTGGACTTAGGGAAAATGAGAGAGCATCATAAAGTATTTTAAAAAAATTGATGGAAGTGATAATACCCCTGATAAGAATTTTAGAAAATCTCTTTTTTCAACCCTCCACCCCCGCGAAAGGCTAAACAAAAATCCTGCCTGACTTTTGATTTCGATATCACAAAATATGCACCTATAAACCCTCATACTCAGATTTTGGTTATACATCCACTGCCAAAATTTACTGTCGGCTCTTAGACTATTCGTTCTTAGTCCGTTGTTCGGTTTTATCATTTACATTTTCGTTGTTCCGCGTACGAACAACAACGGACAACGTACACAGATGATAACACCTAAAATCTAAAGCCAGCTTAAAATTAATGTTATGTTAGATATGTATGTATGTGTGTAATATGTTATTTTATAAAATATTTGGGCCACGAAAATTGACGTTTTATATAATTTTTGCCAGTGTCACCACTGGGACTCATATGATTCAAAAAGGACTCATTTTTTTAAACTTGGCTCAGGGACTCATCTTTTTTAGATTTGTTTCATTTTTTTTAAGGAGTAAAAATAAACACTTTTGGCCTTACCATTAATCAAATTTAGTGACGACTTAAATATTTCTGTAAAATGAACCATAATGGTATGGAATCTAACTAATTAACTGTACATGGTACGACCTTAATATTAATGTTAACTCTAAATAGTGAATCAACATTATTTGTGATCAATACAAATAAGGTTAATTTACTGGAATATTCATGTCCTTACTAAATATGATTATTGGTAAGGCCCTTTATATAACAAGGTTAAGCCAATTTTTAAATTCAAGCGCTTTTATTTCGTTTGCTGAAAAAAATGTATGTTAAATAAGTTAGTTAAATAATAATTATGAATTAAATGTATTGTTTTATGATTTCAAAGTAATTGTTTTTATTATTAAAAAATGAAAAAAGTCACAGGTTTTTTATTGGAACTCATTTATTTTCGAAATGATTCATTTTTTCAGCGTCCAGGACTTATTAAAAATTAAACGTGCGGTAACACTGATTTTTGCCCAAAATCTTTATTTCAGGTGGATTCCAGACTCTCCTCGTTGGATGATACAAAGAGGTCGCGTTCTCGAAGCTAAAACTATTCTGCAAGATTGCATCGAAATGAATGGCACAAAATATTGTCTTCCACATGATATTGACCAACAATTACAACTGCAAGCTATTACAAGTATGGAAGCAGCTCCTCCATCCGGATGGTGGTCCTTATGGAAAGGTCCTCGTGCTGTTCGCCATATGATATGTGTACATCTATGTTGGTCATTATACATTGTAGTCTACTACGGCATGTTGCTCAACATACGTTCATTTAGTCGGGAACATCTGGAGATAAACACAATAATCGCTGGTTGCTCCGAAATATGTGGAACCTTTATTGGATTGTTCCTGATTTTAACAACAAGTAAAAAATGGCAATGCACCGGTGCATTTAATATTGTTGCCGGAATGATTGCCCTGTCAGCTTGGCTAATTCCTGATAGCAGTAAGTATTTTAAAATTAAAAATGTTGCCATCTTTAATGTAATAATTTCATAATTTGTATCAATCCAGTAAAAGGTAATCCGCGCATAGCCCTCCTAATGCTATCGGCTATGATATCAAAAGCAGCAATCTCCTGCACCCTCTCAATTCTCACAACATGTACAACTGAACTAGTCACTGAAGATAAGAAGAAGATCTGTGCCTACTCGACAATAGTTTGGGCAAGAATATGGCTGCTTACCGCGCCATTTGTCGGAGCGACTGTTATTTTTGGGCAGCTTGTGCCACAAACGGCATTCGCCTCATTTACAATTATTGGTGGAGTTTTATCCATCCTTATTTCTAGTCCACGTACAATAAGCAAACAAAAGACAACACTAACAACAACGACGACTATAATAAATGACATAAAATGTCCACAAAACCATTATCAGTCATCCAATATTAATAACAATAATAACAACAACAATAATAACAATAATCAAGCGTTTAGCAAAAAATCTAATCTACCTCCGGAACTAATACCTGGCATCTGGACGACAAAAAACCACGATGAACATCAGCAAGTGTGATAAAAGTTCTTGGTGTTTATTTATCCTACACAATATTATTATTTATTTTTATGCCGCGTTCTAGGTTTCAAAGACCACTGTAGAAATAAAAAACACAATAAATTTGTTAACTTTAAAAAGTTACGTAAGATTTACAAAAACCAAATGTATTCTACTGAAATACGCACAAGCACTCATAAATTATTGTTTTTTTTTTTTGTAAATAAATGAGTATGTACATTTTTAAGCTATGAACAAAAATTTTAACCAGTATATGTATAAATTTAAGTTAAACTACAATCGCGTAAAAAAACTGACGATTACCTTTACCTATTTTGTTATTATATTTATTTAAAAAAAAAAAAAATAAATAAGCAATTTTGGGTTATTGAAATACTTAATATAGCAATGTAACTATTTAATAGACATATATAAAATTATATTTTTAAAAGTTGTTAATTAATTTTTAAGTAGAAATATTTATTTAAAATAAGAAAACATCTAATAAAAGAAACACAATAATATGTATATAAATACATTTTTCTCAGACTCAATTATAAGAAAAAAAATTAAAAAGATCCATTAGTAGTATTCTATTTTTGCGCAAATTCAAAAATTAATATTTTATATAACTTATATATTATCTAATGTAAACAATTATTAAAAAAAACTTGTGAAAACAATAAAAATTTGAAGTGAAATACCTACTTCGGAGAGAACCAAGAATAAAAGACACTATTTTAGCTTACATATATTTTTAAATATAAAATTTTTAATGTATATAAATATAATAAATTTGAATATTAGTACCTAAACTTAAATAATAAATTTATAAAAAGAAAAAAATAAAACATAATTTCAAACTAATTTAGGTTTAACTTTATTTCTGTTCCTATACCTAATGCGATTATGTACCTTAATAATAAATGAGTCTAAATTCATAAAATATTTTTCATAAATGTGTAAAGTACATGCTTGTCATCTATAGAAGGAAAAATGTCAATTAAATTATTAAATGAAAAAAGTTGGAAGAAGAAAACAAAAAAAATATTATTAGAAATGAAAAATAAACGAGCAATATTTTTTTAATAGTTTATATGTTTTTAGTATTTTTTGTTGATCGTTATAAGAAGGAATAGGGTGAGAGAACCAAAAATAATAACTTTTTTTTTGTAGAAAATACAATAACTTTTAATATTAGTATTTTCTTACCAATGTGTGATGTCATTATTATCTTTTTACGTTCGGAGGAAAGGAAAATAATTTTATTTGATTCTCATTTTAATTTTCTATTTTTTTTTCTATTTGTACAGTTATTATCCTTTAAAAATAAATTTCATGATTCGTAAGTATAATTTGGTCTTAGGTTTATGTTGTGAGAAAAAATGTATTTTCATGGAAATCCGAGCGCTAGTCACAACCATTGTACAGTGGATGACGGATATAAGAAACTCAAAAAATCCAAAGAATTCCTTTCTTATATCCATGTTTTTTTATATAAAAAATTGTATATAAGAAAGAAAATTTCTTATATAAATAAAATTTATGTAAGAAAGAAAATTTCTTGTATAAATAAAAATACATAAGGAATAAAACGTATCCACTGTCAATGTATGGACTTTTTTCTTTCTTGGTGATCATAAATCTGTCATTTTTTTGGCCATTTAATAATGGTGGGTTCAGTAATTTTGTGAAAATTAAACGGCGCATCCTTTTAAAGTTTGCACGGGAAAATTTCTTATAAAAGTTTAATTTTCTATTAGTTACGGTGTTAAGGAAGCCAACCTTGCACTTCGTTCCGACGGGATGAGCTTTGGTACACTAATAGTCCATATCCTAAATTTACTTTTAAGAAGTGTTGCCACGTTGGCAACACTGGCTAACCGGAGATATAAGGGTTGCCTTCTGACCATGATTGAACACAAAATTTCACATAAATTAGCCTATAAATCGGGAACCAGACATCTGTTGATATCTTTGAATGTCTTGTTGGATTTAGAATACTTGAAGGCAAAGGAATATGTTAATTTTGTTGACCCCTACCCCACCCTTGTACGCGGGGGGAGCAGAATACCCTCGGCGGATAAGGGTTTTTATTTGTCAGAAAATAATGGTTTTAAAATGAATATTCATAAAATTTTAAGATGAGCGTCGACGTAGAATTTCATACTTTACACAGCATATCCGAAGTTCATTTTTATCCATGTATTAGTTTTTTGTATAGTCGCTTTCAAAATGGGGGGAGGTGAAAGTGGAAGTATATCAAACCACTATATATTCGTCTACAACCATATTCCCATCTCATCTCGGCAGGCTTCCGTTCTAGCTTTGTATCCTTGGGTGGATCGTTTCCCCTCTGATACAATTTTCGAACATCTCCCCTGCCGCTACAATCCTGAATAGACTCGACAACCCACTTTACGGGCTTTCTGTTTTTCCTCCTGCTATAAATTTAAAACAAAAATGTATAGCATTAATATCGGGCCCGTTAGGGTTAATATTTGTTTTTATCAGAAAAGACAATACAATTTTATTCGTAACTCGAAACGATACAATCCGTTGGAACATTTGGAACAACACGACACAGATGTGGATCCGGCTTTATAAACCCTACAGCCGGATCCACACCTATCTCATGTGTTGTGTTGTGGAGTCGTGTGTCGCTTTCATTCCATATATTTTATGCGCCACACTGCAACACAACACACCAGACAAATATGGTTCTACGCATACGAAATACATTGTAGCGATAGCGACACACGACTCCACAACACAGCAATGACACAGGTATGATTATGGCTTAAATGTTTTAAATCACATTTGTTAATTCATTTGTCGGTCATTGCTCGCTCTCATGAATAGTCCTTAAAGGCTCTCCCAAACCAACGCAAAAGATTCGGCGCCGCGCAGAAATATTCGCCGTTGGTGTGGGCACACTCATTATAACACAAATATGATTCTACAGTTATGAAATACATTGTACCGATAGCGACTCACGACTCCACAACACACGAGACAGAGGTGATGGTTCCGGCAACCTCACTGATGCCTCACAAGCCACAATAACCTCATAACTCGTGGTGAACTCGCCCACTGATCTCTATAATATGTATTATAGAGATCAGTGAACTCACCCCATAAAAACTTAAAAATTATGATCTGCTCCTTGCCTGATAACAATACTCTAGCTGTTCTTGTGAGGTTTCTTAAAGGCTTAACTACATAGGCCTACTTTTGTACAAAAGTGAGAAATAAATATCTATTCTGAAGACACCTGCTTGCAAATAAACAATGGAAAATTGTGCATGGTGGTTTAAAATATGTATCACAACAATTTTCGTATGTTTTTTTGCAAGAATGTTTCGCTAGCGATTCTACAGTTATGAAATACATTGTACCGATAGCGACTCACGACTCCACAACACACGAGGCAGAGGTGTGGTTCCGGCTTTATTCTGGCAACCTCACTGATGCCTCACAAGCCACAATAACCTCATAACTCGTGGTGAACTCGCCCACTGATCTCTATAATATGTATTATAGAGATCAGTGAACTTACCCCATATTAACTTAAAAATTATGATCTGCTCCTTGCCTGATCACAATACTCTAGCTGTTCTTGTGAGGTTTCTTAAAGGCTTAACTACATAGGCCTACTTTTGTAGAAAAGTACAAAAGTGAGAAATAAATATCTATTCTGAAGACACCTGCTTGCAAATAAACAATGGAAAATTGTGCATGGTGGTTTGAAATATGTGTCAGAACAATTTTCGTATGTTTTTTTGCAAGAATGTTTCGCTAGCGAGCATTTTAATTTCTCACTTTTGTACTTTTGTACAAAAGTACGTCTATGTAGTTAAGGCTTAAGCCTGATCCACATCTGTGTCGTGTGTTGTGTTGTGGAGTCGTGTATCGCTGTCATTCCATATATTTTATGCGCCACACTGCAACACAACACACGAGACAGATATGGTTCTACGCATATGAAATACATTGTAGCGATAGCGACACACCACTTCACAACACAACACACGACACAGATGTGGATCAGGTTTTATGAGGGCTTCCACAGAATACAAAATTGTGACCGCCTTAAGGGCCTTCCACACTAGCCCACTGTGTATTAATACATGTCAAAAAAGTGGGAAACAAATCATGTAGAATAGTGTGGAAACAAAATGTGAAAGCCCAGCCTACACAGCCCGACATTCTATCCAACACACAATTTCACATGTGTTAATACATAAAGAATTTTAGGAATGGTTCTAATTCTATCCCACATTCTACCACTCTTTTTTTAGGTTAAGGTAATGTATTAATACCAGCAAGTGTGGAAGCAAAATATAAAAAGTCATTTCTTTCCCACAAATTTGGCAGTCGCGTGGAATTATTTCCCACTTTCAATTTGACATGTATTAATACACACCCTTCAAGCAAGCGAGCTCGTTTTCGGTCCGCAAACGTATCAAACAACGTATGGACGACTTCGCATTCGGATCCAAATACGGAACGAAAAACTGCGTTTTGCGGCTCAATTTAGTATGGAAATTAGAATCACCACGGAGCCATTATGTGAATGTATTGTGAGAGAGAGAGTTTTTCAATTCACCATACTCGGAGAACCGAAACCAAATGGAATCTAAAACTGTTCCAAAAAAAAAACGAATGAATTGAGGCATACCATCTATTCCAGTTTCTCCATTGCCTACAAAAATAAAACAAACAGAATTTTTTCATTTCAAGAGTTTTTTTTATTTATCATTCAAAAGGTTTTCTAAAGACTATTTCGCACTAATAAACATGACATATTTCCACAAATATAAATTTACATTTAATTAATAGAAACTTGCATTTCTGATTGGAAATGTTTAAAAGTTTTAACAAGAAAAAAGAGATAAAAAAGCAACCGTCTCGTCTTCGCCACGCTACCTACAAAACTGAACTAAAAAAAAAAGTGGTGGAAATTAAGGCAAAATGATTGTATACTTCGCCTATACTCTCTCTATTTCTTGATGCTTGAAAAAAATACTCTCGATTCTCGTTCTTTTTACATGCGTACACAGAAAATTTGTTATTGTGTGTGAGACACTCATTTTTTTTGGAGTCCCAAGTGAACTGAGAAATTTGGGTCCGCGATTTTGCTTGAAGGGCAGTGGGCTAGTGTGGAAGGGCTATTACGGCACCTAGCAGTCAAAGCGTGAACCCTGTATGTGATATACATTTAGGTTAGACCGCACACAACTGCAGCGGAGTTACACTTCACGACGCGGCAAAACTTTATTTGTATGAAACTGTATGAGCTATATCGCACTAAGCGGCAACTGAACTTCATTAAATTTCATACAAATTATTTTGAATCGCAGTTCCGCTGCAGTGCAGTTCCGCCTTGTGCGGTCTAACCTTAAGAGAAAACGAAAAAGGGTCCTCAAAAAAATTACTTTTTCTAATTACTTTTATATGAAAGGGTATGCATATTACAATTGAAATGAAATAATATGTTAGTTTGTAAATCAAGCGTAAAATGTATCGAAACTTATAAATAAAATGCTTTATTTCGTAGGTGAACAATGTAAACAAACTGCCTTTACAACGAGAAACAACAACAATAAAGGCCCTCCCAAACCAATGCGAAACATTCGTTGCGGCGAAGAAACATTCGTCAGTCAAAATTAATTCATATGTTTCTCCGTCGCGTTGGTGTGGGCACTCTCATATATTACCATTTAACTAAATATTGACATGCGAATGTTTCTTCACCGCAACGAATGTTCCGCATTGGTTTGGGAGAGCCTTAAAGGCTCTCCCAAACTCAGTGTGGAAATGTTTAAAAGTTTTAACAAGAAAAAAGAGATAAAAAAGCAACCGTCTCGTCTTCGCCACGCTACCTACAAAACTGAACTAAAAAAAAAAGTGGTGGAAATTAAGGCAAAATGATTGTATACTTCGCCTATACTCTCTCTATTTCTTGATGCTTGAAAAAAATACTCTCGATTCTCGTTCTTTTTACATGCGTACACAGAAAATTTGTTATTGTGTGTGAGACACTCATTTTTTTTGGAGTCCCAAGTGAACCGAGAAATTTGGGTCCGCGATTTTGCTTGAAGGGCAGTGGGCTAGTGTGGAAGGGCTATTACGGCACCTAGCAGTCAAAGCGTGAACCCTGTATGTGATATACATTTAGGTTAGACCGCACACAACTGCAGCGGAGTTACACTTCACGACGCGGCAAAACTTTATTTGTATGAAACTGTATGAGCTATATCGCACTAAGCGGCAACTGAACTTCATTAAATTTCATACAAATTATTTTGAATCGCAGTTCCGCTGCAGTGCAGTTCCGCCTTGTGCGGTCTAACCTTAAGAGAAAACGGAAAAGGGTCCTCAAAAAAATTACTTTTTCTAATTACTTTTAAGGTTAGACCGCACACAACTGCAGCGGAACTACACTTCACGACGCGGCAAAATATTATTTGTATGAAATTGTATGAGCTATATCGCACTAAGCGGCAACTGAACTTCATACAATTTCATACAAATTATTTTGAATCGCAGTTCCGCTGCAGTGCAGTTCCGCCTAGTGCGGTCTAACCTTTATATGAAAGGGTATGCATATTACAATTGAAATGAAATAATATGTTAGTTTGTAAATCAAGCGTAAAATGTATCGAAACTTATAAATAAAATGCTTTATTTCGTAGGTGAACAATGTAAACAAACTGCCTTTACAACGAGAAACAACAACAATAAAGGCCCTCCCAAACCAATGCGAAACATTCGTTGCGGCGAAGAAACATTCGTCAGTCAAAATTAATTCATATGTTTCTCCGTCGCGTTGGTGTGGGCACTCTCATATATTACCATTTAACTAAATATTGACATGCGAATGTTTCTTCACCGCAACGAATGTTCCGCATTGGTTTGGGAGAGCCTTAAAGGCTCTCCCAAACTCAGTGTGGAAATGTTTAAAAGTTTTAACAAGAAAAAAGAGATAAAAAAGCAACCGTCTCGTCTTCGCCACGCTACCTACAAAACTGAACTAAAAAAAAAAGTGGTGGAAATTAAGGCAAAATGATTGTATACTTCGCCTATACTCTCTCTATTTCTTGATGCTTGAAAAAAATACTCTCGATTCTCGTTCTTTTTACATGCGTACACAGAAAATTTGTTATTGTGTGTGAGACACTCATTTTTTTTGGAGTCCCAAGTGAACCGAGAAATTTGGGTCCGCGATTTTGCTTGAAGGGCAGTGGGCTAGTGTGGAAGGGCTATTACGGCACCTAGCAGTCAAAGCGTGAACCCTGTATGTGATATACATTTAGGTTAGACCGCACACAACTGCAGCGGAGTTACACTTCACTACGCGGCAAAACTTTATTTGTATGAAACTGTATGAGCTATATCGCACTAAGCGGCAACTGAACTTCATTAAATTTCATACAAATTATTTTGAATCGCAGTTCCGCTGCAGTGCAGTTCCGCCTAGTGCGGTCTAACCTTTATATGAAAGGGTATGCATATTACAATTGAAATGAAATAATATGTTAGTTTGTAAATCAAGCGTAAAATGTATCGAAACTTATAAATAAAATGCTTTATTTCGTAGGTGAACAATGTAAACAAACTGCCTTTACAACGAGAAACAACAACAATAAAGGCCCTCCCAAACCAATGCGAAACATTCGTTGCGGCGAAGAAACATTCGTCAGTCAAAATTAATTCATATGTTTCTCCGTCGCGTTGGTGTGGGCACTCTCATATATTACCATTTAACTAAATATTGACATGCGAATGTTTCTTCACCGCAACGAATGTTCTGCATTGGTTTGGGAGAGCCTTAAAGGCTCTCCCAAACCAATGCGGAACATTCGTTGCGGCGAAAAAACATTCGCATGTCAAAATTTATTTACATGGTGATATATGAGAGTGCCCACACCAACGCGGCGGAGAAACATATGAAATAATTTTGACTGACGAATGTTTCTTAGCCGCAACGAATGTTTCGAATTGGTTTGGGAGAGCCTTAATACTTGGTTAGAAAAAAAATCAAGACAGAGGCGTACCTAGCATTATTAATAATAATACTCCAGATTTTCCATATATGTATGAGCAATAAAAAAGAGTAACTACGGACTACCAAACGAAAACGAAATAAATTTATTATTTAATTTTGTTCATGTCATATTGGTATATAGATTTCTACATTAAAAACAGTGAAGACGTTTAGTGTGAATTTACCCATTTTCTTTTGGAGTTAGAGCGTGGACCGGGACATCGGTTTTTTTACTATGTTTTCGCATCATCTGTAAACTGTCAAAGAAAAATGTTTTTTTTTCGGATTTCTAACAAAGCCCCCAACTATCAACTGTCAAAGTGAAAGGTGTGATTTTTCGTATTGTCAACAAGTGTTCGAGTGGGAGTTTTTCGGTTTCCACTGGACTTAAAGTGCTGGCTGTGAGAGTAGGTAAAATCCACCAGCTAAATCGATTGTCGCCCTCGGATTTTGACATTTCGACACTTGTCAAATTTCAAAGTGAATTTTCTCGATTTCTGTTGTTGCTAGAGCGCTAGCCGAAACAATAGGTAATACCACCCTCCTAAATCGATTGGCATCCTCAGATTTTGACATTTCGACACCCGACCCGAAAGCCACAGAAGAGAGGAGATAGGCGATACAACATTTATATTCTCCTTCGCGCGACCGCTTAAGTGCATTTACCACAATTCTTCTTTTACTGAAAAAAATATGTACCTACAAATAATATTTCATTTAAATCCATGGGTAAGTCCCGGTCTACATTGAACGATTTTTCCAGTGCCGATCTTTTGTTCGTTGGTGAAGGGAGTGAAAAGTGAGGGGTAGGGATCAAATCGTTTGTACCACAAAACTCGAACGATTTTTCCAGTCTGTTTATGTTCTCTTTCGCCCTCTTTCCAGTTTTTTGTGTGTGGTTGGTGTCAGTGTGCCGTTGGGTTGATGGTGTGAGTGAATATCAATGCAAAATGAAGAGCACAGAAATAAAAAAATGAAGAAGACAAAGAAAAAATCTCATGGAAAAAATCGTTCTGTGTGTACATTTCACACGATTTCTGGAAAAATCTTCGGGGAAATATCGGGCAATGTAGATCGGGACTAACTCTAGTTCCCTAAAAGCCCTGCCCTCTACGTACATGATATCATTTTGACGGCGACATTCATCCATTTTAGAAAACAACAACAACACAGGTTTGTTTACATTTTTATCTGCAAAATACTGCCTCTTGATTTACAAACTTTCATATTTTATTATTCTATTGTAATTGTGTTTTGTATGCCCGTTCATATAAAATAATTTGGTAAAACTAATTTTTCTTAGAGCTGTTTTTGGTTTTCTCTTATGGGAAATGCATTGAAAGCTAAATCGAAAAAAATTGATATCACATACAGGGTACTCTTTGTGACATGCAGACGGCGTTGAACGCAACGCACCAAGTCTCAATAATGCCGGATTTACACGAATGGCAAAATGCCAATACATCTGTCAAATTATAGCCATTTTTCTTTTCATCGTGTAAACGCTCTAAATATAAGAGATAATGAGGCATAAAATGCTCCCATTAATATGTGTAAACTGTGGCATGTTGCCAGTATTTTGAAATTCGCCATTATTTGGTCTCGTGTAAATGCATTTCATAAACAAATTATTTCTTCCATTATTTTACCATTTTTTTGTCAGAAATATTGGCTGGATTTACATGTATCTTCGTCTGCATAATGCAGAAGAGTAGAGCAGGACAGATGTGTACAAAAAATCCGAGCGAGTAAATGAGAACCATCAAGAAGATGAACATGTTCATCTCCATTTCTGCATTATGGCACTTTCTTATAATGCAGAAACGAAGTTCTTCTGCATTTTGATTTTTTCTCTCTATCTAACAAATATACATTTTGTATTTGACATCCCCTTTTTGGTGCAGAAACCAAATGCAGATACATGTAAATCCACCATAAAAAACCTCACAAAAAATTGTGACCGCCTAAAGGTTAGACCGCACTAAGCGGGACTTTACTGCAGCGGACCTGCGATTCACAATAATTTGTATGAAATTTTATGAAGTTCATAGTTGCCGCTTAGTGCGATATAGCTCATACAATTTCATACAAATAATGTTTTGCCACGTCATGAAGTGTAGTTCAACTGCAGTTGTGTGCGGTCTAATCTTAATAAGAAACTTCACAAAAACAAACTCACGAAAAATTGTGACCTGTGATATCCTCACAACAGGAGAATAGCAAGTCGAACATGTAGACACTGTTGCAATCTCGTTGTAGCCTTTCCACACCAAACCCAAAACTTATCGCAAAAACACAAGTTTTACCATACATCTCCATACTCTTTGGAATTGTAAGATAAACAAAACGAACACACCTTTTGCAACATTCAGCGCCCAATGAGGATTATCACCCATACTTCAGTTGCAAACAAGCAAAATATAAGTTTTGACGTATACAGAGAATGGTGTTGTGTATTTACATTTGTTTGTATAGCATTGTTTCCCCCAAACTAGGTTTTTGTACGCATTTTGTGTTAGATGCTTATCTAAAGTTTCGTGAAAAGTCCAATTAAAAATTAAAAAATTAATTTTAATGCTGGAACAGAAGAGACCGTGACCCAGGGTAGCGCATCCTATGCGATCTGCTTCGCTTAAGGAATTAATTAAATATAACGAGTCAGGATTCATTGGATTCTTATTTTAAAGGTTAGACCGCACTAGGCGGAACTGCACTGCAGCGGAACTGCGATTCAAAATAATTTGTATGAAATTGTATGAAGTTCAGTTGCCGCTTAGTGCGACATAGCTCATACAATTTCATACGAATAATGTTTTGCCGCGTCGTGAAGTGTAGTTCCGTTGCGGTTGTGTGCGGTCTAACCTTAAAATACAAATTTATAAATTTTTGTTCAAGCACACAGGTGTCAAAAAACTGAAATGTCCATTTGAAACTTATAAACGTTCAGTGTTAATGCTTTTAAGTTTTCGTAAGCCTCTTGCCAAAAACCTCGTTCGTTTTTGGTATGCAAGCGGGCTACATACAATTATCGAAGAACACGTCTTGCAATTTGATTTTCTGGTGGAGATCGATTGAAATGAAAACGTAGTATAATAAAATTCGATTGTTAAAATGTGCTAGCACCCAAAAAGGGGAAATTTCTATGTAATTTAATTTTTGGCATCTAGATGTCACTTTTAGGGAAATTTTTGTTGTCGTTATGTTGGTCAAACTAATAATTTGCAGACAAAATTGAATTTGTTTTTTATTGCAACGGAACTTTTTGCCTTGCATTGGAATT
This sequence comes from Melangyna quadrimaculata, assembly GCA_949320155.1. NCBI lineage: Eukaryota > Metazoa > Arthropoda > Insecta > Diptera > Syrphidae > Melangyna > Melangyna quadrimaculata. The sequence goes on along the minus strand of OX439483.1, from coordinate 202,337,568 downwards.
TGCAAATATTTTTAATTTAATTTATATTCAAAGATAATTCGGAAAGTTAATGTGCGTGATTAGAGTTAATTATAAATAATTCGTGAACACCAGCTTATTCCATTTTACTAAAACAATTCGGTGAAATAAACTATAATATGGATTCCGAAGACAACTTTAGCCGACCGGCTTTGAAGGAGATAAATTCCAATGAAACTGTAAGTTGAATTGTGTCCATTTTTTTTAACTTTATAAAATGTATACATTATGAATGTTCAACGGAATATTTAACTGAAAAAATTTCATTTAAATTCAAACAAACTAAAAAAAATCTTCGAATAAAATGATCATGCGCCCTTGATCCTTCAAAACTACGTCTTTTGGGTTTGCCATTTTCCCACATTACGAACAAGTTGCACCAAAGGACATTTTGTCAAACTGTCCATAAATCAAAATAGTACACCAAAAGATTGTTAACTCTTAATTATACGCATAATTTATAACGAGATTTATAAAAAAAACAATATAAATGTGTTATTACTAATAAAATATGAAAATTACAAACAAAAAACATAATTTAATTGAATAAAAAGTGAACAAAATCAATAATCTCTTTCTGCACTTTACAAGTCGTTTTGCAGATTCTTTTAAATACGACACGGTTTGTATTTGTATATTATTATTGTTTTAATTTGGAATACTTACTTTACTGCCAATGCCGTCCTCCACAATCAGCTGTTCTCATTTCGTATTTAATAGGATTAAACAAAATGTAGGATACCGAACTGCATTTACCTAGTTCTAAATAGTGATGTGATAAAATGTAGCGTTTTCTTTATGTGAACCTTCGGTTGTCTTCCAAAAATCAATTAAATATTTCGCATAAATCAAATGTAAATCAATAAAGGTTTAGTATTGCTGACTAGGCATTCAACATTGACATACTTCCGACTAAGAACATCATAGGTATTATGATTTTTTTTATGATAAAAAAGTTGTACATCTGATTTTCCATTTACTGCGTAGAAGTAAATTGTGTTATTAACTTATTTATCAGGCCGGTTGTGGATTAGCATTGTACTCAATATAATTTAGGTACGTTCACTTGGTCCAGAGGCACCTGAAAATAAAGTTTTAGCATTCTTATTTAGTTATTGTTTTGAAAAGTGTTTGATTCTCATTTTTGAATCTCTGTTTCTTAATATATGGCATCAAAGTATATCCTTTTTTCCGATTGCAACGATCCCCACCCCAAAACCAGGAAGATCAGGTGAGAAGTAAGACTCGCTGTTGGCGGATAAATCCAAACACATATCTTTTTCAAACCCTTGGGCCTTGGCCACTCCTGAAGAAAACCATATCGACCTCAGTAGTCAGAATAGCTCTAACTATTTGCATGAAGCTACACGATTATTCGTCTATTTCTGAAAAAATACTGTTGTCCAAGAAAACTGTTGACATAGACGCCTTCCCTAGGCGGAGCGACGGAGTCGGGTGAGTGGGACAGAGCATCCAAAAACCCTTGAACCCGCGAAGCGGTCCGCCCAAGGTACTGTTTATTAAAAATAATCTGAAAGCACTTAGGCTCCTGCCTGGCGACTGGCCATAGTGGAGCGAAGCACAGTGGTCCGTTTGTTGACTTCTGTGGACACAAATTTTCCCCCCGCCAATTCAGGACGGAAATTAATGACATTTGGTACACCTAATGATATGGCGACGCAGAATTCAGTGGTAGTGGCTATATTTTTGTAATCGAAATGAGGACTTCACAATTCATGCCAATGGTTCGAAATGAAAAAGTTCCAAAGAAATCCCTTTAAAAGCCGGGAATCTTATGAAATTTATGTTTAAAATGTCTTAGGATATATGCCCGAATGTATACCTACTAAAATATAAAAATGGTTCCAATACATCTACCATGTACCACTATGCACTACAATTGGGAAGTTGAGCAATGTAGGCGATTTACGTTCTCGGATGAGTGCAGAGTTTACCCGTGTTTTTTTGGCATTCTATAAATAGTACAGTAGAAAATTACCAAAAAAACGCATCCGCAGTAGCCTGGTTTTTGTATTTCAAAATTGGTTTAACTGAAAGAACACCTGTCAGAATATTAAAAAAAAAAATATAGTATTTGTGAGAATCAGAAGCAGTTAAAAGTAACTTCACGAAAAAACTAATAGTAACCTACATTTGAGAATGAAATCACCAAAAATCCATTCGAGACTCGGAACTATCCGCAGTATGATTCTACTTTAACTTTTATCGGCAGTATACATACTGCCGATATTGTATTTGTTATTCATGTAAAATCCTACTATGGATAGCTACTATATGTAGCTTTTCCAATAAAACACGGGTTTTGTCTCCATGGAAGACAGGTCATCTGTTTACTCTGCCCCTATGATATAGCTTCCATCCAGACACATTCTGCATTCATCCGATAACGTAATCGCCTACATTGCTCAACTTCCCAATTGTAGTGCATAGTGAAAATCGTACTCGAACTTGTCGATGAGTTGCAGTTAATTTTGGGCCCGTGGCGCGACATTTTGGGCCCGTGGCGCGACATTTTGGGGTAAGGTTTGCTTCCTTAAGTCATCTCCTAACTGTCCATTAACTAACGAGTCTTTATCGAACCTGTCTCTGCTATTGTTGGACGTCAAGGCTATAGCCCAGTCAATAGTTACAAAAAAAAAAAAGTGCTAAATTCGCATAGCGCGATTTAGCCCTTCATTTTTGATATGTTGTTGGGGCATGTAAGAGTAGTCTGTAGCTAATTTTGCAACTTCGAAAAACCTGTGCTCGCTGCAGGAATAATGCAACATTGAAAAAACGCTAAAATCACCTCATTTTTTCCTACATTTTCCTTTATAACTTTGGAAATATGCCACTTAGGAAAAAACCGTCTGCTATAAACTTGTTTGTTATAAAATTTTCTACATGACCACATCAGTTTTAAATTAATGCATGTTATGTTTGTGTTGCTATCTAACCATGAATTAAAAAAAAATTCTGAAAAACGTAAGTAATTTTGATGCACTCAAGAAATAGGTCAAACATTTTCCAATTCTGCTAAAAATTTGGAATCAAATAGTCTAGAGTATAACAAGACGAAATTCAAAAATTTCTCCAAATCGGTCAAATAGTTTTGGCAAGAAACATGATGTTAACTAAGTGCAACAAGCAATGTTTGCATCATTGCTGTGGTCAAAGTAGGACACTTAAGTTGGCTCTGATTTTTGTACACGTCCTTGGAATCCTTAACTATGATAAAATATAGTAACAATATTTACATCTTTTTTTAAGCAACTTTGGTAGTGAATTTAAAAGTCTCGAAAATGTTCACGAAATTACATATTTACATGCCAAGTGAGCAATTTTCGTAATTTTTAAAATCGCTACCAAAGTTGCTTAGAAAAAGATATAAATATCATAACTATATTTTATCATAGTTAAGGGTTCCAAGTACGTGAAAAAAAAATCAGTGCCAACTTAGGTGTCCTACTTTGACCTTGACCACAGCAATGATGCAAACATTGCTTTTTGCATTTGTTATTTGTGTTATTATGGCGGATAGCGCGAAAACTAACCAATAGATTTTTATGATTTTACCCTTAATTTAAAGTTTAAGTTCAAGCTTTTAAATGAGCCTATTAACAATTAATTATAGAATTGTATCCATCGCGATTGTTGTTTTTAGAAGGAAAACTTGAGTGATTCCGTTTTTTTGCTCGCAAGTGTATATAAATCAAATTTTTAGAATTAAAATTAATTAGAATTGACTTGTTTGATGTTGCTTTAATTTTGTTTATTTAAAAACATTTTGTTTAAAATATTACCTGTACAAAAATTATTATTTTTTTTTTTACTGCATCGTTTAAATCAGATGTAACACTAAGAATTCTAATAGTTTACTGTTGTAAATTAATTGTCAAATAACCGTTATTTATAAAATAGTTGCAAAGGCTTATAAGCGGCGATTCCATTATTACTGAAATTATTACTTGTAGGGTTACATTTTTGACTATTCGCTTAGGATTCGTTTATAAAACTCAAATTAAATAAATAAACCGTCAGAATTCAAACTGCGATCTTTCTTGATCATAGTACGAAAAATACAAAAGTCTGTGAAACATTTATTATGTTCTTCTTTCATTTTATTGAACTACATTGATTCAATCAACAAAAGACATACAAATTTAGATAAAAAACAAAAATCAACAACGATTTTTTCAATTTTAAAGCAATCGCGGGTGCAACGTCAAATTATCGCGGGTGCAACGCGTCGTACTTTAATGAATATTGACATCAGTAAAACGATATAAATTAACTAGATGAAAGATTAAATAACATATGTATATTGCTAGTCAGACCGTTCTCTATTAATTATTAGTATTTTTTTTTTTTTTTTCAAATATGTCAATATTTTCGAAAAATACTGTGATACGATTCCCTAATCGCTGGTGCAATATTGAGACTCACTTTGAGTATCATCATTATCATCATCATTATATTAATACACAAAGGTGATATCTACCCGCCCCTTTTTGAATGTCTTAATGGCAACATATTGTATTTTTTTTTGCTTTTTTTGAAAGATATGGACAATCGCTCCACGTTAAATTAAATATATTGTTTATATTTTGCCGTAAAGGCAGTTCAATTAAAGTTTATATAGTTTTTCGCTGTTACACCCCCTGACCGCGCTTGCAAACTCACCCCGCCACCATCACTTTTCGTTTGTGAAGCGAATTCAATATCCCAACCTTCCAATAGACGTCAGTGCAGTGGTAAGTCCCGATCTACATTGCCCGATATTTCCACGAAGATTTTTCCAGAAATCGTGTGAAATGTAAACCACAGATAAGCAATACCTAGATAGGAATCTTTCGTTCGTATCACCCCCCAAAACCCATTTGTTTACATTGTTGTTTTTGTAATTTCATTTCGTGTCGATGAATAGATGTGAACTGCAACAACAATTTAACGCGGTGAATTTGATTTGTTTGACAGTTCATTTTTTTTTTCATAAATGTGCTGTGCGAAGATTTTTATTCCGGTGTTTGTGATTTTCATTAAAAAATACATTAATAAAAAAAAAAAATAATTGTTTCACCAAGCACAATGCCCGCATGGCAAGCGGAACTTGAACGAGTCCTTGAATTTCAATGAAAAATCTTTTGGTGCTTCCATGTTTCTTTCTTACAATTCGCCAAAAAGCTACTTGGGCAGACGATGCGCGATGAGAACTTTTTGTAGAACTCTGTAGCCTCCGAAGGGGCCCTGTTTGAGCAGAGTATAGCAAAGGGCAAAAGACCTAATTATGTTTATGAAATTTTAAAAACATAATTTCAATATTTTTCAGCTCTACAGCACAATAATTATAAAAAAAATCTCGCCAACCAATAATAAGGTTCGAGAAATCAACAAAAATTAAATTCACCATGGCAAATTTGACAGCTACTATATTCTTAGTTTTAGGGTACAGACACACTTAATATATGAAATTTTTTTAATTTATTCGTAAGGGGTTGGATTGCACCATGGTCAAATTCCCACGTAAATTTTTAGAAATTAATTTAAGGTCCCCCAAACCGATGCGTGGACAACATTTTTGTCAGTCATCGGGTTCATATGGAAAATCGCACCGCTTTCATTGTGGGTACCTACTCTCAATTATTTTCATGTAACTTAATTTTAAATAGTGAATGTTTTGTTGTCGTGAGTGTTTCGCTCCGATTTAAGGCTCACCCAAACCAATGCGAAACATTCGTTGCGGCGAAGCAACATTCGTCAGTCAAAATTAATTCATATGTTTCTCCGCCGCGTTGGTGTGGGCACTCTCATTTATCACCATGTAAATAAATTTTGACATGCGAATGTTTCTTCGCCGCAACGAATGTTTCGCATTGGTTTGGAAGAGCCTTTAACGTTGATCTGAAAGATGCGAAACATTTGGAATACCAACGAAACCTTCATCTGCCAGAATTAATTTGTATGGGGATAAAAGAAAGCACCCACAATGGTGTGAATCTCATCTGTTCTTAATTGCAAAAACTGCAATAAAGTCAATTCTGATTGAGGAAAAAACACAATAGGCGTGTTTTATCACAAAAGCCATCCATAGTACAGTACGATTTTACAGGCATTACAAATACAACATCGCTAGTAGCTCTACAGCCAATAAGAAGTTATACTACGTTTTCTGCCAAAACAATTTTTGTATGTTTTCTTGCAAGAAGGTTTCTTTAGCGAACATTTTAAATTCTCACTTTTGTACTTTTTTGCAAAAGTAGGTAGGTATATATAGTTAAACCTTAATGTAACTTTCATTTCAACAAAAAAATCAAATATGTGATAGAAAAATTTGAATTGTTTAGAAAAAAAGATCAAAAATCAAATCTTTCATATAGAAAATTTACACCGGCTACACGATTTTTTTTGCGACTTCCTTACAAGAAAAAAAATTAATCTGCAATCGTCGAAAGGAAATCGGCATACAAGAACCTAGCACATTTAAACAAACCCTTGGATTCTTAAATTATCCGTCATTTTGTTCACGAACCGAGGTGAAACTCGGATTTTTTTTTCACGTACACTAGTGCAAAAATCCGATTTTCACCACGGTTGTCTGCACGTACACTAGTGCAAAAATCCGATGTTGACCACGGCCATTTGACGTTTGAGCTTGTAGGCAAACCGAATTGACAGCCGAAGATTCCCATCTAGGTATTGCTTATCTGTGATGTAAACACAGAACGATTTTGTCCATGAGATTTTTTCCTTGTCTTCTTCATTTTTTTATTTATGTGCTCTTCATTTTGCATTGATATTCACTCACACCATCAACCCAACGGCACACTGACAACGAACACACAAAAAACTGGAAAGAGGGTGAAAGAGAATATAAACAGACTGGAAAAATCGTTCGAGTTTTGTGGTACAAACGATTTGATCCCTACCCCTCACTTTTCACTCCCTTCACCAACGAACAAAAGATCGGCACTGGAAAAATCGTTCAATGTAGACCGGGACTAAAGGCCCAACTATAATAGGCATAAGCAAACATAAGCTTATGTCAAAAAGCTAACGAAAATTTGCTTATGTTTGCAAAATTACCCCTATAGCCACAATGGACTTATAGGCGCATAAGCAAACATTAAAAAATACCTCTCCGCTTTCGCCCCACATTCGATTTTCAGCTTTGTGATTTGTTCCGCATTTTTAAATACAAATGAAAATGCGGTAACGATACAACAAAAACTACACACACAATCGTGCACAACTTGTGAATTGATTCACAAAACAGCTGTGGCTTTGAGTTTTTTGCTGCATTTGTAAAATTTACTTATGCGCTGAGCGACTGGGATCGCTCTTGCTTATGCACGTTTAAGTGAACGAATCTGAGAAAAATTGAACGAAACGCAGCTAGACTCCATTATGTTCACTCGCATATAGATTCTTTGTATTCGCACGTTTACTTATGCGCGCATATGCTAGCTTATGCCTATTATAGTTGGGCCTTAAGCAAGCACAAAGAAAAACCAAAAAAAAAAAACAACAACGGCGCGATTTTTAGCTCACACAGCCAGAGTAGAAACGATTATTATGAATGATCAGTATGCTTTGGGCGTGCAATGAGGACGGTCATGGTGGAGTGTAGTATATTTTGCAGGGCATTACAACAATTCATTTACGTTGTTCAGTGGGTTAGAACCAGTGTTGCCGAAAGTACTCCCATAGGAGTATTGTACTACTTTCAACACTTGTACTCCCGTACTCCTCCTTTCACATTCGTACTCCTATTTTTTAAAGACCTAAAATATCCTACACTTGCAGCAAAGTGTAATGCCAACCTCAATAAATTTAATTCACTTTAAATTAAATGTAAATTTGACAGCTTCAAAGCTATTTCTTTTTCGTTGGCTTCATGAAATTTTTTTCTGCCAGTATTTCGTTATTGATTTTATTGTTACTTGAGATTGTAGTTTGGTGGTTCTGTTTTTTTTTATTGAACTTCGTGAATTTGTATGTGTAGTTCAATAAAATGAAAAGGTTTGCTGAAATAATGCTTGAAATATTGTTATTCTTTGTAAGAATAATTCAAAGTAATACTACGTGTCTACCTAAAGATAATTCGGATTAAAAAGAGTAGATTAAAAATTAATCTTGAAGTGTTTTCACCAGAGAAAAAAAGATTAGTTTGACGTTTTCACTCTGAAGTCTGAAAGCATATAGAGAATGGTCACCAGTGTTGCCCGGGAAAAATATAAGAAGGTAGTACTGCAACCAAAAAAGGGGAGTATTTTGATCAGACATTTTTTTGTCTTTCAAAATAAGTGTGTGCACAATTTTTTCTTAAACTTTATTTAGAAAAAAAAAAATCATCAAAAATAAATTCAGTAAAAAAATACATAAATAAATAAATTATTAGTTATACTTACAAAAGTAAGAAAATATCTCTTTAATTATAACATCTGTCTTATGGCAGATACCTTAATTCATAGTAATATTAGTTTTAGAATAAAAATAAGGAACTTAATTGTAATCTGCAAGTGTAAGATATTTTAGGTCTTTAAAAAAATAGGAGTACGAATGTTAAAGGAGGAGTACGGGAGTACGATGGTGTTGAAAGTAGTACAATACTCCTATGGGAGTTTTTTCGGCAACACTGATTGGTTACCATCACTTTTCGTTTTTGCAGCGAATTCAATATTCCAACTTTCCATCAGACGTCAGTGCAGTGTTAAGCTGGTAAGTCCCGGTCTATATTGAACGATTTTTCCAGTGCCGATCTTTTGTTCGTTGGTGAAGGGAGTGAAAAGTGAGGGGTAGGGATCAAATCGTTTGTGCCACAAAACTCAGACGATTTTTCCAGTCTGTTTATGTTCTCTTTCGCCCTCTTTCCAGTTTTTTGTGTGTGTTCGGTGTCAGTGTACCATTGGGTTGATGGTGTGAGTGAATATCAATGCAAAATGAAGAGCACAGAAATAAAAAATGAAGAAGACAAGGAAAAAATCTCATGGAAAAAATCGTTCTGTGTGTACATTTCACACGATTTCTGGAAAAATCTTCGTGGAAATATCGGGCAATGTAGATCGGGACTAAGTCCCGGTCTACATTGAACGATTTTTCCAGTGCCGATCTTTTATTCGTAGGTGAAGGGAGTGAAAAGTGAGGGGAAGGGATCAAATCGTTTGTACCACAAAACTCGAACGATTTTTCCAGTCTGTTTATGTTCTCTCCCAGCGGGAAAAATTGAAAAATTCATTGAGGAAAGATCAGCTTTTTCCTTGAGGAATGGCAGCTGCATCGTCCACTTTTCAGCTGATTCCTTTGATGAAATTAACATGGGCATGTCCTAGGCGGGAAGCACATGCTGAAAATCCGATGAAAATTCGCCAACGAAATCACTACTTCGTTGGAAGTTCTTTATTCACCGACCCAGATGATGAAAAACATGATGGTTGCATAGTCTGTGAATTCACTACATAAATGTATGTGGTTTATTCATCAGTTCAATGTTTTCGATGAAAATAGTAATGAAAATTCAATTATCAAATCACAAGATTAGTGGTAGTTGTTTATTGAGCAATTATAGTTAATTCAATATGAAAAATGTGAAGAAAATTAAATAAATAGTGAATTCATTACTCTATTGTGTAACACATACACATGACTTTGTGATTGGTTAATTAAAATAAAATATAGAATTAAAACTTTAAATTTAATTATAGTGAAATCACTAGGTCAGGGGTTGTTTGTTAACCACCACTTCATATGCGAAGAAGTGATTAACCAACAACCTGAAATAATTTGAGACAATCTGAGATTTCCTCATTTTAATAGAAATTCACAAGTCCTCTTATAATATTTACTGTCAGCAGACAATGTCAACACAGAGAACACAAAAAAAATCAACTTCTATCAAAACACACAATGGCGGTGCACACTTTACAAAGCATATGAGTGGACATAGACGATGAACTGATGAACTTCTACATGACTTTTCAACAGTTTTTCCATCTTATAATTTTCCATATCAAAATCAATTTTTAATTCAACAAAAGAAAGGGTTGTTTTCACACAAAGCAGAAAGTGGGTTCAAATCTATGAACTGAGGAAACATTGCATGACTCTTCACTTACTAAATCATTACATGTCGTTTCCTTTTATTATCTGGCTGGTGAATTGATTGCTGTTGTCTTGTTGTTTTCTACACACAAAGCGAAAGGTGGGTTCAAATCTATGAACTGAGGAAACCTCGCATGACACTTCACTGACTAAATCATTGCATGACGTTTCCTTTTATTATTTGGCTAGTGAATTGATTGAAGAATTCAGCTATAAAATTCATTGGGGACGATATTTCCCGCTGGGCTTTCGCCCTCTTTCCAGTTTTTTGTGTGTGTTCGGTGTCAGTGTGCCATTGGGTTTATGGTGTGAGTGAATATCAATGCAAAATGAAGAGCACAGAAATAAAAAAATGAAGAAGACAAGGAAAAAATCTCATGGAAAAAATCGTTCTGTGTGTACATTTCACACGATTTCTGGAAAAATCTTCGTGGAAATATCGGGCAATGTAGATCGGGACTAAGTCCCGGTCTACATTGAACGATTTTTCCAGTGCCGATCTTTTGTTCGTAGGTGAAGGGAGTAAAAAGTGAGGGGTAGGGATCAAATCGTTTGTACCAGGAAACTCGAACGATTTTTCCAGTCTGTTTATGTTCTCTCTCTTCTCCTTTCCAGTTTTTTGTGTGTGTTCGGTGTCAGCGTGCCGTTCGTTTGATGGTGTGAGTGAATATCAATGAAAAATGAAGAGCACAGCAATAAAACAAGGAAGAAGAAAAGGAAAAAATCGTATGGAAAAAATCGTTCTGTGTGTACATTTCACACGATTTCTGGAAAAATCTTCGTGGAAAAATCGGGCAATGTAGATCGGGACTAAGCAAGCACAAAGAAAAACAAAAAACGACGCGATTTTTGGCCCACAGCCAGATGCCAGAGTAGAAACGATTTATTAGTCCCGGTCTACATTGAACGATTTTTCCAGTGCCGATCTTTTGTTCGTTGGTGAAGGGAGTGAAAAGTGAGGGGTAGGGATCAAATCGTTTGTACCACAAAACTCGAACGATTTTTCCAGTCTGTTTATATTCTCTTTCACCCTCTTTCCAGTTTTTTGTGTGTTCGTTGTCAGTGTGCCGTTGGGTTGATGGTGTGAGTGAATATCAATGCAAAATGAAGAGCACAGAAATAAAAAAATGAAGAAGACAAGGAAAAAATCTCATGGAAAAAATCGTTCTGTGTGTACATTTCACACGATTTCTGGAAAAATCTTCGTGGAAATATCGGGCAATGTAGATCGGGACTTATATGATCAGTGTGCTTTGGGTTTGGGCATGCAATGAGGACGGTCATGGTAGAGTGTACGATATTTTGCAGGGCATTACAACAACAATTCATGTACGTTGTTCAGTGGGTCGAATTTCGACCACTGGGCGATACTAGTATTAGTATTTAATTACATAAAAAATATTTAAATGAAAGTGCTCTGCATTGAGACTCGGCGAGACTTTTGTAAGGCTCGTCTCGGTCTCGTTAAAATCGAAAATTTTATTCTCGTCTCCGAAAAACACGATATCCGGACAACCTGTTTATTATCGGAAGTTTGAATACGAGCAGAAGAAAATAAATTATTAATTGAAATTGGATTTTTCAATTTATTAGACTCGCTGTAAATTTCGGTCCAAATATACAGTCCCGTCTCGGTCTCGTCTCGGATGCTTAAAATGCAGTCTCGTCTCGTTTCATCTCGGTCTCGTCATGTGAGACCGTGACTTATCGTCTTCTAGCCAGCCCTACTCTGCATGCATGCTTACTTCCCTGCATCTTACATATATATTAAACAAAAAAAAAAAAAAAAAACAATCTTGAACAACAAAAATTATTATTCAAGGAATATTTTATTAATAAAATATTATATACATCACTCAATAATGTTAGTTGTCGATAAGTTACGATCCTAATTTATGGACCTCGGATGAAACCAATTTGAATCAAAGTTTTTTTTTAATTCAACATACATTTTACTCCTAATAACGACTGGTTAAGTTTTGTTTTTGATTTTATCTTACTTTTACAAAGTTCCACTAAAATTAACACTTTATTTCTGTGGAAAAAACAAACTTCTATATATTTTATATCGCGGGTGCAATAAACTTACAATGTCTATTTGCAATCAATAATAGTTAACAAAATAATGACAAAAACGTATTCGTCGGCTAAGGATGCAAACCTCGTATATCCATTTTTACAAATTTTACAGGAGAGCGATGTTTTTATGTAAGCGATTAAATAACATATGTGACAACATGTCTACCAAGTTAATCATAACCTCAAATTATCGGTAATGTCTTTTTCGGACTTTTGTTAGCAGCTATAGTTGCAGTTCAAAATGACTCTTCGTATGACAATGTTGCAAGGCGCAAAAAAGTGTTTTCTTTAAATTAGGTCTAATTTTTTTTTGGTTGTTAATAAATTATAAATTTTTGCATTGTTATACAAAAATATTAAAAAAAAAGTCTAATATCAGATTCAAACGATGTAATAAAAAAAACAACAATTTTTGTACAGATTTTATTTTAACTATTTGGAACTTTTCAAAAGACGGAGAAGTTGACCGATGATTTGGTTTATCAACTTTAAATAAATAGAATTCTAAAATTTGTATGAGGTTTGATTAGATTTGGTAAACAAAAAATTTTAATTAAAAAAAATGTGAAGGAATATCACACAAAACAATTATAATCCCTAATGAACTTGGCGGATCATTTTGGATTTAATTTTCTAAATTTGTTACATATCGACATATATTGGAACCATTTTTATATTTTAGTAAATATTCGGGCACATATCTTAAGACATTTCAAACATATATCCCATAAGATTCCTATCTTTGAAAAGGCTTTCTTTGGAAATTTTACATTCCGAATCATGTTCTGACCTAAATTGTGAAGCCCCCTTTTCGAGTACAAAAATATAGGCAGTACCACTGAGTTTTGCGCCCTCAAATCATTAAGTGTACCAAATTTCAATATTTTTATTTAAGAATTGGCGTCGGAAAAGATTTGTGTCCACAGAATTCAACAAATGGACCACTGTGTAGTCGCGTGACCGGGACAGAGAACCCAAAAAGGGAGTTAAAATCCTGGAACCCGTGAAGCAGGCCACCCAATGCACTCTTGTTAAAGAAAACTATTGACAATAAATTCCGTTGAAATTTTCTTTTGAAAAATTCCCACAAATTGAGGAAATAAACCCTAATTTTTCCATAACAATCTACATTCAAAATACTTTGGCGAGATTACAATTTTATTATTTTAGTACATTGCATTTATAACTTGACCCAGCAGCAGCAGTTTGTACCCACTCCAATTTTTTTATTTGTATTCGATAGAGAGTTGATCAAAAATGATATCTCAGTTTTTGCATTCGCAGCATTTTCCGTTTTGCCACAATCTTGGATTTTACTTTTTACTAAGTATTTTGGTTCATATTAGTACTACAAAAAAAATTGTAAGACATAAAATGCGAAGTCCATTTAAATCATGTATTTGTTTTTTGTATAATTGCTTTCAAAATGCGGGAAGGGGAAGATGGTATAATCTACACATGACCTAAGGGTTGGTTTTATTGCCCAATATGATGTAATCAAAATAAATACAATACAACTTCCCTAAAAAAGTTATATGCTTTTATAAAATGATGACTCAATTTTCAGTGAAACGAGCATAATCAGCCTTACCGGGAACAAAATTTCCCTCGGATTTTCTCCCCCGGATTTTTTCCCAAGTGTGATATTTACCAATTGTTAACCATTTTCGAAAAAGTAAAAGATAAACCTATTTCTAGTGGGTATATTGATGACATTTTCCTGGAAAAAAAATCACTTTTATTAAGCGAAATAGGTTTTTGACTCCTTTGAAAAATACTAAATCCGAGGGAGAAATCTCCCCTTGAATTGGCGACAAGGCTGAATATTACCCACTTCTAATGTTATGGTAATGAAACTAGGCACACATGTTTCGTTTGTCGTAAGAAATAAGGTAGGAATTTTTCATTTTTTATTATAACAAAGAATACAAAAAGATAAATCAATTATCTATTGTCATATGTGGTTTTTGAGGGAAAATGTTTTATCTGCTCTATTCAAAAAAATACATTATTTTTTCCATTAAAATGACGATTACTTTCTTATCGGTGATCGTATCGTCTTAATTTTACTTTAATTGGATTCAGCGTTCAAAAATACTTTAAATTCATGTACCATATCATATATTTGTACCTCGTTTACGTACAAATAAAATGTTGGCTTTATAACCCATATTTTTCGTTCGACTGAAAAAAAACACCCCTGGAACCAGTATATTTGCAGGAATCCTTTTGAGTCTTGGTGCTAACAAAAAAATAAAACATTTCTATCAACTTTCATCAACATACCATTTTTGGGAGGGTTTACTGGTAGTAGTAATTGACTTTCCCTTTCACTCAAAAAAACACCCTTTCACCTCAGATATTTTGATGGACTCTTTTGATTCTTATTTCTTATGACAAATTAACCGTGCAACCTTATATCTCCGGTCTTTCAGTGTTGGCACCATGGCAACACATCTTAAAAGTAAATTTAGGATGTGGACTATTAGTTAACCAAAGCTCATGCCGTCAGAATGAAGTGCAAGGTTTGACCTAAAATGTGCCCTTAACGCCCTATTAGTAGTACTGAAGTTAATTCCAATTAATACTAGATTAGGATTAATGATAAAATATGAGCAGTCGTATCCTCGTATGCGATGTTGTGCGTTGCTCAATGTAGAAGTGATGTCGGACATACAAGTTTTGTAATACCAACGTACGACTGTTGTCGAATACGAGTCATAAATACTAGTTTCAGAATATGGGTAAACTGTCGTGTTCGACATGTTAAATTTGATAAAAAAAAGTTACATCACATCAAGTGTATTTTTCAAAGTCAAAATTTGTAGACCAGTTACTATTATTTTCCCTTTATTTTCTGCGTTTCTCGTTATTTTCTAAAACAAGTTCCGAAATGCAAGAACTGTTTTTTTTTTTAATCTTGGAGATAGCAAAAAAGACAACAATGAAATTTAGTTTTTACCTCTTACTTACTTTTGGCAAATACCCTTAACTTTACTGTGCCTTAATTTATTGTAAGAAAAATTTGGTGAATTATTCACAATAAATATGTATTTGCCAATTAATTATAAAAGTGCAAAATCCAGTTACAACAATCGGTTACAATCTAAATACTTAATATCAAACAACTTTTCAGGCATGAACAGCAAGTTTAGGTTCAGGCCATAGGGTCATCCAACCGTGCGTTATAGTTTTCATTTCAATCATTTTTAAAAGTGGTAGTCCTGTTGAAGTGGTCAAACATTAAAATCTTATATTAATGATTGATAATACCGAAAACTTAACTTAAGCAGTGATTTAATCTTAATTCATAATATTTGTGGTTTTTATCAATAATGCTGGATTAATTGACGTTGCTTGAGTAACTATAAGCAACGTCAATTAAATATGTTTCTTTCTTTTCACATCATTATTAAATTTCAATTATAAACATTGATGCCGAAGTACATGATGGGTTATATTATTGTCACTTTATTAACATCAAGAAATTCATAGAGGCTGCTCCTTCTTTAGTGACCCACAGAGTTTTTATCACAAAATTAAAATTTTTCAATTTGATAAAGCTATTAGTTTTATTCCTTCACTGCATCCCGAATTTGGAATTAAAGATGAGGTGTGGCTCACAAGGTGTGTTATTATGTCACCCCTTCTTATTCGAAAATTTTTATTCGGGGTATTTTTGTTTGAACCGTAAAAACTACGCTTCCTTACCAAATTTATTTTTAATGGATTTTTATTTCACTATTTTATTTAAAAAAAAAAATGCGTGATGCGGTCATTTATTGTATTAAAAGCTATTTGACTGCAATATCCGAAATGAAAAAAAAAAAAAACGACCACCTAGTAAAGAAAAAATAATAGTTCATAAAACTGTATTATGAAAGTATAGCCTCCAAAAAACACACTCTCTTTCAATGATATGAATTGTTGTTTTGTGCGTTTTGTATACAAATTGGTTTGGTTGGTCGTGCGTCCGGATGACGTTGACGCTTCCTCAACGAATAACTTCTTCAATAAATATAATCAGAGGCAGCAAGTAAATTGTATTTATTTTGTTCTGTTTTAATTACAAATTCAAATTATGTACCGGCCTGATGCCTCCCATTGGTATTGCTATATTGCTGTTTGTCTGTCGACTACCTAACCGATGGAATCATCATTTTACTTCGCTCCAATATGCGAATATAATATACATTACTAGAGGTAGTGGATGACGTTCCGTTGTGGATTTTCTTCTTTTAGATTTATTTTATGAGTTTGAATATCTTTTGTTATTTTTGCTCGGTGCTCATCAAATGTGTCGATGGACGTCGTCGACGAGGCTGATGAATTATCTGAATGCAAGAGAGGAGGGGTAAGTTAAAAGTGCTCCCCCATTGGGAACAGTTTTATCCAAACTTTACTGTGTCGATTTCTGATGGAAATTGAAAGCAAGTGTAGATTCGTTTCAGTTCAATTTCGTGTGAAAAAAAATAAAATAAAATATTTAATAAGAATTATCAAAAATCAGAACAGTTAATTTGTCAAAAATATATTTAAAGTTGCATAATGGGCAATTATGTCAGTAGAAAACAGGTACATCCCCTTTCATTGAAACTCAAGTGTGATCTTTTTAAATTATTCAAAAGTTTTTTCTGTTTTAATATTATGTGTGTAGTGTATACAGTTATAGCAATATTTATTTACATAGCTCTGTTATTTTATTTTGTAATAAAACATTCAGGATTTTTTCAGAAAAAAATTGCAAATATGTGAGTTTGATCTTTGTTGAGTTTTGGATTTGTTTGTTTTTTTTTTTTTCAATTTCCAAAACCACATTTGAGTCGTGCAGTGACAGTCATCTATTGAATTTCATTCCACTTTGTTTAAATTTTGAAATTGATTGAAAGCTCAATGAATATAAAAATAATTCAATAATTTTTATTAAAACGTTGCGTAAATAATAAGTATTGGAACTATTTTGTGACCTCTTCAATGTTATACAAATAAAGATAGTTTTAGTAGGCTCCAGGTTCTGGAGCCTACTAAAACTATCTTTTTTTGTTGCGTAAATAATGCAAATGTTTTAGGATACTATAAAGAAAGCAGTTAAATATGTGAAATTATTAAATACTTTTACTGTATATTTGTATTACTTTTTTTTTTTAATTTTACATTTACATATTATATCGTTACATACAACATAATTACATACAGAGGTAGCCAAAATTATAAGAGTAAACATCTTTATTTGTTCGAAACTTGATTAATCCGGTACTTAGAATCCGTTATATTGTTAAAAGAAAAAATGTATAAGCTATCAAATGTTTCTAGTGCCACAAATAAATTTCCATGAACACTTTCTAAGGTACCGTTATTTTTATTGCAAATTTCCTGTAGACAAAATAATAAGAGTGCGGTGCAAATTTTTATTTCGGGTTTATCTAAATATTAATACTTGGTGGCCAAACTTTATCCTTTTTCTCCGTAAATACTCAACAAAAACTACATGAATTATGCACCGTCGGAAAGGTTTCGTCCCACAGATGTGCCACAGCCAAAAACTATGTGCGTATGTTAATATAATTTTTACTGCGTTTAAATATTATATTAAGTGGATTTATTGAAGTGAAACTTCTTTGGGCGCGTTGAGAGTGAAATTTCAAGGTTGAATTTTTGTGAAACGAAAAAATGTAACGCCACATGTGCAACGCTGAGATCGTTGATTAGCTAAGTGGTGGGAGGTAGGGTAAAAGTAAACATTTGTATTGAAAGGCTTATATATTTAATAGTGCAATAAGTTTGGATTTTTTGATAATCTATATTATTGAAGCAGATAAAAGGAAAAATGTCCTTCTATGTCTTTTTTCTAATTTCTTAAATTAGAATGCTAGAGTTTTGAAATTTTTTCGGTGAATAGATAATAGAATTCTAAGAATCTTACTAGTTTAAGATTTTTATCTATCTCCTACTGGTATGGAGATATAAATTATTTTAAACATTTTATCTCAAAATAGGCTAATTTTAAAAAATTGAATTAAATCAGGAGAGTCCGCTAAAAATTTTAATTATATATGGATGCAAAATAAATAAAACCAAATTAAAGTTGTCTTATACAAATTTTTGATTTTGCAGATATTTTGATATTTTCAAGTTTACAACCCCAACCCATCGATCATTTTGATATACAACACATAGCTTTGTCTTACGCATATAAGCTTAATATCCCTATATGTACATATGTCGAGATTTTTAGACCGCCAAAGAAGTTTCACTTCTGCCACGAGTACTGAGTTACACGCGCGCTTTTTTTTCAATAAAGTAAGACAGGAAGCATTGCTCCGAGGAAAAGGGCGTTTAGTCCTTGAACTAAGAAATCAAGACAACTGGTTTTATTTTTAACGTAAGATGCTAATCAAAGTTCACCATGCTTAGTTGCTTCTAAGGGAGTAAAACCTACAAAACAAAAAACAAGGGGATCACACAAAAAAATCAGTTTAGCTGGAAAACCAAACTGTTGAGATTATTCGCTAAAAGATCCATTTAAAACTTCATCTTCATTTTATAAATAAGGGTATTCTCGAGATAAATTTCTACTTTGCAGAAAGATAAAACTTTCGGCCAAACATTTACATGAAGGCCCCCCATTAACATACTTGCGTAAATGTGGAAATCAATCAGCTGTCCATTGAAGTTTTATAATCATAAAATATCTTATTAGGACATTAGGTTCATTCTTTGCATTTGTGTGAGTTTCAGTCCAAAACCGTTCCCAGACTCGATAATTTCGTAATTTTTGACAAATGATACCGCTCACTAGAGAGTAAACAATTTCCCCTACTTGTGATTTTGTGTCCGATTTCTTCGGGCAGAAAATCACAGCACAGCCGAATGAAAGTAAAAGAATGAAAGCCAAACATCGTGCTGTAGTCTTTCACATTAGGTAATACGAAATTTGTGTGAATTTGCGTTCCCGTACATTAGCACAATTATGATTTTTTTAAACTCAAAAGTGAAATATTCTGATCAAACTTTCAATTTTGTTTTAATTTGGCGTGTTCTGGAAAACGAGTTATTGGAGATTTCGCTCCATCAAAAGCTGAGCAATTTAATCCGAAATTTATTTGGCTCAGTATTTTGACAGCTAAACTGAGATTTTTTGCTGAGGAATCATTTTCAGGCAATTGAGATTGCTGTGACCCTCATCATGCAAATGTTATAATATTTCTTACCCTAGATTCTAAAATTCCCGGGGTATCTGTAAAAGTTATATAGTTAAATGCAATAAAGGTAAATCACTAATAATCATTTAATTTGTTTTTGTATGTTTATCCCATCGTAACTGCTTAATTTGAAACAGGCATGATCTGTCCAGACCAATTAGTTCTGCAGATACAGACAAATTCAGATGATGTCAATTTTTTACAAGATGGTGGTTTAACCCCACCTGTGTTATTTTGGGAACTTACTGAATGTAGTATTATAAACATGACCACAAATTTGTGCTTGTCTTTTTCTGGGGCATGGGAAATTGTTTCGATTTTATACTGAAATTTACTCTATTAAAGTCGTCTTATTAAAAACAGTTGTCATAAATCCTGCAAGTCTATTTCACCTTTCACCTTTCTAAGACAATTAATCCAAGATGGCTTCGGTTTTTCAAGTTGGTGGTTTAATTCCACCGCGGATTGTTTGAGACCTTACGCATATAGTTTAGGAAATCGTTCTGAACATTTCCACCAAATTTCAGCGTTTTAATAATATTGTCCCGTTATAGGTTTTTTTTTGACTACTTTGACTGGACTATACACTTTTGAAAAAAAAATTAAATTAACGAATATTTTTTTTAACTTTTTTAAAGAGCTGTTAAATATGGCTGTAAATATACTCTTTCCCGACCCCCTGTACCTTAAAACAAACAAAAAAAAATTATTGGAAAACTCTCGCTTTATACTTATAATAATTATTAAAATAAAAACATGACATTTAAATGGTGATGCAGATGAACACAAAATAAAAAAAAATTGTCTGGCGGTGCTATCTGTGCAATAGCTCCAAACTTATCATTTTTTTGGCATTCTTCAGGAAGAATTTAAGAAAATTTAAAGTAAAAACAATAACAATGACTATCGAATGAGCGTTACGTGCTTATATACATTATGTAGAACGAAAAAGTCTCCTATATTTTTGTAAAACTAAATTTTACAAAAAATTTATATAAAAGCTTTTTCTTATGAAATTAGTTTATATTATTAAAGCCAAATCGTTAAATTAAAAATATTTGGTTTTTGACTCGTAAATTTCTTTCACAATTTATAACTAAAGTTTTGGCTGTGCATCAACGATAAATAATTAACATGTATTGTGTACGATCTCCAATCAGATCTTGACTTAGACATTTTGAAATAGCTCCTGAATATACATTTCCAAACCATTTGCGCTTTAAGAACAAGTCGGTTGCATTTTATTTTCCTTTTTAAAAATATTATTTTTCTATATGGGAAAACTGTTTCAAAAAGATAGAACAGACAAATTTTACATGAAAATGTAAGTTCGCTACCCTTACTCATAAAATTCTCCCCCTCCAAAAATTTGAATACAAAAAAATAAAAACGATTTATTTATAGAGTTTGTTCATTTCTGATAAAAAAAAAAAAAAAACTCAAGATGCATACTTTACTCTCCATAACGCTCCCACCAATTACTACATACATTATATTTGTTTATATATATCGACCATCGTGCGTCGTCGAAACAATCGCCACCAGCAAGCAACACCCGCCTCACAATTGGAGCCGCCACAGATCGGTGATGCCTCTCTCCTTTGTAGTATACCTATAGTCTAGTATTCATTTCTCTTCTCTAGTCTGGTCTGGTCTGCTCTGCAATACCAACAGCAACGTGCCATAGATAAAATACTCACAAGATGCTATTTTGAGTTTTCTTATTTTCCTTTTTCAGTGGGAAAAGAAAATTAAATTAAATCGGTCGATGATCGGAAACATAGAAGGCTTTTCCGTTCAAGTCTAGTAAACAAATAAACTCAATCGAGCGTTGAAATTTTATTCCCATTGTGTCAACTTATTGTCAAAAAAAAAACAATTCAAATTAACTAAGAAGATTTTACGAAATCAAAAGCAACCAAACATTTTAAACGAGTTCACACATTGTTTTCTAACGGACGCGCGCGCGGAAGGGGCATCATCTAAATCGCAACCAAATCAATTGCCCCAATCGCGTTTGATTTATACTAAGTGTGCGAGTCCGTAATGAATTTCATTACAAAACTGATTGCACGACCAAAGAGTCTTATTGTAAGTTCAGACGAAATGGAGCAGACACCAGAAGTAGTACTGCCGGTTACAACAGCAACTTCTTCTGCAGGCCAAGAAACAACTATAGAAGAACTCCTTGTACAGATCAACGACAACTTAACGAATCAGGTGAAACATAAATAAACTTATCATTAAGTGTCAGCAGTCAGCACCTCAAAGGTGAAGGGCAATATTGCCGGGCAACTGTTCCATTTCTTTGTTGCTCCTCTCCTCACTGCTGGCTGTATAATTAAAGTGGAACTAGTGTATTGTATAGTAATCGTTGCCAAAAAATCACACATTAGCAAATCGCACGGCACAATTTACTCCCTAATACCGCCTTTCTGTTTGAATATGTGTATAATTTTTAACATAGTACTATTCTCTGACACTAACCTTGTTTGTTGATGATGAAAAATAGAATTTTAGTTTAATTGAGAAAAATGTGTTGCGGTTGGTACAGAACAGATAATGAAATGAAAAGAAAAAAAATAAAATAAAAACAAATTTAATATGCAATGTTTAAGTGCATTACGTTGATGAACTATTAATAAATTTGGTTGCAGAAATGCTTGTTGCACATTAATTTTAATTGCTTTCTTTTAACATCGTATTTACAAGGGCTAAGCGAATATATTTTTTTCTTTTTAATATCGAACCTACATAAAGTCATTTGTAAAATTAAAAAAAAATCTCTTTTTATTTATTTATTTTCGTTTTATTATTATTTACAGACGACTGTAGCGTTATCGTCTAGCAATCAAAAACAGTTGGCATCAAAATCAACAACACAAAATAACAAACAGCAACAGGATTTTAAACAAGTTGCTGCAGTAAACCATTTTGGGTTTAATCGAAGTAATGAATCTCTAAGTGAAAATCTTTGCAACAATTCTGAGAAGAAGATCATTGGGTTTGCTGGTAAGACTGTAATATATTTTGTTTGATTTTAAATTTAAAGACAGAACGAAGACTACAATATATATAGTTTGTTTGTCTAACTGTGAATTTTCACACACTGCTATGACAGAATAAGGAGTTTGTATGGAATTGACCAGTTTAAACTTAATAATTGGCCCATTGAGGGCACTCAAATATATCGTAAAAATTAATCAAAAGACCTACGGAATTATTGGCCGATACAAATTATTAAGTGTGCGCTGTCTCTATTCGTAATAATATAAGGGATGTTGATCAACTCACAGACCTCAGGGATTAGTTTAGATGTCCAGAAGCTCTAGGTTTTGACTAGCTTCTGAGTCATGTCGCTAAATCCTTATTCTTAGAAACTAATTCAGAAAATTTTCTGGGGTGGAATCGGCTAAGGTGATAGTTGTTTATCAATTGTGGTGATCGTCGTTTTTAAGATACCTGTCTCTATCACACCTTAAGGCAAAAATAGAGACAGCAATAGTAAAAACGACGATCACCACAATTGATCATCAACTATCACATAAGCCGATTCCACCCCTGCTTCCTCTTCAATATAACATCGTTATACAAATAATATAATGATAGGTTTATTGTTACTTAAAAAACACAAAAAATAGACAAGAATGTTGGTGCTGAGATTTGCAACCACCATCGTAGAAAAATAAAAAAAAAAAACATAGGTGCCCGTTCTTGGCGCCAAATCATTACTTTTGAAATAAATAAAGATTTTGCAACAAATGTTTTTTTGTTTCAGTTAAATCCGTCCCTATTTTTCTAACACATTTTAATCGTATCAAAAACCCCTTAAATGCGCTTACATCTAGTTTAGTTTTAGTGCAACTTCGATTTTAATGATTTTTTGTCCAAGATGTTATTTCTTTGGATATTAATTAAAATGCTGCACGGGGCTCGAAACTATTAATTTGAAAAAAAGTCTTGATGACATCTTGTAGTTTTCCCTAAGTACTATTTGATGTAATATAGGAACCTATTATGAATCGCGAGTCGCAAGAAATATTTGGCGAATCTGACTTTTGGCATTACCGTTTATGGCTGACATAGCTTTATTCAGTTAAAATGTAAAAAATGTGTTGAATTGAGATGTTGCTCTATTCGAACGCCGCTGTTTGATTTTCTTAAAACCATGTCATAAGTTATTTTAAAAACTTTCGACTTGAGTCGAACGTTCGACTCGCGAGTGATAATAGGGCCCATAAACCATTCCAAAAAAGTCTTGGAACTCGAAACATTTTTTTCGAAAGTTTGGTTTTGAGTTCAAAAACTGAACAAAACAATATTTTTGAAAATGCACGTAGATCCAAGAAGCACGTCTGCGTGGTAATAATTAAAAAGAAAATTGAAACTATATTTTATACACTTGCGGTCATACTCACTAACTTAACTTCAGATGGCGCTCACATCCCAGGATCTACTACGGCCTCAACCAACAAACCCTTCCAGCTTGCTCTGTCCCTAGCTAGCCGCTTCCAGTTGCACACACCAAGTTTGTTGAGGTCGTTCTCCACCTTTGCGTGCCACCTATTACGGGTTCTTTCTCTGCACGTACACCATCGGGTTATGGATTCGAAAACTCGTCGGGCAGGTGCGTTGTTGTCCATACGCTTCACGTGTCCCAGCCATCTCAGTCGCTGTATAGCCCATAAAGCTCGTCGTTGAATCTTCTCCTCTACACTCCTTCGATACACACCGGACACGAAGAATCTTCCTCTCAAAGCACCCTTGCAGACATTCATCCATTTTTTTCAATTTCCGTGCTTCTGCCTCATAGACCAGGATGATCAGGGTCTTGTATAAAGTCTCCTTGGTTCTCTGAGAGAGGGCATTCTACTTAAATGCCTTCTGCCCGAATGCCCGAAGAAAAAGTGGTTGGCAAGATTAATTCTTCGGTTGATCTCTAAACTGATGTCATTTTGCAAGGTAATAAGTGGAGCCCAAGAAAACAAAGTCCTTGACAACTTCGAAGTAATATCTGTCCATTGTGATATTTTTCCCGATGTTGGACGACGTTCAGATTTCTTTCTTGATTTGACTAGCGTTCATAGTGTTGCTAAAACAAATATAAAAACACGACGCGGTCAATGATGGTGGCCATAGGTTGTGTTTTCCAAACTTTAAGCAAAAAAACGTTTCTAATTAACATATTTATTTCCTTTGCAAGAAATTTTCAAAAATTATGTTCAAATTTTCGGCTAGGACATAGGCCATACATGGAAGAGTTTCTTAATGGATATCATTGTCTTAGAATGCATGATTCCTGAAGTTAAAATCAATTTATTAGGCAATGCAATGTTGTTTTAAGTTCGATTAAAAATTGGAATTTGGTCAGGGAAAACTTTAAAATTAGTCAGATAATTTTATTTTAAAAACAACTTGCATGAATAAGTAATTAATATAATAATTATAAATAATTTAACGATTTGATTTTGTTAAAAAGAAACGTTTGTTTAATCTAAAATAATTACATTTTTTTGATTAAAAATACACAATTCTGTTAATATGTTTCTTGCGTTTGGATAATTTTCAGGCCATAACGAAACATCGTTAGACTCAATATCAATTGATCTTCCTGTTGGAGTTTTAAAGCCTTACAATTTTATTGGTAAGTATATAATATACAAGTAATATAACGATAAAGATATAATAATAACGCAAAAAAGATATAATAATAACGAAGATATAATAATTTTGACTACTAGCAGATACATATTTTTAAATTCTTTACAATGTTTTTGCTACTGAACTACACTCGCGAGCAAAAAAATGGAATCACTCAAGTTTGCCTTCTAAAGACAACAATCGCGATGCATACAATATCTATAATTAATTGTTAATGGGCTCGTTTTGAAGCTTGAATTTAAAACACCAAATTAATGGTAAAATCATAAAAATACACTGGATAGGTTTCGCGCTATCCGCCATAATAACAAATTATAACTGTTTAAATTAGGCAAAAGTTTCAAACATTGATACGAAATTAATGCGCCCATAGTTAGTCTTTGGTGTTGATTGTGCTGTTAAAAGTGAATTTCAACATATCTTGACTTATTAGACGTTCTAATCTTAGAAAATAATGGAAACCACGTCTGTAGAAGTTAGTCAAGTTGTCACACAACTGCAACAAGGAATAAACCAATGTACGGTGTCCCGTCAGTTCGGTCTAAGCCAATCTTGCATATCAAAGATCTACGGAAGGTTTAGACAAACTCGTAGGTTGGTGTAAAGGCCAGGATCTGTGTGCTACCGGATGTTTTGACTGATTCGTCGTGATGGCTTTTCTCCGAAATCAAAGCTTTGACAAGCGTTGACGTCAAATAATAGCAGAGACAGGTACGGTAAAGACTCGTAAGTTAATGGACAGTTAGGAGAAGATTTAAGGAAGCAGGCCTTACCCCACAATGTCTGCCACGGCACCAAAATTAACTGCAACTCATCGACAAGTTCGAGTACGATTTTCACTATGCACTAAAATTGGGAAGTTGAGCAATGTAGGCGATTTACGTTATCGGATGAGTGTATAATATGTCTGGATGGAAGCTATAGCATAGAGGCAGAGTAAACAGATGACCTGTCTTCCATTGAGACAAACTCTGCACTCATCCGAGAACGTAAATCTCCTACATTGCTCAACTTCTCAAATGTAGTGCATAGTGAAAATCATACCCGAACTTGCCGATGAGTTGCAGTTAATTTTGGTCCCGTGGCGGGACATTTTGGGGTAAAGTCTGCTTCTCCTAAGTGTCCATTAACTTACGAGTCTTTATCGTACCTGTCTCTGCTATTATTGGACGTCAACGCTAGTCAAGGCACGATTTCAGAGAAACGCCATCACGATGAATCAGTCATTACATCCGGTGGCACACAGATCCTGGCCTTAACACTAACCTACGAGTTTGTCTAAACCTTCCGTAGATCTCTGATATGCAAGATTGGCCTAGACCGAGCTGACGGGACACAGTACATTGGTTTATTCCTTGTTGCAGTAGTGTGTCAACTTGACTTACTTCTACAGGTGTGGTATTCATTTTTTTTCTAAGATAAGGAGGCCAAATGGATCAAGATATGTTGCAATTCACTTTTAACAGCACACTCAAAACCAAAGACCAACTATGGGTGCATTTATTGGGTATCAATGTTTCAAAGTCTTGCCAAATTTAAAAAGTATAATTTGTTATTTTTCTTACTATGGCGGATAGCGCGAAAACTAACTAATGGATTTTTATGATTTTCCCCTTAGCTTAAAGTTTTAAGTTCAAGCTTTAAACGAGCCTATTAAAAATTAATTATAGATATTGTATCCATCGCAATATTGTTGTTTTTAGAAGGCAAAGTTGAGTGATTCCGTTTTTTTGCTCGCAAGTGTATTTTAAATTTACAAACATAAGTTTCATTCGGTTTTATTGGATAAATTTATTAAAAAAAAACATACCTGAACCACTCTCCATAAGGTTTGTCCCTTTATGAACAAGCCAGTACATATATATATACTAGCTGACCGGCCGAACTTTGTACCGTCTAACAGTTAACGACTGTCGTGTTAGTTTTTAGTAAAAAACGTATTTCAGATTTTATTATAATAATAAAATGAATACAATAATAGTTATTTTAATGACAATGTGCCATGTGTTTCATATATTTGTAGCAGTTACCCAGTATCGTGACGTGTATCGCGTGTTTCTAAGTTTTTACCAACAATCAGGGGGTCATTCCGTAACTTGATTATCTTTAGACGATATCGTTTGAGCGATAGTGTTTCCTTTATTTGCTCCACGTTAGTCAATAATTGTCAAAACGATAGCTTTTGGACGATAGCTAAATAGGTATCGTCTTGCATTAGTTTTGAAGATTTTAGGTGATTCTAGTTGAATACCCACTGTGATTTGACATCTTTTACTTCTGTTATCTGTTGACAAATTGAAGTTAAAATGTTTCGGCGCATCAATTTTCTTATTTTAGAAAACGAAAATTGGAACAAAATACAAATAATACGATAATAATAATAATCACTTTTATACAAAACAACACACAAGAAATATTTTATTGACATTTTGACAGTCAGTTACGTTTTGACGATTATATTTTTGAAAATTACGGATTTTTACAAAAAAATGTGGCAGTCTTTATAACGAAACATTTACTCTTTAGATTTTAATTTGTCAACTATAGTAATGACGCTTTTCTATTAAAAAGTTTATAGAAAATGGGTCATTAGCTCAAAATTGACGTTTTTTTTTAGTTATGATGTTCTTTTTAATGAGCAATATTAAGATTAAGATATTAAGTTTAAGGGCTTTATTATGACTCCCAAGTCAAACGTTCAACTCAAGTCGAATGCTCTTAAAATCACTTACATTTATGTCGTGGTTTTCATGATAACAGACTGCGACGTTCGAATAGAATCATCTCTATATAACACATTTTTGACATTTTCCCGAATATAGTTAGGTGAGCCATAAACGATAATGCCAAAAGTCAGATTGCCCAAATATTTCTTGCGACTCGCGATTCATAATATGTGCCTAAGATTAAGATTAGTTTTCTTGATCAATTTAAGCAAGCCATGTTTTGTTGAGATTTCTCAGCCCAGCCAGTTAAAATCTTAAGAGTTGTAAAGAATAATAGCCAAATGACATATGTGCCTTAGGAAGAAGGTTTAGAACTGTGGAATTCACATACCAAAACAGCTTTATAAACCAATTTATTACTTAGTCTTTTGTTTAAAAGCTTTAGCCGTGCTTTGTTTATGTAATTATCAACAAAACGCGCCTTATGTTGAAGTGAGTATGATAATATTGTTTTTTTTTATATAAAATTTGATAGACAAGTATTCTGTTGTATTAAAATTCATCCAAATAAAATATGTGATTTTATATTTGCAGGTCAATCAGAGTCTTCTCTTGAAGATAGTATAGTTTCCTCACTCGCATCTAATATAGAATCAACTCTTAACCTTTCAACGCCTGGTAAGTTTCTTTTCCCTCTTTTACATAATCGTATCACATAAATTTACGTGATTTAAAAAAAAAATCAATTTTTGGTTGCGGTAGTTTAAAATGAATTTTTAATTTCTTATTTTCTATTTTTTTGTTTATGCTTGCTCCTTCATTTCTTCTACAATTTAATTTGGATTATTTTAATTTTTAAATTAAAAACAAAAAAAAAGATAAATTCAATAGATCTAAATCGCTATCAGTACCGCTTGAGTCTGAATCATCGGGTAGCCATGTATCCTCAGACAATGAAACCTACGTTGAATGTCGCTCATTTTCCCCCAGCGAAGAATCGAATCGTTTTACAAGTGCCCTAGACTTGGTATCTATTGCAGATGCATCACATGGATGGGATGATTTGGTAACATCGGTGACGGAAATGGATATAGACAGTCTAGACAATACGAATGTACAGTTGGACGGTCAATTGGATATGACACCAAATGACCCTTTGAGTTTGAGTATTCTTAATTCAGGAGAAGCTAAAACCCCAACTGACCCCTTAAGTATGGGTATTCTTAACTTAGCAGAAGCTAAAACGGAACCCACCATAATAATATCTCAAGAAACTGATAATATAACCGCCAAATCCGAACAGATACCCAACCAAAACGGAGAAAATACACATCTTGATCTAACGACTTGCATGTTACCCGAAGCAGTGGCAAATTTAATAGAAAATGTCGATGCAAATTCATGCGATAGTATGAACGATGATCTTGAAAAATGTCAAGAACTTCAAATACTCCCAACTACTATAGATGATCTGAGATGTTCACAACACAGTTTGTCATCAGAATTAAGTCAAACAATACCAGAAAGTGATAGAGACTACTTCAATAATGTTACACTAGAAGCAGACAAAGCATTTGCATCTCCAAATAAATCTGTCAGCTTAGCTGATATAATAAACGAATCAAATACCAATAGTAGTATTGTGCTTTCATGGGCCACAGTAGAAAAAACTGTAGAAAAACTTACCGAAAATAATTGCCCTCAAACAGAAGCAAATGAAACTCAAGAATTTTTGAGTTTTTCGTCGTCTCAAGTATTGAATGATGGTAAAAATGAACACAACGCCAATGATGAAAATCAATCTAATCTAACGGATCTAGTTGGTTCCGCATCTTGTTCTGAAAATGAAGCGCCGTTATTTAAAGAAGTTGCTTGTTCTCCATCTCCCCAAGATAAGAATTTTGAAAACTCAAGTGATGAATCTACAAAAAAAAGTGAAAATGAAGTTAATCAAACTTTTCAACTCAGTTGTTCACCTTCATCTCCCCAGCAAATAGATGATGAATTCAATGCTGATCAACCTTTGCCTGAAACGCCAATTGGTCAGCTGAGTTTAAATATACAATTTCCCGTCAAATCCACACGAGATAAGAACTCTTTTCTTAATTCTCCTACAAACGAAAATATTCACCAACAAATCGAATCGCAGTCATCCAGTGAGGTGGTGAAGTTAGAAGAAAATTCTCGATTAAATGAAACCATAGAATTTTTGAAAATAAGTCCAAATGGAACAAAAACTGACCTAGGGCAGGTCAATGGCCATATTTCAACTAGTTTCCCAATTAGTCGTGAAGATTTAAAGTCTGCCACTACAACCGTGGGTGACACAAAGACTATGGATAGTACATTTCACACTGATCATGAAATTCTTAACGCCAACAAAACAAAATCTACTGTCCTTGATCAAACATTTGATGGAGGAGATTCAAATCAAGTAGAATTGAATAGCTCTCCCGATGTCAATAATAAGACTGTTGTTGTGGACAACCTTCAAGGAGTAGCTAATGAAACAATAACCGTTGAGCCAATTGATGTGGACATAATTTCACCAAGTCCTAATGAAACTGTTTCTTACCCAACTGATGCTTTACCATCTACAGTATCTATTGAATCATTGAGCGAAAAAGAAAAATGCGATACTATTAATGAAAAAGATGTGTTAGTTGAAAACGTATCAACTCATTATCAGCAGGAATTGGATGACATGTTCGAAGTACCAAAAAGTTATGACTTTTCCGGATATAATACTACCCAGCCGTCTGATATAGCTGGCGGTGAAGATTTTCAGTCAAATCGAAGTAAGTTTTAATTTAATTTAACTTTTATTTG
The DNA here is from genome assembly GCA_949320155.1 of Melangyna quadrimaculata. NCBI lineage: Eukaryota > Metazoa > Arthropoda > Insecta > Diptera > Syrphidae > Melangyna > Melangyna quadrimaculata. Next base: position 202,307,015 of record OX439483.1, on the reverse strand, counting down.
AATATTAATTTATTTTAAATTTTCTTTTTATAATTCTTTGGTTTAAAAAAAGAAATAATTTTTTCTTCTTGACCTTGAAATGGTCAAAGCCTCTTGTATTAGTTATGAATTTCGAAGAAACAGCCTCTACAATTCTTTTGATTTTATTTGTATGTATTTAAATAATTTTGTTTTGCTTCTATTTCTTGTGTGTGAAATTTTGCAATCAGGTTTCAACATCTTATTTATATTTCACCATATCAATATGCCTTACACTTAAGTGAGCTGTGCCATTCAATAGTAAACGAAACTGGATGAAATGTAACAATTCGCTATTATGTGTTCCACTGCCAGTTTATACAACAATACGAACTTCATGTATTGGAACTTATCACAACTAGCCCAGTCAATAATTACTAAAAAAAGCGCTAAATTCGCAAAGCGCGATGAAGTTCTGCATTTTTGATATGTTTTTGGGGCATGTTAGATTAGTCTGTAGCTAAGTTTGCAACTTCTAAAAACCTGTGCTCGCTGCAGGAAAAATGCAACAGTGAAAAAAAATCACCCCATTCTGTCCGACATTTTCCTTTATAACTTTGGAAATATGCAACTTAGGAAAAAACCATCCACTATATTCTTGTTTGTTATAAAATTTTCTACAAGACCACATTAGTTTAAAATGCATGTATGTTATATTTATTGAAATAAATTTGAATTTGTAAACTATTGACAACTCACAATACAATACTCTAAAGCTTTTCTAATAAACTCTTATACTGAGTTCTTTTCACATTGAAATATTATATACTTAAACTTAACTTTCTTTTCATATAAATGCGTGTAATAAAATAGTTCCTTCTTAAACTCAACAGAGATTGAATGTGTTTTTCATTTATTTTATAACAAAAGTCTCAATTTAATTTGCATTAAGTACAATTCAATATCTCCTGTCTTAAAAGTTTTTACTTCGAAGTTTTGGTATTAATATGAGTTCTCTGTACCAAATTGACAAGTTGAATGAGGAGAATTACGATGGGTGGAAAGTGCAGATGAAGGCTGTATTAGTTCACAGTGATCTATGGGCTTATGTATCGGGAGCAACCGGGAAGGAGAGTTGATATCTTACCATGAGTTAAAATAAAAATTCTGAAAAACTAAATTATTTTGAAGCACTCAAAAATTAGGTCACAAATTGTCCAATTCTGCTAAAAATTTGGAATCAAATAGTCTAGAGTATTATAAAACGAAATTCGAAAATTCGATCCAAATCGGTCAAATGGTTATGGCAAGAAACATTATGTTAACTAAGTACAACAAGCAATGTTTGCATCATTGCTGTGTTCAAAGCAGGACGCTTAAGTTGGCACTTATTTTTGTACACATACTTGGAACCCGTTACTATTTTTTTTAAGCAACTTTGGGAGTGAATTTAAAAGTTTCGAAAATGTTCACGAAATTACATATTTACATGCCAAGTGAACAACTTTCGGAACTTTTAAAATTGCTACTAAAGTTGCTTAAAAAAAGATATAAATATCAAAACTACATTTTATTATAGTTAAGGGTTCCAAGTACGTGTACAAAAATCAGTGCCAACTTAAGTGTCCTACTTTGACCACAGCAATGATGCAAACATTGCTTGTTGCACTTAGTTAACATCATGTTCCTTGCCAAAACTTTTGACGGATTTGGATCGAATTTTCAAATTTTGTCTTATAATACTCTAGGCTATTTGATTGCAAATTTTGAGCACAGTTGGATAATTTTTGACCTATTTTTTGAGCGCTTCAAAATTACTTAGTTTTTCAGAATTGTTGTTTTTACTCGTGGTTAGATAGCAACTCAAATATAACATACATGAATTTTAAACTAATGTAGTCTTGTAGAAAATTTTATAACGAACAAGAATATATCGAATGGTTTTTTCCTAAGTGGTTATTTCCAAAGTTATAAAGGAAAATGTCGGAAAAAATGGTTTGATTTTTGCGTTACTTTCACTGTTGCATTTTTCCTGCAGCGAGCACAGGTTTTTCGAAGTTGCAAACTTAGAAGGAACATTACATGGTGTGGACTCTAAAATATAAAACAATAATGTTGGCACATCATTTATAGTCCATGCCTTTATTTATTTTATTACCAATTTAAGTCATCTTTAATTTATATTTACATTTTCTCTACTCTAATACTCCAGTACTTTTTCCATTTCCAAATAATTGTGTTCGTTTTTGACCTTGATATTTTGCTCACGAACTAATTTTTGCCATTTAACAGTTGTTTAACTATTATTAACAAGTTGATTGTAGGACACGTAAGACCTTGGCCACGTAATGATCGGCAAGCTTGCGGCAAAATACTGAGTGGCAGAAAAAAATTAAAACATGAAATTTGTTGTAGCCAAACAGTCGTTGAGCAGCGAGCGTCATTTCTGAGCGATAAAGTGGCCAGCGCCGCTCAGCTTTTTTATTAAAAAATGCGTTTTTTCGTGTTTTACTAAGACGTTAAATGCGAATGGGCACATTTGTATGGACAGTGGGTGCGAGCGGCCAAGAACGGTTTTGTTATTTTTGTATGTGGTTTGGTTCTACAAGGACAGTGTAGAAGTTTTTTCGTTGTGGTGTACTTCAAACTAGGATAAAATGCATTTTTGTGTTTAACACTTTAATAGAGTTTTAGTTAGTACTTTGGCTTATGTGAATGGACAAATAGAAAAGGAAAGTGATATAACAATTATATACATCAGTCTCAAAGATATTTATTATTAAAAATGCAAATACATCATTAAATATTAGTACACTAACACTACTACTACTACACTATTGTATAATAATTTATATTAAAAACATGTTTTTTTAAGTATAGTGCCTACTCATGCTCTATAATCGCACTTAATTCCGCTGCTGGTAATCGAATATCATCGGTTTGGTTTCTTGCTCAGCCTAAATACCAAACTACGCACATTACATGCGAACAGCATACGACTGTGCACCTTCCACTCAGACAGGAACAGTAATAAAATAATGTGCGATCGCTTCTCTCCCATTCCTTTGACAGCCAATACCACAATGTACTAATAATAAATCCTAGAAACAAGACCTTAACATGTATAGACTGCATTCGGAACGCAACAACCAAATGTCTTACTCTTCGATATACTGCGTAAGACCTCTTACTTGCAGTTCTCGGTACACTTCAATATTATACAAGCCCTGTACTTCTTAAATATGTGACTTAAAGCTGCATTTAAATAGTCTTGCGGAACTTTCCGGAGCCATTGACAACCATTCTGATAAAAGCATGTTTGAGCCTTGCATTCGTATAAAAAGGGAAATCTTAGCTATATCATTTGATACTCAATTCTTTGAAATCCTTCCATCATATCTTTCGACCAAAATGCAATAGGAAAAGTGTATTTTCTCACCGAAACAGCCTGAATAAGCTTGTCCAATCACCGCCGCCGGTTTTGTTAATGATTGGACTAAAGTATCGGTTGGCATCCTCTTAATAGGTTCAATAGGTAATCTTATGCGGTTGTCTTCTGAACCTGTATATGGGGCTTGATAAAATAACCGCGGGCTATCTTGACCTGGTACGTATTGTGTCACTATAGGCGTTTTGAAATAAGGATAATGTGTAAACAATAAATAAAATTTAAAAATTTAAGTTTTACTTTGCATGAAAGTAGGATCAAGTATTAGTACTTTCGACTTTTTGCCACAGAATCTCTTATTAGGGCTGTTTTATTTAAGTTTTAAAGTACATGTCATAGAATAAGCCAGTTGAGATTTTGTGAATTCGAACATTTTTATTGCAAAATCGAGTTACATAGTTGGGCCCATATAGTGGAAATATACAACAAATTGATCGTTGTTAGCTTTAAATAACCACTTAGTAATTTGAATTTGTTTTTCAAGGTCAGGTACGCTGAAAACATTCAACTTGCTTACTCTCGGTTAAACAGTAAATGCAAATTCTTTCATATAAAATTTAAATCCCGTTGTTTGAAGAATTAACTTGTTCTGATGAGTTTATTACATTGAATTGCTAAGTATTACTTAATTTAAAATAGTAATACAATGGTTTTAAAATTACAATGTGTAGTCTACTTCATATGGTTTCGCACCATCGCCGCAAAATCACGCTTAAAAGCATTTTGGCTACAATGGTTAATAAGCCTTAAAACTTTTATTTCACATTATAAAACTGATTAGAGTACTACATGGTTACGGTCATACATCAACCACATAATAATATTCAAAAAAAGTTAAATACATTTTTTTTTAATAATTCCTGAACATGTGAAGATGGAGATTCACCTAACTAGAGTGCTAGAGTGTGTACGTTGGTTCGAAACAAGAACAAAATCGTATGGAAGGAGGGTAGGATATGCGAAAATTTTGTATTAAAGTATATCTTTTCATATGGTAAAACAGCGTAAAAACAATAAAATCCACGACTGGATTGCACAAACTTACTAATGTAGTTGTAGTTAGACATTGACAGTGTATACTAATGGTACGATAATGGGCCCTATTGCGGTTGTCGATCGATGATCGGTAACGAGCGATCAACGATCGACAAATTGAGAAATCGGTATTGTGGCTATCGATTGCGTTCGACAATTATCGAAAATCCGATCGCTCGTTGTCGACCGCATTTCTGTGATCGACGGGGTCTATTCAATACGTTAAAAATTGTGTAGGGATCAAAATGTGTTTTTATTTAAAAAAAATGTTTTTTTTTATAAGTAAAATATATTAAATTATTATTCTTAATGTAGTGCGAATCCAGTTTTAATGCAAGAACAGATAAAAAGCCATCAATGCACCCAATAACTCCTGGGAATACATTTTTGTTTGGCGTATTTTACTTTCGTTTGTTTTGGACATACATAGTGTGTTTCTTTTACACTTAGCACTTCTTTTTAGATTAAGGGCACAGTAGATTGAGCCAATCGAATAAAAAAATCATTTCCCACACTTAATTGACATAAGGGTTGTAAATAGTTAATTACATTCGTTATACAATTACATTTTAATTATCCATTACATTTAATAATTACATTTTAATTACCCATTACATTTAATAATTACATTTTAATTACCCATTACATTTAATAATTACATTAAATGAAATCTAATTACCCATTACATTTTCAATATGTAATTAGATAAAATCTAATTACCCGTTACATTTTGAATATGTAATTAGATAAAATCTAATTACCCATTACATTTTCAATATGTAATAAGATAAAATCCAGCCCGCTAAATTTTTAATATGTAATTAGATAAAATTTAATTATCCATTACATTATATTAATGTAATGGAAAAAAAATGTTTTCCATTACATTTGAAAATGTGATAGAAAAATAAAATGTTTCCCATTACATTTTGAAAATGTTATGGAAACATTTTTTTTTTCCATTACGTTTTCAAAATGTAATGGAAATGTTTTTTATTTCCATTACATTTTCATAATGGAAACAAAATTCGGTTCCAATAAATAAATAATATAGGGAGGCACACCGATTTCACCATCTTCGTTATCAAAAAGAGTCACTATTTTGTTAATTTTTAAAGGTAATGGGTACACATAGGTTTCAAAATGTAATAGAAATAAAATTTTTTTTCCATTACATTTGAAAATGTAGTGGATTTTTTTTTGCACTACATTTTGAAAATGTTTTTTTTTTTTTTTTTTTTTACATTTTCAAAATGTAATTAAAAAAAATTAATTACCTATTACATTTGTAATGGGTAATTAAATATTTTTTAATTAAATATTACAAATGTAATGGGTAATTAGATTTTATCAAGTTACATATGGGTAATTAGATTTTATTTAATTACATATTAAAAATGTAATGGGTAATTCGATTTTATCTAATTACATATTGAAAATGTAATGGGTAATTTGATTTTTTTTAATTACATATTACAACGAATAATGGGTAATTTGTAATCGGCTAATTAAATATTATACAACGCTAATTGACATGATGCACAGACTCGTAAAGCGGTACACAATTTAAGCATGTTGGGAATCGATGATTTTCTTATTCCCAGCTTAAGTTTTCCATCAATTTAAAATCCATAAACGCTGGCTTGGATAATCAAAAACAGTTAACAAAGCTACAAAAGACAAATAAATGAAAAGAAAAAAACTAAAGAATCAAGTTTTTTATCATCTAACTTCAAGGGGTCAGATGAATCTCTTATATTGCGCCGTTTTCTGATGGCCTCTTAAGTTCCATTTCTTGTATCTTCTTCTGAATCTTTTTCACTTAACCACGCTTTGATTGTATTCATTTTTTATTTTAAGTTATATTTTTATAAAAATAAACTATTTTATTGCAAACTTCACGAAACGAAATAAATAAACAATATAGTCTAAAAAAATCAATCTGTCAAACGTCAAGGTACGAATTCACAATTTATAGTTTTTCATTCACAATAACTCATATACTAGTCGATCAAGTAACGCAATACCGATTGAGAAATCAGTCGATGGTGATGATCGTTGAAAGTGCGATCGCTGATCGACACGGCAATAGGGGCCAATGTTTTATGTCTTCAACGAAAAATGTTAAAAAACAAGTTAAAATAACAACTTCGAATTTTCCATACAATCCACACCTGGGTTATACGTTTTTGCTTATGATAAATTTCAAAAATTGTATGCATAAGTGTTTTATCCAGGGTGATTCACGTAAGGGGTGACTAAAAGTTACATCATGGTAAGTTGACCACTTTCACACAAGGAAACTGAGTTGTCGGCGATTTTTAGTTTGTTGGCGAGAAGGGCGTAAAAGTAAGACAAAAAATCTCCCCTCACACCCTTCTCGCCTACAAACTAGCTAGTTTCTGGCAACTCAGTTTCCTTGTGTGAAAGCGGTCTATCTTACCACGTTCATAATTTTAAATAAACATTATTTTTATTGCATTCGCTTTGGCATCGGACTTCGATTTTTTCTTACTTCAACACGTTAACAGACTTTTCTGTCTTCTCAAAGTAACATATGGATTGGCGTTCATCTAATTCAAAAATTTCGATTTTTTTTTGAATAATTTAAAAAAAATTTGGAGTTTTTTAGTCCATCATCATTGTAGCAAAAAAATATACTCTAAAAAAATAAAAGAGAGCCATCCTTCAATCATACTTGACAGTGACCTATTTTGGAAATTTTTAAATTTCTTGGTCCCTGCTCTCATTATAAGTAGTTGTACTTTAAGAATATTTAATTCCAAAAATTTCAACGAAAAGCTATACTATACATCGCTTTATATAGAAATCTTAACGAGGCCACTGGCTACTCTACTGGCTTCCCAACTGGCTTCGAAAAAGCCAAGTCAGTTGACAAGCTAGTTGCTAAGGTTTGTATGTGTAAAAAAAATTAAATGTATTCTAACTTATAAGCCAGTACTGGCTCGTGTAGCCTCAGGGTAAGTGAACAGTTTTTGAAACATTAATTTTCAAATTATTTGTACGTAATAAATTTATATTTTTGTTTTCAAAATTCAATGATTTTAGGAATTTTTAGCCAAAAACTGAAAAGCGGCTGGTCTTAGAACTTTTCAAAATATTAAAAAATAAATGAACCTTAGTCAATTACAATATTTTTGGTATAACTTGAAAACTAAGTCGAATTTGAGAATTTAACTTGAAATAATTTTTGTTGGGAATAAGATTTAAAAATGCACGACTGGATTGCACGAACTTGCTTTTGTAGTTAAAGGCTAGAATGTAACTAGACATTGACGATGTATGTTAATTGTATAGTAATGTAATGTTAAAAACGAAAAATTTAGAAAATTTAAGATTTAAATTGTATGTGAGTACAAGTTTTGAGATGCATTTTTTTGTTGGTAAATTAATATTGTTGTTTGTATAGGTTCAATGTTTTGGATAGAAAACACTATGGAGCAAAGTTGGTATGGAACAATGTTGGGGAGGTGTGTGCTAAAATGTATGCCACAAAGGAAATGTAATAACAGACACAATTTCCGCACAAAAGGTTGCGGGTGGCAATGGCACAGTGGATAACGTGTTTGACTGCTAACCTGGATGTGTGGGTTCGAGCCCCAGTCTAGGTAGCATTCTTTTCTATTTTCCCCAGTTTCAACTGGATGCAACCCGTGGAATTTCATGAGATAAATAACATCTAATTCTCAATCCGCTGTGCCAACAAAAATCTTTCCTTTCCTTCTATTCCTTCTAACTAGTGCCGTGCATTGCATTTAAAAGACCTGAGGTCTTACAGGCATACAGTTCAAATTATTATTATTAAAAGAAGGGTCCCAAAGTTTCTGAAGGGCCTTGAAGATCATAAAATTAGTCTTATGTCATGCCCCTCCCAATATTCAGACCTTAATTTTAGTATTTGAAAAATAAAGAAGTTTTGTGGACTTAAATACAAAAATCTTGGTAAGCTAGGACACCAACTACTTGGCACCACCTAGTAAAGCCAATCCTATGAAAAATGTATTTTATGGAATGAGTCAAAAGCCTAACCCAAGAAAAAATAAGATTCTCTTTTAAGTGGTTTTATTGTTTTGTCCCTTTAATACGTATTTATTTTCTAATTTCCTAATTTTTTATATTGTAAATTTAATTTTTTTTCATTTTTGTATGTCCTAAGGGCTTCACTTTATTTTTTAAAATATAAAAATGCAAACAACAATTTAAAATATATTCCTATACTTGAGTTTTCATATGAAATTTAAACTTAACAAATGATTTTTTTTTCTTAATCGGAAAAAAACATTTTTTTTTTGAAAATTTCGATATCGCAATATTAACTTATACTTAAACTACTACTGGTAATAAGAATGCAAAAGAAATATTTTCTAATTAAAAAGTAAAATGTACTAATTAAATACCACATAGTACATCTTTTTATCAAAATTCTTGGAGCCGTTTTCGAGAAAAATAAGATTTTTCTTAACGGGTTTTCAACATTTCAAAATCCACAAAAAAAAAACATTTTGAACTTCTTTTTAAAAATTACTAAAAAAAAGTTTTTTTTTTAATTTTGCCTTGCAAAAATGTTTAAACTTTTTTGAAGCTTCGCCATACAAAAAATGGGCACGACTGGATCGCACAAACTTGTAACTATTATATTGTTATTTTATTGGCTAAAAAAGTTAGAGCTCAAAATAAAGTATGCCATCTGATTCGAATAAAAAGCGTATAACTTGACTCCTAATGGTCGGATCTTGAAGATTGAGATCTTAAAATGACGATAAAAATAGTGTGTATTAAAAGAAAGCAATTGAATTGTGTTTGGTGAATATTTTAAAAGGGAAAATGTTATGAATAAATTGAAATGAATTCAGTCTTAAAAAACGCTTCACATATTTACAAAAAGGCTACACTGACAAAAAAACATTATGTGTCCGGAATATAAACAAGCTCCTTTAATATTATGTACTTATAGCAAACAAAATATTATTTTTTAAAGTTTGCGAAGTAACGCGAGCACTAGTATTTAATAAAATACAATTTTATACAAAACAAAAAAAAATGTTCATGAGCCCGTTTTCAAGATATTGAATTTCCAAAAAATAAATATTTTTTTAAATCCAACAATTATTTTTTCGAAAATTTGTATTTGCAAAATTGTTTGAATTGTGAAGGAGCTCTTGTATTTATGTGAACCCGTTAACGAAAACTTTGAAGACCAAACAATCGGTTCTATGACAGTTACCGTTAATCATATATATTATTTCTGTTGTCAAACTCTTTTTTTCTCATTTATAAAGTAGTTAAATAACTAAAACAGGTATCACTGAATACGAATTTACACATACTCATGACATTGCACAAAAACTTTATTCTATTTTACAATACTTTCTATAAATTTCGGAAATTTCAAATAATTCAATAAATGAAAAATTTGACATAAAGAATACCTCACTTTTAACCCATTGAATGAGTGAAAGAGAAAAATATGTAGGTATTACATCTGTAATTTAAGAATATCAATAACAAAAAGAATTTATTTATTTTGTTATTGATATGAACATATTAGAAGAATTTAATTTAAAAAAAAAATAAATATTTTTTTAAATCCAACAATTATTTTTTCGAAAATATGTATTTGCAAAATTGTTTGAATTGTGAAGGAGCTCTTGTATTTATGTGAACCCGTTAACGAAAACTTTGAAGACCAAACAATCGGTTCTATGACAGTTACCGTTAATCATATATATTATTTCTGTTGTCAAACTCTTTTTTTCTCATTTATAAAGTAGTTAAATAACTAAAACAGGTATCACTGAATACGAATTTACACATACTCATGACATTGCACAAAAACTTTATTCTATTTTACAATACTTTCTATAAATTTCGGAAATTTCAAATAATTCAATAAATGAAAAATTTGACATAAAGAATACCTCACTTTTAACCCATTGAATGAGTGAAAGAGAAAAATATGTAGGTATTACTTCTGTAATTTAAAAATATCTTTTTTTCGCTGCATCTTGAGTGAGTGGGGGAGAAATATTCTTTAGTTACACCATGGATGAATGGAAGTAACATATTTATTACTTTTGTAATGTACAATCCTCTTTTTTCGCTTGCACATTGAGTGAGTGGTGGAGAAACATATTTGTTACCTACTTCTGTTAATTGTAATCTTTTTTTCTCATTATAAAAAGCCGAATGCATTTATAAGGTATCACTAGATTGCATGAATGAAAGAAACATATTTATTAATTCTTTAATTTAAAATCTTAGAAAAGAAATAGAGGAACGGGCATATTGAGGAAAAAGTGAGGCTTTTTTTTAAAATAGTGTGAGTTACACAAACACAAATGCATTCACACAGGATCGGAATGCAGTGAGATAGCTAAATGCTGAGGCCCCCAAAAAAATTTTTTGCTGCGTTTTTGAAAGATGTATTTTTGAGATTTAAGTTTAGTAAAGTTTAGTTTAATAAAAAAAGCATATTAAACTAAATTAAAAAGTGAAATAAATGTAAATATAGTGAATACTAGCAATACTTCATTGAACAAAAAAAAAATATATAACATATTCGGTGCTGCGTTAAATCCTGTAAAAAAATCATGTGGAATGAGACACAATCAGCCCGTGGGATACAAAAATTGTAAACTCCATATTATAGGTGTTTTTACACGATATAACGCATATTTTTTTAAATAAAGTATTGCAAATATTCATTATGTTAACTTTTATTTCACTTTTTGTTTAGTGTTTTCACTATTTTAACGTTTTTAAATCTCTAAACACTTTCCCCTAGCTCGGCAAAATGAAAATAGTGCGTTCTTTTTCTACAAAATGTTAACTATTGTTGTTGTGTCAAAAAAAAGTTTTAAAATGTCATTGTTAAAAGTGTTCCACTGTGTAACATTTCGTTTAGGAACGATCAAAGTTAAAAATATTGTTGGTATGTCAATCGAAAGGGGTTGACAAAAAAATCGAAACACATTTAGAATGAAAATAATCAAAGAAATTTTTTAATTGCATCAAATTTTATTGGAAAAAATATTATGATCACTTAAACGCATATCTATAATATTTAAATTAAATTCTTCTAATATGTTCATATCAATAACAAAAAGAATTTATTTATTTTGTTCAAACATTCTATTGCGTGCGAAATTTTCGCACGGGTCTTCTGGTAACTTTTATTTGTTAAAAAAAAATGTAATCAAAATATTGACCATACCTGTAAACGCACATCAAAATTCTTGGAGCCGTTTTCGAGAAATATAAGTTTTTTCTTAACGGTTTTTTAACATTTGTGTGGAAGGTTCCGTTATTTTTGAATTTAGAAACAAGATTTTTTCAAGTATTCTACAAAATAAAAAAAATATTTTGCACCTAGTTTTAAAAATATTGGCCAATGCTTTTTCAAAATATTTAGTTTTCAAAAAATTTTGTTTTAAATTTTCAAAAAAAAGAGCGTGTGTAACTCAGTACTCGTGGCAGAAGTGAAACTTCTTTGGCTATCTAAAAATCTCGATATGTAGATATAGGGATATTAAGGTTATATGCGTAAGACGCAGCTATGTGTTCTATATCAAAATGATCGATGTGTTCGGGTTGTAAACTTGAAAATTAAATAATAATGGTGAAAATTTAAAGTAAAAAAGGTGAACATTTAAAAGATATAAATCAGTTTATTTGAGAAGGTTTTCCGACTATTTCCAAAAATTCCTACACTCCAAATCTCTGCAAAATCAAAAATTTGTATATGACAAATTTAATTCGGTTTTATGTATTTTGCAACCATATACACTCGCGAGCAAAAAAACCGAATTACTCAAGTTTGCTTTCTAAAAAGAACAATCGCGATGGATACAATATCTATAATTTATTGTTAATAGGCTCGTTTTAAAGCTTGAACTTAAAACATAAATTAAAATCCATTGGATAGTTTTCGCGATATCACCATAATAACAAATTATACTTGTTACATTTGGCAAGACTTTGAAACATAAATGAGCCCATAGTTGGTCTTTCGTTTTGAGTGTGCTATTAAAATTGAATTGCATCACATCTTAACCCATTGGCCTCCTTATCTTAGACAAAAAATGGATACTACGCCTGTAGAAGTAAGTCAAGTACTGCAACAAAGCGTAAACCAATATACTGTGGCCCGTCAGCTCGGTGTAAGCTAATCTTGCATACCAAAGATTGACGGAAGGTTCAGACAAACTTGTAAAGGTTAGTGTAAATGCCAGGATCTGTGTGGCACCCGATGTTATGACTGATTCATCTTGATGGCTTTTCTCCGAAATCGTGCTTTGACTAGCGTTGACGTCCAACAATAGCAAAGACAGGTACGGTAAAGACTCGTTAGTTAATGGACAGTTAGGAGGAGTAGTAGTTCCCCAAAATGTTCCGTCACAGGACCAAAATTACCTGCAACTCATCGACAATTTCGAGTACGATTTTCACTTATGCACTACAATCGGGAAGTTGAGCAATGTAGGCGACTTACGTTTTCGGATGAGTGCATAATGTTTCTGGATGGAAGCTATAGCATAGAGCAGCGATTCCCAAACTTTTTAAGCTTTGCAACCCTTAACAAGGTCAAAATATATTTCGGAACCCCGACTCTTAACGAAAGCATCAAAAGATGAAAAAGAACACAATTGATTACAAAATCAATTTTCTGTTTATGAAATGTAGGTTTATGAGAAATAATATTGAGTGTTGGTCGTAATTTTCTTATGAAATTGAGTGTTGTATCATTTTTGTTTGCTTTTTTTAAATTATGAGAAGCTCACACTTCGATAAAAAGAAAATGTAAACGTAAAACATTTTTATGGGTACATAACGTGAGCTGAGTAAAAATTGACCTGGTTGGTAGGTGAATTTGGTCAATGGACACACATTTTTTTTATATTTTTTTATAAAAAGAACTTTTCTAATCTTTTCAGTTTTCTTTCTACAAATATATAATTTGATAAATTAAAGATGATTGTAATAGCTTTATTAGGGTAAATTAAGAAAAAAGTTATAAACTAAATAATTTTTTTTAAAAAACCTTAAAACACCAACAAATGTTGAAAGGTTTCAATAAATACTACAGAAAAATAATTTTTACGCAGTTATGTGGAATATTATGCAAATCGAATTTGCTTTAATTTACTAATGTAACAATAAAACAAAAAATTATAGTTTATTGCTTTTTATAAAAAATGACATTATGATTGGATTGCATTGGCCTGCATTTTGAGTGACTTTAGCCACTACAAATTATGGAAAAAAACATCAAAATTATAAGACAACAACTTGTCATAAAAAGGCGTACGAAGCTTACCTATAAGTACAATCTCCTAATAAAGCTGCGAAAGAATAGAGAAAGATTTTCCAGTGAAACTAACAATTTTTCAAAAATTAAACTAGCTAACTGAATTGTCTTAAATTAACGAAACTTGTGCAAAAAATTTTTACTCTGTAAAAAAATCTCCAAAAGTTATTAAATTTTTTTTTAAAGTCAAATTCACCCGGTTTCATGGTACTAAAAAATATTTATTTATTTTAGAGAAATATATAAAATTAATTTACATTATTTCTTAATTTAAGGCATTTGGGCTGAAAGCCAATGTTATGGTATAGTGAAAAAAATTTATATTTAAAGGTTTTTATGTTGCGTGATGTGAATGAATTTGGTCTATATATCGTTGAATTTATGATGGGGGGAGGTAGCTAGTTTGATGTTGTTTATGGATTCGAAAACTGAAGGGTTGATGAATTCTGAAAGTTTTAGTGTTTCTTCATTTCGCTCTATTAGAGAAGATCTTGGGCACAGTTAGTATGTGCTGCACTGTAAGGTTAGTTTCACAGTCAGCGTATATTTCTTGTGTTTCACCGTCGAAGTAATGTCTGCTGTTAAAGAGGGCTTACCGACTCGGATGCGGAAGAGTTTTATGCATTCATCTCTCGTGAATTGGTGGTTGTATTTGATATGCTTGTTTGTTATGTGGTGACTTCGCAGGAAGCAGGAACTTCCTTGCCATTGATTATAGCGTATCATGTTTTCTTTAGTCAGTTGGGTTCTCTGTGCAAGCTGAAATAAAATTGGAGTTTCTACTATTAAGGGAAATCTTGAGGCTTGTTTTGCGGCTTCATCGGCTGATTCATTTACGGGTATTCCAGTATGGCCCGGCACCCAGGAAAGCCAGATGTTTTTGTTGGAATGTATTTGGTATCTGATGGACTCTAACGATGGACATTTGTTGTTAGCGCTCTTAAGTCCGTGGAGTATACTGAGGTTATCAGTACAAATAAGCGTTATTTTACGAGATGAGTTGGCAATTTTCAAAGCTTTTTTTATGCCAGCTAGCTCAGCGATATAGCTTCCTGCTGTTTCTGGAATAAGCCCTTGATGCAGCGTTGTAGCCTATCCTCCGATTGATAATCCTACGATTGTGCTTCAAGAAAGTCGCGGAACCCTGAAAACTTTTCGGCGAACCCGAGGGTTCCGCGGAACACAGTTTGGGAACCGAGGGCATAGAGGCAGAGTAAACAGATGACCTGTCTTCCTTGGGGACAAACTCTGCACTCATCCGAGACCGTAAATCGCCAACATTGTTCAACTTCCCGATTGTAGTGTATAGTGAAAATTGTACTCGAACTTGTCGACGAGTTGCAGTTAATTTTGGTCACGTTGAGGGACATTTTGGGGTAAGGTCTGCTTCCTTAAGTAGTCTCCTAACTGTCCATTAGCTTACGAGTTTCTATCGTACCTATCTCTGCTATTGTTGGACGTCAACGCTAGTCAAAGCACGATTTCAAAGAAACGCCATCACGATGAATCAGTCATAACATCGGGTGCCACACAGATCCTGGCCTCTACACTTACCTACGAGTTTTTCTAAACCTTCCGTAGATCTTTGATATGCAAGATTGGCTTAGACCGAGCTGACGGGGCACAGTACATTGGTTTATTATTGCAGTAGAGTGACAACTTGGCAAACTTCTACAGGCGTGGTTTCCATTATTTTCTAAGATTAGGAGGCCTAATAAGTCAAGATATGTTGAAATTCAATTTTAACAGCACAATCAACACCAGAGACCAACTATGGGTGCATTTATTGTGTATCAATGTATCAAACTCTTGCCTAATTTAAACAAGTATAATTTGTTATTTTTGTTATTATGGTGATATCGCGAAAACTATCCAATGGATTTTAATGATTTTACCCTTAATTTCATGTTTTAAATTCAAGCTTCAAAATCAGCCCATTAACAATTAATTATAGATATTGTATCCATCGCGATTGTTGTTTTTAGAAAGCAAACTTGAGTGGATTCCATTTTTTTGCTCGCAAGTGTAATATTCAAATTTGTTCCGGCATCTCCTGATTTAATTCAATTTTTTGAAATTAGCCTATTTTGAGAAAAAAATTTTAAAATAATTTATAGCTCCATACCAGTAGGAGATAGATAAAAATCTTAAGTTGGTAAGATTCTTAGAATTTCATTATCTATCCACCAAAAAAAATTCAAAACTCTAGCATTCTAATTAACGAACTTAGAAAAATTAGAAAAAAGACATAAAAGGACATTTTTCCTTTTATCTGCTACAATAATATAGACAAGCCTACCCGTGCGAGACCTCTCGCACAAAAAGTTTTTCGCGATCAAGAACCTATGCGATAGCATATAAAATAGATAAGTATCCATATAGGTTTTTGAACGGATTGGTTGTTTTTGACACTTCGCTTGGGATACAAATGTATACCAAAATGTATACTGGTGAATTTACATGTATCTTCATCTGCTTAATGCAGAAAAGTAGAGCAGGACAGAAGTATACAAAAAATCCAAGCGAGTGAAAGAGATCCATCAAGAAGATGAACATGTTCGTCTTCATTTCTGCATTATGGCACTTTCCCAGTGTTGCCGAAAGTACTCCCATAGGAGTATTGTACTACTTTCAACACCTCCGTACTCCTCCTTTCACATTCCAACTCCTATTTTTTTTTAAAGACCTAAAATATCTTAAACTTGAACTTTTATCTTCAAAAATGTCGTATAAAAGGGAATTTCACTCTTTCTTGTTTTGTTTTTTGTTTTTCGTTTGCCTCTTGCAATTTTTATATGTCAGTTCGGTATTTAATTTAGTGCCCGACTACACGATTCGTTTTTTCGGTTGTTGCGTCTTTCGTCTTTTGATAGCTTGGGTGAGGTAGAAATGTAGAGGGAAGGAAGTAACAAAAGCAGGAATGGCCTTTTTTTGGTTGAACTTTCACGTTTCTGATTTGGCAACTACAGTGCTCTTCATTGTAAACAAAAAACTATTTAAACAAAAATGAATGATTGGGAAAATTGTTTTTAGTGATTGAGTATACCTAATATACTAGTTTATTTGAGAAAGAAGTGATTACAAAATATTTTTATATATTACTACTGATTTTTTTCACACAAAACAACCCCAAATTCCATGAACGTCAAAGTAACGAAAGGAAGTACGTCCATATTTTCGCGAACTATGTTAATCATGAACGTTCGTGCCTGTGCAATCCAGCTCTTTGTAATGTTTGACCTTGCACTTTATTTATGGTGATACCATATGAAATTATAATGGGGAACTGTTTTCTCGTCATGTTGAAACAATGGCATAGATGTATCCCATAGTGTTGATGATATTCTCGGAATTAAAACAGTTTTTCCAGTATGTTATGATGAAAATACTTAATTGAGTTATTATCATCCTCGCCCATTGATCAAACCTTCATTAGCGTTTAGATTCCGTATTAGCATTACAGTCGTGTTTACGTTAATTTGTGAGATGGAAGGCCAGGATGACAAACACTATTTAGGAACTCAACAAAATACAGTTCTTCATCTACTAAATGTTTGCGTCATCTGCAATAATTTTGTCTGCAACATGATCATTTATTATTTCGCAATCTTCTTTTTGGGGCATGAAATTGCTCGATCAAGTAACTGCAAAACGTTGCCTTCATTTATGACATGTATATCATAAGATTTATGCAAATATTCATTTTCGGGGACATAGCAATATTTTGGAACTTTAATTGCATCTGGAGACAAATCATTTTAGTACTCCAACTCACCGTTCCCCAACTTTAAAAGCCAGTTACTAAAAATGGGATCGTCGTTTGTCCTCATATTTCCTTTTTTTGATTTTTGAGATTGTTTTATATTTGCTTCAATAATTGTTGTTCTACTGTCGTGCCTTACAACAGGAAGAACTTGCCTAAAATCTCCACGCAGGAATAGGCATATATGAGTCCGTTCTCTTTGAAAATGAGGAATACTTCTTGCCATGATGAAGAAATTTTACCAGTGCCTTCTGGTTCAGCAACTTTTCGAAGCAAAATTTGCAAAATTATGGATTGATTTTTTAATTTTAAATTTATTTTAATTTTTTTAAAGTTTATTTTAATTAAAAAAAAAAAAAAACAAGTACCTATATAAAATTCATCTTTCTCTTTTTAATACACGTTCCAGAGGTATTATGTCTGAGACAGTTAATTATCGCGAAATGGAGATAAGATCTTTTTTCTCATGCGGACTTATTCAATTTGGAAGTCTTAAATATCTCCCAAGCAATGCAAACAGTCACGCACGGAGAAGCTATACTGATATTCACACCTTGCAATTGCAAGTTAGTGTGATAATAATTATTATTTTTTATGCACCGTTTAGTTCTGTCTACGTCCAGTGCATTTACTTTATTTCCACCCACAACATAAATTGAACAGACCTGATTTCCCATCAGATGAAAATTAATTCGTTAAATAAACACTTCTAATTGCAATTCCAAAAAATCAAGTTCCTATGTCCCGAGCTACATTGCCCGATTTTACCACGAAGATTTTTCCAGAAATCGTGTGAAATGTACACACAGAACGATTTTTTCTATAAGATTTTTTCCTTGTCTTCTTCATTTTTGTATTGCTGTGCTCTTCATTTTTCATTGATATTCAATCACACCATCAAACGAACGGCACACTGACACCCAACACACACAAAAAACTGAATGCATCTATCTCTTTTTAATGCACGTTCCAGTGGTATTATGTCTGTGCTGACACTTAATTATAATGAAATTGAGATACGATCTTTTTGCTCTTTCGGACTTATTCAATTTGGATGTATTAAAGATCTCCCAAGCCAGTGGGAATAATTTAGTAACAGTTTAACATAAATACAATTATATAAAAGAAACCAATATAATTTTTATTCATATCGTTCAACAAATACAAATTCTTCGTTCACATTTAAGGTTAGACCGAACACAACACTTCACACACTTCACGACGCGGCGAAACATTATTTGTATGAAATTGTATGATATATCGCACTAAGCGGTAACTGAACTTCATACCAAATTATATATATATATATATTATTGTGAATCGCAGTTCCACCTGGTGCAGTCTAATCTCTAATAAAATTATTGAAAAGAAAAACAAACTTAATAAAGATGACAAACAAATATTCTATTTACAGAAATAAACAACTTTGTTCATATCTTAGTTCTTGATTACACTGTTCATGAAAAAAATGTACGTACTTCCTTTCGTTATTTTGGCATTCATGGAATTTGGGTTGTTTTGTAGAAAAAATAATCAGTTCAAATAATTAAAAATGTTTTAATCACTTATTTCTAAAATATATATAAATAAGTATATTAAATAACGGACAAAATTTCCAATTCAATCATTTTTGTGACACCACCGAACAGCATTGTGGTTGCCAAATCAGAAAAGTCAAAGTTCAACCAGAAAAAGTCTTGAAATTCTCTTTCCTGCTTTCGTTACTTCCTTCCCTCTACATTTCTACACCCTTAACCCAATCTGTGAAAAAAAACGAAAGACGAAACAATCAAAAAAATTAATCGTGTAATCGTGGTCTTAATGTTATTCCGACAACTTCAAGTGATTCCTTGCCTTTTATTCCATGCACACCACAATATATTGAACAGACCTAATATGCACGATTGGAAATTGGAATGTTTGTTTTGAAAGTTCATTGAAATTTGAAGTGTTCATTTTCATTGGAATATTATAATATTTTTAAAGCTAGTTTTTAATTAAATTATAAATATTTATAAAATAAAACTATAACTCTCGAAGTCCTTGGGAAATTTCGATTGTTTTGACACCTCAACCATTAAAATCGGTTCAGTATATTGGCTTAAAAACAGTCACGTACTACTGAAATAAAATATACTAGTACCGCCCAGTGGTCGAAATTCGACCATTCTCTATCTATGTAATAGGTATTTTAATAAAAAAGATTCTAACCCACTGAACAACGTACATGAATTTTTGTTGTAATGCCCTGCAAAACATCACACGCTCCACCAGGACCATCCTCATTGCATGCTTAAAGCACACTGATCATTCATAATCGTTTCAACTCTGGCTGTGGTGTGGCTGTGTGAGCTGTTGTTGTTTTTTTTGTCGGTTCTTCTGTGTGCTTCCTTACCAGCTTACCACTGCACTGCAGTGCTGTCGTTTCACAAATTCCGAGAGTAGCACTTTTCATAACATTTGGGGAGCAGTTTGGGAAGTTGTGGAGCCAAAGGATCTGATAAACCGACGCGAAAGCGGCGGAGAACATTCACTCTGCGGGCGAACGATTCACAAAGATAACAAAAACGAGAAATAAACAATGTTAAATAACAACAAAAACTGTCGTCGACGAATGTTCCGCGCCGATTTCGCGTTGGTTTGGGAGATCCTTGATTCTAGATATTTTATAAAATAAATAAGGGTATACAGTTAATTTCTACCGATATAAAATTCAATCGTTTTTAAGCTTTCTTTAGGTTTTCCGAGTTTGCATGAATACCCCTAATATGATCACAAATTAACAGAGATGTGAAATTTTTAATAGGAGTCAGGATTTGGGGAGCCTTTCTGAGACATGGGTAGCACAGTAGTCCTTTCAACAGGTAAGGAGCCAAATGCTACTATAGTAGCCATTCCGACAGCACTGCTGCACTGACGTCTATTGGAAGGTTGGAATATTGAATTCGCTGCACAAACGAAAAGTGATGGTGACCACCAGTGTTGCCGAAAATACACCCATAGGAGTATTTTACTACTTTCAACACCATCATACTCCCGTACTCCTCCTTCCACATTCGTACTCCTATTTTTTTAAAGACCTTACACTTGTAGATTACAATTAAGTTCCTTATTTTTATTCTAAAACTAATATTACTATGAATTAAGGTATCTGCCATAAGACAGATTTTTTAATTAAAGAGATATTTTCTTACTTTTGTTTTGTTGTTTGAAGACAAAAAAATGTCTGATTCAAAATACTCCCCTTTTTTGGCTGCAGTACTACCTTCTAATATTTTTCCCCGGCAACACTGGTGACCATTATCTATATAGTTTAATAAAAAAGAATGGCAATTCAGAGTGAAAACGTCAAACTAATCTTTTTTTTCTCTGGTGAAAACACTTCTAGATTAATTTTTAATCTACTCTTTTTAATCCGGATTATCTTAAGGTAGACACATAGTATTACTTTGAATTATTCTTACAAAGTATAACAATATTTCAAGCATTAATTCAACAAACCTTTTCATTTTATTGAACTACACATACTAATTCACGAAGTTCAATCAAAAACACTGGCTTCTAACCCACTGAACAACGTACATGAATTGTTGTTGTAATGTCCTGCAAATATCGTACACTCCACCATGACACATCGCATGCCCAAAGCGTAAAGCGTACTGATCATTCATATTAATCGTTTCTACTCTGGCTGTGTAAGCTAAAAATCGCGTCGTTGTTGTTTTTTTTTTTTTTTGATTTTTCTTTGTGCTTGCTTACCACTGCACTGACGTCTATTGGAAGGTTGGAATATTGAATTCGCTGCACAAAAGAAAAGTGATGGTGGCGGGGTGAGTTTGCAAGCGCTGTCAGGGGGTGTAGAAGCGAATAACTATATAAACAATAATTGAACTGCCTTAACGGCAAAATATAAACAAAATAATAAGTTTGCCGTAGAGTGACTGCTCATATCTTTGAAAAAAAGCAAACAAAAATATAATATGCTGCCATTAAGACATTCAAAAAGGTGCGGGTAGAAATCACTTTAACGTATTAATATAATGATGATTATCAAAAAATCCAAACTTATTGCACTATAAAATATATAAGCCTATCAATAAAAATTTTTTCTTTAACTCTACCTCTTAGCTAATCAATGATCTCAGCGTTGCACATGTGGCGTTACATTTTTTCGTTTCACAAAAATTCAACCTTGAAATTTCACTCTCAACGCGCCCAAAGAAGTTTCACTTGAAAAAAAAAGGATTTTTTTTTAATTCGTTTCACAAAAATGTATATACTTTATAGTTTAGAAGATTTACCATAAAAAAAAAAAAAAAATTCAACTTAACTGTTTTCGAGAAAATCAAAAACCACCAAAATGGCTGTTCTGGACCAGAAATATCTAATCTTTGAAAATTAAAAAAAATTATCAAAAAGTAGTTTTTCTTTATTTATTTTTATGTTTTGAATTTTTTTCAACAAAATACTTGGACCCGTTTTTTAGATAAACATAATTCTTTGGCGAACAAAAATTATATGGCATGTTCGTTTATTTTTAGTCCTAAAAAAAAATTTAAAAAACATGTGAGCATATTAGTCAAAAAAAATTATGTACCAAGTTTAAAAAAAATCCCTCCAGCTGTTTAGGCTAAAGGGGCGAGGACAGACAGAATTGCGAGACCCACTTTTTTCGCGTTCTCTATAATCGTAATGTTAAGGAAAATTAACATCTCGTGTTCGTTTTTTTTTTACGAATCCATAACTTATCATATAGTACCTATGTATGTATATCGCAATTAAAAAGATAGTTTGGTTGTTAGGGTTACCTCTTTAATTTTTAAAAGGGTCACAAGAAAAAGGTAAACACTTCAGACTAGATTTGGTTTATAAGTTTATACGACGTATGGTATGATTTTATTTCTTTAAACAACTTGTAAGTATAAAAAATTAAAATGTAAATAAAATAACATACATGTACTTGCTTTGTATATTCAATGTCTAAAGACCAAAGAAAAATATTATTTAATTATAGAAAAATAAAAAAACACGGAATTTTTGAAATATCTGTCTGTCTGTCCACCCACCTACAGCCACGGATTTTCTTCAAACTTCGTACCTACTGTTATCTGAGTAACATGCCCACACTTTTTTTTTAAGATCAAAAACAACGGTACTTGCGAAACAAAATTTTTTTAGCCATTGCTACTTTTTGGTAATTTTTTTTGTTTCAAAAAATTTTTTCTTTCGGTACCTGTAGCAGAACCACTTTGTACTTGTGATATATGTAGGCACTATATGGTAAGTTATGGATTCGTAAAAAAATCGAACTCAAGATATTAATTTTCCTTAACATTACGATTATAGAGAACGCGAAAAAAGTGGGTCTCGCCATTCTGTCTGTCTGTCGGCTGGAGGGATTTTCTTCAAACTTGGTACATAGTGTTTTTTGACTAATATGTCCACAGGTTTTTTTTTTAATTTTTTTTTTTAGAACCAAAACGGTACCTGCATTACAATTTTTTTTTCGACAAAAAAGAAAATAATATTTTTCTCAAAAATGACTCCGAGCATTTAAAAAAAAAAATCAAATAATTAAAATAAGAAAATGCTACTTTTTAACAATTTTTTTATTTTCAAAAATTGGTTATTTTAGGTACTTCCAGTACAAGCATTTTTTTTTTTTTGATTTTGACTTTCTTGAAAACAATTAAGTTGAAATCTTTCATTTTTTGTATGCTAAATTTTCTAAACTTTAAAGTATAAACATTATTGTGAACCGAATTAAAAAATATTTTTTTTTTTGAAAATTTAAAACAATATTTTGAAAACGCATTGGTCAATAGTTTTAAAACTAGGTGCAAAATAATTTTTTTTTATTTTGTAGAATACTTGAAAAAATCGTGTTTCTAAATTCAAAAATAACGGTACCTTCCATACAAAAAAATGTTGAAAAACCGTTAAGAAAAAACTTATTTTTCTCGAAAACGACTCCAAGATTTTTGATAAAAAAATGTGCGTATGGTCAATATTTTGATTTATAAAAAATACCAATAACGGTTATTAACGGTACCTGTCATTTACCGGATTTTTTGGTTTTCAAATTTCTCGTTAACGTCTACACCGATTTCAACCAAAATCTTAATGCAAAAGGCAATTTTGCAAATACAAATTTTCGAAAAAATAATTTTAGGATTTTTTAAAAAAATTTTGAAACTCTTTTTTTGAAAATTCAATATCTTGAAAACGGGCTAATGAATATTTTGTGTAAAATTTGTATTTTATTAAATACTAAATGTTGGCATACCAGATTTTATTTTCGAAAATGTGCGAAAAAATGTATATAATAAAAATTAATAATTAATTAATTTTTTTCATAAATTCATGTTTATCAAACAAATCAGATGGCATACTTTATTTTGAGCTCTAAATTTTTCAGCCATTACTATCACTTACTGACTCATATTGTCAGAATCTAGACTCAAACAATTTGTTTGAAAATAAAATCAAAACCATTTTTTTTAGTTTTAAAATAATTTTTTTTTATATGCAAAGTTTTCGGCAGTGCATAAACAAAAATGACCCACAGTGTATATTCTGCACATCTCCGCACCTATGGCTTTCCAACCATATACAATTTATCGATATCAGTTGGATACTTTTTGAGCGAATGGTACCAGAAATCTTTTTTAAGGCTATCTATACATAGATATATAGATAATTTATTTAATTTTTTTTTTAATATCATAATATTTTGGAACCCATACATATGTACTTGTACATCATCAATTTCTAGCTACATCAAAGTTGTTAGCTACGAAAGCAAGTTCGTGCGATCCAGTCGTGCCTATTTTTTTTTTTGTCTGCATTTTATCTTTCATCCCTATCTTAAGGTTGTACATTTTGTTTTTATCTTTTATTTCACCAACTCAACTGTGTTCATTTTACTGAATAGACAGACATTCCCTTCCTGCTGGGTTCTTTGAGTGCATCAACAAACCGCGCCCTCAATACAATAAAAATGCGTTACACTTAATCACAAGTAATTAGCAGCTCAGCTTCTTTTTTCATTTGACTTTGTTTTGGAAATGTTATGATTTGCTTTTGTTTTGTTGAATTTGACATCTTTTCATTGAAATTGGACACTGTGTTTCGGTAGCGACTAGCGACATTGAAGATACACAGAGAACATTTTATATTTGTATTCAGTGGTGGATTCAAATAATAACAAAACAGTGACGTTGTCTTGTGTGGAAATGAAAACGACTAAGCTGCTGCTACTTCGGATTCGGATAGTATGTGGCTCGTGCAAAAGTACTTCTGGAAAAGTGTGTGCTGTTGTGTCGCACGGAAATGGGGGCTGACGTTGAAGTTGAATGGAGAATGGGTGCTTTTCCTCCTCTTCTCTGCGTACGTACGTACGTATGTAGTTTTCATGCGCAGGCAGAAAGAGACAGCTCTCCCACGTGCCATCCATCCTACAGCACAGAACCAGACAGAGAAGTTCAGTGTGTATTATTTTTTGTATTTCAATAATTCCATTCCATACGTCGTCGTCGGGAGAAGACCGATTCAAGAGAGAGTGACTTTTTATTGCTACTCTACTGGCTTTGCTACTATGGCTGGAGAAAAACCATTCTAAATTTCTTTTATAAGTTGTGTTTTGTTTGTGTGACACATAGTTTATTCATATATCGTGTCGTAGAATAGTTTTCACAAAATTTCCATCAAATTGGTATATAACTGATGCATTCCAATGCTAAAAAAATTCTTAAATTCCATAAAACAAAGCCCATCTGTCCAACAAACCCAGTGTAATCGTTGTCGATACAATATATTTGCTGTTTCAATTAAAGAAGCCAAGGCAAGGCACAAGTGAGTCAGTGGTGTGTAGAGTACTAAGGTACGGTGGGGGGCGAAAAACTACGAAATCAATTGCTTACACCGCACGTCTTAGTCATAGTTATGTTTTTTTTTTCTTCCTCCCCATTTCCAAAGTCTTCGTTTTTAATCTTTCTTTTAAGCTCAAATCGTTTCTATTATTTGATTTGTTTTTGTTTGGCGGCAGAAAGAAAAAGTAAAAATATAGTCTAAATAATTAATGTGAATACAAATAAAATCCTACTGATAAAACTAAATTATTTTTGCAAATAAACAGCAACGTTCATAAACAAAAAAATAATCTCTTCGTTTTCTTATATATTATTTTTAGTTTTCCTTAATCCATCAGACTTTGATTTCCTATTAACCAAAGGCAATGGCAATGGTGTGGAAGGCGATCGAAGTTCATTGCTATTGAGATTCGACCCACTATTGGGTCATTCAGTGCCTGTTAATCTACCGGTGGTGAAAGCAAGTTCTTCCACACTATCAGCATTAAGTGCAGCCGCTTCCTCTTCGTCATCGTGGTCAAGTGATAGGCAACATCAGCAGCAGCAGCAGGAATTCAACATTCAAAATCGCCTTAGCCCAGCAAATGAAGAGGAAGAACATTTTTATGATAGTAATAGATCATTTCGACTGGAGAACGGGTTAACTCAAGCTAAACCAGAAGAGCCACGAACAATTGAGGAGGGAAGACAACAAAAACAGAAACCCATTCAAATCACATCGAGGAACATAAAAGTAAGATGTGATTATAAACTATATTGTAATGTTTATTTTGTATGTTCGTAGGTATTTGTATAGATAAAGTCATTGTTGGATAATGATAAGGCTGCATCAATGTTTGCAATGAGAGGACAAAGATTATTGATTAGTTACTATCTAGGAGATTTATTGTATCTTCTTATGATTACAATGAAAAACTAATACTTTGTGGAAGCGTACAAAAATATGAATAATAATGATTGAATAAAATATGATTAAGTTATCCAATATTAAAAAAAAAGTGGTCAGATGTCATTAAAAATTATGACATTCTTAAGAAATTATAAGAAAGAGATGAAACCACTTTTTTACTACTTAAACAATAATATGTTAAGTTAAATTTTAAACATGATTTTTTGTCTCAGAGACGAGAATTCTGGGTTTCAGAAATCTTGCCATATGTATAAATCTAGAAACAGCTACTGGAGAAATTAAATGTAAAATTTTAAACATAAATTTCACCTCAGATACAAGCATATATATTTGCATATACATACATACATATACATATATGTACATTAGTTCGTTAGATGTATTTAAAAAATCAATATTTTGAACCTCTATCTTAGCCGTAATTTTCTTGTTTGTCTAAACAACAAACCACATTTTTCTAGCTCTCTTATCGCTGCCAACCGTATTAAGGTAAATAGTCTTAGGCTAAGCGCGCATATGCAACTTTCAGTCCCGAAACAGTTTGGATGCTAAACTGAATCCCATGCTCTTATATGAAAGCGCGCGCTCATGCACTACTTAACAGAATGTTTTTTGACACAAACAAAACGATCACCCCAAGTGAGTTGCTGGGCTTGTGTGGTAGATATTCTTCACCGTAGACGAGCTTCGGTCAGCAAGAACACTTATCCGAATTTAAAATTTTTTTTCAACCGAAATGGCTTCTTTCAAAAAATTATAACTTCGATAATATTGATCAGATCTTCAATGTTAAGGCCTTTAAATAAAGATGAAATTTCAGGCTACATTCTGTATAAAAATTATTGGAAAGAGAAAAATTTCATACTAACATGGTGTTAAAAGATCGTATCAATTTGATTTTACATTACATTTTTGCCGATTTGGCCATTTAATGAGGCTTATAACTTGAGTTATATTTGTCGGATATTTAAAAACGAAGTACTTGGGTGTAAAAATATTTGCAAAGTTATGCAGAAAATCATACTAAAAATGTGATTTACTGAAAATTCAATTCGATTCTTGGCATTATACAATTTAAAAGTTGGTAAAAAAGTTGCTTATGTGCGCAGTCATCAATCAACTAGTGATTAAACTATTTAATTTCGGTAAGAGTTGCATGTGCGCGCTTAGCCTAATATGGTATGAGTTGGTTATTTGAATTACAAGTTCTAGTGCATCGTTTTGGACAGTAATTCTGCAAAGTGTTAAGCTAAGTTCTAAGGACAGATCTTATAGTTTTCTAGAAAATCATATTACAAAAGAGTTATATGAGCATATGGCTTCTATTATAACTGCTTACGTTTTCGTATTATTAAAAAGCGAATTGTGACATTGGAATCGAGTGAAATTTCAATTCGCCAAACTGTTGAAATCCGAGGCGAATGTAATCAAGCGTAAACAATGTTGCCAAAAGTCACATTTGCCAAATTTTTGTTGTGGAGTCGTAATAGGTTTGTTCCTTACCCAGTTTCAAACAGTTCTAGACTACCAGATTTAGTCATATCTCGTTCAATCTTCGTGTCAATTGGACAGACGGCAAAGTCATGCCTTAATGAAAATTGTAAATCGTATTTTTTGAATAATATAATAAAAATCAAATCTATTTTATCTAAATCATATCTCGTTCCACAACGAAAAAATTGTGCTGTTTCTGACTCAAGGACTAGTTTTTCTCTTTAAGAAGTTGCTCTAGATTTGTGTTGTTGATAACAATCAAAAGAAAAAAAGTGAATCTATATATCATTTAATAACTAAGTCGAGATTAAATTGTTGCTTTTTGTTCATTGCATTGTTTAAAGTTTGTCTTGTTTTATAAATTTATAAATGAATAATTTTAAAAAGTAATACAAATTTAATAACTAAATTTATTGTTAGGCGTTGGAAACTAATAGCAACAAATCATTAACAAAGAATCATTTAAATCCCGTTGTCTTGTGAGTTTTTTGCTGTTTAATCAAAGCATAAATAAATACAAACCATACTCACCCCATCTTAGCTTTAGGTTCAAGCTAAGTGCAGACGATCTTGTCAGATCTTACAATATTGTCATATCTATCATTGGAAAGCAATTAATTGATGAGATGATTGGCTGGCAATTACAATGGGTACGTTTCATATTCAGTCAACATCCATTGAACGCTAATCTGCATCAAAATAACTTAATTTTTTTGAGATGTCAAGCTTATAACTTTTCATCAATACTTTACCTAAAGTTCGTTTATAAAAAGAGAATCCTTGACATGGATACAAAATTCCTTCGAAATGTACGGAAAATTTAGTTTTAAATTTAACTAACGCGACCGCACAAACAATTATAAAAAGTTAAACATTTTTTATTTCAAAAATGACAATTTTGACAAGAAGACACTTGATTTCAAATTAAGGCAGATATTTCTTGACTAACTTTCCAGTCACTTTCCAATAAAAGTTCCCTTCATTTGAAGTCAATTTTGTGAAAGCTGGCCAATCACAGAATAGAAAATTGCCTTACTTGCAAGTCCCCTTAGTCATCTGAACGTACCCAATGATGATTCTGACAATATTGTAAATTCAAACGATTGTCAAAACATTTGGGAGACATTTTCACTGGCCGATTTGACAATATTTCAGATCTAAAAGATAAGTGTGTTTTTGTTTTTAATTCTTGAGCGCTGAATCTAAGCTATTCATTTTACGCTACCATAAAGATGGGTTGATTCATAAGGCCGGATTATTTAGGTTTCGCGTGTATTGCGTAGGACCAGGTTTCTTGTTTTTTATTAACTTTACTGGATAGTTTCAAAAGCTTCTATACGATAAAAAGGAACGTTAAAAATTTATTTTCACCGTTGTTCGGCAATTCATATTTTACGATTTATTTTTTCAAATAAATTAGATTAAGATGTGGAAAATGATTTTAAAAAAAAACTCATTATGAGTACCAAAAAAACACTATCTAGCCGTTCAAATTTATATTATTGTCAATAAAGTAGTATTTAATAGCTCACATAATTTAAAAGGCAGGACCTAAGATCGTTTAAATAAAACCTGAATTAAAAGACAATAGTAAAAAGGAATATAAAAAAGTTTTTGTTGGCATAGTTACACACAGGGAATTCTCACTTTTTTGTTTGTTTGTACAAAATCGAGATTTGAAGTGAAAAGTCGACAAAACTCCAATTTAATTATTTTAATTTTTATAGGACAATTTGCAAATACTATTATTTATTCTTGATATCACAATTAAACAAAAATAAAGAGTCAACTACTGATTTTTTGTTTATTCATGTATTTGCAATCAAAAAAGCTTTTTTTTCCCTAATTTTACCAAAACAAGTCTTCTATTCTGTTTTCAGAACTGTGCGCAGGTTTCTCAAGAACGGGTAAGCCGATTTCCATGCTGTTTGTTTTGTTGTTTTAGGAAGGTTTGTAGACAACTAAACATAAAGTTGCGTTTTATTTGGAAATTGTTTAAATTGTCATTAAACAAAAACGCTTCACCATGCTCCCAATTTTAATAAAGCTTTTAAATTTTAAATACAAATATATCTTTTTATGTACATATACATATATTGTGTATGTATACATACATATAGCAGAGTGGCTTAGCTTTTTCTAATATTAAACACTAAAAGAACGCTTCACCCAACTTTTACCATTATTATTGATAGCGTCCTTCTTTAAATCTTGTACCATTCGCATGCATGGCAAAATTTGTAAAGTCAAGAATACGCAAAGTTTTTTAATTTCTCCGATCATTCTGAACTAATCAGCCTTCCCGTTGTTTTCGATACAAACATTCCTGGGAACGTCCAATTTCTTCTTTTAGGAAATCGGTTTTGAAATTCAAATAAAACTATTTGCAAGAATTATCATAAAATAAAAAGCTCAGAAAAGCAAAATTTATGTATGTAAGTAAATAGTTTGGAGGTAAATTATCGCAAATAAAACTTCCCTGGCAATGTTTCCCTGCTTTTAAAATTGGTAACTTGAATGATGGTTGAAAGATGCGAATAAATAAAGACTTTGATTAAGCTTTTCCAAATAATTTTGTAGTCGCTGTGTCAAATTTTATTGTTGGACTGCATTGAAATCCGAATGTATTCGTCACTATTTAAAAAAAAAATGTGCAACGCTGACAACTTTGAGCTCGAATCCACGTTTAAACCTCACCAGTTTTCATGGAAAACTTTAGAACAGAGATACTCAAGCTTAACATTTGATTCACATTATTGATAGAATGAACTCTTTGAGTGAATTATTTTGCAGAAAAGACTACTTTTGTGTTTGTTTCCCAGAAAATGTTTAAGATGCATTGCAATAATGGGATATTGTTATTGAGTCCTCACAAAAAATGTTCATCCTTCAAATGAGCACGCAAATTCAAATTGTTGTGTTTACTTCGTGTATGTGTTTTTTTCTTGTTATGTTTCAGGAAACCAATCATCTATAAGCATTTGAAACATTTAAAGGTCAAACATTTTTAATAAAATATACATTTTCTTATCAATTTTTCAGAAGAATGTCAAAATGAGTGTCGACGTGATGCAGGACATGAAAATTGAAAACGATAGCAAAGCCATCGAAGAAATTGAGTAAGCATAAAAGAAAACCAGTTTCAATTTCATTTTTTAATTTGTTCCTTTATTTGCTTTTTTGCAGCACACAAACTGATAAAAAACAAAACTTCGAAATGGATGAATTAGAGAAAAAAATTAAAAATGAAGTGTGAGTCTTGAAATATTCTTCTTTTTTTTCTCTAATTAATAAACTTTTCTCTTAAATAAAGTCTGAAAACAGAAGATATAGAAAAGAAACTTAAGGAAGCCGAGCAACGTGAAGAGGCATTAATCAAAAGGATAACAGAAAAAGATAAAGCAATTACCAAAATGAAGTTAGTGTACTTAGAGAAATTTCATTCAAACATTGGTTAACACTTTGTTTCTTTTTTTATTGATTGTGTGTAGTGGTGTCATTGAAGCGTACGAGAAAGCCATCGCAGAACTTATATCAGAAAAAGAACATTTATTACAGAATTACGAGAAACAATTAACAGAGGTTAAAGCCGACCGAGATTCTAATTATCATCATTTAACCTCTTTAGAAACAACATTCTCTGATTTGCATGTGTAAGTATGATTAATTTTAAGTTAAATTATTAATTAACTAATTGGGGCTGGGGTTAAATCTATTCGTATTTTCTTCTTTGTATAATATGAATTAGAGACTAATTGTACTTTTTAGTTCATATAACATACTATCATTCATATTTAATACTACGATTACAAACTCTATAAATTTAAACTACTTCATGATAAACTCAACAAGCATTAAGAATTTTATATATTTTGGTTTGTTTTAAGTTTCATCATCGTTTGATGTAAAAAGCTATGTTGATTTGATGCATTTACGATCATTTATGAAATTGATTGTGTAAGAGTTGACTCTCGCTTTAAAAACAGATTTTAGAGCACACTCCCATTTTAAAAGTGATTTAGAGCCGGTTTTAATTGTAGAATATACACAAGATTACGTTGGTGATCTAATTTCGCCTTCTTCTGCATTCAAGTTTTTGTTTTGTTTTTCAATAAAATAACTCATACGCATCTAGCCTGTTGCACTTGTTTATTCAATCTGATGCAATGTTCTTTTCCCCAATTCTATGACCATTAATATTATTAGAATATTATTAGTTTCAGATGCAAAAATGACTTCTGTGGGAAAATGTAGTTGGTGCTGTAAATTAAATTAACGAACAACTCGTTTTTTTTTGCACTTTAAGACTATATCTCGAGGACCTTAGGCAACTCAACAATTCTGAGAACTTATGTATTTGAACTAAAGACACCCTTCTGATTCTGTAACAAGTTTTTTTGGATACAACATTGATTGGTGGTGTGATATAACTTTAAAAAAAAAGACCTGAGCCAATGTAACAGTTCTGAAATCGGATTCAAGTTCAAGACATTCATTTCTTTGAAACTTGTTTTGCCCTGCATTTTTTTTTAAATAAAAAAAATCACATTTTGTTCCCGACATTTTTAACTTTTTGAATACACCGCGTCCATCACAAAAATGCGGTCGACAACGATTATCGATAGTTGTCGATCGCAATCGACCACCACAATACCGTTTTCTCAATTTGTCGATCGTTGATCGCTCGTTAGCGATTCTCTCCCATCTGCTGTCCTGTCGGGCGATATCATCCCTCCAACGTTGTAACTGCCTTCCCTTTGTCGTAACTTAATAACAACAACACAAATTAATTACGTCACATATTTTTGCAGGAAATTTAACGCTCTATTTTCGATTTGTAGTTCTTCAGTTTATTTTATCAGGATAAATAAAACAATCATTTCATGTGTATTTAAGCCAGGGCCAACATTTTCCGACTTGAATATTATACATTATTAGGTGTCAAGGCAGACGTTGTTCAAGCCCTTGTGGAATGTGCTGCAATGGGTTTCATTTCTTAATTTCCTTTTATGAACACCCACCAAAAATTCCATAGCTAACCCCGATCAGTTGAAACCATTAAAACGAAAAGAATATTTGAAATCAGAATATCATATTATTGTTTTGACGAAACTATCTACTATAGTTAAGAATTAATATGTATACAAAAGAATATCTTCCCGAAGGTCAATCCTCTAAACATTACCATTTGAATACAAAAAGGATTGTTTGGCATCAGCTAGCATTTTTATTATTTTTACCCTATTTCACCTTGTAGCTATCTAAATTTTGAAAAATATCCATTGCTAAAGTGATGAACGGGTAATATTATTGTTCCAGTTAATAATAATAATAAATAATAACTTCAACTATATGCGTGTAAGACCTCAGGTCTTTTAAATGCACTGCACGGCACTAGTGAAAAGGAAAGAAGAGGTTTTTGTTGAATTGAGAATTAGATGTTAATTATCTCATGAGATTCTACGGGTGGAATTCAGCTGAAACCGGGAAATATAGAAAAGAATGCTACTTAGACTGGGGCTCGAACCAACACGTCCAGGTTAGCAGTCTATAAGACACTATATCCACTGTGCCATTGTCACCCGCGTTATGATTTTTCCAAAACAAATGAAGAAAATGATCTCTTAAGAAATTACATTTTTATTATTCTCTACATTGCATATTAAAAAACGGCTTTAAATGTTAAGAAAATTCATTTTTGAATTCATTTAAAAAATTTCGAAATTAAAAGGAAATTTTTGAAGTCAAAAAAGGAATAATTGGAACGTAATGCTTAGCACTGAGTTAGCTATAATAACCATATGTCGTCATGCCAAAAGGGCAACTCCGAAATCCATGGAGCTATAAGCCGTTTTGTAGAATATAACGAGTACCTAGTACCTACGGCTATAATTTTTTATTTTTACTATTTTATTTTGTTTGTGTTTAGAAATAATAAAGCGGAAGGTGAGCATATAATTAGCTATTGCATCGCGCCTCGTCTGTTGAAAAAGTCGGTACCATACCAACCAATTCAAAAGCAATAGAAGGATAAGTTGTTTCAGGTTGCTTTGGTTAGAAATGAATTCTTCCGTTGCATTTAGATACAATAATTATATATTTTTGAAGTTCTTATTAACACCTCAACTCCATAGGCCATTAACGATGTCCATAATCCAATCTTCAATCCAATCCACAATCTGATTTGTATGGATATGTCACTTCTTGGACATGGATTTTTGCGACTCATTTGTTTAAACATGTTCCATAGTCCGGCCATCGTTCATGGCCCGTGGAGTCGGGGTGTAACAGCCCTATTCTGCTATTCCCGTGAACCGTAGATCCAATTCACCAATTCGATTCCCTTTCGCTCTGCATTTCCATTCTGCTATCCGACGGGTGACCTACATTATCCCAAGCCAATTTGGCATTCACTCAAACAGCTGTTCCCTGTGCATGTGAAAGTCATAAGAAGTTTCAATGAATTGTTTTGGTTCACTTTTTTATTAAAAAAGAAATAAAAACAAATATGGACAGTTTTGCACTCTTTTGGACTCTTTTCCCACTTCCAAATAAACAAATATTCTTAGTTAAGCAAAAAAAATTGTTTCTACTCACATTTTCCCAAGCACTAAGCAGATACACAACCAACAATTGAAAGACCGGAACATTTTATATGCGGATCTGAATTGTATAAAAAGAGTCCGTTCACGTAAATAATAGAATACCACACCGTATTACCGACATTGCCGACGTAAATCCACATTCACTTGAATGAATAGCAGAATAGTAACAAATGAAAATTCAAGCAAAATTCTGATAAAAGTTCATGGATTAATATAATAATTGAAACAAGAATTCGTGTTTTCAGTTGAACGATTTGGAAAAGAAAAAAAGTTATTTGAAAACACAATTCAAAGCTAATAATTTTATAAGTAAACAAAATTTAATTCTAAAGTATAAAAGAACAGAACAAAGTGTTTCTTTTAACACCCCCACTGAATTAGATTTTGCCAAAGCGTAATCCGAGTGCAGTAACACAAGCGTTGTGCTTCGGGGCTGATAGAGCCTCGGTCATCACATCAGCTGCCATATCTTTGGTACTAACGTGTTTTAAAATTATTTTGCCTTCATCGATTTTTTCTCTTATAAAATGGTGTTTGATATCAATGTGTTTGGTTCTTCCATGATAAGTACTGGTAAGAGCCAAACTTATAGCACTTTGATTGTCACATCTGATTTATTGTCGAGTCTGGTGAATTTGGAATGAGCTCTTTCTGCAACATTATCAACCAAGCTGCTTCTTGAGCTGCAGCTGCTAGTGCCATTAATTCTACTTCGGTGGTTGAGATAGCAACAGTTGGTTGTTTCTTCGAATTCCAAGAAATAGCACAATTGTTAAGCAAGAAAGTATAGCCGGTTACAGAACGTCTTTCATCAGTATCACTTGCCCAGTCAGCATCGCAAAACGCAGATACATTGTTATCACCACTGGTATAAACTAGTTTCATGTCAGCTGTTCCCTTAAGGTACCGTAGAATATCTTTAACTGCCGTCCAGTGTGGTTTCCCAGGATTTTGATTGTATCGGGTGACCGTACTCACAGCAAAGCTGATATCGGGACGAGAAACTTGAGCCGCAAACATTATACTACCAACAGCTTGTTGGTAAGGCACATCAGTCATTTCATCGCGTTCAGTTTCGCTTTGCGGACACATCTCTTTCGTCAGTTTTTGATTAGAATCTAAGGTCGTCTTCACTGGATTACAATCCATCGTATTGAAACGATTAAGAATTTCATTAATGTATAGTTCTTGATCTAATGAAATCATTCCCTTCTTGCGATCTCTTTTGATTTGAATGCCCAAAACAAAACGTGCTTCACCGATGTCCTTCATTTTGAAATTCGATTTTAAGTTGTTCTTTAATTCCAACTTTTGATTTTCGTCATTTGATAAAATTAGGAGATCATCTACTTAAACTGCTACGTATAACATTTTATCTCCAGATATTTTATAATATACGCAAGGATCAACTTTCGATTTTGACAGACCGAACTTTAGAAGTGCTGCATCCAATTTGTTGTTCCAGATGCGACTAGCTTGCTTGAGACCATACAAGGATTTTTTAAGCTTGCACACCTTTGAACTATTGTCACAAAATCCCTCTGGTTGCAACATAAAAATCTCTTCGCTCGGTTCGTCTTGAAGAAATGCACTCACTGCGTCCATCTGATCGATATCCAGGTTATATTTTGCGGCCATTGCAAGTAAAAAACGGATTGAGGTATATCGCACCACAGGGGAGTAAGTTTCCTCATAATCGATTCCATGTTTTTGCGCACAACCTTTAATAACAAGTCGAGCTTTGAGTCGGGAAATCTTGCCTGTAGCATCTTTCTTGGTTTTGAAAACCCACTTGCAATCGATTGGCCTCTTCTTGAGCGGAATGTCGGTCAACACCCAAGTCTGATTTTCAATCAATGAGTCATATTCTTCCTTCATTGCTGCTTTCCAAAATTTAGCATCGCTTCGGTTCAACGCATCTTGAACTGTTAATGGATCGTAAAGCTCAGATGTCTTAGCCTGACAAGCAAAATTATCCATTCCGACAGGCTTCGGTGTACGTTGAGAGCGTCTTGGTTCAGCAACACTGACTTCGGAAATTGGTATCGATGGAGTGTAACTGACATCACTCCCTGAACTTTCATCGATTTCTTCTTCTTCAGAATAGAATGTTTCAGTTGTTGTATCGCAGGCATCTGAGTTTGTACCTGAGATTAGTATGGTTTGTTCGATGCTGTTGTCATTTTCAACGTTAGTGAAATCTTCGACATGAGTTTCGTTCGCATCTATTTCACCAACATCAACAGCTTATCCACCATTATCAACAGTTAATTCGCCAGCATCAACATTTAGTTTGCCAACATTCACATCTAGTTCACCAATATTCCCATCTAATTCAACAACATTCCCCACTGAATTCGATTCATCTGGGAATATATAGAAGTAATTAGTATTATTTGCATCGTTTACCTTCTTTTTATCCAGTCGACAGTTCTCAAAAAATATCACATCTCGACTAATGACAATTTCATTTTTATCGGGTTGATATAAACGATAGCCTTTGGTATCTTCGCAGTAACCCAAGAATACGCAACATTCTGACTTCGGATCGAACTTTTTGCGACAATGTTTCGGAACGTGTACCATTGCCTTGCACCCAAAAACACAAAGGCGACTCAGATCAGGAACTTTTCCAGAAAAGGTATGTTCGGGAGTCAAACCACATGCTGATTGACAAGGTGACCTGTTGATGACATACACAGCAGTAGATACAGCTTCCGCCCAAAATTTCTTGTCAAGTCCAGCGTCAAACAACATGCAGCGTGCTCTCTCGATGATCGTTCGATTGGTTCTCTCTGCCAAGCCATTCTGTTGTGGCGTATATTGTGTAGTCGATTGATGTCGAATTCCATTTTGCTTCATCAACTTTTCAAAGGATCTGTTACAAAATTCGGTGCCGTTGTCGGTTCGTAGTATCTTCATTTTCTTGTTGACTTGTCTTTCGGTCAAATTCTTGAATTCGAAAAATCTTTGAAAAGCTTCAGACTTTGCTTTCAAAAAATAGACAAACACTTTTCTGCTGAAGTCATCCACAAGAACCGTTTATATACCGTGCACCACCACGAGAAACGACATCAATAGGACCACAGAGATCACCATGAATTATTTCAAGCACTTCTGTCGCTCGAGTTCCTTTTTCCTTGAATGGCATTCTGGTTTGCTTGCCTTTAACGCAAATCTCACAGATCTCTATTGGTTTTCTTCAAATCAAATCCAGGAACACAATCTCTTAATTTCAACAGGCTTTCGAAATAAAGATGGCCCATGCGACGATGCCTCAAGTTGCTGTCCACTGCCTTGGATTTCTTGACATTGACGTTCGCCATCATACTCACGTTAACATTCGGTCGATTCAGCTTAAACAAATCACCAACATGCGAGGCTGTAGCTATCACTTGCTTATCGTTGCTAAAAATTTGACAACCCTTTGAATCGATATAAACGGAGTTTCCTTTCTTGACCATTTGTCTGACTGACAGTAGATTGACGCACAAGTCAGGAATATACAGAACATTGTTGATGGAAACATCTTTGACATCCTTCTGAACAGCGATTTGTAACTTCATGTCACCAATGCCCTTTACAGATAAACGAGAATTGTTGGCACAGCCTATTTCGCTTCTAACTGGTTGATTCAAACTTGTGAGACACTCCCGCTTCATAGACATGTGAGCGGAGGCACCTGAATCAATATACCAGTCATCATTGCCAGCATTGGTTGTAAAGGCAGTGAATAATCCATGCATCTTGGATTTGAAATCATTGCTCTTTGTGTTCTTCTTTGGACAATTCCTAGAAATGTGTCTGAAATCTCTGCATTCGAAACATCTTGTACCACGGGATTTCTTTGTTGTTTTTCGTTTACCAAAGAACACAGCGGATCCAGCTTGATCGTATTTGACATCTTGCAGCAGTTTTGTCTTGATAGCATCTGCAGTGATCGGTGTTCCTGAGCTTTCGAGTCCCATTATCATCGGGCAATACTCGTCAGATAACCCAGCAAGCAACAAAGTGCCTACCCATTCATCGCTAACATCCATAGCCACAGATCTCAATTTGTGGGCAGTGTTAACTATCTTCGTGACGTATGACTCAACGGAATTACTATCCTCCAAGCGTGTATTTATCAAGCTTCTTAAAAGTCCAACTCGACGTGTTAGTCCTGAATCTTCAAAAGCTCATTCTAGATTGTTCCATGATTCTTTCGCAGTTTTCGCAGACTGCACATGGACAAAATTGATCGGCTCGATCAATAAGATTATTTTTGCTCGGGCTTTCGTCACTTTCTTGGCATCTGGTACTGCATTAGCTTCATATTCAATGCAATCCCAAAGGTCTTCCAGTTCGAGGTACGTCTAAACCGCAAACTTCCAGGAATCCCAATTTGCACGGCCTCTTAGTTTTTCAATGGACGGGACAACGTTCTGAGACATCTTGAAATTTTTCTTAAATTTTCAATATTCCAATTATGTAATGCAAAAAAATAGTTATCTGAAATCTTTTTCATTAATTCTTCTATTTAACCATATACATATATTAAGCATGGACTGCGCCCATAACCTGATAAAAGTTCATGGATTAATATAATAATTGAAGCAAAAGAATTAGTGCTTTCAGTTCAACGATTTGGAAAAGAAAACAATTTATTTTAAAACACAATTCAAAGCTAATAATTTTATAAGTAAACAAAATTTAATTCTAAAGTATAAAAGAACAAAGTGTTTCTTTTAACAAATTCCCCCCGTTGGATAGCAGAATAGGGCTGTAAGACACTTATAATGTAATTTTGTCAACTCTGTTTTTTTTTTCTTGGCTATTTCCTTTGGCCCAAGCAAAACTCCCTTAAGCCCGTGTGACTACATTTTTTTCTTCATTTTTGGCTAATTAAATCTCGTTTAAGTGTCAGACAAGACAAAAAAAGAAATTACTATTTACATATGTATGTGTAATAATTGGTTTTGTTATTGTCTTGAGTGTAATTTTTTTGCTGAGTTGATATACACTCTCTCAAAAAACACGACTATTGCACCCCTATACTGCTATTCCCGTGAACCCTAGATTCGATTCCCTTTCGCCCTGTATTTCCATTCTGCTAACCGTCGGGCGACATACACGTAAACAGCAGTTCCCTGTGCAAGTGAAATCTTAAGAAGTTTCAATAAATTATTTTGGTCGATTATTTTTTTTTTTTAAAGAAATAAAAACAAATATGGAAAGTTTTGGACTTTTTTCTCGCTTCCAAATAAAACAAATATTCTAGGTTAAGCTTAAACTTTGTTTGGTTCTTTGTACTTTTAATAATATGTAATTGAAAGATGTCGCTTTCAATATATACGATCTAATACGCTGCGCCACGCTTTCTAGAATAAGCCACCAAGTCTCCCGGGGAGTTCTTTTATCCGGAATATTTTTTAAAAGAGTAAAATGCTTGTCCCGCCAAATGAGTTGATATTTTAACTTTTTTAGACGAGAGGTATTTATTTTTTTTTAATAAGGTAAAGAAAGCAAAAATGGAGCCCGTAGCGTAATGGTTAGTGCGTTCGACTGTCACGCTGGAGGTCTGGGATCGCTTCCCAGCCTCGTCCACCTAAAAAACTAAAAAGTTTTTTTTCAGGGCTACTGCCTCTTGCGAGGAATTGACAAATCCTCCAAGAGTATCACTTGTCATGAATAAGTGCTTCTCGTCAGCCGTTCGGATTCGGCATAAAATTGTAGGTCCCTTCCATTCTTGTCGAAAGGCGCACACAAGAATGGTTGCGAGTTGTTAGTCACTAGGCCCTGGTTCTTCATGAGCCGTTGTGCCCCCCCCCCCCCCCCATTTATTTATTTTTTTTTTTTAAAGAAAGCAAAATTCCAATCAGAAAGCAGGGAAAAGGGAAACATTTCCCTGGTAATACTCATTTAGAATTGTATTTTTTAAGTACACGCACTTCTTTAAGTACGCAAACATTTTTTAAACACACGCTGCTTAAATGATTTGTCTAATCAATGGCATTTTTCTCCACAGTAAATATGAAAAGAGCAAGGAAATGACATCTCAACTTAAAAGTAGTGAAGAAGCATTACTAGCTGAAAAACGACAGAACCTGGAAAACCTTAGGTTACAGGAACAGCGGTACGAAAAAATGAAAAATCATGCCATGCAGCAATTGGAAATGTAAGTAAAATTCTTAATCTATTTTTGAGACCAAACAAAAAAAAAAAACACACACAAAATCTTATATTTTAATTATATTTCAGTGCGAACAAAAAACTCGAATCCTTAACAAAGAATCACTCAATGGAAATAACTAAACTGAAAGCTCTTCTAAAAAAAGAAGAAATTTCGAGGGCCTCCATGACCGAGCAATTACAACAAAAAACTCGAGAAAACGAGGAACTGGTTAAAATATGTGATGAACTTATCAATGGCCAAGGAAGTTAAAGTCGTTTATGTTTTAACTTTCTCTAAAATTTGTTTTCCACTTAAGTTTACAAATCTAAAGAACAAAAACAAACAAAAAAAAAACGTACTTCTTTTTTTTTTGTTTCCTGTCGTGTCTAATTTTTATTTAAATATAATTGTTTATAATTAATTTTTTTTTGTTATAATTAAACTAATAATTTATTTTGCCAACAAACAATTTAATGAGATTTCGGCGACAAAGAGAAAACATAATAACAGAATAACATCAACAAATTAAAATACGAAACAAAAAAAAAAACTCTATAATC
This sequence comes from Melangyna quadrimaculata, assembly GCA_949320155.1. NCBI lineage: Eukaryota > Metazoa > Arthropoda > Insecta > Diptera > Syrphidae > Melangyna > Melangyna quadrimaculata. Next base: position 202,265,889 of record OX439483.1, on the reverse strand, counting down.
TTTATTATTTTCTCATTATTATTACTAAAATATATATAATTGATAACTATATGTAAATTGTGAGAAAAACCATTTACTCTACAGTATAAGGTATTAGTTTAATATTAAAATTATTGTTTCTAATTAATTAATTTATACTTATATACATATGTATACACACGCATGTATTACGACACCAATTAGTTCTGAGTCACAAGTCGGCTTGTTGTTGATATTGGATTTTGGTTTCTGTTTTCTATTATTCCATAGTTTCATAAAAAAAGTAATAAAAAAAGCACTGTTAGCCAAAATAAACAACTTACAAAATACTAAAATAAAAACGCCTCATTCCCATGAAGACCATTAAATAATTCACAATTATTACATATAAACCAGTTTGTGCTGGAAACAAATACAACTACAAAATATGCTAATAAATTAATTTTTTGCCTTAAATCAACATTATATAGAGTTGAGACTGGCAAACAAAAAATCTTATCGGTTCATTAATTTATAATATAATAATTTCTACAAACGTAAATAGTTTTCTCACACGCCATTTTCTAAAACAAATAAAACACTGGATTTATCATGAAAACATAATCACTTTCAGACAGTAGTAAATGTTGAAAGAGTTATTCGTTTCCTTAAACAGTTTTTAAATAACATATCGATTTTTTTCAAAGATGGTACCGGTGTCTGAAAACATTAGCGTTTTTTGATCAATGATGAAATATATCATTGTTAAACTGTTTATCATGAAAAATAATTCCATATGGATTTTTTTGAAGTTTTGCCTGTTGTAGAAATTTATTGGGTATTTTTTCAAAACAATTATAATACATCGCGTATTGTTTCCAACCTGAGATAAGTACAGCTATTGTTTAGGAGTTAAATCATGTAAAAGCTTTAGCAAGAACAACTTGTGAATAATAAAGGTATTCCTTACCGAGCAGAGCAGGAAAAGATGCTGCGCAATAAGGAAACTAAATTAAAGGAGATGTGGAGGTAAGATGTAAAATCTCATACAGTATCTAATGACGGACGCAGTTGCATAAAATTTAAGGCTGTTTTATTAACATGCCTAAAGCGCCAAGCTTTCATTGAAAATATTGTCTTTAAATTTTGGCAAACTAAAACAAATAAAACTGATGATATAATTTTTTTTTTATCAAATAAAACGGATAGCTGCTATAACTGGCGCCTACAATTTTATTCAAAATCAATTCTGAATTGAATTAATTATAATTCAAAAATGAGCAAGAGTGTCACTCAGGATCGAGAATTTGTAAAATGCTTTATGTAAATGGTATAAATTCTCTTTATAGGGCAAACTATACAAAGTTGAAAAGTGTATACGTGTAAATTTTTATTTGTTGCAAATTTTAAATCTATTTGTAAGAAGAATTTTTCAAAACTTTACTACCGATGCTTGACGATATTACCAAATTATACTATCTGATCCATTGTTGGTCTTGCCTCAGTGTTGTTTATTTTAAAATAAACACTAATGATGGTACATGTGTTTAATAAGCCATTCTATACGAGCTCGAGCAAAGGTGGATACGTCGATTCTAGTTGAAAGTGCACTTGAAAGTAAAGTTATTCCAACTGGATGCAAATTCGAACAAAACAAAATTCGGCTTGGATGGTCTATCGAGTTGTTCTGGCAGATGGCGCAACCATGCTATACAATGAAGTGTTATACAAACTATTGTTTAAAACAATTTGATAAATAAAAGTCATTGATAATCGAAAAAAATCTATCGCCCCTGACTAGCGTGGACTAAATACGCTTTTTTTTAAATGATTTGGTTTATTTATTTTACATAATGTAGCTTTCTCTTGTAGTACTTACAAATAATTTTTCGTTTAATTTTCTTTGTTTACTTCTAATTTAACTGAATTTAGCATTTTTGTATCTTCTTTTCTATAAAATCTTTATATGTTTTTTCAATATGCACTTATGTAGTTAGTTGCATTTGTGTACCGCTTAAATCTACATGCAGACTGTTCAACCCGCATTGACGTAGGAATTCAACACTAGTTTATTAATACACCTTTACTACTATATGTGTAGCTATTTCTCTTTTGCTTATTAATATTTGTATTGTATCCTGATAAAGACGAAAATTCGAAATACATTTTTTTGTTTTGAATATAAATTTCACATCTGAAAATAAAAAAAAAAAAAACAAAATTTGTAAGAAACGATATTTTTTTAAATACCAAACTAAAATCTTTGTAACAAAAACTTAATACGAGCCAAGTAAAGCAAACCAAACCAAAAAATATATAGAAATGGAATAAATGAAGGCAAAGGTTGCTAATGGAATAAAGGGAATGTTTTAATTTTTGTCAGATAGTGATTTATTTTATTATATTACTCCTCAAACTGAATGTATAAATCTTTACCGAAATAGTTTAAAAATTCTGCATATCGCTCATTAAAAAGAACAACGTCATAACTCAAAAAACATCAATTTTGAACTAATGATACAGTTCAAACTCATTTTCTATAAACTATTTTTTGGCAAAACGTCATTTCTGGAAGTGAAAAATTAAAGGCTATAGAGTATCATTTGTACTGTATTTTTCTCATTTACGCAGGGACCTTTGAAGTGAAAAAAGTCCAATAAATATTTTAAAAGTGTCATATTTTCCGATAAAACTAATAAATAGCTCTACCAAGAAAAAGAAAGTAGATAAAAATGAAGATGATTATGAAATACAACCATGCAAACTTTAAATTGCGATTTCTGAAGTTTGACGTTTTTTGGAGTTATGACGTTGTTCTTTTTAATGAGCGATATATACAAAATAAGGAACATTCAGCTATTCGGTCTAGCTGCTAATTCTACTTGGTCCTTTTGGGAATCTCGGGGTGAATTTTGTATCCATCTGAATATTCTACTCCCCCAAAAAAAACTTACTTCCGATAAATTAGGATGGATATGTCCGTGCTCCGATCACGTTTACAATTTTTAAAAAAGGAAAATATTTTCAAAGCAATTTAGTATATGTACCAATACCGGATATGCTACTACCACAAAATAACTTTCTCGAAGCAGATATGTTAATGAAATCAATACATAGAAAACTCTGGTGGGTGGTCGCCGTGCTAAACAAAGGTAGCGACTCTGCAAAACCCCGCAGACCTTGTTAACTCTGGAAAGATGGTATATACAAGAAGACCGGGATAGGTGGAGAGCTGTGTAAAAATCGCCATGGTTGGACCCGGGTTGTAAAGCCGACGAATGTTTTTATGTGAAGGTAAGTTAGAATCTATATGTATACTAATCTCAAATCTCTGAAAGTTCTTTACCGATTACTTTGAAATTTTGAAACAACATAGATGCACTTATTTTTTTTCAAACAATTCCATCTGTTGGCGTTGAGGCAGCAACACACGCTAAATTGCAAACTCAGCATTTAGGCCAGTCGGAATGTAATTTGACATTCAAAAAATTAGTTAGTGGATTTTTATCTTTTAGTCGTTAGAGGGGTACATAAAGAGTGTTCAGTAGATTTTCGACCGCCTAGCTCTTTTGCGTTTGCCGCCATTTTGAATTTTCGGAAAATCAGTTTTTGTTACATCTCGTTTATTTTCAACTCTACTAAAAATGCCCTTCACAAAAGTTGTTTAAAATTTAATTACCTTAAACTTTGATATTGATAATTTTTTGTCTAAGATTTAGTTTTCCATATAATCCGGAATTTGTGATTGTTATCGGTTATTTTTAGGTTATCCGCAATAAAGGAAAAGTACAAAGTACATAAATGTATCCCCTTATGAACAAAATTGCCGGTGAAGGACGATAGGGATACAGGGTGATTCGCAAATGGTGTGACAAAAAGCTAGAGCGTGTAAGTTAGGTCAAGACAACACAAAAACCAAATAGGAGGGTGGTCTATTCCCTCCCGTTAAGGTGGGAGCGGCAATTTTCTAAAACAATGGCATAAAGCAGAACAAAATAAACCACAAACTTGCTCTCGTAGCTAACAACTTTAAAAAATTCCAAAAACGTTAGAGCCATAGATAAATCATTACTAGCGTGCGTTAAATTCACGCATAATACAACATACTCAGCCCTATTGTGAGTTTCACCCGGAAAACATTTCGTCCGAAAATGTTTTGTTCGTCCGGATTTTTAAAAACTAGGCTGATTTCCGAAATGCATCAGGTGCGCATTTGATGCAAAGTCATAAGTTCCAAAACTCAAATGTGTTTACAAAGCGAAAGCAGCATGTTTTGCGTAGCAGATGCGCAAAATATATACCTAAGTTGTAAAATAGTGTTTGTTATTTTTTAATTACGAGTTTTCAATCATCAGTTAAACTATCTATCAGAGGAATAAATACTTATGTGGATTTCCTTTCAACAAAAAAATCAAATATGTGAAGGGGAAATTTGATTTGTTTAGAAGAAAAGATCAAATTTTCTAAACAAATCAAATCTTTAATTTTAGAAAGATTTACACCGACTTGCACGCACACTAGGCACACACACGCTTGGCTTTTCAGGCAATTTGTTCAATTGAATTATATTTGTGGTGTAAAAGTATAAAGTTCACGTTGTTCATTAAATAAAATAAATAAAACTTACTATACATTACATAATGTAGATAGAATTACAATAATTTTCCATTATCTCCAATCGTTGAAAGGAAATCGACATAAGCTGTTCGATGAATGATGGGGTTAACATTGGACTGACTCTTCCGACTATTTTTGAATTCTCTGAAACGTATCTTCCTCCCACTTAATTGTTAGAAAGAGCGAAAAGTAGTAAATTAAAAAAAAAAAAAAAAAAATTTGTGGATTTTGTTTACGTTTTCTTTTAAAAAATTCGGAGGAGTCAGTCAAATGTGACACCGTCAATGGGTAGGTTCAGAGGACTTAGGTAACTTGCAAGTTGCAAGTAAGGCAAATTTCCAGACTGTGATTGGTCAGCAGCCGAAAAATTGTTTCAAATGAAGGGAACTTTCGACAGCTAGCCAATCACAGCCTATAATTTTGCATTAATTGCAAGTTCCCTAATGCCGTTTTTCATTGGACGTCTTCTGAAACCATTCCATTGGCACAAAAAGTACGCTTCTGACGATTCTGAGAAGAGGAATTCGATTCTTGATTTCAAATCAGAATCCACTCTTGAAGCACTAATACATTCAAACGTCACAACAAACTGCAATGTACTTCATGTTTTTTTTAACTTACCATTTTAATTTAATTTGCACCCAAAATTAAATTTTTTGGTAAATTTTAACAAACAAATTAAGAAAATATCAAACACAAAATATTATTTGGAAGTTCGGAGTTGATACACTCGTGTTTTACATTTCACTTTTTGTGTGGTAGCAAATAATTTTTATTTGACGATTCACCTATACATCAGATACCAAACCTCAGAATTGAGTAGAAGCATCGTGGACTGTTCCATTGGATTTCAGAATGAGTGAAACCAATGGAAAACGGCATTAAGTCATCTCAACGTACCCAATAAGTACTATTGTTTATCGTATTTTCGATTGGTTAATTCAGATTTCAATCTAAAAATTGATTTATTTCGTGGTGAATGGAAAGCCATTTCAAATTGATTAATATTTGTCAATGTATTCGTGTAATTTTATGTCTATTTCAAACCTTCAAAAAATTCGTCATCATTTGATCAGAAACTCTTTTCTTTATATTTTTTAGAACACAATTTTCATTTAATCGAAATAAATTCAAACAATAAAAAAAACAAATTTTTGTAGACAACTTAAAATTGCATTGGTGTATGTGCATGGAGGTGTAAATCTGCCTATAAGTTTAGATCTGCGAAATTGATTTTAAATCAAAAAATAAATTGATTTATTTTACCAATTGAAAACACCATTAGAGATTAAATTGACTGTTCAAAAATTGGCCCTAAGGATCAATTTATCAAAAGTCAATTAAACCTCAGACAGTATTTATTCTTCGAATAAAGCAATCATATATTGCCATTGCTATAGTATTTATATTTGAATTTATTGAAAAATCGGCTCTAAGAGCCGATTATAGTTTGAATGTCACTTTCATTAATGTTTGCATATGATTTTGATATTTTGTACATCGAACATTGTACAAACAGTTTGAAATTGTAGACACGTACAAAATTACGTTGTGGAACTACTGCACGAGTTTTTTAATTTAAGTAATTCTTATTCTTGTACGAGAACAAGAAGTTCTTTTGTTTAATTACTTAAAGTTATGTTTGACTTTGAAAATATTTATTCCTATGAATTCTCAATGAGCAGATCAATTTACTGTTCCTATTTCTAGGAATAAGTTATATCTACCCATTGAAAAATAGATTTTTTACCTATCTGAAGATTGAAAGTTTATGCCGAAAGAAAATAATTATTGACCAAACAAATTTTTTTCCGAGGTCATTAACCCGTGCCTCTAAGGTGATACTTTTCCCATACAAATTTGTATGGGAATTTTACACTCTTCACATTTTATTTTTTTTCCCTGGAACTATAACAGTGATTCTAAATTTTTTTTGGAATTCTGATTGATTTATCGGTCTTTAAAAAAGTGCATTTAAAAATGTATTACACAATTTAAATTATAATTTATTTCTAGTTTTTAAGTTAATAAATACTATAGTATTATATATTTTTCTCTTATTTTTCTCTCTCGATCTTCAGCAGTTTTTGTTGTTTTTTTATTGATTATCATTACCTAAGTAATAAGTTTTTTAAAAAACTGCATTAAAAAAATAGTGAAAACAAATTAGAAATATTTTATTTCAATTTTTCAAAATATTTTAATTTTTTTAAGTATTTAATTTTTTTTTCTTATCAAATAAAGTTTTTTGTGGTTTTTAAACAAGATATTGGTCAAAAGAAATCATTTAAAAAAAAATAAATTATAATTTAAATTTTTTTATTACATTTTTAAATGCAGGATTTTAAAGGACCGATAAATCAATCAGAATTCTCAAAAAAAAAAATAGAATAACTGTTATAGTTCCAGAGAAAAAAAAAATAAAATGTGAAGAGTGAAATTCCCATACAAATTTGTATGGGAAAAGTATGACCTTAGAGGCACGGGTTAATGACCTCGGAAAAATATTTGTCTGGCCAATAATTGTTTCCTTCGGCATAAACTTTCGATTGACGGGGTGTGCTATCCAAAAAAATGAGTTTGGGAAATAACGGACACTATATGCACGGTTTCTAACATATCGAATTTTGACTTCTTTCCAATAGGGGGTTCACACTCATTCACACAAGTCGTTCAACCTGAGTCGTGTTTCTAGCGTTCACATTCAACGACCGCCTCATCAACTTCATTTGTAAATTTTCAAAAAGCAAACACGGCGTAGACTTAATTTTTTGCACCAGTTTCAGCGAAGGAAATTCAAATTTTCTCCCTTCCTTTTGTGGGTTTACTTCTATTAACCTTTTTCTATGAATCTCACTTAAAAAATTAAAAACAAAAACACTAAAATCCAAATTTTCAGACATCTCAGTTGTTCAACTAGTGTTCACATTAGCTACAGCGTTCGTCGACCGAGCAAAATATCAAAAAATTTGAAAAACTTCCGACGGTCGTTCAACTTGTGTTCACATTACAAATTATATGACGTTTCGACACGAGTTGTTGAACTTGTCGATGAGTGTGAACCCCCCTAATCGATCACAAAAACGTAACAACAAATCAAAGTATTTTGTTTTTTTTTTTTTTTTTGTCACGAAACAAAAAAAAACTTTTATGTAGAAGCCGAAGTAGCACTTATTTCTCCAATGTGCTCTATGATCACCCCTGATTCGACCCTATTCTGAATATAAATACGTATTTGTTTGTTCGCAGAATGATAATAATAAAGTTTGACTTTTTGATATTGGATTTATTTTTTATATCACCTTCGTGCCTGGAGGTTATTTTTTATTCTATTTCTTTAAAATAATTACGTATTCAACAAATTGGTTTGTATTAAGCTATATAGTTTTAAATATACACTAATTAAAATGTTTTCTATGCCATAGTATACAAAATGAACTTTGCTGGAAAAGTTGTGCTTATAACTGGAGCAAGCTCTGGCATAGGAGCAGCGGCAGCGGTAACATTCGCCAAACTTGGAGCAAGTTTAGTGCTAACTGGACGAAACATCAACAACTTAAATGAAGTTGCCGTCAAGTGTTCCGGCGAAACTCAGCCACTTCTCGTGCCAGGCGATGTTACCAAAGAAGCCGACAATGAAAAGCTAGTGGCAGCAACTCTGGAAAAGTATGGTAAACTCGATGTCTTGGTTAATAATGCTGGGATAATTGAAACTGGCACAATTGAGAATACCACAATGGAACAATACGATCGGGTTATGAACACCAACATAAGATCAATCTATCATTTAACTATGTTAGCTGTTCCGCATTTGGTGAAAACTAAAGGAAACATAGTTAATGTTTCAAGTGTAAATGGTATCCGTTCATTCCCAGGTGTCCTAGCTTATAATATATCAAAAGTAGGAGTTGATCAATTTACTAGGTGTGTTGCTTTGGAACTGGCATCCAAAGGTGTTCGTTGCAATTGCGTTAATCCTGGCGTGACTGTTACCAATTTACACAAACGTGGAGGAATGGATGAGGAAGCTTACGAGAAATTTTTAAAGCACTCGCAGACAACTCATGCTCTTGGTCGCCCGGGAACAGCTGATGAAGTGGCTCAGGCTATTGCTTTCTTAGCTAGTGATTTAGCTAGCTTTTCGACTGGAGTTAGTCTGCCCGTTGACGGAGGACGCCATGCTATGTGCCCACGTTAATTGTTACTATTTGTACAGAAAAATACTGTTTATAGATTATAGTAACATGCATTTATGTTTAAAAAAAGTTTAATAAAGAAAACTCATATTTCAATGACATTTTGCTTGTCTTATCAGTTGCAGACACGACTCAAGTCGAACTTTTTGAGATCAATTATGTCGTGGTTTTTCGAATAGCGATTTTGGAACTCAGAATGACTAACACCTCAATTCGAACAATTTTTGACATTTAAGGCGAATCTAGCTAAACGGGTATGCCAAAGTCACTTTGGCTAAATATTTTATGCTCGGGAGAGGGAGCATAATTTAAACCCTCAGCTTTTTATAGGTCTCAGAAAAAAGTATACAAAGAAATAATATTTACCTTTATTACAGATCGACAAATCTAAACTTCGTAAAATATTTAACAGCCCAGAACTCCAGGGGGTATTGTCAGTTCCCATAACTAATTTGTCGGAAGCTAGGTAATACTCTATGAAATTCTGTTATAAAAAATTCTGCGAATAAAAAAAAAGTTTCAACAATGTAAAAAAGCGCAAATTTTTAAAATGTTTGAAGCTATTTTTTATTTTAACCGCAGAGTTTTGTGAAACAGAATTTTGAAAAGCAGAAAAATATCGATCCATAATTTGGTCTTAAAATAGATCCTTTTCCCATTCAATCACAAAAACAATTTCAAGTCACGATTGACCTTTTCTGTTTTTACCACATTTCATCCCATATGTAACTAAAATTAATCGTCTAAATATTACCATAAACGCAAAGAAACATTTTTTAAATCGGATTTATTCATTTTATTGTAGCTAAAATAAAAAAAATTATCAATGACTCACGGCCAGTTTTCTTTAGTATGAGGTTAAGCTTAAATCCGTGCTAACTCAGATTTGGATTTACTCAACAAATGCCTTTGATAATTTATCTTCGTTGTTTTTTAAGTCCTTGTGCATTCATCCTTCACTTAAAAACTGCTTCTTGACATAACTGTAGACAAATCTATTTCCTCTGGTTTAATTCACCACTCCAAAATTTAGCCTAAAGTTAACCTTGAAATCCATCCTCTAAACCTTAACATAAACATTCAAACAGAAAACAAATAATGTTTGAAAACAGATATCGCATTTTTGTTTACACGCCATTTCACCTTAAAGTGATCCTCAAATCCATCCTCTAATTATTACCATTCAAACAGAAGAGGAATTTTTGAATTCAGATACTACTTTTGTATGTATACACAATTTTTTTTATTCGAACTATTAAGACCTATTCTAATTCAAACCACGGAAGTTATCAAATGAATTGAGATAGGATATTTTCCTCTGTCAATCATATTCAGGCAAACTGAGATTTCTGGCCCTATGAGATCTCATTTTCCTTAACATCCCTTATACTCTTTTCTAATATGCACGCAAAATTTCAATCAAATTTTAAAGGTTCTCCCAAACCAATGCGAAACATTCATTGTGGCGAAGAAACATTCGTCACTCAAACCTAATTCATATGTTTCTCCGCCGCGTTGGCGTGGGCAATTCCATATATCACCATGTAAATACATTTTTACATGCGAATGTTTCTTCGCCGCAACGAATCTTCCGCATTGGTTTGGAAGAGCCTAAATCACAACCTGTTGACACGTCTTTATCGTAACTATTAGCTTTGTAACTTTAAAAGCATTCAGCAAAAAAAAATGGAAAATATTCGAAATGTTAAATTTGAGAAATGTTTTTTTAAATATAAGGAGAACAAAAATTTACTTAGCTGATTTTGAATTTTTTAGTGTTGAATAAAACAAGAGCTAGTTAACTCTGGTAAATGGTAATATGTAGATTTGTTTACAGTCAAGTCAAAAAACAGTTTTTCATTGGAAGATAAATGCAGAAAAACTTTTAAAAACAACTAACAACTTTAGCGTAGCTAGAAATTGATGCTGTACCATGTACATAGCTATAATAGTTTCCAAAGTATTATGATGCATTAAAAAAAAAAATAAATTATTATACTATAAATTTATTATTTTAATGGCGGTGAGAGTAAGAGCGGTATGCCATCTGATTTGTTTGATAAATATGAATTTATGAAAAAAAAAAATCGTTGGAGGGGTTTTCTTAAAAATCAATTTTTTATATATAAAACCTAGTCTGTCAGATTTTACACAAAATCATTAGTTTTCAAGATACTGAATTTAAAAAAAAAAAATTCAATACTTTAATCCAAAAATTATTTTTTTGAAAATTTGTTTATGCAAAATTATTTGAATTGTGAAGGAGCTCTTGTATAAAAATTTTGGTTGAAATCGGAGCAGCCGTCAACGAGAAATTTGAATACAAAAAAATCGGTTCTATGACAGGTACGTAATTAACCGTTATTGGTAAAATTTGTTTTCATCAAAATATTCACCATACCTTAAATAGTAAACGCACATCTTTTTATCAAAATTTTGGAGCCGTTTTCGAGAAAAAGAATTTTTTTCTTAACGCTTTTTTAACATTTGTATGGAAGGTACCGTTATTTTTTAATTTAGAAAGAAGATTTTTTCAAGTAGATATTCTACAAAATAATAAAAAAATACTTACACCTAGTTTTAAAAATATTGACCAAGTCGTTTTCAAAATATTTAGTTTTCAAAAAAAAAAAGATTTTTTTTTTAATTTTCAAAAAAAAAAAATTTTAATTTTGGTTCACAGTAATGTTTATATTTTTTAGAAGATTAACCATAAAAAAATTAAAGTTTTCAACTTAACTATTTTCGAGAACATCAAAAACCAAAAATATGGTTGTACTGGAGGTAGGTACCCACAATTTATGAAAATAAAAAAATATTAAGACGATTTTCCTTAAGCCCGTATGATACTACTTTTTTTTTCTTTTAATGCATATGAGTGAGCACGTACACAATAACCACATTAATGTAAAAAAGTCACAAAAAAATGTATTAAAAATGAACATTGGGCCATCACACACTAAATACTCCATTTACATTAAATATACCTATTTCACTTATAAACAAACATTTTTTAAATAAAAACACTCGCATTTTGTTCTCTACATAATTTTTTACTTGTTGAATAGACCCAGTCGATCACAAAAATGTGGTCGACAACGAGCGATCGGATTTTCGATATTTGTCGAACGCAATCGACAACCACAATACCGATTTCTCAATTTGTCGATCGTTGATCGCTCGTTAGCGATTATCGATCGACGATCGACAACCGCAATAGGGCCCATTATCTTTTATTATTTTTAGTTTTTTTTTAAATTTATTTTGAAATTTTAAAACGCAACTGACATAATTCTTTTTTTGTTTTTTTGAATTTAATTATGATTTGTCCGAGTAAACGTAGAAAACCAGTCCGCAGACAGTAGAACTTGTTACGACAAGCACGTAGCCCCGCCCTCGGACATTATAAAATATCAAATATCTTTTGATTTTTGGTGAGACCAAATTATTGTTTGCTGAAACCAAAAAATTGGAACTAGAACCAGCTCGCAGACAGTTAAAATTAACTCGAACATAGTACATGAACCAAGTTTACTAGCACTATGTTCGAGCGTTTACAGAGCCCTTGAGAATCGAAAAAAAAAAATAAATAATTTCCTTTAAAATTTTTAGTTTAGCATGACAACGGATTTGTTTATTTTGCCTATAGAAACGAACAACTGTGTATGTGTTAGTAATTAAATTTTGTTAGACCGCTCGAAACAAGGATGAACATTTCAGTCGTTTCTTTAAAAACTAAAAACTTTCATTTCCCCAGCTTAGTCTAGTTCAAATTTGAGCCTGTGTATGATGGCCCATTCAGATTCTGGCAGCTTTTTTTTGACTTTTCAAAAATTGAAAATTAATAATTATTTCAAAGTACACTGTGACTACAAAAAAAGTATACACTTGGATCATAAGAGCACTAGGTTTTTGGGGTATATTTACTTTTGTGGACATTGTAATTGTCAAAACATAATGTCGTTCTTTTCATAAAAAATACTTATTTCTCTTTTCCTCTTTGCTGACAATAAGTCATGATTTAATGAATTAAAAATGTAGTATCATACAGGCTTTACTTAATTTGTTTGAATTTTTTTAAATCCTCCTTTTTTCGAAAAAAAAAAATTGTATAACAGGTACCGTTATTTTTGTTCGTAAAAAAAATTTAAAAAAGTCTGGGTATATTAGTCAAAATACACTATATACCAAGTTTGAAGGAAATCCCTCCAGCCGTTTAGGCTGTACGGGCGATTACAGACAGACAGACGGAAATGCGGGACCCACTTTTGTCGCGTTCTCTATCATCGTAATGTTAGGGAAAACTTATATCTCGAGTTCGATTTTTTTAAGATTCCATAACTAACCATATAGTACCTACATACATATATCGCAACTAAAAATGGAAAGATAAAATATTATAAGCATCTCTTAAGTCTAATCACCAAACCTTGTGAGTTAACTTAAAATTGGCTCTAAGCCCATGATACATATGTATTTTTTATAAAATTAATTTTTACTTGCGATATACGTTGTATAAGACAAGTTTAGGATTCGTACAAAAAAAAAATTCGAGATAATTTTCCCTAACATTACGATGATAGAGAACGCGAAAAAAGTGAGTCTCGCAATTCTGTCTGTCTGTCGTCCGCCTGTACGTCGACCTGCAGCCTAAACGGCTGAAGCGATTTTCTTCAAACTTTTGACTTAAGGTTCTTATGTAATTCCCTAGAGGGGAAATTGAAATTTTTTTTTGCTCAAAAACTAACGGTACCTGTCATACAGCCAATATACAAAAATTGATTTATTTCAAAAACGGCTCTAACGATTTTCAAAAAATAATTACGAGGTACTAAAAACTACTAAAATAAATATTTTGGTAGAAAAAAAAATTGTTTATAACGGTTATTAACGGTACCTGGTATACAACCGATTTTTTGGTTTTCAAATTTCTCGTCACCGATTTTGCATATAAAAATTTTCGAAAAAATAATTTTTGGATTTTTAAAAAAATATTGATTTTTTTTTTGAAAATTCAGTATCTTGAAAACGGGCTAATGAATTTTTTTTTTTGATTTTGTGAAAAATTGTATTTTATGAAAGACTAAAAGTTGGCATACCAAATTTTATTTTAAAACATGTTCAAGAATTTTTATATATAAAATTTAAAAAAAACCGTTCTAACGATTTTTTAATTTTTTTTTTTTCATAAATTCATATTTATTAAACAAATCAGATGGCATATTTTTTTAGCTCTATCTGTTTTAGCTATTAAAATAACATATTAATAGTAATTCATAGTAATCATTTACTGCTTTTAAAACTTTTTTTTTTAATTATATCATAATGTTATGGAACTAATACATATGTACGTTGACTATTTCAAGCTACGTTAAAGTTGTTAGCTACGAGAGTGCCCATTTTTTTGCAGGGTTCGCAGCAATTATTTCACGAATTTTATTGAAAAGTGCTCTGCAAAATATGACTGACATTTATTGACTTTATCCAGAAGTTCTTCCCTCAAAAACAAACAACTTTTCTAAATCTGACAGCGCCACAGTTGGTGTTGTTTCTTCTTCCATCCATTTGTTGGCTAATTTTTCGAAAATGGAATTCAAGGATAAAGTCATTATCATAACCGGGGCAAGTTCTGGTATTGGAGCCGCTACTGCTATTAGATTCGCGAAATTTGGTGGCCATCTTACACTCGTTGGCAGAAATTTGGACAAATTGAACGAAACTGCTAAGAAATGTCTAGCTGAAAATGGTGAAAATGCACTTGTTGTACAAGCTGATGTCAATAATGAAGAAGATGTCAAAAAGATAGTAGAACAAACTTTAAAAATACATAACAGAATTGATGTGTTAATCAATAATGCTGGTATAATTGAAAATGGCTCCATTGAAGAAACTAATCTAAACCAATATGATCGGATTATGAGCACTAATGTTCGCTCTATTTACCAACTGACTATGTTGGCTGTTCCTCATCTAATAAAAACCAAAGGAAACATTATTAACCTTTCAAGCGTATGTGGATTAAGAGCATTTCCTGGACTTGTCGCATATAATATGTCGAAGTCGACAGTGGATCAGTTTACAAAATGTGTTGCTCTTGAATTGGCACCAAAAGGAGTTCGTGTTAACTCAGTTAATCCGGGAGTCATTATTACAGAACTGCATAAAAGAGGCGGTATGGACGAAGAAACATACAAGAGATTCTTGGAAAAATGTAAGCAAACTCATGCCCTACAACGCCCAGGAAATGTTGATGAGGTAGCAGCAGCTATAACATTTTTAGCTAGTGATAGCTCAAGCTTTATAACAGGAGTAAATTTGCCAGTCGATGGAGGACGTCATGCAATGTGTCCTCGTTAATAAAACAAGTTATTTAATAAATTTTATAAATCCTTAGATTTCATGTTTGCTTTCTATTAATTGAATATTTTAACGACTTTAGAAATCATCTTATCCTCCTTCACACATGAAGATTTGGAGGCGACAAAGTTTTAATTTAATTAATACTCTTTGTAATTTTAAAAATGAACGATAAGTTGATAGTGATACCACTAAGTTTAGTGCTACCACCAGGTTTAGACGTAGACGAATAGAATACTGTGTCGAAAAAATCAGAGTTTTACACCCCTATTATGAATAGCGAGTCGCAAGAAATATTAGGCGAATCTGACTTTTGGCACTATCGTTTATGGCTCACCTAACTATATTCGGCTAAAAAGCCAAAAATGTGTTGAATTGAGATGTTGCTCTATACGAACGTCGCAGTTTGCTATTCTTAAATCCACGACTTATGTGATTTTAAAAACGTTCGACTCGCGAGTCATAATAGGGCCCTTAAGCAAAAAACTTTTTATCGATAAATGCTATCGAAAAGTAGTTTGAGTACAGTTTGTAGATCACAAATTCTCACAATTCTCTACAACTCATAAACTTTTTTCCTACGACCAATGACTAAGAAAGTATAGCGGGGGTGGATGGTTGAAAATAGAGATTTTCTAAATTTCTTATCAGTGGTAGGTACTTTTTATTAATTATTTATTATTTTATACCATGATGCTCCTTCACTTTCCCTCAGTCTAGGCACCTTAATCTTGATGATCCGACTAATAGAACTCAAGAAATAAGCTTTTTAAACGACCCTTAATTGACTTTTTTGGATTCTTTGTTTTGTTGGTTTTTTTTGCGTTTTATAAATCTCTAAGAAAAAACCGAGTTTCCTTGGAAAGTTATATATCTTGAGTTCTATCTGTCCGATCATTAACATAAGGGCGTTTGAAGTAAGGAAAAATTACAGGGCATCATAATGTTTTCTTTTTAAATAATTGAAGTGAGAATATCTTTGATACAAAATTAAGAAAATCTCTTTTTTCAACCTTTCTCCCCGCCATAGGCTGAGAAAAAAAACTTGCCAGACTTTAGGTTTCGATATCACAAAATATGCACCTATAAGCCTTCATGCTCATACCCATTTCGTTATACATACATCCACTTCCAAAATTTGCTGTCGGCTGTTGTACCTACTATTAGGCCTACTCATGCATTTTTAGCCAAGCAGCAGTTTGGTTTTCTAAAATGAATCCCATGGGCTTAATTGAGAGCAACGAACAAGTTTTCGTTTTAAAATAAACTCAACGATCACCCCACATCATAGTGACATTTCACGTCAGTTAAATACCGCAATAACCAATAGATTTCAGTAAAATGAACAATCCATGTTATGGACCTTGAATAAAGAAACATATCATGTATTGTTTATTTGTAGTCCATACCATGCGAGATTCATTTTACTTAAAAATTTAAGTGTTGCCTAAATTTGTATTGCCAAGGCCCATAAAAATCCAAATAAAAAATCCGACTTAACTGGATGAAAAGGTAAAACCTTTGAAGCAAAACCACCTGTAAAACCAAAGAATCTCTGTACAAGTTGGAGGTAACGTGCCAAATCTAAGACCCTTTTTCCAGACAAATACTGTCCGTTTGAAATTAGTTAAACTTGTATTTGCTTAAACATTTGCTTGAACCATGTTGACTTCTACGAATTCGGTGAAAAACTTAACATATCCAATAGAACGAAAAACAACATAACAAGTCAAATATGAAAAATTCTTCTCTTCAATTTTATTTACCATATTTAAAAATAAAACAGTACGTACGGGATACGAACTAACATTCGTAACCATAAGACTGAATGATCTTGTTGAAGGGCTCGGCTGCCTTCGCAATATTCTCGCGTGCCTTGACTGTCAACTTCTTCATTATTCTGTTGTGTTTAAGTGTCACACGCAACTTAGCCTTGCGCTTCCTCTCCAGACTCTTCACAACATCCTGGTAATGCCATCCAACTTCGCTGGACAGACGGCCGACCTGGCAGTATTTGCGGTCAGAACGGAGGGTGAGCACTCGCATAGCAATTGGCACACAAACACGACGCTTCTTGTCGTATGGTGGTGGAATACCATCGAACACACGGAGACGAGCCAAAGCAGCTTGTCCACGCTTGGTTTTGTGTGGAACCATACCTGGAAATAAAAGCAATACATTTCATTAATTAAGAGAACAATAATTGGAATGATGGTTGTAGGATAAATTAAGGCTCTCAGTAAGGTTATTGTTACATCATGGTTCAATCAAATAATGTAGGTAAGATGTGTTTAACATCATTGTAAGAGGCATAAGTAAAAACGCTCTAGACCAAGTACATACCTGCAAAGAAACAAAAAAAAAGAAGGTTAGAAATGTGTGCAGCTACAGTACAAAACTAGTTTGAAGGTGATTTTCATGTCAGAAAAATATCGTTTCATGGTTTACAATCAAATAATGTAGGTAAGATAAAATAATCATCATATAAACAAAAGGCTTATGCTGCTCCAGCTATTGATTAGACAAACTCACCTCTAACAGCCTTGTAGAAGATTCTTGAAGGGGCACGGAAATGGAAGGGACCACGGGCAGGGTTTACGTTACACCTCTTGCGTAGATAAGACAGGTACTTTATCTTGTTCCTGTAGAAATGTCCGGAGAGATTAAGCTCCTCACATCTTACAACAGCGACCTTGCCGCCTTGCAGCAGGTATTTAGCACATACTGATGCCAATCGGCCGACCAAATGGCCACGACCATCGATAACAACGGCCTGAAAAGAGGAAACACTTAAATTTTACTAACACATAAACTAGATTGATTTTATAGTTATTTGCAAAAATAATGCTTCTGCAACATGAACTTTCGACATTTTTGTCGAGTATTTCAATAAAAGATAAAAAAATTGTATACGAAATTAATTAAAATAGTTCACTTGCTTTTACTTTTGGCACGTGCATCACCACAAAATTGTCATAGCGTGCATCTTTTTAACATTTTTACACGAAACACTCAAATAATTGGAGATATTTTTTCATCACATAATAAAGCATTATTTTTCAAATCATTTTATCCAATTTGTATGGAATTTTACAAAGTTTTTCTATGAAAAAATCGCAGCTTACCCTGTTATTTAAACCAGTCATGTTTAAGAACCGCACGGAAAGAAATGGCCGATGCGAAAGTCAGAAGGACGGAAGTGATGTTTCGTTTTCAGCAATGGCGAACCGGTTGAATTATGCTGAATTGAATGAAAAAAGAGGTATGAGAAGGAAATGAAACACAACGAAAAATGTGTTTTTTTATTTTTGTTTTAAAATATTTACAAAATTTAAAGAAATCTATTCACAAATTTTATGAAATTGATATGAAGGGATTTATTGATTAGAAATAAATACAAGCCAATATATAGTTTTCTATAATAATGGAACGCGCTTAAAAATATTTTACATTGGTTTCTTAAGGTGTTTACACATATGGATTTGTTTCGAAAATTGATTTACACGATGATTCAAGTTTGATTAAAGTGCTGCCAAAATCGAATATGAATAAAGGCTGCCCCAAACCAACGTGGAACATTCGCTATGCAGGGCGAATCATTTACAAATGATAACAAAAATGCCAAATAAACAATGCTAAACAACAACAAAAACTGCTGCTAAGTCGGCGAATGTGCCGCTTTCGCGTTGTTTTGGGACAGTCTTAACAAGCCGCCTTCGCAGGCCATGAACGATGGCCGGACTATGGAACATATGTCTAAAAAAAAATCCAATAGAGTCTCAAAAATCCATATCCAAGCAGTGACATATCCATACAAATCAGATTGTGGATTGGATTGTAGATTGGATTATGGACATCGTTCATGGCCTGTGGAGTCCGGGTGTAAATCTCTCCCAAACCAACGTTAAACATTAGCTGCGTGGCGAAGAAACATTCTCTGTTGGTGTGATGGGTACTCTCATTTATCACCATATAAATAAATGTTGGCTGCCGAATGTTTCTTCACCGAACCGAACGGTTCGCGTTGGTTTGGCAGTAGAGACTTTAAGAGGGGTACACATTATCAAACCTGTTTGACAAACCTGTTTAATGTCAACAACACTCAACAGTAGCCGTGTTTTTTTTTGCAGGTTTAGATAAAATTGCCGAAAAAACGACATCCGAACTTATGTCGTTTTCGGTTGGAGGTTCGGAATTAAGGTTAGACCGCACACAACTGCAGCGGAACTACACTTCACGACGCGGCAAAACATTATTTGTATGAAACTGTATGAGCTATATCGCACTAAGCGGCAACTGAACTTCAATAAATTTCATACAAATTATTTTGAATCGCAGTTCCGTTGCAGTGCAGTTCCGCCTAGTGCGGTCTAACCTTTACTCCTTTTTTACTGCACTTTACTCCTAAATAATTCGATTGGCTGTTCCGAGTGTTGTTTTCAGAGTTATTTTCTGTTCCGGATTTTATAAAGGATTAGGTCCGGAACACAAATATATATATAAGCTCTTTCATCGTATAATTTTTCAAATTAATTTTACTCGACTGAACGTGCAAAATATACATAAATATCAGACATTAGCAAAGTCATCGAAGCAAAAATGACCACCACTATCAAGAAACTCAGAAACCGCCATCACTAACCTTTCAGCTTTTGGACAAGCATGAAAAATAAAAAAATTATTCCGATCGTTAATGAAACAAAACACTGTGGAAAAAAAACTCAATTTCAAATAAAAAAATCAGAAAAAAAAAGAATTACAAAACAATGGTCGCCCATTTTTTTTGTTCATAAAAAATATTTTCATTCATTGACTCAGATATTTTGACTTTTTCATACAAACTATCGATAGCAAAATAGTTATTTGGGCTGCAGCTAGCATTTCGGATTTAAGGTTAGACCGCACTAGGCGGAACTGCACTGCAGCGGAACTGCGATTCAAAATAATTTGTATGAAATTGTATGAAGTTCAGTTGCCGCTTAGTGCGATATAGCTCATACAATTTCATACAGATAATGTTTTGCCGCGTCGTGAAGTGTAGTTCCGCTGCAGTTGTGTGCGGTCTAACCTTTAATGTTTTGATTTTCTTATTTTGTATTTATTTTGTCTGTATTTTTTTTTTTGTTGCGTGCCGCCTACGTGACAGCATTTTCACGTATAGGAATTTGAAAGTCAATTTATTGCCCGATTACATGATTCGTCTTTTTTTCGGTTGTTTCGTCTTTCTTCTTTTTGACAGATTAGGTGAGCGGAGTAGCTAATGTAGAGGGAAGGAAGTATCGAAATCAGGAATGAAAATTTCTCGACTTTTTCTGGTTGAACTTTGACGTTTATAATTTGGCAACCACATGCTCCTTGATGTTAGCAAAAAACGATTTGAACAAAAATTATTGAATTGAAAAATTGTTTTTCGTAATTGGACACACCTAAAGCCTAGTACAAACTTGTGAACTATCTCGTGAACCCATACAAATTTCGCGTTTTTGTTCACCCGTGAACGTGCTCGTGAAGCCGAGTGGAGAACAAAGTGTAGAGTTTTCGTTCACGGGCAATTCACGTGCAAAATGTACGTGAACGCTTGGTAAAGCTTTGACAGTTGGATAAAAGAAAAAGGAAATGTGTAATGTTTCAGTTTGTGAACATTCCTCATTTATTTTCAGTTTGTTCTTTGCGTAGCGCGCTTTTAGAATGTGAAACAACTTGAAAAATTAAAAAAAAAAAATGCAACAATAGATTCTTTTATAATGAATTTACACAGCAAAGTTTTATTTTGTGGTAGGCATTTGATGCATTGAGGTTTCAAACGGCAATCGTTAACGAGCGCATTCACAAGTGTGTACTAGTGATAAATGTCAAAAGTTCACTTTCTCCACAGGCGAATGTTCACTTCATGCGGAAGTATGCACCAAGCTTAATATACGATTGTATTTGAGAAATAAGTGGTTACAAAATATTTGTATTTATTACTACTGATTATTTTCTTACAAAACAACCCCAAATTCCATGAACGTTAACGACAGTTTTTGTTGTTGTTAAGCATGTTTATTTCTCATTTTTGTTATCATTGTGATTCGCCCCTGCATATCGACTGTTCCGCGTTGGTTTGGGAGAGGCTTTAATCAGGCTCAATTTATGTAGCCAAGAGCCAACTAGCTTGCCAGTACTGCCTGACTCGTGTGGCCTCACATATGCCGCCTCCAAAGGCCATGAGTTATGTCTGGACTATGGAACATGTTTTAAAAAAAATCCAATGGAGTCGCAAAAATCCATGTTCAAGTAGTGACATATCCATACAAATCAGATTGTGGATTGGATTGTATATTGAATTATGAACATCGTTCATGGCCTGTGGAGTCGGGGTGTCAGGGTAAGCCAAAACCATACCTGTGTCGTGTTTTGTGTTGTGGAGTCATGTGTCGCTATCGCTACAATGTATTTCATATGCGTAGAACCATATTTGGCTCGTGTGTTGTGTTGCAGTGTGGCGCACAAAATATAGAATTGACAGCGACACACGACTCCACAACACAACACACGACACAGATGTGGATCCGGGCCAGTGGCAAACCCCCTGAATGGTGTGGATACAGCCTTAAGCCACATTCTAGTGCTAAACGCTATCACTTCAAAAAATTTGTTTTTGTCAGCCAAAGATCAAAATCAAAAAGTGTCAATGATCTGTCACCTGCTATTCAAAGAAATATTTTTCATCTTCAAAAGTGAATCATTTTTCCTAAACAACGTATAGTTTTATTTAAATTGTTTTTCATTAAATTTTGTATTTTATCACTGAAAGAATCTTCAAAAAACCATATAATCCGGAAAAATAATAATTTTTTATCTTTGTATTTCAATCGATTTAATCACTAGAGCGAAAAGCAGTCAGTTCAGTAATATTGAATGCCACTCCCCTAATCCCTGTGTTCTGTGCAAGGCTTATCATTTTTTTTGTTCAATACCTACAATAAAAAAGATATAATTGTAATAAGTAGTAGTAACAACTTTCATTATGTGGAAAGCTTCTGCTGGTCATCAAATTCAGAATGAACAAAGCAACGACAACGACGACGATTGGGAAACCGATCCGGATTTTGTTAACGATGTCACCGAACAAGAGCAAAGATGGGGCTCAAAGACCATTGAAGGCAGTGGTCGAACTGCTGGATCAATAAAGTAAGTACAACCTTATAGAGATGAGATAATTCAAAATCTAAATATTTTATTTATAATAAACAGCATGCAACAGTTACGTGAGGAAACAGAAAAATCTGATCAGGATCGAAAGAAAAAAGAGTTGAAGGAATTAAACCCTGGCTACGGCTATGGTGGAAAATTCGGAGTTCAGACTGATCGCATGGACAAGTCAGCTATGGGGCATGATTATGTTGGAAAAGTAGAGAAGCATGCCTCGCAAAAAGACTATAGCGACGGTTTCGGCGGAAAGTTTGGCGTGCAGACTGATAGAGTTGATAAATCGGCCGTCAATTGGGATTACAATGAGAAAACCGAGAAGCATAGTTCACAAAAAGATTATGCTACAGGATTTGGTGGTAAATTTGGTGTTCAATCGGATCGCGTTGATAAGTCTGCGCTGGGATGGGACCATGTTGAAAAAGTGGAAAAACATGAGTCACAAAAAGGTAAATAGCTTTATTAAAATAATGTATCAAGATAAGACTATCTTCTCTATTACATTGTTATACTTTCGAATTTATGTATTATTTCGCATGACTATTTTGATGTTGCAAAGTTGTTGATATAAATTCCCAAATAAGGTGTTTCGATTTTTGTTAGAGAATTAAAATTTTTTTTTTGAATAATCGAATTATATAGGCAGGCCTTGAAGTGTTCAGTTGTTTCATATAAATTCAAGTGATAATATTCTTTTAAATGAATGGCAGTACACTTCAAAGAAGACTTTGTATGCAATTGGGTGCTTATTTAGCATTAAATCAAGATCTTCGAAATTTGATCTTGATTTTGTTTGTTTATTATACAAAAATCCTTCTAAAATAAAAATGGTGAAAGAATTGATCTCCCTGACCAAACTAAACATTTAATTTATCTGTGTCAGATGTTCAATGTATAAGTGCATACATGGACTGAAGATTAAAGTGGGACTTATTTTGGAAATGTTTGAATTGCTGTTTGAATTCTGTGCAAAATTTAAATGAAATTGCTTATTAAGCCCGCATGATACCAAGATACATATATTACAGGTAATATCACTAGCGTTTTCTTTTTTGTTCAGTTTTGTGCATGTTGTCAAAATCAATGGTAAAAAAATTGAATTTCAAACAATCACCACAAATTTGTTTTTGTTTACTGTGTATTTACACAAGGGGAAGCCATCTTGAATTTTGACAAGCTGCGCCTGATAAAACCTTAGATATGTGTCAATTCATTGAAAATGAAACTATACTCTGTTCAGTTTTCAGACAGGCCTTATGCGGGGTTGCCGCTAGATCTAGCGATAAAGTCGCTAGATCTAGTGCCATTTCAGTTTCTTCCGCGACAAAAACTATTTTGATGTCGCTAGATTATTTCTAGTGACTTTTTTAGCGACTTTTAAAGGTAAGCACTTGTGAGTTGCTACACGCAAACACTATTTTTTTTATGGAATGGTACTGGTGATTTTACATTCTTGGCATTTAAATCAATTTCACATTTTTTTATTTCCACTAATTGGATACTGAAATTCACCACACACAGGAACACACACATCAAAACGTATGCAAAATGTAAGTGCGAATGAGCGCAGGAGTCTGATTTAAGCTATATATCTGTTTTAAATTTATTACAGACCTAAGATTTGTATTAATCCACTTTAAATTTTTGAACAAAAATAAAAAGTTATTCGAAGAGATTTTTTTTGTAAACATTTATGAACCAATTTTTGTCTAGCGACTTCTAGCGAGTTTTTCTTCTCCGAATTTCAGCCAATCTAGCGACTTTTGGAGGTTGGTTTAGCGACTTTTCTTTTCTGCTTGCGGCAACACTGGCCTTATGGGAGAGCTTTTTCAAACATACACGTGCTTGCTGGTGTTTGCATTGCACTCAACTTAAGAAACTGCCATTGAAATAAAAAACAGAAGCCCTGACTTACATTGAAATTGTTTTTGTAATATTCCATAAACCCACGTACACGTCTGCTCCGTGGTTATGAGGAGAGGAGACTGAAACAAGATACACATAATTTGCATCTCGCTCGCTTAATGTGTTTATTAAAAACAATACATTGATTCAAGAGTTCCCATACGTCGGGGTATGGAAATTGTAATACCTTTTTCTTTGGTTTTTGATATGTAGCTTTCAGAATTATAGCTTTATTAAAGCTTTTGAGAGCATATATTTTCTGTTTAAAAAAAAGTGTCGTCACTTCGTGTATTTCTGCTTAAATCTTTTCGTTTTATTTATTTTCTTGGTTAAAATGCTGCAATACAATATTTGTTGGGTATTTTTTTTAAGGAAGAATTACTATTTGAGCAAGTTTTTGATGGAGCTCGGTTCATTAATTAATTGCAATTTGAATTGTTAAATAGTTTTTTTTCTTAATGAAAATAAAAATAAAAAAAATAAGGTTTCGTGTTTATTGCAATATATTACCAAGGGTTACTTACTTACTTACTTAGGTCCTCGGACCTATTACGTCCGTGATGTTTCCCTTACGGGACATAGGTCCTCCACTACACCTACGCGCCATCGTGTACGATTTCTTGAAATATATTTCAGCTCTCTCCAACTTTTCCCAGTCGTGCCGAGTCCTGTTCGACCGTTCTTCGCCATGTACTTCTAGGCCGGCCCACTTGTCTTCCCTCCTGTGTGAGCGGGTTCCACTGCATTGCTTGAGATGCAATGCACCGATCGCCTTTTCGAAGCGTATGGCCAATCCACTGCCACTTTCTTCTTCGTATAATGGAGTCTATGGGCTCCTGACCCGTTCTCGCATGATGTTCGGCATTGGAGATACGGTTGGGCCAGAAAATCCTTAAGATGTTTCGTAGACATCTATTAACGAAGGTTTGCAGCATTCTAGTGACAGTGTCAGTGACTTTCCAAGTGCTGCAGCCGTAAAGCAGAACGGATTCAACATTGGAGCGGAACAGTCGTAACTTGGTCTTTAAGCTTAAAGAGTTGTTTCTCCATATTTTGGACAGCATTCCGAACGCAGCCTTTGCTTTTCTGATTCGGCTGTTTACGTCCAGTTCAGTTCCGCCACCCGTAGAGATAATACTCCCAAGATATTGGAAATCCTCTACCATCTCTACCGGTTGTCCAGAAATATTTACTTGGATTGATGAGGAAGTTCCAAGGCTGATCCTTTTAGTTTTTGCCGAGTTGATCTTAAGCCCTACGATTTCTGCTTCTCTCTCCACCCTTGTTGTCATTTGATGGAGATCCATGCTCCAATGAGCATACGTCGTCCGCGTAGTCCAGATGTTTGAGGTGAGATTGCAGAGTCCACTGAATTCCTCCATTTCCATTTGACAAAGCTGCGTGCAGTACGTCACTTATCACCAACAGGAACAGTATTGGTGACAGTATACAGCCTTGCCTAACTCCACTTTGGATTTCAAACTCCTCTGACAGCCTACCTTTGTGCAAAACGTGACACTTGGATCCATCATATGTAGCCTTGATAATAGCAATCAATTTATCTGGGATGCCCCTCCTGCGCAAAGCAAGCCAAATAAATTCTCTATTGACACTGTCGAACGCCTTTTCAAAATCGATGAACAGCAGGTGAAGTGGTGATCGATATTCAACGCACTGTTCGATGATGATCCGCAAGGTGTTGATGTGATCCACACAGGAAGATCCAGTGCGGAAACCTGCTTGTTCGGCGTCGAGTGTGTCTTCGAGGTGGTCTTTAATTCGGTCCAAAACTATCCTTGTTATTATCTTGGCTACTAAAAGAGATTAGATTAGTTTTATAAAAAAAAGAGGTAGCTTATTGAAATCCATAAAAGTAAGGGTGAGAGGCAAACACCCTATCTTCCTTGTACTGAAAATACAAACTTAACAGAGTATAGAGTAGTTCGTACAATTTATAACTGAAAATTCCGATATGAGTGAGGGCGTACACAATCAAGATACATACATATATTACAGGTAATATCATTAGCATGTTCGTGTTTGTTCAGTTCTGCGCATGTTGTTAAAATCAATAGTAAACAAATTGAATTTCAAACAATCACAAACAATTTGTTTTTGTTTACTGTGTACTTACACAAAGGGAAGTCATCTTGAAATTTGGAAAGGTGCGCCTGATAATACCTTAGATATGTGTACTGTGGTACACAATAACCACATTAATGTGAAAATGTCATACAAAATGTTTTAAAAAAGATTCTGACAGCTTTTTTTGACTTTTCAGACATTGAAAATTAAAAATTATTTCAAAGTACACTGTGACTACAAAAAAGTGTACACTGGACTCATGACAACACTAGTTTTTGGAGTATATTTACTTTTGTGAGACATAAGCTGCATTTTATTTTCACCAAAATCCGATTCGGATTGGATTTGAATCCGAAAGTACATATATTACAAAAACAACACAAGATCCGATTTGAATTTGAATTTGGACTTACAAATCCATTCCTATCACACCCCCTTTGGTTTTCCTTCTAAAAACTAGTTTGTACTCTGACGAGCAGATGGCTATTTAAAGTGATGAATAAAGAAAGGAATACATGAATAATAAGAAAGAAAGATGTGGGGAATATAGCTGTCATTAAGATTCTGGGCCCTACCAATATTCAAATTTAGTAGCGACTTAAATATTTAAGAAAAATAGACCATAATGGTATGGACTATAAAAAGTGAACCATACATGTTATGTTTCATATAATAGAGTCCGTACCATGTAATATTCATTATTCAGGGTCCGACTAAATATTTAATTCATACTTTTACTTAAATATTTAAGTTTTTACTAAATTTTATTATTGGTAGGAATTTCTGTGTTTTATTATCATGTTCAAATCCAGGCCAGATCTGTGGGATTATAAAATACAGCTATTGTAATTATAAAAACATAATGTTCTTTTCATAAAATTACTGATATCTCTTGGCTGACACTTAAACATAATTTAATGAATAAAAATGAGAACAAATGTAGTATCACACGGGCTTTAACGTTATCACTTGTTTGGCACATACTATATTAAATACCTTAAATACGATACAAAAAATGGGCTTTAAAAACTCGGTGCCACTTTTAGCTTCATATCTAAGGTATTATCATGCGCAGGGTTATCAGAAATTTAAAAATGACTGCCTTTGTGATTCTGAAGTAAACAACATGCGCAGAACTGAACAAAAATGAAAAGCTATTCTGATATTACCTGTAATATATCACAACAAAATCATAAATGTTAAAATAGTAGCAAAGTTCTTCTATATACAAAAACCTTTGCGTAACAAGTCAGCCGTAAAAAGTAATGAGATCTAAAAGTACGCCAAGTTCTAAGTTTGATAATGTTAAATACCAAATATTTTAAGTAAAGTAATAAGGAAGAACCTGAAAATTATCAGAGATATCTATTATTTAATGATTCCTTACTTAAATTGAATTGGTTTACTAGTCAAGTTTTAATTTCAAAATTGAATAATTAAGTACTGCGAAGATATTAACATAGTGCTGGGATACACGAGCGCAAAAAAGAATTAATTCACGAAAGAGAATGGATGACTTTTAGTAAGAAAGAAAGAAACGGAAAAAAATGGCATCCCTTTCTTTCTTCCTAAAAATCATCCCTTCTCTTTCGTGAATTAATTCTTTTTGAGCTCTTGTATCCCAGCACTTAATACAGCACACACATAATTGAACCACTGGGATTCATATTAAGAGGAATCCCCCAACATT
The DNA here is from genome assembly GCA_949320155.1 of Melangyna quadrimaculata. Taxonomy (NCBI): domain Eukaryota; kingdom Metazoa; phylum Arthropoda; class Insecta; order Diptera; family Syrphidae; genus Melangyna; species Melangyna quadrimaculata. The sequence goes on along the minus strand of OX439483.1, from coordinate 202,237,890 downwards.
TTTGGAAAACGTACCTTGTAAACCAACTCAATTTAAGCGTGGGTTGCCACGCTCACTGAATGTTAAATCTCAAATTTTTAATTTTCCCTTTGCTTGCATGTCAAGTCCTATCGCTCCACAGTACTACTCCACGGTATTATATTGCGCAGTTCTATTTGTTTTCGATATCACGATATACGCACCTACAAACCCTCATACTCAAATTTTGGTTATTAATCCTCACCCAAAATTTGCTGTGGGCTCTTAGACTATAAGAAAAAAAGTTGAAAAATAATTTTCTTCTCAAATATTTCAAAAACAAATAATGATTCCAAACCTAGTTTATTTTTTTTTTCTACATATAATGACGAAGTCAACAACTGTTATTTTTTTTCAAAAAAAATCAATAGACAGTTTTTTCTTAGAGCAAACAAACTAAAAAAAAAAAAACATTAAAAACTATTAACAAATGTTTTTGATCTCAAAAATTTTGAAAAAAAGCATTGATGTCGATTTCAATTTTTACCAAAAATATATACCAATACCACCTCTGTGTTGTGTAATTTTGAAATTTTTAAAACCACTATTTAAAAAGATTTCCAAAAATGTATTAACTCGACAAGTTCTTACACTCAAAATCGTTTCAAAATCAATATTTGGCATATTATACTTAATTTGCCTTTTTATAATCTTTGCAATCATGTAATTTTTTTAAAGTTCACTCCCCTGATGTATGATATTTTTTTTAGCCAATGGTCTGTTTTTTTTTTTTTTTTTTTTTTTTTTTTTTATATTAAGCGCGCGCTAAAGGGGTTGTGACTACCCTTAAAATGTTATACACAGCACGAGCGATTAGGTAGGTTGGAGGGGATTTAAAAGGAGATACCGATGCCATTGGTTTTGAATGTCTGTAAATCACAATGGGAGGGGAAAATTTGGCTGGGTATAGCATTCCACATTCGTGTAGTGCGACTAAAGAAAGAATCTCTGTACTTAACAGTACGTCCGAAGTTGGGCTCAAGGGTAAACTGATGGGCATTCCTAGAAGCGCGAGTATTACGGTTGAATTGTTTAAGGGGAGGAATGCACCTGGCTATTTCACTAGAGCACTGTTTGTTAAAATAAACTTAAAATAACGAAAGGCATGAAAAATTTCGTTTTATAATAATTGGATTAAGTAATTAATACCTCAGAACCGAGAATAGATAAGAAAAAAAGCATTACCAATAAACTTAAAAAAAATCAAAACTCTACTATTATAAATAGCTTAAGTACATAGCGATTTTTTAAGGCAAATATGTATATGGTTTTCGAGAGCACCAATGGGAAGTTACTAGTGTGAGTCGTACCCAGCCTCTTGTTTCAGTGAGATCCAAGCACGGGGCTTCTGTGAAAATATGTTATTAAAACAATTCTGAAAAAACTATTGAAAATTTACTACAAAAGCTATTGAAATTTGGAATGAAGACCGAAGATTTTTTTACTTGAAATATTGGTTATCGAGATTTTGGCATTTAAAATGTTGGCATTAAGGATGATGGGATATTCAAAATTCTAAATTATGTTCTGAATTCGTTGAAGACTCATCTTGAGTTATGTTTATTTTTATAAAAGAAAAAAAAAAAAAAAGAATCCATTCTTTAAAATATACAAAAATAAAAAAGACTTCTTTTCAAGTTCAAATTTAAAACACAAATGTATAGAGGTCACTTGAGCTTTGAATCTATATATAAATAGTCCTAAAAAAAAAGATTGTGGTACCATTTGCTCAAAAAGGATCCAACCGATTTTTGATTTTGACTTCAAGTGCCTACGGGAAGGGGGTATAGCTCCTAGACTATCTAGAATTTTTTGTTTTTGGTGGTCGAATTTCGGCCAGTGGGCGATACTAGTTTAATTAAATAGTTTATTGAATTGAGAATTGTATTAGTTAGTTGGTGTTAATTAAACTAGACGAGTTCAGGAAATCTCTCAGTTGCTCGAACAGAAAACTATTGCAAATTATTGACGACAGTTTTACGTTATGGTATCAACGATTATACTATTCAAAAAATGTTTTTTTTTTATGGAACCCTTAATTCAAATCCGACTTTAAAATTATTGTTAGCTTTTATTCCTCAGAATAGTCACTATCGTAAACTGTTGTAAATTGGCATGTCTCGTGATACAGTCAATATTTTAGACGAACACATTAAAACTTCTTTAGTTGAAACCTTGTGTGTATTTTCGAAATCAGCCGTGGTTTTTAATTAAAAAAATAACTTGAAAATAACACTTTTTATGGGTTAATGTTTATTTATTTTTTGGATAAATGACAATCAAAGGTTTTAGAAAGGGAATTGAGCATTTAAATATGACTTATATAAATGTATGTATGTTCTACTTACTTATGTAAAACAATAAAATTCCAGATTACTCTAAAGGCTTTGGAGGAAAGTTTGGTGTCCAAGAAGATCGTAAAGATAAATCAGCTGTTGGATGGGATCATAAAGAAAAACCTCAAAAACATGAAAGTCAACTAGACCATAAAGTTGTAAGTAGAAAATTTAATTTATAATTGTTTGTTTTAAAATTTATTATTATTTAGGGATTTGGTGGAAAATTTGGAGTTCAAAAAGATCGCATGGACAAATCAGCCCTTGGCTTTGATGACGACAAGAATAACAAAATCGGAACATCCTATACAAAAGTTAAGCCAAACATTGAAGGAGCAAAACCATCAAATCTTCGAGCGAAATTCGAAAATCTTGCCAAAAACTCCGAAGAAGAAAATCGAAAAAGATCGGATGAGCAGAAAAAGATACGTGAAGAAAAAGATCGAAAAGATCGTGAAGAAGCTTCCAAGCAAACAATTGTAGAGAATACACCACGACAAGCATCCGAGGAAGCCAGACCAATGGTTCGATCAACTTCGATAACAACAGGACGTACAGGTGGAATTGGAAGTGCAATAAACGCATTTAATAAAATGCAGTCTCCAACAGACGAAAGACCCGCTCCGCGGAAAGAACCTATTGTCATACCACGAGAAGCTCCAGAGTCAATAATTGTCCAACCTGACATTATTCCTGCTGTTGAAGTGCAAAAAGAAGTTGAAAGAGTTAAAAAAATTGTTCCTGATACGATCATAGTTAAAGCTCCACTTGCCCAGCAAAATGTCACCTCTGCTGAAGAATTAAAACTACCAACGGAGAACATCGAAAAAGTACAACCAATATGTGAACCCATCTATCAAAATAAAGAAGAAGCACAAATTACGGAAGCTCATCAAACACAAAACGTTGAGTCAATCTATGCAAATACCGACAACCTTGATTACATCGAAGACACGGGAATTAAGGCAACCGCTCTTTATGACTACCAAGCAGCTGACGATGATGAGATATCCTTTGATCCTGACGATATCATAACACACATAGAAATGGTAAGGTATTTGTTTTTAATACTTAAATTCACCTTCATTCAAAACTCTTTTTCAGATTGATGAAGGATGGTGGCGTGGTATGTGTAAGGACCGACATGGCTTGTTCCCTGCTAACTATGTGCAATTAATTGAACAACAAGAGACATAGACTACTTATTAAACGTTATTAAAAAAAATTAACACATTCTTCCATAACACAGAGAAAAACTTTATTAACTTCTAGAAAAAATTGAAGACTTCGTTGAAATTTAGATAAGATAACAGTATTTTGTGCTCTAGAAACGTTAAGTTTCCTTATGATGAGAGAGCTTTAAAAGTGATAGCATTTTATTTAATTTGTTTTAACATTTTTTGTATTTTTGTTTATGTGACTTTATTAATTTTTTTACTTGGTGTCCTTTGATAAAAAAAAACATTCTAGTTCATACAATTTTTATTCTACGTAAATGCATGTGAGTTACAAAATTTCATTAAAATTTCGAATAATGTGAAAATTATTTGTATTTTGTTTTGTATAATTATTGATGGAAATATACATGCGTTATAAACTACTCAAGTACTTATTTTTAATAATAGATTGTAAAAATATACAAATATATAACCCAATATTTGTCAAGTTTTGGTCGAACTGGATGTTTTCATCCCATATCACTGTAATGTAGTAGAGAAAACAAAAAGAAATAGAATTATGCGTCTACAGAATAATAAACTGATGTAGAGGTTTCGGTACAGAAAACATAGACGAAGCTCGAATTCAGGTTTCGAGACCTCGTTTTTCTGGCGAAATCCATCATTTTGGAAAATAAAAATTTATATACCTATAAATAATGTCGGAAGCTTTTATAGGAAACCTGTTTAGACCAAATTGTATTCATACATTATGTTAATCGTCGACCTAGTATTCAAGTGCAGTATACACCATAATGCCTATTTTGAATTGCGTATACAATCTTATTTTTGCTGGGACGATCTTTTCAAATCTTTTATCCGTTTTTTTCTATCTCTTTCCTTTACTGAAATATTTTGAATAATTCTGACGTACATATGTATATCCACCAAAATCTTCATGCGCATTTATTTAAGGACCTCAGGATCTTGATCTTTCCATGAAAACAAAAATTCCCATGATTTAGAAAGATTTATATGAACATTAATGAAAAGGCCTGTCAATTCTCTAGAAATGAATAGACGCTTGGTTGAAAAATATATTTTCAACGACACCGAGATCGTTATATTTCGATTGAAAACAAAATTGACAAAATTTGGAAAGATGTATGCAATGGACCTATTATACTAAGGTTCAGGATTTATACATTCATGAAAATCCCAGTCAATTCTTTATTCAGAAACGGAAACCGCAACGTCTTACGACGTCTCGTTAGAAAGATAGAGCAACCCAAAGAGATTTGGGCACATGGTAAAATAAAACTAGAACATTCTATGAGGTCTGGTTGCGAAGATATTTAAATTCAAAGTAATTCCATTATTTTCGACACAAAACGAAAAGTCTTTATATGGCTATAACTTTCCAAAAAAAAGCACGAAAGAGGTTGCGGTTGACGTTGTTTAATAAAGAACGGACAGGCCTTTGCATTGCTGTTCAAAATTTTACTGAATGGAGATTTTTTTCAATTGATTCTCTCAAAAAACTGATTAAGAGTTTTAAAACCGCAGGCTTATTTGCGGAGCTGTAGTCATCCAAAGATATCCAAGGTATCAAAACATAAATATATACAATTCTTCAAAACTAAAAAAAAAAATACTTTGAATGCAAATACACCGAAAACTACACCTTATAGAAGGTTATAGAAGGATTTGCTTTATATGTGCTGATCGCATCTGACAAAACCTTTCTATATATGTACAATTCAAAATATCTCTACAACCAGACCCTATAGAATGATTAAGCCTTTTAAAAACCGCAAGGCCTTCCGAGCCTTATTTGTTGAAAATGATGAATGCAAAGGCCTGTCCGTTCTCTATTCAACAACTTCAACCGCAACCATTGTATATAAAACCTATAGTACTATTAATGAGTCAAATTTCGGGACGATAGTCTAGGCCTATAGGTGGAGTGATTATCGCTAGAGAGATTTAATGGGATTTTCAATGTGTTTTTAACTCTACATTATCTACAGAGCAAATGCCCTCCCAGGCCAGTGGCACCGCCACCGTCGTTTTGGTTTTTCGATAGTACTATAGATATTTATATACAATGCCGCAACCTCTTACGAGCTTTTTTTGGAAAGTTATCGCCGTACAAAGTTGCAACTTTTGTTTTTGGGTTGAAACAAGAAAGATTAACTTTGAATCTTTGTTCCAGTTTTCAGCTATGGATAGCCCTTTAAAAGCTAATTAAGCGTTTAAGGCACCGCGTTTAAGGAACCAAAGTCATACAAGCCTTCAAAACTCAAAAAAATTACTTTAAATGCAAATATTTCGAAAACTTGACCTTATAGAAGGTATTGCTTTGGATGTGCTGATAACATTTGACAAAACCTTTCTATATATGTACGTCTCAATGGGTTCCAGAGACTTTCGTAAAAATGCTTTTTAGTAGTCCACGCTTTTTTCGAAAATCGACTGATAAAAAAAAATGTGAGTTTTGAACGGCAATGCAAAGCCCTGTCCGTTCTATATTCAACAACGTCAACCGCAACCTCTTACGAGCCTTATTTGGAAAGTTATAGCCATATAAAGACTTTTAGTTTTTGGGTTGAAACAAGAATGATTAAATTTGAATCAAAATATCTCTGCAACCAGACCCCATAGCCTTACTTGTGGAGCTGTAGGCATCCAAAGTCATCCAAACTTTCAAAACTCACAAAAAAATCGTAAATAATGGATTTACTTTGAGTTAAGATATCTTCGCAACCAGACCTCATAGAATGTTCTAGTTTTCAGCTATGGATAGCTTTTGAAAAACATTTTAAAACCGGAATGACCTCCGAGCCTTATTTGGGGAATTGCAGGCATCTGCAGACAACCTTCAAAACTCAAAAAAATTACTTTGAATGCATATATACCGAAAACTAGACCTTATAGAAGAGTTTGCTTTGGATGTGACTTTCTATATAATATGTACGTTTCAATGGGTGCCAGAGACTTTCGTGAACAAATGGTTTATTGGGCACAAGGGTGTAGTCCATGATCTTTTCAAAAATCAACTGAAAAAAAAAATTGCTCCAATCAGTAAAATTTGAACGGTGGATTCCAATGAAAGCTATAACTGACGCCTTGCCAATCAGAGGCTCGATCTGAAATTAAAGTACTTAAAAATTTGAAGCGTTGAACGCACGGATTGGAACCTTTTTTCTCCATTTTGTTAAAATTACGATTAGCAGTTACGAAAAATTAATTTACATCAGGAAAATAAATAAATACATTTTGACAAAAATGATCTATATATCGTAGTAACAAAAGAAAGGTTAACATTGCCCAGAGTTGCTTAAATATAAATTCATGTTTGTATCGAAAATCTAGCTGCTAAGTTAAATAAGAGTTAGCTACTGATCAACTATCGGACAATGGTTACCTAACCTATACCTTAAGTAAGAAATGGGCACATGCTCATCTGATACGTACATATGCATAAATAAAGATGCAATACAAAACTGTTTAATTAGTCAAAAATTAATATATTTAATTTATTTATGTTTCGAAAGACATTTTAAAATTTATAATACTATTGGTCTTATAAAATTAAATGTTTTAGCCTAAGAAAGCTAATAAATTATAATTATGTAATAGAGAACAAAAAAATAAAATATTTTTATAAGTAATAGTTATACCTACAAACATACATATGTACATATTATGTATATAGGTAATCGAAATGAGTATACAACATTATTGTGTGTACACAATTAAGAGTAAAAAGTAAGCACTGGTGTTTGGTTACCCCTAGCCAGTATAAATGGACAGCTTATATCACTCGTTAGCATCTCAAGCCAAGACATGTAGAGTGGTGGTGAAATTGCTTCCTGTAAAATAAAAAAATCTTAGTTTTTTTGAAATATGTAATTTTTTTTTAAATCGTCTTACCCTTCTTGGCATTGGCAGTGACATCACAACCAAGGAGGCCTTGGATGAGTGATCTACTAGTAGCTCGTGTATACGCAACTGTCGATATGTTTTCTCTTCTAGGCTTTGAATTTCTTCCTCTGTAACAGTACCATTTGGATTCGCTGACGTTTGGACGAAACCATCTAAAAGGCGTCTATGTTTGGTTATAGTTTCTAATCGTGGTCTATCGGTCACACCCTGTAACATTACCAGCGACGAGTAATTTATTCGAAGTTTTTGCAGAAGACTTGACATGCTACACAAAACAAGACAAACAAAGAGTTTGAAATTATAATTTAATGAAGATTTGTTTAAGATTTACAAACCTCTTTTCTTCTTCCTCCAAATCCAAACGGCGATTTGTCAAAGCAAACACACGTAGTTTGCAATTCGACCAATTCGAACGCATAGAAATGATATAAGGAAGCAGCATTGTTAAACCTGGATAAAATACAAATTTATTTAAAAACAAATACTAAATTAATATTCTGATTATGTTCAAGCTAACCTCCATCATCATACATCCACCAAACATCAATAGTCCCTTTGGGTTGCTTCCTAGCAAACACTGTTACAGCATCTAGAATATCCTTTGGCAGCTCAGAGCCACCTTTTGTCGAATAAACTACGCTGTCATTTGTTATTTGCAGCTTCCTAGTGCTACTCATGTTTGGCATTGGGGGAGGTTGCGGTACGGTTATAGTGCTTGTCGCGCTTATCATGCCGGGCAAGTTTAAATTTGAATCCACATGCAAGATATCCGATGTGGCTTGCATGTGCGGAATTGTCATATTTGCAACACCCTGTGACTGCAAATTGTTCATTGCATTGCCATTGATAGCTGAAGCAGGTGTTCGAATTTCATGATTAAGTTCAGAGAAATCAAGTCCATCATGGACACGAAGTATTGCCACACCCATTCGCAGAGAAAATGCATTGCTATAAAAAATAAGATACATATACATATGAATGAAATTGTCCATGATTGATATAATGCTTGATAACTTACTGCAAAATCTCAAAGTACGACGAAACTTCTTCCTTGCGACACTGCCTCCAGTCATTTTTGTATCCCATAAGGACAATATTCGGAGTGAGTTTTCCAAATCCACTTGCCTTGATAAGGGCACACGTGCCATCTTCCATTGTGAATCCATCAATTACATTATAGAAGGCCTTAATTTTTCGCGCATCCAAATACTTTTGACCATCTTGAATAAGAGTTTTTCGATTTTTGTATCCAATTTTAAGCTTTTTAAAAAAACAATTAAAATTTATTTAAAAGAATATCAACAAAAAATGCTTCTGAAATTACCGGAACAATTTTGCCGACCATCATAAGTGATGTATTTTTTGTAATCAAACTACCAAGATCAATAAGTGGCGGTCGAACTTTAGGATCACCGGCTAAAACAAGCACTTGAGGATGATAATTCTTAACGTGATCAGAAATTGTATTTAATTTTTGTGTTGCAGATAAGGCGGTTTTATAAGTTTGGGCTTGAGTTGAATCACCCCAGTTGACATCTGAAAAAATTTATATACATATGTAAATTAGAATTTATCAATATTTATTATGAGAAATATATTTAAATATTCAAACCTGGTTTTCTATAGACAACAATCAGGTACAATGCAAATATTATAATAAGAGTAATAAGAGATGATTTCCATTCGATCAAAAACATTATAGCCACGCATAATACGAAGCCGAACAAGCTAAGCCAGACGTTGTAGTACTGTAAAACAAAACAATTTTTTTAGAAAGTCCTTAAATATTTGTATTATTTCAATATTATCATTGTATATACATATCTATAGTAATTCTAATTACTATTATGAAGAGGATCCACATGGGAGGTGCCTAAACCTAGAACCTAAAAGTGGAGACAATTGAGAGTACAAAACTGTCATAAATTGAAGAAGAACTGCGTACTGCCTCTAACTAGTAAAAAATCAAATACAAAATTTGCCCGGGGAAAAAAATGTATAGGAGCACAAAATTTGTTCCAATCTGCGTACTGGGCTCAAGAATTGAAGCAATAAGAATAAAGATTTAGCCTAGTACACTGCTGAATACAGAACGAAATATTCTTGTGGTATTTGGTGTTAGTCCGGAATGTGGATGATTTGCTTTGTCGTTTGTTGCTGAAATGCTTTCGTCACGCTTCACGCACCTTTGCGTTGGTCAAAGTGAAGACATGTGGATAGCCGCAGGACTTTCCTCTCAAACATTCCAAGATTTCCCATGCTCGTTTTGAAAATCATAAAACATGTGGGAAAGTCGTATGCGATGATCGGTCTCATAAGTTGCTAAAAGAGAGGCAACATTTTCTTTGGCTTAGTCCATTTCTTTTCCGCATTAGCGGGTGGATACGGTGAAAAGCAAAATTATCATTCTTCAGATTTCCTCTCCTCGAAGTTAATACCTATAATATTTCACCGATGGTTTGACGTCTGTAAAGTTGGCAGGGCAACTTTCACCCAGAATAAAGCGAAAACGGTAATTTGCAGTTTTTTTTTTTGCATTTCTATTCCCGATTTTGCAGTTCATCCAACAGTGGGTGTAATCGAGTGAACTCACATGGTATATCTCGTAAAAGAAGCGTGCTGGGAACTTACATTAAGGCTCCAAATTTGTATTTTTTTTTGTATTTCAAGAATAGGCTGAGTGCAAATTTTGAAGTCCTTACCACGTTGACAGCCCACTTGGGTACCATGAATAGAATATACCTAGATGTAGCTTTAGACACATAGGGGCATATTCATAGTCGCAGATAGACCCAGGTTTAACTAAACTACAGTTTATGACAATTTTGGCTCAATGAATACAGACCGATTTTAATTACAAATTGTTGGTTTTATATTTTTATAAGATAGTTAACTTGGTAAACTACACAAAAAGCCTCAAATATTTTGAAATGGTAATCTTAAAAACACAAAAAGCCTCAAATATTTTGAAATGGTAATCTTAAAAAAATAGAATCAACGTCTGAAAATTCAACCCAGGTCTAAAACGACTATGAATACGCCCCATAATTTGTAATATATATGACATATATGTTTCTTCATTTGGAGCTATAAATCGGGTGGCACAACTGCTCATGAAGAACCAGGGCCTAGTGACTAACAACTCGCAACCATTCGTGTGTGCGCCTTTCGACAGGGACCTACAATTTTATGCCGAATCCGAACGGCTAGACGAGAAGCACTTATTCGTGACAAGTGATACTCTTGGAGGATTTGTCAATTCCTTGCAAGAGGCAGTAGCCCTGAAAATAAACTTTTTAGTTTTTAGGTTGACGAGGCTGGGAAGCGATCCCAGACCTCCAGCGTGACAGTCGAACGCACTAACCATTACGCTACGGGCTACTACATTTGGAGTTATGAAGAGCAATATTCTCTCGATTTTTCTAACTGAGTCAAATTGCAGAAGGTGAAACAGTTTAACTAATTACATTATATTTAGGAAGGTTTTGCCGACCATCTGATACGCAGAAGATCGTTGCTACCTGAAGCGGACACTGGCCAACAGGAGAGCATGTAACAAGGCAAGGTATTTCACACAATACTCACTGCAGGAAAAGGAAATTAAATAGTAATTGATTTCCTCTGCGAATACCCTGATCTGCACAGAGCTATTTTTTGACAACTTTGATGAACTTTTGGAAATGAAGATCAAAGATTTCATCTTCTGTGACATAACTTTCATCGGATAAAACTAAACCAAAGTGGACGATACCCTGAGGATATGTCCACAACCTACTATTTCAATTCTATCCATAGGTTCTAAAACGGCGGCCCCAAATGGACTTTTTCTATCTTACTATACCTTACTCATAAGAAACAACAACAAATCTATTCAAGAATTACAATTCAAAGAAAATACGAAGCCGTTGTATAGCCGTTATTCTGGTCGTTGCCACCATGACGCAAGAGGGGGTGCAGGGAACTAAGTCCACCGAGGTATTAAAATCTTAATTAATGGGAACGAAATCCTCTTTACTAAAGTGCTCTTCGTTCTCATGGAAGATGGGAAACAGCTCCACTTTCTTATGGGAAATTTGTACACACTCAAAAGTATAACCAATTTCCAACAAAAAAAAAATTAAAAGAGATTATTTGATTTTTATTTGATTACACAACTCTACAAAAAATTTGTGTTGCCCTGGATATATTTGCAAATTTTTATGTTTTCAAGTTTCCAAATTACGAATGTATTCATGAAAGTATTGAATGTGCCCTTGTTTTTATGATTTTTACATACCTTATATTTTGAGCAATTATCAGCTTGTTAGTAAGTATTATCGGTCTGCGCAACTTTTTCGCGCATACAAACATCACATGATCCTCACTCCCTCGGCCTATTCACATTTCAAAAGTAATTCGCATGCCCTCAGAAACAATGATGTTGCCAAATTCACAGAAATCGGGACAGTCTACCAGTGGAAGTGCGTGGTTGGGTGAGAGCAAATCTTACAAAATCATTGATAGTGTCATGAATTGTGAGCATAAATATATCCAAAATCAATCTTATATCTAGGGCAACAAAACCACTGTAGACCAGTGTTATTATAGTAAACTCGTTATTCTTTGCTGACGATGGAGCCATCATAAGTGAAGATCCTGTGTCCTTGCAATGAGCACTTGATGTATGGGTGGATGTTCTGGAGGGAAATGGATACCGCATTAGCGCGAAAAAGACCGAATACCTATGCTGTCCATTTTCTGATCCACACAGGCCTATTCCGGACAACTATTTGAATGGAACAGTGCTTCCCAAATGCGAAAAGTTTAAATACCTTGGATCAATGATCAATAACGAAGGATCTTGTGATGATGACATCAAACATCACGTAAGCGTAGGGTGGATGAAGTGGCGGGAAAACTCTGCCATCTTCTTTGATAGAAAAATGCCCCCTAAGCTGAAAGGAAAGCTCTACACGGCAGTTGTTCGTCCAGCGCTTACATACGGTCCACAGTGTTGGACAATTTACAAGAATTATGAGAGTAAATTGACGGCAGCTGAAATGAAGATGCTTCGCATGACAGAAGGAGTGACAAAGCGTGATCGAATAATAAGCAAGAGAATCCGAGGAAGCCTACACGTCAAAAATACCATCTTGGACAAAATACAGCATGACCAACTTAGCTGGTACTGTCATGTACAAAGAAGATGCCATGAGAACCCAGTTCAAAAGGCAATAGCACTAGACGTTCCAACACTATCGCGGAAAAAAAGCAGGCCCAAAAACTCCTGGATGGAACAAATGCAACGACACCTGCATTTAGTTGGCCTCAGACATGGAACAATCCAAAACCGGGAGGCCTGTCGACGTTTTCTGAGGTCAACCCGGCGAACCCCACAAGTGGAACCTTAGGTGCAGCTAGCAGTTGAGTGGGAGAGTTGTGGTCCCCCTCGAGATCATGACAATCGCCGGTTAATGAAAAAGAAGATTTTAGAAAACTCGAAAACTGAATTTCGAAATGAACTGATGCTATTTGATTCATTTTTCGAAAATAATCAAAGAAAATATAGCGCGATTTTTATTTGATTATTTTCCAAAATTTGGAAACTGAATCAAAAAGCATCAGTTTAATTCGAAATTTTAGAAATTTTGTTATTTTAATTAGGTATCTCGATAGAAAGTTGTTGGTACTGAAATGTATGTATTTTTAAAAATAATAAAACTTAAAAATACTTGAACATTTTTTCTTCTTCCTGTTTTAACATGGGAATTTATTTCACATTCAAAGGGAACTAAAATCCCCCAGTTTATTTGTAACGAATTTCCCACCTTGCATGGGAACAAAGACGACTTTGGTAAAGTGGATTTCGTTCCCATTAAGTGAGAAATATTTAGCTTTTATATACAATGATATTATGCACTATTTCTTAAGAAAAAATATCAATCATTATTATTTATTTACCTTAAATGTTGGCCTCCAGCCCAATGGCTTTATAAGTGCTGCATGGAATGTGCAAAAGTTTATCAAAGCATACGATGCTAAGTAAAAGTTTGAAATCATTGGTGCAATGACATTTAATTCACCAATCAAAAGAAATCCAGCTGAAAGAAGGAATGTCAAAACGTATCCACGGTAAGGTTCACCGTGTTTTCCATAGGGTTTTGAAAAATAAATTAAACCAGGATAGATTTGATCAGTTCCAAGTGATTGAACTAAACGTGGCACCGATAGAAGATTTGTCAAAGCAGTACTTAAAGTTGCAGCAAAGCAACCAGCATAGATCAGTGGACCCCATACAGACATAAGTTGCATAATTGAGTAGGAATTAGCCAAACCAAATTCACAAGTCTAAAAATTAAAAAAAGTTTTTATGAAAAAATTATTGCAAAAAAAAAAAAAAAATAGGAACTCGTAGGTATAGCTTACATTGTTTAATCTACATGGTATGTTTTCAGTTAATAGCGTTCCATTAACAAGATCAGAAATATTACCAGATGCATCCCGAAGCGCTGCACTACCAGCAAATACAACAAACACTCCATACGTAATCATAGAAATGATCAGTGCCAGCATTGTTCCTTTGGGAATGGACTTTCCGGCGTTCTTAAGATCTCCTGAGATGTTAGCTCCTGCTTGGATACCTGTTACACTTGGGAAGAAAATAGCGAAGACACTGAAGAAGTTCTGATCGGTTCCTTCGGAATATCTGTAACTAGGTCCTAAGTTTTCGTCTATAGTTGCCCCTGTGATAAATGAATAAAACAATAATAATTTGATTCCCTCTTTCAAATAAACTTGAACTTACATGAAAATCCAACGAATCCTTTGGCAATTTTTTCCGGATCTCCTTGTGGTCCAATAGCTGCTCCAATCAAGAAATTAAATATAGCCAATACAATAATAGCTATTAAGAAGTTTTGAGCTTTAACCTCCCATTCCATGCCTATGCAGCAAATCAAGATGAGAATGAGGATGGTAAAGACGCCCACAATGCGGACATCATTAATTCCACCATCAATGATTTTTAAACCGTTGTTTCCTATAATTTAAGTTGGTAATTATAAGTTTCAACATAAAATACTTGCAAAGTTTTACGCAATAAATCATTGAGTGAATCGCAGAAACCGATTGTATTCATTGACGCTGCCACTGCATTGGCAAATGCAAAAACTACTCCCACTGATGCTCCAAACTCAGGACCCAGAGACCGTGAGATGATGAAGTATATACCACCTCCCTTAACTTCTCCGTTCGTACTGATGGCTGACAAAGAGAGGGTCGTTATAATGCATACAACGGCTGACACTCCAATAATGGCAAGGGACTGCAGTAATCCAGATTGAGCTACAACCCAGCTGAGACGCAGGAAAAGCATGACACCGAAAATGTTGAGGAGGCATGGTATGACAACACCGACAATCCATCCCAATTTAATGGAGTGGACATTTGGTGCGCTAGAGTCTTCTGCAGCATGAAGATCCTGCAAAGAAAATATATTTTTGTTATAAAACCAAGGTGAACACAATAAAGTTCTTATTTTATGTCGTATGAAGAATGAAGGTGTTAGCCATTGGCAAATAGAGAATAGGGCATGTAATGATTACGAAGCGAGAAAGGTCAAAATCTAGGTCTTGTTCTTGTCTCGCTCTCGTTTCACTCATGTTTCGGTTTCACCTCGGTGTCATATCGACTCGTTCTTATCTCGGTCTCGTCTCGTTTTCGTCTCGGTTTTGTGTTGATTTCAGCTCAAAAATTATTTGTTTAATCGTTAACCACCTACTACCAATTTAAGTCCCTTTACCACCTACGTGCGGTCCTGAAGACCGCTAAAAAATTATTAACTTGAATTCCTGATTTCCGGTGTTTATTAAATACAAAAATGAATACATAATTTTACCCTACGTTTCGTCGGATTTTCCCGACTTTTATCAGGGGTAGTTTAATTAAATATGAATAAACTTTTTTGTTACATTTAAGTTGAAAATAATGAATTTTTGGTATATAATTTTACTCTTATTAATTGATAACAACTGTAAAAATGAATAAAAAAAAAAATATATCAAAACAAAATCAAGCACAATTGAACAAAAAAATAAATTAAAACATACTTTTAACAAAAATGATCACGGTGTATTCCGTTTAAGAGCCAGAGAGTAACTTGCAATCGTATTGTCCCTATCCTCTTGATACCGTTGTAATCAATCAATCAAAAAAGTTTATTCATATTTAATAAAACTACCCCTGAAGAAGTCGGGAAAATCCGACGAAATGTAGGGTAAAATTATGAAATAAAGTTTTTATTTGCATAAAGAAAAAAGTGACCAAAAAAGCCCGATTGGAAATCAACAAAATTTAACATTCAAACAATTGGTCAAATTAACATTTAATCAAAGATGAATACAATTGTTATTAATACTCTTAAGCATAATTTTAAAAATTCATAACATAAATTATACCTAATAACATTTCGTAAAATTCTTTAAATCTTCCCAAATTTACACTTTTAGCACAAAAAACGACTATGTTCATAAAATAGGAAAAATTTTAAATTCTTGGTTTTAATTCATATAAATTTGGAGGGAGCGAAGAGATTAAATTATAACACTTAGGGTTTTTAAGTTAAAATAGTTTTTAATTCACAAAAGAAATAATGAATTTAATAAAGTTAAAAAAAAAAATATAAAAAGAATACAAAGGGGTTTTTTTCTTCAATTTGATTTGACTTTAACTTTACTTTTACTTGACTTTCATCTTTACTTGACTTTCACTTGACTTTGAATTTTTACTTGACTTTTCCTTAACACACTTTGCTTTCGAATTAATCTTAATTATATAAGACAATATTTAACAGGGTTTGAGTTTGTACATAAAGTCTTTTTCTTATATGAAATGATTTGAAATAAAATGAAATAGGGCACATTATTTAATGTTTTGTTTTAATTTAGGATGGTTTTTTATGATGATGTAAACGTTGTGATCCTACATAAATTAAGGAAAGAGACAACAAATAAAAAATAAAAAACCAAATACAAAATAAAAACTTCAACAAAATTGCAGCCCACCAACATTCACAATTTTTCGTGATAATTACCCCACACTTTAAACAAATTGTTATCTTGCATATTAAACATTAGTAAGCTATCTTGCATTTTTTTTTTTGTTGGATCACAACTGGAGAAGTTTTATCGTATGGCCTCCAAGATCGTGTCATTTAACATCGCTCGACTATTTTCTGTGGGGGTATGTGAAGTCTTCACGGATAAGCCATTGACGACTTGGACCCCCAATGCTGCAAAGAGTGTCCCACAATTGAACCTTAAGATTGGAGTATACATCCAAGCCGTTGTGGCCATATGCCAGAAATCATATTCAAATAAAAATGGCAGAGAATTATCTTTCAAATAAAGTCAATTTTATGGCATTTAATACAATGTTAACAATAAATATCTGTGTTTTATTAAATTTTATAGTTCTTTACCTCTAAAAACCACCCTTCATATCAGTAACCTATGTATCACCCTATCTTAATATTTAAAATACAAAACTTCCCCTATACTGATCCTTGAACTCCATCATTCAAATAGTACTCGTACAATTAAAGTTCAAAATATTTTTCAAAATATAAGTCATTTAAGAGTAGGAGCAAAAAACCGGTATTTGTAACTTTTTGTGATGTTTTTTTTTTGAAATAATAACCGTGTTTTTTGAGAGAGTGACTAGCAAGTCAGCAAAATGTTCACACGCAAAACAATAACAAAACAAATTATTATAGAGAAGTTTGTTTGTGTTTTCCCCGTGTAAAACTTTTACTGAGTGGCTAGTCACACTCTCACACAACACGGATAATGACTATAGCTGTATTTTTTGAGAGAGTGTAGGTATAGCAACTCAGCAAAAATTGTACCCGCAAAACAATAACAAACAAAATTATTAAACAGAATTTTGATTGTGTTTTCCGTGTAAGACTTTTACTGAGTTCCTTATCCTCAAAAAACACGGCTGATATCATTAAAACTATAATTGCTAGGAAAAATAGTCAATGCATACTCATGTAATCTTGACGTTTATATTTTGTAAATATAAACTGTCAATACAAAATGTAAACGAAAACCGTTATTTTCGACATTTGACCCTAGCTTAGCTTTATCTTGCGACTGATGTGATGACTCGTATGCAAAAAACTTTTATAATCTTTTCTGTAAAAAAAAATAATAATAATAAGATATTTTTCGACAACTTCGTCATTTAGAAGTAAAAATCATAAAACAGACATTTTTAATTTATTTACAATTTTTAAAACAAATACATACTTATATCTTTATAATGGTCTTTTTTAAGTAATATTATATAGTTAACTAATAATTTATTACCTAATTATTGTGTACAAACTTTGTTTTCGAAAATATGAACAGTTTAAGAGATATGTTTATAAATAAATAATAAATCGGGTGACACAACGGCTCATGAAGAACCAGGGCCTAGTGACTAACAACTCGCAACCATTCCTGTGTGCGCCTGTCGACAGGAATGGAAGGGACCTACAATTTTATGCCGAATCCGAACGGCTAGACGAGAAGCACTTATTCGTGACAAGTGATACTCTTGGAGGATTTGTCAATTGCTCGCAAGAGGCAGTAGCCCTGAAAAAAACTTTTTAGTTTTTAGGTGGACGAGGCTGGGAAGCGATCCCAGACCTCCAGCGTGACAGTCGAACGCACTAACCATTACGCTACGAGCTACTAAGAGATATGTTTGAGCCTGATTATACGGTTCGTTTTTTCGTTCGTTTCGTCTTTCGTCTTTTTGACAGGCACGAACGTTCATGATTACATGGTTCGCGAAAATACGTACGTACTTCCATTCGTTATTTTGACGTTCATAGAATTTGGGGTTGTTTTGTAAGAAAATATTCAGTAGTAAAAATAAAAATATTTTTTAATCACTTATTTCTCAAATATAACCGTATATTAGGTGTATCCAATTACGAAAAACAATTTTTCAATTCAATAATTTTTGTTCCTGTCGTTTTTTGCAAACATCGAGGAGCATTGTTAATATTATTTATTTACTTCCTTCCCTCTACATTTCTACTCCCCTCACCCAATTTGTCAGAAAGACGAAAGACGAAACAATCGAAAAAACGAATCGTGTAATCGGGCACTATATGCACGTGAAAAACTAGCACTTTCGTCATTTTACGTCAACTAAGCGTGCTGGGTACTTGCAATAAGGCTAGTATGAATTTTTTCAAGTTAAAGACTTTAAAATTTGGAACCAGCCTATTCTTGAAATCTGAAAAAAAAACTGCAAATTTGGAAACTTAATGCAAATTCCTACTTTACTGTGAGGTCAATTTTATGAAATTTCGAGCCTTACTGCAAGTTCCTAGCACACTTTATTCACGAGATACACCATGTACTCGATTATACCCACTATTTAAAATTCACAAAAAAAAATGCAAAATAACCATTACCCTATGTGAAAGTTGCCCTGCCAACTTCACTGATGACGTAGCGTCACGTCGGTCTTGCACCAGGATAATGAACCACTTTAAAATCTGAAAATGTATGTATGTATGCTTTATAAATAGAATTTAAACAAATAGATGAAGATTAGTAGACCTCTCTGTTGTTCTAGATATTTTTTGTATTGCTTGGTCTGGTGACTTGACACTCACTTTCAAAAAAAAGAAAAAAAAAAATACTCAGGAGTATAAAATAATTTAGTTGTAATATTTATTACTGTAACATTTATGAAAGGCAATTTGTAATTTTCATTCTGTACTTTTACGTTCATTCTTGATGCCCTAGTGAGGTGAATTAAACTTAAGCTACAATTAGTACAATTTAATGTTAAAAATGGGATAGTAAATAATTACATACATAGGTTTAATACTATTATTCAAGGTTTTGTAAATAAAGTAAATATTATGTATTTTGATTGGGGTTCTATAAATTGTTCTCTCTGACATTTATATACATATAATAATAATTATTTTACCGTTATACGACATTTTAATTGACTGGTGCTGACATCTTGATAAGATACCTACGCTGTATCAAAAAAGTCTCCGTACAGCCTCAAATTTTTATTGTTTGCTAACATATTATTTAAAGTACTACTTACATTTGAGAGAATATGACTATAAATGAAAGAAATACTTTTAATTAAACAAAAAAAAAAAAAATTAAAACTAATATTTTTTTTTTGTTGTTTCAAAAAAATAAAACCAAAATTTATTGAGTCCAACACTTTAAAATTCCAGAACAAAAAAGTCTCCGTACATCAATAGAATTTACCTACAGGGTGATTCACCTAAGGTGTAACCAAAAGTTAGAGCGCTTAGGTTGGGGTCCAGACAATCAAAAACTCGTATAAGAAAGGGGGCAGACTATTACCCCCTTTGTAGAGGTAGGAGGGGCAATTATCAAAAAACATTGACATAAAACAGAAAAAAAAAATATTAAAAAATAACGGTAACACGTAGAACAAAGTGTTATACTTTCTTGCAAACATAGAAATCCCTTCTTTTATATTATTTTTAAATAAAGTTGTTTTAGTGAACAGTTTTCGAAAAATTAATTTTCAAACAAATTTGAAAAAAAAGTGAACACAAACATTTAAAACTAATTTCTTTCAAAAGTTTTCTTTATTAGGTACTCCTTTTGTTTTAAAAATTCAATGCACCAATTGATTCTCAGTCAACCACTGAAAACCGTATGGCTCTAGGACTTTTACTTTTCAAAGAACTAATAAAATTATGAGCCAACCAAGAAGAATCCGACTAAATGATCATTTCTGCTTCGTTTTTTCTTGTTTTACTAAGAACTTATTAAGTTTAAGTTGAAGTTATAAGTTTATTTTGAAAAGCTAAAGTCCTAGAGCCATCCGGTTTTCAGCGGTTGACTGAGAATCAATTGGAGCATTGAATTTTGAAAACAAAAATAGTACCTAAGAAAGAAAACTTTTGAAAGAAATTAGTTTGAAACTGTTTTATTCACTTTTTGTTTTTTTCAAAATTTTAAGTTGGAAAATTAATTTTTCGAAAACTGTTCACTACAACAACTTTATTTAAAAAAAAATATAAAAAAAGGAATTTCTATGTTTGCAAAAGTGTTGGATAAATTTTGGTTTTATTTTTTCGAAAAAAAATGTGTTTTTATTTTTTTTTTGTTTAATTAAAAGTATTTCTTTCATTTATAGTCAAAATGATAATTTCGGCAACCAGAATTCGACCCCCTCCTTCCCATACGATTTTTTTTCTTGTCTCGACTCAACCTACACGCTCTTTCTTCTTGTCACACCTTAGATGAATCACCCTGTATAACAATGGTGCACTCGGGCGTATGCGCACCTTTTTAATGGTAAGGAAGTAAGAGGCCCCTACCTCCAAATCGGGGTGAGATAGACCCCCCTCCGATAGTAAAAAATTATTGTTTTTGATTCCTGCACAAAAAAACCGTTATCAATTTTGGCGCCAAAGTTATCGTAATCTCCCCAAAATACATCGATGAAAAATTCAATGAAATTGACGGAATAAAGAATGGTCAAGCCTATAAGCTGACATTCTAGTACGAAGAGTCCAATAATAACAATAATACATCATAAGGTTAAGGTTTTTTTCTCATTTTAACTCTGTTTTTTTCACTTTCTCAGCAGCTTTTTACAAATTCACAAAATGATAACATCCGAATTTATTGAAATTTGTACCGAACAACGTTTGTCGGTTGAACTACTAGTAAATCATACATAGAACTCATAAGCTGTTTTTCACTCTTTTGTTACTTAGTGAATAGCAACTGGAACCGCCTGGGCTCTTTTCCAAAACGGTCAATTATTTCGTTGTAAAAGTTTGTTTGTTCTTTGACAATATTTCAATGAATGTACTACATCATGCACAACGAATCAAGTCGTTTGTCGGTCATTGTGGATCTAAGCCAAGTTTTTACTTTGCGTAAGGGGCTGAACGATCGCTCAGCGGTGCAAATAGTTGCTGGAATTGAGAGCCTTTTACAAAGAGCTGAAAAAATCGATGGACAAAACTCCTCTACACTGTTCAATACATCAGAAATGTTTGAACAATCATTTCCATTAGTCTGCATTTTGTTAAAACTGTACCACATCTTGGACTCAGCCAGGAAATTATCTAGAGAGCTGCCATATTTCTCCATTATTTTCTGTATAATTATATCGAATTCTGGAGAATCCATAATTTGCATATTTTTTGGTGATAGCTGAAATAGTGAAAATGCAGCTTCATTTTCTTCTGAAAAACGTTCTGTTAGCGACATTATCAGGGAATCAATGTACGGAATATAAATAGCTTTTCTAAAATAACTTTGGGGGAGAAAGCGGGAACATTTGATCGATGGAATTGTTTTTGAATTATTCTTGGACAGCTTAAAACTCTGCATGATTCACTCAAGCATTTTTCCATTACTTCCCATAGAGATTTAAAGCAATTGTCCTCTGGATTTTGTTGAAACAATTTATTCAAAACATTGACCTGATCTTTTACTGTTGACAGATTTTGGTCAAAGCCCTGTAAAATATTAGCAACAGGTTCTAGCATCGATGAGTAATGTGACATCACAAACAAACAAACTAAAAAGGTCGAATTTGTGCAAGTGTAATAAAATTGGAGAGCACGTTGCTTTGTTATTCTATTACCCTCTTCCGAAAGCTTTTGCAGTGCCTCACTTACAACAACGATATGCTCCCTCAGATCTCGAAGGATTTTGTATTTTCGTTGATGTGCTGATTGTCGTTTTGATGATTGCTCTCTCTATCTTTGCCTACAGATGTGATAAAGACAGCTACCTTCAAATTGACAATCAACACAATTGATTCCAACCCTGATAATGATAAAATCCCAAGGCAAACCAATGACCTGGAAACAAATCTGCCAAGAAAATAATGACATTACCGAACAAAAAAAAGAGTAAAATGAAAGCGGCTATATGTACACGGCCTGGATCAGAGTCAGGGGGGGGGGGGCAAACCATGGACTCTGACAAAAAATGTACATTTAAACAGTCGTTTTTGTTAAAATTTCCTAGTTAATAATAGAAATAAAACAAGTATGATTGTTCGGCCAGAGCCGGGGGAGGCAAGTGCCCACCTTGCCCTCCCCCTCCGGCGCCTATGCATTGTACATACATATATCCCCCACCTTCTCAGCTGTATAATTCATCAATATTTACAATATTGTTTAAACAATCTTTTTAGATTTTGTTCACCTGAATTAGCGGCAATTTATGTCTGTTTTCAATAATATTATTTGATTTAGGGCTCAATTTATTTGCCTCTTGTTATTCATCGTATACTCTCAGTTACGTTAATCAATATAATAACAACAACTGTAACAGTAATTTTATTTTATGATTATTATTTTGTATGTAAATCTTTATCTATTTGCTTTTAACTTTACCGAATCAAAAAAAATTGAGGTTGATTAGAAATTTTTTGAATCAATTGTTAAAAAAAAAATGGAAGCAATAAAAACTGAAGTTTGATATAAAATATACCATCAGTGGCGTAGCGTGGCTTTTTGCCGCACGGGCAAAGCCCTTTTATGCCAGCGTTAATAAAATAAGATATTTTGCATTTTTATTCCCGATTTTGCAGTTCACCAAATAGTGGGTGTAATCTAGTGGCCTCCTAATCCTAACTTCACGGTAATAAAGCAGGTCACATAGTGTTTCTCGAGAACCAAGCATGCTAGGAATTTCTGTAAGACTCCAATTTTTTGTTGTTTGCATGACAAGAATAGGCTTAGTCAATATTTTGATCCTTGTTTTTAAGAAATTTAAAAAAAAATTGACTTAAATATCAATTTAGGAAGTCAAGTTGTCTATCTCGTGAAGTTATCAGGGCACTATGAAACGTTTGTCAAATAAAGGACTTCAGAACTTGGACTTAGAATTTCTTTAAATGCAGAAAGAACTCCAAATTTGGAGCCTTACTTCAATCTCTATAGCATGCTTGGCTCTTGAGATATACTATGTGACTTGCTATCTCACTGTGAAGTTAGCAGGTCATGGTCACTCGATTACACCCACTATTTAGTGAACTGCGAAATCGGAAATATAAATGCAGACAAATGCAAATAAGCTGCAAATTACTGCGTTGATACTCTTGCTGAAAGTTGCCCTGCCAACTTCACAGACGTTGCAAGGGTGCTACATGAACTTGAACAGGTATATACATACATAATTATCTAGAACCATTTTAATTAAAGAGTCACCAATAAACAAACTGAAAAATAAGTTATAGGAATACGATTTTTTTTACAAAACAGTAAAACTGTAAAACAGTTTTTAACGAGCTACAAAATCCAGCTAGAAAATTTTTCGTCTTTAAACATTTGCCGCCATGGACGGCAGGAAAATTTTAAAACTAAATTTTTGAGAGCGAGAAATTATTAACTTGCGTTTTTGAGAGCATTTAATGTGTTTGATACATACATTTATTGATCAATTGTCTTATTTCCAGCTAGATAAATGACCCACACTTACTCGAGAAACAAGGTTTGCGAGTTTCCAATCACTTCAGCAAACCAGTTTTGAAATTTTAATTTATGTTCAATGCTATTCACAATCAATGACCGATTAGTAATTATGAGTATGAATAATTTATGCCACTGGGACAATTTTTGATAGGATTCTTTGGGCTTAACAAATTATATCATTTGAAGAATAATGGATTAATAAAAAAAATATGAAAAAGCGAGAGGCACCTATAGGTACGTTGTTTTTAAATTTCTTGTCACCCGATTTGCCACCCCCGGCAAAGTGCCACCCAGGGCCTGTGCCCCCTGCCCCTCCCACGCTACGCCACTGGATACCATACCTATTTCGACCCTCATTATATACTTGATCAATACATCATTGATTTTATACATCAAAAACCAATATTAAAAAAAATCATTAACCCATTCTTAAAATATTTAGGCTTACGAGCAAAAATTTAAAAAAATAAAAAAATATGGTTATTTTAGTATCAAAATGTCTCTATCATATTAAAGACTTGAGCCTCTTCTTCTTTTTATTTGAACATGTCTTGCACAAAAAAACAGTTATGAACAGCTTAGTAAAAAATATTTAAAATCAATGGCCCTAAGTAATAAACGAATTTCGAGTCGAATCTAGCTTAGATTTGATTTTTTTGTATGGAATAAACTCGACCCTAGGATTTAGGAACTTCGTTTATTATATTTAGGGCCAGTGATTTTCCGACTTTTTTTGTTTTGTTTTTTATTATTTTTTTATAATTGATAATAATAGAAATTCTAAATTCCAACAAAAAATCATTGTACTAAAATTCTGAAATTCAGTTTTATTTTCGTGCTACACCAGAAATGTTTGCAAAATTACCAGTGTGACCATTCTCTCAGAAATGCATGGGTGAATTTGTGCGAATTTTTTTGTTTAAAACTTAATTTCCAGATAAACATATTCAATAATAAAATCTTGCGAGGGCAATTTTTTCGTATATATTTCAACCAAAACAAAAAAGGTTATGATTTGCATTTACATCAATGTGGTAATGGTAAGTCTGATTAATTCTCAGAGCCCAGAGTGACAGGTGACAACTGACGTCCTGACACGTGAGAGGTGAGCACACGTTAGATTTCAATTCAGTTTTTTACTAATCAGTTTGGATATGGTAGGCAGGTCATTTATGTATGCACGTATAGTTCACCACAACAATTTGTAGGTAAATCAGTGGTTCTGGTTTGTATTTCAGTCAGTGGCAATTTCGCTAGTTGATTGCCTTGCGATTAAAAACAGGCTCCAGTGTTTTGGCAAAATCTCTTCTATAAGGGTTGAACAAAAATAACCATACCAGCCATACAATTTTAGCCGCAAGCAATAATCTTATACCGGTTTAAGCGATTTTAATACAAATTAATTTGTTCGTTTATTTTCTTCATCTACTTTTGAAGAAATAGCAATTCTAGTTTATATTGTAATTAGCAGTACTTCCAAAGAACCATATTTTCATAGACACAAATTTTCAAACTTTTGGTTTTTTTTTTTAATCCATATTTTTAATGTTCTTAAAATATGGCGCTTAATGGACTTTTGGGTCACATCAACATCAAAAATCAACGTATTAGTTGTGTAGATTTGACCCACCAAGTGGGTCTGACGAAATTATTTTCCATAAATTTCAAAATTTTGTATAAAGTGGTTCAGAAATCCAGAATCATTGGGCCAGAATGCCACAAGATTAACGTGTTAAATTTTGGCCCATCAGGCCGGGTCAAAAGTTCATTACTGATTTATGGACTTATGCCCCAGATAAATGGGACAACTTTTGAGCCTGCGCCCTCGTATAACATTTTCAAAATTTTACAATAGCCACTTGAACATAAGTGCGATACAGCCATGAATTTTATTTCAATACAATTCAATTTACGAACAAAATGGGTATTGTTTGACACTTAAGAATAATAATGCAACCTTATTTTTAATCCATCCTCATAGAAAGTTCTAGTTTTCAGCTATGGATAGCTCTTGAAAAACTAATAAAGCGTTTTTCCAGCGAAAATGACGTCACAGCCTTATTTGCGGAACTGTAGGCATCCAAAGTCATACAAGCATTCATAACTCGAAAAAATAACTTTGAATGCAAATATCTCGAAAACTATACCTTATAAAAGGGTTTGCTTTGGATGTGCTGGTTGCATTTGACAAAACCTTTCTATATATGTAGGTTTCAATGGGTTCCAGAGACTTTCGTAAAAAAATGCATTTTTAGTGATAAGGGGGTAGTCCATGCTTTTTTTCGAAAATCGGTTGGAAAAAAAAAGTTAATTTTTGATCGGAAATGCAAAGGCCTGACCGTTAGCTGTTCAACAATGCTTACCGCAACCTCTTACTAGCGTTATTTTGGAAGTTATGGCCATATTAAGATTTTTAGTTTTTGGGTTGAAACCAGAAAGATTAACTTCGAATCAAAATTTCTCTGCAACCAGAGCCCACACAATGCTCTTGTTTTCAGCAATGGATAGCTCTCCAAAAACTGATTAAGCGGTTAATAAACCGCAAGGCCTTCCGAGCCTTATTTGTGGAACTGTAGACATCCAAAGTCATGCAAACTTTCAAAAAAATCGATTTTAATGGATTTACTTTGAATTAAGATATCTCCGCAACCAGACCTCATAGAAAGTTCTAGTTTTCAGCTATGGATAGCTCTTGAAAAACTAATAAAGCGGTTTTTTAATCCATATTTTTAATGTTCTTAAAATATGGCGCTTAATGGACTTTTGGGTCACATCAACATCAAAAATCAACGTATTAGTTGTGTAGATTTGACCCACCAAGTGGGTCTGACGAAATTATTTTCCATAAATTTCAAAATTTTGTATAAAGTGGTTCAGAAATCCAGAATCATTGGGCCAGAATGCCACAAGATTAACGTGTTAAATTTTGGCCCATCAGGCCGGGTCAAAAGTTCATTACTGATTTATGGACTTATGCCCCAGATAAATGGGACAACTTTTGAGCCTGCGCCCTCGTATAACATTTTCAAAATTTTACAATAGCCACTTGAACATAAGTGCGATACAGCCATGAATTTTATTTCAATACAATTCAATTTACGAACAAAATGGGTATTGTTTGACACTTAAGAATAATAATGCAACCTTATTTTTAATCCATCCTCATAGAAAGTTCTAGTTTTCAGCTATGGATAGCTCTTGAAAAACTAATAAAGCGTTTTTCCAGCGAAAATGACGTCACAGCCTTATTTGCGGAACTGTAGGCATCCAAAGTCATACAAGCATTCATAACTCGAAAAAATAACTTTGAATGCAAATATCTCGAAAACTATACCTTATAAAAGGGTTTGCTTTGGATGTGCTGGTTGCATTTGACAAAACCTTTCTATATATGTAGGTTTCAATGGGTTCCAGAGACTTTCGTAAAAAAATGCATTTTTAGTGATAAGGGGGTAGTCCATGCTTTTTTTCGAAAATCGGTTGGAAAAAAAAAGTTAATTTTTGATCGGAAATGCAAAGGCCTGACCGTTAGCTGTTCAACAATGCTTACCGCAACCTCTTACTAGCGTTATTTTGGAAGTTATGGCCATATTAAGATTTTTAGTTTTTGGGTTGAAACCAGAAAGATTAACTTCGAATCAAAATTTCTCTGCAACCAGAGCCCACACAATGCTCTTGTTTTCAGCAATGGATAGCTCTCCAAAAACTGATTAAGCGGTTAATAAACCGCAAGGCCTTCCGAGCCTTATTTGTGGAACTGTAGACATCCAAAGTCATGCAAACTTTCAAAAAAATCGATTTTAATGGATTTACTTTGAATTAAGATATCTCCGCAACCAGACCTCATAGAAAGTTCTAGTTTTCAGCTATGGATAGCTCTTGAAAAACTAATAAAGCGGTTTTCCAGCGAAAATGACGTTACAGCCTTATTTGCGGAACTGTAGGCATCCAAAGTCATACAAGCATTCATAACTCGAAAAAATAACTTTGAATGCAAATATCTCGAAAACTATACCTTATAAAAGGGTTTGCTTTGGATGTGCTGGTTGCATTTGACAAAACCTTTCTATATATGTAGGTTTCAATGGGTTCCAGAGACTTTCGTAAAAAAATGCATTTTTAGTGATAAGGGGGTAGTCCATGCTTTTTTTCGAAAATCGGTTGGAAAAAAAAAGTTAAGTTTTGATCGGAAATGCAAAGGCCTGACCGTTAGCTGTTCAACAATGCTTACCGCAACCTCTTACTAGCGTTATTTTGGAAGTTATGGCCATATTAAGATTTTTAGTTTTTGGGTTGAAACCAGAAAGATTAACTTTGAATCAAAATTTCTCTGCAACCAGAGCCCACACAATGCTCTTGTTTTCAGCAATGGATAGCTCTCCAAAAACTGATTAAGCGGTTAATAAACCGCAAGGCCTTCCGAGCCTTATTTGTGGAACTGTAGACATCCAAAGTCATGCAAACTTTCAAAACTCAAAAAAATCGATTTTAATGGATTTACTTTGAATTAAGATATCTCCGCAACCAGACCTCATAGAAAGTTCTAGTTTTCAGCTATGGATAGCTCTTGAAAAACTAATAAAGCGGTTTTCCAGCGAAAATGACGTTACAGCCTTATTTGCGGAACTGTAGGCATCCAAAGTCATACAAGCATTCATAACTCGAAAAAATAACTTTGAATGCAAATATCTCGAAAACTATACCTTATAAAAGGGTTTGCTTTGGATGTGCTGGTTGCATTTTGACAAAACCTTTCTTTATATGTAGGTTTCAATGGGTTCCAGAGACTTTCGTAAAAAAATGCATTTTTAGTGATAAGGGGGTAGTCCATGCTTTTTTTCGAAAATCGATTGGAAAAAAAAGTTGAGTTTTGATCGGAAATGCAAAGGCCTGACCGTTAGCTGTTCAACAATGCTAACCGCAACCTCTTACAAGCCTTATTTTGGAAGTTATGGCCATATTAAGATTTTTAGTTTTTGAGTTGAAACAAGAAAGATTAACTTTGCATCAAAATTTCTCTGCAACCAGAGCCCACACAATGCTCTTGTTTTCAGCAATGGATAGCTCTCCCAAAACTGATTAAGCGGTTAATAAACCGCAAGGCCTTCCGAGCCTTATTTGTGGAACTGTAGACATCCAAAGTCATGCAAACTTTCAAAACTCAAAAAAATCGATTTTAATGGATTTACTTTGAATTAAGATATCTCCGCAACCAGACCTCATAGAAAGTTCTAGTTTTCAGCTATGGATAGCTCTTGAAAAACTAATAAAGCGGTTTTCCAGCGAAAATGACGTTACAGCCTTATTTGCGGAACTGTAGGCATCCAAAGTCATACAAGCATTCATAACTCGAAAAAATAACTTTGAA
The DNA here is from genome assembly GCA_949320155.1 of Melangyna quadrimaculata. Taxonomy (NCBI): domain Eukaryota; kingdom Metazoa; phylum Arthropoda; class Insecta; order Diptera; family Syrphidae; genus Melangyna; species Melangyna quadrimaculata. The sequence continues at coordinate 202,208,574 of OX439483.1, read as the reverse complement.
TGCAAATATCTCGAAAACTATACCTTATAAAAGGGTTTGCTTTGGATGTGCTGGTTGCATTTGACAAAACCTTTCTATATATGTAGGTTTCAATGGGTTCCAGAGACTTTCGTAAAAAAATGCATTTTTAGTGATAAGGGGGTAGTCCATGCTTTTTTTCGAAAATCGGTTGAAAAAAAAAGTTAAGTTTTGATCGGAAATGCAAAGGCCTGACCGTTAGCTGTTCAACAATGCTTACCGCAACCTCTTACTAGCGTTATTTTGGAAGTTATGGCCATATTAAGATTTTTAGTTTTTGGGTTGAAACCAGAAAGATTAACTTTGAATCAAAATTTCTCTGCAACCAGAGCCCACACAATGCTCTTGTTTTCAGCAATGGATAGCTCTCCAAAAACTGATTAAGCGGTTAATAAACCGCAAGGCCTTCCGAGCCTTATTTGTGGAACTGTAGACATCCAAAGTCATGCAAACTTTCAAAACTCAAAAAAATCGATTTTAATGGATTTACTTTGAATTAAGATATCTCCGCAACCAGACCTCATAGAAAGTTCTAGTTTTCAGCTATGGATAGCTCTTGAAAAACTAACTAAGCGCTTTGCCAGCGAAAATGATGTCACAGCCTTATTTGCGGAACTGTAGGCATCCAAAGTCATACAAGCATTCATAACTCAAAAAAATAACTTTGAATGCAAATATCTCGAAAACTATACCTTATAAAAGGGTTTGCTTTGGATGTGCTGGTTGCATTTGACAAAACCTTTCTATGTATGTACGTTTCAATGGCTTCCAGAGACTTTCGTAAAAATATGCATTTTTAGTGATAAGGGGGTAGTCCATGCTTTTTTTCGAAAATCGATTGGAAAAAAAAGTTGAGTTTTGAACGGAAATGCAAAGGCCTGACCGTTAGCTGTTCAACAATGCTAACCGCAACCTCTTACGAGCCTTATTTTGGAAGTTATGGCCATATTAAGATTTTTAGTTTTTGGGTTGAAACAAGAAAGATTAACTTTGAATCAAAATTTCTCTGCAACCAGAGCCCACACAATGCTCTAGTTTTCAGCAATGGATAGCTCTCTAAAAACTGATTAAGCGGTTAATAAACCGCAAGGCCTTCCGAGCCTTATTTGTGGAACTGTAGACATCCAAAGTCATGCAAACTTTCAAAACTCAAAAAAATCGATTTTAATGGATTTACTTTGAATTAAGATATCTCCGCAACCAGACCTCATAGAAAGTTCTAGTTTTCAGCTATGGATAGCTCTTGAAAAACTAATAAAGCGGTTTTCCAGCGAAAATGACGTTACAGCCTTATTTGCGGAACTGTAGGCATCCAAAGTCATACAAGCATTCATAACTCGAAAAAATAACTTTGAATGCAAATATCTCGAAAACTATACCTTATAAAAGGGTTTGCTTTGGATGTGCTGGTTGCATTTTGACAAAACCTTTCTATATATGTAGGTTTCAATGGGTTCCAGAGACTTTCGTAAAAAAATGCATTTTTAGTGATAAGGGGGTAGTCCATGCTTTTTTTCGAAAATCGATTGGAAAAAAAAAGTTGAGTTTTGATCGGAAATGCAAAGGCCTGACCGTTAGCTGTTCAACAATGCTAACCGCAACCTCTTACAAGCCTTATTTTGGAAGTTATGGCCATATTAAGATTTTTAGTTTTTGAGTTGAAACAAGAAAGATTAACTTTGCATCAAAATTTCTCTGCAACCAGAGCCCACACAATGCTCTTGTTTTCAGCAATGGATAGCTCTCCCAAAACTGATTAAGCGGTTAATAAACCGCAAGGCCTTCCGAGCCTTATTTGTGGAACTGTAGACATCCAAAGTCATGCAAACTTTCAAAACTCAAAAAAATCGATTTTAATGGATTTACTTTGAATTAAGATATCTCCGCAACCAGACCTCATAGAAAGTTCTAGTTTTCAGCTATGGATAGCTCTTGAAAAACTAATAAAGCGGTTTTCCAGCGAAAATGACGTTACAGCTTTATTTGCGGAACTGTAGGCATCCAAAGTCATACAAGCATTCATAACTCGAAAAAATAACTTTGAATGCAAATATCTCGAAAACTATACCTTATAAAAGGGTTTGCTTTGGATGTGCTGGTTGCATTTGACAAAACCTTTCTATATATGTAGGTTTCAATGGGTTCCAGAGACTTTCGTAAAAAAATGCATTTTTAGTGATAAGGGGGTAGTCCATGCTTTTTTTCGAAAATCGGTTGGAAAAAAAAAGTTAAGTTTTGATCGGAAATGCAAAGGCCTGACCGTTAGCTGTTCAACAATGCTTACCGCAACCTCTTACTAGCGTTATTTTGGAAGTTATGGCCATATTAAGATTTTTAGTTTTTGGGTTGAAACCAGAAAGATTAACTTTGAATCAAAATTTCTCTGCAACCAGAGCCCACACAATGCTCTTGTTTTCAGCAATGGATAGCTCTCCCAAAACTGATTAAGCGGTTAATAAACCGCAAGGCCTTCCGAGCCTTATTTGTGGAACTGTAGACATCCAAAGTCATGCAAACTTTCAAAACTCAAAAAAATCGATTTTAATGGATTTACTTTGAATTAAGATATCTCCGCAACCAGACCTCATAGAAAGTTCTAGTTTTCAGCTATGGATAGCTCTTGAAAAACTAATAAAGCGGTTTTCCAGCGAAAATGACGTTACAGCCTTATTTGCGGAACTGTAGGCATCCAAAGTCATACAAGCATTCATAACTCGAAAAAATAACTTTGAATGCAAATATCTCGAAAACTATACCTTATAAAAGGGTTTGCTTTGGATGTGCTGGTTGCATTTTGACAAAACCTTTCTATATATGTAGGTTTCAATGGGTTCCAGAGACTTTCGTAAAAAAATGCATTTTTAGTGATAAGGGGGTAGTCCATGCTTTTTTTCGAAAATCGATTGGAAAAAAAAAGCTGAGTTTTGATCGAAAATGCAAAGGCCTCACCGCAAGCTGTTCAACAATGCTAACTGCAACCTCTTACAAGCCTTATTTTGGAAGTTATGGCCATATTAAGATTTTTAGTTTTTGAGTTGAAACAAGAAAGATTAACTTTGAATCAAAATTTCTCTGCAACCAGAGCCCACACAATGCTCTTGTTTTCAGCAATGGATAGCTCTCCCAAAACTGATTAAGCGGTTAATAAACCGCCAGGCCTTCCGAGCCTTATTTGTGGAACTGTAGACATCCAAAGTCATGCAAACTTTCAAAACTCAAAAAAATCGATTTTAATGGATTTACTTTGAATTAAGATATCTCCGCAACCAGACCTCATAGAAAGTTCTAGTTTTCAGCTATGGATAGCTCTTGAAAAACTAATAATGGATTTACTTTGAATTAAGATATCTCCGCAACCAGACCTCATAGAAAGTTCTAGTTTTCAGCTATGGATAGCTCTTGAAAAACTAATAAAGCGGTTTTCCAGCGAAAATGACGTTACAGCCTTATTTGCGGAACTGTAGGCATCCAAAGTCATACAAGCATTCATAACTCGAAAAAATAACTTTGAATGCAAATATCTCGAAAACTATACCTTATAAAAGGGTTTGCTTTGGATGTGCTGGTTGCATTTGACAAAACCTTTCTATATATGTAGGTTTCAATGGGTTCCAGAGACTTTCGTAAAAAAATGCATTTTTAGTGATAAGGGGGTAGTCCATGCTTTTTTTCGAAAATCGGTTGAAAAAAAAAATTAAGTTTTGATCGGAAATGCAAAGGCCTGACCGTTAGCTGTTCAACAATGCTTACCGCAACCTCTTACTAGCGTTATTTTGGAAGTTATGGCCATATTAAGATTTTTAGTTTTTGGGTTGAAACCAGAAAGATTAACTTTGAATCAAAATTTCTCTGCAACCAGAGCCCACACAATGCTCATGTTTTCAGCAATGGATAGCTCTCCAAAAACTGATTAAGCGGTTAATAAACCGCAAGGCCTTCCAAGCCTTATTTGTGGAACTGTAGACATCCAAAGTCATGCAAACTGTCAAAACTCAAAAAAATCGATTTTAATGGATTTACTTTGAATTAAGATATCTCCGCAACCAGACCTCATAGAAAGTTCTAGTTTTCAGCTATGGATAGCTCTTGAAAAACTAACTAAGCGCTTTGCCAGCGAAAATGATGTCACAGCCTTATTTGCGGAACTGTAGGCATCCAAAGTCATACAAGCATTCATAACTCAAAAAAATAACTTTGAATGCAAATATCTCGAAAACTATACCTTATAAAAGGGTTTGCTTTGGATGTGCTGGTTGCATTTGACAAAACCTTTCTATTTATGTACGTTTCAATGGCTTCCAGAGACTTTCGTAAAAATATGCATTTTTAGTGATAAGGGGGTAGTCCATGCTTTTTTTCGAAAATCGATTGGAAAAAAAAAGTTGAGTTTTGAACGGAAATGCAAAGGCCTGACCGTTAGCTGTTCAACAATGCTAACCGCAACCTCTTACGAGCCTTATTTTGGAAGTTATGGCCATATTAAGATTTTTAGTTTTTGGGTTGAAACAAGAAAGATTAACTTTGAATCAAAATTTCTCTGCAACCAGAGCCCACACAATGCTCTAGTTTTCAGCAATGGATAGCTCTCTAAAAACTGATTAAGCGGTTAATAAACCGCAAGGCCTTCCGAGCCTTATTTGTGGAACTGTAGACATCCAAAGTCATGCAAACTTTCAAAACTCAAAAAAATCGATTTTAATGGATTTACTTTGAATTAAGATATCTCCGCAACCAGACCTCATAGAAAGTTCTAGTTTTCAGCTATGGATAGCTCTTGAAAAACTAATAAAGCGTTTTTCGAGCGAAAATGACGTCACAGCCTTATTTGCGGAACTGTAGGCATCCAAAGTCATACAAGCATTCATAACTCGAAAAAATAACTTTGAATGCAAATATCTCGAAAACTATACCTTATAAAAGGGTTTGCTTTGGATGTGCTGGTTGCATTTGACAAAACCTTTCTATATATGTAGGTTTCAATGGGTTCCAGAGACTTTCGTAAAAAAATGCATTTTTAGTGATAAGGGGGTAGTCCATGCTTTTTTTCGAAAATCGGTTGAAAAAAAAAGTTAAGTTTTGATCGGAAATGCAAAGGCCTGACCGTTAGCTGTTCAACAATGCTTACCGCAACCTCTTACTAGCGTTATTTTGGAAGTTATGGCCATATTAAGATTTTTAGTTTTTGGGTTGAAACCAGAAAGATTAACTTTGAATCAAAATTTCTCTGCAACCAGAGCCCACACAATGCTCTTGTTTTCAGCAATGGATAGCTCTCCAAAAACTGATTAAGCGGTTAAAAAACCGCAAGGCCTTCCGAGCCTTATTTGTGGAACTGTAGACATCCAAAGTCATGCAAACTTTCAAAACTCAAAAAAATCGATTTTAATGGATTTACTTTGAATTAAGATATCTCCGCAACCAGACCTCATAGAAAGTTCTAGTTTTCAGCTATGGATAGCTCTTGAAAAACTAACTAAGCGCTTTGCCAGCGAAAATGATGTCACAGCCTTATTTGCGGAACTGTAGGCATCCAAAGTCATACAAGCATTCATAACTCAAAAAAATAACTTTGAATGCAAATATCTCGAAAACTATACCTTATAAAAGGGTTTGCTTTGGATGTGCTGGTTGCATTTGACAAAACCTTTCTATGTATGTACGTTTCAATGGCTTCCAGAGACTTTCGTAAAAAAATGCATTTTTAGTGATAAGGGGGTAGTCCATGCTTTTTTTCGAAAATCGGTTGGAAAAAAAAAGTTAAGTTTTGATCGGAAATGCAAAGGCCTGACCGTTAGCTGTTCAACAATGCTTACCGCAACCTCTTACTAGCGTTATTTTGGAAGTTATGGCCATATTAAGATTTTTAGTTTTTGGGTTGAAACCAGAAAGATTAACTTTGAATCAAAATTTCTCTGCAACCAGAGCCCACACAATGCTCTTGTTTTCAGCAATGGATAGCTCTCCCAAAACTGATTAAGCGGTTAATAAACCGCAAGGCCTTCCGAGCCTTATTTGTGGAACTGTAGACATCCAAAGTCATGCAAACTTTCAAAACTCAAAAAAATCGATTTTAATGGATTTACTTTGAATTAAGATATCTCCGCAACCAGACCTCATAGAAAGTTCTAGTTTTCAGCTATGGATAGCTCTTGAAAAACTAATAAAGCGGTTTTCCAGCGAAAATGACGTTACAGCCTTATTTGCGGAACTGTAGGCATCCAAAGTCATACAAGCATTCATAACTCGAAAAAATAACTTTGAATGCAAATATCTCGAAAACTATACCTTATAAAAGGGTTTGCTTTGGATGTGCTGGTTGCATTTTGACAAAACCTTTCTATATATGTAGGTTTCAATGGGTTCCAGAGACTTTCGTAAAAAAATGCATTTTTAGTGATAAGGGGGTAGTCCATGCTTTTTTTCGAAAATCGATTGGAAAAAAAAGCTGAGTTTTGATCGAAAATGCAAAGGCCTCACCGCAAGCTGTTCAACAATGCTAACTGCAACCTCTTACAAGCCTTATTTTGGAAGTTATGGCCATATTAAGATTTTTAGTTTTTGAGTTGAAACAAGAAAGATTAACTTTGAATCAAAATTTCTCTGCAACCAGAGCCCACACAATGCTCTTGTTTTCAGCAATGGATAGCTCTCCCAAAACTGATTAAGCGGTTAATAAACCGCAAGGCCTTCCGAGCCTTATTTGTGGAACTGTAGACATCCAAAGTCATGCAAACTTTCAAAACTCAAAAAAATCGATTTTAATGGATTTACTTTGAATTAAGATATCTCCGCAACCAGACCTCATAGAAAGTTCTAGTTTTCAGCTATGGATAGCTCTTGAAAAACTAATAATGGATTTACTTTGAATTATGATATCTCCGCAACCAGACCTCATAGAAAGTTCTAGTTTTCAGCTATGGATAGCTCTTGAAAAACTAATAAAGCGGTTTTCCAGCGAAAATGACGTTACAGCCTTATTTGCGGAACTGTAGGCATCCAAAGTCATACAAGCATTCATAACTCGAAAAAATAACTTTGAATGCAAATATCTCGAAAACTATACCTTATAAAAGGGTTTGCTTTGGATGTGCTGGTTGCATTTGACAAAACCTTTCTATATATGTAGGTTTCAATGGGTTCCAGAGACTTTCGTAAAAAAATGCATTTTTAGTGATAAGGGGGTAGTCCATGCTTTTTTTCGAAAATCGGTTGGAAAAAAAAAGTTAAGTTTTGATCGGAAATGCAAAGGCCTGACCGTTAGCTGTTCAACAATGCTTACCGCAACCTCTTACTAGCGTTATTTTGGAAGTTATGGCCATATTAAGATTTTTAGTTTTTGGGTTGAAACCAGAAAGATTAACTTTGAATCAAAATTTCTCTGCAACCAGAGCCCACACAATGCTCTTGTTTTCAGCAATGGATAGCTCTCCCAAAACTGATTAAGCGGTTAATAAACCGCAAGGCCTTCCGAGCCTTATTTGTGGAACTGTAGACATCCAAAGTCATGCAAACTTTCAAAACTCAACAAAATCGATTTTAATGGATTTACTTTGAATTAAGATATCTCCGCAACCAGACCTCATAGAAAGTTCTAGTTTTCAGCTATGGATAGCTCTTGAAAAACTAATAATGGATTTACTTTGAATTAAGATATCTCCGCAACCAGACCTCAAAGAAAGTTCTAGTTTTCAGCTATGGATAGCTCTTGAAAAACTAATAAAGCGGTTTTCCAGCGAAAATGACGTTACAGCCTTATTTGCGGAACTGTAGGCATCCAAAGTCATACAAGCATTCATAACTCGAAAAAATAACTTTGAATGCAAATATCTCGAAAACTATACCTTATAAAAGGGTTTGCTTTGGATGTGCTGGTTGCATTTGACAAAACCTTTCTATATATGTAGGTTTCAATGGGTTCCAGAGACTTTCGTAAAAAAATGCATTTTTAGTGATAAGGGGGTAGTCCATGCTTTTTTTCGAAAATCGGTTGGAAAAAAAAAGTTAAGTTTTGATCGGAAATGCAAAGGCCTGACCGTTAGCTGTTCAACAATGCTTACCGCAACCTCTTACTAGCGTTATTTTGGAAGTTATGGCCATATTAAGATTTTTAGTTTTTGGGTTGAAACCAGAAAGATTAACTTTGAATCAAAATTTCTCTGCAACCAGAGCCCACACAATGCTCTTGTTTTCAGCAATGGATAGCTCTCCCAAAACTGATTAAGCGGTTAATAAACCGCAAGGCCTTCCGAGCCTTATTTGTGGAACTGTAGACATCCAAAGTCATGCAAACTTTCAAAACTCAAAAAAATCGATTTTAATGGATTTACTTTGAATTAAGATATCTCCGCAACCAGACCTCATAGAAAGTTCTAGTTTTCAGCTATGGATAGCTCTTGAAAAACTAATAAAGCGGTTTTCCAGCGAAAATGACGTTACAGCCTTATTTGCGGAACTGTAGGCATCCAAAGTCATACAAGCATTCATAACTCGAAAAAATAACTTTGAATGCAAATATCTCGAAAACTATACCTTATAAAAGGGTTTGCTTTGGATGTGCTGGTTGCATTTGACAAAACCTTTCTATATATGTAGGTTTCAATGGGTTCCAGAGACTTTCGTAAAAAAATGCATTTTTAGTGATAAGGGGGTAGTCCATGCTTTTTTTCGAAAATCGGTTGAAAAAAAAAGTTAAGTTTTGATCGGAAATGCAAAGGCCTGACCGTTAGCTGTTCAACAATGCTTACCGCAACCTCTTACTAGCGTTATTTTGGAAGTTATGGCCATATTAAGATTTTTAGTTTTTGGGTTGAAACCAGAAAGATTAACTTTGAATCAAAATTTCTCTGCAACCAGAGCCCACACAATGCTCTTGTTTTCAGCAATGGATAGCTCTCCAAAAACTGATTAAGCGGTTAATAAACCGCAAGGCCTTCCGAGCCTTATTTGTGGAACTGTAGACATCCAAAGTCATGCAAACTTTCAAAACTCAAAAAAATCGATTTTAATGGATTTACTTTGAATTAAGATATCTCCGCAACCAGACCTCATAGAAAGTTCTAGTTTTCAGCTATGGATAGCTCTTGAAAAACTAATAAAGCGGTTTTCCAGCGAAAATGACGTTACAGCCTTATTTGCGGAACTGTAGGCATCCAAAGTCATACAAGCATTCATAACTCGAAAAAATAACTTTGAATGCAAATATCTCGAAAACTATACCTTATAAAAGGGTTTGCTTTGGATGTGCTGGTTGCATTTTGACAAAACCTTTCTTTATATGTAGGTTTCAATGGGTTCCAGAGACTTTCGTAAAAAAATGCATTTTTAGTGATAAGGGGGTAGTCCATGCTTTTTTTCGAAAATCGATTGGAAAAAAAAGTTGAGTTTTGATCGGAAATGCAAAGGCCTGACCGTTAGCTGTTCAACAATGCTAACCGCAACCTCTTACAAGCCTTATTTTGGAAGTTATGGCCATATTAAGATTTTTAGTTTTTGAGTTGAAACAAGAAAGATTAACTTTGCATCAAAATTTCTCTGCAACCAGAGCCCACACAATGCTCTTGTTTTCAGCAATGGATAGCTCTCCCAAAACTGATTAAGCGGTTAATAAACCGCAAGGCCTTCCGAGCCTTATTTGTGGAACTGTAGACATCCAAAGTCATGCAAACTTTCAAAACTCAAAAAAATCGATTTTAATGGATTTACTTTGAATTAAGATATCTCCGCAACCAGACCTCATAGAAAGTTCTAGTTTTCAGCTATGGATAGCTCTTGAAAAACTAATAAAGCGGTTTTCCAGCGAAAATGACGTTACAGCCTTATTTGCGGAACTGTAGGCATCCAAAGTCATACAAGCATTCATAACTCGAAAAAATAACTTTGAATGCAAATATCTCGAAAACTATACCTTATAAAAGGGTTTGCTTTGGATGTGCTGGTTGCATTTGACAAAACCTTTCTATATATGTAGGTTTCAATGGGTTCCAGAGACTTTCGTAAAAAAATGCATTTTTAGTGATAAGGGGGTAGTCCATGCTTTTTTTCGAAAATCGGTTGGAAAAAAAAAGTTAAGTTTTGATCGGAAATGCAAAGGCCTGACCGTTAGCTGTTCAACAATGCTTACCGCAACCTCTTACTAGCGTTATTTTGGAAGTTATGGCCATATTAAGATTTTTAGTTTTTGGGTTGAAACCAGAAAGATTAACTTTGAATCAAAATTTCTCTGCAACCAGAGCCCACACAATGCTCTTGTTTTCAGCAATGGATAGCTCTCCAAAAACTGATTAAGCGGTTAATAAACCGCAAGGCCTTCCGAGCCTTATTTGTGGAACTGTAGACATCCAAAGTCATGCAAACTTTCAAAACTCAAAAAAATCGATTTTAATGGATTTACTTTGAATTAAGATATCTCCGCAACCAGACCTCATAGAAAGTTCTAGTTTTCAGCTATGGATAGCTCTTGAAAAACTAACTAAGCGCTTTGCCAGCGAAAATGATGTCACAGCCTTATTTGCGGAACTGTAGGCATCCAAAGTCATACAAGCATTCATAACTCAAAAAAATAACTTTGAATGCAAATATCTCGAAAACTATACCTTATAAAAGGGTTTGCTTTGGATGTGCTGGTTGCATTTGACAAAACCTTTCTATGTATGTACGTTTCAATGGCTTCCAGAGACTTTCGTAAAAATATGCATTTTTAGTGATAAGGGGGTAGTCCATGCTTTTTTTCGAAAATCGGTTGGAAAAAAAAAGTTAAGTTTTGATCGGAAATGCAAAGGCCTGACCGTTAGCTGTTCAACAATGCTAACCGCAACCTCTTACTAGCGTTATTTTGGAAGTTATGGCCATATTAAGATTTTTAGTTTTTGGGTTGAAACCAGAAAGATTAACTTTGAATCAAAATTTCTCTGCAACCAGAGCCCACACAATGCTCTTGTTTTCAGCAATGGATAGCTCTCCCAAAACTGATTAAGCGGTTAATAAACCGCAAGGCCTTCCGAGCCTTATTTGTGGAACTGTAGACATCCAAAGTCATGCAAACTTTCAAAACTCAAAAAAATCGATTTTAATGGATTTACTTTGAATTAAGATATCTCCGCAACCAGACCTCATAGAAAGTTCTAGTTTTCAGCTATGGATAGCTCTTGAAAAACTAATAAAGCGGTTTTCCAGCGAAAATGACGTTACAGCCTTATTTGCGGAACTGTAGGCATCCAAAGTCATACAAGCATTCATAACTCGAAAAAATAACTTTGAATGCAAATATCTCGAAAACTATACCTTATAAAAGGGTTTGCTTTGGATGTGCTGGTTGCATTTTGACAAAACCTTTCTATATATGTAGGTTTCAATGGGTTCCAGAGACTTTCGTAAAAAAATGCATTTTTAGTGATAAGGGGGTAGTCCATGCTTTTTTTCGAAAATAGATTGGAAAAAAAAAGCTGAGTTTTGATCGAAAATGCAAAGGCCTCACCGCAAGCTGTTCAACAATGCTAACTGCAACCTCTTACAAGCCTTATTTTGGAAGTTATGGCCATATTAAGATTTTTAGTTTTTGAGTTGAAACAAGAAAGATTAACTTTGAATCAAAATTTCTCTGCAACCAGAGCCCACACAATGCTCTTGTTTTCAGCAATGGATAGCTCTCCCAAAACTGATTAAGCGGTTAATAAACCGCAAGGCCTTCCGAGCCTTATTTGTGGAACTGTAGACATCCAAAGTCATGCAAACTTTCAAAACTCAAAAAAATCGATTTTAATGGATTTACTTTGAATTAAGATATCTCCGCAACCAGACCTCATAGAAAGTTCTAGTTTTCAGCTATGGATAGCTCTTGAAAAACTAATAATGGATTTACTTTGAATTAAGATATCTCCGCAACCAGACCTCATAGAAAGTTCTAGTTTTCAGCTATGGATAGCTCTTGAAAAACTAATAAAGCGGTTTTCCAGCGAAAATGACGTTACAGCCTTATTTGCGGAACTGTAGGCATCCAAAGTCATACAAGCATTCATAACTCGAAAAAATAACTTTGAATGCAAATATCTCGAAAACTATACCTTATAAAAGGGTTTGCTTTGGATGTGCTGGTTGCATTTGACAAAACCTTTCTATATATGTAGGTTTCAATGGGTTCCAGAGACTTTCGTAAAAAAATGCATTTTTAGTGATAAGGGGGTAGTCCATGCTTTTTTTCGAAAATCGGTTGGAAAAAAAAAGTTAAGTTTTGATCGGAAATGCAAAGGCCTGACCGTTAGCTGTTCAACAATGCTTACCGCAACCTCTTACTAGCGTTATTTTGGAAGTTATGGCCATATTAAGATTTTTAGTTTTTGGGTTGAAACCAGAAAGATTAACTTTGAATCAAAATTTCTCTGCAACCAGAGCCCACACAATGCTCTTGTTTTCAGCAATGGATAGCTCTCCCAAAACTGATTAAGCGGTTAATAAACCGCAAGGCCTTCCGAGCCTTATTTGTGGAACTGTAGACATCCAAAGTCATGCAAACTTTCAAAACTCAAAAAAATCGATTTTAATGGATTTACTTTGAATTAAGATATCTCCGCAACCAGACCTCATAGAAAGTTCTAGTTTTCAGCTATGGATAGCTCTTGAAAAACTAATAAAGCGGTTTTCCAGCGAAAATGACGTTACAGCCTTATTTGCGGAACTGTAGGCATCCAAAGTCATACAAGCATTCATAACTCGAAAAAATAACTTTGAATGCAAATATCTCGAAAACTATACCTTATAAAAGGGTTTGCTTTGGATGTGCTGGTTGCATTTTGACAAAACCTTTCTATATATGTAGGTTTCAATGGGTTCCAGAGACTTTCGTAAAAAAATGCATTTATAGTGATAAGGGGGTAGTCCATGCTTTTTTCGAAAATCGATTGGAAAAAAAAAGCTGAGTTTTGATCGAAAATGCAAAGGCCTCACCGCAAGCTGTTCAACAATGCTAACTGCAACCTCTTACAAGCCTTATTTTGGAAGTTATGGCCATATTAAGATTTTTAGTTTTTGAGTTGAAACAAGAAAGATTAACTTTGAATCAAAATTTCTCTGCAACCAGAGCCCACACAATGCTCTTGTTTTCAGCAATGGATAGCTCTCCCAAAACTGATTAAGCGGTTAATAAACCGCAAGGCCTTCCGAGCCTTATTTGTGGAACTGTAGACATCCAAAGTCATGCAAACTTTCAAAACTCAAAAAAATCGATTTTAATGGATTTACTTTGAATTAAGATATCTCCGCAACCAGACCTCATAGAAAGTTCTAGTTTTCAGCTATGGATAGCTCTTGAAAAACTAATAATGGATTTACTTTGAATTAAGATATCTCCGCAACCAGACCTCATAGAAAGTTCTAGTTTTCAGCTATGGATAGCTCTTGAAAAACTAATAAAGCGGTTTTCCAGCGAAAATGACGTTACAGCCTTATTTGCGGAACTGTAGGCATCCAAAGTCATACAAGCATTCATAACTCGAAAAAATAACTTTGAATGCAAATATCTCGAAAACTATACCTTATAAAAGGGTTTGCTTTGGATGTGCTGGTTGCATTTGACAAAACCTTTCTATATATGTAGGTTTCAATGGGTTCCAGAGACTTTCGTAAAAAAATGCATTTTTAGTGATAAGGGGGTAGTCCATGCTTTTTTTCGAAAATCGGTTGGAAAAAAAAAGTTAAGTTTTGATCGGAAATGCAAAGGCCTGACCGTTAGCTGTTCAACAATGCTTACCGCAACCTCTTACTAGCGTTATTTTGGAAGTTATGGCCATATTAAGATTTTTAGTTTTTGGGTTGAAACCAGAAAGATTAACTTTGAATCAAAATTTCTCTGCAACCAGAGCCCACACAATGCTCTTGTTTTCAGCAATGGATAGCTCTCCCAAAACTGATTAAGCGGTTAATAAACCGCAAGGCCTTCCGAGCCTTATTTGTGGAACTGTAGACATCCAAAGTCATGCAAACTTTCAAAACTCAAAAAAATCGATTTTAATGGATTTACTTTGAATTAAGATATCTCCGCAACCAGACCTCATAGAAAGTTCTAGTTTTCAGCTATGGATAGCTCTTGAAAAACTTATGAAGCGGTTTTCCAGCGAAAATGACGTTACAGCCTTATTTGCGGAACTGTAGGCATCCAAAGTCATACAAGCATTCATAACTCGAAAAAATAACTTTGAATGCAAATATCTCGAAAACTATACCTTATAAAAGGGTTTGCTTTGGATGTGCTGGTTGCATTTGACAAAACCTTTCTATATATGTAGGTTTCAATGGGTTCCAGAGACTTTCGTAAAAAAATGCATTTTTAGTGATAAGGGGGTAGTCCATGCTTTTTTTCGAAAATCGATTGGAAAAAAAAAGCTGAGTTTTGATCGAAAATGCAAAGGCCTCACCGCAAGCTGTTCAACAATGCTAACTGCAACCTCTTACAAGCCTTATTTTGGAAGTTATGGCCATATTAAGATTTTTAGTTTTTGAGTTGAAACAAGAAAGATTAACTTTGAATCAAAATTTCTCTGCAACCAGAGCCCACACAATGCTCTTGTTTTCAGCAATGGATAGCTCTCCCAAAACTGATTAAGCGGTTAATAAACCGCAAGGCCTTCCGAGCCTTATTTGTGGAACTGTAGACATCCAAAGTCATGCAAACTTTCAAAACTCAAAAAAATCGATTTTAATCGATTTACTTTGAATTAAGATATCTCCGCAACCAGACCTCATAGAAAGTTCTAGTTTTCAGCTATGGATAGCTGGTTGCATTTGACAAAACCTTTCTATATATGTAGGTTTCAATGGGTTCCAGAGACTTTCGTAAAAAAATGCATTTTTAGTGATAAGGGGGTAGTCCATGCTTTTTTTCAAAAATTTTATTTTTATATTTGTTTTTTTTTTATTTTATTTTTAGAAATAATTTTTTTTCTAATCGGCTTTTATTCCTTTTAAAAAATCCTTACTTCATTTCTACTGGTCAGAATTTTAAGATTAAGGCCGTGTGTGCGTTAAAAGTGCGTTAAATTTGATCCCATGGCTAAATTTTGACATTACTGAGGTGAATACAGTCGTCAGAATTTAACCTGCTCAGGAGCTCGTTTAAATTTTAACAAGTCGATACATTTTGACGTTTGTTTTAAGCTTCTTGCACATTACCTATGATACCTGGACTGCTAGGAGCCAACATCACGATGGTTCCCTTTATTAAAAAAAATCAATACACTAGCGGCAATTTGAAAACGACTTAGGCCTAATTTATTCACTCAAAGCTAAACATAACTTTGGGATTTGTACAGTAAACTTGAGAAATAGTTTTTATTCACTCGAAGTTGACGTTTTCAACTTTAGATTTTCAACTCTAGAGTTGATCAACGAAATAGTAGAAGTTAGTGAGTTAACTTGGGAGTTTTCATCATTTCTGTTTATTCATTCATGATATTAAGTTGTGTAAACTTTTCGCTTTTGACTTCGAAAGGTAAAAATTTTAAAATTAATAATAATCAAATAAAAATAGAGCTCTGTTTTAATTGAAATAATAAAATATAAAATGTTTTGTGCAAATTACCTACTTCTGAGAGAATTGGGCGTCATGTTTTTGGAGCAGCGAAGATGATGCAGAGGAAGAAAATTTATCCCTTGAAAGGCGGCAATATAAAATGCTTCCCCGAGTTGGTATCGATAAATATGACGACCATGATTTCATTGATCGTTCTCGCCTCTCAAAAGCAACGGCAATTATTTTTTTTTTTATTTAATAAAGGATTCGTTGCCTTTTGACGAAAGACATTACGGATAATATCGGTTTAAAAAAAAAATCAAAAACAGGTGTGGAATCGCGTAAGGTGATTTGTGATCATCAAATTTGTGGTAGTATTTGATTTTCCATCTGCGTAAAGTGATCACCAAAAAATAGTGCAAATTTGGTATAACTTTGAGAGAAAATATTGATTTGCACACATACTAGCAAGATTTGACATTTCTCTCAAAACAATTTGAAGGTTTTCTTTATTGCAGTCACCAAATTTATTTAAAAGTGTTAAAATTAAACAATTTTAGTGAATAATTGCAAGAAAATTAAGCAACATTGTGCGTTGGTTAGATTTTAAATATTGAAAAATATATATTAGTTTCGAGTTCAAGTGATTAAACCACATCTCTGTTTCTCTGCCGATTTAAAGTAACCCGCGTTTCGAATTCCCTGCACCTTTTATTGAAGATTAGTTTTTTTCTTGAATAAAAGCACATTTGTTTTTGTAAATTTTTGCAACTATTCACTGAAATCAACTTATTTTAATTCTTAAGAAAAAAACATGACTATTCAATGCACTTTTGAATAGATTTGTAATGAAATGTGAACCTCATTGGACATCATAATTTAATCAAATGTTTCCTACATAGTCGTACGTAAATAATGTATACAAAAAGTCTCATGAAAATAAACACTATAACATTTTAAAAATAAAAATACTATGTAAATATTCATTCATTGAATATACATTTATTCAAATATAAGGTACTTTGACTTGAAAATGCAGAAAATATAGCATCCATAAATAGTTTAACATGAAAGTGATAGCTAAATAGTTGTCACAGAAAAAAGTCACAAAAATATGATTATCACCTGTGTTAGTCACCTTACGCCGACGAAATTTGTAGATAATGACTATCACTCATCACATATCACCTTAACCGATTCCTCCCAGGTTATCGTTCGATCACCGAAATCAAGCATCTTCGGGCGTGGTTAGTACTTAGATGGAGGACCGCATGGGCATTGAGTTTTTTGTCTTGGTGTTCTTTTGACTACGAGCTTCAGATGGAATTAAAAATCCATTCCAATTATCGGAATAAATAAAAAATCGACAATAATGGTTTATTCCGAGTATTTTATTAATAAGGAAACACATATTCCAAATATTTTGAATATACACTTCGCTACACTTGAATAGAAACAAACTTTTTTTTTTATTGTCAGAGCGTGTAGCGCTTTGGTAAATTGATAAATTCACCTTTAATTTTAGGTACTATAAGAGGGATCTATTGCGAATAAAACTGCAGGGACAGAATAATTCAGGGAAATACCATTAGGTTATTTTTTACTACTTTTTTCATTACTTCATTAAATACAGTGTTTTTTCTTGCGCCACTTGAATAGAAACATTCTCTTAAATAAGGAAACAAATTAAAAAAATGCATACAAGAGGGTAGTTTTTTATTTGTAATCATATTTTCATAATGTGTGCTACCAGCTTTATTTAAAATAACCTTAAAATCCCTGTTGGAGACTGAATAATGCAGTTATTTTATATAATTTAAAGAAATTGCACTTAATGCTTCTTTGATTGCCGCAGTGAGTAAGAATCTACACTCTAGGAACAATCCATCCCCTTACGTTTTCGATAATATTTATGTCCGCAGAATACGGTGGCCATTGAAGTAAAGTAACCTTTTTATCGGATATCCAACTGTTAATGATCCTTGCATTGTGGATTGTCATGTTGTTGTGTTGAAATGTCCATGGTATTGGTCCAAGGACATCGGTAAACTAAGGGAAAGCTTCTTGCAATATTTCCTTGTAGAAGTTTGCCGTCATTTTCACTGTTGGAAACTCCAGATGAATTGTTCCAAAAACCAGTTAATCGCACCCAGCACCATTAAACCGCCTTCTCGTCTTTGCTGGTGCTCCAGAAACCTTGGTTCCTTCCTCATAACATAAAAATAGTAATTTTATCCGTCCGGGCCATCAAAATTAAATTTTGTTCATCAGAAAATACCACTTTTGCCCACTCTTCCTTCCACGTCATATTATTCCTGCAAAAATCTATTCTATTGTGTCTTCGTATTGAATTTAACAGTGTTTTTTCTTCAATTGTAGGCACTTTAAATGTTGTGACCCACGAATAACACGTCTTATAGTATTAAAACTAGCTGTAATACCACTCTTCGCCTTGATTTAAGCAGCAGAATCGCTTGAATTTGAAGCCAGTCTAATTATCTTTCTTTGGTCTGCTTCTGCTGCAGCTCTTGCTGGCCTACCTTACATTTTTTTTTCCATATGTTTCTTTATTTCTAAGGTTCAACCGAACAATTTTGACAATTTTACTTATTTTTTTGGCAATTGTGCGTAGGGGAAACTTGTTTTCCGCGTGTACTTCTATTTTGGCTTTTTCTGCAGGGTTTAGTGGTTTTCCGCGGGCCATCTTTTCTTTGATCAAACAATTATTATTTTTAATCTACACTTCTATTATTAAACAATAATTTTACTTCTTACCGTAATCTATAGAGACAAAACGTACACTGTTTCTATTCAAGTGGCGCAAAAAAAAAAAGTGTATTTAATGAAGTTATTCAGAAAAGTGGTAAGAAATAACCTATGGTATTTTCCTGAATTATTCTGTCTCTGCAGTTTTATTCGCAATATAGATCCCTCTTATTGGAACTTAAGCCAATAGGTGAATTTATACATCTAAAAAGGCGCTACATGCTCTGACAGTAAAAAAAAGTTTGTTTCTATTCAAGTGGAGCGGAGTGTATAAAATAATATAAATGCAAAATTATTCTAATGCAAACCAAAAGTTGAAAATGACGTCTTGTGTGTCATGCCTTACAAACGAGAATGACGATCGACTAGCAGTCCAGGTACATTAGGTTTATCATGACTGCCACTATCAAAATGCAATTTCCGCATTCAAGATCGTATCCAAAGCGATTTGGATAGGTTTGTGCTGTGATTCCTTCTCAAAAAAGCTACTGCAACAACAAATCAAGTTATCCACCAAATTCAAAATATGATGCAAAGTTTTTAATTTTCAAGAAACAAATCAAACCCAATTTAGTCTAAGAAGGATAGGATCGGACCAAGGACAAATTAATTCATGAAATTTTATTTCTGGTATCGACGCAGAATTTTATCCTCAACTACATATCAAAAGTCCCTCAAAATCCACGCATTGGCTTTTTGTATAGGCGCATTTTAAGAAGTGGAGAGAGGAGGGAGGCGGGAGTTTGTCAAGCTGAAAAATGTGTTGTAATACAATATATTCATATGACACATGTTTTTGGGGTGCTTTTCAACGCTGATTCTAAGGAGACCAAAACTGAAAAGATACATGTATCCTGTGGAAAGTTAATGTCATTTTTATGGAATGATCACTTTTTTTAAAGTACAACAAGTAATATATTACCCAAAACCATTTTAAAATAATGGGATTTCAATGAAATTTGGTATAAATGTTTCATTTGGCATGTTTACTTAAAATCAAAAGAGTCCCCAAAAATAGATGTGGTGAAGGGTGTCTTTTTGAGTGCGAGATGTTAGTGCGTCATTATTACCATAACATCAACGAATAAGTTTTGACACTGATGAAATTTGCTAAAAATATTAAATATTTCATGGTTTCCAAGTATCAAAAGAGTCCATTAAAATAACTTGATCCAAAGAGTTTTTTTTAGAGAGTTTATGTTTGACCTGCCCTATACGGAGCAGAATGTTAGCTCTCACGAAAAATTGTATTTTCGTGTAATCGAGATAGTACATATGACATGTGATATATGATTTAAAGGTATTTCTTAATGCCGAATCTAATAAAATAAAAACCAATATGATACAAGCACCCTAAAAAAATTAGATTAATTTTGAAACAGAAAAGACTGTTTTTTCCGTTAAGCAGGTCAAATATTACACCCCTAAAAAACACACTTGGACCTTAGATATTTGTACGGACTCTTTTGATCCTGGGGTGCCAATATAAATTTAATATTTTTAGCAAAGTTCATAAGTGTCAGAATTTGTTCATGGATGCTATGGTAATAATCACTCACTTGCATCTCTCCGTCAAAAAAACACCTTTTAACCAAAGATATTTTTGGGGACTCTTTTGATTCTTGGTAAGCGTGCCAAATAAAACATTTATACTAAATTTCATTATTATCCCATAATTTTAAAATGGTTTTGGGTAATATATTACTTGTTGTACTTTGAAATAAGTGATCATTCCATTAAAATGACATTTACTTTCCACAGGATACATGTATCTTTTCAGTTTTGGTCTCTTTCGAATCAGCGTTGAAAAGCACCTCAAAAACATGTGCCATATGATTAGATTCTATTACAACAAATTTTTCAGTTTGACATATACCAGTTTGACTCATATATTCAAGTTGTCAAACGTCAATTCTTTTGTTTGATTATTTTATATCTAATTATTATGATGCCTCATCCAGATATCGCTTTTCGTTTTCAAATGTTTACCAATAGACTACAAACAAAATTTCAATGCTAAACTGATTGCTGCAGTAAATTATCATCAGTTTTTTTTTTTTTTTTAAGTTACATGACATTGGAGGAATTAATCAAGTAACTTATATCGGATTTAACTAGATTGAAGCAATTGAAACTGAACGATAATAAAATGAGCAAAGAATTGGTTATCGAATAATATTGCAATCATTCAAACACTTTACCTGTAATATACCTACTGTGCTCACATTGAAAAGTGGTAGTTTATGTTTATTTAGTTACTTTGATATGAAATAGTTTTGTAAACATACTACTCGTATAACATTGGACTTTTCGAATTTGAGAACAGAGGTTCATTAACTATATTATATTGAAAAACAATAATATTTTCAATATCAGGAAATAATAGTTATTACAATGCCTTAATTAGTTTTTTTTGTGTTTGCCTTAAAATATTAGCAAAGGGCACGCTACTACCGTACCCAGCCAAGACGTGGCACAACGACTTTTTTACAGGATCAAACTCAGCTATAACTGGCTGACTGATTATTTAATCAAAGCTATGGGGCATTTTCCGACAACGTAGAATCTGGAATGAATTATGAAAAAAAAAACATTTAGCACTTTTACCATAATGTCGGTGAAAAATTCGAAGTTTTACTGAAAAATTCTAGAATTGCCTTAACATATTTGTACTCGAAAATTTGAGGTTTCTATTTAGAGGGGGTGGTATCGCCCAATTTCTTAAAATTGATATCAATTATATGGAGCACTTTCAAACTTGACTTCCAAAAAAAAAAATAATAATAAATAAATTGGGTGGCGCAACGGCTCGTGAAGAAACAGGGCCTAGTGGGAGTGACTTACAACTCGCAAGCATTCCTTTTTGCTCGTGTCGACAGGAATGGAAGGGACCTACAATTTTATGCCGAATCCGAACCGCTAGACGAGAAGCACTTATTCATGACAATTTATACTCTTGGAGTATTTGTCAATTGTTCCAAGAGGCAGTAGCAAGGGTGTACGGAGGATTTCGATTAGGGGGGAGGCAAACTCAAACAAAAACTAGATTCACTGAATTTTATATTTACTAGTATCGCCCTATGGCCGAAATTTTACCACCCAAAACTCACATTCACAGACTCTAGAGTCAAACTATTTGTTTGAAAATCAAATCACAAAATATTTTTTTTTAGTTTAAATTTTTTTTTTTTTTTTTAATATGCACAGTGATCGGCAGTACAAAAACAAAAATGGCCCACAGTGTGTTAATGCGTGTCTCAGGTATATTCTGCACATCTCCGCACCTATGGCTTTCCAACCATATACAATTTATCGCAATCGGTTGGATATTTTTTGAGCAAATGGTAACACAAACTTTTTTTAAGGCTATTTATATATAGAAAGCAACCTTCTGAAGATATAGTTGTCGAATTGTTACACTGGCAATGAAGATGATACTTTTTTTAACACAAAAATATGAATTTCATGTTCAAAAATTAAATTTTATTTAATTCTATAGGCTTTAGGTGCAGAAAAATAATACTAAGGCCCAGTTTTTCTGTGCGACATCATCCCATTTTCTAAGTTGAGTAAAACCCGGCTCTATAGATTTTTGACAACTGAAAGTTAAAAGAACTTACACCTTTAGTGCCAAATACAAACATTTGTATAATTGTGAATCAAATATATTAAGCTATGGATTTCAGCGAATTAACTAAGGTTCAACCAGGGTTTAAGTTTAGAATTGGCTATTATGAACCCCAGTTAATCTGTCGGAATGGGTGAGTTAAAACTTCAGCTTCATAATGGTTCAAAGGCTGTACCATGTTTGGCTCTATTAAGGACTAAATTCTCACTAATTAGTACAAAATTTATTGAACTGGGCTTAATTTGTACGCAAAAAACAATACAAAATGAACACAAAGCTGAAGCTGATGGCAGTTATTTATAATACCCTCTTGAGAAAATCTGATAATCGTCGTAATATTTTCTATTTTTTGAATACTTTAATATTAGTTAGGGTGTTAAGGGCACATTTTAGGTCAAAACTTGCACTTCATCCTGACGGGATTGCCACCACTTCTTAAAAATAAAGTAAGGACATGGAATATTCTGCCGTCCTAAGTAAAAAGGGCCTTAGCGCCAAAAATCAAAAATTGAGTTTGAGGCATATTTGGAATCGTTAAAGAGCGTCTTATTTTTGCGTGAAAAAAATCACGTATGAAAATGGGCATAAATACATTTTGTATGGTTCTCAAAGAAACCAAAAACAGTAAAACGCATTGATCTCAAAACTACATAAATTGAGATGTGCCCTTTTTACTTAGGACGGCAGTATTAGTGTGAAGTGGAAGGTTGATGCCCTTAAGGCCCTAACTATAAGGAATTGGAACTGAAAAAAAGCGATTACTCTAAAAAGAACTGATTAAAGAAATTTTTTTAATATATAAAACAGTCACTTAAACACTTTTTCGTTCCGAAAAATAAATTGTGCTAGATAAATTTCAACTAGGGAGGGAAGGGCAGCTGTCACTTCTGCCTCCCCTTGCGTACGCCATTAAAAAAAACTTTTTAGTTTTTAGGTCGATGAGGCTGGGAAGCGAACCCACCCCTTTGACTTCCAAACTAAGCCAGTATAATCATTTTACAAGGTGATTCACTTAAGGGTGACAAAAAGCTTGAGCGTGTAGGTTTAGTCGAGACAAGAAACAAATAGTATGGCAGGGGGTCTATTACCCCTCGTTTAGGTGAGAGAGGCAATTTTTAAAAATTGACTTAAAACAAGAAAAAAAATATTAGTAAACCACGGCAACACTTACAATGCCCTGTTATACCTTTTTGCAAGTCCAGAAATCCCTTCTCCTCTTATCCTTATAAATAAATTTGTTGAATTTGAACAGTTTTTGAAAATAAATTTTCAAACTTAAAATTTTAAAAAAAAGATAAAAAAAGTGTTAAACTATTAAGTACTATTTTTCATTGTTCATTGCCCTTATCAATTTCTGGTCAAACACTGAAAACCGTATGGACTTCTACTTTTCAAGATATTAAAAACTAAATGAACCAACTTTCTCATAAAACTAAGAAGAATCCGGCTGAATGATCATTTCAGCAACCAGTTGATTATCATCAACCACGTTTTTTCTTGTTTTGACTAAGATGTTGGTTTCTTTAATTTTTAATACCTTGAAAAGTAAAAGTCCTAGATCCATCCGGTTTTTAGTGTTTGACTAAAAGTTGATAAGAGCATTGAATTTTGAAAACAAAAACAGTGCTTAGTAACCTAAAATTTTGAAATAAAATAGTTTGCATAATTTTTTTTAAATCTTTTTTTCAAAATTTTGAGTTTGAAATTTAATTTTTCAAAAAATGTACACTAAAACAATTTTATTTAAAAAGACAAAAAAAGAAGGTATTTCTGGCTTTGCAAGAAAGTATAACATGTTATTGTAAGTGTTACCGTTGATTTCTAATATTTTTTTCTGCTCCAAGTCCTTCGGATGTGGAACTTGAACGGAAGCGTATGATAAGCTCATTAAATTCTGATCTCGACAGCATTGTCCAATGGGGAATAAAAAACCGCGTAGAATTAAATGCTTCAAAAACTCAATGCGGTCTCCTATCGTTAAAGCGAAACCCACCCCTAATGTCACTATCCATGGACGGCACTTGCATCGAGGAAACCGAACAGCTCTCAGTTCTCGGTATGTGTGTCACAGACCCCCTTTTTTGGAATGACCACACATTTGATGTCGCCAAAAACGCTGCTAAGTGTTTAGGTTTTCTCCGTAGATGCAAGAAAATTTGTCTATCCTTTTGATCTGGCTGTGATCTACAAAGCCTTTATTCGTCCAAAACTTGAGAACAATTCTCATGTTTGGGCAGGAGCTCCAAAAACTCACTTGACTTTGTTGGACAAAATACAAAGGAGAGCTTTAAAAATGATAGGTGAAAGATCAATAACGGAAACAATTACATCTCTTGAACAACGCCGTAATGTTTCGTGTCTTTCTTTTATCGCTATTATTATATGTTCTAGTTAAATAGCCAGTTGCATTCCTCCCCTTAAAAAATTCAACCGTAATACTCGCGTTTCTAGGAATGCCCATCTTTTAACCCTCGAGCCCAACTTCGGACGTACTGTAATGTACAGAGATTCTTTCTTCAGTCGCACCACACGAATGTGGAATGCTTTACCCGGCCCAACTTTCCCCTCCCATTTCGATATGCAAACAAATAAAACCAATGTACATCGGTATCTCCTTCCTACCTAATCGCTCGTGCTGTGTTAAAAACATTTAAAGGGTATAGATAAGGGTATAACCCCTTTTGTGCGCATAGAGGGCACTAAAAAACACACCTAATGTGACATAATAAAAGTGATGCATTTAGCACGTACAAAGCGGCTCTATGCTTATTACAATAAGTATTTTCAAATTCATTTGTCAAATTAATTAACATACCGAACTGACTAACTAGCATTAATAATACGAGAAAAAAAACTCATCTAACGATGACTTTTGAAATTAACACAATTTGACGAAAAGTGTTAAGTGTATTATTCCTGTGAAAACTAGGCTACAATATAATTCATACTGTTATTCATGATTTAGTATTTCCGTTTAGTTTTTATTTTCTCGAAACCAAGCGAGACAAACGTTTATTTTTGTTTTTTGTTTATGATCATCACACTTTTTCATATAAAATGCTTACAAAATCATTGGGTTAGTTATAGGTGATTTCAACAGAAGTGTCAGGTTAGTTTTGATGTTTGTGCGTGATAAATAAATTATTGATGGTAGATGAATAATAAAAAAAAAAAAAAACCAACATAAACACACAATAATTAGATTTTAATAGAATTAATCGTAAATGGTTTTATAGGTTTGTGAAATTTTAGCGGTTCTTAAAATCGCTCTAAATTAAAAAGACGTTTAAAATGAAATTAAAATGATTAAATAAATAGTATAGGAGTTGTTTTTCCGCCATTAATTAAAATACAAAATATATTTGTATATAAAACCTATAGTAATATCATGAGCCAGTTTTTCGTTACGCGGTGTGGATACGTTGTTGGCGCTCTAGTGCCAGCAAGTAAAGTTAGTTGTGGAACCACTAGGCGCTAGGCGCCCTCATCGTTGATTTACTCCATGATAGTACTATAGATTTTATGTACAAAGAAAACATACATAATTGACCGTTTACCTACATTGAATTTTGTAAACAAAATTGTAATAAACATAAAAACACTCCGCATGTCGAAGATGTTGGTGTTTTGATATCATTTTTGCTTATCTAATTTCGGTAAACATGTGGCCTGTGGCGGCCATGTTGTTTTCGTGACATCTGTCAATTATTCAGTTTTGTTTATTATTCAGTTGTTAAATGCCAAATAACCATGGCACTTAACACGATTGAACAGCACGCTGCACGTCCAAATGATAAAACTTTGTTATCAAAATAAGTTTGGAAGAGGACCCTAATTTAGGCCATCTTTAGCTTCGAAGTGATATTTTGGATGAATGGCTTTGTTAACAAACAAAATATGGGACGACACTAACTTATACGAGGTTAACCAGATGACAATGGATCCTCAAAAAGTTACCACACTTGTTGTTGATTTTGGGCCGGCCAATGCGCGCGGGGGCGCCGGAGGCGGCGCGGCGACAGCATCACTGATGGGTATTCTTTTTCGAAAACTACGTTAATGAGGCAGTCATCGTCAATTTTAAGCGCTACAGAACGTTGATAGATAACCAATTTCTTCTAACCCAAATTGAACCATATGGAACTACACGAAATCTGGTTCCCACAGGACGTCGCGCGTGGTGGTACGTGAAACACAGCGGACGCTACAATTGACATTCTGCATGAACGATTTGAGAGTATGTTTATCTCTCACAGAGGTGACGTAAATTGGCCAGCAAGGCCATGCGATTTGCCCCCGGTATAAATATTCTTGTGGGGGTTTCTGCAATCGCAGGTCTTTGCAATTAAACCGTAGCCTAATGGTTAGCGCGTTGGACTATCACTCCTCAGCTTTGTCCACCTAAAAACCTAAGAATTTTTTTTAAATTTTTTTTTTTATATTGGCAAATCCACAAAGTCATAAAATTGTAGGTCCCCTCCTTTCCTGTCATCAAGCGAACACAGGAATGGTTGAGAGTTGTAATTAACTAGGCCCTGGTTCTCTACGAGCTGTTACGCCAGCATATTTGCTTACATATATATTTATTGATATATTTGCAATTAAACCACCGATATTGGGAAGGGTTTTGTCCAGGTTATAATTACATACATAATTACATATATGTAACTGGTTCAGATTTTCTGTTTTTATCAAAACGCATGTGCTCACATTCCTTTATTAAACAATAAAAAAGCTGTGTGAAGTGGGAACCCCGAAGTCAAAATTTTTGGGTGGGGTTTATCAGAATCGTTTGTCCATCCTTTGTCCACGTTTGTCCAACCAAAAAATTAGTTTGTCCACCCTCAGGATAAAAGTTATTAAGCTTTTCTTTTTTATAGCAACTCCCCAAATCAAAAGACTCATCTACTGCCCTCAATAGATGACTTAGGAAGATGAGACTAAGTGCATTCGTTTGTCCACCGGCTGTTTAGGATTATTCACCAAAAATAATCGTTTTCCACCCTTAGTTCAAAAGTTATTCAACATTTCTTTTTTATAGCAGCACCATACAAATTTATTTTTTTTTTAAGCAAAATCGTTTTAATCCCAATCGTTTGTCCAGGTTAGTCCAGCAAAAAAAAAAAAAATTTTAGACCTTCGTTGAAAAGTTATTCATTATTTCCTTTTTAAAGCAAAACCCCCAAAGTCAAAAAGCTTGAACAGCACCCCAAATAATAAGTTACGCGAATGAAACTAAGTGCATTCATTTGTCCACCGGCTGTTTAAGATTATCCATACAAAATAATCATTTTTCCACCCTTAGGTCAAAGGTTATTCAACATTTCTTTTTTATAGCAACAACACCAACAAAATTTAATTTTTTTTACCAAAATCGTTTTAATTCCAATCGTTTGTCCAATGTTTGTCCAGGTTAGTCCAGAAAAAAAAATTGTTTAGACCTTCGTTTCAAAGTTATTCAACATTTCGTTTTTATAGCAAAACCCCCAAAGTCAAAAACGAAATGTTGAATAACTTTTGATCGAAGGTGTTGCTATTAAAAAGGAATGTTGAATGACTTTTGACCTAAGGGTGGAAAAATTATTATTTTTTATGGAAAATCTTTAACAGCCGGTGGACAAACGAACTTTCTTAAAAAAGAAATGTTGAATAACTTTTGACCTAAGGGTGGAAAAATGATTATGTTTTATGGATAATCTTAAACAGCCGGTGGACAAACGAATGCACTTAGTTTCATTCGCGTAAGTTATTATTATTTAAAAAAGAAATGTTGAATAACTTTTGAACGAAGGTCTAAACATTTTTTTCTGCTGGTTTAACCTGGACAATCGGTGGACAAACTATTGGGATTAACACGATTTAGCTATAAAAAAGAAATGTTGAATAACTTTTGATCTAAGGGTGGAAAAACGATTATTTTTTATGGATAATCTTAAACAGCCGGTGGACAAACGAATGCACTTAGTCTCATCTTCCTAAGTCATCTATTAGGGGCAGTAGATGCGGAGTTGCTAGAAAAAAGAAAAGCTTAATAACTTTTTTTCCTGAGGGTGGACAAACGATTTTGTTGGTTGGACAAACGTGGACAAACGATTCTGATAAACCCCAACCAAAAATGTTGACTTCGGGGTTCCCACTTCACACAGCTCAATAAAAATCTTTTTTCAAACGTTTCTTTTTTATACTTCAATTATTGTGTGACATAATAATCTGATTAACTATTATTTATATCAAATAATCTCAAATACTAGTTGTCTTTTCTATATAAATCGAAGTGTTTCAAGATTATAGGTGCTTTAGTTTTAAGTACTATCGTACCTACTTAAAATCCATTTGTTTGTTGTTTTGTTTTATGAAGTGCGAAGCTCTTGGCTGTCAAAGTGACGTTTTTATTGCCATTTATATATTAAATTAATATATAATATAGAAGACAAAACCTTAACAATAGAAATTATATTTTGTTTGTTTTTATTTAAGTGCACTATACTGAATGTAATTGCGGGTGGCAATGGCAGAGTGGATATAGTGTTGGACTGCTAACCCGGACGTATTGGTTCGAGCCCCAGTCTAGGTAGCATTCTTTTCTATATTCCCTATCCCCAGTTTCAACTGGATGCCACACGTGGAATTTCATGAGATAATCAACATCTAATTCTCAATCCACTGTGACAACAAAAATCTTTCCTTTCCTTCTATTCCTTCTTACTATTGCCGTACATTGCATTTAAAAGACATGAGGTCTTACAAACATATAGTTAAACTTATTGGGGCATATTCATAGTCGCAGAAAGACCCAGGTTTAACTAAACTACAGTTTAGACAATTTTGGTTCAATGAATTTAGACCGATTTTAATTACAAGCTGTTGGTTTTATATTTTTATAAGATAACTAACTTGGTATACTATACAAATACCTTCAAATATTTTGAAATGATAAACTTAAAAAAATAGAATCAACGTCCGAAAATTCAACTAAACCTATGTTTAACTTAGACCCAGGTCTTAAATGACTATGAATACGCCCCATTATTATTATTATCTATCTATAATAGGTAAAGTACTTTACGATTTAGTGTTCATAAAATTAATAACAATATGTATTTCTTCCACTTCCGACTTGTGTATTGTACGATGTCCGTTATTTCCCAAACTCATTTTTTTGGATAGCACACCCCGTCAATCGAAACCGAAAGAAAAAAATATTTACCAACAAATTTTGTTCCGAGTTCATTAAACTGTATTTGTGTGGGAATTTCAGACTCTTCAAATTTTATTTTTGTTCTCTGGAACTATAAAAATTATTATATTTTTTTTTTTGGGAACTCTAATTGACTTATTGGTCCTTTACATTGGTCTACTACATTTAAAAATGTATTAGAAAAATTTAAATTATAATTTATTTCGATTTTTTAATTCAATAAATACTTTAATATCATATATTTGTCTCTCTCGGTCTTCAGCGTTTTTTGTTGGTTTCTTTTAATTGATTATCGTTAATTAATAAGTTTAAAAAAAACTGCATTATAAAAAATAATGAAAACAAATTATTATATAAATATATAGCTTTATACAGGGTGTCCCGTAAAGAATGGATAACCCTGAAATGCCTCACAGTTGACTGTATGGCCGTCCTGAAAACTGATAAAAAAAGTTCTATCCCAACCACAAGAAAAGATACATGCATTTTTTTGTTCAGTGCATTAATTTTTCTCTTATTTTACATTTTTGAATACCACGACTACAAGTGAATGAATTCCACCGTTTTTTTTTCGTAGCAATATTTTACATTATTTTTTCCAAAACATTAATAGAAGAAAATTATAATAACTGTTGGACTTCTCAGAGACAAAAATTATTTAACTTTGATTTTCAATGCAAAATGTGAAAGAAAATAATTTTTGAATAAGTTAAAGCATCTCTGGTATAAAAAAAATGCATGAATACCTAATTGGCCAACCATTTTAAAAATATGCGCGTTAAATGCGGATTTCAAAATGGTATAACTTGTTATTGTATCTAGAGTCAATAACAAGTTATTGGTAAAACGTAAACGTGAAAATAATGCCATGCGTTGAACATAGTAGATTTTTGATTGATTGCCTGTTTTTATGATGTTGTCCTAATGATAAATCCAAGCTTTAATTTTCTAGGGCCGAATGTACCATTACTAAAAATGTCAACAAAGTGCAAAAAAACGGTTGAATTTTCGAGGTTGTTTTGAGTTATCTCTTCAATTGGGCTTTAAAAATACCATCAAATATTTTGTTGGTTGCAATTAGTTTACTTGTTATTATTTCCTAAAAAATAATTTCAGCCACTTTTCAATTGTCCTTGGCCACTAGGTTAAAAAAAAAAAAAAGCAAACCAACATTTTTTATTTAATGTAAAGCACTTGATAAATGAATCTTTTAAAATAACTAACTGATTCAAAATTAATTGTACGTTCAAAAATTGGTTCTATGACTTTTGCTTTAAAGATATTAAAAAATTGGTATCTTGGAACGTTAAAGTTCTAGAATCATCTAGAACGGATCGCCGTTAAGAGGTCATTAATATGTCGATTTGTAGATAATTGTACTGTCTATAAGTTTTTTTTATTAAATGTGAAAAAATAAACTTCTCAGGAGTAACTAAGCAAAATAAACGAAATCAAATATTTCAAGATGGCGGCATTTCCTTGCCGCTCTTAAAACCACTCTTACCACTTTTAAAACTTGGTTTTTTAATAGGTAAAACGTTTCCAAACAAAACTCCAAAAAAAATTCCCTATCCAAAAATATAATTATTATCCTCTCATATTACATTTTTTTGACTAAATGTACTGCACCCAAATAGTTTCGACCGTTTTTCCCAAAATCTATCAATTATATACAAAAAAAAAAGGGTTTTAATCTTTTTTGTGTAGAATTTCATGAGCTACAAAGTGTACCTACAACATTTTTCAAAAAACCTATAGTTTTCGAGGAATTTAGAAAAAAGTGAATTTTACCCACTTTACCTCCCTAAAACATTAAGCTTCACCCCAAATGTAGGGTTAGGTTAGGTAAGGAGGCGTGTGCCCAGCCAATGCTGTTGCGTACACGGGGGCCTATTGGTCCATTGTTTTCGCCTTACAGAATAACAATAGTGTACTTTTCAAGAAATGTTAAGGACAACAAAATGAAGCTCCACCAAAATTCAGTTTTGTCAGAATTTTTTCGAAGTAAAGTAATTTTTTTATCTAATTTTCCTAGAATATTCCTAAAACTTCCTAGATATAAAGATGAACATTGATTTCTTAAACTTATACGAATTTAAACAAAAAAAATTTAAGTCGTTTAGCGTTCAAGTCTTAGAATTTCTTAACCAATAAAAAATTGTGAAAAAGTCAACAAAATGATGATCATAATGCTTGGGAACAATAGAGCTTGTTTCTTTAATTGAGCTGTATAAATTTGACCTTTCGGTATGGGTTAACGTTTGGATTAATCAATTTGAAAAGTTTGTGTAAAAAAAACTATAACTTAGTCCGGCAATCAGAGAAAAAAGGACCAAAACAAAAAAAAAAAAAGAAATCGTGGTACACTCTAATAAATTCACAATAATATTTTTTTTTTTTAAATCTAAAAGAGTACCTAAACATTATTTACCTACATTTTAAAGCTTAAACAAATTATCTTGATCGACAACTTCAGAATTTTGTTTATTATTATTTTATGAAACGAGAGGTGCAATTCATTTTTCGTGAATTTTTCAAAAGCCCAAATAACGTAAGTACCAATTATTTGTAGTTATAGCACTTGAACTAATGCCCGTGATTACCCCAAAATCTACCAAACAAATTTAAACCAAACTAAATAACTATAACAATTAGTAATTGTTATTTGATTTGTTATACCATTACAGCAACTAGGCACAGGTGTAAACATTAAACACGAAAAGTGGCTTGAGTCAGCCAATTTCAATAGATGAATGATGACGTATTTTTTTTTGTTATATTGGTAGGTACACTCGAACGCGAACTTACCCGTGGTTCCAATGTCTCTTCACCATGTAACTCCCCGATAGAAGGTCGCTTAAGGTTCCTCTTTGATGTTCTGTAGTTGTCAAGCCGTGGCAGCGCTTCTCTAAAAATATACAAACAAAACAAAAATATGCAAAATATGTAATTTTGGTCATTTGGTATACGATCGATTAGATTAGACTAGCTTCATCTGGTTTCGCATCAAGACAAATCTCGCTAAAACCCAACATAACCAGTTCGGTAATGTCTATATGAAACGTGTTTAAGTAACAACGCGCTAACAGTAGATACTTTTATATTTTGTCTTCAAAAGTTAATGTTAAAAATGCGTCAATTAGTATAATTTTAGTATAACATTTGTACTATTTGACGAAAATAATAGTTATAGGGCAATAGATAATAAAAAAACTGTAAATTTTATTTTTCCAAAGAGATTTTAATAACAAAACAAATTGGGGCATATTCATAGTCGTCGAGCTTAACCCTTAAACACGGTAGAGACTTTGATTAATGTGGATTTCATTTCAACAAAAAAATCAAATCTGTCAAGGGGAAATTTGATTTGTTTAGAAAAAAAGATAACATTTTGTAAACAAATTAAGTCTTTCATAATAGAAAGATTAACACCGAATTGCACTGAAGAATTTTTTTGCGAGTTCCTTTCAACAAAATAAAACATTTGACCTCCAATCGTTGAAAGGAAATCGACATAAGTTATTTTTATTTTTTATCTGTCAAACTAAAAAAAAAACAAGAAATGTCACCAGCTCCCGAAGTAATTCTTTTTCAGCCTCCGACCAGTTCGCCTTTTTAAATTTTCTTTTTTATTCATCTGCAAATTCTACATTTTTTGTTTGTTGTACATGTAAACATATATGTAAAATATGTTTTTTTTGGCCAAAAATAAAAAAAAATGCAGCACAACAATATAACAAACAAAACAGCGAAGTGAAATACTAATTGACTACTAAAATTGTAGTAGAATATACCTTCGACCTGTTTTTCACTAAACGAGCTGCCAAATTCTTTATGAATAGCAGCTGTTTCTAACCTGGGTGTTAACTTTAGACTCCAGTTTAGTTAGACTTGTGTTTTTTTTTTTTTTTTATATTTAGCGCGTGCAAAAGGGGTTGTGATTACCCTTAAGATGATATACACAGCACGAGCGATTAGGTAGATTGGAGGGGATTTAAAAGGAGACACCGATGCACATTGGTTTTGAACGTCTGCAGATCACAATGGGAGGGGAAAATTGAGCTGGGTAGAACATTCCACATTCGAGTAGTGCGACTAAAGAAAGAATCTCTGTACTTAACAGTACGTCATTGGGCTCAAGAGTAAACTGATGGGCATTCCTAGAAGCGCGAGTATTACGGTTGAATTGTTTAAGGGGAGGAATGCAACTGGCTATTTCACTAGAGCATTGTTTATGGAAATAACGGTAAAATAACGAAAGACATGAAACATTTCGACGGTGCTCAAGAGATGAGAATGTTTCCGTAATAGTTCTTTCACCTATCATTTTAAGAGCTCTCTTTTCAATTCTATCCAATAAACTCAAGTCGGTTATTGGAGCACCTGCCCAAATGTGGGAGTTGTACTCAAGTTTTGAAGTTTATAGTTTGACTATGAAAATGCTCCATTATATTTTATTGGTGTAATATGTACATAAATGTATGTATTTACCTATACAGGGTATTTCGCATAAGGTGTGAAGAAGACAATCGGATGGAGGGGGGTGGTGTTAGAATCAACAGAAGCACTTATAATGCCAATTATATTTTTGTAGAGCCAGAAATCCCTTCTTTTATTTTATTTTCAAAAAAAGTTGTTTAAGTGCATAGTATTTGAAAAATAAATTTTCAAACTCAAAGTAAAAAAAATGTCAAACTATTTTTTTTTTAAATTGCACTTAAGGAGGAGAGTACGATATCTTTGGCGCCAAAATTTGATAACGTTTTTTTTGTATAAGGGTCAAAAACAAGCATTTCTTACTATGGGAGTGGGGGTCTATCTCACCCTGTTTAGGAGGTAGGGGCATTTTAGAAAAAATGACTTAAAATGGAAACAAAAATATTAAAAAACAGCGGCAACAATTACAATAAAGTGCTATACCGGTTTTGAAAGCCAGAAATCTGTTCTTTAATTCTACAGTTAAATTGAATTATTCATGCCTACAGTTTTTGAAAAATTTGCATGCAAACTCAAAAGTTTGATAAAAAAAAATTAAAATAAAGTTTAGAGCAATTTTTGTTTAAATTGTGAAGTCAATTTTTATATCAATTCTGAATCGAACACAAAAAAGCGAATGGTTTGATATCTTCTAGTTTTTAAGAAAATTGAAAATTACTCTAATTACTTTTTTTATAATTTTTGTTGGTATTAACAGTGATCTCACTTTGAGGATTAGTATGGGGGAGTACGATAACTACGGAGCAGCAAAATAATAGCGGATTTTTATAGAGGGGCTTAATTCAATCATTTTGTATTACGGACCATGCGTTTATCTTACTCCGTGTTTAGGCGGGAGGGACAATTTTCGACAAAATGAAAATAAAAAAAAAAAAAAAAAAAATTAAAACAATGGAAACACTTATAATGCTTAAATGATAGGTTTTCTGAATGCCAGAAACTTGTTATTTTATTTTTTGTTTCAACCAAGTTTTTTTTGTTGAAAAAAATACTTAAAAACTCAAAATTAAGCGGGACAGAGGCCCCAAAATCAATGAAAAAAAATAGATCGGGGGGCACAACGGCTCATGAAGAACCAGGGCCTAGTGACTAACAACTCGCAACCATTCCTGTGTGCGCCTATCGACAGTAATGGAAGGGACCTACAATTTTATGCCGAATCCGAATAGCTAGACGAGAAGCACTTATTCGTGACAAGTGATACTCTTGGAGGATTTGTCAATTCCTCGCAAGAGGCAGTAGCCCTGAAAAAAAATTTTTAGTTTTTAAGTGGACGTGGCTGGGAAGCGAACCCATACCTCCAGCGTGACAGTTGAACGCACTAACCATTACGCTACGGGCTACTACAGGGCTACAACTGACAACACAGGCGCCTGCCTGGCGACTGAACAAACCTTAAGGGTAGCGACGAAGTCGCGTGAGCGGGACAGAGGACCCAAAAAGGGAGTTAAAATCCTTGAACCCGCGAAACACACCAACTGACAACACAGGCGTCTGCCTGGCGACTGAGCAAACCTTAAGCGTAGCGACGGAGTCGCGTGAGCGGGACAGAGGACCCAAAAAGGGAGTTAAAATCCGTGAACCCGCGAAGCACACCAACTGACAACATAGGCGCCTGCTTGGCGACTGAGCATACCCTGAGCGGAGCGACGGAGTCGCGTGAGCGGGACAGAGGACCCAAAAAAGGAGTTTAAATCCTTGAACCCGCGAAGCTGGCCATCCATGATACATATATTGCTAACAACTATTGACAATAAATTCCGTTGAAATTTGGATGTACAAAAACAATTTACATTCAAAATACTTGGGCGACATACCTCAGTGTTTATACGCAGGCGCCGCGCCGGAGCAAGCAAAAAAATAAAAATCTCATGCAATGGGTACTTTTAATAACTAATAAAACATACAACCATTCGGT
Organism: Melangyna quadrimaculata; assembly: GCA_949320155.1. Classification (NCBI taxonomy): domain Eukaryota; kingdom Metazoa; phylum Arthropoda; class Insecta; order Diptera; family Syrphidae; genus Melangyna; species Melangyna quadrimaculata. The sequence continues at coordinate 202,173,050 of OX439483.1, read as the reverse complement.
TTTTTCGTGTTCGATTCAGAATTAATATAAGCATTGACTACTAAAAGCCAATTCAGCACTTTATTTCACAATTTTGGAAAAAATTGGTCTAAACTTTTTTTAAAATTTTTTTTTTATACAAACTTTTGAGTTTGCGTGCAAATTTTTCAAAAACTGTAGGCATGAATAATTCAATTTAACTTTAGAATTAAAAAACAGGTTTCTGGCTATCAAAACCGGTATAGTACTTTATTGCAAGTGTTGCTATTGTTTTTTAACACTTTTTTACCGTTTTAAGTAATTTTAATTCTAAAATGCCCCTACCTCATAAACGGGGTGAGATAGACCCTCCACCCATAATAAAAAATGCTTTTTTTGACCCTTCTACAAAAAACCGTTATTAATTTTTGGCGCTAAAGTTATCGTACTCTTGCCTACGACGTTAAATTTTTGTACAGCGAGTTTGCCTAGAGGGTAGCGTATTGGACTGAAAAGCCTGACGAGCCAAAAGTGTTTATAATCGCCAAAAGGCTCTTGTTCTAGCCTTTCCAAACCCTTGCTAGCCCCTTGCCAGAATCTATGTAAAACTATCTAGTACCTTTTTGTCGAAAACTAGATTGTTTTTCTGCGCGGGCACCACTGAGCGTATCACCCTGTATATGAATCGATCATCCAATTTTGATAAATTTAAAGTTTTCATATCAAGAAGATTCAGCGTGTGTTCAGTTTGTCTTTCATGCCTACAAGTACCTATATAAATAAAGCTGCATCAACAAGAACAAACCAGCTTAAACCGCAGCAATATATTCATAGAATTCAATGTGGAATTAGGAACAATTATTTTTATTGCACTGCGAAATACCCATAAACACTATTATACGAGGTATAAGCAAAAGAAGAAGAAAATGAAGAATGATCTCAAGTCTCTTTGTTTTATTTTTTGTTATGTTGTCATTTTTATAACTTTACCAATTAACTTTATTGTAAACATTGTGTCAGACTGGACGAAATATTTAAGAGGCAATAACACTATGTAGAGTAATGTGTGTGTGTACGTATATGTAGTCAACTTGCGAATTAAATTAATTCGTGTATATTGATTGATTTAACTTTTAAGTTTTGGCATTTTGTTGGTAATAATTGTTTAGAGTTCAAAATTAAAAAAATGTCTTTTAAATAAAAACCAACCTACAAAAGTTTCCATGTGACCTTTCTGTGTCTTCAAGTTGCTTAGAATCTCAACATATTTGTTCAAACAAATTATAGATGGATACTTAATTAAAATAAGTCAACATAACACACTTACCCGAACTTTAGGTCTCACAATGACAAACAAAATATAAATCTTAGCTCTTCGGGAAGCCCAGTTCAGCGGCTCCTAACCTTTAGCACCTCATATATGGGATATTCGCAAAAAAAGAATGCCATTTAAAAGGTCAGTTAGTGGTCAAAAAAAGGTCAACTAGTTTCAGAAATTGGTCAGCCCTAGTTTTTGTTTAATTGAATTTTAAAAATTTATTTTTTCAAGGTCGTATAAGACTCTTAGCACCTCATTTGTGGGATATTCGCAAAAGAAGTATACCATTTGCAAGGCCAACGACTCGCGATAAAAGGTCAGCTAGTTTCAGTAATTGGTCATACCTTGAAAAAATAAATTTTAAAAATTCAATTAAACAAAAACTATGGCTGACTAATTACTGAAATTAGTTGACCTTTTATATAAATTCTATAAATAAGGTGCTAAAAGTCTTATACTTTGACCTTGAACCAAACTTAAAAAAATCATTAAAAAAACCTATGGCTGACCAATAACTGAAACAAGCCGACCTTTTATCACGAGCCGGTGGCCTTTCGAACGGTATACTTGTTTTGCGAATATCCCATAAATGAGGTGCCAAAAATAGTTGGTGACCTTGAAAAAATGTAACCCTTGATTAAAAATTTTCTATGGCTGACCAATTTCTGAAACTAGTTGACCTTTTTTGACCACTTACTGACCTTTTAGATGGCATACCTTTTTTGCGAATATCCCATATATGAGGTGCTAAAGGTTAGGAGCCCAGTTCAGCTTGTTTAAAAAGTTATACATTCCAAATAAAAAAAACAAGAAGGCTAGATCGACTAGTCAAATCCTTCTTATTTCGAAGTACAAACATTATGTACATAAATATGTACTATGTACTGTGGATACCGCCCAGAGCTGATTGGGTGCAGGTATTTGCATAGTTCGTCGAAGTTCATGTCGAAGCCTTCAACTTTAAACCAAATTCTCATATTTTGGTTATACGCATTATAAATAAGTGTAGCAACTCTGACTGTGAACAAAGGTCCTAAAAACAACAAACGTGCTCAAAATATTTTGATGCTATTTTCAATGAAAATAGTAATGATATGAGTCGAAAGGTGTAGTAAGGCTGATGAAAGAAATGCGAAGTCTTGCAGTCCCTGGTGGCGGCTCAAATGCGTAATAGCATTTCGAAAACTCGAAAAATCAACTTTGTGAATAATTGTATGATTTACAGATCCGAATGTCCGATTGGGTGTGACATTCACCCTGCCAGACCGTTTATACAACCCGAAAGATTTAAAACGGGATAAACCGGGTGATAAGCATGAGATACAACAAACATGGAGAGTGTACAGGTTGGCTCAAGAGAAACAAAAATTATGTAGAAGAGGAGGTCTATGTTCCTCTATTTTGGTAGGAGGGGCAATTTTCTAACAATTTTACTTAAAATAAAAACAACAGTAATATTTAAAATTCCATGTTATACTTGTATGTAAGGCCAGGAGCCCCTTGTTTTATTTCCTTTAATAAAATTGGACCAATTGGGCTCCGCGAAATAAGGCCCCATGAAATAGAGCCCAAAAATACAAAAATGTAGGAAACTTAATGTTCTATAAAAAGTATTGAAAGTGATTTTTTGTTCGGATGGACATTGGGTGAGATAAACTTGAAAAAAACATGTTTTAAATCGAAAATTTGCTGGTTTTCAACAATAACTTTTTATAGGAAGGAGATATCAAAAAAAAATTTAAAGACAATAACTGTAGAGAACATGTTTACCTACGAAAGCAAACAAAAATAACTACTCTACGACTAATAGGTTAGGTTAGGTTAAAGTGGCTGTCAGGAAAACGGCTGACACACTTAGACCATAATTAGGTCCGTTGTGATACCACATGATAGGAATGAGGAGATTATCCTCATTACGAAAACCATTCGGAGCTTTTTATGAAGCGAGAGAGACAGTGTATGTCTGTATTAGCTAGATCGCTTGGATCATTGAAAAAGTAGTCCCCAAGAAGGAGTCTGCGCCTCTGTGAAAGAGCAGGACATGTGCAGAGGAGGTGAGGAATTGTTTCCTCCTCCTCTTCGTCCATGCAACTTCTACAGAAGTCATTTGAGAAAACGCCAAGTCTTGTGGCATGTTTTCCTATAAGGCAGTGTCCTGTTATGACACCTATTACGGAGCTAATTTGTGATCTGCTAAGTGATAGCAAACTTTTAGAGCGCCTAGGGTCTAGCGATGGCCAGATTTCTTTTGTGGCCAGACATGTAGTAAGGTTTGTCCATCTAGAGTTTGCTTTCCTTGCAGAGTTTTGTTTTAGCAAAAGTTTACACGTAGCGATCGGTATACCTATGTTCCATCTGTTAGGCAAAACGGGCATTAGAGTTCCATTTCTGGCAAGTTCATCGGCTAATAGCGGTTGAGAAAATTGAGTACCTAAACACTTTTAAACACCTTTTTGAAAATGGCGGACGACGCAGATGGTTTTTTATTGGAAAATTGTGGTTTTAGAATCCCCAAGAGGGATTCTCCTCCCGAATTTTTGTAGATACTTTTGCAGCTATTCTGTTACTCCCTGATGGTTTGCAGCACGATCTTTACATTGAAAACCAGTAGTAAGTAACAGAATAGCTGTCAAAAATTGCGCGATACAATTCAATTATTTGTTTAATAGTTTGCGGTACCTTACCAGCTCTGGGTCCCCGATTAGCGTTATTTTAGCATTTTCATGTAAATTATGAAAAATGAAATAAGGCCAGAATAGCTGCAAAAAATCGCGCGATACAATTCAAACTTTTTTTTCAAATCGAAAAACATTTTTTTGAAAATTTTGTTATGCAATATTATTTAGGTACCTATTTATTTTAGAAACATCTGCATAGACACAACAAATTATATCGGTCCGTCTAATAATGAGAAAATCGAAAATATGAAAAGTGTAAGTAATAAGAATGAGAAATAAAATATTTTCTTATTTGCAAGTAGACTTCATTAATTTAATATCACACACTCAAATTTTGTATCAAAATTTGTTAATAGCAGCATGTTTTAGGACTAGTTTTATCATAACATCATTTCTTGTTGATCTCTTCAAGCAGTGAGGCAAAGGAGCTAAAAATGTTTGAGAATCCTGGCTATAATTCAGTTTTCTTTTGAGATTAAAAAAGTTGAAGAATAATTGTCAGATTTTTGAAAACTACTGTCCTGTCTTTACTTTTGAAAAATGTTTGTTTTATATAGAAGCGGTAGCGGCACTTTGTTGCATGTTTCCAAAATAATTTAATTTTAATACTGAAATAAATTAAAAAAAAACGGAGATTTGATACCTACTGAAAACTTGTTGTATTTTGTATTTTTGATGTTCAAAATTATATTCCAACACGCACCATTTTTGTATGTAATTTCTAAGCAATAAATAAACAATACGAGATTTATTGTAATTTGGAATTTCTGAAGGGTAAATTAGGATAACTAGGTAACTATAATTGCCTATCTGCCTTTTAGCGGAAAATGACAGAGAGATAAATTTATTTGTTGTCGAAAAACTACTATAATAAAGAAGTTGTTCACTACGCCTGCGATGATCCTAATATAAAGGTCATTTTTATTTTGAATACCCCCCGCCCCCTGGGTGATATTTCCTTTTCTAAAATAAAGTTCAATATGCAAAAGAAAAATTGGGGGTTTATTTCATTTTTCCAAAAAAAAAATGTCAAAACAATTTGGGGCCTTATTTCATTTATTTTTGGGCCATTTTTTTCATTTCAGTGGGGCCTTATTTCATTGGGGCATAATTTCATTATGAAAAGATACCCCAATTTGGGGCCGCATTTCATTTTTTCTGTTGGGGCCTTATTTCCTGGGGTTTAATTTCGCAGAGCACGACCAATATACAAATTTGTTAATTTCTGCGTTTGGTCTAATGGGCACCAATAACTTTTGACATTTGGCAACAAAAGTGTGTCTCTCAAAATTGTATGTAATCTTCTAAGAAATCCTACAGTTAGATACACATTTTTGTCTATTCTTAAGACCAATGTGCATAATGTCTAATATGCAATTGAATAAACCTTTTAGTAAGTAATTATTTCGTTCCTGGGTTTTTATTATTAAATATATTTTTATACAACTTAAGCTTTCATTCATGGTGTAACTAAGACTTTTTGTTGGAAAAAAAATTTTAAAAATGTTATTAAAAAATGTATTCAGGAAAATTTAACAAAAATTGCCCTTAAAATATCGAAGAATCATGGATTTTTTTTTTTTACTAAACGGCTAATAACCTTTTTTTGTTTTCAAATATATCCAAATGACAGAAATAAGTTGACCCTCTTCTTTAATATGACAGATAAAAAATCATTTGCCATACCAAACAAAATTAAAATAATATTTTCCTGAGATTTGTTGCGATGTAAAATTCGCAATTTTTAAGACTTAAGACCATTTTCAATCGAATTCTGAATGATGAAGGTTCTCATTAGTTCCGTTAGTTTTCTGCAATAATATTCATTATACATACAACAAGATTTTTTAATTCTGCAGAAATTTCAAATAACTTTGGACAATAGCCGTATTTTACTATCAGAAATCATCAAAAAACATTCATTATAAGAACAATAAGAAAACCTGCTCGCAACGCAAAGCCTAGTATTCAGTTCCGGTGTAGATAAAATGTCTATATAAAAGTAACACTTGTTTCACTGCGTTGGTTCAAAATTTTGAATCTTATTGTTGCGAGCTATGGTAAAATTGAAAAATTTTTGGCATTTAAGTTATAAATTGTGTTTTCCATTGGTAGGCAAAATCAAATTATTTTTATTTGTATCTGCCAAAATGCAGATTTTTATAATTGTTGCGTTCTTTAATTCATTTTTGAACCAACGCAACGGAGTGATTTATTTTTTGATTTAAAAATCAATTTTCCTGATTAAAATATTACGACAGATTTACCCCTCTCTGCACGAACACCAGTAAAATTTTATATCATAAAACATGATCAAAATCAAAATAAAGTATGCCCCCCTCCCTGCATACGCTTTTGATGCGAAACCCTAACCCTAATTCTATACCATTCATATTTTTCATAAGTTTGTTAATCAAGACGGTTTTCACATAAGACTGACTCCAAAGATTTTTTTTTTCGACATCTCAGTACACAACCCTTGCATTACCACTTCAATAAATTAAAAAAAAATATATGTTATAGTATATGATGCTCTGTCATTTTCCTTAAGTCAAAACATTATAATCTTAGCAATCCGACCAAAAGAACTTATTATATCAGCTTTTTCTTGAAGATTTATAAAACCCAAAACTCAACAAAACAAAGTCTCAAACAAAGAATCGTGAGTTATATTGGTCGGAATGCCAAGATTATAATGTTAAGACTTAAGGAAAATGACAGAGCATCATAACATATATTTTCTAAAGGTGAATGAGCTAAAATGTATGGGAGCTGGTCTACCTACTCAACACCAATGTGTCATATATGGTTGGAAAGGTAATGACGTGTACATCAATTAGTTATATGGACGTAAGGCTCTAAACCATTGGGTTCAAAAGATATTGCTCTTCAAAGCACCAACAAAGTCAGTAATGCAACTCTTCATTTGGAGCTTGTCTTACCACCCTCAGTGAAGTGACGTACATCGTTGAAAAGATTATTTCGTTTACTTTATTTTGTTATTTAGGCGTTAAGATGTACATCATGGTGTTAAAAAGTTATTAAGTCATCAAAAACGGCAAAAAAATAAAAGGCAATTCTTCATTGGCAACTGGTCTACCAACTCAACAGTAATCTGTCATACATCGTTGTAAAGGTTATTACATGTGCTTCATTTCATTATTTGGCCATTGAGCTCTAAACCATGGGGTTTGTGGGGTATTTGGCAACAACAATAATAGTGCAATTCCTCATTGGTAAATGGTCTACCAACTGAACAGTGATGTGTGATACGTCAGTGAAAAGGTTATTGCGTGTACTAAATTATTGTTTAGAACCGATAAAGTGTAGGTAGTGGGGTTTGGGAGGCATTTGGCAAAAATGCATACAAAATTAATAATGCAATTCCGCATCTGAAGCTGCTGCACTTGCTTAACAGAAATGTGACATATATCGTTATAAAGTATAAAGCATGTACTTTATTTTTTCATAGCCGTTAAGATGGAGACCATGGGGTTCGAGAGGTATATAGGCCTAAAAATCGGCAAATAGAATAACAGTGCAATTCTTCATTGGAAATGGTTAACCGACTCAACAGTAATGTGTCTTACGTTCTTGAAAGGGTAATTGAATCGCATCATTTAATTATACAGCCGATAGTCATGGGGTTCAAGAAATATTCGGCTTCAAAGAACCAACAACTTCAATAATGCATTTCGTCATTGTTTACTCTTCTAACTACTCAACAGCAATAAGTCACATATTGTTGAAAAGGTTATTGCGTTCTCTTTATTTTACTATATGGCAATAAAGCTGTAAACCATGAAGTTCAAAAGATTTTTGAAAAAAAAAAAATAACACGGAAATGCGTTATTGCGCTATTCTGCGTTGTTTTTTTCAAATATCTTAATGGCCATATAGTTAAATAAAGAGAACGCAATAACCTTTTCAACAATATATGACTTATTGCTGTTGAGTAGTTAGAAGAGTACGCAATGACGCATTATTACATTATTGAAGTTGTTGGTTCTTTGACGCCGAATATCTCTTGATACCCATGACTATCGGCTGTATAATTAAATGATGCGATTTCAATTACCTTTTCAAAAACGTAAGACACATTACTGTAGGTTGACCATTTCCAATTAAGAGTTGCACTGTTATTCTATTTGCCGATTTTTAGGCCTAAATACCTCTCGAACCCCATGGTCTAGATCTTAACGGCTTTCAAATAATAAAGTACATGCTTTATACTTTATAACGATATATGTCAAATTTCTGTTGAGTAGGTGCAGCAGCTTCCAATGCGGAATTGCATTATTCCTTTTTTATGCATTTTTGCCAAATGCCTCCCAAACCCCACTACCTACACTTTATCGGTTCTATACAATAATTTAGTACACGCAATAACCTTTTCACTGACGTATCACACATCACTGTTGAGTTGGTAGACCATTTACCAATGAGGAATTGCACTATTATTGTTTTTGATGCTTTGAAGACAAATACCCCACGAACCCCATGGTTTAGAGCTTATTGGCCATATAATGAAATGGAGCACATGTAATAACCTTTACAACGATGTATGACAGATTACTGTTGAGTTGGTAGACCAGTTGCCAATGAAGAATTGCATTATATTTTTTTGCCGTTTTTTATGGCTTAATAACTTTTTAACACCATGATGTACATCTAAACGGCTGCATAACAAAATGAAGTAAACGTAATAATCTTTTCAACGATGTACGACACTTTACTGTGGGTGGTAAGACAAGCTCCAAATAAAGAGTTGCATTACTGTCTTTTTCGGTGTTTTGAAGAGCAATATCTTTTGAACCCCATGGCTTAGAACCTTACGTCCGTATAATTAATTGATGTACACGTCATTACCTTTTCAACGACATATTACACTTTACTGTTGAGTAGGTAGACCACTTTGCCCATTCTCCTTTATTTAAGTGTTAATAGGTACCTCTGAGAAAAAAAAACTGGAAAATCGCTTTTTTTTAAACCACCACTGAAGTAGAACCTGCCAGACTTTGGTTTTCGATACCGCACGATATATGCACCTAACCTACAAACCCTCATACTCTCATATTTTGGTTTTCACTCCACTCCCAAAATTTGCTGTCCAGTTCTTGGTCACTTACTGACAGTTGTACTAAGTAGCATACAGTTTATTTTTTTAATTAATTTTGGCAGTCTTTACACATATTATAAAAATAATAATACTAAGCATACAAAAAAATGTTCACCATTTTTTGTTTGTACAAGTGATTCACTCGATGTGCGAATTAAAAGAATGTCAGCGTCCATTGCTTAATTAAACTCAGGCGTCCGGTCCTACGCAAACAAAAATTTACAATTTTATATTAATAACACGAAACACACATTTAAGCGTTGGTTGTTAAAATCATTTTGTTGATTGACCCCTAACATCATCAAATGAGAAAATTATTTGGCCAAACCTAATCTAATACACAAATTCAAATTTTGTTCAATCAATCAAATAAATTGATTGAAATATTATTTTCTCACTTAGAATAATGGGCATCAATAAGTTTAATATAACGAGAAATGTTGTGGTTTTTGTCTTGGTTGTTGTTACGAAAAACATACGTTTCAATTTGTGTTTTTTTTTGAGTTCATAAAAATAGAAAAGTAATTTACATCTCAATAATAATGATATAAGTTCCTTCTATTGTGTTGGTCTGCAGAGTATTTTATAAAGATATTTCATCTTGATTCCGACATTTTTTCTATTACTTTTTTTTTATAAATGCATGACGCAGGGAAGTTACTATTGAAATTCTGTGATTTAAATTGGTATTATTGTGGATGGAGTATTCAAAAAACTGATTCAGTCGCCATATTGATTACCGCATTTTAATTAATAAAAAATGTGTTTTTTGGGTAATTTTTTTATTTGTAACATATACATACACATGCAAAATACGTAAGCTCTCGTGTTAAACATCCTCTCGTTAGGGAATAATTTAAAAAAATGGCACCTTCTGTAAGAGGCTCCGTCCGGGAGCCTAAAAAGCGTTCAAATTTTATTAAAATTATTACAATTTACTTTAGGTCCGCCACCAGCATCAAGTGCAGAGGACCAGTGGGAACACTGTCAACAAGCCATCAGAAGAGCCGCCTCTGATGTGCTGGGTTTCACTAGGCCAATACAACGAAACCCCTGGTTCGATGAAGAGTGCCGGCTAGCGCATGCAGCTAAGGACGAGGCCTACTATGGTAATGCTGCAAACTCGAACAAGAGCTGCTGAGAGAGTGGCCCGGGAGCTCTACGGGCTGTAACGAAAAGAGGAACGCCGACTTCTCAGGAGGAAAAAGAGAGAGCACGAGAAGCGGGCGGTAGAGTCTATTGAGGGTTGTAGCGGTAGGGGAGATGTTCGAAAATTTTATCAGAGGGTAAAGCGATCCACCCAAGGATTCAAGGCTAGAACGGAAGCCTGCCGAGATGAGAGTGGGAATATGATAGTAGACACACAGTCAGTGCTGAGGATCTGGAAAGAACACTTCTCTAGACTGCTTAATGGCGAAGACAGCCAAGATGCCACTAATAGGCAGAACGCTCCATTCAACTTGGACGATGATGGTCAAGAGTTCCGTCCACCCGACCTAACCGAAGTGCGGCTGGCGATATCCAAACTTAAGCCGTACAAGGCTGCTGGTGTGGATGGCTTACAAGCCGAACTATTTAAATCAGCGGGAGATGAATTGGCTAGGAGCATACACCAGCTCATCTGCAAAATTTGGTCGGAGGAAAGTATTGCCGATGAATGGAACCTCGGTATAGTGTGCCCCATCCATAAAAAGGAAGATGTTCTGAAATGTACCAACTACAGAGGAATTAGTCTCCTAAACGTCGCTTATAAAACCTTGTCGGCCATCCTGTGTGACCGCTTAAAACCTTTTGTCAACGATCTGATCGGCCCCTATCAGTGCGGTTTTAGGCCAGGCAAATCAACCGTCGATCAAATGTTCACACTCCGACAGATTTTAGAAAAATCCCGGGAATTCCAGATCGATACACACCACCTTTTTATCGATTTTAAAGTCGCGTATGATAGCGTGAAAAGGGACAAATTATACAGATCCATGTCGAGTCTCGGCATCCCTGCCAAACTCGTCCGCTTGTGCAGGATGACGATGGAGAAATCTCGCTGCTCCGTCAAAATTGGTAAGAACACCACCGATTCCTTTGATGTTGATAAAGGATTGAGGCAAGGCGAGGCGTTATCATGCAACCTATTTAACATCGTTCTTGAAGCCATTGTACGCAACGCACATGTCAACACCAGCGGTACAATCTATCAAAAGTCCGTTCAATTGCTTGCATATGCGGATGACATAGACATTGTCGGCAGAACGAAGCGAGCTGTGGCAGGGGCATTTGCGAGCATTGAATCGGAGGCGGCTAGAATGGGATTGGCGGTTAATGAGGACAAGACGAAGTATATGCTGTCATCGAGAGAGGAATCTCAACATCGTCGACTCGGGCAAAATATCACGATGGACAGATATAACTTCGAAGTTGTCAAGGACTTTGTCTACCTGAGCTTCACTATTACATCGCAGAATGACATCAGTGCAGAGATCAAGCGAAGAATTACTCTTGCCAACCGCTGTTTCTTCGGTCTAAGAAGGCATTTAAGTAGTAAGGCCCTCTCTCAGAGAACCAAGGAGACTTTATACAAGACCCTAATCATCCCGGTCCTGCTTTATGGGTCAGAAGCATGGACACTGAAAGATTCGGATAAAAATCTGCTAGGGTGCTTTGAGAGGAAGATTCTTCGTGTGGTCCGGTGTGTATCGAAGGAGTATGGAGGAGAAGATTCAACGACGAGCTATACGGGCTATACAGCGACGTTGACCTGGTCAAAAAGCTGAAAATACAGCGGCTGAGATGGCTGGGGCACCTAGAGCGTATGGACAGCAACGCACCTGCCCGACGAGTCTTCGAATCCAACCCCGATGGGGTACGCAGCAGAGGAAGAACCCGTAACAGGTGGCGCAATCAAGTGAATGACGACATCAAAGCACTCGGTGTGCGCAACTGGAAGTGGCTAGCTAGGGACAGAGCTGGCTGGAGGGGCTTGTTAGTTGAGGCCGAAGCCCATCCTGGGCTGTGAGCGCCATCAAAAGTAAGTAAGTAAGTATCGTTGTTTGTTCTCAAAATATTCGAGTTGAAATAAATTTTAAAAATGTCGATTTAAAAAAATCGACCGTCATAATGTCGACTTTCGAAAAAACGATTGATAAAAATACCGATTTATATATAAAGTCGATTTTAAAAATATCGACTCGTTAGAGGTCGAAAGTGGCAAAGTGAATGATGTTCACATGAAAGTGGCTCGCGCAGTTGTCGATCAACAAACCACTCTCAGATAACTGTTAATGTTTACATTAACAGTATTATTTTAATAATATCAACCTGAAACCTTCCGCACATATATTGGTAATTCAATTTAAAAAAAACTAAATGGAGTACAGTGTTACATTTAAAAAGGAAACAAAAAGATATTCATCGATAGCGATGTGACAGTAAAAACAAACTGTATTTTAAAGGGTGCGTAAGTACAATTTTCGCGACTGGAAAACATGACGTTTGCAGGAACATTTCAAATCATTCTCATGACCCCTTACCTTTTAAAAAACATGTGTGGTGGTAAAATAACTTGCCGATAGTACGGATAAGGATCCTGTTAATATAATAACTGAAAGTGTTTTTTTTTTGTCGATCAAACTATAGTCGACATTTTAACAGTCGATGTAATTTACATTTGAACAGTCAGCATTTTTTCTGTCGACCATTGGTACGATTCCCTTTTAAGAGTTTTTAGAAGTTTTTTTGCTCTAAGAAAAATATTGTCTAGATTTTTTGTTTTTGAAAAAAAAATACCAGTTGTCGGCTACTTAATTATGTATAGAAAAAAAAAAATAGACTGGCTTCGGAATCATTATTTGTTCTTGAAATATTTAAGAAGAAAATTATTTTCAGCTGTTTTCTTAGTTAAAAAAAAAGTATTAGTTGATTTTTTTAATTTAATTTAAATGTGAAGTTAAAAAAGTAAAAATTTGGCAATTTACTCAAACAAAAAAAAATTTATTTTCGTTGTTCGATTTTTGTTGCCAAAAACCTGGAAGGAAGTTTTGTTGAAACTGTCCTAGGCATTACATGTACGAAGTTTAATCAAAATCGTTAAAGCCGTTTTAGAGAAAAATTGATAGAACCGAGATCTTTGTATGGCAGCTACCTGTTCTAGATGATCTAAAACAAAAAATTCGAATTTTACGTCTAGGGAATCACTAGAAAATGCTTCACATCAAATTCGACCTCAATCCGTTCAACCGCTTAAGTTCTAGCTCGTTGTACATCAGGGCGCACAGACAGATTGATTGGAAAGGGCACAAGAGCATAATTCGTATGGAAAATGTTTTTTTTTTGATAAATTAAAATAAATATTTTATTCATACGATTTGAGTTCTTTTAAAATATCGTTACCTATATAAACTCCGCTCCACTTGAGTAGAAACAAACTGTTTTTTTTTACTATCTTAGCGTGTAGCGCTTTGGTAAATTTATAAATTCACCTTTTGGTTTTAGTGCCTGTAAGAGGGATTTATTGCGAATAAAAATGCAGGGACAGAATAATTCAGGAAAATTCCATTAGGTTATTTTTTACCAGTTTTCTAATTAATGATTTTTTTTGCCCCACTTGTAAAGAAACATTCTCTTAAATAAGGAAACAAATTTTTAATAAAATCAGTAAGAGAGTGTAGTTTTTTCTTTGTAATCATATTTTAATAATGTGTGCTACCACCTTTATTTGAAATAACTTGAAAAAACCTGTTGGAGACTGAATCATGCAGTTATTTAATACAATTAAAAGAAATTACACTTCATGCTTCTTTGATTGCAGCAGTAAGTGATTTTTTGTGCTCATATTGTCGGTCAGAATCGTAAACTCTACGAACCATCCATCCCAGTACGTTTTCAATAATATTTAGGTCCAGAGAATACGGTGGCCATTGAAGTTAGGTAACATTTTGCGTTGAGGATTGGTACGTTGTCTTGTTGAAATGTCCATGGTACTGGTCCAAAGGCATCAGTGAACTTAGAGGAAAGTTTCTTGCAATATTTCCTTGTAGGAGTTTGCCGTCATTTGTGGGAAACTCCAGATCGATTGATCCAGACCAGAAAATCGCACCACACACCAATACATCGCCTTCTCGGATATGGAGGAGCTCCAGAAACCTGGGTTCCTTCCTCATAACTCGAAAATAGTAATTATATCCATCCGGACCATTTTTCGTCAGAAAATACCACTTTTGTCCACTCTTCCTTCGACGTCATATTCTTCCTGCAAAAATCAATTATATTGTTTCTTTGTATTTGATTTAACGGTGGTTTTTTCTTTAATTTTAGGTGCTTTAAATGTTGTGACCCACGAATAGCACGTCTAATAGAGTTAAGACTCGCTGTAATATAACTCTTCGCCTTGATTTTAGCAGTAGAATCGCTTGAATTTGAAGCCAGTCTAGTTATCTTTCTTGGGTCTGCTTCTGTTGTGGCTCTTGATTGCCTACCTTACACATTTTTTCCTTAGCTTTATTTATTTCTAAGGTTCGACCAAACAATTTTCACACTTCTACTTACTTGTTTGGCAATTGGGCGTAGGGGCAGTTTGTTTTCCACGTGTACCTCTACTACAGGATTTAATGGTTTTTCGCGGCCCATCTCTTCTTTAATCAAACAATTATTATTATAAATCTTCCCTTCTATTATTATAATAACTATATTTTTTCTTCTTGCCGTAATCTATAGAGACACACTGTTTCTATTCAAGTGGCACAACAAAAAAAAAAAACAGTGTATTTAATGAAGTAATTATAAAAGTGGTAAAAAATAACCTTATGGTATTTTCATGAATTATTCTGTCCCTGCAGTTTTTTTCGCAATAGATCCCTCTTATAGAAACTAAAACAAAAAGGTGAATTTATACATTTCCCAAAGCGCTACACGCTGTGAAAGTAAAAAAAAAGTTTGTTTCTATTCAACTGGAGCGGAGTGTATATTTCTGTAAGAAATTTGAAGTCCGTATATTGTTATTTGTTCTCAACACATGCGAATTGAAAACATTTTTTTAGAGTTTTTAGAGTTTTTTTTGCAGTTTTTTTCCTCTAAGAAATTGGACTATTGCTTTTTTGAAAAAAATTCCAATTGTTGATACGTCATTATGTATAGAAAAAAAAACTAGGTTCGGAATCATTATTTATTCTTGAAATATTTAAAACGAAAATTATTTTTCAACTGTTTTTCTTAGATAAAAAAAAAGAATTCATTGATTTTTTTAAATTTTTTTTAATAATTCTTTATTTAGTTATTATGTGTAGAATAAAATTAATACGAAGTCGATATCTTTTTTCGTTCTCGAAATATTTCAGACGAATGAAATTTTACAGTTCTTTTTTAAATTGCTGTAGTAAAAAACGGAATTGAATTTGTTAGCAAACATTTCCAGCACGTTATGACGTTATTATCAGTAAAAGAAAGTTCAGCTGAAGTCGATATCTATATTCGTTCTCAAGATATGTTGGACGAACAAAGTATTTCGAACATACGTACATACACACATAGAGACACAAACGACGGATTCTGATTCTAGAGAACTCAAAACGTGAATCAAAAAAAAAATCCTTCGCATAAAATTTGAACTAAATAAGTTCAACAGTTTTAAGTTCTAGCTCGCTGTACATCAGGGCCCACAGACGAAAATCCCTTTTTTTGGACTTCTCCACCATCGTGATATTAGTTTTGATTAAAACCTTAACATTTTTTTGACACGAAATCAATACTTGTAAGTAAAAAATAAAATTAATAATGCATTTATTGGTTTTTTGTTTCCAATAAGTTGCAGTTAATCAAAGAATTTTAAAATTTTAAAATAAATATAATGAAAATAAAATAAAAACTAAATTTTTAAAAACTAAATTTTTTTTGTTTTGCTTTTATTTAATTTTAATCAAATCAATTTAATGATGATAGAGCAATAACACTTCGAAACGCGTTGATCATTATAGATTGATGATTTGATTAAATAAAAGCAAAACAAAATTTATTTTTTATTTTATTTAAAAATTCTTTAAAGTAATAACTATAAGTAATTAAAAAAAAATAATTTAATTTAATATAATTGAAGTTTTGGTTTCTTTTTGACTAATTGGATTAAATCCATAGGTACAAATAAAAGTATCTAACATTGTAAAAAATAAAAAATAAATATGCAGAAAAGATAGTTCTAATCCTTTCCCACATCGATCTTCACTCACATGATGTTCAAATGAGAGGGGGTTAGGTATATGTATTTTAGGTATTTACAAAAATATCTTTGTAAATTCCCCGCTCAGTTTTTAAGCTGTCTGTACCTCGACCTGTAGCCTAAACCACTGAAGCGATTTTCTTAAAACTTTGAACTTAAAGTTATTTGGGGATTCCCTACAGGGGAAATTGAAATTTGTTTAGCCTTAAAAAATAACGGTACCTGCTATACAATTAATATTCAAAAATTGATTTATTTCAAAAACGACTGCAACAATTTTGAAAAAAATTACGAGGTATTACTATTACTATAACAAATAGACCGAGAGCTGGCAGCAGATTTTGGTCGTGAAAGGAAACCAAAAGATTTTAATAGTATAGGTATTCCTGGTGAAGGTGATAATGAATACGTTCGTCTGCCAGCATGTAGTGGCCCCGTTACCACGTAAAAGTGCATCAAAAGTACAACTTTTCTGAAAACTGAAATCGGGTGGGGAACCATTTCAAATGTAATACAACTTGACGCCATGAACTCCCTTATTACAAAACTAGTTTCGACAGACGTGTAGGTGGCCCCAAAACCCAGACAGACGTCCCCGAAAACGCTCTTTTTTCGCGTTACAGGCTTTTGGGAAACCACCTGAAATTGATCACAACATTTAGCCATGGACTCCCTGAGTGTGAATATGTACGTGACAGACGTCTAAGTGGCCCGAAACCACCGACAGACGTCCCTGAAAACGCGTTTTTTTTGCGTTTTTTGTCAAAAAGGAAACCACTTGAAATGTATCACAAACGAAAGATCTTGACCTCCTGAGTGCGAATATGTACATGACAGACGTCTAAGTGGCCCCAAAACCCCCGACAGACGCAGTAGGCCAGATTTTGCTAGCAACAATGCAGTTAGTTAAACTATTCCACCTAAATTTAGATTCTGAGAGAAAAATTGAGAATATATTGCCCTTCACAACTCCGAGAGGAATATTGACTCTTTCCGCAAGTGAGGTATGAACCTTGCCTGGCCAGCTCGTCAGCCCGTTCATTCCCCTCAATGCCACTGAGACCCGGAACCCAGATAAGAGTGACCCTGATGTTAGTGTTCAGACTCAGAAGCTCATCCTGGCATTGTCGTACTAATTTTAAGGATGATGTAGCCGAATTAATAGCTTTGGCAGCCGCTTGACTATCTGAGAAAATAGCTGTATTTCGGTTCTGGTTTGGATTTTGTTTAAGTAGCTTGCATGCTTCCCTGATTGCCAGTACTTCAGCCTGAAAGACACTAGCAAAAGTCAGGTAGCCGAAAAGACCTGGATATATTTAGGGACTCTGAAAAAATACCCGCACCAACACCGCACTCCATCTTTGACCCATCAGTAAAGATAGTTGTGTCGAAGTCTTTCTCGTAAAATCTTTACCGAGGCTCATTGAAGGGGTGCAGTAATCAGTGGGAGTCGAAAACAATTCGGTTGGAATTAAACCCGTGATGTTACTGTGTGCATAGGGTTTGACAAACCAGGAGTTCGATTCTTTTAGTCTTATCGCTCTGCAAGATACCAGGTATTTAATGTGTAAATCTATTGGTAAAAGGTGCAGAAAAACTCCTAAAGCATCTGTTGGACAAGATCGAATAGCCCACGTGGTGCCAATGCTAGCTGTTCTTTGAACCTTCCTAAGTTTGTTGATATTATACAAATTCTTTAATGCTGGCCACCACACAATCGAACCATACGTGAGAATAGGTCGCACCACGGCTGTGTATGTCCATAAAATCATTTTTGACTGGAGGCCCCACCTTTTACCAAAATTTTTGCTACAGGCAAAGTAAGCTATGCAGGCCTTCTTAATCCGTTCTAGGTACATATGTACATGCGACCATTTAAAAACCTTTCATTTTAATACAATTTTTTTTGGCACCAAAATTTTAACCGTGAACCACATGAACCAAGTATGATAGTAAAAAACAGTGGCGCATAATTTTAGTCGATTGAGTAATGTCAAATTATATTAAGTAAGTAACGACCATCACATTATTATTATTATTGTTATTATTTATTATTATTATCCACTTGTTCAATTTAACTCTGTTTTCAATATTCGTTATCGTTATTAGTTTTATCATTATTTTATTGATTATTTTGATTACATATTTTTAGTATAAATAGAAGAAATAATTTAAACAGCTTTAACATCGTTCTATTTCCCATACATTTTACTTAAGTTAAAATCACCAAATGGCTATTTTTTCTTTTTAGTATCGTACTAAATCCATATGACACTTTGACGTTTATAAATTTCAAAATGAGGTATGTTTGTGAGTTTTTTGCACCAGGTGTCACTGTTTTGGGCGTATTAAGCTGGAGCTTGTTAAGGAAATTGTTTTAGTATGATACTAGTTAAAATTAATTAAATTTAGAAAATTTAGTAAACTGTTTTAAAATAAGAATATTGATAAGTAATATAATGCTACTTCCTTAATAAAAGACTGTTTTAAATTCGCGCCAATGTGTTTCAAATAGGATTGCCAATGACAGGCGAGATTTAAAAATAAGTTATCTAAACTGTTTGAGCCAAGTTTAAACCTTGAACATAATATCGAAAAATGTTCTAAAAATATCCCGTTTTAGACCCCATTTGACCATAATTTACTATCCAACACATGTGCTTTTAGATTCTAGATTCGCTTGGTTGAATATATCAACTGATTTGCTTTAAAATGTCTAACCTCATGGTCATAAGCAAAGTGATTGGACGCTCGGCTCTACGCCTATAAGAGAAAAAATTTCAAGTAAGCTGCTTTGATTTAACTAAAATGATCCCACTTTAAATCGTTTTATATTTTTTTTAAACTTTAATGGAGTTCAATAGCCTAAGATTCAAAAATTTGATTTCATTATATTTTTGTTTTTGAAAATGAAAAAGGCATGCGTAGATATATTGAAAATAAATTGTATTGTTGATTTTCTCATATATAGTATAATAGCTACATAGATACGTTTCGTTTATATGTTTAAACAAAAACACTTGTGATAGAACACTTCACTTAAATCTTAAAGTAGAACTTTTATAAGGGTGGGTGTATAGCTAAACTACATAATACATGAGTGAAAACCTCTCTATTCATTGATTTTGTATATCTACTTTATTGAATGATTTTCTGTGAAAATTTCCGATGTTTTTCTATCATCAGAACAGAAATTATTTATAGCAAATATATAGGAGAATAAATAGTAATGAGACATGAGGATATTTTGTAAAAAAAAACACAATATCGTCCTTCACTAGATATGAGCTTTATATGATAGTAAGTTTTTTTTTTGTAAATTTAAAAGAACAAAAATGTTTATAGGATTGTTCTATTTGTTCAAGTTTTTTTTGTTTGTTTAAATGGCTTATAAATTGTATTAATTTTTGTATCATCAAAAATACTATTTAAGTTGAAGTGTTTACTAAACAAACACCACAGTACCTACTGAAGTATGTTCCTTATTTGATGCTACGGGCGTTGCCCTATGTCTCACAAACAGTATTTCCCTCTGCTACGCAATATACAACCATTTTGAAAAGACCTTACAATATCCAAATTATGTAAGCGCGATCAAAAATGAGTTCCGCTGATTTTTAATATTTGTTTATCAAACATTTGAATGGATTTATCGGATAAAATCAAACTAATTTTTTGTTTTTAGTTTAAAATTAATAAAAAAAAACATACCCGGTCAGTTGTGACAAACTCAGCCTTCTTGAATTCTCTTCTTGATGACTTAATCGCACTGATTTACGTCTTAGTAGATTTAATCCTCTAAATGAATATCCATGCTTGCTTTTTTTCTTCTCAAACAGAAGTTCACCAATAATGTCAGCTTGTTCATCTTTTTCAAGATCTTCAATTCCGACCATATTAATGTTGGTAACACTCAATTTATCCGCCATATTTACGCACAGGAAAAACACTTAACATCTAACATAGTTTTGAAACAAATACGCAAATTAAGTGTTCCAAAACCAAGCCAAGCTTCAAAATCAAAAATCACAACATCAACTACAACAAACGAACAAAACAAAATAAAAAAAAAAACACTATACAAGCAAACTTGCAAGCTGATTTTTAAATTTAACAGCAGGGTGACACATATTTTTCGTATTCGTATATTATGAAGAAGACCATCACTTTACCTAATAAAATCGTCCGAAGTCGATGCCATTTCTGTTAAAACTCTTCGAGCAACTACTACAATACCTACAGCCAGGCGAATCCATTCACTTTGATGATGGTTTTTTGTATTTTCTTTTATTTTGGAATGAGGAAGACTTCAAATATATACCTATAGGTACCTCAAGATCAAAATGAATGAGGAATGCTCTTTATGCCAAAAGTAGTAAGTAAGAAAAAATTAATTTAATTGCACGGATATAATGTATTTTTCCACAAAATATCTATTTTTATCTTTTTAATAAACATTATTTTTTTTTCTCTGTGAGTTTTGAGTTGAAATGTACATATGAACGATTTTTTGTCTGCGGTGTGATGTGTGTGCCCATTGATTTTGAAAAGGCATATATATCTATCTACTCGTAATATTTTAAAATATCGATTTTGGAATTTATATTATTTAGGCATCAGTTTGAAATTGAAATCTATGTCAAGTTTGAAAAGCATTTACATTACAGGGTGATGGCAGATACATAACGTGATTATATTAAATGTTTCCGTAATAATTTATTTATAATAAAACAGATTTTGTTTCAGAATTTATTATAGCAGCATTAAGGATATGATGTTCAGGAGTTCCAAAAGGTACAAACAAAAAACAAAACATTCATGTGAACAAGACCACTTTGATATGTATTACCAAATAATGTAAAACAACGTGGTCCGTTGCTAAAAATAAATTTTGACCAGAGTAAATAACTATAATTAATTCAGCAATACAAAAATCATAATATAAATAATTATTATTAAACAATTCATTGTTTACTTTAAGGGCTAATACGAACGAGATTGCACTGCACGTTTTCCAGCTATGAACATCCGAACAAAAATGAGCATTGACGCATACATTTACATAGAACTATTCAGACGGTGATTTTTCTGCATACAAAATACTTGTTAAGCTGTACACGTCGATCCCCATAAAATACTTCGCACCAAGTTGAAGCTCTTCTTTTTTTTTTTACTGAAATTGAAGACATAGATTTGGACGACCTCTGGTTCGTGCAAGATGGCGCACCACGCCACACAGCCCGTGCCACAATAGATCTTTTACACACCAAATTTATTATCGTGTTATCAGCTGTCTTTTTTTGTAAGTTAACCCACGCCTCTTCCCCTCCCTCCCCCCACCCCCTAAACACAGCAACTTGTCTTACATGCGCGAAATGAGTATCATAGGAAGTTAAAAGAGATAAGGTCTGCTTAATGCAAGCAGTTAAAAGTCTTGGCGATGTCAATTGGCCGCCTCGGAGCTGCGATTTGACACCCTTGGACTTTTTGTTCGGAGAACCATGAAGGATCGATGTTATGCCAACAATCCGGAAACGATTCAAGCATTTTAGGCCAATATCATCCAAGCAATCCATGAGCTACGGCGCGAAACCATCACCCAGGTCTTGGAAAATTGGAGTGACAGAGTGCGCTACTTCGAAGCCAGCTAGGGCTGACCACGAAACGAGAAAAGTCTCGGTTCCGGATGACGAGACCGAGATGCGACGAGACTGCCTTTTAAGCATCCGAGACGAGATTGTATATTTGGACCGAAATTTACCAAGAGTCTCGGTTGTCTCGGCAGAAAAAAAGGCTTATACTTACTTACTTTACTTTACATGGCGCTCACAGCCCAGGATGGGCTTCGGCCTCAACTAACAAGCCCCTCCAGCCAGCTCTGTCCCTAGCTAGCCGCTTCCAGTTGCGCACACCGAGTTGTTTGATGTCGTCCTCTACTTGTTTGCGCCTCCTGTTACGGGTTCTTCCTTTGCTGCGTAGACTATCGGGGTTGGATTCGAAGAGTTGTCAGGCAGGTGCGTTGCTGTCCATACGCTCCACGTGCCCCAGCCATCTCAGCCGCTGTATTTTCAGCTTTTTGACGGTCAACGTCGCTGTATAGCCCGTATAGCTCATCGTTGAATCACTCCTTCGATACACACTGGACCGAAAATTTCCGGTCCGGTGAGAAAAAAAGGCAAATAAATTGAAAAATCCAATTTCAGTTAAATATTTATTTTCTTCTGCAGATCTGAACATATTCAAATAATATGGGGTACAAACTATATTTTGACGTAAGGAGAATATTTCGTTCCAATAATCAACAGGTTGTCCTGAAATCGTATTTTTCGGAAACGGGACCGAGATGATATCGGGACGAGACTCCAAATTTAAATTTACTCGCGAAAAGGCGAGACTGACACCGAGACGAGGCTTAATTATACGAGCCCGAGACGAGACTGAACATTTTTGATTTTAACAAGACTAACAAAAGTCTCGCCGAGTCTCATCTCGTGGTCAGCCCTTAAGCCAGCCGAGGCAGCCACTTCAACGACGTTGTACTCATAGTTAATGGGAATGTTTGCTCTTACTTATAAGGCCAAAATACATGGAAACAATTTAATTTTGTACATTTTATTGCATTTTTAAAAAGAAACTTGTATCTGGCCCACTCTTATACTCGTCGATCGAAAACTCGACGCACGTCCTCATATTCGTCTCTCAGTGGCGCATCATCTCATTTACACATTATTATCATATAATAATTTTTTTTTTAGTTACAAATTAAATTTGTATTGAAGAAGAATTTTTATAGTACAGTGAACGAAGGAATTTTGCTTGCAAGAAATAGTGCTATCTGGATTATTTTTTTATATGATAGGGTATAATACATATGGGGTACCTTTAATCCCCCCTCCTGAGTTTAGCTCGCGGACCTGAGCTGGAGACTTCAGGTATGTTATACCTGGTGGTATCCCCTACCACATAAAAAAATAATCTCGAGAGCACTATTTTTTGCATTGATTATATCATTTTGAGTCTTCGTTGAATGGACTAGATGTCTACATTTAAACAACGATTAGGAAAGCTATACTTTTCGGAAATTATTAAGGTAGAATTTTATAAAGGTTTTCCAAAACCAATGCGAATTATTCGTATCCGACGACAAAACTACATGAACAACGAAATGTTGTTCTCTTCGTCGTTAACGAATGGCAGGCTTTGGTTTGGGATATCCTTAATATTCGGCAGCTTTCAGATGCAGATGTTATAAACCAAATGAAAGTAGCTTTCTGAACAATCAGTAATCAGTAAAAATCAGTATTGAACATAATTCACTCTTTCTCGTTTTTCTCAGTTTCACTTCGCTCTTGACTTCTGGAATCAATAGTTAACCGACAATATGAACTCGCAAAATTATTTTTTTTGGTATTCGCTTATTTTTGTCCGACCACTGCTGTGAGCTTGAGACTATAATTATTGTAGTTCCACCTTAAAACGCGACTTTCGCTTAATACGTATCGTTCCGATACATTCGACTTACGATTTCGCGGTGGTTCGGGAAGGGTTCTCCATTTAAAAATAACTTCGAGGTCTAAACACGTCTAATTTGTCACACACTTAATTTGTCAAATAAACGAAGAGCTGATTCAATTACACAGTATTTATATTTAACCACATGCATAAAAAGGTCGTTCATACAATCTTTAGTGTTAAATTATCATTTTACACAATTTGTAAACTTACGACTTTGCATGAATACCCTTATTACTGATGATAGGACACTTTTTGGTAATTTTTTTTATTAAACAAATACAAAAGTAATAATTAAAAAAAATCCCAGCATCACTTTAAAGAAAATCTATACATTTGTCTTATACACTCCCTGTCACTTGTTTGAGGCCACTATTTTCATAAAAATGTTTTCTCGATAATTACCTGTAAGCAATATTTTTCCTGGAAATTTTTGATACGTGTGAGTAGGTATATATATTTTGCAATGAATAAGGATAAAGTTAAAGAGTTAACTCGGAAAATACATAGAAATTTCCCAAATTATGTGAATGGACTGCAAAAAATGGATATAAAAAGTTGCGTCACTTGATTGAGGCCATTCCAAAAATTGCTTGGCAAAAGTTAACATCGCCGATTTTTTTCAAACAAAGGTTTAAAATATTTAAGAAAGGATAGAAAACTATATTTTATATTAAATTTCAAGTTAAAATGGGTTCTGGAAACACGTCGACAATAGCAGAAAGAGGATCAATAAATGCTTTAAAGGAACTGGGATACTCAGGCCGAGAAAGAGCTAGGAGACCGAACAGAAATTAAGACCATTGTCACCAACTATCTAGCAGACACTGAAAACTATGGAAAAAAAACAAAAAAGGACGCACAGCTCAAGCAACAACAATTTGATAAAAGAAACTCATTCAGCGGCTAGCTTCAAATTCCACACTATCAGAGCCTAAAATAAGGTACAAAAGTCGGGTATTAGCCAGTATTTCAACGGTTTTAAGGATAATTAAAACCAGTGGTAGGTACATCAAGAGTATGAAAATAAAAAAAAACCGGTTCTACGGCAGCTACATAAGGAACTACGGGTGAATTTCGCCAGAGAGCATGTTGCCTGTAGAAACGCATGGAAAAAGGTTGTCTTTTTAGGTGAAAAAAAGTTTAATTTTGACGGACCCGATGGTTGCAACTTTTATTTTCACGATTAAAGAAAAGAAGAACTTATTTTGTCAAGACATCACAGTCATGCATCAGGCGTTATGGTGTGGGGAGCTATCACCTATTATGGAACAATTGAATTAGAATTTATAACTACAACAATGAACGGAAATAGTAACAAATGCCTGATGTAACGGGTGTTTCCAAAGCTGAGGAATATTCTTGAACCTCTACCTTGGATATTCCAACAAGACAACGCCCCTATCTAAACTTCCAGGGTAGCTAAAAGCTGGATTCAGTCGGAAAACGTTGGACTTTTACCATGGCCGGACTTTAACATCATTGAAAACGTTTGGGTTTGGCTATCTCGAAAAGTTTCTGATGCTGGTAGACAGTTTGGAGATAAGGACGTCTTGGTCGAAGCTAACTGCGATGCCTGGAGCCAGATTTTACTGGATTATTCCAAAAAACCAGTATGATTTAATTCCAAACTGTCTAATAGAGCTAATTTCAAAAAATGGCGGTCAGACTCATTTCTAATTGACAAAAACATAATAGATTAATGTTTAAAAATAAAAAAAAGTAAACATTTTTATAGTTTTGTTCATTTTTTATAAGATTTTTCAAGTGGCCTCAATCAAGTGACGCATTTTTTTATACCCATTTTTGCAGTCCATTCTTATAATTTTTGAAATTCCTTTGGAATTTCCAAGTTACCCTTTTAAATTTATACTTTTTTATTGCAAAATATATTAACCTTCTCACAGGTATCAAACATTTCCAGGAAAAATATTTCCTACAGGTATTTATCGAGAAAAAACTGTTGTGAAAATAGTGGCCTCTAACAAGTGACAGGGAGTGTACATATAACTGTTGTGAAAATAGTGGCCTCTAACAAGTGACAGGGAGTGTACATAAAGCTCTTTTGTAGGGGTTATTTTTTGTTGATTAAATTGCCGGATCCTAGTTAGTAAAGGTACAAGGCATTATTGCAGTAAATTTGGAGCGATATATAAGGCAATTTTGGTGTATTTTTTTGTTGCATTTCGGTTATGTGTGAAAAAAATTGTAGCGGTATAGAACACTTTAACATCAGTAATTTTGGTTTGCACTTTGAAGGTTTTAGGGCAGCGATATCGCTGGCAGACTGATGATATGTAGTTTGCACCACTGATAGAAATTACATGTACATACAATTTGGAGCGGTATAAAACACTTCTATTAAATGTTCCCGAGAGCTCGGACTTTTAGTCGTTGTTTTTTTTTCCAGTTTCCCATTTAAATTCTTAAATTTTTGACTCAATGTGTATAACTGTTTTGGAACGAAAATAATAAAATAAATATTATACATACATAATAAACTTTGCTTTACGTTTCAAACACAAACACGTCTATTAACAATATTCATACAAATGTTTATAATAAGGATTATAATAAATAAAGAACAACAGTCTTTAAAATGTATTCAAAGTTTCGACTTAATCTAATTTATAGATTGAGAGATGTATTTCACTGTCAATCAATTTTTAGTATAGATAAATTTAATTAGCACTGTGAAGATGAAAGCACAGGCCATTATTTTATAAGCCAGATGGGAAACATGACAGGATTTTTCTCCCAAAGCCACTTTAAAAAAAAATATATTTTTTTTTTTTTAATTTTGTGTCCGTTAATATAAGTGTTACATACAATTTATGCTCAAAACTATATGATTTCTTGTAAAGATAATTTGCAATTCTGTTCGCATTTCCTAATACTCAATCAAATGAAAGCGAAACTAAGTCAAAATTATAAATAGAAACTTTAAAATCGTGTCACATATAAATCAGCACTATTGTGAGTTCCGCGTGACAGAAAATCCGCCCGCAAAAATTACATTTCACTTTTTACTTATTGTGAGTTTCGGTCGAAAAATGTATCCTATTCGTAAAAATTCCCTTATTGGCACTTTTGACAGCATTTTTTTCGTGTGAAATATGTCATGTCATTTACAGCAAGATTTCCATTTAATTTTTGGTGGCGACCTAGACCACAATAGTTGTACAATGGAGAGTGAAACTACCAATAGCTTTTAAAAATTCGGGCGAACAAAACATTTTCGGGCAAAATGTTTTCCGGGTGATAAACACAATAGAAAATTATAAATAAAATTAATTCTGTTTAAGTGGATGCGAGTGACTGAATACAATTCATTCAAAAGCTCAAGAGCCCATCTGTCATTCTCATTATACTTGGGTGAAACACATTGAGTTGGATGAAAGTTAGACAAAATTCATACAAGAGATTCAATATAATATCAATTATTTCTCCCAAAGAACTTGTATCAGTTAAATATTAAAAAAAAATATCATTATATTCTGTTACAAAATAATTTTGATTTTCTACAATCTAAACAAAATATTGCGTATACGCCCCAGTGTTCAGTCAAGTAAAAATGAAAAATTTGTTTTGCTTTATTAACCATTATTAAAACGATGGTTTCATAAAGCAACCCTTAACGCATCGTTTCTAAATGTGTAAAGGTGTGCGCATTGTGTCAAAAACAAAACGCATCATAACTGGATCGCACGAACTCGCTCTGGCAGTCAAAAACTAGAATGTAGCTAGACATTGATAGTGTTTGTACTAATGGTTCAATAGTTTTTACGTCGTTACCAAATACAAAATTTTAAAAACAAGTAAAATCACAATTTTGACTTTTGTATGATATAATACAAAAAATACAAGAAAACGCACCACTGGGTTGCTATGATCTTATGTTAAAGTGGCTTAATATAAGCTTAAGTAGTTTTAGCTAAATGAAAAAGATTCCATTTGATTTATTGAACAAATATCAATTTATGTTAAAAAAAAGAAAGAATTTTGAATAGAAATTTGGAATTTTAACGCAAGTTTGAAGAAGGAATTATTAATAAGCAGATAAATCTTTAATTTCAAAATATTTCAAACTATTTTTTAACATTTTTTAGGCCAGTCAAATTCAACAATAAAATCGCAAAGCGTGAAGATGTAGTTCTGCTTTTTTGCTATACATATTGTTAGGTAGACCGACAGCTCGCAGCAAATATTTGTCGTTAAAGGAAACCAAAAGATATCAATGGTACAAGTAGTCCTGGATAAGGTAATAACAAACATAATCGTCTGCCAACACGTAGTAACCCGTTACCTAGGAAAAGTACATCAAAAGTATAACTTTTCTGAAAATAAGAATTGGGTGGGAAACCATTTCAAATGTATAACAACTTGACGCCCTCAACTCCCTGGCTACAAATATTGTTTCGATAGACAAAACCCCAAACAGACGTTACCGAAAACGCAATTTTGTTTTTTTTGTTTTTGGTCAAAAAGAAAACCATTTGAAATGTACCTCAAACGAAAGATCTTGATCCTCCGAGTGCGAATAAAAGACGTCTCAGAGGTTCGAGGGCTTTCGAATGCGATCAATTTCAGGTGGTTTCCCAATATAAAAAAGAAAAGCGTTTTCGGGATCGTCTATCTGGGGCTTGGAGCCACCTAGACGTCTTTTGTCGAAGCCATATTTATAATCAGGTAGTTGAGGGCGTTAAGTTGTAATAAATTTGAAATTGTTTCCTACCCGATTCCTATTTTCAGAAAAGTTGTACATACTATAAATGCACTTTTCTAATTGACGGGTAACTATAAGCTGGCAGTCGAACGCTTTCGTTAACACTTTTACCGGGACTACTTGTAGGCTTGTAGCTTAATATCTTTTGGTTTCCTTTCACGCCAAAAATATACTGCCAGTTAAGGACATGACAGAGTAGTCCGTAGCTAAGTTTGCAGCTTCAAAAAGCCTATGCTCGCTGCAGGAATAATGCAATAGTGAAAAAAAACGATAAAATCACTACCGTTTTTCTGATATTTTGCTTAAAACTTTAGAAACATGCAATTTAGGAAAAAAATAATCATTTTAAATGAGATGGCCAGTAAAAAACCCATGGTCGACAAACCAAATTTATACGTGGTTTGAGAAGGCTTAACAAGTACTTCAAAACTATTTAATTGTTACATCGATAAAAACATGGGGTATCAAAATTCATCCAAAGAAGTGCATATTCTTTTCAAAGTAACCTGCGAAAATCTCCTAATGGTGGTTTTGTTACTGTTTGACTAAAGCTATCTGTTGGTATCCTCTTTTTTGAAATAGTTATGTTCGCATCCCGCACTATCATTAAAATAAATAAATAAAAAAATAAATAAATCGGGTGGCACAACGGCTAATGAAGAACCAGGGCCTAGTGACTAACAACTCGCAACCATTCGTGTGTGCGCCTTTCGACAGGAATGTAAGGGACCTACAATTTTATGCCGAATCCGAACGGCTAGACGAGAAGCACTTATTCGTGACAAGTGATACTCTTGGAGGATTTGTCAATTCCTCGCAAGAGGAAAGATGGGGTTTCTGGCTTAACAAAAAGATATAAAATACACTAAGGTGGATCGTTTTCAGCATATTTTGCCAAATCATAGTTTATGCTTACAGGTTTACAAAATTCATCTTCATCATTTATTTTGTGTCGCCGCGCCCTTTCGAAAAAAAAAACCGGGAATCCATTGAAAATTGGGAGTTTTTCACACAAAGGGGTTGATTTATTATGAATTCAGGGCGTGGACAGAAGGCAACAAAAAAAAATAACCTAAAATCACAAAAACTACTTATTGTATTAAATTAAACTGTATAGTAGATAGATCCCTTCCCCCAAGGTGAAAAATTATTATTTTTTGCCAACTATTTGGGCCTTTAATTCATAATAGGTAGATAGATTTGTAAATCATTTTTTTGTTGGAAAAAGACCAATTTTCGATGGCTTCTTGATTTTGTTTTTCCCATTTTGGGCGACTCCAAATAAATGATGAGGATGAGTCCAGAAAACCATTAAGAATAAGAAAATGCTAAAACAATTCACACCATTGTGCACGCTCTAGCTTTTTGCCGTACCATGTATGCGAATCGCCCTATATATAACATTTATTTTAGAAAAACTATTTTTCATAATTAAAAAGAGAATATTATGTTGAAAACTTAATATTTCTAAAACGATTAAGGTCTAGTTTTTCAGAGTTGGGTTAAGCCCGAGTTAGTTAACTCTGGAAATAGATTTGATGTCTACAGTTACGTCAGGAAGCTGTTTATTAATTGAGAATTAATGCAAAATGCCTTAAAAACACGGACGAAAAATATCATAAACATTTTTTCAGTTAATCAAAAGTTAACTCACCGAATTTGGTGATAAATAAGATAAGATAAATGATAAATAAAGATAAATTTAATAATATACATGCTATTATATAAAAATACAAAATATAATAATTTTAGAGCGTTTAACTTAACATGACAATATTTTTGAATTTAGACATAAAAATGTCAACATCTTCATTGAAAAAATTAAACAAACTGACACACCTGGAAATAGGTTCACGCTGCCCATACAAAGTTGAGTGGCGGATCTCAAACGATAACTGCCAGGATCTTACGGATCTTGAGGAGGCATACAAATGGATTATCAATCGTTCACTGATAGTTGACAGATATTGAAATTCGATATTAAACCACCCGACTCAAAAATGCTTTTCGTTATTGAGAATGATGCAGACCATTGCGAATTATAAAAAACTTGACAAATATCAATGAATAGTTGACCAGATTTTCGGTAAATTGAGTTTAAAAATGCAAAATATCGCTATTTTTTATCAACTATCAATCAATAATAAATTGACAATCGCAAAAGGGGTGATTCACTTTTTATGGAAAAACACAAAATATCTTGAATAAACATTACACATGAGACTTTTCTTCGCCTTTCAAGAGTATCAAGCCCTAATAATAAACATTTGCTATTGTAGCTTAATATCGTATTTTCTGTGAAATGAAAACCTCAAACAATTTTTTGGACCCTTTCAATCCTGTTAATATTTTTACTTGCGATATACGGAGTATATTACTTGCGATATACATAGCATAGGGCAAGTTTAGGATTCGTGCTAAAAAAAAATTTCGAGATAATAATTTTCCCTAACACTACGTAGTAGCCCGTAGCGTAATGGTTAGTGCGTTCGACTGTCACACTGGAGGTCTGGGTTCGCTTCTCAGCCTTGTCCACCTAAAAAACTAAAAAAAAAAGTTTTTTTTCATGGCTACTGCCTCTTGCGAGGAATTGACAAATCCTCCAAGAGTATCAGTTGTCACGAATAAGTGCTTCTCGTCTAGCCGTTCGGATTCGGCATAAAATTGTAGGTCCCTTCCATTCCTGTCGACAGGCGCACACAGGAATGGTTGCGAGTTGTTAGTCACTAGGCCCTGGTTCTTCACGAGCCGTTGTGCCACCCAATTTATTTATTTATTTATTTTTATAACACTACGATGATAGAGAAAGCGAAAAAAGTGGGTCTCGTAATTCTTTCTGTCTGTCTGTCTGTCTGTACCTCGACCTGCAGCCTAAACGACTGAAGCGATTTCCTTCAAACTTTGGACTTAAGGTTCTTATGGGATTTCCTAGAAGGGAAATTGAAATACTATAATTACCAAAATAAATATTTTGGTAGAAAAAAAAATTTTATAACAGTTATTAACGGTACCTGTCATACAACCGAGTTTTTGGTTTTCAAATTTCTCGTTAACTACTACACCGATTTCAACCAGAGTTTGCATACATTAAATTTTCGAAAAATTAATTTTTGGATTTTTAAAAAAATATTGATTTTTTTTTTTAATTCAATATCTTGAATACGGGATAATGGATTTTTTTTTTTAATTTTGTGAAAAATTGTATTTTATTAAATACTTAAAGTTGGCATACCATATTTTATTTTAAAAAATGTTCAAGATTTTTTATATATTTTTTAATTTAAATTAAAAAAAAAAAGGTTATAACGATTTTTGAATTTTTTTTTTCATAAATTCATATTTATTAAGCAAATCAGATGACATACCGTTTTTTGAGTTCTATCTATTTTAGCTATTAAAATAACTAACTTATAATAATTCATAGTAATCATTTATGTTTTAAATTGTTTTTAAAACTTTTTTTTAATGATATCTTAATGTTATGGAACCAATAAATATGTACATTGTATATTTCAAACTACGTTAAAGTTGTTAGCTACGAGAGCAAGTTTTGTGCGATCCAGTCGTGCCCATTTTTTATAGTGCTAGGGTACCATACAGTGCAACAATATTCAAGAATGGGTCTAATCAAAAAACAGAGAAGGAACTTTACCGTGTATGGATCTTTGAAATTCACAGAGTTTCTTTTAACAAATCCTAAAAGAGAATTTGCTTTTGACACAACATAATTTATGTGAAGATCAAACGTAAGCTTTGTATTAGTAACTATACCCAGATCCTTAATGTGCATCAAGGCACATTTCCTAAATTAAACTGGCATTATAATTTTGTTTTTAAAAATCTCTTTAAAACTGAATACATACAAAAAAGTGGTTACATTTTTTTAATTTTATGCATCAAAACAAGCATCGCGTCGACAATGAATAAAAATAATATTTCTGATTGTGTACTACCAACACGACAAAACGGGCTTATATTTATTTACTATTGTGAATAAATGGGTAGGTACCAACATTTATTCTCCAACATTTATTCTCTTATTACCCAAAACTCAACCATCACTCAACTTGCCATATAGTATCGCAAATGAAAATTGACAAATACAGATTTTAATAAATTTAATAAATATATAAAAATAAATCAAAATTTTTATTAGAATATTAAAATTTTTTAATCGGTTTATTTTCATCATTAAAACATTGAGATACGAATACATACGACCTAACCATCTGACATGTGTTCCATTCTCCAAACGAAACAAGAAAAAAAAAAAACGAAGATAAAGAATACTTTAATGAACTCATTACTAACGAGTATCTTTTTGAACTATATTTTTAAAATTAAAAAACTCCTAAGAGCAATACTAATATTCCACTGATTCTCTTCATTTTGAAAATAATATAGGTATGTAAATATAAATTACCATTCAAAATATAATATTAAGCGTCGTGTCAAATTATTACCCAATACTATTGATAAAAAAAAACACACAAAAATAACTTTCACTGTTTGGTTTTAGCATACAAACTAAACTTTACTGATTGATGCAAACATACCTTGTCAACTGTGCCAAACTGAACTTCCTTGAATTATAATCATCATGTTCACTGTTATGGGAGACATTCCGGTGCAGGAGGCTAAATCTTTTAAGTCCAACTCCTGGACTAGGGGTGGTTCTCTCCGAAGGAAGATCCCCAACAACATCGATAGGGTCACCATTTGCCTTCTGGCTTTCACTACCACCACCACCATTGCTACTAACTTTACTTATACTAAACCGATCAGTCATAATTCAGACCAAAACACACTTATTAAAATAAACAAAATTAAATGGTATACAACAGGAACTTATATTTATTTCTTTGGCACACAAATTTTTACAAAAAAAAAAAAAGAAACTAAATAAATTTGTTGTTATTATTTTTATCAATACAAAAACTCATAACTCTCAAATTTCGTCATTAATTTTGTCGATCGTCGGGAATCATATCGAGAAATTAGCAAGGCGATCGCTATTATCACAGCCCAAACAGGCCGATAGGGTTAGAGTAACTTTGCAAGAGTCGAGTATAGAACTTCAATACCGAACGAACGTTAGATCGCGATTAACCGTTGGCTCACCCAACGCAGGTACTTTTATCGGTTGGCGTTCGCGTTTGGTGTGAAAAGTATCCCTTATTGAGATTCAGCAATGCATGTAATATGAACCGTCTTATCGACTACACGAAGACGAAAACGACGAGCGACGACGACGCTGGGAGAACTTTTCTTCGATCTAAAGCTTTTTAATTAAGATATTGAAGTTCGGTACTATAGGATAGGCTGTTGGCTTCTGATGATATTGATGTTGGTTCCAGAGAGGCTCGACGCGGTCGGTGCTAACAAGTGTTAAGCAGACAAGATTACTCCGGTTATAGAGAGTAGCGATCTGCGAAAACTCTCTTCGCTATAATTATAGCTCACCATGGTGATGGTAATGAATCATCAATTGTCAAAAATAACATTAAATAAAAAGCACATTTTAATAAAGTAAGCAGGCCCGCATTTGGCTAAAATGACTGTTTATTTGAGTCACCCTTCAACATTGTATTTCTATGAGGTTGTTTAAGATTGAAACAAAATTATTTTCTCTGTCCAGTTAGCTTTTTTATGTGTATGTTAAAGATTAAACACTGTTTTGATTGCTCATTATTTCTTTTCAAAAAGTCTGGCTTAGGAGCAATGACGTCTAGCAAACAATTCGTTATAATACTATGATATGAGTTATCAAACTTCACTGAACCAAATCATTACGTAAATACAACGAAAAACGTCATTGTTTCAACGATTTTTAAGTTACAATTCAGCCGATGTTGGGATTCGTTTTCTCAACGATTAGTCTTTCGTTCTTTAATGAAGCTGTTCATCAAACAACGAATTCTGTCAATGTAATATTTTTATTAAGACAACGTAAAAGCATATTAACGACATTTTTCGTTGAGTCATTGAATTTATTCCAATAACTACCGATATTTTAAATTGAGTCAGTTAATTAACGATATTTTCGTAACGTAAAAAGTTTTCGTTGGATATTGAATTATACGTTAATTCAACGAATTTATTCGTGATGATATTATTAGGTACAGCTTTTTTTCACATTATATATTAGTTCAAACATCACTCTGGTTAAAGAATCTGCTAGTGGAGAAATAAAAACATAATAGCTTGATGACAAGGAATCATATAACTTGTACGGCGGCTCCTTGCTAACAGGCACTTTTCATTTGTTTTTTGCTCATTTATATAGATTCTTCGACAAGAAATAAGTGTTTGATTGGGCCAACAAATTTTGCGTGGAGTCAGCGAAAACTCAGCCAACGTAAAGAATTTCATAACTTTACGAAGAATATTATTTTCAGTGAACAATCATTGCAATACGAGTAGATGATCTATATCTCCAAAATTATAGTTTTTAGCTTTTAAAATGTTAAGACCAAAATGGTTGTAAAAATAAAAAATGGGTACGACTGCATCACACAAACTTGATGATGTACAAGTACAGCCTACATATGTATTGGTTCCAAAATATTATATCATAAAAAAATTTAAATAAATTACATATTACTATAAATTACTATAAATTTGTTTTTTTTTTAATGGCATAAAAAGTTATAAAGGGTCCGCAATCTAACCTTTTTTTTTCAACTAGTGCTTATTTCGTAAATGGTAACACTTGTCTGATTTGACAGATAATTAGTTTTATCCTTCCGCTGAACGAATATAGTTGTGTATACGCTTGAACAACGCTGGGAAATATTGGTCATTTTGATCTTGGCGGGTATGTAAACAAGCAAAATTGTCGCATGTGGGGCACAGAAAACCCGCACGCATACATTGAAAAGCCGATACACCCAAAACGAGTCACTGTTTGGTGCGGATTTTGGTCCAAAGGCATAATTGGGCCATTTTTCTTCAACTGAGCAAGGAGTGGCCGTTACAGTCAATGGCGATCGTAATCGGGCCATGTTGAACGAATATTTGTTCACAAAAAATGAAGAGGAGGATATTGGCAGCATTTGGTTTCAACAGGACGGCGCTACGTGCCACACAGCCGAAGCTACACTCGAGGTTGATGATGCATTTTCAAAAAAAAGTTATTTGGTGGACCCTTTATTAATGAAGATGAAGAAATTTAAATATTAAAATATTAAAATGACTTCGGTTAAAGTGGAGTGAATGAATATAATTCAATTAAAAAGTACAAGTGACCTCAACTCTAGAAATTAAGGTGTTTCGCCCAGGTACAGTGGGCTCTTTAGTCAGTCTGTTATACCTAGGGTGACCACCTTTCCCAAAGCCGATTTCGGTTCACAATAATATATGTATATTTTTTTTTTTAATCTTAGGGGCTAATTGCGAGAGTCTTTTTAAAAGTCGAATTAACTTATAGAAAATTAAAAATAAAATTAAATTAGATAACGAATTTCTAAGTCGACTAGATTTTTTCGAAGTAGACTCTCCCAATAAGGCCCTTAGTTTAATTTTTTTAAATATTATAAGATATCTTTGTAATAGGAACATAACTTAAAGATTATATGAATACAAATAAATATTAATTATGAATGTTTGAATGTTCAACAAACCCCTTGAGTGGGCTACCACCATTTTATCTCAATTTACTTTTAAAATTTCGGTACACGAATTGGAGTGGATCAGTGTATTTGTGTGTACCGAGACTTTTTTGTCTGGTCATTTCGGTACAGGTGGTCACCTTAGTTATACCCTACTAAAACACAAATATTGGTCGATGTTTAACTACTCTTATAAAAATCACAGCAAGAAGATACTGTGAATTTTATTATTCTAGGGGAATTTCTTTAAATTCGTGCACCCAGAAAAAGTTATAGCTCAAAATAAAGTATGCCATCTAATTTCTTTGATAAATATGAATTTAGGAGGAAAAAAATCAATAATTGTTGGAGCGGTAATTTTGTACATTTTTACATTTACATTTTACATTTTTTCGCACATTTTCAAAAATAAAATTTAGTATGCCAACATTTAGTATTTAATAAAATACAATTTTACCCAAATTAAAAAGTATTAATAAACCTTTTCTAAGATATTGAATTTTCAAAATAAAATTGCAATATTTTTTTTCTAAAATCCAAAAATTATTTTTTTAAAAATTTGTCAATGCCAAATTGTTTGAATTGTGAAGGAGCTCTTGTTTAAAAATGTTGGTTACAATCGGTGTAGCCGTTAACGAGAAATTTGAAAACCAAAAAATCGGTTCTATGACAGGTACCGTTAATAACTATATTGGTAAACATTTTTTTATCAAAATATTGAACATACTAACCGGTAGGACCGTCTCAAGACTGCCTTCAGTTTTTTGGCTCCAGTGTCAAACTTAAAATGTGCTTTTGTTTACTTTTCTGCACATTTTGATACCTTTGTCATTTCGTTTTGACCACGCGTTAGAGAGCTGTCATCAATTTAGTGCAAAAATTCATTAAATTATCATCAGAAATTATTTTTATTTTGTAAATTTTCAATTGTTAGAAAAAATCAAATAGAATCAAAAAATTGAAGTCACAATTTTACTGTAAGAAGATTATTTAATTTATTTTTGTTTAATAATAAAATTTAAGTGATAACTGATAAAACAGTGGTATGTGTCTTTTGGGAGCGAAAAATGCAAGACCGTCTATAGTTATTGTATTCGTTATTGTCAAACCAATAAGTGAATATTTTATGCTTAAATTGAATTCCTATGGATGGATCTTTGAAAACGTCAATGCTCAACAAAATTAATTTGTAATACTGACTGATGATACATAGTAATGAAATAGAGACAATGGAATTGCCGTCTGCCTGGCTGACTCTTTTTGAGGTCATTAAATAAAAGTGAATAAGATATATAAATTGCTAAGTTAAGAAAAGCATGATAATTTTAAAAGATACATATGCTTTAATCATTTAAATTCATTTAAAATTCTATATTATTCTATATTCTATATTATATTATTCTATTTAAAAATCTATAATTTTTTACTGCTTTGAGGAACTTGTAAAGAGTTTTCCAATCGGGCCCATTTAAAATAATTTTTACCTGTTCCATGGTTAGTGAAAGGCTACCAAAGTGCGAAAGTCTGAATTCCTTAAAAACAGGACACACAGCTAGAAAATGGAAGCAGTCCCCTTTTGCTTTAAGGTTACAAACTGTGCAAAGGTTAGTGCTAGCCTTTATATATGGTGTACCATTTAAATTGAGCAAATCCCCCCTTGCTCTACAAATTAAAGAAATCGCTTCTACACTGAAGTCATCTCTAAAGTAGTTGTTGCTTGCCAGATTGTAGTTAAGTTGTGGATAAATTACTCTGTTGATTTTGACAGGTGTGACTTTGGGGACAAATAACGCAATTAAAAGTATAAAGTGGGTTGAAAATCGCGCTGAAGTGTACAGGCGAAGGCTTGATGCCCAATTAAACTACCTGCCTGATGAAGGGATTTGGAGTTGTGACCAGGCTAGTCAAAATATTTTAGATATTATAAGGCAGGCATCTTGTTTGAGAAAAAAACCCCAGGGTGGTAGTATATTTGCGGCTGAATGGTTTGACTGGGAGTGTATGAAACTTCGAAAAAAATCGTTCGCTCTTCTTAACCTTTTTAGAATGAACAATTCCGTGTTTTTCAAAACACTTTACTTAGAGTCAAATAAACAATATAAAAATCTTTTAGTTCAAAAACGGAAACTATATGTTAGTGGTGTGGCCACTGGTCTTACATCATGTAAGGACTCAAAAACATTTTGGTCTAAGGTAAGGATGCTGGGTGGTTGTAAAAATGTGTCATCTGCGGTTCTGGAAGTTGAAAAACTTGCTGATCACTTCAAAGATCTTCTGAACCCATCATCAGTTCATCAAAGGTTTGATTATGCTTTGCCTTTAGTGGTAATTCCGGAACTTGATGGGCCAATCTCAATGAAAGAGTTGCAGGATACCTTGCAATCTATGAAAAATGGAAAGTCTGCGGGGATTGACGGTATTCCTGCCGAATTTTATAAAAACGCATCAATAAATTTTTTGTTTCATATTAATTCATTCTTCAACAGGATTCTTGATGAAGAAACAATCCCGAAATCTTTTTTAAAAACGTGGATTTGTGCAATATTTAAAAAGGGAGACCCCCAGCGCCCAGACAACTATAGGGGCATATCGATTTTACCTTGCCTTCGGAAAATATTCACCCATCTTCTATACCATAGGTTGACGAAATGGGTCGAAGAGAATCAACTCCTTAGTATTTTCCAGGCCGGTTTTCGCTCGGGACTATCAACAGTTGATCATATATTTGCACTCACTACTATAGTCAAAATGTTTTTAGAGAATAAAAAAAAACTTTACGTTTTTTTTGTCGATTTAAAAGCGGCCTTTGATACGGTAAACAGGAGTTCTTTAATCTATAAGATTTCTACCTTAGGCATTTCAACCAAATTCCTCAACTTATACAAGCTTCTTTTATCTGATACCTCTGCTGCTGTATGGAATGGTACTATAATGTCTGATTCCTTTTATACAAGTGCTGGTGTTCCACAAGGGTGTGGATTAAGTCCATTAATGTTCGCACTATATATTGATGATGTATCCAAAGATTTTCCTGGTGGTATTAAGGTTGGCGAAACATCAATAAAGATGCTTCTATACGCAGATGACATTGTATTACTGGCTGAAAATCCCACAGCTTTACAGTTACAAATAAATAAGCTGAAGCGTTTTTGCGATTTATGGGATCTAAGCATAAATGTAGCAAAGTCGAAAATCATGGTTTTTGAAAATACACAGCGAAGAACTCCACAAGAAAAATGGTTTTTGGAACGTCAACCAATAGCAATTGTAAATCAATTCAAATACTTAGGTTTCTTGATAACTCGCAACCTTGATTTTCGCCCACATGTAAAAGAAAAGTGTACTGCAGCCAAAACGGCTATTAATCTTATGTGGAGTAATTTCTTTTGTAACAAATATGTGGATGCAACTGCTAAATTTAGAGTTTTTGATGCAACCATCAAAACATGTCTGTGCTATGCAAATCAAGTTTTTGGCTATCAAAACATAGAAGAATTTGAAGCAATTCAACGTTTCTTTTTCAAGCGCATCTTTAAATTAGCTAACTCAACACCCACGTATGCAATCCATGTTGAATCCGGTATGCCACAAGTATTTTTAAAGAATTTAAAATCAAATGCTGATTATATAATAAAAGTTATGAAAAGATCTGACTCAAACCTCCAAAAACAAATATTAAAATATGCACTTCGACGTCAAATATCGCCTTTTAAAGAATGGAACGACTTAGCATCTAGACATAGCGTAAATCTCGACCTTAATAATACAGCACTCAACTATTGGCAGGATGTTTTCTATGGCTGCATAGCAAAAATAGACGATTCTCTTTATTTGCAGTGTCTGAATAGAGCGCAAACATCGCCAACTAGGCTTTTATACAAGGAATTAAACCATACACTCTTTATTAAAAACTATTTTAACGAAAAACTCACTCTCAATCAAATGAATGTTATCTTTAAAGCAAGGACCGAGATGCTTTGTTTAAACTATAGACCTCATAGAATTGACCTTCGCCCGATATGTAGTTTGTGCAACCGCAATGAAATCGAAAATGTGTATCACTTTCTAGCTGTATGCCCAATATTACAAGAAATCCGCAGGCTTTATTTTTCAAAGAGCTTCCTTACACTTGAAGATACAAAGGATCTTTTAAATGGTTGTTCAGGTTGGAAAATTCTTTGTCGCTTTGTGAATCATGCCTTAGGTTACCGTAGCAGTTTCATAGATTGAATGTAAGATTGAATTTAAATTGTTGAACAAAATGTAAATTAAATTTTTTCTAAATATCTCTTTTTTAATTTATATTGTATTAATTTAAAATTTATTAAATTTGATAAAAATAATTGTATATTATTGTAAGCTCAGATTTTCTTATACTTTATCTTATTTTTTGTTTGATTATATACTTATAACTTTAACCTTTTATTTTTATTAAAAACTCGAAATAAGTCAACTAGGCAGACGGCAAAATTTTGTCATGCTTTACTATTCTTAAGTAAATCAAAAAAAAATGTTAAATTATCGAGAAATAAAGAATTAATAATAAAAAATAAATAATACTCTGTTGATAGACGATGTTGCTTGTTGGGTACTGTCGTTACGTTGAGGAGTATCTACCGCCTCTATTTAACCATATAACTGTTTTTTCAAAGTAAAGGTGTCTGCATATTGTATGATTAATTCCACCTCGTTTTTTTCGGCCAAAATAGTCCAATCCGCAACCCAGTCAACCTTATTCTCGAGCGCGTACTTTGCAAGGATGTAGGGTATTCTCGTTGCTGGATAGGATTAAACTTTTAAGACGTAGTCAGAATGGAGCTTTAAAGTGTGCACAAAAAGAGTTGGTAAGCATGTTTCAAGGAGAAGTATGTAGTTAGGAGTATTCTTAGGAAGTTTGAAAAGTTTTTTAATGAAAAAACGTTGTAGTTTCTCAACTTCTTCAAAGGGTCTATATCCATACGTTTGGAAACTATAGCACAATACGGATCGCAATACAGTTTTGTAGACTCTGTACTTCGCAGAGAGCGGAATATCCTTATTATTTATTATATTCTGCCAAGAAGCTTTTTCGCTGCGGCTGGTTTCTTTTCTAAATGCGTATCTAGTTTCATATTTGCCTTTAGAAGAATTCCCAAGTATTTATACTCCGTTACAATTTCCACCATCTGACCATCCAGAAACCATTTCTCGTTAGTACCAGGCTTTAAACTCCTTTTTTGCACAATCATAATTTTGGATTTTTCTAAATTAATAGTAAGATTCCACATTTTGCAGTAGTCATTTAGTTTGTTATAATCATCAGCTGAAGGCTATGCGGTGACTGGGATAGCAAAACTATATCATCCGCGAAAAGGAGCACCTTAATAGCTAATTTAGCGATTTGAATTCCTGCGGGCAGATGGATCGTTACGTCATCTACAAAAATAGCAAAAAGTATAGTGCTGAGATCACAGCCCTGCCTGACCCCCGAAAGCGTCTCCAACCATTCAGACAAATCTTTTCCATCCCAAACAACCTGCCTTGTATGCGTATACATATTTTTTAATACTCTTAACATTTTTGTAGAAAATCCATTCTGCGAGAGTTTGAAAAACAGCCCTTTGCGATCGATAGAATCAAATGCAGCCTTAAAACCTACAAACAACAAACAAAGCTTTTTATCGTTCCTTAAGAAATAGTTGGCTATTGTAGTTAGTGTGAAAATATTTTCTACATTAGAATACCCCTTACGGAACCCTGCCTGGAATTCACTTAGAATGTTATATCTCTCTACCCATGCATTTATACGGCGCAAAAGAATATTGGAAAATATTTTTGCGATCGCGTTAATGAAAGAGATCCCCCTGCTATTGCTAGCACATCACCTTTTTTAAAAATTGGGTAAATAATTGCATCCTTAAAGGCCTGTTCGAAAATATTGTTAAATAATACGAGCATCTGTTGTTTAAATTCAATTGGCGCATTTTTATAAAACTCGTTTGATATGCGGTCAGGACCAGGGGCTTTGTTGTTTTTTGTGTTTCTTAGAGTCTGATCAAGCTCGAAGATTGTAATTTTGTGGTCCAGAAATTCATTCTCTATATTTGGTTCCGCATATTGTATAATATACGCTGTTGGAGGAGGATTTAACAAAGTCTTGAAATAGTTTGCCAGTACTGATGTATTCAAGCTTATTCCGCAAAACCGCAAAAACCGAATCTTTGAATTGTTTTAGTTTATCCCAAAAACCTTTGCTATCTTTACTTGATGCTAATTCCTGAGCTATCGATCGATAGTAAGCTATACTCTTACTTTTGCAGAGTCAGCCAGGCAGACGACAATGCCATTGTCTTTATTTCATTACTATGTATAAAATGCACGCAAACTAAATTGTAAACAAAATTGTAAACAAAATTGTGAAATAATAAAAATATCTAATCTAATCTAATCTACTGACTGATGATCAATCGGCTGAATTTATAGATTCAGTAGAAAGCGACGATGATGTTTACAGCAGTGATCCTGATTTAGTGTTTGACAATATTGAGCCGGATAATTTTGCTGAGATTACTGTTAATGATGTAGAAATAATTGAAGAATGCATCCATCAAATGAACGAAGCTTAAACAGCCAGATGCATTTGTAAGGGTTATGCACCAAAAATCGACAATCCAGCAGCTTCCTCAACTTTTATTGCTGATACTACAGAACTGCAGTAATCTACTTCATCTGTCATTACGAATCCCCGTTTAAAAAGGCTACGCTCTCCTTTGTCATCCATTGAAGCTACTGGGCCAATAACTTAGCCATCTTCTGGGGGATTCAATTGAGTGCTTAGTTCTGTTACAAAGGACTCAAAAAAGCTTTCCAAATTGGTCTGGCGTAAACGCTCAATGCGCCTACACGTAAATGAAGTTGTATTTTGTGGTGATGCATCACTTCCAATGAGTGTCAAAAACCTTGACACGCCAATAGAAATCTTCATTTATTTTTTTACTGATGAAATAATTGAGCTTATCG
This sequence comes from Melangyna quadrimaculata, assembly GCA_949320155.1. Taxonomy (NCBI): domain Eukaryota; kingdom Metazoa; phylum Arthropoda; class Insecta; order Diptera; family Syrphidae; genus Melangyna; species Melangyna quadrimaculata. The sequence continues at coordinate 202,129,929 of OX439483.1, read as the reverse complement.
CTGGAGAGACCAATCGTTGTGCTTTGACGGTAAACATAAACTCCGGTTTCAAAACTTCTGCCCCAGAAATAAGAAATTATATTGGAATATTGATTTATATGTCGCTATACCGTTATTCTAAAATGGATTAAATTCCTTCCCATCGATTCAAAAATGTATGCCGTTAAAACGATTTACTGCAATCAAGGGGTTCTTATGTTTTTTACACGCGAACCGACAAGGCTGTCTTGAGACGGTCTTCAATACTTTTCACCTAGCGGTCGATCTGGATAAAAGTTTTCCCTGAAAACTTAAATGTATGTTTATTTAACCTATATCTACCTGAAAAAAAAAAATACAAACTTGATCCGACCGTTTTTACTATTTTGCCCGTTAAAGGGTTAATAGTAAACGCACATCTTTTTATAAAGTTTCTTGGATTCGTTTTAGGTTAACGGTTTTTCAACATTTGCATGGAAGGTACCGTTATTTTAAATTTTGAAACATGATTTTTTTAAGTATTCTAGAAAATCATACAAAAATTATTATATACCTAGCTTTAAAAATATTGACCAAGTCGTTTTCAAAATATTTATTTTTCAAAAAAAAATTATTTTTTTTTAAATTTTGGTTCACAATAATGTTAATACTTTTTAAAAGATTTACCATAAGCAAAATGAAAAATATCAACTGGACTGTTTTCGAGAAAATCTAAAGCTAAAAGACTGGTTGCACTGGAGGTACCAAATTAACCAATTTTTGAAAATAAAAAAATTATTTAAAAGTCCTTATGTATATGTAATTTATTTGAATTTTTTTTTAAACAAAATCCTCGGACCCGTTTTTGGGAAAAATATTATTTTCCTTTTTGGCGAAAAAAAATTGTATGACAGGTACTTTTACTCCTAAAATAATTTTAAAAAAACCTAAAAAGTTTGAAGAAAATCCCCCCAGCCGCTTAGGCAAAAACAAGTTTTTTTTTACGGTCTATATCGCCCGTTCTGGTGGTTTAAGAAATTTTATAAAAAAATTAGAACAGGAAAACTTAACAAAAACTGACCTAAAAAATCACTGATTTTATTTTTTTTTACTAAATTGCTCATAACTTTTTTTTGAGCAAAGGTTTGCCCAAGACATATCGGAATGAAACAAAGTAGATGCTCAATCTTTTAATATGACGGACCAAAGAAATGTTTTTGATGAAAATTGCCAACATTGTTTTTGCAGTTTTTGCTCGTAAACATCTTTTTGGCTTGCAATTCATTGGTACTATATGGCAAGTTTCCCATTCTTGAAAAAATTTTAAGTCGAGATTTTGATCTGTCATAACGATAATTCATAAGGAGTTCGAAAATAGTGGGCACTGCAGTCTTATCTGGCCGTCTGTCAATTTGTTACAACTAGGCCTATAGACTGAACGGATGGATTTATTTATATAAAACTTGGTACTTTCTGTTTTTCAGGTATACGTTGTATATATATGATTGAAATTTTTGGTCTTAAACTAAAAATAATGGTATCTTGCATAGAACCATTTTGTTCATTCCCGTCTTTCAAGCTAACCGCGTTACCGAACTAAATAAATTTTTATAATAAATAAGCTTTTAAATTACCTTAGTAATATTGCATTCACAATTTTGTGTTCCTTAGGGCCAGTTTTTCAGTGCGGGGATAAAGTTAAACGCGAGATAACTCACCAAATTGTGTGAGTTAACTTTCGATTAACTCAAAAAATGTGTATGATATTTTATCTTCCGTGTTTTTTAAGGCATTCTGCATTCGTCATCAATTAAAAAACAGCTTCCTGACGTAACGAAAACACATCTATTTTCAGAGTTAACTTACTCGAGCTTAACCAAACACTGAAAAACTGGGCGCAAAGGTCTTAAACGGTACTCAAAAACATATAAATTACTTCCAGCAAAAACATCACTGTAAACCTCATGTTTTAAAAACACTTGGGAAAAGGTCATTAAAACTGAAAAGTAAAAGAATTTTGTTTGCAAATTGCCAACCAATTAATTAGTTTTCCGAGCTTAGATGCTCTCGAGTTGACAATGAGTATATAACCCTTTTGTAGATTTTGCTGTGGAAAGCAATTTATCATCGAATTTGATGACAATCACTAATACTCGTATAAGATGGGTCTATAATTTATCGAGAGGAAAGTAGGAGCAAGAAACACATTTCCAAAAATTCCGGGGGGGGGTCAGGCCCCTGTCCTTTATTCAATTTTAAAAAATTTAATATTTGACATACCTTATTTATTTCAACTTGCAAGCACGTTGAATTTGAATTATACAATGAGCGTTATAATAAATTAAATGAACATTAAAAAAGAAAATACTTCTAAAAGACTCAGTTAGAATGAGAAACTATACTTGTTAATTCTGTAAATGACAAAAAAAAAACTAATTTTTGTATCATTTACAGAATTTTGGAAATAATCATTTACAGAATTTTGGAAACAGAATTTTGACCCCAACCCATACAAAACGCCAGTCTTACCATCCCGTTCAGAGGCTTTGGTATAATATATATTATTCTTAATAAAAACAAAAATGAGGATCTTTTTAACTGAACCGAAGTGACAGACCGTAGTAGCCCGTAGCGTAATGGTTAGTGCGTTCGACTGTCACGCTGGAGGTCTGGGATCGCTTCCCAGCCTCGTCCACCTAAAAACTAAAAAAATTTTTTTCAGGGCTACTGCCTCTTGCGAGGAATTGACAAATCCTCCAAGAGTATCACTTGTCACGAATAAGTGCTTCTCGTCTAGCCGTTCGGATTCGGCATAAAATTGTAGGTCCCTTCCATTCCTGTCGACAGGCGCACACAGGAATGGTTGCGAGTTGTTAGTCACTAGGCCCTGGTTCTTCATGAGTCGTTGTGCCACCCGATTTATATTTATTTTTAGAAGTGACAGACCATTGTGTTTGTATTTTTGATAGCTTTAAGTTTCCCTTTTCCAAAGTTTCAAAATCGGTACTTTATTTAATGCATTGCTTTATAGTTCATTGCCAGTGACCGATTTACTTACATAATAATAAAATAAATAAATTGGGTGGCGCAACGGCTCGTGAAGTACCAGGTCCTAGTGACTAACAACTCGCAACCTTTTCTGTTTGTGAGTGTCGACAGAAATGGAAGGGACCTACAATTTAATGCCGAATCCGAACGGCTAGACGAGAAGCACAAATTCATTAGGGCTGGCCACGAGACGAGACTCTGCGAGATTTTTGTAAGTCTCGTCTCGGTCTCATTAAAATCGAAATTTTTCAGTCTCGTCTCGGTCTCGTGTCGGTCTCGTATAATTAAGTCTCGTTTCTGTCTCGTCTCTGTCTCGTCTACCGTATTTTTCGGACAAACTGTTGATTATTGGAACGAAATATTTTCGATTATCGTTTGAATATGTGCACAAAAAAAAAAATATTTAACTAAAATTGGATTTTTTAATTTATGAGACTCTCTGTAAATTTTGGCCCATATAAACAGTCTCGTCGTGGTCTCGTCTCGGTTGCTTAAAAGGCAGTCTCGTCTCGTTTTTTCTCGTCTCGTGACCAGCCCTAATATTCATGACAAGTGATAAGGATTTGTCAATTCCGCGCAAGAGGCAGTAGCCCAGAAAAAAAAATTTTTTTATGTTTTTAGGTGGACGAGGCTGGGAAGTGAACCCAGACGTCCACCGCGACAGTCCATCGCACTAACCATTATGCTCCGGGCTTCTACTTATATAATCCACTTTATAATGTTGTCAATCGTAACAAATATGGTCATCAAATACAAAAACATTAGTTTGGCACTTTAATGATTCGGTCGATTAGGTTCTTATTTTATTAATATTTAAAAATAAAACAAAACTTATAAGCATCTGAACCATGATGTAAAACTGTCGTTTTTTGTTTTTCACGGCCATCAATCACCAAAGCTTCATTCATTTACCACTGAGGTCAAAAAATCCGTTCCCTTTTGAATTTCAAAATTATCCCGCTCATTCACCATTTTTTTTCTAGTTTAATGATGATTATAATAAGTCATACCTTTTGTCTCCATGATTTTTTTAAAATAGTGAACTTTATTTATTTACGTACATACATAGCCAAGCGTGTTGTGACAATTTTTTTTGTTGACTATTCGAATTTTGTAAATTCAATTAAATGACATAAATTGAAATTATCTCGGAAATTATTTTTTCATATAGCATTTAGTTAGTGAAGTAATATTAAAGTCTAAATACCGTGAAATTTAAATTTTTACATAAATTCTTATAATTATGTTATACCTATACTTATGTTATAATAATTGTTGATACACCTGTAACCGTGTACCTTCTCAAGGACGTAGTAGACTGAGATCATATTCACAATATAATTTATAATATAGCTGCTACAAGTATAATATGGAATGAAAGTGACCTGACTCAAAAGTCAAAATTCCTATATTTTCTGATTTTGTTATTAATTGACTTTAATAATTGACTTTATTAATTGACTTTTGAAGACTTTCATGTTTATTTCCTACAAATACCAATCGCAATTTTTAAGTCAAGTCACCTGGAAACCTGTAGTAGCCGGTAGCTCACTTGTCATGAATAAGTGCTTCTCGTCTAGCAGGTTATGAAAGAAATGTCATCAAAAGCCTTCATCTTCTTCTTCATTTTATCGGTTTTGCTATAAAAACGAAATGTTGAATAACTTTTGAACGAAGATCTAAAAAAAATTTTATTTGCTGGACTAATCTGGACAAACGATTGGGATTAAAACGATTTTGCTAAAAAAAAAAATAAATTTGTATGGTGCTGCTATAAAAAAGAAATGTTGAATAACTTTTGAACTAAGGGTGGAAAAACGATTATTTTTGGTGAATAATCCTAAACAGCTGGTGGACAAACGAACGCACTTAGTCTCATCTTCCTAGGTCATCTATTGAGAGCAGTAGATGAGTTTTTTGATTTTGGGGATTTGCTATAAAAAAGAAAAGCTTAATAACTTTTTTCCTGAGGACAAACGATGGACAAACGATTCTGATCAGGCGCGAACGCAGGGGGGGTTTTTGGGGGTCGTTGCATTTGTTTCTTCCTGGAGTTTTTGCGCCTGCCTTTCTTCCGCGATAGTGTTGGAACGTTTTGTGTTAATGCTTTTTTAACTGGGTTCTCATGGCATCTCCTTTGTACATGACAGTACCACCTAAGTTGGTCATGCTGTATTTTCGCCTTGATGGTATTTTTGACGTGTAGGCTTCCTCGGATTCTCTTGCTTCTATTCGATCATGCTTTGTCACTCCTGCTTTCATGCGAAGCATCTTCATTTCAGCTGCCGTCAATTTACTCTCATACTTTTTGTACATTGTCCAACACTGTGAACCATGTGTAAGCGCTGAACGAACAACTGCAGGGTTGAGCTTTCCTTTCAGTTTAGGGGGTAATTTTTGATCACAGAGGATGGCAGAGTTTTTCCTATACTTCAGCCACCCTATATCTACGCTAACACGATGTTTGATGTCGTCATCACAAGATCCTTTGCTTTTGATCACAGATCCAAGATATTTAAACAGTTCGCACTTGGAAAGCACTGTTCCATTCAAAAAGATGTCCGGAATAGACCTGTGTGTATCAGAAAATGGGCAGCATAGGTATTGGGGTTTTTAATTTAATTTAATTTAATTTAATTTAATTTATTTATTTATTAAGCATATTCATACTTCATAGTCGCAGATAGACCAAGTTTTAAATAAACTACAGTTTAAAACAATTTTGGCTCAATGAATACAGACCGATTTTAATTACAAATTGTTGGTTTCATATATTTATAAGATAATTAATTTATTATAACGGGTGATTTTTTAGCTGGTTTGTTTTGGCAACACTGGTTTTGACAGCTGACGTGTGTTTAGTACCTTGTGTCACTGTCAAACAGCTTCAGTTTGGTTTGCAATTTAACCATGGATCGCCTTACAAATGAACAACGCTTGCAAATTATTGAATTTTACTATCAAAATTCGTGCTCGGTTCGAAATGTTCATCGCGCGCTGCTTCCATTTTATGGTCGGCATTCTCGACCTTCTGAGCAGTCTATTCGGAAGATTGTGACCAAATTTCGCACCAAATTTACTTTGTTGCACATTAAACCACCAACACGTTTACGTACTGTGCGTAGTGAAGAAAATATTGCGGCCGTATCAGCTAGTGTGACAGAAGACCGCGAAATGTCGATTCGGCGCCGTTCCCAGCAGTTAGGCCTTTGTTACAGCACTACGTGGAAAATTTTGCGGAAGGATTTGGGCGTAAAGCCTTTTAAGATACAGCTGGTGCAAGAACTAAAGTCAGCCGACCTACCACAACGCCGAATTTTTGGTGAATGGGCTCTTGGAAAGCTGGCCGAGGATCCGCTTTTTTATCGAAAAATTGTGTTCAGCGATGAGGCTCATTTTTGGTTGAATGGGTACGTAAATAAGCAAAATTGCCGCATTTGGAGTGAAGATCAGCCAGAAGCATTGCAACAGCTACCAATGCATCCCGAAAAAGCCACTGTTTGGTGCGGTTTATGGGCCGGCGGCATTATTGGGCCATATTTCTTCAAAGATGATGCGAATCGCAGCGTTACTGTCAATGGTGAACGCTACCGAGCGATGATAACAAACTTTTTTTTGCCCGAAATGGAAGTTCTTGACTTGCATGATATGTGGTTTCAACAAGACGGTGCCACATGCCACACAGCACGCGAAACAATGGCGCAATTGCGAGGCGAGTTTGGTGAACAGTTAATTTCACGTTTCGGGCCGGTCAATTGGCCGCCTAGATCGTGCGATTTGACACCATTAGACTATTTTTTGTGGGGGTATGTCAAGGCTAATGTCTATAGGGACAAGCCCGCTTCGATTGACGCACTGGAAGCCAACATCCATGCATTCATTCGTGAGATACCGGCCGATATGTGTGAAAGAGTATGCCAAAATTGGACTCAGCGGATGGGCTACCTGAGTCGCAGCCGCGGTCAACATTTGCATGAAATTATCTTTAAACATTAAATTGCTAGGTTCAAACTATCGATACAAATAAATATTTCATTCATTTTTTTGAATTTTTTGTGTTTTTTTTTTTTAAAAAGTTCTAAACCTCTTAAAAAATCACCCATTACTACCCAAATAGCTTCAAATATTTTGAAATCATAAACTTAAAAAAATAGAATCAACGTCCGAAAATTCAACTAAACTTAGACACAGCTCTAAAATGACTATGAATACGCCCCATTATGTTTATAATACATTAATAATTATTTTTGACAAATTCTTTGACGCTGCGGGGTCCGTCACTTTATCCTCAGGCAGAAAGTCAAGGTAAGTAATAAAGAGCAAAGGACTCAAGACGCTTCCCTGTTGCACACCTACTCTAATTGGAAACTCTTCAGTGAATTCTGTGGGGCATCTTACCTATGTTTTAACTTGATCGTACATATCCATGATCATCCGCACGTAGATTTCCGGATCTCCTCGTTGCCTAAGTGCAACCCATATCAGATCTCGTGGTTGTCTGTCGAATGCTTTTTCAAAATCAACCAATACAATATGCAAATCTCTCGAGGAATCCTGATATTTCTCCATTCTGATGCTTACCCCCAGTTTCACAGTGGAAGTTTAATCACCAGATCACCAGTATAAATGAACTCATTTCAAGGTTTAAATGAAACTGTGAAACTGGGGGTTATACTCTGAATAGCATCTGTGGTTGATTTACCCGAAACAAACCCGCACTGGTCGTCAGATAGCCGTATTATTTTTCGTAGGCGGCCATCCAATATACGCTCAACGATCTTCATGGTGTGTGACATCAGCTCGATCGAACGGTAGCTGTCGCAATTCCGTGTATCACCCTTCCCCTTGTAGATTAGAAGAAGATAACTTTCCCTCCACTGATTAGGCATTTGGTCGCCGCAAATAAGTTTGGAGATGAGAATCATAACTCATCCAGACCCGATGCCTCCCATCTTTTTCCAGAACTCAGAGGGTATCTCGTCTGGCCCAATCGCTTTTCCCTTTTTTTGGGTTTTTCACCGCATCGCTAACTTCTTCAACTGTGATGTCGGCGACTTCTTTATTGTTAGGTGCAGCTATTGGAAAGTATATCATCGGGAACTGTTCATTTAAAAGTCCTTCACAATACTCTTGACATCTGTGAAGAATTTTGTCGTCATCAACATAGAGTTGGGCTTGAACGTTGTTAATGAATTTTGGAGAACGAATCTCCCGAGCCTTTTTCCCTCTCTGTTCGGCGATGTTGAAAATAGAAGTCTAATCCCAAATCATCAATTTGGATTTAGAAATAAACATTCTACGATAGATCAAGTTCATAGAATAACGGAGTAATTGAAAAAGCACTAGAAGAAAAACAAATATGTTCGGCTATATTTTTAGATGTTACCCAAGCCTTTGACAAGGTTTGGCATGAGGGTCTTGAGTATAAACTGCAGAGGGATTTACTAAGCAAAAAATACTAAAATCTTGTATCTCATACCGTCTCTTAAGAGTGCGGTACGACCAAGAATGTATCTCATACCGTCTCTTTAGAGTAAGGTAAGACCAAGAATATTCTGAACTTAAGAAAATAGAAGTCGGTGTTCCACAAGAAAGTGTCCTAGGGCCTACCCTGTTTTGGTAAATACAAGGGATATTCCAGTGAGAAATGACGCCATAATGGCTACGAAAAATTCCAAATGCAGTGGAAGCAGTAAGAGATTGGACCAAACAATGGCGTATCAAACACAATGAAACAAAATCTTTGCATATAAACTTAACAAATAAAAAGTTAAACAATATTTCAATATTCATAAGCTATCAAGTTGTACCCTATGCCAATACAGCCAAATACCTTGGAAAGACCTTGGAAACAAAGCTTAAATGGAAAGAGCACATCAAAAAGAAAAGAGAAGAACTAAACTTGAAATATGGAAAAATGTACTGGTTATAAGGTATCAATTCTGATTTACCTATGAAAAACAAAATTATACTTTATTAACAAGAACTAGCCTGTTTGGACTATCCAACTATGGGGCTGTACCAAGAAAACGAATAGCGACTTCACCCAAAGTTCCAAAACAAAGTCCTTCATGGAATAAATAATGCACCTTGGTATATAAGAAATAGCGATTTACATCGTGACCTAAAAATAGAAATGGCTACAGAAGTTGTAAGAAAACACGCTGTATCCACAACTTCCGCGACTGCACAGTCATATTAACTCTGAAATGGAGTTCGTATTAAATACAAGAAACAATGTTCGGAGATTGGAACAACCAAGCCCCATGAGTGACGTTCAAAAGGGTAGTTATGTGTATTCAATAGGACACAAGCGCCCACAGGTTTTTCTTAAAAGCCACCTCTGTCTACCAACTCAAATCAGGGGTCTAGTACCTCAGCTGGAGATTTTGGTTTTGTATAGTGCGGGGCTCTGATTAAATTAAATACGGCAATGTTTTGATTACACTTTGTTTTAAGAATTTGTTACTCAAACAAACAAAAAAATATTGTTAAGTTATGATAAAACCAGTCTTTTTGATTTGAACCCTCATTTACGACATAACAAGCTTATTTTTAAATTTTGTTTAAAGCAAATCCGATACAATGACGCTGCGCCGAAACGACCGGCGACGCCGACGCGACGCCACGAGAATTTCAATCAAATGATTAGATAAGTGTTTAGAGAGGATTTGTTGATATGATTATAGTATAATCGTGTGAAATCGCCAGTTCTAACTAAAAATTGTAAAATTCTCAGGCAATATGGCCAAATAATAATAGGGAATTCTGTATTTGCATATTATGGCATCACAAGTTCAGTGAGTAATTTATTATAAGATTAACTAATTAATTCGGGTAAATATTGGATAGATCTAGGGATATAGAGAAAATTTTAATCGACTTTGAAGCTAGGAGGGCTGCCGGCTGTAACAATTAAGAAGATTTAATTAGGAATTAAGCTGATAATAATTATTTTTTTTTTGTTGTTGCTAAGTTACATGAGATAATTTGTAAAATATTTTTTTATTATTTTAATAAAATGTATGTGACTTAAAGTGCAAGTCAATGCTTACAGTCACGAACACATTTCGCAAAGATTATTTAAGCCCAATTGCTGCTTCATATCAATCAAAATAAGTAGATGTAGGTACTCTTGAAGATTTGAATTATCATTTGTAGTACTTAACAGTTTCCCGCGCAATTAAACTAATATATACATACATATAGGTAGTTATGTAAGCAGTGGTTTTTGTGGCTAATACTGTACATCCTCGCTAAATTACAATCAATTTCAAAACTACACGTCATGTGCTCCGTAAGTTCCAAATATTTCAATTAATGGAGCAGGCAGCGATTCAGGTTTACTTCTAATGTGCTAAACAGATGTGCAGCTTTTTTTCATGCAGCGAAATTGAATTAAGTACTAAACAGATGTGCAGCGTTTTTCATGCAGGTTACTCAGGTTCTTAAGGGAGCAGATTCACTCAAAGGTTGCATGCAGCTCATCGCTGCACGATATCTCGATTTCTAAATTTGCTGCGCAGCATCATTGAATGACAGGTGATGTCAATATGAGTAATTCCAAACAGCGATGCCAGATCGTGGGATTTATCCCTTTTTGTGGGATTTGCTCGTCTGAAATAAGCTAAAAGGGATAATGAGATTTTTCGAACCCCATAGTGCAAAAAAAAGGGATTTTACGTAATGCGAAAATACCCATCACTCGTTTTATAAAAAAAAAGAATTTATCCAACTAAACAACAAATTTGCAATAAATAACTCATTCTTTATATTTGAATTCATTCATTTTCAAACACAGATTCATAACTTATATAAACTTGTTGAATTTTATCACAACATACATGTACAAAAATACGTCAACTATACTTTTTGCAATTCTCAACTCACACATACCATGAAACAAACGATGAATACGTCAAATGCGTCACGTCAAATAATTCATGCCATATACTTCATGTCATATCCAGAATGGATTTTTTTGTCGAAATGTGTAGTATGTACATCGCCCATAAGGCCATATACATAATGATGTAAATATTTATATATTTATTCTTCTTTAAACTTTTATAATTATTGTTAATGTATCGCAAAACAACAAAGAAACAACCTCAAATCCTTCCTAATAAAATAAAAAAAACACTCAGCCGTATCATCGTATCCGTTCCGAAATCTACGATCGTAAAAAAGTTACGATTGTAGAGTTTAATTTTTGTCATGGTATTTCTTTTGTAATGGAAAAGTTGAGGTTTACCAGCGCATATTTGTTTTATATCAACTTCATACAACAAAAATATGTCTGTCTCTATGGGTTGCCGAAATGATTTTGTTTGTATTTATTTTTATTTTAATGAACTAAAATGTACGCAACGATTTGCTTTCGGAGAAATCGGAGAGGCACAAAACAAAATGATCGTCTTACATCGCATAAATCCGCAACGCGTAAATTGGATTTTTCCATTTCAACGCCCAATTGATTTCTTGCGATGAAATGAATGATTTATCAATCGAAAAGGCAATTGCAAAGTTTTCAAATTTTGTTCAAATCCGAGATTATTTCTTACGATTGGATCGGATACGATGATAGGCCCCACTAAATTATAACGAAATATAATTTTCTTAATTTTTTTTTTTCTTTCATGGGATAATTGAGGGATATTGATAATAACGGCGTGGGATAAAAGGGATTTTTTGGGTGCCGCTGTGGGAAAACGTGCTTCCAAAGTCTGGCATCACTGATTCCAAATCCCAATTATTTAAGATTTTTTCGTTGCTTTTGTGGCTGCAATGATTCTGCGCAGCAAATTTAGAAAAAGAGATATCGTGCAGCGTTGTTAATTCAATTTCGCTGCATGAAAAAAGCTGCACATCGGTTTAGCACATAAGGGGGTACATACCGAAACAAAAAAAGTTGATAAAAATTGTCGTCAATATATTGCCCGTAAGCATCTTTTTGACTTGCAAGTTTCCCATTCCTTGCTTAACTTGAAGTCGAGATTTTGATTAAATATGTCATTCATTACGATAATAAAAAAAAAAAATTGGGTGCCACAATATGTGTATATACTTACATATGTGTATATTAGGGTGGTCCTTATAATTGTCATTGTCTTATTTTGAATGACGAACCCCCATAATTTGTTCTAAATTATAAAAAAAAAATCCTGTAAAATTTTAGCTCATTTTATTAACGTTAACCCGGCCCCCAAGATGACTGAAGTTTTATATGGGAAATCCCATGTTACGAACCCATAACAAACTACAAACTAAAGGCAATTGCTTACTGCTCCATTTGAGTCCGGAACAATTTTATTCTATGGTCTAGTTTTCCTAAACACGGGAGGTAAAATAACTATTTTTATGTACTAGAGTATAGAGAAATACATACATATATCCTAAGCTTACTTTAAAAAGTGTTGTCATGTTAGTGACGCTAAATTTATTTTACCTGCTGCTATTATATTTTGGGAAAACTAATGGTAATATTTTATTTATAAATAATAATTATTTATTGTAACCAAAAAAAAAAACAAATAAGAGTAAACTTAACAAATTTAAATAACATAATAAGGCTTATCGGCAATTCAATTCCAGCGGAGATTGTTCTCCCCGATTATATCTTTTCCCGGGAGTCGAATACTCCTATCACCAATTTCCCCCGAGTTGAATCTCCCCCGGAAATCACTTCGAACTAGTTTCGAAAAATCTGAGGGAATTAATTTTGTGAAATAATTTATCTGTCAAAGTAAGTTATTTTCTGAAATCTAATTAAACATTTGTGGTGATAAATGCGTATTTTGCAGTATAAATACATTTCTCGTGTCATGGGAAAGCGTAAAAAGAGTCAGAGTCAATAGTTTAAGAAAAAAAAATGTGTATCTTATTTTTTTTAATGTAGTTTTCGGTTGGAGGTTCGGAGTTACTCCTTTTTGACTCCTCTTACTCCAAAATAATTCGATTGGCTGTTCCGAAAAATGTTTTCGGAGTGTTTTTCTGTTCCGGATTTTATAAAGGAGTAGACCCGGAACACACATATACATATAAACCCTTTCATAGAATTACATATTTGTCAAATTAATTCTACTAGACTGAACGTACAAAATATACATAAAGATTAGATTAGATTAGATTAGATTAGATTAGATTAGATTAGATTAGATTAGATTAGATTAGATTAGATTAGATTAGATTAGATTAGATTAGATTAGATTAGATTAGATTAGATTAGATTAGATTAGATTAGATTAGATTAGATTAGATTAGATAAGATTAGATTAGATTAGATTAGATTAGATTAGATTAGATTAGATTAGATTAGATTAGATTAGATTAGATTAGATTAGATTAGATTAGATTAGATTAGATTAGATTAGATTAGATTAGATTAGATTAGATTAGATTAGATTAGATTAGATTAGATTAGATTAGATTAGATTAGATTAGATTAGATTAGATTAGATTAGATTAGATTAGATTAGATTAGATTAGATTAGATTAGATTAGATTAGATTAGATTAGATTAGATTAGATTAGATTAGATTAGATTAGATTAGATTAGATTAGATTAGATTAGATTAGATTAGATTAGATTAGATTAGATTAGATTAGATTAGATTAGATTAGATTAGATTAGATTAGATTAGATTAGATTAGATTAGATTAGATTAGATTAGATTAGATTAGATTAGATTAGATTAGATTAGATTAGATGAGATTAGATTAGATTAGATTAGATGAGATTAGATTAGATTAGATTAGATTAGATTAGATTAGATTAGATTAGATTAGATTAGATTAGATTAGATTAGATTAGATTAGATTAGATTAGATTAGATTAGATTAGATTAGATTAGATTAGATTAGATTAGATTAGATTAGATTAGATTAGATTAGATTAGATTAGATTAGATTAGATTAGATTAGATTAGATTAGATTAGATTAGATTAGATTAGATTAGATTAGATTAGATTAGATTAGATTAGATTAGATTAGATTAGATTAGATTAGATTAGATTAGATTAGATTAGATTAGATTAGATTAGATTAGATTAGATTAGATTAGATTAGATTAGATTAGATTAGATTAGATTAGATTAGATTAGATTAGATTAGATTAGATTAGATTAGATTAGATTAGATTAGATTAGATTAGATTAGATTAGATTAGATTAGATTAGATTAGATTATATTAGATTAGATTAGATTAGATTAGATTAGATTAGATTAGATTAGATTAGATTAGATTAGATTAGATTAGATTAGATTAGATTAGATTAGATTAGATTAGATTAGATTAGATTAGATTAGATTAGATTAGATTAGATTAGATTAGATTAGATTAGATTAGATTAGATTAGATTAGATTAGATTAGATTAGATTAGATTAGATTAGATTAGATTAGATTAGATTAGATTAGATTAGATTAGATTAGATTAGATTAGATTAGATTAGATTAGATTAGATTAGATTAGATTAGATTAGATTAGATTAGATTAGATTAGATTAGATTAGATTAGATTAGATTAGATTAGATTAGATTAGATTAGATGAGATTAGATTAGATTAGATTAGATGAGATTAGATTAGATTAGATTAGATTAGATTAGATTAGATTAGATTAGATTAGATTAGATTAGATTAGATTAGATTAGATTAGATTAGATTAGATTAGATTAGATTAGATTAGATTAGATTAGATTAGATTAGATTAGATTAGATTAGATTAGATTAGATTAGATTAGATTAGATTAGATTAGATTAGATTAGATTAGATTAGATTAGATTAGATTAGATTAGATTAGATTAGATTAGATTAGATTAGATTAGATTAGATTAGATTAGATTAGATTAGATTAGATTAGATTAGATTAGATTAGATTAGATTAGATTAGATTAGATTAGATTAGATTAGATTAGATTAGATTAGATTAGATTATATTAGATTAGATTAGATTAGATTAGATTAGATTAGATTAGATTAGATTAGATTAGATTAGATTAGATTAGATTAGATTAGATTAGATTAGATTAGATTAGATTAGATTAGATTAGATTAGATTAGATTAGATTAGATTAGATTAGATTAGATTAGATTAGATTAGATTAGATTAGATTAGATTAGATTAGATTAGATTAGATTAGATTAGATTAGATTAGATTAGATTAGATTAGATTAGATTAGATTAGATTAGATTAGATTAGATTAGATTAGATTAGATTAGATTAGATTAGATTAGATTAGATTAGATTAGATTAGATTAGATAAGATAAGATTAGATTAGATTAGATTAGATTAGATTAGATTAGATTAGATTAGATTATATTATATTAGATTAGATTAATA
Source organism: Melangyna quadrimaculata (assembly GCA_949320155.1). Taxonomy (NCBI): domain Eukaryota; kingdom Metazoa; phylum Arthropoda; class Insecta; order Diptera; family Syrphidae; genus Melangyna; species Melangyna quadrimaculata. The sequence goes on along the minus strand of OX439483.1, from coordinate 202,114,578 downwards.
TCTTTATTTTTTCATATTTAAAAGGTACAATTTTTAATTAAAAGATTAACAAAGCATGGTTTCAAAAGCCGTCTGCCGGATAAATTTTTAAAAGTAAATACAATACGGAGAGAAAATTATATAATCAAACAATACAATTAATTTTCATACTTATACAAATAAAGTAGTGACCATTTTGAAATATTGTGACTTAGTTTAGTCAAAACAAAAAATTATTGAAACTTTACATACATATATTCAAGAATATTAAAGTTATTAATAATATTTTATATGGTTTTTAATAAATTATATATTTTTTTTAAGTGTGACTTTTAGTTTAGTTAAAACAGGAAATAATGAGCTTTTAGTTTGGCTAAAACAAAATATATATCAAAAAATTCATTGTAAATTTTGAAAAAGAACTGCATAAATATGAAATATTTAATTGAGATAAAAGCTTTTAGTTTGGCTAAAACAAAAAAATTATTATAAAATTTGACCATTACTCAAAACAAATTCAAGTACTCATTTTGAAATGCTCTAGGATGTGTAACGAAGCGTATAACAGGCTTCCAACCATGATCGCCGTTTAGAACACTGACACATTCATCCAACGAAAGAAAACTGGAACAAAAATAAAGCCTTCGGATTTCCTGCAGTATTGGACAGAGTGCCAAAAAGTGCATTATATCTTCATTCTGTTCAAGGTTACAGAGTGAACAAACATGTTTTAAATCAGGTCTATGTGGCTTATAGTTTAAATCAACCATTTCAGTTCTTATTTTAAAAATCAAACTCATTTCCGATACTGTGAATCTTCTCTGAAATAATTGTTTTCCCCTAGCTTGTGGTTGAGTTGCCTATATGTACTCCTGGATGTTGATTCCCTCCCTCGTTCGAGACATTTTTGATACATTGAGTCATCTATTATAGATATACACTCGTACAATGTGTTTTTCAATAATTCTACATTGTCCACTGCCAGTGGACCATACCAATTTTTGATTGGGCTATAACCACAACTTAAGCTAATTAGAAGAACTCGTTTTTGCAAATTTTCATCAGATCGCTTCATTACTCTGATAATATAGTCTGCATTAGCTTTAAGATTTTTTAAAAATATTTGAGGTATACCTGACTCAAGATGTATAGCATAGTTAGGGGTATTGGGCGGTAACCGGAAAATGCGCTTGAAAAAAAATCTCTGTATGTTTTCCATCTCTTCCAACTTTTCATATCCATACACTTCATTCCCATAGCATAGACAATTATTCACTGTAGCGTTGAAAACTTTGAATTTTGACAATGGGTCCAAAAATTTGTTTGGCAAAAAGTTGCGACCACATGGTATTTATTGCAACTTTCGCCGCCTTTGTTTTAGAATGAATATGTGCGTGAATGTTCAGATTATAAGTCATAAGCATAACATACCCAAGATATTTAAACTCATTTACAACTTCAATGATTTCACCATCTGGAGTCCAATTTCGTTCATAGCCGATAGATCTGTTCCGAGACCTGAATAACATTACTTTCGATTTTGAAGTATTTATTTTAAGATCCCAAAAATCGCAGAACTGTTTCATCTTATTGATTTGAAGCTGAAGAGTTAGCGGGTTATCTGATAAAATGACCAAGTCGTCCGCGTATAGCAAAACTTTAACAGAAACATCTCCAAACATAATGCCCCCTGGGATGTGGGTTTCGACATCGTTAATAAACAATGCAAATATAAGCGGACTTAGGACACATCCTTGAGGGACACCTGTTGGGCATTTAAAATCTCTTGACTTTTTCGTACCGTTCTGCACAGCTGCGGTCATATTTTCAAGAAGCTTCTCATAGACTCTTATAAATTTGATAGATAGTCCAACTGTTGCTAGCTTGTAAAGTAAGGAAATTCTATTGATTTTATCAAAAGCGGCTTTCAAGTTGACAAAGAAAACGTACAAACACTTCTTTTTGTCAATAAATCACCTAGCAATAGTGCTGAGGACAAAAATTTGATCAATGGTTGAAAGGTTGTTTCGAAAACCAGCTTGGAAACAACTTATGATATTGTGTTGTTCTACCCAATTCATAAGTCTGCTATAAAGTATTTGTGTAAAAACTTTCCTCAAAGAATTTAACACTGCAATACTCCTATAGTTTTCAGGAAGATCACGCTCACCCTTTTAAAAATAGCTGAAATTCTAGATAAATGAAAATTTGCAGGAATTGTCTCATCACAAAATATTCTGTTTAAAAGCTCTAAGATATACTCTAAAAACTCAGGCGAAGCTTGTTTATAAAATTCTACTGGAATCCCATCGGAACCTGATGCTTTCTTATTTTTCATCTTTGTTAAAGCAGCTGAAAGTTCATTTATTGTGATAATGGAATCCAATTCTGGAATGGTAACGTTTGGGATAGCATATCGTATTATGTTAGGGTTAAAGTCAGGTAAAAAGAGGGTTTCAAAATAGGTTGCGAGTATATTTTCATCAATTGTGTACGAATTCCTACTACTCTGGCCATTTAAAAAACGAACAGTTTTCCAAAACGATTTTGGATCCGTACATTCCACCAGTTTGGTAGCCGAATTTCTAATGAATATTTCCTTCTTACTAGTGCATAAACTTTTATATTGTCGATTGGACGGACTGCAGGTATAATGATTTGAAGAATTCGCAATTTATACTCCGAAAAAGTTTTAAATAAGCGAAGGATTTTTTTCTACTTTGTATGCAATGTTCGTCATACCACTTGGATTGGAACGGAGATTTACGGTTGTGAGATGGAAGAGCCGCAGATTGTCTCACCACTGAAAAAACTGAATTTGTTACGTTTTCTATATTATCAGATATAACGTTCGGCATGCTTACTAGTTTTTGATTAAGTTTGATTTTGTATCTGTTTGCATTTCTATCGTTCCATTTGAGTTTGATGTCGTATGTCGTACCGGTTGTCTGAGGATTCAAAATACGTTTACTAAATTCGCATAAAACGGTAATAGGGAGATGTGATGAGAAATTAGCTGGATAAATTTCAAAGTCTTCAATTAAGTTAAGCCATTCACCTTTTATAAAACAGTAGTCTATTACTGAGCAACCCTGATCAGAACCAAATGTAAAATTGCCATTTAGATCACTATTTAAGACGAAAATAACCAAAGTCTTCGATAAGTTCCATTAAAGATGATATGAAAATTTTCAAAAGCATTGCATCTGCCAGTGATCGATTGCTTCTGCAAGGCGATATTAACAATTTCGTTTTATGGTGTCATAAAAACGGTTTGAATCTGAACCCAATTAAATGTCAAGCCATGATTTTTTCTTAAAAAAAGGATTCCAAATTCATATAATTATAAAATTTCCGAACATCTTTTACTTCGTGTTCAATGTTTTAAAGACCTTGGAGTGAACGCTTAATTTTTCGGAACACATCAATTTTATTGTTAAAAAAGCCAACTCTATGTTGGGATTTGTAGATCCTTATGTAACCCTCGCTCTTTACAACTGCTAAGTTTGACACCACCTTGAATATGCATCTCAGATATGGACTCCTTTCTACGAAGTTCATAAAAATAGGATAGAAGCAGTATAGCGTAATTTTATTCGTTTCGCGTTGAAATGATTACAATGGGCAGATCCTTATACCCTTCCGCCTTAAGAGCATCGAATAAATCTTCTTCAGATCCAAACTTTGTCTCAACGGAGGATCAGTAATGATATTGTATTCGCACACCAACTTATAAGTGGTGTTAACGATGCGCCCGATTTATTAAATTGCTTAAGTTTCAACTTTCGTGGAGGGGCCCACAGCCTTCGCAGTCTGGATTTGATGAACTTACCCCAGCATCGTACTAATTATGGAATGCATGAACCGTTAACCCGTATGTGCAAGCTATTAAATTTAAATGAAGGTATTTTTGACTTCAATATTAATAAAATTAAACTTAAAAGTGAATTGAAGACCAGTATACCACGCTTATAAATGTTTGTATAAGTCACAATTTTTGTGTTATTATTGTTTTATGTTTTTGTTCTTGATTGTCTCATTTTGTGTTGCGAATCCGCTCTCCTTAGTGTTTTTTTTTTGTAGTCTGTCTTTTACTACTACTAACTACTAACACTGCACTAAGTGATGATCCAGTGTACACATTTTTGTGTTGGTAATTCTTTGGTATTAAGTTGCAGCTTGATTTAAGCGCTCTTTGACAAAGATCTGATAGTGTAAAAAAAAAAAAAAAAAAAAAAAGATTTCCCATTTTGATTCAAACACTTATCAAAAGTTTTTCTTTCGCAGGAAAAGCAGCCATTGTTCAAGAAGACCGAGTTTTGAAAATCACTTATACGACCATTTAAATCTCCAATAATCATCATGTTATCATGGTTGTGTTTAATAAGATAGTTATATAGCTCAATATATTTGGAACTCCATTCATTATAATTTAGATAGATATGGAGAATTTGAAGATGTTTTGTTTCACAGGTGACGTCTATAATTATATTTTTTTTAATATTTTTAAACTTAATATTGTTATTCCCGCTATTATTTCTTATACCACACATTATTCCACCACTAGCTCTACCCAATCTATTATTTCTAATAGCTGGAATACATTTAATGTTAAAATTTTTAAAATATTTAATATATTGCAGTTCCTTTCCATCTTCTAAAAAAGTTTCGAAGAGAATAAAAATATCAAACTTCATAATATAATTAAAAAAATCAGGCATTACTAGTTTGTTTTTAAAACCTGTAATATTGTAACATAAAATTTTGAATTTAAAGTTATTTGTATGAAAATAATTAGTTTGGTAGACCTATCCTATCTATAGCTGCAATCTGGACCTTCCTCATTGTATACTTTCTGGCCAACAGGTGTCGCTTGCGTTGAATAGTTCCTGTATTGACGGCTCGAACTCGAATTGACGTTTGGATTGTTTATGTCATTTATGTTAAAGTGACACACTACTTCATCACCAAAATTAGCTTTAATGTATTCGAGTTCTGTTTTTGATTTTATGTTTAAACCTCGGAAAGTATCAAAGTATCGTGTCGAAAGGTGAATTTATCTACTTGTAAATTTAATACTTTTACGAAGATTTTAATATTTGTGCTTTAAGTCAAATATAGTTTTCCTTTTGTTACGATAGAGCAGATCTGTCTGCAGTTACGTCAGGAAGCTGTTTTTAATTGATAACGGAAGAGACAATATCATTTTTGAGTTAAGCCCAAGGTAACTCAGCAAATTTGGTGAATTAACTCGGGGTTAGCTTTACCTCCGCACTGAAAAGCTACCCCTAAAATATTAAACCAATTTTGAAGCAAATCGATCAACCCGTTTGGTCTCCATACTTATATACTTTCTAACTTACTTGCTTAGATCCTTGATCCCTCCAAGGGGCACAGGGCGTCAACTACCGCTACACGCCATCTCGTTCGGTTTCTGGAAGTGTATTTTAGCTCTCCCCAACTTTTACCGAGCTTTTGTGATTCCTTGTCTACTGTTCTGCGCCCAGATTTTCTCTGGCCTCCAGGTCTTCTGCCATCTTGGATGGTAGATCCCACCCCATTGCATGTCTTGCAATAGAGTCTGCACCACGACGTAGGGTGTGACCAATCTACTGCCACTTTCTTTTCCTAATAACGATGTCAATAGGACTTTGGCCCGTTCGCCGAAGGAGTTCTTGGTTGGAAATGGTGTTCGGCAAAAAAATCCTTAGGATGTCTTGGAGACATCTATTTTCGAAAGTTTGTAGCTTCCTTGTGACAGAGGCGGTCACTTTCCATGTACTACACCCATATAGTAGTACTGACTCTACGTTCGAGCGGAACTGTCGCAGCTTGGTCTTCGTGCTGTAGAAGTTGCTCCTCCAAACTTTAGACAGCATGCCGAAAGCAGCTTTAGCTTTGCCGATTCGGCAGTTAACATCTTCATCGGTATACAACACTACCGAGGTACAGGAAGTTGTCCACCGCTTCAACCTGCTGTCCCACAACGACAACTTGAGAAGAATATTCAGAAATGTTGAGGATTTTTGTTTTCCCGGCGTTGATCCTCAAACCGACTTTGTTTGCCTCGCATTCCAGATTACTCACCATATGTTGTGCGAGAGCAAACAAATATCGTCAGCGTAATCAAGATGTTGCAGGAACGAAAACATCGTCCAGCGAATTCCACGCGCTTGCTCGGCTAGAGCTGCGTGAAGGACATCCCCTATAATCACCAGAAAAATTAGTGGTTATAAAAGAAGTGGTCCCTGACGAACTCCGCTATTTTTCTCTATAGCTTGTTGTAGAGTGGTAGTACAGCCACACATACCAATACCGATGGACTTCTCATCGTAATCCGATGTTTTTTGGACGCGAAACTAAAACTTGTGCTAAAGACCAAGTAAAAAGTTATAAGTCCTTCAAAAAATAAGTAGTAATATGCTCCTATTTGGAAAATCCAACTACATTGAGGCGAGTTTTTTCTAGGGAAATATCATAAATTTTCCCCCGGAAATAGATTTACGATAATTTTTCTTTGGGACTTTTCCCCGTTTTTGAAAATTGTTTACGATTGGAAAGTTTCATACAAAGGAAAGTATTCGGAGGAGATTTTATTCCCGATAAGGCTGAATGCAAAAAAGTTATGGAAAAAATAATTATAGACTAGGGGCATTCCATGAAAAGTGGTAACTTTGTATGTTTATATATCTTATTTGGGAAACAAATGAAAATATTTTTTATATAAAGCACTATACCTTACCTTACTTTTATGAGTAGTCACATCTCAAAAAAACACTTAAATAGTAACATGTCATATTAAACAAAAATTTAACTTGCAAACAGTCCAGCGTCCTTACAAATTAGCATGATATTAATTTGAAAATAATTTGGTTTGTTTCATCTTATTATTAATAATTTTTTGAATTATTTTCTTCTTCTATCTTCCCTTATGAAATGAAAAGCCAAGTAAAATCATATTGTCAAAATATCGGGCACGTGACAATTCAACTGTTTAATTTTATGTATTACCAAACTGAGGCTAGTAGACTTAAACAACGAAGGAAGTGAGCTATCTGATACATAATTTTGTTTAATTTTATCGTGGTAATAACATTTAAAAAAAGGGGATTAACATATTGTTGGGCACGTGACGCGTTTTATTAAAAGTCTTGGAAAACTAATAAAAATTTTGTCTAGTTACATAATATTTGTAGAGGAGCAATAGACGTATTATAATCGTGAAGACTTTGTTTTTTGAATAAGTTCCGCAAATAAGGCTGTGACGTCATTTTCAAGAGCTATCCATAGCTCAAAACTAGATCTTTCTATGAGGTCTGGTTGCGGAGATATCTTAATTCAAAGTAAATCCATTAAAATCGATTTTTTTGAGTTTTGAAAGTTTGCATGACTTTGGATGTCTACAGTTCCACAAATAAGGCTCGGAAGGCCTTGCGGTTTATTAACCGCTTAATCAGTTTTTGGAGAGCTATCCATTGCTGAAAACTAGAGCATTGTATGGGCTCTGGTTGCAGAGAAATTTTGATTCAAAGATAATCTTTCTTGTTTCAACCCAAAAACTAAAAATCTTAATATGGCCATAACTTCCAAAATAAGGCTTGTAAGAGGTTGCGGTTAGCATTGTTGAACAGCTAACGGTCAGGCCTTTGCATTTCCGATCAAAACTCAACTTTTTTTTTCCAATCGATTTTCGAAAAAAAGCATGGACTACCCCCTTGTCACTAAAAATGCATTTTTTTACGAAAGTCTCTGGAACCCATTGAAACCTACATATATAGAAAGGTTTTGTCAAATGCAACCAGCACATCCAAAACAAACCCTTTTATAAGGTATAGTTTTCGAGATATTTGCATTCAAAGTTATTTTTTCGAGTTATGAATGCTTGAATGACTTTGGATGCCTACAGTTCCGCAAATAAGGCTGTGACGTCATTTTCGCTGGAAAAACGCTTAGTTAGTTTTTCAAGAGCTATCCATAGCTGAAAACTAGAACTTTCTATGAGGTCTGGTTGCGGAGATATCTTAATTCAAAGTTAATCCATTAAAATCGATTTTTTTGAGTTTTGAAAGTTTGCATGACTTTGGATGTCTACAGTTCCATAAATCAGGCTCGGAAGGCCTTGCGGTTTATTAACCGCTTAATCAGTTTTTGGAGAGCTATCCATTGCTGAAAACTAGAGAATTGTGTGGGCTCTGGTTGCAGAGAAATTTTTATTCAAAGATAATCTTTCTTGTTTCAACCCAAAAACTAAAAATCTTAATATGGCCATTACTTCCAAAATAAGGCTTGTAAGAGGTTGCGGTTAGCATTGTTGAACAGCTAACGGTCAGGCCCTTGCATTTCCGATCAAAACTCAACTTTTTTTTTCCAATCGATTTTCGAAAAAAAGCATATCACTAAAAATGCATTTTTTTACGAAATTTTTTGGAACCCATTGAAACCTACATATATAGAAAGGTTTTGTCAAATGCAACCAGCACATCCAAAGCAAACCCTTTTATAAGGTATAGTTTTCGAGATATTTGCATTCAAAGTTATTTTTTCGAGTTATGAATGCTTGTATGACTTTGGATGCCTACAGTTCCGCAAATAAGGCTGTGACGTCATTTTCGCTGGAAAATAGAGCATTGTATGGGCTCTGGTTGCAGAGAAATTTTGATTCAAAGATAATCTTTCTTGTTTCAACCCAAAAACTAAAAATCTTAATATGGCCATAACTTCCAAAATAAGGCTTGTAAGAGGTTGCGGTTAGCATTGTTGAACAGCTAACGGTCAAGCCCTTGCATTTCCGATCAAAACTCAACTTTTTTTTTCCAATCGATTTTCGAAAAAAAACATGGACTACCCCCTTATCACTAAAAATGCATTTTTTTACGAAAGTCTCTGGAACCCATTGAAACCTACATATATAGAAAGGTTTTGTCAAATGCAACCAGCACATCCAAAGCAAACCCTTTTATAAGGTATAGTTTTCGAGATATTTGCATTCAAAGTTATTTTTTCGAGTTATGAATGCTTGTATGACTTTGGATGCCTACAGTTCCGCAAATAAGGCTGTGACGTCATTTTCGCTGGAAAAACGCTTAGTTAGTTTTTCAAGAGCTATCCATAGCTGAAAACTAGAACTTTCTATGAGGTCTGGTTGCGGAGATATCTTAATTCAAAGTTAATCCATTAAAATCGATTTTGTTGAGTTTTGAAAGTTTGCATGACTTTGGATGTCTACAGTTCCACAAATAAGGCTCGGAAGGCCTTGCGGTTTATTAACCGCTTAATCAGTTTTTGGAGAGCTATCCATTGCTGAAAACTAGAGCATTGTATGGGCTCTGGTTGCAGAGAAATTTTGATTCAAAGATAATCTTTCTTGTTTCAACCCAAAAACTAAAAATCTTAATATGGCCATAACTTCCAAAATAAGGCTTGTAAGAGGTTGCGGTTAGCATTGTTGAACAGCTAACGGTCAGGCCCTTGCATTTCCGATCAAAACTCAACTTTTTTTTTTCCAATAGATTTTCGAAAAAAAGCATGGACTACCCCCTTGTCACTAAAAATGCATTTTTTTACGAAAGTCTCTGGAACCCATTGAAACCTACATATATAGAAAGGTTTTGTCAAATGCAACCAGCACATCCAAAACAAACCCTTTTATAAGGTATAGTTTTCGAGATATTTGCATTCAAAGTTATTTTTTCGAGTTATGAATGCTTGAATGACTTTGGATGCCTACAGTTCCGCAAATAAGGCTGTGACGTCATTTTCGCTGGAAAAACGCTTAGTTAGTTTTTCAAGAGCTATCCATAGCTGAAAACTAGAACTTTCTATGAGGTCTGGTTGCGGAGATATCTTAATTCAAAGTTAATCCATTAAAATCGATTTTTTTGAGTTTTGAAAGTTTGCATGACTTTGGATGTCTACAGTTCCATAAATCAGGCTCGGAAGGCCTTGCGGTTTATTAACCGCTTAATCAGTTTTTGGAGAGCTATCCATTGCTGAAAACTAGAGAATTGTGTGGGCTCTGGTTGCAGAGAAATTTTTATTCAAAGATAATCTTTCTTGTTTCAACCCAAAAACTAAAAATCTTAATATGGCCATTACTTCCAAAATAAGGCTTGTAAGAGGTTGCGGTTAGCATTGTTGAACAGCTAACGGTCAGGCCCTTGCATTTCCGATCAAAACTCAACTTTTTTTTTCCAATCGATTTTCGAAAAAAAGCATGGACTAACCCCTTATCACTAAAAATGCATTTTTTTACGAAATTTTTTGGAACCCATTGAAACCTACATATATAGAAAGGTTTTGTCAAATGCAACCAGCACATCCAAAGCAAACCCTTTTATAAGGTATAGTTTTCGAGATATTTGCATTCAAAGTTATTTTTTCGAGTTATGAATGCTTGTATGACTTTGGATGCCTACAGTTCCGCAAATAAGGCTGTGACGTCATTTTCGCTGGAAAATAGAGCATTGTATGGGCTCTGGTTGCAGAGAAATTTTGATTCAAAGATAATCTTTCTTGTTTCAACCCAAAAACTAAAAATCTTAATATGGCCATAACTTCCAAAATAAGGCTTGTAAGAGGTTGCGGTTAGCATTGTTGAACAGCTAACGGTCAGGCCCTTGCATTTCCGATCAAAACTCAACTTTTTTTTTCCAATAGATTTTCGAAAAAAAGCATGGACTACCCCCTTATCACTAAAAATGCATTTTTTTACGAAAGTCTCTGGAACCCATTGAAACCTACATATATAGAAAGGTTTTGTCAAATGCCACCAGCACATCCAAAGCAAACCCTTTTATAAGGTATAGTTTTCGAGATATTTGCATTCAAAGTTATTTTTTCGAGTTATGAATGCTTGTATGACTTTGGATGCCTACAGTTCCGCAAATAAGGCTGTGACGTCATTTTCGCTGGAAAAACGCTTAGTTAGTTTTTCAAGAGCTATCCATAGCTGAAAACTAGAACTTTCTATGAGGTCTCTTAATTCAAAGTTAATCCATTAAAATCGATTTTTTTGAGTTTTGAAAGTTTGCATGACTTTGGATGTCTACAGTTCCACAAATAAGGCTCGGAAGGCCTTGCGGTTTATTAACCGCTTAATCAGTTTTTGGAGAGCTATCCATTGCTGAAAACTAGAGCATTGTATGGGCTCTGGTTGCAGAGAAATTTTGATTCAAAGATAATCTTTCTTGTTTCAACCCAAAAACTAAAAATCTTAATATGGCCATAACTTCCAAAATAAGGCTTGTAAGAGGTTGCGGTTAGCATTGTTGAACAGCTAACGGTCAGGCCCTTGCATTTCCGATCAAAACTCAACTTTTTTTTTTCCAATAGATTTTCGAAAAAAAGCATGGACTACCCCCTTATCACTAAAAATGCATTTTTTTACGAAAGTCTCTGGAACCCATTGAAACCTACATATATAGAAAGGTTTTGTCAAATGCAACCAGCACATCCAAAGCAAACCCTTTTATAAGGTATAGTTTTCGAGATATTTGCATTCAAAGTTATTTTTTCGAGTTATGAATGCTTGTATGACTTTGGATGCCTACAGTTCCGCAAATAAGGCTGTGACGTCATTTTCGCTTGAAAAACGCTTAGTTAGTTTTTCAAGAGCTATCCATAGCTGAAAACTAGAACTTTCTATGAGGTCTCTTAATTCAAAGTTAATCCATTAAAATCGATTTTTTTGAGTTTTGAAAGTTTGCATGACTTTGGATGTCTACAGTTCCACAAATAAGGCTCGGAAGGCCTTGCGGTTTATTAACCGCTTAATCAGTTTTTGGAGAGCTATCCATTGCTGAAAACTAGAGCATTGTATGGGCTCTGGTTGCAGAGAAATTTTGATTCAAAGATAATCTTTCTTGTTTCAACCCAAAAACTAAAAATCTTAATATGGCCATAACTTCCAAAATAAGGCTTGTAAGAGGTTGCGGTTAGCATTGTTGAACAGCTAACGGTCAGGCCCTTGCATTTCCGATCAAAACTCAACTTTTTTTTTTCCAATAGATTTTCGAAAAAAAGCATGGACTACCCCCTTATCACTAAAAATGCATTTTCTTACGAAAGTCTCTGGAACCCATTGAAACCTACATATATAGAAAGGTTTTGTCAAATGCCACCAGCACATCCAAAGCAAACCCTTTTATAAGGTATAGTTTTCGAGATATTTGCATTCAAAGTTATTTTTTCGAGTTATGAATGCTTGTATGACTTTGGATGCCTACAGTTCCGCAAATAAGGCTGTGACGTCATTTTCGCTGGAAAAACGCTTAGTTAGTTTTTCAAGAGCTATCCATAGCTGAAAACTAGAACTTTCTATGAGGTCTCTTAATTCAAAGTTAATCCATTAAAATCGATTTTTTTGAGTTGTGAAAGTTTGCATGACTTTGGATGTCTACAGTTCCACAAATAAGGCTCGGAAGGCCTTGCGGTTTATTAACCGCTTAATCAGTTTTTGGAGAGCTATCCATTGCTGAAAACTAGAGCATTGTGTGGGCTCTGGTTGCAGAGAAATTTTGATTCAAAGATAATCTTTCTTTTTTTTAACTTAAAAACTAAAAATCTTAATATGGCCATAACTTCCAAAATAAGGCTTGTAAGAGGTTGCGGTTAGCATTGTTGAACAGCTAACGGTCAGGCCTTTGCATTTCCGATCAAAACTCAACTTTTTTTTTTCCAATCGATTTTCGAAAAAAAGCATGGACTACCCCCTTGTCACTAAAAATGCATTTTTTTACGAAAGTCTCTGGAACCCATTGAAACCTACATATATAGAAAGGTTTTGTCAAATGCAACCAGCACATCCAAAGCAAACCCTTTTATAAGGTATAGTTTTCGAGATATTTGCATTCAAAGTTATTTTTTCGAGTTATGAATGCTTGTATGACTTTGGATGCCTACAGTTCCGCAAATAAGGCTGTGACGTCATTTTCGCTGGAAAAACGCTGTATTAGTTTTTCAAGAGCTATCCATAGCTGAAAACTAGAACTTTCTATGAGGTCTGGTTGCGGAGATATCTTAATTCAAAGTTAATCCATTAAAATCGATTTTTTTGAGTTTTGAAAGTTTGCATGACTTTGGATGTCTACAGTTCCACAAATAAGGCTCGGAAGGCCTTGCGGTTTATTAACCGCTTAATCAGTTTTTGGAGAGCTATCCATTGCTGAAAACTAGAGCATTGTGTGGGCTCTGGTTGCAGAGAAATTTTGATTCAAAGATAATCTTTCTTTTTTTTAACTTAAAAACTAAAAATCTTAATATGGCCATAACTTCCAAAATAAGGCTTGTAAGAGGTTGCGGTTAGCATTGTTGAACAGCTAACGGTCAGGCCTTTGCATTTCCGATCAAAACTCAACTTTTTTTTTTCCAATCGATTTTCGAAAAAAAGCATGGACTACCCCCTTGTCACTAAAAATGCATTTTTTTACGAAAGTCTCTGGAACCCATTGAAACCTACATATATAGAAAGGTTTTGTCAAATGCAACCAGCACATCCAAAGCAAACCCTTTTATAAGGTATAGTTTTCGAGATATTTGCATTCAAAGTTATTTTTTCGAGTTATGAATGCTTGTATGACTTTGGATGCCTACAGTTCCGCAAATAAGGCTGTGACGTCATTTTCGCTGGAAAAACGCTTAGTTAGTTTTTCAAGAGCTATCCATAGCTGAAAACTAGAACTTTCTATGAGGTCTCTTAATTCAAAGTTAATCCATTAAAATCGATTTTTTTGAGTTTTGAAAGTTTGCATGACTTTGGATGTCTACAGTTCCACAAATAAGGCTCGGAAGGCCTTGCGGTTTATTAACCGCTTAATCAGTTTTTGGAGAGCTATCCATTGCTGAAAACTAGAGCATTGTATGGGCTCTGGTTGCAGAGAAATTTTGATTCAAAGATAATCTTTCTTGTTTCAACCCAAAAACTAAAAATCTTAATATGGCCATAACTTCCAAAATAAGGCTTGTAAGAGGTTGCGGTTAGCATTGTTGAACAGCTAACGGTCAGGCCCTTGCATTTCCGATCAAAACTCAACTTTTTTTTTTCCAATCGATTTTCGAAAAAAAGCATGGACTACCCCCTTGTCACTAAAAATGCATTTTTTACGAAAGTCTCTGGAACCCATTGAAACCTACATATATAGAAAGGTTTTGTCAAATGCAACCAGCACATCCAAAGCAAACCCTTTTATAAGGTATAGTTTTCGAGATATTTGCATTCAAAGTTATTTTTTCGAGTTATGAATGCTTGTATGACTTTGGATGCCTACAGTTCCGCAAATAAGGCTGTGACGTCATTTTCGCTGGAAAAACGCTGTATTAGTTTTTCAAGAGCTATCCATAGCTGAAAACTAGAACTTTCTATGAGGTCTCTTAATTCAAAGTTAATCCATTAAAATCGATTTTTTTGAGTTTTGAAAGTTTGCATGACTTTGGATGTCTACAGTTCCACAAATAAGGCTCGGAAGGCCTTGCGGTTTATTAACCGCTTAATCAGTTTTTGGAGAGCTATCCATTGCTGAAAACTAGAGCATTGTGTGGGCTCTGGTTGCAGAGAAATTTTTATTCAAAGATAATCTTTCTTTTTTTTAACTTAAAAACTAAAAATCTTAATATGGCCATAACTTCCAAAATAAGGCTTGTAAGAGGTTGCGGTTAGCATTGTTGAACAGCTAACGGTCAGGCCTTTGCATTTCCGATCAAAACTCAACTTTTTTTTTTCCAATCGATTTTCGAAAAAAAGCATGGACTACCCCCTTGTCACTAAAAATGCATTTTTTACGAAAGTCTCTGGAACCCATTGAAACCTACATATATAGAAAGGTTTTGTCAAATGCAACCAGCACATCCAAAGCAAACCCTTTTATAAGGTATAGTTTTCGAGATATTTGCATTCAAAGTTATTTTTTCGAGTTATGAATGCTTGTATGACTTTGGATGCCTACAGTTCCGCAAATAAGGCTGTGACGTCATTTTCGCTGGAAAAACGCTGTATTAGTTTTTCAAGAGCTATCCATAGCTGAAAACTAGAACTTTCTATGAGGTCTCTTAATTCAAAGTTAATCCATTAAAATCGATTTTTTTGAGTTTTGAAAGTTTGCATGACTTTGGATGTCTACAGTTCCACAAATAAGGCTCGGAAGGCCTTGCGGTTTATTAACCGCTTAATCAGTTTTTGGAGAGCTATCCATTGCTGAAAACTAGAGCATTGTGTGGGCTCTGGTTGCAGAGAAATTTTTATTCAAAGATAATCTTTCTTTTTTTTAACTTAAAAACTAAAAATCTTAATATGGCCATAACTTCCAAAATAAGGCTTGTAAGAGGTTGCGGTTAGCATTGTTGAACAGCTAACGGTCAGGCCTTTGCATTTCCGATCAAAACTCAACTTTTTTTTTCCAATCGATTTTCGAAAAAAAGCATGGACTACCCCCTTGTCACTAAAAATGCATTTTTTTACGAAAGTCTCTGGAACCCATTGAAACCTACATATATAGAAAGGTTTTGTCAAATGCAACCAGCACATCCAAAGCAAACCCTTTTATAAGGTATAGTTTTCGAGATATTTGCATTCAAAGTTATTTTTTCGAGTTATGAATGCTTGTATGACTTTGGATGCCTACAGTTCCGCAAATAAGGCTGTGACGTCATTTTCGCTGGAAAAACGCTTAGTTAGTTTTTCAAGAGCTATCCAAAGCTGAAAACTAGAACTTTCTATGAGGTCTGGTTGCGGAGATATCTTAATTCAAAGTTAATCCATTAAAATCGATTTTTTTGAGTTTTGAAAGTTTGCATGACTTTGGATGTCTACAGTTCCACAAATAAGGCTCGGAAGGCCTTGCGGTTTATTAACCGCTTAATCAGTTTTTGGGGAGCTATCCATTGCTGAAAACTAGAGCATTGTGTGGGCTCTGGTTGCAGAGAAATTTTGATTCAAAGATAATCTTTCTTTTTTTTAACTTAAAAACTAAAAATCTTAATATGGCCATAACTTCCAAAATAAGGCTTGTAAGAGGTTGCGGTTAGCATTGTTGAACAGCTAACGGTCAGGCCCTTGCATTTCCGATCAAAACTCAACTTTTTTTTTCCAATAGATTTTCGAAAAAAAGCATGGACTACCCCCTTATCACTAAAAATGCATTTTTTTACGAAAGTCTCTGGAACCCATTGAAACCTACATATATAGAAAGGTTTTGTCAAATGCAACCAGCACATCCAAAGCAAACCCTTTTATAAGGTATAGTTTTCGAGATATTTGCATTCAAAGTTATTTTTTCGAGTTATGAATGCTTGTATGACTTTGGATGCCTACAGTTCCGCAAATAAGGCTGTGACGTCATTTTCGCTGGAAAAACGCTTAGTTAGTTTTTCAAGAGCTATCCATAGCTGAAAACTAGAACTTTCTATGAGGTCTGGTTGCGGAGATATCTTAATTCAAAGTTAATCCATTAAAATCGATTTTTTTGAGTTTTGAAAGTTTGCATGACTTTGGATGTCTACAGTTCCACAAATAAGGCTCGGAAGGCCTTGCGGTTTATTAACCGCTTAATCAGTTTTTGGGGAGCTATCCATTGCTGAAAACTAGAGCATTGTGTGGGCTCTGGTTGCAGAGAAATTTTGATTCAAAGATAATCTTTCTTTTTTTTAACTTAAAAACTAAAAATCTTAATATGGCCATAACTTCCAAAATAAGGCTTGTAAGAGGTTGCGGTTAGCATTGTTGAACAGCTAACGGTCAGGCCTTTGCATTTCCGATCAAAACTCAACTTTTTTTTTTTCCAATCGATTTTCGAAAAAAAGCATGGACTACCCCCTTGTCACTAAAAATGCATTTTTTACGAAAGTCTCTGGAACCCATTGAAACCTACATATATAGAAAGGTTTTGTCAAATGCAACCAGCACATCCAAAGCAAACCCTTTTATAAGGTATAGTTTTCGAGATATTTGCATTCAAAGTTATTTTTTCGAGTTATGAATGCTTGTATGACTTTGGATGCCTACAGTTCCGCAAATAAGGCTGTGACGTCATTTTCGCTGGAAAAACGCTGTATTAGTTTTTCAAGAGCTATCCATAGCTGAAAACTAGAACTTTCTATGAGGTCTCTTAATTCAAAGTTAATCCATTAAAATCGATTTTTTTGAGTTTTGAAAGTTTGCATGACTTTGGATGTCTACAGTTCCACAAATAAGGCTCGGAAGGCCTTGCGGTTTATTAACCGCTTAATCAGTTTTTGGAGAGATATCCATTGCTGAAAACTAGAGCATTGTGTGGGCTCTGGTTGCAGAGAAATTTTTATTCAAAGATAATCTTTCTTTTTTTTAACTTAAAAACTAAAAATCTTAATATGGCCATAACTTCCAAAATAAGTCTTGTAAGAGGTTGCGGTTAGCATTGTTGAACAGCTAACGGTCAGGCCTTTGCAATTCCGATCAAAACTCAACTTTTTTTTTCCAATCGATTTTCGAAAAAAAGCATGGACTACCCCCTTGTCACTAAAAATGCATTTTTTACGAAAGTCTCTGGAACCCATTGAAACCTACATATATAGAAAGGTTTTGTCAAATGCAACCAGCACATCCAAAGCAAACCCTTTTATAAGGTATAGTTTTCGAGATATTTGCATTCAAAGTTATTTTTTCGAGTTATGAATGCTTGTATGACTTTGGATGCCTACAGTTCCGCAAATAAGGCTGTGACGTCATTTTCGCTGGAAAAACGCTTAGTTAGTTTTTCAAGAGCTATCCATAGCTGAAAACTAGAACTTTCTATGAGGTCTGGTTGCGGAGATATCTTAATTCAAAGTTAATCCATTAAAATCGATTTTTTTGAGTTTTGAAAGTTTGCATGACTTTGGATGTCTACAGTTCCACAAATAAGGCTAGGAAGGCCTTGCGGTTTATTAACCGCTTAATCAGTTTTTGGGGAGCTATCCATTGCTGAAAACTAGAGCATTGTGTGGGCTCTGGTTGCAGAGAAATTTTGATTCAAAGATAATCTTTCTTTTTTTTAACTTAAAAACTAAAAATCTTAATATGGCCATAACTTCCAAAATAAGGCTTGTAAGAGGTTGCGGTTAGCATTGTTGAACAGCTAACGGTCAGGCCTTTGCATTTCCGATCAAAACTCAACTTTTTTTTTTTCCAATCGATTTTCGAAAAAAAGCATGGACTACCCCCTTGTCACTAAAAATGCATTTTTTACGAAAGTCTCTGGAACCCATTGAAACCTACATATATAGAAAGGTTTTGTCAAATGCAACCAGCACATCCAAAGCAAACCCTTTTATAAGGTATAGTTTTCGAGATATTTGCATTCAAAGTTATTTTTTCGAGTTATGAATGCTTGTATGACTTTGGATGCCTACAGTTCCGCAAATAAGGCTGTGACGTCATTTTCGCTCGAAAAACGCTTAGTTAGTTTTTCAAGAGCTATCCATAGCTGAAAACTAGAACTTTCTATGAGGTCTCTTAATTCAAAGTTAATCCATTAAAATCGATTTTTTTGAGTTTTGAAAGTTTGCATGACTTTGGATGTCTACAGTTCCACAAATAAGGCTCGGAAGGCCTTGCGGTTTATTAACCACTTAATCAGTTTTTGGAGAGCTATCCATTGCTGAAAACTAGAGCATTGTATGGGCTCTGGTTGCAGAGAAATTTTGATTCAAAGATAATCTTTCTTGTTTCAACCCAAAAACTAAAAATCTTAATATGGCCATAACTTCCAAAATAAGGCTTGTAAGAGGTTGCGGTTAGCATTGTTGAACAGCTAACGGTCAGGCCCTTGCATTTCCGATCAAAACTCAACTTTTTTTTTCCAATAGATTTTCGAAAAAAAGCATGGACTACCCCCTTATCACTAAAAATGCATTTTTTTACGAAAGTCTCTGGAACCCATTGAAACCTACATATATAGAAAGGTTTTGTCAAATGCAACCAGCACATCCAAAGCAAACCCTTTTATAAGGTATAGTTTTCGAGATATTTGCATTCAAAGTTATTTTTTCGAGTTATGAATGCTTGTATGACTTTGGATGCCTACAGTTCCGCAAATAAGGCTGTGACGTCATTTTCGCTGAAAAACGCTTAGTTAGTTAAGAGCTTTCCATAGCTGAAAACTAGAACTTTCTATGAGGTCTGGTTGCGGAGATATCTTAATTCAAAGTAAATCCATTAAAATCGATTTTTTTGAGTTTTGAAAGTTTGCATGACTTTGGATGTCTACAGTTCCACAAATAAGGCTCGGAAGGCCTTGCGGTTTATTAACCGTTTAATCAGTTTTTGGAGAGCTGTCCATTGCTGAAAATTAGAGCATTGTGTGGGCTCTGGTTGCAGAGAAATTTTGATTCAAAGATAATCTTTCTTTTTTTTAACTTAAAAACTAAAAATCTTAATATGGCCATAACTTCCAAAATAAGGCTTGTAAGAGGTTGCGGTTAGCAACTTTTTTTTTTCCAATCGATTTTCGAAAAAAAGCATGGACTACCCCCTTATCACTAAAAATGCATTTTTTTACGAAAGTCTCTGGAACCCATTGAAACCTACATATATAGAAAGGTTTTGTCAAATGCAACCAGCACATCCAAAGCAAACCCTTTTATAAGGCATAGTTTTCGAGATATTTGCATTCAAAGTTATTTTTTTCGAGTTATGAATGCTTGTATGACTTTGGATGCCTACAGTTCCGCAAATAAGGCTGTGACGTCATTTTCGCTGAAAAACGCTTAGTTAGTTTTTCAAGAGCTATCCATAGCTGAAAACTAGAACTTTCTATGAGGTCTGGTTGCGGAGATATCTTAATTCAAAGTTAATCCATTAAAATCGATTTTTTTGAGTTTTGAAAGTTTGCATGACTTTGGATGTCTACAGTTCCACAAATAAGGCTCGGAAGGCCTTGCGGTTTATTAACCGCTTAATCAGTTTTTGGGGAGCTATCCATTGCTGAAAACTAGAGCATTGTGTGGGCTCTGGTTGCAGAGAAATTTTGATTCAAAGATAATCTTTCTTTTTTTTAACTTAAAAACTAAAAATCTTAATATGGCCATAACTTCCAAAATAAGGCTTGTAAGAGGTTGCGGTTAGCAACTTTTTTTTTTCCAATCGATTTTCGAAAAAAAGCATGGACTACCCCCTTATCACTAAAAATGCATTTTTTACGAAAGTCTCTGGAACCCATTGAAACCTTAATATATAGAAAGGTTTTGTCAAATGCAACCAGCACATCCAAAGCAAACCCTTTTATAAGGTCTAGTTTTCGAGATATTTGCATTCAAAGTTATTTTTTCGAGTTATGAATGCTTGTATGACTTTGGATGCCTACAGTTCCGCAAATAAGGCTGTGACGTCATTTTCGCTGGAAAAACTCTGTATTAGTTTTTCAAGAGCTATCCATAGCTGAAAACTAGAGCATTGTGTGGGCTCTGGTTGCAGAGAAATTTTTATTCAAAGATAATCTTTCTTGTTTCAACCCAAAAACTAAAAATCTTAATATGGCCATAACTTCCAAAATAAGGCTTGTAAGAGGTTGCGGTTAGCATTGTTGAACAGCTAAAAACCGCTTAATCAGTTTTTGGAGAGCTATCCATTGCTGAAAAGTAGAGCATTGTGTGGGCTCTGGTTGCAGAGAAATTTTTATTCAAAGATAATCTTTCTTGTTTCAACCCAAAAACTAAAAATCTTAATATGGCCATAACTTCCAAAATAAGGCTTGTAAGAGGTTGCGGTTAGCATTGTTGAGCAGCTAACGGTCAGGCCCATTGAAACCTACATATATAGAAAGGTTTTGTCAAATGCAACCAGCACATCCAAAGCAAACCCTTTTATAAGGTATAGTTTTCGAGATATTTGCATTCAAAGTTACAGTTGCGTCGGGCACGTGACGCAAACTACTCTAAGTATAATTACCAGGTTTTTTAATTTTTAACTACAAATCCTTTGCCACATCAAAGTAAGGATTTTAGTCGATCTAAAAATGTATGAAAATAATCTAGATTCTAGTATTAAGTTGGTTTAAATTTATTTTAAATATTAAAAACTACGTACGAATGTCGGGTACGTGACAATGGAATGCCCCACTAGCAGACATCTTCATACAGTTTCCAAATGCATTGAAAAAAAAACACCATATATCGAATTTAAATTGGCGTTGAACTCGGTGCCTTTTCTTTTTGATAACAGTTTTTTTTTTATCTTGAGATCGATATTTGAAGCTGATAATGACTGCTCGCATGATAGCATTATAAACTTGCACACACTTCTTCAAAATGAACTCGTTTGCACCAGGTGCACTAGTTCTAGCTGACTAAAAGCACCTACTTCCAAATTGAAAGTGTTTGAATATAAATGCACTTATTAAAATACATGTACTAGCTACTGCATGTAGAAGTAGGTAATATTTACCTACTTGTGTACTCATATCGTTTGAATTTGTACAATTAAAATCTCAATTTACCGATAACTAATTTTATTTAAGAAATACCACGTGCAACTTCTTGTTGAAAAAATCAAAAATCGAATAAATGATTAAAGTAATAGTTATGGCAATGTGTAAAGGGAAAATACGGTAAGGGCTTTTCATTTTACATCAACTTCAACAAGAGTCTCTTAAAAAGATGTTTGTCCTTAAAAAGACACTTTCGTACTTTCGTATACCGTTTGTGACATATTGTGGCTTTTAAGCAAACCCTTACTTATACAAATATGTAGGTACAAGCACATATAAATAAATGGACCTTGTAAGCTCGTAATCAAATAAAAACAGGAATTATTTAGTTTAATAGTCTCTTTATTCAACTCCGAACTTCGAGGGTTCAAGATTCACGTCTTTTATCGTTTATAACTCGATACATACAAATCAAATTATAGGAAAAGTTATACAAGAAAGTGGACTGTATTGTTAAAAAATGTAGTTAATAGTATTAAAAAATGTAATAGTAGGTAAATTACTAGTATTGCCATTAGTGAAGCGCAAATTATATTAAAAGCAATTGAACAGACCTAATAACCCATTTAAATTTTACAAAATGTTAACCTAAACTTGCAATTTAGTCCAGCAAATCGTCACCTGGAGTGCCATTTTCAAAAAAAAAATATAGAAGCTTTTTTCTCATTCGTCTTTTATGTTTTAGGGGTCGCTGAATCCGAACTTCAACTTTGCTACTTCCTTCGGATATGACTTCACAGCGAAAATCGCAAAAAATCTCAAAATGTTCGACCCTTTTTCAGTTTTTTTGCCAAAAAGTCCACAAAATATACACGTTTTGGATAAAATTACCTTCTACACTTTATAGAACATAAAATTTCCTACAAAAATGGATTACAATTTTTTTTTGTATAATTAACGGTTTGGCCACTAGAGTACGGTGAAAAAATACAAAAATTTCGTACTTTTTGGAAAACACAGTTCTCTCGTTAGATTTTTGCTTGTAACTCAAAAATCATGCTGGTAATTGTAAAAAACCTAGGCTTCAGCTTAAACAACATTAAATTGGTTAAATTCTCTACAAGTTTGTCACCTTCATCACTTAAATTGGCTAGAAAATGCACCGGCTAGAGCGCGATGAAATTATATGTCATAATACAGGAAGCCACTAATATTGATTATGTCATAGTACAGAAATCCACTAATAGGCTATTGATTATGTTATATAGAATGGAACTAAGACGTTCCAGGGTTCTTATTCTAAAAATCATTCAATGGCTCATTGCAGATGAGAAAACAACGGAGCGTTTTTAAACGATAGGGTGCAATTTTGAGGAGGGGGAGTAACTGCAACCCTTTTGGTTTTTTGCATATAACTAGAAAACCAAGCTAAATTTCGAGAAAATTTTGAAAATCTTTTTTCTAGAAAATAAAATTTAATATAGAATTGGCCTTTTCAAACTTTTAACAAAAATCAACCAAGATACGGGTACTCAAAGTAAGCCATTTTTTCAATTTTTATTACGTTTACCTCGACATTATTTTAATTTGTATTTTGTAAAACATAACTTAAATGTATTTAATAAAATGAGAATAATAAGTTTATTTATTGATAATAAATTATTATTTTTACAGCTTAAAACAACTATTTTTGTTTCTAAGTAATATGAAAATCATACAAGAAAATTAATTCACACAAAATTAAAATACAATTTTTCATTTCTAGATTTAATTATATTTAATTATAATTTATTGAATATCTTTATCCATGTCTTCAATAATATCATCTTCTTAAATGTTCATTTCTTGCGAACTGTCGCAGTTTGGACCCATGCAATTCTTGCAAAACATAGAACATGTGAGTCCTAATTTTCTGCAACTACAGCTTCCGTGAAAATCGGTTGTACATCAGCATGTAATTTTTCTAACCAAAATTGAAGGAGCTTGATTCATGGTTTAAGGTATCCATCCATAGGAAATTTTATGATCTATAGAGTGTAGAAGGTAGTTTTATCCAAAAATTGTATATTTTTTTGACTTTTTAACAACAAACTAAATGAAAAAAGGTCGAACATTTTGAGGTTTTTTGTGATTTTCGTTTCCCTGTGAAGCCATATCCGTAGGAAGTAGCAAAGTTGAAATTGGATTCAGCGACCCCTTAAACATAAAAGGCGAGTGAGAAAACAAAATTCTTTGTTTTTTTTTTTTCCTGACCAAAACACCATTTGACTGGACTAATAGGGAGTATTTTTTGTGTGTTTTGATTATACGAAAGGTTTTAATTTTGTTTGCTATTTTGTGATACCTTACAAAAATTTCACCAACATTAATGCCTCCACATAATAGAAGTCCAGGATGTTTAAAGAAATTTACAAAAGAAAAAAAATTCTAAAATTTTTGCGAGCACGTAGAAGACCTTCAGATACAAACCATTTACCAGCTTCTTATTTATCGAATTCGGAAGTATGTGGGTAAATAATTATTTCCTTAATACTTAAAAAATAGTAAGTATGTAGGTATGCGAAAAAAAATGTGTGATTTTGATGATTTACCGATCGTTAGTTAAATTAGGTATGTAGTTTCAATTTTTTTTTAGAATCAATTACTTGTTTTTTTTTTTCAAATAAATACAAATACAAAAATGTTCTTCCGTATAAAAATAATTAATTTTCAATCTTTAGTCTAGTCGATTTGTCTACTATCACTTCAGACTTGACAATTTTCAACTAAAAGTGCCAACTAATGAAGCAAATTGGAAAATAAAGTGCATTATACTGAGTTTGAACTGCTTAAACTAGATAAGAATCGATTTAGAAATCAGCTTAATCTGAATGAAAGTGAAAACAAACTGCCTTATTGTGTATCTATAAATGTATACCAATGCGCAGTACCTACATATGTGTGTAGTATAACCTCTAAACAACAATAATAATAATTAAACAAATTTTTATAAATT
This sequence comes from Melangyna quadrimaculata, assembly GCA_949320155.1. NCBI lineage: Eukaryota > Metazoa > Arthropoda > Insecta > Diptera > Syrphidae > Melangyna > Melangyna quadrimaculata. The sequence goes on along the minus strand of OX439483.1, from coordinate 202,090,233 downwards.
TGCTGATTATCTCTATGCAAGATAAACATAAAAGGGGCTAATTGGTTGTATACATTTGCACTAATTTATTGTTTCGGTAGATTGCGTTTATATTTTATTTAAAATTAAAATTGATATTATAATCAACAATAACTGAACAAAGCGCGTTTTTCTCAACTCAACTACCGGATTTGACGATTTGCAGACTAAGTCCAGTGTATAATATTAATGATTTCTATGGCGGTTTAATACGTCACGGGGGGAAGCAATTTTGCAAGATTGTGCTATGTAAAAATTTAAAACAGAAGTTTTTTTTTATTGAATATCAAATGCAATTTTGATTTTTTTTTTCGAGAAAATTGGGTTCAAAAATTTTTCGAATACCATATATTTTTGCGGATCCGTAGATAATTTTCACAAAAAACATCGTCGCACGACCCAATATTCGCAAGCAACATCTTCACAAAACAACATTCCCACAACAACACATCCTCGCAACGACACATCTTCGCAACTCAACATCCCCGAAAGGACATATCTTAGAAATGACACATCTTCGCAAAGCAACATCCCCGCAACGACACATCCTCGCAAACAAAATCTTCAATGTCACTAATATACGCAAGCCACTGATCGTGGTATTTCTTCGCTAGGCGTTTGAGTTGGCAAACAATCAGGACAAATGATGTTGTAAAGCAATGGGTTAGGTGATTTAGTAGAACGCCAGTGGAATTATAGTCAATATGAAAATGGGGTGCGATTTTATGTGATAATAAATTACATATCTATGAGGAGTCTATAACATACCATAATGGAAAGATGGGGTCGAATTAGGGGTAGTATTTATGCAAGTGCGGAGCCGCCCTATAAAAATTGCCAACTTCTTTGTTCTTGGACCGATTTCGATAAAATTGAAATATCTTATAACTGACATACAATGATGGGAGACAAAAATATTTTGAATGTTTATTTTGTACCTGAGATTTCATGCAGCGTAATGTGATAAAAAAAAAAAAAAAAAAAAAACAAAGCAGCTACCCGTTGATGGCTCTTGAATAGCATTCCTGGAGAGAACTAATTTCAAAAAAATTGATAACCTTCAAAAGTTTCTGTATTTATTGCTCAACTTGTATATATAATTAAGAAAAGATATAGGTCTTTAAAATTTTCGTATGATTGTTGAGTTTGTCAAAAAATTGTTATTATTTTAAAATATCAAACCGTTTTGAGTATATGAGGGACAAACTCTTAGAAAAAAGGTGACAACAGTCACCAGTAAAATTTCTTTCACGTAATTCTTTCCAGATCCACAGTCAGTGCTGAGGATCTGGAAAGAACACTTCTCTAGACTGCTTAATGGCGAAGACAGCCAAGATGCCGCTAATAGGCAGAACGCTCCATTCAACTTGGACGATGATGGCCAAGAGTTCCGTCCACCCGACCTAACCGAAGTTCGGCTGGCGATATCCAAACTTAAGTCGTACAAGGCTGCAGGTGCGGATGGCTTACAAGCCGAACTATTTAAATCAGCGGGAGATGAATTGGCTAGGAGCATACACCAGCTCATCTGCAAAATTTGGTCGGAGGAAAGTATGCCCGATGAATGGAACCTCGGTATAGTGTGCCCCATCCATAAAAAGGGAGATGTTCTGAAATGTACCAACTACAGAGGAATTAGTCTCCTAAACGTCGCCTATAAAATCTTGTCGGCCATCCTGTGTGACCGCTTAAAACCTTTTGTCAACGATCTGATCGGCCCTTATCAGTGCGGTTTTAGGCCAGGCAAGTCAACCGTCGATCAAATGTTCACACTCCGACAGATTTTAGAAAAATCCCGGGAATTCCAGATCGATTTTAAAGTCGCGTATGATAGCGTGAAAAGGGACGAATTATACAGAGCCATGTCGAGTCTCGGCATCCCTGTCAAACTCGTTCGCTTGTGCAGGATGACGATGGAGAAATCTCGCTGCTCCGTCAAAATTGGTAAGAACACCACCGATTCCTTTGATGTTGAGAAAGGATTGAGGCAAGGCGACGCATTATCATGCAACCTATTTAACATCGTTCTTGAAGCCATTGTACGCAACGCACATGTTAACACCAGCGGTACAATCTATCAAAACTCCGTTCAATTGCTTGCATATGCGGATGACATAGACATTGTCGGCAGAACGAAGCGAGCTGTGGCAGGGGCATTTGCGAGCATTGAATCGGAGGCGGCTAGAATGGGATTGGCGGTTAATGAGGACAAGACGAAGTATATGCTGTCATCGAGAGAGGAATCTCGGCAAAATATCACGATGGACAGATATAACTTCGAAGTTGTCAAGGACTTTGTCTACCTGGGCTCCACTATTACATCGCAGAATGACATCAGTGCAGAGATCAAGCGAAGAATTACTCTTGCCAACCGCTGTTTCTTCGGTCTAAGAAGGCATTTAAGTAGTAAGGCCCTCTCTCAGAGAACCAAGGAGACTTTATACAAAACCCTAATCATCCCGGTCCTACTTTATGGGTCAGAAGCATGGACACTGAAAGATTCGGATAAAAATCTGCTAAGGTGCTTTGAGAGGAAGATTCTTCGTGTGATTTTCGGTCCGGTGTGTATCTAAGGAGTGTTGAGGAGAAGATTCAACGACGAGCTATACGGGCTATACAGCGACGTTGACCTGGTCAAAAAGCTGAAAATACAGCGGCTGAGATGGCTGGGGCACGTGGAGCGTATGGACAGCAACGCACCTGCTGCCCGACGAGTGTTCGAATCCAACCCCGATGGGGTACGCAGCAGAGGAAGAACCCGTAACAGGTGGCGCAATCAAGTGAATGACGACATCAAAGCACTCGGTGTGCGCAACTGGAAGCGGCTAGCTAGGGACAGAGCTGGCTGGAGGGGCTTGTTAGTTGAGGCCGAAGCCCATCCTGGGCTGTGAGCGCCATCAAAAGTAAAGTAAGTAAAGTAAATCAGTTAATTATTTTATGAGTTATGCGCGAAGGAACAAAATAATTCTTTCGTCTTTATATAATAGTTAAGTTTAAGATAAGATTAAGAATACTTCTTTAAGAATAAAATCGCCAAAAAATTTGTATTATTGACCATGAAGCGATCGCCGCTCGAGGTCGAAAACTTAGATGATTTACTAGGCTTATATCCTGCACAACTTAGCAAACAATCAGAAATACCAGATTTGACGCATACGTGAATGTATATACATAGTTACTGTACTAAAAGTTGAATTTTCGGACTTTGATTCTATTTTTTTATGTTTATCATTTCAAAATATTTGAAGCTATGTGTGTATTATACCAAGTTGGTTATCTTATAAAAATATAAAACCAACAATTTTTAATTAAAATCGGTCTGTATTCATTGAGTCAAAATTGCCTTACACTGTAGTTTAGTTAAACGAGGCTCTATCTGCGACTATATGAATATGCCCCAAAGTGTTTAGTTGCTCCAATCGGCGACTGAATAGTTTCTGCAAGTGCGCGCACTCTCATATTAGAGCATGGGATTCATTTTAGCAACCAAACTGTTTCGTGACTGAAAGTTGCATATGCGCGCTTAGCCTATTGTTAGCTACAAGAGCAAGTTAGTGCGTTTCAGTCGTGCATTTTATTTTAATAAAAATCATAAAAGAGCAACCAACTGAGACGAAATATTTTTTTTTTTTTTACAACTTACTGATTGATAACAATTACTGTTTCTGCCTTAGGTGCCAGTTATAGCCATCATTGGAAACCATCATTGAAGAAGTTAGCTGTTGATTTTGGGACCCTTTGTAAGTTTAATCATTGAATATTTTAATGCAGAAATATAGCTTACGACTTCAAAATTATTTCTCCTCAAAAAAAAAATTAATTTTGACCCATATCTTCGCCATAACGTAACTTTTAATTTTTTCAATGATCATTGGTAAGTTCATTGAAAAATTAAAAGTCATTTTATGAGAAAAGTTGTGCCAAATTGAATTTTGTAAACCTAGAAATATTTATTAAGTCAATTAGATTTACTTTTGCATCAAAATAATCATTTATTTTTTCTCCAAAACTGACAATTAATATTTTCAATGATGGTTTTCAATTACGGCTATAACTGGCCCCTTACCGAACTACCTACAATATTCACGAGTGGCTTAATAAGCAAAATACACGCGTCAGAGTCACGCATTTTAATTGCTTCATTTAAGTTTGATTTTTTTGAATAAATACTGAACATCCCCATTAATAAAAAAAAAACATCATTGACTAGATAAATACAAACATAAATGTATGGTAAAGGAGTACAATTCAATTTTTCTTTTGAATTAATTTGCTGTTTATTATTATGGCATCAAAACAATTGAGAAGATGAGATGAAGGCAGATCCAGCGTAAAAAGACCAAGAGAGCACGGAAATAGCATAGGGGGTTTAATCATTAACGATTTTCAATGAAATTCTTATAAATTGCAAATAAATTCACGACCAGCATAGACAAGTTCGAACTGCTTTGATTTTGTTAAGACTTCTCTTTTTTTTCTTTTTGCAATATATCCCGATCCCGTAATGCAACAGAAACAAGTAAAAACATTAAGAGATATTAATTAAAATTAATTAAACAAAGCATGTTGATTTATTACCTTTTGCAAACAGACGCCATTATGTTGGTATTATTTCCAATTGAAGATTCAACTAATAGTTTAACAAAATATCAATTTTTTTGTTATTGTTTAATTATTATTGTCATTAAAATTTACGAACACATGATTCCACTCAGTTTATATAAATTGAATAATTTTGCTTAGGTACTATACTCTATCTTTTTACCAAATCAAGAAATGATTCGCTGATAAGTTCTCATTGAAGATTATAAATCCGGTGATAAAAAAAATATATAGGTAGGTAGGTACTTTTAATTTCAGACGCGACACTCTTATCCATTTATATAAACAATGACAAATTTTACCTAATTTTCACTAAAAGATAAATCTACTATAATATCTAATATATTTTTTTTACAAACAATAAATGATAGCAGTAGAATTTGTGTATGTATCATTATTCGTGATGTGCGAAGTAATACAAACAACCGGCGAATAAATGCATTAAAATACAAAGTGAAATACCTAACTAATCAGCTTCAGCACCCATACTCACCTGTGAGCTGGGATTCCAACTTGGTTCTAGTTTAGTCCAGTTAATTCCACGTGAAAGAAACTACACACAGCTTGACTTGGTCTAGTGAAGTTGTGTACAAAAAAAAAGCACACGTTTTATCAGAAATCTCGGACTCATTCATGCGGGGTCTATCTCCAGCTACCTAGGTGGCTTTGCGTATGGAAGTATTTCGTCTGGGATTGCATGTAAGTTAAGGTGCCTTCTCACAACTCAAAACTCAGATATTCATAACAGAGCGTAGGTTACTGGTTGTTACCAGAATTACCCGGTAGACATTTTAAAGAAGAAATGTTGCATGACATATCTCTATGTAGTTTTTGTTTGTTTATGTTTTAATAAAGAAGTCAGATACATTCATAAGGTCAATGGCAGTATCAGTGATAGTCTTTTTTTATCAAGATAAATAAAGGAACATGTGTTTTTTATATTTATTTAGCTTTTTTAACAATTTATTAGCTACAGCCCAATCAAATTCGACAATAAATTCGCAAAGAACGATGTAGTTCTGCATTTTTGATATGTTGTTGGGGCATGTTAGAGTAGTCTGTAGCTTAGTTTGCAACTTCGAAAAACCTGTGCTCGCTGCAGGAAAAATGCAACAGTGAAAAAAAAACCCAAAAATCACCCCATTTTTTCAGACATTTTCCTTTATAACTTTGGAAAAATGCAACTCAGTAAGAAACCATCCACTATATTCTTGTTTGTTATAAAATTTTCTACAAGACCACATTAGTTTAAAATTCATGTATGTTATATTTGAGTTGCTATCTAACCATGAGTAAAAACAAAAATTTTAAAAATCTAGGTAATTTTGATAAAATTAAGTAACAATATTTATATATTTTTTTATGCAACTTTAGTAGCGGTTTTAAAGTTCCGAAAATTGTTCACTTGGCATGTAAATATGTAATATCGTTAACATTTTCGAAACTTTTAAATTCACTACCAAAGTTGCTTAAAAAAAGATATAAATATTGTTACTATATTTTATAATAGTTAAGGGTTCCAAGTACGTATACAAAAATAAGTATATTAAGCGTCCTACTTTGACCACAGCAATGATGCAAACATTGCTTGTTGCACTTAGTTAACATCATGTTTCTTCCCAAAACTATTTCACCGCTTTGGATCAAATTTCCTAATTTTGTCTTATAATACTCTAGGCTATTTGATTGCAAATTTTGAGCACGATTGGACAATTTTTGATCTATTTTTTGAGCGCTTCAAAATGACTTAGTTTTTTAAAATATTTGTTTTTACTCATGGTTAGATAGCAACTCAAATATAACATACATGAATTTTAAACTAATGTGGTCTGGTTGAAAATTTTATAACAAACAAGAAAACAAACAAGAATACAGGGTGTCCCTTAATTCATCAAGAGTATTTTAGGGTATGATTCTGGGGTATATTCTAAGAAAAAAACTGTTCTACAGTTAGGGCCTATCTCAGTGGCGTAGTTAGCTCTCGAGGGGCCCCATGTCAAGATTTAGTTGGGGCCCCCCCTACAAAACTACAAATTAAACAAAAAATAGTTTTTACAAAATAAAACAAAAACACTCACAATAACAAATCCAGTATAGTTAATGGTACATACAAATGGTCTACATACATACATAAATGAAGATGCTATAAAACTAACAGTAAAAAAAAAACTCAAATAAAAACTTTGTTGTTTCCGCAAATTTATTTATTTAATCATCCATTTCTGACGATGATTTTGATTTTTCAACTTCTATGGACATGATCGCCAAGTCCGACAACCGTTCTTGTCCCATAGAATTTCTTACATAATTTTTTATTATTTTTAGCTAAGAGAATGTTCTCTCAGCTGTTACTTTCGTTACCGGAAGCGTCAAAAATAAAAGGCATACCTACCGTTATTAGTACCTAACCTAACCTAACCTAACTCTGTGAGTTCCTTAGTTGACTGAATTTTATGAATTTCTGATTTCAAACAGGATTTTAAAGCAATTAGTTGTTCAAAAAGATCAACTGACAGGTCCTCATTGTATTTAGCAACCAGTTTTCCTGCTTCATTTTCAATTTTTTCATTTGAAAAAAGTTTTTCTGGTTGTAAAACTTCTACTAAACTAAGATCTTTGTTCAGTTTGAGAAATCAATATATTTAAGCAGCAATGGTAAACATTCACTTTGAAGTAAGAATCCGAGTCTGATATTCTCTTATCTTTTATTTTTAAAAACCGTTGTTACCCCCACTCTTTTCTTAAGTCTTTGGACTCTATAAGCAAACTTAAGAATTCGATTTTTGATTTCTTTATTCCCTAAGTCTATTTAAAAGATTATTTAGTAAAATACTTGCTTTTTGCAAATCATTGTCTTTATGCTGTAAGGCTTTGGACACAGGGTTAACACAGGTTTCGAATAAAGAAGAAAAAAACGAAACCAATACAATAAAGTCGTAGCTCTCTAAAATGTTAATTATATTTTAACTTTCATCACGTTCATCTTTTTTTTTGAAAGTAAATTAAGTTTACAATGCTTTTATTATTAATCAATAATTTTTCCGTAAAGCGAATAAAGCGTAATTTCTTGATGACCATCTCGTAGGGAAAACCCTTTTAAGTGTAATTTTATATTCCTCAGATGACTCGTTATTCAACATTGACCACCGTTTTATGCAATTGCCAAAAAAAAAGTACTTATACATTTTTAAAGATTGATATAACTTTTTGTGGGCTATAGGTCAATAAATTAAAGATGTTATTTGATGTGCAACGTTTCGAGCATGTTTATGCTCTTCATCAGGCCTTTATTTATAAAAATTATAAAAGTTATACATACATACATTAATATAAAAAGTATTATATATGACGTCAAGTAACTTACAAACAATATTTAAAGAATTTACGTTAAGGGAATAAACCACTCATTATAGTTACATGATAATCTCATGAAATAAAATCTATTACAAAGAAACACATTAATTAAAAAGTTTAAACTTTAAATTTGAATTTGAATTTACTGGTGGACAGGAAAAAAAAAAAACCTCCATTTATCAAAACAATCACCTATACTTTAACCTGCTGTATGTTGTTGGTCGCTTAATCACTTGGCTGTATGCGCTGCTAAGCTTTTCGCAGTCCGATCTCCGGTTGACAGCATTGTTGTTGTTATTTATGTGTAGCAATAACAATTTATTACTTATACATTTTTTCCAAATTGCCAAACACATTTGAAACTTCTAGGACATGTTTTGCAGCATCAACAACTGGTGCAATGCATCGGCCTACCACTTGCGTTGGCCTAAGTAGGTAGGTACATATCTATATGAAAGAAAGAAAACAAATTTTTTTGTATAGAGTGTAGCAAAAAATACCTGCCAAGAAAAGAGATTTATTTATTAATTTTTTTTCAAAGGTATTTTAGTTTCTTACAAATTTATCTCGGTTTGGGGGCCCCTGGTATCTCGGGGGCCCCGTATAATTGATACGGCTGATACCGCGGTAGCTACGCCCCTGGCCTATCTCCAATTTTGATATCATTTATCGGGAATATAAGAAAAGGGGTACCCTGATCTATGTTACCGGTAATTGCGCCGTAAGTACATATGATAGAAACTTCGTTTAGGCCTTTATTTTTAGAAGAAATACCAGTCTTAGTAATTGCGTTTAAATAAATTTGACATCTTTTCTAAGTCTTAAGATATTCAGTTTTCCATTCCATTCCATTTTTCCTGCCCATGCTTATTTTTTGAGTTTGGGGTCAATTTTCTCCAAAAAATGCGTTATCAACATGTTTTAATAATTTTTTTGATCACCATACCATTGAAATTTAGTAATGTTATGCACGTTTCACTGAAAATTTAGTCATCATTTTATAAAAAGGTTATAATTTTTTCTAGGGAAATTATATTGAAATTATTTTGATTGCATAAGATTGGGCATTAAAAATTACCCTAAGGTCATGTGCCATATGCTTAGATTGTACCAAGACGAATATATAGTGGTTTGATATACTTCCACCTTCCCCTCCACCCATTTTGAAAGCGATTATACAAAAAAACTAATACATGGATAAAAATGGACTTCATATATCGCTCCTTAAAAAGAACAACGTCATAGCTCAAAAAAACATCAATTTTGACCTAATGATACAGTTCAAACAAAAAAAAATTTTGGCAAAATTTCATTTCTATAACTGAAAAATTGTCACTTTCAAATATTTTTTTGTGGAAATACTGTATTTTTTTCATTTACGCAGGGACCTTTGAAGTGAAAACAGTCCAATGAATATTTTAAAAGTGTTATATTTTGCGATAAATTTTTAATTAATAGCTCTACCAAGAAAAAAGAAAGAATTAGATACAAATGAAGATGATTATGAAATACACAACGGTGTATACAGGGGGGGTTACGGGGTCTGTTCTGTAAATAAAATCTTTAAACACATTATAGGACACATATAGAAATTGTTTTATTTGATTTCTGTATGACAGAGAAGATTATTTTTAAAAGCAAACAAAAATATCTACATGAATTGGAGTGTATGTGACAACTTTCGGTTTATAGTTATTCTAACCAAAAAATGTTAATGTTAACGAAAAATAGTCATAAATTATATAAAACTATGTTGAAAACCTGGTATGAAAGGATTTTGTTTGCACTTACTCAACATTTATGATCGAACAATAATGTTGTTGATTGGGATGTCGATTATTTTTACAAAGTTACCTATGAATCCCATAATGCAAAAGTTTATAGCTATGGTATTGGAACTCCTTGTGGTGACCTTGTGGTAACCGTTTGACCAGTCGAATGGAATCCTTGGAGAAAACGCGACAAGGTTCACAGAATTTAACTACTTTGTCAATTATTTTTATCAGAAAGGCTTTCTGGTAACAAAGATAAAAAGATTAGGTTTATTTGATGTACATATTTATTATGCCGTTCGCTTTGCCATCGTGGCAGTCTTAAGCTGGCCATACACGACCGAGCCGAACAGCTCGGAGCTATTTGGCTCCGGTCCATTTGGCCACGGTCCAAAATTGGGTGCCATACTCGACAGATCCGAACCAATTTTGGCAGTTTGGATCTTGTCCAAACAAAAAACGTCAGCGGTCCGTTCAATGAAGAAAACACAAGTCGACTAAACTGAACTTCTTATGACAGTTGCCCAATCAGAAACCAAGACAATTCTAAAAATCTAAATTTTGTGTTTTGTATTAAACATGACAAAACTTCTCAAAAAAGAGAATGAGACAGTTAGATGTTTTTGGTGAAAATTGTCTTCTACAATTTAATGAGATATAGTGAGAAAGTGGGATTTTATTATTTTTTAACGGTGCCGGTGGGTTGGAGCGATTGGAAAGTTTGAAGCAAACAGAACTACTTGGCTTGCTGATTCCCCACACACGATAGAGTCGAACATTAGTTCGGAGGTTCGTGTTCGTGGATTTTGGACTGCCTATAAATCAAAATTATTCGGCTGAACCAAATGAAGCCATCTGAGTCAGCGTTCGGAATTTACTGCGAAAGCAGTAGATCTACTGCGCTTTTTTCTAAATTTTCAAATCTACTACACCATTGCGCTTTTGCTACAATCTACTGCGATTATTCTATTCTCGGTTCAATAAATAACATGAATAAAAATTATTTCAATCGGATAAAACCGTAGTACATCTTCTTTATGCAATTATTTAAAAAAAAAGCTCTTTAAAATTGCTTAACAATTTTATAAAGAAAGAGTTTATTAGTAATAAAGTTGATCTTGTAAGCCAAAGCTATCATGTTCCTGTGATAAGAAATGTTTGTTGTCTTAGTTTTAAACTACATGAGCGCAGTTTATCATATGAAGTAGAAATCAAATATTTTGAATTATTATATTAGATACGCTTTGCAAATAAATTAAATCTAGATTTTCATTAAAAGGTACATAGAAAGATGCTTGAATATTTTCATCCGAAAAAAATTCAAGAAGGTTATCTTCCTTCAATTTTGAAAATTACTAGTTCAATAAAATAGCTGTTGAAATAATTAATGATAAATGGAGAACATTTTTAAGATTTGATAAAAGTGTATTGAATCCAGAGGACATTGTTAAGTTTTTGTATTCTTTGAAAGAGAAGAAAAATATCGTAGAAGAATAATTTATTTTTCAAAATAAATGCAATCTCTTATCTACGATTTTGCCCTTAGTTTTTTTTTGTGTTAAAAAATGCTAAAATTTAATTTAATTAATCATTTAAAATAAAACTATAATTCTACTGCGAAAATGTTGGTTTCACTGCGATTTTTGTTTCAATTTACTGCGATTTGCGATTACTGAAGTCCGAACCCTGATCTGAGTTTTCCCACTCACGGGCAATTTTGGTTCGGCTCCGGGCCGTTCGGCTCGTTGGTTCGGTCGTGTATCTAAATGGCGGTGCTAACTTCACGCACATCGTGTATGGCCAGCTTTAGAGACATACACTTTTTTCTTAAATCAGAAGCATATACAAATCACTCCTGAACTTTTTTCACACTTTTATTGAAAATCAACGAAAACGAATCTTTGTATTCAATTAAAATACGAATTTGTAATGTATTTTAGTTTTTCCACTATTGTATAAAAAGAGCAATTAACCCAAGTGGTCATTTTTGAAAATCAGAACTATTGTTTTCATTTGCAGTAGTGAATATTTATATTTAACTATTTACTTAAATTTCAGAAACAGAAAACAGAGTACCTAATGATATTTTACTAATGTTTCATGCAACTTCAATTCGAATTAGAACTAGCTGAAATAAAATAAATTCTGAACAAAATTCAAAACAAATGACCAAGCGACTCCAATATTTTTTTCCTCAATATTTTGATTCTTAACTGAGATTTGTTGTTCAGGCAACTGGAGACTGCTGTATGCTGTTGCAAATTTCCAAATGAGATCCGAAATCACCTCATTTCCCATACAAGTTCTCGTTTCAAAATGAGCTAATTTGAACCAATAGCGTCACGCTAATGAGCTAATTTGAAGGGACCTACAATTTTATGCCGAATCCGAACGGTTAGACGAGAAGCACTTATTCATGACAAGTGATACTCTTGGAGGATTTGTCAATTCGTCGCAAGAGGCAGTAGCCCTGAAAAAAACTTTTTAGTTTTTAGGTGGACGAGGCTGGGAAGCGATCCCAGACCTTCAGCGTGACAGTAGAACGCACTAACCATTACGCTAAATGGCTTCCTTGAGGAACTCCGGAATGCAGAATTATTCTTTTTTATGTTTTATTTTTAAAGTAAACAAACTGTGATCTGCAACATAAATATGACTCCAGCCAATCTAAAAACCAATTCGGCATAAGTTGGCACAACTTCTCTCATAAAATATTTTTTTCTTTTAATTTTTCAATGATGAACAACCTTACCAATGATCATTGAAGAAATTAAAAGTTACATTATGGGGAAGATATGGGTCTAAATTCATTTTTTTTTAGGAGAAATAATTTTGAAGTCGTAAACTATATTTCTGCATACAAATATTCAATGATTAAACTTTCGAAGGGTCTCAAAATCAACAGCTAACTTTTTCAATGATGGTTTCCAATGATAGCTATAACTGGCACCAAGTCTTATAACTTGGGTGCCAAAAATTGATAATGGATTTTTGTAGAAGGGTCAAATACAAGCATTTTTTACTATGGGAGGGTGGGGTCTATCTCGCCCCGTTTAGGAGATAGGGGCGATTTTTGATAAAAACGACTTAAATGGGAAACCAAATATTAAAAAGCAACGACAATACTTAAAATACAAAACAATAAAAGTTTTAAGAGCCAGAAGTCTCATCTTTAATCCTACATTTAAATTAAATTATTTGTGTCAATAGTTTTCAAAAAATTTGCATTCAAACTCAAAATTTTGATAAAAACGCAAAAAGAAATGATTGGATCAATTTTGCTCAAAATTGTGAAATGGAAAACTAAATTTTCTTTTTGTGGTCAATGCTCATATCAATCCTGAATCAAACACAAAAAATTAAAAGCTTTTATGTCCTCTAGTTTTTGAGAAAATTACTAGAAGTACTTACAACTTTTCATACATTTACATTTATCATAAATGTAGCTGTTGACATTGGAAACAGAGAATACATTAAAATTTCCTCAAATGCAAACGAAATTTAGCATACCGAACCTTGCACATACCCCAAATCCTATAGTGAGCCCAGGCAGGGGGTTTGCAGGGGGGCAGCATGCCCCCCATACATACCTCGCTTTTAAAATGCCCGGCTATAATGCTGGGCACTAGGCATTTGTTTAAACATCAGCAGTATGCCCCCCCATACGTACCTCGCTTTTAAAATGCTCGGCTAATGCAGGGCACTAGGACTTTATTTAAACGTCAAATTTTGCATACACCGAACCTCGCACATACCACAAATTGTATATTGAGCCCAAGCAAGGGAGTTGCAGGGGGCAGCATGCCCCCCAAACATACCTTACTGTTTATACGGCGTAAGGCTGGGTGTTGGGAAAGTATGATAATTTACAGTCAATTTGTGTAAGAATTAATCCATATTCTATTTTTACTATCAAAATAAGACCACGTAAAATACTCAAGCAAAAAATAGTTAATTGAATAGTAGTTTTGGTAATTTTTGATTTTCTTAAAAACTAGAAGACATAAACTCATTTTGTTTTCGGTTTCTGTTTAAGAATGAATATAAGCAACGATTTCTAAGAAAAAAAATATAATATAAAATCTCAAAAATTTGAAAAATTACACTTTAAACATTTTTTTTTATGTTTTTTTTTCCCAAATTTTGAGTTTTGAAAGTAGTTTTTTCAAAAGCTATGGATAGATTTCACTTGATTTAAAAACTGGCTGATAAAACAGAGTATTGGCTTTCAAAAAATATATAATACTTAATTGTAGATATTACCGTTATTTTTAAATGATTATTTTTACATTTTTAGTACTTTTTTCATTAAATTGCCCCTCCCACCCAAACGGGGGGAGATAGACCCCCCCACCCATTGTAAAAAATGTTTGTATTTGACACTTCTACGAAAATACGTTATCAATTGTCAGCGCCCAAGTTATCGTACTCATGCCGAAATTTTTTTTTTTTGTTAAGTTACGATTAAACAAAACTAAACCAAATTATTGCATTACCACTTTTTTCCAAAAATTTGATTTTCTCTGTATTATTTAAAAGTTTTTATCTTATACCTATATATTTCGTATTATATTTTATTATTTAGGAAAAAAAAAACAATTATCAATCATTTGAGGTACCAATCTTATTTCTAAACCAATTATATCCAAAGATAAGCCATTTTAATGAAACGTAGAATTCCCAAAAATTAAAAAAAAAATCACTAAAATCCCGTTATTTTATTTTGCTCAACAGCTACAGTCGGGGATATTTCTGTAAAGTTGTATAATAGTATTAGGTACAATATATGTAAGAAACTTGTATGGAGCCATGTTTTTGTTTCCTGGGCTATAATTACTGTAAAACGATTTGTGTCTTAGAATATACCCAAGAATCATATTACGGTGCACTTAGATTTCATTATATGTTACTCTGGGAAATAATTCCGAGGTGAAGTTTGACTTTGCCATTCGAAAGAGCATCAGTACACGAGCCGAAAATTACATTTTTCAAAACTGTACCTAGAGTCATTATGCCTCCGTTTTGATTTTAACGGTAATTTTTGATTTCTACATAACTCTTGTATTTTTGATCTTAGAGAATAATCAAATCAAATTTCCTACAAAATATATTAAGACACTTTTTCGAGAAATCATGTTTTTTAAAAGTGAGAGTGCATTTTGTGAAAAAATTTAGGGGTTTATATTTAGTATTCGTCATATTTTTTTTTTTTTTTGTTACTAAAATCGAAAAAAAAACTCAAACAAAAGTTATAGAGCTTTAAATTATCTATATTTTTTGCTTATATAGTTTCTAATTACGAATTACTGTTCTGCTCTACAGCGCATCGAATATTACAGATACTAGATAATGAATTACTTGAGGTGTTATGTG
The DNA here is from genome assembly GCA_949320155.1 of Melangyna quadrimaculata. Taxonomy (NCBI): domain Eukaryota; kingdom Metazoa; phylum Arthropoda; class Insecta; order Diptera; family Syrphidae; genus Melangyna; species Melangyna quadrimaculata. The sequence continues at coordinate 202,075,114 of OX439483.1, read as the reverse complement.
AATACAAATACCTTGGAATAACTCTAACATCAAACCTCTCGTGGACAAGTCACTTTAAAGTTAAAAGCACAATAGCAAAAATTGCAATTAACACTATGTGGCGGAAATTCTATGCGAATAAAGATGTATGTACTGCTGCAAAGTACAGAGTATTCAATGCAACTACCAACGCGTGCTTATGTTATGGCAACGAAGTCTTTGGATGCAGTAAGGTGGAGGAGTTTGAAAAGCTTAAAAGTTTTTTCTTAAAAGAATCTTCAGACTCCCGAACACAGCCCCAACATATGCTATTTTTGTGGAATCTGGTATTGGAGAAATCTTCCTCAAAAATCTTACGAGTCAACTGCAACAACATCATAAAAACGATAAGTAAAGACAATGGTAGTATTCAGAAAACTATAATGATGTATCTTTTCAGGTCCAAAAAAGGTATTTTTGCGGAATGGTACAGTTTGGTGAACAGTCATAACCTCGAATTACACTTCACAGAGGATCTGATAGCTCAAATTGATGAATCATCATATCGTGAACATCTGAGAAGAGCCGTTTCATCGGAAACAAGACACATCTACAAGAATTTGAATCATCAACTTGGTACAATGAATTATTTCTATGACGCTCTTAGTGTGGATAAGATTGGCTTGATATTTCGTGTGAGGACAGAACTTTTAAAACTTAATTTTTTTCCATATAGGTAGTATTTGTCTGATATATGTAATCTTTGTAATTTGAATGAGCGTGAAGATGTGCACTATTTCATAGGTATATGTCCCATTTTACGAGAACATAGAAGACTTCATTTTGAAAATAACTATTTAACAAGATGCGACACCTTTGAAATTCTAAACGGATCTAGAGGATGGTTGGATTTAGCTAATTACTGCAGAGAAGCTTTAGGATATAGAAATAGTATTATAAATTTCTTTAACTGACTGCAGCAAAGTTGGATCGAAAGGAAGCGAATTGAACGAGCGAGACGGGGCGCTCGGTTTCAACAAAACCTCCAACGCATTAAGTGGCCTAAATCCCACTTACGCTCTTAGTGGTCCTTATTTTGATTTTTACATCTACAATTCGATTAATAAAGGGTCCGCCATCTAACGTTTTTTTTTTCAACTAGTGAATGGTAACACTTAGCTCATGTCTGATTTGACAGATAATTAGTTTTATCCTTCCGCTGAACGAATATGGTTGTGTATACGCGGGAAATATTGCGACATTACTTTGCCGATTTTGCCAAAAAATCACCTTTCCAATGAAGCTCATTTTGATCTTGGCGGGTATGTAAACAAACAAAATTGTCGCATTTGGGGCACAGAAAACCCGCACGCATACATTGAAAAGCCGATACACCCAAAACGAGTCACTGTTTGGTGCGCATTTTGGTCCAGAGGCATAATTGGGCCATTTTTCTTCAACTGAGCAAGGAGTGGCCGTTACAGTCAATGGCGATCTTTATCGGGCCATGTTGAACGAATTTTTGTTCACAAAAATTGAAGAGGAGGATATTGGCAACATTTGGTTTCAACAGGACGGCGCTACGTGCCACACAGCCGAAGCTACACTCGATGTTGATGATGCATTTTCAAAAAAAAAGTTATTTGGCCGACACTTTACAAGTAACACACTGTTTTTTTTTTACTTAACTGTTAGTTTTAGCATTTATTTGTTTTTATGTTTTATTTTTGCTTTGTAATCAAATGTAACATCACTCTGGCTGAGACGGCTCAAATTTTATACCATATTTATTGATATCTTAATTTTGTTTCTATTTATTTTGACTTTCAATAAAAAAAATCAATCTATCTACCTATCTATTACAGATACGAGTTTGGCCTTAGATTTTCGAAGTGTAAGCAGTACATGACCTAGGAGTAAGTATCTAATTTTGCACAGATCTTTTCAGTGGTGAAGAGGCTTCATATTTTGTTTTTTAAGGGTTAGGCTAGGCGCTAGGCGCATATTGAGTCGCGTCCGAAGAGTGTGACGTGACCTGACGAGCGTCGCATGCCACGATAGAAACGTGTCATGCCGTTCTCCGCATATTGATTCGCGTGTCTCGTGTCAAAATACAAATTAATTGAATCGACTTCACCTCGGAATTATTTCCCAGTAAAAGTCTCATTGCCCCGTACTATCATGCCCTAAAATACTATTGACGAATTAAGGGACACCCTGTATACAAAAAAAATGTCCATTATAAAAAATTTAATTATGTATTTTTTGAGATATATTAGAAGTTGTATTGAGTGTACCGTTATATTTTTTTTTTTTGTTTTTTTTTTCATCGCAAATGTTTTTCTTAAACGCTGGCTGATTACGCGGATTGCTCAACAGCTAAAAGCGGGGATAGTTCCTTATATACTCCTATTAAATAGCCCTACAACTTTTCAAAATCCCAATCCTATTACCAAAATTTAGGGTTTTTGCACAAAGTTCCTGGGCTATTTTAAAATGTTGGGCACTATGCAATGTGGGCACAATGAAATGGTTCTTCGCTTGATCTCTGCACTGATGTCATTCTGCGATGTAATAGTGGAGCCCAGGTAGACAAAGTCCTTGACAACTTCGAAGTTATATCTGTCCATCGTGATATTTTGCCCGAGTCGACGATGTTGAGATTCCTCTCTCGATGACAGCATATACTTCGTCTTGTCCTCATTAACCGCCAATCCCATTCTAGCCGCCTCCGATTCAATGCTCGCAAATGCCCCTGCCACAGCTCGCTTCGTTCTGCCGACAATGTCTATGTCATCCGCATATGCAAGCAATTGAACGGACTTTTGAAAGATTGTACCGCTGGTGTTGACATGTGCGTTGCGTACAATGGCTTCAAGAACGATGTTGAATAGGTTGCATGATAACGCGTCGCCTTGCCTCAATCCTTTCTCAACATCAAAGGAATCGGTGGTGTTCTTACCAATTTTGACGGAGCAGCGAGATTTCTCCATCGTCATCCTGCACAAGCGGACGAGTTTGGCAGGGATGCCGAGACTCGACATGGCTCTGTATAATTCGTCCCTTTTCACGCTATCATACGCGACTTTAAAATCGATAAAAAGGTGGTGTGTATCGATCTGGAATTCCCGGGATTTTTCTAAAATCTGTCGGAGTGTGAACATTTGATCGACGGTTGACTTGCCTGGCCTAAAACCGCACTGATAAGGGCCGATCAGATCGTTGACAAAAGGTTTTAAGCGGTCACACAGGATGGCCGACAAGATTTTATAAGCGACGTTTAGGAGACTAATTCCTCTGTAGTTGGTACATTTCAGAACATCTCCCTTTTTATGGATGGGGCACACTATACCGAGGTTCCATTCATCGGGCATACTTTCCTCCGACCAAATTTTGCAGATGAGCTGGTGTATGCTCCTAGCCAATTCATCTCCCGCTGATTTAAATAGTTCGGCTTGTAAGCCATCCGCACCTGCAGCCTTGTACGACTTAAGTTTGGATATCGCCAGCCGAACTTCGGTTAGGTCGGGTGGACGGAACTCTTGGCCATCATCGTCCAAGTTGAATGGAGCGTTCTGCCTATTAGCGGCATCTTGGCTGTCTTCGCCATTAAGCAGTCTAGAGAAGTGTTCTTTCCAGATCCTCAGCACTGACTGTGTGTCTACTACCATATTCCCACTCTCATCTCAGCAGGCTTCCGTTCTAGCCTTGAATCCTTGGGTGGATCGCTTCACCCTCTGATAAAATTTTCGAACATCTCCCCTACCGCTACAACCCTCAATAGACTCTACCGCCCGCTTCTCGTGCTCTCTCTTTTTCCTCCTGAGAAGTCGGCGTTCCTCTTTTCGTTTCAGCCCGTAGAGCTCCCGGGCCACTCTCTCAGCAGCTCTTGTTCGAGTCTGCAGCATTGCCTGGTAGGCCTAGTCCTTAGCTGCATGCGCTAGCCGGCACTCCTCATCGAACCAGGGGTTTCGTTGTATTCGCCTAGTGAAACCCAGCACATCAGAGGCGGCACTTCTAATGGCTTGTTGACAGTGTTCCCACTGGTCCTCTGCACTTGATGCTGGTAGCGGACCTCCTGAGAGATTAAGAGTTACGTGGTCTGCAAAAGTTCTGGCAGTCTCTTGCGATTTAAGCTTCTCGACATCGAATCTTTTCACAGCATCTGCTCTGCGTTGTCGCGTCATGGATATCCGCATACGTAGTCTAGCTACCACCAGGTAGTGATCCGAGTCAATGTTGGCCCCTCGGAACGTTCGGACGTCCAAGATACTGGAAGCATGTCTCGCGTCTATCGCAACGTGGTCGATTTGGTTGACGGTTACTTGATCACGCGACCGCCAAGTCCCCTTGTGTATATTGAGGTGTGGGAAGTAGGTGCTTGAGATGATGACATTTCGCCCCGCCGCAAAGTCTGCCAGCCTGTGTCCGTTGCCGGAAGTTTCGTCGTGTAGGCTGTGTCCTCCGACTATCGAACCAAAGATGCCCTCCTTTCCGAATCTTGCGTTGAAGTCACCAAGAATGATCTTCACGTCGTACTTCGGGCACATATCATACGTTGTCTCCAAGAGATCGTAGAATGCTTCTTTGGTTGAGTCTTCTCTCCTTTCATGGGGGGCGTGAACACAAATCAGCGAAATGTTCTTAAATTTGCCTTTGATGGGGATTGTGACCAGGCGCTCGCTTACACTTCGGAAGCCCAAGACTTCTTGCCTAAGTCTTCCCCTTATCACAAAACCACAACCCAAGAGCCGCTGACCCTGTTCCTTCAAGCACCCGCCGTAGTAGATATCACACGTTTTCAGTCTCCGTACGCCCTCTCCATCCCATCGCACTTCCTGGATGGCTGTTACGTCAGCCTTTAGCCTGTCCAGGTTCTCCACTAATTGTTCGGCTGCACGTGTTCTGTATAAGGACAGGACGTTCCACGTCCAGATCCGAAATTCATTGTCCTTGTTTCGTTTGCTGGGGTCGTCAACTTTAAAATCATCCATATCCGAGGCTTGTTGTTGTTTCGGAACAACTTTTTTTTACGTGGTAGGGAAGTTACCCCGACGCACAACCCCCGACCCGGAGGACCAGACCCTTCGTATAACTCCAAGGGTAGGGAGCCGGATAAACCGCTCCTTATAGGCCTGAGCTACAAATATATCGTAGTAGCCCATATAAGGTGTTCACTAAGTAGTTCAACCTAACTGGAACTGTAGACGCCACCGTTGATTCCATCTAGAGAATTCGTCCGCTGCCGCCTCGATGAAAGGAGAAGTGCCTTAGTGGGAACACTCCTCCCCCCCTCTCTCGTTGGCTGTCCCCAACAGCTTTCCACGGGGATTTAAACCCCGTCTCCAGCTGAGGTACTAGACACCCGATGTTCACCACGTGGAGGTGAGAGTAGGAGTTGGTAGACAGAGGTGGATTTTGAGAAAAACCTGTGGACGCTTGTGTCCTCTTGAATGCACATAACTACCCTTTTGAACATCCTGAGAATGCTACAACTTGATATTTTACCATCGTTCCTTTGTAACAAACTTATAAATATTAAAATTAAACCTTTCCTAAATTGATGATTCCATCTTTCTTAAATCTACATTCCTTTTTGTATTTCCATCACAATATTATGTGGCTCAATTTTATCTATGTATGTACATTAGGGTGGCGCTTATTTCGACAAAGTTGGAATTTTTTTCGCCCCCCACCCCCTTAAAATGATCTAGGTAGTAAAAAAAAATCTGTGCAAAATTTCGTTGAAATCGGTTGACGTTAACACGTGCCACCGAGCACTTGAAATTTCCCATACAATCACCCTTATTATAGCAGGCGTTTTATTTAAACGACAAATCGCCGGCTGAATACTTAAGTGCCCCATATACAAAAAAAATTATTCCTCAGAAAACGAATTTTAAGGTTTGAAAAATAATTCCGTTATTTTTTACTTGACAATTTCGACTTTTTTGAATTTTTATATATATTAATTGAAGAATCCTTTTTTGTATTTTGAAGTCCTTATGTCAAAAAACGTTACGGTTATTTAAAAAAAAAAAATGAAGTTTGAAAAAAGTCCAAAACGGATATAGAACCCTCTTCCATACGAATACGAAATCTATGAAAACCAAACTTCAAATTTTATATGGATATAGGACTTTTATGCACTGGACATTCGGAAATCAACGAAATTAAAAAAAATAAAAAAAATTCTAAATTTCTGGCATTATTAATTTTTATAATTTTACTTTAAGCGATAAAAACATAAAACAAAAAGTAATATTAATTTACTGGCTGTGCCTTCCTCTATACCAGATTGGATTATATTTAAGTCGATAAGAAACGTACGAAAATGATAGAGCATTTTAACACTTAATTATGAAAAATACTGAAAATGAACTTTGGTCCATAAAATTTCTTAGAAAAATACATTCAATTTTATTCGGAGTTGGGTTTAAAAATACTTCAACATTCGTAGGAGTAAGTTTTGGTATTTTTGACACCTTTTTTTTAAATTAAATTTCTATTTTACCTTCTTTGTTTTTATCCATTTTATTAAAAAAAAAATAAAAAATGCTTGGTTATCATCGACAAAAACTTTATTTAGAATACATTAAACGCACTTATTAAGTTTGTGAACCTGCAGATATATAAATATTCTTATTTAAAATAATTTTTGTTCCTCATTTCTACCTCTTTTATTATTGTTTTCACAATATTTAAAAAAAAGTCGATATTACTTATTCAGCCCTGAAAAAGATCCAAACCAGAATTGAAACGTTGGTAAATAATCAATAAATATTGAATTTTTAATTCAGTATTTTTGGGTTTAAATTAAGGATTTTACATTATTAATTTATTCGGCGAAAATGTTACTTCTTATTTATACTTTTCCAGCTGCCTGCACTTTTGCCATGGATATAGAGCACATAAGCACCAAAAATCTGACTTTTTTTAATATATTTTGAGTACTTAAATGCTCTATATCCAATCTCCCGTGGTTGTGGGGCAATTAAGCATTAAGCGTTTGTATTTCAAACTTTCCTACAAAAATTGTCCCACCTAGTACAAATTTTGGATATACGGCAAATAAGCATCAAAATAACCCAAAAATTTGTGGTTTATAGAGCAAAAGTGCTGTCTGTAACTTCTTTAATAATTGAGATAGAGCAACGGGGATAACGCCAAACGAAAGAGAATATTCGAATAAGTAAAACTGCATCTTTAACTCAGTTTCCCGAAAAAGTGGTCTATGGGGCACTTAAGTATTCGGCCGGCGAAATGTCACTTCATGAAATTGGTATTACGAAAGTCGTTTTGTAGTCGTTTTACTTGGTGTTACGCCATTTGACGTCTGGCGTTAAGTGGAATGTAAATGTTGTTCGACAAAAATGGTATTATAGCTGTCGTTTAATTTCAATAATACGACTAGCAAAATGACACTTTTTGGCGTCCGTAAATTTTCAAACGCCTTGTGTAAAGTTGAATAAAAAATGTTAGTTTTTCAATTATATCATTCTTTTTCTTAGTTTGGACTATTTTTAATTACGAAATGGAGAAGGTAGCAAACCCATAACAAACGAAACAACCCATAAAACTGATGGAACGAAATCCTTCACTGGCAACAAACTTTTCGAGGGCGTCTTAATGAATGGATGATGGGAATCTGCATAAAAGAAAGAAGTGGCCTTTTATAATTTTTATTTATTCTGTTTATTTTTCTCTATGAATTTATCGATCGAAAACATAAGTACATACATACATATATGTACATGAAACTGATACTTATTGGTTGTGCTTTGTCTTTTGAAAATTTCGTCTTGCAGTTCATTCAACAGCTAAGCAAAAGTACCCATATTCAGCCTAAAGTATACATACATACATATGTAGGTACAATACAGATCTGGAAATGTAAACAAAATAGAATATTTCGTTGGAAAATTTTGCATACTTCGTACGTGGTGAATCTAGTCGCTTTTATTTCGATTGTATTTTTTTCCTTCATCTTATTCTCCATTATCCCCAATGCTATCCACTGTTATTTGATTAAACAAACAATTCAACACTTTTTATGTTTGTCCTTTTTAGGAATCAAAAGTTTAAAAGCAAATTATTTTCAGTTTGAAAGAATTAATTTCTATTGTAAATATCAAACTCTCATTATGTGGGACTTGTGTGGATGGCGTTTAAGGAACGTAATACCGACTCTTAAACGCCAAGAAAGTGACTCGACACAAAAAGTGACAATTGTCGTTAAAAAAAAAACGCCTGTTATAATAAGGGTGAATATACATGGAGATTTTTAGCCTTTTACTAAAAAAATCACAAAAAGTCCAAAAATTGATGAATATTAATGAAACTTACCATTTATCTTAAGTACCGTATGGCCTAAAAACCAAAAATATTTCCAGAATTTTTAACATTTTTCTAACCGGTTAAAACTCGAAATAAAAAATTAGTGATTTTTATTTTTTTTTTGCTAAATTTGCTTTTTTTTTCTACCAATTTGGGAAATTAATGGACCTAACGGTAAATTTTAGGATCTTTTTATTTTTTTTTATTTTTATATAAGGTTATTAACATTTTATCATTATAATGAAGTAAAAACTTTATATAATTGCGTATTCATATTAACTCTTAACCTTCATTTTCTCTAAAACCTTGCGAAAATTGAAAACGGTTAAATTTTCGTTTAGGTTATTGAATAAAATAAAAATTATTAGACTCAATACTCAATCTCACATTCTTACATCGACTGCAGCAGAGTGTTTTTAGCAACATTTGGAAATCATTTTTTGTATTCTTCGAGAACTTGAATAATATACTGTTTTTGTTCTTCATTTGCAATTATATATATATTCTGAAATCAATTTAATTCCTCTTCCAGCCACATCGTTGACTATCGCCAAATTTTTTACCAGATTCATGCCGGATTGGTAGTTATTATTGAAATACCAATTAGACGGGTCTTCCTCAAGAAATTTAGTATCAATATTAAATCTTTTGCAAAAAAGTCATAGATTCGGGACTGATAAAAAATCTATGTCCTTATCAAACAAAACTCTACATCTTTTTTTTTTTGACATAAATCGTAACGTTTTGGAATTGGCCCATCTACTTTAACGGAAAATTCTTTGTTTTTAATGTTTTGCACCATTTTCCTCATCTGAAACATTTTCATCGAAAAATGCCATTGCAGTTGACTCAGGACCTAAGTACAATGTGAGATTGAGTATTGTTTTATTGTTTTAAAATTTAGTTTGTTAAAAAAAAATAAATGTAAAAGTACTAATAGTTTTTATTTCATTCAATAATCTAAACGAAAATTTAACCATTTTCAATTTTCGTTAGGTTTTAGGGAAAATGAAGGTTAATAGTTAATATGAAGACGCAATTATATAAAGTGTTTACTTCATTATAATGATTAAATGTTGATAACCTTATATAAAAATAAAAAAAAAAATAAAAAGATCCTAAAATATACCGTTAGGATCATTAATTTCCCAAATTGGTAGGAAAAAAAGCAAATTTAGCAAAAAAAAACTCAAATTCACTAATTTTTATTTCGAGTTTTAACCGTTTAGAAAAATGTTAAAAATTCTGGAAATATTTATGTTTTTTAGGTCATATGGTACTTAAGATAAATGGTAAGTTTCATTAATATTCATCAATTTTTGCACTTTTGGTGATTTTTTTAGTAAAAGGCTAAAAATCTCCATGTATTTTGTATGGGAAATTTCAACTGCTCGGTGGCACGTGTTAACGTCAAACGTTTTTAACGAAATTTTGCACAGATTTTTTTTTACTACCTAGATCACTTTTAGGGGGGGGGGCGAAAGAAATTCCAACTTTTCCGAAATAAGCGCCACCCTAATGTACACACTTTCAGAAAAATTATACCTTTACGCACATTCTTCAATTTGAGATGAATCCGCTTTTCAGCAGACATTAACTAGTTGCCTTTAAGCTACCAGGGTGAGAGTCAGAATCATGATGATGGATCCGACTTCTAAACTACTACTTATAAATACTTCAATTTTTGTATTTACAGCCACAAAAAAAGAAACTTATTTATTAGTATAACCATTTGAGTTTATAATTTCCTATACTGCGAATTGCTCGATATAACTAGTTTTTTTTTTTTTTTTTAAGTTAAGACTTATTTTTAATTTGATGACACCACATCAATTTCTCTAATTGCTATTATTTAGTCACAACTTAATTAAATGATGATTTATTTGTTTATATTATGTTCATTCTTTTGTTAGCGCTGATTGTTTGAACTCATGATGGTCAAATGATTCGTGTGAACTTGGTGTTAACCATTATATAGTGACGAGAGGTGCGATATTTCTGCTTCTAACTAAATAAGTACTTAGATTTTTTTTTGTTGACAAATGATTGAAACGAGCTTAGAGGTTAGTTAGAGGAATATTAATAATTTGATTATAATTTTTGCTTTTCAGATATATGTATACAATATATCCATGTTAATTAGTATCAAAGTTGATTTCTTTTTCATTTCACTTATTAAATTTAATTTTAATATAAGCATCATCAAACCAGTTTTTTGGAGAAGCACAAATCACAAGTAAAAGGATATTAAAAAAGATTATGAGAGATATTTTAAGATTTAATACAAAATTGTATCCCTATGTACAAATATCCACTATTTTAAAAAATTGACTTAAAACAGACAAATTACTATCAAGAAACAACGGCAACACTAGTACTAATCTTTTGTTTTTCTCTTAATCTTAGTCTGTCTGTACACAAAATTTCATGATTGTGGTCTACATCCGTTGCTATTTGGTCAATTCAGAAATCTAGCGACCGATTAGTACAACTGTACATACCCGATTTCATCAAAGGTTGAAACTTTGGTCAAAGTAATATTAATGACCATCAATTACAAAAACAAACAATGGCAGACTGCCATTCCGCTTCGATCAATAAGGTCCTAAATGTTAATTTATTAAATTTATAACGCAAAAGACACTGAACCGGAGTTTAATCCATATAACGATGAGGTCAAAAAATCCGTTGCCAGCTCTTAAAAAAAATGTTTTAAGAAAATAAAATAAATAAAACATTTATCCAAAAAAAGCAGTCTTTAAGAGCAATCGCCTGGTATCATAAAAAGTCAAAAAAAGTATTCTTTTTGTTCGTACAATATTTTTATTTTTTAAAATCTATTTTGGAATTATAAGTCGTGTTTTTTGAGAGCAAACAAAAAAATGATTATACAGAATTTTGTTTGTGTTTTCTGTGTTAAACTATTGCTGAGAAACTGGCTCTTTTTGTTCAGATAAATTATTCAAAAAATTAGATTTCTATTGTTTTTTAAATATTAAGGCTCGTTTCACACACACTCGGTTTCATTCGGTTCGGTCTATATTCGGTTTGTATTCGGCTGTACCTGATACGTGTGAAACGATAAACGATGCTCTATACGGTTTCTATTAGGTTTTTATTTTTGCCGTTTTATCGTTTCACACATATCAGGCACAGCCGAATACAAACCGAATAGGACCGAACCGAATGAAACCGAATGTGTGTGAAACGAGCCTAACAATTGCGTCATATAAACTTAATAGCATAGGGTAAAGATGTCAACTGTGGCTCACTTTTTACTTCTTGCGCTGTTGCTCCTACAATTATTATAAAAAGATATCCATTTTAACTACCTCCATGTTTCATCTTTTAACTTTTTTTAAAGCTACATTGATCAAAAAATATACCAATTTAATTTTAAAAAAATCATTACCTTGTAATTCACTGTGTACGATGGGTGTAGTACACAGTAAATAATTGCATGGTACACAATGAATCAGGGATAAGTCATCCATTTTTCCAGTTTAAACATTTGTTTTTTGTAAAGTTATGCTAAATTTATCAATCTATTAATTTTTCTTTAATAAACAAACAACAAACAAATAGGAAAACCCTCCGAATACAATAAAAGTTTTAGATTATAAATGTTAGTTTTTTAAAGTTATTTATTTTATTAGTTGATACAAAAATACTTTTTGTTTGTCTGTATAGCAAAAAACATAAAACTATAAAAGAAGTCAATAAATAAAATAAATACAAATTAAAATAATTAAAAAAAGAAAAAACAAATTTCATACAAAATTCCTTGTTTCACTGTGTACCACTTTAAAATGATCCACTGTGTACCATGTTGTCGTTAAAAAAAACGTTAATATCTTATAAACTATTTCACCAAAGTGAACAAATTAACAAAAATTATTAAGTTAACACAAACTTTTTCAGTAGGATTCAGAAAAGAGCTTTGAAAATGATAGGTGACAGAAATATAACAGAAACATTTGCATCCCTCGAACACCACCGCAATATTTCATGCCTAACATTTTTTTACCGTTACTTTTATAGTGAGTGAAATAATAGCTAGTGAAATAGCCAGCTGGCATAGCATTCTTCCGCTAAAACAATTCAATCGTAATACTCGTACTTCTAGGAATTTACATCAGTTTACCCTCGAGCCCAACTTCGGACGCATTGTCAAGTATAGAGATGCTTTTTTTCACCCACACAACCCGGATGTGGAATGCTTTACCCGGCTCTATCTTCCCCGGTCATTTTATTATTCAGAGGTTCAAAAGCAATGTGCATCGGTATCTTCTATTTAATCCTTCCCTATTTTGCCAAACCTCGCACTGTGTTTCTTTCAGTCAAGCTCACTTCAATAAAAATAAAAAATATATACCGTGATGCTCTGTCCAAACGTCATAATCCGACCAATAGAACTCAAGAGACATAAGCTTTTTAATCGAACCTTAATCGATTTTTTTGAGACTTTGTTTTGTTGATTTTTTGTGTTTTATAATTCTCCAAGAAAAAGACGATAAGGTCCTCTTAAAAAGCTTATATCTTGAGTTCTATTGGTCGAATTGCCAAGATTATGACGTTTGGACTTAAAGAAAATTACAGAGCATCACGTTATGTATTTTTTAAATGTATTGAAGTGGTAATATCTCTGACAAACCATCACCCACTCGCAAATGCTGAAAAGAAACCTGCCAGACTTTTGTTTTCGATACCACGATATATGCACCTACAAAGCCTCATACTCATATTTTGGTTATCAATCCACTCCAAAAATTTGCTGTGGGCTCTTGGTCTATAAGGTTTGTTGTCCTTAAAGCATCTAGCTTCAGCAAAAATTTACAATTTCTGGAATGTCCCTATTCCCTATGGCCCGGCACGCAACAAAGTTTAATATTGAACTGGCTGCAATGTCAAATCTATAAGGGATGATCGCCAGTTTAGGGCGGATATCAGAAATCAATATCACGTTTTCCTTAAGCCAATAATACAAAACTTCCTTTATCGCTTAAAGTCTTAAAAAAGCCTTTATTTTTCAGAATTTTACTGTACCCCAACACAAACATACAATATTCCTTCCATAATATTTTTATCATAATAGAAACATATTCTTTTTAATAATATATTTTTTATATTTATTTTTATTTTTATAATTCGCATTATTTAATTTTTTTTTTTTGTTCTGATTAGAAAAAGTGTATTTTATACTATTGTGTGTGCAGCTCAGTATATTATTTTTATTATATATATATATTTTTTTTTTTAATTTTCTTTTTATTTAATAAATTATTTTTTATACATACATACATATATGTATGCTGAAATTACTTCCTGTTAATAATAGAAATAATTTTATAATACAAATCGAACTTGTAGGGAATTTTATTAGCGAGCAAATGAACAACCTCTTTAGCAAAACCTTCATGTTTATTTGGAATTTAAGAAGTTGTTTGATTCTTATTTAAAAGAAAATTAAAAATTACGAAAAAAAGTGTAGATATTTTAATTTATTTAATTTTGCAAACACTTTCAAATACATAATTGTATTTATTTACAATAGCCTTAAGATAGGATCATCTCGTTTATGACTTACAAATATTTATGTATTATGTACATTTTAGAATTACAAAACATATAAAATATATAACAAACAAATGTGTCATGTGCATGCTTAGTTTTGCAAAAACGTTATTTATAATGCAAATTTATTTCAGAATACAACCATGGTCAAGAATTCACAAATTTTAAGTTCGGCAACACTGAAAGATTTACTTACAATTTAAATAATGTCCTTAGAAAGTTGTTTCTACTTCTATTTTTTTTAGAAGAATTGATGTTTACTATTTTAACAATGACAGCAAATTTAATCAAAAATTTACATTAACTGTATACAATTTATTGTTCTTTGTGATGGTACAGTATTTTTAAATTTATGAACTTGGGGAAATTTAAAGTTTATTGCAATATGGTTTATGATTCAGAAAAAATAAATAAATAAAAACGATACCGAGTGGATTGTTCATTTAAATTTGTTTTGAATCACAGATTAATGTCTCAAAAGTGAACTGACAAACGTGGATGCCGTTACATACTACAAAGGACTATTCAAGTCTGTATACAAAAGTAAAGAAGGTACTTAAGGTCCAATTTCAAAAGTTTGCTTTATTTAGCTTTTTTAAAGGGTTGGTGATGTTTACTCCAAAAATATAATCCCAAAAACAAAATCCCCCAAAGACAAAATCCCCAAGAGGAAACGGAACAAAGACAAAATCTCCAAGAAAAAAATCCCCAAGAGAAAATCCCAAAATAAGCAGTGCACTTGCACTGAATCAAGCAATAAAATCGCGCGCGCGTTTATTACTAATGCTTCCATTTTTAGAAATTTCTTTATAATGTAGCTACTTTTTTTTGTTAAAATAAAAATAAGTACAATGCTTTCTTATCCGTTTTACTTTTATTAAACAAACAAAAAACATGATTTCGAAATACTAATAGAAAAAAAACATAGTTCATCTAAGAAAAAATCAAACACACAAAAAAAAACACAAAACATAACAACTACTGTTTTTTCTTAAACGATGACCTTCATCCGCCTGTGCCATGCCTCAACACAATTCTGCGTCCTCGGAAAGCTCACGTAACACATACTGGATTAAAATGTATCAAATCATAACTGTAATTTATTAACTGCATCACTTAAGCAAAAACAAATATCTGCGATTCTTTGAGACCTTGGAGATTTTGGAGATTTTGGCAAAAAAAAAATTATTGGGATTTTGTCCATAGCGCTTTTTTCCCTTGGGAATTTTGTCGTGTTGGAATTCATTTTTTGGGGGATTTGGTCCGATGGAGATATTTTTTTTTTTGGGATTATGGGTGTTTCCCTTTTTTAAAAAAATACTTAGAACTTAATGCCAAATAAAAAAAATATAAAGCATTTAAAAGAAGAAGGTGAAATTTTCAATATGTTGAGCAATTATTATTAAAAGTTTCTTACCGATAACTTTTTTGATTTAACTCAAACTCGTTTAATCTACATATTCTTTCTAATTTTGTGTATCATAAACTTTTTACTTAATTAAATAAAAGAACAAGTGGCCTCAGTTATGGAGGTAGGGACTTCAGTTAGATGCTCTCATAGTGATCTCATAGTCACTGCCATGTCTGGTCGCAAATGCCTTGTACTTTTATTTGAATAATATTCAGTCTCTCCCCCTAAGGCGGAAGTAATTATTTTAATTTCTTAATCTTCGTAATTGTTTTTTATCTATGTTATTTTTATGAAGCCTTAATCGGCATTGAAAACTAATAAAATTAAATTGTTTTTTTTTTTTTGTCAAATAATATCAAATAAGTTGCGGAAATGAAATCAATTTCCAAACTTGACATTAAATTACTTTTCTTAAGTATCATAAGGCCAAACACCAATTAGCAAACTCCACTAAATTATTAAGATTTTAAAATTTAAAAGTACACCTTAAGTTAACTCCACTTGAGTCGGTACACGTTAGTTTACACTTTTACAATTAACAAACACGAATAAAGTTAAACAAACACTTTACTCACTTGAATGCATTTCGAAGCTTTCGCGCTTCATCATCAGCAATCACGACCAAACGTTGGGTATGCAACATTGAAGAACTGCTGCTGCTCTTAAACCATATAGCTCACAGCTCTGTTCAAAGGTCCGAATTTTTTTTGTTGTGGCTTTGAAACATTATATTCCTAATGAGTAACGAATATAATGTGTCAAAGCAAAACAAGACACAACAAAAAAAAAAATTCTGACCTTTGATCATAGCTGTGAGCTATATGATCCAACAGCAGCAAAAGTTATTTAATGTTACATACCCAACGTTAAGTCGTGATTGCTGATGATGAAGCGCGAAAGCTTCGAAATGCATTTAAGTGAGTAACGTGTTTGTTTAATTTTTATTCGTTTTTGTTAAATGTAAAAGTGTAAACTAACGACTCAATTAGAGTTAACTTAATTTTAAAAGCTTAATTTATCGAACTTCACGCCGTTCAACATTTTTTGTGATCCACTCAATGGTTCTTAAAAACATATTTCGTAGTTTTGTTTTAAATAAAATACATTCCATAAAATTATAGATTGTAACAAATTGTCCGAAGCAAGAAAAATATGTATAGAAGTTCTGTAACTTCACAGGCATGGGTAAATTTAATACAAGCATTTATATACACTCCCTGTCACTTGTTTGAGGCCACTATTTTCACAAAAGTTTTTTCACTATAAATAGCTGAAGGAAATATTTTCGCCGGAAATTTTTGATATCTGTGAGTAGGTAAATATATTTTACAATAAAAAAGTATAAATTTAAAGGGGTGACTTAGAAATTCCATAGGAATTTAACAAATTATAAAAATGGGCTGCAAAAATGGGTATACAAAAATGCGTCACTTGACGATAAAAAAAGAACAAAACTATTAAAATGTTAACTTTTTTTGTTTTTAAACATTAGTATATTTATGTTTACGTCAATTAATAATGAGTATGCCCGCCATTTTTTGAAATTAGCTCTATTAGACGGTTTGGATTTAAATCATACAGTTTTTTGGAATAATCCAGTGAAATGTGGCTCCAGGCATCGCAGTTAGCTTCGACCAAGACGTCTTTATCTCCAAACTGTCTACCAGCATCAGAAACTTTTCGAAATAGCCAGGCACAAACGTTTTTGTTTGAGTCCGGTGAATAGGGTGGACATGGTGAAAGTCCAACGTTTTCCAACTGAATCCAGCTTCTAGCTACCCTCGAAGTATGGATAGTCGTGTTGGAATATCCAAGGTAGATATTCATGAATATTCTTTAGCTTTGGAAACACCCATTACAGCAGGCATTTGTAACTATTTCCGTTCATGGTTGTAGTTAAAAATTCCAATTCAATTGCTCCACTCCATAATAGGTGATAGCTCCCCACACAATAACACGTGGTGTATGACTGTGATGTCTTGACAAAATAAGTTCTTCTTTTCTTTAATCGCGAAAATAAAAGTTGTAACCATCGGGTCTGTCAAGATTAAACTTTTTTTCATCTGAAAGGACAACCTTTTTCCATGCGTTGCTACAGGCAACATGCTCCCTGCCGTAGTTTTCATCCGTAGTTTCTTGTGTAGCTGATGTAGAACCGGTTTATTTTTGATTTTACCACTGGTTTTAATTATCCTTAAAACCGTCGAAATACTGGCTAATACCCCATTTTAGACTTTATTTTAGGCGCTAATAGTGTGGAATTTGAAGTTAGCTGCTGAATGAGTCGATTTGTTCGGATTGTTGTTCCTTGAGCTGTGCGTCCTTTTCGTTTTTTCCCATAGTTTTCAGTGTCTGTTAGATAGTTGTTGGCAATGGTCTTACTTCTGTTCGGTCTCCTAGCTTTTTCTCGGCCTGAGAACCCCAGTTCCTTTAAAGCATCTATTGATTCTCTTTCTGCTACTGTTGACGTGTTCCCAGAACCCATTTTAACTTAAAATTTAATATAAAATATAGTTTTCTATCCTTTCTCAAATATTTTAAACTTTTTTTTGAAAAAAATCGTCGATATTAGCTTTTACCAAGTTATTTTTGGAATGGCCTCAATCAAGTGACGCAACGTTTTTATATCCATTTTTTGCAGTCCATTTATATAATTTGTGAAATTTTTATGAATTTTCCAAGTTAACTCTTTAGCTTTATCCTTTTTTATTGCAAAAAATATATACCTACTAACACGTAACAAAAATTTCCAGGAAAAATATTGCTTACAGGTATTTATCGAGAAAAAACTTTTATGAAAATAGTGGCCTCAAACAAGTGACAGGGAGTGTATATTACCAAAAAAAAAAACTTATAATTCTGCAGTGCGTTTAATATTTGATTTCCCCGATCATAATTCCGTTTGACTCATAAAATTAACCATGATTTCAGTACCATGACAAAAAGTTGCGTTTACAATGAAAAATGTTTTCTATATCCTCTCACACAATTAGAACGTCTGGTAAGAGTGCAACAGTTATTTGTTAACAAATAAAAAATAATTTCAAATGGAAGTTTTAAAATTAAACTATGTACCTAATTGATTGGAAGGGATGGATTGTCCGAGATCGATCTACATAGGTATATGAATGGGAACAATGTGACACATTAAGTATTATGACATCAGAACTAGTTATTTGGTGTGTTCAAAAAATGAGATTTCCGAGTTTTTACTCCTCCAAAAATTGAGCAAACGAATTTTCACAGCCAAACTCATGCCGTTTTCCATTCTAAGGTTTGGTATTTGTATATTGATGAATCGTCAAATTCATTACGTAAATTCATAAACGTCAAATAATTTAAACTTCACTGTTTCTTTGCAATGCTTATGCTCAACGCAGCTTATGCTAATGCTAATGCAATGCACTAGCGAAAAAGCAACAAGAATTTTTATGATTCTGGTTTGTTTAATGTTTGTGTATCATTCTTTAAAATAATTAATACTTAACATAAAAATAATTAATGCCTGTATGAAATGACGAAAGTGATTGTACATCAAAATAAAGTTACCCGTATTCACAGTTCAAGAAATATCAAAATTTATTATGTGGTAAAATGTCATCTAGATGTCAATCCAATAAGCATACAGACCTAATCTGCCGTCCTAAGAAAAGAGGGCGTATCTCGATTTGTGTAGTTTTGAGATAAATGCATTTTACTGTTTTTGGTTTCTTTGAAAACCATACGAAAATGGATTTAAGCCCATTTTCATTCGTAACTTTGACCCATTTCCAGTACGAAATATGATTTTGTTTCGGCATAAAAATAAGACAATGTTTAAAGATTCCAAATATGACTTAAACTCAATTTCACTTAGGACGGCTAGGACTATACATGATGTAGACTATGAATGAATAATGAATATGGGGTTTTGCACTGCGACCTAAGGATCTATTGTGCCCCCTACTGGAGTTGGATGAGGGTAAACATCTTATAACTCTTCCCCCAAATTTATTTCTCTAAGAAATTTAAGTAGTTTGGAGTACATTCAGAGATGGTAAATCTAGACTAGACTAAGTCTATATCATGGATAGTTCATTTTATTAAAATATTTAACTCATCCCTAAATTAAGTTGTTGGTAAGTCCAATTGTCTAGTTTTTATTCAGAAAAAGCCAATCTGTTGTTAAATGATAATCCAAGTATGTAAATTTAAACAAAACAAAAATATTTATTACGGCCAAATAAAACAAAGAAAAATATAATAACTTCTTAAATTAAATTAATGTTATATTTGTATAAATGCATATTCAATTAAAGAAATAGCCTACTAGTATAAAAAGGTGCAAATAATTTAGTAAGTTTTTTTTTTTAATTTGTAGGTTATATTAATATTATTCTTAACTAACTACCAGAGAGCGTTAATTCTGTTTATTGTATAGTTGTTGTACAACTAGAGAGATTTTGTTTGTTACAAATTCAAATATAATATTTCATTTTTCTTATGGAACTTAAAAGTATGTATAATTCAATAAATATACTCGCTAATATATTCCATTTGCACATTTAAAAAAAAAAAACATATAAGTATTATTGGATTTTAATAGAGAAATATGATTGTTTTAAATTTTTAGTTTTATTATTCGCTGACATAATTTAATTTTGTTCATTTAATTATCACTTCTTTTTTAAAAGATAACTCATTTTGTGAAACTTCTAAGACTAGATTTCGTTTTTTTTTTTGTTTGTATTGATAGCATAAAAGACAATCTGCATGTATGTATATATTTTTTGTTTGTTTGTTTTAATATAAAATTGCAATATGCATTGTGTAGTAAAGAATAGAAAATAATTAACTGTTAATTATTAAAAAAAAATAATTCAATTTATAAAATGTAATGGAAATAAGTGCTAAGCTTAAGAATATGATCGAACAATTAGACGGTTGTTCCATATGCGCTAAATACTGCCCTTGAACTATCTGTATCCAATGAAATATCTTCTGGACTGGCTAGGTTGACGCGGACATTAGAGTTGCGGCGCCTTGCATTTTGCGCTGCTCCCCAGTTATTAAGTGTCCAATGAAATCCAGATGACTGAGGTTGGTCTTCTTGAACCTTTATTGTTGTATCGACCTAAATTTATTGTTCATATTTTGGTTACTATTTAAAATTTAATATATGCATGTACTTAAAATGAAAAAGTACTATGTAATGAATCCAAACAAACAAATATGAGTTAGTGTTATGATGGAAATATAAACAATTTAGGTCAGTTAAGGTTGAAATGCCTGTAAGCTAGCATAATAAATAAATAAATAAATTGGGTGGCGCAACGGCTCGTGAAGAACCAGGACCCAGTGACTAACAACTCGCAACCATTCCTGTGTGCGCGTGTCGACAGGATTGGAAGGGACCTACAATTGTATGCCGAATCCGAACGACTATACAAGAAGCACTTATTCATGACAAGTGATACTCTTGGAGGATTTGTCAATTCCTCGCAAGGAGGCAGTAGCCCTGAAAAAAAGATTTTTAGTTTTTAGGTGGACGAGGCTGGGAAGTGAACCCAGACCTCCAGCGTGACAGTCCAACGCACTAACCATTAAGCTACGGGCTATTACCTGTGAGCAAGCACACTGGTACAGTTCGTAACTGGATTCCAATAGACTTCCTCTGTTTTCCACTTGCAGATTCTTATAAAGTGTACGAGACTTCTAACATTCATATCTATGTTGGTCAGAGCACTAGGCCTCTTTATAACACAAATATCCGGAACGAGCGATTAGGAAAGTTGTAGAGGATTTAAAACGAGATAAGGATGCAATTTTGTTTTGAATGTCTGAATATTGTAATGAGAGGGTAAAGTTGAGCCAGGTTAAAAATTCTACATTCTGGTTGTGCGACTTAAGAAAGAATCTTTGTACTTAACAGTACAGGTTCAACATTCTACATTCTTGTTTGTGCGACTAAAGTAAGAATCTTTGTACTTAACAGTACTTTCGAAGTGGAGCTCAAGGATCAACTAGATTAAACGAATGCGGAAGAATATTCTTCCCATAAAATATTTTACGATCTCAAGTACAGGATCTATTGTAAAGAAGTTTTAAGAAGAATTGATATGCTCGCAGCTGATTTCCTGGTGAAAATGTTGAATGATGTGAGATGCTACAGATGCTCATGTAAAGGGTGGGCCATCTAGTGGTTTATCAGGTTATTTTGACACTGACAGCTGTTTCTCGCTCGAAATCATGACAGTTAGTCAGTATCATACCTCCGCGGAACAAACTGAGTCGCTTTACACTGGAACTTGGAGATTATTGAAAACTTATTTCCAAAGTGAGTGCTGTGTAGCCCAAACAGTTTTGGGCGAAAAAATCATGTTTTCTGACGATGCGCATTTTCATCTCGGCGGCTACTTTAACAAACAAAATCTGCCCCCTCTCGGAAAACCCACACGAGAAGCCAATGCATACACAGAGAGTGACAGTTTGGTGCGGATTGCGAGTGGTGGCATCATTAGACCATTTTTCTTCGAAAATGAGGCTGGGAAAAACCTTTCGGTCGTAACAGAGCCATGTTTTTAGCTTTTGTATTTAGCCCACCCTGTATAAGAACTTTAAAAATAAAGTTATGTACACTTCCTTTTGGAAACATTTTTAAATTCATGAAAAAATGTCTTTAACTGTGGATTATTTGATTTTTTGCATACTATTTTTAACGATTTTCTACTTGGTTGTTTTTCAAGGTGTATTTAAACGAATGACACACAAAAAAAGGTCGATTTTTTGACTAAAATTGTTCAAAGATAAAATTGTTCAAAGATAAGACTGACAATTTTGTATGAGGATTCAAAATTCTTCCTGAATCTTAATCCCCATATTACACTTAATAAATTCTATAATAAGATTTGTCATAATTATAAAGGTTATAGAGAAATCGTTAAAAGTTTATTGACAAAAAACCTGTATTTAAACGAGTGAATTGGAGTGTATACAGCATTTTGCGTTGTATGGCAAATTGTGAAAATTTAGCTTATTGGCGATAAAAATCCGATGTGATTCGTTTACAGTAGCGTAGTGGCTCGCTTCGCGGTTTCAAAGGATTTTAAATTCGTTTGTGGGCATTCACGCCAGTTAATAACTTTTTCCCTTCCCCACAAAAAGCACACTTTCATCAGATTTTTTTAAGGACACTTTTGATTCTTGATCCTAACGACAAATGTTTTCCTGTAATATTTCACCTGTTGTGCTTAAGAAGTCATAATTACATAATGAGAATTTTTTATTACTCTCTTTAAATTTAGCTTGAAAAGTTGCATAGAATTATGTGCCATTATATTTAATTTGACTTGACAAACTCTCATTATCCTCGTTATCACTTTAAAAGTGTCTACATAAAATGCCAATACTTGGATTTTGAGGGACTTTGGATATGCTGTAAAGGGTGAAATTAATAGATATAGTCAAACATGCTATCATGTGTTTGGAATCCGATAGATTGACCACAACTTTTCACTAAGTGGAACTTGAAAGATAAGCAGGATATAAAGGGAATATCGATTGTTAATTAAAACAAAAAATAGCACATCAAATATTTTTTAAAACCATTTACAACATCCCATGCGCATGTTTTTTGAAGCACTTATTTTCAAATAAAAAATCTACCTAATCAATATAAGTAGACAATCTTAAGCAATCTGATGATTGTTGTGGCGGCCATGAAATAGCTATAATTCCAGCCAAATGCAATGGTGGTAGCCCAGTCAAGTAGTAGGTGTTTCATTCAAAAATTCGTAAATATAATATGACTTACCTCTCTTGTCCCACAAGGCAGTGTCTCTGTTCCTCCAGCTGCTGCTGTGGAGTCTCGAGTTCCAATGCTCGTATCGGAATCCAGTGAATCGAAACTTGAGCCCCCACCACCACCACGGTAACGTGCAACCGATTGAACAGTCTTAGGAATTAAAGGTTCATTTAGTCTTTGTTATCTCATTCAATATTTTATAGATCATACCATAATATCGCCATGGCAATCTTCGATTGCTTTCAGAATTTCCCAACACAATTCCGAGTCTAATGGAATTGGCTGTTCCGTATCACGATTGTGTATTGCTATTGCGATATGTACAGGATGTGGAATGGGAAGCGGAATAAGCAACTTATCAGAAGCTGTTTTATCCTGTGTTTTCCTTTTCCACGGACGCCATGGTTTGTTGTTCGGTTGTTGATCATCTAATTTTGATTGTAAGGCAGCACGTAGCGCTCGAACGCGAGGCGTTGTAAGGCCAACTGTCATGTCTCTGTTAAATAACGTAAATTATTTCTAGAATATAAGAATATATACAAAAATGTATACCGCTTTTGTGGCTTCCTAAACGTCAAAGTAATCTTCGATCTTGGATTGAACGCTGTCACTTCCAAAAATGGCAAGTGTACTTGAACATTGCCGCGTGGCGCGTATACATTTCCCAGTAAATCTGGACCATTCGCACCGATAACATCGGTTGCATTTTGTACCATTTGTGTGTAACGCGAAAGATCCAACTGTGAATGAGGTTCCAGTTTGAAATATGTATCCGTTTCAGAAAGTGGCGTTAGAAAGTCTAAACTGAAGATTTCTGTATACATAAGGCCGGCTAATCCAGGCCAATCATTCGGCGAGAGGCCCTTAAAATTGACACAAAACTTTGATGAATTTTAACTTAAGGAAAGAATTATCTTTTTCCTACTTTATTATCCCAGAACTCGTCTTCTGTGATGGAAAGTCTGGATATCACATGACCGGGATAATACTTTTCAAGCATATGGGCGGCTAATTGAATTGCAATCTATAAAAAAAGTTTTTTGTTTATCATTTGTCACAAAAACAAAAACTCACTTACCTTAAGTTCTAAAGTATTCAGCTTTATTCTGGTTTTTACGGCTGTCACTAACCCAGTTTGTAGTTCCCATCGCCTCTTTTCTAACTTCTCATGTAGCGTAACTAATAAGTCTTGAGCTTCACGATCCAATCGCAAAAATGGCCCATTCTTAGCCAATTGCCCTGAAAACGGACCGAAACACGCCTCAACAAACTGCCTATAGTCTTTTTGTGGTTGCATAATGACCCTTTCTATTGCTTGTTGATACGCGTGAAGCTCATCCAACTCCATTTTAGCTTCAAATGCTGCTAATGCCTGTTCAGGTATAATGATGAAGTAGTAATCCAAAGCTAAACCGGGACCAGCAATACGGCGAACAGCTAGACTGTCAGAGGCGGGTACACGACCACATTTTTTAATAAATAGATGGAATGTCAACGAATCCCAGAGCAGTCTCAATGAATATCGTGCAGCCCCAACTATAAGACAGTTTAACCATTTAAAATAATTATTATTTACAAAAGCGGAAATTTACAATTATTATCATAATGCAAGATCAAACACTCACTCGAAGAATGCAATTGCAGTGTACTTAGAAATTAAGAATTGTTCCTTACCAACTAAAACCAAAATTGAAGCTAGAGGACACAAAACCATCGAAACGAAGACGGCAGCAATTGGTTGAATGCATCCCTGAATTAATATATTCCAAACAAGAGCCTCTAATAGAATACAATAACGATTGCGCGAAATATCAGGACAATCCAAATCATAGATCAAAACCATCAAGACGTGCAATCCTGCTGTTAACATTGGCACCCAAATGAATGCCGTGAGTGCCAATAAAATACTTAAAAAACTTGCTGTAAGCGAAACTAATGGAAACACTAGAAGTATAGTCACAGTTCCTAGAAATCCTTTAACAAAATAATTCCACACACGGTTCATGTTTCTGGTAAAGCCTTTTCCAATGAAGCCTAAAAATGCAAAATAAAAACAGTTTTTTGGAATAAATTGCTTTAGGAGAACATTCTTGCTCACCTGTGTCCGGTTCCGTTTCAAAATGGGTTCTTGATTTCGAAACATTGCGCCATAAATCAATCAGCCTCGACGCCAGTGTTTGTGTCATACTACTTTTCTTTGGAAATAAAGTTCCATTGATTTGAGACAATTCTAGATCTGACATAAAAGGTTCCATACAACACAACGCTCGAAGACCTAACGGACTAAACCACGGCACAAAAATGCCTAAGAAAAATATCACATTCCATGTCCAAGTCCATGATCTTTGCACTAAATTTACAATTCGCCAAAATGGCCATCGCGTACTTGTGGTACGCGTAATCTCCTTTTCTACCATAAAAATTGGCTGACTTGGATCGGACCGAGGAGTAACTATTGATGTGGCTTGCTGACTTATCACAGTCGGAATAATCTCCGACTGTCCATGAAACTCTCTCTGAACAATCCAAGAACTCGGTGACCAAATTCGCACAGTCCAATGGAATGTTCGTGTTGGTGTCTTTGCATTTCTTAACTCCTTCAGAAGCACGGGCTCGCGTTCCTTCATGAAAGCCATGTCACGATTTAGGAAATACGACGTCTGGCTGAGGTCGTGCTTGCTACACATACGTAACGCTTCTTCATGGGCCGCCCAAGTTGATTTATACAACTTTGTGGCTTCAGCTGCTCTCAATTTAGACCTCAACCAGGGAGCTATCCGCGACAGAACTGAATGATCGTTGGTTAGACACTTTTGGTGATCTTCGCGTGAGCGCTTCAGTTCTTTTTGGACTTTATCCACAGCTTTATGCATGATAACTACAGATTGGGCTTGTTGAACCAGCAAACGAGGTATTCCATCACCGAATTCTGCCAGTTGTGTGTTTGAGAGGATGGAAGTGTAAACTCGCTGAAGGTATTCTTTCATGACAGCATCATTGACTTCCTAAATCGTAAAACAGAATTAACATAAACAACTCATGTTATCTTCCAACAAACCTCTTCAATTTCTTTGTCAGTTAGCTTCTTCTCTCGTAGTTCGGCAATTAATCGCTCGCGAAAATGTAGAAACCAACCCCTCGTTTCACGCTCTAGTATTCCGACGAGGATGGGCAGCGCCTTGCGCATAATATCACGTGAGAATAGTCTCAAGTCAATCTCTTGGCCCTTTGGTGTCAGAAACAGATACGGAACTGGTTGGGCGGTTTCACAGTTTTTCACGTCTATTTTCTCAACAATAGCCCGCCGCATTTGTTTCCGAACAAAGGAGCAAAGGGAATACAGACAATCCTCAAATTCCGGCTGAAAATTTAGCCAACATTAATTTTATTACAACTTTCACTGAAATGGATTTTTATATCATTATAACTCACTCTACATACTAGTTCCGCAACCAGAAAGCGACATCGTTCCTCTTGGATCTTATAGTCTAGGTCATGTGCCAGTAACGATGGAACACCTAAGAGTTCATACTTTACATGCAATGATTAACACAAACACCTTCCATCTTCAATACCCACCCACAGCCATATCCAGCAGGTTGATAAGTCCATGGAATAGTGCACGAACTGCATGAGCAAGGGAGAAAAAGTGTGATAGCAATCGGCCTCGTGCCGTGACCACCACAAATCGAGCTGCCAGAGCCAAATCACTAAGAAACGAATCATGTGCACGGTATGTTCCTTTTTGTAGGACCAATGACAAACGCCACTTGTGTACTTGTCCAGGAAAATTTAGACTGGGCACATCGAACTCTCTGTTTTATAAAAATATAGGTTATTTCTTTACAAACAAAAAAGAAATTAAAAAAATTGAAAAACATTTTGTGTTTTTGATACTTATACTTAATTTGGGTTAACATGCAACTACAGACTTCTTTTTGATTAAAAATTTTGCGTGCGATTTAAAAATAAATAGAAAATGGGAGTTCATATTGCTTTCTGATTACAGTCGAAAGACTTTTTTTACATTCCTGTAAAACTTACAGATTATAATATTTTGTAATTTAATTTTAATTTTTGTAACTTGAAAAATGTCAACTTAAAACAAAAATACGGTTAAATAAAGACTGTTTCTTATGGCATGCAATTTAGTAAAGGCTAAGATCAGTGTCTAAACTCTTCAAACAGATTGGGTACTAAGTTGTTGCATATTAAGTTATGATATATTAAAGCTAATTGGGCGATTGATTTCTTCGCGACTTGGTGGTGAATGTGTAGCAGAACGTTAAAAAATCATAAATAAAACAGTGAAAGAGAATTTAATAAGATTTCTCGGTCAGAATCAAGAATATACTTTTCTGAATCTGACCTCAGAATTGATGTACTTGCTCAGGCTTTTGAGAAGATATTTTGTATGTGAAATAGTTTTTTTGTTATTGCGGTTTTAATCAGAAGCGGTCAAAAAGTTTTCAACAAAATGGAAAAATCCGAATTTCGAGTGCTGATAAAACAATATTTTTTCCACAAAACAAACATTACGGAAACAAAGGCTCCAAAAATATTATGGGGACTCTTACACATCTATTAGAACAATCCAAAATTGGCTTGCTTAATTTCACTGCGGACGCCCCAGCACAAATTACGCAGAATGCTCTGGTCGCCCGATTGAAGTCGCCACATCGGAAATGGTCCACAAAATCCACGGTCTAATATTGGATTAAGTGAAGATGAGGGAACTGGGGGAGGCTACGGGCTTATCAATCGACTCGGTAATTTCAGTTGTACACAAATATTTGGATATGCAAAAACTTTCCGCAAGATGAGTGCCGCGTTTGCTTTCAATCGATAACAAAAGAAATCGTATAACATTTCAAAGGAGTGTTTGGCCATCTTCAAACGTATTTCAAGCGAGTGTTTGCACTCAAAAGACCAAAAAACAATCTAAACAGTGGACTCCTCCAGATTAATCCAAGTCAAAGAAAGTCAAAGCGGGTGTATAGGCAAACAAGGTGATGGCGTTTTTTGGGATGCGCAATATAATAAATAAATAAATTGGGTGGCGCAACTGCCCGTGAAGAACCAGGGCCTAGTGACTAACAAATGGCAACCATTCCTGTGTGCGAGTGTCGACAGGAATGCAAGGGACCTACAATTTGATGCCGAATCCGATAGTCTAGACGAAAAGCACTTATTCATGACAAGTGATACTCTTGGAGGATTTGTCAATTCCTCACAAGAGGCTTAAAAAAAAACTTTTTAGTTTTTAGGTGGTCGCGGCTGGGAAGTGAACCCAGACCTCCAGCGTGACAGTCCAACGCAGTAACCATTACGCTTATGTTACTAAAGCCCGATGATGGAATTTATTCCGAAACGCGTAGTGTAGGTAGGTAGGTAGAGCGGCGGTCACAAGCATCCTCGCTGGATGACCCAATTAACGCTGTAATGCGCCGTTTTGATACCATAACTCGTTTGACCTGTGGATTAAAAGAACAATTTTTAAGATAATGAGGGTATTTGGTGATAGATCTCCCAAGGCAACATCGCCTACACCCGAGCTCGGCTGCAGTATGCTACGATATGCAATTTGCTGATTTGCCCAGGACGCATACGATCTGAGACTTAGGATGATCATCTAGTCGCACACTCGGATATGGTAATCTCTGTACACCTCCGTCTGTTTGCACAACATGACTTGTGTTTACCAGTGAAAGTACCACCCGCCTGTATGACCAGACGCTTTTATTGGATTTAGACATGTGATGAAACTTATTAAGGATTTGGACATAGGAAAAACACCCGATAGGACCAAAGTTCGCAACTAAAATCCATCTACACTGTGCCAACTAGGCAACTTGTTGACTCACTGGTATTGAAGCGAAGGTTGGCACAACCGTGTGATCGTCCGTTCTAGATCCATTGAAATTTTCTTGGACTTGAACATAGGAAAACACTCAAAAGGGTCGAAGTTCGCAACTAAAGCCATCCACACTGTGCCACCTAGGCACTTGTTGACTGGTATTGAAGCGGAGATCGGCCTAATTGTGTGATCGGCCTAATTGTGTGATCGTCCGGTCCTCGTGCACCATGAGCCACCTTCAAAAACCATTAGTCTGCTAGCTCGCAGTCATGAGTTTGGGAAAGAAGATGGTGCAAGAGGAAACAGAAGTAAATTCTAGATCCATTTCGTCGCGTTGAGGAAAGAAGTCAAATCTTTGATCTTCGTTCCGGAGAGTTTGTTAAGGTCGTCAAAAAAGGGCTTCCCAAAAGATTGTTGCCTCATTCTGGCCAAAGCGGGACATTTACAGAGGATATGAAAGACTGTTTCCTTTTCCTGCTGGTCCCCACAACTACGACAGTGGGTATTGTAGGGGATGCCAAGCTTCGCCGCATGTTCTCCTATTGGCCAGTGCCCAGTGCAGTGGTCATTCCCCTCAATGCCAGTGTGACCCGGAATCCAGATAAGAGTGTCCCTGAGATTAGTGTTCAGACTCAGAAGCTCATCCTGGCATTGTCGTACTAATTTTGAGGATGATGTAGCCGAATTAATAGCTTTGACAGCCGCTTGACTGTCTGAGAAAATAGGTGTATTTCGGTTCTGGTTTGGATTTTGTTTAAGTAGCTTGCATGCTTCCCTGATTGCCAGTACTTCAGCCTGAAATACACTAGCAAAGTCAGGTAGCCGAAAAGACCTGGATATATTTAGGGACTCTGAAAAAATACCCGCACCAACACTACACTCCATCTTTAACCCATCAGTAAAGATAGTTGTGTCGAAGTCTTTCGTCACGACGTCATCATTCCAATCCTTTCTGGGTGGGAATTTAACTGTAAAATCTTTACCGAGGCTCATTGAAGGGGTGCAGTAATCAGTGGGAGTCGAAAACATTTCGGTTGGAATTAAACCCGTGATGTTGATGTGCCCATAGGGTTTGGCAAACCAGGAGTTCGATTCATTTAGTCTTATCGCGCTGCAAGATACCAGGTATTTAATATGTAAATCTAGTGGTAAAAGGTGTAGAAAACCTCCTAAAGCATCTGTAGTGTAATATTTAAAAATTAAATCGTGTAAAGTTTGAGTTATTTAAATAAATAACATTTAATAAATAAATATATTTTATATTTTATTTAATCGTCTTTTATTACGCTACGGGCTACGGGATGCGCGAGGTGTCATTCATATCGATTACCTTTAGAAAGGTCAGACGGTTACCGGAGCTTATTATGCTGACCTTATGGAGCGATTCGACGCTGACTTAATGACAAAAAGAGAGACTCCATTTTCATCAAGACAACGTTCCTGCCCATGAATTAAGGTACGCATTCAGCTTATTCCAAATATGAAGAAATAGCTCGGTGGAAAAAAATTTGGCTGGAATGCTGAGGTTATTTAAGAATATTTTGAGCCTTTCGAAAGAACCTATTTTTTGGAAGGAATACAAAAATTAGAAAAATATTTAGTAGGTACATGAGGCGACAATAAATTTTGGGAGTGGATTTATAACCAAAATCTGAGTATGAGGGTTTAAAGAGGCATATTTTGAGCCTCGTCCACCTAAAAACTAAATGGTTTTTTTTTCTAGGGCTACCGCCTCTTGCGAGGAATTGACAAATCCTCCAAGAGTATCACTTGTCATGAATAAGTGTTCTCGTCTAGCCGTTCGGATTCGGCATACAATTGTAGGTCCCTTCCATTCCTGTCGACACGTGCACACAGGAATGGTTGCGAGTTGTTAGTCACTAGGCCCTGGTTCTTCATGAGCCGTTGCGTAACACAATTTATTTTTTTATTTTTATTTATATTTATTTATTTATGACTAACTGCCGAGTAGAATGGAATCGCTGTAGCGGCCGCTTGTCGCAGTGCCGCTTGTCGCAGTGCCGCTTTTCGCAGTGCCAAAAGATCAAAGCTGAAATATACGAAAATAGTACACAGCGCAGCGCCACAATAAGAAGCTGTAGCTGCATCGATCGCTGTCGCCAAAGTTGAATAATTTTCAACTTATCGCTATTAGCCGCGCTACATTTTGACATATCTGTAGGTCTGCTCTTTCTGCCATTGGGTTCGTTCAGCACATTTAGTTATTTTTTGTATTTGTTTATTATTGGGTTCGTTCTGAGTTATTTTTTCTTTGTTTATTATGAATTTTGAGAACTCAATTTTAAAATTGCGCAAAATGTTCACATGAACTTCCTGCGCTACACCATTGTTCACGACCTTTGCTACATATTGAGCGATTTAATTGACAGCTTGTGCTACAGAGATTTTTATTGCGACCAGCGACTTGCCATTGTGTTCAAGAGGTTATTGGATGAAGTGTATCGAGCTAAAAGGAGATTATGTCATGTAATACATTTTTATCCGAAAAGTGAGCTCCTTCTTTAAATTTTCAGGGACTTATTGAACCACCCTCGTAAGTACTATCAGGTGCTGTAATGCTTTTTGTGGGCAAAATGTTATTGGTGATTTTCGGCACTTTTATACTAGAATATCTCGAAAATCGGAACCAATCTATCAATTCTGAGATAAAACAAAGTGATTTATTCAAATTAAACTCGCAAATATGGTCTTAATCACTTTAAAACTCACAAATACGAAAATTAATACAAATCGTTAGTGTCGTTTCGAAAAATTGTATATTATAGAAAAAAACATTTAATCACCCAAGGATATCGCCTGCAATTTTACTTGACAAAAATCCTTCTAAACTCGTTTTGCTACAGTAAAAATCTCCTGTGAAGTCGAATTCCATTTTGATATGCTCATAAACCATTAATTTAAAATTCACGCTATTGAAATCGGACAAACAAACTGATTTTCATCCTGTCAACACTTGTAACTTAATAGCTTCCTTATTGCGCCGTAATATAAGACATCTACTTCTTGTACTGAAAGGACAAGAGTTATTCTAGTGCTGCCTAGTTCTTCACTATTCCTCTCAGTTATCGTAACATTTAACTACTACAAAATTGCAAACAATCAAGTAACCTTGGTATTGGGAATTATATGTATTGTGATTTGATAGTGAACTTGAATACCATCGCATCAACCTCTTAGAAGCTATGGAGCACATTTTGTATTATCGGCACTTATAACAAAATATATAATCCATATAAACTGTATACCTGGGTATCGGCAAACACAGCGTTAAAAGTTATTTATATCTTTAAAATAAAATGTATCGCCTATTAAAATAAAAAAAAAAACTCGTGTTAAATAACCATGCATTCTATAGGGAGAGACAGACAAAATCAGCATTGATAACCAGAATATAAATAGGGATATCATTATGTAAGGAACAACTTAAGATAAGATACACCAATAAAATTCACGTTAAATAAACAGAAACAATGAATAAAAAACATTTTTTTTTTCAACTTGTGTATATGTGTGTAAACTTAATTTGGAACTTGTGAACGGTTTAAAATTTTAAAACTGTATAAAACATTATTTTTTAATTTGTTAAACATATAAAAATGAAAAAGAAAATAACACCATCTAATACGACAACTAAATATAAAAAACTTTTTTCTTTTTTTAAATCCATTATTGTTTCACATAAGCTTAGTCTTTGCCAAGACACGGTGCCCCATGTTTGCATGGTTGTTTTTTTTTTTTTTTTTTGGTTATTTACCCATTAGCTCGAATTGTTTCCAATTGTTCCAAAGTTAATTTCTTCGGTTTTCCGTATTTATCCTTTTGCAAGCTTTACAGAAATATTTTTTTATATGCATTTGTTTCGGTTTTTTTTTTTTAATTTCATTTTTTAAGTTTTTGTTTTTTTTAGGTTCAGAGTAAATGGTAGTGATAGAATATAATGAGTGACAAAACAGAAAGAGAACAGAAAGTTGTCCAAAAAGAAGCGGAAACTTAATTTGTGGTATGATACTCTCGTATTGTACACAATCAACCTTTCAAAGTGCTAATTTATAAAATTACCAATAAGTAAACTACGTTAGTAGTGAGATTAAAGAACTAAATACATTTTGAATATGTTAGTATTATGTATATTTGCTGTTTCAATTAAAAATATAAACTTTATTTAAACGAAGACAACTGGAGGTTATTTCCTTAATTGAAAACGATCCTGCAATATCGTTTTAACGATTGCTCTCCTTTTTTTTTCTCCAAAAATGAGAAAGAGGTATAATTGTCAAATGGATATCGTTGATTTTTTCTCATTTTACGGAATGATCATTCCCATACAACGCCCCCCCACCCTGACCATCAACAGAAATTGCTTGAATTTCTTACTTAACAAATAATTTCCTAGTTTATTTTAAAATATTGTATTAAATATATTTTATATTGTCAAAATCTTTAAATCTAAATTTGCATATCTTTTACTATGGTTAGCTAAAAAGTTATAACCATTTGAACCCAATCAGACAACAGACATGATTCAAAACCAAAAAAAAATGAAAATATTTCTTTTATTTATTTTATTTCATTATAAAAATAACTCCGAAAAAGATGAACTTTAGTGGAGTGTGGAGAACTTAAATCTGATGTCTCAAGCATGTTTTAGGAAATACCGTCAATTTTAGGAAGGACTATCAATGTTGTGGGGATAACGCTCCTCCCCAGTCGCAATGGCAAAATTGCATGAATTAAGGTTCGAGTTACTCCCCCGTCCAGCTTATACTGGGGATTTGGCCTCCTGCAACTATTCCTTACTTCCAAATATGAAGAAATGGTTTGGTGGACAAAAAAAATTGGCTCGAATACGGAGGTTGTTCAAGAAACAAATTAATATTTTGAGGCTTTTGAAAAAAAAAAAACAATTTTTTGGAGGGAATATAAAAATTAGAAAAACCTAAGGTGTATCGAGCTAAAAAAAATTATGTCGAGAAATAAAACCTTTTTTTTCCGACCCACCCTCGTACTAGTAATTAAACTTTGCTTTTCCACTAGAGACAAGGATGAACATTTTGCTCGTTTCATTCCTCACTCTTCAACTTTTTCGCCTACAAATGTTGGTTTCCCCAAGTTAGTCTGGTTCAAAATTGACGCAGTAAGTGATTGCCCACTTATAGGCTATTGATTATGTCCTAAAAGACAGGGCTATAAGGAACTAAGACGTTACCGGGTTTTTATTGTAAGAATCATTGTATGGGTATTAAAGATGAGAAAACCGCGGAGTGCTATTAAATGAGAAGGTGCAATTTTGAGGAGGGGGGGTGGTAAATGCAACGCTTTTCGTTTTTTGTAAATAACTCGAAAACCAAGCAAAATCTCGAGAAAAAAAATGCCGTTAACCTTTATTGTAGAGAATTAAATTTACTATCGAATAAGCCTTTTCAAAAAAATTTAAAACAATTTTGAATGTGCTTAAAAAAATAAAATTGCAAAAAAATTCAAAAAATTGATTTTTTTTGTTTTTTTTTTACTTATTTGCCTTTAACTTTTTTTCCGGTCGTGATAGGTATTAGGAACTGCTTCATATAAAAGAAAGATTATAAAATTTTCTTTAAAATGGCGAATTCAGAACTTTTTTTTATACTAAATTAACAAAGATATAGTCGCTCAAAGTAAGCAATTTTTTCGATTTTTAATGTGTTTGCTTTGACATTATTTTAATTTAATTTTTTGCAACAAAACTTAATTTTATTTAATAAAATAAGAATAATAAGTTTATTTATCAATTATAATTGATTATTATTACAGCCTTGTTCCTTTTTATAAAATGTGAAATTGAAAATCATACAAAAATAAAATAAATATGTTAACTTCTAGATTTGATTAAATCTCTTGAATATCGCCATCCATGTCTTCAAGAATATCATCTTCTTCTTTGTGCAAGCCATCTAATGCTGAATTTGAAGATTATTTCAGATATGAACTATCACCGTATCGAACAGCAATTTTTGACGGGTTAAACATGGGAAAAAAATAAGAAATCAGACTTATGTGAGTTTTTCACACCCGTTGAAATTAATTGTATCGATAATATTCAACACATTATTGATGGCGGAAGATGATATTCTTGAAGACATGGCGATATTCAAGAGATTTAATCAAATCTAGAAGTGAACATTTTTATTTTATTTTTGTATGAATTTCATTTTCACATCTTAAAAAAAGTAACAAGGCTGTAATAAAAATCAATTATAATTGATAAATAAACTTATTATTCTTATTTTATTAAATAAAATTAAGTTTTGTTGCAAAAAATAATAATTAAAATAATGTTAAAGCAAACGCAATAAAAATCGAAAAAATGGCTTACTTTGAGCGACTATATCTTTGTTAATTTAGTCTAAAAAAAAAACCTGAATTCGGCATTCTAAAGAAAATTATTTTATTAATCTATCGTCGATCGACAATCGCTAACGAGCGATCAACGATCGACAAATTGTGAAATCGGTATTGTGGTTGTCGATTGCGTTCGACAATTATCGAAAATCCGATCACTCGTTGTCGACCGCATTTTTGTGATCGACGGGATCAAAATCTGAGTGTTTTTATTTTAAAAAATGTTTTTTTTTATAAGTAAAATATATTTAATTATTATTTTTAATGCAGTGCGAAACAAGTTTCCATGAAAAAAAACAGATAAGACATCAATGCACCCAATAACTCCTGAGAATACATTTTTGTTTGGCGTATTTTACTTTCGTTTATTTTGGACATCCAAAGTGTTTCCTTTACACTTAGCACTTCTTTTAAGATTAAGGATACAGTAGATTGAGCCAATCGAATACAAAAATCATTTCCTACACTTAACTGACATGATGCTGGGCACAGAGTCGTAACGCGGTACCCAGCTTCAGTTTTCCATCATTTTCAGAAAGTAAATTCATAAATGCTGGCTTGAATAATCAAAAATAGTTAACAAAGCTACAAAAGACAAATAATAAATGAAAAGAAACAAAAACTAAAGAATCAAGTTAATCCGTACGATTTATCAGCTAACTTCAAGGGGTAAGATGAATCTCTTATATTTCGCCGTTTTCTAATGGAATCTTTAAGTTCCATTTCTTGTATTTTCTTCTGAATCTTTTTCACTTAACCACGCTTTGATTGTATCAATTTTTTATTTTAATTTATATTTTTATTAAAATATTTTTTTTTATTTCAAACTTCACGAAACGAATTAAATAAATAAACAATCCTATCTGAAAAAATCAATCTGTCAAACGTCAAGGTATGAATTCACAATTTATACTTTTTCATTCTCAATGTATACCTTTTCATTCACAATAACTCATATACTAGTCGACCAAGTTACGCAATACCGATCGAGAAATCAGTCGATGGTGATGATCATTGAAAGTGCGATCGCTGATCGACAACCGCAATAGGGCCCTCTCTTTTATATAAAGCAATTCCTATACCTATCTCTACCGGAATAAAATTTAAAGGCAAATAAGTAAAAAAAAAAAACAAAAAGCACAATTATTTGCATATTTTGCAATTTGGTTTTTTATTTTACATTAAAAATGTATTTAAAATTTTTTGAATAGGCTTATTCGATAGTAAATTTTATTCTCTACAATAAAGGTTAACGGCATTTTTTCGAAATTTAGCTTGGTTTTCGAGTAATATGCAAAAAACGAAAAGAGTTGCATTTACCCCCCCTCCTCAAAATTGCAACTTCTCATTTAATAGCACTCCGCGGTTTTCTCATCTTCAATAACCCATACAATGATTTTTACAATAAAAACCCGGTAACGTGTTAGTTCCTTTCTATATGACAAACACAGGGTGATTCACCTAAGGTTTGACAAAAAGCTATAGTGTATAGGTTGGGTCTTGACAATAAAAAAAAATCGTATAAGACTGGGGTTCATTTTAACCCGTTTGGTCGAAAGGGGCAATTTTTGAAAAATGTTGCATTCTGTTTTAAGTTAATTTTTAAGCAAATTGCCACTCCCGCATAAAGCAGGGGGAATGGACCTCCCCAAACAAACAATTTGTTACTGTCTTAACCTAACCTATACGCTCTACCTTTTTGTCACACTTCAGGTGAATTCCCCTGTATATGTCTTCAAAGAATTATACAACACAAAGTTTGTTTTTTTTTAATTGCAAATCTATGCGCAATGAGCGGC
This sequence comes from Melangyna quadrimaculata, assembly GCA_949320155.1. Lineage (NCBI taxonomy): Eukaryota > Metazoa > Arthropoda > Insecta > Diptera > Syrphidae > Melangyna > Melangyna quadrimaculata. The sequence continues at coordinate 202,037,999 of OX439483.1, read as the reverse complement.
AGAAAGTTTACATTTTGTATCCAACTTTATAAAATCATCAACTTGAGCATTTTGTGCAATCAGAAAAGAATTTGAAATCTGCATTACTTATGTCATTTGGAAATCGTAATAAATTAATTTCTTTCAACTATGACTTATAAAAATGAATATCATTATCCATGTTGATTCCACTATTGTAAAACATCTTTTTCCCCATTACATGTAATATCCTACGAAACCTCATACACAAATTGCAACAAAACAGTAAATTCAATTAAATGGGAAAACATCAAGGTTAATGTGTACAATACTCTTTATGAATGAGTGAATAAGAATAAATGCAATAATGATCTTGATAGTTTGTCAAGTGCACAAACTGTAAACAATAAAGTACCATTGTCTCGAATATTAAAATAAATCGTAAACAAAACAACAAAAAGAATAATCCAACTCCTCAAAAGCAACTCATTTATGTCTTTGACTAAACGAAAAGAATATGAGTAGGCATATACATATTAAATATAAAGTATAATCAAAGAAAAAGAAAAAACAACAACTGTTTAATTAACATATCCGCATTGTTTGCAAAATTATTTAATGATCATGATAATCACACCCAAATCAAAATAAAAAAAGGAAAGGTCAAAGAAATTTACAAACAAAAAATAAAAAAAAAATTAACTTAATTAAACAGAATAGAGAAATTTTGTGGATTTGTAAAACAAACTTACCCGCGTTCTCGTAAGGCTTTGAGTTGTGAGTTGGTCAAGCGCCTTGGTTCACCCGAACCGTCTGAAGCGACTGCATCTAATTCATCAAATGGCGGCGAAATAAATAAATCTCGCAGGTTAATTGGGCTTTTTTTTCGGTTAGTCACTTGATTGCCAGCTGCTTGTGTATATGAAGTTCCTGCCAGAGGTTGTGGGAGAGCTGTAAGAGTGTTTAAATATTAATGTTTTTTATTTTTTTAACGGAAAGTTAGGTCCTTACAAATTGGAAAAGTTTTCCAGTGGTAGAGAAATTGTTCAGCAACTAGTTTAATATGCTCAACTAGCTGCTCTACTTCAGGCGGAGCTCCAACTAAGTTTACCAAAAAATTAACAGGCTCACGTTCTGGCCCAGCCAAGCAAAGTGGGCGTGCATGGTGATTGCCCGAGGAATGATGTTCCATTTGCATCATTTTGGTAATAATTATGTTTGCATTAATCTAGTTGAGCGATCAGATTTCGAGTATTTTTAATAAATATCCCTTCTTGTTATGATGTAGGTTGGCATTCGGGCGACATGATTTGAGAATTTCTCAATCCGTCTTAAATTGGTTGAATTTTTCTGGAAAAAATAGGAATGAGCTTGTATTAAAACTTAATATTAAAAAATTGGAAGTAACTGTATAATGTTTGTCTTTTGAGCAATTCTGACTGAACGACTTGCAGATTCTTGTGAAGCAGCCTTATAACTTGCGAAACAACTGAGACTTAAATACATGCACCAGAACTAGTACCCCAGATTACTTCAATAGCCCACCAACTGGCTTAAAGTGTAATGCTAGGTTTCAACTTGACATTGAAAGACGCCTTTTGAAAAAACAGGGTGGGTAATACCTACTCTCTACTACTGTTTTCTTTGTCAAAATTTGTCAATTGGCCAAGCCTAGCATAAGCCAAGAATTAATACTCTTAAAAATACAAACTTATTTGATACTTCAAAATAAGTTAATATTGAATTATACGTTTGTATTTACTTGTACTTATTATTAATCGCTTTAACGAGGTAAGCCCTCAAAGATATGTTATCAAGCCAATGTCAATAGATATCAGCTGTTTTATCTTAACTTTTTCCGTTACCTTATCTTAAACGCTGATTATTTTTTAATAATTTTTTTTGTTTTCAGGAAAAGGCGGGAGGGGCGCCTAAATGGGGTTTAACAACCAAAATATTTAAATAGAAAACAAATTACTTAAAAACAACGCAATATTTAGAATTTTGTGCTACAGCAATTTTTAAAGCAAAATTACTAATCTTTAATCTATATAAATAAAAGAGAAATGTCGTCCGTGTGTGCGCGCATAGCTCGAGAACGGATCGTTCGATTTTCACGATTTTGGGCTTGATGAATTCGTATTGACCCAAGGAAGGACATAGGAAACTGTAGGAAAATCCCGAAAAATTTTCAGGAAAATTAGAAATCAGGGATCATCCTCTTATTAATGCATATCTCGAGGACGGTGTCTTCGATTTTCACGATTAAGGGCTTGATGGATTCGTATTAGCTCAAGAAAGGACATAGGACACTGGAGGAAAATCCTGGACAATTTTAAGGAAAATTGGAAAACAGGCAATATCCAGTTTTTAATGTATATCTCGAGAACGGTTACTTCTATTTTTACGATTTACGGCTTGATAAATTAGTATTAGTTCAAGGAAGGGCATAGGAAAGGGCATAAATTGAAAATCCGGGAACAGCCGGATTTTAGTGCATAACTCGAGAACGGTTACTTTTATTTTGACGATTTAGGGCTTGATAAATTCTAATTGGCTTTATTACAATACGTGGAAAATTGCAATTGGAAACGAACATGCTTTACGAAATGGCCAGTCCGCTGCAGATTTCTCCAGGCAATTTATTGGCGAGAGGCAATGGCGTGATACCAGTGGACTTAGTCACCGGCCTTATTGAATTTCTACCGAATTCAATTCAATTTACAACAACGCTGGAAGAGCTCATCGCGAATGTTTTTTCCGAATTTCACTCAAAATTGTTAACCATGATTGGCTGAGTTCACGAGCGATTTTGGTTGCGAAAAACAAGAATGTCGATCATTTGAATCTCGTTATCCAAAATCAAATCGCCGGTGAGTTACATAAATGTAAATCCGTGGACTCCGTGATGGATGAAAACGAAGCCAGCAACTATCCCACGGAATTTTCGAATTCTTTGGATGTTCCGTGCTTTTCACCACACAATTTAAAATTGAAAGTTGGCTCAGTTATAATTTTGCTGCGCATCCTCAATGCATCAAAACTTTGTAACGCCACGATTTAGAGGGAAAAATTCAAAGGCGAAGATGTTCTCATTCCACGGATTTCGCTTATTCCGAACGATTTGCAATTCGTATTTAAGCGTCTTCAATTTCCAGTGCGTCTCGCTTTTGCTATGACAATTAACAATCAATAAGTCGCAAGGACAATCGCTGGATGTTTGTGTCATCAATCTTGAATTCCCATGTTTCTTACATGGTCAATTGTATGTGGCGTGCTCACGTATCGGCAAACCTACCACTTTGTACGTGTACGCGCCTGAAAATAAATAAAAGTAAAGAAGCGGAAGGTTGGCCGACACGCCAATCATTTTGGTTTCATTGAAACACATCGACATTGTTAATTTATTTATTTTTATTTTATTTAATAAAAGAATGTTAATTGACGGAATAACATGAAACATCATTGTGCATGATGCTCGAAATTATTATTTTCTTTACATAAATGAATTTAGGCGGAACGAAGTTCGCCGGGTCAGCTAGTTTATTATAATTTTAAATCAAATTATTGATTATAATATGATTATCACTAGACTACAAATAGCGAACTTTCGCTAGTCTGTTCGCTCAAAGAGTCAAAACATATCGAACTAAAATTCTATTTGATAACACTATCGAATTTAAAGTGAAAGACCTTTAAATCATTTGTTATTGTTTATTTTACGCAAAATTTAAAATTAAATAAATTGATATGTATTTAAAAAGAATTGCCAATCGATTTCCAAATTCGTAGGTCTTCAGCATCAAATAAATGGTGGATTTGAAAGGCAAGTGCTGGATCTCAAAGGTCTCACTGTCAAAATGCTGAGGAAATAAAATTTTAAATTCGCTTGCTCACATCCGTCGAAGCTAAATTTGAGTTCTCATTTCCTGAACTTGCCAAAGCCATTTGATTTGAGGACGGGACACGGGATCAATCACTAATTTTGTAAGAATAATGAACATGACTATGTGGAAATTTATTATTTATTTTGCCAATTAGAAACATAAATGCGTATTTGCTATGAACATAAACTATCGATAATACCGGGATAAGTGAAATAAGCTAAATCATGAAATAATCTAAAACGATTATAATGAGAGCCTTTAACAAAATACTGCCCGTTTAAAAATAACGAAATATAATTTTTTTTTAAGAATTTTTTTTTGTAGTTTTTGTTTCTTTAGTTTTCAAATTTATATAAACTTAAAGACATATAGAATTTCTCAGCATCTTAAGCGGACGTTTATTTTATTGACATATTTATTTATTTTAATTTGATTGCAAATTTAAGTTCCTCAAATTACACGCCACTACTTCTGACATCTTCAAACATTTAAAAAAAAATGTATGAACACACAAAAGCAAAATTATCTGAAACACATTATTTAATTGAAATTAACTAGCAATACAAAAATGTTTATGATTATTAATATAAAATTAATACAATGTAGTCAATTTTTCTACATTCAAACCAACAAAACAAAAGTTACTTAATACAAAAACTTGTTCCACATGACATGATTCAAAATTACCTCTAACCAATCCCTCCCAATTTTAAGTATGATATTACACATTTAAATGAAAAACTATTTGAATAAGTGACCAGAACAACACTGCTCTATAGCTCTGTCTTCTCTGATTGCAGTTGCATCCACATATGGGTGCTAGCTCTACCATGAAATAATTTGAAATGAATTCATTTCACCACTGCTAGGCACGGGCATAAAGCATTTAAATATCTTCCTCAAGTTTCTTTAAGTCATCGTTGCAAGAGTGATTATAAAATTGAAGCAAACGGGCATATAAGAAAGAATAATACAGTCAAATCTCTTGAATTCGGAAGATCAATTAGTTAAATATTTTTTATTTTTAAATCCGGCTAAATGATCATTTCAGCAACTAGTTATTTATTTTCTTCTCATAAAGCTAACGAAGTGATTGCACTTTATTCAGGAAAACGTCCGGTGAAAACACCATCTCAAGAACTGGTCCTTTCAATTGGCCACCAACAAGATTTTGTGATTTGACACCATCGGATTAACTTCTATGGGGATATGTGTAATTTAATTTTTAAGTCGATAGACCCGAAAAGATTGAAGTTTTTGAAGTTTTTGAAGACGTTTGAACAACGCATTGAAAGACATTTGCAAAATAATGTGTTGCGCATTATTTCTTCAAAAGTCTTTGAATCCATCCCCGAGGGACGGCGCAGTAGAGAAAGGCCGCGAAACCGGTGGCGCATGCAGGTGGAAGAGGACCTCAACCAACTTGGCGTGCGAAACTGGAAGCAGCTAGCTAGGGACAGAGCTGGCTGGAGAAGGCTTGTTGGTTGAGGCCCTGGTCCACACCGGACCATAGCGCCAGCATAAGTAAGTAAGTAAGCATTATTTCTTCAACTCATGAATCAACTTTTTGAATTTTGTCTGGTGTTGGTTGCAGTGTTGTCACTTTACCACACTTTTTGTTCACCCATGACAACAAACAAAATAATTCCAAATATTTTGTTTTCATATATAAACAAAATATTATACTAGCCGTGTTTATTGAGAGAGTGACTAACAACTCAGCTAAATTTATACACGCAAAACAATAAAAAAACAAATTATTATAGAGAATTTTGCTTGTGTTTTCCGTGTAAAAATTTTACTGAGTGGATAGTCACTCTTCAAAAAACACGGCTATTATTTACCTCGATTTATTTCAAGAAAAAAAAAATGATTTTGTTTGCTTTAAATGTGTGTCTCTATCTTATTTACGCGGCCATTCAGTGATATTCATTGCATATTTTATATGGGTTGCACTTGTCACTCATTAAGTTAATGTTCATCTGCAGAGTTACCTCTGGAGCTAGAAAATCTGGTAAGAACGAGTTGACTCATATAGTTTCAAACTTAAGCAAAACTCGGTGGCTATCCCTTGAAGCTGCAGTCAACTACTTGGTTGAATAAAGAAATTGATACAAAAAAGGTAAACAAAATTGAAGCTATGATTTTTCCAGACGATAGTGTGACCCCTTGAATTTCTTAGGGGTTTTGCGTCTTTTTTGAGCCACTGCATTGACTGCTGCTTCGACTCACGTTCAAAATGATGAACCCAAGTTTCATCTCGTCACAATTCGGCCCATAATTTCAGCCCTGCTCCCGATACAGACATTCAAAAACTCACGTGAGCACTTCCCTCGCTGTCGTTTCTGAACAGCTGAAAGCATTCTCGGCACCCTTCTTGCGGTGGCATGCTAAATTGCCAAAGTGATCATCAATATTAAAAATGGTTAAAGGTGATACTTTAACCATTTTTGCAAGTTGTTTTTTCTTTAACCGAGAATCTTCCTGACCAAGTTTCTCGACTTTTTCGAGAGTTTCTGAGAAAGTCACCTCAATCGGCCAGCCCGAGCAGGGAGCATCTTCGATTAACTATTCGCCTTGTTTAATAGACAATCCCATTTATCATTGTTTTTCCAGGACAAAAGTTCCCGTATACCGATGACATCTCTTCCAAAATAATCTGCGACGTTTTTCCTTGTCCAAGAACTTTATCATTACACGAAACTTAATTTTGTCCATAATTAATATTTTTCTTCCTATTGATTGCGATTGACAGCGAAAACATATAATAATGACCCGACCTGAACCAAAATTGGTATAGATTTCCCTAATGAATGTTCAAAAAATACAATATAAACAAATTTCATCCACGACCCCTGCAACCACTCTATTCCGCGATTTTTTTGACGCCCTTTCGTATATAGTAACACTACCTAATATTTAAATAAAAAAATATTTTTTTTTAAGTAATACTTATATGTATACGATATACTCAGGTATGTATATAATTGTGATACCAATGATCTATGATTTCACAGTTAAAAAACTGATTTTTGTAACATGCATAATAATCTAAAATTTAATTTGCGTAAAAAAAAAAAACTAATGATTTGATTTTACATCGAAAGTTTAAACCCATTTTTTGTAAAATTTAATTATTTTTAACTTAATTTTAATAAAATGGATTATTTGTTGTTTTTTTTTTATTCTGGTTAAAGCATTAAAATAAAAACTAGAAACAAAAGTTGTCTTATCAAATATTTTGAAATTTAAATTCTAAAATCTAGGTCTACCTATTTTTTTTAGCAAAATCTTCCACATTTCTTAAATTGGTAGTGACAACACTGGTTGGTTGCGAAATTTTATGTGCGTTGGTTGGATGCGACTAAATTTGTGTTAGTAGTAGTAGTTTATTTCGATTTTTCTTTTCAACACCGATTTATATATATTCTTAACTCTATGTAACATAGTCACTTATTTTCTATTACAATTGCCGACTTGGCATTGGTCTGGCTAAACAAATTATTATATTACGATATTTTGATATTACAAGATACAAAATTCAAGTTATTAAGACTTTGTCTTTCACAGTTTAATAAAAATTAAATACGTCCATTCAACAAGACGATATCTTAACTAAATTCTGTGTTTACGACTATTGTTTTGACATCAACTTGCTTCTTGGTGCATTCTGTTTTTTTTTTTTTCTTTTTTCTTCATTTGTATTATATTTTGTAATATTATAAATTCGGCAGCCAATTTTTTTTTACTTTGACAGGAAACCATGCTTAAATCAGACCAAATTTAAGAATTTTAATATTTTTCAGCAGTGAGATGCATAGTCAATAAAAATGTGTACCAAACTGGATTCGAAATTATGTAATCAATATCTGGGTAGCTACAGGCTATATAGTGCGTGCTTTGAAAGCGTTCCCCAACTAGTGATTCTTGGTTAAGTGTACAAACGTATCAACTCATCCATCAACTTATTGCGCAACTATATGAAAAATCAGTTATAAATAAACTTTGTCAAAATCTAACAAGTTTATCAACTAATGTTTTATCAACATCTGTGTAAGTTTGTCAACTATGTGTACGGGGCTACCAACACGTTTTGTTGTCGTGAAGAACGTAAGTTTGTGCACCAGTGTAAGAGGTTCTAAATTTGTTCATCCTACTATGGATTTGAATGACAAGATCAACAAAGTTGGTTGAGCTTCTCGCGCGCACTTATGCCGGTCCTCCACTTAGTGCGAGAGAAGCTCAACCAACTTCGTTCAACTTTTCATTCAACCCCATCGTTGGATGAATACAATTTGGAATTTCTTACACTAGCGCAGTAACTTACGTTCTTCACGTTGAGCAACAAAGCAAGAGGTAAAATTGAACAAAACGTGTTGGGAGCCCCGTACACATAGTTGACAAACTTAGTCAAATGTTGAATAACCTCGTACACCTAGTTGATCAACTTGTGTAATTGTTGGATAACTCCGTACACTTAGTTGAACAACGTATTCAATTGTTGAATAGCTCCGTACACATAGTTGACAAACTTACTCAAATGTTGAATAACCTCGTACACTAGTTGATAAACTTGTTCGATTTTGACAGAAAAAAAAAGCTTATCAAGTTGGTCAACTGCGTTTTCGTATTGGTTGCTCAACAAGTTGATGGACGAGTTGAATCCTTCGTACACTTAACCAAGAATCATTCGTTGAGGAAATTATTCAACACACGCACTATATAGCCTGTAGCTATATATTGATGAAATAATTTTGACTCGACTTCGGTACACACTTTTTTGTCCACTCATTTCTTTGCTGAAGAATATTTAGATTTTTTAAGCTGTTCTGTATAAAGCATGATTTCATCTAAAAAAAAATGGGTGCCGTATTTATAATATTAATTAATAATAATATTATTAAATATTATTATTATTACATTAATAATAATATAAAATGAACTACAAAGGAGGAAAAGACAAAATGCACCAAGTTGCAAGTTGATGTCAACACAATAGTTCAACTCATGCAAACACATAAATTCCGGTGCATGCAACATAACGCACAACGTCTGCCCCAACCGACACCAGACAAAATTAAAAAAGTTGAACAACGAGTTGAAGAAACAAAGTGCAACACATTATCTCAAAAATGTTGCTCAACGCGATGATCCAACAACTTCAACGAGCAACACAAGCTCGTACACTACTCGGATACTTGTTAAACAACTCGTTGAGCAACGATCTCCAACCGGATAAATCTCGTTGGTTGAATAGAATTGAGGACATCGTACATAAGAGTTGAATGTGTTGAATTTGAAATTTGTGCGTTGATCGCCTAGTGGACGACCGGCATTAGTGGACAAACGATATTAGTCGTGGGCAACATTTGAAAGAAATTATCTTTAATAATTAAATGTCATGAACCAAACTAACACCAAAAATAAAGATATACCTCAATACATTGATTTGTGTATCTCATTAAAACAAAATGGACATGACTGATCGCACAAACTTGCTCTCGTAGCGAACAACGTGAACGTAATAGTGTTCCGTTGACATGACAGTATGGTTCACTTTTGATAAACTGAATAGACCCCAAAACGAAGAAACTTTTATACCAATGACAAAAAACAGCGAATAGTAGTATCATGGTTGACGAATAATTCGCTTAACACTACGAAAATTCTTCTTTATTCTATTCGATTTAGTGAATGAAATGAATGGGAATAAATGTCCGTCTAGTGCCCAAAACTATATACCTATACAACATTGGAAAGCATAGTTCAAGATCATCATTTTTGTATATGGGCACCAGAACTGTAAGCCATGGGGCTTAGGCAGAATATAACAAAATATAAAACAATATTCGTCTATGTTTATTCGAATTTGCAGTGTTTTTCTTAGTTTTTTTGTCGCTTATTTTAGCCAACTCCCATTGTTTAGGACAAAAAAAATACTCGTATGTTGGTACACTTCATAGTACCTAATCATTTAGGTCTCGTTTCTGGGCACTAAGTAGACCAGGTCCCATATATTTTTGCGCATTCTCCTTTCATTATTTTTTTAAAAATCCAAAGAATTTTTTTTTTTTTGATAAATTGTACAGTTATAGACAAAACAATAAGACCAATCAAAATAGGTTTAAATTTCATAAAAAAAAACTCAAGTACAAGAACATATTTTTAATTTTTTTGTTTGCATTTTAATATAATGTAAAATAGAGCGCAGAACTTAGGTCATAAAACAATAAAGAAATTTAAATGTACAAAAATAGGAAATTAGAAAATTAATAATTATATTAAGGGGACAAAACAATAAGACAACTTAAAAAAAAAAAGGAAATTAATAATTTTTTTTTTATAAATTCTTAGCAGAATCTTACTATTTTGTGGGTGAGTCTTTTGTATCATTCCACACAATAATTTTTTTTTTGGATTGGCTTTACTAGTTGGTGCCAGGAGTAGTTATTGCCCTAACTTACCAAGATTTTTGTATATTGGTTCAAGTCTCCATTTTCTTCTTCAGAGACTTCTTACTAATACCCATAACATTTCTGAAAAACTCTGATCTGAATTTTGGGGAGGGACATGACATAAGATTTATAGGCACATTTTTTTCGTGTCCTCCAGAACCTTTGGGACCTTATTTTGCATGAATTGTGACTTTTCTTACATTTCGCCTTTGTCGAATGTTTGCACACACCTCCCCCGATATTGTTCTATACCAATTCTGCTCAATAGCGTGTGAGTGTATTAGTAAGATTCTGCTAAAAATTTATCAAAAAAATAATCAATTTCCTAATATTTTTTAAGTGGTCTTATTGATTTGTATTATACCTATAATTATTAATTTTCTAATTTCCTATTTTTTTATTTGTACATTTAAATTTCTTTATTGTTTTATGACCTAAGTTCTACGCTCTATTTTACGAATATTAAAATGCAAAACAAAATTTAAAAATATATCTAATCTAAAGTTTTCTTATGAAATTTAAACCTATTTCGAGTGGTCTTATTGTTTTGTCCATAACTATTTATGTAAAATTGTTAAAATTATAAAGTACCTCTTACATAAAAAAATTTGGTTGAAATCGGTGTAGCCGTTAACGAGAAATTTGAAAACCAAAAAAATCGGTTCTATGACAGGTACAGTTAATAACCGTTGTAAATAAAAAAAATCTACCAAATTATTAAATGTAGTAATTATAGCAGCTCGTATTTTTACTTGCGATATACGTAGTATAGGGCATGTTTAGGATTCGTGCAAAAAAAAATTCGAGATAACAATTTTCCCTAACATTACGATGATAGACAACGCGAAAAAAGTGGGTCTCGCAATTCTGTCTATCTGTCCGTCTGTCTGTATGTACCTCGACCTGCAGCCTGACCAGCTGAAGCGATTTTCTTCAAGCTTTGGACTTAAGGTTCTTATGGGATTCCCTAGAGGTGAAATTGAAATTTTTTTAGCTCAAAAAATAACGGTACCTGCCATACAACCAAAATACAAAAATTGATTTATTTCAAAAACGGCTCTAACGATTTTGAAAAAAAAAATTACGAGCTACTATAATTACGACAGTTAATATTTTGGTAGAATTTTTTTTTTTTTTTATAACGGTTTTTAACGGTACCTGTCATAGAACCGATTTTTTGTTTTTCAAATTTTAACGGCTAAACCGATTTCAACCAAATTTTTTGTGTAACAGGTTCTTTATAATTTTAGCAAAATAAATATTTTAATATTTTATATATTTTAAGCATATAAAATTTAAAAAAAAAAAATAATTTTTAAAAAAATATTGAAATTTTTTTTTTTTGAAAATTCAATATCTTGAAAATGGGTTGATGAATTTTTTTCAAATTTTGTGAAAAATTGTATTTTATTAAATACTAAAAGTTGGCATACCTACCAAATTTATTTTTTTTTAAATTTTCAAGAATTTTTATAAATAAAAAATTATTTCCAAAAAAAAACCGCTCTAACGATTTTTGAAATTTTTTTTTCATAAATTCATATTTATCAAACAAATCAGAGAGCATACTATACTATACTATATATCCGTTTTAGCTATTAAAAAAAAATTATATTAATTTATAGTAATAATTTATATTTTAAATTGTTTTTAAAACTTTTTTTAATGATATCATAATGTTATAGAGCCACTGCACATTGTCAATTTTAAGCTACATTCAAGTTGTTAGCTACAAGAGCAAGTTTGTGTGATCCAGTCGTGCCCATTTTTTTTTTTTTTTCAAAATCGTAAGAGTCGTTTTTGAGATAAGTCAATTTTTGTATATTGGTTGCATGGCAGGTACTGTTATTTTTTGAGCTAAAAAAATATTCAATATCCCCTCTAGGGAATCCCATAAGAACCTTAAGTCCAAAGTTTGAAGCCTTCTTTTTTGCATTCTCTATCATCCTAATGTTAGTGAAAATTATTATTTCAAGTTTTTTTTCACGAATCCTTAACTTGCCCTATACTACGTACATACCTATATCGCAAGTAAAAATCAGAAAGCTCTTACTGGATCACCTTTTATATTTTAGACCAAAGTTTTTGTTTTGATAACACCTTTATATCCAATTCGAGACCAATATTTTTAAGCTATAGATCTATGAACAGAACCATGAAAAGTTCTCACTTTTCACCTCTTTTGAAATCAATGTTGAAAATAATTCAATTTGAAATTGCAATCAGTTCCACTAAAAAAAGTTAAATATCCCCGTATCTAATATATTTAACTATTTGATTGATATTTGTGTCAAGAATAAATTTAAAGAGAGAATAGACTGTAAAAATATAACTCCACAAACAACCTCAGGGTACGCATAACCCATCTATTCAAAAACTCAAAAATAAACAAAACCACCTCGGGGCCAGCATCCATAGTTCTCTTCTATGTATAAAAAAAGAAGTCAGAAAGCTAAATCTTCCGTAAAATAGGTCGATGTATTTCAGAATTCAAACGTCTACAAACTACACACTACTTGTAGTGTGAACGAGTGATGAAGGAGCATGAATATTATGATTAACTCACTTAAAACACTGGGAGCTAATTCATGCTACATACCATCTCTATTACTTCATAGTCAAGCTGAAAATTACCTTCCCTCAATCAATTTTGATGTGAGGAGCATGGGGTTAAGGAAGAGGGTGCTGCTAGTACATCTCCACTCGATTTTTTTTTTATTCGGGGTGCACACAATTTATAGAATGTCGAATATGTATAACTTTTTCTAATGAAGAGCAAAAATATTCCTAATACATAGCCATAGAGAACCAGAAGCACCACCAATGTCGCTGTCCATCGTCTGCTGCTGAATTAATGGTTTAGTCACTTAAAATAACAAATTCACTACCTACATTTCCTTTTTCAGACTCCAGAATTTAGTTAATAAAAGGAAAAGAAAATCACAACAAAACTTTTTCCACTTTGATTTTCAAGCAAAACAAGAAAATTTTCACCTTCGATTCCAATCAAAAAAAAATAGAAAAGGGAAAAACATAAAAGACAAAGCTTCTTCACAAGAGCATAATTTTAAAACTTACATTTGGCTGAAAGTGGTTTACATGATTTAATTTAATCGACACATTTAAAACGAAAATGAGAAAAAAACTTTCTTTACAAATAATGCGTATGCGAACAAATTAATAATAATTAATTTAACAAATTAGGCATTGAGAATTTGTGTGATCCAACAATAACCTACACACTTCACTTATAAGATTTTTTTAAGACTGACTGAACTGAAATGAAATTGAAATGAAATGAATGAAAAAGAAAAAAATGTTATCTTCTTTTTCTAGTTTTTCTACAGTAAAAGAGACACACTCTATTTAGCATTATTGTTGTTATGCCATATAAATTACAAGTTTAAGTGAGAAAATCATAGTTCAAAAGTTATTGAAAAACGAAGAGCGAGACAAATGTGTTTTATACAAAGTCGCCCTTCCTCTTTTTATCTTTTGTTCAAATACAAAAAGTAAACAAACCTTGGGTGAGCACACAATAAAAAGTATCTGAGGTGTCTGTTGTTATTATAGTGTTCGGAACTTACTACAATTGAAGTAGAAGCAATTATGTCCATTTTTATAAGATTTAAAATTTAGGACTTGTTTGTTCAGAGAACATAGACTACTTTAAACCGAGCAATTTCAGAAAGTGTGCCGTTTACTTGATGGTGTGAGTGAATTAAAATAAAAGCAATACAAAAATTAAGATGAAAATAAAAAAAGCACAAAGAAGTGTCACACAGTTCCATTGAAGTGCAGTTCCAACTGGCACCAACTTAAAGGCCTTCCACACTAGCCCACTGTGTATTAATACATGTCAAAAAAGTGGGAAACAAATCATGTAGAATAGGGGGGTTCACACTCATCGACAAGTCGATCGACTTGAGCTGTGTTGCTAGCGTTCACATTCAACGACAATTTCATATGTAAATAAATTTTCAAAAAGCAAACACAGCGTAGATTTAACTTTTTGCACCAGTTTCAGCGAAGGAAATTCATATTTTCTCCCTTACTTTTGCGGTTTTACTTCTATTTCAACCCATTCTCTACGAATCTCACAAAAAAATTAAAAAGAAACACTTAAATCCAAATTTTCAGACATATCAGTTGTTCAACTAGTGTTCACATTAGCTACAGCGGTCGTTCGACACACATTACAAATTATGTGACGTTTCGACACGAGTTGATGACTTGTTGATGAGTGTGAACCCGCTTAACAGTGTGGAAACAAAATATGAAAGCTCAGCCTACACAAGCCGACATTCTATCCCACACGATTTGACATGTGTTAATACATGAATAATTTTAGGAAAGGTTCTAATTCTATCCCACATTCTATCACACTTTTTTTTAGGTAAAGGTAATGTATTAGTACAAGCAAAGTGTGGAAGCAAAATATGAAAAGTCATTTCTTTCTCACAAATTTGGCAGTCGCGTGAAATTCTTTCCCACTTTCAATTTGACATGTATTAATACACAGTGGGCTAGTATGAAAGGGCTGTTTAATGGCTCAGGTTTGCACCTAGCTTTATTTTTTAATTTGCAATGTCAAAAGTTGTACTATATTTTCCGCCTATCCGACAAAAGCGCTTTTGGCATTTTTTTCAAAATAGATAATCAATTTTGAGAGGTTTCGAAGAAAAAATAAATGATTATTTTGATGCCAAAGTA
The DNA here is from genome assembly GCA_949320155.1 of Melangyna quadrimaculata. Lineage (NCBI taxonomy): Eukaryota > Metazoa > Arthropoda > Insecta > Diptera > Syrphidae > Melangyna > Melangyna quadrimaculata. Next base: position 202,022,986 of record OX439483.1, on the reverse strand, counting down.
AAGCTAATTGACTTTATAATTATTTCTAGGTAAAACGAAATTCAATTTTGCACAATTTTTCTCATAAAATGACTTTTAATTTTTCAATGATGAACTACCTTACCCATGATCATTGAAAAAAATTAAAAGTTACGTTCTGGGGAAGATGTGGGTCAAAATGAATTTTTTTTTGGAGGAGAAATAATTTTGAAGTCGTAAGCTATATTTCTGCATTAAAATATTGAATAATTAAACTTTCGAAGGGTCTCAAAATCAACAGCTAACTTTTTCAATGATGGTTTTCAATGATAGCTATATATAACTGGCCCCTTAGCAAACAATTTGTTTCTACTCACATTTTCCCAAGCACTAAGCAAGCACACAACCAACAATTTAAAACCCGCAACTTTTTATATGCGGTAAATAAGAGAATACCACACCGTATTACCGACGTCGCCGACGTAAATTTACATTCACTTAAATGAATAGCAGAATAGTAACAAGTGAAAATTCAAGCAAAATTCCCCCCGATGAATAGCAGAATAGGGCTGATAGACAGTTTTGGACTTTTTTTTCACTTCCTAATAAAACAAATATTCTAAATTAAACGAAAAATTGGTTTCTACTCCCATTTTCACAAGCACTAAGCAGATACACAACCAACAATTGAAAACCCGTTACATTTTATATGCGGATCTGAATTATATAGAAAGAGTCCGTTCACGTAAATAAGAGAATACCACACCGTATTACCGACATTGGCGACGTACATATGTAAGTCCACATTCACTTGAATGAATAGCAGAATAGTAACAAGTGAAAATTCAAGCAAAATTCTCTTTTACTTTGGTAACAAACAAATAAATATTTAAAAAACAACACAAATTAAATTTAATTAAATTGTATAGTTAACTATTCTCTAATTGTTTTAAATAAAAAGTATTTCTTGCTTATCCACCAAACTGGAAAAGTAAATAACAATTTTTTTTTGACAATTACATCTGTCAGACAGCTGCCTGTTCTATCTTGTCTGACGTTTCTGTTCTACTCTGTTCTGTTCTAATCTGAAAAAACCTCACTGAACAATCCTATTGATTTTTCATTTGTCTACTTTACGATAAAAAATATATTACTTATTCCACTTTACATTTAATTTTTAAGAGTCAAACAATGAATATGTAAGTTACATTAATGAGATACAATGTACATTGAATTGAGAAAATGAATAGGTGTTTTGTTATTTTTATCGGCAGTCATCGTCTACAGCGCTCAATTCCTTATTTATAGTTCCCATCCCACATATCCGTTTTATCTTCATGATTTTTAGCCCATTTTCATGTATTGCCCAATATCAGCGATAAATCTATCCCCAAACCCCAATGGCGAATAAGTTGTGTCCACTATTGTCGTACTTGACGTAACCGGCCAAGTAAAGCTGCAGGGACCGAAAAATTCCTAGAACTGCGACACACAACAACAGCGCACGATCTGTTTCAAATGTAATATTTCAATTTTTCTCCACTCCGTTATGAAATTTAATTCTTGACCAGTGTCAAATCTTTCATACAATTTCCCTCCTTACACATATGCAACGAATTGTTGCGGTGATAACGGAGAGGAGAAAAAGAATAACATCCAACTTGTGTGTGGCTTGTAAAAATGCTATTTGTCCAAATGCAATTGTAAATTAGATGCAATTAAATTAGATTGGTGTGGCAGCCATGAAATTGCAATAATGCCAGCCAAATGTAATACTCGGTGGTAGCCAACACAAGTGGTTGTTGTTCATTCAAAACCTTCAATATTAAATATGACGGAGCGAAAGCTGTGCAGCCTAACTGCAAGTGTTATCACGAGAAAACACCTTTGAAAGGACTATTATTATAACAATATTTTTTCTTTTTACCGTAATCTATAGAGACAAATCGCAAACTGTTCCTGTTCAAGTGGCGCAAAAAAAAAAACAGTGTATTTTATGAAGTAATTAAAAAAGTGGTAAAAAAATAACCTTATGTTATTTTCCTAAAATATTCTGTCCCTGCAGTTTTGTTCGCAATAGATTTCTCTTTTAGGAACTGAAACCAAAAGGTGAATGTATTGGTGTTTTCGATTGGTAAATTTATGGTGTTTTCGATTGGTAAAATAAATCAATTTATTTTTGATTTAAATCTGTAAAAACGTAGATTTTACATTCAAATGGGCAAATAAATTAATTTATTTTTTGATTTAAAATCAAATTTTGAGATCAAGATTTTTCGGCAGATTTACCCCTCCTACACTAATACCAATACAATGTTAAGTTGTTACTTTACAAAATTGTTTGTATTGTTTGAATTTATTTCGGTTAATGAAAATTGTTTACTAAATATAAAGGGAAGCGTTTCTGATATAATATGAAAGATGTTTATAATTAATTGGTAAATTCATGAAGCTCATTTTTTTTTTCTTCTGAAAGTGCATCATGTGTTGACGAGTTTTGTGATGTTATGAAGCATACATAAAATTACACGAATACAATGACAAAAATAAATCAATTTGAAATGGCGTTCGATTCAACATGAAATAAATCAATTTTAAGATTGAAATCTGAATTTACCAATCGAAAACACCATTAGATTTCAATCTAAAAATTGATTTATTTCGTGGTGAATCGAACGCCAATTCAAATTGATTTATTTTCGTCTTTGTATTCGTGTAATTTTATGTATGTTTCATAACATCACAAAACTTGTCATCACTTGATTCACTTTCAGAAGAAAACAATGAGTTTCATGAATTTACCAATTAGTTTTTAACAGCTTCTATTTTATATCAGAAACGCTTCCCTTTATATTTAGAACACAATTTTCACTAACCGAAATAAATTCAAACAATACAAAAAATTTTGTAAAGTGACAACTTAAAATTGTATTGGCATTAGTGTAGGAGGGGTAAATCTGCCGAAAAATCTAGATCTGCAAATTTGATTTTAAATCAAAAAATAAATCAATTTATTTGCCCATTGGAATGTAAAATCTGCATTTTGACAGTTTAAAATCAAAAATAAATTGATTTATTTTACCAATCGAAAACACCATATGAATTTACCAAAGCGCCACATGCTCTAGAGTGCGTTCTTTTTCTTTCTAAAGTTAACTATAGTTGACTATAGTTAACTCTCGTCGTTCCTTTATTAACTTTGAGATACTTTTTGACGTCTAAGAGTTGTTCCTAAACTCAAAGTTGAAGTGTCAAAAAGTTACTTTTGGTAACTTTTTCCAAATCATCTTGTTGATGAGTTAAAAAGTTAATCTGTCAAACATAGCTGAAATCGGAATGTTTATATTTTGTGGTTAGCTTGTGTTTGTTTTTTGTCTTTTAATTTGGAATTGTTTTCAGTTTTTTAGTTATTTATTTGCAATTGTATTGTTTTTTTTTTATCGATTTTGATCTTTGGAATTGTTTTCTGAATAATTTACTTTCTTTCGAAATTGCATTCTTCCAATTTGGTAAATTGTTTAATAAAGAAATGTGTGCCGATAAAGAATGAAAGAAAAAATAGTAAAAACAAATTGCAAATATTTTGTTTAATGATTCGATTTCGTGCAAAAATGAAGTTAATAGTGATTTAGTTTTTAAAATAGATGCATAAATGGTGGATTTACATGTATCTGCATTTGGTTTCTGCACAAAAAAAAGGATGCCAAATACAAAATGTATATTTATTAGATAGAGAGAAAAGATCAAAATGCAGAAGAACTTCGTTTCTGCATTATAGGAAAGTCCCATAATGCAGAAATGAAGACGAACATGTTTATCTTCTTGATGGTTCTATTTCACTCGCTAGGATTTTTTGTATACATCTGTCCTGCTCTACATTTCTGCATTATGCAGACGCAGATACATGTAAATCCAGCATAATGGTGGATTTACATGTAAATTCATCTGCATAATGCAGAAAAGTAGAGCAGGACAGATGTAAACAAAAAAATCCAAGCGAGTGAAAGACATCCATCAAGAAGATGAGCATGTTCGTCTTCATTTCTGCATTATAGCACTTTCCTATAACGCAGAAACGAAGTTCTTGTGCATTTTGATCTTTTCTCTCTATCTAACAAATATACATTTTGTATTTTGCATCCCTTTTTTGTGCAGAAACCAAATGCAGATACATGTAAATCCACCATAAAGCTAATACAATTTATTTTAAATAAATTTGATGCAATAAATTTTTTTCTTGATTATTATTTCTCATTTTTTTGGAATTTTTTTCAACCCCTTTCGTTTGACAGATCAACTATATTTTTAACTTTGATCGTTCCTAAATGAAAAGTAACTTTTTTAACTATGACATTGCAACTCTTGTTTTTGACACATTAACTATAGTTAACTATAGTAACAAAAAAGAACGCACCACCGATAGTAAAAAAAAAAGTTTGTTTCTATTCAAGTGGAGCGGAGTGTATGTATACATAGCATACCCTATAAAATATTAGATTTTTTAAAAACATTTTCATTTTTTGTTCCTTTTTTGACCAAACAAAATAAATTGTTTCATAAATTGAACATATTATGCGTTTTATTTGCGTTTAAACTATTAAAATAGGTAAAAAAAATCTTGAAGATTTTTTTAGATAGTCTTTCGTGATTTTTGTATGTAGGTATGTACATTCGAGATTTTTGCATTGGAGATTTTTTTTGCTTTTTTTCGAAATTTTTGCCATTCGAGATTTTTGTCATTCTAGTTAACGTCATGATGCCCAATCTGTAAGTGCACAGTATACTTTTTTTTATTCATATATTCATTAAAACTTTTAACAAGTAACTAGTAAGAATCAACAATATCATGTGCGTAAAATAATCAAAATAAAATAAAGTATGCTTTTATTAATGTAAGTCCTTAGTAGGATTACCATCTGAGTGCCAAACAATATGGTCAGACATCATGGAAAAAACTAAAAATTATAAATTACAAATCAAAGTATCGAACATCATCATCATCGAACCCATCATCTATTGGAGAGAATGGAGGCATTATACTATCACTATCCTTAGTTTCTTCCTTAACGACCTCTTGATCGGCTGTACCTGTTGACTTCTGCAAAACGCTTTGAATAATTTCGTTAACAGGCACTTTAACTTTTGTCGTTCGCCATTCTTCTTCATCGATTTCCAATGGATCGTCAGTGGTTGACTTTTTTTCTGATTTAGATGCTTGCTCTGTTGTTAGAGTTTTAGAATTGTTGTCTGTTATTGTTTTTATAACTACAGGTTCCTTTATCACTATCACCCTCTTCGGTTCATTGTTGTGTCCTGTTTCACCAAAATGCAAATAAAGTTCATTTTTTGTAGGAAAGGATTCATTACACACTATACATTCATACAACAACGTCCCAGCAGTGTGCGTTCTCAGATGAACAGTCAGGGCACTAGGTTTCGCGAATTTCTTATCACTATAGGTACACTGATACGGTCCGCTATGGATTTTCATGTGTTTAGAAAGCACAGCTGGTCTGGCGAATGCCTTATCGCAAATTGGGCATATAAAATTTTTCTCTCCGGTATGCGTGATCTTGTGTGAGTTCAAATCCGTAGACTTTGGAAACCCTTTGCCACAAACATCGCATTTGTAGGGTTTCTCACCTGTGTGGCGACGCATATGCACCACGTAGTTAGATTTGCTGCTAAAACTTCGTCCGCAATAGGAGCATAGAATTTTTTTCGACTCTGCGTTTCTTGTTCCTTCTTCAGTGTGTGTCTTCATATGTGATCGCATATTGTCCTTTCTATTGAAACGTCGATCGCATATAGAACACTCAAACTTCATCTCATCGGGAAGATGTACAGCACTATGCCGATTTAGATGCTCTTGACGTGTAAATGTTTTGTTGCAAATTTTGCAAGTGTACGACTTGGGGGCTTTATTCACTTTCTGTAATTTTCTTTGCTCCCTGGCCTCGGCTAGGTTTGCATAATATTCCAAATTTACTTTAAGAAGAAATTTCATAAAACGTTCTGTGCACGGCACTGGCTTTTCATCACTTTCACACTGAGTTTTTAAATGATGAATTAAAAGATTCATGCAAATGAACTTTTTTTGACAGTAGTCACACTCAACTATTAAGTCATTTTTAGTGTGAGCTGTTTTTTGATGGAATAATGCTTTGTAACGTCGGTCAAAGTTCTTTTTACACATTTTACAGCGATAGTTGTTGCGAGGTATCATATCACTAGCTCCATCGGAGTCTGTTTCCGAATCACTGATGTGTAGCTCAACTGCTGCTTCATTAAGAATGCAGTAAAACTGGGAATAACGTTTAGCTTCGATTTCCTAAGATGAAATAAAACACATATACATTTTCAAATAAATAGTTCTATACATTTGGTTAGTTCATGAAAATGAGTTCTCAGATATATCGTTGTCATTAAACACCAGCAAGCGAGCCCAAATTTTGTTCGTTCATGTATTTTGACAATGAGACATCTGAGACCTCATTTAAATTTAAAATATCCGTTAATCAACAATATTCTATATTCAAAAGTTGAAAGTAGTTTTCTTTTTAATTTTTCTAGGTTAGGTTTCTTTGGGCGTACGATATGTGCTGAAGTACTAAGTGAAGATCATTTTAGGTCACTTCAACGCAAGATTCGGAAAGGAGGCCATCTTCGGTTCTATAGTCGGAGGTCACAACCTGCACGACGAAACTTCCGGCAACGGATACAGGCTGGCAGAATTTGCGGCGGCGGCGCGGCGGGGCGAAATATTATCTCAAGCCCCTTTTTTGCACAACTCAATACACCCAAGGAGACTTGGCGGTCTCGTGATTGAAGAACCGTTAACCAAATCGAACACGTTGTGATAGACGCGAGACGTACTTCCAGTATGTTGGATGTCCGAACGTTTCGAGAACCCAACATAGACTCGGATCACTACGTGGTGGTAGCTAGACTACGTGTGCAAATATCCATGGCACCACAACGCAGAGCAGATACTTTGATAAGGTTCGATGTCGAGAAAGTTAGATCGCAAGAGACCGCTAGAACTTTAGCTGAACACTTAACTAACAAGGCGACTACAACTGAAGAGTGCCCGTTGGCGCACGCATCTTAGAACGGGGCCTACACGAACAAGAGCTTCTGAAAGAGCAGCCCGGGGTATACCGTCTGAAAAGAAAAGAGGAACGCCGACTTCAGGAAGGAGGAAAATAGACAGCACGAGAAGCAAAGAGTCTATTGAGGCTTGTAGCGGCAGGGGAGATGTGCAGCAAAGTTATCAAAGGGTGCAACGATCCACTTAAGGATAAAAAGCCAGAACGGAAGCCATCCGAGATGACGTTGGGAATATGGAAGTAGATACACAGTCAGAGTGCTGAGGATCTGGAAAGAACACTTCTCTAGATTGCTTAATGGCGAAGACAGCCTAGATACCACTAGTAGGTAGACCACTCCATTCAGCTTGGACGATAATGGCCAACAGTTCCGTCCATTCGACCTAACCGAAGTTCATCTGACGCTATCCACACTTAGTCTTACAAGGCTGCTGGTGTGTACTATTCAAATCAGCGGGAGATGGATTAGTAAGAAGCATACACCAACTTAACTTATCTGCAAAATATGATCAGATAAAAGTATAACCGATGAATGGAACCTCGGCATAGTGTGCCCCATCCATACAAAATGAGATACTCTGAAATTCAATAACTACGGAGTAATAAGTCTCTTGAACGTCGCTTACATTGTCGGCTATCCTCTGTGACCACTTAAAACCTTTTGTCAGCGATCTGATTGGCCCCTATCGTTGTTGTTTTAGGCCAGACAAGTCAACTGTCGATTAATGTCACGATGGACAGATATAACTTCGAAGTTGTCAATGACTTTGTCTTCCCAGACTCCACTATTACCTGTGGTGAGAGGCTCTCTTTCAGAGAAGCAAGGAGACTTCTTTATACAAGACCTTAATCATCGCAGTCTTCCTCTATGGGGCAGAAGCGTGAACGTTGAAGAAATCGGATAGGAGTCTGCTTGGGTGCATTGTGAGGAAGATTCTTTGTGTGATTTTTGGTCCGGCGTGTATCGAGGGAGTGTGGAGGAGAAAATTCAACGAAGATGGGCTATACAGTGACGTCGACCTGATAAGAAAGTTGAAAATTCAGCGGCTGAGATGGCTGGGACACGTGAAGCGTATGGACAACAACGCACCTGTTCGCCGTGTCTTCGAATCCAACCCTGAAAGTGTACGCAGCAAAGGAAGAACCCATAATAGGTGGCGCGCAATAGTGTCGAACGACCTCACCCAACTTGGGTGCGGCAACTGGAAGCGCTTGAGGTTGTAGTCCAACCTGGGCCGCAAGTGCCATGTAAAGTACATAAAGTAAGTAGGTTACGTTTGAAGGGGAGATGATATGGCAAGTCGTACCACCTTACTAGGATCTTAAAGAATCGATTGTGTTTGCCAGTTAGGGACCTTCTCAACCCAAATAATCTGTGCAACTTCCAACACGCTTACTTTAAAGGTAAGTCAGTGGAGACTGCGTTGCACGAGGTCGTCGAAATTGAGAAAAGTCTCGAGCACAATGAACACACCTTGGCAGCATTTTTGGACATCGAAAGAGCGTTCAACAACGTAAAAACGGAGTCCATTAAATCCGCCCTGAAAGAAGTTGGAGTTGAATCCGCCATTGTGGACTGGATTTATACCATGTTCAATGGCAGAATCATTGACTCGTAACTTGGGGATATAATTGTCGAGAAAACAGTTACAAGAGGCACACCACAGGGGGGGTAATCTTACCTCTCCCCTGGGTCATAAGGGTAACAAGACTTAGGAATCAAATAAAAAATAAAATAAATTCGGTGGCGCAACGGCTCGTGAAGAACCAGGGCCTAGTGACTAACAAATCGCAACCATTCATGTGTGCGCGTGTCGACAGGAAAGGTAGGGACCTACAATTGTATGCCGAATCCGAACGGCTAAACGAGAAGCACTTATTCATGACAATTGATACTCTTGGAGAATTTGTCAATTCCTCGCAAGAGGCAGTAGCCCTGGAAAAAAAAACTTTTTAGTTTTAAGGTGGACGAGGCTGGAAAGCGTGGCAGTCCAACGCACTTACCATTACGCTACGGACTACTACAAGACTTAGGAATCAGGGCATTATATTTGTAGCCTATGCAGACGACATAGTTATTTTGATATCGGGTAAGTACCTTACCACCATCAAATATATTATGGAATCTGCACCGAAAGAACTAACTTCTTGAGCAGCAGAAAACGGTCTGGGGAATAGACCTACACAAACTGAACTAGTTCTGTTTACCAAGAAAATGAAATAAGAGGACTTTACCCCTCCCAAGCTCAATGTCATTCGACTGAAACTTTCCAAAGAAGCTAAATATTTTTGGTTAATCCTTGATTCCAAGCTAACATGGAAACGTAATACAGAGGAAAGAATGAAAAGAGCACTCTGTGCTTTCTATACATGCAATAAAACCTTCGGTACGCGGTGGGGTATGCAACCGCAGGTCATCTAGTGGATGTACATGGCAATTGTTCGTCCCATACTTACCTATGGTTCGATCGTGTGGTGAAAGGCTGTAGAAAAAGTTAGCTATCTCAAAAACCTGAACAAGGTACAGAGACTAGCTTGTATAGGAATAGCGGGGGTACAGAGTTCTACGCCACAAGCAAGCCTGGAAATTATTCTAAATCTTCCAGCACTGGACAAGTAAACTAGATACACAGCAGCCAAAAGCGCACTTCGACTTAAAGAAATAAGCTCTTGAAAGCACAGCACCTATGGTCATGGGTCTATCTTGCAAAGGTATGACACATTGGCCGGACTTGATGTGACGACCGACGGACTACGTACCACCCAGGATAGATTTTAAAATACACTTCTCTATTTTAATTCCTCAAAAGACATGGATGGGAACTCACTAATTAGTGAATAAGGTATACCGTTCTACACCGATGGGTCAAAAATGGAAGAAGGAACAGGGGCAGGGGTGTTCTTTGAACCTCTCAATATTAGAGAATCATATAAACTTCCAGATGAGTATAGAGTCTTTCAAGCTGATATCTAAGCTTTTGAAAAAGCGGCAGAAATGGTACACACAAAAAAAATGAGCTCATCGGAGATCACGTTTTTCGTCGACAGCCAAGCTGCTATCAAAGCATTAGCCAGTGTGACTATAACATCCAAGACAGTAGCAAAATACCGAGGCCCACTGGAAAATATTTGCAACTTCAACCAAGTCAAACTCTGCTGGGCCATTATCAAATAGAATAACAGTAGTAGCCAATTATTTACGGGACCTGAAATCCCGATCGGCGTTATTAAAAGGAAAATTGACCTTAACGAAAGAGCAAATCAATAACTCCTGGATTTCCAGGAACGACTGCGTTATCTCTAGAAGTGTAAGGCCTAGAATTAATCAAAAGGAAACTCAGTATATTTTATCGCTGAGTAAAAAGAAAATAAGAATCTTGATAGGTGTACTAACGGGTTAATGCGCCATCGGCACAATAGCCACCAGAATAGGCGCATTCGCACCCGATTTTTGTAGGAGCTGTCAGGATGTTGAGCAAATTGAAACCATTAAGCACCTGCCCTGTGATTGTCCAAACCTGCAAACAAATCGCCTCCGTTACTTCGGAAACAGGTTTGTTGGAGAACTGGACGATCTAGCGTATCGATGGCAAATATGACTAAATTCATAGATCTGTAGGAGCTGTCAGGATGTTGAGCAAATTGAAACCATTAAGCACCTGCCCTGTGATTGTCCAAACCTGCAAAGTAATCGCCTCCGTTACTTCGGAAAGAGGTTTGTTGGAGAACTGGACGATCTAGCGTATCGATGGCAAATATGACTAAATTCATAGAAAAAACAAGCTGGTTCATGTGAACCATTATTTGGAACATCTCTGTTTATATTTTGTAAGTGGATCACAATGGACCAACAGGCCCCCGTGTACGCAACAGCCTTGGCTGGGCACACCTCTCCTCACCTAACCTTACCTTGCCAGTTAAAGCAAGTGTAAAATAAAGGCAAATTGGGTACGGGCTGCATCCTCGGACCATTCTTAATTAATTTCAGCTTTAACTATGACATTATATTTTAAAATTCACAAACCCGAAGCATAGAAAGTGCGACGGTGGGAAAAATAGTAATGGTTTGCTTTTTCTTTCTTTCAGAATTTTTCTGTTGGGATATCTAAAAGGGTAGGTTACTGCATTCAAATTTATTTGCGTTTTAATGTTTTTTGTTTGAATAACCACTTAATTATTACAATTTGTAAGTTATAAAGGACAACTGCTGCTTATAAAAAACAATATAGTTAAGATCTTTTAAGAGCTTACCTGAATCAAAAATTTTTGAATGGTTTTTGAATCTATATTTCGCTTATGTGGATTGAGAATATTGTATATTTCGGATTTTTCAAAGCTTTCTAGGTCATAGGAATCCTCTTTTAAGTGTGTTACCATGTGAAGCCGTAAATTATAAATCTTACTTAGTCTACAGCTGCAAATAAAGCATTCAATAGACTTAGAACCATTAGGTATACATTCATCTTCTTCTATATCAGATTTTGGATTTGAGTCAGTGAAAGTTTCCGGATCGTCATCTATTTTAATTTTTGTTAAATCGGAGTAGTTAGTTTCCGACACATTGCTTGAGGATGATGACTTTGTGGGTTGTTTATTAGGTTTTAATTCTTTGTTAACTTTCAATTGGACAATTTTGGTAGTCTTTTTCACTCTGAAAATTGAGATTAGCAAAGTTAGTGTTCCAATATTATGGAAATAATTCACTTCCTACCTGTGTCTGTGAAGTTGTTTGCGATAAGTGCGATTGCGAGTCCTAGTAATTTGTTGTTCGTCTTCAATCTCTTCTTGAGAGCTCTGTGAAGATTTCTCCGCATCATCAGATTCTTGAGCTTGAAGTATGAATTTTGTATTTATTAATAAAATTATTCCTATTTGCGCCAACAATCAAATGAATTACCGTCAGTTTCTTGTAAACAGCCTTTCTTAAATGTCCGCATTGTGAATAATTCAATAAAGTATTCGGATTTTAATTATTTATAAATAACGATAAGTTCAGTAGCTAATAAATTAAGCAAAATATGTAAATAAACACTCCACACTGAAACTAGAAATGTTTGTTAAAAAAAATAAAAAAAAATTATTTTACAATTATAATAGTTAACTATATATATATCTGTCATTTTTTTCAGAAACAAAAAGGGGTGTGTTCAAGAGGTATAAATTAAAAAGCGGTCCAGGCGGCCAGTAGCAAGTATCAAAGTCCCAATCTACATTGAAAGATTTTCGTTCGTTGGGAAGGATGTTCCGATTCGCCTCCCATCGGCTGCACACGCGTTTGTGATGGTTCTCGTTGGAAGTCATAGTCCCCTCGTTAACGTCCATCTCTGTTTTTATTATTCTGTTGTCTATAATAGTTTAGTGTTTATTACAATTCAAATACCCAAAAAAACCATAATATCATTTAAAAAAAACACAAGGAAGCAACAAACAAAAAAATCAAAATCAATATCCATATACCTACCTAGCAGTGCTTTTGCTTGTGCAATTAAAATAAAATCAAATCACCAAAAATAGAAAAAAAAATAAACCAGTTTCAGTGTCTGTGTTTGTGCATCAACAGAAAAGCCCATCGCATCGTGATTAAAAAAAAACATACAACATAATAGAAAAGAACAGTGCGAGTGGTATTCCTTCCCTTCCTCCCCACATCATCTGCGCAGTCCAACTGAGTATGTCATTGCAGCATTATGTATGGTATTGCTCCCGCATAGTGCTTGCATTGATCAAGTAGGTTATGACGTTGTGTGTTGTGGAGTCGTGTGTCGCTATATCGCTACAATGTATTTCATATGCGTAGAACCATAGACATAGGAAACATGGACAGCCAGCCCATTGTGGTTTCCATACAAAAACCCCATTGAAAACAGCTCACCGCTCGTTGGCCTATTGGTGCAAAGTGGCAAAAAAAATACTACTTTACGAAAGCCATCTATTGCCACTTATCATAACAACCATATTTTGTCAAAGAAGCTAAGGACATCTGTTATGATACCCTGTTATTATTTTGACGTCTGACGTTTAGTTGTCATTTTTTTTTTCAATTCCCAAAAATATTTTTTGTCGCGGTAATATTATTTTATTTATAATTGTTTTATTTGGTTTATTAATAATAATATAATAATTTATCTTTTTTAGATGTGCTGAGCTTGACTATTTGAATGGCAAAGGTGAAGATGAAGATGATTTTGCGGTGATTACTCCAACTAACGAGGTCCAACCATTTAAGAGCCAGTTTGTTCACAGCTAATCATCTTTAATCCTCAAATCTTTTTGTCGATCAATTTTTTTTTTTCAAAATATCCAAAGTTGCTGATTAATTAGAGTCTGTGAAAGGCACATCCTAAATTCAACCAACTGTGAACCAACTGGCCCTGAATCTTTATCAATGCAAACAATGAATACCGTCGAGGAAGTTGGAACATCGCAATCCAACTCATTGGAAACAGAAACCAATACTTTGGTAAACAATGAAATTGCAGCAATCGTATCAGAAAACGAGCAGTTCACTGATTTCAAGTGACGTCGTTCGCAAAACAGGGATGACCCTGACAGACAATTGATTGCCCCCGAGCAGCTATGCATGTTATTATTTATGTCCGATAATGTGGACAGATGCTTCGAAAGCTTTTTTTAAGTTCGGCAAATATTAGTGTCTTTTTTTTTCATTTTGTTAAAGCTGGCAAGAACCTTTCTTCCCGCTATTTGCAAGATTTTCCTATACAAACTTGCACCACAGAATGTACTTAGGTAACAACACCTGCAATAACTTAGAGATTTATCAGCCGAAAGCACCCGTCGCTTTGTTGCCATCGATTGTGTCATTAAAGAAATCGTCTTGTTGTGGCTGATGAAGCGAAGCCGGACTACCCGTGATCTGGCTGAACAGTATATCAAAGTTCTCGAGTTGAATTGTACTCGCAAACCTGGTGCTGTATTCGATGGGTGCGTTGTGTCTTGCCACTTGCCATTCATTTGTGACTGAGGGTCACAAGTGCACAAGGACACCCTTCATTCGGCGAAAGCTGTTGATTCCGTTTGTGCACCTAAGTGGAACCAAACAGTCTCTAGACAAAAATCTCCACGTTGTCTACACTTTGCCGAGGATCTCCAACAATTACACATGACCTACTGAGGTCTAAATTGCCCGAAGCTTTAGAGAGAGCATTGATTACACATGACCTACTGAGGTCTAAATTGCCCGAAGCTTTAGAGAGAGCATTGAAGAGTGACGAACTCTGCATTCTTGATTGTATGCGACTTGCAGATTTGCTGGTTTTGCTTCTTTTCGAAAGTAGACAGGCACTTAGTAGAGTTGGTGCTGGTACATAAGGTCAATTTGACCCGAGAGTATGTCGGAATGATTCGCGTGCTGAGCGTATGCACCGTCAGTTAATTGACTACATTCGCAGCAAAAATATAGAAGCTCTTCAAGAAGCTATTGAAAAAGGTGACATCGATGTTAAATACATGGACGATGTCGATGCATTACGCTGCATGTTTGAGCAGGCCAGGAATGGCTAAATTGTACTTAAATTTGGAACCTACACAGATTTACGTGATGAAGATGGTAATTCACCCTTATTGAGCTAAAACAAGTCTTTTACTTTTTTATGTTAATTTATTTATTTATTATTAAACACATGTTAATTTTCTAGAGTAAATCAAATCTTAATCCTTAACTACAAAGATAACAAAGATCCAACATTTCAATTGTTTGTATTTTCATCTTCTGGCATAATTTAGTTGCAGATTGCCACTATCTGTGGTTTTTTGTACTGCTGTAGAAGAACTACCAGATACTTTTCCTGATGTCTTCTATTTGCTTCCCATTTTCTGGTATGTTATTTCTTTCAATGAGAATGCATAATTGCATTAGAATTAAAAGTTTTTGGTCAACGCGGACATGGATATAAAATATCTCCTGTACGCGTTTGTCAAGTGTTCCTGGAATAAGACATATATGTACGTTGTTATCTAAGAATATAACACAAAAATGAGTAAAAAATTAGCCGAGTTTTTGCATGTTCTCATTAATTACTCACGTTTCAATTTCAACGAGTATTCTAATTTGTTTTTACTAAATTGAGTAGTTAATGAGTATGAAAATAATTCGACTAAAATGTATCTCTGAACTTACTTTCAAGTAAAGGGGGTTCTTAAATGTATATGTTCGTTCTGATGATTGGACATAACTTATATGACTCCGTAAAACACTTTGATTGGTGCCACTTTTTCACAAACATTGCTCATATGCATCTTTCCTTCTTCATTTAACGGAGCAAATGTTTTTGTAGGCTATGATTGTTTTTCAACCATGATCCACATTTTTCACATTGAATTTCTGGCTGTTTAACTCAATTTATTGTGTTCAAGTTGATATTTTTCAACTATGGCTCTTCCACGAATAACTTTGGCACATTGTGTCTATAATGGGTGCTTAATGTATTTTCACTTGGATATCTGAAATGAAAATTTAACAAAGTATAAAATAGAATACAGTAGGGGTATTCACGATCTGGTGCAACGAGCCTAGTAAAAGTGCGAAATTTTATTTTTTTTAAGTGGATCGTGAACGCACTTTTCTTATCTTCTTGCAACACTAAAGCAAATGTCAAAATTAGTTGGACATTTGTTATTTGTTTTTGTTTCGAACATATCTGAAAATTTCAATTTAAAAAGATGCCAAAAAAACGGAAAAAGAAATTTTTACCAAATCTTAATTATCGTCCAAATTTTAAATGGAAAATAGTAGTAAAAGATGATGACGACGTCACATCAATACAATCAAGATAGCAAATTGGATGTATCCAATGAACATACCTTTGTTTCTGTTTAACGTAATCAAGAATGAGTGAGCTGTCAAAAACACAATTTACAAATTTTACAATGTTGTATTTTTCTGTTGCAATAGGTTTCGGGTATTGCTAAAGTGCGAAACTGTTGTAAGATTGCACCTTGTATATTTTGTTGTTGTAGTGTTGTAAGATTTTACACTTTTGCACTTTTACAATGATACAAGGCCAGTTGCATCGGATCGTGAATACCCCTAGTATGTTCTAGGGCAGCAGTGGTACAGAAATAATAATTGTAATTTAGAAGCAATTAGTAATTTTTAAAATAATTTTTGAAAAAGTTTGAAAAAGATAGCATTCCATAATGACTTACACTTTTGGACAAAAATCTCAAGGAAACTTTTGCTCCTCTATTGAAGCATGAATAACTTTGTGCTGCTCCCAGGTTTTGCTTGATGAAACGCTTGGCACAATATTCATATTGAAGTGGGTTCTCCTCATCGGATTGATGTATTATGAGCATGTGATTCTTTAAGCACTATTTATCGACAAAAACTTTATTGCAACTTTGGCATCTGTAAAAAAGAATTATAACCAAACTTAGAAAATCAAAATACACTTTTTAACGCAAGAATGGACACACTTAAAGAATTCCGGATCCAGATGCTTATTGATATCATCATATTATATGGCACGTAGGTACATTGTATTTCAAAGAGACAGGCAACTTTCGCTGGTATACAGAAGCTCTTCCGCATTGGGTTTGATGTCAACATCTTCATGCTGTAAGATATTATTGAAAATGATGTCTAAAATACATTTTGTTGAATGTTACCTTTTATATTTTCTTGTGTCTTCAATTGTTTCAACGACCATTCCATTGTCGACTAAAAATTCAGATTCTTCAGGTTTTTCTTCTGAATTATAAAAACATTCCAGTATTTTTTTTATCTACGAATAATAGAAAGCTATTCAAACATGAACATCGATTTGTTTTCACCACATTTAATTAGAAAAAGTATTACAGGTAAACAAATTTGCATCTTTTTATGATTATTACTTTTCTTACTACTAATTATTAAGAACTTACATTTTAATTGTTTTTTTACGCAACAAATTCTACGAATACGATTTTGGACTGATAGTAAAACAAAATGTCATTTCTTTAAAACAAAACTTCAAAATGTCAAGAGTTACACCATGTTTTCCGCTTTGCACCGCCGGCCGCTCGTGTCGTTTTTAGTTAAAGCTGGAACCAACGTGAAGTTGGGGGCTAGCAGTCCATGTTATTCCTATGTCTATGCGTAGAACCATATTTGTCTCGTGTGTTGTGTTGCAGTGTGGCGCATAGAATATATGGAATGACAGCGACACACGACTCCACAATACAACACACGACACGAATGTGGATCAGGCTTTAAGGCGAAGTCAAAAAGAGCGCGGTCTGGCGTTCTTTGACCGCTTTCACACGAGGAAACTGAGTTGCCGGAAACTAGCTAAATAATAGAAGAGAAGGGTGTTAGGGGAGCTTTTTTTCCTTTCCCTTAAAGCCCTTCCACACTAACCCACTGTGTATTAATACATGTCAAATTGAAAGTTGGAAAGAATTCCATGCGAATGCCAAGTTTGTGGGAAAGAAATGACTTCATATTTTGCTTTCACACTTGCTTGTATTAATACATTACCTCTTAACCTAAAAAAAAGTGTGATAGAATGTGGGATAGAATTAGAACCATTCCTAAAATTATTCATGTATTAACACATGTCAAATCGTGTGGGATAGAATGTCGGGTTGTGTACGCTCGGTTTTCATATTTTGTTTCCACACTATTCTACATGATTTGTTTTCCACTTTTTTGACATGTGTTAATACACAGTGGGCTAGTGTGGAAGGCCTTTTACGCCCTTCTCAACTACAAACTAGAAATTGCTGGTACTCATTTTCCTTATGTGAAAGCGGTCTTTGTTAAAATTTACAAACAAAATTTGACCGTCGCGTTTTTTCTTAGCTACTGAAGGGTTGACCGCACCGCCAGACCGCGTTCTGTTTGACCCGGGCTTTAAGGTTTCTTACATGCCACCTACACAGGCCATGAACGATGGCCGGACTATGGAACATAAAAAAAATTCAATGGAGTCGCAAAAACCCGTGTCCAAGCATATCCATACAAATCAGATCGTGGATTGGATTTTAAATTGGGGTGTTATGTGGGCTTCGACAGAATACGAAAATTTGACCGCCTTATAAGAAACCTCACAAAAACAAAGACACACAAAATTGTCACCTGTGAGGCTCACAACGGCATAACAGGACTGTTTTTCAATAAAACTCAACAGTCGCGTTTTGTCTTTGCTTGTGACCGCATGACCAGATCGCGTTCTGTTTGATCCGGTCTTTATACGTACTTGAGATTTTTCTATTTGACAAAAGGTGTCGGTGTCTTCATATCGTAAATTAACTAGTTCGCTACAAAAAAAAACCGGTATTAACCCACCCGTTATTCAAGGTACATACCCATAAATATACGTGTATTGTGTACTGTGCCGTTTACAGTTGTCCGTTATTTTAATTTTTTCCACATGCGCTTGCACATGCATTATTTTATTTGTCCCCAAATTTTTGGTTTTTAATAATTTTTTTAATAAAATGCCTTTTGGTAAGTAGAAAATTTAATTGAAATTAAATTAAATAAACGAATTTTAACACAGAAATAAACGATGGTCGAGCCCCGCCAACCATGATGGTCACCATGAGTCGATCATCTGGAATAGAATTTGAACGCAATTCACCCCGTGGTCACAATCGCCCAATTGCCATCAATACAGATCAGTTCAAAGATGTATCCAATCTCAAAGTAAATCAGCGACGAAGTCGTAGTTTCACTCCTGTTAAAGGTGCATTTTATCTGCGCTCACCAGAATTGTCGCCAATAGATGCCACAATCAATGGGCAGCGTACTTCACAAGTTTGCCCAGCAAATGCAACTGATTTATCTGCTCTTGAACACTCGCTTAGTCCAGTTGATTACAGGGCTCCTGAGCAATCGCTAACCCCAGTTGAGTTCAAAGTTCCACCGGCCATTTTTGTAAGTATTCATAATTTTGTTTCATAATTTAATTATTGATTATCTTAACAAATTATCATAAGAAAACAAATGAAGGTACAACTCCAACTGGACCTGGTAATCATCATCACCGTCGTCGCAGAGAAGATAATCAGTCTGAAGATCTAAATCAAACACAGAGTCTAGATAAATCTGCATCGCATGGCTATTTAAATCACAAATTGGAAGTTCGCTTGATTCTAAAGAACGCAGGCATGCCGCAATACATTGAAGCTTTTGTTAAAGAAAAGGTATTTTCAAAATTTACTTTTGCTAAAAGTTTAGGTTTGGCATTTCTTTCACACTTCCACGACATTGAGACTACGGTATTAACAAAAAAATAATCTGGTTTTGTTGAGAATTTCATAATGTATACAAAAATCTCTTTAACAAAACGATACTAACATTCTCCTTTTCAAAACATAAAAAACAAACTCGGTTAGAAACTATTAAACAACATGATTTCAAAATAAAATAAGGGAATGGATTTAAGGCCTATATATACCTAATTTTAGGTTTTATCTGTTGTTTGCTAATAATTCTTATTTCCATTAGAAGTAATTTTATTTAAGTTAATTGCCCCTTCGTCTTAACGGGGGAGATTAGAATAAAAATTTCCTTTGTATGCGACCTTTAGGTCTATTGTGCTACAATAGACCTCACATCTTCCTACAAGTTTGTTCATTTGAAAAAAATTAGGTATTTGGACAACTTTCAGAGATGGTAACTCTTTCTTTTCTATTTAGTTAAGTCTCAGGTACCTATTAGTACAAGAGCCAAAAGCAATTTTTAGGAGTGGATTTATAACCGAAATATGACTATAAGGATTTGTAGGTGCATATTTTTTGTTCAGCCTTTGGCAGGGGTGGGGAGTTGAAAATAGAGATTGACTAAATTTCTTATCAGGGCTATTATCACTTGCATCAATTTTTTGAAAATACATCATGATGTTCTGTCATGTTCCCTAAATCCAAAGATGTACCTTAATCTTGGTGATCCGACTAATAGAACTCTATATACCTATTAACCTTTAAAGCGACCCTTATCGTTTTTTCTTGAAGATTTATAAAACTCAAGAAATCAACCAAACAAAGTCTCCAAAAAAAGTCAATTAAAGTTAGTTTAAAAAGCTTATATCTTGAGTTCTACTAGTCGGATGACAAAGATTAATGTGTTTGGACTTGGGGAAAATGACAGAACATCATAATGTGTTTTCAAAAAATGTATGGAAGTAATAATACCCATGATAAGAAATTTAGAAAATCAATTTAGAAAATCTCTATTTTCAACTTCCCACACCCGCCAAAGGCTGAACAAAAAACCTGCCCGGCTTTTGATTTAGATATCACAAAATATGCAGGTCTGGGTTTGCTTCCCAGCCTCGTCCACCTAAAAAATAAAAAGTTTTTTTTTTCAGGGCTACTGCCTCTTGCGAGTAATTGACAAATCCTCCAAGAGTATCACTTGTCACGAATAAGTGCTTCTCGTCTAGCCGTTCGGATTCGGCATCAAATTGTAGGTCCCTTCCATTCCTGTCGACAGGCGCACACAGGAATGGTTGCGAGTTGTTAGTCACTAGGCCCTGGTTCTTCACGAGCCGTTGTGCTACCCAATTTATTTATTTATTTTTTTTTATCACAAAATATGCACCTATAAACCCTCATACCCAGAATTTAGTTACACGTTCACTCCCAAAATTTGCTATCGGCCCTTAGACTATATGTGTTTGGTGAATGAATGCATCACATCTGCCAAGTATATGGTCCGGTGTTTCCTCATGAGTACTGCAGAATATCCAAGTGGCACTGTTTACCAGGCCTGGAATACTGAGGTGTCTTCGCAGTTTGCAGTGACCAGTGAGAAAATCCGTTATTAATCTTAATCTTAAGCCTATATATAAAGCGCTCATAGTTGTAGTTCACAAGGAGCATTTTTGCTTGCTTGAGCTTTGGAAGTTCTGTGCTGTCAATAATCTGGATCTTTTGGCCCGCTCTTCTGTTTTGGTTTTATTTTTAAGCACATTTTCTCCTGTACCACAATAGGCCTCAGGACCCGTTAGGGGTGCCGATGCTCCTATTTTAGCAAAGGAGTCTGCCTCTTAATTTCCCTGGACACCTACGTGCCCGGTACCCAATGAAGTGTAACATTATTTTTCTTTTGCCAAGGTCGTTTAGCATGTCCATACAATCCCATACTAGATTAAAACTAATGGCATAAGAGTTTAAAGCCTTGATTGCCCCTTGCCTTTCCGACATGATGACAATGTTTTGGTTACATATTTTCCTATGGCATTCACCTACGCCTTGAAAATGCTAGTGGACTAGGCTTGGACCCATCGACAAAGAAAAGTTATTTCTTGGCCCAAAAGCTCCTGCACGCGTCCCTTGAGACGTTCTCGTTCATCAGTATACCACTTGATAGCATTTGCATTAAGACAGTAGCTCACGTTTCGCCTACCCACTCTTTCTTGCTAATTAACTCCATTCTGAAGTTTTCCTCTTCTAAGTTATACTTTTTAGTCATGCCATCTCTTAGATGTCAAGCAAACTTGAACATTTTGAAAGCGGCAACATAACTTATTTCTTTGAAATGTGCACCATTCCGATAGGTGTGATTTTAAAGTATTTTTCATTTTTGGGTCAGTTGCCATCTTGAGAGAGGAGCGTGACTTTGCACGTAAGAGATATCTATATGCAAGTCGATGTACAGTTTCGGACAAAACAAAAGCACTCAATTTCACTTGGTTACATTTTGCTTGAGTAAATTTCTAAACTTGAAAAATGTAAATGAATTTTATTTCGTTAATGTAGATATACATTAGCTCTTCAATCGCAAAGAAAAAAAATATATTAGTACACACACAATTTTTAAAAAATTATTAAAAGAAATTGCGACAAAACTAAAGCACATAATTAAATTCTGTAGTTGATTTTCAATATTTTGTTAAGAAGCCAGTATTTTTGATAACTAGTGCTTGACAACTACCAGGCATTGACTCAATCAAGTTCTTTATGATTTCCTGGACGATACTTCCAAGCAATTTCTGTTAGAACAACAAGAAAATCCTTGTTATTGCATCTATCACGTTGTATTTGGCGATCTTCAAGCTCCAATAGTTTTTTTTATAGGGATGCGGTCAGGTGACTGTGCCGGCCACTTGAAAACGTTGATTTTATTTTCCAAAAACTAATTTTGCACTAATTTAGCGGTATGTTTTGGATCGATGGCATATTGGAATGTCCATTTGAAGGGAATTTCTAGTTCTGCGTGTGGCAGCATGATGTTTTGAAGGGCACAAAACGATCTATTATACCATCTACTTATGAGTTGGGCCGATTGTTTGACTAAAAAAACATCCCCAGGCCAAAACATTTCATCATCCGTGCCTTTGTGAAACGTGGGTTTAGCTTTTTGCGTCATTCCATCAGAACATTGCACATTAAACTTCTGGATTCATCCGAAAATAACACTGCTTTCTGTTTGGCAACAGTCCAGTCTATGGATTCGATGGAATAAAGCAATTCCGCAGACCGAAAGGAAAATGCTAAGCCAACGTTTCACAAAAGCACAAAAAAAACAACGGAGGAGGAAATGTTTTGGCCTGGGGATGTTTTTCTAGTCAAAGAATCGGCCCAACTCATAAAATAGATGGTATAATGGATCGTTTTGTGTATGATGACGTCCTTCAAAACATCATGCTGCCACACGCAGAAGTAGAAATTCCCTTCAAATGGACATTCCAATATGCCATCGATCCAAAACATATTTGTTTATCAAATGCATTTGGAGCATCAGCATTTTTATAAGCGCCTTTAAGTATGCTGTCTTGTTCCGCCTCCATTTTTCTCCATACCTTATTTCGATAGATACGTACTGCGAATTGTAGTCTATCGAAATAAGGAATGGAGAAAAATGGAGGCAGAACAAGACAGCATATTTAAAGGCGCTTATAAAAAGCTGATGCTCCAAATGCATTTGATAAACAAATAACACATCTCGACCTGTGACGTCAGTGGTCTAAAGCGGTGGAGTGCGTAGTGCACACGACTGCTAAGACTCAGCAAATCTGATATGCGTGGGTTCGAATCCTATGGTGTGCATACAAATTTTTTTCAAATAAAATTGAATTAAAGCTGAGCACCACAAAAAGGAGACTGATGAGTGCAAAAGTGGCAAAGCACGAAATAGCTATATCTCCAGCCAAACAATTGGTGGTAGCGCCTTTAAGTTGTTGTTGTTCAAAAATTCAATTAAACATTACTTAAACAACACAAAACAAATATAAATATAAAAACTCGAATATTATGTTACATTTTCTTTAATATAGGTGAAAAAAGAGTTAATTGCGATCGATAGGTTTTAATCATGCCCAAATGCGTTGACCAAAATCAAAAAAGACTGCTTTTCATTGTTTCATTAGAATTCAACTACTGTTAGATCGATTTCGATTGTATCAATTAAACTGTAGCTTTCATTTATTCTATCATCGAATTCTAAACAAAAACATACATTATGTATACTTCCATTATTTCGAGTCAAGTGACATCGATGTGTGAAATTATACACCGAAATCACATTCGTCTTGAAGTGAAACTTTGAAGTTTGAACTATAATTTCAAAAAACAATTCCGCTACCAAATACGAATTGGTTTGTGTTCCATAATTCGGGGTCTGGTTTTTGAGATATTCTTATCTTATGCTAAATTCAAATTACTAACATTACTAATTTAATGTTTGCTTTAACACTCTTGCTAACCCACTTTAACCAACTAATACTTAACTTTCTAAAATCACTCGTGCATTCTTAAAATATAAAATATTTTATGATTTTTAAAGGTCATTACATTTTTTAGGTGGATTTTGGAAAATTCCTTTCTCTTAACGAGGAGGACCTACTGCGATTAGGGGTGGAACGAAAAGTTGACCGAAGGGTCATATCAAGTATAATAAGTGATTTAAATGCTAATTAATTTTCTTTTTAAATATTATTTTTGTAAATTATTTTCATATTGTGTATACGTAAAAAATAAATTGTTTTAATTGTGTACGCAATGAGTTTCAATTTCATCCATTCTTACACAAAGAATGTTCTTGTCTTGTATTGTTCAGTGTCGTGTAGTCCTTCTGTTTTGTGTATGTTATTACTTTTGAAGAACAAAAACTTCAACATCAATTCAATACTTATAACTACAAATATTATAATATCACATCATTTAAAAAAATATAATAAAGCTTTCAAAATACAGTCGACGTCACATATAACGATTTGGCTTAACAGTTTTTAACTACCACTTTTCCATAATTTGGTTGGTTTTCATACCATTCTATTGGTTTATCGTTGGTTATAACTTCGTGAATTCGTCGTCTATAACGACTTGTTGCATATAACGACGAATTTCAGACAACAAATATTTCAGTTTCTGCGCTTACAACAACGGAATGAAAAAAAAAATGCAAACAAAAAGTTAGAATTGAAAACTGAACGCGTTCGAGTAAACATAAATTCCTTTCTTTGCGATTGAATCTAGCTGCATAGGTTCTTTATTATTCTGTGCCTAAAATTTAAAAGCACATACCTATTTACCCCTGTTTTTTTCTTATCAATCATTTTGTGGTAATAAGGATATAACGACCGCCGGCTATTGCCACCACATTTGAATGGTCCTTTGGCGGGCTGTGTTTAAATTTGTTACAGTCTTGGGGGTTTCTTGGGAGATTTTTATATTGCACTTCTTTCTAAAAATGCTTGTCATGCGTGCTCGTCACGCATTTCTTAAATTATAACCCGCATTCCTTAAATTACAACAAGATTGTTATGAAACTTAAATTACTTAGGAATATTGGATTTAAATTGCATATAATTATGAGAACCATGACTATTACATCTACATATTATTTTGTTCAATTACGTTTTTACTCTTATCCGTTAAATTTTTGAAGCGTTAGAATCATATGCTTAAATCTGGCCTTACACGAGCGAGTCAAACGGCGCCGGGCCAATTGGCTTCAGGCATTTTACACTCGATAAATAAATGAGTTGTGACCTCCCATTTCTTGGTAAAGAGTGGCATAGAACAAATTCCCTTTGCAACATCTAGATTTTCCTCAGTTCTATCATCATTTCAATTTATCTTCTGTTACTAACATCCAATTTCATCACAGAGTACTGACAATAGGACCGGTACCAGTCCTAAAATTAGTACTCAAATCGGTATCAACTCATTTCTTCACACAAGTACTAAGCCCTAGTTCTGTCAAATTGGTACTGAGTACCAGTTAGGAATCGGTATAAGGGGCCAGTTATAGCTATCATTGAAAAACATCATTGAAAATATTAAATGGCAATTTTGAGATATTTTGAAGAAAAAATAAATGATTATTTTGATGCCAAAGTAAGGCTTATTGACTTTATAATTATTTCCAGGTAAAACAAAATTCAATTTGGCACAACTTTTCTGATAAAATGACTTTTCATTTTTCAATGATGAACTTACCAATGATCATTGAAAAAATTAAAAGTTACGTTATGGGGAAGATATGGGTCAAAATGAATTTTTTTTGGAGGAGAAATAATTTTGAAGTCGTAAGCTATATTTCCGCATTAAAATATTTAATGATTAAACTTTCGAAGGGTCTCAAAATCAGCAGCTAACTTTTTGCATGATGGTTTTCAATGATAGCTATCACTGGCACCTAAGCTAGTACCTTAAAGTCGACAGTTTAAGGCTAGTACCTAAATCAAATTATTTTTTTTATTAGTTTTAATAAAGGAGAATGGGCAAATTTGTATGGAAATTGGGTGCGAGCGGCCAAGAATGGTTTTATTATTTTCGGATGTGGTTTGGTCCTACAAGTACGGTGTAGAAGTTTTTTCGTTGTGGTAAACTTCAAACTGGTATAAAATGCATTTTTGTTTTTAACACTTAAATAGAGTTTTAGCTAGTATTGCGGCTAATGTGAATGGAAAAATAGAAAATGAAAGTGAAATAACAGCTAAAGACATGAGTTTAGAAGATATGTGTTAGACAAAGCACATACATCATTAAATATTAGTACAATTACCATACTTTGTATACCTAATAATCTAGGTATATTAAAAACATGTTTTTTTAAGTATAGTGCCTACTCATACTCTAAAATCGGATTTAATTCCGCTGCTGGTAATCAAATATCATCAGTTTGGTTTCTTGAGCAGCCTAAATACCAAACCACGCACATAATATGCGCGCATCATCCGCATTTGCGCCTTCCACTCAGACAGTAACAGTAATAGTGTGCAATAGCTGCTCTCACATTCCTTTTGTCGGCCAATCCAAATGACGAATAATAATTCCTAGAAAATAGAGCTTAACATGTCTAGGCTGCATTCGGATGCGCAGCAACCAAATGTCTTGCTCTTGGATATACTGCGTAAGACCTCTCACTTGTTGTTCTAACATGTGACTTCAAGCTCTATTCAAACAGTCTTGCATAACTTTCTCAGGTTCCGAAGCCATTGAGAACCGTTCTGACCTGCGTCATCAACCAAAAAAGCATGTTTTAGCCTTACATTCGTGTAAAGAGGGCAATCTTAGATATGTCATTTGATACTCCATTCTTAGATATCCCTAGTGAACTAGGTATATTTAGACAAAAATGCAATAGGAAAAGTGCATTTTCTCACCAAAACAGCCTAAATAAGCTTGTCCTACCTCCGCCACCTTCCTTAACGATTTGACTAAAAGTATCGGTTGGTTTCCTCTTTTTAAAAACCTGCGATGAAATAAGTAATCTCTTATTGTTGCCTGCTGAACTCGACCTTTCATTTGACACTAATTTCATTCGTGGCCGCTCGCACCCAAAATTGCCCATTCTCCTGTGCTCAATTTTACTGGTTAAGCCGTTTTTTTTAATTGTTGTAATAATAGATAATAACTGCGTTTTTTATAATCTTATTCATTTTGTGTACCAACATTAACTGTGGGTGATAAGACTGTGCTTTATGCAATATTTTAATTTTTTTAGGTTGTATACCAATGATTTGAATTTTGGAAAAAAGGGAAAAAATGCTCTTTGTCTAAAAGCGCAAATAATTGGTTTAACAATTTGACGTGACAGCGTCTTGTAGGCAGAAAGACATTTGGGAAATTTATTTGTATCTTTACATATATAGATAATCGGAATTTGTTATGCATCAAAGCACTTTACCCAAGGTTGCCTTAATAACACCACGCCTATCGAGGGTTTGCTGGCCATAGCTTAAAGTTATCACATGTACAATATACATATGTATGTATTTTTGATCATAAAGTAAGGGGCATATGTACAATTGTACAGATTGGTATATGAAGCATTTGGTTTTTGATGCACTTTTTTGGTAAATCTGCCATTACTCACTACGTGCTGACAGACAAAAGAATTACGCCGAAGGTCTGCTGCACAACCAGCACATTCGTCTTCATAAAACTGCTACTACCGAGTTCTAACTAATACTCAGTACCAAATTGACAGAACTAAAAGCTCTCCTTATGTGAAGAAATGAGTTGATACCGATTTGAGTACTTATTTTAGGACTGGTACCGGTCCTAGCGTCGGAACTCTATGAAGAAATTGGCTAGCGCCGATACTTTTGTGAAGAAATTGGCCGTTACTATTATACTCCTAAATAAACAGATTATTATTACGAAAAAAAAGAATTTTATTTAATAAAAACAACTTATGTAAAAAACGTATTCACAATTAGGTATTCACAATGGGTGAAAAATTATCAATTGATACACATAATACTAACGCAGAGCTGTAAATTTTCAAGTACAAGTACCAGTCAAGTACCAAGTACCTTGGACTTGTACTTGTACTTGAAAAAACAAGTACAAGCTACTTGGTACTTGAAAATCATCAAGTACAAGTACTTTCATCTAAGTACATTTACTGGGTACTGTAGTACTACCCAGTACATTTTCAAGTACTTTTTAAGTACAAGTACATTTTCAAGTACTTTTCAAGTACAAGTCCATTTTCAAGTATTTATAAAGTACAAGTCTATTTTAAACATTGTTTGAGTCGCGTATGAAATTAAATGAACATATTTTATAATTTATGAAGCAAATTATGTTACTTATGTATAACATTTTTACCTAACCGAGGCCATGGGTTTGAAACGCGAGTACGTAACTGGACATTTTTATGTTAGTAATAAACCAAGTATTTTCTACTGTTTTTTTTTTTTCATTTAATTTTATTTTTTAAGGTTTCAGTGAATTCATAAAAGATGAATTAGCCTTTAATAAGAGAATTTGCTCAAAATGTTGGTCTGAAAGAGCACGACGGTTTGGGGTGTTTACTAGACCTGCAAAAGAAAACAGTCGTTTCACAGGTAAATATGTTATGCAGGGTGTCCGCCGGGAAGGTATACTACTTTGTTTGTTTATAAGTTTTGATTAAATGAAAGAGAATGGATTTTATATTGATAAATGTTTTATTTAATGTCGGCAATTATGTATTGAATACAATATCAGGTAAATGTCCGCCTCTGTTAGTCTCACAAATGCGAGCATTACATTACATTCTCACACATTTCACGCGGTATTTCATTAATTTCATCACGAATATTTTGTTTGAGTTGCTCAAGCGTTTCTGGTTTGTTTGCATAAACCTTGCTTTTCAGATATCCCCACAAAAAAGAAGATAGGAGCAGTCAAATCAGGCGACCGTGGAGGCCAATCAACATCACCATTTCCTGAAATAACTTGTTGTGGAAAGAGGTCTCGCAGTAATTCCATTGTAATCCTGGCTGTATGCGACGTGGCACTGTCTTGTTGATGGAGGCAAAACAAAGTAGTATACCTTCCCGGCGGACACCCTGCACATAAATAACATAATTTGCTTCATAAAATATCAAATATGTTCATTACATTTCATACGCGACTCAAACAGTGTTTCAAATAGAATTGTAATTTAGAAATACTTGAAAATGGACTTGTATTTGAAAAGTACTTGAAAATTTACTTGTACTTGAAAAGTTGTACTTGTACTTGAAAATGTACTGGGCAGTACTACAGTACCCAGTAAATTAGATGAAATTACTTGAAAAAGTAATTGTACTTGGTGATTTTCATGTACCTTGTACTTGTTTTTTCAAGTACAAGTACAAGTACAAGTACAAGTACAAGTACAAGGTTGTAAAGTACTTAAGTCCAAATGTACTTAAGTACTTTACAACTCAGTGAATGAACAGTGAATTGATAGATCAGCTATGAAATAATTGATATTTGAAAGCCATTATAGGGCTGTAAGTCTCCTGATTAACAAAAATCATCACAAATAGTTGCTACTGTCTTTTATTTATTCAGCAAAAAACAGGTAATACATAAATATGTCAATATATTCGATTTGTTTGTTTCAAGAGAGACTAAATGGTAAAGAAAAATATAATAAAAAAGGCAAATTGATTATTTCTCTAAAAGGCAGAAGCTATCACATCCGATCCAGAAATTATATTATTCGAAGCAACAACAATTTTTGATCCAGTTAGCTGTCCAATCAGCTCACAAGCACCAATTTCCGCATAGGTAACACCACCGACTACAAAAACGAAAACCGTCCTTGACTTCAAAGGCAGCACATTGTTCACTTCGCCTTTCTTAAGTGTTGCCTGTATTTGTTTTATGCTACTAACCCCAGGAAGGGATCCCAAATGCACTTGCATTTTCTCAACCATTCCCAATTTCAGCGCAAGATCATCGATTCCAGGGCACTTAACCAAAATCGAAGCCAACTGAGCAATGAGTGGAATATAAAGTCCATTGAAGACATAACTCGGGCAAATGACTCCGCCTTCATGGTCCTTAGAATAGCTTGGGTCTGCCCCAGCTGTCGACACTAAAAGCCTTAGGCGATTTGCATTTGCCTGAAATTCGGTTTGCTGAAATTTGCCTAGTGGTAAGTTCGAGAGTATTTTTGATTTGCCTACCTTCTCTTCCTCTAGCGGTGGCAAAAGACCAGATTTAGCTAAATAGTGGAACACATGAATGTACCGATAACCAAAATAGTTGCAGTAGTTGCGTATAAAGGAAGCCAATTCCTCCGAACTGAACCCCATTGACAAATGGGCAAGACACATCAGGCGAATGCTATTGTACTTTTGGCCATTAGTAGTTAACGCCTCATCAATTTCTGTAAGAAGCTTTTTCCGATTGGTATTGTTAAGTATATCTTCCTCAAGAGATTGAACCTGTTGAAATGATCCAGCCATTTCGGCGATTACTTTTTCGCTTGCTTGCAAGTGTCTGAGGACTTTCGTTTTTAGTTCTGTTACCTTTGGTAGCTTTCTGGAAACATAATCCTGCATTTCATCTATTTTCATTTTATTAAGATTTAGGACTTCAACACCGATGGCCTTGGCTTGAGCCTTAATCATACTGCTTGCTTGAGAAAAGTGTCTATAGCGATTCTCAGCATATATTTCATCGTTGGCCGAACAGAGTCGGACAATTGGAGTTTTTTCTTTGCCGTTATCCTGGAGCTGTTGATGTTCGCGGGGAATTTCAAAAATATTCAGCTTCTGGATGGAGATTTTATTTGAATTTGTTTGAATCTCAACTTCTCCCGCGCGGTATTTTAAAACTTCTAGCAATAGCCCTGAATAAATGGCTGGTGTAAGAAGGCTGGAAGGGTAATCTTTATCGCGATCTATTATAATCATTGATGAAAAATCACTCTGGCCAGAGCGACTGACAGACGATGGCCAAGGTCCTAAACTGTCTATCATCTGAAGAATCTCTGCCGAATGTTGGCCATAGGATAAAATTAGCTCTGGTTTGCCGCAGATCATGAAAAAGATTCGTAGAGTTTGAGCGATTGATGATAGAATGGATGTGTCATGATGGATAAAAACGCTCTTGAACACCTAAAATGGGTGTTTTCTAATAAATAATGATTTCGAAAACATGATGACGTCAACTTACTTGAGGAACTTCCATACTAAGAACACCATTATCTAGGTAAATTAAGTCCCAATTGAATCGATGCAATTGCACAATGCCAAATAGTCCTTCTTCTTCGAGTAATGTCTGGAAACACATGTAACAATTAGGCACACAAATTATATGAAAACTCTTAAATCCACTGTTCTTGTCCGAAGGTTTAGCACTTTCATGAGCTTGAATCTGATTGAGAACTTTCCGATATGTGGACAAAGTATTGGCTATCATAAAAACCTGGACATTATCTTGCCTTGCAATAGTGTTCTCTGGGTCTAGCTTATAGATACGCTGAATGCCTTTTAACCTAACAAAAGATGACAATAGGTTAAAAAAACCTTAAAATATTCTATTAACAGTGATAAGCTTACTTTAACCATGATGCTGCACATATGTGCTCCAGCGGTTTAATCAGAGATGCATCTAAAATAAGGTCTTTTTTGTTGGGTATTGAACACAGAATTGATTGAAGTTTTTCTTGAGCAATAAGTTGGAAGCCTTGTAGCTTTTTATTGATTGTTTGATCCATTTAAGTGCGATGTATTGGGTGTAGGAATTTATTTCATTCTTTCACAGTTGAAACAAAAAATATATTTTAATAAAAAAATTTAAAAATAAATTAAGAAAAATAGAAACAACATTGCAGACTACGTGACGTTTATGGGTTTGTGCAGACAACAGCTGATTGCGGCGAATTCGGCTCACACAAAAACATTGCCAGATATAAGGTTTGTTCCCGAGATTTTTGGGTCGAAATTGTTGGTCTGTCAAATTTTAAAGAGTGGGGATGAAATTCTCTCAGAGAAAAACTGCCTAAAAAGTGTGGAACGGTTTCTGGGCAAAAATTCTGCCACTCAACTTCACACAATTATTCTTTTAATTTTGTGTAACTTTTTTTATTCCAACGCGAAGCAAACTGAACCGATGACTCTACAACAGTAAATTTTTTATACAACGTACCTCAACCTGGTATTTGACAGACCAACAATTTCTACCCAAAGAAATTTCTTGGGCAGAATTTGTCAGGAGGGGAAATTGTTTTACTCTCTCGTGAGCGCTCTCTTCTGCCCAAAACTACCAAATATGTGAGGTGTGGAACAGCATTTGGGCAACAATTGTTGACAATTGGCCGTTTTGGTTAAGGTGTGGAACAGACCTATTGAAAAGTTTTGGGGGCGAAACATTTCTTATTACGGTTACGGATTTATAATATGTTTCGCTGACGACAATAACCATACTCGTTTCTAAATTCATATCTTTCGCTTTCGGAAATGAAAATTTAAAGCGGTTTATGATGAGTTCAATTGTTTTGTTAAATAAAAACAGTTAAGTTTTTTTAATAGAACAAATTGCGCTTTCATAAATAAAAAAAAGATACCAAAGTCAAAAAACGACCTTAAAATTCAATTGCGAAAATCCGCTATACGCATAGAAAAAAAGTTGTAGAGTTTCCCGATTCACTGTGCCAGCGAAGTTCTTCCATTTTCTTCTATTCCTTCTTATTATTTTTGTTCTTACATTTTTTTGTTAATGTACAATAATTTAAATATTTGCAAAAGAGTATGCATGAGAAACTTGAGTATGCATGAAAAAATATTAAAAAAAATGTGTTTTAGATGTCCGCTGGGCCACAAAACACGAATATAAACTTTTTTTTTGCGTGGAGATAATTATTAACACAGTTATAAACAATTTAACAGCCCTATTCTGCCGTTGTGAGGCTCACAGGTCACAATTTTTTGTGAGTTTGTTTTTGTATAAGGCGGTTACAATTTTGTATTCTGTGTAAGCCCTCATAAGAAACCTCACAAGAACAGCGTGAGTTGTGACCTGCCAAGGAGCAGATCATAATTTTTAAGATTTTATGAGGCGAGTTCACTATTTCAGCTATTTTCCATATCAAACCCGACGACCCACGAACTTTTTTTTTTTCGCCCCAAACCAATGCGAAACTTTCGGTGCGGCAACGAATTTTTCGTCGGTCATTTGGCTTAATTTGTTTAGTCACATCGCGTCAGTGGGGTTCTCTCCTTTAACGGCATAGAAATCTATCTTGACAATCGAAGGTTTCGCTGTCGCGAATTTTGTGGTTGTGCGCTGCATTGTTTAACTGGCGACTGGAAGTTTTTTAAAAAAGTAAATCATTCGGTGCGATGAAGAAACATTCAACAGTCAAAATTTATTCACATGGTAATAAATGAGAGTACCCACCCCAACGCGGCGGAGAAGCATTCGCCAATCAAAATTTATTTACATGGTGATATATGCGAGTGTCCACACCAACAGCATGGTGATAAATAAGAGTGCACACCAACGCGGCAGATAAACATTCGTCTGTTAAAATGTATGTACTAACTTTACTTTACTTCAGATGGCGCTCATAGTCCAGGTTGGACTACGACCTCAACCAACAAGCCCTTCCAGCTAGCTCTGTCCCTAGTAAGCCACTTCCAGTTGCGCACACCAAGGTGGTTGAGGTCTTTCTCCACTTGTGTGCGCCATTTGTCATGGGTTCTTCCTCTGCTGCGTACACCATCCGGGTTGGATTCGAAAACTCGCCGGGAGCATTACTGTCCATACGCTCCACGTGTCCCAGTCATTTCAGCTTTTTGACCAGGTCAACGTCGCTGTATAGCCCGTACAGCTCGTCTCTGAATCTTCTTCTCCACACTCCTTCGATACACACCGGACCGAAAATCACACGAAGAATTTTATTCTCAAAGCACCCTACCAGTTTTTCATCCGATTTTTTCAATGTCATTCATGCTTCTGCCCCATAGGGCAGGGATGATTACGGATTTGTATAAAGTCGCCTTGGTTCTCTGAAAGAGGCCCTTACTACTTAAATGCCTTCTTAGAACGAAGAAACAGTGGTTGGCAAGATTAATTCTTTGTTTGATTTCTGCACTGATTTCAATTTGCGAGGTAATAGTGAAGCCCAGGTAGAAAAAGTCCTTGACAATTTCAAAGTTATATCTGCCCATCGTGATATTTTGCCCGAGTCGACGATGTTGAGATTCCTTTCTAGATGACAACATAGATATACATTTTTGATAAATTGTATCGCTGGTGTTGACTTTTGCTTTGCGTACAATTGATTGAAGATCGATGTTAAATTGGTTGCATGATAACGCGTCGCCTTGCCTCAGACCTTTCTCAACATCTAAGGATTCAGTGGTGTTCTTACCGATTTTAAGGGAGCAGCGAGATTTCTCCACCAGGGATGCTGAGATATGACATGGCTCTGTATAATTTGTCCTTTTTCACGCAATCATACGCTATCAAAATGTATGCACGTGGTGATAAATCAGAGTGCCCATATCAACGGTGAATGTCTCACCGCCTAGCCGATTGTTTGGCGTTAGTTTCAGTATTTCTTGATATAAAATAGCAAGTGCAGTGTGTCAAAGTATTTTTGCAACTGAAAGGGAACCAAAAGAGAATCAGCACAACAGCGGTTAAGAAATCGCTCTCGTGTAAACGCGAACATGGCGAATGCCTTGCAACCTTAACTGAATACTGTTTGTATGTTATAATACAAAACTTTTTTTTTTTTTTTAAAGGCTCTCCCAAACCAATGCGGAACATTCGTTGCGGTGAAGAAACATTCGCATGTCAAAATTTATTTACATGGTGATATATGAGAGTGCCCACACCAACGCGGCGGAGAAACATATGAATTAATTTTGACTGACGAATGTTTCTTCGCCGCAACGAATGTTTCGCATTGGTTTGGGAGAGCCTTAATTCTTCTCTGATTACCGACTATTTACGTACTTTTAAATAAAATATTTAAATTGTTCCTCCGATGTAATCCTAACCTTAAACAGTTCCTGTCAAATTGTAACTTTCTCCGGCGAATTCAAACGACCAACCACACTAACATGTTAATATTCACAGAGCCTACTAATACTTCTACTAAAGAACCGTATATGTACACGAAATTGCACTCACTTTTATTCATTTTACTTATAGCTATTCAGCAATACAATTATACTTTTTTTTTTAAAACACACACAGTTTTCCTTTGGATGTATGTCAAATTAAATTCAGTAAAAATCAGTTGTTCAGGAAACGTCACCGTGTCGTGTTCGGTTGGTGTCCGTTTTCTACGGTTATTAAAGTGAAAAACGAATCGTTCGTCTTTACGTTTTATTTTTTCAAATTCTATTGAAACGAAAGAAAACAAAATTCAACAATAAAAATAAGTAAATATAAAAATTCATATCTATCCTATTAATTCCGTGCCCACAAAAAAATATAATTCTGAAAATAACCATCAAAAAGTGCAAAAGAAAAAGCAAAAAAAAAGCGGAGACACAGATTCTCCCACGGTTGTGGTTTTTGTATGCGTGAAGCGTGACCGTAATTCGATAAAAGAAATTTAACCATATCGCCCCTGCTTTGTAAATATGTTCTAATAATTGCTCGTTGATATTTTATTTAATTAGTCCATAATAATTTATTGAAAATTGTCCCCGTTAAAGGACCAAATTGAATTAAAAAAAAAAATAAAATAAATTACCTCCAACCTGACATTTCGTAA
Source organism: Melangyna quadrimaculata (assembly GCA_949320155.1). Classification (NCBI taxonomy): domain Eukaryota; kingdom Metazoa; phylum Arthropoda; class Insecta; order Diptera; family Syrphidae; genus Melangyna; species Melangyna quadrimaculata. The sequence continues at coordinate 201,987,517 of OX439483.1, read as the reverse complement.
TTCCCGTTTCTTTTCGCCTGTTTTTTTTCTACTGACTCGCGAATTCGCCTCATCTCAGACGACCTCTCACGCACACTACTGCATAAACAACAAAAACAAGTGTATTTTGTTTTTCTCGCTCTATTGCGAATTCTTTTTAGTCTTCAAATTTTGCGTAAGTTGAAAAACAACAACAAAAAATTAAAAAAAAAAAAAATACGGAAACATCAAAAAAACTTCCCGTTTTCCTCAAAATTGCTCGTCTATATTCTGTTTACTCACATTTCGATTGTCTTGTCTGTTGGTCTTATCATGTCGTCACTCTTATTATAGCCAGCAGCCAAGTTCACACGTCGTGTCGTCGTTCTAGTGATCTACCCACTTGATTTGAATTGAAATCAACAGCAAAGTTCGTTTTCTTATAGAATTTCAACAACAACAAACATTAGAAGTGCCAAGTGAAATAATTGTGAATTGTGGTTCGCGGAATTTTGTTGAAAATAAAAATATCCCAAGAATTCGCTTGGTCAAGTACGGTCACGGTATCAGGACGGTATCTACAGCGGGTCAATAAGATCGCAAAGAAGTCAATTTTAAAATTGTTGGCGCCATTGTCAGTGCAGTGCACAAGTTTATTTAAATCATCAATAGTGTTTGTTGCATCGTTGTTATTTTTTCGTTCCGTGTGTGCGCTGCGTCCCGTTGTCGTCGCACTCGCCTGTGCAGTGCAGTTTATATTATTTTTGTTTTTATATTCCTTTTCTGTTTACCCCGTCTTACCCTTGATCTTTATCATTGGTTGACCTTTGATGCATGTGGAATTATACCTTTTAATAAATAAAAAAAAAAATTACAACAGAGGACAAAAAATAAAGAATCAAGTTGTCTGAAATCTGGAATCAACAGAGAAATTAAGGAGAATAACCAATTAAAAAAAAAAACATAAAAACCAGGTAGGTGAAAAGGTTGATTATCAAATTTAATATCACATCATATTTGTTCCTTATTTTTGTTTGTGTATTTGTGTCTTCCCTTTACTTTTGTCCATTAAGTTTGAATATTTTATGTGATTCGAATTCAAAATTTCATTGGATTTGTTTCTTTCTTGAATAAATATTTTGAAATAGGTATATGAAGATTTGATCATATAGGTACCGGTACCTACTACTGGATAAAATCGGTCACGTATAAGTTTATTTATTATTTAACTTTATTAGTATTTTTTCCAAAGCGATGTCCAATAGATTACACGATTATTTCACGAGTTTACTTATGTACCAAATTTAAAGGTTTAACACGAGATTAACTAAGAAACCATGATGATCAAATACTGAACTGAAACTGGTCTTATCTGAGCTCAATGGACGTGTTTAGGAAAAGGAGATTTCAAAGGGTCTCAGCAATCTCAGATCATTTCACAGGATTCCTTAGTACAAAATCAAAGTTTGATAAAAAAAAGGTTTGGATTCGCTTGCTCAGGTTTTGCTGGAGCAAAATTTACGATATCTTGTTTCCTGAACAAGTAAAATAAATAAGCTGTGTAAATCAGAACCCTTTCCTCAGGTTCGTTTGTCCACAATCGTCCAATAAAAAAAAATTGTTTGTTCACACTCAGGAAAAAAAATATTTGTATAGATCCCCAAGATCAAAATACAACTCGTGTTATGTTCCACAATGATTGCTTAGGAAGTTAAGACCAATTGCGTTTGTTTGTTCAGCGCTTGACTAAGATATTCAAACAAAAAATTATAGTTTATCTAGCCTCAGACAAAAAAGATGGATGCTTTTCCGTTTTATGGCAACGGTCGCAAAAACAAAAAAAATCGTCTATCGTCCCTGATTCATGACTTAAATGGATGTGGTCAAGTAAGTTCGTTCGTCCACCGTTTGTTTAAATAATATAGGTATTCCAATAAAAAATCATTTTTCCACCCCTGGTTCATCTATCACAAAACAAAAACGTCAGATATTACGTCAGTATGGGATTCATTGCGGTCGTTTGTCCATCTCTGTCCACCTCTGTCCGTTTTGTTTACTCCTAGGAAAGTTGTATTAAACAACCCTAATGCGATTGTCAATCATAGATTGATAGTTGATAAATACTGAAATTCGATATTAAACAAGCCAATCGCTAAAAGTTTTGGTCATTGAAAATAATGCAGGCCGTCGTTAATCACAAGAAAATTGGCAAAAATCGATGAATAGTTGATTAGATTTTGAATAAATTTCCTTCTTAAATGCAAATTTCAATATTTTAACAACTATCTATCAGTAATTGACAATCAAAATAGGGCTGCAACTTTTTTTTTATGGCTCAAACACACAAAAATTAAAAAGTCACTCAGGAAAATGATGCCAGTGTGTATCGTTTGTCGACAGTTTGACCATGTTAGTCCATCAAAAAAAAAAAAAAATTATTACTACACCCTTAATTCAAAAGCTATTCAACATTTACTTTTTATAGCAACACCCCCAAAACCAAAAAACTCTTCTTACTCCCTAATTAATAAATTACAATGATGAGACTTAATGCAGTCGGTTGTCAACATATTGCTTATGATTGTTTACCAAAAATAATCGTTTGTCCAACCTTAGTTCAAAAAATATTCAATGTTTACTTTTTATGGAAACTTCTACAAAATACAAAAAAAGTCACTAAGAAAAATTGTGTGTATTGTAATCGTTTGTACACCGTTTTCCCATGTGAGTCTAAAAACGCCAAAAATGTTTCCACAGTTAGTTGAAAAGTTATTCAAAATTTCATTTTTATAGCAACTCTTCCGAAACAATAATAAATCGTCTACCACTTCAAATGATAACTTAAGAAAATGATACTAAATTCGTTCGTTTGTTCACCAATTGCTTATGATTGTCCAAAAAATAAATTACCGTTTGTCCACCCTTAGTTCAAAAAAATATGTCAGTGTTTACTTTTTATGGCAACTTCTACAAAATTCAAAAAAGTCACTTAGAAAAATTGTGTGTATTGTAATGGACTGTACTACGTTTTCCCATGTAAATCCAAGAAAGCGAAAAAAAATTCAACAGTTCAAAATTTAATTCAATTAAAAAGTACAAGTGACCTCAACTCCAGAAATTATTGTGTTTCGCCCAAGGTATAACAGTGGGCTCTATAGTCAGTCTGTTGAGTTGAGGTCACTTGTACTTTTTAATTGAATTTTCTTCATTCACTCCACTTAAAACAAGTAATTTCAATATTTTAATATTTAAATTTCTTAATCTTCTTATTAGTTCAAAAGTTATTCAAAATTTAATTTTTATGGCAACTCATCCGAAATAAAAAGACTAGTCTCTGCAACCCCAAATGATTACATAAGACTTCACTTCGCCAATCGTTTGTCCACCCTTAGTTCAAAAGCTATTGAATATTTATTTTTTATGGCAACATCCACAAAATTAAATAAAAAAACTAAGAAAAATGATGTCAATAATAATCGTTTGTCTGTTAGACCAGCAAACACAATTATTTTTTCCACTCTTACTTCAAAAGTTATTCAACAATTTTTTTTAGCAATGCCCCAGAACCAAAAATTGGACCAGCACCAATAATCATATTCATATTATCAATAAGCATAATAGTGGATTTACATATGTATCGCTTATTTTAAGTACAATAGAGGGGGGAAGGGTGATACTAAGCCAACAAAAAAAAACGAATGTGTGAAAGAGAACTATCATAAACAAGTTCGTCTTCATATCTTGTTTATGGCACTTCCTATAATCTTCAAGAAATCTAAATTTTATATTTTGCATCCTTTTTTGTTGCTGAATTCAGACGAAGATTACTTGTAAATTACCATAAAGTAGCATAATGCTGGATTAACATGTATCTTCGTCTGCAAATATGAAAAAAGTGGAGCAGGACATATGTATGCCAAAAATCCGTGCGTGTAAAAGAGAACCATCAAGAAGATGAAAATGTTCGTCTTCATATCTGCATTATGGCACTTGCTATAATCTGCATGTACGAATATATTCTGCATTTTTGTGTTCTCTCTCTCTCTATCCAACACATGTAAATTTTAAATTTGCATCCACTTTTTTTTTGCAGAAGTCAGACGAATATACATGTAAATCCACCATAACAATAAAAAATTAAATTCAATACGTTCTTAGAAAAATATAAAAAAAAAATAAAACTTGGATTTTTAAAAGTAATTGACAAAAATGGTACCTGATGGTAACAAAAATCAAAATTCTTAACAAGATGTGTGTATAAATTGTAAAAATTAAAATCTCAATTAAAAAACAAAATCATTACTTAATGTACAAAAACCCACTCTTATTTTAAGGCTTTTTTTTTTGTAAAGTACAATTTCGTATAAATTCTGAGCAATAAAAAGCAAAATTAACAATTCTTTGATGAAACAACACACATGAATGACAAAAGACATAAACGAAGGTAAACATTTACCCTGACATAACCAGGCAAAAGCAAAAGCAAACAAAAACGAAACAATACCTACATCTTATCACATAGAGGCTATTAAAAGTGAATTTTTGTTTTGATTACCTACGCGTAGCACAAAGCCATGTGCCAAAAAATTCACATTCTGTACTAACATAAAATGGCAACAGCAAGCGAAGTGCCTTATTATGCAATTAAGGGGGAAATAAAGTTTAAATTTGAAGAGTGAGTTTCTATGTTGATTATGTTGATGATAATGACACTAACAGGGTGTCCCACAGTCACCGGCCTAGTTGAAAGTCATGGGTTGATGATGTTACTTTCAGTCGGTTTTATAAAAAATTGTGAGAAAATCGTTATTCGCATGGAATTCGGGTAAAACTGCTCTTGTGTAGATACGAAGAAAACGTAAAAAATCGTTTGGAAATTGGCAAAATTAAAATCAATTAAAAACACCAGAACAAAAATCATAAAAACAGTTAAGTCGAAATGGAAGCAAACACGAGAAAATTACCTCTAAGTTTATCGACTTAAAATTACCTCAGCAAACCATGATATTCGTCTGGGTGGGTGAACGCGGGGCACCCTGTATGTGTTGTATGTAGGTAAATATGTGCATACAGTCGATTAAAAATTATAATATATATATATTTTGTTTTTGCAAGTAGGTAGCTGAACAGCTAAATGTTATTCTAAGAGCAAAAGAATTGGCATCTTCAGGAAAACGAGCAAGCAAATACAAAAATGTTTTTCTTCAGTATTTTGACAGCCAAACTGAGATTTTTTGCTGAGAAATTCTTGATTTTGTTGAGAACATTTCATGCTTGCAAAAAAATGAAGAAAACAATAGATCCAAAAGCGTTTTTGCGATGCCCTTGGGCTTGATGTTGACAATGCAATGAATGAATAAATGTATAATATTTGGTGTTTTGCACTGCGAATTGAGGACCCCCCCTACTGGAATTGGATCAGGGTACTAATCTTACAACTCTTGCCCCAAATTTATTTATCTAAGGGTTTTTCAGTGCAGGGTTGAAGTTAAACACGAGTTAACTCACAAAATTTGGTGAGTTAACTCAGGATTAACTCAACAAATGTTTTTGTTATATTAACTTGCGTGCTTATTATTAAATTCGCCTTTCTTCCTCAATTAAAAAACTGCTTCTTGACGTTACTGTAGACAGATATCTTTCCAGAGTTAACAAACTCGGGTTTAACTCAACACTAAAAATCTGGGTCTAAGAAATTTAAGTGTTTGGGGTACCTTTAGAGATGGTTAATCACACTTCCATCTGGTAGCGTCCCAGGTGTTTGTTTCTTTGGTGCACTAGTGCATCACATTTCCCTAGAATGTGGTCCGGTGTTTTCCCATTGACATCCCAGAATCTGCATGTGGCACTGCTTACTAGGCCGAGAATACTAATATGTCGTTTAAGTTTGCAGTGCGCAGTGAGGAGACCTGTTATTTTTCTAGGTTATATCTACTTAAGCTGATACAGTTTAAAACCCGCTCTTGGTTATAGTTCCCAAGTAGTGGTTTAGCCTGTCCTCAGCCCGGGGAGTTATTTCCAATTTATGGATCTAATGGTCTCCCCTTTGTTTGATTTTATTTTTAATCAGGTTTTCCCCTATACCGCTAAAGGGCTCGCGTCCCGTAAAGGGCGACTTTGCACCTATTTTTGCTAAGGAGTCCGCTTCTTCATTTCCCTAGATACCGACGTGGCCGGGTACCCCTTCTAGAGAGACATTGTTGTTCTTGCCAAGTTCATTTTACCTGCCTACACATTCCCACACCAATTTAGAACTGATGGTATATGAACTCAGTGCTTTGAGTGCAGACATGGCTGTCCGGCTTAATGACAATGTGTTGGTTTCTCTTTCGAGATTTCGATCTGCTTATTTCCCTATTGCGTGTACTTCCGCTTGGAAAATGCTAGAAGACTGTCCCATCGGTATAGAAATCTTGGTTCTAGGCCCAACAATTCTTGCACCAGTCCCTTCGTTCTTTCTCGATCCATCACTGTACCACTTGATGGCGTTTGCTTTAAGAGAGTAGTTAACAGTTTTCCTAAGCCACTCTTTCTTGCTTCTTTACACTGTTTGAAAGTTACATTTTTTACTTATGCCATCTCTTGGAATGTCAATAAGGTTTCTTAGTGAAGACTTCGGAATGCTTGCTCTTTCTCTGAGACTTATACATTTACCAGTCCCAGCTCCCTCCTTGGCAAATCTCATAATGGAATGGCTCCTTTTGCAGCACTTTCAATGACCTCGTGTAGAGGAGATAGTTGAAGGACAACCTGAAAACCTCCATAGCTGATGTAGGTCAAGAACTCATTACTCCCGTTATACATAAATATGCGAGCCTTTGAACTTTTCCTAGGGCTTCCCTAGTTGTTAATAGTTCGGTTCGTTTGTGCCATGCAATCGCACCATAGGTAATGATTTTGCTTACCATCATGAACATCGAAGGATGTTGGGCTCGCAACCCCTAGATTTCCCTGCAAGTCTCTTGCATATCATGAGGGAGAGGAATTTACTATCTAGTGTGATTCCTAGGTATTTTACTTTCCTCTTCTGGATAGGTTTTATGCGTGGTAGAAGTCTTTTCTTGGTAAATAGCACAATCGTAGTTTTTGTAGGGTTGATGTTTAGTCCTACGGATATACAACATTTCCTTGCGATTGCTTAACCTCTTTGGATAAAATCACATAGAGTTTCATAAAACTTCCCTAGGAGTGTAATAACGATATCATCGGCGAAGCCAATAACGCGTATGCCTTGGGCGGATAGGCTTTTTAGCAGTTCATCCACTACAAGACTCCACAGCAAGGGTGATAGTACCCCTCCCTGAGGACCTCTTGTAATGAAGATACCCTGTGTATTCGTTCCTGCTAGTGCCTCTGCTGTTATGGTGCCTAAACTTTCTTTAATCTATCTGGTTATGGTGATGGGAACACTCTTCCTTACAAGAGCCTTGTTGACGGAAGCATGGGAGTTTTTATCAAAAGCTCCTATCTGAGAATTTTAGTTAGTTAGTTTGCGTTTTATTTAGCAAAAATATTTGCTACTTAAAAGCTTTTTACATAGTTTTATACATTTCAATAATTATTGTTCACAAAATTTATAATTGAGTTCTTAAATCTTACTAAATTAATTTCCATTTTTACATTATTTGGGAGATTATGCGTCTAAGGCTTTTTGTTGGGTGTTCGTGAGCTCGAACAGAGCGGTTTCTGTTGTCGCATGTTGAGAAGCATATTTATTAAAACTTCTGATCTTATGAAGTTGTCTATTATTTTCTCTAAAGTTTTCAGTATGAAGGATGTAAAAGCTTATTGTCCTGAAAGACTGTAGGCCTGCAACTAGCTCCCATTTTTGAGACTCGAGTGGCAACTGAAAGATAACTCTATCTAACACATACCAATCGTAAGTATATGATATAAGATAACTTTGGTTAAAAGTTTCCCCGAATTACCGTGGCGGAACATGTTCAAATCCTGCTTTAAAGGTGCCTGCACACTGTTTTCAATATTTAATTTTTTACCCAGAAAAATTAGAAAAAAATTGTAAAAATCTGAATTTTTGTGGAAAGCTTTATTTAGATCCCATTAATATGTGGTAAAAATTTTTCTTCATTTCATTAACAAATTTTGTCATGAGGGGGGGGGGGGTAAAAGAGGTTAAAAGAGAATTTGCACCTGTTTTTTTTCAATATCTCAAAAATTATCAGCTTTACAAAAAAAATGACCAGGCACAAATTATAGCTTAAACAATTCTTCACAAATAAGGGCTTGAAACTTATTTGTGTAAGACCAATAGTTTCAAAGATACGAGTTATAATATGTCAGTCTAAAATTTGACTAGTACGCTTATGTTGTTATGAGTAAAAGTAAAACTATTGCCAAGACCTCAAAAAAAAGTAATACATTAAATCTTAAGATAAGTGTCGACGCAGAATTTCACCCTCTACAGCATATCCAAAGTTTCATGAAATTCACGCATTGGATTTTTTATAAGTCGCTTTTAAAAGGGGTGAAAGTAGGAGAGTAGGGAGAGGTTGGAGTTTATCACACCCAAATATTTATTATGGTACAACCAAAGCATATGGCACATGATATAACGGTAGTTTTTAAGGTCAAATCCAATAAAATAAAAATTAATTCGATGTGACTTCAAACCAAAAAGTTATAGTCCTTTTTATAAAAGGAAAAATGCATATTCATAAAACACTTATAATAGTATGGAAATAATGTTATGCTAAAGATTTGGCCTCAAAAACTACCCTAATATCATGTGCCACATGCTTTGGTTGTACCATAATAAATATTTGGGTGTGATAAACTCCAACCTACCCCTACTCTCCTACTTTCACCCCTTTTAAAAGCGACTTATAAAAAATCCAATGCGTGAATTTCATGAAACTTTGGATATGCTGTAGAGGGTGAAATTCTGCGTCGACACCCATCTTAAGATTTTAAGTATTACTTTTTTTAGGTTTTGGCAATAGTTTTACTTTTACTCATAACAACATAAGCGTACTAGTCAAGTTTCAGACTAAGACATATTTTAACTCGTATCTTCGAAACTATTGGTCTTACAGTCTTAAAGTTACAAGACTTTATTTGTGTAGAATTGTATAAGCTATAGTTTGTGCCTGGGCAATTTTTCTGTAAAGCTGATAATTTTTGAGATATTGAAAAAAAACAGGTGCAAATTCTCTTTTAACATCTTTTACCCCCCCCTCACGAAATTGTAAGTGAAATTAAGAAAAAATTGTATCACATATTAAGGGGGGGGGGGAATAAAGCTTTCCACAAAAATTCAGATTTTTACAATTTTTTTTCTAATTTTTCTGGGTAAAAAATAAAATATCGTAAAAAGTGTGCGGGCACCTTTAAAACAAGATTTGAAAATGTTCCGCCACAGTAATTCTGGGAAATTTTTAACCAAAGTACTCTTATATCATATACTTTCGATTAATATGTGTTAGAAGAGTTATCTTTCATTTGCCACTTGCTCCTTTATTTGAAGGCTTTTTGCAGTTGAGTTGCAGGCCTACTAGGTCTTATCCTTTTTCCCTATTTTTAAATAAAGATTACTTTAGCTTTTCTCCATAGACTAGATTTATTCCCATAATGAAGAGCAATGCTACTTCGAAGAATATTATTAAGATAAGGCATAAGATCTTCTTTAGCCTTTTGCAGAGGGCATCAGATATTGAAGATTCATTGGATACTTCCAATCCCTTATTACACAGCCTGTGTTTGGAGCAGGGTTGCGAGTTTGAGAATTAAAAAATCATTAAGTCAGAAGCTAGTAGTTGACTTATAAATTAAAAAGAATTTAATTCATAAGATAGTAACTGACTTATGAATTATAAAGTATTTAATTCATAAGCTAGTAAGCGACTAATGAATTAATAATAATTTAGTTCATAAGCTAGTTCGTGACTTATGAATTAAAAAACATTTAATTCATAAGCTAGTTAGTGACTTATGAATATAAAAAAATATAATTCATAAATTGTTGGTGACTTATGAATTAAAAAAAAAAATTAATTCATAAGCTAGTCGTTGGATTTTTGTTTTTGTTTAATTTAATTTATTTAAAAATTAAATAATTAAAAATCTTATTTTAAATATTTCTTTCTTTTTATTTTATTACAAACTTCTGGTTCCTTCTTAGTAAGTATTAGCTTTTGAATCTGTTTTTAGCTTTCAAACCTTGCGTTTAAATTGAAAAATTGACACGCTAGCTTTTAATTTTTCAATTGATAAGCTCACTATCAATTGAAAATTTTTTTACTCAAAATTAACCCTTTAGCTTATGAATTAAAATTTTGAATTCATAAGTCACCAACTATAGCTTAAGAATTAATTTTTTCATAATTCATAAGTCACCAAATATCTTATGACTTATTTTTTTTTTTTAATTCATAAGTCACTAGCTAACATATGAATTAAGTTTTTTTTAATTCATAAGTCAGCAACTAACTTATGAGTTAACTTTTTTTAAATTCATAAGTCACTAACTTGCTTTTAAATAAAATTTTTTTAAATTCATAAATCATTAACTGGCTTATAAATTACTTTTTTTTTTTAATTCATAAATCACTAACTATCTTATGACTTATTTTTTTTAATTCATAAGTCACCAACGAGCTTGTGAATTAATGCCCAGAGTTAAGCTTAGAAGTGACTTAAGCCTTTGCCAAACTGGTTTGGAGTACCAAAGGTTATATGTCTAAAACTTCTTTTCTTGTTCTAGTAACAAAAGTAGAGGTGTTCCCTACATTAAATATTTCTAGATTTGTTACCACCCCTTTGGTTTATGTCCGTGCTACCCCTTATTGTATGGTGACTTTATGGGCCTTATTATGACTCGCGAGTCTAACGTTCGACTCAAGTCGAACGTTTTTAAAATCACATACATATGTCGTGGTTTTAAGAATAGCAAACTGCGACGTTCATATAGAGCAACATCTCATTTCAACACATTTTTGACTTTTTAGCCGAATACAGTTAGGTGAGCCATAAACGGTAGTGCCAAAAGTCAGATTCGCCTAATATTTCTTGCGACTCGCGATTCATAATAGGTGCCTATATCTACTTGTTTTCGAGAAAATTGACCTCGATGTCAGATTTTCACAGTCTCATTCGCTCTCTCTCTCTCTCTCTGATGTTGATGTCCTTTATTTGTTTTTTTTTTTGCTCCCTATTACCTCTCCTTTTTGCTATATACCTACTCTTTTCATGTTTGAAGTTGAATTGCAGTTCAAATATCAAAACATTCACCTTTTTAAAACTTTCAATACTATTTTATGCCGAGAAATTTTCCATCCTTGAGTTGATTCGAATTTAAGAACATTTTCTTTGAATTTGCAAGCTAAAGTATAATGTTTCAAGTATTTCGTATCATAGTTTTTTTTTTTATTTTTATAATCATCCAAAGTCCAAAATCACCCCAATCGACTTTTACCTTCCTTTTATATAACTGCCCTCATTGCAAAAATAGCGAAAAAACCTTGCAGCATGGTTGGGGCTTTTTTGTGTTTTTCATCCTTGCATATGCATAGTACATTCTACTTTTGCAAATATCACATTGAATCAAGGTTAATTTAAAACGTTCATAACATTTCGATTGTTAAAATAGTTGAGTCGTTGAATTTTTTTTTAAGACCTTTCATAAACTTATTTTACAGAATTTTGTAATTGAAAAATAATCTAATGATATTTTATTTTTGCAACAAGAACACATTTTATTCTTACATAACTTGATTTAGTACAAAAACAATCAGAACACCAATTTGATTATGAATAGTTACATACATATTGTTATTTTGCTCAGTCAGCTTATAGGTAGGTACTTGGAACGTGAATACATTTAATAAAATAAAATATTTCCATTATCAACAGAGCTGTGCATAATATTTTGTATACTTTTGTCTTGGTAATAATTTTAGAAAAAATGCATAACAATAACAATCAGAGATCAGAAATAACTGTCAACCTTTATTTTCAATTGGTTTCACTCAGAGAGTTACTACATTGCTTAAGAAAGATTTTGGTTTCGGGTTGAGATTTATTTAAAAAAAAATAAATTTAGGTTATCGGTTGAGATTTATTTTTTATTTTCAAAAATATCTCTAAATGGTTGAGATTTTTACGAAAAAATTAATGCAAAAGGTCAACCTTTAACCTTTTTCGCTGAAAATAAATCAAAAATGGTTAATGCAGAAAAATTTGGAATTTGCCGAGAACATGTTAATTTTTCAAAAACAAACACATATGAGCTTTTTTTCTTATTTTAGGTATTAAGTCGTACCAATAATCGCTTAAAATTAAGTGCAAAGGCGAAAATGCCTTTTCGACTGTGACTTGAGTTACTGGGACGCCAAGCACAACCAATGCAATTTCGAAAAAGCCCAATAACCTGCATTTCCGCATACATGAGTGCCTACAAAATACAACGGGCATTCTGATTGATAAAATTGCAGATGAGATTTATTTTTTTTTCTCAGAGATAAATCTCACTGGTTGACCGTAACCTTAACAAAAACAAAATAAAGGTTGCTGTCAGACCTTGACCGATTTTTTTGTTTGTTGAGAATAAAGGTTATTGAGTGACCATTATTGAAAATGGCAACAAATAACAGTTGTTAAGGAACCTTTCAAAAGGTTGAGATTTATTTCTGATCTCTGAAACAATGCGTGATTATGCATAAAACGGCAGTATTTACTAGAAGTAATAGAACCGACTCTAGTTAACGTACTTAGTCGTTTAGTTCCGAACCCTTGTCTAACTATTTCATAATTTTAAACACGTTAAACAACTCGTTGAACTAAAGTGGACTCCTAGCCCAGGCAAAATGTACAAAAAAATGATCAATCTGCCAAAAAAATCCAAGTAAAGGTTTTTAAATGCAATTGTCTTTATTTTGCCATACGAAATATTGTCACGAAAGTCCATTACCAAATCGTGTGCGCGTCAATAGTTATTCAAGGTTAAATGTCGAAAATATCAGTTTTTCGCATAAAACTCGGAAACATTAAATGCTATCGAAAAGTCTTTCATACAAAACTTGTAGATTATGTCATTTTCAAAAAAAAAAAAAAATGACAATTTTTTTCTTACGACCCACCGTTAAAAATCGAAAAATGTCGAAAATGGCCGTTTTTCACGTATAACTCCTAAACGGTCCAAATTTTTGAAAACATCTGAATACAAAGTTTGTACATTATGTAAATCCAAGAAAAAATTATTATTTTGTTCTTAAAAACAACAGTTTTAAAGATATAATTTTTTGAAAAGATTGACAAAAAATTCAAATTTCTGTTTTTTTAGTTTTTTGCTCTTAAAAACACAAGTCGTCGAAAAAAATCTTACGCTCAGTTTAAACATAACAATATTCCCTTCAAAAAAATATAAAACTTTTTTCCATACGAGTCATAAGTCGCAAGATATTGTGACTTCAATAGTGTCAAAAAAAAAAAAACGGTTTTTGGCATATATCTTTTAAACCCTAAGCTAAACGAAAAATTATATTAGCAAAATTTGTACATTATATAAGATATTGTGACTTCAGTAGTGTAACTGTCAAAAAAACCGGTTTTTGGCATATATCTTTTAAACCCTAAGCTTAATCGAAAAATTATATTAGCAAAATTTGTACATTATATAATATTATAAGCATGCATTAACAGTATTTTTCTATAGTCAATAATTTTTTGACATCATTATTTAAATAAAAACACCAACAGTCTAAAATACCGGTTTTTGGCTCTTTACTCTTAAATGACGAATTTTTCGGAAAATATTTTATGCCTGCTTTGCAGATGTGAATATTCCCTAGAGAAAATATTATAACACTTTTTTTGCTTATAACGCATCAGTTGAAAGATATTGCGACTTCAAAAATGGGCAACTTCGAATAAACAGGATTTTGTAATAAAACGTATGTACAACTATATTTCCGAAGTTTGACCATTTTTGATGTCGTATGATACTGAAATTGCATGATGCTTATCCAGTTTTTGTGTTTTGGTGTACAAGAAACATTCCTGATGGGGTGCCGAAACATGTTAAACAAGTTTTTACTAGAGAGGGCCTCACGAGTGTTGGAAAAGATTCCCTCGTCTAAATTTGTGGTACTTAAATCAAGCAACTGCTTGCCAAGTATCTTACAAGTTTTCCTCGTCTAGATTTTCCATTCTGAAAACTTATTAGGGCCTTGCCCAAACTAGACAGAAACTTGGAATTTATCAGCCGGATAATCATAAACAATATTCTTACAATATAGAACGCTATAACTCGGAGTGGCAAATATCACAACCGCTTATACACAAAACACTTTCGCTTTCATAGTGTGATGACCCGAAACGTACTTTCAGAAAATTTGGTTTCTTGAAACTAAAAAGTCAGAAGCGTTTTTTTTCAGCAGCGTGTGACGGCACAAAAATAGTAAAACAAAGTAAAATTTTGAAAAAAAAAAAAAGTTTGAAATTTGTTTTAATTTTGTTTTTTAAAATTTTGAGTTTGAAAATAGGGCTGGCCACGAGACGAGACTTTTTGTAAGTCTCGTCTCGGTCTCGCTAAAATCGAAAATTTTCAGTCTCGTGTCGGTCTCGTATAATTAAGTCTCCTCGGTCTCGTGTCCGAAAAATACGATTATAGTTTGCATACGTGCAGAAGATATATTATTAAATATTTAAATGAAATTGGATTTTTTAATTTATTAGACTCTGTAAATTTTGCTCCAAATATACAGTCTCGTCTCGGTTTAGTCTCGTTTGCTTAAAAGGCAGTCTCGTCTCGTCTCGTCTCGGTTTCGTCATGCGAGACCGAGATCGAGACTTTTCTCGTGTTGTGGCCAGCCCTATTTGAAAATTAATTGTTCAAAAACTGTTCCCTTAACAACTTAAAAATAAAATGAAAGAAGGGAGTTATGGGTTTACAAAAAGGAATAACATGGCATTATAAGTGTTTCCTTTTTTTTAAATATTTTTTTTTTTGTTTTAAATAATTAATAAAAAATGAATCCTCAAATAATTTTGCAAAATTTTATACACACCTACATAAGTATAATGCCTACCCTATAAAATAATTTATTTTTTGAGTTAATGTTTTTAAAATTAAATATTTAAATATTTACACAAAATTGTAATAAAAAAAGTCACATTAAGTAGTTCTCTGTACTTCTTTTTATGTTGTCTCTATTTGATCAACCTTTTTTACAGTATAATATGCCTGTAGAACTTATCAAAAATATCAAATACCTGCCCAAAGCAGTGGACTTTTAACACTGATTAAGCCTTAAGCTTAACAAAGTTAATGAGATTAAATGACAATACTAATTCTTCAATTGCGAGCAACTAACGCTCTCTTCTTGCAAAAAAAAACATCAAGGTAAATAAACTCGAAAAGAAATACTTTAAGCAGCTTGGACAAGTTTGAAATTTAATATGATTCATGGTTCATTCATTTTTTTTTTCTTTGCTTTGCTGGTGGATCGAAGTGTTTCTTTGCGTGTTATATCAACCTACAAACTTAATTTGACACTTGGGGTAAAAAGTGTAATATCATACTGGCTGAATCCAGAAGCTGCCTGTTTTAAGTCTTTTCAATTTCATTGACAGTTTAAAACATTTTAACGGGGTGTATTTTTTGTTTTGTTTGTATGTGTGAGATAGAGCTTTTGATACCTAACAAGTTGGATTTTTGTTACTGTTCCAAACTTAATGTACGATATGATAGTGGTTAAAACCATCACTTTAATATCTATTTTATTGTTTAATTAATAAATAATAATGGTTGAATTCGTGTACGCAACCAACAAAAGTCTGTTAGATTCTCGTTTTATAAAGAGGTATTGCCCGGATAGAAAAACCATTTAGTTTTCGAGTTTTTCATATATTCTGGCAAGGCACTAGCAAGAATTAGCAAAGGCTAGAACACGGGCCTCGTCAGAAAAAAAAGGTGGCTTATGTGGGACTTAATCCCGCCATCTTCTGTTTGTCAGTCCAATGCGCTACTCACTGGGCTAACTCGCTATACAAAAATTCAATGTCGAAAGTGAATAACTTTCATTCTATATTGCATAACAAATACGTACTTGCTTTTTGGTAGAACAACTTAGAACAGTTTTTTTCTCATTGAACAATCTTATAATGTGAGATATCGCACGCCAGAAGGCAAAGGAAAAAGAGAAAAAAGTGTCTTATGATGCTAAATTTGCATGGTGCTTATAAAATGTTTGTTGTTTGTGCTTATAAAATGTTTGTTTTTGGTGTACAAGAGGTATTCCTGTTGGGGTACCGAAACATGTGAGACAAGTTACTCTCGTCTAAATTTTTTGGTACCGAAATCCAGCAAGGGCTTGCCAAGTACCTAACAAGTTTTCCCCGTCTAGATTTCCCCTACTGAAAAATTATTAGGGCCTTGCCCAAACTAGACAAAAACTAGGAATTTTTCCAGCCGGGTAATTTTCCTGGAGTCGTGAAGCCCAAAAAAAACCAGCTTCTATTCTATCATTCGCTTAAAATATACCTACCCAATTTTATCTTTATAAAAACTAGCTTAAACAAACTTTAATTTCAACGAATATACCTCGACAGAAAAATAACACCCATTTGTATCGATCTTCTTAACAGAAACAAAAAAAAATCATGACTTTTAATTTTCTGACCGCTTTAAGTACATAATTAGACCTAACCAAGCATAAAACAGTTCTTTGCTGCCCCTATAGGTAGGTACTGCTAACTATATTATTCGACTCTATTTTCTTCTGGTGATGTTGCTGCCTGTGTTCATTATTATTATTATTAATTTTTTTTTTTTTTATTTTCTTTGGGAAAATTTAGCGGTTTGCACGGTCATTGCCTTGCCCCAAACCATCCATCTTTTCATCCAGCCATCGACGAATGTTGTTATTTTATTTGCTATCATCGTCGTCCTCAGCTCCTGTGCTATCTAGTTTTTTTTTTTTTTTGTTTTCTGTTCATTTTCTCTCTCTCTGTTTTGCCTTTGGATTCATTTTGACGTAATTAGTTTTCATTCTCTTTGCCCTGGATGAAAAAATACCTTCATAACGAACTATGCAATAACAAAGGAGACGAGAAACATGAACAAAAACGTTGGAAATGGCTACGAATGTGATACTCTATTAAGTCGGGTTATCATCATTATCATCATCCAGCGTCGTCTTCGTCATCGTCATCATCATCAAGAGCCTTTATGAAATTCTAATTTCCAACGTGAACAGCGAATGTGAAATGCGATGGTGGATCGGAGTCGGAGTAGCCAACAGCCTCATTCGTTTTTTACTATAATATATTTCTACTATTTCAACCTCTATCATCAACATTTAGAAGAGAATGGGGAACTTGTGCTTCACATCGACAGGTAGTTAAGAAAAAAAAAAAAAAAAAAAAAAAACTATACAAAGGGAATATCGAAGCAAAAAGAATAAACACACCTTATGAAGAAGAAGATGAAGGGTCTGTTTTGTTGCGTACTTCCCAGCTACATTCTAAAGTTCAAAAAACGAAGACAAAAAATATAACAAAGACAAGAAATGAACTCCATGTCAAAGAACAAGCACAGGATTACCCATTCAGTCAAAGCTAAAAAGACTACGAGTATACAAAGAAAGACGCCAAGTATAGAAACTAGTTTTTCATTTTGTTATTGAATTCGCGAGGCAATTTTACAAACTGCAAGTTTGGTGCGCGTTTTCTTTACTTTGAAACTACCTTGATGCCGTCTGTTGATGCTTATCCAGTAGATAGCTACCATCACAACAAACACCGGCAAGCACTACCCTTTCCCCCTTTTCCTTACTAAAAGCAAGAGGCGAATTTTACCAAATGATTTTGAATTTCTGTGCAAAACATTTTAACAAAAAGCAAGGAATCTAATTAATGGAACGTCTGTTAAGTTGGCAGGGCAACTTTCATCTACACAGTGAGGGTAAAGGAAAGGGACACGCCCTTAAAAGACAATGGTGCGTCAACCTATCCTCAACTCGGTATTTACGCAGCGACTGACACTCCTTCAATCAATTTGTAAACGACTTTTCCAAGCTTCAGCTTGTAAGAACTGTATTGACGCCCTCTACGGGCTATGTCATTGGATTTATCATAGGTTTCTTTTATGGGGATTAATCCCCAGGGTATCACAATGGATCTACACTGATCTAAGTGTGACGGTAACAAGATCAACTGTCAGCCCACTAACCTAACCTAACCTAACCTTCATATACACAGTAATGGGACCAACGCAGTAATATGTAGTTTTTTGATTAATTTCTATTCCCGATTTGGCATTTCATCAAATAGTGGGTGTAATCGAGTGAGCTGCTAACTTCACAGTGAAGTTAGCAGGTGACATGGTGTATCTCGTAAACCAAGCTTCCCAATGCAAATTCCTGCGGTCATCCCATTACTCTATAGGCGAAATATGCTCTGCTAACTTCACAGAGGTCAATTGTTACTATCACTAGCCATGATCAGATCTAGTGCCTCTCATCTCAGCCGTTTGAAATAAGCAACAAAATTGTAGTTCCCCTCTATTTCTGCAGGATAAAGGCCCTCCCAAACCAACACGGAATCGGAGTGATACAGTCGCAACTGAAGAATACACAATGCTGCTAAACAACACAAAAGAACTGCCGTCATCGAATGTTTCGCGGTAATTTGGGACCTTTATTGTCAAAGCTTTCTAATATGGACGGATCGATTTTTGGTGGCTTCTGTCAATGATGCCAAAACCGCTACATGAAATTTGGCCCCAATGAAATATGGCCCCAAACATAAAATGAAAAATGGCCCCGAAAATTTGTATGGGAAACAGCAAAAACAAAAAATAGTTTAAAAGTTGTAAATTGGGGCCATTTTCCATTGTTTTGATTTTTAACTTTGGGGTAAAATTTCATTTTGAAAAAATGACCCCAAACTTTTATTCTTAAACCAAAATACTTTTACAACAAAAACTTTGATAGCTGACTGACAGCATAGGCCTGGCGACTGAGCATACCCTAAGCGGAGCGACGGAGTCGCCTCCGCGGGACAGAGGACCCAAAAAGAGAGTTAAAATCTTTGAAGCCGTGAAGCGGGACAAGCAAGGTACTTTTAAGGCTCTCCCAAAACGACGCAAATCATTTTTTGTACAATTGTAATTTTTCTATTGTTGTTGCTCCTTAGATTAATTTTGGGCAATTTTCCATTTTGTGATTTAATTTTGTTGGTAGCTTCTGTGGTAACACCAACCAAATTTTTCGCAAAATGCCCCTACTACGCTAAAGTTCATTTTCATTTGTATTCATTTGTACTTTATTCATTTTGGTAACACCAACCATAATGTGTGAAAAACGAGCCTATAAACATTTTCAATTTTAATAAACAAGAAGTATAAAACAACAAACTTGCCAGAAATTCTCCTTATCAGCGCCCTTACCTCTACCAATTGTTTTCTTGTTCACCTTTTTGTTGAGTGCATCGAGAAATAAAAAAAAATATTCTTCTTACAAAACATGGAAGTCATCCAAAACCACTCAGGCGTACATTTAAAGGCCCCAACACTAATCGCTGCCCTGAGCCTTCTTAAGCTAAAGCTTCAGCGGGAAGGAGAGGTATGTACGTCTCTATTTACGTCTGCAGTCATCTTAGTTATTTTTCCGCCCATGTGTGTGTGTGTATCGATTTTTGTTTGTTGTTGTTGCTGTTTTAATTTACCTGAGCAAAGCATAGATTTGATATACTAGTTATGGGACATTATGTCTCACGATGTTATTAATTAAACATGTGAATGATTTTAGCACGCGTTGGGAAGGTTGGGAACTCACTAGAGGGTGTCTGATGGCTGAATGACATTTTGAGACATCGCCGCGCCCGCCGCGCCGCTAAGTTATTTGATAACAAAAGAGAGACCAAACAAAATAAAAGAAGAGTTAATGGCGGATATTTTTCTTTCAATTTTTTTTTATTCCTTTTGATGATTGTTTATGTTTTTGTTTTTTTTTTTTCTTTTTTTTTGTCTCTCAATGACAAACTACATAATTATAAATAATGATCTCGTTAAGTCTTTCAGTGGCGGTACAATATAATCATCGTCATCGTCTTGGCCGTAATTAAGGAAATTAAATATTCCAGTTTGAAATTACGGGAGAAAAGGTCAAGATCAAGATCCAGTTTATATTGTACCTATGTTGGATCTTTATTTTACCTTGATGAAACGTCCCATGTGAGGCATTTTATTAGTAAGTCGGTGAATATTTAAATTAATGACCACCGGCAAAGGAGTAGAGTCATTCCCGAAGGAATATAATAATCATTATAAAACAATGAAAGAGTATATACAAATTAGAATGTATAGGACAAGGGTAATTTTGGGGATATAAAGATTGTTGAATTAGTATTAATTTTAAGGAGTACACAAAATTAAAAAAAAAAACTAATGCATTTGGTTATTAGAAGTGATTTCGTCGTCAAAATGTGGGGTCCTTTTTTTTATTGGAGTTGTTGATTCCGATTGGTTCATTAGAATGGAATAATCTGTTTTCTTTGTCAATTTCAAACGTCACATTCATTTGTTCTTTCCGAAGTATTGTGAAGTAGGTAAAATAGTGTGGATAATAAAGGATGTTTTTTTTTTTTAAAGAGTTTTGGGTTTAATTTATCAGCACTGGTTACTAGTGAATTAGTACTATTTAGGATTGAACCTGAGCACAGTGGTTCGTTTGTTGAAATTTGTGGCCAAAAATCATTTCAAAATCGAATTCTTGACGGAAAACAATGAAATTTGCTACTGCAGAAAAACAATCTGGTTTTCGACAAGGCATTAGAGAATTTTAAATATATTCTGGCAAGGGTTGGCTAAGGTTAGAACAAGGGGATGAACTCTTGCCTCGTCAGGCAAAAAACAAAAAAAATGGCTTATGTGAGACCTGGTCCCGCGATCCTCTGCTTGTCAGTCCAATGCGCTCGGCTAGGTTAGGTTGAAATGGCTGCCAGCAAGGAACTGACACACTTAGACCATAAGTTGGTTCGTTGTGATACCACGTGAATCTAGAGAGATTTTTCCCCACTCGTTAAAACCAGTTGGAGTTTCTAATGAAGCATGCGAGACTACTTATGTCTATGATTGTCAGATCACTAGGATCATTGAAGAAGAAGTCTCCGAGATGTAGCCTTCGACTTTGGGATAGGGCAGGACATGAGCAGGAACAGATTCTTCATTCTCTTCGTCGTCGTCGTTTACGAAAACTCCCAGCCGCTTTGCGTGCTTGCCTATAAGACAGTGCCCGGTTATGACACCAATTACGGAGCTGATATGCATGATATGTTCAAAGATATCAAACACTTAGAGTGCCTCACATCTAGCGTAGGCCAGATCTGTTTTGTCGCCAGGCAAGTGGTTACGTTGCTTCACCTAAGATTTGTTCTTCTTAAAGCATCTTGCTTCAGCAAAAATTTGCATGTAGCTACATGCAATATCGGCATACCGATATTTACCTTTTCAGGTAAAATAGTCTTGTTCCACCTTTGGCGAGTTCATCAGCTTTACCCGGAATGTTCCCAACAAAGGAGAATATTGAACTGCTGTGCCATCTCTTTAAGATATGATCGACAGTTAAGGGCTGTTATAGAGTTTGTAGAGACACAGTCGAGAGATTTTATGGCAGCTTGGCTATCACGTTTTCCTTGAGCCAAGATAAATCTTCCTTTATCGCCAAAAGTTCCGCCTGGAACACGCTACAATAAAACTTCGTCTAGAAGACGAAATGAAGGACTTAAATTTTGTCTTTCTGAGTACACGCCTCCACCAACCCCATCATCGGTTTTTGAACCGTCCATATAGAAGTGAATCGATTCGTCTTCAAAAAATGTCACATTGCGTCCTCCCATGTGGATCTGGAAGGTATGGCAACTTGAAAAATTGTATCGAAACGGAATTGTGGTGATCTGTATGAGTGCAGAATAGCTTAGTGGCGCTCGGCTAACTCGCTATATTAAAATTCAATGTCGAAAGTGAATAAGTTTCATATTCTAATGTTTCGCTACATATTGCATACAAAATACATACAGAATAGAACTTTAGGTAGAATAACTTAGAACTGATGGTTTTTGGTTGACATTTGAAGTTGTGCACAGATCAGTGCTGTTCTGATATGAAAAAGAAGACGAAGTAAAGAGAAAAAAGTATCGTATGATACTGAAATTGTATGGTACTTATAAAATGTTTTTTTTTTTGTGTACAAGAGACATTCCTGATGATGGGGTACCGTAACATGTTCAACAAGTTTTGACTAGGGGGGGGGCCTCACGAGTGGTTGAAGAATTTCCCTTGTCTTAATTGTTGGTACTGAAATCCAGCAAAGATTTGCCAAGTATCTGACAAGTTTTCACCTACTAAAAAAACTTACTAGGGCCTTGCCAATAGGGCTCGAGGGTTAATTGATGTGCATTCCTAGAAGTAGGAATGTACGAGTATGTAACTGGCTATTTCACTGTAAAAATAACACTTAAATAATGAAATACAAGAAACATTGCAACGGTAAATGTGTGCTTTTATATGAAATCGTTTTCAAAACTGATATAAATAAACTCGTACATATGTATGCATGTACCAAATTTAGAAATTTAGTCCAAAATGTTTAGCAAAGTTAGCACGGAATTAATTTGTGTGATATTTCTTTCATTATTCTTTTTTTTAATAATTCAAAATTATTATTTAACCAAATCTGAATGAATGTGAGAGATTGGATTATTTGACATTCCTTAAATTCCCGTTATTTATTACAAAAAATGGAAATATGTTGTTAATAGTTTTCATTTTTCACTGAAATATTCATAGTTCCTAGTTGAATATTATAAATAATATAAAATTTCTGTATTAAATATATTTTTTGACATGAACTAATTATTATTTACGACTTTTAACAAATAAAATAAAAATTATTAATATGTAGCTTTTTAATTTGGGTTTTGTTCTCTCATTACAGGTAAATACAACAAGCAGATAATGTACTTACATAATCACCATTTAATTATTCAGTTTTTATGGTAAGTCTAATAACATTATAAAATAAGGTAGTTTTACGTAATTTTAATTCCAAAAAAGATCAAACAAACAAAAAATAAGATACACATATATTTGTGGAGTAGCCATACCAGCCAAACGATTCAGGCGGTAGGTATTTCAATAGTTTAAAAGGAAAAAAAAATCAGAAGTGAAATAACAAAGGCAATTCCTTTATCTCGTTTTAAGCTAGAAAAATATGATTCGGAAGTAGATGTTATATTCGTAGCACCATATTTATGTTCTGCAAATTTTCTTCTTTCAGCCTTAATTTCATATTTCTGGATTAAATAATTTCCACGTTTGTCAACTCGACAAAAAAAGCAGCAGGTAAGGCTTGACAGTTTTAATTAATTTATCAGCTGCTTTGTTTATTTCGAATGAAACATTCTTCAAGTTTCGGTCCGATTCGGAACTAAGCTTATACGTGATTGAGTTTTTTCCGAAATGTCTTCATATTGTTCCGTTCACTTAAGTGTGTTAAGAGTGATCTTTAT
This sequence comes from Melangyna quadrimaculata, assembly GCA_949320155.1. Taxonomy (NCBI): domain Eukaryota; kingdom Metazoa; phylum Arthropoda; class Insecta; order Diptera; family Syrphidae; genus Melangyna; species Melangyna quadrimaculata. The sequence continues at coordinate 201,964,033 of OX439483.1, read as the reverse complement.
TTCTGAGAGAAATGTTGACAACAAAAATTCGAAAAAATATAATCCATCCTCTTAAGGGCATCACGGGTGCATTTTGCTTTAGTAAAATTGATAAAACTTAAAAAAAAAAAAAACATTTTTGTTCACTAAATTGTATTATGGGTGCATTTCACTTAAGTGAAATTAACAAAACTGAAACAAATATAATAATTTATTAGGCCGTTTATAATAATATATTATGCTCTTTACTTTAGTGCATTACACTGAAGTTAAACTAACAGAACTGAAAATAAAATATGGGTGTACTTCACTTAGGTGAAATTAACAAAAACGAACAAAAAACTTGAAACAAAAAACTATATTTTGTTTTTGGACCTGTTTTTCGCAGTGGAGTTTAAGTTTAATCCGAGTTAACTCACCAAATTTAGTGATTTAGCTCTGGATTAACTCAATAACTGCTTTTGATATTTTATCTTCCATATTGTTAACGTCTTTCTGCATTCTTCCTCCACTTAAAAACTGGTTCTTGCCATATCTGTTCACAAATCTTATTCCAGAGTTAGAACTTACTTTGGTTTAACTCATAACTGAAACAGAGGGCCTAACGGCTCGCGTACACATGACATAACCCGTTATCGGCCGAACTATGCTCGTCCGTCGTCGACCGAACTCGGCCGTTTGAATCAAATGTATGTTTGTAAAAGGAAGAGAGCGCGTATACCACTAGATGACTACAACCGATATCGTCCGATGTCAGCCGTTAATAACCGATCAACCGACAAATCCGAACTTGTTTTGATTTTACGTCAGTTTGTTAGTTATTTCTTGCCAGAATAAAATTAAATTAAATTAAAAATTAAAATAAGATAAAATGAATAGTGAATAGTTAATTTATTGTGTTTATAATAGAGCCACGTTCACTTTTTACGTTTCACACTGGCATCGTTTAAAATCGCCATAGTTAAAAATAGGCATCGGAAGAGAACGGCAGAAGTGTATGCAGACGATCGTCCGAGATATCAATAGCTCCGATCCGAAATCGGTAGGTTAATCGTTTTCAGTGTACGCGAACCGTTGGCTGAAACCAAATCGTCTTGTGTCACACACCTTGTGCATTCAATATTTTGACAACTACTACAGAACGTATGCACTGTTTTTGGCAAATGCCTTAGGTTCAATTTCAAACCTACCAACTGGAACTTGGATTTAATGCCATTTCACAGTCAGAGGAGTAGAATATAGGATAATAGGACATGAAATAGCATTTTTCGCAGTGCGCACTCTTATTCTAAGTTGCACTTAAGGGCCAGTTTCAGAGTGAACACTTACTGGAATAAGTTGCATTTAAATTTTTGCATATTGGTGTCTTATGCTAATTTTCGCAGGGTGAAGTAGTGACACCTCAGTGTCCGACATGGAGGAAGTCCAAGGAAGTCCTGAAGTCCAACTTGTTCAATGTTCAGGTAAGTGTGCAGTGTCAAAAATTCTATTTTGTATTCTATATTGCGCACTTCTGTGGCTGGTAAATTGGAGCTAAGTCCCCCATGTTGAACACTCAAGTGTTACTTAAGTACCAATATCCAAAACTTAAATGCAACTTATTCTGACAAGTGTTCGCTGTGAAACTGAACCTTATCTTCCTACATTCGCCACTTAAGTAGCACTCCGACTACGAAAATGCACGTCTAAACCTTTGTGTGTTTATGGATTCAAAGTAGTTTTTAGTTATTTTCAGTCAATTAAGGATCCAGTTAAGTGAAGGAAATAAATGTCGTGCCGGTTTTGCACTAGGTTTGGGACGAACCGTTATTGTTTTAAAAGTGCCAAATAGTTATATTTATTACCGAGTCACATTCCTGGATTATTATGTTTCTAATATAAGGCATTCACATCAATTGTAGTCGAAATGTTTTAAAACTACTCTGCCTTTATGCATCAAGCTCGTCAATTACATAAAAATAATTGTCAGAAATCCAATTTTATCGCAGTTCTGTTCAGCGCACTAGTGCAGACCGCTGACTAATTTCTAGCAAGCCAAATTTAATTTTAGTTCAGCATTGTGTTAATGGCCTTGTACATACAAACTAATTCATTATCAACCACAAATCAAAAATAAAAAAACTGGAAATGAGTGGTTATCGTTATCGTTTTTATTTTTCTAAAATTTGGACAAAAAGGTCGTTTGGTATAAACTTACTCACTTTTCGCAAAACATTCATATATAAATGGTATATGTGCAAGCAAAAAAAAGCTTACTCTGTAAATTCCTATGCTATGAGTTTATTTCAAAATATCGAAAATGATTTCATAACAAAAAAACTTTTTTAGTCATCGCTTATAGAGAACACATCAGAGCTGTCTATAGAAAGCTTTAGGTATGCATAATTCAATTTAGAAAATAAAATAAAATGTTCTGAAAATAACATCAAATCTCATTTGTTGCTTAAACATGTAGCCAAAGCGAGATAATTCTCATTCCAAAAATAACTCAACCCTTCCACTTGTTTTCCAATTGTCTTATCATCAATTTAATTAAATTAATCAAATTTAATCAAAACGAAAAATAAACACAGGTACACTCCATTCTCAAACAGCCAATTAACAATTAAATGATAGAACCATTCAAAAACATTAAGGAATCATGAAAAACATAATCCTTTTTCAAAATTCACACTCAAGTTAATTGGGACTTTAAATTGAAACCAACATTCGAATAATCATTAATATGAATGGACATTGCTGAACAAAAACCCAAAGCAGGCAACAAAAATCCTGATTCTGATTCTGATTTTATTATTATTATTATTATTATAGGTATACAAAAAAATGACCATATAATTTTATTAATGAGGCACATGTCCACATCTGTGCGAGGAATTCTTTTCTCGTTGACAGATGATGATAATGATGATGATGGCTGCTCTGCTCAGCACAAATAAGAAAACAAATAAAAATGCAAATGCATATTCAACTGGAGTCGAGTTGATTTATACAAGAAACAAACAAAAAAAAAAAAAAAACTTGTTGCTAGACAACTCTCGTTACGGATCATTGGATTTATAGCAAAAGGCAACTTTTTTTTTTCTGAGCCCTATTTATTCACATAAATACATTAATGTTTATGTCGTCCAGCAGGTTATGTTCTTTTTTTATATTGGAAACTACAGTTTCGCATTCTTTGCTTTGACATTGACAATACAAGTTCAGAACAATGTAACATGAAATGGCAACTTGAGAAACGTGTGTAGGAAATTTACTACGTGTGAAGTATTCTCGAAAATTCTAGATAAAGCGAGTTTATCAGGTTTGTTTGTCCGTTGTTTGCTCAAGTTTGCCGAACCAAAAAAATCTTTTGGCCACCTACAAGAAAAATAATTAAGATTTTCTGTTTTATAGCAACCCTTCCAAAAGAAAATTAGACTAAGTACAAGACAATTCAAAATCTTCTTTCCCGTCTCCTGCTCCCACCAGTCGTACGATTTAACAAATAATGTCTACCAACTACTGATGTATCACAAATAATAAGCTAATATTATTCTGTGCGCGTGTTTTCAAAAAATTATCATTTTACACATCATTTAACAGCTTTAAAATTCTAAACTGTCAGACTCAACAAACACAATGTCGAACGCCCTTTCCGCCCTTTCGACCTACACTGTAAATAGGCTAGGTTTAAATTTAAATTTGAAAAAAAAAAAAATCAACACTACCTTTCTGTGTAACACTTCGGTTGAATTGGTTCAAAGTTAAATTTAGTGTTTATGATAATATATGTTCGCTGATAAATTTGGTATTTTTTTTTTTCGTTTGCTTTCTGTTAGCAGCATTTTCAAGTTTCAAAATCAACCAGAAATTACCATCGAAATACTTCTAGAAAATTTAAGAAAATAAAGGTAGATAGGTACATGAATGAGTAACCATTGTTTTAAGTACCTATTTATAAAAAAGGGACAATTATAGAAACAAACAACTGTTTGAATTTTAAACGTCATTTAATTTATATCTTTGAATATTTTTTTTTCAAATATACGCAATTTTTTGTATTAAAAATTTATGAAAACGGGCATAACTAAATAGTGTTGCTTCTACTAGGGACGACAGTAATCAGTGTTTCGACATCATCAAACTGATTGTCAAATCCATGATAGGCTTTAGGCTACAAAACGGTCGTCCAAGGTTTGAAGGGGTGATGTGCGGCAAGGCGAATCACCTTACTCGGATGCTCGGATCTGAATGGATCTATTGTACTTCCTAGGGTGTGTATAGGGTAGGAAAAGGAGAAAGGTGAGCAAAGAAGAAGTGTTAGCAAAGGAGTAAGTGGAAAATTAGGCCTCCCTGTCCCTGTATTTTGAATAAATTTCAGGATGTTCCGTAGTGGCAGAGACGAGATGTCGTCCAGTTCGTCAAAAAAGTATTTTTAGAGGGTTTTTTCTGGTTCTAGTTAGTCTAAGGCATTGAAAAAGAAATTTAGGTGAGCCCTCATCTACCTATTCATCTTGACACCCTCAACATAAAGCAAATGCGCTGATGCCTATTCTGTTTAAGTGGGTTTCCGTTGGTTGTTACTCGTTAGGATTCCAATCAAGAGGTATAATATTGATACATTTTGTTGAGTTTTCGTCTGCAAGTTGTGTGTTAATTTTATATTTTTTTTTTATTTATTCTTAAATTAAAAATTATTAAAAAAAATTAATACAAAGATAAAATTTGTTTTTTTTTTTTTGTTAATTTTAATTTAAGAATAAATAAAAAATAGACAGGGATAATTGGGGTCTGCTTAGCGTAAATAAGTATTCTTTTGCCTATGATTTCTCGAAACCCAACAAGTGTCAATAAGTGACCACCTATCGTTTGCGGTTTTGAGGCAGCTCTGGTGAATTCAGCTTTTTTTCAACACCAGTGCCATCAGTACTGACGTTTCGGTTTGGCTTGGATCCATTGATGACCCGTTTTTTGTCAATTCGTCCGCCATTTCATTACCTTACACATCACAGTGTCCTGGGACCCATCGTAGGGTAAATGTGTTTGTTGCGCTCAGATATTTCCACTCACTTCAAAACAAAAATCCACCAGTTTTGACTTTGTGACTGGCTGTGAATGATAATGTCAATGGACTTGTTAACTACATAGTTCACGAGTGGCAACATTTTTTGCGGCCTCAAATTGAAATACACTGCAAAAGTTAGGAAACTTTATTGATCTATTTAAGGGTAAGTTTTTTGAAGAGATATTTGACCTTTCTCTGTCGTCCGTCTTGGAACCGTCTGTAAAATTTGCATTTATGACCCCGTTTTCCGTCCAGAAATCCCTGGATGAGATATCTATTAAGGCCACCGGATTGAAATCAATGTGAGGTATCGATAGTCTGTTTGAATGTCGATTTCAGTAAAGTTCATAATCATCATTCTATGGCAAAAAAAAAAAAATATCAAGTGGGACTAGCGAAAGAAAAGTAAAGGGCTGCGGTTGGCGAAGTTCTCATGGCACTAGTTCCAATACGCTCTAGTATTTAAATTAAAGTAATGGTTTTGAGATTGGTTGCCTTGTCTAAAGCTGGCCACTACTTAACCAAACATTTGTATCTCAAAATTGGCCTTATTATGTAATCTTTATCCAAAAAATCAACTACAATATAGAATGATAAATTGATTTTTCTCTCCTTTAATGTTTTCTTTCCAATTTAGTTTAAGATCAATTTCCAGACCAAGATATTTTACCGTACCTGTGAACCTGTGATATGTAGTGAGAGAAGGGACAAGGTAAACTATAGTAATTGAAACACAGGGAAGAAAAATTGGTGTGTTCAATATGCATTTCTAGCAGCTGCTAAATGCGCATCATTTAAGAATTACAAGGTCGCTTATTCTTGTGACTAGAAGAGCTCTTCATTTATGGAAGAGATATGTTGCTAATATGCATGCATACATCAATTAAACAAATGAATGGAAGTATTTGCAGGAATCAGAACATCAGATACATTATGCTCCGTCTACTCAAGAGATAATCGTTTCGAACTGGCATAGCTTCACATCAAAGTAGATCCTGCAAAAGAAAAACGAATTAAAAGTCGAGAAAAAATATGTTTACATCGAGTTCCAAACGGTGGAACTCGGCATCCCGAGAAAACTGATCTAGCTTTGTCGCATTTCATCAGAAGATACGCGGGAATGTGCAACAAAGAAATAAATAATAAGAGAGTTTTACATAGATTCTGGCAAGGGGCTAGAAAGGGTTAGCAAAGCTTAGAACTAGGGCCTTGGCGATTATGAATCCTTTTGGCATTTTCACATTCTGGTGAAAAAAATTAATTTCTTCTGAAACAAAATTTAAATTAAAACATGTAGGTAGAGGGTGGGCCATCTAGTGGTTTCGTTTTGAATTATAAGAATTGAAACTGATCTATAGTACTATCAAAAAACTAAAACGACACTGGCCTGGGAGGTCATTTGCTCTGTAGATAATGTAGAGTTAAAAATACATTGAAAATCTCATTAAATCTCTCTAGCGATAATACACCACCTATAGGCGTAGACTATCGTCCCGAAAATCGACTCATTAATTAACAGCTGTTTCCCAAACTTAATCTTGACAGAAAGTCAGTATTATACCTCCGCGGAACGAAATGTGTCGCTTCACGCTTGAACAACATTCTGAAATATTGAAAACATATTTCCAAATTGAGTGCTGTGTGAAAATCATCTTTTTTGACGAGGCGCATTTTCATCCCGCTTCGTTAACAAACGAAATTGCCGCATCGGGGGCTAGGAAAACCCGCTCGTTATTGTCGGAAGCCAATGCATCCACAGAGAGCGACAGTTTGGTTCGGATTGTGGAGTGATGGCATCATTGAACCTTTTTTCTTCGAAAACGAGGCTGGAAACAACGTTTCGGTCAACGTTGTTACAGAGCCATGTTAACCAATTTTTTTTTTACTGAAATTAAAGACATGAATTTTTGACGACCTTTGGTTTATGCAGGATGGTACGCCATATGCCACACACCCCATACCACACACCCCATACCACAATCGATCTTTTGCACACAAAATTCCCAAATCGTGTTATCAGCCGTCTTGGCAATGTCAATTGGCCGCCCCGGAGCTGAGATTTGACTCCTTAGAACTTTTTTTTGTGGGGAACCGTGAAGGACCGATGTTATGCCAACAATCCGGAAATGATTCAAGCACTTAAGGCCAATATCATCCAAGCAATCCGTGAGCTACAACCCGAAACCATCAACAAGATTTTGGCAAATTGGAGTGACCGAATGCGCTACTGCGAAGCCGAGGCAGCCACTTAAATGACATTGTGTTCCATAATTGATGGTTTGTTGTAATGAATAAGGCCATAATACATGGACAAAATTAATTTGTTTTCATTTTATTGCATTTTTTAAAAGAAACTTGTATTTGGCCCACCCTGTATATGAAATGGCTTCTAAGTACATATACCATCAGGATATTTGTCTATCCAAGCATATTTCGTTTTTTTTTATAATTAGATTTGTTTGAAATAATTTTCTGCGCTGCGATGTTTACGAATACAAATTTATTCAAAGACTGCCGCCTGCTTACTTTCTGCGGGCAGACGAAAAATAAAATCGATACGCAGAAGCTAAGCAGAAATGCGGCAGATCTGTCGCAGATTTCTGCGATTACGAACGCGCCCAGTGTCTTATTTTTGTGTGAAAAAAAAAAATCATATTTTCAACTGCAAATAGCTCAAAATCACGATTGAAAATGGGCATAAATCCGTTTGCGTATATGGTTTTTAAAGAAACCAAAAACATTAAAACGGATTTATCTCAAAACTACGAAAATGGAGATGTGCCCTTTTTACTAAGGACGGTAGTACGGCCATCCGGTGTTCAGTATTTGACTAAAAATTGATAAGATCGTTATGTTTTGTAAACAAAAATAGTACTTAATGGGCCCTACCAATAATCAAATTTAGTAACGACTTAAATATTTAAGTAAAATTGACCGTAATTGTATGTGCTCTAAATAATTAACCAACCATGGTATGATTAAAATATTTAGGTGGACCCTAAATAATGAATTTTATTTGGTGTGGACTCTAAAATATGAAACATAACATGTATCGTTCATTTTTCATAGTCTACATTATGGTCTATTTCCTTAAATATTTAAGTTGTTACTAAATTTGATTATTGGTAGGGCCCAATAACTTTAAATATTGAACAAAAATAGTTTAAAATTTATTTTGTATTTATTTATTTATATTTTTTTTTTTAACTTAGGCCGTGTGTCAATTGCGTTAAAATTTTGGTTAAATTTGTTCCGTTTTTATAGGGGTGCACAAAATTTGAGGGTTTTGCTGTGTCAATTGCATTAAATGGAATATTTTAAAACATACATTTCCCATCGACGTTCCTTGCGTTAAGGAACCTATCCGAGACGGTGGATACCAAGCTTTTTTCAGAAGGAATTACAACACAAATCCATCCAAATCGCTTTGGATATGATCTTGAACGCGGAAATTGCATTTTGATAGTGGCAGTCATGATGAACCAAATATACCTGGACTGCTAGTCGATCGTCATTCTCATTTGTTAAGCATGACACACAAGACGTCATTTTCAACTTTTGGTTTGCATTAGAATAATTTTCCATTTGAGAGTTAAAATGTTTCTTTATTAATTTTATATATTCAAAATATTTGGAATAAGAATTTTGTGTTTCCTTATTCAATAAAATACTCGGGATAAACCATTATTGTGGATTTTTATTTATTCCGAATAATTGGAATGGATTTTTCATTCCATCTGAAGTGCGAAGTCAAAAGAATACCAAGAAAAAAAACTCAATGCTCATGCGGTCCTCCATCTAAGTACTAACCGCGCCCGAAGATGCTTGATTCCGGTGATCAAACGACAACCTGTTTTTGTTTTTTTAAACGGATATTTTCCGTAATGTCTTTCGTCAAAAGGCAACGAATCCTTTATTAAATAAAAACAAAAAAAAAATTGTCGTTGCTTTAGAGAGGCGAGAACGATAAATGAAATCTTGGTCGTCCTATTTATCGATACCAACACGGGGAAGCATTTTATATTGCCGCCTTTCAAGGTATACATCTTCTTCCTCTGCATCATCTTCGCTGCTTTAAAAAGATGACGCCCAATTCTCTGAGAAGTAGGCAATTTGCACGAAACATTTTTCATTATATTATTTCAATTAAAACAAAGCTCTATTTTTATTTAATTATTATATATTTTAAGATTTTTTCCTTTCGAAGTCAAAAGCGAAAAGTTTACACAACTAAATATCATGAATGAATAAACAGAAATGATGAAAACTCCCAAGTTTACTCACTTACTTCTACTATTTCGTTGATCAACTCTAGAGTTGAAAATCTTAAGTTGAAAACGTAAACTTCGAGTGAAAAAAACTATTTCTCAAGTTGACTGTACAAATCCCAAAGTTATGTTTAACTTTGAGTGAATAAATTAGGCCTAAGTCGCTAGTATATCGATTTTTTTTAATAAGGGGAACCATCGTGATGTTGGCTCCTAGCAGTCCAGGTATAATAGGTCGATGGTGTAAGTAATGTGCAAGAAGCTTAATACAAACGTCAAAATTTATCCAATAGTTACAATTTAAACGAGCTCCTGAGCAGGTTAAATTTTGACGACTGTATTCACCTCAGTAATGTCAAAATTTAGCCATGGGATCAAATTTAACGCACTTTTAACGCAATTGACACACGGCCTTAGAGATTGAAATTATTTTTTGATATGTTGTTGGGGCATGTTAGAGTAGTCTATAACCAAGTTTTCAACTTCGAAAAACCTGTGCTCGCAAAAGTGAAAAAAACGCTGAAATCACTCAATTTTTTCCGACATTTTCCTTTACAGATTTGGGAAAATTCAACATAGGAAAAAACCGTCCTCTATAAAACTTGTTTGTTATAAAATTTTCTACAAGACCACATCAGTTTTATATTCATGCATGTTATATTTGTGTTGCTATCTAACCATGAATTAAACAAAAAAATATGAAAAACTAAGTAATTTTGAAGCACTCAAAAAATAGGTCGAAAATCGTCCAATTCTGCAAAACATTTGGAATCAAATAGCCTAGAGTATTACAAGACAAAATTAGAAAATTCGATCCTAATCGGTCAAATAGTTTTGGCAAGAAAAATGATGTTAACTAAGCGCATCAAGCAAATCGTTTTGCTTTCGGAGATGAAAACGATAGTTTTTCATTATCTCTAATGGAACTGGATCGAAGATTTCAGAAAGAACCCTTTAATTTTTAAATTTTTGTATGCAATCACGTGTAGCTTGGAATGCACGTTGACTTGAAGGTTATTTTAACACTTTGTAATTTGTAGGTTCGTGTGCGGGTCGAAATTTTGTTTGTATGTACTTTATCGTTAAATTTATTTGTTTTATTTATTATTTTGCATACATTTTATTGTATTTAATTTTTTTTATGCAAAACTTGAATAAATTTTAATATTTAAGCATCCTCGTCGCCACTAATGTAAAACACAACCTTCTTCTTTGCTAATCGCACACTTTATAAGTAAGTCGACTCAATAAGTTTGACATTAACATTATAAAGACTAGAGAGAGTGCGTTCAGTAAATATAAAATATTAATAGGGATATGACAATAAATATATTGTATGATAGTTAAGGGTTCCGTGTACAAAAATCAGTGCCAACTGAAGTGTCCCACTTGGACCACAGCAATGATGCAAACGTTACGTGTTGCACTTAGTTAACATCATGTTTGTTGCCAAAACTATTTGACCGATTTGGATCGAATTTCGTCTGGTAATACTCTTGACTGTTTGATTCCAATTTTTTAGCAGAATTGGACAATTTTTGACCTATTTTTTGAGTGCTTCAAAATAACTTAGTTTTTCAGATTCTTTTTTAATTCATGGTTAGATAGCAACACAAATATAACATGCATGAATCTAAAACTAATGTGGTGTTGTAGAAAATTTTATATAAAAAAAAAACAAGTTTATAGTATATGGGTTTTTCCTAATTTGCTTATTTTAAAGTTATAAAGGAAAATGTCGGAAAAAATGGGGTGATTTTAGCGTTTTTTTCACTGTTGCATTTTTCCTGCGGCGCACATTGGGGCAGAACCACGAAAAGTTGCCAATAAATCAAAGCTGAAATTTGGCACAAATTCCACTTATGCCAATGTTAATGCATAGTCAAAGTTTCTAATGGCCATGCCCATTTTTAGGGTTACCACCCATACAAAAAAATTTTCAGATTTCGAAATTTACATAAACGGCTCCAAAATGTTAATAAGACTTATTGTATTATAAGTCATTATTATTCTAGGTGTTTTCTAATTAATTGTAATGCAATTTCTTCTATAAAAATTAAAAAAAAAAAAGGTTGCCACTTTTGAGGTTTTTTTATTTTTGGTTTGTATTATTATTGTTACTAACTTCTTAATTCTTAAACACATTTATAATTACAAATATACAATTATTATAGATTGACCTTAGATTTCTTTATCACTTTCCAACATTTCATCTTCATTTAGTAAGGGAGATATTAATAATTCAACGGCTTCCTGAGGCAGATGTTGTAGTTTTTTCTTAGGGAGCCTTTGCATACCTGTCAAAACTGGATCTGATGATAGTAAAAAAAATTTAAATATGTCTGCATTAGTGTTTTCTCTGCTATTTTTCCTTGAATGATGCTCCCTATATTTTTTAAAATCTTTATTCCGGGCTTCTTGCGCTTCTTCACTGAGTTGCCCAATAGGTAATGAAGCATATGAAATTATCTCGTTCCCATGAATTAAATATTTATGGACGGTAGGCGGCATACAGTACCAGGGATATTTTGAAACAAAATATTTTGCTGTTTCATGGGAAAAATTTCTAAATTTCAAAGAATTAACTTCATGGCCACATGAAACAACTATCATTACGGTATGTATTTTTTTAATTAAAAGTAAACCAATTTGAGTAATTTCAGCTGAAATTTCTGCGTTTTCGAAAAATCTTCTGGCCGTATTTCAATCATTGGAATTTCCGAATCCAGGCTTTGGTTTGTCCACGATTAAACCTAAACGCTCTCGAAACTTTTTTTGAATTTCTTTTTTTGTTTCATTAACTATTTTTTTATGTTCTTCTCCTCTAATATGCCGTTTTTGTATTTTTAATTTGTATGAGAGATGAAGAAGACATTCAAAAAACCGGATCCATCCATGCAACACGGATAAACCAAATTGTAAATGCTCCGTTTTTACTGGCCTTCGTATCATTTTTTCTACAAGATTAAATTCTTTTTGTTTGGCATTACAAATATAACGTTTTTGGGAAGATGTGTTTCCCCAAAAGGCATTACGCACTTTTCCGTCAACCATGGTGAAGATCAAATTGTGTTGAATCGAAATTGTATTGCCACTTTCCCTTACAATACTAGGTTGAAGGTCGGTAATTTCTTCGTCTACTCTTACCTTTTCAGCTACAGATACTGATGAATTTTCTCTTAAAAATTCAATCTTTAAAGGCCTGCAATACCTGGTTGAGCTTGGACGAGGATTTTGCCATATTATTTTTGCACCAGTTACTAAGCGAAGTGGAACTAGGCAAGTAAGAAAGACAGCGGAATCATCTGCGTTCAATCCATGCAAGGCCTGCTTATATGAGCTGTGCCCAGAACTACCATCAAAGCCCCATTTAGAGAACAAGCACACATTTTGCAACTCTTCGGTACTTAGTGTTTCAATCACGTCTTTTTGGACAGTTATCAAACGCTTAACTGTTAGGTTTAGCAAACTTTGCAAATCTGTACTCACAGAAGTCTCCGAAACACTCATAAATTCGGGATTGGGATAGCAGTTTTTTTTTTGCACTCCTGAACTATTTTGTAAGAAGGAAATACTTTAGGAGCTTTTGATCTTATGATTTCATATTGGAAGCGAGATAAGTCTGCTTCAATAATTAAAGCTAAGGCTTCTTCACCAGTCATTGAAGTAGGTTCAATTGACTCTCTTAAAGCTTTCCTACACGTTTTCACTTTTCCAGGACTGGTGGTTATATCGTGAATTAGTTTCGCAACTCCCGACTGCCCAGATGCTCGCAAACTCATTTCGGTCGCAAATGTTAATTCAGAAAGAGACGTTGATTTTCTCAGCTCTTCAGTTTTTTGTCGTTTTGTTCTTTCTGATCCTTCTTCAAAAGACAGACGGACGACCACGTTTATATTTTAAGGGACATTTATATGTGAAGAGAATGGCAGTGTTAAGCCAAATTCTATTGGTTTCTAAAAATCTTGGCTCTTCTCGACTAGACTTTTCCCAACGCGTTTTAAATTGCCATTTGAATTTGTAAATTTTTATGTTTATATCGTTTTCAAAGGTACCAGAGCATTGAGTCCGCCTAACAACATCTTCCTTTAAAAACTTTATCTGGCTATCCAATCCTTCGCAACCTGACGTCCTCATTATATTGTAAAGGTCTTGCCTCGTTACCGATAACGTTTTGGATGTTGTTCGGCCTAAGTTTCAAAAATATTATAACTCTGGCCAAAAACATGTATTTTCAGAACATGACGTCACCAACAAAAACGAACGCTACACACAGGGGAGCAAAATGTAGCAAGAAAATTTAACATATTCTGAAAGAAGACAAACCACAGAACAAAATGACCTATAGACCACATTGGAATTCCACGAGATTCGCATAAAGATATAAAAAAAATGCAAACAAAATACACATTTTTTCCTTTTGTTTTCATTTTTAACTACAAATTAAAACAACAAGAACATATTTTTCTCAAAAAAGTTAACATATAAAACCGCACCTGAGCTTACTGATTCCATTGCAATAAGATTTAATTTGAAACACGTAATAAATAAAAAAAAATAAATACACAATTTACTAAAACAACGCAAAGCGGTAAAAAGAGGTCTGCACTCGACGCAAAACGTGAACTTACTCTTCAATTGTGACGATCTCCACTAGATCACGTGATGCAAATAAACTTTTTATGTCTCATTTCTAATTCTCTGTTATATCTCGGAGAGAAATAGAACGGTTATTTAAAATAAAGCTCAACTTCATAATTTGATTAAATGCCAGCTTTTTTGGATTTTTGCCCCATTGTGCGGCGGGCGAGCACATGTTTTTCGAAGTTGAAATTTTAGCCACAGGCTACAAGCCCCAACAACTTATCAAAAATGCAGAACTACATCGCGCTTTGCGAATTTATTGACGAATTTGGCTGGGCTATTATTTAAAAAGGTAATAAAAGAAAGAAGTTTTTGGCTTTACAAAAAGGTTGTACCGGGTTGTAAAAGGGTTACCGTTGTTTTTTTTAGAAAATTGACCCTCTTGCCTTAAATATTTTCATAGTCTCGACCCAACCTAACCTATGCTCTAGCTTTTTGTCACACCTTAGTTGAATCACCCTGTACAAATAAATAACCTTATTTAGCCAATTTTTCCTAGGACTTCAAACAATTTCTGATAAAAGTAGATACAAAAAATAATATGTGTAGGTAGGTACCTATCTACCTACATTATATATTATATATACATAATTTTACTTATCTACATTTCCTTGTCCTCGTTTATTTTATATGTCAAAAACGAATTTTACCAACACTGACAAAAACTTTTACCTTAAAAAAAAAAAAAAAAAAACACTACAAAGAACTTTTATTTGTCACTTTAAAATTCCTTCTTTTTTATTTTCTAAATAAAGATACCGCATTGGGTAATCATATTATTATCATCACTATTTTGAATTTCACCCTCGAAGAATTTTAAATTATATACATATAAAGAAAAACAGTTTCACTTTTCATTTGCGATAAACATTCGCGTGTATGTCATTGTGGAATTCCCCACTTGAAAATATCTTAAACAACAACCGAACATCATTGCTTTCGGCTTTGTCGTATATATATGTATGTAGTCGATGATGAGGGAGCGACGACGTTACGGCCACGCACCGTGTCGTCGACGTCGTCATTTTGCCATTATTGCCATCCTATCACCTTAGTGCGAAACAAATACATATTTCTGCAACAATTTTCATCGTTCATTGCGAACTGGGGACGAAGGCGAGACGCAGACATAAGAAACGTAAAATATTAAGAAAACCAAAAGTGATATATAAATAAAATTCCAATGTGGCGCCATACAGTCCCACTAAACCATGCGCTGATGCTGTTGCTCCTCACCGACACGAATAAAAACTAATATGTACACTGCACTTCCATGAAATAGGCACACATTTTGCTAAAGTTAGGAAGGTATGAAAACCAACTTATTTACCAGACCGATGGACGCCACGTAGCAAAAATCAGGTCACACAAAATAGAATCCTATCAGGAAATGATTTTTGTCTGACGAATAGAAAGGTGACCATTGGCCCTTAAAAAAAAAAAAAAAAAAAAATCTCGGTATCTCCCTTTAGATCCTTCCTTATATTCCTAAGGCTCGACTGTGCTTATTCATATTAAGGGTATCCAAAACCCCTTCAGTGGGCGCTCTATTAAAAAAAAAAA
The DNA here is from genome assembly GCA_949320155.1 of Melangyna quadrimaculata. Classification (NCBI taxonomy): domain Eukaryota; kingdom Metazoa; phylum Arthropoda; class Insecta; order Diptera; family Syrphidae; genus Melangyna; species Melangyna quadrimaculata. The sequence continues at coordinate 201,948,532 of OX439483.1, read as the reverse complement.
AAAACAAGAATTTTCAAGAATGTAATATAGTTACCCGCGCAGAAAAACAATTTAGTTTTCGACAAGGCATACTAGCGAGTTTTACCTACATAGATTCTGGCAAGGGGCTAACGTGGGTTATGACAGGCTAGAACAAGGGCCTTGGCGATTATGAACCCTTTTGTCTCGTCAGTCCAATGCGCTACCCACTGGAATACCGGCTATACATAAATTCAGTGTCGAAAGTGAATAAGTTCATACCATATTGCATAACAAATACATATACACCCCTATTGTGAGTTTTGCGTGAAAGAAAATCCGCCCGGAAAAATTAAATTTCACTCTTCCCTTATTAAGAGTTTCAGGCGAAAAATGTTCCCTGTTCGTAAGAAATCCCTTATTGGCACTATGGACAGCCTTTCTTTCGTGTGAAATTATGTCATGTCATTTACAGCAAGATTTCCAATTAATTTTTGGTGGCGAACAAGGCCACACTTGTTGTAAAATAGAAGATGAAACTCGCAATAGCTTTTAAAAACCCGGGCGAACAAAAAATTTTTCGGGTGAAATGTTTTCCGGGCGAAACTCACAATAGGGCTGATAATATACAAATGTCTCACACCCGTAGAAAAAAGTGTGATATGAAAAAGAAGACAAAGGAAAGGGAAAAAATTGTAATATGATACTGAAATTGCATGGTGCTTATAAAATGTTTGTTTTTAGTGTACAAGAGACTTTCATAATGGGGTTCCCAAACATGTTCAACAATTTTTAACTAGGGAGGGCCTCACTAGTGATTGAAAAGTTACCCTCGTCTCAATTTTTGGTACTGAAATCCAGCAAGGGTTTGTCAAACATTTGACAAGTTTTCCTCGTCTAGATTTTTTCTACTGAAAACATACTAAAACCTTGCCCAAACTAGACAAAAACTCGTCATTTTTCCAGCCGGGTATGCACCTATTTAGTTGCACCAAAGTGTTAGTACCTCTAAATATCCTACATCATATGATTTTGTTATTATACATACATATAAATGACGGATGCTGTTGTGGGATGGCATTAGTGCCATAGCATCGCGTTAGCGTCTTCGTATTCGTGATGGTGGTTCACAAAATCGTCTGGATCTCAAGTAGGGACTGCTTATTTGTAAATATACCCGTTTTTGCCTGCTTTTTTTTTTTTTTTTCTTCGCTTCTCTCTAATGAGATTTGGAATAACATCCGAAAATCAAAATAAAAAGCTTATAGCGAATTTACGTCTTGCATTGGTGGTCGATTTGTCTTGTTTGAATTTGTTTTTCGTTGTTGGGTTTAGTTTTTGTTTTGTTATTGGTATCGATCGATTCTTGAAATAGGTACTCAAATGTGTAAGCATTCCTTTTATTTTTTTTTGTTTTGTGTGCTAGGTAGTAGTCATCTATGAATGTAGTACGTAAACTGTAAGGAGATGAATTAAAGAGTTGATGGAAAATAAACACTGTGTTAAGCGAATTCAAAAGTAATAAGTAAACAATAATCTTCAATTCTGCCTGTTAATAGAAAAAAAAATTAAAAAATCATTTGTTTGTTTTTGGAGAGGAAGGAAGGTTCTATCTTGCTGATTAGTAGTAAGTCATAAATTGAAGAAATAGGTTATTTTTGGAATACTTATTCATATATCTCATAACTCCAGAATGGATCGTTGGATTTTCGAGATTTTGAGATTCGCATTGGGCCAAGGAAGGACATATGCTATGGAGGAAAATCCCGGAAAACAGATGTTGCTGTAAATCAACTTTGACATTTTGTGATTCTCCATGCAATTGTTGGCGATAGGCAATAGTGTCATACCAGTACCTGGCCTAATTGAATTACCAACAAAATTTGTCCACTTCACAACAACGCACGCCGGAAGAGCTCATGACAAATGTTTCCCGAATTATGTTGACCATGATGAGGGATTTTAGCGAAAAACAAGGATGTTGATTATTTGAATTTCATCTTTCAAAATCAAATAGCGGCGCTCGTGTGTTACAATCAAACGTCTGTGAAGTTGGCAGGGCAACTTTCACCTAGAGTAACGGGACCCAGGCAGTAATTTGCATTTTTGTTTGCATTTCTATTCCCGATTTTTCACCAAATAGTGGGTGTAATCGAGTGACCTGCTAACTTCACAGTGAAGTTAGCAGGTCACATAGTGTATCTCGAGAACCAAGCGTGCTAGAGACTTGAAGTAAGGCTCCAAATTTGCAGTTTATTTTGCATTTCAAGAAGTTTTGGGTCAAAATTTCGTAGTCCTTTATTAAAAAAAAAAAAAAATGTCATACTGCCCTGCTAACTTCACTGTTGTCATACTGCACTGCTAACTTTTCTTGAAAAGCAAAATAAACTGCAAATTCGGAGCCTTACTTCAAGTCTCTAGCATGCTCGGTTCTCGAGATACACTCTGACCCGCTGACTTCACAGTATGAAATAAAGGACTACAAAATTTTGACCCAAAATTTCTTGAAATGCAAAATAAACTGCAAATTTTCAGCTTTACTTCAAGTCTCTAGCACGCTTGGTTCTCGAGACACACTATGTGACCTGCTAACTTCACTGTGAAGTTAGCAGGTCACTCGATTACACCCACTATTTAGTGAACTGGGAATAGAAATGCAAAAAAAATGCAAAAAAAAAAACTGCAAATTACTGCGTTGGTCCCGTTACTCTAGGTGAAAGTTGCCCTGCCAACTTCACAGACGTTACAATCATACAAATCCGTCGACTCCGTGATGGATGAAAACGAAGCCACTTACTATCCCGGGTAGTTTTTTTTTTTGTAATTCTTTATATGTTCCGGGCTTCTTGCCTCGCAATTTAAAATTGATAATCAGCTCACTTATAATTTTGCTTCGCAACCTCAATGCACCGAAATTTTGTTACGGAACGCGTTTGATTGAAAAAATCTCAATTCAAATGCCATTCAAGGATTTTGAGCTAAAAATTCAAAGTCGAAGATGTTCTCATTCCGCGGATTCACTTATTTCGAACGATTTGCTAGCGTATTTAAGTTTCTACAATTTGCCGTGGGACTCGCTTTTGCTGTGACCCATTGATAAAGTAGCTAGACAAATCGCTGTGGTATTAGCCTTGAATTCCCATGTTTCGATTTTATCGTTTCATAAGGTTAGAAGCTCATACAAAAAGTGAAGAGAAATATAGCATTTTGGATTAAAGTTGACGATTTAAACACTCAAGCTGTATGAAAAGACGTTTGTTTGGTTGAAGTTCGTTCGAAAAGATCATTGGTTGGTGAAAACACTATTATCTCTGGTGACGTTTTGTAGTACCAAGATGAATAGAAACCATTCATCTTGTTACTTTAAACTACCAAGTTGATTGTTTCATAATATTTGCCCAGTCAACGAAGACTCAAAATTATAAAATAAATGCAAAAAACAGTGCTCTCTGGATTATTTTTTTATATGGTAAGGGTTACCCCCAGGTATAACATACCCAAAGTCCCCAGCCCAGGGCCGCGAGCTTAACTCAGGAGGGGGGGTTAAAGGTACCCCTTCTTAGATTTTTGTGAATATTGGCACAACCTAACATGCTAGCGCAAAAGTCTATACGACATAATTAGAGACAAATAAATTGTCTATAAAAAAGTCATGTTCATATTTTCGATAGGGTTACAAGGAAGATGCGGGGAGTAGAAAAGTCAACAAATCTGAAAAAAAAACTGTTATTGTCTTAGATATTCAGCCCTATTGTGAGTTCCGCGTGTAAGAAAATCCGCCCGGAAAAATTACATTTCACTCTTCCCTTATTGTGAGTTTCGCCCGAAAAATGTTCCCTGTTCATAAAAATTCCCTTATTGACAGCATTTTTTTTTTCGTGTGAAATATGTCAAGTCATTTACAGCAAGATTTCAATTTATTTTTTGGTGGCAAACGAGGCCACACTTGTTGTAAAATGGAGGGTGAAACTCGCAATAGCTTTTAAATATCCGGGCGAACAAGACATTTTCGGGCGAAATGTTTTCCGGGTGAAACTCACAATAGGGTTGATTGAATGTTTTCTGACCAATTTAATTGAAAAAAAAAAAAAAATGGTAAACACACATTCATTCACTGTTATTTCATCATGTAATGAGGCTGAGAGTGGAGTTATAAATTCCTTTTTTTCTATATATCTGAAACTATTTGAAAAAGTTGATGTATACTAAATTAGGCAAAATTTAAATAGCAAAAGTTGTTTTCATATGGCGCCAAAATATGATAACTTTTTTTTTAAAGGAACATAATACATACATTTATTTGCCATAGAGGGGGGTTCTTTCCCCCCCCCCCTTGAGAGAGGCGGGGCATTTTTGTAAAGATAATATTAAAAAAACAACGGCAACGCTTACAACAAAAAATGTATCTTTTTTGAAAGCCAAAACTCCGTTCTGTTATTTTATTTTCAAATCAAGTTATTGATGTCCATAGTTTTTGTAAAAAATTTATTTAAATTGTAAAATAAAATGCGGAATTGGCTTTTATTGTTCACTACCCCTAGTAATTCTTAATTGAAAACTAAAAACTAAATGGTTCTCTGTCTCCTACTTTTTGAGAAAATTGAAAGTTACGACGACAATTTCTTTGATTTTTTTTTTTTTTAATATTTGTTAATATTTGTGTAGTATGTGATAGTAGTGTTTCTTTGAACTTGAGGGTAATGAATGAATAATTTATTTGAACCTGCAAAGCCATCCACCCAAGGTACTGTGATAGTGGTAGAGGGGACCCTAAGTATAGCATACTCAAAGTCCCCAGCCCAGGGCCGCAAGCCTTAGACAGGAGAGGGGGTAAACGTCCCCTTTTGTAGTTTTTTTTCCATATTTGGGAAACTAAGCACAATAGAGGCAAAGTCAATGCCACATAGTGAAAGAAAATTAAATTCCCTTTCAATAAAAGTTATGTTCATAGTTTTGCTGGAAGCAATAGAGATGCGGGAGTAGAAATATCGAAAAAAAAGCAACCAACTGGAAGTTTGGTATCCCTTAATTAAACATCCTCCCCTTGAGTCCCGGCTCTCACAAATTTCTTTGTAAGATGAGCCATTACAAGATATTTGCTACAAAGTGTTTTTCAAATTGGCGGCTTAGACACACGAACTATTATCGTCGTTTACAATATTCAAATTTCAATAATTAAATTTGATCAGAATATTTTTCCAATAAAAAAAAAAACCTATCGAGTGCCCTATTCCAGAAAATATTAGTTTTAAATAACTCTGCATTTAATTAAGTGTTATTAACCAACTCAATCTAAAATATCTGGTTTGGTAAATTTTGTTGTTTATGCAGTCAGGAAAATATTCAGAAACCGTCAACCCAGCATATCTATTTATTTACAAGTTAACTAATTACTAGCTATAAAAGTTTGATGTTCAATTTATGTGTTTGAAAAAAAAAAGTTGATTTAAATTTTTTAGAAAAATTTACATTTTGATTAATCAAATTTATATATATATTATTGAAATCATTTAATAAATAAAATATTTTGTTTAAAGAAGAAAAACGTTCATAATTGGTCCGATAGTTAGAAATATGTATACATTCAGACAAATTCCTTAAGTTTCATTGAGGAATATTAAAGTGGACACGGGAAAGAAGGTGCAGAGTCTATTTTCCCGTTTATTAATTTTACAATAAAGGCAAAACACAATTAAGAACGTCTGCTCTCATAGACTAGGCATGTCAATAAGTTTCAGTCAATTATGGTAAGGTGGGAGAACGTAAGGATTTACCCAACCTAAGCCTCTGAGCGCAAACCTAAGGAATCTTTTTTGCACCTGTTCTATTCTTGATGTTGAGAATGAATTGAGGCAAGGGGACGCGTTATCATGCAACCTATTCAACATCGTTCTTGAAGCCATTGTACGCAACGCACATGTCAACACCAGCGGTACAATCTATCAAAAGTCCGTTCAATTGCTTGCATAAGCGGATGGCATAGACATTGTCGGCAGAACGAAGCGAGCTGTGGCAGGGGCATTTGCGAGCATTGAATCGGAGGCGGCTAGAATGGGATTGGCGGTTAATGAGGACAAGACGAAGTATATGCTGTCATCGAGAGAGGAATCTCAACATCGTCGACTCGGGCAAAATATCACGATGGACAGATATAACTTCGAAGTAGTCAAGGACTTTGTCTACCTGGGCTCCACTATTACATCGCAGAATGACATCAGTGCAGAGATCAAGCGAAGAATTACTCTTGCCAACCACTGTTTCTTCGGTCTAAGAAGGTATTTAAGTAGTAAGGCCCTCTCTCAGAGAACCAAGGAGACTTTATACAAAACCCTAATCATCCCGGTCCTGCTTTATGGGTCAGAAGCATGGACACTGAAAGATTCGGATAAAAATCTGCTTTGAGAGGAAGATTCTTCGTGTGATTTTCGGTCGGGTGTGTATGGAAGGAGTATGGAGGTGAAGATTCAACGACGAGCTATACGGGCTATACAGCGACGTTGACCTGGTCAAAAAGCTGAAAATACAGCGGCTGAGATGGCTGGGGCACGTGGAGCGTATGGACAGCAACGCACCTGCCCGACGAGTCTTCGAATCCTCCAACCCCGATGGGGTACGCAGCAGAGGAAGAACCCGTAACAGGTGGCGCAATCAAGTGAATGACGACATCAAAGCACTCGGTGTGCGCAACTGGAAGCGGCTAGCTAGGGACAGAGCTGGCTGGAGAGGCTTGTTAGTTAGGCCTTGTTAGTTAGGCCGAAGCCCATCCTGGGCTGTGAGCGCCATCAAAAGTAAAGTAAGTAAGTCTATTCTAGCTTTATGACAGTCGTAGTGGGGTGACCAAACTTGACAAGCATATTCAAGAATGGGACGAACAAATGTTATAAAAAGCTGTTTTGTAACAAAAGGATCGGAAAATTGTTTCGACTCTCTTTTTATCCAACCAAGAATCGAATTGGCTTTATTAGTTATTGAATTGATGTGTGATATAAATTCAAGTTTTTGATCACACAAGACAAGACATATCGCTTACGCGTGATAAAAGGACGCGTGATATCGGACAAAGGATTCAAGTTACTATATTATAGCAATTCATATTAAATAAATAAATAATTAATTTTATAGTTTGGCTTATACCCATTTTTTGGCTAATAAATCCAACAAAAAACAATAAACCAAAAAAAAACGTCATCCTAGAAATGACATTTATGAAAACTAAGGACATCTGATTAATGGTCCAACATAATACGAGTGTTACTTACGGTCACATATTATGTATGTATGTTTGCAAGCGTCGTCAAAATTCGAAAATACTCTAATATTTTTTTTTGTTGTTGTATGTGTATAAAAACAGAATCCAAATTAGATAATATAAAATTCTATGGTGGATTATTGTGATGAATTAATGGTGACATTATGACAGTAGGAACATGTGAAAATGAATAAAAACAAAGAAACCGGGACATTTGTCTTCTTACCAAAATTTATCTACCGGGGCTAGTTTATGAAGACGAATGAATATTATTATTTGAAATTTAATATTACCGTCTTAAGTGTGTCTGCATCTTGTATACTATGTTGGGAAATAAAAATAAACACACGTGTCAAAAAAAAGATCCTTGGAGAATTTTGTTAGCACATACGTACAAATATGTGTGTTTAACTTGTGAGTAAAATATATTGCCTAATCATTATGTTCATTTCAAATTTACATTTGACATTTTCCATCAACATGCTAATGTGGGTTGAATATGTGTTTTCCTTTTTGTTCGTCTCCTGTTTATTTAATTGATGATGATGAAGATGAATAATAAGGCATGGTTTTGTATTTCAGAATACAAGTAATAAAGGATTTTTTTTGTTTGCTGTTTGTTTAACAATACTTTATTTCGTCTTTATTTGACAGGATGGAATTTAATAAATAAAACAAATTTATCTGAAGCTTTTTAGAGTTACGTTTATTTTTTTTTTTAATTTTTGAAGTAGATATAACATTCTTTTCCCATGCAGAGTAATGATTGGATCAGTAAAGAAAACAAAAATGAATGTTGAGAATTGAAATTCCACAGGTCGCAAGAGACCCCTCACCTTATAAAATAAATAAGTAAATTGGGTGGCACAACGGCTCGTGAAGAGCCAGGGCCTAGTGACTAACAACTCGCAACCATTCCTGTGTGCACCTGTCGACAGGAATGGAAAGGGACCTACAATTTTATGTCGAATCCGAACGGCTAGACGAGAAACACTTATTCGTGACAAGTGATACTCTTGGAGGATTTGTCAATTCCTCGCAAGATGCAGTAGCCCTGAAAAAAAACTTTTTAGTTTTTCCCCTCCCCTTAAGGTGACTCTATTTTATGTTAAGGCTTGCAGTACCTAAAGGGTTTTCCGATAAGGGCGGGTAGATAGCCCAGGCAAATTTTACGTTTTCTGTCAAAAAAAATCCAAACAAAGATTCTTAAACCCGGTTATCTTTATTTTGGTATTTAGCAATACTGTCGCGAAGTCCATTATCAGATCTCGTACGCTTCAATAGTTATTCGAAGTTGAATGTGAAAAATATCAGTTTTCAATATACCTCCGAAACGGTTAATACTATCAAAAAGATTTGGCCGTTTGCAATAAAGAAAGGTTGAACAATTTTTTTCGTACGACTCACCGTTAAAGAAATAGCGATATTTCAAAAAAACGTTTAATGTCGTTTAACGCATAAATTCTTAACGATTCGTATTTTCGAAAACATCTGAATGCAAAGTTTGTACATACCCACGCAGAAAAACAATCTAGTTTCCGACAAGGCACTAGAGAGTTTTACATAGATTCTGGCAAGGGGCCAGCAAGCGTTTGCGATTGGGTAGAACAAGGGCCTTGGCGATTATGAACTCTTTTGCCTCATTAGGAAAACAAAAATTGGATTATGTGGGACTTGATCCCGCGATCTTCTGCTTGTCAGTCCAATACGCTACCAACTGGGCTAACTTGCTCTACAAAAATTCAATGTTGAAAGTGAATAAGTTTCAGACTCTAATGCTTCATACCCCGCGCAGAAAAACAATCTAGTTTTCGACAAGGCACTAGAATGTTTTACATAGATTCTTGCAAGGCACTTGCAAAATTTAACAAAGGCTAGAACACGGCCTTGGCAATTTTGATCCCTTTTGCCTCGTCAGGCACAAACAAAAAAGGTGGCTTATGTGGGACTTGATCCCGCGATTGTCTGTCCAATGCGCTACCCACTGGGCTAATTACATAACAAATACTCAGAATAGAACCGGATTTTATGTATTTGCTTTTTAGGTAGAACAACTTAGAACAGGTTTTTCCTATTTGAACAATCCGGTACAGATGTCTCACACCCAAAGTAAAGTGTGATACGAAAAAGAAGACAAAGGAAAGAGAAAAAAAAGTATGGTATGAAGCTGAAATTGCATTGTGTTTATAAAATTTGTGTTTTTGGTGTACAAGAGACATTCCTGATGGGGTCCTGAAATGTGTCAAACAACTTTTTACTAGAGATTGTCGTACGAGTGTTTGAAAATATTTCCTCGTCTAAATTTTGGGTACTGAAATCCAGCAAGAGCTTGTTAAGTATCTGATAAGTTTTTCTTGTCTATATTTACCCTACTGAATACTTAGTAGGGCCTTGCCCAAACTAGACTAGACTAGGGCTTGCCAAGTATCTGACAAGTTTTTATAAAATTCTATTTTTCCTACTAAAAAGTTAATAGGCCTTGCCCAAACTAGACAAAGACATTTGGCATTTTTGCAGCCGGGTGTCATGCCTTCTTTCTTCACATGTTAATTCCTCTGCACCGTTTCTATTGATTTTTATGAAACTTTAAAGTTTTTTTTGATACGTGCTTTTAATAAATTTTGCCCACTACCCACCCCTATTTTTTAAATCTTGATTTTATTTTTTAGTAAAATCCGTCTATTGTCACGCACATATCTGCCTATCAGAATTTTGATAACGGTAATTATAAAAGCAATTCAATCATTAAAGTCGTTTCCAAAAAGAACAGATTTAAGAAAAATGGGCGATGCAGTAGGCGGATTTTATTGAAAGCAATTATCAATCTTTTATTTTTATTGAGACCAAACTCTTCAACTTGTATGTTAATCAAACATGAGAAATCATGAGGTTAAATTATGTGCGTGAAGTTACCACCGCCATTTTGGATTTCAAAAAAAAAAAAAAAAAATCTGTTTTGTGCTCAACTTGTTCAAAAATTTCGCAAATTTTTGCGACTTTGCGAAAAATAAAACTTGTGCTGCTTGTGCTCATTAGTGCTGCTATCCGAAGAGATAATGAAGAAATTTGAATATTATATAAATAATATACAGGGTGTCCGGTAATTCGTGTGCCATAATTCGGGATGTGATTCTTGGTCATATTATAAGAAAAATATTGTTTTACAGTAGTCCGATTTTGAACTTTGACATCACTTTTTGACGATTTAAAAAAAGGCTAACTTTGGTGTTCTCTGACCTATGTATGTTTAGGTCAATTTCTCTGTCAGTGCTAATGGTATGGACCTCATTTTGGACTTTTTTTAGAAAAAATATTAGCCTTTAAAACTGCGTTTAAATTGAGCTGATATCTTTTTAGGGTTGCCATATATTCAATTTTAAACGGTGTTCAATTTTTCTTGCCCGAGCAAAATTTTGACTTTGAGGTCAATTTTAAAATTTATTTTTAGCTGATGAGCAAAACAATAATAAAAAAAAAAAACTAATTAATAAGTGCATCCAAAAACCCATAAATTGTATGTTACTTGGGAATATCTAAAACATGTAAAATGAAAAAAAAAATATATTTTTTGCCCTGAGGTGTGAAGGGTTTGAATAAAACAATAATTTGTGTAGTTTTAAGAATTTTTTTATTTTATGTACACACAAATACAGTAATAATAAGTGCTCGAGGTGCTCCCCTACGTTTTGAATGCATGCTAGAGCATAAAACGAGCAGTAAACGATTTATTTCATTCGTCTTCATAAAAAAAATCCAGTACAGTGAGATCGGGAGATCTTGTAGGCCAGTGAATTGGTCCATTTCTGGATCTTTCACCGTATTCTTCATCCAGCCAATCCCTAACTTCACGACCATAGTGGGGCGGATCACCATCTTTTTGGAAATATGATGAAGCTGGTTGAAACAGTGGAACATTCTCCAATAGGTCTGGTAGATTATTTTTTAAAAATTCAAGATAGTAGAATAAAGTCGGGGTGGTAATTTGAAAGTTTTTTAATTTTAGGTGTTTTGACCAATTCAATATTTAAAATTTAAAAATTTGAAGTTTTCACTTCTTCGGCTTTTTTGGTCATTATAGTTAATTAATGAAAGATGTTCATTACATTTCCCAACGTTTCGACTGAGTTTTCAGTCTTCTTCAGGGGCACTTTATTAAACAATGAAATTAAAAATAACATAAAACATTTGTATGTATACATTTGGTTATTATGGTTTTACACTTACAGGTATTATCAACAAAAAATTATTTTTAATTTTTACATTTAAATAAAAAATTTAAAAAAAAATTTAAAAATTGAAAAAACAAAATTGTTTAAGTAGGTACGATTACCACTTCTTAGTAAGAAGCTTAGTCAACAAAACTGCTTATTATTTAAAGATAAAAGAAAGATATACACGGAAAAGAAGAAAATTTGAATTTGAAAGGCCCGATTAAATTATTTCCAATTACACCTGCCCACATAATGACACTGAATCTGTGGTGAAATGATCTTTGCCGTCTTGAATGTGGATTGCAAGAACGGAGATTATGGAAATTCATAATACCATATCTTGTGAATTGAGATTCGTCTGTCCAAAGAATTCTGTTTTTTTTTACTGGTTGTCATCCAAGCTTCTCTCTAGCAACCAGTTACAAAATTCGAGCCTCTTTTCAAAAAGCGCTCTTATCCAACTGTAATCGTGACTTAACTTGATAATGTAATGAATGAATTTGTTTTTCTATTCTTTTATACCATTTATTTAGTTAATTTACCCATTAAACATTTCTTCCCCAAATTTAACTCTCCTCTCTCCCTGACCAGAGGTAATGTAATAAGGGTTTGGACAGCAAGTCAAATAGGCATAAGAACATGCACACTGCACAGTCTTAAAAAATAACATAAAAACTATCAATTCTTGGAAAACCACTTCATTTGAAAAGTGCAAAAAACAAAAACTCGATTTTTTACCTGTTTTAGATTTTCCCAAGTATTATAAAATATATAGGTTTTTTGATGCACTTATTAATGTGTTTTTTTATTATTGTTTTGCTCATCAGGTAAAAATAAATTTTAAAAGTGACCTCAAAGTCAAAATTTTGCTCGGGCAAGAAAAATTGAACACCATTTAAAATTGAATATCTGGCAACCCTAAAAAGATATCAGCTCAATTTAAACGCAGTTTTAAAGGCTAATATTTTTTCTAAAAAACAGTCAAAAATGAGGTCCAAACCATTAGCACTGACAGAGAAATTTACCTTAACATACGTCAGGGTACACCAAAATTAGCCTCTTTTTAAATCGTCAAAAAGTGATGTCAAAGTTAAAAATCGGACTTTACTGTGGAACAATTTTTTTCTAAGAATATGACCAAGAATCACATCCGAAAGTATGACACACGAATTACCGGACACACCCTGTATAAAAAAAAAACAACGTTCACAGAATTTGCAAATTTTCGATTTTTTTTTTTACTTTTTACGGCACATGGGAGCACAAGTTGGGCACATTACAGCACAACATTTTTTTTTACGATTTATATAACTCAGAGTTTAATGAAACCGCAGGAGCTGTATAAAATTTGCACGAGTCTAAGGATGCATTAACCCATTTGCTGCCACTTTACTCAATTGAGTACAGTGTTTTTGAAAATTTCAGTTTAATTTTTCTCGAATAGTAGGCTTTGATTTAAATTTCTGTCAATGTGATGAAAGCAAGACATTATGAATAATTTCGTTGAGGTTGAAAGCTATTTTCAAGTTATTTGGTCAACTTTTGGGCCTTGAGTTTTTTGTTTCAAGCTGTTTTGTGTCCTTGCGAAAGTAAAAGGTTAGTTAAAATTTAAACCTTCGGCAAATTTCTGAATTACCAATTCTATTCAATAGATTTTTTACCAAAGATCAACATTGTTAAAAATTCACATTCGGAAAATTATTTTTTGTTCCTGGTAAGTGGTCTTCAAAAGTGGTGTACTCAATTGAGTACACTAGTCAAAACCGTGCTAATTTTTTTTTTGTCACTGAATTTGCAGAGAAATGGCTTTTTCATCAATAAACTGCAAAAGCTTTTATGGCGGGCGCTACACAAATCTCTCCATGGCTGTTGATGATATTCCAGATGATGGCAATGAAGTAGATATAGTAGTTATTCCACCGGATGTTGATATACAAACGGACGAGGAAGATTTATGGGAGGATGACTTGCTTGATTCTCATATTCCTGTTGACATACCAGGAGCAGTAGAGGTTGAAGTCAACGATGAGTTTGACAGTGAGGACGATATTTCACTTGCTTTGCTAAGGGGCCAGTTATAGCTATCATTGAAAACCATCATTGAAAAAGTTAGCTGTTGATTTTGAGACACTTGGAAAGTTTAATCATTGAATATTTTAATGCAGAAATATACCTTACGACTTCTTAATTATTTCTCCTCCAAAAAAAATTAATTTTGACCCATATCTTCCCCATAGCGTAACTATTAATTTTTTCAATGATCATTGGTAAGGTAGTTCATCATTGAAAAATTAAAAGTCACGTTTTTTAGAGGTTAAATAATTTTTAAGTCGTAAGCTATATTTCTGCATTAAAATATTCAATGATTAAACTTTCGAAAGGTCTCAAAATCAACAGTTAACTTTTTCAATGATGGTTTTCAATGATAGCTATAACTGGGCCCTAAGGGATGAAAGCTCAGCCAGAGGTGAGTTTCAAAATAATGCTCCTGAATGGTCAAAGCATGTGGCTTATGCTAATGAAATAGATGAAACTTTCGACTAGTTGGAAAATGTATCAAAAATAAAAGAAAAAATAGCATTAGAAAACAAAGTTCAAATCTTTGAACAATTTTTCAAAGCCAAATATATGCACTGGACCATTTCTCTTTAACGTTCATTTACAAAAGAAGATCTGAGAAAATTTGTTTGCATAATGCCTTTCTCAGGATATCATTCATTGCCTCAAGAAAATTTGTATTGGTGCCTAGACGGAGGACACAAGAATTCCTTTCGTTGCTAACGCCATGTCCCGCAATCGCTTCAAAGAAATCAAGCGTTTTATACATTTGGCCAACAATGTAGCCTTGCTAAAAGCGATAAAATGGCGATGGTTCGACCATTGATAAAAATGATTTGCAATAACTATCAAAGATTCCTGACAAACTATCGATTGATGAGGCGATGATCAAATGCTTTGGTCATCATTCCGCAAAGCAGTTTATCCGTGGAAAGCCTGTCCGTTTTGGGTATAAGGAGTGGATGCTTTGCAGTAGCGATGGATACTGCTATAACTTTGACATATATTGCGGTGCCAAAAATTTAATTCCAAGCAATAAGTGATTACCACTGGGATCTCGAGTGGTGCTTGATTTACTGGAAGTATTAAAAAGGCCAAGTGACCACAGCGTTTTTTTTGACAATTATTTTACCAGCCATGACCTTATGGCTACGTTACGCAAACAGAGGATTTCGCGCAACAGGTACGGTTCGTGACAATAGAACAAAAAAATGTCCATTAAAATCCTTGAAGACAGTTATGAAGGCCAATCGTGGTTACTTTCATCACAAATTCGACAAAAAGAATAACATTTTGTTTGCGCGGTGGAAGGATAATGCTGTTGTTACAGTTGCAACAAACTACGACACCCTGGAACCTCTTGGAAAAGTCAAACGATGGTCAGCAACAGTAAAAGAGAAGGACTACAGGTTTACGGCGAGGAATAATTTTATTTATCTTATCAGAAGTATTATTTTTTTCTTCATTTTTTTAAGCATTTTTTCATAGAAGTTAGTCATTCCACAGCCAAAACCATAAGTGGCATACAAGAAGGGTATGGGTGGGGTCGATCTTCATGACCAATTTGTGAACAACTACAGAATCAAAATAAAGGGTATGAAATGTTCACACTTATGATCAACTCATTGGTGGTAAATGCTTGGCGACTCCATTGTTTGCAAACCAAAGAAAACCGCAATCTATTTTCATTTGTCAGAACCATAACGAGGACTTATTTACATTCCGGGCCATCAACAAAAGCACCAAATAAGCCATATTTGCCAAAAAAATTGATTCACAGTGAAGGAGGACATTTCCCCAAAAAAAATTCAAAATCAACTACGATGCCGGATATGCCACAGCAGAGTTCGATGGATATGTGAGAGGTGCCAAACTACTCTTTGTATCGAAAAAGAGTGTTTCAAAATATTTCATAACCAGGCAAGGAATGTACCCATATCTGGCCAGTGTACTCGTTTGAGTACACCCCTCTAAGTACCAAACTTAACTCACTTGCGGAAAGAGTCAGTATTCCTCTCGGAGTTATGAAGGGCAATATATTCTCAATTTTTCTCTCAGAATCTAATCGTAGGTGGAATAGTTTAACTAACTGCATTATTGCTAGAAAAATCTGGCCTAACTATAATAAATCCCGAACTATTAACCTAATGTGCAGACCCAGGCGAGACATAGCAAGGATTGTTGCAACATGCACTGGACACTGGCCAATAGGAGAACATGCGGCGAAGCTTGGCATCCCCTACAATACTCACTGTCGTAGTTGTGGGGACCAGCAGGAAAAGGAAACAGTCTTTCATTTCCTCTGTAAATGTCCCGCTTTGGCCAGAATGAGGCAACAATCTCTTGGGAAGCCCTTTTTTGACGACCTTAACGATCTCTCCGGAACGAAGATCAAAGATTTGACTTCTTTCCTCAACGCGACGAAATGGATCTAGGATTTACTTCGGTTCCTCTTGCACCGTCTTCTTCCCCAAATTCCTATGACTGCGAGCTAGCAGACTAACGGTTTTTGAAGGTGGCTCATGGTGCACGAGGATCCGACGATCACACAATTGGGCCGATCTCCGCTTCAATACCAGCCAACAAGTGCCCAGGTGGCACAGTGTAGACGGGTCTTAGTTGCGGACTTCGGCCCTTTTGAGTGTTTTCCTATTTTCAAGTTCAAGAATGTTTCAATGGATTTAGAATTAACTTCGGTTTCCTTTTGCACCATTTTCTTCCCCAAACCCCTTTGACTGTGAGCTAGCAGATTACTGGTTTTTGAAGGTGGCTCATGGTGCACGAGGACCGGAGGATCACACGGTTGTGCCAACCTTCACTTCAATACCAGTCAACAAGTTGCCTAGTTGGCACAGTGTAGATGGTTTTTAGTTGCGAACTTTGGTCCTGTCGGGTGTTTTTCCTATGTCCAAATCCTTCATGAGTTTTATCTCATGTCTAAATCCAATAAAAGCGTCTGGTCATACAGGCGGGTGGTACTTAATCTGGTAACCACAAGTCATGTTGTGCAAACAGACGTAGGTGTACAGAGATTACCATATCCGAGTGTGCGACTAGATGATCACCCTAAGGGATCAGATCGTATGCGTCCCGGGCAAATCAGCAAATTGTTTAGCGTAGCATACTGCAGCTGAACTCGGGCGTAGGCGATGATCCGTTGGGAGATCCATCACCAAATACCCTCTTTTTCTTGTTCTTTTAACCCACAGGTCAAACAAGTTATGGTATCAAAACGGCGCATTACAGCGTTAATTGGGTCATCGAGCAAGGATGCTTGTGACCGCCATCTCTACCTACCTACCTACCAAACTTAACATTTTTTTTTTATTTTTAATGTATTTTTGGTCAAATAAAGAACTCATTAAACAGGATTTTAAAGGTTTTTCATTTATCATTATTTTTAAGGTGCTTGGTCTTTAATGGCTTAACATAGCTAGCTGGTTGTCTAACAATGCAATTGTCAAATGTGTAAAATACTTGACTCCTTGTCATATTAACATTGTGGCCCAGTTAAGCTTGCATGAGAATCAGAATTGAGTATCAAAGTACACTGCAATTTAATTTTCTTGGTAGACCTGAAAAATATTTTTCTTTTACTGCTAAATAAAAACAATTGACTCAAAATATCATTTAATGGCTTCTAGTCTCTGGGTGAAGTGGGTTCGAGTCATTTTTGTCTGTTGTCTTCATAACACGAACTACCAGAGAAGTAAATACATAGTCAATTTTCTTTGAATTGTTAATCTCATAATTCATTTAATTAACCACAAAACAAACAAAACAAACAAAGCAAATGAATACTATGTCCGCCTTTCATTGTCCATAACAACAATCAATTATTGAATGTCTTTCTATAACTCGCTCTGTCTCTCTCTCTCTCTTTTTCTTCACAATACAAATAAAACGTTCTTCAAATAATGTTCTTAAGTTATTGTTTTCATTTAAGTTGTCACTTTCGATTAAGTAGGTTTGGCGCGTGCGGTGCGCTGCTTGACTGCTGCTTCTGTCTGGTTCTCAGCAAAATAATTTATTTAGGCGAAGCCACGTGACTGGAAATAATTCTTAAATAAATTTCCGCAGTTGGTACTTAAATAACACACTGTCAACTGCAAAAGATTAAACTATTGATACGCAATAAGATTAAAGTAAAGACAAATTTTCCTGCCCTGTTGCTGTCGACCCTGATGGATTCAACAAATATTCCAATCGATTCCACTAAAGTAATTGAAGTAAATGTTTGTACATACCTATAGAGCACGTTAAGGCTATAAGCATGTATGTTCATATATATGTGAGAACCATATCAAACTTATTCCCTACATAGTCGTTGTCCCTCTTTAGAAGTTCTTGAGTATTTAAATGTCAAGGCGCCACACAGTGGAAAAGTTTGCTATTTATACAGGGTGTTTTTATTATGGTGTTGCAAAAGGCTAAAGGTTTGGTTGAAACGAGTAGTTAAAAAATCTTATGGGAGAAGGTATCTAATCCTCCTCGCGGGAGGGGAAATTTTATTTAAAAAAAATGTCATATCCCAGGCAAATTGTACTTCTTCTGGCAAAAAAAAATCCTAGTGAAGATTTTTAAACGCAATTATCTTTATTTTGATATAACCCGCCCAGATAAACAATCTTGTTCTCGAAAAGGCACTAAAGAGTTTTACATTGATTTTGACAAGGGGCTAGCAAGGGTTAGCAAAGGCTTTAACAAGGGCCTTGGCAAAAATGAACACTTTTGCCTCGTCAGGCAAAAAAATAGTAAGGTTATGTAGGACTTGATCTTGCGATCTTCTGCTTGTTAGTCCAATGCGCTAAACACTTGGCTAACTCGCCATACAAAAATTCAATGTCGAAAGTGAAGAAGTTTCATACTCTAATGTTTCATACCATATTTCATAATAAATACATAAAGAATAGAACAGGATTTTATGTAAATGCTTTTTAAACAGGTTTTCTGTTATAAAACTTGTCTGACGTTTCTCATAAATCTGTGCTTTTCTGATATGAAAAAGAAGACAAAGGAAAAAGAGAATTATGAAATTGCATAATTCTTATAAAATTTGTGTTTTTGGTGTACAACAGACATTCCTGATGGGTTACTGAAATATGTCAAACTAGTTTTTACTAGGGAGGGCCTCCTTAAGGCTAGGCGCATATTGAACCGCGTGCGAAGCGTGTGACGTGACCTGACAAGTGTGGCACGACACGATTATAGAAACGTGTCATGCCGTAAAAAAAGTAAACGGTTTTTAATTGTCAAAACTAACGACATTTTATTATTTAATTTTTTGACGAAAAAAAAAAAAAAACAAACACGCGCCGGTTTCGCAAGGAAAACTGTGTTTCGATCACTGTGTTACGCGATTTTCGGAAAACGCGCGTCAGGCCATGTCGTGACGCTCCATCAATATACGTTGTTGTATTGATTTATATTGTTTGCAAAAACTCGTGCTGTGCTGCGTAGGGTCAGTCGTGCCGAACGCGTCTCAATATGCGCCTAGCCTAAAAATAAACATTATTATTTTGTTCTTAAAAACAATTGTTTTAAAGATATATTTATTTCAACTATTTTAAAGTTTTGACAAAAATTCTAGGTTTAAAAACAATTAGTTTGAAAATATTTTTTTTTTTTAATATTTATTCCAAATTTTTGAGTTTGAAAATTAATTAAAAAAAAAATTAAATTATGCTTTAAAACTATTTGATGTAGAAAGACAATGTGCCCCTGGGCTCCGTTTTGTCTCTGACTCTCTTCCTTATTTTTATAAATGATCTTTTGTCTGAAACTTCTTATCCATTAAACTGTTTCGCTGACGACAGTACCCTCAGCTTTTCATATTCGATTACAGATTCACATCCATGTCCTTCGGATGTGGAACTTGAACGGTAGCGTATGATAAGCTCATTAAATTCTGATCTAAACAACATCGTTCAATGGGGAATCAAAAACCGCGTAGAATTTAATGCTTCTAAAACTCAATGCTGTCTCCTGTCGTTAAAGCGAAACCCACTCCCAATGCCGCTATCATTGGACGGCACTTGCATCGAGGAAACCAAACAGCTTTCAGTTCTCGGTATGTGTGTCACAGACCACCTTTTGTGGAATGACCACATATTTGATGTCGCCAAAAACGCTGCTAATTGTTTAGGTTTTCTCCGCAGATGCAAGAAATTTGTTTCCCCTTCTGATCTGGCTATGATCTACAAAGCCTTTATTCGTCCAAAACTTGAGTACAATTCTCATGTGTGGGCAGGAGCTCCAAAAACTCACTTAAGTTTGTTGGACAGAATACAAAAGAGAGCTTTAAAAATGATAGGTGAAGGATCTATTACGGAAACAATTACATCTCGAACACCGCCGTAATGTTTCATGTCTTTCCCTATTTTACCGTTATTTTTATAAACAGTGTTCTAGTGAAATAGCCAGTTGCATTACTCCCCTTAAACAATTCAACCGTAATACTCGCGCTTTTAGGAATGCCCATCAGTTTACCCTCGAGCCCAACTTGGGACGTACTGTTAAGTATAGAGATTCTTTCTTTAGTCGAACCACAAGAATGTGGAATACTTTACCTGGCTCTGTGTTTCCCTCTTATTACAGTATTTAGACATTCAAAACAAATGTTCATCGGTATCTCCTTTTTAACCCTTTCCAATTTCCTGAACGCTCGCACTGTGTGTAAATATTTTAAGGGTAACAATAATCCCTTTTGTGCGCGCAAAGTTAAAAAAAAAAAAAAAAAAATTAAATGAATAATGTGTTTGGCATAGAAAAAAACAACAAAAAATTACATCGTTGGTTTTGTCGTTGTTTTGTTTTGGTAATTTCTTTTTAAATACAGTCGACTCCGCTTAACTGCACTCCGCTTAACTGAAAACATCGGTTATCTTAAACAAGACATTATTACGGATGCTTTTTGAGAATTTTTCACACAACCTGCTTCGCATAACTGAACTCCGCTTAGATGCAAACTCCGGATAATTGAAAAAAAAAAAATTGTTTGTCTCAAATGAACATTTTTCACTTATTCAACTCTAAATAAGTGAAACGACCGTTTTTTGTTTTTAAATATGTTATATTCATATTCGTTTTGTGATTAAAAATGTTAATATGTACCTTTGTTGTTTGAATTGTTTCATATGAAAATATAACTATTTTGACACAATACAAATAATCATACCTAGGTACATATATTTTTTTATTTTCATGCTTAATGAAGTTTAATTTGATTTGACAAAACTTCGCTTATTTGAAACAAGTTTCAGTTATCCGAAGTTCGGTAAACTGAAAACTCCGCTTAACTGAAACAAAGCAATTATAGTGTTACAGTAAAGCGGAGTCGACTACATTACATTTTGTAAAATGGCCCCTCTCCGCTAAACTGGGTAAATAGACCCCTTGATTTGTTTGTTGTTTCAATATTACTTGTTTTAGACTTTTGTCACACCATAACCAAAGGGCTACATGAAATTTGGCTCCATTGAAAAATGGCCCCAAATTTGGGGCTTTTTTCATAATGAAAAATTACTCCATTTTGAAAATGGAAAAAATGTCTCCAAACCGAAAATTAATAATAAGCAACGACAACAGAAAAATTACAGTCGTACAAAAAATATTTTGCGTCAGTTTGGGAGAGCCTTAAAAAAGTACCTTGCCTGGACCGCTTCGCTAACTCCCTTTTCGGGTCCTCTGTCCCGCTCACGCGACTCCGTCGCTCCGCTTAGGGTATGTTCAGCTCAGTCGCCTGGCCGGCGCACTATGGACTAAATGCTTCCAAAAACGAGACAAAAGTCGATTTTGTAAATAGTAAAATTGAGAAGTGAAGTTTATACCAAACGGTAGTAATATTCCTATAGATCAATAAGCTGTTTAAAAAAAGGAAAAAAGGCCCAAAAACCACGAAAAACGGCCCCAATTTACAAATTTAAATTTTGTTTTTATTTTTGTTGTTTCCCATATAAATTTTTGGAGTCATTTTTCATTTTATGTTTGGGGCCTTATTTTATTGGGACCAAATTTCAGGTAGCCTAACCACAGCATCCTAAATTTATTTAGTTAGTCGTTTAACCTGGCAACACTTTTGCTAGTAACAGTAACATTGACAGATGAATGATTTGTGCCTTGTTATATGTATTTGGACATTTAAGATTTGAAGCCGTGAACTTTCAGACTGCGCTACAATCGAGCTTTCCGCGGCGGCGTCCAAATACCCGTAAATATTTTTCAACATTAGTGTCTGAAAAATTATCTTTCAATAAAGCCAAACCTGCTCTTGATATGCAGGTACCTGTTTTTTCGGAGATTTACCGAATATTTTCCAGGTAGCTGGCGCCGGTTACTCGGTTTTAGGTACGCGATACTTTTCGAGTACCCAGAAGTACCCAACCCAATACTCGGGTACCCGATACTTTTCTAGTACCCACAAGTACCCAACTCCATAGTCAAGTACCCGATACTTTTTTAGTACCCAACCCCATACTCGGATACCCGATACTTTTCTAGTATACCCACAAGTTCCTAACACCATGCGGTAACTTGGTCACCCGATACTTTTCGAGTGCGCACATGTACCCAATACCATGCACTAACTCGGCTATCCGATACTTTCTGATTATAAATTGGGTACCCTGGCACTGGGTTCCTACCCGTTTGATTTATTTTACAAAATAAATTAATACAAACAAAAAATACATTCTTTTCACTTGTGAAGCGCTTAATAATGATTATTCATTTTTAACTTGCTCAAATATGAAGTTTGGTCCACTGTAACTTATACGCCTTCACGATTTGCCGCTCAGCATCGAACTTTAATCGCGCGCAACCTCTTGCCACTGTGCTTGCACATTATAATATGACACAAAAACAAGCGGGAGAGGCAACCATTATTAATTCGTAAATTGTATTTCTTCATGCTTGTTTTTGTTTGTTATTGCTCATTTTGTTTACATTTATTGTTCTATTCATAGAACACAAATCAGAATAACAAAAATGTTGTATGTAAATATAAATGCTGCGCAAACAGCTATAAATGTGACAAACACTGGAGAGGGGAAGAAATGTAACAAGCAGAGTTTTTATATTCGTGTCGGAAATTTAAAATTACCTTAATTAAGGGTGTAAAATCCTTTTCTTTTTTATTGGAAGTATTAATTAATTAGCCATCTTTCATAGAGATTGTTTGTTTAATAAAGATAAGGTTGACAGAAGCAGAGATCTGTAAGTGGGTCGAGCCCTAGAGCACTTAGGTAGTTATATAGAGCCATAATTATTGCTACTCTCATTTTACTGACTTACTTTTGATGGCGCTCACAGCCCAGGATGGGCTTCGGCCTCAACTAACAAGCCCCTTCAGCCAGCTCTGTCCTTAGCTAGCCGCTTCCAGTTGCTCACACCGAGTGCTTTGATGTCGTCATCCACTTGCTTGCGCCACCTGTTACGGGTTGTTCCTCTGCTGCGTACCCCATCGGGGTTGGATTCGAAGACTCGTCGGGCAGGTGCGTTGCTGTCCATACGCTCCACGAGCCCCAGCCATCTCAGCCGCTGTATTTTCAGCTTTTTGACCAGGTCAACGTCGCTGTATAGCCCGTATAGCTCGTCGTTGAATCTTCACCTCCATACTCCTTCGATACACACCGGACCGAAAATCACACGAAGAATCTTTCTCTCAAAGCACCCTAGCAGATTTGTATCCGAATCTTTCAGTGTCCATGCTTCTGACCCATAAAGCAGGACCGGGATGATTAGGGTTTTGTATAAAGTCTCCTTGGTTCTCTGAGAGAGGGCCTTACTACTTAAATGCCTTCTTAGACCGATGAAACAGCGGTTGGCAAGAGTAATTCTTCGCTTGATCTCTGCACTGATGTCATTCTGCGATGTAATAGTGGAGCCCAGGAAGACAAAGTCCTTGACAACTTCGAAGTTATATCTGTCCATCGGGATATTTTGCCCGAGTCGACGATGTTGAGATTCCTCTCTCGATGACAGCATATACTTCGTCTTGTCCTCATTAACCGCCAATCCCATTCTAGCCGCCTCCGATTCAATGCTCGCAAATGCCCCTGCCACAGCTCGCTTCGTTCTGCCGACAATGTCTATGTCATCCGCATATGCATGCAATTGAACGAACTTATGATAGATTATACCGCTGGTGTTGACATGTGCGTTGCGTACAATGGCTTCAAGAACGATGTTGAATAGGTTGCATGATAACGCGTCGCCTGGTGGTGTTCTTACCAATTTTGACGGAGCAGCGAGATTTCTGCATTGTCATCCTGCACAGGCGGACGAGTTTGGCAGGGTGCCGAGACTCGACATGGCTCTGTATAATTCGTCCCTATTCACGCTATCATACGCGACTTTAAAATCGATAAAAAGGTGGTATCGAGCTGGAATTCCCGGGATTTTTCTAAAATCTGTTGGAGTGTGAACATTTGATCGACGGTTGACTTGCCTGGCCTAAAACCACACTGATAGGGGCCGATCAGATCGTTGACAGAGTAGCCGACAAGATTTTATAAGCGACGTTTAGGAGACTAATTCCTCTGTAGTTGGTACATTTCAGAACATCTCCCTTTTATGGATGGGGCACACTATACCGAGGTTCCATTCATCGGGCATACTTTCATCCGACCGAATTTTGCAGATGAGCTGGTATATGCTCCTAGCCAATTCATCTCCCGCTAATTTAAATAGTTCGGCTTGTAAGCCATCCGCACCAGCAGCCTTATACGGCTTAAGTTTGGATATCGCCTGCTGCACTTCGGTTAGGTCGGGTGGACGGAACTCTTGGCCATCATCGTCCAAGTTGAATGGACCGTTCTGCCTATTAGCGGCATCTTGGCTGTCTTCGACATTAAGCAGTCTAGAGAAGTGTTCTTTCCAGATCCTCAGCACTGACTGTGTGTCTACTTACCATATTCCCACTCTCATCTCGGCAGGCTTCCGTTCTAGCCTTGTATCCTTGGGTGGATCGCTTCACCCTCTGATAAAATTTTCGAACATCTCCCCTACCGCTACAACCCTCAATAGACTCTACCGCCGGCTTCTCGTGCTCTCTCTTTTTCCTCCTGAGAAGTCGTCGTTCCTCTTTTCGTTTCAGCCCGTAGATCTCACGGGCTACTCTCTCAGCAGCTCTTGTTAGATTCTGCAGCATTGCCTGGTAGGCCTCGTCCTTAGCTGCATGCGCTAGCCGGCACTCTTCATCGAACCAGGGGTTTCGTTGTATTCGCCTAGTGGAACCCAGCACATCAGAGGCGGCACTTCTGATGGCTTGTTGACAGTGTTTCCACTGGTCCTCTGCACTTGATGCTGGTGGCGGACCTCCTGAGAGATTAAGAGTTACGTGGTCTGCAAAAGTTCTGGCGGTCTCTTGCGGTTTAAGCATCTCGACATCGAATCTTTTCACAGCATCTGCTCTGCGTTGTCGCGTCAAGGATATCCGCATACGTAGTCTAGCTACCACCAGGTAGTGATCCGAGTCAATGTTGGCCCCTCGGAACGTTCGGACGTCCAAGATACTGGAAGCATGTCTCGCGTCTATCGCAACGTGGTCGATTTGGTTGACGGTCAGTTGATCACGCGATCGCCAAGTCCCCTTGTGAATATTGAGGTGAGGGAAGTAGGTGTCATATTTAAAAGAATAATGCGATTTCTATAAGAAGGAAGGTGATTGGAATCATTCCAATTCAGATGTCTTAATGCAAAACGCACGAATTTACGCTGGACAGATTCGATGCGATTAATGTGTACAGAGTAGTGGGGTTACCATACAATACTTGCATATTCTAATTGGGGACAAACAAAAGAGCTGTATAGGGAAGATGTTACGCGGCTACACGAAAATTCCTTACTCCAACTTTTAATAAAACCAAGCATTGCATTAGCTTTATTGACGATTTTCTCAATGTGGGGTGTAAAGTCAAGATTTTGTGAGAAGTATACACCTAGATCACATGTTGTTATTACTTTATTAAGAACAGATTGGTTCATGCTGTAGTTTAATGCTATTGAATTTTTTCTTCTAAAGAAGGACATCGATTGGCATTTTGAAATATTCAAAAAAAGATTGTTATGTAAACACCAATCAGAAAAAATATTTAGGTAATTTTGAAGAGATACGGAATCAGACTGGTTTATGATGATATTAAATAACTTAATATCATCACCGTAGATAAGTACCCTGCATGATTTTACTATCGAAACAACATCATTGATAGCAATTATAAAGAGAAGTGGACCAATGTGACTACCTTGAGGTACACCAGAGTCCGCAGTTATCGAATCAGAAATGAAAAGAACTTAATAAGTTCTCCCCTTCAAATATGATTTTATCCATTCAACAAAAATTGTGGCGAAACCAAGAGATGAAAGTTTAAGTAAAATAAGACTATGAGACAACTTATCGTTAAGACTAAAGCTATGAATTGGCATCATTCTTTTCCGAAGCCGCGATGAGATAGGTAAACCTACGCTCGCCTCCCGTCAACTAGGCCAATATCCTGAACAACTCAACAGAAAATCAGAAATACCAGATTTGACGGATACGTGAATGTATGTATAATAGTTTCTCTACTATTTATTCAATATTAAAATTTACACTTCGCAAGATTTGCTTTATTTTTAGTATTGAATTCATTCTGGAATTTAAATTGTAAGTATAATGTTGTATTTAGCAAATGCTTATATAACTCATAATACAAATTAAACAAAAACAAGTATAAAAACTTTTATACCCATAGGTACATAAATGTACATACACCTACTATTCTGAAGCATATCTACTTCCTTTGTGTAGTCAACTTGATTGATTGGAGATTCGGTATTACAAGCTTTTGTGTTTTATTTTTTCCGCTTGGGTATTTTAAACTGAATAGGTTAGGCAGACAAATAAAAACTAGCACACAAACAAACAAAAAGAAACCAAACTTTGAAGTAAACAAGAAGTAATGGTAGCTTTGAGCTCACAGAAAATCTTTTGTATCAAATTTATTTCGATCAGGAATTCAAGGTATTCAATTCGTTTTTCATTTTTCTCTTTTGTTTAACTAGAGTTGTTTTTTTTTTTTAGGGCGTAGAATATCATCATAATAATTCAAGTTCCTATAATAGTAACCTATCTCTTTTGTCGGCTTTCAAATGTATTTCAATTCGTTTTTCTATAGAAAGAAATACAAAATTGGAAATTGACAATAGACTAGAATAGAAGAAACTGTCTGAAATGCATTTGTGTTAAGGATATTGTAAAGAAATATTTTTTTTAGTTTGGAGAATTTTAAATGTTAAAACTTTTTCGCCCAAATATGACAGTGGACTTTTCAGTTAGACCAAAATTTGTGTCTTAGAAGAAAATGACAGTTTTAAATGAAGAGCCCATTGTCATATATTTGCGAAACACATCAATGGCTGGAGTTGGGGTCACTTGTACTTTTAATTCGCTTAAGTCTTGTATTTTTAAATACATTAAAAGTAAGGATAGTGTTTTGGATAATACGCCCATTTTTTTTTACCACCAAAAACAACGGTACCTGTGATATTTGTACGTTTTTTTTAGCCACTAAGGAAAATATTCACCCTAATTACGAAAGTGGTATTTTTGTTGGGCTTGTAGTTTCCTTAATGGTAAAATGTCATCTTTGTTTGTGCAAAGCTTTTAAGAATTTACGAAAAGAGACGACACGATGCTCATATTTAAACCTGACAACATAATCATCAAAAGACTGCCGAAAAAAACAAAAAATTATTCGAAAAGAACACAAATTATTGTTCTTTTCTTTAAAACTAAAAAGTTTTTTTTTCAGGGCTACTGCCTCTTGCGAGGATTTGACAAATCCTCCAAGAGTATCACTTGTCACGAATAAGTGCTTCTCGTCTAGCCGTTCGGATTCGGCATAAAATTGTAGGTCCCTTCCATGCCTGTCGACAGGCGCACACAGGAAGGGTTGCGAGTTGTTAGTCACTAGGCCCTGGTTCTTCACGAGCCGTTGTGCAACCTAATTTATTTATTTTATATTCTTCATGTTTTTTGATGATGATGTTGTTAAGTTTAAATACCAGCATCGCATCGTCTCCATTCGTAAATTCTAAAAAGCTATGCATCGATAAAAATGACATTTTACCATTTAAGAAATAATTAGCACAACATACGACAGGAAAAATACGTCTTTCGTAATTGAATCATTTATTCATAAACATGATAAGTCCATGATTAAAAATTTTTCAGGAGACGAAAAAAACGTTCTATTTTCTTTTGTTGTGCGTACCAAAATTTATAAAAAATAAATTCTGTAGAACTTTTCCCTAGCTACAGAAAAGACTTTGGTAATTACTTTTTAGATCGATAGTTTAAAAGATAAAAAATAAAAACGGTTTTGGACTTATCATGTTTTGAAAATAAATGGATGCGAAATTACTTTTAAAACTTTATAAACAACATTTTAAAGCTAACAGCCCTGGCTAAAAAAATATCAATTATTTGATAACTGATAACTTCTATCAATTCATTGATAGTTTGGTATTATGAGTATCAATTGATAATTTTCACCCATTGTGAATACTTATCAAAATCCAATTGTGCATAGCCTTTCATTTAACATTTGACGTTCCTTATTTGCATTAGTTTCTGCGTTTTGGTCTTATAAACATAATAAATTTGGTTGTATTTAAGTTGTTTTTATTAAATACAATTCGTTGTTTTCTTCGTAATAATTTTAGGAGTAGAATAGTAAGCACCAGAAGACAAATTGAAAGGCTGATAAATTTAATTGAGGAAAATCGAGAGAATGGGAGGACATAACTCTGGAACCAAATAGCTTGGGCCTCCACAAGGGGACTAAAATAAATGGCAAAGAGTGAGCGTTTTAATTTAGCTAATTTTGATTCATTAATTTATAATTTGTTCAGTGGGTCTGAAGCATCTCTGCCTATGTTGGCTTGCACGATAACACTTCCTCCCCCATCACAATTGCCTTCAAAAAACATTTCTACTGAAGACATTTTGTTCTTCAATTTGTATTTTCAGTAAAAACTACCAAAAAAACTTATATAAATTGTATTTAAATTGGAATTGTTTACCACCTGTGAATATTTGATACATTTGTCAACGAAGAATTTGTGGCTGATAGAATATTTGATGGATATCAATATGTTTGACAGCCGTAGTACCAACTTTATCAGTAAAACTATTCACAATAGATCTTACAACTCACAGTTTATCAAAAATATTGATAAATGATCACCATAATACCGATTCATCAATTTTGTTGATAATTATCAAATATTATCAAACATCGTGTTGATATTTGATAACCATTATAGGGCACAATTGAATTTGAGATAAGAATACATTGTTTAGAGTATTTTTTTATCTTGAAAGACTAAACTTAGTATTTTCAGCCAGTTTTCTTTTATTAACTCATAGCTCAAATTTAACTCCATTTACCAGAATTTTTTCACCACGAAAAATATCTCTAATGAATATTAATCGATTTCAGCTTATGTGTTTTCCTTATAAATAAAACAATTTTTTAAATGTGGAAAAAAAGTTAAAAACAAAAAATAACGACACTAACTTAGAAGTACCGAGTTGCAAAGTAATGATAAAATCAACCAAGCCAATGACAAGATATGCGGGAATATTAATTTACCTAAGCAAGTACAAAAAGGCAATTTTGTAACTTTATTTCCATTATTCGATTTTTTGGTAAAAACGGGGTATGCTGTGTTATTACAACCGTTCTAGATGAGCTAAAAACAAACATTTGAATTTGTTCTTTAGGGAATCACATCAAAATTCTTCACATCAAATTTGAAGCAAATCGGTCGAACCATTTAGGCTCTAGTTTGATGTGCATAAGATTCAGGACTAGACAAATATCACTAGACGAATATCACTAGACGAATATCACCAGACGAATATCACTAGACGAATATCACTAGACGAATATCACTAGACGAATATCACTAGACGAATATCACTAGACGAATATCACTAGACGAATATCACTAGACGAATATCACTAGACGAATATCACTAGACGAATATCACTAGACGAATATCACTAGACGAATATCACTAGACGAATATCATTAGACGAATATCACTAGACATATATCTTTTTTTTTAGACTTGTCCATCATCGTAATGTTAGTTTTTATTAAAATCTCGAAACTTTTGATTGACACGAAACCAATACTTGCCACATAGAAGAAGTAAAAATATATTATATTCAAGTACAATGGTTATTTGAATACGGTACTCATCTCTTCCTGGGAGTTTGAAGTTTTCCTTAAAAGTATAGAGCTGTAAATAAAAATCCTTGAATTCTTCAGGTATGTATTGGAAAACTTTTTGAATATCGTTGATTTTGCTTGAATCGGGATGATTTTGAATGATCGCCTCTGCTCTTAGTTAATACCTATACCTTGTACCACTTGCCACGCCAAAGTTTGAAAAAATGTGCAACCAACAAAAGGGAATGACAAACAACATATCTGTAACGGCTTACATTTAATTTAGTAGTCTATTAAAACAGCTACACACAAAAAAAGCTGCTGTTTATTTTCAAAAGATGTTAAGTCCGGGACTTATCATGTTTTGATAATAAACAAATATTTCTCGTAGCTGTAAAATCGGATATAGATGGAGTAGATATTTCATATTTTGAAGGCTGACGTGGTTATCCCTAGAGAACAAGTTTAGTTAAACAAACGAATTTTGAAAAAAAAAATGGCCTTATCATGTTTTAAAAATAAATGATACAATTGGGGTGATTATTTTGAAAATTTAGTTAATTATTATAGAAAATGGGTTATGATTATTATTGGAATTTTGTTATTTTATATATTTTTTATATTTTATATTTTGGTTTTGTCGAAAACGGTTTAGTTGATTTTGTTCAACTAATTTTTTTTTTACGGAGAAGCTTCTAAAAAGTATAAATAAGTACAATTCAAACTAAAAATTTATTTAATTAAATTGAAACTTGGTATAATTCTAATTTAAAAAATATTCATGAGCCGAAAATAACGAAAGGTACCTTAGGAGTGTCTCTTATTTTCTTTTTTTGTCAGATATTCAAAATCTTGTAGAGGATACCCACACAAGTAGTTCTACGCCGTTTTAAATGTAAAAAAACGTTTTTTTTTAAAGTCAACAAATGATCAAGAAATTCTCGTATCAAACGTGGTTCCATTAACTTAAAAAGATTTCTTTTGACTCTCTAGGGATGCTAATAATAAAAAAGCACAAGTAACTGCCCCTTAAAATTTCAAAGTATGCCTTTTTTACTCGATCAATGACTGAAAACCCTCCAAAAATTGGTTGATTTGTAATCTTTTCTAGATTTTAAATACCTAGACGGGTTCGGGAACGAGCAATCTATTCAATAACTCATTGAATGCCTGAAAACTATCTCGAGGTGGTACCTCAAGAATTTGGAGATTTAGTAATCCATATATCATGTCTTATCATTGTCGCTTCTTTTGGCACAGATTGTGATAGTTATGAAAATAGTGCACGTTTTATGCATTTAAAATCATCCGCAAATTTGGTTGTTTTCTTTTGTTTTTCCGTTGATGCTGCTGATGGTTATCAGGTTAAACTGCTGCGTATGCGTTGCGTAAGAGCTTAAGAACGTCTTCCCATTTGGTTGCTACCATGTAACGCCTTTGTCTTGTAACAGAAGGGGTAAGCTTTTTATTGCGTCTTCAACGCTTATTTGTATATTTCGATTGTTGCGATAAATCTACTGCTTTAGAGTCTCGTCCACCTCGAAAGCGTACCGCACAGTGACTTAAGCTGGCTTTATTCCTGGAGCTAGACTGCGTTGCTTCCAAAAGTAGTTGAAACTGCTTGGTAGTAAGAGACATTTCGATTAATTGCTTTGATTCTGTGTAGTGTGCACTTTGTCCGTTGCGGTAATTTGTTTGACTAGAGTTGATTCCGGACCACTAGTTGGGCGACAATGTAACACGGCTTGTGTCAGTAGAGTAAGTTCGACCGAAATAACAACTGGAGTTTTTAAAAATATTCAAACAATTATTTATTAAATTTTAAAATAATTAGCAAAGCAAAACAAAAGAATGTAAAACCTTTTAAAGCTGTAGGATGTAGTTTACCTCCGTACAATTATTAAAATGTTCCAAACAATAGTAATCAATAAATTTAAAAATCATTCCTTTTTAAATACAATTTTTTAGAAATATTTTTGTCAAAGCTATTTGAGATTAGATTTCTAGTTTTGAACAGTTAAATATTACAAAGTACGATTCGATGCAACTGGTCTAGTATCATTGCAAAAGTGTAAGATTCAAAAATCTTCTTGCTCTATAACAACAACACTGCTTTAAATCTTGCAACAGTTTTGCATTTTTGCTATACCCTAACCCCATTGCAACATGGAGTGTAAAATTTGCCTGGTGTCGTTGTCAGTTTGGAAGAAAATTTTTCAATTTTACACTTTTGCAATGATACTAGACCAGTTGCATCAGATCCTGAATACCCATATATCTAATTTTACATAATTACTTTAAATTCGTTTAGCAAACTTTGTCTTAAAAATGTTTTCAAAATTGTATGTGTACATTAGGGTGGTCCTTATAAAGGTCACTGTCTTATTTTGAATGACGCACCCCTTAATTTGTTGTAAATATTTATGAATACATTCATAAAAAGCCAGTAGTAGCCCGTAGCGTAATGGTTAGTGTGTTCGACTGTCACGCTGGAGGTCTGGAATCGCTTCCCAGCCTCGTCCACCTAAAAACTAAAAAGTTTTTTTTTCAGGGCTACTGCCTCTTGCGAGGAATTGACAAATCCTCCAAGAGTTTCACTTGTCACGAATAAGTGCTTCTCGTCTAGCCGTTCGGAATCGGCATAAAATTGTTGGTCCCTTCCTTTCCTGTCGAAAGGCGCACACAGGAATGGTTGCGAGTTGTTAGTCACTAGGCCCTGGTTCTTCATGAGCCTTTGTGCCACCCGATTTTATTTTTTTATTCATAAAAAGCCGCTCCGATGATTAAAACTTTTCTCCACAAATTCATATTATTTCAAGAAATCTGGTGCATAGAAATATTTCCACGGGAATCAGCTCCAGATGTGTGTTTAAATCATACCGAAGGAGAGAATTTATTGAAATTGAGAATTTTATTGAGAATGAACTTCACTTTGAAAGGTGGAGTTTCTGCACACTAAGTGTGGGATATAATTAATAATTACACTTCTTCTTTTTTATTGATTTTTCACTTAAATTTTGCAGTTATGCAAGAAAATTAAAAAATCCTATTTATGCTCCAATTTAAAATATAACCCGCGCAGAAAAACAATCCAGTTTTCGACAAGGCACTAGAGAGTTTTACATAGATTTTTGCAAGGGCTAGCAAGGGTTTGCAAAGGCTACAACAAGAGCCGCAGCGATTATCAACCCTTTTGCCTAGTCAGGCAATAAAAAAAAAAAAAAAAAAAATTGGCTTGTGTGGGGACTCAATCCCGCGATCTTCTGCTTGTCAGTCCAATCCGCTACCCACTGGGCTAACTTGCTATACAAAAATTCAACGTCAAAAGTGAATAACTTTCATACTCTAATTTTTCACACGAACAGGATTTTATGTTCTTGCTTAGAACAGGTTTTCTGTTTCACAAATCTGCTGTTCTGTTCTGATCTGACTAACTCAAGTCCGTGTGATATGAAAAAGAAGACAAAGCAAAGGGAGAAAAAAGTCTCGTATGATACTGAAATTGCATGGTGCTTATAATTTTTGTTTGTGTGTGAGAGACATTCCTGAACCGAACGATGTGCAACTAGTTTTTACTAGGTAGGTCCTCACGAGTGTTCGAAAATCCCCCCCCCCCCCCTCTAAATTTTTGGTACTGAAAACCAGCAAGGGCTTGCCAAGTATCTGATTTTTCCTACTAAAAACTTACCAGGGCCTTGACAAACTAGACACAAACTTAGAATTTGTC
This sequence comes from Melangyna quadrimaculata, assembly GCA_949320155.1. Classification (NCBI taxonomy): domain Eukaryota; kingdom Metazoa; phylum Arthropoda; class Insecta; order Diptera; family Syrphidae; genus Melangyna; species Melangyna quadrimaculata. The sequence continues at coordinate 201,915,105 of OX439483.1, read as the reverse complement.
CAGCCGGGTACCTACTTCAAGACAGCTGTGGGCGAGTCTATTCTCCTCCGTTTAGGCAGGAGGGACAATTTTTGACTTAAAACTTAATATAAATTCTTTCAAAATCATTCCTGATAAGCGATGACTAAAACTTTTCTCACAAATCTTATTTAAAAAAAAAAGAAGATACATTTTTCAAATAAATATGTAAATACAATCCATAATTGGAACACATATAAATTATTAAACTAAGAAATTGTCCACTTAAAGTAATCTTGAGAAAATAACAAGATCAAATATTGATAGACTCAAAACCCGCAGAATTAACACACATACATTATGTATGCATAATAATTTGCAAATCTTTCACATTCTTATCAGTCCTTTTGCTTTCTTTGACAAATATCTATAAACTACTTTATTTGTCCTTATTTTATGTGTTTTTTTATTTCATATTAATATTATTATTATTAATGATGCATCTTTATTTTTCCCTTTCTTTCAGGTGAGTTGGCTCCAATTTATACATCCTCCTAAACAAACAATGATACATGTAAGTTTTTTTTTTGTTGTTTCTTGCCTGTGTTTTTGTTTTCTTCTTTTGACGCATGGTATGGTTTAGGTATTCTTTGGAAAGATTTATTTTAAAAGATTCTTTATCTTACTTATATACGTAACTTAATGTCTTTTGTTGAGATTTTACGGTTTTTACTCCCATTAATTTTTGTTTTAGAAAAGAGGCCTTCCATTTGATTCATATCATATCAAAGTCTCCTTCGAGAGGATTTATTTTAGTTGTTTTATTGTTTTTTTTTTTCATGATAGCCGCGTTGGGTTTGTTCAAGTAAAATTTCTCCCCGGTTCATTGTTCTTTGTAATGTTATATATGTATTATGTCCTCTAATGATATTATTTATAACACTTATCTCAGAGTTTATATCTTTATTATATTCTTATTATGAAAAGGGTACTTTATTGAACGCGTAACCACTAAGTTCAACTACCTACCTATATGAATAACATGATACTCTTGGTTAATATCAAATTTCAAATGTGCATATTAAACCTCTCACAGTAAGGACATCCTCGTATTTTTGTTGTTATTTATATTAAAAGTTTAAAGAAAAGATAAATTAATACATACTTAAGCATACTTGAAAGACTTTTGTGGTCAACCCTGAAGTAGGTAGGTAATACTCGTAGTATGGAGGAGGAGATCAATTTCGGTTTCTTTTAAAAGAAGTCATTAAGGGTTAATTGGAATTAATTTAATATGTGGTTTTTGTTCGGTTTTGATAATTTCTTTTGATTTTAATTTTTGTTTGTTTTGTTTTAAAGGCAAATATAAAAAGATATTGGTTAAAATTGTTTTAAGTTTCTGCGAAGTAAACGTTGAATTATTGTGGTGTGTTAAAACTTAAAAAAAAAATATTGGCTTATACTGCTCATTACATTAATAGTCCAGTGCAATTATAATCTGACCCAGCAGTTTGTACCACCCCCAATTTTTTTTTTCTTTATTCGATAGAGAGTGGACCGAATATGATAGATCTCAGTTTTCGCATTCGTAACATTTACCGTTTTGCCGCCATCTTGGATTTTACGTTTTACTTAATACCTCGGTTCTTATTAGTCCTACAAAAAAAAAATTGAAAAACATAAAATGCGCAGAATAAAGTTTCCTATTTCATGTGTTTAACAATTTTTCCATATTTATAATATTTATAATATTTAAAAAATTACAGGCCAACAAAAATCAATAGTAAGTATTTTCGAAAACTTGGTTCATTTTCAATAAAAATTTGTAAAAAGCTTTCCACGACAAGTTTGTTGAGCTTCAAATTTCGAACAATTTTGTTGGACAATTTTTTTCTGCATTTCAATAAATAAAAAAGTTATGAATATTTTTCTATTAAAAAAAATGTTTTATGCCAGAACAAATTTTTTTTTAAGTCTGAGATCTTGGCTGAAAATCTTGGTTTGGGCTCGCTTTAGTTAGATTTTCCCTTTGCTTAAACTGTTTTTAAGATTTTAATTTAAGTTTGTCGCTTTTCTTATTCAAAACGGCTTTTCTTATTGGACCCACCAATACATTTTTCCCGAGCACCGAATATTGGAAATTTATTTAATGCTCCATTAGCCCATCAGTCAACGAAGACTCAAATTGATAAAATAAATTTCAAAAAATAGTGCTCTCTGGATTATTTTTTTATATGGTAGGGGATAACCCCAGGTATAACATACCCAAAGTCCCTAGCTCAGGGCCGCGAGCTAAACTCAGGAGTGGGGTTTAAAGGTACCCCTTTTTAGATTTTCGTGAATATTGGCACAATCTAGCATGTTAGCGCAAATGTCTATACTACATAATTAGAGACAAATAAATTGTCTATACAAAAAGTTATGTTCATATTTTCGATAGGGTTATTAATAAGGGAGATGCAGAGGGTAGAAAAGTCAACAAATCTGAAAAAACCTGTTATTGTCTTAGATATTGAATGTTTTCTGACCAATTTACTAGGAAAAAACAAAAAAGGAAAATACACATTCATTCACTGTTATTTCATCATGTAATGAGGCTGAGAGTGGAGTTATAATTTCCTTTTTTTTCTAAAGGGGGGGTTTGCAATAGGGACCTTACAAAAGTAGAGCAAGAGGGACACCAAACGACGCCTTATTTCTTGCCGCTCTTTTCACATTTCTCTTCAGTAAGGTTTGCCATTTTATGATGGAAAGATATAGGAGCCAACAACGAGTCGAAATTATTAAAATTGACAACCGAAATTCAGAGTCAGTGGCCTCAACGTTAAGAGCGCTACGTCCAATTTATGGTCGTCATAATCGTCCTTCCTAGCAGATTAACAATCGAGCGTCTCGTGGAAAAATTTGAATCCACAAGCACAGTACAAAATGTTCCCGTGCCAGTGAGACAAAGAAGTGCCCGTTGTTTCGAGAATGTTGCTGCCACTGAGGCTTCAGCTGCAGAAAGCCCAAATGTGTCTCTCACACGTCGTTCTCAAGCGTTGGGCATCTCTGTGACGTCGTTGTGGCGAATTTTCCGAAAAGATCTTGGCCTACACCCTAACAAGATTAAATTGACGCAAGAACTGACGCCGCTTGACCACCAGAAGCGTATGTTCGTGAATTGGGCTGAGCAACAACTTGAAAATGATTCGGATTTTAATCGAAAAATCATCTTCAGCGATGAGGTTCATTTCTGGCTGAATGGCTTCGTCAATAAACAAAATATGCCGTATTGCTCAGGCAGCAATCCACACGTACTCCACGAGTCATCATTGCATCCCGAAAAAATTACGGTTTGGTGTGGTTTATGGGCCGGCGGCGTTATTGGTCCGTACTTCTTCCGTGATGATCAAGACCGGCACGTTACTGTGAATGGGGATCGCTACCGTTCAATGTTAACCGAATATTTTTGGCCCCAATTGGATGATATGGACTTGGAGGACATGTGGTTCCAACATGACGGCGCCACAAGCCACACAGCGAATGTCACAATCAATTTATTGGAAACCAAGTTTGGAGAACGTGTTATCTCACGAAATGGTCCAGTCGCTTGGCCGCCTCGCTCGTGCGATTTGACGCCGTTAGACTATTTCCTGTGGGGCTACGTCAAGTCTATGGTCTATGCTAACAAGCCAGCGACGATTGATGAACTTCGTACGAATATCAAACGTGAAATTGCAGCAGTATCGGCCGATTTATGCTTGAAAACCATCGAAAATTGGGTTCAGCGTCTGGACTTCTGCAAGCGTGCCCGTGGTGGCCATGCAAAAGAAATCGAACTCCATACATAATGGCATCGAACGTACTTTCACAGGAACAAAGAATTTCATTGATATCCACAACCGTACTTATACACAACCAACTTTTGTAGCGCTCTTATTGAAAAACCCGATGTATATCCGAAACTATATGAAAAAGTTGATGTATACTAAATTAGGCAAAATTTAATAAGCAAGAGTTGTTTTCATACGGCGCCCAAAACTGATAACGTTTTTTTTTTTTTAACGAACATAATACAAAATTTTGTTGCCATAAAAGGGGGTTCTTTCTCCCCCCTTTAAGAGGAGGGGCATTTTTTAAAAAAAATAATATTAAACAACAACGGCAACACTTACATCAACAAAATGTACCTTTTTCGAAAGCCAGAACTCCGTTCTTTTATTTTATTTTTAAATCAAGTTTTTGATGTCAATAGGTTTTGTAAAAATAACTTTCAAACTCAAAATTACAAAAACAAAAAAAAAAAACAAAAATTTAGTTTTTGATTTTTTTTCTTAATTGGGAAATAAGACTACCTCTAATAACTCTTTATTGAAAACTGAAAACTAAATGGTTCTATAGCGTTCAATACACGATACAATTATTGTACCGATTATCGTACAAAAGTTGAATCGCATGCGACGATTGTATCGTGTGTGTTAACCGAAGTATCCGCTGTACCGAAATCGCATGGTCGAATGCTATCGAGCGAAAACAAGAGGTAGCGTGCGACTGCTTTGATGGGGATCGTACCGTTTGTTTACGTTTGTACGACCGTTGAAGCCGAAGCTTCTGTGTTCGCTGCTAGTAGGTAAACAAATATGAATGAGAAAAATGGTTTCAATAGCAGACAAAGAATTCTGGTTGGAATTTATTGAAATTTACAGCTAGATATGTCTTGCTTTTGGAATGTTTACATTCCCGAATATAGCAACAACTTTTTTGACAGTTGATGAAATCGCGAGTTAATCGTATGGTGTGTGTGCTCACGTGCGATATCGCTACCGATATCGTGCAGTATGTGATAGTATAGTGTTTCTTTGTGCTTGAGGTTAAAAAATGAATAAATTCTTTTAAGCTGCGAAGCAAGCCACATAACATACTTAAAGTCGCCAGCCCAGCGCCGTATGAAAACAACTCTTGCTAATTAAATTTTGCGTAATTTAGTATACATAAACTTTTTCGTAAAATTTCGGATCTATAGAAAAAAAAGGAAATTATAACTCCACTCTCAGCCTCATTACATGATGAAATAACAGTGAATGAATGTGTATTTACCTTTTTTGTTTTTTCCAAGTAAATTGGTCAGAAAACATTCAATATCTAAGACAATAACAGGTTTTTTTTCAGATTTGTTGACTTTTCTACCCTCCGCATCTCCCTTATTAATAACCCTATCGAAAATATGAACATATTTTTTTGTATAGACAATTTATTTGTCTCTTATTATGTAGTATAGACTTTTGCGCTAACATGCTAGATTGTGCCAATATTCACGAAAATCTAAAAAGGGGTACCTTTAACCCCCACCCCCCTGAGTTTAGCTCGCGGGCCTCGGCTGGGGACTTTGGGTATGTTATACCTGGGGTTATCCCCTACCATATAAAAAAATAATCCAGAGAGCACTATTTTTTGAAATTTATTTTATCAATTTGAGTCTTCGTTGACTGATGGGCTAATGGAGCATTAAATAAATTTACAATATTCGGTACTCGGGAAAAATTAATTGCTGGGTCCAATTTTGCATAAGAAAAGCGACAAACAAAATCTTAAAAATGGTTTGAGCAAAGGGAAAATCGAACTATAGCGAGCCCAAATCAAGATTTTCAGCCAAGATCTCAGACTTAAAAAAATTTTTGTTCTGGTATAAAACATTGTTTTTAATAGAAAAATATTCATAACTTTTTTATTAATTGAAATGCAGAAAAAATTGTACATTAAAATTGTTCGAAATTTAAAGCCCAACAAACTTGTCTTAGAAAGTTTTTCAAATTTTTGATTGAAAATGACCCAAATTTTGGAAAATACTAAATTTAGTTTTTTGTTGGCCTGTAACTTTTTAAGTATTACCAATAACGAAAAATTGTAAAACACATGAAATAGGAAATTTCATTTTATGTTTTCCAATTGTTTATGTGGGACTAATATGAACCGAGATTTCAAGTAAAACGTAAAATCCAAGATGGCGGCAAAACGGTAAATGTTACGAATGCGAAAAATGAGATTTTTCATATTCGATCAACTCTATCGAATAAAAAAAAAATTTTTGGGGGTGTTACAAACTGCTGACTCTCCCATATAAAATTTTATGATTAAACTGGACTATAAAATGTATTGAGTAAAAAAAGAATGTGCTCATTGCAATGAACTGGTATAAGTTGTATTAAATGAGTACAAAGTACATTATACAGTTTCATGCAGTCATGACTACAGGTTTATTCCTACATTATACTACATTATTATGAACTGAGTGCAGAGAGACGGTACTCCTCACAGTCGGCTGATTATAGTTTTATGTAATGAATACAACTTCATGTACTCAGTACAGAATCAGATTTTTACATGCGATATACCTAGTATAGGGCAAGTTTAGGATTCGTGCAAAAACAAATTCAAGATAATAATTTTCCCTAACATTACGATAATAGAGCACACGAAAAAAATGGGTCTCGCAATTCTGCCTGTCTGAAGCGATTTTCTTCAAACTTTAGACTTAAGGTTCTTATGTGATTCCCCAGAGGGCAAATTGAATTTTTTTTTTAGCTAAAAAAAAAACGGTACCTTTCATACAACCAATATACAAATATTGATTTATGACAAAAACGGCTCTAACGATTTAAAAAAAAATTACGAGGTACTTAAATTACTTAAATAAATATTTTGGTAGAAAAAAAACAAATTTATAACGGTAATTAACGGTACCTGTCATACAACCGATTTTTTAGTTTTCAAATTTCTCGTTAAATTTGTATACAAAAGGCCGCTTAAAATTTTAACAGTTTTGAAAATAACAAATTTTCGAGAAAATAATTTTTGGATTTTTAAAAAAATACTGAACTTTTTTTTTTTTGAAAATTCAATATCTTAAAAACGGGCTAATGATTTTTTTTTTTTAATTTTGTAAAAAATTGTACTTTATTAAATACTAAGAGTAAGCATACCAAATTTTATTTTAAAATATGTTCAAGATTTTGTATATATGTATAAAAAATTAATTTAAAAAAAAATCGCTCTAACGATTTTTGAATTTTTTTTTTCATAAATTCATATTTATTAAACAAAATCAGATGGCATATTTTTTTTTGAGCTCTATCTGTTTAAGCTATTAAAATAACTAATTTATAATAATTTATAGTAATTATTTATATTTTAAATTGTTCTTAAAACGTTTTTTTTAATGATATCATAATGTTATGGAACCAATAAATATGTACATTGTCTATTTCAAATTACGTTAAAATTGTTAGCTAGGAGAGCAAGTTTTGTGCGATCCAGTCGTGCCCATTTTTTTTTTCGCACACAGCTTTACTTAACTGGATTCGAACAGGCGGGTCCTTCCAAGCACTGAGCGAGCATGCAAGCAATTTCTGTTTAGATGTCGAGAGCATATACGTTTATTTTTATTAAGTGGGCTTGCGAGATTTACACGTTACTTTATATGTATTTGTTCAACACAAACATAATCTTGAGGTGATGAGTAAATTCTACTATAAAAGGTGATGTAAGATGTGAAAAAAAGCTATAGTGCGTGGTATGTTAGGTTGAGACAATACATAAATCTTATAGGAGGGCGGATCTATTACCCCCTTTTAGGAACAAACGTCAACCACAATGACTTACGACGGCGACGTTTTGTAAGAAAGATATATCAACCCAAAGGAACATGGTTGTAAAAACATTTCTAACGACTCCGGGGTCGTATTTTTGTTTTTAAATCAATGAAAAAAAAAAGTTGAAACGATTTGGAAAGATTTATACATTAATTAAAAGGCCTGCCAATTCTCTATTTAAAAACGTAAATCGCAATGTCGATTTACGATTTACAGTGACCCAAACTGACTTTTTTGGTTGCAAAAATCATAGCACCTAAACGAATGAAGATATGGTGAACATAAGCATTTTATCTTGAATGAAATATTCAAGGCTATGAGAGTGGTGAGTTTCGAAACGAAAAATTCGCAGGGTGTTTCGGAACTTTCTGTTAAAATAAGAAGTTTTTGTATAGTCCAGTCAAATTATTAAAAACGAAAATATCTACAATTATTCGCGGGGAGAATTTTATTGTTTTATGTTAAAGAGTACCTCTTGGGGATTTAAAGCACAAAAATCCAACAATAAAAAACCTCTGCGTCGTCCGCAATTTTGAAAAATGTGTTTAAAAGCGTTAACTTGATTTCCTCAACCGCTTTTATTTTTATTTACTTTTTTGTAGGTTAATATGTACTCTATAATTTTTGTTTTAAAACATTTTTTGATAGCTCCTTCCTTTAAAAAGTTATTGTCGAAAAACCAGCAAATTTTCGATTTAAAAAAATAGTTTTTCATGTTTATCTCATCCAATGTACATCAGAACGTAAAATCACTTCAGATACATTTCTGTATATTTGGATTTCATGTAAGTCAAAAAACTTTCAAGATAGACCACGACAAAGTTTCTTATATTATAAAGGGTTTTCCCATAAGAGAGGCATCATTTTGAATAGCCCGCTATTTCGGTAGTTGTTACTTTTTGACATTTGACAAGTAGAAAACGAGCCATTAATAAAAATGGAACTATAAACGCTTCAACAACGCATTGAAATTGTTAAAATCCACTATAAAAATGCATGAAAATAATCCGGAATTTCATCGAAAAATCATCTTGCCTGATTGCCCATTTCCATCTCGGTGGCTATGTCAACAAGCAAAATTATTGCATCTGGGGCTCGGAAAACCCAAGATTTACTGTTGAAAAGCCTCTTCATCCTTAACGAGTAACTGTTTGGTGCGGTTTATGGTCCGGCGGGGTCATTGGACTTTACTTTTTCGAAAATGAGACTGGAGCAACAGATACGGTGAATGGATTGTGCTATGGAGAGATGATTAATATTTTTTTATGGCCGGTATTGGATGGTATTAATCTGGACAACGGCGTTTAATTTCAACAAGTCGGTCGATCTTTTACGGGAAGAGTTTCCGGACCCCGTTATCTCTCGAAGAGGTTATCACAATTGGCCACCGAGATCTTGTGATTTAACACCTTGCGACTTCTTCCTTTGGGGCCACGTGAAAGATAAGGATTCAAGACCTCAAAGATGTAATTCGTGAAGCTATTGAGGGCATACAGCAGCCACTTTGCGATATGGTGATGGAAAATTTCATGAAAAGGATATTGTTGTGTAAGCGTAGCCGTGGCGGCCATTTGACTGATATTGTTTTCCATTATTAAAGCTTAAGGCGTGTGGAAGTCTTGGCAAAGTCGTCCTGGAGTTTTCTCATGGGTAAGAGGACGTGACATAAAAGACTTTTACTATGGATTAGGATGTGACTGGTTGGGTCAACTAAAGGGCCTATTTCCTCAATTCTAGGCCAAAGAAATAGCGAAGGCTGTATCTTCGCGATACTGGGGTTTTGAAAGTTAGTGTGGTGGTATCTGAGAGAGAAAAACAGTGAGGTGCTTTAGACTTTAGGTTTATTGGTGTAGGGTTTAATTTTTCTTCTTAATTTTTTTTAGTTAATTTTTTTACATTCATTTTTACTTATATATTTTATTTTATTTTTTTTGTTCATTTAAATTTTTACTGATTTTGTTTTAACTTCATTTTCTTATTATATTTTTTTTTAAATTTTGGTGAAGGGTTGGTAATGGGTTTTTCCTTAATTATTGTATGCAGTTGTTAGGTTAAGTTTTTTTTTTTATATTGTGTTTACCTAATTTCGAAGCACCAAACTACCTTTTTTTCTTAGATATCGTCAGTAATCCATTGATTTGTGGATGTTAGTAACGTCAGATACCTTTAGGCATGAAAACAAATGTTAAGTTGTGCAGGAGGTGTCCTCAGGAGTGACAAGAACCGACCCAACGACGAGCTTAGCCGTAATGAAAAACAAGCGTGCCGTAGCCACTTCTCGGTTACCAAAGAAGTCCTCTGGGAATCCTAGCTCCTAGCAATGGCATTTCCTAACAATGGTATTTCCTCTTTACATTGAAATAAACATCCGATCATTTATCTCAAAAAATGTAAATTTTCTTTGAATATCAAAATAATGCCTCTTATTGGAAAACCCTTATAATAAGGTGTCGATTTATTTTATTAAATTTTCCCTACTTTTTTCCCGTTATATTAACAATATTTAAAACTGCTAACATATTTGTATAAAAAGGTTATACCTATAATTGTGTATAATTTGATTAAAATTTAAAATTTTTCATCAAATTTTGAATTTAAAATAGTTAATATAAAGTTGATGGAACATTTACACTACCTTTTCGTACGAAATTTGTTGCCCCTCCCTAATTATTTGTATTATTTTTATTATTGTAGCCACATTTTTAAGCTAAGTTTTGAGATCTACATCTAAAAAAATCTGACGAGTAGAAATGAAGTTAGAATTTTTTCAAAGGAAAAAATCTGACGTTATTTTTTTTTTTTTTTGTTTATTTTATTTTTTAAAATAAAATTTTTTCTACCGGTTAGCTTAAAAATGTGGCTTAGTTTTTAAATACGAAATATTAAAAAAGGGGCAAACAATTTCTTACTAAAAGGATGTGTAAATGTTCCATCAACTTTATATTTACTATTTTAAATTCAAAATTTGATGAAAAAGTTGTCCTGCTTAATTTTTTTAATTAAATTTTTCAAACTCTCCAAATGGATAGAAAATTTAAATCTTAAGTTGTATTTACAATTTCAGCTTAGTTTTCAAGTAATACCAAAAATATTTCATTCAATTGCGGATTTAAAGTGTTAATATAACGAAATCTCAGAATGAGTAGTTATTTAAATGAAATCTCAGAATGAGTAGTTATTTAAAAAGAATCCGCTTTGTTACCGAGATAATAGGCACGTTAAGGCAGGGACTGTTTTAAGAGAAAATCAGAACTACCAACAAATCATTATTGAACAAAATTATACAGAGGGTAATTTTAATTTAATTTTACGGCGCTATCTGATATACTTTCCAATAAAACGCGCCAAATTTAATTCAAAAGCAATTTATTTTTGGAAAAGTGGTGCACTATGAGTTTATTCTCACAGCAATCATTATACGAGTATTGTATCTAAAAGTGATGCCAAATTCATATTTTTGTAATTAAAGTTTGAACTTTTTCTACAAATTTCTCACTTTTGGTGTCAAAAGGCTGATGCTGTAATTTATTCGATTCGCTTGCTTACCAATTATTTGTTGCAGTTAAGTAATTGACAAAAAAAAAAAATTGTTGAAAAATCATAAATATGGGGCTCAAAAATTTAGGTTTCTGTTTGACTCTCAATTGAAATTGCATGTGAAGTCTTTGAGGCAAAAAAACCAAGTGCTCTTATTATACTAATAATAAATTATTCGAAATTGAAATAGGCAGCAAATATTCGAACCTACACTGTGATTGAAAATTGACATTCGTAGAAGTACATTATGTTGAACTGGTCGAAGAAACGGCGGAGTGCTTAATAAAAACTACCAGAAAGGTGATTTAGAGCTACCAATTTCAAATAGCAACTACCAGAAACCATAACAACTACCACTTAAAACAGTCCCTGCTTTAAGGTTTAATTTTTTGTTTGTGAAACCACAATCTAAAAGAGAGGGCAACTATTTGTAAGCTTAAACAAAATAAACAATTCAAGATACATCGCTTGGCTTTTTTTCGCGCATTTCGTGGTGGTAAATTCCCCAACTGTTTACCCTTTTTTTATATCGATTTGGCAATCTTAGCTGTTAATTGATTTTAAATTTCCATCCAAAAATATAAAATAAAAACCAATATCCCAATTAAATTTAGGTCGATTCGTGAAACTCTAATTAGTGTTTAAGCTTTGGTTGAAGAGTCCTTTTTTTAATTGTCAATAAAATAACCTCCAGTGGTTGCCAATGTAGGTAGAGGTAGAATTACCTGTATAGAAGGTATAAGACGTTCCAGTTTCGTGAGTCGTTAATTACCAACTTCGTTAAGGTAAATTGCTTCTATTGAGCGCAATTTCTTCTTTCTTGATTTTGCGTGGAATCCTCTTATTTGCCTTATATATACATAAAGATCATCCTTCGAAAGTATTTAAGGCTGAGGACGCCCACCAATATGCTTTGCTGCTGCTGCTCTTGCTATAGTGCTCCTGCTTCTGCTGCTGCTGCTGTTCTTGCTATAGTGCTCCTGCTTCTGCTGCTGCTGCTGCTGCTGGCAATGATTCTGCTAATGATGAATCTTAAGAAGCATCTTTATTTTGCTATTGCTGTAGTAGGTAGCCTTTATTCATTTTCATTTAATGAATTCATTTGAATTGATTTAATTTCTCTGATGGTGGCTCTCCAACAAAACAACCCTTCCTTGAATTATCCTTTTGCGCACCTTGATGGGATTGAGTTTAGTTTTTTTTTTTCAGATAATTTTAATGATGGCTATAAGTGTGCAATGAGTAGGAAAAATCGGAAATACGACGACGACGACGACATTGTAGGTTGTGGGTGGGTTGGGTATATGTTGGTATAGAGAATCAGTCAGGATCGACTCGTAATCTTGACGATAATCATTCTTACTTTGCTTTTATTGGAAAACTTGGTTTGGAACTCGAAGGCGAACGAACAGACGAAGCGAAGGCGACGTGCCGCCGACGCGACGGTGTGGTGAGTTGAAATGGATACTGATAAATGGAACGCAATTTACAACGTAACGATACTTGGAATTGTTGCCCTCGTCGTTGTCGTCTTACTTACAGTTCCATATTACCCCATCGTTTATCGTGTTGGGTGTCGCACTGGCTGCTTCTTTTCATAGCACATAGAAGCAATATCGTTTCATGGTGTTCAATCGAAAATAATGACACTTGGTACACCGTTATACGGCTCGTTCATTCCAATATTGATTTTGATTTTATTGTCAAGTGGCCAAGGCAGATGAAAGGACTTTTCCTTTCCTACGTCTGTCGTGCCGCGCGCCACTCTTTGTTTTACATTTCAGAATTTTTCCAAAAGGACTCGAGTCGAATTTGCATCATGATTGAAAATTTAATTTTTTGTTTTTAATTTGCATGGCGTCGTTTGTTTTGGTCGTTGTTTTGTACCCTTTAATTATCGGAAAACCCTGCTTGTTTCCGTAATGACGGTGATAAAAAAAAAATTATACAATCAAACATGATGGCTAGAAAAGTGTTTCAATACGATTTAAGGCCTAATGCTGTGTGCTCCCTTTGATATCGCCCGATGCGATGCTTATTATGGGGTATTGCTTTTTAGGTTTGATTTGAATTCTTAATTAGGCATTTTTCAATCAGTTTAATGGCTGAACATAATTAAGTGTGCTGTGAATTTTAATATTTTTTCACACCGAGGTTCAAAAGCAAAGGAACACTTTTATTAACAAATACATACAGAATAGAACAGGATTTTTTGTACTTGCTTTTTAGGCAGAACAACTTAGAACAGGTTTTATGTTGTAACTTGTCTGACGTTTCTCATAAATTAGTGCTGTTCTGATATGAAAAAGAAGTCAAAGGAAAGAGAGAAAAAGTGTCGTATGATACGGAAATTGCATGGTGCTTATAAATTTTTTGTTTTTGGTGTACAAGAGACATTCCTGATGGGGTTCCGAAAAATGGCCGGCAAGTTTTTACTAGGGAGGGTCTCATGAGTGTTTGAAATGTTTCCCTCGACTAAATTTTTGGTACTGAAATCCAGCAAGGGCTTGTCAAGTATCTGACAAGTTTTCCTCGTCTGGATTTTCATTACTTAAAATTTCCTAGAGCCTTGACCTAGACAGAAACTAGGAATTTTTCCAGTAGGGTAGGTACACTCCAATTCACTCGTTTAAATACAAGTTTTTTGTCAATAAACTTTTAAAGATTTCTCTATAACCTTTTATAATTATGACAAATCTTATAATAGAATTTATTAAGTGTAATATGGGGATAAAGATTCAGGAAGAATTTTGAATCCTCCTAAAAAATTGTCAGTCTTATTGCTCTTTGAACAATTTTAGTCAAAAAATCGACCTTATTTTGTGTGTCATTCGTTTAAATACACCTTGAAAAACAACCAAGTAGCTCAGAAAATCGTTAAAAATAGTATGCAAAAAATCAAATAATAAACAGTTTAAGACATTTTTCATGAATTTAAAATTTTTTTCAAAAGGAAGTGTTCTAACCGAAGAGAAAAATGTTCAAATTCGAGACTATCAGGACAATGGTCATAGCAGTCGATGTGAAGGTCACAAAATTGGACTTAGTATGCAGCTACCTTTGATATAGGGAAAACGATGAAAAAACAACAAACTTTCAACGAAAATGGCTACATCACCTCAACGTCTCTACAATTAATTTTTTTGGACAGGAGCTAAAAAGGGAAGAGCTGTGAAAATGATAGCTGATAGAAATATCTACAAATTTGTTTCGTCATAGTCTGTGAATTATAACGATTCTTTTTCGGTAAATTTTTGCTAGGCGAGATTGTGCCACACTCTTCCAAAATGTTTATGTTATCATTTATATTTTGAACTTCGCCACTCATAATTCAATAATTTCACTTAAAAGACCACATGCAGCCGAAGGCTTATTTGTTGACTTTATCATAACATAAATGTTATTTCCACGACAGCAAATGTAGTAAATAAAGTAATAGAGCACTAGTAAATAAAAAGCATATTTAAATTGTTTATTGGTAAAAACACAAAAAATCTCGTATATAAAGTTTAACTTCCCGCACAGAAAAAAAATCTAGTTTTCGACAAGGCAGTAAAGAGCTTTACATAGATTCTGGAAGGGGGCTAGCTAGGGTTAGCAAACGCTAGAACTAGAGCCTGGTGATTTTGACTCGTCGGGAAAAAAGAGTTGACGTACACTGCGCGTCATAAGGTTAGAAGCAGGCATTTTTGAAAAATTAATCTCAAATTCCTCCTGTTATATGGGAAAGAGATTTAAATTTTGTATGACACAAGAGACTGTTTAATGTGCCTTCGAAAAACCTTTATTTGCACTTCAAGAAAAAAAGTTAACGGTAGCTAAGGGAATAAATATTGGGTGTGTCACTTTTTTTAAGTAATTTTATCGTTTCATAAGGTTAGAAGTGATGGGATGGTGAATTAATAAAATAATATTTCCAAATGAAATAAAACGACTTGATATTAAGGCAAAAGAAAACAGAATGAATATTTTATTAAGAACAAAATAGAAATTAATTTAATGACAAACAAATGTAAACAAAATTTATAATAATTAGAGGTGTTTTTGTGTTGAGTGTTTTCATGAATTTATGTTCACTTTATCAACACCCTCTCTTGAACTGAAATTAGTAAAACTGTTACTTTAAACAAAATCTATTTTTACAAAAATTAAACTTTTCAGTAAATAGTGGTTTCGTAAGAGAATCTGAGAATCTGAATCTGAATTATGTCTAACATCTAAATGTTTGGTTCTTTGTCGAAATCCACCTTTTGAAGCTAGATCGACAGCTCCCTTATTGTCACAGTAGATAATTGATGGACTTCGTGATAGATTCGGATCGATTTCTTTGACTAAGCTTCGTAACCAGAGAACTTCTTGACAAGTAGATGAAAGTGCCATGTATTCTGCTTCAGTCATAGACAAAGCTGTTGTCTTTTGCCGCTTACTTGACCAAGAAATTGGACCACCTTGTATCTTCAGAATAAAGCCAGTTACTGAGCGACGTTCGTCAGCTTCATTCGCCCAATCTGCATCGCTGAATGCTACAAAATCACATTTCTCCTTGCCACAGAACTCAAGTTTGTTATGTAAAGTACCTTTTTTTATTTTATTTTTTATTATTCTTTTGACTTCTGTCCAATGTTCTTTTCCTGGGTTATTGCAGTATTTGCTTACAATTCCAACTGCAAGTGATATATCCGGTCTTGTTCCTTGACCTGCGTATAACAAACTTCCTACTGCTTCTCTGTATGGAACATTTTGCATATTTTGTCGGTCTTTTTCGGTGTTTGGTGACATGTCTGATGTTAACTTCTTATTCGGATCCATTGGTGTTGTAACGGGTTTGCATTTTTCCATATTGTATTTTTTGATAACGTCAGTTAAGTATTCAGTCTGATCTAAACAAAGTGTTTGACGTTTTGGATCCCTCGTGAATGTCATACCCAAACATCTGGATACTTCTCCCAGGCCCTTCATATGAAAATTTAGTTTAAGAGTCGATTTTGATATTTCCATGAGATTCAAGTTGTTGTAGAGAATCATCAAGTCGTCAACATATACAGCAATTATTTGAATGTTGCTGTCTGATCTTTTTATGTACACGCATGGATCCGTGCGGGTCTGTGTGAAGCCCTTAGACTTAAGAACGGAGTCCAACTTTAAATTCCTAGATCTGCTTCCCTGTTTGAGACCATACATCGCTTTCTTCAGCCTGCAAACTTTACCCTCATCGCCTTGCGTTATGAAATATTCAGGTTGTTTGATATATATCTCCTCTTCTAGGTCCCCATGTAGGAAAGCATTCTTGACATCCATATGGTGAAAGAAAAGATTGGATCTTACCGCGATTGAACATAAGAGACGTACTGTATTCATTCTTACGACCGGAGCATACGTTTCTTGAAAGTCGATTCCTTCTAGTTGTCCACACCCTTTAGCTACTAACCTGTCCTTAAATTTCTTACCGTTACTTCCATCTTGCAGCTTGGTCTTGAAAACCCATCCAGTATTAAGAATTTTTCTTTGTTTTGGTGGATCAACTAGAATCCATGTACCGTTCTCAATCATCGCATCGTATTCTTCCTTCATTGCTCTTATCCAGGAAGATGAATTTGGTCCATTCATAGCTTCTTTAACTGAAATAGGGTCGGTCAGTTCAGTTGTCTCCATAAACTAAGATTTATAATTCGGAGGAGCCTTGAATTCTAATTGAGGAGAACGTCTAGGAATTATAGGCTCTGTCTCCGTATGCGTATGCTGGTCATCTTAATATTGAATAGTTGGAAGGCTTGCGTCATTTTCAATATTGGCATTAGTTACATTCCCCCTTTCTTTCTGAATTTCTTAGGGTTCACTTAAAAAAGTGGAAAGAAATAAGATTGCCAGTCCTTTAGATCAGTGTTCTTTTGGATGTTTTGTTCTTCAAAGAAAACTATTTCTCGGCTTTTACTAAGTTGCTTGGAGTTAGGATCAATCAGACGATACCCTTTCGTATCTTCGCAATAGCCAACGAAGATAAATTCTTTAGATTTCGAATCCCACTTAAGACGATTTTCTTTTGGTACGTGTGCCATAGCCTTGCATCCAAAAAGTCTTAAATTTTTGAGATCAGGTTTAGTACCAGTCCATATCTCTTCAGGAGTAAGGAGAATTATTAGTTGGTGTCCTATTGATGAGATGTACTGCTGTGGCAACGGCTTCAGCCCAAAATTCTTTAGGTAATCCGGCATCAAAAAGCATACTCCGTGCTTTTTCAACTATTGTCCGGTTCATACGGTCTGCAAGCCCATTTTGCAGCTGATGTCGGATTCCAGAGTTTCTTAATAAGAATTTCAGTTGAGAGTTCCACCATTGTCGGAGCGAAGAGTTTTGATTTTTCTCTCTTGCTGCGTTTCAACTAAAACCTTGAAATCTTTTATCGTGTCATAAACCCGGTTTTTATTTTTTTTAAAATAAACGAAAACCTTTTTCGAGTTGTCATCAATCAAGGTGAGAAAATATTTGGCACCTCCTATTGACGTTCTTTCCATAGGCCCACATAAATCGGTGTGCACTAAGTCCAAAATATTGTCTACTCGCTTACCTTGATATTTAAAAGGATTCCGGTGCTGCTTTCCTTTGATGCAGCTCACACATGGTTCGCTTACGCTAGTTTTGAAAGAACAACCATTAACCATTCCCAGTCGCAAAAGGTTCATATTTTTGCGGCTCTTGTGACCTAAACGACGGTGCCACAATTCTTCAGTTCCTTCACTTTGTGCCAGATATGCTTCATGACGAGGACGATCCAACTTGAAAATTCCATTTTCTTCACTCGCTGTTGCCAAAATATGACCATCGGCATTGGAAATCGTACATCCTTCGGAGATAAATAAAACCTTGAAGCCATTTTTGACAAACCTGCTTACTGATAACAAATTTGCGGAAACTTCAGGAATGCAGATGACATCTCTTGCAACAACTTCACCCAAACTAGTATTAACTCCTGAAATTGAAATCAAAGCTTCTCCAACGGCAACAGCTTTCATTCTTGAATTGTTTGCTGCAGAAATTTCTGTTGTACATGGACGGACATCAGCGTTCAACCAGTCTTAATGAGAAGTAATATGAGTAGAAGCACAAGAGTCTACATACCATGAATTCGGATCTGAGATTTTCCCGGTGCAACATTTAATAAAAGCATTTTTGTGGCTGTTATCCTGGGCGGCATGATGTAGTGGCTTCTTACTTTTCTTTTGACAAAACTTGCTTATATGTCCAAACCATTGCAATTGTAGCAACGCGTCTTAACATTCTTGTTGGCCGGAAAATTTTGAGAATCTCTCGAAGTTTTCTTCAATGCTTCACCATCAACGCAGTGTCACCTTCGGTACCCATGCAGTTCTTTGTTGTTACCTCCTGAAGAAGCTTCGTCTTAACATAGTCCCCTGTAATTGGTGTTCCGGAACTTTCTAGACCCATAATCATTGGACGATATTCATCTGGGAGACCGGCAAGTAGTAAGGTTCCTACCCATTCATCTTTGACTTCAAATTTTAAACCATTAAGTTTGTGAGCGGTGGTTATTATTTTATTCTCGTATTCGTCGACAGAAACGCATTTTTCCAGTTGAGTAGTAATTAAAGTTCGAAGGAGTCCTACTTTTCTTCAAATCTTCAAAAGCCTGCTGCAATTTTACCCAAGCTTCTTTAGCGGTAGTTGCATCTTGAATATGCATATAATTGACAGGTTCAACGGCAAGAATAATTTTTGCTTTGGCTCTGATAATTTTCTTATCATCTTTTTCGGTACCTATAACAGCTTCCCAAAGATCCTCGTGTTCTAAATACGCTTGCATAGCAAACTTCCAGGAATTATAATTTTCCCTGCTGGTGAATTTCTCCATCGATGGAACTGAATTTGCAGCCATATTATTCTTGAATAAATAAATACCTATATATGTATCTTCTTAAAGCCCTGGGTCCATAACCTGATGGGATGGTGAATTAATAAAATAATTTATGTTCACTTTATCAACAAGAAGCACATACAAAAAGTGAAGAAAAGCGATGGTTTTAAAATTTATTTAGACTAATTTGTATGCTTCTAATGTGTGCTTCATCCAACTTTCAAAATGTCCAAAAATTTGATGTTGCAGAGAGTTATACAGTGATTCTTAAATAGTCAAGTGAAATTTCAGTCAAGGCCAACTTAAAGGTGTGAAGCAGCATAATGCTTCCCTTCTGCGCATAATTTCGTGTGAGCCATCCCCTAACATTTTCTTGTATTTTGAATACCACTTTTGCTACAAATGGACGATTTAATCACTCGAGTTGTATGAGTAGAGATGTTGTTTGGTTAAACATCCGTGAAGTTCGTCCGAAAAGATCATTGGGATTTGAAAACAATGATTCTAGTGACGCTTTGTCGTACCAAGATGACTGGAAACCACTCATCTTGGTACTTTAAACTACCAAGCTTATCGTTCCATAACAGGAGACTGATCGCTACGTACGCTACGCTTCCTTCCCTGTCGTGATAACGGTTCTGAAATTGCTCCTCTTTCCTCAGATCGTGGAAAAAGTTGTTATATTCATATTTTTGAGGAAAGGAGAAATTCCAGAACGATGACTGCTTCGCACCATTAAGTTGGCCTTGCCTGAAATTTCACTTGACTATTAAGAATCACTCTCTATAACTCTCTTCAACATCAAATTTTTGAAGACATTTTGAAAGTTGGATGAAGCACACATTATAAGCATACAAATTAGTCTTATTAAATTTTAATAAAATTTTAAAACCATCGTATTATTTTCTAACCTTATGAAACGAAAAAATTACTTAAAAAAGTGACTCACACAACATTTATTCTCTTAGCTACCGTTAACTTTTTTTTCTTGAAGTCTCTCTTGTGCGGAGGAATTTGAGATTGACTTTTCAAAAATGCCTGCTTCTAAACCTTATGCCGCACAGTGTATGTGCGACTTCACCCCGAGATGTTCTGTTTGTCAGTCCAATTCGCCACCCACTGGTCTAACTCGCTAGGCGAAAAATCTATGTCGAAAGTGAATACGTTTACCCCGTCTAAATTTTTTGTACTGAATCCAGCAAGGCCCTGCCAAGTATCTGACAAGTTTTCCTCGTCTAGATTTTCCCTACTGAAAACTTACTAGTGCCAGGCCCAAACTAGACAAAAACTTGGAATTTTTCTAAGCGGGTTGGTGTTTGTCTTAACGCGTGCTTAGAGATTGTTTATTGATAGGGCCAAACATTTTGTAGAGCTATTGTACTGCTAGAAGTCGCTTAAATAAAAGAAATAAATAAAAATATAATTTCTACGTTGTTAAAAATATTCGTCATTTCTTTCAAACCAGAATATTAACTTTATTCAGAACATTTATCAGTGATTTCTTTATCAAAATCATTTGAAACCACATTTAATGTAGGCGTGGTAATTTTTTATTAAAAGTAGTTTTTACAATCTCCAAAGTTCTTAAAAAAGGAAATAAAATAAATCCTTTTTCAAAGCTTTCAAAATTCGAATCAACAAATTGCGGAATTATATTACCATATTAAAGTACTAACCGCCAACAACGACTATGAGGGGTGTGAAAATAAAAATTTTGTTTGTATCTGATTTAGGCCCATCCAAGGTAAACTTCATTTTAACGACCACCCTTACATTTGAACTATTCCCTCTGCTAATGGCGAATAAAGTTTCCACATGAAACCGATTCTTCCGCGAGGAATTTTAATGGAATGAAAAAATGAACTTCCACTTAAAATTGCTTCACGCGCTGTATTGGTAAATTATTTATCTCGAGACTCGTGCCGTGGTGGCAGTTGTCTTCGAGCTTGTTCTTTGGATATGCTTTTTCTTTTTTTTAATTCTGAAACTATATTGAGTATGAAACACTAAACTTACATACATCCACCACCAGAACCCCCTATTATATTAATGTACCCATGGAACGATACATCTATCACATTTTTTTCTTTCTATGGGTTATACGGGTTGCAAAATTAAAAAAAAGAAAAACTAAAAAAAAAGAAGGTTAGAAGAGCAGATTTAATATTTTAGAGAGATACAACCTACTTAAAACTTCTATTGAAATTTTAGTAATCACGAACATCAGAGAAATCGGAATTCTTTATAATTTTTTTTTTTTTTTTTTTTTTTAATTGAAGGACGAAGAACGTCATGATAGAATGGAAAAGAAAAGGATTTCAAGGCGCAATGAATATTGTATTAAATAAAAAAATAAACAAAACAAGGAAAGGACCAGAAAAATACATTTCCACCCACATTAATATGTAATTCAAAAATTGTTTCCATCGAACACCAAACCATCCGTACCTCTTCGCCCTCGAGCCAACGACTTCGAAACAAAGGATTGAATATTTAATATAAAAAGAGCTATACATATAATCCTCTGTAAGTTATAGTTTGACCTGGTTTAAGAACATCATTCTTATCCTCATTTCACTCTTGAACACTGTCGAACTTATTCTTCAAGTATCTACATATTGTAGGTAGTACCAATGAATTCAGGTATATGTGAAGGACTTCCGATTTCTGCTACTTTGGACTACGCCAAGCTATAAATTTATTATTCCCTTTTGTTTAATTAACCTTTTCTTTATAAGGATAATAATTGATAGTTGGCGCTGTAGGACATTGCTGAAAGGAAAGGATATGATAAACTTTAATGACCTTCCTCTATACCTTTTTTGTAGTGTAGAGAGCTTGTAAGACGATGTTAATTGGGGATCAGATTCAATTAGCCTGGTAAAAGAATATGTTTGCGCTTTGTGTTTGAGACCTGACCTTTTTTTAAAGTTTGTTAAAATTTAGCAAAAAAAAAAAAAGAATTGAACTGTACCTCACAGGCAGAGACATACAGGGTGATACGTCGGTGATACCTAGAGTGTGTTGGATGGGTTGAGACAAGGTTTAATTTTTGTTGAGTCCCAGAGTTTGAAAAAATGAGTCATTTTGCAAATAATTGAGTCCTAATAAAAAATTTCTCTTTTATGTTTATGATAAGACTTTTATTTAATTTTTTCGTTCCGCCTAAATTCGTTCATGTAAAGAAAATAATAATTTCGAGCATGCACATCCGGCGTCATGTAATTCGGTCAATTCAAATTCTTTGTTCAAAAACTCTCTTAAATACTATAAACTATGGACAAAAAAACTGAAGTAAAACAATGTCGATATGTAGCAATCTGTATGGTACACAACGTTTTTCGACACGTGAGCACTCCACATAGAATTAACCATGTGCGAAACATGAGAATTTAAGATTGGGCCAAAAAGATCCAGCAATTGGCCTTGTGACTTATTAATTCTCATAGCGAAAGCGAGACACACTGGAAACTGAAAATATTCGTGATGAGCTATTCCGGCGTCGCGTCGGTCGGTCGTTATAAATTGGCAACAAATCGGTGGAAGTTCTTTTACTTAGAAACTGCAATCTGACCATTGCCCATCAACAACAATTGCCTGGAGATCTCTGCTCTGCAGTGGACTGCTCATTTCGTATAGCCATTCTTATTTTCGTTTTCAATTGCAATTTTTCACATATTTTCATAAAAGCTGTGTGAATTGGGAACCCCGAAGTCAAAATTTTTGGGTGGGGTTTATCAGAATCGTTTGTCCATCGTTTGTCCAACCAAAAAAATCCTTGTCCACCCTCAGGAAAAAAGTTATTATGCTTTTCTTTTTTATAGCAACTCCCAAAAATCAAAAAACTCATCTACTGCCCCCAATAGATGGCTTAGGAAGATGAGACTAAGTGCGTTCGTTTGTCCACCGGCTGTTTAAGATTATTCACCAAAAATAATCGTTTTTCCACGTTAAGTTCAAAAGTTATTCAACATTTCTTTTTTATAGCAACCCCAAATTTTTTTTTTACCAAAATCGTTTTAATCCCAATCGTTTGTCCACCGTTTGTCCAGGTTAGTCCAGCAAAAAAAAATTGTTCAAAAGTTATTCAACATTTCTTTTTTATAGCGACCCCAACTAACCTGGACAAACGGTGGACAAACGATTGGGATTAAAACGATTTTGGGGTTAAAATTTTTTTGTTGAATAACTTTTGAACGAAGGGTGGAAAAAGGATATTATCTTAACAAATAATCTTAACTTAAACAACCGGTGGACAAACGAACGCACTTACATAGTCTCATCTTCCTAAGTCATCTATTGGAGGCAGTAGATGAGTTTTTTGACTTTGGGGAGTTGCTATAAAAAAGAAAAGCTTAATAACATTTTTCCTGAGGATGGACAAATGATTTTTTTGGTTGGACAAACGTGGACAAACTATGGACAAACGATTCTGATAAACCCCACCCAAACATTTTGATTTCGGGGTTCCCACTTCACACAGCTTTCCATAAAGCGTACGAAACGCCTTCAATTCAGCTGCCGAGTTGATCTTGGAATGACTGGCAGCGTATGACGAAAATCGCGTGACAGCAAAATCATTGAGCCACCGAAACGTCATTTCATATATCTTTCAACGCGCGGTTCAGGGCTTCCAATGCGCGTTGTGAGCCATACTGTACTTGTCACAGCCCAGTAGGACGAAAAATTCATGAAGGAATCACCAACTTTTTCATCGATGAGTGGAAGCTACAACCGAGAAATTTTGTATGAATACATCGGTGAATTTAACATGGGGCTGCCATAGGCGGTCAGCAAGTCATTTTCAAGGTGAATATTTACCATTGAAATCACGAAGTAGGGGTAAATAGTTAATTCATAAACGAATTATATGTGATGAACGTTAAGCTGTGAAATCACTTGATAACTTAGTGTTGCTTATTCCACAGGTAAAAAAGGACGAATGCTCACCCATTGATTCACTTTGTTAATGTAACTCGTTTAATCTTATCTGAATTGTTTTTGATAAAAAAAAAACAAGAATATTTACCAGTGATATCACTAGATACAGGTAAGTAGAAGTTTTTTGTTCACCAGACCGTTGCCCTTAGGTGAAAAATTTCGTATACATAATGTAAGGAAATCATAATAATAATCTATAATTAGAAAGGCTGATCTAAACATTTATTTTCAAAATAAAACTCGCATTCGTCAAAGACTCAAAGTTTGGTCGGTGTTTATTGAATGTTATAGAAATCACATTCTAAATTCGTACACTCCAACTAAACGTAGAGGAGCCAATTGAGATCACAAACTCATGAAACTGCTTTACTGTCCACCGTGGAAATCATCGTATTTCTGTAAGCAGGTAGAGGAAGGGCAATGGTTATGATCGGAACTAAAAAAGAAGCACCTCATTCCAAAAGGGGTCACAAACTCATGACAATGTACATTACTATGCATCGTTGAAATCCTCGTACTTTCGGGGAAAGGCAGTGCTTTTGATTTGTATTTCTCAGGAAGAAAAATGAACAACGCAGATGACCCAACTTTATTCACGAACTCATGAACCTATGCATTACTCTTCATCGTATGATTTTTAATAATAATAATAATAATTTTAACTATACGTATATGCCTCTGAGACCCCTCAGGTCTTTTGAAATGAAATGCACGACACTTGTAAGAAGGAATAGAAAGAAAGGAAAGATTTTTGTTGGCACAGTGGATTAAGAATTACATTAATATTAATTAGCCTCCTGAAATTCCACGGGTGGCATTCAATTGAAAATGGGGAAAATAGAAAAGAATGTTACCTACACTCGGGCTCGAACCCACACGTCCAGGTTAGCAGTCAAACACTACATCCAATGTGCACTGTGCACACTGAAATTGAAGCATTGATTTCAGTTGAATTTGTGCACAAAGTGAAAGAAAAGGTAGATGGTATGAAGTGAGCAAAAAGGCAGTACCCTTTTTTAATGAAATCATGGTACGATGCTCCTTCATGCAAGTACTAGATGAATTCATTGGTGTTTTCACCTACATTTTTTATAGAGGAGCATATTTCCTACTGTGATACGATAATCTTATATTCCCAGCGGGAAATATCGTCCCCAATGAATTTTATAGCTGAATTCTTCAATCAATTCACTAGCCAGATAATAAAAGTCATGCAATGTTTCCTCAGTTCATAGATTTGAACCCACTTTCTGCTTTGTGTGAAAACAACCCTTTCTTTCGTTGAATTAAAAATTGCTTTTGATATGGAAAATTATAAGATGAAAAAACTGTTGAAAAGTCATGTAGAAGTTCATCAGTTCATCGTCTATGTCCACTCATATGCTTTGTAAAGTGTGCACCGCCATTGTGTGTTTTGATAGAAGTTGATTTTTTTGTGTTCTCTGTGTTGACATTGTCTGCTGACAGTAAATATTATAAGAGGACTTGTGAATTTCTATTAAAATGAGGAAATCTCAGATTGTCTCAAAGTATTTCAGGTTGTTGGTTAATCACTTCTTCGCATATGAATTGGTGATTAACAAACAACCCCTGACCTAGTGATTTCACTTTAATTAAATTTAAAGTTGTAATTCTATATTTTATTTTAATTAACCAATCACAAATTCACAACACATACACAACAGAGTAATGAATTCACTATTTATTTAATTTTCTTCACATTTTTCATATTGAATTAACTATAATTGCTGAATAAACAACTACCACTAATCTTGTGATTTGATAATTGAATTTGTATTACTATTTTCATCGAAAACATTGAACTGATGAATAAACCACATACACTTATGTAGTGAATTCACAGACTATGCAACCATCATGTTTTTCATCATCTGGGTCGGTGAATAAACAACTTCCAACGAAGTAGTGATTTCGTTGGCGAATTTTCATCGGATTTTCAGCATGTGCTTCCCGCCTAGGACATGCCCATGTTAATTTCATCAAAGGAATCAGCTGAAAAGTGGACGGTGCAGCTGCATTCCTCAAGGAAAAAGCTGATCTTTCCTCAATGAATTTTTCAATTTTTCCCGCTGGGTTGCTGCAATACATAAGTGGTGAAAACCGAACTCTCCTTTCGCACACCGACATCAGTCCTCTTTTATACATATAATTGAACTAGCCGACTGTCGGTCGCGTTGCTTCGCAAACTTGCAAAAAATGATATTAGGTTTGCTAAAGGTACATAATATTGGAGGAAAAGATATTGTTGATATTTGCATAGCTTTCCTACCCATAGGCTTTTTTTTATTCTAAAGCTCCCGGATACACAATGTTTTGAAAGTGTAGCCATTTTGTGTAACCAAATCACTTTTTTCCAAATACCTATTTTAAAAGATAACCCGGAAAACACCGTCTTTTTTTCTATATAAAAGCGATACAAAACAATTTGTTTCCACCCAGTATAAGACGGAAATTCATGTCGTTTGAAAAGAAAATGTGGATGAGTGGGGTTAGGACGACGACGACGACGACGACACAAACACAAGTTATTTGATCACATAATGTGACTCTTTTCTTCCTACATAAAATACCTACCTAATTCAAATACACACACACACACATACACACTTATTTGCCTTTGCAGGGAACCTATGTACATAATTTCTTACATCTTCTAGTAAATTTTTAGTCAACCACTTAAAACCAGATGATTCTAACCCTTTTACTTTTCAAGATATTAAAAAATAAAAAAAAAACAGGTTCTTCGTAAAAAGAAGGAAAATCAAGTTTGATGCTAATCAACTCGTTCCTGAAATATAGCCGGATTCTTTAGTGTTATGAGAAAGTTATTTTTTAATATCTTTTAAAGTAAAAGTCCTAGAACCATACGGTGTTCCTCGCCTATAGAAGAATTATAGAATTCTATATAGTCCAATCAGATTAGCAAAAATAGCTACAAAAATGCGGGAGGAGAATTTTATTGTTTTATTTTCAAGAGTACCTCGTGGGGATTCTAAAACCACAAATTCCAATATAAAACCCTCTGCGTCGTCCGCCATTTTAAAAAAGGCGTTTAGCAAGTTTTATATCTTTTTAAAAACTAAAGAAAAACGGGATATTTTTGGAAGATAAAATCGGTATCGTGTCATACGAATTTTGTTCATGGAGCTCTTAAGAAGATTGAGGTCAAAAATTAAGTTTGGTCAAATTTCATGTTTATCTTTTAGTTAGTAGGCAAATGGTGATGTAAATGAACATTTTTTTATTCAGTAAAATAAGTCAAACTATTTGCCAAAGTTTTAGTGTAAAAATTGTAAAAACAAAAACAAAAGTCAATTATGGACAGGGTGAGCAAAAAACTGGTTCAAAGTAGGGTTGCAAAAGCTTAAGCCATTTTTTTAGCTTAAGCCCTTGCTTAATTCTTAATTTAGTCGTGGACTTGTGAATTGAAAAATGTTCAATTCACAAGCTCTTTCAGATTTGTGAATTGAAAAATATTTAATTCACAAGCTCTTTGTGATTTGAAAAAATATTTAATTCACAAGCTTTTTCTGATTTGTGATTTAAAAAATATTTAATTCACAAGTTCTTTCTGATTTGTGAATTAAATATTTTTTAATTCACAAATCAACTACTGAATCACGAATTAAACGAGGGCTTAAGCTAAAAAAGATATTAAGCTTTTGCAAACCTGGTTTCTAATAGTGCCTACATATTGTTGTATTTAAATTATATTTCGAAAAACTGTGTTTTTATTTGACAAATTCAGAAATAAACTACTCATAAGGCCCTTTATTTTACACACGCGGTTGATTTTAGGTACCGTATCAGAAAGAGCTTGTGAATTGAATATTTTTCAATTCACAAATCACAAAGGGCTTGTGAATTAAACAATTTTCAATTCACAAGTCAGAAAGAGCTTGTGAATTAAATATTTTTCAATTCACAAATCAGAAAGAGCTTGTGAATTAAATATTTTTCAATTCACAAATCACAAAGAGCTTGTGAATTAAATATTTTTCAATTCACAAATCAGAAAGAGCTTGTGAATTAAATATTTTTCAATTCACAAGTCAGAAAGAGCTTGTGAATTAAATATTTTTCAATTCACAAATCAGAAAGAGCTTGTGAATTGAATATTTTTCAATTCAGAAATCAGAAAGAGCTTGTGAATTAAATATTTTTCAATTCACAAATCAGAAAGAGCCTGTGAATTGAATATGTTTCAATTCACAAATCACAAAGGGCTTGTGAATTAAATATTTTTCAATTCACAAATAACAAAGAGCTTGTGAATTAAATATTTTTCAATTCACAAATCAGAAAGAGCCTGTGAATTGAATATGTTTCAATTCACAAATCACAAAGGGCTTGTGAATTAAATATTTTTCAATTCACAAATCACAAAGAGCTTGTGAATTAAATATTTTTCAATACACAAATCAGAAAGAGCCTGTGAATTGAATATTTTTCAATTCACAAATAAGAAAGAGCTTGTGAATTGAATATTTTTCAATTCACAAATCACAAAGGGCTTGTGAATTAAATATTTTTCAATTCACAAATCAGAAAGAGCTTGTGAATTGAATATTTTTCAATTCACAAATAAGAAAGAGCTTGTGTATTGAATATTTTTCAATTCAGAAATCAGAAAGAGCTTGTGAATTAAATATTTTTCAATTCATAAGTCACCTAGTAGCTTATGACTTAGTGTTTTTTTAATTAAAAATCTCGCAACCATGGTTCAAAGTAAAGTTTTTTTTAAAAAATTTCGAAAAATAGCCGTTACTCGAATGAAAGATACCGGCATTCGGTATGAACAAGTTACCAAATTCTGAAAGGTCATGACCTGGCCTATCACCTATTCAGTTTGGACCATCCTTTACGGGACACCCTGTATAAAAATAATTTATTTCCAATCGGCTTTTTTTCCTTTTAAAAAATCCTAACTTTATTTCTTCATTACTGGTCAGATTTTTAAGATTTTAAGATTAAAAAATAAATTGGGTGACACAACGGCTCGTGAAGAACCAGGGCCTAGTGACTAACAACTCGCAACCATTCCTGTGTGCGCCTGTCGACAGGAATGGAAGGGCCCTACAATTTTATGCCGAATCCGAACGGCTAGACGAGAAGCACTTATTCGTGACAAGTGATACTCTTGGAGGATTTGTCAATTCCTCGCAAGAGGCAGTAGCCCTAAAAAAAAACTTTTTAGTTTTTAGGTGGACGAGGCTTGGAAGCGAACCCAGACCTCCAGCGCGACAGTCGAACGCACTAACCATTACGCTACGGGCTACTACGATTTTTAATATTAAGATCTCAAAGTTTATCTAACAAAATTTTTAAATAAAAATTATTGGCTAGGGACAAAAAGTTTCTTGATAAAATGGTGTGTAAATGTCCCGTCAACTTTATATTTTCTATTTTAAATTACAAATTTGATGAAAAATTTTAAATTTTCAAGAAACAAATTATACACAATTATAGGTGTATAAACTTTCTCTACAAATATGTTGGTAATTTTATATTTGTTAATCTAAAGAGGAACAAGTAGGGGCAATTTAATTAAATCAAACGACACTTTGCTATATAAATGTACAACTTTGTCGTGCTCTATCTTGAAAGTTTTTTTGACTTACAATGAAATATAAATATATGGAAATGTAGGAAGTTTAATATTCTATAAAAAGTTGGAAAAGTAGTTTTTCGTTGGAATGGGCATTGGATGAGATAAACTTAAAAAACCATTTCTTAAAGCGAAAATTTGCTGGTTTTTCGACAAAAACTATTTTTAGGAAGGAGCTATCAAAAAATGTTACAAATCAAAAATTGTAGAGAACATGTTAACCTACAAAAGAAATAAATTAAAAATAACTACTCTACGCATAATAGTGGTTGAGAAAATTGAGTAATCGCTTTGAAACGCCTTTTTCAAAATGGCAGAGTATTTTTATTGGAATTTTGTGGTTTTAGAATCCCCAAGAGGTACTCTTTTAAATAAAACAACCACATTTTTTTTATTTTCTCCACCAACCCTACACCCTCAAGTTTTTTGGCATACCTTAGCTGAATCACCCTGTAAGTAAAATGATGCCGTAGTTTTTATAATGGCGAGAAGTGAAGTTTTTGAAAATCATGTTTCAATTATATAAGCTTCAAATATGAAATAAAGTTAAAGTAATGATGAGCTTTTTTGGTCCAAGGAAAGGGAATGAATTGAGCTTTAAACCCACAATGCCCCCAAGATTATTAAGTATGTAGGACTAGGTAGCAATGCTTATGCTGTATATATCGATATAGTTTTAACTGATTTATATAGATAAAACTCTTCTGTTTAAACAAGACAGATTTTACTAGCTTAATTCTTCTCTATAATAGAAGTATGTTTACAACAAGAAGGATAAAAGTTAATAAACTTAATGTTGAGATGGACGCATATTGGAAACTCTATGGGGAAGATAGTAAGTATATCAATATTATAGGTATATAATTTGGAACGCAGATGTTTTATAGCGTAAGATCCCTGAGGATAAAAAGAAACCAACACAAGCACAAAACATTCCGGACAGCACTTAGGGTTGGGAGCAGCAGCTCACTGGATGTTGCATTGAACTAATATCGTATTATAGATTAATTTATGGGAAAAGTTGAAGTAGGCAGGGATAAAGTTGGACTATATTGCCACTTTTGATTGTATGCGGTTAAACGATTTATTTTTATTGGTATTATAGGTACCTAGCGAGAGTGTGATTTTGTGTGGAGCCAGATTAATCTTAATGAACTTAAGGGTGTCATATGTTTGTGTGTGTGTGTGATTTGCTCCTCTCTTCAAAGCAAATTCAATCTACTGATAACACATAACCATACACCGGAATGGTCATGGTCTGGTCATGCTTATCATTTTGGTTTAGATTAAAAGTTATTATGGGCTATTTGGTTTCAGCATCACTATTATGATGGCGCGCTGGTTTTGCAACAGGAGGCTATTATTACACTACTTGACTTGATCTAATAACATTGTGGTTGTTAGAAAAATGACGCTTTATTCTCGTTGATAAGAAGGGATACGTTCGGTATACTTAAGTAGAAATAAAAAAAAAAAACGTTATGTTATTCTACTTTCAATGTTTTATGGGTAAAGGACTAAAAGGTTGGAAGGTTTTTTTTTGTGCAAATAGCACCAACAAGCAGTTTCTGTAATATCGGGGTATAACGAATGGGTGGATATTAATAAATAAGAAAAGAGACGGAGTCATGATTCTTATAACGCGGGTAGAAAAATAAAGTTGTCCTTACTGATTTTTGTCGGTATGCCTGTGAGGGTTATGGATGTTCTAGGAAACGGATTGAGATTATTTTAACACCAAGCGATAACCACAGGATATGATTGTTGTCCACTCGTGGGTTAGAATTGCGAAACTTATAAGGGCGAGATATAAAATCATCCTCATTAAAGGAAATATCAAATTATAGTTATAGGGATAAGGTGGCATGAACAAAACAGAGTACGTCCTCAAAGCTCATAAAAATCCCTGTTTTTAATACTTTTATTCATACCAATTATTGGACTATCTACTGGGAAAAGAATGGTGATTTGAGCAGGTTCTCCGTTTTTT
The DNA here is from genome assembly GCA_949320155.1 of Melangyna quadrimaculata. Taxonomy (NCBI): domain Eukaryota; kingdom Metazoa; phylum Arthropoda; class Insecta; order Diptera; family Syrphidae; genus Melangyna; species Melangyna quadrimaculata. The sequence continues at coordinate 201,883,549 of OX439483.1, read as the reverse complement.
TTTTTTTTCGTTTAACCCATAATTATGGGTTACTAGCTGACCCAGCGAATTTCGTTCCTCGTTAATTCGATATGTCAAGAAAATAGTAATTCCGAGCCTGGTACATGGCCTTATGTACATTCATTCATTCATGTCAATTCAAGTTTTGTATTCAAAAATTCTATTAAATAAAATGGAAATAACTGAAGTATAACAATTATAATGTGTTTCAATCAAACCGCAATGATTGACGTATTGACATTTTTGTTCTTTTCTGGGGCGGGTTCACGTACAAAGCGGAATGTTCTCCAACACGTGGGCACGCCACGTACCATTGACCATGTTGTGAGAAACATGGCAATTCAAGATTGGTGCCACAAACATCCAGAAAGAGTCTCTAACTCTCTTTCTTATATTCATAAATGATCTTTTGTCTGAAACTTTTAATCCATTTCGCTGATGACAGCACCCTCAGCTTCTCATATTCGTTTTCAGATTCACACCCATGTCCTTCGGATGTGGAACTTGAACGGCAGCTCATTAAATTCTGATCTCGACAGCATTGTCCAATGGGGAATCAGAAACGGCGTAGAATTTAATGCTACAAAAACTCAATGCTGTCTACTGTCAAAACGAACATCCATGAGCGGTACTTGTATTGAGGAAACCGAAAAGCTTTCAGTCCTCGGTATGTGTATCACAGACCACCTTCTGTGGAAGATCACATATTCGACGTCGCCAAAAATGCTGCTAAGTGCTTAGTTTTTCTTCGGCGATGCAAGAAATTTGTCTCCCCTTCTGATCTGGCTGTAATCTATAAAGCATTTATCCGCCCGAAACTTGAGTATAATTCTCATATTTGGGCAGGTTCCCCAATAATAGGATTCAGAAAAGAGCTTTGAAAATGATAGGTGACAGAAATATAACAGAAACATTTGCATCCCTCGACCACCACCACCGCAATGTTTCATGTCTTACGTTATTTAACCGTTACTTTTAAAAACATTGTTCTAGTGAAATAGCCAGCTGCATTCCTGTCCTTAAAAAAATTCAAGCGTGATACTCGTACTTCTGGGAATGCAAATCAGTCCCTCGAGCCCCACTTCGGACGCACTGCCAAGTATAGAGATTCTTTTTTTAGCCGCACTACCCGAATGTGGAATGCTTTACCCGTCTCTATCTTTCCCGACCATTTTAATATTCAGAGGTTCAAAACCAATGTGCATCGGTATCTCCTCTTAAATCCTTCCCTATTTTCCTAACGCTCGGACTGTGTTTAAACATTTTTAGGGCCAAAATCCCTTTAGTGCGCGCTAAACTTAAAAAAAAATAGCGAGACGTACGGGAAACTGAAGTTGCTTAAAAAAATGCCAAACCGCTTGGAATAAGCGGAATCCTCGGAATGAAAACATTTTCGCCTTTGAATTTTCGCATCAAAATCCTCGCTTGAATTACATTTGTTTTGAGATTTTCACAATCGAAAGCGTTCCATAAAAATGTTTGGGTGCATTTAGAACTTGTTTTCAATTCTAACTTGTCTGGTGTATCTCACAAATCTGTGCTGTTCTGATCTGACTTTTTCCTTGCTGAACAATCCTATAATATACAGTGATATGAAAAACGAAGACAAAGGAAAGAGAGACAACATAACGGGGTACCGAAAATTGTCCAACAAGTTTTTACTAGGGAGGGCGACAGGAGTGTTTGAAAAGTTTTCTTCGTGTAAGTGTTTGGTACTGAAATTCAGCAAGGGCTTGCGAAGTATCTGACAAGTTGTCCTCATCAAGATTTTCCCTACTGAAAACTTACTAGTGCCTTGCCCAAACTAGACAAAAACTTGGAATTTTTTTTGTCCATCCAGACTTACTCGGCATGTCCTACCTTCAGTCCAAAAAAAAAATATTTTAGTGTCAACTAATATTATACTTTGGCTCAACTATTTTCCTAATTTAAAACTAGCCAAAATATTCTGATTCTTGATTCACTGTTGCAAACGAACTAAGGCCCTGAGCGTATTGAATTAAAATAAAGATTAAATTCCAAACCAGATTAAATTCTAACGTATAGATTAGATTTAAGTCTCGTCTCGGCCTCGTTTATATCGAAAATTTTCAGTCTCGTATCGGTCTCGTATTAACTCAATTGCAATTTAAAACCTTAGTGAAATTGTGGTTTAACGTTGTGATTAAATAATAAGAACAAGAAGGAATAGACTAAAAGCCCGCAGCAGTTTTTTGGTGTGAGCGAAAGCAACAATTTCTCTTGTTTAAAGATATGTATGTATGTATGTACATAATAAATATACATATGTATGTATGTATGTATGTACATAATAAATATACATATGTATGTATGTATGTATGTACATAATAAATATACATATGTATGTATGTATGTATGTAGGTTTATACAATTCATATGCAAACAAGAAAGTCTGGCAAGTCGGGGTTGGGGCCATTGTATCCAATACTGCATTTAAAATGCAGTGCATTGAAAATGTAGTGTAGGAACTTCAAAATCATATTTAATAAAAGACCCGAGTGCCTTAGACGTATGGCTATGGAGTCCAAAATATTTTCCGAAGAGCCAAGTGGCTGAAAGACGCAATCAAAGCTTCAATCTTTGAGTGCGTCTTGCAGACATTTGGACTCACAGAAAAGGCCTTGAACCCCATATTCATGTCTAGGGCGCTCAACTCTTAAATTTAATACAATTTTGAAGTCCCTACTCTTGGTTCCTCGAATTTAAGAGAAAAAATGCATTTTCAATGTAGCATTCCGTACAAAGGCCCAACCCTAACATGCCAGACTTTAATAATTGCATATGAATAGTATGAGGCTATCTTAAAACGAAAAGAATTTTTGCTATTGTTTACACCCGAAAATTGCTGTGGACTCTCGGAATTGGGAAAAAATGTGGATATTCTTGTCCAGATATTATAAAACATTAAACATTATAAAATTGTGCAAAGCATTACATTTCTTTGCACGGGTCGAACCAATTAAGTGTAGGGAATGATTCTTCAATTGGCCTTGTCAGTAAACCGTTTCACTCATTAATCCCCGCAAATTTACACTCCGTCGACTACACTTTCTCAATTGAAAGACAAATTGGCAAATATCCATAAAGTTGATAGAAATTGACACTGACAATACCGATTTTTTTCATTCACAATTAGGAATTGATACAAATTGACAATTTATCAAGCAATCATTGAAGGTTGACAAACAGAATGACGAATGAAAAAATTCCTTGATAAATAACAACTATCAATTCATGATTGACAATCGCAATAAGGGTGATTAAGTCTGGTCTCCGAAAAATACGATTTCCGTCCAACTTGTTGATTATTGGAACGAAATGTTTTCGATTATAGTTTAAATACGTGCAGAAGAAAATAAATATTTAACGGAAATTGGATTATTTAATTTATTAGACTTTGTGTAAATTTCGGTATAAATATACTCGGTCTCGACTCGGTTGCTTAAAAGCCAGTCTCGTCTTGTCTCGGTCTTGTCATGTGATACCGAGATCGAGACCGAGACTTTTCTCGTCTCGTGGCCAGTCCTAGTATAGATTCACATCGTTAGTGTCAAAAAATTTGACTTCGGACAAATTTTAAGGGAATTGCTTTCAATTCCAACATAGTCTTAAAATTTAAATTTTTAAATTAAAATTTCAAGTTTTCACTTATAAGAAATAAAATTTTTGTTGTAACAACTATGGGGCATATGGGGCATCATAGTCGCAGATAGACCCAGGTTTAACTAAACTACAGTTTAAGACAATTTTGGTTCAATGAATACAGACCGATTTTAATTACAAATTGTTGGTTTTATATTTGTATAAGATAATTAACTTGGTAAACTACACAAATAGCTTCAAATATTTTGAAATGATAAACTTAAAAAAATAGAATCAACGTCCGAAAATTCAACCAAAGCTATGTTTAAATTAGACCCAGGTCTAAAATGACTATGAATACGCCCCTATGTGTTTAATAAAAAAAAAATACACGCTCTTACCACAACAATTAAAAATTGTGGTGTGGCAGCTTCTTTTCTCTTTATTCTAAATTTTAAACAATTTCTTTTTATTTTATCTTCCACTAACTAGCCAAACACTTGTCATTTCGCAATACTAATAGAACAAAATTCTATGGCGCAAAATTTTAAATAATTAAAACCGGCTCTAAATCACTTTTAAAATGGGACTCGGCTCTAAAAAGTCTTTTCAAAGCGAGAGTCAACTCTTTGGTAATTTTAAACGACATAAAGTATAGTTTAACGTTAAACCACTCTTCTAACTTTAAATGCAGCAAATCGCTTGTTTAACATCTTAAAATATACTTTTACCACTTGAAAGTAAGGTTATAACAACAAAAAGTCGTAGGTTGGTAAAATGATTTCTGAATTTGTTTTATTTTCTAAATATTTACAGCTTTGTAAAAAATCGAAAAGTATTTATTAATGTATTGAAAGAGCTGAGTGGCATTGAATTTTTCACTTTTTCTGCGAAACATGGGCACAAACATCAACCACACAATACACATCAACCAACATACACGTAGGTACCTAACCTACATATTTACAAAGATATCTCAATATTGTCCATGCATTTGAGTTTTTTTTTTTTAGAATCAGGGATGATGCGAGTAGACTTCTTTTAAACATTTAAACAAAAAAACAATCATAAAATCTATATTCACGTCACGCACCTACATAGTTATATTAAAGTTATTTCTCTGAAGTTGTTTATTTAATTTGAACATTTTTTGTTGTTCTATAGCTGTCTCTTCTCTTCATCTGTCAAATGTGTGCCTGTTCAACCTTTATTTGCTTACGTTACGTTGCGGAGTCCACTTTAGTTAGTTAGAAGAGTTGTTTAACGTGTTTAAAATTAAGAAATAGTTAGACAAGGGTTCATAACTAAACGACTACGTTAACTAGAGCCAGTTTTATTCCTTAAACAAGCAATGTATAAAATTTTGCGCCTATAACTTTATATTAAACTGGTCTACTAATCATCGACCATCTGCCCAGAGTCCGTGTAGCGCGGACTCGAGCAAAAACAAAATGTCGCAATGCGTATCAACAAACGCTAAGTTCTTGTTTTATTTACTTTTTGTTATGAGTGTTAGAGCTTGCTATCATTAATTTTGACTGCATGGGATCGATGCAGGCTTGTCCAATGGCACTGTTTTGAACATTATTTCCGGCCCCAATGTAATAGAATGCTTCAAAAGTAAATTCTTTGAAGTGAACTGACTTCTTTATCTTTCCTACCACTTCATAAAGTTCCCTCTCAAAAGATTTTTTTATTAGGAAAATACCAATATTTCCCGTTCATCATACAACTCCAAGATTACGTTTAATTCGACAGTAAATAAAGATGTTTGTTTAAACCTTGGGCACACAATAGTTCAAGGTAATTTATTGAGTCTTGAATTGTAAAGTCCCCCAAACAATGCTGATATATATAAAAGTCCCCATTCTATATAATTTCAAATTTCTGTAAACTGCGCAACTTATTATAATTTTATTTCAAAATTGAAAAATAAATTGTGTACAATAACATTTCTTAAACAAATTATTTGAATCACTTTCCGAGAATAAAGATAAGAATAGACGAAAATAAAGAGCTAAAAAATCCCCTTTTTAATTACCTAGTATCATGAATAGGTAATTAAAAAGGGGGATTTTGTAACATTAGCTATTTTCTATCAATAAAAAGTACCTACCAATTCTATTTAAATAGACATAATGTATATTTATTGCAATAATTACCAATAATTTTTTTTCTTAAGCTCAGTTATAAAGAATTTAAATATCTAAATAAATATTAATTGCATAATGCGAACAGTGATGAAAATCTCTTTGTTCAAGGTCAGATATGTAAGTCATGGTCAACGCAATGAGAAGTTTTGTTTGTGTTCCAAACTACACGACCACATTGTACTTTTGGTTTATTAATGTATATCTACTAGCGGTAACACCCGGCGTTGCCCGGGTCCCTTTTGTTAAAGGATAGTTTGTTAAAAACATTTTGAAAAAATCTTGTTAAAAACAGTGTAAAATAGTCTTCCTTGAAAATATTTCTGCTATCGTGTATATCTCTAAAATAAATTCGATGAATTGACCGCCCAATTCCCCAGGAAAACTTATTCCCGACATCAATAAATTTTCAACATCATTCATGTTCTCAATTTTCAAAGGATAGAAATATTGTGCAAGTGTTAATTATTAATTATTATTTATATAATATAACAATATAATAATAATAATTATAATAATAAGAATATAATAATAATTATAATAATAATAATATAATAATAATTATATTAATAATAATATAATAATAATAATAATAATATAATAATAATTCGTTTATTGTATAAATATGTGAAATGTTACAAGATAAAAAATTTACAACGGTGAAAAAAAAATAACATATCAAACATGGCACCAGCCGTCTGCTTGGTATTTAACTTAACAGTTTTTATATTTTGCACTTTTATAAATTTAAATACAAATTAAATAAATATTTTTTAAAATTAATAATATGGTACTTAAATAAGCAAGTTATTGTAATAATACTAAAAACCCTTCTTTTTTTTTTGAAGACAACCAATGATTTTTTAACACGAAATAAAAAAGGTGCTCATGACAATTCTTTTAATATCAGTAAGCGATACATATAAGCTTCAACACTATAGTTGTACAATGTATTCCAGTCAAGTCCATTTAATATTCTTTTAGTTTGCTCCATGCTTAGAATTTTGTGCCCAAAATACCTCTCCCTTATTCTTCTAAAAATTGGGCAAATAGATGTAAAATGAAAACAATCTTCTTTTTGAGTTAAATTACACATTGAACAGAATTGGTTAACGTTTGCAGAATAGGGTGAACCATTCAGAAAAAGTGTTTCTGATCTAAGCCTAAAGAGCAATGAGATCTTTTTGTAGCTGAATTCGTCCTTAAAATAGTTGAAACTACAAAGATTGTAATTGAGCTCTGTATACAGAACCAGGCTAGAGGAATTTCTCGCTTGGAGTTTAAACTCATTTCGTTGCATCTCAAGTCTTTCCATATTTGTAGAGAACGAATTTTTTAGAGAAGTCACTTCATGAACTGGGTGAAGAATCAGGTCACATCCACACTTTTGCCCTAAACGCTTCCATTCCTTACCCCAAAAATGGCTATACCTCATTTCGTATTCAATAAATTTTGTTGCTAGTTTGTTTTCTCCAAGGCTCATAATTTTTAAAATATAGCTGGCTTGTAGCTTCAGTGTATAGTTGTGAAGTAGAGGTAGCCCACTCTCCAGATAAACAACATAATTAGGTACATTTGAAGGAAGACAGAATTTTTTTTTGATAAAAAAACGAAGTGCTTTTTCCAGATTTTCATAAAAATAACTACCCCAAACCTGTGCAGCGTAACAGAGAGAGGATCTGACAACACTATTAAAAACTTGGAATTTGGTCGAAAAAAGAATATTTTTATTTGACATTATGTTACAAGACATAATGCAGCCTTGTATTTATCTTGCAAATGGTTGTTAAAATCTATGTTTGACGTTATAGTGACCCCTAAGTATTTGAATTGTTTAACAACTTTAACTTCTTCTCCGTTATGAAACCACTTTTCTTCAGAGCCATACCGACCTCCACCGTTTCTAAAAATTATTATTTTCTACTTTTGGATATAAATCAAAAGCTCCCACTTTTTACAAAAATCAGATACTCTGTTTATCATAAGTTGCAGTGTTTTTGGAGATTCTGCAAAAATAACCACATCATCAGCAATAAAAAAGAACTTTAACAGTTGTTTCTGCAATAAAAATTCCTCCTGGTAAGCTATCAACAATGTCATTAATAAAAATTGAAAATATAAGTGCACTTAAGATGCAACCTTGTTTAACACCTGCAGTTGTATTAAACCACTCTGACATTTGGGGTCCATCCCACACTGTTGATTGTGTATTTTCAAACAAAGAAATCAAAATATTAGAAATTTGTATGAAATTCCTAAGCAAGACATCTTATAAAACAATGCATTCCTCTTAACAGAATCAAAAGCTGCCTTAAAATCAATGAAAAACACATATAATTTCTTTTTCCTACTGAGATACGATTTTGAAATGGTTGTGAGTGAAAATATTTGATCATTCGTAGAATAATTTTTACAAAAACCAGCTTGAAAATCTGAAATTATGTTGTTTCTAGTAACCCAGTTCTCTAACCGAGTGAACATAATTCCACAGAATATTTTGGCAACCACATTCATAAAAGTAATGCCTCGATAGTTTTCAACTTCCTTAACAGGACCTTTTTTATGGAGCGGAAATATTATTGACTGTTTAAATGAACTAGAAATTTCTTCTGTCATTAAAATTTGATTGTAGCTGTTTAATAGTATTGTGTGAAACCCTACACCAGCGTTTTTGAAGAACTCATAACAAACACGGCCATTTCCAGGAGCTTTATTTTCCTTAGCTTGTTTTAAGACTTTTATTCTAACATAGAAAAATCTCTGTCTAACTGGTCGTTTTTTAAAAGTAGTAGTGCATGACTAAAGCTATATTAAGTATCTTTAGCTTCAAGAATGTTTTTAAAATATTTTGCAAGCTCATTTGCTGAAATTCTGTCCATTAATTTGTTTCAGCAAGGACCAATATGATTTAGAATCTTTGGTTTGCGCCAACTGAAGAGCTTGTACTCTTTCATAATTGGCTCTTTTCTCCGAACATAATATTTTATACTTTTTGTTTGCTTCAATATACCAATACTTAATACTTAAATTCGAAGAATTTCTATATAAATGCACCATATTAATTGATGCATCCCTTAACTTGCGACAGTCATTATCGAACCATTTTGTTTCGGTCTAAATGAGCTTTTTGGAAATTGTGGTACTGAAGCATAAATACCATTTAATAAAAGTTCAAGTTCAATTAGTTCAATTATTAATATAAAAGCTGAACTATAATGTCTGTTCCTTTACTCTGAATTTCTGTGATTTTCTGTGCATTTTGGTCCCAAGTTCTGTCAATTCCATTTTTTTATATGAACTTGACAGGACTTCGGACTAAAAATCACAGAAAATCACAGAAACTCAAAGTAAAGGAACAGACCTATATATTCACGTACTTCTAAATATATATGCTTAAGACACCTACTTGTAAGAAAATATTTGAAAAATTTGTATGGTTTGCTATCTCGCCCCCAACTATCAACTGTCAAAGCAATAGGTGTGATTTTTCTCGGATTTTTAACATTTCGCCACCATCACTGTCAAGTGCTATTTTTTTTAATTTCCACTGGACTTAGAGTGCAAAATCCACCTCCTAAATCGATTGGTGCTCTCAGATCTTGACATTTCAACACCTGTCAAATTGAAAAGTGAAATTTCTTATTTTCTGTTGGTGCTAAAGTGCTGGCCGAGACATTAGGTAATAACACCCTCCTTAATCGATTGGTGCCCTTAGATTTTGACATTGCGGCATACGACATGCAACGCACAGAAGAGAGGAGCTGTAATACGGCAGTTTTTGCTGTTACCATTTTTGTTATCATTGTGAAAGATTTACTCTACGGAGCGAATGTTTCTCACTGATTTGGGAGATTGTGAAAGTATTTGCCGTGTTGATTTCAACATAACTAAATTTTCACCGACCATGTAAATCAAACATGATTGGTTAAGGTTTTACCTTCCACCACAATCCAATCAACAACCAGCGCATTTTTACTTACTTTGGAATTATATCATGCCATTCATTAGCCTTTCATCACTACTTATTATATTTTCCAACATTCTAACATTCACTTACACATTCAACAAAAACCAGACAAAAAACTCATACGCACTTGAATCGTCAAATCTCATAGCTAAGCCTTGTACAACGCTCATGTCTTGTTCAAAAAGTTATATTTTTCGCCATGTCGCTGCATGGACATATATTTTTTTGGACTCCATTGGATTTTTTCTGGACATGTTCATAATCCTGCCATCTGTTTAATCGTATCAGTCTTTAAAACTGTATGGTTGTCTATTAATATTTTGTATGTATTTAAATAGTGAGACAACGACCTTTCCAAAGACATCTAAATTTTGAAATTCGGATAAGTATTTTCCGATTTATAGCCAATTTTATGCAGATAAATTGACAATTTTAAAATTCTGGATTTTATCTGTAAAAAATATTTCTAATAAAAAATTTTAATATTTGAAATTATTTTGTGAAGCTTGTGAGCAACGTTATGTTTTGTATATCAAAATTTTTATTAGATATTCAAGATTTATAATTTTTAAATTCGAAAATATTTGATGGGCGTGGTGAAAATGTAAAAATAAAATTCGTTGAAAAAGCATGATCCATTTTGCATTTTTTTTTTTTTTGATAAATAAATCAATAAAGCTAATTCTGGAGTGGCTTTTGTTGAAATGATCACTTAACATTTATTAGCAATATTTTAGAAGAGGATTAGAGCAATTGGTGTGTTTGTTTTGTTTTTCAAAATTTATCAATTTTTTTTATTAACTTTTGCATTTAAAGTACCAAAAATAGAATTAATTTTTCACTAAATCACATTTTTAGTGTGATTTTTTTTAAGATTTTGCAAAAATTTTAACACAAAAATTTAGATTATAATTTTCTACCGTAGATTCATGTATCATTTGTTTTGAACTATTAGGTATTACTAAAGTTTGAAGCCTCTAAAGTTGGATAAATGTAGCTTTATTGTGATTCATTTCATTAAATTGTCCCTACTTTTTTTCCCTTTAGATTTACAAATATAAAATTATTAACATATTTGTAGAAGAATGTAATATCTATAATTGTGTATCATTAGTTTTTTAATCTTTTTAAATTTTTCACTAACTTTTAACAATTTTATAAGTAAATACACTCAAAAGGTATGAATTTTTCACATTATGGCAAATTCTTTCCCTTTTAACAATTTATTTTGTCATGGATAGCTCATTTATAAATATCAAAAGAGTATTGCCGATGTTATGGCCATTTACAGTTATTTTATGTATATTTTAGCAGAAAGAAACAATTTGATCGACCATCAGATTGGATTTTTGCTAAATTTCCCTTTCAATTATGTTTAAAAATCCATATTAAAGTTTGCGGTTAACATAGAAATATTTTAAATATACCAAAATAATTGTTGATTGGTATAAATTATTATAAAATTTAAATTTCGATAATCGGTTCATACAAGTACTTTTCGATTTATATCCAATTTTATGCAGATAAATTGACAATTTTTAATTTTTTTCTGGATTTTATCTGTACAAAATATTTCTAATGTAAAATTTTAATATTTGAAATTATTTTGTGAAGCTTGTGAGCAACGCACAGTTATGTTTTATATATCAAAATTTTTATTAGATTTTCAGGATTTATAATTTTCAAATTTGAAAATACTTTATGGGCGTGGTGAAAATATAAAAATGAATGAATGTATGAATTTTTTTTTTAAATTTAGTAACTTTAAATTAATGTATCATTTGTTATGAACTACTAAGTATTACTCAAGTTTGAAGCCTCTAAATTTGGCTAAATGGTGCTTTTTTGTGATTTATTTTATTAAATTGCTTCTTCTTTTTTCCCCCTTAGAGTTATAAATACAAAATTAATTACATATTTGTAGAAGAAGTTACACCTATGAATGTGCATCATTAGTTTTTAAAAATATTTAAATTTTTCATTAACTTATGAATTTAAAGTACTAAAAATTGAGTGATTTTTCATTAAAACACATTTTGAGTAAAAATTGTTTTAATATTCTCCAATTCAAAAATGTAAGTTTTAAATTCCTTCCCAAATTTCATGTATCGTTTATTATGAACTTATAAGTATTACTCTAGTTTGAAACCTCTTAAGATGACTAAATAGAGCTTTTTTTTGAGATTTATTTTATTAAATTGCACCTACTTTACAAATTCAAAATTATCATATGTTTGTTGAAGAAGGTTACACCTATAAATGTGCATCACTTGTTTTTTAAAATATATAAATTTTCCATTAACTTTTGAATTTAAAGTACGAAAAATTAAGTTGATTTTTCATTAAAACACATTTTTAGTACACATTTTTGAGATTTATAACCGCAAAAAATCAACAAAACTAAGTCTCCAAAAAAAGTCGATTAAGGTTCTTTTAAAAAGCTTATATCTTGAGTTCTACTCACAATCACAAATATTAAGGTGTTTGGACTTAGGGAAAATGACAGAGCATCATAATGTATTTTCAAAAAGTTGATGGAAATGATAATACGCCTGATAAGAATTTTAGAAAATCTCTATTTTCAACCCCCCATCCCTGCCAAAAAAAAAAAAAAAATAAATCGGGTGGCATAACGGCTTATGAAGAACCAGGGCCTAGTGACTAACAACTCGCAACCATTCCTGTGTGCGCCTTTCGACAGGAATGGAAGGGACCTACAATTTTATGTCGAATCCGAACGGCTAGACGAGAAGCACTTATTCGTGACAAGTGATACTCTTGGATGATTTGTCAATTCCTCGCAAGAGGCAGTAGCCGTGAAAAAAAAAAACTTTAGTTTTTAGGTGGACGAAGCTGGGAAGCGATCCCAGACCTCCAGCGTGACAGTCGAACGTACTAACCATTACGCTACGGGCTACTACCCACCCCTGCCAAAGGCTGAACAAAAAACCTGCCAGACTTTTGATTTCGATATCACAAAATATGCACCTATAAACTCTGATACTCAGATTTTGGTTATACATCCACTCCCAAAATTTGCTGCCGGCTCTTAGACTATTAAGGTTTGCTCAATTTTGAAACCTCTAAAGTTGTCTAAATGTAGCTTTTTTTGTGATTTATTTATTAAATTACCCCTACTTTTTTTCCCGTTAGATTGAGAAATACAAAATTATTCACATATTTATAGAAGGTTACACCTACAAATGTGCATCATTAGTTTTTTGAAATTAAAAACAATGTCAAGTTTTGAATTTAATATATCTTTCTATATATATAAAAGAGAAATTTCGTCCGTTTGCGCGCGCATAACTTGAGAACAGATCTGTCGATTTTTACGATTTTAGGCTTGATGAATTCGTATTGACCCAAGCAAGGACATAGGACACTGTAGAAAAATCCCGAAAATTTTTCAGAAAAATTGGAAATCAGGGATCATCCTCTTTTTAATGCATATCTCGAGAACGGTGTCTTCGATTTTCACCATTAAGGGCTTGATGCATTCGTATTGGCTCAAGAAAGGACATAGGACACTGGAGGAAAATCCCGAAAAATTTCCAGGAAAATTGGAAAATCCGGGAACCGGTTATAAGTGCATAACTCGAGAACGGTTACTTTAATTTTGACGATTTAGGGCTTGATAAATTCGTATTGGCCCCAGGAAGGGCCTGAGAGCTTTATTGCAATACGTGGAGAAATTGCAATTGAAAACAAACATGCGAGTCGCTTTACGAAATAACCAGTTCGCTGCAGATTTTTCCAGTCAATTTATTGGCGATGGGCAATGGCATGCTACCAGTGGACTTAGTCACCGGCCTCATTGAATTTCCACCGAATTTTTGCTACTTTACAACAACGCCGGAAGAGATCATTTGAATTTCGTCATTCAAAATCAAACCGTCGGTGAGTTAATTAATTCAAATCCGTGGACTTCGTGATGGATGAAAACGAAGCCACCAACTATCCCACGGTACTTTTGAATTCTTTGGATGTTGTGGGCTTTTCACCACACAATTTAAAATTGAAAGTCGGCTCAATTTTTAATTTTGCTGCACAACCTCAATGTACAAAAACTTTGTAATGGAACGCGTTTGATTGGGAAGTGCATCAAATCAAATCTTATATTCAAGCCACCATTTTGAGGGTAAAATTCAAAGGCGAAGATGTTCTCATTCCACGGATTCCGCTTATTCCGAACGATTTGCCATTCGTATTTAAGCGTCTTCAATTTCCAGTGCGTCTCGCTTTTGCCTTGACAATTGACAATCAATAAGTCGTAAGGACAATCGCTGGATGTTTGTGGCATCAATCTTGAATCCCCATGTTTCTTACATGGTCAGTTGTATGTGGCGTGCTAGTGTATCGGCAAACCTACCGCTTTGTACGTGTACGCGCCTGAATATAAAACGAAAAATGTTTTTTACTATTAAAGCTCTTTAGTAAAGAAGCGGAAGGTTGGCCGACACGCCAATCATTTTGGTTTCATTGAAACACATCGACATTGTTAATTTAGTTATTTTATTGCATTCAATAAAACTTCAGAATAAAGAATTTTAATTGACCGAATTAAATGAAACATCATTGTATATCATGCTCGGAATTGTTATTTTCTTTACATAAATGAATTAAGGCGGAATGAAGTTCGCCGGGTCAGCTAGTCTAATATAAATTTGACGGGTATGAAATTTTTCACCACCCCTCAATAATTTTTATACACAAATTTAGCCACATCTCATAGCTAAATTTTGAGGTCTTATATTTAAATATCGGCCGAGTAGAAATAAAGTTATGATTTTTTATATTAAAAGAATTCCAATTAGAAATTCAATTGAGATAACGGTGCTCTCCACTGGTAGGCGATTGTTGACAATGAACAAAGCGAAGCATTTCTATGGATTTTATTCGATTTTTTATGAATTTTAAAAAGTCAATTGTGACGCTAATATAGGAGGTAGATTAAAAAATTGAGGTATCAAATTAATGGCTATTCTATTCAGATTAAATATAAGAAAAAACTAAATCAATCCATGCACACACTCACATGTTATTAAGTAATATTTGTGAACAATATTATATTGTCAATTTCTCAGCTCAACGGTACAATATGAATTCCAAATTCCTAGGACATATAGCTATAATTCATTAGAACATTGCAAACCTCTACCACTGTTTAATAAAAAGATATTAATAAAAAAAAAAAAAAAAAACAAAAAAAAAAAAAAAAAAAAAATCATGTAGGCAGCATTTTCTTATTATTGTTAAAGATTTCTAAAAAAATTTAAATTTATTTTTTTTTTTTCAGAAGCTATCTATCGGATAGCTGGGCGATAGACATTGTTGATGCCATAAAAAAAAAGTTAGTATTTTGATTGTTTTGTTGTTAGTTCGGACACCTATATAGCCAATCTGACAAGAAAACAAAAAAAGACTTTTATATATTACTTAAGATAATTTCTTCAACAAGTCGGAACGTAATGTTGGCTGTACAGTTTTTAATGGTATTTGCCATTGGTAAAAAAAAAATTATCATATATTTTAATTTCCTTGTCTAAATTCAGATTCCGAACATTTTTTCATTCATTTAGGTACACAAAAAACAATTATTTTCTTTTAACAAATGTTCTTAGTGAATTTTGTAGATCAACATCTTTTGGCATATCATCATAGTTCATTTTCAAAATGAGGAGAAATAATTTGCTGGAGGTTTGAACACGTTTTCTTTTAATTTCTTCTAAAATCTCTTGTTCCAAAATTGTTTAGCCTTAGTTCGTTCATACTTGTAAACCATGTCGTGAACCCATATATTTCGCTTTTTCGTTCACCCATGAACGTGCTCGTGAAATTTAAATGTACGGGAAAGTGTTACCAACACTTTGACAATTTTGTGCAAGCAAATTGAGGCATTTTAGTATAAAACGCCAAACTTTACCAGTTTGTACTAGTGAGAGTGACCCGGGGCTTAGACAAGCGAGTAGAACTACCCAGCGGGAAATATTCAAAAAATCATTGAGGAAAAATCAGCTTTTTCCTTAAGGAATGACAGCTGCATCGTCCACTTTTCAGCTGATTCCTTTGATGAAATTAACATGGGCATGTCAAATAGGGAAGCACATGCTGGAAATCCGTTGCAAATTCGCCAACGAAATCACTACTTCGTTGGAAGTTGTTTATTCACCGACCCAGATGATGAAAAACATGGTGGTTGCATAATCTATGAATTCACTGCATGAATGTATGTGGTTTATTCATCAGTTCAATATTTTCGTTGAAAATGGTAATTAAAATTCAATTGGCAAATCACAAGATATAGAAGTAGGTAGTTGTTAATTCAGCAATTAGTTAATTCAATATGAAAAATGTGAAGAAAATTAAATAAATAGTAAATTCATTAACTCTGTTGTGAATTATTTGTGATTGGTTAATAAAAATATGGAATTAAATCTTTAAATTAAAGTTAAATCACTAGGTCAGTGGTTGTTGGTTAATCACCACTTCATATGCGAAGTGGTGATTAACCAAAAAACTAAATACTTTGAGAAAATCTGAGATTGCCTCTTTTTAATGGAAATTCATAAGTCGTCTTATAATATTTACTGTCAGTAGACAATGTCAACACAGAGAACACAAAAAAAAAATCAACTTCTATCAAAACACACAATGGCGGTGCACACTTTACAAAGCATATGAGTGGACATAGACGATGAACTGATGAACTTCTACATGACTTTTCAACAGTTTTTTCATCGCATAATTTTCCATATCAAAAGCAATTTTTAATTCAGCGACAGAAAGGGTTGTTTTCTAGACACAAAGCAGAAAGTGGGTTCAAATCTATGAACTGAGGAAACCTTACATGACTCTTCACTTATTAAATCATTACATGTCATTTCCTTGTATTATCTGGCTAGTGAATTGATTGCTGTTGTCTTGTTGTTTTCTACACACAAAGCAAAAAGTGGGTTCAAATCCATGAACTGAGGAAACCTCGCATGACTCTTCACTCACTAAATCATTGCATGACGCTTCCTTTTATTATTTGGCTAGTGAATTGATTGAAGAATTCAGCTATAAAATTCATTGGGGACGATATTTCCCGCTGGGTAGTAGCTCTCTGCGCGTTTTGTCAACTAGTATGATTTTTTTTAAATATTTCATACAGAAAAATATACGTATTATGGAAACTATGGAAACAAAACCAATAAATAAAAACAATACACTACACTAGCAGGATAGCTGGCAAGCTACTCGCAGGCAAAAATATTATACTATTTGCCCTGCTAGTCGACTCTCTCGTGTTCAGATACACTAACACACATATACGCTACTAGTTCTACTCGCTTGTCTAAACCCCGGGTGAGTCAAAAGATCACTTTCTTCACAAACGTTTGTACACTTTACGAGAAAGTATGTACTAGCTTTAAAGTGCCGTCACACACTGAAAGGAAAACACTTTCAGAAAGCAAATCTTTCAAAGTGTGACGACCGGAAAAATGCCATAAAAAAGTTAGTATTTTGATTGTTTTGTTGTTAGTTTGGACACCCATACAGCCAAACTGACAAGAAACCAAAAAATGATTTGTATTGTATAAGTTAACCCGGGGTTTAGACAAGCGAGTAGAACTAGTAGCGTATATGTATATCTGAACATGAGAGAGTCGACTAGCAGGGCAAATAGTATAATATTTTTGCCTGCGAGTAGCCTGCCAGTTATCCTGCTAGTGGAGTGTAATGTTTTCATTTATTTGTTTTGTTTCCATAGTTTCCATAAATTATATTATATATATTTTTCTGTATGAAATATTTAAAAAAAATCATACTAGTTGAAAAAACGCGCAGAGAGATACTAGTCACACATACATCCATAAAACTGACACTATGATACAAATGCTACTAGTTCTACTCGCTCGTCTAAACCCCGGGTAAGATAATTAAAATCTTAAAATAGAAATAAAAAAAAAAAATATCTACAGAAAGTCAAATATCTTGACTCGGAAAGTAGGAACTTATCTGCCATTATGTTATCCATGAAATTATAAAAAAAAAGTGAATAGCGAAAATCGATGAGATTGCATATCTGACAAAGGCAAACATAGGCCAAATTCCTAAACGCAACATTTGCAAAGCAAAATACATGCAAAGCATTTTTCAAAAAGTAAGTTGAAATGTTAAAAGCATGTTTGCATAGCATGTTTATGACGTTTCGGACGGACATTTGCGTTGTTTGTTGATTTTTGCTGGAATGAATTATGGACCCCAAACAAAAATTATTTTAGCAGAGATTTTACTGAGTTGATGTTGCTTTGTTCCATATCTACACTTCATGAAACAAACACGTCATAGTAGGTACTCCAATCTTGTTGCACCTCCTCCAGTTTCCCCATTCCTTTGTTTTATTGTTGTATATGTTAGAAGATGGTTGCTCCATTTACGAAGAATTTCTTCTTTTGTAAAAGAAAAATGAGAACTGTTTTCTAATATTTCCTTAAGAACTTGACCTAAGCCGCTTTTTAAACCCTCAGTTTTCCATACTTTTAAAATTAGTCATAAAATAGTTATTTTTTGTCTTTTAGTAAATATAAATTACTATTCTTCAAAAAAACAAATAAATTTAGCGAAATTCCAGACACAACTAACGCCAAACAAATTCAAATGCAAGTGAAGTGCGCAAGATATTTTTTACATTTGCTCAAATGCTTTTACATTTGCGCAAGTTAACAAGTCGACTGCGTTTTGGGACAATCTGCTTAGCAGGGATTTTAATGTTTGCATTTAGGAACTATTTGCTTAGCATAATTTGCGCAAGTTTTGCGTTTAGGAATTTAATGTACATATCTCTAAAAAATTAAGGAACTGTGTCTTATAGGTAACTTTCGCAGCTATGTTTACTTTGTATGTCAAATTGATGTTTGTGTCCTTAGAAGGTGATAGTAGCTGTCAGAGAGGCGAGACTCTAACTCGTGCAGAACTTACTTATCGGCCTGTAGTCCTGGAACATTGGCGTTTCTTTCCGGCGTTTTTACTTGAACTCTTCAGTTGACAGTGAGGGCCTTGTCAAGACGCAATTTTTATTAAGTTCAGTCCAACTTACATCAATTTTACAGCGAAAATCAATTGTGAACTATTTCCAACCCAATTAGAATTTCTAAACAAGAAAAGTGAGTACGCGCACCGGGACGAAACGCCAATTTTTAAGGACTAAAAGCCGTTAAAAGCTATATTTCGAATCAATAAACAAGTCCAATTAAATAATGCCAAGTCTTCTACTTGGCTTATTTATTTCAGACGTACAAAATTTGTATTATAAAAAACACTCATATGTTAAGAATGCCAGGCCACGGGTAGCAAAATTTCCAACAATTCTTAATTAGAATTTCTAATTGTAAGTCAAAAAATATTGCATTTAAAATTGGAATAAAAAATTTTTTTGTACTAAAAAAAAAAAAAAAAAATTAAAGAAGAAATAATTTTTAAACCTTTTTTACAAAATTTGTTTGTATTAAATTTACACCGTAGGTTCGTGCGTTGGACCAGTGGTGCATATTAAAAAAAATACTGATCCAACGATTTTAAATTTTTTTTCCATAAACTCACATTGGTTCAAGAAATCAATCAGCGTCTTCATTTGTAGCTCAAATTAATAACTGTAGCTGTTAACTACAAGATCAAGTTCTTGCGATCAAGTCGTGAATTCTATTTTTCTGCGATGAGTTGTTTTGGAGATATTGGCTAAAATGCGTTTTTTTTCAACATGGTGGTAAAAACACACCGATACAGGTTGACATGCCAATATTATTTTTATTCCTACCAAACTAAAACCAAAAAATTTGATTAGTCTTGTTTGACTCTTGGCCAAAACCCCATTGTACCAAAAGCGATACAAAATTTTTGGCTATACGATTCGCTTAAAACTACTCAAAATCTCAGTCTGTAAAATCCCGCAACACCAATGATATTTTCTACTAATGATATTTTGGCAATACAATACTGAACTTAAACTGCAGAGTACTTAGTAGATAGTTTTCGACTGCACGTTTTGAATGATACATCTATTTAAGCCCTTGTTATCCAAGCAACCCAACAGAAAAACAACCTTTCGTTTCATAGATGTTTTGTGATTTATTTATCTGTTTAACTAAGGATTTTCCACCAGCCAACGCCAACTTCATCCAACGGATACAGATACAGACAGAAGGATGACAGAAAAATCTCCTTGAATTGCTTAGAATGCCTCTTTTGCTAAACGACTAAAAGCCTTAACGAGACACAATGATGTCCCGGACAATGACAGATGACTTGTAATTTCATTTTCAATGATAAAATGTCTGTGTGAAAACATTTTTGAGTGTTCATTTGAGGAATTTCATTAAAATTGACTTTTTACGATATGAATTTAGCTGTAAATGTAAGTTATTTCCTTGTTATAATATAAACTTTGGAATTTACGCAATATGAAGTGAAAGGTGTGACATTTTTACTCTTTTTTTTATAAGACTTCAATTATTATTATTTTAAAGTAATTAATTTGTGTGTACGTATACGTTTTCATCGTTTCCAAGAAAAAAAAAACTTATAATAGGTAATGCTGGTACCTGCTTTCACATCATATTTTATACAGGGTGATTTGCATAAGGTGTAACGCAAAGCTAGAGTGTTGGATCGAAACTCTTACTTACTTTAGATGGCGCGAAACACGAAATACAAACATTTTATGCGAGACGTAAATCTATTCCCTCCGTTTAGGCGGCAGGTGCAATTTGTTTAAAGCCAGAAATTCCTTACATTATTTTATTTTATTTTATTTTATTTTATTTTATTTTAAATAAAGTTGTTTTAGTGAACATTTTTTGAAAAATTAATTTTAAATCCTTAAACCCACCGGTTGTTTTTCTAATAATAGACCCCAAACTCTTATACGATTTTTTTATTGTCTCGACCCAACCTACCTTACTCAAATAATTTATGCGAATAACCCTGTATACTAAAAAGAATAAATAAAACTATTTAAAGGCTTATTAGGCCCTGCAAATTGTACCTTTTCTGCCCAAAAAAATTCCAAGTGAAGATTTTTAAAGGCAATTATGTATCTTTATTTTGGTATAAGAACTGCTGTCGCAAAATTCTATTACCAAATCGTGCCGCGGCGGCGCGCGGCGTCAATAGTTATTCAAGCTTGAATATATATATAGCAACAAACGCCCATAGGGAGAGGGGAGAAAAGCCCCTCCCGCCTCCAAGAGATTATTTCACTTTGTTAGCTTAATACAAGCAAAAACTTACATACTAACTTAAAGATTAACATTAAAAACTTACACTAACTTAAGATTATGGCTAGGAGGGGTGCGAGGAACGGTAAATGGAGGTTTTGAGGCTGTCTTTGGTTAGATGGAAGTCGAATAGGTTGTGCACGCTGTTAGAGGTACGTAGCATACGGTTTATAGGTTTGTTGCTACCGTAATTGGTTCGGTTAAACTTGATTTGGAACAGAGGTATGGATCGGAGATTATTGGAATTTTGTTTGCAGGGAGATTTTTTGAAGAAGAGCTGGACAATCGATATTGCCAGCTAAGAGCTGATGGGTGAAAACAATATCAGCCACTCGGCTGCGAAATTCGAGGGAGTCCATATTAATTAACTTTAGACGATGTTGGTAGGGAGGCAAGTTATGGGCATCAGACCAGGGAAGGCCGCGGAGGGCAAAACAAAGGAATCTACGTTGAACAGCTTAAATTCGCTGAGAGTGATTGAGGTAATAAGGTGACCAGACTTGACTTGTATATTCGAGGAGTGGCCTAACAAATGTGGTATAGAGAGATTAAGTGACATAAGGGTCGGAGAATTCCTTTGACCACCGTTTCACAAAGCCCAGTGCGGAGTTAGCTCTCTTGATGGATTTATCAATGTGAGAACGAAAATTCAATTCTCTATCGCAGATAATTCCTAGATCGCACAGTGCATCAACCGAGGGGACTGGCACATTGTCGATAAAATACGTCCTAGGAAGGAGTGGAAAGCGCTTACGGGAGAAGGTGATAGCTTGACATTTGTTAACATTGAGCTCAAGAAAGTTTTTAAGGCACCAGGTTAAAAATCGGTAAAGGTCATTTTGTAGTAGAATAGAGTCGGCAGGGGATGTTATGCACCTAAAGATGTTCTTATCGTCGGCGTAAACTGATATAAAAGAGTCTTTATTATACAGTCGACGTCGTTGATAGTCAAGATAAAAATCAGTGGGCCAAGGTGGCTTCCCTGCGGGACGCCAGACGTTGCAGGGATGGGATCAGATTCAGAGGATCTAAAGATTACTTTATACTGCCGATCTTTTAAGTATGACTGAACCCATGAAAGGAAGATGGGTTGAAATCCTAGGGCATTCAACTTGAAAAGGATCAAAGAATGGGAAATTTTGTCAAAGGCTTTGCTAAGATCGGTTGCAATAAGATCGACCTCATTACCGTTTTTAAGAAAGCATAAGTTTCCTGAAACAAATTCTAACAAGTTAGTAGTAGTAGACCTGCCCTTGACGAAACCGTGTTGGTTTGGAGAGACTATATGCTTGCAGTGGAACAGCATTGTATCATAGACGATACTTTCAAAAAGCTTAGGGATGCATGATAACTTAGCAATAGGGCGGTAGTTGGAAATTTCTTTCTTGGGTCCTTTTTTATGGATTGGGATTATAAAATAGTTTTTCCAAAGAGCAGGAAAAACTCCAAGCGAGAGTGAAAGTTGAAAAAGAGCAGTCAGGGGTTTAACTAAGTGTAAGCAGCACTTTTTCAAGATTATGGCTGGGACCCCATCAGGACCAGCAGAATAATCGTCTTTA
This sequence comes from Melangyna quadrimaculata, assembly GCA_949320155.1. Lineage (NCBI taxonomy): Eukaryota > Metazoa > Arthropoda > Insecta > Diptera > Syrphidae > Melangyna > Melangyna quadrimaculata. The sequence goes on along the minus strand of OX439483.1, from coordinate 201,861,009 downwards.
AGATTATTAATCTTGCTTTCAACAACTTCTGATGAAATGGTAATGGAGTTTAAGGAAGTTTGGTTACAAGATTTTAAGTAGGAGAAGTATTCTAAGTCAGGCTGAAGGTCGGTATCAGAGAAAGATTGTCGGAAGAATTGGGCAAATAAATTAGCGACTATTTTAGGATCATCGGAGCTAGAGTTCATATAAGTTAAGGTAGGCGGGTAGCTATCAGATTTTCTTTTAGCATTTATAAAATGAAAGAATCTTTTGGGGTCTGTTATAATACAAGATTGCATTCGATTCAGGTAATCCTGGTAAAGAGAATCACAAAGTTCAGAGAAAAGAGAGTTGGCGTTCTGATAATTTGAGAGATCGACGACGGATTGAGATGTAAACTTAGGCCAGAGTTTATTTCTTTTATTTCTTAAAGGCTGCAAGTCACTATTGTACCAGGGAGGAGATGAATTTGCGCTTTTTTGTTGAACCACAGGGACAGAGGAAGTAAGGCAGTTAAAAACAATTGAGTAGAAATTGCGGAGGGCGATGTCGATGTCAGCGGTGAGTGTGATGCTATTGAAGTCAATAGATCTAAGCAAGCCGTTGAGTTTAGGGATTGGGTTTTTGGGAAAACTCGTTAGAAAAAGAAAGGAAAAGAGGGGGATGGTACGAGTCTAATTTAGAGAGTAGATGATCACAAGCGGATACAACGCAATTGTCAGCATCAGAGGAAAATATGAGATCGAGTTGGCGACCTAAATTATTTTTAACACCACTTAATTGGTAAAGATCTAAGTCTGAGAGGCAATCGGTAAATAGAATTTCTTTGTCGGATGTGGGATTTAGGGCTATGTAGTAAGATTCTTCATCAGACAGGACCCATTGAAGATTGGGAAAGTTGAAGTCAACAACAATTATGACGACGTCGGAAGGTTGAGCAGCATCAAAAATGGAATCGAAGGCATCAACAGCTAGCTGATAGCATTGAATAGGCTGAAAAGGTCGGATATAACAGCAAATGGTGAAGAGTGATGTTTTTGAAATATTTGATTTGACACAAACAAACTCAAAAGAGGTAGAAAGGGAGCTTTTAAATAGTGTTGAATCATAACGATTGTGAATTGCCAGTAAGACACCACGGCCACAAGTCTCAGTATAATTCGAGGAACCATCGACACGAAAGATATTGAAATGTGATGGAAAGAGCTCGTTATCGTTTATATCAGCAGACAAATTTGTTTCAGTTAGCGCAAAGATGTCAAAGGGGATGTTGAAGATATAAGTTTTTCGCATATAACTTCGAAACAGTAAATGCTATCGAAAAGTATTTATACAAAACTTGAAGATCTTGACATCCGCAAGAAAAAATGTTTTGACATTTTTTTTTTCCTATGTCTCACTGTTAAGTAGATCGGCATTTAAAAACAATAAAAACGTTAAATTTCTAAAATGCTCCTTTTTCACGTATGTATGTTTAACTCCTAACCGGTTATTATTTTCGAAAACATCTAAATGCATTGTTTGTACATTATGTGACCCCTTAAAAAAAAAAAACTGTTTTTAATAGTTTTTTTTCTTAAAAAAAAAAAAAAAACCTTTTAAAGATATAGTTTTTTTTTGTTAAGTTTGACAACAATTCTAAATTTCTGTTTTTTTTTTTTACTCTTAAATGACGTTGTCGAAAAAAAGTTAAATTTTTAGATCATAATATTCTCTACCAAAAAATTTATGACGATTTTTTCATAAATTCGTAAGATATTACTAATTCTATAGCGTCATATGTCGAAAATCGATTTTGAAAAGGCGTTCTACAGTGTCAATAGAGAATTTATTTGGCTTGCTTTGCACAGGAGGGGCATCCCAGATAAATTGATTGCTATTATCAAGGCTACATATGATGGATCCAGGTGTCACGTTTTGCACAAAGGTAGGCTGTCAGAGGAGTTTGAAATCCAAAGTGGAGTTAGGCAAGGCTGTATACTGTCACCAATACTGTTCCTGTTGGTGATAAGTGACGTACTGCACGCAGCTTTGTCAAATGGAAATGGAGGAATTCAGTGGACTCTGCAATCTCACCTCAAACATCTGGACTACGCGGACGACGTATGCTTACTCTCTCATAGGATCATGGATCTCCATCAAATGACAACAAGGGTGGAGAGAGAAGCAGAAATCGTAGGGCTTAAGATCAACTCGGCAAAAACTAAACGGATCAGCCTTGGAACTTCCTCATCAATCCAAGTAAATATTTCTGGACAACCGGTAGAGATGGAAGAGGATTTCCAATATCTTGGGAGTATTATCTCTACGGGTGGCGGAACTGAACTGGACGTAAACAGCGGAATCAGAAAAGCAAAGGCTGCGTTCGGAATGCTGTCCAAAATATGGAGAAACAACTCTTTTAGCTTAAAGACCAAGCTACGACTGTTCCGCTCCAATGTTGAATCCGTTCTGCTTTACGGCTGCAGCACTTGGAAAGTCACTGAAATTGTCACTAGAAAGCTGCAAACCTTCGTTAATAGATGTCTACGAAACATCTTGAGGATTTTCTGGCCCAACCGTATCTCCAATGCCGAACTTCATGCGAGAACGGGTCAGGAGCCCATAGACTCCATTATACGAAGAAGAAAGTGGCAGTGGATTGGCCATACGCTTCGAAAAGGCGATCGGTGCATTGCATCTCAAGCAATGCAGTGGAACCCGCTCACACAGGAGGGAAGACAAGTGGGCCGGCCTAGAAGTACATGGCGAAGAACGGTCGAACAGGAATCGGCACGACTGGGGAAAAGTTGGAGAGAGCTGAAATATATTTCAAGAAATCGTACACGATGGCGCGTAGGTGTAGTGGAGGCCCTATGTCCCGTAAGGGAAACATCACGGACGTAATAGGTCCGAGGACCTAAGTAAGTATATGTCGAAAATACAGGTTTTTTACACAAATCTTTAAAACGGCAAGTTTTATCAAAAAATTACATTATCAAACTTTAAACATTAACAATTTTTCTATAAGTCATAATTTTTATTATATAATTTTTTCAAAAAATCAGCAAAAGCTAAAAATACCGGTTTTTACCTTCATCTTTTAAATGACGAATTTGACGGAAAATATTGTGAGCTTGTTTTTGTAGATTTCAATAAAAAAAAAAATATGATAACGTTTTTTTACGTATAAGAGATCAGTCTCAAGATATTGCGACTTCAAGTCAATCTTTAAAAATAAAGTTTAACATTCTGATACCTTTACGTAAAAAAGTAGTCTTATTTTCATTAAAAGGACTATAAAAGTTTTTACGGTTGTCGTTTCGTCTTAGTTTAAATATCATTAGATTCACCATTAAAAATTACCTTTCATGTGCCATATACAATTTTTTTGATACACAACAATCCCCCCCGCACTTCCCCCCCCAACGCCACTTGTTTTCAGTGATAGTATTAAATTTAATGAGATAACAGGTGGTTAAAGTGTTGTTTCTTTTTTCTTCGATGTACCTACACTCCCTGTCACTTGTTTGAGGCCACCAGTTTTTTCTCGATAAATACCCGTAGGAAATATTTTTCCTGGAAATTTTTGATACTGTGAGTAGGTAAATATATTTTGCAATAAATACTATATAAATTTAAAGGGGTAACTTGGAAATTCAATAGGAATTTCACAAATTTTAAGAATGGACTGCAAAAATGGGTATAAAAAAATGCGTCACCTGATTGAGGCCACTTGAAAAATCTTAGAAAAGTAAAATAAAAATGTTTACTTTTTTTGTTTTTAAACATTAATGTATTATGTTTTATTATTGTTATTATTGTACTATTCGTACTAGAATGTCAGCTTTTTAGGGTTGACCATTCTTTATTCCGTCAATTTCATTGAATTTTTGAACAACAACAACAACTTAAATGCGCTACCACCAATTGTTTGGCTGGAGATAAAGCTATTTCGTGCTTTGCCACTTTTGCACTCATCGGTCTCCTTTTTGTGAGGCTGAGCTTTAATCCAATTTTATTTGAAAAGCTTTTTATGCACACCATAGGATTCGAACCCACGCATATCAGATTTGCTCAGTCTTAGCAGTCGTGTGCACCACGCACTCCACCGCTTTAGACCACTGACGTCACAGGTCGAGATGTGTTATTTGTTTATCAAATGCACTTGGAGCATCAGCATTTTTGTAAGTGCCTTTAAGTATGCTGTCTTGTTTCGCCTCCATTTTTCTCCATACCTTGTTTCGATAGACTACAATTCGCAGTACGTATCAAAGGGGGAGAGGTTGGAAGATCGGTAACGAACCAGACTATTAAGTTATTATTGTACTATTCGTACTAAAATGTCAGCTTATTAGGCTTGGCCATTCTTTATTCCGTCAATTTAATTATTATGTTTTTGTCAATTAATAATGAGTATGACCGCCATTTTTTGAAATTAGCTTTATTAGACGGTTTGGAATTAAATCATACCGTTTTTTGGAATAATCCAGTGAAATCTGGCTCCAGGCATCGCAATTATCTTCGACCAAGACGTCCTTATCTTCAAACTGTCTACCAGCATCAGAAACTTTTCGAGATAGCCAGGCCCAAACGTTTTCGATGATGTTTGAGTACGGTGAATAAGTTGGCCATGGTAAAAAGTCCAACGTTTTCCAACTGAATCCAGCTACTAGCTACCCAGGAAGTATGGATAAGGGCGTTGTCTTGTTGGAATATCCAAGCTAGAGGTTCAGGAATATTCTTTCGCTTTGGAAATACCCCTTACAGCAGGCATTTGTAACTATTTGCGTTCATTGTTGTAGTTATAAATTCCAATTCAAATGTTCCATAATAGGTGATAGCTCCCCACACCATACAACCTGATGTGTCACTGTGATGTCTTGACAAAATAAGTTCTTATTTCCTTTAATCGTGAAAATAAAAGTTGTAACCATCGGGTCCGTCAAGATTAAACTTTTTTTCACCTGAAAAGACAACCTTTTTCCATGCGTTTCTACAGGCAAAATGCTCCCTAGCGAAATTCATCCGTAGTTCCTTATATAGCTGCCGTAGAACCGGTTTTTTTTTGATTTTCATACTCTTGATGTACCACTGGTTTTAATTATCCTTAAAACCGTCGAAATACTGGCTGACACCCCACTTTTTGACCTTATTTTTGGCTCTGATAATGTGGAATTTGTAGCTAGCCGCTGAATGAGTCGCTTTTATCGGATTGTTGTTGCTTGAGCTGTGCGTCCTTATTGTTTTTTTCCATAGTTTTCAGTGTCTGCTAGATAGTCTTACTTCTGTTCGGTCTCCTAGCTTTTTCTCGGCCTGAGAATCCCAGTTCCTTTAAAGCATCGCTCTTTCTGCTATTGTCGACGTGTTTCCAAAGCCCATTTTAACTATAAATTTAATATAAAATATAGTTTTCTATCCTTTCTTAAATATTTTAAACTTTTGTTTGAAAAAAATCGGCGATGTTAACGTTTGCCAAGTTATTTTTGGAATGGCCTCAATCAAGTGACGCAACTTTTTATATCCATTTTTTGCAGTCCATTCACATAATTTGGGAAATTTCTATGAATTTTCCGAGTTAACTCTTTAACTTTATATTGCAAAATATATATACCTACTCCCACGTATCAAAAATTTCCAGGAAAAATATTGCTTATAGTTATTTATCGAGAAAAAACTTTTATGAAAATAGTGGCCTTAAACAAGTGACAGGGAGTGTATGTACATAATTCTGTTTGGGTGCTTGCTTTTTTTTTTGGATTCCAGTGTCTATAGGGATTTTTTAATACTTATCTTTTCATTATCGCTAATGGGAAAATAACATGGAATTAAATCGCTTTATAAAATCAAATACTAAAAATGAAATTCATTTAATCCATTAAGAACAACAGAAAATTGTGATTTGTGGTTGACAATTTTTGAATTTCCTGATTTTAACTTCCGATATAAATAAATTGTGTGCAGGTACTAATAGGGGTCATGTTTTGGATTCGTTAAAAAAAAATCGAATTCCAGATTTTAAACAGGCATGACATTATAAGTAGTCCGAAGCGTAATGGTTAGTGCGTTCGACTGTCACGCTGGAGGTCTGGGATCGCTTCCCAGCCTCGTCCACCTAAAAACTAAAGTTTTTTTTCAGGGCTACTGCCTCTTGCGAGGAATTGACAAATCCTCCAAGAGTATCACTTGTCACGAATAAGTGCTTCTCGTCTAGCCGTTCAGATTCGGCATAAAATTGTAGGTCCCTTCCATTCCTGTCGAAAGGCGCACACAGGAATGGTTGCGAGTTGTTTGTCACTAGGCCCTGGTTCTTCATGAGCCGTTGTGCCACCCGATTTATTTTTTTTATGACATTATAATGATAGAGATCGCGAACAAAACTGGTCTGTCTGGTCTGTCTAGTCTGTCTGGTCTGTCTGGTCTGTCTGGTCTGTCTGGTCTGTCTGGTCTGTCTGGTCTGTCTGGTCTGTCTGGTCTGTCTGGTCTGTCTGGTCTGTCTGGTCTGTCTGGTCTGTCTGGTCTGTCTGGTCTGTCTGGTCTGTCTGGTCTGTCTGGTCTGTCTGGTCTGTCTGGTCTGTCTGGTCTGTCTGGTCTGTCTGGTCTGTCTGGTCTGTCTGGTCTGTCTGGTCTGTCTGGTCTGTCTGGTCTGTCTGGTCTGTCTGGTCTGTCTGGTCTGTCTGCTCTGTCTGGTCTGTCTGGTCTCTCTGGTCTCTCTGGTCTGTCTGGTCTGTCTGGTGTGTCTGGTCTGTCTGGTCTGTCTGGTCTGTCTGGTCTGTCTGGTCTGTCTGGTCTGTCTGGTCTGTCTGGTCTGTCTGGTCTGTCTGGTCTGTCTGGTCTGTCTGGTCTGTCTGGTCTGTCTGGTCTGTCTGGTCTGTCTGGTCTGTCTGGTCTGTCTGGTCTGTCTGGTCTGTCTGGTCTGTCTCGTCTGTCTCGTCTGTCTCGTCTGTCTCGTCTGTCTCGTCTGTCTCGTCTGTCTCGTCTGTCTCGTCTGTCTTGTCTGTCTGGTCTGTCTGATCAGTCTGGTCTGTCTGGTCTGTCTAGTCTAGTCTTTTTTTGTTTGTTTTGTTTGTTTGGTTTGGTTTGTTTGGTTTGTTAGGTCTGTCTGGTCTGTTTGGTCTCCTCCAACAATTTCACTTATTTTTATCGTTTTCTCTTTAAGAATATTATTTTATTATTGAACCAATACCACATCGTTAATTACTAGCTACATTCAAGTTGTTAAATTCGAGAGCAAGCTCATGCGATCCAGTCGTGTATTTTATTTTTAATTTCACTTAAATGAATGTTTTGCTTTTTAAATCTCCCAGCTTGATTAAATTGTGCTTCTCCATTGGCATTTTTCTGTTTTCATATCAAAAAACAAGCAAATGAGTAAGTACATACCTCAATATCTTTTATTCTTCCTTCCTCAACATGCAATAGACACGGGCAGCACGGGCGTGTCGGCAATCATCTTTATGAAAACGCAATTGGGTCACCATCACAAGCAATCATAAAGTCGATTCAAACAAAAAGACATTCATACCTACTCGTATCTACAAAAAAAAAATCAAAAGCAAGACACAAAAGATAATGGTTGTGGCTGTTTGTTGTTGATATTATTGTTGTGTTGCGCTGGCTGGTGTCAATGCTGTTTTGGCAGACGTTTCTCATTTTATTGTCAATGACACGCACACCATTTGCTTACAGTAGATGTGATGTTCATATACCTACAATACAGGCATGCGTTTCAGATCCGGTGTAGGTTTTATAATTTAATAATGTACTGTGAAAATATTTTGAAACTTGACAATAAAACAAAAATAAGTAAACAGTTGCAAGGAAAAATTAAAAAAAAAAAAACGTAGGCTGTCCCTTAATTCGTCAATAGTATTTTAGGGCATAAATCTTTGTTCTACAGTAAGGGCATATCTCCAATTTTGACATCACTTATTAGGAATTTAAGAACAGTCTTACTTTGGTGTACCCTAACTCCTTTTAAATGCATCCTGAACTGCACGGCATTTGTTACAGGGAATATTTTAAAAGGAACATTTTTTTACTGGTACATTGTCATTTCCGTATCGAAGGCGTCATTTCTGTATCAAGTCCAAATTCTCAAAAACGCTTAAAATCAAGTGCCCGTGCACTTAAAATCATTAATTTATTCCATAGTTTATAACAACACTTAAATGTACATAATTTGTTCTTATATTTAGGAGTGGGGACATTTTAGGTGCTAAAAAGGAGCTTTTAACAGAGAATCACCCTTACCGTTAAAATATTCAAAACAAGGTTAGATAATAATTTTGATTTTTTTTTAAGATACCCATCAAAAAATAATACAAAATTGAGAGAAGGTTAAAATATAAAATATTATCAAAATGTCAAGTTTTTGTCTAGTTTGGGAAAGTCCCTAGTAAAATTTCAGTAGGAAAAATCTAAACGACGAACACTTGACAGATAATTAAAATAAGCCCTTGCTGGATTTCAGTACCAAAAATTTAGACGAGGGAGAAACTTTTCAAACACTCGTGAGGCCCTCCCTAGTAAAAACTTGTTGGATAAGTTTCGGTACTCCATCAGGAATGTCTCTTGTACACCAAAAATCAAAATTATAAGCACCATACAATTTCAGTATCATATGGCACTTTTTCTCCATTTTTTCTTATTTTTTTTTTTAATAACTCACGAGGAGTTTATTTTTTCACAAAATGATCTAAAAACAACTTGTACAATTATCTACAAAATAACATTAACGACATCTGTACGTTAATTCGCTCTTAAGTTATAGCGGTTCTACCTTGTAGTAGACTGTTTACATGGTGTTCCAGAGCCTTGTACTGAAATGAGACTTTCTTAGCAAAGATTAAGTAAACATAAAAAAAAATTATTGAAGTAATACAGATATTGTAACATTAAATTCGACCAAAACAATTTTGAATTAAAGCAGCCGGAACACTTCTTTTATCTTAATATTCTAGCATATCAAAACAAATCAGCTATTTAAAAAGTCTACATACCCTTAAAGAAAGTAAATAACAACAAAACTCATTTACGAACACATTTTTGTTCGTGAATAAAATTGACGAAAAGAGTCGAAATCCACTTGCATTTATCTATAATCTTATTTTAAGTTTGACGACATTTTTGCACATCACTATGTGAACCTACCGCTACCGTACGTTAAAGTTTGTCAATATTATGCATGTGTGGCGCTGTCATCGAATGCGATAAACATTACATATATAGGAAGAAGCGATAATGTCGAGCACATGAATATGACAAGTCGTCTTCTCACTTTGTGGCGCGCGCGATTTGTGTTGAATTAAGTTGTGTGTCATGTTGTGTGCGTGATTTGAAGGAAAATGTCAATCGATATGTTCAGTTCTTATACATAATGTACGTATATAGGTTTTTGCTTCGTCATTGGTGTAGTTTTTGTCGCTGGCATGAATATTCGGATACCTATTTGGATAGCACTTAAGCTGTTCTGCTTCTAGTTTGGTTGCTGTCGCTTGCTTTCACTGCAATACCTACCGTCTGAAAAAAAAAAAAAACAAAAAATGATCTAAAGAGTGATGCGCTTCTACTCCACTGCAAAATAAATTGCATATCTGATTTATCTGATGCAGCGTAATCGAATTTTATTTATGTGATCAATTGAATTTTTGTTCCATCATATTTGTCGTGGGAAAAGAACCAATCCAAAAAAAAAAAAAAAAAAAAAAAAAAAAACTGACAATTGGAACACTAACGTCACGACGACGGACGCCACCAACGGACGCTATGATGTGTCGTACCAGCCATTCGATAATGATTTCAATTTTAATTGAAATTTTGTGTTGCCGCTGAATAACTAACAAATGCAAACAAATAAAAAAAATAGATCGCACAGCGAAAAAATGCGTTTTAATTTCTCGATGTGCTCGTAGAATTTTATGCTCGACACACGTGGTAGTTTCCAATCTATAAAACTGACAAAGACGAGATGAATTGAATGAGTTTTTTTTTTTTATTTTGTGGCATTTGCTATCGAAAATGATTTACACTAAAAAGAGCGGTTTAATTCAATTCAATTGAAATACATTCAATATTAAATTGGGAAATTTAACATAAAAAAGTGCATACATGTGTGTACATATTTCAGCATTTCATACTGTAGGTATAAGGCTGTACCTCCGACGTATTTAATATTATTATTTAATCTATTTTTTTTTTTTTTTTTTGTTTAAATGTCAAAAGTTATTAGGACAGGGAAACGAGAAATATGAAAATTAATTGACGGCATGAAGGACACATTCAGTGAAAGGTTATCGCGTTAAAGCCTATTCTAATGAATGAAGGTATCTGTATGAATGCGTTTTTGTTTCGTTTTATTTTGTTGTTAACTATGTTTATACAGGTATGTTATTAGATCAGTGACGTCTTGTGGAGTTTTCACTAGAAGTAGGGTATTCGCTAAGTTTATTTTGCAACGAAAATTATCTATTGTTATTTTTTTTTTTTTATATTAAGCGCGTGCAAAAGGGGTTGTGACTACCCTTAAGATGATATACACAGCACGAGCTGTGCACGTTATAGTTCTTTCACATATCATTTTAAGAGCTCTCTTTTCAATTCTATCCAATAAACTCAAGTGGGTTATTGGAGCACCTGCCCAAATATGGGAGTTGTACTCAAGTTTTGGACGAATAAAGGCTTTGTAGATCACAGCCAGATCAGAAGGGGAGAAAAATTTCTTGCATCGACGGAGAAAACCAAAACACTTAGCAGCATTTTTGGCGATGTCGAATATGTGGTCGTTCCATAAAAGGTGGTCTGTGACACACATACCGAGGACTGAAAGCTTTTCGGTTTCCTCAATGCAAGTGCCACTCATGGATAGTGGCATGGGGGGTGGGTTTCGTTTTAACGACAGTAGAAAGCATTGAGTTTTTGAAGCATTAAACTCTACACGATTTTTTATTCCCCAATGGACAATGCTGTCGAGATCAGAATTTAGTGAGCTTATCATACGCTGCCGTTCAAGTTCCACATCCGAAGGACATGGATGAGAATCTGTAAACGAATATGAGAAGCTGAGGGTACTGTCGTCAGCGAAACAATTTAATGGATTAGAAGTTTCAGATAAAAGATCGTTTATGAATATAAGGAAGAGAGTCGGAGACAGAACGGAGCCCTGGGGCACACCAGCATTTATTTTGTGAATTTCAGACTTGAAACCATCCAATACAACTTGTATTGAACGGTCCGAAAGGTAATTTCTAATCCAACGAAGAAGAGATTCATCGATACCAAATGCACGCATTTTCGATAAGAGAGCTTGATGCCAAACTCTATCAAATGCTTTAGAAATATCAAGTGCAATAATCTTACTTTCTCCAAAACGATGTAAAGATTTGTTCCACTGTTCGGTGAGATATACCATCAGATCACCAGTGGACCTATTGCTACGAAAGCCGTACTGCCGGTCATTAAGAAGCCTTCGTTCTTCGAGATATTTCTTGAGCTGGAAATTGATCAGCGTTTCCATGACCTTGGAAAGAAGGGACGTAAGTGCAATCGGACGATAGTTTGAGGGTGAAGAAGATACGCCTTTTTTAGGGACAGGCTGGACAAATGCTGTTTTCCATCCACTCGGAAAGAGACCAGAAGAGTAGGACAGATGAAAAAGCTTACGCAGTGGTTTTGCCAGCGTTGAAGAACACCTCTTCAGAACAATGGGAGGGATACTATCCGGGCCAGCGGATTTGTGTATATCGAGATCTTTCAGAACTCTGGCAACAGCACGAGTGCGGAAGAAGATTTGTCCCATAGAATCATTTGCACTCTCAATTACAGGAGGAGTCATAACACTTTCAGGCAGCGACGAATTAACAGCAAACTGTGCTGCAAGCAAATTGGCTTTATCGATTGAGCTGACAAAAGGAGTATCGTTGAAGACGAGCGTTGGAACCGAGGACGAGGTGGTGTTTCGTATGTTTTTTACAAATGACCAAAAATTTGTACTACCTTTGGGACATTGTAGAATTTTTTGCCGTAATTTTTGATCATGTATAAATTTGGTTCGTCGAATATGAACGTTACAGGTCTTTCTAGCTTGTTGAAACTTTTTCCGGTTTTCCTCTGTAGGGTTGGCTTTATAACATCGGAAACTTACTTCTCTAACCCTAATAACCTCTTTACAGCTCGAATCAAACCATGAGTTTTCTTTGGGTTTGATAGGTTTCACCCTATTCGGGATAAAATTTCTCATTCCACAAAGAATTAAGTTTGTAATCATATCTGCACTGGAATCTACGTCACTATCGAGGAAGCATAGTGACCAGTTACAATACTACTAGTGTTATGCCTAAAAAAGCAGTGTACTGATCCGCCCCTGGATACACAAAATCAATAACAGCAATTTATCTGATATGCTTCGGCTTAGTCCATCATAAGAATTGCATGTAATGATACATACATATACTACATATAAAAACTAAGCCAAGGCACTGTGAGTGAAGTGGAAAGGAGAGATTAGGAATTACCGCTGTGCTATGCCTGTTTGTGGTTTGAGCATCATAAACGTCGCTACACGGGTGCACTTTTGTTGTTGTTTTTGTGCACTGCCACTTGCACTTGTTTTTTTTTATTTGTAGCTTGTTTAAGTATGTATGTAGTCTATTGATTCTATTGATTTGCGCGGCGCGATTTGTGTTGGTTTTGTATTTCTAATTATTTTTTTTTTTTATTTATTATATTTTGGGGGGAAATAGATATTTTATTTATTTATTTTTTTATAATAAGCGGCAATAGGAAAGGAAAAAAAAAAACAGAATACATATTGCAATTGATAGGGTTATTGACTAGGAAGTTCACAACGTAATTCACACTCCTACACACGTCCACTCACGGTGGGTTGCAGATCGGAACTTATGGTTATGGTGTTAACCTACCTATATACATTATGCATATACGACTCTATTCGACTACAGAAATATTTATGAATTATAAATAGGTTTATACAATACTTTCCGGTCCGATTGATTAGGCTTTTTGATTATATATTTTAAAAACTAAATATACCGATATAATAAACCGATCATCCATTTACCGAAGAGGTCGAAAAATCCATTTCCATTACTTTTACTACGTAACGAAAAAACTAGTTTGTACTTAGACGAAATAAATAAATAATTTAAGCTCTGGAAAAATATAAAGAAACTTATTTTTTGCCGTTTCAGCTAAAGCAATATCGTCTTAATACGAATTAAGTTACAAAAAAAAAAATGAAATTGTTCACTGATCCTGGCAAGACTTCTGGAGCAGAAGACCATAATTAGGTATACACTTAAAATAATATTCTTCGTAAAGTTATGAAATTCTTTGCGTTGTCTGAGTTTTCGTTGACTCCTCGCTAAATTTGCTTTAACTTACTCTGATTTTCCTCTTCTTAATATCTCTGTATGTTTAACATTTGAAAATTATTCTATTTTAATTAAGGACAGAGTTAAAACTTTTAATTAATTATTTAATTTAAAAATTATGATTATGCTTCTATTTTAATAAACGACATAGTTAAAACTTTTAATTATGCAAGGGCTGATTTTGTTGCACGTAATAGCTTCTTCAATAACGTAAATTATAAGGATTTAATGGAGGGTAAATCCTTAAAGGATGTGTATACTCATTTTAAAAGCATTGGCGCAAAATTTTAAACAACCTATTGTTAAGGGTTTAACATTTTACTAGTTAACAATTTCCTAAGCAATTTACTATCTATTCCAAAATTTTAAACCTTTTGCTAACTAGTAAATTGAATTTGTAGGGTTTGAATTTAATGAACACAATTTTTGTTTTTATGCGTTGTAAATTAATTATATGTTAACGGAAACCCATCTTGTGCTTGAAATAAGTATTCGATATTTATATTTTATCAATTTGACTTCATTATTTACAAAAAAAAAATGAAAAAAAGAAAAAAAAGTTGGGCACCAGCTGGACTCGAACCTGGAACATTTGGGTCTTCTCATATGGATTTAGTACGATACTAAAAAGATAAAATTGCCAGTTGGTGATTTTAACTTTAGTAAAATGTTAGGTGATAGTACGATGCTAAACTCGTTTAATTAGAAGATGAAGAAATTTAAATATTAAAATATTGAAATTACTTCTGTTTAAAATTGGCAAAACACAATTTTTAACCTAGTATCATACTGAAAATGATTTAACATCGCACTAAATCGTCTAAAATTTTGCGCCATTGTGTTTGAAGAAATAGAGAGTTTTGTTCCTACTAAAAGTAAGAAAAAAACTTAGGGTTCCGTGGTTCAACACAAGAATACAAAATTTAGAAAATTTCAAGAATAAAGCATTTAAGAGTTATAAATTAACAAATCTTTTTGAAGATCGTGTTAGATTTTTTCAGTTAAGGAAATAATTTGATTTGCTTAATAAGTTTTTATACAGGCAATACATAAATAATACTGAAGCTTGTATACAAAATAATTCTAAATGCTTCTGGGTGTTCCTCAATTCTAAAAAAAAAAGTTTCATCGTTTCCTCAATGTATGGAATATGAAAATCAAAAATCCAAGGATATTCAATCTTCTTGTAATCTTTTTGCTCAATTCTTTCAAACTTCGTATAACTGTGATATTTTTGAAGATATTGATCAGTTATATCCAAATATTAATCCTTTAACAAACTTTTTTGTTACTAAGTTTCTCAGTTCAGGATGTACTGAAAATCTTAAATGATATTGATACGACAAAAAAAGCAGGATTCGATTTGATTCCTCCTATTTTACTAGCAAAATACTCAACTTCACTGTGTTATATTTTATCTTGTATTTTTAATATGTCTCTGGCAACTGGTGTATTTCTGGAAGAATGGAAACTATCTTATATAGGTCCAGTTTATAAAAATTGTGTAAAGCACCTTGTGAAAAATTATAGACCTATTTCTAAGCTTTCGGCAGTACCAAAGCCTTTTGAAAAAATGGTTACACAAAGACTTTTCTTTTCTGTTAAGGAATCCTTATCCCCCTGTCAACATGGTTTTTTAAAAGGTAGATCGACTTGTACTAATTAAGGCCTGCTTCCTAATTTTTGCAGCAATCAAATGGAAAATGGGAAACAAGTGGATGTTCTCTATACTGACTTTGTAAAAGCATTCGACCGCATACACCATGGTCTTCTACTGCAGAAATTAATAAAGTTAGGGTTTAATAAATCTTTCCTCAAATGGTTAAAGTCATATTTATCTGATAGAAAGCAAATGGTAAAGATAGGTGTACCTCAAATATTATAGAAGTTGTGTCGGGTCTTCCACAAGGAAGTCATTGGGGCCCACATCCGTTTATTATTTTTGCTAATGATCTACCGGCTGTATTGAGATATTGCAATTGTTTGATGTACGCAGATAATGTAAAGATTTTTCTTTCAACATCTTCAATAAGAGATTTTATATTGCTGCAGTTCGATATTGATAACGTTTTAAGTTGGTGCAATTACAATCACTTGGAATTAAACTATGCAAAATGTAAAATTTTCAGTGCAACAAGATCTCCATATCCTATACATTTTGAGAACAAATTTCATGAGTACAGTCTTCTTAGAGTTAATGTTATAAATGATCTTGGAGTTCATTTTGATTCAAATCTGGACTTTAGAACTCATATTGACTACATTGTCTCTAAAGGCAATTCCTTATAAGTTTTCTTAAAACGGAATTCAAATGATTTTAACAATGCTTATACGTTAAAGACACTATTTATGTGTTTAGTTTGACCTATCTTGGAATACTGTTGTGTCGTTTGGTCGCCATTCTATGATAATAATATCTTGAGAATAGAAAGAATTTAAAAGAGATTCACCAAGTATGCCTTGAGGAAATTAAAGTCGGTTGGATCTTTACCAGACTATGAATCAAGGTGTTCTCTTATAGATTTAAAAACGCTTAAATGTCGAAGAAAAGTTCAATGTATTTTATTTATAAAAGATGTATTAGACAATCGATTATCTTCAATCGATTTGCTTTCCTTAATACCTTTCTACGTTCCGATACGAATCTTCCGAAATAGATGTGAATTATTTTATACTGTTCCTCATAGGACAAACGACGGGTTGAATGAACCCATAACTCGTTCTTACGGCTGGCCACGAGACGAGAAAAGTCTCGGTCTCGATCTCGGTCTTGCATGACGATACCGAGACGAGACTGTATATTTGGACCGAAATTTACAAAGACTCTTAATAAATTAAATCCAATTTCAGTTAAATATATATTTTTTTCTGCACGTGTTCAAACTATAATCGAAAATATTTCGTTCCAATAATCAACAATTTGGCCGGAAATCGTATTTTTCGAAGACGAGACCGAGACGAGACCAAGACGAGACTTTACGAGACCGACACGATACCGAGATGAAACTGAACATTTTCAATTTAAACGAGAGCGAGACGAGACTTACAAAAGTCTTGCAGAGTCTCGTCTCGTGGACAGCCCTACTCGTTCTTTGAAACTTTTTAATAGAGTATGCGATGAAATTGAGTTAATTAATTCCATGCCTTTGAATTATTGATGTTTAAATTTTGAATTATTATGTAATAACTCAGAAAATTGTATATTGTAAATAATATATTTAAATTATATATTTAATTTGTAATCAGCAGATCTTGTAATCAATTGATAAATAAATAAATAAATAAATAAATTCGTTGGCCCAATAAAACACTTATTTTAATAAATATGTTGGTTGATGATAGCTTTAATTGTCTCAATGAAAGTGCATTCATACACTTTTTCCCTTTAATCTAAAGTCACTTGTTTATTTTGATGTAAGCTTTCATGATACAACGGAAAACATTCATGAAATTATGTTGTCACTTAACGATAACTCAACGTAGAAAGTTCGTTCAATAATGAACATTTTTCCGTTGTGTAATGTTAAATAACTAAGTCAACGCAAGAAGAGTAAATTAATGAAAATCAAAATTAAATCTGCTTTTTTTAAGTTCACACTTGGTTCTTGTCAAACATTTTACAAAAATAACAAGAACACACAAGAAAATTGCGTGTTGACAACGTGCCGCACATTTTCTTTAAAAAGATACATGTGTGAACTAAATAAAATAAAAAAAAAATCTAATACAACAAAATAAAGTCATAACAACTACATAACGTATGAATTTGTTGACTTAATGAATAAATAATTAATCAACGAATGCATTTTACTTTGAATTATAAAATAAATTCATAAACTATACGAAAAATATCATAAATTAATGAAATATTTTCATTGGCTCGACGAAAAATATCACATTTTAATGAAATAAGTTCATTGAGTGAA
Organism: Melangyna quadrimaculata; assembly: GCA_949320155.1. Lineage (NCBI taxonomy): Eukaryota > Metazoa > Arthropoda > Insecta > Diptera > Syrphidae > Melangyna > Melangyna quadrimaculata. Next base: position 201,843,731 of record OX439483.1, on the reverse strand, counting down.
CGAAAAATTTCGTTAATGAAATTTTACGGCGACTTATGTAAATATTGCATTGACTCAACGAAAATTCGTTATTTGATGAACGCCTTCATTAAGGAACGAACATCGGCTAAATTGTTATTAAAAAATCATTGAATAGATGGAGTTATTCGTTGTATTTACGTAAGGATTTGGTTCAGTGTAGTTTTGACAATAAAGCAGCAAATATTGCATAAAGCTTTTTTGTCCTTGGTTTTAAGCTTTTGTTACAATTTCCTAAAAGTGATGTCTGCACGCTAGGTAGAGTATTTCTCGGACATTTTTTTTTCCGAACAGAACACAAGCTCCATTTAAACTGAAAGTTCCGGAGTTGATCATGTATTTGAAAGTCAGATTTTGCTTGTCAAACTTCGAATTCATTTTTTTTTAAACTCTTTAAAGTCATTTGACCTGACCCAGATCACGTAATACTAAAACAATTGTTCGGTAGAACGATCGTCGTTTTGACTATTTCTCTCTCTATATATTCCTATATTTGTGTATACAGACAGCTATCGTCAAGACGACGATCGTTTAATCGAATAATCGTTTTAGTCTTACACGATCGGGGCCATGATTTTTTTTTCAAACTTCGTATTAAGTGGTAGTTGCCCGTAGCATAATGGTCAGTGCGTTGGACTGAATCGCTGGAGATCTGGATTTGACTTCCCAGTCCCGTCCACCTATAAACTAAAGAAGTTTTTTTTTTCAGGCCTACTGCCTCTTGCGAGGAACTGACAAAAAAAAGTGCATCTCGTATAGCCGTTCGGATTCGGCATAAAATTCTTGGTCCCTTCCATTCCTGTCAACATGCGCACACAGGAATATTTGCGAGTTGTTAGTCACTAGGCCCTGGTTCTTCACGAGCCGTTGCGCCACTCAATTAATTTATTTATTTATTTTTATAAAGTGACTTTTAAACACTTTCTAGATTAATTAAAAAAATCTTGTTCCTAGAACGTTCTCGTATGACGAGACCGAGACGAGACTGTATATTTGGAACGAAATTTACATAGAGTCTTATAAATTAAAAAATCCAATTTCAGTTAAATATTTATTGTCTTCTGCACATAAATTTAAACTATAATTGAAAATATTTCGTTTCAATAAATAATAGGTTGTCCGTATTTCGTATTTCGACGAGACTGAAACGAGACTTAATTATACGAGATCGACACGAGACCGAGACGAGACTGAACATTTTCGAGACGAGACTTACAAAAGTCTCTCCGTGTCTCGTCTCATGGCCAGCCCTACTAAAAAAGTCAAAAGTTGAGTTAACTCAGGTTTTACTTTCCCTGGATTCTTGTTGAGTGTCCAAATGCATCAATAAGCTTTGGAAATACTCGTTTCAGGGGACATTAGTTAGTTATTTTCGATCACTGTAGTAGTTTAGTTCTAAAGTTCAATTCGATAGTGCCATACTAAGTGAAAATTTCCCACGCCATAAACACTTATACGAACGGCTGTGATGTCTAAATGAAATAAGTTTTTCTCTTCCCATTAAAATTGATTTTTTCTTCCCAAAAGACACTATGCTTTAATTCATAACTCCAAACGTCAATTTTCCAGGGAAAATTCATAAGCAGTCTCTTATGAGGTGAAGGGAAATAATTCCACGGGAATCTGCTCCACATGTGAATTTATTTCACTTTTAGTGGGAATCTGCTCCACTTTTCAAATTGGAATTGATTCTCACCGAGAGCGAGAATATACTTCACCTTAAATTTTGTGGAATTGTTTCTCATCTAAAACCGCGCGAATTTTTAATATTTTTTGCATAATACTTCGTTGCTCCGCTTAGGGTATGGTCAGTCACTAGGCAGGCGCCTATGTTGTTGCTTTGAAAAGTGAAGCAGGTTCCCACTAAAAGTGAAATAAATGCTCATGTGGAGCAGATTCCAGTGGAATTATTTTTCTGCAACCTCTTATGTATTTCGCTTAGGTGTAGTTTTTTTTTTGTTTTTTTTTTTTTAATTTTAAGGTGGTTGTTGTTGCTAATCATTCTAGCCGTTGAAAAACTGGCTAAAAACTCACTTTTAATGTAATTTTACAGAATGATAGAGTAGAATTTGAGGCAAACCACAGTTTTAACCGCATTTCTCGGGATCTTATTCCATCTGCAGTGGATGTTTTGCATTTTTTCCAACATTTAAAATAATTACTAACAACTGTGTAACTTATTTTATGTTTGGTTGATTTTTCTTGGCCTTTTTCTGCTTCAGAAAACGTTTCTACAAACCTCATTTTTTGTTTTTTTATTTTTTTGTCTTAAATATTTCAAACTTTCGTTTAAAAAAATTCCAATCTGTAACCTCAAACAAGTGACGGGGAGTGTACACATAATAGCTAGTACTTGCGACCCAGTCGTGTATTTTATTATTATTAAAAAAAAAAAAAAACACAAAATTTCTACGGAGGACATGATGTGTGGTAGAGACAGTATTATGTGCTAACATTTTGAGTTCCTATGTAAACAAAACTCATAGCAAAAGGATTCGCGATAAAAAAAATTACTTCGACGATGCGATGTTTACTTCTGGCTTGGGGGAAGCTTTTTGTCCTGATTCCTTATTTCCTTCAACATCGAAAATAAACGGTATTGGATATGTGCAACCGTCAACTAAACACTTTTTTTTGTCAACTATTTTCATGCGGTTGGCGGTGATTGAGGAAATGTATCTTGGTTTCGATTTGTGATGTGATTGTATCCAGAAGTTTTGAGTACAACGGAAAGAGAATTGAAGGAGCAAGGAGCATTAAAGTGGAGTATATTTAACTTGTAAACAAAAGTTAAAAAAGATATTAATTCAATGTTGTCACTTGCAATGATGTGTAAGTAGAGATACTAAACTATTAGAGCATGTTATGTATTTGTACATCAAAGCAGATGTTTCTCGCATCGAGAGGACACAGACAGACGCAGTATCTACTTCCATCAAGTTGAAGACGGATTTAAATCCTTCAGGGAGGGCTATTGTCAATCTTGCTGTGAAGTCTTATAGTGGATGGAATTCTAGAAAGTCTTAATTGTGCTGTATGGGCGTCACTGATGACTTCAGATTAACAGCCTAGGGAAATTTTAAGAAACTCTCTTTGATTTAATACAAGGCGAACTAAGAATCACAAGTAAATGATGTCCATTTGTAGGTCTAAATATTTACCCTACAAATACGACAATCCTGCAAATTCGGTTATCTGGTGAAGACAAACAAATAAACTGGAGGTTAAAAACTTAGGAATCACACTATAGATAATAAACACTTTAATGCAACAAACATGTAGAGATAAGCATCGAGAAAGCTCCCAAAGGCGCATATGCAAATGTAGTACTGCAAAAATTAAGACTTGCCTTAGAGCTGCGATGTAGGTAATTCCATTTTTCACCTAATACCATTACCAGAGGTCATGAAAAGTACTATTGAGGGAACAATCATGAGATTTGCCAAGGGAAGAACTGCGACTGAAAAATATTTGGGCTTCAGGAACAGAGAATGCATCTCCAGGTCGACAGTAACAAGCCTTCTCAAAAGTCAATTAAAAGTATAACTTTTAAAAGTATAACTTCGAGAAAAAATGTCAGTACGGATTTTAGTAGAAACGTAGAGGAACAGGCGAAATGAGGAACTATGCTGGTAAAGAAAATGCCATCAAAATAGTGTACTGATTGATTGTGAATCTCTTAAAGGGACTAGGGCAGGAACTTTTGAGCCGAGTGCCAAAAGTCAAATTTTCGGTAGCAAATTTCCAGTCGGAAGTAGCCGTAGGTAAACGTGCAGAACGAAACCTTTAAACAAACTACTAGTACTACTTGTCACATAGAGAAGCCGCACTTATAGCGGAAAACTCCTTTGCCATTCGCTCAAAACTCTTAAGGGAATGTTCGGGGAATCATAGACTCAGATTCTTTGGGTATGGGGTCACGTGGGGCCATGCTGGTCCATGGTAATGAGCAGGTAGACTCCGCCGAAACAGAAACAACAAATTTTCTAAAAGGACTTGAGCCCTATTGCAAATTAGGAGAAAATGTGATTAAAAATAGGATCAAATAGGAAACAACTCCCAAACAATAGGGCACTTTGGAATTATAACCACGAATATTAAGAAGCCTGCATCAAACTAAGCGGAAAAAGCTTAAAAAATGATAAAACTGCAAGCTAAGAAGTCATCTCAGCATCTCAGTATTCTTGGATTCTGCAACTCTCACAAAGAAACATTCGTCTAGATTTAATAAAACTGCATAAAACTGCATATTCAGGACGACGCGACGTTCTTAGTGGTGCAAAACACCTTTAACCTCCGAAGAATAAGTCCTTCAAGGAATTTGCCGGTGTTTTTTAAAAGGAAAATGGGATGATAACCAGAAACGGTACCCTTCTTGACTTTCTTCGGTATTGGTAGTATTTTAGCTGTCTTTCATCTCAGCGGAAAATATTACAGTAATTTCAGTATGTGTTTGCTGCAGCTGCTGAATCGTTCACTCGACTTCCTCGGAGAATGCAGGGTCGTAGGGCTGTTTTGGCACAAAATTTTCTTCAAAATATTCGGCAAATGCGTCCGCCTTTTCCCGAGAAATCATGAATTCCACGTGTCTGGTGCTGATTTTGTATGAAATTTGTTTTCTTTTTCCGATGATCTTGTTGATCATCCAGAGCGTTTGTTATGGTGCGATCCACCGATTCTATATGGATTCCTCTATTTCAGTGTTGTTGAGGTTTTTGTTGGAAACCGGTATCACAATGGTTTCCTCAATTTAGCTTTACAATCTTTCGATATACAAGCGCTTGTAGTTGATGTATTCTTCGCTCACTGGTTTCACTGGTTGATGGTCTGTTAATGAGGTTTGACGCTACCAGGAAGAATTCCAACCAGGGGTCTAACTATGTACCTAATCCGATTCTACAATAAACATTTTCGAATTCGTAAAATCTCAATTGGCTAATTCTATAGCATGCACTTTAAAAATTAAATAAAACAGTCATTGTTGGAGATTTTGTGGCAACGAGTCGGAAGTATTAACATTTGATCCTTCTTCCATGCATAGTGCAACTTCAAATAAGCTTTGAAAACAACTATCGTATGGATTCGAAAGCAGAATAAATTTACGTAGTAGGCTCCCTGGATTGCGTCCTTGGAAATGTTGGCTTCGCTTGAAAAAAAAAAAACACCAAAAACGAATGGTTCTCAAAATATTCATCCAACCAGTACCACAGCTAGTTTCCAGCGTCAGATGAGGTTGTGTCATACAATCTTGGGTGTCGGGTGTGCTAGGTTGCTGAAAATAAAAAGATCGTGGTTAATATCAGTTTTTGTGAAACTGCATTTGTTTAAAATGCTGAAGATAATTACATTTACGTCCTCTTCGACTTCTTTAACGACAGCTATAGCTTCGAACGATCTTATCTTTAGGATCACCACTTGATAGACTTTTATGTTTTCCTTAACGAAGATCGCTGTGCCTCTCCTGCCTTGAACATTTGTCTTTGTCTGTTCGAAAGATGTTGTATCTAGGGATTTTGTTTTTGTCTTAAAACATCGATGTTTGCCATCGATGTTTCGAATCCGAATTTGGAGCGATGTTTTAACATCGATGTTTTTTGGTTTTCTTGTCACAGAATTTTTAAAATTGCCTGCTTTTGCAAGCGGAGTTTGTATTGCTTGGCTTGTAATCACAGCCAAAAACTTGTTTTTGCATTGAACGCGCTCATGCATTCTTCCCCAAGATAGTTGACAATGACAGCTGACAATATCATTAAGAAAGCGGAATTAAAAGAACAAATGAATATGAACAAACGCCTTCAAAAAATTGAACTCAATTGTATTCTGGCACTGGCAACTACATTAGGTCCAAGATTCAAATTACTCCATTGAAAGGATCATAAAATAATTTCTTATTTGAATGACTTCATAAGAGATGAAAGGAATGTGGCCAATATTTTAGATTCTTCCGAAGAGTCCGAAAAAGAAGAAAGGCTTTTTGATATTTGGATATATCACAAAAATTTGATGCATCTAAACATCAAGTCCAAACAGTCCTCTTCCTCCATCTTTACAACAACGGAGTGCAGATTTATCTGGGGTCAGCTGTAGCAACTATAACTCAAAATCTGGTAGAAATGTGGAATGATATGAAAAATGTATTTCCGGGTCTTTATAAACAGGCTACCAAATATTTGCCCATTTTGGCTATGTGCGTCGGTTCCAAGTGAACGACTTTTTTCTAAAGCTGTGGCAACTATTACCTGTTGGTTAATAGTTGCCACAGCTTTAGAAAACACCGTTTGAGAGGGAAAAGATTGACCAAGTTGTTATTTTTAAATTCTGGTTTGAATTAATAAAGTAATACTTTTTTCCTTATTTCTAAATGACTGCTTATCTCTTTTCTCTTAGGTAGAACCTAGGCACTTTATAAGTACTTTTTAGATGGCTCGCTAAAAAATTAAAGAAAAAAAAAAATGAGAATTCCTTAGCTTTATTTTTTGGGCTTTTCAAAAAACATCGATGTTTTTGAGGCCGATGTTTTTGACATCGATGTTTTTTTTTAGAAACATCGATACATCGAACCATCGATGTTTTTTTGTACGATGTTTGCACTTGTATCCCCTGTAGTCTATGTTGTTTGGCTTGGTGACGTTAGTTTCGCTTATAAAGGCTATGTCCGGTGAGTGCTTCTTTAGAAAGAGGTGGAATGTCGTTCTTTTCAATATGATGTACTATTCACATTGTACGTGATTATCTTTAGTCGGTTAATGCGCAATATGCGCTGCAAAACTCGATGATAAAGGTGGCCAAGGCAACAGACTTTCCATCCTTGCTTAGCGAAGCGAAATTGTTGGGCACTCCAGTCGCAGTGCATTTAGACCCAACATTAATTCATGGTAGAATTTGCATATTATTAATTTTTTTTCCGTTGGACCGAATTACGCGTGCTCATACAAGAGTTGCACTAAGCCACCTCCTCCTCCCGATTACTGAAACTTAATTAGTATTTTATGCAGAAGTACATACCTAACTTCGTTTCATCAAGAACATCCGTAATAAGAGTATTGAATTTTTAAAACAAAAATAGTAAAAACAAATTTGTTTTTGTTTTTAAGAGAAAGTGTCTAGCAATTCAGCAAAAAGCTTACACCGAAAACAAAAAAAAAAAATCAAAATATAATACAGAATTTTGTTTCTTGTTTTCTGCGTAAAAAAATTGCTGAGTTGCTCTCAAAAAACACGGTTATTATGTAGTTTAAACTTTTTGAGTTTGAAAATTAATTTTCCAAAAACTGTTTATTAAAAGAAGCTTACAGACTGAAACGAATTAGGTCAGTTGGATGACTTATTTTCATTTTCGCCAGGTTTTGAGAAGTAAGAACTTTTATAGCCCTTGAAACTCTCTATTGGCACAGAACATCCACAGCACTCCCGATGCCAAAATGTAGTCTTAATCGACCAAATTAGCTTCGTATTTATTTATATTAATTAATTTGTTTTTAATTAAGTATCGTTATAAAGAGCTCATCGTAACTCCATTTTGTTATTCTCATAAATAATTCTTCTTAATCCACAATATACTACGCTGAGTGTGCGTTCTTGCACAACGCCAACCCCAACATACAGAACTTCATTATGTTGGAAAAGGGTGTGCATGTGGATACCGGAAAAACACACTTAGACGTGTAGAGTTTGATACAAAAAAAAAAAAAAAAAACGGTAATCAGTTTATTGAGAAAAAAAAGTAGACATGGATGATTTTGTTGATGTTGATGATGGTGGTGATGGAAGAAGTCGGCTATGGGGCTATGAAGATGGTAAGATCTTTATGCTGCCGCTACTTCTTTGCTAATCAATAATTCAAATAGGAAATCGTAACAATTCTTGTTGAATGAAATCGATTTTCATCTTTTTTTTTCTCGTCTCGGTAGGAAGATATCTAACTGGAGGACGAAGAGACGCGAATTGTATTTTTTATTCAGTTTTTTTTTTTTTTTTCATAAATGTGTGTGTTTTATATTGACTTTTGTGATTTTTCTTGGAAATTGGATACCTTCCTATTTTGTTTTTATTTTATTTTATTTCTTTTCGATTTTCATTTTTCGTTTAGAAATACAAAAAGATTAACTGGTGATTTTATTTTTTTTTTTTGTATTATTATTTTCTTTTCATCAGTCTGTTGTTGTTCATTGTTTGTTGATTTGAATACATTTTTTGTGTGTGTTTGCAGTTATGTATTTTACAGTCTGGATCGCTGGATTGAAGAAGCCTTTTTTTTGAAATTTATTTTAATTCGATAGAGTTATGTGTAATTTTTTATTAAGCTTATGAATAGGTAACAAACTAAGAACACCCGTACAGAGCGATTCGCATAAGAACCGAACAAAATCTTAGGATTTAAAAGAAATTTTTGAAAATTGTCGAAATTTTTAGATATGAATATTCAATGGCGCAAAATTATAGTCACCTCCTATTAACTAGGTTAAGTACATGCTAGGTAAAACCATTTTTATTTTAAAAGCAGGTACTAATTTTGTATCAATTTATAAACATTTTTTAACCTACCTACAACTATTGTAACTCTTTAGTCCTACCCCCACTTAATTTTTGTCGAACAGGCCCAAAAATGAACAGTTTTGGGAAGCAAACAAATGAAATAAGACAGCAGACATAACACCTAAACAAAAAACAATCGGGAAAACATAGAAACAAAAAAAAAAAAAAAATTAATGATGAAAATATATCCAATAAACCACAAACATAGGTACATACATACATGAGTTTTTTTTATAACTTTGTTGCATTTTTTTTTCTATGAAGGTAAACTGAGGTAGGTAGAGGGTAGGGACGAAAGTGAGCAGACCAGACAGAGTGATCTTTTAAAATAAGCATCGAGAGTAAAATTATTCTTTTATACATTTTTGGATTTCGGAAATCACTTGAAAACATTTTAGAATGCCATGCGACTAACAGATAGGTTATTTGGATCAACTGAACCCCATTTTAAAAGATAAAAGGTACTTTCCTCTGTATTAAATTTATTACAAGCCGCTAACGACAAAGTGGTCTTTATTACGACTTGTCAAAGTACTAATTTTGATTTTAGTATCTACTAAAATCATTTTAAAGTGAACTTTAATGTGACTATAATTTTGCGCCAATGTTTTTAATTAGCATTCTTAAAGCTGACAAAAAAATCTAACTAAAGGTAGGTTGTAGGTGAGAGTGGGTATATATGGATGGGACACTTTTCAGTAAAAACTCAATTATTACTCTCAACTTATAAATCATATCTGCACAAAAGGGGTGGCAATGGCACAGTGGATACAGTGTTTGACTGCTAACCTGGACGTGTGGGTTCGAGCCCCAATCCTAGACTCAGTTATCCAGTTTCAACTGGATACCACACGTGGAATTTCATGAGATAATTAACACTTAATTCTCAATCCACTGTGCAAAAAAAATCTTTACTTTCCTTCTATTCCTTCTAACTAGTGCCGTGCATTGCATTTAAAAGACCTGAGGTCTTACAGGCATATAGTTAAAATTCTTATAAATATTATTATTATTATTATTATTATTATTATAAATAAAATTTCGTAAGATACGATAAAATTGTGACAAGCTATTAATAACACAAAGGTTACCAGTAGGCCGATTCTGAAAAGCGCTGCGGATCGCTTTCATTGGCGGATACGTATTTTCTTATTCTCAAAAGTGCTTTTGCTTTCCACTTTTTGTTCGAAAGCGATAGGTTTCTAGGTGACGGATTGTGGGCGAATTGAAAAAAAAAGAAAAAAAAAAATGCAAATATGAATAATTTTGCGCTTTTGAGAATAAGAAAATACAAATCGGCCAATGAAAGCGATCCGTCGCGCTTTCCAGAATCGGCCTGCAGACCTTTACGAGAATACAAGTTAAAATTCATTCCATGCACCCCCTAACCGTGTCCCATTCCTCCTGGTTGCAGGAGGATTGCGACAGCTATGTGGTGCAATGGGACGGCTATGGACCACTTGTATTCAGTTCATAAAATATTTTCTTTAACCCTCTACCGCACGCACTATCATCCACTGAAAATATAAACACTAAAATCTCGTTTTTATTTTTCATTTTGTACAATTAAGAGACTAAAAATCCAAAAAATTGTTGAAGCTAATTTTATTAAAAGTTATTAACTTTTGCCATGTATGGCTACTTGTGCAGTTACACATTTTTCAAACATCACAAGAAAATAAATATAGAATTTAGTTCAAGTAGTAAAAAAAAAACAAAAACGATTTCTTTAATATTCATTGCAAAAATAAGAAATAAGTTACCACAAAAAACATTTTTGCAAATATTCATTACAAAATAAACTAAGTTCGAAGTGATGTGAAGCAATTTCGGTCCTTGTTCATACACAGATTTAGTTTGAATTTTTTTGCACATTGTAAATGTCCTGTACCCGAAGTCATTTTGGAACTGCTGCCTTGTTTTTTGCTATTCGGGAATATGATCCATAGAGTCAAAGCGAACAGAATTCAGTGAAATGTCATGATGCCTTTTTTTTATTGAAGGATGAGATGAAAAAACCAAAATCCAAGGATTTGAAGCAATTTTAGTCTTTTGTCGTTTTGGAGTGTTTGAAGTTGAAGCACGCCGACCCCTTTTCAGATATTGTCGACTCCTGGCAAAGGCATTCTTTTATAGCTGAAAATAGGCATATATAAAAATGAAAAGATTGAATATCCATCTTTTTGTGAATGCACAAGCAGCCATATATGGCGTCCCTGAATATTGTTGTGAATGGATATGGAGCCATATATGGACGTTCCCAAAAACGCGCCGTGTTTTGAATTCCACAAACATAATTGCAAATTTAACTATTTAATTCTATTTTACAATATCGAATCTTACTTAACAGCCTTTATATTATTCGCCTTACCAATAATAAATAAACTTTTATTTCCATATTTTTTCACTACTCTCTCCCTGCAAGAACTGTAAGATTTTATTGTGTTTTTTTACTACTGCGCAAAGAAAATGGAACAAAATACACAAATATCTATTCTAAACGATCAAAGTGCTATTTTTCCAGTGGCAGTTGCGCAATCGCAGTAGTGGGTGTTTAAAAATCAGAAGCCATATATGGCTTCGTGTGCAGTAGAGGGTTTTAAAGCTTAAAATCTTTTTTTTTCCCTTACAAAAAAACTCTAAATAAGTTTTCTTTTTATTTAACAAGGCAAAAACATAACAAGGAAAAATATTATTCACTTTAAACAAAAAGGATTAAAAACAAACAACTTCATTTTTACAAAAATTAACGATAAAGCGTAAATAAGAAGATAGGAACAATTCAGATAAGTAGGTATTTCAGTCGGGACAATGATACAAATTTTGATTTTAAATCCACGCTAAAGGAAAAAATATCCCATAGCTTCCTATTATTTGGTGCAACACGCTGGGCTTGAGATAGCTTCGGAACTACGTCTTACCTTAAGACTGGACTCAATTGTGGAATTCACGAAATAAATAGACTCAGATCCATAAGTACTTCTTGGTCATCAGAAAATATTTGGCGTGCCTGTTTGATTTATCGGAATTCGAGCTAAAAAGCTGATTCTGATCTTATATGCAAGAGCCACTGACCGTATAGCTCCACTCGTCACTTCCCCTGTAGCCGCTTGAATTTCAGTGGGTCTGGAAGTCTTCCGCTTCCAATCATTTGAAATGTGTTGAACCAAAAAATAAACATAAGATAAAACTACAAACCTTCATTGACCAAAAATTGATGCTGTAGTGATGGGACAGTGTCCCATTCCTCCCATCTAGAAGTGTCCCAATCATATGGCAGGGCACTTAATTATCAAAAGATCACTTAAAACATGACACAAACTAAACAAAATTAGAATTAATTCACTTCGTAATAGATGTAAACAGCTATTTAATTCACTTTTGTGTAAAACTCATTTTTTTTCACTCAAAGTTTACGTAGGAAATTTACTTTTGTATGCACAAAATACATTTTTTGATTTGCACTGCGTAAACCCAACTGCGCACAAGACCTGCTTCGTTGACCGAAAGATACACACTTAAGAACAAATTTGTGATCAGCAGAAACGAAAAAAAGGAAAACGACACGTTGAGGCAAATGCTTGTGTCCCATTCCTCCTGTGTCCCATACATACCCACTCTCCCCTACATAAATTGTCTAAATATATTAACTTCACAGGCCCATCAGAATGCAATATATTTGTCTTCAAAAGCTACAGGCTCATACTCAAACGATTTTTTTTTTAAAGAAAAACCTACAAAGGCTATTCAATAACAAGACTTTAGAAAAAAAAATCCAATTTTGACTTTCTCCATTTCACATACCTTATAACATGTTTGCCCAACGGCTTTATTTAAGGACATCAAATAAAAACCTAAATGTTCCTGTTAGAAAAAAAAAGGAATAAGTACATCCACTCACATGAAAAAAAAAAAAAAAAAAAAAGAAGTTGTGTTTGTAGGTACATACATATGTATCTACATGAAATGTCCTTTCAAAATGAAGACACATAGGAACATCGACTCTTCAAAATCCTATTACCCATCACAATAACATAGCTTAAAACATATACAAATACATACATATGTACATATACATACATAAGTACACTTTCAATAAAATATCCTCAACCACATGGTCCACTTGTTGGTGTTTAGTTCTTTTTATTGATTTAGATCGACAAACAACTTAGAAGTAGTTTAAACATTTCAATCTCATTTGCAATCAACTTACACACCATGTTGATAAAAAGCAATCCATATACTCGAGGTTGTCAAATGTCAGCAAATATACACATACTCACACATAACTACATTCTGTGTTCATAAATTAAAGTTGGAAAATCTACTAAATTATCAAGCCATCCTAAAATTGTTGGTGTACTACATTACTTCCTTTTGGGACAAAAACATTTAGGAAGTGCTCAGTTTGGTATTTATTAATTCAGATTAGTACAGTCGGAATGTCATTTGACATGCATCCTTTTTTTTTTTTTTTTTTTTTTTTTTCAATCGTTAGAGGGGTTGATAAAGAGTGACCACGGGGTTTCCCGGTGACCACGCTCAATGTAATTTGATGCGAAACGTTCGGGGTGAGTACAAAATCGCACTCTTATTTTAAATAACGCGGCTAATCCGAAAATTAATTAATTATGTCTATAAACAACCGTGAAAACCTTAAAAGTTATAAAGAGTTATCAGTCTGATTTTCGACCACGCCCAGCTCTTTTGCGTTGACCGCCATCTTGAATTTAAGGTTGACTAGTTTTTGTTAAATTACTCGCCAATTTTCAACTTTTGACGAAAAATTTGTTTACAGAAAGAGTTAAAAATCTAATTTTCTACAAATTTGGTTATAATAATTTTTTGTCGACGGTTGATAATATTCGAATTAAACGCGAAAATATGATTAAACTTACAGTTTATTACTATTTTTGAGAAGGATTAAGAAGGCGAAAGTACTATAACTTAGGTGGCAAAAATAAGAACGGATTCTTAGTAGTAGCCCGTAGCGTAATGGTTAGTGCGCTCGACTGTCACGCTGGAGGTCTGGGATCGCTTCCCAGCCTCGTCCACCTAAAAACTAAAAAGTTTTTTTTCAGGGCTACTGCCTCTTGCGAGGAATTGACAAATCCTCCAAGAGTATCACTTGTCACGAATAAGTGCTTCTCGTCTAGCCGTTCGGATTCGGCATAAAATTGTAGGTCCCTTCCATTCCTGTCGAAAGGCGCACAACGGAATGGTTGCGAGTTGTTAGTCACTAGGCCCTGGTTCTTCATGAGCCGTTGTGCCACCCGATTTATTATATATTCTTATGGAGGGGTAAAACAGAAGTATTTATTGCTACGGGAGGGGGATCTAACTAATCCTGTTAAGATAGGAGGGGCACTCTTTTTTAATAAAAGACTTCGAATTAAAAAAAAATAATAAAACGACGACGGCATCACCTACAGTAAAGTACTATGCCGTATTTGGAGCCAGAAGTCTGGTCTCTTATATTATTTTTGAATAGCTTACCTCATTTCTAAAATTACGTTTTGAAAAATTCGATTTCAAACTAAACTTTACGAAGAAAATGGATAAAATCACAACCCATGTACCTTAAATTCAAGATGGCGACCAACGTTAAAGAGCTAGGCGCCGAAAAGAATTCTTAACACTCTTTATGAACCCCTCTTATGATTGAGAGAACAAAAAAAAAAAAAAAACACTAATTTTTTGCAGTTCAGAATTTATTTTTGTATAATTCGACTGGGCTAATAGATTAAAGGCACTTGTGGGTTTGGTACTGATAATTTTCTTTTTAACACCCAATTATTGAAACAATTTTTAATAAGATCATTACCATCTCTCACCATTTTTGGCAAAAGGTTTTTGTGGCGCAGGGACATCGCTCAACAGGGCATAATTCCAAAATAGACTTATGTCCCACATTGGTGGGACATAAGTTCAACATTTGAATTTGGACTTATGTCTCACTCAAGTGAGACATACATACGTCCATAGAAAAAATGTACGGAGCTATGTCCCACTTGACTGTTCTGTTTTCAAAAAAGGTGTACTTTGAAATTTTCCTTTACATTGGGTTGAATAAAGATCTTTTCGATCTTGTTATGCTCTGATTTAATTTTCTCAAATATTAAGTAAAGCGCGAATTTTTTAAATAAACTTTAATATTTGAGAAAATTAAATCAAAGCATATTAAGATCATTGCAAACATCTTTATTCAACCCAACGTATGTAAATGAAAATTTCAAAGTACATCATTCTTGGAAAACAAAACATGTCAAGTGGGACATAGCTCCGAACATTTTTTTTATGGACGTACGTCCCCGTTGGGAGAGACATAAGGTCCAAAATAAAATTTTGGACTTGTTTCCCACCGAGGTGGAATATAAGTCCATTTTGGACGTATGTCCTGTTGAGCTATGTCCCTGCGCCGTATATTCATACTTTTTATATTAATATTCACACTCAACATTCTGTTTCCATTGCATGCCAGATTTTCTGAAATCAATTATTGCATGTAACAGGGTTAGTTAAAACGAAAAAATCTGGCCCTATGTATAACTAATGCAGTATCAGACACGTATCAGACAAAAATATCTTATTATACCTACCTATACGAAAAATAATAATATTCTTATCAATATTGCGTTCAAATCTTAACTATTCAACCTCTCTAATACATTATATGCTTTTTTATTTTCAGGTGGGTACTAAAACTTCGGAATGAGGTCGACAATAATAAATATTAATTTTATTTCAGGTAAGTTTTGTTTTGATGGTACTATGGGGCTTTTACTACCCTTAAAATGAATTACGAAAAAGATAAAGCAAAAACCCTAATCCCTAGTTTAGCTAAAGTTCTAAAGATCGCAATTCGGTTGTTTCGTAGTGCTCTCCTTTTGTTTGATTCAAAAGAAGAAAAAAAGGTAATACTGAAATTTTCATGGGGTTTTTGTATGATGCCCCTAAAGGTATCCTCAACCACTGAAAGCAAAGCTTTCATAGTGTGTGCAAACCGAAAAGTTTTTTCTTGAAGGCGTTTTCTGCAAATGATTCGCTTTCTTGAAAACGATTTTACAATAAAATTTTTTCACTTTTGTGTGTTCGTAAAAGCGTTTTCAAGAAAGCAAAATCACTTTCAGAAAACGCTTTCTGCTTTCAGAAACTCTTCGTGAAAGTTTTTCGCTTTCTTGAAAGCGAACGTATATGTTTTTCACTCGAATTGCTCTTCTGTCAGCTGCATTTTGTGAGATCGATCGTTAGGTTTTTACGCAACTCAGTTGACCGGATAACGTTTGCCCACCGATTTGTAAATTGACTTCCCCTATCCCGCGAATAGTGTTTGAGAGAGCGACAAGTTTCAACCCATGTATCGGACGATATGAAAAACCAATTTGTTAAAATCGACATATTTTTCTCTTTAAAAGTGATTTTCGGCTAAAATAAGCAGCATAGAGACTTCAAATTGCACATTCCTGATCTAGGAAGTGCCACCTTTCAATCGATGCTTCGCACGATACGATGCAAGATGAACTTTTTTCCTTTAACTCCATTTGCGGCCAAACTATACGTCCTAGAACCTAGACCAAATTTGAAACCTTTTCTTTCTCTAAACTCAAGTTAGTTAACTCACAAAATATATTTGGCGACAGTAACGCCAAGAAGCAGTTTTTAAGTTGAGGGTAGATGCAGAGTCTTAAAATAACAAGGAAGATGAAATATAAAAAGCATTTGACGGGTTAATCCGGAGTCAATTCGACAAATTTGGTGAGTTAACTCGGGATTGACTTCAACCCCGCACTGAAAAGCACTTTCAGGAAACTTGCCCTCATGACACCTTAAGGCTCTCCCTACCAACGCAAAACATTCGCTTCGCTGAGGATATCATTCGCTCCGCCGAGCAAATCATTCACAATGATAGCAAAATAAAACAAATATAAATAAAACAAAAATAAAATTAAAAAAAAAAATAAAACAAAATAAAATAAAATAAAAAAATAAATAAAATAAAATAAAAATAAATAATATATATTACCGAGAGAGTTTGGGAAGAACTCTGAAAACCACTTACTGAATCCGGGTTATAGTCTAGGAAAAATGTGTAAAAAAAGGCCAATATGCAGAAAAAACGCCAAGTGAAGATTTTAGCCCGCATAATAAAACCTTTCTAAGACAAGGGTCACACTGGTTACTTTACAACATTCCCGGCTGGAAAAATGCTAACTTTCTGTATAGTTTGGGCAAGGCCCTAGTAAGTTTTCAGTAGGGAAAATCTAGACGAGGAAAACTTGTAAAACTCTTGGCAAGCCCTTGCTGGATTTCAGTACCAAACATTTAGACGTGGCAAACTTTTAAAACACTCGTGAGTCCCTCTCTAGTAAAAATTGGTTGGACATGTATCGGTACCCCATCAGGAATGTCTCTTGTACACCAGAAACACAAATTTTATAAGCACCATGCAATTTCATCATCATACGACACTTTTTACTTAATTTCCCTTGTCTTGTTTTTCGTATCACACTTTTTACTATGGGTGTGAGACATCTGTATAGGATTGTTCAATGAGGAAAAAACTGTTTAAAGTTGTTCTACCTAAGAAGCAAGTACATAAAATGCGGTTCTATTCTCTATGTATTTGTTATGCAATATGGATTGAAACTTTATCACATTCGACATTAAATCTTTGTATAGCGAGTTAGCCCAATGGGTAGCGCATTGGACTTTCGCGGGAGCTAGGCCCACATAAGCCAGCTTTTTTTTTTGCCTGACGAGGCAAAAGGGTTCATAATCGCCCTGGCCCGTGTTCTAGCGTTTGCTTAATCTTGCAAGAATCTATGTAAAACTCTTTATAGGCTTTTCGAAAAATGGATTGTTTTTCTGCGCGGATTTTTAAGAGGATGGTCACTTTACAGAACATTCTTGATATAACTCGGCAACTAAGACGAATTTGTCATTTTAACTTAATAATCTTTTTGTAGAAAATTAGATTTTCCAACGAAATGGATGGTTTAAAAAATTACCTAAACAAATTTAGGAACACTCAAAACTTTAGTATTAATTTTCAAATTTGTATTCAAAATTGACGAAAATATACAATCCATTTCAATTCAGCCATTTTTATTCATTTTTTGCACTTTTCCACGATAAGTATGTTTCTAAATTAATTTCATAAAAGAGAAGTGACTTTAACAACGCTCATCGATCTCAATTCCGGAATGTTTACTATAGAGATTCTTTGTTTAATAGCACAACAAGAATATCGAATGCTCTACTTGGCCCTTTGTTTTTACCCTGCCATATTTTGATATTCAGAGCTTCAAAACCAATGTGCATGGGTGTCTACTTGCGTCTAAACACCTTAACCACCAATTTATGTATTTGCATCAATTTCAATAGACTGGATTGAGTTTATCGAATCACTCTTTTTCAAAGTTCTTCTTATGTCAAGAAATGTTGACAGCGTGATTTTATTTAATTGATTTCTCAATCGTTACCACATCATTTTGTGGTTTTAAATATCACACCAGCATGAGGTTTCCTATAAGAGACTCTCTTGTCTTTAGTTTTGTTAAAAATTAACAAGGCACACAGCTTTGCTTGCTGTCGATAATAATAAATACACAAAATATAATACTGATGAGTATACAAAACTTGAAGCGTAATTAATTTTAAGCGCTGGATCATTTAGCAATAATTGTGTTCTGTTCATCCTCTTAAGTGCATTTCCTGAATCCTTACAAACGAAAACCCAGCAACCTCCATCAAATCATTATGTTTATATTCATTTATCTTATCTTGGCAAGAACTCCTCTCAAAACATAACAATAAAAGCTTTATGCACACCAAATTTGCTGCAAATTAATAACTCCTTAAGAAACAAATTAAATACCAACAATTATGCTAACAAATTAAACTTAAATTCACACATAATAGCTTTTCTTCAAGCAGCATTTTCCTTTCATTTTAATTCGTTGGCTATAAAAGTTCGTTAAGGTGAAATTATGGACGTGCAATTAAATCAAAAATGTGATAATAGAAGTAAATAAAAGGTGATAACGATCATTCTGGCCATCAGGTGCATCTTTTGCGTGCGATATATAAATAGGCGATACTATGTGGCAAGTAAACCCAATAAAAGTCGAGATATTAATTTAACCTAACATTACGATGATAGAGAACGTAAAAGAGTGTGCTTCACATTTCTATCTATGGATTTGTCCTCGCACCTACAGCCTTAATAAATTTTCTTCAAACTTGATGCCTTCCGTTTATTAAGAATACAGGCCAGACTTTTTTTTTTGTTTTTAGGACCAAAAATAACGGTAGGTACTAGCCATATAATTTTTTTAGCCAAAAAGAAAATATTTCTTTTTTTTTCAAAACCCGCGCAGAAAAACAATCTAGTTTTCAGCAAGGCACTAGAGAGTTTTACATAGATTCTGGTAACGGGCTAGCAAGGGTCAGCAAAGGCTAGAACAAGGCTATTGGTGATTATGAACCCTATTGCTGCTTGTCAGTCCAATGCGCTACCCACTCGACAAGTTTTTATTAGGCAGGGCCTCACGAGTGTTTGAAAAGTTTTCCTCCTCTTAATTTTTGGTACTGAAATCCAGCAAGGGCTTGCCAATTATTTGACAAGTTTTCCTTGTCTAGATTTGCCCTTGTGATGCTTTTTTTATTTATACTGAGGTAAGCTCGTCGGTGTCCAGGGTTTTACCCAAAGAAAGCAGATAAAACTTGGGTTAGAAGTTTCCAAACTCTAAATCACAAATACAAGACTAGAAGAAAAATCGGTTTCTGTTCACGGTAACAGGTTCGTCTATGGTACCCTTAGAGGAAGAGTAGCCACAGAAATAAACTAGTGGGATTCGATTCCCCGCAACTGACCAAATGTCAGAAGAATAAACAAGTCAGAACTAAACGGTAGAGGTACAGTGCGGTAGATAAGATAGAAATAACCCAGGGTTCGGTACGGTATATGATTAAAATAAGTAATCCCGGGTTCGGTGCGGTAAATTATAATTTATTTAAATAAATCGGTTTGGTATTTTATTATTCGACTGAATAAAATCGGTTCGGTGGCTCGGAGGGCTCGGGAGGTAAAAGAAAGTGTAACGCTTCGTTACACACTCCTGAAAACTTACTAGGGCCTTGTCCAAACTAGACAGAAACTTGGCAGTTTTCCAACGATTTTGTAAAAAAATTCAAATAATTATTACTGCGATAGGCAAATTTTTGGTATTTTTTGTTCTTGACAAAATGGTTGTTTTTAGTACCTCTACGACATTTTCTCCAAAACAGTTTCTTTGATATTTTTTGCATTTTTTTTTGTGGTTAATAATAATTAATAATAATTAAAATTATTTTTTTCTTGATTTTGCTCAAAAGTTGGTTTCTTTATGTTTTAATATCTTGAAAAGTAAGTCCTAGAACCAAGCAGTTTTGACTAAAAGTGATAAGAGCACTCAATTTTGGAAACGTACTTAATTACGGACAATTTTAGAAAAAAAAGTAGTTTTATTTTTAATTTTTTTTTAAATTTTTTTCTCTCGCGTAAATGGATGATAATAGACCCTCCTCCTGTACGATTTTTTTTTTCTTGCCTTAACCCAAGTTACACGATTGCTTTAGCTTTCTGTCACACCTTAGTTGAATAACCTGGTAAACTGACAAATTTGCGACTAAAAAGGGCGTGACAGCATCTAACTGATGAACCCACTGTGGCCATCTGTGGTGAAAGTTATTTCTGGAGTTGAGTCACTTCTTGTATTTTGTATAAGCTGCTTAAACATAAAAGCATGTACGTACATAAGAGCAAGTACGTACAATAGTACGTACAATACAGTCGTGCATTTTATCTGTATTTAATTTTTTAGCAAACCAGAATTGTTATTTTAACGTAATTTTAATATTTTCTTTTTAACGACATAAAAACAGAATCAAACTATTATTATACACTATATCAAGAACATTTTCGTGCGACCCAGTCCACGATTTTAATTTTTTTTTCGCATCCGATAATGTAAATCACCTCCATTGCTTAACTTCCTAATCGTATTGTATTTGTATAGTGAAAATCGTAGTGGAGTTTTTCGGTGACTTGTAGTTAATTTTGGTCCAGTGGCAGGACATTTCTAAGGGCTAAGGTCTGTTTCCTTAAGTCATCTCCCAACTGTCCATTAACTATAACGACTCGTTATCGTAACAGTCGCTGCTACTGTTAAACGTTGAACCCAGTCAAAGTACGATTTCGCAAGGACGTCATCACTCATCCATCACCTTCTGTAAATCTTCGATAGACAGGATACGGTTAAATTTAGCTGATGGGCCACACCACGTTTACTTATTCCTTGTTGCAGTAGTGTGACAACTTGAGCAACTTCTACAGCGTGTGTCGTATTCATCTTTTCGAATATTAGCCTATAATAAATCGAATTATGTTGTAATTCTCTTTTTCATAGAACCAAATATAACCAAAAACCAATAATGGGCGCGAATATTGTGTATTAATGTTTCCAACTCTCAACCGCCTACTTTAACAAGTGTAATTTGTTATTTTCTTAATTTTGGCGGATAACGTACAAACTATTCAATGGATTTTAAGCTTTTACCATTAATTTAAAGTTTTAAGTCCAAGACTTAAAACGAGGCCATTAACACTTAATTATAAATACTGTATAAATCCCGATTGTGTTTTTTTTAGAAGTTGAAATGGGTTTATTCCATCTTTTTTGCTCCTTAGTGTAGTATTTAGTTGAGACCAAGGTTATATACTTTTTTGTTTTCTAACAATCGTTCGCCAATCTTTCATGCTAAATACTTGGTATTCATTTTGGAAATAGATTTTTCAAGGTGGTAATTCATAAAAGACGTTTCCGAAAATATCTTACCATAAATTAACATTAACTTTCTAATGGATGTGATGTGTACCACGAACCAACTAAAATCAATGCACAGCAAGCACAATTATGTACTTACATACGTACCCACAAGATTATTCAAGGTAATAATCCATCATAAATCTTAAAACTTTAAAAGATGATAAACCTTCGCTAAACAATAATTACTAAGAAAAAGTCATGAAAGCATGCGAGTGTATTTATAAGTACATATGTGTGTACCTGCGCTTGTTGAGCTGTGTGCTTTTTATGGTAGGCTTCTCAGAATATAGTATATAATATATAATTCTGATATAATTTAAGCTGGTTAATTTTAAATTACTTTTAAGTGATTTTTGAAAAAAAAAAACATGTTAAAAATGTTAGCATTAACATTGAAGGTGTCGTACAACTACGCTTAAGATGAAAAAAAAAAAAAAACAAACAAATACTCGAAGGTAATGATGTCCTACAAATTATGATGTTTTTTTTTTTTTTTTCAGTAGGTATGTACTTAAAATGTCATTTAAATTTGTTTTAAAGAATTTTAATAGGTTTGGCAAAAAAAAATACTTGGTTCTGAGGTGATGCATCAAAATGTTTGTATGCAATATTACTACGGTTGATGATTAAAAACTTACTTATAATAAAAATTGATTCAGTTCGGTAACGTGGCTAGCTCGAAAGACGGAAATTCAAAAAATGGTTCTATGCAAGCTACCACTATTTTTGGTCCACAAACGAAAACTTCAATTAAACATAAAAAAAAATAAAAAATAAATAAATAAATCGGGTGGCACAACGGCTCACGAAGAACCAGGGCCTAGTGACTAACAACTCGCAACCATTCCTGTGTGCAACAATTTTATGCCGAATCCGAACGGCTAGACGAGAAGCACTTATTCGTGACAAGTGATACTCTTGGAGGATTTGTCAATTCCTCGCAAGAGGCAGAAGCCCTAAAACAAACTTTTTAGTTTTTTAGATGGACGAGGCTGGGAAGCGATCCCACCCCTCCAGCGTGACAGTCGAACGCACTAACCATTACGCTACGGGCTACTAAACATATAAAACATACCTTAAAAACTGAAAGCACTAAGTTTTATAGAAATCGATCCATCCGTTTAGTCTGTAGGCCTAGGTGTAACAAATTGACAGATGGACAGATAAAACTGCTAGACCCACTTTTTTCGAATTCACTATTATGAAAATGACATATTTGATCAAAATAATTACTTAAAATTATTTCAAGAATGGGAAACTTGCCATATAGTTCCAATGAATTCCAAGTCTAAAAGATGCTTACGAGCAAAAACTGCAAAAAAATATAAAAAATGGTTATTTTTATGGCTCCTAACCTTTAGCACCTCATATATGGGATATTAGCAAAAAAAGTATGCCATCTAAAAGGTCAGTAAGTGGTCAAAAAAGGTCAACTAGTTTCAGAAATTGGTCAGCCATACAAAATATTTAATCAAGGGTTACATTTTTTCAAGGTCACCAACTGTTTTTGGCACCTTATTTATGGGATATTCGCAAAACAAGTATACCGTTCGAAAGGCCACCGGCTCGTGATAAAAGGTCATCTAGTTTCAGTTATTGGTCAGCCATAGGTTTTTTAAATGAATTTTTAAAGTTTGATTCAAGGTAACAGTATAAGACTTTTAGCACCTCATTTATAGAATTTATAAAAAATGAGTATGCCATCTAAAAGGTCAGTAATTGGTCGAAAAAGGTCAGCTAGTTTCAGTAATTGGTCAGCCATATGTTTTTTTTAATGCATTTTTAAAGTTTGGTTCTAGGTCACAGTACCTCATTTACCGACTTTTCCAAAAAAAAAGATACCATTTGAAAGGTTATTAAATCCTCATAAAAGGTCAACATGTTTCAGAAATTGGTCAGCCATAGGTTTTTTTTCAATGAATTTTTAAAGATTTGTTTCAAGGTTACAGTATAAAAAGAGCCTATGCCTGACCAATTACTGAAACTAGCTGACCTTTTACACAAGTCAGCGGCCTTTCAATTGGTATACTTTTTTTGCGAATATCCCATAAATGAGGTGCTAAAAGACTTATACGGCCTTGAAAAACAAAAAAACTTCAAAAATTCATATAAAATAACCTATGGCTGATCAATTACAGAAACTAGCTGAATTTTTACCACGAGTCGTTGGCCTTTCAAATTGTATACATCTTTTGCGAATATCCCACAAATTAGGTGCTAAAAGTCTTATACGATCTTGAAAAAATAAATTTTATAAATTTAATTAAACAAAAACTATGGCTGACCAATTACTGAAATTATTTGACCTTTTATGAGGTCTAGGTAACCTTTCAGTTGGTGTATATTTTTTTCGAATATCCCATAAATGAGGTGCTAAAAATAGTTTTGACCTTGAAAATTTTTAAAAAAATTATTAAAAAAAATCTATGGCTGACGAATTACTGAAACTAGCTGACCTTTTTTGACCAATTACTGACCTTTAAGATGGCATACTTTTTTTGCGAATATACTATACATGAGGTGCTAAAAGGCTTATACTGTGACCTTGAACCAAACTATAAAAATTCATTAAAAAAAACCTATGGCTGACCAATTACTGAAACTAGCTGACCTTTTATCACGAGCCGGTGGCCTTTCGAACGGTATATTTGTTTTGCGAATATCCCATAAATGAGGTGCTCAAAATAGTTGGTGACCTTGAAAAAATGTAACCCTTGATTAAAAATTGTCTATGGCTGACCAATTTCTGAAACTAGTTGACCTTTTTTGACCACTTACTGACCTTTTAGATGGCATACTTTTTTTTGCGAATATACCATATATGAGGTGGTAAAGGTTAGGAGCCTATTTTTATAGAATATATTTTTGCCAATTTGCATCCAAAAAAAATTTGTGATCCGTCATATTTCTGACATATCTCGCGCAAACCTTTGCTCCAATAAGAGTTATGAGCAATTTAGTAAAAAAAAATAAAATCAGTGATTTTTCGATTTTTTTAGGTGTTAGGTCAGTTTTTGACAAATTATACCTACAATATTGAAAAATGACCATTCTCTCAGAAACGTATGGATGAATTTAAGCGAATTTTGTGTTTAAAGTATGCTTAAGTTCCGCACAAACATTATCAATAAAAAACTCATGAACGCAATTGTTCCTTCCTTCCCTTAAAATTCCGGTCTATTCAATAGCCTATTAGTCGTTAAGGAATTTCGCTAAAGCTGTCAATTTTTTTTTGTTTTTGTAGAATTTAGACTTTTAAGCATAGTACGCAGCTAACGCGAAACGAAAATATTCATACAAAAATTGACACAACGGAATCAGAGACGAAAAATGTAGTTCTCGTTTTGCTTAGCAGTACGCAGTTCGAAAGGGAAAATAGAAAATTGTAGTAGATTACTAGAGTCAAGTCTCTACATTTTTCCGCACAGAATTTATTGTCCGGAACATTATTGCTGGTGAAAAAAAGGAAGTTTCTGTTTTTTTTTTATTTAGAAAAAAAATGCACGAAAATTATAATAAGTTTAATATTCACTTTTTAAAGAAGAAATAAGTAAATAATGAGTCAAACACACAATAAGTAAATAATGAAAGCTCTCCGTCTCAGTAAATATTTTTCGTATCCTTTTCGTTTATGTTTTCGCTATTGATGTGGAGAACACAGACATTTTTCGTTTAGCTTGAGCTGCGTACTAGGCTTTAGGAACAAATTGATACTCATAAAGGTCAACAAATTCTTTCGATGTCCAAGCTCTTTAATGAAGTGTTCGAAAATTAGGCTTTGGTATTGTTATGCTTTGGGATCTAAATCATTTTTCTTTATTTTTTTTTTTTTATTCAAAAATGTTCGAAATTTGACCGTTTTTGAAGTCGCACCTGATGTTTTATACGCAAAAAAGTGTGATAATATTTTCTCTAGGGAATATTAAAATCTACAAGATAAGTATAAAATATTTTCCGAAAAAATCGTTATTTAAGAAAAAAGAGCCAAAAACCAGTATTTCCGGCATTTGGTGAATTTTTAAAATAATGATATCATAAAAATTATGGCTTTTAGAAAAAAAACTGTTATGGCCAGTTGCACCAAAATGCTCTAAAACCAGTTTTTGCTAAAAGGCTATTTAAATTTATCGACATGATAAATTAATCTGGGTTGCACCAAACATCATTACAGATTTTTTATCTAAAATTGAGTTCATTTACCATCCCTGCGTTTTGGCATCGCTTTCAAAACTGAACGAAAAAGTTTCAACTAGTGCAACTGAGATAGCAATACGAGAAATGTCAATGAAAATAAATAAACATTGCGCACCAATCCATACAAACATAAGTATATAGGGACCTACCTGGTACATGCAGTAGCCCGTCGCGTACGTTCGACTATCACGCTGGAGGTTCTGGGTTCGCTTCCCAGCCTCGTCCACCTAAAACGTTTTTTTTTTCAAGGCTACTACCTCTTGCGAGGAATTGACAAATCCTCCAAGAGTATCACTTGTCACGAATAAGTGCTTCTCGTCTAGCCGTTCGGATTCGGCATAAAATTGTAGGTCCCTTCCATTCCTGTCGACAGGCGCACACAGGAATGATTGCGAGTTGTAGGCCCTGGTTCTTCACGAGCCGTTGTGCCACCCAATTTATTTATTTATTTTATTTACCTAGTACATGCACCTAAAAAATAGAAAAGAATATTGTGAAAAATATGTATGTTTGTAACTCGGCAGCTTATTATTATGATTTTGGCTGGGTTCCAGTTCATTAATATATTATAAAATTCGTTTTCAGTTAGTAGGTATTGTATGGGGTCGGTTTCCACTTCACTCAAAATATAAAAAAAAAAAAATGGATTTAAATTCCAACTCATGCATCTTTGTTTTTCACCCTTCCAGTGTTTTTTTTTTTTTTTAATTTATTTCTGGTTTCTGTCCAATAAAATTAGTTTTTTTTGGTTTGTTTATTGGGCTTTTAGAATTAAAAGTGGTTGGTGCAACCGATAAATGTCATTTTAAAACCTAACGAAGCAATAAACATTTAAAAGAGCTTGGTGCAACTGGCCATTAATGTTGTAAATATAATTTTTCGATTAAGCTTACAGTTTTAAAGATACATGCAAAAAACAGTTTTTTTTTTTTTGGCAGTTGACACTATCGAAGTCACAATATCTTGCGACTTATGACGCGTATGGAAAAAAGGTGTTATGTTTTTTAAGAATATTATGATCTTTAAACTGAGCTTAAGAAAAAAATAGAAAAAATATTAAATTTTTAACGCTTAATAACTCAGAAACGATTATATCAGTGTTTCCCAACCTTTTGTGTGCTATGCCCCACAGAACCTTTCCAAAATCCTTGTGTCCCCCCAACATTATATGAAGAAACCTAAAAAAATCTGAAATGTCCAGTGAAAAAATTGAATAGCTGACACAGGGAAGAATTCCATAGAAATTAAGTAAACCGTAAGTTTATTTTCAAAACATACGAGTATAATAGGCGAGTTCAGGAAGGGGAGATTTCGGAGGGTCTCAACAATCTCAGTCGCCTGATCTCAGTTTGGCTGTCAAAATACTGAAGAAAAAAAATGTTGGATTCGCTTACTCAGCTTTTGACGGAGCAAAATCTCCCATATCTCTCTTCCCTGAACGCGCCTAATGTAGAACTTTGCGCTTGATGCCTCCTGCAATTCAGCTACAGTCTTAAGTCTCCCCGTTTTGTTATATCCAGATAATTTCTTTTTTATTATCAAAAAATTAATTTTGGAACTTATTCCACATTCAGTTAATACGAAGATGGAAAAGGTAATGAAACAGTTCCCTTGCAAATTTGGTTGCATTGGGGTATATTAGATTTCGGTTAAAAATCAATAAAAAAAAACTGATTCATATTTTAAGATTCTTGAATATCCCAATTACAAAAAGTGGGTTACGACACTTTTGCACTCACAGCCTCATTTGTCGTAAAGTGTCATTGAATGAAGTGAAGCTGGTAAAATTGATTAATACAGTAGCAGATCCTGAGTACGTTCCGAAATATTTGTCGGAGAGAAGTGTAATGCAGCATAACTTTAAATTACCCCCCTATAATATCAAATTGCCCCCCTGTGGGTCGTGGGCCCAACGTTGGGAAACACTGGGTTATATATTTATAAGTGAAGATGTACAGACTTTTTTACTGCAAATTTTATGTTCTCTCATTTTGAACTTAAGTGTTTTGGACGAAAAACTGTTAGAAATGGAGATATATTGATTTTTCGGGCAAAAAAACAATTTTTTTTTTTACTTTTTACCGTTATAAAAAAACTAGCACCCAACATATCAAGGCGGAACTTTCTGTGCTTATTACAAAAGGTTCACAGAACGTGTATACAAAAATTCAGATTTCTGGGATTTATTCCGACCTTATTTTGACTAATTTTCCTGGACTGAATTGTGATCTTTCGGGATTTTGGGTTTTCGGCATTTAAAGTTTTCAGAATTGCGGGTTTTCCAGATTTTTACTTCTCGGTATTTTCGGGTGTTGTTCGACTTCTGCCCGAATTATTTTAAAACAAATTTATGGCCAATAAAATAGCCACTAATATTAAGTTTTTTAAATTTTATTTTAATTTTTCCTCGAAATTATACCCATTAGTTTTCTAATCTTTATTCTTTATCTCTTTTTCTTTCCATAAAGCCACACCTTAACCTCATCCGCTAACATACACTATAGGTACCACAAAGTGTTGGCATACTTTTTAGAAGTTTCTAAGTTATGTGTTTACAAGCTTGATTCTACTAGGTGTACCTACTTGTTGATATTCATTCAACTTTGGCGAAGTGATTAGGGACTAACTTTAAATAGCTTATAATGCTCTACTTACTTTTTTGCACATTATTTTGCAACTTTTTAATTTCAAACATTTTTAAAAGTACTTAAATAAGTTATCATTGGTGTATAAGAATGCATTTAAAATTATTGTTTTTTTTTGTGGTTCAAAACCTCTTTGCAAATTACTTTATTACATACAACTTTTAAACTTTGTTCATCCGCTAAAAATATTATTTAGGTAGGTATGTTAGAATAAAAATTGAATCCTCATGAGTGTGTATAGTCTAGTTAGCTTTTATATGCTCAGTACGCCCTACTTTACCATCATTTGCCATGATGATGGGGGACCAAAAAGTCTGCAAACTTTTCTTGAGGATCCTTTAAACTTTGTTTTTTTTTTTATAATGAACATGCTGACAGTTTTTCCTTTCTGTTTTTTTTTTTTTTTTGCTCTCCATAGTTTCTGTTACACAAGCATACGTCAACATTAAGTTGACATTTATTTTCGCAGCTTATAAGAAAATATAGGGACTTTGTGATGATTTTTTGTTGTTGTTGATGTCATAGCGTTTGACTGCCTGCCAGCACGTTACTTGAGTTCAGTGCACTCTTCTTTTGTAAAAATCCAACTAAATTTAAAAAAAAATTGGTACAAACCAACAAGCCAACTGGCGGCAACAACTAGCAGTTATATGGCGACATCTAATGGAGAAATAAAAATGTAGATTTGCCTGGTTTTGATGGTGTAAGAAGCAGTAGGGGTTTTAAGTCGCCTAGGTACTATTTTTAAAATGCTAATCCCATGACAGCCATATTATCGCTAAATTACAAAGACCAAAAAAAAGTTAAAAATAAAGAAAATTAAAAAAACAAATTTGTTGTCCACCATGGCAGTGGTTGCTTTAATGGTGGTGTAGTGTGTGGTGTTATAGCCATTTGCACTATCATCATGCCGCCAACGGCATAAAATTCCAATTTCAATAAATCTCCTTCTTCCATCTGCAAACCGTTGCGTTGGCCAATCCAAGCCAACCAAAACTCCATATCTTCTTGGTTGTTTGTTTTTTTTTTTTTGAATCTGCTACCCAGAAATTTGGTGAAAAGTTTGCATGATGTTTTGTTTTTGGTTTTTGTCTCGGGGAGGATTTTCTCGAATGAAAAATTGATACATTCGGAGAATAAATGCAAAAATTTGTCGCAATTCTTTTATTTTGTTGGTCTTTATGTTTCTCCTCTTTAGTGAGTCTGGGTAAATGGTATGCTATGCATGTACGTACCTATTTTTGTATATCTTTTGTTTGTTTTAAATGCCCGGCTATGGATGGTGCAAAAGTAGGTGTTGTTGGTGGGGCTTTATGCTAAAAGATGGCCTCGGTCGCCATCATCAGCAAAAGGCTTAAATGCTATTTTCGAAATTCAAAATGCAATGGCTTGCTTTCCCTCTCTTTAAATGTCTGGGATTTTTGTTTGTGGTTGTGCATTTAATATTAAAAAAAAAAGAGATAACACTTTAAATATTAAGTTTGCTGGTAGTACACATGCATAATATATAAATACAAATAGCTTTTTTTCAAGTTGAGGACTCGAGAATTATTTTTTTTTACTTTTGGATCTTATTTTGAGTAAAGATTATAAATCTTATTTGCGAACTTCTTACATTTATTGGCAATAGAATAAAGACAATTAAAAACAAATTAAAAAAAAAAAAACAATGTATTTGTCACCCCTATTGTGATTGTCAATTACTGATTGATAGTTGATAAATATTAAAATTTTGCATTTTACAAGGGAATTTAATTAAAATCTAATTGACAATTCATCGATTTTTGCAAATTGTCTTGTAACTAACGACTGCCTGCATCGTTCTCCATGACCAAAACTTTAAGCGGTTGGCTTATTTAATATCGAATTTCAATATTTTAGTCCAGTCATTTGGTAGTTTTGCCTGGAAAGTTTTGGAGTAGTTTGAAAATTTTTCATTTTTATAGATTTTGGGGTGCTCTTTCCGGATTTTCACTTTGCCACCTCGCACCTTTGCCGCTAACGCCGCCATTCAAGGTTAAATGTCGAAAATATTGGTTTTGCGCATATAACTCCGATCTCAGAAACGGTAAATGCTATCGAAAAGTATTTCAGACAAAACTTGTAGATTTTACAATTTCGAAGAAAAAAAGTTTTGACAATTTTTTCCCTACCAATCGACATTTCAAAAAACGTAAAATGTCGCAAATAACCGTTTTTCACCTATAACTCCTAAACGGTTCATATTTTTAAAAATATATGTATGCAGGGTTTGTACATTATGTAACCCCCTATAGGAAAAAATTATTATTTTTTTCTTTAAAACAACCGTTTGAAAGATAAAACTATTTTAAAATTTTGACAAAAATTCTAAATTTCTTGTGTTCTACGTTTTACTCTTGAATGACGAAATTGTCGAAAGAAAACTTACCCTGAGGCTACACGAGCCAGTACTGACTAACAAGTTACAATACATTTCAATTTTTTTACTAACACATACAAACCTGAGCAACTTGCTCGTCAACGGGCTTGCCATTTTCGAAGCCAGTTGGGAAGCAAGTAGCGAAGACAGTGGCCTCGTTCAGACTTGTATATAAAGCTATATGGATAGCTTTTCGTTGGAAATTTAATGCACAATTAAATATTCTTTCTACCACAACTTTTAATGAGAGGAGGGAGCCAGAATTTTTAACATTTCATAAATAGGCAACTGTCAAATAAAATAAATATTCTTTCTACCACAACTTTTAATGAGAGGAAGGAGCCAGAATTTTTAACATTTCATAAATAGGCAACTGTCAAATATGATTGAAGGATGGCTATATTTATGATGAAATATACAAAATTTCTTAAGAATCCTAATTTTTTGAAAGTAAAGGGTCCGCCATCTAACGTTTTTTTTTTTTTTTCAAGTAGTGCTTGTTTCGTGAATGGTAACACTTAGCTCACGTCTGATTTGACAGATAATTAGTTTTATCCTTCCGCTGAACGAATATGATTGTGTATACGCTTCAACAACGCTGGGA
Organism: Melangyna quadrimaculata; assembly: GCA_949320155.1. Classification (NCBI taxonomy): domain Eukaryota; kingdom Metazoa; phylum Arthropoda; class Insecta; order Diptera; family Syrphidae; genus Melangyna; species Melangyna quadrimaculata. The sequence continues at coordinate 201,812,465 of OX439483.1, read as the reverse complement.
AATATTGCGACATTACTTTGCCGATTTTTCCAAAAAAATCATCTTTTCAGATGAAGCTCATTTTGATCTTGACGGGCATGTAAACAAGCAAAATTGTCGCATTTTGGGCACAGAAAACCCGCACGCATACATTGAAAAGCCGATACACCCAAAACGAGTCACTGTTTGGTGCGGATTTTGTTCCAGAGGCATAATTGGGTCATTTTTCTTCAACTGAGCAAGGAGTGGCCGCTACAGTCAATGGCGATCGTTATCGGGCCATGTTGAACGAATTTTTGTTCACAAAAATTGAAGAGGAGGATATTGGCAACATTTGGTTTCAACAGGACGGCGCTACGTGCCACACAGCCGAAGCTACACTCGATGTTGATGATGCATTTTCAAAAAAAAAATAAGTTATTTGGCGGACCCTTTATATTTTTTGCTTCGGAAATTTGAGAGTATTTCGGTGACATTTGAAACATTCTGTTACCGATTTGTCAAGCCATAGACTGTCAAGTTAAATGGAAAGATTGCTACGGAGATGATGCATTGAAAAACTTAAAAATATCTGAATTTTTTGAGATTACATTTTTTGCGCGGGAAAAGGCGATTTTAGCGCCCTTGGGTGACATTTTGGAACGAAATATTCCTCGTACGACGTAATTTAGTTTCTTACCTATCTGTCAACGCATGAACTGTCAAATTCCATAAAAGGATGGCTTGATGATGATGGATTAAAAAACCTTCAAACATATCACTTTTTTTTAATTATTTAAAAACATCGAAATTTTTGAATTAGCTGAAAATCAATCCATGTTAAATTGACTCGACAGAAAAGTCAGTCAATGCATCCGCTTGTAGTATTAAATTATCGTAATATAATAATTTGTTTAACCAGACCAATTCCAATTCAACGCATTGGCAGTATTATGCGTTGACCATCGCAAGACTTGATGCAGAATTCGACGTCATTTTTTGTTCAAGAAAAAAGCGAAGTCCGATGCCAAAGCAAATTCAATAAAACTGTGTATTTAGAATCTTCGATAGGCTGTCCTAGTAAAAGCTGAAAGTGACCGCAGATAATTGAAAGCACAGCATATTCACGTATACGAACTTGACAGTCAATCTATGTACCCAACTGGCTTGCCAGTACTGGCTCGTGTAGCCTCAGGGTAAGCTTCAATTTGTAGACCATAATATTTTCTAGAAAATAGTATTGACTTTTTTTCCAAGCAAGTTCATAAGTCGCAAGATATTGGTACTTAAATATCGTCAAATGTCGAAAAAATAGGTTTTCTGCATATATCTTATAAACGGCAGGTTTTATCGAAAAATTGCAAAATTTAAACATAATGTAGCCTTATATAAGCTTGCATTAACAATTTGTTTCTAGCAGGCATAATTTGTATTATATCATTATTTCAAGAAATCACAAAAAGTGGAATATGCAGGTTTTTAGCCCTTTACTCTTAAATGACGAATTTTACGGAAAATATTTTAAATCTATTTTGCTATTTTTCGGCCTTATCACAGGTCCCGTCGTAATAGTTCCGTACTACGAATCCCGAAAAAAAAGTATTAAACCTGGCGTCGTAACAAAAATATTTCCAAACCAATTAAGAGGACGTGAAAAGTTATATCGATAGCCCACAAAATCTTATCAATATTTTTCTTATGACGCCGGTTCCATGGTACTTGTTTTCAAGCTTAATAATACGAATCTTTTACGACGGGGCCTGTGATAAGGCCGATTAATATTATCTAGAAGAACAAATTTTGACAGTTTTGTATTATAAGACATCAGTTGCAAGATATTGCTACTTAAAAAACAACGATTGTTGTTTCTCGAAAAATGTTTGCAAGGGCCTTTAAAATCTATTTATTTTCAATTGATTATTTGCACTCCATCGATAACCAATTTTTACTATCTCTGAACCAATAAGCCCCTGTATATGTATTTCTTAGAAAACCTTAATTTTAATAAATTAAGTCATCACAAGGGTACTCGTATCATGCAATTCTGTGCGGATGTGCATGATGTTGTCAATGATGATAGAGATAGTGAAAATAAGGGTAATTTTGTATTTGATTCACTGTTTTGTTTTTTTTTTTTTTTTTTTTTTTCTAACCCCCACGTTTAACCTTTAAAAAATAATCATCCTTAGCTCCACTCGACTTTTCAGCAGCGACTTGATATCTGCTTGTGATAAAGTTTTGCAAATGTTGAAGATGACGACAACACGGACGACGACCGACGACGACGACGACGACCAACGACGAATTCCCAACTACCTACATCAGGGATGATGTTGATCATTATGCGCCGCGTGTCCGCTTTTGATAAACAAAATTCCCCACTGCATCACTCTAAAGAGGAGCTGCAATCCGCGAAAACATAAAATCTGTGAACTGCTGTCGTCTCTCATTAAAACCAGCGCAGCGATGCTATACACCGGGTAGGTGTGTGTATTGTATATGGCTCTGACTATAAAGCTGCATGAAAAAAAAAAACTTTCAATTACCTAAGATTTGCAGTCAGATTGGTTTCAATGATATGACACGATTTCGTATACCTATATAGTTAAGTTTGCCTCTGTTATGCACTTTATTCGTCAAAAAGCACGGATGGCATGCAACGAGAGTTGTACGCAAAGTGGCACATTCGTGGGCGAGCTAATTATGAATCCTTGCGTCGCAATTTTACCTAATTTAAACGCGGACAAGCTATAGAGAGAAGCAGCTGGTCAAAGTGCATTAGGTTTCGGACTGAGAAAAGAAAATTATACCGTAGTCTTTTGAAGGGAAGAAAATATTTTAGAATGGAAAAAAAAACTAAACAAACTTGACCTCGTAATTGAAACTACCTTTTTTTTTTTTTTTTTGATTAGGTACATAGGTAATTTTTCTAATGTCGATAGGGAGAAAAGGAAAAATTCAACTATTTAGAGAATAAATTAAATTATGTAGAGCTTTATGTAAAGTGCAGAATTAAAAGTCAATGTGAATTAACTTTGGATTAACTCAATAAATGATGCTCTTGATATTTTTTTAAACTTCCGAATATGTTAAGTCCTTCTGTATTCGTGCCCCACTCGATAATTACTTATAATTACTGCAGAGTTAACTATAATTCGTAAGTAATTTCATTTCAACCTCATTTCCAGGTTGGAGCATAAGTAACGGTATGATCTACCAAGGGCGTACGGAGGGGGGAGCAGGGGAGGACAGTTGCCTCCTCCCCTAAATTTGTAAACTGCTTTGAAAAAAAAAAATATCGATCTTTTATATAAATCCTTTTATTTTTATCAAACTGCATGAGAGCACTATACATACATATGTTCCTATATTTCATAATCAATATTGCCAAACAAAGGACGTTTAGGAAGCCTCTGCCTTTTCTCTGATGGGAGATGAAATTCAGTATATCAGGGCAAGAACAACTTTCGATTGGTGTTCATTTTTACGCTAAAAAAAGCTTGGTTTGCGAAGAGTTCGTATGTTTTGTAGAGCTGTATGCATTGGATGCAAAGACCTTTGCCTCTGCGTTAGACAGATTTATTGAAGATGCAGTAGGGTTTGATGCAAAGAAACTCAATGGACAAGGCTTTGATGACTGTTCAACAATGTCGGGCAAAGAAAATGGTGTGCAGGCAATTTTGAAAAAAAAAAAAAAAAAAAAAAAAAAAAATACCCTAATGCTCTTTGCTTCCATTATGCAAGCCATAAGCTGATTTTGGTGGTTAATGACCTGAATGATGTTGCAGAAATTCGAAACACAATAGCAACGATCAAAGATGTCATTAACTTTTACCGCAATTCCCTTACAAGGAGAAAGTTTGTCCCAAACATTTCTGTATTTTGTGAAACTCGCTGGTCTGAGAAATATAGAAGCATTGCGATTTTTAAGTGAAATTTTGACAGCATCGTCAATGGATTGAAGGAGCTTTCTAATGAAGGAAACTCTACAACGAAAACAACATCTTTTGAGGTGCGTGTGCAACTTTTATAATATGAAAAGACAAGACAATAGCAAAATACTCAGCTTATCTTGAGCCAGTTGTAAATATTCACCAGTCAAAAAAGTTAGACCTCGCATGCACGAAACATGTCCAACAAATTATAGCACTTGCAAAAGATCATAGAGCAAATGTTGACTCAGGAATAGATGGACTTATGGCTGATTCGAAAACAATTTCTGAAGAAATTGAAGTAGAACCTCGGACAGTAAACAGCCAAACACATCGCTGCAATCATCCTTCGTCCAATTCAGATGAATTTTGGAAAAGATCGCTCCGATTCCATACTTAGATTCTTTAATTGCAGTTGCAGCACTTGAACGTAGATTCCCAGACGAAAACTTACCAGCATAATCGTTATTTCATTTACATGATTTTAAACAAAAATCAAAGATTTTTTCCGAGCAAACAAATTAATTCATGAAATTTTACTGCTTGTATCGACGAAGAATTGTTTCCTCAACAACATATTCAAAGTCCCCCAAAATCCCTGAATTGGATTTTTGTATAGACGCATTTAAAGAGTTGGAGAGAGGGGGGAGGCGTGAGTTTACCTATCAAGCGACCAAAACTGAAAAGACATGTATCCTGTAGAAAGTTAAAGTCCTTTTTATGGAATAATGACTTTTTTTTAAGTACAACAAGTAAAATATTACCCAAAACAATTTTAAAATATTTGGATGTTAATGAAATTTGGTAAAAATGTTTCATTTTTTTCTATGAATAAGTTTTGATACTGAGGTAATTTGCTACAAATATTAAGTATGTCATGGTTCCCAAGAATCAAAAGAGTCCAATAAAATAACTTGATCCAAAGATTTTTTTTATAGAGAGTTTATGTTTGAACTGCCCTATGCAGACCAAAATGTTAGATCTTACGAAAAATTGTATTTTCGTGTAATCGAGATAGTACATATGATATATGATTTAAAGGTATTTTTGAACGCCGAATGTAATAAAAGAAAACCCAATTTGATACAAGCACCCTAAAAAAAGTTAGATTAATTTTGAAGCAAAAATTACTGTTTTTTCCGTTAAGCAGGCCAAACATTGCACTCCCAAAAACAACCTTTTGATCTAAGATATTTGTATGCACTCTTTTGATCCTTGGGTGCCAATATAAATTTAATATTTCTAGCAAATTTTATAAGTGTCAAAATTTGTTCATGGATGTTATGGTAATAATCACTTGCATCTCTCCGTCAAAAAAACACCCTTCTTAAAATCTTCTATTTCCTAGTCATTTCTGAAACATAAAACTTGCCAAAGAAAAGCTTGAATTGAAGTTATAACCATTTGAACCAAATCCAAACGTTTTATTTTGTTGGATTTTTAAACAGGTTTGGGTTTAAAAATAAAATTAGGCTTCCACTGCAAAAATAACTTCGAAAAGGCTGAATTTTGGTGGGGAGCTTCATTCTGATGCCTTTAGAAGTACACAAAATTTGGGCAAATTCCTTCGATTTTGTGTGGGTAAAAGGGTAAAAATTTGTTTGAGTAAGGTCTCTGAGCTTTTAAAATTTTACACAAAAAAGAATAAAAAATACTCTTTTTTTTGTTAGAGCAATTGATTTTGAAAAGAAACGTGAGCAAAGTGGAAAATACCACATTCAAACAAAAACATATTATGTCCACATTTTCCCAAAATCTTTAATTCAAAAAAAAAAAATATATTTCTTAAAGAAAACTGAAAAATTTGCTTTAAAAAAACATACCATACATCAAAAGAACTTGGCCAAACTTAGCGATTTCTTAAGATCGGGTACAAGTGGTTTTAACTTTCCATCCAAGACTAGCTTTGGCAATTTGTAAATATTTTTAGAAACTAAATAATAATGAGATTATCTGTAATATTCGATCAAAGTGATTCCGTATGGGTTTCTCGAATTTGTATGTAGTAGAGTGCGAGAACTGTAATTCGTATTAAGAAATTATGAAAGTAAAAAATATAGATAGTAAAAATGTCTACAATTTTTGTAAAAACACTTTTTCGATTTTAGTAATAAAAAAAAAATTATAAAGAATACAAAAATGTACCTAAAATTTTTCAGAAAATGCACTCTAATTTTGAAACAGTAAGATTTGTCGAAAAAAAGTTACTTAATAAATATTTTTTGTAGACAATTCAATTTTCTACAAATGTGTCTTTTTCTCTAGGATCAAAAAAAAACTTGAGTTACGCATGGAAATCAAAATTACCATTAAAAACAAGATGGTGACATAATGACACTAGGTTCAGTTGTGAAAAATATGGTTTTTGGCTCGTGTACTGGATGTTCTTTTGAATAACAAAGTCAAAGTTCACCGCGGAATTATTTCCAAGCAAAAGTCTAAATGAGCTATACGAATTTTGTTCAGTGGGCTAATTAAAAAAATTGAAGTCAAAAATAAAGTTTGGTCAAAATTCAAGATTGAAAAAGAATTTATACAATAAAATGAGTACAAATATAATTCAATGTCTTAGTGCAAAATAAAAAAAAAAAAAAATCATTTAAATCATTTAAAGATGCGGTACGCCAAAAATTGGTCCAGAAAGGTTTTTTTTCAAGTTTCAAAAAAAAAAAAACCGTTACTAGAAAACCGTTATTATTCCATATGGATAAGTGACCACATCCTGATTCTGATAGGCCATGACTTGATCATTCACCAGTTTCAGTTTGGACCATTCATAATGGGACGCTCTGCACAAACAAAAATATTTTTTTTTTAATTGCTCCAACGACGCGTTTAACACGAGTGACGCGACACAGCACAGCACGAGTTTTTGAAGGAACACAAATCAATAGAACAACGCATACTGATAGAGCGACACGACATGGCCTGACGCGCGTTTTCCAAAAATCGCGTGGCACAGTGATCGAAACACAGTTTTTCGTGCGAGAGCGGCACGTGTTTGTTTTTTTTTTTTGTTTTAGTCAAAAAATAAAATAATAAACTGTCGTTGGGTTTGAAAATAAAATATCGTTTGCTTTTTTAGAAATTACTTGTTTTTTGTAAGTTTATTTCAATTATCAATATATCAGACAATTTTTGCTTCAATTAATATGTATTTTGACACGAGACACGCGAATAAATATGCGGAGAACGGCAAGTTTCTAAAATCGTGTCGTGCGACGCTCGTCAGGTCACGTCACACTCGTCAGACGCGACTCAATATGCGCCTAGCCTTAAGGGTGTCCCTTAATTCGCCCATAGTATTTTAGGGCATTATTCTTGGGTATTATTCTAAGAAAAAAATAGTTCTACAGAAAAGGCCTACCTCCAATTTTGATATATCATTTATCAGGTATTTAACAAAAGTTTTACTTTGGTGTACCCTGACCCATGTTAACGGTAATTGCGCTGTTAGTATAACTGATAACAACTTCGTTTAGTTCTTTATTTTTAGAAGAAATACCAGTCTTTGTAACTGCGTTTGAATACATTTCATATCTTTTCTCAGTCTTAAGATATTCAGTTTTTAGCATGTTCCGTTTCTCCTGCCGATGCTAATTTTTTGACTTTGGGGTCAATTTTAAAATTTGTTTTATTTACTTGGTTTTAGGATTTTTTTAAGCTGACAACCTAAAAACGATATCAATTATTTTAGTTTTGGTAACTACTGGTGCATTTTATACGTGCTCTTTTCAAAGCAATATTATCACTTGTTTAGAATTAAACTCCCTTAAGGCATGCACATTGTCCTTCAAGCAGCCTCAAAGTAACAAATCTGGAGCCATTAAATCGGACGAACACGTTGGTATTTTAAAATCATTTGGACCTAGAAAATATTATTCGATCGCCCAAACTTTCCCGCAGGGAAGCATTTGCCCAAAATGCGTATTTGTAGATAATTTGGCTTAAACTCGTGAAATAATTGAATTCTATATATGGAAAAATCACAGACCGCCATCACATCACCAACTGCTGAGACCGTCATCCTTCCACTCAAGCAATGTTCACATTATTTCGGACGTATTTCGAACATGAAAGAAATAACAATATTATGCATACCTTATTGTACCTCAATAATCGACTGCCGAATTTCATAATTAAATTGAACCATTTTGTGAATGCTGAGTCTAAAAAAGAGCTTTTGTTGATCACAAGCACAAGTGAAACGAACTCCAAGTTGCTTTTCGTCTAAGTATGACAGTGACATAAGTTAGATGCTGTCATACACTTTCAAGACGCAAATTATGGTCGATAGTTACTGAATCTTATAAAAATCACACAAATTTTCTTGTTAAAAGGGTATGACAGCATCTAACTGTTAAAATATTTGCATATACAAAGTGAAGATCCATCTTAAAATATATACCATTGGGAATCATTTCCTATCATTCAAATTAAAAAGATACTGACGCTGACTCTAAGTGGAAAGGAATTTCTCGAAATATGAAATATGGTTTGTTGACAAAAATCATATTTGTCAATTATTTTTATCTAACAGTAATTCATGAATATACAAAACCTACACATATGTTCTCCCCAAATCTGTCACAATATATTGAAACGACAAAACCTGCTTTCAACTGTCCAAAGTACGGATAAATAAAAACCATTTTGACACCTTCAAAATGAACTTAGAAAATCCAGAGGTAGCACTTCGTATTATTATATATATAAAGTTTCCAAAATGCGACAGCTTGTCAACAGTGTTTAAACCAAGAATACTCTATAACTCACATGAAACACATTCCCTCCTTATGAGAAGTGATTGTGGTGATGGAGAAACATCAATAAAGCGAGTTGGAAAAAACGAATAAGCTAAGCTCGCTTCACTTTGTGTGGACTTTAATGGAATACATTCACATCCAAAATCTGATAAAAAAGTTAATTAAAGTTGAAAAAGCATTTCATTTAGAATGTTCCTTACTACGTAGGTACATAATATAAATACGAACATCAAAATGGGGAAAAATAAAATGAAATTTGAATTAGAAAAATGAAAGGTGGTGAATTATGTACACACCCCATTTCGCTTGGTTAGGTTCAAGTTTTTGATCTTTTTTTTTGTTGTAAAAATAAAATCTATTTAATTTGAAACTTAACAGACGGTGAGAGATGTTTGAGCTTTTAAATTCTGTGAGAAAAGTTTTTTTTTTTTTGATATGAGCTTTGCAAAGGTACAAAAGAAATGGAAAGAAATAAAATGCATGGCTGAGATTGACAGTTTATATTAATTCTTTACGGTTCGATAATGATTTTATATCGTTTACGATAAAATGTTAGACACAAATTAAAATAACAACTTTAAAATGTTGCTGATTCAAATCAATCATATATGCATGCAGGTTCGTCCTCTTATGTTTAAGTGAATTATGTAAAATTTCAAAGATTGTATTTGCACGAGAATTCCTTAAAAATTTCAAAAGCATGCAATTATTTTTTTTGTCATTGCTTAGATTCCTAACTCTGTGGCTCCATTTGCAATATTTGGGGCAATGAGATTTGGAGTAGCAAAAGCAATTTATTGCTTGGGTGGACATTTCATTCCCAGGCAGTTTCAGTTCAATTCCCTTTTTGCTTACATAAAATATTAATACACTAATTGTTTTCATCTTTATCTTCAAAATGAAGGGAAAGGTATTCAAAATCTGGTAGAAACCTTTAAGGTAAAGCGTCAACATTTATTTCCTCGGCGATGTCAAGCAATTATCGCCTTTCATCAACCTGGAAATAATTCCATTGTCATAGCGAAAGGGTCTCCATTGACACTACTGAATATAATGACAATAAGCGAGGTAATTTGTTGACTCAAATCCTGCCTATGGAGCGCCTGGGTAAGTGATAAAAGTTTTAATTAATGCAAGAAAAGTGGTTTACAAAAAAAAAAAAAAAATAAGGTGCGACAAAAAGTTAGGGCGTGTAGGTTGAATCGAGAAAAACAAAGATCATTAGCGAACCTGTGTAGGCCTTTAAAATCGAGAAAAGTTTATAAATCAAGCCACTTTTTTTTGTAATTTCCAGCCAATTATCGAGTAAAAAGTCATATTTTGAAATAATTATAAGGGGCAATTATACTTGTGCTATGTTATTTTTAGCATTTCTAGAGAATAAAAAAAGAAGAAGGCGCTGAAACCACGTTTGATACGCGAATTTCTTAATCATTTGTTTGACTTTAAAAAAAAAAAAACGTGATTTTTACATACAAAATGGCCGCGGGATCCGGAAGTACCATTTTTAAAAATGTCCGAGACGTAGAAATACTTGTGTGGGTATCCTCTATAAGATCCACGATCCCGATTTTGAATATGTGCAAACAAAATTTATCGGGAACCCCTTAGTTAGTAGCCCGTTGGATGTCTGGGTTCACTTCCCAGCCTCGTCCACCTAAAAACTAAAAAGTTTTTTTTTTAGGGCTACTGCCTCTTGCGTGAGGAATTCACAAATACTCCAAAAGTGTCACTTGTCATGAATAAGTGCTTCTCGTCTAGCCGTTCGGATTCGGAATAAAATTGTAAGTCCCTTCCATTCCTGTCGACACCCGCATACAGGAATTGTTGCGAGTTGTTAGTCACTTCACAACGCCCTGGTTCTTCATGAGCCGTTGCGCCACCCAATTTCTTTATTTATTTTACTCCTTAGGTACCAAGTACCTTCCACAGATAAGCAATACCTAGATAGGAATCTTTCGTTCGTATCACCCCCCAAAACCCATTTGTTTACATTGTTGTTTTTGTAATTTCATTTCGTGTCGATGAATAGATGTGAACTGCAACAACAATTTAACGCGGTGAATTTGATTTGTTTGACAGTTCATTTTTTTTCATAAATGTGCTGTGCGAAGATTTTTATTCCGGTGTTTGTGATTTTCATTAAAAAATAAATTAACAAAAAAAATAATTGTTTCACCAAGCACAATGCCCACATGGCAAGCGAAACTTGAACGAGTCCTTGAATTTCAATGAAAAATCTTTTGGTGCTTTCATGTTTCTTTCTTCCAATTCGCCAAAAAGCTACTTGGGCAGACGATGCGCGATGAGAACTTTTTGTAGAACTCTGTCGCCTCCGAAGGGGCCCTGTTTGAGCAGAGTATAGCAAAGGGCAAAAGACCTAATTATGTTTATGAAATTTAAAAACATAATTTCAATTTTTTTCAGCTCTACAGCACAATAATTATAAAAAAAATCTCGCCAATCAATAATAAGGTTCGAGAAATCAACAAAAATTAAATTCACCATGGCAAATTTGACAGCTACTATATTCTTAGTTTTAGGGTACAGACACACTTAATATATGAAATTATTTTAATTAATACGTAAGGGGTTGGATTGCATCATGGTCAAATTCCGACGTAAATTTTTAGAAATTAATTTAAGGTCCCCCAAACCGATGGGTGGACAACATTTTTGTCAATCATCGGGTTCATATGGAAAATCGCACCGCTTTCATTGTGGGTACCTACTCTCAATTATTTTCATGTAACTTAATTTTAAAAAGTGAATGTTTTGTTGTCGTGAATGTTTCGCTCCGATTTAAGGCTCACCCAAACCAATGCGAAACATTCGTTGCGGCGAAGAAACATTCGTCAGTCAAAATTAATTCATATGTTTCTCCGCCGCGTTGGTGTGGGCACTCTCATTTATCACCATGTAAATAAATTTTGACTGACGAATGTTTCTCCGCCGCAACGAATGTCTCACATTGGTTTGGAAGAGCCTTTAACATTGATTTGAAAGATCCTTTACACAATTTAAGTTGTGTTGCAACAAAAATGGTCTCCTAAGCCGATGCGAAACATTTGGAATACCAACAAAACCTTCATCTGCCAGAATTAATTTGTATGGGGATAAAAAAAAGCACCCACAATGGTGTGAATCTCATCTGTTCTTAATTGCAAAAACTGCAATAAAGTCAATTCTGATTGAGGAAAAAACACAATAGGCGTGTTTTATCACAAAAGCCATCCATAGTACAGTACGATTTTACAGGCATTACAAATACAACATCGCTAGTAGCTCTACAGCCAATAAGAAGTTATACTATGTTTTCTGTCAAAACAATTTTTGTTTTGTTTTCTTGCAAGAAGGTTTCTTTAGCGAACATTTTAAATTCGCACTTTTGTACTTTTTTGCAAAAGTAGGTAGGTATATGTAGTTAAACCTTAATGTTACTTTCATTTCAACAAAAAAATCAAATCTGTGATAGAAAAATTTGATTTGTTTAAAAAAAAAGATCAATAATCAAATCTTTCATATAGAAAATTTACACCGGCTACACGATTTTTTTTGCGACTTCCTTACAACAAAAAAAATTAATCTGCAATCGTCGAAAGGAAATCTGGCACATTTAAACAAACCCTTGGATTCTTAAATTATCCGCCATTTTGTTCACGAACCGAGGTGAAACTCGGATTTTTTTTTCACGTACACTAGTGCAAAAATCCGATTTTCACCACGGTCGTCTGCACGTACACTAGTGCAAAAATCCGATGTTCACCACGGCCATTTGACGTTTGAGCTTGTAGGCAAACCGAATTGACAGCCGTAGATTCCCATCTAGGTATTGCTTACCTGTAATACCTACCTTCTAATGATAACCATTTTTCGGAAAAAACAAATTACCGAAAAGTAGCCTCGATCTAAAATTATTTTCTGAATTTTTGCATCAAAAATGAATGAGACATTTTTGAGAAAAATAATATGTATTTAGCTCAGTGGCTGAACAAAATTATAAACGTATTACAGTGTTGACATTTCGAAAAAAAACTTTCCAAATTTCACGAAATCCATCATGTCGTTTAGACTGCAGACAGCAGTCATTCGAGGACGACTGCCAGACATTCAAAATATCCAGTTTTAATGATAATTTTCTGGATTATTGCGAAAACTATAAATGAGTGGGTTTCTATGGAAAAATAATTGTTAATTTGTAGGTAGGTTAGGTACCTACCTAATAAAACATAGTAAAAACTTAGTTTCAATATGTATGGTGTCTATTTTTTGTCAAAATCCATTAAACGAATTAAAAGTTGAATTTTAAGATTCACTATTATTTTTGGACCACCCTGTGAAAATAAGCCTAGTTGTTCTTACTCCATATTCGTCATCGTCATGCGTTTTGCATTTTATATGCCTCGTTGTTGTTTATGTATTTTTTTTTGAAAATACTGATTGGCATTTGTGCGTCATTGGAGCATTTGAATATTTATGAAATGATAGGGCGGGTGTCTGTCGATTTACTTTTTCCGACTCGCTGGAAATGCACACATGTGGTTTTCTGTATAGAATTAATCTCTCAATTGCTCTTCTATATCTGTGAAATAAATCTCGCATTCATTTTCATGGTTTAAACGATGGAACGGAATTGCTTACAGATGTGCGTCTCACTAGCATTTTTAATACATATACACTCTATTACACTTGATTAGGACAATTTTGGATAAACAATAACAATATCGAAAACATCGAAAGATAGATATCTAAATGACAAAATAAAGTGGTATTGGTATATTTATAGGAGTGTAGATTTAAAAATAAGATTAGATTAAAAAAAACTTTGAAACAGCGATGAGCACACTTTATGTCAGAAATGTGGATCGCAATGTAAAATGTGGATTTCAATTTAAAAATTGAATACCCACGTTTTACTTTGAAACTAGGTTGAATCCCTCAAAACTAATTTGCCTATTCGAATTAACATTGTTTCAACGTAAAAATAAAAATGCTCCACTTCTTTTAAACAACTTCAAATCAAATACGATCGTATTAAATTTTTGTATTGTATTTTCCCCACAGTGTATTGGTTCCGTGTCATCAACTAACATTATGTTGATGTAGAAGTCAAACAAAGTGATTTTCGACAAGACGTCCGCCGCGTGTCGGTCAGTCTGTTTGTCTGTGCGTCCTGTTGTACATCGAGCTAGAGCATATACATGGTTGGACGTATTTGTTTAAAATTTGGTCTGAAGCAGTTTTATGTGATTCCCAAGAGGATAAATTCTAATTTTTGTTTCAGTTCATCTAGAACGGGTAACTGTTATACAACGATTTTGGTTTTATCAGTTTTTCTCGAAAATGGCAATTTTGATTAAACTTCACACTTGTAATCTCGAGAATAGTTTTAATATCACTGCATACCAGATTTTTGAAACAAAATTCGAAAACGGAAATAAAATTGTGGGTTTTTTTTTGAGAAAATTCCCGGTTGGTTACTTGTTTTTGGGATAATACGGAATATCTCGTCATTGGCTTAGTATGAGTTTATCATTATTTTGCAATTTTGTACTTCCAAGCTCGTCAAAAAATATTGGCGCAAATTTTTAAACAATTAAAACAATGGGACTCGGCTCTAAAAACTTGTTTTAAAGCGAGAGTCGACTCTTTGGTAATTTTAAACTATATAAACTATAGTTTTACGTTAAACCACTCTTCTAATTTTTAAAACAAGCAAATCACTTGTTTAACTTCTCAAAGTATACTTTTACCACTTGGAAATAAGTTTACAACAACAAAAAAGCGAAGGTTGGTTAAATGATTACTGGAGTTTTTTTTTGAATATTTAGGGCTTTGCTAAAAATGAAAACTCTGCGGCATTGAATTTTTCACTTTTTCTGCGAAAACATGGGCACACACATCAACCAACATACTCGTAGGTACCTACAAAGATGTCTCAGCATTGTCCATGCGCCTGAATGTTCACTTTAAAGATCAATAACATTCAAATAAAACACACTCAAAATCACACGCGACACACACATCATAATTATATAAAAATTGTTTGTTCTGAAGTTGTTTGTTGATTTTACATTTTTTGTTCTTCTATAGCAGTGTTTCTTAACTTCATTTGTCAAATTTGTGCCTGATCAACTTTAATTTGCTTACCCTGAGTTGCCGGAGTCCACTTTAGTTAGACGAGTTGTTTAACGTGTTTAAAATTATGGAATAGTTAGATATGGGTTCACAACTAAACGATTACGTTAACTAGAGCAGGTTTCGTTCTTTAAGCGAGCAATGTTTTAAATTTTGCGCCATTGTATTTCAAATTTGTAAAAATATTTTTGCTACGAACGTCAAAGAAAAAATCATTTTGTATTTTTAACTTTTATATCACATTTTGTTTGTATTAAATCGAAAAATCGCTTTTTAAACTTGTTATAAGTGTTTTCTCGTTATCGATTTAATAATATTATCGAACCATTACCTACTATAAACCGTCAATTTCTAGCTTCATTCTAGTTGTTAGCTAAAAGAGCAAGTTCGAGCGATCCAGTCGTGCATATATTGTTCGATTTCACTTAAGTGAGGTACTTCCATAATCCGACCCGAAATTAAAACCGTAACAATTTCTTTTACAAAACGACTTCATCGATTTTGATTAAACAAAAAAAAAAAAAAAAAAAAAAAAATAGGTCTGCTAGTACTACACTGAGAAAAAAATGTTGCACTCAGCGCATAAATGTATGTAGTAGGTACATACCTATCCCATAGATAGATAGATAGATAAGATGATAGATAATTTGATTTATTGATTTCAATCATATTTGTTTTTTACAATATTATAATTCTTAAATCATATAAGCATGACCTACCTAAAAAGCCGTCTGCCAGAGTTTACTTTTTTTTTTGTACAATATGAAAAAAAAACTTTTTTAAATAAATAATTTTATAACAAAATTAAATTATGTTTACGGTTTACATTTTTGTTTTGCTTCTTTTATCGTGTTTTTAAAACTGTACATTAATTATTTGAAATCTGTATCTTTCTGCCTTCGTGGTATATCTATAGAGTCTTTCCCAATCTTTTCCATTTAAGTACTCCATCATTTCTACTACACTTAATACATTTTTGCCGAAATAACCCCTTCGAATTTCCATTAGCAATACTCCCAAGAAAGTGAAGACGTCTTCCCTTGTCCTTTGGTTGCACATTGAGCATTCAATATTTAGGTCTTCCCTATGTGGTTGATAGTGTAGGTTTTGAAGTTCTTCTCTCATCCTGAATATAGAAGATATTTTTTTAGCGCTGAAATTTATTTGAAAGTAGTTTGCATTTCCGAAGCAGTGCTGAAGATTTGCATAGATTGACCGGTGCATTGACGTACTCGCTTTCCAATATATTCAACATGTAATTTAAGTGTTTTCGTAAAGAGCTCAGGAATCCCCGTTTCTACGTGCAGCATATAGTTCGGTGAGCTTGATGGTAGGCCAAAAGTTCTTTTCAGAAAGAATCTTTTAATTTGTTCCACGATATTAAACTTTTCATAGCCCCATACTTGCGTACCATAAAACATGATGGCTTCCATAGTGGCTTGAAATATTCTGTACTTTGCACAATGAGCCACGTTTTTATTTCCAAGACAGCTTCTCCATGTAGCGTTCAAGGCGTTTTTGGCTGCTGCAAGTTTCTCGCTTAAATGTTTCGACATATTAAGGTTTCTTGTTATTGTGAATCCCATGTATTTATAGTGTTTCACAATTTCAATGTTATGCTGGTTATAAGTCCAATGTTCCGTCCTGGCGTACCTTCCTCCTCCTTTTCTAAAAATCATAGCTTTAGTTTTTTCCAAATTTATTGATAATCCCCAGCGTTCACAATATGTGTATAATCGGTTTATCATCATTTGCAATGATTCAGGAGAATTAGCAAGGATTACCAAATCATCAGCAAATAACAGCCCCTTTATTTTGATTCCTACAAAATCTCCTCCACCGCACCGGGTAGATTATCTATAAGATCATCGATATACATGATGAAACTAATTGAACTTATATTGCATCCCTGCTTCATTCCTATAAACGTTGAAAACCAGTCCGAAAGCCGCTCTCCGTTCCATATAGCTGTTTTCGTGTCTTCATACAAGGTTTCAAGAGCTCTTCCAAATTTATATGACACCCCTTTACAGTATAGTTTATAAAATAAAGCTGGACGACTAACTTTATCAAAAGCTGCTTGAAAATCTACACACAGTGCATATAACTTTTGTTTTCTTTCAATGTATGTTTGAGCCATATTCCTAAGAACGAAAATGTGATCAATTGTGCTCCGACCTGGTCTGAATCCCGCTTTACACTCGTTAATTTTTCCATTTTAGTTTATCCATGATAATAGTCTTTTTTGGAGTATAATCGTGTAGACCTTCAATGAAGCATTTAAAAAGGAGATACCCCTGTAATTAATTAACTGGATCATCAAAACTACCTTTTTTGTGAATAGGGAACAAAACTGACTCTTTGAAGCTCTCTGGAATCCTTCTGGTTTTGAAAATTTTATTATATTGTCGTGTAAGTTCATAAATAAATTCGTCTGAAGCATACTTAAAAAATTCAGTTGGAACTCCATCCGATCCCGCTGCTTTATTGTCTTTAGTATCAGCCAAACTTATTTTTACCTCTGCCATTGTGATCGTTGCATCTAAAATTTCGTTCTGAATGTAGGGCCGAGCATAATGTGTATTCAAAAATTGGGTATCCGCATTAAGAAGACTTTGAAAATATGAATTAATTGCATCTACTCCCAAGGTAGCACTAGTTTTTAATTTAACTCCGTTGATTTCTCTTACGTTTTTCCAGAAGTCTTTCGCGTTTTTGCAAATCGCAAAATCTATCCCATAGATTTCTGCACACATAACATTATGTACTAGTTAAATGTTGAAATCTTTACGAACAAAAATTTTGCGTTAGCACTTTAGCCATTAAAGACTTCTTTGTACCCTTTACACAAATCTTTGTCGATTTTTCGTGGTTTCGACCCTTTTATGTAGTGGGTACAGCTGATATGCACTCACCACATAAATATTAATGCCGTGTGGTCAGGTCATATTACAAATCAATCCGTAGGTTATTTGTGATGAGTCAATCAATATTGTCCACTGAGCTAATTTGCAATATATAATTGTCCGGCAAAATTTTAATCAGTTGAAAACTTCACACAGTTTCCTTTTATTTAGTTGTACTGAGTACTGAGTACTGAGTACTGAGTCTATAGCGTGTGTGCTCAGTAAACGTAGCCAGTACACATCATAAAAATGTCTCTTGTACCTGGCACTGGCACTGGCACTGGCACTGGCACTGGCACTGGCACATAACTTGGTGGCGGTTTTCAATAGAATATCATATAGAAATTAACTGAGTCTAGAGCCAGCGCAGCGGGTGTGCCCAGTAAACGTAGGTGATACACATCACATGCAGCTTGTACCTGGCACATAACTTGGTGGCGGGTTATAAATATTTGTGTATGCATTACATAAGTTAGCCAGATAGATGTGAAATGAGTTTATACGGCTTGTATTCAATAAACTTATTTATATAAACAACGCTTGATGGAGGTGCGTTTCTCTCGGTACATAAATTCAATTTTAACCAGCACACATGAAGTAAAGAGATTTTTTATAGCAATCCCATACAAACTTCAGTAGTAGCCCGTAGCGTAATGGTTAGTGCGTTCGACTGTCACGCTGGAGGTCTGGGATCGCTTCCCAGCCTCTTCCACCTAAAAACTAAAAAGTTTTTTTTTTCAGGGCTACTGCCTCTTGCGAGGAATTGACAAATCCTCCAAGAGTATCACTTGTCACGAATAAGTGCTTCTCGTCTAGCCGTTCGGAATCGGCATAAAATTGTAGGTCCCTTCCATTCCTGTCGAAAGGCGCACACAGGAATGGTTGCGAGTTGTTAGTCACTAGGCCCTGGTTCTTCATGAGCCGTTGTGCCACCCGATTTTTTTTTTTTTTTATACAAACTTCAGTACATAACATTAACATTTAAGTCACTGTACTGAGTGCATAGCTTTTTTATCAGTGTATTCACCTGTTATTAATAGAAAATTCTTTGCTCCATTTCATTTAATGCTGTTAACCTAAACTTATATCAACCGTTAATTTTTTTTGTCATGCAAATAAATACATTTAAGTAAAAATAAACCTTTCTTCAATGGCTTTAAATTGACTTGTTTTCATATCTTTTCTGTTTTAAGCCTAGTACTCACCTCTGAGTGAAATGAAAATTAAAAGCGGTTTGAAATTCACGTGAATAAGCATAGTGAAACCATATAAAAAATATTAAAATAAACGATCATAAGATCCAAATTAATCCTTTAGGCTTTTTTATTCAATTACTACGACTTTTATTCAAATTGGTTGACAAATGTCAGACTTTTAAACACTTCCATTATTTTTTCCTAGTGGTCGAACGTTAGGAAATCAAAATAATGAAATGAAATTAATTTTGAACCGGTTCATATTTCGCTTTCAGATTTGGGTACTCAGCTCTCGTTATGAATTTCATCGCTGTGAAATAAGTGTCACTTTTATATAGAAATTTCATTCTCACTTGAACTGAGTACTAGGCTAAGTGCGAAAAAGAGTTAATCAAAACAGATAAATAAATATGTGTATAATACATCCATTAATATAATTATTCTTTTTTTAAATATCTACAAAATTATTTCAATGACAACTTTATTTTACTATAGCCGTGTTTTTTTTGAGAGAGTGACTAGCAACTCAGCAAAATTTGTACACGCAAACCAATAACAAAACAAATTATTATATATAATTTTGTTTGTGTTTTCCGTGTAAAACTTTTACTGAGTTGCTAGTCACTCTTTTAAAAAACACGGCTTATATAAATTGATAAATAAGTGAACATTTTCCAAAGCCAAGCCAAACAAAAACATAAAATAGATAAATCCTGAACACAAAAGCCATATATTGGCCAACGTTTTCATCCCTTGCAGAAAACCACAACCACATTTTTCCAAACTAAATAGGTAGCCGCTTATTTCGCAACATGACATTCACAGAAACCACTTGCACATTGGAGAGATAGAAATGTTAGCTTTCAATATATTTGTTTGTATCTACATATTTATAACAAATCCATCGCTGAAATCTGAAAATTCAATAACAAAAGCATTCCGATGGACTCTGTGTGTCCATATATGGACCATGGTAGTACAATCGCTCTATGTACCTTCCCATTCCCTTCCTTCAACCCCTTTTTCTAATCATGGATTTGGATATTAGTATTCATTCATTCATATACTTATATTTATTAGTTTTTCTTTGTTTTTTCGGTGGGTTTTATTTCATTTGAAATCCCAATTTTTTGATTTAAATTTTATATAGTATGACTACATAATGTATATCTGCTTGATGTTCATAACTACATATCTCTACCTACTCTATAGTATAAATGAATTGGATGTGCTTTGTTAGAGACAGAACATTTTAAACATGCCAGCTGGCTGGAAATATTTGCCCTCCATGTAGGAATTTCTGCATTTAACGGTGATTTTGTTTTTTTTTCATTCATTATTTTTTGTGGTTTCCTCATAGAGGTGTTGTGTATATTTTATATGCTTTTTTTTTGTTCAATTCGATTTTTAGTTAACGCGCAGTTTGATTATCATTAATTTTGAAAAATTAGGTGTATATGGTAAATTAGGTGTATATGGTGTGGATTTTTTTTTTTTTTTTTTTTTTTTTAAGTTGTTATTTTTAATCAACAAATTGAGTTGGTTGTATTTATTGGTAAAACTGTAGTTGATGGTTATGTCTCTTGGCATTTCAAAATTTTTAAGGCTTGTGGTTGAAATTAAATTTGATTTTCTCATCACATGTAATTTGATGAAGGTCAAAGTTCTGCCAGGGTCAAAATTCTTTTATCAAAATTCTGCTTACAAAATTCTACCTTTCGAAATTCTGCTTTCAAAATTCTGCTTTTCAAAATTTGATTTATAAAATTCTGCTTTTTAAATTATAAAAAAGTTCACGCTTTTTTCATTTTTGAAACTTTAATTTATTATTTGCAGAATTTAATAAAACAGATAAAATTTGGTGTATACAGATGGGAGTTTTGGCTGTGTATGACAGTTTAAAAGCAACTTAAGATACTTTTCCAAAAATACAGAACAATGTTGAAGCATGTCATTGTCGACTTGAGGTGTTCAGCTGTAACCACACCTGTATCGTGTGCTGTGTTGTGTTGTGGAGTAGTGTGCTGCGGTGTGTCGCTGTCAGTTCATATATTTTATACGCAACACAGCAACACGAGACAAATGTAGTTCTACGTACATATATGAACTACAATGTAGCGATAGCGACACAACACACCAAACGAGACAAGTGTGGTTCTGACTTTAGTCGGAATGCAGGACTATACAAAATCATAATTGATCTTAGAAAGGAACATCACGACTAAGCTGAAGCCGAAGGGCCAACAAATGTAGAAAAATTAAAAAATAAAAAAATAAAATAAATAAATAAACAATTATTATAAAGAACAAACCAATAAAAAGAATTTTAAGAACCAGAGCAGCCTTAAGCCTAATTGGGTTTCCTAAGCAAGTGGCAGTAATAGAGAAGTCTTTTTGGCTTTGCTTTTTTTTAAATGCAACTAACTATGTATTACGATATGTTGTTTTTTTTCTGTTGTTACATCGTTAATGAATGTTTTCTCCTTTTCAAAATTCTGCTTTTCAAAATTCTGATTTAAAAATTCTGCTTTTCAAAATTCTGTTTTACAAAATTCTGTGAATAATTAAATTTTCCAAAAATGGAAAAAAAAGTTCATGTTTTTTTCATTAAAAAAAAAAAAAAACAGAGTTTTGAAACCAGAATTTCGACCCGCTCCCGTACTTTTATTACTCGGCTAAATACTATGGGGCACATTCATAGTCAATATATAAGTTGAATATCTCTTTTACTGTTCGAGAAAACCTTATATATGGGTGATTCTACAAACTATGGAATAAAATGATGATATTTTCGGCACGACACTTTTTGAAGCAAATAGTGGTAAAAACTTACTCTTATTAAACATTAGAACGTCCTTTCACATACCACAAAACGGCCAGTCAAAAAAATTTAAATTATCAGTTCTATGAGCATTTTTTAAAAAACTACATAAGTGGACTTAAGGGAGAATAATATAAAACACAAAAATATCTTAAAAATCATTATAGTCTGGGAGGCGACCTTAGATTACCTATCTCATCGCGGCTATCAAAAAAATGGGCACGTATGGACAGCTCTAGGGTACACGATATCAAAACATGTGGTCGGACCACTTTTATGAATAAAGATATTTTTTTTTTCACCTTGCGTTTTACATGTTAATGATAACTAAAACCATAACAAATATTTACGAAAGTGGAATCAAACACATCAAACACAGTCAAAAACAGGGCCTACAAAAAAACTTGTTTTTATAGTAAGAATATTAAAAAAGCTGTTCAGTGCACTGATTAAGCAGGCTGATGACTTTTATAAGCATAGAAGACAGTTTTAGCAAGAATAATTGATACCTCTTGGTGTAAACCCATTTACAATAGCCAAAATTTTAAAATTTTGAAAAATAAGTATACAAAAGGCTTTGCTATACTCATCTACAAAAGACAAGTGATTTTTTGTTTCAATTAAGTGAAAAAAAAAAGTTATGACCCTTTTACTTGAAAATTTTCATCTTATTTTAACTATAACTTTTACTATATAACTTTTAACTATAACTTTTAACTATAACTTTGATTTAACGGTAAAAAATTTCTGAAACAAAATTGTAGCAAATTGAATTATCTACAAAGAAGAGTCATACATTTTTTCTGTGAAGTTAACGGTACGTAAGATATCGTAGAAAAACGAATTCCACCCCCTTTTTCAAGATGGCGGCGACCTTTCAGCCCCGAAACTCGTATGGTATACGCACACTAAACCCTCCTACACAAATCAAAAATAAAAATTTGTCTTACTAAAAATGTAACTTTCGTTAGATTAATAAACTCCCAACTACCCCCCCCTCCCTACCCTCTAAAATTCTCGAAAAGCGATTAAAGCAAATGTGGTAATTTTAGGAGACTACGTCCAAACCATTAGTTAAATTCCATGAATTAATTTGTTACAACACCTTACCTACCTTAAGTTTTTTTTTTTTTTTTATAAAGCCTATATTTCAAAACCAATCTGTTTGACGGTACATTAAAAAACAAAAAAAAAAGGCTGTCCCTTAATCTGAAAGTAATTTAACAAGTAAATTCATATTCCAATTTGTTCTTTTTTTACTTTTAAACTGCCTCAACTGTAAAATTGCCGTTTTTTTTTTTAACAAATTTGGGTCTATCACCCATCATTTGACACTACAACCGGTAGCGTGTTCATCGTCAAACCAACCAACCAACCACGTTTACATAACATGTATAATTTCCAGATAATCGCACATTCACACATACAATTGAGCACCAAAAAGAAAATTATATGCGTTCAAAGAACTCCTTGAAAAACAACGATAACGATGTTATATATGTATCTACACTGGTACACTTGTATAGGTATTGCGGAAAAAATTTTTAAGGACTTTATTATTTTAAGAACATTTTCGGTTTTTTTTTCAATATATTTCTTCGATAAAATAAAGATAAAGATATAGCTGAGCGAAAAAGTTATTAAAAAAAAAAAAAAGAAAACGGAAAGAAAATCATAACGAAAAAAAATCAAAAAGGATTGTAAAATTTATGTGCACACAGCAGCATATTGCTTTTAAAATATACTTTATACGAAAGAAGATGCTATTTCAATTTATAGTCAAAAAAAATAAAGAACTATATCCACAAGGGGAAATTTAAAAGAAGCAACACAAAAAAAAAAATGAGGAAAAAAGCCTTTCGGAGTTAGTTACGCAAGCTTCAATGCTCATAAATTCACAATGAGGATAATGAAGGACGTTTCTTTAATTCCCAATGGAAGCATATTTAAGTGTTAAAAAGAAAGGAAGTAGAATAAAATTAAACAAAAAAAAAATAATAATAAAAAAAAAACATAACCCAGTGGTACGCCGCGCCGCCCAAATCCTATAGGAGAACTTGTAAAGCAACGAGTCACATCCTGATTAACCAAGATGTTAAGAGTTTTGTAGAAGTCTTCACTGAAGTTTCAATGGACGAAAAAGGTTTTTTTTTTAATTCTTAACATAAAATTTATTTAGTGAGAACGACTTTAAAATCTTTCGAACTTATTTGAAAAAAAAAAAAAAAAAAAAAAAAAAGGAAACAAAGCGTAACACAGTGGTCAGCGAAAAAAAAAAGTAATTGAAAATTTGTTCACTATAATTTTGCTCCAATGGTGGTTTCGTGTTGATTCAAAACGTTTTGTTCCGTTTACACAACCCGCGCAGAAAAACAATCTAGTTTTCGATAAGGCACTAGAGAGTTTTACAAAGATTCTGGCAAGGGGCTAGCAAGGGTTAGCAAAGGCTAGAACAAAGGCATAAGCGATTATGAACCGTCTTGCCTCGTCAGGCAAATAAAATTAGTTGGCTTATGAAGGACTTAATCCCGCGATCTTCTGCTTGTCAGACCAACGCGCTATCACCTGGGGTAACTTGTCGAAAGTTAAGTAGTTTCATACTAACGGGTGATTTTTTAGCTGGTTTGTTTTGGCAACACTGGTTTTGACAGCTGACGTGTGTTTAGTACCTTGTGTCACTGTCAAACAGCTTCAGTTTGGTTTGCAATTTAACCATGGACCGTCTTACAAATGAACAACGCTTGCAAATTATTGAAATTTACTAACAAAATTCGTGCTCGGTTCGAAATGTTCATCGCGCGCTGCTTCCATTTTATGGTCGGCATTCTCGACCTTCTGAGCAGTCTATTCGGAAGATTGTGACCAAATTTCGCACCAAATTTACTTTGTTGGACATTAAACCACCAACACGTTTACGTACTGTGCGTAGTGAAGAAAATATTGCGGCCGTATCAGCTAGTGTGACAGAAGACCGCGAAATGTCGATTCGGCGCGGCGTTCCCAGCAGTTAGGCCTTTGTTACAGCACTACGTGGAAAATTTTGCGGAAGGATTTGGGCGTAAAGCCTTTTAAGATACAGCTGGTGCAAGAACTAAAGCCAGCCGACCTACCACAACGCCGAATTTTTGGTGAATGGGCTCTTGGAAAGCTGCCGAGGATCCGCTTTTTTATCGAAAAATTGTGTTCAGCGATGAGGCTCATTTTTGGTTGAATGGGTACGTAAATAAGCAAAATTGCCACATTTGGAGTGAAGATCAGCCAGAAGCATTGCAACAGCTACCAATGCATCCCGAAAAAGCCACTGTTTGGTGCGGTTTATGGGCCGGCGGCATTATTGGGCCATATTTCTTCAAAGATGATGCGAATCGCAGCGTTACTGTCAATGGTGAACGCTACCGAGCGATGATAACAAACTTTTTTTGCCCGAAATGGAAGTTCTTGACTTGCATGATATGTGGTTTCAACAAGACGGTGCCACATGCCACACAGCACGCGAAACAATGGCGCAATTGCGAGGCGAGTTTGGTGAACAGTTAATTTCACGTTTCGGGCCGGTCAATTGGCCGTCTAGATCGTGCGATTTGACACCATTAGACTATTTTTTGTGGGGGTATGTCAAGGCTTATGTCTATAGGGACAAGCCCGCTTCGATTGACGCACTGGAAGCCAACATCCATGCATTCATTCTTGAAATACCGGCCGATATGTGTGAAAGAGTATGCCAAAATTGGACTCAGCGGATGGGCTACCTGAGACGCAGCTGCGGTCAACATTTGCATGAAATTATCTTTAAACATTAAATTGCAAGGTTCAAACTATCGATTCAAATAAATATTTCATTCATTTTTTCCAATTTTTTGTGTTTTTTTTTTTTAAAAAGTTCTAAACCTCTTAAAAAATCACCCATTATAATGTTTCATAACAATACATACAAAATAGAACAGGATTTTATGTATGTATTTTCTTTTTAGGGAGAACAATTTAGAACAGATTTTCTACAGTAGCCCGTAGCGTTATAGTAAGTGTGTTGGACTGTCACGCTGGAGGTCTGGGTTCACCTCCCAGCCTCGACCACCTAAAATCTAAAAAGTTTTTTTTTCAGGCCTACTGCCTCTTGCGAGGCATAAACAAATCCTCCAAGAGTATAACTTGTCATGAATAAGTGTTCGGATTCGGCGAGTTACACAAATGCAAATCAGCAAAACTGACGACGGAACATTTGTGTTGCTTCGTAACCCCCATAATGTAAGTTAACATCAGTTTCCGGTGAAATTGTAATAATCGACGATTGCAATATTCGATGACATTGACCGAATATTATTATATGAATATGTAAGCAATGTTTAGACTAAGAATTATTAATCAAAAAAACAACCGGCAATCGTAATCGATCCGGGGAACACGATACACATGTCTTTTCACTTAACTCGCGCACACAGGAATGATTGCGCGCTGTTTGTTAGTCACTAGGCCCTGGTTCTTCATGAGCCGTTAGGTTAGGTTAGGTTAGGTTAAGGGGTGATGAAGCTGCAAGCCGAATCATCTCACTCGGATCTCAGTGGATCCATTGTGCTCCCCGGGAGTTGACTTAGGTAGGAGAAAGGATGGGTGAGGAGAGGACATGGTGGGTATCAGGTAGGGCTTATTGTGGAAGGAGCCTCCCTGAACCATCCTGAAATCTGAATAAATTTCATGATGTTTGCCGGTAGCGAAATAGAGACGCTATCTAAGTCGTCGAAGAAGTATTCTCCGAGAGTTGCTCTTCTGTTTCTAGCTAGGCTGGGGCATTTGCAAAGGAAGTGGTATGAGCCCTCCACCACCTCCTCGTCTTGACACCCTCTACATAGGTCAGATGAGCTGATGCCCATTCTGCTCAAGTGGGTTCCCATGGAGTTGTGACCCGTGAGTATACCAACTAAAAGGGATAATTGGGGCCTGCTTAGCTTTAGTAAATAGTCTGTCTTGTTCTTAGAGAGCAACGGCCACAAAGTCCTTGAAACTCGACAGGACTCCAGTGTTGACCACCGGTCGTTAGTAGCTTTTAAGAAACTATGGTGAATTCTACATTTTTCTTGTTCAAGAGGCATAATTACCCAGGGTATGACTTGGCTCGGTTCAAGTGTTGCCCCGTTTTTTGGCCAGTTCGTCTGCCCTTTCATTACCAAAAATGTCACTATGTCCTGGGACCCAACAAAGGGTAACTGTGGTTGCTGCGCCCACCGATTTTAGTTCGCTGCGACAACAATCAATCAGTTTGGATTTAGTGGCGATTGATGATATGGCTTTGATTGCAGCCTGACTATCTATGAAGAAATCAATGTTCTTTCCCGTCAATTCAAGCGTGGAGAGATGCTTAGCAGCTTCACAAACTGCAAGGACCTCTGCTTGAAAGACGCTACAGAAGTTCAGCCGTTGCGCCACCATATTTATTTATTGATTTATAATCCTAAATGTCAGCAATTCGGTCTCTGCCCGTCCACTGCTTGAAAAATTTTGAGGAAAAATCTTGGCCTACAACCAAATAAGATCTAACTGGTGCAAGAATTAAAGCCAGTTGAATATGAATTGCGTCGTACGTTTGGTGAATGGGCTGAGAATCAACTGGAAGTTGAACCAGATTCATATCTTCAAATCATCTTCAGCAATGCTCATTTCTGGATTAATGGGTATGTAAGTAAGCAGAATTATTGTCCTGTTTGAAGTGAGCACAATCATGATGAGACTCTTGAGATTCCGTTAAGTCTCAAAAAAAACCATTGTTTGAAGCGGTTTACATGCCAAAGCCGTGATCGGCCCATCTGTCTTTGAATCCGACGATCTGTTTAGGTTACGTTCTGCCAAAACGTACGTTAGTGTTGAGCGTCCTTTCAAGATGACAGCATTAACTTCTTTTTGTACTCATTCACCGCTTAACCCATCTTTGCCGCTTCCTTCTCAATGCTTGTAAAAGCTGCAGTGACATCACTCTTTGTTCTTCCAATTATGTCAATATTGTCGGCATATGCAAGTAATTGGATTGACTTTTGAAAGATTGCACCTCTAGTGTTGACGTGAGAGTTTTGCAATATTCCTTAAAGTATGATGTTGAAGAAGTTGTTGTCTAAAACCTTTTTGACAGCAAAGGTGTCGGTGAGGTCTTAGCCGACCCTGATGGAGCAGCGTGAGTTCGCCATCGTCATCTTGCACAAACGGAAGAGTTTGACAGGGATGCTAAAACTAGACATTGCTCGTCTCTATAAATGCTTTCATACGCGTGAGTGTCGATTTTTTTCGAAGGTTTTTTCCAAGATCTGCCGTAGTGTGAATATTTGGTCGGTGATGGAGTTTCCTGGCCTGAAGCTACATTGATATGGACCTCACCTATCAGGTTGTTGACAACGGCTTCAGGCGTTCACATAACACGGCAGAGAAGATCTTCTAGGTGATGTTAAAGAGACTGATTTCTCTGTAGTTGGCCTGTGTTCCTCTCTCCTCTTTTGCTCGTAGAGCTCGCGAGCAGCTCTGGTTCTTCTGTGCAGCGACTCTTTCGTGGTGGTGGTCGATAAACGTGACTCCGTTGTCAGAGGTGGTTTCGTGCAGGCTGTGCTTTCCGACAATGTCATCAAAAACGTCCTCTCTTCCTACCTGCGCGTTAAAATCGCCTAGGACAATTTTTATGCCATAGTTAGGGCACAACTCGTACGTCTTCTCCAGGAGCTCTTTCTTCTCATGCGGGGCATGCACGCATATGAGGCTTTATAGTTCACATTCCTTCACTTCTTTATTTCCATTCACTTTAATTTCACCGTTTGAAGTTTAAACCTTTAAATAAAAAGTTTGATCTATTCATTCTAAAATTTAACGAGAGAAGATATTGCACATACCTTATCATGAATGTATACCAATTCTCATTGCCTAGACGAGCTTAAGACACACTTTTTGTCCTTGAACCAAAAATAACACTCCAAAATAATTACATTTAAACTTTTAATTCTATTTTGTGCAAAAAAGTATAAAGCCTTTTTGTGATGAATTTTTCCTTATAGCAATATATACCTAATAGTAAAAATTATACATACCTAACCTACTATAAAAGTTAAGAGCCACTCCATCAGAGCTATCATACCTTATACCATTCTCCATCCATATCCTCTTGAGTTAATTAAATCAAAGAATTCTAAATAAATATCTGGCACTGGTAGATACACGATACGCATCCTATGTTCGTTTCGTTCGTTCGCCAGTTCCGTTCGTTAATTAAGTTCAATATTTGGCCGAACGACAAGCTTTGTCTAATTAAAACATCTAAGTGCAAAAGCCACTCAGCGTTCTTGTTTGCGTTTAGGCCAATAATGTCTCAAAAAGGAAAAACCAAAACAAAAACCATACTATAGCTATACCTAATCTATGGAAATCAAAATCTAAGCCCATCGTTTGTAGGTACATATATCTGTACATATAAATGACATTTCACTTAATGAGATTGTCTGGCATCGTACAAGCAAACTATTGTGTCAGTTGATTTTTATTTTACGCATCGTGTCGTCGATTGACAAATGAATTCTTTTGAAGCGTATGCGTTTACAATTTGTTGTTTGGTTTTTTTTTTTAAATTTGCGTACAGATGCAACAAACAGATCATCTATTCCCAGATGGGGCATATTTACAGATGATGTACGTATACAGAGTTGCCATCTGGCATAAATATCATGAACACAAACATCTGTTTTTCAACAGAAGTAAAATGCTCGAATGGATCGCCCTAACTTGCTCTTGTAGTAACTAACAACTAGAATGTTAAAGGATTGATATGAGATTGGTATTTCATGAGATGTTCACTACGATTGATAAATCGTAAACTAGAATGTTAAAGGATTGATATGAGATTGGTATTTCATGAGATGTTCGGTACGATTGATAAATCGATCCAGTTCAAAGAATTTCCTCTGGGACTTTTCCTTGACATAGAAGGGCAAGGGGCCTTTAATTATGTGTCGACAAGCCCTTAACTCTTTATGCATTGATTCAATGCTGTCAAACTGGATTTACTCCATGCTTCAAACGGGACTTTTAAATACCGAAAAATAGGTGACAGCAAACTTAAAGTTAAGATATGTTGGTGTAATCCGCAGGGGGTCTCGTCACCCCTGTTTAGTTAAGTCTAATTGGTGTCACAGTGGTACACTGATAAGATGGTGAATTTGGTCTCAGCAAAATTTGTCCCCACATTGTGCGAGCTCCTACAGACATCTCTTGATGAGCTCAGCAATTTGGGCCAGAAGCTCCGGACTTAATGAGCCATGCGAACTACACCGACCGCAGCCCTAGAAACTCTTTTTTCACTAGCTCCACTTGTTGTTTTTTTTTTTTTACAAAAGAAATGGTGGTCAATAGTGCTTTGCGAATAAGATGGTACAATTTTTGCAAAATGGGCCTCTTTGGTCATACAATAGTTATTAACTTTACTGAATTAGACATTCAAACTACATTTATATGATACCACACATTGATCCGATGGAAATCCCTGCAAGTCATTTTGGAGGGAAAACCGAGTCAGAAATGCAAGTCGTGTAAGACGGGCGTTGGAATAGGGTCATTTTCATTTCATTTCATCTTTTTAGAAAACCCACCCTAGAAAAGATCAATCAAGCTTCCGACCTTTCTGCAGTGTTTTTTAAACGGAGTTATTTGCAGTTTGCATATGTGAACTAGTTTACAAGGACATTGACATTTTGATGGACAGCCAAGCGGCCATCAAAGCCATACCCTCAGTTGTCACAAAGTGAAAACTGCTGGATTGCTGTCGAAGTTAGTTGAGATAACTTAGCGCAACACTTACAGTTACCCTACGATGGGTCCTAGGCACCATGATATAAATGGGAATTGAATGGCCGAGGAATTGGCAAAAGAAGGGTCATCAAAAGATCTGAATCAAACAGAATCGTCAGTGCTAATGCCACTGGGGCTAGAAAAACGCAGATTTCACCAGAGCCTCATCAAAGCCCAAAAGATTGGTGGTCACTTATTGACTCTTGTCGCGGATTCGAGAAATCATTGGCCGGATATTAAAAAAAAAAATAAATACTAACTCAAGCTAAGTAGGCCTCAACTATCCCTTTTGGTTGGAGTCCTACAGGTCGGTCCCAGCTTAATGGAAACCCTATTAAACATAAAAGGGCATAAGCTCATCTGACTTATGTAGGGGTTGTCATGATGAAGAGGTGGAGGCTAATATCATTTTCTTTGTGAATGCCCTAATCTAGCTAGAACCAGAAAAACAGTCCTCAGAAATACTTTTTCATCGAACTGGTTGACTTCTCGATTTTGCCACTACGGAACATCCTATAATTCATTCAGAATTCGGGATGGTTCAACCAGGCTGCCCTTACCTGGTTTTCCACTTACTCCTTTCCTCACCCTTACCTTATCTATAAAAATAATGGATCTATTGAGATCCGAGTGAGATGATTCAGCTTGACCAATCCTCATTTTTTCTAACCTAACTTAAGCAATTACCTGATGTTGGGGAATATACCACAAAAGTAAAATATTCGAATTTTTCGGCAAACATCTGGTATACAGTATTATTAACACTGTTCTAAAGATTACATGTAAAGGTTGGTCCAGCGATGCCAACTGAGGATTTTTAGTGCCTTTTAGGCCTTTTTTGACTGCATGAGGCTTTGCGGCTTATTTTTTTCCAAAAAGGATTTTTTTTTTCATTTCTTGTAGGTATGCTAGATTTTATCTTAACTAAAAAAATTCATTTTTTATTTTCTAAAACATTCTAAAAAAAGAAGTAGGAAAAAGTATACAAACTGTGTTATAAAAAGAGAGATGGTTCTTAAACATTTCCTTACTAATTTACTCGGATACCGTTGTAAGAATTTTTTCGTGAATTAATTTAAACAAAACGAAGATCAGCAACATTAAAGACAGATATATGTACATTGAGTGGAACTGTTCACGCAAAAATAAATAAATAAATCGGGTGGCACAACGGCTCATGAAGAACCAGGGCCTAGTGACTAACAACTCGCAACCATTCCTGTGTGCGTCTATCGACAGGAATGGAAGGGACCTTCAACTTTATGCCGAATCCGAACGGCTAGACGAGAAGCACTTATTCGTGACAAGTGATACTCTTGGAAGATTTGTCAATTCCTCGCAAGAGGCAGTAGCCCTGAAAAAAACTTTTTAGGTGGACGAGGCTGGGAAGCGAACCCAGACCTCTAGCGTGACAGTTGAACGCACTAGCCATTACGCTACGGGCTACTACAATTCACGCAGACGCTTTTTAAAAATCGTAATTGCTACGGGTTTCAATTACAAGGAACCCATATATTTATTTCAAAAATCCATGTATGATTTTAAGGAACAGGAACAGGATCCGACGACCTTAATTTAAATTTATATATTTATTTTTCACTTAATTTTTTACTTAAAAGTTCTTCAATAAGTTAAGAATTGTTTCTGTGATCTATTGATATTTTTTTTTTGTCTAATAAAGTAATGTTTTTGTTAATTCTTGCTACAATTGTGTTTAAATTTAGATTATTCTTAACAAAAACTAAAAAAAAAAAACATCCAGTGAGGCATTATTTCGTTGAAAAAGGCATTATTTTGTATTCAAATGAGGCATGATTTTGCCTAAACGAGTTGGCAACACTGGGTTGGTCCAACCATAATGCACGATGTTAATTGGGAGTCACACCTTAACGCCAAGTTTTTGGTCCAACTTAATTTGACGTTTCTTTCTTTCAGTGTTTGACAAATTCAACCATGGAGAGGTACACAATTGAGCAGCTCGTCAAGATTGTTGAAGCCTTTTACGAAAATGGGCCTTCAAATTAAAATGCATTTCGTGCACTTCGTGATTTTTTTGGTCAGCATAATCGACCTCAGTGCATTCATTAACTAGAATAACTGCGCATTTGAGCAAATGAGAATCCACGCGTGATGGTTGAAAAGCCGATGCATCCACAAAGAGTAACTGTTTGGTGCGGTTTATCGGCTACTATCCGGCCCTACTTCTTCGAAAATCAGGTCGGCCAAACAGTTACCGTGAATGGTGTTCGCTATCGCGAGATGATAACGAACTTTTTGTGGTCAGCAATTGAGGATATGGGCCTGGAAGATATGTTCTTTAAACAGGACGTTTCCACTTGCCACACAGCCAAGGAAACAATGGCTCTTAAGATATTCAATGCCCGTGTTATCTCACGCGTCGGTCGTGGCGATGTTAATTGGCCGACACGATCATGTGATTTGACACTGTTGGACTTCTTTCTTTGGGGATATTTAAAAGAAAGAGTGTACTTCAATAAGCCAACAAAAGAGCTAAGAGCTAAAGGATGAGATAATTCGGCACATTAACGACATTGAACCTCAATTATGTCTCATTCCTTGAAAATATGGACAATCGGATAGAGGTATGCCACGGAAGTCGTGGCGAGCTTTTGGCCGATATTTTGTTTCTCATATAATTGTCATAGATCCTTCAATCATACAGCCCTATTCTGCTATTTCCGTGAACCGTAGATCTGATTGACCAATTCGATTCCCTTTCGCTCTGTATTTCCATTCTGCTATCCTTCGGGTGAAGCCAATTTGACATTCACTCAAAACAACTGTTCACTGTGCATGTGAAAATGTTAAGAAGTTTCAATAAATTCTTTTGATTGATTATTTTATTAAAAAAGAAATAAAAACAAATATGGACAGTTTTGGGCTTTTTTTTACCACTTCCAAATAAAACAAATATTCTAAATTAAGCAAAAAATTTGTTATTACTCACATTTTCCCAAGCACTAAGCAGAAACAGAACCAACACTTAAACCCCGAAACATTTTATATGTGGATCTGTATTGTATAGAATGAGTCCGTTCACGCACATATATAAGAGAATACCACACCGTATTACCGACATTGCCGACGTAAATCCACATTCACTTGAATGAATAACAGAATAGTAACAAGTAAACATTCAAGAAAACTTCCCCTCGATGAACAGCAGAAAACGACTGATAATAAAAAATATAAAGATAGTTCTCTGAAAACATATCGTTTTATTTACAATTAACATCGTGCCATTTCGTTGGACCACCCTTTATAAAGTTTGATCAAAATCGTTACAGCAGTTTTTGAGAAAAATTTATAAAAACGAAATCGTTGAATGGCAGCTACCCGTTCTAGATGACCTCAAACAAAAATTTGAATTTCTTCTTTAGGGAATCACAATCACACCAAATTTGAAGCACATCCGTGTAGAATTTAGCTAGGTGTATTTCAGGAAACACAAACGGACAGGCCGACACGCGACGGACGTTATGTCGAAAATCACTTTTTTGGACATCTCCATTATCGTGATGTTGGTTTTGTTTTTTTCTTTTTTGACACGACACCAATTTTTGCCATATAGATTAAGTAAAAATAGTGATTAAAGATTACGGAAAAATCCGGCTTATATAGACATATAGACAAGCATGTAGGATGTAGGTATTTTCAGAAAATTTGTGATTGTGAAGAAAAAATGTGTAAAAAGCTGGTATAGGAGAGCATTACCCTTTTAAAAAGTGTTCTACAGTATGAACAAACTTAAGAAATATTGACAATCTAAAACAGTGTTTTCCAACCTTTTGTGTGCTATGCCCCACAGAACCTTTCCAAAATCCTTGTGTCCCCCCAACATTATATGAAGAAACCTAAAAAAATCTGAAATGTCCAGTGAAAAAATTGAATAGCTGACACAGGGAAGAATTCCATAGAAATTAAGTAAACCGTAAGTTTAAGTAAACCGTAAGTTTATTTTCAAAACATACGAGTATAATAGGCGAGTTCAGGAAGGGGAGATTTCGGAGGGCCTCAACAATCTCAGTCGCCTGATCTCAGTTTGGCTGTCAAAATACTGAAGAAAAAAATTTTGGATTCGCTTACTCAGCTTTTGACGGAGCAAAATCTCCCATATCTCTCTTCCCTGAACGCGCCTAATGTAGAACTTTGCGCTTGATGCCTCCTGCAATTCAGCTACAGTCTTAAGTCTCCCCGTTTTGTTATATCCAGGCAATTTCTTTTTTATTATCAAAAAATTAATTTTGGAACTTATTCCACAATTCAGTTAATACGAAGATGGAAAAGGTAATGAAACAGTTCCCTTGCAAATTTGGTTGCATTGGGGTATATTTGATTTCGGTTAAAAATCAATAAAAAAAAACTGATTCATATTTTATGATTCTTGAATATCTAATCTTTCCAACAAAAATATAACATTACTATTTGAAAGGCATAATTAACTTGTTTTAGTCGATTTAAACCCAATTACAAAAAGTGGGTTACGACACTTTTGCACTCACAGCCTCATTTGTCGTCAAGTGTCATTGAGTGAAGTGAAGTTGGTAAAATTGATTAATACAGTAGCAGATCCTGAGTACGTTCCGAAATATTTGTCGGAGAGAAGTGTAATGCAGCACAACTTTAAATTACCCCCTATAATATCAAATTGCCCACCTATGGGGCGTGGGCCCCACGTTGGGAAACACTGATCTAAAACCATCATAACGGCGTTTTTAATATTTCATCAAGAATTTCCAAGATTTAAAAAGGATCATCTGTTACCTGAATTCATAAAGCACGCGCTTTGTAATCAAATATTTGAATTAAGATTTGGAAGGATATTGAATTCAATTTTATAAGAAAAAAAAAAAAAAAACACAAAAAAAGCTCTGCCGCGATGCGCCTCACAGTAGGTATCCTTACTACACATCCCCAAGATGAGCAATCGATAGCAGAATTTGAATTGTATTTTTGTGTTTGTGTTGGCATCTCTCCCTTTTGATGATTTTTGTTCTGGCTTTTTTCAATCGACACGCGATATAGATTTAGCACCCTGCAGATGTTTTTCCTTTTTTTTAAAGCTCGCACCCATCAGCAATCGAATGCTGGTTGATGATGTTCTTCTGATGATGATGATGTTCTTCTGATGATGGTCGGGTAACTTAGGGATAACACACACACCAAAAATGATTTTAAACTCATCTCGCAAATGCTGATAGCTGCATAAAAAATCTTTTGCCTCTGTCTTTTGCGGATTTTGCTGATAATAACGGAAAATACTTTGTTTGAGACAGTAGTGCTTTAGGGTATTTTTTACAATTTTTTTTTTATAAAGTTTAATGATTATTTTGTGTGCAACAGACTGTAGTAGAAGTTTGTATTGGTGTGATGATGATGATGATGATGATGATGTATGGTGGCGAAAGTACAGTTTGTTAGAGGGACATCTAATGTCGATGTGAACGGAACATGGAGGAAAAAAGTGTAGTCAAGTGGTGTCACATTGATGTTGTTGCTGGTTGCGGCTGAGGGAGCCACAAGTAAAGTGCATTTTATGGTGGCAAAGGATCATGCTTCATGCTGCTGCATGAACAATATTGAATAAAAATGAAAAAAAAAAAAAAGAGAAAATGGAAAATCGTTTGAAACTCGAGTGCGTATGATGGCTTCTTAGGATTTTAATTTCAAATTAAGTTGTTACAGTTCAAGTATGTAGGTATATGTGTGTATATGCTGCTCCAGCCACACCATGTGCGGAAGTTTACATATCGAGACAAAGCGGATGCATTTTTTCTATTTTATAATAATTGGTATACCTACCTTCCTACAGGGTATTACTAAATTATAATCTTCTGAACTAGTGACACGCCTTGTGTCAAGGATTTCAATTATTTATCCATTTTAAAGTAAAGGTTCAATTTTGTTTGTCAATCTGAATAATTGACAGTATATCGGAATTCGACTACTATCACGAAAGTGAGGTGTTTGTTAGATCCATTGATTCGCTTTATCATCTTTCAAATAGTTGCACAGGCAAAATGTAGGTACAAACAAAATGGCCAATCTGCCAAAAAACTCCAAGTGAAGGTTTTTAAATGGAATTGTCTTTATTTTGGCATAAAAAATACTGCCGCGAAAGTCCATTACCAAATCGTGTGTGCGTCAATAGTTATCCAAGGTCAAATGTCAAAAACGACAAACTTTCCTCATCTCTATGTCTCGTAAACTGTTGTAAATAAAATAAATTGGGTGGCGCAACGGCTCGCGAACCTGGGCCTAGTGACTAACAACTCGCAACCATTCTTGTGTGGAGGATTTGTCAATTCCTCGCAAGAGGCAGTAGCCCTGAAAAAAACTTTAGTTTTTAGGTGGACGAGGCTGGGAAGTGAACCCAGACCTCCAGCGCAGCGTGACAGTCCACTGCACTTACCATTACGATATGGGCTACTACTCTCGTAAACTATTGGCCTACTTAAATGTTGTAAGGAACTTATTTTGAACTAATTAACCTTGCCTTTGTCATATTTATGTTTGTATGTAGGTATTCTTTATCACATATTTATAACGTCGCGTCATTTTAAACAAAATAATTTCTTTTTATTCAAAAATTTTGGAATTTTGACCATTTTTGAAGTCGCAATATCTTGCAACTGATGCGTTATACATAAAGTGTGATACCGTTTCCTCTAGAGAATAATAAAATCTGCAAAATATGTAAAAAATATTTTCCGAGAAAATCGTCATTTAAGAGTAAAGAGCCAAAACCAGTATTTTCGACTTTTTGTTTTTTTTTTGTTTTAAATAATGATATCATAAAAATTATGGTTTCTAGAAAAAAACTGTTAATGCATGCTTATATAATATTACATAATGTATAAATTTTGCTAATATAGTTTTTCGATTAATCTTACGGTTTGAAAGATATAAAATTTTTTGTTTGACAGTTGACTCTTTGAAGTAGCAATATCTTGCGACTTGTCGTATGGAAAAAAGTTTCATATTTTTTTTGAAGAAAATATTATCATATTTAGACTGAGCGTAAGATTTTTTTCGACAAATTGTGCTTTTAAGAGTAAAAATTAAAAAAAAAGACAGAAATTTAAACTTTTTGTCAAAATTAAAAAAAAAAAAAAAAATAAAACTTTAAAACAACGATTGTTAGTAAGAAAAAAATTATAATGGTTTCTAGTAGGTTTTCACATAATGTACAAACTTTGTAGTCAGATGTTTTCAAAAATTAGAACCGTTTAGGAGTTATACGTGAAAAAACAACATTTTCGACATTTTACGTTTTTTGAAATGTCGATATATATCTTTAACGGTGTGTCGTAAAAAAAAAAATTGTCATAACTTTATTTGGCGGATGGCATAGTCTACATGTTTTGCATGAAACACTTTTCGGTAGTATTTACCGTTTCCTAGTTTTACGCCAAAAACTGATATTTTCTTCGACACATAACGTTGGACAACTATTAACGCGCACACGATTTGGTAATGGACTTTCTTATGCCAAAATAAAGACAATTGCATTTAAAAACCTTCACTTGGATTTTTTTTGACAGTAAAAGCACAATTTGCATGGGCTTGATAGCTTGCGATACTGAAAATTTACCTGAATTTCACGTTATACTGAGTTCCGGGTCATATAATGTACTGTACAGAACATTATGAACGGACTGACGAGCTGGCCCTTCATATCTCACTTTTGATGAGGAAACATTTTGCTCTTAGTTAATTGGGCTCTGTCAATTCTGAAATTGTATGGAATGGCTATTGAATTTTTCTTACGGATCACATTGACGATCTTTTGGAACTAATGATCAAAGAGAGTTGATGCTTTTTCTCAACCTAACGAAATGGCCTTAACAGCTGGCTTCGCAGTACCGCACTCTGTCACTCCAATTTTCCAAGACCTTGTTGATGGTTTCGGCATGTAGCTCACGGATTGCTTGGATGATATTGGCCTTAAGTGCTTTAATCGTTTCCGGATTGTTGTCATAGCATCGTTCCTTCGCGGTTCCCTACAAAAAAACGCAAAGCGTTCAAGTCGCAGCTCTGAGGCGGACAATTGACATCGGCAAGACGGCTGATAATTGAAAATTTAGTGTGCAAAAGATCGATTGTGGCACGGGCTGTGTGGCATGGCGCACTATCCTGCATGAACCAGATGCCATCCAAATCCATGTTTTCAATTTAAGTAAAAAAAAGTCGGTTAACATGGCTCTGTAACGCCCACCGTTGACCAGCCTCATTTTCGAAGAAAACTAGTCCAACGACACCACCACTCGACAATCCGCACCAAATCGTCACTCTCTGTGGATGAATTGGCTTCTCATCAATCAAGTGTGGTTTTTCTGATATCCAGATGCGCCAATTTGGTTAACATTGCAGGCGCTTGGTGGGTGTTCATTTCGACTAAAACTTCTTAAAAAAAAAAACACTGTTTGGACTACACAGCGTAAGGCGACTCATTTCGTTCCGCGAAGGTATGATACTGACTTTCTGTCAAAACTTGGAGTGGGAACTGTCAGCGCCAAAATAACCTATAATTTATATAATGCGAGTAGTGGTCTGGTTGAGTGAGTAACAAATCCTGGTGATTGTGTTAAAGTTAACACACATCATTCGTACCAAACCCATAAAATACATACAAATTTATACTATCCTACATTGAACTCAATCCATACTGGAATATTTACCCGAAAATTTGTCCACAATCTGCCCATGCACAGGTTCAAAGGAATATGCTATGAAATGCAGTATTTCAACGAAGGGCCATTTTCACACGTCTGTGAAGTTGACGGGTCAGCTTTCATCTAGAGTAGTGGGACCAATGCAATAATTTGAGGTTTTGTTTTTGAATTTTTTTTTTTGCATTTCTTTCCCCGATTTTGCAGTTCATCAAATAGTGGGTGTAATCGAGTGACCTGGTAAATTCACAGTGAAGGGTCCAAATTTTGAATAAAAAAAAAAAAAAAAATAAATCGGGTGGCACAACGGCTCATGAAGAACCAGGGCCTAGTGACTAACAACTCGCAACCATTCCTGTGTGCGCCTTTCGACAGGAATGGAAGGGACCTACAATTTTATGCCGAATCCGAACGGCTAGACGAGAAGCACTTATTCGTGACAAGTGATACTCTTGGAGGATTTGTCAATTCCTCGCAAGAGGCAGTAGCCCTGAAAAAAAAACTTTTTAGTTTTTAGGTGGACGAGGCTGGGTCCAAATTTTGAAGTGATTAATTAAAAAAAATTGCATTTCAAGAATAGACTGGGTCCAAAGTTTGAAGTCCTGTAGATCCTTACTGCAAGTTCCTAGCAAGCTTGGTTTACGAGATACCATGTGCCCTGTTAACTTCACTGTCCAGTTAGTAGGTCACTCAATTACACTCACTAGGGGTATTCATGCAAACGCGTAAAACCCAGATAAAGCTTAGATAGAAACCATAGAATTGTACACAAAACTTAATATACAAAAAATGGGTTTTATGCGTTTGGATGAAAATTGCCATGCCAACTTCACAGTCGGTATTTTTACATTAGGTTGATACTTTTTGTACAGAAAGATGTGGATTCGTATAGGAAATCGAACTCGATGAAGGCGAAAAAAGTTCGTCTTTCAGTTCTGTCTGTCTGTTTTCGCTGCTGCAGCCAAAAGTCCTGAAATGGAAGTTCTTAAAAAAAAACCTACCTGTACAAATGCCCAAACATTTTTTTTAGACTTAAAATAACGGTACCTGCCATACAAAATTTTTCTTGTCGTTTTTTTGACGTTTTCAATTTTGACATGTAAAAAAAAAATAAACATGGAAAAGTAGTTGAAGTAAGTGTTTTATTATCTTTTATCGGGATCGGGATCTGGATCTTGTTTATTTTATTTATTTACAAGTTAACTAATTACTAGCTATAAAAGTTTTATGTACAATTTATGTGTTTGAAAAAAAAGTTGATTTAAATTTTTTAGAAAAATTTACATTTTGATTAAACAAATTTATATATATATTATTGAAATCATTTAATAAATAAAACATTTTGTTTAAAGGAGAAAAACGTTCATAATTGGTCCGATAGTTAGAAATATGTATACATTCGGACAAATTTCTTAAGTTTCTTTGAGGAATATTAAAGTGGACACGGGAAAGAAGGTGCAAAGAGTCCATTTTCCCGTTTATTAATTTTACAATAAAGGCAAAACACAAATAAGAACGTCTGCTCTCAAGACTAGGCATGTCAATAAGTTTCAGTCTATTATGGTAAGGTGGGAGATCGTAAGGATTTACCAAACCTAAGCCTCTGAGCGCAAATCTAAGGACTCTTTTTTGCACCTGTTCTATTCTAGCTTTATGACAGTCGTAGTGGGGTGACCAAACTTGACAAGCATATTCAAGAATGAAGAACAAATGTTATAAAAAGCTGCTTTGTAACAAAAGGATCGGAAAATTGTTTCGACTCTCTTTTTATCCAACCAAGATAAAAACACAGTGATTTACAAATAATTGCCTCGAATAGTTTAGGAATATAGGTCTATAATTTTTGATTTCGTCTTTTCTACCTTTCTTGTGAAGATGAATTATAAAATGATTTTTCCAAATTAATGGAAATATTCAATCAGACAATGAATAGTTAAATAAAACTGACAAAGGAAGGGACAACTGACTGACACAATTATTCAAGATAGTAGAAGGTATCCCATCAGGTCCTGGTATTTTCTTTTCAATTTCGTCAGAATTAGTATTTAAGTTTATATCAGTCAGTCAAGTAAGTAAAATGTTTTAAAAAGGCCAAAGTTTTTTGCCTTTTCGTCATATGTATGGCAGTTAGAAATATCACAGTTTAAAATATCACAATTGTGTGTATCACAGTTGAAAGCGCTTTGAAAGAAGTCCGAAAACAGTTGTGATATAACCCGAGGGTCATGGCTTGAAATGTCATTTGACTTGAGTACAGACGGGTAAGGACAAGACTTTCTTTTACTATTTATAAAGTTCCAAAACTGCTTTGGATTCATTTCGAGATCTCTTTGCACCTTCTGAATATAATTCAAATACTTTAAACTTGAGGTTCTATTAAAATCATCTCTTGCTTCATAGTAATTATTGAAATTTGTTTCACTTGGTAAATTTTGGTATGTGGTCCATCATTTGTTTCTTCGATTTTTAAGGCTTTTAACTTCAATATCGAACCAATTTGAAACTGAATATCTTGATTTTACAAAAGCAAGAGGTACAGAATTAAGAAAACAATCAAACAAAATATAATTAAAAGCGAAGACCATAGAGTTAACATTTAAACAATTATTTAGACAAGACCAGTCTACTTGTGATAACAAGTTATTTAGTTTAACAAAGTCGGTCTTTTTAAAATTAAAAGTATACGAATTATCACAGATTTAATTTTCAAAATTATTTGAGTTCAGAGGAAGAGTAAAAGTCAGCGCTGGATGATGATTGTCTTCATTTACTAGAGGCTCAATTGATTTTTCAACTGTAATACCATCGTCAAAGGAAGTAAATACTAGATCAAGCAACTTTCCATTTGTATTTAAAACGTCGTTAAATTGATGAAGTCCAAGAGAAGTTAAGTCATCAATTATTTTTGAATCGTCGGATTTAAGATTTCCAGTTGGCAACATTAAATTTGTATCAGGGCAGCGATACCATGTAACATGAGTAAGATTGAAGTCGCCTAAGCCAATAAGTTCGTCCCGATAATCCATTACTTCGTTTACAAAGCTTAAATATTCAAATGCCTTAGCGTAGACATCAAACGGGCTTCCAGGAACAATATACAGCGTGACGATATATAAATTTCTATCTTTTAATGTCACTTTAATGCAGATAAATTCTTTGTCAAGTGCTACAGGAACATTCACCAGCGTGGCTATGAAGCAGGACTTTACAGCAATCAAAATTCCACCTCCAACAGTTTCAATGTTGGAGGTTTTTTTTTTTTACAGTACTGACAACATTTACAAAGCAAAATGGTCACCCTGGTGCTGAGAATTAAAACTAATTCTTGGATCTTGAAATAGATCCAGATAGAAAGCAAAAATTGTTTTTGTATTACGTGTAAAAGTTATTCCAGATCCCAATAAAAGATAATAAAACCAGCTATTATTAAATTAGTGCCATCTACTTTTGAAGAAAAAATCAGCATTGTTATCAACAGTATTTCATATAAAACAATTTCATGTTTCCGACTTTTTAATAATTTGATAAACTCATTAAAATTGTTTTTTTTTTTTTTTTTCTACAAAACTTAAATTTTTTTAGTTGTTTGTTTGTTTTTGAATCACCCTGTTTAATGTTGATATTACTTTTCTGGCACATGTTAAAGCATTGGTTTGTATATGTGATATAGTTTCAGTTTTCTACCAAAGAAGAGAGCTTCGAAACAAGCAGGTAATTGAGATATAAAGTACACTCTTTGGCGATTTCCTGTTCCGGGTTCTCATTTATATCCCATGTTGGTAGGTGTATCGTTGTTCTATTCAACCATATAACGAGGCTTTAATTAGAAATTCTGTTTAATGCAATTCTTTAATCACTTTGCACAAAGATTTCCTAAATTTCTTATCAGGGGTATTATCATATCATGGTAATATTTCAAATTTCAAGAACTTGGCGAATCAAACAACTTTTCTTAAAATGATGTTACAAATATTTCTATTACTGTAATTATTCTTTTATACGTAGCTTTTGATTCAAAAAAATATGCAAGCATTTGTAATTTGATGTTTTTGATGTTTTTGATGTTGGATGGCAATGGCAAAATATCACTCTAGGAAACATTTTGTCTATATTCCTCAGTCCCTTGATTGAATTTAATTCCATGATAAACTTGACACCTTATTTTCGATCCAATGTGCCAACTTTCCTTTACTTCTATTTCTTCTCACTAGTGCCGTGCAATGCATTTAAAAGACCTAAGGTCTTAGAGAATAATAGTTAAAATTATTATTATATATTGTTATGCTTATCTCTTTTATATAAGAAATTAGAGGTCTTGATTTTGGTCTAACTGGTATTCCTGTAACATCTTGGGAGCCCCGGGTACTTGAAATGTATCGCATAGTCGGATAACTGTATGGTGTTTTGGGTACCCGGTTACCCAAGAAATGCCAAGAAAACACGGGTACCCGGGTATCAAGAGTTCTAGTTAAGATTGATTAAATTTTTTGTTTCTTTAAATCGAATATCTTAGTCTAAATAAATTCAATAATACTAATTCATAGTATTTTTTATTTCTTTGCAGGTATGTACATAACTACAACTGAAGATGAAATTCTTG
Source organism: Melangyna quadrimaculata (assembly GCA_949320155.1). NCBI lineage: Eukaryota > Metazoa > Arthropoda > Insecta > Diptera > Syrphidae > Melangyna > Melangyna quadrimaculata. The sequence goes on along the minus strand of OX439483.1, from coordinate 201,768,647 downwards.
AAATTAATAAAAAATGGTAATAATTAAAATATTTATGTAAAAAAAAAAAAAAATTTACACTTGCGAGCAAAAAATGGAATCACTCAAGTTCACCTTCTAAAAACGACAATCGCGATGGATTCAATATCTTTAAATAATTGTTAATGGGCTCGTTCTAAAGATTGAATTTCAAATTTCAAATTCAGGGTAAAATCATAAAAATCCATTGGATAGTTTTCGCACTATCCTCCATAATACCAAAAATAACAAATTATACTTATTAAACTAGGCAAGAGCTTAAATATTATAATTATAATTATTTCAGTAGTTTATTAAATGTATGATCATACGAAATCTATCACATTTTAGTGATAAAAATATAAAAAAAGAACAACAACAATTTAGTCAAAAACGCCACCGATAAAAACTGCCTTTGAATGAATTGTTTAAAATTAATCTTACAATATTTCCTTCTTATCAATAAAATAACATTGGATGGGTTTGTCAGTTGGTGAAACTTTATTGCCATCTTTTCTAATCGCTGAACATTTCATCAAATTCCATTTAATGTTTCAGGGTTTTTTTTTTGACATTTTACGACTGAATTTCTGTGAAACACGCTGTCGCTTAAAAAACATGAATTGAATATAAAATGTAAGAAATTTTCTCAGCTTTAACTTGTCTGTTAATTGTTTTCATTGAAAAAAAAAAAAACTTTCAGAAAGCAGATATTGGCAAAAATCTGTTTTTGGTCACCATTTTTTTTTTTCAAAATAACTGCAAGCGGAAAAGATACGAGGTGCCAAACTGAAAACTCGGAAAGATCACCTCGAAATCTAAAAAAATACAAATTTTTTTAAAGCGCCTCCAAAACTTTCTGAGCAAACACCTTTATTTCCACCCATATGACTAGACGAATGCGTTTCTCTGCATCCAACGACGAATCCAAGTCCTAGCCGACATTGCTATTCTTGGAGGGTCGATATAAATGCTGTATATCAAGTAAGCACTATATTTGTGGAAATTCAAAAAAGTAAATATGCAGTTAATGGTAGCTTTTCACTAGTAAATTAGTTGTGGAAAAAAAACTTGTAGCTCTATTATTTAAAAAAAAAAATGGTATGTAGTGCTTACTTGATATCAACTTGGCGATACACTTTCTGGAAATCTAAAAACTAAGTACGCAGTTAATTTCAGCTTTTTAGTAGTAAATTAGTTGTGGAGAGAAAAAAATTCAAAAATTTTTTTTTTTTAAATAAGGGTAGGTAGTGGTGCTAACTTGACACTGGTGAACTCAGCCATTAAAAAAGGAAATTCGAAAATGTAAACGTGCCATTATTTGTAGCTTTTTAGTAAAAAAAAAAGTTGTGGACAGAAAAAAATTCCAAAACTTTGTTTGGATTCAAAAAACAAGCCAAATATTTTTGAAAAAAAAGTACGGCAAACATTTTTTTGAATTTTTTTTCTCTCCACAACTAATTTACTACTAAATAGTTTGAATTAACTCCGTACTTATACTAAGTTTTTAGAATTCCAGAAAGTGTAGTGCAAATTGATATCAAGTTAGTACTAGATACCATTTTTTTTTTAAATAGTAGAGCTACAAATTTTTTTTCTTAATATACTACTAAAAAGCTACAATTAACTGCATATTTGCTTTTCTGAATTTCCACAAATGTTGTGCTTACTTGACATACATCTATAAGACAATGGGCAAATACGTATGGAGCGTGGGTGCCCAGCACCAATAAGAACGGCCTTCATATCGTATATAGGTACATGTTTATGCATTCATTATCCGTTAACAGTTTGTCCCAATTCGCTGTGTGACAAAAATTATTTAATTTTGAATAAAATTAGTTTTAGGGTCAGAATTCCTTTTCTCCATAGTTTTACTTTAATATTTTGTTGTATTTTTCGCTCGATTTTAACCATTTTTTGGAATTAAGTTCTTTGAACCCTTGACGCACTACCTGAATTTTTGTCAGGTTTTTTAAATTATGTTTAGGCGTCACAAGCATCAATTTTATGCAAAAAACTGTGTTTGTAGTATTAAGTTGCTAAAAAATACAATTATTGGTTTTTAAATAATATTTTTGATGTCTGGAAAACAAACAAACACCAATTTGTATCTCATTTATCGGAATAAAAATGGGTATTATTTTCAAGGTTTCAGATTGCGATTCGTAAAAATTGGACAAAACAACCCACAAAACCACCCACAAACTATCCTTATACTATTAGGGGTTGATTTTTTTTTTTAACTTATTCCTTATTTAGTAACGAAGAAAATGGTTGTACTTTTTTTATGAAATGATTCCTAAATAGAACAAAAAAAAAATATTAACAGAAACTAGAAAATATTTTTTTTTTCCTTTTTATGGTACTAAAAGATTTTTTACTCAACCAGATTTTTACCGATTTTAAATGTCTTTGCGGTTTTTCAAAGAAGAATGTTAGAACTTTTTAATTAAATACATTTTTTGCTCAAGCTACAAAATCAAGTACAAGTTTAACAGTTTATCTAAAAAAACGATAATGAAAACGAAGATTTAGTATAAATATGTTTTTTTTTGTCTACTTGTTCAAAAACGACGACTTGGCTTTGATTCTGGACTATTTAGTGATTTTTGTGTAAAACAAGGACCTAGATTTGTGATTTTTGTATATGATAAACATTCTTCTTTGAAAAACCGTAAAAGACTTAAAATCGGTAAGGAACTGACTGAGTTAATAATCTTTTAGTACCCCATTAAAAGCAAACAAAATATTATATATTTTGTTTAAATTTTTTTGTATCTATTTTGTGATCAGCCCGTAAAAAATATAATAACAATTTTTTCGTTACTAAATAGGGAATTTGCTCAAAATATTTTAACCCCTTATAATAATTATAAGGGTGGTTTTGAGGGTGGTTTTGTGAGTTGTTTTGTCTTACTTTTACGAATTGCAAACGAACCTTAACTTAACTTAAAAATAATACCTATTTTTATTCTGATAAATGAGGTAAAAAATTGATATTTTTGTTGCTTTTTTTCCAGAGATGATTTTGACATCAACAATATTAATTAAAAACCAATTATTTGTATTTTTTACAAATTAAATACTCCAAGAATTGCTTTTTGCATAAAACTGATGCTTGAAAAAATTCAGGTAGTGTGTCATGGGTTCAAAGAACTTAATTCCAAAATCGAACGAAAAATACACAAAATATTAAAGTAAAACTATAGTCCAGGAAAATAAGTCAAAATAAGGTACACATTTCGGAAAAAATCGGAGAAAGCTGATTTTTGGTATACACGTTCTGTGAACCTTTCTTAATAAGCCCAGAAAGTTCCGCCAAGATATGTTGGGTGCTAGCTTTTTTAAACGGTAAAAACACAAAAAAAATCGTTTTTTTTTTTTTTTTTTCAAAAAATCAGTATATCTCTATTTCTTACGGTTTTTCGTCCAAAAAACTAATTTTTTAACGCTTAATAACTCAGAAACGGTTATAGCTATAAGTAAAGTTGTACGGACTTTTTTATTGTAAATTTTATGCTCTTTAATTTTGAACTGAAGTTTTTTGGACGAAAAACCGTAATAAACGGAGATATTGATTTTTAGGAAAAAAAAAAAAGATTTTTTTGTCTTTTTACTGTTATAAAAAAGCTAGCACCCAACATATCTTGGTGGAACTTTCTGTATAAAGGAAGGTTCACAAAACGTGTATACCAAAATTCAGCTTTCTCCGATTTTTTCCGAAGTAAAAGTCTAATTTTCCTGGACTACTATGGCAAAAAGGAATTGTGACCCTAAAACTCATTTTATTCAAAATTAAATAACTTGTCACACAGCGAATTGGGACAAACGGTTAACGGATAATGAATGCATAAACATGTACCTATATACGATATGAATGCCGTTTTTATTAGTCCTGGGCCCATTTGCCCATTGTCCTCTGGTTTGTAGCCAGTTTAGGGCCTCTGCTTCAAGTTTTTCTTTGACGTGACTGTATCTTCCACGTACAGGCTTCAAAATCGTTGTCCTTTTTTCGTTTGCTTGGTCCGTACGTCTTTACAGTTAATCGGCATTTAGCCGAGACTAGTTAGAGCTTCGCAAATATGTAGTCGGGAAGCTACCTGACAGAATGTAATTATTGTGGCGGTAGCTCATATATGATTGTTCCTATTTTCGTGACCTATAACGCACTTAGCAATAAAATCTAGAAGCTCATATATGATGTTCACTAAGTATTCTATAATCCATACATACAAATTTTCCTCAAAAACAAAAAGAGCAAATTGTTAAAATTGTATGATATTTCATCCAACACTTCCTTTAAAGTTTAAACCAAAATCTTAACCATCGAATCATGAAAGCAACGAACACAATTTAATTAATTCAAAAGCAAAACCTTACTTCCGCGGTATGATGTTTCGACAGAAATGTCAAGATGTTCCCATGTGTGTGTCGTGTCGTTTGTAAAAGATACCGTTGCTTCTTCGAAAAAAGGTATAATCAGTTTTGTTGAGGTTTTTTTCCCTTTTTGAAAATTGAAAAAAAAAAAAAACAACGACGACTACGCGATGACAACTCGGCTTAATAAGGAAAAAACTATTTTCCTTCTGTGATTTCTTGTAAGACGACCACAACCAAGACAACTTGACGCCACCCAACGATGAGGCGGCGGAGAGATATGTATACAAAAAAACATTAGATTTTAAAATGAAAAAGACACCGTTAACTTTTGAACTTCACAGTTCCTCTTCCACGAACTAAAGGCTTCTCTTATTGAGTTCACAAGAGGTCAGTACAGTCGTGTTTGCAATGACTCTTCCAATGTCAAGCTGCTGCATGAAAGCACTTTTTACCGGCTGACTGACTTGCTAGCTAGCTTCATTGGTTTAGCACCTGAAGTAGCATAATGTGTGAGATGTGTGAAACAACACACAAACTAACCAATATTCTGTGCTGTCCAATCGATCGATGGCTCTTAGTAAAGAACCCACAATCCAATAAAACGAAACCAAAGAAGACGAACAAATCCCGGTATAGGTGAATCTTTTAAGCACACAAATAGGGAGTATAGGGTAAACAAACATAGATGTTGTAACCTGTGTATAGATAGAGGTGATAATTCCGAATGCACGATGTTGAACTTTATTTAGTGGGACCGAAAATACAGTTTGTCGATTTCGTTATTTCCTTGTTAGCCAACAATTCAGCCAGTGCCAGCGCGGGCGTGTGATGGTGATGGTTATGACCAAAACCTTTTCTCAAATAAAAGCCCCCAACGCCAACCCATAGGTATAGAAGACTTAAAAGTGACTAATGATAATCCAAACTGAGATTGGTGAGTTGGTTTTCTAGAGTACGGTACCTTTGTCTATTGGTATGGGGATGGTCGTTTGCATTTCGTATCGAAGGACCTCCTAGATACTCGGCAATCAAAGAGATGTAAATTCAAAATTTTGCCGACTTCAATTGCACCCAGATGTTCCTCCTGCACCTTTATAAATGGAGAAGTCTTTACGTATCAGCTATTGGAATATACGTGTTGGCAGCAGAACCATTGGATATAAGAGCATTGTTTTATATTTTTTCTTACCTTCCCCCATTGGGAGACAGAGAATACGTGCCCAAACAGAGTTACCATAGCACCTTACATATATGTCATAAATTTTGCCAACTAGGAGATTCATTTGATATCTACACAGAATTGGGAAGGAAGAGTCCAGCATAGATAAATCATCGATCTTGTTTCAAAAGGCATAGGTAGAATAATGGGTTTTGCACCAGAATTTCATTGTTAGTTACATCGTGTGTGTTGGGTGAAGGTCTTATATGGGATTTTGAAATTAGAAAACGAAGAAAACAATTCAAGGAGTGTTCAGTATTGTAAGGAGTAAAAGAAAGGAACAGGGATTTATTGAGTTAAGGTATTTTTTTGTGTTGGCTTGGATTTGTAAAGAATTTTGCTGCTGCATACAGGAAACTTTCATAGGCCTATGGAGAATTATGTATTTAAGACCTCAATGTAAAGTGTCCAACCAAGAGAAATGTGAAATATACCCAGTGAACGGCCAAATTATACACATCATTTTAAAATATCAAAATAATCTTGTCGAGTAATAGTCCAATCAAATTAGCAAAAATATCTACAAAAATTCGGCAGCAGAATTTTATTGTTTTATTTGAAAGAGTACCTCTTGGGGATTTTAAAACCACAATTTTCCAATAAAAATCCCTCTGTGTCGACCGCCATTTTGAAAAAGGCCTTTGAAAGCCTTTAATCGGTTTTTTCAATCGCTATTAGTCGCAGAGTAGTTTACTTTTGTAGGTTTAAATGTTCTCTACAATTTTTGCTTTAAAAATTTTTTTGATAGCTTCTTCCTATAGAAGATATTTTTGAAATAATAGAAAATTTTCGATTTTAAAAATGGTTTTTTCAAGTTTATCTCATTCAATATCCATCCGAACCAAAAATCACTCAGTAAACTTTTTATAGAACATTAAATTACCTACATTTCTGTTTATTTAGATTTTATGTAAGTCAAACAACTTTCAACATATAGCACGACGAAGTTTATAATATTACATAATAAAGTGTTGATTGATTTGTTTAAATTACCCCTACTTGTTCCCCGTTAGATTAACAAATATAAAATAACAAACATATTTGTAGAAAAACCCTATAATTATGTATAATTTATTTGTTGAAAATTTAATTTCTTTCATCATATTTTGAATTTAAAATGGTAGGTATGTATATATAAAGTTGACGGGACATTTACATTCCCTTTTAGTCCGAAACTTTTTGCCCCTCGCCAATAACTTTTATTTAAGAATTTAGCCATATTTGTAAGCTATATTTTCAGATCTCAATCTTTAAAATCTGGCGAGTAGAAATGAAGTTACGATTTTTTAAAAGGAAAAAGATCAGATTAGAAAATAATTATTTTTAAAAATAAAAATAAAAAAAAAATAATTTTTTTCTAATTGGCTTTTTTTACCTTTTAAAAATCGTGAAAGCTTTGACTGCCCCCTTTACAAAACCAGTGGTCGAACAAACTTTTGTTGGTTGTTACGGCAAGTCGGACCACTTTTGTACAAAGAGCTATTTTTTTAACCTTTGCATTTAAAATGCATTTAGGTGGTAAAAGCGTTTTTCTAGGCTATATGAAATAGTTTTACATAGTTGTCCACCTGTTAAACGCAATGGATACAAAAATAGCTGTTTTTACAAAAAGGGTAGGACTCGCCACAACAACCAACGAAAGTCTGTCCGACCACTGGTTTTGTAAAGAGGGCAATCTAAGCTTTCATTTGATACCCCATTTATAAAAATCCATCATGGTTTAGATAGCCTAAGCCAAAAATGCATTCGATAAAGTTCGTTTTTCACCCATTGGCACCTGAAAAACGTTGTCCGACCAGCAGCGGTTTTGTTAATGTTAAGACTAAAGCGGAAAACACAAAGCTACTTTTGTGTTAGCGTTGAGTGACGTCTAAAGTTGAACCATAGGAATCGCTAACAACCTATCACAATACAGCTTTGTCGCTCAACCTTCAATTTGACAAACGTAAAAAAACGTAACTTACACGTAACGTGGCAAAAGCAGTTGCAAAAGTAGTTGCAAAAGTTGAAATATTTTCAACTTTAATCAGTCCGTTGCATCTGTATGCGTGTATTAACGTACACAAGTGCAACTTACTTATAGATGTCAGTCAAAGTACAATCAAAGCTATTCTAACGTAACGAACACAACGCTAACAGGAAAGAAGATTTGTGTTTTCCGCTTAAAGCTATGAATTGGCATGATTCTTTTCTGAAGCCGTGATGAGATAGGTAAACCTACGGTCGCCTCCCGCAGTATTAGGTTAGATTCTTCGATATTTTATTTATTGGGATTCAACAAAATAAATAAAAAAATGTATGACAAAGGTGGAAAAATAAAAGATTTCCCAAACCCTCTCCAAATTAAGTGATATTCCGGAAAAAAATTCTGTTATTCACATAAGCTTTTTTTATTTTGGAGTTAGTTCAACACTCCGTTAACAGGAAATAATGGCATAATTTTATAAAACAAATTGAGGTAAAATTTATTTGAAATGATTAGTCAAAAATATCATAAAGAAAAACGGCATAAGTTTGAAAAGTGCCATTGCAAACCACAGTTTTTTTTTAAAGGAGAGTGCCCAAAAAAAAATCCCCAGAGTCGATAAGAAAAAAATATACAGGGTGTCCCGAAATCACCGCCGCAGAAGAAAACCATGGGTTCCTGAGGTAATTTTAAGTCGAAAAACTTAAAAGGTAATTTGCTCGTTCTCGCTCCGTTTTCGACTTATAACGGTTTTTATGATTTCTATTGGTATTCCCTTTGACTGGCTCTAACTCTGCCAAATTACAACTGATTTTAATTAATGAAATCAAAAATTACACACTCTTGAATCACTTAAATCACGAATACAAAAGGTCAAATAGACTTAAAGAGAAAATCAAAGATGGCTCCAAAGCCAGATTCTTATCGAGATTAACATAGTCATAGATTTGTTAACGTTCTTACTCTTTACTCTTTCTAACATTCATTATTAAACAGCGTATAGTTTTGTATTCGTTTTAATTCGTTATTATTATTTAAATATTCATATTTTCTTGATTTTCCTTTATTGTTTGTTATTTTTAGTTTTTTAATAATTTTAAATGTATTTTTGGGTAAAAACTGTTATATATTTTTAAGAACACAAATTGGGCTTTTATAATAATTAAAAAAAAAATAATACCTAATAACGTGTTTTTGTGAAAAAAATCATATCGAAGTCAAAAAACCAACCTTAAAATGCTTAAAAAATGTGTTTGATAATAAATTGTGGGAAAACCGTTATCCCCACAGAAAAAAGTTAAAATCAATTGTAGTTTGGCAGAGTTAGAGCCAGTCAAAGGGAAAACTAATACAAATCATAAAAACCGTTATAAGTCGAAAACGGAGCGAGAACGAGCAAATTTCCTCATATGTTTTTCGACTTAAAATTACCTCAGGAACCCACGGTTTTCTTCTGCTGCGGTGATTTCGGGACACCCTGTATATGGTTTGAAAGGACATTGACTGTAGATATCAAATATGGATTTTTTTCTTTAAAAGTTATCCCCGGGACTGGCTATGACAATTTAATTTTTTGTTTAATAGCAAGGTGTTTTTTCAATGTATACAACATAAGTGAGGTCAGTAAAGAAAAGAACAGGTATTGATTAAAAAACAGACCTAGCCACTTGGTAATCCGCAAAAGTAACGTAAAACAAAGTTTCTATTAAGGCAAGGCTTCGAAAACTATTTTTCGAAAAAACTGATTTTCGTAAGGCAATGCTCTAAAATACAAGGTTTTGCAAAAAAAGAAAATTGTTACAAGGATGGCGGACGCTATATTTTTTTTTGAGGTAGCAATAGTATAGGAAGCTATAGTAGGAAATACATGTGCCTTGAATATTGCATTCTTTTAATGCGAAAATGTGTATGACTTTTCTTAATCGACTCTGGGTTTTTCGCCTACATTTTTGGGCATTCTCCTTTATCAGGAAAAGTGGAACATTTTATTTTAAAACATAAGATAAGTTATAAAACTGTACTTACTTTATTTCGAAAACTGGCCCAACACAAGTTAGTTCTTTTTATAAATCTTTGGCACAGCACGAATATATGCCACTTTTGCACCTAAAAACACTTCCATTCACCTCGAACAACTTACCGAAACTAAATTATGTCATTGTTGATCATAAACAAACAATGAAAAGGAAAGATGTGCCAATTGGAACAAAGTCCATCTTGAGGGATTCTGAAGTGCTAAAGTTATGCCAGTTTGACAGACAGATAGAGAATTTTTTGTAATCATTAACTCAAAAATCGTGGTTTTTGAGTTATGCCGTTTTTCTTAAACAGCGACGATGTGTATTGGGATTTTAGTTGAGTTTATTTTGATTTAAGAACGAATGAGGAAGAATATTTAAATCTTTATATATTTAACGTCATCCTGGAAGAATAAAACAAAAAAATCCCAGTGGCAAAGTATTTCCTCTTCATATATATACATAGATTCATATAATTTGTATAAAAATAGAAAATTATTCTCGAAATGATAACTCAAGAAAAATTAACCAAGTTGGTTTATTTTTCTATACATATATTTATCCATCACTAGAACTAGACACAGGTCAATAGCCGGAAGGCAAACAAAAAAAAAAAAAAAAAACTCATGCATATAAAAATAAAATCAAATAAAAGTTTTTTGAATAAATTCCAAAATAAACATTTTAAAGATGATTGTGACCATCACACAAATTATATTAGTCATTTTTAGGTATTTATGCCAAACCCATATCAAGAACCGTAATCAATCATTAATTTGACAGTTAAAGCTATTTTTTTCAATTTGTTCACTTCATATGTATAGACATAATATATGTATGTAAGACATTTGACACTTTAACCCAATTCTACATACAATAATTTGTTTGTGAATTGTTTTGGAGAACAATAAAGGGATATTTAATTTTTTAAAGCAAGCAAAAAAAAAATGCGCGTGTGTGGGTCATCGCATAAACTATCTCTTGTGTTCAAGTGGGGCGTATTTAAAATTTCAAAAAATTCATGAAATTAATTTTGTGAACTGCTAATCAATAACTATCTAATCAATACAAGTTTTTTTTTTTTTTAATAATAATAGGTAGGGAGATTCGCATAAGGTGTGACAACAAAAAAAAAACCCCACGGTCTAATATTGGGTGGTCGGCGAGTGAGGGTGAGGGAACTCGGAGGAGACTACGCGCTCATCACACGGCTCCTTTGGCGATCTTCAAGCGTAATCCAAGCTTTCTTGCGCCAATTTCGATTTGTGACTGTGGAGTAAACATGGATTCATCAACACTCACCAGAGACCAAATAAATAAATAAATAAATTGGGTGCCGCAACGGCTCGTGCGGAACTAGGGCATAGTGACTAACAACTCGCAACCATTCCCGTGTGCGCGTGTCGACAGGAATGGAAGGGCCCTACAATTTTGTGTCGCATCCGAACGGCTAGACGAGAAGCACTTTTTCATGACAAGTGACACGCTTAGAGGATTTGTCGATTCCTCGCAAGAGGCAGTAGCCCTGAAAAAAACTTGATTTTTTATTTTGTCTTTCGGTGGACGAGGCTGGGAAGTGAACCCCGAACTCCAGCGCACAGAGACCAAAAAACGGTCTAAAGACTAAACTTTTAGGTGAATCCAAGCCAAAGAAAGCCAAAGTAGGTTTATCGTCAAACAAGGTTATGACGTAAGGTTTTGGGATGTGTGAGGTATTATCCATAGCGATTACCTTGAGAAAAGTAAGAGGATTACCGGAGCTTATTATGCTGACCTGCTGGACCGATTTGACGCTGATTTAAAGAAAAATGCCGATTTGGCGAAGAAAAAAAATTCTTTTCATCAAGACAACAAAGTTGCATAAGTAACGCGAGTTATGAGGCACTCCCACATCCAGCTTATTCTCCGGATTTGGCCCCTGCGACTATTTATTATTTCCAAATAAAAAAAAAAAAAACAAATCGCTCGGTGAAAAAAAAAAATTGGCTTGAATGCTGAGGTTATTCAAGAAACAAATGAATACGTCGAGGCTTTCGAAAAAACAAAATTTTTTTTGGAGAGAATACAAAAATTATAAAAACGTTGGATGAGAAGTGCTTCGAGCGGATAGTATGTCAAGAAAAACAAAAAGTTTTTTTTTTCGAAAAGAGTGTTCCTTCTTTTAATTTTCAGGGACTTATTTACCCACCCTCGTAAATGTACATGGGTGATTCTCTGTTAAAAGCTCCTTTTTAGCACTCAAAATGTCCCCTACCTAAATATAAGGAAAAATTATGTACATTCAAGTGTTGTTATAAATTATGGAATAAATTAATGATTTAAAGTGCGGGCACTTGATTTTAAGCGTTTTTGAGAATTTTGGCTACGGAAATGACGCCTTCGATACGGAAATGATAATGTACCAGTAAACAAAAATTTCCTTCTAAAATATTCCTAGTAACAATGGCCGTCTGATTCAGAATGCATTTAAAAGACTCACGGTATTACAGGAATTTATTTAAAATTATAAAAATCTAAATTAAATCGATTGATTGTGTGGTACGGAAATTGCATTTAACTAGTAAAGAAAAATACTTTGTTACGTTTTCGCTTCCCCACCTATCTCAGTTTTACGGTCTGCAATTGCCTTTTAGGGGTTTTAAATGCATGCACAAAAGTTTTAATGATTTGCAATAAATTTATGATTTTTTTTTTTTAAATACATCTAAAGTCATTTCCGTAACCATTTTCTCATCGCCGTAACCCAATAAAGGCGACGGAAATATCGTAAATCCACGTTTTTAGCTTTTTAGACAAGAAAAATAGAAAGTTTATTTTTTTTTTTTAATTTTCTATAACTAACTGCCCGTAGCGTAATGGTTACTGCGTTCACGTGGAGTCACGCTGGAGGTCTGGGTTCGCTTCCCAGCCTCGCCAACCCACCAAACAAATCCTCCAAGAGTATAACTTGTCTAGCCGTTCGGATTCGGCTTAAAATTGTAGGTAGGGCTGGCCACGAGACGAGAAAAGTTTCGGTCTCGATCTCGGTCTCGTCATGCGAGACCGAGAGACGAGACGAGACTGTCTTTTAAGCAACCGAGACGAGACTGTATATTTGGACCGAATTTTACAGAGAGTCTAATAAATTTAAAAATTCAATTTCAGTAAAATATTTATTTTCTTCTTCATGTATTCAAACTATAATCGAAAATATTTCGTTCCAATAATCAACAAGTTGGCCGAAAGTCGTATTTTTTGGAGACGAGACCGAGACGAGACTTAATTGTACGAGACCGCCCCGAGACCGAGACGAGACTGAAAATTTTCGATTTTAACGAGACCGAGACGAAACTTACAAAAGTCTCGCAGTCTCGTCATGTGGCCAGCCCTAATTGTAGGTCCCTTCCATTCCTGTCGATAGGCGCACACAGGAATGGTTGCAAGTTGTTAGTCACTAGGTCCTGGTTCTTCACGAGCCGTTGTGCCACCCAATTTATATTTATTTATTTATATAACTTACTGCAACATAACCTCACAAGACTATTACAAAATATTTTGTTTACTATCACTTACTAAAATTATATGCACCTACGGAAATGACGAAATTGATGAAACACGTGACAAATACAACCACTTACTTTAAAATAACACACGAAACTGATGTCCCACCCATTTAATTGAATATATTTCAAAGGAAGCATGAATGAGTTTCTTCATTTAGTCTAAATCCTATAAACTGACGGCCGCACACTGGGGCAAGATACCCAGTAAACTGGAATTAATTCATTTGTTGAATTTTGAAAGCTAAATTATTTTTTTTTTTGTTTATGAACCGATTATGAATACTGATGAAAACACATGACCTCTTTTCAATATCCTTTTTTCTTGCACTATTACGATATAACAACTTTTAAACATAAATTATGGACCGAATTTCATATTCATTTTTTTTTAAACTTTTTATACATTGATATCTTAAAAAATAAATAAAATGAGGTAAACAAATGTGCTAATTCTCAATTAAAACAGAAATTTAAATTAAAAATTTGATTCGTCTGATGAGCAATCGTCATCATTTTGTAAGTTTTCACTGGAAGTCTGAAGATCGTCCTGAGTTGGCAAATAATTAAATCAAAAACTGCTTTCGGAAAAGTTTTGAGTTGTTTTTGCGGAAGTTGCCTTAAGCTCGTAATCAGAGGATCAGATGTTACCAGCATTAAATTAAAAACATCTTGATTACTCTTCTCTCGGGAACATTTCCTGGAGTAATTTTCCCGATATTTCTTGAAGTCTTTGTTCCTAGCTTCTTGTGCTTCTTCGGATAATTGGCCTATAGGAAGAAGTGCAGCTGAAATAACATCCGGTCCATGAATTAAAAGTTTATGCACAGTTGGAGGCATATAAAACCAAGGGTAGGAATTGACGAAGTGTTTTGCAGTATCGATTGTGTATATTCGAAATTTATCGATGTTTATATCATATCCACTTGATATGGCTACTAGAATTGAATGAAGTTTTTCAATTAGAAGTTTGTCAATTCCCAATATTTCCGAAACTAGACCTGCATTGTTGAAAAATCTTCGGGCAGTGTTGCCATCATTTGAATTCCCAAAATCTGGCTTTGGTTGGTCAGCAATAAGTCCCATTTGAATCTTAGACTCTTTTTGTATTCGAGCTTTGTTTAATGCCACAACTTCTTTGTCTTCTTTTCTAGCTTGCCACTTTTTGATTGAAAGCTTATAGCCAACATGTAAAAGGCATTCGAAAACTCGAATCCAACAGTGCAAAACTGAAAGACCAAATTCCAACGTGTTGGGATTATGTGGTTTCGACAACATTTTATCAATATCATTTAGTTCTTTAGAGCTTGCCCCGCAGATAAAGCATCGCTGAGAAAAAATATTGTTTGTTAAAGCATTGCAGACCTTACCATCTACCATTGTAAAAAGAAGCTTATGTGAAACTCGAACGATTTTGTCTTCAATAGTGACTTCGGAAGGATTTAAATTTTGAATTTGGGTATCCATTTTTAACTTCTCAGAAATCGAAAGTTGTGTTGATTCCTTAGCAAAATAAATCTTAATGGGACGACAATACCTGGTGGAAGAAGGTCGTGGACTTTGCCACACAATTTCTTTTCTGCTCAAGTTTGCATAAACCAATCGCAAAGGAACAACTGAAATAATGAAAACACACGAATCATCTGCTTCCATTCCAACGCACTTTTGCTTATATGAACTATGCCCCGAACTCCCATCGAAGCCCCACTTTGAAATCAATTGCAAGCTGCTTAAATTCTCATTTCCTAGTCGCAAAACAACCTCTTTTTGTGATTTTAACAAACGTTCAATCGTGTGATTCATTAGAGCCTGAACAGTGACTTCAGCGGAAGATGCAGTAACCTGTATACATTCTGAATCTGGATATCATTTTTTTTTTTGCATCTTGAATTATTTTATATGACGGAAATCTATTAGGGTCTTTATTTCTTATAACGTTGTATTGATAGCGTGTTAGCTTTGCTTCCACAACAGTTGAAAGGGCTTCTTCTCCTGACATCTTCACCATACTTGTATTTTCATGTAGTTGATACGCTTTTTTATAACTATCTGCACGGTAAGGTGAACGCAATACGTCTTCCAATAACTTTGATGCAGACGAATGACCCTCAGCTCTAAAGTTTACCTTTGCAGCGAATCCTAATTCAACTGCAGAAAAACTAGTTCTTATATTTGCGGTTTTCAGGCGTTTAGATCGATCGCAACTGTTTTGAAATGTTGTTTCTGGACGTCCACGTTTATGTTGGTTACTGTTGTGCCGCTTGAAACCTTTAGATGTCTGAAGTCACTCTTGATTTGTATGCTTAAATCGGCTTTCGTTGCGATCAGATTTTGTCCATTTTTCTTTAAATCTTAATGAAAATTGTGAAATAGTATGGTTAAGCTCATTTAACTTTGTGCCCGGGCATTGGGTGCGTTCTTTAAAGTGTAATTTTAAATAATACAATTTTTTTTCTAATGTTGGCTTTCCAGACAATTTCATGATTTCAAATAACTCCATCCGCGTTAAAAATAAATCATTCGTACATGAACCTGCATCAAAAAGGAAGATCTTATATTAAAACTTCCTAAGGTAGTAATTAAAAAAAAAAAAAAAAAAAAAAAAAAAAAAAGAGCACGTATGAGCACCCCATCTTTTTAGACAATAAGTCAAGTTAAATAAAAAATACTAAAATCTGAATGTGGAAACTAACTTTAAGCTTAACCTTTTAGATAAAATCTTAATTAGCACTTAATAGTTATGTACACACGATTTTTGATATAAAATAGAACAAAATATTTTCATAATCTTAAATTTTTTATTAAAATATTAAATAACACACCTGACGCTGTCGATTCCATCTTCAATCAAAATTGTAACGTTATTTTTTGCGAAAAAATACAGCTTGTTAAACTTTAAACTTTTTTCACCTTTTTTAAATCTCAATGAAAAGAAAACTAATGTGGTTACTTCAAGTGCACGTTTTGGAGTGGGGAATCATGTAATATAGTTAAATGAGTGCGGTTATGATGCAGTGGAATATTTTATAACGGAAAATCAACAAAACAAAGTTACATCTTTTGTTTCAGTTTTTGCATTAATTCCGACATTGCCATACAGGTCGCCCCAGTGTGGGCCGTTAATTTGAATTTATAAGCATTTAACATTTACGGATATGATGCAAATACATGGAGACACATGTTTCAAAGATTGTTAGTTAATTGTTTCAAATAAATAAACTTAATTTGTAGGGAAGTTGTATTTAACTACATATTCTTAATCCTGGAACTCAGTCAAATTAAAATGTATGTATTTAAAACCAAACAAAAATCCATTTTTCCATTTTTTAATTTGTTGAACCATTTTTGGTCGGGTCCACTATAAGGAGCTTTTAGTGGAGAATCACTCATATCTGACTTGATTTTTCTATTTAAAACGAGTCAAATCCTTAAATGAGTCTAAATCCTGGATGGGATCACTCGGCTGGCTGTTCAATAAAAACTAAATGATATAGAAACTAGGCGATGATTGGTGGTGATGCTTAGCTGTGTCAAATAGCCCTTTATGTAAATACTTCTTTTTAAAATTAGTTATTTAATTTGCAAAAATGTATTTCTTTGAATTAAGCTGAAACATATTTCCTTCGTTTCATATACCTTGTCCTTTTCTAAAGTTTCTATCTCTTTTTTACAATTATTTCTCATTGAATTTGAAATTAATTAATATTTTTGTATTTTATACAAACAATATTTACTACCTGTCAAATTTAAACATTAAATTGTCTCTAGAGCAATAAATTTTGAGTAAGAAAATTCACCGTAGAGATAACTGTTGCAATTTCCTCCTGTCCGTTCTGTCCCGTCATACCCATATCCTATCACTGTTTTTGTCTCTAATGCAAAATAATATCATTCCAAAAACTTTATCCTCGCATATCCTATATCCATTTTTATATGTACTCCTGTACCTTTTATCCTTTTGTATTTGTTTCATATCCCAGTCCCAGCCGAAGGCAAAAGATCATGACAGGATAGATAATATGGGAAATCTGACTATAGTACCTACAACATTATACACACATCTATCTATATCTGTACACGAGTATAAAAGAGAAAAGAGGAGTGAATTCCAAAATTTTTGGAGTAGGTATTTTTGCCGTTATACAGCAGTTGACCTTAATTTAATTTATTACTCTTTTCGTCTTTTGGTTGGTTTTTAATTGGTTAGAGTTTTATACAGAAACAACAAAACAAAAAAAAGTTTCTAATTTCACTTTTCTATACTTTTTCTCATTTCAAACAATAAAAGTTTTCTCGTCGAAAATAACAAAAATAAAAAAGAACAGGAACAAACAAAATTGCAATTCAAAATGTCACTTGAACCTTATACAACTTCAGGCGACCTGCACGCCCTCTATAGCTTTTACACAAAATACAACACCCAGAATGACACAACCCCACTCCATCCCACAAAAAAAAAAAAAAAAAAAAAAAAAAAGGTAGAAGTCATCGGTGCTGAAACAATGTCAAATGGTCGTCGATTTTCGTTCAAGAAGCCAACAAATGAGAATATTTTTGAAACTAATTAAAGGCACCGGAAGTGGTTCGTCGTACTGCAGTTTCGGGAAGGCATACAAAATGGACGGCTATACCGAAAGAGGACAAAATGATGCCCAGAAGAGAGAGTTTGAGTATATTGGTGATGCAAAAACTTTTCTTGATGCCAATTGGAAAAGTTGTTCTTCGCTTGGAAACTACCTACTGTGTAATTAAGTGGCGATGCTGATGATGATGACGATGGGAAATAATGGAGTTGGGTCTATAGTACGCGTCCTCAAGAACAATACCTCTCATAATCGTTGAAATCTTTGGAAAAGAAAAATTCTATACGTTTTCAAGTCCATTTTCATTTTGCCCGAGTTACTGTATAATTAAATTGCATCAATTACTGCTGCAGTGTTTAGGGTTATTGTTAAATTTATTCTATTATATGGTTGGTTGGACAAAGTGCCACCAGTCGGAAGAAAAACAGAGAGTTTGGGGTACAGGATATTCAAATGGCCAATCTTATCACCAACAACCCCCTTAGTCTGCAATTAAGATTGTCAACGCGCTATGGGGGAGTTACCAATAAAGGGGTTCGAATAAGTGTGATGATGGTGAAAGAGATGACGAAAAGGCGACTTTACATACACATTTGCATTATGTTCATATGTTCCCATTACCATATCGGTGGTGGATTTATTTTTTTGTTTGCATTTTTGGTGCTTATTTGTTTTGAAAGAATGGTGACAAGGACTTCGATAATTCAAGTTGAACGGAAAGGATGACGGTTGGTTGCTTTTGTGGTCGTAGCGTCCGTCGGCGTCGTCGGCACCGTCGTCGCCGTCGACCAAATGTTGTTGGAAAAATCTGTTTAGAGGCGATTAATCAAATTCGAGTGTGGTGTGACTTTCGAGGACATCAAGGGATGTGTGATTGATGGATGTGTGTTGCTTATGCATACTCCCCCAAAAATGTCAAGGGAATTTGACTGCAATTAGTATTTTTTTCTTTTAAATATATTGTATGCTGCTTTTGTTTGTTTGTTTTTTTTTTTTGTGGGGGAAATATTTATGTTAGTGATTAACGAAATATCAATATAACACAAATGGTGCTACACTTGTTGATGTTTAAAAAAAAAAACGGTGATGGTGAAAGTAAAAGGAATGTCAGTTTTCCCTATGAAGGTACACAGTGTTGCTATTGCTATATAGAAAGATACAGAACTTTGTTTGTAGTCGATTTATATCGTTTATGCAAAAATTTAGTTTTTTGAGTTATGTCAGGTTAAGGATTTTAAAGTTAAATTTCCATCCAGGAAGGATTGGAATGATGACTTGCGTCGTGACAAAAGATTCCGACACAACTACCTTGACTGATGTCTCAAAGATGGTGCAGGAATCTTTTCTGAGTCTCTAAAAAAATGTCTCTAGGTCCTTTCGACTACCTGACTTTGCTAGTGTCTTTTAAGCTGAATTACTAGGCAATCAGGGAAGCATGCAAGTTACTAAAAGAAGATCCAAACCAGAACCTGTTTTAGCCATTAATTCAGCTACATCATCCTCCAAATTTTTCCAGCAATGCCGGGGTTAGCTAGCGAGTCAGTCTCGGTGTCACTTTTATCTGGGTTCCGGCTTCCGGGTTACAGTGGCATTGAGGGCAATAAACGGGCTGACGAGCTGGCCAGACAAGGATCAGCCCTTCATGGCTCTCTTGCGGAAAGAGTCGACATTCCGCTTGGAGTTATGAAGGGCAATATTCTCTCAATATTTCTTACTGAATCAAACCGCAGGGCAGGTAGAATAGTTTATCAAACTGTATTATATCTAGAAAGATCTGGCCCACCTATAATAAACCCCGAACAATTGGATCTAATACGCAGACTGAGGCAAGACATAGCCAGGGTCGTTGCAACCTGTAACGGACACTGGTCAATAGGAGAGCATGCAGCGAAGCTTGGCATACGGCATACCTCACAATACTCACACGGAGCTGTGGGGACCATCAGGAAAATGAAACAGTAACAGAAACAGTGATAACGGAGAGGAGAAAAAGAAAGAACCCGAATGAATAACAACTAACTTGTGTGTGGCTTGTAAAAATGCTTGTTGTCCAAATGCAATTGTAAAATTAGAAAAAACCTTCATTTGGATGGGCACGATCAGGTGACCTCGGTGGTGCAATTCGTAGTGCAGCTTGGTCTAGGTTCAAATCCAGTTGACGGCAAAATAATTTATAAATTAAAATTGGAGCTATAGACTAAGCACCACTAAAGGAATCTGATGATTGGTGTGGCAGCCATGAAATTGAATTAATTCCAGACTATAAAATATTCGATGTTAGCCAACACAAGTGGTTGTTGTTCATTCAAATTCTTCAATGTAAATATAACGGAGCGAAAGCTATGCAGGCTAACTGCAAGTGTTATCACGAGAAAACACCTTTGAATGAAACAGTAATTCATTTCCTCTCCAAATGCCCTGCTCTGACCAAAGCAAAGCTAGAGCACAATCATTCGGAAGGGCATTTTTTTACGACATTAACGAACTTTGGGAAATGAAGATCAAAAACTTGATTTCAAATTTCGGCTGCTACTGCATCACACCTTTCGTCGATTCCCTATGATCGCAAGATAGCAGACTGGGGTTTGCGGCGCAGGTTCGTGGTGCAGAGCGACCGGATGATCATTCGATCAGATCACTGGACTCTCCAGTGCCAGCCAACAAACTGCCTAGTTGGGAAAACTGTGGATGGTACGGGTGCTGATCTAATTGAGTAAGTTATCCGCTAACTGATGATTGTGCTAAAAGCAACTCAGCCATTCCACAAACAACAAAATCCTTTCAATCCTATTGTAATTTCAAATCAAAATGGAAGATATTCTTAGGATATGACCACAATCTCCATCCATAGGTTCTAACGAGTTATAATATCAAAACGGCGCACTTCAGCGCTAATTTGGATATGGGCTAGGGCCGTGGCCGCCATTTCCACCTACCTACCTATGTCAGTTTTATTCGCTAAAAAAATAGAACTCGAACTATTACTTTAACCTAACATAAGCATGATAGAGAATGCAAAAAAAAGTGGTTATCGCAATTCTGTCTGTCTGTCCGCGCACCTACAGTCTAAACGCTTAAATTTTCTTGAAACTTAGTGCTTACTGTTTTTTGAGTAATAAGAACAATTTCACACATGTGTTTTTGATTTTTTTGGGACCAAAAATAATGGTAGGTATACTGCCATAAAGTTTTTAGCAAAAATGGAAACATTTTCTCTTCCCAAAATGGCTCCAAAAAATTTCTTACAACATGCCTACTTTGTTCTATTTTTGTTTCAAAAATTGGCTATGTTTCGTACTTCTCATTAAGCAAAAAAGCTTGATTTATTTGTTTTCCTCTGAGTGAACAAACGATTTTTTGCGTTGGACAAACTATTCTTATAAATAAAACCATCGTAGCACAGGAAAATAAGACTTTTTTGTGGAACGAAATACAGGATGGCTGAATTTTTTATACCTGGTAGGGGGCTATTAGAAAAGCTTACGTTGAGTTTTTCGGGACGCCATGCCAACCCCCTGGGGAAATCCGCCATTTTGCAAAACGCGAATTGATCTATATCTCCGAAACTATTGATTTGAAGTAAAAAGTTGTCATAATCAAATTTGTTGGAAATAAAATTATATTTTATTTTTCATCAAAACTTTTTTCCGCGTGGACAATATTTTTGAGGTTATGTCGTTTTATTGTTTACTTTTTTCCCTTTTTTTACTTTTTCACATTTTTCTCATTTCCCAAGAAACTTACGTAAATTGTTCTCATAATACAAATTGTAGACCACAAAGTTAAACAAATGTTCATATATTTTTGAAGATAGTGCGAGATCCCAGTCCTAAGTAAGAGCATTTGGAAAATTAGCTGTTAAATCAATTGAGCCGATAAAGCACAAAAAGATAGACTTCTTCGCGGAATGAAATATTGGTAAGCTGATTTCTTTATAAATGAAAGAGGGCTTTTAGAAAAAACTTATGTCCGGTTATTCGGGACGCCATGACCCTGGCGAAATCCAGCATTTTGGAAAATGCGAATGGATCTACACCTCCGAAACTATTGATCTTAGAGGAAAAACTTTAAGGCCCAGGTTGTAGGCAGTTAAACCATCTTTCGTTTATATCTATATTTTTTTCGGAGCAGCCAATGTTTTCAAGGTTATGTCGTTTTATTTTTAATTTTTTTTGCAATTATGTACACATTTTTTACGTTCCCGAGGAAACTTACGTGAATTACTTTCCAAATGAGAATTTTAGAACATTAAATTTCCATCATTTTGATATATTTTTGAAGATGATGCAATACCGCAATCAAAAGTTACATCCATTTTGGTGTTTGTTTTAATTTTGTTAACAATTTAGTATTTTATTTACTCCTGAGTTTTCATTTTAGCGCAGCCAAAATGGCTGTAACTTTTGACTGTGGAATCGCATCATCTTTAAAAATATTTTTTTTGGAAATTTATTGTTCTACAATTCTCATTTAGAAAGTAATTCACGTTAGCTTATTCTAGAAGGACAAAAATGTGTAAATGTGAAAAACAAGTAATAAGACGACATAACCTTGAAAATATAGCCCGCACCAAAAAAAATTTACTGGTGAACGAAGGATATTTTAATTGCATACAAGCTTGGCCTTATAATTTTGCATCAAGGAGCAATAGTTTCGGAGATGCAGATCACTTCGCGTTTTCCAAAATGGCGGATTTTCCCGGGGGGATGGCGCGGCGGCGTCCCGAAAAACTCAACATAAGCTTTTTTTATAGCCCTCTTTCAGGTATAAAAAAATCAACCGTCCCGTTCCATAAATCGATTGTTTTTTTGCTAATTTTCCTGTACTATCGATAGAAATTTTGATTCAGGATTATTTCCGCTCACGGTTCCTTCCACCTCCATTTAGCATCCTTAAATATTTCTATATATCTAGAAAAATAACATAGGTACTTACATTACGTATACAGGGTGGGCCAAATACAAGTTTATTTTGAAAAATGCAATAAAATGAACAAAATTAAACATTCCCATAAATTATGGAACACAACGTCGCGTCGTTCAAGTAGCTGCCTTGGCTAGCTTCGCAGTAGCGCATTCTTTCACTCCAATTTTATATTGGGCTTAAGTGCTTCAATCGTTTCCGGATTGTTGGCATGACATCGGTCTTTCACGGGTCCCCACAAAAAAAAGCTCAATGGTATCAAATCGCAGCTCCCAGGCGGCAAATTGAAATCGCCAAGACGGCTGATAAAACGATTTCCAAATTTGGTTTGCAAAAGATCGATAGTGGCATTGTGTGGCATGGCGCGCCATCCTGCATCAACCAGAGATCGTCCAAATCCATGTCTTCAATTTCAGTAAAAAAAAAAGTCGGTTTACATGGCTCTGTAACGCCCACCGTTGACCGAAACGTTGTACCCAGACTCATTTTCGAAGAAAAATTGTCCAATGATGTCACCACTCCACAATCCGAACCAAACTGTCACTCTCTTTTGATGCATTGGCTTCTCGACAGTGCGGGTTTTTCGAGCCCCAGATGCTGTAATTTTGTATTTTGTAAGATGATCTCTTACCTCACTCACTTTGGAAGTAAGATTTGAACATTTCCCAACGTTCCGCGGAGGTATGATACTGACTTTCTGTTAAGATTTCGAGCGGGAAACAGCTGTAAAAATAACCTATGATTTAAAAAGAAACCACTAGATGGCTCACCCTGTATTCTAAACCCTCACTTGAAAATAAATTCACACGCTCAATAATGTTACCTTTCCCGAAACATTGTTTCGAACCTCCAACACATGTTAGGTATTATTAACGGTTTGCTGTACATAAATTACGGTGTTTACCCATCGGCAATAGAAGTAATAATTAAACACCTCGTAATATGTTGTTCTTATGACGTGCCCCTCCATCACCATCATAAAAGGTCTATGAACTTTACATCTCAACGATATAATATTTCCATAATTATTATTATTATCATCATCGTCATTCATCGTTTTTGTGGGATGCTAATCAAATTAGACTCAACGCTCCATCTAGCACATGTTTATGTAAAACCACCGCTGCTACCGCCACTAAAATTGTGGCATTGACGACTACAACGTGTATACATTTAGTATACATATATATGTAGATTCAAATCTCTAGGTATTTCAAACATTCGCGTCAAAGTGATAAATAATTTTCTGATTTATTATCAATTAGTATGCGCTGAAAAAAATTAAAATAATAAAACCCAGGAAAACAATAACACTTGACTGCATCGCACGTAGACGTAAAGATGATGAACAATAATGTATTTTATAATTTATTTTTTGTTTTTCTTCTATTTTTAATTTGAATTTTATTAATTATTCAAGGTAGAGTCTTTCACCTGACCTTGTTATGTATAAAATTCAAGTTCAATAGGCAACTCAGATCTTGACCACTCACAAAAAGTAATTCGGAATTAAAGATGGAGTTGTGATGAGTTTGAAAGTTATGTATAAATTAGAAAGAAACTGTTTTTTTTTTTGTTGATATTTTTGTATCAAGATATGTGATCATGAAATAAGCAAATGTGTCCGCTCTTTGCTTCGAAGAGTCTATGTGACCTAGGATTTTGTAAATTTTATACTCAAATCAATTTAAAATCGATGAAAGTATTGATAGGTAATGTAGGTATGCAAATTATGCCAGTGTTGCCAGATGCTAAGAAAATAAACTGATTGATTTGAAAACCTTAAGATTTTTATATTAGAAACAGAGCTGTCCATTATGAAAAAAAATCACACTTCCATAAAATAAACACCCTTTATACCAACCAACAAATACTTACTTGCCATATAATAAAAGCTGTACTTAAGGTCCTATTACTTTGTCATATAAATATGCCAAACTTGCGATATATATAATTTCCACAAGCGACATATAACGGTATGTGACACAATATTATGAGTGTCAAGTTAGCAAAACAACATTCACGAATCGAAAAATGGTTAATTGGATAATTTGCTATTAATTTGTTGTTCATTGCAATTTGTTGTGACAATTTCGAATTTGTTGTTCAATGTTTTCTATGTTTTTTGTGTTGATTTGCTTACTTGATATCAAGTTAGCAAAGCACCCCCTCTGAAAAATACTAAAAACTCTTTATAGTTAATGATTTATAGGTTCATAATTTGCCGTTCAATTTTTTCGTGCTATGTTTTATGTTTTTTGTTGCTAATTTACTTATTCGATGTCAAATTAGCAAAGCAACCCCTCAAAACGAGGTTTAAACTTCTTATATTGAATAATTTATTGCTTGCTAATTAGTCGTTCATTAGTCCTTAATTAGTTGTGACATTTTCGATTTCATCGTGCTATGTTTTCTATGTTTTTTTAAGCTGTTTTACTAATTTGATGTTAAGTTAACAAAACAACAGCTCAACAAGGGGTTAAAACTTCTTAAATTGAATAATTTATTGTTTAATAATTTGTCTTTGATCAGTTCTTAATTAGTTGTGACAATTTCAATTTCATCGTGCTATGTTTTTTTTTTTTTTTTTTTTTTGCTGTTCTACTAATTTAATGTCAAGTTAGTAAAGCAACACAATCACAATATAAGAAGTTTTAACCCCGTTTTGAGGTGTTGCTTTGCTAACTTGACATCAAATTAGTAAAACAGCAAAGAGCATATAGAAAAGATAGCACGATGGAATTGAAAATGTCACAACTAATTAAGGACTGATCAACGACAAATTATTAAGCAATAAATTGTTCAATAAAGGAAACTTTAACCCCTTTTTGAGGTATTGCTTTGCTAACTTGACATCAAATCAAACAGCAAACGAAAACATAGAAACATAGCACGATAAAATTGAAAATGTCACAAATAATTGAGGACTTATGAACGGCAAATTATTTACCTATAAATCATTCACTGTAAAGAGTTTTTAGTACTTTTCTAAGGGGGTGCTTTGCTAACTTGATACCAAGTAAGCAAAGCAACACAAAAAACAGAAAACATTGAACGACAAATTCGAAATTGTCACAACTAATTAACAACAAATTTACGGCAAATTATCCAACTGACCATTTTGCGATTCGTGAATGTTGTTTTGCAAACTTGACACTCATCAAAATATTATATGACTTCATGTGAGTCATATATATTTTGTCATATAAATATGTCTATCACAGTCCGATGTCGCCTTTGGAACGTATTTATATGGCAAGTCTGCCATATATATGATAATGTTATAGTACCTTTACTATAAAAGGTAATTCATCTGTCTAAAGTGTGCCAAAAAGACGGGAGGGGCAGTTTGAAAATGTTTAGATTAAGAACTTGTTATTACGATGGTAAAGAAGACAAAAAAAGTGGGTCTCGTAATTCTGTCTGTTTGTCCGCTTGCCTAAAGCCTAAAGTTGATATTTCATTATCATATATATATGGCAAACTTGCCATATAAATACGTTCCAAAAGCTCAATCGATGGTAATTTACATATTTCAATGACACAATATATATAACAAAATATAAGTCATATATATCTTGTCATATAAATATGTATATCACCGTTATATGTCGCTTTTGGAACGTATTTATATGGCAAGTTTGCCATATATATATGATAATGTAATAGCACCTTAAACAGCTGGAAGGACTTTCTTTAAAATTTGCACCTATAATTTTTTTAAAATGCCCATACGTTTTTTTTTTTTTAGGACCAAAAATAACAGTAGGTACCTAGGCATAGGCACCCGCAGGATTTTTTCAAGGAGAGGGGGGGGGGGTGAGTCAGATAAAAAATGAATATGCAATTATTGAATTCGATTTTTTTTATTAAAATTTTATTTATTTTGTCTAGGCAAAGGGCAGTTGTAAGTGATTTTAATTTAGGGCTGGAAAATGTGACATTTTATTCGTGTTGACGTTAAATAATTATTAAAGGAAGCAAATATATGATCTGCCTTCAACATTTGTTACTTAGTGAATAGCAACTGCAACTGCCTGGACTCTTTTCCAAAACGGTCAATTATTTCATTGTAAAAGTTTGTTTGTTCTTTGACAATATTTCGATGAATGTACATCATGCACAACGAATCAAGTCGTTTGTCGGTCATTGTGGATCTAAGCCAAGTTTTTACTTTGCGTAAGGTGCGAACGATCGCTCAGCGGTGCAAGTAGTTGCTAGAATTGAGAGCCCTATACAAAGAGCTGAAAAAGTCGATGGACAAAACTCCTCTACACTGTTCAATAAATCAGAAATGTTTGAACAATCATTTCCATTAGTCTGAATTTTGTTAAAACTGTACCCCGTCTTGGACTCCGCCAGGAAATTATACAGAAAGCAGCCATATTCCTCCGTTATTTTCTGTATAATAATTATATCGAATTCTGGACAATCCATAATTTGCATATTTTTTGGTGATAACTGAAATAGTGAAAATGCAGTATCATTTTCTTCTGAAAAACGTTCTGTAAGCGATATCATCACGGAATCAGTGTTCGGAATATAAATAGCTTTTCTAAAATAACTTTGGGGGGGGGGGGTTAAGCGGGAACATTTGATCGATGAATTTGTTTTTGAATTATTCTTGGACAGCTTAAAACTATGCCTGATTCACTCAAGCATTTAAAGCAATTGTCAGCATTTATTCAAAACATTGACCTGATCTTTTACTGTTGACAGATTTTAGTCAACGCCCTGTAAAATATTAGCATCAAGTTCTAGCATCTATGAGTAATGTGACATCACAAACAAACAAACTAAAAAGGTCGAATTTGTGCAAGAGTAATAAAGTTGCTTTGTTAGTCTATTACCCTCTTCCAAAAGCTTTTGCAGAACCTCAATTATAACAACAATATGCTCTCTCAGAAATCGAATGCTTTTGCTTTTGTGTTGATGTGTTGATTGTCGTTTTGATGATTGCTCGCTCTATTTTTGCCTATAGATGTGATAAAGACAGCTATCTTCAAATCGACAGTCAACACAATTGATTCCACCCTTGATAATGATAAAATCCCACGGCAAACCATGGACCTGGAAACAAAGCTGCAAAGAACAAAACAAAGAGTAAAATGAAAGCAGCTGTACACGGCTTGGCTCAGAGTCAGGGGGGGGGGGGCAAACCATAGACTCTGACAAAAAAAGTACATTTAAACAGTTGTTTTTGTGAAAATTTCCTAAATAAAAATAGAACTAGTACGATAGTTCGGCCAGAGCCAAGGGGGAGGTAAGTGCCAAAAAAAAAAGTCAACTTACCCGAACAGAAACAAAAATAGGCCCTTATTGCTCTACTCCGAAAATCTAGTATATACATACTTAAGTCGATCGGAAATTTTTGATCGAATTTAATTTTCTGTCAAATAGAAAAAATGAACTCTTATACGTAAAAAAGTATAATAATATCTTTACAAGAAAATATTAAAATCTACAAAATAAAACCACAATATTTTCCGTCAAAGGTCGTAATTTAGGAGTAAAGAGGTAAAACCCGGTACTTTCAACTTTTGGTGATTTTTTAAAATAATGATATCATACAAATAATGTCTTTTATAAAAAAGGAGTAAAGAGTTATGCATTTTTGACATTTTACGTTTTCTGAAATGCCGACTTAACGGTGAATCGTAGGAACAAAAATTTTTAAGTTTTTTTTTGCCGATGGCAAGATTTACAAGATTTGTATGAAATACTTTTTTAATAGCATTTACCGTTTCGGAGTTATGTGCGAAAAATTGATATTTCTTACATTCAACCTTGAATTACTATTGCCGCGCACACGACAATTAAGATAATTGCTTTAAAAACTCTTCACTTGAATTTTTTTTGACAGATTTGTCATTTTTATGTACAAATTTCCTTTTCTATTAAGGAGAAGGTTCTTAAAAGTTTAACTACCGTTATTCCAAGACGTTTAAAAAAAAACAATTTTTTTGTAAAATTTAATCAGACCAATTCTTAATATTCCCCGAAAAAAAAACTCCCCGGGAGATTTATTCTCCCAAAATTAAAATGCTCCTCACATAAAATATATTCACATTTTCCACTTTTTAACATTTAGAATGTCAGCTACTTTCTTGTAGTATTATTTCTCATATCAGAAGTTTGCTTAAAATAAGGAAAAGGGAACGAAATTTCCGGGAATTTATAGTTTAGAATAGGAGAGTAGGAATTTTCATTTTAAGCTGAATATTTCAAAAAAAAAAAAAAAAAAAAAAACTTTTTGTTTTTTTTTTTAGTACGCGCACTCAGGGTTTTTGGTACCCTTAAATTGTTAAATTAAACACAGTGCGAGCGTTAGGAAAACAGGGAAGGATTAAAGAGGAGATGCCGATGCACATTGGTTTTGAACCTTTGAATATCGAAATGAAAGGGAAAAATAGAGCCGGGTTAAGCATTCCACATTCGGGTAGTTCGGCTAAAAAAAGAATCTCTATACTTGACCGTACGTCCGAAGTTGGGCTCAAGGGTAAACTGATGTGCATTCCTGAAAGTACGAGTATTACGGTTAAATTCTTTTAGGGGCGGAATGCAACTGGCTATTTCAGTAGAGCACTGCTTATAAAAATAACGGTAAAACAATGAAAGACATGAAACATTGCGGCGGTGTTCGAGAGTTGCAAATGCTTCCGTTATATTTCTGTCACCTATCATTTTCATAGCTCTTCTTTGTATCCTATCCAAAAGACACAAGTGGGTTGATGGAGCACCTGCCCAAACATGGGAATTGTACTCGAGTTTTGGACGGATAAAGGCTTTATATATAACAGCCAGATCAGATGGGGTGAAAAATTTCTTGCATCGCCGTAGAAAACCCAAACACTTAGCAGCATTTTTGGCGACATCAAAAATGTGATCATTCAACTCAAGGTTGTCTGTGATACACATACCGAGTACTGAAAGCTTTTCGGTTTCCACAATGCAAGTGCCACTCATGGATAGTGGCATAGGGGGTGGGTTTCGTTTGGACGACAGAAGACAGCATTGAGTTTAAGAAGCATTAAATTAAACGCGGTTTTTGATTCCCCATTGGACAATGCTGTCAAGATCAGAATTTAATGAGCTTATCATACGCTGCCGTTCGAGTTCCACATCCGAAGGACATGGATGTGAATCTAAGAACGAATATGAAAAGCTGAAGGTACTGTCGTCAGCGAAACAGTTTAATGGATTAGAAGTTTCAGATAAAAGATCATTTATGAAAATAAGGAAGAGAGTCGGGGACAAAACGGAGCCCTGGGGTACACCAGCATTTATTTTGTGGATTTCAGACTTGAAACCGTCTAATACAACTTGTATTGAGTGGTCCGAAAGGTAATTTCTAATCCAACGAAGAAGAGATTCATCGATACCAAATGCGCGTATTTTCGATAAGCTTGATGCCAAACTCTATCAAACGCTTTAGAAATATCAAGTGCAATAATCTTACTTTCTCCAAAACGATGTAAAGATTTGTTCCACTGTTCGGTGAGATATACCATCAGGTTCATTTTGTTTTAAATCTTGGTATTTTATTTTGTTCAAATTTGGCATTTTAAAACTAACTTTAAATACTTGAGAAAATCATGATCCTTTACGACTTTGCATTTTTTTTCTACGGACAGCAGTTGTTCTTTTGTTGTTAAAAAAATCTTGTTTTGTTTTTAACTAAATTAAAACTTATCAGCATATTTGTGTCTGAACTTGTAAATAAGACTTAAACTTTCTTTTCTTTAGTTTTCCATAAACAAAAGTTAGAGCTTTTAGATCGGAGGAAGAAAAAACCCCTAAACTGGCAACCATGGGTCTTTGGTGCTGAATTAAATAATTACAAAAATATAAAATGTACCTACATTTTTACCTTCACTCTTTGTTTTTGTTTTTTTTTTATTTTTTGTTGGGTTAATATCGTGCTGCTGTATCTTCAATATTGACTGTGCTAATAAGTGTTTTTTTTTTTTTTTTTTGTAAAAAGAAAAAAACATTGAAGATAGAGACTCTTAAACAGAGATAGCTGAAGAGGCAGACGGGCACCACAAGATGAAATCATCTTTGAGATAATCTTCCTTAAGCTCTATTTGGTAGGTTAATAGGGTTCGAACTAGCGAGCGCGTCAGTAGTATCAACCGATCATGTGTTATTGTTGATTATTATTTTCGTGTTTTTTTTTTTTTTTTTTTTGTTTCGTGTGACGAGCGAACGATCTATCTTATTGAAATTTTATTGGATATTTATTCCGTCGGATTTGTGTAAATTGTCTTTGGGATGATTTTAATTTCGTTTAAAAACGAGTTTTATCAGAGTGTCACCGCCACTTATTATTGGTGGTTTTAAATAATAAAAAAGAGAGTGTTTTTTTTAAGAATTTGTTTCGCAAGTTTTTTGAAGCAATTGTCAATACTGAGTGATTTTTTGTAATTTTAAATTTAGTTTTGTGGAAAAGCTGTCTTTTTTGGAATACGTCAGAATAATTGCTGTCTTGTCTTGGAAATTACCAATGCATTGCCGTATTCTTCACTTTTGATTCAGGTATTTGAGCAACAAAGTATACATACCTAATTTTCTTTAAAAATACATACATGAATTCGCTTATAAATATTCGAGATAACTGCCTATTGTTTGTGTATGATTCTGTATGGTAAACTTAGCCATTAATGTTTGGCATATTGACATATCGTGGGGAGTTAATTTCATGTTTTTTTTTTTATTCACATTCTTTTTTTTAACTTCGCTTTTTATCATTAATTTGATTGAAAGACGAAAATCTCAGCACTTTTTATTTAAAACAAAATTGTTTTAATAAATAGTCAAAGCATTCGATCCTGGTACTTTCTGTTCTGGAACTTTGAAGTTAACATCAGAAAGTGATCAAAAGAGGTGTGTTTTTATGCCGCTAATGTAAAAAAAAAGTAGTAGCCCGTAGCGTAATGCGTTTGACTGTCTCGCTGGAGGTCTGGGTTCACTTCTCAGCCTCGTCCACCTAAAAAATAAAAAGTTTTTTTTTCAGGGCTTCTGCCTCTTGCGAGGAATTGACAAATCCTCCAAGAGTATCACTTGTCATGAATAAGTGCTTCTCGTCTAGCCGTTCGGATTCGCCATAAAATTGTAGGTCCCTTGCGTTCCTGTCGACAAGCGCACACAGAATTGGTTGCTAGTTGTTAGTCACTAGGCCCTTGTTCTTCACGAGCTGTTGCACCACCCAATTTATTTATTTATTTAATGTAACAAAAAAATGATGGTAAAGGCAATATACTTTTAAATGATGTACATATGTCACATTAGTGTTGAATATGTGCAGCAGCTTCCAATGTAAATTGCATTATTGATCTTTTCTGCATTTTTGCCAAATACCTCTCGAACCCCTCAACCTAACCTCAAATTTAGCATACATTTAATACAACAAATAAATTTGCTCTTTTGCCTTTACAACATTGCTTAGTTTTTTGAGCAAATAGCACTTTTTTGGGATATTTCCGAATATCTCGTCATTGGTTTGGTTGATTTTGTCATAATTTTTCAATTCGGTACTTCTTAGTTAGTCAACAAATATTGCATTTAAAATTTGTATGAATATTTTTTTTGCGAGTAAATAAATCAAAGAAATAAATATTTTTTTTTTTTGTTTTTAATTTATTTTTAAAGTGTCAAAAGTCTCATGATGATTGTGCTCATTTCAAAAAAACGACAATTCTGATTGTTTACATATCCGTTATGCCAGAAATGAGCCCCATCGCTAAAGATGGTTTGACGATCAAAAATCTGGTTGATCCTCCAGTTGATTCTCAGCTCATTCACCGAATAACACACGACGCTATTTATGGTCCGCTGGCTATAATTCTTGCACCAGTTATCTTTAATTCTTGCACCAGTTGTATCTTATTTACTGATGTAGGCCAAGATCTTTCCTAAATATTCCAAATAGTGGACGGGCAGAGACCAAGTTCCTGTAAATAGCGTCCGATCGATAAATTCGGGTCCTCTGTTATGCGCACCGTAAACTTGGCGAAGTGCTCTATAAGTTTGGCGAAGAGAGCCCGAATTTTGGGAATAGATGGTCACAATTTGTAAACGTTGTTCTGGTGGAAGACTTTGCATGTTGACTTGCCAAAGTATACTTTAAAAAAAAAAAAAAAAAAAAAAAAAAAGAGAAACACATTTCTTTATTTTGATAGCTAGTTTGACAGTTAAGGCTCTCCCAAACCAACGCGAAAGAGGCATGAATCATTCGCCGACGGCAATTTTTGTTGTTGCTAAGCATTGTTTATTTGTCATTTTTTTTATCATTTTGAATGATTCGCCTTGCAGAGCGAACGTTCCGCGTTGGTTTGGGAGAGCTTTTATGCCTTTCGGAAGTTCTATACCTCTAAAAAAAAAACACCCGATAATCGCTAATCGCATCACATGTTTCCGGTTACGGCAATTTTACTGCTGAAAAGAAAAATTAAGCATGAATCGAATTGCGCGATAGCAAACTGAAAGTTGTGTTTGTTAATTTTGTTTTAGGTATCTACTTAAGACAGCCGCCTTCAAAGTTCCACAAATTAAATCTGAAGAATTTCATTAAAATTTGATTAAATGATTGTTTAATCAGGTGTATTGCTCATTTGTTTGCCTTATCGGCATATTGGTTGAGTAAACAAAAATTTGGTTATTAAAAATAAGTGTGTTGAGCTGAAAAATTTAATTTTGCACTTAGGCATTTAAAAAAAAAGCTTATAAGAAACCAAATGAAATAACGTTGTTTTTTGTTTTATTTATTTCAGGTACGTTTTCAATTGGATATCTAAGAGTCTTACATAAAACATTGCAATAAGCTGACATAAATATTTGAGGTAATAATTATAATTATATTTTGTTCAAAGTAAAGAAAAGTTTCCTCTAGTGGGAACTTTGAAAGTGAAAATATCAAGAAGAAAGGAAATAATTTATTAATAATTAGTTGAACTGAAAGTACAAGTGACGTTAACTCCAGAAATGAATGCGTTTTGACAAAATTATAAGAGTGAATTTTTCAGTTAGACTGTCATAAAAAAAAAACAAAGTTCAAGTTCGCACAGTCCTTCTTTTCAAAATTCCAGTCATAGACGTTTGCGTCTGCAAAACGATTAATTTGTTAATTGTGTTGCATGTAGTGTCATCCTGTTAAAACCACAAGTCAGCTACACCAATATTTTTAATTTTATTTATCATTGCTCTATAGTGATCTCTATTGGCTGTATAACTCGGGCTCCTTCAGCATTTCTGAAAAAATACGGTCCGATGATGCTGCCTGCCCTTAAACCGTACCACACAGTGCATTTTTGCGGTTACATTACATTGGACTACCTCTAGCTGGTTTTCGGCCCAAATACGGCAATTTTGTTTACTTACGTCACATAACCAAAAAATGAGTTTAGCAAAAATTTGGTCGAAGTGCTCTATACAAGTTAGGCACTGATTTTTGTAATAAGTTTCCACAATTAGAAGATAAGACCTTAAAATAAAATATTATCAAATGACAACCGAATCTTCCTAAACAATGTATTCCCGAAACGAACTCATTCCTGTCGATAGGCGCACACAGGAATGGTTGCGAGTTGTTAGTCACTAGGCCCTGGTTCTTCATGAGCCGTTGTGCCACCCGATTTTATTTAGAAACGAACTCTTGAGTATCACTCAACATTCAGTGGACATTTTGTGAAAAAAAAAAAAAAACAGTAAGTCCTGTTTATTTTACTTCGAACAATATGGTCAACCATCCTTAGTAGTTTCTTCTTATCTACAAAAACTACAGTTTTCTCCTAAACAACCCAATTGTCTGTGATAGTTTCAAGAATTGATGCATTATATTGATATTATATTGCTATGCAGAGACAGATTCAAAGCATTCAATCAAATTATATCACACCAAAAACATAAATGTTAAAAAAGGAGCGAAGTTGTTCTATATACAAAAACCTTTGCGTAACAAGTCAGCCGTAAAAAGTAGTGAGATCTTAAAGTACGCCAAGTTCTAAGTTTATTAATGTTAAATATCAAATATTTTAATTAGAGTAATATCGAAGAACCTCAAAATTAGAGAAAATCTGTAATTTATTGATTACTGACTTAATAAATTGAGTTGGTTTACTTGGCAAGTTTTCATTTCAAAATTGAGTAATTAGCTAACAAAAGAAAACTTGCCAAGTAAACCAACTCAATTTAAGTCAGTAATCATTAAATTACAGATTTCTCTAATAATTTTGAAGTTCTTCGATATTACTCTAATTAAAATTTTTGTTTATTTTTATCAAGAAAAGTGGATGGAACAAGCGCCTCATAAGGAAAAATTAGTTTTTTATTTATGCCCATTGCATGTCCTAGTCCTACCACTCTAAAAAGTTTTCGTAAGTTAGAAGTGCTCCATTGAATTGATAATAATTGATGAGAAGTGGGTGGATGAAACGCCCCTGCATGAAAAAGTTCATGATTTCAACTTCTTTGTATACCTACACCTGAAAACTAACCATACCAAATTTCATAATCCTGCACAAATCAGAAGTGCTCTCAATATATTTAATATTTATTCTGTGAAAATGGGTGGTTGCCACGCCCACTGAATGTAAAATCTCAAAGTTTTAAGTCCTATCGCTCTACCAAATTTCATAACTCTAAGACAATCAGACGTTCTCTATATAGTTGACATCAATTCTGAGATATTATGGGCGGGTGCCACGCCTCTAAATGTATAATTTAAAATTTTCCAATATCTCCTTTGTATTGACCACATAATCTACCAGTCTACCAAATTTGTATTATTCTGCAACAATCCGAAATGATCTATATAATTAATAACAATTCTGAGTAAATGGGCGGATGCAACGCCTCCTGAATGTTTTATATCAAATTTTAAAGTTAACTCTTTGTTTGCAGTTCAAGTTCCACCGCTCTACCAAATTTCATCATTCTACGACAACCAGAAGTGCTCCATATGATTTAAATGGGCGGATGCCACGCCCTCTGAATGTAAAATCTCAAGTTTTAAAATTTTACAATTGCTAACACAAGCCCTACCGTTCTACCAAATTTGATCATTCTACGACAATCAGAAGTGCTCCTCATAATTGATATCAATTCTTATTTAAACGGGTGGATGCCACGTCCCCTAAATGAAAAATCTCAAATTTTAAAAATTTTCTTTTGCCTGCACTTTAAGTCCTACCGCTGTACCAAATGTCATCAATCTACGACAATCAGAAGTGCTCCAAGTAGGTAGGTAGGTAGAGATGGCGGTCACAAGCATCCTTGCTCGATGACCCAATTAACGCTGTAATGCGCCGTTTTGATACCATAATTTGTTTGAACTGTGGGTTAAAAGAACACTTTTAGAGAAAAAGAGGGTATTTGGTGATAAATCTCCCAACAGATCATCGCCTACGCCTGAGTTCAGCTGCAGTGTGCTACGATAAGCAATTTGCTGATTTGCCCGGGACGCATATGATCTGATCCCTTAGGGTGATCGTCTAGTCGCACACTCGGATATGGTAATCTCTGTACACCTCCGTCTGTTTGCACAACATGACTTGTGGTTACCAGAGAAAGTACCATCCGCCTGTATGACCAGACGCTTTTATTGAATTTAGACATGAGATGAAACTTATTAAGGATTTGGATATAGGAAAAACACCCGATAGGACCAAAGTTCGCAACTAAAAACCATCTACACTGTGCCAACTAGGCAACTTGTTGACTGGTATTGAAGCGAAGGTTGGCACAACCGTGTGATCCTCCAGTCCTCGTGCACCATGAGCCACCTTCAAAAACCAGTAGTCTGCTAACTCACAGTCATAGGAGTTTGGGGAAGAAAATGGTACAAAAGGAAACCGAAGTTAGTTCTAGATCCATTGAAACATTCTTGAACTTGAAAATAGGAAAACAAAATAGGAAAAAGGGTCGAAGTCCGCAACTAAGACCCATCTACACTGTGCCATTTAGGCACTTGTTGGCTGGTATTGAAGCGGAGATCGGCCCAATTGTGTGATCGTCCGGTCCTCGTGCACCATGAGCCACCTCCAAAAACCGTTAGTCTGCTAGCTCGCAGTCATAGGAGTTTGGGGAAGAAGACGTTGCAAGAGGAACCGAAGTAAATCCTAGATCCATTTCGTCGCGTTGAGGAAAGAAGTCAAATATTTGATCTTCGTTCCGGAGAGTTTGTTAAGGTCGTCAAAAAAGGGCTTCCCAAAAGATTGTTGCCTCATTCTGGCCAAAGCGGGACATTTACAGAGGATATGAAAGACTGTTTCCTTTTCCTGCTGGTCCCCACAACTACGACAGTGGGTATTGTAGGGGATGCCAAGCTTCGCCGCATGTTCTCCTATTGGCCAGTGCCCAGTGCATGTTGCAAAAATCCTTGCTATGTCTCGCCTGGGTCTGCACATTAGGTTAATAGTTCGGGATTTATTATAGGTAGGCCAGATTTTTCTAGCAATAATGCAGTTAGTTAAACTATTCCACCTACGATTCAGACTCAGAAGCTCTTCCTGGCATTGTCGTACTAATTTTGAGGATGATGTAGCCGAATTAATGGCTTTGACAGCCGCTTGATTGTCTGAGAAAAAAGCTGTATTTCGGTTCTGGTTTGGATTTTGTTTAAGTAGCTTGCATGCTTCCCTGATCGCCAGTACTTCAGCCTGAAAGACACTAGCAAAGTCAGGTAGCCGAAAAGACCTGGATATATTTAGGGACTCTGAGAATATACCCGCACCAACACCGCACTCCATCTTTGACCCATCAGTAAAGATAGTTGTGTCGAAGTCTTTCGTCACGACGTCATCATTTCTCCAAGTAAATTATATCAATTCTATAAAAATAGACGGGTACCATGCCCCCTGAATGGAAAATTTTAGATTTGTATACACCACAAGACCTACCGTTATGCGAAATAACAAGATTCTACGATGTCGGGAAGTGCTCCATAATTTTGATGATCTGTCAGTGAATCAGTGAGTCAGTCAGTTACGGTTTTTGCAATTTTTGCAGTCTAATATCTTGGGAACCACTAATGTTATAGAATTGAAATTCGGTGAGTTGACTAAACTTGGTGAGCTTAGCTGCAAGTTTGAAGTTTCTGACTTTATTGGCACTGAAGTTAGAGGGGGGTCGAAAATCGCCTGAGTTTGATCCTGTAAAAAGGGTGTAGTGCCAGAACTTGGCTGGGCATTACCGTGCCCTTTAATGTTTTCTGCCACAAAATGAATATTTTTAAACGCAATCATCTTTATTTTGGTATAAAAAATACTGTCGCAAAAGTAGTTTACCAGATCGTGTGAGTGTCAAAAGTTATTCAAGGTTAAATGTCGAAAATATCAGTTATTTGCTTATAACTTCTAAGCGGCAAATGCTACCGAAAAGTATTCTCTACTAAACTTATAGATCTTGCCATCCACAAAAAAAAACTTATCACAATTCTGTTTTTACCAAAAATAAACGCCGGCCGCTGCGCCCCTGTTTGCTTTCAATGGCACACCAGGGTGCTGCGGTGGCATCGAACACTTTGGGAACCACTAGTGAAAGATTTAGCTGCATTCCAAGATTCCTATCATAAAACAGGGGGTTTTACTCACTCATCCATGAGCCCAATTTAGTTCGATGGTACTTTTAAATATCTACAAGCTTTTCATCTTTATTCACATTCCATAACTCTGGGACACTTAACAGCATTATATTCCCTACCATATTGCAATTTGCAATATTTATAAATTCAAAAACCAATGTGTATTGGTATCGGTATCTTCTCCTAACATTATTCTAACTTCGCGTGCTTTGTGTTAATGAATATAATGGTAGTCATAACCCCTTGAGTGCTTCCAATTAAATAACACATTAATTTATTTACATATTTTAATATGTAAATACCAACTAACATGTTTTACACCGTTCAGTTCACTCTACTCCGCACTCAGCCCTGGTAAAAAGTCTTCAGCCATGAAAGCAAGTTCATGTCAAACGATGTAAATTTTTATTATAAAGATATTCAGTATGCATATTAATTAACTATGGGGTGAGATTTCGTTGTAACTGAGTTTCATCACTAACGTTGAAAACAACAAAACAAATATCTCAATGCAATAAATATTCAAATCCTCATGTATCAATTTTTCCAAGTAGTAATATTAAATTAAGAAACACATACATATGTACCTATTCCTATACACTAGGGTGGAGCGCCGTTGTATGGAGAAAAAAAAAAAGTAGTCGTATCGATTTCGAATACCTCAATTTTGTTACGTTTTGATAATTAGAACAATTTGGCATCAGGCCTCAACTAACAAACCCCTCCAGACTGCTTTGTCCCTAGATAGCCGCTTCCAGTTGCGCACACCGAGATGGTTGAGGTCGTTCTCCACTTTTGCGCTCGTCGGGCAGGTGTTTGCTGTCTATACACTCCACGTGCCCCGGCCATCTCAGCCACTGTATTTTCAGCTTCTTGCCCAGGTCAACGTAGCCCGTATAGCTCGTCATTGAATCTTCTCCTCCACACTTCTTCGATACCGGACCGACGATGTTGAGATTACTTTCTCGATGACAGCATATATTGCGTCTTGTCCTCATTAACTGCCAATCCTATTTAAGCTCCCTCCGATTCAATGCTCGCAAATGCGCCTGCCACAGTTCGCTTTGTTCTGCCGACAATGTCTATGTCGTCGCAATTGAAAGGACTTTTGATAAATTGTTGACTTGTGTGTTTCGTACAATTGATCCAAGAACGATGTTAAATAGGTTGCATGCACATAACTCGTCGCCTTGTGTCAATCCTTGCTCAACATCAAAGGATTCGGTGGTGTTCTTACCGATTTTGACTTAGCAGCGAGATTTCTCCATCGTCATTCTTCACAAGTGGACGAGTTTGGCAGGTATGCCGAGATATGACATGGCTCTGTATAATTCGTCCCTTTTCACGCTTTCATACGCGACTTTAAAATCGATAAAGTGGTGGTAAGTATAGATCTGGAATTCCTGAGTTTTTTCTAAAATATGTCGGAGTGTGATCGATTGATTGATCGACGCGACGGTTGACTTGTTGGCCTAAAACCCCACTGATAGGGGCCGATCAGATCGTTGACAAAAGGTTTTAAGCGGTCACACAGGATGGCCGACAAGATTTTATAAGCGACGTTTAGGAGACTTATTCCTCCGTAGTTGGTGCATTTCAGAGCATCTCCCTTTTTATGGATGGGGTACACTATACCGAGGTTCCATTCATCGGGCATACTTTTCTCCGACCAAATTTTGCGGATGAGCTGGTGTATGCTCCTAACCAATTCATCTCCCGCTGATTTAAATAGTTCGGCTGGTAAGCTATCCGCTCCAGCTTTGTATCCTTGGGTGGATCGTTTCACCCTTTGATAACATTTTTGAACATCACCCCTGCCAATGAATGAATGAATAATTAAAGGTGCTTAAATACACTGCGACCTAAAGATCTATTGTGCTCCCGTCTAGAGCTAAATGAGATCGCTCATTCTATAGCTCTTTCTCCAAGTTTGTTTCTTTGAGAAACTTGAGTATTTGGAGAACTTTTAGAGATGGTAGTTCGCTCTCTTCCCAGATACCTATGTCTGTTGCACGGGTGCATCGCATTTACCTAATATGTGTTCAGGTGATCCTCATGAGTGTCGCAGAATTTGCATGTGGCACTACTCACCAGTCCAAGAATACTACCCCTGCCAATACAACCCGCAACAGATTTGACCACCCACTTCTTGTGTTCTCTTTTTCCTCCTGAGAAGTCGGCTTTCCTCTTTCGTTTTCAGCCCATAGAGCTCCCGAGCTACTCTCTCAGCAACTCTTGTTTGAGTCTGCAGCATTGCCTGGTAAGCCTTGTCCTTAGCTTCATACGCCAGCCGGCACTCTTCATCGAACCACTGGTTTCGTTGTGGTCGCCTAGTGAAACCCAGCACATCACAGGCGGCACAGGATGGCTTGTTGACAGTGTTTCCACTGGTCCTCTGCACTTGATATTGGTGGCGGATTTCCTGGATTAAGAGTTACGTGGTCAGCAAACGTTCTGGCGGTCACCTGCGATTTAAGCATCTCGACATCGAACCTTTTTACAGTATCTGCTCTGCGTTGTGTCGTCATGGTAGAGAGATCCGTGTCAATGTTGGCACCTCGGAACGTTCGGACATCCAAGATACTGGGAGCATGTCTCGCGTCTATCGCAATGTGGTCAATTTCGTTGACGGTTCGTTGATCACGCGACCGCCAAGTCCCCTTGTGTATATTGAGTTGTGGGAAATAGGTGCTTGAAATTATGAGATTTCGCCCCGCCGCAAAGTCTGCCAGCCTGTATCCGTTTGCCGGAAGTTTCCCCGTGCAGGCTGTGTCCTCCGACTAGCGAACCAAAGATGCCCTCCTTTCCGAATCTTGCGTTGAAGTCACCAAGAATGATCTTCACATCGTACTTCGGGCACATATCATACGTTGTCTCCTGGAGATCGTAGACAGTGTATCTAAATGGGGGGCGTGAACACAGATCAGCGTAATGTTCTTAAATTTGCCTTTGATGCGGATTGTGACCAGGCGCTCGCTTACACTTCGGAAGTTTAAGACTTCTTGCCTAAATCTTCCCCTTATCAAAAAGCCGCTGACCCTGCTCCTTGAAGCACCC
Organism: Melangyna quadrimaculata; assembly: GCA_949320155.1. Taxonomy (NCBI): domain Eukaryota; kingdom Metazoa; phylum Arthropoda; class Insecta; order Diptera; family Syrphidae; genus Melangyna; species Melangyna quadrimaculata. Next base: position 201,727,382 of record OX439483.1, on the reverse strand, counting down.
GCTGAAGTAGATGTCACGATGGCAGTCTCCGTATGCCTTCTCTATCCCATCGCACTTCCTGTATGGCTGTTACGTCAGCCTTTAGCCTGTCCAGTCTAGGTTCTCCACTTATTGTTCGGCTGCGAGTGTTCTGCATTAGGACAGGACGTTCCACGTGCATATAAGAAATTCATTGTCCTTGTTTCGTTTGCTGGGGTCGTCGACTTTAAAATCATCCATATCCGAGGCTTGTTGTTGTTTCGGAACAAGTAGTTACGGAAGTTACCCCAACGCAGTGGCCTAACAAAAGTTAAATTATTTTTTTTTTTTAATTTTGTTTACGTATAGTTACGTAACTATGGAACTTTTTTCAAGTATTAGAAATCGCAAAAAAAAGTTTGACGCTCACCCTACTATACACACTTACAAAATGAAAACTTCTATCTTCGTTGATACCTACATTACATATAGTAAATCAATTTATTTTTATCGTTTATTTATTCAAATCATAATTGCAATATCTAGCCTTTTTTGTTGTTTTTTAAACTAATTATAAATTATGTATACTAAACTTTACTATTACAACCGGAAGCCTACCTTTATAACAAACCTCATTAATAACAATTTATTAAAATTTTCATTTCAATGCAAACTTGGAAATATTATTGATATTTTATTTACTGCTAATAAATGCATTTTTAACTAATTGGTAAATATTGGTTTGCGACTCAGGTGGATTTTCGTGCAACCAATATTATTTGAAATAATGAGAGTCAGAGCTGTAGTGCATCAATTTCGATTAGTATTAGCAGATACCACGCTAACTGATTATCCATTTATGTACTCATATAATGCATTCTCCGGACAACGAAACGTACTTTATATCGAGGTTATTTGCAATTCACGTTCGTTTTATAGTCTCTCTGGATATTGAATGTTGGCAAAGCCCCTAATTGCTAATAATAACCCCTAAGTGGATATATTCATGACCCCTTTTCAAATATTCACAAGTTGCTATTATTTGGTGAACACGAACCCTCAACCCAATCAGCCCATTCCATCCATCGGTTACTTGACCCTTTGTCGTCGTTGTTGGTGTATGTGGGTTTAATTTGGTGGAATAGGTTTTTTTTGTCTGCCCAGACTATAACTTCATTCCGGGTTGAAGGACCAAATTGCATGTAATTGAAGAATGCAACCGGTAGCAGCTCGTTGCTGGCTGGCTTGCTCGAGAGCTCACTTTTGTATTATGTTGGTATATCCATCTAGTCCTTGTGTGATTTTTATTTTCATGTCATTTACCGTAAATGGCTGAAGCGGAATGACAGGTGACACTGCGAAAACGAATGCATACGTCAAAGTTAGCTGACGGGTTTTGGGAATACCGTAAAGGGGGGTGTTTATAATGATAATGTTGGGAAAGTTGGTAGGTGTATATGTGGTGGTGGTTAGTTGGCTGAACTGGTAAGAACTCGCTGTTGATGGAAATTTTTACGACAAAATTATTCTACAAAATCGTTTTTAAAGGGTTGAAATCTACTAACAAAACCAACGCAGCAACCCACCGCAACCATCCGTTGCATGTAGCTTCCATACATTTGAGAGGGTTTAATGCGGAACACGAAACACCAGGGTTATGGGGATGGGCCATAGGGAAAAGATGGCAGGGAGGAAGGAAGGAAGAGCTTTGTGTAGCGCTATGTGGCTTACCTACTCGTATAGTTTCCTTCGGAATTTCATGAATGTAAGTGGAGTTCAAAGTTGTGGTTGCTGATTCAATGAATGACGTTAAAGGTATTTTGTGGAAATTGGTTAGGATGTGGGTTTTTGACGTCGCGTCCTCGTACTCGTTTTGTAGTCGTTTTCGTTGTCATCGTCTTTTTGAGGCGGTACCGGTGCGGTGTGGTGTTGTTAAGCTCCCAAGTGGATCCGAAGAGGCGTTGCCGCAAATTTTAGAAATGTATGTGAGTGGCAATCTTTGAAATCTTTGTATTTTATAAATCACAAAAAAAAATTATAAGAGAGAGTTTTATTATTTCTTAGATGATTTTTAAATTGAAGTTGATTGTTCGAAAATCTGGAGATATTGAAGTGATGTTATTGCTAACTTATACAGTGTATTATTAGGGTATGTTTTATTCTCGGATAAATTGCAAATTGGAAGTTAAACGTTTCTCTATGTAGTTCGTCTCAAATTCAATTACGTAGATTAATGGTTCCCCAGGTAATAAATAGTAAAACGTGATAATGGGTAAAAATCGATTCTTCGTTTCTCTTCACAGATTTTTTTGTTGAAGAATCTACTATTTATCTCAGCCTTGGCATGGCAACTGCAGATTTTCATCTTTCTGAGCATGCTGGTTCCCACTCATTCTGAACATGTGCTCTGATATCGATAATCAAAGGTAAGTTCTTCTTTATTCGTTCGTAAAACTGGTCTGGATTATGAAGACACTTTTGGTCTCGCCAAACCGAAGATCAGAGGTAATTTCGTCTTCGTTGCTTCCAAAAACTGGTCTGGGATTTGAAGACCCTTTTGGTTTCGCTAAACTAAAGATCAGAGCTAAGTTCTGCTTTGCTGCTTCAAAATCCTGGTATGAGATTTGAAGACCCTTTTAGCTTCGCTAAATCGGAAAAGCAGTGTGTAATTCTAAGTTAATTCTTTGCTACATCTTCAATTAGTTCTTATTAGGGGAATTTGTGTTTACCCCAACAAAAATGATTTCAAGCTCAAAGTTGCTGCTATCAATAGTAAAGTTTTGTCCTAGTTGATAGGGGGCAGATGCTGCTTTTATTTTTTGTTTTATATTAGCGCGCAATAAAACGGTTCTTACTACCCTTTAAATGTTTAAACACAGTGCGAATGTTAGGAAAATAGTGAAGGATTTAAGAAGAGATGACGATGCACATTGGTTTTGAACCTCTGTCTTGGTCTTTTTCTCCTTTACTTCAATGCCAAAAAGTTTTGCCAGGCTTTTATCGCTGCCGTGAAGGCTTTTTTATATGGCTTATTCGTTAGGAATGATGATGTCAATATCATCCGTATACCCTTAAACCTTGTGAAAAGCAGTGGCTTACGTTTAAAGGCCTGTCTCCTACCTATCAGCTCAAGAAAGAAATTGAAGGAATCAGGTGAGATATTGCTCGCTGAAACCCTGTGTTCATTGAATAGTTTCGAAGTGAAGTGAAACAAGCCATCCGCAAAAAGTTTTGGTCATTGAGAATGCTGCAGGCCTGAAATTGCCTTCTAGAATGCCAAATTTCAATATTTATCAACTTTCAATTAGTAATTGACAATCGCAATAGGGGTGATTCACACAGCACTTTGGCGATGATCTTACTTGAACTCGACAGTTCTTGAGACTTTTTTTTGAAGATGGATCATAGACAGAAAGAGCTGATAATGCAATCATAAGGTATTCTTCCTTCCATCCTTACTTGATTGGTATCTATTACTTATTACCGTATTTGAAAAGCTCAAAGCCTTAAATGCCATACAAGAGGATCACAAAGATCGAGATATACCTTATTTTCGGTGGCGTGACCAAGTGGAAGAAGATCTTTGTCGACTTGATGTGCAAAATTGGCATCGGTGACCTAGAGATCGAATCAACTGGAGAGGCATACTCATTGAGGCCCAGAAACAATGCACCTTCCGCCAACAAAATAAAATTAAATTAAGTATAAATCAGTGATAAAGAACAGCTTTCAAGGCATCTAGTCTTATAAACTAAACGAATTGCTTTCTTTAGTAAATATAAGAATTATTGTAGATCGTGAAGAACCAGGCTAACATAGGCGTATTGTAAGTCGGTTTTTAAGCAAAAGGCAGTACCCCTGGTCAAATCCAGAAATCGAAATGAGATCTCAGACATGTAAGTCCAACCTTCAACGCACCAACTTTATTACCAAAAGGTATTTCTTCATGAGGGCCAAATCCAAGAAGGTATATGATTAAAAAAGGACCACCAAAACCGACACGTCTTTGACAGAACTTAACCGTAGACAGATATAATATTTGAGGTAGTTAAGTACTTTGTCTCCTTTTTGATTTGCTTTTTCAATTCAGAAAATCAAACCAGCAGCGCTGAAAACAATCAGAGGCAAGTGAAAGCAATTGAGCAGAAAAGCCCTCTGTCGAGCAAGTAGAGTGACTTTCTATAAGACTGTTTTCACACAAGGAAACTGAGTTGCCGACAACTGGGACTTGTAGGCGAGAAGGGCGTAAAGAAAAGAAAACAAATCTCCCCTCTCACCCTTCTCGCCGACAAACTAGCTAGTTTCTGGCAACTCAGTTTCCTTGTGTGAAAGCGGTTCCTTCCGGTACTGCGGAAGATTAGTGCAAATAAGACATCTTTGACAGAAAATTACTACCAGTGAATTTTTGATCCCGTATAAATAGAGGGGGGGGAGGGTGTACGAGAAGATCAAAGAACTAAAAAATAAAAATGCAATGATCGAACGTGAAAAGGTCGTGTGGAGCAGCGAATGATCTCTAACGCTTTATTCCGAAAAGTTTCTGAATCCATTCCCAAAGCACGGGCAGAATAGTAAGACCGCGGAATCGTTAGCGGAGGCAAATGGAAGAGGAACTCAACCAACGTGCAGTGTGAAGCTGGAGGCAGCTAGCTATTGACAGTGATGGATTATAGATAGGTCATGCAAAGCGAACGATCACCAGCGCTCCGAAAAACTGAATCCATTACTGAGAGACTGGCAGTATAGTAAGATCGCGAAATCGTTGGTGGAGACAAATGGAAGAGGACAACTTGCAGTGTGAAACTGGATACAGTTTGCTATATTGACATAGCTGGATTGTTGCTTAAGGTCCCTGGTCCACACAGAACTATAGTGCCACTCAAAGTAACAACTACTTCATGGTTTTATTTCCCTTCCATAATTACTATCAACACCCTGTAATGGAAGAATATACTCGAAAAGCAATTCATTGATTTTTGTTTCTCAACCAGCACTCTCATTTCCTTTTCCCACAAAACAATTTATTTTTATCCCTTTTACATTATAAATGTAGGCATACATAAATTCACAGTAGAAGCATTAACACAATTTTAGATAATCGAGCAACTCCTATAAAGGAATCTCGTTTTGCCTCATCTTTTTCTATACCTACTTCCTTAATGTGCGCCGCATGCTGCTGCTGCCGCCGCGCCACGCCGCCGCTGATGTGTAAATGAAACCAGGTCACTTAAAGGCTTGCCTTCATTCAGAGTTTCCCCCTCATTGCACACACACATAACCCATTTTACGTACACTTTGTTATGAATATCTATTTTTGTATTCGTCGAATTTATAAAAGGGGTGAATTATAACAAAATTATAATAAACAGAAGGTGTTGACAGCGACACTTGTCGTGTGCAACCACTTTTTAAATAAATTGTTTCAAAGTTCAAAGACTGTCGTCGGAATCGGAATCATTTTTCATTCAGGAAATGCGCGCGGCAATCACACCAAAAACTGTCCATCAATCATTTAAAAAAGGACGCTTGTCCTGTATTTAGGAATTGTATAGATATGTACCTTCTGTATTCATTAATTAAATATCATGCAATTTAGCGTTTAGACATACCACCCCCCACCACCACCCTCCATCAGCATTTCAATCGCAATTCGATTATAGATGCACACGCGGTGCGGTGTTGGTGGTGGTAGCGAGGACCTGCACGTGATTTATCTATGAGATCATAATCCCACAGGGAAACTGATGAAATGGAATTCTCCCGCATTTACATAATTCATCCATTGTGTGTGTGTGTCCTGATCGCTGAATGATATAGATTTTGATTTGCATTGCGAAACATATTGTTTATGCAAAGTATTCGCAAAGTGGTTTTCAATTTGATGTGGTCACTTGATTTTTTATAATAGGTACGTACCTATTTATATGGTATGGACTACGTTTCGCAATTGAGGGTGAAATTGATGGGAACAATTTAATTGGAAAGTGTATTCAAGTTGAATATGACAGGTATAGGGGAGTTTTAAATAAATCAAGTTAAATATTGAAATTACAACGGAAATTGTTTTTGATTTAATTGGTTCGCAAGAACTTAAGTCAATTGCAGATATCAGTGACACAGAGTATTACAGAATTGGCAATTATGATCGATTAATAGAGTGAAGAATTTTATATATTTAATATTTTTAATTGATTAAAGTTCTTTTTCCTCCCTTCCCTAAAAAACACTTTAAACTCTAAAATATTGCACTGATAAAACATGAACAAAATGTTCTGACATCATGACAACGAAACATCAAAAGGATCCATGAAAATAGTAAGATTCCATGCGTGTTTTTTTTGGGGCCAAAGAAAAATATTATTTTGTTCCCCCTGACTTGCAACCAGGGTTGTTAATAGTTAATTACATTTGTAATACAATTACATTTTAATTACCCATTACATTTGAAAAATGTAATTAAATAAAATCTAATTACCCATTACATTTTCAATATGTAATTAGATAAAATCTAATTACCCATTATATTTGTAATATGTAATTAGATAAAATCTAATTACCCATTACATTTTCAATATGTACTTATATAAAATTTAATTACCCATTAGAAATGTATTGAGTAATTAGATTTAAATTTTTTTTTCCATTAAATTTTTATAATGTAATGGAAAAAAAATTTTTCCTTACATTATATTGATGTAATGGAAAAAAAATTTTTCAATTACATTTGAAAATGTAATGATTTTTTTTTCATAACATTTTAAAAATGTAAAGGAAAAAAATTATTTTTTTCCATTACATTAATAAATTCAATTATAAAAATGTAATGGAAATTTGTTTTTTTTCATTACATTTTCAAAATGTATTTAAAAATAAAAAATAAAAATTAAATATTTTTTAATTAAATATTACAAATGTAATGGGTAATTAGATTTTATCTAGTTACAATGGGTAATTAGATTTTATCTGATTACATATTAAAAATGTAATGGGTAATTAGATTTTATTTAATTACATATTACAAAGAGTAATGCGTAATTTGTAATCGGATAATTAAATATTATAGAACGCTGCTTGCAACTGATCTATGATACGTAAAATTTTTAGAAAATATTAAAATCTACAAAATAAGTTCAAAACATTTTCTGTCAAATTCATCATTTCAGAGTATAGGCCTAAAAACAGATATTTTCAACTTTTGGTAATTTTTTTTATGTTTACCGATTATTTTTGACTCATGGAAGCCAAAGGTTCGTCCATTGAATAGACTAAATTGAGGTAATGTGGTACAGGTCGGTAATGTGGTACATGCAGTTTTGACTCATGGAAGCCAATGGTGCGTACGTTGAATAGAGTAAATTGAGGTAGTGTGGTACAGGTCGATAATGTGGTATATATGGTTACACAATATTTGATTTTGCTAATAAAATTTTTCGATATAACTTTAAATTTAAAAGATGCATGCATACAAAATTGTATTTTCGACATTTATCGCTATTGAAGTAGCAACATCTTGTGACTTTTGACTTTTAATAAACAAAAATTTTCATAATCTTTTTGTAGAGAATAATTTGGTTTACAAATTAAGCGTAAGTGTAAATCGACAATTTCGTCATTTAATATTAAAATACACAAAACCAGAAATTTAGAATTTTTTTCAAATTTATCTCTAAAACTGTAAAGAATAATAATTTTCTTCCATAGGCTGTCACATAATGTACAAACTTAGCATTCAGATGTTTTCGAAAATATGAACTGTTTAGGAGTTATACATGAAAAACGAGCATTTTCGACATTTTACGTTTTTTTGAAATGTAGGTAAGTAGAGATAGCGGAGATAAGCATCATCGCTCGATGACCCAAATTAACGCTTTAGTGCGTCGGCGTCGTTTTGCTATATCATAACTCGTTTGACCTGTGGAAAGTTTTTTAAAGAAAAGAATGGTGTTAAGTGATACGACTCCTCAATGGACCACCGCCTATGCCCTCAGTTTGGCTGCAGTATGCTAAGCTAATCAATTTGCTGATTTGCTCAAGACGCATACAATCTGATCCCTTAAGGTAATCATCTAGTCTCAGATTCCGATATGGTAACCTCGGTACAACTCTGTCTGCTCACACAGCATGATCACCAGAGCAGATACCACCCGCTCGTAGGACCAGACATTTTTCTTGGATTTGGACATGGAAAACACTCAATGGGATCTACTTTCGCATGTAAAAAAATATCTACACTGTGCCAACTAGGCAGCTTGTTGACTGACAATTGAAGCGAAAAACGACCCAACCGTGTGATCGTCCGGCGCTCGTGCACCATGGGCCTTTTTTAAAAACCAGTAGTCTGTTAGCTTACAGGCATCAAAATTGAATCTAAAATAAAAAATAAATAAATTCTGAATATTGCTTATAACGGTTCTCAAATTCTTGTATCACTTTTGTTATTATTTGAGAAATAGTGCTTTCTTAAAACCAGTGCGCTCTCACTATGGATGAAAATAACAAAACAAAACTTTCAGAAATTAAAGCTGAAACTACAAGCTAAGTAATGCTGAAAATTTCATCTCGATATTTTTTTATCAAACATAGTTATATTATGGCCTTAAAAATGCAATTTTTCAAAATATAGATTTTTAAAGCAGTGATATTTTATATAAAGGGTAAGAAAAATGAGTCAGTTTTTGGTTTTGTTTCTTTGAAAATATGTGTTCTTAGTATTTGAGAAATATTAGCGCGTTTAATTCTTTAAATTTAATAATTTAATAAATAATCAAGAAAAAAACACGTTTTTTCAGCACCGTTGTTGATACTGTTTGGCTATGATTTTGTAAATTAAAATATTTTTTTTCAAAAACTATAGTTTTTTATCTTTAAAATGACACCTCAAACGTATTGATATCTTTAAAAATATCATTTCTAAAAATAAAATAAAAAACCATTATGATTTTTAAATTTTTCAATGGAGGTAGAGGGGAAACGGCGGTGAATGCGAAAATTAAATCCGGCTGGATTTCCATCTTTTGGAACCTAGAGATGATTCCCACAAAGTTTGAAAAAAATCCAAAATGCGATGGCTTTTCAATTAGACGTTTTCATATGGAATGACTCTCTTACCAAAAGATTGTTGCCTCATTCTGACCAAAGTGGGATATTTACAGAGGAAATGAAAGAATATTTTGTTGTCTTTCTGGTCCCCACAACTATACGACGGGACGGTGATCATTGTAGGAAATACCAAGCTTCGCCGCATGTTCTCCTATTGGACAATGTCCAGTGCATGTTGCAACGATCATGGCTATGTAGGCCAAATCATTTTTAGAAATGATGCCGTTGGTTAAACTATTCCACCTACGATTGGATTTGGTGAGAAAAATTTAGAATATATTTCCCTTCATAACTCAGAGAGGAATCCTGTGGGCCGGTTCCGGAAAGCGCGGCGGATCGTATTGAAAGTGATATTTCAATTTTGACCGTCTTCGTTTAAAGCTATTCTCAAAAGCGAAAGTGGAAGAAAGCGATCCTTCCAGTTTTCTTATTTTAATGTCAAATATTTCCAGCCCACTTCCATTTTTACTTCCATTCTCTCAATTTTTCAACAAAAAAAAAAAAATAAATAAAAATCCGCCTTTGAAAGCGATCCGCCGCGCTTTCCGGAATCGGCCCACTGACTCTGCAAGTGAACTCGACAGCCCGTTGATTCCCCTTAATACCACTGTGACCCGGAACCCAGATAATAGTGACCCTGAGGTTAGTGTTCCGAGTGAAAAGCTCATCCTGGCATTGCTGTAAATTAAGAGGATGATGTTGCCGAATAAATGGCTTTAACAGCCGCTTGACTGTCTGAGAAAATAGCCGTATTTCAGTCCTGATTTTTTGAAAAGTCGATATATTTTTAACTGGATTTGCCTTTTTTTTTTTTTGACGATGGAAAGATCTACAGGGTTTGTATGAAATACTTTTCGAATACCATTTACCGTTTCAGAGTCAGATAGTAAGTGGAGATCAAATTGAATAAAAGAAGAATTCAATCTTTAATAAAATAAGTATTTTATTCTATAAAGTTTTATCCAAAACAAAATATATTTTACAAAATTATAAAAACATAAAGTTAAAAGGAACTTAGATCAAAATAGTTTCGAGTAAATTATTAAAGCTATTTTATACAAAGTATTTAACACAGAGTTATATTCGAAAAACTGATATTTTCGACATTCAACCTTGATTAGCTATTGAAGCCGACACTATCTGGTATTGGTCATTTGCGACAGTATTGCCAATACCAAAATAAATATAATTGCATTTAAAAATCTTCAATTGAATTTTTTTTGCAGAATACAAACATATATGCTCTATTTTACTTAAATATTTAAGTCATCTAGTTTTTTATATTTAGTCCCTAAGTTTTTATGGTAAATTGTTCTTATTTTGCATTATTTGGCCCCGACATAGTTTTTCAATTATCTCTTCAAGCCTTAGCCCCAACTTCGCACTTTGACATTCCGAAGTGAGCCCTAAACACTCCCTGGAATAAGTCCTTGCTTTAAACATGTGCATTGTTCGTAGCACCGCACTTACTTTTTCTCCAATTCCCTTAAGGACGAATATAAAAATCTACACGTTGTAATGTTTTGCTTTCTATATTTCAATAAATTTTAGGAATCGGTTGTGGGGGGGGGGGCAACATGCAACTCAGAACAATCCTTTTTTTATTATTAATTTTTATCATTATTACTAAGGTGTAAGAGCATCACAATTATAAAGACAACAAAGAATTCCAATATACTGCAAAGTTTAGTGTTTATATAGTGTCCGTTTTCAAGTGCATGTCCAAGTCCATGTCCTGTCCACAACAATCCAGACTAACATATTTTAATTTATTTAAAGCGAAAACACAAGTTGTCTGTTTTGACACCTTAACTTGAAACCAAACTGCATCTACATATAGGGGAAATCTCTTGTTCCGGGAAAATATGAAACTTTAAAACTCATATTTTTCTTCTATACTCATATTATGTACATACCAACTATGAGTTACCTACAACTTTCATGAGAGTGAGGGTGTGTTCAAACCAATCCTAAATTTAACAAAAACAAAAACATATGCGAATAGCAATTTGCATAAGTATAATGTAGAAACTGTATGAAAAGCTTTATTCATGAGAGGCATCCGATAGATTCATTAACAAACTACATGCAACCGATTGTTTTGCCGTAGTAGCTTACATTGAGGTCAATTCACTATCATGATGTTAGTATTGTAAACTAAGACGACGAGAATATAGTGTGCTTAACATGTTTAGGTCGATTTTTTTTTTTTTTTTTTTTTTTGACAAGCTTCTGAAAACTAACTGCCTTTTTTTAATCAAAAATAAAATGCACGAACGGTTCATTGTATGTATAAACCTCTTAACAAAAACGTAGAGTCCCGCGTAGAAAAACAATCTAGTTTTTGACAAGGCACTAGAGAGTTTAACATAGATTCTGGCAAGGAACGAACAAGCGCTAGCAAAGGCTAGAACAAAAGCCTTGGCGATTATGAGCCCTTTTTTCCTCGTCAGGCGAAAAAAAAAGGGTGTCTTATGTGGGACTTGATCGTTCCATCTTCTGCTTTTCAGTTCAATGCGCTACCCACTTTGCTTATTCGCTATACAAAAATTCAATGTCGAATGCGAATAAGTTTCATACCATATTGCATAATAAATGCAAACAGAGTAGAACAGTATTTTATGTACTTGCTTTTTAGGTAGAACAGCTTAGAACAGGTTTCAGCGGATGTCTCACACCCATAGTAAAAGCATGGTTCTTTTTTAAAAAAAATTTCTGGTTTACTATACACTGTTCAACAAAAATTGTCAGTACAGGGAAGATAGGACGTTTGTATCTCTGTCTGGTTGCATTGGCTTGCATATACCTATTTCAAGTAAAAGCTCTCATAGGGTTTCCGCACTTTGCATTATAAAAAAATCGGGTGGCACAACGGCTTATGAAGAACCAGGGCCTAGTGACTAACAACTCGCAACCATTCCTGTGTGCGCCTTTCGACAGGAATGGAAGGGACCAACAATTTTATGCCGAATCCGAACGGCTGGACGAGAAGCACTTATTCGTGACAAGTGATACTCTTGGAGGATTTGTCAATTCCTCGCAAGAGGCAGTAGCACTGAAAAAAAAACTTTTTAAGTTATTAGGTGGACGAGGCTGGGAAGCGATTCCAGACCTCCAGCGTGACAGTCGAACGCACTAACCATTTCACTACGGGCTACTACTTTGCATTATATCTCACCTAATAAATTCTGTTCTAAAAAGCTTGAAAACAGAAAGCTATTTTATAAAAACCACTGTAAAAGCTCTTTTGTATTGCTTTACTGGCCGAACACAATGGTCTATCTGTAGCTGTAGCATGTATCACTGTCAAAGTCAAAAGATAAGAAAATGGTATACATCGACACAACAGGAATTTGTAGCTGTAGTAAGAAAACTGTCTGCGACGAAAGTTGACTCAACTTTAACTTTTGCAGCGCCACAAGCTGCATTTGGGATGACATATGTCATTTTCCCATATGTCATTTTTTGACTTTTCACTTTTTATTTTGGAACGTTCAATGCATTTGAGAAGCTTTTTCTGGTTTTGTAACTTTTTTATAGTCAGCTATCATACAAATTCAGTTCAAATATGTATTTCATATGCGTTGAACACGTCTCGAATAAATTTACAATTCAAAACAACTGTAATGATGCGCTAGTTCATTGTAGACGTCCTTTGCTACATAAGTGAGCTATTTTATTTACAGCTTAAACTATACTACATCGATTATTTTAGCTACAGCTGCATCCCATTGTGTTCAAGAAATTTAATGGGTAAGGTAACTCTGTTGGAATATATATTTTTTTTAAGCTCACACAGCTAGAGTAGAAACGATTATATGATGAGTTATCGCATCAGTTTTTTATTGGCAGTTTTCTCAATTCAGTGTCGTGAGAGTATACACAGGCGCGACTGTTTTGAAAAAAGCTCGCCCATAAGCCCTGCACTGACAATTTTTGTTGAACAGAGTACAGAGCGTTCCTAATGGGGTACTGGAACATGTTCAACAGGTTTTTACTAGGGAGGACCTCACGAGTGTTTGAAGAGATTTGCTCGTCTAAATTTTTGGTACAGAAATTCAGCACGAGCTTGCCAAGTATCTGACAAGTGTTCCTCGTTTTGATTTTCCCTACTGCAAAACTTGGTAGGGCCTTGCCCAAACTAGACAGAAACTTGGAATTTTTGTCAGCCGGTTTTTTTTAGAAATTCGTTAACTTTTAATCTATATTTAAATAGAAATAGTATGCAAGCGAAAACATCAAGATTTTAATGCTTTTGAAACTACTGCAGAAATCATTAAAAACAAAGCATACATTTTTTAAAAAATTAAATTAAAGACTATTTTTTTTTTTAATCTCAACTTTAATCCATTTTGTCGTGCCATTCACTATCACCAAATCCAATATATATGTACATTTTTATATAGTTCCGTTGACTTAAATAAAAAATTAATTAAAACCCCGCGCAGAAAAACATTCTAGTTTTCGACATGGCACTAGAGAGTTTTAAATAGATTTTCGCAAGGCCCTAGCATGGCTGAGTACAGGCCAAAACTAAGGCCTTGTCGATTATGAACCCTTTTGCCTCGTAACTCTAGGCCCCGGACCAGCAAAAACTAGATTTGTTCATATTTTTGCTAGAAACATTAAAAAAGGGTATTTAAGTATCGGTTGTGATCCGATAGTAAAATAACTCAGATCAAAAATAAAAACCTGAATAATAAAAAAAATAGCGCAGATTTTTATGAATTTAATACGATATTAAAGCAATTTTAGTATGATACTGGGCATTTTTGTAAAATACTCTTATTATCATATTATTTGATTTTGTATCGTGTACAAAAATGCGCTTAATCTAAACTACATCCCCAAAAACAACCGATATGAACCACTTGAGATGAACCATCCGGAATTAAGTAAATATAGTTTAAGATAGTAAATTATAATTGTTGTTGATCCATTTTAATGAAAACTTCAAAAAGCCTTTGGCGGGGTTGTGAAAATAGAGATTCTCGAAAGTAAATACCCATATGATTATCTTGGCAGGATTTGCAAGAGCGTGAAATTTTTAATTTTTTTTTTTGAAACCATAACTGATCAATTATAATAAAAGTTAAAATTTGTATTTTTCGATTCAATTTATTTAGTTAAAATTTTGAATATGTATCAATAACGATAGTGCTTAATCTGATAGGATGCCGAAAACGTCCAACAAGTTCTTACTAGCGATAACCTCACGAGAGTATGAAACATTTTCCTCGTCTAAATTTTACTTACTGAAAACTGGTAAGGGCTTGACGTATGTTTGACAAGTTTTCCTCGTCCAGATTTTTCCTAAAGAATACTGACTAGTGCCATGTCAAAACTAGACAGAAACTGGGCATTTTTCCAGCCGGCTTATAAACCCCTCTAACGATTTAAAGAAACTAATTTTTTGGATAGGATGCCGAAAACGTCCAACAAGTTCTTACTAGCGAGAACCTCACGAGAGTATGAAACATTTTCCTCGTCTAAATTTTACTTACTGAAAACTTGCAAGGGCTTGACGTATATTTGACAAGTTTTCCTCGTCTAGATTTTCCCTAAAGAAAACTGACTAGTGCCATGTTGAAACTAGACAGAAACTGGGCATTTTTCCAGCTGGGACAGTTCTCAGAATTTTCTTATAAAATTAACAAATTTTTTTTTAACATTCCTATTTATTTTCATCCCCTTTTCCTTCCAGTGTCATCATTGAATGTCATACAAAAAAAAAAAAAACCACAACGTTAAACCAAAATAATGATATCATCTAAATATATACACATCCAGTCTTTCATCTAAATTTCCATGTCAAGTGGTTTCTCATCTCACCACAAAAATCCTTTGAGGCGGTTTTCAATAAAGAAATACGAATTACTTAAACAGAGAGTATAAAAAGAAAAAAAAAGAAGAAAAAAAAAAAAAACTTCAACAAAAGATGAAATGCAGAGTCACGGAAAAATTGAAAGACAGTACATACTACGTACTCTCTACTCAGCAGATTTTTTTTTTCTCAATGACTTCTTCGTAATCTATTGAAGGCGAGTACTTTATCATTGATGGTAAAGGGTGTTGTGTATATACAAAAATATATATGTATGTGTAAAATAGGTAAACAAATTAAGTAGTGTATTGATATTGATATCAAAGTTGGATTGCGGTATTTAAAAATACCTTTTATATTTTTTTTCTAAGAATTTGTTTTTAATAAGAAGCAATCTAGGTAGTACCTATACCTTCCTACACAAAACGCAAAAGAGTCCTTGGGCCACCCAACTTAAGCCTTGTTATCAAGGTCAATATTGTTTGTTATTGTTTGCGAGTTAAGGATGCACATTAGTAGGTACACCATGATGGTAAAAATTAACGAATACTAAAAACCTCCAATATTGAAGGCGTTACCGTCCTTTAAGACATTGACTCCATTATAATTAAGGGAAGGTTAATTTTGAGAAGGAGGTCAAAGGCCCCCAAAAACAGTTTTTCAATCGATTACTTTTATAGGAACAAAATTCCTGACGTTTTTGTAGTCTAGAAAATTTCCCAAATTGTTTGTATGAATTTTATCAAACAGGAGATTGGTACAGCGATATTTATTTAAAAAAAAAAAAAAATAAATAACATGCAAATGTTAATGAAGTCCACTTATATCTATCACAGTCTCGATGAAAGTAGTAAAAAAAACCTTGCATTTCATAGACACTTTACCTAAAGCCAATTATTAGAAACGATAAGAAGTATGTTAGCCCAGGTAAATTGTACTTTTTCTGACAAAAAAAATCCAAGTGAAGATTTTTGACATGTATTTTTTTTTGTACCACTACAATCTTTAATTGATTACCTTTTGTTTAATGTGCATTAAAGTTATCTTACCTCAAATGATTGTCATCTTATAAACAAAAGGACCTTTTTTTGTTAAAAAAAAAAAAAAAAACAATGATACAATAAAAGTTCTCTACAACTTTTGTCTTAAAAAAATGTTTGATAGCTTCTTCCTATAAAAAGTTATTGTTGAAAAACCAAAAAATTTCGATTTAAAAAATGGTTTCTCAAGTTTATCTCATCCAATGTTCATCCGAACCAAAAACCACTTTTAATAATTGTTATAGAATATTAAATTTCCTACATTTCTGTGCATGTAGATTTCATGTTAGTCAAAAAACTTTTGAGATATAGCACGACAAAGTTTTTAATATTCAATAATAAAATGTCGATCGATTTTATTAAATCGAATTAAAAATTGTAGAGAACATTTTAACCTACATAAGTAAATAAAAATAACTACTGTAGGTACTACTTATAGCGGTTGATAAAATCGAGTAAACGCTTTTCAGCGCCTTTTTCAAGTTTGTCGATTCCTCTTCGATCTTTGGAATCAGGCATTCCAGATTCCACAAACGACATTAAACCGTATTTTGTATAAGAAAAACTTAGGTCTTAATGCTTTAAAAGTTAAGTTCACACAAGAACTCAAGGCGGTCGATCACCAACAACGTAGTATCTTCGCTGATTGGGTCCTTGAAATGCATCAAAATGATCCGGATTTTCATCGAAAAATCATGTTCGTGATGTGGCCCATTTTCACCTCGGAAACTACATTAATAAGATGAATTGGCGCACGTGGGGCTCTGAAAATCCAAGAATGATTGTTGAAAAGCCTCTCCATCCTCAAAGTATCACTGTTTAGTGCGGTTTTTCGGCAGGCTGTTG
This sequence comes from Melangyna quadrimaculata, assembly GCA_949320155.1. Lineage (NCBI taxonomy): Eukaryota > Metazoa > Arthropoda > Insecta > Diptera > Syrphidae > Melangyna > Melangyna quadrimaculata. Next base: position 201,710,615 of record OX439483.1, on the reverse strand, counting down.
GCGGTGTTATTGGGCCTTACTTGTTCGAAAATAAGGCTAGTGCAACTGTTACGGTGAATTAACTGCGCTAGCGAGCCATGATTAATGATTTTGTATGGCCGGAATTGGAAGATATTGATGTGGACAAGGCTTATTTTCAACAAAACGGCACGCGCTGCGTGCCATACAAGCAACAAAACAATCGCAATTTTAAAAGAAAAGTTTCCTTGTCGTGTTATTTCTCGAAGAGGTGATCACAATTGTTGGCCACCGAGATCTTATGAACTAACACCTTTAGACTTTTTTCTTTGGGGCCACGTAAAAGATAAGTTCTATACCAATGCTCCACAATCAATTCAAGACCATAAAGATAAAATTCGTAAAGTTATAGAGAACATACAGCCGAAAATGTGCGAATATTGGTCATGGCAAATTTCATATCCATGAAAAGGATATGGTGCAGCAACCGTAGCCGTGGCGGCCGTTTGGCTGAAGGCTGATACCGTATTCCATAGTTAATGGCATACCTTCCTCTTTCCGTTGATTTCTCTTAAAAAATACACTTTTTTTTTGAATATCAAAATGAAACCCTTATATTATCATAATAAAACTTATTAGGTTATGTCTATGTTAATCAAACCATGGAGATAAGATAATATCAAAACTTTCGTTTCAACAATCATTTTCAATGGGAAGATAAAACAATATAAAGGAACCCTACCTGCTCGTACATCCAGTATTCCAGAAGAGAGATACTATTAATTTATTTATATTTTTTTTTTTCGATTAAACATAAAGGAAATACAATTTCATTTACTTACCTACCCCTTGACTTCATACTCTAACTATTACTGTTCAGTTCACACCCCACAACTACTATATGTATTATAGCATAATCAAAAATATTCTCCAATTAAAATTATAAAAAGCATTGCCGTCGTGCGTCGTCGTTGGTTTGGCGTTGTCGGTTGTCGTTATGTTTGCAACAATTCTACATGAAACAATTTGTGTGTAATATCCGTATCCGTATACACAACCATACGACGCCAATTTGTTTCCGGAATATCATACTATAATATTTTTGCAAATTACTCAAAAAAAAAAAAAAAAAAAAAGAAAAAAATAGGTACCTACCAACAAAAAATAGAGTAAATTACTTCCATTTCCGGCTCGGTACTAAAGGTGAATGCATGAAGCATGCACAACAATATTCCGCTGCTGAACCGCCAAATTGCAGTGGAAATTCAATAAAAAACCAGTACGACTTCGTATTCGAGTACACTGTATACACCAAACCTTCCGACCTTTGAATGGCCTATGTATATTATATAAACATGTATAGTATATACATTAGGGTGGTCCTTATAAGCGCCATGGTCTTATTTTGAATGACGCACCCCCTTATTTATTCTAAATAATTAAAAAGAAAATTCTTTAAAATTTTAGCTCATTATATTAACGTTAACCCGGCCCCCAAGACGTTTGAAGTTTTATATGGGAAATCTAATGTATACAAACTGCCAACGGACTCGGTGGTAGTTTTTTTTGGGATTCGTAAAAAGTTTCCGACTAAGATGGAATTTGTGATAGAGCTAATTATACAATTCAATATGTGTTATACATATCGACCAATATACAGGGTGTCCAGTAAATAATGGATAACCTTGGAATGCCTCATAGTAGACTTTATGACCGTCCTGAAAACTTATAAAAAAAAAGTCTATCCCAACCACAAGAAAAGATATGTGCATTTTCTTGTTCAGTGCATTATTTTTTGCGTTACTTTACGTTTTTGAATACCACGACTACAAGTGAAAGAATTCCACCGCTTTTTTTTCGTAGCAATATTTAACATTGTTTGTGCCAAAACATTAAAAGACAAAAATTACAATAACTGTTCGAATTCTTAGAGAAACAAATTATTGAACTTTGATTTTCGATGCAAAATTTGAAAGAAAATAATTTTTGAAAAAGTTAAATCATCTCTGGTATGAAAAAATGCATGAATACCTAAGTGGCCAACTATTTTTAAAATATGCGTGTCGAATGCGGATTTCAAAATGGTATAGTTTATTATTGTATCTAGAACCAATAGCAAGTTATTTGCAAAAATCTGCAAATTGTCAATTTGACAAAAACAAAAGTTTTCAAAATTAGCAGAGTAAACGTGAAAATAATACTATGCGTTGAACATGGTAGATTTTTGATTGAATGCCTGTCTTTATAATGTTGTCCTAATGATAAATCCAAGCTTTTTACTTCTGGGGCCGAATGCAACATTACCAAAAATGTTAACAAAGTGCAAAAAAACGGCTACATTTTCGAGGTTGTTTTGAGTTATACCTCTTCAATTGGCCTTTTAAAAAACAATCAAATATTTTGGCAGTGGTTGTTACCAAATTAATTTTCTTATAAGAGATACATTAATAAATGAGATACAGGCCAGAAGGACATGTGGTCTGGGGCCAATTTTATGGCCACTCCGTTCACCAGACCTAAATCAACTTGATTTTGTTATTAGGGCTGCATTAAGAAAATCTTGTACAGCAAGCCCATCAGGTCCTTAGAGGAGATGAGAAATCTTGGGGAGGCAGCTGCATTACAAGATTCTGAGCAAAAATTAACAAGATTATTATAAGATTTTCATTTATTCGGAGGTGCAGAACCTGTTTTAGAATGGAAGGAAAACAGTTTGAGCATTTGCTTTAAATTAAAAAAAAAAATATCTACTTTTGTTTTCTAACTAAGTGATCTAGTGATTGTAAGTTGGCCAAAAGACTATTTGTTTGAAGAAAATAACAAATAAACTAAAAGCAACTGCGAAAATATTTTATGGTTTTGTTAGGGCCCAATAGACCAGGTATAATTCAAAACAAGCTTGAAATTGTAGCCGTTTTTTGCACTTTGTTGACATTTTTGGTAATGTTGAAATCGGCCTTAGAAGTTAAAAGCTTGGATTTATCACTAGGATAATATCATAAAAACAGGCAATCAATCAAAAATCTACCATGTTGGACGCATGATATTATTTTCACGTTTAATTTGCTAATTTTTAAAACATTTGTTTTTGCTAAATTGACTGTCTTGTTGCTGATTTTTACCAATAACTTCCTATTGGTTCAAGATGCAATAATACATTATACCATTTTGAAATCCGCATTTAACGCGCATATTTTTAAAATTGTTGGCCACTTAGGTATTCATGCATTTTTTCATACCAGAGATGATTTAAATTTTTCAAAAATTATTTTCTTTCACATTTTGCATCGAAAATCAAAGTTCAATAATTTTTTTCTCTAAGAATTCCAACAGTTATTATAATCTTTGTCTTCTTATGTTTTGGCACATAAAAAAAATAAAAATAAATCGGGTGGCACAACGGCTCATGAAGAACCAGGGCCTAGTGACTAACAACTCCCAACCATTCCTTTGTGCGCCATTCGACAGGAATGGAAGGGACCTACAATTTTATGCCGAATCCGAACGGCTAGACGAGAAGCACTTATTCGTGACAAGTGATACTCTTGGAGGATTTGTCAATTCCTTGCAAGAGGCAGTAGCCCTAAAAAAAAACTTTTTAGTTTTTAGGTGGACGAGGCTGGGGAGCGAACCACAGTTTTGTTTTGGCACAAACAATGTTAAATATTGCTACGAAAAAAAAAACGGTAGAATTCATTCACTTGTAGTCGTGGGTTTCAAAAACGTAAAGTAACGAAAAAAAATGATGCACTGAAAAAAAAAAAAAAAAAAAATGCACATATCTTTTCTTGTGGTTGGGATAGACTTTTTTGTATTAGTTTTCAGGACGATCATAAAGTCTACTATGAGGCATTCTAAGGTTATCCATTATTTACTGGACACCCTGTATATAGATTTTTTTTTAATTAATAACTAGCTCACCCGTCCTGGCTTCACTTGGGCCAAAAATATACATCCCTGATGTGATATTCAAATTAACATTCTAAATAATATTTTTTTTTAAATCAATAAATACTATTCTTTGTTTTTACCTTAACTCAACACTCAGATGTAATTTGTTGTTTCTACCCCCATTTTACCCTATACATACAGCCCTATTCTGCTATTCATTTTGCGGAATTTTGCTTGAATTTTCACTTGTTACTGTTCTGCTATTCATTCAAGTGAATGTGGATTTACGTCGGCTGTGTCGGTAATACGGTGTGGTATTCTCTTATTTACGTGAACGGACTCATTCTATACAATTCAGATCCGCATATAAAATGTTGCGGGTTTTCAATTGTTGGTTGTGTGTCTGCTTAGTGCTTGGGGAAATGTGAGTAGAAACAAAGTTTTTGCTTAATTTAGATTATTTTTTTTTTTATTTGCAAGTGGGAAAACATTAAACTGTCCATATTTGTTTTTATTTCTTTTTTATAAAATAATCAACCAAAACATTTTATTGAAACTTTTTAAAATTTTCACATGCACATGGAACAGCCTGTTCGAGTGAATGTCAAATTGGCTTGGGAAAATGTAGTTCACTAGACGGATAGCCGAATGGAAATACAGTGCGAAAGGGAATCGGATCCACGGTTCACGCGAATAAAAGAATAGGGCTAATAGTTACATTTTGGAAATTTGAAATCAGATATTTTTTTCCCACTTCACCCCATAGATTGCTAAATTTTGAAAGAATATAGATCCCTGAAGTGATCCTTGAAGACCATTCTCTAAATATCACCATTCGAACACAGAAACAATTTTTGAAATCGTGGATAACAGTTTTTTTTCTAAAATTTCTCGTTACCGGATGAGACTTTTCCTCATAACAACATAAGCGTTCTAGTCACATTTTAGACTAAGACATAATTCAACACTTATTCTTAACTATAGGTCTTACAAAAAAAAGTGCCAACAACTAATTTGTATATAATATAATTATAATTTGTGTCGACTCTTATATCATATACTTTCGAATACTTTGTATTAGGGTTGCCACTTATGTCTGAAAAATGGGAGCTAGTTGCAGAGATTCACAAATCCACTGGTCTGGATATTATCCTTTCCATTTTTCTGAAGAGGTTTTTTCAACGCTGGCAAAACCACGTCAGTTTTTATTAAATATTAATTTAACGAACTTACCGCGTACGATTTCATTATTCAAATTAATTGAATTAATTCACCCGACGTTTGGACAAAGTTCCATTTGTTTTGGTCACGGGTGAACTGGTGGCTTGTGGGTGGTAGTTGCCATCAGTTGGCCCTTTTTGATAACATTTGATAGAGTCTGGCATCAAACTGTCTTATCGTAAATGCGCGCATTTGGTATCGATGGATCTCTTCTTCGATGGATAAAAAAATACTTTTCAGTCCGTTCAATACAGGTTCTATTGAATGGTTTAAAGTCTAAAATTCTCAAAATAAATGCTGGCGTGCCCCAGGGCTCCGTTTTGTCTCCAACCCTTTACCTCATATCCATTAATGATTTCGTGCCTAAAACATCTAATCCATGAAACTGTTTTGCTGACGACAGTACCCTCAGCTTTTCATATTCGTTTCTAGATTCACATCCCCGTCCTTCGGATATGGAACTTCAACGGGAGCGTATGATAAGCTCATTCAATTCTGATCTCGACAGCATTTGCGCAATGTGGAATCAATAATAACCGCGTTTAATTTAATGCTTCAACAACTCAAGGCTGTCTTCGGTCGCTAAAACGGAATCCACCATCCCCATGCCGCTGTCGATGAGCGGCACTTGCATTGATGGAGCCGAAATTTTTAAGTCCTCGGGATGTGTATCACAGACCGCCTTCTGTGGAACAATAAATTACCTATTTGACGTCGCGTCGCCAAAAATGCTGCTTAGTGTTTAGGTTTTCTTCAGCGACGCCCGTAATGTTTGTCCCCTTCTGATCTGGCTGTATTCTATAAAGCCTCTACTCGTCCAAAACTCGAGTACAATTCTCACATTTGGGCAGATGCTTCAACAACCCACGCCCACCTTAGTCGGTTGGATAGAATTCAAAGAATGTCTATGCAAATGATAGGCGATGAAAATATATTAGAAGCATTTGCATCTCTTGGACACAACCGCAATGTTTAATGTCATCCATTATTTTACCGTTAATTTTACAAACAGTGCTCTAGTGAAATAGCTAGTTGAAATAGCAGAATACTTACTTACTTACTTACTTAGGTCGTCGGACCTATTACGTCCGTGATGTTTCCCTTTCGGGACATAGGGCCTCCACTACACCTACGCGCCATCGGTTACGATTTCTTGAAATATATTTCAGCTCTCCAACTTTTCCCCAGTCGTGCCGATTCCTGTTCGACCGTTCTTCGCCATGTACTTCTAGGCCGGCCCACTTGTCTTCCCTCCTGTGTGAGCGGTTTCCACTGCATTGCTTGAGATGCAATGCACCGATCGCCTTTTCGAAGCGTATGGCCAATCCACTGCCACTTTCTTCTTCGTATAATGGAGTCTATTGGCTCCTGACCAGTTCTCGCATGAAGTTCGGCATTGGAGATACGGTTGGGCCAGAAAATCCTCAAGCTGTTTCGTAGACATCTATTATCGAAGGCTTGCAGCTTTCTAGTGACAGTGTCAGTGACTTTCCAAGTGCTGCAGCCGTAAAGCAGAACGGATTCAACATTGGAGCGGAACAGTCGTAGCTTGGTCTTTAAGCTAAAAGAGTTGTTTCTCCATATTTTGGACAGCATTCCGAACGCAGCCTTTGCTTTTCTGATTCGGCTGTTTACGTCCAGTTCAGTTCCGCCACCCGTAGAGACGATACTCCCAAGATATTGGAAATCCTGTACCATCTCTACGGGTTGTCCAGAAATATTTACTTGGATTGATGAGGAAGTTCCAAGGCTGATCCTTTTAGTTTTTGCCGAGTTGATCTTAAGCCCTACGATTTCTGCTTCTCTCTCCACCCTTGTTGTCATTTGATGGAGATCCATGATCCTATGAGAGAGTAAGCATACGTCGTCCGCGTAGTCCAGATGTTTGAGGTGAGATTGCAGAGTCCACTGAATTCCTCCATTTCCATTTGACAAAGCTGCGTGCAGTACGTCACTTACCACCAACAGGAACAGTATTGGTGACAGTATACAGCCTTGCCTAACTCCACTTTGGATTTCAAACTCCTCTGACAGCCTACCTTTGTGCAAAACGTGACACTTGGATCCATCATATGTAGCCTTGATAATAGCAATCAATTTATCTGGGATGCCCCTCCTGTGCAAAGCAAGCCAAATAAATTCTCTATTGACACTGTCGAACGCCTTTTCAAAATCGATGAACAGCAGGTGAAGTGGTGATCGATAATCAACGCACTGTTAGATGATGATCCGCAAGGTGTTGATGTGATCCACACAGGAAGATCCAGTGCGGAAACCTGCTTTAATTCGGTCCAATACTATCCTTGCTATTATCTTGGCTACTGCAGGCAGAACGCATATTCCTCTCCAGTTTTCGCACTGTGTAAGATCTCCTTTCTTTGGGAGCTTGACAATCATTCCTTTTTTCCACTCTTCAGGAAAGCTCTCTGTTTCCCAAGCTCTCTTAATAAGTGGGTGCAGTAGCTCGCTCGATGGGGCTGCTCCTAAGAGCTCTGCAGGAATACCGTCAAGTCCAACCGCTTTGGTGTTCTTCAGTGCTTTGATGGCGGTGATAATTTCTTCTTTACTGGGGGGTACGGTGCGTGATTCTCGCAGTGTGTTTAATTTTACATTCAAAGAGTATCAAAACCCCTTGAGTGACCGTAGGAACATTACAAAAAAATTGTATTTGTCTGGCTACGACCTTGGCCACCTTCTATATATAGTACGTCTAAAGTTTAAATTTCCATATTTTCAAATTTGAACTAATAAATTTTGCTCAATACTCATTTTCTAACATATTGACTATTGTTCTGATTTCCGGCCGAATTTCGCATTCAATTTCGGTTTGTTGTTTTTGTATAGCTTCGGTTTTGTTTATTTATTTCGATTCCAATATACACGCGAAATCAGTTTAAGACTGATTTCTATAAAAACTGATTTCGCAAAATGAAATAAATAAACAACTAACCGAATTCGAACAAAGAGAACAAAATCAACTAACCGAAATTAAATTCGAAATTCAGAACAGGGGTGATTATATACTTTTCCTGTTTCTTCCGACACGGATGACGTGACGTTTGGTGATGTTTATATCCTAAATAATCTCAACTCATGATATTGCTGCTGAATCCAATAACAATCCAATCAAAACATTTAACTGTCAAGTGTCGTTAACTTTCATAAATAAATCTTATATAGCTATGAGAGAACAATAAAAATTGTTTACCTCTAATAAACATTCCCATGTCAAACAATCTAAACGAAGCTAATGTACATAAATATGTAGCTATTAAAGAGAATATTGGAAAACAATGTCTACTTCCCACAGATTTGACACAATTATATTCCTCTCAGAATCTAAACACGTCTTGGCACTCCGTCAACAATCAACTCCTCCCTCACCTTATAACGTAGTCTCATACAATATTATTTTTTTGTTTGTTCGCCTAGATACGAAATGCGCAAAAAAAAAATATAAATCAATTGCACAACACGCTACACAACAATGAAATTCACTCTAAAGAGAAGACAATCATTTTTGCAAGCTATGGATTACCGCAAACCAGTCGCAATTATAATGCTTCCGTAGCCAACTATTGCTTGACATTATGAACAATAATAATGTGCTATTTGACATTCAGATAGGTGCATCTATAAAAAAAAGCAATGGAAAACATTCCACACGTGAATGGAAAACATTCCACACGTGAATGAGTTTTTATGGCTTTTGTTTTCAATGAAATTGAATGTATTGACCTTTAACAAGAGGTCGAAGGTCAAACTAATGAGGGTAACAAATGCTGTAACTTATTGATCTAGGCCCTTAAATTAGATTGTACTTTTTGAAGAAAAAAAAAAAACGTCACAATATGCCTATATTTCAGAAAGGTCTTAAACAGCATCTATCCTTAGGATTTGCTCTTTGAAATTGCTTGAAATGCATTGCATGCTCTAGGTAGGTAGGTAGGTACAGATGGCGGCCTTAAGCATCCTCGCTCGATGACCCAATTAAGTCTGGAGCACGCCGTTTTGATACCATAACTCGTTTGGCTTGTAGATAAAAGACTTTTTTTTAAGAAAAGAAGGGTGTTTGGTGATAGACCTCCCAGTGGATCATCGCCTACGCGCTGAGTTCGGCTGCAGTATGCTAAGCTAAGCAATTTTCTGATTTGCCTAAGACGCATACGATCTGATCCCTTAGGGTGATCATCTAGTCTCACGTTCGGATGTGGTAATCTCTGTACACCTCCGTTTTCTTAATCACATCATGACTTGTGGTCACCAGAGCAAATACCACCCGCTCGTAGGACCAGACATTTTTTATGAATTTGGACATAGGAAAACACTAAATAGGATCGAAGTTCGCAACTAAAAACCATCTACAGTGTAACCAACTAGGCTGCTTGTTGACTGGTATTGAAGCAAAGATCTTCCCTACCGTGTGATCGTCCGTGCGTGCTCCAATTCATTTCTTAAATAAATGATTATAATGGTTCCCAATGATTCTTTAGGAAACGTTCCCCCATATCGTCCAGTTTCGTACGCCAAGATAATTAGGTCCCCTTCCACTTCCGTGTACCATTTGATTCTTGATCTTTGTCCCGTTGCGTTGCTAGATGGTGGACTCATATCAGTTTTTGCTAAAACATTGTTGTCCTTCTCTTCGACCTTCACTTTTTTTTTTCTGTAGGTCGGTGTTGCTGAACAGACTGGATCAAAAAACTTCCAGAGAATTTTGCTTTAAAAACTTATCAAAGGGCCCTCACCCAATTTTGACGAAATCTATTCCTGGAACTATACAGCCGACTGGGGGTAAAAAGATTATTACGATTCGTGTACACCTAACGACCTTAATCGTCGAAAATCATATCGATGTGAATATGGGGATGGGAATGATTTAAGGGAGACTGATGGCTCTGTAGTTGAAGCAGTTCAGGCGACCTTATTTCTTGAGAATCGGGCAAAAAATTCTTAAGTTCTATTTCATCGAGCATGCTTTTTTCCTATTTTAGTTTGCTGATGAATTGCTGCATACTCCCAACGAGGTCATTGCCTGCCGCTTTGGATAGCTTGGCAGTAAGTGAATGTTCGTGTGTCCAGGGGGATGATATTCACCTCTGTGCAAAGACACTCGTTTCTGTGATGTTTCATTCGCTGCCGATCATAATGTAGTCCGTTGAAGAGCCTTACCAACATTCTTTCGAGCATTTTGAGCAGAACCAGACTGCAATGGAATATCTGATGACAGGCCGCAGAAAACACTTCACGTTCTTTTTGGCTGTTATTGTAGATCCGTTCAAATCTACTACATCTGCTTTTACCTCTTCTGTATCTCCTAAAGCACACAAGCTCCAATTTGGAGGTATTTATCAATATGTCCTATTTCTTGTAATAGGCGTAGATTCTGTTGATGTGTTACTCACTTTACGTAGAGCTACAAGAGGAGACATCGATAAGGCGTATATGTATAAGGGAGATTTCCGCATCCAGTTGGTACAGGCTGGCCAGATGTCATCAGGCTGTAGAGAAACGGGCCTATCTTTGAACCTTGAGCAACTCCGACTTTGATGTTCTTCACTTGTAATATGCATCATTTGTCCAGTTAACAATCTGCCTGATAGCCGAACAACCTTGCAGCATTCGGCTCAGGTGCTAAAATCTTGAGAGGTTGCTTGTTCCTGCTATGTAAGCTATCAGTTTCGTCGATCGGATTGTTCTCATTTTCCTTTGTTTTTATTCTGAGAAGACGGTGCGTGTTCTCTTAGTCTTTTCGTAGCACTTGCGAGCAGTTGGGGTTCTTCTATGTTAGTGTTCCGGTGAAATAGCCAGTTGCGTTCCTCCTCTAAAACAATTCAACCGCAATACTAACTGAATATGAAATGCTTTACCCGGCTCTATTTTTCCCTTCCATTTCAATATTCATACCCAACGTGCATTGGTATCTCCTCTATAATCCTTCCCTATTTTCTTAACGCTCGCACTGTGTTTAATCTAACATTTTAAGGGCATCAAAAACCCCTTGAGTGCGCGTACAATACAAACCAAAATTGAAGCGTTTGGTGAACGGTTTTAGAGGTAGCATATCTGATGGCTTATTGACAATGGTTCCACTTGATTTCAATAATGTGGAATAAGAAATGTCGAGAGTTTAGGTACATAAATGGAACTGGGTCGAAAAAAAAAAAAAAAAAAAAAAAATGATCTTTTGTGATTGTAGCTGTAAAATGTCCAATTTATTCACAGTATTTTCTTGGTTTGGTTGTGGTTGGAATGCACAGGATGATTACAAAAACCTAGAGCTTGTAGGTTGAAAAAAAAATAAAAAAATAAACTCGCAACCATTCCTGTGTGCGCCTGTCGACAGGAATGGAAGGGACCTACAATTGTATGCCGAATCCGAACGGCTAGACAAGAAGCACTTATTCGTGACAAGTGATACTCTTGGAGGATTTGTCAATTCCTCGCAAGAGGCAGTAGCCCTGAAAAAAAACTTTTTAGTTTTTAGGTGGACGAGGCTGGAAGCGAACCCAGACCTCCAGCGTGGCAGTCGAACGCACTAACCATTACGCCACAGGCTACTACTTCACCCCCTTTAGCCTCCCCTGAAACTCTTAGCTCCACTCCAAATTTAGGGTACTATTTAGTAAATGTTTGGGACGCACGTAAGAATAAAGCCCTCCACCAATATTTAGCTTTGTCGGAATTTTTTTATCGAACTAGCTGACCCGGCGAGCTACGTTCCGCCTAAATTAATTTATGTAAAGAAGATAATAATTCCGAGCATGATATACAATGATGTTTCATGTAATTCGGTCAATTGAAATTCTTTATTCTAAAGTTTTATTAAATACAATAAAATAACTAAATTTACAATGACGATGTGTTTCAATAAAACCAAAATGATTGGCGTGTTGGCCAACCTTCCGCTTCTTTACTGAAGAGCTTTAATGGTAAACAACATTTTTCGTTTTATATATTCAGGCGCGTACACGTACAAAGCGGTAGGTTTGCCGATACGTGAGAACGCCACATACAACTGACCATGTAAGAAACATGGGAATTCAAGATTGATGCCACAAACATCCAGCGATTGTCCTTACGACTTATTTATTGTCAATTGTCATAGCAAAAGCGAGACGCACTGGAAATTGAAGACTCTTAAATACGAATGGCAAATCGTTCGGAATAAGCGGAATCCGTGGAATGAGAACATATTCGCCTTTGAATTTTCCCCTCAAAATCGTGGCTTGAATATAAGATTTGATTTGATGTACTTCACAATCAAACGCGTTCCGTTACAAAGTTTTGGTGCATTGAGGTTGCGCAGCAAAATTATAACTGAGACGACTTTCAATTTTAAATTGTGTGGTGAAAAGCCCGGAACATCCAAAGAATTCAAAAATTCCGCGGCATCGTTTTCATCCATCACGGAGTCCACGGATTTGAATTAATTAACTCACCGACGATTTGATTTTGAATGACGAAATTCAAATGATCGACATTCTTGTTTTTCGCAACCAAAATCGCGCATGAACTCAGCCAATCATGGTTAACATAGTTTTGAGTGAAATTCGGAAAAAAATTCGCGATGAGCTCTTCCGGCGTTGTTGTAAAGTAGCAAAAATTCGGTGGAAATTCAATAAGGCCGGTGACTAAGTCACTGGTATCACGCCATTTGCCATCGCCAATAAATTGACTGGAGAAATCCGCAGCGAACTGGTCATTTCGTAAAGCAACTCGCACGTCTGTTTTCAATTGCAATTTCTCCACGTACTACAATAAAGCCGATGCTCTCAGGCCCTTCCTGGGGCCAATACGAATTTATCAAGCCGTAAATTGTCAAAATCAAAGTAATCGTTCTCGAGTTATGCACTAAAAACCGGAAGTTCCCGGATTTTCAATTTTTCTGGAAATTTTAGAGGATTTTCGTCCAGAACTAATACGAATTTATCAAGCCCTAAATCGTAAAAATCGAAGTAACCGTTCTCGGAAAATGCATTAAAAACTGGATGTTCCCTGTTTTCCAATTTTCCGGGATTTTCCTCCAGTGTCCTATGTCCTTTCTTAAGCCAATACGAATCCAAAAAGCCCTTAATCGTGAAAATCGAAGACACCGTTCTCAACTTACTGTAAGTAAGCAGCAAAATACTTAGGTCCTCGGACCTATTACGTCCCTGATGTTTTCCTTACGGGACATAGGGCCTCCACTACTCCTACGCGCCATCGTGTACGATTTCTGGAAATGTATTTCAGCTCTCTCCAACTTTTCCCCAGCCGTTCTCGAGATATGCATTAAAAAAAGGATGCTCCATGATTTCTAATTTTCCTGAAAAACTTTCGAGATTTTTCTACAGTATCCTATGTCCTTTCTTGGGTCAATACGAATTCATCAAGCCTAAAATCGTGAAAATCGAACGATCCTTTCTCGCGCACACACACGGCCGACATTTCTCTTTTATATATTTTCCTGGACTACAACCCCTCTGTAAAAGAAAGATAAAGAACTTTTGACTACAATGCCGCCATTTGTTTCATCAGCATTATACGCAAAATCTAACTTTTTCTGTCCTAATCTTTGTTTCCCTCATCAGGATTGAAATTAAAATGAAAATTATGGTAATTGTGTTCTTATTTCTGTCTTTATTTTACTTTCATTAGTTGGTTTTAAGGCAATGTATTGGTTTCGTTGAAAAGAAACCAAAACAAGTAATATTTAACCAATAAATATAAATATTTAAATTCACCCCTATTACGATTATCAATCTTTGATTGATAGTTGATAAATATTGAAATTCGATATTAAACCACCCAACCAATCGCAATAGGGGTGATTCTGACCCTCCTATTGTGTTAATCTATACTTCCGCAATAATTATATCCGCAGTCAATACTTTAGATGTTTTGGAATTTTTTTTGGAACACTTTCGTCTGATATAAAATTAAAATCAAGTTTGAACCAAAAATTATTTTTACTTTATGTCTCTATTCTTCCTTAACTATAACAGCAAATATATACAACACCCCCGTATCGTTTTTTTAATTTTATTTATTTTATATATTTTTAATTCCAACAAAGAACAAAAAAGAATTCATTATTGACAATGAAGCATAGAATTTCATCTAAATGAGTGACAAACAAAAAAAAATTAAAAATTAAAATAAAGAAGAATTTTCTACCTCATAATAAATTGAAAATAAAACACTTAAACCAAATTAAATGGTGAAATAAATATCTAGGGAGCAAAAATAAAATAAAACAAAAAAAAAAAAAAAAACATTTTTCAAGGACATTTCATGTTCTGCTCCAAATAAATTGGTAAGTATTATAGCTACCTGTATTTTGTTTGTGCTGATTTTATTTTTTAAGGTCATTCTGGGTAGGTAGGTACTGAATTAAAATGTAGGGTGCTTGATTTTTGTTTTTGCCCATCGTTCTCGTAATTTTTATACATCGATAAATCTCAAGTTACATCATTTTCTCTAGAAATACGAGTACCAACGAAATGAATACAAAATACAAAGAATTTATCTATATTGGATTTTTTTTTTTTTGTTATAATTGAAAATTCAAAAATGTATGCAATATTAAATAAATATTTTGTTTAATTTATGATAATTTTAATCTTTGATATAATTCTTTAAGTCAATTATTATTTATGTTTTGTTTAATTTGAAGTATAACAAAGTTGTATGGGAGGGTCTTTAACAGGAATATTGTTCAATTGGAAGTAGTCAAATGAAAATAATTAAGCGTGACATTAGTTTTAACAAGTAGTTATACATCTATACATATGTCTGTTTAAGTATATAGGTTAGTCAAGAAAAGAGAATTCACTGAAAGAAGGGTTTGTGAATTGAAATTTCTATCTATAGAATGAAGCTATTTGTTTTGTTTACCAGAATGTCGAACAAACAGATTAATCCATAGTCGGAATGTAATTCGCAATGCAAAAAATTAGTTAGTAGTTTCTTTTAATCGTTAGAGGGGTTCATAACCCGGCTGGAAAAATGCCCAGTTTCTGTCTAGTTTTGACATGGCACTAGTCAGTTTTCTTTAGGAAAAATCTGGACGAGGAAAACTTGTCAAACATACGTCAAGCCATTGCAAGTTTTAGACGAGGAAAATGTTTCATACTCTCGTGAGGTTCTCGCTAGTAAGAACTTGTTGGACGTTTTCGGCATCCTATCAGACTAAGCACTATCGTTATTGATACATATGCAACATTTTAACTAAACGATTTAAATCGATGAATCGAAAAATACAAATTTTAACTTTTATTATAATTGATTAGTTTTGGTTTAAAAAAAAAAAAGTTAAAAATTTCAAGTGAAAAATGATAACCAGGAGACCCGTGCGAAAATTTCGCACATTCAATAAGGTTTTAAATTTTCAAGTAGAATGTTTGAACAAAATAAATAAATTGTTTTTATTATTGATATGAACATATATGCATTTAAGTGATCATAATATTTTTTCCACTAAATGTTTTCATTCTAAATGTGTTTCGATATTTTTTTTCAACCCCTTTCGATTGACATACCAACAATATTTTTAACATTGATCGTTCCTAAACGAAATTTTACATAGTGTTACACTTTTAACAATGACATTTTAAAATTTTTTTTGACACAACAACAATAGTTAACATTTTATAGGAAATGAACGCACCTTTGTCATTTTGCCGAGCTAAAGGAAAATGTTTAGAGATTTCAAAACGTTAAAATATTGAAAACACTAAATAAAAAAGGGAAATAAAAGTTACCATAGTGAATATTTGCAATACTTCATTTAAAAAAATATGCGTTAAATCGTGTAAAATCATCTATAATATGGAGTTTACAATTTTTGCATCTCACTGCCTGATTGTGCCTCATATTCCACATGATGTTTTTAAAGGATTTAACGCAGCACCACATATGCTATATATATATTTTTTTTTTCAATGTAGTATTGCATGTATTCATTATATTTACATTTATTTCACTTTTTTATTTAGTTTAATAAGCTTTTTTACTATTAAACTTAAATCTCAAAAATACGACTCTCAAAAAAATAGCTACAAATTCTTTTGGACGCCCCAGCATTTAGCTATCTCACTGCATTCCGACCCTGTGTGAATGCATTTGTGTTTGTCTAACTAACACTATTTTGAAAAAAAGCCTCACTTTTTCCTCGATATGCCCGTTCCTCTATTTCCTCTTCTATGATGTTAAATTAAAGGATAATTAATAAATATGTTTCTTTCATTCATGCAAAAAGAAAAATATAACAAACAACAGAAGAATTAACAAATATGTTTCTCCACCACTCACTCAATGTGCAAGCGAAAAAAGAGTATTATACATTATAAAAGATAAATATGTTTCTCTCATTCATGCAATGTTTCTTCCCTACTCACTCGAGGTGCAGCGAAAAAAAAAGAGTATTTTAAGAAGTAATACATATTTTTCTCTTTCACTCATTCAATGGGTTAAAAGTGAGGTAGGTATATTCTTTATGTCAAATTTTTCATTTATTGAATTATTTGAAATTTCCGAAATTTATAGAAAATATTGTAAAATAGAATAAAGTTTTTGTGCAATGTCATGAGTATGTGTAAATTCCTATTCAGTGATACCTATTTTAGTGGATTTGACTATTTAATAAATGAGAAAAAAGGAGTTTGACAACAGAAATAATATATATGATAAGAGTATTTTACAAAAAATGCCCAGTTTGCTTTAATATCGTATTAAATTCATACAAATTTGCGCTATTATTTTTATTATTCAGGTTTTTATTTTTGATCTGAGTTATTTTACTATCGGATCACAACCGATACTTAAATACCCTTTTTTAATGTTTCTAGCAAAAATATGAACAAGTCTAGTTTTTGCTGGTCCCGGGCCTAGAGTGGTTTTTCTGACGAGGCAAAAGGGTTCATAATCGACAAGGCCCTATTTTTGGCCATTACTCAGCCATGCTGGGGCCTTGCCAGAACCTATTTTAAACTCTCTAGTGCCATGTCGAAAACTAGAATGTTTTTCTGCGCGGTAAATAGTGTTCATTATGGTTTTCGACCACCTAGCTCTTTTGCGTTGGCCGCCATCTTGAATTTTCGGAAATTTGTAGGTTCTATCATTCTAAGGTAGAAGATTTTGAAGATATAGAAAACGAATGAGATATACAAGGTGATTCACCTAAGGAGTTTCAAAAAGCTAGGGCTTGTAGGTTGAACCAAGAAAATACCAATACACATTGGTTTTGAATGTTTGAACATCACGGTTGGAGGCAAAAACGGAATTGAATAAAGCACTCAACGCTCGTGTTGTGTGCGACTGAAGAAAGAATCTATACTTAACAGTACGTCGAAAGTTGGGCTTAAGGGTAAACTGGGCATTCCGAGAATGTTTAAGTGGATGAATGCAACTGGTTATTTCACAAAAACAGTGTTTTTAAAAATAGCGTTAAAACAAAGAAAGCTGTGCACGCCTTGCAGAGCGCGTTGTTCCAAATATGCAACTGCTTCTGTTAGAGCGACTATCTCATTTCCAAAGATCACTCTTGTATTCTATCCAGAAACTCAAGTGCGTTTTAGAGCACCTGCCCAAACATGGGAATTTTACTCAAGTTTTGGACGAATAAAGGCTTTGTTGATAACAGCCAGATCAGGAGGGAAGACAAATTTCTTGCATCTTCGGAGAAAAGCTAACACTTAGAAGCGTTTTTCGCGACCAGAAGCCAGAAACTGATCCTTTATTTTCTTTTTAAATAAGCGTAGGTGTTTTTTTTAATTTTGAGTTTGAAAACTAATGATTCGAAAACAATTTACTAAACATTTTAATTATTTATTATTTTTTTTATTATTTTAATCACTTATTTTGGGAAATTACTCATCCCACCTTAACGGTGAGATAACCAACCAAACCCCTCTATCCTGTATTCAAAAAAGATGTAGAAAAAAAAAAGAAAATGTACATGATGTGAAGATAGAGCCGTATAAAGAAGCCAGAGGAGATATCGAAGATATAGAAGATCTCTGGAAGATCTCTAGAAGATATCGAAGATATACAAGATGTAGAAGATGTAGAAGATGTAGAAGATATAGAAGATAAAGGAGAAAGGATAAAGAAGATATAGAAGCTATAGAAGATACAGGTGCTATAGAAGAAAAAGAAAATATAGAGGGTATAGAGGATATGAAAGATAAAAAAGTAACACACAGATAAAAAAAAGATTATATGAATGCTACGTGGGCTATAGGTCTTGCTTATTTTAATTAAAAAGATCACGTAAACAGGAATAGTGATAAAAAAGAACCACGTAGAAGGTTTCAAGAAAATAAAGAAAATATGGAAGTTAAGAAATAGATAAAAGATAAACGAGAGATAGATAAATTATGTAATTATACCTACTGTTGAAGCCGACACTGACACCGATGCACATAAGGGGGTCTCTTTTAAAATGCTGTTTAATTTAAAACTCTTATTTATTTAGCTACTTTGATAATTTTCTGTAATATAAATATTTAAGATTTTTATCTTAGAATATTTTCTATAAGCTTCATTTTTATAATTTGTTTTTTTTATTATTCGATAAATGTTTTTGATGAATAAAGACACATACATAAATAGGGGTCCTGGTTGATTTTAATAGAAACAAAGAATAGAAGAAGAAAATAACAAGAAAGAAAGCATATACAAACACGTACAATTACACACATCTACATCTACATAGAAGAAAAGATGTAAAGAATTTGTATAAGTTAAAGAAGATTATTGAAGGTAGAAGATAGATGATGGGTTTTCAAATAAGGGCGGGTAGATGTTAAAATGGAATGAAACAAGCTGTTTGTGAGGTGTTAAAAGGATTTTTTTTTAAATTTGAAAGGCCCACGTCTACTTTTATGTATGTAGTCTGATATCTTTCAATTGCCCGACTCGGCTTCTTACGATAACACTGATCAGATTATTCCAATTTCCAATGACTTCACCTTAAGGGCCTTAGGCGATTGATTATTCGTATAGACTTGCGAAAAATCTTAGAGAAAAAGTCTAGCGGAGTCAAATCACATCACTTTGGAATCCAATTCACGCCACCTCTGCAAGATATAACCTTCGTTCATGCAGAATGTCAATCCTGACGACCGCTGTGTAATACGTAGCGCGCGCCGCCCTCCTGGAACCACATGTCGTCTAGGTCCATATGGTTTAATTTGGGTCATACGAAATTGGTTATCATTGTTCTGTTAAGCCTAGTACGCTGCTGATGCGAAGCGAAATTTGTCACTGGTCTCCAGCACGAGAGCGAAATGCTTACCGAAACCACAGGGAAAAAATTCTCTTTAAAAGTGTCACCAATTACAAAAAAAAAAAAAAAAAAAAAAAAAAACAACAACCACAAAGCGAAAACAATCACAGAAAGTCATGCTGTAATTAAAGAAAAAACAAAACACGAATGATATCAAATGTCATTTTTCCGCGCGAAATTCTGTGCGAAAAAGTGTGTAGACTTCTCCAAATAATCTGCTACAATTATCGATTTCGCTTATTGAACAGCGTACTGCAAAACGTAAAGCAGAACGAAATTTTTCGTTTATGATTTCGTTGTCATTTTTGTATGGGTTTTTCGCTTCGCATCAGGAGCGTACAAGGCTTCAGCAGTGACGCCTTGGTTATCATCGTTCTATAGCGCACGCCATTAGCGCTTGACCACCTCATCTTTTTCGAAAAAGTACAAACCAATGATGTTTCGGTCCAAAATCCACACCGAACGGCAAGTTTTTGAGGATACCCTTTCACCTTGTGAACCACATCTCTCCCACTCAACTGCTTCACCTAAGGTTCCACTGGTGGGGTTCGCCGGGTTGACCTCTGAAAATTTCGACAGGCCTCCCGGTTTTGGATTGTTCCATGTCTGAGGCCAACTAAATGCAGTTGTCGTTACATTTGTTTCGTCCAGGAGTTTTTTGCTCCTGCCTTTTTTCCGCGATAGTGTTGGAACGTCTTGTGCTATTGCCTTTTGAACTGGGTTCTCATGGCATCTTCTTTGTACATGACAGTACGAGCTAAGTTGGTCATGCTGTATTTTGTCCAGGATGGTATTTTTGACGTGTAGGCTTCCTCTGATTCTCTTGCTTCTTATTCGATCACGCTTTGTCACTCCTGCTGTCATGCGAAGCATCTTCATTTAAGCTACCTTCAATTTACTCTCATACTCCTTGAACATTGTCCAATACGGTGAACCGTATGGAAGCGCTGGACGAACAACTGCCGTGTAGAGCTTTTCTTTCAGCTTAGGGGACATTTTCGATCACAGAAGATGGCGTAGTTTTCCCGACACTTCATCCACCCTACGCTTACGCGATGTTTGATCTCGTCATCACAAGATCCTTCGCTATTGATCACAGATCCACACAGGATCTTCACTTATGATGGCTCCATCGTCAGCAAAAAATAACTGATTCATTTTGTAGTTTTTGAGGTAATTGTCCCATATACGTCAATTTTTCTTCTTAACATATCCATTCATCCAAAAATACGTATCGTCGCTAAATATGATTTTCAGACAAAATTGGGATCCTCTTTCCAAACGCATTTTTATAATAACATTTTGATTGATTGATTGATGGATTTATTGTTTATTTAATTCTTTCAACTAAAATAAATACAGATATATACTATACATATGTACATAAAGAATTAAATAATAATGTTCATTTTTTAACTTAAAAAGTTAGTGTGAAATGACATTTCAATGAAAATTACAAAATTATAAACCTATCTGATGTGGGGTGACAATCAGAATATAATATTTTAACATTTTACTTATTTATTTAAAGATTTTGAAGACAATATTTGAGTTGACAATAAGATTAAACAAGATAATACATTTTTATTAAGTTAATAAATTATACAAAATTAAAACAACAAAGACATACATTTAATAAATTGCAATTAAAATAAACTTCTCAGTAAAATTTCTATTGAACTAATATCAATTGTAAATAACCAGTCTTTTATTTTTTTAATGAATACTTTATTTTGCAAAATTGTTCGAATAAAATATGGAAGCTTGTTGAATACCGAAGGGGCTGTATAGGTGTAAAATTTAGTGAAATGTGTTTTGTAAGCAGTGGGTATGCATACAAAGTGCATGTTGTTTACACGAAGACAATAAGCTTGAGAATATCTAATAGGAATATTGCCACTTTGCTTATAAAATTCTTTTAAAACCTTGAATATGTAAAGGTGTCTTAAAGGTAAGATATTTAGTTTTTTAAAGAGAGGCCAGCTATGAGTGAAACGATTTCTGTTACAAATGATCCCCTAACCAAATGCTTCTGGGCTGTAATCAAATGTTCAAGAGTGCTATAATACGAACCTCCCCAGCTTGTAATTCCATACTGCAATTTAGAATGTGCTAACCCGTAGTAAAATGTGGTAAGTACTTTTTTCGAACACAAATCTTTAAGGAGATACATTTTACGTATAACAAGCAACATATAAGATTTAATTGAATTTATATGATCTTTCCAATTTAACTTGAAGTCAATGAGCACTCCAAGATATTTATAATTCTGCACTGATTCAATCTTGAAGCAGGAAGAAGAGCAAGAAGAGTTTATAGAAAAATTTTGCTTCCCACAATTATGAATCGGTAAGCAAAACTGTTTGCAATCATATGCGTGAAAAAATAGATTATAATCATGTATCTCATTTGATGAAACTTTAAAAGAAATTAACTTGGTTTTTTCACTTACTACTAGTTTGTGTTCAGTGAACCAGATTCTTAACGTTTGTAAGTCTTCAGAGATTTTTGAAATGCAGTCAAGGTTTGAGTTGCACTGATATGTCAGGGCAATATCATCTGCAAAGCTGCACTTCAAAAATTGAGTTAATATAAATTAAAAATAGCAAGGGACCGAGGACTGATCCCTGTGGAACCCCATTTTTCAAAATTCTGGACTCACTAAAAGATCCCTTCACGCACACTTTTTGTTCTCTAAGATTTAAATAAGAACGGAACCAATCAAAAGTAAAGCCCCTGTAACCAGCACAATACAGTTTTCGAAGTAATAAGTCGTGGTCAACCATATCGAATGCTTTGGTCATGTCAACAAAGAGTGCCATTGATGATTTATTTGTGTTGATTCCACTATACAACTGAGAACATACTTTAAGAATGGCATCCTCTGTTGACAATCCCTTTCTAAAGCCAAACTGATTACAGCTAAAAAATTTATTTTTGTCTAAAAAGTCGACTACACGCGATTTCATGAGTTTTTCAAATATTTTAGAGAAGGTTGGTAATAATGAAATTGGTCTATAATTTGATAAACATGTCTTACTTCCCTTTTTAAAAAGAGGCACAACTTCCGCACATTTAAGATGTTTAGGAAAACAGCCACTGAAGACACAATTATTGAATATATGGCATAAAACATCAACCAGATTAAAAACAATTTTTTTCAATAAAATGCTAGATATGCCATCACTTGTACTTGAATTTTTATTTTCCATGTCCAATATGACTTTATAGACTTCATGAGAAGTAAATGATTGAAAAACAAAGGTATTTGGCTGAATATTTTCTGAAGACATAGCTAATAATCCGGAGCAATTACAACTCATACAATGATCAATTGATGGTTTAAGTTTATCCGAAATTTCGGTAAAAAAATTATTGAAGTTATTTGCCAGCGTCAAAGGGTTATCAATTTTAATGCCATCAATCTCCAAGTTTTCGATATGTGAAAGCTTTTTATTTTTACCTAGGATATTATCAATTACTTCCCATTCTTTTTTAATATTACCACCAGCTCTAACAAATGAATCAGAGTAGAATTTATTTCTATTTTCTTCAACTTTCCTATGAATATTTTTGCACAGTACACTATAGTAATCATTCAGTATTTTATTTCCTGGATGCTTTTTGCATTTCAATGCAAATTTGTTTTTATATTTAATTTGTTTCAGAAGATTTTGTGTCATCCATGGTTTTAAAATTTTTTTTCTCCTTTAAGTACAACTGCAGTCTTAAGAAGCTGACGTGTTTGCTGAGTAAGGTATTCGTTCAGGTACATCGTCTCTGTCTTTCCACTTGTGTTGAATAAAGATGTTGATAATAATGTTTTGTTCTCCTTCTTGGCCCTCATCACTTTCTCTTTGCTCCCACGAGAAATGAATTTGACATGTAGAATTTTAGTTTTTTCTTGTTTACTGCTTTTGCTGTTTGATGGCTCATTTTTTCGCTTGGGTATTATTTTGGTATAACAATGGTCAATGTCTTCTCTCGTTATATCAACTTTCAAACCTTCGTGAAAGATTTTAAGCGCCAAATCAATGCTAGGAGTGTCAGCATTATCAATTGGCACGTTGAAAATCTCAACTGCATTAGCATAGATCTGTTGTTCGAGATGATTGATTTTCTGTTCTAATTGTTTTATTTTTTGCTCTTGGTCGTTGTTTTTTGATTGTAGTTCTTGTATTTGTTGCCTTTGAATTTCCTTAACCTCCATTATTTCGGCATAAATCATATTGAGTGTGATATTATCACTCACAGCAAGTGTGTTCTGTGTTGCAGTCGCAGAGTTTGGTTCGTTTTCACTTGTAAACTGAGCGCTAGATTCCTCAGAAAATGACTCACGCCGACGTTTGGTAGGATTTGGATCACATTTTTTGCAAAGCCATTGCTTATTTGATTTGTTCATAGTATCAATGTCTGTAGATGTAATTTGGACACATCCTGCATGATATATGTCATTGCAGTTTTGGCACTTCAACTTTGGGTGTCTTGGATGCACCTTTTCACTACAACTATTACAAGACATTGTTCGGAAATGAATTGATCAAAAAACAATGTAAATAGGTATACTGATAGCCGATTTTGTGTGTACCCCACAACAGACAACGAACGACATTTTATCATTTGGACGCGCTGTTCACTCGTGTTGAATAATAAACAACAGATTTCTTCTCAGATGTCACCAAAACAACATGGCCGCCACAGACTGCCGAAATTTACACGCGGCGCCAATTGATAAATTGATCGAATTTTGGATAATGGGCTATGCTAAACTAGTTAAAATAAATTTATTCAAGGTAAATTTACTTCGAAAATAACTTACTAGTTAAACCATATCTGAATATTATCTAATAAATAATCCATCCATTTTGAATCCAGCACATAAAAACCTTTTGAAAATGTTTAGTCTAGGTTCTGTATCAGAAAATAACTCGGTAATATTTTCCAGACCTCACGGATGTTTAATAAATAGAAGGTGGCAATCTTTAACTTACATTCATCAAATGGTATTATATTAAATTCATTTAATTCTTGGTGTGTTTTAATGACATTCAAAATTCGTACATCTTTGTTTATTTCACAAAACTTAAATGAATAATTTAAATGCAAAACAAGTTAATCTGAAAATTATAATAACCTTGAAAACTTTTAATCAAAAAACAAGAAATTATTCGTGGTGTAAGGTTGATTTTGTTTGTGTTTTAATTTTCTTAGCTACATACATAATTCTGTATGTTTAACAGAATTCTAATTGATGCTACCACACAATATTTCCTATACAAAACCACATATATTCAAGTATTGATTTTTTTTTATAGGTATACATAAACAAAACCCAAATTATACCTTAAAAAAACAAGTAAAGCCAAAAAAATAAATACAAAAAATAACACTTAAAATAATTGTTGGTCGTTAAATTGCATTTATTTACATTTTAGATTGTGATTGAATTTTATTTGTTAATTATTTGTAGTGGTATCACAAATCAATATACACTCCAGGCCAAAAGTTTGAGTCCAACCTGGATTACTGACTTCATTAATTCCTGGAGGTTGAATTTATGAATTAAATGTTGGTTTTTTTACCTAACGTTTTTACCTGGACAGTACACAACACGTTCAGGTAGTCAAAGTTGGATTTGAAATCCACATTCAAAAAAAGGGTGTTTTGTTATAAAAGTGGGAAAATTGCGTTTATTGAATATTGGGAAGGGTTTGGGTTTTTTCATAATTATTAATTTTTATGACTTTCTGTTGTTGATTTTGCACTTGTTTATGAATCCTTACATAAAAAGGGTTCGCAAGCCCCAATTGTTTTTAGACCTGCATTTCAAGATTTGTTTATAAAAGACACACTTTGCTGTCACAGGAATTTATTTGTGGATCTTCACGTTTTGTGTAAACAACTAGTCTAAAATGGGAAAAGTCGCCGTAACCACAATTGAATAACGATCTGCAATCATCACCCTTATTAAAGAAGGTAAATTATAGAGGGAAGTTGCTTTGCAGTTAAAAATATCGAAGGTTTAACGTACCATTGAACGTCACGCTCAAACCGGGAGTCTTGAGGATAAACCACGGTCAGGAAGGTCTAGAGCTAAAACAAAACAGGATTTGCTAATAGTGACCACTAGCAAACAAAGTAGGCGAAACATAGCACCCGGTTCAGAAGTAAATAAAACACGGAGAAAGTCGCTGTCCTTAACAACGGTCAAACGGATGCTAAGAGATGCTGGACTATTTGGGAGAGTTGTTGTTCGAAAACCACTTCTTCGACCACAAAATAAGCTGAAACGGTTGGAATGGGCCAAAAGGCATAGAGACTGGAGCGAATAAGATTTTAATAGAGTTTTATGGAGCGACGAATCCAAGTTCGAGGTATTTGGAACCAAACGTCGAATTTTCGTTCTACGCAGTGCTGAACAGAAGATGCTGCCGGACTGTCTGGTTCCAACTGTCAAGCATGGAGGCGATTCTGTTATGGTCTGGGGATGTTTCTCTTTCAATGGAGTGGGAGATCCGACTCGGGTGACTGGAAAGATGAACAAAGAGGCGTATAAAATCATATTAGAGGAAAACGCTGTGACCTCTGGCTTTTTTTTTTTTTTTTTTTTTTTTTATATATATATTATATTTAGCGCGTGCAAAAGGGGTTGTGACTACCCTTAAGATGATATACACAGCACGAGCAATTAGGTAGATTGGAGGGGATTTAAAAGGAGATACCGATGCACATTGGTTTTGAACGTCTGTAGATCACAATGGGAGGGGAAAATTGAGCTGGGTAGAGCATTCCACATTCGAGTAGTGCGACTAAAGAAAGAATCTCTGTACTTAACAGTACGTCCGAAATTGGGCTCAAGGGCCTTGGATTGATTGGCGAAGGATTCGTATTCCAGCATGACAACGACCCCAAACACACGTCAAAACTTTGAACGGAATACCTTAAAAAAGAGGATGAAGAAGTATTAAAAATCATGACATTGTCGCCACAATAACCTGATATTAACCCCATAGAGCTGTTGTGGGAGGAGCTGGATAGATCAATGCCCGTCATCGGAACCTGCGTTATGGAATACACTCCTGGATTGCTGGAATAACATACCACATGCAACAATTCAAAACCTTATAGCTAGAATGCCAAGAATTGTAAAAAAAAAATAATCGAATGTAAAGCGGGCTTCTTCGACGAAAAATCTGCTTAAGCCATTTTCTCTTAATTTAAATGGGGCATATTCATAGTCGCAAATAGACCCAGGTTTAACTAAACTACAGTTTAAGACAACTTTGGCTCAATGAACACAAACCGATTTAAATTACAAATTATTGGTTGTATATTTTAATAAGATAATTAACTTGGTATTCGACACAATTAGCTTCAAATATTTTGAAATGATAAACTCAAAAAAATAGATTAAAACGTCCGAAAATTCAACTAAACCTATGATTAACTTAGACCCAGGTCTAAAACGACTATGAATACGCCCCAATAAGTTTATATGTATTAAAAACACAATTTAATAATTTATCTCTTTTCTTTGGTTTAATATCGGGTTTTTCAATAAGAGCGCTACAAAAGTTTTAAATAAAACAAAAACTGTTTTGGATATCAATGAAATTCTTTATTCCTGTGAAATAACGTTCGATGCCATTATGTATGGAACTCGATTTCTTTTGCATGACCACCACGGGCACGCTTGCAGAAGTCCAGACGCTGAACCCAATTTTCGACGGTTTTCAAGCATAAATCGGCCGATACGGCTGCAATCTCACGTTCGATATTCGTAAAAAGTTCATCAATCGTTGCTGGCTTGTTGGCATAGACCATAGACCTGACGTAGCCACAAAGGAAATAGTCTAACGGCGGCAAATCGCACGACCGAGGCGGCCAAGCGACTGGACCATTTCGTGAGATAACACGTTCTTCAAACTTAGTTTCCAATAAATTGGTTGTGACATTCGCTGTGTGGCTTGTGGCGCCGTCCTGTTGGAACCACATGTCCTCCAAGTCCATATCATCCAATTGGGGCCAAAAATGTTCGGTTATCAGAACGGTAGCGATCCCCATTCACAGTAACGTGCCGGTCTTGATCATCACGGAAGAAGAACGGCCCAATGACGCCGCCGGCCCATAAACCACACCAAACCGTAATTTTTTCGGGATGCAATAATGACCCTTGGAGTACGTGTGGATTGCTGCCTGACCAATACCGCATATTTTGTTTATTGATAAAGCCATTCAGCCAGAAATGAGCCTCATAGCTGAAGATGATTTTTCGATGAAAATCCGAATCATTTTCAAGTTGTTGCTCAGCCCAATTCACGAACATACGACGCTTCTGGTGGTCAAGCGGCTTCAGTTCTTGCGTCAATTTAATCTTGTAAGGATGTAGGCCAAGATCTTTTCGCAAAATTTGCCACAACGACGTCACAGAGATGCCCAACGCTTGAGAACGACGTGTGATAGACACATTTGGGCTTTCTGCAACTGAAGCCTCAGCGGCAGCAATATTCTCGACACTACGGGCACTTCTTTGTCTCACTGGCACGGGAACATTTTGCACTGTGCTTGTGGATTCAAATTTTTTCACTAGACGCTCAATTGTTGATCTGCTAGGACGATTATGACGACCATTAATTTGACGTAGCGCTCTTAACTTGAGGCCACTGACTCCCAATTTCGGTAGTAAATTTTAATAATTTCGACTCGTTGTTGGCTCGTATATCGTTCCATCATAAAATGGCAAATCTTACTGAAATCTTACTGAAATGTCAAAAGAGCGGCAAGAATTATGGCGTCGTTTACTGTCCCCGTTGCTCTACTTTTGTAGCGTCCCTGTTGCATATTTATTTTTCTACTGAAAACTTTTTTTATATTAGTTTAGATCATTATTGATGATTTAAAAATAATAATACATTCCTATGTATACATTTTTGTATAAAGATATTAGAGCATGGCTATAAGCCGTCTGCCGAAAACTTTTTTTCGGTGTTAAAATTTGGTTTTCCTTCGAAAACAGAGGTGGACTCAATTTTTTGGCCTGCAGCGTATGTGCCTAAGTCTCTTGCCGTCCTGACTTTTGTCTATAGCTATTTGTTATTGATATCAATTTCAATAGGAATATTCATTTTTGTTTGCATTTAAAAACAAATTCCATACCAAAATTATTATTCTGGTATTGATTTATGATCTTTTTTTGTTTTTTTCTTTTCAGGTAAAAAGCTATCTATTTGTTTGGAAATATTTTTCAATTGGTATGTAATTTTATATAATCGTGTACCTAAATGATATAATTCTTTTTTTGTTTTCTAAATGTATAAAGGATATTATTACATCGATTGAAAATATTAAATCGAGTGTGAAAGTGAGATTTGTTATTTTAAATGACGCCCGTTGTTACAATATTATTTACATCATATGTTATGTATATCGTCAATTTGCAATATTTATTTAATTCAATAATATTTAATTAACTGGATTTAAATTGAAATTTAAGAAGTTTTTATAATTGTTCAGTAATTAGTGGCCATTAAGGTTAAAATAACTCCGGTGCAAAAATTTCATTCATTAGTGCAATTGACTTAATGCAATTATAAGTTATGGGCAATCATTTTCAGATTAACAATTTAATTTGAATGCATTATCAGCAAACAAAATTTCATTTAATTGATTTTAATTTTCAGAAGGCTTTTTGTTTTGAAGGTTCACTGATATAAACTCAGTAGGTTCCTCTTGATTACGAACATGAATTTTTACTTGTGATATACCTAGGTTCTATACGATAAGTTTTGGATTCGTAAAAAAAAATAAAGATAATAATTTTCTCTAACATTACGATGATAGAGAACGCGATAAAAGTGGGTTCCGCAATTCTGTCTGTCTGTCTTTTTTAGGACCAAAAATAACTGTACCTGCCATACAATTTTTTTCACCAAAAATGAAAATGATGTTTATCTCAAAAGCGGGTTCGAAGATTTTTATTGTAAAACTTCCAAACCAAAATTAAAAAAAGTATTGAAAATTAAAAAAAAAATCGAAAATTAAAAAAAAAAATCGAAAATTTGAAAATTAAAAAATTAAATTAAAATTAAAAAATTAAATAAAAATTAAAAAATTAAATTAAAATTAAAAAAAAAATTGAAAATTAAAAAAAAAAAATTGAAAATTAAAAAATTGAAAATTAAAAATTAAAAAATTGAAAATTAAAAAAAAAAAAAAATTGAAAAAATCAAATTTTTTTTTTGAACTAAATATTTCGAAAACTACTTGGGCAATATTTCAAAACACGATGTAAAATTATTTTAAATATTTTGTAGAATACTTGAAAAAATTATGTTTCTAAATTCAAAAATAACGGTACCTACTTTTCATACAAATGTTGAATAACCATTAAGAAAAAAACTTATTTTTCTCGAAAACGTCTCCAAGCAGATATGAAGATGTGCGGTTACTATTTAAAGTATGCTGAATATTTTGATGAAAACAAATTTCACCAATAATGGTTAATAACGGAACCTGACATACAACTGATTGTCTTGTTTTCAAATTTCTCGTTGACGGATGCACCGATTTCAACCAAAATTTTTACACAAGAGCTCCTTCACAATTAAAATAATTTTGCATATACAAATTAAAAAAAAAAATAATTTTTGATTGATTTTTTTTTGAAAATTCAGTATCTTGAAAACGGGCTTATGAATATTTTTTTTTATTTTGTGTAAATTTGTATTTTATTAAATACTAAATGTTGGTGTACTAGATTTTAGTTTTTAAGCAAAATGCTCCTACGATTTTTTATTTTTTTTTTTTTTCATAAATTCATATATTTATATCAAAAAAATACGATGGCGAACTTGATTTTGAACCTATAGTTCAAAACCCTATAAGCTTTTATTGATAGTTCTATTCATTTATTGATTTTCGAGTTTTGCAAAACAAATTCAAAAGTAATCATTCTTCTCGTCTCCGCGCACATAAAAATTGTTCATTAATTGATTTTGTAAAGTTGTTATAACAAGAATTTCCATCTATCATGCTTAATGAACACACAAATTTTAAACGCAATCAACGCAAACCCTTCTTCAATAAGCAGCTAACTTCAATATAAAGTATGTACATACATATAGTACCTATAAAGAACATGCAAGGTTTTGGCAAGTTGTGAATTGTGTTGTGTATAGTCTGTAGCTCAATCTATCAGTATCTCTTACTCATTTAATAGGATTTATAATATTCCTGAATTGTTTCGAACACAGGTGGTTGAAGAAGAAATTAGTGTTGATTTTAAAATTCAATAAATCAATTAGTGGCGTGACAGCTCATAAAGAACTAAGATCCTAGGGACTAAAAACCTCCTACCCGTTCCTGTACATGAACATTTTCAAGTAAAATATAATTTAAGGGTTATATTAACTTAAAAATACTTCAAAATTATATTCTTCTTGAAATTGTTCGAATATACCTACTCTATTTTCAATTTTGTGGAAACAAAAATATCTTAATATACATTTTTAAGAATTCAATTTTCTACAAAATGTTGCTTTATTAATCTTTTTTTGTGAGACTATCGGAAATGGCGAAATATCGTTCTCTTCCTCAAAATGGTGCTCAAGTAAAAAAAAAAAATGTGAAACGAAATGTTTCGGTGGCGTCCAACAGGACGAAGAAATATTTACGATAACACAGCGGATCTTCATTCATGGAGAGTCTTACCAATTCTAAACAAAAATCAAAGAAAGCCATTTTGTAATGAAAGAAACAATAGACATTTTATCCCGAATAGGTTAAAATCTATCTAACCCAAAGAAAACTCATGGTTTTATTCGAGCTGTAAAGAGGTTGTTTGGGTAAGAGAAGTAAGCTTCCGTAGTTACAAAGCCAGCCCTACTGAAGAAAAACGGAAAAAGTCTCAACAAGCCAGGAAGACCTGCAACACTCATATTCGGAGAACCATATTTTTGCATGACCAAAAATTAAGGCAAAACAATAACAATAACCCAATAGTAATAAACATTTTTGGTCATTTGCAAAGAACATGGTACTTCGTCGTCAGTTCCAACGCTCGTCTTCAATGACACCCCTTTTGTCAGCTCGTTAGAGAAAGCCAATATGCTTGCAGCACAGTTTGCTGTTACTTCGACGCTGCCAGAAATTGTAATGAATCCTCCCATACTTGAGAGGGCAAACGATTTCATGGGACGAATCTTCTTTCGCACTCGTGCAGTTGCCAGAGTCCTAAAATATGTTGATATACACAAATACGCTGGTACGGATAGAATCCCTCCCATTGTTCTGAATAAGTATTCTTCATCGCTGGCGAAACCACTGAGTAAGCTTTTCCATCTGTCCTATTCTAGTGGTCTCTTTCCGAGTGGATGGAAAACAGCATATGTCCAGCCAGTCCAATAAAAAGGGCGTATCTTCTTCACCCTCAAACTATCGTCCAATTGCACTTACGTCCCTTCTTTCCATGATCATGGAAACGCTGATCAATTTTCAGCTCAAGAAATATCTCGAAGAACGAAAGCTTCTTAATGACCGGCGGTACGGCTTTCGTAGCAATAGGTCCGCTGGTGATCTGATGGTAAATCTCACCGAACAGTGGAACAAATCTTTACATCGTTTTGGAGAAAGTAAGATTATTGCGCTTGAAATTTCAAAAGCGTTTGATAGAGTTTGGCATCAAGCTCTCTTATCGAAAATGTGCGCATTTGGTATCGATGAATCTCTTCTTCGTTGGATTCGAAATAACTTTTCGGACCGCTCAATACAAGTTGTATTACACGGTTTCAAGTCTGAAATCCACAAAATAAATGCTGGCGTACCCCAGGGCTCCGTTTTGTCCCCGACTCTCTTCCTTACATCCATAAATGATCTTTTATCTAAAACTTGTAATCCATTAAACTTACGAAAGTACCCTCAGCTATATTCGTTTTTAGATTCACATCCATGTCCTTCGGAGGTGGAACTTGAACGGCAACGTATGATAAGCTCATTAAATTCTGATCTCGACAGCATTGTCCAATGGAGAATCAAAAACCGCGTGGAATGCTTCTAAAACTCAATGCTGTGTTCTGTCGTTTAAACGAAACCCACCCCCCTTGCCACTATCCATGATTTGCACTTGCGTTGAGGAAACCGAAAAGCTTTCAGTAATCGGTATGTGTATCACAAACCACCTTCTGTGGAAGGATTACATATTTGATGTCGCCAAAAATGCTGCTAAGTGTTTTCTTCGGCGATGCAAGAAATTTGTCACCCCTTTTGATCTTGCTGTTATTTATAAAGCCTTTATCCGTCCAAAACTCGAGTACAATTTCCATGTTTGGGCAGGTGCTCCATAAACCCACTTGTGTCTTTTGGATAGGATACAAAGAAGAGCTATGAAAATGATAGGTGACAGAAATATAACTGAAGCATTTGCATCTCTCGAGAACCGCCACAATGTTTCTTGTCTTTCGTTGTTTTACCGATATTTTCATAAGCAGTGCTCTACTGAAAAAGCCAGTTGCATTCCTCCACTAAAAGAATTTAACGGTTATACTCGTACTTCCAGGAATGCATAGCGTAAAAAATGTGGAGACTTCTCAAACAAAATCTGGTATAACCATCGACTTCGCTAGCATGATATCGACATGTACATCCCTATCGAGGTATCCGTTCGGAGAATTTTTTTTTCCGATCTATTCGAAATCGGAGAACTTTTTTACGTTCCGATTGACAGATCGGAAAATGTTCCGATAAAATGTAAAGACTGTCATCGCATAGCGATGAAGTGCGTTCAGTACCGAATTTTTGACAGTTGTGCGTTAAATTTCTTTCGAAATTCTCCGACAGAAATTAGTTGCGGAATATTTTAAGAAAAGTAAGCAAACAAATATTAAGTGATATGATTTTGTTTCGTTAGTGCAATAAACAACAAAGAAGACTTAGTAAGAGAGGTTGGTTGAAAACACTATCCATTTTTGTGGACTTTTAATCATCACAAAGATTTTAACTTATTAAACTAATCCGGACGTATGTATGTGTCAAATGAAGGCGGTTATATGCTTTATCTTTTTTGTCCCGAAGAGGAAGAGGAACGAAATCTAAGTTCCGATCGGAACGGGCTATTGTTTCGGAACTTTTTCCCAACGGATACCACGATAGGGCTGGTAATTTTTGTATGGGATTTTTTTGTTCGCATGTTACTCTTAAACGGAGTATGTATAATGTTCCCTGATCTTAAACGAGTCTTATTTAGTGAAGGGTCTTCCGAACTTTGACAGTTGATAGCAGCCATATTGTTGAAGCTATATGTGTCAAATTAGCTGTTCTGTATTCAGTCTGTTTTGTCAAATAACCATGGACGTATATAGCGTTCTTCAACACGTGCAAATGAAAACAATTTGTCAAAATGTGTGTTCTGTTTGGGCAACGTTCCGTGTGCAGTCGATTTCGCGTCGCTCGCAAAAGCTCGGCCTTTCGCAGACCACATCTTGGCAAATTTTGCGCCGTGACCTGGGCGTGTACCCGTACAAAATTTAACCGACGCATAATATTGGACTCTACTGCAGGTGGAAACTGACCCTAATTTTCATGGAAAAATCATCTCCAACGATGAGGCCCATCATTTTTGGATGAAACACACAAAATTGTCGATTTAGTGACGATACCAATCCACATGACATCCAAGACTGTCCACTGCATCCCGAAAAAGTCACTGCTTGGTGTGGATTTTGGGCTGGCGGCGTCATTCGTTCATGTTCTTTATACTTTAGAACGACTTTGGCCAGTCCATCACCGTCAACGGCAAGCGCTTATATGTCCATGGTTAAAAACTTCTTTTGGCCTGAATTTGATGATATGGACACCAACGGCATGTAGTTTCAACAGGACGGCAACGCAACTCACGCCGCATTGAAAATTCTACACGATCGATTCGAGGGCATGGTTATCTTATGTGGAGGTGTTGTAAACTGGCCACAGCGATCATGTGATTTGACCTCAGACTTTGCCTTGTGGGGTTTTCTAAAGTCGCATGTCTATGCGAATAAGCCTCAAACCATAGAGGCTCTCAAAGCCATACCATCGCCATTGGTCAAATTCAGCTCAATTTATGGGCCAGAGCCATGAAAATTTTGAAATTTCGGATTCACGCCACACAGAGAAGCCGCGGCGGAGATTTGACCAATATTATATTCTAAACATGATGGGATCGATAGACCTTTCAAACAAATACAAACATTTCGATGATATACTTTATTTTATATAAATTAAAAAATAGGAAGCGTTTAATGAAAGACTCTGGAGTATCGATCTTGATTGTCTTAAAACTTTCTTTTCGGGGTATTCTTAACAAACCAAACACAAATACTGATCCTTAAACCGATGAGCTGAAGAGTCCCTCAAGGCTCAATATTTAGACCGCTACTATTTAACTGCAACATCATCCGAGACACTTTTAAATGTATATAAAGTTAGCAGGGCAACTCCGAAAATTCATAAAAAAGTATATAGTCCTTAGTTGTTAATTTATTACTAATTTCTTACAAACAAAAAATTTATTGCGCTGTTTTTTTCGAGATACGGGGTTACCTCAAGTTAGCAGCTCAACTTTCTCAAAAATGTAGATAAACGACCTGAGAGTGGATAAATGTTTAAAAAAAAAATTGATTGCTAATTTGAAACGAAGAAAAAATATTACTTTTTTGTTTCATTTGCGAGATACAGGGTTACCTCTTGACAACAAGTAAGCAGGTCAACTTTCTCAAAAATGTAGATAAACGACCTGAGAGTGGATAAATGTTTAAAAATAATTTATTTGCTAATTTGTAAAAAGAAAAAATATTACTTTTTTGTTTGTTTTTGCGAGATACAGGGTTACATTATACACATCACTTTTAAAGAAGTATTCCTGTTTTTAACCCAAAGTGACCCCACTGTTAATGTTTTGTTCATCTCCCCGTCTATTATTTGTAACCTAAGATTGCCCAAGCTTTTTTGAGAATTCTATACAACAGCAATATATATTCGGCAATGTCTCCCATGAGAACAACTAATGCGAACGCCATGGTTGTTTGCCTTTCCATCATCCACTTCTGCTGCCATTCTCTTCCATATATACCGCCCTAGAAACTCCTATACTGACTACTGGCATTCTTCCTCTCAATGAATTATGCATTTGTACTGTTTGTGCGCATTTGTTCAACTATTTGAAGAAAAATTATTTTGGCTTTGAACTGAAAACCACACCACCATATAGATACACATGGATGCGCACCACTATACCTATACAAAATCCATGGTAGGCCTTTCTATTCCTGATGCTCAATCCTTTGCTGAATGCTGATATAGACGTTTGCTTTTGCTGCTGCACGGAATCTGTTTGTTGCCCCCAAATAGCCCGACACGTTTCTCTGCCTCCCGTGTCGGTCGCTCGTCGCATGGTTATTTGCCTTAACAAGATTCACTATCTAGATAGATACATTCGCCAAGTCTTTTAGTATCTAAATAGCGCACGTTTGGATGATGCCTTGCTTTAGTCTGCTTTTCCTCTTTCTTAGTGTATTTCTGCCTCGTGCGGCATGTTTTAAAGGAACATTGTCGGAGTCGTTTGGTGCAGTAGTTTGCTACCTCTAAGGAGGCATCTTCATAACATCTGAGGCGAAGGACGCTAGTGAAAGGCAAATGACGTTTTGAATGTTTGCCAATGATAGGGCATTTTCATCTACACATACATAGGTACACTTCTAAGAGATTTACTTAAGGGATTCGAACTTCGACTAGATATAGAGGCTATAGCTAGCTAGCCAGCCCAAGTACTCTCTAGAGAGTTGTGCCAAAATACTTGGCAAAGGACTTTCTAAAGGTTGCAACCAAACACGAACCAAACCAAAAAAAAAAAAAAAAAAAAAAAAAAGAACTTAAGAAAAGAACGACTTGGGAAGGGGGTGGGTGGGTTCATATCAAATTATGAACTTGGCAGGATTTGTATTGATTTTCTCGTTAGAGCAAAACTGAGAGATTGTGTGTGTGTTTTTTTTTATTTACCTTCGAACCTGGATGCTGTTCTGCTTAGGGGGACAGTTTTCGCCCTGGAGTAAGATAATTCATTTTAATTGTTCACAATTGATCCAAGTTACCTTGTCTGCCTGCTTGGTTTTGTAGGTTACCATGTCAACCCCCCTCTAAAATGGGCTGATGATGGATACAAAATTCGGTTGGAATTTTGTGTGCTAAATTTATATCAACGTATATTAAGTTTTACAACGTTGGTATTGTGTGTCGTTGTCAATAGGACATCAGAGAGAACTGCAGCGTGTTAAAAGTTGACTGCACGGAAATTTTAATTAAAATATGTACACGTACTATAAAACAAAAAGCATAAAACCCCAAATTATATAAAAGGGCTCACCGCAAAGCACAAGACTGAGTGTTGTCGCTATGGTGATTCCATGTTTGAAGCAAAATCTAATGTACATATCTTTTTCAAATTACGGGCTTTTGAAAAATTATTTCAACGAGTTGCCCTTTTATGATAACAAAAATTTCAAACATTGAAAGTGCATCTTTCATATACATACTATAAAGGGGGAGCGCAATATTCTACAGTAAGCAAACCACAACAAAAAAGATAGCTAGGGGTAGATAAAGGGTCGGCCATCTAGTGGTTTCTTCACTTCAAAATCATAGGTTATTTTGCAACTGACAGCTGTTTCCCGCTTGGAATCTAGACAGAAAATCAGTAGGTACCTACGCTAATCGAAAAGAGTGGCTTTACGCTTTATCAACGTTGGGAAATATTGCAAATTTATTTCCAAAGTGATTTGGGCGAAAAATCGTCATTTCTGGCGAGTCGCATTTTCATTTCGGCGACTACGTTAACAAACGAAATAGCCGCATCCTAGGCTCGGATTTTTTTTTTTTTTTTTTTATTGATTGTGCACTGATATTCTTGTTCGTTGTAAATAAAAGTACAAAACTTTATTACATATTAACGAGAAAAAATCTACTTAGCATTCTTCTTGGTGTCAAACTTACCACCACGTATCCACGTACGACGGCCAGTAATAAGACCGATCTTACGACCGGCAGATATTCCTCGCTTAACATTGAAAGCCTTACCAATATGTTGATGGTTACCACCTCCGTGGGGATGTTCAACAGGGTTCATGGCAACACCACGTACCTTTGGCCAGCGTTCACCTTGTACTGCTTGTGGTAGGCACGACCAGCCTTCAAGATAGGCTTGTCAATACGACCGCCACCGGCAACAATACCAACCATGGCACGGTTGGCCGATGGGACGACCTTCTTGGCGCCTGAAGGTAGCTTGACACGGGTATTCTTGGTGTCTGGGTTGTGGGCAATTACGGCGGCGTAATTGCCAGCGGTACGTGCCAAACGACCACGATCACTTCTCTTCCAAGTTGCAGATGATGGTACCTTTGGGCATCTGGGACAGATGCATTCCGTTTCCAATTTGGAGGGTGGCTGTGCGTCCGCAGTACACTTACTGACCAGTGTGCATACCCTCGGGGGCGAGGAACACCTCCTTGCGGGCCTTGTAGCGGTAATGGTCACGATAGTGAACAACTGCTAATAGAGCGCCACGACCTGGATCTTGAATGATTTCTTTAACTACCACCCATGACGTAGCCATGACGTTCAGCGAAGTCCAAAAGCCTAAGCTTGGCACCTCCCTTGCGTCTCTTAACGTTTCTTCCTCACGTTGTGCACGAATAACGCGACCCATTATTGGCTTTTAAGATCGAAAACGTTTTGAAAAAAGAAAGGCGGAAAACTCGCACGTTGCTGTCGAGAAGCCATTGCATGCACAGAGAGTGACAGTTTGGTGCGGATTATCGAGTGAGTGGTGACATAATTGGACCATTTTTCTTCGGTCAACGATGGGCGTTACAGAGCCGTGTTAACCGACTTTTTTTTTTACTGAAATTGAAGACATGAATTTGGGTGACTTCTGGTTCATGCAGGATGGCGCACCATGCTATACATATACAGCCCATGCCAATGTCGATCTCTTGCGCACCCAATCCCAATTCACAATTGGCCGCCTTGGAGCTGCGATTTGAACCCTTTGGACTTTTT
Source organism: Melangyna quadrimaculata (assembly GCA_949320155.1). Taxonomy (NCBI): domain Eukaryota; kingdom Metazoa; phylum Arthropoda; class Insecta; order Diptera; family Syrphidae; genus Melangyna; species Melangyna quadrimaculata. The sequence goes on along the minus strand of OX439483.1, from coordinate 201,672,187 downwards.
TTTGTGGGGAAAAATGAAGGACCGATGTTATGCCAACAATCCGGAAAAGATTCAAGCACTTAAGGTCTATCATCCAAGCAATCTGTGAGCTACAGCCGGAAACCATCAGCAAGGTCTTGGAAAATGGGAGTGACAGAATGCGCTACTGCGAAGCAAGTCGAGGCAGCCATTTGAACGACGCGACGTTGTGTTCCACAATTAATGGGAATGTTTGCTCTTTCTAAAAAAAACCATAATACATGGACTAAATTTAATTTTGTTCATTTTATTGCATTTTTAAAAAGAAACTTGTATAAAGCCCACCTTGTACATACATATGTACTAGTAAAAACCTGTTCATCACTGTTTAAGTTTGTGGGATAAAATGTTGCCATCAGCTGTTGTCATCGAGCTGTGCGTTACATCGCCTTTGGGGTCGTAGGCCGCAGCTAATATTAAATAATTTTTTTTTGGAATTTAATTAAAATCCGGGATTAGCCATTTTAAATTGCCAAAGTGAATTCGTGTTTTACATGAAATGAATTTAGGGGATGTGTGTCCTTTTATTTAATAAATTCAATTTCACTTGAGTAAAGTATACGGCGTATACAGCATGCCTAGATAAAAATCTGTGCGTGTTTTTGTCTGCTTGTTTACGCGCCCATCCGCCCCAATTTCACAATTTCAGAATAATTAATTAGTCCGAAGCCACATGAATGTTGATGAATATTTAAAAATTCTTTGAATACCATAAAAGCTTTATATAAAATAAACTTGAGTAAGGACCGATAGCAAAAACAAAACCTTCTAAAGAAGGTTCTTTTAGGTTTTTGAATTGATTGGAAAACATAAAATATCTACTGTTGTTCGTTTAAATTTGCTTGCTCTCTATGAGGAAAATTGATATGCACGAATGGATCGACCGAAGCTGCTTTGTTCAAGTTATTTAAAAGAGAAATTCTTATATAGGTATCCATACACATACACACGGCTCTTACGATTTGAATGACATTTTCATTTTTTTTTGTCATGTCTGAAACAAAAATTTAACAATAGTTAAAAAAATCCGCCCATTGCCACGTCCACTTTTGGAATTGCTTGGACTCCATTTTTTGAAAACGATTCACAAGATTTAGATGAAACATTAAAAGTTTCTTGCTAATTATGATAATAATACGAATTAAAAATTGCTTTTAATAAAATTCGCTCACTGTCACGCCCACTTCTTTTATTTCTTGGCTGCTCGGAAACGGCTCTAATGATTTGGATAACATTTTCAGCAGGTTTTAGCAAAATCCGTCCACTGCCACGCCCTGTTTTTTTGTTTCTTGGTTGCAAGGCTTTAAGATGTGGATGACATTTTTAGAGTTTAGTCTTATGCACGAGAAAAAGTATTAACAAAATTTTTTAATCCGCCCACAAAATAAAAAAAAATTATGTAGGTAAAATTCGCCACCCACCTTTTTTATTCTTGGGAACGGCTATATTTGGATTTCTTTCTTCATATGAATGAAATATTCAGAGTTTGTTGTTTGAATGAAAAAAAAAAATTTTTTTGGTAAAAGTCGGCCCCCTGCCACGCCCACTTTTCTTATTTCTTAGTCCCTCGGAGACGGTTCTATATCTTGAAAACGATTCAAACGATTTACATGAAATTTTCAGAGTTTGTTCCTATAAATTAAAACAAAAAATGTTTTTATTAAAATCCGCCTACTTCCACGCCCATCTTTGTTATTTCTTAGTTTCTCTAAAACGCTTTTAGTGATTTGAAGGACATTTTCGCGGTTTTTTCTTTCTAACTTATGAACGAGACAACAAATTAATTAGTAAATTAATTTTTAATAGTAATTTATAAACTATAAATTAGTTTTTGTAAAATCTGCCCATTGCGACGCTTATTTCTTCGGTTCTCAGAAATGAGATTTAGATTAAATGTTCAGAGTTTGTTCTCTCGCAATGAAAAAAAAAAAAAAATATATAAAATTGGTTATGTTACTCGTCCATTGGCACGCCCCTTTTGTTATTTCATAGTCTCTCAAAAACGGCTCTTATATGATTTGAATGACATTTTCAGGGTTTGTTTTATAAACGAGAAAAACAAATTAAAATTAGTTCTAGTAAAATCCGCCTGCTGCCACACCCATTTTTATTATTTCTTGGTTTCTCAGTAACGGCTGCAACGTTTTATGTGAAATTTTTATAATTTTCTGGTTTGCAGAAAAATATAACTTTCCGCAAGATGTTAACATGAACACTCTCTTAAAAATATTTGCGTAAACGTGGGAAATAATCAAATTAATATCAGGTTTATTTTCACACTTTCCGCATCAAATTCGTGAGATAAAATTATTTGTTTTGCAGAATATTTTTCCCATAGAAATTTTGACAGTTCATTTCTACGAGATAAAATTATCTGGTTTACCAGGTTTATCTGGGTTTTACGCCGTTGCATAAATATCCCTAGTGTTTGTCCTTATACAAAAAAAAAAAAAAAAAAAACAAAACGAAGAAATCCGTTTTAACAAAACCCGCCCACTACCACAACCTTTTTTATTATAAACTTGAACAAATCAAAATAAATCGGTTTTAGTAAAACCCGCCAATTCCAATTTTTTTTTTTAGAAAGGTGATATAGAGAGCAATTGCCAGGGGAGCATTAGAGGTTCTGAGTGCCTCAAAAGCCTTAATATTTGGTTCAAATTTTGTATTGAGATAGTAATTTACATTCTTTAATTACTTAATAATACTATCCTCGGGTTGTTTATAATTGATTTTATTTGTGGTAGGGTAAGGTTGAGTAAAAGTGGATTTTAGCCAAAGAGGTAGTTTGATGCTACGTCCTGGTAGAATATTTGGTCGTCGTTGAAAGAAATAATTTCGTCCTTATTATTGTGCCATTAGTGCTGTTGCATGAAGATATAGTCATGTCTGTGTCAATGGCTGGTCAAGTTTCATTTAAAGTAATGTGACTAACGAAGTAATTTGAAGTTGCATTTTGAAATGGAGAACCAAGTGTGCTGGGAATTTGCAATAAGGCTCCAAATTTGTTTGCATTTAAAGAGCAGGTTATTTCAAAATCTGAAGTCCTTAATGTGAAACAGGTTTAATACTGCTTACTTCACTGTGAATGTAGGAAATAATTGAATACACAACTTTTCCATTGTGGAGAAGTTAATTTTGCAAGGGGTTATTAATCCAGATTTCAGAGATCAAATTCAATCCTATCGCACTCAAAATAACTGAGGAAGTACCGGAAATCATACACTGAGCATATCTCTCGTCATGATAAAGTGCCTTAGTCGTTTGGCTTTGAATTTATTAGTAAATTGTAGGTCCCTCCTATTCTTACCTAACCATTATAAAACGCTTAATAAAGACTAGCGTGCATAGGAATTACATGGGCAATAAGGTCCACATAATGTAAAGTTCAAATTGAGATTTAGATTAGACATTCATCTTAGTTAATTGTCTGATTCGGTTTTAGTTAGTTTTTGTTTTATTGAAATGGTGGATGAATTTAGAGTCGACTTTAGCAACATTCGGGGGATTAGACAAAATTTCTGTGCTCTATACGTCTATACTGCGCAAAGCAGGCCAGCCGTTTTGGCACTGAGTGAAACTCAGGTAGGAGAAAACTCCGATCATAAGGAATTCAATCTACCTGGTTATAATTTAGTGCCATTATTCTTTCCCCATCACGGTCTCGCTGTTTATATAAGGAATGATGTTGTGTACCAACTTCAACCACAATATGGTTTGTGCTCAAACACAAATTTTAACTTCATGTGGTTCAAATTTACGGTCAATAAGCACATCATTCATTCCTGTTTTATTTATCGGAGCCCAAATCTGGACAGAAATTCAACTTTTAACGAATTTGATGCTCTGTCCGACTCCATCCTAAGAATTGTAGCCCATTATCCTCACACTGAAATCGTCATTGGGGGCGATTTCAATGTACACAATTCTAGTTAGCTTCGCTTTTCTGGCCAGACAACACCCGAAGGAAGGTGTGTGGAGCTCTTTGCTGAGTTAAACCACCTGACTCAGCTTGTTGACGAGCCAACTCGAATCCCTGATGTTGCAGGTCAATCCGCCAACACACTTGACTTGTTTCTTACCTCTGACCCTGGTAAATACACTACGAGTGTATTATCGCCTCTAGGCACATCAGACCATTGTGTCATATCTGCTAATTTCTCGTGCCAAAAAAACTCAGTTAAAGAGAAAGTACGAACGAGAAACGTTTGGCAATACGAAAAAGCCAACTGGGACGGTCTCAACGGTTTCTTTAGTGTAACTTTAACTGGTCACTGTGCTTCCTCGATAGTGACGTAGATGCCAGTGCAGATATGATAACAAATTTAATTCTTTGTGGAATGAGAAATTTTATCCCGAATAGGGTAAAATCTATCAAACCCAAAGAAAACTCATGGTTTGATTCGAGCTGCAAAGAGGTTATTAGGGTTATAGAAGTAAGTTTCCGATGTTATAAAGCCAACCCTACTGAGGAAAACCGGAATAAGTTCAAACAAGCTAGAAAAACCTGTCATGTTCATATTCGACGAACCAAATTTTTGCATACCAGAAATTAAGGCAAAAAATACTACAATGTCCCACAGGTAGTAAACATTTTTGGTCATTTGCAAAGAACATACGAAAGGCTACTTCGTCGTCGGTTCCAACGCTCCTGTTCAACGATACACCTTTTGTCAGCTCGATAGATAAAGCCAATTTGCTTGCAGCACAGTTTGCTGTTAATTCGACGCTGCCAGAAAGTGTTATGACTCCTCCTGTACTTGAGAGCGTAAATGGTTTTATGGGACAAATTTTCGTTCGCACTTGTGCAGTTGCTAGAGTTCTTTAAGATCTCGACACAAATCCGCTCACCCGGATAGTATCCCTCCCATTGTTCTGAAGAGGTGTTCTTCAACGCTGGCAAAACCACTGCGTAAGCTTTTCCATCTGTCCTATTCTACTGGTCTCTTTCCGAGTGGATGGAAAACAGCATTTGTCCAGCCAGTCCCTAAAAAAGGGCTAAACCCTAACTATCGACCAATTGCACTTACGTCCCTTCTTTCCAAGGTCATGGAAACGCTGATTAATTTTCAGCTCAAGAAATATCTCGAGGAACGAAAGCTTCTTAATGACCGGCAGTACGGCTTTCGTAGCAATAGGTCCACTGGTGATCTGACGGTATATCTCACCGAACAGTGAAACAAATCTTTACATCGTTTTGGAGAAAGTAAGATTATTGCACTTGATAAAAAAGCGTTTGATAGAGTTTGGCACAAAGCTCTCTTATGGAAAATGCGCGGATTTGGTTTCGATGAACCTCTTCTTCGTTGGATTAGAAATTACCTTTCGGACCGTTCAATACAAGTCGTATTGGATGGTTTCAAGTCTGGAATCCACAAAATAAATGCTGGTGTGCCCAGGGCTCCGTTTTGTCTCCGACTCTCTTCCTTATATTCATAAATGATCTTCTGTCTGAAACGTCTAATCCAATAAAATGTTTCGCTGACGACAGCACCCTCAGCTTCTCATATTCGTTTTCAGATGCACATCCATGTCCTTCGGATGTGGAACTTGAACGGTAGCGTATGATAAACTCATTAAATTTTGATCTTGACAGCATTGTCCAATGGGGAATTAAAAACCGCGTGGAATTTAATGCTTCAAAAACTCAATGCTGTCTACTGTCGTCTAAACGTAACCCACCCCCCATGCCACTATCCATGAGTGGCACTTGCATTGAAGAAACTGAAAAGCTTTCAGTCCTCGGTATGTGTATCACAGACCACCTTCTGTGGAATGATCACATATTCGACGTCGCCAAAAATGCTGCTAAGTGCTTAGGTTTTCTTCGGCGATGCAAGAAAATTCTCACCCCTTCTGATCTGGATGTAATCTTTAAAGCCTCCAAAACTCGAGTACAACTCTCATGTTTTGGCAGGTGCTCCAATAACCCATTTGAGTCTATTGGATAGAATTCAAAGAAGAGCTATATAAATGATAGGCGATAGAAATATAACCGATACATTTGCTGCTCTAGAACACTGCCGCAATGTTTCTTATATTTCATTATTTTATCGTTATTTTCATAAACAATGCTCTAGTAAAATAGCCAGTTGCATTCCTCCCCTCAAACAATTCAACCGTAATACTCGTGCTTCTAGGAATGCCCATCAGTTTACCCTTGAGCCCAACTTCGGACGTACTGTCAAGTTCAGGGATTCTTTCTTTTCCCGCACCACGCGAATGTGGAATGCTTTACCCGACTCTATCTTTCCCTCCCATTTTAATATTCAGTACTTCAAAACCAATGTGCATCGGTTCCTCCTCTTAAATCCTTCCCTATTTTCCTAAAGCTCGTACTGTGTTCAATCATATTAAGGGTAGTCACAACCCCTTTAGTGCGCGCATATATATATAAAAAAAAAAATTAGCCAACTCTCATAAACTCCCTGATTACAGCATTGTCTTCCAAGCGAAGTTCTGGAGGTTAGAATAGTTGGGAGTTTAAGCCACTAAGTCTTGATTCTGATGGGAGACGGACACAATCCAGAAATTCTGAATCCCGAAAACCCAAAATCCCGAAAACGCAGAATCCCGAAAACCCAGAAAAGAAAAAAAATTTTGGGTTTTCAGGATTTGGAGTTTTCGGGATTATGGGTTTTCGGGACTCTGGGTTTTCGGGATTCTGGGTTTTCGGGATTTTTTTTTGCGAAACATTAAATAATAAAACAACGATCAGCTTACCCGAATATCTTTTCCACATCTTTAAGTGTCTTAATTACCTTGACTCCCATAAATCACAGTTCGGTGCTTTGTTTCGTTCAAACCCGCATAAAGTAACTATACTACGTTTCCACCAACCACTAAACCTAGATTTAAGTAATGCGATTTGTTTGGTGTTTTCACTGCACCAAAAGATCAAAAAGAGGATTATGACAAAACATTCAAATGGTGTTTCATTTTTTTGATATCAAGTGGAAGTGAGATAGATGGTTTTTGATTACATTTCTATCTGTCAATAAACGAAAGTGGCGTTTAAATGGGTTGGTTTCACAATTATTCCCTAAAAAAACGCTTGTTCGATTTGACAAACTAATGTTTCCAAGTAGATTTGAATGAGTTTTATTTGAAATCTTCGTTTGAGGAGATTAAAATTTGTATGGTAAATAATCTCCAAATTTAAAGGAGATTTGTGATAATCTTGCTAAATCTCGGTTTAGTGTCTAGTGGAAACGTAGTATAACAAACGATTTTATTTTACGGTTTACTGAGAGCGGTATTCAGCTGGTTGTGTATTACTTATTTTTAAAATATATTTTCTTTTTATTTAATGACGTAAGTTTTGAGTGTCAAGAGTTGTTGTGTCTCAATAAATTTTAGATGTGATTATTCAAATGAAATTAAACTCCGACAAACCATTCCAATCCCATTTCCATTAGGAACGCTTGGTTTTCTTTTTGAAACTCCGCAAGCAGCGACAAAGAGTTGGTATGGTATATGAGTTTAGCCAAAATTATAGTTTTTTTTTACTATGAAAACGTCTCCATTGAATTTATAGCATTTACGAAATAAAATAATAAATTCAAATATATGTGAATTCTGGAAATAAAAACAAAAAATAAAAGCTATTCTCACCAAATAAAAACCCTTTCTCACAGAGTTTAAGAGGAAAACAAACAACACAAATAACTCTTTTTGTCATTTTTGATGGGTCAGCGCCAAAACTCCTCTGCAAAAAATAAACAAACTCACGCACAAGCCTCTCCACCGCGCAGATATCGAAGAGCACTTAAAATTTATACGTATATCTATATGAAATGATAATATTAAATATAAGAAAAAAAATATAAATTTAATTTAAAAAGTGGTGCCAATTCTATGTCGCCTATAGCAGAGCATATACTAAACCTAAAAATTACTTACAAATAGATAAATTGGAAATAAGCTGACATTTCAGTTTTTTATTGTGTTCTCTGACTCTGACTGAGCAACTCCCTAAAAACTTCCCACTCTATGTGTAAATTGAGTACTTTGGGTGGGTACTTTTCGATGACAGGCCAATAAAGACTTAATTTTGTGTTTCATTGTATGGTGGTAACCCACGTTTTTTTTTTTTGTTTTCCAAAGAGAAATAAAAAAAAAAACTTGTATTATTTATTTAGCCATGAAGGGCGAAGAATTAAGCCTCAAAAGATTTCCATCTCAAGAAGGATATATAAATCCCTTTTTCCTTCCAGCCCACCTGCATCAAAGATAAAAATATTCGCAGTACTACAAGTGGAAAAAAAAGACGAAGGATGTGGCATTGGCATGAAAATAAAAATAAAAAATAAAACGAATGAAAATTAACCCCGAACCCGGAATCCGGCCGTCTGTTTCTAATCAAAAACAATTTTTGTAAGCTTGAACGATTGTCGTACACAGTGCGAGGATGGTGGCAGTTCCAGGGTCTCCAGCGACATCCTTAACGATTATATTGTGATATTTAAATTAGAATTAGAACATGAACCGCGGATATAAGCAAACAATACAAACTCCATTATAAAGCGGAAGAGAATAATGTTTCGCAGAAGGGAAGTCTTATTCTGGATGCTAATGGAACTACACCCACAGTTTCTATTAACAGAAAATCCTTTATACATATAAAGGGTGGGACAAATACAAGTTTTTTTTTTTAAATGCAATAAAATGAACAAAATTAATTTTTGATGTGTGAACATCTTAGCTCTCGGTATGGGTAAAATTGAAAGTAGGATATAGCCACGGATACAGCATTACATATCCGGTCCGCACCATTTTGTTTGCCGATCATTTTTGACTCATGGCAGCCAATGGTTCGTGCATTGAATATGGTAAATTGAGGTAATGTGGTACTGGTCGGTAATGTGGTATAGACATTTTTTTTTTTTTTTTTGAAAACCAAGTAACCAACTGGAGGTTTGGTATGCCTTGTTTAAACATCCTCCCCTTGAATCCGGCACTCACACACTTTTTTCCATGTATTATGGCTTTGTTAGTAAGAGTAAACATTCCCATTATATTATGGAACACAACCTCGTTCAAGTGGCTGCCTCGGCTGGCTTCGCAGTAGCGCATTCCGTCACTCCAATTTTCCAAGATTGTTGATGGTTTCGGGCTGTAGCTCACGGATTGCTTGGATGATATTAGCCTAAATCGCTTCCAGATTGTTGGCATAACATTGGTCCCTCACGGTTCCGTACAAAAAAAAAAGTCCAAAGGGGTCAATTAACAGCTCCGAGGCGGCCAATTGAAATCGTCAAGACGGCTGATAACACGATTTGGGAATTCGGTGTGCAGCCTCATTTCCGATGATGCCACCACTCCACAATCTGCACCAAACTGTCACTCAGTGAATGCATTCGCTTCTCATCAATCAAGTGCGGGTTTTCTCTTCCCCAGATGCGCCAATTTTGTTAACATTTCAGCCGCATTCATTTCGACCAAAACTTCTTTTTACAAAACGCGAACTATTTGTTATAAGTTTTCAATATTTCGCAACGTTGTACAAGCGTAAAGTAACTCAATTTGTTCCGCGGAGGTATGGTTCTGACATTCTGTCAAGATGTTGAGCTTCAAACAGCTGTCAGTTTCAAAATAACCTATGATTCAAAAAGAAACCACTAGATGGCCCACCCTTTACATACATACTTGTTTATTTACCTTTCTCTAATGGTTATACTTGTAATTCAAATATTCGATTTAATTTATAAGCTTAATATATAAACCTTCACAGTGAGTTAGGAACAAGGTGAGGCAATACTTCTAGTTCTTACACTTTAGAACATACAAATATTCAATTAATTTGACTCATCTATTATTATACCTCAAACATTTTGTTTCTACTTACAATTAATTTTTCGAATGCCCAATTAAAACAAAAATGTTTAAGGCCCACAAAGCAGACTTCCTCAGTGCGCTTCTACGCATTATAAAAAGAAATATTTATCAGAATGAGTGGTTTCGATGTGGCCCACACCCAAAGAAATATAAGGGCGTCTTTTATTGGAAAATTCATACACAGCACAGCACCAGTACGATATTACATGTATTTGAAATATAACCATAGCTTGTAGCTCTACGGCCGCTAAGAACTGACAACTGGTAAATCCTCGAATGAATTTTGTTCAGATGTTTCGTTTGTCAAAAAATCCAAAGTTTGAGTAGATACTCCTGGTAGGGGAGCCGACCGTAGGTTTACCTCTTTCATCGCGGCTGCGGAATAGAATGATGCCAACTTATAGCTTTAGTCTTAACATCAACAAAACCGCTGGTCGGACAAGGTTTTGCAGGTGCCAATGGGTAGAAAACGTACTTTTTCGGTTGCGTTTTTGGCTTAGGATACCAAGACCATGATGGATTTTTATAAATGGGGTATCAAATGAATGCTTAGACTGCTCTCTTTGCAGAACCAGTGGTCGGACAGACTTGTTGGCTATTGTGGCGAGTCCGACCAGCGGTTTTGTTAATGTTAAGACTAAAGCTATGAGTTGGCATCGGCCTACGGTCGCCTCCCGTACTATAGGTATATATTGCCAACACGCCTTATGTCGACGAAATAAGGCCGCTCGGTAAAGTAAAAAAGGAGTATAATAACGTATTTAGTATACCTGCATACCTACCGGATTATTGAAGGAAGAAATTACCAATAATTGCGGCGTTCACGGGTTTTAATTATTGAATATATTTGTGTCACAAAATTCGCTGAAATGCTTAAATTCACCCATGCATTTCTGAGAGAATCCAATGAAATGTTTTTAAGCGACCTTAAGTCCAATGCGTTTCGGTCCTGATAACAACTGTAATTGTTTCCTTTCTAAGACGCAACATTTTAGTCGATGGCTACTGACGTTTATAAAATTTCAGGACCGAAACGCATTGGACTAAAGTACGCTTAAAAACTTTTCATTGATTTTCATTCTATACAGTCCACTAAAATTAAAAATAAAACAACATAACTTCTATTGTTTAGGTTTTTCTTTATTTATTTCTGAGAGAATGGTCAAACTGGTAATTTTTCAATAGTTTTGATATAATTTGAAAATTAACCCGAATTTGAGAATTTAACTTAAGGTACTTTTTGTAGAAAATTAAATTTGCTATCAAAATTTAAACTTGAAAAATTTCTTTATGAAATTATAAGCAGGAAAATTTAGAATTCAGAATGAACCAAAAAATAAATAAAGAGTTTCGAAAAAATATCCTTTTTTGTATAGCTTGCAATTTTTGCTCGTACACTCTTTTGCATTGGTGCTATATGGAGTGTCCCATCCTGAAAATAATTCGATGCCGAGATTTTGATCAAATGTGTCATAACGATAATTGAGAATTCGATAACAGTCCATTAATTTTTGAAAGCTTTGTTACATTTAAATACAAAGAAGAATTGTCAAAAATGTATGGAAGCTCGTCTAAGAACCAATCACAAGGAGATATGGATGGAAAACGCATTTTTTTTTTAGTTAAGCGCGCACTAAGGGATTTTTGTTGCCCTTAAAATGTTTAAACACAGTGCTAGTGTTGGGAAAATAGGGAAGGATTTAAGAGGAGATACCGATAAACATTGGTTTTGCACCTCTGAATATCGAAATGACAGGGAAAAATAGTGCCGGGTAAATCATTCCACATTCTTGTAGTGCGACTAAGGAAAGAATCTATACTTAACAGTACGTCTGAAGTTGGGCTCAAGGGTAAACTGATGGGCATTCCTAGAAGTACGAGTATTACGGTTGAATTGTTTAAGGGGAGGAATGCAACTGGATATTTCACTAGAGCACTGTTTGTGAAAATAACGGTAAAATAACGAAAGACATGAAACATTGCGGCGGTGTTCAAGATGTGCAAATGCTTCCGTTATATTTCTATCAGCTATCATAGTCATTGCTCTCCTTTGAATTCTATCCAATAGACTCAAGTGGGTTGTTGGGGCACCTGCCCAAACATGAGAATTCTACTCGAGTTTTGAACGAATAAAGGCTCTATAGATAACAGCCAGATCAGAAGGAGTGAGAATTTTCTTTCATCGCCGAAGAAAACCTAAACACTTAGCAGCACTTTTGTCAACATCAGATATGTGATCGTTCCACATAAGTGGTCTGTGATATACACATACCGAGAACTAAAAGCTTTTCGGTTTCCTAAATACAAGTGCCATTCATGTATAGTGGCAGCCAGCACCAAAAAAAAGCAGTAACTTCTTCCTCCTCAAACTACCGAACATTTGCAGCTATGTCCCTTCTTTCCAACGTCATGGAAAGGAAGCGCTGATAAATTTTCAGCTTATCAAATATCTTGAAGAAATAAAGCTTCTTAATAACCGTCAGTGCGCCCCATCGAAAATGCGTGCATTTTGTATCGACCAATATCTTCTTCGATGTATTAGGCATTACCTTTTTAGACCGTTCAATACAAGTTGTATTGCCCGGTTTCAGTTCTGAAACTCACAAATGCTGGTGTGCCTCAGGGTTCCGTTTCATCATCGACTCTCTTCCTTATATTTATAAAAGATGTTTTTCTGAAACTACTGATCTATTAAATTTTTTCGCAGGCACCATTACCCTCAGGTGCGTATTAGATAGAATACAAAGAAGAGCTTTTAAAATGATAGGTGATACAAATATAACGGAAACTTTTGCATTTCGTGAACACTGCCGCTATGTTTCTTCTATTTAATTATGTTATCTTTGTTTTCACAAACAGTGTTCTAGTAAAATTACTAGTTGCATTTTCCTCCCCTTAAACAATTCAACCGTAATACTTGTCCTTCTAGGAAAGCTCATCATCAGTTTAACCTTGATCCCAATTGCGGACGTACTGTCAAGTACAGGTAATCTTTGTTTTCCCGAACCTCACGAATGTGGAGTGCTTAACCCGACTCTTTCCTTCCATTTTAATCAGCCCTATCACTAATTCCATCGTAATCGGAAACTTCTTACGAATCCCTAAAAAACGGATCACAGAATCCATCGCAGTGGAGAATCCCATACAAATTGCAACAACGAACGGATTTGGTGATAGTTTTTTCGGGATTCGTAAAATGTTTCCGATTACGATGGAATTTGTGATAGGACTGAATATTCAGAACTTCAAAACCAATATAAGTATCCCCTTTCAAATCCTTCCCTATTTTCCTAACGCTCGTACTATGTTCAATGATTTTAATGGTAGTAATGTGCGTGGGAAAATACAAAATTTAAAAAAATGCGTCGATTGGTAATTACGACTCAGTGAAAAGTAGTCCAACTAGCCCCACCCTACTCACCTAGATGCCTTGTATTGACTTTATTGAAAATGTTCTTGGATTTATTTTTGTAGAAGTTTATTTTTCGATACGAGCATCCCAGATAAATAAATGTTAAAACCCGAAAATGAACTATGATTCCCCTAACTGCCGCTAGAGTTATTTTCTTAACTATAACAGGTACGAAAATCATGCATTTGATCTTTCATTTAGGAAATTTAATTAGATTTATTTTTCTAGAAGATTATTTATAGATTGGAGTAACAGTTTCCAAGATAATCGTGAGACACGGACAAATCTACATGTTATTCTTCACTGCCACGAGGAGTCCAGTCATTTGGGCGAAAAAAAGGGGTTTGCTTGGAAAGTTTTGGAGTAGTTTTCTCAAATTCTCATTTTTATAGATTTTAGGTTGCTCTTTCCGAATTTTCACTTTGCCACCTCGCACCTTTGCCGCTAACGCCGCCATTCAATGTTAAATGTCGAAAATATCAGTTTTTCGCATATAACTCCGAAACGGTAAACGGTTTCGAAAAGTATTTCATACATAACTTGTTGATTTTGCGATTTCGAAGAAAAAAAGTTTTGACAATTTTTTTCCTACGACTCACCATTAAGAAGACATCGACATTTCAAAAAAACGTAAAATGTCAAAAATACCCATTTTTCACGTATAACTCCTAAACGGTTCATATTTTTGAAAATATCTGGATGTAAGGTTTGTACATTATGTAACCCCCTATTAGAAAAAATTATTATGTTTTTCTTAAAAACAACCGTTTTAAAGATTTTTTTTTTTTTATATTCCACGCGCGCAAAAGGGGTTATGGCTACCCTTAAAATGTTTTTAACACAGCACGAGCGATTAGGTAAGTAGGAGAGGATTTAGAAGGAGATACCGATGCACATTGGTTTTGAACGTTTGCACATCGAAATGGGAGGGGAAAGTCGAGTCAGGTAAAGCATTCCACATTCGTGTGGTGCGACTGAAGAAAGAATCTCTGTACATTACAGTACGTCCGAAGTTGGGCTCGAGGGTGAACTGATGGGCATTCCTAGAAGCGCGAGTATTACGGTTAAATTTTTTAAGGGGGGGAATGCAACTGGCTATTTCACTAGAACACTGATTATAATAATAGCGATAAAAAAGAGAAAGACACGAAACATTACGGCGGTGTTCGAGAGATGTAATTATTTCTGTTATAGATATTTCGCCTATCATTTTTAAAGCTCTCTTTTGAATTCTGTCCAACAAACTCAAGTGAGTTTTTGGAGCTCCTGCCCAAACATGAGAATTGTACTCAAGTTTTGGACGAATAAAGGCTTTGTTTATCACAGCCAGATCAGAAGGGGAAAAAAACTTCTTGCATCTACGGAGAAAACCTAAACACTTAGCAGCGTTCTTAGAGACATCAAATATGTGGTCATTCCACAAAAGGTGGTCTGTGACACACATACCAAGAACTGAGAGCTGTTCGGTTTCCTCGATGCAAGTGCCGCCCATGGATAGCGGCATTGGGGGTGGGGTTCGCTTTAACGACAGGAGACAACATTGAGTTTTAGAAGCATTAAATTCTACGCGGTTTTTGATTCCCCATTGGACAATGCTGTCGAGATCAGAATTTAGTGAGCTTATCATACGCCGTTCAAGTTCCACATCCGAAGGTCATGGATGAGAATCTGTAAACGAATATGAGAAGCTGAGGGTACTATCGTCAGCAAAACAGTTTAATGGATTAGAAGTTTCAGACAAAAGATCATTTACAAAAACAAGGAATAGAGTCGGAGACAAAACGGATCCCTGGGGCACACCAGCATTTATTTTGTGGATTTTAGACTTGAAACCGTCCAATACGACTTGTATTGAACGGTCCGAAAGGTAATTTCTAATCCAACGAAGAAGAGGTTCATCGAAACCAAATGCGCGCATTTTCGATAAGAGAGCTTGGTGCCAAACTCTATCAAACGCTTTTGAAATATCAAGTGCAATAATCTTACTTTCTCCAAAACGATTTAAAGATTTGTTCCACTGTTCGGTGAGATATACCATCAGATCACCAGTGGACCTATTGATACGAAAGCCGTACTGCCGGTCATTAAGAAGCTTTCGTTCCTCGAGATATTTCTTGAGCTGGAAATTAATCAGCGTTTCCATGACCTTGGAAAGAAGGGACGTAAGTGCAATTGGTCGATAGTTAGAGGGTGAAGAAGATACGCCTTTTTTAGGGACAGGCTAGACAAATGCTGTTTTCCATCCACACGGAAAGAGACCAGTAGAGTAGGACAGATGGAAAAGCTTACGCAGTGGTTTTGATACTATCCGGACCAGCCAGATACTATCCGGGCCAGCGGATTTGTGTACATCGAGATTCTTTAGAACTCTAGCAACTGCACGAGTGCGAAAGAAGATTTGTCATAAAATCATTTACGCTCTCAAGTACAGGAGGGGTCATAACAATTTCTGGCAGCGTCGAATTAACAGCAAACTGTGCTGCAAGCAAATTGGCTTTATCTTGCGAGCTGACAAAAGGAGTATCATTGAAGACGAGCGTTGGAACCGAGGACAAGATGGTATTTCGTATGTTTTTTACAAATGACCAAAAATTTTTACTACCTTTGGGACATTGTAGTATTTTTTGTCGTAATTTTTGATCATGTAAAAATTTGGTTCTTCGAATATGAACGTTACAGGTCTTTCTAGCTTGTTGAAACTTTTTCCGGTTTTCCTCTGTAGGCTTGGCTTTATAACATCGGAAGCTTACTTCTCTAACCCTATTAACCTCTTTACAGCTCGAATCAAACCATGAGTTTTCTTTGGGTTTGATAGATTTCACCCTATTCGAGATAAAATTTCTCATTCCACAAAGAATCAAGTTTGTAATCATATCTGCACTGGCGTCAACATCAGTATCGAGGAAGCATAGTGACCAGTTAAAGCTCTTGAAGAAATTATTGAGACCGTCCCAGTTGGCTTTCTCGTATTGCCAAACGGTTCTCTTTGGGATTTTTGCTTTAACTGTGATTTGGTGGCACGAGAAATTTGCAGATATGACACAATGGTCTGATGAGCCTAGAGGAGATAATACACTAATAGTGTATTTATTCGGGTCAGAGGTAAGGAACAAGTCTAGAGTGTTGGCGATTTGACCTGCAACTCAGGAATCCGAGTAGGCTCGTCAACAAGCTGAGTCAGGTGGTTTAACTCAGCAAAAATCTCGACATACCTTCCTTCGGGTGTTGTCTGACCAGAATAGCGTAGCCACGAAGAATTGTGTACATTGAAATCGCCCGTAACAACGATTTCACTGTGCGGATAATGGGAAACAATTCTCAGGATTGAATCGGACAGCGCATCGAATTCGTTAGAAGTCGAATTACTATCCAAACTTGGGCTACGATAAATGAAACATGTATGTATGATGTGCTTATTGACGGTGAATTTTAACCACATGAAGTTAAAGTTTGTATTTAAACAAGATATGATTATTTTGAAAGTTTGACAAAAATTCTAAATTTATTGTGTTTCGCGATTTACTATTAAATGACGAAATTGTCGAAAAACAACTTAGACTTAATGTGTAGACCATAATATTTTCAAGAAAATAGTGTTAGCTCTTTTTTCCAGGCAAGTCATAAGTCGCAAGATATTGGTACTTAAATAGCGTCAAATGTCGAAAAAATAGGTTTTCTGCATATATCTTTTAAACGGCAAGTTTTATCGAAAAATTGTACGAGCAAAATTTTAACATAATGTAGCCCTATAAGCTTGCATTAACAATTTTTTTTTTTGCAGATATAATTTGTATTATGTCATTATTTCAGAAAATCACAAACAGTGGAAAAAAACCGGTTTTTAGCCCTTTACTGTTAAATTTTAAATTTTGAATCTATTTTGTAGATATTAATATTATCTAGAAGAATGTTGACAGTTTTGTACGTATAACACATCAGTTGCAAGATATTGCGACTTCAAAAATGGTCAAATTTCGAAAACAGCATTTTTGAATAAAAAAAAATTAAAAATAATATTGTATAGAATATGAAATAATGAATATTATATGATTATATGAATACATAGATACAGAAATATGAAAAACAAAACGTGAATATGTACAAAAAAGTTCCTTACAACATTTAACTAGGTCAATAATTTACGAGATTTCGAGATGGGGAGAGCAAACATTGTTGATCCGTCAGAGATAAAGTAAGAAAGCAACGTAAATGAATCTTTGAAGTCGGAATATCTTACAACTGATGTGTTATTCGTAAAAAAGTGTCAAATAATTCTTCTAGATAATATTAAAATCTATAAAATAAGGTCAACATATTTTCCGTCAAATTCGTCATTTAAGAGTAAAAGGTTAAAAACCGGTATTTTCGACTTTTTGTGATTTTTTTTAAATAATGAAATACTTATTATGCCTGCTAGAAAAAAATTGTTAATGCAAGCTTATATAGGGCTAGATTATGTTTAAATTATGGCTTCAGAATGTGCCATTTAAAAGATATATGCAAAAAACCTATTTTTGTCGACATTTGACGCAATTTAAGCACCAATATCTTGCGACTTATGACTTGCCTGGAAGAAAGTGCCAACACTATTTTCTAAAAATATTATGGTCTACAAATTGAGTCTAAGTTTTTTTCGACAATTACGTCATTTAAGAGTAAATGTGAAACACAAGAAATTTAGAATTTTTATCAAACTTTTAAAATAATTATATCTTTAAAACGGTTATTTTTAAGAAAAAAATAATAATTTTTTCCTATAGGGGGTTACATAATGTACAAACCTTGCATTCAGATATTTTCAAAAATATGAACCGTTTAGGAGTTATATACGTGAAAAACGGGTATTTTCGACATTTAACGATTTTTGAAATATCGATATCTTCCTAACGGTGAGTTGTAGGAAAAAAATAGTCAAAACTGGTTTTCCTCGAAATCGCAAAATCTACAAGTTTTGTATGAAACTTTTCGATAGCATTTACCGTTTCGGAGTTATATGCGAAAAACTGATATTTTCGACATTTAACCTTGAATGGCGGCGTTAGCGGCAAAGGTGCGAGGTGTCAAAGTGAAAATTCGGAAAGAGTACCCCAAAAGCTATAAAAATAAAAAGTTTTCAAAACTACTCCGAAACCTTCCAGGCAAAACTACCAAATGACTGGACAAAAGCGCCCGGTCGGATTCTTCGGGACTTTTTTATTTATGGTTATCACTAGACAATTCTGAAAAAGTGCGCCAATTTAACAAACTGTTAAATTTTTTGTTGAGCTAAAAGACTTCAAATACTGGACTAAAGGGCGGGTGGTTGATGGCCTTGGTTATGTTTACAATGAGGACATTATAGACGTGTGACTTTGGAAAAACCACAAAAAAGGCTAACCGGGTCAAAATGCATGATATTAGTGACCAATTTACGTCACCGCCGCGCGCTGGCCGCGAGAGACAAGATAACTCTCAAATCGTTCAGCTCTTGCAAAATGTCCATTTGTGGCGTTCGCTGTTCAGCACGAAGCGTGTTGGTAATGAACTAGGTAAATACACGTGGTTTATTTGCTTTTTTTTGTATTCCTATAGAAATGTTTTCAATAAAATAAACAAAATAACAAATCTATGTATATAAAGTATTTATAATACAAACCTGTGCGCTTACATGAAAAAAAGGTAATGACATGGGAACGTATTTGAATTGAATTTTATTGTAGATGGGGCTATTAATTTAATATTATTGCTTTTAGTTTGATAACGTCAAAGCTGGCGATGCAATGTTAAAATAAATAAATCAATTTATTATTTGCGTGCCACTTATGTACATATTCCTGTGAAATCAACCACTGATATAACGTCTGATGATCTATCAATTTAATATAAATCCGACGATAACGGAGTCATGGTAGGTATTGTTGTTTTTAAATGCTTTTCAATAGAAATCCATTTATGCATGGTGGATATTCGTATATGTTATGTACCTATCAACCATTACCTATAATCCTATACGTATCACCACAAATTAATAAGATATTGGATGATTGTTTATCACATATGGCAGCGAATTAATTAATTTTAAATAATTTAATTGTATCCATATAAAAAAACAGCCAATAATAAGCAACAAAATCTGATGCGATTGCTGGAAATTTACAGAATTTGTGGTTTATGTCATTCTCATTAAGCATTTCGTAAAACAACCTTCATTACTTTTGTTTAAATAAAATAAAGGTAGGATTGTAAAATTTCGTAGGTGATGTGAAAATATGTTAATGTTCACACTTAAAGGCTCTCCCAAACCAATGCGGAACATTCGTTGCGGCGAAAAAACATTCGCATGTCAAAATTTATTTACATGGTGATATATGAGAGTGCCCACACCAACGCGGCGGAGAAACATATGAAATAATTTTGAGTGACGAATGTTTTTTCGCCGCAACGAATGTTTCGCATTGGTTTGGGAGAGCCTTTACTCTTAAGTTTAGTATAATAAATCAACCTTTTAATAAGAAATTGTTGGGTTCAAGGGTTTTTATTTGCCGTGTTTTTCTGAGAGAGAGTATAGCAACTCAGCAAAAAACAAACAACATTCTGTGTAATATTTTATTTTGTTATTATTTTGCGTGTAACAATTTTGCTGAGTTACTATACACTCTCTCGAAAAACACGATTATTATTGAATCTGTTTGTGTGGAATATAAACTTCCAAAACACTCAAATTTCTACTGAATTCACCGACATGCATTTCTGAGAAAGTGGTCAACTTTCAATAGATTTGGTATAACTCGAAAACTTAACCGAATTTGAGAATTAAATTTTTGAAACTTTTTCTTGAAAATAAGATTTTCTATTTAAATGAAAGGTTTAAAATAATTTCAGCATACAAAATTAAAAAACGGCATTTTCCACACACGCTTAATATTCCAGGTAATTAATTCTGTGCGAAAAGAGAGTGGAGAATTCTTATCTGGTATAATTATCAATTTCGCTGGGCGAACAGCTTACCTCATACGAAAAGCAAAACGAAATTTTTTGTTTATAATTTCGTCATGTCACTTTTGTATGAGATTTGCCGTTTCGCTTGAGCTGCGTATTAAACACTCACTTAATTCGTTGATCTAATCTCGACATTACTTAGCTAAGGGGCGGGGCTCCCAACCTGTGAAAGGTCTCCGCCTAAGACAGCGGCAGCTTTATATCCTCTACGATCACAAACAAGTTGTCATTCGTGATAGCTAATCTCTAAACCAGAAGTTCGGTCTACCTTTGTGCTCCGAACCTGCAGGCTGGGCTGGAATTTGAAGACTCTTGGCTGGAGCGATTTGAACTTTCACCCGATGTGGTTTAACTTATATGTATAATGGAAGTCCACGCGTTTTCTTTTTACACAAAGTGGTTGTTCCCTCTTCATTTGCCCTCCTCGAAATATCATTTGAAGAACTTTTGATTCGAAAGAGCACAGTATCTACTTGCTCTCTTTCTCTACCTCATTCGATATCACTCCAGCGCTCTCTCTATCCATCTCTCTCCCTCGCCTCGCTTTTAGTCCAACACTGCCGTAAAATAGGAGGGGCATTTCGTTAAATGAAAACAATCGACCAATATTGTTTTGACTATTTCTGTCCCTTTCTTGCTGCAGAGATCTGACAGAGAGCGACAGGTATTGTCGAAACAATATTGTTCGATCGTTTTTGTTTTGCTGGAAGTAAAAAAATTAGAGAAGAAAACCTGCGGTTGGTGTTACGCGTAAGGCGGTCTCTTGTTTCAACTTGTTTCAACAAACCGAAAAAGCAGCGGCTAACTTTCTCGGATCTTCACTGCGATGGTGTCATTAATTTAGTTAAATTACCTTGAGGTAGGTGCAGTTCAATAGTTTGGAGAAGCTATTTAGTAGAAGTATACTACACCCCACTGGGCACCTTCCTTGGGATGGGATCTCAAAACTCGGCCATCGCTCCAGAATATTACCTAATCACGTTTACGTTGGCCTTTAAATTCGATGAAAAAGATTGTTAGTATGGAATTAAAATTCGTTTGGTTTTTCCAAGGATCTTATTAGATGTAAAGAATTATTGTCCTATCACTGAGCTGCTGGTCAGGAAGCCAATCACAGTGTTGCACAACGGTTCACACGAGGCTCACACAAAGAACGTTGGATATGATCTTTTATGCGACACGACGCGACGTGACGTTTAGTAGAAATATGCTTCGATAGTTCTTCCAAAATATCAGATCACCTCCCTTGTAGAGGGTGCATATAAAATTGGTAGTCGAATCAACTAAGATGCTTCTTTTCACCCATACTTGATTGATGAAAGTACCCTATCGATACATCTTCTTCTAAGTGAGCAGGTAAGTTTATTGCTCTTAATATTTTTTATAGCTATGCCTCCCTCTTCAACACTGGATGGTTAAACTCGGTATCCAATAAATTACTTGATGCGTGTTCCCTTCCTTACCCACTCGCTCCTTATGTGGTGCTCGTTTACCAACTTCTTGAAATGCTGCACTGTTCTGGATAGTGGAACTAGGTCTTCGATGACTGGAAGACTGTGTTCCCTTACACGCTCGATCTTTTGACGGTGTCCATATGTAGCTGCTGGAAATGCTTCCCTATGTTTGATGGTAGAACTGAGTCTTCATGGGTTGAAAGTGCGCTCTCTTACCCTCTTGCTCTTCATGGCGCCCATTTAGCGGCTGATGGAAATGCTTCTACACTATATCTTTTATTCCCTGTGCTTCATAGTTTCTAGGTTACCTTCATTACTTCGAAGAACGTGCGATCCGCTTTAAAAATGAATATCCAGTTGCTTGCCTTCTTTTTTTAAACTCAGGATTAAAATTGACTTTAGTACCAGACAGAAATGGTTACAGGCCAGGCAGTGTAAAGTGTAATTAAAAATGATATTGGTTCCATTTGAATGCTGCCAGCAGCAGCGGTGGTGTCGAATATTTTTCATTAAATGCTTTTTTGCTGCTTATTGAAATTAATTTTCAGGAAAATAATTGCATTGCTTAAAAGCTCTCGCTGTTGCAATGAACGAAGGCTTGTGTTTTATGCATGTACAAAGTTATCAGCCCAGAGTTCAAATTTTATAAATCTTTTTCGATGCCTATGCATTGTATTTTGCAAAAAGAATGCATAGTTCTTTAACCATTATCATCGTTGATGATGGTTAAAATTTTCTGGAAATCTGAAATTAAAATTCAGCATTCAACCATTGTCATACTATTATAAGCCTTGCAATTATTATGTGCACTTGATTGAGTTCGGCACTAGAGTTTAAATGTTCAAAATAATTAACTTCATTATGTATGATTGTGTCCAGGTAATGTGTTTCTTTATTGTTTGTTTTTTTTTTTTGTATTGTATTGAAGCTATGTTTTTAAAACCACGTTAAGTAATATGTATGTTGTTACCAGAGACAACATTTTTGAAATATTATTTAAATACAATTTAAGGTCAATTAATTTTATTAATTGATTAATGTGAGTGAAAAGCACGTACAAAATTAAAGACTTAACTACATAGACCCACTTTTGTACAAAAGGACAAAAGTGAGAAATTAAAATCCTCGTTAAAGAAACATGCTTGCAAAAAAAACATACGAAAATTGTTTTAACACATAAATTACACCACCTTGCACCTTTTTTCATTGTTTTTTTTGCAAGCAGGGGTCTTTAGGATAGATATTTATTTCTCACTTTTGTACTTTTGTACAAAAGTAGGCCTATGTAGTTAAGCCTTAACTCTTAAACAATATGATGTAAGTTAAAAGTAAAGAATAAAGGACATGTGAAAAACTGTTATGACTCGCGAGTACTATATATCGTCCGTTGTTGTGCGTATTACGAGTAGCGAAATACGACACGTTCGGATTTAATAAAATCTTAATTCACCAATTTGTTGGTATTTAAAGTGAATTTCAAATGACTAGTATCACCTATCGGCCGAAACGCGACTTTTTACCATTTTTACCCTTAACGGTTACATACAATTTGTGCGCATCGGTGGGAGAAAACCTTTTCGACTCACGGTACAAAATTCAAGTAGTTCCGTTGAGTCTTTGAGGAGAAAAACGCTGGGCAAAGTTTCTTCGATTTTGTGACGAAACTATATATCTGATGAAAAATCTTGAAAAGCTTGTATCTTTTTAAATATTTAAGATTTTGAAAAAAAAAAGTCTTTAACACAAGTTGTTGGAAATCTTATGCTAAACAATTTTTGTCTCAATTTGTTTTTCTTTAAAACCAATATTTATCGAGATAATTGAATTAACCCTTGAAATGCTCATAATTCAAGATGGCGACCGGGCCTTACAGGCCAGGCCGCCCAAAAAATCCATGTCGAAAAAAATAAGTTTCCTCGTCGTCTCGAATTTGAGGGCTGGTATTCGAAGGCTCTCTTGGCTGGAAAATTGTTGTCCATTCGCTCGATGTCAATGTAGTCAACATATTTTGACTTTCTGTACCCCATTTCGAGTACAAAAATATAGGCAGTACCACTAAAAACTGCGCCCCCAAATCATTCATTGTACCAAATTTCATTAATTACCGCCAAGAATTGATGTGGAAAAAGATGTTTGTTCACAGAATTCAACAAACGGACCACTGTGCGCCGTATAGAATGACTGGCAGTAAAAAGCTTTTGTAGAGCAAGCACTTCGTTTTGCGCGTAATGAGTTTTAAACTTTTAACAAATAGAGAAAATACTTCACAAAAATATGCAACTATTTTTAGGTGTTTAGTTTTTGCCAACTTTCCACCTAAAATCATTACTAACGGAAATAATCAATTAATATTACATATTAATTTATATTACATATTTCCAAAATAGCTCTATAAAACACGTCTTCAATAGCCTTTCAATTTTCGTATGCTTAACAATAAGGGTGAGGTTAACCGTATTTCTCAAAACAAACTCTGTCGATAATTTGCAACCATAAACCCTGCATAGTTCTTTGAATTCTATTAATTAATTAAGCTTAAATAGTTAAAAACAAATAACAATCAAATTTAACGACCCCCGGAAAGTCTTCTTTGGCAAAGACACTAATTCTAATTATTCGTTTTATAGAACGAAAACTGTTGTGAGTTTTGTTTTCTTTTACAAAGTTTCCTTTCTTGCTCTTTTTTGCACATACATACATAATATTTAATAAGCTTATTCTTTCAAACCAATTATATACTTACTCGACCACATTCTTATGAATGGTTATGGCTTTTGTACTCTAAAGCCTTAAACTTCTATACGCGAAGAAGTCCTTTTCCAAATAAACTTCTTGACAAACACAATTTAATTCATAAAATTCCACCAATTAAGATAATTTCATTTGAAAAGTTTAAAGATAATAATTTGAATCCAACTAAAACCCCGTTAAAACTAATGTTTAAGAAAAACACAATTCTTTTTATCTGCTTTTATCTTAACCAATAATGGGCCTATAGAATCAAAAACAGACAGTTTCAGAGTAATATTTATAATAAACGAAAATCTCCTATTAAAATTAGCTACCATTAAAACTTCACCCATTCGCCATTTCAATCAAACTTCAATTTTTATCTACAAAATAAATCTTTTCTTTTTTTTATAAAATATATTTGTGCAGCCAAATTAAATGAGGTTTTGTCTACATTTGGTCATTATTTTTAAATTATAATTTAATTCTCCCAAGTTTCAAGCAAAAGGCTTAAACAAATTTAATTTTATTTTTTCTCTTTCGCATTTTTAATCTCTTTTTAATTCTGAGAAAAAAAAAAAAGAGTGAACATTATCAACAGCATTAAACCTAAATCCTGCAAACAATTAAGGCAAAATGAATAAAAAAAAAATCTGAGGTTTACGGTCCAGTAAAGACCTAATTCTTTGGTTGGGCTAAGTTAAATCCGAAAGTGTTTTGAGTTTCCATTAATATGACCTTTTTTTCAAATTTTATTATTCTCCTGATATTGAATGAGATGGAAGAATAAAGTGGTTGTCATAATCTGTCTATGAAATTTTAGAATAAATCCTTATGAGGAAACTTAGTCGTAAATTTAAAATTAAATGTTTTATTTCTTAATTGTTTTGGTGTAGCAGAGACATTTCTGATGGGGTACCGAAACATGTCTAACAAGTCTTTACAATACTTTACTAGGGAGGGCCTCACGAGTGTTTGAAAAGTTTTCCAAGTCTTAATTTTTGATACTGAAATCCGGCAATGACCAATTATCTGATAAGTTTTCCTCGTCTAGATTTTCCCTACTGAAAACTTACCTTGCCAAAACTAGACAGAAACTTGTCAATTTTCCAGCTGTGAATCTCGTCAAATTTTGATTATTTAGAGATCTTTTTCTTAAGTGAATTCTCAATCACTAAATTCTTAAAAAAAAAAAAGCTACTGTTCGAAACAGTTTTTTCTTAAATTATAATTTGAGTTTACAAAAACCAAACCAAAGCGCCAGTGCCACATGTATAGAATTATTTTGTTTTACCAATTTTTTTCTGGACTTATTCCACGCCTTCGAGTTAGACACAAGTCCTGAAATAAATTTGGGACCTATGTCTAACCTAAATCGGATATAATACCCTTCTGGACTAATTTCCTCGCAACTTTTATGTATGCCTCTATGCCGACTGAGTTGTACGACGCCTTTGATGCAGCGTAAGAAGTTTGACCAGAGTAAAATCTAAAAGATGTGCTCGGCGATTTCAATGCTAAACTAAGGAAAACACGTTTTTAACATAAATTTCGAGATGCAAACTCGAGACTTACCAATTCATTGTAACTGCCCAACGAACAAAAAAAAAAAAAAATTACGAACCACACTGGAGAAGAAAATTGACTTTGGATGTCTTAGCACACCTCGACTTGTTATATAGGGCGAAAAGCACTCTGCTTGGCATTCACCTTCCAACAATCAGAGGTTCCTGTATTGCAATACCATAAAAGAGGCAATCGACCCCAGTGTAGGCTATCAACCACGCCGCCGAAAAAAAGAGCATGTGGTATTGTGATGAATGCGTACACTTGAAACAATTAGCATAAGCTACACATGCGGATATGAAGCATCGAGAGTAGAATATCAAGCAAGAAGAAGGAAGGCGTAACAGATAAGCCCCAACAGATAAGCAGTGTGGCGATTCAAACGACACCCGGAGGTTTTAGAAAAAGTACGCAAGACTTATTGGCTTCCGGTCTTAAGACCAGAACGCAGAATCACCGAAATGGGAAAAAAAATTTAGTGGACTTAGTCACCCAAGCTCACGAAAAAGTAGATGTAGATGTTATAGGCATCATGTAAAAAAGTGATGGGTCAAGAAAAGAATTGACTTCCGATCAATGACCATCCATTTCCACCGCCCTGTTTAGAAAAGGAAACAATTATAACTATTAAAAAGCTGCAATCAGCTTCGTTGACTTATAGTTGAGTTCTTCAAACATGGAGGAAATATAATTGATGGGGTGCATGTATCAAACAATCAATCAAATTTCAAATAAATGGAAACATCGTCGATGAGTGATCAAGCTGTTTCGTGTGTCATATGAAAAAATAGGGTGCAATAGGTAATAGCTCCTACCAGTCATTCCCAACATGAACACAGGGTTTCAGAAAAGAAGATGCGCTTTTATGTGATGTCTGTACTCTCATTCTGAAGCAGATACTACTCAAATAAATCTGCCCACCTTCTAGGGAATGTGGACGTTATTGTTGATATCATCACCCTATCCCAACGTGTCGTAAGAAGGCTTTCACGACACGCGATTGAAAACAGGTGACGCCTGGTAGTCTTGAATTAAACTAGGACAAAACCAAACAAAAAATATAATGAAATCAACTTCCTGGAACAAAACGTCAC
Organism: Melangyna quadrimaculata; assembly: GCA_949320155.1. Classification (NCBI taxonomy): domain Eukaryota; kingdom Metazoa; phylum Arthropoda; class Insecta; order Diptera; family Syrphidae; genus Melangyna; species Melangyna quadrimaculata. The sequence goes on along the minus strand of OX439483.1, from coordinate 201,645,098 downwards.
TATTGAGAGGTAATGAAGCAATTCGTTCACCTCGGAAGAGACCTAAGAGGAGATCTGACGAAGAACTGCAGCAGGAGGCTTCTGCTCTGTCGCTTTGTCTAAATAAATGGGGTAAAAACTCTTTACGCGCAAAGAAAGAACTCTACGAAACCCATATACTAACAGTCCTGTTTAACAGTGGATGGTCGGTGTGGCGACAAACTTTGGACGGTAAGAAGGAAGGAAGTGCTAATACTCATCCCTATTATTAAATTCGTATTATTAAGTCGTATTTGGTCGTATGTTGGGCTTGTGGTTTCCTTAATGGTAAAATTAAAATGTAATCTTTTTTGGTTCAAAGCTTTTGAGAATTTACGAATAGAGATATTAAGATGGTGGTATTTAAAATTAACAATATCATCATCAAATGACATGACCAAAAGAACAATTGCATTCTTTTCGAACAATTTTTATTCTTTTCGCCATGTCTTTTAATAAATATGTTGTTAAGTTTAAATACTAGCATCGCAAAGTCTTTATTCGTAAATTCTCAAAACCTTTACACTAAAATAGATGATACTTTACCATTAAGGAAACCTCAAACCCAACATACAACCAAATACAACTTAATCGCCCATGTTCTGCATACGATCGAAAGTGAATTGAAATCACCGTTCAATTTCACGTGAAATGAAATAGCATGTTCTACATTTCGATCGATTTTGAAAACTTCGAAATTGCTTCGAACTGTCAAATCTGAAGGGTCAACCATTTTTATTTTGTTTCTGAAGTGAAATTACTGCACTTTGAGCATGAATGCAATATTATTGACAATTTTATTATTTAGAAGACAAACTTTGCGAGACAAATAAAATACAATACATTTACCTGACATAATGTGAGTGCGTTAATATATGAAATATTCTGTTAAATAAAGTACTTTTTGTTTAAGTTCAAAGTGAAGTGGACAAAAGACTCACACTCGTCGTGAGATTTGTCTCCACTTGAGAAACCCCTCGCAAAATTAGGATCTTCCTCTATGCAATCAGGAATACCTTCTCGTGTCGTATGTTCTTATGTTTTCCACTAAAAAAAAAAACAACAAATAAATACTAAAAATCGAAGAAATACACAAGCTTACAGCAACTGTACCAATTTCGCAGACAAATCACAGAACATAAACAAAGTGATTTGAATGCGTTCAGAAAATGGAATAAACCGAAACACAGAACATCCATTTCCATTTTCGAAATTTCAATTCACGATAACGACACCCAAATTCACTTTCGCCATGTGAATTCTCAATAAGTGAAATCCAGAACATGGGCGAATAACACGAATTTCGTAACTGGGATGACTATGTCCTTTCAAAAGTCAAATTTTTCTACCGATTTTTTAAAGAGGGCGAATGGATAATAAATCTCCGAACTCTATCAAAACACAACGACTACATTCGATTGGCCACATCGAGCAAATGAACTACATTGGTGTTCCCAAGAGATAATCTTGGAATCTTAGCCCCAAAGTTTGGAACGGAACCTCCAACTCTAATAAAATAGACAAAACCATCATGGATATATTTCACAGCCCTTGGTCTCTTGATGATTGAATGCAACGTGCTCGGGATCGTGGAGAATATAATAAATAAGTTTGCTTGTACTTAAATTAAATAATTACCCCCTTTGTTTTATATATTTTCTTATTATGAGCACAAACAAACTAGACCAACTACCCTAATGCTGTTTAAGCCAGCTTCGAATCTTTTTCTAAGGATACAAATTAACAAACAAAAATATTCTTTTTGTTTCCCAATTTTATCTATCTTTGGCATGAAATTTACCGCAAAATTATGGCATGACAAATGATTTTCTTGTTTTATTCCTGAGAGGTATGCTTCTGCAAGAATTCTTCAAACAATCTCTTTTTATATAAAATATACAGATAGGACAAAGATATATAATAATAAGCTTACAGTTCTGTGTATTTATCTAGTGAATGATTTTCTCTTTTCTTCTATTTTTTTTTTTTGTAAAGTCAGTTATTCAAACAAAAAAAAAAAAAAAAAAAAAAAAAAAACTGCAAAGGAACAATTGAAAGCATCAACTTGATGAACAGAACAACAACACAAATCTATCGGTTATTCATTTGTGTTGGTCTATCACCCACAAAATACTATGTCTGTACCTAGAGGAGAAACACGAATACGTACAGGTTGGGAAAGTTCACCCTTCTAACCATTCCATCCATTCCCCCATATTGATATCAATGAAATGATGTTGGGGTTGGAAAAGTGGTACATACGGATGATGACACATTCAAGTACTCACGCACAAAAGTATCATTTTCCTGGTTATAAAGCTGGATGGGCTATATATGTGATGTATATATATAAAACTCTTCACATCAAGGGTAGAGCTTGATGGTTAGAAAAGGAAGAGAAGACTCCTAACACAATGAACAAAGTACCTAGGGTATACCGCCATTATTTTGTTCTGTCCCTATAGAAAGAATGTTGGGTAATAAAATCATTGAATAGCTTAGTCCCGCAGACACTCTGGGGACAACAGACACATACAGTTAGTGTTGTTTTAATAGATACACCTGGGTAGCATTGATGGCTTCTGTTTTTTTTTTATTGATGCTTAATGATATGGCAATGGGAATTGCCTTGTAAGGAAGGGTGTTGTGAGAATAGCGCATTGTATACCTTCTTTGAATATAATAAAATGACGAGACTAATAAAATAAAACAGACAGTGCTTCAGTGAGGTATATTTCCAAAACCGCTTCGTTATAAAGGGTTTTTTAGAATGTTGTTATACCCTAATTAATCATATAAGTATGTGCTATATACCCTTTAACGGGTACACCAATGGTGTTATATCGAAAATGATAAAATATATAGACCGAATGAAAGGCACTCGTATTATATCTAAAGATGAATGATACTGAAAAATTGAATATGAAATTATTTTGTGGGTTTAATGAAAGTGTTATGGTGATTTTAGTGTTATTATTTGCAATAATATGTAGATTTCGGTGGAATTTCTCAAAAAATTGTTCCGAAAGGACATCTACGGACGCAATCTCAAAATGGCAGCTGAATTATTGAAGAATTCTGATGACTACCCTTAAAATGTTTTTAACACATCACGAGCGAATAGGTAAGTAGGAGAGGATTTAGAAGGAGTTACCGATGCGCATTGGTTATGAATGTTTGCATATCGAAATGAGTGTGGAAAGTAGGTCCGGGTAAAGCATTCCACAATTGCGTGGTGCGACTGAACCTTTTGTAACAGTTCGGGGTACACTTGGTACCCAACCAACAAGCATCTTCAGCCAGTTCGGTCCCTAGCTAGCTGCTCCCATCTTCGTAAGCTACTTCAGCCGACTTCCATGCGCATAACTGAGTTGCGGTCGTGGTACACTTGGCACCCGAACAACAAGCTTCTTTCCATAACGAAGCTTCAGTACGATAAGTTGGTCAACTTCAACTTCCGTGTACGATATGAGCCGCAATTTCAATTCAGGGTACACTTGCGACTCTACATTAAAACTTCTCCAGCTAGCTCGGTCCCTAGGTAGCTGTGTCCAGTATCGTACAATTTATTTAGGTCCACTTCGACTTGTGTGTTCCAACTGAGTTGCAATCTTCCACTATTATGGTGGTGCTTTAGTCTGGGGTACACTTCGTACCCAATCAACAAGCTTCTTCAGCCAGCTCGGCTCATATGTAACTGTGTCCAGTTTCGTATGCCAAGTTGGGTTGAGTCCGACTTCGACGTGCGTGTTCGAACTGAATTGGAGTCTGTCTATTAAGGCAGCGCTATAATCTGGGGTCCAATTGTAACTCAACCAATAAGTTTTTTCAGCTACTAGCTCGGTCCTTAACTAGATGTTCCTAGTTTCGTACCTTAAGTTTATTAAAGTACACTTTAACTTGTGTGCGCACAATTGCATCGCCGTCTTGCACTGCAATGTCTGTGATACTTTTGACACTCAACAAACAAGTTTCTCTAGCCAGCTCGGTCCCTAGCTAGCTGTGTATAGCTTGGTACGCCTGGTTGGTTGAGTCCCACTTCACTTGCGTGTTCCATTCTGGGGTCCAATTGTAAAACAACCGATAAGTTTTTTTCAGATAGATCGGTTCTTAGCTATTTGATACTAGTTTTGTACCTCAAGTTGATTGAGTTCCATTTTGACTTGTTTGCGCACAACTGTGTCGCCGTCTTCCACTGATGTGTCTGTGGTACGTTTAACACTCAACCAAAAAGCCTTTTCAGCCAGTTCGGTTCCTAGATAGCTGCGTCGAGTTTCTTATGCCAAGTTGGGTTGAGACCGACTTCGACTTGCGTGTTCGAACTGAATTGCAGTCTGTCTATTATGGCAGAGCTATATTCTAGGGTCCAATTGTAACAACCAAAAAGCTTTTCCAGCTAGCTCGGTTCTAAGCTAAATGTTACTGGTTTCGTACCTCAAGTTGATTGACTTGTGTGCGCACAACTGTGTCGCCATCTTCCACTGTTGTGTGTGTGGCCCTCGACTATGGCGGCAATATATTCTGGGGTCGGATTGTAACTCAACTAATAAGCCTTTGCAACTAGCTCAGTTCCTAGCTATATGTTTCTAGTTTCGTACCCCAAGTTAATTAAAGTCCACTTTGCCTTGTGTGCGCACAACTGTATCGCCGTCTTCCACTTCTGTGTCCGAGCTACACTTAGGACACATCTAACTAGCTGGGTGTCTCCAATTTCGCACGTCAGATTTATTGAGGTACTCTTCAACTCGCGTGCTCGATTTGAGTCGGGGTGTCTTTTTCGTAAAGTCGCTACAGTTCGGGATACACTTGGGACTCAAGTCAACTGACAAGCTTCTGGAGCCATCTCGATGCATAGCAGATTGTACTCCAAGTTGATTGAGGTTCACTTAGGTACGCCCAATCAGTCGCGGTCTTCCTGTACTGCTTTTTCCCTCAGGAGGAGGGGAGGCTAAAAGATTTTCTGGCCGGAGCATTGAGGTCGATCTGTGGTGGATAACCCACATATCTCATCGTTGAACTTTTTTTTGGCTGGTTGACACCTACAATTTGTGTCTTCACAAAATTTTACTAACACCAAATAGCAAGACTATAAGTATTTTTCTAATTTCTTGAGATAAGTACTTCATTGCATTCTCAGCAAAAAACATCGGTTGGCATATTCGCAATAAGTTTTCTCCTTCTGATATCTGCGCTGAGCTGGTATTGTTGTCTCAGTTTATAGTGGAGTCTTGTCTTGGCACATAAAGTCCCAAACAATCTCAACATTATAGCCGTCTATGGTTCATTCTGCCGAAGACGTAGATGTGGGGTGTCGCTTCTTGATGATATCCTTGGCCTCAATAAATCCATCATCTTAATTTTCGTCTAAATCGAGAACTATTTATCTTATATGCAGACGGGACATTTCCAGGATCTTTGCAACATGCACTGAACACTGGCAAATACGGGAACATGCGGTGAAGCTGGGCATCAGTCTTTCATTGCCTCTGGAAATGTTCCTCTTTGGCCAGAATGAGGCAACAGTCTTTTGGGAAGCCGAACTTTTCGAAATGAAGATGAAATATTTGATTTCTTTCCTCAAAGCGACGAATTGGATCATGGATCAAGGATTGACTTCGGTTTCTCTTGCACCATTTTCTTCGTCGAACTCAAGCAAGCAAGCAGACTGCTGGTTTTTGAAGGGAGCTCATGACGCACGAGGCCGAACGATCAGACGGTCGGGTCAGTGTTCACTTCAGTACCAGTCAACGAGCTGCCTAGTTTGACACAGTGTAGATGCTTTTCAGATGCGAATTGCGATACCATTGAGTGTTTTTACTATTTTCCCCAATTAATTCTTCAGACTAACACTAGCACACACACAACAAGTATAACCCACACATAGATACAAGAAAGGTCTCTGGTCTAACGAGTGGGTGGTTCGGCTCCGGCGATCACACATCATGCTGAGAAAGCAGACGAAAGTCACCACATCCGAACGCAAGACCAGATAGTCACCCTAAGATATCAGATCGTTTGCGTCAGGAGCAAATCAGAAATATTCCTATCTTGGCATATTGTAGCCGAATTGAAGGCGTAGGCGATGATCCCAAATCACTTCTTTTCTTTTAAAAAACCGCCTTCATCCACAGGTCAAACGAGTTATAGTATCAAAACGGCGCGGCGCACTACAGCCCTAGTTGGGTCATCGAGCGAGGATGCTCGTGGCGAAAGTAGCTCCAATAGTTTGGAAGAAAGTAGCTCCGCTAGTTCGCGCTTGATTTCAAGGTAATTTCATTTGTTAACTGCCCCCCCCAAAAGTAAAAAAAAAGTTTGATTATTTCATATCAAAAAATCAATCGCGCTCAGACTTTAGTTTTTATTTTTAACGCTCTTTCCGGAAAATCAATTCAAACATTTTACGAACAGTTTTCAATTAACTAAGCTAAAGAGGATATTGTTTTTTTGAATGTAAACTGTATAGGTATACATTACATACGTATTTGCATCCCAACCAATTTTTTAAATGTAGTGTGCCTGCATATCATAATTCTGATTTGAGTTTTGTTTGTTCCTCAGCAAGTACCGTCTATGTATATAATTTTTTTTCCGTATTCATTCATCCAATACATCCTGAAACCAAATATCCGTTTCTGTGGTTATACTATGCAGCAGCAGCGCCGGGTTTGTTTTTGTTATAGTATTTTCATCTTCCATATTTTTGCTGGTCCAGCAGGGTTGAAATAACCCAGCGGATACAATTTCATAAGCTCACCATTTTACTTGGTTTCGAATCTCACCCGGAGAAGACCGACAGGGGGAGGAGGGTAGTAGGGCACTCCACTATATGGATATGACGGAAGATATGGGAGGTACTGAATTCTAATTTATTACTGCACAGGCACACATACAAGGCCTGCAAGCATGTCATAGGGCTGGGATATAGAGATATAATGTACGTACATACATACATATTAGAAGACACTATGTATAACATAGCGTGGCCTGACTTTAGTTATTATTATTATGCTTCAAGGTAGCTCGTGGTATTGTGCTTGGAGGAGTAAATGAATTTACCTTGCTTCTTTGTGGTGTATTCGCCTTTTAAAGACGTAACCATGGGCATCCACTGTGTCCTTTTCAAATATTCCGGATATCGAATTACTCAATTAATTTTAAGAGTAAAGTATTCTTCTTTTAAAATCGTGACTACGACAGCAGACCATGAAAAAGACAACAGCAAAAATAAAATGTGGGTGTCGTTGAACATCTGACATTTTAGGCGCTGTCTGTAGGGGAGTTTTATTTGGATTGAGTGTGGGTGTTCGATTTAGTTGTTGATTGACACTAAGGTTCGTATACATAATTATAATGAAACTAAGTATTTGGGAAAATCATTTATTAAATTCCTTAAATATCGATCTGTATCTTTATCAAAATGTTCTCTGTACCAAAAATACCAAGTTTTAGATTCAACCATCATTGCAATAATTAAAAAAAAAAAACACTTTTTAATTTTTGGTGCCGTTTTCGAGCAAAATGATATTCTCCTTAGAGAATCATATCATTACTGATATGCTTCCTACCATTATTAGTTTTAAACGGCCTTTAATTCTTAAAAATTGGCGTTTCGTCCCGGCGAAGAAACAATGAATAAGTGTTCTCGAAATATCGCTTACTTACTTACTTATGGCGGGGCTACAGTCCGGTGTGAACCAAGGCCTCAACCAACAAGCCTTCTCCAGCTAGCCCTGTCCCAAGCTAGCTGTTTCCAGTTTCACACGCCAAGTTGGTTGGGGTCCTCTTCTACTTGCCTGCGCCACCGGTTTCGCGGTCTTCCTTGATTGCGCCGCCGTCCCTCGGGGATGGATTAAAAGACTTCTCGGGCCGGAGCATTGGTGTCCATCCGCTCTACATACATGACCCAGCCACCTGAGTCGTTGCCTTTTCACTTTTGTGACTAAATCGATGGCGCTGTACAGCCCTTACAGTTCGTTGTTGTATCTTCTTCTCCATTCCCCGTCTATGCATACGGGACCGAAGATCACCCGAAGAGTTTTTCTCGAATATATTCCCAAAGCGTACTCATCGGCCGCTAACAGGGTCCATGCTTCTGCGCCATACAGCAGGACAGGAATGATGAGTGTTTTGTAGAGGGACACTTAAGTCATTCGAGAGAGGGCTTTACTTTTCAATTGCCTTCTTAGCCCGAAGAAACAGCGATTGACAAGAGTTATCCTTCGTTTGATGTCAGCGCTGGTATAATTGTCTGAATAGATAGCGAAGCCCTTAAGTTCTTAACTACCTCAAAGTTATATCTGTCTATGGTGACGTTCTGGCCAAGACGTCGGTGTTTAGCGTCCTTTCTAGATGACAGCATATACTTTGTTTTACCATCATTCACCGCTAAACCCATCTTTGCCCGCTTCCTTCTTAATGCTTGCAAAAGCTCTAGTGACATCACGCTTTGTTCTTCCAGTTATGTCAATATCGTCAGCGTATGCAAGTAAATGGATGGACTTTTGAAAGATTGTGCCTCTAGTGTTGACGTGAGAGTTTTTCACTATTCCAAGGATAAGGATTCCTTTTTTGACATCAAAGGTGTCGGAGAGGTCTTTGCCGACCTTGATAGAGCAGCCTGCGTTCTCCATCGTCATACTGTACAAACGGACAAGGTTGGCAAAACTAGACATTGCTATAGCTCGTCTCTATAAACGCTCAAAATATTTTCCGAAAAATTCGTCATTTAAGAATAAAGAGCCAAAAACTGGTATTTTAGACTTTTTGTGTTTTTTTTTTTTTTTTCAAATAATGAGCAAAAAACAGAAATTTGAACTTTTTGTCATACTTAAAAAAAAAAAAAAAAAAAAAAACGTGTTATAATTGTTTCTTGTAGGGATTTAAATAATGTAAAAACTTAGTATTCAGATGTTTTTAACACTTTGAACCGTTTAAGAGTTATACGTGTAAAACGAGCATTTTCGACATTTTTCGATTTTTGAAATGTCGATATCTTCTTAACGGTGGATCATAAGAAAAAAATTGTTATAACTTTTTTTTGGAAATGACATAATCTACAAGTTTAGAATGAACCACTTTTCGATAGCATTTACCGTTTCCGAGTTTTATGCGAAAAACTGATATTTTCGACATTTAACCTTGAATAACTATTGACGCGCACACGATTTGGTAATGGACTTTCGCTGCAGTATTTCTTATGGCAATATAAAGACAATTGCATTTAAAAACCTTCACTTGGATTTTTTTTGGCAGATTGGCCATTTTTTTTTTACATTTTGCTTGGGCTATTATAAAAAATTGCGAGATTTCGTTTTACGAGATTTTAATTTGCGAGATATCGTAGTGCTCCCAATATTATAGCTGCAGTAGGAAAATTACAAAGATTTAGTTTTTTTTTTTTTTATTTTCGAAAAAGTACCGCTTTAATGTGATTCTATAAAAAGAATGCATTTCAGGTATTTTGTAAAAAAAAATATGAATGTAAGGTTAGCCAAAACTATTCGATCGAAAATGGTTGATTGGATAATTTGGCGTAATAATTAGTTGTGACAATTTCAATTTTATGGTATAATGACTTCTACATAATGTGTTTTTCGTTGTTTTGTCAACTTTATGTCAAGTTAGCAGAGCAACACGTCAAGAAAGGTTATAAACTTCATGTAGTTTGTTGCTTTGCTTAATAAATTTGTCGATGATAAGGCGTTATTTAGTTCTGACAATTTCAATTTGGTCATGCAATGTTTTTTTTTTTGATTGCTCTTTTGCTTAGATATGAAGTAAAGTATCAAAGAAGAATGATATATTGAATGGTTAATTGCTTAATAATTATTCGTTAATTAGTTGTAATAATTTAAATGTTGTCGCACAATATTTTCTATGGTACGTGATGCTTCATTTTAATATCCGTGAACCCCACAAGAGTTCACCCTACCATTTTTATTGTGAAGAATTTTATTTGTGAAGCAAAGCCTTTTTTATTTTTAAGTTTAATGTAAATTTTCATAACCTTTGGTTTTTTCACTTACAAAGGTACTCAAACTACTTTATCCACTTGGTGTAGGATTTATTAATATTTGTAAAATATTCAATATTTTCATTATGTATAGGTCTCATTTGACTGATGTTAATAAATAACATGTATGTATTTCATTTAGATTGCGATATTTCAGGTTTCCCCAGAATATATATACCTTATTACCTACTTAGGTTTATAACTTCACTTTGAGACATGCAAACATATGTATGTACCTACTTATACACACCACTCTAGAAAGCCATTCATATCTGAATTTGATTTGATTTGATAAATGATGACGAATCCCATATCTAATAAATCCTCCATTTACGCTTAAATCCCTAATACCTTTAGAATTAACATAATATACAAATACCCAGCCAGACCATCAGGCATAACATTCATATGAAATCCCTCAGCTACACATAAATGTTGACTTATTTAAGAGTAGGTATATAGCAAATCCAATTCATATGTATGTACGAGTAGATATATTCCATCAAATTCATTATCGATAACATTTACGAAATCATAATATCTACAGGATATTGATGACGATAGCGCCAGTTGGTTGAGGATATGGTCCTAAATGAGACGTAAACAAACATTGATATTATGATGGGAGGGCATGGAACGTGCTTTAGTTTATGTGTTGTCGAATTAAATGTACGAGAGTGGGCCAATAAGTCCCTGAAAATGAAAAGAAGGAACGCTGTTTTCGGACAAAAAACTTTTTATTTCTCGACATAATCTACTTTTGGTTCGATACACTCCATTCAACGTTTTTCTAATTTTTGTATTCTCTTTAAAAAATAGTTTTTTTTTCGAAAGCCTGAAAATATTCAATTGTTTCTTGAATAACCTCAGCATTCGAGCCAAATTTTTCTCCACCAAGTCATTTCATCATATTTTGAAATAAGAAATAGTCGCAGGGGGCCAAATCCAGAGTATAAGCTGAATGGGAGAGTAACTCGTACCTAATTGGTGGATTTACATGTATGACTTCTGCAAAAAAAAAACATTTGTTGGATAGAGAATGCAGAAGATCTTCGTACATGCAGATTATAGGAAGTGCCATAATGCAGATATGAAGACGAACATGTTCATCTTCTTGATGGTTCTCTTTAACACGTTCGGGTTTCTGGCATGCATCTGTCCCGCTTTACTTTTCTTCTTATTTGCAGACGAAGATACATGTAAATGCAGCATAATTTATCCAATTTTGCCGTTGCGACTGCGAACTTCTGCCTTATCTTGATAACCTTTTCTACTTGCCAAATGGGGACTTTTTTTATGAGGATTTTTGTACGACACGCTGCGCAGACAACAATTAACATTGAACATTTTGAATGAAAAAAAAAAAAACAACTAAAGTGGTCTACCACCAAGTTATTGACCAGCGTCAAATCTTTCACTACTCTTCCCTCTTATACGGCCAATGAATTGTTGGCATATGAATCGGTACGGAGAAAAAAGAAAAAAACCGAATGTGACAACAGCAAGCTTGTTTGATCTGATCAAAATGCTAGACGTTCAAATGCATTTGATATGCAACAAAATCTGCATTGAGATGGCGCTTGACATGTGGCTTCGGTAGCGCGATGGTTAGGCCGTCGGCTCCAAATTCCAGCCACAGTTGATGTCTTAAGTTCAATCCCTATGACAGGCAGAGATTTTCAAATAAAAATGAACATATAAAGAGTCAGCACCACACAAAGAAGTCTGATGATCGGGTTGGCACTCGTGAAATAGGGGTCTTTTTTTAAATCAGCGTCGAGTCGCTCCAACAGTTCAGAATAATAACCTCCGGTAATCGTCTTACCTTTCTCAAGGTAATCTATATGAATGACACCTAGCGAATCCCAAAAAATTGTTGCCATCACCTTGTTTGCCGATAAACCCACTCTGGCTTTCTTTGGCTTCGATTCACCTGGAGAAGTCCACTGTTTTATCTGTTCTTTGGTCTTTGGTATGTGGTCACTGGTGATGAATCCATATTCAATTCACAGTCAAAAACTCGCTAGTATTACGGTTAAAGATAGCCCAACACTCATATAAAATGTTAAAACCATTTGCTTTGTTGTCGGTCGAAAGCAAACGCGGCACCCATCTTGCGGAAAGGTTTTTCATATCCAAACATTCTTGTAAAATTGAAATAAAAGAGCCTTGTGATAAGCCCGTAGCCTCCTCGAGTTCACTCACTTTCACTCGCCGGTCATCCAATATTAGACTGTGGATTTTTATCAAACATTTTGGGTGTGGCAACTTTAATCGGGCGATCAGTGTTCTGCGTCATTGGTGCTGGAGCGTCCGCAGCGAATTTGGGTAAACCAGCTTTAGATTGCTTCAGTAGATGGAAAAGTGCCCTCATAACATGTTTGCAGCTTTTGGTTTGTTTCCGTAATGGTTTCTTTTTGCGCAAAACATAGTGTTTTATCAGCACTCGAATTTCGTATTTTTTCATTTTGTTGAAAACTTTTTAACCGCTTCTGATTAAAACCGTTATAAAAAAAATAACGATTTGAGAGATATGAATACAAATTTCAGGACATTCATTTGAAATATTTTGCATTACAACCCAATTGTAGGATTTTGAGATTGCAAGCTGATAATTCTAAATTTTCAGGGACTTATTGACGCACCCGCGACCTTCTCAATATTCAATGTCAAAAGTGAATGTTTAATACCATATTTCATGACAAATACATACAGAATAGAACAGGATTTTTTGTACTTGCTTTTAACTTAGAACAGGTTTTCTGTTCTAACTTGTCTGACGTTTCTCACAAATCCAGGCAGTACTGTTCTGGTCTGAAAGAGGGAGTTCTCTGAAGTGTCGTATGATACTGAAATTGAATGACGCTTATAAAACTTTTGTTTTTGGTGTACAAGAGACATTCCGGATGGAGTACCGAAACATGCACAACAAGTTTTTACTAGAGAGGACCTCACGAGTTATTTGTAAAGTTTTCCTCGTCTAAATTGTTGGAACTAAAACCCAGCAAAGGCTTGCCAAGTGTCTGTCAAGTTTTCCTCGTCTAGATTTTCCCAACGAAAACTTACTAGGTGCTTGCCCAAACTAGAAAAAGCTTGGAATTTTTCCAGCCGGCACAATTTAGCGATAAAAAGGACATAACGTTTCATTATTGTTTCTCTTGGCCGTATTAAACAATATAAAGTTACCAAGAAGACGCATCTCATACAAACTTTGCGGGTACCAACATTGCGACCAGCTCCTAGAGCTTTTGCTTTTTATGGGCTTTTCAATTATTCTCTAAACACTTTTACAATGAGATACCACACAGAGTGACACAGCCTGCTTTTGTTGTCCTTATTATACCTACCCATCTCCATATAAACATTGGGGCATATTCATAGTCGCAGATAGACCCAGGTTAAACTAAACTACAGTTTAAGACAATTTTGGCTCAATGATTACAGACCGATTTAATTACAAATTGTTGGTTTTATATTTTTATAAGATAAATAACTTGGTATACTACACAAATACCTTCAAATATTTTGAAATGATAACCTTAAAAAAATAGAATCGACGTCCGAAAATTCAACCAAAGCTATGTTTGACCCAGGTCTTAAATGACTATGAATATGCCCCATTGTGTGTGAGCTGTTTCGAAAGATTGTATGGGTAAGAGCTTTTTCTCAATTTTTTTTTGCTATTTGTTTCGTTGTTTTATTATTCTTTAGAAAAAAGAGCTTGATTTTATTTTTAGATGCATATAAGACTTCTTGGTATTTTTATATTCTTTGGCCGTATCTACCTCGTTCAAGAAGGAAAATAAAAGGGAAGGCCTCATGAGTGTTTGAGAAGTTTCCCGAGTTTAAATTTTTGGCAATGAAATCCAGCAAGGGCTTGCTAAGCACGTGACAAGTTTTCTACTAGATTTTCCTCACTAAAGTCTTACTAGGGTCTTGCCCAAAATAGGCAAAAACATGACATTATCCAGCCGGGTTATCTTCCGAAAGCAATACAAACTATGTAACCCGTTCAGGCAGATATATCTATATAAACGTTCTCAAGTGTTCCTCTATTTTATGATAATCTATCTTTATGATTACGACCAACTATTAAGCATCTTGCTTGCATATATGCATATATCATTATATAGCATCAACTCAACAACACTGTTATTAAAGGAAAAGCAACAGCAAGCAAGAATCTATGGAATCAGAATCAGCATCATCATTATCATCAGAACATCACCATTATCTTTATCATCTTAGTAGCTGATGCTGTTGTTGCCAGTTGTTGTCAGCTAAGAAAATGGAATTGGGAACACCATCACCATGAATGGAATACTGGACTGGTATTGTATAAGAATTCCCAGCTTCTGTATCTTTGTTTTTTTTTTTTTTTTTTTTTTTTTTCTATTCTTATGTCTTCCTCTTGTCTATTCTTCCCGCGAAACGAATATCACAGATTTCTTCTGCACGTTCCATCCATTGTTCTATACAAAACCCACCCACTATACATTTGAAATGCATCTACATCTATAGATAGGTATATGTATGTATATAAACTATGCATCTGTGTCTCCGGTGGTGTATAGTAGAGTGCGGTGGGCACGCGGATATCTCTGGCATCCTAGGGAATATTTCAGAATCCATTAGAGAGTGCAGCGGGATATCAAAAGAATTTGCGACATTTAAGTGCACTTCTGTGCACCTATCTCATTTGTCTGTTTGATTTAGTGAATGAATGGCTGGCTAGGCGGGTGGTTGTTTGTTTGTTTTTTTTTTTTGAGTAGGGAGAATCTACCCCGTTTTTATTTCCCTCTTTTGGTGTTGCATTATCTTTAGATATGCCGTATATATTTATACCTATGGGTTTTTTTTTCGAAAAAAAAAAAAAAATGTGCTATTTGGGTTAACTGGGGTTTTCTATTGCTGTGTGCAAAAGTCGTATAATGGAAATGCAACGCTCATAAATTAAAGCGGTAATGTGGTTCTTAAAACGTTGGTTGGCTTTAAGTAAAGAACTTCTTTTCACATTTTGCCTTTTCTTATGAGAGAAATATAAAATGAAACGACGATTATTTAAAAAAAAAATGCAAAAAGCTACGTTAGTTGTTTCGTTTTAAGTTTGTTTTTGTTTTGTTTTTAATATATCTACTCGTAAAAACAGCAGATCCTTGAAAATAAAGAAAACTTTGGAAATCTAGGCGTGTTTGTAGAACTTGATACCCTACAAAAGGCCCCTTTAAACAAAATGACAGAGACAGCAGTCTAGTCTTTCAGAACAAATCACTCGTAAACCTAAAATTCTTTGAAAATTTGAAGCTGTTTTCTCTTCTTGCTGCATATAAATTTTTGTCTATAACTTCGAGGTATAAGCAGTTCTGTATAATCAGAAAACATTGCAGGACAAAATTAAAAATATCACGATATTCAACGACTAATTAGCGAAAAATTATTGAACTAAACACCATTTACTATATACAAACACCCGTATTCATAAAGAAAAAATAGTTATTTTAGCACCCGTGTTTAGGAAAACTACACCATGAAATAACAATTTTCTGGGCGCAAACTAAAAGCAATTGCTTACTGATCCATTTCAGTCCGGAACATTCTTATTCCATGGTGTAGTTTTCCTAAACACGGGAGCTAAAATAACTATTTTTTCTTTATGAATAAAGGTGAAAGTGTCTTACGACTTTTAAAGATAGTGCTTCTTTTACTTGATTATCAAGTCATAAATAAATATAAATAAATTGGATGGTGCAACGGCTCATGAAGCACCAGGGCCTTTTGCCTAACAATTCGCAACTGTGACAGGAATGGAAGGGACCTACAATTTTATGCGGAATCTGAACGGCTAGAAGATTTTTCAATTCCTCGCAAGAGGCAGTAGCCCTGAAAAAACTTTTTAGTGTTTAGGTGGACGAGTCTGGGAAGTGAACCCAGACCTCCAGCGTGACAGTCCAACGTACTAAGCATTACTCTAATGGCTACTTGATAAATGCACAATGTATTTAATGTTAATTAAGATTATCTACTAAAAACACCATACAAATTTACAATTTACTAATTTTGTCTTGATTTTATTTTTATTTTCAGGTAAGTTTGACAACAGCGATTGCAATTCAAATTCGTAAGAAACACAACAAAAAATAATATATACAAATCGATTAACAGGTATAGTTGGAAATTTATTAATTTTAACATATTATGTAGGTATAGCAAATATTGTAGAAATGAAAAAGCTTGACAGGGTTGCAAACTTGCTCTTATGTTTAAAGGCTTACGTAAAATTTCAAAAAATTTAATTGTACATTATGCAGGGTGATTCACCATTCGCCTACAGTCTCAACCAACAAGCCCTTCCAGGTAGCTCTGTCCCTAGCTCGCCGCCTCCAGGTGCGCACACCAAGTTTGTTGAGGTCGTACTCCACTTGTGCTCGCCACCTGTTATTGGTTCTTCTTCTGCTGCGTACACCATCGGGGTTGGATTCAAAGACTCGTCGGGCAGGTGCATTGCTGTACATACGCTCCACGTGCCCCAGCCATCTCAGCCGCTGTATTTTCAGCTTTTTTATCAGGTCGACGTCGCTGTATAGCCCGTATAGCTCGTCGTTGAATCTTCTCCTCCACACTCCTTCAATACACACAAAGTCCTTGACAATTTCGAAATTATATCTGTCGATCGTGATGTTTTGCCCGCGTCGACGTTGTTGAGATTCCTTTCTCGATGACAGCGTATAATTCGTCCTTGTCTTCATTAACCGCCAATCCCATTTTAGCCGCCTCCGATTCAATGCTCGCAAATGCGCCTGTCACAGCTCGCTTCGTTCTGCCGACAATTTCTATGTCGTCTGCATACGCAAGCAATTGAACGAATTTTTGATAAATTGTACCGCTGGCGTTGACTTGTGCGTTGCGTACAATTGTTTCAAAAACGATATTAAATAGGTAACATAATAACGCGTCGCGTCGCCTTGCCTCAATCCTTTCTCAATATCAAAGGATTAGGTGGTGTTCTTACCGATTTTGACGGAGCAGCGGGATTTCTCCACAAGTGGAGGAGTTTGGCAGGGATGCCGAGATATGACATGGCTCTGTATAATTTGTCCCTTTTCACGTTATCATACGCGACTTTAAAATCGATAAAAAGGTAGTATGTATCGATCTGGAATTCCTGAGTTTTTTTTTTTGAATCGGTCGGAGTGTGAACATTTGATGGGCGGTTGACTTGCCTGGCCTAAAAACACACTGATAGGGGCCGATCGCAGATCTTTGACAAAAGGTTTTAAACGGTCACACAGGATAGCCGACAAGATTTTATAAACGACGTTTTTGAAATATTAATTTCCAAACTCAAAATTCAAAGTACTTTTTTTTTCTTCAAAATTTAACGTAATCAGGTCCTATTTGATTTCAAATTCAATGCTCTTATTAAATCATAGTAAAATACTGAAAACCGAATGGTTCTAGGACGAAAATTTCAAAAAAAAAAAAAAATTTAAAAAAACATTTATTTTTATTATTTTTTTTTTTTTAATTTTGAGTTTGAAAATTAATATTTCAAAAATTGTTCACTAAAAGTACTTTATTTAAAAAGGAAATGAAAGAAGAAACTTCTGACTTTACATACAAAAAGTAAAAGAGCATTTTAAATCTTACCGTTGTTTTTTATTAATTTGTACCCATTATTTTCAAATCTTTTGGGTTCTATAAACGGTCTGGCAGGGTAAATGACACCTTCAATCAGTCTTGGACTTACGGATCTGTAATCAGGGGATCAATATCAAGGGCCGGATAAACAAATTTTTTGGTTCATAGAATGATCCACAAAGTTGATTTTTTGGGGTTTTCAAAATGCTATTACGCACTTAAGCCGCCAGCAGGTACTGCAATACCACACCTTTTGACTCATATACTTTTTTTTCGGTTCACTTTCACACACCAAAATTTGCTGTGTGCTTTTTGTCTATTACGTGATTCATCTTGTATACGAGTATTGAGCTAGCCGTTTGGATTCGGCATACAATATTGTAGGTCCTGCCATTCCTGTCGACCTCGCACGCGCACACAGGAATGGTTGCGAGTTGTTAGTCACTAGGCCCCTGGTTCTTCACGAGCCGTTGCGACACCCAATGTTTTTTTTTTTTTTATTAATACCCAGACAAAAATTTAATTTCAACAAAGTAGAATGGGCAAACAAATATGGGTGCTGGTCTACCTAGTGCCCAGAAACGAGGCCTACGAAAATGATTAGGTACTATGGAGTGTTCCAACGTACGAGTATTTTTTATCCTTAACAATGGGGGTTGGCTTAAATAAGCGACCAAAAAAATAAGAAAAACACTTTGCAAATTCGAATAAACATAGACGAATTGTTTTATATTTTCCCCATGGTTTACAATTCTGTGTCCATGTACAAAAATGATGCTCTTGAACTAAGCTTTCGAATGTTATATATCTCAATACTGGGCACTCGGCGCACAATTATTTCCATTCATTAAATTGGCTAAATCGAATAAAAAAAGTAAAATTTTTATACTGTTAAGCGAATAATTCGCCAACTATAATTTATTATTAACTATCATTGGCCGTTGGTATAAAATTTCCTTTATTTTGGGGTCTATTCACTTCATCGAAAGTGACCAATACTGTCATTTCAATAGAACACTATTGAAATTTATTTTTTCTATAATTGCAACCTTTGTTGCCATATACTGCCTAAACCCCATGGTTTACAGCTTCGTGTCCATACACAAAAATGATGTAATAGGGCTAAGATTTTTAACGATATATATATCTCATTCATGGGCAAATATATGTAGACCAAAATGCCTATTCTCCTTTCTGTGCAATGTTAGTTGATCTTTATGTGTATTGAAATTTTATAGTTTAATTGGTATTTTGGCTTTTATGATCATTGAGTTGGATGGAATTAATTATTAATTTCATCAACCCGTTTTTTTTTCTTAAAATGGAAACATTTGAGAACACTCATGTTTTTGTATAAAATTTTGTACACCCGTTTTAGAGAAAAAAAATGTTTCTTAACGGGTATTCAACACTCTCGTATCATAGGTACGGTTTTTTTTTTTTTTTTTATTTTAAAATTTCAAAAAATATATTTTTTTTAAACCATACAAAATTGAGAAAATCAAACTGTTTTCGAGAAAATAAAAAATCAAAAATGAGTTTGTAAAAGTGGTATTAACATTTAAAAAGAAATCAAATTCAAACGAAAGTAGCCCTTCCCTTAGTTACCAACTGATTTTTGTTTGTATCAAAATTAGGGCTGGCCACGAGACAAGACTCGGCGAGACTTTTGTAAGTCTCTTCTCGGTCTCGTTAAAATCGAAATTTTTTTTAGTCTTGTCTCGGCTTCGTGTCAGTCTCGTGTCGGTTGCATATAATTGAGTCTCGGTCTCAGTCTCACCTTTTTCGCGAGAAAATTTGAATTTGCAGTCTCGTCCTGGTCTCGTCTCCGAAAAATACTATTTCCGAACAACCTGTTCATTATTGGAACGATATATTTTCGATACGTCAAAATATAATTTGTCCCCGTTATAAGTTTGAATATGCGCAGAAAAAAATAAATATTTAACTGATATTGGATTTCTCAATTTATTAGACTCTCTGTAAAGTAAGTTCCAAATATTCAGTCTCGTCTCGGTCTCGTCTCCGATACTTAAAAGGCAATCTCGTCTCGTCTGGGTCTCGTCATGCGAGACCGACACCAAGACTTTTCTCGTCTCGTGTCGTGTCCAGCTCTATTCAAAATCGTAGGAACCGTTTTTGAGAAAAGCAATAATAACTAGTTATCCTAGTTTCGCTAAACTGAAAACTGCAACCTCGCAATGAAACAAATTTTCTCTAATTATGTTGTTCCAGTTAAGAAGAATCGACTGTAAGTACCTACTTACCTATAAGATTCTTGAGTTTGAATTTCTCTTTTGTGCTAATTGTTAAAAAAAGTTTTCATGACTTACTAGTACATCAATTTCATGACCCTTACCTACCTAACAAAATTAATGTTTAAACTTTCAAAACACCCACACAATGACAAACAATGTGCCACTTAGATGCACAGCAGAAAAAAAACCTTACAAATCACCTTGTTGAGCCAATCAAATAAATTCACCTTTACCTAATATCTGCACAATCCATTACTCATGACCACACTATGAACCTCTAGCATTTTCAGTAAAAGGTAACCAACTTTCCAGAAGGACAACGAATAAAAAACCAAGCCTTGCAACTTCCAAATGTCAGATATAATCTTGAGTAATTCTTACAAAGCATCTCCGTTGCCATGGGTAAACAATCATTACCTCAGTCACGACTATTCTCAAAGACGATGAATACCACGACGACGACGGATGGCGGCATCGATGCCGCCGGAGACGACTGGCACAGCGACGACGACGAGCGACGTTTCCAACGAGTCAACGATGACGGTGGCTTCCATTTCCCATATAGAGCCAGCCAACTATGGCCTGATCATTAGAATGGAGATTTATAAATGTCTTGGCGGACAAAGCCCACAAAGTAAACACGGAATCCATTGAAACTAATCCCCGAGTTATTGTTACTGATATAACTGTGTACACCACCCTATATAGCTGATGCTCATTCATTTACAAGGTAAACCACAGCCGTGGATATACCGTTGTTGGTGCTGAGATCCTTTCTCTTTAACAATAGCATATCAAGAGTTGGAAATTCTAAACCAGGAATTTAAAAAATTGGCAACGCAATCACAACCGACTCCATTCCATACTCAAAGAAACGCGCCACACCGACTAAATGTGCTGGGAATTTCTTTCAAAATTAGTAGCCATTAAATTAATTTTAAACCAAAGCCAAAGCTGAAGACCATCAGCGGGGGACACTTCAGCACCAGCACCCATAAAATTACGGTCGGGTTGTTACTGACGATGATGGGTAACTACAGTAACAGTACAGATTTAGTCTCGTTCTCATTATTCGCTTCCTATATATTCGGTATAAAGGTATATAGCCCGCGTTCTTGATGCCATCATCGCTTTCGTGAGTTTGTTCAGCGGTGCCTGTCAAAGTCGATGCAGTCACTGGAATTCGGTTTGAGTTTCAGGAACTTGTTGGCTTGGCTCTCAAGTTAAACTGGTGTGACCTAACTGAGGAAAGTATAAAGTTAATCGAGAGTTAAATGATAATAAACGTGTTTATATCGTTGCGCTGCGCTGCCTGGTGGTGATAAAGTTGATGCTATAAACTAGGTGTGAAATATAAAATAAAGGGTTAAAGCATTGAGTGGAACAATTACTCTTTTTTTTTCATCACTGACAAAAATGCATAAAAGAGCAATAATGCAATTCCACATTTGGAGCGTAATGTGACATATATAGTTACAAAATATAAATCCTGTAAAGGGTCCAGGAGAAAAACGGCTTAAGTCGCCTTAAGTTGATTCCGAGAAAAGCGATTAAAAACGGTGGGCCATTTAGAGCTTTCTTTTTAAATCATAGGTTATTATGACATTTACAGCTTTTTCCCGCTCAAAATCATGACAAGGAACGAACACTAAACCAAAACATTTTACACATCAGTTGCAAGATATTGCGACTTCAAAAATGGTCAAACTTCGAAAAATATAGTATATATATTTTATTACAAAGTCCTGTTTATTCGAAGTTGTCCATTTTTGAAGTCGCAATATCTTGCAACTGATGTGTAACCTATGATTTAAAAAGAAAGCTCTAAATGGCCCACCGTTTTTAATCGCTTTTCTCGGAATCAACTTAAGGCGACTTAAGCATATATACGCCAAAATGTGTGATAATGTTTCCTCTATAAATAAATAAATCGGGTGGCACAACGGCTCATGAAGAACCAGGGCCTAGTGTCTAACAACTTGCAACCATTCCTGTGTGTGCCTTTCGACAGGAATGGAAGGGACCTACAATTTAATGCCGAATCCGAACGGCTAGACGAGAAGCACTTATTCGTGACAAGTGATACTCTTGGAGGATTTGTCAATTCCTCGCAAGAGGCAGTAGCCCTGAAAAAAAACTTTTTAGTTTTTATGTGGACGAGGCTGGGAAGCGATCCCAGACCTCCAGCGTGACAGTCAAACGCACTAACCATTACGCTACGGGCTACTACAATTCAATGGACCGTAGTGTAAAAAAAATGTACTACGAAATTTTGGCAAGTTACCTTAAAAGTTGGCGTGTTAAATTCTCATTTTAAAATGATGTAACATTTTTGAGAATATTCCATAAATAACGGGAAAAATATAGCTATCATTGAAAACCATCATTGAAAATACTAAATGTCAATTTTGAGAGATTTTGAAGAAAAAATGAATGATATTTGGATGCCAAAGTAAAGCTAATTGACTTAATAATTATTTCTAGGTAAAACAAAATTCAATTTTGCACAACTTTTCTCATAAAATGACTTTAATTTTTTCAATGATGAACTACCTTACCCATGATCGTTGAAAAAATTAAAAGTTACGTTCTGGGGAAGATATGGGTCAAAATAATTTTTTTTTTTTTTTTGAGGAGAAATAATTTTGAAGTCGTAAGCTATATTTCTGCATTAAAATATTCAATGATTGAATTTTTGAAGGGTCTTAAAATCAACAGCTAACTTTTTCAATGATGAATTTCAATGATAGCTATAACTGGCCCCTTACTCGGTTTTAAAATAGTTCTTTTTAATTCATTAGAAAAAAACTTTGAATACACTCTAAGCTTTCTCATGTATAAGTTTAAGTTCAAGGGCGATGAACAGTTATTTATAAAAGTAACCACTACCAGGCCCAGACTACCGCGGGCCATCAGATAAGAACAGGAGTACCCAAAAGTACAGCACACCGAATTTTGAAGAAAAAAGGAGCTCCATCCATACCATGTTCAACGAGTGCAAAGTCTACTACCCCGAGATTACCATAAAAGAGTTGCATTTTGTCAAACGATACTACAACGGTACAGGGCAAATCCGCGATTCTTCGACAAAATTCTGTGGTCCGACGAACCAACATTAAAAAAGGATGGATACATGAACCTTCACAATTTGAGTGGCATGTAGAAAATCCACATTTGATGCATTATCGCTCCAAAGTTAATGTGTGGATCGGAATTCTGAATGGTAAAATAATTGGAAGATGTGACACTTAGCATTTATGGAAATATTTGGTTTCAACAAGACGGCTGCCCAGCGCATTTTGCTCGCCCAGTGAGACAATTCCTTGATGAAGAATACCCAGGGAGGTAGATAGGGCGGTCTGGTACAATTTCGTGGCCAGTCCGTTCGCCTAACTTAAACCCCCTGGATTTCTTTCTTTTAAGGCAGTAAAAGAAAAAGTCTACTCAAAACTGATCCAAAACTTAGCCGAGCTGCGCCAAAAAATCACGGAGGCTGTTGAAGACATCGACTCAAGGAGATTCGTCCGTCCTATGAACCGATCTTATTTAAGAAGATGTAGGTCTTGCATTGCCGTTGGAGGCAAACAATTTGAACATTTGTTTAGCTGATCTAAATAAACTTTTCATGTAAATTTTGTTGAAAAATTGAATTTTATTACAAACTTCAACCAAAGTAATAGAAATGAATCATTATCTGATAGCACGCGGTACTCTGGGCCTGGTAGTGGGTACTTATAAATAACTGTTCATCCCCGTTGAACTTAAAATTAGACACGAGAAAGCCTAGAGTGTATTCAAAGTCTTTTAATGAATTAAAAAGAATTATCTTAAAACCAAGTTACTTGAGAACAGAATTTTTTACCGTTATTTATGGAATATTCTCAAAAATGTTACACCATTTTGAAATGGGAATTGAACACGCCAACTTTTAAGGTAACTTGCCAAAATTTCGTGGTACATTTTTTATACACTACCGTCAATTGAATTAGAGTCATGTAAAAATGTTGAGTAGTAAGTTAAACAAAAAAGTGATATTTTCTTCAAAACTAATGCAAGTGTGTTTAAATTTTTAAATGCATTTGTTATCGAGGTTATTATTCAAGGTTCCATAACAAAAATAAAAATTGAGAAAAGTTAAGATTTGTAATCACGGCACTTGAAAGACCATCAAAGGTTGACGATTTTTTCGTTTTTTTTTTTTTTCAAATGCACATAACTCACAAAATACATGGCAACAATTTTTTTCTTTCTCTATCACCCGTTTTCGTTTCGACGTTGACTTTTGGGACACCCTGTATATGCGAAAAAACGTTTTTTTGACACTTGACGCTATTGATGTCACAATATCTTGCGACTTATGACTCGTACGGAAAAAGTTTCATATTTTTTGAAATGTTATGATGTTTAAACTGAGTGCAAGATTTTTTTCGACAACTTGTGCTTTAAAGAGTAAAAATTAAAAAAAAAAAACAGAAAATTGAACTTTTTGTCAAACTTTAAAAAGAATTATATCTTTAAAACGGTTGTTTTTAAGAGAAAAATAATATTTTTTTCTTGTAGGGATTCACATGGTTAATGTTCAAACTTTGTGTTCAGATGTTTTCAAAAATTTGAACCGTTTAGGACAGTGTTTCCCTACCTTTTGTGTGCTATGCCCGGCGCAGGGACATAAGCCCCAGGGACATATCGCCCAATTTTAATTTCTGGGGATTATGCCCCACCTTAGCATTTGAGAAATGAAACATTTTTAATAAATTTCTTCCCATTCTATTCTTGGGATAGGTGTTATGATCAAAATTGCATACCTTCTGTTTTCCTTCAGAAAAACACCCTTTCGACATCTATATTTGTATGTACTGTTTTGATCCTTTATTCTCATGTCAAATTAAATATTTATACAAATTTTCGTCAATATACCATTCTTTTAAAGGTATTTTTTAATAGTTTACCAGTTTTACTGAAAAACAGTCAAGTCTGGACAAAATGGATCATAACTTTTTTTAGGATTATTGTATCGCCTTAATTTTGATGTCATTAGATTCAGAATTGAAAAATACCCGAAAATCATGTATCATATGTCCAAATTATATCAACATACATTTTTAATTTCCATAAGTCATAGCTCCCCCTTTCCCCCTTCAAAAAGCACCCGCGGGATACAGATATTTTTATGGACTCTTTTGATTCTTTATTCTTTTGGTTAATCCGACATTTTTTTCCGCATGTTTGTCCTATTTTAACTGGTTGCTGAAATGATAATTTAGCCAGATTTGTCTTATTTTTAAGAAAAAGCTGGTTCATTTACTTTTTAATATCTTAAAAAGAAAAAGTCCTAGAACCAACCGGTTTTCAGTTTACTACAAATTGATAAGGGCATTGAATTTTGGAAACAAAAATAGTACTTAATCACGTGAAATTTTGCGAAAAAAAATATTTTTTACCATTTTTTGAATTTTTTTTTTTCAAAATTTTGAGTTCAAACATTAATATTTCAAAAACTATTCATTGAAAGAACTTTATTTAAAAAGGAAATGAAAGAAGGGACTTCTGGCCTTTTATACAAATATAACAGGGCATTGCACATGTTACCGTTGTTTTTAAATAATTTTTTTCTGTTTTAAGTCAATTTTTTAGAAAATTGCCCCTCCCACCTAACAGCCGCCACCAGGGACTGCAAAACTTGCATTTCTTTTATCACAGCCTTAAAACACCTTTCGACTCATATAATTTTTTTTTGGTTCACTTTCGTACGCCAATTCTGCTGTGGGCTCTTAGACTATGAGTTTTTGCGAAAAATCATCTTTTCTGATAAGGCGCATTTCCAAACCCGCAAGTTACTGTCGAGAAGGCAATGCATCTACAGAGAGTGACAGTTTGGTGCGGATTGTGGAGTGGTGGCATCATTGGGAACAACGTTTTGATCAACGGTGGGCGTTAATCGACTTTTGATGAAATGAAGACATGGCGCGCCATGCCACACAGCCCATGCCACAATCGATCTTTTGCGCACCAAATTCCCAAATCGTGTTATCAGCCGTCTTGGCGTTGTCAATTGGCGATTTGAACCCGTTGGACTTTTTGTTTGTTGGGAAAAGTAAAGCAATCCGAGCCAAGCAATCCGTGAGCTTAAGTCCGAAACCATCAACAAGGTCTTGAAAAATTGGAGTGACAGAATGCGATACTGCGAAGCCATCCGAGGCAGCCACTTGAACGACCGATGTTGTGTTCCATAATTGATGGGAATGTTTGGTCCTACTAATTTAGCCATAATGGACAAATTTTAATTTTGTTCATTTTATTCCATTTAAAAAAAAAAAAAACTTGTATTTTGGCCACCCTGATTTATGTACATTTTGTCCTATTCTACTCGAGCTACGAACAAAAAGATTATAGGTTAATAAATTGGTGAACATTTTTAAACTTTAAACAATATACTCTGGATCATACTTATACATACATAGAACATATTCTCTCCATTAGACTCTATATAATGAAAAATTATAATTTACAATAACTGTATTCATTTATAGTTAAGACACCAGTGTGCCTGCTTTATATGAAACTGTACACCGTTTCTCGTTGTATATGTAACCCTTATTGTCGTTCTTTAATGCCTGAATGAGCAGAACTTAATATTCGTGCATTTTCCATACAATTCGATTTTAGTTGAAGAATCTTTAAATTCCTTCTAACAAAAATAACATTTGAAAATGTTAAAAAAAAGCTTAACCTTAAGTCATAAAGGAAAAACGAGTGAGTTTTCGTACATATGAAAATCAAAAGGTCAAAAAAGGACAGCTAACTTAACCACATCAACACAACAAAACAAATGAATTAGATAAATCCTCATCCTCATATCCATCCCCAACATCAAAAAAAAAAAAAAATAACAACCTTATATTCGAATGATAACGAGCGATGATAAAAAGCCGACAATAAAACTACAATATCAGCTTTTGGTTGAACGAATCAATGTACTTGGACTTGGATATGAAGTTGAAAAAAGGAGTCGATTTCTTATATACTTTTCTGATGTCACAGATATTACAAGTTTATATTTATGTTTAAAAGGATTTATATAATTTCAACAATGTCACAGAACCTATATAGCCTCCGGGTTAAGGACTTTTTGTTTAGTTGTCTATTTTTCTTCTTTTTTTTGTTGTGTCACATAAAATTCGAAAATCTTTCGATGTATCTTAGGGATTCATTCATTGGCGCCCGAAGGGGTTTCGCATTTAATAAAAATACAAAAAATAAAAAAGAAGATACTTTTACACTCGATTTCATTCGGTTAAATAAATCGTCTCACTGGTCGTGTTCATTGCCTCAATCGATAAATGTGTTAAAATAAGAGCCAAATGTACAGAGGGCAATCCTATGGGAAACATTCGAAAATAATGAATAAATGAATTTTTTCGTTTTAAAACATTGCACTCTTACAAAAATACTGGTTAAGTTATATGCTGTCAGAAATCTTATATTTGTGCAAATATCATCAAGAAACTGTGTTTTTATAAGTGAAAATATGAAATTAGGCAGAGCTGATCTGAACGCCTTTGCAAATAAAAAAGGTTCAAATGCTCTTTGGTGGACAAAAAGTATAAAAGCTGGTGTCGTAACACAAATATTTCCAAACCAATTCAGAGGACGTGAAAAGTTATATCGATAGCCCACAAAATCGTTTGAATATTTTTCTTACGACGATGTTTCTATAATACTTTTTTCAAGATTCGTAGTACGAATCTTTTACGACGGGGCCTGTGTATCTATGAAATATTTTCCGAAAATGTAGTCATTGCAGATTAAAAGTAAAAAAACAGTATTTTAGATTTTTGGTTAATTTTAGTCCAAATAGTTGTTTATAAATAGTAATGCTTTCTTGTATGTGGACTATAATAGGTATACCAATAATCGACAAATTATGAACAATGATATAGATGAGCTAAAAACCTGTTTTTTTCGCTTCTTACCTTTTTGGAGTTCCAAGACATTACAAATTTTTTATAAATATTATCATAATCTATAAATTTACAAGTAGATATATAAATTTGGTTTCATCAACTTCGCCATTTAAAAGTGAAAGCGAAAACCTGTATTATTTATTTAGAGTACTTTTTAGAAATAATAATATCCTTTCAATGACAAATATCCTTTTATAGAAAATTACAACTATGATTTTTTGTAGATAGTCAAACTATCTAAAAAAAAACTACTTTGATCAAAATTTACGCAAAGTAGTGTAAAATGATAGTTTTTTGTATTTTGTACAGTTGAAAATTTAGCAACCGATCGCTTGTACTGGAAAAGTGTTTGAATTAGTTTTGTCAAAATATCATGATCTACAAATTCGCCATTTAAAGGAAAACACAAAGAACCGGTATTTTCTATTTTGACAATTTTCTTCAAATAATTTATATGTTCTAAATTATTTGTTTAGGAAAATTAAGTTAAAGTTTTATATACCCTTCAAATTGTGTTTAATATACCTTTTTCTTAAAAATGTGTCGATCTAAAGTAATTGTTTGCGAAATACCTTTATTTTTTGATATTTGATCTTTTTGAAATAAAAAAGATCAAACTAATTGTTAAGACAGACGAAACTGTTTAAATCGTTTTGGTATAGAGAATATATCACAATCTACAAGTTAGCTAAATATTATTTTTGTTGATTTCGGTATGCAAGAGTGAAAGAAAAACCCAGTATTTTGGATATTGGTTAATTTTAGTAAATTAAATATGTATAGGTATATATGAAATGATAGTTAATATATTCCAATTTAATAGACTAAAGAGATTCATTTGCAAATTGTGAAAAACTCAATTTTTATATAGTAAACCATTTTAGGAAATTAAAACCTCTTAAGGGAAACCCCTTATTTTTTGATTGAGTTTTTAAATTTTTGAAGTTAAAAAATTATATAACTAATCGCTTATAACGTTTTTATTGTAAATACATATTGTCATAATTGACAAATTTTTACAAACAAGTGTACGACAACTTCGGTTTTGAAAAGTGAAAGTAAAAAAAAAACAGTATTTTGTAATTTGTTTCGTATTTTCAAATTTGTAAATAAAAAATAACTATATATAGGGTAATATAATCTAAAAATGTAATAAAATAATATTTTGATAAAATTTTGATGAAAATTTGCTGAAATTGATGCTGAGAGGTTTTATTTTTTTGACATTTCACATCTTTGTGGACAGCAAATTTTCCGACCAATGGCTTTTAGACGAAAAAAGAGAGTCAATCTGTTTTATAGAAAATATCACGAACTACGAAATATAGTTAACATTAGTTTTTGACATTTTAACGAGAAGATGAAAAAACCGGTATTTTTCATTTTGAAGATTTTGTCAAAATAATTGTATCTTTTAAATTTGTTTGTATATGAAAAATACATTCAGCCTAATTCTAAATAATGTTCTCCCAAAATTAAAATGCTCCTCACATCAAATATATTAACAGTTTCCATTTTTTTGACATTTAGAATGCCAGCTTCTGTCTCGTAGTAATATTTCTCATATTCGAAGTTTGCTTAAAACAAGGAAAAGGGAACGAAATTCCCGGGAATTTAGAGTTTAGAAAAGGAGAGTAGAGAAAAGGGAAGCATTTCCCCGGGAATTTTCATTTAGAATTGGGCTGATTAATTCTTTATTTTAGAGGTTTTAGTAAGATACAAATTGTGTTACAATAACTCTTAAAAAATAATGTGAGGTTACATCATTATTTTCGAAAACCCTTCATTTTTTGACATTTGACATTTTTGAAGTTGCTTGTATAGACAAAATGTTATCTTTTTTGGGGCTTATTGCGAGAGTCTATTCGACTTTTTTCGATTATATCAAATTTGAAATTAGTTCGCCTTGCTCAATAGACTTTTTGAATAGAATCGATTTTCGAAAATAGAATATTAAAAGCTCTCGACTAGAGCCTTAGACTGAAATGTCAAATCTTCCCAAGAGTTTTAGAAAAATATAGTTTGACGAAAATTTGACGTTTTTTTTGATGAAATAAATAGTTTTTCTTCAAAAAAATTATAATATTTCATAGCACGACTAATTGCAAAAATAAACTCCGGTCCCTTGGATTTTAGACATTGGATGAAAATATGCCGACATACATTTGTATAATATTATTATGGTATATACATATTTATGATAACGTGGTAGCTTCGCAGACTCATTTAAGGGTGCAGTGGTGATTTGTGCATCTTCAAAATGCACTTTCTCTAAAAGCATTAATAACAGTTATAACAACTTGAAAAATCATTTCGCAGTTGAATGTAAAGCTCCTTTGTACCAAATATGACATTGCAGCTTTTTGCAAACGGAAGGACATTGAGAAAATTGTTGGACATCCATATAAATATCAATAAATACATCAGCATCAACTATTAAGACTTTTGGAAAAAAGTGCATTTTATGATGCATTTTAAAAATGCATAATTTCTAAAGAATGTATAAGAAGTATATAAAAATCTTTAAAAAAAATTTATTATGGTAGCAAATTTTATATTGCTGCACTTGTTAAGATGATTGAGCATCTTGAAGGAAGGACACCAAACATGGATGACGATATAAAAGTTCATATTGTAACAGAAGACATTCTTTTCCACTAAAATACATTCTTATTATAGGTTTAAACAAAAATTTACACAAAAGTCGATCAGAAATTCTTGGTCGAAAAAAAAAATCTATTTAGACTCTCGCAATAAGCCCCTTTGTGTAGAGAAATTGTCACAACATCTGAGTTAAGTTAAAATTGTATTCGTAAAAAACGTTATTTTTGACATTTAATAACATTTTTAAAATATAAATTTCATTTTAATGAATACCTACTGCTGGGAAAAAATGATTATATGTTTGGTTTTAGGTCCACGATGTACCTACAAATATTGTTTAAACCTTTTCTTGATGGTATTCAGAATTAAGCAGTTTACGTGAAAATCCGATATTTCGTTTTTTTTTTTTTTTTTTTTTTTGTAGAACCGATATACTATACTAAATGTTCAATAGGAAGAAATAGTCAGGCTGATTATAAAATTCTTGAAAAAAAGTGAATTCACAGTAGGGGTACCTATTTTGTTTTGTTTTTACGACGAGATAATTCAGAAAAAAGAGAAAAATGCTCTACAAATCACTGCAGATCCGCTTTTGCAAATTTCACCTCATCGACTTGTTGAGCAATTTTGATGCTCTCGGTATGGGTAATTTTGAAAGTAGGATAACCACGGATACATCATTACATACACTGAGGGAATGAATTGTTTGCGGCAAACGTAAAAATTGCCCAAACGACTTTTTCGTTTGCCAGCCAGTTTTGACAGTTCGTTTGCAGCAAACTCTTGAATTCGTTTGAGACAAACAATTCATACTGTTGTAGCAAAGTTCTATCGTTTGTTTCAAACGAATAGAGTGTTTGTGTCAAACGAATGTAGTGTTTCTGTCAGACGAATAATGGTGTTTTGTAAACATATTTACTGTTTGTGGCTAACGAATGGTGCTTTTAGAGTAAACGTTAATACTTTAACGACAAGCGAATGGGTCAAATGTTATAGAAGAAGATCAGATTGGTTATGACAAATGAATAACACGTTTGCTGCTAATGACTTGTACGGTTGTCAAAATCAATACAGTGACTGCTGGTTTTCCCTTAATTCTAAAATTATATTATTTTATTTTAATTGAAAAATATGTCAAGCTTTACTTACCTGGATTTGAACTGGTATCCTTTCGTATCGAGAGCGAGCATGCATCCACTGAGCTAATTTGCAACATAAAATCCTCCTCTATTTTAATTATTTTAACTATGATTTATTATTTTAACTATGACGAGGACAAACGAAGTATTTAAAATATTGGGTCAGTGTTTGTTTTAAACTATTACTACGTAGATGTGCTCCTAGGACTGAATCAAAACTTTTAAGAAAATCGTTTTGTTTAACACAATAATTGTTTTTATGCGTTGTAAATAAATTATATATTGATGGAAACCCAACATGTGCTTTAAATAAGTATTCAATGTTTATATTTTTATCATTTTAACTTCATTACTACAAAAAAAAAAAAAAAGTTTGGCACCAGCAGGGATCGAACCGGCAACCCTCGGGTCTATGCTATACCTGGAGTAAAATTTTCCATTCTCCAGTCATATGGATTTAGTTCGATACTAAAAAGATGTGATTTTAACTTTAGTAAAATGTAAGGGGATAGTACGATGCTTAACTCGTTTAAAATTTGCAAAACACAATTTTTAACCTAGTATTATACTAAAATTGATTTAACATCGTACTTAATCATCTAAAATTTTGCACCATTGTTTTTCGAAATGAACAACGGAGATGTGGGTAATTTGTATTAATTTTGAAAATTGAACTTTTATTTTGAATGTAATTATTTTAACAATTATTTTTAATGCAAAGATTTTTAAACTAGCATTTATTTTATTTTTTAATGCAAATATTTTCGAGTTTTGACTTTGCTATTTTTTAAAGCAACAAATTTTCAATTTTAAATCGCATTCTTTTTCAATGCAACATATTTTCAATTGAAATTTGATTTTTTGTACAAGTAGTGCTGAACTTCAGAACAATACCAAATACATAATGCAAAACATGTATTGAAACGTAACCAATACTTGCCCTATAGATTACCTGAAATTGGGTAGATAGGATTTAAACAAATAAAATACTTTTTCCAAATAGGAAATTTATTGCTGCAAGCGAATTTCTTTTAAAGAAACCTAAAATCAAAAATTCTTTCACCTCAAAAGCATGAAATGTTTACGACAAGCATTAAGTTAATTTGTAAAAATAAGATTTAAAAATATATACCCTGCAATCAATCAATCGTTTGCTACAAATAAGTTTACTTTCTACGAATTGTAATTTCTAACAATTGTAATTTATATAGTAAACGTAAAACTTTTTGCAGCAAACTGCATTTCAAAAGCTTAATTCGCAATCTATTCATTCGTTTGCCGTAAACAATTACACTTGCTGGCAAACATCATGTCGTTTGAATTTGGGAAACATTGTCATTTACTGTAATCAACCCAGACAAATTGAGCTCCGAACGAATGGGTTACTTGTTATATGTTTGATGCAATGGAATT
Source organism: Melangyna quadrimaculata (assembly GCA_949320155.1). Lineage (NCBI taxonomy): Eukaryota > Metazoa > Arthropoda > Insecta > Diptera > Syrphidae > Melangyna > Melangyna quadrimaculata. The sequence continues at coordinate 201,612,052 of OX439483.1, read as the reverse complement.
ACTTTCTTGTGGCGACTGTAATACAATTGCTACAAATGAAATACGTTTGCAGGGATTGTAAAACATTTCCAGCAAATGTATTACAATTACAGCAAACGAAATTCGTTACTCGCAAACGCAAAAAAAATATTAATTTTCTCAGTGTACATATCTGGTCCGCAACACTTTGTTTATCGAACATTTTTGACTCATGGAAGCCAATAGTTCGTGCATTGAATATAGTAATTTGAGGTAATGTGGTATAGCTCGGGAATGTGGTATAGGCAGTTTTTTTGTTCGTAAACCAAGCAACCAACTGGAAGTTTGGTATGCCTTGTTTATACATCCTCCGCTCGAGTTTTTTTTTTGTAAAGGATGTTCGAATTTTCTATGAATTGGGTTTCCGTTTGAAATGTAATATGTGAAAAACTAATTTTTTGACAATATTGTACTTGAATATCTTTTGTATGTGCCCCAGTGCCGGACTTTTCAGACGATACGCCTTTCTGATGCAAAAATAAAGAAAACTACTTGTAAATGGACATTTTTCATGAAATTTATAGATATTAAATAAAATCTTATAATTTAATCGAAAATAGTTCTAAGTATTATGAAATCTGCCCCACTGTGTATGGGCTGAGAAAAATAAAAATAGGCTTTAGTGCTAGATATAAATTAATGTGAGGCTGCGAACACATCAAATAAGCCGGGTATTAATCGAGACCCATCGAACATCTGGCCATAAACCACCGAACCGACTATACCTACTGTGACTGACCGACACGCCCCGACTGCCGAACGCGACCAACAAACCTATTAGTAAACATGCATTGTGTGCACATGATCAATTTTAAAATTTAATCAATTAGCACTCAGTAAGCAGTTCAATTGTATAAAATACTGTTTCTGCAGAGAAAGTTTTATTAGTCCTTGCCTATACGGTCCGGGTAAACATAGAACGCACAATATAAATTAAATTGAAATAAAATAATTTAATTACCAAGCCGCATCTGTCAACTGTCACTTTGTTTTTAATTTATTTGTTTTTCGTATTTGCTTTCATGTTTTTTATTTTTGTAGTGTTATTCAATATTACTTTAGTAGATATGTATATTTTAAAATTTCGTTAATGTTTAATTTGTTTTTATTTTTGTAGATTTAATACTTTGTTTTGTTTGATACTTTTTTTGTGGCAAAACAAACCAAAAAAAACAACATAAAACAGCTACTGCTGTTTGCGATGGAATTTAATTGCTTTCATTTGTGTTAATAATGAGTTTTAAGTATATAATGTATGTAGGTATACATATCCATGTGTCGATTTATGCTCTTAGGAAACGCTGATATTATGCTTTCATGTACAAAACAAAATTTAATTGGACATATCGCATAAACAAAGGAAATATCAAGTGGTTGGGGCTGGCTATATGGAATTTCAGTCAATAGCCTGATGGAATGTTATGATGTTTGCGTGTCAAACTTGGCTACTATATTTCCACTTGAAAATTATGTTTTCAATTTAAATGTGTGTTTAAATATATATATTTATTATGGGTGGGTAATGAGAAAAGGTAAGACAATTATTGGAAAATTATACGGCTATTAATGATGTGTGTGAGTTAAGTTAGCATTACATTTTTAGGAAACTCGAAAAACTAATATGCATTAAATGTTTCAGCGTCTAAATTTTTGCATTTAAATATGTCTTGTACGAAGCTTTGCTCCAAACAAGTAATGAGCAGTTTAGTAGAAACAAGTAATGAGCAGTCGAAACAAGTAATGAGCAGTTTAGTAGAGAGTTCAAAAGTCAAAGATTTTTTTTTTTTAAGAAAACTCGTCTGGCATTATTTCTGTTTCACATGAAACAATGTATAAGCTTGAACGTATTCAAAAATTAGCTTTGCCAAACTAAATTTATATAATTTTCGTCTTCAGCATGTACAATGTGTACAAAAATTTACAATCTAGTTTTCGGCAAGGCACTAGAGAGTCTTACATTGACTCTGGCAAGGGGCTAACAAGGGTTAGCAAAGGCTAGAACAAGGGCCTTGGCAATTGAGAACCCTTTTGCCTCATCAGACCAAAAAAATTGGCTTATGTGGGGCTTGATCCCACGATCTTCTGCTTGTCAGTCCAATGCGCTAACCACTGGGGTAACTGGCTACGCAAGAATTCAATGTCGTATAAGTGAATATAATTCATACCATATTACATAACAAATACTTACAGAATAGAACAGGATTTTATGGTAGAACAACAGGTAGAAGAACAGGTTTTTCTTTTCTAACTTGTCTAAAGTTTCTCACAAATTTGTACTATACTGATATGAAAAAGAAGACAAAGGAAAGAGAGAAAAAAGTGTCGTAGATACTGAAATTGTAAGGTGCTTATAAAGTTTTTATTTTTGGTGTACAAGAGATATTCCTGATGGGGTACGAAACATGTCCAACAAGTTTTTACTAGGAAGGGCCTCCCGAGTGTTCGAAAAGTTTCCCTCGTCTAAATTTTTTGTACTGAAATCCACCAAGCGTACCTGACAAGTTTTCATCGTCTAGATTTACCCTACTGAAAACTTACTAGGGCCTTGCCCAAATTAGACAGAAACTTGGAATTTTTCCAGCTGGACAAGAATACTTTTTTAAAGTCAAAATTTGTAGACCAGTTATTGACCTTATTTGCATGTATTGATCTGACATTTTAAGCCTCAAGTAATTAACCTCAACAGGGTAGCCAAATCGTCCTTTTTTCAATTAACAGCGTTGAATCACTTTAACATTGTATTTACATTTGTATGTCTATCAGGTAGTTAGAAGTTCAATTTTGTCACCAAAAATAAATTTTTACAAAATAAATTTTGTTGCAAATTGAATAAGCTTCATTTTTCCACTAAGTTTTTTTTTTTTTGATAGGACGAACAGTTTTCAAGACTTTTCAAACTTAATAAACTGCAAGAATTACATGTTTCACTTAACTGCAGGTAGAGTACAAGATACATACATATATTACAGGTTATATCACTAGCGTTTTCATTTTTGTTCAGTTCTGCGCATGTTGTTAAAATCGATAGTAAAAAAATTGAATTTCAAACAATCACCACAAATTTGTTTTTGTTTACTATGTACTTACACAAGGGGCAGCCGTCTTGAAATTTGACAAGCTGCGCCTGATAATACCTTAAGCTACTATTAGACGGTCAACGCAAATGGTCAATGCGTTGACTCTCTGACGTCACCAAAAAAACGGTCAAAGCACTGACATGGCAACGTCAACGCTCACCGTGTCAACACCTGAAATATTGACGATCACACAAATGACACAAGTCCGTCAATGTTATCCCAAAATGCGTTGACAGGTAATATGTGTCAACGGGATTTATCCAAATCGGTGTCAATGCGCTGACAAGTAATCGTTGACGATCACACGGCTTGACCATGTTCACGCGCTCTGACCGTTGACAAAAGTACAAATCTGTAATTTTTTGAGTTGACGTTCACACAAAGTGGCGGCTGTGACACAGTCAAATAAATGTATGTATTTCGGTTTAAATTTTTTTTTAAAGCAAGGAAAAATAATTAAAGCAAATGAAATGGAAATGGCAATTTTAGCCACGTATTTAATTGATACAACCGACTTAGTACAGGTAATGGGGAAAAATCTGAAAAAAGTTTTGACGTCTGAAAAGTTTGAATTCAGTTTTGAAGAGGGGTTGCTTTTCAGCATAAATCTAGATTTGCGGGATTTTTGGTCTTGTGGGACGTCCGCCATCTGGGACAAATGACTTTTTTTGATAATTTGCATTTTTCTCACTTCCTGTGCTTTTTTCTGAAAAAAATATTTTAGACTTTTTTGTTTCAATTTAAATTTCCTAAAAATCGGTATATAAATTATTTTTCTGGTGTAGATAGTTCAAAAGTTATTAATGAAAAACGAGTACAAAATTAGGCCTTACGGGCTTAGTCTTAAATACTTTTTTGATTTGCATAAGGTGTACGAATAGGCCAGGGCGTGGAGGTTGAGTTAAGATAAGAAAAAATTAGTACGGGAGGGGGTCTATTCCCCCCGTTTAGGCAGAAGGGGCAATTTACTAAAAAAATTACTTAAAATTTAAACAAAATTATTAAAAATCAACGGCAACACTCAAAATACCATGTATTAGCTTTTTTGAAAGCCAAAAACCTATTCTTTAATTAATTTTTTAAATCAAGTTGTTTGAGCAAACAGTTTTTGAGAAAATAATTTTCAAACTCAAAATTAAAAAAAAAACTTTTGTTTCTTCTTTCCAAGATGGTGGACGCCCCACAAGACCAAAAATCCCGCAAATCGAGGTTTATGCTAAGAAGCAACCCCTCTTCAAAACTGCATTCAAACTTTTCAGACGTCAAAACTTTTATCAGATTGCCCTTATTTGACACCCCGTTGCCTGTACTAACTAGTTTATAGTCGCTGCATTCTCCATCCCAAAGCGCTGGTCGTTTCTCTACTGCCACAATCAAAGCAGAGACCTCGTATTGTGTGGTCCACGAGTAAAGTAATTTTCTTTTACGTTTCTCCGACAACTTTTACTTTGATTCATCAGCAGGACGCGCATTTACTTATCCGACTCACCGGTGCTTTGCCTCATTTTCTTTAACTCAAACTAATTAAACTTTAAATAATTTTGTTTGGAAAGGTTTTGTTTTCTTTTATATTGCTGTTATCTTTTTGTTGCTGTTTCTTTAGATGAAAAGAATGTCAACGCCAGCTACTTTGACACAGCAGAAAATTATAGCGTGTCAATGTTGGTACCTGGACAACGCGTTGACGGGCAGTCAGGAAATATCTGTCAATGTGTCCGAAAAATTCTGATGGGGTGATTACACGGTAAATGAAAACAGTCAACGCGTTGACTTTTCAAACCATGTCATCGCAAGTGTCAACGCTGATGTCAGTCCGTTGACAACGTTTTGCAATGACGAATCACACGACTTGAAAGCCGTGGGACAGGATTTGACGTCATTCTGACGTCAGAGAGTCAATGCGTTGACCATTTTCGTTGACCGTCTAATCATAACTTTAGATATGTGTACTGTGGGTAGACTATACATCAGATATTCATGGGGTTTCGGTACGCCTAGTGCATTTTATTTTATCGTTAAATTTCCACATAATTACTTCACTAACTATGTAAAGGGTGGGACCAAATACAAGTTTCTTTTTAGAATGCAATAAAATAAAAACAAAATTTAACTTTTTCCATGTATTATGGCTTTATTAGAAAGAGCAAACATTGCCATAAATTATGGAACACAAGGTCGTTCAAGTGCCTGCCTCAGCTGTCTTCGCAGTAGCGCATTCTGTCACTCCAACTTTCCAAGACATTGTTGATGGTTTCGGGCTGTACAGATTGCTTGGCATAACATTTGTGCTTCACGGTTCCCCACAAAAAAAAGTCGAAAAGGGTCAAATCGCAGCTCCGAGGCGTCCAATTGACATCGCCAAGATGGATGATAACACGATTTGAGAATTTGGTGCGCAAAAAATAGATTGTGGCATGCTGCACCATCCTGTATGAATCAGAGGTCGTCCAAATTCATGTGTTTAATTTAATTAAAAAAAAGGCGGTTAACATGGCTCTGTAACGCCCACCGTTGACCGAAACGTTGTTCCCAGCTTCGTTCTCGAAGAAAAATAGTCCAATCATGAACCTAACCTAGCCGCCGAGATGAAAATACGCCTCCTAAGAAAAGATGATTTTTTCGCCCAAAATCTTTGTCCAATTCATCTTTTGCACAAACTTGCGTACAGAGGGCGTGGTGGGTGCTTCATTTCCGCCAAAACTTCTTTTCAAAAAACGCACTGTTCGCGCTACATAGCACTCACTTTAATAATAAGTTTTCAATATTTTCCAACGTTGTTCAAATGTTAAGTGACTCATTTGGTTCCTCGGGAATATGATACTGACTTTCTGTCAAGATTTCGGGAAGAAACAGCTGTTATTGTCAAACCACCCTTTCGGTATAAAGGCACCAAATTTTCCTGTCCTGTTCTCACCGCTGTTCTTAGCTCTTAAAAGAGAAAAAGTACTAACATAATAGTCATCTATTTTTTTCCAATACTTTTTACACGGATTTATCCATTCATTGGGAAACTTTTGTTCGGTCTTTGATGGCTTTGATGATCAAAATTCATCTTCAATCCACGCCCACCTCTTACGACCATCATTTATTTATAAAGTTTACTAATAATACCTTCCTATATCATCTCATTCAATAATGAGTGTGTTGAATTGAATTAGTTTGAAATATCGTTTACCAACGTAATTAAGTTTGTAATGCACTTTAACAGATTGCACTCAACACAAATACCAAATGAACCCTATTCCAAGAAGAGCTTCAATTGAAGAAGATCTGTGTTCCCTAACAACACGCCCATCTATAGTTGGCTGTTAGTTTGACAAAAAAAAAAAAAGAAATAAAAATAAAGTTTTAAAGAACACAACGACATTATCTGTGAGGATTGTGAGTGTGACCAATAGATAAAATGTTCACAAAAAGATACTAATCTTTTTCGTCCCGTCACATCGTTGTCGTCCTACGTTCATTCCTCCGTCGTCGTCATTGCATCTTCGGTATGGTGCTCTACAAATAAGTTTTACAAAAATAAAAGATTTTGTAAAAAAAGCTACTGTGAAAATAGTTTGGCCAGTGATAGGTGTTTAGTGAATTAAGATCAACTTAAGTTTAAAGAAGAATGTCTGCACGTCCAATGGTTTATCGTTGTATCTTTGAGATAGGTGTACCTACCTACTTTTGAGTTTGAAAAGAAATAATTTACTTGCGGGTGAATGAATGAAAGATTTGTTAATTCAATTTTTGTACAGAGTTCACTCTAACTTCCCAAAGGTACTTACCAACATAAGTTGTGTTTCGGATTTTCTTTCTCTATAATTTAAAATATATTTGGTTTAGCGAAGGTATTGTTAACCGATATATTCACCCCTATTACGATTGTCGTTTCACTAGACGACAGAAAAATGACAAGGCTCTATAGGCGACAGTTGGCGTTTAAATAAACCTAAATCTTCGACATTCTTTCTAGGGCTGGCTTCGAGACGAGACTCTGCGATACTTTTGTATGTCTCGTCTCGGTCTCGTTAAAATCGAAAATTTTCAGTCTCATCTCGGTCTCGTGTCGGTCTTGTATAATTAACTCTCGTCTCGGTCTTGTCTCCGAAAAATACGATTTCCAGCCAACTTGTTGATTATTGGAACGAAATGTTTTCGATTATAGTTTAAAAATACATGGAGAAGAAAGTAAATATTTAACTGAAATTGGATTTTTTAATTTCTTAGACTCTCTGTAAATTTCGGTCCAAATATACAGCCTCGTCTCGGTCTCGTCTTGGTTGCTTAAAAGCTCTCGTCTCGTCTCGGTCTCGTCATGCGAGATCGAGACCGAGACTTCTCGTCTCGTGGCCAGCCCTAATTCTTTCCAATCTCCCCGCATCTCATCATTATGACGAAATTCGTTTTAATTTAACATCAATTGACCAGGGATGTGTCGTTTTACTGTCGTTTTAGTGAAACGACAACCGTAATAAGGGTGATTGTAAGTGCTTAGAGCTAGCAGCGACTTTGAACAACCTACCAGAAGCAAGGCTACAACTTTTTGCACCTAACTATTCTCAATCATAAATACTTATGCATACAAAAAAAATAATATCAGACGAGTTTGCGGATCGAAAGTGCTTGCCAGACGAGCCTCATGTTTTTAAAGTAGTTATCTAATGTATGTATCGGATGTTTTTTTAGAGGCACTTTCAATGTAATTACCAACCTTTTTGGCTCACAAATTTCATGGCATTTAATGTTTAAAATAATTTTGGGCATATGGCCTCCGCGATTGCACCTTATGAACCCCATCAAGTCGGTTCAATTTTACACCACTTTTTCCCTTTTTTTCTTGTCTTCCATTGCAGACGACATAGTAATTTTGATATCGGGTAAGTGCCTTTCCACCATCAAAGATATTATGGAATCTGCACTTCAAAAACTATATTCTTGGGCAGCACAAAACGGTCTGGGAGTTAACCCTACAAAAACTGAACTAGTTCTGTTTTCCAAGAAAAGGAAACTAGAGGATTTTACCCCTCCCAAGCTTAATGGAATTCCACTGAAACTTTCCAAAGAAGCTAAATATCTTGGAGTAATCCTTGATTCCAAGCTAACATGGAAACGTAACATAGTTGAAAGAATGAAAAGAGCATTCTGTGCGTTCTACACATGCAAGAAAACCTTTGGTACGCGTTGGGGTATGCAACCACAAGTCATACAGTGGATGTACACGGCAATTGTTCGTCCCATTCTTACCTATGGTTCGATCGTGTGGTGGAAGGCAGTAGAAAAAGTTTGCTATCTCAAAATCCTGAACAAGGTACAGAGATTAGCTTGTATAGGAATAACGGGGGTACAGAGTTCTACGCCACAAGCAGGGCTGGAAATTATTCTAAATCTTCCAGCACTGGACGAGTACATAAGATGCACAGCAGCCAAAAGTGCACTTCGACTTAAAGAGATGAGCTCTTGGATACACAGCACCTATGGTCATGGGTCTATCTTGCAAAGGTATGACACAGTGGCCGAACTTGATATGACGACTGACTACGTACCACCGATAATAGATTTTAAAATACACTTCTCCATTTTAATTCCCGAAAGACATGGATGGGAACCTTATTCACTTATCAGTGAACAAGGCATCCTGTTCTACACTGATGGGTCAAAAATGGAAGAAGGAACAGGGGCAGGGATGTTCTGTGAACATCTCAATATTAGAGAATCATATAAACTCCCAGATGAGTGTAGTGTCTTTCAAGCTGAGATTTACGCTATTGAAAAGGCGGCAGAAATGGTACACAAGAAAAAACTGAGCTCGTCAGAGATCACATTTTTCGTGGACAGCCAAGCTGCTTTCAAAGCATTAGCCAGTCAGACTATAAGATCCAAGACAGTGGCAAAATGCCGAGGCGTATTGGAGAACATTTTTTACTCCAACCAAGTCAAACTCTGCTGGGTTCGTGGACATAGCAATATAGAAGGGAATGATATAGCATATGAACTGGCAAGGAAAGGGTCATTAGCAAATAGAAACAGTAGTAGCCAATTTTTTAAGGGGCTGAAATCCCGATCGGCGTCATTAAAAGGAAAATTGAGTTAGTAACGAAAGAGCAAATCAATAACTCCTGGATTTCCAGGAACAATTGCGTTATCTCTAGAAGTTCTTTAATTATGATTGTGACCTTTTATAAATTATAATAATTTCTTGTTTGACCTATAGCCTACAAAACAAGAAATTATTATTTCTAGAAGTTTATGGCCTAGAATTAAGGAAAAGGAAACTCAGTATATTTTATCGCTGAGGAAAAAGAAAATACAAATCTTGATACGGGTATTAACGGGTCATTGCGCCATTGGCACAATGGCCACCAGAATAGGCGCCTTCGCGTCCGATTTCTGTAGGAGCTGTCAGGATGTTGAGGAAACTGAAACTGAAACCATTAAGCACCTGCTCTGTGATTGTCCAAACCTCCAAACAAATCGCCTCCGGTACTTTGGAAACAGGTTTGTTGGTGAACTGGACGACCTAGCGCAGGTCTCAATGGCAAATATGAGAAAATTTATAGGAAAAACAGGCTGGTTCACAAATGAACCAGTCTATTTGAACCATTAGTTAGGAACACCTGTTTTAATTTATAAGGGGATCACAATGGACCAATAGGCCCCCGTGTACGCAGCAGCCTAAGCTGGGCACACCCCTCCTAACCTAACCTAAGCTCTTTACGTGAAATAGTTCCGTTCTATTCAAGGTTTAAGGTCAGACCTTTAACATACATAAGTAAACATCCCGTTAATTTCTCAATGAGATTACTAATACAGACTGTGTGTGTATCTATCTATATACCCATCTGTCACCCTAACTGCATGGCAAACTATAGCAAGAAGGTAATGTCCCTGAAGTTTTGACTCAGTGCCTTGATATTAATCAGTTGCCACTGACTCTTACTTACTTACCCTGTACCAGTAGGTATTTATAAACGTTTGAGTATTACAGCAAAGAACCTAATTTCCTCTTGAATATTATCTTCATAAGTGTGTCAATCAATCACAAGGACTCAGACTCATGCATGTTCATATAATACCTATGTAGATTGCAGATAGTATGTGTGTATACTTCTATTTAATATTGTGACTTAATACTTCCACTATTCTAGACAGGCAACAACAACAAAAAACAAAATCCCATTAGTGTCTTATTCACATTTTGGCTGCTATGGTGAGTCCTTGTTGGTGTAAGTTAATAACTAGAAACTGTACGAGCATCGAGCATATAGCAAACATGCTATCAGGCAGAGATAGATAAGATTTCAATTAAATTTAATTGACGTTTCCACTCACTTTCTCTTGAATTTTATTTTATTTTTTGTTGATTCTCTTTAACTATCTAATGCTGGTTCCTGGACGGGTAATGAATATGTGCTTTGATGGATTTAAGGTACCTTTAATAAGTAAAGCTATCAATAAAATATATAGGGCCCTATTATGACTCGCGAGTCGAACGTTCGACTCAAGTCGAACGTTTTTAAAATCACTTAGGTCATTGTTTTGAGAAAATTAAACTGCGGCGTTCGAATAGAGCAACATCTCAATCAACAGATTTTTGACATTTCATCTAAATATAGTTATGTGAGCCATAAACGGTAATGCCAAAAGTCAGATTCGCCAAATATTTCTTGCGACTCGCGATTCATAATAGGTGCGATAATAAAATGCAAGATTGAATCGCATAAACTTGCTCATATGCTCATATATCTTTAAGTTGCCTATCGAAGGGCACGGTAGTGTCCAGCCAAGTTCTGGTACTACACCCTTTTTGCAGGATTAAACTCAGTTATTTGCTGAGCTCAACAGGTTTATGCAACTCACCAAATTTCAATTCTTTAGTGTTAGTGGTTTGAGAGATGACTACAAAAATTGCAAAAACCGTAACTGACTGACTAACTGACAAATCATCAAAATTATGGAGCACTTCCTCATATCGGAGAATCATGAAATTTCGCACAACGGTAGACCTTGTGGTGAAACAAAGGAAAAAAATTTAAGATTTTTCATTCAGGGGGTGTGGTAGCCGCCCATTTTCATAGCATTGTTATCAATTATATGGAGCACTTCTGTTGTCGTAGAAAGATGAAATTTGGTAGAGCGATAGGACTTAATATGCAAGCAAAGGTAAAATTAAATATTTGTGATGTTAAATTCAGTGGTGGGCGTGGCAACCACCCATTGTCGCAGAATTAATATTAAATATATTGAAAGCACTTTCGATTAGTGCAGAATTATGAAATTTGGTGGAATGGTTTTTTTCCAGGTGGATAAAAAGAAAAAAATTGAAATTATGCAGGGATCGTGTCATTCACCCACTTAGATCACTTTTGATTTATTAAAATTGGTAGAGCGGTAGGACTTGTACAAAAGGCACTTAAATTAAAAACTTAATTTTCCTTATAAAGCTTTCATTGGGTGATTTTATTCTACCCAGTGAAGTGAAATCACTCCGAAAACATACATAAATGTTAAAAAAGAAGCCAAGTTCTTCTATATACAAAACCCTTTGCGTAACAAGTCAGCCGTAAAATATAGAAAGATCTAAAAGCACACAGAGTTTTAAGGTTAGTAATGATAAACATCAAATCTTTTAAGCAGAGTAATATCGAAAAACCTCAAAATTATGAGAGTAATCTGTTATTTAATGATTACTGACTTAAATTGAGTTGTAAACCGACTGTGATATAAGTGTTTTTTTTTCTGTTTGGTCTAGTTTTTTGTATTAAATTGTTTTAAATTATTTATTTATTAATCTTTTTAACAATATTAAATATTAAATTTTATAATCCAAAATTGACATCATAAATGTTAAATTTAAAAGTAAGTAAGTCTGTACTTAAAATATATATGTTCAACAAAATCTAATTTTAATTTTTAATTTGTTATTTATAATTTATAAAGTTTCAATAAATTGTGACCCCTGAGGAAGTTGAGAATTGTCAACGAAACGTAGGGTGAAAATATGGAATTCTTTTTAATTTAATTCGCATACAAAACACAACGATAAAAAAAACCCATTTATAAACATCATTTTAAATTAGTCAAGTTTTCATTTCAAAATTGAGTAATTAGGTAATAAATGAAAACTTGACAGAAAACTTAAGGTGGTACAATGCTAGGTTTCCACTTGTCATTTACATACTGACGAAAGACCTGTTTTTGCGTCTTTAAGCAAAACGACAAGTGGAAATACCTCAAAATTGCTTGTCTTTGAACTGGCAAACTCTGTTTGTCAATGAAAGACAACTAATTTCAAAGACAAGCGTAAATAACTGATTTAACCAACTAAATGCCACTTTGACTTTGAAAGACAGAGAAAATTTTTGTCTAACTTGTTTTATCCTTTGTCAATGAAAGACATTGATTTGACAGCTATAAAGTTTAAATAGAAGTGAATATATTTTTAAATTTGAAGTTTATTTTTATAATTCGGTTTTTCCAATTACAAGGATTATAAAATTTTGTAGAAGCTAAACAAAAAAGAATTAGGAAGTCTACTCCTGGAGTGGACAACGAAGATGACCGATCTTTAATTTAAAAAGTGTTGCAGTTCAATAAAACAGGAGAGTGCGCTAGATATGTTAATTGAAAATGGTTGGAAAACAGACAGAATATAAACTAAGTTTTTAATGAAAGCTGTTAACGGAAAAAAATGAAATGATAACAAAATATTTTTTTTTAAATATAGATACATTAGGTACTGATGAGATAGTAAGCTTTTGCAAAACTGCAAATAACTTGTTTTCTTTATGAAACTTTACCTATCTGTTTTATGAAAAAAAAAAAAAAAAATCCTTCTATGCACATCTACACAAATTTCATCGATGATCTCATTGACCATGAGTGTCAGTTCGGAAAAGGCCAATCCAAGTGGAAATACTTTTCAATGAACTGACAAAGGCATCTGTCAAAAATTCTTTGTCTTTGAAAAGACAAACTAATTTGTGTCAATTAAAGACACGAATGGAAATGAACTGGCATTCGTGTCGTTCAAAGACCAGATTGACAGCTGTCAAACTGTGTCAATTCAACGACAAGTGAAATCCTATCATTATACCGATTATATGTTAATATGTTTATTTGCTTCGAAAAGAAATATTGTTGATGTCAATCTGCCTCATTCTGCCAATACCCAATACAGAAAGAAATTTGTTTGTTTGTAGGCCTACAGGTAAAAAACAGCAAAACTGATAAACCTTTGAAAATTAAATTTTGTATCATAAATGATATCGTTCCTCTGCCTAAAGTGTATGTCATATGCCTTTCTTCAAATTAAATCATTTTCAAAATAAACCTTACCTACATAATTATAAAAGAATACAAAAAAGTACATATCGACTTACTTCTCAAAAATATCTCCAACATTAAGTATTGTTGGTACAGGAGTATTTTTGTTGAAAAAATTTTAATTGTTGGTATGGTAGTAGTTTTGTTGACGTATCTCTTAATGCATTTCTTCTTTGTCATATAATCAAATCCACAGATCAGCCTGAAATCGGCTCTTAGTTACTTTAAGGGCGTGTTTGTTCACTGTGGGTTAAATTTGTAATTTGGAATTTATAATTTCTTATTAAATGGCACTAATCAATTAACATCGAATGATTACTGATTTATATAGGTGTAATTAACAATTTGGGACCAGTTTGTTCACAGCTAATCAAATTTTTTTTTTTTTTGTTTATTTTTTGAAGTTGGACCTACACTTACTTCATAATTTTCGTTTACGGTAGATTGTGTGTGGAATGTAAGGTAAATTGTGGGAAAATATGTGGATGTCGAAAATCCGGGCTGAAATGTTCCGTTTTATGCCAAACCTGCAGTGGAGAGACTTGTGAAAACATTACCGAAATTCGAGACCTACTCGATGATATTGTAATATTTATGACAAATACAACTCCTCTTATGGAATAAACCAATGACATGAGCCGTACTTATTTAAACAAACATTTTGAAGTGAGTGCAGGTCCATCTTCAAAAAATAAACTAAAAACAAAAAGTAAAAAATAATCAAAAAACAAAAAACAAAAATTGCTATTTATAATCTGTGCACTAGGCCTCCTGGGGACATCACATTAAAAAAAAACGTGCCTGAACCTCTACTCATGCGGTGGTGTGGAAAAGAAGTTCTCGTGTTAGTTTGGATAACTTGATTTTCAACAGAAGTCGAAAATTATCAATTTTAATCAAGAGTAATTACGCATAAGTCACCAGAATCACAATTTCCGGTTTATATCGAAAACTATCAATCTTAGACAAAAAATTGTTTTACCAAAGTTGTAGATAATTAAATTCTAAACAACTTTTGTTAAGGGCATTTTAAGTGAAAAGTTGAAAATAAACGAGTTATTTAACAAAAAACGTTTTTCCAAAAATTCAAAATGGCGGCTAACGCAAAAGAGCTAGGCGGTCGAAAACCGTACTGAACACTCTTTATGAACCCCTCTAACGATTAAATGAAACAAAATCCACTATTTATTTTTTGTAATTTCAGCACTTATTTTTGTTTAATTCGCCTGGGCTATAAATGTCGCATCACAAATTTAACCCACTTCGAACAGACTGGCCCTCAAACTATAACGTGTACGGATATGATTAAAATGTAGGCTAAAGTACGCATTGGACCATAATTTAAATAAGCAATAAGCTGTCTATAAATTATGTCCTAAGGATTAGTTTTTGTGCACAGTGTGTTAAATTTGTAATTTTGTTTTCACATGCTGTGATTTAATGCGTTAATTGCCTGGTTAATTATATCATAGTCGGCTAATTAGCGATTTCAATGATTAAGAAAAAACAATTGGTGAATCCTTCAGTTCAAATTTAACCAAGGAACTAAGTAGTTGATCTTTCAGTTGAGATAATCATTGATTAAACACGATACCTTGTAAACTTACTGACAATATTTTTTTTAAATTTTGTTTACACAGATTCTGATTATCAAAAACAATTAACTCTGATAAGCTAAAAGGTACTTTGATTAAAAGATTAAAAAAAAAAAACTAACATTTATTCACAGAAGAATCTAATAGGCTTTTGAATATAACGGAATATGAAAAGAAGAAAGGAACAATTGCATTTACTGGTTTTTAGCATTGAATATGTTTTCATATAGAGCTTAATCTTTAAACACACACAATTCGTCCAAATTAATTCATACATAATTTCTGAAAGAATGGTCACAATATATTCAATATTTTTAGTAGAACTCGAAAACTAAGCCGAATTTGAGAATTTAACTTACGTAACTTTTTTTAAAATGAATGATTTAAAAAAATGTATAAAAACATTTAACCAGGAAAAAATAACAAAAAACGATCTAAAAAAAGTGGAACATCATTGATTTTAAACTTTTTACTCAATTACTCAAAACTTTTTTTTTTGTACAAAGATAGATGACATATTCAAATAAAAAGAATAAGAGGCTAAGGATAAGAGGCACGTTCATAAGCGATCAAGGACAATCAGTAATTGACTTTTGTGCCATATCTGGAGAGTGGTTCAATGTAGTCGATGATTTTGAGGTGCTTTTGGCTGGTTTTTCTTCTCACTTACCAATTATGATTAAAGCATTTTAAGGAAGAAATCCAACCGAGGAACTTGGATACTCTTCGAAAACTAAAATGGATTCAAAGCAAAGCCTACCGTTACAAAGCAAATCAAGATTTCCAATGTAACTTCCTTCCGCTCCAGTCAACAAGCTCCGTAGAACAAATTGAAGAAAATGTTGTAAGAATAATTTATTCCTCGGCACCAGATGTTAATAATAATTACATAACTTTCACACCTTAATGTAAATGGTTGGACAAGGAGTGTGTAAAGCTTCGTAAACTGTCGTTTAAATACTTAAAGCTATTCAGATTACAAAAATCATCTCCTTCAAAAATTTGTATCTTGGTGCCAACAAGGAATTAAACAATTGTGCTCTACCAACAAAAATAAATTCCCTTAAAAATCTGGCCGTACAGGTACAACATAGCAAAAATTCCAAGGAATTTTGGTCCAGCGTATATGAACTGAGGGGATTGCACAGAGGTATGAAGATCGCTGTTGAAGCTCAGACTCTAGCAGCACATTTTAAAACTCTTTTGTCGGCTGATGAGCATCTTCATACCTTCAGCTATGCAATGCAAGACTTTTATGTGTCTGAATTGGACGCTCCGATATCTTTAGGAGAACTGGAGGCAACTCTTTAAGGAATGAGAAACAACAAAGCGGCAGGCATTGATGGTATCCCAGTTGAATTCTTAAAACATAGCAATGACCAACTCAAAACGTATATCGTAAATTATTTAAACCTTCTTTGTAACAATGCTTATGTGCCTACAACTTTTTCAAAAGCCCTCATATTCCCAATATTGAAAAAAGGTGATGCGATGCAACCCGAAAACTATAGAGGAATCTCAATACTCAACTCTCTAAGAAAGATATTTGCGGGAATTCTTTATGGAAGACTTTCGAACTGGATAGATAGAACCAACAGTTTGAGTTTATTCCAAGCGGGTTTTCGTTCTGGGTTTTCCACTATGGATCACATTTTTGCCTTAACTTGCATTGCTATGAAATATACTGAAAAAAATAAGAGACTATATGTATGTTTTGTTGATTTTAAAGCCGCTTTTGATACCGTCAACAAACAGCCTCTGATATAAAAGCTGGATAAGCTTGGAGTGTCTTGGAAGTTTCTGATGCTTTATAAAAATTTCTTGTCGTCATCTAGTGCAGCAGTTTGGGATGGTACCAAGTTGTCAGAGTGGTTTGATACGTCAGCAGTTGTCCCACAGGGATGTATTCTAAGCCCTCTTTTATTCCCGCTGTTTATCGATGATATCTCTGAAATGCTTCCTGGAGTTGTTATATTCGCTGGAACTCTCATCAAGGTTCTTCTTTACGCTGATGACTTGGTATTAATAGCTGACAACCCCTTTACTCTCCAACTCCAAATTAATCGTCTGGATGATTACTGTAAGCCTTGGGATCTCCGCATCAATGTCCAAAAAACCAAAATTATGATTTTTGAAAGTCGAAATAGAAGGATAAGGCTACCTGAAGAAACTTGGCGTCTCAATAATGAAACGATTGACATGTACGTGAATTCAAGTACCTTGGAGTGTTGTTAACATCGAACTTGAACTTTGGGAAGCATGCAAAGGATAAAAGCACTAAAACTAAGCTGGCGCTAAATATTATGTGGAAAAAGTTCTTTGCTAACCAAAACATTGACCATTCGACAAAATATCTAGTGTTTAGTGCGACAATTAACACTTGCATGTGCTATGGAGTGCAAGCCTTTGGTGTTACGCCCTTCGAAGAATTTGAAGCTGTTCAAAGATTTTTCTTCAAACGAATATTTCGTTTACCGAATTCAGCACCAACCTATGCTATACACGTGGAATCTGGCTTACAACCCATCTACATTAATAATCTTAAAGCTCATGCAGACTATTTAACAAAAGTGATGAGGAGAAGCAATACCAGTCTTCATAAAACAATTCTGATTAGACAACTGCAATTGAATCAGTATCCTTTTAGGGAATGGAATCAGTTGGCCTTATTCAATGACCTTCGTCTGTCCTTAACAGAGGAGAACGTTTTCGAATGTCAAAACATATTCGCATCAATTATTGCTAAGACCGATGAAAGGATATATGACAGCACCTAACCAGAGCCTCGTCGTCAACTTCCAGATTATTCTACAGGAACCTTAACCATCAAATTCTAACTGAGGATAGCTATTTCAACGCTAAGTACTCGTCTGAGGCTATAAGTACTATTTTCAGAGCAAGAGTAGAAATCCTTAATCTGAACCACATCCCACATAGAACTGATCTTTAGCAGACTTGTGACTTATGCAATAGAAGAGAACGTGAAGATGTTTACCACTTCATTGCGGTTTGCCCTTTATTACAAGAAATTCGGCGCTTGTATTTCCAAGAAAGTTTTATTTCACTCAATAGCTTGTATGAAATATTAAATGGTGGTCGTGGTTGGTCTGACTTATACAAATTTTGTAAACACGCTTTAAATTATCGGAATAGTTTTTGAAATTTTGATTCTTTAAATATTTCTTCAAATTATTACTTTTTATGTGGCAAATCATCAAAATTGCAAAAAAATAACAAATCACTTAAAATTATTACGTTTTATGTGGCAAATCATTTAAATTGTAAAAAATCCCAAATCGTTTAAATTTATTACTTTTTATGTGGCAAATCATTAAAATTTGCAAAAACCTCAGGATTATCGCTTTCATATTATTTATTTATCTAAAACTTATGTTTTTATGTTGCAAATCATCAAAATTATGAAAACCTAAGAACCATACCGATTTAATCTCAGCTAAAACTATAAATTTAGTGTCACTTTTCGTTTTTATTCTTGCTATTTCTGATTAAAAATATTTTTTTTTTCTTTTTATATATCAAGATACTCGTAGTGTAAAAATCATTTTGTAAAATTATTGTTAATTACATGATTTCTTTTTTACTTTTTTAATTTTATATTTACTTACTCATGAAATGTCATATCCGGCAGACGGCAGATTGCCATGTCCGTATTCTTAAGTTTATAATTGTATCAATATAGAATCGAAAAAATAAAGAATTTTATCTATCTATCTATCTAAGAGGCTAAAGTCTATATGATGGGTAAAATGTTGATTGTATTAGTGCATAGGGTTCAATGCTACGGGTTCTGTTTCTATTCAAACATGAAAAAGTAAACTTTCAAAATTGAGCTGTTCCATTTGTCATTAAGAAGTATTGATCACGGTCCTTGCGTGCTTGCTGTATTCGATTAATTGATGACTAGTATTAATTCAGTTTACACTCTTGTCAGGAAGCTTTTTGGTATTAAGCAAAAATTTATTGTTCTGATATTGATTATATCTTAAGATAAAGTTATCGAAAAAGAAATGACAACAACCAGCTTTTCCTATTTTACACCATGACAAAGGAGAATGGGCAAAAATGTATGGGAGCTGGTCTACCCACTCAACAGCAATGTGTTGTATGTCGTTGAAAAGGTAATTTTACTTAGTTCATTTCATTGTATGACCATTAAGCTCTAAACTATGGGGTTCATGAGATATTCGGAATCAAAGCACCGAAAAAGACAATACTGCATTTCTTCATTGGTAGTGTGTCCTCATACCTACATTAATCTGTGATACATCGTTGAAAAGATAATTTTGTATACTTTATTTTTGTATATAGCCGTAAAGACGTAGATCATAGGGTGCAAGAGATATGTGGGCATACAAATCGGCAAATATAAGAACAATGCAATTCTTCATTTGGTACTGGTCTACCGACTCAACAGTAATGAGTCATACGTCGTTGTAAAGGTTATGGCATTTGCTTCATTTCATTATATGGCAGTTAAGCTCTAAACCATGGGGTTCGTAAGATATTCGGCTCTTAAGCACAAAAAACAGCAATAATGCAATTCTGCATTGGTAACTTATCAACCAAGTCAACAACTATGAGTCATGTGTCGTTGAAAAGGCTGTTGCGTGTACTTCTTTTTATTATATGACCGTTAAAGTGTAAATAATGGGATTCGAGAGATATGTGCCAAAAACGCTGAAAAGTGCAGTAATGTAATTCCGCACTGGTAGCTGGTCTTTCAACTCAACAGAAATCTCTCTTATATTTTTGAAAACGCTATTGCATGTACTTCATTTTGCAATATGCCGTTTAGCTGTAGACCGTGGGGTTCAAGAGGTATTTGGCCATCAAAATGCATTATTGCTGTTTTTTGTGCTCAAGAGCCGAATATCTTACGAACCCCATGGTTTAGAGCTTAACTGCCGTATAATGAAATTAAGCAGATGCCATAAGCTTTTCAACGACGTATGACTCATCACTGTTGAGCTGGTAGACCAGTATCCAATGAAGATGTGCATTTTTGTTATATTTGCCTATTTTGATGGCCAAATACCTCTTTAACCCCACGGTCTACAGCTAAACGGCATATTGCAAAATGAAGTACATGCAATAGCGTTTTCAAAGATATAAGAGAGATTTCTGTTGAGTTGAAAGACCAGCTACCAGTGCGGAATTGCATTACTGCACTTTTCAACGTTTTTGGCACATATCTCTCGAATCCCATTATTTACACTTTAACGGTCATATAATAAAAAGAAGTACACGCAACAGCCTTTTCAACGACACATGACTCATAGTTGTTGACTTGGTTGATAAGTTACCAATGCAGAATTGCATTATTGCTGTTTTTTGTGCTTAAGAGCCGAATATCTTACGAACCCCATGGTTTAGAGCTTAACTGCCATATAATGAAATGAAGCAAATGCCATAACCTTTACAACGACGTATGACTCATTACTGTTGAGTCGGTAGACCAGTACCAAATGAAGAATTGCATTGTTCTTATATTTGCCGATTTGTATGCCCACATATCTCTTGCACCCTATGATCTACGTCTTCACGGCTATATACAAAAATAAAGTACACAAAATTATCTTTTTAACGATGTATCACAGATTAATGTAGGTATGCGGACACACTACCTATGAAGAAATGCATTATTGTCTTTTTCGGTGCTTTGATTCCGAATATCTCACGAACCCCATAGTTTAGAGCTTAATGGTCATACAATGAAATGAAGTCAGTGAAATTACCTTTTCAACGACATACAACACATTACTGTTGAGTGGGTAGACCACTTTGCCCATTCTCCTTTACTGTCTCGCCTCTATATACATAGGTATAACTATAACTGTCACATCTTTTTCAGCTTTAAGAATGTTAAACCAACATTTATTTAATTTCTTCTAATCCCGCTGTCCCGTTCGTATAAATCTGATTCTCAACTGCATTTTCTTGCCACAACTGCATCCCATTATCCAGTGAAAGCTATAATTTGTAGCGAAGTCCTGTTCATGTTCCTTTTTTGGTGCACGAGTTACTGTAGACTGTATGTATAATGTTTTCAATCCGTTTGCACTGAACTAAGGATAAACATTAATCATCAAACTATTTACTCCTAGACTTCGACTATCCGCAGCAACTAACTTATTTTTGCGCTAACATTTGAACAAATTCCAATTCGAAACGAAAGCCATCGCCGCCACCGTCATTGTTGTTGGTGTTGTTGTACCACATTATAAAATGCAACAAAAAAAAAAAAAAAAAAAAAAAAAAAAAATTAAACCTCCTCAACTCCACAAACACACACATACACACTCTTATTCAAAAAACACTCTGCCTTCTGGTCCGCGTGTTGTTTCTGCTGAAGCTTTAGTAGAGCTCTAATATTTTCCTTTGTACTTTATGTAGTTTGGTGTTGGGAAAAAAAAATCTATAAACTGATCTCTGTTCCGGTACTTTTTTTCTGAACGTTTTTTTTTACGATTGAGTGCGTAAATAAAATCCTAGTTCGACACCAAGGACCTCCATTCCATTGTGCTGCAAAGCAGTTACATATAAAAGCATAAACAAGCACGTCCAACTTAGTATAGGTGCAGACCTCTCATGACATGAGTTTGAATAAACTACTTAGACTATTTATTTCATGATAAACTGAAACTGTTTCGAACTTGTGTAGGGCTAATAGTTCATCGTAATATTTTTATCAAACATCAACAATAAAAAGATATATATATAAAATCTAAGCTTTTATAGTTATTCTTGCTTTTCTATTATATGCATATACAGGGTGGGCCAAATACAAGTTTCTTTTTAAAAATGTAATTAAATTAATTTTTGTCTATGTGTTATGGCTTAATTGGTAAGAGCCAACATTTCCATTAATTATGAAACACAACGTCGTCGTTCAAGTGGCTGCTTTGGCTGGCTTCGCAGTAGCGCTTTCTGTCACTCACAATTTTCCAAGACCTTGTTGATGGTTTCGGGCTGTAGCACACGGATTGCTTGGATGTTATTGGCCTTAAGTGCTTGAATCGTTTCCGGATTGTTGTCATAACATCGGTCCTTCATGGTTTTTCACAAGAAAAAGTCCAAAGGGGTCAAATCGCAGCTCCGAAACGGCCAATTGACATCGCCAATCGCATCGATCTATGGCTGATAACACGATTTGGGAATTTGGTGCGCAAAAGATCGATGGTGGCATTGTGCGGCATGGCGCGGCATCTTGCATAAACCAGAGGTTGTCCAAATCCATGTCTTCAATTTGAGTAAAAAAAGTCGGTTAACATGGCTCTTTAACGCCCACCCTCGACCGAAACGTTGTTCCAAGTCTCATTTTCGTAGAAAAATGGTACAATGATGACACCGCTCCACAATCCGCACCAAACTGTCACTCTCTGTGGTTGCATTGGCTTCTCGACAGTAACGTGCGGGTTTTCCGAGCCTCAGATGCGACAATTTTGTTTGTTAACGTCGCCGCCGAGATGAAAATATACCTCATCAGAAAAGATAATTTTTCTTCAAAATCGTTGTCCAATTCAGGCTGTTCAAAGGGCCAAACTGATAAGCGATAACGCGGCGGATAATCTTGCGCCATCAATTGCTGAGTCAATTGGACCATGTAAGCGAATAATCCTAGATTTTTGAGCCGAATTCTCCTCAGACTAGTGCGTGAAATGTTGAGCTGTTGAGATCGGTCGCGAGCAGCCACATTCTCGTCTGTGCGAACCGTACGAGGACGGGGACCATAATTAGTGTCTACTAGCATACCAGTCACACGAACTTTTTGCACAAACCTCCGTAAAGCAGGAGGACGGTGGGTGCTTCATTTCAGCCAAAATTTCTTTTGAAAAACGCACTGTTTGGGCTATACAGCACTTACTTTGGAAAATATTTCCCAACGTTGATAAAGCTTAAAGCAACTTACATCGTTCCGCGGAGGTATGAGATTGATTTTCTGTCAAGATTTCGAGCAGGAAACAGCTGTCAATGTCAAAATAACCTATGATTTAAAAAGAAACCACTAGATGTCCCACCCTTTATTTGTATGTAGTTTCAATCAGATATCTCAGTATATATTAAGCTGCCTGTAAAAATATAAATCTAAAATACTTTCAAATTGATATTCAAATGGTTTTATTTTTTTTTTTATTATTCTATTTACAGAGGGATACTCAAATTGGATTTGAATTTTTGTTGTTTTTTTTTTTTTTTCAAGAAAAAAAAAGTTTACTACAGCAGCAACCCGCATATCATTCTCAATCAACCTGCAAACTACCATTTGGATTTATTTCAAGGCACATCAGTCAAAACTGTTAACACGTAAGTCTCTGATTATATTAAACATTTTTTTCCCTGTATATATATTTTATCCTATTAAAGCCCCTTGGAATGTTAATAGAAATTTAATAAAAAAAAAAAACGAAAAAGGATCTTCTTCAAATTTCCACCCAATTTGATTGATTTTAAGATGTTTACCCTGAAAGTATACAAAATAAGTTCGATTCATTTAGTATTTTTGGCACGTAACTTGGTTGGGTATAGGTAGACACGAATATATCATTGATTCTTCATAATCTAATCAGGTATCTAAAAGGGACTGTATGTATGTAGATACATACGTGTACCTTAAAATATAACAAAAAATATAAAACGAAGAGCGAAGAGTTTTACTTTTTTATTAAAAATAAGAAGCACATAGGTAGATAAAAAATGTTTAAATCTCAAATTAAATTTACACCTTTTGAAAGGCTTTCAAAACTAATTTGAAATCTCAACTGCCAGAAAATTTCATTATAGAAATTGTTATATTGAAGAGAAAAAAGAAAATATAATTTTAATTTAATTTTTAACTTTAACCATATCGTCATTGCATGTGTAGAGTGTGAACATATTCGTTAACTTTTGCGTATCCGTGAAGCTCCGTGTAAACGTCTGTGATGCGTAGTTCTATGCGTAACCCTTTATGTATTGTATTCGTAACCGTTAACGTATGTGTAGTTCATGCTTGGTTTGGCGCATTATTCCAGCTTCTTCATTTTTTAATCCAGCTTCGTTAAAGTCGCCTAGTAGCCCAGGCAAATTGTACTTTTTCTGCCAAAAAAATCCAAGTGAAGATTTTTAAACGCAATTGTCTTTATTTTGGCTTAAGAGAAATATTGTCCCGAAAGTCTGGTACCAAATCGTTATCGCGTCAATAATTATACAAGTTTAAATGTCGAAAATATCAGTTTGTCGCATAAAACTCAGAAACGGTAAATGATATCGAAAAGTGTTTCATATAAAACTTGTAGATTATATCATTCGCCAAAAAAAACAGTCAAAAGTATTTTTTTCTTACGACCCACCGTTAAGAAGATATCGACGTTTGAAAAAAAAAAAAAACGTAAAATGTCGAAAATGGTCGTTTTTCACCTATAACTAGGGTTCAAATTTTTGACAACACTTCTGATTTCTCTACTTCTGCGCCAAGTTACCCTCACTTAAATTCTATTAGTTTTGAAATAAGCGAAGATACTGTTGCATGAGGTATATTATGAAATTGGATGAGTGTTTCAGTCCAGGCCCTGATGGTGTTCCATCGTCTATTTTGAAGAAATGTGTTGCTTGTCTGTCATACCCGTTATGTGTTCTCTTTAATAAGTCTTTAAACAGTTCGATTTTTCCGAATATCTGGAAAAGTGCGTTCATTACACCTGTTCACAAGAAAGGTCCTAAAAATATAATAATGAACTACAGACCTATTGCTAAATTATCTGTGATACCAAAACTGTTTGAGTAAATTGTATGTAGTATTCTTTCCTTTCACTGTGTACTTCAATTATTTGTAATAATCAGCATGTTTAACTTTACGTCCTTTTGTTTGGATGTTTTTGGAAAACGTTAACAAGTCGATTGTGTATTTACTGATTTTAGTAAAGCTTTTGATAAGTTGTATCATCGCACTTTAATTTTAAAGCTAAGCAATCAAAGCTTTAACAGTCATTTTCTAAATTGGATCTCATCGAACTTAAATGATAGACTATAGTATTGTGTTTCGCAATGAGTATTCAAACCAATTTGTTGTTAATTCTGGCGTCCCTCAGGGCAGCCATTAAGGTCCAGTTTTATTTATTTTATTCATAAATTACTTGGTGTCGATTCTAAGAAATACATCTGTCCTCATCTATGCTGATGACCAGGGAAAGGATTTTGCTGACCTAAAAAAATTAAAAAAGGCAAAAAAAAAACCTAAAAAGGCAAAAAAAGGCATTTATTAAATAAAGAGAATATAAACATAACCTTACGTCCAATTATAATAGCATTGAACTACCAACAGCTTTTTGAAGTTCTCAGGTAACAACCTTCTACGATTGTCTCTTAGAAGAGTCTTAAATGAGCTAAAGGACCTTTCTACTTGAGCAGAAACGAGTGGAGCCCATTTTAATTTAATCTCTTTAGTCTCTACATCATTTACCCCAACGTTTTCGGAAAGTGTGGAGTTGACCTCGCCATTTATTACAGCATTTGCTCAACAGTTTTAAGTCAACGACTTACATTAAAAACAGTATTTAACTTTTTCAACACTTCATTTGCAATTATTGGCCCTTTTGATTTTTCCATATTTTCATTTATATTTGCAGTGCAAGGAAATGCGCGATCATTCATAGAGAAATGCAAAGATCTAGTTTTTATGAGTAAAAAAACAAAAAAAGGACAAGAAGTTTGATTGAGAAAAGATTATAGTAACTCTATCTACAGTCTACACTACCTGCTTTCTTTTTCTTGTATGTTGAGGGCAAGCAAATTTGTTTTCTGTGCGCTTTAGATTGTGTTAGGATCATGTTTTTAAGTGAAATAATCTCAACTGGAAGTGAATTTGTAGAATTTTTTCGTTTAACTTTGATAAAAAAAAGCAAGCGTGTCAAAATTGACAAAAAAGACACTAACGGGTAAAAAAGGCAAAAAA
Source organism: Melangyna quadrimaculata (assembly GCA_949320155.1). NCBI lineage: Eukaryota > Metazoa > Arthropoda > Insecta > Diptera > Syrphidae > Melangyna > Melangyna quadrimaculata. Next base: position 201,586,100 of record OX439483.1, on the reverse strand, counting down.
AGCACTAACGGGTAAAAAAGGCAAAAAAAGGAAAAATAAATTACATATTTTTTGAATCAGGAGGACATGAATCGTGTTTGTATAAAGTCGATACTTTCTTACGATCACACAAAGAAAATAGGCCAAGTTAGCAAAATCCTTTCCCTGCTTTTTAAAAGAATTGCATCTAAATCTGACTGTTTACTTCTGCAAGAAGACTTGTTAATATTTGGGGATTGGTGCAATAAAAATCGTCTTGTTTTAAATGTTGACAAGTGTAAGACCATGACATGAGTTTTACACGCAAAAAAGCTCCGTTTGTTTTTAATTATACGTTCGATTCATACCCTCTTAGTAAAGTTTCCTTATTTTCTGACTGAGTTAATCTTGATCCTTAGTTAACATTTATTAATATTTTAGGGCCCTATTATGACTCGCGAGTCGAACTCAAGTCGAACGTTTTTAAAATCACTGTCTTGGTTTCAAGAATAGCAAACTGCGATGTTCGTATAGAGCAACATCCCAATTCAACACATTTTTGACTTTTTATCCGAATATAGTTAAGTCTTAGGTGAGCCATAAACGGTTGTGTCAAAAGTCAGATTCGCCTAATATTTCTTGCGACTCCCGATTCATAATAGGTGCCTTAAATTATTTTTGTTTCATTTGTGAGACCAATCCTTGAATATTGTTGTGTAGTATGGCCACCTCACTACTACATTCATATAACAAGACTTAAAGTAGTTCAGAGAAGATTTTCGCGTTTCTGCCTTCGTTTTCTTCCATGGTCACATCAAAATACTGTTCCTCCCTATTCTCAAAGACTCGCTTTTATAAGCCTTCCTTCACTCACTAATCATAGGAAGTACTTACAATTTTGTTTTATTGTTGGAGTTTGTTAATGGTTCAATATCATCTCCATCGGTTCTTGGTCAGTTAAATTTCAGTTTTAGTCATACAAGTATAAGACTACACCAACCATTGTGCCTTATATTTAGCAGATCAAACTATGGTGCCAATAGTCTCCTCAATCAATTGATTGCAATATTTAATAAATTTTACTTTTGTTTAGACTCTGTAAATGATAACATAAAATGTATAAAAATTAAAACTATGTTCTTTAACAGCTTAGAACAGTCAACGTAGATTAAGTATTATGTAAGTAGCATTAGTTTGTTTTTCACGTTAGTAATTAACGAATTAAATAATAAAACATCTCAATGCAAAGTTTGTACATTACATCACCCCATATAAGAAAACTTTATTATTTTTTTTTTTTTTTTTTCTTAAAAACAACCGTTTTATAGATATAATTTTTTTTAAAGTTTGACAAAAAATTCAAATTTGTTTTTTTTTTTGTTTTTTTACTCTTCTTTAAAGCACTCCTTGTCGAAAAAAAAGTTTAAAGACCATAATATTCCCTCCAAAAAAATATATCACTTTTTTCCATACGACTCATGTCATAAGTCACGAGGTATTGTGACTTCAATAGTTTTAACTGTCAAAAACCGGTTTTTCGCATTTATCTTTTAAACTGTAAGCTTAATTGAAAAATTATATTAACAACATTTGTACATTATTATATAAGCTTGCAGTGCATACACTTTTTTCCGTACGACGTATAAGTCACAAGATATTGTGACTTGATTAGTTTTAACTGCTTAATTGAAAAATTATATTAACAATGTTTATATATTATGTAACTTAATATAAGTATGCATTAACAGTTTTTTTAAGAAGCCATAATTTGTATGATATCATTATTTAAAAAAAATCACCAAAAGTCGAAAATACTCTTTATTCTTTCACACTTTTTTACGTATAACACATTCGTTGCAAGATATTGCGACTTCAAAAATGGTCAAATTTCGACCATTTTTATTTTTAACATTGTTATTTTCAAATTTATCATAATCCACTTATGTTACAAAAGTTTCAAACTAAAATATGAAATCATAGCTGTTAAAATAGTTATAAAAACTGCTAAATAAGTTCTTATTGGCTAAACCTGATACATTATATGCAAGGACTGAATATTTAATTATTTTAACTTTTGATAGATTTTGGTGCCGTAACATATGACACATTGTGCAAGTGTCAAATTGCCATATTCGAAAACATGGCTTTTTCAAAGTGTCATATGGATATATTTCTTTCTGACTTTTGGGCACATGGTTTAATGCTCGAATACCCACTTGTGTGGGTCGCAACTCAATAAATAAGTTGTGGGCCTATGACCCACCCTGATGTGCCACATGGAATTTTTTTTTAAAACGAAATTAATATTTTTCAGCACAACTTTTTGAAAACGTATACAAGTATTTTTAAAGAATTCGCGTGAATTCTTAAAAAATACTTGTATAGTTACGTTTTCAAAAAGTTGTTTTGAAAAATTTTAATTTTGTTTTTGAAATTTTTTGTAAAGTTATTTTTAAAATGTTCTAGGAACTATATCTTTAAAATTAAAAGTAAAGTTTTTGAAAACGTTTACAAGTTTTTTGTTTAATCTCGGGCGTATGTTCTGGCAAAAGAATAATTTGAACGTGGCATATTGACATAATGGCCATATGACACTATGTGAAAGCGACAAATGGCCAAATGTTGCGGAATATGGACATTTAACGCTTTTTCAAAGTGAAACAGGGTCAAATGTCACGGCACCTACATTTTTATTACATTTAATATGTCAGGCGGCATTTTTATTAAAAATTAAAATTTTGATTACTTTGGATATAAACGGAACGGTTGCTGCTCGCCTCCATTGTGTTTCCCGTACAAGCATTTGCAGTGGAATTAGTTGTCACCTCTGTAACATCCGCCATCAGTTGCTGAAGAAACCTCAATTCATCACAGTTGTCACTTGAAAGATTGTTGTTTTTATGAAATTAAATGTGTTTTCATTAACTTTTAATTTGTCGCCTTTCATTTGTGGTATTAATGCATTCTTTTTTTTTGCAGTAACTTTGTTTCTTAAGTTGATATTTAATTCTTTTTCTTAGCTCTCTTGCCGCCAATCTTAATGCATCGAAATACCTGTGCCAGAAATATTTTCTTTGGCTCTAAGAAATTGAATTGCATCATTTTTGTCTTGCATCTCGACAATCACATTTGCAACATTTCCATTCGAGTGGAGCTCTCGTAAACTTCTGACTGTAGCATCTCGAGACAAAGAGTTCCCGATTCAACTAGGCCCGATAGGGTGTCCATAACTTAAAAAAAAAAGCCACTATTAAAATTAAAATTGACTTAGCAGTTCCCACTTTTAAACGGTTCCGTTCTTTGGTCTACTGTGAACTCAACGAAAAAATACCTTCCACGTCCACATCTTTCCCCAGGATACAGAAAAAAACTGATGAATTTTTAATGATTCGGAATGAAATTCAGAAATATAGAATGATTGAGTTGGATTAAGGTTTGATTTTCGACTCTTTTCGAAGATGGAAATGTAGTTTTTTATGATATACTATAAACTTTGATGATTATTGTTAATTTCTGGAAAATCTATGGTGAAAAAGAGACTAAAATGAGAAAATATAAAAAAAAGGGACACAAAAAGAATTTCATGAAAAAGAGAGTGTAAAAAAGAATGGAGTCGAAGAAGAGAATATAAATAAAAATCGGGTGGCACAACGGCTCATGAAGAACCAGGGCCTAGTGACTAACAACTCGCAACCATTCCTGTGTGCGCCTTTCGACAGGAATGGAAGGGACCTACAATTGTATGCCGCATCCGAACGGCTAGATGAGAAGCACTGATTCGTGACAAGTGATACTCTTGGAGGATTTGTCAATTCCTCGCAAGAGGCTTTTTAGTTTTTTAGGTGGACGAGGCTGGGAAGCGATCCCAGACCTCCAGCGTGACAGTCGAACGCACTAACCATTACGCTACGGGCTAGTACTATGGGCTAAGAAGAGAACATGTTCTCTTTAAAAGAGATGTTCTGGAAACCCTTGCTTAAATAATATGTTTTCGTTTCTATAAGGCAAAAAAAGGAAAAAAATCTATTTTCTTAACTGTAAAGCTTTTTTAAGTAAATATCTATAATTTCAATCACCAAACAATCCCTGGCAGAAGATGTGTCATTTCTTTCATAGCTCACATCGGTATCAACTTTGTCACAATAAATTCATTGAATTTTTCTTCTTTCTTCAAAATATGTGCACTTGAGAAAATTTATCACTAAAATGTTATTTTTTCCTTTTCGTTTCGGTTCACACGTGTTGGCAGATATATATTACCTTTCAATGGAAAATTAAAACGAATGCATTAAATCTTCCATTTCATCTCAAATGAATAGAATATTTTGCATGATGAGAATATCCATTTCATCGTTCTTCTCATTTTAATGTTTTTTTTTTTTGTTCTCTATCTCTCTCTCTGAATTCTATAGATCATCTCACGCCACTAGACTTTTGCTTCCTGAGTTCCCAAGTGAACAGAACAGGGAAAATAGGTACATATTATAACTCAAACTCCTTCCATAGCTTGCTAGATTCTGTATTTGATGAGTCCTTAAAGAAATAAATGTTCATCTTCTAAATAGATTCTGAATGAAAAGATAAAGGGCGTACCATCATCGTACACACGAACGACACATTATTATATGCGGATATTCTGAGAAAGAATGGAATGGTATGGTTATTATACCGATGACGAACGAACGTAGCCAAACGACCCATTCCAACCTTCTACAAAGATTTATCCTTAGATTTTATCCTTCCTTAGTCCTTACCTACTGGAAAATTATACCTGAGTTTTTACTTCTACTTTTATTTTTATTTTTTATTATTATTTAAAAGTCCTTTTTGAATTTTTATAATGCCAATGCAGAGACTTATGTAGGCCATTTTCATTTCTAAATTGGTTGCAATATTTTTATTCATTCCCTGCATCTGTAATCCTTTGTGTTTGATCCTATCCTTCTAGCTGGGATTGCGATTGCGAGCGTTTGTTGAAGTATTCCGTAGAAAAGTCATTTTATACAGGTTGGCATTGTTACAGAGCAGAGCATTTAAGGCAAGTTATCCATTTAATTTGCCTTCCTACTTATGCAAAATAAATTCAAGGATTTATTATCGCACCAAAGAGTTTCTTTTTTTTTCTGCATCGTATAATAGCTTTTTCCCCTTTATAATTCTGCGTATTGTCGGTTATTTTTATTTAACTTCTATTGAAACATCAACTATTAATGAGAGAGATTCGAGAAAAAAATAATTTTATCGTGGGAATTTAAAGAAGATTGTGCTGTGTATTAAGTATAGAAACAAAAATCTAAACAACCTTAACGTGAAGTTTTTCACAATAATTAACGTTAAACATTATTTTAATTTTAATCTTCAAGGAAATATTTTAATTTGCGTAATTAGGTTGGTAAAACTTATAAATTATGTTAATCCCGACGAATTCCTGAACGAAATTATTATTATTATTTTTTTTCAACGAATTGCCTGAAAACTACAAGCCCTGGATACGGCGGATTATTCTTCTAATGAACCAATGAATTATAAAATCTACTAAATTCGGTTCTGAGCATGAAATGTTAGGACAGTGTCAATAGAGAATTTATTAGGGTTGCTTTGCGCAGGAGGGGCATCCCAGATAAATTGATTGCTATTATCAAGGCTACATGATGGATCCAAGTGTCACGTTTTGCACAAAGGTAGGCTGTCAGAGGAGTTTGAAATCCAAAGTGGAGTTAGGCAAGGCTGTATACTGTCACCAATACTGTTCCTGTTGGTGATAAGTGACGTACTGCACGCAGCTTTGTCAAATGGAAATGGAGGAATTCAGTGGACTCTGCAATCTCACCGCAAACATCTGGACTACGCGGACGACGTATGCTTACTCTCTCAAAGGATCATGGATCTCCATCAAATGACAACAAGGATGGAGAGAGAAGCAGAAATCGTAGGGCTTAAGATCAACTCGGCAAAAACTAAAAGGATCAGCCTTGGAACTTCCTCATCAATAAATATAATATTTCTGGACAACCGGTAGAGATGGTAGAGGATTTCCAATATCTTGGGAGTATTGTCTCTACGGGTGGCGGAACTGAACTGGACGTAATCAGCCGAATCAGAAAAGCAAAGGCTGCGTTCGGAATGCTGTCCAAAATATGGAGAAACAACTCTTTTAGCTTAAAGACCAAGCTTTGGCTGTTCCGCTCCAATGTTGAATCCGTTCTGCTTTACGGCTGCAGCACTTGGAAAGTCACTGAAACTGTCACTAGAAAGCTGCAAACCTTCGTTAATAGATGTCTACGAAACATCTTGGGGATTTTTTGGCCCAACCGTATCTCCAATGCCGAACTTCATGCGAGCCCATAGACTCCATTATACGAAGAAGAAAGTGGCAGTGGATTGGCCATACGCTTCGAAAAGGCGATCGGTGCATTGCATCTCAAGCAATGCAGTGGAACCCGCTCACACAGGAGGGAAGACAAGTGGGCCGGCCTAGAAGTACATGTCGAAGAACGGTCGAACAGAAATCGGCACAACTGGGGAAAAGTTGGAGAGAGCTGAAATATATTTCAAGAAATCGTACACGATGGCGCGTAGGTGTAGTGGAGGCCCTATGTCCCGTAAGGGAAACATCACGGACGTAATAGGTCCGAGGACCTAAGTAAGTAGTTGACAGACCGCAACCAGCTGAATAAGATGAGAAGCAGATATCATTGTCCTTAACAAAATGCATGTGTTGGACATTGGTCTGGGAAAACATCGATGGAATGTGGATTTACTGGATTCCAACTATGCGAACTAATGCTGAATACAAGCTACATCAAGTCTTAAATCATCAACGTGTGTGGCTTACAGGAGAAAAATAAAGGACATATTTACTTACGAGCTCCTGGATAAGATAAGCAGTTTGACAACTATAGCATTAAAAATCTCCCTCCTAGGGGATTTTATCGTAGCTAGGAAGATAAAACGTTTTTGGTGGAAAGTACAGCCTGCACGAAACCATCTCTGTATAGTTGTATGCATCTTAACATTCAAAAGGGGGCATGTAAATTCGATCGATCAACCGTCATCGTCAGCCAGTTGATCAGATTCTGATCGTGGAATAACACTTGTTGTATCACGAATGTCCGAACTTTCCCAAGAACCAACATTGACTCGCAAGGTACGACTGGGGAGATATCCCGAGCACCTGGAAAAACATAGAAATAATTTTAGAAAGTTCGACATTAAACCGCTGATATCTCCGGAGATCGCTAGCTTCACAAGTTCACTATCAACTAGAATTGAAAAACAGTGTTTACATAACCAAGAAGTTATCAGAAATATTCAGCCTAATCGTGAATTTTCACATGAGTCAAAAAACCCCACAGATTAAAACAAAGGAATTTTTCCCAGTACAATGTCATCAATTTTCTATCGAGAAATAGATTTACCTTTCACTTCTTCGAAAATTGTTTATGATTGGTAATTTTCACACTTGGGAAATAATATGGAGGAAAAACTCAGTGGGAAATTTTGTTTCCGGTGAGACTGATTGTTTACGACTTTCCGAGGTTTTACACGACCATTCCTTTGCGCTTTTGACCTTTCCGCTTTTGAGAAGACGGTGGTGTGTCTATCTTCTTTTGATCGTAGAATTTTTTTTACATCTCTGGGATGTTATTACGCAAAACGATAATGATTATCAAAACGATATCGTTAGATCGTTTATACGAGTATCGTAGTTATAGGGCCACAGAGCTGCTCGCGAGCCCTACGATCAAAAAAAGGAGATACCAGAAGCAAAACCAAAGAGCATGAGAATTGCGCGATCGAAGAAATAGAGGAATGTTCTAGCAGTAATAAGTTTCGGTTTAAAGTTTTATCAACATTTAAACAATTGACATTAAATACCGCAAATTTAAATCCTTTAAAAGTCGATCAAGGGAAAATCGTAGTAAATTTGGAATATTGTTGCTGCGAATGTGGAAAAGCCTTTTCTGCTGTTAAACAGTTTGTTATAATTTACGACGCCACACCACATTAACCAACAATTCTGACTACCCAACTTAGACAAAATAAAGAGAGCTCCATCTACAAATTGAAATCCAAATTTTAACATTCTGTTCAAATTGCAGGCTATGAAGAGTGACAGACTGAGTGTGTAAAAAAAAAAAACTGGGTGGCGCAGCAGCTCGTGAAGTATTAGGGCCTAGTGACTTAAAACTCTCAACCATTCCTGTGTGCGCTTGTCGACAGGAATTTAGGGGACCTACAATTTTATACCGAATCCCAATAGCTAGACGAGAAAGCACTTTTTCATGACAAGTGATACTCTTGCAGGGTTTGTCAATTCCTCGCAAAAGGCAGTAGCCCTGAAAGAAAACTTTCTAGTTTTTAGGTGACAGCGCGAAAGTCCAACGCACTAACCATTACGCTACGGGCTACATATGCGTGTGCAAAAATGTTTAGATAAAAGCATACCAGATCAATTTAACCTGAGAATCATTCATTCATTGTACAAGCTTTTTTTCCAACTGTGACTAATTGATTCTTTCCTCAGGGAGCTGAGACTAGTTACTTGCTTTAGGTGGGTCGCACTACAGCCAAGTTTAAACTAGGCTCTAAACCGACAAGCCTTCTCCAATCAGCTGCGTCTAGCTAGATGTGTTGAAAATTAAACTGGTTAAAGTATCCTTTTCCACTAGCTTGCATCACACCGGTTTAACGGTCTTTCTATACCTTGACGTCAGTTGGGAATGGATTCATAGACCCAGATCTGGAGCATTGGTGTCCCATTCACTCTCCGTGACCAAGCCGATCATCTTAAGAGGTGATGGAGGACCGTTTCCGCATAGAGCTCAGATAACTTACTGGAAGCTCTACACTTCGGTTAGGACCAGGCTGACAACCAACAAGCTTTTTCCAGCCAGCTCTTTCCCTAGCCAGCTATTTCCAGTTTTTCGCAGGGAAAGTTTATTGAAGTCCTCTTCCACTTTCTTGTGTTTCGGTTTCGTGGACTTCCTATACTGCGTCGTGAACCGAGGATGGGTTCAAAGACTATTAGGGGTGGAAAATTAGTGTCAATCCGCTATTTATGACCCAGCTAAGATATCGTTGCTTTTTACATTTTTACTAAGCTTATGTCGCTTCACAGTCCATACAGTTCCTTCGCCTCAACTCCCAAGTTCAGATTACTGAACGTAACAAAAATCGGGTTCTAGGACACTGGTACATACGGAAGCGAAATGGCATATGAACTTAAAAAAATCACTTTGTAGCAAGCCAAACTGAGTCCAAACTAATTAAGAAGGAAAAGAGTAGAATTCACGAGATTTTTCTAAAATCTACAAGCGGCTGGCAACAACTGACGCTTCTCAAGATTCAAGGAGTCCATCGCCGGATCTTTCTAACCATTAGATCATGCGAGCGAATGCTTGCCAGCAAGTTGCCATCTTCAAAGCTAGTTGAGAAACTAGTAACATATCAAGTGATTCGAAAGTAATGTATTGACCAAACATGCTTGCTTATACTCTCTCGTGCGGCCTCGGGGTACAAGTATGAGCAGAATAGGCATCAGCAAGGTCAGCCATGCCAAGGGTCTCAAAATCAAGCAGCCGCGCGGCAAAAGTGGGCTCATCTAACTACCCTAGCCCCGACTAGAAAAATAGTCCTAAATAGTTTTTCAACGAACTGGGTGATGTCTTAAATTCGCCACTAAGGAACATCCTACAATTTATTCAGAACTCAAGATAGTTCAGCTAGGCGCTTTTTCCTAGAAGTCTTTGATTTCCCTTCGTCCCCCGTTCTACTACTTACACTTACCGTGTGGAGATAAACACGTTGGAGATCACAAAGCCAATATTTCTGATGCGATGCGGCTTGCACCTCCTAACCTAAGATTTTTATAATATAAACAATAAATACTTAAAAAGTCTTGGTACAAACACAATTCTTTCTATTTACAGACTCAGGAAGCAAAATAATGCATAAACTTTTTGGCAAAGGTTCCCTTTCAAGCCTTTTTGATCGACTCAATCTTCTTTTTGAAAATAAAATTTCAATCCATATCCTTTTACAGTACACAAGGTCGTTCAGTGCCTTAATACAGATACCATACATAAACTTATCCTCTTTAGATTCACAGGAAAAAAAATACCAAGCTATATCAGCATGACCCTCATGTCTCATGTACAGCTACAGCATACGCCAAATGAATACTAAAAAAAAAAAAAAAAAAAAAAAAATGAAAAACGATTGCAAAATCATTGAATCGCTCGATTACACCTACAAAGTTGCTTGCAAAACATAAAAGATGTATACCAACTGGCCTTCTCTCCGATATGTCAAAAGAGAGAGAAAGAGATGCTATCCTTCTGATACTTTCCATGATTTATATGATGTATACCAACCAGGCATTCAATCGAAGGCAAAAACGTTGAATTGCAAATGAAACGCAACCAAAGGACTCTTATGTCCTTTTTTTCGTATTCAGAGATTTTCCCTTGTACCTATACAAATTGCTGTATGTGAGTCTGTGTTTGTGTTTGTCAAGCGCATTGAATTACAGGACAGCAACGCAACGGTGGCAGGGTCAGAATTGAGCTTTCCAAATGAGGACCTGAATCTGACGAATTTATGTCTCCATGCTTGACACATGATTACTACTGCCGTTTCACGGATAAGAGACTTAACGCGTGGTTGGTTCAGCTGAATAGCTGCGAGATGAGTTGTTCTCGTTTCATTTCGTTTGGTCGCAAATACGATCTGGCAGGTGGCACTGTGCCAAAAAATTTCCACAAAGGACCCCCATTTATGTGAAGAATTACCAAATCCATCCATCAAAGACGGGGAGCTTAAAAATGATCAATTTAAGAGAAGAACCGAACGCGCCATACCTTATTCATTTCACCTCCACACAAAAATACAAATATTCTGCTAAAATGTCATCGCCAGGGTTTCCGGTTTGAAACAAACGAAGGTCTATGAAGTGAGATCCGCTGTAGAGATTTATTTATTAGTATGATGCTTTGTCAAGGAAGCCGCTTCTTGTTGTCTGTACAGTTTTATACATTGTGTGGGGATGATACGCTCGCTTAATGAGGACTGAAGTGCAAGGGCTTGTGAGTTTAGCGCTAGGATTTCTTTCCACAGAACAGACAAATTAACCACAGAGGAAGGATTTACCTCAAAGGAAAGGGATCAAACTGCAAAAAGGTTCGTAACGAAAGTGGTTTGCATTGCACCACACATATGGGTACTACATGTGATGATGGGTGCTGATGCTGATGGTGGCAGCATCGCATGACCTATGATTTGTGTTAGGTTCCGCCTACACCATATCCACTCGGCCACTTTAGGACGCATAAGTGCTCTTGGAAGGCAAGGGAACTTCATCGTTGTCGTCGTCATCGTCATCCGTCAAGCGTCAAGCCCAAGGGGTAGACAATGCTTCAATTACTATATAGGGGTGCTTGTTTCCGTTCAAGGAGGCGTTGTGTATTGTATATAACATCGCAGCGCACAGGGCAACCTATAAGACGTTGAGAAATTAAAATGCGGCACTTGTGCTTCTTGACACACAACACACAATAATACAAACACGCGCCATTAATATGTATATACGGTGTGGGTGGTTTGTGTAGCAAAAGGATGTGTTCGTTCTAGAATACGGAACGCATTGTCACGTTGCGTCGCGTATTGTTCGCTCTGTCTGTGAAATTGTGGGAACCTTTTAATTACAAACGTCACCGACAGATGATTTAGTGCAATTTCAAAAGCACACACATAACTGAACGGTATGACAGGATAAAATGTATGCGTTACATGTATGCCGGCCGGGATTAGATAGGAAGGAGTATTTTATTTGTGCGGACATGTTTATATAGGGTCAGAGCAGAAATGTTCATTGTTTTGAATTTGCTATTTGGCTGAAAATAGCTCTGGGGTTGTAAGTGGATTTTGTGGTGGAATATATATAATGGCTATTAATCTAATTTCAAAGAGTTGACCTCTTGTGTTTGAGTTATGAGTGGACGTGTGAAGTATTTTTATGTATAAGGGCTTTGTCAAGAATTCTTATTATGTCTGGAGGCAGGTATCTTCACTCAAAATGTCTAATTTGAAGAAATCTTGTTAAAAGGGAGCGTCAACACGAAGATTTTTGTTTGTTTTAGTTCCAATTAAATAAAGTCTATGTTTATGTTGTCAGAGAAAATAAAATGCATATCTTGGGTTGCAGGCGCTTGATCTCTTAAAGTTCTAGTGGCTTACCTAGCTCAGTCGGTACAATCGAGCAAAGACAGTTCAAGAGGCATTACCACTTATATGGAAACAAAATAAATACGTGGAATAGACAGAATTCGAATGCAGAACTCTTCCGTTAAGAGGTATTTTAACCCCCTTTTCTTAAATAAAATAACACTTGGGCTGACTCCAGGCTCCAGCTCCTGATTTTAAGAGTCTCTTATGAATGAGCACTCATTTCCCAGGATGTATTTTTTTTTGAGTGCATCTCCCAAGGCGAGAACCTCTAACATAAGTCAGATTTACAGGATTGGTAATCAAAGCTTAGATTACAGGAAAGTCATACACAACTTTTGAGAGTCTGCAAGACATGATGAAATATTTCCAATTAGATATGCTGAAAAGCACTTAGACGTAACCGAAAAGATTTGTACATAATACAATAATGTACATTAAAATGATACATCTTTTTAAATGAGAAAGGAAATGACATTCTCATTCCAAAAGCCGACAAGTCCACCCGCACTGAAGGCTGCAGACCAATAAGTCTAATATTCTTTTCAAAACCTTAGCAAAACTACTAGAAACCAAAAATAGTGTAAACCCCGAAATTGTAGGAAATATAGGGGCCTTCCGTAATAATAAACAGAGCGAAAAGGTTGAGAACTCCTTAGACACGTATTAACTCCGATCTGTTAAATTTGATTTGATTCCTTGATGCTTAAAGCGTGAATCTTTTGTGAAGGGCTGGCCACGAGACGAGACTCTGTGGGAGTTTTGTAAGTCTCGTCTCATTCTCGTTAAAATCGAAAATTTTCAGTCTCGTCTCGGTCTCGTATAATTAAGTCTCGTCTCTGTCCAATCTCCGAAAAATACGATTTCCGGCCAACTTGTTGATTATTACAAGGCAATATTTTCGATTATAGTTTGAATACGTGCAGAAGAAAATAAATAGTTTAACTGAAATTGGATTTTTTAATTTATTAGACTCTGTAAATTTCGGTCCAAATATACAGTCTCGCCTCGGATGCTTAAAAGCCAGTCTCGTCTCGGTCTCGTCATGCGAGACCGAGACTTTTCTCGTCTCGTGGCCAGACCTACTGTTGTGCAGAAATGGACGATATCAAGCTTTGAATAAGAACGTTTAAAGGCTCTTCACGTGAAAGAGTTAACCAGATCTTCGTTAAAACTCAATATAACCTCTCGCTCAAAAATCATGGCTTACTGATCTGTTTTGTTTACCTACAAGAAAACCCCATAATCTTAATTGATGTGGAATTTTTGGTAAGGTTTTCTGATAACTCACTCGTCATAAATTGAACAGTAAAGCATTTAAACTTTAAAAATGAAGTAATGAAGTAATTACAGTTTGTCTTGCCACACTTTAGTTTTAAAAATGTTTTTATCTTCATTAGATCTCTTGACTCTGGACGGGAAGTTAACGCCATAAGATTGTACCCGGGTAACCGTTCATTCGGTTTCTACCCGTTTAGTCTGGTACCCGTGTATTTGTTTTTTTGCTTGATTAACAGTATGGTTTCGGGTTCCCGGTTATTCAGCTACCTGGGAAATATCCAGGTAGTCACGCAAATAGTTACCCGAGATGAACCCGGGAAATGTCTGGTTAGTTACCCGTGTATCCGGGCTTCAAAGATCTCCTCCACAAACACAAAGGTGGCAATGGAACAGCTACCTGGAAAACACCGGGTCACTTACCCGATATTTTTACAAACAGTGTTCTAGTGGAATAGCCAGTTGCATTCCTCTCCCGTATTTCAACCGTAATACTCGCGCTTCTTGGAATGCCCATCAGTGTACCCTACTTGTTAAATACAAAGATTCTTTCTTCAGTCGCACTAACTACACGAATGTGGAATGCTTTACCCAGCTCAATTTTCCCCTCCCATTGTGATCTACAGACATCAAAAACCTATGTGCATCGGTATCTCCTTTAAAATGCCCTCCAACCTACCTAATTGTTCATGCTGTGTACATCGTCTTAAAGGTAGTCGCAATCCCTTAAGCGCGCGATAAATATATAAAAACAAAGTAGTTAGCCGGGAAATATCTTGATAGGTATCTATCCAGCAAATACCAGGATATTACCCAAGAAATTCCTGGATAGTCACCCGGGTAGCTGTCCGAAAAATCCCCGGGTAGTTATCCGGGTTTCAAAAGCTTTTATCTCCATAGACATCCAAGTAGCAATCAAACAGCTACCCGGGAAACAACGAAGAAGTAACGTGGGAAATACCAAAATAGTTACCCGGGAAATACCCGGGTTGTTTCCCAGGAAATTTACGGCTAGTTACCGAAGAAATATTTGGGTAGTTAACCAGAAATGTACGGTTAGGTACCCGGGACGAGAAATGCACGATTTGTGCTTCATATGGTAGTACTTGATCTGAATGTGAGCGAATCGTTTGGCCATTATCAGTGCTGACCCTAATCCATTGTCCAGGCATCCACCTTGGTCCTGCAGAATTATTACAGTATCAATAAGGTTCAATTCAACATACTGGGGGTTTTCGAAGCATCTATATTTACAGTTGGTTGTAGAGATAAGGCATATTGTGGCCTTCGGTTGAAAAGTAACTCAGCAGGGTATCGACCAATTACTGAATGCGGGCGGAGAAATATGTTGGCCAAGCAGGAAATAAATATTTTATTAAATTATTTTTTTTTTTTTTTGTAATCAGGAAAAGTGAACGATGTTCCGTTATCGTGAACAATAATATCGAGTGGCAAAAAGTTGTCTCAAAACCTTCATCGCACATGAATCTAGGACCCACTTGAATTAAGATGAATGCACCAGCAGAAAGAATAAGTTTCCTTTGAACGGACCAGCGAAGTCAATGTGGATCCACAGTTTCTTAGATCCTTCACATAGGTAAAGCCAGTCGCTGGCGAATTGGGTGATCCGCATTTGTTGGCACGTAGAACATAGCTTTACGGTCTTTTCGATGTTCTCGACAATTTTATCCGAACTATTCCGTGATGGTTTGCATGCAGTGCAGTTAGAACTGATTGAGCCTTTGGAATCAATATTCGCTGACCCCACACTAAACATACCTTTATACAGGAAATTCCACAATTTCTGATAAAAACTGGTTTTAATTCTTGGTCAACTGTAATTGGCCAACCCCTTACCACCCAGTATGAAACACGTGATTGAACTGTATCCCTTTTTGTCTCTTTTGAAATAACAATCATTAAAACGACTCCCTCTTCTTCCTACCAGTCATAGAGCGTCTCAGCGGACAAACGTCTAAAAGCCACAATATGTGCGATGTCTTTCCCAGGTTTCAGCGCAGCGACGCATTCTTGAATATAATTTTTTTTGAGTGTGATTAAATCTGACAATTCTTTCCACAGTTTCCGAAGATCTTGAGCGTTTTCTTCACTCCGAAACGTAAAATAAGGGCTGCATTTCTAGCCGAGACTTCCTGCAAAAGCAACGTTAGCAGAGCCACTTCACAGACTTTTGGACGAGACAGAAGTATGGAAATGGGATACTTTTTATTGAACTGCATTTGATAAATTACCGGTTAGACTGACTTGTGATACTTTGCCATATGGAATTTACTCAGTTCTATCTCATTGTTTGCCAGACGGCTCCGAACGTCCGATTTCTTTTTATTCAAGGACTCTTTTAGGTTCCGAAAGGAACTATGCCCTGGCTACTTGTATTATAGCAAGCATAAACAAATCTCATGGCTTCCTTTATGGTCAACATTTTGAAATCTTTACAGAATATAAACCCTTTTATGGATTTCTTTCTTCTTCCAAGCCTACTCAAAATACCTTATATTCAAGAATGCGTCGCTGCGCTGAAACCTGGGAAGTGAAGTGCCTCTGCTAACGTTGCTTTTTCAGGAAGTCTCGGCTAGAAATGCAGCCCTTATTTTACGTTTCGGAGTGAAGAAAACGCTCAAGATCTTCGGAAACTGTGGAAAGAATTGTCAGATTTAATCACATTGTTGAACTGAACCGGGTAATATTGTCTATTGCCCTTTGTCTTTAAGTTCCAAATTAAAAAAACAAAATGGTACAGACCGGATATGTAATACTGTATCCTACTTTCAATTTTACCAATACCGAGAGCTTCTTGGGTGGTTTAGCCTTCGGTTGGTTGTATGTAAAGGGTTTTCCAATAGGGACGGTTTGATTTTGACAGCTCGTGGCGGCCATATTGTTTCTTTTACTTTCTGTCAAAATATCATCTTTTAATCAGATACTAAAGACAAATCATCGTGGTTAGTTACAGCGTCGAGCAATTCGTCCAAATGATAAAACTTTATTATCAAAATGGGTGTTCTGTTGATCGCAATTTCGACGAGGCCCATTTGGGTACGTGAATAAGCAAAATTGCCAGATTTGGGACGACACCAATCCACACGATATTCACGAGGTGCCAATGCATCCAAATAAAATTACTGTTTGGTGTGGATTTTGGGCTGGAGGCGTTATCGGTCATCATCATGATGCTGGCCAGACCATCACCGTCAACGGCGATCGCTATAGGTCGATGCTCACCAACTTCTTGTGGCCTGAATTGGATGATATGGACACCGGAGACATATATGGTTTCAAAAGGATGGCGCTACGTGCCACACAGCTCAAGACACAATCGATATTCTGCACGAGCGGTTTCATGGCATGGTTATCTCGCGCCGAGGCGACGTGAATTGGCCACCAAGATCATGTGATTTGACCCCTTTGGACTTTTTCTTGTGGGTCTTTTTTTAAGTCGCAGGTCTATGCGAATAAGCCGCAAACCACCGCGGCCCTCAAAGACAACATAATCGATAAAAAAAAATAAATAAATCGCGTGGCACAACGGCTCATGAAGAACCAGGGCCTAGTGACTAACAATTCGCAACCATTCCTGTGTGCGCCTTTCGACAGCAATGGAAGGGACCTACAATTTTAAGCCGAATCCGAATGGCTAGACGAGAAGCACTTATTCGTGACAAGTGATACTCTTGGAGGATTTGTCAATTCCTCGCAAGAGGCAGTAGCCCTAAAAAAAAACTTTTTTAGTTTTTAGATGGACGAGGCTGGGAAGCGATCCCAGACCTCCAGCGTGACAGTCGAACGCACTAACCATTACGCTACGGGCTACTACCAACATAATCGATACCATCCGTCAAATTCAGCCTGTTTATGCGCCGCGGTCATCGAAAACTGGACCTTTCGAATCCGCTTCACCCAGCGAAGCCGCGGCGGCCATTTGAACTATGTTATATTTAACACAAAATGCCATTGATAGGGCTCTCAAATAAAGATAGACCCTAATTGATATCTCATATACAACATGTTTTGTATTCAATTTTAAAATCGACCCGCCCTTAAAGGAAAACCTCCATAACTCCAGGAATTGATTGGAAAAATTAAAAAATATTTCAAGAAAGATTTCGATAGAATTGTTTTGCTGTTTTTCGTTGCAATCTAACTAACGTTAATCTGCCTATCGATTGACTTTCAATCAAAACGTTTGCATCTTTCTGAATGCACTATTAAAGTTACCTACTTAAGTTTTTCTAAACGAACCTACAACTCCTATGTACTCATTTATATAAATTGAAAATATTGACTGTGAAAAAATGTATTTGCAGAATGGCTATATGAAATCATTCCTTACATTTAACTTTTTGGCTTCAATTTTTTTTTTTTTTTTTTTGTCCTTGCAAACTTTTTTCAAATAGTTAAGGGCAGTTTAATCTTTTCACAACTATCGCACCACAGTATCCCACCCGGTCTTTTCTGAGTTTAAAACTCTATTTTATTTTTTTCTTCCTTTTTTGACGGTTGGTAGGGTAGGTAGCCACTTCTTTTTTTTTGTTCTGGCAAACACACAAGACACAACTTTCATCGTTTTTTCTCATCTGCTTGAGCATAGAATTTTTGATGAAAAGAAAAAATAACCATGACCATTAGGGTGTCCGTTATTTCCTGAACTCATGTTTTTGGATAGCACACCCCGTCAATCGAAAGTTTATGCCGAAAGAAAAAATTATTGACCAAAAAAAATTTTTTCCGAGGTCATTAACCCGTGCCTCTAAGGTTATACTTTTCCCATACAAATTTGAACTTTACACTTTTCACATTTTATTTTTTTTTCTCTAGAACTATAACAGTTATTCTAATTTTGTTTGGGGATTCTGATTGACTTATCGGTCCTTTAAAAAACTGCATTTAAAAATGTATTACAAAATTTAAATTATAATTTATTTTGATTTTTTAAGTTAAAAAATACTTTAATATTATATATTTTCTCTTCTCAGCAGTTTTTGTTTTTCTATTGATTTTCCTAAACTTTTTTTTTTTTATAGCCTACAAAACAAGAAATTATTATAATTTATAAAAGGTCACAATCATAATTAAAGATTATCCTAAACTAATAAGTTTTTTAAAAAATTGCATTAAAAAAATAATGAAAACAAATTAGAAATAATTTATTTTGATTTTTCAAAATATTAAATATTTTTTAATTTTGTATGTATTAAATTTGTTTTTCTTATAAAATAAAGTTTTTTTTATTAATTTTTGAATGTGGGTTTTAAACAAGATATTGGTCAAAAAAATCATTTAAAAAACTTTTGTTGATAAGAAAAAAAAAAAAAAAAAAAATACATACAAAATTAAAAATATTTAATATTTTGAAAAATCGAAATAAATTATTTCTATTTTGTTTTCATTATTTTTTTTAATGCAATTTTTTAAAAAACATTACTTTATGATAATCAATACAAAAAAAAACAACAAACACTGCTGAGGATCGAGAGAGAAAAATAAGAGAAAAATATATAATATTACAGTATTTTTTAACTTAAAAAATCGAAATAAATTATAAATTAAATTTTTTTAATACATTTTAAAATGCAGTCTTTTAATGGACCGATAAGTCAATCAGAATTTGGACTAGAATAACTGTTATAGTTCCAGAGAAAAAAAATAAAATGTGAAAAGTGGAAAGTTCCCATACAAAATTTGTATGGCAAAAGTATGACCTTAGAGGCATATGACCTCGGAAAAAAATTTTGTTGGTCAATAATTTTTCCCTTCGGCATAAACTTTCGATTGACGGGGTGTGCTTTCCAAAAAATGAGTTTGGGAAATAACGGGACACTCTAATTGACCATGTACCATTTTGAAGCTTCTTGTAACATGAAATTCTTCTTCGTCTTTAAAAAAAAAGTAACAACATAAAGTAGTTGGCTAAAAACTTAAAGTATTGGATATTTAAGCGTTCCGCATAGAGAAAGCAAACAAAAAAAAAATGTTTCAAAAAATTCTTCTAAAATGTTTTTGGTATTTTTTTTTTTTTGTTGGTTGCAACATTTCTGCAAAAAAATAAAACCGCAACAAGACGACACAATTCTCTCAAAGAGTAGATTTTCTCGTTTCCTCTTTTCGTGTGTTGGTAAATATAATATGCTTGGTATGAAGTGATGGTGTGTGCGCGCCAAGGAATTCCGAAATGCATAGCCCACAGCAGCTGAGAAATTCCCGTCTTTTCTGGAATGCACACGTGGTAACTATTAAAGGCTTATACGTACAATCCCGGTTTGGCAGCCACACAGACGCTATTTTTTGTTGTTGTTGCTTTTATATTGCTACCGAATTCATTTTGCGCACCACACTGCCGCGGCCGTGGCGTGTCAACAAAATACCTACAACAACAAAAATAAAAAGTAATAAATCTGTAGCGTAAATGAGCGTGGGTAATTTTTCATCGACCTTAATTTGCTTATAAACACGAAGGCGCGTACATACAATAAAAATAACAACAATAACAACAACAAATTCAAATGAAAAGTTTCCATTAGCGATTGAGAATCTCGCAGTCTCGCATAGCAAATATAAATGTAGGTAGGTACACGTAGTAAAAAAAAATTACAGGAACACAGAAGCATCATCAGAGAAGCAGAAGGAAAGCCAACAACAACAACGGGCTGATGGCAACAATGTTATTAAGGCCGAAAGCACCATTAAGGTGCTTTCACAGGCCATTACGGGAAAAAACAATTACAGCGCGAAGCAGTTATATTTTTACATCGTAATTGTTATTGCAAGTGAAAAATCCTTTTGTCGAAACGATACGAAACGAACGGAAGGCGATGTGTTGTTGGTGCTGGCGTTTGCGTTGGCGTTTTCGACTTGGTTAAAACGGGAAGGCAAAGGTGATTGACGGCGCGGCGGGAACGGGAAGTGGTTTGATGATGATGGTGGCGTGCTTATTCCGCACAATCCGCATGAGAGATCCGTTAAGTTATCCTGGCAACAATAACATTCAGTCCAACAAATGAATTGTTTATAAAGGTATTGTCGTCGTTTGGAGTTACCTATGCTATACAAACATTTATACATATTATAATTGATGGTAAAGGGTTGGCTTTGCCCATAGGGACCGGGATCGGGTTGGAGCTTGGCTCTAGTGTATCTAGATGGCTCCCTACTTCCAGTCGCAGAACAAAAAACACAGAGTGTGTTCAATTTGGCAGAATGATTTTAGTTGCATATTTATTAATAAAGAACATTTAGAACTACACCATCACTGTTTCAGTGGTTTTGCAGACCTCATATACCTACTTAATATAGGAAGTGTTCTGATTCCGGCATGGAGGCAGTTAAGGTGGGCCTTTATTGTTTACAGTTATGGTGTTGTTTTGTTACTCATTGTCATTATTAAAGGTGAAAGTATAAAAGCATAAAAGTCTAATTGTGTTTTTTTTTTTTTTTTCTTCATTGTTATTACGCTCGTTGATACTTTTTGAGTGTGATATTATAAGTGGATTAAGTTAGAATAATAATAATAATTAAAGTTCTCGATATTTTGACTTAAGGGGTAGTAATAGAGTTAAGTGTTGTAATGAACATGGTGGGAAATGTTGTATATTATAGTAAAATAGTTTTCGGTAACTTGTATGGTTATAAGCAATAATTTGCTATAAGAATCTGTTCTCCCTACCTCTGTTTATGTAACCAGTTTTTTCTCGTATTGTGTGATTTATGCTGAGGTTAGACTTGTCGTATTATAATTAACCAAAAATGTGTTTTACGTCAGTTCACAAAAGAACAGATCGAACAATCTTTGTTCTTCTTCTTCATTTTACCGGTGATTGTCATGATCTCGAGGGGGACCACAACTCTCCGACTCAACTGCTTCGCGTAAGGTTCCACTTGTGGGGTTCGCCTGGTTGACCTCAGAAAACGTCGACAGGCCTTCAAGGTTTGGATTGTTCCATGTCTGAGGCCAACTAAATGCAACTGCATTTCGTTGCATTTGTTTCATCGAGGAGTGCCTTTCTTCCGCGATAGTGTTGGAACTTCTTGTGCTATTGCCTTTTGAACTGGGTCCTCATCGCATCTTATTTGTACATGACAGTCAGTGTTGCCGCAAGCTGAAATGAGAACTCGCTAGACCAACCTCCAAAAGTCGCTAGATTGGCTGAAATTAGGCGGCCAAAAAGTCGCTAGAAGTCGCTAGACAAAAATTGGTAAATAAGGGTTAAGAAAAATTCTCTTTGAATAACTTCAATTAACCTTAGCCTTAAATTAACAAAAAACTTAGGAATATAATAGATTCAAAACAGATGAATTGCTTAAAGCAGACTACTGTCACTCGCCTTACACTTTGCATATGTTTTGATGTGCGTGTGCCTGTGCGTAGTGAATTTCAGTATCCAATTAATGGAAATAGAAAATTTCAAATTAACTTAAATGCCAGGAATGAAAAATCACGAGGGTATTTCATAAAAAAAGGAGTATTTGCGTGTCGAAACTCACAAATTCTTACCTTCACAATCTCGCTAGAAAAGTCGATAGAAATAATCTAGCGACATAAAAATATTTTTTGCCGCGGAAGAAATGGAAATGTCGCTAGATCTAGCGACAAAGTCGCTAGAACGGCAACCCTGATGACAGTACTAGCTAAGTTGGTCATGATGTATTTTGTCCAAGATGGTATTTTTGACGTGTAGGTTTCCACGGATTCTCTTGCTTCTTATTCGATCACGCTTTGTTACTCCCGCTGTCATGCGAAGCATCTTCATTTCAACTGTCGTCAATGTGCTTACCGTGTGTAAGCGCTGGACGAACAACTGCCGTGTAGAGCTTTCCTTTCAGCTTAGGGGCATTTTCTATCACGGGACATATCGGGACATTAAAAAATCTATTTATACAAATATTAAATGCAATGGCGCAAAATTTTAGTCTTTTTAGTACGATGTTAAATCATTTTTAATTAAGTAATTTAAAACTAGTTGAGAATCCTACTATCTCATAACATAACACTTTACTTAAATAAAAAACTATTTTCTATATTAAGTATCGTACTGAGACCATATGACATCCTAACATTTCTAATTTCCAAATGAGGTATGTTTGCGAATTTTTTGTACTTTTTTGTACGTGTTCTTCAAAGTAAAAAAATATTTTTAAAATTCAGAGAATTTTACTAAACAGTTTTAAAATTAGAAAATTTTTAAGTAGTATCATGCTCAACCCTTAATATTTTGCTGTTTAAAATGTTGGCCAATATTTTTTGACTAACTTAAAAGTACCTACAGAATTGCAAAATTTACACAAAATTAAAAAATCTATTCGGGAATATCTTTTAAGAAAACTTGATGAAACCGAAATTTTCGTCTGAACGTTCCGTCAAGATAAGCTAAAAGAAAAAATCGAATCTCACTCTTAGGGAATAACATGTTGTGTGTACAATATTTCACACCAAATTTGAAATTGAGAAAATCCACTGATTCGCTTAGGCTCTAGCTCGATATAAATCGGGACGCACAGACAAATAAACCGACGGACGTCTTTTGTCGACAATCAGTTTTTGGACTTCTACATTATCGTTATCTTAGTTTTGATTAAAACCTCGAATTTTGTTTCTGACACAAAACCAATAATTGCCCTATATAACAAGTAAAAATGGAAGGTCGGGACATTTTGTAAATCGGGACAGATATCGGGACAGGGTTCAAATATCGGGACTGTCCCGCCAAAATCGGGACGTCTGGCAGCCCTATTGATCATTGATCCAAGATATTTAAACTTTTCGCATTTAGGAAGCACTGTTTCATTCAAATAGATGTCCGGAATAGACCTGTGTGGATGAGAAAAAGGACAGCATAGGTAGCCGGTCTTTTTCGCGCTAATGCGGCATCCATTTCTATCCAGAACATCCACCCATACATCAAGTGCTCGTTGCAAGGACACAGGATCTTCTTTTATAATGGCTCCATCGTCAGCAAAGAATAACTGATTCACTTTGGCGTCCGTCAACCTATTCTCAAGCAGAAAGTCAAGGACAGTAATAAAGAGCAAAGGACTCAAGACGCTTCCTTGGTGCTCAGCTACTCTAATTGGGAACTCTTCGGTGATTCCTCTGGGCATCTTACCTTTATTTTAACTTGCTCGTACATGTCCATGATCATCCGGACGTAGACTTCCGGAACTCCTCGTTGCACTGGTCGTCAGACAGCCGTATTATTTTTCATAGGCGGCCATCCAATATCCGCTCAACGATCTTCATGGTATGTGACATCAGCTTGATCGAACTTGGTCGAACAATCTTTGTTATTATGGTTAAAATTTGACTTTATTTTGAACTGTCAAACAATGTTTGTCAATGAAACACAATGAAGATTACCTTTGACTGACCTTAGGAAAATAAAGAAGCATTTTTTTTAAATGCGAAATAACACAGAGAATTCAAATATATCGTGAACAATAATAATAATCACTCCGATTACAGAATGCAATGAATGGTCTGCGAAGGCTTCCGACAATTTTGTTCGGTTTTTTTTTTCTATTAGTATTAGCTGTAACAGAAATTATAGAAACGTCGGTAACGTAGTTTGAAAAGCCCATCCGCATTCCATATAACTTTTGACATTTTAAATCCGCACCGAAGTCGTTGCGGATCGAATCAACTCCCCAGGAATAAAATTTTGCGCATTCTATAATCGACATGAAATTCTTTCAAATTTTGGTCGCAACTGCGCCGCAGCTATTCCATGTGGACGTTCAAATTTTCAATGAAGCGTTCAAGCACATTCGTCGGTATCTCGCGAATAACACGAGTGATGTTGGCCTTCAAAAATGCTTCAATCGTAGCTGGCTTATCCACAAACACCTTAGACTTTACTTATCCCCAAAGGAAAAAGTCTTACGGTCATGATCTTGCTGGCCAATTAACTGGCCCGAAGCGTGAAATTAATTGTTCATCGAAGCGGTCTCATAATATGGCCATTGTTTATTGGGCTGTCTGGCTATTAGCACTGTCTTGTTGGAACCAAATGTTGTCGAGATCTTGGTCTTCAATTTCAGGCCAAAAATAGACCGTTATCATATGCCGCTATAACGAGCGCCATTTACAATATCGTTGGTTCCAGCCTCATTTTTGCAGAAATACGGACCGATGATTCCACTGGCCATAAACCACACCACATGGCTGTTTGAGTGAATGTAACTGCAGCTCTTGAACCTCTCCCAGTTGTTCTTCGACCCATATACGGAGAACATAACTCGCACGCGCCGATCCGATTCATCACAAGTTTCACCTACACTGTCAATTACAGCCGCTATATTTTTAACACTACTCGCTGGACGAGGTCTCTTCGGTCGAGTGTCATCAAAAAGTGAATATTTGGTCTCCAATTTCTTGATGATATGGCGAACAGTGGCTTCAGTAGGTCAATTATGGACACCATAGGTTTGCCGAAGCGCACGAAAAACATTCTTCTCAAAGAGTCTGATCTATTTTTGAAGACACAAATTTTACTGTCAGTACTTCCAATAGACTTAAAAAAGTAAACAACTTTAAAATGTAATTCAAAAGAGAATATTGGCCTTATCTAAAAATTCTTATTTTTTTTACATATCAAACTCTCAGTTTAAGGAAAAATTTGGGTCAACCGAAAAGAAAAAAGTTGACAAAAATTAAAACAAAAAAAAAATAATAATATTCTGAAAAATAAAACAAGTAAAAATTATCCACAGTTAATTTTATAAACATTAAGGCCCAGTTTTTCAGTATTGAGTTTAGTCAGTTAACTCTGAAAATATATTTGTCGACAGTTACGTCAAAAAGCAGTTTTTAAGTTGAGGGTAAATGCAGAAAGTCTTAAAAAACAAGAAAGCTAAAATATCAAAAGCATTTGTTGAGTTAATCCAGAGTTAAGTCGACAAATTTGGTGAGTAAACTCGGGCTTAACTTTAATCCCGAACTGATAAATTGTAATTTTCTTAAAAAAAAATTATTAAAAAACAACGGTAACACTTAAAACACCCTGTAATACCATTTTGTGAAGCTAGCTATCTCTTCTTTTTATTTTTTTTGAAATTCCAAGCAAAGTGCTGAGTTTCCTCACAGGTATTGCAAAATGTTGAAACTTTTTTGGCTTTTTTTCCTGCCTCATTCCATTTCATAGTTTTTGACAACTCCTCGTACCAGTTCAGACAACGTTTTCTAAGTTTGCGGTTGCTTAAGTCTCGTGTTTTGAATTCTTCGAGGGCATGAGAAGCAGTACGTTGGGGTTCCACACGTACGTTGGTGCTTCTTTGGTCACACAATAATTCACAAATTGATTTCCGAAATTCGATGATCTGTATGTTATATTTCGTTTTTTCCTTGTAAATTACTAAGGCATTGACTCTAGACCTTGACAACAAATATTCGAACGCAATTCTGTGGTACCACCTTGTTGTTTTTCTCAACGGAGAGAAATAGCATGCCATTTGGTCAAAGATGTCTATTCCTTGTTTGGCGGGGTTAAAGTCGACTATCACTTTTAGTTTTTTAGGGCTTCATTATTTCGGTTCCTTTTTCCGGTAGCTATCACCTCAAGATCATGCTTTGTGCTCAGCATAAGAACATCCCGCTAATCTCTCCAGTTAGCTTCCAATACAGATGTTTTTTCCCCTGCCGATAATATCTCCTTTCTTTAGCTTGGCCATTGATATGTCCATCGGATTTCCTTTTCGATTCTTACGCAGGGTTCCAATCAAATGCGTCTTACGCGGGCAGAAGCAGAGTTCTTGGTAAAGCGACAAAAGTATACAAATTGTCACTCGCTATAGTTCTGTCTTTGTCCAGATAGCACTCCGCTAAATCCACAACTATTTGTGTACTTTGCGATGTTAATTCCGATGCTACACCACCTACTTTGATTGAAACCGTTATTTTTTCCAGCATATACGGAACTTGTAAAGGTGTAACCAGTAGGGTCACATAATTTGTAGACTTTGACCCCGTATTTGTGCGACTTATCAAGTTTTCATTGGCTGAACTGAAGTCCTCCGCGCCAGGGTATCATCAATTCATCCACGGCTAGAGAATTTTTCAAAATTCTTTTACAATATATCCAGACTTGCTGACTTTACCCAGACCATTGTTACCAACCGTTGAACTGTGGAAAAGTGAATAAATCTCAAAATGAGTTGAAAGCCGTTCCGGAACATAACTTGGCGGACAACTGAATTTTTGTAAAATGGATCCTCTTTCCAATAATCCTTTAAACATGGATATTTAACGATACCCATGTAAATCACGAGTGCCAGGAACTTTTTTACTTCAATAAACAACCTAACTCAGCTGGTCGACGAGCCTACTCGGATTCCTGACGTTGCAGGTCAATCCGCCAACACTCTAGATTTGTTTCTTACCTCTGACCCTGCTAAATACACTATAAGTGTATTATCGCCTCTAAGCACATCAGACCATTGTGTCATATCTGCAAATTTCTCGTGCCACCAAAACACAGTTAAAGAAAAAACTCCCAAGAGAACCGTTTGGCAGTATGAGAAAGCCAACTGGGACGGTCTCAATGTTCAGGAACTTTAACTGGTCACTATGCTTCCTCGATAGTGACGTAGATTCCAGTGCAGATATGATAACAAACTTAATTCTTTGTGGAATGAGATATTTTATCCCGAATAGGGTGAAATCTATCAAACCCAAAGAAAACCCATGGTTTGATTGGAGCTGTAAAGAGGTTATTAGGGTTAGAGAAGTAAGCTTCCGAAGTTATAAAGCCAACCCTACTGAGGAAAACCGGAAAAAGTTTCAATAAGCTAGAAAGACCTGTAACGTTCATATTCGAAGAACCAAATTTTTACATGATCAAAAATTACGGCAAAAAATACTACAATGTCCCAAAGGTAGTAAAATTTTTTGGTACGCAATACCACCTCATCCTCGGTTCCAACGCTCGTCTTCAATAACACCCCTTTTTTCAGCTCGTTTACTACTTACTACACAAATCCGCTGGCCCGGATAGTATACTTCCCATCGTTCTGAAGAGGTGTTCTTCAACGCTGGCAAAACCACTGCGTAAGCTTTTCCATCTGTCCTACTCTACTGGTCTCTTTCCGAGTGGATGGAAAACAGCATTTGTCCAGCCTGTCCCTAAAAAAGGCGTATCTTCTTCACCCTCTAACTATCGACCGATTGCACTTACGTCTCTTCTTTCCAAGGTCATGGAAACGCTGATTAATTTCCAGCTCAAGAAATATCTCCAGGAACGAAAGCTTCTTAATGACCGGCAGTACGGCTTTCGTAGCAATAGGTCCACTGGTGATCTGAGGGTTTATCTTACCGAACAGTGGAACAAATCTTTCCATCGTTTTGGAGAAAGTAAGATTATTGCACTTGATATTTCAAAAGCGTTTGATAGAGTTTGGCACCAAGCTCTCTTATCGAAAATGCGCGCATTTGGTTTCGATGAAACTCTTCTTCGTTGGATTAGAAATTACCTTTCCGACCGTTCAATACAAGTCGTATTGGACGGTTTCAAGTCTGAAATCCACAAAATAAATGCTGGTGTGCCCCACGGCTCCGTTTTGTCTCCGACTCTCTTCCTTATTTTTATAAATGATCTTTTGTCTGAAACTTCTAATCCTAATTAAACTGTTTCGCTGACGATAGTACCCTCAGCTTCTCATATTCGTTTACAGATTCTCATCCATGTCCTTCGGATGTGGAACTTGAACGGCAGCGTATGATAAGCTCATTAAATTCTGATCTCGACAGCATTGTCCAATGGGGAATCAAAAACCGCGTAGAATTTAATGCTTCTAAAACTCAATGTTGTCTCCTGTCGTTAAAGCGAAACACACCCCCAATGCCGCTTTCCATGGGCGGCACTTGCATCGAGGAAACCGAACAGCTCTCAGTTCTCGGTATGTGTGTCACAGACCACCTTTTGTGGAATGAAAACATATTTGATGTCGCCAAAAACGCTGCTTAGTATTTAGGTTTTCTCCGTCGATGCAAGAAATTTGTCTCCCCTTCTGATCTGGCTGTGATCTACAAAGCCTTTATTCGTCCAAAACTTGAGTATAACTCCCACATTTGGGCAGGTGCTCCAATAACCCACTCGAGTTTATTGGATAGAATTGAAAAGAGAGCTTTTAAAATGATAGGTGAAAGAACTATAACGGAAACATTCTCATCTCTTGAGCACCGTCGAAATGTTTCATGTCTTTCGTTATTTTACCGTTATTTCCATAAACAATGCTCTAGTGAAATAGCCAGTTGCATTCCTACCCTTAATCAATTCAACCGTAGTACTCGCGGTTCTAGGAATGCCCCTCAATTTACCCTTGAGCCCAATTTCGGACGTACTGTCAAGTACAGAGATTCTTTTTTTAGTCGCACTACTCGAATGTGGAATGCTCTACCCAGCTCAATTTTCCCCTCCCATTGTGATCTACAGACGCACGTTCAAAACCAATGTGCATCGGTATCTCCTTTTAAATCCCCTCCAATCTACCTATTCGCTCGTGCTTTGTATATCATCTTAAGGATAGTCACAACCCCTTTTGCACGCGCTAAATATATAACAAAAAATGACGTCCGTATCGACCAATCTTTTCAGTCGTGAATTACGCGTTATTGTTCTGCTGGCCAAAGTATTTTGAGCATTTCGATTTGTGTTTTGAACAATCAGCACATAAATCTCTTGGGTCACCATGAGAGAAAAAAAGTCAGGATCCCTTTCTATCACTGATATCGATATCTACAACAGACTCTGCAGTCTCCTCAAAATGAAATTTTTCCAACGATCTTCCATGATGAATCAAATCCAAATATCAGCATTAGACACCTCCTGTTCATCTTCATCCGAATCAGCTTCAGATGGTACTATTGCGTTGGAGTCACTGGAAGGTTCATCGGAATCAGTTGACATGTACTCATCAACTGAGTCCGATTCTTCAAAGTCCACATCGTTTTCTTCATCTGAGGCTGCGTTACTACTTATACACCCTTCTTACAGGATAAAATTCAGTCTATTTTGTACCCCCCTTAATTTACCTACCCTAATATCGATGGTCTTTTCAAACCACTACAAAAATCTACAAAAAAAGATCAAAAATACCTCTTTTGTAGACAACCGGAATTACATTTTCTACTTTTGTGTACATATGTTGGCTATTTGCAAACAGTTTTTGTCATATAAACTTTTCTCCTAAAAATGTAGACATGTACACACCTACGATGTATTTAAACCTACTTCTATCTTAGAAATTCCTTATTTTCTTTGACACACAATTTCTCGTCATCATCACCATTATCATCGATGTAAACGACCATGAAAATGAAACATAAAAGCAAAGCCTCTTGACCGGATATTGACACGAATTTTCTTCCATACACATTCAGAATATATTTACTTACATAAATTTATTGAAGCATTTTACAAAGGACTCTTCTGTCAGTGCACTCGTGGATGTAATATCTCGAAAAGCTTTCTCGAATGGCCCTTTTCATCTGCCTTGTGCCATCATAACTGTATGTATGTATTTGTATATGCATGCCATTCTCATGTGCGGCTAAAATGCAGGTGGGCGCATGCGTATAAACAGACATCTTCATTTACCTACATCCATATATAGCAACAACAAAAAAAAAGTTGCATCTTAAAGAGCGCATTCTATTGCGATAATTGGATGAGTCAACTCATTTTCACAGTTTTGAGTCCTGATGCCGGGATGCCGGCGGAAAAAGAATCACAAATAGAGACAAAATGACATAACACAAATAAAAAAGAGGAAAAGATGTAAAATTACAGGAAAAAAAATAAAAAAAGGACAATTGCAAAAATGTATTCTAATGAGATGTTTCCTTTTTATCCTTTGAAGTTACAGTTCAGAAAATATTCATATCTACTTTTGTATCTGTGTATGTGTGTCTGTATGTTGGTTGTTGCATTTAGCAAAAGAAACTACATTATCTGTCATCTGTAAAAAATAAAGTACAAACAGCGACGACAATGAAAACAAATCTCGCTGCGAGCTCAAAGTGAATTTACTTTCTTAAGTGGTGTGAATATGTATGTATACAGTTTCTATGCTGGGAAAAGTTATGGAAGTACATCTAAATAACAAAAACATACATTCTTAATTTTACACAAAAGGATAAAAAGTAACAAAAGGAAAACTGCACAAATGCGGGTATCAAAAGATATGCAATTTAGTTTACACATAAAACTCGGTAATTGAATTGTAATCTTACGTAGGATTATTAACTTTACATCTCCTTAGTGCAGCTCTCAATTGTGTATGTTTTTCTTATGGAAATGTGCATGTGAAATATAAAATATTGGAGAGTAGACTAGCTTTGCAAATTCTTTAATCTGTTTGGCTTAATTCAAAGATGTCTTTATGTGTCCAGGGCCTCAACCAACAAGCTTTCTCCCTCGAGCTCGTTGCTAGCGAGCTGTCTCCTGCCTCCGTGATGCTCAGTATCAACTTCCATTTTATAACCCAGTGGGATTGTTGATTTGAAATACAATTAATTAGGGTTATTTTGTATTAAATAACTTGCCCATTTTTAATTTTAGGCAACAAATTCAATTGCAAAAAGTGTATAAAATTTAATTTGCTCCAATTTAGGTTTTACTGGGTGGGCTGGTTTCTTTTCAAAACATAGGTTATTTTGACGCTGAGAGCTGATTCCCGCTCAAAATGTTAACCGAAAGTTAGGTCAGTACCATACCTCCACGGATCGAAATGAGTCGCTTTACGCTTGAACAACCAATCATTGGAAACTTATTTCAAAGGGAATGCTGTGTAGCCCAAACAGTGTGTTTTTTGAAATGCCGTTTTGGCCGAAATGAGGCACCCACCGCGCCTGCTGTACGCAAGTTTGTGCAAAAAGTTCGTGAGACTGGTATGCTAGTGGACAACACTCATGGACAACATCACAGACGAGAATCTGGCTGCTGTAGCCGAGAGTGTGAGACTCAATTCACGAACATCAAATCGCCATCGATCTTAACAGCTCAACATTTCACGCACTAGCCTGAGGAAAATTCTGTACAAAGATCCCGGATAATTCGTTTATTACAAGATCCAATTGATTCAGCAATTGAAGGCACACGACAATCCGCTTCGTTTTCACTTCGCAGTTTGGGCCTTAGAGCAACTTGAATTGCACAACGATTTTGGGCGAAAAATAATCTTTTCTGATGAGGCACATTTTCATCTCTGCGGCTAAGTTAACAAACTAAATTGCTGCATTTGGGCTCGGAAAAACAGATTGTTATTGTCGAGAAGCCAATGCATCCACAGAGAGTAACAGTTTGGTGCCGATTGTGGAGTGGTGGCATCAATGGACGATTTTTCTTCGAAAATGAGGCTGAGAACATCGTTTCGGTCAACGATGGGTGTAACAGAGCCATGTTAACCGACTTTTTTTTTACAGAAATTGAAGACATGGATTTGGACAACCTCTGGTTTATGCAGGATGCCGCTCCATGCCACAATCGATCTTTTGCGCCAAAATTCCCAAATTGTGTTATCAGCCGTCTCAGCGATGTCAGTTGGCCGCCTTGGAGCTGCGATTTGACCCCTTTGGACATTTTCTTGTGGGGAACCCTGAAGGACCGATTGCGATGTTATGCAATCAATCCGGAAACGATTCAAGCACTTAAGGCCAATATCATCCAAGCAATCCGTGAGCTACAGCCCGAAACCATCGACGTTGTATGTATCTATACTTTTCTAATTAATCGACAAAATGTCATTAAATTTAGCATGGCTAATTACCTCCTTTGAGTAGGCTTAATAAGGAAAAAGTATGATAGCTCAAGTGGCAGACAAAAGTTATTGTGAGAGAGGGGGTCTATATCCCCCGTTTGGACAGGGGGTCACTTTTCTAATTGAAAAATGACATGTAACCAAAAGATATTCAACGTGTGCAAGTTAACTTTTAAGGTTTTCACGGTTGTTTATAGACATAATTAATTAATTTTCGGATTAGCCGCGTTATTTAAAATAAGAGTGCGATTTTGTACTCACCCCGAAATTAAGCGCCACCAAAATTTCAATCGGGACGACAGTTTTAAACTTTCTCGTTCATGGGACCCACTCATTAACACCTCACGGGCATCCCAAATCAAACTTAAAACACCCTGCGATGTAGTGAGTATTGTTTGCTCCCAACAACCTGCACCTCAACAACAACAACTTCATGAGATAGAACCGTCTACGCACCGCTACAACCTGCGTAGCCAATCTAATGCATAACATTTCATCAGCAGTTTCCCGGTGACCACGCTCAATGTAATTTGATGCGAAACGTTCGGGGTGAGTACAAAATCGCACTCTTATTTTAAATAACGCGGCTAATCCGAAAATTAATTAATTATGTGTGCAAGTTAATACAAAGTTAAAAAAAAAAAAAAAACAAAACACCGCTGTGCATACACTAAACATACATGCAATAGGTTTTTTTTTTTTTTTTTTTTTTATATTCCACGCGCGCAAAAGGGGTAATGGCTACCCTTAAAATGTTTTTAACACAGCACGAGCGATTAGGTAAGTAGGAGAGGATTTAGAAGGAGATACCGATGCACATTGGTTTTGAACGTTTGCACATCGAAATGGGAGGGGAAAGTCGAGTCAGGTAAAGCATTCCACATTCGTGTGGTGCGACTGAAGAAAGAATCTCTGTACATTACAGTACGTCCGAAGTTGGGCTCGAGGGTGAACTGATGGGCATTCCTAGAAGCGCGAGTATGACGGTTGAATTTTTTAAGGGGAGGAACGCAACTGGCTATTTCACTAGAACACTGATTATAATAATAGCGATAAAATAGTGAAAGACACGAAACATTACGGCGGTGTTCGAGAGATGTAATTGTTTCTGTTATAGATCTTTCGCCTATCATTTTTAAAGCTCTCTTTTGAATTCTGTCCAACAAACTCAAGTGAGTTTTTGGAGCTCCTGCCCAAACATGAGAATTGTTCTGAAGTTGTGGACGAATAAAGGCTTTGTAGATCACAGCCAGATCAGAAGGGGAACAAAACTTCTTGCATCTACGGAGAAAACCTAAACACTTAGCAGAGTTTTTGGCGACATCAAATATGTGGTCATTCCACAAAAGGTGGTCTGTGACACACATACCGAGAACTGAGAGGTGTTCGGTTTCCTCGATGCAAGTGCCGCCCATGGATAGCGGCATTGGCACCGCGTTAAGGGCACCACCTTGCACTTCATCCTGACAGACGGGGTGAGCTGTAGTACATTACATGTCCACATCGTAAATTTACTTTTAAGAAGTATTGCCAAGTGGCAACACTAGCAGACCGGAGATATAATGGTTGCCTCCTGACCAGGTTATAACAACGAAATTCCACATAACCCCTTATATATCTGGTCTGCCCGTGTTACCACCGTGGCAAAACTTCCTAAAAGTAAATATACGATGTGGACTGTTAGTGTTACCAAAACTCATCCCGTCAGAATTAAGTGCAAGGTTTGACCTAAAATATGCCCTTAACGCCCTAACTATAACTAATACACATATGTATGTACAATTATATAATGTTTTGTAGTTGCGTGGTCGATTTAGCTACCACTTTTTGGAATTTTATTCGTTTAGCTTTTTGCCAAATTATTCCACAAATGTGATTAAATACAAGTTTATTTTCGAATTGAATAAATAATCCTCAAAGCTCAAACGAGGCGCACTAAATAGTTTGAAAATTCCTTCCGCCGACTCCGCACCGCTTCGTGTCGGTCGCAGCTGCTGTTCTGGTGTTGTCATAGATTAGGTTTAACACACAAGAGGATATGGATTTGTATCCTTTTTGACCAAAAAACGGTTGGTTCAAAAGCTCCACCGTGCGTATCAATACTTCGGTATCAATTCGTATAGATTTTATAATGTATGTATATAAAACTACAGTACCTACGTATGTTCGTATATGAATGCTAGTAATAATTTTATTTTCAGGATAAATACCTACAACTGGAATCTTTAATGGCGTTCATACATATAGTAAAAAAGGGTTTCTATTTGTATTATTATAGGATGCCAATGAATATAAGCAGTAGTAGGTATGGTGCAAAGTGGTTAACATTCAATGAACCTCGTTGATTTACACTGTGACTGTATCATTCCAACGAGAACGGAAACCATTAGGCTGCTCATTGTTGTTGTGTTAACGTGAGTGTGAGTAGGTTATTTGTGTGCGTTTGCATTGCTTTAAATTACCTCTTGTGGTGCCAGCCACACATTTATGTTGTACATGTATATACAGGGTGTCCCTTAATTCGTCAAGAGTATTTTAGGGTATGATTCTGGGGTATATTTTAAGAAAAATAAATTGTTCTACAGTTTGGGCCTATCTCCAATTTTGATATCATTTATCGGGAATTTAAGAAAAGTCTTACTTTGGGGTACCCTGATCCATGTTACCGGTAATTGCGCCGTAAGTACTTATGACAGAAACTTCGTTTAGGCCTTTATTTTTAGAAGGAATACCAGCCTTTGTAATTGCTTCTAAATAAATTCGATACCTTGTCTCAGTCTTAAGATAGCCAGTTTTTAGCCTGTTTCATTTTTCTTGCCCATGCTAATTTTTTGATTTTGGGGTCAATTTTCTCCAAAAAAATGCGTAATCAATCAGCATGATGTTTTAATAATTTTTTTGAATGAACGTAACAATACTAAAAATAAAAGTCACAAACAAGTTTGCCGAAAAACCCATAGATTTTATGATAATTTGGAAAAACAGCGGCAGGAAAAATTTAAAAAAAAGTGTTTTTTTAGCTTTAAGCTCGAAAAGCTATAAATAAAAAATGATATGTGTGGTTATCGATAATTTGTATTTTATGTGTGAACTAAAACAGTTATAACAGTTGCTCGAATGAGTCCTTTTTAATTTTGTATGCATGCTAGAGCCCGTTTTCGTATTTCAATGATATTGATATTAATTATCCTTGCTACTGCCTCACTTCTGAGGACGCTTTGAGCATGCGCTCTTCTAATTCACTTTAAGTTGCTATTTTTGTTTAATAAATGATTTATTTCATTCTTCCACATTCCAGAACATCCAATATTGTAGGGTCAGGTGATCTTGAAGGCAATTGAACTGCTCTAACTTTTTCCTATCCAACGATTACCGCTTACTCTTCATCTTGACAATTTTAAACCTCTCGAGCAAAGTGGGCGGAAGCACCATCAAGTTATGAATAAGATGAAGCTAGTTAAACCTATGGAATGTCCTTCAATAGTTCTGATAAATCATTTTGCAACAACTGCAGATAGTTTGTAGAATTCAACTTAAGTGGCTTCTAAAATTAGCATTTTTTCTAACCAAGGAATGTCAAAGTGCACCCGTTATAACTATTTAGTAAAAAACATACTTACAAAAATTATCTAAAACCACACAAATAATTTTTATTCATAGCTTTTCGAGCTTAAAGCTAAAAAACATTTTTTTTTAAATTTTACCTGCCGCTGTTTTTCCAAATTATCATAAAATCTATGGGTTTTTCGTCAATTTTGTTGTTGAATTTTATTTTAATTATTGTTACATACATTCAAAAAAATTATTAAAACGTCATGTTGATTACGCATTTTTTGGAGAAAATTGACCCCAAAGTCAAAAAATTAGCTAGGGCAGGAAAAATGGAACAGGCTTAAAACTGAATATCTTAAGACTTAGAAAAGATGTCAAATTTATTTAAACGCTATTACAAAGACTGGTATTTCTTCTAAAAATAAAGGCCTAAACGAAGTTTCTGTCGTAAGTACTTACGGCGCAATTACAGATAACATGGATCAGGGTACCCCAAAGAAAGACTTTTTTTTAAATTCCCGATAAAAGTGATAGCAAAATTGGAGATAGGCCCTTACAGTAGAACAATTTTTTTCTTAGAATATACCCCAGAATCATACCCTAAAATACTCTTGACGAATTAAGGGACACCCTGTATAGAGGGAAAATGCCTTTTTCATCTCCTAGCCCCAATTTTATAAGCATTATGCAAACGCATGTAAAGCTACTATAGGCATCATATAGGGTTCCCACTTTAAAGGGTGAATTAATGCTTTTGAACAAATTTATATACAGTAATCCCCGCTTAATTGCAACTCGCTTAATTGAACATCTCGCTTAATTGACCGATAAAATTGCGTTTGAAAATTTCCTGTATACGTAGAATGGCTTTTCAAATAGTAAATTGAACCCCGCTTAATTGAACTACTCGCTTAATTGGTCTTAAGAAAATGCATCTGAAAAATTTAAACCTGTTAACTTTTCGGTTAAATGAACGGCCAAAATAAAATTATTATGATAGAAACCTAAACACAAATTATAGTTACTTGGAATCAATAAAATTGTCACTGAAATTTGCACCGTGAATTTTTTAGAAGAATATTTTATCTTTTAATTGACCTACTCGTTGCGGGCTTCGCTTAATTAAACAGGTCGGTTATAAGGCGGGGTTTTGTTAATTGAACCACCCGGATATTTGCCCAAAAAATCTGACAAAATGGTCAGAGCAATTAAGGGGGGAATACTGTAGTCGAAAGATTGCAGCGCCGCGCCGCGCCGCGCGCTCCTGCCGCACAATGTTAAACCTTGCACCACCGGATACGGATACGCTTCGTTGCGTATGCAAAGTTTGCAAACGAGCAAAGCGAGATAAAACAGGACATCTGAAGCTTACCAAAATGAGAAGTTATTGAATCGTAAACACATACATTCACGTATGTACATAATATAGGGTGGCAGTTTTGTGGAGGTCGGTCGGTCGGTCGGTCGGTCGGTCAGATCAATGAAAAACTTTAAGGATATTTATAGTACCTATCGTAGGGCAACAAATTGAACAACCTTCATGCTTCAAAGGTCTTCCACTAGTAAGGAAAGGTATATATGACTAGCTGCGGCTCTAGCATCACCATCAATATAAATATAGGAACTTTGATGTCATGTTCATGAGGTGACCATATGTGACGTTGTCGGAGTAGTAAAATTGAAGAAAAGATATATTGTTTTGTACGAAGAAAGTGTCTTTTCGAAAAATAATATTACCATCGAAAATCACCTGTAGAACATTAAACTCGAAACCAGTCGTGGAATTTTTAGCTGCACTGTCTTCAAAAAAGTCGAAAATAAATAATTAAGAATTTCAAAATTTCTCTAAATGGTCCAATGCGATC
The DNA here is from genome assembly GCA_949320155.1 of Melangyna quadrimaculata. Lineage (NCBI taxonomy): Eukaryota > Metazoa > Arthropoda > Insecta > Diptera > Syrphidae > Melangyna > Melangyna quadrimaculata. The sequence continues at coordinate 201,548,460 of OX439483.1, read as the reverse complement.
AGGTTGATCAGCATAGGCCTAAATTTAACCTAGCAAAATATTATTAGAGCAAAGATAAAACGAAAAATTTTCATATCGGACTCACGAACCATGATGAGTCACAGTGCCTGCGACGTGATGACTTTCCATCCTCTAAGATTCCGATCACGCTGATTCCAGTCATCCAGAGCAAATGATCTGTCATCTAATTGGCTTTTGTCTTTTGTCTTTGGTCTTCAGTTTTCCTTGATGTCTCGAACTTGGGAGCACACATGACTGGTCTTAATGCACCAGAGATCACTGTTATGTTTTTCACTCCTTCCAGCTCCTTACACAAAGAACCAAATTTAATAGGTATGCTCCGAGGATTTGTTCTTCCAAAAGTGTTCAGCATCAGCTCTCCTTTTCTGTTTATAGTCTAGCATCGACCTATAGCAGGAATGACAGACAGGAAGTGTTATTGTAGAACATGCACTTTTTCCAAGGGATAAGTTTTGAACATTTTTGTTTTGCCAAACCGAAGTAGCAGCGCTAGTTCTTCGCCGGCTAGGTCACCATTTATTAGTCCAACGTATAGTAAATGTTTACTCCGAAGTTGCTGCTGTCAATAGTGTAGATTTATCCCAGTATGGGGACAGATGTTTTATGTTTTTGATAGCAGGTTTTTGGTCTTATCCTTGTTTCCTTCAAGACCAACAAGTTTCGCCTATTCTACAATCGCCGTTAAGAACTCTATAAAAGCACGTTGGGAACGGCCGACGATGTCCGCAGATCCCAGTTGTTGAACAGATCTGTTGATCACCGAACTATTCCTAGTTACGCATTGGAAATATGTATCTATTTTCTAATATTAGGCGTGCGGAACCGATAAAACTAAATAAGTTTTCGCGGGATTCAAAGTTGGGCCTTCGCCATACATATAGAGCTATTGATGATGAATGTATTATAGCGGCCTTAAAGTAGATGAGAAGATGGTTGGTCTCGACTTGAAATACGGTGGACTTTTCCAGGATTTGCTTCAGCCAGCGTGAAGATTTGGTCAATGGTGTAATAAAGAACGGGCTAAAACGCTCTCACAGGACGTTCGATCTTACAACTGACGCTTAGCTGGTCTAGGTTATCTTTGCTGTTTCGGAAAATCAGCTTTCCGGTTTAATAAACCAATAGCCAGTTGCGTGCGTCGGGTGTTGTTTTGATCGCAAGGCTCTTCAATATCCTTCATTTGGGAAACTGCGCGTGCTGTCTTCTTTTTTCGCAATACCTTCTCCCTCCGTCTCCTGGCTTGATAATTTTCCTCCTCTGCTCTTGATTTTCGTTTCAGGTACATTTTCTTAAGTCGTTAACCGTGTACTTTCCGGGTCTTAATGCATTTGAGGGTATTCTTTCATCAGAGTCTTGTCGTTGCTCGTCTCAAAAAGACAAACAAGGTCTCAATCATCCCTGTCATTTTGCATGGGGCCTTGACAGGAACGGTTGAAAATTAGCAGGGTGCTTTTATGTGAAGATTTTTGAGATGTTTTCGATCCAGCGGTTCTGGTTATCCAAGAAGTAAAGAGAGATTCAAAAACTATCTTTATGGGATTTAACCTAAACAGTGATGTTCCTAAAAACGGCGTCAATCTGGTCAAAAATCTGAAAATACAGCGGCTGAGATGTCTTGTAGACGTAGACGTGGAGAATAGAGAGCTGGCTGGTGGTGCTTGTTGGTTGAAACCGTAGTCTACGAGGTAAAAGATAAATGTTGCTAATAGCTTCTTACTAGATGGGGACTGACTGCTGTTCAGCTTCTGCTTATGGCCCTATTCTGCAATTGTGGAGCTCGCATGTCACAAGTTTTTGTGAGTGAGATTTCTTATAAGGCGGTCTCACTTTTGTATTCTGTGGAAGCCCTCATAAAAAACCTCACAAGAACTACGTAAGTTTTGATCTGCCAGGGAGCAGATCATAATTTTTAAGTTTTTATGAGGCGAGTTCACCACGAGTTATGAGGTTATTATGACTTGTGAGGCAGTATTGAGGTTGCTAGAATAAGGCTATTAGTTTGGAGCATTGTCGGGCAGTAGTACTCTCCACTGAACTCAGCTGATTCCATCCAATATTTTTTTTCGACGAATAAGTTTCGTTTCTAATTATTCAGTTCCATCCAGTTCATATTTGAGTCGTTTCATTTAAGTTGCCGCCTTGATTTCTTCGGACCTCTTGACACAACACAAACGCGGTTAATTCAGATTTGTATTGTGAGAACTGACATCTAAATTCAGTCGCCTTTTTTTGCCACATTTACTTTGTACGCCCTAGACCTGAATTTGTGCTTTTTTGAGACCCATTCATGTGGAGGGCTCTCCGCTTGCTTCACAATCTCTCAATCGATCCTTGTAAGTTGCAACTGAAGACAAGCCATGCCAAATAAGAGTGGTACGCTGGGTTTCAACGTCTTACCAGATATTAGGGGAATACAAAATTACTCACTTTCTTTTATGTATATCTACATGCTCAGCACTTTCTTAAAGACGTATGCTTTATCTGCCATATTTCTACTTGAAGTGGTTCAATGAGTGGGGGAGAAGTTTCCTTAGTTCGTTCGGTATCATATAGCTTCCCAATTGATGGTATAAGTGTGTCAATGTAACTTCTGCCATGTGTTAGCGACTTCAACAGAACCATCCAGTACCAGAGCTATGAATGTCCTTTAATTTGTTGGTATGTTAAACCAAATGTTATCCAAATTCAAAAATATATAACTTCATGATGTTTGATTGAACACATACCAAGCTAAATTCCAATTTGTGTCTAAAGATTTGTTCTTCCATTTTCTTTGTATAGGCATAGGCAATTAATACCAAACCTATGGTCACCTTAGTTAAAGGTGATTTAGGTCAAGGACAAGTAATATGGAGCAATTTCGAAGAACAAGTTGCATTTGCTGGGTTTTTCCGAAAGTGAATTTTAAAATTGCCTATATTTTTGAGCATAGCAGCCTTTTATAGTTTGAAAGTTTGCAATTAATCCATCAGTGCATCTTAAAATCTTATTAAATAGCCGCATAAATGTGTTTTGTATACCCTCGTCGGTATCCGAAACTGTCAGCCCCGAGTTGTGTCTATGTCAACCTGTAATTCCATTCGTCTCTAATTAGATTGTGTATCGTATAGTTATACGTGTATCTACTTGCACGCTTAATTGGACCCGAAATTGCGAGCCTAGTCGACTCTAAACATTTAACAAGACCTAACCCACTGCTTTTCGCTAATGCGCTCAGTACCTATGTAGTTGCCAATTTAAATAAATTACCAAAGAGCTATGACTAGGAGCTTTTGTTTTACTGCTAACCTAACCATGTTGTGTGTGCGTAGCGAATACAGTTTTTGTTGATTGGGGATTTTGGTGGTGACTTTTGAAGTGGATTTTATTAGTCATGGTCATCGAACCAAAAAAACACAGGATTAGGTAAGTTATTGTCGGTGATGGTTTTCGCCCAGCACGACACAATGCATTTAAAATGACGCTTAACTAAGCATGATGTTGTTGTCACATTTTTTGAGGACTTATTATCAATTTTTGTTTTTGTTATCAATGGAATGGATAATATTTGGAATCAAGAACATATCTGTGAGGTGAATACTATGAAAATTTGTCAAAATAGAATAAATCTAGATTTTCGTCGTTTGACCATTTAAAGATGGCAATTTCTAGTAACAAGTTTATTGTAGGGAAAATGTGTAGGAATTTTTTTTAAATTTAAAATTAACTATAAACAAAAAATTATCTTTAAAAATGCTAATCCTATTTTGATGAAGAAAATGATGAGATAACATTTATGAATAATAAATTTCACCGCACTTCGCAACTCCAAAATTAAATAACAAAAAAATGATATTTCACAATTTGACGTTTAAAATTTGCTGATGTATGCATGCTTCTGGTAGCTTTTTATTCAAATGCTGAAATGATTTTCTCTTCTTTTAAGAAAAAGAACTGTAATCTAGTGTCAAAGAACGCTTTCAGAAGCGTTCTGGGTTTGATTCTTTATTCAAATAAGAAATGGATTTTATCCTTCCTTACAGAGAATGTACTGTCAACTAGTGTCAAACTAATGATTTTGAGAAGCTTTCGGAATGCATTCGGACAACCATGCGAAAACGATATTGGTCATCAAAATGACATTTCACGTTTTTGACGTTTACAGATTGCGCATTTGGACATGTCTATCGTACATGTTGTCTGGCTTTTATTCTTTGTTTAAGTCCAGAATCGATTTTCTCTTCTATTGAGAAGAAGAACTGTCTAATTGTGTCAAATAAAAAGCTATCATAAGGATTCGGAATGCTGTAGGTCAACCAAGCGAAAACAATTTTGTTCGAAAAATTACATGTGGACGTTTTGAAGTTTGTGCTTCTGGTTTTGCTTCTTTATTCAATTTCGGAAACAATTTACTCTTCTTTGCACAAGAACAACTGTCAAATAGTGCCACACAAACGCTTTCAGAAAAGCTTCCGGATTACCAAGCGAAAACGAATTTCGTCGAAAAAATTACATTTTGACGTTCAAAGTTTGCGTATGTATGCTGTGCATGATTCTCTTTTTGATTCTGTATTTAAAATCGGATTCTAATTTCTCTTCTTTGCAAAAGAAGACCTGTCACCTAGTGTCGAAAAAAAGATTTCAGAAGCGTTCGGAATGCTTTCGGACAACCAAGTTAAAACTATATTGGTCGAAACTCGAAAGTAAAGAAAAGCCAAAACACAAATTAGATAGCCCGAATCGTAATGGTTAGTGCGTTGTACAGTCAAGCTGAAGGTCTAGCTTCAAACCTCGTCCTCGTCCTTGTGTGAGGATTTGACAACTCCTCCAAGAGTACCACTTTTCATTAATAAGTGCTTCTCGTCCAGCCGTTCGCATTCGGCATAAAATTGTAGGTCCCCTCCATTCCTGTCGACACGTGCACACGGGAATGGTTGCAAGCTGTAAGTCACTAGGCTTTGGTTCTTCACGAGCTGTCGCACTACCCAATTTTAAAACACAAATCACAACCTGTGAAAGTTCCCCAATTAACTCTGATTAAAGTGTGATTTGATTTGTTGCCTTTTCTGTGAAAAAAACCACAACTTCACAAAAGCAGTTATAATATCACATCGTAAGAAAAGAAATCAAAAATCACAACTTATGACTGTTGTTGTGAACCATTTTATGTTTTTTTTAGAAATACACCCGAAGGCCATTATATCAACCTCAAAATGTTCGCATTTCATATTCTTTCGATGGAATTCCATCAGTTTCTGACTTGACAGGTGCGGAAAAAAACTTATTTTGACATTTAAGGCGTGGTCAAGCAAAGCGCGGTCTGATAGATAGACAAAACTAGCGCTTTTAAAAAAATGGTACTGTGTAGAGCATACCTTACAAAGCGTTTTTAACAATGAATTTTAAAAAAATCTCGAGAACTGCTCATCGTAAATTTGTTTTCAATATAGAAAACTAATAGAAAATCAAATTATCTTCACTTTCTGTATACAACGTTTTTTTGTAGGATTTATATTTTCAGAGTTGGAGCCTTGAAAAGTAATAATCAGTTATTTTTGTTCAAATTAACAAGCTTTAATGAGTAGTAAGGCAAAAACTGAAACAACACAGATTTTCGGTGCTTTACCTCTGAATCCGACCCGGATTTTTTTTTTTCAATTCACTTATTTTATTTTCTACTCATTTTAGTATTTTTGCAATAACTTCTTAACTGAAAAGTTTTTTTTTATTGAAAATTTAAAAATATTATTTTCAATCGTAAATTTTTAAGCCCATGACTGTTGGTGTCAGATGCGGGCACTGTGCCAACAGACTGCCTTTTCTGGATTTTCGGGGAAAAGCATTTCGCTTGCAAACTTTAATTATCGATTTATGGATTTGGGGAGGTCTGAATAAATGTAGGGTGTACTAATTGGGTTTCAAATTGGAGAATGATTTAAGCCCATGTACATTTCGAAATTCGATTTAGGAACGGAGATATGGGTGTTTGCAAAGTTCCATACAAAGTTCAATTAAAAAAAAATCAATCTCTACATCGACTGGCATTTTTCCGAAAATTGAAAGTAAGCCGACTGACTTCGGAGGTGGTCGAAATATGGTCAGCTATATTCTTCTCATATTCTTATTATACTTTGTCTCCGAAAATGTTGGCAGCTCTTCCACTAGTATCTATATATTTTCAAAATTTAAATTCTTTTCAGTTTTATTTATTTTTTTGATTTCGTTGTTTTTGTTGAAGCATATTTTACTGCGGTATTTTTCATAAAACACACATTGGGCCCTACCAATAATCAAATTTAGCAACGACTTAAATATTTCAGTAAAATGGACCATAATTGTATGGGCTCTAAATAATAAACCAACCATCGTATGACTTAAATATTTAGGTGGACCCTAAATAATGAATATTACATGGCATGGACGTTGAGGCTGCGCGTATAGTAGTGCGACAAAGCGATGCGATGCGAGAAATGTTTCCGTGCGAGAAAAATATTTACATTTATTCTTATAAACGTGGGCACAGTGAAGCGATAATTGCTGCGAGTGTTGCGATTTTATCACATTCTTATCGCAAGGATCACGTTCACATACTCTTTTGACCACTTTTGCTCGAATCTCGAATACCTTCTGGCATCGCTTCTTGCATCGCATCGCTTTGTCGCACTACTATACGCGCAGCCTAAGGGGCCAGTTATAGCTATCATTGAAAACCAGAGATTATTTTTTAGGAAATAATAACAAATTAACTAATTGCAACCAACGAAATATTTGATGGTTTTGTTAAAGCCCAATTGAAGAGGTATAACTCAAAACAACCTCGAAAATTCAACCGTTTTTTTCACTTTGTTGACATTTTTAGCAATGTTGCACTCGGCCCTAGAAAAGTTAAAAGCTTGGATTTATCATAAGGAGATCATCATAAAAACAGGCAATAAATCAAAAATCTACCATTTTCAACGCATGGCATTATTTTCACGTTTACTGTGCTAATTTTTAAAACTTTTGTTTTTGTTAAATTGCCTCTAGTATTGCAGATTTTAACCAATAACTTACTATTGACTCTAGATACAATAACAAGCTTTACTAAAAATATTTTTAAAATGGTAAGCCACTTAGTGATTCATGCATTTTTTTATACCGGAGATGATTTAACTTTTTCAAAAATTATTTTCTTTCACATTTTGCATTGAAAATCAAAGTTAAATAATTTTTTTCTCTAATAAGTCCAACAGTTGTTATAATTTTTGTCTACTAATGTTCTGGCACAAATTAAGTATTGCTACGAAAAAAAAAAAAAACGGTGGAATTCATTCACTTGTAGTAGTGGTATTCAAAAATGTAAAGTAAGGCAAAAAATAATGCACTGAACAAAAAGATGTATGTATCTTTTCTTGTGGTTGGGATAGAAGTTTTTTGTATCAGTTTTCAGTACGGCCCTAAAGTCTACTATGAGGTATTTCAGGCTTATCCATTCTTTACGGGGCGCCCTGTATATACACACATTTTTATAATTTTAAAAAGGTTGAATAATTTTCTTATTAGTTTAAACTTTTTAACTAGTATCATACTTAACTATTTCTTTTATCAACTTCAGCTGAGCACTTACAAAAAGTGACAGCTGGTTCGAAAAATTCACAAACATACCTCATTTTGACATTTATAAAGTTCATAGTGTCATATGGATTTAGTACGAGGCTAAAAAGATAAAAAAGTAGTACCATGCTAATTTAACCTAACTCTAAAATTTATCATCGGACTAAATCGAGTAAAATGTTGAGCCAATAATTTTAACAATCTGCATGTAAAACTTTAGGTCTTTTAAATTTAACTCTTATTGCACGGTACTGCTTATGCTTAGAAAGAATAAAGGGATAGGAACGAGGAGGGGAGGAGTGTTCCCACTAAGGCACTTCTCCTTTCATCGAGGCGGCAGCGGACGAATTCTCTAGATGGAATCAACGGTGGCGTCTACAGTTCCAGTTAGGTTGAACTACTTAGTGAACACCTTATATGGGCTACTACGACATATTTGTAGCTCAGGCCTATAAGGAGCGGTTTATCCGGCTCCCTACCCTTGGAGTTATACGAAGGGTCTGGTCCTCCGGGTCGGGGGTTGTGCGTCGGGGTAAATTCCCTACCACGTAGAAAAAAGTTGTTCCGAAACAACAACAAGCCTCGGATATGGATGATTTTAAAGTTGACGACCCCAGCAAACGAAACAAGGACAATGAACTTCGGATCTGCACGTGGAACGTCCTGTCCTTATACAGAACACGTGCAGCCGAACAATTAGTGGAGAACCTGGACAGGCTAAAGGCTGACGTAAAAGCCATCCAGGAAATGCGATGGGATGGAGAGGGCATACGGAGACTGAAAACGTGTGACATCTACTACGGCGGGTGCTTGAAGGAACAGGGTCAGCGGCTCTTTGTTTGTAGTTTTGTGATAAGGGGAAGACTTAGGCAAGAAGTCTTGGGCTTCCTAAGTGTAAGCGAGCGCCTGGTCACAATCCGCATCAAAGGAAAATTTAAGAACATTTCGCTGATCTGTGTTCACGCCCCCACGAACGGAGAGAGGACTCAACCAAAGAAGCATTCTCCGATCTTCTGGAGATAACGTATTATATGTGCCCGAAGTACGGAGTGAAGATCATTCTTGGTGACTTCAACGCAAGATTCGGAAAGGAGGGCATCTTTGGTTCGATAGTCGGAGGACACAGCCTACACGACGAAACTTCAGGCAACGGACACAGGCTGGCAGACTTTGCGGCGGGGCGAAATGTCATCATCTCAAGCACCTACTTCCCACACCTCAATATACACACAAGGGGACTTGGCGGTCGCGTGATCAACTAACCGTCAATCAAATCGACCACGTTGCGATAGACGCGAGACATGCTTCCAGTATCTTGGACGTCCGAACGTTCCGAGGGGCCAACATTGACTCGGATCAGTACCTGGTGGTAGCTAGACTACGTATGCGGGTATCCATGACGCGACAACGCAGAGCAGATGCTGTGAAAAGATTTGATGTCGAGCAGCTTAAATCGCAAGACCCCGCCAGAACTTTTGCAGACCACGTAACTCTTAATCTCTCAGGAGGTCCGCCACCAGCATCGAGTGCAGAGGACCAGTGGAAACACTGTCAACAAGCCATCAGAAGTGCCGTCTCCGATGTGCTGGGTTTCACTAGGCGAATACAACGAAACCCCTGGTTCGATGAAGAGTGCCGACTAGCGCATGCAGCTAAGGACGAGGCCTACCAGGAAATGCTGCAGACTCGAACAAGAGCTGCTGAGAGAGTGGCCCGGGAGCTCTACGGGCTGAAACGAAAAGAGGAACGCCGACTTCTCAGGAGGAAAAAGAGAGAGCACGAGAAGCGGGCGGTAGAGTCTATTGAGGGTTGTAGCGGTAGGCGAGATGTTCGAAAATTTTATCAGAGGGTGAAGCGATCCACCCAAGGATTCAAGGCTAGAACGGAAGCCTGCCGAGAAGAGAGAGTGAATATGATAGTAGACACACAGTCAGTGCTGAGGATCTGGAAAGAACACTTCTCTAGACTGCTTAATGGCGAAGACAGCCAAGATGCCGCTAATACGCAGAACGCTCCATTCAACTTGGACGATGATGGCCAAGAGTTCCGTCCACTCGACCTAACCGAAGTGCGGCTGGCGATATCCAAACTAAGGTCGTACAAGGCTGCTGTTGCGGATGGCTTACAAGCCGAACTATTTAAATCAGCGGGAGATGAATTGGCTAGGAGCATACACCAGCTCATCTGCAAAATTTGGTCGGAGGAAAGTATGCTCGATGAATGGAACCCCGGTATAGTGTGCCCCATCCATAAAAAGGGAGGTGTTCTGAAATGTACCAACTACAGAGGAATTAGTCTCCTAAACGTCGCTTATAAAATCTTGTCGGCCATCCTGTGTGACCGCTTAAAACCTTTTGTCAACGATCTGATCGGCCCCTTTTAGTGCGGTTTTAGGCCAGGCAAGTCAACCGTCGATCAAAGGTTCACACTCCGACAGATTTTAGAAAAATCCCGGGAATTCCAGATCGATACACACCACCTTTTTATCGATTTTAAAGTCGCGTATGATAGCGTGAAAAGGGACGAATTATACAGAGCCATGTCGAGTCTCGGCATCCCTGCCAAACTCGTCCGCCGGTGCAGGATGACGATGGAGAAATCTCGCTGGTCCGTCAAAATTGGTAAGAACACCACCGATTCCTTTGACATTGAGAAAGGATTGAGGCAAGGCGACGCGTTATCATAAAACCTATTCAACATCGTTCTTGAAGCCATTGTACGCAACGCACATTTCAACACCAGCGCGCGGTACAATCTATCAAAAGTCCGTTCAATTGCTTGCATATGCGGATGACATAGACATTATCGGCAGAATGAAGCCAGCTGTGGCAGGGGCATTTGCGAGCATTGAATCGGAGGCGGCTAGAATGGGATTGGCGGTTAATGAGGAAAAGACGAAGTATATGCTGTCATTGAGAGAGGAATCTCAACATCGTCGACTCGGGCAAAATATCACGATGGACAGATATAACTTCGAAGTTGTCAAGGACTTTGTCTACCTGGGCTCCACTATTACATCGCAGAATGACATCAGTGCAGAGATCAAGCGAAGAATTACTCTTGCTAACCGCTGTTTCTTCGGTCTAAGAAGGCATTTAAGTAGTAAGGCCCTCTCTCAGAGAACCAAGGGTCAGAAGCATGGACACTGAAAGATTCGGATAAAAATCTGCTAGGGTGAATTGAGAGGAAGATTCTTCGTGTGATTTTCGGTCCGGTGTGTATCGAAGGAGTATGGAGGAGATGATTCAACGACGAGCTATACGGGCTATACAGCGACGTTGACCTGGTCAAAAAGCTGAAAATACAGCGGCTGAGATGGCTGGGGCACGTCGAGCGTATGGACAGCAACGCACCTGCCCGACGAGTCTTCGAATCCAACCCCGATGGGGTACGCAGCAGAGGAAGAACCCGTAACAGGTGGCGCAATCAAGTGAATGACGACATCAAAGCACTCGGTGTGCACAACTGGAAGCGGCTAGCTAGGGACAGAGCTGGCTGGAGGGGCTTGTTAGTTGAGGCCGAAGCCCATCCTGGGCTGTGAGCGCCATCAAAAGTAAGTAAGTAAGTAAGTAAGAACGATTTTTTGCTGGCCACATTGTATTGAGAATAAGGTGTTAATTAGCTCATACAACGGGTGGCGTCCAGTTTTGAATGCAAACTTTTTTTTTTTTTTTTAGAATTTATTTAGATTTTTGTTAATTAATTAAACATAGATACAAAGGAGAATGGCTATTTTGGTCTACCTATTGCCCACGTATGAGATATACATTGTTGGAAAGCTTAGCCCCAGTAGCCAGTACATCATTTTTGTGTATGGACACAAAGCTGTAAATAAACCATGGGGCTTAGGCAATAAATGGCAACAAAAATTGCAACTAGAGGACAAATTAATTGCAACAGTGTTCCATTGAAATGACAGTATTGGTCACTTTTGATGAACTGAATAGACCCAAAAATAAAGGAACTTTTATACACCCAAAAAAATCGGTTGTAGAAATGATGAAAATCGCGGTTGATTTGATTGCATTCGTTGTCACAATTGACCAGACAACCAATGTTGTCAATTTGACTAAGACATGGTTGTGAAATCTATTTCCAAATTATAGAAATCACAACACCTGCTGTTGAAATGAAAACCAAAAACAATAAGAAAACAACAACATTGGCTGCAGAATCTACAACTCAATTTGTAGAAAATACAAATTTCGTTGTGATTTTCACAACGTTTTGCAGTCAAATTGAACGCTTTGTTGTAGAAAATACAAATTTATTTTGTGAGTTTCACAAATTTTTGCTGTCGAATTGAAATCTTTGTTATCAAAACTACAACCATTTGCTCTCATTACACTGATCTAAATACTTAACCTATACATTTTCGAAGGTTTTTAATGTGGTGAACTTGAATCCGTAAACATAAATTGTTAATTAGTTTTAGTTTTTGAGATATGTGAACAGAAATATATCAACAAATTTAAATAATAAACAATTTATGGCTTTGGATTTGAATTCATCATACCAAAACCCTTCATAATGCATAATTTTGTAAATAATTCTAAAACCTTGTAGAACAACAAAAACGTACAAATTCAATAATTAATATTTCCTTTTATTCAAATAAATGGTATTAATGCATATGACTAGGCATTATTTTTGATATTCTAAATCAAAAACGTAAAATATATTGAATCATGTGTTCAAACACGATATAAAATTATTGAACATAGGAGCGTACCATCAAAATATATAATATAGAAATCCTTAATACATACTTAAAATATTTTCACCCTCAGCAATTATAGATGGTTGGAAAGTTATTTCCTTTTCCAAACACTCACTCTTCTATAATTTAGTCCGCCTCATGTAGTTGGATCAGTACAAATTGGTAAGAAAAAATCTTCGCTGTCTTTAATGCTTACACGCCAAGCAGCTTTTTCTGGACATTTTATTATTTGCGACATAAAATGAATGAAACGATCGGGAACCTAAAAAAAGGAAACAGGTTATATAAAGATTGCTTACGATTAAAGTTCGTACCTTCGTCAAGCTGGGATATCTCATGGAGCTGGATATTGTACTCTTTGATTTTTAAGCCATCTTCCCCTTGATAGCATTTTAAAAGTAAAGCATTCACTTCGGAGTGCGCGGAGAATAAATGGTTTGTTGAAAACTGATGTATTGAGTTGAAATCAATATTTATCTATTTTAATTGAATTGATTATTAAATTAATGATCAAAGTATTGAAATAGAAGTTACCAAAGAAAATGAATCTCCATGCTTATAGAGTGGCCATTCCTGAAGGATTTCTAAAGTATTTTTATTGCTGTTTTGTCTTATCTCGTTTATTCTATTACGTGAAGTTTTTTTTACCCATTTTTCTTCAATGGTAGTCCATGGACGGTCATTAAATTTCAAACATTTTATACAATATCACACACTAAACTATTCATATCCATGAAACTTACATACTCGATGACCGACCTGGTTGAACTATGAACTGCGAAGCGAATGATAATTCGCTTTGATTACAACAGATGGTTGCAGATTTGATTGCATTGTTGTGAATTCAAGAAAATTGGCTGTTGAAAGCACAACTTTTTGTAGATTTGAGATTTTTGGCTGTCGATTTGATTGCATTGTTGTTAATTCAACAAAGTTAGATGTTGAAAGCAAAACTTTTTGTGCATTCAATAAAAAGCTTGTAGATTTTAGATATTTAGCTGTTGATTTGACTGCCTTGTTGTTAATTTAACAAATTCGGTTGTCATTTTCAGATATTTTTGTACTTTCAATAGATTTTGGTTGTAAATTTGAGACGCTTGGGTGTGGATTTCGCAAATTCATAATAATGAAGAATTGACAACCAAAATTGACAACACGTTGTGAATTCTACAACAAGAAATTGCGATCATTTTCACAATTTTGTTGTAAAAATGATGGCAATTCTATAAAACCAACAATTAATTGTGAATTTGATCACAAATTCTGTTGAATATACAAATAAACAGTTAGTTGTAAGTTTGATTGCAACTTGTTGTGAAATTTACAACAGAGATTTTTTTGGGTGTACAAATGACAAATAATAGCGAATAGTATCATGGACGAATAATTCGCTCAACACTATGAAAATTCTACTTTTTCTTATTCGATTTAGCGAATGAAATGAATGGGAATAATTGTGCGTCTTGTGCCCACAACTGAGATCCACAGCATAGAAAAGCTTAGTTCAAGAGGATCATTTTTGAATATGGGCACAGAACTGTAAACCATGGGGTTTAGGCAGAATAACAAAATATAAAACAATTTGTCTATGTTTATTCGAATTTGCAAAGTGTTTTTCTTATTTTTTTTTTTTTGTCGCTTATTTAAGCCAACTCCCATTGCTTAGGACAAAAAAAAAATACTCGTACGTTGGTACAGTCCATAGTACCTAATCATTTTCATAAGTCTCGTTTCTGGGCACTAGGTAGACCAGGTCCCATATATTTTTGTCCATTCTCCTTTATTAATATTAGCCTACTTATCATTCAATAACTTCCAATAAATTTACTGGCTTCATACAGGCGCTCTATGTTAAATCCAAGCACTGTGCCATTGCCACTCGCAATGGTTGTTTTTTTTTTTTGCAAAATCATTTGAAATTAAAAACCTTTTTAAATAAGTCCGTACACTCTATTGCACTTTAAACGAACGTTAAAATAAAAACCTCTTCGCTTTTTTTCTAATTTCTTCTCCTCTAATCAAATCCAAACGAAGTCAAAATCAATGTTGTTTAAAAAAAAAAGGAGTTGATTGAATTTTATTTATTTAAGTTAAATTATTTTAAAATTCTCTTTTAAATATCTACCTACCTACATTCTGTTTTGTTTGTCATCATCATGGTTGCCAATTTAATTCGAAAGTTTTTCCTAAAAGCTTTAAAACATTTGCAAAATATTTTTGTTTGGGTATGTGTGTGTTTCTCTATGCATTTAAAAATAGAATAACAACTAAAAACAAGACCATAATGATCGAACCAGTAGCTAAGAGTCCAAATGTACCTACCTACAATACACTTTTGTGAAACTTTGGTTCTGTGCTAAATAGAAAAATAAAAAAAAAAACTTCCTCTTCTGTGTAATAGTCTAACGGAAGTCGTGCATTAGAAATACTCAGTTCGATTAATTCGCAGAAAAATACACATTTCCTGTTCCGTGGACTAAAAAAAAGCAAAACAAAAACTACAAACACACAAGAGCTCAACCTAGAAGCCAAAAATCGAAATAACAAACAAAATCCTTATTGCCAGGATAGAGAAATGTACTTTTTTTTTTTTTGTATTTGATTGTGGAATTGAGTTCGTTCGTTTGATAATCTCTCTCTCTCTCTTTCTTTCTATGTCGTTGTCTTTTGCCTTCTTTTGGTTCTGATGCAAACAAATTAACGTTAAACAAATTTGTTTTTGCGTCAAAGGAGCTATAGCAGTAGCAGTAGGTACAACTATTAAAAAAAGCTAAAAAGTCATCTCGCCAAAATTAAAGTTTTGTCGAGCGCGTCCATCAAAATTCTCACGAATGACATAATTGATGGTTGTTACCACAAACAGCATGATGGATTAAAGGAATTTAGTTCGTTGTTATGTACTCTACTCGGACATCGTAACGTAGTGTATTTTTAGGTGCGAACATTCCAGTTCAAGAGGCCATGGGCGAAAAGTAGGTACATTAGTATTAATCTCTCTTAAGTATCTACAATAACTTGGACAGCACCTCATAATCTGCTTAATATTTAGTATACAACAATATATCCTTTGGGGGCATAGAGTAAGTAATGGTCCTTGTTGATCATTTCATGACAATGATTATGTACGACGACGAGCGAACGACGACGGTCTGCATGATGGTGTTTTGAGGGATATTATCCTTGTCATTATTCATCTTGGCACTGGCAGCCATTTTGATAATATGACAGTCGTTCGGCGCCAGCAGTCCTGTCAGTCGATAATAAATATGTACCTAATATAATTCCAAAGGCAAAAACAGGTCCATCAATTCAATATTAATGACCGGCCGACAGCTGAGAATTGTTTCAAATGCTGATTGCTGATTCCTATGCACATTCTAAAGCTATTGGGCGCGTACTATATTATTATCTTCGGATGAGAATAAACACACCGTGAAAATCCTTATATCTCATGTACAACTAGAGGTCACTGCCAGTAGTGCCAGTCCCCGTGGTGGATTAGAGAAAAGCACAAAATAAGTTCTCGAGTTTAAAGGATGGACATCGATGTCATTGATTTAATAAATTGGTTTTCTTTAAAATTTACTTAGCCGTTTCTTTTGTGATTACGTAACCTGGGAGGGTTATAGCTCCTTTACCACGATTTTTTAAATTTATCTAATACTTTATCTTCTTTTTCATTTAACCGGCGATTATCATGACCTCGAGGGGGACCACAACTCTCCCACTCAACTGCTTCACCTAAGGTTCCACTTGTGGCTTTCGCCAGGTTGACCTCAGAAAACGTCGACAGGCCTCTCGGTTTTGGATTGTTCCATGTCTGAGGCCAACTAAATGCAGGTGTCGTTGCATTTGATTCATCCAGGAGTTTTTGCGCCTGCCTTTCTTCCGCTATAGTGTTGGAACGTCTTGTGCTATTGCCTTTTGAACTGGGTTCTTATGAAATCTTCTTTGTACACGACAGTACCAGCTAAGTTGGTCGTGCTGCTGTATTTTGTCCAAGATGGTATTTTCTGACGTGTAGGCTTTCTCGGATTCTCTTGCTTCTTATTCGATCACGCTTTGTCATTCCTGCTGTCATCTTCATTTCAGCTGCTGTCAACACTGTGAAGCGTATGTAAGCGCTGGACGAACAACTGCCGTGTAGAGCTTTCCTTTCAGCTGAGGGGGCATTTTTCGATCACAGAAGATGACAGAGTTTTCCCGCCACTTCATCCACCTCACACAAACGCGATGTTTGATGTCGTCATCACAAGATCCTTCGGTATTGATCACAGATCCAAGATATTTAAATTTTCGCACTTGGGAAGCACTGTTCCATTCAAATAGATGTCCGGAATATGCCTGTGTTGTTCAAAAAATGGACAGCATAGTTTTTTTGGTGCCAATGGGGTTTTCATTTCTCTCCAGAACATCCACCCATACATCAAGTGCTCGTTGGAAGGACACAGGATCTTCACTTATTATGGCTCAGCAATGAATAACTGATTCACTTTGGAGTCCGTCACCTTATCCTCGAGCAGAAAAGAAACTCAAGGGCAGTAATAAAGAGCAAAGGACTCAAGACGCTTCCCTGGTGCACACCTACTCTAATTGGGAACTCTTCGGTGATTCCTGTGGGGCATCTTACCTCTGTTTTAACTTGCTCGTACATGTCCATGACCATCCGCACGTAGTCTTTCGGAACTCCTCGTTGCCTAAGTGCAACCCATATCAGATGTCGTGGTTGTCTGTCGAATGCTTTTTCAAAATCAACCAATACAACATGCAAATCTTTTGAGGAATCCCGATATTTTTCCATTGTGATTCTTATACTCTGAATAGTATCTGTGGTTGATTTAACCGAAACAAACCCGCACTGGTCGTCAGACAGCCGTATTTTTTTTTCGTAGGCGGCCATCCAATATCCGCTCAACGATCTTCATGGTGTGTTACATCTGCTTGATCGAACGGTAGGTGTCGCAATTTCGTGAATCACCCTTCCCCTTGTAGATTGATAGAAGGTAACTTTCCCTCCACTGAGTAGGCATTTGGTTGCCGCAGATAAGTTTGGAGATGAGAATCATGAGCCATCTAGACCCAATGTCTCCCATCTTTTTCCAGAACTCGGAGGGTATCTCGTCTGGCCCAATCGCTTTTCCCTTTTTGGAGTTTTTCACCGCATCACTAACTTCTTTGACTTTGATGACGGCGACTTCTTCATTGTTAGGTGCAGCTATTGAAAATTATATCCTCGGAAACTGTTAATTTAAAAGTCCTTCACAATACTCTTGCCATCTGTGAAGAATTTTGTCGTCATCCACAAGGAGTCGGCCTTGAGCGTTGTTAATGAATTTTGGTGAATGAATCTCCTGACCATTTTTCCTTCTCTGTGTGGTGTTTCGGAAAATAAAGGGTCCGCCAAATAACTTTTTTCTTTGAAAATGCATCATCTACATCGAATGTAGCTTCGGCTGTTTGGCACGTAGCGCCGTCCTGTTGAAACCAAATGTTGCCAATATCCTCCTCTTCAATTTGTGTGAACAAAAATTCGTTCAACAAGGCCCGATAACGATCGCCATTGACTGTAACGGCCACTCCTTGCTCAGTTGAAGAAAAATGGCCCAATTATGCCTCTGGACCAAAATCCGCACCAAACAGTGACTCGTTTTGGGTGTATCGGCTTTTCAATGTATGCGTGCGGGTTTTCTGTGCCCCAAATGCGACAATTTTGATTGTTTACATACCCGCCAAGATCAAAATGAGCTTCATCTGAAAAGATGATTTTTTGGCAAAATCAGCAAAGTAACGTCGCAATATTTCCCAGCGTTGTTCAAGCGTATACACAACCATATTCGTTCAGCGGAAGGATAAAACTAATTATCTGTCAAGTCAGACATGAGCTAAGTGTTACCATTCACGAAATAAGCACTAACTGAAAAAAAAAAAAAACGTGAGATGGCGGACCCTTTAGTTGCGCCCTTGTTAATGTTGGCATGAATACCTTGGTTGGACCAGCAGCCGGTGTAGATATTTCCTCCAGCTCCCGATACATGCTCTTCGTACTCCCTGTTTGAAGTTGGGCACACTTTTTCCCTGATTCTTTCTTCCAACGTCTTTCTTTCACATGGCATATATTGCGGGTGGCAATGGCACAGTGGATATAGTGTTTGACTGCTAAGGCCCCAGTTACAGCTATCATTGGAAACCATCATTGAAAAAGTAAGCTGTTGATTTTGAGGCCCTTCGAAAGTGTAATCATTAAATATTTGAATGCAGAAATATATCTTACGACTTCAAAATTATTTCTCCTCCAAAAAAACATAATTTTGACCAATATCTTCCCCATAAAGTAACTTTTAATTTTTTCAATGATCATTGGTAAGGTAGTTCATCATTTAAAAATTAAAAGTCATTTTATGAGAAAAGTTGTGCCAAATTTAATTTTGTTTTACCTAGAAATAATTATTAAGTCAATTAACTTTACTTTGGCATCAAAATAATCATTTGTTTTTTCTTCAAAATCTCTCAAAACTGACAATTAATATTTTCAATGACGGTTTTCAATGATAGCTATAACCTCCAGGGACGTGTCGTTTTACTCCTCCAGGGACGTGTCGTTTAACTGTCGTTTTAGTGAAACGACAACCGTAATAAGGGTGAATAAACATCTAATTCTCAATCCACTGCATTGCATTTAAAAGACCTGAGGTCTTACAGGCATATAGTTCAAATTATTATTAAAACAACAAAAAGAAAGACTTCTGGCAACTTTCGATAAGTGGCTTGAAAGTATTAATCCGGCTCTGGTCAACTTAAATCATTTAACACCACCAGGCGCGAACGCAGGGGGGGTTTTGGGGTTCAACCCCTTCCCCCCCGAAATTTATGAATTTAACTTCCTCGCCGTACAATTTCACTCTTATATTTTGAGTTTTCAGTTAATTGAGATCAGTAATTGAGATCCAGTAATTGAGATGTTAACGCATGCATTAAAAATGTAAAATACTTCACAACAAACAAAATACAAAATTAAGATGTTCAATGTCCCTCACAATTAATATTAAGTTTTAACCTTTTGCAAGACTTGTTCATTTATCCTTCAAGCTGGTGGACAAAATCCTTCAGAGCTAAAAACTAAAAACGAACTTGTATGGGTATGTGTATAATCAAATGAAATACTTTCCTTAATAATCAAAATTCAAGTCATTCCTCGTTTTGATATCTTTTAGAAACAAGACAAAACTTCATTTCTAACTTCTTTCCTTTGCTATTCCGTTATTGCTTCCGGCGAGTTTTGTAACTTCTATATTGGCAAAGAATTCATTTTGAATTTGCATAGATACTAATGTATACATATATACATATCTTTATATCCATTTGATAGAACATTGAAAACTTCATCTTCATTTTCAAATTCAACGCGAATTCTTCTTATACATTTTCTTCCAACTAACTTTTGCTCATTCGGCATAGGAAACTTTCAAATGTTCATCTCTTGCTAAAATGACAGTGACAGCAGCATTCCATGTTTTGTGCAGCGTGTTATATCGTCAGTCATTGCATCTTGCCTCCACCATTGCGCCCGCGCGCCGGCCGCCACCACACCGTCTGACTTAATAAGTCCAAAACTAAAAGTACAACACCATTTTATATACCAAAGCATTAACAGCTCCGTAGCTTCTATCTTCTCTACCAATATATACCGACCCCTTTGGCCATAATATTTCATAACTCGCATAAATGCGAGAGTAAATTTAGCATGTTTTCCTTCGGCTAACAATCAACTCTTTTCCCCAGTTATTCGATAGCATTGCAATTGCACAAATTTACATCAACACTATGAACAAATGAGTAAGGGTGGATATAAAGCGAGTGATGAATCCATAAGCACATCCTTATTTGTTTTACAGTCGATTTTCAAGCCCGCCCGACGCCACCACTGCGCTGCCTTCTCTCCAATGTCAAAAAAGCCTCGACCGAGGATGTGTGTGTTCAAAATAATGTTGACTGACCTACATACCCTTCGATTCAAATCCATTGTGAGTACATCCTTCTTGTGATGTGTTTTCTGTTAGGTACATGCTGTTATCCATATCTTCTCAATGTGTCTAGCTCGACACGAATTTCATAAGTCCATAATGTCTGACGTTTGATTATGTCATGGTTCTTCCTTCGATAGTGCGGCATCTTTATGCGTTTTTGTTTTATCTGTTCGTGCATCATGCGAATGCACATTTTCATTCTAACCAAGGAACAAACAACCAACGACACTTGACTCAACAAAATGTGGAATTTATGATTGTTCGTGTTCAAACTAGAGTTTGGGTCTGGAGTAACAACGAGGGAGTGCTGTAGGAATAGTTGGGTGTTCTGTAGATTTTCTAAATTACTCAACCGGGAAGAAGATGATTTCTATGTGAAAACTCTTTTGTTCGGAGAGTATAGATATGAATATGACTTTGATTTAGCTTGAGAATATACATATTTACATGGAGGTCTCGCCGTTCGTTGGTGCATTATGGTGAAAGACCACAAAAACCAAGAAAACATGGAACTTTATATTAACTCAATATGGTTTTCGTTAGCATTTGGACAAAAACGAAGAGATGCTTGTTTCTGAATTAAAGTTTTGTGGATAAAAGGAATATAAAATCATTATTAATACGCTTTTGATTTAAAGTTTGGTCCTGCAGCAGTCTCGGATCTGATAGTCATAAAACTATGGACAGGCTACATGGATAGACCCTGCACGAGATACAGATTTATGTCCATGCAATAAAGGCCAAAACTCATTGACATCTTTCATTTATGTTATAGGTATGTAGGTCAAAAAAGTGTTACAACACGTGTGACGCAACTCATAGAAAATAATGTCAATATTTTTTTTTATGATCTTATTTGTTTAATTTTTTTAAAAGTACCTGGCATGATAAATAATGACAAAATAAACCAAGCTATAGTCGCGATATTCCAGAGTATGCAAACAATTTTGGTTTTGTTTAAATTCTTTTCTTCTCATAGTAATGTTTGTTAAAAAAAAACTCGCCATTTTATTTTCTGATACGAGCAAGTAAAATTCATCAACCCCTTTTCGAAATGTTTTGAGAGGGTTGGGTAATTTTTTACCATTTAGGCGGATAGGAAACAGTTCGGAGCTAACCCCCAACTCGAGTTAGATCACATTTCCTCATGAATTTACTTTTATCAACAACATCACTGTACTCCACTTTCCACAAACCATTAATCAGAAAGTCTGAATCTAAAGTTATGCTCTTTATAAGAAAATTCAAAGGCTTTGAAGTCTATTTTTGCTTTCTTGTTAAAAATATATTTTTTTTAATTCATTACATAATACGCCTCCGCAAAATTAAGCCCCAAGGTCAACAAAAAAAATTATATAAGACTCCAAAAAAAAAAGCTCACAAATTTCACATATTTTGGGGCCTTATTTCATAATTTTTTTTGGACACAATATCATAATTTTTGACGACCCGATCCCATGTCATTTGTATTTTGATCCCCCCGCGTCATATTTTTTAAAGCCAGCGTCATTTTTGACTCCCCGCTTCATTTTCTTTCTACGCCCCCACGTCATTTTTTCTGACGCTCTTGCGCGGGGACGTCGCACCTGCCGTTTTTATTGAGAAAGTCGAAAATATTAAATGTGATTCTGTTCTAATATTCACACTTTAATTCTCTAAAATTAGAACAAATAAATTTTGTTTACTAAAATTTTTAAAAGCCATTTTCGAGAAAATAACATTTATCTCAACGGGAGTTTTCAACATAATGTATTTTAGGTCCCGTTATTTTTGTTTCTAATTTTATAAATATTCTCAAGTCATTTTCGAACTATTAAGATTAAAAAAAAAAAGTTTTGAGTTTTTTGTTTTTAAATTGCAATGCTACTTAAACTTTAAAAAAAAAAATGGTTTTACTAAAAGAAACAAAAGTCGCTTTTTCTTAAAAAAAAAAAAAAAAAAAAACTTTAAAATTAAAAACGGCACTTTTAAAGGCCATTTCAAAGTATTCAATCTGGAATTTAAAGTGTTTTCAAAGTAAAACTTTAGAAACCTATTTAAAAGTTTCAAACTAATTTTAAAACGTTCACTATTAATAGTGTTTTCAAAGCTCTCACTTTTAAATACGATTTAAAATTTAAAAGGAACATTTTTAAAATGCATTTTAAAATGTCCTAGTTCGAGTCAAACAGATGATTTAAAATTTAAATGGAACACTTTTAATCATATGTTTTACTCGAATTTGTTACATTTTAATACTAATACTTATAACTAACTTTAATTGAAGCAAATGTGAACTATATGAAATGCAAAAATAAAATTAATGAATACAAAGGCGCAAAATTTTAAACAACCTATTGTTAAGGGCTTAGCAATTTACTAGTAAATTATTTTCTAAATATTTAGCAATTTACTAACTATTTCAAAATTGTAAACCTTTTTTTTTCCATTTGCTAACTAGTAAATTGCTAATTGGGAAATGTCGGTCAGAAGTCATATTTGTTTTGGAATACTCTCGGAATACGTATACCATATTCCAAATATGCACATTTGAAGAGTGAACCTGAGGGAACCTACCGATGCTATTAAATCCCGATATTATTTCGTTTAAACCCGCAGGGGATGACGGAAATTTAATAAAGTGTGGGAGAAACATAGCAATTTGTTTCGAAATGTAATTTTTCCCACTGTGGACTAGACCATTCCATGTTATACCAATTCTGGTGAAATCGGAAGTCCACGGTTTATAATTCGGTCTTGGCTGCTTAGGTTTCCAACCAAGAACCGAACTGTTGTCTTGTCAAACTTATATCTAGAGTAAAATTCTCCATCGTCCAGCTCTTCAAAAGAATGTGCTTGGGATTTAAAACTTCGCACTTTTCTGCACAACCAACGATCTTCAAATATATCGAAATCTTCGCTTCCGAAAACATTTTATACCTACTACATTATTTACTTTAAAAAAACAATTAAAGCTCACGAATCATACAAAAAAAAAAAAACACACAATTAACTTTTCCAATTAAAATGGGTAAGACAATTTTTTCGAGGCAAATGTCGTATGGATTTAGCAAATTGCTAAAAGTTAAAGTAGCCATTTTGTGATTTTAACTTAAGTAAATTGTTAAGAGATAGTAAGAGGTTAAATTCGTTTAAAATTAGCAAAATCTTCTTTTTAACTTAGTAACTTACTAAAATGGCTTTAACAATGTACTAAATCGTTTAAAATTTTGCGCGCCTGTTGTTAAGGGCTTAGCAATTTACTAGTAAGTAATCTTCTAAATATTTAGCAATTTTCTAACTATTTCAACATTTTAAACCTTTTTTTCTATTTACTAACTAGTAAATTGCTAATTGGGAAAAGTCTGTCAGAAGTCACATTTGTTTTGTTTATGATTTCACTCTCTGAAGAAGAGTTTTTTTAATTAATTTATAGAAAATTAATCAATTAAAAGTGATTTCAAAAACCGCATTCGCCCAAGTCCTCTACAATGCCGGATCAATTGTGTGGGGTTACATTAAAAGTAAGCGGCAAAGTTATATTAAAGAAATCTTATGTTGTTGGAATAACTAAAAACGGCTCGACCTTCCACACTACTGCATTCTGCATCATCGAAAGCTGAAACTGGTGAATGGTGTTCATATCTTCCCAATGGAAAATTCTCTCATGAACATAGTTAATATTCTCACAGTTAAGAGCGACTATTGTGGGAGAGACTAAGTGCTTGCCTGATGCTCCTAAATCGTGTACTGGTGCTGTAGCAATTAAGTTGAGTTTGAATTCAGTTGGACAGCCTACGGGACAAAAACAAATGGTCAAAACTAAAAGTGAGTTTAGTTTCAAATTAAAAATAAAACTGAATCACATTATTTAATTTCTGGAGTAAAATTCTCCATCGTCCAGCTCTTCAAAAGGATGTGCTCGGGATTTAAAACTTCGTACTTTTCTGTACAACGCTGAATCTTCAAATACATCGAAACTTTCGTCTTCCGAAAAAAAAAAAAACACAATTCACTTTTCCAATTAAAATGGGTAAGACATTTTTTTCGAGGAAAATGACAGATGTCGTATGGATTTAGCAAATTGCTAAAAGTTAAAGTAACCATTTTGTGATTTTAACTTTAGTTAATTGTTAAGAGATAGTGAGATGTTAAAATCGTTTAAAATTAGCACAATCTTCTTTTTAACTTAGTAACTTACTAAAATCGCTTTAACAATTTACTAAATCGTTTAAAATTTTACGCCAAAGACTTTTAATTTCAAAGTAAACGATTTAAAGCAACAACTCAGAATAGTCACACGAATTTAAAATGTAACAACTTTTAAATTTAATGGACAACTTTTAATCGACGCTTTCAATTCAAATTTTTGAAGTTTGGTTTGAGGTTAAAGAATTTCCTCTCAATTTTAAAAATTTAAATTTTAAAATTAAATAAGTTCGTATTACATTAAAAAATTATTATGTTCGAATGCAAATTTAAAGTGATTTCTCTTACTTTTAAAGCTAACGGTTTGAATACAGAAACTTTCTCTTTTAACTTCGGCAAATTAAAAGTGATTTCTTTTAATTTAAAAGCTAAAGGTTGTAAGACAGACACGCTTCCTTTTTTTGTTTTATTATGGACACTTTAGATTTGTACAATTTGCCAACTTTTGATTTTAAAGCGCACTTTTTTTCACAGTGTAGCAATATCTTATCCATAGAATCCATAATTCCTTGCCTGACTTTCCATATTAAACCTATTTATCGCAAGTAAAATAAAGAGGACTAGGTACATACGCATCATAGACATGTCCATTTTATAATGTTATGTATACATTGATACATATCAACCGCATAACATTAATTTAAATTATTATTTCTCATTATTTACATCTAAGCCGATGTTGGTTTGGTTTTAATGTAGACGACAAAGCCACAAAACACATAACACCTCTCAATCGTAAAATCAAATAGACAAAACCGCATTTACTTGACTGCAGTGCAGCGTTAGATGACTTTTCCAAACCGCAGTACCACACTGCGGTATATAGATATTCCTTTATTTCACTATTTCCATTTAAATGCCATTCTAACGTCCTTTCAACTAAAAAAATCCTTATTTCTTAAGGTTAATTACAAAGTAATTCCCTCCTGCGAAACACTTCATCAAACTGAATCCCGCAGTGTATTAATTCTTTTGTTGCTGCGGTGGCTTTCAACAAGTGTGAAAGCTAAAAGGCTCACTACTTTAATACGAAATTTCAAAAAAAAAAAAAAAACGTTTTTTTCGTCGAAGGCAAGTACCAAGAACCCACAGCTTGGCCTTATACTGTGTTGGAGGATAGCTACAAGCAATATCCTTCTCTCAATATCCTTCTCTCTTGCTGTCCGACCTGATTTAAATTGATTGCATTTTAATTGAACCCGTTCACCCCACATCTCTGCTGGGTGCGCTGCCTCCTTTTCAAAAAAGTTTATGAAAAAATGCAGAGAAAAAAAAAATGCGCCATGTTGTAAAAACAGAAATGTAGTAGAAATAAAAAAAAAAAAAAATACCCAGAAAGATCTTTATAATCGAGTTATCCTTACGAGAATAAATTGAATTTCAACAGGAGCTTTTTTTCTCATTTAATCACAATAATTTATCCGTCGTTTTCATGTTTTTTTTTTTCTCTTATTTTTCAGATTCAACTTGCACACTCATATTGATGAGTAAATCCATCAAAAGCAAGGAACCAGCTCTCAGAACATTGGACATCCTAAGCAGCTCACATCGTCGTAGATAGAGAACCGATTCTATTAAGTATAGTGTAGTAGAAGTTTTTTGTTTTTGTTTTTTTTTTTTTTTTTTTTGAACAAGAAGGACATTTAATATTAAATCCAAACAAAATGAAAAACGACGTTGTACGGTGGACTTCTTTGTCCTCACCACACAATTCAGCTAACGTAACTGTGATCGAAACAGCATCAGCGAGGCGGTGTGCATCAAAACCTGGCAGCTCAATAGTTAAGCATCACCAAAGTCCTCGCCGAAAGATATCATCATCATCATCATCATCGTCGTCGTTGTTGTTATCCTATAATTCCTCCTCAACTGTTATAACTTACAACTCCACCAACAATACAAATAGAAAAATATTAACGAATTGTGATAGAACTCAGCTTACTGTATCCAAATCAACTACAAAAACAGTAACACCAACAACAACAAGTAAAATTGCGTGGTGGCAACCCCAACGCATAGAGCCGAGTAGGTCATTGACAATATTTCGTAGACCTCGAGCTTTTTTCGTAGATAAACGGACTGATTTAACAAAATTCTTAGTTTTATGTCTGCAAATTAGTGTTGTGTTGTGTTTATGTAGTTCGAATGTTGGTGTTGTGGCCAGCGACGATAGTGAATTAGTGGCAAATCCATCGACGCCAGGTGGACATTATACGCATACGTGGGCTGTTCATGTGCCGAACGGTGAGGTGGAAGGATTAGCAGATCGGGTGGCCAGCGATCATGGTTTCATCAATTTAGGAAAGGTAAGTGCAAGTTAAATTTATTTAAATGTTTTTAAAGTCTGAAATATTAACTAAGTGTACTTGAAGAAGTCAATAGACAAATCTCTAGGAGCAAGGAAATTCGAAGAAGGTTACGGTTGTACAATTTTGAAAATCTTCAGCATCAAGATAAGTGTGTCAATAATAATTTCATGTGGGTGTCGGGGTAAAAAAGTGTAATTCTTAAGCTAACTATAGACACTGGCTTACCTCAATGTCTTATAACCGTCTTTATTTTACAAGCAAAATTTTCTGGCAATAATTTTCTGAAATATAATTGTCAAACAATTGGTAGCAACCATAGTCTGAATTAAGACCTCAACTTAATAAGGAGCTTCGGACCCATGTGGGGTCTTGTTTTACCCTTAGATACGGCATCTTTCATTGGAAAACGAGCACGCTACTTCCTCCATTCTGCCACACCTAACTCGTAGGCATCATATGGCTCAGTCTCTGAGCCAGACGTTCATAGACCCAAATGTACAAAAATGGCAAATCTGCCAAAAACAAATCCAAGTGAAGATTTTTAAACGCAATTATCTTTATTTTGGTACTAGCAATACTGTCGCAAAAGTCCATTACCAGATAAGGAGCGCGTATCATTACTTATTCAAGGTTGAATGTCAAAAATATCAGTTCTTCGCATATAACAATGAATCGAAAAATATTTCATACAAAACTTTTAGATCTTGGCATCCAGAAGAAAAAAAGGTTATAACTATTTTTGTCCTACGACTCACTGTTAAGAAGATAGCGACTTTTCAAAAAACGTAAAATGTTGAAAATCATCGTTTTTCACGTATAACTCCTAAACGCTTAATTTGTTCCTAAATCATTTGAATGCAAAGTATCGACAGAAATGGACGAGGCCTACAATTTTATGCTAAATCCGATAAGCTAGACGAGAAGCACTTACGCGACAAGTTATACTCTTGGAGGATTTGTCAATTCCTAACAAGAAGCCGTAGCCCTGTTTTTAGTTTTTATGTGGACGAGGCTGAGAACAGAACCCAGACCTTCAGCATGACAGTCCGACGCACTTACCATTACGCTACGGGCTACTAGTTTGATAAAAACTCTTAAGTTTCTGGTTTGTTGCATTTTAGTTTTAAATGACGAAGTTGTTGAAAAAAAACTTACGTTCAATTTGGAGACCATAATACAAAAAAATTATCAGCCCTATTCTGCTATTCCCGTGAACCATAGATCCGATTCACCAATTTGATTCCCTTTTGCTCTGTATTTACATTCTGCTATCCGTCGGGTGAACTGCATTATCCCAAGCCAATTTGACATTCACTCAAACAACTGTTCCCTGTGCATGTCAAAATCTTAAGAAGTTCCAATAAATTGTTTTGGTTGATTTTTTTATTAAAAAAGAAATAAAAACAAATATGGACACTTTTGGAATTTTTTCCCACGTCCAAATAAAACAAATATTCTAAATTAAACAACAAATTGGTTTCTACTCACATTTTCAACAACCAACAATTATTAAAACCCCGCAACATTTTATATGCGGATCAGAATTGTATAGAAAGAGTCCGTTCACGTAAATAAGAGAATACCACACCGTATTACCGACATTACTTACTTACTTTACTTACTTACTTTTGATGGCGCTCACAGCCCAGGATGGGCTTCGGCCTCAACTAACAAGCCCCTCCAGCCAGCTCTGTCCCTAGCTAGCCGCTTCCAGTTGCGCACACCGAGTGCTTTGATGTCGTCATCCACTTGTTAGCGCCACCTGTTACGGGTTCTTCCTCTGCTGCGTACCCCATAGGGGTTGGATTCGAAGACTCGTCGGGCAGGTGCGTGGCTGTCCATACGCTCCACGTGCCCCAGCCATCTCAGCCGCTGTATTTTCAGCTTTTTGACCAGGTCAACGTCGCTGTATAGCCCGTAAAGTTAGTCGTTGAATCTTCTCCTCCATACTCCTTCGATACACACTGGACCGAAAATCACACGAAGAATCTTCCTCTCAAAGCACCCTAGCAGATTTTTATCCGAATCTTTCAGTGTACGTGCTTCTGACCCATAAAGCAGGACCGGGATGATTAGGGTTTTGTATAAAGTCTCCTTGGTTCTCTGATAGAGGGCCTTACTACTTAAATGCCTTCTTAGACCGAAGAAACAGCGGTTGGCAAGAGTAATTCTTCGCTTGATCTCTGCACTGATGTCACTCTGCGATGTAATAGTGGAGCCCAGGTAGACAAAGTCCTTGACAACTTCGAAGTTATATCTGTCCATCGTGATATTTTGCCCGAGTCGACGATGTTGAGATTCCTCTCTCGATGACAGCATATACTTCGTCTTGCCCTCATTAACCGCCAATCCCATTCTAGCCGCTTCCGATTCAATGCTCGCAAATGCCCCTGCCACAGCTCGCTTCGTTCTGCCGACAATGTCTATGTCATCCGCATATGCAAGCAATTGAACGGACTTTTGATAGATTGTACCGCTGGTGTTGACATGTGCGTTGTGTACAATGGCTTCAAGAACGATGTTGAATAGGTTGCATGATAACGCGTCGCCTTGCCTCAATCCTTTCTCAACATCAAAGGAATCGGTGGTGTTCTTACCAATTTTGACGGAGCAGCGAGATTTCTCCATCGTCATCCTGCACAAGCGGACGAGTTTGGCAGGGATGCCGAGACTCGACATGGCTCTGTATAATTCGTCCCTTTTCACGCTATCATACGCGACTTTAAAATCGATAAAAAGGTGGTGTGTATCGATCTGGAATTCCCGGGATTATTCTAAAATCTGTCGGAGTGTGAACATTTGATCGACGGTTGACTTGCCTGGCCTAAAACCGCACTGATAAGGGCCGATCAGATCGTTGACAAAAGGTTTTCAGCGGTCACACAAGATGGCCGACAAGATTTTATAAGCGACGTTTAGGAGACTAATTCCTCTGTAGTTGGTACATTTCAGAACATCTCCCTTTTTATGGATGGGGCACACTATACCGAGGTTCCATTCATCGGGCATACTTTCCTCCGACCAAATTTTGCAGATGAGCTGCTCCTAGCCAATTCATCTCCCGCTGATTTAAATAGTTCGGCTTGTAAGCCATCCGCACCTGCAGCCTTGTACGACTTAAGTTTGGATATCGCCAGCCGAACTTCGGTTAGGTCGGGTGGACGGAACTCTTGGCCATCATCGTCCAAGTTGAATGGAGCGTTCTGCCTATTAGCGGCATCTTGGCTGTCTTCGCCATAAAGCAGTCTAGAGAAGTGTTCTTTCCAGATCCTCAGCACTGACTGTGTGTCTACTACCATATTCCCACTCTCATCTCGGCAGGCTTCCGTTCTAGCCTTGAATCCTTGGGTGGATCGCTTCACCCTCTGATAAAATTTTCGAACATCTCCCCTACCGCTACAACCCTCAATAGACTCTACCGCCCGCTTCTCGTGCTCTCTCTTTTTCCTCCTGAGAAGTCGGCGTTCCTCTTTTCGTTTCAGCCCGTAGAGCTCCCGGGCCACTCTCTCAGCAGCTCTTGTTCGAGTCTGCAGCATTGCCTGGTAGGCCTCGTCCTTAGCTTCATGCGCCAACCGGCACTCTTCATCGAACCACTGGTTTCGTTGTGGTCGCCTAGTGAAACCCAGCACATCACAGGCGGCACTTCTGATGGTTTGTTGACAGTGTTTCCACTGGTCCTCTGCACTTGATGCTGGTGGCGGACCTCCTGAGAGATTAAGAGTTCTGGCGGTCTCTTGCGATTTAAGGTTCTCGACATCGAATCTTTTCACAGCATCTGCTCTGCGTTGTCGCGTCATGGATATCCGCATACGTAGTCTAGCTACCACCAGGTAGTGATCCGAGTCAATGTTGGCCCCTCGGAACGTTCGGACGTCCAAGATACTGGAAGCTTATCTCGCGTCTATCGCAACGTGGTCGATTTGGTTGACGGTTACTTGATCACGCGACCGCCAAGTCCCCTTGTGTATATTGAGGTGTGGGAAGTAGGTGCTTGAGATGATGACATTTCGCCCCGCCGCAAAGTCTGCCAGCCTGTGTCCGTTGCCGGAAGTTTCGTCGTGTAGGCTGTGTCCTCCGACTATCGAACCAAAGATGCCCTCCTTTCCGAATCTTGCGTTGAAGTCACCAAGAATGATCTTCACGTCGTACTTCGGGCACATATCATACGTTGTCTCCAAGAGATCGTAGAATGCTTCTTTGGTTGAGTCTTCTCTCCTTTCATGGGGGGCGTGAACACAAATCAGCGAAATGTTCTTAAATTTGCCTTTGATGCGGATTGTGACCAGGCGCTCGCTTACACTTCGGAAGCCCAAGACTTCTTGCCTAAGTCTTCCCCTTATCACAAAACCACAACCAAAGAGCCGCTGACCCTGTTCCTTCAAGCACCCGCCGTAGTAGATATCACACGTTTTCAGTCTCCGTACGCCCTCTCCATCCCATCGCACTTCCTGGATGGCTGTTACGTCAGCCTTTAGCCTGTCCAGGTTCTCCACTAATTGTTCGGCTGCACGTGTTCTGTACCGACATTGCCGACGTAAATCCACATTCACTTGAATGAATAGCTGAATAGTAACAAGTGAAAATTCAAGCGAAATTCCCCCCGATGAATAGCAGAATAGGGCTGTAAGGCAATTTTTTCCACACAAGTCATAAGTCACAAGATATTTCCACTTTAATAGCGTCAAGTTTCGAAAATACTGTTTTTTTTTTTTGCACATACATCTCTTAAACGGCAAGTTTTAACGGCAATTTGTATGAGCAAAATTTTATGCATACATCTCTTAAACGCCAAGTTTAATAATAATATATAATTATTTTTATTTATTTGAAAAAGCATTTTTCATACGATGTTTGCTCTTTTAAAATCGCTACAAAAGTGAATACAAAAATAAAATAAATACTATAACGAGACCTTACGATAGTTAAGGGTTCCCAAGTATGTGTACAAAAATTTGCGCCAGCTTAAATTTCTAACTTTGACCACAGCATTGATGGAATCATTTCGCGGTGCACTTATTTAACATGATTTCTCATGCCAAACCTATCAGACCTATTTAAATAGGGTTTCAATATTTTATTTTGTAATTTCCTAGAACCTAGAGTATCTGAGTTCACATTTATAGTAGAATTGGACCATTTTTTTATCTGTCAGTTTAGCGCTTCAAAACTACTCTCTTTTTGAAAGCTTTTTTCTGACGTCAACGCTGTATAGCAACAAAAATATAACACCAGAGAGTTTTATATAAATGTCATCTTGTGGAGCATTTTATAAAAAAAAAAAAAAAAAAAAAAATTTGTCTCAATGTTTTTTTTTTCCTAAGATGCATGTTTCCAAAGTTATATAGGAAAAGAATAAAAAACAGGGAGTGAACAATGCACTTTCTTGCACGTTTTGATTTTTCCTGCAAATAGCACACCTTTTTGAGCGGGAGCAACCTCATATTCTCATTGTTTAAATTATCTCTGATCGAATAGGTACCACAAAAATCTAAGATACTACATGTTACATACATGCCAAAATCTTATTTGCCTGGACTATAGTAATATAATTGATAATCCATAAATAACCCTGTATAATAGGCTGTACCGTCGATGGATGGGAATTTTTTTTTTCTTTGAGTTACACTATCACAAGAGGTATCAAAATTTGCGTAATTTTACACAGATAAAGAAAATGGTAAAAAAAACTAAAATAACATGTCATCTTGAGGGTGCTACCGAGCTTTGAAGATTTGTAAATTTGACGTTTTTACAGACTTTAACCGTATGAATAAATCTATACAAAAATCAAGTTTTAAAGGTATAATATTATAAATTTTATTGAAACAAAGCATATATGAAAACAAAATAAGCAAGACAAAAATTTTAACCAATGACATAAACTTAGAATTTAAACTTATTTTTGTGTCCAAAATTTGGCATTTCTGCTCGAGATTGCAACCTGTTTCTAATAAAACCATCTCTAGAAGTAGGGTCAGTTACACTTTGTGAGGCCTCTGTTACCAGTTTAACACATCTTTCCACAGATTGGGTGTGACAGGGTAAGTCATCAATTTTCAAGATCTTATCTTTTTCCATGATGTGAAGGTCTTCATAAGAAATATGTCGAAGAACCGGGGGTGATGTAACCTGACATTTGTGCCACAAAATAATTTCGGTATAATCTTAAGCAGAGATATTAGTTGTTGGTGGTTTATATAACCTGCATTTGGTGATACTTTCAGTTTCTCTAGCTTTTTTATTCTTCGCAATGCCAGCTCCCGAATGTGGTCTCTTTCATCAAACAACATACTGATAAGCAAGTTTTCTGGGTGCGCAAGAAAAGCATTTCGTTCTATAAAAGAATCAACAACAGATCTCAAATTTTCGGGTAAATATCGAGAGTACATAATTAGTTGGAAAAATGTTTGGCTCCATCCTTAAAAGACGTCTTTTGCTTTTCTGATGGATTAAGAGTACTAACATAAAGTCTGAGTATACGATTAGCAGAAGTGAGCCATTTTTCCAGGTTGACGGTTTACAGAAACCAGTTGATACAGCTTGACATATCTGATAAAGATATTTTTGATCCGTACTTAGTTCATCAACGACATTTTTCGACAAGTCAGGCATATTACCAGCCACCGCACAAAAGCACACCGTGGTCTTACTTTCGCAACCAGCTAATTGTTTCTCAAAAGGTCCGGAATATTCTCTAGGACCCGAAGTGCAACCATCTAATTTTAAGAATAAAAGACGAAGAGGTAACTCATTGACATGAAGCATACAAATACACCATTGTACCGGTCTCTCCAAAAACTCCTCTAAATATTGAATAACGTCCCCATTCCAACCAGTGTTAGTTGCAGTTCCATCACATCCAATGCAGATCACGTCATCTAAATTCCAACCTTCATGCTCTAGTAAGGTTGTGATCGATGTAAAAATTCCTTTTGCGGTGCCACGACCTGGTGTTGTGTGTCCCAAATTAATTGATCCAGGTTCTGCCAAAATTGAGATGTGCTCTTCAAAAACTTCTTTGCGATGATAGCGCGCCCCTGTTTTCTCATTTATCAGGGTCTTGTCTTTTCGTCCATCAAAGTAAATGCTTTTTATAGCAAAACCTCCAATATTTTTTGATGCTTCTGTACGGGATTTAGATACAGCTCTATGGATCTTGTTTTTGTCAATAACTAGAGTTAAATCTTTGGTAGAAACCAAGCAGCACATCGCGTTGATAAACCGTATCGATCACAGACCTTAGCAACTGTTGGCAACCTCAATGTATTCCGATCAGCTCTTGAAGTCGATGCTACCTCTGTCGAAGGCATGTTTGTTGGGGATGCCTCTGTTATCGGATACGTTTCTGGGGAAGATTCAAGCACCGAATTTTCATCGTAGTTTCCTGAGACAGAATCGGTTTGTTGGGTAGAACACTTTTTTGTTTCCGTCTTTGACTCTTCAACTTGCCTCTGCTGTCGTTTCTTCAAGATAACTGTTTCCTTCTTATCAACCCCGCTTTTAACCATTTTCCTCTCATTTCTTTGATCCAACAAAAAGCTTCTCTCATGGATGCGAACTTTCTTAGGTTTTAAACACGAACAAATTTCAAATGAAGTGCATTTACAAGCACCAACGTCGAAAAGCTTCTCAGATGACTCTAAAAAACACTTCAGTTTGATTTTGAAAATATCATTTTGTTTGCTTTTGGGATATCGCTTTAAAATACTGTACTTTTCGAAATAGGATTTCAGTTATTGAATTAAGGCTCTCCCAAACCAATGCGGAACATTCGTTGCGGCGAAGAAACATTCGCATGTCAAAATGTATTTACATGGTAATATATGAGAGTGCCCACACCAACGCGGCGGAGAAACATATGAATTAAATTTGACTGACGAATGTTTCCTCGCCGCAACGAATGTTTCGCATTGGTTTGGGAGAGCCTTTACTCGTTCCTTAGTTACAATTGGAATGGAAGCTTTCGTCCAAATATTGTTGATCTCTTCAGAAACAATCGCATATATATCTGAATGGGATGGATCCTTTCCGTTACTCTTAAGTTTAAGGTCGTTCCTGACAAACAAAATAAATGTTATGACATCCCTTATAGTTGGTAGCTGCCGATCGTCAAGTTTTTTGTATGATCGCAATATAGCACAAGTAGTCCCCCTACGTCTCGAAATCATTATTTAAAAAATCACAAAAATCGCTTTTAAAACTTTTCCAACACACTTTACTCAACCCGTAGAGGATCTCGAATGATCTGAAGACTTCAAAGTGTGGCTTTTATATAAGATAAGGTCTAAAAATTATGGAGTTCGACAACCCATTTAGTCATAAACAAGTGGTGAATGAAAAACCTCTGCGTTTCCTCAATAAAACGCATATGTGGTTTTTCCCACATTTGTCCACAAAACGCCCACTTTTCAAACCCTTGAGTTTTAAATCCGACTTTATAACCGGATTGAGTTGTGTATTTTTCAGGTAGAAAAAACTGGTAAAAAAAACCCAATTTTATTCATAAAAATGTATCCCTATCTGGCATCAATGAATGAAGTCAGTTTTTTTGTATTTTTGCCCTGTTGTATTAATTTGCAATACAAATCGGATACGTATAGAAAATTTACTTCAAATTACGTCAAATTTACTAAGCAGTGGTTTAAGCTCAAGGAAAAAAAAAATAATCACAATGGCGATATGCGCAAAAAAATTAATTAATATGGGACACCATATTGGGGGTATTTTTTTAAAACCTTATAGATTTGAAACCGCTGGAAAAGTGTTGCTGCATGCAAACCGAAATGTCAAATATTTTGTACACCTAATAAGATTAAAAAGTCAATATTTTATAGTAAATAGTAGTTCAGAATCGGAAATTAGGGAAAGCAAAATATCACCATAAAAATAACAATTTTTCAAAATTTTGAGGGTCGGTAGCACCCTCAAGATATATTTTAATTTTATTTTAAAAATTATTTTTGTAATCTAAAGCCAATTACGCAAGTTTTGAGAGGTCTTGCGTTCGGGAAATCCAACAAAAAAAATTGTCGGGACACCCTTCTGTATAATTCTTAAAAAAAAAAAATAAAGCAAATAATAAATTGGGTGGCGCAACGGCTCGTGAAGAACCAGGGCCTAGTGACTAACAACTCGCAACCATTCCTGTGTGCGCGTGTCGATAGGATTGGGAGGGACCTACAATTTTATACCGAATCCGAACGGCTAGACGAGAAGCTCACGACAATTGATACGCTTGGAGAATTTTTCAATTCCTGCCAAGAGGCAGTAGCCCTAAAAAAAAAAACTTTTTAGTTTTTAGGTGGACGAGGCTGGGAAGCGAACCCAGACCTTCAGCGTGACAGTCCAACGAACTAACCATTACGATACGGGCTACTCCTGTATAGTTCTTAAAGCCCTTTAAAACTTTAAATTTTGCTTCTATTTTTTTTTTTTTCAAAATAGCATTTCCTACAAAATTAATATTCAAGTACACTCCTACTTCTGAAAGATACTGTTGAGTGTACAAGTATTTACAGTACATGTTATCTATTCAAGTCTCTGATGGAACTAAATTTCCTTTTTTTTTACAAAATTTAAAAAAAAAATATTTTGTTTTATTAGAACTCTTCCAGGACCAGGAAGCAATACAAATAAGCCGAGACTATACTCGTTTCTGTGAATGTGTATTTTTATTTACTAAGCTAATATGCCAACATACAAAATTGTATGCATGTCTCTGGGTATAAAGTTCTTCTCTTTTTTTTTTTAATTATTTGATTGCTCGTTACGGCCATAAATAAAGTTGAGAAAGCTACAAATTTCCTCCTTTTTTGTTTAGTTTTTTCTTTAGTTTTTTCTTATTTTGCTGTTAGTTAGGGTAAATAAACCATTGACACCAACCGGAAAGAGGAAACTAAATATGAAATTGGAGGAAGAAAAAAAAAAATACATCTTTTGAATGGAACTTATATTTCATAGAAAAAAATTGAATTGGAAAAAAAACTTTTGCAAATATGAATGTGCTTTAATTAGGTTGTGTTTTTAAGAAGGGGTGTTTACTGAACCAGTTTTCAGTTCATTCATGGTTAGCAATTTTGATTTTTTTTTTAATTTTATATAATTTTATAAGCCTCTGTGCTGATGAATGAAAAAATGCAGGTCAATGCATTCAGAATTGTAATGTTTGGAATTGTTTTAGCTCTGTCAATTCAGCTATGATAACTTACACTATGCCTAGGCCACGTAATGGGCGTCAAGCGGCAAAATACTGAGCGGGAGAAAAGCTCTCAATACACGATACAATTATCGTACCGATTATCGTCGATTGTATCGTATGTAGAGCTGCCATACGTCCCGATTTTGGTGGGATAGTCCCGATATTTGAACCCTGTCCCGATTTACAAAATGTCCCGATTTTGTCCCGACTTTCCACTTTTACGTGCTATATAGGGCAACTATTGCTTTTGTGTCAAAAACAAAATTGGAGGTTTTTATTAAAACTGTCATTACGATAATGTAGAAGTCCAAAAACTGATTTTCGACAAAAGACGTCCGTCGGATTGTTTTTCTGTGCGTCCTGATTTAAACGAGCTAGTGCCTAAGTGAATCGGTGGGTTTTCTTTAAATTTGGTGAGAAACATTCTATGTTATTCCCTAGGAGTGAGGTTCAATTTTTGTTTTGGCATATCTGGATAGAACGGTCATACAAAAATTTCGGTTTTATCAAGTTGTCTAAAAAAGGACTGTAATGGTTTTGATAAAACTTCGTACATTTAATCCATAGAACAGTTTTTATAACACTGCTGCAGTTTTTTTTTTTTACAAAATCGAAGAACTGAAATAAATATTTGGATTTAATTGTGAAAATTGCCACAGTTTCTTACTTTTTTTTGAGATATTCCCGAATATCTCGTTATTGTCTTTTTTTTTTTTTTTTTTTTTTTTTTTTTTTTTTTGATTTTGTCATTATTTTGGGGATAACTTGGGCGCCGAAAATTGATAACGGATTTTTATAGAAGGGTCTATCTCGCCTCGCCCCGTTTAGGAGGTAGGGGCGATTTACGATAAATACGACTTAAATGGGAAAACAAATATTAAAAAGCAACGACAATACTTAAAATGCAAAACAATAAAGGTTTTAAATAAAAGCCAGAAGTCTGATCTTTAATCCTACATTTAAATAAAATTATTTGTGTCAATAGTTTTCAAAAAATTTGCATTCAAACTCAAAATTTTAATAAAAAAACGCAAAAGAAATGATTGGATCAATTTTGCTCAAAATTGTGAAATAGTAAACTTAATTTTCTTTTTGTGGTCAATGCTCATAACAATTCTGAATCGAACACAAAAAACCGAAAGCTTTTATGTCTTCTAGTTTTTGAGAAAATTGAAAATTACTAGAAGTACTTTTTTATTTTTTCATTCATTTATGTACATTTATCATATGTAGCTGTTGAATTTGGAAACAGAGAATACATTCAAAGTTCCTTAAATGCAAACGAAATTTCGCATACATGGAACTTCGCACATACCCCAAATCCTATAATGAGCCCAAGTAGGAGGTTGCAGGGGGGCAGCATGCCCCACCAAACATACCTCACTGTTTATACGCCGTAAGGCTGGGTGTTGGGAAAGTATGATAATTAAGAGTGAATTTGTGTAAGAATTAATCCATATTCTATTTTTACTATCAGAATGAGACCACGTAAAATACTCAAGCAAAACAAAATGAATTGAATTAAAATAGTAGTTTTGGTAATTTTTAATTTTCTCGAAAACTAGAAGACATAAAATCGTTTTGTTTTCGGTTTCTGATTAAGAATTAATATGAGCAACGATTTCTAAGAAAAAAAATATAATATAAAATCTCAAAGTTTTGAAAAAATTACATATAAAATTTTTGTTTTTTTCCCAAATTTTGAGTTTGAAAATAGTTTTTTCAAAAACTATGGATATATGTCACTTAATTTAAAAACTGGCTAATAAAACAGAGTATTGGCTTTCAAAAAAGATACAAAACGTAATTGTAGGTATTGCCATTATGTTTGAATAATTTTTTTTTTCATTTTTAGTACTTTTTTCATTAAATTGCTCCTCCCGCCCAAACGGGGGGAGATAAACCCCCCCCCCCATAGTCAAAAATGTTTGTATTTGACACCTCTACAAAAATCCGTTATCAATTGTCGGCGCCCAAGTTATCGTACTCGTGCCACATTTTGCAATTCGGTAGGTATATCTCAGTTAGTCAAAAAATATTGGCCAAAATTTTAAACAGCCTTATATAAGGTATTAAGCATGATACTACTTAACATTTTTTAATTTTAAAATAGTTTGATATAATTTTCAAAATTTTAAATAATTTTAGAACTTGTAGAACACGTCCAAAAAAGTGCTGCTCGTGCAAAATTCGCAAACATACCTCATTTTGACATTTAGAAACGTTAAGAGGTGTCATATGGATTCAGTGCGATACTAATTAAACAAAAGGGATTTTAATTTAATTAAAGTATTACATATGTTATGAGATAGTACGATGCTAAAATCGTTTAAAATGTATTGATTAAAAATTTATATAAAATAGTACTAAATCCACTAAAATGTTTCGCCATTGCATTTAAAATTTGTATAAATAGATTTTTTTAATGTCCCGATTTGTCCCGGTTTTTGGGCCTGGCGTTCTGATATTAACCAAATTTAATCTGGCAGCCCTAATAGTATGTGTTCGCTGTACTGAAATCGCATGGTCGAATGATATCGAGCGAAAACAAGAGGTATAGCGGCGAATGTTGTGACGGGGTTTGCACCGTTTTTTTACGTTTGTACGACCGTTGAAACCAGTGCTTCTGTTTTCGCTGCTGATATTGCTCTTTATTCAAACGTTAGTATAGCACTTATAGTCTACGGGCTCAGTCAATGTTAGTTTGTTAACCAGATAAATGTCCGAATGTAATGATCTTTCTAATAGCCACTTCTTATAATTTGTTTTCTTTTATTTAAGTCGTTCATGATTTAATTCTGTAATAATCTGAAAATAAATCAACTAACAACGAATGAAAGATGAAAATGAGGAACTTTTTTGACAGTTGATGAAATCGCGATTTAATCTTATCCGTACAATTATACCTAAGGATTTTAAGCAATTAAAAAGGATTGAGTTCATGTTTTTGAATTTTTTTTTAATATCCATGTTCTTAGATAAAACCTGTACACAAAATTTCAAAATGTTGTTTTAATTCGTTTTTAAAATGACATTATTTAACCATTAACATACATCGTCACTATGTCCATTTCTAGTTAAAGTCTAGTTGTTAACTACAAGAGCAAGTTCGTGGTATCCACCCGCGCAGAAAAACAATCAAGTTCTCTACAAGGCACTAGAGTGTTAAACATAGATTCTTGCGAGGGGCTAGCAAGGGTTAGCAAAGGCCAAAATAATGGCCTTGGAGTTTATGAACCCTTTTGACTCGTCAGGAAACAATAAAAAGTTGGCTTGATCTCACGATCTTCTGCTTGTCAGTCCAATGCGCTACCCACCTTCACTGCATAACAAATACATACAGAATAGAACACGATCTTCTTTCCTTGCGTCTTAGGTAGAACGACTTAGAACAGGTTTTTTCTCATTGAACAATTCTTTAATAAAGAGATGTCTGACACACATAGTAAAAAGTGTGATATGAAAAAGAAGACAAAGGAAAGAGAGAAAAATGTATCGTTTCATACTGAAATTGCATGGTGCTTATAAAATTTTTGTTTTTGATGTACAAGACATTCCTGATGGGGTACCGAAACATGTCCAACAAGTTCTTTGAAAGAGTTTCCTCGTCTAAATTGTTGGTACTGAAATCCAGCAAGGGCTTGCCAAGTATCTGATAAGTTTTCCTCGCTTAGATTTTCCCTACTGAAAACTTAATAGGGCCTTGCTTAAACTAGACAGAAACTTGGCATTTTTGCAGACGGACAGTCGTGCATTTCATTTTCTTAATATGGCTGTTAGTGGACAACAAAAGTTGTATGGCAGTTACCGTTATTATTAATCAAAAAAAAAAAAAAAAAAAAAAAAAAACGAAACAACGCTAAGAACTTTGTGAAGAAAATCGATCCATAAATAACCAACCATGACCGTGGCAAATTAATTGTATTTTTTTTTTTAATTAAACTAAAGAAGAATTTGATTTGAAATTATAAGTAATTTTTCCAGTTCTATAAAAAAAAATGTTCTAGCTTTCCAAATCCAATTGATGTACATATATGAACATACCTATCTAAAACGTGCTTCACTATTATAAATTGAAATTCCCATTCGCAATAACAAAAACGGGTACATTTTATTTCAAAACAATTAATCTTCACCCACGGGGAAAATACCATTTGTAAATACGTAAATGAAAAATAAAAAAAAAAATCAAATAAAACACAATCCCAATCGGATTCTTTTGATAAAATAAAAATTTCCTTATCCCAAACAATTTGTCAGCTTTTTGACTTTTATTCACAAACGCATATCCTATGGTTGGGATATATCACCTCGGGATAACCGGAATATCATTCATCATTCTCTCAAAACGAATATTCCACAATAGAAGAAAAGGACATTAATATTACCTCTCTTATATATAAAACCAAAAATTCACCCTTAAGGGCTTTGACTGAGTTTCTTTCAAAACACTTTTCCCCTCATCCAATCATACTAATAAAATAAAATAAAAAAAAAAAAGACAAACAAAAAAGTAGTAGGTACCTAGTTATAATAAAACTTCCTCCTTTTAAAAGTGTTTTGAAAAAGTTCTACATGAGAATATAGTGAGTGTCCTTTATGACTATCACACAGTCAACTGAATTAACTATACCAACGAAACCCAACACCTAACCAAACTTTATAGTGGTGACGTGTCACCATCACCGTCTTCGTCGTCCTCATCATCATCATCATATCTCTTTGAATAACCTCCAAGAATCATAAAAAAAAAATTATTCACATCCCCATGATCACATTCCCTATCGTCATCATCATTGTTAGTCCTATATCCTTGCACTCTCATCTGAAAACTTTTATTTTCAGTCACAAATTTCTTATTTCTTGCTTCAAAATAAAAAAACGATAGGGAGGCAAATAAAAAGTAAAGAAACATTCAAACTTCCTAACAAGAAATGGTAAAATGTGACCACCAAAAACACAACCCAACTGCACACCATCCACTCACACGGTTTTATCTTTATAGTTGGCTCCAACACCTTTCGCAATGCCATCAAGGTTATGTCTCATAGGATCTTTATCCTTTAGATCCAGATCCAGATCCAAACCACTCAACTATTTACTCGTTCTCGTACAATATAAGTACTCCATCGTATTCTTTTGAAAGTTTTTGTCTTCATTATGGATTCTTCGTGTTTTTTTTTTTTTTTTTTTTTTGTAAAAAAGGAAAGAAAATGCAATTCTCTTGCTGATTGGATAAAGATAGTTTTTGGTACGTATCGGGAAATAGAAGAAAATAGAAAGCAATGTCTGTCTGTATGAAAAGCACTCTCAAATGAATCACAACTAAAAGGGTTACACTTCGTCTGATTGTACATATTACGAGTATGTGATGACATAAGTTTTTGGTTTTTATTGTTTGAGATTTTGATATTATTTGATCGACAAAAAAGAAATGGACGTCATAATGTAGGTAAATATGTTATAAGATAATCCTGTTTTGAAAATCAAGTAATGATTTACAAAGTTAGGGACTTACGTCCAGAAAATTCGAATTATGATTTCTATTGGTTTCTGTTCAAATGGGGTTGAGTTATTTTTAAACGTAATTTCATGTCATGTGAGTGTGGGACAAAAAATAATTTCGCTGTGCCCAGCCCATGTGTCGATAAGTTTTAAGCCTCACCAATACTGGGCTTTCGAATAGCACCGGCAAATTGTACTTTTTTTAACTTTGCGCGCACAAAAGGGATTATTATTACCCTTAAAATGTTTGTACATCGGCGAGCGTTTAGGAAATTGGAAAAGGATTACAAAGGAGATACCGATGAGCATTTGTTCTGAATGAATTAATGCTGTAATGAGAGGGAAACATAGAGCCAGGTAAAGCATTCCACATTCTTGTGGTAAGACTAAAGAAAGAAACTCTATACTTAACAGTTCGTCTGAAGTTGGACTCGAAGGTAAACTGATGGGCATTCCATTTCACTTTTTCTACCCAAACAAGAAAAACAATTGAAGATTTTTAAATGCAGTTATCTTTATTAGTAATACTGTTGAGAAAGTCCATTACCAGATCTCGTCCGCGTCAATAGTTATTCAAAGTAGAATGTCGAAAATATCAATTTTTCGCATATAAGTGCGAAACGGTAAATGCTATCGAGAAGTATTTCATCATTCCTGAATTAAACTTGTAGATCTTGCCATCCGCAAGAAAAAAAGTTATGGCACTTTTTTTCCTATGACTCGCCGTAAAGAAGATATCAGCCAAATTCTGGCACTACGCCCCACAGCACAAATTTTTAAAATATGACATTTATAACCAGATAATGTGAATTTTTGTAAGTCTCACTCCCACTTCATAATTACAAAGGGAGAAAAGTAGTAGATATTTAAAAAAATTAAAAATGTGTGGATTATTGTTTGACGTTCTCTTTTGTAAATTCGGAGGAATCAGTCAAATATGAACACCGTCTAATGCTCAATTAAGGTGGTTGAAGTTAGTTTAAAACAAAACTAAACCCTGTAAATCGGACTTTGGAAACTTGTGAAAACCTGAACTTATGGAAAATTACAATTCTGCTTTTGGTTTTTCCAATTTTCTGAGAAATAACTATAAGTATTTATATTCTCTTTTGAAAAGTCACTCGTCAGTTATTAAAATTAAATTGCAGGCTGCACTGCTTTCTCACCGTTATATTTACATTGAAAGTTTTTAATGTCACAACAAAAATTTGGTGGTCTATTACAAAGAAATTATGAATTTGTGTTAGACCACCAAGTTGTTGTTGGATTAAAAACTTTCAATGTTAATATAACGGTCCGAAAGCAATCCGGAAAAGAGTATATGTGGTTGTTGTAATAT
This sequence comes from Melangyna quadrimaculata, assembly GCA_949320155.1. Lineage (NCBI taxonomy): Eukaryota > Metazoa > Arthropoda > Insecta > Diptera > Syrphidae > Melangyna > Melangyna quadrimaculata. The sequence goes on along the minus strand of OX439483.1, from coordinate 201,504,584 downwards.
TCAAAACATTCAACAACAACAAACAAAATTGTTAACACCGTTGCGTTGGTTGGCATAGGTCAGTTCGTAATCTCTTTGTTAATTTATATAATTGTCAGTCATACTTGTTCCTAAAGAGTGTGAACATTAATATTCTCATTATGGAGACAATTCAAATAAAATATGCTGATCTGTGTAAGGTATTATTAAGTAATAGATCAATAGAAACTTTTATAAACGAGAAGTATTGTTTGGAATTTGATGATTATCTACCATCAATTTGTGGTTCAATAAAAAGCGTTTTTTGCCTCACTATAAACAAAAGTTAAAAACTGTTGATTTTAATAGCAAAACATTCAAAAATAAGTATTTAGGGTTTCATAAAAATCGTTCAAGTAGTTCAAATTTAATTGAACTTAGAACAAGTCTATACAAAAAAATAAAAAAGCTTTGTATTAAAACGAGATAAAACTAGGCGGGGCAGTGGGTGGAAACTAATAGTGTAAATTTGTCTTATCATTGACTATCATTCCTGAAAATTCATTAAAATCAGTTTAGTGCTTTAGTTTTTATTAAAACGAGCAAAATGTAGGCGTGTCAGTGGGCGGGAATGATAGGGAAAGTTTTGTATTACCATTGATTATCATTCCTGAAAAGTTTAACAAAATCGGTACAGTGGTTTAGTTTTTATGGAGTTTTTTCCGCTCTCCCATACAAGACGCCCCACTGTGCGCCCTTTTTACAGGATCAAACTCAGGAAATTTTAAGATTTTTCAGTCAGGTGGCGTGGTACCCGCCCATTTTCATAGAATTGATATAAATTATTTGGAGCACTTCTGATTTTCGTAGAATGTTGAAATTTAATACAGCCGTAGGGATTAAAGGCAAGGCAAATGCAAAATTTTAAAATTTGAGATTTTACATTTAGGGGCGTATCCACCCATTTTCCCAGAATTGTTGCAGAATATTTTGATTGGTAGACTGGTAGATCATGTGGTCAATACAAGGGAGATATTGGAAAATTTTAAATTTTCCATTTAGGGGCGTGGCACCCACCCATTTTCTCAGAATTGATATCAACTATGTAGAGAACTTCGGATTGTCGTAGAATGATGAAATTTGGTAGAGCGATAGGACTTGGTATGTAAGCAAAGGGAAAATTAAAAATTTGAGATTTTACATTCAGTGGGCGTCGGAACCACGCATTTTCACAGAATTAATATTAAATATATTAAGAGCACTTCCTATTTGTGCAAGATTATGAAATTTGATAAAGCGGTTAGTTTTCAGGTATATACAAAGAAAAAGTTGAAATCATGAACTCAATTAATGTCAGTTATCATTAAATAACAGATTTCTCTGATAATTTTGAGCTTCTTTCATATAACTCTTACCTTATTACTCTTTCCTTACCTTACTTGGCGTACTTTTAGATTTCACTTCTTTTTACGGCTGACTTGTAACGCAAAGGTTTTTGTATATAGAAGAACTTGGCCACTTTTTTAACATTTATGTTTGAAAACATGTTTTTTTAGCGATAAGGGGGAATTCCATGCTTTTTTCGAAAATTGATTGCAAAAAATGTTAAATTTTGAACGACAATACAAAGGTCTGTCCGTTCTCTATTCAACAACGTCAACCGCAACCTCTAAGAAGCCTTATTTGGAAAGTTATCGACATATAAAGACTTTTAGTTTTTGTGTTAAAAAAAAAAAGATTTATTTGAATCAAAATATCTTTGCAACCAGACCACATACAATGTTCTAGTTTTCAGCTATGGATAGCTCTTTAAAAACTAATTAAGTCTTGAAAACCGGAAAAAAACTGATTAAGCGTTTTAAGAACCGCCAGGCCTTCCGAGCCTTATTTGTGGGCATCCAATCCAAAGTCATCCAAACTTTGAAAACTCAAAAAAATCGAAAATAATGGATTTATTTGTAATTAAGATATCTTCGCAACCAGACCTCATAGAATGTTCTAGTTTTCTGCTATGGATAGCTCTTGAAAAATTACGTGGAAATTATTATACCGGAATGACCCCCGAGCCTTTTTTGCGGAACTGTAGTCATCCAAAGACATACAAGCCTTCAAAACTCAAAAAAATTACTTTCAATGCAAATATACCGAACAATAGACCTTATAAAAGGCTTTGCTTCTATCATTTTTAGAGCTCTTTTTTTGAATTCTATCCAACAAGCTTAGATAAGTAATAGGAGCACCTGCCCATAAATGAGAACTATTCTCAAGCTTTGGACGAATAAAGGCTTTGTAGATCACAGCCAGATCAGAGGGGGTTAAGAATTTATTGCATCTTTGGGGAAAACCTAAGCACTTAGCAGCGTTTTCGGCGACATTAAATATGTGGTTATTCCACAAAGGGCGGTATGTGACACACAGTAGCGGATCTAGGATTTGGCTGTGGGGGGGCTTGGAGTTCTAGTTTGTACATATGAAGTTATATAACAGAAAACGAATTTTGACATTATCACTTTCCATCTTTAATATTAGCCGTGTTTTTGTGCCTTTATATCCGCTCCTATTAATATCCGCGCCTTAAAATATTGTCAATATAAAGAACAATAACAAGATTTTGAAATTGATATGTGTTAAACATGGGAATTATTTTTAAGCCAATATAAAGGCTCAGTAAAACATGGCAGTATCTAATTTTATAACTTAAATTTTTAGACAAATTCGTTTATTTATATTGCTTAATAATAATTGATTACGTAGTAGGTAGCTACCTACATTATGTAAGTGTTTGTTTAAATTAGCTGAAGGTATGCTTTGAACTTCACATTTTTGATAAAATTTCAAAACTGTTTGTAATTGGGTAGTTCTGAAAAATTACATTTAATCCTTTCGGGACGGAATGGTACTGTACCACATCCGTACCGAAAGGGTTAAGTGGTCTTACTGGCAAAAGCTCATGGTACTCTGACAGCGCCACTCCGCTGAGATCTTATTTTCCTGAACTATAGCCAACGAGTAGAGTACCTACTTGTTTTGTTCAAACTGTCACTGGAAAGCACAGGAAATAATATTTTGCGGATTGAAAAATTAATATTAAAATGTCAAGTCTTTCAGTCGGGCGTAAGAAACAGCTGCTCTAAAAAATAACCTTCACGGCCCAAGTCTGCAAGGGTGAATGAGTTTTTGTGTACGCTGCATACCTATACTTCTTATTCCTGCTCAATAAATGTGTCAATAAATTTGCACGTCACTCTAGAGTCTATAGGGATGGTAAATATTCATGCCCACCTGAAAATTTTTCTGAGTTAGAGTTTCTCACGCTTTTTGAATTAGGCTCCTTGACTACAGAATTGCTAAGTCCAAAAATATTTTGTATCTACAATTGCCTTGGACCTTTGAAATTTTGAAAACTAGGCCCCAAAATTTTCTAACCCAAACCAAAGCCGTAAGAAACAATTTCTGTTGTATTAAACATACACTAAGCCTTACACCCCGTTGCTCTCCAATTGTTTTAGCATCAATTGCGTTTCTTTCGTCAACTTAGCTAAGTTTTAAGTGTAAAATTTTGTTGAATTTGACATGTTAATGTTAATCACTGACCACGTTTTTTTTTTTTTTTTTTAATTATATCTTCAAGCTTTAGTCCCAACTTCGGACTGACAGTCCCTAAACTTAAGCCCTCTGGAATAAGGTAAGTTTTCAGGGAGTTATTTGTTTAACCCTGACTACGTTTTTTGTCCAATCTTCTCAGACCATATTAACCACAAGCTGGTGTCCATGTCCATTATTCATAGCCCCCCACTTGCTTTTTGTCGAATTCGCTTCAGGCTTTAGCTTAGGGCTTAGAAGAAAATTACAAATTGTTCAGCCTCAACCACGTTATTTTGTCCATCAAATTTCACACCTTAACAATATTTTAGACGAAAATAAAACTCTACACGTGGTAAAACTTTGCTTTCTTATTTTTAATAAGAGAGAATGTTAAACTCCATCAAACGCTTTTGAAATATCAAGCGCAATAATCCTATCTCCAAAACGATGTAAAGATTTGTTCCACTGTTCGGTGAGATATACTATCAGATCACAAGTGGACCTATTGCTTCGAACCTTTTGTTCTTCTACTGTTAGAGAGTTTCTTCAAGTCATTAAAGAAGTGTCTCCCGAGGAGCCTGTTTCTCAGATGGCAAAGCGCAGGACACTGACGCACGATTGTATCTCCTCATGACCACATAATCTGTATAAGTCAACATTTTCTTGTGGTACTCTAGTTGGTTGTGTCCGGTAGTGAAACTTATTCGGAATTCAGATCCATTTTACCTGAAAACCATTATTCCCTGGATTTACTTCAATAGATTTCGTCCACGTGCCATCAATTAAAGGTTTCACCATGACAGAACTGTCTGGGTATAGCTGTTAGTAAGTTAACCTAGGAGGAGATGTACATTACAAACATTTTCTAGTAAACCAAACGAACCATAGATATTTATGACATAAATTCACTCTAAAACTAATTCTAAAATAAATTGTGGTTTTGGCTAAACCGTTTCTAATTGAATTTCTCCTTACATTTTAGTATCTATATAATTTTAAACGTCTTATGAGATTGCTTTGAGGTGTATAATATTAAGAAGAAGAAGAAGTCTTTTCCTTCGTCTAATAGTGGTGTGGTGCACATCTTCGTTTTGGCTTACTGTGTCTCCCCATCATGATGGAACTAAATGTATAATCCACTTTTTCCTTTAGGATTAAAATTGAAACACTTAAAACGAAAACATATTCGAAATTCAATTATATAAAAGAAGAAGTCAGAGACATTTCGTGCGCTCATTTATCGTTGTTAAGAAATTCATTGGAACACAGAGGGCTTACGATAGGAGTCATGGCGATGCCACGCATCGCGTCGTCGTGTCGTGTCGTGTCGTGTCTTTGTTCGTTGTCGTTGCAAGTAGCAACGTTTATGCACAGAACCTATACTCAACGTTATTTTTAATTTGAACTTGAGCACCTTGAGCAAACCTCATTAGGTGAATAATATTATAGAGAGCTCACTTCTTCCCTGCCCGGCATCATCATCAACATCATCGTCTTCCTCGTCGTCATTTTTTTTTTTTTTGTCAATATGCTGGAGCTGCTGCCTGACTATGATTTTATGTGAGCTTCTATAGAACTTGCAGCATGCCAATGAAATATGATTCTTCTCCCGGTACCCGGTTAGTGTTTGTATATAAAATAATTTTGCCATACAGCGTTTTGTTTAATTAAAATGCACATCGGGTTTCGTTAGCACGTGTATTTACCGGCAATTACCTTCCTACCGTTTCTTAAATACTTTCAAATTATAACAAACAAAAAAAAATAAAATCAAACAACGACTCTTTAGGTTTAATTAGTCCATATTGAGATTGAGCATTTGAAATATAATTGCATTTAAGATTAATACCGAGATAAAGATTAATATTCTGTCGAAGTGGACCTTAATAATTTTTATCAAGTTGTCTTTCTCTAGAAATTATAAATCCATGTAAAAAATATTAAATATCTGCGTATCCAGTAACATTTCCTTTAATTTTATTATTATTGAGCGTGATGTACGCGAGATTTAAGATCTTTAAAGAAATTGCGACAGGTACCGTTCGACCAAGCTGATGTCACACACCATGAAGATCGTTGAGCGGATATTGGATGGCCGCCTACGAAAAATAATACGGCTATCTGACGACCAGTGCGAGTTTGTTTCGGGTAAATCAACCACAGGTGCTATTCAGAGTCAGAATGGAAAAATATCGGAATTCCTCGAGAGATTTCCAAATTGTATCGGTTGATTTTGAAAAAGCATTCGACAGACAACCACGAGATCTGATTTAGATTGCACTTAGGCAACGAGGAGTTCCGGAAGTCTACGTGCGGATGGTCATGGACATGTACGAGCAAGTTAAAACAGAGGTAAGATGGCCCACAGGAATCACCGAAGAGTTCCCAATTAGATTAGATGTGCACCAGGGAAGTGTCTTGAGTCCTTTGCTCTTTATTACTGCCCTTGACTTTCTGCTTGAGGGATAAGGTGATGGACTCCAAAGTGAATCAGTTATTCTTTGCTGACGATGGAGCCATCATAATTGAAGATCCTGTGTCCTTGCAACGAGCACTTGATGTATGGGTGGATGTTCTGGAGGGAATTGGATACCGCATTAGCGCGAAAAAGACCGAATACCTTTGCTGTCCATTTTCTGATCCACACAGGCTTTACAAGTGCGAACAGTTTAAATATCTTGGATCAATGATCAATAACGAAGGATCTTGTGATGACGACATCAAACATCGCGTAAGCGTAGGGTGGATGAAGTGGCTGGAAAACTGCCATCTTCTGTGATAGAAAAAATGCCCCCTTAGCCGAACACGGCAGTTGTTCGTCCAGCGCTTACATACAGTTCACAGTGTTGGACATGAGTGAGAAGTATGAGAGTAAATTGCTGGCAGCTGAAATGAAGATTCTTCGCATGACAGCAGAAGAGAATCCGAGAAAGCCTACGCGTCAAAAATACCATATTGGACAAAAAACAGCAGCACGACCAACTTAGCTGGTACTGTGTACAAAAAAGATGTAATGAGAACTCAGTTCAAAAGGCAATAGCACAAGAGGTTCCAACACTACCGCGGAAGAAAGGCAGGCGCAAAAACTCCTGGATGAAACAAATGTAACGACACCTGCATTTAGTTGGCCTCAGACATGGAACAATCGAAACCGGGAGGCCTGTCGACGTTTTCTGAGGTCAACCCGCGCGAACCCCACAAGTGAAACCTTAGATGAAGCAGTTGAATGGGAGAGCTATGGTCCCCCCTCGAGATCGTGAAAATTGCCGCCGCCGGTTAAAGGAAGAAGAAGAAGTGTTTACTAGACACTGTGAACTCAGCCATTAAAAAAGGAAATTCAAAAATGTAAACGTGCCCCATTATTTGTAGCTTTTAAGTAGTAAATGAGCTGTGGAGAGAATTCAAAAAAAAAAAAAAAAATAGTTTGCCTTACTTTTTTTTAAATCCAAACAATTTTTTTTGGAATTTTTTTCTGTCCACAACTAATTTACAACTTGAATTAACTGCGACTTACTTTTTGGAATACTAAAAAGTGTAGTGCCAAATTGATATCAAGTTACTACATCATACCATTTTTTTTTTTAATACATATATTAAAAATAGTGCTCAAAAATATTTTTAGAATTTTTTTATTTCCACAACTAATTTACTACTAAAAAGCTACTTAGTTTTTGGAATTCCAGCTTACTTAGTTTTTGGAATTCCAGAAAGTGTAGTGCCAAGTTGATATCAAGTTAGCACTATATACCATTTTTTTAAATTTTTTTCACAACTAATTTACTACTAAAAAGCTACAATTAACTCCATGCTTAGTTTTTTTTTTTTTTGAATTTCCACAGATGAAGTGCTAACTTGACAGTTCTTTTTTTCTTCACTTCTAGCAATTCTGCTGATATCTAACTTCTTTCTTTTTAAGAACACATTTTCTTCGAAAAACTTTTAAACTTCATAACTCACATATACGTCTACACAACACAGTCCATTACTGGACTCCTTACTATCGATTTCTATGATAATCCTTCTTATATTTACAAAACATAAAATAAACCAACATAAAAAGTTGTTTACATTTTCCAGTGAAAAATAACTCCCTTTGGTTTTAACCCGTCCATTAATTATTTTTGATGGTACTGCAGAATCCTTTCTATTTGCCATAAAGGTCAATGTCGGTTTTTCCTTTAATGGTTGTGATGTTCTCATCATAAACGGGATGATATGTCTACTTACACACAAACTAAGCACAAAAAAAAAAAAATTACTGCCAAATAAGCTTACAAGCATTACCTTTTTTGACATAGAATTGTTATTATTATTATTATATTTTTTTTTCGTATCAAAAAGTGCTTGCTTGTGGAGCTGAAATTATTCAGAGATCCCAGGGTTAGTAAAAAATTCAAACAACACAACCTTACTTACTTCAATATGCAAACTAAAAAAAAAAAGGTTTACCCTCTGGTAAATCTTACAACACACCTATAAACCAACCTAACCTATAGGTACTAAAGTTAGGTGACATTAGCATTTTTTGAATTTTACTCAAGGTACAAGGCACCTTTACTGAAAAGTTTAAAGAGCTCTTGAGAGGAATATAGTTAATGGTAAAATTACTTCGTTTTAAATAAATAAATTAAAGCCATTCATTTTTTTTTCTCTCTTGCAATGCAATGTACGAAGGGACATAATTAGATAATTTTTCTGTCTGTTTAGATAAACTGTCCTCTCTATATACTTCCATCCATCGCATTTAATAATTTTCTCAAAAAAAAAAGTTTAAAAATGCAAATGAATGAAGCTGTTCGCAGTTCTTATTTATTTTGTTGAAACGTTAAATGGCAATTAATTAACCGCTACACCAATTGTGCCAGTAAAGCATTTTTTTTTTTTGTTTTGCTGACTGAGTTGAAGCAACTTTTACAGTGTAGCCTAGCTTCCTTTTCCTTGGGAATTTTTGAAAACTATTTTAATGGGTGCCTTATTTGTTTAATTAACTAAGTTTGGGTGGCTGTTTCTGTTTTTTGACTCTGAGCTCAGGCCGGGTCGTTCTCTTCACTCTAACGAAAAAGGACTTCACTTCACACTCTAATTTCTCTTTTATTGTCTAGGTCCTGTAGTTAAGTCCTTGTGTCGTCGTTCGTATAAGTATGGGTATCGTGGAGGGATTCGCAACCTTCCTAGTAAACAAACAGCTCAGGGTGGGCCAAATATAAGTTTCTTTTAAAAATGCAATAAAATGCAATATTATGGCCTTATTAGTAAGAGAAAAGTAGTAGCCCTTAGCGTAATGGTTAGTGCGTTTGACTGTCACGCTAGAGGTCTGGGTTCGCTTCCCAGCCTCGTCCACCTAAAAACTAAAAAGTTTTTTTTCAGGGCTACTGCCTCTTGCGAGGAATTGACAAATCCTCTAAGAGTATCACTTGTCACGAATAAGTGCTTCTCGTCTAGCCGTTCGGATTCGGCATAAAATTGTAGGTCGGAAGAGACCGCCAGAACTTTTGCAGACAACGTAACTCTTAATCTCTCAGGAGGTCCGCCACCAGCATCAAGTGCAGAGGACCAGTGGAAACACTGTCAACAAGCCATCAGAAGTGCCGCCTCTGATGTGGTGTGTTTCACTAGGCGAATACAACGAAACCCCTCGTTCGATGAAGAGTACCGGCTAGCGCATGCAGCTAAGGACGAGGCCTACCAGGCAATGCTGCAGACTCGAACAAGAGCTGCTGAGAGATTAGCCCAGGAGCTCTACGGGCTGAAACGAAAAGAGGAACGCCGACTTCTCAGGAGGAAAGAGAGAGAGCACGAGAAGCAGGCGGTAGAGTCTATTGAGGGTTGTAGCGGTAGGGGAGTTGTTTGAAAATTGTATCAGAGGGTGAAGCGATACACCCAAGGATACATGGCTAGAACGGAAGCCTGCCGAGATGAGAGTGGGAATATGGTAGTAGACATACAGTCAGTTCTGAGGATCTGGAAAGAACACTTCTCTAGACTGCTTAATGGCGAAGACAGCCAAGATGCCGCTAATTGGCAGAACGGTCCATTAAACTTGGACGATGATGGCCAAGAGTTCCGTCCACCCGACCAAACCGAAGTTCGGCTGGCGATATCCAAACTTAAGTCGTGCAAGGCTGCTGGTGTGGATGGCTTACAAGCCGAACTATTTACATCAGCGGGAGATGAATTGGCTAGGAGCATACACCAGCTCATCTGCAGAATTTGGTCGGATAAAAGTATGCCCGATGAATGGAACCTCGGTGTAGTGTGCCCCATCCATAAAAAGGGAGATGTTCTGAAATGTACCAATTACAGAGGAATTAGTCTCCTAAACGTCGCTTATAAAATCTTGTCGGCTATCCTGTGTGACCGCTTAAAACCTTTTGTCAACGATCTGATCGGCCTCTATCAGTGTGGTTTTAGGCCAGGCAAATCAACCGTCGATCAAATGTTCACACCCCGACAGATTTTAGAAAAATCCCGGGAATCCCACATCGATACACACCACCTCTTTATCGATTTAAAAGTCGCGTATGATAGCGTGAAAAGGGACGAATTATACAGATCCATATCGAGTCTTGGCATCCCTGCCAAACTCGTCCGCCGGTGCAAGATGACGATGGAGAAATCTCGCTGCTCCGTCAAAATTGGTAAGAACACCACCGATTCCTTTGATGTTGTGAAAGGATTGAAGCAAGGCGACGCGTTATCATAAAACCTATTCATCAACATCGTTTTTGAAGCCATTGTACGCAACGCACATGTCAACACCAGCGGTACAATCTATCAAAAGTACGTTCAATTGCTTGCGTATGCGGATGACATTGTCGGCAGAACGAAGCGAGCTGTGGCAGGGGCATTTGCTAGCATTGAATCGGAGGCGGCTAGAATGGGATTGGCGCTTAATGAGGACAAGACGAAGTATATGCTGTCATCGAGAGAGGAATCTCAACATCGTCGACTCGGGCAAAATATCACGATGGACAGATATAACTTCGAAGTAGTCAAGGACTTTGTCTACCTGGGCTCCACTATTACATCGCAGAATGACATCAGTGCAGAGATCAAGCGAAGAATTACTCTTGCCAACCGCTGTTTCTTCGTTCTAAGAAGGCATTTAAGAAGGCCCTCTCAGAGAACCAAGCAGATTTTATACAAGACCCTAATCATCCCCGTCCTGCTTTATGGGTCAGAAGGGTACTTTGAGAGGAAGATTCTTCGTGTGATTTCCGGTCCGGTGTGTATCGAAGGAGTATGGAGGAGAAGATTCAACGACGAGCTATACGGGCTATACAGCGACGTTGACCTGGTCAAAAAGCTGAAAATACAGCGGCTGAGATGGCTGGGGCACGTGGAGCGTATGGACAGCAACGCTGCTGCCCGACGAGTCTTCGAATCCAACCCCGATGGGGTACGCAGCAGAGGAAGAACCCGTAACAGGTGGCGAAGACAAGTGGATGACGACATCAAAGCACTCGGTGTGCGCAACTGGAAGCGGCTAGCTAGGGACAGAGCTGGCTGGAGGGGCTTGTTAGTTGAGGCCGAAGCCCATCCTGGGCTGTGAGCGCCAGCAAAAGTAATTAAGTTCCATTCCTGTCAACAGGCGCACACAGGAATGGTTGTTAGTCACTAGGCGCTGGTTCTACACGAGCCGTTGTGCCACCCAATTTATTTATATTTTTTTTTTAGTTAGAACAAATTTTCCCATTTAATATAGCACACAGCGTCGGTCGTCGTACAAGTGGTTGCCTCGGCTGGCTTCACAGTAGCGCATTTTCCAAGACCTTGTTTATGGTTTCGGGCTGTAGCTGACGGATCGCTTAGATGATATTGGCCTTAAGTGCTTGAATCGTTTCTGGATTGTTGGCATAAATTCGGTCCTTCACGGTTCCCCACAAAAAAAAAATTCAAAGGGGTCAAATCGCAGCTCCGAGCCGGCCAATTGACATCGCCAAGACGGCTGATAACATGATTTGGGGTGTGTGGCATGGGGCGCCAACCTGCATGAACCAGAGGTCTCCCAAATCCTTGTTTTCAGTAAAAAAAAAAGTTGGATAACATGGCTATGTAACGCCCACCGTAGATCAAAACTTTGTTCCCAGCCTTAATTTCTAAGAAAAGTGGTCCAATGGTGCCACATTGGCTTCTTATCAATTAAATACGGATTTTCTGATCCCCAGATGTGCAAATTTTGTAAACATTTTTTACCAAAACTTCTTTTCAAAAAACACAATGTTTGAGCTACACAGCACTCACTTTGGAAATAAGTTTTCAATATTTCCCAACGTTGTTCAAGCGTAAAGCGACTCATTTTGCTCCGTGGAAGTATGATACTGACTTTCTGTCAAGATTTCGAGCGGGAAACAGCTCTCAGTGTCAAAATAACTGTGATTTAAAAAGAAAACTTTATATGGCCCACCCTTTATATATAGCATGGTGTGCCCTATACTTAAAGTATACAGCTATAGGTACTACCTATGTATACTTAAAGTTTTAAAGTACAGTTAAGGCTTTTAAAATTCTGCTCTGAACTGAAGGCTGTTGTTTGGACTCGATATGGAAGCGTGTACATAATTCCAAGAGTTTGTGCTTTAAAAAGTACATATAATTAAGATTAATTTGTTGTTGTTCATCAGGGGTTTGCTATGGAAAAAAAAAACCCATATGTTTTGCGTGTTCTAAACTAATTTCAAGTTATTATTTTTACTTTTTTTTTGTATATTGCTAAGATGAAAAGTTTGGATGTTGTTGTTTCAGAAAATGTGGTGTTGATTCTGTAGCGTTGCGTTTTCCTAAATGATAACAGAAAAGCTTTTAAATTATAAAATACGCTTATATATGATACAAGGTCTGGTGATAAATTTCCCAACAAAAAAAAAAAAAAAAAGGCGGTGGTGGCGCGGTTAAAGTTATTCTTTGTAAAAGTTATTCTTCCGTTTTCTGAGAAATGCTTTGATAAATGAAACTTTTGTTTTAATTTGTGAAGGAAATTTTATAGAAAAGCTTTGTTTAAAAACAAAATGCAAACAATTAATATAAAAAAAAAAAAAAACTTTGAAGGTAACATGGAAGATTTTTTCAGCTGGTTTAATGGGGTAATGTTTATCAAAGGATTTACATTCGTGGTATTGGAAAATTTGGTTTCAATGTTAGGTATCAAGTTGGTACCAAAGTAGAGATTTATTAGTGTATTTTGTATTTCTCACGTACTCAGTCAAATTTATTTGGCCCAAATTATTCAATCGATCTGTTTTATTTTAAATTGTGATTTAAAATCAAGAATTTATGTAAACTGTATTTAATGGCAATTTTAAATTTAATGGGACATGAATAAATTGGGGCTTAGGCATGCGTCTTATGGGAATTTAATACCTAATTTGAGAAGAAAAAATTTCAATTAAAAAGTACAAGTGACCTCAACTCCAGATATTAATGTGTTTCGCTCAGACACAGAGAAAAAAACAACGTAAAATCAAAGAAAAAAACTTTGATTCTACTATTTTTCGGAACGATTAGGCGCAAACGCCGAAAAATCTCAAATCAAAGTATAGCTACTTTATTTCAAAGTGATTCCATACTTAAAAACGAACTAGATTTTACTACGTTTATATGTTGGTTTAAAGTGGAATCATAGGTTAATCAAATTCATTCATCTTTTTAAACAACATTTATCTACTTCGAATCAACGTAGATTGAACTTCGCTTGGTTAGGTATTGATTCAAAATGGCTACCCACGCCACGCTTCTTTGTTTAAATTTATGTAAGACAAAGACAAATGTATATTCATGCTCGATGCATTTCATTTTTGTGGTGAATCATTAATTTGTGACGCCTTAAAGTCAATCGTTTAATGCTATGAGTATTTCATAGTAATAGATATAGGAAAAGTAATTAAATATTGTTTTTCGATTATATGTAAGTTATTTTTAAGTGCGCGTTTAATTTGTTCACAAATGTAAGGGAGCTACCTCGAAAAACAACAACGCGCTCTCGAAATTCTTTATATTAAGCTAAGAAATACAAACAAATTGAGGTTTACTTAACTATGCAACACTTTGAAACTACGTTGATGACACTTTAAATGCCACAAAAGTGGATCGCAATCTAAAATTTGGATTTAAATGTAAAAATGTTGATTTCAATGTATAAATAAACACGTTTTACTTTGAAACTAGGTTGAATCTGTAAAAATTACGTCGCATTTTCAAATTAACATTATTTCAACGTAAAATTAAAAATGCGCCACTTCATTTAAAATACTTTAGATCAAATACGATCGTATTTAATTTTAGATCGCATTTTTTCCCTCAGTGTATATGTCAGTAAGTCCAGTTTTTTTTCAGTGCGGAACAAAAAAACAGCTTTCAGACATAACTACAGACAGATCTATTTCTAGAGTTAACTAACTCGGGCTTAACCCAACACTGAAAAACTGGGCCTATAAAATCGATAAAAAGGTGGTGTGTATCGATATGGAATTCCCGGGATTTTTCTAAAATCTGCCGGAGTGCGAACCTTTGATCGACGGTTGACTTGCCTGGCCTAAAACCGCACTGGTAGGGGCCGATCAGATCGTTGACAAAAGGTTTTAAGCGGTCACACAGGATGGCCGACAAGATTTTATAAGCGACGTTTAGGAGACTAATTCCTCTGTAGTTGGTACATTTCAGAACATCTCCCTTTTTATGGATGGCGGCTAGAATGGGATTGGCGCTTAATGAGGACAAGACGAAGTATATGCTGTCATCGAGAGAGGAATCTCAACATCGTCGACTCGGGCAAAATATCACGATGGACAGATATAACTTCGAAGTAGTCAAGGACTTTGTCTACCTGGGCTCCACTATTACATCGCAGAATGACATCAGTGCAGAGATCAAGCGAAGAATTACTCTTGCCAACCGCTGTTTCTTCGTTCTAAGAAGGCATTTAAGAAGGCCCTCTCAGAGAACCAAGCAGATTTTATACAAGACCCTAATCATCCCCGTCCTGCTTTATGGGTCAGAAGGGTACTTTGAGAGGAAGATTCTTCGTGTGATTTCCGGTCCGGTGTGTATCGAAGGAGTATGGAGGAGAAGATTCAACGACGAGCTATACGGGCTATACAGCGACGTTGACCTGGTCAAAAAGCTGAAAATACAGCGGCTGAGATGGCTGGGGCACGTGGAGCGTATGGACAGCAACGCTGCTGCCCGACGAGTCTTCGAATCCAACCCCGATGGGGTACGCAGCAGAGGAAGAACCCGTAACAGGTGGCGAAGACAAGTGGATGACGACATCAAAGCACTCGGTGTGCGCAACTGGAAGCGGCTAGCTAGGGACAGAGCTGGCTGGAGGGGCTTGTTAGTTGAGGCCGAAGCCCATCCTGGGCTGTGAGCGCCAGCAAAAGTAATTAAGTTCCATTCCTGTCAACAGGCGCACACAGGAATGGTTGTTAGTCACTAGGCGCTGGTTCTACACGAGCCGTTGTGCCACCCAATTTATTTATATTTTTTTTTTAGTTAGAACAAATTTTCCCATTTAATATAGCACACAGCGTCGGTCGTCGTACAAGTGGTTGCCTCGGCTGGCTTCACAGTAGCGCATTTTCCAAGACCTTGTTTATGGTTTCGGGCTGTAGCTGACGGATCGCTTAGATGATATTGGCCTTAAGTGCTTGAATCGTTTCTGGATTGTTGGCATAAATTCGGTCCTTCACGGTTCCCCACAAAAAAAAAATTCAAAGGGGTCAAATCGCAGCTCCGAGCCGGCCAATTGACATCGCCAAGACGGCTGATAACATGATTTGGGGTGTGTGGCATGGGGCGCCAACCTGCATGAACCAGAGGTCTCCCAAATCCTTGTTTTCAGTAAAAAAAAAAGTTGGATAACATGGCTATGTAACGCCCACCGTAGATCAAAACTTTGTTCCCAGCCTTAATTTCTAAGAAAAGTGGTCCAATGGTGCCACATTGGCTTCTTATCAATTAAATACGGATTTTCTGATCCCCAGATGTGCAAATTTTGTAAACATTTTTTACCAAAACTTCTTTTCAAAAAACACAATGTTTGAGCTACACAGCACTCACTTTGGAAATAAGTTTTCAATATTTCCCAACGTTGTTCAAGCGTAAAGCGACTCATTTTGCTCCGTGGAAGTATGATACTGACTTTCTGTCAAGATTTCGAGCGGGAAACAGCTCTCAGTGTCAAAATAACTGTGATTTAAAAAGAAAACTTTATATGGCCCACCCTTTATATATAGCATGGTGTGCCCTATACTTAAAGTATACAGCTATAGGTACTACCTATGTATACTTAAAGTTTTAAAGTACAGTTAAGGCTTTTAAAATTCTGCTCTGAACTGAAGGCTGTTGTTTGGACTCGATATGGAAGCGTGTACATAATTCCAAGAGTTTGTGCTTTAAAAAGTACATATAATTAAGATTAATTTGTTGTTGTTCATCAGGGGTTTGCTATGGAAAAAAAAAACCCATATGTTTTGCGTGTTCTAAACTAATTTCAAGTTATTATTTTTACTTTTTTTTTGTATATTGCTAAGATGAAAAGTTTGGATGTTGTTGTTTCAGAAAATGTGGTGTTGATTCTGTAGCGTTGCGTTTTCCTAAATGATAACAGAAAAGCTTTTAAATTATAAAATACGCTTATATATGATACAAGGTCTGGTGATAAATTTCCCAACAAAAAAAAAAAAAAAAAGGCGGTGGTGGCGCGGTTAAAGTTATTCTTTGTAAAAGTTATTCTTCCGTTTTCTGAGAAATGCTTTGATAAATGAAACTTTTGTTTTAATTTGTGAAGGAAATTTTATAGAAAAGCTTTGTTTAAAAACAAAATGCAAACAATTAATATAAAAAAAAAAAAAAACTTTGAAGGTAACATGGAAGATTTTTTCAGCTGGTTTAATGGGGTAATGTTTATCAAAGGATTTACATTCGTGGTATTGGAAAATTTGGTTTCAATGTTAGGTATCAAGTTGGTACCAAAGTAGAGATTTATTAGTGTATTTTGTATTTCTCACGTACTCAGTCAAATTTATTTGGCCCAAATTATTCAATCGATCTGTTTTATTTTAAATTGTGATTTAAAATCGAGAATTTATGTAAACTGTATTTAATGGCAATTTTAAATTTAATGGGACATGAATAAATTGGGGCTTAGGCATGCGTCTTATGGGAATTTAATACCTAATTTGAGAAGAAAAAATTTCAATTAAAAAGTACAAGTGACCTCAACTCCAGATATTAATGTGTTTCGCTCAGACACAGAGAAAAAAACAACGTAAAATCAAAGAAAAAAACTTTGATTCTACTATTTTTCGGAACGATTAGGCGCAAACGCCGAAAAATCTCAAATCAAAGTATAGCTACTTTATTTCAAAGTGATTCCATACTTAAAAACGAACTAGATTTTACTACGTTTATATGTTGGTTTAAAGTGGAATCATAGGTTAATCAAATTCATTCATCTTTTTAAACAACATTTATCTACTTCGAATCAACGTAGATTGAACTTCGCTTGGTTAGGTATTGATTCAAAATGGCTACCCACGCCACGCTTCTTTGTTTAAATTTATGTAAGACAAAGACAAATGTATATTCATGCTCGATGCATTTCATTTTTGTGGTGAATCATTAATTTGTGACGCCTTAAAGTCAATCGTTTAATGCTATGAGTATTTCATAGTAATAGATATAGGAAAAGTAATTAAATATTGTTTTTCGATTATATGTAAGTTATTTTTAAGTGCGCGTTTAATTTGTTCACAAATGTAAGGGAGCTACCTCGAAAAACAACAACGCGCTCTCGAAATTCTTTATATTAAGCTAAGAAATACAAACAAATTGAGGTTTACTTAACTATGCAACACTTTGAAACTACGTTGATGACACTTTAAATGCCACAAAAGTGGATCGCAATCTAAAATTTGGATTTAAATGTAAAAATGTTGATTTCAATGTATAAATAAACACGTTTTACTTTGAAACTAGGTTGAATCTGTAAAAATTACGTCGCATTTTCAAATTAACATTATTTCAACGTAAAATTAAAAATGCGCCACTTCATTTAAAATACTTTAGATCAAATACGATCGTATTTAATTTTAGATCGCATTTTTTCCCTCAGTGTATATGTCAGTAAGTCCAGTTTTTTTTCAGTGCGGAACAAAAAAACAGCTTTCAGACATAACTACAGACAGATCTATTTCTAGAGTTAACTAACTCGGGCTTAACCCAACACTGAAAAACTGGGCCTATAAAATCGATAAAAAAGGTGGTGTGTATCGATATGGAATTCCCGGGATTTTTCTAAAATCTGCCGGAGTGCGAACCTTTGATCGACGGTTGACTTGCCTGGCCTAAAACCGCACTGGTAGGGGCCGATCAGATCGTTGACAAAAGGTTTTAAGCGGTCACACAGGATGGCCGACAAGATTTTATAAGCGACGTTTAGGAGACTAATTCCTCTGTAGTTGGTACATTTCAGAACATCTCCCTTTTTATGGATGGGGCACACTATACCGAGGTTCCATTCATCGGACATACTTTCCTCCGACCAAATTTTGCAGATGAGCTGGTTCATCTCCCTCTTCTCGGCAGGCTTCCGTTCTAGCTTTGAATCCTTGGGTAGATCGCTTCACCCTCTGATAAAATTTGCGAACATCTCCCCTACCGCTACAACCCTCAATAGACTCTACCGCCCGCTTCTCGTGCTCTCTCTTCTTCCTCCTGAGAAGTCGGCGTTCCTCTTTTCGTTTCAGCCCGTAGAGCTCCCGGGCCACTCTCTCAGCAGCTCTTGTTCGAGTCTGCAGCATTTCCTGGTAGGCCTCGTCCTTAGCTGCATGCGCTAGTCGGCACTCTTCATCGAACCAGGGGTTTCGTTGTATTCGCCTAGTGAAACCCAGCACATCGGAGACGGCACTTCTGATGGCTTGTTGACAGTGTTTCCACTGGTCCTCTGCACTTGATGCTGGTGGCGGACCTCCTGAGAGATTAAGAGTTATGTGGTCTGCAAAAGTTCTGGCGGTCTCTTGCGATTTAAGCTGCTCGACATCAAATCTTTTCACAGCATCTGCTCTGCTTTGTCGCGTCATGGATACCCGCATACGTAGTCTAGCTACCACCAGGTACTGATCCGAGTCAATGTTGGCCCCTCGGAACGTTCGGACGTCCAAGATACTGGAAGCATGTCTCGCGTCTATCGCAACGTGGTCGATTTGATTGACGGTTAGTTGATCACGCGACCGCCAAGTCCCCTTGTGTGTATATTGAGGTGTGGGAAGTAGGTGCTTGAGATGATGACATTTCGCCCCGCCGCAAAGTCTGCCAGCCTGTGTCCGTTGCCTGAAGTTTCGTCGTGTAGGCTGTGTCCTCTGACTATCGAACCAAAGATGCCCTCCTTTCCGAATCTTGCGTTGAAGTCACCAAGAATGATCTTCACTCCGTACTTCGGGCACATATAATACGTTATCTCCAGAAGATCGGAGAATGCTTCTTTGGTTGAGTCCTCTCTCCCTTCGTGGGGGCGTGAACACAGATCAGCGAAATGTTCTTAAATTTTCCTTTGATGCGGATTGTGACCAGGCGCTCGCTTACACTTAGGAAGCCCAAGACTTCTTGCCTAAGTCTTCCCCTTATCACAAAACTACAAACAAAGAGCCGCTGACCCTGTTCCTTCAAGCACCCGCCGTAGTAGATGTCACACGTTTTCAGTCTCCGTATGCCCTCTCCATCCCATCGCATTTCCTGGATGGCTTTTACGTCAGCCTTTAGCCTGTCCAGGTTCTCCACTAATTGTTCGGCTGCACGTGTTCTGTATAAGGACAGGACGTTCCACGTGCAGATCCGAAATTTATTGTCCTTGTTTCGTTTGCTGGGGTCGTCAACTTTAAAATCATCCATATCCGAGGCTTGTTGTTGTTTCGGAACAACTTTTTACTTACGTGGTAGGGAAGTTACCCCGACGCACAACCCCCGACCCGGAGGACCAGACCCTTTGTATAACTCCAAGGGTAGGGAGCCGGATAAACCGCTCCTTATAGGCCTGAGCTACAAATATGTCGTAGTAGCCCATATAAGGTGTTCACTAAGTAGTTCAACTTAACTGAAACTGTAGACGCCACCGTTGATTCCGTCTAGAGAATTCGTCCGCTACCGCCTCGATGAAAGGAGAAGTGCCTTAGTGAGAACACTCCTCCCCCCCTCTCTCGTTGACTGTCCCCAACAGCTTTCCACGGGGATTTAAACCCCGTCTCCAGCTGAGGTACTAGACACCCGATGTTCACCACTAGGAGGTGAGAGTAGGAGTTGGTAGACAGAGGTGGGTTTTGAGAAAAACCTATGGAAGCTTGGGTCCTCTTGAATGCACATAACTACCCTTTTGAACATCATTTTGAAGTTTAGGTCACTTAAAACAGAAGCAATTTTATTTGTCATTCCTATTACACAAAACTTTTTTTGTTAATTAAATTATAAGGAAGGTAAGGTATGTATTATTAATTATTTTGAATTTAGTAAAAAAGTTGAGCATTCCCCCCCCCCATTAACATTGAGTATACCCAAATAAGTATGTGCAAATTATTGTAGGTGTTCTAGATACTCACAGAATTTCATAGAAGTGGTCGTAAAGCTCATCCTGTTAAATTATATGCAAGAATAAAAACGACACACTTTTATCAGTTGTGTTTAAATTAATAAGTTAGTTATCATTCGTTTTTTGAATTATGTTGTTGGTGGGACATGTAACGACGAAACCTTGATATTGCATGGTATTTAATAACCACTTCAGATTCCTTAAAATAATTTTTATCCATCACAAACAATAAATTAATATTCTTTTTTTTATCTTTTCAGGTAAGTTCGCCAATAAAAGATGACCTTATAGTTTTAAGTAAGTTTTTAAACGTACATATCTGCTGGAATGGGGACAAATTAAATAGACACAAATTAAATGAACATAAATATTTCGTTCACCAAAAATATTGGTTATTAGCTTCGTGAAGAACACAAAATTCTCCCAAATGGTCATTTGTCTACATATTTTTTTTTGTATAACTCGAAAACTGAGCTGAATGTGAGAATTTAACTTAAAAGATTTTTTGTTTCAAATTAAATTCTCTATCAATATGGATTGTTTAAAAAAAATTATAAAGACATTTTATCGGAAGAAGTTAACAAAAACCGACAATATAAAATCCCATTGATTTTATTATTTCTTACAAAACTGGTCATAAGATTATTCTGTGCGATAAGTAGCGCAAGACAAAAAAAATATACTGTACATAAATATAAATTCTGTTAATTATTGTAACTTGTAGGTAAGGCTGAGACAAGGAAAATAAATCTTATGGGAGGGGGGTTTACCGTCATTTTTCTAAAATAATTAAAAATACTTTAAACAAAACAGTTTTTGAAATATTAATTTTCAAACTTATGAAAGAAACATGAAATATACGCGCTCTGGATTTTTGTATACCTAATGCGGATCGCATTGAATATAACTGTTTCAATGAAAAAATTTAACAAAATTCATCAAGCCGCTTACGAGTTATGTTCGAATAACCGAAAAACTACGCAATTTTGTCAATAAAAACATATACAAATCCTATTGGCGCTTAGGTTTTTTTTTTTGTAAAAATCTAAAATGCAGTCTTCTTGCAAATTCCTGAAAGCATTAATGACCCGAATTTTAATCAATATCGTTAGATCCGCTTTCGAGGAATTAAAAAAAAAAAATCTATGTATGTATGGCAGCAATAAAAATTTAAAAAAATCGTTTTTTGAAAACAAAAACAAAACCGGGTTTTAAAAATAATAATTTTGTGTTTCTCCGCTCCACTTGAATAAAAACAAACTTTTTTTTACTACCATAGCGTGTAGCACTTGGTAAATTTATAATTTCACCTTTTGGTTTTAGTTCCCATAGGAGGGATCTATTGCGAATAAAACTGCAATTACAGAATAAGTCAGGAAAACACTGTTTTTTTTTTTTGCGCCACTTGAATAGTAGAAACATTCTTTTAAATAAGGATACAAATTGAAAAAAATGCATTAACAGCCTTATTCTGGGAACCTCACTGATGCCTCGCGAGTCACAATAACCTCATAGCTCGTGGTGAACTCGCCTCATAAAAACTTAAAAATTATGATCTGCTCCTTGGTAGATCACAACTCACGTTGTTCTTGTGAGGTTTATTATGAGGGCTTCGACAGAATCCGAAATTGTGCCCCCCTTATACAAAAACAAACTCACAAAAAATTGTGACCTGTGAGCCTCACAACGGCAGAATAGGGCTGTAAAAGAGGGTAGTTTTGTATTTGTTTTGTAATCATATTTTAATAAAGTGTGCTTCCACCTTTATTCGAAATAACTTCAAAAACCCTGTCGGAAAGTGAATCATGCAGTTATTTTATATAATCTAAAGAAATTGTACTTCATGCTTCTTTGATTGCAGCAGTAAGTGGTTGTTTGTCGGCATATTGTCGTTCACAATAGTAAACTCTACGAACCATCCATCCCCATACGTTTTCAATAATATTTAGGTCCGGTGGCCACTGAAGTAAGGTAACCAGCCCTATCGAGGTATCCGTTCGGAGGAATTTTTTTTCCGATCTATTCGAAATCGGAGAATTTTCTACCGAGGTATCCGTTCCGATTGACAGAACGACTATCATCGCATAGCGATGAAGTGCGATAAGTCCAGAATTGTTGACAGTTGTGCTTTTTAAATTTCTTCCGAAATTCTCCGACAGAAAATAGTTGCGGAATATTTTAAGAAAAGGAAGCAAAAAAATATAAATAAATATAATTTTGTTTCGTTAGTTCAATAAACAACGAAGACGACTCAGCAAGAGAGGTTGGTTGAAATAACAAATAGATGATAAAGCAACACTATCCATTTTTGTGGACCAGTTTATAAACTTTTAAACATCACAAAGATTATGACTTGTTGAACTAATCCGGACGAACGTGTCAAATGAATGCGATTGTATGCTTTATCTTTTTTGTTCCGAAGTGGATACCTCGAATGAAATCTAAGTTCCGATCGGAGACTTTTCGGAAATTTTTCCTAACGCATACCTCGATGATCCTTGCGTTAAGGACTGGCGCGTTGTCATGTTGAAATATCCATGGTATTGGTCCAAACCCAAAGACGTCGGTTAACTCAGGGAAAGCTTCTTGCAATATTTCCTTGTAAGGGTTCGCCGTCATTTTCAATGTGGGAAACTCCAGATCAATTGTTCCAAACCAGAAAATCGCACCCCACGCCATTATACCGCCTTCTCGGCTATGGTGGCGCTCCAGAAACATTGATTTTAACAGCAGAGTCGCTTGAATTTGAAGATACTCTAATTATCTTTCTTCGGTCTGCTTCTGTTGTGGCTCTTGATTGTCTACCTTACAGTGGCGTGGCGTCAATAATTTGAAATGGGAATACGTAACGAAAATGATTGATCTGCGAAAGTAAACAAAACTAACCTGTTTGTATCTTGAACATTAAAATTAGTTAAAAAACAACTCTTCCGTTTGCAGTCTATTTTCATAGGACGCATAGAGTGGCCTTTCATTAAAACGATTTTTTATTAATAAAAGATACATACTTTGCTTAATTCATTTCAATAATTAATTCAAACCAATCAAAAACCTAGCTCTCAAGTATTTACATAACTATCAAACAAAAAATAAAGAACAAAACCTTCAACTTCACAACTAACTAAATTAACACGATTTCATTACAGATATTTTTAGGAACTCTTTTGATTCTTGTTTAACAAAACCCCAATGAAACTTTTATTCCAAATCTACCATTTTTCTTAACATTTAACCTGTTCTTCTAAAAAAGTCCCTAAAAAAGAATAGTTTTTTTTTTTTTAGATCCAGCGTTGAAAAGAACCCTAAAATCATGTGTCATATTCTTACATTTAACTATAACAAATGTTTCAGATTGACAAACCATACCTTCTCCCCTTTGCCCCTCTTTAAATGCCTTTATTACAAAAGCTACTGCTGTGATTTTGCGAGATTTTTGATATACTGTAGAAGATGAAATTCTGCAATTATGCCTAAAATAATATTTTATGAATTCATTTTTCACCGCTTACCCATATTAAATTACGCATTTAAATCTTTCCTGGACTATACTAAGCTAACCAAAAAAAACAAGCAAACAAAAATGTATTTAACAACTTTCATCGCAAATAAGTCGAAGAAGAGCGTGTTATTAAGAGCGTGTTATAAGAGAAACGGAGTCAAGCAAAGGAATGAAAAACATTCCATTCTTCATACCAAGTGCCAGTAACACGAGGGACAGCGTCTTATTTTTTCCTACGTTGTTGCGTGTTGGACAAAGAGGATCTAGAAACAAAAATGCTCAGGGAAGAATGGGATACAAAAGAAATTTTATAAGACGGTGAAAGACGTGTTTTATTTCTAAATTAATTCTTTCAAAGAGAGCGTATGTTCAGCAGTTGAGCAAAGAGCGAAGAGAAGAATCAGTTGACGGTGTTTATTCGATAGCTTATGTTTGTGTGTTTGTGTGAATTTTATAATTCAATTGGTTCGGTTGCATAGTTTATGTTTATGTTTATTTGACAGTATTTTTCGTGCAATTTATAAAAGGGAAGGCGGTAGGAATCGTGTTATATGGACGCCACGCCACTGCTACCTTACACATTTTTTCCATAGTTTTCTTTATTTCTAACGTTCGACAAAACAATTTCCACAATTTTACTTATTTTTTTGGCAATTGTGCGTAGGGGAAGCTTGATTTCCGCGGGTACTTCTATTTTTGCTTTTCCTGCAGGATTTAATAGTTTTCCGCGGTCCATCTTTTCTCTGATAAAACAGTTATTATTTTTAATCTACACTTCTATTATTAAATTAATAACTTCTCCTCTTACCGTAATATATAGAGACAAAAGCCACACTGTTTCTATTCAAGTGGCGAAAAAAAAACAGTGTATTTAATGAAGTAGTTAGAAGAGTGGTAAAAAATAACCTTATGGTATTTTCTTGAATAATTCTGTCCCTGCAGTTTTATTCGCAATAGATCACTGTTTTAGGAACTAAAACCAAAAGGTGAATTTATAAATTAACCAAAGCCCTAAACGCTCTGCTAGTACAAAAAAAGTTGGTTTCTATTCAAGTGGAGCGGAGTGTGTGTAGGTAGGGATATAGAATACTAATAACATTTTTCGAAACAAATTTGAAAAATATGCAAATACCAGTTTTTGAAAAATTGATTTTTTTTGGAAAACACAATATTAATTATATAATTTTTAGGAACTTCTGTATAAAAAATAAATATTTCTAATTGGCTTACCAAAAAATTCTATAGGAGAAACTGTTAATAACAATACAAACATTTTTTTTTATCAAAAGCAGTTTTTGAAAAAAAAAAAAAAAAAGATCTTAACGGGTTTTAAAAATTCGTATGGTAGCTACCGTTAGTTTTGGCCATGTGAAAAAAATGTCAAGTTTTAAACAAAATACCTAAGTCGATTTCGAAATATTGAGTAAGTCTTCAAAAAAAAAATATTCTTTTGTTCTTTCCTTATTTTATTTAAACGTATTAGAAGCTTCTTCGTTTTCGAGAAAATCAAAAACCCAAAAAACAAGGTTCTACCGAAAGGTACCATAAATAATAATCATTCTTCAAGAAATTGTTTTGGAGTAGTCGATTTCTATAATAATTAATTGTTTTTTTTTTTTTTTTTGTACACAAATCGTAGGAACAGTTTTTTGAGAAAAATAACAATTTCCTTAGTGACGACAAAAATTTGTATGGTAGGTAGGTACCAGTGTATTCCTATATATCATCGTAATAGCAATTTTTATAAAAACCTAGAGTTGATTTTATTATGAATCTTGTCATATCCGAATTTTTTAAAGTTAAAAGTACCTTCTAACTGACATCCCTTTCCGCTTCAATGGCGTTTATTTGGAAAAAAAAAAATTATATATGTAATATACATTATTCTGTAATTTGTTTATTGTTTAAATTTCAAATCTGTTTAATTACTCCCCTTCCCCCCCCCCCCTTAAATTTTTAGTGGTGCTCATATTGATAAGGACTCTTAACAGTTTCTTAAGAACATCAAATCATTCAATTTTCCCTGGAATTCTGCCAAAATAATATCTTACACATTACTAAGACTTGACTATACTTTTAAAAGGGAATAAAATATAAACAATTTGATGCTTTGACAGCTTTTCTCTATATAAGAAGTTTTAAAACTTCATTTTGTCCAAATGTATAAGTCATTCATATTTTGTAGAAAAATATTATTTTCAGAGAAAAAGTAGAAGAAGATGAAATCTGCATCCAACAGGATATCCTACTTCATTTGCAAACTATTTTTAAGTTTCACAAATCGAAAAAAATGAAAGAAAAAAAAAAGTACATAAATAAATATGCAATTTATTTTTGCTATCATAAAAGCATTTCAGAGCAACTTTTATACTACACATACTCTGCTAACATTATCATGTCGTTAATCCAACTCCGTTTTTTTTTTTTTTTTTTTTTAACTTTTTGTTTTAAAAAAACACAACCACAAAAATCCTTGTGACTTTCTTTCCTGCACTTTGAAAAGTTTGAATTCAATACCATAATTTCATTTATACATTATGTATACTATTTATATTTATGTGTATATGTTTCTGTATGTAGCACGCGTTTATTCCACAATAAATTATATTGAAACAAACAAAATAGCATGCATACACAGAAGTGCAAAGTTTATCACAAGTTTTCAGTAAAATCCAAAACTTTCAACTTTTCCGCTATTCAGTGGTTCTTTTGACTAAGAAGAAAAAAAAATTATATAAATTCAAAACAAATAGAAATTTATGAGAGGAAACTTACTTGGAAAAATAAAATCTCGTTGATTGATGTTTTGATAGAAAAGTTTTTATTCATTTTTATAATTTTTTTTTTTTTTTGAAACATTGTTAGTGTTATTATTTTTTTTTTTTTTTTTTCAAAAAACGACAATACAGTTCGGTCAGTCCCTCCCCCATATTTTCTATATTTATACCCAGGGTGGTTCGCATCAGATCCGACAAAAAGCTAGAGCACAGATTGGGCTTGTACAAAAATCGTATATGAGAAGTCCTACATCCCCTGTTTCCGTCTGTCTATCTGTATGTACCTCGGCCTGCAGCAGCAGCCGATGAAACGATTCTCTTCAAACTGTGAACTTAAGGTTCTTAGGTGAGTACCCATACCCATTATGGAAAAAGCTGTTTTTCTCAAAAACGGCTCTAACGATTTTGATAAAAAAAATACGAGTTATTATTTAGAGTAGGTATAATTAATATTTTGGTAAAACAAAATTTTACAATAACGGTTATTAATGGTATCTGTCATAGAGCCAATTTTCATATTTCTCGTTAAGCCTTCTTCGATTTCGACCAAATTTTGTATGCTGGCGGTCCATATAAATTTAAATAATTTCGCATATACAATTTGTCATAACAATTTCGCATAACAAACGGGTCAGTGAATACTTTTTTAATTTTGTGCCAAATAGTATTCTATTAAATACTTAAAGTTGGCACATAATTTTTTTTCTTAAATGTTCAAGAAATTTTGTATACATAATACGTGTAAAAAAACTAATTTTTTAAGAAAACCGCTCTAACGAAAATTCTTGAAGAAACAATTAAAACATTCTTAAACATTTTCAAAAACGGAAAATTGTTAGCTTAAGAATAAAATTTTTGTTTTAAATATTTCTACCGGCTAAATATCCTTTCAAGAATCAAATTGTTGAGCAAACAATTCGTTCTTCAGTTAACAATTATTATCAAGAACATTCAAAGTTGATATAACAATGGAAAACGTAAATTATTTGTTTCAAAGGTGTTTTCTCGTGATAACACTTGTAGTTAGGCTGCATAGCTTTCGCTCCGTCATATTTAACATTGAAGGTTTTGAATGAACAACAACCACTTGTGTTGGATACCACCGAGTATTACATTTTGGCTGTGGTTGTTGTTGTTCATTCAAAACCTTCTAAATTATTTGTATTATGATCAGATTTCAGTTCTTGATCCAAGAAAAAAGAATATTTGTTTTGAAATCAACATTAAATTATTTTGAAAACAACAACGACAATTGTTATGAAATTAAAGAAAAAATTATTTTTCTAATGTCAACCGTCTGTTTTCATTTTCATTAAGAAAAAACCTATTGCGTTATCTACCCTGTCCAATTTCATATCCCTTATATTGATATATTGCATTTGTATACAACAAAAGTTGTTGCCGCAAGTACTGCACACTTGAATAGTTTATTTTTTTGTATTATACCTAATTGCAACAATCAATTCTTGGGACTTAAGTACATGGTGTCCTCTAAACTGGAAAGTCAGGGAATAAAATTTGGTCAGGGGAAGTCAGGGAATTCGGGAAGCGGTCAGGGAATTTTTTCCTTATCAATTTTTAAAAATTCACTGTACTCCTTTTTCACTTTCTCTCATAAGAAACTGTTACTTTTTCAACAACTATACTCTGTTCAACAAAAATTGTCAGTACAGGTCTTATGGGCGAGCCTTTTGAAGACAGTGGTGCCTGTGTATACTCTCACACACTGAATTGAGAAAACTGCCAATAGAAAAGATTCTAACCCACTGAATCACGTACAGGAATTTTTGTTGTAATGCCCTGCAAAATATCGTACACTCGACCATGACCTTCCTCATTGCATGCCCACACCAAAGCACACTGATGACTGATCATAATTTATAATCAGGGCCCGGATTTCTATGCAAATGCATATTTTTTTGGAAAGCCTTAGAAGCAAAAGAATCAGATAGTTTTTCGAATTAAGAAATTTGCTTTAAAATGGCATTCAATCGTTAGTGCATATTTTTGCATATTTTGATATAAATGCATATTTTGGCTTATTGAGCATATTTTTCTTGCATATTTCAAGAAAATAAACTTTGGCTTTCATATCATAAGTTCAAACTATGGGTTTCTCAGTGAGACTATAGTAAAATTAGAGGGTTGGAACTCGCTTAAAAAAACAAATAAATTTAATGCACGAAGCAGTTTCAAAAATGCATGCAGTAGAGTCTCCAATGGCTCAATCTATTTGTAAAAAAAATAGAAAATGTTCTTAAAAAAACGAAGGATATATGAAAATGAAAAATATCTGCACATCCTTAAATGGGAATGATATTCAATATATGAGATTGTTTCATTAAAAAATGCTCCACTAACGTCTACGTGGAGAGGTCATTTTCCATGTACAAACGTTTTTGAAAACTTCAGAAAAAATTGCATAATTCATGCTAAAAAAACCTTCTTACGAAAATAATGCTCATATTATTAAAAAAAACTATTTATTTTTTGTTAAACCTACCTGAATTTTATATTTTATGTTAATTTTATTTACTTTTTGCTGTGAAAACTTTCTATGAGTAAAAGACTGTAGTTTGTGTCTTTTTTTTTATTTAAATGGTTTTTTCATTTACTT
The DNA here is from genome assembly GCA_949320155.1 of Melangyna quadrimaculata. Classification (NCBI taxonomy): domain Eukaryota; kingdom Metazoa; phylum Arthropoda; class Insecta; order Diptera; family Syrphidae; genus Melangyna; species Melangyna quadrimaculata. Next base: position 201,475,569 of record OX439483.1, on the reverse strand, counting down.
TTTAAATATTTCTGCAGCATATTTTGGATTTTGTATGTCATATTTTGGATTTTGTAAGACATATTTTGAATTTTGTATAGCATATTTAGTAATTTTGAGTGCATATTTTGTGTTTTTTAGAGCATGAGAATCCGGGCCCTGTTCATAATGATATAATGAATCGTTTCTACTATGACTGTGTGAGCTAAACAAAATACATTCCAACAGAGGTACCCTTACCCATTAAAAGCAATAGATAGATAGATAGATAGATAAAATTCTTTATTTTTTCGATTCTATATTGATACAATTATAAACTTAAGAATACGGACATGACAATCTGCCGTCTGCCGGATATGACATTTCATGAGTAAGTAAATATAAAATTAAAAAAGTAAAAAAGGAATAATGTAATTAACAATAATTTTACAAAATGATTTTAACACTACGAGTATCTTGATATATAAAAAGAAAAAAAAATATTTTTAATCAGAAATAGCAAGAATAAAAACGAAAAGTGACACTAAATTTATAGTTTTAGCTGAGATTAAATCGGTATGGTTCTTAGGTTTTCATAATTTTGATGATATGCAACATAAAAAACATAAGATTAAGATAAATAATGGGAGAGCGATAATCATGAGGTTTTTGCAATTTTAATGATTTGCCACATAAAAAGTAATAAATTTAAACAATTTGGGATTTTTTGCAATTTTAATGATTTGCCACATAAAAAGTAATAATTTTAAATGATTTGTTATTTTTTTCAATTTTGATATAATAATTAGAAGAAATATTTAAAGAATCAAAATTTCAAAAACTATTCCGATAATTTAAAGCGTGTTTGCAAAATTTGTATAAGTTAGACCAATCACGACCACAATTTAATATTTCATACAAGCTATTGAGTGAAATAAAACTTTCTTGGAAATACAAGCGCCGAATTTCTTGTAATAAAGGGCAAACCGCAATGAAGTGGTAAACATCTTTACATTCTCTTCTGTTGCACAAGTCACAAGTCTGCTGAAGATCAGTTCTATGTGGGATGTAGTTCAGATTAAGGATTTCTACTCTTGCTCTGAAAATAGTACTTATAGCCTCAGACGAGTACTTAACGTTGAAATAGCTATCCTCAGTTAGAATTTGATGGTTAAGGTTCCTGTAGAATAATCTGGAAGTTGACGACGAGGCTCTGGTTAGGTGCTGGTCATATATCCTTTCATCGGTCTTAGCAATAATTGATGCGAATATATTTTGCCATTCGAAAACGTTCTCCCAAGTTTCTTCAGGTAGCCTTACCCTTCTATTTCGACTTTCAAAAATCATAATTTTGTTTTTTTTGGACATTGATGCTGAGATCCCAGGTCTTACAGTAATCATCCAGACGATTAATTTGGAGTTGGAGAGTAAAAGGGGTTGTCAGCTATTAATACCAAGTCATCAGCGTAGAGAAGAACCTTGATGAGAGTTCCAGCGAACATAACACCTCCAGGAAGCATTTCAGAGATATCATCGATAAACAGCGCGAATAAAAGAGGGCTTAGAATACATCCCTGTGGGACACCTGCTGACGTATCAAACCACTCTGACAACTTGGTACCATCCCAAACTGCTGCACTAGATGACGACAAGAAATGTTTATAAAGCATCAGAAACTTCCGAGACACTCCAAGCTTATCTAGCTTATATATCAGAGCCTGTCTGTTGACGGTATCAAAAGCGGCTTTAAAATCAACAAAACATACATATAGCAATACAAAAGAGCTTTTTTCAGTGGTTTTTATAAAATAGCTTCAAGTTTTTGAGAACAGAATTAATTAAGGTGAGATATAATGCTAAGTACGGAAACCCTATGGGAGCTTTTACTTGAAATACGTATATGCAAGCCAATGCGACCAGACAGAGATACAAACGTCCTATCTTCCCTGTACTGACAATTTTTGTTGAACAGAGTATAGTTCTTGGCACAAAAGTTTGTTCTTGGTACAACAATTTATTCTTAAACTCTTAAAAACCCAACTGTAAATTTGTCTCTTAGAAGTATAAGCAGCAGTGAAAATCATTGTCTTGTGAAATGCGATCTGTGCAACAGTGAATTAATAAAAGTAAAACAATTAAACAAATAGAAATACAAATATCAAATATCTTCATTTTTAACTGCATGGCCACGTTATAAGGACGTAAATGCCGAAGAGCTAATAAATGTAGACTTCAACACATTACATGCGTAAATGCCTAAGAGCTTATGAATGTAGACTTAAACAAATTACATGCGGGAAAATCTAATAAACCCCTTGAAAAGTTCAACGAGTTAAAAAAAAGGGCAAACAAATTTTTTTTTTCATCATAAATTAAAAAGAAACTCTTTCTTGAAATGAATAAGAAAATGGTTTCCTCTGAACTTTGTGCTGGTAATTATAAATCATAAATATATTTATATAATTCTGCTAACAAAATTCTTTTTCAGATTCAAGAAACTTTTTCTTTTTTAATTTGTTGCACACGATCTTTATTCCGCCAAGGTTAAGCAAAACTTGCAAACCATCAATTTCAAAACTTAAAACAGAAGGAAGATGAGCTGTAGCTCCAAGCTGTTTCGGAAAAACTTAAGTTGCAGCCAGACATTTTTGTAGTTGTGGAGGTAAACGCTATAAAGGTTCAACGCTGCTCGATACTATAGATTTAGTTGTTAAGATTTGTTTCGTTTTTAATTAAGAATATAGTCAAAAAAGTGGTTTGTTTAAAACACATTATTTGTCGACCATTAATATAGTGTATGATACCAACAGACATATTTGCTTTATCTGTAACAAAACTTTTAAAAATTAAAATCAATTTCTCATTCTCATTCAAAAGATGATCATAGGAATCCAACACACTTTCAATTTTCTTGTAAATATAATTCATGTAACAAATACTTCCAAACTATTTATACATTTTGAGCATCATATTTCAAAACACGAAAGCAAGCCAGACAGTTGTTGTAATGTTGAAATAAGTCCTTAGAGAGTAAAGACAATAGAACATACCATTTCAACCGAATTCCCAAGCACGTAATGATTCTAAAGAATGCAATTTCTTGCTACAAGCCCAAAGTTCTTCTTTTGTCAAAAACCACTTAAAATTGATTCTTAATAAAATAAAAGCTAACTTGTCTAAGGCAGTCATTTCGTTTGCACTCCAACTTCATACAAAAGCCAATGTTACCAGAAAAAGTATTTCAGCAATTCAAAATTCTATAGAAGATGATATCCTAAAGCCGTTTGTAGATACTTTGAGTGAATTTATTCCAATAGAGCCCGATCTTCAATTCTTAACTTTGTAAAAAACCCTTTTAAGGACATACATAGTATCAAAACACAATTTTTTCCAAAAAATTGAATCTGTACAAATTTTAAAAACACCCAAATTGTTTACAATAGGCAGGTACTTATATGAAGTTTTCGTACGAGGTAGCCAACTTTAAAAGAAAACACAATTGAGGGATGTCTCAATGACATACATTTTCAATTGAAAAAGTATTTTGAGCCACCATTAGTTTATTGTTAATTTTTCGACGTGTGTAAGGAGTGTCACTTTAAATAACTCGGAAGAAGTTGTTCGTTTTAATTATTACTTTTGTTTGCATTAAATTAATTATTTATGTATCTACATTATTTTTAAGTATGGCTAATATGAAAAAACATTAGAAAACTTTTAGCGTTTTTTCTGCTTCATCATCTTTTTTATTTTGTTGAAGAAAAATTTCTCCGTTTACTGAGTGGTTTTTTAAAGGTAAGTTTAAATTTAAAACTAAAAATTTTTATACAGAGGTAAATGTATTTATTTTTCAATAATCTCTTATAAAACATTTATGTAATTTATTTTTCAAGTACATTCTCAGTACAACAATTTCCGATTACGGAAATCTCACATTTTTAATATTTGAGCAAACAATTTCATTTTCATTTTTTATTGACAATTTTTTCGTGGTTCAAGAGCATAAAGTTTAAATACTCTTAAATGTTTTGTTCTTGATCCAACTATTAAATTTTCAATTTTTATTAACAATGCATCTTTCTCGCAACAATTTTTGTTCTTGAAATTTTAAGTATTTTCGCCACACAATTTTAATAATTGAAGGTTTTGAATGAACAACAACCACTTGTGTTGGCTACCACCGAGTATTACATTTGGCTGGAATTATTGCAATTTCATGGCTGCCACACCAATCATCAGATTCTTTTTAGTGGTGCTTAGTCTATAGTTCCAATTTTAATTTATAAATTGTTTTGCCGTCAACTGGATTCTAACCTAGACCAAGCTACCTCAGAGGCCGTTGCACTACGCTTTGCACCACCGAGGTCACCTGATCGTGCCCATCCGAATGAAGGTTTTTCTAATTTACAATTGCATTTGGACAACTAGCATTTTTACAAGCCACACACAAGTTAGATGTTATTCAATCGGGTTCTTTCTTTTTCTCCTCTCCGTTATCACCGCAACAATTCGTTGCATATGTGTAAGGAGGGAAATTATATGAAAGATTTGACACTGGTCAAGAATTAAATTTCATTCAAAGGTGTTTTCTCGTGATAACACTTGCAGTTAGGTTGCATAGCTTTCGCTCCGTCATATTTAACATTGAAGGTTTTGATTGAACAACAACCACTCCAACTTCCAGCCAAATGTAATACTCGGTTGTAGCCAACACAAGTGGTTGTTGTTCATTCAAAACCTTCAATGTTAAATATGACGGAGCGAAAGCTATGCAGCCTAACTGCAAGTGTTATCACGAGAAAACACCTTTGAATTTTAATAATTGTTGAGATTTTTTAACAACTCGTTCTTGAGGCAACAAGTTTTTTCTGAGTGCAGTGTTGCCAAAATCTCAAATTTCATGCTAGATTTCAAATTTTATAATACTAGATCGTATGGGAGCTCAAAAAACAAAATTCTAGATTTCAAAATCTATATAAAAACGTCCAAATTGATGATTAAAAAGCAAACATAAAATACCTAACACACATACATTGCATAGGTTATATTGTCTCCTTAGGCTCGTTTCACACATATTCGGTTTCGTCTAGACCCCTTCACACACAGACGGTTCATATTCGGTTTGTACTCACTAATAATTAAAATTAAATATAATGTAGGAATTTAAAAAAAAAAAAATCAGAAAAACCGAAAACGAACCGAATATGTGTGAACGCTACGTTTAATTTGTGTGCCCTAGATAGTCCAGGAAAATTAGCTTTTTACAAGGAAAAAATTAGTTCGTAGCTGAAATTTGGTATGAGCATTGATAATGCGACTCTTTATAGACTGAGAAAGTCCCTCATCGATCTGAGGACCGCTACCTCAGTAACAAGAGGTCAAAGGTCATGAAATTGGGTTTTTTTGAAAATAACTTAAAAACGCTTTGGTTTAGAAAACAAATTTAAAAACAATCTTGTAGCAGAGGAAATTTCCCACAAAAATGCTGATATACATTTTCCCGCAACATTTACCGTTAAAAAGTTATAGCAGTTCAAACAGTCGCAAGTATCGCGAAATTAGCCCTTTTTTGCACTTTTTTGCGTTTTTTGTATGTGGTATCGCCAGGAGACTTATTTCACTGTGTTATGCAAATAAAATTTAGTCAACATTAGATACTAATCAATGTTTGAAAGTCTGATTGTTTTGTTATGGCGTGGTATGATATGACTCATCATTAAAATCTTCTTCATACGGATCAATTTGAATTGAGTTTGTACATGTCTGTCCATGACATTGCCCACAAACTATTGAACATTTTAACTCCGCTTTTTCGATAAATACAAAAAGAAGTTCATCAGGTGCTGGTTGGAGCAGAGAGGTAATAGGCTCCAAAAATTATTTCTCAATACCCATCCCCAGCTTTCACGATTAGTACTATCTCTTCCCAGCCAACTTTGAAGTTGATAGTAAACTCTATAAAGGTGTGTTCTTGAGCAGCTGCAGATGTTGGAGGAAGGGAAGATAATTGTATAGCCTTATTGAGCCTGGTCAATCGGACAAATGTGAAATAACTTAGTGTATTGATACGATCCTCTTTTTCAGGTGCTTTGTAAAATTCTACTCGTAGAAGTAGACGTATACCTTTTATTTAGGATTTTTTATTGCCGGAATAAGGTTAATGTTATTGTATTAATGTTGTTTAGTCTCCAAAACATTAATGTCTTGGAGGCTAAACAACATTAATACAATAGACGTATACCGTTTTCATTAATAATATTGGGAGGGCAATTGCCTCTGGAAAAAACTTCGGCATATTTTAAGAGATCGTCACTCTTTTCGAAAAGCTTGAAGAATTTTAATTTGCCTTTGTTGTAAAGAGCAGAAGTTGAACCACAACCAGTAAATGCATGCAAAAAAAAGATGTGGGCTTGACATTTTGGATAAGTGGCTAAAATTTGAGTACAATTTAATTTAGATTCAAATTTAGCTTAACCTTGTTTTTGAAAGTAAATCTTTTTTTTTTTTGCTATAAGTCAACATCCTCTCCTACAACAATACTCTTGCGTTTCTCAGAACAATCTATGGCCGTTTCGATAATCAAAACGTCAGCATCATTTTTGGCTTGCCTCACAAGGATGTTAGCAGCCTTAATCTTTTCAGAAAGCATAGCAATGAGTTAACTTTTGATGTTTGTACTCGCGAGAAATTATTGTTGGGAAGTTGACGCCGTCATTGATGTACCAAACAAAATATCTGCTGATGAAGTAGCTGAAGCACTCCAACAACGCTGCTCGGAAGCTTTTATATTGTTTTGCTGATCTTTATAGCCATCGAACACAATGATGACATGATATGTTTTCCAAAATGTTTTTGTATAATAAGTGTAGCTATCAAAAATTGCGTTAAATGAGTTCTCTTAATTCCATATTACACGATTCAGTAAAAACCCTCCATCGATGATCTGTGTTACCTTTTTATAATCGATATCTTCTTCAACTGGCTCTAATAATTCATAAAGGGCAGACATTTTATTTTTTCGCATTCCAACCTCGTCAAAAAGTGACAACGTATAAGGAGCCAGCTCGTACGTTAAAAATGTCTGCAGTTGGTCTTCAGAAAACTTTTCTAATTGGTTAAAAATATTACGGACGCAATACTCACGATTCTTTGATTAGCAGTAAGTTTTTAACGGTAAGTGCTACGGACAAGATAACAATAACCATATCTGTGAAAAATTACCTTAGGTACAAGTTTGTGCAACAATTTTTTTTTAAATTTTTTTTTGAGTAACTTTAAAAAAAAACACACCTTCATGGCCGATTTTTGTACCAAAAATTAAAATTAATTAATTTTACGACCCGAGTGATTCTTTGAACTGCTATAACTTTTTAACGGTAAATGCTATGGACAAAATTGTATATAAGCATTTTTGTGGGAAATCGCCTCAGCTACAAGTTTGTACTATGCATTTTTTTTCTAAACCAAACCGTTTTCAAGTTATTTATAAAAACCCTATTTTCATTACCAATGATCACACCAAATTTCAGCCTCGAACTAATTTTTTCCTTTCTTTGGCATTTTTTTGTCTATTCTTACTAAAGACCCGAATACGTGCCGTTTTGAAACCGAATGAAATCGATTCGTGTCGAGGGATCGTTCGGTGCTATACGGTTTCTATTAGGTTTTTATTTTTACTGTTTTATCGTTTCGAGTCGAATACAAACCGAATAGAGACCGAACCGAATGAAACCAAATGTGTGTAAAACGAGCCTTATATAACAAATAAAAAAAACCGAAACAAAACAAAATTAATTCGAAAATAACAAAACTTAAAGCTTTATCTATAAAAACGTATTATTTCAAAGAAAAATTCTCTGGGTAATCTTTGATCCTGCCTACGACAAGTGAAGGAGAAGATACAACAACAAAATGTATGAGCTTTACAGTGCGACACCGACCTACCCAACCATTTTGAAAGTGAAGCATTTGGTTTGTAGATAAAGTGAAGACTTTATTTTGTATCCATTGTAAGCCTCCAAGTACCATTTACACTAACGCACCCACAAAAGTGTGTTCCTGTTTTTTTTTTTTTTTTTTTTGTTGGTTATTTCTCTTTCCCTCTTAGTCAATATTTAATTCAATGATTCATTGGACATTTGTTCAAATGGTCTGGAAGAAGTTCAAATTGAGATTTAATTATTTGTATTCGATTCTAATGAAAAACATCAGAAAACATAAGAAAATAATTTTCTAACTATAACACAGATTTTAATCAAATAGCACCTATTTTGCAACACATCCACACAAAATAGGGTGTGGGACACATAAACAAAAAACGAAAATCAATAGTGCTCAGGTGTTTTGTTATTCCAATTCAAGGACCTGATGAATGACAAGCAACGCATACTAATGTTGAATTGACATAAAACACAACAATCCATAAAGTTTGGCAAGGCAGTGTGGAAACGAAAGGAGAGTAGGTATGTAGATAAGAAAACAAGGAAGCCATCAGGACATTGTTGGTTGATGGACTAATAGCACAACTGCAAGTAAATTTAAACACCAATTGACATGCAAAATGGCAGAAACTCTGCTCACGTAGCACCTCTTGGTTATATAGTCAAATTGTAAACAACAAAGTTTTGACTCTTGATGGCACTGACGGATATGGTTATAGTGGTATTGGTATGTAGGTGTAGGTATATACAGCAGATGTTAGATGGAGTAGACTCGGATAGAAAGTTCTAGGAATTCATGTTCATGGAGTTTAGAATTCATGTCCTCTGTTTTTGGTCGGTCGGTCAAAATTTCAAAAATGTCAACAGCATCATTACCTCACGTAGTTCGAGAGGAGGTTAGATTCAATATTAATCGGAGTGGTGGCTTCGGACTTGGTGATTTTCGGTCAGGTCGTCGAATGTGAGATCTGAGATGTTGAATGAATTACAGATTTTTGGAAAAGTGTGATGATAGAAGATTGACAGAGAGTATCAAGCATAAGATATGCATACATAGTAACACTGAATTATAACCAAAATGTATTTGATTTTATATTCATAACGTCGAGTCGCATGCTATGATCATCTTTGGGTGTACCTAGGTATGTATAATGCTTTGCGAAGAGTTTTAAATGGGTCTATGATTTTGTTACAACTTATATGCACGGTCGAAGCTCCGAATTAGAAGAAATGGTGGAGGGAAGGCGTGGTTCGTCCAAGAATCTTTTTGGTAAAAAACTGAAAAAGAAGACCAATATCTTACCAATAAGCATCAAACATAACCGGCCACTTATAACAGCGGCAGAAATGAGACTAAGATTGAGGTTATTTTGGAAGTTAAGTTCATCAAACCGCGTGCAGCAGATTGCAGTGATAAGAATTTAAACCAACTTGATGTTTAAAACTAGAGATTGCTTCAAGAAAATAAAGTCAATGATATGTATGACATAAAAGAGAACACTACCGAATTAAGTGGAGTTAGAAAGCCATAGCTGGAGACTCGTTCTGAAAAATGAAATCTTACAGGCCAAACCATCAAAATCATGAGCAAACGAATCCAAAATTTGACTGGCTGATGTGTTTTGCTCGGTCCCTAGCTTGCTGTGTCCAGGTTTCGACTGCGAAGTGCGAAGTTTGGTTGCTGCGTTAGGTTGCCATATAATGGGCGGTCTTCCTCTTCTTTGGCGTCACTCTGGGTGAACTCAAAGATTGTCCATGCCGGGTCATAATTCGCTTCACTTGTAAGATTTTTGGGTAGGTCGGTGTCGTGCTGTAAAGCTCATAAATTTCGTTGTTGTAGTATTTTCTCTTTCACTCGTCGTAGGCGGGATCGAAGCTTTACGCCGAGAATTTTTCTTTCAAAGCAGCCTTAATCACTTGGCTTTCTTTTGTAAAACTGATATTAAAAAAATTGCATGATGGGTGGCGCGCGTACTGCAGCGGTGGGTGTGTTGTTTTTTTATAAAATAATTTTTTATACTAAATGTGGCGGGGGTGAGGTTTTCACCGATCTTGAACTTTTCGTGCGTGTTCTTTGACCTTCTTCGTTGGTAATTACATACGTAGATGCCGATATTAATTTAGAGTTTTTTTTTTCTTTAGATCTTCTGACGTTTTATCTCTCGATCGTATTTGAGTAGCGTGCCTTTTAGAGTGTTCTAAAGGGTCCGCCAAAGAACTTTTTTTTTGTTTTTGAAAATGCATCATCAAAATCGAGTGTAGCTTCGGCTGTGTAGCACGTAGCGCCGTCCTGTTGAAACCCAATGTTGCCAATATCCTCCTCTTCAATTTTTGTGAACAAAAATTCGTTCAACATGGCCCGATAACGATCGCCATTGACTGTAACGGCCACTCCTTGCTCAGTTGAAGAAAAAAGGCCCAATTATGCCTCTGGACCAAAATCCGCACCAAACAGTGACTCGTTTTGGGTTTATCGGCTTTTGAATGTATGCGTGCGGGTTTTCTATGCCCCAAATGCGACAATTTTGCTTGTTTACATACCCGCCAAGATCAAAATGAGCTTCATCTGAAAAGATGATTTTATTTTGGCAAAATCGGCAAAGTAATGTCGCAATATTTCCCAGCGTTGTTCAAGCGTATACACAACCATATTCGTTCAGCGGAAGGATAAAACTAATTATCTGTCAAATCAGACATGAGCTAAGTGTTACCATTCACGAAATAAGCACTAGTTGAAAAAAAAAAAAACGTTAGATGGCGGACCCTTTAGAAGACCACGCCAATCGACTCTTTCCCACAGTTCACGTTGCATATTCGTAAAGAGGTAGCAAATACAAAATGCTGCAATCTAAATGTAAACGGTCAGTAGTACCTTAAGCGGTCCCATAACATGGCGAACTTTCACAATCTTGTTGTTGACGTTTACACTATTGCTGTCAGACGTATAAACATTACTGCAGGGAGGATCTTAGACAACGTTTGAGAGAGTTCCACTGGTTCTCAATAATTGATGCTGGCGGGGACATGCGACTGCCAATTAGTTATAAGAGCTAACTGGAAAGGCTTGTTGGTTCAGGCCTTAGTAAAAGTTCAATCTGGATTCTCAAAAGTAAAGTAAGTTATTGAAAACTCGAACAGAAAATAAAATATCAAAATCAGTCCTATGCAACAGAATCGAAACATATACACTTTCGCACTTTTTAAAGTCCAAACCCGATTTAAGTAGATTCTCTTATGAACTGAATCTATTTGACAAAAATGTGTATTGAGATTTTTTTTTTATAAATTTTGTTATCTTGTCAAAATTTCCAATTAAGTCATAGGAAAATATTTTAAGTTGTCTTCATATTTAATAGACCAAATGTCTTGTGTTTGTTCCCACGCTCAAATTTTGCTTGCTTATAATTCCAGAAAAAAAATTCTATAACCCTCGGCTGACTTTATTATTAATCAAACAATATGCCAATTTCTCACCCTCTATTGTTAATGCCCGCCGCACAAACCACCTAACTAAACTAAACTATGTACAAGCCTCATTTCCATTATTTTTAACCACAAACTCTAATACTATGCCGAACCTAAATGATGCTCAGAGGCTCATTCCACAAAGAGCTATTATAATGAAGGTTCCTTCATTAACTATTTTGCAGAACTTGAAAATCTTATTTTAATCTCAACTAACAACTATTTGGCAACTGCAAAAAGTCAAACAGGGTAACCCAGAATAAAAACCACACAATCAATAATAAGCACATATATCATTTGATAATAAGGCGGAGATATATTGTTATGGTTATTTGTTTGTTTGTATGGTTGTGTGTATGTTTGCTTGTGTCTTTTTTGTTTGTTGGTTGTTTGTTTGTATATTTGTTTGTTTTACGGTGAAAAAAGTTCTTAACCCTAAAACTAGATTTATTGAAAAATTAGATCTTAATTGCGTTCTAACTCATTTCTTCCCCAAGCTCTAACACGTTAGAACTCCGATTGAGATCTTAGTTTGAGTTAGAACTTTGTTATATTTGGACCCTCAAATTCGAGGGTCTAGCTCCTTAGAACTCGGTTTAAAAATATTTTCATTTCTTCAAATTAATTGATTTTGATTAGAATTTTGGGACACAATAAAAAGAAGTGAAATTGAAATCAATTTAGTATAAATTTACCAAGGCCACAAGGCTGGTTATGGTGTGATAATTTTAAAATTCCAAGGAAATCAATTACCTTGGTGAAATTTCTATAATTCGGATAAGAGGTCCACAGCCTAAATATATCACCTACTTTGAAATAACCGCCGATGGTTTCCTAAACAGTCATCGAACAATCAGAAATTGTACAACGCAAAGGTTATGTTTGGCGGAAGGGAAACCAAAAGATACCAAATGTTGCAGCCAGACCAAGTTCAGTGATTACACAAGCACGCCACCAAATTCGTTGTTTTTAGATTTCGGGATACTCTCTAGCAATTAGTTGCATCTCGACACTGCAAAGTGTTAAGGGATTGGGTATAGTGATGCATAAACCTCAGGCATAAGCCATCATAATCGCTATTTTTGGTGAAAGTTTGTTTTCATATCTATAAATTAATTTTTGGTTAGTTTCATTTTTGAGCTTGTAGCTGATTTTTGAGGTGAGAAAAAAAAAATGATAGTGTCCATTAGCAAAGTGCACAGAAATAACATATTATTAAAAAAAATGCACACTCATGTTCAAAATCAATCACAATAACTTACTATAATTGATGAAAATTAATGCACTTTTGATGTACTTCACACATACACACCAAATATATGTTAATTTAAGTTTTTGGTTAAAAGTCAGCTGCAATCGCTCGGTCTTTACACACGATAATCGAACATTTTCAAAAATCATTTCAAATAAATTTTCACAAAAAAATAATCAAAAAAAAAAAAACAAACATAACACCAATACAAAGGAAACCAGCACGAGGGTACAATGAAATTGACAATTTATTTGTAATTTAAGACAGAACGATAAAATTTTATGCCAAAATAGATTACCACCAATACAAAATTCAAATAATTATATTTTAAACAATTATTTATAGAATGTCGAAATTCATTTTAAAAATAACGAAAATAATAAAATTAACGTTAGAACTTCGTTTCATTAAACTGAGATCTAAAGCACAGTACACATATCTAAGGCTTCCCCTTGTGTAAGTACACAGTAAACAAAAACAAATTTGTGGTGATGGTTTGAAATTCAATTTTTTTTTCTATTCATTTCGACAACATGCGCTGAAATGAACAAAATTGAAAACGCTAGTGATATTACCTGTAATATATGTATCACAACAAAAACATAAATGTTATAAAAGGAGCCAAGTTGTTTTATATACAAAAACCTATCCGAAACAAGTCAGCCGTAGAAAGAAGTGAGATCTAAAAGTACGCCAAGTTCTGAGTTTATTAATGTTAAACATCAAATATTTTAAGTAGAGTAATAAGGAAAACCCTAAAAATTTTCAGAGAAATCTGTTATTTAATGATTACTGACTTAAATTGAGTTGGTTTACTTGGCAAGTTTTCTTTTGTAACCTAATTACTCAATTTTAAAATGAAAACTTGACTAGTAAACTAACTCAATTTAAGTCAGTAATCATTAAATAACAGATTTCTCTGATAATTTTGAGGTTCTTCCATATTACTCTACTTAAAATATTTGATATTTAACATTAATTAACTTAGAACTTGGCGTACTTTTAGATCTCACTTCTTTTTACGGCTGACTTGTTTCGGAAAGGTTTTTGTATATAGAACAAATTGGCTCCTTTTTTAACTTTTATGTTTTTGTTGTGATTTCAATACTTTTTGCAAAGATTCTTTTTATCAGGAAAAGTGGGTGGGAGAAACGCCCCTGCATGAAAAAGTTCATGATTTCAACTTTTTCTTTTTATACACCTGAAAACTAACCACTTTACCAAATTTCACAATCCTGAACAATTGATGTTAATTCTGTGAAAATGGGTGGTTGCCACGCCCACTGAATGTAAAATCTCTAAGTTTTAATTTCCCATTTGCTTGCTTGTCAAGTCCTATCGCTCTACCAAATTTCATCACTCTACGACAATCAGAAGTTCACTACATAGTTGTTATCAATTCTGAGAATATGGGCGGGTGCCACGCCCCTGAATGGATAATTTAGAATTTGTCAATATATCCTTTGTATTGACCACATGATTTACTAGTCTACCAAATTTTTTTTACTCTGAAACGATCTGAAGTGATCCACGTAATTAATAACAATTCTCAGAAAATGGGCGGATGCCACGTCCTCTGAGTGTAAAATCTCAAATTTTAAAATTTTGCATTTGCTTGCACTTCTAGCCCTACCATTCTACCAAATTTGATCATTTTACGACAATTAGAAGTGCTCCTCATAATTGATTTCAATTCTTATTGAAACGGGTGGATGCCACGCCCCCTGAATGTAAAATGTCAAATTTTAAAATGTTCCCTTTGCCTGCACTGTAAGCCTTACCGTTGTACCAACTTTCATTACTCCACGACAGTCAGAAGGGCTCCAACTAATTTATATCAATTCTATGAAAATGGGCGGATACCACGCCCACTGAATGAAAAATCTCAAATTTTAAAATTTTTCCTTTGCCTTCACTTTAAGCCCTACCGCTGTACTAAATTTCATCAATCTACGGCAATCGGTAGTGCTCCAAGTAATTTATGGCAATTCTATGAAAATGGGCGGGTACCACGCCCCCTGAACGGAAAATCTTAAATTTTCGATTTTTTCCTTTGTATACACCACAAGGCCTTCCTTTGTGCGAAATTACAAGATTCTACCATGTCGGGAAATGCTCCATAATTTTGATGATCTGTCAGTGAGTCAGTCAGTCAGTCAGTTACGGTTTTTGCTATGTTTGCAGTCTTATATCTCGGGGACCACTGATGCTAAGGAATTGAAATTTGGTAAGTTGTCTTAACCTGGTTAGTTTAGCAAATGCTGCGAGTTTGAAGTTTCTGACTTTATTGGTACTGAAGTTAGAGGGGGGTCAAAAATCGCCTGAGTTTGATCCTGTAAAAAGGGTGTAGTGCCAGAACTTGGCTGGGCACAACCGTGCCCTTAGATCTTGGATTGAAAGTATTTAAAACTCAAAAATGATTTTGGACCGAGTTCTAAGGAAGTGAAGAAATAATCGGGTTCTAAATATTTTTAAAACTAAGTTCTAAAAATATAAACCTAGAGTTACTAGATCGAATTTAAATTGAATTTAGAACTTTTTTAAGAAATTGGCCGTTAGTAGTTTTTGTGGTGCAGGGAAATTATTCCACGGGAATCTGCTCCACATGGGCGTCTATGTTGTCAGTTAGTGTGCTTCAGTTGAAAGTTGAAAGCACACCAACTGACAACATAGGAGCCTGTCTGGCGACTGAGCATACCCTTAGCGGAGCGAGGTCGCGTCAGCGGGACAGAGGACCCAAAAATGTAGTTTAAATCCTTGAACCCGCGAAGACGGCCACCCAAGGTACTCTTTCTTACACACAAACTTAAAGTACAGCAACTGACAACATAAACGCCTGCCTCGTGTAGGACTTAATATAACTGATTTAAAAAGATTACACACTAGTTTTGGAGAACAAAAACACTCTTCAAAAGTAATAGGAAAAGAAGGGTAATTATTTCTCACACCAAGGGGGCAGAAACTCCACCATTCAAAATGAAATTCATTCTCAGGTTAAAGTGTAATAAATTCTCTCTCTCAATGGGAATCAACTCCACCTTGAAACGTGAAGCAGATCCCCACTAAGAGTGAAATAAAATGCTCATGGGGAGCAGATTCCCGTGGAATTATTTCCCTGCACCGTTTTGTTGGTTTTTTGGTTGGTTATGTCAGAACGAAACATCTGAAATGTTTTAGATCAGCATGATTTTAGGGAAAATTTGATGAAAATCTAGACATTTGTAGGGTGAAATTATTTGAGCTAAAAACAAAAAAAAATTATATCAGATTTCAAAATTTCGTTCTTAGCCTTATCTAACCCTCTTAATCAAAGTATTTTTTTTTTTGTTCTTTTTTTGCGAACCACCCTGTAAAACTATATACAAAACATTATGTGCCTATCAAACCTACATTTATTCTCATCCTGATTATCCTGGGATTATTGATTGCTGTTTGAAGGGCGGTTTACAAAGGCAATGACTCTTAACTTTTGGCCCTCATTTTTCCTTCCTTCTGGCCAGTGGCAGTGGCGGCAACATGGCATCGTGTATCGTACTTCTTCAATTTTTCTCGTTTGTGTGTTTGTTTTAAATCCGACAAATGTTTTGCAACTGATCCCAAAAATGTTTTCATTAATTAATCAACTCTATATTCGTTCGTTCGTCTATTAAAATTGTATGAAAACAACCCTAAATTATAGACCATCGGGAAATAGACCTTTCTATAAAGGTTAAGTTTTATTCTGAAAATATTATAGGCTTTGGTCATGAGAAATGAACATGACTATGTGGTATATAATATAGAAAAGAGTGAACTAAACGTTGTATCTATACATACTTAAATTTTGTTTGGCAAGTTTTGAATAATGTCTAATTAGAGTTTTGGGACTTAAGGCTTAAGATGATAGAATATGAATTAATTTATAGCTTGTAGCAAGAGATAAACATTGCAAAGATATCTGAACTTTGTTTAATTTATGTACCTAGTTTGCTTTTGTTACTAGAAGGTTTCCACTACGCGTAAAATAAAAACAAAAAACACACACACACAATTTCGAACTTTAGGAAAATGGAAAAAGGATTACAAAAAAAAAAGAAACAAAAAACGAAAACAAATTATTAAAACTGCAAGAAAAAATAGTGTCAGGTACGGTTAGGTACCTACGGCTTTTAAAAAAGAAGCTGCGTACTTAACAGAAAGTGCCACTGAAATTAGGTTCAAGAATAAACTCACGTGTTTCTTCACTCCTTCAGGTGGTGCCTTACTTACTTACTTCCATTGACTAAGCACATACATTTCTGTGATGAGTACATTTCTTTGCAGTGACCAAAGTTTCTAAGCATTATTCTATGTACTGTACACATTACATAAATATGTACGCATTTTATAAATAGTACGTACCAACTTAAAACATATATTATGTACTTATTACATAAATAATTATTAACTCATGATATATACATAATTAGTATTGTATTATGTACAAAATTATGCGGTGAGCAAAGATTCTTAGCGGTATTTTATGTACTCATCACATAAATATGTACTCATGTTATACATAGTATGTCCTTAAATAATATGTACTCATCACATAAATATGTAGTAAATGCAAATCACATGTACTCATCATATTGGGCTGTTTATAGTTTAATGTAATGATTACAAATTATTGTTACCTTGGATTAAGATTTTATTTAGTCAGTATATAATAAAAATTGGTTAATACTTCTGTGTTTAGTCAATGTCATCTGTTTTCAATACAAGTGCTAAGATATATATATGTAGACTTACAACACAAATATTGACAAAGTTCGTGATCGTTGAGTGTGGGTTACAATTGGTACATGAACTTACATATATGTAAACTGTAAGCAGAACACACTCACTTTACTCAGTAAAGTGCCATTCATATGACCTGCGAACTGCGTCTGCAAATAGTTCTTTTAAAGCAATTTCTAAAGCAAATATCAACTTATTCTTATTTAAGTTGTTTAACAAATGGAATAAATTATCATATTTAAAAAACTTAAATAAAAAATATTGCGTTAAATTAGTTAAATTTACAAAAAAACAGATTTAAATGTATTCTACGCGGCCAACAACTGCTACCTGCGAACTGTCAACTGAAAATTCACTGTCCACAAATACAAGACGCATTCCACGAAGCTGCGAACAAATAATTCGCTCGAATTTAACCTCAAGAATAAAATGTCTGGTGTTACTCGTGTTGTTTGGGTTGGTTGCTTAAAAAATGAGTAACTTCGGAGAAAAAAGGGTAAAATTATTTGCAATAATTAAATATCTTTGTTTATTGCTTTCTAAAAACAGACAATAAATTTGTTTTATTATTGGAAACTTCACTTTTTTATGACAGTTCGCAGCTCTCTGCGACCATTCTGATGAATGAAATGACAAATTTTGCGACCATTCGCATTTTGAAGACCCAGGTCGCGGCTTCATATGAATGGCACTTAAATACTTATACTTTCTTAATTATGCTGGCGCTACAGTCCGGTGTGGACAAGGGCCTCAACCAACAAGCCTTCTCCAGCCAGCTCTGTCCCTAGCTAGCTGCTTCCAGCTTCGCACGCCAAGTTGGTTGAGGTCCTCGTCCACTTGCCAACGCCACCGGTTTCGTGGCCTTCTTGTTCTTTTAATAGACAACATTTTTCCAAACATTACCCAAAACAAAAAAAAAAAATGCCCCCACCCAAAAATATAATTTTATTACATTTTTTTTGACTATGTACTATTTCACAATGTCTTAGACCGATTTTCTCCAAATCTATCAACTGTACGAAAAAAGTTTTTTTATTTTTTTTGTTTAGAATTACATGAGCAACAATGTGTAACATTTTATTTTATTTAAATCCTAAGTGGGCTTTAAATAAAAAAAAAAAAACGTATGGTTTTCGAGTAATTTGGAAAACAAGAATTTAACCCCCTTCCCTCTCTAAAATTGTTTCTTCCACACCAAATTTAGAGTACTTTTTCGCAAGCGTTAAGGACGTTAAAACTAAGCTCTCTGCCAAAAGTCAGCTTTGTCGAACAGTTTTCGAAGTAAGCTAATTTTGTTATCTAAATTTCCTGGACTTGTGCCGCACCGTTGGGAGCAGAAAATACATGATGATAAAAATATTTCGGGTATCATCTGATAAAAGTGTGTGCAGGAATGCATTGAGTTATAGATCAATCATCTTAATTAATTTTTTACTGATGCATCGCGCGAAATTGCAAATAGTAGTGACAAATCCTCCCAAAGAGCCTACATCTTTCTATAAATAAGGAATGAGCTGAGAGTATATTTCTTAATCATAATTCATTTTTATTTGAAATCATCCTATATTTTACTATAACTTCAAAAGAGTATACCTCTGTGTTCTTTGAGCTTAGTTTATAAGACTTAAAGAACTCTTGCCAAACAAAATCCCTTTTCGCGTACATTTATCTATGTGTACATTACCAACATACCTTACATAATTCAAAATGGAAAACCATTGTGAATCGAAATACCAAATATTTCTCGTAAAGTAAACCAGTAGTACAACCTTCGGGTATGATTCTGCTTTATTTTACTATTTTTGTTTCCTTTTTAGCCCACCTTATTTTTTGGTCTTAATCATGAATTTTCCCCCAGATAGACCATATGTATCGTATACGAATGTACAGTCGGGATGGGACTATACAGAAAGGAAAATCTCTACTGTGCCAAATAACTGAATCCAATCGGGCTGTGTCCTATATCCCTTTCTTATTTTGTTTTTATTTCTCTCTCTTTTCTATCCTATGGATATTGTCTTTTTTTTCTCATCCTCGTTGTTTTAACTAAAGCAATCAAGTGGTGCAGAAAATTCAGAGATTCAAGGTAAGTGATTCTTTTTTTTTTATTTCCAGTTCCATCCCACTGAACAGAATTTCGTCCTGGAATATATACATACATTATATCAGTTTGCCTATCTACTTACAGCTACCTAGCGTATCCTCAATTCTCATTTTTAAATAATTTTTATTCCATTTCCATCTATGCGCTTCAATCTTTTACTTTTTGTTTTTTTTTTAGTTCTCTTCTTCTTTATGTTGCTTCAACGAGTTGAGAAAAGCCACCTAATTTTTACAGATGAAAAAATACTGATAACAATGTATGGTAGGTGCTGTTTGAATAAGAATTTCAGTACGGAACGACGATCGTCGACGGAAATCTACAAATCAGTTGCCAGCGACCTCTTAAATTTGCATTAAAAATTAAAACGAATACGAAAAAGATGTCCAGCGAAAGTTGTCCATCTTTTGTCTGCCTCGCCTGTCTGCGCAGAAGTTGGAAGATTTTTACTTTGTTTAAATTCACTTAAAGTTTTTTACTTGCAGAATGAATGAATATAGAATATAGAGACTGTAAGGGTTTTTCATGGCTCATTAATACCTGCATGAAACAATTCATCATCGAAATTTTAATCAAGCCGGGCTTGATTGATCATATTGCTTAAAAATAAAGTTCAAATGAGTTATTAAGTAAAACATCATATTTATCTAGTTTTTTAATATGGCAGCGGCCTGAGCACTCAAAAAACTTGGATTTTATATGGGGAAACGTTCCTCCGTCGCTGGTTCCAAACGCTCCTCTACAACGACACCTCTTTTGTCAGCTCGGTGATAAAGCTTGCAGCTCAGTTTGCTGTTAATTCGATGCTGCCAGAAAGTGTTATGACTTCTCCTGTACTTGAGAGCATAAATAATTTAACGGGACAAATCTACTTTCGCATTCGTGCATTTGCCAGAGTTCTGGAAGATTTTGATGTACACAAATCCGCTGACCCGAATAGTATCCCTCCCATTGTTCTGAGGAGGTGTTCTTCAACGCTGGCAATACCACTGCGTAAGCTTTTTCATCTGTCCTACTCTACTGGTCTCTGTCCGAGTTAATGGAAAACAGCAGAGTCAACAGTCCCCTTGGATTTGTGAAGGGGAACTATTCCACCAACAAATCTGATATGCAGACCAAGGAAAGAAATAGCAAGGGTCATTGTAACATTTACTGGTCATTGGCCATTAGGAGAGCATGCGGCGAAGCTAGGCATTATACTCACTGTCCTAGCTGTGGGAACCGACAGGAAATTCATTCGTTTCCTATGTAAATGTCTTACTCTGGCAAGAATGAGAGCACAATATCAAGGAAGGCCCTTATTTGATGACCTTAACGAACTTTCCGAACTGAAGATCAATGACTTGATCTCCTTTCTCAACGCGACAAAACGGACTTTCCTTCATATATCTAGGAACCGCGAGCTAGCTGACCTACCGAGGGTCTTCGAATGGAATTCTTGGTGCGGAAGAACCGAATCACCACACGATCGGATTGGTTTTCCCCTCTGTAAATCTAGTGGTGTCATGCTCCGTACCATAACCATAACCTGCATCCGTCAATAATTTACCCCAAGGCATATGTGTGGTCACATGAATGGATGGAGAGGCCTATCGGGGAGCTTACGTTAAGCTGAGTCAGCAGACGAGGGCTCGCTGGAGCGATACGTCCGACCATGTTAGTGGATTATCACTTTGAGTGATCATACCATCTCTGTATCTGGGCCAGGCAACAAATTGCCTAGTTTAATATTTGGTGGTCATACTCAGGGGGTAGTCGCTGGTCCCCTGGGGGATGCCCATTTAATCCATATATACTTACGTCCACATATCTAACGAGTTCTGGTATCTAAACCACGCTTTCCAGCGCTAATTGGGTCACCGAGCTAGGTTTTCGAGGCACCAATAGTTGGTTGGAAGTATAAAAAAAAGTTCCCAAGAGACAAAACTTGTTCAGGAAGTTGGTAGGTAGGTGCTATCAGCTAGAACTTCCGACCAAATAGTAAAGGTTTTTCCCTCGTTAACCATTGATAATGATGATGACAAGCATATTTATTCAAGTTTATTAAATTCTGTTTCGGTTGCTTTTGAATTGCCTTATCTTTTTGTTAATGTTTTCTTTGTGTTCACTTTTTTGAATGGTTGACCTTTCTGCTCATGACATATTCACTGAGAAATTAAAATCGGGTCCTCGACGACAACCATTCATATTCTTTGCAAAAAAGATACACATAAACCTACTAGTAGAGCTAGTAGGACATGAAGGATCGCTCACACGTCCCAAAAAGCACCACGCCTCATATTCTTTATACGTTGATATTCCCATACGTGTAGGTATAATGGTTTGTATGGCATATATGTTTTTTTAAAAGAATCCATTAATGTCGTTCATACGTTGCGTTGTAGCTTGTAGGTATTCAATATTTAACCTCACGAATGCGATAAACAAAGCAGATGCCTCGGCTATGATGATGATACACTCACAAATTCGTATACATAAAATATTTCTTTTTAATGCCGAAGTCAAGTGTTGTTGGTTATATGATGTGAAATTACGACCTTCACCTTATTTGTTGGGTTTTTCTTTTTTATGATTGACATATAAGCCATCATCAACATGTCAAGGCACCTTAGGCGATTTTTGTTGTTGTTTCTTTTTCACTTCTACTGTTGCAAAAAAGAGATTTACTTTAATGGATTGCTTCCACAGAAGTTAATGCGTTCACATGCCAAAACGTTTACAAAGATTTAAGTAAATGAAAGTTGCTTTTGGAACAATTAATGTGATTCTGGTCCAAATCGTTATTTTGATGCGGTTAGCAATGACCTTATTTATTTGGAATTCAGGCATGGTTTTATTATTTTGCCCTGCAAGCTTCCATTTAGTTAAAGGACCTCTTTTAACTTTTGCAAATGTTATGAACAGGGCCATTAGTATACAATAGGATACACATACCAATACAACCACTAAAAGCGATTACTATATTGACTTAAAAAAAAGGAAAAAGTGTAGGAAGCAGTGGCGTGGCGTCAATAATTTGAAATGGGAAGACAGAACGAAAATGATTGATCTGCGAAAGTAAACAAAACTTATCTCTTTGTATCTTGAACAAAAAAAAAGAAAACAAGCAGATACATTAAAATTAGTTAAAAAACAACTCTTCCGTTTGCAGTCTATTTTCATAGGACGCATAGAGGGGCCTTTCATTAAAACGATTTTTTATTAATAAAAGATACATAGTTTGCTTAATTCTTTTGATTCCTCCCAGATAAAATCTATTAAGCAACAATCTAAGCAACAATTTAAAAAACAATCAAAACCAAGACTAAAAACCTAGCTCTAAAGTACATATTTATACAGCTATCTAAAGCTATCTAAGCTAAATAAAGAACAGAACCTTCAACTTCACAACTAACTAAATAAACTGTTATTCAAAATCAAAAAGTGTTAATGCACAAATCATAGATAATTGAAGTGTGAACCACTTTTGCCACGACAATTTTTTTTTTTTAAGTGTCAAAAAAAAGGTAATGGTGTAAATACAAAATTCAACACCTAATTTTTTGAACAAAAAGCTCTTTAACTTTTAAACCATAAAGATTAGGGAAAAAATTTGTTTCACATATTTTATACACAACAAAATTTTCTACAAATTTGTAGTAAAACTTTTTCGTCTAGAATGAATAATACGCGAGTTACGCGCCAAAACCCAAGCGACCATTAAAAACAAAATGGCGAATAAATGACACTAGGTACACTTGTGCAAAATGTGGTTTTAGACTCGTGTACCAATACACTTTCGAATGTGAAAGTCAAACCTGACTTCGGATTTATTTCCCAGAGCCCCATATAACGAATTCTAAAAGCCCCGTACTAATATGAATGAAGCTTTTTTAACAAATTGAATGACAAACGAATGGTCCATTGGGTGAGGAATGTCATTGAAAACAGCGTGTAGCATTGAAGACAGGGGCGTACAATGATCATCCAGGGCCTTCGGACAGATCAAATTTCGGTGTGAGCTTTTAATTGTGTGAGCTAAATATTATGTCAAAATAACAAAAATGACTACTCAATCTATAGTTTTTAAGTCTAGTTAGCAAGCTCAAAAGGCGTATAGCATATATGTTTTTAGTCAATTTACTACAAACCCAAATTAGTTAGGGCGTTAAGGCCATATTTTAGGTCAAACATTGCACTTCATTCTGACGGGATGAGCTTTGGTACACCAATAGTCCACATTCTAAGTTTACTTTTAAGAAGTGTTTCCACGGTGAGAGATATAAGGGTTGCCTTCTGACCATGTTTTAACACGAAATTTCACATAAATTAGCCTATAAATCCGGAACCAGACATTGGCTGATATCGTGGAATATCTTGTTGGATTAAGAATACTTAAAGCAATAGGAATATGTTCATTTTTTGACCGCTCCCCCACCCTTGTACGCGGGGGGAGCAAAATGCCCTCAGCGAACAAGGGTTTTTATTTGTCAGAAAGTAATAGTTATAAAATGAATATTCATTGAATTTTTAGATGAGCGTCGACGTAGAATTTCATACTCTGCAGCATATCCGAAGTCCATTTTTATCCATGTAATGGGTGATTTTTTAAGAGGTTTAGAACTTTAAAAAAAAAAAAAACACAAAAAATTGCAATTTAATGTTTAAAGATAATTTCATGCAAATGTTGACCGCGGCTGCGTCTCAGGTAGCCCATCCGCTGAGTCCAATTTTGGCATACTCTTTCACACATATCGGCCGGTATCTCACGAATGAATGCATGGATGTTGGCTTCCAGTGCGTCAATCGAAGCGGGCTTGTCCCTATACACATTAGCCTTGACATACCCCCACAAAAAATAGTCTAATGGTGTCAAATCGCACGATCTAGGCGGCCAATTGACCGGCCCGAAACGTGAAATTAACTGTTCACCAAACTCGCCTCGCAATTGCGCCATTGTTTCGCGTGCTGTGTGGCATGTGGCATCGTCTTGTTGAAACCACATATCATGCAAGTCAAGAACTTCCATTTCGGGCAAAAAAAAGTTTGTTATCATCGCTCGGTAGCGTTCACCATTGACAGTAACGCTGCGATTCGCATCATCTTTGAAGAAATATGGCCCAATAATGCCGCCGGCCCATAAACCGCACCAAACAGTGGCTTTTTCGGGATGCAGTGGTAGCTGTTGCAATGCTTCTGGCTGATCTTCACTCCAAATGCGGCAATTTTGCTTATTTACGTACCCATTCAACCAAAAATGAGCCTCATCGCTGAACACAATTTTTCGATAAAAAAGCGGATCCTCGGCCAGCTTTCCAAGAGCCCATTCACCAAAAATTCGGCGTTGTGGTAGGTCGGCTGGCTTTAGTTCTTGTACCAGCTGTACCTTAAAAGGCTTTACGCCCAAATCCTTCCGCAAAATTTTCCACGTAGTGCTGTAACAAAGGCCTAACTGCTGGGAACGGCGCCGAATCGACATTTCGCGGTCTTCTGTCACACTAGCTGATACGGCCGCAATATTTTCTTCACTACGCACAGTACGTAAACGTGTTGGTGGTTTAATGTCCAACAAAGTAAATTTGGTGCGAAATTTGGTCACAATCTTCCGAATAGACTGCTCAGAAGGTCGAGAATGCCGACCATAAAATGGAAGCAGCGCGCGATGAACATTTCGAACCGAGCACGAATTTTGATAGTAAAATTCAATAATTTGCAAGCGTTGTTCATTTGTAAGACGATCCATGGTTAAATTGCAAACCAAACTGAAGCTGTTTGACAGTGACACAAGGTACTAAACACACGTCAGCTGTCAAAACCAGTGTTGCCAAAACAAACCAGCTAAAAAATCACCCGTTATTATTTTTTTGTTAAAGCGTTTTCAAAATGGGGGTAGGGGAAAGTTGGAAGTATATCAAACCACTATACATTTGTCTAAGTATAATCTAAGCATATGGCATACAACTTTAGGGTAATTTTTAATGCACAATCTTATGCAATCAAAATAAATTCAATATAATTTCCCTAGAAAAAGTTATAACCTTTTTATAAAATGATGACTAAATTTTCAGTGAAACGAGCACAACATTACCAAATTTCAATGGTATTGTGATGAAACTTGGCACACATGTCTTATTATATAAAAAGAGTCCATAAAAATATGTGGGGCGAAAGGGTGTTTTTTTTTATTGAAAGGGAAAAGTGTAAAACTATGTCCCGTAACCCCCCCGCAGGACTAGTACGTTGATAAAAGTAGGTAGGAATGTTTTGTTTTTTATTGTTACCAAGAATAAAAAAGAAAAAACCAAATATCTATTGTTAAAGGTGGTTTTTGTGGGAAAATGTTTTATCTGCTCTACTCAAAAAATGCATTAATTTTTCCATTAAACGACGATTACTTTCTAAATAGTGATTGTATCATCTTAATTTAACTAAAATTGGATTCAGCGTTAAAAAATACTTTAAAATCATACATATTTTATTTTTTGTCTCCAATTGTGTTGTTTTAAAAAAAGGATTAAATAAAATATAAAATATATTTATTTATTAAATGTTATTTATTTCAATAACTTAAACTTTGCACAATTTATTTTAATATATTTTATATTTTATTTAATGTTATTGAATATTTGTACCCCGATTACATAAAAATAAAATGTTGGGGTTATAACCCATATTTTCTTTCTGCCTAAAAAGAACACCCCTGGAATCAATATATTTGCATGGATTCTTTTGAGTCTTGGTTTTAACAAGAAATAAAACATTTCTGCCAATTTTCATCAACATACCAGTTTTGGGAGGGGTTAACTGATAATAGTAATTCACTTTTCCTTTTCACTCAAAAAAAAACACCCTTTAGCCCCAGATATTTGTATGGATTCTTTTGATTCTTATTTCTTACAACAAATGAGACATGTGTGCCAAGTTTTATCACCATACCATTGAAATTTGGTAATGTTATGCTCGTTTCACTGAAAATTTAGTCGTCATTTTATAAAAAGGTTATAACTTTTTCTAGGAAAATTATATTGAAATTATTTTGATTGCATAAGATTGGGCATTAAAAGTTAATAGATTATACAAAGACGAATATATAGTGGTTTGATATACTTCCACCTTCCCCTCCCCCCATTTTGAAAGCGATTATACAAAAAACGAATACATGATATGCTGTAGAGTATGAAATTCTACGTCGACACTCATCTTAAAATTTTATGAATATTCATTTTATAACCATTATTATCTGACAAATAAAAACCCTTATCCACCGAGGGTATTTTGCTACCCCAGCGTACAAGGCTGGGGGAGGTGTCAAAAAATTAACATATTCCTATGTCTTCAAGTATTCTTAATCCAACGAGATATTCCGCGACATCAACCGATGTCTGTCTGGCTCCCGATTTATAGAATAATTTATGCGAAATTTCGTGTTAAAACATGGTTAGAAGGCAAGCCTTACATCTCCGGTCTGCCAGTGTTGCCAGCGTGGCAACACTTCTCAAAAGTAAATTTAGGGTATGGACCATTAGTGTACCAAAGCTCATCCCGTCAGAATGAAGTGCAAGTTTGGCTCCTTTAACGCCCTAACTAAATGGAATACATTTTTTATGTCTCTGATTATTTTTAGCCAAATAAAACATAAAATATTTTGTAACAAAGGTATAAAAGTACGTAAAACGTGTAGGTACCATGCTTTTTCATCTCATCGTTCTTTTAATTTAATTAAAGCACTATCCTTATTTAAGAAAATAAAAATAACTTACAACAAAAAACCTAGAAACGCCACGCATTCCTTTGTAAATACGACCCGAGAGTCTTAAAACCAACCTTTAAATGACGCAATAAATTAAATGAAACATATATGTTACCAGATATGTCCATTGAACAACTATTACACTTAGCGACTATTTTTTTCTTAGAAACAGACTCCTTGGTGTCAACCGGTAAAAAAACGTCCAACCAAGTAACTAGTTTTTTGGCGATCTTTTAGAAGATTTGTTTCTTCAGGACTTAAAACTTCGCTGGCAATAGTCCCATTAAAAGTTTCCTCTTGACTTTGGGCTTCAGAACTGTCTTCCCGAATGCGTAATTCACTAAAGGATTCACTTCCCACAGAATCTTCATTTGTTGCCATGATCTTAATTTCATAAAAAAAAAATACTATATACATAAATATATTTATATGTACCTTCAAAAAATATATTATAAGAAACTTAAAACCGTATGTATATTCTATTTGTGTAGACACCGGTTGTTTTAAACTTCACTTTTTAAATATTCACTTTTCTCACGATGTGAATGAGATCACGTAAATGCACACTTTTTGTCACTAGTCACTGAACATACAATTGGTTTGTGAATGATCTTTGTAAGTAGGTATTATATGTATACAAGTTAAAATGTTTGTTTTTACTCGTTTTCATAAAAGCTTTAAAAAGTGAGAGCATGATAATCCATTTGCTCTACAAAAATATTTTATAATTATTGCTTTTCATTAAATCCGATTATATGCATAAACGACAACTGATACAAACCTCTTCGAAAGCTTAATAGCCACTTTCGTTGAAAATTACAGTCATATCAAGCTTACGAATTTCCAATCCACCAACAAGCTTATGAATTAAATTTTTTTTTTAATTCATAAGTCACCGACTAGCTTCTGAATTAAATTCTTTTAATTCATAAATCACCAACTATTAGCTTATGATTTTTTTTTTTTTTTTTATATTCCACGCGCGCAAAAAGGGTTATGGCTACCCTTAAAATGTTTTTAACACAGCACGAGCGATTAGGTAAGCAGGAGAGGATTTAGAAGGAGATACCGATGCACATTGGTTTTGAACGTTTGCACATCGAAATGGGAGGGGAAAGTCGAGTCAGGTAAAGCATTCCACATTCGTGTGGTGCGACTGAAGAAAGAATCTCTGAACATTACAGTATGTCCGAAGTTGGGCTCGAGGGTGAACTGATGGGCATTCCTAGAAGCGCGAGTATTACGGTTGAATTTTTAAGGGGAGGAATGCAACTGGCTATTTCACTAGAACACTGATTATAATAATAGCGATAAAATAGAGAAAGACACGAAACATTATGGCGGTGTTCGAGAGATGTAATTGTTTCTGTAATAGATCTTTCGCCTATCATTTTTAAAGCTCTCTTTTGAATTCTGTCCAACAAACTCAAGTGAGTTTTTGTTACTCCTGCCCAAACATGAGAATTGTACTCAAGTTTTGGACGAATAAAGGCTTTGTAGATCACAGCCAGATCAGAAGGGGAAAAAGCTTCTTGCATCTACGGAGAAAAACACAAACACTTAGCAGCGTTTTTGGCGACATCAAATATGTGGTAACTTATAAATTAAATATTTTTTAATTCATAAGTCACCAACTAACTTATGAGTTAAATTTTTTTAGTTCATGTCACTAATAAGGTTATGAATTAAATATTTTTTAATTCATAAGTCACTTACTAGCTTATGAATTAAATGTTTTTTAATTCATATGTCACCAACTAACTTATGAATTAAATGTTTTTAATTCATAAGTCACTAGCTAGCTTATGAATTAAATTCTTTTTAATTGATAAGTCACCTACTGACTTATGACTTAATAATTTTTTAATTCACAAACTCGCAACCCTGCTATCAAACCTTATTTAGTGCTTAATTGCTAGTCCATAATTCACAATAAATACAAAATCTCAACGATATTTTTAAAAAGCATTTAAATTTAAAGAAGCAATTTAATGCGAGCCAGTTAACTAAAGGCGAGTGAATAAATCAACTAATTAATGAAATATTCTAAGTGAAATTACTATATAAATAGTCATATTAGTTGAAACGACACAATCTAGAATTATAACTGATGGGGTTCAACTTTAAGCCCGCACTGAAAAGCTGGCCCTAAGTGTACCCTTTCACACGAAGATACTGAGTTCCTAGCAGCTTTCAGTTCCAAAAATACACGAAGTAAGGGGAGAGAATAAAATCTTCCCGGTCAACGATTTGAAGAGATTTGTATAGCAATTGTCAAAGGTACAAGAAATTTGGTAATTCAAATCAAATTTTATCCTCTTCAACAAAACGATGTGGAACAAAATTGTTTATAAAACTTTTTCTGTCCATATAGTTCCAAACTGTTTCATAGCATTTTGGCTTTGGTGGCAAAAATAATTTCGAACTACATTCAAACCACAGTTTTTTCTAGCACTAATCAAAGACGTGCGATCGCGGTGTACACTTTATCATTCTTGCAGTGGTGTCATGGGGGGGGGAGTCGGGAAATGAAGCTTGCGGGTAACTGCGAGTTATAAAATAAAACCTTATTTTTCTTACAAATTAAACATTCATTTTAATATTAAGCACCTGAAGCCAAACATACATAAATTCAAAAGTTAAGTATATCTACAGGAGTAAAGGTCATTTAAAGACTTTTGCTGTATGTAGTCTTCAATTTATATAAAAAAAAGAAAATTGAAATCACCAGACGAAGAATTATTGTATCCTCTTAGATTTTTTCTTTGCCATTTTTTTTTTTGTTTCATTCAATGGAATGAGCATGTTTCCTCCGAGTCAGAAATGAACATGTTATTTTTTTTTTCTGCCTGTACTAACTCCAAGGCCAGAATCTATTAACACAGCCTTGTACAACCGCAAAGTATTTAAATAAACATTTTAAGACTCAAAAGCCGTATAGTATGCCTTTGTGCATCTGTATAGCTTCTTTCGTGTGTGTGTGCCACCTTCTTCAACCATCAAATGTTTCCAATAAAAACCATTTGCCCCAACCACAAACACTTTCCTCGTCTTCTTTTTCCACTGAAGCTTTTATCATTTAATTCTGATTAAAGAAAAGCAGGTAGGAAGGTAGGCACAAAGTAAAAAGTATAAAATGAAAAAGAAAACAGCTGCCTTTTTGGAAGAAACTTTATGGTATTTTGGCATCTTGAAGAAGATAGGCGAGCGCGCCCACACATCACCGAGCACTTCTTCTCTTCTCCTAATGGTATTGTAGCACCACTTTTATATAAAGATCTTTTTCGGTAAATTATATGTTTCTGTTGGCGTGTTCGTTTTTTTTTCGTTTCAAACATAAAAAAAAATGATACCCCCAAATGAAAAAGCATGGTGGCGGTGGGGTATATGTTTATAGCTTACCTTACGTACCGATAACATTATCTTTCATGTCGATGAAGCAACAGCAAATATATTAACGAAGTTTTCGCAATTTCACATAAATTCAGGCTTCTTTACTTTCATCCCCAAAGAAAGAAGGACCTTCTTTGTTAAATCTGTTTTTTGTTAATTTTTCTCTTTGCGTTTTTTTACGAAACACACAGAAATTAATGCTCGTGCTCGTGTAGAAATCATTTTGTTAGAAAAGCCATATGCGGTGAGATTTATTTTCAGATATCAATAGACATTTTTCATTGTGAAACAAATCAAAAACGTAATAAAGCTAAGGGGCGGAATGAAGTAGTCATGCCAATGCCATTGAAATGATGATAGGAACTTGTTGCTCTTGGTGATCACTTTGTGATTGTTGTAATAAAATTTGAGCTATCATTAACTGTGGAGAATCGTTAAATTTGGTGTTGGATTGTTTTGACAATTTATTATACGCACCTCGTTAAAAATCGTCGTTGATTTTAAATAAAGATTATTTTCGTTTGTTTAACTTTTTTAACTTGTTAAACTATATACACATGCCTTTTTTTATATACGAGTTGATGGCTGTACAAATAGCATGTTTTTGAATTAACTTAGATAAATTGGCAATCGGTAGCTTATCTGGAAGCTCAAACAAAAACACGGCTGGGGAGGTTTCGGTTCATCAAAGTGAACTACTATGTAGTTTCTCTTAATAAAACTGTTATTACATGAATCTGCAATTAATTTAGCGCGGCAGCATCATAAAATCGACGACAGATATTTGAGCAACCTGATGATGAATCAAAATGTACCAACATATATTGTTTTCTTATTATTTGGGAAAGTTCAGTAGTGTTAGTAAGAAACG
The DNA here is from genome assembly GCA_949320155.1 of Melangyna quadrimaculata. Classification (NCBI taxonomy): domain Eukaryota; kingdom Metazoa; phylum Arthropoda; class Insecta; order Diptera; family Syrphidae; genus Melangyna; species Melangyna quadrimaculata. Next base: position 201,444,102 of record OX439483.1, on the reverse strand, counting down.
TACAAACATTTTACAAACATATATTTGAACGTCAACTTGTTTTTTGGAAACAAGCTTCTTCAGTCAGTTTGGTCACAGTTTCGCACTACCTCCTCTTTTACTTTTGTTCGCCAACTGATTTAAGCTCTACCTCTATTACGATGACGCCACAGTCCAGGGTGGACTTGGAACTCAACCAACAAGTTTATTCAACCAGATCGGCCCCTGCTTCTGTCTTTAGTTTGTCAAGTTTGATTCGTAGGGATCCTCCTCTACATTTGTTCGGTCCTTAGCAAGCTGTGTCAGATTTTTACTTTTGTGCCCAAACTGATCTGTGTTGTCCTTGTCTTTAGCTTCGCAGTTCAAATTCGTTTAGGTTCCCTTCCACTTTCGGAAGTCTTCCTATAATGTGGTGGAGTTTCAGTCTAGGATAGGCTTAGGACTCAGTTCAGTCTCTAGCTAGTTGATTCACATGCCAAGTTGGTTAAGGTCGTCTTTCACTTTTTTATACCAACTGAGTCAAGGTCTTCCTCTATTGCAGAGACACCAAAGTCGGGGGTTTAGTTGGGACTCAATCAACAACCTTAGCCAGCCAAGCTCAGTTCATATCTAGCTGTCTGCACTTTCGCAATACAATTTGGTTTATATTTTTTGTCTACTTTTGTACGCCAATTGAGTTGCGCTCTACATCTATTGCGGTGATGCCATAGTTAGGGTGGACTTGGGACTCAACCAACAAGTTTTTAACCACCTTGGCCCATACCGAGCTGTCTCCAGTTTAGCACGACAGGTTCGTTGAGGTTCTCTTCGACTTTTGTACAAGTACTGGGTTGCAGTCTTAATTTACTGCGGTCGAGTTTCACTCCAGGATAGGCGTGGGACTTGACGAACAAGCTTCTCCAAAGAGTTCAGTCCTTAGCTAGCTGGCTTCAGTTTCACACGCTAAGGTAGTTTAGGTCCTCTTTTACTTCTGATTGCAAATTGGCTCTAGCTCTACCTCTATATTCTATGGTGGATTTGTGGATTAACTAACACTCATCCAGCTAGCTGGGTCGATAGCTATCTCCCATCAGTTTCAGTTTCACTCATCTGGTACTGGATCGCAGTCTTCATCTTCTGTTTTGGCGCCACTGTCTAGGTTAGGGTTGGGACTCAACCAACAAGCTTCTTCAGTCAGTTCTGTGTCTAGCAAGCTGTCATTAGTTTCAGACACAAAGTTGGTAAAGGTGCTCTTTCACTTGTCCTCCTCTATTGCAAAGACGCCAAAGTCCAGGGTTGAGTTCGGACTCAACCAATAACATTTTCCGTCCAGCTCGGTGCCTAGCTAGATGTCTCCAGTTTCGTACATCAAGTTCGTTGAGATCCTTTTCCACGTTTGTGCGACAATTGGGTTACAGTATTCCTCTATTGCTCTAGCCCAGAGTGAAAAAACTAAGGTCTCAATCAACAAACTTAACCAGCCAGCTCGGTGCCTAGATAATCTGTTTCCAGTTTCAAGCGTCAAGGTCCTCTTCCATTTTTGTGCCTCAAGTTGATTGCGGTCTTCCTCTATCTCAAACTAATATAGCTAAATTTTTTCCATGACGTCTTGATCACGACAAAAACTTTTACGGGCTCTTTAAGTCATTTAACCTTCTTCGACGCTTCCCTTTTAAAACTCTCAAAACCATCACTTATATCACGTAGTGTTCTTTCGAATGTTTTAATATCTTATGCGTTTGCAATTGTGCCTATCTAGTGTTTGTGCCATAGTTGGGTACCTACTATTCTTTCATAAAGCTTTTTCATCTCGACATCAAAGATATAGGTAAAGATTTCTTCCGACCTTTATGGAACAGTGCGTGTTCTCCATTATTGTCATACTACATAAACGGACGAATTTGATGAAATTACCCTTTTAACCTTTATGTTACAATCTATAGAATGGTGATGGATATCAATTTGATATTCGTCGTCATTTTTCCGAGACCTGACGTAGTGTTAATTTTTGACTAATGGCCTTAAGCAGGGTTGTCGGGTTAAAAAAGCCAAATCGCCAAAATTAAAATTTAAATCGCAAAAAAATGGCCAAATTTCAAAATGTTGAACCCAAAAAATCACCAAATTTAAAAATGAAAAAAAAAAAACATCCGCTGTTTTTTTTTTCGATATCAAAACAAATTACATATATTTAAAAAAATAATAAATAAACAAAAAAAAAAACAAATAAAAATCAATGGGATCCTTTTTATAGCCTTTGCAACATGGCTAGATCTTACAGCATGCCGTTCAAAGTCAGTTTTGAGCGAAAGTTTATCGCAGTAGCGAATTTTGCAATGTGCTAATCCACATTTCTTTGATTTGGTTAACTAACAAAGTTGTTTCTTTTGACATACATAAGTCATTTATTTTAGGGATACAATTTCAGTTTTGGGGTATGTTCAGCGCAAATGGCAATGAAAAAGATGTAAGGTTAGTGTGAACATTTGAGAAAAGAATTTCGATTCAAAAAATTTAAATCGCCAAAAACTAAATATATCGCTTTTTTTGGGATAATCGCCAAATCGATTTTCGTGTCGCCAAATGAAATTTCAAATCGGACATTTGGCGATAAATCGCACAATCTTACAACCCTGGCCTTAAGCCAAACTATCACATCAGGCTGTTAACGAACGGTTCATACGCTCGCCTATTATCGCTAAAAATGCAATGTTGGAGAGACTGATAAACCTTTAGTAGTTGATGCAGTTGACAGATCTTCTTTTTGAGAACATCGAATCGGTAGCAAAGTACTGAATATCCATACATCGGGAATGCTTTCTATGTTGAAAGGTATGTCTATGCTAAAAGGTATTACATGACTGACAGCTTTCAAAGTTAATCCATTATTTTCGATTTTTTCGAGTCAGGCCTTTTATAAGGTCTAGTTTTCGAGATATTTGCATTCAAAGTTAATTTTTTGAGTTATGAATGCTTGTATGACTTTTTATGCCTACAGTTTCGCAAATAAGGCTGTGACGTCATTTTTTCTGGCAAAACGCTCCATTAATTTTTCAAGAGCTGTCCATAGCTGAAAACTAAAACTTTCTTTGAGGTCTGGTTGCGGAGATATCTTAATTCAAAGTAAATCCATTAAAATGGATTTTTTTTAGATTTGAAAGTTTGCATGACTTTGGATGTCTAAAGTTCCATACATAAGGCTCGGAAGGCCTTGCGGTTTATTAATCGCTTAATCAGTTCTTAGAGAGCTATCCATTGCTGAAAACTAGAGCATTGTGTGGGATCTGGTTGCAGAGAAATTTTGATTCAAAGTTAATCTTTCTTGTTTCAACCCAAAAACTTAAAATCTTAATATGGCCATAACTTCCAAAAGAAGGCTCGTAAGAGGTTGCGGTTGACGTTGTTGAACAGATAACGGTCAGGCCCTTGCATTGCAGTTCAAAACTCAACTTTTTTTTTCCAATCGATTTTCGAAAAAAAGCATGGACTACCCCCTTATCACTAAAAATGCATTTTTTTCCGAAAGTCTCTGGAACCCATTGAAACGTACATATATAGAAAGTTTTTGTCAAATGCAACCAGCACATCCAAAACAAACCCTTTTATAAGGTCTAGTTTTCGAGATATTTGCATTCAAAGTTAATTTTTTGAGTTATGAATGCTTGTATGACTTTGGATGCCTACAGTTCCGCAAATAAGGCTGTGACAGTTTGGATGACTTTGGATGCCTACAGTTCCACAAATAAGGCTGAAAAGGCCTTGTGGTTCTTTCAGAGCTATCCATAGCTGAAAACTAAAACACTGTATGGGGTCTGGTTGCAAAGATATTTTGATTCAAAGTAATTTTTTTTTATTTTTAACCCAAAAACTAAAAGTCTTTATATGGTGATAACTTTCCAAATAAGGCTAGTAAGAGGTTGCGGTTGAAGTTGTTGAATAGAGAACGTACAGGCCAAAATTTAACAATCGGTTTTCGAAAAAAAAAAAATCATGGACTATCCCCTTATCACTATAAAAAAAAAAAACATTTTTCACGAAAGCCTCTGCAACCCATTGAAACGTACGTATATAGAAAGATTTTGTCAAATGCAATCAGCACATCCAAAGCAAACCCTTCTATAAGGTCTAGTTTTCCGTATATTTGCATTCAAAGTAATTTTTTTGAGTTTTGAAGTACGAGTATTGTATGACTTTGGATGCCTACAGTTCCGCAAATAAGGTTCGGAAGTAATTCCAGTTTGTAAACGCTTAATAAGTTCTTCAAGAGATATCCATAGCTGAAAATTAGAACATTCTGAGGTCTCGTTGCGAAGATATCTTAGTTCAGATGAGCTTAACCCAATACTCGATTCACCATAACCGGCGGGGGTGTTATATTTCTAATAGAAATGATATGTCCATATATTCAGCCTTCATTGCCACTTCTGCTGTTCTTTGAGTATCTTTGCAGGCATCCTATAGCGTTCTGGAACCTTGAGAGATTCCTTTTGACTTGTTATAGGATTTCCGAACCACATTCTTTCATTTTGATATGACTTTTTTCGTTCACGTTCTTCCATTGTTTTCCTTATTAGGAGTCGGTATTCAGTTTCCTCTTCTGCTCGTTGAGCTTACGAACAGCCTTGGTACTTGTACTCAGTGCCAATTTGTTTTTCGCTTGTTTAGCTGTATGTGCTCACCGAAAGTTAAAGTCAAACCAGGGTTTATTTTAATTATAGTTGTCGTGTTAGTTCTCGTTCATCAGAAGAAGTGCACTGATAGTTCTGAATTCTTCATACCAGCGTCACAGCACTTTTTAAGATTTTTCTAAATACTACATCAATGGAAATGGACCTAGTGGTTTCTTGCGATTGCAGTCGCCTAGAATCGAAATTCGTGGAATTATTTCACTGTTTTCTTCTACGATTGGAATATTCGTAGCATTACTCTTGATATAAGGATTTCTTTGTCCGAGCCAATGTTGACCCCTCAAAACTTTTGGACATTCATGTTACTGTAGTAGTGTCGTGAGTTCATCACAATGTAATCAGAAATTGTGAAGGTTGATCGATTTGCAGATCTTCATGTCTCCTTGAATATCTTGGAATTTGAGTCTACGTATACTAGCTTCTAAAATAATCTCTGACCTCAGCAAAGTCGATCACGTTCAATTCTTTATTGGAAGTGGTGTGGTCTGTGGTACTCACAGGTGCACACTGCTATTGTTCTCAGTAACTATCGTCGTATTATATTTAGCAGTTTTTCATCTTCTTTTTGTTCCCATTTCTGGGATGGCGATGGTGGGTATGCCTTTTTAGGGCCTTACTTTTCGCCTCTACGAATAATTAGGCAACTAAAATTCCATGTACAGATTCGAAGTTTGTTTGTTTTTACTTGCGTTGTCAGCACTTAGTTCGTCTATATTCATTGCTTGTCGATGCTCCCAAACAGTATAATTTTACGTTGTCAGAAAATCATTTTGACGGAACAACTCCCAACATGGAGGAACTTCCTTAGTGTAATTCCAACAATAGGAAGCCGCTCCTTATATCGCAGAGCACCAACTACATGTATCGTAATAAGGTCCGACGCTACCAATGATTTCGTCTGGGAAATTCATCCACTACCGCATCACCACAATTTAAAAAAAAGGGTCTCCCCACCCCCTCTTTATTGCTACCCATTATTTCAGCGACAACAAAAGATCAAGAAAGCAAAGTCTTCAAGTTGCAACGTTGACCAAATTCAAAATTACAAATTTAAATTTCTCAATATTTTCATCTTTAGAATTTTAAGGACGTTAACCTAAAATTTTTTTTTTAGAGTAATCGCACCAAGGAAACTAATGTTTTTTTTTTTTTTTCATATAATTCTATTGATAAATGTTCAAAATAAAATTGTAAATAAAAATAAACACTTGAAAAATGCCTTTAACTGTTCTCAATTTCCTACCAACAAAAACAAAATAAATATAAAAAACCTTCAATTCTGTTTGACTTTATGTACCTATGTACGTTTACTTTGAATGCAAAAGCAATATCCTCTATAAAAACATTGCCCCGTAAATTTCCTTCCGTACCCCATTTGTATCCATCGAAGTTTATATTGCAAACAATTTATATAGCTATTGCTTTCGATTTCGTCTTACGTTTCGGTCTATACATTTTGTTTTCTTACTCCTACCAAAAACCTAGGTGGATATATGTAGTACTAGTACCTACACCTGAGGCTGAGGGTTCATAAAGCACTCTTCAATACGGTTACTTTCCCTCTTACTTTTGCATTGCACAATAAATCATTTAAGCACGTTCAAGCTTCCTTATACATGTGATAATAAAACTCAATTCTTGGTGCTGACAGCTAAATTTCCCTTGTGCATATTCTTCTTCTTTATAGTCCTAGCTCTTAGTATACCATACCTGCCTAGTATAGCTGTCGTCCTTGTTTTGCAGTTTTGCAGAAGCAGCTCTTCTGATGGTGGTACCAAGTCGATGTGGCAGACTGCGGCGCGCGGTGGCGTGCAGCTCATACAATTCTTGCCTATGCTGTTAGTTAATTGTACATACGCTTTAACTTGATTGCATAACAAATGGTTTTTTGTTTAATTTCCTACAAACAAAAACAAAATGACTCTACTGAACTTCAGCTTCCGCCACGCCACCACAGTCCGTCCTCATTGCCACCCCTGCCTCGCTCCATCGCGTCGCGTCGGCATCATCGCACCAAACCACTTTTATCATGTATAAAATTGTGTATACCGCTTCAAGGGGAATCATTTTAGATTTAATACACAAGATTCGTCTGCGCGCTTTTGTAATGTAATGTAATGTGTGCCTAAGTTCAAGTTTGTGTACTTTGGGTAAATTAAATTCATGTCAACGTACTTCCTCTATTCCGCCGTTGAGTTTTCGTTGTTCTCGTCGCTGTTGCCGAAAATTGTTAACATGGTCGTGGTTGTTCTGACATCCTCGAGTAAGATATATGTATGTTTCCTAACTATGTATGTATGTTGAAGCCGCTTATGTCATATTAATGAAATAAACATTAGGTACTCTGTATTAAGGGCTGGTTGACTTTCAGTTTCTTCAAACTTAATGACAGAATTTAAATAGGTATTTAAACAGTTTATGCATTCGAAAAGAACAAAAGAGAGGGTACTACTGAAAAAAATCCCAAGAATGAAAAGTCAATTACAAGGGTTTTAATGGAAAAACACCTGAGTGGGCTACCACCCACTAGCCCACTCAGGTGGTTGTTAAACATTCAAACATTCATAAATAAATATATAAATGACGGAGCGAAAGCTATGCAGCATAACTGCGAGTGTGTTATCACACAAAAAACCCTATTGAACAAAAATATATTATTAAAATTAATGTGACTTGTTTTGATGTGTGCAGTTTGCTTGGCTAAAAATTTAAAAATCTGCGCTTAGTGTTTTAAGAAATGAATGCCACTTGGAAACATTACTTATCGTTAGGGCGTTAAGGCCATATTTTAGGTCAAACCTTGCACTTCATTCTGACGGGATGAGCTTTGGTACATCCACATAAGTCCACATCCTAAGTTTACTTTTAAGAAGTGTTTTCACGGTGGCAACACTGGCAGACCGGAGATATAAGGGTTGCCTTCTGACCATGTTTTAACACGAAAATTTCACATAAATTAGCCTATAAATCGGGAACCAGACATCGGTTGATATCGTGGAATGTCTCGTTGGATTTAGAATACTTGAAGCCATAGGAATATGTTCATTTTTTTACCCCTCCCCCACCCTTGTATGCGGGGGGAGTAAAATACCCTCGGCGGATAAGGGTTTTTATTTTTCAGAAAATAATGGTTATAGAATGAATATTCATAAAATTTTAAGATGAGCGTCGACGTAGAATTTCATACTTTACAGCATATTCGAAGCCCATTTTTATCCATGTATTAGTTTTTTATATAATCGCTTTCAAAATTGGAGGAGGGGAAGTATATCAAACCACTATATATTCGTCTTGGTATAATCTACGCATATGGCACATGACCTTAGGGTAATTTTTAATGCCCAATCTTATGCAATCAAAATAATTTCAATATATAATCCATACATATATATGGAGCTAAAGGGTGTTTTTTTTTGAGTGAAAAGGAAAAGTGAATTACTTTTATCAGTAAACCCTGTCGGAGTGTGAACATTTGATCGACGGCTGACTAGTATGGTCTATAACCACACTGAAAGGGGCCGTTAAGAACCTCAATTATTCATTAACGTGTGCGTTTCGTTACGTTCCATCCAATGTGGTGTCCATAGTGAGCAAGCAATCGCTAGACCACAAAGGTTTTATTGTAACCTTTTATTTGAGTGCATTTTGTAGACTTTTTTTGTTCCTTAATATTTTCACACAAACATTCACCTTCAAAACAATCCGGTATGACCGTTTTTTTTTTCTTCCGTTTTAATTTTCAACCCATGCCTGAGAAATTTCCATCGACGATCCCGTAAACGTTGTTTCCACTCATCCAGATTAAGCCCTCTTGCATTAAAAATGCCCTTATCTTACCTTTTCCTTCTTCCTTGTCCCTACTAACCTGCTGGGCTAAGATTCGAAGACTCTTACTTAAGCGGTTACACGTGATAGGCGGCAAGATTTTGTAAGCAATCTCCCGCTGAATTGAATAGTTCGACTGCCTCACTTCGGTCGGGTGGACGGAACTATTGGTCATCATCGTCCAAGTTGAATGTAGTTTTCTCCCTACTAGCGGTATTTTGGTTTAACAGTCTAGAGAAGTGTTCTTTCCAGATCCTCAGCATTGACTGTTTATCTACTACCATATTCCCACTCTCATCTCGGCAGGCTTCCGTTCTGGCTTTATGTCCCTGCCGCTACCACCTTCAGTAGACTCGAACGCCAGCTTCTCGTGCTCTCTCTTTTCCCTCCTGAGGCGCTAATCTTTTCTTTTCAGCCCTTAGAGCTCGGGCTGCTCTTTCAGCAGCTCTTGTTCGAGACTTCATCATTGCCTGGTAGGCCTCGTTCGTAGCTGCTTGTGTTGACCGTCACTCTTCATTGGACCAGGGGTTTCGTTGTGATCGCCTAGTGAAACCAGGCACATCAGAGGCGGCATTTCTGATGCTTTGTAGACAGTGTTTCCACTAGTCCTCTGCAGTCTGCACTTGATGCTGGTGGAGGATTTGCTGAGAGATGAGTTTCGTTGTGAGCAAAAAGCTCTGTCGGTCTCTTACGATTTTAGCTTCTCGACATCGAACCATTTCACAGCATCTGCTCTGCGTTGTGGCCTCATGCATATCCCAGTCGATCACTTCAAACCTCAGTTATTCATTAACGTGTGTGTTTCGTTACGTTCCATCCAATGTGATGTCCATAGTGAGCATGCAATCGCTAGACCACAATGGTTTTGTTCTAACCTTTTATTTGAGTGCATTTGCTGGACTAACCTGGATAAACGGTGGACAAACGATTGGGATTAAAACGATTTTGATAAAAAATAATTAAAATTTTTTTGGGGTTGCTATAAAAAAGAAATGTTGAATAACTTTAGAACTAAGGGTGGAAAATGCATTATTTTCTATGGATAATCTTAATCAGCCGGTGGCTAAACGAATGCACTTATGCGCGTAAGTTACATTTGGGATGTTGGTCCAGCTTATTGACTTTGGACGTTTTGCTATAAAAACGAAATGTTGAATAACTTTTGAACTAAGGGTGGAAAAACGATTCGTTTTTATGGATAATCTTAAACAGCCGGTGGACAAACGAATGCACCTAGTCTCATCTTCCTAAGTCATCTATTGGGGACAGTAGTTTGATTTTGGGGAGTTGCTATAAAAAAGAAAAGCTTATTCATTTTTTTCCTCAGGGTGGACAAGCGAGTTTTTTGTTGGACAATCATGGACAAACGATTCTGATATACCCCAAAAATTTTGACTTCGGGGTTCCCACTTCACCCAGCTGTTTATAGCTTTGAAGTCGATGAAAAGATGGATGGGTCTCGACTTGAAATTCTTTGCTCTTTTCCAGTCGAACACCACGTGTTTGAAGGACAAACGAATCAAATGTATCTAATGCGAGACAAATCTCTATTGTTTGTTATTGATAACATTCAGAAGTGGGATACAATTAGCAAGAAATGAGTTTTATTATTTCTTCAAAAAGTTACAACTCATGTTTACCCTTTTAGATTTTATTAAATTTGCCTTTCATACCTTTAACAAAACCTTTATGTTTATTCTTCTAATTAGCTAAACCATAGTCTTAAAAGGCCTTAGAAATTTGTATTTATGTGTAAGGTATTTTCCAAAAACTTTTAGCGGTAATATAAATTGCTAATTAGATCCAACTAACACTAAATAATTGCCACATCAACCATATAATCCCCAGACATATAATCTTGCAAAACAATACAAAACACCACACAAACTTAAGCCCTTAATCTCTAAATGATATATTGCTGCCGTGTACTCCCGTCTGGTATATAAGGACATGTTCTGTTCAGGGGCAAAGTCATATACACATGCTCGTGTGGGATATCCTACGTAAACTGTATCCACATAATGAGGTTTCATATCAATATATAGCTCAAATAAACATATAAGTAGATATAGGGTGGATATAAACCTTTAGGCCACAAAGCACATCGCACACCTATATTTTCTAGCTAACACAAAAGGATCTAAAAAGTTTTTTGTACTTTAAAACACTTCGCCGGAAAAAAGGAATGAGTATCTAACAAATCCAAACAAAATGACGCAAGAAGAAAAGGATTTCCACTGCTGCCCTGGCCGTAGCCATCCGTCTTCGCCAAGTTAAATTTTCTTCAACAAAGTAAAGCTCAGTTTAAGTCTGCATTATCAAGAATATCTTTTAATTGGTCTCATCCTTCAAACAAAAAAAAAGTGAATTAAAAACTGGTACGAAAAAGAAGGAAGAAGTTAAACGTTCTCAACTTTACTTCAAAAGGAGACACGTATTTTTAAATATATAAGTACATGGCATTTCTGGTTGCCACATGCTTCGGGAGGGTTGGTCTGGAACGGAATAAGTGTCTCGTACTCGTACCTGACTGTTTTTCAGGGCAAGGAGAAGTGTTGCACTTTTATGTTTTTTTTTTGCATTACTTGCAGTAAGTTTTGCATGGGATAGGATTTTTATTCGTTTTTTTTTTCCAAAACAAAGTGTTTCAACACTCTTGACATTTTGGGAGTCATGGGCAAAGTTCTGTTTGTATTGCTATTTATCCTTGGGCCTTAAATTGTGCTAGAAATTCATAACGTGAGAGTTTTTTTATTTTGTTTTGTAGATTTTATAAATTACCTGTGGGAGAAAAATACACTGAAGCAAGTTGTTTGTTCCTTGATCCGCCCAGAGGTTAGGTTTTATGCTCGTATATTTCCAAATCATTTACTTCTTTTTAAATTTTATTTGTTTCGAATAAACAAAAAGCGATTGAAGTTTTGTTTGAATGTTTTAAGCAAACCCGATAAAGGAATAAACATTAAGGGATATTTGAATATCTGTGCTTTGTGGAAAGAATTTTCTCAGTTATTTAACTTCAATTAAAATTAAAACTAATTTATTTTTTTTTTTTTTTTTTCTTTGCAGGTGAGTTTGATGAAATAAGATAATTTTATGATGCACAGTAAGTTTTATATTTAAAAAAATACATAGTTTGGAATTTACATCATTAGAAAATATTGTTTAATGCCATTTAAAAGTCTTGTGATTGCACCCGGAAGGGTCAAGGCAATGCACAGGTGCATTTTTATTTTCCCGCCGTATCCATCGTTTGATAAAATATATCAATCTTTCCAACTGACTCACTCAGATGTGGAGCTAACTAGCTTTTTCCAGGCAGCTAGGGCTGCCAGATTTAATTTGGTGTATATCGGGACGCCAGGACTCAAAAACCGGGACAAATCGGAACATTAAAAACTATCTATTTATACAAATCTTAAATGCAATGGCGCAAAATTTTAATCGATTTAGTTCGATGTTATATCATTTTTAATTAATAAATTAAAACGAGTTTAACATTGTACTATACAGCAGTGTCTTCCAAGCTGAAGTCCTGGCAGTGACGAAAGCGAAGAGCTAAGGGTTCTTGGTACACAGCACAACATACGACTCTGCTGGGTTCCCGGCCACAGTGGTGTCCCAGGTAATAAAAGTGCTGATGAACTGGCAAGAATGGGATCAGCACTTGATCTTAATCAAGCAGATTCAACTGTTCAAATCCCGCCCTGTAATCTTAAGAGGGTAATCGAGTTTCGGTTGGTAGACACCAACCACTAATCTATCAAACTCACTCACCAGACGTTGAATGGAGCCACTGCTCCTACGGGCCTGGTGAGTGGATGATCTATTCAGAGGGGGTAGAGGTAGAGATCACGCCCTTAAAAGACAACGGTGCGTTAACCCCTCCACAACCCGGTGATTATGCGCAAACAAACACTTCTCCAACACCTTAATGGGACCAACTTAACAAAGCTACCACATACACCAACCACTGATTTATCAAACTTACCCGCCAGACGTTGCATGGAGCCATTGCACCTACGGGTCTGGCGGAGGAATGATTTACCTGTTGGGGGTAAGGGAGGGGCTCACGCTCTAAAAACACTATGGTGAGCTGGCCTATCCTTTGCCCGGTGATTGTGTCGACGGGCTCTCCTTATCTGACCTAACTGGGCAGTCGCTGGCACCAACCACTGATTTATCGTACCCAGCGCCAGACGTTGCATGGAGCCACTGCTCCTACGGGTCTGGTGTGGGGTTGATCAATCCAGTGAGGGTAAAGGAAAGGGACACGCCCTTAAAAGACAATGGTGTGTCAACCTATCCTCAACCCGGTATTTACACAGCGACTGACACTCCTTCAATCAATTTGTAGACGACTTTTCCAAGCTTCAGCTTGTAAGAACGGTATTGACGCCCTCTACGGGCTATGTCATTGGATTTATCATTTGTTTCTTTTATGGGGATTAATCCACATAATTTGCACAAAAAAACTCAAACATTTATTTTAGTTCTTCGATTTGTTTTTGGCTAAAACGTATGCAGTGTTATAAAAACTGTTCTAGGGATAACATGTACATTCGAAGTTTTATCAAAACCATTTCAGAGGTTTTTTTTTAGAAAACTTAAAAAAAACTGAAATTTTTCTATGACCGCTATCTATCCAGATAGCAAAAAATTGAATGTTTCACACCAAATTTGAAGCAAATTCACCGATTCGCTTATGCTCTAGCTCGATATAAATCGGGACCCAAACAAACCGACGGACGTCTTGTGTCAAAAATTAGTTTTTGGACTTCTACATTATCGTAATGTTAGTTTTGATTAAAACCTCGAATTTTGTTTTTGACACAAAACCAATAATTGATCTATGTGTATAGCAAGTAAAAATGGAATTTCAGGACGAAATCGGGTCATTTTGTAAATCGGAACAGATATCGGCATAGGGTTCAAAAATCGGGACTGTCCCGCCAAAATCGGGACGTCTGACAGCCCTACGAGCACGCTAAGTCTTAACTCTTAAGCAAGCTGTCTGTTCCCCACGCCACATTGGCTTCCGCCCTCTTTCACATGTGTGCTTAGCCTGAGGTGCGGTCTTCATCTACTCCGTTCTTCCCCCTGACGTAGATTTAAAGATTTTTGGCCGAGAGAGTTGGTATTTCCTCTACACGAACATGATCCAGACCCTGGATTATTGAACTTTTTTTTCATAGGTTAGTGTCGCGGAACAGCCCGTAAAGTTCACAGTTGTGCAGTCTCTACTACTCAGCGGATGAGATCAAAAATTAGCGGGAGCATTTTTCTTTCAAAACAGCCCAAAGTGTGAACTATTTTTCGGGAAATTATTGAAAAATAATGAACGAAGTTAGCTGTGTCTAACATGTTTTTCTGTCATCATTTCTTCACAAATGTTCTGCTTAGAAACGATAAGGTTCTCGTCTCTGCTCCATATGTACTCTATTGGCCTATCTGAAATAAATTTCAATGAGATAGACAACGATTTTGTAGAGTTCAACTTACAATTTCAACTTCTATGGTGGTGCATTGAAGTACGCGCACATATAATTACTTGCTCTGTTTAAGCCTGCCAAGCTGTAAAATGTTTTCCCTTGTTTTCTCATCGCGCATAATCGTCCATGATCACTAAAAACTTTGACCTTAGATCCGTCTGTAAAGAGTTCGTTCTAAAGGTGTTAAATCACAAGATCTCGGTGGCCAATTATGATCACCTCTTAAAACATGGTCAGGAATTTTATTGCAAAATTGCGATTACTTCGTTTCTTTGAAATAAACGTCGTCTATATCAATATCTTCCTATTCCGGCCATAAAAAATCAATAATCATAGCCCGCTAGCGCAATCCATTCACCGTTACAGTTGCACTAGCTTTATTTTCGAAAAGTAAGCTCCAACCACGCCGCCATTGCCAGCCCAAAAACAGGCACCAAACAGAGACACGTTGAGGATGGAGAGGCTTTTCAACAATCATTCTTGAATTTTCTGAGCCCCAAATGTGACAATTCTTCGAATAGGCCTCATTACAGAAGATGATATTTCGATGAAAATCCGGATCATTTTGATGCATTTCAAGGACCCAGTCAGCGAAGATACGACGTTGCTGGAGATCGGCCTACTTGCGTTCTTCTGTTAACTGAACTTTACAAGCCTTAAGATTTAAGTCTTAAAATGCAAAATACGGTGTAATGTCGTTATTGCCTTATTCCAAAGATCGATGAAGAATCGACAAACTTGGATTTACGTCAACACTACGGGCTAAAGCAGCAATATTCTCAGTTGTGCGTCGCGACGCACACGGTTTCGATTCTTCACATCACTTGTTTCCACCACTTTTTTTATTACCGGCCTAGAAGGTTTTACGACCGACGCACGACCCAAAAGTAGGTACTCTAGTTTTGCGAACTGTGACTGCAATATGTTCACCATTGTTGTAGTGAATTTTAACAATTTCAATGCGTTGTTGAAGCGTGTATCGTTCCATTTTTAATAATGGCGTAGTTTTTACTTGTCAAATGTCTAAAGATGACAGCTTCAAAAGTGACAGCTACCCAAATAGCGGTAGGACTGGCCACGAGACGAGAAAAGTTTCGGTCTCGCATGACGAGACCGAGACTGCCTTTAAAGCCAACGAGACGAGACCGAGACAAGACTGTATATATTTGGACCGAAATTTACAGAGAGTAATAAATTAAAAAATCCAATTTCAGTTAAATATTTATTTTCTTCTGCACGTATTCAAACTATAATCGAAAATATTTCGTTGCTATTTTTAAGGGGATGTCCGGAAATCGTATTTTTCGGAGACGAGACTTAATTATAAGAGGCCGACACGAGACCGAGACGAGACCGAGGCGAGACTGAAAATTTTAACGAGACGAGACTTACAAAAGTCTAGCACAATTTCGTCTCGTGGCCAGCCCTAAATAGCGGGCTATTTGAAATGAAACCTCATATTGGAAAACCATTTACAAAATGGAATTCGGGAATCAGGACTTCGGACTGAAAATTACAGAAAATCACAGAAACTCAAAGTAAAGGAACAGACCTATTGTTTATTCTATGAGTTTATTTTTATAAAAATAATAATCATTTAAACTAACCTTTCTTATTTATTTTAATAAAAACAATTAACAAAATAACACTTTTAAACCGTATCGATACACCAATCTGCAAAAAACCTATCGAAAATTGGCGCGTTAAAAATTGAAATGTCATTTCCACATTTGCTTTCGATTTCGTAAAAAGGGCGAATGTAAAACGAAAGAGGCGAAAGTGAAAGCAATAACGTCAAACCGCATTTTTGCCACCTAAAACGATTCGCTTCGTATTCCCTAATCAGGCCACAGGTCCCAGCGCCCTCACTTCTTTTCGGATATTAGCATTTAGCTGTTGCACGGGTCTTGACTTACCTTACTTTATAGGTAGCCCCAAAGACACAAATCTGGAGTGGTTAAATCGAGTGAACGCGTTGTTTTCTCGGGACAATTCTTGAAAACACCGAGTGTACTTTTGGATCATTTGCTTTCAACTCTCGAATCAATTGAATCTTATATGGAAAGAGGTGTTACTGCCGTAAAATTCCTTGCAAAGACTGCCTAGACATCACCAACTGCTTAAAATGTCGCCTGGTGGAACCTTGAGGGGTTTTTCAATACTCACATCATTTACACGAGGTATTGCAGCACACGGAAGATCACAGACAGGCCCTTGTTGACGAAAATGCTGAACCAATCGGTTAAATTGTTGGATCATTGGCCGTATTTCGATATAATCTTGGTGACTTTCGTCGACTTTCAAAATAAAATTGAACAACTTTCGTTCATTGTTTCGTGCAGAGTCTTTCCATCTTAAATTCACCAAATTTTTCAAAGTAAATTCTGAAAAAAAAAAAATCGTAAGCAAAAAATAATTCAACAATAAATCATATCGTTACTTATGCGCCAACCTGTATTAAGATGTTCTCTTGATCGTACTTTGAGGCTTCGTTTCGGGCCTTGTAATCTTGGGAAATGTATGTTTACTTTTGAATAGACATGACCCTTTATTTCCTTGATTGAGCGGTTGTTATGTTCCCTTTTTTTCTTTCTGGGAAGCTGGTGTTCATCTCTTCTCTTTCGCTCGTATAGCTTGCGAGAATTTTTTTTTGTGTACATCTTTTTTACCGAACGTGAAAAGCAGCACCTTTGGTGGTTTAATGACAATGTTCCATGTTGCCTAACAGTAGCCCGTAGCTAAAAATAAAAAAGTTTTTTTTTTAAGTCTACTGCCTCTTGCGAGGAATTGTCAAATCCTCCAAGAGTATCGAATGTCATGAATAAGTGCTTCTCGTCTAGCCGTTCGGATTCGGCATAAAATTGTAGGTCCCTTCCATTCCTGTCGACATGTGCACACAGGAATGGTTGCGAGTTGTTAGTCACTAGGCCCTGGTGCTTCACGAGCTGTTGTACCACACACTTCATTTTAATTTATTATTTTTTTTTTCAACATAAGCAGCATTCAATTTACCTTGCAAAAACGTTTATTCGAAATCCTTTATTCTTCAAACTTTTTGTATGTAACTTCTTTCTTAAGTTAAATAGAAAATAATTGCTCCCTGGAATAAAAAAAATAAAAAAATGAAAATAAAATCTACAAAACTAACAGGTTATAGTATGAAACAATTAATTGAACATAAAAGGTGCTTTCTAACATTATTAATTTTGAAAAGGATTTTCCCGGATTTGTCATAGCTTCAGTTGCAGTTATGCATTCGAGTTCCCAGAACAATATACATAAACACACATATGAAAGCAATAAACTTCTAAAAGCACCTATTATTCCCCAGAAAAAAAAATATCTGGATTCTTTGTCGTCGTACTTGAGAGCTATCTGTGTATGTATTGTATTATATCCTTGCAACAATTAAATGAAAGAAGAATAATTTTTGAAATATTTTCTTCTGGGAATTTCTTCGTATTTTATAAACGAAAAGATAGATGGCGCAGGGACATAAGCCCCAGGGGCATAGAACTTATTACAACACCCGCGCGCGTTAGTTCTTTTTTTTTTTTTTTGGACTAACACCCGCGGGGGATAGTTCCGTGGTCTTAAATGCACTGCATCCTAAATGATAAGAAAGGAACAGTTAAATATTTTTGTTGGCTTTGAAATGTTCCAAGTTTTGTCATTTGATGATTTCTATTCATTGGGACATAACCCCCAAAATTTTTATTTGGGCCTTGGGTCTCACTTGTGTGGGACTTATTCCCCAAATTTTATTTGGGCCTTATGTCCCACTAAAGTGGGGCATTATCCTGTTATGGAATGATAAACTTGGTTGTTGAAAGTACCAAGTAGAATGAGTTCCAGTCATCGTGGTACGACAAAGCGATTTGGATGAAGTTTTTTGAGTGTGTTCTTATAAGTGATAAAAATGTTTAAAAAAATCCTTCAGTAGAAAAACGCCTTGCCACGCCCACTTTTCTTATATCTTTGTTTATCGAGAATGGCTGAAACGATTTTGATGAAATTTTCGTACTTTATACATATCATCAGGTTCAAGCGCGGCTTGGATATTGGAAAGACCCAGCAGCATGGGGATGGCATACAAATTTTCAAGGTTGGACACCTTGGAGAACCACCATAGTCCTGCTGCAGAATCACTCCTCAAACTCATAGCATGTAAATTTACCAAAAAAACCCACTTGTGGCTGCCGAAAAGCTGGCTTGAAATGTTCAGTGGGGAAACCTGACAACAGTCGTCAGATTTTTCGTGTAAGTGAAGACAACGAATATTGTTCTTAAAAAATGTCTTAATGTGTATTTGGCCTAAAGGAGAGACAACTTAAAAACAAAAAAAAACGTGCCGTAAACGTACCTCTAGGGTGATTTGGAAATGTGCTCAATCAAGAAGCTCGGATTTCCCGCTACCTTATGCAAACTAATATATTACATAAAAGTCTCGCTCGCAAAAGCAAGATCTGATCTTTTAGAAACAGTTCAGTTCAAGTTCTAGATTTTAGAAAATTGGGCGGATTTTATTGAAAATAAATTTTTTATCTTTGTCAGCCTGTTAATATTTTTTTCTATTCAATCAGTGGTAAAATTACTCTTTTACTGGACTATATCTTTATCAGTTTTACCAATAAAATCACGTTTTTCCTGATTCTATTTTTTTCAAGACGAATGTGCTGGTTGATCAGCAGTCCTTCGGCGTAAAACTATTTACAATTGATGCTTGTAAAGGTGATGTCGAGTACATTTGTCTGTCAGCACGTAGTGAGTGACAGATTTCCCAAAAAAGTGCACCAACTGCTTTATATCCCAATGTGTACAATTGTACTTATGTATGTATGCCGTTTATATTTTTTAATTATAAATATGTACATACATTACATATGTGTGTACATTTTACATATGATTACGTTAAGCTATGTCCATCAAACCCTCGACAGACGCTGCCAAAAATACTTAATTGTTGGCGTTAAGGTAACCATAAACTATGAAAGAAAGTTAACCAATTATTTTGAGTCTTGGAACAAGTGCATTTGAGGTATCACAAAAGTGCACTAATTCCCAAAATTCCAATTATTACAAACCAATAAATAATTCATGCTATAAGACAAAGTGCATTTTAAGACGCATCGTAAAAATGCACCTTTCCAAAAAAAAAATTGTCTAAACCTAAAAAAAATATTTCAATATTAGATTCAATCCTCTTTGTACCAAATAATATATAACGTTGCACCGTCCTGAAGGTGACGGATGGACACTTAAAAAATGTATTGGACGCTCATGTATTATTACTTTGCAAAAAATAATACATTTCATAAAGCACGGCCTTATGGCCCATATTAAATGTTGGTATACAAAGTATAAACCCGAATAAGATTATAAAAAAAAATACGTATTATTACCTATTACTACAACACCAATAAAAAACGACTGAACCAGTAAAATTGAAAAATATTATAAACGAATACAAAAATTTATTTGATGTAAACTGTCGATTTCGAGGAACTAGCAAATACCGAGTCCTAACTACTACTCTGTAGTCGGTACCAATTGGACAGAACTAGGGCTTAGTACTTTTGTGAAGAAATCACTTGGTACCGATTTGAGTATAAGAAACTGGTCTAATAACCAGGAACTAGGTGACTTTGAGGAGCTAGCTAGTACCGAGTTCTAACTAATACTCAGTACCAAATTGACAGGACTAGGGCTTAGTACTTGTGTGAAGAAATGAGTTGATACCGATTTGGGTACTAATTTTATGCCTAGTGCCGGTCCTAGCGTTAGTACTCTGTGAAGAAATTGGCTGTAAGTCTACTGGACTTTTGAATAGACTCTCTCAATAAGCCCCCTGAGTCTTGAATCCTAAAACTGTCTATCCTGACTTTCTGTTACTTCCAGTAGGTATTAAGCTCGATATTTTTATGTCAAGAAATGAGTGTGAATACCTTGCCAGAGGACAATTGCATGTACGTCATGAAAACCGAATTTTACACAATGGAATTTCGTGTCAATCGAACACCAATTAGAAGATTCTTTTTTGAAAGCCCTTAATTTAAACTGCTGCGGCATCCGGCATCTAGTGAGGAATTGCAAAATGCACTCAAGTTTATTTTAACATCGCGTATATCACGTTGTATGGATATATTGTGTGTGTGTGTTTGTGTAATTGTTGGCCGGCAACAAAAGTTGCCGCGATATTACACTTCAAGTATTCAAAGGACGACGATGCCGTCGACGACGACGTGTTAATGTACCTGCGGATTGACTTTCCACTCGACACTAAAGGTGACATGTACAGTAAGATACACTACACATGCACGTCCTGCTACAAAAGAGGTTGTTAAGTAACATAAATGTGCATATACATCCATATATGCATAGGTGGTGGTAGGTATGCTGCTTTAGCTGGTGGCTGAGTGGCACGTCACCAAGGAGTAGGTACAATGCACTTGACACAAAGGAGAATACCCTTTGTACATAGTATCCTTTTGTGTATCCTCGGTCATATGACACTTGCTGATTGGAAGTGTACCTACCTCAACTCCTCACCTCACTTTCATTACAGAGGTACCAAGGAGATAGCATGCGAGGCATTATTTCAAGGTTTTAATCAAGCTCAAAATTACGATGCTAGAGAAATCCATTACGTTATGAACGAGACATGATGCCAGTAATAAATTATTTATAACAGAAGTTATAATCGCCATGAAAATTACACGTATATCAGAACGTGCTTTGCGCGGCTTAAAAGCAAAAAAACGCACTGCACCCGAAATATACGCCGTGGTGTGGTGGAGCGCCCTGGTCTTGTGGAGCGGTAGGATCAGTACCTCGGCCAAAAAAAAACAAGCTTAAGCTGGCCATAAACGACGAACATGCTCGTTTGCTTTACATTTCATTCATACATTCATTTCTTGTTGATTCTTCAAAGCGTAAACATGTGCGAAAAAGAAAAAAAATCCTGGCTGACCGTAGCCATTGTTTTTCTTCCGCGATTTGAACCCGGTGATATACCCAGAAAAAAATGAGAATTGCTCGCGAACATGCCCATACATGACGAACACCGAAGGAAACGAACACGAGAAAATCGAAATTTTTCGCCAACGGCGAGCGGTTCGCGAACCACCCCATAGACGACGAAAATATGGCGAGCACGAGCATGTTCGTCGTTTATGGCCAGCTTAATATAAAATTTTCTAAAAATATAAACTAGATTTCATAGGCTAATGAATAAACATAAAAGTAAGGAACAATTGCATTCAAGTATTTGTGATATTACTTGAGTAGAAGCTAAACTTACTGACAACAACCGGAGTAAGGTATTTCGAGATTTTTGTTAAGTTAAACCACCTGACTCAGCTTGTAGACCGCTGTAGTTGCAAGTCAAGCCGCCAACACAATGGACTTGTTCCTTACCTCTGATCCTGATAAATACACTATAAGTATATTATCGCCTCTGGGCACATCGGCCCACTGTGTAATATCTGCAAATTTCCCGTCCCAATAAAACCCAGTTAAAGAAAAAAAAAATCAAAAGGGACGGTCTCAATGATTTCTTCAGGAGCTTTAACTTGCCACTATGTTTCCTCGATATGATTACAATTGTAATTCTTTGCGGAATGAACAATTTTATCCCGAACAGGGAAAAATCTATCAAATCAAAATCTATCGAATCAAAAGAAATCTCATGGTTCGATTTGAGCTGTGGAGATGTTATCAGGAATTGAAAAGTAAGTTTCCGTAGTTACAAATCGAACCCCGATAAGGAAAGGCGCAAGAAGTTCCAACAAGCTCAAAAGACCTGTAAAGGTCATATTCGACGAACCAAGTTTTTACATGACCAACATTTGTGGCAAACAACACAATATGGTACCGGTAATAAATTATTAAAAATACGTAATACTACGTCATCGTGGGGTGCGTCGTCGGTACCAACGCTCGTCTACAAGAACACTCCTTTTATTAGCTCACTATAGAAAAAGGCAATTTACTTGCAGCTCAGTGTACTGTTAACTCGACGCTGACAGAAAGTACCATGAATCCTCCTGTACTTGAGAGAGCGAATGATATTACGGGATGAATCTTCTTTCGCTCTCGTGCAATTGCTAAAGTTCTGAAAGATCTGGACAAATCCGCTAGCCCGGATAATATCCCTCCCATTGATCTGAAGAGGTGTTCTTCAATGCTGGCAAAACCACTGCGTAAGCTTTTCCATTTGTCCTATTCTACTGGTCTCCTTCCGAGTGGATGGAATACAGCATTTGTCCAGCCAGTCCCTCAACAAGAAGGTGTATCTTCTTCATCCTCAAACTATCAACCAAACGCACTTACGTCCCTTCTTTCAAAGGTCATGGAAACGCTCATCAATTTTCAGCACAAGGAATATCTCGAAGAACGAAAGCTTCTTAATGACCGGCAGTACGCGTTCGTAGCAATAGGTCCACTGGTAATCTGAAAGTTTATCTCACTGAGCAGTAAAAGAAATCCTTAAATCGTTTTGGAGAAAGTAAGACTGCTTTCACACAAGGAAACTGAGTTGCCGGCAACTGGGAGTTTGTAGGCGAGAAGGGCAAGAAGTAAGGGGAATGAAAAAAATCTCCCCGGTCAACGTTTGAGGAGATTTTTATCACATTCCTTTTCACACTGTCCGTAATGTGCGTTCAGCCGATAGACTTTATATGGAAAAAAAATCTCTGGCAATTCAGTTTCCTTGTGTGAAAGCTATAAGGCAATTAAAGAAAAACGTCAACAAAATCTCCAGCAACTGGTTCCTGTGTGAAAGGGGACTAAGATTTATTACGCTTGATATTCCCAAAAGGCGTTTGATAGAGTTTGGTATTAAGCTATCTTATAAAAATGCGGGCGAATGAATCTCCTCTTTTTCGTTAGATAAGAAATCATCTTTCGGCCCGTTCGATACAATTTGATTTGGACGTTTTCAAGTTTGAAACTTAAAAAATAAATGCTGATGTGTCCCGGGTTCCGTTTTGTCTCACACTCTTTTCCATGTTTTCATTTTAACAGTCTTTTGTCTGAAACTTTCGAGTCATCAAACTGTTTCGCTGAAGACAGTTGCCTCAGCTTTTCATATTTATTTGTAGATTCACATCCATGTCCTTCGGATGTGGAGCTACACCGGCAGCATATGATAAGCTCATTAAACTAGTATCTTGAAATCATTTTCCAATAGGTATTCAAGAACCGCGTATAATTTAATGCTTCAAAAACTCAATGCTGTCCCCTAGCGAAACACTTCTTATGTCTATCTATCCATTAGTGGCGCTTGCATCGAGGAAAGTAAACAGCTTTCAGTTCTCGGTGTGTGTAAAACGGACTACTATTTGTAGAATGACCACATATTCAACGTCGTGGTCAAAAACACTGCGGAGTGTTTAGGTTTTCTTTGAAGATGCAAGAAATTTGTCTACCCTTCTTATCTGGCTGTGATCGTCCAAAACTTGAGTTAAATTCTCACATTTTGGGCAGGTGCTCCGTCAAGTTCAACTCACTTGAGTCTATTGGATATAATACAAAAGATAGCTTTAAAAATAAAAGTCGAAAGACCTATAACGTACATATTTACATCTCTCGAACAGCGCCTCCGTAGTGTATTATGTCTTTCATTATTTTATAGACATTTTTATAAACAGTGTTCTTTTGAAATAGCCGCCAATTGCATTCCTCCTCTTAAACAATTCGACCGTAATACTCGTGCTTCTAGGAATTCCCATCAGTTTACCCAACTTCGGCAATATGTATTGTTTAGAGATTCTTTCTATAGTCATAGCACAAGAATGTGGAATGTTTTTTTATGATCTTACAAAACTCATCGTAACATTTTGTGGAAAGATATAGGAATGACTGTAGTAGCCCGTAGCGTAATGGATAGTGCGTTCGACTGTCACGCTGGAGGTCTGGGATCGCTTCCCAGCCTCGACCACCTAAAAAAGGCGCAACCATTCCTGTGTGCGCCTTTCGACAGGAATGGAAGGGACCTACAATTTTATGCCGAGTCCGAACGGCTAGGCGAGAAGCACTTATTCGTGACAAGTGATACTCTTGGAGGATTTGTCAATTCCTCGCAAGAGGCAGTAGCCCTGAAAAAAAACTTTTTAGTTTTTAGGTGGACGAGGCTGGGAAGCGATTTCAGCCTCGTCCACCTAAAAAACTAAAAAGTTTTTTTTCAGGGCTACTCCAAGAGTATCACTTGTCACAAATAAGTGCTTCTCGTCTAGCCGTTCGATTTCGGCATAAAATTGTAGGTCCCTTCCATTCCTGTCGAAAGGCGCACACAGGAACGGTTGCGAGTTGTTAGTCACCAGGCCCTGGTTCTTCATGAGCCGTTGTGCCACCCGATTTTTTTAGGAATGACTAATTCAGAACCTCAAGTCTTTAAGATGACGGATCGAAAAAGATTTGTTTGTTAAAAATTGACGAAAATATACACATTTTGCTTCATTCCAAGACTTCATTATTTTGTGTCCGAATTCCAACACCCCAACCTTTAAACTTCATCATGAATCTAACGGGTTGAGTGTGAAGTAATGCCCGTCCGTCGCGACGTCAAAAAAATATGATTAACCACGAATGGAATTTCTGATTTTGTTTTTCGCCAGTACAATAGTCGGAAATTTCACTAAACCAAATAACCGGAAGTTAATTAAAACTTCTTATCCAACTGCTGCATACACCTTTTGTCTCCTTTTTTTATTTTTTTTTTTATTAAGAAATTTTCTTTTTGATGTGCAAAACAGTAAGTTTAAAATTGTCTTGCTTTAAAAATAGTTCGTAGGTAAGGTGGGTGTGTACATGCATAAATAGCCCCTCGCAAGAACCCATAGTAATGGTATAAATCAAACAAGACTTCCACTCACCACTCCACCAACTTGAGAGGCTACTGGAGGCTAAGTCCTTAGATTCCTTTCCTCTAAATAGGATTCTATATTTGCCAAGAAAAATTCCGCAGTCAATTGTAAAAATCGAAGAAGATCTTGGGTTAACTTTTTTTTCTTTTCTGTTCTTCTTCAATTGACTGCTACTGGGCAGAAATTCAAATTTTAATTGCATATTCGTTTCGTCCTTTTGGCGCGACATGCTGAGTATTTAGATTGAATTCCACCAAACAAAAAATATAAAAACCGGATCCCATTGAGTTAAGTTCTTATCGTTTTTACTTGAGAAATTGTTGAACAGCGTTTTCCATTATCCTAGAAATAATATGCCCAAGGAGGGATTTCAAAAAATTAACATTTTCACACAAAGATGTCTCTTTGTTATGGAAGATGATGGTACTCCTTTCTTCCTCGCCTATATACGAGTTTAACTGAGATGAAATTTATCTCAACGTTAGAGCTGTCTATTGGGAAATTTTAAATAAATGTATGTAGATATAATATAGTTGGCAAAATGCGAATACTCATCATCCACTTCATGGGACTCCTTACGTTTTTTTTTTTTATATTCAAAGGAAGTGAAATAATAGTTCAATCTATTCCTACATAATACATCCTCGATACAATGCGTGTATTATGTATGTAGATTATTCTTGGCAAAAAGCCGGAATAATTTCTTTTCCATCGCATCTCAAGACAATTGAGCCCTAGAGCTTTCTTCATGCTTGAAAAAAAAGCTAATATGTGCAGATACTTTCGAGGCAGGCATCATTGATTGCATAAATCGATATGACATCGTTGAGAATGAATGAATGAGCATATACGGCTACTATTGTTCGATAGTGCACACCGAGCCTTGGAAAAGTCTGCATCGCATTGTTACGATTGTCTGATCATTGATGCTCAAGCAGACACATTAAAAGATACGTTTTAAAGAGTATCCATCCACCTGTCCTTCCTTTCCTAAATAGATAGGTACTTCATTGTATTTGTGTATTGTGTTGGAAACTCAATGAATCAACCTTTCATCGAATTCACCCAAATAGTCCGATTTTGTGGCAAATTCCAGTGATGATATCTTTTTATAAGGATAGTGGACATAATTTAATGGAATTTGGAAACTATTGTGTTCTGTTCGAGAGGAAGTGTAGTATCCAGGATATTGAGAGACAGAGAGAGAGAGATTACGTTGATTGTGATGCATACAATAGAAATTGACGATAAGAAAGAATTTTAATGGAAGAAAATTCCATTGATGCCTTTGTGAAGCTTGATAGCTGCTACCTGTATGATAAAATAAGGATTATTTCTTACCAGTTTTGATGAACAAGAACATAATCGAATTTATAGTATCTTCAAATTGACTCAGCTTTTATATATTTTTTTCTTTTTATCAACTGGATGTTCTACAAATTAAGTCAATTTAATTTCTTAATGGGTGGCAACGGCAAAGTGTATATAGCGGGCGCAGGGACATAAGCCCTAGGGACATAACGCCCAATTTTAATTTTTGGGGATTATGTCCCACTTTAGTGGGACATAACGCACAAATAAAATTTGGGGATTAAGACCCACCCAAGTGAGACCCAGGGCCCAAATATTTTATGTTAAAAATGGGACATAGAGCCCCAATTTCTAAAAGTTAAAAACCGTAAAACGTTTGCGCATTTCAATACAGTAAAAAAATTTGGGCGCCCACGGAAGTGCAGTACAATAACGCCCACGGAATTATCCCTCGCGAGCAGTGGCGTACGCAGGGGGTCTTAAGGGGCTTGAGCCCCCCCCCCCCCCAAGCAATATGGTGTACTGGGCTAAGATTTCATATATCATCGAAGAAAGTTTTTTTATTATTTTTAGTTCATATTTTATTGTTGTTAATTTGGAACTTTAGCAGTATTTTCAATTTTAATTTAAAAAAAAATCTATAGACATGGCTGTCGTACTGAAATCATTAGTTCATACCACACGTAATATTGAAACCCAAACAAAATTCCCTTGCAATCAGTCAAATTTCGCAAAATGATTTCACAAATTTAATTTTTTCCTCCTTTTCCCATTTAAAAAAAATCCGGAATGAAATAACGAATGCAGTGCAGTTAACATAATAGATTCCCTTGATATCTTCTCTTTTTTTTATTGCTTTTTAGTGGTCAAATGCTTTAATTATACTTAAACCAGTGTCTTCGCGCTCGTGAACGTAAAAATATTTTTAAATATCTGTAAACTGTATACTTTTTTTTGCCGAATGTTATTTCTAATTCTACGACATGAGGCATTATAAGAAAGCTGTAGTCAATTGATGACATTTCGAAAAACTGCCTTTAACGTGTATCAGAGGTAGATAATCTTCTCAAATTCTTTTTTTTTTTTACCGTATTCATTGTCCTTTTAAACTATTACGATTAGTTAAAACTTAAAAGATAACCTAAACATTTATTTTAGTTTTTGTCAATGCACTATTTTTGGCGTTCAATAATTTAATAAACTTCTATTTTGATAATTACAGCAATCGAATTGGAATAAATTTTTATAATTGATCTTATTTAAACTGTACTTAAGTAAACCATAAGTTTAGCGAAACCACTACGAAAACGCCCAAATAATAATTTGTGTAATGAGAATTCCCTTGAAAAATGTTACCATTTTTTTCATTGTATTTGTATAGCTACTGCTTCTGCTAACGTCTGTTCCTTTACTCTAAATTTCTGTGATTTTCTGCGTATTTTGTTCCCAAGTTCTGCCAATTTCATTTCTATTATATGAACTTGACAGGACTTTGGACTAAAAATCACAGAAACTCAAAGGAAATGAACAGACTTAATAAATGCATTGAAAAAATATAGGACTTGTAAAAGTTACGTTATACGCGGGTTTTTGGTTGTGATGTTGTCAGTTGGTGTACTTTCAGTTTAGGTGTAATAAACAGTACCTTGGTTATGAACTTATTTAAAGAAAAAACGTACATTTTATTTATTAAAATGTGAATACACTTTTCGCCTATACCCCTATTACCGTCGACGTTGTTTAAATCGAGTCCATAAAGCGGATTTTTGTCGAAGTGGATTTTTAAAAAAAATATTTGTTTACAAAGAAAGAAAGGTAATTTCATAAAATTCGCGCGAATTTTAAAATAAATACTCAATGGTCGAAAGTTTACCAATAGAAAAATAGAAATGTAAATTTGGAAAATTCGCGTGAATTTTCAAATTTTAAGGCTTAACTACATAGGCCTACTTTTGTACAAAAGTACAAAAGTGAGAAAAAAATATTTATTCTGAAGACACCTGCTTGCAAAAAAACAATGGAAAATTGCGCATGGTGGTTTAATTTATGTGTCTGAACAGCCTGTTTCTTAAGCGAGCATTTTAATTTCTCACTTTTGTAGAAAAGTAGGTATATGTAGTTAAGGCTTTACATTTCAATTTGTCTACTGTTATACTTTTGCCCATTGAGCATTTATTTGGTTGGTGAAATTTTAAAAAAATTAGAAATGTAAAATTTGAAAATTGAGTTTGTTCATTTTTTACATTTGTTGATATTTGTTGTTCAATGGGTTTTATTTGCATTTAAAATTGGATTTAAAGCCCTTCAGAAAAGGGAATTAACCCCCGCGGGCGTTAGTTCCAATTTAAAAAGGAAATAACCCCAGCGGGAGTTAATTTCTTTTGATTAATTCATAAATGCTTCTACTCAAATCACTGTTTAAAACAAACACTTTGAAAGCAGACCAACTGACAACATAGGCGCCTGCCTGGCGACTGAACATACCCTAAGCGGAGCGACGGAGTCACTTCAGCGGGACAGAGGACCCTTTTTGGGTTAAAATGGTTAAAATCCTTGAACCCGCGAAGCGGGCCACCCAAAGTAGGTACTGTTTAGTACACGAACTTTGAAACCAGACCGACTGTAAACATAGGCCTTATTACTTATGTTTTATCATTTGATGATTCCTATTTATTGGGACAAAACCCCCAAAATTTTTATTTGGGCCTTGGGTCTCACTTGTGTGGGACATATTCCCCAAATTTTATTTGGGCCTTATGTCCCACTAAAGTGGGGCATAATCCCCAAAAATTAAAATTGGGCTTTATGTCCCTGGGGCTTATGTCCCTGCGCCGATATAGCGTGTGGCTGCTTACCTGAAGGTTTGGATCGAGCCCCACTCTGGGCAGTATTCTTTTCTTTATTCTTCAGTTTCAACTGGATGCCAAATTTTATTTTATTTTATTCTCAATCAACTGTTCCAACAAAAATGTTTTCCGTTCCTTCCATTCGTTCTAAGAAGTGGGGTCTGGGGTGCATTGCATTTAAAAGGCCTTAACTCTTACATATAGTTCACATACAAAAAAAAAAAAAAAAAAAAAAATATATGCATTCTACTACCCCAGGAGAAATGTACAAAAAAAAGTCAATATGCCAACAAAATTCAAGTGAAGATTTTTAAACGCAATGCTTTTTATTTTCGTGCCGGGGTTAATAGGTTTTTTAAAGGTAAACTTTCGAAAATATCAGTTTTTCGCATATAACCCCGAAACGGCAAATGCTATTGAAAAGTATTGCATACAAAGCTTGTAGATCTTTCCATAGGATCATGAGTCACAAGATTTGCTACTTCAATAGCGTCAAATGTCGAAAATACGGGTTTTTTTGTATTTATGTTTTAAACGGCAAGTTTTTATTGAACAATATTATTTTATTAAAATATGAACATTATGTTACCTTATATTAGCGCACTTTAACAATTTTGTTTTTTTTTGAAGTCATAGTTTTAATATCATCATTATTTCAAAAAAACGCAGAGTCAAAAATATCAGTTCTTAGCCCTGTACTGTTATATGACGAATTTAATGGTAAATATTTTTAATCTTTTTTGTAGATTTTATTATTATCTAGACAAAATGTTATGGCACTTTTTTACGTAAAAAAGATCAGTTTCAAGATATTGTTACTTCAAAAATGGTCCAACTTCGAAAACGTAGTGTTTTTTAATAAAACTTATATGAAGCTATCTTTTCGAACTGTTGTTTTTACTAAAAAAAAATATATTTTTTTCTATAAGAGGGCATATAATGTAAAGGGTGGTCCAACGAAAGCGCACGATGTTAATTGTAAATAAAACAAAAAGTTTTCAGAGAAATATATTAATATCTAAGGATCTATGACAATTATGTGTGAAACAAAATATCGGCCAAATGCTCGCCACGTCTTCGGTGGCATACCCCTATCCGATGGTCCATATTTTCAACGACTCTGAGACATTGTTGAGGTTCAATTTCGTTAATGTGCCGAATTATCTCATCCGCCACGACATGAGATAACACGGCCATTGAATTTTTCGCGCAAAGAGCCATTGTTTTGTTGGCTGTGTGGTAAGTGGCACCATTCTGTTGGAAGCACATATCGTCCAGGTACATATCCTCAATTTATGGCCAGAAGAAGTCCGTTATCATGCGATAGCGAATACCATTCACGGTAACTGATTGGCCGACCTCATTTTCGAAGAAGTACTGCCCAATGACTCGCGCCGCCAGCCCATAAACCACACCACAAACAGTCACTCTTTGTAGATCGACATCGGCTCTTCAACAATCACTCGTGGATTCTCAATCAAATGAGGCAATTCTGCCGATTGTGGACACATATGGTCGATTATGCTGACCAAAAAAAGCACGAAGTGCACGAAATGCATTTTGATTTGAACCCCCATTTTCGTAAAAGGCTTCAACAATCTTAACGCGCTGCTCATTTGTGTATTACCTCTCCATGGTTGAATTTGTCAAACACTGAAACAAGGAAATGTCAAATTAAGTTGGACAAAAAACTTGACGTTAAGGTGTGACTCACAATAAACATCGTGCATTATAGTTGGACCACCCTTTACAAAGTAAGCCTTTAGATGTTTTCGAAAATATGACTCGTTTAGAAGTTATAAGTTAAAAATGAGCATTTTCTACATTCAACGTTTATTTAAATGTCGATGTCTTAACTTAAGTAAGTAGTAGTGTCTTCTTAACTGTAAGTCGTAGGAAAACAAGTTTTGTATGCCATACTTTTCCATAGCACTTACCGTTTCAGAGTAATGTGCGAAATACTCATATGTATTTTCGACATTCAACCTTGAATAATTATAGTAACGTCAATGCAAATACCATCAAGTGGTACACTGATGGATCGAGAACGACGGAATGGACTGGTGCGGGAATTTTTGGGCCAAGAACCAAACTTTCCATACCGATGGGACAGTCCTCTAGCATCTTTCAAGCTGAAGTTCAAGCGATAGGATCATGCGCAGGTCAAAATCTCGAATGAAATAACAAGAAACAAAATATTGCCAGTATGTCAGACAGCCAGGCCGCACTCAAAGCTCTGAGCTCCTACTCCATCAGCTCTAAGCTGGTATGGGAATATGTAGGATGGCTAAATTAACTCGGAAAAAATAACACTGTCACACTCCATTGGGTACCTGGCCACGTAGGTGTCCAGGGCAACGAAGAGGCAGACTCCCTAGCAAAAATAGGTGCAACAACTCCCTTAACGGGACCTGAACCATATTGCGGAAAAGAAGAAAATGTTATAAGAAACAGAATCAAAAAAGAAGAGGAAGCAATAAGATCCAAAACTTGGAAAGAACTCCCAAAGCTAAAACAGGCTAAACTATTACTTGGAAATTATAACCAATAACGTTTTACAGAACGGGTCTCTTCACTGGGCACTGCAAACTAAAAAGGCACCTTAGTATACTTGGCCTAGTAAGTAGTGCCACATGCAGATTCTGTGACACAGATGAGTAAACGCCGGACCACATTCTAGGTAGATGTAGCACAACTATGGACATCAATAACTTGATTTGAAAATAATATAAAAGAACGGAGTTCTGGCTTTCAAAAAATGCAAATTTTTTTGTTGTAAGTGTTGCTGTTGTTTTTTAATATTATTTTAAAAAAATGCCCCTCCTCTCTAAAGGGGGGAAGAAAGTACCCCCTTTATGGCCAACACCTTTTGTATTGTGTTCTTTACAAAAAAAAAAACATTTATCATTTTTTGACGCCATATGAAAACAACTCTTGCTAATTAAATTTTGCCTAATTTAGTATACATCTACTTTTTCGTATAGTTTCGGATATATAGAAAAAAAAAAAGGAAATTAAAACCCCTTTCTTAGCCCCACGACATACATACATGATGAAATAACAGTGAATGAATGTGTATTTACCTTTCTTGTTTTTTCCAGGTAAATTGGTCAGAAAACATTCAATATCTAAGACAATTACAGGTTTTTCAGATTTGTTGATGTACCCCCCGCATCTCCTTTGTTATTGACCCTAGACAAAATGTGAATACATAATTTTATAAACAATTTAATTGTCTCAAATTAAGTAGTATAGACTTTTCTTCTAACATGCTAGGTTGTGCCAATACTCTAAATCTAAAGAGGGGTACCTTTAACCCCTCCTCCTCAGTTTAGCTCGCAGCGCTGGGCTGGGGACTTGGGTATGTTATACCTGGGGTTAGCCCCTACCATATACAAAAATAATCCAGAGGGCCTTCTTTTTTGGAATTTATTTTATAATTTTGATTCTTCGTCGACTGGGCTACGATTTGAGTTTTGCTTCATGTAATTAAAAAATCTGTCATTTGCTATCGTCTCGACGATATCGACTGCTCGATACCTATTAAGCTATCGTCTTGGTGTGTTTTGTTTGTGTGTTATATTTTACGAGCCGACAGCAAATTTTGGAACTGGATGTATAATAATAAATATATTTATGAGGGTTTATAGGTGCAGCCTGGGTGCAGGTGTCGTCATATCGAAAGCATCATAGACTTATAATTTTAAAATTGCCACTAAATCAAACAACAAACAAAAGGAAATTTCCTATCGATGACAGAACAATTTTTTATTTTTTTTTTTATTTCAGACATGTTTTTCAGAGGCTCTCAAACTACAACAAACGAGAACGATAGCCGACACGAGAGTAGACGTATTACGTGAAGCAATCTATTGACGATATCGTTTCTAACTATCGTCTGGACGATAGTCGTTTGAAAAGTTACGTGATGAGAGCCCAGATCTTAACTCACTGGGGTGGGGAGTGCGTTAAATGACTGAACCTCTGGGTTAAATGTGAAGATTTTCCTCTACGCAACGCAACCACCTCAATCGTTGGGCTTTACACATTTTTAAATAATTCTACAGAACTCCTACAAAAAAAAAAAAACATTTCCATATACTATTCAATATTATTAGATTCATTTTCTTGCCAATAGGATGATATAGAATAGTTTTGCTCTTACCAATATTGCAACCATAATCTCCTTATACCAAATAGCATCTAGAAACTTCTTTGGCATCCTAGCTCCCCATTGAAGTTAATTTTTCCTTGTTCTGGCTCCATACCTGAGGTACTCCTTTCCATCACCGGAAATTATCTTTAATTGTGCAAATTCCTCAATAGACAGAAACAGATGCCTGGATATGAATACGAAGTTTGATTTTGAAATTTTGCCCTAGGTGATTGCCTTCGTTTGTTCATATTCGTTTCATTTCTGAGAGATCGTGGTTGTACCTAGTTATTTCCGTATTGGGATATTAATTAATGGTTGGCGTTTTGGACTGTCGAGCTGGATGAATGAAAACCATCGAAAGATATCATTTTGACGATTTCTGTCTTTAACCATGGATGTGAGAGATACAGTTGGGTGATTGATGTGGGTCGAGTCCCCGGCCCGGCCCAAGTAAAAACTAGTAAATCAAGTTCATGGCACAAGGGATGGGTCAATAAATGTACAAACAAATGGCACATCTGCTAAAAAAATCAAAGTTGGGATTTTTAAAAATTAAAGTGAAGATTTGTAATCTTTATTTTAGTATAAGAAATACTTTCGCGAAAGTCTTTTACCAGATCATGTGTGCGCGTCAATAGTTTTTCAAGGTTGAATGTCAAAAATATCATTTTTTTCGCATACAGCTCCAAAACGGTGAGTTCTGTCGACAAGTATAGCTTGGCATGGTGCACCAATTGTGCTATAATAAGAAATTCAAATAACTTTTTAATCGATGTATTTCATTTATTTTTTTCGTGGATAGAAAAACAATAAAATTTAATTTTAAATAAATAATTGTTTTTAAAGATGATAGACCGCAAATGACCTCCACGCACATGACCTGAAAATTGTTCATTCATCAAGGGTTGAAGTTGGGATCGCCTCAATTATTGTTTTAATGAACTGCTTCAATTCAGTCAAATTCCCCATAAAAAAAAAAGTCTCGTGCAGTCAGGTCAGGTGACTTTAGGGGCGAGCGAAAAGTGGAGTTCCTGGAAATTAATTTGTTTGGGAATTTTTGTTGAAGCTCCGCCATAATTGGTCTGGCTATATGTGCAGTTGCTCCATCTTCCTGGAACCAAATGCTGTTCAATGTGATACGTCTTCGGATCGGTTATGGGTAAAACAAAACTCATTCAACATCTTTAAATAACAATTCCCATTGGCAGTTACTGTTACATCGTTTTCTTCAAAGAAGTATTGCCCCACAATTCACCTTGATGAAACTGCGCAGCACACAGTGACTCGTTCTGGGTGCAGTTCCATCTCATGGAGCATTTCTGAATTAGATTCAATCCAAAAACGCCAATTTTGCTTGTTAACACTGCCGTTTAGTTGATCAAAATGGGCCTCATCAGACATTTACAAACAATTTATCAATATGTTGTCTTCTAAATACAAGTACCGGTAAGTACTAGTAGTTTTTTTTTAAGTACAAGTACCGAGGAATTATACTTGTAAATCTATGGGATTGTACTAACGTTTAACTTACGTCACAATGTATTTAATTGCTTTACAGCTCCATGAAACGATAAATTCGTTTTCGCCTCTCAAAAGCAACGACAATAATTATTGTTCCGCATAATAAAGGACTCATTACCGTGTAACGAAAGATGATTCGTACTGCACATTGTGAATTGGTTAAAAAAATAGTTTTTGATAAATTTCTTGTAATTTATTCTTTAAGATCACTGAAAACTCACCTTTTCTTTATTTCAAAAATAAAAATTACTATCCGCTTTGTGGAATTTCCAATTTTGCTTGGTATTCTTTTGGTGTTGGCCGTCATATTAATTATTCGGAATAAATTAAAAAAACAACAATAATGGTTACTTACTTAGGTCCTCGGACCTATTACGTCCGTGATGTTTCCCTTACGGGACATAGGGCCTCCACTACACCTACGCGCCATCGTGTACGATTTCTTGAAATATATTTCAGCTCTCTCCAACTTTTCCCCAGTCGTGCCGATTCCTGTTCGACCGTTCTTCGCCATGTACTTCTAGGCCGGCCCACTTGTCTTCCCTCCTGTGTGAGCGGGTTCCACTGCATTGCTTGAGATGCAATGCACCGATCGCCTTTTCGAAGCGTATGGCCAATCCACTGCCACTTTCTTCTTCGTATAATGGAGTCTATGGGCTCCTGACCCGTTCTCGCATGAAGTTCGGCATTGGAGATACGGTTGGGCCAGAAAATCCTCAAGATGTTTCGTAGACATCTATTTACGAAGGTCTGCAGCATTCTAGTGACAGTCCAAGTTTCCAAGTGCTGCAGCCGTAAAGCAGAACGGATTCAACATTGGAGCGGAACAGTCGTAACTTGGTCTTTAAGCTAAAAGAGTTGTTTCTCCATATTTTGGACATCATTCCAAACGCAGCCTTTGCTTTTCTGATTCGGCTGTTTACGTCCAGTTCAGTTCCGCCACCCGTAGAGACAATACTCCCAAGATATTGGAAATCCTCTACCATCTCTACCGGTTGTCCAGAAATATTTACTTGGATTGATGAGGAAGTTCCAAGGCTGATACTTTTAGTTTTTGCCGAGTTGATCTTAAGCCCTACGATTTCTGCTTCTCTCTCCACCCTTGTTGCCATTTGATGGAGATCCATGATCCTATGAGAGAGTAAGCATACGTCGTCCGCGTAGTCCAGATGTTTGAGGTGAGATTGCAGAGTCCACTGAATTCCTCCATTTCCACTTGACAAAGCTGCGTGCAGTACGTCACTTATCACCAACAGGAACAGTATTGGTGACAGTATACAGCCTTGCATAACTCCACTTTGGATTTCAAACTCGTCTGACAGCCTACCTTTGTGCAAAACGTGACACTTGGATCCATCATATGTAGCCTTGATAATAGCAATCAATTTATCTGGGATGCCCCTCCTGCGCAAAGCAAGCCAAATAAATTCTCTATTGACACTGTCGAACGCCTTTTCAAAATCGATGAAAAGCAGGTGAAGTGGTGATCGATATTCAACGCACTGTTCGATGATAATCCGCAAGGTGTTGATGTGATCCACACAGGAAGATCCAGTGCGGAAACCTGCTTGTTCGGCGTCGAGTGTGTCTTCGAGGTGGTCTTTAATTCGGTCCAAAACTATCCTTGTTATTATCTTGGCTACTGCAGGCAGAACGCATATTCCTCTCCAGTTTTCACACTGTGTGAGATCTCCTTTCTTGACAATCATTCCTTTTTTCCACTCTTCAGGAAAGCTCTCTGTTTCCCAAGCTCTCTTAATAAGTGGGTGCAGTAGCTCGCTCGACGTCGTTGGGGCTGCTCCTAAGAGCTCTGCAGGAATACCGTCAAGTCCAACCGCTTTGTTGTTTTTCAGTGCTTTGATGTTGGTGATAACTTCTTCTTTACTGGGGGGTACGGTTCGTATTCGGGAAATTGTTACTTCGGGTAGCTCAGTGGGAATAGGGTTCACTTCACTGGCGAAAACGCGGTTTAAAACCGCAGAAAAGTGTTCCCTCCACCTTATGAGCTGGTCCTCATCCGAAACAATAATGGTTGATCCCGACCATTTTGTTGAATAAGAAAACACACAATTCTTAATCTAAATATTTTGAATATCCAAAATAAATAAAGAAACATATTCACACTTTAATGCAAACCAAAAGTTGAAAATGACTTCTTGTGTGTCACAAATATCCCAAGGATATTTTAGAAACTGCAGGTTGGTCAACTCCTGAATTTCAACTCTTTTTCAGATTTTAAGTAGTCAATAAAATCATTTTTCAACATTCAGTTCAACTATGGACTTAAAGTCAACTTGTAAGTTGGTCAACTTTGGAGTTTTCAACAAGTTGAGCAATACCGAACAAAATGAGCTTTAATGTGATTTACAAAACATCTTCCCTTGTAAGTTTTATATTGAGTAGCATGCTGGTTTTTGTTCGGTAGTGACACACAGTGCTATTAAAAATGTTTTCGCATATTACTAAATTGTTTACTTCGACCATTCAATCTTGCTTTAGAAATTTCAAATAATTTCGGAAATTTTCTCACAGCACTATAATTATACCCAGAGGGAGAAACCATACTTTGTAAATTAATGTTTGTTGTGAACTAAATAAGATTATACAACCTGTGGTTTAAATAAAACAAAACTCTAGCTATATACATCATACTAAAGTACCTAAACTTAATACCATTATAAAATTTTGAAATTCAATAAAAGTGAAAAGTTAGCATATTACGCAGGGAACAGGTGATGTATTGTATATGTATATTAGGGTGGTTCTTATAAAGTTCGTTGTTTTATTTTGAATGACGCAACCCCCAAATTTGTTCTAAATAAATAAAAAATAACTTTAAAATTTTAGCTCATTTTATTAACGTTAACCCGTCCCCCAAGACGTCTGAAGTTTTATATGGGAAATCCCATGTATTTTTGTAAATCCAAATTTGAAAAATCTTAACTTTGGTAATGATTGATAAAAAAATTGAATTTTGGAACACATGTAGGTAGTCACTTATGTATAAAAAAAAATAAATCGGGTGGCACAACGGCTCATAAAGAACCAGGGCCTAGTGACTAACAACTCGCAACCATTCCTGTGTGCGCCTGTCGACAGGAATGGAAGGGACCTACAATTTCATGCCGAATCCGAACGGCTAGACGAGAAGCACTTAAACGTGACAAGTGATACTCTTGGAGGATTTGTCAATTCCTCGCAAGAGGGCAGTAGCCCTGAAAAAAACTTTTTAGTTTTAAGGTGGACGAGTCTGGGAAGCGAACCCAGACCTTCACTTCACTTATGTATATCATATTTTTAAAAATGTATCAGAAATAAATTTACAACAGTTATTTCTCTACTTATAGCCATTTAAACAAAAATATTTTTTCTATTTAATTTTAATTTTAATAAATGTTGCACAAAATTTTTATAATACATTTTTTTTAAACATGACAAAGTTATTTTCTTTATCAATCATTACTAAAGTTATAAATTTTTAAAGTTGGATGTACAAAAATACATGGGATTTCCCATATAAATCTTCAGGCATCTTGGGGCCGGCTTAACGTTAATAAAATGAGCTATAATCTTACAGGATTTTTTTTTTTGTATTTATTTAGAACAAATAAGGGGGAAGTGTCTTATTCAAAATAAGACAATGGCCTTTATAAGGACCACCCTAGTGTATATGTGTGTAGGTTAACATTTGAAGTGTTTTCGAAGAATAATTATATGAAATGATGGTAAAGTTTGTTGGTGGTAAAAAAAAACCACTTAAGGACAAGTGGAACAAGTTCTTATGTTATTTTGGGGGAAAAAAAAGTTAATAAATTGGAACATGTAACGATGCTAAGCGGTTTTAAATTAATTTGGGAGTTTATAAAAGTTTCCTCATATAGCTAAATACAAATGTAATGCAAATAGAACTGTCTTTGTTTGGATTTTAAGTGTTTTCGGTGGGCTGTATTTTGAATAAGTTTGAAAACTTAATAGAAAAAATAGCCAATATGAATTTGATCGCCTTTTGTGCTTCAAAACATGTTTTACTCGTTTTCTTGTTCTTCGGTAAATTGTTCGCTTAAAGTGTTTGAAATTAATAGAATAATGTACACTTACATTTTTTGTGTAAGAAATTTCGATGAAAAAAATAAATCGTTGACAAATATTAATCCTTCCTTTATTTTTGACACGTCCAAATTTTTTGTGATAAAATTTTCTGTTAAAAAATTGGAAAAATATGCTTTCGATTGTATTTTTGTATATTTTGTGTAAAACAATTTTCCCATCGAAATCATTTCTGCAATTAAGCTTATTTTTTTATTTTTAATTACGTTATTAATCCAAACTGAATTTGGGACATAAAACACTGAAGTTGGTCTCTTTGGGCTATCACACACTGGCTCAATTTTCAACCAGACTAACCTGGGGAAATGAAAGTTTGTAGGCGAGGAATGAAAGGATCAAAATGTTGCTCATTGTTTAGAGCGGAATAACAAAGTTTAATTACTAAAACATACACAGTTGTTTGTTTCTACAACTAAAGCCGGTTCATGTACACAGAATTTGCAGCTAGTTTTTCTCGCCCCCATATTTTTTAATTTTTCCAAAAAATTGAAAAAAATATTTAACGTTTTTTTTTTAATGTACATAAATACAAATTAAATTTTTTTAAACTTAGTTTGCTTTATATTTTCAAATTATTCCCATTTGCTAAAGTACCAAAAGTCGTTTGTTTATTTTTAAAACTAACTGGCCAAACACAATGGTGTAGCTGTTGCTGTAGCTGTTGCATGTAGCACTGTTAAAGTTAAAAGATACGAAAAGGGTGTGTACATCGCCCCAATGGGAAGCTGTTGTAAGAAAATTGTCTGCGGTGAAAGTTGACTCAACTTTAGTTTTGGCGGCGCTACAAGCTGCATTTGAGATGACATATGGGTCCCCAAATGTCATTTTTTGACTTTTGACTTTTTTTCTTGGAAAGTTCAATGCATTTGAGAAGTTTTTTTCTAGTTTTGTAACTTTTTTATAGTCAGCTATCATACAAATTCAGTTCAAATATAAATTTCATATGCGTTGAACACGTCTCGAATAAATTTACAAGCCAAAACAGCTGTGATGATGCGCTAATCATTGTAGACGTCCTTTGCTACATAAATGAGCGTTTTTATTGACAGCTTATACTACAGCGATTATTTTAGCTACAGCTGCATCCCATTGTGTTCAAGGGGTAACTGTCAGTTCTGTATATTTTTGAAATTTGTTTCTCACTGTAAATGTCTTTCTAAAAATCTGAGAATGCCATTCCCGTTTGTAAGTAAACCTCTTTATTTATTTTTGTCGTAAAAACAACAAACGTTCCACAAATTGTTTCAAAATTCATTAGTTATGTAAATTTTTTTCAATCTTCCTATCTTTAATAAATTATAAAAATTTAGAGTTCACCCACTTAAAACGTTCACCCCTTTGAAAATAATAAATATTTTGCCAAAATTATTTTTGGTACAAAACCAACATATTTTCGTTACAAATATCACAAAAATCTTTTTTATTATTTTCTTTCTATTTTCAATAAATTATTCAACATTTTAAGACATCTAGTTGCCCCCCCTGGAAATGTCTCCAAGACTAAACTGTCACATTGCGTTAGTACGCGCCCCAAATGGTTTTTGATATTTTCTTTTGCAAATTACCCGAAAATCGTTTTCAATTTTTTTTTTTTTTTTTAATAATTCTTCGTTTTTAAATCTTTCTATTTTTAATAAATAGAATGTCTTTCCAAAAAACAATGATTACTTCAAAAATGATTATGCAACAAACAAAATAATAGTTTCGTTTCAAAATTTGTAGATTATTTAAAATAATTCTCCATTCTGTTAATTTTGTAATATATTTATTTTTCTATTTTCAATTATTATTTAAAATTTTGGGACATGCAGCAGTTGGCCCACTCGACAGTCTTTCTAAAAATCCGAATATTTTATTCCCGTTTGTAAGTAGGTACATCTCTCAACAGACACAACAAATAATATTTTCTTTTTGAAACGACCTCTTTTGCAAGCGTCCCAAAAATAATTTCTAATTTTAATAAATTATTCAACATTTTGATTTCGCCCACTCGGAATGCTATTCTTAAAAATCTGACTACCGCACTCGAAAAAAAAAATATTTGCGTGAATATTTTTGGGACAAAAACAACATTTGATCTTTTTGATCGCAACGTCCCAAAAATCGTTTGTAATTGTTTTTAAATATTTTTCTCTTCTGTAAATTGTTTAAATTATTTTCTTTCTGTTTTCAATAAATTAATTATAATTTTAGGACATTTAGTTGGTCCACTAAAAATGTCTATCCAAAAAATCTGACAATGGAGTTGCATTCAAAATTGTTTTTGGGACAACAAAACAATTGATATATTTGTTCGTTGGCAACGTTGTTTGCAAAATATCGTTTCTTCATTTTGTATAAATAATTCTCCGGTTTGTTATTTTTTGAATCCTTCTTTTTTAATAAATTATTCAAAATTTTTGGACATCTATTAGTCTCACTCTTAATATCTTTCCAAGAAAAAGTATTTCCTCAGTCTAAAATAATATTTGTTTTAGTACAGGTCCCAAATTATTTTTGGGACCAAAAAACTAATAATATTTTTGATCCAAACGTCCCAAAAATTATTTGTAAATTTTGTTAAAAACAATTCTCCCTTCCGCGTAATTTTTTGTATATATATATTCTTTCTATTTTCAATTTGGTCCAACCGCGTTTGCAAACGTCCCAAAAATTAAAAAGAAAATAATTTCTCGCGTTGTCCGCTTTTAAAATGTAATTTTCTTTCTTTTTAATACATTTTAAAAATTTGGGACACGTAGTTGTATCGTTACAAAAATCTGAAAATCCCATCGATAGATACATCTTTGTTCCAATTTTGTTTCGACCAATGTTTTCGATTCATAGTTGATTCGTTCTTACAGCTCTGTAACGTCTGTTTTAAGAATTAAGAAACTTCCCTTAAAAGCCGAACTCATTCTATTGGAAATACTGAAAATCCTCCACCAAAGCTTAGAAACAAAGATTTTCTCTACATCCCAGTCCGTGAGATATATAAACTCTCCTTTTTTTCAGAACATTTTTGCCCATGCCATTAAATATTATTTCACTGAATAAGCTTTAAAAACGATTTATTTAATTTATTAATTTTTTATTAGAACAAAATGCCATTAGATATCACTGTTTTTACACTCTACTCTTAATTTCATCCAACAATCGAAATATTTTCACAAACTTCTTATCCACAGTCTCGACAAAAGCCTTTATATCATTTCGTACTATAGCTAATTCCAGCACAGATTCCCCATCTTCGGAACATTTTTTCGAAGTTTTATTACTCTCATACCAACATGCCACCCCATCAACAAAATCATCCACCTTATCCGGCTCCAAATCATCTTCGGAAAATACAATTTCCCTCCGTTTTACAAACGAACTCATCAATAGCTGTAAAAAGTCACAGTTCCAGTTATTCTGCTGGAAATTAAAATACTGCAAGGCCTTCAAGTTGTCAAATACGCTTACTTTCAGATTATACAATGAATTATTGGAAATGTCCAGGAATTTGAGTTTTGTTTGCTTCTTGAAAACACCCTCGGGGAAATCGTGGATTTTGGTTCGACTAAAGTTCAGTTTGGTCAAACCAATGAGGCGACGCAGCGATGTCGCCTCTAGACTAGCAATCGGATTGACTGACAGATCCAATACGGTGACATTGGCAGCATTCGGGAAATTGGGTATGTCCTGCAGTGAGTTGTTTCGCAATTCAACCTCTTTTACGAAGCCGTATATTGTGAGTTTATGCAATTCACAATCA
Organism: Melangyna quadrimaculata; assembly: GCA_949320155.1. Classification (NCBI taxonomy): domain Eukaryota; kingdom Metazoa; phylum Arthropoda; class Insecta; order Diptera; family Syrphidae; genus Melangyna; species Melangyna quadrimaculata. The sequence continues at coordinate 201,401,597 of OX439483.1, read as the reverse complement.
TTCGCCAGCAAAGTGTCCAAAACGTCAAAGTTGATGGTGGTATCAACCAGAGGATTACCAGAGATATCAAGTAGTGAAAGTTTCGGATGGTTCTTGAAGTATTCGGATTCGAATTTTAAGAATCTGTTATAGGACAGATGGATCTTGGTGAGGTTGGGTGTTTTCTCGAATATTCGCTCCGGCATTGTCGTTAGTTTGTTGTTTGAGAGATTAAGCTCCATTAACTTCCGCATGGGCGAGAATACGTTAGGAGGTAGATTTTCTAGTTTGTTGTGTGACAAATCCAATGATTTGAGTTCCTTGAGGGCGTTGAAACTTTGGTTTTGCAGATGTCGCAGTTGATTGCCAGCCAGTGACAGGGTGTTTAGATTGTCTGCACCGAGGAATATATTTTTTGGGATGTCCTGTATTAGATTGTTGGCCAGAAAAAGTCCCATCAAATTGCTGGCTCCCTCGAATTGTGGTTTCTCGAATGTTTCCACCGAACAGTTGTCCATTCGGAGTATTTGAAGGTCGGGATATGTGTCAAACATCAGATGAGGTATTTTGGCAATAGTCGAATTGACAAATGTCAAAATTATCTGCTTGAGAATGGGAGTGTTGGACAGAATGACAAAGTCATCGCGTGAGATGCTGACTCCTTGGCATAGACCACTGCTGCAATGATCCTGCATCCAGACGCGTTTCAATTGCCCGCCACTGACCGAATACACTGCAACAATGAGAATGAGACTGACAATTATTGCGGACTTCATTGCTTCGACCGAATGCCATTGAAAATGAAATTGAACTGAATTGTGGTGTTGAACGCGATGATGATGCTTGATGGATTTGTTGATTTCTGACACAAGACGAAGGGAAATTAACGATTACAATATAAAAGGGGACCGTCCAATGGTCCGAATCAGTCCGGATGAGGGAGTCAAAGCCAAGTGAGACAACAGCATCCCATCACACACATTTTGTCTGCACACTGCTGTCGCAGTTGATTGAAATAAATTTGTTTTGGCGTTTTTGCAACAATTGAACATCAGCATCGCTGTTGTGACTGATGATGGCTAATCCAGTGCTTCAACAGTGTGCTCTAAGAGTGATTTATTGGTTTCCATTACCATATATCTTGATTGGTCATCAATTCAATTCAATGTTTAAGTGATGGGAACAAAATAAACCAATAGTTGAGGCAGGATTAACAAAAAACTAGACGAATCAAAAATGTACAATAATCCAAACATACATAGGTACTCGTTGATATAGTTGGCACGTTGCGTTCGCAATAATTGATGTCACTGGGATTGGCGCCGCGTATATATCACTGGAATCTTATTATATCTTATGGTGGATAGATATGTATGTGATGTGTGATAGCTTTCGTCAATGATTTACACATCATGCAATATAATGTTGACTGGCGACACGCTAATTGCGTACCAATTTCAACTAAGCTGCTCTGTCAACTGCTGCTTGTTCTGGTATGTAGGTAATATTGTTCTTAGTTTCTGCATAGGATTAAGTCAAGTTCCATGGATTAAAAAGACGCACACATGTCTTGCTTGATTCTGGGGAACGAGTTGCCTGTCGTTGTGTTGTTAGTGGTTGATGTTGTGAATACTGAAAGATTAATAATACCAGAGGGGAATAAAAATTGCGATGGCGAATTAGCATTGAGGAAATGGTTTGCTGGCATCAATTTCAACGTTGAACGATTGTTTTTTGTTTTTGTATTATGAAATTGAATTCGGTATAAAAATAAATTCTAATTGAGATATAAATAAACTCAAATATTAGAGGGGTGAATATTTCTGCACTCTTAACATAGATAAGTTATATGAGTTAAAATGACGAAATGACCTAACTAGTAAAGTTTGAAAATGGTTACCCATCAGAGGATTATGATGAACAGGAAAATAAGGGGCTGGTACCTGAAAGCGATTTGGAAGATTCCCCGTTGATTGAAGATAAGCAACCAGGAGATGATTTGCTGAACCAGATGTGCTTTAGATCCCCTCTTAGTCGAAGACCTTTCGCTGGAAATTAAAAATGATCCAGGTACAAGTCGCTCTAATCAACCTACTCATAAGGTCATTGCCACGTAATAAGCGGCAACATAATGGACGTAAAAAAATTAAAACATGAAATTGTTGTGGCCAAGCAGTCGTTGAGCGGCAGAGTGCTGCCGCTTAGCTTTCAAATCTGGTTTTAGATATAATTATTTTACTGTAATGCTGAGCGGCAAGGCATTATTCATGTCCAAATTAAAACGGAAATTTTAATTTCATCTTTGCAAAGCTGTCCTGCATAATGGCAGGACATAGGCTTAAAGGTTTTAAAAATGAAAAAGTAACCGAAACCTAGCGAGTGAAGTTGTATAAATAATTTTTTTACAAACAAAATTCTGTTTATCGTCCGAAATCCCATCTATATTTTGTGATGTCATCGTCAGTTCTGATATTCAATACTATTTGCACGAGATTCTTGAGTTTCCTCGAAATTCGCAGGAGTTGAAAGTGAACTGGAAAGACAAGCTACCTACTTTGCTTTCATCTTATATTGGGACTTAACCAGTTTTCAATTGAAAGGTACGACAAAACCGAAAAGAGGAAGTAGCTTATAGGTTCGCCGATCCTTTTAAGCTCATTCCAACTTGATGTCATTTTACAAAGGACTGAATCTCGCTTTAATGCCTCACATTAACCTAGTATTTTACTTGGTGGCGCTAGCGCCTTAAATCTTTTCGAATATGTTTAAAGTAAATGCACGAAAAATATTTATGATGCAAATATGCATTTTGCGTAAAATAGGCTAAATATGCACTAACGATAGAATATTAGTGAAATTTCTTGAATGCTAAATGTTGTGAGAAAAACATGCATTTACATGTGCTCGTGTGATGATGCATTTCAAGAATGGTATGACCGAATTGGTCTTTAAGTGAATCGCAGCACTCAACGGTTCAATATATCATCATATATATCAAAAGAAGACAAACTGGTGCTAGAAAGCGTAGATAGATAGTTCGTAAAGTTAAGGAAAATTCCGAAATGAGTGCCTCAGAACTAGCTGAAGAGTAAGAAAAGTATCTGGAAAAGAAAGCATATCCGGAAACCATTCATATTGTTTTAAAACACGACAACTTAAATGGACTGGCAGCCAGGAAGAAGCCGTTTGTTTTACAATATCAACCATCTAATTCAAAAAAATTGCTAAAGCAAATTCAACCTTTTAGGCTCAGATGGGAAAGTAAAATGTTTTTTGTTAGCAAAATCAACTTATTCAAAAAAAATTGCTAAAGTAAATTCAACCTTTTTGGCTCAGATGGGACAGTAAATGTTTGGCGTAGGCCCAATGAAGAGCGTTCTCTGCACATGATGCTGGTGGCGGAATTCCTGAGAGATTAAGAGTTACGTGGTCAGCAAAAGTTCTGGCGGTCTCTTGCGATTTGAGCTTCTCGACATCGAACTTTTTCACAGCATAATCTCTGCGTTGTGGCGTCATGGATATCCGTATACGTAGTCTAGCTACCACCAGATAGTGATCCGAGTCAATGTTGGCCCCTCGCAACGTTAGGAAATCTAAGATACTGGAAGCATGTCTTGCGTGTATCGCAACGTGGTCGATTTGGTTGACGGTTTGTTGATCACGTGCCCGCCTTGTCCACTTGTGTATATTGAGGTGTAGGAAACAGGTGCTTGAGATGATGACATTTCGCCCCGCCACCGCAAAGTCTACCAGCATGTTAACGTTGCCGGAAGTTTCGTCGTGCAGGCTGTGTCCACCGACTATCGAACCAAAGATGCCCTCCTTTCCGAGTCTTGCGTTGAAATCACCAAGAATGATCTTCAAGTCGTACATATCGTACGTTGTCTCCAGGAGATCGTAAAATGTTTGTTTGATTGAGTCAGCTCTCTCTTCATGGTGGGCGTGAACACAGAACAGCCAAATGTTCATTAATTTGTCTTTGATGCGGATTGTGACCAGGCGCTCGCTTACACTTCGGAAGCCCAAGACTTCTTGCTTAAGTCTTTCCCTTATCACAAAAAAAAAAAAAAATAAATCGGGTGGCACAACGGCTCATGAAGAACCAGGGCCTAGTGACTAACAACTCGCAACCATTTTGTGTGCGCCTTTCGACAGGAATGGAAGGGACCTACAATTTTATGCCGAATCCGAACGGCTAGACGAGAAGCACTTATTCGTGACAAGTGATACTCTTGGAGGATTTGTCAATTCCTCGCAAGAGGCAGTAGCCCTGAAAAAAAACTTTTTAGTTTTTTAGGTGGACGAGGCTGGGAAGCGATCCCAGACCTCCAGCGTGACAGTCGAACGCACTAACCATTACGCTACGAGCTACTACCCCTTATCACAAAATCACAACTAAAAAGTCGCTGACTCTGCTCCTTGAAGCACCCGTCGTAGTAGATGTAACACGATTGCAGTCTCCGTATGCCCTCTCCATCCCATCGCACTTCCTGTCCACGTCCAAGTTCTCCACTAATTGTTCGGCTGCACGTGTTCTGTGTAAGGATAGAACGTTCCACGTGCAGATCCGAAATTCATTGTCCTTGTTTCGTTTGCTGGGGTCGTCAACTTTAAAATCATCCATATCCGAGGCTTGTTGTTGTTTCACAACAAGTAAGTTTTTCCGTGGTAGGGAAGTTACCCCGACGCACAACCCCAACCTGAAGGGCCGGACCATTAGTAAAGCTCCAAGGGTAGAGAGCCGAATAAACCGTTCTTTATAGGCCTGAGCTACGAATATGTCGTAGAAGCCCATATAAGGTTGATTCCATCTGGGGAATTCGTCCGCTGCCGCCTGGATAAAAGGAGAAGTGCCTTAGTGGGAACACTCCCCCCCTCTCTCTCGTTGGCTGTCTCCAACAACTTTTCACAAGTATTAAAACCCCATCTCCAGCAAAGGTACTAGACACCCGATGTTCACCACTAGGAGGTTATAGTAGGAGTTGGTAGACAGAGCTGTGTGTTGAGAAAAAGCTGTGGCGTCCACACACGCGTCGTGTGTCCTCTTGAATGCGCATAACTAACCTTTTGAACAGCTCTGGCTTTTAATTATTAAATGTATGTATGACATCAGGTGGATTAAAACCATTAATTTAAGAATTTTCCATCGATACAATATTTATCATGAATAATAAATAGCCCGATAGCTGAATGAAACTTTGATCACAGAAAAAAGATTAAGGGCCTTTGAATAAAAAAAAACTCCAGTCTTTCCCTCCGATTACGAGGCTTACGTTATACTGTTTTCAAAACATTAAAAATAAGACCTTATTGACTAAATACATTTTTAACCCGACAAAATCTAACTTCGACAACATTTTATGGGGGATGTTCGAGTTCAAGATAAAGCTTTGCTTGTTTCATACTTCAATTTTCAAATGATCTATTGCCTCGGAACCCCACTGCCATTACTATTGAAATTCGGAAGAAACAAGAAATATTATTTCTAAAGCCATACCGATCAATAAGCGTACCCTAATTGGCTGTCATAAGAAATTTAAATCCGAGCTCCATTACTGGTAATTCAGACATCTTAAAACCTCGTTTCTGCAAATGAGATAAACAAAAATAGCTTCGGCTGCAATACCTAGCTACCTTAGTATTTTATTTCGAATTTCACCTTTAGGTTTACATACACAAAATACCTCCGATAAATTTATGCGAAAAATTGGGTTCTCAGACGTGCTTAACCTTAAGTTTTTTTTCTTTTTTTTTCTTTGCAATCTCACTAAGATGTTTTCCTATATTGCATCTTGGCCAGATGCATCTTCTGCGTATATCTTCCTATATATAGAAGTATAGCTAGATTGAATGTTTTGTGAGGGTATTTTGTTTGAATATTTGAAGAAGTTATCTAAGAGCCACAGCGTAGCAAAGCAGCCTTCACAAAATAGGAAAATAAAAATAAAATTGCAAAGTTCATCTCTCGCAAGGAGAAAAAAATTGGAATACAAAAAAAAATAATCTACATACCTACAACAAAATATCTGTATATAAGTTAAAGGACGTTCTCAACAGGTAATAAAATTCCTGCATTCTCGCAGTTGCTGCTCGTACTCCTTTTACGAAATAAAAATAAATGTTCCACCTTCCACTGCTCGTGCTCACCCCTGAACGGCCCCCTCTCCATCTGATGTCATTGTACGTAAACTATTCTAGCACGTACCTACGTAGGTATTATGTAGAAAATTCTTTACCTCGTTATACCAAGTATATATGTATGTATATTTACCTAAAGCTACAACATAGGATCTACAGTCTGCACATTGGAATGAATTTGATAGTGTCCTCCGTCCTGTTTCCGTTTTTTGTACACCTACCTACTACATAGTCGTTGTGCCTCGTCGCATTCTCATATCGCGGAAAACCAATAAAATCCTGAGGAAAACTTCACCCTTTTGTTTGGTCGTTTTGGTGCAATTTAACGGTGTGTAAGAGTGCGAAAAGTCACATTTACACTACAGGTGTTGTAGGGGGTATGTGTTGATGGGAACGTGTCGTTTATGTGTTGGAATATCCTTGGGCAAGAAGTGCTTCTACTTCTTCTTCTGATAATAAAAAGATCTACCAGAAGGCAGGTGTTTATTTGTAAACTTGCGATATATTAAATTTTGAAATTTTATTTTATTTTCTTACCCCTTTTCAGTTTGTGCTCATATTTTATTTTTATCCTTGGCAAAACAGGACTAGAGACAGCTACCAGAGATTACTGTGTTTGGAATTTGAATGAAACTATTATTGTAAGAAGGGAATCTACCTAGATACCTAGGCGGATGTACGAGTATTTATGGGCGGGCGAAGAAAAACTTGTATGGATATACATACCTACCTACTCCGATAAGAACGAATGTAAATCCTCAATTTATGGCAACAGAATATGCGAAAGAAATGAAAATGTTTTCTTGTTTTTTGAATGGATTTTACGATAAGCTGTCAAAGTTATATATTTTTTTTTCCAGATATTTCATTGGCAAAAGTTGGGAGGTTATTTTTCTACTTTGAAAAGTGAATGAAGCTATGGCATTTTTTTATACCAATTTTAAAAATAAAGGAAAAGGTGGTTTAGGTGTAGATTTGCTGGTAATTCTGTTTAAGATGAATTGAAATGATAAACTTCTTGGAATTCAATATCCGCATGAATTTTTGGTAAACAGGTCTTTTATTATGGGTCTAGTACCCTGCTGATGCGAAACGAAATTTTCCTGTGGTATCCAAAACGACAACGAAATGCTTACGAAAACACAGCGGAAAAATATTCAGGTTGAGTTTCACAAATTGCAAATAAATAAAATGAAATTCAACGAAAAAATCAAGGAAAAGCCATGCTGTAATGACAAGTAACAACAAATAAAAACACGAACAAATCCAAGTGTCATTTTTCCGCACACAATTTTTGGTCCGGTCAATTAATTATGTGCGAAAAGCGAGTGGAGACTTGTCAAAACAATCTGGTATAATCATCAATTTCGCTGGTCGAACTGCGTTTCACAGAACGAAAAGCACAACGAGATTTTTCGTTTATGATTTCGTCATTTAATTTTTGTATGGGATTTTTCATTTCACATCAGCAGTGTTCTAGGCTTAAGCTTTTAATATAGCAACTTTCTTCAATACTCATATTCAAAATTATAGCAAACAAAATTGTACTAAATGACTAAAATAATTGTTTTTCTTATCTTTTCAGGTGAGTTCTGATATATTAACATTATATATAAACATAATGTACCAACCCCTACGTCTACTAATTAAAACAAAAAACTTTAAATTGGTAAGATTCTCAAAACTTTTAAACAATTATTCCAAACGGAAAACATATTACGTGAGATTATTAAGATTTTTTTTTTTGTAAATTGAGCACGCACTCAAATTCACGCACTCAGTTTCATGAAGCCGCAAGTCAAAATTTGCAAAGTGATGTTGGGTGAACCGATCGCCCCACAACACCGTCTTCTCCTGACAATTTTTTATGGAGACGAGGAAGACGAACAAACAAACAGAATGTTCTAGCGGAATTAGGTGGTGCAATCTGGATAAATTAAAGGCGAAGCGTTTGTCTCTCTTATGAAAGATTATCTGTTTAAAAACATCTACAGACATGCAAATGAAGGGTGTGGAGTGCAAAAAATGTGAGACTCTGCGAGAAACCTGCCTGCGGGAAGCGTCAGAGGACACTACCAACACGACAAACAAACATGGTGGTGGAATGATGAAGCCAAGGCAGTAATGACTAGGAATAAAACGGCTTTCAAAGCTTGGTCAACTTGCCCCTCTCATAACATAGATGAAAAAGCATGCCTTGGAGTGGCTTACAGACGTTGCAAGAAAGAAAAAACCTCAATCAGGGAGTACGAAGAGCCTGTATCGGGAGCTGGAGGAAATATCTGCACCTGCTGCTGATGAAAACCAAGCTATTCAGGAACTGCGACATGCCAACATGAACTAGGGCGCAACTATTTTCAAACTCGCCGCACAGAGGAGGAAAAATGCTCAGGAGATTCGTTCACCAAAATTCATTAACAACGCTCAAGGCCAAATCCTTGTGGATGACGACAAAAATTCTTCACAGATGACAAGAGTATTGAGAAGGACTTTTAAATGAACAGTTTCCGAGGATATACTTTGCAATAGCTGCACCTAACAATGAAGAAGTCGCCGACATCACAGTCGAAGAAGTTAGTGATGCGGTGAAAAACTCCAAAAAGGGGTAAGCGATTGGGCCAGACGAGATACCCTCCGAGTTCTGGAAAAAGATGGGAGACATCGGGTCTAGAGCGAATGCATAATCTGTGGAGGCAAAGTTGCGTTCTTCCAATCTACAGGGGGAAGGGTGAAGCACGATATTGCGACAGCTGATGTCACACACCATGAAGATCGTTGAGTGGATATTGTATGGCCGCCTACGAAAAATAATACGGCTGTCTGACGACCAGTGCGGGTTTGTTTCGGGTAAATCAACCACAGATGTTATTCAGAGTATAAGAATCAGTATGGAAAAATATCGGGATTCCTCAAGAGATTTGCATGTTGTATTGGTTGATTTCGAAAAAGCATTCGACAGACAACCACGAGATCTGATATGGGTTGCACTTAGGCAACGAGGAGTTCCGGAAGTCTACGTGCGGATGATCATGGACATGTACGAGCAAGTTAAAATAAAGGTAAGATGCCCCGCAGGAATCACCGAAGAGTTCCCAATGAGAGTAGGTGTGCACCAGGGAAGCGTCTTGAGTCCTTTGCTCTTTATTACTGCCCTTGACTTTCTTTTCTGCCTGAGGATAAGGTGACGGACTCCAAAGTGAATCAGTTATTCATTGCTGACGATGGAGCCATCATAAGTGAAGATCCTGTGTCCTTGCAACGAGCACTTGATGTATGGGTGGATGTTCTGGAGGGAAATGGATACCAAATTATCGCGAAAAAGAGCGAATACCTATGCTGTCCATTTTCTCATCCACACAGGCCTATTCCGGACATCTTTTTGAATGGAACAGTGCTTCTCAAGTGCGAAAAGTTTAATTATCTTGGATCTGTGATCAATAGCGAAGGATCTTGTGATAACGACATCAAACACCGCGTAAGCTTAGGGTGGATGAAGTGGCGGGAAAACTCTGCCATATTCTGTGATAGAAAAATGCCCCCTAAGCTGAAAGGAAAGCTCTACACGGCAGTTGTTCGTCCAGCGCTTACATATGGTTCACAGTGTTAGACAATGTACAAGAAGTATGATAGTAAATTGACGGCAGCTGAAATGAAGATGCTTCGCATGAAAGCAGGAGTAACAAAGCGTGATCGAATAAGAAGCAAGAGAATCCGAGAAAGCCTACGCGTCAAAAATACCATCTTGGACAAAATACCGCATGACCAACTAAGCTGGTATTGTCATGTACAAAGAAGATACAATGAGAACCCAGTTCAAAACGCAATAGCACAAGACGTTCCAACAGTATCGCGGAAGAAAGGCAAGTGAAAAAACTCTTGAATGAAACAAATGCAACGACACCTGCATTTAGTTGGCCTCAGACATGAAACAATCCAAAACCGGGAGGTCTGTCGAAGTTTTTTGAGGTCAACCCGTCGAACCCCACAAGTTGAACCCTAAGTGAAGCAGTTGAGTGGGAGAGTTGTGGTCCCCCTCGAGATCATGACAAATATAAATCGCGTGGCACAACGGCTCATGAAGAACCAGGGCCTAGTGACTAACAACTCGCAACCATTCCTGTGTGCGCCTTTCGACAGGAATGTAAGGGACCTACAATTTTATGCCGAATCCGAACGGCTAGACGAGAAGCACTTATTCGTGACAAGTGATACTCTTGGAGGATTTGTCAATTCCTCGCAAGAGGCAGATCATGACAATCGCCGGTTAAATGAAGAAGAAGAAGTTGAGCACGCACTCAAAGGATTTTTACCATTAAAATGTTGAAAGACAGTGCGAGCGTTAGGTTAATAGGGAAGGATTTAAGAGGAGATCAAAATGTCAGGGAAAATTATTGCCGGGTAAAGCATTCCACATTCTAGTCTGCCTACCTATATTATCGTTTTCTTAGGGCATATAAGCTCATAAAATCATGTTGTTGGTTTCCCTATTAGTCCAGTGCAATTACAAAATGTTATATGGTGGACCCAGCAGTTTGTACCACCCCCAAATTTTTTTTTTTATTCGATAGAGAGTTGATCGAAGATTATAAATCTAAGTTTTGGCATTCGCAACATTTATCGTTTTGCGGCCAAATATAAAATTTCCTATTTTTTATCCTAATATTTAAAAAGTTCCTGGACCAACAAAAAAATTAAGTATTTTAGTCAATTAAGGCAATTTTTAATCAGAAATTTGAAAAATTTTCTATGACAAGTTTCTTGTGCTCAAAATTTCAAACAATTTTGTCAAACAACTTTTTTCTGTATTTCAATAAATAAAAAAGTTATGAATATTTTTCTATTAAAAAAAATGTTTTATACCAGAACTCATTTTTTGAAATCTGAGATCTAGTCTAAGCATCTTGATTTGGCCTTGCTATAGTCAAATTTTCTCTGCTAAAACCGTTTTTAAGATTTTAATTTTTTGTTGTCGCTTTACTTATGCAAAACGGCTTTTAAACATAAAAAGTAGGAAATTTAATTCTACGCATTTTAGGTCTAACAATTTTTTTGTAGGACTAATATGCACCGAGATATTTAGTAAAAACTAAAATAAATTAAAATCCAAAATGGCGGTAAACCGATAAGTGTTGCGAATGCGAAAATTGATATTTATCATCTTCGATCAACCCTCTATCGAATAAAAAAAAAATTGGGAGTGGTACAAACTGCTGGCTGGTCAGATTATAAATGCACTGGACTACTATTAATTAACAATGAAATTTGTCTTTTATGAGCTATAATTAAAACATTCGCAGTTTTTTTTTTTACGAGAGACAAAGTTTAATGTGGATAATGAATGTTAAAGCAGTAGCAGAAATTTCTAGATTCCACATCATGGACTCGGAGGGCCCCTACTCTCTTATTCTAAACTATAAATTTCCGGGAATTTCGTTCCATTTTCCTTATTCTAAGCAAACTACGAATATAAGAAATATTACTACGAGAAAAAAGCTGGTATTCTAAATGTCAAAAAAATAGAAAATGTGAATGATATATGATGTAACTCCCTGGGAGTTATTTTCCCGGGGAATATTTAGTAAGGCTCGAGACTCTGCGAGACTTTTGTAAGTCTCGATCTCGCTAAAATCGAAAATATTCAGTCTCGTCACGGTCTCGTGTCGGTCTCGTATAATAAAGTTTCGTCTCGGTTTCGTCTCCGAAAAATACGATTTCCGGACAACCTCTTGATTATTGGAACGAAATATTTTCGATTATAGTTTGAATACGTGCAGAAAAAAATAAATATTTAACTGAAATCGGATTTTTTAATTTATTAGACTCTCTGTAAATGTCGGTCCAAATATACAGTCTCGTCTCGGTCTCGTCTCGGTTGATTAAAAGGCTGTCTCTACTTGTCTCGTCCCGGTCGCGTCATGCGAGACCGAGATCGAGACCGAGACTTCTCGTCTCGTGGCCAGCCCTAATATTTAGAATTGGGTTGAATAAGATCAAAATTGGATTACGATTTGTCCGTACGTGACCGTGGAATGCACCATATGTGGTTTTTATGAACCTTATGACCTCCCCGCCCCCTGGATCCGCCACTGACATCGAAACACGAGTAATTCGTGTACATTTTTAATAAGACTCCCCTTAACCTTCACCGCCGCAATGTTTCATGTCTTTCGTTATTCTACCGTTATTTTCATAAAGAGTGCTCTAGCGAAATAGCCAGTTGCATTCCTCCCCTAAAACAATTCAACCGTAATACTCGTATTTCTAGGCATGCACATCAGTTTACCCTCGAGCCCAACTTCGGACGTACTGTTAAGTATAGAGATTCTTTTTTTAGTCGCACTACAAGAATGTGGAATGCTTTACCCGGCACTATTTTTCCCTGCCATTTTGATATTCAAAGGTTCAAAAGCAATGTGCACTGGCATCTCCTCTTAAATCCTTCCCTATTTTCCTAACGCTCGCACTGTGTTCAAACATTTTAAGGGTATTAAGAACCCCTTTAGTGCGCGCTTAATTGAAAAAAAAAAAAGAACAAGAGTTAATAAAACTAAAAAAAAACAAGAACTCTAAGACACAGACAACCAATTAGACTTAAGTATGCGAAAACATTTAGGAAGGTTAGTTATTAAAACACTTAACTTAATTAATTTAAAATTCTAAAATCTTAAGCTGCTTTTCCACCCAACCTCCTTGCATATTTAAACATCTTTTAAAATAATTAAAATTCTTAAATTAGAATATGCATGGTGTTTACTTATATACAAAACTCGCTCTTCTCCAAAAAAAATTAACATCAGGGCCAAAATATTTAATTTGCATTTGCAAGAGTTCTCCTTGTGCATTTAATTTAACAACATTTTTTAAATGGCTGTAGAAGTGAGAGTATATCCTTGAAATTTTTGTCTGCTCTCAGAGAGACTACATCAATTTAAAAAAAATATGTTTTCTGAATGTGTTGTTTGTATAATGACAGTAATAATAACCGTTGACGTTCAAATACCGTTTATAGCCATAAAACGTATATATTTTTGAAGTCCTTATATAAATATAGAAACATAAAATGGTTAAAAATACATTTTAACACTCTCTTCTGCTTTCTGTTTTTTGTTTTTGTGATTTTCTTGTCATCGTTTAAGGCCTTGAAACAATTTTTTGTTTGTCATGTACTGGGGTGTCATTGTCATTCGCACACTCATACGTCAGTCAACCAGGCTCATCGAAAAAATAAAAACAGATGTATTTTTTTTTTTGTATCTTTAAAATGTGGGGATGAAACAAAAAAAATTATATTATATGAGAGGGTGCGACACGCTGTAAAAGCCTTAACTGATATATTTCGTGTTCCCTCTGACAAACTTCAATAATAAACGAAAATGAGCGGAACTGGGCGGCGATCCTGATGCTTGGTGAATGTATATGAATTTTTCAATATTACCCCGATTTATCATCATCCATTCATCTATCGCCCGCTTGGATTGTACTATTTTTGTTCTAATGAGAAAAAGCAAGGATAAGGATCAGAAAGGATAGAAACCTGCTCTGGTGGAGTGAAAGTGGGAGGGATGTATATCAGCTTCAGCTTCACAAACCAGAAAAAGCAATAACGAAAAAAAAAATACTTATTCTGTCATTGTGGATTTAATTTTACCTCGCTCAAGGCGTTAGAAGGACTGATTGTGCTTATTCTATCTACTATTATATTATGGTCTTTGAAGGGTGGCATATTGCAATACAACCGAGAGAGAGCAACGCATATACATATTGGATTATTTTTTGCAGGGTGATGGTTCAATTATGTTTGTGTATACATATATATATATTTTTTTTTTTTTTTGCAAAAAGGATTTACACAGGGAAAATCATCAAATAATAGAAAATGGAAAGTAGAAAAATGAAAGGAATGCACTATGTATATACATACCTACTTTAGAACACGTGCTAATATAGAAAATCCTCCACTGAACAACCCACACTACTTCATCATGCTTATTCGGTGATTTTTGCCTTCTGCCCATTCTTATAATCTGCTCACGATTTTGAAATAATTAAATTCTTTCGAAAGAAGTCAAAAGGGGATGAAATAATAAGTCAAGTCTAGCCTAGGGCGGACAAGATATACATATATATCTAAGGAATCAGGAACACCAAAACCATCTGAATGGTGTACGAACATATACATTCGTATTTATATTTTAAAGAATAAAAACATTGGTTTGGTTTTTTGGTAAAAGTTTAAAAAACTTTTAATAAAAGCCATCAAAAAAGTTGATCGCCTCAAGAAAATATACAACAAAGCTAAACACTGATGTGGGTATATGTATAAGGTCAATTTAGAAAAAAGCAGTTACTGTTACTGGGAATTTCTTTAAAGCACACCGCACACAGAGAAAAGAAGAGAAGAAAAGAAAAAAAAACTTTTTATAAAACAATTTTTCGAAGGGTGATTTTATTACTTTTATGTTTATTCACTTTTAAACAGAGAAGAAAAAGCCTATTTAAAGTTTAAGTTTTGTTATACTTACACTAACTTTCATTAATTTTATAGGTAGATAGGTATATTTTACATTTTGTTTTTATTAATTACATACATTTTAAACAGCAACTAATTTTAAACAAGAATTGAGTGGAGACACTTGTAGCAGCCCCATAGGACTATCTGCACAGCGAAATAAGGTGCCATAGGACATAGGTCATAAACGGACGTCTGTGAAGTTGGCAGGGCAACTTTCACCTAGATTAACGCGACCAACGCAGTAATTTGCAGTTTTTTTGCATTTATTTTGCATTTCTATTCCCGATTTTGCAGTTCACCAAATAGTGGGTGTAATCGAGTGACCTACTAACTTGAGCGTGAAGTTAGCAGGTCACATAGTGTATCTCGAGAACCATGCATGGTAAGGACTTGAAGTAAGGCTCCAAATTTGCAGTTTATTTTGCATTTCAAGAAATTTTAGGTCCAAATTTTGAAGTCCTTTATTTGATAACAATTTGATACTGCCCTGTAGGTGAGAGTGTATCTTGAGAACGAAGCATGCTAGATACTAAGGTATGGTCCCAATTTTGCAGTTTATTTTGCATTTCAAGAAATTCTAGTTCCAAATTTGGAAGTCCTATATTTGAAAAAAATTTCATATTGCCCAATGCAAAATAAATGCAAAACAACTGAAAATTACTGCGTTGGTCCCATTATTCTAGCTAAAAATTGCCCTGCCAATTTCACAGACTTAGCTAAACATTGTGAAAAAAAATGTTGGTTTTACAAAAAAATGTTACATTTACGTAAAAACGATAATAGCCTACAAGATTTCGAAGTACTTAATAAATTTTTATATAAAGATTTTTTGCTACGAACAGAATCGAATTTAAAAGTAAATAGCAAATCTTTCTGGAGTTATATCAACGGCAAAAAAAATTCTAATGGTATACCTAATAAAATTTTTTACAATAATGAAAGTTCCACCGACATTCAAACAATCACTAATTATTTTGCTGACTTGTTTCTCTTGTTTACGATTGCAAAAATAGTTCACTTAATATTCGATCATTATATATAAGTATTTCTGATGTTTTTGAAGCTTTGTACAGCCTGAGTTTGGATAAGCAACCTGGTCCCGATGAATTATCTCCTTTTGTTTTAAAACATTGCGCAAGTTCCCTTTGTGTTCCATTGAAACTTCTGTTTAACGCTTCTTTAAAAACCGGTGAATTTTTGAATGATTGGAAGATTTCTTTCATTATTCCTCTTCATAAGGGAGGATCTAAACAGGATGTTTCTAATTATCGATCGATCTGCAAGAGAGTTTGCTATTCCAAAAACATTTGAAAAAATTGTGTATAAAAAACTATCTTTTCTTCTCAAAGAAATTATTTCACCGTATCAACATGGGTTTGTCAGTGGTAAATCCACCTCTACAAATCTTCTGGTTTTTAGTAATTATGCTATTAGTTGTATTGAAAGAGGTACTCAATGCGATGTTATATACACTGATTTTGCCAAAGCTTTCGATCGAGTCAATCATAAAATTTTGATGCAAAAGTTAGAAAATTTTGGTTTTCATTCTTGTTTATTAGAATGGTTTCAATCTTATTTATGTGATCGTATTCAATATGTTCACATAAGTAACATTAACTCCCATCAAATTCATGTTTCATCCGGTGTTCCACAAGGAAGTCACTTGGGTCCGCTTTTGTTCTTAATCCTTATAAATGATATTCCTCTCTACATCTCGTTTTCTTAAAAATTGTTGTTTGCTGATGACTTAAAAATCTTTTGTCAAATAAAAAGCGTTTCAGATTGTGCTCTTCTTCAAAATTACCTCCATAGACTTGGTGAGTGGTGTAAGATAAATAATCTATTTCTAAATATTCCTAAATGTCAAATTATGTCATTTTTTCGTAACAAGTCTCCTCTGTTTTATAGTAATAAAATTGATGGTGTACCTCTTTTAAGAATTGAAGAAAAGAAAGACCTTGGTGTTTTATTTGATCCCAAACTTTACTTTAATCTTCACATTTACTATATAGTAGCTAAAGCTAATTCCATGTTAGGGTTTATTTCCAGAAATTCTAAGGAATTCACTGACCCTTATACTCTTAAATCCCCTTACATTGCTTTTGTTCGATCAGTTTTAGAATACTGTTCTGTTATATGGAGT
This sequence comes from Melangyna quadrimaculata, assembly GCA_949320155.1. NCBI lineage: Eukaryota > Metazoa > Arthropoda > Insecta > Diptera > Syrphidae > Melangyna > Melangyna quadrimaculata. Next base: position 201,384,825 of record OX439483.1, on the reverse strand, counting down.
CCATTCTATAAATCAAGTTCGCAAAGGATTTAAAATATCCAAAAACGTTTCACACGTCTCGTAGTTTATCGTTTAAATTGGAATATTCGAATGCCCTCGTATGATTCACGAATTCAACTTATTGGTTTATTAAAATTATTTGATCGTCGTAAATATTTTTTAATAATTTTTGTTAGAGACTTATTAAATAATCATATCAATTGCCCCTTTTTATTATATTTGGTTGAGATATATGCTCCCTCTAGAGATTTTAGAACAAGAAGTTTATTTTGTGAACCTTTTCATAAAACCAATTATGGGCTTAATGAGCCTATTACAAGATGTTTAAGAGAATCTAATTTAGTTTGTAACTATGTAGATTTCTTCAATTGTATTAATCGGGATGTATTCAAAAAACAATTGTTATTTACTATAGGTAACTTTGGTGGTACTTAATTTTATATAAATTATATAAATGAATTATCTGTTTGATGAAATAAACTAAACTAAACTAAACTAAACTAAACTAAAGACAATTGGTCTTTATCTACCAAAAAAAAAATCAAATGAATATTTTTAAACGCAATTATCTTATTTTGATATTACAATACTGTCGCAAAAGTCCATTACTAGATCGTGTCGGCGTCAATAGCTATTCAAAGTTGAATGTCGAAAATATCAGTTTTTCATATATAACTCCGAAACGGTAAACGATATCGAAAAGTTTTTCATGCCAAACTTGTAGATCGTCATCTTGCCATCGCATCCGAGAGAAATAAAAGAATCGTAAAATTATGTTAATAATACTTTCACATTAACAATTCTGTTCTAGGAGCCATAATTTGTATGATATCATTATTTCAAAAAGTCAACAAAAGTTGAAAATACCGGTTTTTATCTCTTTAACTCTTAAATAACGAATTTTACGTAATATATTTTATACACATATTATATAGCTTTTAACAATCTGTAGAAAACATATTTTGAACATATTTTGTAGATTTAAATATTTTTACGAATAAGAGATCAGTTGCAAGTTATTGCGACTTCAAAAATGGTCAAATTCGAAGATATAGGATTTTGTTATAAGAAGAATACAGAACTTTATTTCCTAAGTTTGACTATTTTTATAAATTTTACCTGGACTTTTATCCACTGGGGGAAAAATGTATGTATGTAGTCAGTACATAAATAAAGTTTTTAGAGATCTCATGAATTTCTACACTACACACATTACCTTTTGTACTCATTACATTATGAAATCTATACTGCGTACATATGCAACCATCGCATAAAGATTTATCTGTCGCAAACGTGAAAAATTACGCGGGGGTATGACAGCATGACTAAATAAATAAACTAATTATTATTTAGTGTGCTAAGTTTATATGTTCAATGTAATCATTACGTCGGTTAAGAAGTGAATACAATAATCTTGGACATTTTCTGTACTCAGTAAATAAATATTCTATGGACCACCAATAATATTTGTATCTGTCTGCTATCTGTGTTGAGTATATGATTATGGAATGAGTTAAGTTATTTTTTGTGGTATTAAATTTACTTATTTTATAAATACATTATGTACTAATGACATAAATAATGCGTTATCGTTACGTAAATCATATGTAGGTAATCATTAAAATATATAGAATGTACTCATTACATAAATTGTATATGTACTCATTGCATTATGTAGTGAGTACGAACTGACTGTACTCATCACAATGGGAAGTGTATAGTATAGTGTTACGTAATGGATACATCTTCCTGTACTCTCTACATTTTTATAAGTCTAGGCATTTGGTATTCTATTTTACATTCAGTATAGATTAACAATAAATTTCATTTTGACAAGCTCCTCATTTAGTCAACCGATGATGATTGCAAGATTCCAAGTGTGATTATCCATCCAGGCAATTTTTGTGAACTAAAGCCATATAAAGGATATGTATTCTATTTTGATTCAGAAAATAAAATAGCGAATGTAATAATTGGATGCTCCGCATTTAAAGTTGGCATCGATCGACCCAATAATAAATAATATAATAAAAATTTACTGAAGCTAATTAAACTGGCATAACGATTAAGGACTCTTAAATGAGCTCAAATCCATCAGAAATATCCAGTTCCATGTAAAAATTAAATTAACACTCACTTCATAACACCTCACAAAAAAATATACACTTTTGTATGTTTATGTATATTCATCTTATATGGAATGGATTTTAAATTGCCGCATAGAATGGAAGGACATTACAGTATTGTGCAAAAATATTTGCCAAGTCTTATTTATTGCATTCACAGACTGGTAGTAGAACTTTTGTATAAAGAGAAGTCTGAATCAGCACTCGCCCCTAGCTCATGGTCCATCTTTCTAAGAAATCCTCGTCGCGTTATTGTCGCCAAAAAGTTGGACTGGCAGTATAAAGGTATAAGGACTAACGTATAAGGACTTGGTCCAGTGTTGCCGATTCTCCACTTTTTACTATTCTGCTATCCATTCAAGGGAATGTGGATTAACGTCGGCAATATCGGTAAAACGGTGTGGTATTCTCTTATTTACAATTCAGATCCGCATATAAAATGTTGCGGGTTTTCAATTGTTGGTTGTGTGTATGTTTAGTGCTTCGGAAAATGTGAGTAGAAACAAATTTTTTGCTAAATTAAGAATATTTGTGTTATTTGGAAGTAGGAAAAAAGTCCAAAACTGTCCATATTTGTTTCTATTTATTTTTTTAATTGAATAATAAACCAAAAGAATTTATTGAAAATTCTTAATTAGTTTTTCAAGAGCTATCCATAGCTGAAAACTAGAACATTGTATGAGGTCTTGTTGCAAAGATATTTTGATTTAAAGTAAATATTTGTTTTTTTCAACCCAAAAATTAAAAGTCTTTATATGGCCATAACTTTCCAAATAAGGCACGTAAGAGGTTGCGGTTGACGTTGTTGATTAGAGAACGGACAGGCCTTTGCATCGTCATTCAAAATTCGACTATAGAACTAGAGAATAGATTTTCGAAAAAGCATGAACGACCCACGTATCACTAAAAAACATTTTTTCACTGTAACCCATTGAAACGTATACATATAAAGAAAGGTTTTATCAAACGTAATTAGCACATCCAAGGCAAACCCTCCTATAAGGTCTAGTTCTCGGTATATTTGCATTCAAAGTAATTTTTTTGAGTTTTGAAGGCTTGTTTCACTTTTGATGCCTAGTTCCGCACATGAGGCTCGAAAGTCATTTCGGGTTTCAAAACGCTGAATCAGTTTTTCAAGAGCTATCCATAGCTGAAAACTAGAACATTCTATGAGGTCTGCTTGCGAAGATGTCTTAATTCAAAGTAAATCCATTTTTTCGATTTGTTTGAGTTGTTTTGAAAGTTTGCATGACTTTGGATGCCTACAGTTCCACAAATAAGGCTCGAAGGTCATTCTCGTTTTCAAAACGCTTAACATTTTCACATGCACAGGGAACAGTCTTTGCGTGAATCTCAAATTGGCTTGGGATATTGTAGTTCACCCGACGGATAGCAGAATGGAAATAGAGGGCGAAAATTGATTGATGGGCTGTATTAGATTTTTATCCAGGGACATTTTGTTTTCCACACAAAATTTTAAACCCCCTCCCCTCGCCCTTTGAAATCACGACAACTTCTAAATGATAGTTCTAAGTAAAAAAAAAAATATTACGACTCTATTTTTATTTGTAGAACTTCTCCAAAACTACAAAAAAAAATCTTGAATTAATTTTACCGTTTTAAGAGTTAACATACTGAATTTTTTGACATTTAACCTGAAATATTTTTTTTTCTGACATTCGGATTGATGGGAAATTTTAACAGCTTCTGTGTAATGCATAAATAAAAGACCGTACCAATTTTCAACATTATGCGAATATTTCGAATACCCGACTACTGGAAAATTCCCAGATAACACGGTTACCAGGGTATCAAGAGCTCTGGCATATTATACTTCTATCTATAGTACCTCGATGATGGTAAGTCGGTCGAACTATGGCGATTGTGTGTGATCTTTTGCTATTAAATTCGTAAACAAATATTTTTTAGCACCTTACTGTTATATTGGTATCAGAAATTTCATGCAAAAGGTAAATTCATTGTTAAGCTGACAAGAATGAGCTGCTGTTGGTTACTATTCGTATTATCCCTGGATTCCAGGATATAGTAAAAAGTTTGTTTTTTATCCTCTTTCTTGGTAAAAGTTTGACTATATTTTACAAGCAAACTGATATTGCTTGTAAATTTGCAGCGCACATGTAAGAGATGTTGCAGCATTTATGTAGGTATTGTGGTATGTGGAGGTAGTAAAGTCTCATCCAAGCGCAACACATCTGAAATGTTCAGTCCTGATTTATGCTTACCTATTGCCCTTTAACCGAATATACGTTATATAAAGATCCTATGTTTCTTTAAATATCGTTAAATGACAGTTACACTGGTAGGTAGGTTGGTATAGGTATTTATATGCAGACAGAGTTTTCCTACACGCTCGTGGGTCGGCAGGTATAGGTATACGCAGACAGAGTTTTCGTAACTTTTTGTTCGATGTATAACCATTAAGGTGGGTCAAACATATATTTTTTTTGTCGTTTTTGAAAATCTTTGAAATTGGTTAGTTATTGGGACCTTAAGGAGCATTACCAAAAAAAGTGCTTATTCATTAATTTTTTAAGTATTTCTGTTTTGCTCGCAAAGAGGAGAAAAGTTCTAAAAAAATGTATTGAAAATGTGAATGATGAATACCGAATGTTCTATGCGAGATCTTAGAATTGGAGATTTCTGGGCTCGAAATTTTTGCATTCGGGATTTTGGGATTTAAGATTCCCAGTTTCTAGATATTCACATTCAAGATTTTGGAATTCGAGACTTTCACCAAATCCCAAAAAAAATCGGACTGAGCAAAAAATCGAGGCCATGAAAGAAAATATTTTTATCTGTTCAGTTAATCTTCTCTTTATTCTAACTATTTGAACCTACGCTAATGACCAATACTTCCTAAGCACTTCTTTCAAATTACTGATGTAATATTGATCTTTGGAGTAACTGAATTTAGTCCATAAAGGTGCAATATTCTCGAGACTGTTATGCATATAGTTTACTTATGTGACCGAAGATAGCTATTTATCCTCTTTCTTGGCAAAAGTTTGACTATATTTTGCAAGCAAACTGATATTGAAATTTGCAGCGCACATGCAAGAGATGTTGCAGCATTTATGTAGGTATTGTGGTATGTGGAGGTGGTAAAGTCTCATCCAAGCGCGACACATCTGAAATGTTCAGTCCTGATTTATGCTTACCTATTGCCCTTTAACCGAATATACGTTGCCGCAAGCTTCAATGAAAAGCCGCTTGGCCAAACACCAAGAGTCGTCAAACGCGGCTGAAAGTCTGGAGACGAAAACTCGCTATAACTCGCTACAAGTTGTTAAAAAAATTTTTAAAAAATGTTCGTTTTGAAGAACTTTTTATTTTATTCGTAAATCTTAGGTCGAAAATAAATTTTATCAGACTACTGCACTCACTTGCACTTAAATTTTCCCAAGGGTTTGCTGTGTGTGTGGCTATGTGTGGTAATTTGCAGTTTCATGTCCAATTATTGAAAAAATGTCAAATTAGTTTCAATGTCAGGTATGTACATATATAAAATTACCAGGTCCATATTGTATAAAAAAATATGTGAGTACCGGGACTCAAGAGGATTATGTGTAAACATCAGTTTAGTATATAGTTTATATTATAGCATACAGTACCTATATAGTAAACTGATAGGTTGCCAAATGCGCTCGTCGAACAACATGTTCATATTTCATGTTATTCAGGGCTGAGCGTAAATATGTATTTAATTTAGTTTATAACCTCACCCTCCACTTCCAAAAAAAGTTACTTTTAGAGAATACGGCAACCCTTAAAATTATACCCAATTTAGGCCTATTTATGGCCTATCTTCTGAGTGTATTTTTTTTTTGATTTTTCGTTTAGGTGCAGGAGGCTGCTTTCCGATTTTAATTTACTATCTCACTTCTAGAAAAGTGGCAACCCTACAAATATTAGGTATATTCAAGGCCTACCTTCCGACACATTGCCTGTATTTTTCCGATTTTTCGTTTAGGAGCTTACGATTTTAGCTTATTATCCTAGCAGCGGTAGCCAGTCAGTAAGTCAGGGATGAGCGTAAAGAAATGTAATTTATAGTAAAAAAAAATAAACCATAATTGAATAAATTCTCATCACTTTTTAATGTTTAAGCAAGTTAAAATAGATATTTATTTTTACATGAAAATGGTTTTTTTTCTGCAAACATGTTTTATATTTTTTAAAAAAGATAATTTTTTTTCTGTAAAATAGATAATTTTTTTTTTTTAAAATTAATTTTTTTTTTTTGTAAAAAAGTTAATTTTGGTTGGTAAAAAGTTGTTTTTTTTTTGTAAAAAAAGTTAAAAAAAAAAATAAATATTCCCCAAAACCTAAAGTTCCAACTTGGAACGGTTTAAGCCGTAGGTTGTCGTTGCTCCACAAAACAATCCTTAAAATCATAACAGTTGCACAATGCCTTAAAAAAAACTGAATTTTTCACAATTATTAAAATTTTCCCGACATTGTTTAATGCACAAACCGTTGGCTTCATTGGTGTATTACCATTGCATTGTATATAAATATCTATAGTACTATCAAAAAATCAAAGAGACGGTGGCGGTGAGACTGGTCTGGGAAGGCATTTGCTCTGTAGGTAATGTAGAGTTAAAAATACATTGAAAATCTCATTAAATCTCTTTAGCGATAATACACCACCTATAGGCGTAGACTATACCCAACCACATTACCGACATTTACCACATTAACTCAATTTACTCTATTCAATGCACGAACCATCGCATCCATTAGTTAGAAATCTAAACAAAATGGTGCGTATCCGTACGTAAGTTGTATCCGGTTCCCAAATCAAATTTTACCCCTGCCGAGAGCTAAGATGTTTACACATCAAAAATGTTATTTGCATGTCGCAACTCATAAATGCTTCCTTTCAAAAGTCGCTAGAAATAATCTAGCAACATCAAAATACACATTTTTTTGTCGTGGAAGAAGTTGAATTATCGCTCGAACAAGCGACAAACGGCAACCCTGGCTCTAGTTACTCCTTGTTCCAGGGAGTCAATATGTAAAGGTTCTAAAGATTTTTGATCAAAAGGTATAATTTACCTCCCTACCTTGCTAAAATTTTTGAAATCGTTCAAATCAATAAGCATATAGGTATACAACCGATTAAGCTCATTTCAGTCAAGTCAGGAACAATCACATTTGTCAAACTGCGTAAATCAAAATTCTTGAATGAGATTTAATACATAAAACATGAAAATGTATGCATTTCCATACATTTGCAGAGCATTCGACAGTGTTAACTTTGTAGTTAATGTAGTTTATGTACAAAAAAGATTGTTGGATCTTTTGGTTAAAATAAATATAAAAATTTATTTGACAGGTAGAACTCAAAATGTTCACATAAGCAGTTGTTGCTTAGAATTGTTGACCCTTATAACACTGGACTTCCACAGGGATCAAATTCTGGGTGCCCTTTTATTTTAAGTCCTTAAACTATTTGGCATCAATTTGTCGAAAGGTTTTTATAAATTACTTTTAGGGCCAGTTTCACAGTTACTGTAGTGGCACTTAAGTGTGAAATATAGGATACAAAATGCCAATTTTCGCAGTGCACACCTACCTGAATAAGTTGCACTGAAGTATCCCTTGTTGGGCACTAAAGTGTCACTAACTCAGACTGCGAAAATTACCAAAAACTACCATTACACAAAACTTAAGTGCAACTTATTCCGGTAAGTGTTCACTGTGAAACTGGCCCTTAGAATCACATTATTTGCTTAAGTATCGTGTTAACTTTTTCAAAATTTTGCATCAGTAGATATAGTGTTGCCAATAATTCAAAAACCACTATAAACAAAAAAAATTATGCTTAGGACAAATTTTATTGCAAATGTAAAAAATAAATTAAGAGGCTTTTTTTAAGCCACTAAGCAGCCAATTTCTAATGATTTCAAAAAAAAAGGAAAACAAATTTTTTCCACCCACCCTAAGTTCAATACGACCCACCCTAAGGAAACATAGTTAGGTAAGGTATTTTATGTGGTGCAAACGACACTTTCTGGTTTTTCTCCGTGCGTCGCGTGTCGTTGTAAAAGGATATCGCTTTCATGTTGCTTAAGATAATAAATTGCATTTACCTCTATACACGAATGCGCAGAGCTATCATCTTCTTGGTGTGTTCCAACTTTATGGATTTATTATTACAGATAGGAAATTCCCTGCGCAGTATGTCCTCTTTGGTGTTTCAAATTTATTTGAGGGCAATATTGCGACCAACCCTATGTACATTATAAAATATAAATCGAGAAGTCGAAACAAGGACGTAAAGATGAAAATTAATCGCTAGACATGGAATGAATATAACTTCTTTTTTTTTTGTTGTTGTTGTTGTATTTTTCTTCCACTGCATACCTTAAACTGCGCTGTGGTAGTTAAAGTAATTGCCAACATGGGGGCAGTTACTCCAAGGTGGTGGCGCGTGGTAGCTGATAAATAGATATAAAAGTCCGGTTCAATTACGTGATGTCCTTTGAGGAAGTGTGCCAATAATACCTTTCCATAGCGATTTAATTAAAAATATCATATCTGTCCATAGTAGAAAGATTGTGGAAAAGAAGGGGTGGGGGGGGGGGGTTTAAGTTAATTTCTTTTTCCAAATTACTCCTAAAACTATAGGTTTTGTTTGATAAAAAGTTATAGGTACACATTGTAGTGTATGTATTTCTACACAAAAAGATTATACCACTTTTTTTCGTACAAATGATCGATTTGGAGAAAAACGGTTGAAAACATTGGTGTTATTATTCGTACAATCAACAAAATATAAAGTTATGTTTTCGGATGGAGAAAAAAAAACTTTGCATTCAGACGTTTTCAAAAATTTGAACCGTTTAGGAGTATTACGTGAAAAACGAACATGTTCAACATTTTACGTTTTTGAAATGTCGATATCTTCTTAACGGTGGGTCGTAAAATTTACATAAATTTATAATTTATATGGTTTTCTGAGTTTTACAAAAAATAATGAAATAAGTCCCCAAAAAGGATTGAAAAGTCTTAAGAAGTTCTTAAAAAGTTCTTAAAAAGTCCCCAACTTTAAGAATTTTCTTACCATAAAGTATACAAAATTTGATAGACGATATTGTGATGCGTGATCACCGCGGCGCGGCGCGGTGGTCGCGGCGTGATCCGCGCGGTGGCACGGTAATGTAACGGCCCATGCGCCACGAGGCCGGCTCGCCGCACCGGCGACCACGCTGCGCTCGCGGTGTTACAAACATAAAGTATAAAAAATTTTCTAGACGATTTTGTGATGCGTGATCGCATCGGGGGGCGCGGTTGTGCCGTTACACCACCGCTCCACCGCGCCGCGCCCCCCGCGTCGATCACGCATCACAAAGTCGTCTATCAAATTTTGTATACTTTATGTTTGTGTATCTACTTCAAATCCCGAGTAACAAAATAAACTTTTAATTGGAGTTTTATTATGAGACACCTATGTACATGATCTTGATATTGAATATAAATTATCAAAAGCTGCTTATAACCACAAGCAGGAACAACGGAGAAGGTTCCATCCATCACATATCTTCTATTGTCATTTGTGGAGAAGTGCTAATGAGTTTTACAATTGTTGGCGACATGAACAGCATATATGCGAATTTTTGTTTCAATTATTGTTCCCGCATAAAATTTTCATAATGTTAATTTTAAGTTTGGACATTCTGTCGGTTTTCTTTTTTTTTAAACGGACATAATGTCCATTTGGACATTATGTCTTTTTCAAATGGACTTTAACAGCCTTATTCTGGCAACCTCACTGATGCCTCACAAGTCACAATAACCTCATAACTCGTGGTGAGCTCGCCTCATAAAAACTTAAAAATTATGATCTGCTCCTTGGCAGATCACAACTCACGTTGTTCTTGTGAGGTTTATTATGAGGGCTTCCACAGAATCCGAAATTATGACCACCTAATACAAAAACAAACTCACACAAAATTGTGACCTGTGAGCCTCACAACGGCAGAATAGGGCTGTAAGTCTGCTTTCAACGAAAATAATGACCAAATGGACATTATGTCATTCTTAATTAGACAATATGTCCAAATGAACATTTTATCTTTTTTAAACGGACATAATGTCCAATCGAACAGTATGTCTTTCTCAAACGGACATAAGGTCTATTTGCACTTTGCCCTAGTCATAATGTCCATGGACCTAATGACCGTTTTTGGATTGGAGGTTATGTCTAGACACAATGTCCATGGACCTTATGTCCGTTTGTGCAGGCTTAAGGTCTATGGACATTATGTCTTTGGACATTATGTCATCCCACCGGTTACATAATGTACAAACCTTGCATTCAGATGTTTTCAAAAATATGAACCTTTAGGAGTTATACGTGATAAAGTGTTATTTTCGACATTTTACGTTTTTTGAAATGTCGATATCTTCTTAACGGTGATTCGTAGGAAAAAAATTGTCAAAACTTTTTTTCTTCGGGATCACAAATCTACAAGTTTTTCATGAAATACTTTTCGATAGCATTTACCGTTTCGGAGTTATATGCGAAAACCTGATATTTTCGACAATTAACCCCGAATGGCGGCTTTGGCGGTAAAGGTGCGAGGTGGCAAAATGAAAATTCGGAAAGAGCACCCCAAAATCTATAAAAATGAAAAGTTTTCAAAACTACTCCAAAACTTTCCAGGCAAAACTACCAATGACTGGACTTATTCTTAAAGTTGGGGAATAATTTCCTAATTATCACAAAATAAACCGTTACAATCACCGTTCAATTTAGCAAGAAGTCAAAAATCGATGTAAAATTGGAGAATGAAATAAGTGTCCAAATTTGGGGATATATTTCATGGTTGATTTTGAGGAGTTTTTTCGTCAATTAATAACTCCCCAAATTAAAAATGAAAAATGAAATAAGTCCCCAAAAAAGCCTGAATTAAATCCCCAAAAATGGGGAGTTCTTTCATATCAAAGAACTCCCCATTTCCATCCAAATTTTGGGGGGTTATTTCATATTTTGTTTGGGGGGTTATTACTTGGGGAGTTATTTCACGGAGCCGTCGATCTACATAGATATGCCTTGGCATAATGGTTGTGTGATTGTGCAAATTTGACTATCCTGATTAATTTTACCCGTCGATTCCCATCCCAGTCTTCTTCAACTTATTTTTTTTTTTTTTTTAGGGAAAACCCTATTGCAAAGAAGTGACTCATTTTAGTCGTTCGAACTTTCCGTTCGTGCTGTCTTACAATAAGCACGAAAATTAAGTCAGTCGAAGTCGTAACTTGGGGTAGATCACAGGTGTTCGATACAACCCACCTACCCGAATTTGTTTTAATACATTTACATCTCGTTTTTTCTTCTTAAAAAGGTTAGATTCTATTTTATATTAATGATTTAGGGCATAACGTATAAACCAAATTACATCAGTTTTCGGAAGGTTTTTTGTGAATCTGCCAAAAATCGTGGTCTTCGTTATTTTTGGAATTTTGAATGTTTTCCTTAAAAATCAATTTCACTCTTGAAAAAAGTTCAATTGCTCTTTGGGAAATCGTAAGTTGAAATGTATGTATGTGTTTTTCATAACAAAAGCTTTTTTCCATCAATTCAGCGGTCGGCCTCGAATTCAGGACATTTAAAACATTCAGAAAATTGTAATATTTGTTTCTGTCATAGACCTTTGGGTAAATTATGTTCCCCTGTGTTATAAACGTAGTAGTAGCCCGTAGCGTAATTGTTAGTGCGTTGGACTGTCACGCTGGAGATCTGGGTTCAATTCTCAGCCTCGTCCACCTAAAAACTTCTGCCTCTTGCGAGGAATTGATAAATCCTCCAAACGTATCACTTGTCATTAATAAGTGCTTCTCGTCTAGCTTTTTGGATTCGACATAAAATGGTAGGTCCCCTCCATTCCTGTCGACACGAGCACACAGGAATGATTGAGAGTTGTTAGTCACTAGGCCCTGGTTCGTCACGGGCTGTTACACCACCCAATTTATTTATTTTTATGTGTTATAATCGAATCAGATGTCTTTTTTGTCATTTTTCGTTTTAACAGGTAAATTAGGGTCTTACCAAATTTGTGTGACAACACTCTGCACAGGTTCTTGTCACCGGCCGGGAATAACTTAATACTTTTTCAGTGGTTGTGTTAAGCCTGCGTTCTTGTACTATACTCCAGGAAATGAAGACATAAATAGACATTGAAATAGGTTCCAGAAATATTACAGAAAACAACAACAGCGAAATTTCTCAAATTTTGGGCCTAATTTCATAACGAAATAAGACCCCAAAGTTGAGTTCACTTTTCTCAAGCATCGCTTAAATAATAAAAAAAAATAATATTTCAATTTGAAATGGAAACAAAAATAATTTATTTGAGTTCTGTAAAAACAATTCATAAATTGGCCGGACAAAAAGCACAACTTCAAACTCTCACTTCAAATAAAATATGAATTATTTCACTGTCATCTGGAACAACAAACCATGTTTGTTTGAAATATTACAAAAATATTTTGATTGAAAATAAAATAAAATGGAAACACTGATATTTAAAAGAGCACAAAATATAGTCAACTGAGTGCATACTGCATTCGTAACATAAGGCCACATGATGCCTCGGCTATAAAATATGTAGGTATATTATTTTGTTTACTCATCCATGTTTTTTGATATGTATGTAATGTATGTATGTATGTTCTTGCAATTCTCTAGCCTTTTAACGTTAATTTTATTCAAAAAAAAAAAACAGAAAAATCCATTTGATAACTGTTTTTTTTCTTTATTCCAAAAGCTGAGTATTCCCTTTGCCCAACAAATGTATGTGAGTATGGTGGGATATCAAAAAAAAAGCAAAGTAGTACAAAATTGAAAAATATGTGAGACATATGTACCTGCCAACCTACAGGCCTTATCCAATACAGGCCTTATCGGAGCGCTTTTTTTAAAGCACAATGCATTGCGATTAGGGCTGGCCACGAGCCGAGACTCTGCGAGACTTTTGTTAGTCTCGTCTCGGTCCCGTTAAAATCGAAAATTTTCAGTCTCGTCTCGGTCTCGAGTCGGTCTCGTTTAATTAAGTCTCGCCCGGTTGCTTAAAAGCCAGTCTCGTCTCGTCTCCGAGACTTTTCTCGTCTCGTGGCCAGCCTTAATTGCAATAAATAGTCATTTTTAAGGTCCGTTAAAGAGATATCACAACAAAAACATAAATGTTAAAAAAGTAGCCAAGTTATGAGGTCATTTATTTCACTCACTTCTGATATAAAGAATCTTTGCAAAAAGTAGTGAAATCACAACAAAAACATTAATGTCAAAAAAGTAGCTTAGTTCTTCTATATACAAAAGCCTTTGCGTAACAAGTCAGCCGTAAAAAGTAGTGAGATCTAAAAGAACGCCAAGTTCTAAGTTTATTAATGTTAAATATCAAATATTTTAAGGAAGAACCTACAAAATTTCAGAGAAATCTGTTATTTAATGATATCTTTTGAGAGGTTTTGACGAAAAAATAAATGATTATTTTGATGCCAAAGTAAAGCTATTGACTTTATTATTATTTTCAGATAAAAAAAATATTCAATTTGGCACAACTTTTATCATATAAGACTTTTAATTTTTCAATGATGAACTGAAAAAACTAAAAGTTACGTTATGGGGAAGATATGGGTCAAAATGAATTTTTTTTGGATGAGAAATAATTTTGAAGTCGTAAGCTATCTTTCTGCATTAAAATATTTAATGATTATACTTTCGAAGGGTCTCAAAATCAACAGCTAACCTTTTCAATGATGGTTTCAAATGATAGCTATAACTGGCACCCTAAGTTAGAAGTGCTTCATTGATATGATAATAATTGATAAGAAGTGGGTGGATGAAACGCCCCTGCATGACAAATTTCATGATTTCAACTTTTTTGTTGTTAGTCTACACCTGAAAACGAACCGCTTTACCAAATTTCATAATCCTGCACCAAACGGAAGTGCTCTGAATATATTAAATATTAGTTCTGTGCAAAGGGTGCTTGCTTCGACCACTGAATGTTAAATCTCAAATTTTTAATTTTCCCTTGCTTGCATGTCAAGTCCTATCGCTGTACCAAATTTCATCGTTCTACGACAATTAGAAGTGCCCCATACAACTGATATCAATTCTGTGAAAATGGGCGGATGCCACGCCCTCTGAATTTTAAATCTCAAATTTTAAAATTTTGCATTTGCTTGCACTTCTAGCCCTACCGTTCTATCAAATTTCATCATTCTACGACAATCAGAAGTGCTCCTTATAATCGATATCAATTCTATTCAAATGGGCGGGTGCCCGCCCCTGAAGCTGAAATATCAAAATTTAAAACTTTTACTTTGTAAGCACTACCGCTGTACTAAATTTCATCGTTCCACGACAATCAGAAGTGCTCCAAATAATTTATATCAATTCTATGAAAATGGCCGGAAACCAAGCCCCCTGAATGGAAAATCTTAAATTTTCGATTTTTTCCTTTGTAAACACCACAGGGCCTACCGTTGTGCGAAATTACAAGATTCTTCGATGTCGGGAAGTGCTTCATAAGTTTGATGATCTGTCAGTCAGTTACGGTTTTTGCGATTGTTGTAGTCGCATATCTCGGGAAACCCTTATGCTAAAGAATTGAAATTTGGTGAGTTGTCTAAACCTGGTGAGCTTAGCAAATGCTGCGAGTTTGAAGTTTCTGACTTTATTGGTACTGAAGTTAGAGGGCGGTCGAAAATCTCCTGAGTTTGATCCTGTAAAAAGGGTGTAGTGCCTGAAATTGGCTGGGCACTACCGTGCCCTTTGATTGGTTTTGCACTGTGCGTATTCAAATCAAAAATTGCTTCAAGAATGGATTACCAATTAATAAAAGAATGAAATGTTTTTTGACAGTTCGGAAATTTGTATGGAAATTGATAAAAGAATAACAGAATAAAAGATTGCGCCGAATAAGCCTAATTACCTTGAAATTGATGAAACCGATGGTAGGTAACCCCACTAATATTTCTGACAGATTTGTTGAAAATTGTAATGTTTAGAAAGATACATCCTATTGAAATTCATTACAGTCAGATTGAATGAAAAACAAACCTATTTTCCCTTGCAAATGTTCGTTCGGCAGAGTAGATCCATTTTATCAAAATTTAAACTTTGGGTAAGCTGTGCAAATATTTATTTGAACCGCAATTCCATTAAGATTCCATTCAAGATTTTAACTTATTCTATATAGGGGACTAACTGAGTTTCAAGTTCAACGTGGTTAAAAATCAATTACATGATCTTGGATGAATCTCAATTAATTTGCCGAATTCGGTGGATTTGGATTAAGATCTTATACACCCAGGTTAACCTCAATTTTAAATATGTTAACAAATGGCAATTAAATTTTCATTTTCATAACTGTGACTTACGTGAAACTTAAAGCTTAAAGCTGTGATTTTTATTTTGTGAAAGTTAAGGCCTTTGTAAGAAACTAAGACTTATATAACTTTTGTAAGGACTAAGGAGAAACTCATTAATCAGTGAACAAGGTATCCCGTTCTACACCGATGGGGAACCTCTCAATATTAGAGAATCATTTAAACTCCCAGATGAGTGTAGTGTCTTTCAAGCTGAGATTTACACTATTGAAAAAGCGGCAGAAATGGTACACATGAAAAAACTGACCTCGTCAGAGATCACATTTTTCGTGGACGGACAGCCAAGCTGCTATCAAAGCATTAGCCAGTGAGACTATAAGATCCAAGACAGAGGCAAAATGCCGAGGCGTACTGGAGAAAATTTGTTACTCCAACCAAGTCAAACTCTGGTGGGTTCCTGGACATAGTAATATAGAAGGGAATGATATAGCAGACGAACTGGCAAGGAAAGGGTCATTAGCAAATAAGAACAATAGTAGCCAATTATTTACGGGGCCTGAAATCCCGATCGACGTCATTTTAAGGAAAATTGACCTAGTAACGAAAGAGCAAATCAATAACTCCTGGGTTTTCTGGAATGATTGCGTTATCTCTAGAAGTTTATGGCCTAGAATTAATGAAAAGGAAACTCGGTATATTTTATCACTGAGTAAAAAGAAATTAAGAATCTTGATAGGTGTACCAACGGGTCATTGCGCCATTGGCACAATGGCCACCAGAATAGGCGCTTTCGCACCCGACTTCTGTAGGAGCTGTCAGGATGTTGAGGAAATTGAAACCATTAAGCACCTGCTGTGTGATTGTCCAAACCTCAAAACAAATCGCCTCCGGTACTTCGGAATCAGGTTTGTTGGAGAACTGGACGATCTAGCGCAGGTCTCGATGGCAAATATGAGAAAATTCATAGAAAAAACAGGCTGGTTCACAAACGAACCAGTCTATGTGAACATAAGGAAGGAACATCTCTGTATTTCATTTATACGGGGATCACAATGGACCAATAGGCCCCCGTGTTACGCAACAGATTAGGCTGTGCACACCCCTCCTAACCTAACCTAAGGAGAAATTAGAAATGGCTTAAGTCTTTTCGGCTACACAATTTAGGTATTTAATTTCTGATAGACAAGCTCTTCGTAATAGAAAAGCATGATAAAATTAATAATAGTTTCAAACAAGATCTACAAGGGCATTGATGCAAAATTTAAAACAGCCTTATAATAATATTATTACTAATGAATGTATTTAACATTTTCTAATTTAAAACAGATTTTATTATTATCAGATTATTAGATTAAATTTTTCAATTTTAAATACTTTTTAACTAGTATCATACTCAACCAATTTCTTTCATAAACTCCACCTGAACACGTCCAAAAAAGTGACAGCTCGTTCAAAAAATTTGCAAAAATTCGCCTCATTTCGACATTTATAAACGTCAAAATGTCATCTGAATTTAGTATGATACTAAAGATAAAATAGCCATTTGATGATTTTAACTATAGTAAAATTTTAAGAGAAAATACCATACCATTTTAAGCCCCAGTATCGACTAACATTATGCGCCATTTTCTATAAAGACAGTAAAGACACCATTCAAAGCGATTTTTTGAACTCCAAATTATTGCAAACATTCTGTGATATGCTCGCTCAAGCTTTTATTAATTTGATTTGAATTAACTGAGTGAAATAAGTAGACTGACGAACTGACAATAGTCACTGATTATTGTGAGGTTTTTCACTTATACCCGGTTATATTAAAGTTTAACTGGAGTTAACTCACTAAATTATAAGAGTTCACTCGAGTTTAACTCTGAATCTCTGATGATCTTGCACTACAAAACTTTGCCTAACGTATAAAGTTGTAGGTGCAAATACGATATGTTCGATAACCGGATTAAGATTTTAATCCAACGATTTTGGCGAATGAATTAAGGTTGGACCAGGGTCCAGGGTTCAAGTACATAAACATAGCTTAAACCTTAGTTTAATCCCTTGAAATGGGAGAGTTCAAATCTTAATCCGCGGATTAAGCCTTAAGGCAGTTGTAATAGGCAAAATATATTTGTGTGATTAATTTATTCAAATAGAATTATTCCAGTTGGACAAGTTTGACTTATACTGTATTATATATACAGAATGATTCACTTAAGGCGCAATTTAAAAAAAAAAAATACTTTATACAAAAAAAAAAAATTATTAAAAAACAACGCAACACTTAAAATATGTTCACTCAGATCACTTATATACCGTCTTGCAAAGCCAGAAATACCTTCCTTTATTTTCTTTGCAAAAAGATCATTTTCTTTAACCTTTGCATTTAAAATGTTTTTAAATGGTAAAAGCTTTTTTCTAGGCTATATGAAATAGTTTTGCATAGTTGTCCACGTGTTAAACGCAATGGATACAAAAATAGCTGTTCTTACAAAAGAGGTCGGACTCGCCACAACAACCAACAAAAGTCTGTCCGCCCACTGGTTTTGTAAAGAGGGCAGTCTAAGCTTTCATTTGATATCCCATTTATAAAAATCCATCATTGTTTAGGTATCCTAAGCCAAAAATGAAACCGAAAAAGTGCACTTTCTACCCATTGCCACCTGAAAAACCTTGTCCGACCAGCGCAGCGGTTTTGTTAATGTGAAGACTAAAGCTATGAATTGGCATTATTCTTTTCTGAAGCCGCGATGAGATAGGTAAACCTACGGTCGTCTCCCGTACTATTAGACTTTTTGTAAATTTCGGTCCAAATATACAGTCTCGTCTCGGTATGGTCAAAACTTTTCTCATATCGTGGCCAGCCCTAGTCAATTTCTCTGACATTTATTTCCCTCTAACAAAAACCCTGTGAATAAATGACAGCAACACTGTTTGCAATAGGCAGAATACGTTCACTCAGATCACTTATGAATGCTCTTCGTCTTCTGTCGCGTCGTTTGAGTCGTTTGTAAGATGTTTAGTCAAGGGCATCTTGTTTGTAAGAATTTTATCAAAAAGTAAGCTATGTTTCATGTATAGCCGTGTTTTTTGAGAGAGTGACTAGTAACTCAGCAAAATGCTTACCCGCAAAACAATAACAAAACAAATGATTATAAAGAATTTTTACTGAGTTTGTTGTCACTCTCTCAAAAAACACGGCTTATGTTGGACACGTTGCGTTTTATTGAACTTCTTTTGAAATATTATCGACTGGGTGGGTTGAGACAAGTATTTCCTATGATCTTCCCCTCCGTTATCTTGTCATATATGTTTACATATAGTTTATGAACTCTGGTAAACTCCTGATTCTTGAATTCTTTTTGTTTTTGTACCATTTTTGAGACAATTCTGCTCTGTGTTGCAGTGGTGACCAACCAATGTAATTTTCAGACCTTCAGACTTCACCTTTTTTTTGATTGTGGTTTTGCTTTATTTTGCACAAATATTTTTTTTATTCTTACAAATTTTGCCAAGTGACAGCAGATATTATTTTAAATTCCACTCTACCAACTCTAAAGTGATAGGGGCATATTCATAGTCATTTTAGACCTGGGTCTAAGTTAAACATAGCTTTGGTTGAATTTTCGGACGTTGATTCTATTTTTTTAAGGTTATCATTTCAAAATATTTGAAGCTATTGATGTAGTATACCAAGTTAATTATCTTATAAAAATATAAAACCAACAATTTCTTATTAAAATCGGTCTGTATTCATTGAGCCAAAATTGTCTTAAACTGTAGTTTAGTTAAACCTGGGTCTATCTGCGACTATGAATATGCCCCATAGTCTCATACAAAAAGAAACAAGCTGTTTAAACATCAAAAAATTAATTTGTTGTAACAGTCGTTGGTTGATTTTTATTTTATTTTATCACAAATACAATAAAACAAAAAATAAAATGAAAACAAATATCAGAATAACATAGCAAACAAACTGAAGGCAGTAGGTATACTAACTACCTACAGTTATGTGGGTAGTTTTTGTATTGGATGAAATGTTGATGTTAAACTTGAATTTGTTTTATTTTAAAAATATTGAGTTTTTGCATTCAAATGGACTACAACTACAACACACAAAATGAGTACAGTTTTTTTTATTTACATTTAAATTTTGATATTTGTATGTATTTATGTAAAAAAAAAAAAAAACAAAGTGGTTAATTTCAAAACACGTCAAATGTAGTCTAGGGCTGGCCACGAGTCGAGCCTCTGCGAGACTTTTGTAAGTCTCGTCTCGGTCTCGTTAAAATCGAAAATTATGAGTCTCGTCTCGGTCTAGTGTCGGTTTCGTATAATTAAGTCTCGTCTCGTTCTCTTCTCCGAAAAATACGATTTGCGGACAACCACTTGATTATTGGAACGAAATATTTTCGATTATAGTTTGAATACGTGATAGAAGAAAATAAATATTTAACTGAAATTGGATTTTTTTAATTTGTTAGACTCTCTGTAAATTTCGGTCCAAATATACAGTCTCGTCTCGGATGCATAAAAGGCAGTCTCGTCTCGATCTCGTCATGCGAGACCGAGATCGAGACTTTTCTCGTCTCGTGGCCAGCCCTAATGTAGTACAATCAAATAAGAAAAAAGAAAGACCACACCAAATTCTTGACATATCAAATCTGAAATAAAATAAAAAAAAATTGTTATATAAAAACGTTTTTGAATTCTAGTTCTTTTATAAAGGGTGGTTAAATTTTAAGGGTCGATGTTGATTTTGAATAAAACGCAAATTATTTAGGAAATCATTGTCATTTCTTTTTATTATTATAATATTGGTATGGTTCAATTATGTATGGAACAAAATATTGGCCAAATGGCCGCCGCGACCTCGGCGGCACACCTCCATCCGATGGCCCAAATTTTCGATGACGCTGAGGCATAATTGAGGTTGTATGCCGTTGATGTGCCGAATTATCTCATCCTTTAGCTCTTTATTTATTGCTGGCTTATCGACGTACACCTTTTCTTTCAAATAACCCTAAAGAAAGAAGTCCAACGTTGTCAAATCACATGATCTTGGCGGCCAATTGACATCGCAACCACGTGAGAAAACACGGTCATTGAATTTATCACACAAAAGAGCCATTGTTTCGTTAGCTGTGTGGCAAGTGGCACCGTCCTGTTGGAACCACATATCGTCCACATCCATATTTTCCAATTCGGGCCATAAAAAGTTCGTTATCGCCTCACGATAGCGAACACCATTCACAGTTGCTGCCTGACCGGCCTCATTTTGAAAAAAATACGGCCCGGTGATGCCGCCAGCCCATAAACCGCACCAAACAGTCACTCTTAGTGGGTGCATTGGTTTTTCGACAATCACTCTTGGATTGTTATTCGCCCAAATGCGGCAATTCTGCTTATTGACGAATCCACTGAGGTGAAAATGTGCCTCTACACTGAAGATGATTTTCTTTGAAAATTGATCATCCACTGTTGTTGAAGCCTGAATAACTTTAACGCGTTGCTCGATTTTGTATCTTTCCATGGTTCAAATTGAGAAAAAAACTTGACGTTCAGGTGTGGTTCACATTCAATATCGGCCCTTAAAATTTAACCACCCGTTACAAGACCCTCAGTATTGCCTACTTTTATAATGATAGCTTATATAAATTAGCAAGTCCTGAGTCATTCCCTATATCCATTGATATAATTTACTATCTTAAACTATAATTAAGCTTTGAGATAAAGTTATTGCACCACATTCGTACATTTTATTTAGTGCATACGTATCGGTAACCCAATGAAAAGAAATATCAACCATATTCTATGGGTAGGTAAAATATATTTTTGGTGTCGTTTTTATTTTAAAATAATGTATTCATTTGGGTTTTATCGAGGATTATATAATTAAAATATTATAAATCCATTAAATATAAGCTACTTTAACGAACTCGACTGAAAATATTCTTAATAGGATTGAATAAAAGCCTTATGTGGAATCAATTCAATTGTAGGTTGGAATAAGAACATATACCTACATAATATAGGTAGGTATTAAATATTGTAAATTAAAATGAAAACGATTGATGGTGAGTAATCGAAAATGCACGACACTTGGAAAAATATTTTTGGCCACACCGTAATCCCAGCTTCTGTCAGTCGAGTCTATATAATGATTTCGTCATGTGTTATAGCTGCCAGACACGGAGGGCTGGCCACGAGACGAGACTTTTGTAAGTCTCGTCTCGGTTTCGTTAAAATCGAAAATTTTCAGTCTTGTCTTGGTCTTGTGTGGGTCTTGTATAAATAATTCTCGTCCCGGTCTCTTCTCCAAAAAATACGATTTCCGGACAACCTGATTATTGGAACGAAATATTCTCGATTATAGTTTAAATATGTGCAGAAAAATAAATATTTAACTTAAATTGGATTTTTTAATTTAATGGACTCTCTGTAAATTTCGGTCCAAATATACAGTATCGTCTCGGTCTCCTCTCGGATGCTTAAAAGACATTCTCGTTTCGTCTCGGTCTCGTCATGCGTGACTCCCATATTCGTTCCCATCCGAACCCTATTCACACATTCCTTCAAAATGCACATTGATCTTAAAAGTGCTGGAACACCCCTCAACAGATCCGCAAAATCTAATTATATGGAGTGATTCACCTAAGGTGTGACAAAAAGCTAAAGAGTTTGGTCGAGAAAAAAAAATTCGTTTCGAAGGGTTGAGGAAAAAAAAATTCAAATTATTTTTTATTTTGAAAAGTTAAAGTCTTAGAATCATCAGGTTTTCAGTGTTTGACTAAGAATTGAAAAGTGCACTGAATTTTGTAAACAAAATTAATACTTAACTACGAAAAAAATTAGTTTGAATTTAGTTTTCATTTATTTTTTTATTTTAATTTTTAATTTTGAGTTTGTAAATTAATTTTTCAAAAACAGTTCACTTAAGCAACTTTATTTTAAATAAAATAAGGGATTTCTCGGCTCACAAAAAGGTAAAAAATGACATTGTAAGTGCCATTTTAAATAATTAATGTCTGCTTCAAAATAGTCTAAGAGCCCACAGCAAATTTAGGGGTGTGACGTGTGAAAGTAAACCAAAAAAAAAGTATATGAGTCGAAAAGTGTGGTAATGCTAATGAAAGCAATGTAAGTCTTGCAGTCCCTGGAGGATGATTGTATGAATCAAAAAAATGTGTATCCATCCCTAGGTATTGAGTCCCTGAGTACAGATCTGTTTGTCCAAGACCGATTGGAAGCGGCATTTACTCTGCCAGACCGTTTAAAGAACCCGAAAAATTTAAGAGAAATGGGTAAACAAAATTATTAAAAAACAACGGTAAGAACTAAACTTACTTACTTTACTTTTGACGGCGCTCACAGCCCAGGATGGGCTTAGGCCTCAACTAACAGGCCCCTCCAGCCAGCTCTGTCCCTAGCTAGCCGCTTCCAGTTGCGCACACCGAGTGCTTTGATGTCGTCATTCACTTGATTGCGCCACCTGTTACGGGTTCTTCCTCTGCTGCGTACCCCATCGGGGTTGGATTCGAAGACTCGTCGGGCAGGTGCGTTGCCGCTGTATTTTCAGCTTTTTGACCAGGTCAACGTCGCTGTATAGCCCGTATAGCTCGTCGTTGAATCTTCTCCTCCATACTCCTTCGATACACACCGGACCGAAAATCACACGAAGAATCTTCCACTCAAAGCACCCTAGCAGATTTTTATCCGAATCTTTCAGTGTCCATGCTTCTGACCCATAAAGCAGGACCGGGATGATTAGGGTCTTGTATAAAGTCTCCTTGGTTCTCTGAGAGAGGGCCTTACTACTTAAATGCCTTCTTAGACCGAAGAAACAGCAGTTGGCAAGAGTAATTCTTCGCTTGATCTCTGCACTGATGTCATTCTGCGATGTAATAGTGGAGCCCAGGTAGACAAAGTCCTTGACAACTTCGAAGTTATATCTGTCCATCGTGATATTTTGCCCGAGTCGACGATGTTGAGATTCCTCTCTCGATGACAGCATATACTTCGTCTTGTCCTCATTAACCGCCAATCCCATTCTAGCCGCCTCCGATTCAATGCTCGCAAATGCCCCTGCCACAGCTCGCTTCGTTCTGCCGACAATGTCTATGTCATCCGCATATGCAAGCAATTGAACGGACTTTTGATAGATTGTACCGCTGGTGTTGACATGTGCGTTGCGTACAATGGCTTCAAGAACGATGTTGAATAGGTTGCATGATAACGCGTCGCCTTGCCTCAATCCTTTCTCAACATCAAAGGAATCGGTAGTGTTCTTACTAATTTTGACGGAGCAGCGAGATTTCTCCACCGTCATCCTGCACAGGCGGGCGAATTTGGCAGTGATGCCGAGACTCGACATGGCTCTGTATAATTCGTCCCTTTTCACGCTATCATACGCGACTATAAAATCGTTAAAAAGGTGGTGTGTATCGATCTGGAATTCCCGGGATTTTTCTAAAATCTGTCGGAGTGTGACAATTTGATCGCCGGTTGACTTGCCTGGCCTAAAACCGCACTGATAGGGGCCGATCAGATCGTTGACAAAAGGTTTTAAGGGGTCACACAGGATGGCCGACAAGATTTTATAAGCGACGTTTAGGAGACTAATTCCTCTGTAGTTGGTACATTTCAGAACGTCATGTGTTATAGCTGCGACTTAAGTTTGGATATCGCCAGCCGCACTTCGGTTAGGTCGGGTGGACGGAACTCTTGGCCATCGTCGTCCAAGTTGAATGGAGCGTTCTGCCTATTAGCGGCATCTTGGCTGTCTTCGCCATTAAGCAGTCTAGAGAAGTGTTCTTTCCAGATCCTCAGCACTGGTAAGAACTAAAACGCCCTTTTATTTTGATATGTAAAGTCAGAAGTCCCTTCTATCATTTCTTAAAAAGTAAAAGTCCTAGAACCATCCGGTTTTCAGTATTTGACTATGATTTTATCCGAGCATTGATTTTTGAAAGATAAAATAGTACCTAATTACGTGAAATTTTGAAAAAAGTATTTTGAACATTTATTTTTTTCAAAATTTTGAGTTTGAAAATTAATATTTCAAGAGCTGTTCATTAAAAGATTTAAAAGGAAAATGATTTCTGACTTAACATACAAAAATAAAAGGGAGTTTTAGTTATTACCGCTGTTTTTTTAATAATTTGTTTACCCATTTCATTTAAATTTTTTGGGTTCTGTAAACGGTCTGGCAGGGTAAATACCGCCTCCAATCGGTCTTGGATCTGTACACAGGGGCTCAATACCTAGGGATGGATACACATTTTTTTTGGTTTATAGAATCATCCTCAAAGTCCCCTATACTGCGTATATCGCAAGTAAAAAAGTCTACCGCTTGCATCTATATTAATCATCTACAGAATCCGCATAACCCAAAACTCGATCCACAGTGCAGTGCTTTCTTTCATATCTAGTCATTTATCGTGGATAGAAAAAAAAAATGAAGACTGTTTTCTTAATAATTGCGAATCGAATTTCTTGGATTCTGTACTAATCGACGTTATTCTTATAACAACTTGCCCGTATAGCCATATAACCTTTTATCACCTTAAATTCCTTAAACTTTTTTCGCCAAAATGTTATTTTGGTCTTACTAGCGTTTTTGTTTTGAATTTTCATTTTCCCTCGAAGTAACTTATATACAGGGTGTCCTATATAAAATCTAATCTAATCTAATCTAATCTAATCTAATCTAATCTAATCTAATCTAATCTAATCTAATCTAATCTAATCTAATCTAATCTAATCTAATCTAATCTAATCTAATCTAATCTAATCTAATCTAATCTAATCTAATCTAATCTAATCTAATCTAATCTAATCTAATCTAATCTAATCTAATCTAATCTAATCTAATCTAATCTAATCTAATCTAATCTAATCCAATCTAATTTAATCTAATCTAATCTAATAATAAATAAATTGGGTGGCGCAACGGCTCGTGAAGAACCAGGGCCTAGTGACTAAAAACTCGCAACTGTTCCTGTATGCGCGTGTCGACAGGAAGGAAGGAATGGAAGGGACCTACAATTGTATGCCGAATCCGAACGGCTAAACGAGAAGCACTTATTCATGACAAGTGATAGTCTTGGAGTATTTGTGAATTCCTCGAAAGAGGCAGTAGTCCTGAAAAAAAAACTTTTTAGTTTTTTTTAGGTGGAGGAGGCTGGGAAGTGAACCCACATCTCCAGCGTGACAGTCCATCGCACTAACTACTACACTAATCTAATCTAATCTATACAGGGTGACCGGTAAACATTGGATAACCCTGAAACGACGTATACTCCACTTTATGACTGCTCTGAAACCGGAAATAATAATAATTTTAGTTTGTGGAATTAAAATAGCCCCTTTTTATATCCGGTATACGCCGGACGTTTCAGGATAATCCAATGTTGAAATGAACGCTTTTATATAAATAATCACAATGCTTAAACTTTCTTTCATCACTTCCGACAAGTGAAATAACAACAGTTATTTCAGACTAAAATCTCTTAAGCTGCTTTTTGTCTGATGACTTTGAAATCACACAAGTTTACGTGCAAACAACCCCTTTTATATATACTCACAACATAATATAGGTACTTACCTAATGCTCGTATGCACCTTTTTTACTCCCTGAACACATCAATTATTCAACATTCTTTCGTTTAATCTTTTTAAAATGATTTATCCTAGATCCTATAGGAGCATATATCAACACACATTTGACGTGAAAATTGACATTGCAACAATTCGTATTATGTATAGAAAATAGGTAGGTACATTCTGAAACAGTTATAAGATGCCCTTGTCCGTGAAGTATTCGTTGTTTGTTCAAATTATTCCACCACACAAATTGGTGTTATTCATTCATTTTTCTAAACAAAGGCTTCAGGTTAGATTTTTTTTTGCAAGACAATAATACTCTTTTTTTGAAAGAGCTATAGGGAAATATTTCAAAAATATGTATTTATTTACTAAAATACTCAAGAGCTTACTTGACTAACCACCAAAATAATCGCAAAGCCGAAACAGAATTGTGTCGTTTTTTTTGTTGATAAAATTGTCTTATCTTTGGGTTCTTAACGGTTAAACGGATTTCAATTTTGGTGTAAAGAATTTCTATTAGATTCTCTAATGGAGCAATTCAAGTTTTTATTTTAGCTCACCTAGAACGGGTAGAGGTGTCATGCAATAGAATTACTTTGAATTCAAATATCTTCGCAGGCCCCATAGAATGTTCTAGTTTTCAGCTATTGCTAGGTCTCAAAAACTAATTAAGCGTTTTAAAAGCCGTAATGTCTTCGGAAGAAAACCAAGATTTCAAAACTCCTTTCCTTCCTTTCTATTTATCTAGACTTCAATGGGTTCCAGAGACTTTCGTGAAAAAATGGGTTTATGGGCATAAGGGGGTAGTCCATGCTTTTTTTCAAAAATCGATTGAATACAAAAATTGCTCCAATCAGAAAAATTTTGAACGACAATGCAAAGGCCTCTCCGGACTCTATTCAACAATGTCAACCGCAACCTCCTATGAACCTTTTTTATTGCCCTTACAATTTTTCCTCAAAAATCGACAGTTTTGGAGATATAGATCAATTTGCGTTTTCAAAAATGGTGGATTTCCCCAGGGGAATGGGGCGTCCCGAAAAAACAGGACTTAATCTTTTCTTATAGTTCTCTTTCAGGTATACAAAATTCAGTCGTCCTATATTTCGTTCCACAAAAAACCTATCTCTCCTGTGCTACACATTATTAGGTCTGACTTTTTATTTCGATTTTTTTTCGAATCCACAAATTGTCCTTTAGTACCAAGTATCGCAAGTAAAAATAAAAAACAATAAAAATAATCCTATAAATCGTTGAGATCAATTGCATACGTATGTAGATATATAAAATATACAAATTTCTCAATTACATATTTTGTTGGCAATGTGACCAAGTATCATACGTAAGTATGTACCATGTTTAATATTTACTTCTTTCTACAATGTAGAATAACCCTGGGGTTGTAATAGAATTGTAACTACATAATATAATAGTGCAGACTACGTTGTAATATACCTACCTTTTGATGCAAGGTATGTACTGTACATATATCTCTACCATTAACATTATTATGGTTCTGCCTCAAAGGACCAATAAATTTAGCAATTCTTTAATAATGCAGAGGGTTCAAGTTATTCAGAATGGCACCGTTCGTCGTGGTGTCCTTTGGAGTTAAATTTAATATCTTTCTTTTCACGGGATTTTCTGAGGGTGTTTTTTTTTTAAGGTTTGGATAGGACATTACTACGAATGCTGTGTATCCCTCCCGCTCATTGGCGGATCCAGGGGGGTGGCTATAGGGGCTAAAGCCCCCCCCCCACAGCCGATTCTAAAAATTGATTGAAATATATAAATCAATACACTACAACGTGAAGTGTTTTATGTTCCTCTAAAATATTGCTAAGCAGTGAAGTTTGAAGGGAGTCAGAAAAAATACGGAGGATGGGGCTAAGCAATTCATATGTTTTGGTAATTCGTTTTATAAGCCCCAAATGAATTACCTTGGGGCTTAAGCCTGAAAGGAAATGTACAAAAAAACAAGGTCGGAGCTTCAAGTAATTAACAAGGACAGAAAATTGGGACGAAAAAAAATAGCTTGGGAAAAGGGCTTGACAAGAATTGGACAAAAAAAAAACGTGTCGGGGCTAAGCAAATAATTCCCTTAAAACTTAGATAGCTTATTTCAGAAAGTTTTGGGGCTTGACGTTAGTGACTGTCAGGTCCAAGTTGGGGCTAAAGCTGGAAGAGATAACTAAAAAACGGGTTGGGGGCTTAAAAATTAGCATGCCAAATGAAAAAAAAAAAAAACAATTTAGCTAATTTTGCGAAAAAAAGCCCAGAATTTGGGAACAACAAATCAAAATCCGAGTTTTCTCTGTGTAGTGTGTACTCAGAAAATCATGCTGGTGCATGTGAATTTGCAATCCCTCTTGCGATCCTTTATGAACAGCTTTTTAATTCTTGTGGTTCAAAGCTTGATGTGGCTGAAAATTTGAGGTATATTAGTCCAATAAAATTAGAAAAAATATCTTCAAAAATTCGGGAGGAGAATTATACTGTTTTATTTTAAAGAGTACTTCTTGGGGATTTTAAAACCACATTTTTCCAATAAAAAACCCTCTGCGTCGTCCGCCATTTTGAAAAAGGTGTTTAAAAGTGTTTACTCAATTTCCTCAACCGCTATTAGTCGTAGAGTAGTCATTTTTGTTTACGTTTGTAGGTTAACATGTTCTCTACAATTTTTTTAAAGTATCATAAGTTAATATTATAAGTCTATAAATACGCCTGAGCCTCTATGTTCTATCTTCGCTTAAAAATATTTTAAATGTTTAATAGGACAGATGTTATTGTAACTACTTAACATTGAAATCATTTTAAACCGGGGATAGAATCTGATATAAATGCACAAAAAACACAGCTATTGTATACTTATATACTACTTATATACTACTTATATATACTACTTATATTTTTCACAAAAAAAACCCTAAAACTAAAACTTTAGGACAAACAATTTAAATTACTTAATATCTTAAAGTGGATAGCCCAAGCCCCCCCCCCCCCCCACAGCCAAATCCTAGATCCGCTACTGCTCCCGCATATAAGGATAAACGAGATGGCTCTTATGAGGGTGATTTTTTTTAGACGACCGACGCACGCATGACGCGATGCTATAGCAAATACACTCAAAGACATGACAACAAAAATATTAAGATAAAGCAAATACGTGATACAAGAACTCATTTAGGTTTGCTAGCTTATAGAAATGCTTACCTACAATATTTCTCGATTTCCTTATCTTATAAGAATATGAAGTATTAAGGGCCAAGTTTTATGGCTAAGAGAAGAAGAGATCACGCAGAAACATTACAACTATACTGTTTTCGTATCCGTTTTTTTTTTTTAAGAAATATTTAAAAGAGAAGGCCTCGAAAAATTACTTCAATTAAAATTCAGCGCCCAACTGTATAACGAAAAGAAATTACGAAATGGGAACTAACGTTGAAATTTTACGTTGGTGTTGAACGTGTTAGTACTCCTGAAATTGCCACAGTTTCATTGGGACACCTGAATGAAAACAAGGTCGAATTTCGGCAGAAAGCATATAGTTATACTAGTTTAAATAAATTGTTAATTATTTTTTTATTTGTTAACCTAAAATAATTGTAAATGTTTAGCTTATACCCGTAATATGTTCTTTGATCATATTACTATCTGTTTTAGGCTATTGAATAGACCTTTAAGTAAGGAACAATTGCGTTCACGGGTTTTTATTATTAAATATGTTAGTATGAAACTTAAGCTTGCTTAAAACACAAAATTCGCTTAAATTCTGGTCAACACTGGTCATTTTTCAATATTGTCGGTTTAAATCGAAAACTGAGTCGAATTTCTCTATCAAAATTGGTGGTTTAAAAAAATTTATAAAAAAATTTAAGCAGGGGTGAAATCGGCTAAGGCGATAGTTGACTGTTGATCATCAAAATAAATGCTTTTCCTCCACGTAAGGTGATTATCAAATTGACTATCACTTTTTTCCTATAGTTTGTGGGTGACAGCTATTTAGGTGACGTTTTCATACATTTTGCTTTATATTTTTGAGAAATATAAGTTGTGTCAGCTGAGCTCCGCCATAAATCGATAGTAAAATGAAAAAAGTGACAAAAGTTATTATGTTAAAATAAAATATTAGTGAACAGTATTGTTTGTATATATATAAGGGTACTCCAAAGCAAAGTGTCTATGCGAACGAACGAGAAATTACAACAAATTTCAATTGCTCAGGAAGAAACCAAGGAATACAGGAAATATTTTGGAACATCCTTACCCAATGTACCTACCTATAATACCTCAAATAATATTTGTTAAGTAAATAAAAAGAAACTCACAAAAAACGTTTGCATTTTATTCAAATACCATACGAACAAATAAAGTGTTTAAAAGAAAACAATTTTATTGGCAATCCATTTGCATTAAAGCGCCAGCTGGTCCCCTTGATGCTTTTGGGACGTTCGCCTAGAGCTTGACAAGGCATTGCACATAGTATTTCTCAAGCTAGGTTAAAAATTGTGTTTTGCTAATTTTAAACGATTTTAGCATCGTACTATCCCCTAACATTTTACTTAAGTTAAAATCACCAACTCTTTATTCTGTCTTTTTAGTATCGTACTTAATCCATATGAGAAATTTTGAGAAATTTAGTCCAGGTATAGGATGGACCCGAAGGTTCAAGTCCTGCTGGTACCCAACTTTTTTTTCCTTTTTTTTTTTTTGTAAATAATGAAGTTAAAATGATAAAAATATAAATATCGGGTACTTATTTAAAGCTCATGATGGGTTTTCATCAGCATATAATTAATTTACAACGCATAAAAACAATAATTTTGTTCATCAAATTCAAACCCTACAAATGTTCTGCTTTTTTTAATGATCACTTTACGCAGAACAAAGAAAAGTTGATAATCAAAATTGATTATCAAATCAGCGACAGTCAACTATCGCCTTAGCTGATTCCACCCCAGGGCAATTTGTTAAAAACTGACCTAAACAAAATCGAAAAATCACAGATTTTAATTTTTTTTACTAAACTGCTCATAACTTTTTTTGGAGCAAAGGTTTGCGCGAGATATATCAGAATGAAACAAAGAAGATGCTCAAGCGTTTAATATGACGGATCAAAATTTTTGTTTGGATGCAAATTGACGAAAATATATTCCATTAAAAATAACCTTTTTTTATATTTTTTTTAGTTTTTTCTCGTAAGCATCTTTTTGAATTGCAATTCATTGGTACTATATGTCAAGCTTCCTATTCTTGAAATAGTTTTAAGTAGAGATTTTGATCAATTATGTCATAACGAATTCGAGAATTCGAAAATAGTGGGTCCCACAGTTTTATCTGTCCATCTGGCAATTTGTAACAGAGGCCTACAGACTGAACGGATGGAACGATTTCTATAAAACTTAGTACTTTCTGTTTTTAAGGTATGTTTTGTATGTTTAATTGAAATTTTCGTTTTTGGACTAAAAATAGTTGTAGCTTTCATAGAACTATTTTTTGCATTTCCGTGTTTCGAGCTAGCCGCGTTACCGAACTGAATGAATTTTTATTATAAATAAGTTTTCAATCAACCTAAGTAATATTGCATACAAACATTTTGATTTAAAAAAAAAAAATAAATTTAAAAAAAATTTATTTATTTAATTTAATATTTTAAGAAGGAATCTTATGATTTATTTTCAAACATTGGTTTTTATTATCAAAAATAAATATTTTAAAATATGATGTATCAAGAACTTTTTTAAAAATATTTTTAAAATTTTGTAACCTCAAAATATTATTTCTTTCATAATAGTCCAGTGCAATTATAAAATTTTATATGGGGGACCCAGCAGTTTGTACCACCCCCAATTTTTTTTTTTTTATTCGATAGAGTTGATCGAATATGATATATCCCAGTTTTCGCATTCGTAACATTTAGCGTTTTGCCGCCATCTTGGATTTTACTTCTTACTAAATATCTCCGTTCATATAAGTCCTACAAAAAAACTAGTTAAACATAAAATGCGTATAGAATAAAATTTCCTATTTTATGTGTTAAAAATTTGTTCGTTATTGATAATATTTAAAAAGTTAAAGGCTAACAAAAAAAATTTAGTATTTTCGTAAATTTAGGTAATTTTCAATCAAAAATTTAAAAAACTTTCTACCACAAGTTTGTTGAAATCAAAATTTCGAACAGTTTTGTCATACAAATTTTTTCTGTATTTCAATAAATTAAAAAGTTATGAATATTTTTCTATTAAAAAAAAAAATGTTTTATACCAGAACTCATTTTTTTGTTACATCTGAGATCTTAGCTGAAAATCTTGATTTGGGCTCGCTCTAGTTAGATTTTATCATTGCTAAAACTGTTTTTAAGATTTAATTATAGTTTTTTGCTTTTCTAATGTAAAACGGCAATTAATTTTTCCCGAGTACCGAATATTGGAAATTTTATTTAAGGCTCCATACGCAAATTAATTTCTCAGGTATATCATTTTGCTTTGGAGTCTGTAATATTCAACTGCACAATTAAGAAAAAGTTCAAGGCGCGATTCAGTGAAGTTTTCTTATTAGATCAACTTTCTCCCGCGACTCATTTTCTGCTGATTTCCCGCATATGAAGCACAAGTTTCATAGTCGAATCCAGAATTATAATCCGATGGCTGTTCCAATTCCAATCCAACGATTGCGATGGTTCTGGTCAAAACGTGGGTCTGTCAGTCGCACTTGCCCACAATGCCTAATGCTGGTTGATAAAAGAGTTTGTATGCCTTTTTTTTGTTTAAATTAGCAATCTTTCAAATTCTAACCGTCCACAGCAAATTAAATACGTGTTCATCATTGTCACTGTTCACTTATTTTAACTTTCACTGAATGGCGCTTTGAACCTTTTTTTAATTGTGCAGTTAAATATTACAGACTCCAAAGCAAAATTTGCGTATGGAGCCTTAAATAAATTTCCAATTGGGCTTTTCGCAAAACTATAGCTATACATATATCTTTCAAAAAAATGCATAAAAAACCTTATTCGAGGGAAAACAATGCAATAAAAACAAATATAAATACACAACTACAAATGCATTCTCTGTACACGTATGCGAAATTATTTGTTTTCCCTCGCATCAGAGCTGTTTTCTTGCTGTTTTGTTTTTGTTGTTTTTTTTTTTCTTATTTTAGCTCCGTTTGCCACTGACGTTTGTAGGATAAGCTTAATTGACAGATAAAACTGCGGGACCCACTATTTTCGAATTCTCTATTAGGGTTATGAAATAATTGATCAAAATCTCTACTTAAAACTATTTCAAGAATAGGAAACTTGACATATAGTACCAATGAATTGCAATTCAAAAAGATGCTTACGAGAAAAAACTACAAACAAATATAAAAAAAGGTTATTTTTAATGGGATATATTTTCGCCAATTTGCATCCAAACAAAAATTTTGATCCGTCATATTAAAGGCTTGAGCATCTTCTTTGTTTCATTCTGATATATCTCGCGCAAACCTTTGCTCCAAAAAAAGTTATGAGCAGTTTAATAAAAAAAATTAAAATCAGTGATTTTTCGATTTTTTTTTAGGTCAGTTTTTGACAAATTGCCCTGCTTTAATTTTTTTATAAAATTTTCTAAACCACCAATTTTGATAGAGAATCTTATTTCGTATAAAAAGTTTCTTAAGTCTAATTCACAAATTCGGCTCAGTTTTCGAGTTAAACCAACAATATTGAAAAATGACCAGTGTGACCATTCTCTCAGAAACGCATGGATGCATTTAAGCGAATTTTGTGTTTTAAGTTCCACACTAACACATTCAATAATAAAAACCCGTGAACGCAATTGTTCCTTTCTTCCCTTAAAATTCCGGTCTATTCAATAGCCTATATTGTTGTTTAATATTTTCAACAAATAAATTGCCAAATACATATCTATAATATTTATTTTATTTTTCCTTGCAGGTGAGGTGGTTTGCTATATTTCTTGTATATTTTGTCAGTAAGTATGTTTTTAAATTAAAAGAATTTCCTTTAATACATGTTGAAAACTTAACTTTATCAAGAACATAGTTAAGAAAATGAAATTATCGTCGAAAAGCCGACCGTAAGATCACTTAGCTCATAAGGTGAAAGGTTCTAATACCTCTTAATCTATAGATATCTCCAAGAGAATCTCAACGAAAGGTAAATTGGTCGTTGATCCAACAGAATTAAAATATATCTCAAATGAAAGTTCTTTTCGAGTACTTCATTTCATAATACAAGAACTAAAACCACTAGAGAAGAGAGCGAGCTATAGCCACTTGAATACCAAACACCATATTTCAGATTTTTTTTTCGAAACAACTGTTCATAACTTTTTCATATAAAGGACGTAGAAAAATGATAAAATATAATAAACTAGCTGACCCGGCGAACTTCGTTCCGCCTAAATTCATTAATGTAAAGAAAATAATAATTCCGAGCATGATATACAATGATGTTTCATGTAATTCGGTCAATTAAAATTCTTTTTTCTAAAGAATACATACAACTGACCATGTAAGAAACATATGGAAATTCAAGATTGATCCCACAAACATCCAGCGGTTATCAACTTACGACTTATTGATTGTCAATTGTCATAGCAAAAGCGAGATGCACTGGAAATTGAAGACGCTTAAATACGAATGGCAAATCGTTCGGAATAAGCGAAATCCATGGAATGAGAACATCTTCACCTTTGAATTTTCCCCTCAAAATCGTAGCTTGAATATAAGATTTGATTTGATGCACTTCACAATCAAACGCGTTCCGTTACAAAGTTTTGGTGGATTGAGGTTGCGCAGCAAAATTATAACTGAGCCGACTTTCAATTTTAAATTGTGTGGTGAAAAGCCCGGAACATCCAAAGAATTCAAAAATCGGTGGGATAGTTGGTGGCTTCGTTTTCATCCATCACGGAGTACACGGATTTCAATAAATGAACTCACCGACGATTTGATTTTGAATGACGAACTTCAAATAATCGACATTCTTGTTTTTCGCAACCTAAATCGCGCGTGAGCTCAGCCAATCATGGTTAACATAATTTTGAGTAAAATTTGGAAAAACATTCGCGATGAGCTCTTCCGTCGTTGTTGTAAATAAAGTAGCAAAAATTCGGTGGAAATTCCATAAGGCCGGTGACTATTCACTGTTCATCACGCAATTGCTCATCGCCAATAAATTGACTGGAGAAATCTGCAGCGAACTGGACATATACGGGGCCAATACGAATTTATCAAGCCACAAATCGTGAAAGTCAAAGTAACGGTTCTCGAGTTATGCACTAAAAACCAGATTTTCTGGAAATTTAAGGGGATTTTCTTCCAGTTTCCTATGCTCTTCCTTGAACTAGTAAGAATTTATCAATCCCTAAATCGTAAAAATCGAAGTAACCGTTCTCGAGTTATGCATTAAAAAACTAGATGTTCCCTGTTTTCCAATTTTCCTGGAAATTTTCCGGGATTTTCCTCCAGTGTCCTATTCCTATGTCCTTTCTTGAGCCAATACGAATCCATCAAGCACTTAATCGTGAAAATCGAAGACGCCGTTCTCGAGATATGCATTAAAAAAAGGATGATCTCTGATTTCTAATGTTTCTAAAAATTTTTACGGATTTTTCTACAGTGTCCTGTGTGCTTCCTTGGGTCAATACGAATTCATCAAACCTAAAATCATGAAAATCGAACGATCCGTTCTCGAGTTATAGGCGCACACACGGACGACATTTCTCTTTTATATATATAGATAAAATAATAGCAAAGTTATTATGCTACGTTCAATACACTTTAAGATATTAAGTTTTGAAAGTCTTGAATAAAAACTTTTTTAGCACTACCTTTGCCCACCAATATGTTAAAAAATTCAGTGGGGTAGGGCGAATACTTTTTTAGCACCATCCAGAAGCAATTTTTACAACCTTTAATTAAATATATAATAAAAGTGTCCTTTGCGCAATAAATACCTGCTTTTAAACAAAAATTGCTTCAACCGGTAGATTCTAAGTTAAAAACAAAAAAAATTGCACAGTCTTAAGACTGGTATAGACGTATACTTTGAGTGTACATTTTAATCTATCTAATAAATTTAAATTATTTAAATACAAATGCACTCTGGTTCGATCAATTTAGTAATTATTCATTTAAAAATATTAAAAAAAACGTCTACCTAACCGGGGTGTATGATTTCTTAAGTTTTTGTAATTGATGACCATAAATATTCCTGTGACCAAATAAGGTATTCACCAAGTGCCGCCGCCCGCCAAGTGTGCCCGCAAGTGGTTAAACCGCTATAACTTTTTGTTTACCTTTTTCGTTATGATTTTTTTGATATCATCAGTAAATTAGGACCTTTAGTAGATACAAACATACCTTGACCAAAAAAAAACAAAGAAAATTGCGTTTTCGAGGACGTCTTTCGGGGTTTTCGGGCCACAAAGACGTATAGTATTTCATGTTTGTATATATCGCACTCAGGGAGTCGAGGGTTTTCGGATGCAACTAATTTTAAGAAGTTTCCCAAAAGTCTGAAAACGCCAAAAAACGCGTTTTCGGGAAGATCTGTCTGGGTTTTGGAGCCACCTAAACATCTGTCGAAATCATATTTGTACAATCAGGGAGTTAAGGGCGTCAAGTTGTAATACATTTGAAATTGTTTCTCACCGGATTTCTATTTTCAGGAAAGTTGTACTTTTGATGCCCCAGCTTCCCCAGGGCCACTTGTAGCATTAATATCTTAGGGTTTCCTTTCACGCCAAAAATCAGCTGCCAGCTCTTAAGCAGCGTCCACGTTATGTGAATTTGTGTATATCAACAGTGCTGATCAACAATGTTGAGTTAATGCGGCCGTGTAGTTCAACAGAGCCAATCAACTTTTGTTAACCCGAACGTAACTTGATTCAAATGGGTAGAAATCAACAATGTTGAGTCGACTTGAGTCATACATAAAATTAAAGCTTAGGCTCAAATCTATCGAAACAAATATAGGTCGTTTGCTCTTTAGTAGGTAAATGTCCTTACCAACCCTGATTTAAAACAACAATACCAAAACAACCGCTTTTTCAGATAAAATGTTCGAAATTTGATAGGATTAGAGCGGAAGACAAAATTTTTCCTGAAAAATTAACGGTTTCAAAGATTCGTTAAATTAAAAACAAAATTTACAGATTTCACTTATAGAGTAAGAATGGGAGCATTGAAAATGACTTGCATTTGCTAGATAAAACAAAAACATAACTAATTGTTTGGACTTAAACAAAATTCCATTAATTAAAATTAAGTTGAATATGTTATATAGAACTCTTTATTTAACATAAATACACAATAAAAATAAATAATTCCATATGTTTTTAAATTTTTAAATTCTTGAAAGGAGGTGATGTTGACAACCTATCGTGATGCAATAAAGTACATTATAATTATTTTAATTTGGTAAGCTTTTCATTTGTGAAAGCTACAAAAATAGTTGTAGGTAACTGATGGGTCAAGACAAGACTGTTACTTCAATCAAAAGTGCTCAACATTGTGTCATACCATACATTTCTTGCAACAACTAAAACGTTATATTATAGAGCTCTTCACTGTTTTCGTATCTTTTTATTTTGATAGTGATATACAAGCTTCATCCACAGCTACCTACACCATTAGGATTAATCATTTCCCAATGTGATTGGAAGGTTGAAGTTTCAAGCGAATTAGGTACCTTTTCCTATCATTACTAATTTTTTCGTAAATTTCATCTTACCTGAATCTGTTATTCTACTTTTATTGACTAATTCCTTTTTCTGACTTAATTGACTGCCTAACCTACCTCAATTTTATACTGCACCGAATTTTATTTGACAATTTACATCTGCAAGTAACACTGGAACTTTTTCTTGTTTTTTATCGTCATTTAATCTTTTTTCTGTGCGCCAAACCAACTTTGCATCTGGATAAAAGCACATTTTTTAATTCATCTTCATATGGCTATGAACGGGCTCGCCTGTATAATGTTTTCTTCCTTTCGACTTCGTCAATTGTACTAGCTATCTTCAACTACAAGTGAACCTACTGCTATTGATAGAATAGATAAGAATAGTTTTTGTTGTTTGTATCAGAACGTTTGGAGCTTTCAATAAGTGCACAGCTATGTTTGATTACCATAAGCGCTTAATTGCTGACAAGAGAAACAGAAGATTGAAATCCTTCAGTAAAAT
Organism: Melangyna quadrimaculata; assembly: GCA_949320155.1. Classification (NCBI taxonomy): domain Eukaryota; kingdom Metazoa; phylum Arthropoda; class Insecta; order Diptera; family Syrphidae; genus Melangyna; species Melangyna quadrimaculata. The sequence continues at coordinate 201,346,538 of OX439483.1, read as the reverse complement.
ATAAAGTAGGGAACGATTTTATCATTTATCTGTCCGAATGATTGTCACAACAGCTTGTCTTTAATAACCATAATCCAAAAAGCATTAAATATGAATTTCGTATTAGATTTCCAACTTTGTAATTTCTAGTTTATATAAAGAATATGCCAACCAACGAATTTAAATTAATACTTTCTAAATAATTAAGTAAATTAGGTAGGTGAAAAAAAAACACTAACTAAAATTGTTTTAAATTTTTTCGAATTGTTCAAGAAATTGTAGATAGTTTTTTTTTTTTTTTGTGTAAATCTTAAGGGGAGTATTTTTAAACCTCAATCTGGAGGATCCGTTCAGAATTTTGTAAGTTACAAATTTATTTTATATTAAATCGTTTTGCTCTTGTTAAACTAATCAACAAACTTTTTTTTTTTTACATTACTAATCGTAGGAGGTTTAAGTCAATAAGTCAATATGTGCGTGGGTTTTGTTTTACAAATTTGTAAAATTTTGTATCAACATTGCAATTTTATGCGCCAAAAATCGAATTAATTCAATCACATTTTGAATTTGTACAACATTTTCCGATTAAGTTTGCATACAAATTTAAGTCATCCCTGCTTTAATTTTTCACCTCATTCATAAAGATCTGATATATTTTGTTTGGGACAAACCATCTTCAGAATTCGGTACAAGAACAGCCGCATTTGTCTCTCATCTTCTTGTGGCTATAAGTGGCATCTACTATATATTACTCCTATTTTACCAGTTATACGAGCTACAAAATAGATTATTACATTCGAATCCAAGAAAAAAATAAAGTTAGGAACGATTGTACCTGTTGGTTGCGGTGTCACAAAATGCTCATATTTTTTAATCATAATTCAAAAAGTACTAAATTTCAAATTTTCTATTATATCTACAACTATTTAATCCTCTGCTATATGTAGAGAATATGCTACCAAGAATCTTAAATTACAACTTTTGTACCACATCAATTTTCCGTATCAAGTTTTGAATAATTAAGTCAATTAGGGAGGTACAAACACATTTACTCAAATTGATTTTCATATTTTATTTTATTTTAAAGTTTTCATGCAATTGTAGATTGTTTTTTTTTTTTTCAATTAATCTTTTATGTCTGGCTTAGTGAAGTATTTTAAAATCTTAATATCGAAGACTAGTTGGTTGCAGGACCCCAAAGGCGCCCGTCGAACATTATTATGCTAGCCAGTGCTGAACGCAAATATGTATAAAATTTAGTTGACAAACTCACCGTTCACTTTCATAAAAAAGTTAATTCCAGAAAATTGGCAACCCTTAACATTTTCGTTTAGGAGTAGGAGTGTTTTTTTTTTTATTTTACCATCATAGCAGCGTTACCCTGTCAGTGAGTCAGAAAAGAGCGTTAATATATTGCATATTTTGTATGTATAATTTATAATAAAAATATAAAACATAATTGAATAATTTCTCATCACTTTTGTTTAAGCAAGTTACCAAAGATATTTATTTTTACAAGAAATTTAGTTTGAAAAAAGTTATTAATTTTTTTGTAACCAAGGTTTTTTTTTGTAGAAAAGCTTTTTTTTTTTTAATGTAAAAAAGTTATTTCTTTTCTAAAAAAGTTAATTTTTTTTTTTTTAATTTTTTTTTTTTTTTTGTAAAAAACTTAATTTATTTTTTTTTTTGTAAAAAAGTTATTTTTTTTTTTGTAGAAAAGTGACTTTTTTTTGTGAAAAAGTTATTTTAAATTTATTATTATATTATACATATAATAAATAGGTTCAAAACGTTTTTAAATTCTATTGTGGTAAATTTTGCATGTATCCCTTTATCCTCCGTTCCTTTTCTACCCTCCAACCTCTGTCAGGTTGTCAGGTTTTAAAAAGCGAAATCGCCAAAATTAAAATTTAAATCGCCAAAAAATCGCCAAATTCAAAACTTTCAACCCAAATCACCAAATTTAAGAATGTTTTTTTTTCCATATCAAAACAAATTACATATAGTGATGGAAAAAATAATAGAAACAAGCGTCTTCTGCTCGGTTAATTGAAAATTAAAAGTTTATTTATAAAAAATCGAAAATTAAAAATACGCAGGTTTATTCTTTGTAATGTGTTACCTAACTACAATATTTAACAGTTTAATAAAAAAAGAAGGAATTAATTTAAAAAGCTATTATTAGATTACCCGTGATTTTATCCTGGAAAAAATAATAGAAACAAAATTATAATGGTTTTTTTTGGTAACAGTTACTTAACGATAAAAGTGTTTCGTCATCTTTTAGTACTTGGTCGTTCCACCTTTATTTTTAAGCACGGCTTCGCATCTTCGTCCCATTGAATGGACTAACTTGGCACATGTCTCGGCGGGTATGGTATACCATACATTTTGTATTCTGGACCACAGTTCGTCCTTATTTGTTGACTGAAAGTAATCCTTAGCCAACTTTGAGGAGTGCTTGGGGTCGTTGTCTTGCTGGAACTCCCATTTAATGGGCATGTCCTATTCGGCAAATGGAACCATAGTAGTATTTAGGATTCGAACGTAGTCCACAGCACACATTTTTTCTTTTATCCAGAAAATTGGTCCAACCCCAGATGCGGAAAAACACCCCCAAATCATTAAGTTGCCCCCACCATGCTTAATGGTCTTCTTGGTGTATTTTGGATCGAATTCCGAGTTTATGGGTCTTCTGACGTACATTTTTCCATCAGAACCGAACAAATTTATCTTTGCTTCATCCGACCATAACACGTTATTCCAATTTGCACGATGGAGGTGTTTGTTTGCAAAACGCAGTCTTTGTTGAATATTTTTTTTGCTCAAGAATGGTACTTTTCTGGGACTCCTTCCAGGAAGCTTAGCTTCATTTAATTGATTCCTAATTGTACGACTTGTAACTTGTGCGTTTAGCTCATTTTTCAGGTCATTTAAAGAAGAAAATGGCTTTTTCTTGCAAAGTCTTGCTAAACGCTTATCAAAACGTGGGGAAGTTTTCCGTTTTCTGCCCCTGGTTTCTGGTTTTGGGCTTGAATGGAGAGCTGTAAACACCTTCTTTTTTGAACACTTTAAAACATGTGCTATTGCAACCATTGTTTTACCATCTCTTCTTAAGTTTTTTATTAAATCACGTTCAAAACTATTGGAATGTACACCACGACCCATTTTTATACAAATTCGATGTAACGGTTAATATTAATTTTTTCAAAAATACTAAAACTAAACTTGAAATGAATGAGCGAACTAATTAACGTCAAAATCACAAACAAAGTAACTTGTTTCTATTATTTTTTCCAGGCAAAGTGACTATTCCGCTATAAGTTTTTACTCTTAAGCCCAAACCAAAAAGTTTAAAATACAAACCACTGTATCATTTTAAAGGAGTTTTAGGTACAATCAATATATAAAAGTTTTAATCGAAAAAGACGTAATTGAGTGTAGTTATTATTCGTTGAGCATTATATAAAACAAATAAAAATCAATGGGATCCTTTTTATTGGCACATGGAGTCACGGCACCTAGCAGCCAGCGCGTGAAACTAACAAACGAGATAGATTTCTTTTCCATTTGACGTTCAATGCATTTCCCATAAGAGAAAAACAAAAACAGCTCGTAGCTAAATTAATTTAACAAATTAATTTTATATGAACGGTTGTTTGTATTATAATTGCAATAAAATAATTAAACATGCTAGTTTGCAAATCAAACGTAAAATATATCGAAACTTATTACTAATTTGCTTTATTTTGCAGATGAAATATGTAAACAAACGTGCTTTTTTGTTGTTGTTTTCCAAAATGGATGCAAGGCGTCAGTCAGAACGATATCATGTGCGTAGGTAGGTAGTAGTTTAGGGGGCTAGAGTTTCTTATGGATTTTAATAAAACATTAATTTTCCTTTTTATTATAAGTAAAGAATGAAGTAGAAATGTTAAAGGTCCACTTTAGTGATCGTAAGAAGAAAATATAATACCAGGAAATTATGTGTTGCACCAATAATTGCGGTTTTCTATTTTTCGATTAATTTCGTTCACTTTTGCTTTCGTAAAAATAGAATTATAACAGTCAAAACCGCTCACTTAAGTAAATGTAATAAGCCAACGAAAATTAGTTTTCCAAATTATCAATTTATTCAATTACGAACAAACATATTTTTTTAATATTCGTGACTACGCCTCTGCCTTTCTCTATTTCTAATCGAGTACTTTTGTTGTTGTTTCTGGTTGTAAGGGTGGTTTGTTTACATTTTTCATTTACAAAGCAAAGCATTTTAGCTATCTATTTTAATATATTTTCGAGTTGATTTATAAGCTTACACATTTTTTGGTTCTATTTTAATCAAAATATGGATACCCGTTTATATAAAATAATTTGGTATAACTAATTTTCGTCAGGCGCTTTTTTCGTTTTCTCTTATGGGAAATACATTGAACGTCAAATCGAAAATAATTCTATCGCCTTTTGAAGCTTAAGCGCTTGAGATGCAGGTGGCGTGGAAAGCAACTTACCAGGTGTCAATAGCCTTTGCAACATGGCTAGATCTTACGGCATGCCGTTCAAAGTCAGTTTTGAGCGAACTTACATATGTATATCGCCGTCGCAAATTTTGTTCATCCATCTTTCTTTGATTTGGTTAACTAACAAAGTTGTTTGTTTTGACATACAGACGTCATTTATTTTAGGGATAAAATTTCAGTTTTGGGGTGCGTTCAGCACAAATAGCGATGAAAAAGATGTAAGGTTATAAGGATGTGAATTTGAGAAAAGAATATTAGGATTTCGATTCAAAAAATTTAATTCGCCAAAAACTAAATATATCGCCTTTTACCCCAAGTACATCGCCAAACCGATTTTCGTGTCGCCAAATGAAATTTCAAATCGCACATTTGGCGATAAATCGCACAATCTGACAACCCTGGTGACTGTACACCACACAACATATCAACCGAAAATTCGATACTCTGCTGTAGCCAATAAAAGATATGTTCATTTTAATTTTGTAGGTAGCTTTTGTGGTAACACCAACCAAATTTTTCGCAAAATGCCCCTACTACGCTTAAGTTCATTTTCATTTGTTCTTTATTCATTTTGGTAACACCATAATTTGTGCAAAACGAGCCTATAAACATTTTCAATGTTAGAAAAAAAAAACTGCCCTCAAACACAAATATTTACAGATTAAACAGTCATATTCAACAGTAATATTTTCCAAATCGCAAAACAAACAAACAAAAATTCAATTTCTAAAAATATACAAATACACTTGAGAGAATAATATTTGGCATTGTCCCTGTCGACTCCATTCACATTAAAAAATATCGTTTTAAAATTACTCAGAAATAGATCAGAGTACCAACAGAGTAGCAAGTGTGTTTACAAGTAGGGACTAATGCCATACTTTGTTATCAGTCAGAACTTCTCTTCGATAAATATACAAATGTAGACACGTTTTATTGGACAATACCCAAATACCACTTTCTATCACGAATGATTTGAGAAGATTCCCTAAGTATGTGCTTAAATGTTAAAAAATTGTTTCTCCCTAGAAAAAGAAAATCATTACTCGTAGACGTATACCCGCCTGCTCCCTGCATACAAATATCCACAAGAATTTGCTTAACCTGAACCATCTTCAGATGCTACTACAAAACAGAAGGTTTTTACTTAAATTCGTTTCATACAAAGTGTATAGGAGGGCATTGTGTTATCATTTTACCTTTAGCAACAAAATAGAGGTCGAAATGAAGTTGGTTAAGGAGTAAGCTTCCTTCCAGTCCCCCCTTTTTTTTTTTTGTTGTTTCAACAATTTTCGATATGAAAAGCTTTATCTTCCAGAAGAACACAATGTTCCATGACAGAGGAGCACTTTCGAATTTCAATGCTGGAATTGCATTTACCTTTTTGTGTACAGACAGCTCCAACCATTCGGCATACACTTTCTCTCTCTATCTCTCTATCTTTCTATTCTTTTGTATATATTTCCATTTCTCTTGTATTTTCTTTTGTCTGCCTGGTCGTCATCCTTATCATCTCTATATTGTCAACCCTATATATCGTAGTTCGTAGGTATACTGCATAACCTGCCCGCTTGCTTTCCACTTCTGTTATGGGTTGATTTAAGTCCTTCCATCCATGTCCAGGAATTAAATGGAGATTTTCCTTTTTTTGATGGTCTTTACATATAAAGGTGACACACACTTCAGGGATAGAAATAGGATAGGAAATACAAAATACATACTCGTATGCATGTAAAATGTTTTAATCTCTCAAACTGAATCCTTTTCTCCAATATTTGTGAGTAGATATTTTCCAAACAAGGATGATGTCCTACAGTTTTAATAATAAAACACCATGACAAGGCTTAGAAGACGTACCTATACATATAATGTGTCTTATACTACGTAAGATTATAGGTGTTTGTTTTCTTTTCAAATTCACCGGACATAATCCATTTTATAGACATACAACATACTTCCTACATCACGTATGCATGACGTACCTTCCTATAAAATAAAAATATTATTTATATTAAAATCATTTTGGATTTTATCGGCGGATGAAGATACACTGGTCTACGTCCAATACCTTGGACAAACACACAGCAGCTGAGAGCAATCTTCATGTTCGTGTCTTTTTTTTCCACACCAAAAGGATAACAAAATTTGCCCAGTGTAACCTTATGTGTGTGTTTATGTATAATGAACGAGACCTCATATTCAAAGCAAAGATCGATGAATCGGAGATATCTTTGTAAAGCAGGCAAAAATGCCAAAATCTATTAAAGCTATATATCTCCGTAAATTTGCAGAAATCCGGAAATTGATAAATGTCCTTAAAATTATTCCAGAACGAAATATGATTATAAGAAGCAAAATCTACAGTACTGGGAAAAATTGTAGATAAAACTTGCCTTGGGTTTTGAAAAATTAAATTTTACAAAGCCAATCCTATACTGAGGAAAACCGGAAGAAGTTTTAACAAGTTAGGAAAACCTGTAACATTCCATATTCAAAGGACCAAATTTTTGCAATTTAGCAAATACTGCAAATTTGTTGGTAATTTGCAAAAAACATTCGAAACACTACTTCGTCTGCGGTTCCAACGCTTATCTTCAACGACACACCTACTGTCACTTACTTACTTACTTAGGTCCTCGGACCTATTACGTCCGTGATGTTTCCCTTACGGGACATAGGGCCTCCACTACACCTACGCGCCATCGTGTACGATTTCTTGAAATATATTTCAGCTCTCTCTCTCTAATGGAGTCTATGGGCTCCTGACCCGTTCTCGCATGAAGTTCGGCATTGGAGATACGGTTGGGCCAGAAAACCCTCAAGATGTTTCGTAGACATCTATTAACGAAGGTTTGCAGCATTCTAGTGACAGTGTCAGTGACTTTCCAAGTGCTGCAGCCGTAAAGCAAAACGGATTCAACATTGGAGCGGAACAGTCGTAACTTGGTCTTTAAGCTAAAAGAGTTGTTTCTCCATATTTTGGACAGCATTCCGAACGCAGCCTTTGCTTTTCTGATTCGGCTGTTTACGTCCAGTTCAGTTCCGCCACCCGTAGAGACAATACTCCCAAGATATTGGAAATCCTCTACCTTCTCTACCGGTTGTCCAGAAATATTTACTTGGATTGATGAGGAAGTTCCAAGGCTGATCCTTTTAGTTTTTGCCGAGTTGATCTTAAGCCCTACGAGTTCTGCTTCTCTCTCCACCCTTGTTGTCATTTGATGGAGATCCATGATCCTATGAGAGAGTAAGCATACGTCGTCCGCGTAGTCCAGATGTTTGAGGTGAGATTGCAGAGTCCACTGAATTCCTTCATTTCCACTTGACAAAGCTGCGTGCAGTACGTCACTTATCACCAACAGGAACAGTATTGGTGACAGTATACAGCCTTGCCTAACTCCACTTTGGATTTCAAACTCCTCTGACAGCCTACCTTTGTGCAAAACGTGACACTTGGATCCATCATATGTAGCCTTGATAATAGCAATCAATTTATCTGGGATACCCCTCCTGCGCAAAGCAAGCCAAATAAATTCTCTATTGACACTGTCGAACGCCTTTTCAAAATCGATGAACAGCAGGTGAAGTGGTGATCGATATTCAACGCACTGTTCGATGATGCTCCGCAATGTGTTGATGTGATCCACACAGGAAGATCCAGTGCGAAAACCTGCTTGTTCGGCTCGAAAGATAAAGCCAATTTGCTTGCAGCACAGTTTGCTGTTAATTCGATGCTGCCAGTAAGTGATAGAACTCCGCCTGTACTTGAGAGCGTAAACGATTTTATGGGACGAATCTTCTTTCGCACTCGTGCAGTTGCTAGAGTTCTGAAAGATCTCGATATACACAAATCCGCTGGCCCGGATAGTATCCCTCCCATTGTTCAAGACGTGTTCTTCAACGCTGGCAAAACCTCTGTAAGCTTTTCCATCTGTCCTACTATACTGGTATCTTTACGAGTGGATGGAAAACAGCATTTGTCCATCCTGTCCCTAAAAAAGGCGTATCTTCTTCACTTACGTCACACTTAAGTCCCTTCTTTCCAAAATCGTGCTTGTGTGGAACTGGGACCTAAGGAATCTTTAAATAAAACACTGTTTTTTTTAATTTTTTTATTTCAATCGAGATGGATGGTTTAAAAAATTTCATAAAAATATTTAAGCACACAGAATTAACAAAAACCAGTACAAACAACAAATTTTTTTTAAATAATAGCAACAACAACTTTGATCAAAATTTCGAGTTTAATCTTTTATCACAAGTAAAAATGCTCGAAATTCTCGAAATTTCAACCAAGCTTAACATTGATATTTTACTAAGAAGTCAGGTGGATCGATTTGCTTCAACTTTGGGACAACGCATTTTATATGATCGCCTATAGATGAATATCAAATTTTTGTTTCAGCTCACCTAGAACGATTTTGCTCTTAAGAGTTTTATGCCTGTTCTGCATTTTAAACAGGATATAATATTCGGTATGAATTAAATTTGAATTTATACTTTCATCTAAAGATTTTCGTCAAAGGGAACAAAATAATTATGTCACTTTTTTAAAAAGCTCGCATATTCAACCATCAAGTGATGAAAACAAAAAGTCTTTGAGGCTTTCCAAAAAGTAAGAAATGCCTACACAGCACTGTCTTCCATGTATCGATATGTTATGCATGCAAAACCAAATGTATGGTAGGAAATTTACTGACACTAATGTAATGTCCTTCCGAAAAAAATTATTTCATTTTATAAAATTACGGTTTCAATATCGTTTACATGGTTTTGACAACATACTTATGGTGTTATGTATGTTGTTTTTTTTTTTTTTTGTTGGTGTCCTGTCCTTCCTGAACCAGTGGAGAACAATATTATACCAAAGAGTTCATGGTTTTTCTTTAAGGTTATAAAAAAGTATATTCAGGATTTAAATAAGTTTTTTTTTTTGCTTACAATATTATCGACGACGTGCTGACGCATATTTTCAATAAAAGTGTTTATGGTGGTGTCTTTCCTAGTTCACTTAAGATTGCTGGGGTCATTCCTTTACATAAAAAGTCCTTGTAATATATAAATATGAACAACTACAGACCTATATCTCTTTTACCGGTTTGCTCCAACATTTTATGAACAAGAGAATTTTGGACTTTCTAAATAAATGTAATTTCTTTAGTCATCTCAAGTTGGATTCTGAGCCCGTGATCAATTGAAGATGCGTTGTTGAAATTCTGCAACGAGATTTGAGGGCCGCGGTGTCTTGCGGCTTATTCGCATAGACCGGCGTACAGTGGCGTATATTGACTTTTTTGGTTGCAAAAATCATAGCTCCTAAAAAAATAACTCCTAAAAAAATAACTTTCAACTTGAAGGAAAATTCCAAAGCTTTAAATTTTGCAAATTCTAAGAAAAAAAATTTACAGGGTGTTGCAGAATTTTCTGCTGAAATACGACTTTCTCCCAATAGTAAATAACTGAAGTAAGAACAGGATGCCTTAAAGTCAAACAAAGTCACAGTGGTGCATAAAAGTAAACAAACAATACATTTTTTTAAAATATTTTTGCATGTGTACCAAAAGCCTTTTTTTATTATTTTACTGAACATTAGAGTGAAAATATACTAGTTCAGTGGTATATTTTAAGTCAAGGTATAGAGATAGTATGTTAAGTGCTATAAAATAATAAAATTTAAGGAAAATGTTTTACAGGGTGTTCCATAATTTCATGTTAAAAAAAAAACATGTTTGTTTTCCAAAAAGGTAAAAGTAGTATTTTACTTAAGAATAAAACTCAAAGGTATAAAAATAAAAAACTAGTTCAATTGCAAGAGTAGACGAAAAAAAAAGAACCGTTTAAATTTTGTTTGTTTTGCAAATATTTTTTTTATTTGGTGGCACATCAACATAACAAATTATTTCAATAATATATTTCAAGTTTAACAGTGGAGAATAAATAAATTAATAAGTTATAATAAATAAAAAAATAAATTTCTTGGAAACTTTCGTCGAAGTCCGATGTAATTTCTAATAAACTTCATTTCTGTAGAGTATCGTGCTTCTTGGTCTTTTTCAGTTCTGACATGACTTAATGAAGAAATAATAGGGTCCGATGAGGCTGAAAGCATGTTAAATAGGTCTTCATTCTGTCGCATCCTTAAAACCTTGCACGTATTTTGGTACCTATATTTTTTAGTCTTTATTTTTGGATTCCAGAGCCTCTTCTGACAGTTCTCCGATTGGTAACGACTGATACTCGATTATACTTTGGCCATGAGCCAAATTTTATGAAGAGTAGGTGTAAGTTGCTTTTCGTAGTACTTTTCATTCAATAAATTGCATTGCATAAACTCCAAACTTTGAACCGTCAACATTTTCTCTGCAGTTAAGAACGTTAGGTATCACTTGAAGCCTTCTTATCACCTCCATATTGACTCCAGTTATACGAGCTGTTACATCTGGTTCTGCGAAAAATCTTCTCGATGTATTTCCATCGTTAGTGTTTTCAAATCCTTGTTTTGAATTCCAGGGATCTGATTCTGGCATGTAATGGAGATATTCCATATTCGTAATTATGCTCATCATTTGTTGACTAGCTAATACTTATATCCTAATTCTTTATATTTGAGGTAGTCAATAAAGCTGGCCATAAACGACGAACATGCTCGCCGATCATGCTCGTGCTCGCCATATTTTCGTCGTCTATGGGGTGGTCCGCGAACCGCTCGCCGTTGGCGAAAAATTTTGATTTTCTCGTGTTCGTTTCCTTCGATGTTCGTCGTGTATGGGCATGTTCGCGAGCAATTCTCATATTTTCTGCGTATATCAGGGGGTTCACATCGCGGAAGAAATGAATCATCATGAGCGCAACCACTTGCTTTTCTTTTTCGCACATGTTTACGCTTTGAAGAATCAACAAGAAATGAATGTTCGCCAAATATGTTCGTCGTCTATGGGGTAAAGCAAACGAGCATGTTCGGCGAGCATGTTCGTCGTTTATGGCCAGCTTAAATGACCGGAGGACTATAAAATATGTATTATCTGTAGTTAAGAATACATTTTTACATGTAAACATAATGTTTTTATGACCACTTGCATTTTTAAGGACATAATAAGAAAAAATCCCATTTCAGCCATAAATTAATAAAAATAACCTTCTTTGATAAAATATCTCTAAATCTCAAATAGGCAAAAACTGGCAGCTGATTTTTTTAGTAAATGCTTCAGAAATATTCAAACATTTAATTTCCGTTGAGTTTAGACCGAGGACTTTTAAGGGTTTTTTTATAACTCGACTTAAAGTCAAAAAATTGAGTCAAACACAAGTTCTCCGAAAATCTTAAAATTTTGCAATAAAAAAAAAAAAAAAAATGCATCATAATTGTAATATAAAAGGTCCTTTTTACAAGCACAAATAAAAAAAAATATAATTTTGAAACTAGGTTTTTAGATTTTAACGCCGAATCTCTGAAACTTTTCATAAAAAAAATATTTTTTCTTTGATTTTAAAAATAAGGAAACTTTGACTACCTGTATCATCCGAATCCTTCGACCGATTTTAAAATTTCTTTCGGCTTTTGAAGCTTTCAATATTCCATAATCCAGTAAATAAATTAGTTTTGGATTTTAAGCACACGCGAAAATTTAATTTTGCAAGCACTTTTGCAAAAAGGCGCCACAGTGCGGCGACTTAAGAAAGCTCCAAAAGAAAAAAATCCAAAGGGGTCAAATCACACGATCTTGGCAGCCAATTCACGTCTTCGCCTCGGCGCGAGATAACCATGCCATGAAACCGCTCGTGCAGAATATCGATTGTGTCTTGAGCTGTGAGGCACGTAGCGCCATCCTGTTGAAACCATATGTCTTCGGTGTCCATATCATCTAATTCAGGCCACAAGAAGTTGGTGATCATCGACTCATAGCGATCGCAGTTGACGGTGATGGCCTGGCCAGCATCATTTTCGAAGAAGTACGGACCGATGACGTCTCCAGCCCAAAATCCACACCAAACAGTAACTTTATTTGGATGCATTGGCACCTCGTGAATCTCGCGTAGATTGGTGTCGTCCCAAATCAGGCAATTTTGCTTATTCACGCACTCATTCATCCAAAAATGGGCCTCATCGCTAAAGATGATTTTTCGACCAAAATTGGGATTAACTTTCAACCCATTTTGATAATAAAGTTTTATCATTTGCACATGTTGCTCGACGCTGTAACGTACCATGATGATTTACTTCAGTAACTGATTAAAAGACGATATTTTGACAGAAAGTAAAAGAAAGAATATGGCCGCCACGAGCTGTCAAAATCAACCGTCCCTATTGGAAACCCCTTTAGAAAGCAAATAGTAAAAATAAATGGCAGTGTAAGTAATATTTGCAATATATGAATTGGTGTTCCACAAGGTTCCGTTTTAGGCCCTATGTTTTTTTTATTTTCATCAATTCTATTATAAGACAGAACTTCAAAGGCAAAATTACTGCATTTGCAGATGATAAAGCCTTTGCATATAAAATGGTTTTGAGCAATAAAAACAAAAGTAATGTATTTAAGTCTCACAGGGTCCCCTATTTTAGTTGATTGCAATATTTTTTATCATTCTTCTGATTGCCAAAAATTCAAATTGGATTTAAATGATTCTGATAGTTTTGTTTCTAATGAACCCTGTTCACTTCACTGTTTTCAGCTAGATTTTGTCAAGTATTTCAGATAACTTGGTGTTTTACTCGATAGTAAGTTGAATAGGTCCGATCCAGTGCTGGCATATCCGAGAAACTGAATATCATACAAAGCCTTAATTTCAATCATACCAGAGGCAAAATTATCATACGCAAAAAAAAAATAAATGGAAAACGAAAATGATTGGCTTTATTATTTTGGAATGTTTGTAAAAGTTGGATTGTTGATTTTTGTAAAACATTTTTTTGTATTTCAATTTAAGTACGAAAATATTATTTAAAACTAAACTTCATTAACCGTCAAGTTCCTATAGGTACCTACATGGTGTGACGTAGGCACTAGGCGGCACGCAACTTAGAAGCAAGGTGCTTTCTAGAAGAGTTTCTTCGTGCGAAAAGGAACTTAGTACTATTATGCGTCAGCTTTTATTACACGATTTGGAGTCGTTTAGCGGCGCTAGTCTTTTTTAATTGATTTTACATTAAAAAAAATAAAGTCGAAATCTTGTTTCTTAAAACGACATCAAATTCTTTCTAAATTATGTATAACCATGCGATCGTCAACGCAGAATACTGGCAATATGTTGACGGCTGTGTTGATAGACTTTTCTGCCACGTCAAAGTCACATTCACCTTCACCTTTATCAAAAATGTCGGTATTTTAAATAATTCTAAAAAATATCGGATTTTTTGGAGGTTTTTCAATCCATCACCATTGTAGTCCTTCTTCAATGAATATAGGTAACAAACTAAATTCTGGGGTACACACAATATATCGGTCCAAATGTCAACCAAGAGCCCTATAATCACCTTTTCCCCGAGCAAAAAATGTAATGTCAAAGAGTTCAGATTCCCTACTTGATTTTTTTTTTTTTCATTCTTTTATTTTATTGAACAACTTGAGAAAATCAACTTTAAAGGCTCTCCCAAACCAATGCCAAACAATCGTTGCGGCGAAGAAACATTCGTCAGTCAAAATTTCTCCGCCGCGTTGGTGTGGGCACTCTCATAAATCACCATGTAAATAAATTTAATTCTTAAGGCTCTCCCAAACCAACGCAAAACATTCTGTGCGACGATGAAAATTTAGATGATAGCCCTGTTTCGCTTAAGGCTTAAAATTGAAAAAATGTAAGTGGAAGGAAGTAACGAAAACACAAATGAAAATTTCAAGACTTTTTTCGGTTGAACTTTGACGTTTCTGATTTGACAACCACAACGCTTCTCGATGTTAGGAAAAATCGATGTAAACAAAATTTATTTAATTGTTAAATTGTTTTTCGTTATTGAATATAAAATATTTTTTTTTGTAATTGAATTAATACACTTGCAAAAGAAATGATTTAATTCTTATTACTGATTATTTGCCCTCAAAACAACCTCAATTTTTAGAACGTCAAAATAGCTTATAGAAGTAGGTTAGGGCGGGGCTAGTTGGCCCATGAGGCAAGTTGGACCACGCGAATTACTCGAAAAATAAAAGTCCTACACGAACATAATTAATCACGAATTAAGCGTGCTCATTTGCACGTGCAAAAATGGTTTTATTTGCATTTTGTCAGTAGAACGGTAGCCACTGATTTGTGTTTTTGTAGTGCCAAAGTAAAAAAAAACATTATTGTTTCATTTTGTGTTATTAAATAGAAAACGTGAAAGTCTCACAGCAAGTTTTAGTATTTTCATAAGCCCTGTTATTATATTTTAATATTCTGTAATTAAAATTTGCGTGTTTTCAGGGGTTTTTATTAAGTGACGCAATATGTACATCAAACCAGGTTGGGGTTGCAAAAGCGATTACGGTACCTAATTCTACTGTAATTTTTTACGTATTAAATATTTTTATATCCTATTTTATCCAAGAAGAGGTTTTTGTTTTAATTCGTTAATTTTAGTTTTGCTTTTCATTCTTTTAATTTTTTTTTTTTATATTTTTTTTTGTGTACTAAAAAATAATTATTACTTTTCAAGTAAAGTTTATTTAAAATAAAATTCGGCTTCTAATAAATGCTTGCCTAGTTGTTATTTTAAGATATCATTGTTCCACTTTTTAGGCCATGGTCCAAATAACCCCTCCTACTGTTCCAACTTACCCCACTAGTGGGGCAAGTTGGACCACTTGGACTTGCTGCTCTTGAGGCTAAATAATTCTTCTGCTGTTACACATTTTGGTTTTTTTTTATTTTAATTTCATTTAGAATTCAAAAGTCCACCCTTTTAATTGATCCCAGTTTCATAGTTGTATTATGAGCGGTTTGGTTATAATAACACTTCCAGAAAAAAGTGGTCCAACTATCCCCGCCCTACCCTATGTGAACGTTTTTTTATGAACCGTTTAATCACAAACGTACATGACTGTCAAAAAGAAGAAACAAGCGAAAATAACAAACGTGTAATCAGGCACAATGTGTTAATAATTATCCAAATATGGAACTTCCCCTAGACTTCAGTTGCAAACAAGCAAATCAAAAGAACTGCAAAAAAAAAAAAAACACAATAGACAGCTCTACTCGAAGGGAAAACCAACATTTTTAAATACCTTGTGTGGTAAATACTTTTGTGTTATATATTTATAATAGTTTTGTATTGCATTTGTTTGCCCTCCAACTAGAGTCTTATGTGCTTTCTTATTTTAACAGATTGTCAGAATTAGAAAGAGAAACGACAAAGTTAGATTCTAGAAAAGCCGAATCGAGGCAATCATGCCGTGCTTGTGTAACTACTTTGACAATGTGAACTCCCCAAATAGTTCCATTCCAACCAAGTCCATAACACTCGTGTTAACAAAGGCTTGAAGGGTAATTCAATCTGGTTTCAACACTGCTAATAAACGTAGTATACTTTTATGACTATGCAAAATTTAATTTTTTGAAAATTTTAGTTTAAACATTTTTTTTTGGAAAATTTTTGAATTTTTTCTTTCTTATTTGCGTAGAATAGTGCAATATTTTATTTAAGTCAAATTATCATACATTTTGCGTATGATAACGGTTTCCAATCATACATCATACCAGACCATAAATTATCATACATGAAGCATCACTCATGCACTAAAAAATTACTTGTTATGTTGTTTTAGGCTTCGACATGTTTATAAATTTAGAGCTCTTTTGACTGAATTAAATTTTTTTTGTTGCAATTTGAAAGTGCATTTTGGAAGTGATAGGACCGCGGTATCGCTGCCAGACCAATGGTTTACCAGCTCTCGGACTATGACCTCCATTCCTGCCGAGTAAGACAACAGGCAGACAAGAATGATTTGTATTGTAAGTCATTAGGCCCCTTGGTGCTCTACCAACTGTCGCTTCACTAATAATAATTTATTTAATACATTAATTTACGACGTAAACTATACTCATTTTTATTTTTGTCAAAGCCTGCTATTATAAGCATTCATTTATTCAGCTTATACAACTTATCTCATATAAAATATATCTCAAAGAAATCTCCATTCATTTTAAATCAACTAATTCCTTAAGGCATCGTGCTGTATCAATAAAACTGCCTCATTTAGAAATGTCTGTCCAAAGCACATTTCATAAGATTCGTGACAATTTACGATGTATAAAGAAAATACACATATACAACATTATATTTGTATATTTATCCTGGCAGTTTGTTATAATCTTATACGATTTTTCGATAAAAACCGTTCCACGCACGCAAATGTCCTCTCAAGGACTATTAAATCATTAATTAATCCCGAAATGCTTTCCAGAGCACACATACAAGAACAAGAATATTATCTTAAATAACATACAAACGACGCCTCTTATTAGAATCATTTCCCGATGTTTCTTCAAGCTAAATATTCCGATTCCGAATCGATTTTGATTTTCTAAGATTATTTTGTTGTTGTTGTATTACTTTCTGTTAACATCTTTGTGCCGCGTTACTGTGTTAGTTTTTATCCAAAATGAATAAATAAAAATAACAGAAAAAATAAAAACAATAAGAGAAGCAAAACAAATACTGCAAATGAAAGTACAATTAAATAAGAAATCCCATCCAACCATGAAATGGTAGTAGGTATATACGACAGAATCATGGACAGATCAGTTAGGGAGGCAGAAGATGTAACATCTTGAAGGACTTTATACCAAGTCCTCTTAGATGTTTTCTGAATCGAGGGTTGCACGAACACTCCCTACGTGTTTTTCTTGCAGCAAAGAGGATTTCCTTTTAATTCTATCAATATACACTGCGCGTCATTTGATTGAATTTAAGGTTGTGTATATGTGTATATGGAAAATAAAATAAATAAATTTTGTTTTTACCTGATGATATATAAAATAAAAATTATACACGTTTTCTTTTCAAAGCATTTTTGAGTTAAAAAAAAAAAATCACAACTGGATCCCACAAACTTGATCTTGCAGTTAGTTAACAACTAGAATGTAGCTGAACATTCAAGGTGTACGATAAGATATCGCACACTTGTTATCGTTGAGCTAAATAAACAATTTTGAAAATGTATGATTTTATACAACAAACAAAATTTGGAAAAAAAGTCAAAAATAAAAAAAAAAATTGAATTTAGTTTTTTTTTTATTTCTTATAAAAACTTATATGTCCAATCCTTTACTTTGTGCACAGAAACCCACAATCTGTCAAATTTTGCAGAGCAAGGATGAAATATTTTCAAAAACATTAACTCTGTTCAAAAGTACGGGAATGCAAATTCACACAAATTCTGTATTACCGAATGTAGTAGACAAGTAAGGCACGATGTTTCGCTTTCATTCTTTTGTTATCAAAACGACATTTGGCTGCGCTGTGATTTTCTACCCGAAGAAATTTCACGGGCAGAAAATCACAGGTATATGAAATTATTTACTCTCTCGTGAGCGTTGTCTTTTGTCAAAAACTGTCAAATTTTTGATTATGGGAACGGCTTTTGACTAAAAATCACCCAAATGCACAGGAAATCACAAAAATTTAAAATAAAGGAACGGATCTATTCTAACACATTTAAAATACAATATTTTTTAACTAATTTCGAAGTACCGGGACAAAAATGTATGGCGAAATCGACCAGGCCATTGACGAGATATTCGGGAATATGCCTACAAATTTATTTCGTTATTCACAAGCCTGGTATATTGTATTATTGAAACAAACTTTTCTAAAGATTATGGCGCAAAATTTTAAACATTGCTCGTTTAAGTAATAAAACCGGCTCTAGTTAACGTAGTCGTTTAGTTGTAAATCCTTGTCTAACTATATCTTAATTTTAAACACGTTAAACAACTCTTCTAACTAAAGTGGACTCCGCAACGTAACGTAAGCAAATTATGGTTGAACAGGCACACATTTGACAGATGTAGAGAAGAGACAGCTATAGAACAACAAAAAATGTTCAAATTAAACAAAAAAGTTCAGACAAATAATTTTAATAGAACTAGGATAGAATAGAACGCATGGACAATATTATGAAATCTTTGTACATACATATGTAGGTACCTACGTGTGTATGTTGGTTGATGGGTCTTGTGTGGTTGATGTTTGTGCCCATGTTTCACAGAAAAAGTGAAAAATTCAATGCCGCCGAGCTCTTTCAATACATTATTAAATACTTTTCATTTTGAACAAAGCTGTAAATGTTCAGAAAATAAAATAAAATTCGGAAATCATTTTACCAACCTACGCCTTTTTGTTGCTTTAAACTTTTTTTCAAGTGGTAAAAGTATATTTAAAGCAGTTAAACAAGCGATTTGCTGCTTTTAAAATTAGAAGAGTGGTTTAACGTTAAACTATACTTTATGTCGTTTAAAATTACTATATTTTTTATTAAACTATACTTTTATTATTATTTATTTATTACTTAATTAATTATCAAACTATACTTTATGTCGTTTAAAATTACTAAAGAGTTGACTCTCGCTTTAAAAAGAGTTTTTAGAGCCGACTCCCATTTTAAAAGTGATTTAGAGTCTGTTTTAATTCTTTAAAATTTTGCGCCTATGTGTTCAAAATTTAATCAAAACTTTAAGAGCCGTTTTCGAAAAGACTTGTTAAAACCGAAATCGTTAAGGCAGCTGCGCGTTCTAGATAAAAAAACTTAAATTTCGCCTCAAGGGAATCACATAAAAATGCCTCATACCAAATTTAAAGGTAATCTGTAAATTCGTTTTGGCTCTAGCTTCATGTACATCAGGACGCACAGACAAACAGACCGAAGGACGTCTTGTCAAAAATTACTTTTTTTGGACTGGTCCATTATCAGTGTTTTTTTTATAATACAAATTCTATATACTACTGAAATACATCAGCCAAGTAGAAGACTTAGCGTTATTTAATTTGACTTGTTGAATTATTGATTCAATATAGCTTTTAACGGCCTTTAGTCCATACAAATTGGCGTTTCGTCCCGGCGTTCTCACAAGGGCCAATGTCAGGCCACGGGTAACAAAATTTCCAACAATTCTTGATTAGAAATTCTAATTGGGTTGGAAATAGTTCACAATTGATTTTCGCTGTAAAATTGATGTAAGCTGGACTGAACTTAATAAAAATTGCGTCTTGACAAGGCCCTCACTGTCAACTGAAGAGTCCAAGTGAGAACGCCGGGACGAAACGCCAATTTGTATGGACTTAAGGCCGTTAAAAGCTATATTGAATCAACTTGTCCATTATCGTCATGTTAGTTCTAAATTTTGGATAAAACGTCGACTTTTTTTTCAAAACGAAATGGTGTTATCAGAGTTACCATTAAAAACCATATTAAAATAAAAAGATTTGTTTTGCTTAAAGCTTTCAAGCCAACAATATTGTGTTGTGGTTTTTGAAAACTTTTGTATGTGTTAACAGGTCACCTACGTGTCCAGGTACCCAATAAAGTGTAACATTATTATTTTTGCCAAGGTCGTTTAACCTATCCACGCACTCCCATACCAGTTTTGAACTAATGGCATAGGAGTTCAGTGCCTTGAGCGCGGCTTGGTTGTCCGACATAATGGCAATGTTTTGGTTACGGTAGTTTCCAGTAGCCTACTAGTCTTTCTTGCTACTTAACTCCGTTCTGAATTTTTTCTCGAAGTTGTACTTTTTAGTCATGTCATCTCTTGGAATGTCAAGTAATTTCGATACTGAGGACCTGGAAATGGATTCCCTTTCTCTAATTCCTTTACATTTACCCTTCCCAGTACCTTCCCTGGCGAATCTTAGGATGGCTCCCTTTGCTGCACTTTCTACCACCACATTAAGTGGGGTTAGGTGAAGGATAACCTCCATTGCTGCAGTGGGACAAGTTCTCATTGCTCCAGTAAAGCATATGCAAGCGAGCCTTTAAATTTGGTCTAGTGATTTCCTAGTTGTTGCTAATTCGGTTCCTTTGTGCCATGCAACCGCACCATAGATAATGATGGGCTTTACACCATCGTGATGTACATCCATCTAATGATGTTTGGTTTGCAACCCCATGATTTTCCTGCAAGCCTCTTGCATATCATAAGGGCTTTTGAGGCTTTCCCGACAGTTATTTCGACATGTTTATTCCAGAGTAGTTTGCTATCTAGTGCAATTCCCAGATATTTTACTTCCTTCTGGGTATCAATTACTTCACCAGCTAACCTGATAGTTTTCATGTGTGGCAGAAGTCTTCTTAGTAAATGGTATGATAGTTGTCTTCGTAGGGTTTATGTTTAGTCCTACCGAAAGGCACCATTTACTAGTAATTGTGAGTCCTCTTTGGATTATATAACAAAGGGTTTCTTCAAACTTCCCTAAGGCTATTAAAACAATGGAAGGTTCATTTGATTTTCCAAAAAATTTTAGTATTTTAATTTTAATCTTGATACTTTAATTCAACTATCTATCAGCAAGTAAGGCTTCTTTAAAAACATTGGGGCAACATTTTAGTCGATTAGTACGATGTTAAATCATTTTTAGTATGACACTAGGTTAAAAATTGTATTTTGCTAATTTTAAACGAGTTTAGCATCGTTCTATCTCCTATTTTACTAAAGTTAAAATCACTAAAGGCTATTTTATCTTTTAAGTAAATCTTAATACATTGCACTTTGACGTTTATAAATGTCAAAATCAGCGATGTTTGTGATTTTTTTGCACGAGCTGTCACTTTTTTGGACGTGTTCAGTTGAAGTTTATGACGGAAATTGGTTGAGTATGACACTAGTTAAAAAGTATTTAAAATTTAGAAAAGTTTATTTTTCCGAAGACTTTTGGTGCACTGATTTCAGATATTCCAGTTTTAACACAAAAACAACTGTTTTTTTTAATCAGATCTTTGTCAAATAGCGCTTAAATCAAGCTGCAACTTACGACCATAGAATTGCCAACACAAAAATGTGTACACCGGCTCATCACTTAGTGCCAGTGATGGTACACGTAGGGAAAAATCGCTACACGTAGGGATTCTTGTCTTGAAAAAGACACCGTAAGGGAAAAAGGACAGATTTTTGATATATCAGAGTCTTCTATCGAAGCGTAGGAATTTTTAAAATTTTATTAGAAAGAATTTTTATTTCTTTTTTAATCTTACCTACCACACACCCTGCAATTATTATACTTATATCCCAACATATTTTTCTTTCTAAACATCTTACCACACATATTTAATGAAGTATACCTAATGTGCTTCCACCTTTTTGTTTCTGTTCTGTTCTGTCAAATTCGCTGTCAATCAGTTCAATAATATAAATTTCTTTCGTGAGCTTATAGATGGTGTTCACATTGGACCGACTCCTCCGAATTTACAAAAGAAAACGTCAAAAAAAATCCACAAATTTGTAAATTTTTTAAAAATTTACTAATTTTCTCCCTTTTTAACTATGAAGTGGGAGTGAGACAAATTTCAGAGAAGTCAAAAACAGTCGAAAGAGTCAGTCCAATCTGAACACAGTCATAAAAGAAACTTTGTGAGAAAAAACAAAGCAAGCATCGGAAAACTGTTCAAAATAATCACGTATTTATGTTCATTTTCCAGAAAGAAGTAGAATCTACGCTGCTGTTTGAAAAAAATATTATTATAAATTGATCATAAAAGTTTGTTTTATTTTAATTTTTGAAATTTTTTGAAGCTTCCCTTTATTTATTTTACCTATTATTATAAACAGCAATAACCCTTAAAAAAAGTTAAATAAAGTCGTTAACCAAACATCTTATTTTTCTTTCCTTAGATGTGTTATTTTTGGATTTTTTAGGTATGGTGATAACATTAATAAAGTAGGGATTTTTTGTGGATACCGTAGGGATTTATTTTGTTTTCATCTACCATCACTGCTTAGTGCGGCGTAAGTAGTTAGTCAAGAACAAACATAAAACAATAATAACATACAAATTTTGACTTATACAAACATTCATGAGCGTGGTATACTGGTCTTCAATACACTTTTAAGTTTAATTTTATTAATATTGAAGTTAAAAAAATACCTTCATTTAAATTTAATAGCTTGCACATACGAGTTAACGGTTTATGCATTCCTTAATTAGTATGATGCTGGGGTAAGTTTATCAAATCCAGACTGCGAAGGCTGTTGGCCCCTCCAAGAAAGTTGAAACTTAAGCAATTTAATAAATCGGGCGTATC
This sequence comes from Melangyna quadrimaculata, assembly GCA_949320155.1. NCBI lineage: Eukaryota > Metazoa > Arthropoda > Insecta > Diptera > Syrphidae > Melangyna > Melangyna quadrimaculata. The sequence goes on along the minus strand of OX439483.1, from coordinate 201,323,830 downwards.
GATAACACCACTTATAAGTTGGTGTGCGAATGCAATATCATTACTGACCCTCCGTTGAGACAAATTTTGGATCTGAAGAAGATTTATTCGATGCTCGTAAGGCGGAAGGTTATAAGGATCTGCCCAGTGTAATCCCTTTAACGCGAAACGAATAAAATTACGCTGTACTGCTTCTATCTTTTTTTATGAACTTCGTAGAAAGGAGTCCATATCTGAGATGCATTTTCAAGGTGGGGTCGAACTAAGCAGTTGTAAAGAGCGAGGGTTACGTAAGGATCTTGAAATTCCTTAGCGCATCGCTTTACAAATCCCAATATAGAGTTGGCTTTTTTAACAATAAAATGGATGTGTTCCGGAAAATCAAGCGTAGAAGTAAAATGCACTCCAAGGTCTTTAAAACATTGAACACGAAGTAAAACATGTTCGGAAATTTTATAATTATAAGAACTTGGAATCCTTTTTTTAGAAAAAGTCATGGCTTGACATTTAATTGGGTTAAGATTCAACCCGTTCTTATGACACCATAAAACGAAATTGTTAATATCGTCTTGCAGAAGCAATCGATCGCTGGCAGATGCAATGCTTTTGAAAATGTTCATATCATCTGCAAATATAAGAATTTCGCTATTACGTATACACAAAGGGACATCATTAATAGCTGAGGAACCCCCGATTTAGCAATAAAAAGGTTGGAGAAAGACTCTCTAAATTTAACCTGGTAAGATCTATTCTGGAGATATGATGAAATCCAAGCGATGAGCCCATGAGGAAATCCATACGCTTTAAGTTTAAACGTGATAATTTCATGGGATGGTTGATCAAAAGCCTTGGAGTGGCCTGTATAGATACAGTCAAGCTCTTGTTCACGTTCTAATGTATTTGAGCACCTGTGCATAAATATAAGCAAATTTATCACCGTTGATCGCTTCTGCATAAAACCATGTTGTTGTTTGCAAATGATATTTTTACAGTTGAATGTCAAACTATCGCAAAGCTTCGGAATGCAAGATAGTTTAGAGATTGGTCTGTAGTTAGTAATATCTGATTTGTCACCTCTTTTAAAAACTGGGGTGATGAATGCCTTCTTCCAAATACTGGGAAATTTTCTGATCTTAGAGACAGGGCAAATATATTTAGAAGAGGGGATGCTAAGATTGATTTACATTTTTTCAAAACAATTGGAGGGATACCGTCTGGTCCAGGTGAGAAATCTACATAAAGTATAGAGAGATAATGTCAAACTATGTCAATATCGAAATGAATATTTTTAAATTTAGCCTGCAGACAATCGTGCAAATAACGGAAGTAATCCTCATCAACATTGATTGGAGTGGCAATAAATGATTGACGAAAATTATTAGCAAATTCCTCACAAATTTCCGGGGTACTCTTTAAAATTTTATTATTAAAAGTAAAATTGAGTGGATATCCATCAGATTTCTTTTTTAAGTTAAAAAATTTACAAAAACTTTTGGGTTCAAGCTTAATTGTACTTTCCATAGTATTCAGGTAATCGTTGTATAAATGATTGGAGAGGTTTTTAAATTCTTCAAAAAGTGAAATATAAATTTCATAGTTTTCCAAAGATGTAATTTTTCCAAGCCCTATTTCTTTTGCTGCGAAGAATTTTGAGCTCTTTTGTATACCATGGATGGCTTATGCTTGAGTTTTTGGATAATTTTTGGGGAACTATGTCATTTAAACAGTTTTTAAAAACTAGATAGAAAATTAAAAACTGCATCGTCAATGTCGCCTGAGATTGGTATATTATCAATACCAGAAGTAAGTAATCTATCAGATAGCAACTGAATATTTGCCTTACGAAAATTTATTATATTCGTGGTAAACCAAGAAAATAGTAATGGCATGAGAAACTCTTCGTGTGACGCTTCTAGATTCTGCACCAATTTAAACACAGGTCTTTTTTTAATGCCAGGAAGAACCAAACTGTTTTTGATTAGGTTTGTTATGCCTATTCCAGAACAGAATAGTGACCACAAAGGAAAATGAGAAGGGTTATCAAGCTAAACTAACTAATAAACTATTTTTTTCTCGAAAAGAAAAGATCGTTTTTGCAATCTAAATTGAGATTTGTAGAGGATAGATAAGTTTACTTTTTTTTTTTTTGAAAAAAAAATTAATTGATATGAAATAAGCAAAAGACCGTTTTTTTGAATTTTTTTTTGTTGATGTCTCGAAAACCACGAAAAATTAACACCGTAAAATCAAGCAAAGAACACAACGTACTCAAAAACATGTTAGTTACTGCCAGCAATAACGTCACTTAAACCTAAGGTTATAAAAGCATTTGGGGAAAAATTTTGTCATTAAAACTGAAAAGTAAAAGAATTTTGTTTGCAAATTGCCAACCAATAAATTAGGTTTTCGAACTAAGTTGCTAATTTAACTAAGTTAACTAATATAAGATGGGTCTATACTTTTTCAGGAGGAAAATAGGAGCAAGGAACACATTTTGAAAATTTCGGGGGGGGGATCTGATCCCCTGTCTACGGCCTTGAATACAATAAATTATCTAATCTATCTAAACAATTTTTCCACTCTAATCAAGAGGAGTTGAAATAAATTGTTTTTTTTTTAAATATAAACATGCAAAAACTTTACAGAGTTTGGGTTCAGGCAAGACATATTCAAAATTGTGACAAGAACAATCTTTGTTTCCATTTTTTTTTATATCTCGATCACTCTGCAGCTTTTGGGGTCGTATATCGCCAATAACGCGACCAATGTTGTTTTCCAAGTCGTCAATCGTCTCTGGCTTATCGGTGTAGACTCAGCGACTTCAGATACCCCCACAGAAAAAAGTCTATCAGTGTTAAATCGCACGATATTATGGAGGCCAACTCACGGGTCCAAAAACGCGTGTAACATGTTGCGCCGTCTTGTTGAAACTACAATTAGGCGATTCAATTTAGGAACGAGAACGTCATTGATCATGGCTCTTTAACGGTCTCCATTGACTGTAATCCTCTGGCACGCATCATTTGTGAAGAAGTTAGGATCAGTGATTCCAGCACAACAAATTTGTATTGTATGCGTTGTTCAGGCGTTAGTCGATTCATGATGAAATGGCAAACCAAACTAAAGATATATCACATGGCAGATGACAAAATGGCTGTCAATGTAAACAGTGCGGCCAATCTTAAGAAAACATAGTAGCTTTGGAATACAAAATTTCAGGTTTGAGAAACGCAATTTGAATTTCCATTTTTGTACGTTTGGGGTATCGAAAACAACGCCTCCCAGATGGCTGATCGTGAAATTTCAAATTTTTGATCTAAACTCTATCAAATATCAAGAAATCAGATTTGATTTTAGTTGGCACATTTACTATATTCACAAACAGCTGGAGCCACAACAGAAAGGTGGTAATTTAAGTTTCTAGAAATATCAGATTTATTAAAATTAAGCGTTAATTCAGCCAACCTGGGTGTAAGGTTTGCAAATAGAAAATGTATCATCGGGACGGGGCGTGCGTTTTCCTTTGAAGGACTCTTCATTTATTTCTTGATTAAAACAAAAATAAAACACTAGAGAAAGAGATAGGATTGTTAAGAAAACATTCAAGAATGTTTAAAAATCATATCTATTCTTTAGAAGATGATTATCTTTAAACGTATAGATTCTGTATGTTTTGTTATTTCCTTTTTTTGTTGGGTATGTGCGTCTTTGGCATAGTTTTTTATTCTAAAATGGAAAGAGAATGAATGAATACAAGCTTTTTTCTTTGAAGGAATTCTTTGCATGGTGTCTTTAAATTTCAATAAACTTGACATCTTGTTTGTGTCTATATACCGTTATAAGTACAACTACAGTAAATTCCACATAAAAACGGAAATGAAATGAAAAACAACGAAAGAAAATAATGGTGTTCTTCGTAAAAGCGCCAACAAAATTAAACAAAACATATAAGCATTAAGGACATATTCCTTGTGTCGCTGTGGCTGACGAGTTATGGTTTGGGGTGATGACAATACGGAAGGATATTCTTAAATAATAAACAAAAAAGTTTAGATTTTCCACGAATTGTAAATGTATACAGACGGGATGTTTTTGTTTTGATTTAAACAATGCGTTTTGTTTTCTTAACATCGAATCATATTTTGATAATGAAATTTTGTGTATAATTTAACGGGAGTTTAATTTGATGCAAATAGGTAGGTACGTACGGTAGGTAACTATGGGAATCCTCGTATCTCTTACAAATAATTTTTCGGGCAATCACATCACAAAACATTCTACACAGATGTCATCTTTCTATCAACTTAGTTTATTGTTATATATATTTGTTATTCACCATCCAATGAGTTTCTCCATTGTTTAAATCAATATATCCACAAATATATATTAAAATATTCACAATCCCTTTATGCATCTTCATCTATAAATGAAATTTCTCAAACCACAAACCTTATTATAAATCTGCATCACATCTTTTGGAGTAAATCTCAGAATTTAGTTTTGTTTCTCTTGACGAGGGTATAATTTAAATTATATTAAATTCAACCACATCACTGAAGCATCTCTTCTCTCATCTCTTATAATAAAGGGACATGACAATGTAGGTGAGTTTGAGAACTTCAAAACTTAATTTATTACTTAGGTTGCTCTTGGTACTGACCACAGATAACAGGTAGGTTTAGGTTCAGGTTTTCATGTACACAGATATATGTATGATAATAATAAAACTAAATTTAATATAAGTATAATAAGTATAAATTTAATTAAAATTTGTCGCCCAAAGTCGATTTTGGCAACAATTACAAGAGCACTGAAGGATGGGGCATATGGCATTTCTAATTATTTTCATTTTAAATCACATGTATTGTATTTTGAAATTGAATGATGATTGAATGATGATTGAATGATGATCATCGTATATACAATATACGTTTATACAATATACATACCCTCACTGTACTTTTAGATTATTCACACAAAAGGCGTCTGCCTACCTTTTAACAAGAAATGCAATAAATTGGTTTTGGAACTTTCATAATTAATTTAAATAAATACATTTTTCCTTCCGCCGCTTCTCCGGAGGCCACTGATTACTTCGGCCTGACCTGATTGGAAGTTGCTCACGTCAACAGTAAACGTTTTCTTCTAGGCCTTGGGCAGATATTTGCTTCCTTCAAAACTAGTAAATTCGGCTATTATTCAATCAATCAATCATACTTGTTTTATTTATCGTAGTCCTAGTTTGGATAGTAATTTGACTTCCAACGAATTCGATGCACTATCCGACTCCATCCAGAGAATTTTTTCCCATTTGCCGCACAGTGAAATCGTTGTTACGGGCGATTTCAATGTACATAATTCTTCGTGGCTACGCTATTCGGGTCAGACAACACCCGAAGGAAGGTATGTCGAGATTTTTGCTGAGATAAACAAACTAACTCAGCTGGTCGACGAGCCTACTCGGATTCCTGACGTTGCAGGTCAACACTCTAGATTTGTTTCTTACCTCTGACCCTGATAAATACACTATAAGTGTATAATCGCCTCTAGGCACATAAGACCATTGTGTCATATCTGCGAATTTCTTGTGCCACCAAAACACAGTTAAAGAAAAAACTCCCAAGAGAACCGTTTGGCAGTACGAGAAAGCCAACTGGGACGGTCTCAATGTTTTCTTCAGGAACTTTAACTGGTCACTATGCTTCCTCGATAGTGACATAGATTCCAGTGCAGATATGATTACAAACTTAATTCTTTGTGGAATGAGAAAATTTATCCCGAATAGGGTGAAATCTATCAAACCAAAAGAAAACTCATGGTTTGATTCGAGCTGTAAGGACGTTATTAGGGTTAGAGAAGTAAGCTTCCGAAGTTATAAAGCCAACCCTACTGAGGAAAACCGGAAAAAGTTTCAACAAGCTAGAAAGACCTGTAACGTTCATATTCGAAGAACCAAATTTTTACATGATCAAAAATTACGACAAAAAATACTACAATGTCCCAAAGGTAGTAAACATTTTTGGTCATTTGTAAAAAACATACGAAATACCACCTCGTCCTCGGTTCCAACGCTCGTCTTCAACGATACTCCTTTTGTCAGCTCAATCGATAAAGCCAATTTGCTTGCAGCTTGCGCAAATGATTCTATGGGACAAATCTTCTTCCGCACTCGTGCAGTTGCCAGAGTTCGAAAGATCTCGATATACACAAATCCACTGGCCCGGATAGTATCCCTCCCATTGTTCTGAAGAGGTGTTCTTCAACGCTGGCAAAACCACTGCGTAAGCTTTTCCATCTGTCCTATTCTACTGGTCTCTTTCCGAGTGGATGGAAAACAGCATTTGTCCAGCCTGTCCCTAAAAAAGGCGTGTCTTCTTCCCCCTCCAACTATCGGCCAATTGCGCTTACGTCCCTTCTTTCCAAGGTCATGGAAACGCTGACTCGAAGAACGAAAGCTTCTTAATGACCGGCAGTACGGCTTTCGTAGCAATAGGTCCACTGGTGATCTGATGGTATATCTCACCGAACAGTGGCACAAATCTTTACATCGTTTTGGAGAAAGTAAGATTATTGCGCTTGATATTTCTAAAGCATTTGATAGAGTTTGGCATCAAGCTCTCTTATCGAAAATGCGTGCATTTGGTATCGATGAATCTCTTCTTCGTTGGATTAGAAATTAACTTTCGGACCGTTCAATACAAGTTGTATTGGATGGTTTCAAGTCTGAAATTCACAAAATAAATGCTGGTGTGCCCCAGGGCTCAGTTTTGTCTCCGACTCTCTTCCTTATATTCATAAACGATCTTTTATCTGAAACTTCTAATCCATTAAATTGTTTCGCTGACGACAGTACCCTCAGCTTTTCATATTCGTTCTTAGATTCACATCCATGTCCTTCGGATGTGGAACTTGAACGGTAGCGTATGATAAGCTCATTAAATTCTGATCTCGACAGCATTGTCCAATGGGGAATAAAAAATCGTGTAGAATTTAATGCTTCAAAAACTCAATGCTGTCTACTGTCGTTAAAACAAAACCCACCCCCCATGCCACTATCCATGAGTGGCACTTGCATTGAGGAAACCGAAAAGCTTTCAGTCCTCGGTATGTGTGTCACAGACCACCTTTTATGGAACGACCACATATTCGACATCGCAAAAAATGCTGCTAAGTGTTTAGGTTTTCTCCGTCGATGCAAGAAATTTGTCTCCCCTTCTGATCTGGCTGTGATCTACAAAGCCTTTATTCGTCCAAAACTTGAGTATAACTCTCACATTTGGGCAGGTGCTCCAATAACCCACTTGAGTTTATTGGATAGAATTGAAAAGAGAGCTCTTAAAATGATAGGTGAAAGAACTATAACGGAAACATTCTCATCTCTTGAGCAACGTCGAAATGTTTCATGTCTTTCGTTATTTTACCGTTATTTCCATAAACAATGCTCTAGTGAAATAGCCAGTTGCATTCCTCCCCTTAAACAATTCAACCGTAATACTCGCGCTTCTAGGAATGCCCATCAGTTTACCCTTGAGCCCAATTTCGGACGTACTGTTAAGTACAGAGATTCTTTCTTTAGTCGCACTACTCGAATGTGGAATGCTCTACCCAGCTCAATTTTCCCCTCTCATTGTGATCTACAGACGTTCAAAACCAATGTGCATCGGTATCTCCTTTTAAATCCCCTCCAATCTACCTAATCGCTCGTGCTGCGTATATCATCTTAAGGGTAGTCTCAACCCCTTTTGCACGCGCTTAATATAAAAAAAAAAAAAATCACCTTGAACATATTTATACGGTTTTTTTTTTTGGTAGTGACTGATATCGATATCGTGCGCATATATAGAAAGAAAGTGCCTTCCATGCTAGCAATTGTCAACTAAATTTTCTTGTCGTAAAAACCACTATTTTGTCAAGAAATATTTATACAGAACTGTTTTACTTATAAAATTCCTATTTAGAGTCAAGGACCCACTCATTCACTCACTCACACGCATATAACACTTATGTGTACTGATTGATAGTCCTTTATGAATGATGCTAGCACATCCTCGATTAAGAAACCATAAAGGCTTAGGTATAAATTTAATTAAAATTTGTCGCCCAAAGTCGATTTTGGCAACAATTACAAGAGCACTGAAGGATGAGGCATATGGCATTTCTAATTATTTTCATTTTAAATCACATGTATTGTATTTTGAAATTGAATGATTATGATGATCATCGTATATACAATATACGTATATACAATATACATACCCTCACTGTACTTTTAGATTATTCAAACAAAAGGCGTCTGCCTACCTTTTAACGAGAAATGCAATAAATTGGTTTTGGAACTTTCATAATTAATTTACCGTCCTTTCATTTCTCTCCAAATAGAAGTTATGCAGAACGAGCCAGAGGGGTTTTGTGACATTGTCCCGTCAACATACATACAGCCTACACCAATCACTAACACCATATATAGAGACAGAGCATATTGTAGGGATGATGAATTTGTGTGAAAACTACACTTGCAACATTCAGGATGATACCAGTATGATAAAACGAACGAACTTTAACTCCCCCGGGAGATAAGAGGTATCTGATAAATTTTCCCGCCCCAACTATCTATTGGATTGTTCGTATGATTTAATGGTGCGCTGCTTCTTCTCTAAATAAATGACTTGTTCCAGCTGTGTAGATACGATGACAGGTTGTTGTCAATTTGGTTTTATATCTCCAGCATTTATCATACATAGATATACAATATATATACATATACATATGTACGTCTGATGGGTTGATGGGTATCTTTGGGATGCTTAAACGCATCCTTGACTTGATGCTTCTTTTAAGCGTCAAATTCAACACAGTGGGAGTGACAGCAACAGTGGCAAATGATAGCTGTTGCGGTAAAACTGTTTTAAGAACACACATTTCCTAAGCCAAACCACCTATAAGCAGCATCAGAAAAAGCACAATACGGTAGCTAAAGCCATCATATCCTTTGAAGCAGAGGATAACACCGGGGTACTAGAACTTTTACTTCCGAGAGAAAAGATTAAAACTCAAATTATGTACTAAACTGGTTGCCTTTATTAATTCATTTCGTTGCAAATGGCAAAGTAAAAGGTTGTGTGGCAGAAGTCAGCAGGAGGATGAAACAGAGCTTATAAAAGTTAGAGAAACAAACATTTTACCGGTTGCTGTAGAAAATAACGATAGTTTATATACTTTATAGACAAAACCAAAAAAAAAAAGGAGCAAAGGGAGGAAGCCATTAGGTTGGTAAAAGATCTTACCTAAGTTTAGTTTGTTAGTAAAGTAATTTACTTGGGATTTACTGATAAATTTGTTTTTTTTTTTTTAATTTTAACTTTTAATCTACTTTTTTTTCTTTACGCAAGTTTTTGCATGTTAGAAACGCAGGAAGGTGCTGCAAAATATATATTTATGTACAGTAGTGGAGGCTCCTAACCTTTGGCACCTCATATATGGAATATTCGCAAAAAAAAAGTATGCCATCTAAAAGGTCAGTAGTTGGTTAAAAAAGGTCAACTAGTTTCAGAAATTGGTCAGCTATAGGAAATTTATACGCAATGGTTAACGTTTTCAAGGTCACCTATTTTGGCACCTCATTTATGGGATATTCCAAAAAAAAGTGTGCCATTCGAAAGGCCACCGACTTGTGGCCTTACTTTCAGTAATTGGTCAGCCATAGATTTTTTTAATATTTTTTTTTTTTTTAATTTTTAAGGTCAAAACTATTTTTAGCACCTCTATAAAAATATACACCATCTGAAAGGTTATCTAGACCTCATAAAAGGTCAATTAATTTCAGTAACTGGTCAGCCACAGGTTTTGTTTTAATGAATTTTTAAAGACTGTTTCAAGTTTACAGTATAAGAGTCTTCATTAAAAAAAAAAACCATTGCTGACCAATTACTGAAACTAGCTGACCTTTTATCACGAGTCAAAGGCTTTTCAATTGGTGTACTTTATTTGCGAATATCCCACAAATAAGGTGCTAAAAGTCTTATACGGCCTTGAAAAACAAAAAACTTCAAAAATTCATATAAAATAAACTATGGCTGACCAATTACTGAAACTAGCTGACCTATTATCACGAGTCGTTGGCCTTTCAAATGGTATACTTCTTTTGGGAATATCCCACAAATGAGGGGCTAATAATCTTATTCGACCTTGAAAAAATAAATTTTAAAAATTCAATTAAACAAAAACTATGGCTGACCAATAACTGAAATTAGTTGACCTTTTATGAGGTCTAGGTAACCTTTCAGATGGTGTATATTTTTTTTCGAATATCCCATAAATGGGGTGCTAAAAATAGTTTTGACCTTGAAAATTAAAAAAAAAATTAAAAAAATCTATGGCTGACCAATTACTGAAAGTAGCTAACCTTTTTTGACCAATAACTGACCTTTTAGATAGCATACTCATTTTTTGTAAATTCTATAAATGAGGTGCTAAAAGTCTTATACTGTGACCTTGAAACAAACTTTAAAAATTCATTTAAAAAAACCTATGGCTGCCTTATTAGTGAAACTAGCTGACCTTTAATCATAAGTCGGTGGCCTTTCGAATGGTACACTTTCTTTTGCGATTATCCCATAAATGAGGTGCCAAAAATAGTTGATGACCTTGAAAAACTTTAATCATTGATTACAAATTTCCTATGGCTGACCATTTCTGAAACTAGTTGACCTTTTTTGACCAATTACTGATCTTTTAGACGGCATACTTTTTTGCGAATATCCCATATAAGAGGTGCTTAAGGTTAGGAGCCAGCAGTGGATCTAGGATTTGGCTATGGGAGGGGCTTGGAGATCCAGTTTAAGAACAAAATGAAAATGATCAGCCCAATTCTAAATAAAAATTCCCGGGAAAATACTTCCCTTCTCTCTTATTCTAAACTATAAATTGCCGGGAATTTTGTTCCCTTTTCCATATTCTAAGGAAAATTGGAATATGAGAAATAATACTACGAGAAATAAGCTGGCATTCTAAATGCCCACAAAATGGAAAATGTAAATATATTTGATGTGACGAGCATTTTAATTTTGGGGGAACAAATCTCCTGGGGAGGGGAGTTATTTTCCCGGGGAATATTTACAATTGGGCTGGATATATAAGGGGTTTCACTGGCAAAAGCTCATAACAAGTGTTTTGACAGTATGAGTCCTATGAAGATCTCATTTTCGTGAACCAGCCAAATCAACTAGTAGAGTAGGTATCTGTTTTGTCCAAACAGTCACTGGAAAGCACAGAAAACAATTTTTTCTGATTGAAAAATAATATGTCAAAACTTCGAAACTTCAAGACTTTCAGTCGGACATAAGACAAAGTTGCTCTAAAAAATAGCATGCGGCATGGATGCATACACTTTATATTACTGCTCCAAAAATATGATGTCGATAAGATTAAGAGTCTAGAATCTAGAAGTATTGCAAATATTCATTTGCTTCTGCACGATTTTCTGAGTGCACAGGGAAAACTCACACTTGTGGAATTTAGCTCCTTGACTAGAGATTTTATTTTTGAAAATATTGACGGGTTTTCAATATTTGTATGGAAGGTTCCATTATTTTTTGATTTTTTTCAAGTATTCTACAAAATAATAAAAACTTATTTTACACCTAGTTTTAAAAATATTGACCAAGTCCTTTTTTTAAATATGTATAAAGTTTACAAACAAAAAAATTTAATTATCAATTTTTTTTTTAATTTTTGTTCACAATAATGTTTAAATACTTTTAAGAAGATTTACCATTAAAAAAAAAGAAAAATTTCAACTAAACTGTTTTCGAGAAAATCAAAAAACGGTTGAAAATATTAAAAAGTAGAATTCCCTTATTTTAATTTTTTTTTTTACAAAATCCTCGGAGCCGTTTTTGAGAAAAATATTATTTTCCTTTTTGGCGAAAAAAGAAATTGAATGGCAGAATCCGTTATTTTTGGTCCTAAAAAAACGTGAGCATTAGCCTCCAGCCGTTTAGGCTGTAGGGGCGAGAACAGACAGACATAATTGCATCAGGACCCACTTTTTTGGCGTTCTCTATCATCGCAATCGTTATGTTAGGGAAAATTATTATATCCAGTTCAATTTTGTATACGAATCCATAACTTGCCATATATGTTGTACCTATATATCGCAAGTAAAAAAATCTTGTTAGAAGTAGAAATAGGTAGTAATTTGAAAATACATCAAGTTTTTTTCTTTATAATCTCACCTGTTTGGTTTTAACAGGACAAAAAGCTATTCTTCTCAAGCTAGCGTTACCACAACAGATATTCAAAAATCTTATAAGGTATGCAGCATTTTAGTGCTCTTTTGGGGGTAATCTAGTACCTTCCCGTTCAAACCTGTGAATGATCCAGCTTGATATACTTGAGCTACCCTGCAAAAAAGGGATTTTTTTAGACCAGCCAACTTTCTGCAAGGTAAATGAAGATGGCGGGATATGAGGCCGCATCCTATCAGTCAAAAACTTGATCCTGACCTCACGCGGCCCGCGGTATAAAGTAAACAAAAATTACCAAGGTCCAGGAGATACGATCAAGGATCAAGTATGATGAAATGTGAAATTTGCTATATTTTTTGAAACCTTCAGCAGAAGATTGCCTATCCCGGGATGATACCAATGACAGGGAATTGGATCTTAAAGAAAGTTATTGAAAGCTTCTTTCCCAAATCATAAGTTAGAGCACAGAATTCATTAAACGAAAGCAGATAACGGCTTCCAACTAATCAATTTAGCTCAGAAAGCTTTCAGAAATTGAATTTTTCATACTAATATGAAATCGCGGTGGTGCATCCCCTTCCTCGGGGATGAATTCAGAGACTTTCAGGCCTCGAGCATTGGTATCAATCCACTCGACATAACCCAACCACTTCCATGAACCATTAAGGTATCTCTGCCGAATATCGTTCTACAACACTTAAATCGACAGATTCAAGAGTAGCTTCCAGTCCGACAGATCGACCATAAAACAGATCTTTAAATTTAAGCAAACCGAAATGGAAACTCATCATCTTTTTATAAACTTCAAATTATGATAAAATTTATATTAGCTGATCAAGCTGTGTCGCTTTGCATCAGAAAATACCTACACTCAGCCTTATCGCCAAGTCTAGGGTAGATTGCTCCCTCCGAACTTATCTTTTTCCCAGGGGTAAAATACCTTCTGCGACTAAGTAAGAAAACTTTTCAGGAACATTTGATCTATTTTTCCCCGAGATCTCTACAATTGTTTATCATTCCTTGGACAAAAAGGCGGGGGAAATTTTGTTCCATATAAGACTGACTGTGTAATGTGCATCTAGGTCTTACGAACAAGCTGCGCTACCATGTGTTCGGGAAGTTATAAAGAGAGAAGAGCAGGTATAAACACTGACCCATAAAAACCGTCCAATAGTTATGACGGACGACACCGACATTTCGACATCATCCGCTGCTACCAACTATTAGCGGGTACAAGTTAACTTAAAATTCTACAGGGTGGGCCAAATACAAGTTACTTTTTAGAAATGCAATAAAACTAACAATATGGTTCATAGCTGCATGAACCAGAGGTTCTCATCAATCAAGTACGGATTTCCTGATCCCCAGATGCGCCAATTTTGTTCAAGCGTAAAGCGGCTCATTTCATTCCATCGAGGTATGATACTGACTTTCTGTCAAGATTTCGAGCTGGAAAAAAAGTGTCAAAATAACCTATGATTTAAAAGGGAAGCAATAGATGGTCCACCCTTTATAAACTGTACCGAAATGTGGATGTATTCAAAAAGTTAAAAAAAAGTTGATTTCCTTGCCTTGCTTACATGAGCGAATTGATATTGATAACATTTCTCAAGCGAAGTGTCTTTTTAAATTCCACCACCCAGGCTTAAGGCAACGAACATCATCCGCTGCTCCCAACGATTAGCGGATACGAGTTAACTGCAAACTCCATCTGCTGTACGGAAATGTGGATATAGTCCAAAAGTTAAAAAAAAGTTGATTTCCTTGCCTTGGTCAAATGGAGCGAAATGATATCATTGCTCGAACAAAGAATCTTTAAATTCCATCACCAAGTTTTAAAGCAACGAACTTAGAACTAAGTTATGACGGATGACAGAGCGATTTTTCAGGATCACTTGACTTGAAGCAGTGTGCTCGTTGATAATGAAAAGTTGCCACGTCTCGTCTCAAGCTCAGACACTTCACGGGCGAAGGAGTCCGTTAAGTTAGCAAAATAAGTATTGCTATACGCTGCTGAAGTCTAACCGGCAAATAATTGAAACCTTTTACCGAAAACTTCAATATGTGTTAACTATCTAATTTTCTTTCTAAATGACTTCTATGTACACATAACAATTCCCGGTGAAATAACTTGTTCTTGTTCAATTTCATGTCACGAAAACTTGACTGAAATATGTGTCCTGTTTTATCAATGCGTTCTATCACGCGTCCCTATATCGTAGGTACATGTTTTGTGTTGCGAAGTACCAGAGGAAACATAAAATCATATTACAAGCTCATCAAACAGATTTCTATCTCGTTAATCCGGAACTTTGTCGGTTTAACCCAGCAAGCATATACATTGTAAGCATGGTAGCTATATAAAAACATTTTTCGCCAGGACAAAGCAACATAATAGCTCCCAATTACATTCGCCAAAACCCCCCCCCCCCCCACCCCATAAACGAGTTCAATCGATTACATTCATTTCAGGATAACAAAAAAAATATAGAACATTCCACGAATACCAAATATAAGAAACAAACAAATAAAAAATACGTTCCGTCTCTAGAAGAAACATTGAACTCCTTGAAGCTATACTACTTTAACTACTGGCTTTGAGTGTGATGTGCTGCTTCTTTTGATTCAAGTGGGATGCGAGTCTTTATACCACTACATAAATGGAACATAGTAGGAAAACACATCAAATCTTGTGTCCTACAAAATATTCTCTGTCTCCACCTACTTTATGACCTACATTACAACAATGTCAAGTTTTCTTTTATTTTTTTTATACTTTTTTGCGCGCGCCACGACTCTTAGGAAGTGTCTACTATCAATGGAGAACGAAGAAGAAAAAATCAGAAAAAAAAACAAACAAATTGACAGAAGAGTCCTTGAATGAATGGTTAGCGTTAGTTTTGCTCTAGCGCTTAGCTTTTAGAATAAGGAGGAAATCACTTTAACAGTGTTGCAGAGAGGTCTTTTGCGGGCGACATTGACGGAGACTCGGTTAAATGGTTTCCTTTCCTATCTAACTGGATTATTTGTATTATTCTAGTTTTTTTTTTTTTTTTTTGATTGCCTTGTTTCCTCTTGGATCATCTTCATCTTTACAACCATATCTAAGCCATACACGGTCGACGAATAGTTTTTCTTTTTTTTTTCTTATTTAGGCTGAAACTTATGAAGTAATTTGCATAATAAGCTAACAAGCCGATATTGAAGAGAAGCCCAAGAATAGACGTTACAATAATGACGTCGTCTATATTCACAGCCTATAGATAAGTATCATTTGACATTTCCTTTAGGAAATTGTATCGTGTCCCTTAGCTGTTAGATGGAGTATAATATAGGAGGTAATACATAACAATTTTATTGAGAAAAGACCATTGCCAAAATATTTACAGAGTGGGGCGTATAGTGGGTCACGCCTTTAACAAATTTTGGGACTGATTTGATGTTGAGATATGGTTTTCCTTTTCCCTATACCGAACCGAATATACATATACTATATTGTATGACCTTAAAAAAATAATTATTTAGAAGTAAAATTCTTGATTATAGCAGTTGGATCTCTACCTTAATTATTTTTTCTAGGTCATTATACTTACTTACTTACTTAGGTCCTCGGACCTATTACGTCCGTGATGTTTCCCTTACGGGACATAGGGCCTCCACTACACCTACGCGCCATCGTGTACGATTTCTTGAAATATATTTCAGCTCTCTCCAACTTTTCCCCAGTCGTGCCGATTCCTGTTCGACCCTTCTTCGCCATGTACTTCTAGGCCGGCCCACTTGTCTTCCCTCCTGTGTGAGCGGGTTCCACTGCATTGCTTGAGATGCAATGCACCGATCGCCTTTTCGAAGCGTATGGCCAATCCACTGCCACTTTCTTCTTCGTTTAATGGAGTCTATGGGCTCCTGACCCGTTCTCGTATGAAGTTCGGCATTGGAGATACGGTTGGGCCAGAAAATCCTCAAGATGTTTCGTAGACATCTATTAACGAAGGTTTGCAGCTTTCTAGTGACAATTTCAGTGACTTTCCAAGTGCTGCAGCCGTAAAGCAGAACGGATTCAACATTGGAGCGGAACAGTCGTAGCTTGGTCTTTATGCTAAAAGAGTTGTTTCTCCATATTTTGGATAGCATTCCGAACGCAGCCTTTGCTTTTCTGATTCGGCTGTTTACGTCCAGTTCAGTTCCGCCACCCGTAGAGATAATACTCCCAAGATATTGGAAATCCTCTACCATCTCTACCGGTTGTCCAGAAATATTTACTTGGATTGATGAGGAAGTTCCAAGGCTGATCCTTTTAGTTTTTGCCGAGTTGATCTTAAGCCCTACGATTTCTGCTTCTCTCTCCACCCTTGTTGTCATTTGATGGAGATCCATGATCCTATGAGAGAGTAAGCATACGTCGTCCACGTAGTCCAGATGTTTGAGGTGAGATTGCAGAGTCCACTGAATTCCCCCATTTCCATTTGACAAAGCTGCGTGCAGTACGTCACTTATCACCAACAGGAACAGTATTAGTGACAGTATGCAGCCTTGCCTAACTCCACTTTGGATTTCAAACTCCTCTGACAGCCTACCTTTGTGCAAAACGTGACACCTGGATCCATCATATGTAGCCTTGATAATAGCAATCAATTTATCTGGGATGCCCCTCCTGTGCAAAGCAAGCCAAATAAATTCTCTATTGACACTGTCGAACGCCTTTTCAAAATCGATGAACAGCAGGTGAAGTGGTGATCGATATTCAACGCACTGTTCGATGATGATCCTCAAGGTGTTGATGTGATCAACACAGGAAGATCCAGTGCGGAAACCTACTTGTTCGGCGTCGAGTGTGTCTTCGAGGTGGTCTTTAATTCGGTCCAATATTATCCTTGCTATTATCTTGGCTACTGCAGGCAGAACGCATATTCCTCTCCAGTTTTCGCACTGTGTGAGATCTCCTTTCTTTGGGAGCTTGACAATCATTCCTTTTTTCCACTCTTCAGGAAAGCTCTCTGCTTCCCAAGCTCTCTTAATAAGTGGGTGCAGTAGCTCGCTCGATGTCGTTGGGGCTGCTCCTAAGAGCTCTGCAGGAATACCGTCAAGTCCAACCGCTTTGTTGTTCTTCAGTGCTTTGATGGCGGTGATAATTTCTTCTTTACTGGGGGGTACGGTGCGTATTCGGGAAATTGTTACTTCGGGTAGCTCAGTGGGAATAGGGTTCACTTCACTTGCGAAAACGCGGTTTAAAACCGCAGAAAAGTGTTCCCTCCACCTTATGAGCTGGTCCTCATCCGAAATTAGCAGGGATCCGTTTGTGTCTTTAACCAGGTGTTGTTTAGAGCTCTGGACACCAGTGAGCTCTTTGGTAATTCTGTAGACGGTCCTACTGTCACACCTACTAGCGGCTTCTTCTGCTTCTGTAGCCAGTGCGTTGATGTAGTTACGCTTATCACGTCGCACACTACGGTGATCTTCCCTCATCTTCATGCGGTACGTAGACTCAAGCTCGTTTCTCCCTGCTGCTGGGGTAGCTGCGATGCGAGCTTTAAGGTGTTTCCTTTCTTCGATCCTTGCCCAAGTTTCGTCGGAAAGCCAAGCACTATTTCTTCCTTGCGCCCGGCCGACTATACTTTCAGCACCGGATATGAACACATTTTTCACAGCACACCAATGATTTTCGATGGATGTGGTTTCCGTGCTGCTGATTGCGTTCAATCCTTGTGAAAGGTGGTCCCCTAGTTGTTGGCGCACTGCAGGATCCTTTTGTCTATCTGTATTAAACTTGGGCATTCGAGTGTTTCCTTGGGATCTCCGAACTGCAGCTGTACGCAATCTTACGGTAGCAACCATCAGATGGTGGTCCCGGGCCATTCCCATGTCAGCACCTCTTCTGTTACGGACGTCCTGGAGACTGCTTCTAAAACAAAATGAACAAAATTAAAGACTTAAAAAAGCTTCAGGGATCTTAGCAACCCCTTTGTACAATTAAAACAAAAATTAAACAGATAGCTACCTAAATTAAGTGGCGCAACAGCTCGTGAAGAACCAGGGCCTAGTGACTAACAACTCGGATCCATTCCTGTTTGCGCGTATCGACATGAATGGAAGGGACCTACAATTTTATGCAGAATCCGAACGTCTGGACGAGGAACAATCAATCATGACAAATGATACTCTTGGAGGATTTGTCAATTCCTCGCAAGAGGCAGTAGCTCTGAAAAAAAACTTTTTTTAGTTTTTAGGTGGACGAGGCTGAGTAGTGAACCAAGACATCCAGCAGCGTGACAGTCCAATGCACTAACTATTACGCTACGGGCTACTACCAGTGATGGTACATGAAAACAAAATAAATCCCTACGGTATCCACAAAATATTACTAATTTGAAAACTTTATCCCTAAATATCTAAAGTCGAAGTCTAATGAAGACTTCTTCAATTATGTCTCTGTTCATAACAACTTCTCCAACTTGTGTGAATCTTTCTGCTCCAGTCACCTGATTTTAGCCCAAGCCAATCTCATTTCGAATCCTAAACATTTCTTTCAATTTATTAATGCAAAAAAGAAATCTGGTGGTTATCCGTCGACATTGAAATACCTGAATTCCTCATCAACAGATCCAACTATTATTTCGAACCTTTTTGCTAATTTCTTTAGTCAAGCATTTACCTCTTATTACACTGATATTAATAAACTACTTTAATTATATGAACAACTGCACCCAAACTTCCTAATCTTCTATTAACGTATCTTTATCTTCAGTAGTTAATAAAATCCACTTGCTTAAGGATGACTTTTCTTCTGGTCCTAATGGGATTCCTCCTATTGTCCTTAAGAAATGTGTCTCTAAACTTGCCCAACCTCTCACAGCTCTTTTTCAATTATCTATCTCTTGTTGTGTGTTTCCTTTACAATGGAAAGACTCATCAATCATCCCTGTCCACAAAAAAGGATGTAAGAATGATAAAGCTAATTATAGACCTATTGCCAAACTCTCCTGTATACCTAAACTTTTTGAGAGTATAATCCATGACACTATGCTTCTTCATTGTAAACAACTATTCTCTCCAAAAGAACATGGCTTTCTTAAAGGCAAATCAACAATTACAAATCTTACAGAATTCATTTCCAAAACTTTTTGTGCTCTGAAAACCGGCCATGAAGTTGATGCAATTGCGACGGATTTTAGCAAGGCTTTCGATAAAATCTCCCATAACATAATTGTCTTTAAACTTAAAAAATACGGTTTTCCTCCCCACTTTGTTTCCTGGATGCAGTCCTATCTCTATAATCGTGAATGTTTAGGTCATGTATTTCCAACCCTATACGTTCAAATTCAGGTGTCCCGCAAGGAAGTCACCTAGGGCCCCTGATTTTCCTATTGACTGTTAATGATGTTGAACATATTCTTGATAAATTCGACCTTGAGATTTATGCTGATGATATGCGCATCTCAAAACAAATTGGGCGAGTTCGTAGTCGCAGAAATATGCGGCAGATCTGCCGCATGCCTGCTTAGCTTCTGCGTATCGATTTTATTTTTCTTCTGCCCACAGAAAGTAAGCAGGCGGCAGTTCTTTTAATAAATTTGGGTTCGTAAACATCGCAGCAAATTATTTATAAAAAATCCGATTATTAAAATAAGGCGACTCTTGGGCTTTTGGGTGACATTTGGAAAGAAATAATCGTTGGTAGACAAATATCGTGATGATTTATGTACTTCGAAGCCATTTCATATACAGGGTGAGTCAAACACAAATTTCTTTTTAAAAATGCTATAAAGTGAACAAAATTTAATTTTGTCCATGTATTATGGCTTTATTACTAACAACAAACATTCATCGCAGCTCCGATGCGGCCAATTGACATCGCAAAGACGGCTGATAATACGATTTTGGAATTTGGTGCGCAAAAGATCGATTGTGGTATGGGCTGTGTGGCATGCGGCGCACCATCCTGCATGAACCAAAGGTTGTCCAATTCCATGTCTTTAATTTTAGTAAAAAAAAGTCGGTCAACATGGCTCTGTAACGACCATTGTTGACCGAAACGTTGTTCCCTCGTTTTCGAAGAGAAATGGTTCAATGATGCCACCTCTCCAAAATCCGCACCAAACTGTCACTCTCTGTGGATGCTTTGGGTTGTCGACAGTAACGTGTGCGGGTTTTCCATTTTAACAATCAACCTATCTCTATTGTCACCACCATTCGTGACCTAGGTGTTATTTGTGACTGTCAACTTAACTTTCGTGATCATATTAGCAATATTATCAATAGAGCTAATTCCACACTTGGGTTCGTTAAACGCTGGTCCAAAGAATTTTCAAATCCTTACGTCACCAAGTTCTTTATATAACCTTCGTAAGACCCCTGCTATAGGTATACTTCATTAAAGATGTTGGGTAATCTGTTTAGAAAGAAAAGTATTTTGCGATATAAGTAAAATATTGCAGGGTAAGATTAAAAAAGAAATACAAATTATTTATAATAAAATTTTAAAAATCCCTACGCTTTCATAGGAAACTCTGACATATCGAAAATCTGTTCTTTTTCTCCTACGGTGTCTTTTTCAAGACAAAAATTCCCTACATGTAGGGATTTTTCCCTACGTGTACCATCACTGGCTACTTTTGATACCTACCTATCCCACCTTAAATGTCAAAAAATTATCATAAAAAGGCATAGAGTAGAGTAGGCCAGACGACAGATTCAAAAACGCTTCTTCGTAATTAAAAAGTATAACTCTCAAATTGTATATGACTGCGTCTATAAGTTAAACAAAAATTGACGCAGCTGTAAGTATTGTGCTTCAGGCGTCACTTAAATAAAAAAAACGTTTATACGAAGTATCCTACTATAAAAACCTTAAGTTAGCTAAATCATGGTAAAACTGGAGTTAAGACCACCTTGTTTCTGTTTAACTGGTTTTGATTTTACCAAACTGCAACATATTCTTTATTTTTTTTTTATTTACAGAAGAACTAGCAGTTCTTACCCGCCTACAATTTGTTTGCAGCTCCAGCTTAAAAAAAAATGCGTGAGTACCGGGACTAAAGGGGAGGATGTGTAAACAAGGCATACCAAAATTCCAGTTGGTTGCTTAGTTTTCGAAGAAAACTGCCTATACCACATTATTGACCTGTACCACATTACTTTTATTTATTTATTTATCAATTTCTACCACATTACTGACCTGTACCACAATACCTCAATTTACTCTATTAAATGCACGAACCATTGGTTTCCATGAATCAAAAATGCTGTATCCGTGGCCATGCTACTTTCAATTTTACCCATACCGAGAGCTAAAATGTTTACAGATCAAAGACAAATGTTTGGTTCGAACTGTACATCACTATCTGTCAAAATTAAGCTTGCGGAATAAATGCCAGCACATTATTCTAGAGCTAAATTTTGACAGATTGTTTTTTGTTAGACTTTTTTTGATGTGTAAACTTGAAAGAGGAAAGACAAAATTACGGATACGCCACCATCTTGTTTATTTAGATTTTTAACTAATGGATGCGAATGGTTCGTGCATTGAATAGAGTAAATTGAGATAATGTGGTAAATGTCGGTAATGTGGTTGGGTATAGTAATACACCAACGACACCAACCAAGCCAAGGGTTTGTGCATTAAATAGTGTCGGGAAAATTATCATCATCATATAATTGTGGAAAATGCAGTTTTTTAAGGCATGGTGCAACTGTTATGATTTTAAGGTCTAAATTGAGTATGATTTTAAGAGTTGCCACATTCTCTAAAAGTACCTTTTTTGAAAGTGGAGGGTGAGGTTAGAAACAAAATTAAATACATATTTACGCTCAGCCCTGAATCACATGAAATAACATAACATGTTCGACGGTCGCCTTTGGCAACCTCATCAGTTTACTATATACTGTAAGCTATAGTATAAACTATATACTAAACTGATGTTTACACATCATCCCCTTGAGTCCTGGTACTCACACATTTTTTTTGAATTCTGTAAAAACGTTGAAACAAACTTCTGATGCTTTTGGGCAAATCTTGTCAATAAACTCTAGAATGCCGTCAATATTTCATGTTGTGGATTGATATGTTGTTCAAAGGCTTTAAAGAAGGAGAAATCTATGAGGGGTGGGATGGGACGGGTGGAAGAAGGAAGTGCAAGTCGAACAAACTATGAATCTATGCCACCTGTAAAACAAATACATAGGTACTATAATATTTGCAATAGTGACAAAAAGATCTAAATAAACAATCATTTATAAACTATTTGGCCAATAAAAAACAAGCTTTGCATCTTATAACCAAGTTCTTAGCAATATTTGTTTTTTTTTTTTTTTTTCAATGAACACCTGTCTTCAGTGACATTATACAAACGCTCTTGTGTCAAAATTTAGCTAGGATCTTAGCTGATGTTTCGAGGGAAAAGTTCAAGCTAAAATTAAGCGCGATCTGCGTACGTACTTGAGTTTAGCGGGTAACGGTTTTCTCATAATTTTGTATCATTTTTTTGCCCTGGCAAAGTGCCGCCCAGGGCCTGTGCCCCCCTGTCCCCCCATACGCTACGCCACTGACCGTGATTTCATATAGTGAAGTCAAATTTCACTCATGGCCAACTTAATGGCGTGAAGCAGTCATCCTATTATTTCTTTTCGTACAATTTTCGTGCGAGGCATTCCCCAACATTTTCTGTTATCTGAGAGTCCGGTGAACAGGTGCTTAAGGCAGCAATAGTGAATTTCTTAATTAACGGTCTTTATCTTTTTCATGTTAAATACTTGTAGATACACAGATCCATTTTGAAGACGGCCCACTTTATTGGCTCACTTAAAGAGTCAAGTAAAAGTTCAAAGATTAACAATCACCCTCAACTGTTTTGATGTTTACTTATAAAACAAGAACGTGTACATACAAGTAAATATTATATTACAGTACTACAAAAAAAAATGCTCTTCAATGAATATCAAGTTATTCGTGAATGGAAGGATTATAAAATGGACAACTCTATCGCACGAACTTGCTTCTATGGTTGAGAGCTATAAAGTGAATATAAATTAATACACTCCCTGTCACTACTTGTTCGAGGCCACTATTTCCACAATAGTTTTTTTTGATAAATACCTTTAGGAAATATTGATCTAGCAGGCATTTGTAACTATTTCCGTTCATTGTTGTAGATATAAGTTCCAGTTCAATTGTTACATAATTTGGGCTATCGGGAATTGTGTTTCCCATGAAATGTTTCCCATGTTCGAAAAATAGGTATCGTGAACACTTTCGAAATTAGGGAAAAATTCCGAGAGAAATTCCTATCGTGAACAATTTTTGTATGGGAAATGTATTGCTTTTTCCCTCGGAATATTCCGCTGTCATTTTACGGGGGAATTCCAAACAATAAAGAACAATGTAAGTTATTCTCTAGAAAAAAATTAATAAAACTAAAAATAGAGTCTTTTTTAAGGCCAAATTCTTCAAATTCGAAGCTAATAGAAGTGTTAATCAATTTAATGGAAAGAAAAACCGCAATATTGCCAATGGATTCACAACAAATAGACTAAAGGAGGATGTCCAAAAATTTTGGAAAAACGTTGAAAGTGATCTCAACTGCATTGGCCTTCCAGTAAAATCAGTTGCCGAATGCCGAGTGGAGTGCCGTCTATGCATCCTATATCCTATTACTCCAGGAATTTTATGTTTTTCATAAAACTTCAAGCTTGTTTTCCTTTTTTCTTCTTGGGTCATTAGCATCTTGATCCATAACGGGCAAAGTTCTCAAAGAAATCCCATACATTTGAAAGGACTTCTGAAAATGAAGATTGAGCTAACCCAACCACATGGTCGTTTCCCACTCCTGTATGATACCCACCTTCTGCAAAGACACGCAGGCACGCGCTTATCTTAACGAAAGGACGAATAGCGTAGCGATAGGTTTCTTTGATTGAGGCAAGAAATTAGACAGTGTATCAATCAAATGCTTAAACAATGGCTTATTAACTCTATAATTACGATGGAATCTGTAGACCAAACGATATCAAAACTGAATGAGTCTATCAAATGTTTCAACTTACAGTGGTTCTGGTAAATCTAAAGGATTTGAATGATCCCCTAAACTCCGCCTTATTGTTCTCTGCTCATTTTTTCCTCTTTGCTCTATCTCGTCAATTAATAATAAAAACGATATTCTTTGCATTATTATCTATCAATTTGTTTATAATTTAAACACTGCACAAAATAAATAAACTTTTTTTTGTTACTGCAAAATCCAATGTCAAACTCTTCGAAAACAATAACTATTCGAATATTTTTTTTTTTCATTTTTATGTTGGTAAAAGTTGTTCCCAGGGAAAAAGCATTCCATGGGGAATTCTCGATAGGAGGAATGCGTTCCCGGGAACTATAAAATTCCGTGGGAAAAATATTTCCCAAGGAATTCCTGATAGCGCTGAATATGTGGTAGCTCCCTACACCTTAACACCTGATGTACGGCTGTGATTGCTTGGCAAAATAAGTTTTTCTTTTCTTAAATCGTAAAAAATAAAAGTTTTGACCATCGAGTCCGTCAAGATTAAACTTTTTTATCTGAAAAAATGAAAAACAACCCATTTCCATGCGTTGCTCCAGGCAACATGCTCCCTGGCGAAATTCATACGTACATAGCTCCTTGTATAGTTGCCGTAGAACCGGTTTCTTTTTGATTTTCTTGCGCTTGATGTTACCACTGGTTTTTATTTTCCCTAAAACCGTTAAAATACTGGATGATATCCCACTTTTGACCTTATTTAGAGCGCTGATAGTGTGGAATTTGAAGCCAGCCGCGGAATCAGTCGCTTTTCTCGGATAGTTGTTACTTGAGCTGTGCGTCCTTTTCGTTTTTCTCATAGTTTTCGGTGTCTGCTAGCTAGTTGTTGAGAGCGGTCTAACTTTTATTCAGTCTCCTAGCTATTTCTCGGCATGAGAATCCCAGTTATTTTAAAGCATTCATTGATCCGCTAACCTATTTCAACTTGAAATTTAAAATAAAATATAGTTTTCTATCCTTAATTAAATATTTTAAACTTTTGTTTGAAAAAAATCGGCGATGTATCAAAAATTTCTAGGAAAAATATTGCTTACAGGTACTTATCAAGAAAAACTTTTATGGAAATAGTGGCCTCAAACAACTGACAGGAAGTGTACCTATGAACATGTAAAATACCTGTTGGTGTATATCTTGAAAAGTAAAAATCATAGAATCATGCGGATTTTAGTTTTGACCACAAATTTATAAGCGCATTAAATTTTGAAGTCAAAAAGAGTACTTAATTACGTAAAATTAAAAAAAAAATTATCTAGAATTATTTTTTTCTAAATTTTTGAAAAATTAATTTTTCAAAAACTGTTTATTAAAAGAACTTTATTTAAAAATAAAACAAAAGAAGAGATTTCTGGGTTTAAAAAAAAAGGTATAACGGCATTGTAAGTGTTACCCTTGTTTTTTAATAACTTTTTTTCAGTTTTAAGTCACTTTTTTAGAAACTTGCACCTCTCGTCTAAACGGAAGGATAGACCCCCCCCTTCAGTACGATTTTGTTATCGTTTTTACTTTACCCAACCTACACGCTCTATTTTTTTTGTTACACCTTAGGTAAATCACCCTGTAATTTTCAACCAAAAACCTTAAATTCAATTTAATTGTAATCAACGTGAACATGAACATTACATATTAGGAATTTTATCAAAATCGTTAGAGCCGTTTTTGAGAAAATTTGTAAAACAAATTGCTTAGCACGAAACCAATACATGCCTTATACAGCAATAAAAGTAAAAATGATCAAATTGAGGACCACACTTCATAAATATGTACAATTGTACATGTGTACAATGTATATACAACCCGCGCAGACCAAAGGAGGGGTTTGAATGAGTTTTCCATACATTTTTGGGACTATCTGCTTCCATATTCTTATTTGTATAGTAACAATATTTTACATACAATCGTGTGAAGATATTTCCAGGAAGAAAGGTGAACAAGGATAGAAGGTGGCAGACGATTTTCCACTTGACTTGTTGAACATAGTAAAATTGGCATGATTATTATAATATACGTGTGGGTTAGCCTTCAATGCATACAACATACATATGTTTATGTATACCTACATACGAATAATATTAAAGGAGCAAATGAGTTAACAAGCTTAATCAATGGTTGAACCACACTGAAACAGAAAACAGATAATAATTGGCAGCCTCTTTGACATCGGTTCAATTAGGACTTTCAGTCGGTTGTTATGTAATTAACAGAAAATAAATTTACTTACACATCACAAAAAGGTGAAACTACTTATCTTATAATATTCATGTGTGCATGAAACCAGGAACTCAACAAGATGATTAAGAGAATTAATTATGTGTAGGCTTCTCGTTTATACCTACCTATAGTTCGGTTTTTTTCTTCCTTTAGCACTTTGATGTTGAGATTCAATGATTAGTATAGTTTTGACTTTAACCCATTTTTTAGATAGTTTGTACTTTTATATTTTATATAAAAAAAAAACTGATACCTTTAAGAAATAATTATTTTTGTTAATTAAATATTCGTAGGTTATAAAATGGTAAATTAAATATATCTACGTTTGGGGCCAAACTGATGTAACACTAAACCATGTTTTTTGTTTGACCTGATGTAAAGTTTTCAATCTTTTGGTTGAAAAAAAGTGTTACACAGTGAACTATAGCGTTTATTGAATGTATTCATGTAAAAATAACAAAACTTATCAAAATTATAACAAAAGCAAAAGAATAATGGCAAATTTTGTACATAAATAAATAAATAAAAAATAAAAATAAATCGGGTGGCACAACGGCTCATGAAGAACCAGGGCCTAGTGACTAACAACTCGCAACCGTTCCTGTGTGCGCCTTTCGAAGGAATGGAAGGGACCTACAATTTTATGCCAAATCCGAACGGCTAGACGAGAAGCACTTATTCGTGACAAGTGATAATCTTGGAAGATTTGTCAATTCCTCGCAAGAGGCAGTAGCCCTGAAAAAAAACTTTTTGGTTTTTTAGGTGGACGAGGCTGGAAAGCGATCCCAGACCTCCAGCGTGACAGTGGAACGCACTAACCATTACGCTACGGACTACTACAAATTTTGTACAACTACTTTGAAAAAATTCTCGGTCTCGATGTCGGTCTCGCATGACGAGACCGATACCAGACGAGACGAGACTGGCTTTTAAGAAACCGAGTCCGAGACGAGACTGTATATTTGGACCGAAATTTACAGAGAGTCTAATAAATTCAAAAATCCAACTTCAGTTAAATATATATTTTCTTTTGCACGTATTCAAACTATAATCGAAAATATTTCGTTCCAATAATCAACAGGTTGTCAGGAAATCGTATTTTTTGGAGACGAGACTTGATAACACGAGACCGACACGAGACTGAGACGAGACTGAAAATTTTCGATTTAAACGAGACCGAGACGAGACCTACAAAGGTCTCGCAGAGTCTCGTCTCGTGACCAGCCCTTGTGGTTTCTGAAACATCTAACCAAAAAACGGTAATTCGCATGTTTAGACTGGAATATCTGAAATAGGGGCATCAAAAAATTTCGGAAATATTACAACAAAAAATTAAGCTTTTTTTAACTTTTGAATTCATTGGCATGGCTTAAAAATATTATTTTCAAGCAAGTGTAACTTGCTCAAAGCAAGTTAAATTCAAGAATCAAGATTAAAAACTTAGGATACTCATTTTTTTTTTTGAAAATCATATTGATTTCGCCATTTTTTTCGGTGTGACATTCTGAAATCTTATATGTTCAACTTTTGCTAGGACTGCTCCGTCATTTTTTTCTGAGCTCTGAAAATACGCTCTGGGCAATCTGAGTTAAAAAAAAGAAACATAAACTTATTTTTCACACTCTGGATCTGCTCTGAACTAAGACAAACAAAATGGCATGTGAGAGTTTAATAACTGAAGACCCCATTGTCATATCTTCACAGTCAAAATGTCATAAGGCCCAACAAATTTTGTCAACAATTTGTTTTTGTACAATTTGTGCGCAATTACATAAGACCTGGGCCTTATGACATTTTTTTTTTGTTGGTATTATGGTTGGTCTTATCGCCCAACGTAATAACACCCAAATAAAAATATGTTATAGCGCCCAAAATGTCAAATGTCATAACGCTCCAATCTAAAACTGTCATATCGCCCAAAAGATTTATCATATTTTTGAGTTTGGGCATTATGACATACATTTTAGGCGTTCTGACATTTATTTTCATTTATTTACATCAAGCCCAAATGACAAATCCGCAAAGTTTTATGAAGAAAATATTTGAAAATGCACCTAAAAAACTAAAAAAAGTTTTTTTTTCAGGGCTACTGCCTCTTGCGAGGAATTGACAAATCCTCCAAGAGTATCACTTGTCACGAATAAGTGCTTCTCGTCTAGCCGTTCGGATTCGGCATAAAATTGTAGGTCCCTTCCATTCCTGTCGAAAGGCGCACACAGGAATGGTTGCGAGTTGTTAGTCACTAGGCCCTGGTTCTTCATGAGCCGTTGTGCCACCCGATTTATTTATTAATTTTTATTTGAAAATGCTTGTCTCAGGTAATATTCTTAAGCAAGGCAACAAACACCGCGGGGGGGGGGCAGCGGTGGTACGGCGGGCAGCCGGTCACGATGCTCGCCCGTTATCGTAATATGTTATCTAAAAGAAATAACATTCTTCTTCAAAACTCAATTTAAATCTTTCAAATCTGTTGATAAGTTTTCGATAAATCGTTAATTTATTATTTTGAGTTTTCGCCTAATCTTACAAATTCCCAAAAAAAAAAAATAATAATAATAAACCTACGATTTCTTGACAGCTAAATAAACGGATTTGAAATATTTAAATTGAGTCTTAAAGAGAAGAATACTTGCACTTAGATCACTTAACAATTTTTTTGGGGACAAAGGAGAATACCCAAAAATGTATGGTCGAAAAACCCAGAGTCGATTAACAAAAGTCATACATAGTTTGAAAGGACATTAATTGTAGATAAGAAATATGGAATCATTTTCTAAAAAGTTATCGCCGGGCCTGGATATGATAATTTAAAATTTTTAAAAACACAGTGTTTCTTCATGTAAAAAAAAAGTAAGAAGTGGCACATCTTCATATTGTGGTTGATTCATGTTATTAAATAGGTTCCCCACAAGTCACTAAAATCAGCAGCCACAAGATGATTCTGTCTTCATTCATAAAATGGGGGTTATCACCCATACCGTGACTGAACAGTTTTGAAAAAAAGTAGTTACCTATAAGCATAACGGACAACAGTTTGAGGAAATAGTATGTGCGTAAGAATTAAGAACAACTTATAAATTATTCGAATACTGTTATACTAATTCAATAAATAATTAAAACCTACCTTTTCCTTACTTTATAACTTTAAAACTTCGAAATGAAAATAAAAATTAAGAATTTTTCAAGGGAGTGGTAAAATTCCGAAATGTTTTGTTTTCATAATTTATTCTAGAATTTGTTAATTGATTTCTTGGACAAGAGTACTTTTAATATATTGACGAGACTAGCATAATGTACCATTTTATAACAGTTAACACGTTTTCCCATTAAAAGAATGCAACATTCAAGGCACATGTATTTCCTCATATACCTTCCTATACTGTTGCTACCTTGAATTCCAAAAAAAAATATAGCGTCCGCCAAGCTTGCAACAATTTTTTTTCGAAACCTTGTATTTTTGAGCATTGCCTTATGAAAATCAGTTTTTTCGAAAAATAGTTTTCGAAGCCTTGTCTTAATAGAGACTTTGTTTTAAGAAACTTTTTGCGGATTACCATGCAAGGAGGATTGGGTACGGTTGAAACAGTTTCGCTTATACCCGGCTGGAAAAATGCCCAGTTTCTGTCTAGTTTCAACATGGCACTAGTCAGATTTCTTTAGGGAAAATCTAAACGAGGAAAACTTGTCAAATATACGTCAAGCCCTTGCAAGTTTTCAGTAAGTAAAATTTAGACAAGGAAAATGTTTCATACACTCGTGAGTAAGAACTTGTTGGACGTTTTCTGCATCCTATCAGACTAAGCACTATCGTTATTGATACATATGCAAAATTTTAATTAAATAAATTGAATCGATGAATCGAAAAATACAAATTATAACTTTTATTATAATTGATCAGTTTTGGTTTCAAAAAAAGTTAAAAATTTCACGCTCTTGCAAATCCTGCCAAGATAATCATTTAGGTATTTATTTCGAGAATCGAAGTCTGGCAGGTATTTATTCCAGCCTTTGGCGGGGGTGGGGGTGGGTGTTGAAAATAGAGATTTTTTAAAATTCTTATCTTTTAATTCTTATTTTTTAAAAATACTTTATGATGCTCTGTCATTTTCCCTAGGTCCAAACACCTTAATATTGGTGATATGACCAGTAGAACTCAAGATATAAGCTTTTTAAACGAACCTTAATTGACTTTTTTTGGAGATTTAGTTTTGTTGATATTTTGCGGTTCGTAAATCTCTAAGAAAAAACCGATTAGGCTCGCTTAAAAAGCTTATATCTTGAGTTCTATAAGTCACATCACCAAGATGAAGGTGTTTGGACTTAGGGAAAATGATAGAGCATCAAAAAGTATTTTTTATTCTGACGAGGCAAAAGCGTTCATAATCGACAAGGCCCTAGTTTTGGCCATTCCTCAGCCATGCTAGGGCCTTGCCAGAATCTATTTTAAACTCTCTAGTGCCATGTCGAAAACTAGAATGTTTTTCTGCGCGGGTATCGTCCATAGTGTTGCCATTTGAACACCGATCGATGTTGACGGTTTGTTAAATGAAAGATCATGTTTTCATCTTCATGTGGACAGTGTTATTTTAGAACCATGTGCATTATTTTAAGCATACGTCAAATTTAAAAAAAAAAATCCAATTTGTTTCAACCGTACCCATACCAGGGGCGATTGAAACAGTGATTAAGGTCAGTTGAAACTAATGCAAATAGTGCATAATATTACATAGTTATAAATGTTCATGATTTTTTTGAAAATTATAACGTAAATTATAACGTAATAAAATAAATAAATAAATAAAGAAAACAGCAAACAATAAAGAAAAAGAAATTTGAATATTAAAATAAATATTAAAATTACTTTGGTTTTAAGTGGAGTGAATGAATATAATTCCAATAAAAAGTAGAAGTGACCTTAAAGGACCATTCACATGAGAGCGACCAACGACCGACGAATGAACACACAAATGGGAATTAAAAAATTAATAAACATTAATATTATACAAAATCTAGTCAAAATGATAAAATTTGATTAAAGATTAATTTTAAAATTATAAAATCTGAATTTTTATTTGCTTAAATATATGAAATTTGAGAAAATAAATTGGTCGTAACGAACTGCGGCTATTCGCGACAAACAAATTGTGTTCTTAAAATTCTCTTGTTTTAGCAATTAAGGTTAGACCGCACACAACTGCAGCGGAACTACACTTCACGACGCGGCAAAACATTATTTGTATGAAATTGTTTGAGCTATATCGCACTAAGCGGCAACTGAACTTCATAAAATTTCATACAAATTATTGTGAATCGCAGTTCCGCTGCAGTGCAGTTCCGCTTAGTGCGGTCTAACCTTTAAAATGAAAATTTTAGTTTCTTAAAATAATCCTCAATTATATTTCTTCCATTTTGTCTAGATTTTGTAAAGAATCTATGTTTATTAATGTTTTAAATCCTATTTGTTTATTCATTCGTCGGTCGTTGGTCGCTCTCATGTGTACAGTCTTTAACCCCAGAAATTATTGTGTTTCGCCCAAGGTATAACAGTGGGCTCTTCAGTCAGTCTGTTATACCCTACTAAGACACAAATTTTGGTCGATGTTTACCGACTCTTATAAAAATATAAGAGTATTTTATAAGAGTCGGTAAACTTCGACCAAAATTTGTGTCTTAGTAGGGTATAACAGACTGACTGAAGAGCCCACTGTTATACCTTGGGCGAAACACAATAATTTCTGGAGTTAAGGTCACTTCCACTTCCAGTTTTTTTGCTCTAAAAAAAAACAGTTTATTGAATTTTTTTAAAAAAAAATATCAGTTGTTGACTACGTCATAATATGTAAAAAAAAAAAAAAAAAACTGGGTTCGGAATAATTTTTTGTTCTTGAAATGTTTGAGTCGAAAATTATTTTTCAACTGTTTTACTTAGTTTAAAAAAAAAAAGTGTCTGTTGAATTTTTTTTAATAAATATTTACCAATTTAGTATTGTGTAATTATGTGTAAATTAAAATAAGTCTGAAGTGAATATCTTATTCCGTTCTGGAGATATTCCAGATAAATGACATTTTACGGCTCCTTTTCCAATTGCTGTAGTAAAAAAACGGTTTATTGAATTTGTTAGAAAACCTTTACAGCACGTTATGACAATATTATCTGTAAAATAAAATTCATCCGAGGTCGATATCTTTATTCATTCTCGAGATATGGTGGACGAAAAAAGTACCCCGAACGTACGTACATACACACTACACACATCTTGCTAAAAACGACGAATTCTGATTTTAGAGACCTCAAAACGTGAAGATATGTCAAAATTTTCAATTCGACAAATCTCACCAATTACAATAACTTCCAATGGGAAGTTAAAAACTTCAAAGATCTTCCTTATCTGAGCCAATCTATAAAAATCAAATCAGTATACCTGAATTATATTTGGTAAGTATGAAATACGTCTTGCGGTTTTGAATTAATCTACAACTTTCACATACCTTTGAGCGCAACAAATAACAACAAACAATACAAAAAAGTACTATTTGAATGCCTTTTTCTTTGTATTTGTGCACACAAAATCAAGTTTGCTATTTTTGCTTGCTTTTTTAATAAAAAACTGTATTTATCAGACTGTTTTTTTTTTTACAAAACACTAAACTTTGAGCCGACACTACGAGTAATAAAAGATTTATTATCTTTGACGAAAAATGTTTATTCTCATAACCATTATTTGTTTTTTAGTCGAAAGAACTGCTTTATTCAATAAATGCAAAAACGTAGTGCCTAATTTGTCGAAATCCACCAACACTTTTTGTTGAGGTGTGATAAACACAGCACGAGTGATTAGGTAGGTTGGAGGGGAGTTGAAAGGAGAAACCGATGTACATTGGTTTTTAATGTCTGTAGATCATAATGGGAGGGGAAGAAAGAGCTGGGTAGAGCATTCCACATTCGTGTAGTGCGACTAAAGAAAGAATCTCTGTACTTAGCAGTACGTCCGAAGTTGGGCTCAAGGGTAAACTGATGGGCATTCCTAGAAGCGCGAGTATTACGGTTGAATTGTTTAAGGGGAGGAATGCAACTGGCTATTTCGCAGGAGCAATGTTTGTTAAAATAACGGTAAAATAACGAAAGGCATGAAACATTTCGACGGTGCTCCAGAGATGTAAACGTTTCCGTTATAGTTCTTTCACCTATCATTTTAAGAGCTCTCTTTTGAATTCTATCTAGATCACAGCCAGATCGGAGGGGGAGACAAATTTCTTGCATCGACGGAGAAAACCTAAACACCTAGCAGCATTTTTGGCGATGTCAAATATGTGGTCGTTCCACAAAAGGTGGTCTGTGACACACATACCGAGGACTGAAAGCTGTTCAGTTTTCTCTATGCAAGTGCCGCTCATGGATAGCAGCATTGGGGGTGGGTTCCGCTTTAACGACAGGAGACAGCATTGAGTTTTAGAAGCATTAAATTCTACACGGTTTTTTATTCGCCAGTGGACAAAACTGTCAAGATCAGAATTTAATGAGCTTATCATACGCTGCCGTTCAAGTTCCACATCCGAAGGGCATGGATCAAGAAACGAATATGAAAAGCTGAGGGTACTGTCGTCGGCAAAACAGTTTATGGATTAGAAGTTTCAGATAAGAGATCGTTTATGAATATTAGGAAAAGGTTCGGAGACAAAACGGAGCCCTGGGGCACACCAGCATTTATTTTGTGGATTTCAGACTTGAAACCGTCCAATACAACTTGTATTGAGCGGTCCGAAAGGTAATTTCTAATCCAACGAAGAAGAGATTCATCGATACCA
Organism: Melangyna quadrimaculata; assembly: GCA_949320155.1. Taxonomy (NCBI): domain Eukaryota; kingdom Metazoa; phylum Arthropoda; class Insecta; order Diptera; family Syrphidae; genus Melangyna; species Melangyna quadrimaculata. The sequence continues at coordinate 201,289,542 of OX439483.1, read as the reverse complement.
AATGCACGCATTTTCGATAAGAGAGCTATCAAATGCTTTTGAAATATCAAGCGCAATAATCTTACTTTCTCCAAAACAATGTAAAGATTTGTGCCACTGTTCGGTGAGATATACCATCAGATCACCAGTGGACCTATTGCTACGAAAGCCGTACTGCCGGTCATTAAGAAGCTTTCGTTCTTCGAGATATTTCCTTAGCTTAAAATTAATCAGCATTTCCATGACCTTGGAAAGAAGGGACGTAAGCGCAATTGGTCGATAGTTAGAGTGGGAGGAAGACACGCCTTTTTTTGGGACAAGCTGGACAAATGCTGTTTTCCATCCACTCGGAAAGAGACCAGTAGAGTAGGACAGATGGAAAAGCTTTCGCAGTGGTTTTGCCAGCGTTGAAGAACACCTCTTCAGAACAATGGGAGGGATACTATCCGGGCCAGCGGATTTGTGTACGTCGAGATCTTTTAGAACTCTAGCAACTGCACGAGTGCGAAAGAAGATTTTTCCCATAAAACCATTTACATTAAACCATTCACATTAATAAATCATCACTGAAAAAAAAATGCATTCCACATTGATAGACCACAATGTCTTCATTTTCAAATACCCAGGAGTTAAATTCTCAAATTGGGTTCAATTTGCGTGTTACTATACCTAAATATTTAGTAGAATTTGGTGTTTAAAGTATGTGCTTACTCAAAATACTTAGGTCCATTAGATTAAATAATAACAACCCTTAAAGTTGTTTATTCAATACCCTTGCACAAATTTTTGTTTAGGACAAAAAAAAGATTTCGTTGCTATTTAAATTTAAAAGTTTTGTGATATTGAGGTGAATTGTGAATTTGAGGTGAAAAAACATTTCAGTCAGGAGTCTGTAGGCTATTATATGAATGAAACAAATGAGATTAGATAATAAACAAACTTCAAAGGTAAATTAAGAAATAATGTCCATTCAGAAAATATTTCAAAAATGTTCTCTTTGATATTTACGCAGGTTGTAGGTACCTATATAAAACTAACAAATATGCCTACAAGTTATAACATTCAATAACAGTATAATTTGTATCCCTTATACGTACGAGTATATAAAATCCAAAATAGATGGTAAATTCTCCGTTAGGGATTGCGCTAGGAGGTACAGTTTTGGCTATTATTAATGTTTTTTGTGAAAATGTTATCGCAGGTTGATTTATGTTGAAAGTGACAACCCTGTTCATATTTCTTATTATTTATTTCCCGAAAACCCTTGTCTTATAATTTTGTTGAAATAAATTAAATGAATTACTTAGCTGGATCCATTGTTTCTTTCGAATGCTCTGAGAGTGAGGTTTCCCCATCTGTAAAGACAAGCATCAATTGAATTAACATACAATAAAAAAGAAAAGAAAAAACAAATAAAAACAAACAAAAGAATAAAATCAGCTTAGCACCACAAGGAAATAATTTACATACATATTGTTTACTGTGTCCCACTCGAAGCAATGAAGAAGGAAATCTATTTTCCGTTTGAATAAGCGCATTTTGTTAAAGTGAAATACTCAAACGAGTCGTATATTATTTACTGTACATATGTATGTAGGTACTTTCCAGGAAAACACTCTATTAAGTTCTCCTGAAGCATAAGCTTCAGGTCTTACAAATTATTCCGTTCCTTAAGTCAAGTCAAGATTGTTATGTAGGTGGTATTGTATGTGCAGTGCATACATATATGTATTCCATGCACACTGTTGAGTTGACCTTGCATCTTTGTTTTAGGATTTAACTTTCAACTTGCCTTGCAACCTTAACTTTAGTTTGTTGTATAGCAACGTATTTTACCAAGTAAGTAAGCAATTAAGCGCCATTTAAGTCAGCAGGTGGTAACTGGTAAGTTAAGGTGGTAAATGGAATATTTAGTTAAATAAATTAATACAATTTATGCAAAGGTTGGTATATAAAGCTACTATTAGACGGTCAACGCAAATGGTCAATGCGTTGACTCTCTGACGTCACCAAAAAAACGGTCAAAGCACTGACATGGCAACGTCAACGCTCACCGTGTCAACACCTGAAATATTGACGATTACACAAATGACACAAGTCCGTCAATGTTGTCCCAAAATGCGTTGACAGGTAATTTGTGTCAACGGGATTTATCCAAATCGGTGTCAATGCGCTGACAAGTAATCGTTGACGATCACACGGCTTGACCATGTTCACGCACTTTGACCGTTGACAAAAGTACAAATCTGTAATTTTTCGAGTTGACGTTCACACATAGTGGTGGCGCGCTGTGACACAGTCAAATAAATTTATGTATTTCGGTTTAAATTTTTTTTAAAGCAACGAAAATGTTAAAAGCAAATGAAATGGAAATGGCAATTTTAGCCACGTATTTAATTGATACAACCAACTTAGTACAGGCAATGGGGACAAATCTGAAAAAAGTTTTGACGTCTGAAAAGTTTGAATTCAGTTTTGAAGAGGGGTTGCTTTTCAGCATAAATCTAGATTTGCGGGATTTTTGGTCTTGTGGGACGTCCGCCATCTGGGACAAATGACTTTTTTTTGATAATTTGCATTTTTCTCACTTCCTGTGCTTTTTTCTGAAAAAAATATTTTAGACTTTTTTGTTTCAATTTAAATTTCCTAAAAATCGGTATATAAATTATTTTTCTGGTGTAGATAGTTCAAAAGTTATTAATGAAAAACGAGTACAAAATTAGGCCTTACGGGCTTAGTCTTTTTTGATTTTCATAAGGTGTACGAATAGGCTAGGGCGTGGAGGTTGAGTTAAGATAAGAAAAAATTAGTACGGGAGGGGGTCTATTTCCCCCCGTTTAGGCAGAAGGGGCAATTTACTAAAAAAATTACTTAAAATTTAAACAAAATTATTAAAAATCAACGGCAACACTCAAAATACCATGTATTAGCTTTTTTGAAAGCCAAAAACCTATTCTTAAATTAACTTTTTAAATCGGAGGTTTGTTTGAGCAAACAGTTTTTGAGAAAATAATTTTCAAACTCAAAAAAAAAAAAAAAAAAAATTTTTTTCTTCTTTCCAAGATGGTGGACGCCCCACAAGATCAAAAATCCCGGAAATCGAGATTTATGCTAAGAAGTAACCCCTCTTCAAAACTGCATTCAAACTTTTCGGACGTCAAAACTTTTTTCAGATTGCCCTTATTTGACACCCCGTTGCCTGTACTAACTAGTTTATATTAGCTGCATCCTTCATCCCAAAGCGCTGGTCGTTTCTCTACTGCCACAATCAAAGCAGAGACCTCGTATTGTTTGGTCCACAAGTAAAGTAACTTTCTTTTATGTTTCTCCGACAACTTTTACTTCGATTCATCAGCATTCACACGCATTTACTTATCCGACTCACTGGTGCTTTGCCTCATTTTTTTTTAACTCAAACTAATTTAACTTTAAATAATTTTGTTTGGAAATGTTTTGTTTTCTTTTATGTTGCTGTTATCTTTTTGTTGCTATTTCTTTAAATGAAAAGAATGTCAACGCCAGCTACTTTGACACAGCAGAAAATTATAGCGTGTCAACGTTGGTACCTGGACAACGCGTTGATGGGCAGTCAGGAAATATCTGTCAATGTGTCCGAAAAATTCTGATGGGGTGATTACACGGTAAATGAAAACAGTCAACGCGTTGACTTTTCAAACCATGTCAGCGCAAGTGTCAACGCTGATGTCAGTGCGTTGACAACGTTTTGCAATGACAATCACACGACTTGAAAGCCGTGGGACAGGATTTGACGTCATTCTGACGTCAGAGAGTCAATGCGTTGACCATTTTCGTTGACCGTCTAATAATAGCTTAACAGTGGCGTGGCGTCCCTTTTAAAAATTGCACGAAAAAAACTATCAAATAAGATAAACATAAACTATACAACCCTACCAATTGAATTATAAAATTCGCACAAACACACAAACATAAGCTATCGAATAAACACCGTCAATTCATTCTTCTCTTCGCTCTTTGCTCAACTGCTGAACATACGCTCTCTTTGAAAGAATTAATTTTATAAAACACCTTTCACCGTCTTATAAAATTTGTTTTGTATCCCTTTCTTCCCTGAGCATTTTTGTTTCTAGATCCTCTTTGTCCAACACGCAACAACATAGGAAAAATAAGACGCTGTTCCTCGTGTTATGGTAGGTAGAGATGGCGGTCACAAGCATTCTTGCTCGATGACCCAATTAACGCTGTAATGCGCCGTTTTGATACCATAACTCGTTTGACCTGTGGGTTAAAAGAACATTTTTAAAGAAAAAGAGGGTATTTGGTGATAGATCTCCCAACGGATCATCGCCTACGCCCGAGTTCAGCTGCAGTATGCTACGCTAAGCAATTTGCTGATTTGCCCGGGACGCATACGATCTGATCCCTTAGGGTGATCGTCTAGTCGCACACTCGGATATGGTTATCTCTGTACACCTCCGTCTGTTTGCACAACATGACTTGTGGTTACCAGAGAAAGTACCACCCGCCTATATGACCAGACGCTTTTATTGGATTTAGACATGAGATGAAACTTATTAAGGATTTGGACATAGGAAAAACACCCGATAGGACGAAAGTTCGCAACTAAAAACCATCTACACTGTGCCAACTAGGAAACTTGTTGACTGGTATTGAAGCGAAGGTTGGCACAACCGTGTGATCCTCCGGTCCTCGTGCACCATGAGCCACCTTCAAAAACCGTTAGTCTTCTAGCTCGCAGTCATAGGAGTTTGGGGAAGAAGACGGTGCAAGAGGAACCGAAGTAAATCCTAGATCCATTTCGTCGCGTTGAGGAAAGAAGTCAAATCTTTGATCTTCGTTCCGGAGAGTTCGTTAAGGTCGTCAAAAAAGGGCTTCCCAAATGATTGTTGCCTCATTCTAGCCAAAGCGGGACATTTACAGAAGAAATGAAAGACTGTTCCCTTTTCCTGCTGGTCCCCACAACTACGACAGTGGGTATTGTAGGGGATGCCAAGCTTCGCCGCATGTTCTCCTATTGGCCAGTGTCCAGTGCATGTTGCAACAATCCTTGCTATGTCTCGCCTGGGTCTGCACATTAGGTTAATAGTTCGGGATTTATTATAGGTAGGCCAGATTTTTCTAGCAATAATTCAGTTAGTTAAACTATTCCACCTACGATTAGATTCTGAGAGAAAAATTGAGAATATATTGCCCTTCATAACTCCAAGAGGAATACTGACTCTTTCCGCAAGTGAGTTATGAAGGGCTGAACCTTGCCTGGCCAGCTCGTCAGCCCGCTCATTCCCCTCAATGCCACTGTGACCCGGAACCCAGATAAGAGTGACCCTGAGGTTAGTGTTCAGACTCAGAAGCTCTTCCTGGCATTGTCGTACTAATTTTGAGGATGATGTAGCCGAATTAATGGCTTTGACAGCCGCTTGACTGTCTGAGAAAATGGCTGTATTTCGGTTCTGGTTTGGATTTTGTTTAAGTAGCTTGCATGCTTCCCTGATCGCCAGTACTTCAGCCTGAAAGACACTAGCAAAGTCAGGTAGCCGAAAAGACCTGGACCCTCGTGTTATACTGGCACTTTGTATGGAAAATGGAATGGAATGTTTTTTATTCCTTCGCTTGACTCCGTTTCTCTTAATATTCGTTCTGTTGGGTGAAAAATAACACGCTCTTCTTCGACTTATTTGCGATAAAAGTTGTTAAATATATTTTCTGTTTTTGTTTGCTTGTTTTTTGGTTAAGCTTAGTATAGTCCAGGAAAGATTTAAGTAAGTAGTTTAATGTGGGTAAGCGGTGAAAAATCAATTCATAAAATATTATTTTAGGTATAATTGCAGAATTTCATCTTCTACAGCATATCAAAAGTCTCGCAAAATTACAGCAGTGGCTTCTGATATAAAGGCATTTAAAGAGGGACAGAGGGAAGAAGGTATTGTTTGTCAATCTGAAATATTTGGTATGGATAAATGTAAGAATATGACACATGATTTTAGGGTACTTTTTAACGATGGATATACAAAAAAAAAACTATTCTTTTTTATGGGACTTTTTTAGAAAAAAAAAGAAAATCGGGTGGCACACCGGCTCATGAAGAACCAGGGCCTAGTGACTAACAACTCGCAACCATTCCTGTGTGCGCCTTTCGACAGGAATGGAAGGGACCTACAATTGTATGCCGAATCCGAACGGCTAGACGAGAAGCACTTATTCGTGACAAGTGATACTCTTGGAGGATTTGTCAATTCCTCGCAAGAGGCAGTAGCCCTGAAAAAAAACTTTTTAGTTTTTAGGTGGACGAGGCTGGGAAGCGATCCCAGACCTCCAGCGTGACAGTCGAACGCACTAACCATTACACTACGGGCTACGAATTTTTTAGAACAACAAGGAATCAAATGAATTAAGCAAACTATGTATCTTTTATTAATAAAAAATCGTTTGAATGAAAGGCCACTCTGTGCGACCTATGAAAATAGACTGCAAACGGAAGAGTTGTTTTTTTTTTACTAATTTCAATGTATCTTCATTTTATTTTTTTTTTGTTCAACATACAAAGAGGTAGGTTTTGTTAACTTTCGCAGATCAATCATTTTCGTTACGTCTGCCCATTTCAAATTATTGACGCACAACTGGTATACAATAGGATTGTTCAGTGAGATTTTTTTCAGATCAGAACAGAACAGAACAGGATAGAGCAGAAATGTCAGACAAGATAGAACAGGCAGCTGCCTGACAGTTGTCAAAAACCTGTTCTAAGTTTTTCTACCTAAAAAGTAAGAACAGAAAATCCTGTTCTATTCTGTTCCAAACTGTTCGGAACAGACTCACTGAACAGCAAATCAGAACAGTTTGGAACAGAAAATTTTCATTGAACAGCAAAAACTTGTACTTTTCTGTTCTAAACTGTTCCAAACTGTTCGGAACAACGTCACTGAACAAAGCTAATAACTCAATTGAAACATCATATTTGCTAAACCACGTTTTTTAGATTTTTCCCGCAATCCTTAAATACATGTAGCGGAACCCAGACATATATTATTTTCCTGCCTGAAGTAAATAGAGATTTGGTAAAATTATTTTGTTGAACGTTACCTTACATGGCAAAATTGGAAAAAATATATAAATCCCTTGTAGTCAAGCAGAGGGTTTTATTTCTTAGAAAACAAAACGCCGAGCTGTTGATATTTGATATGATAGACAATTTGAAGTTTTGAAAAGCGCCATCCAACATCGTACAACATAATTTTCAGAATTTTCGTGAGAAATGTCATTTGATTTCATTTGAACACTTTACTTCCTAAAGGGCTGGTCTGGCGATGCGGTCAACTCTTCACCGTCAGCGTCGGTAAAACTTAGTTTGAAAATATTTTACCAAGAACACCAGACAGCGCTCTGTTTGACAAGGCCTTTAACACTCCTTAAATTAAATACAAAATGGACAAGACTGGATCACACAAACTTGCTCTCGTAGCTAACAACTTGAATGTAGCTTAAAATTGACATTGTGCCTATGTAGTGGTTCTACACGGTTATTGGTATAAGGTGCACCAAAATACTGTTACGAGTAGGTTGGGTTAAGACAAGAAAAAAATCGTATGAGAGGGGGGGTCTATTTCCCTCCGTTTAGGCGGGAGGGGCAATTTTCTAAAAAAATTACTTAAAACAGAAAAAAAATTATATTAAATCAAGGGTAAAACTTGCAATGCCCTGCCATTTTTTTTTTTGGACAGCCAGAGCGTTTTTTTTTTTAATTATTTCTTATATGCAGGGTGCCCCGTAAGAAATGGATAACCCTGAAATGCCTCGTAGTAGACTAAGACTTTATGACCGTCCTGAAAACTGATAAGAAAAGAACAAGAACAAGGCACAAGAAGTAAAAAGCTTGGATTTATAATGACGAAAACATCTTAAACACAGGCAATCAATCAGAAATCTACCATGTTCAACCCATGGCATTATTTTCACGTTTACTGTGCTAATTTTGAAAACTTTTGTTTTTATGAAATTGACTCTAGCATTGCAGATTTTTACCAATAACTTGCTTTTGACTCTAGATACAATTACAAGTTATACCAATTTAAAAACCGCATTTAACTTGCATATTTTAAAATAGTTGCCCACTTAGGTATTCATGCATTTCTTTTATACCGCAGATGATTTAAATTTTTTAAAAATTATTTTCTTTCACATTTTGCATTGAAAATCAAAGTTAAACACTTTTTTTGCCTATGAAGTGCAACAGTTATTATAATTTTCTTCCACTCAAGTTTTGGCACAAATAATGTAAAATATTGCTCCGAAAAAAAAACACATATATTTTCGTGTGGTTCTGGTTGGGATAGAACTTTTTTTTATCAGTTTTCAAGACGGTCATAAGGTCTACTATGAGGCATTTCAGGGTTATCCATTTCTTACGGGGCACCCTTTATAAAAATTCTTGAAAATTTAAAAAAAATAAATTTGGTATGCCAACTTTAATATTTAATAAAACACAATTTTTCACAAAATTAAAAAAAAAATCATTAACCCGTTTTCAAGATATTGAATTTTCGAAAAAAAAATCAATACGTTTTTAAAAACCAAAAGTTATTTTTTTGAAAAATTGTATATGCAAAATTGTTTAAATTACATACAAAATTTGGTTGAAATCGATGTAGCCGTGTACGGTTAATAACCGTTATAAATTATTTTTCTACCAAATTATAAACTTAGTAATTATAGTAGCTCGTAATTTTGTTTCCAAAAACGTTAGAGCCGTTTTTGAAATATATGTTTTTATATATTGGTGGTATGGTAGATACCATTATTTTTTGATCCAGAACAAAATTAAATTCCCCTCTAGGGAATTAACTAAGGACCTTAAGTCAAAAGTTTGAACCAAATCGCTTCAGCGGTTTAGGCTGTAGGTCGAGGTACAGACAGACAGACAGACACAATTGCGAGACCCACTTTTTCGCCTTCTCTATAATCGTAATGTGAAATTATTCAGCCTTATCGGGAATAAAATGTCCGCCGGATTTTTTCCCCCGTATAAGACTCTCCAATCATAAACAATGTTCGAAAAATGGGAAAAAACTCCAATCAAAAAATTAGATATCGTAAATCTATTTTCCGGGGAAAAATTAATGATATTTCCCTGGAAAAAACTCATCTCAGTTTAGTTGGAGAATTTTAAAATTAAAAGCATATTACTTCCTATTTTTGAAGGTTTTATAATTTTGTACAAAAATATAGAAATGTTAATAAAATCAAACATTACGCCGTTTATGTATGTGTGGTTGTACGTCCACTATACAACAAGTTAGAGACTTAACGGGGAAAAGGCTTAGACGAGAAATTGGTCTTGTTTTAACCGACCTACATATATTTTCAGCTAGGTTCCAGAAATCACGTGAAATGAAAATGAAATCGAAATTGAAAATCGAGAGAATTTATTTTCCATGTTCCAGATTTCGATCGATTTCATAATTTCGAAAGCTTTTCGAAATCACTTTAAGTGAAATCTTACATCTGTCATGCTGATTGATATTGGTTCTTCAATTTTTTTTAATAAAATTTAAAAAAAAAATAGTGATTTTTTCATTGCTGCGGTCTTGGAACTGGAGAAAAAAAGATTTGCAATAGAGAAAATTAAGACATACGTTGAGAGACGTTTGATCCTTATGAATTGCTGATGCAGCGTGAGTACCTAATGGAAATTTTCAACAAAAGTTTTTCATTAAAATTTATTTTTTAATTCAGGTTTATCATTTCCGCTTAAGTAAACCTTTAAAAGGATGTTGGAAGCTGTTGCGCCGTATCAAGCAAAATGTTCCATTACCTGCACATTGCAGCTGGCTGCTGTTTTGATTTTTTTTTTTTGCAAAAGGGAACTTTCAACAATTGGCTAAGAAAGATGCTGATGTAGCTACGGGCCGTCAAAAATGTGTCAAAAATCTTATCACAAGTCTTGAAAGTTGTCGTCGAGCCATGCCACGTGTAAAACCTGACTTAGGAAAAATATTTGTCTAATATTCTAGAAACTTTTTCTAATATTGCATTCTTTTTGGCAAGTACTTTTTTGCAGCACCATAGTCAATTTATCATTCAACGACGTTGGCCGCAGTTTTTTGCATTCCATACCAATGTTACCTTAAATAACTATTATGTAATAATTAATTCTGAAAATGAAATTTTTTAGCAAATAAAATCCAAGGATAGAATTGCCAATTTTAGAAGGGAGATTCAAGGATTTTTATTTTGGTTGGAGTTTCCAGCCGTAGACCAAAAAAAGTGTTAGAACTATAGAAGATTAAACTCTCAGGCAGATGCCGAACGAAACGACATTTCATGGCTAAATTTTGTGTTCCTGGCGTCATAGGATGATGTGTCGACGGCACACACATTAAAATGTCGCAACCAAATCAAGATCCTCCCCTTTTTTTTTTTTTTAACGGAAAAGGATACTTTTCAGTCAATGCACTAAATGATTCTGTTTTCAATATTTTATTTATTAATTGTTCTTAAAATAAACACACAAAACTCAGACTTCGATTGTATTTGATTAAAACAAAATCCTGAAATATAGCGTGCTGCGCAGTAATTTTATGCTTCCCATGTTGAAATAAGTTATTTTACTTGAATAATATTTACAAAATATGAAAAAATCATTTATATTTTAGAACGCAGCAGCTTGCTTTCCCAGTTTCACTTGAGAATATCTGGTCGAATTGAAACCGCGTGAAAATCGATAAAATCGACATGTGGAACACGGAAATTCGATCAGTTTTAACTTCGAAAAAAATGAAATTGAAATCGATAAAAGTGATTTGGAAGTGATTTCTGGAACCTAGCTTTTTGTTTTTGTTTCTATACATTTTTATCACATTTTGGAACAAATTCATTTAATTATTCCTTCTTCGTGACCTTTTTGTAAACAAATGTTTGAATTCTAAGTAGGCTTTAGGTCTTTTTTGAAAATTATAATCAGACGACGCCGACGTTTCAAACGTGGTTACGTTTTTCTTCAGGTCGCTAAAAAATATTTGTTAATAATTTATATCTACACTTTTGGAAATCATAGAATACTTACAACTTTTATTCTTATAAAAATTCTTAATCACAGGTTTATCCTCTATTATTTATCTATTGGTTTTTGTTTTGGTATATCAATTATTATTCTTTCAATTGTATTAAATGTCTTGAAAAAGACGTTTGCATAAATCAAATTCTGAATAATAATAAATATTTCAAATCTAATATTATTATATTTTGAATACTTACTCAAAATATTTTATGTAATTCTAACCTACAAAACAAGTTAAAAATAAATTCTTAATTTTAGTCTATTGCCTTTCAATAAGTTGACCATATATACTGCTAAGTCCTTCACAGTCTGATTGTCTATTAAATGTATTATCTGTGTTTAAAATGTGAAGCACTTCTATTAACATCCTTTTGTAATAATTTTTTTTTGTTTGTAAAATGTCTACATTAATGAAATCAGGTCTATGTCCTTCATTTATACAATGTAAAGCTAAAGCCGTTTTTTGTGAATGCCTATATCAGATTAATGACCTGATATACGGGTTTTAAGGTTTGCATTGATGTTCCAACATACACAGAAGGACAACTCAATATTCCATCACCCAAACATTTTATTTTATATATAATGTCTGACTTATCTTCTTTTGGTAGTTTACTTTTAATGTTTGAAAATAAAGATGTCCTTGAAGTATAAGCTGATTTAAAAGCTATACGAACATTTTCTTTATCCCATATTGGAGCATCCAATATACGATTAGAAAGATTGGGAATATACCAAAACACTTTTATATGAATACTGTTGAACATTTGGTTGTACGTTTGCCTGTACTAAAGGATAAAAATATCTATTTATTAGTGTTTTGATTATATTTAAAGGGAATGAATTCGAAGTTAATTTATCCATAACTATTTTAATGTTTTTATGACGAAAGGTAATGTCACTGTTATTTAATGCTCTGCTTATAAATGTTTTTGCAGTATTAATAATAACCTGTTTTGATTGTTTTGAATTGAAGTTAATAAGACGGCCTGATGATGTTGGTTTTCTATGCCAATCAAAAATTAATCTACTATTTTTTCTCACTACTAATACATCTAGGTATGGAAGTGTTCCATTTTTTTTCAATTTCCACTGTAAATTGATTCCTTGGATGAAATGAGTTAAGTGCAGTAAGAGTATTACTAACTTCGCTAGATTTAAGAATAACAAATATGTCATCAATGTATTTACTAATAATTTTTGATTTATTAGGAAGTTTATCAAACACGTTGCTAGTCACTCTCTCAAAAAACACGCCTAATATAAATTCTCTCAGAGTATTTCGAAACTGATTCGAAGTAATTTCCGGGAAAGATTGACGATAGGAGTATTCGACTCCTAGGAAAAATGAAAATCCGGGGGAGAACAATCTCCCCCGGAATTGCCGATAAGGCTGATTACCTCGAATTTTGTTTTTTGCACGAATCCTAAACTTGCCCTATACTGCGTATATCGCAAGTAAAAATGAAAACAAAACAATTACAGCCAATCTAGACAAAAAATCATCACAACAAAAGTCTTAAGTTTACACACAAAATCTGCCGTATTCCACCATCCACCGCTTTCAATCATAATACCAATATGTTCAAAAATCCAAGATGAATATTTCTTACGAACGCATTTTTTCCCTCCGACAAATTAAGAATTAAAAGGGTCGTAGTGGAGGGGGGGAAGTGCTGGCAGGGAGAGTACGCTTTATGTCGTTTTTCATTGCAAAGTGAAAGACCTGTACTCAAAAGTGACAATTCCGCTTTTTGAAAGTAACATTTCGATATATTTTGCACATCGGTTAAGATATGTACATGTACAATCCGCAGCCACACATACTTTCATGCCCCATTCGTTGAAGAAAATAAATTTGTAAATTTACGAGTTTAAGTCTTGAAATACAAAATATTTAATAATAATCGTGAGGCAAAATGCACTCTTTTGGAAGAATTAAAAGTGTTTAATTCACAAAAACAAAAATATAGTTTCAATTATATAGTGAATTTAAAGCAAATCTCCCCAATTTAAGAGAACGCATCTTTAGTGCACAGATGTGAGCTTTAGACTGGATTTTTCTTTAAAAAAAAGTCAAATCTTTCCACAAAAAGATCAAATCTTTTTACAAAAAGAGTTCAAATCCTTTCTGCAATGAAAAACGGCATTACACTTTGAGGAACAATAAAATACCAAATCCAGGCTGTAACAAATTGTTGTGAAGTCAAAATCTTGTTTGTAGTGTAATATTTTGCCAAGGGTTCGCAATAAAACTTATTTCTTTTATTCAAACTGAACAACAATTACTTTACAAAAATAAAACACCTGTATTTCACTTCAAATACTTTTCTTCTAAAGCTACTATTAGACGGTCAACGCAAATGGTCAATGCGTTGACTCTCTGACGTCACCAAAAAAACGGTCAAAGCACTGACGCTCACCGTGTCAACACTTGAAATATTGACGATCACACAAATGACACAAGTCCGTCAATGTTGTCCCAAAATGCGTTGACAGGTAATATGTGTCAAGAGTTATCCAAATCGGTGTCAATGCGCTGACAAGTAATCGTTGACGATCACACGGCTTGACCATGTCAACGCGCTTTGAGCGTTGACAATAGTACAAATCTGTAATTTTTCGAGTATAAATAAATTTATTTATTTCGGTTTAAATTTTTTTAATGCAAGGAAAAATGTTAAAAGCAAACGAAATGGAAATGACAATTTAGGTTTCGGCAGAAGGGGCAATTTTCTAAAAAAAAATGACTTAAAATATAAACATAATTATTACAAATCAACGGCAACACTCAAAATATCATGTTATAGCGTTTTTGAAAGCCAAAAACCTATTCTTAAATTAAGTTTTTAAACCAAGTTGTTTGAGCAAACAGTTTTTGAGAAAATAATTTTCAAACTCAAAATTCTTTCTTCTTTCCAAGATGGCGGACGCCCCACAAGACCAAAAATCCCGCAAATCGAGATTTATGCTAAGAAGCAACCCCTCTTCAAAATTGCGTTCAAACTTTTCAGACGTCAAAACTTTTTTCAGATTGCCCTTATTTGACTCCCCGTTGCCTGTTCTAACTAGTTTATAGTCGCTGCATCCTCCATCCCAAAGCGCTGGTCGTAATTTAACTTTAAATAATTTTGTTTGGAAATGTTTTATTGTTTTCTTTTATGCTGCTGTTTTTTTTTTGTTGTTGTTTCTAAATGAAAAGAATGTCAACGCCAGCTACTTTGCCACAGCACAAAATTATAGCGTGTCAACGTTGGATGGGCAGTCAGGAAATATCTGTCAATGTGTCCGAAAAATTCTGATGGTGTGATTACACGGTAAATGAAAACAGTCAACGCGTTGACTTTTCAAACCATGTCATCGCAAGTGTCAACGCTGATGTCAGTGCGTTGACAACGTTTTGCAATGACAATCACACGACTTGAAAGCCGTGGGACAGAATTTGACGTCATTCTGACGTCAGAGAGTCAATGCGTTGACCATCTTCATTGACCGTCTAATCATAGCTTAATACTTTTATAATAAACAAGCACAACTCTTAATTCACTATTTTACACCGACGCACGCAGCGCACGTTTATTCGTTCACTTTCAAAATCAAACTGAGGTTTTTGGATTTTTTTTTTTAGATTTAAGATTTTGTTTTATTTAGCTAGATTTTATACATATACAATTGACTTACAACTAAGCTTATTATTAACTAATGTTTTAAATGTTTGCTCAGAAGGGGGCCAACTTATTTCTTATGTCTACTTAAAATGATTTTATATAAGTATAAAATACATATTTTTGGCTTCTTAATCTAATAGATGATTTTTTGGACGGGTTTTGGACTGGTGGCCGTGTATTTATATCCGAGAAAAAAGCTGCTAGAATCTTCTAGGGGTTCTGAAATGTGCTGGAATGTGCTTCTCCTCCACAAGTAGCTCAAAAGCTTTCGACCAATTAATTATGGAAGTTCCCAGTGGTTTAGGTATTGGATAACGATAACAGTGGTTTAGGTATTGGATAACGTTAGTTAATCTTTTGTTCATAGATTGCGCGGAACTCATTACTAATTTATTCTGTTATAGAAGAATAAAAGATGTCGTTGTTTGCATAAATGGGCGTATTCACCACAGTATGTAGGATAGGAACTTAATTGATATGTACTAAAATGATTTTGTACTATGAGCCGTTTTTTTGAAATATGAAAATACAACTGTTACGACAAAGATGGACACTTTCGTCTTCAATGACAAGCTATCTAAATAGATATCTTTTGACTATTGTGACCTCTAAATGACTTACTGATCAAATTTAAAATTGCAAACATACAAAGGAGAAATTTCAAAAATTCTCAAAGACCTATCAATAACACAAAAGTTCTCAAACACACATGTATTCAATTTTATAAATTATAACAATTCTTATTCATTTAAGACCTCGTTTGTATTGCAAACCTCACGAAGTAGGTACCTGTGATTCTTTTAATGCGATATATCTAATTACATATATCCTTAATTTAAAACATTCAATCGAAGGTTGGTACCTGGATGTAATTAATCTCATGTAATTATCTTCCAAGGTTTTCCGCCTTTTTCTTTAGTTCATTTTCACTAACGTTAACATGTATACATACAATTATATTAATTTTCAATTAAAATGTCCTTTTTCCCGTATCTTAAAAGGACTAACCAAACCATATCCAACACACACATTCATTTCATTTAACACATGAAATTAATCTCCCAACGAAGACACGGTCGTCCTATTCAATTAATCCGTCTACCTTCAGTTGATTAATTAGTTTCCCTTTAAACGAATATATACTTCTCTTTTATGTACTTATTTTGTCTTCTTCTTATTTTTTGTTTGCCTGCTTAAGAGGCATCTCACTGATTAGAGAAATAATTGGTTGGGTTGCAATAAATAGACTACTTTATCAGGATGTTCTGGTGCTCTATTGGTTAAAGGAACATGAAGAATAAAAATGTTAATTAATCAAATTCAATTTATTGTTGATAAATATTCATTATATTAATATGATTTATTCCAAATAGCAATTTATTTCGGGGAAAATTATGTATATACAATGAACTTATGATAGCAGGGATATTGAAAAGGAAGTGATTTCGTAACAAAGTTGTTGGAAAGGGCAAATGAGGTAAAGTAGGATCTGAAATTCTACATGTTTATGGACGAACAGTTTTATATGACATGACGTACACCACAAATTCACTCTTTGTGAACTTGTTAGCTGTTTGTGTTTTCCCAGGTGGAAGAAGTAATCCTGAAGTTGAGCCATTGAAGTCATGTATAAGTTCCTTAACTGAAATATTCATTTCGCAACGTTTTGTTGGAGAGATCTTGTGGTCATCGATTTTCTTATCATTTTCAGGTACTGGCTGGTCAATGATTCCGATATATTTGCGCATTTTCTCGATCCGATGGCAGGTGCTATCATAGTTATCACCGATAATTCCCTCTAGGATATCGTATTCAAATTGACCTAAGGCGTCATTAGGTTGCATCTTCTCAATATCCCACTTTACATCAGCAGCACGAAGAAAAGCGCCAGAAACCCCTAGATTTATAGGGTTCTGGCCCAGAAACTTACCGATGTTTATGGTTCTTGCTAAGAAATTTTGATTTCTTGATCCAATACCTTTAAGTTCGTCTGGTTTGTCGGGATATATAACAAACAAGTCGTAGAGGCCAATTGGAATGTCTGATGCATCGGCCGTGCCAGGTCGCATATAAGCATTAAAAAATCGACCGCCACAAATATTTTCGCTGATTTCATAGATTTTATCACATTCCAGTGTTGATAAACCACCACAAGGGAGCATCTGAGTTGAATCTGAAAAACAATGTGAATTATGAGTCTCATTTTTTAAGCAAACAAAGTCCGATAATCTTACTTCTCGGAGGAACGTCGATTTTGAGTAGTTTTTCTGCTGCCACTGCATAACAGTTCGTACAGGACTTACCGAAATTTGGGACGGACTTTAAATAAGGCTTGTGCTCAATGAGTTGCTTAGCATCTCGATAAATAATTTCAATATCTGGATCTGAGATTTTCATCCTTTCACCTTCAAGCTGCAAAAGAAATTTCGAAAAACCTTCTAGTTCCCGATCGTTTGAGTTAAAATTGATGAAAGTATTTTGATCATTATTTGTTATTGCTCCAGACATGTTTTCACTGTAAGAAATTCGTTTGCAGATGTTGTTAGTTTTGTCGCTGTAATAAAATGGCATTCCAGGACTTTGAGCCATACATTTTGGAGCAGGAATAGTTTTCTTGTGTTCACTTGGCAAACATTTTATTGATGGCGTCACTTCTAGAAGAAAAATAAATTAATATTAAGAATAAAGATTCCTACTGTGGTACCTACTTTTACATCGGTGGCGATTGAACAAAGCTTGAACTGCAATCTTAGCTAAGAAAGCTTTAGCTGACAAAATCTGCTCATCAAAGAATTTTCTGCAAATTTGTTTGTAAAATGTTCGTGCAATTGACATTTTTGAAATTTGTCTTGTTTTATTTTTATTTCAAACAATTCTATGAAATTGATTGTTTTTTATTTTTCTATTTACAAAAAAAAAAACTGAGTGCGTTTGAAGAGTGATATAAAATTACTTACATAATGTAAATATGCCCAATTTATTTCTCACAAGGCCGCCTTGCTGGCTAAATTTACGGATTCACTTTAAATCGCGACAAGCTCAAAATGAGGGCGCTAGTTTCGCCTAATTTAATAAGACATCATAGTGTATTGGAAGTTTTTTTTAAAGTGGGCTTTCCTAAATAAAATTTCCCACGGAATTGTTCCCATCGTGAAAATTGGGAACGTGAATTATGGTTGCAGTGTCTCTCGGAATTTATTGGCATCGAAAATGAATATTCCATGGCAACTGGGTTGCCATTTTGATTGAGCAAATTCGAGCCTACAATTAAAAGTGGAAAATTTGTATGGCATTTCCATGTGGGAAATTTTATTCTTGATAACCCCGAATATTATTTTGTGCCCATTGGATTTTTTTATAATTGGCCTTTGCCAGATCGAAATCAAAAATAACTGATGGAAAATTCTATTACATCGTTCAATCTTTTTTAAACCTCAAGTAGCTTTTTACGAAATTATTTACTTACATATAGTTATTCAAAAAACATTTCTTTGTTTTCTTATTTTTCAGATCTTCGAAGATCATTATCATTTCGAACATAAAAGGTTAACAAGGCGTTCTGTGTTGCCATCGGATCATCATCAAAAACATCTCGACGATGATGATCGAGTGCGTTGGTCGCAACAGCAAGTTGCCAAGCGACGACAAAAAAGAGATTTCATTCGAATGCGGCCATCAAGGACTTCATCAAGATCACTGTCATTAGTGGATAGTATGCAGTTTAGTGATCCAAAATGGCCGCAAATGTGGTACTTGGTAAGTTATTTTCTTCTTCAAATGGAAAGAGATTATGAAATATTTTATAAATGTTATCCTTCTTTTTTTAGAATCGTGGTGGTGGTCTCGATATGAATGTGATACCAGCATGGAAAGAAGGCATCACGGGGAAAGGTGTGGTTGTGACAATTTTAGATGATGGTCTCGAGTCCGACCATCCGGACATCGAGTCGAATTTCGTATGTTTAATTCACACAATTGTAGAAACAAATATTTATAAACTTAACTTTGCAGGATCCTCAAGCATCGTACGACGTCAATGGTCACGATACAGATCCAATGCCGCATTACGATATGACGGATTCCAATCGCCATGGAACACGTTGTGCCGGTGAAGTTGCTGCCACTGCCAATAATACAATTTGCGCCGTCGGGATAGCTTATGGCGCTAGTGTCGGTGGAGTAAGAATGTTGGATGGCGATGTAACGGATTCCGTCGAGGCTCGATCGTTGAGTTTGAATGCGCAACATATTGACATCTACAGTGCGTCCTGGGGTCCTGATGACGATGGCAAGACTGTTGACGGCCCTGGTGAACTTGCGTCAAGAGCATTCATAGAAGGAGTAACGAAAGGCCGCAATGGCAAAGGAAGCATTTTCATTTGGGCATCCGGCAATGGAGGTCGTGAGCTCGATAATTGTAACTGTGATGGTTACACGAACTCCATTTGGACATTGTCTATATCAAGTGCCACGGAGGAGGGTCATGTGCCGTGGTATTCGGAGAAGTGTAGTTCAACTCTTGCCACAACATACAGTAGTGGTGGACAGAATGAAAAACAGGTTGTGACAACAGACTTACATCATTCCTGTACGGTTTCTCATACGGGGACGTCAGCATCAGCACCATTGGCTGCTGGTATCGCCGCTTTAGTTCTAGAGTCTAATTCAAATCTCACGTGGCGAGATCTGCAGCATATTGTTGTTCGAACAGCTAAGCCAGCGAACCTGAAGGATTCATCGTGGTCCAAAAATGGAGTTGGCCGCCGAATAAGCCACTCATTTGGCTATGGACTAATGGATGCCGCTGCAATGGTACAAACAGCACGTACTTGGAAGACTGTGCCAGAACAGCAGAGGTGTGAAATTAATGCGCCACACGTAGACAAGTAAGTTGTATTATACCCTGTATACACATTTAGGTATAGCAATTCAACCATTTAATTTTTTGATTTGTTTTCTGTTTTCTTTTTTTTTATAAATCCAGGATCATTCCAGCCAAGAGTTATATAACATTGCAGCTAACGGTAAAGCATTGCTTATCTGTGAATTATTTAGAGCATGTACAAGCTAAAATTACACTGACATCCCACCGTCGAGGAGACATACAACTTTATTTGAAATCACCAGCTGGCACCAAAGTGACACTTCTGACATCGAGGTAAATTTGTGTTGTTGTTGTTGCTTTGCTCTTGTTTGAAATAAGGACAAGAGCGTTTCGTAGAAAACCTGGTCCACAACAAAGAATTATTTATTTAATTTTGTTTGCTTAGCAAAACGTGCAATGAGAGTTACTGAAGTTGGAGTTGGGTACCTACAGATTATGAAATTTAATGTTTGATTTATTACGTGCGTTGGTATCCTGGCCTTGCCACGTTTTTTTTTTTTTTTATTTATTCTATTTCTACTCTTCTGAATATTTAAGTCTAAAAAATGATGTCTAGGGAAATTTAAAAAAAATGCAATGACTTTTTCAGTTTGTTTTTATCTTCGCAATTGGGTACACTAAGTTTTTTGAATGTTGTAAAAGGAGCATTAAAGCTTATCTTAAAAAAAAAAGTTTTCCATTAGTTAGTTAGTTAGTGGAACTACCCTTATTAATTATTATGCATGTTGTATAAGTTTTAAGAGTAAAACAACTTAGACTTTCTTCGTATTTAAGTTTTTAGTTTGGATTTTGAAAAGTAACGCTCTCTGCAAGAATAAAGTATCTATCCATATATGTGCACACACGTACACTAATGTAGTTTTTTTTAAAGTTGTAATGACTTGTGAATCAGAGATTAAAGAACACATATACAATGATAAAAATTAATCAATTTGAAATGTTATTTCATTCCCTTCAAAAAAAAAAGGGAACCCCGTGCGTTTGTGTGTATCTAGTTATCTATTTAAATTAAATTTATTTTAATTTTTTTATTTAATTTATTGAATGTTTTGTCTAGGTATAACGCTGTGATGAAAAATCTACATTTAGTGGATAGTTGATTTTGCAAAACGAATCTTGAGTGCGTGTCGAAGGAACAAGTTGCTGAATTTAAATTGCGTAGTTTTTATTACACTACTCTACCATCATACATGCGCTTAAATCCTCCTACGCACTTGTTTTATTTGGCATTGGCAATATCTTTTTTAGAGACAGTTTTTGAAAACATTGAAAATTAAAGTTTACCCAACTGAATAATAAAATGTCAGCCTTCAACTTTAAGTTGTTATTCAAAATAAAACCGGTTTAGTATAATATGTCCACAACACCCAACCGCGGTAAAGACCGGGCGTGCGTCGCTCGTCGCCGGTACAATTGTTTCCAAAGAGAACCTTTAAGAGGGCCTCTGAATAAGGCTGGCATTTGTATGCAATGCTGCATTTAAAATGCAGTGCATAATGCAGTGTAGGAACTTCAAAATCATATTTAATAAAAGAGCTGATTGTCCTAGATATGGCTATTGGGTCCAAGCTATTTTCCTGCAAGACGCACTCAAAGCCATTTTTATAATTTTTTTGTTTAAATATTTTTGATTCGATTTTGGAACAGTTCTACTACAATATCATTACAAACAAATTATTTTCTGTTTTGCGAGGCCCAAAATGTTTTCGATAACAAAGTTATATACTGATTTTATTTCCAAACAGAACTAATGTAGGGTATAGGTATGCTGTGTGCTATGTCAGTTCTAAGAGTGCATACTGCACGATGCACATTTGGTTTAAGATCCTATGAGTGGTTTTCGAGAAATCTCAATCAGAAAGAGGACCGGTCTTTTGCTATGTTTAACGTAATGTAATATGATTTTTTTCTCAAAAAAAAAATCTTTACGGTATGAGAAGTAAAACTAATTTTAAAACTCTTCAAAACTCCAATTTGAGTATTCGAAAAAGTAAAGCTCAAGGCTCGAAAAAAAAAAAAATATTTTTAAAAATGTTTGCATTATAATAATGTTTTCCAACAAATGTGTGCCAACAAAATCTTTTCTTTCCTTCTATTCCTTCTAACTAGTGCCGTGCATTGCATTTAAAAAGACCTGAGGTCTTACAGGCATATAGTTAAAATTATTTTTATTATTATTTTCCAAAAAGAGACAATGAAATAGAAAGCACCTGTGAGTCACTTGCGGATAGCAAGCAAAACTCAAGAACTAGGTACAAACCGAAATACTTGTCTGGCTAAGCACTTGCATATTCAATATACACTCCTCGTCAACTGAATACGCACAAACATTTTTGAATATATTTTATCCATTTTTTCCAAACAGTGATGGTTATTATGCCATCTGTTGATGGTAAAAATTTTCGTAACATATAAATAACAGAATTTCAAAGTTTTATCCAAAAACAACCGTGAGTTTTTCCTTCAACCACTTCCAAAGTGTAACTTATGCAAAGTAGAAGTTTTTTTTTGAGTCAACTGAATAGGTACAAAAATTAAAATTGGTATTGGAATGGAATGAAACAAGTTTTTGTTTAAGTTTAGTAGTGGGTACTTCCACCTTTATTTTTAATTACTTCGTAAATTCGATCCGGCATGGAATCGTATAGCTTTTTAATGTAATTTAACGAAATTTCGCTCCACGCTAATTTGATTGCAGAAATTAAGGTTTCTTTGTCTTCGAACTGACGACCACCCTCATAAACTTTGCGTACTAACCATCCCCAGACATTTTCTATGATGTTTAGATCAGGTGAGTACGGCGGCCATTGAAGCAACTGCACTTGTTGCTCCACAATTCCATGTTTTTATTATGCGCGCTGAGTGAATAGGCGCATTATCATGTTGGTACGTCCAGTTTATGGGTCCAAAGATGTTAGAAAATTTAGGAAAATTTCTTTCCAAAATTACTTTATACCCAGCTGCTGTCATTCTTGATGTTGCAACCTCGAGCTCAACTGTTCCATAATAACTGACTGCTCCCCATATCATGACACCTCCTTTACGACTATGATGGCGCTTTAAAAATCTTTTTTCTTTTCTTAAGTCGTGAAAATAGAAGTTGAACCCATCAGGGCCATCGAAATTAAACTTTTTTTCATCTGAAAAAACCACGTGATACCATTCTTTTTTCCAACTCATGTGAAGTCTTGAAAAATCTAATCGCAACATTTTCCGTCTTTCGTCAAGTGGTGTTTTTTTCTTAAGGTTCATTCGTTTAAGATGGCTTGAGTTGTTGATTACTCTTAATACTGTTGAGCAACTTGCGTTTACGCCGACTTTTTGTTTTATTTTTGCCACAGAATCAGAAGAATTTGATGCACATCTTAAAATTCTTCGTCTCTCAGCTGCTGTTGTTGCTGTTTTCTTACCTCCCTTCATGTTTTTGCCGTATGCATCTTTATTTTTCAAGTAAGAATAAACTACATTAAAACTTCGGCCAACTTTATCAGCTATTGCACGTCCAGTTAGGCCTTGGTCTCTAAGTAAATCGATTTTAGCTTTTTCAACACTGTTAAGACACGTAGATCTACCCATTTTTCTTAAAATTTGAAATCAAGAATTAAATTTTACTGAAAACACTAAAATCGTTAATTTAAACTGTCAAGCACTCCAAAAAACTTATAAACAACGAAGAAAATGGCGTTGTACCTATTCAGTTGACTAAAAAAAAAACTCCTACTTTGCATATAAAACACTTTGCAAGTGGTTGAAGAAAAACTCACGGTTGTTTTTGGATAATTCTTTCGGAATTATCTGCTTAACATCTTAAGGGAATAGTTAGCATCAACAGATGGCATAATAACCATCACTATTTGGAAAAAATGGATAAAGTATATTAAAAAATGTTTGTGCGTATTCAGTTGACGAGGAGTGTATGAAGTACTTTATATTCCTTATTATTTTTGTATTTAAGATGGATCTTTTTTTTTATAATACAAATACAAACAATTATTTACCGCTAAGCGTATGCTTTATATTATCAACTATTTCTATTGAGTACGTCAGCTCATGCATAGAAATGGGTTTTTCTTTTGCTTCTCTAAACTCAAGATTGTGTTGGTGTAAGTTTTTGATGATCGATTTTCTTCCACTGGCCTTATATAATTTTGTGATTAATAAGTAGATTTCAAATTTCTTACAAGAAAATTACATTTCAGGGTTTTTACTAAAAAAAAGCGTCATATCTTAAAAGGTGTTGTAAAATATAAAAAGTGAGTACAGAAACCCAATTTTAAAACGCATTTAAGCATAATGAATCTTGTTGTCGGAAAGACGGTAATTAATGAAAAACTTCACCATCTGAGTTATATTTTCCATTTTACAATAAAAACAAAAACACGGAATAAATTTTGATCAGGGGAGGGGGCTATGGTCAGTTTTCAATTAAAAAAAAACGTTTTGTGTAATTCCAAATAATCATAATTAAATTAATGAAGTTACGAAAATCGGCAAAATCATTTTTGTTGAACAACTTCTGACGCCCAAAGGTTTCCTCCAGATATTAAGCAAATAATCCGTGTTTATCTGTTATACGCCGTCATCATAAACGAATATTAGTTCTTATTAGTAGTGATTATAGGTTAAGTTTATAAGTTGAATAGTCACTGATAGTAGTATAGCTACTTTATACACAGATTCACTTAATTTGCTAGAAAATCGATATAAAAATAACGTAAATAATTCTCTCAAGTTAAGAAAGATTTAACATTATTATCCTACCGTCTTAATAATGACATCATTAGATTCTCGATATATCATCGTAAAAATGTTAATTTGTATATACAAAAGTTCGTGTTTAATATGGGTTACTGTGCATAAATTGTTATCCAGTCATCAAGTTGTTTATAAAACTCCATTTCAATTATATTGCCCGAAGTAACAAGGAACGAATCTAAAAATAATGATTCCCGCAGGGCTTGTAGATAGTATTGGAATAAATCCTGCCACTTACCGCCCTAATTCGATTTATTCCACCTTCAAATCAAATTTTGTGTTGTTATATACTATATACCATCAAAATCAAGATCGACTGTACAGTACATACATACATACCTGTCTCTGATTGTTACAAATACAAAGTGTAGAGAAGAGAAAAATAATAAAAAAAAAGAAAACGAAACGAATCATTGGTAGGTACTCAAAAGCGAAGCGAAATACCCGTTTCTACATCAATGCTTTCCCTTTGATGGGCAAAAGGACGTGTTTGGAAAGAAATCGGACCAAATCGTATTTATGTTGCCAGCAAATTATATTTTTTTCCGCAATTGTTGTCACTTTGCCAATTTTCATAGCAATACCTCACCCACCAAACGATTACACTGATTTTTGCGATAAATACCTATCCATTGGGAGCTTTATTATCGTTCCTTTACTTTTCGATAAGTCTAACTCTAATGCTTGTTTGTTGTTGTTGTCTTAACAAGGTAAAATTTCTTTGGAAATACCTGAAATAATTTTAATGTTTTATTTGTTTTAACCATTAAGCACAATAAGAGTAAAACAAATTGTTCATAAACAGATTTTTTTTTTAATTTGCACTTGAAGAAAAATATTCCTTTTTTCTATAAATAAGAATATAAATTTCATTAATTAATGATGCAAAAGAAAACCTTGCAAATATGAAACTGCGAAACTATGATGCAATACTACTCTCTTTTCTTAAACTTTAACATAATTTAAACACAAACAAAAAAAAAAAAACAAGCAAATGTAACTTATTTTTAGTGAAAGTCAAATATAAGTTTTCAAATAATTAATTTTTATAGAGATGTAACTTTTCCATTGAATGATGGCTTTTTATAAAGAATTTAAAGGGTTTTATATATTCAGTCAACTTAATTTCTTAAGCTTCTATGTTCTCTTTTTCATTAAATTTTAGTTGGATATGAATTATATTTTATATCCTTCATATTTTCGCCTCTCGTTTGGTGTGTATGCTTTTCCAGTTACAAATGGAAATATTTTGGTGTTAATTATTCCATGTTTCATCTTTTAGGCTTAATAACTTTCACCTAATTTAAAAAAAAAAAAGTACAAAAGTGAGAAACTTAACAAGGCACATTAGGTTTGTTTATTATAACTTATCAGTAAGTATCTTAAAAAACAAAAGAAAAAAAACTACAAATTAATTGGTCTTCAATAGCCACCCCGAAGCACGCCAAATTTAACCAACTCTTGAAATTTGTTAAAATGGCTCTCAAATTCAGCCGTTAACGCTTTACCCATCAGTTTTCGTCACTGCCAAGAGTTGGTCAAATCCATCCTCACCATCATTGCTGGAATCTCTAGTATTTTCAAGAGCAGATAATTTTGTGTACCTATAGGAGCAATTCTTCATACACAACATGGAAATTCCCATGGAAATACCACAACTTTGGGTTGCAATTCCACAGCGGACATAAATGATATCCTGTCGAGACGATGCGATGTGGTTCTAAAAAGCAAAAGGGGCTGATGTGAACCTATCCTTAACATGCTCGTCGACTTCGCCGTGCAAGAGGATCTATAGAAACAATAAAGCATAGTATAGCAGTACAGCACACACACCACAGGGTATGTGCGCCATTATTTGTCTCTGGAACCGTATTTGAAAAATGTACCAAATGGTGACAACGTGTGGACATGCAGTGTTCTGGAAGGAAAAGGAATGAATCTGTACACCAATTCGCCAAAACACAACTATGTGCATACAAGTAAAAATGTGTTTTGCGCAATTGCTTTTTAAGTCCCTTTAGTTTTTCGTAAATATTTTTTAGGAGAATTTTTATTTTCCACAGTTGTTAATGATTTTTTTTTTTTTTTTTTTTTTTTTCATTAGAAAATTTTTAAGGTGAAGTTGAACTTAAGCCCGTATGATACTTCATTGTTTCTTCATTTTTAATTCATTTAATCATGGTTAATTGTCAGCCGAGAGGAAAAGAGAAATTAGTACTATTTATGAAAAGAACGACATTATGTTTTGACAATTACAATGTCCACAAAAGTAAATATACACCAAAAACCTAGTAGACCAAGAGCCGGCAGAAAATTTTGGCAGTGGATTGATAACCAAAATATGAGTATGAGGAGGGTTTGTAGGTGCATATATCGCGGTATCAAAAACAACCATCTGGCAGGTTTCTTTTTCAGCCTATGGTGGGGGTGGCGGTTTGAAAATAGCAATTTTGTCAGAGGTTTTACCACTTCAATAAATTAAAAAAAATCTATGCCGTGATGCTCTGTCATTTTCTTTAAGTCAAAACGTCATAATCTTGGCAATCCGATCAATAGAACTATAAGAAAATATAAGCTTTTTGAGAGGACCTTATCCTCTTTTCTTTGGAGAATTGTAAAACCCAAAAAATCAACAAAACAAAGTCTCCAAAAAAAAATCGATTAAGGTTCCTTTAAAAACCTTATATCTTGAGTTCTCGTGGTCGGATTGTCAAGATTATAACGTTTGGACTCAAAGAAAATGATAGAGCATCACGGCATAGATTTTTTTGAAGTGAAACTTCTTTGGGCGCGTTGAGACCGAAATTCCAAGGTTGAATTTTTGTGAAACGAAAAAATGTAACGCCACATGTGCAACACTGAGATCATTGATTAGCTTAGTGGTGGGAGGTAGAGTAAAAGTATAAATTTTTATTGATTTTATTGGCTAATATATTTTATAGTACAATAAGTTTGAATTTTTTGATAATCTCTTATTGTAGCAGATAAAAGGGAAAATGTCATTCTTTGTCTTTTTTTCTAATTTCTTAATTTAGAATGCTAGAGTTTTGAAATTTTTTTTGGTGGATAGATAATGAAATTCTAAGAATCTTACTAGTTTAAGATTTGTATCTATCTCCTACTGGTATTGAGATATAAATAATTTTAAAAATTTTATCTCAAAATAGGATAATTTCAAAAAATTGAATTAAATCAGGAGAGACCGCTAAAAATTTGAATTATATATGGTTGCAAAATAAATAAAACCAAATTAAAGTTGTCATATACAAATTTTTGATTTTGCAGAAATTTTGAGTGTAGGAATTTTCGGAAATAGTCGGAAAACCTACTCAAATAAACTTATTTATATCTTTTAAATTTTCACCATTATTTTTTATTTTTAAAGTTTATAACCCCAACCCATCGATCATTTCGATATAGAACACATAGCTGCGTCTTACGCATATAAGCTTAATATCCCTATACATATCGAGATTTTTAGATCGCCAAAGAAGTTTCACTTCTGCCACGAGTACTGAGTTACACGCGCGCTTTTTTTAATAAATTGAAGTGGTAGGTAATACCTATAACAAAATAAATTTGAAAATTGCTATTTTCAAACCGCTACCCCCGCTAAAGGCTGAAAAGGAAACCTGCCATACTATAGTGTATCCTACTACTACTACTATAGTGTATCCTTTTTTGTAGTCACAGTGTATTTTGAAATAATTTTTAATTTTCAATTGCTGAAAAGTCAAAAATAAGCTGCCAGAATATGAAATATTTTCATTTTTAACACATTTTTTGTGACTTTTAATGTGGTGTTAATTTAACAAATATATGTAGCACACCAAAAAAGTGTCATGGCGCCCAACAAATACTATTAGACCAAGAGCTCACAGCTAATTTTGGGAGTGGATTGATAACCAAAATATGAGTATGAGAATTTGTAGGTGCATATATTGCGGTATCAAAAACAACCGGCTGGTAGGGTGTTTTTGTCAGCCTTTGGCGGGGATGGGGGTTTGAAAATAGCAATTTTCCAGTTTATTTCATCATAGGTTTTACAACTTCAATAAATTTTAAAGATATATTACGTGCTGCTTTTCCATTTTCTTTGAGTCGAAACGTCATTATCTTGGCAATCCGACCAATATACTCAAAATATAAACTTTTTAAGAGAACCTTATGGTCTTTTCTTTGGAGAATTATAAAACACAAGAAATCAACAAAACAAAGTCTCCAAAAAAAATCGATTAAGGTTCGCTTAAAAACCTAATATCTTGAGTTCTAATGGTCGGATTGCCAAGATTGTGACGTTTGGACTTACAGAAAACGACAGAGCACCACATAATAATCGAAGTGGTAAAAGCTCTGACAAAA
Organism: Melangyna quadrimaculata; assembly: GCA_949320155.1. NCBI lineage: Eukaryota > Metazoa > Arthropoda > Insecta > Diptera > Syrphidae > Melangyna > Melangyna quadrimaculata. The sequence continues at coordinate 201,260,840 of OX439483.1, read as the reverse complement.
TAAACTAGAAATCGCTATTTTCCAACCCCCACTCCCGCCAAAGGCTGAAAAAGAAACCTGCCAGACCGCGATATATGCACCTACAAACCCTCATACTCACATTTTAGTTATCAATCCGCTCCCAAAATTTGCTGCCGGCTCTAAGACTATATGGTTGCTAAGAACAATAGCATTCTAAGAATTTTAAATCCTCCAGGGACAATTAGGAAGTAACGAGTTAGTTGCATACAAACGTTGCAACACTACGATGTTTTTTTTTTTTAACCGAATTTTTGATATTTTGTAGGGGATTGTATGGTGTGATTAACTTTATTTGAAACTTTTAATAGACAACCACAGTGAAGGCTTACGTAAGCCAGGCACCTTAAATCTATTAATCAGCCCCATTGTGAGTTCCGCGTGAAAGAAAATTCGCCCGGAAAATTTACATTTCACTCTTCCCTTATTGTGAGTTTTGGACGAAAAATATTCCCTATTCGTAAAAATTTCCCTTATTGGCACTATTGACATCTTTTTTTTCGTCTAAAATATGTCTTGTCATTTACAGTAAGATTTCCATTAAATTTTTGGTGGCGAACGCGGCCAAACTTGTTGTAAAAAAGAGGGTGAAACTCGCAATAGCTTTTAAAAATCCGGGCGAACAAATCATTTTCGGGCGAAATGTTTTCCGGGTGAAACTTACAATAGGGCTGAATGTTTCATGTCTTTCTTTTTATTACCGTTATTCTAGTACTTATAGAAATGCACACCCAGTTTATACTCTTGAGCGCAATTTTGGACGTACTGTGAAGTTTCGAAATTTTTTTTTTTTTTATCGAAACTACCCGAATGTGGAATGCTTTCAAATGTTATAATGCTACATCGTATGGAGGCTCAAGAAACAAAATGCTAGATTTAAAAATCCATAATGAAAACGCCCATTTCGATGTTTAAAATACAAACATTTAAAAAAATGCAAAATAAATAAATAAAAAAAAAAACATAGGTGATATCTCCCGCAGGCTCCAACTTTCTCTATATAACACTATAGACTTCTCATAGTAGATTTCTTAACAGAGTTCATAACAGTTTTAGCAGCCGAAAACATAATTCGTAAAAAGATTTTGTGACAGCTCAAACTTTTGTATGGAAATTGATATCATAACATAATAGCAGAATAACAGAACAAAAGCGCTGAGTAGACCCAAAAAATTGACTTTCAGGGGGTCAATTTTTGATCTGTGAAGTGATACATTTTTCAAAACATCACACGTTAATATGTAATTCGATTCTGGATGAGTGTGTAAAAGTGATATTGAGTTAAAAATTGACAAAAAATTACGAAGTTTTGACATTTCACTTTTTCACACTCATTCAAAATCGAAATACTACCGTATGAAGTCTTGGAAAATTTATAACTTCACAATTTCCGAGATCGAGAATTGACCCCCAGATTCTAATAGAAACAAATGCTTTAATTAATTCATTTCTATTTGAAAAAGTCATGCATTTTGTGACCCTATGGGTGAATCTGTATGATTTGACGTTATTAAAGTTAAATCACAATGCTTTGTAATTAAAAAAAAAAATGGATATGATAATTTTTATTTTTTAAAAATTTTTTCCAAATATGATATCATCAAATCAATGATTCGAAATCATTTTTGGCATTCAAGAATGCAAACAAGAAAAAGCATTTAGCATAATTTTAAAATTTCATAATGCTTTTCTCTTCTCTATACCTAATGCTAGATCTAGCTATAATAATGCCGTTATGGGAACACTGCGCTTTACGTGGTACTAATATCCCCTGCCATTTTGATATTCACAGGTTCCAAAACCAATGTGCATTGGTATCTCTTATTTTATCCTTTCCTAACGCTCGAACTGTGCTTAATCATTTTTAAGGGAAGTAAAAAGCCCTTTAGTGCGCTCTTGTTAAAAAATATATATTTTTTTAAACTCTTATAAAACGGGTAACTAGCACATGGTTTCAATACTTCTCGACAATTCCTACAACGATTTTAACTATCTACACTTCGTACTATGAAAAGTGTAAGGTAATTTTAAGAAAATTGCATTTCAGGTTTTTGCCAAAAAAAAATAGCTACATAATCTACTTACAACGGAGATAAGTTATTGACGTGGTTTTAAGGATTGTATTGTATTTGTGGTAGGTAGCTATTTAGATATTTCAAATTTTGTTGTAATTTTGCACACATATATTTCTTAAAACAATAAAATAACAGTAAGTAATATTGCTTTCCTGTATACTAATAGTAAAAATTGAAATGCATAGCGTTTTATATTTGATTGCGTCACATTCAGAGGTTCGCATTTCGTCCAAAATTTTGTAGACAAACGGATATAATTCACGAAAATAGCCTGTTACAATGACCTACTAGACACTTATCGAGTCAGATCTAATCTCTTTAAAGTTATTTGTTCATAGTTTCTTTGTATCATATTCTTCTAGTTTTTTTTTTTTTGCAAATTAACGTCAACATAGTTTGTGCGATTATATAGAAACATGCCTCTTTTTGTATTAACCTTACTAAAATCGTTTAAATTCGCCATTACAGAGTCCATGACAGCTCCCGATCAGGCTTCAGTCAGTGGCCATTTATGTCCGTTCACACATGGGGTGAATCTCCACATGGTAACTGGCAACTAGAGATTCACAATGAAGGACGTTATATGGGTAAGTTTCCTTCGATTTTTATGCTCCTACTTAAAATAAAAAAAAAACTATATATTTAATTCAATCCTTATAACAAAAATCTATTTATATAAATAAAATATCTACTATATTTTCTAACAATACAAACCTTTCCAATTTTCATGCTGCTTCCTTTGGGAACAATCATCCTCCTTAAAATTGTATTGCGGTGGCGGTCACAACACTCATAACATAAAATTTATCTTTGTACCTTTTTTTTCTCTATCTTCTTGTTACATCCATAAAATATGTTTATATATGTATATAAAATGAGTAGGTAATGCCTTATTGCGAGAATGGTCGCTTATATTTTATGGAACAACACTTCCAATCGATCCCAACGATCGAATATCGATGCCCACAAATCCGTTCGAAGATACAACAACATCATCGTCCTCTTCATCATCATCTCAATCATCGTCGCAATCATCTTCAACGTTAACCAATCTCCATCAAATCTACTCGCCTCAATATCCTCGAATAACAGCATCCAATTTCAATTCATTTGCCACACAAAGCAAACTAAATGCGAAGGTCAGCTCCATGAAGGGAGCCAATGGAACAAATGTGTTGTTTGGTCCTGGCAGCAAAAAACAACAACAACAACAGCAATACCATCAAATTTCGGCTACGTATGGTGTTATCCTTGGCTCTGCCAAAAATAAATCCAAAAACGGAAAGAATGGCAATTCGGGGAGTGGCAATGGAGGTGGCAAAAATAAAGGCTCTAAGTCATCAAATCGTCCCGGTACTACACAACAACAGCAACAACAATCACCAGCATCACTATCGAAAAATAATTTCTTTCGCATTCCGACTTCGAATGGCAAATCCGCATCATCAAAGCAAACTTCTGGTTCGACGCAACGTCCCAAAATGTCCCAACAAGCGAATTACAATTCAAATGGTGCTGTTGTCGTTCCTAATGGCAAGTCCGCATCGGATAAGTCCATTCAGGGTGTTGGACAAACGATGACAGCTGCTGTTAAACTACCAATCAAGGCCCCCAAACAAGTAAAAGATAATAACGCCTACAATGGCAATAGTGGCGGTGGAGCTGGTGTTAGTTCCTTGGCAACGACGTCATCAAGAACTGCCGCAGTATCGGCATCTGGTGGTACAGCATCCGCATCATCATTATCATCATCATTGTTGTCGATTCCATCACAAAAAACAAATCACCGGATACCGAAACTTTTCGAACGTTATGAAAAAATTCAGGAAATTTTCCCAGAATTCCATCCGTACATGGGTGCTGCTGTTGGTCTGGCTGCAGGACAAAAAGATGCAACATCATCATTGCCATCATTATCTTCTTCGTCGTTGTTGTCGTCGCCATCATCATCCTCGTTGGCATCAGCCTCTACGTCGACATTATCGTTGTCATCTTCCATCACCAGACAGGGACCCAATAGAAAGCAATTCCAATTCTATGATCCATCAGTCGGTGTTGGTCTTGGTGGAAGCTCTTCATCTGGCACATCATTGTCATCGTCGTCTATTGTGGGCAATGGCAGGGGAAGCGTTTCAATAGCAAATCCAAAGCCATCCCGAGAGAATTCCAAAAAGTCCTCGCCGCCGACAAATTCTGGATATCAATTCCAACAGGAGTTTCAACTTACTCAGAAGCAACTGTCATCGCCGTCGGACCAGCAACAACAACTATCACTTGCAAGACCGCCACCACCAGCACGTACTGCCACACAACGACCTGGTGGAAAGATTTATTTACCGAATAGGAAAAGCACTAACGGTAGAGATAAATAGATATATTTTTTTTTTTAAAGACATGATAATTTATTTGATGACTTTTTGAGCCTTATTTTTTGTTATCCTCGGTGTTATACTTTTGTTAATTTTATTTTAATTTGATCCAATAATGTCATGCATTTATAATTACTGTGAGTTCTTTAATTTAAATGTTAGTTAAGTAAGAAATTATTATGTTTGTTTGATTTGTTATAATTTTATAATTTTTAAAATAAAAAAAGAATCTAGTACCTTATAAAATACATACATATTATCATTTGTGAACAAATAAGTCGTACTTATCTGATTGAAGAAAAAAAAATCGGCCAAATCTCTTTGAAAACTTACTTGGTATTTTAATAGCTAAAATTTTCCAAAAAATTGTTTTAGGACTTTTAACAAATTTTCTTTTTTTGAAAACTAAATATTTCGAAAACCACTTTGGCACCAAACTTGGCACGTTATGGATTTGTAATACTACCTAGAAACGAAAAACATTAGTGAAGAAGTTACTAACGGTAAATACCTTACCTCCCATAAACAGTAAAAAAACCGTCGAGAAGTCTTATTTTTTCTCGAAAACATTTCCTACTTAAAATTTAACATAATTTGTTGTCTTAACACCCCGACTCCACAGGCCATGAACGATGTCCATAATCCAATCTACAATCCAATCCACAATCTGAATTGTATGGATATGTCACTGCTGTGACATGGATTTTTGCAACTCCATTGGATTTTTTTTAGACATGTTACAAGTTTGGTAAATGAATTTTCAATTCCACATTAACTCAAACTTACTCATGACGTCCAAACGCTTTATTTTAAAATGTTTTCAGAAATTTATATACAAACATGATTTGTTACTTGCTTTAGACTCTATAGGATTAGTATTGGTTTCGTGTCATAAAAAAATGTTCGAGGTTTGAATCGAAAATAACACTACTGAGGAGAAGGCCAAAAAAGTGAATTTGCAACAAAATGTCCGTGGCTCGACTGTTTGTCTGTGCGTCCTGATGTGCTACTTCTGATGTACATCAAGCTAGGGCCTGAAGGAATATACGGATTTGTTTTCAAATTTGATGTGAAGCATTTTTATGTGATACCCTAGTCAACCGAGAGCTGACAGCAAATTTTTGTTTTGGAGGTATAACCAAAATTTGGTAACATGTATGTTGAGGTACTGGGCCTCGATTTCAAATTCAATCGTCTGGCAGGATTATTTTGTCGCCGGGGCAAGAGGCGGGAGGTTGAAAACCGCGATTTTCCAGATCTGCGTCGATACCAGCAATAAAATTTCATGAATTAATTTGTTCCCACTTACCCATTTTAAAATTTCAATATTTCCTAGGCTTAAAGGAAACGTTTCGAAAATATTGGTGAACACGCGTTTTTGTTTTGTGTTATATTTAGTTCTATTCGTGTTCTTGCTGCGTCAAAAAGAAAAAGACGATAGAAGAAAAAAATAAAAAATAACTTCATGTCTGTCAGGACGCACAACCAAAGAGTTTTCGTTAATATTTATATTTTATTAGATTGCGTGTTGAACCTTTACCGTAAATTTTAAATACTTTGAACCAAAAGAACAAGTTCAAGCGATTCAATCATGTGTTTTTTATACAGGAATGTAAAAGATTTGTTCATACTAGTCTACTAGTGCCCTAGCTACCCCTATGGCTAATCAACCACTGGTTATGAGTTTTAAAATGACTTCCATTAAAATGTTCAAAAACAGAATTTAAATTGAAAAAAACTAGCTCGTGAATATTAAAAACTTATTTCAATTTTCACGCCCTTAATCAACTCTTAGGTTCTCTATTTGGTTCCCCAATTTCTTTATTTAGTTAAGGATAAACAGGATATAGGATTGCCCATACTAAAGGTACAATTAATATTTCGAATGAGCTAAAGATTTCTGAGTCGGCATTTTTGACTCTGAATAGTTCCAGGACTAGAAGTTAAATAAAACGTTGCATTTGTTAATACTAATGGGGTTTTCCAATAGTAAATGAAAGTATTAATTTTTTTTTTATTTATATCTGTCAAAATATGGATTTTCCTTATTTTTTTTTCATGCTGTATATTTTTTGCAGAACCGTATTTTTCGGTGGATCTAATCCCTGTTTTCTATAATAGCGTGTTTGCTTGGTCGACCAGAAGCATTCGGAATGCTTTAGTACAAGATGAAAATTCTTTCTTTTAAAAGATGAGGTTGATTCTGGATTTAATGAAAAAAATGAAAACCACAAGAGCGCACACAATCATTGGCAAACTTCAAACATCAAAAACTATCAAATAGAATTTTTTGTTAGGTATTTAATTTTGGAATTGTAAAAAAAATATATATGTATGTAAATAATGAAATTTAATACCCAATTAATTTTATTAAGATACTATTTTGAAGAATAATTGTATTATCCACACGTTCAACTTCATCATTTTCTTCATAAAAAGCATCCAAATCTTTCAAATAAATAATTAGAATTTTCCATCTGTATTTCAAGTTTCAAAAATAAACAACCGAGCAAAGTTCAAAAAAAAAAAAAGTGCTGCAACTCATTTGATTTGTATTCCGGATTGGAGAGATCCGGATTCACAAACGCAAGTGCTATAACACAATTTCCAGCTGTCAGTTTGACAAGTATGTATTTGTTTTCATTAATTTATTTCAGTAGAGAAAGAAATTTGTTGTGAAAATATATAAATATTAAGAAAAAAAAAGTGCATTTAAATGGAAGTAGTTTTAAATGAGTTGATATATTCATCTATGTATGTATGTATGTACCTCGCCTTCGTAGAGTGGATTAAATATTGACACAAAGATAGAGCCCGATTGTACGGTTCGTTTTGTCTTTTGACAATTGTTCATGATTATACGGTTTGTGACAATATGTGCGTACTTCATTCCGTTATTTTGACGTTCATGGCATCAGTTGTAGACAATAATTAAAACCGTTTTTTAATCACTTCTTTCTCTAATTAAAAATGTTTTTAAACCAATTCTTTCTTTAACGAAAATCAATTTTTCAATTCAATCATTTCTGTTCAATTAGTTTTTTGCTAACATACAGGAACATTGTGATTGCGAAATCAGAAACTTCATAGTTCAATCAGGAAAAGTCGTGAAATTTTCATTACTGCTTTCGTTACTTCCATTCCTCTACATTTCTATACCCCGCCAAATCTGTCAAATAGACGAAATACGATAAACAAACGAAAAAAAATACCATGACAAAGAACAAATCAATATTTAAATGGCATTCAATCCACCGCGATATAATCTAATCCGTATGAAACTCGGGATTTTCCAATGGAAAACCCCATAAGTATTAAAAATTCAAAACAATAAACCGATGGTTTATGTTTACACTCTTGTCATTGAAAGACATTGTGAGTTATAGTTGGTCTAAACTACTACTTTATTTCTCTCTCTTCTGTGTCGGTAAAAGCCACCTTGTCTTGTCAAATGGTGTTTTCGATTGGTAAATTCAGATTTCAATCTAAAAATTGATTTATTTCGTGGTGAATCGAACGCCAATTCAAATTGATTTATTTTTGTCAATGTATTCGTGTAATTTTATGTATGTTTCATAACATCACAAAACTCGTCATCACTTAATGCACTTTCAGAAGAAAACAAGCAGCTTCATGAATTTACTAATTAATTTTGAACAGCTTCCATTTTATATCAGAAACGCTTCCCTTTTTATTTAGAACACAATTTTCATTAACCGAAATAAATTCAAACAATACAAACAATTTTGTAAAGTGGCAACTTAAAATTGTATTGGTATTAGTGTAGAAGGGGTAAATCTGCCGAAAAATCTAGATCTGCAAATTTGATTTTAAATCAAAAAAAAAATCAAATTATTTGCCCATTGGAATGTTAAATCTGCGTTTTGACAGATTTAAATCAAAAATAAATTGATTTATTTTACCAATCGAAAACACCAAAAGTGTGTCAATTTGCGTCTTTCAATGACAAGTGGAAACTTATAGCCCAAGTGTTAAACACGTTAATTCAAATTGACAAGTAGGTACATGGAATTCTTTCGATGATTTATTCTTAAAATAGAACAATTACTAACAATATTTTCAGGAATCGAGACAAAAAGATGGAAAATTTGTATTTATTAGTTTCCGAGGAGCTTCTAATAATCCTATACCTTAAGCAGGTACCATATAAATGTTCGTGTTCGGCTCATAGTTTTAATACCATTTAATTCTTTCAAAATTAATACTGTAGCTTAACCAATATAATTGAAAAATATGTAGGTCCGTTCCCGTACAAACCCGTTCGTGCAACATTTCAATTTGATTTATTGTTGTCATTGCCTTGGTGTAATTTTATATCTGTGTCATAACTTCAAAAACGTCTTCATCACTTAATGCATACTTTTAGAAGAGAAAAATGAGCTTTATGAATTGACTTATTTAATTTACTGCTTCAATTTTATGTTAGAAATTATTTCCCTCATATTTTGAATAAAATTTTCAAAATCAATGCAAAATGCAAAAATTCGTTTTAAAACTGACAGCTGAAAATATTATGGGTGTAAGTACAGGGGGGGGGGGGTAAATCTGCCGTAAAATTAAGATCTACAAAATTAATTTTAATGAAAAAGTAAATTCATGTATTTGCCCAAAGAAAAGAAGAAATTATAAAAATCTGCATTTTGACAGATCCCAATAAAAAATAAATAACTTGTTTGTGCCAATGGAAAACACCATCAGACTGTAGTATTGTGTTTAGTTATATACCTATTATTAAGTATGTATAATCTCACAACAACGATAAATTACATAAGTTAGTCCTTCTTGAATTTGTTCGTTTTGACTAGGAATAAGTCTCTTTGTTTAACACGTTCCCGTACTTTTTCGTGCTCGTGTCGCGAGATTTTCATCCAAACTTTATTCCCAAAACATATTAACCTATGTATGTACGGGAATGGACCTTTATTTTGTTGTATAAACTATTTTTAATTAAACAATCAATCATATCTTTTTTGTATTGATTTTTATTTTGTATTTATTTATTTCAACAAAACAATATACAAATATTTTTTAATCTAAAAATACAATATAACAGATAATGTATTAATATATTTGTTTCCATTTCTTTTGCATGTTCCATCATCCTGATGACTGAACGACCTAAAAAAAAACAATACAAACAAATCAACAAAATAAAACACACAAAAAAACAGCTCAAATAACACAATGGGACTTAATTTTCTATGGAACCGAAGCACCCGCTCAACCAGATGATCCAGTTCAAATTAGCCCTGGACAATTTGGGTCGTCCTTCGGTGGTGATATAGAACACAATGTTCTTGAATACGACCCGGATACGGCCAGCGGTCAATGGAAAAATGTGCAGCAGGTATGTATTGCATATATTTGGAAATGGGTTGAAAAACACAGAGGTCGTCTTCTTGTTCGAAACTCATCACATCATATACATACAATCGCTTTTATTTTAATTTCTTTTTTTTTTCAATTTAGTTTTTTTGTATATTAATAAAAAAACAATCAATCGTGATAAACATACAAAACAAAAATTCAATATACCATTAGGTCATATGACTTTTGTTGGAAAAAGTTGAAGTCAGTTGGGAGACTACATAACTCGCTAAAAAATATAGTGAGGAATAAATTTGCATTGGCGAAAACTGAAAACTTCTTCTGCTGCCGTGATGTTGTTGTATTTGGTTTTATTATTTTGTTTTTAAATTATCTCCTTTAGCTGAAGTCAACTTTTTCGTATATTTAGTTCATAGATTCAGCAGCAATGTTGGTTGTTCATATTCCATAGATGCCAATGGGCATAGTGCCAAGAACCTGAAGGATTGTATAATAACTTCAGGGACGTATTTGATACTTTCTTGTTTTGCATGACTCCACACTGCATAATTTATTTGTATGAATTATCGGAAAGAAGTAAAATATACAGTGAATATGAATTATGTTCATATTGTACTTATATTATATTTGAGTTGATTTTTGTATGTCATATTTTGTTGGTTTCAAAGTTTTTAATTTTTTTTTAATTTCAAATAGGGTTTTTATGCGACTTTGACCCTTTTATTTTGACAGTCCTTCTCTGAGAAAAAATGAAAATTCTTTAGGATTTGGTTTCAGATTCAAAAAATGTTCAAACGGCTAATCGCAAGGTGTCACTATAAATTACTTAAATTAGGCCCGTTCGATGGCAACAAATCTCTGAATGATCAAAGATTTTTTATCAAGAAATAGTTTTTTAATGTATTTTTTAACTAAGGCTCTTTACAAGAGTAAGCTAAGTCTGCTTTAACTCACTACTTATTGAAAAACTAAGCCTGAGTTGGGAAAAAATCTAGTTGAGTGCTTCATTTTTGTGTGAAGTTTTCCGAGACGAAATCATTTTACATTCATTTTTCAGTTTTTATGGGGCGGGCCATTTTTCTAAAATTAATTTTTGTTTGTCCACAAATTTTTTTAACTATTCTAGGCATCCTTAAATGGAATTTGACAAGTTTTAATTTGACAGATGAGAAATTGCCCTTTTCAAACCAATTACTAAAATCGCAAAATGTTCTTTTTAGCGTTGATTTTTTTTAGCCATCATGCCTTGACGGCAAGTGAAAAGCTTTTTTTTTTGCGTCTGAAGTTTCTAAATAATAATAAATCCAAATTTTATTCGAGTTTTTTTAGTCCATCGACATCGTAGCCATGGCTCTAAACAAACATAATATTTTATAACGTTTAAGTTGACAAAAGAAGTATATTTTGACGTACATTTAGGCATATTCTGCCATATCTGTTATTCTGCTATGAATTTTCTGTTATGATGCATAACAGATCTCCACCATAAAAGATTTTTATAATTAGTATTCAGGATTTCGATCTTTTATAAAAGTCTGTTATGGAACTTCAAAACAGAAACATCTATACGAACAGACCTAAAATCTGCTATCAGCTGAAGTAAATAAAAAAAATCGACACTGAAGATAGTGACCAAAATAAAATTAACCCGTGAAATGGTCGTGTTTTGTTTCGCGTATATAAATTATTGTTCTATTTTATTTGTCTATAACAGTCCGTGAATTTAATATATCCAATTTAAAAAGTTATACGACGCGCACACCGGCGAGACAAAGCGACTACTTTTTTAAGTTTCATCCATCTGTGTTCTGTGCTTTCGTAAATAAAAATAATTTAGTTTGAAATTACTTATTTGTGTTTGTAATTATACATTTTAATATTATTTTGTTATATCTGTCTCCTTTTAAGAACAATTCATTAAATAAATGAAAGTTTTTACTTCATGTATTGAAATCTTTTATGATAAAAGTCAAACAAATCTGTCTTTTATTCTGTTATGGTTTAAAGCAGATTTCATAACAGAATTCGATATGCAGAATACCATTTAATAAAAGAATAAAAGGTTTTTTGACAGTTCGAAAATTTGTATAAAAATTGATAAAAGAATAACAGAATAAAAGAATAAAAAAAATTGCGCCGAATAGGCCTAATTATGTAGTACCCCTTCAAGCAAGCGATTCCGTTTTGGATCCGAAATCGGTTCAAAAACCAGCCCAAAATCGGTTCCAAAACGATTCGAAATCGGATCAAATTAGTATGGAAATTAGAATCACCACGGACCCATTATGTGAGTGTATTGACAGAGAGAGAGAGTTTTCCAATTCACCATACTCGGAGAATCAAAACCAAATGGAATTAAAAACGGTTCCAACAAAAATAAATGAGTCGAGGCATACCCAAATGTATTCAAAAGAAACTTCCCCATCTAGTGGAGTTACATTGCTTACAAAAAATAAATTCAAGACTTTTTTATTTATTTATTTATAAAAGGAATATTTTGCACTAATAAAAATTACATATTATATATTACAATTATTATTGTTGAGTTTCCACAATTATACATAAACATACACTCCGCTCCACTTGAATAGAAACAAACATTTTTTAAACTATCAGAGCGTGTAGCGCTTTGGTAAATTCATAAATTCACCTTTTGGTTTTAGTTCCTAAAAGAGAAATCAATTGCGAATAAAACTGCAGGGACAGAATAATTCAGGAAAATACCATTAGGTTATTTTTTACCACTTTTCTAATTACTTCATTAAAAACACTGTTTTTTTTTTTGCTCCACTTGAATAGAAACAGTGTGCGTTTTGTCTCTATAGATTACGGTAAGAAGAAAAAATTTTGTTGTAATAATAGAAAAAACAATAATTGTTTGATCAAAGAAAAGATGGACCGCGGAAAACCATTAAACCCTGCAGAAAAAGCCAAAATAGAAGTACACGCGAAAAACACCCTTCACCTACGCACAACTGCCAACAAAATAAGCAGAAGTGTGAAAATTGTTTGGTCGAACCATAGAAATCAAGAACACTATGGAAACTTGTGTAAGGTAGGCAATCAAGAGCCACAACAACAGCAGACCGAAGAAAGATAATTAGACTGGCTTCAAATTCAAGCGGCTCTGCTGCTAAAATCAAGGCTAAGAGTGGTACTACAGCAAGTCTTAACACTATTAGACGTGTTATTCGTGGGTCACAATATTTAAAGCGCCTAAAATTGAAGAAAAAACCACCGCTACATCCAATACGAAGACAGAATATAATAGATTTTTGCAGGAAGAATATGGCGTGGAAGGAAGAGTGGACAAAATTTGTATTTTCTGACGAAAACAAATCATTTATGATGGCCCGGACGGATATAATTACTATTTTCATGTTAGAAGGGAGGAACCCAGGTTTCTGGAGCGCCACCATAGCCGAAAAGGCTGTGTAATGGCGAGGGGTGCGATTTTCTGGTTTTGAACAATTGTTCTGGACTTTCCCACATTGAAAATGACGGCAAACTCCTACAAGGAAATACTGCAAGAAGCTTTCCCTAAGTTTACCGATGTCTTTGGACCAATACCATGGACATTTGAACAAGAAAACGTACCAATACTCAACGCAAGGATCATAACGTTGCATATTTGAGAAAAATTTTATTTTACTTCAATGACCACCATATTCTCCGGACCTAAATATTATTGAAAACGTATGAGGATGGATGGTTCGTAAAGTTTACGATTCTGACCGACAATATGAGTGCAATTTCTTTAAATTATATAAAATAACTGCATAATTCAGTCTCCAACTGGGGGTTTCAAGTAATTTCAAATAAAGATGGTAGCAAACATATTAAAATATGATTACAAATAGAAAACTATCCAATTTAACTGCACTTTTTCAATTTGTTTCCTTATTTAAGAGAATGTTTCTATTCAAGTGGCGCAAAAAAAAAAAACAGTGTTTTAAATGAAGTAATTAGAAAAGTGGTACGAAATAACCTAATGGTATTTTACTGAAATATTCTGTCTCTGCAGTTTTATTCGAAATAGATCACGAATCACTAAGAACTAAAACCAAAAGGTGAATTTATAAATTTACCAAAGCGCTACACGCTCAGACAGTAAACAAAAAGTTTGTTTCTATTCAAGTGGAGCGGAGTGTACCATATGTAATAAACAGTAAGTTTCCCAAGTGAAGCGAGAAATTCGGGTCCGTCATTTTGCTTGACCTATAAATTGTTATAGCTACTTCATTGTGGTGTATTTCACTGGAAAGAATTAACTCGCTGTTTACCACGGTGTTTTTTTTTTTTAATTCGAAAATTTTTGTACGCAAAATATTGTTCAAACTTAAATAGGCTTCCAGTATAAAAATCAAGTTGAAATCAGTGAAGACATAAACGAGAATGTTCAAAAGCAAAAAATCGTTTATATGACGGGTACCGTTAAAAACCGTTATTAGTCAAATTTGTTTTTACCAAAATATTGACCATACATTAGTAATTGATAATTTTTCTGTCAAAATCGTTTGAACTGTTTTTGAAATAAATATATTTACGTATATTGGTTGTAGGCCAGGTACCATTATTTTTCGAGCTAAATTACGATTTCCGCTCTTGGGAATCCCCTCAAAAACCTAAAGTCCAAAGTTTAAAGAAAATTGTTTCAGTGGCTTACGGTTCGCGTACACTGAAACCGATTTACCGGCTAATTTCGATACGTTTGATTCAAACGGTCGAGTTCGGCCGACGACGACGGACGAGCATGATATAAATATACATCCATTGAACGGAAATTAGATTCAAGATTATCTACTTACCTTTTTTTGACATGTTTGATTATTTCAAACTTATAATGACTTTTGTTACGGGAAATTGCTGACAATTCGATACACGTTCGAGCATTTCTAATCCTTGACATTATACATATACAAATTCCCGTTTCTTGATTAACTTTCCAGTCCAGACTAGAAACTTACCTTACTTGCAAATTCCGTTAGTCATCTGAACGTACCCAATGTCTCATAAAGACACGCTTAATTTTTGTTTTGAACGATAAATATTAATAAACTCTCATAACAACTGTAGTCAACGCTATCTTTATTTTCAAATATTTAATTCTTTTGATTGGCTTTTATAATTGTTATAAAGTTTGATCCAATAAGAACCAGTTTCACAGTGAACACTTACCAGAATAAGTTGCACCCAAAGTTTTACATAATGGTACTTTTTGGTTATTTCCGCAGCCTGACTTAGTGACACTTAAGTATCTAACACGGGGGACTTAAATTGAACTTAAATAGGTAAGTGTGCACTGCGAAAGTTGGCATTTTGTATCCTTTATTGCGCAATAAAGTGCCAATACTGCGACTTTGAAGCTGACCCCTAGTCATTCTTTATTTCTTCAATGTATTGAGGAAAATCATTATTTTGGGTGTTAGTTTGGATCATGCCTTTAAATTTTTAAAGATAATTATTGCCTTCAAATGTTGCCCATAGCTTAACAAACTCTTAAATGGTCCATTCTGCGGGTCCAATTTTCGACCACTCTTTCAACCATATCGCCCGGTATTCAATGAATAAGACGAGTTATGTTGGCTTTCAAAACTTCAATTCTTTAAGTGTTTATCGATGTAAACAAGAAAGTAATCCAATGGTGTCATATCACAAGATCTTGGTTGCCAATTAACGTTTTCCTCAATAAAGTGATTGATTCGTTAAAGGCCTTCCACTGTGTATTAATACATGTCAAAAAGTGGGAAACAAATCATGTAGAATAGTGTGGAAACGAAATATGGCAGCCAAGACTACACAACCCGACATTCTATCCCACACGATTTGACATGTTTTAATACATGAAGAATTTTAGGAATGGTTCTTATTCTATCCCACATTCTATCACACTTTTTTAGGTTAATGTAATGTACTAATACAATTATTATAAGTGTGGAAGTAAAATATGAAAAGCCATTTCTTTCCCACAAATTTGGCAGTCGCGTGGAATTCTTTCGCACTTTTAATTTGATAGGTATCACTGAATTCGGAAATAAGTTTCTACGATTAGTGGAAGTCTGTTCGTGATGTAACGGCAATGACTACCGAACACTGAATACACAAAAAAAAACGTCATATAGACAAGCCAGTTGACAAATAAGAACTGTCAAAACATCCCCAGTGAAAAAGGTACCTCCTATTAGAGCATTCTGAATGTGTTACTAAAAATGTCGGAAATATGAAAATTCCAGAGTTTAGCGGTAAATCTTAGAATTTTTCAATGTTAACGGCCGAAATGTTTTTTTTTTTATAATTCTTTCAACAGTTTTTTTTTGACAACAGTAGCTACTTTTGGTTTGTTAATTTTGTTTAATGGCCAACAATTTGTTCAGCTGATTTCATGTCTTCATAACAATTCAACAAAAATATAAATCCATCCCTGTAAATATTTATGAAATTATTATGAAAAAAAGTACCCTCCACAAACATACATTTTTTTGTTCGGTGTGTCGTAAGTGTTCGAAAAGGGATATTTTTTTGTTTGTATTGTTTTTTTTTTCATATAAATTGATTTCTGGTGATGCAGTCCAACAAAAGGAATTTTAAAATATATAAATTGTAAGCAAAATGCCAAGAGATGAGTAGTTTCAATTTCACAGAAAAGTTAAATGGCTTTTTTGTTTTTGTAGGAATAAATTTAAAATAAATTATAATAGTAAATTTGAGTTTCGGATTGCAATTCATAGTTTATACTGTCAGGAGTTTTAAATTTGTATTTATGCCAGCAATAGCTGGTGTGTTATTTAACTTTTATTTTCTTTATCTCTGAGGAATAAGTCTACATTAAAATTTTAAATAATTATGTTTATCATTTTTGTTATTCGTAATTTCAGGTTGGCGAATCACTAGCTGATATTCAGCATGATAACGATCAAACTAGCAGCGCATGCATGCGTATTACAATTGACCAAAGATGCATAGGTTTGTGTTTTATATTATATGCTTTATCACAACTTTACTTAACAATATCAACGAGCAGAAGCTTTTTGTTAAAATTAACCAATAATAATAATAGAAAACCTCTTAGAAGTATAATTCCAAGCAATAGACAAATACTAATAACAACAAATTTTTCATAACTACTGGTGAAAAATTAATTACAGTTGATAATTCAAAAACCAAAAAAAAAAAATTACCTACAAAGTAAAATAAAAAAAAAAAACAAAACACAATAATTATTACCAAAAAGGAAAAAAAATAATATGCAAAATAAAAACCTGTACATGTATATGTGTTTTTGTGTTTAACCGAACTCCTCTCTTAACTAAAAATAAATAAATAATAGAATTTCTACTTTCTTAATGTTAAATAAAAACAAATCATTTACTTTTACTTTCCTTTCTAAAAAAAAACAAAATATTCCTATATATTATGTTTATTTTTACTAAAAATAAATTAGTTAATTTCTTTTATTTTAATTTTAACAAACAAAACAAAAAATAGGTGATATGTAAATTTTCTTTAGTAATTGTTTTATTTTATTTTTTTTTATTTTATTTTAAATATTATTTAAATTTATTTTTTATACTTAATTATTATAAACAATTTTATATTTGTACAAACACAAAATAGTATAATTAATTTTTTTAAAGATAAATACTTGACAAAAATAAATAATAAAAGAAAAAGAAAAATTACAAAAACAAAATCTACGCCGAACTTGACAAACAAAATGTATAAAAGAAATGTATAAAAAGAATTCTTAAGCTAGAATAATAACCTAGAAATTGATGTAAGAATTAAAGTGACAAACAAAAAATAAATATAAATTCTAGAAATTACTGTGCCAACAACATTTTTTGTAAGATGAAAATTAGAGTAAACTCAAATAAAACAAAAAAAATCAATACGAAAGTATATAATAAACAACCACAAAACAAAAAATCAAATAAAAAACGATTATGGTTAAGGGTAGGTTTAGAAACCAAATAAATAAGACCTTAGATTAAGTTTTCTTGATGAACAACAACAATATGGGAATTTAAAAAAAAAAGTAAACAACTAAAACGGAATACGACGACATTAAGGATAATAATTAAGTGCAATTATACTTATAAAATTCTCAACATGATCACACGACAGCACTCTATGGAAAGAAAATAAAAAAAAAAACAGTTAATTTTATTGGTTAGAATCATAAAATTAAAAAAAAAAAACAAGGTAACAAGTTCTTTTGTATATGAAAAATATTTTTGTTTTTAAATATGACGTTCACTTACTCAGATGGAAGGGAAAGGATAGCTAAGCTTTAAAGTTTAAAGCCCTATTAATTTAATTTACAAACCCATATTGATTAAATGCTCGCAAACCTAAAACCTTGACGTAAAACCAAATGATGAGCGATAATAGGCGTGTAACACACACTGAACGCTCAGTGAGCGCTCAATAGGCGTTTTTCTTTTTTAATTCAGAGCAGAGTCTGAACTGTCAAGCAAAAAATTGTGTTTCTTTTTTACCTCTGCTCTTTACGTGCTCTGAGCTTGTTCAGAGCAAGCTGTATGAGCTCAGAATAAAATAAATGAGCACACCGAGTGGAATGCTGAACACAAGCATTTGATAGGTGAAATTGAAAAAAAAAAAGTGAAAAGCTTAGTGTTCAGGTGTGTTTCAAAAATAATTCTGAACGCTCAGAACCAGAACACGCTTTGTTTAGAGGATGTTCAGAGCATGCTCGATATGCTCGGACTCTGTTCACAACTCTTTTCTGAGCTCAAAAAGAAAAACGCCTATTCTCATACAAGTTTGGAAATAAAATTTCAACTTTTCTTTAAATATTTTGAAATTAATGGAAACGATTATAGGCGTGTTTTTAAGTGCCCTCTATGTTAGCTTAAAAAAGAATTCCATGTAAAATACAACAGCAAATATGCTTAGTTCGCGGCGAAAAACATATCTGCTTAAGAATTAAGCTAAAATAAAAACAGTGCTTCCATATACTATTTTCTACGTTTTTCCAATGAATTATCAACCAATAGCAAAAATTCATCCAAAAATTCATTAATTTGGCAGGTGGATCTTGAAGCACGGGTTGATCGTCAAAAAAATGACAGTAAAAAAGGTAAAAACCAAACATTTTGTATTTGTTCAAATATAATTAATTTAAAATAAATAAACCAATAAATAAAAGAAAGACCTGGTCCAGGGAGGAGATGTTTCTTTTAATTTATCAAAATTTTAACGATATTTTGTTTAATTTTTTTTTTTTTGCTGACAAACAGTTGACAGCCAAAATGTCAGAAAATGGCGGTGATCAAGAATCGATGCGATTTTCGTATCCATATACCTGCCTAGGTTTCTGAACAACCAAAACCAGATAGGTTACCTGAAAGTATGTTTCGACAAAATTCTTCGCTGTAATACAGTAATTTGAATTTTATTAGGTATATTGTTTTAATTATTTTTCCGAAGAAATCAAAGACACGACTCGACGACGGCAAACAAATGGCCACGTTCGGGTGGTAAGCAGATACGTATCTGAGATACGTTAGAATCTGATACATTTCGAACGACCAAAACCGGATACGTAACCAAACCAAATAAAACCAAGGAAATGAACAGATGAGATGTCAGCTGTTAGTATAATCCAAACGAATCCGAACATTTTTGGGATAGCTTTAGATTTCTTTTTGACATCAGCTGTTTGGCTCGTCAGCTGGTTTTTCCTTACGCATTACAACAACACGAACAAATCCAGATACCTTTGGTTACGTATCCGAACGCGGCCAATCTCAATTTTGCAGTCAGCAGTTTTTGACATTGCGCTTGGTATACAAACGTATACCAAAATTCTTCGGATAGTTATCACACGAAATTACAACAACACGAACCTATCCGGATAGCTCTACATAGGTTTTTGATCACGGCCAATGTCATTGTTATATTAGTGCTGCCAAATTCTTTTCTTAAGAAACGATGAGCGTTTTTTTGTGCCATTGTTTCTTCTTAAGCTAACATAGAGGGCACAAAAAAAAAGAGTATAATAGCAAAGTAATTCAATAGGTGTGTACCACAAACTGATCGCTCAATGAGCGCTCAGATTAACGGAGGCACAATCATTTGGATTCTCCGCTCTCTTTGAAAAACAACATGTGTTATTATTCTCATATAAGTTTAGAAATAAAATTTCAACTTTTCTTTAAATATTTAATTGTTAAAGCAAAAAAATGATTGAAATTGATGAAAATAATTATAGCTAATTCAATTAGTTTGAGTTTTCATCAACATTTCGTCTTTATTTTGTAATTATTTACCACTTTCTTATTTGCACACCCTCAAAAAATTATAACTTGGTTGTCAAACAAACAGCTGTTTCGACTGAGAAAAAAAATTGAGTAATGAATCCAAGAAATTTTTGGATCAGAAATCTCCGCAAAAAATCTCAGTGCTGGTACACGCCTAAAAATGTAATTTATGCTAAATTTCAGTCACAATAGCGTTATCCGTTTTGCTATTGTGATCGCCGCCGATCACTTCGGTTTGCCCAATACGTTAAGTCTCTCCCAAACCAACGCGAAAGTAGCGCGAAACATTCGCCGACAGCAGTTTTTGTTGTTATATAGCATTGTTTATTTGTCATTTTTGTAATCATTGTAAGCTTTTACTAAAGCCAAATTTTCAATTTTTTTTTCTTGCTTATAAGAACCAACTCTGAAAATTTAATCCAAATCGTTATACCTGTTTGTAAGTAACCAAGATACATATTAGAAAAGAAGGTGGGACAGTGGAAAACCACCGTTAAAAAACACCTTATTGCAAGGAGAGTAGGAGGTCGAGAATTTGTATATATTTTCGCTAATTATACCGGAAACGACTTGCAAGATGACAGCCTTCCATTTTTTGCATTTAAAATTCTCATTTAACTGTACTAGTTTGTTCTTATTAGAGAGTGTGAAAAACCAAATACAGAGTTATGTTTTGGTTTAGCCTGGACCCTCCCAAGGTATATGGTCTATTTAAAACCGCACCAGGCCTGTTTACAACTTAACCAGGACTTTGTATTGTGATTTCAGAATCTATTGAATTCTTTTATTTCGAGAGAGCCGTAGTACATACATACCTTTTATTTATAAAAACAATATCGATGATTCTGTTTTTTTATGAACCCATTTAAGACTTCCAATGTAAACCTGCCTGATGGATCAATGTACAATTATACATATGTGAATCATATAAAAGCCTTTTTTCTAAACTCCTTTTACTTGCATACAAAGTATACTCACATTTTGTTACTGAAAACAGTTAATTAATTACACCAAAAAATGGTTTTAGTACGACGAAAATTAAGAAACATAACATAGTCTCAATACGTCAGAGTGCTTTACAAACTTTTATGTTAGATGTCTCTTTGACATAAGTTTCTCTACATAAAGTGTCATTTTTTTAGGTGTCTCCTTGCTGGCGCCATTCAAAAATAGGCACATATAACATGTTTTCACGTAGCCTACCACCTCTTTTGTCCTCGTTTTTACAAATGCAAAATAACGATGCCAAAAAGTCCACATAATCACATAACTTCTAACCTAAAAATTAAAAAAAAAGAAAAAAAATGTTTAGAAAGGACATTGCTCTCACATCTCCAGCTGTCATTTGGTATATGTTATCACTGTCTATAGGGAAGTCATACCTATCTTCTGTCCGTGTTAACCAAAAACTTCCATCGCTTTTTCCTACTTTATATATATACATAGTTAAAAAGAGAAGTCTAACAAAAAGTCATCAAATAAAAGTTAGTCGGGGGTTTTCTTTTTTTTTTTTACTGTAATTTAAAGTCCATAACGTGAAAATTATTTGCGCTAGATTTTTACCCTCACATTTTTTTTATATAGAATTATTCACTAGCCCTGGTCTTGTGATACTATTCTGTAGGTGGAATAATACCCTGTCATGCATCTGCCGTTTGGTAGTAAATTGTTCACGACTACAATAACCGTTGTCCTGCATTCAACTTTTTCATTTTTTTAGGTGCGCTTTGTGCTCTTTTTTTGTCATTTCATTCTGTTTAAGAGGTAAAATAAAAAATTCGACAATTTTTATCTGAGCATTATAAAATAAAACTTAAACATAAAAGCTAAAACAAAAATGCTTAAGCCAAAATATGTATAATGTACAATGCACATAGATGAAGTTTTATTGACATATGTATGCTAAGTAGAATTTCTTTAGATTTTTACTTATTTTTATTTCTTGATCTTGTATATATTGACTTAATTAAAATATGCAATTTCGTATTTAAAGATTTAACAGTGAATATTGAAGTTATTTTTTTCAAACAAAAGATTTAATTGCAATATGATATAAATTAAATGATTGTTGACCAGAATAAATTTAGAA
This sequence comes from Melangyna quadrimaculata, assembly GCA_949320155.1. Lineage (NCBI taxonomy): Eukaryota > Metazoa > Arthropoda > Insecta > Diptera > Syrphidae > Melangyna > Melangyna quadrimaculata. The sequence goes on along the minus strand of OX439483.1, from coordinate 201,238,657 downwards.
AATCGAGAATAAATTGCAAAATAAAATTTCCATGAAAAAAATTGTTCGCTATAACAATCACGAAGGCTGAATTTTAAGTTATCGGTAATGTAATTTCATAAATGGGTTGCCTCCTTTTGCAGACATGTTTTAGGTAGGTAAATCCCAAATTCAAACACCAACTCATTATTGCGTTGTTACGATTATCGAATTTGAAGGCAAAAGACTTACCTCAATATTAGTCCAGAAAAATAGCATAGCTGACACACGTAAAGAGTATATAGAGAACAAAAAAAAATCTTTATGTGAACTTATTTCACTTTAAAACTATCAAGCTGGTGGACTTCACCTTAAGGGTGCCATTAGAGGGAGTTTGAATTTTGTTCCAGGATAAAACATGAAAAGGGATTGATATCACACAAAATGGACTTTCGCCATTAAATCATATACCTATATAATATTATATAGCTCCTACGTTGAGTATTATAAGTTGGTGATGGTGTTCGTCAGCACCATGATTATGCCCATCAGATAGAACAGTTGCCTTCGTCATCATTGTGTCAGCTTTCAACAGACATGATTTTACAGCAAATCGAAGACAAAAGAATGGAATAAATAAGGAGTGAGTGAGTTAGTGAGGATTTTTTTTGTTTTGTTTTCATTTTAGAGAAATGAATACCTATACGTACCTAGATATAAGCTACCCTGTTCCAAGTTTCATAAAATGGTTCGCTTTTTATTCTTGGACTTTTAACAAATCATCGGAGACAATTTGTCATGGCACTAACCTAACGTATAATTTTTCATGAAAACAAAAAAAAACTATAAATGCTTTGAAACTTTGTTGAAAACTAATTTGTCATAATAAAATAGAAAATTAAATCTATAGTAATAAAAGTAAAAAAAAAAAAACAATAGATCGAACCATAGTTTTATTAAAAAAGAATATAGAATTGCAAAAGTTTGCATTTGATAAATTCAAAAATTCATAAAACTTTACAGAACTATTTGTTTTGTGTCTTTGGCATCATTTGAACTTAAAGACAGAAAGCTGAATATAACATATTAAAAAAAAAAGAATCTAAATGGACCGACAGTAAGAAAAAGAACAAGGAGTCATTAGGTAGGTGTTTATAAAAGCTCGAACTTATAATTTTTCTTAGATTTTTGTTTGTTGAGCCCTGAACTCACCCTGGCTAGCTAATTCTATGTTTTCTGAAATTTAGGGACGCCCTGAACAAGGGATGAAGTATAGATCTAAGTAGGGTTTTTGCTGGGTCGAGCTAGAGATAACAAATTGAGTGTCAAAACTGACATGAGTTCATTTGTTTTGTTGTGGACTCGTGTTCTTTAATAAATTGTTTGAATTATAAATTGAAAGAATACAAAAAACTGAATTGAACTGATAAATATACATAATTTAAAATCCGTCCAACTTACATGCACCTTAGAAATGACTGCAAGGAGCACATGGATGGTTTTTTTGAGAACCGAAAAACCCAGTGGCCTGATGTTTAGGATGGCTAAGCGACCCGTTTTCAATTCGATATCTACTTTTCGACTCACCACAATCTGCTCAATTATTTTTGATTCACATTAATGCGGATCTAAAACGAAAGAAACGAAAACGAATTAATGCTGTTTTCCTTTGGTTTCACTCATTCTGAAATTCAATGGAACAGTCCAAGATGGTTCAACTCAATTCTGGGGTTTGGTATCTGTATAGGTGAATAGTCAAATAAAAATTATTTGCTACCGCACAATAAGTGAAATGTAAAACACGAGTGTATCAACTCAGAACTTCCAAATAATAATTTTTGTTTGATTTTTTCTTAATCTGTTGATTAAAATTTACCAAAAACTTTGATTTTGGATACAAATTAAATTAAAATGGAAAATTAAAAAAAAACATGAAGTACATTGCAGTTTGTTGTGACGTATGAGTTTGAACGCATTAGTGCTTCTTGAGGGGATTCTGATTTAAATCAAGAATCGAATTTCTCTTCTCAGAATCGTCAGAAGCGTATTTTGTGTGCCAATGGAATGGTTTCAGAAGACTCCCGGACGCTTCTGGACGCTTCCGGGCATCCAAAGGAAAACGGCATAAATAATACGAAACCTCAAATGCGCCACCTACGAGGCCGTTTTATTTCTTCCTCCGCAACTCAGATTTGTTCAAGTGGCTTTAAAGTCGCAAGCTCAGAACATAGTGTTCGGACGAAAACAAGCGAATGCATAAGATCATATGGTGTGCCCATTTTATTGATTTCTTGATTTTTCGTTAACTTCTGCTTTCGGAAGTGAAGAACGCCCCCGAGTGCAGCTCAAAGGAATGAAAAAAAAAAAGAGAAAGATTGAAAGCTACTTTTCATTGGTTTCGGACTATTAAGGATCTCCCAAACCAATGCGACGACCAATGTTGACGACGAAGAAAACAAAAACAACAACACGTTGTTGCTCGACAATGAATGATTCACATTAGTTTGGGAGATCCTTTAAAGTTCTACCTTAATAATTTACGAAAAGTAGCTTTCCTAATCGTTGAGTCCAATTTATTTTTTCTTGTATAAACTAGATTTTTATTCACAACTTTTACCGCCCTAATCGCGATTTTATAGTTACAGAATATGGTCAGAGTTTTTTTTAGCTCTCTGAGATACAATATGAGCCTGATTGTACGGTTCGTTTTTTCGTTCGTTTCATCCTTCGTGTTTTTGAGAGGCACGAACGCGTATGATTACATTGTTCGCGAAAATACGAACGTACTTCGTTTCGTTATTTTGACGTTCATGGAATTTGGGGTTGTTTTGTGAGAAAATAATCAGCAGTAATAAACAAAAATATTTTTTGATCACTTATTTCTCAAATGCATCCGTATATTAGGTATAACCAACTACGAAAAATAATTTTCCAATTCAATCATTTTTTATAAAATCGTTTTTGCTAACATCGAGGAGCATTGTGGTTTCCAAATCGGGAACGTCAAAAGTTCATCCAGAAAAAGTATTGAAATTTTCATTCCTGCTTTTGTTACTTCTTTCGTCTACATTTCTACTCACCTCACCCAATCATTCAGTAGTAGCCCGTAGCGTAATGGCAGTGCGTTCGACTGTCACGCTGGAGGTCTGGGTTCGCTTCCCAGCCTCGTCCACCTAAAAAACTAAAAAGTTTTTTTTCAGGGCTACTGCCTCTTGCGAGGAATTGACAAATCCTCCAAGAGTATCACTTGTCACGCTTAAGTGTTTCTCGTCCAGCCGTTCGGATTCTGCATAAAATTGTAGGTCCCTTCCATTCCTGTCGACAGGCGCACACAAGAATGGTTGCGAGTTGTAAGTCACTAGGCCCTGGTTCTTCACGAACCGTTGTGCCACCCGATTAGATTCACCCAATCATTCAAAGGGACGAAAGACGAACCAACCGAAAAACGAATCGTGTAATCGGGAACTATATGTACATAATATATCATATCTGAACACGCCTGGTTGTTAAAGTCACATTAGGCGTATACCATCAACTGAGCGCTGCGAGCGCTCAAGGATTTTTTAAGTGAGACAAAAAATCTCAACTGAGCACTGAGATTTTTTGCGAAGATTTCTGATTTCTGAAAAATTTCTTGGATTTACTATTCAATTTTTTTTTCTCAGTTGAAACAGCTGTTTGTTTGACAATCAAGTTATAATTTTTTGAGGGTGGTAAATAAATACAAAATAAAGACGGAATGTTGGTGAAAACTCAAACTAATTGAATAAGCTATAGTAATTTTCATTAATTTCAAAAAGTTTTTTGCTTTAACAATTAAATATTTAAAGAAAAGTTGAAATCTTATTTCCAAACTTGTATGAGAATAATAACACATGATTCTGCCTCCGTTAATCTGACATTGAGCGCTCAATGAGCGCTCAGTTTGTGGCACACGCCTAATGACTTTTAGTTAATTTAAATCATTTTCCCACGAAAATTCGTTGGGTAATTTTATCCAATTTCCCGTAAAGATTTTGGCAAGTCATTAACCAAATAGTAAGCTTACTCAAATGGTAAAATTATTTAGTGTTTTACATCGTTGTATGAATACCCTTTATAGTATCTTTTAGTCTTACGCCATTTAATGATTACTTAAATGCACTTTAATTTCCTGTATTAATTTTGTTCAAGTTGCGCCTGCATTTATATCAGTTCAACTGATAATGCAATTCGCTCTGGGATTTATTCACTTAATCGTCTGGAATTGTCATTATTTTAAATTTTTGAATACCCCCTAAAATACCCTTTTCGAATAAACCCCTCTAACAATTTCCAATAGTTATCAAATGCTAATTATAAAAAAAACTTGAAATCCGATGTTTAACACATCGATTGATTTAAATGTTATTTATTGAGAATGATGCAGACTCTTGTGAATAACACAAATATTGATAATTTTTATTATTTAGTATTATATAATTAATAAATTTAGTTAAAAACAGAATAATTAATTTCAATACTTATCAATATTAATTTGAAAATAACTGGCCATCCCAATATTGGTGATTCTTTCTTTCATTTCTTGTACTTCTTCTGGGATTTGAATAATTTAAAACAAATATTTTTCAATACAATTTTTGCCCCCTTTTTGTTGCCACAATTCGATCTTAACTTAGAATATATCGAATATTTGTGTAGCCAAATTTAAAAGAAAAAAGTTTAAATTCGCCAATTAAGACTGTTTATTCATTAAATTAAAAACAATTCTAAAAGGTATATCTATGAAAATATAAATCACAAAAGAAAATATAAATATGATCATAAAGTCAAAAATTAAAATTAATTAACGAAAAATAAATTAAAATTAATTAAAATATAAAATTAAAAAAAAAAATATTAATAACAAAATAACCACTCTTAATATATTTATATAAAAAAGTTCCTGGAAACGCACAAAAAAAATATAACAAAAATTGAGTTAATTCAAATGAAATTTTCCTGAATGCGTTTTGAAAATTGTTTTATCTTTAGAAAAAAATAAAAACTTACAAAATATATATTTACCGTTAAAATCATAAGAACATAATTTTCTTATTTCTTTCTCCATATCGTTTGAATGTCAATAAAAATTATAAATACAAATTATAATATATTAAACATGAATTCATGCATATCCTTTATCCTTAATTACTGTTATTGTTTTGTATATGTTTTATCATTATAATTCGATGTTTTTTTTTTTTTTGTTTTTATGTTTGTTGTTAAATAAATAATTGTATACAAAAACAAAATAGACAAATTAACGTTTAAATTGCAATTTTTTTCCATATCAAAAAAGAGAAGAACACTTATTAATAATAAAACAAAAAATACTCAGTCAATGTTGTTTGGGTTGATTATTATGTTTGTTCATATTTTTAAAGAAAAAATTAATCAAAAAAAAAGATTTATGTTATTGATTTTAGTGAACAGCTTATTGAATTACTTTGTCTGTATTCAAAAATTATGTGTTCTAAAATTTATATTTAAATATATGTATATCTATATACCTACCTATTTATTAAACAAAAAATATTAATAATATACATACATAGTTTTACCAATAATTATCTTCCATGTATTTTGTGATTGTTTCATGTTTTTTTTTTTTGTCATAAGAATCTTAAATATCAAAAGTTGAATTAGGAAAATTCCCTCCAAAAAATCAACGATAAATAAAATTATGATAATTAAAAAAAAAAAAAAAATAGAAACACAAACCATATTAATATTTTATTCAAGTTGTATATACATTATGTATATTGAAAATCTAAGTACATTTTTTATTTAAAGAAAACTTATAAATTTTAATAATTACATTGTTTTAGAGCAAAACTATAAAGCTTATTCTGCTATCAGTTCTTCTTTTTCAATATCTATCCACCATTCAACTTAATTTAGCTTTTTTATAAAAACTTGTTTTTTCTGATCTTATTTTTCTCAGATTACGAAATCAGAGGTTAATACAGAAAATATTATTTGCCCATTATTGTTTATTTGTTTGTGTAATGTTAATTTCAAATTTTATAGGAAGCACATTATGGCTGATACTTTCAAGAACAAACATTTTTTATTTTGCACTTATACTAAATGACTTGCAACACAATATTAATTTTTTGTACATATTCAAAATAAACATTACAGTGTGATATAATTGTATGTTACATGCCAAACACCACAGGCATAGTCCGGGGGATACCAATTCTTCGCGAAATTTCTTATAGCGCCCAGTAAGTAAGGTAAATAGTTTTTTTCGGCAGATCTGTAGATATAACTAAAATTAAAAATTGGCAGCAATGATGATTCCAGTGACAGTTAATTTAACTTTAAAACTTTGAACAAATTCTTACAAACAAAAAAAAAAAACTGATTTTAATAAACTCGGCAAAAGAGGTATTTACCATTTTCCGAATAAAGGCGTTCGGTGCTTGATAAAGTTTTCGAAAATAAGACTTCCAGATTGCGCTACATTAGCTCATCCTGCAAGAAATTTTTCTTCCTGATCAGAAAATTCAAAACTGTAAAACTTTTCAATAAACTGAACTACCCTGTACTGTTATTTAAACAAAAAAACCTATACAACAAATCGTAAATATCCATAGTACACAATTAAATTATTTATCGAATTTTATTGTTTCTTATCGAAATATTTGTTGAATTTTATATTTTTTATGATGTTTCAATAGCAAATGATAAATGTTTACACATTCGTGCGCAGATATACCGTGCGTTTTATTGTTAAATTATTTTTTTTTAGCTGCAGGGAAATATGTATAAAACGCATGGAAATGTACATACTTTGCCCTTTTTATCTTTTGGAATAAATTCACATATGATTCAGTGAGAATAATTTATAACAAATTAAAGTATGTGGAATTGTTTTCCAATTAAAATTTTAAAGAGTTAAGAATATTTGTTTTTGAATTTGGATTGTGTTTGCTCTCCTGAGTCCCGAATCATGATTTGGATAAAAGAAAAATTATTTTTTTTTTATTGAATCGAATTTTCAAATAAACGATCTTATTTATTTAATGGTATTTTCCATTGATGAGAAAAATCAATTAACTTGTCAACAGTCATAATAAAAATGTTGAACATTTTTGCGTTCCATTGGATAAATAAGTTGATTTAATTTTGCAGATCTTGATAATTTCGGTAGATTTAATCCTCACTGTATTAACATCAATACAGTTATAAGCTCTCAGTTCGTGTTTCTTGATTGTTTTAATTTCGATTGTGAAAATTTTGTTCAGAGCATGATTTTTTTTGTATGTTATGATTCAGTCCTAAAATAACAAATAACACAATTTTAAATGATGTTCCATTCGCCTTTCAAAATTATATAAACGAGAGCTCCCACACTGAAAAGAGTTCCCATATGAACCGACAACAAATTTTACAACGAATGTTTCGCGTTGGTTAGGGAGAACTTATTTGATTTTAGTTCTTGTTTTATTATTTAAACCTACTTTCAAATTTATTCTTCATTTTTTTTTCATTCCATCACCAATGAAAACTGCATTTAAAATATGCATCAAGTTTAATAATAAATTATTATTAAATGCTTTATGTTTTAGAGGAAGAATAAATTTGTCGGTCCATTGAGTACAAAATTGAATAGTAGTATGACACTAACATGATTTAATTAAGTTGTACGTGACAAACATGGTTAAAACAACAATAAGAGTACCTATAACTCTGTAGAAAGTTGTAGCTTCCTATACATAATTTGGATTACCTATGTACATTATATACAATAGACTTGAAGTGATTTATATATATATATATAATTATTTCTATTTAAAACTCATGTTTTTGTAATGTTATAGAATTCAATTAAATCATTTTTAATAGGATTGTCATTTTATCATGCCCAAAATATATATAAATAGAATGTGTTATTAATAATGTTACGGCAAATGTTATGCATCTAATGGAAATAATTGGATCAAATCCTGTTTAAAAAAAAAAAGAACATAACATTGAGGAAAATGTAATCTCATTCGGAAATCCCCGCAAACACTTTTTCAGTTTTTGTTTACTACTTTTTACCTGTGCAATAATTGATTTTGTGATTTTAATTTAATGAACCCTTACCTAGTATCATACTAAAAATAATTTAACATCGTACTAAATCAACTAAAATTTTGTGTCTTTCGTTTTATATACATATTTTTAAACAGAAACTTGCGAGCAGCAGCGCACTATTCTCTTATTATTTTGTTTTTTTTTTTTTTCGCCAGTTACTAAAGTTTTCTCAATGATTAGCCACTGACAAGACAATTATCTTGTTGGCGCATGAGCGTCTTTCTTCTTAAGTTTAGAATAGTGCTCTGAATACAAGCATATGGAGCAGGTCTGGAATCCTCTGAACAGAGCGTGTTCTGACCGCCCTTATTTATCTTAAAGACACTTCCTCATCCGTCATTTAATGTTCGTTTGTATATTTGTTCTTTTTGTTAACCAAACATGTTCAGAGCTTTCTGTTTTATTTAAAAATCACATTTGAGCACATTTTCGTCCACCATTTCAATTAGTTTTTATCTTTTACTATACTACTTATGTTCCCTTTTTAAGTGTGACATTTGATGTGTTTGGCTTTTGCTCATACTGCTCATAGAGTATGCTCTGAACATGTTCCGATCATGCTCTGAACGAAAAAAGAAACAAAAATTTAAAGCTCTGAGCGCTGTGAGTTAAAAAGGAAATACAATTTTTTTTTTGACAACTCAGGCTCTGCTCAAATAAGACCCCGATTACATGATTCGTTATTTCGGTTGTTTCGTTTTTTTTTTACAGATTTTGTGAGGGTGTAGAAATGTAGAAAAACGGAAGTAAAGAAAGCACGAATGTAAATTTCAAGACTTTTCTGGTTGAACTTTGATGTTTCTGATTTCGCAGCCACAATGCTCCTCGATGTAAGCAGAAAACGATCTAAACAAAAATTACCTATTGAATTGGTAAATTGTTTTTCGTGTTTTAATAAATGTACGTAGTTGAAGAGTTTATTTGAGAAAAAAGTGATTTAAAAATATTTTTAATTATTTTAACACATTGGGCCCTATTGCGGTCGTCGATCGATAATCGCTAACGAGCAATCAACAATCGACAAATTGAGAAATCGGTATTGTGGTTGTCGATTGCGTTCGACAATTATCGAAAATCCGATCGCTCGTTGTCGACCGCATTTTTGTGATCGACTGGGTCTATTCAACAAGTAAAAAATTATCTAGAGAACAAAATGTGAGTGTTTTTATTTAAAAAATGTTTATTTAAAGGGTGATTTTTAAAGAGCTTGAGAACTTTTTTTAAAAAAAAAACGCATAAAATTTGCAAAATCTCATCGATTCTTTATTTGAAACGTTAGATTGGTTCATGACATTTACTTTTTGAAGATAATTTCATTTAAATGTTGACCGCGGCTGCGTCTTAGGTGGTCCATTCGGAAAGTCCAATTTTGGGTAACTTTTTCGAGCATTTCGGCCGGAATAGCCCGAATTTCTTCGGAAATGTTGTCTTCCAAAGCTGGAATAGTTGCTGGCTTATTTGTGTAGACTTTAGACTTGACGTAGCCCCACAAAAAAAAATCTAAAGGCGTCAAATCGCATGATCTTGGTGGCCAACTTACCGGTCCATTCCTTGAGATGAATTGTTCTCCGAAGTTTTCCCTCAAAATGGCCATAGAATCGCGAGCTGTGTGGCATGTAGCGCCATCTTGTTGAAACCACATGTCAACCAAGTTCAGTTCTTCCATTTTTGGCAACAAAAAGTTTGTTAGCATTGAACGATAGCGATCGCCATTCACCGTAACGTTGCGTCCAACAGCATCTTTGAAAAAATACGGTCCAATGATTCCACCAGCGTACAAACCACACCAAACAGTGCATTTTTCGGGATGCATGGGCAGTTCTTGAACGGCTTCTGGTTGCTCTTCCCTCCAAATGCGGCAATTTTGTTTATTTACGTAGCCATTCAACCAGAAATGAGCCTCATCGCTGAACAAAATTTGTCGATAAAAAAGCGGATTTTCTGCCAACTTTTCTAGGGCCCATTCACTGAAAATTCGACGTTGTGGCAGATCGTTCGGCTTCAGTTCTTGCACGAGCTGTATTTTATACGGTTTTACACCAAGATCTTTGCGTAAAATCTTCCATGTGGTCGAATAACACAAACCCAATTGCTGCGAACGGCGACGAATCGACATTTCACGGTCTTCAGCAACACTCTCAGAAACAGACGCAATATTCTCTTCTGTACGCACTGTACGCATTCGTGTGGTTGGTTTAATGTCCAATAAAGTAAACTGAGTGCGAAACTTGGTCACAATCGCATTAATTGTTTGCTCACTTGGTCGATTATGTAGACCATAAATCGGACGTAAAGCGCGAAACACATTTCGAACCGAACACTGATTTTGGTAATAAAATTCAATGATTTGCAAGCGTTGCTCGTTAGTAAGTCTATTCATGATGAAATGTCAAAGCATACTGAGCATCTTTCTCTTTGACACCATGTCTGAAATCCCGCGTGATCTGTCAAATACTAATGCATGAAAATCCTAACCTCAAAAAAATCACCCGTTATAAGTAAAATAGGTATATTTAATTATTATTCTTAATGCAGGGCGAAACAAGTTTCAACAAAAAACTGATAAGAGCTGAGAGCTGAGCTCCTGAGAATCTGAATTTTGCAGAGCAATTTTTGTTCGTTTATTTTGGGCATACATTCACTTCTTTTAAGGATGCAAAAGATTGAGCCAACCCAATGAACTAGTCATTTCCCGCACTTAATTGAAACTTTACAAAACGAGATATATAAATAAACAATCCAGTCTGAAAAAAATCGATCTGTCAAACGTCAAAGTATGAATAATTCACAATTTATACTTTTTCATTCACAATAACTCATATACTAGTCGATCAAGTTACACAATACCGATTGACAAATCAGTCGATGGTGATGATCGTTGAAAGTGCGATCGCTGATCGACAACCGCAATAGGGCCCATTATTTTCCCACAAAACAATTTTCAATAAAATCATTGAAGTACTATCATTCGTTATTTTTATAATTGAATTTTGTTCATCAACATCTGATGTTATTTAATGGCAGCTCGCTGTCCAACGTGTTAAATCATCTTTCTCACTGCCTTCATTTAAGTAACGTTGGTCATTTAAGTTTTTTTCTTTTTTGACCTCCAGCCTCCACACTCTAAACCTCAAACCGTGGTCTGTCTTGAGAGTGAGCACATTTATTTAAGTAACCGTTCAATGTGTGGGCTGAACTTATATTCCAACTAAGGGGCCAGTTATAGCTATCATTGAAAACCATCATTGAAAATATTAATTGTCAGTTTTGAGAGATTTTGAAGAAAAAATGAATGATTATTTTGATGCCAAAGTAAAGCTAATTGACTTAATAATTATTTCTAGGTTAAACAAAATTCAATTTGGCACAACTTTTCTCATAAAATTACTTTTAATTTTTCAATGATGAACTACCTTACCAATGATCATTGAAAAAATTCAAAGTTACTTTATGGGGAAGATATGGGTCAAAATTATTTTTTTTTTGGAGGAGAATTAATTTTGAACACCGATGAACTAACAGGAGAGGTCAATCACTTTGCACACATTAAATTATTTGTTGTGTTAAGAATTACATGTGAGCAGAGGAATGTACATATAATTGCTAACACACAGTTCTCCTCCGTTAATTAACAGGGATGATAATTTAAAGTTTATAAATCAGGCTCGATAACTGTTTCATCAAGTAAGGACTACCATCCTGGGCATTCTGCAATCCACCGATCGTTCGGGATGTTTTATATGTGATGCCTTGAAACAGATATACCAAAATATTATGTATTGCATTTACTTGCTCAGAAACCCATATAACATAGATGAGTTTGTTTTTATTTGTGTCTAATCAAATGACAATAGAGAACAATTATTCAAAAATTATATCAAAGAATATTGTTCTTTCCTTTATTTTTAAATATTTCCTTTTATTTTTACATATTTTTGTTTTAAATTTCGTTTACTTAATTATGTAAAATAGATAAAAAAAATGCATTTAAAATCCTTTTTTTATTGTATTATTATGCATAGTTAATGCTTAGATTTAAGGGCAATAGTACTTTTTTAATTACCTTCGTTTTATCTTTGTTTTAAATAGAACATTATATTTATATAAAAGAAACGAAAAACTAATAAACCTTATATTCAAAGCCAAAAACCAACATTAAAAACAAAATAAAAAGAAATTAATAAATCTAAGAATCAATAGTAAAATATACCGTTTAAACAAAAAAATAATAGTATAATCTTAACAATAACATAATTGAAGAAAAATAAATTACATTATAAAAATAAGCATTTGGGGGTATATTTAAATATAGTAACATAAACAAAAATAGAGTAAGACAAAAAAAAAAGTCAAACAAAAAAAAACTCGAAACATCAATCATAGGAAAATGGAAAAACAAAAAATGCAATTTAAGAAATTTTTTTTACGAAAGAACATAAAAATATTTCCTACCATATAAAATATTTTAAAACAAAGTATAGGTACATATGATTTTCACAAAAAAATCGTATTTAGTTCTTAAGTATATATCTAATTGTAAAAATAAAACAAAATGGAATATCTAATATATGAAATTAAAATAAGTCAAATACGAAGTAAATATCATGTAAAAAAATAAAATTAATAAATTCGTAAAAATATGTGAAATTAATAAAAAACAAAAAAATTAAAGTTAAAGTTTAAACAAAAAAAAAAAACAAAAGTTTTCACAAATAAAAAAATTAAACAACATAAAATTGTCATCGTTTTATTCTTATCAAAAACATCATAATATTTCTGTGATCGCTACTAAAAACAAAAAAAAAAAACAAAAATATATAAAAATTTTCAAAAACAACAATCCGAAGCTCGAAGTTTAGAAAATATACTATATAATCGTTGTTTTCTGGGAATTTTTTTTCTTTCCTTGCGCGTGCACACATTTTTCTTCAGCATTGTCTCTGCAATTTTCCTTGAAGTTTAAAAGAAAACAATTTCAATTCTTTTCTTCTAAATTCAAAATTACTATTAAAACACTGGTGAGTTAAAAAAAATCAAAATTTGTAAAACTTTGTTTATGTTAGTGAATGTTACATTTATTGTTTTATGGATGATAGTATTTTTTTTTGTATTGTTTTTAACATTAACCATTGAATTCCTGGCTCCGGGACATAAGAATCTTTTTATTTCTCATATTAAATAAAACTAGTTTTTAAAAGCTTTTCACAAAAATTTATTTATTATCATTTAACAACAACTCCTGGTGCAACTGTCATTTTCATACTTTTCATGTTTTTAATAAAATAATACCAACAAATCTGTCACGATTTATTGCACGTATTGGTACAAATGACTACTACATTCATAAACTCCATCACAACTTAACTGTTATTTTCCAACATTTTGCATTTTTTTGATTTTCTTTAAAATTGTGATTCCCATTAAATTAAGCAAACACAAATCGAACATTTTTACAAGAATTGAAATTATTTCCAAAATGTTTTCGTTAAAAAAAAAAAACAATTCAGTATATTTTTTAAAAAGCTAAAAATTAATAAATATTTTTGGCCTTTAAACTAAATAAAAAAATCTGTATTGTTGTTTTCCTGGCTCTCCTTTTTTTTTTTTTTTTTTTTGTTTTTTAGTAGCGAATTTTTTTGAGTATACCAAAATTTCTTTAAATTTTTTGTTTTAATGTATAAATGTTACCTTACTTATTGGTGTCAAGTGAAATAAAATTGTTATTATGTTTATATTAAAAAAAAAAATATAGAAGAAGATATATTCATCCAAATCGGTATATATGTAATGTTGAAAGTTTTTATTCTTATGCATGCATTTATTACTAAACAAAATAATATTAATGTCTGTGATGGCTGTATAACTACTAATAATTTTTCATACATTTAAATTTGTATAGTTTTTTTTTTTAAGTAACGCTTTTTTATATTGAATAAGAGTTAATTAGATTGAATTTTAATTTTTATTAAATAAGAGCTTATTGAAATTTGAACTTACGAAATGGATAAACAATGGAAATTAAGTCCGGTTAAAACAACACAAAAAAAAAAAAACAAAATAAACATTATTTTAGGTATTTTCGCGGGGACGCTTTGAAATTTAGTTTGGAAAATTTATTTCGTGTGAGATATTAAAAAAGAAAATACCCTTAAAAGTTTAAATTAAATTTAAATTAAATCCACCAAAACCGTTTAGATTACCTGCTTATAAAAAGTAAAATTGATCTATTTGGTGACTAAAACTTCGTTTAAATTTGTACGACATGACGTGACGTCACGCGTCGAATACATTCGTCCCTATCAAGGTTTCCTTTGGACCAAACCTATCGGTGCATCAAAAATCCTTCAATTCTTAAGAAAACGCAGAACTTTTCGTTCCGACGGATACCTCGTTGGACTATGGCAGTTTATGTCAAGTACCTATCTCCCAGTGGATGGCGTGATAACACGATTCCTACCGTCTTTCCTTTCAACATTTTCACCAAACACCATCAAATTGCTTCAATTTAACTGAAATGTAGCTTACTATCTCAATCTTTTAAGATCTGACCTACAGAAGTGAAGCTACCCATATCGCTTTTCACAGCCTTTTGAGCAAACTATCTAAAAATAACACGGCTACCACCATGTCTCAACCGTGTTCCAATCATTGAACATTCTTTTTTACAGAGGGTTCCGGCGCACCCCATATGTATTCTAGGAATAGGTATGTTTTTCGTGCCTTGGAGTCACTGTCACCCTGAGTTCGTCCCAAAATGTTCATTTAAAAACTAACTAATAGCCCTTCCACACTGTGTATTAATACATGTCAAATTGAAAGTGGGAAAGTATTCCAAGCGACTGCCAAATTTGTGGGAAAGAAATGGCTTTTCATATTTCGCTTCCACACTTGCTTGTATTAATACATTTACCTTAACCTAAAAAAAAAAGTGTGATAGAATGTGGGATAGAATTAGAACCATTTCTAAAATTCTTCATGTATTAACACATGTCAAATCGTGTGGGATAGAATGTGGGGTTGTTTAGGCTGGGTGCCATATTTTGTTTCCACACTATTCTACATGATTTGTTTCCCACTTTTTTGACATGTAGTAATACACAGTGGGCTAGTGTGGAAGGCCTTTAACCCTGAAGAACAAATTATTATGTTTTTTGATCCTGGGTTCCACACGAGGTAAACAAGGGGACAATGCATCCTTAAAAAGTTCGGTTTGATTTGGATTTTTGGCCGGTGGCGGCGTCTTTGGTGCGTACTTTTTTAAATGCGACAAACAATATCAATATAAAATGGTAGTACTACAGTCTAGATTATTTTTCTGTGGCTCTGCTTAGAGCTTAAAATAGAAAACTAACCAGCCCTATTCTTATTTAATATACTAAAACGCCGTGGCTCTAGAAGCGAAAATTGGCGTTCCAGAAAAACAACTAGAACCTATGGTGAAAAGAGTGGAGATAGAAGGTAAGAAAGGTTTATTTTTACTTTATGGCCGATTGTCGTTTCCAGATTCATGGCATTTTTGTTAAATGCCTTGCGGCATAAGGGTGAATATATATCATTTTCATCTTATTTCGCCTTATGTCAGTATGACATCTACCATGATGGTTTTTTTTCGAGACGGCTTATGTAAACTAATGCCGTTTTTAATTGGACGTCCGGAAGCGTCCAGAAGCGTCCGGGAGTCTTCTGAAACCATTCCATTGGCACAAAAAATACGCTTCTGACGATTCTGAGAAGAGAAATTCGATTCTGGATTTCAAATCAGAATGCACTCAAGAAGAACTAATACATTCAAACGTCACAACAAACTGCAATGTACTTCATCTTTTTTTTAACTTTCCAAATTTATTTAATTTGCATCCAAAATCAAAGTTTTTGGTAAATTTTAATCAACGAATTAAAAAAATCAAACAAAAAATATTATTTGGAAGTTCTGAGTTGATACACTCTTGTTTTACATTTCACTTTTGTGCGGTAGCAAATAATTTTTATTTGACGATTCACCTATACAGATACCCAACCGCAGAATTGAGTAGAAGCATCTTGAACTGTTCCATTGGATTTCAGAATGAGTGAAACCAATGGAAAACGGCATAACAGCCCTATTCTGCTGTTGTGAGGCTCACAGGTCACAATTTTTTGTGAGTTTGTTTTTGTATAATGGCTAAAACAGATGTGCAGCGAGTCTGCACGCATCTATGCATGCAGAACTGCACACGAAACACATGTACATAGTTTCTGACATTCATGATGCATAGTTATGTCAAACAATTACATGGAAGCACAGCGTTGCCGATGTGACACAATAGTGTTGGAACGAGATTTTCTTCGTTGGACGATGATGGGAGGATGGCAACGCCGACTTCATGGATTCTTAAAAAAAATCACCAACACACAATTTTTTTGAAAGAATGGCAGGTGATGTCAGTATGAGTAATGGCAATACCAATTATTTAAGATTTTTTCTTTGCTGTTGTGGCTGCAATGGCGCTGCGCAGCAAATTTAGAAATAGAGATATCATGCAGCTCTCGAGTGAATCTGCTCCCATAAGGATCTGTGTAATTTAATTTCGCTGCATGGAAAACGCTGCACATCTGTTTAGCACATAAGGCGATCACAATTTCGGATTCGGTGGAGCCTCACAAGAACAACGTGAGTTGTGATCTGCCAAGGAGCAGATACTAATTTTTAAGTTTTTATGAGGCGAGACCACCACGAGTTATGAGGTTATTGTGACTTGTGAGGCATCAGTGAGGTTGCCAGAATAAGGCTGTAAGATTAGATTATATATTACACATGCTCTAAAAAAAAAAGGAAACAAAGTCGAAGCTCTGAGTGCTCTGAACTGAAAAAGTAACACCAATTTATGTTTGACATCTCCGGCTCTGTTCTAAGCTAACGAAAAACATACATTTTGTTGAATTAAATGTAAGTCATTTGATGCTATACACTATACGTATACACCAATACCTAACCCAAATGGCTATATTTTTTAATGTCCTGAACTCGTAACTTACCTCATAATTTACTAGATTGGCTCAGGTTTTTCAAGTTTAAAAAGGCATAAAACCGTATTTCTGACGTTACACCTTGCAATTGAGTTGTATCCACAAAACTCATTACAGCATCTGAAAGGACTAATCTTTGCCACAAAAATTCATTTTTGTTTGGGACGTCATGTACATTTTTATTCATTTCGTATTAGATTGCTTAATATAATATTCAAATACCTTCTTCCCCATTCCATATTATTTCCCTATTCCGAACATTTTGTAAATATTTGCAATAAACCATTTTAATTTTATGCATTTTATTTAATTCATGATACTAATATGTTGTTGTTTTTTTTGTTCCTTCTTTCTGAAATTATAGAGTGCAAGGATCCAACCTATCTTTTCAATGGCAAATGCTATACCACATGTCCTGAACAAACATTTCCCATAAGTGAAGTACATCCAACCGAACATGACGACAACGGTGACATATTCAGCGATCTCGATGCAACTCAGAAATATATGAATACAGCTCCAAGATTCGATGATCCATCATTAGGCGAGGGCAATTTAAAAAATATGTGCTCTATTTGTGACAAGAGCTGTCTTCAGTGCAGCGGTCCTAGCTCTTCGCAATGTACAGCTTGCTTTCCCGAGAGTCAGCTTAAAACACTGAATAACCTAGAAGGCTATTGTTATGTGTTTGCCGAGAGGAGTTCAGGTGATGATAGATCTGATTCTATGTCTAACTGGAAATATATACCAGCAGGTGTTTTACTCTTCTTCATTCCATCGGTGGTTGTTATTTTGATGGTTGCATCGGCAAGGATCAGTCGCAATAGATTTGGATTTAACAAGGAATATCCATATGACCGAGTAGAATATAGCTTAGGGACTGATGAAACTCAGATACTAACAGCAGAGGAAGAAGAAGATGTTGACACATCATATTTAACAAATCCTGATTATATTCTAAAAGGCGATGATCTTATTGTACCTAATAGGGAACAACCAATATCTAGATATAAATTGGTTGCTGATAGTGAGTGCTCTGATTCAGAAGAAGATATATTAAATTTTACAAAAACATAATTCCATTAGAAGAAAAAAAAATATATATTCCATTAGTTAAATTATTTTTATATATGCATATGAAAACTAAAATTTGGGTTGTAATTTATTGATCATGTTTAATTTATTGTTAAAAAATGTCACAAAGCTAGTGTCTTAAAACTATTTTTTACTTTAAAGTTTATACATATATTTTATACAAAAAAAAACGAACAAATACTTACAATTTTAATGTTATTTTAAGTGAAATTTTAGAGACAATAAAGTTTAATGTTTTTATCTTAAGAAAATAATTTGTTTTATTCGGGGAATTTACGTTCACATGTGAGAAGAAGATTTGCATCATATTCAGAAAATTAATAAGTGTTGTCCCTACTATGTATAACCGCAAATAAAGTCAAACAATCTGTGTTCCAACACTAAGATGCCAAACATAGAATACTTTTGGAAAAATTTCTTTATAAGCCCGAAATTGTAACTTAGGATGGGTGATTTTTGAGCAAAAGACTTCGTACCAATTTAAAAAAAAACGCCTAGGAAACTATATATGCTATTGAATATATTCAACAATTGCTTTCAAGGGTTTTTATTATTAAATGTGTTTTGTAAAAGAAAACGTTTTTAAACGGTCCCTCCAAAACCGGCCAGTATTAGTTCGGTTTTTAGAAAGATCCTTACCTACCTCCGGATTCTCCTTCATTAACTTGACTTCTTTTTGTTCCATGTAAGTCCAATTGGAATGCAATTGCTCCCTTTATAAAATGACGAGAAAAATATCTCGTCAATATAACTTATTTTATTTAATTATCTTATACAAATTGTTTAAACTTACATTTTTCGGAAGATTTACCCCTCCATGCACTTACACCAATACAATAATTTTAAGTTGTCACCACAATTTTTTTTTATTGTTTGAATTTATTTCGATTATGAAAATTGTGTTCCAGATATAAAGAAAGACATTTCTCATATAAAATGGAAGCAGCTTAAAACTAATTGGTAAATTTATGAAGCTCATTTTTCTCTTTTGAAAGTGCGTCAAGTGATGATAAGTTTTTTGAAGTTATGAAACAGTAATAAAATTAGACGAATACAATGACAAAAATAAATCAATTTGAAATGGCGTTCCATTCATCCAATTTTTAGATTGAAATCTGAATTTACCAATTGAAAACACCATTACATATTTTTATCTATTCACCAGGAAAAATTTGATCGACAAAAAATGACATTTAATTCAAATCATTCGAAAGTCAAAGTTTGCTTAGTTTAATGAACTTTCGATTGATTCTATGAACTTTCGAATCGATCCAATCTCAAAATGCAATTTTCTCGAATTCGACTAACTTTCGATCGAATGCGAATCTCAAAATAAGCATGATTATTTTTTAAGAGCAAATCTAGAAAACTCGAAGAAAAGTGATGATTATCTCTTTCTGAAAATGCAGGGAAACCCAGACATTGCGAGGGGTTTCGTGAAAGAATGTTCTAGTTTTCAGTTATGGATAGTTCTGGAAAAACTGATTAAGCGTTTTAAAAACCGCAATGTTATCCGAGGCTTGTTCGCGGAGCTGTAGGCATCCAAATATTTCAATGGTTTCAAAACTAAAAAAAAAAATTACTTTTAATGCAAATATACGAAAAACTAGACTTTGTAAAATTGTTTGCTTTGGATGAGCATTTGACAATACCATTTTTATGGGTGGTTAAATTTTAAGGGCCGATATTGAATGTGAACCACACCTAAAAGTCGAGTCTTTTTTCTGCATTTCATTTGACATTTCTCAATTTCAGACTAACTCAATTTGAACCATGGAAAGATACACAATCGAGCAACGCGTTAAAGTTATTCAGGCTTATTATGAAAATGGGCGTTCAAATCAAAATGCATACCGTGCACTTCGTGATTTTTTCGTCCAAATGTGCGTAACGGATGCGTTTTTTTGGTAATTTTCTACTGTACTATTAATAGAATGCCAAACAAAACACGGGTATTGTAAAGAGGAAACATTAATTTTTCTAAAACAGTGGAGATGTTTTCTAACAGACAGTATTTGTCTGCAGTATTGGAAAGTAAATTTTGCATTGCTGCCGAATTCCTGAATTTTTTAACTCGGGCACCTCAACTCGTCGTCGTGCCCAACAATTGCACCTCTCACGCTCGTCGTTGATGAACATTATGCATAAAGACTTGCATTTACACGCTTACAAGGTGCAATTGACTCAAGAACTAAAGTCTCTTGACCATTTCAAGCGTCGTCAATGGTCAGAATGGTGGGAAGAAATGGCAACAGTGGATGATCAATTTTCGAAGAAAATCATCTTCAGTGATGAGGCACATTTTCACCTCAGTGGATTCGTCAATAAGCAGAATTGCCGCATATGGGCGAATGATGATCCAAAAGTGATTGTCGAAAAACCAATGCACCCACTAAGAGTGACTCTTTGGTGCGGTTTATGGGCTGGCGGCATCACCGGGCCGTATTTTTTTCAAAATGAGGCCGGTCAGGCAGTAACTGTGAATTGTGTTCGCTATCGTGAGGCGATAACGAACTTTTTATGGCCCGAATTGGAAGATATGGATGTGGACGATATGTGGTTTCAACAGGACGGTGCCACTTGCCACACAGCTAACGAAACAATGGCTCTTTGGCGCGACAAATTCAATGGCCATGTTATCTCAAGTGGTGGCGATATCAATTGGCCACCAAGATCATGTAATTTGACACCGTTTGACTTCTTTTTTTGGGGTTATTTGAAAGCAAAGGTGTACGTCGATAAGCCAGCAATAATTCAAGGGCTAAAGGATGAGATAATTCGGCACATTAACGGCATAGAACCTCAATTATACCTCAGCGTCATCGAAAATTTGGACAATCGGATGGAGGTGTGCCGCCGAGGTTGCGGCGGCCATTTGGCCGATACTTTGTTCCATTCATAATTGAACCATACCAATATTATCATAATAAAAAGAAATGACAAGAATTTCCTAAATAATTTGTGTTTTATTCAAAATCAACATCGGCCCTTAAAATTTAACCACCCTTTATTTATGTGCGTTTCAATGGGTTCACGAGACTTTCGTGAAAAAATCATTTTCCAGGCTTTTTTTTTCAATCAAAAATCGATTTAAAAAAAGAATTGCTCAAATGAGTTAAATTTTGAACAATAATGCAAATGCCTGTACATTGTCTATTCAATAACGTCAACCGCAACCTCTTACGAGGTTTTATTGGAAAGTTATCGCCATAAAAAGACTTTTAGTTTTGGGTCGAAAATAATGGATTTACTTTGAAGCTAAGGCTTACTTGTTTCAAATAAGGATACTTGTTTCAAATAAGCGGAAATTGTCAAAAATAAATTGACACCCGGGCGTTAAAAGTAAAATGACGCCTGAGCGTTAAAAATAAAATGACGCCCGGGCGTCAAAAATAAGATGACGCCCGGCCTTCAAAAAAAAATGAAAAAAAATTGACGCCCGGGCGTCAAAAATAAAATGACGCCCGGGCGTCAAAGAAAAAAAATTACGCCCGCGCTTCAAAAAAAAATTGAACGTCAATTTTTTTTTGAAGCGCGGGCGTAATTTTTTTCGCCATAAAAAGACTTTTAGTTTTGGGTCGAAAATAATGGATTTACTTTGAAGCTAAGGCTTACTTGTTTCAAATAAGGATACTTGTTTCAAATAAGCGGAAATTGTCAAAAATAAATTGACACCCGGGCGTTAAAAATAAAATGACGCCTGAGCATTAAAAATAAAATGACGCCCGGGCGTCAAAAATAAGATGACGCCCGGCCTTCAAAAAAAAAATGAAAAAAAATTGACGCCCGCGCCTTAAAAAAAACTGACGCCCGCGCGTCAAAAATAAAATGACGCCCGGCCATCAAAAATAAAATGACGCCCGGGCGTCAAAAACAAATGACGCCTGGGCGTCAAAAATAAAATGACACCCGGGCGTCAAAAATATAATGACGCCAGCGCGTCAAAAATAAATTGACGCCCAGGCGTCAAAACTAAGGACGCCCGGGCTTCAAAAATAAAATGACGCCTCGGCGTCAAAAATAAAAGGACGCCTGGGCGTCAAAAATATAATGACGCTCGGGCGTCAAAAATAAATTGACACCCGGGCGTCAAAAATAAAATGACGCCTGAGCGTTAAAAATAAAATGACGCCCGGACGTCAAAAATACAATGACACCCGGGCGTCAAAAATAAATTGACGCCCGGGTGTCAAAAATAAAATAACGCCCGGGCGTCAAAAATAAAATGAATAAATTTATAAATATAAAAATATAAATTTATTTTTGACGCCTGGGTGTCATTTTGTTTTTGACGCCCGGGCGTCATTTTATTTTTGACAACAGGCGTCATTTTATTTTTGACGGCCGGGCGTTATTTTGTTTTTTAAGCCCGGACGTCATTTTATTTTTGACGCCCGGGCGCCATTTTATTTTTGGCGCTCGGGTGTCAATTTTTTTTTTTTTTTGACGGCGCGCCAGGACGGTGGTTTTAAAAACCGCAATGTCTGCCGATTACGGATTTGTAGTCATCCAAAGATAACCAAGGTTTCAAAACTCAAAAAAAAAAACTTTGCATGCAAATATTTCAAAAACTAGACATTGTATAAAGGTTTGCTTTAGATGCGCTGATTACATTTGACAATACCTTTATATTTATGTACATTTCAATGGGGGTTCCAGAGATTTTCATGAAAAAATTATGTTTTGGTGATAAGGCGTAGTCCATGATTTTTTTCAAAAATCGATTTGAAAAAAAAAATTGCTAAAATAAGTAAAATTTTTAATGAACAAAAATGCAAAGGCCTGTCCGTTCTCTATTCAACAACGTTAACCGGAGCCTCTTACGAGCCTTTATTGGAAAGTTATAGCCATATAAAGGGTCAAAAATAATGGAATTACTTTGAATTCAAATATTTTCCCAACCAGACTTCAAAAAATGTTTTGGTTTTCAGCTATGGATAGCTCCCAAAAAACAAAACTGATTAAGAATTTTAAAATACGCAATGTAGTAAGAGGCTTATTTGCGGAGATGTAGGCATCTAAAGATATACAAGCACAAGGAACAGTGTACTTTTTTTTTTTTTTTTTTTTTTTTTGTTCTTATTTGAAGTTCACTATTAGTCTAAGAAACATAGGATCGGACCAGGGACAAATTAATTCATGAAATTTTATTGCTGGTATCGACGCAGAATTGTATCCTCAACAACATATCCAAAGTCCCCAAAAATCCCCGAATTGGTTTTTTGTATAGACGCATCTTCTTTAGAGGTGGAAAGGGGAGGCAGGTGGGAGTTTGTCAAGCTGAAAAGATACATGTATCCTGTGGAAAGTTAATGTCATTTTTTGGGAATGATCACTTTTTTTAAAGTACAACAAGTAATTACCCAAACCCATTTTAAAATATTGGGATTTTAATGAAATTTGGTATAAATGTTTCATTTGGCATGTTTACTAAAAATCAAAAGAGTCCCCAAAAATATCTGTGGTAAAAGGGTGTTTTATTTAGGGCGAGATGTTAGTGCGTCATTATTACCATAACATTTATGAATAAGTTCTGACACTAATGACATTTGCTAAAAATATTAAATATGTCATGGTTTCCAAGTATCAAAAGAGTCCATTAAAATAACTTGATCCAAAGAGTTATTTTAAAGAGTTTCAGCCGTATTCATTAGAATCCGCTGAACAGATGAATAGTTATGCACTGCATAAGGATTTATGTAGCCACTATACAACGTTGCATAAATTGTTATGCATAAAATATTTTTCAACCCATTATAGTTATAATGAGCTTGTGTCAAAATTAGTACCATTAAGGAGGAATCTAGTACGTTTTACTTTCAAAACTGACAAAGGAGACCCAGCTGTGTGTGTGCTGTGTGAAAAATCAATAGAAGTAATTCTGCTGGCGATTGGATTCTTTTTGGTTTCTTATTCATTTCTTTTAATATTATTATAATTATCCAGTTACTTTGTTGTTTTTTGTCTTCGCAAATAAAATTAAAAATATTTGAAACAAAAAATACGTCGTTTTTGATTTATTCCATGAATTGTTCCATTCACTCACATCGTGACGTTTTTGTTGAGGAGAAAAATAAAAGGGTGGTGTTTATTTTCTAATGCTTAAAATTCATTTGTTTTTTGCCATGAAAGTGATGAAGGTGAATCTTTTTATAATTTTATTTAAATCACACATGCCGTCGAGCATTTGCAAAAGTTGTAAGATTTGATGGAAAATCTTTAAATTTTGCACATTTATTAAGCAGCTTCTATAAAATAACATGTACAAAAAAATATTATTTATTTTTTTAAACAATATCCCAACAAAAATGTACGGTAAATTAAAAAAAAACAACATTATTAATTGCTGTATTAAATGTTATAAAATATTTTGAAAGATTGCAAAAATAAGCGACCCCCTAACATCTATCTACATTATTGCTATGTGTGAGTCAAAGTGACATTCCGATACTAAAAAACCCTTATGTTGGCTCTATACAACCTCCAAACGCGTTTAGCTTATGTTGCTTCTATTCAACGTTGCATAAGTTTATGAATAAGGTTTTTGCGTTCAGAGGCATTATAAAGAGTGCATAGCGCTATGCACTCGCTATAATTCGTTTATGCATAAGGCTGTTTATATTTGACCTGCCCTATACAGAGCAAAATGTTAGGTCTTACGAAAAATTGTATTTTCGTGTAATCGAGATGGTACATGTGACATATGATATATGATTTAAATGTATTTTTTAACGCCTAATCTTATAAAGGAAAAACCAATATGATACAAGCAACCTTAAAAAAGTTAGATTAATTTTCAAGCAAAAATTACTGTTTTTTCCGTTAAGCAGGTCAAATATTACACCCCCAAAAAACAGCCTTAGACCTTAGATATTTGTATGGACTCTTTTGATCCTTGGGTGCCAATATAAATTTAATATTTTTAGCAAATTTCATAAGTGTACGAATTTGTTGATGGATGTTATGGTAATAATCACTCAGTTGCATATCTCCGTCAAAAAACACCCTTTAACCACAGATATTTTTGGGGACTCTTCTGATTCTTGGTAAATATGCTAAATAAAACATTTATACCAAATTTCATTGAAATCCTATTATTTTAAAATGGTTTTGGGTAATATATATTACTTGTACTTTAAAAAAAGTGATCATTCCATAAAAATGACATTAACTTTCCACAGGATACATGTATCTTTCCAGTTTTGGTCTTTTTAGAATAAGCGTTGAAAAGCACCCTAAAAACATGTGTCATATGATTAGATTGTATTACAACAAACTTGTCAGCTTGACAAACACCCGCCTCCCTCCCCTCTCCCCCTCTTAAAATGTGTCTACACAAATAGTCAATTCGGGGATTTTGGGGGACTTTGGATATGTTGTTGAGGATAAAATTCTGCGTGGATACCAGCAATAAAATTTCATGAATTAATTTGTCCCCGGTTGCCCATATTAAATTTTCTATCTTTCCTAGACTATATGGCGTATACGCACTATTTTTGAAACAATTTTTTTCATTTGGTATGTAGGTGTTTGAGAAAAGAGTTTGCAAGACAAGCTGCTATATTAAATTTTTGAGTCACTGTAAAATCACAATATTGGTTATTCAAGAATTTACTGCGTTGAAACTTAAAATTTTATGGCAACTTTGGTAGGTCAAAAATGTTTTGTTTTTGTTTAAGATAACTGGTGACACTGACGTGTTTTATTAGTTTTATCTCAATTGATGATTGAAAAAAACGCCAAACTACTAAGGCACAAACTGAACAAAAATGAAAACGCTAATTATATTACCTTTAATAAATAATGCGAGTCACTTGAATATACTTCAAAATGTAAAAGGGTTTAGCCCTTAGGTAAGTTAATGTAATAGATTTTTTGTTTCATTTTTCCAAATATGAATCAATACCAAAACTTATGAGTGTCGCATGTTATATGAAAGAAACTTGTATTTTGTTTTATGCATCGCGTGCTTCGTATGTCAAAATATTTTTGCGACAATTGTTAATATTTTTGTACAATTTGTTTGTATTTTGAGTCAAATTATTCGTTTCTTCTGCCATTTTTTTTTTTTTTTAAATAAACAACAAAAAATCACTGTGTCACTCGTTTTTCATAAAACCAGCTAGAGTCAGGTTTTGTCGTTTCGCAATATTAATATGTGTCTTTCAAGTGATTTATGTATATTAGAAGTGTTTTGTTTTGCTCTTTAAGCTAGTTTTAAAACTGTGGCACAAAAATACGCCTTTGCCGCTTACCCTTTGTGTAACTGTTATAAATAATACTTGTAATTATTTTAAAGGGATGTCGCAAAATAAGCGGTATTGTTGTATTTAACATGGTAATTATCTGAAAAATGGTAATGCCGCAAAAATCAAACCTATTGTTTAGAAGAAATCGTTCTGTGTTGTGTCGCCTGATTCGCGTCGAACGCATATCAATATGCACCTAACCTAAGCGCCATCTAATTAAAAATTTAACTAGGTTGTCCATGTCGTTTCTTTGACGTTTAAATTGTAAACTGTAATAATAAAGCTCTTTACGAATCTGTCAAACTCAAAAGTGGCAGCTAGCAGTTTCTTTCATGTATGTTGACAGTGAGGCCTCTGAAGTTTCATTTCCATGAACCTGCCAATTAATTCTGCGTATTAGTGAGTGGATTCAAAAACGCCAGAAGTTCGGTTGTTCTAACGCAGATTTTTGACGTAATGCATTCGGGGGTTTGTTTGCCCTAGAGCTGGACACGAGGCGGTAAAAGTCTTGGTATCGACTCAGGAAAGCGAGACTAGACGAGACTAGCTCCAAGCCCACAGAATACGAGACAAGACCGTATTTCTCTAAATTTGCCAACAATCTCAGCGGCCTTGGTGGTGGATTAATAATAGAAAAATTGCATAATTTAAATTTAAAAAAATTAATTATTTTTTTTAAATGTTTTGCAGCGATTACGATTTATATATTTTGTTTCTTCTAAAAACACCACAAATAGACCACAGACCATGCCAAGACGAGAATGAAGTTTTTTTTTTATTTTGATGTGACCGAAATTTACAAAAGTCTCAGCGAGTCACGTGTCACGTCTCCTTGATCGTACTTTCATTAATCTTTATACTTTTAATTGATATTTGTATTCTAGTCTCTAATACATACATAGGTACATTTTAAAATATATTTTTTCAACAAGACATCTCAAAAGCGAATCACGATTCCATTAAATAGAACTTAATTAACTAATTATAATTACAATACGAAGCTAGAAATGAATCTAGCTTTATATCCTTCCCAGAAATTATTTCATAGTTCCTCATAAGTTCATAGATTAAAAGTTTCTTTACCCATTGTCTATATTATATAGGAACATATTAGTAGTCATTTGTGTGTATTCCCCATTCCATATGCATAAAATGGGTTCCATTATTCGAAAACTTTATAGCACGTACAAAGCTCTCTCCCTAATATATTGTATGTTTTATCCTTAAAATAAATTGGGGATAGTTGAGCGTATGTATGTTTGTATGTATGGCAAGCATAGCACAGAGATAGCAAATACTATTCGCTAAATCCAATTTTATTGGCATTTAGTCAGGGGCATGAGCAGAGCATGAACCAGGACCAGAACACATGATGATGCTTCCGTTGAGGGGTTTCTATATACGAAGTTGAACGCACACTTAATACAAATAATATGTTAGATAGAATTTGGGGAGCATAATTAATATTAAATTTCATCGCATACTGGTTGGGTGGTTATTAGATATTATACCTAAAATACAAATTGTGAATAAGAGCTACTGGTATTAATTCAATGGCATCAGCGGCATCAGATCATGAAATGTTTATATTGCGATTAGTGGTTGCTGTTCAAAGCCACCACACGGCTGAACTGATTCCGTTATTTGTGTATGGCATTTCACTTTTGAATAAGTTTAAATTTTAATGATATTAATTTTATAAAATATATATTAGAAATTGGAAATAGAGATGGAAATTATATTTTTGGTTGTTTTTTTTTTTTTTTTTTTCTGTTCGAAGCATGTGTCTGCTGTATTTGAAATAGACGATAATGTTTAATCCCAAATTGCAATGTGCATCATCAGAGTTAACTTTAAATAGTCAGTCGTTCTAGTTAGAACGTCTAATAATTGTCCTTAAAATATTGGTTACATTTTATCGTCGAATATATTTTAGACGTTTTACACATAATCCTCTTCACTCTTGTCAAAAATTAAACTTCACCTTTATGACAGACAACCTTCTGCCGTTATGTACCTACATCGGAGTACCTGCTTATTTGTGTTGGCACTACAAAGTTTGGAGCTGTGAGCTTAAAGTGGGGTACACATTATCAAACCTGTTTCACAAACCTGTTTGATGTCAAACACTCAACAGTATCAAAATAATTTGTGAACAAAGATCGTGTTTGTCAAACAGAGAGTACACACTTTCAAACGTGAACAGGTTTGATAATGTGTACCCCGCTTAAGGTGTATGTAGAGGTACACCACTCATCTCTATAGGATAACTGTATTGCTTATCCTCAAGCGGGGATAAACATTATCAAACTAGCAAACCTGTTTGACGTCAAACCTCAAACAGTATCAAACAAATTTTTTAACAAAGAATGTGTTTTTCACACAGAGAGTACACACTATCAAACGTGAACAGATTTGTCAAACAGGTTTACTAATGTGTACGTTTGAAGAACTGCTATAAGTGAAATTACCTTAATTTGTTGTTATGCTGTATAACAGCATCTTGAAACGTCAAGGAAGGTAAAAACTAAAAATGGAAATTTTGTTTGTTATTTCTTTGATTATTATTTGACAAAAATAAGTGCAAAAACTCCAAATAAAAATGAAGATGAAGAAATTTAAATATTCGGCCCTATTGAGGTAACCGTCGCCGTGCGTCGGAGCGGAGATTGAATTTCGTCGGAGATTGAATTTCGGTTCAAAGTAGCTGTCATCGGAAGAAATTTAACAAAAATGAGACGACGCATTGCGATGGATATACTTTTCAAGCAGAGATGTGCAAATTAACCGATATATCGAAAATGCGATATATTTTCGATAATTTTTATTAAATAAACACCATTAGCTTTTTAAACCATGAAAAATTGGTGGGAGAGCGTAATTTATTGTTTATAAAAAGTAATTTTTTCACTTATAATAATGCGCTAGCGGTATTAAGAAATGTAATAAGATGCACTGATTTTTAAATCAAAACTATCGAATTGAGTCCCCTTCCTATTTCCAAACATATATTTATGTTTCCATTTAAAGTGTCAAAAGGAATTAAAAAAAAAATTTGAAACACAATTTGATTTATTTATGTATTTTACTTAATATAAGCAATAATAAATAATAAACTATATGAAATATGCATACTTTAATCACAATGCAAATGGATGAATGCACAAGACAAAAGATCACGAACATACTTTTTTCCATCCACTAACATCCCTGTGTCTTGGTCCCAATAAATTTACCTGATTGGCCAGATCTTCAAAACACAGCCAGAATTTCTGGTCAACTTTTTGTGTTATTTTGAGCAATGTCGTCCATTTTAAATAACACATGTTAACGTAGGTACATAAATAAATAAGAAGATGAAGAAGTTTAAATATTAAAATTAAATTAATTGATGTATGTAGGTACATACATAAAGCTTATTTGTTTATTACTTATGATTTTAATAAACTATTTTTTTTTCTCAAAAAAGAAACCACTTTCCGAACAAGAACTTTTCGGAGGACTTCAGAAAAAAATCTTGTTTGTATCTGTCAAGAATTAAACCAAGATAAGTACTTCCTCGCAAAGAATCGCATGCAAATAGCATGCATGCGTCGAATTTTGTCGGAGAGAATTTCTGATCAGCTGATCGGAAAGCTACCTTGAAGCAAAATGTCACCACCACGAAGTTAGCCGACCGATTTTCGATTTTCGAAAAAAAATGTCTGGCGATGTACCTCTAATTGCTCATGCCATTTCTGCAAAAAAAAATAATTGCTCACTTCCACACTTTTTTTTTTAAATATAAACAAGTTGCACTTTGTATGGAGCTTTTAAATGCGTATAACTCGCTAACCAAATTGAATTACAAATGCAAAAGGACTTTTATTTAGTGAGCAGATAGAGAGTTAACTGCTCATCCAAAAATTTGATTTGAAAACCTCGTAATTTGTTAATAAATCAATAATTAAGATTTTTACAAATCGAAAATTTAACCATACATACAAATATTATTATAATAAATCAGCCACAAAAATATAATAATGAACGTAGCTTTATGGATGTGTTACCGCCTTCATTAAAGAAAAAGAAGTCATCAGGAATCGATGGTATATCCAACGTTGTACTGCGACATCTGCCTCAGGAAGCAGTTGACATTTATGCCACACTGTTTAACAACGCTGTGAATAATGCAAATTATCCAGGGCGGTGGAAAACAGCTGTGGTTCATCCTCTCCCGAAAAAGGGAAAGGACAACTCCAATCCGGTGAATCTCCGGTCGATAAGTCTTCTTCCGAGTATCAGTAAGGTATTTGAGAAAATTATAAATAGAGCTCTGTCCAAGTGGGCGGAGGACAACAATATCATACCAGATAATTAGTTCGGTTTTAAGGCGGAGCATGACACATGACAGCATGACACCATTCATGCCGCGTCTAAGCTCGTTTCTGATGTCCAATGGAACAAATCTTAAAGACAGTGTACGGGTGCTTGTCTGGTTGACTTGGAGAAAGCTTTCGACAACGTTTGGTTAGAAGGTCTGTATCTAAAGCTAGCCAGACTGAGCATAAGTAAACCACTTTTATATATGCTTTATGATATGCTCAATGGTAGAAAGTTTGTTGTCAAAATTGGCAATGTAACTTCTACCGCAACCTTCGAAATTAAAAATGGTCTTCAGCAGGGAGCGGTGAACTCACCGATTCTCTTCAGTATTTACACCAGCGATCTGATAGGTAGTCTAGCACATGTCATAGCGTATGCCGACGATCTAATTGCGTACAGAACAGCTCCAACAGTTGAGGTCATCAAAATTCTCTTGCAGCTTGACTTCGACAAGATTCAGCGATATTGCGATGACTGGAAGTTGAAAATCAACTTTCAGAAATCCGAAACTATTCTGTTCAGGATTCCATTGCATGGAGCCTCTAGGGATACAAGAAAGAACTGGTGCAAGCTGGTGATCGTAGGGCCACATGGACATCCACTGGCGAATAAAAGTGTAGTAAAGTACCTTGGCATCTGGATGGATCAGTATTTGTATTTCGACAGACATATAAGTGCTGCTCTGACCAGAGCCAGGGGAGCTTTTGCCCTGACAAAACGGTTGTTTTATAGCAGCCGTCTTGACAGCAGGGTTAAGGTGATTTGCTACATTGCCCTTATCCGGCCAATGATTGCCTATGGATGCCCGGTGTGGTTCAACGTTGCCCCATCTCAAATGGAAAAGGTGCGGGTGTTTGAGAGGCAGTGTCTTCGACGCTGCCTTGGATTACACAGAACATCAGAGTCGGAGTACAAACATTATTATTCCAACGAGTTTCTATACAATGGAGCCAACATTAACAGAATCGATAATTTTATACTCAAGCTGATTCGGGGTCACATTGCAAGAGCGATGTCCTCAGCAAATAGCTTAATTTTCGGGGCTAACTTCCCCAACACTGATTACTATGAGAGTGTGCGTTTAAGTGGATTTATCCCACCCGATGCTTTCCTCTATTTAGACAGTCGAGGGCTGATACAGGATAGAGCGGCAGTTTCGCTAATCTACCACGTCGGCCGCAGAACTGTAGATAGGCGACTCCTTTATAGTCGAGACGTCCTCGCACAGGGCGGAGCAGAGCGCCTTCGGTTCAGTAGGACTGTGCCCGATCGGGACCGAAGAGACAGGGTAAAATAGGAGAACCAGTTTTGGTGGTTAAATCAAGAATAAGATAGTTGATTAGTTGACCTAGTGTTCTCGCCTTGGCTGACTTACATAGTTTTAAGTGTATTAATTAAGTAGGGACAGTCAGGGTGGCACAAAAAAAAAAATTATAAAACCAAAAAAATATTAAAATTGAAAATGCTTGCTGTGGCTGTTAGTTTTAAGTATAGTTTTAAGTAGTTTTAATTAGTTTTAATTATTTTTAATTAGTTTTAGTTAGGTTTAATTAGCTTTTAAATAGAAATAAAAAAAATTATATAGTTTCCAAGTTTTTTTAAAAATCTTTCTTGGAAAAAATAAAATCATGAAAAGATATTATTTTTAGGTAGTTCGTAGGCCGAAAGGCATTAGCATTAAGTTATTGTTTAATTTAGAGCGCCCACTTGGGGCCAGTAAGTTTTTTTCTTTAAATATTGATAAGTAGGCTAGTTTTTCATGAATTTTTGTCCAGCTTTAAGATAGTTTTTAAGTTGAATACAAAATAAAAATGAATTTTAATTCAAAATAAAAAAAAAAAAAAATGTGTCGCAATCTGCTTTTTTTTTTTTAATATACTTGTTTTTTTTATGTAACAATTAATGTTCTCGGCAAGGGGGTGATTCGAAAAAAATGGCTCAAGACCGTCTGGTTAGGTATAAAAAACGTTAAAATTTGAAAATTATTACAATGTATATTTTATTTTATATATATATATATATTTATATATATATACATATACATATTTATATTATTTCTTTTGTCAAACTCCTTTTTTCTTATTTATAAAATAGTCAAATCCACTAAAATAGGTATCACTGAATAGGAATTTACACATACTCATGACATTGCACAAAAACTTTATGTTATACCACACTATTTTCTATAAATTTAGGAAATTTCAAATAATTCAATAAATGAAAAATTTGACATAAAGAATACATCACTTTTAACCGATTGAATAAGTGAAAGAGAAAAATATGTATTACTTCTGTAATTTAAAATTCTCTTTTTTTTCGCTACACCTTAAGTGAGTAGGGGAGCAACATTCTTTAGTTACACCATACCTGAATGAAAGAAACATATTTATTACTTTTGTAATGTATAATCCTTTTTTTTCGCTTGCACATTGAGTGAGTGGTGGAGAAACATATTTGTTACCTACTTCTGTTGTTTGTAATCTCTTTTCTCATTATAACAAGCCGAATGCATTTATAAGGTATCACTAGATTGCATGAATGAAAGAAACATATTTATTATTTCTTTAATTTAAAATCTTAGAAGAAGAAATAGCGGAACGGGCATATTGAGGAAAAAGTGAGGCTTTTTTCAAAATAGTGTGAGTTACACAACACAAATGCATTCACACAGGGTCGGAATATGCAGTGAGATAGCTAAATGCTAGGGCCCCAAAAGAATTTTTAACTGTGTTTTTGAGAAATGTATTTTTGAGATTTAAGTTTAAATAGTAAAAAAGCTTATTAAACTAAATAAAACAATTTAATTAATGTAAATATAGTGTAAACATGCAATACTTAATTAAAAAAAAAAAATATATAACATATGCGGTGCTGCATTAAATCCTGTAAAAACATTATGTGGAATATGAGACAGAATCAGCCCGTGAGGTGCAAAAGTTGTAAACTCCATATTATAGGTGTTTTTACACGATTTAAAGCATATTTTTTTAAATAAAGTATTGAAAATATTCACTGTGTTAACTTTTATTTAACTTTTTTATTTAGTGTTTTCACTATTTTAAAGTTTTGAAATCTATAAACACTTTCTTCTAGCTCGGCAAAATGAGAGTGGTGCGTTCTTTTTCTATAAAATGTTAACTATTGTTGTTGCGTCAAAAAAAAATTAAAATGTCATTGTTAAAAGTGTTACACTGTGTAACATTTCGTTTAGGATCGATCAATGTTAAAAATATTGTTGAAAGGGGTTGAAACTTGAAAACAAAAACCGAAACACATTTAGAATGAAAATAATCAAAGAACTTTTTTTATTGCATCAAATTTTATCAGAAAAATATTATGATCAATTAAATACATATCTTTAATATTTAAATTGAATTCTTCTTATATGTTCATATTAATAATAAAAAGAATTTATTTATTTTGTTCAAACATTCTATTTGAAAATTAAAAGCCTTATTGAATGTGCGAAATTTTCGCACGGGTCCTCGTATATATATTATTAATATAAAAGAGAAATGTCGTCCGTGTGTGCATGTATAACTCGAGAATGGATCGTTCGATTTTCACGATTTTGGGCTTGATGAATTCGTATTAGCTCAAGGAAGGACATAGGACACTGTAAGAAACTCCCGAAAATTTTTCAGGAAAATTGGAAATCAGGGACTAAATAAAAGTCCTTTTGTATTTGTAATTCAATTTGGTTACCGAGTTATACGCATTTAAAAACTCCATACAAAGTGCAACTTGTTTATATTTTTTAAAAAAAAGTGTGGAAGTGAGCAACTATTTTTTTTTGCAGAAATGGCATGAGCAATTAGAGGTACATCGCCAAACATTTTTTTTTTCGAAAATCGAAAGTCGGTCGGCTAATTTCGTGGTGGTCAAAATGTCTCCGATTCGTAGGAAATCGGAGAGAATTCCGCTCCCACGGTTACCACGGTAGGGCCGATTAAAATATTAAAATTACTTCGGTTTTAAGTGGAGTGAATGAATAAAATTCAATTAAAAAGTAAAAGTGACCTCAACTCCAGAAATTAATGTGTTTCACCAAGGCATAACAAATGGCTCACATGAGAGCGACCAATGACCGACGAATGACCAAACAAACGGGAATTACAAAATTAATAAACCTTAATATTACACAAAATATAGTCAAACTGGTAGAATTCGAATTTAGATTAATTTTAAAATTATAAAATCTGAATTTTTATTTGCTTAAATAAGAGAAATTTAAGAAAATAATTGCTCGTAACGAATTGCGGCTATTCGCGACGAACAAATTATTTCTTAAAATTCTCTTGTTTTAGCAATTAAAATGAAAATTTTAGTATCTTAAAATAATCCTCAATTATGTTTCCTTTATTTTGTCTAGATTTTGAAAAAAATTTAGGTTTACTAATGTTTTAAATGCCATTTGTTCATTCATTCGTCGGTCGATGGTCATGTGTATAGTCCTTTATACCCTACTAGGACCCAAATTTCGGTCGATGTTTACCGACTCTGAAGAGCCCACTGTTATTTTTCATGCAACGTCTGAAACTTTCCGACGTCGTAAAATCATAAAGTTTCCAACAAATTTTTCATGAACGCCCCTTTCTCTAATCACATTATGTTGCTGTGAACAAATTCGGCGGACTTAATTTATTTTGTTTAAGCGTTTGAAAAAAATAATTAAAAATAATCTGTGTTACTGAAATATTTTTTATTATCAAATTTTGAAACATTAAATGACATAATACTTTCATCAAAAGTTTTCCATGTTTACTATACTTTCATTTACGACGGCAACGTTTACAACACAAATTCGTGTGGAAAAATTTACGATTTATCGTAAAAAAAATTCATACAAATTGTGACAGTTCGTTAACGATGGTTTACCGACGTTGCATGAATACCCCTTGTGTGTTTTTTGTGCCCTTTATGTAAGTTTAAAAATAATTTCGATGTAAAATACAACAACAATTCTGCTTAGTTCGCGGCAATAAACATCCTTGCTTATAAGATAAGCAGATTTTATAACAAAACTGCAACTGTTATAAATTATAACTCAACTAGATTAATTGAACTCAAATTTGACACAAGATTACTAAATTTGTGTTTGCATGTAATTACGTCAAACTTGAAACTTTACTTCAAAACTTTGATTCAAGTAGCAGTCGATAAGAAATACGCTCCCAGATTCCCCAACACCATACAAAATTCCATCGTAATGTACGGAAATTTTCATTTTCAATTTATTTTACCGTTAACCTGGGGCTTAGACAAGCGAGTAAAACTAGAAGTTTGTATCATAGTGTTAGTTTAATGGATGTATGTGTGACTAGTAGCTCTCTGCGCGTTTTGTCAACTAGTATAATTTTTTTAAAAATATTTCATACAGAAAAATATACAAATTATGGAAACTATGGAAACAAAACACATAAATGAAAACAATATACTACACTCAAGATACATATATTACAGGTAATATCATTGGGCCATCACTCACTTGCTCAATTTTGAGGTGAACTAAAGCCAGACTTACTTTTCCTTCAATCACAAACGGGCTGAGCAAAGCTGGCTGAAAATTGTGTGTACATGAACTCTCAGTTTGAGAATCGAAAAAACAAAACAAATAATTTCCTTTAAACATTTCAGTTTTTCATGACAACAGATTTGTTTATTTGGTCTAGGAAAAGAACAACTGTGTATGTATTAGTAATTATACTTTGTTAGTCCGCTCAAAACAAGGATGAACATTTTAGTCCTTTCATTCTTCACTCTTCACCTCCCTCGCCTACAAACTTTCATTTCCCCAGTTTAGTCTGGCTCAAAATTGATCCAGTGTGTGATGGGCCATTATTTGTTTTTTTTTTTGTCAAATCTCCAACAAATAATACAACTAAAGCCGGTTCATGTACACACAATTTTCAGCCAGCATTGCTCAGCCCGTGTGTGATTGAAGGGAAAGTAAGTCTGGCATTAGTTCAACTCAAAATTGAGTAAGTGTGTGATTGCCCATTATAAAAAATAAATCGGGTGGCACAACGGCTCATGAAGAACCAGGGCCTAGTGACTAACAACTCGCAACCATTCCTGTGTGTGCCTATCGACATGAATGGAAGGGACCTACACTTTTATGCCGAATCCAAACGGCTAGACGAGAAGCACTTATTCGTGACAAGTGATACTCTTGGAGGATTTGTCAATTCCAATGGGATGCGAACCCAGACCTCCAGCGTGACAGTTGAACGCACTAACCATTACGCTACGGGCTACCATGATGGCCCATTAGCATGTTCATTTTTGTTCAGTTTTGGGCATTTTGTCAAAATCAATAGTAAAAAAATTGAATTTCAAACAATCACAAAAAATTTGTTTTTGTTTACACAGTAAAAAACAAAGGGCAGCCATCTTGAAATTTGGAAAGGTGCGCCTGATAATACCTTAAGATATGTAGGGTTGCTATGCGTCCTCTTTTTGGAGGACATGTCCTCTTTTTAACCTCGGCGCGGAACGTCCTCCAACGGTTTAAAAAATTGGCCTCTTTTTTCCCCTAAAAAGTAATTTTGAAAATTAAAAAAAATCATCGAACTCTGAATTTTAAATATAAAGAGAAACAATACAAATCTGATAGAATACTTAAAATGAAATAGATCTTATTTGACTTCCATGTGTCAACCCTTTAAATTTAATTGAACGATTCTTATTACCAAAATCCAAAATGTTCATTCCGAAATATCGAATTTTCAATTGAACTTAAAAAAAAGGTTTCGGCCAATACAACCACAACCTCGCGAATTTTGTATTTACACATTAGAAACTAAAATTTTGAAAAATTAATTTTGAATTTTAGATGCAAATTAATTGAACATCGTACCTATAGTTTATCTATGAATGGTCGCTTGAATGTAAAAAAAAACCTTGAAAGAGTGTCCTAATTGATAAACAAACAATGGACAAAGGGAAGAAATAGATTATTACCCAAAATGTTTAAGGGTATAATTTTAACTAAATTATATTACAAAAACCTAAGCTGTGAGTAATTGTATGACCTTATAATTAATAGCAATATCCACGTTCACGTTGTGCTGAGATATATCCGCATATGTTTGTGAACGACCATAACTGGATAGGTTTACCTAGCATACAATTCAACGTAAGATGTAAATTTGAAGTCAGCTTTTCTTGACATTTTTCTTCAGATAGCTGACTTGGATATATACGAGAATTTTTGGGATAGGTTGAGATTTGTTCTTTGAGAACAGCTGTTTTATCATCACCTGTTTTTTCTCAAGGGATTACAAAAACAAAAACCATAATCCGTATTGCTTGTAAGTGGTTAGTGAACGATTGGCCTCGTTGAATGAATGAGTTCTTGAAAAAAATTTTACCTAGTTTTTGATTTCATTGTGTCCTCTTTTTAAAGGTAGAAGATGTCCTCCAAAGTCCGGGATTTTAAAACTTTTTGTCCTAGGTTAGCTTATACAGCCATGGCAACCCTAAAGATATGTGTACTGTGCACTACTGAGCCCGGGGTTAAGACAAGCGAGTAGAACTAGTAGCGTATATGTGTGTTAGCGTATCTGAACACGAGAGAGTCGACAAGCAGGACAAATAGTATAATATTTTAGCCTGCGAGTAGCCTGACAGTTATCCTGCTAGTATAGTGTATTTATTTTTATTTTTTGTTTTGTTTCCATAGTTTCCATAATTTGTATATTTTTCTGTATGAAATATTTAAAAAAAAATCATACTAGTTGACAAAACGCGCAGAGAGTCTAGTCACAGATACATCCATAAAACTAACACTATGATACAAATGCTACTAGTTCTACTTGCTTGTCTAAACTCCGGGTAACGCCCAAACAATTCGTTAAAATTGAAACTGATTTATAATTTCAGAGCTGACAATTTTGACATAGAAAAAAACTTGATTTGAAATTAATGTTGTTTTCGATTGCAGTGTCACAGTTACTCCTTTTTGACTCATATTACCATAAAAGACTTCCGGATTTTATAAAAGAGTCGACCCGGAACCCACAAAATAACTAAATTGAAATTAAAACGGTAAGGAGTAGTACTGTTTCAAAATCCAATCGAAAATGACATAATGTAGATATTTCATGACTAATTTTCCTGTCCCTTTCCAATAAAAGTTTCCTTCATTTACAGTCACAGACTAGAAACTTGGCTTACTTGCAAGTCCACTTAGTTATCTGAACGTACTCAATGTGCCTGATTACACGATTCGTTTCTTCAGTTGTTTCCTCTTTCGCCTTTTTGACAGGCACGAACGTTCATGATAACATGGTTCGTGAAAATGCGTACGCATTTCCTTTCGTTATTTTGACGTTCATGAAAATTGGGGTAGGTTTGCATGAAAGTAATCTGTAGTAATGAATAAAAAAGATTGAGGGATGTTATAACAGGAATGAGGTTCAGAAGTTTTACCAAAAGGTAAAAATGAGCTTTCAGGGCTACTAGCCCGAACCGAAGCTTGCAAGGACGAGCGAGGGAACATCGTAGTAGATTCGCAGTCGATGCTGAGAATATGGAAAGATCACTTCTGTAGACTGTATAATGGCGATGACAAATCTAATTCCGCAGATTACACCTTTCAACCTCGACGAAGTGAAGATAGCAATATCTAAGCTTAAGTCCAACAAAGCTGCTGCAGCCGACGGGTTCACTGCCGAGCTATTCAAAGCAACAGGAGATGATTTGGTAAGGAGTATGCAACAGCTCATCTGTAAAATATGGTCGGAGGAAAGCATGCCCGATGAATGGAATCAAGGAGACCCTCTAAACTGCGCCAACTATAGAGGAATCAGTCTGCTTAACATCGCCTACAAGATCTTCTCTGCCGTATTATGTGAACGCCTGAAGCCGTTCGTCAACAACCTGATAGATCCATATCAGTGTGGCTTCACACTACGGCAGATCGTGGAAAAAACCCAGGAACTTCAAATCGACACTCACCACCTGTTCATCGATTTTAAGGCCGCGTATGACAGTATTTATAGAGACGAGCTACATAAAGCAATGTCTAGTTTTGGCATCCCTGGCAAACTCTTCCGTTTGTGCAGGATAACGATGGAGAACGCACGCTGCTCCATCAAGGTTGGCAAAGACCTCACCGACGCCTTCGATGTCAAAAAAGGATTTAGGCAAGGCGATTGTCATGCGACTTCTTCAACATCATACCTGAAAGAATAGTGCAAAACTCTCACGTCAACACTAGAGGCACAATCTTTCAAAAGTTCATCCAATTACTTGTCAACGCCGACGATATTGACATAATTGGAAGAACAAAGCGTGATGTCACTGGAGCTTTTGCAAGCATTGAGAAGGAAGCGGCAAAGATGGGTTAAGCGGTGAATAAGGGCAAAACAAAGTATATGCTGTCATCTAGAAAGGATGCTCAACACGAACGTCTTGGACAGAACGTCACCATAGACAGCTATAACTTTAAGGTAGTTAAGGACTTTGTCTACCTGGGATCCGCTATATATTCAGTCAATGAGACCAGCGCTGAGATCAAACGAAGGATAACTCTTGCCAATCGCTGTTTCTTCGGGCTACGAAGGCAATTGAAAAGTAAAGCCCTATCTCGAATGACTAAAGTATCCCTATACAAAACATTCATCATACCGGTCCTGCTGTATGGTGCAGAAGCATGGACCTTCTTAGCGGCAGATGAGTACGCTTTAGGACTATTCGAGAGAAAAATTCTTCCGGTGATCTTCGGTCCCGTATGCATAAACGGGGAATGGAGGAGAGCGACGTCGACCTAGTCACAAAAGTGAAAAGGCAAAGACTCAGGTGGCTGGTTCACGTAGAGCGGATGGACAACAATGCTCCGGCCCGAAAAGTCTTTGAATCCCTCCCCGAGGGACGGCGCAGTAGAGGAAGGCCGCCAAACCGGTAGCGCATGCAGGTGGAAGAGGACCTTAACCAACTTGGCGTGCGAAACTGGAAACAGCTAGCTAGGGACAGAGCTGGCTGGAGAAGGCTTTTGGTTGAGGCCCTGGTCCACACCGGACTATAGCATAAGTAAGTAAGTAATGAATAAAAATATTTTATTATCACTTATTTCTCAAATACATAATCGTTTATTAGGTATATCTTATCACGAAAAAAAAATATTCCAATCCAATCATTTTTGTTTAAATAATATTTTGCTAACACCAGGGAGCATTGTGGTTGCCAAAATAGAAACGACAAAGTGCAATCAGAAAAAGTCTTGAAAATTTCATTCCTGCTTTCGTTACTTCCTTCCCTCTTCATTTATACACCTCTCACCATACGATAAACAGAAATAAGGTATGCTCATTAGATACACCCGATTCGCCATCTTACTTATGCTGTGACGTCATCGTCATTTGCTAGTTAGACAAGCGAGATTGTTTATTGGAAGTTTTCAATTGGTTTTTGTTATTTTATTTGTTTTATGGTTTAAAAAGTAAATTTTAAAATTTGAAAATGATTGTGTGTGCTGTTTTGGGGTGTTAATAACACCCGGACAGAAAAAAACAGTGAACAAAAATTAAAATAAATATTTCTTGAAAGACGCTAAAATGTGCAAATTGTGGATTACTGCTTGTGGGAATAAAAACGATTATACTTTAAAACACTCGCGTTTGCTAAGGACATTTAGTTGAGAGTGACTATACAGTTAAGGATATGCTTTTAGAGTAGAGCTTTAAAGAAAGAATCAGTACCATGACCCTTATACATCATGCAGCTTTAGTTGGTGCATGAAAAGTTGGAAGATGGACTTAGAAACCAAGTGATACATTCTTTGAAAATGTTTGACTTTTATAGCCGTATTAATAAAAACAGCGCTTAACTCACCTGTAACTTTCTAGCTCTCGTGTGAGCGTGTATTAAGAGACAAATGGTGAATGAAAACGTATATTTACTTATTTTATTTAATTCTTCGCTAAACCACCTTCCTTGTTGGTTTCGCTAGTTAATAATTATAACTTGCCGCTAGCTCCGTTTATTAATATG
The DNA here is from genome assembly GCA_949320155.1 of Melangyna quadrimaculata. Taxonomy (NCBI): domain Eukaryota; kingdom Metazoa; phylum Arthropoda; class Insecta; order Diptera; family Syrphidae; genus Melangyna; species Melangyna quadrimaculata. Next base: position 201,196,880 of record OX439483.1, on the reverse strand, counting down.
GGGATAAGAAAACATTTTTATTAAAAACATTTAGCATTTAAAAAATGCTGAAGGTATGCATCTGGACTAAGTGCAAAAAGACTATATTTCATAACAGTAGACTGTATTTTAGAATTAACCATTTAAACAAATTATTTGTAGGTGACATTAACTGTACAAATAGAAAAATTATAAAAATAATCCAATGAAATGATATTCTTTTCTTCTATCTTATATTCGAAGTAGATGACGATGACGTCACACCACAGCTGTCAAAACGCAATGAGCATACCTTATATCTGTTTATCGTGCTCTCACCCAATCTGTCAAAAAGAAGAAAGAGGAAACAACCGAATAAGCGAATCGTAAATAATGATATAAACCTAGTTATTATGACAGAGATTAATTTTTTATTGAGATTATGTATAAGCAAAAAAAGCATTATTAGGTATTAATATTTATGAGTTTGAAGAGGCTCAGTTTTTGTTGCATTGTGTAGATTTATATTATTTTTTTTTTAAGTCTGCATAGCTTTAACTATTTTAAGTGGTAGTTGTTATGTTTTCTGGTAATTGATATTTGAAATTTGTAGCTCTATATCACGTTTATGGTAGTTGGTATTTAATACTTTGCCCTTTCTACGACCAGTTCAACACAAAGTACTTCTACGAATGTCAATGTTCAATCACTCGAATAATTTATTGCTATTCATATTTGTTAGGATTGTCTAAGTACAGAAAATCTATTCAACTTTTATCTGATCTCAGTTTTTTAAACGGATATATCTATTCCATGTAAAATACAACAACAAATATGCTCAGTTCGCGGCGATAAACATATCTGCTTAAGATTTAAGCTAAAATAAAAATAGTGCTTCCATACACTATTTACTATGGGCCCTACCAATAATAAAATTTAGTAACGACTTAAATATTTAAGGAAAATGAACCATAATTGTATGGGCTCTAAATAATAAACTAACCATGGTATGACTTAAATATTTAGGTGGACCCTAAATAATGAATATTATACGGTATGGACTCTAAAATATGAAACATAATATGTATGGTTCATTTTTTATAGCCCATACCATTGTGGTCTATTTTACACAAATATTTAAGTCGTTACTAAATTTGATTATTGGTAGGGCCCTATACGTTTATCTGAAGAATTCTCAACAAATGTTAAAAATTCATCAAAAAATTTATTAATTTGGCAGGTGGATCTTGAAGCACGAGTCGACTGATCCAGAAAAAGTTGACTGAAAAAAAGGTAAAAACCAAATTTTTTTTTATTTGTTAAAATATAATTATTAAATTTAAAATAAATTGTTACTTTCGAATAAATAATAGAAAGACCTGGTCCAGGGAGGAGTTGTTTCTTTTAAAATATCAAATTGTTACCGATATTTACTTTACTTTTTTTTTGTTGACAGACAGTTCACAGCTAAAATGTCAGAAAATGTCATTGTTATATCAGTGCTGCCAAATTATTTTCTGAAGCGACGATGAGCGTTTTGTTGTGCCTTTATTTCTTAAGCTAACATAGAGGGCACAAATAACACGCCTAATATAATGATCTCTGCGAGGAAAAACTCGTATTGTTGCTTTTAAACATTTTATATATTTGAATTCATATTTGGCCCGCTTTATTGGAAAATATTTTAGCTAGAGCGGTAAAATTACCCTGGGAAAGGACAACACAATTAAGAACTTACTAACTACCCTTTTGAACATCACACAATTAAGAAAGTGTCGATAAAAAAGCAAAAGCCAACAGTTAAACCGGATTTGTCTAAAAATATATATAAATAAATAAATAAATATTTTGATTCGAAACTTCAGTAACAATTTGTTGGTTGATCTGAATTATTAAACCAGTCCCTGATGCATAGATAAGAAACGAAACACGTCTATTGTCAATTTTGAGATGATGAAAAATAATTAAAAAAAAATATTTTAACAATTATTGATTAAAAAATGTAGAGAAAACGGTTGAACGCAATAATAGCAGACTTCCTCCAATTATACCTACAATAAACAGCAAAACCTTTCAATTACCAACTCGTGACACAGTTGATAAATAAAATGTGCAACCATTACAATCTAAAACAATTTAATTAGCAAAGCTTTGAAATTAAATTACCCCTTTGGGTGTTATTGATGTTGATGATTTAGCTTTTACCAGCACGACAAGCCCCAGATGATGAGGTCAAAAATATTTTAAGTTAAATGGCATCCTTAATCAAATAATTGCCACCACTTTAAAACGTTTGCAACTGCACATTAAATAACCACTCTCGAGTGCATCATTGTTTTAATTATTTCACAAAGGTTTAGCTTCAGGCATGTGATGTGAACTTTTTCAAGCGTATTTTATGTACATACAGGACGTAGGACGTGCGGGCCTCTTTACAAAACCGACCGACCGACACGACCCACGCACGCTTATAAGCTTCCATTTTATAAATATAAATACGACTGTGAGAAAAAATTAATGCAGGTGCATTTACGTTTCAGGATATATGTGAGTGCGGATGTGCTTATGCAATTGTAAATTCTTGACTTTGGTTAAAAAGCCACGAGTCTGATTAGAAAATAAGTCTTGTGACTAATGTGAGCAGGAGCACTGGCTGTAAAGTGCTTGAGAAGAGATTGTTTTGTGGTGTGAACTGTGAATAATTTTCCCTATTTGTTTTAATTTAGTTTAAGCAGAAATAGATTAAACAATTAAATAGGTTAGATTTTTTAAACTTACTTGAACATCCACCTTAAGTGCTTTAAAAAATATATTAGAGTAATCTGCCATGTTGTTAAGATTGTACCTCTACTCCTACTCCCCCTTAAAATCGACTTTACAAAATAATAAACAAAAAATAATGAAAGCGGGTGAAATAAATCTTCGAAAAATCTTTAAATTTATGAATAATAAATACATACATACCAACCTACGTTTTTACTATAAGATTTGGATTACCTTTCCTTGCCACCGCTGGCACTGTTTTCCGCCCCTCGGCACGTGGAAAGGGGAGAAGGGGGACTGTGATAAAATCAAAGGGCCCCTCGCTTCGTTAGCCGACTCCTTATAAAAATTGTCAAGTACGACAATTGACAGATGACAATTTGCAATGTGACAACCAGACAATTATTGTCAAATTTCTGTCCCATTAATAAAAATTAAAACTGCTGGATCGTTTCCGCAAAAAGTTCAGTTAGCCTTTGGTCGGTCTCAGGTAGGGTGTCCATGTCCATGTAAGAATGAAACATTTTACTCAGTGCCTTTCGCTTGTATATCTATCCACAATATTTTTTCCTCAAGCCAAGTTCATTTATACTTCTGTTCAATTACAAATTTTACACAGTTTTTGATGTCTAGGTATCAGCGTTGCCGTTTGGCCCCTAAAGTTGCCCCTTTTTTGCGTTCATTCCCCGTGGTCCCGACTTTTTTAGAAATTGCCCATTTGGCAATTTACCTCTCAATTTAATAATTTTCGTTTAGATTTTCTAAAAATGTTCAATTTTTATAAAAACAAATAGACCGAGAGCCCACAGCAATTTTTAGGTGTGAACGATCGAAAAAATTCCTTTAGTTTTAAGATAAGTCCATACTATTCATATGCAAATATGAAAGTCTGGGATGTCAAGGTTGGGGCCTTTGTACGTAATGCTGCATTGAGAAAAAACAAAACGCTTCGAAATTCGAATAAACAACGTAAAATGAAAGCAGAAAGAGGTTAGGTTAGTTTGGTGGGCTGACACTTGGTCTTGTTAACGTCACCCTTAGACCAGTGTATATATCCATTGTGCCCCCTAGAGATTTGATCCGCATAAAAAGAAACCTATGATAAATCATATGACAGTCCGTAAAGATGTTGAGGAGAGGTTAACATACCATTGTCTTTTAAGGGCATGATCCTTTCCTTTACCCCCACTGGGTAGATAATCCCTCCACCAGGCCCGTAGGAGCAGTGGCATGCACCAACCACTGATCTATATAAATCACCCACCAGACGTTGCATGGTGCAACGTCTGATGGGTGATTTATATAGATCAGTGGTTGGTGCATGCTACTGCACCGTTCAGTCAGATTCAAAAAAAAGAGACAACACTACAATTTATTTTCGAATTATTTGGAAAACTTAAACAGTTAGGTATCTAGTTTTGGTTTGTTGCAAGAAGTTCCCTTCAAAAATCGAATTAAAAATTAAAAAAAAAAAAAACATGAAAATGTAATTTGTTTTTTAACTTTTGTGAAAATGATCAATTTTGGTTTTACTCCTGTATACTGTTTTGTTTTTTTGTGTATGTATTGTCGAATTTTTGCATATTGCCCCTTTTTTTGTCTCGGGCCCCTTTTTGGGACCCTTTTTAAATTTTGTTTAGCGGCAACACTGCTAGGTATATGGGTAAATACGGGGTGCTTTGTTTTAATTCGCAAAGTCCATTTCCGATTTATAAAATTGTTCCACAGACAAAACATATTCTTTCCATTTTATGATTTGCAAAAACATAACCAACCCAGCATACAATTTTGCACCCTCAAAATAATAAAAAAAAATCAAAAATCAAAAGAAGAAAAGACAAAATAAAATAATATGGAACTCTTATGGTGTTTGTTTTTAGCTAAAGTGATCCTTATTCATTTTTGCGTTTCCCTACTGAAGGGGATACGATGTATCTACGAAAAGCGTTTCCGCACCACACCACAATAATGGCAAACTTTCCCATCGAATAACGCCTAACCACCAACATTCTAACGGATAGTCTGGTGCTGCTGCAGTCATAGATCCTTTGAAGTCCACTCTCTGTGAGTCAGTGCCAGTGGTGACGGTGGTATTTGATATTTGCCAACCACTTATAGTGGGAAGTGAAATACACTTTACTGATTTGATTATGAAATGGTGTTTCATTTAGTGCACGTCCCCGGTCGTCGTCCTAGTCGGTCGTTGTTTATTCTCTCAGCGCAGGATGCAGAAGCAGCATACTGTCTACGTTTATTTTGAATCTCTTAGATGCGACCACAGCTGGACAGTTTACTCATAGCATACATTTACACCAGGCAATAATATAATAATTGTAGTACTAAAACTAGACGTGCCAAAGGGGAAATTTGTTTAGATATCTACCCAAGTATTTCAAATTAATTACTGTCATATTGTTTGGGAGGGGGCGGGCGGTCACATTGTTATACGTATTTATATCCCTTAAATTGTCCTTCATATACCATATGGTATCAAATTGCACGTAGAATTCCAAGTGTGACTTGAAGTTTAGTTAAACTCACCTAATAAATATGGGGTGGGAATTTATTACTTCCTTGGGTAGGTTATACAGTTAAAGTAAGTTCAAAAAGGGATTTCTGTTTAATTCAAGAAGTCACTCTATTTTCTCATTCTGCAACCGCACTGCACTCATCTCACCTTACATGGTCTTAGTGATGCCCTAAACTTATCTAGAATCACCTATTGTTGGTCTGAGAGCGCTTATGTGTTGCCTTTGGTATTGCAAGTTTATTGAGGTTGCACGTTGGTTTCTTAAAACTTGCACAACACACCTCAATGTTGACCAAATTGTTTCAATTAAACTTTGTACCCACCTATCAAATAGAACTTTATACAAGTCATATACCTTTGTAGGTACTTAATACATACATATAAGTAGGTAAATATACTTCTCAAAGATAGATATTATAAATAATGTATATATGTACGCACATCCGAATTAGGACGAATAATATTAGAAAATGGAAGTGGTATTCACCAATAAACAACAATGCTTTGGTCAAATTGAAAACTTAAATGACAGTTATTGGAATTTTTATATCTTCCTTAAAGAGAAAAATGAATGAACTCATACGTCATACTCCAGTAATTAAATATGTATTAAGTCATCCCATAAAATTCAGCACACACAACTTTTTGTATACTCATCACTTTTTGTTTTAATTCTAAGTTTCTCTACAGCTCTAAAATCCTCTTTTTCAACAATATTTGGCGTTTTTCTTTTTTGGCTCTAAATAAACCTCTGAGCAGAGGCTGAGCGATCAGAGCAGAGATCTGAGCAGATTATGATCAGAGCCCTCAGACTTATTTATGAAACACATTTGAGCACTGAACTGTCATTTCAAAAGTGTGTTACGAAAATACATTTTTATTTACCTGATTTAGACGGGCGACTGTCCTGGGAATCCATTTTTAATTTTTTGTATATCTTTCGTCTGTCAAATCACTGAAAAAAAGTGAAGTTGGCTTCGCTCAGCGTTTCGCTCGATTTGCTCGGTCATTTTATTCTGAGCTAATCGATTAAGCTCTGAGCTAGCTCAGATGGAAAAAAGAAACGCACTTTTTGAGCTCTGATATGTCTGAGCTAAAAAAAAAACATAGAATTTTTGTTTGACAGTTTCGTGATCTGCTCAGAGTTAAAAAAGAAAAACGCCAATTGAATTTGAAATTTTGTTACCTCATCTCCTATATGAATTAATGGCGAGGTAGTAACGAGATGTACTTAACTCGTCGATTATAATTCCGAGGTGAACTTTGACTTTGCTATTCGAAAAAGCATCAGTACACGAGCCAAAACCACATTTTTCACAACTGCACCGATTTCGGTAAATTCTATTTTCACACGTAACTCACGTATTTTTGATCCTAGAGAAAAATTTATATGACAAACTTGTAGAAAATTAAATTTCCTGCACAAAATATTTAGTACCTATTTATATTTATTTATAAGTAAGTAATTTATTGCTTGATATCTTAATACTTCATTTACAAAAATTTATAATACATTTTAAAGCTTTAGCTTTGCCGTCAGCTTAGTACCTTTTTTCTACAAATCCTATTGTTAAAAAGTAAGTGTGCATTTTGTGTTGCTTTGTAGTGCATACAAGTTCGAGAAACCAGATTACGGCATCACTTTGATCGAATATTACAGATAGTCAATTTAGTCCGGGGCATTTAGGTTTTAGTTGGGAAAAAAGTCGAGACGAAGATTAATACTACGTTTTCATTAGAGCCGAAATGAGGTAATTTCGAAATTTGGCAAAAAAGTGTTTTCATTATCAAATTTGATAATTTCATTTGACATCTCATTTCATTTTGAATTTGAAATGGCAGTAAGCCGTTCTTGTTGTTTTCTCTTTCTGTTTTATTTTGTTGAGTATACTTACTTTACTTTTGATGGCGCTCACAGCCCAGGATGGGCTTCGGCCTCAACTAACAAGCCCCTCCAGCCAGCTCTGTCCCTAGCTAGCCGCTTCCAGTTGCGCACACCGAGTGCTTTGATGTCGTCATTCACTTGATTGCGCCACCTGTTACGGGTTCTTCCTCTGCTGCGTACCCCATCGGGGTTGGATTCGAAGACTCGTCGGGCAGGTGCGTTGCTGTCCATACGCTCCACGTGCCCCAGCCATCTAAGCCGCTGTATTTTCAGCTTTTTGACCAGGTCAACGTCGCTGTATAGCCCGTATAGCTCGTCGTTGAATCTTCTCCTCCATACTCCTTCGATACACACCGGACCGAAAATCACACGAAGAATCTTCCTCTCAAAGCACCCTAGCAGATTTTTATCCGAATCTTTCAGTGTCCATGCTTCTGACCCATAAAGCAGGACCGGGATGATTAGGGTTTTGTATAAAGTCTCCTTGGTTCTCTGAGAGAGGGCCTTACTACTTAAATGCCTTCTTAGACCGAAGAAACAGCGGTTGGCAAGAGTAATTCTTCGCTTGATCTCTGCACTGATGTCATTCTGCGATGTAATAGTGGAGCCCAGGTAGACAAAGTCCTTGACAACTTCGAAGTTATATCTGTCCATCGTGATATTTTGCCCGAGTCGACGATGTTGAGATTCCTCTCTCGATGACAGCATATACTTCGTCTTGTCCTCATTAACCGCCAATCCCATTCTAGCCGCCTCCGATTCAATGCTCGCAAATGCCCCTGCCACAGCTCGCTTCGTTCTGCCGACAATGTCTATGTCATCCGCATATGCAAGCAATTGAACGGACTTTTGATAGATTGTACCGCTGGTGTTGACATGTGCGTTGCGTACAATGGCTTCAAGAACGATGTTGAATAGGTTGCATGATAACGCGTCGCCTTGCCTCAATCCTTTCTCAACATCAAAGGAATCGGTGGTGTTCTTACCAATTTTGACGGAGCAGCGAGATTTCTCCATCGTCATCCTGCACAAGCGGACGAGTTTGGCAGGGATGCCGAGACTCGACATGGCTCTGTATAATTCGTCCCTTTTCACGCTATCATACGCGACTTTAAAATCGATAAAAAGGTGGTGTGTATCGATCTGGAATTCCCGGGATTTTTCTAAAATCTGTCGGAGTGTGAACATTTGATCGACGGTTGACTTGCCTGGCCTAAAACCGCACTGATAAGGGCCGATCAGATCGTTGACAAAAGGTTTTAAGCGGTCACACAGGATGGCCGACAAGATTTTATAAGCGACGTTTAGGAGACTAATTCCTCTGTAGTTGGTACATTTCAGAACATCTCCCTTTTTATGGATGGGGCACACTATACCGAGGTTCCATTCATCGGGCATACTTTCCTCCGACCAAATTTTGCAGATGAGCTGGTGTATGCTCCTAGCCAATTCATCTCCCGCTGATTTAAATAGTTCGGCTTGTAAGCCATCCGCACCTGCAGCCTTGTACGACTTAAGTTTGGATATCGCCAGCCGAACTTCGGTTAGGTCGGGTGGACGGAACTCTTGGCCATCATCGTCCAAGTTGAATGGAGCGTTCTGCCTATTAGCGGCATCTTGGCTGTCTTCGCCATTAAGCAGTCTAGAGAAGTGTTCTTTCCAGATCCTCAGCACTGACTGTGTGTCTACTACCATATTCCCACTCTCATCTCGGCAGGCTTCCGTTCTAGCCTTGAATCCTTGGGTGGATCGCTTCACCCTCTGATAAAATTTTCGAACATCTCCCCTACCGCTACAACCCTCAATAGACTCTACCACCCGCTTCTCGTGCTCTCTCTTTTTCCTCCTGAGAAGTCGGCGTTCCTCTTTTCGTTTCAGCCCGTAGAGCTCCCGGGCCACTTTCTCAGCAGCTCTTGTTCGAGTCTGCAGCATTGCCTGGTAGGCCTCGTCCTTAGCTGCATGCGCTAGCCGGCACTCCTCATCGAACCAGGGGTTTCGTTGTATTCGCCTAGTGAAACCCAGCACATCAGAGGCGGCACTTCTAATGGCTTGTTGACAGTGTTCCCACTGGTCCTCTGCACTTGATGCTGGTAGCGGACCTCCTGAGAGATTAAGAGTTACGTGGTCTGCAAAAGTTCTGGCAGTCTCTTGCGATTTAAGCTTCTCGACATCGAATCTTTTCACAGCATCTGCTCTGCGTTGTCGCGTCATGGATATCCGCATACGTAGTCTAGCTACCACCAGGTAGTGATCCGAGTCAATGTTGGCCCCTCGGAACGTTCGGACGTCCAAGATACTGGAAGCATGTCTCGCGTCTATCGCAACGTGGTCGATTTGGTTGACGGTTACTTGATCACGCGACCGCCAAGTCCCCTTGTGTATATTGAGGTGTGGGAAGTAGGTGCTTGAGATGATGACATTTCGCCCCGCCGCAAAGTCTGCCAGCCTGTGTCCGTTGCCGGAAGTTTCGTCGTGTAGGCTGTGTCCTCCGACTATCGAACCAAAGATGCCCTCCTTTCCGAATCTTGCGTTGAAGTCACCAAGAATGATCTTCACGTCGTACTTCGGGCACATATCATACGTTGTCTCCAAGAGATCGTAGAATGCTTCTTTGGTTGAGTCTTCTCTCCTTTCATGGGGGGCGTGAACACAGTGAGTATAGTGTATTGATATTTTCATACAAAAGCTTTTAAGAGCTTTTGAAACTGATTTCCGCTGGATTCATTCACTTAATTTCCAACCTAATTTCATGCAAATGAGATTGAAATTACCTCATTTCGAAATGTGATTTTGTATGGGAAACTATGTAATTTCGGATCTCATTTGGAAATTTGCAACGAAATCACCTCATTTGGTCCAGTGAAAACGGCATATATTCGGTATTCGAAATGGTATCAGTACAGGAGCCAAACCCAACATTTTGCCCAACTGCACCTATTGTAATTATGCTGCCATCTTGTTTTTAACGATTAATTCTATTTCCACACGTAACTCACCTAGCTTTTATTCCAGACAAAAAAGTTACAAAGAAAACTTCTGACAAAATAAATGTTCTACAAATTTTATTCTGTAAATTATGTTCGTTCATTAAACATTAAAGGTTAGACCGCACTAGGCGGAACTGCACTGCAGCGGAACTGCGATTCAAAATAATTTGTATGAAATTTAATGAAGTTCAGTTGCCGCTTAGTGCGATATAGCTCATACAGTTTCATACAAATAATGTTTTGCCGCATCGTGAAGTGTAGTTCCGCTGCATTGTGTGCGGTCTAACCTTAAAAGTAAGGGTTGATGTCTAATTTTTTTGTTTGTTACTTAAATCGAAAAGCTTTCATTATAAAAGTTGTAAATAGTTTAACTATATATTTCATTTGCATGAACAGTTTTTTAATGTAAAAAAAAACAGTTCTCGACCTGCAGCGTAAGGAAGATGGTCCTATGTCTAATTTGAATCAAAATATCTTTGGAACCAGACCCCATTAAATGTTCTAATTTTCTCTCAAAAAACAAAGCGTTTTAAAAACCACAAGGCCTTCTGTGCCTTATTTGTGAACCGTATAGGCATCCAAACTTTCAAAACTCAAAAAAATCGAAAATAATGGATTTAATTTGAATTTAGATATCTAACCAGACCTCATAGAATATTCTAGTTTACAGCCATCTTTACAAACCGGAATGACCTTCGAGCCCTATTTGCGGAACTGTAGGCATCCAAAGTCATACAAGCCTTCAAAACTCAAAAAAATTACATTGAATGTAAATATACCAACAACTAGACCTTAGAAGATGTAATGATTACATTTGACAACACCTTTCTATATAATATGTACGTTTCAAATGGGTTCCAGAGACTGTCGTGAAAAAATGCATTTTTTTTCGAAAATCGATTTAATAAAAAAATTAAATTTTTAACGACAATGCAAAGGCCTGTCCGTTCTCTATTCAACAACGTCAACCGCATACTCTTACGAGCCTTATTTGGAAAGTTTTCGCCATAATAAAGAATTTTAGTTTTTGGGTTGAAAAAAAAAAAGTTTCTGCATCCAACGAGATATTTCGCGTCATCGTCCGATATCTGGTTCTCGATTTATATACCGATTTATGTTGAATTTCATTGTTATAACCTGGTAAGGAGGCAACCATCATATCGTCGATTTGGCAGTGTTGCCACCATGACAGCACTTCTTAAAAGTAAAGTTAGGACATGGACTATTGGTGTATCAAAGCTCATCCCGTCAGGATGAAGTGCAAGGTTGTTGCCTTAACACCCTAACTTATACAAATCGATGGCAAATCTATTGAAATACTTTTTTATGAAAAAATCCAGATTTCACCTGTTTCAACTCTTACTGATGGCTTTAACATGGCTATAACAATTGCCTTTAAACTTCCACGCACAAGTCAAAATGAACAAAATGCAACATTTTGGAAATTGAACATGACCGGTCACTACAATCGTTATGATTTCTTTCAGACTGTCCCCTCGCTTTCCACCTCATCTCCATCATACGTTAATTGACATTGAAGAGTATACGAACGACCAATACTAAGCGAAAAATGGCTTTTTCAGCTAATGTTGACAATAAACATTGATCGTGTGGATGGCTCTTAAATAGTGAAAAATAATTAGACTCAAATTTACAACAATTTGTGTTTAACTATTCGGAAGATCTTTCAATGGTATGTGTCTAACAAAATTATAAAATGAAGTTTATAAGAACCATACCCTGACCCTACTATAACTTACTACGTATATGTGGAAACGAAAACAACAAAAACAAAACCTATTGCCTGTTCTAATGTAGTTGATTTCGCGGGTGGCAATGGCACAGTGGATATAGTGTTGTTCTGCTAACCTGGACGTGTGGGTTCGGGCCCCAGTCTAGGTAGCATTCTTTTCTATATTCCCCAGTTTCTACTGGATGCCACCCGCAGCGTTGTATAATATTTAATTACCCGATTACAAATTACCCATTACTCTTTTAAATATGTAATTAAATAAAATCTAATTACCTATTACATTTGCAATATGTAATTAAAAAATATCTAATTATCCATTACATCTTCAAAATGTAATGGAAAAAAATTTAATTACCCATTGAATTCTCAAAATGTAATGAAAAAAAAAAACAAATATCCATTACATTCTAAAAATGTAATGGAAAAAAATTTAATTATCCATTACATTTTTAAAATGTAATTAAAAAATATCTAATTATCCATTACATTTTTATTATGTAATTAAAAAATATCTTATTACACATTACATTTCTACTATGTAATTAAGAAATATCTAATTATCCATTACATTTGTATTATGTAATTAAAAAATATCTTATTACCAATTACATTTCTACTATGTAATTAAAAAATATCTAATTACATATTACAGTTGTAATATGTAATTAAATAATATTTAATTACATATTACATAGGTTATTAGATATTTTTTAATTTTATTTCAAAAATGTAATGTATAATTAAATTTTTTTCCATTACATTTTTTGAATGTCATGGAAATTTTTTTTTTTTTCATTACATTTTGAAAATGTTTTTTTCATTGCATTTTGAAGATGTAATTAGATATTTTTTAATTACATATTGCAAATGTAATGAATAATTAGATTTTATTTAATTACATATTTACAAGAGTTATGAGTAATTTGTAATCGGGTAGTTAAATATTATACTACGCTGGTATAGTGTAGGCAATAATGTAGTGTACAAAAAATAGCACTCAATTTTAAAAATGTTATGAAGAAAAAATTTCCATTACATTTCAAAATGTAATGTAATGTAATGTTCATTACATTTTGAAAATGTAATGGGTATTTAAATTTTTGTCCATTACATTTTGAAGATGTAATGGATAATTAGATATTTTTTAATTACATATTGCAAATGTAATGGGTAATTAGATTTTATTTAATTACTTATTACAAAGGTAATCGGTAATTAAAATGTACTTAAATTACAAATGTAATTAACTATTTGCAACCCTGGCCACCCGTGCAATTTCATGAGATAATTAACATCTAATTCTCAATCCACTGTGCCAACAAAAATCTTTCCTTCCCTTCTATTCCTTCTAACTAGTGCCGTGCATTGCATTTAAAAGGCCTGAGGTCTTACAGGCATATAGTTAAAATTATTATTATTATTATTTGTTTTGTTTGTAGCAGAGTTAGATTGCATTTAAATGAAAATGATTAATTCTTATGACAAAACGTTAATTATTATGGATGGCTTTAAAGCAATAAAATACATTACTCGTACAATTCTGGTGTACAAATTGATAAAATAAAAGTTGTTTGTATTACGAATTCTCTTTGTAAATACATTTTGTTTTGCCAAAACTGTTTGTGCGACGAAAATATGTATTTATGTTATTCCAGAACTCATTTACATAAATATTTCTGTTATTCTGTTGACAAAAATCACCTTTCAAGTTAGTTGAAATTTTTACGTTGGCGGGATCATTCGACAATTATTTTCTGAATTTGTTTTGAGTGTTTGCGTTCAAAAAGATATTGGTACAGTTAAAAGAACATACTAGGTTTAAAAACAAAATTTTCTAAGGCCCAGTTTTTTAGTGGTGAGTTAAACTAGAGTTACTTAACTCTGGAAATAGATTTGTCAACAGTTACGTAAAGAAGCATTTTTTTAGTGAAAGGTGAATGCAGAAAGTTTTAAAAAACAAAGAAGATAAAATAACTAAAGCATTTGTTAAGTTAATACAGAGTTAACTCACAAAATTTGGTGATTTAACTCGGGTTTAATTTTAAACCCGCACTGAAGAACTGGCCCTTAGATAAATTCTAATGTTTATAATGTATCCTATCAATATTTGATCTTCAATGATATTAAATGGGGAATTTATTCTAAAACTAATATCTTCTATATATGTATAAATAGCCTTTACAAAATTGTGCGGTACCATTTGCTCAAAAAGTATCCAACCGATCCTGATAAATTGTATATGGTTGAAACTTGAAAAGCCATAATAGGTGCGGAGATGTGCAGAATATATCTGAGACACGCATTTGTACACTCTGGGTCGTTTTTGTGTTTGCACTGCCGATCACTGGAGCATAGTGTACATATTTAAAAAAAATATTAAAAACTAAAAAAAATGTTTTGTGATTTAATTTTCAAACAAATTCTTTAACTCTAGAGTCTTTGAATGTGAGTTTTTGGTAGTCGAATGTCGGCAAGTGGGCGATACTGATTTTGATAAAAAGACAACTTTTTCTCGGAAAAGAACTGCGAATTCATTGATGACTGATTCATTTAAAACTCCAGTAAAGTAAAATAAGCTTACCCAACCATCACTATGAAGTGTCTTATGTCGAATGTCTTATGTCGAATTCCTTTCAACAAAAAATCGAAAAAAATTCGATTTGTTTAGAAAATATCAAATCTTCTAAAAAAATAAAATCTTCAATTTATCAAAGAGCACGGTAGTGCCCAGCCAAGTTCTGTCACTACACCCTTTTACCTTCACACTCATGCCATTTTCTACCCCCTCTAACTTCAGTACCATTTTTTTTTTTTTTGCTAAGTTCACCAGGTTAAGGCAACTCACCAAATTTCAATTCTTTAGCATAAGTAGTTCCCAAGATATAGGACACATTTAAGATTTTCCATTCAGAGGGTGTGTTACCCGCCAATTTTCATAGCATTGATATAAATTACTTGGAGCACTTCTGACTGTCGTAGATTGATGAAATTTGGTAGGGCTTAAAGTGCAGGCAAAATTTTAAAATTTGAGATTTTACATTCAGGGGGCGTGGTATCCGCCCATTTGAATAGAATTGATATAAATTATGAAGAGCACTTCTGATTGTCGTAGAATGACGAAACTTTGTAGAACGGTAGAGCTAGAAGTTCAAGCAAATACAAAGTTTTAAAATTTGATATTGAACATTCAGGGGGCGTGGCATATATTAAAAGCTCTTCCGATTGGTGCAGGATTATGAAATTTCGTAAAGCGGTTAGTTTTCAGGTCTATTTGTATAGAGGGCAGTAAAAACACGCCTAAATATTAAATATCAAATGTTTTAAGTAGAGTAATATGAAGGAACCATAAAATTAACAGAGAAATCTTTTATTTAATGATTACTGATTTAAATTGTGTTGTCAGTTGTCAATTTAAGTTAGTAATCATTAATTAATAGATCTCTCTTATAATTTTGAGGTTCTTCCATATTAATCTACTTGAAATATTTGATATTAAACATTAATTAACTTTGAACTTGGCGTACCTTTAGATCTCAATACTTTTTTAAGAATGACTTGTTACGCAAAGGTTTTTGTATATATAGAAGAATTTGGCTACATTTTTAACATTTATGTTTTTGGTTCGATTATTTTTTCTTGCTTAATTTTGTTTAAACATTTTTTTAAACCATTTATTTTAATAGAAAATCTTATTTCCAACAAAATTTCATTTAAAACTCTCAGATCTGGCTTAGTTTCCGAGTTACATATACCAAATATATATTTGGGCGATTTTTGTGTTTTAAGCAAGTCTATATTCAATACCCTTATATAAATAAATAAACTAAATAATATTCCCATATATAAGACTTTAATTGAAAAAAGGTTTTGGCAAATTGTATAATATTATTATAACATTTCCTACATACTAGTTATAGCAAAAAGCATTTAACTAATTAACTTTAAAGCTCCAGGGGCTCCACTTCACTTAATAAATCACGATAATAATAAAAAAAACCTTCATATAGTATAGGTACTTCAATAATTTATTAATAAATGAAACGAATGTACTCAAGATAAGTTGTTGTTATTTGTATTGATTTCACGTGTGTTTGCGTGATTTAAATGTGTGACAAACATCAACAAAATTAATGTTTTAAAAAGAATTGTTTTTGTTTTCGAAAAATTGTTGCATCCCAAATGGATATAATAAGGGGTGTATTTATTAAGGGTTTTGATCAGTCGCATAGATAAGGGGGATTAAAGGGGATCAATCTCCTCCACTTATGGGGATATAATTATACAAGAATATGGAAACTTAGGGCTTAAGTATCAAGTTCACACATTAAGTTCACGTATTTGAAAACACACAATAAAAGAATCATTATCATAGCTGAGGTATCTACAAACATATATCAAATATGTTGACGAAGGTACTTGAAAAACACTATAAAGGAATCTAGTACAGCTCCAAGAAATAATTTTTGAAGAGATAAAATTCGACTAGATAATAGTCAAAAGAACTTCTTGATAGTTTTCTTGAATAACGAGTATTTGAATTATTATTGAACGCCGAGAATTGACGCAAAAATATTAAACAAAACACTTTTAGTCCAGTAGATTAGTCGCATTTAACCTTGCGCGCAGAGGATTTATCTGTTTTTTTTTTTTCATGGTTCGATAGGGGCTTTTGAGAAATGCTTCAAAATCCAAATTTGCACCGTCACCTGACATTACCTTTTTTTACCAATGATATTCGTAAAAATTTACTTTTTGAAATATTGGTTTTAGTTTTATTTAAGCAAAAAAGACTCCATGTTGATTTGTGTTTTCAAATAAAAGCTGTTTTTATGGTGAACAATAAATTGATATACGGATTTTAGTGCCACTCCTGTTAAATTAATGATAAAATAGCTATTGGCATTATTTTGTAAGAGAAATAAATATGTGTGGGTTTTATTTTTTAATTTCTAAATCATATCAACTTTTTGAATTTTGAGGTTTGACTTTTTACTCAATCACATTTTTAGTATTAATTTTATTTTCAACATTTCAAATAATTTTTAGAAACTAATTAAAGTCACAATTTCCTTTCATTTCACCTCATTCATAATGGTAGGACAGTTATAACGATGATAAAGAATGCGAAAAAAATGGGTCCCCAAATTCTGTCTGTCTGTATGTTGTACCTCGACCTGAAGCTTAAACCGCGCGCTGAAGCGATATTTTTCCAAACTTTGGACTTAAGGTTCTAATGCGATTCCCTTGTGGGGAAAGGTGATATTTTGTTTAGCTCAAAAAATAACGGTAGTGGTACCTGCCATAAAACCGATTTTTTATTTTCAAATTTCTCGTTAATGGCTGCACCAATTTCAACCAAAATAGAGGAGGTCCTTCACAATTTTAACAATTTTCTATATACAAATTTTCGAAAAAGAATTTTTGGATTTAAACAAAAAAAATTATTTTTTTTTTAATTTTGAAAATGTTAAAAAATTGTATGTTATTTTGTAGATAAATGTACCTACTGTCTACAAGTTGGTTTAAGATTATTTTGTGAAAAATAATAATCTTCTCTGGAGTTAATTATCAGTTTTTTGAGAGCTATTCAAAGCGAAGATATTGTAATCCAAATTAAATCCATAATTTTCGACGAGTTTTGAAATTTTGGATGATTTTGGATGCCTACAGTTCCGCAAATAAGGTTTGGAAGGCGTTGTGGTCTTTAAAATCTAAATAAGTTTATTGAGAGCTATCCATAACTCAGAACTTGAACATTCTATGAAGTCTCGTTGCAAAGATAATTTAATTCAAAGTAAATCCAATTATTTTCAACCAAAAAACTAAAAGTCTTTATAATGACGATAACTTTACAAAAAAGGCTCGTAAGAAGTTGCGGTTGACGTTATTGAATAGAGAACCGATAGGTCTTTGCATTGTCGTTCAAATCTCAACTTTTTTTTTTGAATCGATTTTCGAAAAAAAAACACCAAAAATTCAATTTTTCACAGAAGTCTCTGGAACCCATTGAAATGAACATATATAGAAAGGTTTTGTCAAATGCTATCAGCAGAACCCTTCTATAAAGTCTAGTTTCCGGTATATTTGCATTCAAAGTAATTTTTTTTTGAGTTTTGAAAGCTTGTATGACTTTGGATGCCTACAGTTCCGCAAATAAAGCTCAAAAGGCGTTGTCCCTTTATTTTGTAGTGTTTTTATCCCATAATTTTATTTATTTTGTTTAATACAAAATAATAAAAAAAAAATTAGTATTTGTTTCTTTGTTGAAAATTGAGATTGAAACTTTTAAAAAATCCTAGTACTAAGGTTACTAAGATGGATTGGGAACGATATGTCGACTTTCAAAACATCGACTCCATAAGATCGACTTTCAAAATCTCGACAGAAAAAATGTCGACTGGTTAAAAGACCGACTGAACGAAATATCGAAAAAAACTAGACCGATTTTTTAAAATGAGATTTTCAAAATGTCGACTTTCAAAATATCGACTTTAATCGACATTTTAAAAATCGAGATTTTGATAGTCGACATTTTGTTAATCGACATTTTAATAGTCGACATTTTGATAGTCGACATTTTGATCAGATTATGGTTTATGGAATGATGCTTACAAGCGCGCGCGATATTTTGCTCGACTTTTTTAACGCAGTCGACATTTTGTCTAGCCGAGATTTCATAATGTCGACAATTTTTTAGTCGACCAAAATATTGACGGCATTTTAAATTTCAAAAAAGTCGATAAAAGTCGACATTTTGACCAGTCGACCTTATTTTTGTCGATCATTCGTAACTTAGCCTACTAAGATAGAGTATTTTAACGTGATAGGTAGCATTATAATCATTAAGTGCTACATTATAACTTTGGAAGTATGCAACTTAGGAAAAAACCATCCAGAATAAACTTGTTTGTTATAAAATTTTCTACAAGTCAAAATTAGTTTTAAATTCATGCAAGTTATATTTGTGTTGCTATCTACCCAGGAATAAAAAAAAAAATCTGAAAAAATAAGAAATTTGGAATCACTCAAAAAATAGGTAAAAAAATTGTTAAATTCTGCTTAAAATTTGGAATCAAATAGTCTAGAGTATTACAAGACGAAATTCCAAAATTCAATCCAAATCGGTTAAATAGTTCTGGCAAGAAACTAAGTGCAACAAGCAATGTTTGCATCATTGCTGTGGTCAAAGTAGGACACTTAAGTTTGCACTCATTTTTGTATATGTACTTGGAACCCTTAACTATCATAAAATATAGTTATAAATATACACCCATATTCATAAAGAAAAAATAGTTATTTTAGCTCCCGTGTTTAGGAAAACTACACAATGGAATAATAATTTTCTGGGCTCAAACTAAAGGAAATTGCTAACTGCTTCATTTGAGTCCGGAACATTCTTATAGCTAAAATAACTATTTTTTTCTTTATGAATAAGGGTGATATTATTTAAATATTTTTTTAAGCAACTTCTAAAGCGATTTTAAAAGTTCACTGTTCAAGTAAATATGTAATTCCGTGAAAATTTCTTGAGAATTCAGATAGTAACTATTAAACAAATACCTACTACTAAGGTTACTAAGATAGAGGATTCATGTATGTAGATAGGTAGCATTATAATCATTAAGTGCTTGACTTAATGTGAATTGCTATTGATTTATGACAATAACTTTATTATTTTAGTTTTTATTGCTGTTTATGATTACATTATATAACATACTTATGTACATAATGAGATGACCGTAAGCTTTAAAGTGAGCTCTAACTTCTATTCTATTGAATAGACCGGAATTTTAAGAGAAGAAAGGAACAATTGCGTTCACGGGTTTTTATTATTGAATATGTTAGTGTGGCGCTTAAGCTTACTTAAACACACAAAATTCTCTTAAATTCATCAATGAGTTTCTGAGAGAATGGTCACACTGGTCATTTTTTAATATTGTCGGTATAACTTGGAAAATGAGCCGAATTTGTGAATTTAACTTAAGAACCTTTTTGTAGGAAATTAGATTTTCTATCAAGGTTAGGTTAGGAGGGGTGTGCACAGCCTAGGCTGTTGCGTACACGGGGGCCTATTGGTCCATTGTGATCCCCTTATAAATGAAAACAGAGGTGTTCCTAACTAATGGTTCAAATAGACTGGTTCATTTGTGAACCAGCCTGTTTTTTCTATAAATTTTCTCATATTTGCCATTAAGACATGCGCTAGGTCGTCCAGTTCTCCAACAAACCTGTTTCCGAAGTACCGGAGACGATTTGCTTGGAGGTTTGGACAATCGCAGAGCAGGTGCTTAATGGTTTCAATTTCCTCAACATCCTGACAGCTCCTACAGGAATCGGTTGCAAAAGCGCCTATTCTGGTGGCCATTGTGCCAATGACCCGTTAGTACCCTTATCAAGATTTTTACTTTTTTTTACTCAGCGATAAAATATACTGAGTTTCCTTTTCCTTAGTTTTAGGCCATAAACTTCTAGAGATAACGCAATCGTTCCTGGAAATCCAGGAGTTATTGATTTGCTCTTTCGTTTCTAGGTCAATTTTCCTTTTAATTACGCCGATCGGGATTTCAGGCCCCTTAAAAAATTGGCTACTATTGTTTCTATTTGCTAATGACCCTTTTCTTGACAGTTCTGCTATATCATTCCCTTCTATATTACTATGTCCAGGAACCCAGCAGAGTTTGACTTGGTTGGAGTAACAAATTTTCTCCAGTACGCCTCGGCATTTTGCCACTGTCTTGGATCTTATAGTCTCTTTGGCTAATGCTTTGATAGCAGCTTGGCTGTCCATGAAAAAAGTGATCTCTGACGAGCTCAGTTTTTTCTTGTGTACCATTTCTGCCGATTTTTCAATAGCGTAAATCTCAGCTTGAAAGACACTACACTCATCTAGGAGTTTATATGATTCTCTAATATTGAGAGGTTCACAGAACACCCCTGTCCCTGTTCTTCTTCCATTTTTGACCCATCGGTGTAGAACGGGATACCTTGTTCACTGATTAGTGAGTTTGGTTCCTATCCATGTCTTTCGGGAATTAAAGTGTGTATTTTAAAATCTATTATGGGTGGTATTTAGTCAGTCGGCAAGATAGACCCATGACCATAGGTACTGTGCTTCCAAAAGCTCATCTCTTTAAGTCGAAGTGCACTTTTGGCTGCTGTGCATTTTATGTACTCGTCCAGTGCTGGAAGATTTAGAATAATTTCCAGCCCTGTTTGTGACGTATAGAACTCTGTACTCCCGTTATTCCTATACAAGCTAGTTTCTGTACCTTGTTTAGGTATTTGAGATAGCTTACTT
Source organism: Melangyna quadrimaculata (assembly GCA_949320155.1). Taxonomy (NCBI): domain Eukaryota; kingdom Metazoa; phylum Arthropoda; class Insecta; order Diptera; family Syrphidae; genus Melangyna; species Melangyna quadrimaculata. Next base: position 201,175,706 of record OX439483.1, on the reverse strand, counting down.
TTTCTACAGCCTTCCAACACACGATCGAACCATAGGTAAGTATGGGACGAACAATGGAGATTTTTACAGAATTGTCAAACTCAAAACTGACAACCAAAATTTTGGGTTAATGACATTTGTGCGTTCTTTTTTTTCTAACTAGTTCACCCTCATCGTTCTTTTAATAAGAAAAAGTTACTTTGAGTTTTCATTTTGGGGTTAGATTGTGTTTGCTTTTCGTCTTCCGATTTGGAATTGTTTTCAATTTTATAATAATTAATTATAAATTTAATTGTTTTATTATTGAATTTGATATTTGGAATTGTTTTCTGAATAGTTCACTTTTCATTGAAATTTTATTCATCCGCTTGGGTCATTTTTTTAATAAAGAAATGTCAGGCTCATACAAAATTAACAAAAAAAGCAAAACCACATTATAAATGTTTTGTATTGCGATTCAATTTCATGCAAAAATGAAGTTGATAGTTATTTAATTTGTAGGAACCATGCATTTTTGGTAGTGATTTATATATCAATAAATTTAACGCAATCAAAATTTTGTCTTTTGTTTATTATTAATTATTTTTTTTTCAACCCCTTCCCATTTTATTAACTTTGTCGTTCTTAAAAAAAAGAAACTTCTTTAATTTTGACATTGCTACTTTTGTTTTTGACCATAGTTACAAAAAAGAACGCACCACTAAACCAATTAACGCCAAGCACTCAAACGTCATTAACCCAAAATTTTGATTTGACGTTTAGAAGCTATGAGACAGAGATATATTGCTTTTTTTCTAAAAAGCCCTATTGCCGTGTACATCCACGTTATGACTTGTGGTTGCATACCCCAACGCGTACCAAAGGTTTTCTTGCATGTGTAGAAAGCACAGGGTGCTCTTTTCATTCTTTCCTCTGTGTAACGTTTCTATGTTATCCAAGATATTAAGCTTCTTTGGAAAGTTTCGGTGGAATTCCATTAAGCTTGGGAGGGGTAAAATTCTCTAATTTCCTTTTTCTTGGTAAACAAAACTAGTTCAGTTTTTGTGGGTTAACCCTCAGACCGTTTTGTGCTGCCCAAGAATATAGTTCTTGAGCAGATTCCATAATATCTTTGATGGTGGTAAGGTACTTACCCGATATCAGAATTACTTTATCGTCTGCATAGGCTACAATTTGAATGCCCTGGTTCCTAAGTCTTGTTAGAATTTAGTTTACAACGAGGACCCAGAGGAGAGGTGAGATTACCCCTCCCTGTGGTGTGCCTCTTGCAACTGTTTTCTCGACAATAATATCTCCAAGTTGCGAGTTAATGATTCTGCCATTGAGCATAGTATAAATCCAGTTCACAATGGCAGATTCAACTCCAAATTCTTCCAGGGCAGATTTAATGGACTCCGTTTTTACGTTGTTGAACGCTCCTTCGATGTCTAAAAATGCTGCCAAGGTATGTTCTTTGTACTCGAGACTTTTCTCAATTTGCGAGACGACCTTCTCAAGCCAAACAATCTGTGCATGAGCACAGATTGTTTGGCTTGAGAAGGTCTCTAACATGCAGATCAATGATTCTCTCCAGCGTCTTGAGGAGGAACAAAGATAGACTGATCGGTCTGTAATCTTTAGCAGTCGAGTGTGTCGGTTTTCCAGCTTTTGAAATAAAGACCACTTTAACTTTTCTCCAGTTGGTAGAGACGTATCTAAGTGTAATACAACTTTTGAAGATTACCCTAAGCCATGGGGTGATTATCTATTGAGCATGATGAAGAAATGCTGGTATAATATCATCTGGTCCAGCTGATTTATAGGGTTTGAATGAGTTTATAGCCCACATAATCTTCTGCTCGGTGATAACTTGTTCCAATTATGGAGTTGCTTGGATAAAATTTAAAGAGTCTGATTGTGTATAACCTGAGTCTTCACGGCTCTTGCAGCCAGGGAAATATGTTTCTATAAATAGTTCAAGTGTTTCTTGGCTCGAGTTTGACCATGATCCATCGGGATGTTTAATATATCCCGGCATCGTGGGATTGAATGCAAGGATCTTTTGAAGCCTCGCCGCCTCACTTGTGCTTTCAATAGATTCACAATGTCTAGCCAATGTATCTTCTTAACTTCTTGGTGTATGAGTAAAGTGCGGCTCTATATAAGTTCCAGTCTTCCTCGGTTTTGCTCAGTTTGGCTTTATTGAAAAGTTTTCTGACCCCTGTTCTTCGTTCTTTAAGTTCACCGTTCCACCATGGTGGGTTAGTGGGTTTAGTATTATGAGATATGGGGCAGTGTTTTTCGAAGGCCGTTTTCAATTTACTAGTAAGATTTTGGACAGAATTGTCAATGGTTGAGGTTGTCGAAAGCGTTTCTACATCTGGTGGATTGATACGTTCGTTCAACCATTTTGTAAACTCTGCCCAATTTGTTCTAGTTGGGTTTTTTAAAGGCTTTATGTCTTTTTGTTTTCTATCTAATGTGAAGAGTATCCTTAAGTGATCCGAGAAGGATTCCTCAGGAGAGACTCTCCAATTGCCTACAGAAATTATATCATTATTACTCATAAGAGTGAGGTCAAGAATTTCTTCCCTGTTTTTAGTCCTAAATGTAGGGTGATTCCCTCTATCACATAATATAAGGTTAGAACAAAGAATAAATTCAAAAATTGACTCACCCCTTTTGTTGATATCTTTGCCACCCCATTATGTGTGGTGGGCATTGGCATCACATCCCAAGACCAAAGGTGTCCCTCGTGCTGTAGAATAATCCACAAGATCGCGGACCGTTTTTGATAGAGGGCCTTCCTCATCGCCCGGCATGTACGATGACGCCAAGATGAAGTTGCCTTCATTGGATTCAACGCTGATTGCCGCGTTATCCCTGTTGCTGTACCTAAATAAAAAAAAGCATTAATTGACTTTTTAGCTAAAATACAACTTCTTATATCACCTTCTGACGTGGAGTGGAAAAGGTTGTAGTCTTTTGACCTTAATCCTTACACCTGGTTCTTTCGAATCCATGGTTCTTGAATTAAGGCCACATCCATGGTCTCCTGAGACATTTAGAGCATTAGGTCGTACGTTGTTGCTTTAGTGTGACGCTAATTAATTTGCACCACCAGCAGCTTTTGACTCCCCTTTGCTTTCATGCCTCTTTACCTTTACGGTTCCATATCTCAACACGTCCGCTTTCTCTTTCAGAAGAAGTTCAGATTTCTTGTCTATTACGAACAAGAGGTCCTTTCCTTTCCTTCCCCGCTGAAACTCTTCTTAGACTGCAGAAGCTTCCATTCTATTATGGAGAACTCCTTATTCTGTTTTGCCATCAGTTTGATTATAGAGAGGGGGAATCCATATTCTGACTTGCAGACGAAGAGCAAGAGATGTGACGGCAGAACCCCGGGAGAAGCACCCTCCCACAGTTCGACAATATTGGCAATTGTGCGAGTGAGGAACTCCAGGGATTTCCGGTCCCCACAGCAAACCACTTCAACTCCTTTCCGCCATCCTGCTCCATCGAAGATATATTTTTCAGAATTGTCATTCTCAGATGTCGCCATCATGGCTTTAAGTATTTCGTTTTCCACAAGTAGCCAATTTTTTGCCGTGATTTTCCCATCCGGGTCGTCCCGACTTATTATGGCCACCTCCAGATCGATCGGTGTGGTGTCAAAACTGTTGGTTTTAAGCTTTTTAGAACCTTCTGTCTTAGCTGCCTCCTCCGACCTTGCTCTCTTGGTCGAACTAGGCTTCGTCCCACAAGAGTTGCCTACCTGTGCTTTCTTGTTCCTTTTCAGGTTCGATGTAACGTTGGTTTGCTGTTTCTTGCTGCAGGTCGTCGAATTCGCCTTTGAATCGGGACGAGCATTAGAGTTTTTGCTGGCCTGTTCACGGTCTATCTTTTTAGGGATAGACCTAGATGTAGCTGCATCCACTCTTTTGCTGTCTGGCTTTATAACGTTCAACTGTTGGGCGGAGTCAATGGGTTCAGTTGCAGTCTATGCCAACTGACGTTCATAGTTCTTCACCAACTTTCTATGTTTTTTCAGTAGGGCCTTATCCCTCGAACTGAGGGTAGTTGGGTCCTTTTTCTCGGTAGCACCCACGAATCGTTTAGAGGATCTGTAGTTACTGCGTTGCCTCAAAGCTCGAGTCTTCCAATAGCTCGTCCTCGGTTTGACTTCCTATAGAGGGTGGTTCGTTCGAGGTCTTCCTTCTGTCGATAGCCAAGCTATCTAGTGCAGGAAGAAGAGCTGCCGCAAGGTTGCGAGTGTTTTCCTGTCTCTTTAATTCATGTTTGCTTGTTTTGGTCACTTAGCTTCTTGCGAAGCCAAGTTCTCGCCAACAGCCGTGACTTCTGCCGACACTTGAGTGTATATAACCACTCGAATTTCTTTCTCTTGCAAACTTTCTTTTTCCATATTTGTTTTGTTTGGATAACATCCCTGTTTTTGGTTTTCTTAGTTGCTTGACTCTGCAGCTGGATTGCTAAAGTGTTAAGCGTAAGCCCCCTTGCCACCTTCAAGGCGAAAATCAAGAGGACGATTTTCTATCAAAATTGGTGGTTTAAAAAAATTTGTAAGAAAATTTAGGCAGGGCAATTTTTCAAAAACTGACCTAAAAAATCGAAAAATCACTGATTTTATTTTTTTAAGGTTTGCGCGAGATATATGAGAATGAAACAAAGAAGATGCTCAAGCATTTAATATGACGGATCAAAATTTTTGTTTGCATGCAAATTCGTGAAAATATACCCCATTAAAAATAACCTTTTTTTATATTTTGTTGTAGTTTTTGCTCGTAAGCATCTTTTTGACTTGCAATTCAATGGTACTATATAGCAAGTTTCCCATTCTTGAAATAGTTTTAAGTAGAGAATTTGATCAATTATGTCATTACTATAATAGAGAATTCGAAAATAGTGGGTCCCGCAGATTTATCTGTCCATCTGTCAATTTGTAACACCTAGTCATACAGACTTAACGGATGGAACGATTTCTATAAAACTTAGTAGTTTCTGTTTTTAAGGTATGTTTTTTATGTTTAATTGAAATTTTCGTTTTTGGATAAAAAATAGCGGTAGCTTGCATAGAACCATTTTTTGCATTTCCGTCTTTCGAGGTAGCCGCGTTACAGAACTCAATGAATTTTTATAATAAGTAAGTTTTTAATCAACCTAAGTAATTCAAACTTTGGTTTTTATTATTAAAAATAAATATTTTATCAAGAACTGTTTTAAAAATATTTTTAAAATTTTGTAACCTTAAAAAATTATTTTCCTTAGCATAAAGCTCAACATATTTATTATAACTTCTTGTTTATTCCATTCCATTGCATCTCATTTATATCTTGAAATCGTTAAAGAGGCGAGGCCTTTTCTTCAACTAAATTTTACTATTATCATCTTAGTTAATTGTCTGATTTGTTTTTAGTTAGTTTTTGTTTTTATTGAAATGGTGGGTGAATTTAGAGTCGACTTTAGCAACATTCAGAAACAGAATTTCTGTGCTGTATACGTCTATACTGCACAAAGCAGGCCAAGCGTTTTGGCACTGAGTGAAACTCAGGTAGGAGAAAACTCCGATCATACGGAATTCAATCTGCCTGGTTATAATTTAGTGCCATTATTCTTTCCCCATCACGGTCTCGCTGTTTATATAAGGAATGATGTTGCGTACCAACTTCAACCACAATATGGTTTGTGCTCAAACACAAATTTTAACTTCATGTGGTTCAAATTTACGGTCAATAAGCACATCATTCATTCCTGTTTTATTTATCGGAGCCCAAATCTGGACAGAAATTCAACTTTTAACGAATTTGATGCTCTGTCCGACTCCATCCTAAGAATTGTTGCCCATTATCCTCACACTGAAATCGTCATTGCGGGCGATTTCAATTTACACAATTCTAGTTGGCTTCGCTTTTCTGGCCAGACAACACCCGAAGGAAGGTATGTTGAGCTCTTTGCTGAGTTAAACCACCTGACTCAGCTTGTTAACGAGCCAACTCGAATCCCTGATGTTGCAGGTCAATCCGCCAACACACTAGACTTGTTTCTTACCTCTGACCCTAATAAATACACTATTAGTGTATTTTCGCCTCTAGGCTCATCAGACCATTGTGTCATATCTGCTAATTTCTCGTGCCAACAAAACTCAGTTAAAGAGAAAGTACCAACGAGAACCGTTTGGCAATACGAGAAAGCCAACTGGGACGGTCTCAACGGTTTCTTCAGTCACTTTAACTGGTCACTATGCTTCCTCGATAGTGACGTAGATGCCAGTGCAGATATGATCACAAATTTAATTCTTTGTGGAATGAGAAATTTTATCCCGAATAGGGTAAAATCTATCAAACCCAAGGAAAACTCATGGTTTGATTCGAGCTGTAAAGAGGTTATTAGGGTCAGAGAAGTAAGTTTCCGATGTTATAAAGCCAACCCTACTGAGGAAAACCGGAATAAGTTCAAACAAGCTAGAAAGACCTGTAATGTTCATATTCGACGAACCAAATTTTTGCATGACCAGAAATTAAGGCAAAAAATACTACAATGTCCCACAGCTAGTAAAAATTTTTGGTCATTTGCAAAGAATATACGAAATGCTACTTCGTCGTCGGTTCCAACGCTCGTCTTCAACGATACACCTTTTGTCAGCTCGCAAGATAAAGCCAATTTGCTTGCAGCACAGTTTGCTGTTAATTCGACGCTGCCAGAAAGTGTTATGACTCCTCCTGTACTTGAGAGCGTAAATGATTTCATGGGACAAATCTTCTTTCGCACTCGTGCAGTTGCTAGAGTTCTAAAAGATCTCGACGTACACAAATCCGCTGGCCCGGATAGTATCCCTCCCATTGTTCTGAAGAGGTGTTCTTCAACGCTGGCAAAACCACTGCGTAAGCTTTTCCATCTGTCCTATTCTACTGGTCTCTTTCCGAGTGGATGGAAAACAGCATTTGTCCAGCCTGTCCCTAAAAAAGGCGTATCTTCCTCACCCTCAAACTATCGACCAATTGCACTTACGTCCCTTCTTTCCAAGGTCATGGAAACGCTGATTAATTTCCAGCTAAAGAAATATCTCGAGGAACGAAAGCTTCTTAATGACCGGCAGTACGGCTTTCGTAGCAATAGGTCCACTGGTGATCTGATGGTATATCTCACCGAACAGTGGAACACATCTTTACATCGTTTTGGAGAAAGTAAGATTATTGCCCTTGATATTTCAAAAGCATTTGATAGAGTTTGGCATCAAGCTCTCTTATCGAAAATGCGCGCATTTGGTTTCGATGAATCTCTTCTTCGTTGGATTAGAAATTACCTTTCGGACCGTTCAATACAAGTTGTATTGGACGGTTTCAAGTCTGAAATTCAAAAAATAAATGCTGGTGTGCCCCAGGGCTCCGTTTTGTCTCCGACTCTCTTCCTTATATTCATAAATGATCTTCTGTCTGAAACGTCTTATCCATTAAACTGTTTCGCTGATGACAGCACCCTCAGCTTCTCATATTCGTTTTCAGATTCACATCCATGTCCTTCGGATGTGGAACTTGAACGGCAGCGTATGATTAGCTCATTAAATTCCGATCTTGACAGCATTGTCCAATGGGGAATTAAAAACCGAGTGGAATTTAATGCTTCTAAAACCCAATGCTGTCTACTGTCGTCTAAGAGAAACCCACCCCCATGCCACTATCCATGAGTGGCACTTGCATTGAGGAAACCGAAAAGCTTTCAGTCCTCGGTATGTGTATAACAGACCACCTTCTGTGGAATGACCACATATTCGACGTCGCCAAAAATGCTGCTAAGTGCTTAGGTTTTCTTCGGCGATGCAAGAAATTTTTCTCCCCTTCTGATCTGGCTGTAATCTATAAAGCTTTTATTCGTCCAAAACTCGAGTACAACTCTCATGTTTGGGCAGGTGCTCCAATAACCCATTTAAGCCTATTGGATAGAATTCAAAGAAGAGCTATGAAAATGATAGGTGAAAGAAATATAACTGATACATTTGCTTCTCTAGAACACCACCGCAATGTTTCTTGTATTTCATTATTTTATCGTTATTTTCATAAACAGTGCTCTAGCGAAATAGCCAGTTGCATTCCTCCCCTTAAACAATTCAACCGTAATACTCGCGCTGCTAGGAATGCCCATCAGTTTACCCTTGAGCCCAACTTCGGACGTACTGTCAAGTTCAGGGATTCTTTCTTTTCCCGCACCACGCGAATGTGGAATGCTTTACCCGACTCTATCTTTCCCTCCCATTTTAATATTCAGAACTTCAAAACCAATGTGCATCGGTTCCTCCTCTTAAATCCTTCCCTATTTTCCTAAAGCTCGCACTGTGTTCAACATATTAAGGGTAGTCACAACCCCTTTAGTGCGCGCACAAATAAAAAAAAAAAAAAAAAAAAACTATAGGTACATTATATTTTAGTATTTTATAAACAAATCTTAAAAATCCTTAGAATCCAAAACTATGTACAATGTGCATTCAAAGATAAGATGCTAGTAAAAATTAGAGATGAGATTTAAGCATACAATTATACTTTCAGCTGGTGTCCTATTATCTTCGCCAAAACCTGGGGTGGAATCGGCTAAGCTGATAGTTGATTATCAATTTTTTGACTGTCGTTTTGACAATTGCTCTCTCTATCTTTGTCTATAGAATTGACAAAAATTGATGATCAAATCAGCTTAGCCGATTCCACCCCTGTACAAAGCCAGGAGAGGACCAAAAATAAGTTATTACATTTTTTGTATGTTAATTATTTTTTTCAAATTCTAATTTTACTTTTTTTATATTCATATTAGTCCTACACCAAAAATGTTTAAACACGAAGTGCGTAGAATAAAATTTCCTATTTAATGTGTTAAAACTGTTTTCGTTATTGATAAAATTTAAAAAGTTATAGGCAACAAAATTTAGTATTTTCCTAAATTTAGGTAATTTTCAATCAAAAATTTGAAAAACTTTCTACGATAAGTTTGTTGGGCTCAAAATTTCGAACAGTTTTGTCATACAACTTTTTTCTGTATTTCAATAAATAAAAAAGTTATGAATATTGTTCTATTAAAAAAAAATAATTTATACCAAAACTCATTTTTTTTACATCTGAGATCTTAGCTGAAAATCTTGATTTAGGCTCGCTCTAAATAGATTTTCTCATTGCTAAAACTGTTTTTAAGATTTAATTTTAGTTTTTCGCTTTTCTAATGCAAAACGGCAATTAATTTTTCCGGAGTACCGAATAGGGTAAGACACCTAGTGACCGACACCCTTAAGAGAAATTTTGAGTTTGAAAATTCATAACTTTTCTTCCCCTGCATAGATTTTAATGTTTTTTTTTTATATATTATTATACTGTTAATTATTTTCTGTTATAATATTAAAGACAAAAATATGTAAGAAATTCCAAAAATAAACCACAAAATAATAATAACTTACTACTTTTTTAGCTATGGACACCTTATTTTCAGTAGTCGACACCCGTAAAATATTAGTTATGGACACCCTTTATTGTAGGCTTTTAACACTAAACTATAAAGGGATTTTCGACAAGAAGTTTACATAAACTCGAAAAGTGCTAAAATTTATAAGTTTTAATTTGACATTTCAATTGTTTTGACACCCAGCTGCATCCACTTTGACAAGAGAATTTACAAGTTTTGTAACTTAAAAATGGGAATGTAATGAATCCTGAATCATGATTTTTAAATTATGTAGGTATTTTGTTAGCGAACCGGCTTGCGTCGTAGTACGTTTGATCAAAATTTGTGGTTCATAAAAACTTGTTTTTTATCTAAAATCGGTTTTCACCAAAACCGATGTTTTCGTGCGAAAATCGTTTTGGCCTTGGTGTGAAAAACCCCACTTAAGTGGTTTTCAAACTATAAAAAATAATAACAGAACATATTCAACTTGGTAGGTACTTCAAAAAACTTTAATTTTTTGTTTAGTAGGTAAATAAGATAAATAAATATTGCCCAGTCAAATACGACTTTGGCCATGGAAAAAATTTTGTACAGGTATATTTTTTAGTGGAAATGTTTAGAATACTGTCCATAATCAACAGTGTAAAGTCCCAAGCTATCCGCGTTGGCGTACGACCACAATCTTGGAAAATGCATCTATCTGGCACCCTTTTGTTTTTGGCTATATCTGTGGAACTTGTTGCCCTAGAAAGACCATTCAAGTGAAAAATTGACGGGCTAATATAGCCAGTAGCAGGAAAGTAAATACAAATTAGTTACAGGTATTGCATGGCTACTGTTTTTAATCAAATGAATTTAACAGACTAAATTGCAGTGCAAATTCGAAAAAATTACCCATATTCCATAAATAGTTATTATAAAGCTGAAATTTTGTGGACATATTCAGAACAATACCAACCACCATTATGTTCATGTTGTCTCCAAGTTGTGTATGTTCAAATGAAATGAAAAATAAAATATTTTATTATAATGTTTATTATAAAGTTTTATTATTTTAAATAAATAAGTTATCACAACTTTTATTTTTAATTTAGATGGCGACGCGTTTCGAAATCAAGATTTCATCTTCAGGCGCGATTTATTTGGTGTTCTTCTTTGGGTTTACCACTTTGTTTAATTTGCCTTGGGGTTATGATGATCGATGGTGTTCTCTTTTTTTTAAATTATTTTACTGTTAATTATGTGTTTTTGTAATTTTGATATAGTTTTCTTTTTTGCACTTTATGTATTGTTGTGATTAAATGCAGTGTCATACAGTGCATTGGATTTGAATATTAATTTGTCGTTTAAGAGCTTGTCTTGTTCTATTTTGTTGGCTTTGTATATTTCATACTCTTCTAAAGCACCCATTATTCTCCCTTTCCTGCATGGGTGCATAGGTTCACGATTTGCTTCGAAATCTGTATAATTATGGTTGTTGTCAATTAAATGTAAAGCATAGTTAGATTTTATGTTTTCTTTTGGTTTATGTTCTTGAAATCTTGCATTAAATGTTCTTCCAGTTTGTCCAATATAATGCATATCACACACTCAGAGAAAAATTATGTGTTAAACTGCCTTAAACGCCTTAGGTAATATATTTTGTATGGAAGTTATTTTCCGAGCATAAATCTGCCCAGAACTAAAACAATTTATGTATGGGCATAAGTTTCACTCAAAAAAACACCCTTTAGGCCAAGATATTTTTGTGGACTCCTTTGATTCTTGTTTCTTACAAGAAATGAGAAATGTGTGCCAAGTTTCATCACCATAACATTGAAATTTGGTAATATTATGCTCGTTTCACTAAAAATTTAGTCATCATTTTATAAAAAGGTTATAACTTTTTCTAGAGAAATTATGTTGAAATTATTTTGATTGCATAAGATTGGGCATTAAAAATTACCTTAACGTCATGTGCCATATGCTTAGATTATACCAAGAAAAATATGTAGTGGTTTGAAATACTTTCACCTTCCCCTTCTCCCATTTTGAAAGCGATTATACAAACAACTAATATATAGATAAAAATGGACTTCGGATATGCTATAGAGTATGAAATTCTACGTCGACGCTCATCTTAAAATTTTATTATTATTCATTATATTACCATTATTTTCTGACAAATAAAAACCCTTATCCGCCGAGGGTATTTTTCTCCCCCTGCGTACAAGGGTAGGGGAGGGGTCAAAAAGTGAACAATATTCTATGGCATCAAGTATTCTTAATCCAACGAGACATTCCACGACATCAACCGATGCGATGTCTGGTTCCCGATTTATAGGCTAATTTATGTGAAATTTCGTGTTAAAACATGGTCAGAAGGCAACCCTTATATCTCAGGTCTGCCAGTGTTGCTACCGTGGAAACACTTCTTAAAAGTAAACCTAGGATGTGGACTATTAGTGTACCAAAGCTCATCTCGTCAGAATGAAGTCCAAGGTTTGACATAAAATATGGCCTTAACGCCCTAACTATACATAAATTGTTTTAGTTCTGGGCAGATTTATGCTCGGAAAATAACTTCCATACAAAATATATTACCTAAGGCGCTTAAGGCAGTTTAACACATAATTTTTCTCTGAGTGTGTGATATTTATTATATTGGACAAACTGGAAGAACATTTAATGCAAGATTTCAAGAACATAAACCAAAGCAAAACATAAAATCTAACTATGCTTTACATTTAATCGACAACAACCATAATTATACAGATTTCGAAGCAAATCTTGAACCTATGCACCCATGCAGGAAAGGGAGAATAATGGGTGCTTTAGAAGAGTATGAAATATAAAAAGCCAACAAAATAGAACAAGACAAACTCTTAAACGACAAATTAATATTCAATTTCAAATCCAATGCACTGTTTGACACTGCACTTAATCAAAACAATACATAAAGTGCAAAAAAGAAAACTATATCAAAATTACAAAAACAAATAATTAACAGTAAAATAATTAAAAAAAAAGAGAACACCATCGATCATCATAACCCCAAGGCAAATTAAACAAAGTGGTAAACCCAAAGAAGAACACCAAATTATATAGCGCCTGAAGATGAAATCTTGATTTCGAAACGCGTCGCCATCTAAATTAAAAATAAAAGTTGTGACAATTTATTTATTTAAAATAATAAAACTTTATAATAAACATTATAATAAAGTATTTTATTTTTCAATTCATTTGAATCATTATTTGTAAGTTAACAAAAAATTTCTGTTGGGGTTAGACCACCATTAGAAAAAAAGTACCATAATCTGTTTTTTTTCGGTTTTTGGCTATATCTGAGTATCTAATTGTCCTAGAAAGACCATTCAAGCGTAAAATGGCCAGGCTTCAACTTCAAAATCAGCAAAGCATACACAAAATTGGTAACAGCTGTTGTATGGCTAAACTGTTTTGAATGAAACTACTTTAACCGGGTGAAATGCACTACAATTAGATAAAAAAGATCAGTACGCTGAAGATATTGCTAAATACGAAGGTAATGATTGTAAAACATGTTTGCGGTAGTAAGGTGTTTCATTGTTCCGTTGTTATTTCCAGATAACGAGAAGAGCAATCGAAGCTGCTGAATAAATTTTAAAATTTATATCACGATATTTCTTTTAAGAACTTTATTTTCTTCTTCTTTAGGCCAATGTTGTATGTTTCTCTGTTTTCTTTTTTACAATAATAACCTGTTCTAAATTTCCTTTATTTTATTGTTATAATTAATACACTTAAAAAAACTGCTCCTGGCATTTTCATATTTGTTTTTTTTTAGAAACTTAGCACATATGATTATTGTTACTTTTCTGAAAATGTCCACTAAATTTCAGCTTTTTAATAAATAATTCTGGGACATGGGTAGTTTTTTTTTCGAATTTGCACTTTAATTATTTACTCTGTTATATTAGTTTCATTCAAAACAATTAACCATAAAACACCTGTTACTAACTTTTTTATGCTTAGCTGCTTTTGAATTCGAAGCCTGGCCATTTAACGCTTGAATGGTCTTTCTAGGACAATTAGATTTCCCAGATATAGCCAAAAACCGAAAAATACATATTATGGTACTTTTTTAAATGGTGGTCTACCTAACCCCAACAGAGATTTTTCGGTTGCTTACACATAGATTGTTGGTACTGTTCTGAGCATGTCCACAAAATTTCAGCTTTATAATAAATATTTATGGAACATGGGTAATTTTTTCGAATTTGCACTGCAATTTAGTCTGTTAAATTCATTTGATTGAAAACAGTAGCCATGCAATACCTGTAACCGGGCGTGAACGCAGGGGGGGGGGGGGTTTGAAGGTTCAAACCCCCCCGAAATGTATGAATTTAACATCCTTGCCATACAATTTCACTCTTAATTTTTGAGTTTAACCCCCCCCCCCCCCCCGAAATTTGTAACCACTTTCAATTTGACATGTATTAATACACAGTGGGGTAGTGTGGAAGGGCTTTTACCTAATCCCTCGTGCTATGTTAAAAACATTTTAAGGGTATTCATAGCCCCTTTTGTGAGCGCAAAAAATGTTCAAAGCGCGATTCAGTGAAAGTTAAAATAAGTGAGCAGTGAACAGTGACAATAATGAACACGTATTTAATTTACTGTGGACCGTTAGAATTTGCAAGATTGCTAATTTAAAAAAATGCATACAAACTCTTTCATCAACCAGCATTAGGTATTGTCGGTAGGTGCGACTGACAGACCCACGTTTTGACCAGAACCATCGCAATCGTTGGATTGGAATTGGAAGATCCATTGGCTTATAATTCTGGATTCGACTATGAAACTTGTGCTTCACATGCGAAAAATCAGCAGAAAATGAGTCGCGGGAGAAAGTTGAAAACTTCACTGAATCGCGCTTAAATAAATATCCAATATTTGGTACTCGGGAAAAATAAATTGCCGTTTTGTATTAGAAAAGCGAAAAACTAAAATTAAATCTTAAAAACAGTTTAAGCAAAGAGAAAATCTGACTATAGCGAGCCCAAATCAAGATTGTCAGCCAAGATCTCAGATGTAAAAACAAATGAGTTCTGGTATAAAACATTTTTTTTTAATAGAAAAATATTCATAACTTTTTTATTTATTGAAATACAGAAAAAAGTTGTATGACAAAACTGTTCGAAATTTTGAGCCTAAAAAACTTGTGGTAGAAAGTTTTTCAAATTTTTGATTGAAAATTAACTAAATTTACGAAAATACTAAATTCTTTTTTGTTGGCCTTTAACTTTTTAAATATTATCAATAACGAACAAATTTTTAACACATTTTATGTTCAACTAGTTTTTTTGTAGGACTAATATGAACCGAGATATTTAGTAAGAAGTAAAATCCAAGATGGCGGCAAAACGCTAAATGTTACAAATGCGAAAACTGAGATTTATCATATTCGATCAACTCTCTATCGAATAAAAAAAAAAAATTGGGGGTGGTACAAACTGCTGGGTCCCCCATATAAAATTTTATAATTGCACTGGACTATTATGAAAAAAATTAAATTTTGAGGTTACAAAATTTTAAAAATATTTTTAAAATAGTTCTTGATACATCATATTTTAAAATATTTATTTTTGATAAAACAAACCAAAGTTTGAAAATAAATCATGGATTCCTTCTTTTTTTTTATTTAAAATTTTTTTTAAATTAAAATTTTTGTATGCAATATTACTTAGGTTGATTAAAAACTTACTTATTATAAAAATTCATTGAGGTCAGTAACGCGGCTACCTCGAAAGACGGAAATGCAAAAAATGGTTCTATGCAAGCTACCACTATTTTTGGTCCAAAAACGAAAATTTCAATTAAACATACAAAACATACCTTAAAAACAGAAAGTACTAAGTTTTATAGAAATCGTTCCATCCGTTCAGTCTGTAGGCCCATGTGTTACAAATTGACAGATGGATAGATAAAACTGCGGGACCCACTATTTTCGAATTCTCTATTATCATAATGACATAATTGATCAAATTCTCTACTTAAAACTATTTCAAGAATGGGAAACTTGCCAACGAATTGAAAGTCAAAAAGATGTTTAACAGCAAAAACTACAAAAAAATATAAAAAAACGTTATTTTTAATAGGGTATATTTTCATCAATTTGCATGCAAACAAAAATTTGGATCCGTCATATTAAAGGCTTGAGCATCTTCTTTGTTTTATTCTGATATATCTCGCGCAAACCTTTGCTCTAAAAAAAGTTATGAGCAATCAGCCCTATCAGGAGTTTCGCCTGAATGACATTCTACCCGGAAAAAATCCCTTTTTTCTTTTCCCTGACTTTGAGTTTCGCCCGAAAAAAAATCATGTTCGAAAAATTCCCCTTATCATGAGCATTGAATTCGGGGGAAATGTCACACACTTGACAGCTAAAATGTTCACTTAAATTTTGGAGGCGAAGAGGACGGCAGCAACTTTAAAATGTAAGTTTTTCGACGAAATTGTTTACTATTAACATAAATTTATTATTTTTGTTTTATTTCCAGGAGCAAATCAATAAACTCAAGTCAAAGCGATATGCTCTTGCTGAAAATGCAGGGAAACCTCGAAATTGCGAGTGGTTTTGTCAAAGAAAACAAAAATAAAATTTCGGCTTTTTGGAAACAGCTTACGTTGGAGCTGAATAGCGCTGGGCCTCCCATTAAAAGCGAGTTTGAATGGAAGAAGGTAAGAAATTAATTTTATTTTTGTGTTTGTACCTACATAAACAAAAAAAATTATTATCAGGTGTGGACCGACCAAAAACGTTACGTGCGGAAGAAGGCCTCCCAAAATAGAATATATGAAAAAGGAACAGGTGGTGGACCCAACAAAACGAACAAATTCTCTCCCTCTGAAGAAGCAATTTTCCAACTCGTTGGCATGAAGACGGCAGTCGAGGGTGTCGTTGCCTCCTCTTCGTTCGGACTGCATCAGCCTAGGAAACCACAAACTGAAATAGAAACGTACCTATCGGAAGCATTTTATGAATCCAATGGAAATGAAGAGGTACTGACGGATGAAATCGAGGAGATCGCCACTGATTCAATTCCACCACCTGTGCCTTCTCAAACAATTGAAAACAGTACCCCCGCTCTAACTAAAAGATGTGAAGAACAAAAAAAAAAGTCGGGCAAGGTAAATGCACATCAAGTTCTTATGGACGAACTGGAAGTCCAAAAAACACTTTGTGGGAAGGTAGATGAAGCTATCGGAGTGATGAAAGAGCACAACAATCAAATGGAAAAAAGCATGAAGAAGTTGTACCGATCACTAGATAGCATTCACTATCAACAAAAGGAACTCTTAAAGGAACAGAAGCGGCACAACCATGAAATGGAGAAGTTAAGAAAAGAAGAAATTGAATCGAAAATTAAAAAAAATCAAAAAATAATCGAGCTGGAAGACCTAAAAATTAGAGTTATGCGAGGCAAAGAAAACATGTGAACGTTTCTTCTTAAAGTGTTTTTTTTGTTGTATTGTTTTTGGATTACTTACTTTTTTTGGGTTTTGTTATGTATAGAAATAATTTTATTTTATGTTAAACTTTATATTTTTTATTTATTTATTTATTTACAAAGAACCTGTGAACATGAAACGAAAAGACCTGAATTAATAACCTAGTTTTAAATAAAAAGTTATAAAAAAAAAACTTAAAGAATTTTTGTTTTATTAAAGTGTGTTTGCAATGTTATTACGAATGCGCTGTCCTGCAGTTAGGTAGCTAGAACTTGACTCGGTGCCTTGAACTTCTTCAACTTCGTTTGAAAGATCTTCCCTTACGAAAAGTATGTCACTTTTATAGCTAATGCAAATGTTATGGAGTGCTGAACAAACATTTACAATTTTGATTGCTTTCCCAGGTGAATAGTGCAATTCCCTTGCACCTAAAAGGCATCTCCATCGGTTCTTTAAAACACCGTTTGTCCTTTCTATGATGTTTCGGCACCGTGAATGAACTTCATTAAACTTTTCGGCTTGGGAACCGCTCTCTGGAGTTCTGAATGGTGTTAAAAGCCATGGCTCTAAGGGATAACCAGCGTCTCCTATAAAAAAATCGAATTTCATTTTTAAAACAGTAAAATTTTAAATAACAACCTAACATCCATACGTTAATATCATTCTGCAAATAATCATTCTCCATTTTGGATCTTAGATCACTTACGTTCCATATTAAGGAATCGTGACAAGCTCCGGGATGTGTACCATCTATGAATCGGATTCTCAGTTGATGGTCGCATACCTGTAAAACATTTGTCATTATATCAAACATCAAAGTCGTACAAAGTCTTCTTACTAGTAAAACATTTAAACTGCATCTTCCTTTACGATTATAAAATAAATGTTTATTAACTTCAGGTGAAACTATATTCACATGGGTACCATCGATGCATCCAACAACTCCCGGCAGCTTGTATTTAGAATAAAAAAATTGGCTAGTTTGTCGTTGTTCATCCAGTGTTGGCCAAGTAATCCAGTGTGAGCAAAGTTCTTCTTCAAATATATCGAGAACTTCGGAAAGTACGGCACTCATGGATGATTGTGCTAATCCAACTTGGTAATCATTACCGACACCTTTTTGGTATCCACCCTCTGAAAAAAACCGCAAACAAGCGGCAAGTTTAACGATGGGTGGTATTCCAAAGGATTGTATTTTTTTGGGCAATTTAGTGGTTAAGACATCTAGCAAATACGTAAAAGCTGCCTTGTTTACTCTATAGAACTGTTGAAATCTGAAAATTATGTATAATTAAATTAAGTTTTTTAAGATTAAATGAAGTTGAAAATGTAATTTCATTCTTACAATGGTTCAGGTAACTCCAACGGATTGGAGTGATCCCTTAACTGCCTCCGAATAGTTCGACGCAATGTTACCTCTTCTTCTTCCTCTTCCTGAAGCAATAGTACATGCATGGCTATGCTTTGCATTTTTAATATCTTTAAAATTATTATTTTTAGTTTATAATTTATATTTATAGATTAAAATACTTCAATTAGGTACAATTTGTTGCAACACTAAACAAATATCAACAAAAACAAATTGTTTGTATTTATCGTTTATGTAATTAAATCCTTGATGGTTGTCAACAGCTGTCAAAACTAAAATTCAGGTAGTAGGTTTGTTCATTTTCTGAAAATGAAAAGACACCATGCTTAGAACGGAGAGGGAAATTTTGTGTATCTGCTTACTCAGAATGTTTTTTTTTTGTTTTTAATCGGTTGGAAAAGAATAAAAAATCGTATCATGTCATTCAGTGACTACAATTTTTACAGGAAATTGCAACACCTCATTCATTTTATACTTTTTTGTATTTTCAAGAAAAAACTTAAGTTCAGATATCATTCTCTGATTCCATAACAGAGATGGGGACATTTATTGAGGACTGCTTTTTGAACATACCTATTTTTCGAACTGTCAGTTCTAAATTCGAAGTGAAATCTTGTTCGGGCGAAACTCCTGATAGCTTTTAAAAATCCGGGGGAACAAAAATATTTCGGGGGAAAGGTTTTTCGGGTGAAACTCCTGATAGGGTTGATTAAGTAAAAAAAATTAAAATCAGTGATTTTCGATTTTTGTAGGTCAGTTTTTGACAATTAGCCTGCTTAAATTTTTTTATAAAATTTTTTAAACCACCAATTTTGATAGAAAATCTAATTTTCGACAAAAAGGTTCTTTTTTAAACCGCTCCAACAGTTTTTAATTTTTGTTTGTATAATTTCATATTGATATTAATTCAAGGAATCAGATGGCATTGCTTTTTGAGCCCACACCATTTAGTGAGCTTTTTAAGCAATTTTAAAAATGAATTTCATGCTTTCCTTTGAACATTTGCCCCTTATATCCGTGTATTTATATGATACCTAAGAGCCAGAAGGTGGGACCAAGTTTTTTATTTTTAAAAGATTTTTAAGGACCAAGAGTACGAATACTTTTAGTAGTCATACTCTTGGTAACAACCAACAAACTTACGACTTGTATCGTAAATGGTCTAAGCTTTCCCATTGTCAATTTATCACAACATGTTTGATGTTCACACATGTTCACATTACCGTAAATTTTTATATTCTTTTCTGACAATGTTATAAAACAGGCCAAACAACTTTCATTAAAAACTAGCAAAAGAGAATTATACACCCCTATTGTTGGATTGATAGTTGATAATTACTGAAACTCGATATTAAACAAGCCAACCGCTAAAAGTCTTATTCATTGGGAATGATGCAGGCAGTCGTTAATTACAAGAAAATTGGAAAAAATCGATGACTTTTTTATTAGATTTTGAATAAACTGCCTTCTAAAATGCAAAATTTCAATATTTATCAACTATCAATCAGTAATTGACAATCACAATTAGGGTGATAAACTAAATATTATATAAGAATTTCAACCTTTGCATAGCTTTATTAAAAAGAAAAAAACATTCAAACATATAGAAATTTTTGAAATCGATTATCATCATTTGATTTTGACCCAATTTCACCCTATAAAATATACTTAAATGTTTAAAACAAAACCAAAGTTAGATTTGAAGTTTTTTTAACACAAATTTAATTTTCGTCGTCGTTTTGATTTTGAGATAGCCCCGAATAAATAAACAATCAAATAACTTTCCGCTTTGTTTGTATATATGTACATACATAGGTAGGTAGATTCATTTTTCGATCTTGGGTATACTTTCTGAAGTTTTAAAATTGTGACTATAATTTTTGTTTGCTTTTTAAAATGATTCTTCATCGGCAATGTTAATGCCAGTGAGCTGATCAAAACGCACCTACTAAGAAGTCAGAGCTAAGTTAACATAATAATTTTTGTACTGACGTGTACATTTGATTTTATATTGATAAAAATACATTATAAAAACAAGTACTTCAATTCTGTCCACTTCAGACTATCCTAAGCTTTAGTTTACTTTAAATACCTAAATATACATATATGTACATATACAGGGTTATTCACCTAAGGTGCGACGAAAATGTAGAACGTGTAGTTTTAGTTTAGCCAATACAAAACTCTTATCGGAGGGGGGTCTATTCGCCCCTTTTGGGCGGGAGGGGCAGTTGTCTAAGAAATTGACTAAATAGAGAACAAAAAATCGAAATTATTTTTTTAAAAACTGTTCGTTAAAAGAAGTTTAAATCAAATAGAAGAAAGGATTTCTGGCTTTACAAAAAAGTATAACAGAGCACTGTTAGTATTACCGTCATTTTAAATCTTTTTTTTTTTTCTGATTTAAGTCAATTTTTTTTAAAACAGTGCCCCTCCCATCTTAACGGGGGGAATATACCCCCTCCGGCCATACACGATTTTTTGATTGTCTTAACCAACCTACACGCTCTAGCTTTTTGTCACACCTAGCTTTTGAATCACCCTGTAAATGCTTGTTTTTTTTTCGGTTGCGAATAGATATCAGCATTAAGTGTTTTGCTATTCAACAGATAGAAATCTAATATAATTCAATTTATTTATAAATTTATCGATGGGTCTTATTTATCTGCATGGGTCTTATTTATCCAGCAAAAAATAAATAAAAATTTTAAAAACACACTTCAATCGTTTTGTGTTTGCTCCACTTCCACATTATCATCAAACCACACGTAAATACCCATCACCTTCCCTGTAATCATTTCAAGGTTTTTATCAAAGCCCACTCTTAAAGGGAATGTTCATTTTGATAATATAAATTTATAAGTTACCACGATTAAAATTCATAGCAAGGGAGATAATATTCTTTAGGTTCAAAAACTATTATAAAAGCAAGTAACCAGTTGGCCAGAGTATTCAGTAGTAAGCGGGCATTTTATCAAAATGCTCGGACGTATATCGCTGTTATTATTATTTTGTGTTTGCGCAATTCTATTGCCAACATCACTATCCTGCCAAAATGTGGAACAACGTTTTAAGTTTCCCAATTCAGAGATCTACATTAGATTGGTGCGTTCTCAAAAACTTCAGTACTCTATTATGAAAGGTAAATATACTCTTCTTAGTAATGTTTATTAAATAACAGCCAAAACTCATCATCATTTATCCTTTTAGGTAGTGAAGTCTTACAGACAATTACATTAGATAACTTCAAGACCAACAATAATTTCGTTTCGAATGCTAATGGAAGTTTCACACTATCTTCGACGGATTCCAATATTCTATTCGAATTGGTATCAAAGTCAAATCGAGTAACCCACTTAAAAGTTTCCAGAAACTATGTTGCCCGTACTCAACAGCCAATGGATTGCATTGACTTAGACATAGGACAAACCCATTGGTTCGGTGGTCCACAAGATCGCCATCAATACTGGCCTGTGGAACGACTTACATTCAGCGATTATTCATATCTGACCAAAGAGGATCACAATGCAGGTATTGCGGAACGTTATTGGTTGAATTCGCGAGGTGTTTTCTTCTATGTCGAAGATCAAACACCGCTGTTTATCGAACAAAATTCTGTCGGTCATGAAAATCAACTGTGTTTCAGTGCTAAAACCAAATTGCCATACAGCTCGACCTTAAGAAGTGCGACATTCCGATATCAGATAGGAATTGCTAGCAACTCTAAGGTCGCCCACATGTATGCTGTCAATAATATTCTTGGAAAACCGAGCGAACATCCAGATGAACGCATGGTTCAACATCCAATTTGGTCAACCTGGGCATTGTACAAAACTGAAATTAACGATTCTGTTGTAAGAGAATTTGGAAACAAAATTTTGCAAAACAATTTCAAAAACAGTCAACTTGAGATAGACGATGACTGGGAAGATTGTTATGGTGCTTTGACTTTCCGCAAAAATAAATTCCCAAATATCAGAACATTAACCAATGATCTCAAAGCTCAGGGATTTAGGGTGACCTTGTGGATACATCCTTTTATTAATAAGAATTGCACAGCCCCCTATATGGAGGCTCTTCAAAATGGTTATCTTGTTTTGGATCGTAATGGAAGCCCAGACACTCAGTGGTGGAATAGCAAAGCCAAGGATGCAGCATACATAGATTTCAGTAAGCCATCAGCAGTAACATGGTATTTGAATAGATTGAAGCGTCTCCAAACAGAAGACGGTATCGATAGTTTCAAGTTTGATGCAGGAGAGAGCAGCTGGGTACCCTCAGATCCAGTTTTGCAAGGACCCGAAGATTTCCTTCCAAGTACCATTACCAGAGACTATGTTAAGGCAGTATCAACATTTGGACCATTAGTTGAAGTACGGTCAGGACAAGGCACCCAGAATTTACCAATATTCGTACGGATGATCGACAAAGATTCAGAATGGAACTGGAACAATGGTCTCGTCACATTGATAACAACTCTGTTGCAGTTGAATATGAATGGTTATCCATTTGTGTTACCCGATATGATTGGAGGCAATGGATATAATAATAAACCACCAACTAAGGAGTTATTCATTCGATGGTTGCAAGCAAATGTATTTATGCCGAGTTTACAATTCTCATTTGTCCCATGGAATTTTGATAGTGAAACAATAGCAATTAGTCAGAAGTTATGTGATCTCCATAGCCAGTATACACCGCAAATAATGCAGCGATTTAAACTTGCAACTGAAACTGGAGAGCCTGTAAATCCACCATTGTGGTGGGTTGATCCTGAAGACAAAGTTGCACAAGGAATTTACGATCGTGAGTAATTGCATTCATATTTAGATTTTGGAAATGGTTAGCAGAGTAAAGTTCTGATAACTATATTTGTTAGGTTAACATAACTATTGATCATTCTACTTAAATATCATGTTTTATAAACGTACATATTTAACTTTTATTTTCCTTATTTATTCTTCAACAGAATTTCTTCTTGGTGACAAAATTATTGCAGCACCAGTTATAGAAGATGGAGCTAGAATTCGTGATGTATACTTACCTAAAGGCAAATGGAAGGATGGCAATACCAATACTGTTTATCAGGGTCCAATATGGATAATGGATTATCCAGCGCCACTTGATGTGCTGCCATATTTTATTCGACAAGATTAATTTAATTAAAATTAGTTTAACTTAACATTAAAACAATGCCGTATATTATTTTAAATATTATTTAAAGGTTAGTGTAATGTAATAACATAATATAAAAATATAAATGACGAAATATCTATATATCACAGAAAATTTTAAATTTTGTTTTGGCATCACTTTTAAAATTAGCAATTAATTTTTTGAATCGTCTAATTCAGATTCAGATGTCAGGACGTCTTTGATATTTTTCAGTTCGTTTCGATCAGCTCTCAAGGCGAAATGTTCTTCAAATATTAGATTTTTTAAGTCCATAATATTGTCGATGCTGTAAGAGAAGAAGAATAAATTGTGTATGAAATAATATGATCAATTATCAAATTAAAAGCAAAGCTCTCTAGCTACTTTGAACGTACATCTATCTAATCAGCTATAAAATGTATAGCTTAGCACTGGCGCACAGTGTTTGGGTTCAATTTTAGAGATCAAAATAAATAAAATCGAGAGTGAACAAATCTGAATGTTGTTTTGTAGCGTGATTTATTATATTCCAGAGCAATTAGGTTTGGATCCAGACAAAATTATTAATAGGGTAGTCTAAGATCTAGCAGCCACTCTGACTAACCCACTTGATACAAGGTAAGCTAATTGTGCCTATTTTATTTCGGACTAGTAAATTAAGACAATCAAAGTTTGACGGGGTTTGCAAGGATACAAGGTTGATGCTTTTAAATGCAAGAAATTGAATTTCTTCTACAAGGTTGGTTGAATATGTTTTAATTTTGGTATTCTTAAACATGCAAAAAAAAGCCAAACGGACATGGCGGTTGTTAAGTAGGTTAAATTTGGAGAAGAAACTATTTTTTTTTACTTGCGATATGAATACTTCAGACAAGTTTTAAAATCATAAAAATAAAATCGAACTCGAGATATTATTTTTCTAACAGTACCATGATAATGAACGCGGTCTTGCAATTCTCTCTGATTTTGATAAAAAACAAATTGCTATTAAAAGTATGGTGAATAGAAGCGGTTTTTTAATTTTCAAATTTCTCGTCAACGGTTCACCGAATTCAACCATATTTTATAAACAGGAGGTCCTTCACAAATTTAAGAACTTTGCATAGGTACACGAATTTTTTAAAAATAAATATTTGGAATTTTGTTTCTTCAATTTTTTGTTAAAATTGGCATTCCAAATTTAATTTTTAACAATGTTCAAGAGATTTTATTAATAAAAACATATTTTTTAAGAAAATCGCTCCAAATATTTTTGACAATTATGACAAATCAGTTGGCATACTTTATTTTGAGTACACAAAATTTAAAATGGTTTGTTTAGTCATTTAAAATCACACCTTTTTTTGTAATATTTAAATTTTTTTTCAACACTTTATTTTAACGATATCCTAATGTTATTGGCACAGAGTAGTACCTCTAACGCAAAGAGCAATATTAAAGTTCAGAAGCCCTGTTTTTTTTTTTGAAATCCTGGTACTATCATGCTTATATAGGAGAATTTTTTGATATTAATTTCAATGAAAATACTTAAGGGTACAAAAATATACATAAGAAAAACTATAAATCAAAAAAGAAAAATATTTTTCAGAAATTCACCTAGCCAAAACCAAAACTTTAATCAAAAATTTGGGAGGCAACTATAATTCATTTACTAATCAGCTTCATATCAAGACACATTTAATTTCAATAAAACGTCACACTGATTTATAGTAAGATTTTTCTCAAACTTCTTTTTCGCCATGTTTTACTTTCAAACGTTAATATCTTAAGATTTAGATTTTTGACGATTTGTATGTATAACTTTGAAAATTTATCGATTGCAAAAAAAAAATATTTATCTAAATTAATTTTAATTTATTGTACGCTTATTACAAGCCTATGAACATTATGTTTAAATTAAAATAAAATGTGACTTAACTTTATACAATAATAATATACAATAGTTATATAAACAAAATTCAATAGCTTAAATCTAGACAAATATAGTAGATAAAGGTAGTTGTGGTAGGTTATAGGGATTGGTTATGAAGGAGAGAATTCCGAAGACTTGATTTAGAGCTGTTAAGGTCAAAAATATTTGAAGAGTTGTTGGTGTTGAAAATAAAAGCAAAAAGTTTTAGACTAAAGTAATTTATTATTCAAGAACAATCTATGAAATCCGTTAAGAGTAAAACTTGAATCGGAGAAACCAAGAAAGAGACCAATGTATATATAACAAAAAAACATCTAAAAGATATGGATGCGTTTCATCGGATGTGTTCAATCGGATGGGTTCTATTGTATATGTTCTAATGGATGCGTTCAACAATGTTTATTTAACACCTTCCCTCATTGTTAACACATCTAGTTGTTTAATTCCAATAGAAGATCGAAGTTTAGAAAATGTTGAAGCTGGTAATGCTTTTGTGAGAACGTCTGCTTTCTGCTCCTTTGTAGATATGTATTTGATGTCTATGTGATTTTCGTTTTGTAGCTGGCGTATGAAATGATGCTTGATGGAAATGTGTTTAGTTCTCTTATGGAACTCGGGATTCTGAACTAATTTGATGCTACTCATGTTGTCGCAAAATATTGTTGTTGCACCACTGCTTGTCGCGAGTATACCAAGCTCCCTAAGAAAAGTTCGTAACCACATCGCTTGTTTTGCTACAGAACAAGCTGAAACATATTCCGCCTCCGTGGATGACAATGAGACGGTTTTCTGCTTTTCACTGCTCCAGGTTACACATGATCCATTCAACATGAATAGATGTCCAGTCCGGGATCGACGAGTATCCACATCACCGGCGAAGTCTGAATCGCAATATCCACTTAACTCAGCAAATTCATCAACTTTGGAGTATTCGATTCCATAATCTGAAGTCCCTCTGAGATACTTAAAGATTCTTTTGACGGCTGTAATGTGTGCAGCAGATGGTTTGTCTAGATATTGGCTGAGAGCATTCACCGCATATGCAATATCTGGTCGAGTTGCAACAGCAAGGTACATCAAACTTTCTATGGCCTCTCCAAATGGAAATGTTGAAATCTTTTCTTCTTTTGTAGCTTCCAACCTGATGTTCGGATCAGCAGGAGTACTCGACGGTGATGAAGAATCCATGTTAAGATTCAGAAGGACTCGTTCGCAGTATTGCTTCTGGATGATATGAAGTCCGAGAAAATATGAAGCTTCAAACTCTTTGACTTTGTAATCTATTTTTAGATGTTGCATCAGACTATCAAGGATGTTTTTGCTTGATGAAAATACAAGCCCGTCATCAACATAAAGCGCAAGAATCAAAATGTCTGTAGTATTCATTAAATAAACACATGGGTCTGCTTGGCGTTGTTGAAGATTAAACTTGGTGAGAGTTTGTTTAAATTTAGCATTCCAAACTCTCGGAGCCTGTTTAAGACCGTACAAACTTTTTTTTAACTTCCAGATTTTATTGTGATGTTCTATATCTGGGAGTGGAGTCACATAAATTTGGTCTTGCAATTCGCCATACAAGAAAGCAGTTTCTATATCAAATTGGCGCATGTAAAGATTCTTGTGAGCTGCAATAGAGAATAAAACTCGTAAGGAATCAAATCTTACCACTCTGTGGGGCGAATGATTGCCCAAAATCGATTCCTGGTTTCTGGGAGCATCCTTGTACAACTAGTCTTGCCTTGTAGCGACTTGGCAAACCTTCTATATCTATCTTCCTTTTGAGAATCCATTTGCTTTGAATCGGTCTCATCCACGTCTGACGCTCAAGTACTTCATATGTGTCAGATTCTCGAAGTGATTCTAACTCTTCAGACATAGCCCATTGCCTTTGAGATTTTTCGTTACCTGATATAGCATCTTCATAAGTTGGACTTCCTTCAGCTGCAGCTAGAGCACACATGTTGGTTGTGATTCTATTCCTCAGTGGATAACGTTCGTCTATAGTGCAATCATTGTTCTCAGTTGTGGTGGCAAAATCGTCAGGGATAGCTTCTTGAGGATCATCCATGGCAAATGTGACATTATCATTACACTGATTCGCTTGGTCTTCGCTAGGTGGATTCTGTTGAGGGTATTCTAGAGATTCATCTTCAAAAACACTTAATGGTAGCACGCAGAAATTATTATTTGATGATTCATTTAAATTTGTATTTGAAGATTGGAAATATAATTTGTTTTTGTTGAATCGGACGTCTCTCGTTATAACAATTTTAGATCCATTGTACAATCCGTAGCCTTTGGTTTCGTGATTGTAGCCAACGAAAGCAGCATGCTTACTATTTGGATCCAAACCTTTACGATGTTCTTTCGGAATGTGATAGTATGCACTGCATCCAAAAGTACTGCTGTAGCTAGGTCGTACATTCTTCCACAACTCAAAAGGCTATTTCCAATTGTTTGCTCGAACAGGGCAAATATTTCAAAGTTGCACCGCTGTGTTGACAGCCTCAGCCCAAAGCAATTGTGGGGCACCGCAATCGTAAAGCATTGAGAGAGCAGTCTCTTTCATTGTACGGTTTTGCCTTTCAATAAAGCCATTTTGTTTCGGTATATATAGTGTTGTAGTCTCATGATGAACAGAATGCTTTGCCAAAATATCTTTGAAGACCCTGCACACAAATTCAGAACGATTGTCTGTTCTAACCGCTTTCACAGTAATGGAGCTTGCACGTGCTTTGGTTAGAAACTCGTCAAACTTGGCTGCAGTTTCAGACTTTTCTTCAATCTTTGATGAGCAAAAAATATTTGGAACCTCCTAAGGAATCTGCATCGGTCCACAGAGATTGGCATGAACCAAATGGCCAGGTTCCATTTTTCTTGATTTTGCATCTTTCACGAAACTCTGTCGATGGGATTTTCCCAAAGCACATCCCTTGCAGAAGAATTTCTCAGGTTCACCCATATAAAGTTGTTTGTTTAGGTCTGATTGCAAGATTGTATTGACGCTCAGATGTCCAAGACGTTTGTGCCATCTTTCAATGCTGGGACTGACTAAATCATTTGCAATATCTGGTTGAACAACGCTCAGACTTAGCTTATACAACCGAGAAGTTTCACAACGTTAACCAAGCAACAGAGTATGGCCGTTCCTTTTAACTTCTGCACGACCACTCTTGAAACTGGTCGTAGCAGCATGCATGTCAGCTGAGCTAACGCTGAATAAATTGAATCCAATGCCGGGAACAAATAGCACATCTGTAAGTGTGTGGAACTGCACATTACATGAGACTTCGAATTTAATTTTCACATCACCGATTCTTCGCCACACCGACACCATCGCCATGTTCCCCAAGCAAACTGGATACTGGCGTTCATCAACAGTTCGGAAACTACTAAACGCACTTCTTTGGAAACACATGTGGCTTGATGCTCCAGAGTCAGTGTACCAGCTTGTATTCTTTTTGTCTGTGAAGTGTGCCATGCCGACGATGTACCTTGATTGTTGTCTTTCTGTTGTACCAGACAAGAACGGCATTCTTTCCTCCAATGTCCACGCTTCATGAAAAAACCACAGGTTGAATTCTTCTTCTTATCTGCTACAGACATCTTTTTCTTGTTGTGATGAATCAATGCCTGGTGGTCTGTAGGTAAATCATCTGGTTTTTAAAAAAGAAGTATCTCCTCTTTCATCAGACGCTGGGTTAAATTGTGCAGAGTTTGTTCCGATTGAGCCACGGAATCCCATGCTGATTTGAAATGCTTGAATTGTGACGGAAGACTGCTGATGGTTTTTGTAATTATGGCTGATTCTGCCATCGGAGCCCCCAGTTCCTGGAGCTGTTTGGCCATTTGTTCTATGGCTGATATGTGGCTGGCCATGTTGTTGTCTTCCGGATTCATAGAACTTTTGCTGTAATGCACTCAGTGAAACTCCAGATCTCTGCTCATAGATTGATGAAAGTTTTGTCCACATCTTGGCTGCAGAGTCACTTGTCACCAAAAACTTCAGCTGGTTGAAGTCGATCGACGAAGTCATTATTAGTTGTGCCTTCTTGTCTTTTTGAATCCAAGCAGCAAGGGCCAACTCATCCGTTGGCTTTTTGGATTCATCAAGGACGCCTTCCATATCATGGGCACGCAAATAAACCAAGACCTGAAACTTCCAAAGCGAGTAATCTCTTCCATTGAACTTATGCAAATGTATAATTTTGTCCATCTTGGTAAAGTAAAGCCTTTTCAAGAGAGCTAGCAACAATTATTTCGTGCTGATAACGTGTTGAAAATAAAAGCAAAAAGTTTTAGACAAAAGTAATTTTTCATTCAAGAACAATCTATGAAATCCGTTAAGAGTAAAACTTGAATTGGAGAAACCATGAAAGAGACCAATGCATATATATCAAAAAAAAAACATCTAAAAGATATGGATGCGTTTCATCGGATGTGTTCAATCGGATGCGTTCTATTGGATATGTTCTAATGGATACGTTCAACAATGTTTATTCAACAGTTGGCATTACGCAGAATACGAGATTTAGAGCTGTTAAAGTCAAAAATATTTGAAGAGTTGTTGGTATTACGCAGAATACGAGACATATAGGGTTGAAGTAGCTATAATTCGTGCGATGAAATGGAATGCGGAAAAGAGGTACTGACCTGAGATGACGCTGGTTGGTATTGAAGGAAATTTGATTTTACAGAGCGGGTCAATCAATATTGCCGGTTAATATATCGTAAGCAAATAGTGTATCTGCAGTTTCGCGTCGTTTTGCAAGAGGTTGAAGGGCAATCAGCTGTAAGCGATCACAATATGGTGGTAGACAATAATTATCATTCCACGGAAGACCACGCAGGGCAAATCGAATAAACCTACGTTGGACGGCTTCGATCCGATTAATCTGGGTGACTTGGTAGGGGCAGGGCGGATCCAGGGGGGTGGCTATAGGGGCTTAAGCCTCCCACAGCCGATTGCTAAAATAATTTGAAATGTAGAACGCAATACATTACAACGTGTAGAGTTTTATAATCGTCTAAAATATTGTTAAGATGAGAATTTTGATGGACAAAATAACGTGGTTGGGGCTGAACAATTTACATGTTCTGCAACTTCTTTTCTAAGCCCTAAGGTTGGGGCTAAAGCTTGAAGTGAGTTGGACAAAAAAAACAATTGTGGGCTATGAATAATGGAAATGTTTCATGCAACGACAGTTTTCCCTTAAAACACAACTCAAAAAATTGAAATTGAAAAAAAACTACTTGGGACTAATAAGGTCTGAGAATATTGGACAAAAAACGTAGTCAGGGTTAAACAACTAACTCCCTAAAAACTAACATTATTCCAGAGAGCCTTTGGGCATAAGTCTAAGGATTGTCAAAGTCCGAAGTTGGGGCTAAAGATTGTAGATATAATTTAAGAAAATCGTGGTCGGGGCTTAACATTTACATGTGAAAAGCAACAACTGTTTACACTAAAAACTTAGCTAATTTAACGAAAGAAACGCAATTGAGGCTAAACAATAACAGCCAAAATTTATAAAAGTGGAATGGTTAACCTTATTCCATGGACTAAGTACAAAATGTTATTTAAAAACAAAATTTCATCTAAGTGACGTTTACTAAGTTTAACCACCGAACATAGTGGTTTAGCAAAGGAATACAAATTAGACGTGTCAAACAAATCATAATAACTTTGACAGAATTATTAGGTGTGTTCGGTAACGTGATCTTCTTATTGTTGTAGATTTTCGTTTTGTTTTTATTAATAGGAAACTTTATTCCATGGACTAACGCTTATTCTATGGTTTTGTAAATTCATGGAATAAAAGTGGAATAAGCGTTTTTTATTAATTTTATTAAATTTATAATATTAAGAGATCACCGGGGTGTAAAGCTTAGTGTAAATGTTCAATACAACAGGCATTGTTTCTTACAGCCTTGGCTGGGCTTACAGAATTTCGGGGCTTAGTTTTCAAAATTTCAGAGGTCTAATACTACGTTTTCATTAGAGCCGAAATGAGGTAATTTCGAAATTTGGCAAAAAAGTGTTTTCTTTATTAAATTTGCTAAACTCATTTGACATCTCACTTCATTTTGAATTTGGAATGGCAGTTAGCCGTTTATTTTTGTTGTTTTCTATTTCTGTTTAATGTTGTTGAGTACGTATATAGTGTATTGATATTTGCATGCAAAAGCTTTTTAGAGCTTTTGAAACTGATTCCCGCTGGATGCATTCACCTAATTTCCAACCTAATTTCGTGCAAATGAGGTAAAATTACCTCATTTCGAAATGTGATTTTGTATGGGAAATTAGGTAACTTCGGATCTCATCAGTGGCGGATCCAAGGGGGTGGCTATAGGGGCTTAAGCCCCCCCCACAGGCGGTTCTTAAAATTGATTGAAATATAGAAATCAGAATCAGGAGTCAGAAAAAATAACGAGGCTGGGGCTACGCAATTTATATGCCACGTATTTTTTTTCTGAGCCCCAAATTAATTAGGTTGGGGCTGAATTCTGAAGGGAATTGTACAAAAAACAAGTTTGGGGCTACGGATAATTGACAGAAAATTGGGACAGCTCGCGAGTAGGGCTTGACAAGAATTGGACAAAAAAACGTGGTCGGGGCCAAGCAAATAATTCCTTTAAGACTTACCTTATTCCAGAAAGTTTTTGGGCTTGACTCAAGGGACTGTCAAGTCCAAGTTGGGGCTAAAGCTTAAAGAGATAATTGAAAAAACGGGGTCGGGGCTTAACAATTAACATTCCAAATGAAAAAATAATTTACCCTAACAACTTCGCTAACTTTGCAAAAAAACGAAATTGGGTCTAAAACCCGTGGAGAATTCGGGAACAACAAATCAAAATCTGAGTTTTCTCCGGGCACTCAGAAAATCATGCGTGTGAATATTTGGAATCCCTCTGGACTGATGTGCAAATTTATTGACAGATTTTTTCTTCTGGTGGTTCAAAGCTTGACGTGGCTGAAAATTGAAGGTATATACATTTTTTTTTCTATCTCCATTTAAAAATATTTTAAATGTTAAATACTACAGATGTTATTGTACGTAATATCGTGGGAATGCCAAAATTCAATTACTTATATAACTGTAGATTTTCACAAAAAAAAATCCTTTAACCTGAACTAAAACTTTTTTATATTAGTTATGTATAAATTATAAAATTATATAAATTATAAAATAAAATCAACATCGTCGCAATAGTTAAAATAATTTGCGTTTTTCTCTTTTCACAACGAATGATACATTTCCTCGTCACTCGAAAACATTAAAAAAAAATTATTTCAAATAGAAAGAAATATAATAATTTATTATTATTATTAAATGGCAGTTGTCAATAAGATTTGAGAATGAATATTACGATCGTGTTCTGAACGTTGCACTGATAGACCAAGAGCCTACAGCAAATTTTGGGTGGATTGCTTACCACAACATGAGAATGATAGTTTGTAGGTGCATATATCGCGGTTTTAAAAACAACCGTCTGGCAGGTTTCTTTTTTAGCCTTTGGCTGGGGTGGGACTTTGAAAATAGCGATTTTCCAGTTTATTTTTTTATAGGTATTACCACTTGATGCTCTGTCATTTTCTTTAAGTCAAAACGTCAAAATCTTGGCAATCCGACCAATAGAACTCAAGATATTAGGTTTTTAAGCAAACCTTAATCGATTTTTTTGGAGACTTTGTTTTGTTGATTTTTTG
The DNA here is from genome assembly GCA_949320155.1 of Melangyna quadrimaculata. NCBI lineage: Eukaryota > Metazoa > Arthropoda > Insecta > Diptera > Syrphidae > Melangyna > Melangyna quadrimaculata. Next base: position 201,142,691 of record OX439483.1, on the reverse strand, counting down.
TGTTTTATAATTCTCCAAGAAAAAGCCGATAAGGTCCTCTTAAAAAGCTTATATTTTGAGTTCTATTGGTCGAATTGCAAAGATTATGATGTTTTGACTTAAAGAAAATGACAAAATAAACTGGAAAATCGGTAAAGGCTGAAAAATAAACCTGCCAGACTGTTGTTTTTGATACCGCGATATATGCACCTACAAACCATCATACTCATATTTTGGTTATCAATCCAATCCCAAAATTTGCTGCCGGCTCTTAGGCTATGAAGCTTAAAGGGCAGAATACATTCGTTTAACTAGAACTACAGAATTATCTAAGTTCAATGTAAAAAATATGGAATATAAAAAAAAAAAGTTCAAGGTTTACTTTGAAACCGAATCAAGTGCTGAACTTAAGTTTAAACATAAATTGTAGTTTAACTTGTGAAACTTGCCATTAATGTCTCAAACTGGATCTACCAAGCCCTCCCCACAGCCAAATCCTAGATCCGCTACTGGATCTCATTCGGAAATTTGCATCGGAATTACCTCATTTGGCCCAGTGAAAAGGGTATATAAGGCAATACATACAAAATATTTTTGGGCTTAGCAATTCAATACAAATTCTCTAGTCGAGGAGCCAAATTCCAAAAGCATGAGAAACTCTGTGAACTCAGAAAAATCTTGCAGGTGGACATGAATATTTACAATCTCTATAAACTCTTGAGTGACTTGCAAATTTATCGGCACATTTTTTGAGCAGGAATAGAAAGTGTATGTAGGTGCAGCGTAAACGAAAACTCATTAACACTTGCAGAATTGGGCCGTGCAACTTATTTTTTAGAGCAGCTGTTTCTTATGCTCGACTAAAAGTCTTGAAATTTTGATATTTTATTTTTCGATCCACAAAATATTATTTTCGTGCTTTCCAGTGGCTAGAACTTGAAGTTATAAAATTAGTTATACCTACTACCATCTTTTGCTGAGCCTTACTGGCTGAACACAATGACGATGACGACGTAGCTGCATTTTCAATCCGTGCTGCAGTATTTGTCAAAATATTGAATACACATAAATTCAATGTTGCGAACACAATGCGACGCAGCTGCGTATCGCACAAGTTTGTCAACTTTTAACTTTTGCTGCACGCTTTCACATTTTCAATAGGAAAAAAAAAAGAATCTACCGCGAGGAAAATCAAATTATTTCTGTTTTCATAGTGTTTGTGTTGTATTTGGCTATAAAAACAGTGAATGAATGTGAAACAATTGTTCAGCAATAAATAAGAGGCATATATTTTGGAATTTATTAATAAAAATTATCAAGCTGTACTGCTGCATTGTGGGCACATTAAAATTAGAGCGTACGATATTTTTTCTACTTGCAGCTGCAGTTCTTGTTGCGGCCCTCTATTGTGTTCAACCAGTTAATATTGGCTTCTAGCTCCGCTCAAAAATAATTCCCATGCTTACCACATCAATCCCAAATTCTTGTTATTGTGCTTTATTTTGAAAAAATTTTAAAGCGCGAAAACTGAAAACTCAAAATTAAGAGTGAAATTTTATGGCAAGGAAGTTAAATTCATACATTTCGGGAGGGGGGTTGAACCCCCAAACCCCCCCCCCTGCGTTCTCGCCTGATATGTATTGTAAATTACAAACATCAGCAGCTGATGCGATGCGTTTAATGATTTTCATATCGCCCGCATAAATAGATAGACTACAGTCAAGAACCTGAGCAACATAGTTAATTGCAAAAATAAATAGCATTGGACCGAGATGACAACCCTGTGGTACCCCGAAAGATGCATTAAAGGGATGGGAAAAAGATGATCTAAAACGTACAACATATTTTCTATCTGCCAAGTATGAATTCAACCATAGGACGAAGAGTGTAGGAAAACCCATAGTTTTTAATTTAAAAATGATGATTTTGTGGGACATTTTGTCAAAAGCTTTTCTAAAGTCGGTGGCAATAACGTCAACTTCTCCTCCTTCATCCATTTTACACAAAACATAAGAAACGAAATTTACTAGATTGGTAGTTGTTGATCTGCCCGATACGAAACCATGTTGAACCGGAGACAATATTGATTGGGAGTGGAAAGTGTGTTTCATGTATAATGCTTTCGCACAATTTCGGTATGCATGCTAGTTTCGCTATGGGACGATAGTTGGAGACGTGATTTTTTGGTCCTTTTTTGTAAATAGGAACTATATATGATACTTTCCATAATTGCGGATGCCTTGTATAATGGATAAATTAAATAGATCGGTCAGCGGTTGAGTAAATGCATTGATACATATTTTAAGAACGATAGCCGGTACTCCATCTGGTCTAGTAGAATAGTCATCTTTGAGCTTTTCGATCTTTTATTTTACCATGGCTGGTAGATTATATAGAGAAGTGAATGTGGTTTGGGGAGAATTTTTCAAATAATGGAAATACTGGGCATCAGGATCAATGTCATAGTCAGTAAACGATTGTTTAAAAAAGTCCGCAAAGAAATTAGTGATTATGGCAAAATCTGAATAAGAGTTATTTATTATTATATTAGGGAATTTGGGTTGTGAGACATTTGGGATTTTTTTTTATTGCTGACATACCTGAAAATGCTGTCAGGTCTGATAACTTTAAGTTCCCAAAATTCTGCCTAGTGGGTTCACAAGCCGTATTGGATTTTTGGAAACGAAAGTAAGCGAAATTGAGGTGATTAGAGAAACACTTAAAGAGGAATTAAAAAAACACGATGATGGACTTCAACAAATAATCGCACGCATTGACCGTAATGAAGAATCCCAACTTTACAAACAAACACAGAGCGATGCCCTCATCCATGGTTTGCCTTTAATAAAAAACGAAGATCTTAAATTAACTTTTGATCGCATGTGTAACACGATAGGAATGAATCCAATGGTTATTCGGGATATTTTCCGACTGAAGGCAACAAATTCGAAACCCAATACATCCGTAATTATTAAATTTTATTCACCACGCGACAAAAACACTACTTTACGATCGATCGCTAACTACTCTGAATCAAAAAAAGCACTTTGTCTTCGCAATTTTTAACTTTCTTCTAATAAGCAGGTGTTTGTGCACGAATGTCTCACAGTTAGGAATCGATTACTACTGCAGAGTGCAGTTAAGAATAAAAATGATGGGAACCTGTTTTCCGCTTTTACTATGAGAGGTTTTGTTTACATAAAAAAGAATCGCAATGATAGAGGTCTATTAGTGGAGAACAACGATGCTTTGAATGTAATTGCCACTAAATCTCCTATGACAACAACTGGAACAACAACAACAACAACTTAAACGAAGAAGTAAACGCTAATTTTTTTTTTCTCAGCTTTGTTTTTATTTTTAATTTTCTTTTGGATTTTGTTTAACTTTTTTTTTTTAACTTTTAATATAATATTTGTTTTCTTTTCTCTCTCTCTCTTTATAAACATCAATGAATATTAATAAATACAAATTCATCACTCTCATCGTCTCTGTATTCCTTAAAAATCTTTTTAACTTGGTCTCGCAGCTTCTTAATTTTTGTTGGCATTGGACTATTTTTTTGGCCTAATCGCTTTTTTGTTTATAATAATGGCTAATTCTAACTTTGGTAATCGTAACTGGGATTCCCTGTACGAGGATGAACATAGATCTACGCGCTGTATGATATTAATTTTTGGGTGAACAGTATGCAGTATGAAGGTCTGCCATATAAATGGTCAACGTTTAATTCCTAAGATAGATGAATTTCGTTATTTGTTTGAACATTCAAATACTGATATTGTATGTGTTTGTGAAACTTGGTTCTCTCATGATAGTTTTTGTAGCATGAAGGGTTTTAATGTGTTTCGCTGTGATAGAAGTGGTCGTAGAGGTGGGGTATTGCAATATTTACTAGTAAAGACTTAAACTGCAAAATAATTCGCAAGTCCTCACCAGGTAGCGAAGTAGAATATTTATTAATTGAGATTAAGTGTAATAACAATAAAGTATTGTTAGGATCGGTATATCGCCCAAATCGGAATATTGAATTAACGCCATTATTCTCAATATAAGGCGATCTAACCTTTGTGTCACCTTTTATAATTGTTGTGGGGGATTTCAACCATGATGTGCTAAGGAGTTCAGAACTTGTGGATAGTATGGGTTCACTTAATTTATTTCCTGTGAATACAGCTACTCCCACCCATTTTACAAGACATAGCAGTACTTTACTTGATATGTTTTTTGTAAGTCATTGTGAAAAGGTTCTTCTTTACAACCAACTCTCTGCATCCTGTTTCTCTTAACATGATTTAATTTACCTCACATTCGAATGTTCACCTTTGGTCTCTTCTTCTACTTACTGCTATAGACTTTAAAAATGTCAACAAGTGGCAGTTAGAAACTGATTTGAACCGTATTGAGTGGTATCATTTATATTGCTTGCCTTCTGTTGATGAGCAGGTGTTATTTCCTCAAAACAGTATCAATTATCTTTTTAACCTACATGTTCCAATTGTTACAAAGCAGTCTAGTAAAAAAGAACAGCCTTGGTTTAGCAACTGTATTAAGAGTCAAATAAGAGAACGTAATTTAGCATATAAACGATGAAAAAAATTTAGGCTTGAAGCATTGTATATTGAATACAAAACTTTAAGAAATAGAGTTATATTTCTAATCCGTGAAGCCAAGCAACAGTTTTATGCTCCTAAATTTGATCCATCTTTAGCCAAAGAAAAACTTTGGAAGAATTTGAAAGAAATAAGAGTAGGTAAGCAAATTAGCAAAAGGCTATATCTATTGATTGTAACGAGCTTAATAAAAACTTTGTTGCTTTAAACTCTTCAGGTTTTGAAACCCGTAGCTGTGATTTGACTGAAACGCTTAATGGGCATTCTTCTTTCACTGGGTTTTGCTTCTCAACTGTTAATGAGTATGATGTTCTAGAAAGCATTTTAGCTATTAAGTCTAACTCTATTGGAACAGATGGAATCCATCCGGTTTTTCTGACAGCCATTCTCCCGTATGTAGTAAAACACATAACTTACATCTTTAATAATATTTTAATGACTAGTACTTTCCCTTCTGCTTGGAAAGAAGCCAAGATAATACCTGTTCCCAAAAATCGCAATGGTGATGACTATCGACCCATAGCCATATTGCCTTTTCTTTCGAAAGTTTTGGAAAAACTAATAAATCACCAAATTAGAACTTTTCTTACAAACAATAAATTAATTTGTATCAATCAATAAGGCTTCCGACCCAAGCACAGCTGTACTACAGCCTTAATTGACGTAGTTGAAAATATTAGAAATAATTTGGATAATGATAAAGTGACTATATTAACGCCTCTTGACTTTTCAAAGGCATTTGATACCGTTAACCGTTTCATACTCTGTGAAAAACTTAAAAATCAATTCCATTTTTCGTTTCCATCAGTCGAGCTTATTCTTTCTTACTTAACCGGTAGAACTCAGGCAGTTTTTGCTAACAATATTATGTCAACTTTTCTCCTTTTGCAGAGAGGTCCCTCAGGGATCTATTTTAGGCCCTTTGCTGTTCACGATGTATATAAATGATCTTCCGTCAAGCCCGCTGAATTCTTCTGTGCACATGTACGCTTATACGTTCAATTATATAATAGTTTTCATCTAGGTATGCTCGAGAATGGTATGCATGAAGTCAATGAGGACTTGAATAATATTGTTATATGGTGCCGCAGGAACGATCCCTGTTTAAATCCGAAAAAAAACTAAATGCCTTGTCATCTCTAGAACTATATCTGACACATCATATTTCCCTGAAATATATTTGAATAACTATGCTATCGAGTTCTTCGTGGATTCTGCATAGAATTTTGGGCTAACATTTAATAAAACACTAAGTTGGAACACCCATATCAAATTAACGTTAGGTAAGGTAAATGGAGGTCTTCCATTGCTATGGGACGCCCTTGAAAACCCGGTTGATATTAGCCAAAACATTGATAGTGCCCCTTATGCTTTTCTGTTGTGAAGTGTTTAGTAATTGTGACTTTGAGCACAAACGAAAACTTAACGTTGAATTCAACAGTGTTACGCGCTGTGTTTATGATCTTAGAAGATTGGACGACATCTCAAGTTTTTACAAGTCTATCTATGGTATTTCATTCAATAATCTATTTAAATTTCGAACTTTAACCATGCTTTACAATATATTACAATCTCATCAGCCTGAATACTTATATAATAAAATGAATTTTACGCGTTCTGAAAGATCGTGATTCTTGGTATCTGAACGGCAGTTTTATGTGAATTCTATTCGTTTATGGAACTCCCTCGCTCTAGAATTATAAGCGGCCCGACCTTGTTTGGAAGAATGCTAAGAGAATTCTTCTCCTAGCTCCTTGTAACTATTTTATGATGTTATTGATGATGATGTTGATGGTGATTGTGAAGATTATGAATTGTTAAACTATTATTTTCAGTTAATTTTGAATGTTCATAAATTTTAATTTTTTTTTCTCTTTTCTTGATATTTCATACATACATATTATTTGTTAATTTGTTTAATGCATACATATTTCCACTTTTTAAATACAAAGCACTTATTTTTGTAAAAAAAATATTAAGTTACTGAAATTTGCTCTAGTTTATAAGATATTGTATCTTACAGAGTATAATAATACAATAAATAAATGAAATGAAAATGAAATTTTGATAGAGAAAATACCCGTCTCGTTAAAGAAAAATTTCAGTTGTGTGTTTTGCAACCGTGGAAATGATGTTATTGTGAACATATACAAATCAGCTCTTAGTTTTACTCAATGTAGCAACTAAAAATATAATAACTGCTTTTTTATAAGGGTTCCTGTCTATCGAACTGCATTGTAAGATTTTTCGTATCGTTTTTAATTTCCTTACTAGAATTCATTAAATGAGGTGGCTAGGGACACGTAACGATAATGACGGTTTACCTATTTAGACCAAGATAACAGCCATTTATTTTTTTTAAATTTTTTTAAGTGGTGCCAGTAAAGGCTGAAACAAACCAATTTCGTTTATTATTAGGTATGGCTGTATTAAACAGGTGAGCTTACCCTCATACCTGAGCGAATCGATTAAAATAAAGTAATTCAAGTTCAGGCATAGGAGCCTGCGTTGCATTCGACCTTATGCGTGGATTAATATTATGTATGACTTGAATTCAAGGCAACCGATCAAATTAAAATAAAAACAATACAACCACACTCACCCAATTCTTCCACTCTGTTTTAGGTTCTCTTCTTGAAACTTTAGCGATTGCAACTTTAAAGTATGTGCTTCCTTAGTAGCTTTTGCCCACTGCTGCTTATAGAAATTTTTTGATTTTTCTATTTCTGAAAAACGTTCTGATTGTTGTCTCTGTTTCAAAATATAAAAATCAAAACATTAATACTAATGTGTCGTTCAATAAAAACAGCGCGACCATCTTACCAAATCATCTAATAACCCAATAAATTGTTCCTTTGGAATATAATTTTGTCGTATTTCTTTAATTTCATTTCCTAATTGTTTAAGTTTATCTTGGAGCTTAGAACACTCATCGTTTTTCATATTTTTTTCAATTAACAACTCCCTGCACTTCAAGTCATTAAGTTTCTGTTGATAATCCATCTCATCTTTCATTCGTCTCGCTTTTTCCTCGATCTCCATGAATTTCACAGTGTAACTTTTATCTAGCTCATGTTTAGTCTTTTCAAATGCCCGCTCCTCCTCTAATTGTTTTATTATCTGCAAACGAACTTGAGTCTGAGTTTTTTCGAGGGATTCGGTCATGCGACTGCATTCGTCTAGTTTGTCAGATAAGTTCTTAGACATTTCTTTACGTTGTCGTTCCCACTCACTGGACAATTTACTTAAATGTAGTTCTTCTTTTCGCTTAAGCTCCCTCAAGAATTCCATCATTTGCTCATTCTTCCAGTCTTCCAACTCATTCACAATTTCATAGGCAGTGTCTTCGTCTGTGGGTCCTCTCGATTTCCATTTGTAGCTAATACAAGTGTCTGACCTAAACGACTTTGGATTTTCATCTGTTTCTTGATTCATTCGGTTAGTTAGACTACGAATTTGAGTTTTAGGTGGGGAAATTTTGTGATTTTTATTTGTAGGAGGTAATTCCACATAGTCATCATTATCGCCCATATCCCCACGTGCTTTTTTGTCTATTTTGTCCGGTAGTCGTGTACTAAAATGATCCACTGCTGGAACGTAGGTCAAACAAAAGACATATTCTACCATAGGTCGAGTAGGAGACTCTAGGATATCAAAAACCGTCACTAAAGAGAAAGATTCCTTAACTTCCCACACTTGCTGTTTTTTCAACAATTCGAGAGAAAAAGGCAACAGGTCAACTAATTTGAGTGTGTAGTTTCCTAAATACGTTATAGGAGTTTATGCGAATAGAACATCAAATAGTTTAGTTTTAGTTTTAAAATATTTGAATAACTTACCTATAATATTTTCGTTGTAGTACAAATCGATGGGAATGTAGAAAACACGTCTTAAATATTCCCTTAAACTTTCCAATGAAGATTTAAAATTAATAGTGATCTTCTCGTTGATATTGTACACTCCATCATCATTTTCAACAAGAATCAAATCCGTAGGACAACCAAGTATATCGTAATGAAAGCGAAATACTGGATTTGCATTACCTCCAACCAATTCTTCTAGATGCTTTGCGTTTTTGAGAGTAATGGTAACAAAAAATGTGTCAATATCATATGGTTTGTTTCCGACTTGAATGCGACATTCATTTTCAAGGAGATTCACGTATATTCCTTGCTGAGATTTCAACATGAGTGATGTTTCTGTGGGTTTTATATAAATTGAGTCTGAGCTGTCGATGGGTTTCTAAGAAAAAAAAAAGAAACAAGAATAAACAAAATAAAGAAGAAAAGTTAAGCATCAAATATTATATTGCAATATTTTCATTTTTTCACATTAATGCTTTTGGTATAAGAGGCCCTCTACTATATACTTTCCTAAGCAGTTCTTATTTATACTCCTTAATTATAATCCTAATGAGTCATAGCTCAACGGTCACAATTATGAGGTTTTGGGTCCGTTTATGAACTAGTTTCGAATCCAAAACGGACTCGCTTGCTTGAAGGGAGATGAACAAAAATTGTTAAGATGTTCATCGATGTTAGACGAAAAAACATCGATGTTGGACGAAAAATTTATTTTAGCTTTCAATGCTTTTGAAGTATTAAAATCATCGATGTTCAGAAAGCTAAGGCACCAATTACATATGATCTTTTGTATAAACGACTTGTTAAATGCTATATAATTTAATATCGAGGTTCAAACATTAAAATCATCAATGTTAAGAAAGGATAGACACAGTTTACAAAAGATTTTTTTACCTACGAGTTGGTAGATTTTCATATTTATGCATAATAACTTAAGATCGATGTTCAGAAAGCTCAGGCAACGTTTACACATGATTTTTTGTACATACAACTTGTTAGATGTTCATTCATGCTAAATAATTTAAGATCGATTTTCAAACATTAAAATCAGCGAAATAGAAGAAATCATGGCGACTAGTTCGATATATATTTGTATTAAAACATCGATGTTATGGAAGAAAATAACGTTCAAGAACATGGTTATGATTGTCAAAACAATGAAGGTATTTTGAATTTGTTATGTATTGCATTTTTATGTTGAAAAAATGTATTCAAAACATAGATGTTAAAAAAAATCGGTGTTTCTGATACGATAATTTTTGACATAGAGATTGGTTCTTCGATGTTGACTTATCGATGCTAACATCGATGATTTTTTAATATCGCTCATCTTTATCTTTTGACGATTCACCAATCCAAATATAAAACGTCAGAATTGAGCAGAAGCATTAGCTTTGTTCAGTGATGTTGTTCCGAACAGTTTGGAAAAGTTTAGAACAGAAAAGTACAAGTTTTTGCTGTTCCATGAGAATTTTCTGTTCCAAACTGTACTGATTTGCTGTTCAGTGAGGCTGTTCCGAACAGTTTGGAACAGAATAGAACAGGATTTTCTGTTCTTACTTTTTAGGTAGAATAACTTAGAACAGGTTTGTGAAAACTGTCAAAATCAGCTGCTGTCACTTGCAAGTTCATATTTTTTTAACAAACATCGTGGCTCTTTGTGCTTTTACTTTGCAAACAATACATATTTAAAAACAATACAAATTAAATTTCATTAAATTGTGTAGTTAAATAAACACTATTTCTAATTGTTTTTAATAAAAAGTATTTCTTGCTTATCCACCAAACTGGAAAAGTAAATAACAATTTTTTTTGACAATTACATCAGTCAGACAGCTGCATGTTCTATCTCGTTTGACGTTTCGGTTCTACTCTGTTGTGTCTGAGTGGACTCTGTTGTGGAGTGGACTCTGTTGTGGTCTGAGTAGACCCTTGAGTAAAACCAATGGAAAACGGCATTATTCAACAAATTAAAGGAGTAGAAATATTTTAAAATTTTGAAATGAATTTTGTATCCTGGCATTACATCTGCGGCAGTTAAAAGAAATAACGATAGCCACGTGTTTTTAATTTTTGTTTCCAAAAATTAGATTGATTGATTTTAATATCTAAGATTGTTTGTACTGAACATTCTTAAAATCGAGATAAAAACGTTAGTAGTTTTGAATCCGAGTATGACTCAATCTGGGGGTTGAAAACGTTACTTGATACTAATGGCATTTTTCATTGGTTTCACCCAAGGTTTCACTAATTCTGAAATCCAATGGAACGCTTCATGTTGCTTCTACTCAATTCTTAGTTTTGGTATATGTATAGGTGAATCACCAAATAGAAATTATTTGCTGCCACACAAAACGTAAAATGTAAAACACGACTGTATCAACTCCAAACTTTCAAATAATATTTTTTGATTAAATTTTTCTTGATTTTTTAATTAATCTGTATCAAATACTTTGATTTTGGACGCGAAATAAATTAAAATGAAAAGTTAAAAAAACATGAAGTGCATTGCAGTTTGTTGTGACGTTTGAGTTTGAATGTAATAGTGCTTTTTGAGTGGATTCTGATTTCAAATCCAGAATCGAATTACTCTTCTCAGAATCGTCAGAAGCGTATTTTTTGTGCCAATAGAATGGTTTCCGGCCGCTTCCGGACGTCCAAAGGAAAACGGCATAACACATTACTTGATACGATCGAGTTAATACAATCGAGCACAGGGAGTTCCTAATTTATTTTAATCGAATCAAAAAGTCTCTACCGAGCCAAATTTGAAACTACCTAGAATCGATTATGTCGACTTAGGCGCCAGTTATAGCTTTCATTGAAAACCATCATTGAAAATTTTGTCTTTCAATTTTAATGCACTTATGTCGAATTCCTTACAGTCAAAAAAATTCGAATTTTTCTGAACAAATCGAATTTTTTCTAAACAAAATCGACTTTTATGCTGTCAAACAAATCTTGCGTTTTTAGCTAGATTTCACATCAAATCGCACACACACTATCAAGATTTGACATTTCTCATGCATCAAGATGGAATTAAATGTTCTCATTACAATTTTGTGACGAAGTTAAAAAAGAAAACAAATGTTAAAGTGTTCTTAATTGTTTAATATTTCAGTGATTGATGAAAAAAAGTAAAGATAATTGTGCGTATCTTCAAGAAACAAAAAATCCCATTAAAATAACATACAATTCGCGAGGAAATCACGTTGCAAAATTATTTTTCTTCGTCCTCTAGTGAAATATTCAGAATAGGTCCTCGCTGCTGCGTGTGGATTAATTTTGGATTGTAATTTTTTTACTTGATTACGCGCACAATTGTTTTTGATGTTTTTCAATTATCAGACGAAATATATTTGTTTTTAAATTATCAAAACAACGCGAAAATAAAATACACTTTAATATTTGCTTTGCGCGCACTGCTTCTTAGTTTTTGTGCGACAACAAAATTCCTGTCAAATTGCACTCACACAATCACAAAAAAAAATCGACTTTTTTATGAATTCCTTACAAAAAGAAAAAAATTTTAATGAAATCGACTTCAAATGGTTGTAAGGAATTCGACATTAAACAAATAAAACTGATGGCGTTTTGGTACCGAAATGATGGTTGTCAGTTATATAATTTTTTTAGTGAAAAAAATGTTTAGTTTTCTTTACAACTTTCATATAAAATCATTTTTTTGTTTTTCAATGATGAAAATCGTTTTCAATGAACAGCTGATATTTTGTTCCCAAAAGTGAAACACATTCGTTCCAATGAAATGTATTCCTTTCTCTTCCTGTTCTCGTCTGTCAGTTTTTCGTTCAATGATCGACTTTAACCTCAAAGTTGTTTTTTGTATAGGGAATGGAATTTTCAATGAAATAAAATTTCATGATAGCTATAACCGACTTGTCAGAAAATATTCCACTGTTTCACTGATTTGTGTTTCAATGATGGTTTTCAATGAAAGCTATAACTGGCGCCTATAGCTCAATTTTTTTCTGCTAAACGTCGGGGGGAATGATGATTCGAAAATCATCAATTTGTATTCTACTATACTATCGAAGGGAAACATTCCTCGTGGGCACAGTTCGACATTCCCATAAACCAGTGATTCTATTACCCCTATACAAAACATTCACTTTGACGCCCGCAATTAATTTGTTGCGTTTGTCGTATTGTACAGACGGTTATTAATAAAAAATGCATTACGATGACGGAGAAGTCTATCGATATTGTTATGTGTGGCTGTACGTCCACTCTACAACAAGCTAGAGACTAAACGGGTAGATCGATTTTCTTCAAATTTGATAAAGCATTTAATATGATTCTTTTAGAGGAGAAACTGGTTTTGTTTAAGTTCATTTGGGTATATTTTACTTTACACTTCCGGGTTATTTTGGCTTATAAAGTAACACAGTTTTGCACAGAGAGAGAGAACAAAAATATTTTAAAAAAAAGGTACAAAATTCACGCTTTGTGCGCTTTGCCATGGCACGAAAATTGTATTTATAATGCAAAATATGCATTTATCACCACAAATGATTCAAATATTTAGTTAAAATTCAGAAAATTATTTACAAACTATGACAGATAAAAATTATTTCACAAAATTAATTCTCTCAGAGAATTTCGAAAAATTCGAAATAAGAGTAGGTAAAGTAGTTTCCCCGACGTTTAGCAGAATATAGATGACGAGCGAACGTGAATTGATGAAGTGAATCGAACGTTCGATCCCCCGTTTAGCAGAATAGGGATGATAAAGTCATCTGGTTTTCAGTGGTTGATGAAGAATTAATAAAAGCACTTATTAAATAAGGAATTTAAGCCAATTTCTAACCTAATTCCCCATTTTTGAAAGAAAAAGTCAGTTAATATTTCACAAAATTAATTCTCTCAGAGAATTTCGAAAAATTCGAAATAAGAGTAATAAAAGCACTTATTAAATAAGGAATTTAAGCCAATTTCTAACCTAATTCCACATTTTTGAAAGAAAAAGTCAGTTAATATTTGTTCAAGTTTGAGTTTGAAAATATTTTTTTCAAAAACTATTAACAGAAAAATCTTGATTCAAAAACTCAATAAAAGAACAGACTTCTAGCTTTCAAAAAATGCATCATTCTTTATTATCAGTGTTTCAGTTCTTTTTAAATAATTTTTTTAAATGATTTATTTCCATTTTTACGGATATTTTAAAAAGTTCCCTAGCCACCTATACGGAAGTTGATGCACCCCTACCTCCATGGTGAAAAATACTTGTATTTAGTCCCTCTACAAGAATCAGTTATTATTTTTTGCCAACTATTCGTGTCCCTAATTCTATCTATATTATATTCTAATTCTATCTATATTATATTATATTATTTTTTTGTGAAAAACACCAATTTTCGATGGCTTCCCCATTTTGTTTTTCCCAAGGGCGACTAAAAGTAAATGATGAGGATAAGTTTAGAAAACCATTAAGCATAAACTATGAGTTGCACACAGTGATTTGGCAAAAAATGTTGAAAACGATCCACCCTAATGTGTATCTCTAACGACAATCATCATGTATCGCTTTTATATAAAAAAGAAAGTGTTTTCCGTGTGGAAAACAAAAATGATTTGGTTCGTGTAAAAAGCGTATAACTTGACTTCTAATGGTCGGATCTTCAAGGTTGCGATCTTAAAATGACGGGTAAAACAGTTTACAGTCGTGTGTATTAAAAGAAAGAGGTACAATTAATATTAAAGCAATTGAATGGTGTTTGGCAAATATTTTAAAAGGGAAAATGCTATGAATAAATTTAAATGAATTCAGTCTTAAAAAACGCTTCGTATATTTACAAAATAGTTCCACTGCAAAAACATTGTGTAGCAAACAAAATATTATTTTTTAAAGTTTGCGAAGCAACGCGAGCACGGGCGGCTAGTATTTAATATTGAGCAAAAAGAAATTGGAAAGTAGGACGAACTTTGGGGTCGAATGATGGAAGCTTGGAACTCCGTCTCACAGAGAAGAAACAAAGTCTGTCTAGAAGATGTCAAGACAACAAAATCAAGAAATCGATGACGGAACGTCATGTTAAATGTGACAAACCATATGGGGAAACGCAATATCGTATACAGCCAAGGCGTGAGGAGATTTTGGGAAGACGAAGAAGAAAACAAAGACGATCAAGATCTATTAGATCGTTGGAAATTAATTTATGGAGCAGGGTTAATTTTTGAAGATTAAGTAAGATGTCGAAAGTAATGCAATGTAATAGTAATGTAATAGTAAAGTAATGTAATTTACAAAAATGGGAGATATGGTCATATCTTCTAATCCCATAGATATAACTATGATATAACTATGATATAATTATGATATAACTATGCTATACTGTTAAAGGCAACATTATGCCTTTGTTTGTGCTTATAATCACAGCTACTGTAAACTTCGCAATAAAAAAGCATAACAGGAATGAGAGTGTGATATTATGAGAAACCCAAAGCAGGCGAAGACCTCCTTAGATCTTCAATAATTTAAATTTAGTATGGTTGTTCTAAATAATGGTTTTATTGAAAGTTAGACGAAGATTTTTTGCAGAATCGACGAACTCGAGCAGCAGTATTGTTAAGATAGATTTCGGTAAAATTACAATTTTTATCTTTGAAATCACTAAACATTTTGATTTATTAGGATTTAAACCTATATTTTACGGGACCATTACTATTTCAGATAAATGTTTTATTCAGATCTTCATTAATTTCATGCACTCCATTCCCAACCATATCCAGTGGAAAACTTTTATATAAATCGAACAAGTTGGAAGATCATTAATGTAAATAGTAAATAGTAGAGGGCCCAAAATAGAACCTTGAGGAACAACTCTATGAGGAGGAAGAAAAGCAAACTTTGAATTATTAGTAAAAACTTTTTCGAGATATTTTAGCCAAATAGGAAAAAATTAACTTAGCTGACAGCGATGAAAAGTCAAAGTGATCTTTAAGTTTTTCGCATAGTATGTAAGGATTCACTTTGTCAAATGACTTGGAAAAGTCCAACAGGGCAAGAATAGTCACATTCACTATCTACAGCTTTTCTTATAGGCGTGTTCAAGAAATCGAGATCTCGGAGGGCCTAAGTCTCAGTTGCCTGAAGAGGATTCCTCAGCAAAAAATGTCAGTTTGGCTGTCAAAATACTCAGGAAAAAATGAAAAACAACAAAGCACCTGGTGCTGATGGAATTCCAACAATTTACAAGCTATCTTCCCTTGGTGTCTCACGAAAATTTTTGATGTTTTACTCCAATTTCCTGGACCCAACTAGGGCGGCAGTATTGGACGGCAACACCCTATCAACCGGAGTTCCCCAAGGGTGCATTCTTAGCCCAATTTTATTTTCTCTTTATATTGATGCTGTTTGCGATATTCTTCCTGGAGGTGTTGTATTTGCTGAATCCGTAGTCGGTACTGTTATATGCAGATGATTTGGTATTGTTGTCGGATAAACCATTTTCTCTGCAACTGCAAATCAATAGACTTCAAAAGTATTGCGAAACGTGGGGTCTACAAATTAATCCCCCAAAAACCAAAGTTTTAATTTTTGAACCTCGACAGCGAACCAGCCAGCGAGTTTAAATAACATGGGGTGTGGTTTACTTCTAACTTAAACTAGAAAAAAGCACGCGAAGGAGAAAAATAGGGAGGCGAAGCCAGCTTTAAACTTGATGTGGGCTTAGTTTTTCAATTATCATCACATTGACCTTTCATCAAAGTACCGAGTCTTCAATTCAACAGTAAACACCTGTTTGTGCTATGGTGTTCAGGCCTTCGGTTACAATCAACTTGAAGAATTTGAAGATGTACAGAGATACTTTTTTAAAAGACTGTTCCGATTGCCTAACGCAACACCTACGTATGTCATTCAAGTTGAGTCAGGTATAGCTCCGATTTTTATTCAAAACCTTAAATTCCTTTCCGACTATTTAATAAAAGTTTTGAGAAAAGAAAACGGACTCGACAAGTTTATTGTTTTAAGGCAACTTCGATCAAAAGCCGCCCCTTCAAAGATTGGAACCAGCTTGCTGATGCACATGATACAAGATTCTCGTTAAGTGAAAATAATATCGATGAATGGAGAAATATGTTCGATGATCTGATAGCAAAAATTGATGAACAAATATATTTGCAAAACCTGGAAAGAGCATCATCATCACCGAGTAGAAACATATAAAAGGACCTAAACCATCAACTACTATCACATTTCAGCTATTTTTGCAATGAACTGTCTGCGGAAGCTATTGGTACCATTTTTAGAGCTAGAATCGAAATCCTTAACCTCAACTTTGTTCCCCATAGGTCCGATCTCCAACAAATGTGTTCTCTCTGCAACAGAAGAGACTTGGAAGATATTTACCATTTTGTAGCAGTTTGTTTAATATTGAAAAAAATACGACGTTTGCATTTTCAAGCGAGTTTTTTGTCTATGGATCATCTTTTTTATACCCTTAATGGATCAAGCGGGTGGGTTAATCTTTTTAAATATTGTAAGCTGCCCTAACTTATCGCAATAGCTCTTGATCTATCGTTCAGTCCAGTTACGGCTAAAAGATCTTTTATTTTTTGTGTTTCAAATCATGTTAAAATTATACATTAATTCAACTTAAAAATACTAAATGGTATGCTACTAAGAAAATTAAAATTTTATATAGTTACAGATTTTAATTGGTCGAATTATTAACTAATAATCATATTGTAAAATGAGAACAACAAAAGGATGTATTTTTTTTAAAAGAAAATCATATTGAAGTAAAAACTTTCATATTAAATAATCTGGTAATGTAAAATATCATTCAGGCAGACGGTAAGAAAGCCATGTCCTTACATTCTTAGCTTTATATACAAAAAAAAATGTATATTTAGTACCTATATCGAAATAAAGAATTTTATCTATTTATCTATCAACCTCTACTGAGGAAAAAATGTTTGGAGTTGCTTGCTCAGATTTTGACGGAGCAAAATCTCTGATATCTCTCTTTCCTGAATGCGCCTAATATCCTCAATTATTAAAGTGTGTAATACCTATATTTCAGTACGTTTGCTAGTATGCCTTTTAAGAAATCAGGTTGGATGCGTTGGATCCATTCCAACTGACTGTTTTGAACAACTAAACGAAAAACTTCGCTAGTGTTTTAAATCATTCAAAATCATTTATATTATTTATGAACTTACGGGATCCATAAAGTCTTCCAGTTTTCCCGCCTCTAACACTTCTTTTGTCGCTATTAATGCTGACAAGTATATTTCTGGTTTGGTTTGACGCCACTCGTGTGCCAAGCCACAAAGCTTATACCAATGAAGCTTTATCTAATAAAATACATAAAATACTTAATTAAGCAAACAAAAAAGAGAAAAATTAATTTCCCGCCCTGACCTGTAGATTTTTAGACGTTTTGACCACCTGCAACGTGCGTATGGGCAACAGAATAAATCCAATTGCCTTCCTCACTTCACTGTAGTTTTTGTTTGATTTGTAAAAACATTCGATTTTAATGGGACGATTGTCTGTTTTCATTCTAAATATTTAAACATTATGGCTGTTTAAAGCGCAATAAATAAGAAAAAAGTTTTAGAAATGTGTTGCTTACCTTTTCAAATCATCGAACATGCATTCCCAAATGCATTTACTATTAAATATTGTCGCAGTTTCTGTATTTTGACCAATTATTTCGAATTTAACGCCATTTAAATTAGCAACTAATGTTAAGTCGTTGTTATTTATATTTAAACGAATTCCTTAAAAGCACATACATCATACATAAATTAAATTAAATTAATTTTGATGTTATTTTTCTGGGATGCTTACCTTCAATAATGTGTAACACTATACTATATTCAGTATTGTTGTCCATTAAGGAATTTTTATTTTGGGTAACTATGTATGGTTTGTTAAAATAATAAAAATTAAGTTTTGGAATATTTTTGGGTAAAATATTTTCTTTTTTTTTATGTTAAGGAATGTAAACAAAAATTAAAATATAAAAATACAATTTCTTGACATCAAAACTCAAATGTCAAATTATTCTTTTTAACGAATTAAACGCCTCTGGTGGCTAGCTTAAAATAAAGAACTCAAATTAAGGGTGGGTGTGTATGTGAAATCCACTGAACTCTGTGAAATCATACTAAAGAGTCCTACACACTAACCCCCATATTATGTCGTTTTCGATTGGATTTCGGAACAGTACTACTCCTTTTTGATTCCAATCGAATTAATTTCTATTGTTCCGAGACTAATTTGTGAAAGATTTATGTGTGTGGGCGTAAATTGACTGATATTTATGTATATTTTGCACGTTCAGTCGAGTAAAATTAATTTGGCAAATAATTCGATGAAAGGGTTTATATGTATTTGTGTGTTCTGGGTCTACTCCTTTATTAATTCCGGAACAGAAAAATACTCCGAAAACATTACTCGGAACAGCCAATCGAATTATTTTGGAGTAAACGGAGTCAAAAAGGAGTAACTCCGAACCTCGAACCGAAAACGACATTAATAAACGAAGCCAGCGGCGAGTTATCTTTAACTCGCGGATTAGGAGTAAGATTTCTGCCACTTGCGAGCTAGCTAAACCACCAAGGAAGATAGTTTATCGAAGGATTAACTAGGACAGATAAATATACCTTCCTTGGTGGTTTAGCTAGCTCGTAAGTGGCAGAAATCTTACTCCTAATCCACGAGTTAAAGATAGCTTCGTTTATTAATATGGGGGTAAAAGGCTTTCCTCACTAGCCCACTGTTTACCCTGAGGTCACACGAACCAGTACTGGCTTACAAGTTACAATACATTTAAATTTTCTTACTAACACATACAAACCTGAGCAACTTGCTCGTCAACTGACTTGCCATTTTTGAAGCTAGTTGGGAAGCCAGTAGAGAAGACAGTGGCCCCGTTCAGACTTGTATATAAAGCTATATAGATAGCTTTTCGTTGAAAATTTAACCCTGAGGCCACACGCGCCAGTACTGGCTTTCAAGTTACATTACATTTACATTTTCTTACTAACACATACAAACTTCAGCAACTTGCTCGTCAACTCGCTTGCCATTTTCCAAGCCAGTTGGGAAGCCAGTAGAGAAGACAGTGGCCTCGTTCAGACTTGTATATAAAGCTATATGGATATCTTTTCGTTGGAAATTTAATGAAAAATTAAATATTCTTTCTACCACATCTTTTAATGAGAGGAAGGACCAAGAAATTTTAACATTTCCTAGATAGGCAACTGTCAAATATGATTGGAGGATGGCTATGATTATGATGAATTATACAAAATCTCTTAAAAATCCCAAGTTTTTGAGAGTATATGTTTTGCTGGGGAAAAATGAGAGTTTTGTGGATTTCTGGGTATCTGAATCTTTCCTCACAATTTTTTTTCCAGCTGATATGACAATTGAAAACAGATTTTAGTGCTGTTTGTTTTTTTTATAACAGATTTCGGTTTTCGAAGTTCGATTGTAGAATTTTATAAAAGATCGAACTCCTGAATACCAATTATAAAAGATCTTTTATGGTGAAGATCTTTTATGATTCATAACAGGAGATTCATAGCAGAAAAACAGATTTGGCAGAATAGGCCTTATTGTTTATTTAGTGTGCCACCTCGGAAGCAATTTAGGAAATCACGAAATTCAATTTTTGTCTAATCAACAGAACAAATGTAGAACTTAAATGCGAACAAGGTTTTGTCGGCTATATAACTCCTGGCAATCTTAAACTAGAATGCAATAAAACAACCTACGAGCTACGAGACAATTAATTAAGATGGTGTCACATAAAATAATGGCTTCATATCCCGACTGGCTGGTATTTCGATTGAAATTCTGTACAAGTCTGCAATAGTTTGCGGTGGTGATAGAGCTTGCAAATCATGCGGAACGATTCCATGAATTTCAGAAGTGAACCGCTTATACAACTTCTTTTCCCCTGCTTCCATTTTGCATGAGGAGCTCTCTATGCGTCCAAAAATATTAGTACTGCCCCTCATTTTGTATAGACAGAGCATTGTTTATTGCTTCAAACCGTGAGCTTTCAATCAATTTCATATTTACTTATTTTATTTTTATTCTTCTTAGAAACTGATTATACGGTTAGTTTTTTCGTTCGTTTCGTCCTTCGTGTTTTTTTCGCGAACCATATAATCCTGAATTTCGTCTTGTAATACCATATAGACTACTTGATTCCAAAATTTTTACCAGAATTGGAAAATGTTTGACCTTTTTCTTGAGTGGCTCAAAATTACTTAGTTTTTCAGATTTTTTTTTATCCATAGATAGCAACACAAATATAACATGCATGAATTTAAAACTGTTGTGGTCTTGGAGAAAATTTTATAACAAACAAATTTATAATTGTGATTGCAAGTGATTAAAAATAATCTTTCCGTCGCCTTTGCTTGATCACTGTAGTTTTAGCAATGAAACAATTAAGTTACAGTAGCTTTCCCGACGTTTCGGCAGAGGTTGCTGCCTTCTTCAGGGGAACTTTATTTGAACAACAAGAAAAAATACATTGTTTACATTATAATAACAATAATTGAAACAATACAAAATGCACTCACTTAAATAAAACTGTGTTTAAATTTAAACTGACATTTAAAATTATTGTATCTTATAAAAACCACTTCAAACGAAGTTTAGTCTATGGAATTCAAACAAGGAGTAAAGAAACTGAAAGAATATTGTGTTATGATGAGACAAGACAACAATAGATGGCAGAGATGTTTTGGGTGTCTTGTTTTTTGTTCATGTTGTTGTTGTTGTTGATGACGTGTAAAGTTTCTAGGGTGTATCGTTTCGAAACATGTTTCTCTGTCTTCATAAAGCAAACATGCCCCTGCGTCCCATTACGTCATCAATGAAACTACCATGTTATGAGCTTTCGAGGTTTATTGGCAGAATTTTACAGTGTGCGACGGCAAAATCAAGCTACTCGGTAATTAATTCATTTGAATTTGTTGAGAAGGCTATAAAAATTAAATTAAAAGACAATGATGTTTTAGTTTCGTATGATGCAGTGTCACTTTTTACAAATATTTCCATACAACTGGCCATCACCATTATAAAAAAGAAATGGGAAATAATTAGTGAAAACACTAGAATTAATCTAAGCAAATTTCTTGAAATCCTTGATTCCTGCCTCAAGGAATATAACTATCTACAATTTAAAGATGACATTTTTAAACAAATTTTTGGCATGCCTATGGGCAACCCTTTGTCATCCACGATTGCAGATTAAGTACTTGATCACGTACTAGATGAAGGTTTTAGTGGAATGGAAGAATGGCCTACGTTTGTTGCTAAGTATGTAGATGACATTTTTGCCGTGATGGACAAACGAAACATTGAAAAAGTGCAGCTGATCCTTAACGGACTCCTTCCGAAAATGCAGTTCACTGTGGAAATGGAACATAACAGTTCAACAGCATTTTTGGACGTTAAAATCCATCGTGAAATCAACCGTCTATTGTTTGACTGTTACCAAAAACATACTGCATCGGGAAGATTAGTCAATTTTCGGTCTAACCAAGCGAGGCACATTGTTATGAACACTGCATCCAATCCCGTCAGTTAAGTTTTAGCACTCAGCGATAAACAATTTCACTCTCCCAATGAGAAAAAAATCACAAAAATCCTGAGTGACAATGGTTTTCCAAATTCTATAATTCGTGGTCTACTTAAGAAACACAATTGCAAAATTCCAAGCGAAGACACTAAAGACCCAAATAATGGTTACTACAAAAGTATAGTTTACATCCCGAGGCTGAGTGAGAATTTTAAAGAAGTGATAAACCAAAAACTAACAGATGTTCGCCTGGCCTTCAAATCAAATAAAACTCTGAGTCACCTTTTCACAAAACTTAAAACGAAACCGGATAAGCATAAAGTTACTGATGTCATTTACAAAATAAATTGTAAGGGTAAACCTAATAAACCATGCAACCAGTGTTAGATCGAAACTACAAAACAATTTCTTAAACAGCGAATTTCTAATCATAAATCGGATATCAAATCGAACAATCCTGGAAAGACAGCCCTGGCGAGCCACAGTGTCGAAAACGGCCACTCTTCAGATTTAAAAGGTGTTAAAGTCCTACAGACAGACAAACATGTTTCAAAACGATAGACCCTAGAAACATTATACATCATCAACAACAACAACACGAACAGAAAACAAGACACCCAAAACATCTCTACCATCTATTGTTCTCTTGTCTCATCATAACACAATACTCTTTCAGTTTCTTTACTCCTTGTTTAAATTCCATAGACTTAACTTCGTTTGAAGTGGTTTTTTCTTTAATTTTGTTAATAATATTACAATTATTAGATACAACAATTTTAAATGTCAGTTTAAATTTAAACACAGTTTTATTAAAGTGAGTGCATTTTGTATTGTTTCAATTATTGTTATTACAATGTAAACAGTGTTTTTTTCTTGTTGTTCAAATAAAGTTCCCAGAAGAAGGCAGCAACCCCTGCCGAAACGTCGGGAAAGCTAATGTAACTTAATTGTTTCATTGCAAAAACTACAGTGACCAAAAAAAGCCGACGGAAAGATTATTTTTAATCACTTCCAATCACAATTATTAATTCCAAATTGGTCAATAAATCATTTTTAACAAATTTATAGTGTATGGTTTTTTCCTATGTTGCATATTTCCAAAGTTATAAAGGAAAATGTCGGAAAAAATAAGGTGTTTTTTTAGCGATTTTTCACTGTACCTGCAGCGAGCACAGATTTTTTGAAGTTCCAAACTTAGCTACAGACTACTCTAACATGCCCCAACTACATATCAAAAATGCAGAACTACATCGCGTTTTGTGATTTTAGCCTCTTTTTTTGTAGAGAATTCCAGTAGGTATATGTTTTTTTTTTGTTTCTCAATAAGACAAAAAAAAATTAATTTATATATTTTAGTATAATATAACTAATCTGGGTAGTGGAGTTTGAAAATTCTTTAGAACTTCAAAGATTTAATGAGATTTGCAATTGAAAATGTGTTAAATAAAACATTCTTCATCTGTGTTTCCTTCACTTGAATTACCTGTGATTTGTGGACGTCCTCCGAAGGGGTGGCAGTCACCTTTGCTATCCTCCTGTAATGATTAAGCCATCTAAACTTGAAATGAAATATGCATTTGTAATTTTGAATTTTGCAGTTCAGAAATGCCAAACTTTACACAAAACCAAAGGGACGAGATTAATTTAGATTAACGCGTGCGTAACGCATGCGAAACGCATGCGAAACGCGTGCGCAACGCATGCGTAACACGTGCGTAACGCGTGCGTAAAGCATTCGTAACGCTTGCGTAACGCATGTGTAACGCGTGCGTAACGCATGCGCAACGCATTAACGCGTTAAATCTGTATGCGTGTTCTCCCCAGCTGGTCGTCTATCTGCTCTGATCACGACTTTGTAGTTAGCTATCATTTGGCTTGTGCTCTAATGCAGTCTTGAACAGCAGGTCTTGAAGAATTCCTCTTTTCATTGATGTATTGATCTTATTTATGGTGTTGTTTTTCAAGAGGTTCCAATAATCCAATTCTATTGTGGATCTGGCCTCGAATCTTAAAATCAGTATGTACTGATTTATATATAGAGATACAAAACCGAGCCTAACAAAATGTTTCCAACTGTAGGTAAATGATCCTATCTACATTACATACATTTAAGAAAATTTGTATCTTTAATTTTATCTTTTGAATAAAGTTAAAAATTAATCTTTTAAAGAAAATTATCATAATTATCCTTGAATGTGGGATTAAATCTTTGTTCATCGATAATGTCTGTCCCAAATGAAGCCATTTGAAAACGACAACCGTATTTTTGTGTGTTCGCTAGAAAATGGCGTGATTCTGGTGTTTCGCCACGAATTAATATGAAGTGGTTTGTCCTTTATTCTGAACTTCTGTGATTTTCTGTGCATTTTAGTCCCATGTTCTGTCAATTTCATTTTTGTATATGAACTTGACAGGACTTCAGACTAAAAATAGAAAAAAATCACAGAAAATCAAAGAAAAGGAAAAGACCAAATGAACGCAATGTCTCAGGTGGTGGAGTCAGTAATGACAATTTCACTTTTTTATTAAGGCAGCACAATCCAGGCATTTCTCCAGCAAACTTCAGTGAGCCACAATCACAATGCTCGCAAACAACGCCAACGTCATTGCAATCGTATAGAACTACTGTTCTACACTTGGATCATTTCTTCTTGCATCGAAGGTTATCTCGTTGTCTGATAAGCTTTATTTTTGTCTTTGTTATTGTGTTTGAAAAGGACGAAGTCAGGTCATACCAACGCGATGCTGTTCTCGTAGTATATCTCTGGATTGATTTCAATGTTCCCTAATTGCATTACGGCTTTGTTGGGAAAGATTATAGAACTTCAGGGTCGCGGCATTTTAAATAGTGAATAGTGATATCACTCACACTAAATGGACAAATCAACTGTTATTCATACCGGTATTCGCTTTTTTTCCAAACAACTTTAAATAAAATCTATTTGACAGTTTTTTATATTATTGTTCTATATATTTTTTTTTACATTTCGATTAAAGTCTTTCTATATATAGGATTCGAATAACTATTTCCGTTATTTTTCTGGTTTTTTAATAGTTATTCTGCTATTCGGGCGGAGACGAATCCAACAAAAAAAAATCATAAAAATCTTTACAGCCGTTATTGAGTTATAAATGTTGTAACGAACACGACTTTTTGTTTTATATATATAGATGGTTGTATGAATTGCTACGCACACGCATCGGCTCTTATTTACTTTATTGACATTTTTCGTATTGCTATCCCAGCTGAATCTTTTTCGTTCAGTTTTGAAAACAGATGATACAATGCAAGGATGATTTATTTATCATGTCGATAAATTTAAATAGCCTTTTAGCAAAAACCGCTTTGAGAGCACTTTGGTGCAACTTGTCATTTACCCAACTAAAAAAATTGCTTCCGATTTCAGACATTAAAGTGTCATTGGTTGTTTTAGCGCCCCAGTAATCCTTCTGATGGGAAGCCAAATCGTTATAGGAGCCAAAGGTTATAAAACTGCTCCATTAGTTTTTTCAAGCTTGAATCAAGTGGTTCAATTTGTATTCAATTAATTCAGCAACTGAATGTTCGATTTGTATGTTTGTTTTAACTGAATTGTTTCATCCAATTTGCGAGATAATTACCCCGTCTACAAGCAGTATCGAAAGCATAGAGTAAGTATAATATCTCTATGATCGAAAGCTTGAGTTGGATTAGGGTCGGATTTTAGACGCCTGTTTTTCTTCACGTGAGTGAGTTTTTTTGGGAGTTGAGTTGATAAGTGTTGAGATAACATTTGATGGAATGGCAACAATATATTTATTTCACACAAAAACAGTTAAAATTTAATGAATTTTAGTACATACTTCACAGAGCAATCAAAATAAATAAATAATTTTACTCGCACATGTGCAAAAACACTGTGTTCAACACATACTCAAGACCGACACTTCGACCCGGTTTTTTTTATCGAAATTTCGACTCGACTCCGCTCCTGAAGTAGAATCGAGTTGGTTGAAGCTCATTTCAAGTCAACGCAGGTTTACCAAGGGGCCAAGCAAGCTTGAAGCTCGCTCGAATACCTAATGTAAACGGGGTAAATTTAATGCAAATTTGGTTGAAATTATCTCAATTTGTAATTTGATTTTGTATGGGAAATGAGATAATTTGGAAGTTGCGACAGTATAATTTTTAACTAGGCGTCATTTGAGTAAAAACTACTTTACGAATTTTGTCATTACCTTGACCATGATATATATATAACAATGTTACAAAAAATAATATCATAGAATTCAGTGGGATAAATCCTAGAAAATAACTATACATAATAAAGAGAAAGCTTAAGTAACCAGATATAGTAGAAGTTAACTTTTTTTGTTTCTTGAGCTTATTGTTTACAACACTTAATAACCAGGAACACAACTACCTAATTTGCAAATTGTCAACGAAATTACTTAATTTGGCCTAATGAAAACGGGCTATTAATGCCTATTCTGCCATATCTGTTATTCTGCTATGAATTTTCTGTTACGATGCATAACAGGATCTCAACCATAAAATATTTAGGCCTATTCGGCGAGATCTTTTATTCTGTTTATCTGCTTTATGAATTTCTATACAAAATTTTGAGCTGTCAAAAAATCTTTTATTAAATATAATTTAGGTATTCGGCATGCCAAACCGTTATGAAATCTGTTAAGAAATCTGCTATGAGTGCTGTCAAAAGTTCGAAACTATCAACAAATCTTTTACGAACCGCATTTTTGGTATTCAGCATGCCACAATCTGTTATGGAATCTTTTATGAATCATAAAAGACAGATATTTGTGACTTTTATCATAAACGATTTCAATAAGTAAAGTTATACTTGGTATTTTATCTTTTATTTTGTCAATGAAATGTTTATACAGGGAGACAAATGTAAGAAAATAAGAATAATTAAAAATATATTTGTTGATATAGGTACACAATTTATTTTAACACAAAATTATTTGTTTACACGAGAGCACAAACACTTTTGATGGAACAAAGATTTGGTAGATGTAGTCGAATGGATGTTACCGATGTGCAAAAATTAAATTCTTGTATATTTTATTAATTAAATATAAGAATTCTAGGACAAATTGACCACCAATCCACAGGTTACTTTCAGTGATGAAATAGTTTATTTACCTACAACAGATCGGCTGATTATTGATAACAGATTTTAGGTCTGTTCCTATAAAAATTTCCTTACATCTTTTACGATTCATAACAGAAAATTCATAGCAGAATAACAGATCTGGCGGATAATTGGTATTCAGGAGTTCGATCGAAAAAGAAACATTTATACGAACAGACCTAAAATCTTCGAAAAAGAAACATTTATACGAACAGACCTAAAATCTGCTATCAGCTGTAGTCATGGACCTATTACGATGGTTCCATTTAAGATAAATTGATACACTAGCGACAATTGGCACAAAGCGGAAAACACGGTGAAACTTTTGACGTTGACATAAGGGCTTAACTGGCCGAACACAATGGTGTAGCTGTAGCTGTTGCCTGTAGCACTGTCAAAGATGAAAGATACGAAAATGGTATACATCGACACAATGGGAAGCTGTAGCTGTAGTAAGAAAATTGTCTGCCACGAAAGTTGACTCAACTTTAACTTTTGGTGGCGCTACAAGCTTCATTTGAGATGACATATGGGTCTCCCGTGTCATTTTTTGACTTTTCACTTTTTTTTTGGGAACGTTCAATGCATTTGAGAAGTTTTTTCTGTTTTTTAACTTTTTGTAGTCAACTTTCATACAAATTCAGTTCAAATACAAATTTATATGCGTTGAACACGTCTCGATCACGTGATGATTGGAGACGTGCCTTGCTACATAAGTGAGCGATTTTATTGATAGATTATACTACAGCGATTATTTTAGCTACAGCTGCATCCCATTGTATTCAAGGGGTAAGGCTGCATTTAGACTTTCGGTGCTATGCAGGGTTAACATAAGTCGCTTTTGATCGTACATAAATAACAACAAAATTTTATTCTTTTATTATTTGGTACTCTGCAGTTTGAATTCTGTTATGAAATCTTTTATAAAACATAACAGAATAAAAGACAGATTTGTTTGACTTCTATCATAAAAGATTTCAATACATGAAATAAAAAAAAGAGCGCGTGTAACTCAGTACTCGTGGCAGAAGTGAAACTTCTTTGGCTATCTAAAAAATCTCGATATGTATAGGGATAATAAGCTTATATGCATAAGACGCATCTATGTGTTCTATATCAATATGATCGATGGGTTCGGGTTGTAAACTTGAAAATTAAATAATAATGGTGAAAATTTAAAGTAAAAAAGGTGAACATTTAAAAGATATAAATCAGTTTATTTGAATACATTTTCCGACTATTTCCAAAAATTCTTACACTCCAAATCTCTGCAAAATCAAAAATTTGTATATGACAACTTTAATTTAGTTTTATGTATTGCAACCATATATAATTCAAATTTGTAGCGGACTCTCCTAATTAAATTCAATTTTTTGAGATAAGCCTATTTTGAGAAAAAAAATTTAAAATAATTTATATCTCCAAGCCGGTAGGAGATATATAAAAATCTTAAACTAGTAAGATTCTTAGAATTTCATTATCTATCAACCAAAAAAATTTCAAAACTCTACCATTCTAATTAACGGAATTAGAAAAAAGACATAAAAGGACTTTTTCCCTTTTATCTGCTACAATAATATAGATTATCAAAAAATCCAAGATTATTGCACTTTTTCTACCTCCAACCACTTAGCTAATCAATGATCTCAGCGTTGCACATGTAGCGTTACATTTTTTCGTTTCACAACAATTCAACCTTGAAATTTCACTCTCAACGCGCCCAAAGAAGTTTCACTTCAAAAACTCTTATTTCTTTAATGAATTGTTCTTAAAAGGAGACAGATATAACTAAATAATAATAAAATGCATAATGACAAACACAAGTAAGTAATTTCAAACTAAAAATTTTTAAACACGAACGCACAGAACACAGTTGAAATGTAAAAAAGCAGTCATTTTATCTTGCCGGTGTGCGTTTCGTAAAATTTTTTAAATTGGATACATTAAATTCACGCACTGTTATAGATAAATAAAATAGAACAATAATTTACCTACGCGAAACAAAACACGACCATTCCACGGGTTAATTTTATTTTGGTCACTTGTCAGTGTCAATTTTTTTTATTCAGTACAGCTGATAGCAGATTTTAGTTCTGTTCGTATAAATGTTTCTTTTTCAAAGTTCCATAACAGACTTTTATAAAAGATCGAACTCCTGAATACCAATTATACGAATCTTTAATTGTGGAGATCTGCTATGGATCATAACAGAAAATTCATAGCAGAATAACAGGTAGAATAGGCCTAATTAATTTTACTTTTTTAATTTTTAAAAATAGAGAGGCTACTTTTTGGTAATTTAGTCCCCTTTCACACAGGGAAACCAGTTGTTGGAGATTTTTGTTGACGTTTTCCTTTAATTGCCTTATGTAGTTTTCAAACAAAAGGAACAAAATTGTCGGAGCTTTTTGTTTCTTTCCACACATTTTCTCATTATTTAGATTAACCGATCAAAATAATTTTTTTATGCCGATGGTCTTAAAAATTAAAAGTAATTTTGCATATAAAAGTTATTTTCAAATATGTTTTTTTTGATTAAAATAAATACCAATTAAAATTTTATCTGTATATAATAAATAATTACCTAAAATTCGCGTTCCATGCAGCTTTAGACACAAAGGTCAAAGATTCGAATAACAACAGATGACTCTGCTTTTTTATTAGTAATAATAATAGATGGCATTAGTTTCTATTGGAAAAACTGCTTCCATGTGCTAATTGGCAACAGATGTCCTAAGGAATAATTCTTTTATTTGCCAATCTGAGCCAATAGACGCTGCTGTCGCTTTTAATCAGCGGAACCATATTTAATGCAACTTTTGTATGGGAATGCCGACCGGCTAGCGGTCCATATCTACTAGGTGCATAAGGTCCATCTATAGGTCCATGGCTGTAGTAAATACATAAATCGGCAATGACGAGTGACCAAAATAAAATTAAATTCTGGAATGTTTCAGCCGTATTAATAAAAAACGCTTATTCCACCTTTATTACATGAGCTTACAAAACCATGGAATAAAATTTTTTATTAATTTTTTATTATTTTTTTAAAAAACAAAACGAAAATCTACTACAATAAGTAGATCACGTTACCGAACACACCTAATAATTCTTTCGAAGTTATTACCATTTTGTTTGACACGTCTGATTTTTATTCCTTCGCTAAACCATCATGGTGGTTTAACTTATTAAACGTCATTTTGAAGAAATTTTGTTTTTTAAATAACATTTTGTACTTAGTCCATGGAATAAGGTTAACTCTTCCCTATTCCACGTTTATAAATTTAGCTGAAACAGCTTGGGGCATATTCATAGTCATTTTAGACCTGGGTCTAAGTTAAACATAGCTTTGGTTGAATTTTCGGGCGTTGATTCTATTTTGTTAAGGTTATCATTTCAAAATATTTGAAGCTATTTGTGTAGTATACCAAGTTTATTATCTTATACAAATATAAAACCAACAATTTGTTATTAAAATCAGTCTGTATTCATTGAGCCAAAATTGTCTTAAACTGTAATTTAGTTAAACCTTGGTCTATCTGCGACTATTAATATGCCCCTTGTGTTTTGTTTCGCGTAGATAAATTATTATTCTATTTTATTTGTCTATAACAGTTCCTGATAATTTAATATTCAATTTAAAAAGTTATACAAAACGCACACCGGCAAGATAACTACTTTTTATAGGCCTTAGCATAGTTTTTTTTTGTCATTTTTGTTATCATTGTGAATGATTCGCCCTGCATAGCGAATGTTCCACGATGGTTTGGGAGAGCCAAACAGAATATCAGGCCTATTCTGCCATATCTGTTATTCTGCTTTGAATTTTCTACTATGATGCATAACAGATCTCCACCATAAAAGATTTTTATAATTGGTATTCAAGAGTTCGATCTTTTATAAAAGTCTGTTATGGAACTTCGAAAAAGAAATATTTATACGAACAGACCTAAAATCTACTGTCAGCTGTAGTAAACAAAAAATCGACACTGGCGAGTGACCAAAATAAAATTAAAGCCTGATCCACATCTGTGTCGTGTGTTGTGTTGTGGAGTCGTGTGTCGCTATCACTACAACGTATTTCATGTGCGTTGAACCATATTTGTCCCGTTTGTTGTGTTGCAGTGTGGCGCGTAAAATATATGGAATGACAGCGACACATTTCATTAGATCGGTTAATCCATCGAATTCGGTTCGACTCTTTGGCGCATCGGCTTTAGTCAGCCTCCAAACGCCATTACAGAATGCTTCTGTTACTAGAAACGCGTACAAAGAGCCCCAACCGAAGGCGCGCAGAGCTAGGGCTGAGCCAGCGTCCATCAGAATCATCGTTTCTCTTCCACCCTTGGCAATGAAAGCAGCTACGTCCCTCTTGGCTCGACCTAAAGTTCAGGAGAATCCAAAGGGTGCAGCTACGCAACCGACAAGATCCAAGAAAGCTCCTCCTCGATAGCGATGTTTTCTTCGTTCTTCTTCAGCTGCGGCACTCCGTGCCGACCAGCAAGATAAAGCAACTACTTTTTACGTTTCATGCATCAACTGTGTTCTGTCTTCTTTGCTTTCGTTTACAAAATTAATTACTTATTTGTGTTTTTGTAACTATGCATTTTAATGTTATTTTGTTATATCTGTCTCTTTTGAAGAACAATTCATTAAGAAATAAAAGTTTTTACTTCATGCATTGGAATCTTTTATGATAAAAGTCAAACAAATCTGTCTTCTATTCTGTTATGGTTTATAGAAGATTTCATAACAGAATTCGAAGTGCAGAATACTAATTATTAAAAGAATAAAAAGTTTTTGAAGAGTTCGAAAATTTGTATGGAAATTGATAGAAGAATAAGAGAATAAAAGATTGCTCCGAATAGGCCTAATTGTTTCCAATGCCATCCGAAGGCACAAACAAATCCATTATCTACGAACGTACTCTTAAATCATTCAAAATCATTTTTATTTGTCTATACCACCCTGTTCCTTTTGCACAAAAGGCGGTCGACTTCTCTTTTTTTCCCAACCAGC
This sequence comes from Melangyna quadrimaculata, assembly GCA_949320155.1. NCBI lineage: Eukaryota > Metazoa > Arthropoda > Insecta > Diptera > Syrphidae > Melangyna > Melangyna quadrimaculata. The sequence continues at coordinate 201,110,502 of OX439483.1, read as the reverse complement.
AAGGCAGCAGCAGAGCAGGCAGGCAACGAAAATAATATTTGCATTTGTATTGGTGTTCGTTTCGTCTGACGTGAAGCGGTGTGAGTGTAGGCAAATTTAAATTCGGTTTTATCGTGCTCGTGCGTGAGAAGCAGCAGTGCTCTTCTTGTAGTTGGTTTTGTTTAATTTTTATGTTCCTTTTCATTTAAATAAAATAGTTATAGTTAAAAGATAAGAGCACATTAACTTTGCCAAAAGTGTCCGTTTTTTTAATACATTTTAAAGAAAAAAGCATTTACAAATTTTAATTGAAAATATTCCAAGGTGATTTCTAAAGATGAAAAAGCAGATTTGCACAAAATTCCTATTGAGAAAAAAAAACAGTTCACAGTGAAGAATTTTCTTTGTACCCTGTCAAAATGTTCGATTACTAGTTGCTGTCTCTTTCGCGGAAATGACTTTTTTTGTTTACTACCTTAACGTTAAAGGAGTATCGATCTAGTATCACAATGGTCAAAGGGGTTATTTTCTGAAGAAAAATGTGAGTAAGCATGAATAATCCTAAACGCCCAACTTAAACAATTGAAAGAAACAACTATATAATTAATTAAGTTCTGAGTAGTGTACATACACAAAATTCCCCTTTCTGTTGACCCCCTTTATGCTTTTAAATTTTATAGGTTTCTCTCCCTCTTACTTACAACCTGTCTTATTTGAAAGATGAAAAAAAAACAACCATTATCGTGAATATAGAGAAGAAAAATAATGGCGAGCACTTGGTTTGGACGTAGTTTTGTTCACCGGTAACAAAAATTTACGTTTATTCAGTGAATTTTATTGAAAAAAAACTCAAGGGTTATTGCAATAATGCAAATAAAATAGTGTTTTATTGGACCTATTCGAATGTGCTGTGATTTTTGTTAATTTTTCATTTTCTTGTGGTAGAAAGTTTTTTTCGTCCACATCTTTAGTTCTATATTACTTTTTTCTTCTCCCGTCGTTGTCGTCCTCGTCGGAACCATCGTAGTCTTCAGCCCGCAGCCCCTTCTAACTCCCTCACTGGGTAATCCTTGATATTTTTCGATTTTTTTTTTATTATTTTTCTTAGTTATTCTGTATGTCTGTGATCAAATCAAAATGTAGTGACTAAAATGAAAAAATAGAGTGTTGTGTGATTAATTCAGACGGAAAAGAGGTAAATGAAATTTTCTGGTTGCCTTCGTTTTTTTTTTATTCGCCCACCACCCCCATAAGTGAAAGAACGAAAAGATGAGATAGTGTGGCATAAAATCGATGTCAGGTGTGTGCTTTAGTGGTCTCTGTTTGTCTCGTCAATGCCTTAAATAGTGTTTTCTCGTTCTGTGATATGTAACCTGTCAGTGTCATTTACATTTGGTCGAATTTTGTTGGGTGGGATCGGGATGTGTTCAAGGGCTGCGTTTTTATTATTACATATAAAATAGGATTCACTTTAAAAATAAAGAGTTAATTTGAATTTGGGTTTCTTTAGTATTTATTTACCTTTCCTATTCTTTTTGGTCTAAAACAAAAAGAAGCAATTTTATGACAATCAGAAACGAATGAAACAACACCCTTTTCTTAGTTGAAGCTGCAACTAATACAAAAAAAAAATACAATTTGACTACATTTTGGTATCAAAAAAAAAAAAGTTTGCACTTGCGCTACGAGTCCTATTTTTTGTCATAAATGTTTGACATTTTTTTGTCTTATTTTTTTATAATTAAAATTAGACAAAAAAAAGTACGGAGTTAGATTTTTGAGTGGCAAGTTGAGGAATCATTTTATAAATAGCACATTATGTTCATTATATTATGTTTAGCTATCCATCTGATTTTTTGTGGTCACATTCGCTAGTCTGCATCAGAATCCGTCTTTTCCAGCCACACATTTTTGAGAAGGTACTGAGAGTGTAATCTAATCAGAAAGATTAAACTTAAAGAACCATCCATAATGCTTTTCTATTTAGGTGAAGGTACTGATAAAGCTTAAATAGGCTACATACCTAAATCAAAAATAAGCAGTTGCTCGCTTTTTGTTTTGGTTTTTCTGTATAGTAAAAATGGGCGGTTAAATCAAATGGCAAAACATGATAATGAATGATGGATTTCTGGATGTAAAGGAGTTTTTGGGAAAATCAATACATAAAGTTTACATATCTTTAAAGCAACACACGAAAAAATAGAGTTCTTTCTGATTTGCTGATGAAAGAATCGATTAAAATTGTCTGAGATGGTTGAATATTCAAATGCACATGCTTTTATAATGTAAGGTTCTTTTTTTTGCATAAAATAAGCGTAAGCAACAGAGAAATTGTTTTACAGTACGTCACAATTGAAAAAAAAAACTTTTTTTGAACCAAATGCCTCCACATGGAATACCTTTATAAATTGATGCTAGATGAGTTTTATCTACGACAATGTCGATCTGTTTTTAAGCGAAATGGTGGCACTAGTACATGACATTATAAACTGTTACAATTGGTAGATATGACTTCCCTGTCATCAGTAGCGGATCCAGGATTTGGTTGTGGGTGGGGCTTGGAGATTGAGTTTGAAACAAAAATGAAAATGATATCTAAGATGTCTCACTTGCAAAAGCTCATATATGTATGTGTTTTGACAGTATGAGCCCTCAGGAGATCTCAATTTCGTGAACTAGCCAAATCAACTATAGTAGAGTAGGTATATCTGTTTTGTCCAAACTGTACTGGAAAACACAGAAAACAATAATTGTCCATTGAAAAATAAAATGTTAAAACTTCAAGACTTAGTCGGACACAAGACAAAGGTGCTCTTAAAAATAGCATGCGGCCTAATTCTGCAAGAGTGAATGAGTTTTCGTTCGATCGTGTTTATACGCTGCATACACTTTATATTCCTGCTAAAAAAATATGTCGATAAATTTGCAGAGTCTAGAGGGATTTACAATATTCAATTGCTTCTGCATGATTTTCTGAGTGCACAGAGAAAACAAAAGCTTGTGGAATTTGGCTCCTTGGCTAGAGATCATGCATGGAATTGCTTAGTCCCAAAATGATTTGTAAAAATAAAGAACCTGGCTGGCCGTAAGAAAGAATTCCTGTTGTATTAAACAATTAAACTTAAATTGACACCTTCGTTTTCTCAAATTCTAAGCGGGTTTTAGTCCCAACTGCATTTTTTCTGGGCTTTGCTTTTAGGGACTAATTGTCTTTGTATTAAACATGTCCATTTTACGTAGCCCCGGATTTGCTTTTTCTCTAATTCCAGATTCTAATTAAGACTTTAGCCCCAACAAAATTCTTGTATAGCTTAGAAAAAAAAAATTACATAACATGTAAATTGTTTAGCTCCAATATCATTATTTTGTATGATTCCCATCAAATTTAACACCTTAAAAAATATGTGACACGAATATAAAACTTAAAAACATTGTAATGTATTGCTTTCTATATTTGAATTAATTTTAGGAATTGGTTGTTTCTTATCAGTAATAATACCGCTTGTCGGACAAGGTTTTCAGGTGGCAATGGATAGAAAACGCACATTTTTAGCTTAGAATAGCTAAACCATGATGGATTTTTATATTATGGGGTATCAAAATGAAAGTTTAGACTGCCCTCTTTACAAAACCAATGGTCGGACAGACTTTTATTGTTTATTGGTTGTTGCGCTAGTCCGACCACTTTTATAAAAACAGATTGTTTTGAGGTTTTTGTATCTGTGTTAGATAAGGTACCTATAATTTTTGATATGTGCGAAATGTTTTGTTTTCAGAATATCATTTTGACAATTTTTAAAAAATTGTTTTGGGACAACAGTGCCTCGGCTGGATCGCTTCGCGGGTTCCAACGATTTTAAGTCCCTTTCTTGGGTCCTCTGTCCAGTGTCCCATTCACCAAGTAGGCAGTGTGTGTGTATGTAGCCCTTAAGACAACAAAATCTCAAAATATGTACATCAAAATGTTCAAATCTCATGCTCTTCTTCTTGTTTTGAGAATAATATACGTACGTTTCTACAGAAACGAGAAAATTGTGAAAAAGTAATGAGAAAAAATAAAAAGACATAACCTCAAAAATATTGTTCGCGCTGAAAAAAAATGGGTAGGAATAGTCAATCAAACTCATATTCCCACAGTTGACAACATGCAGTTGTTATTCCATTTATTTTAAAGACCACAAACAAATCCGAACAATATTTGATGTCGAATCAAAGATCGTGCGTACAGCGAAAAAGTGGTGATGGGCTAACGGTTTTTTAGTAACCTTTTTATCTAATGTATAATTTTGTGCATATCTCCAAATGTATTGCAATAATCTGCACTCATGTCATTGTGTGTCTTGGAGAAGCTGGTCAAAAAAAAAAGGAACGACCATACAAAAAATAAAAAACATCCAATTTTTCACTTGAACTATGATGAATTGATATAGCATTTTAAGTTTTAGATCTTCTTTGTAATTCCTGTACCTTACTTGGGGTATTTTTTTAACTGTTTGTCGCTTGTAGTGGGCAGCGCCAAACAGTGTACCGAAGGCCAACGTCAACGAGGTCATTTTAAGAGCGGAAAGTCGATCTGAAGAACTCGGAAGCTAACGGACGATCTTCTAGAGTGGTTTTTAATTGCATCAAGCTACACAAAATCCGCGGAAACCAAAGGGCACTCATCAAAAATGCCAGAATAGACTAATTGTCATTGATAAGGAAAACTAAATCAGATCCATTTCTATCATCCTAAGAACTGCAGCGGGAAATAGGGTTCAGTGTTAGGAGGACGATCCGACGTTGCCTACAGGATGCAGATCTACCTTCGCAATCGATAAAAAAGCTCCGTTGCCATGGCATCTCATCTCAATTCATCATAGTTCAAGTGAAAAATTGGATGTTTTTTATTTTTTGTATAGTCGTTCCTATTTTTTGACCAGCTTCTCCAAGACACAAAATGACATGAGTGCAGATTATTGCAATCCATTTGGAGATATGCACAAAATTATACATTAGATACAAAGGTTACTAAAAAACCGTTAGCCAATCACCACTTTTTCGCCACGGGATCTTCTAATCAGAAGCAACGATAGTCAAAATTAAAAGTAATTAGTGTTCCTATTATTTTGGCCATAGATGGACATTTAATATAAAAACACTAAAAAAGTACCATCGCTCATCAAGAAGGAGACATTTATTTACAAAATTCCAAAAACTTGTGTGAAAGAAGACAAATTCGTATTCGTACACCAAGTGGTTTCTGGGTGGGTTACTTAAAGAAAATAAACACAATTTCAACATTTTGATACATACAACTTATTCTGTATGCCATGTTCTAGTTTATTTAGCAAGGATTTTAAAAATTTATTTGACGTTTCTATTGAAATTTTACCACATTTCCTAATAACTTCTTTTTCAACACTCTTGCATTTGTAATGGCCACTTTCCAAGGTCGTTGGTGTAAATGGCTCAATAAATCCTTCAAAGGATTAATACCTGCTTAAAATGGTGAAGCATTCATTAATTTTGGAAAATTTTTTTTCAAAATGTCAATATATTTTATGTGGTCTAAAATTCCTTCAATGATATCCAGCAAACCTACCCTAGCTGTCCACCAGGAACCACCCCAAACCATCACCTAGCCTGTTTCATATTTACTGCATAAATCGCGTTCTTTGAAAAGAGTTCAGAATTTGATTTTCCCAAAACCATTTACCACTTATTTGAACTAAAAGATGTATGACTGCCTCATGGTTGAGATGGCTTTTTTGCAAAAGATAAAATCTATGGAATTATGGTCGCTTGCAAAGATTAACAGTTTTACTCTGTTTATAGAACTTATTATTAATTTTATCGGGCAACTCTTCTGTTAACTAATGTTAACATATTTAAAAGTTGCATTATAAACGCAATTGCAAAGTACCAGAAGTAACTTTATTACAAGTTTTGACAATTCGCTCGTTGATTTTGTATTAATTTCGCCGATATTAATGCGTTTTTTTTAAGAGTTATATATTGCTCAAGTGATTTAACTTGCATTTTGCTTGTTTACAACTATCCAAAAGTAATAGAAGCCTCACCATGTTAAGCAGATATTAATCCATAATATAGAATCTATAGGATAATTAAAACTAGACACTTTGGAAAGTGACTATTACAAATGCAAGTGTTTAAAATGGAGGTGTTAAGAAATGTGGTAAAATGGCAATAGAAACGCAAAACAAGTTCCAAAATTGTTTCTAAATAGACCAGAACATAGCATACAGAATAAGTTGTATGCATCAAAATGTTAAAATTGTGTTAATTTGCTTTAAGTGCCCCAGAAACAATTTGGTGTACGAATACGAATTTGTCTTCTTTCACACAAGTTTTTGGAATTTTGTTAATTAATGTCCCATTCTTGATAAGGGATGGTACTTTTTGGGTGTTTCATATTAAATGTACATAATGTCTTTGACTTGACATCAAATATTGTTCGAATTAGTTTGCGGTCTTTGAAATAATTGTAAAAGAACTGCATGTTAGCTACTGTACGAATACGAGTCTGATAGACAGTACCTATAAATGGTAGATAATTATATTGGCACCCCGAAAACCAGGTAAAACCGAATGTCCAATATCTCGTTCCAAATAAAAATATATTTTCTGTGCATTTGTAAATTGAATCTAGCTTTTTATCAAATCTTATTCCAATCACCCTCTTTCAGTACTCACATTGTCATGATGAATTCGATACCACGACTAATTAGTGCATCGTTGAAGCAGACTTGCAAATGTTTGTTTTACTTCGTTTTTGCCATAGGGCGCCTTAAAGTTGAACTCTTGGTGTGGTAGGCCTGCGAATTTATTTGTCAATCCTAAAACTTTATTTAAACAATTTTCTTTAGTCAAAATCACAAACTTCTTGTACATATGTGGCTTCTCGACGTACGACTAGCCTTTTTGAAAGCTTGTGTCGGAAGTTCGGTGAAAATCACGTTTAAATTGGCAAATGTACACAAGTCGTAAGCTGGGCGTATTCATCGCCGCACAAAAGTTGATAAATATCTGCGTTTATCAGTATCAGGCGCCAGGCGTACAGTGGGGCCAGACATGTGATTTTGAGAAAAAAAGACTTCAATTAAGTCGTATTATTCTTTTTATATTTGTACCCGATGAATCCAATGAGAATGTGCGTTTTATAATAAGAATCAATGAGAAGTTATGAGTTTTACATACGGGAATATGAAGATTAGCAGAAAACTAACTTACAATTCTTGTAGAAGTATGTTCATATGTACATACATATATCTATGAACACACATACATTTTCTATTGTTATATCTGGATCTAATAAACGACCCTACCCCGATATATAATTGTTCACCTAAAAAAATAAATATTGTTCACCTAAGGTGTGACAAAAAGCTAGAGTGTTTAAGTTAAGTTAAGTTGAGACAGTAAAAAATCGTCTGTGTGGTCTATTCCCCCTCGTTTAGGTGGGAATTACTTAAATCAGAAAAAAAATATATATAAAATAATGTTAATACTTGCAATTACCTTTTTGAAATGCCAGAAATCTCTGCTTTTATTTTATTTTTAAATAAAGTAGTTTTTGAAAAATTAATTTTCAAACTCAAGCTGACGATGCTTGGATTTTCGAGAGGTAAAAATCTTTAAATGACCATAAATAATATGTATATTATTTAAATATTTGTGCTGCTTACCATTGCCTTGAATTTCAATATAGCATCCCAATCGTTTGAGCCAATTCAAAGCATAGCTCTCTAATTTTTTTTTTTTTTTTTCTTAAATAATTATATTTTGTGTATAGCTTACTCAATAAATTTTCTTTATTTCAGACAGAAATTCCAAAACCTAAGCACGGCAAATCAAAAAGAAGAGCTACCGGGCCCAGCACCTTTATAACAAAAAATCATTATGTACATTTTTTCGTCTTCATCAAAGCGTGTATCGCTTAAATAATGTTAAAAAAAAAATGACATAATAGTTTAACATCAAAACATAGTGGTTAGTAAAACAAAAACAAACAAAATCAAAACCGGAAACAAGTAAAACAACTAAAAAGATGTAAGTCATTTGTTCAATACTCAAAGAAAACAAGTATAAACCATAATCCGAAACAAATGCTTATTTGTTTGAAAGTTTTCTTTATAAAACTCCTTTATACACAACCTACTATCACTAACGCACATTAAAACAAAAAAACATGCTAAATTTTTTTTCTTTGTCCAAATCCAAGCTTGGATTATATTGTAATAGTCAATCAAAGTAGCTATATATACAATAAATTAAAATTAAAACAAAAAAAATACAAATTCGAGCAAATTGTCAAATTTAAAATTAAACCCAGAAAAATGTGCAAAATTCCTCGCGTTGTTGGTGTATCGAAAACTATAATCTGATTCCAATAGTGACGGCTATTCTTTATAAATAGAAACAAAATACGTATGATCAAACAATAAATCGGTTATTGTAGTCAGAATTTATTTTTGATATTTTCTCTCATTTAACGACGGCGGATAAATAAGTACATACCTACATACTCAAAAGTGTGAAATCGACTCGGTTAAAAATTGATCCTTCGCGGGTGCTTTCGCGCATTTATTTGTTTGGATTTTGGTTGAAAATTCGTAAGAAAACTGTCGACATTTTAGCCAATAACAATAATGCAGCGAAGAGAAGCACGTGATCGTCAGCCAAGGTAAGTTTTGTTTTAATTTGTATTTCTTATTTAAAATGAAATTTAATGCAATCATGGACAGTTACTTGTTTCTATCTAAGGTCATAAGTTATTATGTGACAGTTTATGCTTACGACAAATTAAAACATAAGCGTTTATGTTGAACTTAAATATTTATGTTTCGTATCAGCAAACGGGCCTAAAGCTGATTTGGCCCTTACCTTTACTTAAAATCTTAAACAATGTTATAAACTATGGTTTTCGATGATAGCTGTAATTGGCAAAAAACCTTTAAAGTTGCTTTTTTTTATCCTCAACTCAATAAAAGTTGATTGGAATGATTGCTATTGCAGACCTGTCAAGATTAATTCCAATTATCCACTGATTTGTTGATATTTTCTAATGTTCAAAACAAAATATTACTCTTTCCATAATTCTAATAAATTGTTTTTAAGTTAAAAATTGTACTTATATTGCCTACTTTAAGTTTTCAGGAATTGCAAAATAATACCGCTACCTCCTTCAAATTAACCATCTTAATATACAAAAAAAAAAAACAGATATGAACCAAAAAGCAAACTTTGACACTAAAATTTGACCTAAGCTCGTTTTTATTTCCTAAAATAATGTGCCATTAGAAAAGAAATATTATTTCATACTAACGTTAAATCTTCCACCCGGTATGCTGTTGATGTCGGCCCCAAAAAAGAAAAGCAGGGAAATAAGGCCGTTGAACTCTGTCGTTACCTTACATCGTTCATAACTCCATCGCATTAGGTATCTTGTATGTATGTATGTATGTAGGTACCTAGACCTACTACTAGCTGCCTTATTATTTTTTGTGCGTGTTTATTTTCCCTTACCATATGATTTTTTTTTTTTGTTTTATCGTAACTGGTTTCTTCTAACATCGTTATCGCTGTCGCCGCCTTCAATGTAGAATGATGGTATTTTATTGTTAGTCAAAAGGTTAGGTTAAAGAATAAATGTTTAATTTTTGAATAATAAAAGAAAATTACATACGTAGGTACAAGGTAATTAATTTCCTTGGAAGTAGGTACTTTCCTTATATCTATTTATATTGATTTTGCTGATTTTGACATGAAAATTGTTTATATACAGTTTGTCAAAAAAGTTGCTGTGCTTTATAAATTTGAATTTCTGCATGATGCTTTTACGCAATTCAGAAATCGTTTTGAACAAATTGTTGCTGCTATCTTTTCTTGATCATATAATTTTGATTTCGGAATTATGTTGTATATAAAGTTCATGGATTTAATAAAAAAACTTTTAGGATTTAATAAAATACAATTTTACCCAAAATTAAAATAATATTCATTGGCCCTTTTTCAAGATGTTCAATTTTCAAAAAAAAATTTCAATATTGTTTTTAAAATCCAAAATTTATTTTTTGGAAAAATTGTATGCAAAATTGTTGAAATTTTAAGGGACCTCTTGCATACAAAATTTGGTTGAAATCGGTGAAGCCGTTAACGAGAAATTTGAAAACCAAAAAATCGGTTCTATGACGGGTACCATTAATACCCGTGATACATTTTTTTTTATCAAAATTGTTCGAGCCGTTTTTGAAATAAATCAATTTTTGTATATTGGTTTTATGGTAGGTACCGTTATTTTTTGAGCTAAAAAAAATTCAATTTCCCCTCATGGGAATCTCCTAAGAGCCTTAAGTTCAAAGTTTGAAGAAAATCGCTTCAGCCGTTTAGGCTGCCGGCCGAGATACAGACAGACAGACGGACAGACAAACAGAATTGCCGGACCCACTTTTTTCGCATTATCTGTCATCGTAATGTTAGGGAAAATTATTATCTCCAGTTCTATTTGTATGGCAAGTAAGAAAGTAGTACATTTTTAAAGAAACAAAACAAATATTTCTGGATTTTTTTGACGTTTTCTTTTGTAAATTCGGAGGAGTCAGTCCAATGTGAAAACCATCCAGGAAAACGAGATATCGGAGATTTTGCTCCATCAAAGCGAGTCCAAAAAAATGTTGTCCTCATTATTTTGACAGCCAAACTGAGATTTTTTGCTGAGGAATCCTGTTGAGGCAACTGAGATATCTCAGACCCTCTGAAGTCACGCTTTCCGGTACTCGCCTACTAGGGGTTTTCTTTATTATAAATTGATTTATCCGAGTTTCAGTTTTGTTTTATTCTTATTAAAATTAAACTGTTTTTATTAAAAAAAAATACTTGTAGTAATTTCTTTATTCACTGTATTTCAATTTTGTTTCTAGCCTATATTTTAAATAGAAAATAATGCTGTTATGACATTAACGACCAACAAATAAAAATTACCCATAAAAAAGAACGAATAACAATCCTATTGACAATGAGAAGTCCATAAGCTGGAAAAATGTATTAGTAATATATTATTACACTCAATTGACATACTGCTCTATAATTAGATTTTATTGATCTGCCATAGAGTGCGATTGATTGTAGTTGCTATCACTAGCACTATCGATCGATGGCTCATTGAACTCAGTCAAGTATAGTTTTGCATGGAAACAATTCGATTTAAATTCATGGAAAGTGATTGTACTTTTTTTTTTGTCTAAAAGACAGAACTACAGGAAATAATTATTAAGAAGTGCAATTATTATTTTGTTGGTTATTTTAAAGATTGATGTAAATGTTAAGAAGATTTAATTTGTACGTACATATAAATTAATGTTATTATTATATTAATGTGAGACCTCAACGATATGTTTGACTAGTTGTCTTGAATACAAGACGAAAGACCGACAAGTTGGAAACCTTTGTGTTTTGACTTCAAGGCACAAGTGAGCTAGTCGATAAAGTTTAATCAACTCCTACAACAACTTTTTGTTGTTCTTGCAGGAAATAAGTATTCTATCCGACCTATAAAACTTCATTATTTAAATTTTGTCTTTTATAAATGTTTGTTTGTGGGTTTTGATTTGAAAGACAATCTTTTTTAATTATTTTTTTTTTTTGTGGTTTCAATATGCCAAGAACATGTCACAAAAAAGTTTTCAAGTTTATCAGGTTTATTTCTTTGTTCTCCGCATCAAGTTCGTGAGACAAGGGAGGATGAGCATTTTTGTATGGGTTGTGTCCCATTAGTGTTACAACTCGTGCAACTCGTAAATAGAAAGCGTTACAGTGCAGGCCAATAGTTGCGAGCCATAACACTTGCCTGCACGAGATACAGACCTTTACAAACAAAAAAAGATTACGCTTATTAAGACCTTAAGTGTAAAAGTGTTTCAGCAATGGAACTCAGCTCATACAAAAATACCCATTCACCCTTGTATGGGAAAAGTAAGGCTTTAGAGGCACGGACCTCGGACAATTTATTTTTTTTTTACCCAGAACCTTTTTTTTGTCTTTGACAGTATTTTAAAAATAGGGCGAAAGGGTGACATAATGCGCATTCCAAGAAGTATGAGTGTTTTGGTTGAATTGTTTTAGGCGAGGAATGCAACTGGCTATTTCAGTAGAACACAGGTTATAAAAATAAAGGTAAAATAATGAAAGACATGAAACATTACGGCGTTGTTCAAGAGATGCAAATGATATTTATATCGCCTATCATTTTCAAAGCCATTCTTTCAATTCTATTCAATGGACACAAGTTAGTTATTAGACCGCCTGCCCAAATATGAGAATTGTACTCGAGTTTTAGACGAATAAAGACTATAGATTATAGCCAGAATGTGGAGACAAATTTCTTGCATCGCCGAAGAAAATCTAAACACTTAGCAGCATTTTTGCGACATCGAATATTTGATCGTTCCACAGAAGGTGGTCTGCGATACACATACCAAGGACTGAAAGCTTTTCGGTTTCCTCAATTCAAGTGCAGTTCATGATTAGATGTATGTGGGCTGATTTTGTTTTAACGACAGTAGACAGCATTGAGTTTTTGAAGCATTAAATCCTACGCGGTTATTCATTCCCAATGGGACAATGCTGTCAAGATAAAAATGTAATAAGCTTATCAATAGCTGCCGCTGAAGTTCCACTTCCAAAGGAAATGGATGTGAATCTAGAAACGAATATGAAAATCTGAAGGTGCTGTCGTTAGCAAAATAGTTTAATGGATTAGAAGTTGCAGACAGTATATCATTATTGAATATCATCCAAGCAAATTGGCTCTATCTTGCACGTTGACAGCTGGTGTGTCGTTGAATACGAGCGTTGGAACCGAAGAAGTGTTTCGAATATTTTCTACAAATGGCCAACAATTTTTAATATTATTGGGATATTGTAGTATTTTTTGCCATCATTTTTGTATGGAAAAATTTGGTTCGTCGAATATGAGCGTTACAGGTCTTTCTTCCTTGTTAAAATTTTTTCCTCAGTAGGGTTGGCTTTGTAACTACGGAAACTTATTTCTCTGACCTTAATAACCTTTTTCCAACTCGAATCACACCATGGTTTCTCTTTGGGTTTGATAGATTTTACCCTATTCCGGATAAAATGTCTCAGTCTACATCACTATTGAGGTAGCATAGTGACCAGTTAAGGATCCTGAAGAAATCGTTGAGACCGTCCCAATTGGCTTTCTCATATTGAAACAGTTCTGATTTTGTTGGCAAGAAAAAAATGGTTCGATGGATCTAAGCTTTACATTTAAGGAAAAAATATTTTTTTTTTAAATCAACGGCCAACGTCGCTGTTCGCTTTAGGGAGGTTTTACTGTGTACGTGTAAGTTTTATTAAAATTAATTTGGATTCGTCGGTTCAGGCCAAAAGTTTTAGTCCACCCTCTGTTTTCGAAGGAAAACCAAATTCTAACATCGAAAACAACTTTTTAGTAGAAAAATAAACATGCAAAATTAATGGGGAACATATATAAAACCAAAGTAAAGAGACAAATATTTCTGTTGTGTTTTTAATACATATACATTAATTAAAATGAAGGGAAAATGGCTTAAACCGATTTTTCATCGAAGAAGCCCCTTTACATTCGATTACTTTTTTAGAATTCTTTGCATTCTAGCTATAAGTTTTTGAATTGTTTCATGTGATATGTTGTTCCAGCAATCCAGGAGTGAATTCCAAAACGCAGATTCCGATGATGGGCATTGATCCCAGACCCATCTATCAGCTCCTCCCACAACTGGTCTATAGTGTTAATATCTGGTGATTGTGGCGGCCATATCATAATTTTTAATATTTCTTCATTTTCGTTTTACAAAATTTTGACGTGTGCTTGGGGTCGTTGTCTTGCTGAAATACGAACCCTTCGCCAATCAATCTAAGGCCAGATGTCACAGCGCTTTCTTCTAATATCGTTTATTAAGCCTCTTTGTTCATGTTTCCAGACATACGAGTAATATAATCCAGTGCACTTGCAGCGAAACATCCCCAGACCATTATAGAGCCGCCCCCATGCTTGACGCTAGGAACCAGACAGTCCGGCGGCATCTTCTGTTCAGCACTGCATCGAACGAAAACTTGTCGCTTGGATCCAAATACCTCGAACTTGGATTCGTCATTCCATTAAACTCTGTTAAAAACTTTTTCGGTCCATTCTCTAAACCTTTTGGTCCAATCTAACCGTGTCAGCTTATTTTGGGGTCGAAGAAGGGGTTTTCGAACAACAACTCGCTAAATAGTCCAGCATCTCTTAGCCTCCTTTGGACCGTTGTTAATAGACTAAGAGCCCAGGGCCGCCAGACCGTCATTTTATCAAAGCGAAGATTTTGTCTGCGGATATATACTATGGTAGCTAAGAACAAATGAATAGTAAGAATCTTCAATCAACTCAACTCTGTTAAAAACTTTTTCGGTCCATTCTCTAAACCTTTTGGTCCAATCTAACCGTGTCAGCTTATTTTGGGGTCGAAGAAGGGGTTTTCGAACAACGACTCGCTAAATAGTCCAGCATCTCTTAGCCTCCGTTTGACCGTTGTTAATAGACTAAGAGCCCAGGGCCGCCAGACCGTCATTTTATCAAAGCGAAGATTTTGTCTGCGGATATATACTATGGTAGCTAAGAACAAATGAATAGTAAGAATCTTCAATCCGGGTGCAATTAAAAGGTAGCGAGTGTTAAAGTTGCGTTCAAATGTTGCAACACTGCGTTATTTTATCAAAGCTGAAATTTTGTATGTGTTAGGGGATGGTGTCATTTAATTTATTTGACACTTTTCAGACATTACAGTGGGACCTAACGTGAGCCAGACACTTATAATCTGTCAAACTAATCGTGCCATTTACATAACCGAATCAAATCAAGATTTTATGTTTTCTGTGGGCAAATATTCTACAATATTTTCTTATCAGCAAGACCAATACAGCGGGTCCTTACATCACCTTAAAACTGTCAAAATAATAATTATTTGTTGCTAAAACGTGATTTTCCGCTTATTTTAGCTGTTTTTTAATGTCTGGCTGATGAATACGCCCCACTGTAGATGTATATTAGCTTTAAAACTACAACGTAAATGGCACGATTAGTATGACATAGTTTAAGTGTCTGGCTCACGTTAATCTCCACTGTAGACGTCTCTCAAGTGTCCAATAAAGTAAATGACACCATCCCCTAAGACGTATCAAAAATTCAGCTTTGATAAAATAACGCAATGTTGCAACTTTAACACTAGGTACCTTTTAATTGCACATGGATTGAAGATTCTTAGTATCATGTTGTTCTTAGCTACCATAGTAGGTACCTGTTCGCAGAAAAAATCTTAGCTTTGATAAAATAAAGTATGTCTGGCGGCCCTGGGCTCTTATTCTATAAGGACAGCGGCTTACTTTGTGTATATATCTGTATCTTCCAAAATTAATAAAAATATCAATCGATATTGTATCGTGTACCTACAGTGCCATACACAAAAGTAGTCATACACCACATCGCAGATCGCACATCTTTTAACACTGTCATTTTCACAGAGTGTTTTTTATTTTACTATTGTCTTTTTTTTTCCTTACTTTGCCATTTTTCATTTATGTACTTGTATTCCTTATAAGAAAATTAAAAGTTTATCAAAAAATTCCAATTAAAGTGCGATATAATATTATGTCCCAGATATACACCACATAATGTCTAGATACATCATACATGTGCCGGAGTTTTAAGTGTTTGGTTTCTTTCCTCTCGTTCATCAATTTTTATTTTTACAATGACACACTACATTTTCATTTACATACTTATCATCATACTTCTTTCCGTACAAGAGCATCATCATAGTGCATGCATGCATTACATTTATGAATAATGTGTCTCAATGGTTAATGTTGCACCATACGCATACAAATCGCATCCATTTTATTTTGTACGTATATATTATTTTAAGGTTCTCCTTCTCACTTTGTTTACCTGGTTTTTGTGTGTATAGAAAATACATAAGGTATCAAATACGATACAATAACAGTGCTGTGCAAAATATAAAAATAAAAATTTATTTAAAGTTTAAATTGTTATAAAAGAATGTTATGTGTACAAAAAAGAAATATACAAAATTTAACATCATTATGAAAAAGTTGAGAACGTTCTGCATATATTTGAAAAAAAATTTAAATCATACGATCAAAAAAAAAACCGAAACTACATTTCCAATCATGAAATTACATCAACATCATTCTGCAAGAAAACTAAAACATACCGACTTCATCCAGTGTTAAACCAACATTTTTTCCACAGCACTTTCCAATCAACTTATTACTGCTTACTTACATACGTAAAAAACCACAACACAACTGCCTCACTCTTTGATGATGCTAACACCTGTGCTAGCCGTAGAGCCTGCATGCTTTATGTATAGAAAAATATTCATTATCCGTTTTCTAGATACACTTATTTAATTATATAGTAAAGTAAAGACTGTGTAATGTGTGTAATCTATATGTAGATATTTATATAATTGAAAGAAAACAAAAAAGCTGGATGTATCCAGCTCCAAGTGTAATGACATTTATGCCGAGCAGGCACCAATTTGATGAAGAGAAGCGACAAAAGCGTAGTAGTGCTGGTATAGTTTTTTTTTTCTTGTTGCATCTTTATTTTGTTTCTATTTTCTCTAAAAAGAATTTGATAGTATGAGTGCAAATAAATTTCTCTTTGATCGGCAGTGTTACCAGTTTAATTGATGGTTTTCTAATCATTTTTAAATTTCCAATCAAAAATATGTAATAAACCTAGTTAGGTATGTACATGGTTTTATTGGTGAAGTTGAAATACTACTTTTTTTTTATTTAAAGTTAAGGAACCTTTGCTAAAATCCATCATTTCAAAAAGTTTTCGATTTTTATTCTGAGACATGTATTTGTTTTTATAAATTTGAACAAAACAAAATAATAGTTAATTTGTTTGGCCTCACGTTGGGCGCCATCTTATATGCATATAACATAATTCATTTGACATCTAAGTTGCATCTGATTGCTCTTAACTTATATCAGTCAGAATTTATATTTATATGGAGAAGAAAGAAGAATGGACCACAGTGCCTCCTATCGGACAATTAATTGCCTTACACGATGAACTAACTTAGCGTGCACAAATAAAAATTTAATACATTTTGTTAAAAATTCAATAAAATAAGAAAAAAAAAAAAAAATAGTGCGTATACGCCCAAGTGAACTTACTTATGTTTTATTAAATAAGTTAAAAGCTCATGTGTGAGCTTAACTAATTTTTATTTTTTCTAAATTTACTCATCTTCGTTTTACTCTATTTTATCGCCAATTTCACAGGCCAGTCGGCAAAGACTAAAATGATTTTTCGTACCACAAAAACATACCGCTCAAATTTTATGATTGCAATTGGTAGATAGGTTATCTATGAATATAAAAAAAAATCTGCGTGACTGTCAGTATTGTGCTCTAGCCGCTATTTTGAAAAACGCTTTTTAACTTATATCTCGAGAAAGATTTATGATACAATTTTTACAGATATAAAAAAAAGTTATCTCCCTTTTCTTCATACACATTTTTGATTGTAAGATTTGTTTAAAATTTATACGATGAGTCGTTCTCGACATTGTTAAAAAACGAGTCGCGTCCGATATTTTTTTTCCAACAAAAAATCCTGCCGACTGGCCTTTTAGAGAGAATAAAAAATAAGTACGTCATGTTAACGGCATCTATAAATTGTTTGTTCCTCTGGGATAAATTCAGGGCTACTGCCTATTGCGAGGAATTGGAAAAACTTAGTTCTTTGAACATGACCGTTTCTGTTTTTCTAACTGTTTTCTGTTTTTGTAACTATGTAGGGAAACTTTTCTTTTCTAACCCTAATAACGCCTTTTGGAACTTTTAGACTAAAACATCTCGAAAACGTGAGCCAATCCAGCATTTATGAGTTTAGATTCGAATTCAGAACACACAAAACCGTCTGCAAAGTATAACTTGGTTTATTAATATGCATAGTTTTTTAATATGCCGATACAAATTTAATATTAAAAATAATTAACTCAACTGTTTTTGAAAAATTGAATTTTCAAAAAAAAAAATATTTAACAATTTTTATAAAAATCAAGCTTTTGTATACAAAAAAAAAATAATTTGTATCGCCCTTATCCAAAAGATAGAACAACTTAGCACAGGTTTTCTGTTCTAACTTGTCTGACGCTTCTCACAAATTTGTGTTATTCTGTTCTGATCTGACTAACTGGAGTACGTGTGATATTTTAAAGAAGACAAAGGAAAGAGAGAGAACATTTTTGTTGGATACTGAAATTGCATGGTGCTTATAATTTTTTTGGTTTTGGTGTACAAGAGATATTCGTGATGGGGTACCGAAACATGACAAGCAAGTTTTTACTAGGGAGGGCCTCACGACTGTTTGAAAAGTTTGCCTTTTCTAAATGTTTGGTACTGAAATCCAGTAAGGGCTTGTTAGGTATCTTACAAGTTTTCCTCATCTAGATTTTCCCTACTGAAAACGTACCCTTGCTTAAATTAGACAAAAACTTAGAATTTTTCCAGACGAGATTAACGCCCATGTTCTGCATTTCACTTGTTGTGAATTCACATGACGAAAGTGAATTTGGGTGTTCCACAATTCGTTATTATGAATTGGAATTTCGAAAATGAAAATGGATGTTCTGTTTTTCGGTTTATTCCATTTTCTGAACGCATTCAAATAACTTGTTTAAGTTCTGTGAACTGTCTGTGAAATTGGTATAAGGTTGCAGTTAGCTTGTGTATTTCTTCGTCTTCGTGCAAAATGTAAGAAAAAATATTATTTTTGTCGTCTTTTAGTATTTATCTACTGTTTTTCAAACAAATATTTTTGGATCTTGTTTTTCTATTTCAGTCATCTGTAGTTTGATCCTCTTGTTGCACAAAAACATATTAAAACATAAAAAAGCGTCTTTGCTCAATCTAAAATTACCATAAAAACTCAAAAAAAAAAAAAAAAAAAAATCAAGAATTTACTTTATCAGAACAGTTCATATATGCACGCACTCACATAATGTCAGGTAAATCTAATATATTGGATTTGTCTCGTAAAATGTGTCTTCTAATTTTTTCTTTCGAAATCTGATTCCTTTTTTCCCTTAAAATTGCCAAAAATATTGCATCCATATTCAAAGCATCAGTAATTTCACTTTAGAAACAAAAGAAAAATGGATGATCCTTCAGTTTTGACAGTTCGAAGAAATTTCGAAGTTTTCGAAATCGATCGAAATGTAGAACATGCAATTTCATTTCACGTGAAATTGAAAAGTGATTTCAATTCACTTTCGATCGAATTGCAGAACATGAGCGTTTAAAACCGAATCCAATAGGCATCGTGTGAAAAAAATTCAAGTGTACGAAATTTCAATAATTTACGGCAAGAATTTCCTTCGGAAACGATTTTTGCTCTTAACATTTCTACAGAAATACCATCGTACACCCATGGACGAAAATCATTTTGGGCGGATCACAAGTAAGGCGTGATAAAAATTTCGAATTTTCAACATTGTAAAATATCAAATGATTTATCATAACAAATTGTTTTATTCGCACCTAGGGAATCAAATATAAATTCAAATTTATTCGCACCTAGGCAAACAATTTTTAAATCCATACCAAGTACTTACCTACATATCAATCAATTATTATAATCAATTTTGATTTGAAATATATTCTATAAAATGTAAATCCATTCATTCCACTCTATTTCTATGCGAAAACTAACAAAAATTCTTTCTACTGCTGATGTATATATAAATTTTTGATTTCTTAGCTCTCTATATGGCTGTGAGTCATTTTAACCAACAAAACTTAGTCAACTTGGAGACCAAAAAAAAAAAAAAAAAAAAACATAACAAAACTAAAAACCGGTAACACTGCCTTCATCTGTTTACTATAAAAAAAAAAAAATAAGCTGAGTACCTACCTACTTATTTTTTTTTTATATTCATTGTCATGTCAAACATCAACATGGACAAAACCAATAAAAAAAAAATACAAAAAACAATACTAATACCTGAATCAGATACATGTACATGTACACATATTCACTGTGTTTTTATTTTAATACCTTACTCTCAAAAATGCATTTGTATAGAAAGTATCTTAAAAAAATAATACAAACAAGATTGACAAATGTGACGATGAAAAGCATTACTAAAAAAATAAATAAAATTAAACTAGATTGCAACACACACACCACAATCACGTAGGGTTGCCATCTTAATAATTTTTTTTAGATGTTTTAGAAATCAGTTTATTTATGAAATTATTTAAGTAAAATTGTTAAAATTACATTGTTTTCTGAATGATAAGCCCTTTCCTCCCGAATATTGGTGTTTAATTTGGCATCTCTAAAACAGTTTGGCTTATTATAGGACGAGATAGGACAAAGCATTTTGGGAGGTAGGTAAATAATATATAAGAAAAATTCACCGACATTTATTTTCAGATATTTAGTTGCCTTGACAAATTTTTTTTCGTCGCTTGGGGGCAGCGTAATGGCTTAGAGAACGCCGATTTTTGTATGGGGGTATACCCATTTTCATTTACAAGACAGTTCGCATAAAATGTGCGATAAAAAGCTACAGAGTGTAGGTTGGTCCGAGACAAAGAAACAAATCGTACAAGGGGGGCCTATTACCCCCGTTTAGGCGAGAAGGATTGTAATCTAAAAAGCATTTATCCGTCCTTAACTTGAGTGCAATTCTCATATTTGGGCAGGAGCTTCAAAAACTCACTTGAGTCTCTTACCCGGGGTTTAGACAAGCGAGTAGAACTAGTAGCATTTGTATCATAGTGTTAGTTTTATAAATGTATGTGTGACTAGTAGCTCTCTGCGCGTTTTGTCAACTTGTATGATTTTTTTAAAATATTTCATACAGAAAAATATACAAATTATGGAAAATATGGAAACAAAACAAATAAATGAAAACAAGACACTACACTAGCAGGATAACAAGCAGGCTACTCGCAGGCAAAAATATTATTCTATTTGCCCTGCTAGTCGACTCTCTCGTGTTCAGATACACTAACACACATATACGCTACTAGTTCTACTCGCTTGTCTAAACCCCGGGTTAGATATGATTCAGACAAGAACTTTCAAAATCGTACTTTATAAACACATATATCTTAAACATTTGCATCCCTCACTGTTTTCATTAATTTCATTATTTTACCGTTATTTACCGTTATTTTAACAAAGAGTGTTCTAATGAAATAGCCAGTTAAATTCGCCCCTTAAACAATTCAACAGTAATACTCGTACTTCTAGGAAGGCACAAACGCACTGTCAAGTACAGGGATTCTTTGTCAACACACCCAGCCAGACGTCTACGTTTTGTAGATTCTTTGTCTAATCTTCTAGTTGTAAATTTTATACGTATTTCCAAAAAACATTACTCCGATTTGTAAGACAACGTTCTAACTGTGAACTCCGCCTTTTTTTCGTTTGATTTTACTTAAGTTTCGGCTGAACAAAGACGTTAGTGCTAGTTATGGCAGTTTTATCTTGAAAATTTGAACTATTTTAAATTGCGTATTCTGAAGAATCGAAATTTTTGCACTTGAGTCGTTGTTCTATTGGAGGTGCGAATATGATATCTTACTCAGAGAACTAAAAAAAACTCTGTCTGTGTTCTGTTATCGCATTGCGATTACTTGGCGATAAAAGTTGTGACTTAAGACGTAGTTTATGCAAGAAAAATATTTAGGACGTCTAAATTAAATCAACGATTCTTTTCGTTAACTATTAAGGTAGAATTGTACCTAAATGTCCCCAACCAATGTGAACCATTCGTTGACGACGACGAAACTACATCAATAACGTGTTGTTATTGTTTTCTTTTTCGTCGACGAATGATTCGCATTGGTTTGGGTGATCCTTAATAGTCAGAAGCTGTCAGAAGCAGATGTCATAAACCAATGAAAAGTAGCTTTCTGAACAATCAAAATCAGAATTGAGTTTCACTTACGTGAGGTGCACTCGGGGGCGCTCTTCACTCAAAATAAACGAACATTTAACCAAATAAATAAAATCGTCGTTCACTCAAACTTTTGTGTAAATATATCATATTACAAAATTTGTAAACGTTACGAATACCCTTACTGTTTTATTTTCGTTTGTGGTTTTTTAAAATGAAATGGACGTGGACAATTTTGTACGTAAATGAGCGTTTCCATGGACACATGACAGTATACACTTGAACACGTACACACTAGCATGTTGATTGAAAATGTAAAAAATGTAACAATTTTGATTGGCATTCTGTATTCGAAAAAAAACATCCTAGTCCCTAGTATAAGGAAAATCGAGAGTATTATTGCAGTTAAAAATGATTCAGGTTGCGGAACCACTCTCTTCTTTAGTTTTACACAAATTTCTTATTAATAAATATTGAACTCCTTATTCATGTTAAATTTCAAATTTGTACGAAATTGTACTAAAAAAAAATTGTGCTAAAATTTATCTCCCATACAAATTTCTCCGAAGATAAATTTTAGCGAGGATTTTTAGCCTGGTAGCACGCAGTTCATGAGCATATCATAAGTTTGTAATTTACTCCTTTTTCAAAAAGTCTCCACTTTATTTTAGCCCGTGAAAGAATGTTCAATACATTTTTTATTTATAATTTTGTTAACAAACTGTATACCACAAACTGTATACCGGGCTTTACCGATTGATTTTAGATAATTCATATTTCATTTCTGTTTATTAATAAGGGGTGTTTATTTTTTATTTCCACATCAGAAATAAATAATACCCGCGGCCTCCCCATAACGCCCCTACGTTCAAACAAAATGTTGTAAGATTCTTTCTAAGCTAAGACATTAGCTACTTTTATGCCATTTTTCATTAGAATACGTCTTGTAATATTTCACTTATTAATCAAATTAAAACATAATTACTTCTGGTTTTTGAAAAATAAAAATCATTTTTGCATTTACATCAAAAAACGATTTGAGAAAAGAATTTTATAAAATCACATTTTCAATGAGATAATTTATTAAAGAAAATTCCAACTTATTGAATCGGCGAAAAATATAAATGTATTGGCAACCCCGGCCTGGCCATATACTATAGTCTACCGCGAGAGAGGAGCTGTTCGTAGTAAATGAGACTGTTGCAGACTTCAGTCTATTTTCGATCGTTTCTTGGAGAAGAAGTTAGACAGAGGTTTCGCGTTTAAGTCGACTCGGCTCATTTGTTTCTTTCGTTACGTTTCGCTCCGGCCGCCGGCCGTCCCATAAAAGAATAATTTTTCTTTTTTTTTTTTTTAATAAATTTTCTGTCTCGTCCGCCATATCGGTTCTGCTTGGTAGTTTTTTTATTTTTCATTATTTACTGTTCATTGTTCCTTTCTATTGTATCTCTCTCAACTCAATCCAGCTGGATATTTGCTTTATAGGTTTTCAAAAAACAAAAAAAAACAAAAAAATTGGTTAAATATTCCAATACTCGACAAATAATCCACAAACGAAACAGGAACTACTATATGGGTATTTTCCTTCAAAACGCAAGAAGAAAGTCAGCTGTGTAGTTGTTGGGTTGTGGCTGATGATTTGTGAAGTCCGTTTGTGTGTTAAAAACGAATATACCTACCTACAAAAAAAAAAAACGACGATAATATTTGTTGATTTAATACGTCAAACAAAATTGGGAAATTAAAATATTTGTGAGCATTCGTATAGTTTTGCTCGTTGTTTATCTCGTGGGTTTTGCCTCGATTAATAAAAGAAAAAAAAATAATATTTGCTTTTGCTGGACTCTCGCAGTTCCGTGGACTTATATTTGGTTCGCAGATAGATATAGCGATAGCGACTGAACTTTATATTATTTTTCTCTGTATATTTCTTGTTTATTTCGAAACATTTATCATCTTTTCACAACATGCTGTGTATTTTTTGTCTTCTTGTGGAGACATTCTAAATATTTTTTTGTTGTAGTGTTTAAAGTTTTACTTCTTTCCATGGTTTGTTCTGTCTCAATCGGAAATTTAAATTATGTACTTTCCCAAACTCTTGCGGCTTCCACTCTACAATCACTACCAGTTTGTTCGTTCGTTCTTTCGGAGAAAGATTAGATAGAAAAAGTTTGTGTATCATTTTTGTTTGTAGGTTATTCTTATTTCTTCAATTTTTATATATGAAGGTATGACTCTTTTTTTAAAACAAACAGAAGTTGTCTAGTAACAAAAACCCTAACGAGTTAAACCTATGTACATTTATTACGTACCTATCTTTAGACAAACAAAAATATATTTATCATAATTCACATGTGTGTTATATACCTACCTACAATATCAAATTTAATACATACATATGCATGTATATAAGTATGTATAGTATCTAACTTAGGTATGCTTTGTTTCGCGGTTGAACTATTACAATGTATTATCTTGGTCAAACCAACCTTACTTCCCAACTTAAATTAATCAAAAAAAAAAAAAAAATATAGATATGAGTATCTCGGTCTGTCTAGCAAATGACTGATAGAATCGGTGCGGTTTTTTATATCGAATAAATAAACATTAGATTAAAGTTTTTCCAAGAACTCCATTTAGATGTAGGTATACCTAAGTAGTTATCGAAGTGAACGATAATGAACACGGATACGAATTTTAAATTGATTAATTTGTTTTGCACCTAGATCAAAATTCACTTTAGAAACTCGTTAATGTAAACTTAAATACCTAGACACAACTGTTAAAACTTTGAAAATTGATTTTGAACTTTGATAAAAAGTTATTCAACTTAAATTATAAGAATTCGTTTGACGAGATTTTCGAAGTCGGTTAAGTGAATTTTAGTTCTTTTGTGCCAGAAAAAAAAAATTGCTCGTATTTTTCTGATCATACAAAGAAAAAATCCAAAGAGTGTCAAAAGTGATTAGGGGCTTTACACTCATCGACAAGTTATTCAACTCATGTCGAAACGTCACATAATTTGTAACGTAAAGACAAGTTCAACGACTGTCGAAAGTTTTTCAAATTTTTTGACATTTTGCTCGGTCGAATGACCGCTGTAGCTGATGGTGAACACTAGTTGAACGACTGACATGTCTGAAGATTTGGATTTTCGTGTTTTTTTTTAATTTTTTATCTGAGATTTATAGAGAATGGGTTGAAATAGAAGAAAACCCACAAAAGGAAGGTAATACAAATAATTTATTTTGCTGAAACTGGTGCAAAAAGTTAAATCTACCCCGTGTTTGCTATCTGAAAATGTATTTACAAATTAAGTTGATGAGGCGGTCGATGAATGTAAACGCTAACAAATCGACTCAGGTTGATCGACTTGTCGATGAGTGTGAACCCCCTTTTGGGGCTGTTCTGTTTTAGTTAATTCCTTATTCCCATTTCACACAGGGAAACCAGTTGCTGGAGATTTTTTTGACGTTTTCTTTTAATTGCCTTGTACCTTTCACACAGAGAAACAAAGTTTGCCAGAGATTTTTGTTTATTTCCTTATAAAGTCTATTGGCTGAACGCACAATGTGATAAAAATCTCTTCAAATATTGACCGAGGAGATTTTTTTTTATTACCCTTACTTCTTGCCCTTCTCGTCTAAAAACTCCCAGTTGCCGGCAACTCAGTTTCCTTGTTCGAAAGCGGTCTTACTCTTTCGAAAACTGTTCAATGAGTCTGTTTGGAACTGTTTAGGTTAGAACAGATTGATAGAAACTTTCAAAATAAAATTATTTGTTTTTGCAATCGATTTTAGTCTGAATCCCTTTCTGATTATTTCAAGGGCCAAATTATTCACCGTTAATAATCTCTTACCCACGATTGTTGCAACTGGTAAATCCACCAACAAAATTCAAAAGTTTCAGCTTATCAGCTGATTTTGGTTGACTGGCATTACTTAATAAGAACCTGTGAAAGTCACATCCTAAATTTAACCAAATGTGAACTGGCCCTTATAGGTACTATGTTTCCACCGAACGTTTATCTTAGTTAAGCTTTAATAAATCTTTGTAGTGTTTCTACCGCAGAAAAAAAAATAAAAAAAGCTGTTTCATTTTTTCAAAGTGGAAGTGAGATACGTAATAGTTTTTTTTTTGTGACCTTTCCATCTGTCAACGAAAGAAAATGACGTTTAAATGGGTCGGTACCACGAGTGCTCTGCGAAAAAAGTATGTGTGATTTGACAAACCAATGTTTTCAAGAAGATTTAAATGAGATTAAAATGTGTATACAAAATTTTGGAGATATGAAGAAGATTTATGATAAGTCTTACTAAATCTCGGTTTAGTTTTGTTGTTTTAAACTGACAGCTGAGGTAGCCATTTTCTGTTCTTACTTGTTCTATTTCATCACGATTCTGTTCTTTTCTGTCCGGTTGTGATCTGATTTATGTTTGTCATTGAACAAAGCTTAAAACTTTAGAATGCCAACATTTGACAGAGAAAAAATTGAAATTTTGGTTAAGCCTAAGCTTGCATTTAGGTACGTGTAAGAACAAATTAAAATTATTTAAATTAATTTTTGTCTTGCCATCAGCAACGCGTATACGGTGCCATATTTTCGCAAGGGAACTAGAGTTAAATCCGTTAGATGACTGCTTTTGATGCTCCTAGGTTTTTTTTTTTTAATAAAAAAAAAATAAATTGAAGAACCGGGTTATCATAAATCTCTATAGGTATAATGTGTTTTTTTTTTGAACTAGACTATGATAATGGAAAGCTGCCCCATAGTTGTATTTTTTTTATTTTAAAAGATACAATAGATAGTAACGTTATATAGTTTTTTTTTTTGTTTTCTAACCTGCCCGAATAATAATTATTATTGTTCTACATGAAAATAATCTTTCCAATTCTGTTTGTTCACGGACCGGACTGTGGAAATTGAATCTATTTTTATTGATTCGATTTTGTATTTTATAAAAGTGTGTGCCTTTGTTTTTTTTTAGAGTGCAGAAGAAAAAAAAATAATTAAAAAAAAATACAAATAAAGGGAAATTTATATACCTATACAAATTAAAAAAATAATGTTCCAAAGTGGTGCTTAAAAAAGTGTTAAACAAAATATATATGCCTAATTAAAAGTGTAAAAAAAAAAAATAAATACCTATTCATCAAACAGACTTCTTATCAAATCATCAAAAGGAATATATATCACAATAAAAACAGCTGCTGTTGCTGTTTCATATTTGTCTGAAGAGCAACGAGTTTTTTGTTGTTGTTGACACACATTTGTATTATTGGATTTTATGTTCCAGATATTATGTGCAAATTGCTGAGACGGTAGCAATTTCACAAATTTTGCGGATATAGTTGAGTATGTTTTAATGTTCTTTATTAGTTTGTACCATATACGATTCGTACGATTGTACAATACCTATATGATTCTATTCCATAACCCAGACAATCTAAGGGTAAAACTTAGGAACAAATGTTAAAATGTACCTTTTTTGATTTTGCAATTTCAGGGCCCTTCACTTTAGATCACAACTTTTTGGGAATCGCGTGAAACATTTAACCCTTTCGGTACGGATGTGGTACAAGTCCATATAAATGTTCTTTGTCTTGTACCACATCCGTACCGAAAGGGTTAAGGAAGAATAATTTGGAAACGAAATAGGAACTAAAATGTATATTAGTTTTTTGTTTGCATATTTCTTATAAAATTTTTGTTTTTGGTATACAAGAGAAATTCCTGATGGGGTACCGAAACATGTTCAACAAATTTTTACTAGGGAGGGCCTCATAAGTATTTGTAAAGTTCCCCTCGTCTAAATTGTTGGTACTGAAATCCAGCAAGGGCTTGTCAAGTATCTGACAAGTTTTCCTCGTCTCGATTTTCCCCACTGAAAACTTACTCCAGCCTGCAGTTAGGAATTCTGTAACATCCTGACTTTACAGGGCATTGAATTCAAATGTCTAACAATACAACTATACAATCGATATAACAATTTATTGTTTTTACTTGCAAAATAATTTAATTAAATGTTTGATGGACAATTTATTTCATTTCGTAGCTTTTCACTTCATTTATGAGCCAGAGCGAAGCAAACCTCGACAAAAGTCCCTTCAGCAACTAAGATGTCTCCAAAACATTAACGTTTGGCTTGAAAATGTTGAATAACAGGTTTTAAGATAATACATTTTTTTAATTGCTCCACAATAACCTAGAGCCAGGTGTCTGCATCATTAGATTTTTGAATATCCGTTGTGGTTGAGAAGAGTCACGTCATCAAAAAAAAAAAAGCTTTTGCCCATTTAAAACCAAACTGATGGGAATAGACACACAAAACTAGGCATATTTTCAAAATACCTAATTCTACTTGCTCCAATTTGGTGCACATTCGGTACCGATTTTTAAGGTCAAATCGTTGAATACTAAATTTAAGAATGTGGCACTAAATAAGCTCCAAAATCAAACTATGCCATCTGCGTCATTAGATTTTTGAATTTCCGTTGTGAACGTCACAGCTTGATGTCAACCTGGGTCGTCCATAGGTTTGATTAGGAAGGATTTTTAGAATCCGGCTAAGATTGCCCTATTCTGCCGTTGTGAGGCTTACCAATCACAATTTTTTGTGAGTTTGTTTTTATATAAGGCGGTCAAAATTTCGTGTTCTGTGGAAGCCCTCATAAGAAACCTCACAAGAATAACGTGAGTTGTGATCTGCCAAGGAGTAGATCATAATTTTTAAGTTTTTATAAGACCAGTTCACCACGAGTTATGAGGTTATTGTGACTTGTGAGACATCAGTGAGGTTTCCAGAATAAGTCTATAAATGAGCCTCAAAAAGACACCAAAATGTTGTATCATTAGATTTTTGAATTTCCGTTGTGGACGACACAGCTTGACGGACCTGTCATTCTCATCCAGATACTCCAAAACTTCATCTGGATTATTATATGTATGCACTATTTTTACTGACTAACTTATCCGTTCTTTACTTTTATTTTGTTTACAGTGCAAATATTTTCTACTTTGCCTAAACACTTAATAATACAATCACGACCTTTGAATAAAGTTATGTATGTACGAGTATATAATTCCCTGCAAACTACAGAAGTTCGATATGATGCGCATCTTATGATCAGAGAGAAAACTAAATGTTGATTACAGAATCAGCAGAACTCGATTCGCAGTGCATTGCTTTTTTTCTATCTAATCATTTATCGTGAAAAAAAAGAGAAGACTCAACTTTGAATCACTACGAAAAAGGGGAAAGGGTCACGGAAATTCAGGGAACGAAAAATTGGTCAGAGAATGTCAGGGAAAGCCAGGGAATCAGGGAAAGCTGCCTGGAAAAACTTTTAAAATGATGCCTATATAGGCTTAAGAGACTACAAGCGAAAAAAAGTATATATAACCGTAGTCCTAGTGGGTGGATTTTATGAAAACCACATTCTAAACCTTACCGTTGGGTACTACAGCGGCGAGACAGTCTTAACTCTTAAATCGAAACCAATCCACCGATTTCTAAATAATCGTTTATCAACTTTAGAGTAAAACATTTTATGGTGAATTGTATACCAACAAAAAAATCGATAAATTGTATGTGATAGTGCATAGAAAAAAAAAACATTTTGAAATTTTTCAAATTAAACAGATAAACGATGCATGGAGAAACATTTTAAAAAGGTGTTTCTTTTGGTATATGGGTTTGGTTTATAAATTGGCAATACTGTTTTTAATGACAATAAATTTGACAGCTGACAGATAATTTGTATTCCGTTTTTTTTTTCAGCCATTTCATAGTAAAGGGATTTGCTCCAGAGCCATTTACCTGAAATTAAAATTGACTTACAAATTGAAGACAGATATTGATTTATTAAATCAAATTCCATGACGGTTCAAATCATTTGTATGTGGTCTATTTAATTTTGAATGCGAAACACCCTATGGGCGTTTTTCTTTTTTAGTTCAGAGTAGAGCTCTGAACAGAGTCTGAACACTCTGAACACACTCTGAACGATCTCTGAACTGATCGTGCTTTGTTCTGAGAGTTCAGATTTATTTAAAAAAACACAGGTCGACTATTCTCGTCCGCCATATCTACTTTTTTGATTTTTTTCCACTTGTCAAATTTGTGTTCAGCTATTCAACTCCGTCTACTCTATAAAATTATTCTGAGCTCATAGAGCGCGCTCTGAACATGTTCAGAGCAAAAAAAGCTCTGAATGCTCTGAGCTAAAAAAGAAACACGGATCTTTTTTTGACAGTTCAGGCTCTGCTCTGAACTAAAAAAGAAAACGCCCTATATAAGAAAGCCCATGGAAGAAAATGTCATATTTATGTCTTTTGTTAGACTCACAAATGTGTATGTGTACTCTTCTGTGTTGGATTAATTTTGTATACCTGTGTTTTTTTTTTACTTACTCAGGTGTTTCTATAGTTTATTTGTATTTTTCACATTTTACCATTAGTGACAGAAGAAGTTTCACTGTTTCTTCAGATGATTTAATGTTGAACTAGATCTCTCTGTTTGAACCACTCATGCTAATCAAGCTCGAAAAACATATAAATTATGGTGTCAAAAAGTTATCAATCATGTTTAAATAAATGTTCTCCAATAAAAGTTACCTTAACCTAAGCCATGTTAATCAACATAACACACACAAAAAGAAAACAGACAATAATGTGCAGTGATTTCCGCTGCGACCACAAAACAGAAAGCACACAATAACTGTGACTTTAAATTGATGCAGCAAAGGTGACAGTTGAATTTGAGCATTTTCCTTTGACCAGAACGAACAGACATAATACTATTTTGTTCAAAGTATCCATATTAAAGCTTTTTCTATGGGCTGAATTTAAAATTGTTAAAAATGCAAATTCGAATAATGAATAATTTCTCACACAGTTGTTCTTATCTGTTTTTTGTTTTTTTGTGTGATGTGAAGTCCACTTTCTTGAGCACGGTGTCGAATTATTTATGTTGATGGACTGTTTGTAAAAGTCTAAAGGACAGGAGCAATTTTTTCATGTGACCCCGATTTTTTGGTTAGGTATATGAAACAGAAATTCTTTCTTCAAAATCATTTATCAATCAGCAATAACGATAAAAAGTGTACTTGGATGTCTGGCCAAACTTTCTCGATATTCAGGTGCAGTGAAATTCGATTGTGGTCTCAAACAAGACAACAAAATGGAGAGTTTCATCAATGGCAAACAAAAAAATTCTAAAGCAAAAAAATCACAAAAAGCTTTGCAGCAATGGAAAAAATATCAACAACAGGTAATATACATATGAATGTAGGTATATTCTCAAATGTCATTTTACTGCATGCAACTTAGTGATCGGGAAAGGCCTCGTTCACATGGTACTACAACACATGATTTTTAACGAACAAACAACGGGGTGTTCGCGGTACTTTTTCATTCGCTTTGGAAATCGGAAAGCTGTGGCAGTAATGAGAATACTTCATTTTTGTTTCTGTTGAATCGATACCCCTGGCGCCTCTCCTTTTAGAGTTATATCCGCAAAAACATTGACTTTGTTGAAACAAGAAATCGGTATAATTTTTTTTTTTTTTTAATTCTGAAATTCATCTGAAAGTCAATTTTTTTTAGTATGAAATTGTCTACCCTCCTCCTCAAAAGTTTTGATACAAAAAATTAGCCTAATTTTAGATTTTTTAAGAGATTAAGAGCGGATGGCAATGGCACAGTGGATATATTGTTTGACTGCTAACCTGGACGTGTGGGTTCGCGCCCCAGTCTTGGTAGCATTCTTTTCTATATTTCCCAGTTTCAACTAGATGCCACCCGTGAAATTTCATGAGATAATAAACATCTAATTCTCAAACCACTGTGCCAACGAAAATCTTTCCTTTCCTTCTATTCCTTCTAACTAGTGCCGTGCGTTTCATTTAAAAGACCTGAGGTCTTACAGGCATATAGTTAAAATTATTATTATTATTATTATCTTAACCTTGAAGATCCGATTAGTAGAAATGAGGTTATAATTTTTTGAAAGGAACGAAATCGATTTAAAATAGGTTTTTTTTTATTTCGGAAAACGCTTGTTTTCGACAAATGATGAAAGTCATAGATCAGCTAAAACAAAATTTCGATTTTTTCCTCTAGCTCGATTCCTTAAGGCTCTAGCTCGATGTAAATCACGAGCGACGCACAGACTGCACAGACGCACAGACAAACAGTGCGATGGACGTCTTCCTCGGAATTTTTTTGGACACAAAACCAATATACTTGCCCAATAGAGCAAGTAAAAACATTTCCTGAAAACTAGCTGTCAATTGACTGCAATTTTGGAAGTATAATTTTCCGAAAATGAGATATCGAATTGAAAATGATTCGATTCGTATTTCCTAATCCGACCACTGAACAGAATAAAATTGGAGACCTCTCCAAATAATTTGTCTACAATTTATCAAAATCGCTATTCTATACTTTCGGCTTGTCATTTTATTATTTATGAGTTATGACTTATGAGTCTTACGGCTTGGCCACGCAGTGAGCGGCAAGCGACAGAATCCGAAGTGACACAACAAATTAAAACATATGAGGTAGCGGCCACGTAGTCTTGTGCGGCAAGCGACATTTCTGAGCGACAGAGCGTCGTCGCTTTGTTTTCAAATCTGTTCTATTGTTTTTTTTGAATCCTGGGCGACAAATTACTATAATGTTTGCAGCAATTTGCAATGCTTGTAGGAACTAGAAGGTTTATACTCCCGGAAAGAGCTTTTTGACATTATTTATCAGTTGGAATAATTGGGACCACTTATTTGATTATATTGAAAATGTGAAGAAATGGACTTCAGAATGCCAGTAATACATTTGTGGTACAAAGCCTTCCTGCATTATGGCAAGATAAACTCGGAGTTTAAAAACGAAATCATAACCGATAATATATGGAAAGAGGTGGGAGAAATATTGAATTGCTCAGGTGTGTTTATTTTGTTATCATCTTAATTTTGAATGCCCAAAATCCCATAAATAATTTTTAACCTTTGTTCTAACATCCAATGCAACTTGAACTCTTATATTGGCATGTGTTCCAATAGGTCCTTGACTGCTGGTTATGCCTTGACTAAAATTGCGTTTTATATAGGCACATTTAAATAAATTAATCGCATTTCTTGGTTTTGTTTCGATATGTTTTTGTAGAAAACGCCATTTTTGACATAAAATTCCAAATGCACATTCAATGCATTTCATTGCCGTTGAAAGTTGAGTGTTTTAATGTTCTGACAAAGCTCTACCACGAACGTTCCTTGACAACGACATTTTCAAAACTACTCGCTCCTCGCTCGACAGTTGTCGCTCAATAAAAGGCCAGTTGTCGCTTGAATTTGCCGCTCTTTGGCTCTGCCGCTCAGTCGCTTGCCGCTCACTGCGTGGCCAAGCCCTTATACGTTATTATGTACACATATGAATTTACTTTAAATTATTATAAAAAATGTAATTGAAAATGTGAGTTGTTGTATAGGTAAGGTATTTAGTATAATTCATTATCTATTATAGCAACATTTTTTCTTCTCTTTATTTATTATCGATCTTAATTGTGTCACATTCATTTAAAAAGGGTAATTTGAAAATGTATACAACCAATCTACTTTTTATCTTTTCAACTGATAATTTCTTATGGTTATATATGTATTCACCTATACTTAAGTACGCAGATAAGATAGCCACACTTTTCTTCTTTTACAAAACTGTTCAAAATAAAATGTTCTTATCTATAGAAAAAAAAAATGATTACATAAATTTCAACAATTTCAAGAAAATAAAATAAAATATTTCCCTTAAAAATTATCTTTCCTACAGTTTTTTTTTTTTTTTTTTTCTTTTTTTTGGTTTAAATGCATTTTTGATACACGTGTCACTTAAAAAAAAAATATCTACAAACAGATATAAATTTGTATTTTATCATTTAACCAAATGAAAATTTAACTGAATCACAAGAAATTGTTTTTTATTTTTAATGGTGGTTAACCGTTGCTAGTTTTTGTATTTGAATTTTGTTATGTGAAAGTGCGAAAACTTCAAATTTCTACTAGTTACTGAATTTTATATTTGTTTTTGTTTGTAAAATAAGATTTGAAAATTTTGAGAGCAATATTATTTGGACCTTTTGGCTGACAGAATTTAAAAAAAATTGGTTAAGGCACTTAAGTGATATCCCGCGCAGAAAAACAATCTAGTTTTCGACAGGGCACTTTAGAGTTTCACATAGATTCTGGCAAGGGGCTAGCAAGGGTTAGCAAAGGCTAGAACAAGGGCCTTGCCGATTATGAACCCTTGGCTTATGTGAGACTTGGTCTCGTGATCTTCTGCTTATCAGTCCAATGCGCTACCCACTGGGAGGCCTCGCGAGTGTTTAAAAAATTTCCCTCGTCTAAATTTTTGGTACTAAATCCAGCGAGGGCTTGTCAAGTATCAGACAAGTTTTTCTCGTCTAGATTGTTCCTACTGAAAACTTACTAGGACCTTGACCGAACTAGATAAAACCTTGGAATTTTTTCCAGTCGGGGTATGATAATAAATCTCATACTAAGACAATTTCCTTAACAATAACGTTTAAATTCTTTTTCTGTTAACTCATTTTTTTTTTTTTTTTCGAAAATGCAGTTTTCTTAAAATCACTTCAAACATTACGCCCACAAAGTTAAATCAAAATTGTTAAAGTGATGGTTTTCAAAACTTGGAAAAAAAAATTGATCGTTTTAAGGCATCCCTTTTTAGAAAAGTTAAAACAAAAATTCGAATTTTTCCTTTAAGAAATCGCATAAAAAAGCTATGTACCAAATTTGATGCAAATCGGTCCACCTGTTTAGGCTCTTACTCGATGAAAAAAAACGATGCGCATCGTTTTGTTGGATTTGACTAAAGACTCGATTTTTTGTGTGTGTGACAGGAAACGAATACTAACTTGCCCTATAAGAGCAAAATTTAAAAATATAATATCGTTTTTTTTTAGTATAGGTATTTTTACTTTATGTCAAGATATTATATTATTTATTTAAACATTTAATTAGCACTTTGTCGATAAATACCGGCAACGTGATAAACTAAAAAAAAATGTTTTCTCTTTTTTCTGACATCAGCGAAAGTCTAACTTGGACATCATTACATTAGTAGAAAAGAAATATGCACATAAATATTAAACATATCTACTTCTTCGAAGCAAACAAAAAAAAGAACAATTAACTGAAAAATACATAAACACGCAAAAATTAAAAAAAAAACATTTGAAACAAAAAAAATAATGAAAAGGTGACTATCTGTCCTATGAGTATCTATAGGACAGATAGTCACCTTTTCATTAATTTTTTTATATTTTTATAATTATATTAGTATGTATATGGAAAGACAAAATATTAAAGGTGCTTTGTATGTATGTAAATCCCCGTGACATAATTTAAACTCTGGAAATATAGGTAAATTTTCACACGACGACTCGACGTCCTCGATGACAGGGAATACTTTTGAAACACGATACATCTAATTAGAGCTATGACATTTTTTGACGGGCGTTAAGCCAAAGGAATGTCATTCAATGGATTAGTCGTATAGAAGAGAAAAGGTGATGCATGATTTTTGTTTCTGTTGTACGTAGATACATATTTATTGTTTTCGGATCGATTACATTTTGACATCAACACGCATTTAATTTATACTTTATAAGAATACACTCAATCGATAAGTCATAAGTCATAATTTTATTGCGCATAGGTAACATTAATTGTTTGCGAGTTTAATTGATTTTTGGTTTGTGTTCGTATTGGACCAATAGAATTGTAGGTACATAAGGGTGGTCATTGTTTAATTTAATTTTTGTTGGTTCTTATTTGTAAGCTTACGATATAAGTTTGGTTTAGGGCAAGTTTATGATTTGTAAAATTATCAAGCTCGATTAATGACGTGATCTAGAACGCGAAAGAAGTTTTGTGTGTCTGTTTGTATCTCGAACTGCAGGCTAAACAGCTAAGCAATTTTCTTCAAACGTTGGGCTTCAAGTTTTTAGCTAATTCTCTAAAAGGGAAATTTAAATTTCTTTAAGCTAAAAAAAAAACTGTAGGTACCTGCCATACAACCGTTGTGACCCTGGCGAATGTTTTTTATATCAATAACGACTCTTACGACTTTGATAACAAAACTAGGTACTGTGTGTTATTGGATGTAAGGTTAACATATTGGAAACAAAATTTACTGAAAACAGTCCCTGTTATAGAACTTTTTTTTATTTTCAAATTTATCCGACAAAGCTGAATTTTGTTGGAGAGCATCATTTTAAGTTCTTAACACTTTCTTAAATAACTCGAAAACTAAAGGTGCTTTTGAAAAAATGTAGCTCATGTAATTCTACACATAAAATATTGTAACACTTTTTTTTCGTACTATTGAAAGATTTGAAGAGAAACGGTAGAAAGCATTAGGGAGGGTGGTATTACATTAAGTGAGATAAATCTATTATATTTTTTGGTGTAATACTTTTTTTATATTTAGAAAAATATTTTCTATTAAAAAAAAACAAGTTTTAAGAGAGGAAAATGTTTTATTCTTTTATTTAAAAAAAAAAATAAATAAAAAATAAAATAAGGAAAACAAACAAAAATTAAATAAAACAAAAAAATAAAATAAAACAAAAAAATAAAATAAAATAAAAATTGAATTAAAATTAAGAACGCAATTAAAAAAAATTAAAATCATCATTAATTTAATAATATCAATTTTAGGTCAACCATTGAGAACCCAGTGGCTAAGGATTCAACTTTTTAAGATATATACCAGCTTCACCATAAAAAGAAAAATCGGAGTAGATGATCATTTGAGCTTTGTTTTCTCTTGTTTTTTTGAGGCAGTTGGTTTCTTATTTTTTTTTTTGTATTTTGGAAAATTGTTTGAAACTTAAAAATATGAACAAAAATTTAAAAAGCATGTATGTACCTTAAGCCCGTATGATACTGCATTTTTTATTCAAAGTCAACAAATGATCAAGAATTTCTCGTATCAAGAGTGGTTTCACCGACTTTAAAAGATTTCTTTTGACTCTCTAGGAATGCTTATAATAAAATAGCCCTTAAAAGTTACCCCTTAAAATTTTAAAATATGCTTGTTTTACTCGATAAATGGCTGAAAACCCCCCAAAAATCGGTTGATTTTTAAGCTTTTCTAGATTTTAAAGACCTCCATGGGTTCAGGAACGAGCCAAGCGCCGCGAGCACAGACAGAAGTCTTATATATGAATTTTGAATTTTTTGATCAAATACAAAAAAATGTTAAAAAGTTAAAAATAAAAAAAAAAAAAAAATGGGCACGACTGGATCGCACGAACTTACTCTCGTAGCTAACAACTTTAACGTAGCTAGAAATTGATGATGTACAAGTACATTTGTATTGGTTCCAAAATATTATATTACTATACAAAATTAAATAAATAATAAAAAATTTAAATAAAAAAGATAGAGCTTAAAATATAGTATGCCATGAATTTATGAAAAAAAAAAATCAAAAATTGTTGGAGCGGTTTTCTTAAAAATTAATTTTATATAATATATAACATTTTTTGCACATTTTCAAAAATACAATACATTTAGTATTTAATAAAATACAATTTTACACAAAATAAAAAAAAGTTCATGGGCCGGTTTCAGAATATTGAATTTTCAAAAAAAAAAAATCAATATTTTTTAAAAATCCAAAAATTATTTTTTCCAAAATTTGTTTATGCGAAATTGTTCGAATTGTAAAGGAGCTCTGGTATTAAAATTTTGGTTGAAATCGGTGTAGTAGTTAACGAGAAATTGGATATCCCAAAAATCGCTTCTATGACAGGTACCGTTATTAACCGTTATTGGTAAAATTTGTTCTTATCAAAATATTAACCATACCTTCAATAGTAAACGCACATTTTTGTCAAAATTCTTCGAGACGTTTTCGAGAAAAATACGTTTTTTCTTAACGGTTTTTCAACATTTGTATGGAAGGTACCATTATATTTGAATTTAGAAGCATGATATTTTTAAGTATTCTACAGAATAATTAAGTCGTTTTTAAAATATTTAGTTTTCAAAAAACAAATTTTGATTTTTTTTTTAAATTTTGGTTATTAATAATGTTTCTTTTGAGAAGATTTTCCACAAAAAAAAAATAAAAAAATTTAACTCAACGGTTTTCGAGAAAATCAAAAACCAAAAACAAATAATTGTACTGAAGGTAGGGTAGGGCGGGGATAGTTGGACCACTTTTTCCTGGAAGTGTTATAATTACCAAACCACTCATACTACAACTATAAAACTAGAATCAATTAAAAGAATAGACATTTAGCTTCTAAATTCAATTTGACATAATTGGAAATATGTAACAGCTGAATAATTATATAGCCTCAAGAGCACCAAGTCCAAGTGGTCCAACTTGCCCCACTAGCATGGTAAGTTGGACCAGTAGGAGGGGTTAGTTTGACCATGGCATAAAAAGTGGAACAATGATATCTAAAAACAACAACAAAAGCCATCAATTATTAGAAACTGAATTTTATTTTAAATAAACTTTACTTGAAAAGTTATAATTATTTTTTAGTAGAGAACAATAAATATTAGAAAAAAATAAAATAATTAAAAATAAAATAATTAAAAATAAAAAGTAAACAAACGAACTAAATCAAAAACATCTTCTTGGATAAAATAGGATATAGAAATAGTTAATACGTAAAACATTAAACTAGATTTACGTATCGTAATCGATTTTGCAATTAATGCAAATAAATATGACTATGTCCACTTTTTAAGCCTTTTTGTTTTGGCAAGCATAGCAATCAACCCAATATAAAGCATGCATTTTTATATCAGCGGGGCAAGTTGGACCGTCACCGGTCCAACTTACCCCACGCCAAGTTTTATGCACATATTGCGTCACTAAATAAAAACCACTGAAAGCATTCAAATTTTAATCACAAAAAATTAAAATAAAATAACAGGGCTCAAGAAAATACTATAACGTGTTGTGCGAATCGCACGTTTTCTATTAAATAACACAAAAAGAAACAAACATTTTTTTTTTTACTTTTTGGCACTACAAAAACACAAATCAGTGTGTGGCTACCGTTCTACTGACAAAATGCAAATGAAACTGTTTTTGCACGTGCTTTTTAATGAGCACGCTTCAGTCGTGATTAATCATGTTCGTGTAGGACTTTTATTTTTCGAGTAATTCGCGTGGTCCAACTTGCCCCATGGGCCAACTAGCCCCGCCCTACCCTACCCAAAATATTTAATTTATGTAAATAAAAAAAAATTAAAAAGTATTATTTCCTTATTTATTTCATTTGAATTTTTTTTATCAAAATCCTCGGACCCGTTTTTGAGAAAAAAAGTCGTTTTCCTTTTTGTTGAAAAAAAATTGTATGGCAGGTACCATTATTTTTGGTCCTAAAAAAAATTTAAGAACACGTCTGGTCATATTAGCCAAAAAAAACACTGTATACCAAGTTTGAGGAAAATCCCTCCAGCCGTTTAGGCTGTAGAGGTGAGAACAGACAGAATTGCGGGACCCACTTTTTTCGCGTTCTCTATCTTTGTAATGTTAGGGAAAATTACTATCTCGATTTCGATTTTTTTTACGAATCCATGACTTACCGTATAGTACCTAACTACATATGTATATATATCGCAAGTAAAAACGGGTTTTTCTTCGATTTTATTTTTCTCCAAACAAATTGATATATTCATAAAATTTTAAAATTGACTGACTTATACTTAGAAGTATCGAATTGCAAAGTTATGACAAAATCAACCAGCCAATGACAGATACAGATGAGATACATATTTGGAAATACCCCAAAACAAAGCCATTTTCTCAAAAAACAACTTTATTTTCGTTATTCGATTTTTTTTTTTGACAAGAAGCTGGTTTATACTAGTATTATTTAAACTGTTCTAGAAATTAACTATACGAAGTTTAATCAAAATCGTTAGAGCCGTTTTTGAGAAAACTTCACAAACTCTAAAGGATTGTATTGGCAGCTACCCGTTCTAGATGAGCTAGAACAAAATGTTGAATTCCTCCTCTAGGGGATCACATACAAATGCTTCACATCAAATTTATAGCAAATCCGTTAGGCTCTAGCTCGATGGACATCAGGACGCATATACGCTCGGACGCACAGACCAACAGACGTCTTGTCGAAAGTCACTTTTTTGGAATTCTCCATCATCGTAATGTTAAGTTTTATTAAAACCTCGACAAATTTTTTTTGCGACGAAACCAATGACCTACATATATAGATTAAGTAAAAATGCAAGAAAATAACATCTCAAGTTTTTCGACTTAAATTTACCTCACGAAGCCATAGTTTTCGTCTGATAGTGCGCGGTGATTTCGGACACCCTGTTTAGCAATCTGTTTCAAGCTAAAAACTTTTAATATCATAATATTTGACTTCTTACTACCTTTTACCATAATTATATGTTCCTCTATGCAACTTTAACTAGGTACTAAAATAATAAAACACAACTAGGTCAGGTGGCGAACTCTTTTCTTTATTGTTAGAATAGGTATTTGTGTGTCACATTTCCACCATCACAATGTCAAGTACGTACATTGTACATCATGCATATCTAACTTTCTAAAATCACCTTGAATCATCTACATAGGTTAGGTATACAAATTTTCCCTAAATAGAACACAAAAAAGAACTAGAGATCGATGTCATCAAAAATATTTTTTTTTTTTCATGCGCCAACCTCCAAGCCTCCATGTATTCAACCCCTTTCGTTGACAACACAATATAATCCCAACAATGTCTGCACCGCTATATACATACAAATACATACATATAATAATCATCCGCACTTTTTTGACCTTTGCATGTTCCACCCTCATTTGCAGACCCAAAACGTTCTTGATAAAATGAATGAGAAAAAAAGAAAAAAATAAAAAATAAAAAAAAAAAAAACAGAACAAAAAATAAAAAATAAAAAATCCGCTAATTAATTGGTTTAACAATAATGCCGTAGCCGTAGGTATATAGATGTAAACGAATTTATCAGTTTCC
Source organism: Melangyna quadrimaculata (assembly GCA_949320155.1). NCBI lineage: Eukaryota > Metazoa > Arthropoda > Insecta > Diptera > Syrphidae > Melangyna > Melangyna quadrimaculata. The sequence goes on along the minus strand of OX439483.1, from coordinate 201,069,479 downwards.
ATCACTAACCAACCTAACCTAATATTTTGTAACGACCTATCAGCTGGCAATTTAAAAGGTGATGATGCAAAAATGATTTGCATTAATTTATATACATTGATGTTCTCGAGTTGTTGATTATGTTATCCCTCTTTATATTTTAACATCACGAACTTGTTTTTATGACAAATACTAATCTAGGATTGGATGAAAGTTGGACTGAGACAATTCAGAAATCTCGTTGTTTTTTAATAGCTTTTTGGGTCTATTTTAAGTATTTTTTTTTTTTTTTTTAGAAAATTTCCCCTCTCGACTGTACGGGGGGAATAGACCTCCCTCCAATACGATTATTTATTAGGCGTGTTTTTTTGTGCCCTCCATGGCACAAAAAAACGCTCACCGTTGCTTCAGAAAATAATTTGGCAGCACAGATATAACAATGACATTGGCCACGTTCAAAAACCTATGTAGAGCTATCCGGACAGGTTCGTGTTGTTACAATGGCCGCATTCGGAAACCTATGTAGAGCTATCCAGATACATTGGTGTTGTTCTAATCCCGTGTAAAAAAAAACAGCTGATGACAAAACAGCTTTTGCTGTTGGATAGCTTTCCAAGCTATCGGAAAAATGTTGGTACCTATACGTTTGTATCCCCATGCAAAATGTCAAAAACAACCAATACATTCGAAAATCTATATGTCTAATCTATCATAGAAAGGCTATCGCATAGGTTTCCGAATGCAGTCAATCCCGTGTGATAGCTATCCGAAAAATTTTGGTATACGTTTGTATTCAGAAAAATTATTAAAATAATATAATAATAAAATATGGATACGAAACTATCTTATCCCATCGATTCTTGATCGTGGCCATTTTCTGACATTTTGGCTGTAAACTGTTTGTCAACAAAAAAAATTTAAACAAAATATCGTTAAAATTTTGATAAATAAAAGGAAACGTCTAATCTTATTGGAATAGAATGTAACATTTATTTCAAATTAATAAATTATATTTTAACAAATAAAAAAATGTTTGGCTTTTGCCTTTTTTCTCTCATCTTTTTTACGACCAGTCAACCCGTGCTTCAAGATCCATCTGCCAAATTAATGAATTTTTGGATGAATTTTTAACATTTGTTGAAAATTCATCGGATAAACGTAGAAAATAGTATATGGAAGCACTGTTTTTATTTAAGCTTAATTCTTAAGCAAGGATGTTTATCGCCGCGAACTAAGCATATTTGTTGTTGTATTTTACATGGAAATTTTTTTTAAGCTAACATAGAGGGCAATAAAAAACACGCCTATTGTCTCGAACCTACCTTTTTGTCACACATTTTGTGAACAAAAAAACTGTATATAAAATCACCCTTATTCATAAAAAATAAATAGTTATTTTAGCTCTCGTGTTTAGGAAAACTACACCATGGAATAAGACTGTTCCAGACTCAAATGAAACAGAACGCAATTGCCTTTAGTTTGAGCCCAGAAAATTCTTATTCAGTGCAGTTTTCCTAATCACGGGAGCTAAAATAACTATTTTTTCTTTATGAATACGGGTGAATATTTATATATTGTAAAAGCAATATAAATACCTACTGTGCTTGCCTAGTGTACCTATGTAGATATTTAATTTTGAGTTTTTTTTTTGAAGCCAAAGAGGGTGTCAATGAAAAGGCACACAAAGCAATGAAAAAAATTTTGAACTGTACTCTCCCCCACCCTACACACGGAGAAAGATAAAAACCTTTTCTTTGGTTTGGTTAAGAAATAAAGTCCAATACCAAATTTTGAACTTTATTGCACTCCTAGGTGTTAAATAAAGTCCAAAGCCATTTTGGACTTTATTTCACACCTAAGAGTGAAAGCCTTATGGCTTTATTGCACAATTCTATTTTTGGAAAAAAAAAATAAAATTACTAAAACATGTACTTTAAGTAACAAAATATTTTTTTTTGATTCAAACAAAAATTCTTAAAGCTATTTTTAATCAATAATTCAACAAGCCCAATTAAATAATGCTAATAAGTCTTCTACTTGGCTGATGTATTTCAGTAGTATATATATAGAATTTGTATTATAAAAAAACCATTCATATGTAAACATGTTACCACGGGTAACACAATTTCCAAAAATTCTTGATTAGAAATTCTAATTGGGTTGGATATGGTAGGTGGGTAGGTAGAGATGGCGGTCACAAGCATCCTTGCTCGATGACCCAATTAACGCGGTAATGCGCCGTTTTGATACCATAACTCGTTTGACCTATGGGTTAAAAGAACATTTTTTAAAGAAAAAGAGGGTATTTGGTGATAGATCTCCCAACGGATCATCGCCTACGCCCGAGTTCAGCTGCAGTATGCTACGCTAAGCAATTTGCTGATTTGCCCGGGACGCATACGATCTGATCCCTTAGGGTGATCGTCTAGTCGCACACTCGGATATGGTAATCTCTGTACACCTCCGTCTGTTTGCACAACATGACTTGTGGTTACCAGAGAAAGTACCACCCGCCTGTATGACCAGACGCTTTTATTGGATTTAGACATGTGATGAAACTTATTTAGGATTTGGACATAGGAAAAACACCCGATAGGACCAAAGTTGGAAACCAAAAACCATCTACACTGTGCCAACTAGGCTACTTGTTGACTGGTATTGAAGCGAAGGTTGGCACAACCGTGTGATCCTCCGGTCCTCGTGCACCATGAGCCACCTTCAAAAACCAGTAGTCTGCTAGCTCACAGTCATAGGAGTTTGGGGAAGAAAATGGTGAAAAAGGAAACCGAAGTTAATTCTAGATCCATTGAAACATTCTTGAACTTGAAAATAGGAAAACACTCAAAAGGGTCGAAGTCCGCAACTAAGACCCATCTACACTGTGCCACCTAGGCACTTGTTGGCTGGTATTGAAGCGGAGACCGGCCCAATTGTGTGATCGTCCGGTCCTCGTGCACCATGAGCCACCTTCAAAAACCGTTAGTCTGCTAGCCCGCAGTCATAGGAGTTTGGGGAAAGAAGACGGTGCAAGAGGAACCGAAGTAAATCCTAGATCCATTTCGTCGCGTTGAGGAAAGAAGTCAAATCTTTGATCTTCGTTCCGGAGAGTTCGTTAAGGTCGTCAAAAAAGGGCTTCCCAAAAGATTGTTGCCTCATTCTGGCCAAAGCGGGACATTTACAGAGGAAATGAAAGACTGTTTCCTTTTCCTGCTGGTCCCCACAACTACGACAGTGAGTATTGTAGGGGATGCCAAGCTTCGCCGCATGTTCTCCTATTGGCCAGTGTCCAGTGCATGTTGCAACAATCCTTGCTGTGTCTCGCCTGGGTCTTCACATTAGGGTAATAGTTCGGGATTTATTATAGGTAGGCCAGATTTTTCTAGCAATAATGCAGTTAGTTAAACTATTCCACCTACGATTAGATTCTGAGAGAAAAATTGAGAATATATTGCCCTTCATAACTCCAAGAGGAATACTGACTCTTTCCGCAAGTGAGTTATGAAGGGCTGAACCTTGCCTGGCCAGCTCGTCAGCCCGCTCATTCCCCTCAATGCCACTGTGACCCGGAACTCAGATAAGAGTGACCCTGAGGTTAGTGTTCAGACGCAGAAGCTCTTCCTGGAATTGTCGTACTAATTTTGAGGATGATGTAGCCAAATTAATGGCTTTAACAGCCGCTTGGATATAGTTCACAATTGATTTTCGCTGTAAAATTGATGTAAGCTGGACTGAACTTAATAAAAATTGCGTCTTGACAAGGCCCTCACTGTCAACTGAAAAGTCCAAGTGAGAACGCCTCCGGGACGAAACGCCAATTTTGAAGGACTAAATGCCGTTAAAAGCTATTTTTGAAAAAAAAATTTTAAGACCAATTAGCATTAATAATGTAGTTTCATAAATTTCGGGCAAATTTTTTTAGTTTAGTACAAAAAAAAATTTGATAACAGACCGACTGACAACATAGGCACCTGCTAGACGCCTGAGCATATCCTAAGCGGAACGACGACGGAGCGGGACAGAGGACCCGAAAAGGGAGTTAAAATCCTTGAACCCGCGAAGCCGGCCACCCAAAGTACTGTTAGTTTAGTACAAAAAAAACTTTAATAAGAGACCGACTGACAACATGGGCGCAATAATCCCCTTAGCTCTCGCACTGTTTTGTTCAACTGTCTAGTTTAAAAAAAAAGTTAGTTAACTGCTTCAAATTAAAAAATTGTCAAGTTAGTATAATCTCATTCTTATGCCTCAAAATATAAAGCTATTTATGTGTCAAAATCTTTAATTTATGGTATCATAGTCTAGGAAAATTATATAAAAAAATGTCCTCACATCGAAAAAATTCTGACAAAGCTGAATTTTAGCGGAGAACTTCATTTGTTTATGCTTAACATTTCCTGAAAAGTACCTAAGACTTAGTCGAGCTGCGCCAACAAATCACGGAGGCTGTTGCAGACACCATTCAAGCACATTCGCCCGTCTTATAAACCGATCTTTTTCAAGACGATGTAGGTCTTGCATTGCCGTTGGAGGCAAACAATTTGAACATTTGTTATAGCTAATCTAAATAAACTTTTGATGTAATTTTTGTTGAAAAATTGAATTTTATTTAAAACTTAAACCAAAATGATAGAAATAAATCACTATCTGATAGCCGGCGGTACTCTGGGCCTGGTAGTAGTAACTTATAAATTACTGATCACCCCCCTTGAACTTAAACTCAGACCTAGAGTGCATACATTTCTTTTTTAATAATTTACAAAGAATTATCTTAAAACCGAGTTGCTTGAGAAAAACATTTTTGTTTCCGTTATTTATGACATATTCTTAAAAATGTTGTACCATTTTGAAATGAGAATTGAACACGCCAACTTTTAAGGTAACTTGCCAAAATTTCGTAGTACATTTTTTTTTTTTTTTACACTACAGTCTTTTGAGTACTTTGTTGGACAAAAAAGTGATATTTTCTTTAAAACCGATGCAGGTGTGTTTACATTTTTGAATGCAGTTGTTAGCAGGGTTATTCGAGGTTCCATAACACAAAAAAAAATTGAGAAAAATTAAGATTTGTAATTACAGCACTTGAAAGAGCGTCACAGGGTAACCATTTTTACGATTTTTTTTTTCGAATGCCTATAACTCACAAAATGCATTGCTACGTTTTTTTTTTATTATTTTTCTGATAACTGTCACCACCTACCCTATCACCCGTTTTCATTTTGACATTGACTTTTGGAGCACCCTGTATAAATTATATTTTTGGAAGGGAATTTTTTTTGTTGGGTTATGTTTGGGAACATATTTTTTATTAATATTAAGGGACCAAGTTTTAAGAGTGGTACCGGAAGGGAAATGCCGCCATCTTCAAAAATTTAATTTCTTTTATTTTGCTTAATAACTCACTTTACCCCACTAAAATTAAGGGTTCTTTTCAGGAAATGTTAAGGACAAAAAATGAAGCTCTCCAGCAAAATTCAGCTTTGTCAGAATTTTTTCGAATTGAATATCTTATTTTCTTGGACTATCATTGTCATCATCCATAACTTTGGGGGCACCCTAGGGGTAAATATGTATAAATACGGCGACATAACAGCGCCAGTAGTTGCCGTAGCTATAGGGGCAGGTACTATCTTTTATATGTGTTTGCCTTGTGTGCCATTTTCTTAATCATGTGAACATCCCGTTTTGTTGGAAGCAGCAGAACCAAGAAAACCAAAGAAACGTGTTTGAATGTTGTTGCTCTGCTTTCAACCGGTTTTGCTGAAGAAATTCTCGTTTTCTTGATCATAAATCGATCCTCCATATCCTTTCTATTTTTTTGTAAGTTTGTTTTTTTTTTTTTTCATATCGTATCTGGTGTAGTTATATCTTTTCTACACCTTGTTTGTGAAGTTTCTCTTTATTTTTTTTTTTTTGTTTTTGTATCTTTAAAAATCAGGTTCAATCGAAGACGATCGTGTTTTGCACTTGAAGTGCATCTAAATGAGTCAATTTAATTTCACACAATACAACCGAACATATATATGTTTGTATGTATGTGTTCATCGCAGTGCAAAATGATGGACAAACTTACTTTTGTCAACTTCAAGTCTGAATTAACCTCACTTTTTTCCTTAAAACGGTCAGTCAAATAGTAATTTTGTTCTGTCTATTTTTTATCAAAATCAATTGAATTGCACCAAATTCTGTGACTCAAACCGATCTTATAATGTATATATTCCTTGCACATTGGTTTTCTTCAATTAGAAAATGTTTTTTTTTTATTGTTTGATTATACAACTCGATTGATAGATTGTGATGAGTCTTTATTGATTGATGTGTTAAGAAAATAATCGAAGAGACATACATAACATAAAAAGTGTCTGTATAGTGTAGATATTAAGATCAGAGTGTAATTTATTATGTGCTGCTGGAACAACATACCTATCTAAAATGTGTCCGGTTCCACGTCTAATGAAATTGGTCCCAATCACTGATGGTTTATTATTGGTGTCGACCTGTTACTCGCATAATACCTACTTGTTTTTTATTTTTTTAGGATTTTTAAGGTTGATGATCTTTTAGATATTAGAGGAAGTATTCAAAGATTTAATTAAACCGAACAAAAAAAATGTATAAATTGATCGAATTGTATTTCAGTCACTATGTTTTAAGAGTTTGAAAACTGGCAGGTGCCATGAAGGTTTTTTTTCTTGTTTAAGCCTTCTATATAAAAGTGACATTTATTTCACAACGAGACCTGAGTACCCAAAATGTGAGATCGAATATGAATTTCATTTCATAATTTTCATTTCCTAACGTACGACCACTAGGAAAAAATAATTGAAGTGTAGAAAAGTGTGACATTTGTCAATAAATTAAAATAAAAGTTGTATTAATTGAATAAAAAATACTAAAGAATTATTTTGGATCTTAAATTAAATTAAATCTTTGAATATTAAGTGTTACCGACAAGCTAAAAATCAAACTATGGATTTAAAATAGTCTTCTCAAGGATTTCAAGATTCTGTTAAGCTTTCAGACAAATCAAATAATTTTTTTCATTCAAAGTAAGTATTAAAAATTTTCAAACTGAGGACTGAAATTTCACATGGATAATTAATTATGGTTTCACAATGCTTATTCACGTGAATTTCAAACCGCTTTTATTTTTCATTTCACTCAGAGGTGAGTACTAGGCTTTAAAGTATAGACAGCTTATTTTAAGGCTATTTTTTTAAGTTTAATATAGTTGTCTAAGTTTTCTTGGATTATAACCACTTTCAAATTTAGTGTCGCGCTACCAGCACTTCTTTAGAAAATACAAACCGAACAGGTCCACATCAATGACAGATCGTGAGAGTAAATGTGACAGATGTCACCATTTTAGTCGATTTAGTAGGATGGTCAATAATTTTTAGTATGATGCAAGGTTAAACATTTTATTTTGCTTATTTTAAAATAAGTTTAGCATCGTATTATCTCCTAACATCTTACCGGCCGAACACAATGGTGTAGCTGTAGCTGTTGCCTGTAGCACTGTCAAAGTTGAAAGATACAAAAATGGTATACATCGACACAATGGGAAGCTGTAGCTGTAGTAAGAAAATTGTCTGCCGCGAAAGTTGACTCAACTTTAACTTTTGGCGGCGCTACAAGCTGCATTTGAGATGACATATGGGTTTCCCATGTCATTTTTTGACTTCTCACTTTTTTTTGGGAACGTTCAATGCATTTGAGAAGTTTTTTCTGTTTTTTTTTTTTTTAACTTTTTTATAGTCAGCTATCATGCAAATTCAGTTCAAATATAAATTTCATATGCGTTGAACACGTCTCGAATAAATTTACAATTCAAAACAGCTGTGATGATGCGCTACATTATTGTAGACGTCCTTTGCTACATAAGTGAGCGTTTTTATTGATACTACAGCGATTATTTTAGCTACAGCTGCATCCCATTGTGTTTAAGAGGTTACTTAAATTTTTATATTTTTAGCATAGTAATTAATAAATATGAAACTTTGAAAAAAGTTTATACAGGGTGGCCAAATTTAGTTTGTTTTTAAAAATGCAATAAAATGAACAAAATTAAATTGTTTCCATGTGGTTTGGCTTTATTAGTAAGAGCAACGTCGTTCAAGTGGCTACCTCGACTGGCTTCGCAGTAGCGCATTCTGTAACTCCAATTTTCAAAGACCTTGTTGATGGTTTTGGGCTGTAGCTTCGGTTTCGGGCTATAGCTCACGGATTGCCTGAATGATATTGGCCTTAAGTGTTTGAATCGTTTCGTCCTTCACGGTTCATCAGTAAAAAAAAGTCCAAAGGGGTCAAATCGACATCGCCAAGACGGCTAATAACACGATTTGGGAATTTGGTGCGCAAAAGATCTATAGTGACGTACACTGTGTGGCATGGAACGCCATCCTGCCTGAACCAAAGGTTGTCCAAGTCCTTTTCTTTAATTTCAGTTGAAAGAAGTCGGTAAACATGGCCCTATAAAGCCCAACGTTGTTCCCAGCCTCATTTTCGAAGAAAAACGGTCCAGTGATGCTCCACAATCCGCACCAAACGTCACTCTCTGTAGATAAGGGCTGGCCACGAGACGATACTCTGCTAGACTTTTGTAAGTCTCGTCGCGGTCTCGTTAAAATCGAAAATGTTCAGTCTCGTCTCGGTATCGTGTCGGTTTCGTATAATTAAGTCTCGTCTCCAAAAACTACGAATTCCGGACAAACTGATGACTATTGTAACGAAATATTTTCGATTATAGTTTGAATATGTGCAGAAGAAAATAACTTTTTAACTGAAATTGGATTTTTTAATTTATTAGACTCTTTGTAAATTACGGTCCAAATATACAGTCTCGTCTCGGTCTCGTCTCGGTTGCTTAAAAGCCACTCTCGTCTCGTATCGTCTCGGTCTCGTCATGCGAGACCGAGATCGAAACCGAGACTTTTCTCGTCTCGTGGCCACCCCTACTGTAGATGCATGGGCTTCTCGACACAAACGTTCGGGGTTTCCGAGCCCCAGATGCGGTTATTCTGTTTGTTAACGTAGCCGCCGAGACGGAAATGCGACTCGTCAGAAAAGAAGATTATTCGACCCACTCATAGGGCTGGCCACGAGACGAGAAAAGTCTCGGTCTTGATCTCAGTCTCGCACGACGAGACCGAGACGTGACTGCCTTTTAAGCAACCGAGACGAGACTGTATATTTGGACCGAAATTTACAGAAAGACTAATAAATTAAAAAGTCCAATTTTAGTTAAATATTTATTTTCTTCTGCACATATTCAAACTTACTATAATCGAAAATATTTCGTTCCAATAATCAACAGATTGTCCGGAAATCGTATTTTTCGGAGACGAGACCGAGACGAGACTTAATTATACGAGACGAGACTGAACATTTTCGATTTTAACGTGACCGAGACGAGACTTACAAAAGTCTCGCAGAGTCTCGTCTCGTGGGCAGCCCTACCCACTCACTTTGCAAATTAGTTTTCAATCTTTGTTTATCTTATAATTTTGTTTAAGCGTAAAGCGACCTTTGAGTATATATAATATGGAGTGCTCGTTTACATTCCAAAAACGTATTCATCATAGGGGCGCGGTAATCTATGCGGTAATTCAGTTCTCAATATAGAGAGGGTTTTTACAACAACACCATCATAGCTGTTAGCTGTCAAAATACCCTTTCTATATTGAAATCACGCCAGCCTATCATAGGCTCAAGTACTACAATGCATTAGGGATAGGAACGAACACTCCATATTATATATACTCAAAGAAAGCGACTCATTTCGTTCTGCAGAGGTATGAAACTGACTTTCTGTCAAGATTTCGATTTTAAAATTAACCACTAGATGGCCCACGAACTGTCACTTGTTTGGACGTGTTCAGCTAAAATTTATGAAAGAAATTATAGTTTAGTATGAAACTAGTTAAAAAGAATTTAAAATTTAGAATATTAGTAAATTGTTTAAAAAAAATGAAAAATATTGAGAAGTGTCACACAAAACCTTAAATTAGGCTGTTTAAAATTTTGCGCCCGCCATTGTACTGTCTTTAAACGTTGGTCAAAGGTTATATTTTGTTAATTTAAGTTTATTTAATTATTAAACTTTATTGTCTTAGTTTTTTCTAGACGATATTATTAACAGGCTGAACATTTGTGAATATGTTATTAAGATTATTGGCTTAATAATAACGACCATACATATATTTCTATGCCTATTTTCTGAAACAAAATTACATATTTAGGTTAAACATAAGAACTTTTATCTGACAGTTTATGCTGAAGAAAAAGTAGAAAATAAACGTTTATGTTGAACCTAAATGTTTATGTTTCGTATCAGCAAACGGTCCTTATTGATTCAATCATTTTAGTTCAAATTGCGTTCATAGATATTTCTAAATAATAATAATTAATTATATGCACATAAAGCTAACAAACCGTATTTCCTGCTAGGCATATATTGAGAGAAAAGATAATGTAAAGTTAACAAAAAAAAATTTATCAATTATCAGGTTGTTATTCAGAACATTGCTTGAGCGATTAAAAATTTTAATTTCAGTTTATTGTAAAACTAATTTTAAATAAATCTATATAAATTATCTTTCGCCCTCCTTTTAAATTGTAAAATTAACTATGTATGTATTGTATATACGTATGTAAATGAAACGTCAAATCAACAATTTATTTAGTTAAATTAAAATTTGGAAGATAGCATACCAAGCATGAACTTGGTTAAAATTAACACGGCAGTCATGTCAAAATCATACCAATTTTTTTGTATGTACTTATTTAAAGAAATTGTATGTTGAAATATACATTTTCATAAATCAACTACAATTTCATCCAAATAGTGCGCTCTTAAATTTAACTATGAACATACTGTTATGACAATTGTGTATAATTTTAGAGTTTTCTGCATATTTATATGAGAAAGTGCACTATGTTAATTTAACAAGACACTTATTAAATTTGTACCTAATAATTTTCACTGGTTGCATGAATTGCGACCTGTTTAAATGGTTTTAATAATTTCTAGAACAAATATCAACTTAATATTTTTTCCAACTTTTCGCTAAAATAAATAAATTATTCATCTATAAATTTAAATTGTATAAAATGATTCAAAAATCGTTAAAACAAAACAACTAATTTTACGAGTAGTTACATTATATAAATTTTCTGAACAAGAGGTTGATGTGCTTTTCAACTTTTTTTAATTTAATTTTCTTCATAATCACATTAATGGTGGTGCGGTTATATTGTGTGAATGTCTTTCTATTGATTTTACATTTTTTCTCTAGAGACATTTTTTGTATTTGTTTGGTTGTGCTAAAAGGCGGAGTACAGATGTACATTAAATTGTATATTTTTGTTCAGTAGAGGTTATGAGGGAATATGTTATTATCTTAATTAGTTTTGTCATCAAAGTATCATTAAATTAATTAATATATATTTTTTTCTAATAAAAAAAAAATAAGCCTGCGTTAACTTTTATCACTGTAAATGTGTCAATTGAATTCAAAAAGCATTTGGTTATAATCACATCTTCTTTGCATTATAACATACATATGTATTACTTTATATTTTATTTTAAAATTTCAAAGATTACTTATTTTTAAAAATTTGTTAATTTTCGCACCAAACCAAAGGCGAACCAAGTCTTTAATTATGCATATAATTTATTTTTCGCAGTTTTAATTTTTATCATGTTTTTTTTTTTGAAAAACATTACAATTTTAATATTAAGATCTTTTGTCAGTTTTCTTTTCTACTCGTTACGAGGTTCTACTCGTTACTACTTGTTATTCGCTCTAGTTACTCGCATTTCATATAACTCACTACTCACTTGTTGCTCACTAGTCGTTAATCGCTTCTCACTACTCGTTAATCGTTTCTCACTTCTCGTTAATCATTTTATACTAGTTAATCGTTTATCGCTACTCTTCAATCGTTTCTCACTACTCGTTAATCGTTTCTCACTACTCGTTAATCTCACTACTCCTTAATCATTTCTCACTACTCGTCAGTCTTTACTGGCAACTCCTTACTTGTTACTCGCTACTCCTTTTTAAGTTAAGTTTAGTTACTCGTTGCTTGCTCCTCGCTACTTGCTTCTCGCTCCTCTCCATTTCTCTATTTGTAACCCGTTATTCACTATTCATTTTTCGCTACCCGTTACTCGCTAATCGTGAACTACTCGCTCCTTTATAAACTCGTTACTTGTTAACTTAGGTATCTTTTATATTCAAAAAAGTCACGAATCATGGTTAAGAATAGCTCCCAAAGCTTTCAGTGTTCTATTGGATTTTTTCTGGATATCTTTGAAAAAAAAAAACATTATTCTGATGTAAGAGTAAATCTCGCAGAGTTCCAAAAATATTTTTGAAAAACTCATAATTTAGTTTGAAAATTATTAAAAATAGTTCTGGAGATTGCATTTGCACTTTACTTTTTTGGTCCATTTTTTGATTGTTGATATTCAAACAAAAAATGGTTCACTTATTATGAGCCCCTTGGATCACGAATACCTGAACTCAAACATCACAAATGACTTCTATTATAGTTGTATTTTTATTTATATTCATTTGAAGCCTCGTGTTTTTTTTTAAATGACATTTTATAAAAAAACAAAATTAATAATGATATTTTTCAACTATTAAAAAAACCTTCATCCAAGTCGCCTCCATTTCAACCCGCGACAGCTGACTATACAATTTATTTTCAACTCATATTTTTTTTTTATAAGAAAAAAAAGTATTAGTCAGTGAAAAATGACTATCATTTGAAATGCATTCACTATTTGTTTTCATAACAAAAATGATATGTTTGTAGGTTGATGTGCAAATTTGATCTTGGATGAAAAACCACAAGAAAAAGTAAACGTGATATGATGTTTTTTTTTATAAATTTGTTCCAAAGTTCATACATACAAACATGTGCATAAACGTGTTTCTTGCCAAGAAAAAAACATTTATCAAAAACAACCCTTATCCTGGTTTTCCTTTAATGAATTTAAATGAATCACATTTTATTCCATAAAGAAAATTACAAATTGCTTTGCTGTCATTTCGAAGAACGAACACATAGCAATTATTATTATTAAAGGAGTTGTAGAATGTTCTTGTATTGCAAAGCATCATTATTGAATATAATGAGTATGTTAATTTATAGTTCTTGCTAAACAAAAAAAGATATCCTTGTGCATTGTGCAACATGCAGAAACACACCTGCATTTAATTTGCATTTCTGTAGCATAGTTTGTAAAGGGCGATAATAATGACAACTTGTGAACCTTTGTGCTTTAAATTACAAGACTGCCTGAATAGTTTTCAGGTTTCACAACCAAATTAAATACAGACCAACATGATGACAAAAGAGGTGTTGATTACAAAGGCCAAAAGACCTAAAATATAGCAATCTATGTAAATTATTAGGGTTGTGACGTTGTGAGTCCTATATGTAAAGCTTCTCAAATGTTCTTAGGATACACATTATCGTTTATGGCTGACAGTTTTGCTCACGACCGATAGTGTGTACATCTGAATGGTGTTCTTTCAGTCCAAAACTATGCTCACAATAATGTTTCATATTGCGTGGCTGTCATCGGACGCTGATATTTTGACTGATGGTGTATGTGTACCCAAATATCATTTATCAGTCAATTAATAAATTATTTTCAATCAACGTGTTTGCTTGTACTTGTAATACGAATTTTCATTCGACTGACAGCCAACAAAACTGACAATTGTGTGTGTGAAAATTTCGCGCAAAATTGACAAGTCCAGTTGAAACTCTCATTCATGAACGATAATAGCCGAAAACTTAAATCTAGTACTTTCATCTACTCATGCTCTCATCTGCAAGTAGATGAGTTACGCACCATAACACCGCCAGAGGGTTTCTAATTAAACAAGGAATTCGTCGGAAAATAACATTTATTTGTTTGTATTTGAAACCATTTCAATTGTATTCACTCATCAACCATTATTCTTATTTTTACTTGTAGAACATTTTTGTGTTCGTTCAATTGGAAGTTGGTAACAAAGTAGGAACTTGCTTATACTTCGCCACCTCCATAGCAAAACTTCTGCAATAGTATTTTAAGATAAAAAAGAGAAAAAAACTAAACTAAATTCTAAATCTGAACTAAGAACCATGTCAATTCGACTTGGTTAAGTTTGTGACAAATTGCCCTTGGTGTTGGGCGGAATCGCACAATTGTTTAAATTGTCAGTTTTATAGATCGTCCAAAATCTCAAAATGCCAAATTACACAAAATGATGGTGTACACTGGCCTTACTCCACCCGACTTATTTGCGTCTCTGTATTTTATCTCACTCTTACCTCATAAAGTCAACGAGGTAATCATGTGAGGCAGGATTTTTTTAATTTTTCGAAATTTCTTGCCTGATTGAGATAAATTATAGAGATGAGTTGCGCTAACTGAGGTCAATGCAAACACCGTTGCTTTTTCAATCAGAACAGAATCTAAAAATTTTAGTGTCAAATCGCCCAAAAGAATGACATTTTTGGATGATTTGTAAAATAATAACACCAAATCGGTCACAAATTGAAAAAAAAATGATAGGTCACCCAAAAATATTTTTGGGTCTTTTGTTTATACTTAGATAAGCATTTTGGTTTTGGGCAATGACATTTTTGTTTTTAACTGTGGTGGATCGCCTACTTTTTTGGGGTGATGTGACGTTTCCTAATTTCATTAAATAATTTTTTGGGCAATTTATCATGTGCCTACAAAATTTGGGCATTTGACATTTTTTGTGCTTTTTACTCTTCTTCGAATAACTGAGTTTTTCAAATTCTGAAGCAGTGAAAACAGCACACTCAAACGATCTTGGACCCCTTGGAGTCCATCAGGGGAACATTTTTTTAGACTAGGTGGTGAAATCTAATTCCGGTTAATACTATTATCCTCAATGTAGACTTTGTCTTTCATGGCAAACTTCACTTTCAAATATTTTTAGACCCCGAGGTCTGGAGTCATGAGGGCAGTCTTGAGTAGAGTTGGGTGAACACTAATTTCATTTAGGTAATACAATATTATCCTCAAAGTAGAATTGTTCGGTTTTTTTCCAACGATCTGACAGGCCGAAGTCCATACTTAAAAATTGTCTTGGACCCCGTTATCTTCGATCAGGGGCATTATAAAGAGAGAAAAGGAAACCTATTTCAGTTGCTGGAATCATTCCCAAGTTTTTTTTCGGATTTTAAAACCGAGAAAATTGCACAGGCACACTGAAATAAGTTTGGACCCCTTGATTTATAATAAGGGGGTCATTATCTAAAAATTTGAAAAAATCAATTTCGGTTGATAGAATTATCCTCAAAGTTAATTTAATAATGTGTTTGCAAACAGTCTGACGGGATAAAGTGCCTACTTAAATGGTCTTGGGTCACATGAACTATGCTGAAGGGGTCATTATCTAAAAGAGGTTGAAAATCAATTTCGGTAAATAAAATAATCCCCAAATTTGACATTTTCAGATTTTTCAAACAAGGGGTTCTGAAGTGCAAACCACACACTGAAATGGTCTGTGACCCAATGATCTGTGGTCAGGGGGCTTTATATCGATTATTTGCGATTATTCTCAAATTTGACTTTTTCGGGTCTTTCAAACAAATTGTCTGGCAGTGTGAAATTTGATCACTCAAATGGTCTTGGACCCCTAGATCTAGGATCAGGAGATCTTTGTCTAGAAGATGGTGCGAATCAATTTCGATAAAATTATCCTCAAATTTGAGTTTATTCGGATTTTTCAAGGAAAGGGTCTTGAAAAAGAACTACCTACACTGAAAGGGTCTTGGACAGAATGAGCTTAAATCATGGGGCATTATCTAGAGGTGGGGAGGAAAATCAATTTCGGTATATTTGAAATTATTGTGAAAGTTGACTTTATCGCATCTTTCAAAAAAATTATCTGGCAGAGCGAAATGGACTCAAATGGTCTTGGACCCCTTTGATCTTTGATCAGGTCGGGAAATATTATAGAATGACCGATGATTATGGACTCCAAGACTTCCATTTCTTGAATAAATAAAGAATTCGCCAAACATTTTAGGACAATAGCAATTTTTTTAATATAATCTTCAGTTACGTCTTGTTAAAATAATTCTAATACCCATCGCATGTTGCACGGTATGTTCCCTTTAACTAAATATGTAAATTACTGGTCATGGATCAAAAAATAGTTTTTAATTGTTTCTCTTCAAAATTAACACACATTTCTATACAATATGGCATTTTTTACATACCTGCATACAGGATATTTTAAATTTATCTGACGTCTGTCAATTAAGCAACCGAAACGCTTCGTTTGTCGTCAGCATAATGAACGAAAAAAAATATAGTTTATCTTGAAAAGGCCATGTTTAAATTAAATAATAATTGCAATGATAGAGAACAAAAAAAAATGTACCTACTAGGTACCTACGAGTATAACAAAGAAAATCAAATGGAAGTTCGTTATTGTTTTGTAAAAAATAAAAATATAGTTAGATGAAGTAACAACTTTTTGAAGGTTTTTTTTTTGTTGTTGCTTTATGTTTCTACCTTATTTTTTGTGTGTTGGTATTGTGTTAAATTTGTTGAAGCACGAAGCACGATGCTGGGTCATGCATTTTTTTTATGCAACACTCACTCACTTTGGCTCGTTGTTCATATTGTTTAGTTTATGGTAATGAGCTGGACTGACTGACGATGATGATGATGATGGTAGCATATTTGAAGGAACAGTTAACAGGGGTTTTAAGTTGTATGGCCAGTGAACTGTTGGTGTTAAAAATCATTGGAGCGTGCTATTTTGTTTTTTGTTTTTGTGATCAAATACATAAAATACATTTATGTATGAACAAAATAACTACATGCATTATACATTTTTACCTCATGAATCAGTTGCGCCTTTTTTAGTTTGATATGTTTTTAAGGTGCAAGAATTCAGCAATGTTTTGAATTTTAATTATTTTCGTATATATAAACCGTAATATCTGGCAGTTGTTTTGAAGTGGTTTTATGTACGATATGAACAAATTATTTAAGTTTAAGGACTTGTGTTGAGAATTTTAATAAGTCGGAATCGATTAAATCGTTCTCATGAAAGTCGAAGAAGGAAGGTTTCTATTCCCTTCCCCCTTGTTTTGGCAGGAGTGGCAATTTTTTAAAAACTTAATTGGAAAACAGAAAAAAACTATTGAGAAACAATGGTAACACTCACAACGCTATATTATAGCCTTTTTACACCAAAGCCAAAACGGGGTTTTCGGCAATATGTAGGTTTACGAAAATTTAAAAAGCTTTCACACCGAAAATGTACATGTTTTTACTTGACATTTCAATTTTTTGCACGTCAACTGTGATTAAACACAATGGTCTCGACAAAGGGCCGCGCCGCTTTGAAGACTTGCAGTGCCAAAGTTAAGGGCAAAAAATAAATGTTTTATGCGAAATTAAAAGGCAATTTAAAAATGTTAGTAAAAAATGTGAATGCAATGAATCGTGATATTTATTTTATTTCTTAAAAGTTTTGGAAAAAATTATTTTCAAACTTAAGAAGGGAGGTCATAAAGTTCGCACAATGATAGAGAAGGGGGAAGGGGGCGAAATTAAACATGTTTTAATTTTTCCTTTTCAATACATACAGTCGTGGGCACCTAATTAAGAACGATATTTTTATAAATTTATAAAATGCATAACTTTTGTTTGGGAAATCTGTTGAGGTTGAGTAGTGGTTTTAATAATAGCCCATGAACTACGGTACACTTTGAGTAATGTTTTAAAAAGATAAGCATGAGAATATTAGTAGGAAAAAAATAAACATTGATTTAACTCTTATTTCGTCTGGAAATATAATTAAGAACAGAAACAAAATGTTGTCATAACATTGAAAATCTTTGAAATTTCAATTTGCTAATGGGAATATATTGTAGGAAAACCTTAATTCTTTATAATTTTAGACAAAATTCCTTGCATATTTTCGCGTAAGGCATGGAATCTTGATAGTGGTGTACTCTATTAGATTTCCTTAATATTTAGAACGTTCTGTTAAAAATGTTTTTTTTTTTACTTTAACCATCCCTTGATGTCTCCCCTCAAGTTCTCGAAAGAATTTAGGCCCGAGCTTTGGACGGTCTAATCTAAAAAATGACTTCTTAACTACGCAAACACCTTCTTAGAAATCCGTTGAGGACTTCTTGGATCATTATCGTCCTTAAAAACAAATTGTATGGGCATGATGTCAAATGAATAAGACTCCATAACATGTTCCTCAATGTCTTTATAAACTTTCTGGTCAATTTCGAGCATTTTTTTTCTAACTTATCGACCATACTTTGACAAGTCAATGCACCCCATATTAAATTAAGTTTTATCCTGTACTCTGTACCGTCTTAATAGTGTATTTTTGATTCAATTTCTTGTTCTAAGGGCTTCTTACATCAAATTTCCTTTTGACCTACAAAATAAGACATCATCAGAAAAAGAAATTGAATCAAAAATACACTCTTAAGACAGTACAGAGTACAGGATAAAACTTAATTTAATTTGGGGTGCATTGACTTGTCATAGTATGGTCGATAAGTTAGAAAAAAATGCTCGAATTGACCAGAAAGTTTAAAAAGACATTGAGGAACATGTTATGGAGTCTTATTCATTTGAAATCATGCCGATAAAATTTGTTTTAAGGACGATAATGATGCAAAAACTCCTCAACGGATTGCTAAGAAGGTGTTTGCGTATTCAAGAAGTCATTTTTTAGATTAGACCGTCTAAAGCTCGGTGAGGGGAGACATCAAGGGATGGTTAAAGTAAAAAAAAACATTCTGATCAGAATGTTCTAAATATTGAGGAAATCTGATAGAGTACACCACTTTCAAGATTCCATGCCTTGCGCGAAAATATGCAAGGAATTTTGTCTGAAATTATAAAGAATCAAGGTTTTCCTACAATATATTCACATTAAAATATTGAAATTTCAAAGATTTTCAATGTTATGACAACCTTTTGTTTCCGTTCTTAATTATATTGCCAGACGAAATAAGAGTTAAATTAATTTTTATTTTTTTTTCCTACCAATTTTCTCATGCTTATGTTTTTTAAACATTACTCAAAGTGTACCGTAGTTCTTGGGCTATTATTAAAACCACTACTCAACCATAACAAATTTCCCAAACAAAAGTTATGCATTTTAAAATTTTATAAAAATATCGTTCTTATTTAGGCCGCCACGACTGTATATTCTCCCTTAAACCTAATACATTTTTTACATCGGTCATAAAGTCGAAAAAAAAAATCGTCAAGTCCTTCAAAATAGACAGAAATTGACGACTTCACTTCTTCATCATCGGTAAATTTTTTCCTCGAAGCTCTTTTTTCAATTTAGGGAATAAATAATAATCAGAAGGAGCCAGATCTGGGCTAAAAGGAGGGTGATTCAATATTTCGAACCCTTCCTGTAAGGCAGTCGTGGCAACATTTCTCTTGTGAACTGGAGCGTTGTTGTGTAAAAGCAGAATACCTTTTTTCTCCATTTCCCTCTTTTTTCTTTAATGGCTTCTTTTAATCTGTGCAGTAGGTTTGCGTAGTACCTATCCACTGGTAATATTGACACCTTTGTCTTTATAGTCGACTAGCAAAATTCTTCCGAATCTAAAAAAAATTGAAGCCATGATTATTCCAGCCGATTGTGAGACATTGAATTTCTTGGGGGTTCTTGCGACTTTTTTGAACAACTGCATCGACTCCAGCTTTGACTCAGGTTCCAAATGATGCACCCAAGTTTCATCTGTGGTCACAATTCAGCTCATAATTTAAGCCCTGCTCCCGATACAGACATTCAAAAACTCACGTGAGCACTTCACTCGCTGTCGGTTCTGAACAGCTGAAAGCATTCTCGGCACCCATCTTGCGCTGACCTGAGACATGCCAAAGTTATCATGTATAGAATATTCAAAATGTTGTTTTTCTTTAACCGAGAATCTTCCGAAAAAAGTTTCTCGACTTTTTCGAAGGTGTCTGAGGAAGTCGCCTCAAGAGTTCCCGCAAACCGATGGCATCTCTTCCAAAATAATCTGTGGCGTTTTTCCTTGCTTGGTCAAGAACTTTATACTTTATCACTGCACGAAACTCAATTTTTTACATTATTAAAATTTTTCTTCTGATTCATTGACAGCACAGATACTAACGACCCGATTTGAATCAAAATTGGTATAGATTTACCTTATCAATGTTCAAATAAAATGAGGCTAACAAATTTCCTTTCCAGAACCCCTCGTAACATTTAAAAAAAAATATTTTTTGACATTTTTAAAAGTGAAAAATCTTAGAACCATCTGGTTTTCAGTATTTTTAATTATTAATTTTAAATTTTAACTTTAATTTTTTTTCATTTCTTTTTTCAAAATTTTTAATTTGAAGTTATTTTCTCAAAAACTGTTCAGAAAAACAACTTTGTTTGGCAAGAAAATATAAGAAGGAATTTTTTCTGTCTGAAGTCATTTTTGTTTGCCCCTCCTGCGTAAACTGAGGGAATATACCTCCCTTCCTAAACAATTTCATACTATCACACCTTATGTCCATCCTCCTGCATTTATGTAGATGGTGTAGATGGGTTTTAAATATCACTACAGCCATAGTCCATAGCTGCATTGAGTATATA
The DNA here is from genome assembly GCA_949320155.1 of Melangyna quadrimaculata. Taxonomy (NCBI): domain Eukaryota; kingdom Metazoa; phylum Arthropoda; class Insecta; order Diptera; family Syrphidae; genus Melangyna; species Melangyna quadrimaculata. The sequence goes on along the minus strand of OX439483.1, from coordinate 201,048,837 downwards.
TAATATCTGTACAGTATCATATTTTTCTATACACTGACTGCATACATTTTTAATTAAGTACATGTATTTTCAGAGCGGTGTAAGTTTTTTTTAAAGAAATATATGTGATGATTACATATTTCACTGTAGCTGGTTCTGAGTTTAATGTTTTTATCTACTGAGTTCATTTTATTTGTATTCATCAGTTAAAATAAGATACATTTTCTATAGATTGACTACATAAATAATTACAGAACCACGTTGGTGGTAGGTTTCATTTGGTACATAAATGAAATGTCACTAGTACACGCCAACTGTAATCAGTACATTCGACCTTTGTTGCAATCTCCTGCTAAATTTAATAAATAAATATTGCTTACAAAATAGAAGTGCATATATTTTTCATTGAGTTATCGTACTCAATCTAATTTACGGTGAATTTATGTAATGCGTACTATAATGGCTTTGCACCTTAATTTTAAATTAAGAATGTAGTGAACACTACAGTTATAGTGAATATAAAATAAATAAAATTGAATTTGTTTGTAATTGTTGGAGGGGTTCATACGGAGTTTATGGGACGATCGTCACATAAAGAACACTAGCAGTAGCCACCTTTTTCAATTTAATTTTTTTTTTCTTGTTGATGTTCCTATAAAATGTACACAACATTTTAGCTATAACAGAGGTGCCCGCGCAGAAAAACAATCTAGTTTTCGATAAGGCACTAGAGACTTTTACATAGATTCTAGCATGGGGCTAGGAAGGGTTAGCAAAGGCTAGAACAAGGGCCTTGGCGATTATAAACCCTTTTGCCCTGTCATGCTAAAAAAAGTTGGCTTATGTGGGACTTGATCCCGTGATCTTTTGCTTGCCAGTCCAATGCACTACCCACTAGGCTAACTTGCTATACAGAAAATTAATGTCGAAAGTGAAAAATTTGATACTGTAATGTTTCATACCATATTGCATTCAAAATACATACAAAATAAATCAGGATTTTATGTTCTTGCTTTTTAGGTTTTTTAGGTAGAACAACTTAGAACAGGTTTTTCCTCACTGAAAAATATAGAGGAAAAGGTGGTAATATGGAACCTGTTGTTAAATCGGAACCCCCTTCTAGAACGAAAACTGTAAGTGCCATCTATTACCCAAGTGCTACACGTTGCTAAGACTCAAACCAAATACTCATATTACAAAGTAACACAGCTTTCGCGTGAAGTTATTTCCAATAACCGAGCGAAATGGAAAACTTTTTGAAAACGTTTTTGAAAGTCTAAAACGTTCGTGTCGGGTTTTTGTCCTGCAGAAAATTCAGAAATAGTATTTAGTGTTTGGATTAACAATTTTCAGGTAAGAATTTTCTTATTTCTTTGAATAAGTTATGAAAACACCAGTGTTTTTATTAAAATATGAAGTCTTGTAATATGGAACTCCTAGAGGAACCTAATATGGAACCTCAAGCCACCGTCACACCGCGAACCCAAATAAAAACGCCACCAAGACCAAAAAGTAGTCCTGGGACAGAAACCAAATGCTTGATGCAATAAAAAAAATGTTGGGGGAAAAAATAAGCCTGAAAGAGGCGGTGAACTTATTTTCAGTCCCTCAAACAACATGACAAAGGTTTGTTCATAGTGCTATGTCAATCCTGCAACCTATGGGCACACAGTGATGGCGCAGGGCGCGATCATGATTACTATGTTTGCGATTTTTGCACACAAAGGATAAATGTAATTTGTGCATACATTTAATATGGAACCCGGGGTTCCATAAAAGGAACATAAAAATGAAAAATGTAAAAATGACTTTTTTTGAATAAAGTACAAAATTTAATACGAAAAGTATTTAGAAATTTTTTTTTTTTTTCTTATATATTATGTAAGAATATATAATTAATATAATTGAACAATTTTTAATGTCTTTAGGTAACGGTATGAACAAAAAACTTTAAAAACCAAATGGGGTTCCATATTCCCACCTTCTCCTCTACAGATGTCTCACACACATAGTAAAAAGTGTGATATGAGAGACATTTCTGATAATGTACAGGAGACATTTCTGATGGGGTACTGAAACATGTTCAACAAGTTTTTACTAGGTAAGGCCTCACGAGGGTTGGAAAAGTTTCCCTCGTCTAATTTTTTGGTACTGAAATCCAGCAAGAGCATGGCAAGTATCTGACAAGTTTTTCTCGTCTAGATTTTCCCTATTGAAAACAAACTAGGGCCTTGCCAAAACTAGACAGAAACTTGACATTTTTTAAGCCGGGTATCAGTGTAAGGCATTAATTCTGCGTTTTGAAGATAGTGTCAATATTGTCTCGTCGCACTTTTGATTTTAAATTTTCAATCCCTACCCTCAAATCTTGCTAACTGTCCTAAATTCCACCTGTCCATTTCCTACCTCTTGCTATTCCCGGTCCCCCTCCCATTAAAAAAAAAAAAAAACTAAAGTCAATCACCCAGGTGTTTATGAATCACACCTTTGTTGTAGTTTCAGTTATTGTACTTCCTTGCGGTTAATTCACCCTTTTGTATTTTATTACAACAATATTATTATAGTGAGCGGTATATCACAATACTCACTATTTGTAATAATATGAAAAGAAATGCTTCGTAATTACATTTAATTAGTATTCGTATTCGACGTTTGTCCAAGGCATCATGCTTTGATGGGGTGTTTATAAAGCTTCTGTGTTAAAATTTAGTAACAATACCATATATTGCTCGCATTCATTTATGTTTACCTATAAATAAGTACATACAATGTACGCATTATGTGCTAGACTCATAATTTGATTTATTGTTTTAAAGTGTTGCACATAATAACAGAGACATAACAACAACTACAACAAAATCAGCCTCTGACAGTCTAACGATTCACAGACGTGAAAGTGTCTCTTACACAGTATTTTAAGGGTACATTGAGTAAAATGGCATACAATTAAATAATCAAATCCAAAAACAACAATACTTAACAAAAAACCACCACTGAAGACCTCCAAGTGTTTGTTCGTCCAACAAGTCAATTCAGCATTCAACAATGAGATTGATTTCACTTGTTGAAAGTATAATAGTATACAAATTGGTTTTAGCAATAAGCATTGATTATGCTTGTCATTTGTCACAGACCATACATTTTATAGTTTACATAGAGGTACGTATATAGTTTGTTTGGGAGGTTAGGAAACATCAATAAAAAAAAGTGCATACAGACGTTTACACCATATATTTTATGCATGCATATTAATTTCATAATCATAATAATTGTTTGAAGGTTGGTGGGCAAAATTTACTACTGCTTTTCAGTTAGTTTTTACGTCTTGGTCTAAACGAAAAGTGCAATAATATCCTTATATTCTACTTTTCCACAGACTACTAAGCCGAGATTTAATGAGATGTATCCGTTATCTTCTTGAAATCTCGAAAATTTACCATACACAATTTATTTCGTAAATCTGATGGATTTGAAATAAATCCTTAAAAAAACAATTAGTTCCACGATTCGAACTGACCTCTTTCCATATGGTGCTTGTCATATCAGGCATCGATTTCTACAAATGAAACTATCTATCTCCCTTCCACCTCATAATAAATTATGAAACGCCATTTAATTTTTGAAAGCAGCTGTCAAAGTAAATCCTCCTTTTAATTTGTTTAAAATCTAAAACTTGTTAAATACTCGGTTTTACCAGACAGCGTAATACAACGTTTCCACCAACCACTAAACCTAGATTGAGGTAATGAGATTTGTTTGGTGTTTCCATTGCACAAAAAGATCAGAAAGAAGATTATGGCAATGGTGTCTCATTTTTTTGATATGAAGTGGAAGTGAGATAGATAGTTTTTGTTTACAATTCCATCTGTCAATAAACGAAAATGGCGTCTAAATGGGTCGGTTCCGAAAGAAAAGTTTGTTTGATTTGACAAACTTATGTTTCCAAGAAGATTTGAATGAGTTTTATTTGAAATCTTCATTTAAGGAGAATAAAATTTGTATGGTAAATCTTCGAGATTTCAAGGAGATTAATGATAATCTTCCTAAATCTCGGTTTAGTGTCTGTTGGAAACGTAGTATTATGGTTTTGGTGTACAATTAGACAGTTTACGTTTCTTAGATCTCATCCATTTACTTGCTTCAATTTGTCTGAGCACGAAACCTGAATTGCTCAACAAGAAGTCAAAACTACTCTAGTCTAAACAACAGTACACATATCTAATACGCCGTTTCCACCGGGCACTAAACCTAGATTTATGGTATAAGATTTATCATAATCTCCTTCAAATATCGAAGATTTACCATTCAAATTTTTATCTCCACAAATGAAGTTTTAAAATATAACCCATTTAGATCTAGCTGAAAACATTGGTTTGTCAAATGAAACATACTATTTTTCAGAGAACACTTGTGGAACCGACCCATTTAAACGCCATTTTCTTCCGTTAATAGATGGAAATGTAAAATACTATATCTCAATTACATCACTTCGTGTAAAAAAAATTAAACCATTTTAATGTTTTGTCATAATCCTCATTTTGATCTTTTTATGCAGTGGAAACACTAAATAAAATAATTTTCTCATTACTGAAACCTCGGTTTAGTGTTCGTTGGAAACGTAGTATAAGGTTATATATACTCCTCAGGTTGTCAAAAATTAAAAATGGCTGTTCCTGTGATTTTCGCATGTGTCAAGATGAAAAATGACAACTAAAAGGTAAAAACAAATAAAAATTATTAATTAATAAATAAATGTTGCGATTGTTTTAAGATAGAATAAGCAATCATAAATAAGAGTTCCCTCTATTGGGAACTCTTAGTAATTAAAAGGTCGCGAAGAAAGGAAATAATTTAAGCAATCATAAACTTAAATGCATAAATAGCTAAATTATCACAAAAACTCAAACATAAATGTGTGTTTTATTACTTTTTATTTCATATTTTGATTGAAAAAAGCGTCAAATCGCACGGCATCCACCATTTTTTGTTGTTGACACGTGCGAAGAACTGAAGAAAAATGAAAACGGTAATGACCTTATTATGTACCTTGCCCAAGTCATCTATTTTTTTTTTTTTAGATTGATCAACAGCGACAGAGAATTAAATTGATCTAATAAATCCAATAAAAAGTAGTGTGAAACTTTTGACAGGCTTAGTTGAGGAATGTTGCTGAGGAATTACATTAAGATTTCTAATATCCACTGAAATCTCAGGAGATCTCAGAAACCTGAACTGGCCTAATAATTAATAAAATCATGACAGCTGTCGTTTACGGGCCGCCTCCACAGGCCATGAACGATGGCCGGACTTTGAACATGTCAATGTTCGCCTTTTTGTTTCAAAAAGAATATAAATTACAACATCAAACAAGCCACGGCCAGTAACCAACTCACTGTTTACAGGACATTGCATCAAAGAAGACGTATACAAAATACCTATCTGTAAAAATAATTCTGTTTCCATTATTTACTTACTCAATTGCAAATTTTAATTTCTTACACATGTTATGGGTGTTTCTTTACAAAAGATATCGGAACGAATTAAATGACAGAACAAAATTCGACAATGTGCAGACAGTACCTTACAAATACAAAATGTTCCAAACAAAAATCCATTTTATAATGCGCCATTGTCATTAAAATGACATGAAATGTACTGTCAAAACTTTTAATGAGTAACCACTTATTTGCATGCTCAAGATGACTTATAAAATGTATGCATGTTTTGTATGTAGGTGTTTCTTGTTTTGCCAAAAAAAAGCAAACAAAAATCTTCCTGCATTTGTGTGGCCCTGACCTACGCATCCGTAACGACAAAACCAGCTTAACATACGTGTATTATTATTATACGCCCCAAATGACAAGCAAAGAGAAAGTGTTCTTCTTCTTCTGTCAGTGGTAGTTTATTTTTGTATTTGGTTGCATTTAAGTTTGCACTCTCTTTATTCGTATATAAAAGGCGTCAGTTGTTTGACGTTTTGCATTTTATTTCTTTTATTGGAAATGTTTCTGCTTGTGGTTGTGGATTGTGGTTTAAAGTGTCTCATATTGTTTCCGAGATCGATAATGGCAACAACAACCTGCCAACCCTGACATACATATACAAAAAAAAATATGTATAAATAAAACGACATCTTCTTTTGTGTCCACATCTTCTTCCGATTTCTTATGCCAAATTTATTTCCTCTTAACTTTGTTCATTTTTTATTTATCTATTTTTGGAAGAATACAACTAATTTAGAAACGGTTTGCTAAAAGTGAACCTCGAACATGACCTTAAGCTCTTTTACTTTAGTCCCACTTGCCAAATGTACAATTTTTAGAAAATGAGAAGTTAAATAGAAAATCTTTCTCATTGCTTTGAGCGAGAAATTCTTGTAAATATATTTATTTATATAGTACATAATTCATATAAAATATGTTTCTCAGAAAAGGCTCTTAACGATTTCGATCGAGAACAAAATTTATAAATTAATTTTAGTAAAATCCGCCCATTGCCACGCCCACTTTTGTTATTTTTTATTTCTAGGTTTCTCGGGAATGGCTAACGATTTGGCTGAAATTTTCAGAGTCTGTTTTCATAAACGAAAGCGAAATTTATAAAATGGTTTTAGTAAAATCCGCCCACTGCCACGCCCGACCACTAGAATTAATTGGTACCTCGGCAACGATTCAAAGGATTTGGGTGAAGTTTTCTCTGTTTTTTCCTTATAACGCCTAGTACGCTGCCGATGCGAAACGAAATTTTCCTGTGGTCTCCAAAAGAAATGCTTACGAAAACACAGCGGAAAAATATTCATAGACAGTTTCGCAAATTGCAAATAAATAAGAATAATTTAACGGAAAAATCAAACAACAGCCATGCCGTAATGAAAGTAACAACAAATAATAACACGAACAAACCCAAATGTCATTTTTCCGCACACAATTATTTGTCGTAGCGAATATAAAGTGGAGACTTGTCAAAGTGATCTGGTATACCTAATCATCAATTTCGTTGGTCGAACAGCGTAACACACAACGAAAAGCACAACAAAATATTTCGTTTATGATTTCGTCAAATGGGCGACCTGCATCGTGCCTGATCGGGAAACTATTGATTGCTCAGAACTTGGTCTGGGCCAGTAGCGCAACAATCAGTCACGATGAAGTGCTTGTTTTACCTCCTCGTGGTGGTCCCCGGGCAACTATTTATGTATCCCAATATACATAAATAGGCTAAAATTACAAGTGCGAAAAGGCCTAGCTTTCTAGGATAGGTTACGGAGGTTAGCATTCTCCGTAACTGAAATCAACCCGCTACCGAAACCAACACTACGCCTCGGATAATTAATGATAACTCGTTGACGACTTTTGGCTATTGTACCCGGACAAAGATTGGTTTCTGGAATGTGAAGACGCTTCTTGATAATGGAAAAGAAGGTCCTCAGAATGCCAGATTCCTGCAACTAGAGAAGGAATTCATGCGGTATAGGATGGACATCTTAGGGATAAGTGAAGTTAGATGGCTGGGTTCGGGGAAGTTCAAGTCACCAAACCGTAACACTGTACTATTCTATTCCGGAAAAACACCTGGAAGCGCTCGGGAATCTGGCGTTGGATTGCTGCTTTCCAAAACAGCTCTCAAAAGCCTAATTTCCTGGGAGCCTTTAGGTGACAGGATCCTGAAAGCCAGGTTCCGGACTAGAGTACGTCGCATCACCATCATACAGTGTTACGCCCCAACTTTGCTCTCTTCTGACGAGGAGAAGGAGGCCTTTTATAACCGGCTGAGTGCTGCTTATGATAGCGTTCCACGAGGTGATATAGTAATGGTGATGGGAGACTTAAATGCCAAGGTTGGCAATGACAACACTGGGCTAAGGCATGTCATGGGAAAACATGGTGTTGGTAACCGAAACGACAATGGCGAACGATTTGTCGATTTCTGCAACGCCAACGGCCTTGTTATTGGAGGGACCATGTTCGAGCATAAGACGTGCCACAAAGTCAGTTGGGTGTCGACTGACAGACAAGCAACTTCCAACCAAATTGACCACTTCGCGATCAGCCGGCGTTTTAGAAGCAGTCTCCAGGACGTCCGTAACAGAAGAGGTGCTGACATGGGAATGGCCCGGGACCACCATCTGATGGTTGCTACCGTAAGATTGCGTACAGCTGCAGTTCGGAGATCCCAAGGAAACACTCGAATGCCCAAGTTTAATACAGATAGACTAAAGGATCCTGCAGTGCGCCAACAACTAGGGGACCACCTTTCACAAGGATTGAACGCAATCAGCAGCACGGAAACCACATCCATCGAAAATCATTGGTGTGCTGTGAAAAATGTGTTCATATCCGGTGCTGAAAGTATAGTCGGCCGGGCGCAAGGAAGAAATAGTGCTTGGCTTTCCGACGAAACTTGGGCAAGGATCGAAGAAAGGAAACACCTTAAAGCTCGCATCGCAGCTACCCCAGCAGCAGGGAGAAACGAGCTTGAGTCTACGTACCGCATGAAGATGAGGGAAGTTCACCGTAGTGTGCGACGTGATAAGCGTAACTACATCAACGCACTGGCTACAGAAGCAGAAGAAGCCGCTAGTAGGTGTGACAGTAGGACCGTCTACAGAATTACCAAAGAGCTCACTGGTGTCCAGAGCTCTAAACAACACCTGGTTAAAGACACAAACGGATCCCTGCTAATTTCGGATGAGGACCAGCTCATAAGGTGGAGGGAACACTTTTCTGCGGTTTTAAACCGCGTTTTCGCAAGTGAAGTGAACCCTATTCCCACTGAGCTACCCGAAGTAACAATTTCCCGAATACGCACCGTACCCCCCAGTAAAGAAGAAATTATCACCGCCATCAAAGCACTGAAGAACAACAAAGCGGTTGGACTTGACGGTATTCCTGCAGAGCTCTTAGGAGCAGCCCCAACGACATCGAGCGAGCTACTGCACCCACTTATTAAGAGAGCTTGGGAAGCAGAGAGCTTTCCTGAAGAGTGGAAAAAAGGAATGATTGTCAAGCTCCCAAAGAAAGGAGATCTCACACAGTGCGAAAACTGGAGAGGAATATGCGTTCTGCCTGCAGTAGCCAAGATAATAGCAAGGATAATATTGGACCGAATTAAAGACCACCTCGAAGACACACTCGACGCCGAACAAGCAGGTTTCCGCACTGGATCTTCCTGTGTTGATCACATCAACACCTTGAGGATCATCATCGAACAGTGCGTTGAATATCGATCACCACTTCACCTGCTGTTCATCGATTTTGAAAAGGCGTTCGACAGTGTCAATAGAGAATTTATTTGGCTTGCTTTGCACAGGAGGGGCATCCCAGATAAATTGATTGCTATTATCAAGGCTACATATGATGGATCCAGGTGTCACGTTTTGCACAAAGGTAGGCTGTCAGAGGAGTTTGAAATCCAAAGTGGAGTTAGGCAAGGCTGTATACTGTCACCAATACTGTTCCTGTTGGTGATAAGTGACGTACTGCACGCAGCTTTGTCAAATGGAAATGGGGGAATTCAGTGGACTCTGCAATCTCACCTCAAACATCTGGACTACGCGGACGACGTATGCTTACTCTCTCATAGGATCATGGATCTCCATCAAATGACAACAAGGGTGGAGAGAGAAGCAGAAATCGTAGGGCTTAAGATCAACTCGGCAAAAACTAAAAGGATCAGCCTTGGAACTTCCTCATCAATCAAAGTAAATATTTCTGGACAACCGGTAGAGATGGTAGAGGATTTCCAATATCTTGGGAGTATTATCTCTACGGGTGGCGGAACTGAACTGGACGTAAACAGCCGAATCAGAAAAGCAAAGGCTGCGTTCGGAATGCTGTCCAAAATATGGAGAAACAACTCTTTTAGCTTAAAGACCAAGCTACGACTGTTCCGCTCCAATGTTGAATCCGTTCTGCTTTACGGCTGCAGCACTTGGAAAGTCACTGAAATTGTCACTAGAAAGCTGCAAACCTTCGTTAATAGATGTCTACGAAACATCTTGAGGATTTTCTGGCCCAACCGTATCTCCAATGCCGAACTTCATACGAGAACGGGTCAGGAGCCCATAGACTCCATTATACGAAGAAGAAAGTGGCAGTGGATTGGCCATACGCTTCGAAAAGGCGATCGGTGCATTGCATCTCAAGCAATGCAGTGGAACCCGCTCACACAGGAGGGAAGACAAGTGGGCCGGCCTAGAAGTACATGGCGAAGAACGGTCGAACAGGAATCGGCACGACTGGGGAAAAGTTGGAGAGAGCTGAAATATATTTCAAGAAATCGTACACGATGGCGCGTAGGTGTAGTGGAGGCCCTATGTCCCGTAAGGGAAACATCACGGACGTAATAGGTCCGAGGACCTAAGTAGTAGTAGTAGTATTTGTTGTATGGGAATTTTCCTTTCACATCAGCAGCGTACTAGGCTTAATTGAGAAAAAAAAAATTGTTTTGGTAAAATCTTATGTTGTTTCTTGACTTCGCGGAAAAAACTCTAACGTTGAAAATGAAGTTTTCAGCATTTATTAAAATGAACAAAAACCATTTTAAAATTGGTTTTAGCCACAACCATTTTTCTTATTTTTTAGTTTCTCGGAAATGCCTCTATTTCTTGGGAACGATTCAACTGATTTGGTTAAAATTTACAAAAGTTTTTTCTTATAAATGAAAAAAAAAAAAATTGGTTTTGGAAAAATTCTTCCGCTGCCACGCCCACTTTTATAGTAGTTAATATATTTTTTGGAAACGGCTGTAACGATTTGGATGTTATTTTCAGATGTTTTTCTTATAAACAAAGACTAAATTTAAAAATTGGTTTTAGTAAGATTCACCCACTTCAACACCCCCTTTTTGTTGTTTCTTGGTCTTTCAGATACGGCTTTATTTGTCGTAAACTATTCAATCAATCTGGATAATATTTTCAGAATTCGTTCTTATGAGCAAGTCAAGAAAGTTAGAAAGTGGTTTTAGTTAAATCCACCAACTGCCACGCCCCTTTTTATAATTTTTGTTGGTTTCTTGGCAACGTCTCAACGATTTCTGTGACATTTTAAGAGTTTGTTAAAACGAAAACAAAATTTAGAAACCGATTTTAATAAAATCCTCCAACTACCACGCCCTCTTTTATTATATCTTGGTTTCTCGGGAACGGCTCTAACAATGTTGATGACATTTTCAGAGTTTGTTTAGTAACAAATGCAACTGTTAAATACCATTTTTTTTTATTTGAAGCTTTTATAACAATTGAACTTTTTGCTAAATGTTATTGTTTTCTTTTATTTTTTACAGTGGTGGAACACAAGCACCTAGCTCATCAGCTGCTGGTGGCGGGGGTGGTGGAGGAGCTGGTGCTAGAACAGCAAACAGTTCCGGCAACATGTATTCCGCCCGCCATTCAGTGGGCTCCTCAACGGGGGTCCTAATGGTAGGACCGAATTTTCGTGTTGGTAAAAAAATTGGCTGTGGTAATTTTGGAGAATTGCGATTAGGTAAGTTTTGTTCTTAATTTGGATTGTGTCTTATATTTTCTAATTTTGTGTATGATTAATTTGTCTCTAGTACCTACATATTATCGTTTATTCATATGTATGTTTAAATTGTTTTATTATAATAAATATGTCTCATTTAAAAACAAAAACTGTAAAAAAAAACTTAAATTAAAAATTATTTACAATCAGTTATTCATGAGAGCAATGATATAACAATAAAATTATAAACAAAACAACAATAATAATAAAAAGTTTTGAACTTTGTGATGCAATAATTAATACAAGGAGTAATAAATCTACAGAAATTGAAAGGCTTGGCATTTAAAACTGTAAAGTCATTCATTAAAAAATTGGACTGATAATGGGTGAACAGAAGAGGAACACGTTTTTGAGTTTAGTAGATTTTTTTTTTTTTTATATTTTGGGAAGGAATGTTCCCAACCGCCGCCGGGCCCCCAAAACTACATTCATGCATTAATTAAACAAAAAGTAAAATTTGTACTTGTTTCACCATCTTTTATTTTGTATATTATTGTTTATATACTCGTACAAGGTTTTTGTTCTGCTGCAAATGTGTGGAGATTGCCTGGTTTGCCGACTAAGAACATGAAATGTAAAGTGTTCATGAGAAAAGCAATACGTTTCACATATTTCTTAAGATTCTCCCTGAGCTTTGTTGATGGTTATTGCAAACGCCAATCGAATGAGGAATGACAATTTCTTAAATTAAAATGGCATATCCATTGGAATCAGTGAAACACGAGGAATGAGGATATCTTCGCCTTTGAATGATCCTGGCAAGATTGTTGCTCGATGACGTAGCTCCTTAATTTTTGTTTAACTGCAAGACGCGTGCAGAGCTTGATATTTCGCAATGTGATAATTTGTACGCCAATTTTCAATTGCAATACGTGCCGTGGAATAACTGGCATATCGAGTGAATTCAAAAATTAACTGCTTATAAAACAGTTTCGACAGAATTGTAAAGCGTTTTCCATTAAGGGCGGGTCGATTTTAAAATTGAAGGAAACAAGTTGTATATGAGATATCAATAAGGTTTTATCTTTATTTGAGAGCCCTATCAATGACATTATGTGTGGCCGCCGCGGCTTCGCTGGGTGGCGGGGATTCGAAAGGTCCAGTTTTCGATGACTGGCGCATAAATCAGGCCGAATTCGACCGATGACATCGATTATTGTCTTTGAGGGCCGCGGTGGTTTGCGGCTTATTCGCATAGACCTGCGACCCACAAGAAAAAGTCCAAAGGCGTCAATTCACACGATCTTGGTGGCCAATTCACGTCACCTGGGCGCGAGATAACCATGTTACATTTCACTCTTCCTTATTGTGAGTTTCGGGCAAAAAATGTTCAATGTTCGTAAAAATTTCCTTATTGGCACTATTGATAGTATTTGTTTGTGTGAACTATGTCATGTCATTTGCAGCAAAATTTCCATTTAATTTTTGGTGGCGAACGAGGCCACACTTGTTGTATAATGGAGGGTGAAACTAGCAATAGCTTTTACAAATGCGGGCCAACAAAACATTTTCGGGCGAAATGTGTTCCGGATCACAATAGGGCATTTCTGCAATTCTTTTTCCCATGCCGGATGCTTTGGAAATATTGCATGTGTGAGTTTCAATGAACGGCATTAATTTTAAAGCGGAAAACGCAGTTCTTGCACCTATGGTAACAATGTCGCATCTATTTCGGACGATGCCAGATCTAAAGCTTTCTCATTTTGGGATCGATGTCATGCCGAAATCAGTCTTTTTTTGCAGTTTCTCCTGGTGCATCTAAGAAAAATATTTCTGCAACCTCCTTGAAGAAGTGCTTTTTTACTCAAAGGTAAACTTACTTGTAGTAATATTTGACTCCATATTAGGCAAAAGATCACCTGTATTGTAATTTTCTTCCCGACACGCATCGAAATAAATAACAGCAGATCGATTCGGCGATATACTAAACACAAATCATTAGATGTGAAATGCATTTTAATATTTCCTCGCGTTTTTGATGCAAGATATCTTCAGCCATGTGTGATTTATACATTTTTTTCCCATAGCTGTGCTGGAAACGAAAGCGACCTGGCCGTCAATTTGATTGCATACAATGCACGAATTTGACTGGGATGGGAGGTATTGCGCGAGTAATTTTTGATCGTTCTTCAATAAATTGAAATTCAGGGCTTGAAAATGCACTGCGAAAAGTGATATGTGTAATACCGTTGATAATATCCAATTGCTGTAAAGACGTTGTACCTGCAATTTCGTTGTGTAAAGTGTAACTGAGAATGCTGAGTTGCTGATTTAGAGCATGTTGCCTCAACTTCCAAAAGCTAGTCTCACTTTTATACTGAAAGTATATAAATTTACTAGCTGTTTTCTTTTGGAGTCGGCGAAGTACTTACGAGTACCTTCTTTGCTAGCCATTTCCATATGTCCAATGGAACACACAAAAATGTTCTCCAAGAAATGGTTTCATATGTAAATAAACAAATGTCCTATTCAGGAGAATTCTCCTATTGAAATGGTTTTATATGTAAATAAACAAATGTAATTTTCAGGAGAATTCTCTTTATTTTATTAGATACCCTCTGGCGAAATTATGGTGAGTAACTACTCTGCTCATCTACTAACAGATGAGCGCTTTAGTAGATAGTTTTCATCTGCTCACAAGTAGCTACCTCAAAAGAAAAAACGGCTATTAGAAAAAATGTCTAAATCTGCTTATGGGACCTCTAAGCCCGAAGCGAGCAATTTCGTCTTTATATGGAAATGATAAATTTTCTAGAATCGCTACATAAATTATGACTCAGTCAGTACTCGCGCCAAGGGGGGGGGGGGGGGTAAGGTGGTTACATCTGGCAGAAAAACTGAAGTTCCATAGATAAAGCTAGTTTTCTTTGTAGAACTATTTTCATCAAATTCTTCTCTGCCTGATAGCAACATGAATCCACCGGTTCTTAAAAATCTAAACTTTTCAATGGAAACCATTCATTTTCGCACCCGAGCAGTCGCAAGAATATTAAAAGATCTCGATATTCACAAATCTGCTGGCCCGGATGGTATATCACTCATTGTTCTGAAAAGATGTCCTTCCACATTGGCAAAACAACTGCGCAAACTATTCTAAAGAATACTTCCCGAAGAGTTGGAAAACAGCTTTCGTCCAACCAGTCCACAAAAAAGGCGCATCTTCTGCCCCCTCTAATTATTGGCCAATCGCACTGACGTCCCTTTTGTCTAAGGTCATAGAAACACTGATCAATCGGCAGCTTAAGGTATATCTTGAAGAACATAATCTTTTTACTGACCGTCAATATGGTTTTCGCACTAATGATCCACTGGTGATTTGATGGCAAATCGAATAAAAAGTGAAACCAATCCTTACATCGTTTTGGGGAAAGTAAGATTATTGCTCTTGATATTTCTAAGGCATTTGATAGAGTCTGGTATCCTGCTCTTTTATCAAAAATGAGTGCGTTTGGTATTAATGTATCTCTTATTCGTTGGATTGGTAATTATAGTTACCTTTCTGACCGTTCGATTGAAGTTGTTTTGGATGGTTTCAAGTCTGAAGTTCGTAATATAAATGCTGATGTCCCCCAAGGCTCTGTTTTGTCTCCGACTCTTTTTCTCATTTTTATAAATGATCTTTTTTCCGAAACCACTAATATCTACTTAACTGTTTTGTTATTGAAAGCACCCTCAGCTTTTTATATTCATTTCCTGATTCAATTCCTTGTTTTTCGAATGTGGAATTACAACGGCAATATATGTTGAACTTATTAAATTCAGACCTAAATAGCATCGTTAAATGGGATATTAATAATCGTGTTGAATTTAAGGATTCTAAAACGCAGAGCTGTTTTTTTTTGTTCTTAAAGCGGAATATTTCCCATGCTGGGAATGCTCATCAGTTTACCCTTGAGTCAAACTTCAGACAGTTAAGTAGAGCGATTCTTTTTTTTTGCTGTACGACACGAATGTGGAATTACTTAACCGACTCTATATTTCCTCCTCATGTCAATGTCCAAACATTTAAGACTTCGGTTTCTCCTACTTAATCCTCCCACTGTTTCCTAAATGCTCGCATTGTGTCAAATCAACATTTAAAGGGTAGTCATAATCCCTTGAGTGCTCGTTTTAATTATAAAAAAAACAAAAAAAAACTACACGTGTACTTTACTTAGTAAAAAGAGTATATATTTAACATAAACTCTGTACTGAGTGTATACATTTTTCCCTCAGTGTACCATATCATCAAGTTATAGCCTTTTCATACCAAACCCAAAACGAGGTTTTCGACAATAGGTTTACGAAAACATGAAAAGCGTTCACCGAAAATGTACAAGTTTTCATTTGACATTTCAGTTTTTTTGATCCAACACAATGGTATCGAAGATGGCGCGCGCCGCTTTAAAAATTTGCAGTGCCATAGTAAAGGGCAAAAATCAAGTGTTTTATGCGAAATTAAAAGACAATTTATAAATATTGGAAGTTAAGAAAGGAAATGCAATGAATTCTGATTCGTTATATTCAATTTATTCCTTATCCGAACAAGCTCTCGTAGTAGAAAGGATACGCGACACTGCATCGCGGTCTCTTGTGTTCCAGCGGAAAAAATATTTTTTCATGGCAGCAGCCCGTCAGCCATTTATATGACGTTTTAATTGAGCGCTGAATGTTTCACAAGGTGTGTTTGTTTAGTTCATCCTGCAAATCCAACATGTTTTGGACAGGTTTTATTTAAAACTTGTGGTTTATCAAAAAACTTGTGGCTTAGCAAAAATTTATGAAAAAACTTGTGTTTTCGATCTAGGTTTTCAGCCAAAACCTATATTTTTGCGAAAACCGGGTTTTGGGTTTGGTGTGAAAAGGCTACTACTCGGATTGTAGTTTAATGAAACCTCCTATTGCGGTAAGCTCCGTTAAGCGAACAGACTTTTTAAACGGAAATTTGTTTGCTATTTGTTATCAATAAAAATGTAGGGTATGTTTTTTTTCTCTGTCCATTTAGTCAAGTATTTATTTCAAAGTCCATATAAAAACTAGTATTTATAGGACTTTGGAATAAAATGCAAAGAAAATGACAGTAAATTCAAAGCAAAGGAACAGGCATGAAATTTATTGAGTTTTTTTCATCGAAACGGACAAAAATGCCGTCACCGTGCGTCGCTGTCCATCTAAGGGAGGTTTAACTGTTAAAACATTGTACCTACACATGTATAAGTACCAACTATATGTATGTAAATTTATGTTCTAAATTTAAAGGAAATCAGCACTTAATTTAAATTGGCAGCAGCCGCCAACAAACAGTAGCTCACGGGTTAACGCACAACCAAAACAATACAAACCATCGACCTACTCTAAATCGTCATATTCTGCTACGAGTATTGCTTCAAACTTAACTATACCTCCTATCTTCTATCTATATTGTATGTATATATATAAATTTAAATCTATACGCCTACGTGGGCTTTTCTTCCTTTACATTTTACATTTTGTTTTATTGTTTTCTCAATTAACTTGCTTAATGACATTGTGAAGATGATTGTTGTACTTACAAAATAGTGTGTTAATGCTGATTGGCATACCCCATTGCTACCCGTTTTACTTTTTGAAGCATAAATAGAAGTATCAAACTGACATAATTGTATAGTATTTACTTTTTTTTGTTTTTCATATTTGAAGCGATAAATTGTGTATCTTTGTTTTTACTATTTGTAAAAATCATAATTCATCTATAAGTACATACTTCTTTAATTGAAGGGCAAATTGCAAATATGTATGTATATAGATATACAGTATGCTGCCTTGTTTGTAGCTACCCTATTTACCTACGCAGTATTTCTGTGTTCTTAGAAAACTGTCTACTTGCCAGATGGTATAGATTTTAATTTATCTGAATTTGTGACATTGCAAGAAGCAAGTACTTTAAGGCACAATGAGGGGTGTAGGGCATGAGAACGCAGTAAAAATTAATTAAAAAATCATATGTATGTAAAATATGAAGACTATGTAATCAAATTATTACAAAAACCTATTAATGCTTAAAATTGGGCGTAATGGACTTAAGCAGCATCAATAGAATATTTTTGAATTTTTTTATAAAATATGTTTGTATAAAAGATAAACCAACATTAGGTACCTACGGTTTCATAATGGTTCAATAAATATTATATGTAGTATTTAATTTTTTTAAGATAGTGGGCGTATTAGTAGGTGTGTCATCATGCGTCTTTGTGCTTTCGCTGCGCATACAACATTGTGTCGGTGCGGTGGTAAATTTAGAGGAAGCAAACATGCAAAGTTAGTTTAATGTATTTGTTTTTAAAGTTCTGATTGACTCAACTTGTAAGGCTATTCTACCTCACTTTTGACGTCCGTCATGTCGATGTCAAAATTCGTGTTACATTAATATACAAAGTAAGTTGTTCGTGTTTGATATAGGAACCTATTTAATATATGGAAGCTATTAAAACGAGACAAACAGACGCCTTATTTAATCGATGTATGTAGCATTTAAACATGAAACTATATTAAGATAAAGGTGCAGATATATAAATTTAAAAATAAAAACAATGCACAAGTGGCGACTTTTTCAATTCAGAGTAAAATAAATAAAAGTCCTAGGTTATATTGAAATATTTTTTTACGAATGTATAGTTTTGGCTTTAGGAGAAACCCCTAATATCGATTACTCTTTTATTAGAAACTCTAAATAATAAAAAAAATGATTACCTACGAAAAAATATGACTAATTTAAAAAAAAAATATTCCACTGTACAATCCGAATTATATGCAAAGTAAGATAAGCACACATAAAAAGGCCGTGAAAATTTAGAACATTTGTATATACTACGCACATACCCAGCGGGAAAAATTCAAAAATCCATTGAGGAAAAATCAGCTTTTTTTCCTTGTGGAATGGCAGCTGCACCGTCCACTTTGCAGCTGATTCCTTTGATGGAATTAACATGGATGTGTCCTAGGCGGGAAGCACATGCTGAAAATCCGATGAAAATTCACCAACGAAATCACTACTTCGTTGGAAGTTATTTATTCACCGACCCAGGTGATGAAAAACATGGTGGTTGCAAAATCTGTGAATTGACTACATAAATGTATGTGGCTTATTCATCAGTTCAATATTTTCGATGAAAATTGTAATCAAAATTCGAAAAATTATTCGAAAATTCAAAATTAATATTCAGCAATTATTTAATTCAGTATGAAAAATGTGAAGAAAATTAAATAAATAGTGAAATTTATTACTTTGCTTTGTTGTGAATTTGTGATTGGCTAATTAAAATATAAAATTAAAACTTTAAACTGAAATCAGTAGGTCAGAGGTTGTTGGTTTATCAACACTTCACTTATATTATATACTATTTCTACAAATACTTTGAGTTGAGACAATCTGAGATTGTCTCATTTTGATGGAAATCCACAAGTCCTCTTATTATATTTACTGTCAATAGACAATGTGAAGACAGAGAATACATAAAAATTCAACTTCTATCAATAAACACACAACCCAGCCCACATCAAGAAATCACCTATGTACATTTTCAACCATCGAAAAAGTTGACTACAAGTAGTATTAGTAGTTTTTTGTTTTGCCTTGAACACTTTACAAAGCATATAAGTGAACATAGACGATGAACTGATGAACTTGTACATGACTATTTAACAGTTTTTTAATCACATAATTTTCCCTATCAAAAGAAATTTTTAATTATAATAAGGGTTGTTTTCTGTGCCATTTGTATACCTACATACGTATGTATTGTATATTGCATATACATTACATATACTCGAAATCAACCCTTAACAGGATCAAACTCAGGCGATTTTCGACTCCCCTCTCACTTCTGTACCTATAAAGAAAAAAACTTCAAACTCGCAGCATTTGCTAAGCTCACCAGGTTTAGGCAACTCACCAATTCTTTAGCATCAGTGGTTCCCGAGATATAAGACTGCAAAGATTGTAAAAACCGTAACTGGCTCACTGACAGATCATCAAAACTATGGAGCACTTAACGACATCTTGGAATCTTGTAATTTCGACAACGGTAGGCCTTGTGGTGCATACAAAGGAAAAAATCGAAAATTTAAGATTTTCCATTAAGGGGGCGTGTTACCCGCCCATTTTCATAGAATTGATATAAATTACTTGGAGCACTTCTGATTGTCGTAAATTGATGAAATTTAGTACAGCGCAGGGGTAGGGCTTAAAGTGCAGGCAAAGGGAAAATTTAAAAATTTGAGATTTTACATACAGGGGGCGTGGCATCCGCCCATTTGAATAAGAATTGATACTAATTATGACGAGCACTCCTGACTGTCGTAGAATGATCAAATTTGGTAAAACGGTGGGGCTAGAAGTGTAAGCAAATGCAAAATTTTAAAATTTGATATTTAACATTCAGGGAGCCTGACATCCGCCCATTTTCTCAGAATTGTTATTAATTATATGGATCACTTTGGATTGTTGCAGAATAATAAAATTTGTTAGACTGGTAGATCATGTGGTCAATACAAAGCAGATATTGGAAAATTTTAAGTTATCCATTGGGGGGCGTGGCATCCGCCCATATTCTCAGAATTGATATCAACTATGTAATTAACTTCTGATTGTCGTAGATTCATGAAATTTGGTAGAGCGATAGGACTTGACATGCAAGCAAAGGAAAAATTAAAGATTTGAGATTTTACATTCAGTCGGCGTGGTAACCACCAATTTTCACAGAATAAATATTAAATATATTGAGAGCACTTCCGATTGGTGCAGGATTATGAAATTTAGAAGCTGTTAGTTTTCAGCTGTATACAAAGAAAAAGTTGAAATTATGAAATTTTTCATGCAGGGGCGTTTCATCCACCCATCACTTCTTATCAATTATTATCATTTCAATGGAGCACTTCTAACTTATGAAAATTGGTTGAGAGGGGTAGGACTTGTTGTACATACAAAAGGCATACATTAAAAACTTACTGTTCCCTATGAGGCTCTCATGGGGCGTTTATTGCACCCACTTTTCCTGATAAAAAGAATCTTTGCAAAAAGTAGTGAAATCCCACCAAAATCATAAATGCCAAGTTCTTTTATACACAAAAACCTTTGCGTAACAAGTAAGCAGTACAAAGTAGTGAGATCTAAAAGCACGCCAAGTTCTAAGTTTATTTATTTTATCAAATATTTTAAGAAGAGTAATAGGAAAGAACCTCAAAATTCTGTTCTTAATTATTACTGACTAAAATTACTTACTTACTTACTTAAATCCTCGGATCTATTACTTCCGTGATGTTTCCCTTACGGGACATAGGGCCTTCACAACACCTACGCGCCATCGTGTACGATTTCTTGAAATATATTTCAGCTCTCTCCAATTTTTCCCCAGTCGTGCCGATTCCTGTTCCACCGTTCTTCGCCATGTACTTCTAGGCCGGCCCACTTGTCTTCCCTCCTGTGTGAGCGGGTTCCACTGCATTGCTTGAGATGCAATGCACCGATCGCCTTTTCGAAGCGTATGGCCAATCCACTGCCACTTTCTTCGTATAATAGAGTCTATGGACAGCATTCCGAACGCAGCCTTTGCTTTTCTGATTCGGCTGTTTACGTCCAGTTCAGTTCCGCCACCCGTAGAGACAATACTCCCAAGATATTGGAAATCCTCTACCATCTCTACCGGTTGTCCAGAAATATTTACTTGGATTGATGAGGAAGTTCCAAGGCTGATCCTTTTAGTTTTTGCCGAGTTGATCTTAAGCCCTACGATTTCTGCTTCTCTCTCCACCCTTTGTTGTCATTTGATGGAGATCCATGATCCTATGAGAGAGTAAGCATACACGTCGTCCGCGTAGTCCAGATGTTTGAGGTGAGATTGCAGAGTCCACTGAATTCCTCCATTTCCATTTGACAAAGCTGCGTGCAGTACGTCACTTATCACCAACAGGAACAGTATTGGTGACAGTAAACAGCCTTGCCTAATTCCACTTTGGATTTCAAACTCCTCTGACAGCCTACCTTTGTGCAAAACGTGACACTTGGATCCATCATATGTAGCCTTGATAATAGCAATCAATTTATCTGGGATGCTCCTACTGCGCAAAGCAAGCAAGCTGACTAAAATTGAGTTGGTTTAATTGACAAGTTTTCTTTTATTACCTAATTACTCAATTAATAATCATAATAATAATAATTGAACTATATGCCTGTAAGACCTCAGGTCTTTTAAATGCAATGCACGGCACTAGTTACAAGGAATAGAAGGAAAGAAAAGATTTTGTTGGCACAGTGGATTGAGAATTAGATGTTAATTATCTCACAAAATTGCAAATTTTGAAATGAAAATTTGACTAGTAAACCAACTGAATTATACAGGTACACTTAAGTTATTCGAGAGAGGGCTTTGCTCCTCAATTGCCTTCTTAGCTCAAAGAAGCACCAATTGGCATGAGTCATCCTTTGTTTCATCTCAGCGCTGGTATTGTTATCTGAGTTGATTACACTACCCAGGTAGGCAAAGAAGGTACTTAACTAGCTCAAAGTTATATCTGTCGATAATGACGTTCTGTTCAAGACGTCGCGTCGGTCGGTGTTGAGTTTCCTTTCTTGATGACAGCATGTACCTACTTGGTTTTGCACTTATTCCCCGCTAAACCAATCTTCGCCGCTTCCTTATCAATGCTTGCAAAACCTCCACTTACATCAAGCTTTTTTCTTCCAATTATATCAATAAAGTGGGCGTGCGCAAGTTATTTGACGGACTTTTGAAAGATTGTGCCTCTAGTGTTGGCGTGAGAGTGTTGAACTATACTTTCAAGTATGATGTTAAAGAAGAGAGCGCGTCACCTTGCGTAAATCCTTTTTGACACCAAAGGTGTCGGTGAGGCCTTTGCCGACCTTGATGGAGCAACGTGCGTTCTCTCCATCGTCATCCTGCACAAACGGACGAGTTTGTCAGGGATGACAAAACTAAAAAAATCATCTATATAGCTCGTCTCTATAGATGCTGTCATACGCGGCCTTAAAGTCATAAAAAGGTGGTGATTTCAAGCTCCTGGTTTTTTTTTTTCTGGCCTGAAGGTACACTGATATGATCAGGTTGTTGCGTTCACGCAACACGTCAGAGAAGATCTTGTAGGCGATGTTAAAGAGACTAATTCCTCTGTAGTTGGTGCAGTTTAAAGCATCTCCGTTCATGAGAACCGGGCAAACAATGAGGAAGATCCATTAAGGGGCATGCTTTCAAATTTTTTTCCTAAAATAAAATTCACAGTATCTTCATACTGTGTTTTTTTTATAAGAGTCTGTATAGGTAAACATCGACCAAAATTTGCACCTTTAATGGGTATGACAGCTAATAACTGATGAGTCCATCTGTCATTACCTGATGAGCGAAACGCATAGAGTTGACGTCACATAAGCTTTTAATTAAGATAAATTGGTTATGATGTTTTTTTTTTTTCAATTATTTTGTTTCTCAAATGTAGTGTTTGAAATCAATTTCTTCAAAAACTATTGATACAAAAAAAACTTTATATAAAAATTCTAAAAAAGAACTAGACTCCTTAATTCGCCAATAGGCGAATTTATTAAAAAAAATGTGTGAGTGCTCAAGGGGAGGATGTGTAAACAAGGCATACCAAACTTCCAGTTGGTTGCTTGGTTTTCGAAAAATTGCCTATACCACATTACCGACCTGTACCACATTACCTCAATTTACTCTATTCAATGCTCGAACCATTGGCTTCTATGAGTCAAAACTGCCTATACCACATTACCGACTTGTACCACGTTACCTCAATTTACTCTATTCAATGCACGAACCATTGGCTGCCATGAGTCAAAAATGTTCGGTAGACAAAAGGGTGTGGTAATGCTGTACCCGTGGCTATTCTACTTTCAATTTTACCCAAACCGAGAGCTAAGATGTTTACACATCAAAAAACCTAAACCAGTTGCATCAATTTGAAGATTTGGATGTATTTTGAGAGTTATTTGATTCTTTTGACCAGTTAAGTTAATTACATATGATATTATTCAATCTTCTCGCATGCCTGAACTAATGATATGCAACTATTTTCATTAAAATAAAATCAACTATATAGCAGCTTATAGCATCTACTTCAATTTGCAATTAAACACGCCTATCACAAAATGTCAAATGTGTTCAAGTGCAGTGCTACATGTGCTGTGCATATCTGCTGCTGTAAAGCATACATTATGCCTGATGCACAACAAATTAAGGTTTTAATTACGCGTATGAATAGGCACAGAACATTTGGAAAAATTACGCGTATGAATAGGCACAGAACATTTGGAAATTAGTTGATCAAGTTTTTTTGTTTGTCTTCATTTAAAACTATGTATTTGAATCCGAACGAAAGCTGCTTAGGGTGCTGTTCAACAACTTGGAAATTAGTTGGTTTGTATGAAAAAGTTTCCTACAGGATGCGCTCTCAAAGAACTTGATGGATTATTCAAAGATTTAATGTTGTTAATTAGTTAAAAAAAAAGAGCAAGAAACTTTTTCGAGAAAAATGTTCCAACAGTCCTGTTTTTTTTTTTTGTATATTTTTCACATCGCGCTATCTCCGCTGGAATGCAAAAAGGCTGGCTGGTTGTGATATGTTATATTTTTCTAGCAGCGTAAACAAATTCCCTTAGAATAATAAAATTCACAGAATCTTCTTGATATGATTGTGTAAATTTACAAACGCATCACTGCGCAAATGATGCGCAATCACTTTCTACAAAACATTCATAAAATGCATCAAGCCTTCATCATTTTTTGTATAAGTGTTCATGGCTCTATTTAGATTTTGACTTTTCACTTCAATACAAAAATTGATGTTTGTTTTATGCATTTTACGAAACTAATTGCGCATCATTTGCGCAGTGATGCGTTTGTAAATTTACACATTCTTATATGAGCCGGTAATCATCAACCATAATTTTTCAATATGACAGCATCTAACTGAAGATCCCACTGTCATATCTGAGCAAAACGCATGTAGTTGAAATCACTTAAATTGAACAAAATTGAGATCTTTCAGGTGATAAATGTCAAAAACTGTTACAACATCGTTGGATATCATAATTCCCGAAAAAAACGAAGAATTCAGTTGTTAAAGTAAAACAGTGGCATCCCTGCAAGAAGTTAATGGTTGAAATTATGCATACATAGGTATAGGGCACGAACACTCCCGCACTAAGTTATATAAAATTGTCATTCCCCTTTATTGAATGTACACAAATATACAATGTAGATAATAGTTTTCATTTTGTTTTCAGTTCTGCGTATCTGTCAAAATGGATAGAGAACGACAGATCAAGTGCGTTTTGTCAATTGTCAATATGTTTGTTCTGTGTTCAGGTGTTGGTGTATATTTTTGTTCTGTGTTCAGGTGTTTGTATACTTTGTTCTGTATTCAGGTGTTTGTACACTTTGCCATTTAAAGTTTTTGACACATTCAATTTTGACAACCGGCATATTACCTAAGAATTGTAAGTGCCCTTCATTTCTGTCGACACAATCACACAAAAATGTTTGATAAATGTAAGTGATTCTGCCCAAATTCTTCACGTGTTAAGGTGTTGCATACTTGGCCATTTTAAGTTTTTGACACATTCAATATTGACAATCGGCATATTACCTAAGATTTGTGGGTGCCCTTCATTTCTGTCGACACAATCACACAAAAATGTTTGATAAATGTAAGTAGCTCTGCCCAAATTCTTCACGAGTGTTGCCGAGCGATCTTTTTAACTTTTTATTTAATCAGGGCCGAATTACGAATTCAATGCACGAGTGAGTAAGTGAGTGTCACACGCGAGTGTATATTCTTTGAGGTTAATAGTTTTCTCAATTATTGTACGAACTACCTCGTGAAGGGCCGTCTCCGTGGACTTACCCTTGAGGTGTGAGTGTTGAGAATTTTCGAGAGGACATCCAACTGGGATATCCCTGAGGTGTTCGTCTAGGATGCGCTCTATAGTTTCAAGCACGAAAGAGGTAAGACTACCTACCTAGTCGATGACTATACCTACCGACAAAAATAATATTTATATAATATTAATATTTTTCCAGGGTATTTTTGTTTTTGTCCCTTGTAAAATGAATAATATCCAAAATTGTTTCTTACACTTTTCCCGATAGATACTTCAGATGCCTTTGTTTCATTTTTCATTCAAAAAAAAAAAAAAAATTATGGTGTTTATACCCGAATACATAAACAAACACCCAAGGTAAAATAAACACTGCATTGGTTTAATTAAAATCCTAAACTCAATTTTAATTAGATTCCAATAATAAAGTTACAGACAGTGAAACGTGCCAACTTATGGTGTAGTGGTCGATTTTCATCAGTTGGATAAACAAGTGAAATTTTGATGTCGTTTCTTTTAATCAACTTGAAGGTTAATTAGTTAGCTAAATAGTTATACCTACCTAACCTACCTACTCTTTATTTGTTGCTTTAAGTTTAAAAATTAATTTCTTAGAAATTATAAAAATGAAATTGACATAATCATTTCCACGAAAATTACATAACAAAAACTACAAACACCTCACTGTTGCTTTGCGCTTCTACTTCCACCTCAATAAATATTGCATTTCAAATAAATTATTTTATTCAGTTAAAGTTCTATTTGTATGTAGGTATATGTATAATGACAAAATGTCTTCCTGCTCGCATCGTGAAGATAAATCTCCTTCATTATCAACAAATAAATAAAATTTCAAAACACAAACCAAAATATTCAAAAATCCACACCACTTGTTTATTTGCTTAATTTATTGATAGATACATACCTACATAGAAACATCCAATATATCTTACATCCAAAAATAGCTTCATTTTATAAAACGCACAAACGAAACAGGAACAAAAATAACGTCCGTTTTTCATTACAGCAGCCCACAAATGCGGTGTTAATTATATGGCTTCTGCTATTTTATGACAACAACAACAACAAAAACACTTGATATACTATACAAACTTTGTATAGATATATCTTTATTACTAGGTACATACATCTTTTGTGTACTTAAATTCGCTTAAAATTTATGACGTCAATGACGACGACAACAACGCCGAGGAGAACATCAGAAAATACTTTCACTTTTTTTGACCTTAAAAACGATCCAACAATTTAACACAATATTGTGGGGACTCAGTTTTTTTTTTTTTTGTTTTGCTAAGAAAGTTGAAAACTTACAAACAGAAAACATACATCTGTTCTTTTTATTCAAAGAAAAAATTAAACATAAAAATTATAATAAACAAAGACCAAAATATAATACGAATTTCATTCAAATTCAAGAATAAGAAAAGTACACAGAAAAAAAAACGTAGGTATTTTATTTTTAAAATGATGAAAATGCTGTACTTTATCCCGTCAGTAAAGTTGACAAAATAAATATATTAGATATTTACTTTTAAAGTTAAAATAACATCTTCAGCACAGTGGAGTGGTGGCATTTATTAAGCGAAAACCGTATTTTACCCTGCGCCTCCACAAGCAATAATTGACTTCAGAAAATCGGGCATTCAATGGAAATTTCCAATGCAGACCACAAATTTCATAAAATAAATTGTTTTATACAACCGATTTGAACAATATTTTCTTACCATCTCTGTGGCAATAAATGAAGAAAACAATTTGACATCTAATGTCAGTTATATTGATATTTTGTACTGCTTTTCACATTCACCTGTAGAGGTGGAATTCCAGGCCGAATTTTTTTTTTATGTTTTTATTCCATTTTAACTCCAATTCTATTGTGGAGGCGCAGGGTTAATAAAAGTTAAATTTACTTACCCAGCGGCTCCATTGGCAATAGTCGAGGCAATAAATTGCCAATTTCACTTACATTTCTTTGAATTCCGCCAACGGAGACGTTCTGACAAGGGCAATATTGCCCGGTAGTTGTAAGGCAATTATTGATTTCCATCCCCGAGTTAATACATTTGGACGTTTCACCTTTTTTGGACAATTAGCGAGTCAACTTATTGCCTTACATATTGCCAATGGAGCCGTTGGGTTAGTGAAATAATTGAATCGTAGGATTATTCCTACTTCACACGACAATGTACCGGACGATTTCTTTCTTATTTGGGTTTTATCGAACATTGAGGAGCAAGATCTTGATTCATTCACAAATCAAATAGCCGCGCCAAAATAGAGTTTGACATCGAAAAACATCGAAAAACATTTTTAGCATTAATTTAGAGAAGATGAGAGCAATAAATACATCCTTAATGTTTTTTAAATTTTTTAATAAATATTTCACATAATCACATTTTTAGTATGAATTTTGTCGGCTCCTGGAATTTACGCCAGAATTTTTTTTTTTTGAAAAAACGCGAGAAAATTTTTTCTGCTTCAAATTGGAAAAAGAAGCAGAATTTTTTGTGGAAAATAAGCCAGAAACGTTGGAAATTGTGCCAGACAGAAATGGAAAAAAAGCCAGAAAGCAAAATGGAAATTAGGCCAGAAAATCAGTTATATATTTTGGCCTAATTTCCTAATATCAATTTAGAATAAAGACCAGAAAATATTTTAATTTACTTCAAACAAGATATGTAGTTCCAAAAAATAAAATAAATAAATCGGGTGGTACAATGGCTCATGAAGAACCAGGGCCTAGTGACTAACAACTCGCAACCATTCCTGTGTGCGCCTTTCGACAGGAATGGAAGGGACCTACAATTTTATGCCGAATCCGAACGGCTAGACGAGAAGCACTCATTCGTGACAAGTGATACTCTTGGAGGATTTGTCAATTTCTCGCAAGAGGCAGTAGGCTTAAAAAAAAACTTTAGTTTTTTAGGTGGACGAGGCTGGGAAGCGATCCCAGACCTCCAGCGTGACAGTCGAACGCACTAACCATTACGCTACGGGCTACTACATGTAGTTCTATCACAACAGAAACCAACAGCCCCTGACATCGACAAGCGGGGGGGGGGGGGGACGCACTGCGACGCGGCCACGGCGCGGTTGCGGCGAGCCCGGTGCGACGCGGCGGATAGAACTGTCTACAATATTGACCAAGTAGAGAATTTAAAAATAAAATACAAACAATTTCTAAAGTTTTCAATTACGTTTTTATTTGTAACAATTTATTTAACAAAATACAAAAGAACAAAATACTTTTACCAAATGTAAACTTGCAACGTGTCTGCTACGATTTCCCGGCAGCATGGACATTTGTAGTTTTCGTGTGAATCTGCAATTGCTTGTTGTTATATCAATATTTTTTTTTATACAATTGTTTTTGTTCGAAAATATTCAAAAGATTACTGTTTTTTTTGCTTTCCACAAACAATTTCGTACTCATAATTTAGCATGTTACTTTTTTTCTTACAATGTCAATGATAAATGCGCGAAAGCAACTAAACAATAATTCTTAAAATAGAAGATAGAGACAAAGAATGTGCAGTAAATCTGTTTATTTATTACAACACTTTATACAAAATATAGTTTTCTGGCTTTTTTTCCAAAACATAAAGAGGAAAAAACGCCAGAAATTTAGTTTCTGGCTTTTTTCCAAATAATTTTATCTGGCATTTCTTCCATTTCTGTAAATGGAAAAAAACGCCAGAAAATTTGAAGCAAAAACTGCCTGAAAATCAGAAATTTTCTCAGAAAAGTTTGGGCTTTTTTCCTAGGAAAAGAATCCAGAATTTTGTATAAAGAATTTTCTGGCGTTTTTTCCAAAAAAAAAATCTGGCGTAATTTCCGCCGGGAGGAGTAATAATTTTTACATTATGAATTTCCAATCTAGCAAAAATCAAATTGACAGAACATTTACACACGCTTTTATTGTGAAATTTATTCCTACTCCCCAATAATTTGTATACAGAGATTTTACGTGGCTTTTCTTTTTTTTTTTATACATTCACCTTGATGGTAGTAGACGTTTTCCTTTGGAGGGGCCGAAGTACTTGTGAGTAGGATGAATTAACTTGCATCTGTATTCAAAAACACTCAATATAAAGATTCCAATCCTCGGCTGTCATTCCGGTTTACCTACAAGCTGCGGAAAACAGCTAGTGTACTAAATTCCGAACTCTTCCGTTTACACCGTGTTATATTGGTTATTTTACAACGATAAACAAAAAATTATAACGCGGAGGAGGACGGATGAGTTCGGAATATGGGTGCGTTTTTCGCGCATACTTTCTTAAATATAGAGCATCAACAGTTTCTATCTTTTCATAGACACAAAATGCAATTAGAAATACAAGAACGTAAAAAATGGGTTTTGGGAGATAAAACATACCATTAACATTTTTATATATTGTTTTTGGCTTGATTCATATACGCATACTAACGGCAAGACAACACTTATTCGTGTTTCAACTCGCATAATATTCATAAATAGATATGTATCGATTTTGTTTCTCATCAATGTGGTCAATGTTCATTGACAATGACATTGAAGACCATACGAACGATCAATTCTCACCACAAAATGGTTTTTTCAGCGATTATTGACAATAAATATTAGATCAGATGTATAGGGCCCTATACATCTGATAGCGAGCGGATTACTTTTAACTTGTCACTTTTTAAGGGACGGATAACTTTTTAACACACACGATTGTTATTTTCATGAGAACCGTTTCAACACAAGTGAAATCAGTGCCTAAAATTTCGATATTTAATTTACAAAGTCATTTAGTAAAAATTTTAAATTTTAAATAAATCATGTTAAATCTTTGTTGAGCAAATAGGTTCATGAGTCGAACCGGTGCGGCGGGCGGGCCCTCGTATTTCCATGTCCATGTTATTTACATATTTTTTGACACACATGAAAATAGCTACAGATTTGATTTCCACCTCATAACAAAATATGTACCATCATTGGCATTTTAAAATCTGCTGTCAACACCTCATAGATTTAAAGATTCGATAAACCTTCAATGGAAACATAGTTCCTTTTCCTACATATTATGAAATCCCTTAAAAATAGCAGGCTATTAATGCTGGATTTACATGTATCTTCGTCTGTAAATATGATGAAAAGTAGAGCGGGACAAATGTATGCCAAAACTCCGAGCGTGTGAAAGAGAACCATCAAGAAGATGAACATGTTCGTCTTCATGTCTGCATTATGGCACTTCCTATAATCTGCATGAACGAAGATCTTCTGCATTTTGGTGTTCCTTCTCTATCCAATAAATGTATGCAAATTTGAATTTTGCATCCCCTTTTTTTACTTGCGAATACGTAGTATAGGGCAAGTTTAGGATTCGTGCAAAATTATTTTCCCTAACATTACGATGTTGGAGAACGCGAAAAAAGTAGGTTTCGCAATTCTGTCTGTCTGTCCGTCTGTCTGTCCGTCTGTCTGTATGTACCTTTCTTCAAACTTTGGACTTAAGGTTCTTATGGGATTCCCTAGAGGGGAAATTGAATTTTTGAAATTAACGGTACCCACAATACAACCAATATACAAAAATTGATTTATTTCAAAAACGGCTCTTAATATTTTGAAAAAAAAATTACTAGCTTCTTTAATTACAACAATTAATATTTTGGTGCCAAATTTTTTTTTTTATAACGGTTTTTAAAGGTACTTGTCATACAACCGATTTTTTGGTTTTCAAATTTCTCGTTAACGGCTACGCTGATTTCAACCAAATTTTTTATGTAAGAGGCCCTTTACAAATGAACAATTTTGCATATATAATTTTTCAACAAAATTATTTTTGGATTTTTAAAAAAATATTGAAATTTTTTTTTTTGAAAATTCGATATCTTGAAAACGGTTCGATGAATATTTTTTAATTTTGTATAAAATTGTATTTTATTTAATTCTAAAAGTTGGCATACCAAATTTTATTTTTAAAAATGTTCAAGAATTTTTATATACATATACAAAATTAATTTTTAAGAAAACCGCTCGAACGATTTTTTTTTTTTTTTTTTTTTCAAAAATTCATATTTATCAAACAAAACAGATGGCATACATTTTTCTATGCTCTATATCTGTTTTAGCTATAAAAAAAAAACAAATTTATAATAATTTATGGTAATAATTTATATTTTAAATTGTTTTTAAAACTTTTTTAATGATATCATAATGTTATATAGATTCACTACAAATGCACATTGTCAATTTTAAGCTACGTTCAAGTTGTTAGCTACAAGAGCAAGTTTGTGCGTTCCAGTCGTGCCCATTTTTTTTTTTTTTGCAGAAGTCAGACGAAGATACATGTAATGCTGGATTTACATGTATCAATCTTCGTCTGCAAATATGTAGAAAAATAGAGCGGGATAGATGTATGCCAGAAACCCGAGCGTATGAAAGAGAACCATCAAGAAGATGGACATGTTTTTCTTCATATCTGCATTATGGCACTTCCTATAATCTGCATGTACGAAGATCTTCTTCATTTTGGTGCTCTCTCTCTATCCAACAAATGTAAGTTTTAATTTTGCATCCCCTTTTTTTGCAGAAGTCAGACGAAGATACATCCACATGATGGTGGATTTACTTGTATCTTCTATATTTTGGGTAGTAGCCCGTTGCGTAATGGTTAGTGCGTTCAACTGTCACGCTGGAGGTCTGGGTTCGCTTCCCAGCCTCGTCCACCTAAAAACTAAAGTTTTTTTTCAGGGCTACTGCCTCTTGCGAGGAAATGACAAATCCTCTAAGAGTATCACTTGTCATGAATAAGTGCTTCTCGTCTAGCCGTTCTTCTGAACCGTTCATCTTCATGAGCCGTTGTGCCACCCGATTTATTTATTTTATTTTTCTGTATTTTGGTGTTCCCTCTCTATCGAACAAATGTACATTTTAATTTTGCATCCCCTTTGCAGAAGTCGGATGAAGATACATGTAAATCCACCATATATCACCGCATCATAATATTGCAGTTAAATCATTGTTTTTGGTCTCTTAATTGTCTTGCATAATAATTAAATGTAATTAAAACGTATCCAAAGTTCACTAAAACAAACATATAGGTAGCTATCTACACAGTCGTTGCGTCACAGATAAGCCCTTTGTTTGATGCAAAATGTTCTTTTTCTGTATTTGCTCGCTAATCCCTAGAAGTTAAAAAATGTATCATAGGTATACATAACCACATACATATGTGTGATGCTCGACTATAATACTAACCGCATGATTCATCCCAATGTAAATGTATATTTTCCTTCCTTTCATTGGACTTCAATGATTGTGGTTGCTCTCTCTCTCTCTTCTCCTTATGCCCTGCTCGTTTTTCATCGTTTTCTGTTTTAACTGACTTGTTATGTAAAACACCGGCACCTTGCACATATAAAACCAGTAAAGACTTAAAAGAACGAAATCCAACACCATATAGCTAAAATTCAAAAAAATAAAAAATTGGTGCTCAAGTTTGTGCACGTCGTAACATGTTGGTTGGCGAACTGTTCGTTTGTTGCTTGTTAAATGAATGCCTTTGCTAGTGCAGCGCAAAAACCATTCCCTTCCTTCTTTCACTGTAGTTTGACTTTCCTCCGCGCCAGGCTATGTGTCATGTCAGAGAATAAAAACTCAAAATGGAAACTATTTCCTCTTTTTTTAAATTTTTTTTTAGTTTTTGTCTGTTTGATTCATTCCTTCATCTTTGTGTAGCACCTCTTATCCCGGATTTAGATTTTAATTTTTTATATCTGACATCTGTACAACACACGCATTGCCAAGCCTCTATACAAAAAAAAAAAAAAAAAAAAAAAAAAAAACAGGAGCCCGCTCTTGAAGTTGTTCCTTTAACCAGATTCTTTCTTAGTTTTGCATTTTGTGTGTATTCCATGTGTCACTTGTTGTATAAGACCGAAACTCTTCAAAAAGAAAAAAAATAGTTTTCTTCTTTTGTAATAAAGAAGCACAAGTTCTGTGGTAAACTTCACATACTCCGCCCTGCCTTGCCTTGTTCTTTAAAACAAAAAAAAAAAATTAACACCTCTTTGTCTAAATTGAGTAGTTTTTGTTATTGAGCTCTTTTTTTAACGTATTTGGTACACGTATAATTTCTGCTTGATTACATGCAATCTGAACGTGGCTTTAAAACAGTAGGTAGCGACAAGAGAAAATGAAACCAAATGGAAAAATCAAAAAACACAAACTACAGTAGAGTCCTTCCTAGTAGGCCTAATAACTTGGTTTCATAAATGACAATTTGTATTATGTAGGCTTGCTTTTTCATATTGAAGATTATTGAAGAAGCTTAAATCAATATTTTCGAGGGCTATGTCCCTGAAAAAATCTGCAATATTGGGAAACGCGAATTGATATGTAGGTATATCTCTGAAAAAAAATTTATTCTAGAGGACAAAATTTTACCACTATTCATACATTTTATGTATGTAAATTTTGTTTGGCTAAATTTCCAATATTTTGACACAATTTTGAAGACGATGAGATATCGCAGTCCAAAGTCACAGCTCTAGAAATTTCGCGGCTTAGTCGGGTGTTTTTGTTAAGGATTAACTAAATCCCACTGTATTTATCTAATAGGTAGGTACTGCTTTTCCACCTGGCACTAAAGCCAGATTAAGCAAGATTTATTATCACAAATCCCCTTGATATCTCGACGCTTTATCATACACATTTTAATCTCCAGAATAAATCTCATTAAAATCTTAAAATAGTTTTTTCAAATCAAACAAACCTTTTTTCGGACAATACTTGTGGAACCGACCCATTTAAGCGCCATTTTTTTCGTTGACAGATGGAAATGTAAAAAAAGCTATCTATCTCACTTCCACTTCATATCAAAAAAGAAAAGAAACATAGATACACAAACAAATTTATTTCGCAGAAAAGAATTTAGTGATATTCAAAATATCAATAGTTTTACTAATCAAACTAACCTAATGCTATGTTCCTACTTATTTTAGATTTAATAAATCTATATGGTGTTTCAACCGCACAAAAAGATTTAAAAGAAGAAATACTTTCACTGCAGCTTCCAAAATATAAATAATATTTGGTATAACATATTTTGTTAGAGGTTGAAGTGAGATAGATAGTTTCATTTTTGTGTAAATGCGATATGGAAGTAGGCCAATTCGAATTGTGGAACTATTTGTTTCATAAAGATTAAAAAAGATTTATTTCATATCTACAAGATTAGAAAACAAATTTATATTTTTAATCTTCGATATTTCAAAAAGATTACGGGTAAATATAATTAAATTTCAGCCTTTTCACACCCAACTATCGCGAAACTATCGGTTTTGGCTGTAAACCTAAATCGAAAACACAAGTTTTCCCATACATTATAGCTTAACCACAATTTTTTAAAAACCACAAGTTTAAAATAAAACCGGTCGAAAATATGTTGGATTTGCAAGATGAATTAAACAAACACATCCTGTGAAACATTCAGCGCTCTATTAAACGTCATATAAATTGCTGACGGGATGCTGCCAGGAAAAAATAATTTTTCTGCTGGAACACAAGAGACCGCGACGCGACGCAGTGTCGCGCATCCTTACTACTGCGTGAAATTCATCGGTTAAGAAATAAATTAAACATAACGAATCAGGATTCATTGCATTTATATTTCTAAATTCTAACATTTATGTATAATCTTTTAATTGCGCATAAAACATTTGATGTTTGCCCTTTACTGTGCCACTGGAAATTTTCAAAGTGGCGCGGCCCTTCCTCGAGACTATTGCGTTCAAGCGTGAACGCATTTCAAGTTTACGCAAACTAATTGCCGAAAAACCCGTTTTGGGTTTGGTGTGAAAAAGCTATAAGGTATGTATGTAGGTATCAGTTAATTTATTATCGAAATGAACGAATTCGTTCAAAAATTTTCCATCGACATGTCAATTTTGTCTCAAATATACTCGTACACTACAAATTAGAAACGTCAAAGTTCAATCAGAAAAAGTCTTGACATTTTCATTCACCCCAGATGTCGAAAAGACGAAAGCCGAAACGAACGCAAAAATCGAATCGTGTCTTTCACTTCAAAAAAAATCTGCTGTAAAATTTTATCTTATGATGGTGTTCACATTGGACTGACTCTTCCGACTATTTTTGACTTCTCTGAAATTTATCTCACTCCCACTTCATAGTTAGAAAGGGAGAAAAGTAGTAAATTTTTAAAAAAAATTAAAAATGTGTGGTTTTTTTTTACGTTCTCTTCTGTAAATTCGGAGGAGTCAGTCCAATGTGAACACCGTGAATTGCAAGTCTGATGATTAAATACCACAGTGAAATGATAAAGGCAATATTTCGATTTGCTTAGCCAAAATAATAATTGTTGTAGTGAAATATTTGGCGAAGTATTCACACTTTCTTCGCATAGAGTATAATATTCGAGTGCTTTCTGACGTTAATGTCTCAAATGAACCAAAAGTAGCTTGAATAAAGAGAAGCCAGCCATATTGCAGTTAAGTGAAATGGGTCATCTTTCCCTTTTTTCATTACTTCTACACCAAATGTCAGTTTTGCTTAAAGTCCCAACCTTAAAAACGTTATTAATTTTAGCAAACTGTTTGTCGGTAGCTACCTTTAGGTTCTAAGACCAAAGTCTATTTTCTTCATAATATGATCCCTATAACTCTATTTTGGCAAATATGTACATTCCTAACAGCTTTAGAAGACTTTTACTGTGTGTAAAAATATAAAAAAAAAGTACACTCGTAACAATGACTGCCGGCAGTTGATTGTTTTTATATCATTTTTTTTTCTTTCTTCATGCTTTTGCATTTTTCGTATGCATTCTGGAATGAAATAGAAAACTTCAACAAAATCAACGAACACAAAAAACCAGCCTTCCGGAAATGAGCTATTAAACGATTTGACAAACAAGAAAAAAAAAGAAAACATGCATCGAAGGAGATTGTTGTTATACTGTGGTAGTTATATGTGCAGCAGTATTTCTTACTAGATGCTTAATGATTGTGCAGTTTTCTTTCTAATTTATCCTTTTGTATAGCTGATGGCTTTTTTGATCACCTGCTAAAAATTCAACTTTCGAGACAGTTTTTTTTTTTTTGTTGTTGCTGTTTATGTTTGCATTTTAAGATAGGTAAACGAAATGTTGAAATTGAGGTGCAACAAGTGAAATTTGATTTTCTTAAAGATGTATGCCAATGGAAATTTTTCAATGGATTTTTACAAGATGATAAAATATCTTTGCGGGTATCCTCCCCCATCTAGGTGCGTTCGTTCTCTACGAGCCGCTCTGTGGTAAGCTATATAAACTGACCGAAATCGGTTTGTCACATGTCAAATATTTAGCTATAATGTTTTTCATGGTTATTAGGAAATGTTTTGTACAACAAAAGATAAATATAAAATTAAAAAAAAAAAGATATTGCATGGTTGAAATTTGAATTTTAAGCCCAGTTTACAGTCCGCGTACTTAAGAATTTTCGACTTACCGTTTGCACACAATGCGTCGCGAAAAAAATCGCTGTAGCACAAGCTGTCACTAAAATCGCTCACTGTGTAGTAAAGGTCGTCCACAATAATGTAACGCAGCAAGAACTTAGCTGTCATTGTTTTGACAGATTTGTGTTTAGGATGGGTGTGTTCAAATATTTGGAACTGCAATTTGTTTCAAGGTGTGTTCCATACGTTGCATGTTGTGTTCGTTTCTATTACAAATGCGAGACTATAATGTTTGAATACGATAAAGATGGTGAAAAAATAAATAAATAAATTGGTGACACAACAGCTCGTGACGAACCAGGGCCTAGTGACTTACAACTCGCAACCATTCCTGTGTGCGCGTGTCGACAGGAATGGAAAGTGCCGCATCCGAACGGCTAGACGAGAAGCACTTGTTCATGACAAGTGATACTCTTGGACGATTTGTCAATTCCTCGCAAGAGGCAGTAGCCCCGAAAAAAACTTTTTAGTTCTTTAGGTGGACGAGGCTAGGAAGTGAACCCAGCCCTCCAGCGTGACAGTCCATCGCACAAACCATTACGCTACGGGCTACAACTTAGAGCTAGGAATTAGAACTCTATTAGAAAACCCAAAATATGCCGGTGTTTGACACAACAGAAAACAAACAAACAAAACTCAACATGGCAGATCACAACACAGAATTTTTTTTATTGAAATAATAGCAACAAATATGTAATATTTTATGGGATTCAACAAATAATTGGTAATTTCAGATTTCATTAAAAAATTGTGTATGTGAAATTGCGCAACTTTGGAACATTTTGCTGAAATCATCTTCAAAATTGCACAATTTCCCACATACACATGACACAATTTCAAAATTATCTCAAATCACCTTATTTTCAATGAAATTGATTACGAAATTGTGTTTTATACCAGTTTATAACAGTTTTTCGATAAAGTTAACAAACAGATCTAACGAAAATTCGAGCAAATATTTACTTACTTACTTACTTAGGTCCTCGGACCTATTACGTCCGTGATATTTCCCTTACGGGACATAGGGCCTCCACTACACCTACGCGCCATCGTGTACGATTTCTTGAAATGTATTTCAGCTCTCTCCAACTTTTCCCCAGTCGTGCCGATTCCTGTTCGACCGTTCTTCGCCATGTACTTCTAGGCCGGCCCACTTGTCTTCCCTCCTGTGTGAGCGGGTTCCACTGCATTGCTTGAGATGCAATGCACCGATCGCCTTTTCGAAGCGTATGGCCAATCCACTGCCACTTTCTTCTTCGTATAATGGAGTCTATGGGCTCCTGACCCGTTCTCGCATGAAGTTCGGCATTGGAGATACGGTTGGGCCAGAAAATCCTCAAGATGTTTCGTAGACATCTATTAACGAAGGTTTGCAGCTTTCTAGTGACAGTTTCAGTGACTTTCCAAGTGCTGCAGCCGTAAAGCAGAACGGATTCAACATTGGAGCGGAACAGTCGTAGCTTGGTCTTTAAGCTAAAAGAGTTGTTTCTCCATATTTTGGACAGCATTCCGAACGCAGCCTTTGCTTTTCTGATTCGGCTGTTTACGTCCAGTTCAGTTCCGCCACCCGTAGAGACAATACTCCCAAGATATTGGAAATCCTGTACCATCTCTACGGGTTGTCCAGAAATATTTACTTGGATTGATGAGGAAGTTCCAAGGCTGATCCTTTTAGTTTTTGCCGAGTTGATCTTAAGCCCTACGATTTCTGCTTCTCTCTCCACCCTTGTTGTCATTTGATGGAGATCCATGATCCTATGAGAGAGTAAGCATACGTCGTCCGCGTAGTCCAGATGTTTGAGGTGAGATTGCAGAGTCCACTGAATTCCTCCATTTCCATTTGACAAAGCTGCGTGCAGTACGTCACTTACCACCAACAGGAACAGTATTGGTGACAGTATACAGCCTTGCCTAACTCCACTTTGGATTTCAAACTCCTCTGACAGCCTATCTTTGTGCAAAACGTGACACCTGGATCCATCATATGTAGCCTTGATAATAGCAATCAATTTATCTGGGATGCCCCTCCTGTGCAAAGCAAGCCAAATAAATTCTCTATTGACACTGTCGAACGCCTTTTCAAAATCGATGAGCAAATATTTGCTGTCAGTTTATGTTTACCTTCGAAAATTATTTTGTTGTTTTTGTATTTCTATCCGTAGTATTGTTCAGAATCGTGTTAATAAAGGGATTTCTTATATTTGTAAGTCAATTAAAATACTCATTGTCACAATAAAATCGAGAGGTAGAGCCATACAATATTTTCTAGATGCTTGGAAGAAACACCAATAACATTACGGAAAAAGTCACACAAAATTTATCAATTGTAGTGTGGGGCCTTTGGGTGTTTTTGAAATTGAGTTCATGAAATTGCGCGATTTCAAGCTCAGTGGGAGCATTGTATAAGTAACTACCCCCTGTTAATGTGACGTATTGAAGGGAGCCTATAATTCGCATTGAACACTTTGCTCAGTGGAGTTTGAGTCGAAATGTTGCTCTTCTAAATCCAACTCGATCTTTTGATTTTGTACAATAATAGGGTTATAAATCTGCCCATTTGATTTGAAAAGAAAAAAACTGCTGTTTCGAGTGATCAAAATAAAAAAAAATGGATTTATTTTATCAATGGAAGACCCATAACATAAAATATCAAGTGTGTCAGTCCAATGTGAAGTCCTTCAAGAGGAAACTTCACGAATCTTTCAATGCCAAAAGTGACAGATGGCACTAGAGTTAACTAACTTAATTTGCTGAGTTAACTTCGGTTTCACTTTTACCCCGGCATTGAAAAACTGACCCTAGCAAATCAAGTCCTTAATTCATTTTCCCAGTACACCTCTCTATGTATAGTAAATTTATTTCAACAAAATAGAAATTATTGATAGTAATATGTTTTAGAAACAGTGTCTTAATTTAATCCACGAAAGTTTAAAAATTTCAATATTAAGGCCGTGTGTCAATTGCGTTAAAATTTTGGTTAAATTTGATCCCAGTTAAACTTGATCCGTTTTTCTAGGGGTGAATAAAATTGAAGGGTTTTGCTGTGTCATTTGCATTAAATGGAATTTTTTAAAACATACATTTCCCATCGACGTTCCTTGCGTTAATGAACCTATCCAAGACGGTGGATACCTTGATTTGTTGTTGCAATAGTGGCAGTCATGATGAACCTAATATACCTGGACTGCTAGTCGATCGTCATTCTCATTTGTTAAGCATGACACACAAGACGTCATATTCAACTTTTAGTTTGCATTAGAATAATTTTGCATTTGAGTGTGAATATGTTTCTTTATTCATTTTATATATTCAAAATATTTGGAATAAGAATTTTGTGTTTCCTTATTCAATAAAATACTCGCGATAAACCATTATTGTCGATTTTGTATTTATTCCAAATAATTGGAGTGGATTTTTCATTCCAACTGAAGTGCGGAGTCAAAGGAATACCAAGACAAAAAACTCAATGCTCATGCGGTCCCCCATCTAAGTACTAACCGCGCCCAAAGATGCTTGATTTCGGTGATCGAACGACAACCTGTTTTTGTTTTTTAAATCGATATTTTCCGTAATGTCTTTCGCCAAAAGGCAACGAAACCTTTATTATATAAACAAAAAAAAAAAAATAATTGTCGTTACTTTTGAGAGGCAAGAACGATAAATGAAAGCATGGTAGTACTATTTATCGATACCAACAAGGGGAAGCATTTTAAATTGCCGCCTTTCAAGGTATAAATTTTCTTCCTGTGCATCATCTTCGCTGCTCCAAAAAGATGACGCCCAATTCTCTCAGAAAAAGGTACACGAAACATTTTTTATTATATTATTTCAATTAAAACAGATCACTATTTTTATTTGATTATTATTTATTTTAAGATTTTTTCCTTTCGAAGTCAAAAGCGCAGAGTTTACACAACTAAATATCATGAACGAATAAACAGAAATGATTAAAACTCCCAAGTTTACTCACTAACTTCTACTATTTCGTTGATCAACTCTAGAGTTGAAAATCTAAAGTTGAAAACGTAAACTTCGAGTGAAAAAAACTATTTCTCAAGTTGACTGTAAAAATCCCAAAGTTATGTTTAACTTTGAGTGAATAAATTAGGCCTAAGTCGTTTATTGCCGCTAGTGTATCGATTTTTTTTAATAAAGGGAACCATCGTGATTTTGGCTCCTAGCAGTCCAGGTATAAAAAGTCGATGGTGTTAGTAATGTGCAAGAAGCTTAATACAAACGTCAAAATTTATCCACTAGTTAAAATTTAAAGGAGCTCCTGAGCAGGTTAAATTTTGACGACTGTATTCACCTCAGTCATGTCAAAATTTAGCCATGGGATCAAATTTAACGCACTTTAAACGCAATTGACACTCGGCCTAAAAAAAGGTTGATACCGAAGAAAAGTGTTCCTATAATTTATTTTTTATTTAAGTTTTATTTTCTGGTACACCCTGTTGATAGCCACTCATGAATGTTTGATTATGCTCATACATTAAAAAAGAATACAAACAAATGCAAATATATCTCATGGCTGTTTTCTTAGTCATCATCGATCGGCCATTGGTATATTGGCCCCGAGGCCGAGGTATATAGTGAGTTAAAACTGATGGTTAATGCATTCATATTCGTAGATTAACACATGTATATAGATATTAACTGCCATCCTCATCATCGGTGCGGTTTTTTAGCGTCGAAATTTCGCATTCGAATAACTTAATCGTAAAAAAATGACTCATCCGGTCAGTTATCATAACGACAAACCTGATTACTGACCAGTTTGTGTGTTTCTGTCTATTTTGTTGTCTTATTATTTTTGTTTTGTTTTTCTGCTTTAACGTTTATTTTATCTGATATAGTTAACTCATATGCATGTTTGTATGTTAACATTTATACAGCTACATATATTAAATCTTCAATGAATTAATTCTTTATATAGGGGAACTTGGGGCGAAAACTTACACATTTAGCCTTATCGCCAATTCCGGTGGAGATTTCGCTCTTGAACTTTATCTTATGCCCATCAGGAGTCAAATACCTCCTCCAACTAAATAAAACTAATTTTCTTTCCAGGTGTATGACATCGATTTTCCCCCGGGAAATAGATTAACCTTACTTATTTTCGAAAATTTTAAATGAATGGATAACAAATTGGATGTGCAATAGGGTGGCGCTTATTTTGGCAAAGTTTTCTCCTTTATCGAAGCCCTAAGCGGGGGATTTTAATGCAAACAATTCTAGTTGGCTTCGGTTTATTCGCCTGGTAACACACGAATGAAGGTCTGTTGTAAGTAAGTAAGTTTCCAAAGTTACAAACTCTACTGAGGAAAACCGGAATAAGTTTCAACAAGCCAGGAAGACCTGTAACGCTCATATTCGGCGCACCAAATTTTTGCCTTCACCAAAAATCAAGGCAAAAAATACTGCAATATCCCAATAGTAGTAAACTTTTTTTTGTAACTTGTAAACAAAATTAGAAACACTTTTTCGTCTTCGATTCCAACACTCGTCTTCAACGACATACCTGCTGTCAGTGGGCAAGATAAAGCCAATTTGCTTGCGGCACAGTTTGCTGTTCATTCGACGCTGCCAGTAAGTGCTATGACTCCTTCTGTACTTGAGAGCGTGAACGATTTTATGGGACAAATCTTCTTTCGCACTCGTGCAGTTGCCAGATTTCTAAAAGACCTCGACATACACAAATCCGCTTGCCCAGATAGCAGCCCTCCCATGTTTTAAGAGGTGTTCTTCAAAGCTGACAAAACCACTTCGTAAGCTTTTTTATCTGTCTTATTCTACTGGTCTTTTTCCGAATTAATGGAAAACAGCATTTGTGCAGCCTGTCCCTAAAAAAGGCGTATCTTCTTTTTCACCCGCAAACTATCGGCCAATTGCAATAACGAACAAATCTTACAGTCGTTTTGGAGAAAGTAATAATATTGCACTTGATATTTCAAAAGCGTTTAATAGAGTTTGGTATCAGGCTCTCTTATCGAAAATGCCCGCATTTGGTATCGACGAATCTCTTCTTGGTTGGATTAAGTCTGAAATTCACAAAATAAATGCTGTTGTGCCCCAGGGCTCCGTTTTTATCTCCGACTCTCTTCCTCATATATATTAATGATCTTCTTTCTTAAATCTTCTTATCCATTGAACTGTTTTGCTGACGACAGTAACCTCAACGTTACATGTTCGTTTCAAGATTCACATCCATGTCCTTCGGATGTGGAACTTCAACGGCATCGTATGATAAGCTCATTAAATTATGATCTCGACAGCATTATCCAATGGGGAATTGAATACCGAGTGGAATTGAATGCTTCAAAAACTCAATTCTGTCTCTTGTTGTTAAAGCGAAACCCACCCCTGTGGAATGATCACATATTTGACGTCGTTAAAAATGCTGCTAAATGTTTAGGTTTTCTTCGGCGATACAAGAAATTTGTCTACCCTCCTGATCTGGCTGTAATCTTTAAAGCATTTTTACGTCCGAAACTTGAGTACAATTCTCATATTTGCGCAGGTGCCCCAATAACACACTTCTTTCAGGACTTCCCCTGAATGAATGAGTGAATTTACGTTTTTTTTTTTTTGCAAAATTGTTTTTTTTTTTTTCCAAAATTTTGGTTTACATATTTAAACTTTTAAACAAAATAAAAACATTATCTGAACCGGTTTCGAGAATATACAATCTAAATATAACCGTTTTTCGACAGCAAATCAAAAAAAAATACTAAAACGTAGCGTTTTTGTTATCAAAACCATCGGAACCGTTTTTATGATAAGATTTTCGTTTTTGGCTAAAAAAAAAAATTTGAGCAGGTATTTTTGATCAAAAAAAAGCGTGGAAATATTACCCAAAAAGAAAACACCAAGTTTAAAGAAAATCCAGCCACCCGTTTAAGTTGTAGCAGCGGGGTCAGACATACAGAATTTCGAGACCAACTTTGTTCATCTTCCCTATCAACGTTAAAGCAAACCGCGCAGAAAAACAATCTAGTTTTTGACAAGGCGTTACAGAGTTTAACATAGATTCTGGCAAGGGGCTAGGA
Organism: Melangyna quadrimaculata; assembly: GCA_949320155.1. NCBI lineage: Eukaryota > Metazoa > Arthropoda > Insecta > Diptera > Syrphidae > Melangyna > Melangyna quadrimaculata. The sequence continues at coordinate 201,004,914 of OX439483.1, read as the reverse complement.
AGGGTTAGCAAACGCTAGAACAAGGGCCTTGGCAGTTATGAACACTTTTGCCTCGTCAGACAAAAAACAAAAAAAAATTAAAAAAAGGTGGCTTATGTGGGACTTGATCTCGCAATCTTCTGCTTGTCTGTCAAATGCACTGCCCACTGGGCTATGTCGAAAGTGAATAAGTTTCAATGCTAATTTTGCATACCATATTGCATAACAAATACATACAGAATAGCACAGGATTTTGTGTACTTGGTTTTTAGGTAGAACAATCTTTTTCCTGACTGAACATAACATACAGATGTCTGTGTGAAGTGTGATATGAAAGAGAAGACAAAGGAAAGAGAGAAAAAAGTGTCGTATGATACTGAAATTGAAGGGTGCTTCTAAAATTTTAGTTTTTGGTGTACAAGAGACGTTCATGATGATATCCCGAAACATGTTCAACAAGTTTTTACTAGGGAGGGCCTCATGAGTGCTTGAAATGTTTCCCTCGTCTAAATTGTTGGTACTGAAATCCGGCAAGGGCTTGCCAAGTATCTGCCAAGTTTTCCTCGTCTAGATTTACCCTACTAAAAACTTACTAGGACCTCGTCCAAACTGGACAGAAACTTGGCATTTTTCCAGCCGGGAAGTTCTATACAAATCTCGAATTCCATATTTCTTTTACGAATCCCTAACTTGCAATAACAAACCTTTATAATATAGTACATATTTTTTTTTTCCCCAAGTAAAAAAGTATTTTGAGCAACCTCATGTATAGTTTAGTCTTATATTCCCTTAATTAAAATGCTTCTATGTACATTTTACACATGTATAAGCTGTTTTAATTCCAAATATCTCACACATTCAATGAAGCTTTGATGTTATAAACTCAATTACATGTTGTAATTCTTTTAATTATTGTTTGAATTTTCTGTTCAAAAAAAAAAAAAAAAAATATGTATAAATGTACAAGTACACTTGTACGTATTACAAAAAAAAATATCCAATGACACACTTAAATTTGTTAGCCAGTGTTAGAACAACACAAGGCAAAATTAAATTAATATTTGATTGGTTTTCTTGAAGAAAGTTAAAAATAAAAATCTCCACCGTGAACCTCAAGGGACTTATATTATAGGACACGACATGGATGGACAAAATTCGTTTTTCTTTGTATGTAATCCACCTCTCGAGGTTTACGTTGATGCATCTACCATCATACATACCCGGGACTGTTTTAAGTGGTAGTTGTTATGTTTTCTGGTAGTCGATATTTGAAATTTTTAGTTCTAAATCACATTTCTGGTAGTTACTTAACACTCAGCCCTTTCTTCGACCAGTTCAACACAAAGTACTTCAACGAATGTCAATTTTGAATCATAGTGTAGGTTCGAGTATTTTACTATTTTCACATTTTATTTTGTTTTTCCCTCTCTATAACAGTTATTCCAATTTTTTTTTGTGAATTCCCTTAAAAAAACTGAATTTAAAAATATATTAAAAAAATTTAAATTATAATTTATTTCGATTTTTAAAGTTATTAAATACTTTTAATATTTTACATTTTCTCTCTTATTTTTTCTCCCTCAATTTTCACCAGTTTTTGTTGTCTTTTTTTATTGATTATATTTTGTAAAATCGAAATAAATTATTTCTAATTTGTTTTTATTAATTTTTTGAATGCAGTTTTTCCAAAAAAAAAAAAAAAATTAAACTGCTGGAGATCGAGGGAGAACAAAATAAGAGACAAAATGTAAAATATTACAGTATTTAATAACTTTAAAAATCTTTCCTTTCCTTCTATTCGTTCTAACTAGTGCCGTGCATTGCATTTAAAAGACCTTAGTACATTTAATTTAATACATTTTTAAATGCAGCTTTTTAAAGGACCAATAAATCAATCAGAATTCACAAAAAAATTTAGAATAACTGTTATAGTTGGAGAGAAAAAAAAAATAAAATGTAAAAGGTGTAAAATTCCCATTCAAATTTGTATGGGAAAAGTATGACCTTAAAGGGAGGGGTTAATGACTTCGGATCAATTTTTTTTTTTGTCAATAATTTTTTCTTAAGGCAGAAACTTTCGATTGACGGGGTGTGCTATGCAAAAAAATGAGTTTGGGAAATAACGGACACCCTAATCTATAGGTACTTACATTATGTACTGTACAGCCATAGCTGCTAGTTTCATTTTTTTTTTGGCACATGACTTAAATTAATTAATTAAGTTGTATAATTTTAATAATTTGCGCGTGTGAAGAAAAACTTAACATTTTTGAAGCAATTTTCTACCAACTCGAGAATCTTCTTTCTTTTATTTAATATCCAAATTATACTCATTAAATAATTTGAATAGGTAACATTAGGTAAACTACAACATTTGAAATATATTTAATACAATATTTTCCACATTTATTTGTATTAAATAAATTCTAGTTGTTAGCTACAAGACAAAGTTAGTGCGATCAAGTCGTGCATATTTTTTTTTTATCTACTTGGACTTGGTAATCGTATTTTGAAAGATTTATTTATTTATAAATAATCGGAGCTTTTTCATTAATAGTGTCAACTTTCAAGTATATGAAACTATGTATACACACCAGCAGCTCGCAATGCCTAATCTTATATGAAAAATAAACAAAATAATGGTTCTTTTGATGACTTCCGTTATCAATCGATTATAATAAACAGATTAAAATATACATATACAAAACCTCTACACTTTTTCTTGGAGATTTCATTACGACACGGCCGCAGCCGGCCTGTATCCTGTCCTTTATTGTCGTCGACGACGACGACCAACGTGTAATATTAAGCTATTAACATACAAATACGAAATATAATTTTTTTTGTATCTACACATCACAATTTTTGGGCTTTTTGTTTGGTTATTTATAGAAAAAGAACTCTTCTCTCATCGAAAGTTGAACAAAATGACATAATACAAAATTCACATTGACGATGAGTGGGTTGTTGTATCTATAATAATCGGAAGATAATTATAGTTTACCTATAATAAAAAAAAAAAAAATAGAAACAAATGATTCTAATCATTTTTCTCTCAAGCACACATTATTATTATGTGTAATAATAAGTAAATACATATAAATTGGGCGGTGGGTGGTTTCATGGCTATAATAACAACATCATGGAGGTTAACCTAGTTGCATTTCATAGATACTTACACACAATACAGAATATCATTTCTATTTTTCGCAATGTTCCATAATTATTTTATCACCAGTCGGTTACTGAGGGAATTAGTTTTTTTTTTTAACGGCGGGTGAGAATTTACGTAGAATACATATTTTCTTTTAAATATCTATTTTACGCCGCGCTGCCGCCGCCGCCCGCCGGCCGTCTAAATGACAATGATTAAATGTCTTTTGGCTGAAAATATTTTTTTTTATATATGTAGGTATAATTGAAACATGCTACTAGTAAGATGCCGGAAAGCAAGTACGTCAACGAAGTGGGCATTTGAGTTAAACACAGACAAAATTGAATACCAGACGAGTCATTTTGACAGCGACATGACTGACTATACCAAAATTAAGTGAAACAATAAAAAATAAGTATATTTTGTATTTGCTTAGTTAAATTGATAAACTGATTAAAAGATTTGAAAAAAATAGAAATTATTGTCGTCAAGGGGTATAATTAGGAACTATACTATTAATTTAATTAAAAAGTACAAGTGACCTCAGCTCCAGAAATAATTGTGTTTCGTCCAGGTATAACACTGGGCTCTTCAGTCAGTCTGTTATAACTTCCTAAGACACAAGTTTTGGTCGATGTTTACCGACTCTAATAAAAATCGTAGCAGGAAGATCATGCTTATTTTGAGATTCGCATTCGATCGAAAGTTAGTTGATTTCAAGAAAATTGCATTTTGAGATTCGATCGATTCGAAAGTTCATAGAATCAATCGAAAGTTCATTTGTTTTCGAAAACTAAGCAAACTTTGACTTTCGAATGATTTGAATTCAATGTCATTTTGGTGTCGATCAAATTTTTCCTGGTGAATATGTAGATAAAAAACATGCTAGTTTAAACAATTTGTATGAGATAATTAAATAAAATAAGTTATATTGACGAGAAATTTTTCTTGTAATTTTATAAAGGGAGCAATTGCATTCCAATTGTACTAAGAATAAACAAAAAGACGCCAAGTTAATGAAGGAGAATCCGGAGGTAGGTAAAGATTTTTCTGTAAACCGAACTAATACTGACCGGTTTTGGAGAGATGCAGCCTTGAAGCTCAAGCTATGTGCTTCCATCTAAAGGTGGTGCTTCCATTTCGTTAACGTTGGAAAATAACACCGATTTGACATTCTTGATTCCTTGGTTTTCTATAGTTCATGTAAAGTGTGACCGTATGTGTCAAATATATATAAAATTTTAAAGGGTTCAATATGACATGGAAATTTAAACAAAAATTGTTACCTTAGCTTACAAAATGTTAAAATTCATGTCTTGGATGTTTTTCTATCAGTAAGCTTTGCTTCACTTAATTTTTGCAATTAAGAAACTTGTTAATCTTATGACAAACTTTGAATTGAAAATAAGATTATTCGAAAAAAACAGTACATGGTCAAACTAAATCAAATAGAAATGCCAAATTATTGCAAACAGCTGTTCTCCAAAATAAGGTTACCTTAGGTTAATTTTCTGTAATGAATATTTTTCATTCGAATGTCAAAATAAAAAAAAGCTCATTCGAACGAATAGATCTAGTCACTCGAATTAAAGTTTCGTTTGAATCTCAAAATAGGCATGACTGTGAATTTTATTATTCTAGGCGATTTTTTTTTTTAATTCGTGCTCCCAAAAAATAATCAGCCGTGGTCAGTCATAAATGAATTATTAATTGAATCGCACGCTGTGTAGCGTGTGGTGCATGCCGGACGTCCTGCTGAAACCGCATGTCTTCAACATTAACATTTGAGGCAGAACAAAGTTAGTAATCATGTCTCTGTAACGCTCACCATTGACTGTATCGTTCTCACCAGCATAATTTTTGAAGACATATAGACCAATTATTGCACCAGCTCATGCTGTTTCGACAACTGCTTGTGCATTGTCATCGCTCCAAAGGCGGCTAATCTGTTTGTTGAAGCAGCAATAAAACCACAAGTGTGCTTCATCACTGAACAAAATTTTCAAATGAAATTCAAAATCAAGTGAAACAAATTTTCAAAAAAAAATAAATATTGTAGGAAAGATAGAAAATTTAATATGGACAAGTGGGGACAAATTAATTAATGAAATTTTACTGCTGGTATCGACGCAGAATTGTATCCTCAACAACATATCCAAAGTCTCCCAAAATCTCCGCATTGTTTTTTTTGTATAGACGCATTTAAAGAAGTGGAGAGGGGGAGGAGGCGGGAGTTTATCAAGCTGAACAAATTTGTTATAATACAATCTAATCATATGACATATGATTTTAGGGTGCTTATCAATGCTGATTCTAAAGAGACCAAAACTGAAAAGATACATGTATCCCGTAGAAAGTTAAAGTCCTTTTTATGGCATGATGACTTTTGTTTTAAGTACAACAAGTAAAATATTACCAAAAACCATTTTAAAATAATGGGATAATAAAGAAATTTATTGTAAATGTTTCATTTGGCATGTTTACCAAGAATCAAAAGAGTCGTCAAAAATATCTGTGGTTAAAGGGTGTTTTTTTTTTCGACGGAGAGATGCAAGTGAGTGACTATTACCATAACATCCATGATCAAATTCTGACACTTATGAAATTTTCTAAAAATATTAAATTAATATTGGAACCTAAGGATCAAAAGATTCCATACAAATATCTAAGGTCCAAGGGTGTTTTTGATGGTGTAATATTTGACCTGTTTAACGGAAAAAACAGTAATTTTTGCTTCAAAATTAATCTAACTTTTTTTAGGGTGCTTGTATCATATTGGCTTTTCTTTTATTAAACTCGGCGTTAAAAAATACCTTTAAATCATATATTATATGTCATAATATGTACTATCTCGATTATACGAAAATACAATTTTTCGTAAGACGTAACATTTTGCTCCGTATACTTACTTACTTACTTAGGTCCTCGGACCTATTACGTCCGTGATGTTTCCCTTACGGGACATAGGGCCTCCACTACACCTACGCGCCATCGTGTACGATTTCTTGAAATATATTTCAGCTCTCTCCAACTTTTCCCCAGTCGTGCCGATTCCTGTTCGACCGTTCTTCGCCATGTACTTCTAGGCCGGCCCACTTGTCTTCCCTCCTGTGTGAGCGGGTTCCACTGCATTGCTTGAGATGCAATGCACCGATCGCCTTTTCGAAGCGTATGGCCAATCCACTGCCACTTTCTTCTTCGTATAATGGAGTCTATGGGCTCCTGACCCGTTCTCGCATGAAGTTCGGCATTGGAGATACGGTTGGGCCAGAAAATCCTCAAGATGTTTCGTAGACATCTATTAACGAAGGTTTGCAGCTTTCTAGTGACAATTTCAGTGACTTTCAAGTGCTGCAGCCGTAAAGCAGAACGGATTCAACATTGGAGCGGAACAGTCGTAGCTTGGTCTTTAAGCTAAAAGAGTTGTTTCTCCATATTTTGGACAGCATTCCGAACGCAGCCTTTGCTTTTCTGATTCGGCTGTTTATGTCCAGTTCAGTTCCGCCACCCGTAGAGATAATACTCCCAAGATATTGGAAATCCTCTACCATCTCTACCGGTTGTCCAGAAATATTTACTTGGATTGATGAGGAAGTTCCAAGACTGATCCTTTTAGTTTTTGCCGAGTTGATCTTAAGCCCTACGATTTCTGCTTCTCTCTCCACCCTTGTTGTCATTTGATGGAGATCCATGATCCTATGAGAGAGTAAGCATACGTCGTCCGCGTAGTCCAGATGTTTGAGGTGAGATTGCAGAGTCCACTGAATTCCTCCATTTCCATTTGACAAAGCTGCGTGCAGTACGTCACTTATCACCAACAGGAACAGTATTGTTGACAGTATACAGCCTTGCCTAACTCCACTTTGGATTTCAAACTCCTCTGACAGCCTACCTTTGTGCAAAACGTGACACCTGGATCCATCATATGTAGCCTTGATAATAGCAATCAATTTATCTGGGATGCCCCTCCTGTGCAAAGCAAGCCAAATAAATTCTCTATTGACACTGTCGAACGCCTTTTCAAAATCGATGAACAGCAGGTGAAGTGGTGATCGATATTCAACGCACTGTTCGATGATGATCCTCAAGGTGTTGATGTGATCAACACAGGAAGATCCAGTGCGGAAACCTGCTTGTTCGGCGTCGAGTGTGTCTTCGAGGTGGTCTTTAATTCGGTCCAATATTATCCTTGCTATTATCTTGGCTACTGCAGGCAGAACGCATATTCCTCTCCAGTTTTCGCACTGTGTGAGATCTCCTTTCTTTGGGAGCTTGACAATCATTCCTTTTTTCCACTCTTCAGGAAAGCTCTCTGCTTCCCAAGCTCTCTTAATAAGTGGGTGCAGTAGCTCGCTCGATGTCGTTGGGGCTGCTCCTAAGAGCTCTGCAGGAATACCGTCAAGTCCAACCGCTTTGTTGTTCTTCAGTGCTTTGATGGCGGTGATAATTTCTTCTTTACTGGGGGGTACGGTGCGTATTCGGGAAATTGTTACTTCGGGTAGCTCAGTGGGAATAGGGTTCACTTCACTTGCGAAAACGCGGTTTAAAACCGCAGAAAAGTGTTCCCTCCACCTTATGAGCTGGTCCTCATCCGAAATTAGCAGGGATCCGTTTGTGTCTTTAACCAGGTGTTGTTTAGAGCTCTGGACACCAGTGAGCTCTTTGGTAATTCTGTAGACGGTCCTACTGTCACACCTACTAGCGGCTTCTTCTGCTTCTGTAGCCAGTGCGTTGATGTAGTTACGCTTATCACGTCGCACACTACGGTGAACTTCCCTCATCTTCATGCGGTACGTAGACTCAAGCTCGTTTCTCCCTGCTGCTGGGGTAGCTGCGATGCGAGCTTTAAGGTGTTTCCTTTCTTCGATCCTTGCCCAAGTTTCGTCGGAAAGCCAAGCACTATTTCTTCCTTGCGCCCGGCCGACTATACTTTCAGCACCGGATATGAACACATTTTTCACAGCACACCAATGATTTTCGATGGATCTGGTTTCCGTGCTGCTGATTGCGTTCAATCCTTGTGAAAGGTGGATCCTTTAGTCTATCTGTATTAAACTTGGGCATTCGAGTGTTTCCTTGGGATCTCCGAACTGCAGCTGTACGCAATCTTACGGTAGCAACCATCAGATGGTGGTCCCGGGCCATTCCCATGTCAGCACCTCTTCTGTTACGGACGTCCTGGAGACTGCTTCTAAAACGCCGGCTGATCGCGAAGTGGTCAATTTGGTTGGAAGTTGCTTGTCTGTCAGTCGACACCCAACTGACTTTGTGGCACGTCTTATGCTCGAACATGGTCCCTCCAATAACAAGGCCGTTGGCGTTGCAGAAATCGACAAATCGTTCGCCATTGTCGTTTCGGTTACCAACACCATGTTTTCCCATGACATGCCTTAGCCCAGTGTTGTCATTGCCAACCTTGGCATTTAAGTCTCCCATCACCATAACTATATCACCTCGTGGAACGCTATCATAAGCAGCACTCAGCCGGTTATAAAAGGCCTCCTTCCCCTCGTCAGAAGAGAGCAAAGTTGGGGCGTAACACTGTATGATGGTGACGCGACGTACTCTAGTCCGGAACCTGGCTTTCAGGATCCTGTCACCTAAAGGCTCCCAGGAAATTAGGCTTTTGAGAGCTGTTTTGGAAAGCAGCAATCCAACGCCAGATTCCCGAGCGCTTCCAGGTGTTTTTCCGGAATAGAATAGTACAGTGTTACGGGTTGGTGACTTGAACTTCCCCGAACCCAGCCATCTAACTTCACTTATCCCTAAGATGTCCATCCTATACCGCATGAATTCCTTCTCTAGTTGCAGGAATCTGGCATTCTGAGGACCTTCTTTTCCATTGTCAAGAATCGTCTTCACATTCCAGAAACCAATCTTTGTCCGGGTACAATAGCCAAAAGTCGTCAACGAGTTATCATTAATTATCCGAGGCGTAGTGTTGGTTTCGGTAGCGGGTTGATTTCAGTTACGGAGAATGCTAACCTCCGTAACCTATCCTAGAAAGCTAGGCCTTTTCGCACTTGTAATTTTAGCCTATTTATGTATATTGGGATACATAAATAGTTGCCCGGGGACCACCACGAGGAGGTAAAACAAGCACTTCATCGTGACTGATTGTTGCGCTACTGGCCCAGACCAAGTTCTGAGCAATCAATAGTTTCCCGATCAGGCACGATGCAGGTCGCTCCGTATAGTACAGGTCAAATAAAACTCTCTAAAAAAAATTCTTTAGATCAAGTTATTTTTATGGACTCTTTTGATACTTGGAAACTGCGACATATTAAATATTTTTTGCCAATTTCATCAGTGAAAACTTATTCATAGATGTTATGGTAATAATGACGCACTAACATCTCGCCCTTAAGAAAACACTCTTTAACCACATAAATTTTTGGGGACTCTTTTGATTCTTGGTAAACAGGACAAGTGGAACATTTATACCAAATTTCATTAATATCCCATTATGTAATGTTTTACTTGTTGTACTTACAAAAAAAAGTAATCATTCCATAAAAAGGACTTTAACTTTCTACAGGATACATGTATCTTTTCAGTTTTAGTCTCTTTAGAATCAGCGTTTTAAAGCACCCAAAAAACATGTGTCATATGAAAAGATTGTATTATAACACAATTTTCAGCTCGATAAATGATAGCCCTGAAAAAAAACTTTTTAGTTTTTAGGTTGACGAGGCTGGGAAGTGAACACATACCTCCAGCGTGACAGTCGAACGCACTTACCATTACGCTTCGGGCTACTACCACATTGCCCAAACAAACTAATCTCAAAACAACCGAGAGCTGTCAAATCCGCCCATATCCCCCCCCCCCACTTTCCTCTTAAACAAAAACACGCCTGGAACACAGATATTTTTGTGGACTCTTTTGGTTTTTCATTATAGTAAAGTCAACGTTCCCAACAAGTTTCATGAATTTAAGAATTTTTTCCATTTTGCACGGTATTGTGTTGTACACAACACCATTAGGTTACTCAGGTCAAAATACTTTTCGAGTACTTGATTACTCGGGGACCTAAGAATATACGGTAATTCGGGTACCCGATAATTTTCGAGTACCTAAGGGATAATCATCTAACTGAGTAACACTCGGCTACCCGCAAAAAGTAACCGTCTTAAATAGTGAAAGTTATGACTTTTCCAAGCAATTAATTAAATATCAGGAACGTTCGTTCAATAATACTAAACAATTTTTGTTCTAATTTTGTCGCTTATTTTGTCGACATGAGCTTAAGCAAAGATAATAAAAAACAATTTTCCCTCAATTATTTAACTATTGAGTATATTTTTAATTTGTTACTGATTACTTTTTTCTTTCCAAAGAAATTAATACAAGGAATCGAGAAAAAGTGAAGTTACGAAAAACAAATGTATTCATTATTAACACAAACTCCAAATCATTTGATTAAGGTCACATATTTTTGTGATAATAATGCGAAATCAATACATTATGTGATATTTTTTTTATTGTAAACAAATAATAAACATCTTTAAATGATAACGTAAGACACGAAACGAAATTGGGGGAATAGTGTTCAAATATCATTTATAAGAATTAAATAATCAAATAACGTATGTAGCAGGCACGAAGCCATGGGGAGGCTTGAGGGGGTCATTCTCCACTATGATTATGATGGATTAGAAAATCTCTCTTAATTTTCGCTCGTCAAAAATCCGGTTTTGTGGCTTTCGGTGACATTTGCAAACAAACATTCTGTAACCGATATGTCAAATTAAATTGAGGGAATAATTGTTGCGAAGATGATGTATTGAAATATTGCTAAGAAATCTGGGGTGGAATCGTCTAAGGTGATAGTTGATTATCAATTGTGGCGATCGTCGTTTTGAAGATAGCTGTCTCTATCACTTCTTAAGGCAAAAATAGGGACAGCAATCGTCAAAACTATGATCACCACAATTGATAATCAACTATCAACTTAGCCGATTCTACACCTGAATTTTTCGGGATTAAATTGTTTGCTATGGGAAAAGGGCCTTTAGGTGATATTTGGAACGAAATATTCTGTGTAGACCAAAATTTAGTTTGTTACTTATCTGTCAAGGTATGAACTGTCAAATTTCTTTAAAGGATGACTGCGATAATGATGGATTAAAAAATCTCTAAAAAGTCAGATTTAGAACCACATATTATTAAACAAAAAACCGAAATGTTTGATTTAGATGAAGGTTAACCCAGTGACTTTGAAGTGGCATAAAAGTCTGCCAATGCAGTGGTCAACGCATTGACAGTAATTTGATTTGACGATCGCACCACTTGACACAAAACTTGACGTCGTTTTGATTTAACGCGTCATTATTGTGTTCATAGTTTTATACTATTTGCTTATAGACTTGCACTTAAGATTTTAAAAAACTTTGTATAACCTCAATCAATTGTCATGGAGTGTGTTTGTTTTATACAACCAACAGCATTTACTCGTATAAGTGTTCCACAATCCTTTGAATACAGTTTTGAGGTTATGTTATTTATCTCTTTAAGAAAAAAGCGGAACTTCTACTTCTAGTTTTATGCTACAGAGTTATGTTCATTTTCCTGCTTCAGTTATAGTTGAACAAAAAAAAAAAAAAAAAAAAAAAAAAAAGGAACGGAAAGGAAACATCAGCAGACACATTTATGTGACCTAATTTCTTTACTTGGTTTTTGAAGTTTCCTTGGAAATATGTATGCATGTAGTTTTTTTTTTCTTACTTCGCTTCTGTTGAAATTAGTTTAATTTCATTTTTTTTTCTAACTCAGTGATTTTGATGGTATCTTCTTTTGTTAAAACATGGCAGTTTAGTAAGATTATAAAAATTGAATATATGTAAGTTAGGAGGACAATAGCTTGAGGTTATGGTGAATAAATTCAATTTGGTAGTCTTACGTGTCTGGGATGGTTTTATCTGAATTATTATTTTTTTCTGTATTATTTTAAAATAAACTATAGTGTTGGTGCTTTGGACATTTTTTTTAAAGACACGTGCTCGTGCAGTTTCTGTATTCATTTATTATTGCATATATTGATTTTACATTAAAACTTTAATTGTTTTATATGAGGCTTAAAAGTCTTTACTTCCATGAAATGCCGGCGCGTGTTTGTTACAAAGTAAACATAAGTGGATTTCCAGTCGCTTTGAATGCCATTTGTTCAGATGCACGGGCAGCTTTCACACTTCAAATTTCTCCACAGTATTTTTCATATTTTGGCTGTGACCAGGATATCCACAATCGTTTTTAGCGAGAAAATCGTTGGGAAATCTTGCTCTATTTTAAATTTTTTTTTAAGATAGAATAGATTTGGTTCAAAACCAAACGTCCAGCAGGATAGTCAATTGAACCAGCCATTACGGAAAGAGGTACACTGAGGGAAAAATGTATGTATGTACTCAGGACAAAAATGTTTTGACTCATAACTGTTTGTACTCATTACATTATGAAATCTATGCTGGGTACAAATGTACATCTTTAAGTATGATTCCGTGAACCCCTCGCATAAAGATCAGTTGGTTATCTATGAGAAGTAAGTAAAATTTTTATGCACCTATTAAATAAATTCTTATGTATGCATAATGAATTCATTACGTACATTTGTGCCCGTTATAGAGTTAGTACAGTTTTTTGTATATTTTTTGTACTCATTTTATAAATATATGTAAATGTTCCATGAATTAATCATATAATGTATACCTAAATATCCGTCGGTTATCTGTGATATGTAAATGATTATGTAATGAGTACATTTTTTCAGCGGTATTTTATGTACTCATTTGATTAATATTTAATTATAACATTAACAATATGTACTCGAAACCTTGATAATGTGTACTTATTACATTAATAATATGTACTTAATTTATAAATAATGTTTATTCATTTATTATAATATGTACTCATTACATACAAAATATGTACTCACTACATAAATATGAAATTGAGTACCAAGAGATTGTACTAATAACATGATATACTACTCCTAATGGAAAACAGTATGGCAGGGCAGAATTGTATGAACTTGCGGCCTTGTTTTAAAGTGATGCAAATGCTTCCGTTATATTTCTATCACCTATCATTTTCATTGCAATTCTTTGTATTTTATCTAATAGACTCGAGTGCATTATTGCCATCTTGGAGCAGCTTCCCAAATATGAGAATTTTACTCGAGTTTTGGACGAATAAAGGCTTTTTTAAATAACAGGGGTGAAAAAAACCTAAATACTTAGCAGCATTTTTGGCGCTACGACGTCGAATATGTGATCGTTCCACAGAAGGTGGTCTGTGATACCTGATACACATACCTAGGACTGAAAGCTTTTCGGTCTCCTTAATGCAAGTACCTCTCATGAATAGCGGCATGGGGTGGGTTGTTTCAACGATAGTAGACAGCATTGAGATTTAGAAGCATTAACATATCAGTCTATACGTTTAATGATGGTTTTAAAATTTGTAATCCACCAATTTGAAGAATAAATTAAAGAAAATGCTAACCGATGTATGTATGTATCAACTAAACACATCTCTGTGTATATTTTTATATATGTACATATAAGGATTTAAGTAGAATAATTGTGTCATGCCAAATGTCTCCAGGGAATTAGATTTTATGATACATTTATATTTCAATTTCTATTGTTGTTTTTTTTTTCAATTTTTTTTTTATATTGAGTGTACCTACAAAACAAAAACAAATTGTGCATGTACAATATTCAACTCTACTCTCAAAAGACGGGACGACTAAATCTACTTTAACACATAAAGCCATTGACACAATTACATTTCAATTAGTATCTATGTTAAATTTTCACTTGGATAAGTATAATGTTGTTGTTTCTATACATGTTTCTATACATGTATGTATGTATAGTATATCTATTCAGGCAGATAGTTTATCTACGCATTTTGTTTGCACGCTAAATTTAAGTCGCATCAGTGATGCGGTTTTATTTAGCAAGACACAATAATGCACATAAAGGGTGGGCCACCTAGTGGTTTCATTTTAAATCAGACGTTATTTTGACACTGACAGCTGTTTCGCGCTCGAAATCTTGACAGAAATTCAGTATCATACCTCCGCGGAACGAAATAAATCGCCTTGCGCTTGAACAACGTTTGGAAATATTGAAAATATATTTCCAAAATGAGAGCGAGGCGAAAAATCATCTTTTCTGACGAGGCGCATTTTCATCTTGGCGGCTACGTTAACAAACAAAATTGACGCGACGGGGCTCGGAAAACCAGCACGTTACTTTCGAGAAGCCAATGCATTCACAGAGAGTGGCAGTTTGGTGCGGATTGTGGAGTGGTGGCATCATTGGACCATTTTTCTTTGAAAATGAGTATGAGAACAACGTTTCGGTCAATGGTGGGCATTACAGAGCCGTGTTAACCGACTTTTTTTTATTGAAATTGAAAACAAGTATTTGGACGACCTGTGGTTCATGCATTATGTCGCGCCATGCCACAATTGATCTTTTAGGCACCAAATTTCCAAATCGTGTTATCAGCCGTCTTGGCGATGTCAATTGGCCGCCTTTAGACATTTTTTGTGGGAAACCGTGAAGGACCGGTATTAAGTCAACAATTCGGACATGATTCAAACACTTAATGCCAATATCATCCAAGCAATCCTTGAGCTACAGCCCGAAACCATCAACAGCGTTTGGAAAATTGGAGTGACAGAATGGGCTACTGCGAAGCCAGCTGAGGCAGCCATCACTTGAACGACATGGTGTGTTCCATAAATAATGGGAATGTTTGCTATTACTTATAAAGTCATAACACATGGAAAAAAATGAATTTTGTTAATTTTATGACATTTTTAAAAAGAAACTTGTATTTGGCTCACCAGTAGATAGCTAAATGTATCTAGTATTGCTTCTTACGTAAATACGAAATAAAAGGAAAACAAATGGTTTATTATTATTCCAATAAATGCCGCTTAATAATTTAAACACTGGAAGCTTAAGCTTCAGTATTTAAAAAAAAACAGTGAATCAATATCGTACTGCTGGAATAAATTTAAACTAAATATATGTATATAAAAAATACGCGGTAAACTAGTTTGGACTAGATATTTATATCGTCACTTCCTTCACCAGTAGAAATGAATCCTTTAAGTCAATAATAGCAAAATCACCGGCTCAGAAGAAAACTATGAGGTCAAACTCTTGAGGTCATTTTAAGAAGTAATTTTCTCGTTTTCGATTTCTTTTCGACTTAGAACGGTTTTTAAGATTGCTAGCCTCCTTTTTTCTAACTGGATTTAACTTTGCCAAACTACAACCGATTCTGAATTTGTGTCTGTATTTTCACAAGAGCAGTTAACCGTTTTTACCCGACCTACAATTTTGTAATATGGGGATAACGGGTTTGCCGCCAGTCATTATGAATTTCGTTAGCAGTTTTAAGCAGTTTTAAGATATCGTAAAAAATAGGAATTTTGTAGTATATTCGACAAATTTCGAAATGCATGCACGATCGGTAGTCCTTAAAAGATTTGAACCATTTTTTGTTGCTACTTAATATTTGGTTCATAAACAAGTCGCCTGGAACTATTTTATACAAAAATTAAGACGTTACGGTAGTACAAATATTTTTTTTTGTTAATACCATTTTTTTCAAAAATGTTCCAAACTTCAGAGCGCATGCGCGATCGGAAGATATGAACTGATTTTGATTATTTTTCAAAACTTTCTTAGTCTTCCCAATTCGCAAGTTTTCGAAAAAAAAGTATTTTTCGGCTACAGTGACATACAGAAACAGATCCCATCGACTTAATGACGAAAACCATTTCTTGTTTACTTCTTGGTTCTTGCACACCATCGTAATGTTCGATTTGATTGAAACCCCAACATTATTGACACAAAACTCTTAAAGAGCCAGTAAAAACTGGGTTCATAGTAAGCTTTTATAATATCCTCTAAAATAACAACTAACAACGGAAATTAGTTTTTCGATATTTACTTTTATTCCTTGGAAATTGAATCCATTTTGGAAAGCAAAAAAATACGGGTTAAATGTTGTTCTCGATAAGGATGAATTTTTTCAGTATATTAAGGCATTAATGCAGGGTTGCCACGTGTAAGCAACCCATTTAAACAGACAACTGTTTTGTTCGTCAACTGGGTTGGCTAACCCAGTACGTGCAATCACTTTTAAAAAAAATGGCATGGCAGTATTTTTTTTTTTTTTTCAGTATAATTTTGTTTATGATTTGGCTCAAATTTGAACCTTGCAGCCCATGAGCGCAAAAAAACTGTGTTTCAAATAGGGTCTATCTAGTGCGTTGGACTGTGGCGCTAGAGGTCGGCGGTCGATTCACAGCTTCTTCCAAAAAAAAAAAAAAAAAACAAATTTCACGACTACTTCGTCTTGCTTCGAAGTGACAAATTCTCCAAGAGTATCTCTTGTCATGAAAAAGTATATCTCGTCCTAGCCGTTCGGATTTGGGCCCACCCAACCCTGGAAACACGTAGTCACAGAAAAGGTTGGAAATTGTAAGTCACTAAGCTTTGATTTTTCACGAACTGCCACGCCAAATGTATTTATTTTATTTTAATAGGGCTGCCAAGACCATGTGACTTTATATTTTAAGTGAGGCAACACTTTATTTTTCTATATACCTTTGTGAGTTCTATAGTTTGAGTGTAGAACTTTACCCCATGAGCTAAGTTATCGTTGAAAACATGCACCAAAATTAACCCATCGCGTCGGCGCACTGTGGCGCCTTTTTGCAAAAGTGCTTGCAAAATTCAATTTTCGTGTGTGCTTAAAATCCAAAACTAATTTATTTACTGGATTAGGGAATATTGGAAGCTTCCAAAGCCGAAAGAAATTTTAAAATCGGTCGAAGAATTCCGATGATACAGGTAGTCAAACTTTCCTTATTTTTAAAATCAAAGAAATAATATCTGTTTTATGAAAAGTTTCAAAGTTTCGGCTTTAAAATCTAAAAACCTTGCTTAAAAATTATATTTTTTTTATTTGAGCTTAGGACCATTTGTATTACAATTATGATCAAATTTTATTTATTTTTTTTTTTTAATCCAAAATTTTAAGATTTTCGAAAAGCTGTTTTGGTTCAATTTTTTGACTTTGAGTTGAGTTATAAAAAATCCTTTAAGAGTCTTTGGTCTAAACTTAACGGAAATTTTATCTTTGACCATTTCTGAAACATTTATTAAGAAAACAAGCTGCCAGTTATTGCCTATTTGCAGTTTAGAGAGATTTTAATAAAGGTCATTTTTGGCTTTTTTTTAATTGTATTTATAAAAATGCAAGTGGTCATGAAAACATTATTTTTACATGTTAAAATTTTTTCTAAACTACATATAATAAATATTTTATGGTCCTCCGGTCATTTTTTGACTACCTCAAATTTAAAGAATAAGGACATGGGTATGGCTTGGGCTGTGATGGATCATCTGGCAAAGTGCGTACAAACAAAAAATAGTAACACATGATGGTGAAACAATAACGGATGCTAACATGTTTATGGCCTCAATTTTTCCCCTGAGACTTAGGTGTTCAAATATTGAATATTTGAAAAACCCTCGCCCATCATCAGTTCAATTCTTCCGACCAATAACGGTCTAGTATGCAAAGGAACCTGCAGATCTTATAAGGAGCACAGTGAATGACATCAAAAGCCAAAAAGATGATATTCAACCTTTTGAAATTTGAATACAATGTTAATGTTGAAGTAGTTATTGTTTTAAACCACGAACTATTTTTAACGATGATTGACGAAAAAGTGTTGAATGAAATCACTGAAACAAATACGACCCGGTCATGTCCCATTTGCAAAAGAACGCAAAAAACTTCAACAATGAAGACCAGTCAACAGAGGAAAGGCATAGTTACGAATATGGAATACCTCCATTACATGCCAGAATCAGATGCATGGAATTCATTTTTAAACATTCATATATACTAAAACAAGATGAAGAAAATATTGATGAAAGTATTGGAACTAATGAAGCATGATATCCAATGGAAAATTCGTGAGGAAAGGGGACTCGATGTGGAAAAACCAAAACAAAGATTTGGAAACACTAACGATAGAAATATGTATATCGAGAAGTTTTTTTTTGCAGAACCAGATGTAACAGCTCGTATAACTGTTGACAGTTGAAAGTTTGGAGTTTATGCAATGGAAACAACAAATTTATTGAAAGAAAAGTATCCCGAAGAGCAACTTACACCTACTCTTCATAAAATGTTGGCTCATGGCCAAAGTATAATCGAATATCAGTCGTTACTAATCGGAGAACTCTCAGAAAAGGCTCAGGAATCCAAAAATAAAGACTACAAAAAAATAGGTACCAAAATACGTGCAAGGTTTCAAGGATGCGACAGAATGAAGACCTATTTAACATGCTTTCAGCCTCATTGGACCCTCTTATTTCTTCGTTAAGACATGTCAGAACTGAAAAGGACCTCAAAGCACGATACTCTCCAGAAATGATAAGTTTATTAGAAATTACATCGGACTTCGACGAAAGTTTCCAAGAAATTTAGTTGTTTGTTTTTTTATTTACTAAAACTTATTAATTTATTTATTCTCCACTGTTAAACTTGAAATATATTATTGAAATAATTTGTTATGCTGATGAGCCACTAAATAAAAAAAAACTTTTTGCAACACAAACAAAATTTAAATGGTTCTTTTTTTTCATCTACTCTTTCAATTGAAGTAGTTTTTTAATACTCTGTAAATACTGCAAACATTAACATTTGAGTTTTATTCTAAAGTAAAATACTGCAAACATTAACATTCGTATTTCAGCAGAAAATTCTGAAACATCCTGTAAATATTTTTTCTTAAAATTCACAAAATTTATAGCTTTGGAATTTTCCTTCAAGCTGAAAAAAAATTATCTCGATATCTTTATTTGCTTACGATCTATGATTTTTGCAACCAAAAAAGTCAATATGCGCCACTGTGCGGCGGCGCACGACCAGAATTATCTTGACAACTCACGTGCATTTTGTTTCTTTTGTGTAGATCCATCGGATAATTTGCATTCAAATGATTCAACGGTCACCGCTTAGACTATTTAATTTAATTCAAATTTTAAAAATATTCTGCTTCACTGTGTGGAAGTCTAAAAAGTCAAAATTTAATAAACTCCGGCCGTAAAATGTATGTACGTTTTATGTTAAACTCACTCAATTCAATATAATGTATGTTTGTCAATGTCCATGTCCAGTCCAGTCATAACTAAAATAATCTTATCTTCGTGTACCCAGATGCAATAATTTTTATTTCGAATTATCTGTTTGACAGGTCGCCGTTTGTGCGCTTTTGGATCAGGTTCGTTGGAATATAACATACAAAAAAAAAATAAAAGAATGAAGTTTTATATTGTCGTTTGTAAGCATGATGTAGTCATACCAGTATATTTTTTTTCACGGAGTAAACGTCGTTTTGTTTTGAAAAAAAAAAAAAAAATAACCGAGTTTGAAAAAAATTTACTTGTCACAATTCATTTCATTCATTTTTTTGTTGACATTTTAGTTTAGCTACATTGGGGCATATTCATAGTCGCTGATAGACCCCGGGTTAAAGGAACTACAGTTTAAGACATTTTTGGTTCAATGAAAACAGACCGATTTTAATTACAAATTGTTGATATTATAATATTCTTATAAGATAATTAACTTGGTATACTTCACAAATAGCTTCAAATATTTTGAAATGATAAACTTAAAAAAATAGAACCAACGTCCGAAAATTCAACTAAACCTATGTTTTACTTAGACACAGCTCTAAAATGACTATGAATACGCCCATTATTGTTTAAAAGGACATCATCATTTTTGGGGCTGTAATTATCCAGTGTTCTTAATTTTATAGACTGAGAAAACATGGCCGCCAGATATGTATGTATATGTGCCTTAATTTATCATAGCTACGATTTTTACTGTGAACTTATACAATGGCCAAAAAAAGTAAAATGGTGACTAAGAACAAAATGGGTACTAGGAATCTTTAAACCGGGGACAAATGTTACAAAATTGCGTTGTTTTACAAAGTTGAATTTTTGATAGTTGATAGAGGGTATCACTACTTTTATTTGACACTTGTCAAACATGGTGAGTGGCCCCTAACGTCACCCAGATATTTTAAAGCTGTAAAGCATAATGTTTTTTTTGGACATTTATTCCACAATATTTCCCAATTCAATGCCTTAGAATTGGATTAACCATTTTCTTTTGTAACATTATTTTAAACTGCACATTATTATATGGGCTTTCTTTTTTTTTAATCACACTGAGGTCTCAAAATACTGAGTGACTTGTAAGACAATATGATTGCAGATAAGAGTAAGTTGTAACTGCGTTCGAGTCATTCATAAATTTATACAATAGTCGATTTGAATTAGTTAACTGAGTCACTTAACTCTGTGATTAACTGAATTTTTTAATTTTGACAGATGCTCCTTGTGTCAATTCTATTGAAATCGAAGTGTGATTTCCAAAATGTCGCCCTTTGATTTTGATAAATATGTGATAATTGATACCTTTGATCATTTGTCTTTTCCTTATAAACTCTGGATTTCACTTTGTTGGATATGCTGATATTAACACAACAATTAAAAGCTAGGCCTTAAGGAAATTTGAATCATCAGAATTTTGTCACGAATCATTCATTAAAGGATCATTTAAGTATTTAATCTAAAGCAACCTTATTTAGTATTCTTTTCTCATCAAAAACGATTTTGATAAGTTTTGTTGATAAAAATCATTTTTATTAATCTCAACTTAACCCCATATCTTAAAAAATAAACATAAATGTGGATGCAGAAAATGTCAGAAAAGGTTTATTTGAAGAACAGACAATTGCATTTAACCGTCATTAACTTTGACATGTTTTTTTTTTTTTTTTTTTCAAATATCGTATCAAAGAGTTAAGTTTTAGGATGTGTATTGGGTGGTTTGAAAAAAAAGTAGTCTATCTTCTCACACTCCACTTTTCTCAGTAGATATACTCCATTCGGTATGAATACAAATTCTAAATAAGTGTATGGATTTTCATGGGCACTTGCTCTGAGTACGTGCTCCATTTTTATTCATACCACCCATTGTTTTGCACGTGCTTGATGTGCATTTGATTTTAGTACTTTAATTTTTATAATTTACACTAAATTCTCATCTAAATTACATAAACTATAATAATTTTTCTTATTTTTTTTTTATTTTCAGGAAAAAATCTTTACAACAATGAACACGTAGCAATAAAAATGGAGCCGATGAAATCAAAGGCTCCGCAACTACATTTAGAGTATAGGTTTTATAAATTACTAGGATCACATGGTAAGTCGTAACCTTTTTATTAAAATAAAAAATGTTTTATTTATAATTTAATTTGTTAAATAAAAAAAAAGAAAGGAAATAGAGAAAAGATTAAAGAAAAAAAAAAAAAAGATAAAATTAATTTTTGCAAAATATTACGTTATGGTGTTTCAAAAAAAAAAAAAAAAATCAATATGTTGGTTCTATATTTCTTTCACAACCATAAACGGTGTATTTTCCTGCATCAGAATCAAGTTATACAACATTAGAAAAGCTTTTCAATAAAACTATATGGAAAAAAATTGGGTTTCATTTTATAATTCCAAATTTGTTTGTTTCTGAGCAGTCCAACTTCAGCATAAAATGCGTCTTGACGTCGTATGCTACTTAAATCTCGTCTATATTTTACGAGTTCTTAAGCGGCCCATATACAAATATATAACACTTGTGTTGACACAACACAAACTCAGCTTTTTCCTTGAGGAATGGCAGCTGCACCGTCTACTTTTCTGCTGATTCCTTTGATGAAATTAACATCGGCGTGTCCTAGGCGGGAAGCACATGCTGAAAATCTGATGAAAATTCACCAACGAAATCACTACTTTGTTGGAAGTTGTTTATTCACCGACCCAGGTGATGAAAAACATGGTGGTTGCATAATCTGTGAATTCAATACATAAATGTAAGTGGCTTATTTATCAGTTTAATATTTTCGATAAAAATGGTAACGAAAATTCAATTGTGAAATCACAAGATTAGTGGTAGTTGTTTATTCAGCACTTAGACAAAAAAAAAAAAAAAAAAAAGGGTGGCACACCGGCTTGTGAAGAACCAGGGCCTAGTGACTAACAACTCGCAACCATTCCTGTGTGCGTTTGTCGACCAGAATGGCACTTAGTTAATGCAATATGAAAAATGTGAAGAACGTTCTTGGTTAATCACCACTTCACTTATATAATATTTCTACACCTGAAATACTTTGAGACAATCTGAGATTTTCTCATTTTAATGGAAATCCACAAGTCGTCTTATTATATTAACTGTCAATAGACAATATGAACACAGAGAATACATACAAATTCGACTTCTATCTCGCCATTATAAAGCAATATGAGTGGGCATAGATGATGAACTGATGAACTTGTACATGACTTTTCAAGAGTTTTATCATCGCATAATTTTCCCTATCAAAAGCAATTTTTAATTCAACGAAAGAAAGGGTTGTTTTTTAAACACAAAACAGAAAGTGGGTTCAAATCTATGAACTGAGGAAACCTTGTAGGACTCTTCACTTACTAAATCATTGCATGTCGTTTCTCTTTATTATTTGGCTAGTGAATTGATTGATGAATTCAGCTATAAAATTCATTGGGGACGATATTTCCCGCTGGGAAAGAATCCATTCCGCCACACACGCAACACATTTAGACACACTCACAACGTGTTTGAAAAAGAAATGTCACAACTCAGTGCAGGCACGAACACAAACCAAAGGCGCAACTTTTTAACTGTAAATATTTAACGTTCATAATTAATATGATTTTTTTTTAGCAAAAACTAGGTTGTTATTAATTTTATGGATCAAAACACAATCGAACACGGTTCTTTTAGGAGTGACAATTCACAGTTATACGGAAACGTGAGAGAAAACTCAATAAATACATCATTATTTTAGTAAATGTAATTCAATTTTGTCTAAATTTTGTGCCATTTTTGAACTGTCAATTTACTTGGTGGTGTGTTTTGATATTATAATAAATTATTATGTATATCGATGCACACTAGCTCACAACTTAAATCTTTCCGCATCAAAATACTTACATTTTTTTCTTCATCGCCATTGCAGCAATTATTTAATGGAGTTTGAGATTAAGGCACCTATTATGAATCGCAAGTCGCAAGAAATATTAGGCGAATCTGACTTTTGGCATTACCGTTTATGGATCACCTAACCGTATTCGGCTAAAAAGTCAAAAATGTGTTGAAATGAGATGTTGCTCTATACGAACGTCGCAGTTGGCTATTCTTAAAACCACGACATATGTGATTTTAAAAACGTTCGACTTGAGTCGAACGTTCGACTCGCGAGTCATAATAGGGCCCTAAATACGTATTGCCTCTTGCCGAAAAATTATATTTAATTTTCGTTTACAGATCCCTCTGATTTATTTTCGAAACATACTAGAGCACTACCTGTCATCCACCGTTTAATTTTGTACTACATTTATATTAAGGGTATTCATGCAACTTTGAAAAACCATCGTGAACGTTGTAAACGTCGGAAAGTTTACGACGTCGTAAACGAAATGTCACAATTTGTATGAAAATTCTTTTACGATAAATCGTAAAATTTCCCACACTAATTTGTGTCGTAAACGTCGTAAATGAAAATATAGAAAATATAGACATTTATCAAAAGCAAACATTTCAATGACACAGAACATTTTTAACTATTTGTTTCAAACACTTGAACAAAATAAAAGCCGTCCTTAGAATTTGTTCACATCATTTATCACATTAGATTATAAGGGGCGTTCATGAAACGTGTGTCGGAAACTTTGCGATTTTACGACGTCGGAAAGTTTCCGATATTGCATGAATATTCTTACTAAGGGTATTCATGCAACGTCGGAAAACCATCGTAAACGTCGTAAGCGTCGGAAAATTTACGACGTCGTAAACGAACTGTCACAATTTGTATGAAAATTCTTTTACGATAAATCGTAAACTTTCCCACACGAATTTGTGTCGTAAACGACGTAAATGAAAGTATAGTAAACGTGGAAAACTTTGTATAAAAGTAAAATGACATTTAATGTATCAAAATTTGACAAAAACAAATTCTTCAGTAACACAGAGCATTTTAAATTATTTTTTTCAAACGCTTAAACAAAATAAAGTAAATCCGCCAAATTTGTTCACCGCATCATAATACAATTAGATAAAGGGGCGTTCATGAAACGTGTGTCGGAAACTTTACGATTTTACGACGTCGGAAAGTTTCCGACGTTGCATGAATACCCTTATTGTTCTTATTTTTTCTCACCAAACATTTTCAGAGTGTTGTTATTTGTTTAAAAAACACACGCGCAGTACGTTCGATTACGCCATTTCAATTTTGTCTGTACTGTCTCTTCTTATTTTTGTTACCCGTGGCCTGGCATTCTTCTTTATATAAATGAGTGTTTTTTATAATACAAATTCTATATACTACTGAAATACATCAGCCACATCTTAGCATTATAATGCTATGTCATCTACTTTGCTGATGTATTTCATTATAATGCTAAAGGCTAAAACAGATGTGCAGCAAAGTCTGCACGCATCTATGCATGCAGAGCTGCACACGAAACACAAGTGCATAGTTTCTGACTTTCATGATGCATATAGTTATGTCAAACACATACATGAAAGCACAGCGCTGTCGATGTGACACAATAGTGTTGGAACGAGATTTTCTTCGTTGGACAATGGCAGGGTGGCAACGCCGGCTTCATGGATTCTTAAAAAAAAATCACCAACACAAACAATTTTTTTGAAAGAATGGCAGGTGATGTCAATATGAGTAATGCCAAATACCAATTATTTAAGATTTTTTTCTTTGCTGTTGTGGCTGCAGTGATGCTGCGCAGCAAATTTAGAAATAGAGATATCGTGCAGCACTGCGTGCATGCAGCTCTTGAGTGAATCTGCTCCCACAAGAACATGTGTAATTTAATTTCGCTGCATGGAAAACGCTGCACATCTGTTTTAGTCATAAGTCTTCTACTTGGCTGATATATTTCAGTAGTATTAGGAATTTGTATTATAAAAAAACAATGCCAGGCCACGGGTAACAAAATTTCCAACAATTCTTGATTAGAAATTCTAATTGGGTTGGATATAGTTCACAATTGATTCTCGCTGTAAAATTGGTGTAATAAGTTGGACTGAACTTAATAAAAATTGCGTCTTGACAAGGCCCTCACTGTCAGCTGAAGAGTCCGAGTGAGAACGCCGGGACGAAACGCCAATTTTTAACTACTTAAGGCCGATAAAAGTTAAAAGTTAGTAAAAGAAAATAGTTAAGGCTAAATGAGAAAATTTCGCTGAAAATTTCCAATAGATACGAAATTACCTAATTTCCCATACCAGTTCATATTTCGAAATGAGATAATTTCATCCGCAAATTTGCCCGGAATAAGGTTTTAAATAAGGATTAAAGCATCCAGTGAATATCAGTTCAAAATCTTTGAAAAGCTTTTCTATGAAACAAAAAAAAAAAAAAAAAAAAAAAAAAACGATGCAAAAAATAGAAAGACAAAACACCCTAAACAATAAAACAAGCGTTTAACTGGCAAACCAAATTTATAATAAAATGAGCTGTCAAACGAATCTAGCTTAATTTGACATCAAAACACTTTTTGTTTATTTCCGAAATGACCTCATTTCGGTTATTAGACGAGATAGTATAAGACCCTTAAACTAGACTGTTAATAATTTTGCGTTATTGTTATTTTCAGTTTTAAGCAAATGTGTATTTTGTGTAAAATAAGGATTATCATTTTTCTTAGTGACCTGTCAATTAAATATTGCCGTCTTATTTGTAGAATTTATACAAGTAGATATATATTAAATATATACTTCGAAAGTATATATACTAAATGTCATTTTTAAGCATTTTCAATCATTTTGAAATTACTTGTATCGACAAATTCAGCAATCACTTTAAATTATAATTAACGACCAATAAGTTTGATTGGTTTATTACCATATTAAAATGATAAAAGTAATACAGAGAAACATTTAAAAGATTAAACATCTATATTGTTGAAGTCTTATTAGTATATATATTTTAAAAATTTAAAGCTACAATTAGTAAAAATATCCGATAATGAGAATTTAAAAATAATAATTAAATGAAATATTTTCGTAATCTCAAAATTTGTCGTGTATTTACATTGTACATTTTTATATGTATGAATGTAGATTAAAATACGAAAAAATCGAACTATCATTTCAAAACATTTGAATATATAAAAACTTATAGCGTACAGAAATAAATTAATGGCGGACTTCAATTGGACAAATAGCTTGATTTCACTCTGAAACCGGACGAGTTAAACCAAAAATTTACACTCAGTTTAAGGTTCAGCTGAACTAAAGTTTAAACTCACAACTGGAGAGTAAATATATGAAAATGACAAGTTTTCTATCTGTGTGTCAGCTTACATGTGTGTTACGGGCCGACTTCACAGGCCATGAATGACAGCAGGACTATGAACATGTCTAGACAAAATCCAATGGAGTCCAAAAAATCCATGTCCATGCAATGACATGTCGAGAAAAATTACTTTGAACAAGACATGAGTGCTGTTCATAGTTTACCTATGATTAGAAATTTCAAGTGCGTATAAGTTTTTTTCGGGTTTTTGTTAAATGAGTAAGTGAATTTTGTTGGTAAAGATAGAAAAATTTGTGAAAGGGCAATGAACGACATGACATAATTTGCCCAGTGAGTAAAATTTTACTATTCGTTGATTGAATTGTGGCTGTGATGTGGGACATCTCTATGGTCAGTGAAGTCGGGGTGATAAGGAGCGGATAGTGTTTGTTTTATTTATACTGCTGTAGGAAGATATCATAAATGAAAAGATAATGGCTTATCCAATATCAGCTCCCAAAAGTACACAATAAGGCTACGTTCACGTGCCGCAATTCAATTTGTATCCCGTATGATTTTATTGACAGTTCATGTCACTTGTAAAACCTCATATGATATTGAAGCAAAACAAAATTTATCTGTGGTCTCCAACTCGAAATCGAAGTGCAAAAAGAAACCATATCGAAAAATAAACAAATAAAGTGTCAAAAATTCCCCCTAACAAAACGAACACAAACGCAAACAAATCATAAAAAGCCTTATTGTTGTAATGAAAGCAACAACAAACACCAAACACAAATAAAATCAAACGTCACTTTTTCGCAAACAATTTACCGTGAAGGCTTTAAATTATTCTGTGCGATAAAAACTGTGGTGACTCTGCTACAATTATCAATCTCCTTCAATAAACAGCTTACTGCAAAACAAAACGCACTAGGGTTAAGAAAAATGTACCAAATTGGAACTTAATTACTTTCTCGTGGTACCCCAGCCAGTATTTCTTGCAATCCAAATACTTATTTCCGTGTTTTACACGAACAAATCTGATAAAATCTTGATAAAAAACATGGATGGCGAGTTGGTTTGAAGGAGCGTCCACATTATGCCGACCAACATTGTTGATTTACATTGTCGACCAACATGTAGTGTGTACGTGTTGAAGTGTATACTGTCATAAGAAGTGTGTCATGTGCTTAGTGCTTACCAATGGAGGCACAAAAACCTATGTCCAGCACTGTGCACTGTCTATACAAATCAGATTGTTTTGTTGGTCTTATGTTGGGTATCTCTCAAACCCAATATTTGTATTTATTTATGAAATAAATAATTCACGCAATTCCTTCTTTTATTCTCTCAACACAAGTCTCGAAAAACTTGGATCCAAAATCTGACCCTTATCCAACTCGAACTTTCGATACTGCTTGTAATTGTCATAAGATGGCTGGCCGCCTTCGTTACTTTTTGCCTCATTCGTCCTCATACAACTTCATTGAAAAGCTTGTAATACTACGTTTCCCTAGACACTAAACCGCAATTTAGCAATATTATCACAAATCTTTTTGAAATCTACAAGACTTACCATACAAATTTTAATCTCCTCAAATGAAGATTTCAAATAAAACTCATTCAAATCTACTTGGAAACATTAGTTTGTCAAATCAAACAGACTTTTTTTTCGGAGAATAAATGTGGAACCGACCCATTTAAACGCCATTTTCGTTTATTTACAGATGGAAATGTAAACAAAAACTATCTATCTCACTTCCACTTCATATCAAAAAAAATGAAACACCATTTGAATGTTTTGCCATAATCCTCTTTTTAATCTTTTTGTGCAGTTGAAACACTAAAAAAAATCTCATTACCTAAATCTCGGTTTAGGGGTAGGTGGAAACGTAGTGTAAGAGAAACCAATGTGAATGAACAGTTGCTGTGTTCATTTATAGTCACCTGTCCAGGGTTCGGTATCCAGAATTAAAATTTTAGAGCAGGTAACTACGAAAAAAAAGGAGTTTTACAAATCTTTTATACAATCAATTTTGTATGAATTAAACTCAAATGCACATGCTCAACTTTTTATGTTGAGCACCTGCTCTGATTATGTGCTCTTTTTTATCTAAATTCTCAACAACAAATTAAACAAAAAATTATCTACCACTTTGAAGCCACATAATATTTTGCAAAAACAAATTTTATTTTATCAGTAACAAAAAACTTTGATAAATAAGTAAGCTTCATTAAATGTTTAAATTATCTCTGTTTGGTTATCTCCTAAATTCCATTATGATAATATATATTTTTTTTTTTGATTTGTTTACACAAAAATTATCTAATAACTCCCCTCTAATACCTCTATTCCCTATACTAAAAAAAAAAAAATAAATAGATTTTCTCAAGCATATTCTTCGGGGATAATAAAACCAATATGTACCTACAAAGAAATGCAATATTATTTTTGTTCTATATATTTCAATTATTTAGCAATAAGAATTAAAAAAAAAATAAAAACTTTAAAATGAAAAAAAAAAAAAAATATTATAATATCCCTACTATTTTGAAGATAATTTTCCAGAGGGTATACCACGTGTCTATCATCTAGGCACATGTGGTGGCCGTTACAATGCCATGGTATTAGAATTATTGGGACTATCATTAGAAGATCTCTTCAATATTTGTTCCCGTAAATTTTCCCTTAAGACTGTTCTGATGATAGCTAAGCAACTAGTAAGTTTTTTTTTTTTGTTAATTTATTTTGCTTATTTTATGATTTTTCTTCTATATGTTTTTGTTTTCAAAAAAGTGGAAAATTAACTGTTTATTAAAAATGTTTATTTTTTTGTTTTCTAGAAACCAAAAATCAAAACAAGAAAAAAAAAACAAGTTTTTGAATGCACTTTACTCACGGATTAAATTTCACTTTTGTTACTTAAAAATGATTTAAAAATAAAAAAAGTTACATAAAAATAAAGCAACATAGACAATTTGAAAGCACACAGTGGTGAAGTGGTTATTAAAATTTATCATATAATATTTCATTCTACAATAATTATTAAGTTTATTAAAGATCACATCAATTTTATAAGGTTAGGTAAAATAAGCTAAGTAAGAAATTATATATGTACCTTAGCAGCGTTGTATAGCATTTAATTACCCGATTACAAATTACCCATTACTCTTTTAAATATGTAATTTAATTAAAAATTTATTACCCATTATATTTTCAATATGTAATTAAAAAATATCTAATTACCCATTACGTCTTCAAAATGTAATGGAAAAAAATTTAATTATCCATTACATTTTAAAAATGTTATTAAAAAATATCTAATTATCCATTACATTTGTATTATGTAATTAAAAAATATCTAATTACCCATTACATTTCTACTATGTAATTAAAAAATATATAATAACATATTACATTTGTAATATGTCATTAAATAATATTTAATTACATATTACATATGTAATAGGTAATTAGATATTTTTTATTTACATTTCAAAAATGTAATGGATAATTAAATTTTTTTCCATTACATTTTAAGAATGTAATAGATAATTAAATTTTTTTCCATTACATTTTTAGAATGTAATGGAAATTTTTTATTTTTCATTACATTTTGAAAATGTAATGGGTAATTAAATTTTTTCCATTACATTTTGAAGATGTAATGGGTAATTAGATATTTTTTAATTACATATTGCAAATGTAATGGGTAATTAGATTTTATTTTATTACATATTTAAAAAAGTAATGGGTAATTTGTAATCGGGTAATTAAATATTATACAACGCTGGTATATAGTAGGTAGGCAATAATGTAGTGTACAAAAAATAGCACTCAATTTTAAAAATGTTATGGAGACAAAGTTTCCATTACATTTCAAAATGTAATGTAATGGAAAAAAAATATTTCCATTACATTTTCAGAATGTAATGGAATCAATGAAAAAATATCCATTATATATTCAAAAAGTAATGGAAAAAAATTTAATTACCCATTACATTTTCAAAATGTAATGAAAAAAAATGTCCATTACATTCTAAAAATGTAATGGAAAAAAAACTAACTATCCATTACATTCTTAAAATGTAATGGAAAAAAACTTACTTATCCATTACATTTTTGAAATGTAATTAAAAAATATCTTATATGTATTTAAATATTATTCAATTACATATTACAACTGTAATATGTAATTAGATATTTTTAATTACATAGTAGAAATGTAATGGGTAATAAGATATTTTTTAATTACATAATACAGATGTAATGGATAATTAGATATTTTTTAATTACATATTGCAAACGTAATGGGTAATTAGATTTTATTTAATTACTTATTACAAAGGTAACCGGTAATTAAAATGTAATGAAATTACAAATGTAACTAACTATTTGCAACCATGTACCTAAGACTGATTCAAAAATATAAAAAAGTCTCCGATTTCCAATGCCACCAGCTTATAACTTAGATATGAGCAAAATAATAAGCCTGTTAAAAATTCAGATTTTGAAAATAATTTTTAGAGGTCGCTCATCGCTATTTTCTATTTTCCATACGATTTGTATGGGACAAAACCAAGTTTTGTACTTGGAAATTTATAACTTTATAATAGCAAGTATTTAAATGAGTAGCATAACATTTTTTTTAGAAAATTGAACGCTCTACAAAAAAGGTTTGCACTTTTTATCTAATAAATGTACTCCTTCCAAAGTTATTAAAGGTCAAAGCGGAACTAATGGTTAATTTCACTGTCTTTTGTATTCCCTATTGAGAATTCCAGCTATTATACAGAGTGATTCACCTATGGTGTGACAAAAAGCTTGATCATGTAGGTATATCCGAGAAAAGAAAAAAATCGTGTGGAAGGGGGCATCAACCCCCCTCGTTTAGGTGGGAGGGGCAGTTTTCTAAAAAAAATTGACTTAAAACAGAATACAAATTATTAAAAAACAACGGCAACACACTTACAATGCCCTGTTATACCTTTTTGCAAACTTAGAAATCCCTTCTTTTATTTCTCTTTCAAATAAAGTTCATTTAGTGAACACTTTTTGAAAAAATAATTTCCAAACTCAGAACTCCGAAAAAAATAAATTAAAACAAAAATTCAAACGTTATTATAATTTTACGTTATTAAGTATTATTTTTGTTTTCAAAATTCAATGCTCTTATTAGTTTCTAGTCAAACACTCAAAACCGGAGGTTTCTAGAATTTTTATTTTTCAAGATATTTAAGAATTAAGAAACCAACTTCTTAGTATAGTAAAAGCAAGAAGTTGGTAATAAATGATAAATTTGCTGAAATGATATAATTTAGTCGGATTCTTTTTAGTTTTATGAGAAAGTTGGTTCATTTCTTAATATCTTGAAAAATAAAAGTTCTAGAAACATCCGGGTTTGAGTGTTTGACTAGAAATTAATAAGAGCATTGAATTTTGAAAACAAAAATAATACTTAATAACGTAAAATTATAATAACGTTTGAATTTTTGTTTTAATTTATTTTTTTCGGAGTTCTGAGTTTGGAAATTATTTTTTCAAAAAGTGTTCACTAAATGAACTTTATTTGAAAAAGAAATAAAAGAAGGGATTTCTAAGTTTGCAAAAAGGTATAACAGGGCATTGTAAGTGTGTTGCCGTTGTTTTTTAATAATTTGTATTCTGTTTTAAGTCAATTTTTTTTAGAAAACTGCCCTCCCACCTAAACGAGGGGGGTTGATCCCCCCTTCCACACGATTTTTTTCTTTTCTCGGATATACCTACATGATCAAGCTTTTTGTCACACCATAGGTGAATCACTCTGTATAATAGCTGGAATTCTCAATAGGGAATACAAAAGACAGTGAAATTAACCATTAGTTCCGCTTTGACCTTTAATAGCTTTGGAAGGAGTACATTTATTAGATAAAAAGTGCAAACCTTTTTTGTAGAGCGTTCAATTTTCTAAAAAAAAAATGTTATGCTACTCATTTAAATACTTGCTATTATAAAGTTATAAATTTCCAAGTAAAAAACTTGGTTTTGTCCCATACAAATCGTATGGAAAATAGAAAATAGCGATGAGCGACCTCTAAAAATTATTTTCAAAATCTGAATTTTTAACAGGCTTATTATTTTGCTCATATCTAAGTTATAAGCTGGTGGCATTGGAAATCGGAGACTTTTTTATTTTTGAATCAGTCTAATGTACCTAGGTTTTTTTTTTTTTTGTATAGAGCTTCGGTTTTTACGCTGCGGCTCCATTAGGAATTTTTGTGGCAGTGGCAATTACAATGGCGATGGCAATTTATTGCTTGGGTTTCATTTTCAGACAATTTCAATTCAATTCGCTGTTTTTGATAATGTAGCCTATTAATTCAATATTATTTTTTTTGGGTTCCTCTTATTTTCACACCTATATCCAAAATGACGGAAAAGTCACTCATAATCTGGTAGGAACCATTTGGAATAAGGCGAAACGTCAAAATATATTGGCTCGCTGAAGGAAAGCAATAATTGTCTTGCATCTAGTGGCAGTAGTATTGCCATTTCCAGAGCGTCTCCAATGGAAATCCATTTCGCTCGACTTAAACCTCAATTACCAATTTTACTTGTTCATGTTCGATCAGAATTCGTAACTCTCAGCGACCACAAATGTGAATGGAACGTCAAAATTCACGACTTTTCGCAATTTGCAGTTCGCAGCTCATTTGAAAGCCACTTCAAAACAAAAATAAAATGCCATGTAAACGAAATGTCAAATTGGACGAATGTTCGTTCAATGCACAGTACACATATCTATGGCTTCTTTCAGTGTAGGTTTTCGTGTCAAAATGAAAAATGACAATAATGACAACTGAAAGGTAAACAAAAAAATAACAAATTCGTAAAATTTGTTTTTATTTTAATTGCTTAGCACTGATTAATTGGCCCGGATACACTTTTTTAAATACTTTTTTTGTTATTTTTATGGAAAAATTTGTTAAACCAAATTTTTGCAGAATTTTGAAAAGAAATTTAAATTAATGAACACACACGAGACAGAATGACAGAACACACAACCGCACTGAAATCATGCATTTTTCTGCCATTATGACACATGCGCAGAACTGAACAAAAATGAAAACGCTAATGATATAACCTTTAATATATGTATCTTGCGTTCAATGTGTGTCACTCTTTTGTGAATAGTACTTTAGTCACTCTATTTAAATAGTTCTTTAGTTTGCGTGCAAAAAAAAAAAAATATTTATTCATGTATTGAGTACATATTTTATTTCTTGCCCTGTTCTTAGCACACAATTTGATGTGTTTGATTAATGTTTGTACTTATTAAGATAGCGCTGATGTGGTTTAAATATATATTTATGTAATCATTACATATTTCACTGTATACCTAGCCCATAATTATGTATTGAGTACGTATTCAGTCACGTGAATTTTCTATAGAATAACTAAATAAATATTGACTACGTTGACGACAATTTCTATAAGTTACATACATTAAAATGTGATCAGTACACATAAATTTTTAAGTACATAGAGCTCTCGTTATAATCCTATATAAACTTCTGTACACCATGTACATAATCATTCCGATTACAGAATCCGCAAAACTCGATCCGCAGTGCTGTGCTTACTTCCCATCTACTCATGTATCTTGATAAGGAAAGAGAAGACTGCATTGTGAATCACTGTAATCGGCATGAATATTACATTATGTAGGTACATTTTGCATTCAATTTTCTGTACTGAGTGCATATCCACATAAATTTTGTCCTTATAGTATGTACAAAATTCCTGTTTGTCTTACGAACATTTCGTTATTTAACATTGTATATTTCCTAAATATTCATGACAAAATTGTCAAAGTTTTAACATTATAATTAAATCACATTTGAATTAAAGTCACCTTCGCACTTAATTATCTACTTTAGAACAGGGCCAAACTTTCCGAAAAATATTATCTTTGTCTATTTATTTTTCTTATTTTTTTGTTAAAATGTTTTTCTTCTCTGCAGCCATATCACTAAATGAGTTAAAAATAAACAAATTAAAAAATAAAAACCTTTCTTATCACTGTTGTTTGTGATATTATCAATAAATAAAACACGAAAATTACAGATTGGTATTGCTAGCTTATGCCAATTAAAATTTGTTTTCGTGACTATAATTTTTTTTGTTTGTATTATAAGTTCAAAGAATTTTGTTCCTTCAATTAATCTCACAATAACCACTCTGTGTGTTTTTTTTTTTTTGTGTCTTAGATAAAATATCTTAAAATTATTATTATTATTAAATCTTATCTTCTCAATTTGTTATAATAATTTTTTTTAAATTAGTAATAATTTCCTCCATGAGTAAACAAAACAAAAAAAAAAAACGTGCAATCGGAAATTTTGTTTCAAATATCTTTAATTATTCGTTAAGTGTCTCAACAGCTGATAGCGCAAATAATGATATAAAAGTTATTTACTTTACCTTAGGAAAAAGAACATCATCTCATGGATGAATTAACACGAAATCATTAAGTATCGTGATAAATATTTATGATTAAATATTCGTAGAAGTTAAAATTAGTGCGGTTCCATTCTTACTAATATACCACATTTAATAATTTAATTATTCCTTGTTAGTTGTTTGATTATAATTTTTGTTGAATTTTTTGTTTGTAATCGTAATCTCAATTTTCTTCTTAAAGAATCAATCACTATTTATTTACAGTAAAGTGCAGAAAAATCCCTTGAATAATATAGTTCCTAGTTTTGCTTTATTTCATAATTTAATAAAAAGTAAAGGGTTTGTTTAAACAAAAAAACAAAATTATAATACATATAGCATTAAAATTAACAACTGAGCCATAATGTTGAATTGTTTTTTTTTATTTGTTGTTGCAATTTGTTTGTTTTTGTTTAAGTAGTGCATTGTTTGTATTCTCATTTTATATCTTTTCTCTGTTTCTGTGTGCTTAGAATTGATTTTATTTTGAGTGGAAAAAATAAAAAAAAAAAAATACCATACCATAGCCTCGGCACTACTCTCCACTACCTACTATCTAACGTATAAAATCAACACAAAATCATTTCACTCATC
Organism: Melangyna quadrimaculata; assembly: GCA_949320155.1. Lineage (NCBI taxonomy): Eukaryota > Metazoa > Arthropoda > Insecta > Diptera > Syrphidae > Melangyna > Melangyna quadrimaculata. Next base: position 200,969,247 of record OX439483.1, on the reverse strand, counting down.
ATTTTTTATCGTTAAGGAGAGCATCGTTAATAAATTAATCGAAGTAGCAATAAATAAAATTGCATTCATTGTATTTATTCTCGTTATATATACATATATATGTATGTATGTAATGTATATCTTTTTTCTTCTATTTTTTTTTTTTTTTTTTTTTTTAATTTTTTAACTTTATTATTAACTTTCAATCACTACCTTATAACCACTACACTAACCTGTGTGCACGCTTATTTTTAAAATAATAACTTCGGGTCATAATTCTGTAAGGATCAAATCAATGTTTTTGTTTAATTTAAATTAAGCTACAAAACATCTGTTTTTCTTGTTTCTTATTTACAAAATAATTATCTCTTCTTATTGTTTTTTTTTTAATTTTTGTTTTGGCTTTTTTCTACAAATAGTCACGTAAAGAGTGTCTATGATAAGGTAATTCATTAAAACGCAATTTCACATGCAGCTGGCATCACAATTAGATCAACATTTGAAGCAATGGTGGTGAAGTATGTGATTAGGTAGTCAATTGTTAACCAAAGTAACCAAAGACTGTTGTTTCACTCTAGTTTTTAATTTAGTTAGTTCAAAAGTACCAATTTATCTGTCATTTAAGATGTCAAATTTAATCTATGGTTATTTTGTTTCAATAAAGAGCATTCATTTTTCAAGGTTGTGATATTTTTTTTTAATAAAAAATCGTCAACAGAATTTAATTCATCAAATTGCTTTTGTTACAAAAGCAAAAAGTGTATAATTTTGCTCCTGAAGCTCTTAAAATATGTCCTTTCAATTCGAGAGGAAAAACAAGAAAAAATATCAAAATATTTCTTTGTTTTCGAAATGTTTATCAAACTGAATGTTGGTACACAACTTCTCATATAGTTCTTGTTAATAAATCTGAAGAGTTTCCCACTGATAGATGGCGTGCCTTCTTAGTTATAACGGTAAAAAGGCAAACATTTCGCGCACAAACACCTTGCAGTAAGGTTCCAAAATTGTTTTCTTTTTTTGCATTTCAAAAATAGGCTGGGTCCAAATTTCGAAGTCCTTATTTTTAAGAACATTCATAAAATTGTCTTCACTGTGAAGTTGGAAAGTAACTAAATGTATCTCAAGAACTAAGAATATTAGGAATTTGCATTAAGGCACCAAACTGGCAGTTTTTTTGCATTTCGAGAATAGGCTAGGTCCAAATTTTGAAGTCCTTATTTTTAAGAACATTCATAAAATTGACTTCACTGTGAAGTTAGCAAGTAACTAAGTGTAAATCGAGAAATAAGCACATTAGGAATTCACAGTAAGATGCCAAATTTGCAGTTTTGTTGCATTTTGTCCAAATTTTGAAGTCCTCAATTTGAAAAAAAAATTACCCACTACTTTATGAACTGCAAAATCGGGAATAGGAATCCAAAAATTAATGCAAATTAGTGCGGTACTCTAGGTGAAAGTTGCCCTGGCGGTTACTTCACAGACGTCTTTCATTCTTTTACAGTCAAAATGACATTTAGCTGAGAAAATTCTAAAGCTGGCTTTAGACTTTCGTTCTTCATTCGATGAACGTTGTTCGGTGTTCGTTCTTTTCTCAACAACGAACAACGAAGAAAGCATTTGCATTAGAAAGCTAAAACCTATTTACAAAATTGTTCAGTGATTAAAAAACTTTGAAAATGTCCCTACATGTTGCACAACACATGTTCATTTAAACAGTTTTCGCACTTAAATACACGTTGTTGGAGTAACAACGAACAACAAACACCGAAATTTCTGACCTGATTTGAATTTGCACGTTCTTCATTTGTTCTTAGTTCGTTATTCGGTTTAATCATTTAAATTTTCGTTGTTCCGCGTACGAAGAACAACGAACAACGTACACCGATGATAACACCGAAAGTCTAAAGCTGGCTTAAGGACTGAAAATCACAGGTAGGGGAAATTTATTACTCTCTCTTGAGCTGAAAACTTATGTCAAAAAGTGCGATATATTTGAGTACTGGAACGTCTGGAGAGTGAAAATCACACAAATGGAACGAGCAAATCTGTCAACGTCAAAAGTGACAGCTATGATATTATCTTCGTTCGTTGAACTTTACTCAGGGTTGACCCAGGTTTTTTTTTGACAACCCCGAGAGTTGTCAAAATTTGTCGGTTCTCAAAAAACACTCAATGCTTTTGCATTCCCTTCTATAGTACTACAATTTTTAACGTTTCCATTTTCTATTTCTAACTATTCATTAAATTATATTAGTGTATTCTTTCGATTTCTATATTAAAAAGAAACAAGTTCCTGCAGATCGCGAGCTCACAACAAAACAAATGACAACTTATGTCAGTAACTCGCCCCAGCAAAATACTTAGATCTAATTCGGGATGAGTGCATGGCGACCCTGGGTTTCAAAAAACACAGAATTGTGTGGAGAGGATGAGTTCAGGTTTTTCAAAAAATGCATTGGGACGACATCAGTGTTACTTCAGAACTCAACAAACAAACCTATTGCCAGATACAAACTGGCAAAGCGAAAATAAAATGATTTTTTGTTTATCTTTAATGAAGTTTGCGATAAATTCGATGCTTTTGATTGCTATTTACCCTTGCAGTAATAAATTCCGCGACTTTTCCATAACGTTGTTATGCACCAAAATAGTTCGCAATCAAGAGATGGATTTATTTTGTGCGATCGCGAATTTGATATTAAAAACATTATTTAACAAATCACTACCATTGACTGTTTTTTTAATTAAAAGTTTTTAAATGATTTCTTTGTCAAGAGAAACATTTCGCACAATTTGATCACAAAAAAATCTAAAAAATTCAACTTGACAGATCACACAAATACGATGATTTTGACGTTTTTGAATCAACGGGAAAGAGATAAATTATTATTTGGTAAATAGCACTATACCTAGGAATGGAGAGGCAATATGGGGAAAGCTCTTTTAGAGTGAATATGGTTATTTAAATCTTTTAGGATTTAAGACATTATGAAATGCAAATTCCAGATTTCTGCAATGAATCTATTATTTTTGCTATGCTAGGTTTCCACTTGTCATTGATAGAAGCAAATTGACACACTTTGACAATACAGGGTGGCTAGGACCAGGTCCAACTTAAAAATCAAATAAAATAGTAATAGACAGTTTGAATCACCCACCCTGCCGTGTCAAACTGTGTCATTCAATGGTTTCCACTCCTAGCATTAAGTTTGACTATCGAAAAAGCTTTTAAAAAAAACAGGTGTTTAAAATTTCAATTTTTAAATCAAAAACCAGAATTATGATCCGCTCCTTCTGAAAATAGGTATATTTATAAACATCCACTGAGAAAATACCCTTTATGATAAGTTAAATTGTACCTACTTATATTTAAAAATAAAGAAAAACCGTGGCTCGCGTTGGCTAAAGTAAGTCTTGTTTCAACTTATCATCACTACACAGCAAAAATCAAAAAAAACATTCAAATATGCTTCGAGAATTTCTATTTTCAAACTTTCTAACCTCACTTGTGTACTTTGTATATTTTGTGTCGTTTTAAAGGTTTAAATCAATCCCAAAAGAAAAACAAAAATATTAAAAATAACACAATTAAATTGTTTATGTATAATACCCTTAATCCTCAATGATAGACAAAACACAATATTCCCTCTTCTCTCTCTCCCTGTGAAGTAAACAATTTTAAATACAAAAATACAAAAACTAAATTAAATTAAATTAATAAAAAAAAAAAATACTAATTTTTCTCTTGATTTTCCTTTCGATTTTTTGTTTTAATTTGTTTATTGTTTTGTTTTAATGTTCTTTTCTTCTTCTCTTCTTCTTTTTCAAATTCGTGCGTTATAAAACAATTTGAATTCCAAACGGAAAAATTGCAAAAAAAAATTACAAAACAAAATCCATCTCCCAACGGGATCCACACGATATTCTCCTTAAACGCGAATGCCAAAACAAAAAAAAAAACATAACAAAAAAATGTAAATAAATACAACAAAAAAAAAACACAAACACACAAAACACACGCATAAATTACACACGTTAACATGACACACAGCAGAGGGTGTCCCCGAAGTATATTACTTCGGACCATGCGGCAAATACAATGCACTTGTTATGGAATTGCTTGGTCCATCACTTGAAGATTTATTTGATATATGTGGCAGACGATTTACTCTGAAGACCGTACTACTGATAGCTATACAATTAGTAAGTACATTATAAAACAAAAATTAAGAAAAAAAAAAAAGAACATTAAAGTTATAACATTAGGTAAAATCTATATACTACTCTCCAAATTAATTTATTTATAAGTGTTTTTTTTAATAATTATATTTTTTTCTATTTTAAACTAGTATACTAACTTAGCTTTTTTATTACATTTTTTTTTTGTTTATTATGGCTTTATGACTTGTATTTTTTTCAACCTTAAAAAACATGTTCATTTGAATGATAATTTTTTTTTTAATTTTAAGCATGCATCTGCTTCTTAGTACAAATATGCAACTAAATAGTTTTTATTATTTTATTTCTAATTTTATTATTAAATTTGCAATAATAAAATAAGATTATTAATATTAAACAATAAATCATGTAGACAAATTTATAATCGAATGTTATCGTTAGTTATATGAAGAGAAATGAGAATTATCTCTGCAATTTTTTTGATTAGGGACAAAATTCAGTGACTAAATGTTTTTATAAATCATAAATACAAATTTACCTACATTTTAATATTGCTCCATTTTTATTTTGTGCTCATTTTCATTAAAATGTTTAAATGTTGTCCACTTTTTGATTCTATAAAAGCAACGTACTATAGACCTTAAACAAAAAGAAATTAGTCTTCGATCTCCAACTCCAACAACTAAATGCTTAATGTTCTATTAATCGTAAAAAATTTTAAACGCAAAGAAATATGAAACAAAAATTAACTGTCATTCTTTAATACAGAATTAATGGTCGGGGAAATTAATTCTGTACGAAAAACAAGTGTGGAAGAGACTATTGTTCAAATAAATCTGGAAGAATTTGTGTGTATCGTGAATCTTTTTTAACAATAAAGTTGTTCATATTAGGTTTGCTCCCAAGATTTTTGGGCAGAAATTGTTGGTCTGTCAAATTTTAAAGAGTGGGGATGAAAAAACTGCCGAAAAAGTTTGGAACGGTTTCTGGGCAAAAACCGCGATAAAGTAAGTAAAGTCCAAAGATCAGCTTCTATGTGCATAAGCGGAGCACTTCGCTCTACTCCCTCCGCTGCACTGGACCTTCTTTTCTATCTAACACCCCTAGATATATTCTGTAAACAAGGCAGCATGTACGGCATCCGTCTTAAAGTCTCCTTACAGTGGATCAATAATGATATAGGCCACTCATCTATTCTGAATTCATACGATTCACTTCCAGGTATCATTGACTAAACCATCCTACAATTCCGCTTCGACAAGAACTTTCAGGTTGTCATACCTCCCCGATCCACATGGGAGGATGTGACATTCTTGGAAGACGAATCGATTCACTTTTATACGGACGGTTCAAAAACAGATGATGGGGTTGGTGGAGGCGTGTACTCAGACAGACTAAATCTTAGTCTCTCATTTCGTCTTCCTGACCATTGTAGCGTTTTCCAGGCGGAACTTTTGGCGATAAAGGAAGTTTTATCGTGGCTCAAATAAAACGTGGTATCGACCTCGAATATCCGTATCTTCTCAGATAGCCAAGCTGCTTTGAAATCTCTGGACTCTGTCTCTACAAACTCTAAAACGGCCATAAAATGTCGCTGATCTCTTACAGAGAACAGAGCTGGCACAACAGTTCAATATTCACCTTTGGTGGGTGCAAGGCCATAGGGACATTCTTGGAAATTGCAAAGCTGACGAACTCGCCAAAAGTGGAACAACCCTACCTATTCTACCAGACAAGGTAGATATCGGTATACCTATCGCTACTTGCAAACTTATCCTGAAGCAAGATGCTATAAGGAGAACAAGCCTTAGGTGGAATAACATCACCACTTGCCTGGCAACTAAAAGATCTGGCCAGTGTTGGACATGAGGCGCTCTAAGTGTTTGTTATCTTTTAGCAGATTGCAGATCAGCTCCATAATTGGTGTCATTACTGGACACTGCCTTATAGGCAATCACGCAACGAGGCTTGGAGTATTCGCAAATGATTTTTGCAGAAACTGTATAGATGAAGAGGAAGAAGAATCTATTCCTCATCTTCTCTGTACAAGTCCCACCCTATCTCAAAGACGTAAACTCCATCTTGGGGATTTCTTCTTCGATGATCCAACAGATCAAGCAAGCTCGGACATTAACAGTCTCAAGCGCTTTGTAAAAAGCTCCAATTGCTTTTAGCGAATGAGGAGAAAATCTTAGATTCATGTGGTATTACAATGGACCAATTGATGGTCTAAGTGTTTCGGCTTCTTTGATGGCAGCCACTATAACCTAACCTAACCTTACCTGGGCAAAAATTCTGCCACACAATTTCACACAAATATTTTCTTAATTTTTTGTATCCTTTTTTATTCCAACACGAAGCAAACTGAACAGATGACTCGACAACAGTAAAGTTTTTATACAACGTACCTCAACCTGACATTTGACATACCAACAATTTCTGCTCAAAGAAATTTCTTGGGCAGAATTTGTCAGGAGGGGGAATTGTTTTACTCTAACAAATTAAAACTACCAAATGTTAACAATTGTTGACAATTGGCAGTTTTGGTTAAGGTCTGGGAACATTCGTAATTTTTTGGAATTTTTCTTCGTAGCTTATTTTGACTTTAGTTTTCAAGTCTCCATCTTGGATTTGGATCATCAAATTTTTAATATGTAAAGGCATAATCCTCCGTTCCCGCGTGTAAGAATTAGTTTTTTTTTAAATTTGATGGCCATATACATATACAGGGTGTCCCATTAACAATGGTCCAAACCAAAACTCGTGAAAGACCAGGTCATAGCCTATCAGAATTTGTTAATTTTTTCATACCGAATCATAGAGGTTCTCGAGTAACGGCTATTTTTTGAAATTTGAAAAAAAAAACTTTACTTTGAACCAGATTTTTGCTCACCCTGTCCATAATTGATTTTTGTTTTTTACAATTTTTGCATTAAAACATTGAATAATAGTTTCACTAACTTTGCTGAGTAAAATATTTTTCTTTGGCATCACCATTTGCCAACAATTCAACCGTTTGAACCCAATCAAACAGGTCCAAAGTCAAACAAAATAAAACATTTTCGTTCAAATATTTCGATAAAATTAGAATTTTACCTCAAATATAACTAGATTTTTGCTCACCCTGTCCATAACTGATTTTTGTTTTTTACAATTTTTGCATTAAAACATTGAATAATAGTTTCACTAACTTTGCTGAGTAAAATATTTTTCTTTGGCATCACCATTCTATAGAGTCTGTAAACCTGTTGCTAGCACCTACATAATACCTCTTCAATACTGACTTTACCTGCGCCAAAATAATCTTTTCAACCTTGCATCGCTGTTATTAGGATTTAGTAGCCACATGAATTTGTTTCCAAAATCAAGAAAAGTTCAACCATAAGATTTTTCGTATATTCTCTGAAATTCACTACAAGACGCTGTTCAACGTTTTAGCTTTCGCACTTTAAGGCGCACAGAAAGTGAAAAAATATTCTTTTTTCATTTACATTTTGTCAACTGACGTGCTATTTTAACCGTCGAAACTTTTCACATGTACCTTCTAATTTATATATCATTAGTTATCTAGTAGGTTGCACGTTTTATGTCTATTAGGTTAGCGTCACACGGAGAAGAAACAATTTTCTGTCAAAACCCAAAGGAGAAAGTAAATTGGCAAGTTCCACGTTACTTAACATGCCTTTTATATATTATTTATGTATGTATGTTCACCAATGTTGCCCGTTGTACTTACTGAACGATTTATCGATATCATCAGTTCCCAGAGAACTCGAACCGGGCTAATAATTTGTCACAACTTTTCGCTTAACACGCACAAGATTTGTCTCCAAGGTCAGGGAACAAATTTCATTTTGTCAATGTCAAATTATAACACTTTTATCATTGTCAAATTAGAACAAATTAACTTTGGCAATTTCAACTTATTTTCAGTCGAAACATCAATTCTTTTTAAATAACTTTGCCAGCAACACTAAATTGATAGATCTGATATTTTCAGAGGCCATCGAATTTTTATCATTTGATTACAAAAACTTCTTACGTAGCGTTAAATCGAACTTTTTGAAACTCCCTGCTCGCCAGCAACTACAACAACCTAAGATCCACCTTCAAGCCAGTGTAATACACAAATAAAATCGGTCTTGGGCTTTCTTGAGCGAAATTTATATGGGTTAACGATATGGTCTACAAGTAGATACTAGGCTTTGAATACTGCAAAATAGAAATAAAAACATTTGACATAACAAATAGGTAGGTATGTCAGGCAATTTGTGACAAATTATTTTCATGGCAAGTTTTTAGCTTCGTTCGTTGAACATTACCCAGACTTGAGCCAGATTTTCTCGACAACCCCAAAGAGTTTTTTTTTTTGGATTTTTTAGTTTTCAAAAAACTTCATGCTTTACAGTACATGAAATAGTGCTCATTGGATAAACTTTTACTTCAAATGTTTCTTTTTTATAAATCTATCTATTTATAAAATAAAATTTGTATATTCATTAAATTTCTACTTCAAAAAATAAACAATTTCCTACAGAACGCGACTCCAAACCAAAAAAAAATGCTTTACAACTCATGGCAGTTTGAAAGTTTAACTCTGCCCAGCTCAAATTCTAGTTCTAATTCAGGGCAAACCCAGGTTTCCGAAAACACAGAATTTGCGCCCCAGGGTGAATTAAGCAGTTCAGTTTTTTTTTTTAATGTTTTTTGCGACCCAGGTGAATTCAGGGCCTAGTGAAAATTATTGTTACATTTTTTCTGACAGTTTTACAAAATTGGTAAATTTTGTATGGAACAGAAATTTGAAAAAATTGTCAAGCTGTTATCTGTTTCACTTATCAATTTGTATAAAATAGTGCTCTGGTTTCTATTCAGCGCCCAAAAGCATTCTTATATTACTTTTCCAACGACCACTAAACCGAAATTTAATTAGATTTACTCTTAATGCTATTGAAACCACGAGGTTTTTCATGAAAATTTAATGTGTAAATCTAGTACATTCCCAAATAAATCTTGTTAAATCAAATAGTTTCACTATTCGAATTGGCCTATAGACATCGTGCTTGACATATCGCACATCGATGGACACAAATGTAAACTATCTATTTCACTTCATCTCCACTTTATATCAGAAAATGGAACACTATTTCAATTTTAAAAGGATTTTTAAAGTTTAATCCTCTTTTTAATCTTTTTTATGCAGCAGAAACAATAAACACATACATAGATTTATTTAATCTAAATTAAGATAAACCTTCGGTGGAAACATAGCATTAGTGACACTCTTGTCTTCTCGTACTGTATTAATTCATTGGGTACGTTCAGATGACTAAGGGGACTTATAAGTAAGGCAATTTTCTAGTCTGTGATTGGCCAGTTTGACTTCAAATGAAGGGAATTTTATTGGAAAGTGACTGGAAAGTTAGTCAAGAAATATCTGCCTTAATTTGAAATCAAGTGTATTCTTGTCAAAATTGTCATTTTGAAATAAAAAATCAGTTTAATTTTTTATAAATTGTTTGTGCGGTCGCGTTAATTAAATTTAAAATTAAATTTTCCGTACATCTCAATGAATTTTTGTATCCATGTCGAGGATTCTTTTTTTTTTCTAAACGAACTTTAGGTAAATTATTGAAGAAAAGTAACAAGCTTTACATAATGATATGTGGAAAAAAAGTTAGTTATTTTGAGGAAGATTAGCGTTCAATGGATGTAGTTGATTGAATATGAAGTCCCTTAAGTCTCCTGAACGTAAAGTTTGCTTTTTTGCTCGTAAAGAACAAAGTGGATAACAAAGTCAAGATTTTCTTTTACGAACAGTGAACCAATACCTGGGCAAAATTAACGGTATAGTGTTGGTGAAGCTTTGACAATTTTGTGCTAGCCATTTGAGGGACTCAACGTGTTCATAAGTTGCTTTGTTCAGCGACGTTGTTCCGAACAGTTTGGAACAGAAAAGTACAACTTTTTGCTGTTCAACGACAATTTACTGTTCCAAACTGTTCTAATTTGCTGTTCAGTGAGTGTTTCTGTACTTGCTTTTTAGGTAGAACAACTAAGAACAGGTTTTCTGTTCTAACTTGCCTGACGTTTCACAAACCTGTGATGTTCTGTTCCGATCTGACTTTTTCCTTACTGAACAATCCTAGTGTGTACCAGTGAGAATGTCAAAAGATCACTCTCCACAGACGATTGTTCACTTCACAAGGAAGTATGTCAAAATAAACAAATTATTGAATATTTTTCTTAATACAAACATTCTCACTACATACTTCTAAAAATAAAAAAAAAACGCTTGTAATTGCAGTGAATAGAATTTTTCAATGTTTTTGTCATACAGGTAGACTACAAATCCAGTTTATTTTTGAAAAATACAAAATAAATAAATAAGATGTCCTTACGAGTTTAGACAGAATTTATCCCCAAATCCATCAAAACTTTTTTTCCTCGAGTTAATTCAAATGCCAATAAAAAAAAATTGAAAATGCAAACACCCTCACACCCATCAGGTATAAAATGCATAATAATAAATACACCTACCCACCATGAAAAAGATTCTTCTTACTTTAATCCAGACGAGGTGATGTGATGTTTGCAAATGGAACTCCATCTCATATCTTTCACAAATTCCTTCAATGCATCTATGTATCTAGCCGTTTTTTTTTTTTTTTTTTTTTTTCAATTTGGTCTGTCTGCAACACAAATCGACATATACAAATAGAACCTTCGATATTTCAGCCAAAATCTCTTTGGGGGAAAATCCTTCACCCATATTGAACACATACCACAAGCACATAACGCTCTAAGCAGAGAGGATTCATGAATATCCTTCCACTTCTTCCAGTCTGTACTCTTTCAGCAACTTTGAGCGTTTCGTTTGGCAATCGTCCAAGTTATTTGTTGTTCCCCACTTCATAGAAAATCCAACAAGAATATCTCACGTAATATTGTCAAGAACCTACATAGCGGTTTACTTATCTAGACCTACTTAAACAAAAAATTGCAGTAAAGCTGTTATCGACCTTAATGAATTTTCATAAGCTTTTTTTTGTTTCGATTTTCTAAATAAATCTTTTATTAAATAAAATAAAAGAACAAAAAAGACAATTATTAATAATTAAATTTATTATTTATTTAGAACTTTAAAATTTTAAAACATCGAAAATTATTTAATAGCTAGGAGTTTTTGGAATGCATTTTATCATTACGATTCATATTTGGCAGTAGAGCTGCTTACTTTTCCTGGAAATGATTGACTTTATAGAAATATATTTGTATATATTCCATTTGTAGGGTTTCTGAAAATGAAAATTTAGAATCAAACATTTTTAACCAACAATTTCCAACCGTTAAGCTACCTGTTAGCAGAATCGTATTTTTTTTTTCAAAAAGGACTCTGAGTTTTATTGAAAGAAAAAATGTATGCGTCCTTTTTTGGCATGTAAACATTTTTATTGTATTACAGTATATCTTTGTATTTTTTTAAATTATATTAACAGCCGTGTTTTCAAACTCTTTAACTAAAACCAGTTATAAATAAACATTTTTCATGATTGTCTATTCAATCACATACTTAAAGTCAGAAACCACTGCATCTTTAGTAATAACTACTGCGTATGGTACTGAAACAATAATAAAAATATATTTTACAATGGTTTACTGAGTGTATCTAACCAAATGATCCTTGCTGTAACTGCTTAAATTCAAACGAAGAACAAAAAAAAAAACTACTACCCACCTAACAAGCAAGAGGTCTTGGTTGTCGAGTGAGAGAGATCATATCAATGCAAGGTCATCAGTCAATGAGAGAAAATGGACATTGTTTGCTATTCAATTCAAGGATAAACCTTACTTCGAGATTTTCTAGTTGTCTTTGTTTTTTTGCTTTTTACGTATTACTTATTTAATCTTATAAACTTAAATACATTTAGGCAACAAAAAAAAATTATATTTCGAGTCATTCATGCTCATTATCGCTAGTTGAGACACTGCTATGTAGCTTTATTTTTATATAACAAATACATTATATATATTTTTTAATTTTTCTATACGTATAAAATTTAAAAAAAAAAATCATTTTATGAAGCATGTTCTTTTTTAAAACTTAAAATAATTTGCTTTTATTATGAATCTTTTATTAATAATTTTATTATTATTTTAGGTATTTTTTTGAATTGGAAAAAAATTAATTTTACTAAATTTGAATTTATTTTAGCTCCACCGGATCGAATATGTTCATAGTCGACACCTAATTTATAGAGATGTTAAACCTGAAAATTTTTTAATTGGTAGAACATCAACAAGACGAGAAAAAATTATTCACATAATTGGTAAGTTATGGAAATATAAATTTTATAATATTACTTTGCAGCCCGACTTCAATAAGACAACGAATTTTCTTCAATTTTTTAACTAAAAAGATATTACATCTATAAAACCTACAAAATTCTTATTTGCTCAAAAGTCTAAAATTTCAGAATTTCGAATCACTAAATGTATGCGTCCATAAAGACAGTATAACAGTACACTATTTTTATGAAGGGAATGACATTTGTTCGAATTTGTTTTCTGAATAACTTTTACAAAATGGAGTAGACACCATAAACCGGTGTATACTTTCTGTGTCTTCCTACTAAATCTAGTTTCATTTTTTTAATGAGCTAAAAAAGAAGAAATGTTGGCACATTTTTCTCCATGATATCAATGAAAATTACAATTCATAAATACGAGTAAATAGATGGTAGTTCTAGATTATTTACATATTTAATCAAAAATTCGATTTCAATAACAAAACAATTGCAAGAGATATTTCATTTAGTTTGTACGGGGGCATTCCTTTTCAGAATTGTATGTAAATCCCCTCGAACTTCTCAAAAATGCAAATATCTACATTTATTACTCCCTACCACATAACTCCAAACGGTATAGTACTATTTCACTGTACATAAATAGTTAAATACTTAATACTATAAGTCAGATTTCAAATATAAGTTACGCTTTTTGACAAGCTAAAAGCATGAGCCGAGCAGTAGCCTGCGAATATTCACGCATTTTATGCATTTCGATTAAAATTGATTTGAAATCGATTTTAAATTTCAGTTGAAATGAAATTTCATCATAATGATTAACTTCTTATGAGTTAATCCTTATCGTTGCAAAAAGTGCCCAGTTTAAGCTATCATTTAAAATCATCATTGAACATTTTAATCATTTTGAAATTACAAACATTATCACATTTGTGCAGTGTAAAGGCCACTCATCGCAATGCAAAGAAATCAGTTAATTGTGAAAACCGTACTTCCATTCGTTTTTATGATAACAAAACTGATACATTATACCATATTTATTTATGAAAAATAATTTAAATGCTCAATAATTTTGTTTACATTGATTTTTGGCAACATGCCAAAAGTCAACGAGCAACACGAAAATGACTTGAAATCTGTCAAAAAGACGAAACGAAAGAAATAACGAATCGTACCGGATCGAACCGGATCTTATTGTTCTTCATACTTCACACAAAAATAAAAACAAACCCGTTTCCCCTTAGTAACTAAATTTTCCATCATGTTTTTTTACAAATGCTGCCGCCGCTTCAGAGCGGGCAGATTCGCCAAACTACAACTCAAAACGTTTACATTTTCTATTACTTAAGCCCGTATGATACTACATTTTTTTCTCATTTTTAATGCATTAAAAATGAAACTAGCGTAGTTCAAACAATTTATAAATGAAAATACCGATATGAGTAAGCGCGTACACAATAACCACATTAAAGGGGTGATGAAGCGGCAAGCCGAATCATCTCACTCGGATCTCAGTGGATCCATTGTGCTCCCCGGGAGTTGACTTGGGTAGGAGAAAGGATGGGTGAGGAGAGGACATGGTGGGTATCAGGTAGGGCTTATTGTGGAAGGAGCCTCCCTGACCCATCCTGAAATCTGAATTCTGCCATTCCGGTTCGATCGATTAGGTCCTTATGTTTAATGTTTTAAAAATATAAGACCTAATCCTCTGACCCGGAGTGTAAGAGTGACATTTTTGTGTTTGACTGCCCTAACCCTTTCTATGACCAAAGTTTATATCTATAATTTAAGTAACTTTTGTCTTTTAATTTATTATTAATTTAGTATTAATTTTTATTAAATTTTGTATATATGTATAACTTTTGAGCATTATTTGTTATTATTGTTAAATTGTTTATGTAGTCTAAGAGAATTAAGTTTCGATAGATTAAATGAAATAAATAAGTTTCATCCATGTACCGATTAGGTCGAAAAATATGTTGCCAGCTCTCTGGCTATTAGTGCATTCTTTCGCTTTCTATATCAAAAATAAACAATTTCCTATTGAGTCCATAACAACAGAAATGCTTCTCAACTTATGTCAGTTGGACATTTTATTAGTAACTTTAACTCGCCCCACCAAAATACCAAGTGGAGTGTGTTCAGGGCGACCCTGGGTTTCAAAAAACACAGAATTGTGGCAACTTCAGGGTTACTCCAGAGCACAAAAAAACAAACCTACTATCCCCATGTTTTTGTTAACAAGTTTCAAATCGTACACCAAACTTTAAAAATAAAATTATACTTATAAATTATAATATACTATAGAGTAGGTGTATCTTAACGATTCCTTTCGAAATAAAATAACATCTGATAGACATTTTGATAGCATATCTGTGTTAAAAATAAAAAGAGGCACCATTAAATTGTATCATAACCTCTTTCAAGAACAGCGACAACGACATTTGAAAGACAATTTGGTTATATCTTTACTTCCCAGTTTAATTCTTATACTTTCATAGAAACGATGATGTCAAACAAGTGCATTCAAAATGTGTTAAGACTTTTTATTTCAAATCTCATAAATTACCCTTTAAACTAATTAAAAAAACAAAATGTTTTATTCTAGATTTCGGGCTGGCCAAAGAATATATCGATTTAGATACAAATAGACATATACCATATCGGGAACATAAATCATTAACGGGCACCGCACGTTACATGTCAATAAACACACACATGGGCAGGGAGCAATCAAGACGTGATGATTTAGAAGCGTTAGGTCATATGTTTATGTACTTTTTAAGAGGTTCACTGCCGTGGCAAGGTCTTAAGGCTGATACACTTAAGGAAAGGTATCAGAAAATTGGTGATACTAAACGTGCAACGCCTATTGAGGTAAGTTTTATATACTGTCAACTGATAAAATTACATATAAAATATTTGTTTGCAATTTTTTTTTTTAATTTTAAGGCGCTTTGTGATGGTCATCCAGAGGAGTTCGCAACGTATCTGAGGTATGTGCGGCGATTAGATTTCTTTGAAACACCAGACTATGATTTCTTGCGAAGACTGTTTCAAGACTTATTTGAGCGTAAAGGTTACGTGGATGATGGCGAATTTGATTGGACAGGGAAGACAATGGTATGTTTTGATATTTCATAACACATATTATATACCATATTTGCATTTCAAAATTTTCGCAAGCGATTTTTATTAACTAAATACCTTGAAGAATATCGTTGCATTTTAAAATCTTAAAGTCCAAAATTTCAAGACAATTCAAAAGAGAACAAGAGAAAAGGCCCTAACGGAACAAGACATATAATATACACAAAATATTATTATTTTATTGTATACACCTAATTATAATATAATAACAAAAATTTTAACATTTGTTTTTGTTTTATATTTATATATTTCTTATTATTTTTATGCTGCATGTTTGCATCTTTGTTTTAACCTAAAAATTACGTTTATAAAAATATTACATAAAATACAAATTTGAAATCAAAACAAATACAAAATGTATTTATACAAATATAAGTCAAAACAACAAATGGAGGCAATGAAGGCAATCAAAAATGCACCTCCGTCTCATTTAGGCAAAAACGAATCGGATAAGGTATACCTTCTTCTTTTAAATGATTTTTCAGTTTTTTTTTTTTATTTTTGATTATAATTTTGTTGTTGTTCTGTTACATTATTCAATTGCGTAGGACACCAATTAGCTAGAACAAAAATTTACCATACAAAAGGATGGTATTCTCAAAGCTTTTTTTTAATTTTATCTCAAAGGACTACAAAATAAACACTATATGTACATATGTTTATGTTTTATGTAACATTTTATAAATATATATTTTGTTTATATTAACAATTTAAAATTATTATAAATAACAAACTTCATTTGCTCGAAACAAATCATTTACTCACATTTGTTATTTTAACTTCACTTTCTTGTTTTTAGTCAACACCTGTTGGATCCCTTCAAACTGGTCATGAAGTCATAATTTCACCAAATAAGGATCGTCATAATGTTACAGCTAAGGTAATAATAATATAACAAAATTGCACAAATGTGATTAATTTTGTATAACATAAAAATAGTAATTCGTTATTTTTATAAACACACTTCATGAAAATTAGGCATAAGGAGTCAATAGTTTTATTATTAACGCATGTTGAATGAATCAATTGTAACTGTACACAAATTACTTTATTAATAATAGGTGAATTGCAGTCATCACTAACTTAATATTATTTAAAAAAATTCTTTAACATTTGCAGAGGTCTTGTCAGATAGAATATCGGTTGTAATTAATAAATTAATTAATTAATTACAAAATATTATGTCCACATCCTGAGTTTGTCGATTTAAAAAAAAAAAAAAAAAAAAAGAAAATGATCTCTTTTACTAGTATCAGCTTCCGAATACCTTGTAAAACTGCGTCTTAAAAAAAGACGGAGGCTAACATTACTCCAATAATCAGTTCGAAAGTTAAATCGGTCCAATTTGGAAATCGGAATGTGATATACTAATTCCATTTTTCTGGAATCAAAATACATTATTTGCTCATAAATGTAAAATTTCTTAACCTATTTTCAAAGTGGAAGTTTAAACTCCACTTTTGTCAAAATTATTGGTTATTTTGATTCTACATTTTTTTTTTTAAATTTTTTATTGTCAATTTTAAACAAAACAAACTACCACAGATTATCAACAGCACAAAATATTTGTTGCTGTTTCGTGTGTTCTTTGTTTTTGAGGGCGAAATAATAGACAATGTAAGGTAACATTAACATTACATCAAATGGTGAGGCATAAACGTGCAATGCTGCCAACTCATTTTAATAAAATCTAGTAAAACGAATTTCAATTGAACTGAAATTCAGATTTCACTGTGAAATCTGAGTTAAACCAAAAATTTAAACTCAGTTTAAGGTTCAGCTGAACTTAAGTTTAAACTTTCATTATGAAACTGGGGGTTAGTAAATCTATTTTCGTTCCTAATTTCATTCGAATTATGGAAATTTTATTCGATAACTATTTAATATGCCTTCAAATTAAACTAAAATCAAAAATATAATAACATAATCCAGAAAACAATCGAGTACAAAAATCAGTGGCCTGATTAGGGAACACATAGCGAATCGTTTTAGATGGCGAAAATAAGGTTTGGTATTACTGTGGCCTGATTAGGGAATACGAAGCGAATCGGTTTCAATTCAATATCTTCTTTCCGATTCGCTGTGTTTTGATAAACTATCGAATTCGAAGCGAGTCGTAAATTATACTTCCAAGATTTCCAGATAATTGACAGCTGGTTTCCAGCATTTTTTTTACTGCAATAACGCATTGTTAAAACTCAACTTGTTTTGTTGTATTTGGCTTTGAAATTAAATATAAACACAAAATTGAATTCGAAATAGTGTATTTAAATTCTTTGCGGCGAAGAAGAACTTTGCAATAATTTTCTTTTAACTCGCAGATTCGAGGGTTCTTATATTTCTTTAAGCTTAGCGTTTTATACAAAGAAATAAAATTTACTATTCGGAATTCAATTTTGTATTTATATTAAATTTAAAAGCCAAAGACTACAAAACAAGTTGAACAATAAAAAAATATATTTCTGGAAACCAGGGATGGAATCGGCTAAGCTGATTTGATTATCAATTTTTGTTGATTATCGTTTTTAAGATAGCTATCCCTGTCAATTCTATAGACAAAGAACGAGAAAGCAATAGTCAACACGACAATCAGACATTTGATAATCAACTATCAGCTTAGCGGATTCCATCCCAGCTGTCAATTATCTGGAAATCTTGGAAGTATTATTTACGACACGCTTTGAATTCGATAAATGATCAAAACGAAGCTAGTCGAAAAGGAGATATCGAATTGAAAACCATTCGCTTCGTATTCCCTAATCAGGCCACAGTACTAATTAAATTATATGTTAAGAAAAGTAAAATTGTTTTTGTGATTTTTGTGATCTGATTTATATCGAGCAGGAGCCTACACGAATAGACGGATTTCCTACAAATTTGGTGCCAAGCATTTTTATTCGATTCTCCGTGTTTTGCTGACTGCTGCCCTCCTTCTTAGTCTAAAAAGAGGGCAGCAAAACTTCCAAGCATATATTTCTTCAACTGAGTTGTTTTTGAAAACTCCACTGCACTCAATCTACTTACGTACTTTCTGTAGAGAGTCAGACCTATTACATTAAATGTTCAAGATTGTAAGCCGAATATTTGATGCTCACACATTTTTTCTCTCCGACCAATAGGAATTGAGATAAATAAGTTTCAAAAACAAAGGGTGGAAATTTTGGCGGCGCAATCGCTGGTAGGGGGAATACGTCAAATCTTGTTTTAAAATTTTAGGAAAAATAAAATAAAAGTCCAGGCTTTCACTTTTGTGATGTAAGGTACTTCCAGCTGTTTTTTTTTCTAAATTTCTATTTTTTAATGAGAATACGACGCGATGATTGCTCACATATTAGAAATAGAAACTGAAGAATTATTAAAATATTGATTTTATTATAATAAGAAATAAAAATAAATTCATATTAACTATTTACACTAAGGAGTAAAGATGCCTTCGAACATAACTAAAGGCCAAAATTGCGATTGTTTAACAATAAACGGTATTTTTTGAAAGTCGATTATCGAAAATCTACAATATAAATTTGTAGTTGTTTGTTGTTATATCAGATTTCATTATAAATATGACACAAAAGTGGTACAGATACCATGAAAAGGAACACATCCTGTGTAGCATGAGCTGATAGTATTGAAACTTAGTTCTTGAGTTCGTCAATATTGCAAATAAAAGTACAAATGGTGTCCGTCAAAAGGCATACTTACGTGGAAACCCCAAGTTTTGATACCATGCTCATACCATGTTGCTCTGGTGGTTTTAGGATGGTATAATATGACACGCTAATGGTATAAATAGATACCATACTATCCGTACTACCAGTATTTCAGGGGTATTAGATATGTTTTCACGAGGCTTTACAACAACAATATGCTGATGAAATAACTATTCGCCTAGCTTTTTAATAGAATTGACTTTTGTCGTGAAGTGAACTTTAGACCACAATCGCAATAAGGGCCTAGCAATAATTAACATTTCCTGAACAAATAGATACAAAATATTAAATACAATTTTCTAGTACTTAAAAAACAAAATAGTTCCACCTGAAATTCTATATATGTATGTATAAGCTTATGGAAGAGGTAAATTAGAAAATCGTTAGTCTGAATGTAAAACAATGAATTTTGTTAAATAAATATTTTTTGAAAAAGAAATACGACTCCTTACAATTATTTTTTTTCTGAAGTGTGTTTATGATTTTTGTTTGTATTATTTTTATTTATTTATTTATTCATACTTTTATCTTTATACTTAAACAAAAATATTTTGCCCGGTTAAAAAAATTACACATCCAATAACAACGTCGGACACATTAACAAACAAAACAAAAACTATAAACATTAACGCACATGTATGTACAAAAAAAAGAATTCCAATGAATTGGATTTTAATGATGACGATGAGGAATATTTATTAGTCGAGGTTAGAAAACAAAAATAAAACTACACAAGAACAATAAATTGCAATATATTTCATTGTTTAAGTTAATTCACTACCATAGCCGACAATTTATTCGTCGTCAATATATCATCTTTTGAATGCTAGTGCTTCGGTCATTCTTCCACTATCCCTCCTCAGTCTCCAATCCAATCAAATATTCGATCATTTCATTCCTTGATAGGAAATTAATCCTCTTAATAGCTTATTTTTAGAATGGCTTGTGCTTGAGCTTAGAAGGCTCTTCATCATAATAATAACCCCGTTTGTTCTTTTACCCGATGTAATTTTGTTTGCTGTATTTGCATTCGTAATGTGAAAATAATAATCAAAAGTAATTTTATTTATTATTTTCTGTAATATTGACATGTTTTTTACTCCTATGCTATCCAGTCTTGAAAAAACATTTCAATTGCAAACAAATAACAACACCTTAGAAAAAATATTTTATAGCATTTAATAAAAACAATTAAATAAAAAATGCCATAACAAAGGCTTTCGTTATCAAGGAAAAGATAAGGGTTTATTTCTTCTATATTTCCTTAGCCGGGATACAAAATGTACTTTGACAGATATCCATTTTTATTCAGGCTAAGTAAAAAATTAAAAAGCTCAGATTTTGTTGTATTTTGTAAATTAGAATGTGTGTTTAAGCCTGTATAGTTTAGGAAAAAATCACGACTAATGTACACTTAACATTAATATTAAAATTATATCTATTATGTAGAAAGATAATTGTTTCATTTTTAACTAACAACTAATAACAAATCACACTTGACACATTATTATGTGCGTAACTCATTGTACACTGAAAAATATAAATTGTTTAATACAAACATTAAAACAAAATTTTACAATTAGTCAAAAATTCGAAACTCATAAATTTCACATCAAAAAATAATTCTTCAGACAAATGCCAAAGGAGGCGTTGCTGCATGGCCTGATGTACCGAAACCAGGTGCCACGCTTGGTAATCTAACACCAGCCGACAGGCATGGTTCAGTACAGGTAAGTTTGTATGCTTTTTTGTGTTTTTTTTTTTTTCTTGTAAACTAAATTTGTTTCATTTTTATTATTAATTTTTTGTTGTTCTATTAAAAAAAAAATGCAATACAAAAAATTAAAACTAACATAATATATGTATAGTGTATGTACATAACATTTTATCAAAACTTACTGTTTGTGTACCCAGTTCTGTAAGAAACCTATATGTTATAAAAATTAACTTTAACAAACTTCAAAAACAGAGGGCTTGTTAAACATTATTTAAAAAAAATATTTAAAATCCTTTGTGCCGCTTATCTACAAGTTGCTCTTTTAAATTCCACAATTTTTTGTTGTGTAATACCTCTATACGTAGATTAGAATACATTTTTAGAACCTCTAGAATCTAAATAATCTTTATTCGAGAGGAACTTCAGGGTGAGTAAGTAACATATTTTATTTAAAAACTCCTCGGATATAGTTTGTATTACCTTTAGGTAACTTATTAAAACTTCAACGGTACTATATAGGAGCTTTTTTTTATTTTACTATCCAGTTTGATTCCTAGCTTACTGTATAACTTTTTTTTTGTTAGTTGACGAAATAAATTTGAAACACTCCTTGTACCAGAGCTGTTTGTAAGCTTGTTTTACAAATAATAACACAGTTATGATTTCGAAGGGTTTTGCATTCCAAAGCTTGTGAAACCACTAAAGCTTAGTTCTTTAAATTTATATGTAGTTAATTTTGTAATTTAATATTCTGATGTAAAGTGTTTTTTTTTCAGAGGTATATACCTACAATTTTTCGAGCAGCTTGGTCACTGCCATTTACCGAACAAGCTGAGACTATTTGCAGTATTTTTTTTAATTATTTGGAAACCATCCAACCTTGCACTGATTGAATTTCGAAATAGGTGCTTGAACCACTCTAGTACATTCATACATTATTAGGATAGATTTCCTGTCTATATGAGAGTATGTATGTATCTACTATAGAGTGGATTTATTATGATTTGTATTTTAAGTGCAATCATTCAGTCAGTCGATTATCATCATACAATATAGTTTGGATGGACTATCGTCTTAAACGTAAACTCGTTTTTCTGGAAATTATTTTTGACATAAAGATTGTCAAAGTGCTAATCCCTTAGTGTTTTTTAACAACTTTAAATTGGCATTATAAAGGACAGTGATAATCGAATCTTTGTCGTGACTCAAGGATACGTCTACGTATGAAAACCATTTTCTTAACGATCAGGCTTTTAAAATGAATCAGAAACTTTACCGATAATACAGGGGGACACATGCCTTCCGGCATAAACCAAATTATACTCTTCAGAAGGTTGTTCTGAATTCGAACTGTACACAGAATTCCAATACCTTCTTTATCCTTCGAAAAATTATTATTTAGGTTAAGTCTCCGCCTCTCCGTAGTTATCTCTCCTGAATAAACCACTATAATAAAAAAAAGCGATACATTTTAACATACGATTACTCAATTAGGATTTTAGAAATATTTAAGTTGAATTTTTGAAAAGATTCATTAATGATTTTTGTGGGAAAATGTAATTGGTGGTGTAGTGTAAATCCACCTAAAAATAACAACAAAAATCGGCTTTCGGCACTTTTAGACTTGAATATTTCGAAAATTTCAGCCAATTCAGCAATTCTAAACGATATTCGAATTTAGGATACAAAAAACCTTCTAATTCTATAAAAACTTTTCTTGATACAATTTATTGTAGGTGTGATATAATCTTACAAATACCGAAAAACAGTGTTTTTTGCACTTTTAGACCAGAATATTATAACTTTGAGATCAGATTTAAATTCAGGACATTCAAAGCAATGGGAAAAGTAGAATCTTGTTTCTGCCGCAGACATTTTCTTAATTTTTGTTCCCCGTGTAATAGTACAATATTCCGGAATATAATCCATTTAGTTTGCTAAGTGAAAATTGGTTTATAGAATAGAGCCCTTATCACGATCTTAGTAAATTTCCTCTTCAGTGAGTATTTTGAATAAATCGTGTTCAGGAAAGGGAGATATCGGTGGGCCTCAGCAATCTCAGTTGCCTGAACAGGATTCCTCAGCAAAAATTTCAGTTTGGCGGTCAAAATACTGAGGAAAAAATATTTGAATTCGCTTGCTTAGCTTTTAAATCTCCGATATCTCTGTTTCGTGAACGCGCCTATTGGTTGTTAGTCCAGTCAATTGGTAGTTTTGCCTGGAAAGTTTTGGAGTAGTTTTGAAAGCTTTTCATTTTTATAGAGTTTGGGGTGCTCTTTCTGAATTTGTCACCTCGCACCTTTGCCGCTAACGTCGCCATTCGAGTTTAAATGTCGAAATTATCAGGTTTTCGCATATAACTCCGAAACGGTAAATGCTATCGAAAAGTATTTCATGCAGAACTTGTAGATTTTGTGATCCCGAAGAAAAAAAGTTTTGCCAATTTTTTTCCTACGACTCACCGTTAAGAAGATATCGACATTTAAAAAAAAACGTAAAATGTCGAAAATGTCACTTTTTCACGTATAACTCCTAAACGGTTCATATTTTTGAAAACATCTGAAAGCAAGGTTTTTACATTATGTAACCCTCTACAGGAAAAAACTATTATTTTTTTTCTTAAATACAACCGTTTTAAAGATATAATTATTTTAAAAGTTTGACACAAATTCTAAATTTCCAGTTTTTCGCTTTTTACTCTTAAATGACGAAGTTGTCGAAAAAAAAAACTTATACTCAATTTGTAGATCATAATATTCTCTAGAAAAAAATGTGTTGACACTTTTTTCCATGGAAGTCATAAGTCGCAAGATATTGGTACTTAAATAGCGTCAAATGTCGAAGAAATAGGTTTTTTGCATATATCTTTTAAACGGCACGTTTTATCGAAAAATTATGTATGCAAAATTTATACATAATGTAACCTTATACAAGCTTGCATTAACATTTTTTTTCTAGCAGCCATAATTTTTATTATATCATTATTTCAAGAAATCACAAAAACTCAAAAATACCGGGTTTTAGCCATTTACTCTTAAATGACGAACTTGACGGAAAATATTTTGAACCTATTTGTTAGATTTAAATATTTTCTAGAAGAAATATTATGATCCTTTTTTACATATAACACATCTGTTGCAAGATATTGCGACTTCAAAAATGGTCAAATTTCGAAAACATAGGTTTTTTGAATACAAAAAATAAAAAAAAAAATATTGTTTTGCCTGGAAAGTTTTGAAGTAGTTTAAACAATATTTTTTTTTAATTTTTGTATTAAAAAAACATATGTTTTCGAAATTTGACCATTTTTGAAGTCGCAATATCTTGCAACTGATGTGTTATATGTAAAAGATGTCATATTTCTTGTAGAGAATATTAAAATCTAACAAATAGGTTCAAAATATTTTCCGTCAAGTTCGTCATTTAAGAGTAAATGGCTAAAACCCGGTATTTTTGAGTTTTTGTGATTTCTTGAAATAATGATATAATAAAAATTATGGCTGCTAGAAAAAAAAAACGTGCCGTTTAAAAGATATATGCAAAACACCTATTTCTTCGACATTATGTATGCAAAATTATGACTTGCATGGAAAAAGTGTCAACACTTTTTTCTAGAGAATATTATGATCTACAAATTAAGTATAAGTTTTTTTTCGGCAACTTCGTCATTTAAGAGTAAAAAGCGAAAAACTGGAAATTTAGAATTTTTGTCAAACTTTTAAAATAATCATATCTTTAAAACGGTTGTTTTTAAGAAAAAAAATAATAGTTTTTTCCTGTAGGGGGTTACATAATGTACAAACCTTGCATTCAGATTTTTTCAAAAATATGAACCGTTTAGGAGTTATACATTTTCGACATTTTACGTTTTTGAAATGTCGATATCTAACGGTGAGTCGAAGGAAAACAAATTGTCAAAAAATTTTTTCTTCGAGATCACAAAATCTACTAGTTTTGCATGAAATTCTTTTTGATAGCATTTACCGTTTCGGAGTTATATGCGAAAACCTGATATTTTCGACATTTAACCTCGAATGGCGGCGTTAGCGGCAAAAGTGCGAGGTGGCAAAATGAAAATTCGGAAAGAGCACCCCAAAATCTATAAAAATGAAAAGCTTTCAAAACTACTCCAAAACTTTGCAGGCAAACCACTTCTTTTCGCCCAAATAACTGGACTATGTGCATTTGTGTGATTTTCAGTCCAAATCCAAAGAACATTTTTCGGACTGAAAATCACAGTTTAGTTAACTATCGTTTTGAGATTAAAAGAAAGAAAGCCAAACATCGTGTCGTACTTGTCTGGTACTATCGGTAATACGGAACTTGTGTGAATTTGCGTTCCAGTACTTTTTTACATTTTTGATATTTCTGAGAATATTGTATCCCTGCTCTCCAAAATTTGACTGATTGTGAGTTTCTGTGCAGTAAGTGAAAGATCAGACCTAATGTTTATTCGTTTACTTTCCAAAACCGGCCAAAGTTCTGTAAAGTTTTTTTTATGTGAACTTTGACAGAAGGCTGGACTGAAAATCAAACAAATGGCCAGTTTTTGGGAGTAAACGAACGGTCTGTTCGTTTACTCTAATTTAAACGGTTCATCAAGCGTCAGTTTCAAACTTGAGTATGGTTATACCATGATAAAACTAAACATGGTCTTATACTACGTTTCCGCCAGACACTAACCCGAGATTTAACAAGATTATCACAAATCTCTTTGAAATCTCGAAGATTTACCATACAAATTTTTCTTCTTACCTTTAAACCCCGATTATACGATTCAATTTTTCGGTTGTTTCGTCTTTCGTTTTTTTGACATACTGGGTGAGGGGAATATAAATGCAGTGTGAAGGAAGTAACAAAAGCACGAATGAAAATTTCAAGACATTTTCTGGTTGAACTTTGACGTTTCTGATTTGGCAACAACAATGCTCCTCGATGATTGCAAAAAACCAAGTAAACAAAAAATGTTTGAATTGGAAAATTTTTCGTTATTGAATATACATATGTACGTAGTATACGAGTATATTTGAGTAAGAAGTGATTAAAAAACATTTTTAATTTATTTTACTGATTATTTTCAAACAAAACAACCCCAAATTTCATGCGCTGCAAAATAACAAAAGGAAGTGCGTATGTATTTTTGCGAACCGTGTAACTACGAACGTACGTGCCTGTCAAAAAGACAATAGACGAAACGAACTAAAAATCAGGCTCTTTCTGGCTCGTCCACACTTGTGAATTCGTTGTGAACGTTTGAATGCCTCAAATGCCTTGCACGCAACTGTCAAAGCTTCACCAATATTTTACCGTACATTTTGCTCGGGATTTGGTTCACCACTCGTGAAGGCAAACCCCCCACTTTATTCTCTCACGAGCATGTTCACGAGAGAACAAAAAATTAAAACTTGAATGGATTCATTAGCATTAAATGGAGTAAACAAAAATCTCGTGATAAGTGAACAAAGTCAATATGAACTTAAACATAATTTTCAGTCAAAAAATCCGATTCCAACTATTGACTCATTTAATCCGTACCTGAATCCAAAACTCGTTTGGTTTCTATATAAACCACAAACTTCAGTTGATGTTAAACAAACTGTCAATGGGAAGATTGGAAATAAAAATGGCATATGAACTGCTAGTTATGTATACACATGTATATTGTTATGTCACTTTTTTTTTTTGTATTTTGTGAACGTAAGGCAAGTTTCATGCATAATCACCGAATATCTAGTAGAGCTATACTAAAAACTGGACCACGAGTACTAACATGGGGGGAAATATTTCGATATTTAAATAAAAACACTGAAGGGATAATTTTCAACAATATTTGTTTTTGAGAATAATCGAAACCGAACAAGTTCAAACCTGAGATATAGTTTTCATTGTGATTTTCTCAACATACCGGAATAAACTATCTTTTTCATCGAATTTAAGGTTATCTTGGAGTTGCGTCAGTATAGAGAAACTGTGGCATATCGTATATTATTTCGAAAATATTCCTAAATTGCGCAATTTATCCCGGTGAGAACATCATAGTACTTATTTATGTAAAATCTACTATAGCGTCATGTTCTGTAAATAAGCTTTTTATAATAATCCTTAAAAATATTGTTTAATGTAATATTACTCCAAACTGCACCACATACACACACACACAATATTAAGTCACATGATATAATAATAATCAATTGTAAATAACACCAAACTATGAAAAAAAACATTAATATAATAATATATGTACATATATAACAAAAAAGCCTTGTAACCTGTTACAAAAAAAAATATATTTCCCTTTTTGTTTGTTTGTCTTTCTTCACTGTACAATACTTGCAGACCGTTATATTTTTGGCCTTTTCAATCCTAATGTTTTCTCTTGATTTGCTCTACATAAATTCAAGGTATTTAGTAGAAAAAAAAATTAAAGCAAAAACAAAAGAAAAAAGTATCAATAAATGAAAATCACCCTCTACCACCAGCACCACCAACAACAGTCAATGAAAATGTAGAATTTTTTTCTTGTAATTAGTGATTTATATAAGTATTTTCCAAGACTTCCATAAAACCTACTAACTACTAAAATTCATAATTTTCAGAAACATTTGCAAAAAGCAATATTTATAAATTCACTGTACAAAAATTATGCAGTAGATTAGATTGTAGACGAATGTTTTTCAGTGATGGAATGTCTAATTATTTAAGCTTTAATGTGTTTAATAATAATTGCTTGGAAACCTTTTTTTATTTGCTATAACTGACACAATTTCATACCTGGAATAAGATTAAAAACTACTAAAGCTTGAGTTGTTTGATCATTGCGATGAAAAAAAAAAAATACTTGTATTTTCTTGTAGTTCTAGAAGTACACATAAGTCCATATATAAGTCATAAGGTATTAGGTGTTCCATTTAATTCACCATCATCACCGAAAACTCATTTTGTCATTATTAATTTTATAAAGGCAGAGCTGGCGTTTAGACAAAACTGTCTAAATAAAAAAAGTGACCAAGTGATCTTCAAAGCACATCCTCTGGAATAGTATCTTTTCAAAGACAAACAGATTTTTTTAAGATCCGATGTCATTTTTTGTTTGTTCATTTTGTAAAACCTACTGTTGTACAAAATCATTAACATTAAGTAATCTGCGAAGAGGGATACCCGTCGGAATGGTTATTTTCCGATTTCATACGAATCGGAGGATTTTTAATCCGATGGGCTTAAAGAATATCAGAAAAATATCTCGAAGCAAAAATCCTTCCTTTTCAATTCCGACGGATACATCACTAGTGTTATATATTTGATTTGAGCATCAAAAATGACCAAGGTTACTTTTTTTAAATTGAGTTTATTTTTAAAGCTTTTACCACTTAAATTATTCAAGAGTCCACCATTGAAGGAAATCTAAGTTGAGTTTTTGGTGTTGCGTTGTTAAACTTTTGCCATTTGCTTGCCTTTATAAAAGAAAATTTTTATATGTATATGTTCCTATCAATTTTTGATTGCGTTTCATATTTTGTAGTAAAGTTTGTCAATTAAAAGTTTTTCACAGAAATGGATACATTTCGGTTTAATTTTTGGTTTAGTATTTTGTGTATCCGCACTTCTACATACTTTAGTTGCTGATATCATTCAATGCCAGCCGTGCCATCTTCTTGCCTTCTTCAATCGTTGTACATTGTACATACATATTTCTAAAGGATGTTATTTTGTTTTATTTTTTTTTTTTTTTGTACTTTTGATTGTATTTTGTGGTCATCTTGAAGTGGAATGCGAGTTTTGCGAATGATTTTTCTTTGTGTAAATAGGCAATGAAAAAGATGTGAAAATGCCTCATTAAGTTGGTTATTTTAACAACAAGTTTTGTTTATTTATTTTTTTCTGAAATGTTTTTTTCTTTATTTTTTTCAATTTCTAAGTAGCCCAATCGCCAGCGACCAAATCGAAGTAAATATCTAAAAAATAATATACATAAATAGCGACATAGGTTTGTGCTAGACCCGCGATTCAGACAAAACACCCTTTTTCCCAAATATCTAGATTCTGAATTATCCTAGGAAAAAAATTTCTCGATTTGTTATCATACCAATCGAATGCAGCAAAAGGATTAGTTAAATGCGTTGGTTTTGAACAACTTGGCATGGGTCAGACGGAGCGACATTCGTCTCATATATACTCAAGTCCTCTGTAAGAAAAGATAAAAAATTATGCATTTTAACGAATAGAGTAGCATAAGTGAGTTTTGTGTTAAGTTATTCACAAAGATCCCAAATAAGCGACGTATGAACTTACTCTTCAGTTTGCAATAACCCATCAAGAAAAAAAATAGGATTAGTTTGGGCATGTACACAGAACAACCTTCTTAACGACGGACAATACATCCATACATTACCATCGAGTAGATAAACCAGCTGCCAAAAAAGAATTTGCATACTTGTTTTATTCGGTGTTATTGACAATTTTCTCTAGACTTCACTATCAACACTTTAGAAAGAAATTAATTTTTTAACAAAATTATGACACATTGGTGTTGAACAGGTAGACCGCGTTTGTCAAATCTCTTTTATCTGAAGTCTTGCTATTCAATTATTTGTTCTTGGAGATATTCGAACCGGGTGGCAATAGCTCGGTGGCTAACCTGGAGGTGTCGGTTCGAGCCCCACTCTACGTAGCATTCTTTTCCTTATTCCCCAGTTTCAACTGGATGCCACCCGTGGAATTTCATGCGATAATTAACATCTAATTCTCAATCCACTGTGCCAACAAAAATTCTTTCCTTTCCTTCTATACCTCCTAACTAGTGCCGTGCATTGCATTTAAAAGGTCTGAGGTCTAATTCTCAATCCACTGTGCCAACAAAAATTCTTTCCTTTCCTTCTATTCCTCCTAACTAGTGCCGTGCATTGCATTTAAAAGGTCTGAGGTCTTATAGGTTAAAATAAGGCTTATAGTTAAAATTATTATTATTAAAATCCGTATCTCTTTAAATAATAGTTTAAGTATGCCTTTACTCTCCCAAAGCTGTTATTTTGCATGACACATTAGGTTTGTATTAGTCTGTCAAATTTTTGAAGTGTTTGTTGGCAAAAACTTGACTCTCATAAAACTAAATTTACGTACCGCAACCTGAAATTTGACAGACCAAAAATGTCTGCCCAAAGAAATTTCTTGGGTAGAATTTGTCGGGAGGGGAAAAAAAAATAATAGAACGAAAATTGTTTTAGATATTTTGTATATTGAACAATATGTAGATACATGCATTCATATATGTATGTACATATGCATGTGTGCTCCTGTCAATTGGGCTAAAAGAGTTAAAATTTAGAATTAGACGACTGGATGGCATTCGGATGTACCAAGCATCATAATAGCATAGTTGAATGTCATATTTTATAGCTATCCATTTCTACCATTACAAAATTATTAATATCAACATCTCATTCATTCAAATCGATACTTTCGCAAACATTCGCAAATAGAACCAAAAAATATAAATTTGCCTATCCAAATGAAAATTCCAGAGTAACCCTGAAGATTCAAGTACCGACGAAGATGATTCACCCTTCTATCCAAACGAAGACAAAAGTTCCGAAGACGAAACGAAACCAAAAGCAAAAGCAACCCCTAAAAAAGAAACGAAGAAAAAAAAAGAAACAAAAAAAAAATATTAAATTAAATTAAAATCAAAAAAAAAAAAAGTTTTTTGTTAGCAGTTTTTTGATAGAAAAAAAGTGCTACAGATGAAAACTATACAATATCTCGTATATATGTATAAAACAATTATTTCCAATCCGTATGTAATTTTATGTCAAGAAAAAAACAAACTCTGTGTGTGACAGTGTTACATGTGCGTGTGGTGTGGCAAATTAATTTATTATTTTGATTTTTCATCAATTTATTTATATTGATTTTTGCAATTTTATAAAAATCGTTTATATATTAATTGCACACACCACCTGCAATATTCTGTCTTGTATTTTGTCACGGTTATTTGTATAAATCTGTAAATAACCATAAACCAATTATTCAATAATTCAACAGCAGCGAATTGCCAAAGAAAAAAAAAACAAACAAGCTTAAATGTTTTTTTCAAATTTTATTTTTTCAATAATGTCTGTATAGTAAAACGTATATTATTTTTAATTTGTAAGTCCTGTTTTTTTTTTTGTATAATTTAAAGAACGTTACAAATTAAAATTAAATTTTGTCCATATTGTTTTTTTGATTGTATATCTTTTGTATTCTTAGAATTATTTTATCTTATTATCCACAGGTTGTGAGTTCGACGAATGGCGAATTGAATGCAGACGATCCCACGGCCGGACACTCAAATACTCCTATAACACAGCAGCCAGAGGTTGAACTTGTGGACGAGACAAAGTGAGTATTAAATGATTTTGAAAATGCATGGTTAAGCAAGGGAGATGTTTTATTTTATTTTTTTTTTTTTTTTTTTTTTTTTTTTTTCAAAAAAATTATCGTTTAAGAAACGAACAGTATTTTCAAATATTCCAAGGCTCCAATCAATTAACGTACCTTTTTACTACACAACATTGTCTTGAAATAAAAAGAATTTGTGCATTGTAGTCAATTGTTGAATAAAAACGATGAAAGTTTTCTATTTTAGCTTACAGCCAATAATTAAATATCTTTGTTTAAATTTGTGATGAGCTACGCCACATCCCAGTAGCTCAGGAAACTCTCAACGAGTTCTTATAGTCTTCCCTAAGTTGGCGTTTACCTGGTCTCAAACAACATAAGAGGCTGCTAGACGTTATACTAGTTATCTTGAATCTTGTATCTTAACTCTACTTGAGCAGCCTCCTTTTAAAAGTTAAAGCTTTCGCTACTATCTGCAATGTTATCAATTTTTTGTATTTTAATTGTTTAAATACTAATCACAAACTCCTCTAAAAAAAAGAGCTCAAAACTTCAAATGATCAGATGATTCAGAAATTTGTCTGAAGATACTACATATGCATACATGACTTACAAAAAAAAAACAAAAAAACATCTCCCTAGCATTACCGTACATTTACTTACCCCATTCAATTATCAATTTCAAACAAACAATTTTAAAAAGATGGTTTATGTGTCTTTCCAGATGTTGTTGCTTCTTTAAAAGAAAGAAGAAGAAATCATCACGCCAAAAATGACTAGATGGTGTCCAATGTAGTCCAGAGCGTGAGGCAGTAACACTGCTTCGTGCAACGTCACATTCAAATTCAAGGGATAGTGTATTAAATAATCCTAGTCAGGATTATATACAACAAGCGACGTCACAACATACGTTGCGATATCCTCCATCCGCGTCGATATTGACGCCAACACCAACTACAAATACGCCGACACTTCCGTTGTAATTTAATTTAAAAACAAAAAATACAAAAAAAAAATATTATAATTAATTATTATTATTATATATTGATTTATTTACTATAATTATTATTAATTATTATTATGTCAAATAAATAAGTTCAATAAAAAAAAAGAAACAAAATTCAACAACTACAACAAAAAAGAGATCCTTAAACAACACAAAACAACAAGGAAATGCATCAAAAATCGCGCGCGTAGGAAACTTGAAAAAAAAATTGAGCAAATAATAACACACACAATTGTAATATTTTGCTGCAATAGTTAAATAAAAAATAGAGTAAAAGGAAAAACATAATTTATTTTAATAAAAAAAAAATAATAAGCTACCTACTTCGAGTATTCATTATTATTAAATCTTTTACTAAAATCCCTTGCCCTTAAACACACACATTCATAGTCCCAGGGCCAACGACTGATTTAACTTAAACATTTTTACAGGCCTGAAATGTTGTCAAGTCATTTTTATAATACCCGTGCTCTTTGGCAAATATTATAAAATGCTTACATATGTAAATTATAGTGCTGGGAGAAATTCTCAACTAAAAAACAGCATACGCAGCAAACATGGTTTTATATTTGGTTACTACGCAGTGGGATGTTGTATTTTAATACCTTTTTTTATGCAGATAGCTTTTCCTACCAAAAACTACCTAAACAAAAGTTCAATGAACAAATTAAGAGTTTTAAATAAGTGCTATCCTTAGTTACCTTTTGCCGTAACAACTTAAAGGTAAAGGCAAGCAACTTTATAGATGTCTTCGTTAAACCGTAGATAGTGATGGGATTTTTGTATAACTATAATTAAATAATATCAATCTTTTAAATCTGCCAAAATACCTTCAGTGTATATTTTAATAATTTAATTTGGCCAAACCATTACAAGCTTCATAATAATGCTTTTTGAATGTTATATTATGAGAAAAAATTGTTAAAAATGCCTTGTCAAAATACTAATTTAATTTTACTAGTCACATTTTTATAAAAATCTTTTATAGGGCTCTTTGTTTTTGTTTCTTCCAATTTCTTGTTGGCTTTTGTTGTTATTATTGATATTTTTAATAGGTATCGGACTTATAGAAGTTACTTCAACAATTATAAGGTCTGCAAATAAATTATAGTCGAAATGGGCGCTGGCTCTCCTTCTATTTTATTAAACCTGCTCCTTTTCATACCTTTGCAAAATCCTCCACCTCCTTTTATATCGATTCTTTTTTATATATTTGTTAACATACTCTCCCCTTATGCCTTATTCCACCACCATTATCTTTGCATTAAAAAATCTTTCATATATGTGAATTATATAAATATATATAAAAAAAAACAAAATATTTAAATAAAATTATATAGAAATTGATTACAAACAAAAAAATGATATGCTAATGTTTTACTTAAAATACATTTTTGCATTAAAATAAGAATATAAATATTTAATAAATAAAATAAAATAAAAAAATTGTATAAAGAAACAACAGGAAAAACAAAAAAAAAAAAGCATTGTGAATAATTTAATTAATTGTAAAACTCGATAATTATATATCTTATTATTATCTTTAAATAAAAACAAAAATTAAATCGCTGGTTTTTAAGTAAAATTAACATAGCAGTCATGCATACATACAATTACTCTACTACTACACCTACGACAAGAACAAAAACTACTATCATTTTTTCCATTTTTTTGAATAAATAATAAGAATCAAATGTGAGTTAATTTATACTTAAATAAAACACAAAAAAAAAACATATTTAACAAATGAATTTAAATGGTGTAAACTCTTTTTTCTCTCTCACAACATATAAATATTATACACTCAAAAAAATGACAGGCAGTTTTTATTATAAACAATTATACAAAAATAATAACACAAAAAAAGTTACGACGAAGTGTGAAAGAACAAATTAAACAAAAAATTAAATCAGTCAACTGAAGGAGAATTTCAGTAATTACATTACATACATATATTATATAAAATACTTGTAATATAATTATTTTTATTGCGTTATTTTTAAAAGTGACTAAAATATAAATAAAGAACAAAATCATATTGAAAACAAATAACAGTAAAAATTGAGGAGCAGTATAACTTAATGAATAAGAAAGATTAGTCGAAGAAAAATAAAAGTGAATTAAAATTTATTTGGGTGAAATATAAAGTTGAAAATGTGTAAAATAAAATTTTTGAAAAACTGCATTCAAAAAATAAAAAAAATGAAAATGAAAAAAAATAATAAAAACTGAAAAAAAAAATATTTTAAAACACCGATTTTTTTTATGATTTTTTCATGTCGGTTTTGCTTGATCTCTCCTATCAATCTTTTTTGGTACTCCCAACACAACCAAAATGTTCAGTTGGCTGTTCGGAGTGAGTGATAAGGATTTTGTTTCGCTTCTGAGAACTCAATAGAAAAATACATAATAACATTCACGTTACTCGAAAATGTAAGTATATTTATGTAGATGTACATCCTGAAATCTACTGGCCCAGATAGTATCCCTCCCATTGTTCTAATGAGTTATTCTTCCACGCTGGCAAAACCACTGCGTAAGCTTTCGATCTGTGCTACTCTACTGGACTCTTTCCGAGTGGATGGGACACAGCTGTCCAGTCAATACCTAAAAAAGTCGTATCTTCTCCACCCTAACACTATATTCCAATTGCACTTACGTCCCTTCTTTCCAAGTTAATGGAAACACTGGTCAATTTTCAGCTTAAGAAATATCTCGAAGAACGAAAGCTTCTTAATGACTGGCAGGACGGCTTTCGATTGTTTATCTCACTGAACATTACAAATATGTACATTGTTTTGGAGAAAGTCAAATTATTGCACTTGATATTTCAAAAGCGTTTGATAAAGTTTGGCATCTCTTATCGAAAATGCGCGCATTTGGTATTGATAAATATTTTCTTCGTTGGATTAGAAATTACCCTACGAACCGTTCGATACAAGTTGTATTGGACGGTTTCAAGTCTGAAATTCACAAAATAAATGATGGTGTGCCACAGGGCTCCGTTTTGTCTCCGATTCTCTCCTTATATTCATAAATCATCTTTTGTCTGAAACTTCTAATCCATTAAACTCTTTCGCTGACGACAGTACCTTCAGATTCTCATATTCGTTTTCAGATTCACATCCATGTCCTTCGGATGTGGAAACTGAACGGCAGCGTATGATTAGCTCATTAAATGCTGATCTCGACAGCAATGACGATGCAAGAAATGTTTCTCCCCTTCTGATCTGACTAATCTATAAAGTCTTTATTCGTCCAAAACTCAAGTGCAATTCTCAAGGTCCGTCAAGCTGCGTCGTCCAAAACGGAAATTCTAATGATGCAGGAATTAAAAGCTTTTTTGGAGCTAATTTAGTACCCTAATCCGGGCGGAGCACTAAAATGTCTTCCCACTGAAACCCGTGGACGACCCAGCTTGACGTCAAGCTGCGTCGTCCACACCTTTAACAAACAAAAATTCTAATGATGCACGAATTAAGAGCATTTTTAGAGGTCATACAATACCCCAATCCGGGCGGAGCACCTTAATGCCTTCCCACTGAAACGCGTGGACGACGCAGCTTGACGTCAAGCTGCGTCGTCCACACCTATAAATACAAACAAATTCAAAATTCTAATGATGCAGGAATTAAGAGCTTTTTTGGAGCTCCTACATTATCACAATCTTAAATTTAGTATTCCACGATTTCACCTTGAAAATAGGTACTGAATGTGCTATAAATTGGAGACTTGGTGGTATTTGACAATAGAAAAAAATCTAATTAGACGTAGAATTAGGTCGTTTGAAAATCTATCAAGTTTTGTCTATCTACTCCCACTGGTTTGGTTTTAACAGGTCAAAAACCTTTTTTTTATGACGTCACTCTTCCCATTTTGGGTCCACCGCAACGATAACCTTTAAATACAAAAATTCAAAATTCTAATGATGCACGAATTAAGAGCTTTTTTAAAAGCTCATACAATACCCCAATCCGGGCGGATCACCTAAATGCCTTCCCACTGAAACGCGTGGACAACGCAGCTTGACGTCAAGCTGTGTCGTCCACACCTATAAATGCAAACAAATTCAAAATTCTAATGATGCAGGAATTAAGAGCTTTTTTGGAGCTCACACTATCGCAATCTCAAATTTAGTATCCCACGATTTCACCTTGAAAATAGGTACCGAATGTGCTATAAATTGGAGACTTGCTGTATTTGACAATAGACAAAATAAAAAAAAATCTTGTTAGACGTAGAATTAGGTCATTTGAAAATATACCAAATTTTGTCTATCTACTCCCACTGGTTTGGTTTTAACAGGGTAAACACCTTTTTTTTGATGACGGATTGGGGTATTGTATGAGCTCCAAAAAAGCTCTTAATTCCTGCATCATAGAATTTTGAATTTGTTTGTATTTATAGGTGTGGACGACGCAGCTTGACGTCAAGCTGCGTCGTCCAAGCGTTTCAGTGGGAAGGCATTTAGGTGATCCGCCCGGATTGGAGTATTGAATGAGCTCTTAAAAAGCTCTTAATTCGTGAATCATTAGAATTTTGAATTTTTGTTTTTTAAAGGTGTGGACGACGCAGCTTGACGTCAAGCTGGGCCATCCACGGGTTTCAGTGGGAAGGCATTTTAGTGCTCCGCCCGGAATAGGGTACTAAATTAGCTCCAAAAAAGCTCTTAATTCCTGCATCATTAGAATTTGGAATTTCCGTTGTGGACGACGCAGCTTGACGGACCTCAATTTTCATGCCTGGGCAGGTTCTGCAATAACCCATTTGAGTCTATTAGATAGAATACAAAGAAGAAATAGGTGATAGATATACAACGGAAACATTTGCTTCCATTGAACACCGCCACAATGTTTCTTGTCTTTCATTTATTTTACAGTTATTTTTATAAATAGGTAAAAGTTTTATTTAAGGGTTAACAACAATAAGATTTAGGGCTTGTTTCACAATATCTGAGTAAAGTTCCAATTAAGCTACTTCTAACTTATTCGTCAAGTAACTTCCTTAGTTACGTTTCACAATATCCGAACAGTCTTAATTAATAATTAAAGTTCTGAGTATTTTACTGGGAAGATGAAGTACTGATTAAAGAACTTAACTGGCAATTTAAATATTTTCAGCTGTTATTGCGACCAATAAAACAAATAAAAATAATGTTCTGGGCTTGACGGCTTAGGGACGAATTTCATAATTTTTTAAATGTTGTAATGCAATTTTTGAATGAAGTTGTGTTTTGCATAACTATGTTTTTATTATATATTACTCTCCAGAAACCCATACGTAACGTTACATAAGTGCAGCCAACAACCAATCTATTTGCATACGCAGAACTGCATACAATTTTAATTGATCTGAACGACAAAGAATGAACATCGGTATCATAATGAAAAGTATGAACTATCATTAAGTTCTTAACTCTTTTCAAATGTTACTGTACGAACAAAGAAATAAATGACTGCTTCATAATCATAACAAAAAATGCAAGTTGTACTAAATAAATTAGTCAAAAATATTATGAACATTTATTTTTTTAGTATTTTTTTTTTTTCTTTAATCCAAATTTCTCTTTTTTTTATTCTTTTTACCCATATAGTATGCACATATTTGGACATTATTTTTTTTTGTTTGGTTTCTAGCTGTTCCATAAAGATTTTCCTTGCCATTCTCTCCAATGGTTATATGTATAGGCTGCAATAATTAAAAAAAGAAATTGAATTAAACCTTGCAGATTTACCTCCTCTTTGTGCGACTACCTACTCACATATGTATGCCTCCATCCACTACCCGTGCTATATTACCATTTGTATAGTCGTATTATCGCCTATTATTATAGTGTGTGAATATCAATTGACAGTTTTGAACAATTATATGAATATTTTAATCAGTCAAAAAAATTTTCACTGGAAAACTGGAATAACTTACGAGTAGCTAATTGACACATACATTTATTGTTTTGATAATTGTGAAACGCAAAGTTTGTTACTGGGAGGATTTACTTTACGGATAATTTAATTGTCGAGTTACTAATTATAACTTTACTCAGACATTGAGAAACAAACCCTCAATATTTTTTTTTTTTTAAATTTCCCTTTAATTTCAAGAACTCAGATCTAGAAAATTATCTTCACGAATTTTAACATTATAAGCTTTTTGGATTTTGGAAACACAAACGCGTCAAACGCAGCTCACTCACCGGGATGGGTAAGAATCATTATATTAATACGCAAAGGTGATTTCTACCCGCCCCTTTTTGAATGTCTTAATAGCAACATATTATATTTTTTTTTTTGCTTTTTTTGAAAGATATGGACAATCGCTCCACGTTAAATTAATTATATTGTTTATATTTTGCCGTTAAGGCAGTTCAATTAAAGTTTATATAGTTTTTCGCTTTTACACCCTGACCGCGCTTGCAAACTCACCCCGCCACCATCACTTTTCGTTTTTGCAGCGAATTCAATATTCCAACCTTCCAATAGACGTCAGTGCAGTGGTAAGCAAGCACAAAGAAAAACCGAAAAAAACAACAACGACCCGATTTTTAGCTCACACAGCCAGAGTAGAAACGATTATTATGAATGATCAGTATGCTTATGCTTTGGGCATGCAATGAGGACGGTCATGGTGGAGTGTACTATATTTTGCAGGGCATTACAACAATTCATTTACGTTGTTCAGTGGGTTAGAACCAGTGTTGCCGAAAGTACTCCCAGAGGAGTATTGTACTACTTTCAACACCTTTGTACTCCCGTACTCCTCCTTTCACATTCGTACTCCTATTTTTTAAAGACCTAAAATATCCTACACTTGCAGCAAAGTGTAATGCCAACCTCA
The DNA here is from genome assembly GCA_949320155.1 of Melangyna quadrimaculata. Lineage (NCBI taxonomy): Eukaryota > Metazoa > Arthropoda > Insecta > Diptera > Syrphidae > Melangyna > Melangyna quadrimaculata. The sequence continues at coordinate 200,929,989 of OX439483.1, read as the reverse complement.
ATAAATTTAATTCACTTTAAATTAAATGTAATTTTGACAGCTTCAAAGCTATTTCTTTTTCGTTGGCTTCATGAAATTTTTTTCTGCCAGTATTTCGTTATTTATTTTATTGTTACTTGAGATTGTAGTTTAGTGGTTCTGTTTTTTTTTTATTGAACTTCGTGAATTTGTATGTGTAGTTCAATAAAATGAAAAGGTTTGCTGAATTAATACTTATTATTATTCTGGCGTTATACTTATAATGCACTCTTTTTTTTCCTATACTCTACCTGCTCGTCATAAAACTTAATTTGAGGACCATTAGCTATGGTTAATTTTTTAAGTTTTGTATATTTTAACAAAACGTACACTCATGGCAACATCGTCAATCATGCTTGCGGTTTTGTTCTGGGAAGCAGAGAAATCCGAAATAAAAGAAGTTTTATTGGAATATCCTCGGATTCGGGTGAAAGATTTTGTTCATGACTTTGTAGAATTAGACAATTTTTTTACCTGTCAGTTGAGTGCATTAAAATTACTTAGTTTTTCATCATTTTAGGACTTTATTTCTACAACGAAAATGTACATAACATGCACGAATTTCAAACCAATGTTATCTTGTAAAGTTTTTTTGTCAATCTCCGATATTTCCCACCGCAAGCACAGCTTTTTAAAAGCTATAAAGTTGGTAACAAACTGAATAAACAGGTCCTTACAACATATGTATATCAACAAATCAGACTTATATCACGCTTTGCGATGTTAGACTTTTTTGGTACGATTTAACTAGTCTACAGAGTACTTTGTTGAGATTTGAAAATCAGCGTGTATCAGTTGAGTTTTTCAAAAACGCTCAGATTTGAAGGATTTTTCTAATTTTTTCTCTTTGAATTTTTAAATATTTTTATTTCACCATCTTATGCACCTGTGAAAGACTGAAGTTTACATACCCAATCTTATTTGTTTGTGTTAGTTGAGTTTTGAAAAAAAAAGAGCGCGTGTAACTCAGTACTCGTGGCAGAAGTGAAACTTCTTTGGCTATCTAAAAATCTCGATATATAGAGCTTATATGCGTAATGCCTTAAACATATGTGTAGCTTTTTCCATGCAGCGAAATTAAATTAAACAGGTTCTTATGGGAGCAGATTCACTCAAAGTCTGCATGCAGCGCAGCGCTGCACGATGTCTCTTACCTAAAACAGATGTGCAGTTTTTGCATGCAGCGAAATTAAATTCCACAGGTTCTTATGGGAGCCGATTCACTCAAAGTCTGCATGCAGCGCAGCGCTGCACGATGTCTCTATTTCTAAATTTGCTGCCTAGTTTCATTGCAGCCACAACTGAAAAACGAAAATTTCTAAATAATTGCTATTTGGCATTACTCATATTGACATCACCTGCCATTCTTTCAAATAATTTGTTTGTGTTGGTGATTTTTGTTTAAAAATCCATAAAGCCGGCGTTGCCACCCTACCATCGTCCAACGAAGAAAATCTCATTCCAACACTATTGTGTGACATCGGCAACGCTGTGCTTTCATGTATTAGTTTGACATATATATGCATCAAGAATGTCAGAAACTATGCACATGTGTTTCGTGTGCAGCTCTGCATGCAGAGATGCCTGCAGACTCGCTGCACATCTGTTTTATGCCTAAAACAGATGTGCAGCTTTTTCCATACAGCGAAATTAAATTACACAGGTTCTTATGGGAGCCGATTCACTCAAAGTCTGCATGCAGGGCAGCGCTGCACGATGTCTCTATTTCTTAATTTCCTGCCTAGTTTCATTGCAGCCACAACTGAAAAACGAAAATTTCTAAATAATTGCTATTTGGCATTATTCATATTGACATCACCTGCCATTCTTTCAAAAAAATTGTTTGTGTTGGTGATTTTTGTTTAAGAATCCGTGAAGCCGGCGTTGCCACCCTACCATCGTCCAACGAAGAAAATCTCATTCCAACACTATTGTGTGACATCGGCAACGCTGTGCTTTCATGTATTTGTTTGACATAACTATGCATCATGAATGTCAGAAACTATGCACTTGTGTTTCGTGTGCAGCTCTGCATGCAGAGATGCGTGCAGACTCGCTGCACATCTGTTTTAGCCATTAGCCATCTATTTCTAAATTTGCTGCCTAGTTTCATTGCAGCCACAACTGAAAAACGAAAATTTCTAAATAATTGCTATTTGGCATTACTCATATTGACATCACCTGCCATTCTTTCAAAAAATTTGTTTGTGTTGGTGATTTTTGTTTAAGAATCCATAAAGCCGGCGTTGCCACCCTACCATCGTCCAACGAAGAAAATCTCATTCCAACACTATTGTGTGACATCGGCAACGCTGTGCTTTCATGTATTTGTTTGACATAAATATGCATCATGAATGTCAGAAACTATGCACATGTGTTTCGTGTGCAGCTCTGCATGCAGAGATGCCTGCAGACTCGCTGCACATCTGTTTTATGCCTAAAACAGATGTGCAGCTTTTTCCATACAGCGAAATTAAATTACACAGGTTCTTATGGGAGCCGATTCACTCAAAGTCTGCATGCAGCGCAGCGCTGCACGATGTCTCTATTTCTAAATTTGCTGCCTAGTTTCATTGCAGCCACAACTGAAAAACGAAAATTTCTAAATAATTGCTATTTGGCATTATTCATATTGACATCACCTGCCATTCTTTCAAAAAAATTGTTTGTGTTGGTGATTTTTGTTTAAGAATCCGTGAAGCCGGCGTTGCCACCCTACCATCGTCCAACGAAGAAAATCTCATTCCAACACTATTGTGTGACATCGGCAACGCTGTGCTTTCATGTATTTGTTTGACATAACTATGCATCATGAATGTCAGAAACTATGCACATGTGTTTCGTGTGCAGCTCTGCATGCAGAGACGCGTGCAGACTCGCTGCACATCTGTTTTAGCCATTAGCCATCTATTTCTAAATTTGCTGCCTAGTTTCATTGCAGCCACAACTGAAAAACGAAAATTTCTAAATAATTGCTATTTGGCATTACTCATATTGACATCACCTGCCATTCTTTCAAAAAATTTGTTTGTGTTGGTGATTTTTGTTTAAGAATACATGAAGCCGGCGTTGCCACCCTGCCATCGTCCAACGAAGAAAATCTCATTCCAACACTATTGTGTGACATCGGCAACGCTGTGCTTTCATGTATTTGTTTGACATAACTATGCATCATGAATGTCAGAAACTATGCACTTGTGTTTCGTGTGCCGCTCTGCATGCAGAGATGCGTGCAGACTCGCTGCACATCTATTTTAGCCATAAGACGCAGCTATGTGTTTTATATCAAAATGATCGATGGGTTCGGGTTGTAAATTGAAAATTAAATAATGCTAAAAATTTAAAGTAAAAAAAGGTGAAAATTTAAAAGATATAAATCAGTTTATTTGAGTAGGTTTTCCGACTATTTCCAAAAATTCCTACACTCAAAATCTCTGCAAAATCAAAAAATTGTATATGACAACTTTAATTTGGTTTAATGTATTTTGCAAACATATAATTCAAATTAGTTTGGACTCTCCTGATTTAATTCAATTTTTTGAAATGAGCCTATTTTGAGAAAAAATAATTTATATCTTCATGCCAGTAGGAGATAGATAAAAATCTTAAAGTAGTAAGATTCTTAGAATTTCATTATCTATCTACCAAAAAAATTTCAAAACTCTAGCATTCTTATTAACGAAATTAGAAAAAAGACATAAAAGGACATTTTTCCTTTTATCTGCTACAATAATATAGATTATCAAAAAATCTAAACTTATTGCACTATAAAATATATATGCCTATCAATAAAAAATTTTACTTTTACTCTACCTCCCACCACTTAGCTAATCAATGATCTCAGCGTTGCACATGTGTCGTTACATTTTTTCGTTTCACAAAAATTTAACCTTGAAATTTCACTCTCAACGCGCCCAAAGAAGTTTCACTTCAAAAATGTTTACTTTTACTCTACCTCCCACCACTTAGCTAATCAATGATCTCAGCGTTGCACATATGACGTTACATTTTTTTGTTTCCCAAAAATTCAACCTTGAAATTTCACTCTCAACGCGCCCAAAGAAAGATTCACTTCAAAAAAAAAACGCTCGTCATATTGATCAGTTATAGTTGAAAACAAGTTCGAAAGTCTAGCCGATTTTTGGACTTTGTTGAAATTTTTGGCAATGTTGCATTCGGCCCTCGAATTAAAAAGCTCAGGTTTTTATTGACGCGAACATCGTACATAAAAATGCAATAAACGAAATCTTCCATGTTAGACAAAGGGTCTTATGTTCCCGTTTAATAGACTAATTTTGAAAACTTTTGTGCTAGCCAAATTAACTCTTGAATTGCAATTTTGTACCAATAGTTTTCTTCTTCCTTAAAAAAAATCCAACAGTTATTCAAATTTTCTACTACTTATGTTTAGGCAAAAATAATGTAGTTATTGTTGCAGTAAAACCATGGAATTTATTCACTTGTTTTCAAAAAAGTAAAACAAGGCTTTTCCATTCTTTAGCGGAGGACTTAAACCGAATTATATAACTTAGACTGATCAACGGTAATTTTGGTGGTTTAAACATTTTATATTATTTGTTGTTTTTGTTTAAGTGGTCTCCATTGAATAAAATTCAATTGATAATTTGTTGTGCGACCTTCAGTCGTTGCGTCCTAGTTTTGAGTGTTAAAAAAGTAACAACAAATCTTACTGATGAGAGCTACTCGTCAGCTTAAACATTTTTAAAATAAAGGTAGCATCAAAACTTTAACTCCTTGAAACATTTGGGTATGTTTATCACAAGCTTAAAAATGGACATTTAAATACTAGTTATGTAACTTAAAACTCTACAATAAACGCTCTACCCGGCTCAATTGTCCCCTCCCATTCAGACATTCAAAACCCATTTGCATTAATATCTGCATTTACCTATTCGCTCGTGCTGTCTTAAAAAATTTAAGGGTGTTCACAACCCTTTGAGGGCGAGCTAAATATTCTTAATATAAGCAAAAACTAATGCAGTCGAAAAAAATCGTTCAGATTTGTTGTTTGGAAAATTATAAAAAAATTGTCAAAAAATTAACCATAATTCTCGCGAATCATATAAGATATGAAAAAACTAGATTTTAAATGAATTTTAATATAACAGAGCTAATGCTGCATTAAAAACAGGTATTTTAAAATGTTTCCTCATAAAAAGGTTACATATGTTACACATCGACATCATTGTTGTGGATCCTACCTAGATAGACTCACTCGTTTTTTACTTGCGATATACGTGGTATAGGGCAAGTTTAGGATTCATTCAAAACAAAATCCAGATAATAATTTTCCCCAACATTACGATGATAGAGAACGCGAAAAAAGTGGATCTCGCAATTCTGTCTGCTGTCTGTCTGTCCGTCTGTCTGTACCTCGACCTGCAGCCTAAACGGCTGAAGCGATTTTCTTCAAACTTTGGACTTAAGGTTCTTATGTGATTAGAGGGGAAATTGAATTTTTTTTTAACTCAAAAAATAACGGTACCTGTCATACCAACCAATATACAAAAATTGGTTTATTTCGAAATCGGCTCAAAAAAATTTACGAGGTACTAAAATTACTGAAATAAATATTTTGGTAGAAAAAAAAAATGTATAACGTTTATTAACGGTACCTCTGATACAACCGATTATTTGGTTTTCAAATTTCTCACTAACTACTACACCGATTTCAACCAAAATTTTTATACAAAAGGTCGCTTACAATTTTGGATATAAAAATTTTCGAAAAAATAATTTTTGGATTTTTAAAAAAATATTGAATTTTATTTTGAAAATTCAGTATCTTGTAAAAAATTGTATTTTATTAAATACTAAAAGTTGGCATACCAAATTTTATTTTAAAAAATTGTTCAAGATTTTTTATATATAAAAATTAATTTAAAAAAAAACCGCTCTAACGATTTTTTTTTTTTTGATAAATTCATATTAATTAAGCAAATCAAATGGCATACTTGTTTTTGAGCTCTATCTGTTTTAGCTATTAAAATGACTTATTCATAGTATTGATTTATATTTTAAATATTAAATTGATTTGCCGCAATGTTCTACGAAAATGTTTCTGAAAATGGCAGTTTTATAACGCTAACCAGCATTGACTCTCATTTTTTTAAAGTAAATACTTTATTTTGTTTACAAAATAAATACTGTGTCAAAATGAAACACAAATTATATTCGAAAAAACTACAAAACTACAAAAAGCAGTCAAAATTCTAAATTCTCCGTTTAAACATCAAATCACAATAATTATTTGGCATTTTTTTTTAAATAATGAATCTATCTGCAACAAAAAAATTGATACAACTTTCTGAAGAAGTACAAAAACCAGTGCATGGTATTTATTTTAGCTAATAAAGATTTACACAAATATGCATATTATTTTAATAGTTCCAGTTGTTTTGGGTAATGAGTGCATCATTATAACTCAGCAAGACGTTCGAAAGATTGAAGATGCACGTTTTATATCATACCACAAACTTGGACCCAATGGTCGGAAGTCCACTTAATTCTAAAAAGGTTAAAAGTTGATATTGTTTTGTTTACTCGATTATAGGGGAACTTATTCCAGTTGAAACAATATACGGACAGGAAGCTGCCTTGAGAGATGCCCTCGTAGTTGCAGGGGGAATTCAAAGTCAGGGACAAACTGTTAATCAGCAGCTTCTTGAAATGCTTGCGAAATGTTACGGGTAATTTGATTGTACGACAAAACAGTTTTTGTATGATTTAAATTTAAAATCAATATGCAGCCAAAACCAGGCACCCGTTAAGCCAATCAAAGCATCTATTGCCCAGCAAATGGAATGGGCCAATACATGTAATAATTTATCGCCACCAGTAAGTCCCTTTTTTGAAATATTTATACAAAAATCAATTTTTTAATTTATAAAAACAGTTTCCTTTTACCCATTCTACGTCAACATCGATGAGTGATATGCCTCATCATAAGAATCAAACATGTTGTTGCAAAAAACCTTGTTGCTGCGCTTGTTCTAAAAAATATTTAGTTCATCAAGGAAGCAACACCTTAGAGAACAATGACAACACGGAGCAGCATATTGAAGGATCGTTGAGTGCTAGACAAATGCTTAAAATCCGCAAATCAATTGAAGACACAATAGGCATATAAAATTTGGTTCAACATACAAAATTTCTATTTATTCATTTCTTCTATTGATAAATACATATCTTTTAAACAAATTTTCATGTCTTCAATAAGAGCTTCCTTATTGCATTTAACTTTTGTTCCATCGTCCGTCAAGCAGCATCCGTTCATGGTGCTGACTTTGAATTCTTTTTCTGCAAAAACGTTAGGTTTCCAAATTAACACAATATCCCTTCCACCACATGGATTATAAAAGAATATGCAGAATTCCGAAAAAGCTTCCTATAGAATTTAAACATAAATAAAATTCTTAGAAAAAACAAAAATATAAATAAAATGCCAAACTTACCCTAAGATCAGTTATTGCTAACTTTATAAAATTTTGGCCGCTGGGGAATTGTCTGAAATTTGGCTGTTCCCATTCGGAAAAGGCAGATGGAAACTCGTTTGCCATACAGTTTGGTACGAAATCTGATTTCAAGTGTATGAGCATATCATATCCCTCTTTGGAAGCTGTAAACAATTTATGTGCCTTGATGTCTTCCATAGGAGATAAGATTTTCGGCTCAATAAGGGTCAGAGCATGTTTGGCTAAAAGTTTAACCCGGGCCAAAACAGGTATGATTGGAGCTTCTTTACTCCAAATTCCATATCGCTTCTCATCATAAGATGTAACGATTAGCAATGGCGGGAAAGTATCACGTTCATTCATAAATTTGTTTTCTAGCTCTGATATGCTCTCATCTGAAAGAAAATATTTATATACATACGAACTAATTGTCACGGTTTTTTTTTAGAAACATAAAATTATTTGTTCATATATACATATAATCCGCAGCTCGGATTTAGATAATGCGACTTTTCTTTTATTCAGACATTATATTAAAATAAGTCTATTAAATATCTAATGTGTCAATAGTACCTACCATCGAGCTCTTCATTGAACTGCAATACAACCATTTCCGTTCGCCAGTCAGTGTTCGCTAACAAATTCAAAAATCTGAAAAATCCTGTTTGTGGTTGGCAGGTATAAGCTTGTGAACCCATCTTCATATACTGGCTAGCAATCAATAACTCTGTACACTCATCTGGCCACAATCCATCGTCGATTAACTGTGAGTAAAGCCATCGCTTAGCAATCATAACCGTAGGTCCAAAACTTGGATGTAACTTATAAAGACCATGCAGAGCGCTCGTTATTTTCGGAAGAAGAACATATCGCTTCTCTAAAGCTATGCTCTCTGGAGTATCTTTGTATAAAGTTAGTCCTTTTTCGTTAACTTCTTTCTTCATGAGTGCAATTTCTTTTGCATGTGATATTTCTACTCGAAACACATATCCATCTTTGAATATGAAAAGCCCATCGAAACGAATCATAGTTCGAAATTTATGTTTTTCTCTGAGCGCTTGTGCTATTTTCACATAAAATGCTGTTTTCAGAGCACGCAAAGCTGTTAGTTCACTGGGCCACTTTCCACTTACTCCTGTAAAATATTTTATTAAGGGTTATTACAAAATTCCATTTGCACTAGTGAAGTAGTGCACATTCAACTTACCCAACTGAATTATTCCATTGCAAACACTTCGGCTAATCAAACCAAGTTTAGTGTATCTTCCGTCCGCTAGAACCGGAACTGGATCACAGTATCTAAACACAGGTGATGTGCCCTGAATATTGGTTATCTCCAATGGTAAATCATCTAAAGTTCTCAATTTCTGGCCAAGATCATCAAAACTGCTGCTCACTTCCAATGAAGTTGTTTCTGCATCTGTTTCTTGATTTACATCTTTTTGTAGTTTATCTACTTTAAATATACGATTTAACTTATAAGCGATGTCCAACTCTCCAGCTATATAGTTTATAGTCGGCGAATCCAAATTAAAATGATGCTCCAGCAGATGTTCAATTATCCGTCTTACTATAAGGCGCTTCTTAGCAAATGACTCTCCAGATGCTGACCAAACACATGATTCTGTGATACTTCCGTCTTGGAAGCGTCTAAGCTCAGATTTAGAACCCCAAAATTTGCGGAATTCTTCGGCAGTTTCATCATTTGCTTGTGGTCCTTTATCGAGAATTTCATAAGCTTGTTCGGGATTCAAAATGAGGCCAAGACGGAAATTAGTTTCGTCTTCTTTGGGCTCTTCGTTGATTTTCCATGAAGAAGAAGCAGTTTCTATAGGTACGATATGGAAGACACGATTGGAAAGGCCTTTTCGGAGAAGACTGAAATAAAAATTTGTTGTAAATTTTTATATTAGCATAAATAAGAAGGATTAACATACTCGGCGATCATTTTAAGTGCCTGTGGGAACCAAAATCCAGCAAAATTAATGCGATCTCCACGAATTCCGTGTTTTTGTAACATCTTTATTATTGTTGAATGCCCTGATATTCTTTTAAATTCAAAAATACATTATTGGTGACGATCAAAACAGGTGTTAAAAATAGAACTTACTTCAAAATATGATCGTACTGTGTGTAAACGGGACACGTAGACATAAATATCAATGGAAAACTGTTGATTTTTGTATTATTTAGAATATCAACTGTTCTCTTTGCTTCGGCTTTTACTCTATGAAATACATCTACGGACAGATTGGCACAAATATTACAGAATCCAGTAAAATCAACAAAAACAACATTATAATACGATGAGAATTGTTGCAAAGTTGGTTGATTTGGTGCAGTGAAATCGTTACAAAGTGTTATACCCTTACTGTCTTCATCCCAAGTACTGAGTGCTGTAAAAGATGTTAAATGTTAAAATAGTTGGCACTTTTAAAAAATAAGGTTATTGTAAATATTAAATGTAAATGAATTAGCAACTACGAACGTCATTCAAAAAGTCGTACTATAAGTCGCTTCTTAGCAAATGGCGGGAGAAGAAGCCACATCAAGGGGTTGCTCTAGCGAGGGAAGCAACCCAGGTGGGGTGGGTTGAGGCGATTACTTGCGCATCACGAACATCCTAGATGTTAAGTCTGGTAATGATTTATTTTTTACATAGTATGCTAGATGCAGAACCACACCCAAGGCTGAGCTAAGGGTTCATTTATTGCCAGCAAGGACCAACAGGCAAAGCTGCACGTTACAAGTAAAATATCAATAAAGTTATATATATATAAAGTAACAGATCTACACAAATCGTCGTCATTGACATATTTAAAATATCTTAAAGCCAAAAATAGGCTAAGTAATGCACACAAATGAGTTAAATAAAAGCCCGTAAATTGAAAGATGAACTGTACAGTTAAAATTTTAAATATCGCGTTTTGGAAAACCTCAACGAGAAAGTACCGACATAAATTCATTTAAAAATATCTTACATTTCACACAAGGAAACTGAAATGCCAGGAACTGGGAGTTTGTAGAGGAGAAGGTCAAGAAGGGGATGGATAAAAATCTCCCCAGTTGTTGACTGAGTCGTTTAATAGAGTCTTATCACATTCCTTCTCACACTGACCGTAATGTGCTTTCAACATATATAGAAAGGTTTTGTCAAATGCAACCAGCACATCCAAAGCAAACCCTTTTATAATGTCTAGTTTTCGAGATATTAGGAGGATTAGGACTAGGAGGTCTGGTTGCGGAGATATCTTAATTCAAAGTAAATCCATTAAAATCGATTTTTTTGAGTTTTGAAAGTTTGCATGACTTTGGATGTCTACAGTTCCACAAATAAGGCTCGGAAGGCCTTGCGGTTTATTAACCGCTTAATCAGTTTTTGGAGAGCTATCCATTGCTGAAAACTAGAGCATTTTTTGGGCTCTGGTTGCAGAGAAATTTTGATTCAAAGTTAATATTTCTTGTTTCAACCCAAAAACTAAAAATCTTAATATGGCCATAACTTCCAAAATAAGGCTCGTAAGAGGTTGCGGTTAGCGTTGTTGAACAGATAACGGTCAGGCCTTTGCATTGCCGTTCAAAACTCAACTTTTTTTTTTTCCAATCGATTTTCGAAAAAAAGCATGGACAAAATTAATTTTTTTACGGAAGTCTCTGGAACCCATTGAAACGTTCATATTTAGAAAGGTTTTGTCAAATGCAACCAGCACATCCAAAGCAAACCCTTTTATAATGTCTAGTTTTCGAGATATTTGCATTCAAAGTTATTTTTTTGAGTTATGAAGGCTTGTATGACTTTGGATGCCTACAGTTCCGCAAATAAGGCTATGACGTCATTTTCGCTTGCAAAACGCTTAATAAGTTTTTCAAGAGCTATCCAAAGCTGAAAACAAGAACATTTTAGGAGGTCTGGTTGCGGAGATATCTTAATTCAAAGTAAATCCATTAAAATCGATTTTTTTGAGTTTTGAAAGTTTGCATGACTTTGGATGTCTACAGTTCCACAAATAAGGCTCGGAAGGCCTTGCGGTTTATTAACCGCTTAATCAGTTTTTGGAGAGCTATCCATTGCTGAAAACTAGAGCATTTTTTGGGCTCTGGTTGCAGAGAAATTTTGATTCAAAGTTAATATTTCTTGTTTCAACCCAAAAACTAAAAATCGTAATATGGCCATAACTTCCAAAATCAGGCTCGTAAGAGGTTGCGGTTAGCGTTGTTGAACAGATAACGGTCATGTCTTTGCATTGCCGTTCAAAACTCAACTTTTTTTTCCAATCGATTTTCGAAAAAAAGCATGGACTACCCCCTTATCACTAAAAATTAATTTTTTTACGAAAGTCTCTGGAACCCATTAAAACGTACATATATAGAAAGGTTTTGTCAAATGCAACCAGCACATCCAAAGCAAACCCTTTTATAATGTCTAGTTTTCGAGATATTTGCATTCAAAGTTATTTTTTTGAGTTATGAAGGCTTGTATGACTTTGGATGCCTACAGTTCCGCAAATAAGGCTATGACGTCATTTTCGCTTGCAAAACGCTTAATAAGTTTTTCAAAAGCTATCCAAAGCTGAAAACAAGAACATTCTAGGAGGTCTGGTTGCGGAAATATCTTAATTCAAAGTAAATCCATTAAAATCGATTTTTTTGAGTTTTGAAAGTTTGCATGACTTTGGATGTCTACAGTTCCACAAATAAGGCTCGGAAGGCCTTGCGGTTTATTAACCGCTTAATCAGTTTTTGGAGAGCTATCCATTGCTGAAAACTAGAGCATTTTTTGGGCTCTGGTTGCAGAGAAATTTTGATTCAAAGTTAATATTTCTTGTTTCAACCCAAAAACTAAAAATCTTAATATGGCCATAACTTCCAAAATAAGGCTCGTAAGAGGTTGCGGTTAGCGTTGTTGAACAGATAACGGTCAGGTCTTTGCATTGCCGTTCAAAACTCAACTTTTTTTTCCAATCGATTTTCGAAAAAAAGCATGGACTACCCCCTTATCACTAAAAATTAATTTTTTTACGAAAGTCTCTGGAACCCATTGAAACGTACATATATAGAAAGGTTTTGTCAAATGCAACCAGCACATCCAAAGCAAACCCTTTTATAATGTCTAGTTTTCGAGATATTTGCATTCAAAGTTATTTTTTTGAGTTATGAAGGCTTGTATGACTTTGGATGCCTACAGTTCCGCAAATAAGGCTATGACGTCATTTTCGCTTGCAAAACGCTTAATAAGTTTTTCAAGAGCTATCCAAAGCTGAAAACAAGAACATTCTAGGAGGTCTGGTTGCGGAAATATCTTAATTCAAAGTAAATCCATTAAAATCGATTTTTTTGAGTTTTGAAAGTTTGCATGACTTTGGATGTCTACAGTTCCACAAATAAGGCTCGGAAGGCCTTGCGGTTTATTAACCGCTTAATCAGTTTTTGGAGAGCTATCCATTGCTGAAAACTAGAGCATTTTTTGGGCTCTGGTTGCAGAGAAATTTTGATTCAAAGTTAATATTTCTTGTTTCAACCCAAAAACTAAAAATCTTAATATGGCCATAACTTCCAAAATAAGGCTCGTAAGAGGTTGCGGTTAGCGTTGTTGAACAGATAACGGTCAGGTCTTTGCATTGCCGTTCAAAACTCAACTTTTTTTTTTCCAATCGATTTTCGAAAAAAAGCATGGACTACCCCCTTATCACTAAAAATTAATTTTTTTACGAAAGTCTCTGGAACCCATTAAAACGTACATATATAGAAAGGTTTTGTCAAATGCAACCAGCACATCCAAAGCAAACCCTTTTATAATGTCTAGTTTTCGAGATATTTGCATTCAAAGTTATTTTTTTGAGTTATGAAGGCTTGTATGACTTTGGATGCCTACAGTTCCGCAAATAAGGCTATGACGTCATTTTCGCTTGCAAAACGCTTAATAAGTTTTTCAAGAGCTATCCAAAGCTGAAAACAAGAACATTTTAGGAGGTCTGGTTGCGGAGATATCTTAATTCAAAGTAAATCCATTAAAATCGATTTTTTTGAGTTTTGAAAGTTTGCATGACTTTGGATGTCTACAGTTCCACAAATAAGGCTCGGAAGGCCTTGCGGTTTATTAACCGCTTAATCAGTTTTTGGAGAGCTATCCATTGCTGAAAACTAGAGCATTTTTTGGGCTCTGGTTGCAGAGAAATTTTGATTCAAAGTTAATATTTCTTGTTTCAACCCAAAAACTAAAAATCGTAATATGGCCATAACTTCCAAAATCAGGCTCGTAAGAGGTTGCGGTTAGCGTTGTTGAACAGATAACGGTCAGGTCTTTGCATTGCCGTTCAAAACTCAACTTTTTTTTTTTCCAATCGATTTTCGAAAAAAAGCATGGACTACCCCCTCATCACTAAAAATTAATTTTTTTACGGAAGTCTCTGGAACCCATTGAAACGTACATATATAGAAAGGTTTTGTCAAATGCAACCAGCACATCCAAAGCAAACCCTTTTATAATGTCTAGTTTTCGAGATATTTTCATTCAAAGTTATTTTTTTGAGTTATGAAGGCTTGTATGACTTTGGATGCCTACAGTTCCGCAAATAAGGCTATGACGTCATTTTCGCTTGCAAAACGCTTAATAAGTTTTTCAAAAGCTATCCAAAGCTGAAAACAAGAACATTCTAGGAGGTCTGGTTGCGGAAATATCTTAATTCAAAGTAAATCCATTAAAATCGATTTTTTTGAGTTTTGAAAGTTTGCATGACTTTGGATGTCTACAGTTCCACAAATAAGGCTCGGAAGGCCTTGCGGTTTATTAACCGCTTAATCAGTTTTTGGAGAGCTATCCATTGCTGAAAACTAGAGCATTTTTTGGGCTCTGGTTGCTGAGAAATTTTGATTCAAAGTTAATATTTCTTGTTTCAACCCAAAAACTAAAAATCTTAATATGGCCATAACTTCCAAAATAAGGCTCGTAAGAGGTTGCGGTTAGCGTTGTTGAACAGATAACGGTCATGTCTTTGCATTGCCGTTCAAAACTCAACTTTTTTTTCCAATCGATTTTCGAAAAAAAGCATGGACTACCCCCTTATCACTAAAAATTAATTTTTTTACGAAAGTCTCTGGAACGCATTGAAACGTACATATATAGAAAGGTTTTGTCAAATGCAACCAGCACATCCAAAGCAAACCCTTTTATAATGTCTAGTTTTCGAGATATTTGCATTCAAAGTTATTTTTTTGAGTTATGAAGGCTTGTATGACTTTGGATGCCTACAGTTCCGCAAATAAGGCTATGACGTCATTTTCGCTTGCAAAACGCTTAATAAGTTTTTCAAGAGCTATCCAAAGCTGAAAACAAGAACATTCTAGGAGGTCTGGTTGCGGAGATATCTTAGTTCAAAGTAAATTCATTAAAATCGATTTTTTTGAGTTTTGAAAGTTTGCATGACTTTGGATGTCTACAGTTCCACAAATAAGGCTCGGAAGGCCTTGCGGTTTATAAACCGCTTAATCAGTTTTTGGAGAGCTATCCATTGCTGAAAACTAGAGCATTTTTTGGGCTCTGGTTGCAGAGAAATTTTGATTCAAAGTTAATATTTCTTGTTTCAACCCAAAAACTAAAAATCTTAATATGGCCATAACTTCCAAAATAAGGCTCGTAAGAGGTTGCGGTTAGCGTTGTTGAACAGATAACGGTCAGGTCTTTGCATTGCCGTTCAAAACTCAACTTTTTTTTTTCCAATCGATTTTCGAAAAAAAGCATGGATACCCCCTTATCACTAAAAATTAATTTTTTTACGGAAGTCTCTGGAACCCATTGAAACGTACATATATAGAAAGGTTTTGTCAAATGCAACCAGCACATCCAAAGCAAACCCTTTTATAATGTCTAGTTTTCGAGATATTTTCATTCAAAGTTATTTTTTTGAGTTATGAAGGCTTGTATGACTTTGGATGCCTACAGTTCCGCAAATAAGGCTATGACTTCATTTTCGCTTGCAAAACGCTTAATAAGTTTTTCAAAAGCTATCCAAAGCTGAAAACAAGAACATTCTAGGAGGTCTGGTTGCGGAAATATCTTAATTCAAAGTAAATCCATTAAAATCGATTTTTTTGAGTTTTGAAAGTTTGCATGACTTTGGATGTCTACAGTTCCACAAATAAGGCTCGGAAGGCCTTGCGGTTTATTAACCGCTTAATCAGTTTTTGGAGAGCTATCCATTGCTGAAAACTAGAGCATTTTTTGGGCTCTGGTTGCAGAGAAATTTTGATTCAAAGTTAATATTTCTTGTTTCAACCCAAAAACTAAAAATCTTAATATGGCCATAACTTCCAAAATAAGGCTCGTAAGAGGTTGCGGTTAGCGTTGTTGAACAGATAACGGTCAGGTCTTTGCATTGCCGTTCAAAACTCAACTTTTTTTTCCAATCGATTTTCGAAAAAAAGCATGGACTACCCCCTTATCACTAAAAATTAATTTTTTTACGAAAGTCTCTGGAACCCATTAAAACGTACATATATAGAAAGGTTTTGTCAAATGCAACCAGCACATCCAAAGCAAACCCTTTTATAATGTCTAGTTTTCGAGATATTTGCATTCAAAGTTATTTTTTTGAGTTATGAAGGCTTGTATGACTTTGGATGCCTACAGTTCCGCAAATAAGGCTATGACGTCATTTTCGCTTGCAAAACACTTAATAAGTTTTTCAAGAGCTATCCAAAGCTGAAAACAAGAACATTCTAGGAGGTCTGGTTGCGGAGATATCTTAGTTCAAAGTAAATTCATTAAAATCGATTTTTTTGAGTTTTGAAAGTTTGCATGACTTTGGATGTCTACAGTTCCACAAATAAGGCTCGGAAGGCCTTGCGGTTTATTAACCGCTTAATCAGTTTTTGGAGAGCTATCCATTGCTGAAAACTAGAGCATTTTTTGGGCTCTGGTTGCAGAGAAATTTTGATTCAAAGTTAATATTTCTTGTTTCAACCCAAAAACTAAAAATCTTAATATTGCCATAACTTCCAAAATAAGGCTCGTAAGAGGTTGCGGTTAGCGTTGTTGAACAGATAACGGTCAGGTCTTTGCATTGCCGTTCAAAACTCAACTTTTTTTTTTCCAATCGATTTTCGAAAAAAAGCATGGATACCCCCTTATCACTAAAAATTAATTTTTTTACGGAAGTCTCTGGAACCCATTGAAACGTACATATATAGAAAGGTTTTGTCAAATGCAACCAGCACATCCAAAGCAAACCCTTTTATAATGTCTAGTTTTCGAGATATTTGCATTCAAAGTTATTTTTTTGAGTTATGAAGGCTTGTATGACTTTGGATGCCTACAGTTCCGCAAATAAGGCTATGACGTCATTTTCGCTTGCAAAACGCTTAATAAGTTTTTCAAAAGCTATCCAAAGCTGAAAACAAGAACATTCTAGGAGGTCTGGTTGCGGAAATATCTTAATTCAAAGTAAATCCATTAAAATCGATTTTTTTGAGTTTTGAAAGTTTGCATGACTTTGGATGTCTACAGTTCCACAATTAAGGCTCGGAAGGCCTTGCGGTTTATTAACCGCTTAATCAGTTTTTGGAGAGCTATCCATTGCTGAAAACAAGAGCATTTTTTGGGCTCTGGTTGCAGAGAAATTTTGATTCAAAGTTAATATTTCTTGTTTCAACCCAAAAACTAAAAATCTTAATATGGCCATAACTTCCCAAAATAAGGCTCGTAAGAGGTTGCGGTTAGCGTTGTTGAACAGATAACGGTCAGGTCTTTGCATTGCCGTTCAAAACTCAACTTTTTTTTCCAATCGATTTTCGAAAAAAAGCATGGACTACCCCCTTATCACTAAAAATTAATTTTTTTACGAAAGTCTCTGGAACCCATTGAAACGTACATATATAGAAAGGTTTTGTCAAATGCAACCAGCACATCCAAAGCAAACCCTTTTATAATGTCTAGTTTTCGAGATATTTGCATTCAAAGTTATTTTTTTGAGTTATGAAGGCTTGTATGACTTTGGATGCCTACAGTTCCGCAAATAAGGCTATGACGTCATTTTCGCTTGCAAAACGCTTAATAAGTTTTTCAAGAGCTATCCAAAGCTGAAAACAAGAACATTCTAGGAGGTCTGGTTGCGGAAATATCTTAATTCAAAGTAAATCCATTAAAATCGATTTTTTTGAGTTTTGAAAGTTTGCATGACTTTGGATGTCTACAGTTCCACAAATAAGGCTCGGAAGGCCTTGCGGTTTATTAACCGCTTAATCAGTTTTTGGAGAGCTATCCATTGCTGAAAACTAGAGCATTTTTTGGGCTCTGGTTGCAGAGAAATTTTGATTCAAAGTTAATATTTCTTGTTTCAACCCAAAAACTAAAAATCTTAATATGGCCATAACTTCCAAAATAAGGCTCGTAAGAGGTTGCGGTTAGCGTTGTTGAACAGATAACGGTCAGGTCTTTGCATTGCCGTTCAAAACTCAACTTTTTTTTTTCCAATCGATTTTCGAAAAAAAGCATGGACTACCCCCTTATCACTAAAAATTAATTTTTTTACGAAAGTCTCTGGAACCCATTAAAACGTACATATATAGAAAGGTTTTGTCAAATGCAACCAGCACATCCAAAGCAAACCCTTTTATAATGTCTAGTTTTCGAGATATTTGCATTCAAAGTTATTTTTTTGAGTTATGAAGGCTTGTATGACTTTGGATGCCTACAGTTCCGCAAATAAGGCTATGACGTCATTTTCGCTTGCAAAACGCTTAATAAGTTTTTCAAGAGCTATCCAAAGCTGAAAACAAGAACATTTTAGGAGGTCTGGTTGCGGAGATATCTTAATTCAAAGTAAATCCATTAAAATCGATTTTTTTGAGTTTTGAAAGTTTGCATGACTTTGGATGTCTACAGTTCCACAAATAAGGCTCGGAAGGCCTTGCGGTTTATTAACCGCTTAATCAGTTTTTGGAGAGCTATCCATTGCTGAAAACTAGAGCATTTTTTGGGCTCTGGTTGCAGAGAAATTTTGATTCAAAGTTAATATTTCTTGTTTCAACCCAAAAACTAAAAATCGTAATATGGCCATAACTTCCAAAATCAGGCTCGTAAGAGGTTGCGGTTAGCGTTGTTGAACAGATAACGGTCAGGTCTTTGCATTGCCGTTCAAAACTCAACTTTTTTTTTCCAATCGATTTTCGAAAAAAAGCATGGACTACCCCCTCATCACTAAAAATTAATTTTTTTACGGAAGTCTCTGGAACCCATTGAAACGTACATATATAGAAAGGTTTTGTCAAATGCAACCAGCACATCCAAAGCAAACCCTTTTATAATGTCTAGTTTTCGAGATATTTTCATTCAAAGTTATTTTTTTGAGTTATGAAGGCTTGTATGACTTTGGATGCCTACAGTTCCGCAAATAAGGCTATGACGTCATTTTCGCTTGCAAAACGCTTAATAAGTTTTTCAAAAGCTATCCAAAGCTGAAAACAAGAACATTCTAGGAGGTCTGGTTGCGGAAATATCTTAATTCAAAGTAAATCCATTAAAATCGATTTTTTTGAGTTTTGAAAGTTTGCATGACTTTGGATGTCTACAGTTCCACAAATAAGGCTCGGAAGGCCTTGCGGTTTATTAACCGCTTAATCAGTTTTTGGAGAGCTATCCATTGCTGAAAACTAGAGCATTTTTTGGGCTCTGGTTGCAGAGAAATTTTGATTCAAAGTTAATATTTCTTGTTTCAACCCAAAAACTAAAAATCTTAATATGGCCATAACTTCCAAAATAAGGCTCGTAAGAGGTTGCGGTTAGCGTTGTTGAACAGATAACGGTCAGGTCTTTGCATTGCCGTTCAAAACTCAACTTTTTTTTCCAATCGATTTTCGAAAAAAAGCATGGACTACCCCCTTATCACTAAAAATTAATTTTTTTACGAAAGTCTCTGGAACCCATTAAAACGTACATATATAGAAAGGTTTTGTCAAATGCAACCAGCACATCCAAAGCAAACCCTTTTATAATGTCTAGTTTTCGAGATATTTGCATTCAAAGTTATTTTTTTGAGTTATGAAGGCTTGTATGACTTTGGATGCCTACAGTTCCGCAAATAAGGCTATGACGTCATTTTCGCTTGCAAAACACTTAATAAGTTTTTCAAGAGCTATCCAAAGCTGAAAACAAGAACATTCTAGGAGGTCTGGTTGCGGAGATATCTTAGTTCAAAGTAAATTCATTAAAATCGATTTTTTTGAGTTTTGAAAGTTTGCATGACTTTGGATGTCTACAGTTCCACAAATAAGGCTCGGAAGGCCTTGCGGTTTATTAACCGCTTAATCAGTTTTTGGAGAGCTATCCATTGCTGAAAACTAGAGCATTTTTTGGGCTCTGGTTGCAGAGAAATATTGATTCAAAGTTAATATTTCTTGTTTCAACCCAAAAACTAAAAATCTTAATATTGCCATAACTTCCAAAATAAGGCTCGTAAGAGGTTGCGGTTAGCGTTGTTGAACAGATAACGGTCAGGTCTTTGCATTGCCGTTCAAAACTCAACTTTTTTTTTTCCAATCGATTTTCGAAAAAAAGCATGGATACCCCCTTATCACTAAAAATTAATTTTTTTACGGAAGTCTCTGGAACCCATTGAAACGTACATATATAGAAAGGTTTTGTCAAATGCAACCAGCACATCCAAAGCAAACCCTTTTATAATGTCTAGTTTTCGAGATATTTGCATTCAAAGTTATTTTTTTGAGTTATGAAGGCTTGTATGACTTTGGATGCCTACAGTTCCGCAAATAAGGCTATGACGTCATTTTCGCTTGCAAAACGCTTAATAAGTTTTTCAAAAGCTATCCAAAGCTGAAAACAAGAACATTCTAGGAGGTCTGGTTGCGGAAATATCTTAATTCAAAGTAAATCCATTAAAATCGATTTTTTTGAGTTTTGAAAGTTTGCATGACTTTGGATGTCTACAGTTCCACAATTAAGGCTCGGAAGGCCTTGCGGTTTATTAACCGCTTAATCAGTTTTTGGAGAGCTATCCATTGCTGAAAACAAGAGCATTTTTTGGGCTCTGGTTGCAGAGAAATTTTGATTCAAAGTTAATATTTCTTGTTTCAACCCAAAAACTAAAAATCTTAATATGGCCATAACTTCCAAAATAAGGCTCGTAAGAGGTTGCGGTTAGCGTTGTTGAACAGATAACGGTCAGGTCTTTGCATTGCCGTTCAAAACTCAACTTTTTTTTCCAATCGATTTTCGAAAAAAAGCATGGACTACCCCCTTATCACTAAAAATTAATTTTTTTACGAAAGTCTCTGGAACCCATTAAAACGTACATATATAGAAAGGTTTTGTCAAATGCAACCAGCACATCCAAAGCAAACCCTTTTATAATGTCTAGTTTTCGAGATATTTGCATTCAAAGTTATTTTTTTGAGTTATGAAGGCTTGTATGACTTTGGATGCCTACAGTTCCGCAAATAAGGCTATGACGTCATTTTCGCTTGCAAAACGCTTAATAAGTTTTTCAAAAGCTATCCAAAGCTGAAAACAAGAACATTCTAGGAGGTCTGGTTGCGGAAATATCTTAATTCAAAGTAAATCCATTAAAATCGATTTTTTTGAGTTTTGAAAGTTTGCATGACTTTGGATGTCTACAGTTCCACAAATAAGGCTCGGAAGGCCTTGCGGTTTATTAACCGCTTAATCAGTTTTTGGAGAGCTATCCATTGCTGAAAACTAGAGCATTTTTTGGGCTCTGGTTGCAGAGAAATTTTGATTCAAAGTTAATATTTCTTGTTTCAACCCAAAAACTAAAAATCTTAATATGGCCATAACTTCCAAAATAAGGCTCGTAAGAGGTTGCGGTTAGCGTTGTTGAACAGATAACGGTCAGGTCTTTGCATTGCCGTTCAAAACTCAACTTTTTTTTCCAATCGATTTTCGAAAAAAAGCATGGACTACCCCCTTATCACTAAAAATTAATTTTTTTACGAAAGTCTCTGGAACCCATTGAAACGTACATATATAGAAAGGTTTTGTCAAATGCAACCAGCACATCCAAAGCAAACCCTTTTATAATGTCTAGTTTTCGAGATATTTGCATTCAAAGTTATTTTTTTGAGTTATGAAGGCTTGTATGACTTTGGATGCCTACAGTTCCGCAAATAAGGCTATGACGTCATTTTCGCTTGCAAAACGCTTAATAAGTTTTTCAAGAGCTATCCAAAGCTGAAAACAAGAACATTCTAGGAGGTCTGGTTGCGGAAATATCTTAATTCAAAGTAAATCCATTAAAATCGATTTTTTTGAGTTTTGAAAGTTTGCATGACTTTGGATGTCTACAGTTCCACAAATAAGGCTCGGAAGGCCTTGCGGTTTATTAACCGCTTAATCAGTTTTTGGAGAGCTATCCATTGCTGAAAACTAGAGCATTTTTTGGGCTCTGGTTGCAGAGAAATTTTGATTCAAAGTTAATATTTCTTGTTTCAACCCAAAAACTAAAAATCTTAATATGGCCATAACTTCCAAAATAAGGCTCGTAAGAGGTTGCGGTTAGCGTTGTTGAACAGATAACGGTCAGGTCTTTGCATTGCCGTTCAAAACTCAACTTTTTTTTCCAATCGATTTTCGAAAAAAAGCATGGACTACCCCCTTATCACTAAAAATTAATTTTTTTACGAAAGTCTCTGGAACCCATTAAAACGTACATATATAGAAAGGTTTTGTCAAATGCAACCAGCACATCCAAAGCAAACCCTTTTATAATGTCTAGTTTTCGAGATATTTGCATTCAAAGTTATTTTTTTGAGTTATGAAGGCTTGTATGACTTTGGATGCCTACAGTTCCGCAAATAAGGCTATGACGTCATTTTCGCTTGCAAAACACTTAATAAGTTTTTCAAGAGCTATCCAAAGCTGAAAACAAGAACATTCTAGGAGGTCTGGTTGCGGAGATATCTTAGTTCAAAGTAAATTCATTAAAATCGATTTTTTTGAGTTTTGAAAGTTTGCATGACTTTGGATGTCTACAGTTCCACAAATAAGGCTCGGAAGGCCTTGCGGTTTATTAACCGCTTAATCAGTTTTTGGAGAGCTATCCATTGCTGAAAACTAGAGCATTTTTTGGGCTCTGGTTGCAGAGAAATATTGATTCAAAGTTAATATTTCTTGTTTCAACCCAAAAACTAAAAATCTTAATATTGCCATAACTTCCAAAATAAGGCTCGTAAGAGGTTGCGGTTAGCGTTGTTGAACAGATAACGGTCAGGTCTTTGCATTGCCGTTCAAAACTCAACTTTTTTTTTTCCAATCGATTTTCGAAAAAAAGCATGGATACCCCCTTATCACTAAAAATTAATTTTTTTACGGAAGTCTCTGGAACCCATTGAAACGTACATATATAGAAAGGTTTTGTCAAATGCAACCAGCACATCCAAAGCAAACCCTTTTATAATGTCTAGTTTTCGAGATATTTGCATTCAAAGTTATTTTTTTGAGTTATGAAGGCTTGTATGACTTTGGATGCCTACAGTTCCGCAAATAAGGCTATGACGTCATTTTCGCTTGCAAAACGCTTAATAAGTTTTTCAAAAGCTATCCAAAGCTGAAAACAAGAACATTCTAGGAGGTCTGGTTGCGGAAATATCTTAATTCAAAGTAAATCCATTAAAATCGATTTTTTTGAGTTTTGAAAGTTTGCATGACTTTGGATGTCTACAGTTCCACAATTAAGGCTCGGAAGGCCTTGCGGTTTATTAACCGCTTAATCAGTTTTTGGAGAGCTATCCATTGCTGAAAACAAGAGCATTTTTTGGGCTCTGGTTGCAGAGAAATTTTGATTCAAAGTTAATATTTCTTGTTTCAACCCAAAAACTAAAAATCTTAATATGGCCATAACTTCCAAAATAAGGCTCGTAAGAGGTTGCGGTTAGCGTTGTTGAACAGATAACGGTCAGGTCTTTGCATTGCCGTTCAAAACTCAACTTTTTTTTCCAATCGATTTTCGAAAAAAAGCATGGACTACCCCCTTATCACTAAAAATTAATTTTTTTACGAAAGTCTCTGGAACCCATTAAAACGTACATATATAGAAAGGTTTTGTCAAATGCAACCAGCACATCCAAAGCAAACCCTTTTATAATGTCTAGTTTTCGAGATATTTGCATTCAAAGTTATTTTTTTGAGTTATGAAGGCTTGTATGACTTTGGATGCCTACAGTTCCGCAAATAAGGCTATGACGTCATTTTCGCTTGCAAAACGCTTAATAAGTTTTTCAAAAGCTATCCAAAGCTGAAAACAAGAACATTCTAGGAGGTCTGGTTGCGGAAATATCTTAATTCAAAGTAAATCCATTAAAATCGATTTTTTTGAGTTTTGAAAGTTTGCATGACTTTGGATGTCTACAGTTCCACAAATAAGGCTCGGAAGGCCTTGCGGTTTATTAACCGCTTAATCAGTTTTTGGAGAGCTATCCATTGCTGAAAACTAGAGCATTTTTTGGGCTCTGGTTGCAGAGAAATTTTGATTCAAAGTTAATATTTCTTGTTTCAAACCAAAAACTAAAAATCTTAATATGGCCATAACTTCCAAAATAAGGCTCGTAAGAGGTTGCGGTTAGCGTTGTTGAACAGATAACGGTCAGGTCTTTGCATTGCCGTTCAAAACTCAACTTTTTTTTCCAATCGATTTTCGAAAAAAAGCATGGACTACCCCCTTATCACTAAAAATTAATTTTTTTACGAAAGTCTCTGGAACCCATTGAAACGTACATATATAGAAAGGTTTTGTCAAATGCAACCAGCACATCCAAAGCAAACCCTTTTATAATGTCTAGTTTTCGAGATATTTGCATTCAAAGTTATTTTTTTGAGTTATGAAGGCTTGTATGACTTTGGATGCCTACAGTTCCGCAAATAAGGCTATGACGTCATTTTCGCTTGCAAAACGCTTAATAAGTTTTTCAAGAGCTATCCAAAGCTGAAAACAAGAACATTCTAGGAGGTCTGGTTGCGGAAATATCTTAATTCAAAGTAAATCCATTAAAATCGA
The DNA here is from genome assembly GCA_949320155.1 of Melangyna quadrimaculata. NCBI lineage: Eukaryota > Metazoa > Arthropoda > Insecta > Diptera > Syrphidae > Melangyna > Melangyna quadrimaculata. Next base: position 200,905,475 of record OX439483.1, on the reverse strand, counting down.
TTTTTTTGAGTTTTGAAAGTTTGCATGACTTTGGATGTCTACAGTTCCACAAATAAGGCTCGGAAGGCCTTGCGGTTTATTAACCGCTTAATCAGTTTTTGGAGAGCTATCCATTGCTGAAAACTAGAGCATTTTTTGGGCTCTGGTTGCAGAGAAATTTTGATTCAAAGTTAATATTTCTTGTTTCAACCCAAAAACTAAAAATCTTAATATGGCCATAACTTCCAAAATAAGGCTCGTAAGAGGTTGCGGTTAGCGTTGTTGAACAGATAACGGTCAGGTCTTTGCATTGCCGTTCAAAACTCAACTTTTTTTTTTCCAATCGATTTTCGAAAAAAAGCATGGACTACCCCCTTATCACTAAAAATTAATTTTTTTACGAAAGTCTCTGGAACCCATTAAAACGTACATATATAGAAAGGTTTTGTCAAATGCAACCAGCACATCCAAAGCAAACCCTTTTATAATGTCTAGTTTTCGAGATATTTGCATTCAAAGTTATTTTTTTGAGTTATGAAGGCTTGTATGACTTTGGATGCCTACAGTTCCGCAAATAAGGCTATGACGTCATTTTCGCTTGCAAAACGCTTAATAAGTTTTTCAAGAGCTATCCAAAGCTGAAAACAAGAACATTTTAGGAGGTCTGGTTGCGGAGATATCTTAATTCAAAGTAAATCCATTAAAATCGATTTTTTTGAGTTTTGAAAGTTTGCATGACTTTGGATGTCTACAGTTCCACAAATAAGGCTCGGAAGGCCTTGCGGTTTATTAACCACTTAATCAGTTTTTGGAGAGCTATCCATTGCTGAAAACTAGAGCATTTTTTGGGCTCTGGTTGCAGAGAAATTTTGATTCAAAGTTAATATTTCTTGTTTCAACCCAAAAACTAAAAATCGTAATATGGCCATAACTTCCAAAATCAGGCTCGTAAGAGGTTGCGGTTAGCGTTGTTGAACAGATAACGGTCAGGTCTTTGCATTGCCGTTCAAAACTCAACTTTTTTTTTCCAATCGATTTTCGAAAAAAAGCATGGACTACCCCCTCATCACTAAAAATTAATTTTTTTACGGAAGTCTCTGGAACCCATTGAAACGTACATATATAGAAAGGTTTTGTCAAATGCAACCAGCACATCCAAAGCAAACCCTTTTATAATGTCTAGTTTTCGAGATATTTTCATTCAAAGTTATTTTTTTGAGTTATGAAGGCTTGTATGACTTTGGATGCCTACAGTTCCGCAAATAAGGCTATGACGTCATTTTCGCTTGCAAAACGCTTAATAAGTTTTTCAAAAGCTATCCAAAGCTGAAAACAAGAACATTCTAGGAGGTCTGGTTGCGGAAATATCTTAATTCAAAGTAAATCCATTAAAATCGATTTTTTTGAGTTTTGAAAGTTTGCATGACTTTGGATGTCTACAGTTCCACAAATAAGGCTCGGAAGGCCTTGCGGTTTATTAACCGCTTAATCAGTTTTTGGAGAGCTATCCATTGCTGAAAACTAGAGCATTTTTTGGGCTCTGGTTGCAGAGAAATTTTGATTCAAAGTTAATATTTCTTGTTTCAACCCAAAAACTAAAAATCTTAATATGGCCATAACTTCCAAAATAAGGCTCGTAAGAGGTTGCGGTTAGCGTTGTTGAACAGATAACGGTCATGTCTTTGCATTGCCGTTCAAAACTCAACTTTTTTTTCCAATCGATTTTCGAAAAAAAGCATGGACTACCCCCTTATCACTAAAAATTAATTTTTTTACGAAAGCCTCTGGAACCCATTAAAACGTACATATATAGAAAGGTTTTGTCAAATGCAACCAGCACATCCAAAGCAAACCCTTTTATAATGTCTAGTTTTCGAGATATTTGCATTCAAAGTTATTTTTTTGAGTTATGAAGGCTTGTATGACTTTGGATGCCTACAGTTCCGCAAATAAGGCTATGACGTCATTTTCGCTTGCAAAACGCTTAATAAGTTTTTCAAGAGCTATCCAAAGCTGAAAACAAGAACATTCTAGGAGGTCTGGTTGCGGAGATATCTTAGTTCAAAGTAAATTCATTAAAATCGATTTTTTTGAGTTTTGAAAGTTTGCATGACTTTGGATGTCTACAGTTCCACAAATAAGGCTCGGAAGGCCTTGCGGTTTATAAACCGCTTAATCAGTTTTTGGAGAGCTATCCATTGCTGAAAACTAGAGCATTTTTTGGGCTCTGGTTGCAGAGAAATTTTGATTCAAAGTTAATATTTCTTGTTTCAACCCAAAAACTAAAAATCTTAATATGGCCATAACTTCCAAAATAAGGCTCGTAAGAGGTTGCGGTTAGCGTTGTTGAACAGATAACGGTCATGTCTTTGCATTGCCGTTCAAAACTCAACTTTTTTTTTTCCAATCGATTTTCGAAAAAAAGCATGGATACCCCCTTATCACTAAAAATTAATTTTTTTACGGAAGTCTCTGGAACCCATTGAAACGTACATATATAGAAAGGTTTTGTCAAATGCAACCAGCACATCCAAAGCAAACCCTTTTATAATGTCTAGTTTTCGAGATATTTTCATTCAAAGTTATTTTTTTGAGTTATGAAGGCTTGTATGACTTTGGATGCCTACAGTTCCGCAAATAAGGCTATGACTTCATTTTCGCTTGCAAAACGCTTAATAAGTTTTTCAAAAGCTATCCAAAGCTGAAAACAAGAACATTCTAGGAGGTCTGGTTGCGGAGATATCTTAGTTCAAAGTAAATTCATTAAAATCGATTTTTTTGAGTTTTGAAAGTTTGCATGACTTTGGATGTCTACAGTTCCACAAATAAGGCTCGGAAGGCCTTGCGGTTTATTAACCGCTTAATCAGTTTTTGGAGAGCTATCCATTGCTGAAAACTAGAGCATTTTTTGGGCTCTGGTTGCAGAGAAATTTTGATTCAAAGTTAATATTTCTTGTTTCAACCCAAAAACTAAAAATCTTAATATTGCCATAACTTCCAAAATAAGGCTCGTAAGAGGTTGCGGTTAGCGTTGTTGAACAGATAACGGTCAGGTCTTTGCATTGCCGTTCAAAACTCAACTTTTTTTTTTCCAATCGATTTTCGAAAAAAAGCATGGATACCCCCTTATCACTAAAAATTAATTTTTTTACGGAAGTCTCTGGAACCCATTGAAACGTACATATATAGAAAGGTTTTGTCAAATGCAACCAGCACATCCAAAGCAAACCCTTTTATAATGTCTAGTTTTCGAGATATTTTCATTCAAAGTTATTTTTTTGAGTTATGAAGGCTTGTATGACTTTGGATGCCTACAGTTCCGCAAATAAGGCTATGACTTCATTTTCGCTTGCAAAACGCTTAATAAGTTTTTCAAAAGCTATCCAAAGCTGAAAACAAGAACATTCTAGGAGGTCTGGTTGCGGAAATATCTTAATTCAAAGTAAATCCATTAAAATCGATTTTTTTGAGTTTTGAAAGTTTGCATGACTTTGGATGTCTACAGTTCCACAAATAAGGCTCGGAAGGCCTTGCGGTTTATTAACCGCTTAATCAGTTTTTGGAGAGCTATCCATTGCTGAAAACTAGAGCATTTTTTGGGCTCTGGTTGCAGAGAAATTTTGATTCAAAGTTAATATTTCTTGTTTCAACCCAAAAACTAAAAATCTTAATATGGCCATAACTTCCAAAATAAGGCTCGTAAGAGGTTGCGGTTAGCGTTGTTGAACAGATAACGGTCAGGTCTTTGCATTGCCGTTCAAAACTCAACTTTTTTTTCCAATCGATTTTCGAAAAAAAGCATGGACTACCCCCTTATCACTAAAAATTAATTTTTTTACGAAAGTCTCTGGAACCCATTAAAACGTACATATATAGAAAGGTTTTGTCAAATGCAACCAGCACATCCAAAGCAAACCCTTTTATAATGTCTAGTTTTCGAGATATTTGCATTCAAAGTTATTTTTTTGAGTTATGAAGGCTTGTATGACTTTGGATGCCTACAGTTCCGCAAATAAGGCTATGACGTCATTTTCGCTTGCAAAACACTTAATAAGTTTTTCAAGAGCTATCCAAAGCTGAAAACAAGAACATTCTAGGAGGTCTGGTTGCGGAGATATCTTAGTTCAAAGTAAATTCATTAAAATCGATTTTTTTGAGTTTTGAAAGTTTGCATGACTTTGGATGTCTACAGTTCCACAAATAAGGCTCGGAAGGCCTTGCGGTTTATTAACCGCTTAATCAGTTTTTGGAGAGCTATCCATTGCTGAAAACTAGAGCATTTTTTGGGCTCTGGTTGCAGAGAAATTTTGATTCAAAGTTAATATTTCTTGTTTCAACCCAAAAACTAAAAATCTTAATATTGCCATAACTTCCAAAATAAGGCTCGTAAGAGGTTGCGGTTAGCGTTGTTGAACAGATAACGGTCAGGTCTTTGCATTGCCGTTCAAAACTCAACTTTTTTTTTTCCAATCGATTTTCGAAAAAAAGACTACCCCCTTATCACTAAAAATTAATTTTTTTACGAAAGTCTCTGGAACCCATTGAAACGTACATATATAGAAAGGTTTTGTCAAATGCAACCAGCACATCCAAAGCAAACCCTTTTATAATGTCTAGTTTTCGAGATATTTGCATTCAAAGTTATTTTTTTGAGTTATGAAGGCTTGTATGACTTTGGATGCCTACAGTTCCGCAAATAAGGCTATGACGTCATTTTCGCTTGCAAAACGCTTAATAAGTTTTTCAAGAGCTATCCAAAGCTGAAAACAAGAACATTCTAGGAGGTCTGGTTGCGGAGATATCTTAGTTCAAAGTAAATTCATTAAAATCGATTTTTTTGAGTTTTGAAAGTTTGCATGACTTTGGATGTCTACAGTTCCACAAATAAGGCTCGGAAGGCCTTGCGGTTTATTAACCGCTTAATCAGTTTTTGGAGAGCTATCCATTGCTGAAAACTAGAGCATTTTTTGGGCTCTGGTTGCAGAGAAATTTTGATTCAAAGTTAATATTTCTTGTTTCAATCCAAAAACTAAAAATCTTAATATGGCCATAACTTCCAAAATAAGGCTATCCATAGCTGAAAACTAGAACATTCTAGGAGGTCTGGTTGCGGAGATATCTGAATTCAAAGTAAATCCATTAAAATCGATTTTTTTGAGTTTTGAAAGTTTGCATGACTTTGGATGTCTACAGTTCCACAAATAAGGCTCGGAAGGCCTTGCGGTTTATTAACCGCTTAATCAGTTTTTGGAGAGCTATCCATTGCTGAAAACTAGAGCATTTTTTGGGCTCTGGTTGCAGAGAAATTTTGATTCAAAGTTAATATTTCTTGTTTCAACCCAAAAACTAAAAATCTTAATATTGCCATAACTTCCAAAATAAGGTTCGTAAGAGGTTGCGGTTAGCGTTGTTGAACAGATAACGGTCAGGTCTTTGCATTGCCATTCAAAACTCAACTTTTTTTTTTCCAATCGATTTTCGAAAAAAAGCATGGACTACCCCCTTATCACTAAAAATTAATTTTTTTACGAAAGTCTCTGGAACCCATTGAAACGTACATATATAGAAAGGTTTTGTCAAATGCAACCAGCACATCCAAAGCAAACCCTTTTATAATGTCTAGTTTTCGAGATATTTGCATTCAAAGTTATTTTTTTGAGTTATGAAGGCTTGTATGACTTTGGATGCCTACAGTTCCGCAAATAAGGCTATGACGTCATTTTCGCTTGCAAAACGCTTAATAAGTTTTTCAAGAGCTATCCAAAGCTGAAAACAAGAACATTCTAGGAGGTCTGGTTGCGGAGATATCTTAATTCAAAGTAAATCCATTAAAATCGATTTTTTTGAGTTTTGAAAGTTTGCATGACTTTGGATGTCTACAGTTCCACAAATAAGGCTCGGAAGGCCTTGCGGTTTATTAACCGCTTAATCAGTTTTTGGAGAGCTATCCATTGCTGAAAACTAGAGCATTTTTTGGGCTCTGGTTGCAGAGAAATTTTGATTCAAAGTTAATATTTCTTGTTTCAACCCAAAAACTAAAAATCTTAATATGGCCATAACTTCCAAAATAAGGCTCGTAAGAGGTTGCGGTTAGCGTTGTTGAACAGATAACGGTCAGGTCTTTGCATTGCCGTTCAAAACTCAACTTTTTTTTTCCAATCGATTTTCGAAAAAAAGCATGGACTACCCCCTTATCACTAAAAATTAATTTTTTTACGAAAGTCTCTGGAACCCATTGAAACGTACATATATAGAAAGGTTTTGTCAAATGCAACCAGCACATCCAAAGCAAACCCTTTTATAATGTCTAGTTTTCGAGATATTTGCATTCAAAGTTATTTTTTTGAATTATGAAGGCTTGTATGACTTTGGATGCCTACAGTTCCGCAAATAAGGCTATGACGTCATTTTCGCTTGCAAAACGCTTAATAAGTTTTTCAAGAGCTATCCAAAGCTGAAAACAAGAACATTCTAGGAGGTCTGGTTGCGGAGATATCTTAATTCAAAGTAAATCCATTAAAATCGATTTTTTTGAGTTTTGAAAGTTTGCATGACTTTGGATGTCTACAGTTCCACAAATAAGGCTCGGAAGGCCTTGCGGTTTATTAACCGCTTAATCAGTTTTTGGAGAGCTATCCATTGCTGAAAACTAGAGCATTTTTTGGGCTCTGGTTGCAGAGAAATTTTGATTCAAAGTTAATATTTCTTGTTTCAACCCAAAAACTAAAAATCTTAATATTGCCATAACTTCCAAAATAAGGCTCGTAAGAGGTTGCGGTTAGCGTTGTTGAACAGATAACGGTCAGGTCTTTGCATTGCCATTCAAAACTCAACTTTTTTTTTTCCAATCGATTTTCGAAAAAAAGCATGGACTACCCCCTTATCACTAAAAATTAATTTTTTTACGAAAGTCTCTGGAACCCATTGAAACGTACATATATAGAAAGGTTTTGTCAAATGCAACCAGCACATCCAAAGCAAACCCTTTTATAATGTCTAGTTTTCGAGATATTTGCATTCAAAGTTATTTTTTTGAGTTATGAAGGCTTGTATGACTTTGGATGCCTACAGTTCCGCAAATAAGGCTATGACGTCATTTTCGCTTGCAAAACGCTTAATAAGTTTTTCAAGAGCTATCCAAAGCTGAAAACAAGAACATTCTAGGAGGTCTGGTTGCGGAGATATCTTAATTCAAAGTAAATCCATTAAAATCGATTTTTTTGAGTTTTGAAAGTTTGCATGACTTTGGATGTCTACAGTTCCACAAATAAGGCTCGGAAGGCCTTGCGGTTTATTAACCGCTTAATCAGTTTTTGGAGAGCTATCCATTGCTGAAAACTAGAGCATTTTTTGGGCTCTGGTTGCAGAGAAATTTTGATTCAAAGTTAATATTTCTTGTTTCAACCCAAAAACTAAAAATCTTAACATTGCCATAACTTCCAAAATAAGGCTCGTAAGAGGTTGCGGTTAGCGTTGTTGAACAGATAACGGTCAGGTCTTTGCATTGCCGTTCAAAACTCAACTTTTTTTTTTCCAATCGATTTTCGAAAAAAAGCATGGACTACCCCCTTATCACTAAAAATTAATTTTTTTACGAAAGTCTCTGGAACCCATTGAAACGTACATATATAGAAAGGTTTTGTCAAATGCAACCAGCACATCCAAAGCAAACCCTTTTATAATGTCTAGTTTTCGAGATATTTGCATTCAAAGTTATTTTTTTGAATTATGAAGGCTTGTATGACTTTGGATGCCTACAGTTCCGCAAATAAGGCTATGACGTCATTTTCGCTTGCAAAACGCTTAAAAAGTTTTTCAAGAGCTATCCAAAGCTGAAAACAAGAACATTCTAGGAGGTCTGGTTGCGGAGATATCTTAATTCAAAGTAAATCCATTAAAATCGATTTTTTTGAGTTTTGAAAGTTTGCATGACTTTGGATGTCTACAGTTCCACAAATAAGGCTCGGAAGGCCTTGCGGTTTATTAACCGCTTAATCAGTTTTTGGAGAGCTATCCATTGCTGAAAACTAGAGCATTTTTTGGGCTCTGGTTGCAGAGAAATTTTGATTCAAAGTTAATATTTCTTGTTTCAATCCAAAAACTAAAAATCTTAATATGGCCATAACTTCCAAAATAAGGCTATCCATAGGTGAAAACTAGAACATTCTAGGAGGTCTGGTTGCGGAGATATCTGAATTCAAAGTAAATCCATTAAAATCGATTTTTTTGAGTTTTGAAAGTTTGCATGACTTTTGATGTCTACAGTTCCACAAATAAGGCTCGGAAGGCCTTGCGGTTTATTAACCGCTTAATCAGTTTTTGGAGAGCTATCCATTGCTGAAAACTAGAGCATTTTTTGGGCTCTGTTTGCAGAGAAATTTTGATTCAAAGTTAATATTTCTTGTTTCAACCCAAAAACTAAAAATCTTAATATGGCCATAACTTCCAAAATAAGGCTCGTAAGAGGTTGCGGTTAGCGTTGTTGAACAGATAACGGTCAGGTCTTTGCATTGCCGTTCAAACTCGTCTAAATCGATTTTCGAAAAAAAGCATGGACTACCCCCTTATCACTAAAAATTAATTTTTTTACGAAAGTCTCTGGAACCCATTGAAACGTACATATATAGAAAGGTTTTGTCAAATGCAACCAGCACATCCAAAGCAAACCCTTTTATAATGTCTAGTTTTCGAGATATTTGCATTCAAAGTTATTTTTTTGAGTTATGAAGGCTTGTATGACTTTGGATGCCTACAGTTCCGCAAATAAGGCTATGACGTCATTTTCGCTTGCAAAACGCTTAATAAGTTTTTCAAGAGCTATCCAAAGCTGAAAACAAGAACATTCTAGGAGGTCCGGTTGCGGAGATATCTTAATTCAAAGTAAATCCATTAAAATCGATTTTTTTGAGTTTTGAAAGTTTGCATGACTTTGGATGTCTACAGTTCCACAAATAAGGCTCGGAAGGCCTTGCGGTTTATTAACCGCTTAATCAGTTTTTGGAGAGCTATCCATTGCTGAAAACTAGAGCATTTTTTGGGCTCTGGTTGCAGAGAAATTTTGATTCAAAGTTAATATTTCTTGTTTCAACCCAAAAACTAAAAATCTTAATATGGCCATAACTTCCAAAATAAGGCTCGTAAGAGGTTGCGGTTAGCGTTGTTGAACAGATAACGGTCAGGCCTTTGCATTGCCGTTCAAAACTCAACTTTTTTTTTCCAATCGATTTTCGAAAAAAAGCATGGACTACCCCCTTATCACTAAAAATTAATTTTTTTACGAAAGTCTCTGGAACCCATTGAAACGTACATATATAGAAAGGTTTTGTCAAATGCAACCAGCACATCCAAAGCAAACCCTTTTATAATGTCTAGTTTTCGAGATATTTGCATTCAAAGTTATTTTTTTGAATTATGAAGGCTTGTATGACTTTGGATGCCTACAGTTCCGCAAATAAGGCTATGACGTCATTTTCGCTTGCAAAACGCTTAATAAGTTTTTCAAGAGCTATCCAAAGCTGAAAACAAGAACATTCTAGGAGGTCTGGTTGCGGAGATATCTTAATTCAAAGTAAATCCATTAAAATCGATTTTTTTGAGTTTTGAAAGTTTGCATGACTTTGGATGTCTACAGTTCCACAAATAAGGCTCGGAAGGCCTTGCGGTTTATTAACCGCTTAATCAGTTTTTGGAGAGCTATCCATTGCTGAAAACTAGAGCATTTTTTGGGCTCTGGTTGCAGAGAAATTTTGATTCAAAGTTAATATTTCTTGTTTCAACCCAAAAACTAAAAATCTTAATATGGCCATAACTTCCAAAATAAGGCTCGTAAGAGGTTGCGGTTAGCGTTGTTGAACAGATAACGGTCAGGTCTTTGCATTGCCGTTCAAAACTCAACTTTTTTTTTCCAATCGATTTTCGAAAAAAAGCATGGACTACCCCCTTATCACTAAAAATTAATTTTTTTACGAAAGTCTCTGGAACCCATTGAAACGTACATATATAGAAAGGTTTTGTCAAATGCAACCAGCACATCCAAAGCAAACCCTTTTATAATGTCTAGTTTTCGAGATATTTGCATTCAAAGTTATTTTTTTGAATTATGAAGGCTTGTATGACTTTGGATGCCTACAGTTCCGCAAATAAGGCTATGACGTCATTTTCGCTTGCAAAACGCTTAATAAGTTTTTCAAGAGCTATCCAAAGCTGAAAACAAGAACATTCTAGGAGGTCTGGTTGCGGAGATATCTTAATTCAAAGTAAATCCATTAAAATCGATTTTTTTGAGTTTTGAAAGTTTGCATGACTTTGGATGTCTACAGTTCCACAAATAAGGCTCGGAAGGCCTTGCGGTTTATTAACCGCTTAATCAGTTTTTGGAGAGCTATCCATTGCTGAAAACTAGAGCATTTTTTGGGCTCTGGTTGCAGAGAAATTTTGATTCAAAGTTAATATTTCTTGTTTCAACCCAAAAACTAAAAATCTTAATATGGCCATAACTTCCAAAATAAGGCTCGTAAGAGGTTGCGGTTAGCGTTGTTGAACAGATACCGGTCAGGTCTTTGCATTGCCGTTCAAAACTCAACTTTTTTTTCCAATCGATTTTCGAAAAAAAGCATGGACTACCCCCTTATCACTAAAAATTAATTTTTTTACGAAAGTCTCTGGAACCCATTAAAACGTACATATATAGAAAGGTTTTGTCAAATGCAACCAGCACATCCAAAGCAAACCCTTTTATAATGTCTAGTTTTCGAGATATTTGCATTCAAAGTTATTTTTTTGAGTTATGAAGGCTTGTATGACTTTGGATGCCTACAGTTCCGCAAATAAGGCTATGACGTCATTTTCGCTTGCAAAACGCTTAATAAGTTTTTCAAGAGCTATCCAAAGCTGAAAACAAGAACATTTTAGGAGGTCTGGTTGCGGAGATATCTTAATTCAAAGTAAATCCATTAAAATCGATTTTTTTGAGTTTTGAAAGTTTGCATGACTTTGGATGTCTACAGTTCCACAAATAAGGCTCGGAAGGCCTTGCGGTTTATTAACCGCTTAATCAGTTTTTGGAGAGCTATCCATTGCTGAAAACTAGAGCATTTTTTGGGCTCTGGTTGCAGAGAAATTTTGATTCAAAGTTAATATTTCTTGTTTCAACCCAAAAACTAAAAATCTTAATATGGCCATAACTTCCAAAATAAGGCTCGTAAGAGGTTGCGGTTAGCGTTGTTGAACAGATAACGGTCAGGTCTTTGCATTGCCGTTCAAAACTCAACTTTTTTTTTCCAATCGATTTTCGACAAAAAAGCATGGACTACCCCCTTATCACTAAAAATTAATTTTTTTACGAAAGTCTCTGGAACCCATTGAAACGTACGATGTCAACCCAGACCAACCCAAGACACTTGGTACCAACTCACTTCAACCCGCACAGTTGGTCCCAAGACTCAATCCATCCCGAGACACTTCAACCCGGAAGCCAAATCTCGTCCCAAGATAATCATACCGGAAATTAAAAAAACACTCCGAAATTTAATGGTTGGTGTATTTGCTTCGGCATTTTTTAAAAATGGTTCGTGAATTTGATTGAGAGAATTTGTCAGCGCCAGCGGATTCATAAGCAATATTTGAATTCTGAATTATGCTCCGCTTACATTATTTGGTTTATTATTATTGGTTTCTATCGTCGAGTCAATAAATATTGACTTTTTTCCTTTTTGGGCATTTAGCGATGCAATTTATTGCCTCAAATATTTCCAATAGAGCCGTTCTTCTAATACAGTAAGGTAAAACTGTAATTGTGGGAAAAGTACTTGCGTAAACGTACAAAAACAAGCAAATACAGCAGAAAATACACTACAGAACAATTATTATTGTTGGTTAGTACAGAATTTTGATGACGTGGACGATGATTGCGATGAAGATTCCAATCTACAGCCTCAGCCGCTGAAGCGATTTCATTCAAATTTGGCACTTGACCTTTTAAGTTCTTAGCGGATATTATTAAAAAAAAAACACTACTAAAAAACATTTTTCTTACAATATTTACAACTATTTTATACAAACAAAAATCAATAATTTTGCGCTTTGCAGAACGAAAGAAGAACTTTCCGCAAAAAAATACTTGTATTAAGTGCCATTCATATGAGCTGCGAACTGCGTCTGCGAATAATTCTTTTAAATATATTTCTGAAGCAAATATAAACTTATTCTTATTTTAGTTCTTTAACAAATGAAATAATTTACCATATTTTAACATTTTTATAGAAAATATTGCGTTAAATTACCTAAACTTACAAAAAATAACACATTTTAATATTTTCTACGCGACCATTAACTGCGAACTGTTAAATGAAAATTCTCAGTCCACAAATACAAGACGCTGCGAACAACTAATTCGCTCGAATTTAACCTCAAAAATAAAATATCTGTTGTTACTCGTTTGTTTGATTTGGACAGTTCGCAGTTCTCTGCGACCACTCATATGAATGAAATGTCACATTCTGCGACCGTTCGCAAATCGCAGATGCAGTTCGCCGCTTCATATGAATGGCTTTAAATTCTGAAATAATCAAATTAAGGTAAGACTGCACTCAGCGGAACTGCACGGTTCTTAGCTTAGCCGCAAATTGCATCTAAAGAGAAAATAATCCGATTTTAAGAAATTCATTTTTCGTATGGTGCGAGACATCGATTGAAAGGTGGCCCTTCCTAGATTACGAATATGCATTTTTCAAGTCGCTAGGCCGCTTAGTTTAGCCGCAAATCAAGTTTGAAGGTTCCAACTTTGGTGGGTCTACGACGTTTAGGTTGGCCAGAAATCGCGTTTAAAGATAAAAGTCGGTTTTTCATGTCATGCGATACATCGATTGAAAGGTGGCATTCCCTAGATTACGAATATGCATTTTTTAAGTCGGTAGGGCACTTAGTTTAGCCGCAAATCAAGTTTGAAGGTTCCAACTTTGGTGGGTCTACGACGTTTAGGTTGGCCAGAAATCGCGTTTAAAGATAAAAGTCGGTTTTTAATATCATGCGATACATTGATTGAAAGGTGGCACTCCCTAGATTAAATATGCCATTTTAAAGTCTTGTTTCATCTCGCACCAAAGGTTTTACGTTGGTTTGGGAGAACCTTAATGTTAGACCGCACTCGACGGAACTGTACTGCAGCGGAACTACACTTCACACAAATTCGTATTATAAAGTTCGTAGTATAAAGTTCAGTTGGCGCTTAGTGCGATAAATCTCGAACAAATTCATACAAATAATATTTTGCCGTGTCGTGAAGTAGTTCCGCCGAAGTTGATTGCGGTTAATTAACAAATCATTATTATTCTGATCGTTCATAAAATCATTTCGTTTTCTAACTGTAGGTGTTTAGAATGTTACTTTTCGTTTTCAATACGAGAAGGAAATCAGAACGGGTGAAATTCAAAAATCATCATTCACAGAAACAGCAACAAAATTCAATTGCTTTGCATTAAACAAAATGGTAGCCCTGCTTCAATTTTGATAGCAAAGTATAGCTATTATATGAAAGTCTTTGTGAATTGGGGATCGAAATTTCTTTGATTTAGCAATTAATGTATTTATAAAACCAAGAAGCCTCTCTCTGTGAAAAACATTAGCTTTACGAATTAATTTTATATGAACGGGTAATAATAGGTGCGTTTTATTGGTTTTGTGAGTGAAAAGAAGAACGCCCATATTTCAGATATTTAATCGGACATGTCAATGACTTGTGTTGATGCAGTTGATTTGTTGTTTTTGAAACACGATTTGCGCTAAACTAAGTGTCAAAAGACCTCAAACCAAACACCTTTTTTCTTTTTAAATGGGATTTGCGGCTAAACTAAGCATCGCCGTAGGGAATTAAATATTACATATTCGTGATTTGGGAAGTGCCCTGTTTCCATCAAAAACGCAAGACAAAAAAAAAACAACTTTTGAAAATCGATATGTACAATGGTAGACCCCTCAAAGTTGGAACCTTCAAACTTGATTTGCGGCTAAACTAAGCGGATATTCGTAATCTAGGGAGTGCCACGTTTCAATCGATGTATCGCATGATATCAAAAACCGACTTTTATCTTTAAACTCGATTTGCGAGCCACAGAAGCATCGTAGACCCCCCAAAGTTTGCACATTCAAACTTGATTTGCGGCTAAACTAAGCATCTTACAAAACTAAAAATTGCATATTCGTGATCTAGGGACTGCCCACCTTTCAATCGATGTATCGCATTATATGAAAAACCGACTTCTATCTTTAAGCTCGATTTGCGAGCCACAGAAGCATCGTAGACCCCCCAAAGTTTGCACATTCAAACTTGATTTGCGTCTAAACTAAGCATCTTACAAAAACTAAAAATTACATATTCGTGATCTAGGGACTGCCACCTTTCAATCGATGTATCGCATGATATGAAAAACCGACTTTTATCTTTAAACTCGATTTGCGAGCCACCAAAGTTGGAACCTTCAAACTTGATTTGCGGCTAAACTAAGCATCTTACAAAACTAAAAATTGCATATTCGTGATCTAGGGACTGCCCACCTTTCAATCGATGTATCGCATTATATTTGGATGTCTACAGTTCCACAAATAAGGCTCGGAAGGCCTTGCGGTTTATTAACCGCTTAATCAGTTTTTGGAGAGCTATCCATTGCTGAAAACTAGAGCATTTTTTGGGCTCTGGTTGCAGAGAAATTTTGATTCAAAGTTAATATTTCTTGTTTCAATCCAAAAACTAAAAATCTTAATATGGCCATAACTTCCAAAATAAGGCTCGTAAGAGGTTGCGGTTAGCGTTGTTGAACAGATAACGGTCAGGTCTTTGCATTGCCGTTCAAAACTCAACTTTTTTTTTTCCAATCGATTTTCGAAAAAAAGCATGGACTACCCCCTTATCACTAAAAATTAATTTTTTTACGAAAGTCTCTGGAACCCATTGAAACGTACATATATAGAAAGGTTTTGTCAAATGCAACCAGCACATCCAAAGCAAACCCTTTTATAATGTCTAGTTTTCGAGATATTTGCATTCAAAGTTATTTTTTTGAATTATGAAGGCTTGTATGACTTTGGATGCCTACAGTTCCGCAAATAAGGCTATGACGTCATTTTCGCTTGCAAAACGCTTAATAAGTTTTTCAAGAGCTATCCAAAGCTGAAAACAAGAACATTCTAGGAGGTCTGGTTGCGGAGATATCTTAATTCAAAGTAAATCCATTAAAATCGATTTTTTTGAGTTTTGAAAGTTTGCATGACTTTGGATGTCTACAGTTCCACAAATAAGGCTCGGAAGGCCTTGCGGTTTATTAACCGCTTAATCAGTTTTTGGAGAGCTATCCATTGCTGAAAACTAGAGCATTTTTTGGGCTCTGGTTGCAGAGAAATTTTGATTCAAAGTTAATATTTCTTGTTTCAACCCAAAAACTAAAAATCTTAATATGGCCATAACTTCCAAAATAAGGCTCGTAAGAGGTTGCGGTTAGCGTTGTTGAACAGATAACGGTCAGGTCTTTGCATTGCCGTTCAAAACTCAACTTTTTTTTCCAATCGATTTTCGAAAAAAAGCATGGACTACCCCCTTATCACTAAAAATTAATTTTTTTACGAAAGTCTCTGGAACCCATTGAAACGTACATATATAGAAAGGTTTTGTCAAATGCAACCAGCACATCCAAAGCAAACCCTTTTATAATGTCTAGTTTTCGAGATATTTGCATTCAAAGTTATTTTTTTGAATTATGAAGGCTTGTATGACTTTGGATGCCTACAGTTCCGCAAATAAGGCTATGACGTCATTTTCGCTTGCAAAACGCTTAATAAGTTTTTCAAGAGCTATCCAAAGCTGAAAACAAGAACATTCTAGGAGGTCTGGTTGCGGAGATATCTTAATTCAAAGTAAATCCATTAAAATCGATTTTTTTGAGTTTTGAAAGTTTGCATGACTTTGGATGTCTACAGTTCCACAAATAAGGCTCGGAAGGCCTTGCGGTTTATTAACCGCTTAATCAGTTTTTGGAGAGCTATCCATTGCTGAAAACTAGAGCATTTTTTGGGCTCTGGTTGCAGAGAAATTTTGATTCAAAGTTAATATTTCTTGTTTCAACCCAAAAACTAAAAATCTTAATATGGCCATAACTTCCAAAATAAGGCTCGTAAGAGGTTGCGGTTAGCGTTGTTGAACAGATAACGGTCAGGTCTTTGCATTGCCGTTCAAAACTCAACTTTTTTTTCCAATCGATTTTCGAAAAAAAGCATGGACTACCCCCTTATCACTAAAAATTAATTTTTTTACGAAAGTCTCTGGAACCCATTAAAACGTACATATATAGAAAGGTTTTGTCAAATGCAACCAGCACATCCAAAGCAAACCCTTTTATAATGTCTAGTTTTCGAGATATTTGCATTCAAAGTTATTTTTTTGAGTTATGAAGGCTTGTATGACTTTGGATGCCTACAGTTCCGCAAATAAGGCTATGACGTCATTTTCGCTTGCAAAACGCTTAATAAGTTTTTCAAGAGCTATCCAAAGCTGAAAACAAGAACATTTTAGGAGGTCTGGTTGCGGAGATATCTTAATTCAAAGTAAATCCATTAAAATCGATTTTTTTGAGTTTTGAAAGTTTGCATGACTTTGGATGTCTACAGTTCCACAAATAAGGCTCGGAAGGCCTTGCGGTTTATTAACCGCTTAATCAGTTTTTGGAGAGCTATCCATTGCTGAAAACTAGAGCATTTTTTGGGCTCTGGTTGCAGAGAAATTTTGATTCAAAGTTAATATTTCTTGTTTCAACCCAAAAACTAAAAATCTTAATATGGCCATAACTTCCAAAATAAGGCTCGTAAGAGGTTGCGGTTAGCGTTGTTGAACAGATAACGGTCAGGTCTTTGCATTGCCGTTCAAAACTCAACTTTTTTTTCCAATCGATTTTCGACAAAAAAGCATGGACTACCCCCTTATCACTAAAAATTAATTTTTTTACGAAAGTCTCTGGAACCCATTGAAACGTACGGTGTCAACCCAGACCAACCCAAGACACTTGGTACCAACTCACTTCAACCCGCACAGTTGGTCCCAAGACTCAATCCATCCCGAGACACTTCAACCCGGAAGCCAAATCTCGTCCCAAGATAATCATACCGGAAATTAAAAAAACACTCCGAAATTTAATGGTTGGTGTATTTGCTTCGGTATTTTTTAAAAATGGTTCGTGAATTTGATTGAGAGAATTTGTCAGCGCCAGCGGATTCATAAGCAATATTTGAATTCTGAATTATGCTCCGCTTACATTATTTGGTTTATTATTATTGGTTTCTATCGTCGAGTCAATAAATATTGACTTTTTTCCTTTTTGGGCATTTAGCGATGCAATTTATTGCCTCAAATATTTCCAATAGAGCCGTTCTTCTAATACAGTAAGGTAAAACTGTAATTGTGGGAAAAGTACTTGCGTAAACGTACAAAAACAAGCAAATACAGCAGAAAATACACTACA
Source organism: Melangyna quadrimaculata (assembly GCA_949320155.1). NCBI lineage: Eukaryota > Metazoa > Arthropoda > Insecta > Diptera > Syrphidae > Melangyna > Melangyna quadrimaculata. The sequence goes on along the minus strand of OX439483.1, from coordinate 200,887,995 downwards.
GAACAATTATTATTGTTGGTTAGTACAGAATTTTGATGACGTGGACGATGATTGCGATGAAGATTCCAATCTACAGCCTCAGCCGCTGAAGCGATTTCATTCAAATTTGGCACTTGACCTTTTAAGTTCTTAGCGGATATTATTAAAAAAAAAACACTACTAAAAAACATTTTTCTTACAATATTTACAACTATTTTATACAAACAAAAATCAATAATTTTGCGCTTTGCAGAACGAAAGAAGAACTTTCCGCAAAAAAATACTTGTATTAAGTGCCATTCATATGAGCTGCGAACTGCGTCTGCGAATAATTCTTTTAAATATATTTCTGAAGCAAATATAAACTTATTCTTATTTTAGTTCTTTAACAAATGAAATAATTTACCATATTTTAACATTTTTATAGAAAATATTGCGTTAAATTACCTAAACTTACAAAAAATAACACATTTTAATATTTTCTACGCGACCATTAACTGCGAACTGTTAAATGAAAATTCTCAGTCCACAAATACAAGACGCTGCGAACAACTAATTCGCTCGAATTTAACCTCAAAAATAAAATATCTGTTGTTACTCGTTTGTTTGATTTGGACAGTTCGCAGTTCTCTGCGACCACTCATATGAATGAAATGTCACATTCTGCGACCGTTCGCAAATCGCAGATGCAGTTCGCCGCTTCATATGAATGGCTTTAAATTCTGAAATAATCAAATTAAGGTAAGACTGCACTCAGCGGAACTGCACGGTTCTTAGCTTAGCCGCAAATTGCATCTAAAGAGAAAATAATCCGATTTTAAGAAATTCATTTTTCGTATGGTGCGAGACATCGATTGAAAGGTGGCCCTTCCTAGATTACGAATATGCATTTTTCAAGTCGCTAGGCCGCTTAGTTTAGCCGCAAATCAAGTTTGAAGGTTCCAACTTTGGTGGGTCTACGACGTTTAGGTTGGCCAGAAATCGCGTTTAAAGATAAAAGTCGGTTTTTCATGTCATGCGATACATCGATTGAAAGGTGGCATTCCCTAGATTACGAATATGCATTTTTTACGTCGGTAGGGCACTTAGTTTAGACGCAAATCAAGTTTGAAGGTTCCAACTTTGGTGGGTCTACGACGTTTAGGTTGGCCAGAAATCGCGTTTAAAGATAAAAGTCGGTTTTTAATATCATGCGATACATTGATTGAAAGGTGGCACTCCCTAGATTAAATATGCCATTTTAAAGTCTTGTTTCATCTCGCACCAAAGGTTTTACGTTGGTTTGGGAGAACCTTAATGTTAGACCGCACTCGACGGAACTGTACTGCAGCGGAACTACACTTCACACAAATTCGTATTATAAAGTTCGTAGTATAAAGTTCAGTTGGCGCTTAGTGCGATAAATCTCGAACAAATTCATACAAATAATATTTTGCCGTGTCGTGAAGTAGTTCCGCCGAAGTTGATTGCGGTTAATTAACAAATCATTATTATTCTGATCGTTCATAAAATCATTTCGTTTTCTAACTGTAGGTGTTTAGAATGTTACTTTTCGTTTTCAATACGAGAAGGAAATCAGAACGGGTGAAATTCAAAAATCATCATTCACAGAAACAGCAACAAAATTCAATTGCTTTGCATTAAACAAAATGGTAGCCCTGCTTCAATTTTGATAGCAAAGTATAGCTATTATATGAAAGTCTTTGTGAATTGGGGATCGAAATTTCTTTGATTTAGCAATTAATGTATTTATAAAACCAAGAAGCCTCTCTCTGTGAAAAACATTAGCTTTACGAATTAATTTTATATGAACGGGTAATAATAGGTGCGTTTTATTGGTTTTGTGAGTGAAAAGAAGAACGCCCATATTTCAGATATTTAATCGGACATGTCAATGACTTGTGTTGATGCAGTTGATTTGTTGTTTTTGAAACACGATTTGCGCTAAACTAAGTGTCAAAAGACCTCAAACCAAACACCTTTTTTCTTTTTAAATGGGATTTGCGGCTAAACTAAGCATCGCCGTAGGGAATTAAATATTACATATTCGTGATTTGGGAAGTGCCCTGTTTCCATCAAAAACGCAAGACAAAAAAAAAACAACTTTTGAAAATCGATATGTACAATGGTAGACCCCTCAAAGTTGGAACCTTCAAACTTGATTTGCGGCTAAACTAAGCGGATATTCGTAATCTAGGGAGTGCCACCTTTCAATCGATGTATCGCATGATATCAAAAACCGACTTTTATCTTTAAACTCGATTTGCGAGCCACAGAAGCATCGTAGACCCCCCAAAGTTTGCACATTCAAACTTGATTTGCGGCTAAACTAAGCATCTTACAAAACTAAAAATTGCATATTCGTGATCTAGGGACTGCCCACCTTTCAATCGATGTATCGCATTATATGAAAAACCGACTTCTATCTTTAAGCTCGATTTGCGAGCCACAGAAGCATCGTAGACCCCCCAAAGTTTGCACATTCAAACTTGATTTGCGTCTAAACTAAGCATCTTACAAAAACTAAAAATTACATATTCGTGATCTAGGGACTGCCACCTTTCAATCGATGTATCGCATGATATGAAAAACCGACTTTTATCTTTAAACTCGATTTGCGAGCCACCAAAGTTGGAACCTTCAAACTTGATTTGCGGCTAAACTAAGCGGCTTAGCGACTTGAAAAATGGATATTCGTAATCTAGGGAGTGCCACCTTTCAATCGATGTATCGCATGATATCATTTTCGTTTAGAAAAGTGGCAACTCTACATATATTAGGCCTATTCAAGGCCTATCTTCCGACACAACACCTGTATTTTTCCGATTTTTCGTTTAGGAGCAGGAACCGTTTTTCCGATTTTAGCTTATTATCCTAGCAGCGTTAGCCAGCCAGTAAGTCAGGGATATGCGTAAAGAAATATAATAAATAGTTAAAAAAAATAAACCATAATTGAACAATTTCTCATCACTTTTTAAATGTTTAAGCAAGTAAGAAAAGATATTTATTTTTACATGAAAATGGTTTTCATTCTGTAAAAAAGTTAGTTTTTTCTTTATAAAAAATTATTTTTTTTTTTGTATAAAAGTTAAGTTATTTTTTTACAATTTTTTTTTGTAAAAAAGTTATTTTTTTTTGTTAAAAAGTTTATTATTTTTTTTGTAAAAAAGTTTTTTTTGTAAAAAAGTTGATTATTTTTTTGTTAAAAAGTTTATTTTTTTTTTGTAAAAAAGTTTATTTTTTTTTTGTAAAAAAGTTTTTTTTTTTTGTAAAAAAGTTTATTTTTTTTTGTTAAAAAGTTATTTTTTTGTTGTAAAAAAGTTGTTTTTCTTTTTTTGTAAAAAAGGTTTAAAAAAAAAATATCCCCCAAATCATAAAAAGCTAAAGTTCCAACTTAGAACGCTTTAGGCTGTAGGTTGTCGTCGCCAACCCGTCTACACGTCACCAAACCTGCACCAAAAAGGCACCACAAAACAAACCTTAAAATCATAACAGTTGTATCATGCCTTAAAAAACTGCATTTTTTCACAATTTTCCGAAACTATGCTCCCACTTGTTGGAATCGATAAATGGAACGACCATGATTTATTTCATCTATCATTTTCGCCTCTTAAAACCAACGACAATTATAGTTTTTTAATTAATAAAAGATTCATAAGGATTGTTAAGCGAGGAAAAAGTCAGATCAGAACAGAACATCACTTGTGAGAAACGTCAAACAAGTTAGAAAAAAAAAAAACCTGTTCTAAGTTGTTCTACCTAAAAACCAAGTACAAAATAAAAGTAAAGAAAAGTAAATCAGAACAGTTTGGAACCGCAAATTATCGTTGAATAGCAAACTTTTCTGTTTCAAACTGTTCAGAACAGCGTCGCTGAAGAACGCTATTGCCGTGTAACGAAAGACGGTACTTCGCTTGTCACATGGAATGAAAACTCCCTTTCAATTACTTGGAATTAACTAAAAATTAATTATAATGGTTTATCCCGAATGTTTTATTGAATAAGGAAACACACAATTCTTATTCCAAATATTTTGAATAAACAAAATGAATAAAGAAACATATTCACACTCCAATGAAAAATTATTCTAATGTAAACCAAAATTTGAAAATGACTGCAGGTTGTTCAACTTTTAAATTTCAACTCTACTTTACTTTAGATGGCGACCACAGCCCGGGCAGCTCTGACCCTAACTAGCCGCTTCCAGTTACGCACACCTAGTTGGTTGAGGTCGTTCTCCACTTGTGCGCGCCACCTGTTTTGGGTTTTTCCTCCCCTGCGTACACCATCGGGGTTGGATTCGAAGACTCGTCGGGCAGGTGCGTTGCTGTCCATACGCTCCACGTGCCCCAACCATCTCAGCCGCTCTATTTTCAGCTTTTTGACAAAGTCAACGTCGCTGTATAGCCCGTATAGCTCGTCGTTGACTCTTCTCCTTCACACTCAAAATCACACGAAGAATCTTCCTCTCAAATCACCCTAGCAGAATTTCATCATTGTATAAAGTCTCCTTAATTCTCTGAGAGAGGGCCTTACTACTTAAATGCCTTCTTAGCCCGAAGAAACAGCGGTTGGTAAGAGTAATTCTTTGTTTGATCTCTGCACTGATGTCATTTTGCGAGGTAATAGTGGAGCCCAGGCAGACAAAGTCGTTGACAATTTCGAAGTTATACCTGTCCATCGTGATATTTTGCCCGAGTCGACGATGTTGAGATTCCTTTCTCGATGACAGCATATACTGCGTCTTGTCCTCATTAACCGCCAATGCCATTTTAGCCGCCTCCGATTCAGTGCTCGCAGATGCGCCTGCCACAGCTCGCTTCGTTCTGCCGACAATGTCTATGTCGTCTGCATACGCAAGAAATTGAACGGGCTTTTGATAAACTGTAAATTTCAACTCTGGACTTAAGATTTAAAGTATTGAATAAAAGCATTTCAACCTTCAGTTCAACAAGGATTTTGAAGTCAACATGTAAATTGTACAACTTGGGTGTTTTCGGCAACTTGAGCAATACTGAATAAAATGAGCTTAAAAAAAATCAAACAAAGACTACAAAATTCTATAACAGTTTTCCCAAAAACGCTCTTGATATTACAAATACAAAATTTAATAAAAGCCGTTACAGTTGATTATGCTGAATGTAATTTTAAAAAAGTTGTACCGGTTCCTGGAATTACTAATCTTCATCTTGACAAATTTAAAATAAATTTGGTGGTACGAAAATTAGTGTAGAACGAGGGTCTAAATAAAACTCTCAACTCTATGCGTGTCGTGTTTTTAGTTGACAGGAATGAAGGATGCCTGCAATTGTCTGGAGAATCCGAATCGTGATTAAAAAGCATAGTTTAGTAGAATTAAAAAAATCTTCATCAAAAAACTGAGTCATCTCCAAGTCAATAAAAGGGTCCCTTAAAACTACTTCAGCATGGTTTAGAGAGGTACATACCATTACTAGTTTTCAGTCTATTCTTTTTCTTCACTACTCTTCCTATTTTTCCTACTTGTTTCCTTAATCCATTCGGACAAATTCTATTGGGGAAAATCATTTTTTAAGTCAGAGTTGATCAATTCTTAAAATTGTACAATTTTTTACTGAACAGATAGAGAAAATTGTATTAACATTTCATCAACAAAAAAAAAGACTCACCCAAATGATTCCAAACTTGCCTAGCCACTTGGTAACTGCTCATAGCTGTATGCAATTTACGCTGCTTAAACAAATACACCACAAAAGCCGACATGATGTGGCTTCCGAAGCCTGCGTAACCAACATCAAAGTTTCTTTGTCTCAGCCAAACTTTCAAAAGAATCAAACCTTCCTGGAGATTTTTATTACAGGAAAGAGTTTCCTCCAAAGCTACTTGATTTGTTTTCATCGTTATATCGAACAATACACCAGCGTTGTAGTTAGGAGTCGCCAACGGCAGATTTTCGCTGGTATCTTTTTCTCCAAAGATGCTTCCACGGATGTTACTATTCCATGGAACAAAGCGATTGAGTTTGAATGAAGATTCTGCAGCTCCAACGAATATCCGCAATGTCAACTTTTTTCCTATGCTACCCGAAGGAGTTACTTCTAGAACTGGTTTCAATGGATTGTTATTGAAGTAATTGAAGTGGAATTCAAAATTGTCGGGGTTAGATTGGGTCATTTTGTTGGCAATGTATGTCAAGTATAGGGCTCTCTTTTGGTCGTACACGAGGTTTAGGTAGTCGTCTTTTTGGAAAGTCTCGTTTGGCATCACAACACAGACATCCACAGTAAGCTTTGGACCAATCATTGCTCGATGCTTGGAGGAACCAATTATAAAGGGATTTTCTGTAGGTTTGATGAACTGAAACTGGAAACTCTTTAGATGGTAGTTGTCCAATTTAAGCGGAAGTATCAACTGGCTCTTATTTAGCCAATCCAATGCATTTGAATCATTTTTGGTTTTGTCAGACTTGAGTTTCGACAAGAACGTGGCGAAAGTTTCCATCCATGAATTAACGAACTTAGTGTATTTGTCTTTTACCTTGATTTCACCAAGAATCTCTTGAATTTGCATGCGAAATAAATTCGAATGGAAAAGATTTTTGGTTTCATTGAGCTGATTAAGTTCCTCAACAGTAGGTTGCTTGAATAAGGCTGAATTTGTGTCAATTTTTTGCTTCTTTTGTGGAAAACTATTCGTTGGCGCTTCAGTCTTCTTTCGTTTTGCAGCCGAGGGAGGAGCTGAATCTTCTTCCTGTTCAGAAAATCCATCATCACTATCATCTTGATTTGCGTAGTTAGATTCTTCGTCTGAATCCTCACTTGTTCCATTTTCAATCATCGAATCGTAGTGAATATCTTCATCGTCGAAATTCGATTCATCAGCACTGTTGTCGATCTCTTCCAACTTTAAAGCCTAAAATTACCGGTAAAAATATTTTATTGTTATAAATTATTGTAATTGTATTTAAATACCTTTGTAAGTGGAGTTTTTTTCTTTATTTTAAGCATTTTTATACAAGTTCTACTTATTTATTTTAAAAAGTAAATATTCAATACAAAAAATGCAACCACACGTGTTGAGAGTTCAATTTTTTGACATATAAAAGTTTGTTTTGGTTTGTGCGGTGGATATAAACGTCAACATTTGTTCACCACAGCATTCAAAATAACCAAGCAGCGGCTTCCTCTATGGTATGGCTACACCAATGTATGATTTACTCGAATGACTGCTGGCCATTACACCCCGACTCCCCAGGCCATTCAGATGTTGCTCATCACATCCACAATCCCATCAACAAACAGTTCGTTTGACTTTTTGCAAAAAAAGGGGATGTAAAATTAAAAATGTACATTCGTTGGATAGAGAGAGAACACAAAAAAATAGGAGATCTTCGTACCTACATGCAGATTATAGAAATTGCTATATTGCATATATCAAGGCGAACATTTGTTCATCTTCTTGGTGGTTCTCTTTCACACGCTCGTATTTTTGGCTTACATCTGTCCCGCTCTACTTTTATTCTTCCTTCTAGACGAAGATACATGTAAATCCAGCATGTCAAACTGATCGTGGACTGGCATTTTTTGTAAACAAAATACACATAATTTTACCAAATTTTGACCGCGTTCTGTTTGACTGGCCTTTATAACCTTCCTCTTACTCATGAGCTGCAACGAACGAATCCAAACATATCGTTAAAACAATTTATAGAGCAAATATCAGATTAATTCTGTTTAAGTTTTCTACTTGATAAATTAAAACTGACGTAAACATCATTACGCCCTTCAAGCAAGCGAAATTTGGGCCCGTGATTTTGCTTGAAGGGCGCCCTTCAAAGTCGACTCCGCTTAACTGGAACACCATAATTGTAGAACATTTGATTCAGTTAAGCGGAGTTTTCAGTTAACCGAACTTCGGAAAATAAGCGAAGTTCTGTCAAAACAAATTAAATTTCATTTAGCCTGAAAATAAAAAAAAAAAATGTAGGTATGATTTTTTGTATTGTATCAAAATAGTTATATATCCATATGAAACAATTCAAACAACAAAGACATTTATATTTTTGCGTCAGCCATACGTTTTCTGTCCAACATTTTTGAGAATAAGGCAAAAAATTAAAATAAAATTAAAAGAAACGACTGACTCCAGGAGAGAATGACAAGAAATAAGATTTTGACATTTCAGATTTGACATTCCAAATTCAAAGGGTGAGTTCGATTTAAAATTTGATGGCAGCGTTAAACGGTCGTTTCACTTATGCGGAGTTGAATAAGTGAAAAATGATCATTTGAGGCAAACAATTTTGTTTCAATTATCCGCAGTTTGCAATTAAGCGGAGTTCAGTTATGCGAAGCAGTTTGTGTGAAAAATTCTCAAAAACGCTCCGGAATATTTTCTTGTTTCAGATAACCGATGTTTTCAGTTAAGCGGAGAGCAACATCTAACTGATGAGCCCACCGGCATATACATACCTGCGTGAATCTGGTTTCTGGAGTTGAGGTCACATGTACAATTGTGTTTTAATTTTATTTCAACATATTTTAAAACTTGTTTTAACATTTAAAATGTTTCCAACAGCCTAAAGGCTTAACTATGTAGACCTAGGTTTTGCAAATTTATAAAAATTGTTCCGACAGATAAATTTAATCACCAAACACACTTTTCAATTGTTTTTTTGCAAGCAGTTGTCTTCAGCATAAATATTTTATTTTTTACTTTTCTACTTTTTGCAAAAAGTAGGTCTATGTAGTTAAGCCTTAACTTTAATATTTTGTACCCAATATTTAAAAGCAAAAATCGGAAAGCCTTTGTTAGATAAACATCTCAAGCGTTAACCTTTCACAAATCAGCAATTTATGTAAAATTGTCTGTACCTACTTAGCTTTAAAAATTGTCAACCTCAGATAATTTTTATAATGGCCAAAATAGTTGTTATGGCAGAAATGATATAAGAATTAATTACAATGTTATTTGTTTTTACCAATGAAAACCCCTATTAAATTTGGAAAAAAACTTTCAGTACCAAAGATTTTAATCTCTTAATTCAAAGTTACCCAAAATTCAAAAAGTTATAAATACTGTAAAAAGCATGGACTAACCCTTATCTCAAAAAAAAAAGAATTTTGTTCACGAAAGTCTCTGGCAACCATTAAAACGTCCATATATAGAAAGGTTTTGTCAATTGCTATCACCACCTCCAAAGCAAACCCTTCTATAAGGTCTAGTTTTCGGTATATTTGCATTCAAAGTAATTTTTTTTTGAATTTTGAAAGCTTGGATGTCTTTGGACGCCTACAGTTCCGCAAATAAGGCTCGGAGGTCATTCCAGTTTGCAAAACGCTTAACTAGTTTTTCAAGAGCTATCCATAACTGAAAACTAGAAAATTCTATGAGGTCTGGTTGCGAAGATAACTTAATTCAAAGTAAATTCATTATTTTCGAATTTTTTGAGTTTTGAAAGTTTGGATGACTTTGGATGACTACAGTTTCACAAATAAGGTTCGGAAGGCCTTGCGGTTTTTAAAACGCTGAATCTGTTTTTTTGAGAGCTACCCATAGCTGAAAACTAGAACATTGTATGTGGACTGGTTGCAAAGATATTTTGATTCAAAATAAATCTTTGTTTTTCAACACAAAAACTAAGTCTTTATATGACGATAAATTTCCAAATAAGGCTTATAAGAGGTTGGGGTTGACGTTGTTGAGTACAGAACTGAAAGGCTTTCTTATCTATGGAAAATAAAAATTGTAACAATTCTCTGTATATCGATTTTCATAATATAAAATGAGTTTCAAACATGTTTCCAAAACCCATCGAGATTAACATCAAAAGAAAAGTATTCTTAAATTCTTTACGCACATACAAACCAAAATCTTCTGCAGAACTCGTTTGTGAATCTTTAAGAAAATATACATATTTTTCTGAGTGCTTATGTTTCTTTGGTTTTGTAATATTGTAATTTATTATCTAAATTTAAAATAAAATATATTTAAAAATATCTCCTAATCGATTTCAAGATCATTTAACAGCTGGCTCATCTTTTACTGCTGTATCTTTCATACCAAGTTCCGGGTAAAGCTTTGCAACTTGCCCGACTGGAGTACACATACGGCCAGTAAAATCAAGTCTCTTTTGATTTTGGTTTTTTTCGGCCGAAACAAAAATATCTAACAAGGATCTGAAAAAGAATAGAATAAAATAATTACCGTAATGAAAAATCTCATAATTATTTACCTGTGGCCATTTGATGCTAAATTCCTTTTAGCTTTGCTTAGGAAATTTCCTTCCATACTGTGAGGTGGTGAAAGGGGTGAATCTGTCGTTGCTCTTATAATATTTCTTGGTGCGTCTCCTTTTTAATTTAACAAAAAAATTCAAGTACTGGTAATTTTTTTTTTTAATTTTAGTTCAGTTACTCACGACTGCTCTCAGAATCTGATTTGGCGGTAGGCTCAGCACCTCTTGTTCGGCATTCTTGTAAGACCTGTAAAATTGCTTTATGTTGTGGTGTTTCTCCGCTATTCTGAATAAGAACTTCTAACTCCGACCAAAGCAATTTGTATTGGTCGTCTTTTTTCGGTCCCTTCAGTCTAAGACTCATAATTTATTATAAAATCATAAATTTAAGTTAAATAAAATATCCTTACCTATTTCCCATGTTGGGCAAAGCAAGTGCTTCCCCACGTGACGCAGATCCAAGAACATTGTAGATTGTTTGTTTGCATTGAAGTACGTCGCTTTCGTCCAATTCATCTTTTGTGATTCTTTTCAACAAATAATCTAAATAACGAACGTTGTAGGCAATTGTTGTGCTAAGCGTAAGTGGGAAATATCTCGAACGACGATACATTTTAGTGCGAGATCGCTCAAGATTTTCATCAGGTTGATGCTCAGGAACTGCTTTCATAGGATACAATCGATGAGCTCGAATAAAGGCACCAAAGTCATTTACGCGATAGTCAGTTACCCGACCACCAGCTCCTTCGGATATCGAAGGAAGATCTTCCAAACAAGAGCGTGTTATTTGTAATGCATGTATAAATATTTCTCCACCACGAGCTGAAAGTAGATGGCTGGTAAGTTTGCCACCAGTTTTCCTAAATAAGTAGTAAGTACTAATTAATATTTGCAAAACCAATACGATCGATTATTATTTTTAATATAGTACGAGGGAACTAGCTTGGAAACAGATCAGGGATTGCCGGAAATTCAGCTGAGAAAATAAAGGAACTTACTAAGAGAGGCCAAATATAACGAAGATTAAAATCCTCGAAAAACTGGTTGGAGAAAACTTGGCGGCTTATTTCGAATCTAATCAGAAAAAAAATCAGCCTGATTCTGTCATAAACACAGTAATCACAGGTATTATAAATCCCACTTATGTACAGACAAATAAGAAATTTTAAAGAACTCCTGAATGGAATACACGGATACCAGAATTCAGTTTACCTAAAATACTATGCAATTGAAAATTGAATATATTTCCAAAGAGCAGTTTGAGAACAATAAATGGAAAGAAATAGTTTGAACATTGGCAGGAAAAGTTAACTATAACCTAATGTCATCATCGGAGTGGAACTTTAATTGGTAAAAGTAAATACATCACTTTTTCTAAAGTGACAACGCCAAAGGAAAATTATCTCCTCTTCTGCTTTGTCTGGATTTATTTTTATGTCAAATTGTAATATTCAGGCTTTAACGAAAGCTTATTAATATACCATTTGAAATCTTTTTCTAACGATCGTTCCACTTTCATAATATCAATACTCCCATCGATAAAGGAGAATACTAAAAAAATGGGCACGACTGGATTGCACAAACTTGCTCTCATAGCTAACAACTTAAACGTAGCTTGAAGTTGACGGTGTGCATATGTATTGGTTGCATAACATTATATCATGAAAAAATGTTGTAAAAAACGAGTTAAAATATAAACTACTTCTATAAATAACATTTAATCAATATAAATTTATTATTTTAGAGATTAAAAAAGTATGCCATCTGATTTGTTTGATAAATATGAATTTATGAAAAAAAAAAAAATCAAAAATCATTAGAGCGGTTTTCTTAAAAATTAATTTTTTATATATAAAAATTCTTGAACATTTTTAAAAATAAAATTTGGTATTCTAACTTTTAGGATTAAATAAAATACAATTTTACACAAAAATAAAAAAAAATATACAATGACCCGTTTTCAAGATATTGAATTTTCAAAAAAAAAAATTATGTGCAAAATTGTTAAAAATGTAAAGGAACTCTTACATAAAAAAATTGGTAGAAATAAGTGTAGCCGTTAGCGAGAAATTTGAAAACCAAAAAATCGGTTCTATAACCGTTACGAAAAAAAAAAATTCTATCAAAATATTAATTTTAGTAATTATAGTAGTTCGTATTTTTTTTTCAAAATCGTTAGAGCCGTTTTTGAAATAAATCAATTTTTGTATATTGTTTGTATGGCAGGTACCGTTATTTTTTGAGCTAAAAAAAATATTTCAATTTCCCCTCTAGGGAATCCCATAAGAACCTTAAGTCCAAAATTTGAAGAAAATCACTTCAGCCGTTTAGGCTGCAGGTTGAGATACAGACAGACAGACGGACAGACAGAATTGCGAGACCCACTTTGGGAAAATATTATCTCGATTTTTTTGCACAAATCCTAACTTTGCCCATTCTACGTATATCGCAAGTAAAAAATATATGGACGAAAAACCCCAGTTGATTAAGTAAAGTCATATATGGTTGAATGGGCATAACTTGTAGATAACAAATATGGAATTATTTTCTTAAAAAGTTATCCCCGGGCTGGGTATGACCATTTCTACTTTTTTTTTAAAAAACAAAGTGTTATTTTCATGTAAATAAAGTAAATAGTCAAATATTTTCATATTGTGGTTTCTATGCTATTTAATAGGTCATCTGCAAGTCATTAAAATCCCGTTTTGCCTAACAGGTGGAACATAGGTATACCGATCGCTACGTGTAAACTTTTGATAAAACAAAACTCTGCAAGGAAAGCAAACTCTAGATGGACAAACCTTACTACATGTCTGGCCACAAAAGAAATCTGGCCATCGCTAGACCCTAGGCGCTCTAAAAGTTTGCTATCACTTAGCAGATCACAAATTAGCTCCGTAATAGGTGTCATAACAGGACACTGCCTTATAGGAAAACATGCCACAAGACTTGGCGTTTTCTCAAATGACTTCTGTAGAAATGCAAGTTCTAGGACTTGGAGGAGGAGGAAACAATTCCTCACCTCCTCTGCACATGTCCTGCTCTTTCACAGAGGCGCAGACTCCTTCTTGGGGACTACTTTTTCAATGATCCAAGCGATCTAGCTAATACAGACATACACTGTCTCTCTCGCTTCATAAAAAGCTCCGAATGGTTTTCGTAATGAGGATAATCTCCTCATTCCTATCCTGTGGTATCACAACGGACCTAATTATGGTCTAAGTGTGTCAGCCGTTTTCCTGACAGCCACTTTAACCTAACCTAACCTAACCTAAGTCATTAAAATCTGCAGCCATATGATGATGATGTCTTCGTTTCCAAAATGGCGGTTGTCACACATATTAGTACACAAAAGTTTAATTATTATAAAAATAATGAATACAAAATCCGAGCCGAACAGCTCGGAGCCATTTGGCTCCGGTCCATTTGGCCACGGTCCAAATTTGGGTGCTATACACGGCCAAACCGAACCAATTTTGGCAGTTTGGGTTTGGTTTAAACAAAAAACATCAGCGGTCCGTTCAATGCAGAAAGCACAAGTCGACTGAACTGAACTTCTCATACAGTTGCCCAATCAGAAACCAAGAAAATTCTTAAAATTTGGATTTTGTGTTTTGTATTGAACATGACAAAACTTGACAAAAAAGAGAGTGCGAAAGTTAGATGTTTTTGGTGAAAATTGTATTCTACAATTTAATGAGATAGAGTGAGAAAGTGGGATTTTATTATTAAGTGACGGTGGATCGATTGGAAAGTTGGAAGCAAACAGACCTGCTCGGCTTGCTGATTCCCCACACACGATATAGACGAACATTGGTTCGGAGGTTCGTGTTCGTGGGTTTTGGACTGGCTGAATATCCATATTGTTCGGCCGAACCAAACGAAGCCATCTGAGTTTTCCCACTCACGGCCAATTTTGGTTCGGCTCGTTGTTTCGGTCGTGTATGGCCTAAATCATAAGAACTCGAAACAGTGTCCGTTATAACAAGTAAGTACTCGCTATGTGAATACCACTATATATAAATGCATCTGTCTTAATTTCGACCCGCATACCGCTGTTTAATCACAAAAAAACTCGTTATTCGAAAGGTGCTACTTAGTGCAATCATTGGCCGCTATGGAGTTTATTTTGTGAAAATGTATATTCATGTTTGATGCATAACAGTTCGATACTAAGAATGTGCAACTAAATAGTAACAGAGTTTCAAAAGACAAAGTTACTAAGGGCCAGTTTTTCAGTGCAGGGTTAAAGTAAACTCCAAATTTGGTGAATTAACTAAGGATTAACTCAACAAATGTTTTTGATATTTTGTCTTCCGTGCTTATTAAGACATTCGTCATTCTTCCTTCTTAACTGCTTCTTGGCGTAACTATAGATAGATATAAAGACAAAGTTAACCGGGCCTAAAAGACAATCAGCCCTATTGTGACTTCCACGTGAAAGAAAATCCACCCAGAAAAATTACAGTTCACTCTTCCCTTATTGTGAGTTCCTTGCGAAAAATATTCAGTTCGTAAAAATTCACTTATTGGCAATATTGACAGCATTTTTTCGTGTGAAATAATATCATTTACAGCACGATTTCCATTTATTTTTTGGGGGCGAAAGAGGCCACATTTGTTGTAAAATGGAGAGTGAAACTCGCAATAGCTTTTAAAAATCCAGGCGAACTAAATATTTTCGGGCGAAATGTTTTCCGGTTGAAATTCACAATATGGCTGAATGTTCCCAAAGACTAAGTTTCGAAAAAATAATAACAACGGACAACAGTTGGAGGAAAAAGTATACGTGAGAATTAAGTACAACTTAAATTATTCGCATACTGTTATGTCATGATAATCAATTGTTGAGAGCTTCTTTTTCTTTACTGCATATGTTGCTGTACAAATCAGAAGTGAAAACGGTAAAACTAAGAATTTGTCAACAACAGTGGTAAAAGTCCGAAATGGTTTGTTTTCCTAATTTTCTTTTTTCACTGATTTCTTGGACAAGAGTACTTTTCATATATTGCAACATATATTTTTTTTTTTTTTTGAAAACTTGTGTTGTTGGTTTTTTTTTTAATTTTGTTTTTAAAGCTTTGTGTTTCGACACTTTTTGAACTTCCATGTTTCCAGTAGATATGGTCCTTACCAACTTTTGTTTAAATTTTCTTTTATCATTCATTTTGTTAAAACATACCTAGGCATCTCCAGTAGCACAGATCTTCCATTTAGCAAAAAATTAATCAAACAAGAACTCGGTCTGGAAGTCACATCGACCGGCGTTACTCTATGCATAGCCAAACACGGTTGCATATCAGATGCTCCAAATCCTCGTGGAGTACACCACTTCAATGTAACTGTATTATACTCAGCACCTTCCTTGACACTAGTCGGCAAGAGTGCTTCTGATCCGCAGATAATGGTGTGTGCGTTTTTAGCATGAAGAATTTCCACATCATAGTTAGCACTGGAATTGGCATTTTGTTCTTCCTAACAGAAAAAATAAAAGTATTTTTAAGTAATGTCAATATAAAGTAAGACAAATTGCTTATACCTTCATTGGAATCCCAGTTACCGTCGTACTGGCCAAGTTGTAGTGGGATAAAATCAAATGCGTGAGTTTGTTCGATATAGATGGTGCACTTGTAGAGTGTAATTCTGTAGATAGCGCTGGAGATATATCGCGCAAGACTCTATTTGTGACTAGGGACTCCATATTTAAAGGTACCACATTGATAATGACCAAATGACAATGATCAATGTGAAGAAATTTATTCTGGGTCGCTGCCAAGGTGTTCTGTTGCATGAGAACAGTGTGAAATATGTCCTCCAGACTCTTCATACTGGGATTATCACGAGCCGATGTTATACATATGACACGGCCCTTATTCGGCACCTTGTTGTTCTCTCCAAGTTCAGTCTGAACGTCCTTTTGATGCAGTGTGGGCTCGGCCAATGCTTCAATTGCTGCTCGTAGACCATGGATGACTGAAAAGTCTGATGACTGAGGCGTATTACGCTGTGGTACTCCGACCATGGCCATGGCGTTTAGGACGTGTGACATGTTTTGGGTGGTCAATCCCCAAGTGTTGACTATGTGAGCTGCAGTATCACTAACAATGAAGCGAATCTATAAAAAATCAAGGTTTCATGAAACCAATTTTGTGTTGATGTATAATTATATGTATTATACCAGCTTTCCTTTTGGAAATAGATCCCAAACAATGCGGCAATATTCAACGGAAGCCTCCACCGAAGATGTCCACAAACTTTTGGCAAATTGTGGCAAAACGACATCGCTTGAAGTTTTACCCTTGAGAAAATCCAAATCAATATAATCCTCGCTGGATATGCTGAAATATTGTGTATGATCAAGCACAAAGATAGTTTTGTGATTGATATCATACATTTTGTAAGTGTTAAAATATTAAATTTAGCCTAGGAAAAGATGTTTTTTCATTGACCGGCTCAGCAAAAATCTTCTTGTTTTTGGTTTTCTTTTGGAAGATTTGATTTGATGACAGCACGACAACGACATCAAAAATGACAGCTTGAAAGTTTCCTTGTTGAAGCAGCTTAGAAACGCGTTGTAGATGTTATTGCGAAACATGAAATATGTTGCCAAGTAGCAGACTCACAGCTTCTTTATAAACATTTTATTTAAAATCAAAACTGGCACAGAAAACGAAAGACCCCTTACACATAAGGAAACTGAGTTGCCGGCGATTTTTAGTTTGTGGGCGAGAAGGGTGTAAAAGGAAGACAAAACATCTCCCCTCACACCCTTCTCCTCTACAAACTAGCTAGTTTCTGGCAACTCAGTTTCCTTGTGTGAAAGCGGTCAAACCTTTGCGGTTATAACCGTCGTAATCGGAATTCGGAAACTTTTTACGAATCCCGAAAAAAAGCTATCACTGAGTCCGTTCGTAGTGGCAATTTATATGGAATCTTCCACTAAGGTCCCAGTTATAGCTATCATTGAAAACTTTCATTGAAGATATTAATTGTCAATTTTGAGTGATTTTGAAGAAAATATATTAGCCCGTAGCGTAATGGTTAGTGCGTTCGACTGTCACGCTGGAGGTCTGGGATCGCTTCCCAGCCTCGTCCACCTAAAAAACTAAAAAGTTTTTTTTTCAGGGCTACTGCCTCTTGCGAGGAATTGACAAATCCTCCAAGAGTATCACTTGTCACGAATAAGTGCTTCTCGTCTAGCCGTTCGGATTCGGCATAAAATTGTAGGTCCCTTCCATTCCTGTCGAAAGGCGCACACAGGAATGGTTGCGAGTTGTTAGGCACTAGGCCCTGGTTCTTCATGAGCCGTTGTGCCACCCGATTTATTTATTTTATTTTATTTGAAGAAAATATAGGTGATTATTTTGATGCCAAAGTAAAGCAAAAGGTAAAACAAAATTCAATTTTGCACAACTTTTCTCATAAAATGACTTTTAATTTTTCAATGATGAACTACCTTACCAATGATCATTGGAAAAATTAAAAGTAAGGTGCCAGTTATAGCTATCATTGAAAACCATCATTGAAAAAGTTAACTGTTGATTTTGAGACCTTTCGAAAGTATAATCATTGAATATTTTAATGCAGAAATATAGCTTACGACTTCAAAATTATTTCTCCTTCAAAAAAAATTAATTTTGACTCATATCTTTCCCATAACGTGACTTTTAATTTTTCAATGATGAACTACCTTACCAATGATCATTGAAAAAATTAAAAGTAACGCTATGGGGAAGATATGGGTCAAAATTAATTTTTTTTGAAGGAGAAATAATTTTGAAGTCGTAAGCTATATTTCTGCATTAAAATATTCAATGATTATACTTTCGAAAGGTCTCAAAATCAACAGTTAACTTTTTCAATGATGGTTTTCAATGATAGCTATAACTGGCCCCTAACGTAATGGGGAAGATATGGGTCAAAATGAATTTTTTATGGAGGAGAAATAATTTTGAAGTCGTAAGCTTTATTTCTGCGTTAAAATATTCAATGATTAAACTTTCCAAAAGTTTAATTGACTCATATCTTTCCCATAACGTGACTTTTAATTTTTCAATGATGAACTACCTTACCAATGATCATTGAAAAAATTAAAAGTAACGCTATGGGGAAGATATGGGTCAAAATTAATTTTTTTTGAAGGAGAAATAATTTTGAAGTCGTAAGCTATATTTCTGCATTAAAATATTCAATGATTATACTTTCGAAAGGTCTCAAAATCAACAGCTAACTTTTTCAATGATGGGTTTCAATGATAGTTATAACTGGCCCCTAAGATGGATTCTGTGATCCGTTTCTTAGGGATGCGTAACAAGTTTTACGAATACGATGGAATCCGTGATAGGGCTGAATATACATAAAAGATGCTCAAGATCCTTGAGTGATCATTTCGAAGGGGGAATCGTGAAAATTCTTATATGAGTTAGAGCTCTTGACTTCGACCGGGTAGTACCTGACATAACTCGGTACACGGGTACCAGTTAATTCGGGTATCTCTAGTAGTTGGATAGTCGGGTACCTGTGTGTCCGCGTATCTACCCGTTTTTTTTTACTGACCAGGGTACCTACCCAGTTACTTGCGGCTCAAAAAGTATCGAGTAGTGGATACTGGGTACGGTTAAAACAATTTTGCTTATATCGTCCATAGTACGCCGATATTGACCGAAACATTCGGCACCCCGGAGTAACATTCGCCAGTCAAAATTTATTTACATAATTGCCTACACAATCAACGCGGTGGAGTAACATTCGCCTGTCAAAATTTATTTAAATGGTGATTGAGAGTGCCCAGGCCCACACCAAAGGCGAATGATTAGGCGTGTTCAGGAAAGGGAGATTTCGGAGGGCCTCAGCAATCTCAGTTGACTGAACAGAATTCCTCAGCAAAAACTCTCAGTTTGGCTGTCAAAATACTGAGGAACAAATTTTTTGGATTCGCTTGCTCAGCTTTTGACGGGGCAAAATCTCCGATATCTCTGTTTCGTGAACGCGCCTATTCTCCGCCGCGGCGAATGCTTTGCCTTATATGCATATATGTATACGAAAAGAGCAATGTGACGCATTTAATTTTGCAAGCGGAATTCCGCAGGAGTTTAAGTAAGAAAATAGGTATCTCTGATCCAAGCTTATTTTCCAACATTAATGTCGTTTTCGGTTGGAGGTTCGGAGTTACTCCTTTTTGACTCCGCTTACTCCAAAATAATTCGATTGGCTGTTCCGAGTAATGTTTTCGGAGTATTTTTCTGTTCCGGAATTAATAAAGGAGTAGACCCAGAACCCACATATACATATAAACCCTTTCATCGGATTATTTGTCAAATTAATTTTACTCGACTGAACGTGCAAAATATACATACATATCAGACAATTTACGTCCAAACACATAAATATTTCACGAATTAGTTTCGGAACAATAGACATTAATTCAATTGGAATCAAAAAGCAGTAGTACTGTTCCGAAATCCAATCGAAAACGACATAAGTCGAAAATTTTAATATCTGAAAGTAAACTAATTTTCCTTTTCAAAACTCAATTTAAGTATTTCAATTTTCAAATACGATCTTTTCTTTTGTTAGTTTGTCTTAGCTTTATGACCCTTCTCAATTTCCTTTGTATCCGCCATTCTGTTTTGGAACAAGCAAAACCCACCTAATCAGAAACAGTTTGGTTCTTCCCTGCATTAAAAAAGACCTTTGTTTTAAATTAGTGGAGAATTTAGAGGCAACACACGAAGAATTTCACATGCCGTTACGAGTTTTTTTTAACCTAAATTTGCATATTTTAGTCGGAATATCTGAAAACGCATCAAAAACCTTGGGATAAATGATAACAAAGAAAAAATATTGATTTTGCAAGTTATAAAGTAATTTTAAACAAGTGTAACTTGCTGATAGGAAGTTAAATTCAAGAATCAAGATTTTTTTTTGAAAATCATATCCCTACCCAAAAAAATTGTAATCTCGAGGATAACTTTGTTTCCGCCGAAATATTGTATTCCACCAAAAATTCGTCTGCTAACGTAAATCTCGCACGGGTTTAACTTTAAGGTTTTAAGTCCTACGTCTTGTAGAGAAGAATGTGAATTTTTCGCCGTGCCCCTGTTTACTCTCTACCGCACACACTTTGTGAACCCCTGACCTTAGGAATAGATTTTTTTTACAATTTAGAAAAAATCGTCTACCCGAGCGAAGCCATGGCATTTTAGCTAGTATAAAATAAAAGTATAAAATAATACGAGCTAACAACTCGTGGAGAAACAGACCCGACTTTATGTGCTTATGCTAGGCTTCCACTTGTCATTGAATGACGCAGTTTGCCATGACAGGGCGTGTCATACTTGCTCTCTGCTACTACTTGTTTTAGCTGTTTGTGTTGGTAAAAGCCACCTCGTCTCGTCAAAGTGTGTCAATGATAAGTGGGAACCTAGCATTACAACTCCCAATCATTCCATTCTGCAGAAATAGAAGGGATCTACAATAGAGCTCTTTACCAATTGGCAATATATGGCTGTCTCATTCATTTTACTTTGTGGGGAATGTCATAACAAAGAAGACAAAGAAAAAAAATTGTGTAAAATTATTTCAATAAAATCAAAAAACTTTTAAATCTTGTGAAATCTTTAGATATTTCTTTAAATTTATTTATTTTATATTTATCCACTTTATCACTTTTCTTTTATCAACACAGAACTTCATTAAAATTTAATATCAAGCTTTTGTTTTTTTTTTTTCAATTTCCTTTTGTTTGACATTCCCCACAAAGTGCTGGCTGTAACTTTTGAGTTTGACAGATTCGCAAAGAGATCTATTGTGTGTCAAGTGCGAAGGACTAGGTGGCCCAGTCCCCCTTTGGTGAATCACATGGCCATGATGGCACCCGACCTAAGACGGCTTTCACACAAGGAAACTGAGTTGCCAGAAACTGGCTAGTTTGTAGGCAAGAAGGGTGTGAGGGGAAATTGTTTGTCTTCCTTTTACGCCCTTCTCGCCCACAAACTAAAAATCGCTGACAACTCAGTTTCCTTGTGTGAAAGGGGTCTAAGGAGACTGAATACTCCCGCATCCGACTGTAGAAATATGTCGGTTAAGGTAAGACCGCACACAACTGCAGCGGAACTACACTTCACGACGCGGCAAATTATTTTTTGTATGAAATTGTATGAGCTATATCGCACTAAGCGGCAACTGAACTTCATACAATTTACTGTGAATCGCAGTTCCGCCTAGTGCGGTCTAACCTATAAGCTGCATTTTAATTTAAAAAAAAACACATTCAAATATAATTATTTACTTTGATTTGTTTTATTTTTATTTGCATTATTTTCGTCAATTAATAAATTCATTATAATTTATACGAGTACGAATGAATAAGAGAGGTAAGCTTTTGCACTCCATAGATGTGAGTGTAGACTAATAATAATTTTAAATTTAAATACCGTAATATAATTAATTTACCATGTTATAATTTTGTATTAAATTTAAATTTATATTTTTTAACGACCAAAAATTACTTTTTTTTCTATCTTTTTTTTTACTATCAAATTTAGTTGTAAAATTATATTTTACTAGGGATGTATGATTGTTTTAAATATCAAATATTTTGTTTTGAATAGTATTTTTCTCTTTGCTTATTAAATTATTTTTTTTTTTTTTGTTGTTTCAAATAACTAATGGAAAACAATTGATTTGTGTTTAAATATTTTAAAATTGAAAAGAAGGAAGGTACAGAGAAATTAATTTTTTATTCGAATACGAATTTAACGATTTTTTTTTTATTATTAATTTTTATAAAAGGAACAATTTGTTTTAACTACAAATGTAATTATTAAGGAGAACTTATTATAAATTTTGTGGTAAGCGGAGGGAAATTGATCCTAGTGGTACATGGATTTAAGTGGCAAAATAATTTACTTTTTTAATAAGTGTCCCCGAGTACCTAAAATGTAAATTGAATGTAATACTTAGGAAATTATTTGTAAGAAAACAGTACTATTTATGTACGTATATTTTTGGTAAAACTTGCTTCATTGTTTAGACCAAACATTCACATTTACCAGGTAGTAGAACTATTTTTTATAATATTGAATGAAAAATGTCTTTTTCGTCGGCTGTTTGGCCATTATAATTATGTGGAATAATATTAGTTAGACAAATTTCAAACGGTAACAATATTTTCCGCAGGAATCGACCGATATTTTAGCAGTTATACCGCTCTTTCACATTTTTTGAACTCGAACGATGACAAAACTTTCAAAAAAAAAAAAAAAACGGTAACATATTTCTTGTTTTTTTCTTTCTAAAGACACTTTTTCACTGAATCATTCTACCGCAAGAATTTTGAAATAAATTTTAATTATAGAAAATAATACACATTTCAATTATTATTTTTCAGGCTACATGAAATTTTGCCCAATGAAAAATGGCCCCAAACACAAAATGAAAAATGAGTCTGGGGTCGACCCACACTATTAACTTCCCATTGGTGCACTTGAAAACCATATACATACATATTTACGTAAGTGGTGGGTGGTAGAGTATATATTATATAATTATATATTTTTAATGTAATAACTTTGTTAGATAATCAGTATATAGTTAGGTATAGATATAGATTTACAGGGAAAAATGTGAAAATACCCATATTTTGCACTTTAGCTGTTTATAATATTAAAATTTTTATATTTTTTTTTGTAAATAGCTTACAAAATTCTAAGAATATTACTTATTAAACATTTTTCCTAACTCTTCTCGTTATAGAGGTATTAATTATTTAAGCCAATTATTTCAAAACAGGCTATTGGCTAAAAAAAATACCAAAAATCAGGAGAGTGTACTTAAAAAAAAAAACATAGTTTCAAAGAATATTTTGATTGTAACAATTTTTCGAATTAAAACATATTTGAAAAGTTGTTTCTTGCAACATTTTGATTTTTAGCTTTTTTAAGG
Source organism: Melangyna quadrimaculata (assembly GCA_949320155.1). NCBI lineage: Eukaryota > Metazoa > Arthropoda > Insecta > Diptera > Syrphidae > Melangyna > Melangyna quadrimaculata. The sequence continues at coordinate 200,864,855 of OX439483.1, read as the reverse complement.
GTGGTTTTAAAAATCTCAAAATTACACAACATTTAGTTGGTATAGGTATATATTTTTGGTAAAATTTTGGAACCGATATCATTGTTTGTTTTTCAAAATATTTGAGTTGAAAAAAATTTGTTAAGAATTTTTAATAGTTTTTGTTCCAGTTTTGTTGCTCTAAAAAAAAACTGTTTATTGAATTTTTTTAAAAAAAATTATCAGTTGTTGACTACGTCATTATATGTAAAAAAAAAAAAATAGACTGGGTCCGGAATCATTTTTTGTTGTTGAAATATTTGAGACGAAAATTATTTTTCAACTGTTTTTCTTAGTTTAAAAAAAGTGTCTGTTGATTTTTTTTTTAATATTTACCAATTTGGTAATGTGTAATTATGTGTAAATTAAAATTAGTCTGAAGTGATTATCTTATTTCGTTCTCGAGATATTCCAGATAAATGACATTTTACAGCTCCTTTTTAAATTGCTGTAGTAAAAAAACATTTTATTAAATTTGTTAGAAAACCTTTTCAGCACGTTATGACAATATTATCTGTAAAATCAAATCTATCCGAGGTCGATATCTTTATTCATTCTCGAGATATGGTGGACGACAAAAGTACCCCGAACGTACGTACATATACACATTCTGATTCTAGAGACCTCAAAACGTGAAGATATGTCAAAATTTTCAATTCGACAAATCGCACCAATTACAATAACTTCCAATGGGAAAACAACAAAAACAAAAAGTAGGTTAAAATTTGTAAATTGGGGCCATTTTTCATTGTTTTGGGGCCTTTTTTAATTTTGGGGTAAAATTTCATTATGAAAAATTGCCCCAAACTTTTATTCTTAAACCAAAATACTTTTACAACAAAAACTTTGATAGCAGACCGACTGACAACATAGGCGTCGGCCAGGCGACTGAGCATACCCTAAGTGGATCGACGGAGTCGCGTGAGCGGGACAGAGTACCCAAAAAGGGAGTTAAAATCCTTGAACCCGCGAAGCGTGCCAGGCAAGGTACTTTTAAGGCTCTCTCAAACCGACACAAAACATTTTTTGTACGATTGTAATTTTTCTGTTGTTCTTGCTTCTTATATTAATTTTGGGTCAATTTTTCATTTTATGCTTGGGTCCATTTTTCATATTTTTGGGGCCATTTTCAATTTTGAAAATGGGGCCATTTTTCATTATGAAAAAAGCCCCACTTTTGGGCCCATTTTTCATTTTTCGTTTGGGGCCATTTTTCATTGGGGCCAAATTTCATGTAGCCATTTTTCATTCAAAATAAAAATTTTTCTCCATTTTTACACTCCATTACATTTCCAATACGATCAGTAAAATTTTCAATTAGCGCCTTGCAAAACATGGGCTGAAGTTTGTCTTTGGATATACAATATTTGAAAGTGGTGTAATACTTTGTTAAACTGCGAATTTGATTTTAATAAAAAAAATATTTTCGCTGATAATTTAAAATAAAAAAATCACATTAGACATTTGTTAAAGCTTGGAAGGCTTTGAATAATTAATAATTAAAACGTGCAATCTGCAGATCACTAGTATGATGATATACTATATAAATTTATCTTTTTGTATGTCTCGACGTTCAATCATAATGTTGTATTGAAGGCTAATAAAATAAATTAAAATAATTTTGTTCGTAAAAAGCAAATTGTTTAAACTTACTACACTTTTACCCTTGCCCTGGATCATCACCCCCACAGTTTATTTATAAATATACTCTAACCGATAACGGTTACATTTTGTTTAAATTTTGATTGACTTTTCTACTTAATATTATACTAATGATTTTAAGTATTCTAAATACTTTAAAATATTACATACAATTTAACTTATTTTACAATTATTATGTATTTCTTATATTAATATATGCAAATCAAATAAAGGTTTGATATTATCTATGGTTGCATTTATGTATTCTTAAATACTTGATTTTAAATTATTTATTTTATTTTTGTTTATTGCGAGTACAAAAGGTAACTATTTTGTTGATTTTCCGTATCTATTCGAGTCTATTATTTTCCTTTTTTTTATTAATAGAAAATTAAAAACAGGTTCAGATAAATGCATAGTGTGCGGAAAAATTAAAAAATAAGAAAAACAAAACCTTAATTATATGCTTGAAAATTAAATAATAATCAATATGTACATATACATATTTTCTTATATTTGTATAAGGAAAAAAGTGAATTGGGACCAGACTTAAGTAACTTAATGTACAATTTTGCACGTTCTGGCACAATCTCCAACAGATTTTTAAAGCTCTATATGCTTCTAGTAATGAATAAAGTTCAGATCGTTTCCATCTAAACTCAATATACCTCAAAATGTTTTTTTTTTTTAATTAAGCGCACACTAAAGGGGTTTTTACTACCCTTAAAATGTTGAAACACAGTGCGAGCATTATAATCGTGAAATACGGTTAAAAAAAATGATATCCTATTTCAAAAATGCTTTTCGTGTTCGGACCAGCTTGTTTTAGAATAAATACCAATAAGTCATTTCCTTAACTTTTTAAATGTCTAAGATCTTCTGTGCTTTTGTGTGATTTTTAGTCCAAAGCGGTTCACGTACTCAAAAACTCCGTAGTTTTTCACAAAAGACAACGTTCACGAGAGTAAAAAATTACAATCACAGCGCAGCCAAATGTCATTTTGAGAATAAAAGCCAAACGTTTATCGTGCCGTATTTGCGTACAGTTTTCAAATTTTGAGAAAATTTCATCTTTTCTCTCCACCTATGGAGTCTTTTTTCTACTGCTGCACTCAATAGAAGAACGAACCACCGAATATCACCAGTATAAAGAGTGGGTTACTACAAGTATATAATGGTTTCTTTCAATTCCTTAGTAGGCGCTTTTAACAAGTCGATAAATCGTGGTAAACATTGTTAAAGGAAAAATCAGATTTTCTGCCGATAAACGGAATATTTTAGTGGACTACTTCCACTTCGCTGGATATATTCAGCGAATTGGTGTTAAAACTTCTTCAATAAGATATGTTCTTAGATATTATCAAATAAGGAGAAATTTTTCATTATTTTCTGTCTGGAGATTTTGTTCCTTTTGATACATAATATTCCAAAATATAACATTTAAAAAAGTTTCGTTAAAAAAAATGCGGTGGGCAGTGTCTTTTTTCTAGCTGTGGCCAACTCTCATATCATCGTACTGGGTCCATTATTGATCTTAGAATCAGGTCACAACTAAAAAAATATAAAAGCGACTGTAATAAAACAACAAATAAAAGTAAACTCTTAAAATATTTTGAATTAAAGAAAACTTGTTTTGTATTTATTTAAACGAAAGATATGTGAACAATTTTATTAGATCTTTTTAAGTAGTTATATTAAAAACAAAAGTTTAGTTTTGTTACAAAACTAATGCTTGTACTTAACTAAATATTTACGTATCGAACATTTTTTTTATCATTTAATTTACTAATAAAAAACTATAAATAAAAATTAAATTAAAAAATCTTCATGCAATAAGCACTGTGCTATATTTTGAATGTATTTAGTGAACATAAAACAATTAGATAAATTTTTACACAAAAAAAAAATGGGATGAGATTCGTAAAATTATACAATATGATAAATAAAAGAAAAAAAAAAAAAAAAAAAACAAATAAATTTACAAAAGAAAAAAGAGCTGCCTTACATCTTATTTGACCAGATTTTAATTTTTTTAAAGGATTTAAAGGATTACACACATTGTAAACACGACTAATAATTCGAATAAAAAAAACTGGTATTTGTCTATGGGAGAGCGAAATCAAATAAAACTGGATATGCTTCAAAAACAAAATATAAATTAACATCGAAGACAAAACCAACAAACAGTTATGGCAATGGCGAAAGGACAGATTTCAACTTTAGAATGTTTTTTTTTTTTAAATACATACATATGTGGCAGGTTGATGCAATGAAAAATTAGGTATTTTGACACTTTATATTTGCTGATCGTTAGGGTGGTCTATACAAAAAATTATCTATTTTCTAGATTTTTAGTTTCAGTACCGTATAGGTACAGGGTGGTTCGAGTAAGCCAAATGCTAGGTCATGTACCATTAGGACGAGAAAATAAATAAATCGTTTAGGAAACGGAATCTATTTCCCCCTTTTTATAGGGGAGTAATTTACAATTCTCTCAAAACCTTAAATAGATAAATCAAGTTGGTTTTAGCATTCGATTAAAAATGTATGAAAAACATAAATGTCTATATATGTATATCATAAAATTAGTATAATGCAGAGTTATCCTCTTTCCCGCTGTGTTGGGGGATAACAGATACCATAACTAACTCACCATGGCTAATTTGCATCTTTTGCAAAACAATGAACATAAGCACAATAAACATAAGCACAGATTTGTATGACAATACAAATCAGAAACTGGAGAATTATTATTTTTTTATTTGAGGCTTACCACCCTAATGTACATGTAGACAGGATGTGATATTTGCAAGAACTTCAAACACAAAATTTTATTGCAACATTTTCATTACAGCAAACAATTTGGCAAAAAGAAAATCAATTTTTTGAATATTTTATTTTTGACTAACGAAATAATATTTTTCTTTATTAAGCACTTGACCTTGCAATACAATTACCTACTTTGAATTATTTATAGCCAGTTTTTCAGTAGGTAATTAAAGTTAAGCCCGAGTTAATTCGCCAAATTAGTGGAGTTAACTCTAGGTTAACTCAAAAATACTTTTGATATTCTATCTTTCGAGTCTTAAAGCATGCATCCTCCACTAAATAACTGTTTTTTAAGTTAACTGTAATGTTCGGAGTTAGATAACTTAGATTTGTATTTTTTTCTAATTTTGTTTAAAAAAATTTATATGCAGAAACATTATTAAATCGCATTTTTTGGTTGATAAAATGTGATGTATGTTTAAACTTGCACTATTCAAAAGTAGCTGTTTACAAAAGATTAATAAAACAAAAAATTAGAGATCAAAGAATAAACTGAATATATGGACAAAACCTTGAATGCAGTTTTATTACATTCGAGGTTTAATCAAAATAATTCAAAAGAGCAGTTTAAAATTTTTAACGACAATTCGCCAGTAAAAAAATAATGCTGCATTTTATTCACTTTTGTTCAATATAACATACATATGTGTATATTTGTCTACTTTCATTGCAAATGTGTGTGGGATCCCGATAACTTAGTTCGGAATATATATTTTGTTATCGGGCAATTCTAGCGGCATCCTACTTTGCATTAATTTTAACACCTTTTGTATAAAACCATCACGATTGAGTTGACTGTTATACTTGTTATGTACTTAAAATTCAACAAGAAAAAACATAATACATTAACCTTTTCATTCCCATTTACAAAAAGCTGCCAATAAAGCGGTTATGGTAATAGAATAAAAAAATACATATTTTTCATAATAAAATTCAAAATCTTTTTTATACAATAATGTAAAATATGAATGATGCAGAAGATGAGGCATACAATTAAAGAAGAAATAATTATTGTTATGAGTCCTTTTTTTAATGCATTTATACTAAAATTTACATTATAGTTTATGTGTTTTGATTTTATATTATAATATAATAACTAAAAGAATGTTTACCTAAAAAATTAAAAATTTTCTTAACATAAAATCTATTATTCCACTAACACCGATAAATGTACACATTTTTTTTATTTTTTATTTATTTCTTCCTTGGTCTTCTGTTTTGTTTTCTTATTACTATTTACAATGCGTGTGTGTATTTTGAAAGTTTTTATATGTAAAAAAAATTCTCTACACAAGAGAAAATAGTTGTAAAAGTAGGTAAATTATGCGCATCAGGTTAAAATAAGAAGAAAATCTTAAAGTAAATTTTGTTTAAATGGTTATTATAAAGTTCTTATTTCAGCAATATGTGTTTTTGTCAATAAATATTTAATATATATTTAATCAAACTGAATATTACAAGGTTGAAGAGGGGTGGACAAACAATTTTTAGTATAATTTAAGTAGCAGAGTTTTTAGTATATCCGAATGTAATTTTCCTCCCGTTTTGTTGATTGTACGTTTTGTTTGTTTCTTCTTTAAATCATTAAAACAAAAAATGAGCAAATAAATAATACTTAGCAATCATATATATATATAAAGACATATTACGAGATAATACGTCCTTGCACTATTATCATTAGTACGTTAGGTTATCTTTTTTTTAAGTTTTACTCGATATTATCATTTTTTTTTTGTTTGCTTAAGTTTTTTCTTATTATTTTCAATCGTTTTTAAATAGCTAGATTATTATATAGGTGTTTCTGTTTTATTTTATTATATTAACTTATAATAACATAATGACTTCGACATCATCATCGGATGAGTTATGATGATGAATTACACATTTCACGTTGTTGTGTTTTTTAAATGCAACAATTTAACTTTAAGTTCGGCAAATGTTGGCCTTTTAGCTGGATTTAGATCCCAAGCTTGGCGCATCATTTCATAAATTTCTGCTGGACATCCTTCGGGGGCTTCCATTTTGTAACCCACTTCGACGTGTTTAACAACATCAGCAAGTGGCTGGAAAGAAATAATAAATAATGTAGTTTAGGTAAATTTTTGATGAAAAAGCATAACCACTTAGGAATGGTTTGGTTGCATGTATTCGTATTTACTCTGCGGAGTTTTTAAGTCAATTGAGTGCAATAAGCAAGTCAAACCCAATTTTGTCAATTTTGAAAAGTTTTTTTTTTTTTGCTTACGGGTTGATTAACTTCCCATTGGAAGTTATTGTAATTGTTCTGATTTGTCGAACTAAAATTTTTGGAAGTCCATAGAATCCGAATCCATCCTTATTAGAGAAATGAATATGTGTGTGTATACGTTTATTTGTTATGTTGGTTGGTTCGAATCCCTTTTTTCGTTCACCATAAAACGAATCAAGACATCGATTTCGGATAGATTTTATTTTGCACGTAATAACGTCAGAACGTATAGACAAAATTTTCAACAAAATTCAATGAGTTTTTCTTGTACTGCAAATCTCATTCATCTTAAATATCTCAAGAACAAATCGTCGTCGTTCAATGGAAACTCCCTAAGTCCATTTTTAAGTTTGAGAGATTGTTTAATGTCATTGATTACGTACTGACAAGAATTTCTCATTTTAGAAATAGATCAACACAGGACACAGGGACCTTTCATAGAACCAGCATTTTATTTTAATTTATGTTTTTTTTTGGGGAAGATAGCTCTGTTTCGATAAATATGGACTACAGGAGTTTCCATTGAACGACGACGAAATAATGTTAGCGACTTAGGATTAATTTAAACTCATACGTTATTTTAAAATAAATAAATACTACTCTAAATTGTTGGAAATCGTTTTTCAGCAGGAATATCTTTGGAACAAACAATGATATTGGAATGGGGATAGCTTTAGTTTTTAAAGCACAAAAACTCAAACTTAAGGGTCATAGAAATATTCAATTTATAGTTTTTTGAAGTGAAACTTATTGCAATTTGAAACTTGGCAACTAACCCGGGGTTTAGACAAGCGAGTAGAACTAGTTGCATTTGTATCATAGTGTTAGTTTTATGGATGTATGTGTAACTAGTAGCTCACTGCGCGTTTTGTCAACTATGGAAACAAAACAAATAAATGAAAACAATACACTAAACTAGTAGGATAACTGGTAGGCTACTCGGAGGCAAAAATAATAGACTCTCTCGTGTTCAGATACACTCACACACATATACGCTACTAGTTCAACTTGCTTGTCTAAACCCCGGGTAAAAATGAGGGGAAATTCTTTGAGTAGATAGCAAGAGAAGTGTACGGAAAACAGAACTGATTTTATCAGGGTTCGTTCACAGTTTATTGTGATTGTTAAAATTTTCGCATGAGTGACGTTTGTTCTGGATTTACATGTATCTTCGTCTGCAAATATGAAGAAAAGTAGTGAGTGACAGATATATGCCAACAAATTAGCGTGCGAAAGAGAACCATCAAGAAGATGAACATGTCCGTCTTCATATCTGCATTATGGCAATTCCTATAATCGGCATGTATGAAGATCTTCTACATTTTGGTGTTCCCTCTCTACCCAACAAATTCAAATTGAATGTTTTGCATCCTCTTATTTTTGCAGAAGTCAGACGAAGAAACATGTAAATCCACCATTACACTGCAATGTAATTATGTTCACCCTGCGCGGCTGCATTGTTTTGTATTTACAAAACGATTTAAACGTTCAATGATGATTTAAATGATAGCTTAAACTGGAATCAGATTATATGATTATCCACCGAGTTCAAAAATGCAGGAATTCAGTAAAACTGCAAAATTTCTGCAGACAAATACTGTCCGTTAGAAAATATTTCTACTGTCTTAGAAGAATTAATGTTTCCACTCAACAATGTCATCAAATTTTACTAGAACCTGCATAAATGGTACCATTTTTTTACAATTGTATTTTGTCGTCATGCAACATTCCTGCATTTTTGAACACACCCTATATGTACAATGTAATTTAGTTGGAAACCTCAGCCTTAACTTAAAAAAAAAATTGCTTGTAGAAGAATATGGCAACCCTTAAAATTTTACCCAATATCGCTAATATTTTTCGGATTTTTTCGTTTAGGAGCAGAAGCCTATTTTCTGATTTTCAAATTAACAAAACATTTATTGTTTATTATCAAAACTGACAATCTCAATCTTAACCTTAAAAAAAAATAGATTTAGAAAAGTGGCAACCCTGAAAATTTTACCCAATGTATACACATTCAAGGACTGCCTTCCGACATAACAAGTGTATTTTTCGTTTCGGATTTAAAATTATAATCATAGCAGCGTTTCCCAGTCAGTGAGTAGTCAAGGATCAGCGTATATACTATATAATTTAATTGTAATACTGGGGGTAAAAGTTCAACAAAAATTATACATCATACATAAAACGAAACAGATGACCACTTGAACTCTAGGTTTTCTCCAGTTGAAGTGTTTAAACCTCATAGTTTGAATGAATAGCAAATAGATAATTGAAAAGTTTGTACTTACAATTCTTGGATATGGAACACGCCCAAATGAATATATTTCCCACAGTAAAATTCCAAAGCTCCACATATCGGATTTATTTGAAAATCGCTTAGAATAGAAAAATTTTGATTAATTTTAATCTCAATGTTGAATAAAATCTGAAAACTTACTCCATTTTTAAGTGCTTCTGGGGCAGTCCATTTGATTGGAAGCTTCCCAACTTCCAAGTTGTAACATTCTTCTCGAGCTAATCCAAAATCGGAAACTTTAGCCACACAGTTTTCAGAAATTAAAACATTTCTTGCCGCCAAATCCCTGTGCACAACCTTTTTTGCTTCTAAATATTCCATGCCAGACGATGTATCACTGTGAGATAATTTTATTGGTTTGTGTTATTGACTAAAAAAATGACTAGATCAAAAATAACTTACTAGGCAAAGTTTATTTGATCCTTTTTCGTAATATGTTGTCGTCCCCGCGACCTCAAATAATCAACCAGTGATCCTTTGCTCATGTACTCAGTTACCAAATAAATATGCTTACTAGTAAAAACAAGTCCGATAAATTTAACAAGGTTTTCATGTTCCAGTGTTCTGATTGCAGTGAGAAATTTGAAAACATAATCATAAATACATTTTAAACCCAATTTAAAGCTTACGTCATAACAGATGCTTCGGCCAAGAATTTCTGTGCCGCTCCATCGTCCTTTAGCATTTTTACAGCCACTTTTTCGCTACGCAATATACCCAGCATCACATCACCGAATTCTCCTTTTCCTATACTCTCGCGCAGCTGCAGATCAGATTCAGGAATAACCCAACCTTTGTCTGCAAAATCTTTTGAATTAATGCAGAACTCCTGTCTGCCCATTTTAGGCAGGCATTTGATTAGTTGCGTACACAGACCATCGGCATCTATTTCATAATGCTTCAGGGAGAAATAGAGAGACAGAGAAAAATAATTATTAACTGGCACTTCAGTCTTTGAAATAACTATATTATTATTTACAGATACAAGTTGTCCAAGATTCTCAAAGTACTCCTCGTCGTCAATGGTAAGTTTATTTTCTAAATATTTCACTCGATAATGCTCGACCTTTCCTTGAAAGCACACACAGAGAGTATAATCACCAGGAAAGTTGGTCGACTCTCGCACCAAGAACAATCCATCGTCCCGCGGTTGTAGCAAGTGTTCTGCTTCGTCCCGGGAAATACTTCCATGGAACCAACTATAAAGAAAATCCAAGATCTTATATTATTATATAAATAAATTGGTTTATTGAATATTTAAAGGAAACTACTTTCGATTAGATGGAGATGAAGGCTTTTAACTTTAAAAAAAAGACGATTTTCATCGTTCAATGTTTTGTTATAAAAATCAGACTCTCATCTTTTGTCATTGATGAAAAAAATCGATTACTAATTTTGGCTTCACTGTCACGAACTGGTACCTAAATAAAAATGTTTTCAGCTTCTGTTGTGTCTCCTTGGCTTTTAAATAATAAGATACCGTGTATTTACAATTTTTATTTTTAAACATTAAGGTAAAGCATTGCAATCGGTTGTCATTGTATGCACGTAATTTGATTTTAATTAATTAAAGTAGAAGGTATGAATAATATTTGGTTTACGAATAAAATGAACTGGGGTCATATTTTTACTTTGTAAATAATCTCATAATAACAATAAAAGTGGGAAATGTTTTAATAAAATTTTAATTTACATATACGCATACTATAGTGCGGGAGGCGACCGTAGGTTTACCTATCTCATCGCGGCTTCGGAAAAGAATGATGCCAACTCATAGCTTCAGTCTTAACATTAACAAAACCGCTGGTCGGATAAGGGTTTTCATGTGCCAACGGTTAGAAAACGCACTTTTTCGGTTGCATTTTTCGCTTAGGATACCTAAGCCATGATGGATTTTTATAAATGGGGTATCAAATGAAAGCTTAGACTGCCCTCTTTGCAAAACTAGTGGTCGGACAGACTTTTGTTGGCTGTTGCGGCGATTCATTTATGTATATGGGTTTTGGTATGTGATTGCAGAACATTTTCATTTGTCCATTTAGTGATGATTTCAGCAGTTCCAAGGCTAATTTATGATTTCTTGAAATCCCGGGTTTCTCACATGGTCAATTGTATGTGGCGTGCACACGTATCGGCAAACCTAACGCTTTTTTACGTTTACGCGCCTGGAAATAAAAAAAAAATGGTGTGTACCATAAAGCTCTTCAGTTAAAAAAGCGGAAGGTTGGCTGACACGCCAATCATTTTGGTTTCATTGAAACACATCGACATTGTTAATTTAGTTATTTTTATTGTATTTAATAAAACTTTAGAATAAAGAATTTAAATTGACCGAATTACATGAAACAGCATTGTGCATGCTCGGAATTATTATTTTCTTTACATAAATGAATTTAGACGAAACGAAGTCCGCCGGGTCAGCTAGTAATTAATAATAATAATTTTAAAGGTTAGACCGCACACAACTGCACTTCACGACGCGGCAAAACATTATTTGAATGAAATTATGTAAGCTTTATCGCACTAAGCGGCAACTGAACTTCATAAAATTTCATACAATTTATTGTGAATCGCAGTTCCGCTGCAGTGCAGTTCCGCCTGTGCGGTCTAACCTTCACTATATGCCTTAAAGAATTCCGGTCTTTTAAATGCAATGCACCACACTATTTAGAAGGAATAGAGCGAAAGGATTAATTTTTTTATTGGGACAGTGGATTGGGAATAAGATGTTAATTATCTCATGAAAATCCACGGGTGGCATCCATTTGAAACTGAGGAATACATGAAAAGAATATTACCTAGAATGGGGCTCGAACTCGCACCACCAGGTAAGCAGTGAAACACTACATCCACCGTGTCATTGCCACCCGGTCTAACTAAATGATTTTCAAATACAAGATTTTTAAATTTAAGTTAAAAAAAATTGTCGATTTTAGCTTTTGTACTTGATCAAAAAATAAGTGTGTTCATTTTAGGTTTTAATAACTATGGTTTCAATCAATATTTTGCTGTTAAATCTTATTTATCGTTACTGTTATAGCCTAAGTTATTATTCCCTATTTGTACCCAAAACTTGTTGGAGTTACATTTATATTCAACCACTGTGTTTTTTGAAACACCCTAGAAATACTTACTTCGAAAAGTATACTAATATACTTTGTCACATTTTATAGAATAATATTTTCATTACATTTAATTTTCTAGAGAAATAAACTTTGTTCTTATAATTTTTAGTTGAGCTGTGTATTATTTCTACAGGTTATGGGCCCAGATATCGCAAGATACAAAAAAAAAAGAACATTTTAATTTATTCTCATAATGGCTGATGGTACAAAAGTAAATGTTGGAAAGTTGAATAATGGGTTTTCAAATTAAAGAATAGTTCGAATGATAAAGGCAAACGATTTAAGGCTCGTCTAGTCGCCCAGGGTTTTTCACAAAAATATGGCACTGATTATGATCGTGTCTTTGCTCCGGTTGTTAAGTTGACGACATTCAGAATACTTTTGTCTATCTCTTCAAAAGAAAGATATGTGGTACAGCACTTAGATGCGAAAACGGCGTTCCTTAACGGTGACATAAAGGAAACCATCTACATGCGGCAGCCACCAGGCTTTGAAGTTGAAGGGAAACAGCATTTGGTTTGTCTATTGAAGAGAAGTATTTATGGACTGAAACAGGCAGCAAGGTCATGGAACGAGGCATTACATATAGTGTTAATAAATGCAGAGTTTTTTCAAAGTAAAGTTGATCCATGTCTTTATTCGAAGGAGGAGAACAGTGAATGGTGCTTCTTACTTATATACGTTGATGATATCCTTGTGGCAAGCAAATCAGAACACTTGATTCTTTTAACGGAGAAAGTACTATCATCAAAGATTGAAATGAAGAACTTGGGTAACATCAAGAGTTTTTTGGGTTTGCAAGTTAACAAGGATGATAGAGGAAATTTTACGTTAAATCAAGAGAACTATATAAATCAAATAGCAATAGATTTTGGTTTAGCCGACTCAAAATCTTCAAATATTCCAATGGATCCAAACTATGGGAAACAGATTGAAGATTCAGAATTTTTGATGGATAACGGTAAATACCAAAAACTTATTGGGTGCCTTCTGTATGTTTCAGTGAACACGAGACCTGACATATCTACAATCGTTTCAATTTTGGCACAAAAAGTCACTCAACAAAAACAGAGTGATTGGAATGAGTTAAAGCGGATAGTTAAATATCTGAAGGGAACATCGAAAGTAAACCTTTTATTAAGTGCGACCGATGACAAGGAAAGTGAATTATTATATGGATATGCAGATGCGAATTGGGCCGAGGATAGAATCAGTCGTAAATCAAACAGTGGCTATCTGCTTAAGGTATATGGTGGCGTTGTGAGCTGGTCATGCCGCAAACAAACTTGTGTGGCACTGTCATCTACGGAAGCCGAATTCATCGCATTGTCAGAGGCATGTCAAGAAGCGTCATGGATTCGACGTTTATTGGCCGATATGCAGCAAGTACTTACCAAACGAACGATAATATATGAAGATAACCAAAGCTGCTTGAAATTGATACAGGAGGAACATTTTTCAAATAGAACGAAACATATCGATATACGTTTTCATTTTGTAAAAGATTTTATCAAGAAACAGACTATACTATGCAAATATTGTCCAACAGAATCTATGTTAGCAGATTTACTTACAAAACCGTTGGGACCTGGAAGACACAAAATGCTACGTGAAAGATGTGGTATCATTGAGTAAATGAGGAGGAGTGTTGGAGTTACATTTATATTCAACCACTGTGTTTTTTGAAACACCCTAGAAATACTTACTTCGAAAAGTATACTAATATACTTTGTCACATTTTATAGAATAATATTTTCATTACATTTAATTTTCTAGAGAAATAAACTTTGTTCTTATAATTTTTAGTTGAGCTGTGTATTATTTCTACAAAACTGTCTTCAGTTTACGTGGCATTGAGTTACAAAATTTTGGGATATTTCCAGAAATATGGAATGCCAATATTTTTGAACCGCTTACCCCAATTGCTTCTGTTTGAATAGTACTGACCGTCTAATGTTCATGCCACAAGCTCTCAACAGGATTGAAATCTAGGGATTGCTTTGGCCATAGGATGATAGGGCCAAACCATATCCCCTTCTTGTTTGACGATTTTCTTGGTATAGCGGGTGTGGTATTCTTTTTATTTCGATCACCAGAAACCGAGGAGCATAAATTAATTTTCGTTTCATTACTCTACGGTATTTTGTGCCATTTTTGTACATCTTCAAGGTAATACAAAAAATGGGTTTATATAAAATCAAAATCCTCATAGTTACCTATTTTTTTTTGACCACCTGTGTATATAGACATAAGCAGATGCGAGTAATGATGGCCTAATTATTACATTTATATTGCACTTAAAATTAATAATTTTGGTGCAAATGAACAAAGATCTAAACCAAGGCTAGTTTAACTTACAGTTAATTTGTAATTAATTTTCTTCGGATGGATTATGTCCGGGCGGTGTAATTTAATTTATTCGATCATGGGAAAAATTAACGCGGCCATATTTGATTAAGTAAACCGACCAATACTTTGATAATAATGGTTATACATTAAAAATTGATACTTTCTATTTAATTTCTGCATTATTCATTAATTTTCAAATCTTGTGACTCGATTTCAATCGTCTTTTGAATTTTTCAAAGGCCAAGTGGAATTTGCAGCAGGTGAGATCAGGCAGTTACAGAGGATGGGTAAGATTTTATGGATTGTACATACACTTGCAGTTTACTTCTTTGATATGATTTATTATACCACTTGCATCGAGGTTTGTGAGTTTACTCATCTTAGGCTCCAGTTATAGCTTTCATTGAAAACCATCATTGAAAATTTTGTCTTTCAATTTTAGGAACTTAAATAAATCACATGGCGTTTTGGTACCAAAATGAAGTTTGTTAGTTATATATTTTTTTTAGTTAAAACAAAATGTTTAGTTTGCTTTTACATTTTCTAATAAAATCACTTTTAGTATTCAATGATGAAAATCGATTTAAATGAACTGCTGAAATTTTGTTCCAAAAAGTGAAACACATTCGTTCCAATGGCCGCGTTCGGATACGTAACCAAAGGTATCTGGATTTGTTGGTGTTGTTGTAATGCCTAAGGAAAAACCAGCTGATGAACCAAACAGCTGATGTCAAAAAGAAATCTAAAGCTATCCCAAAAATTTCGGATTTGTTTGGATTATACTAACAGCTGACATCTCATCTGTTCATTTTCTTGGTTTTCTTTGATTTGGTTACGTATCCAGTTCTGGTCGTTCGAAAACATATCAGATTCTAACGTATCTCAGATACGTATCTGCTTACCACCCGAACGTGGCCAATGATATGTGTTCCTTTCACTTCCTGTTCTCGTCTGTCAGTTTTTTGTTCAATGATCGACTCTAACCTCAAAGTTGGTTTTTATATTGGGAATGGAATTTTCAATAGGCGTGTACCATCAACTGAGCGCTCCGAGAGCTCAGAGATTTTTTAAGTTTCTGATCCAAAAATTTCTTGAATTCACTACTCAATTATTTTTTCTCAGTCAAAACAGCTGTTTGTTTGACAACCAAGTTAAAATTTGTGTATGTAGCGCAAATAAGAAAGTGGTAAATAAATACCAAATAAAGACGGAATGCTGGTGAAAACTCAAACTAATGGAATTAGCTAATCCTTTTCACTAATTGTAATAAGTTTTTTGCTTTAATAATTAAATATTTAAAGAAAAGTTGAAATTTTATTTCCAAGTTTGTATGAGAATAATAACATGTTTTTTTTTTTTTTTTTTAAGACAGCGGAGAATGTTGTCCCACCAAATGAATCCGGCTCCTTTAATCTGACATTGAGCGCTCAGTTTGTGGTACACGCCTAATGAAATAAAATTTCATGACGGCTATAACCGACTTGTCTGAAAATATTCCACCCACCATTTCACTGATTTATTTTTCAATGATGGATTTCAATGAAAGCTATAACTGTGGCCTTAGCAAAATAATTTTGTTTTACCATGTTTCGTGTTAATATATCTTCTGATTGATTTAGCTGTTTTTACAAAATTAACATACAAAAGCAATGTATTTTGGTTTGAATAATTGAAAGCTTGTCCCTGATTTCTTATAGCACTTCCAAAAAATACAAATAAACAAATTGAAGTTTAATTTGTATACATGAGCATAAATGAGAGAATTCAAATTTCCTGGGTATAGATGCAGTCATTTTATATTAAAAAAAAAAATATTTTAAAAATCTATTGATCTTGGATATAATAATAAATAATAATAAAAACACACACAACAACAATAAATAATTTATTCAAAACACTTACGGCATCGCATTCAATTTCACTTCGCATTTCCGTTGCTGATGCTGGCTGTGCATTAGTTGTTGCTGCTGTTGTATTCCCGGTTGTATTTGTTGTTGTTGCTGTGGCAGTAGCTGTTGTTGCTGTTGCATCGTCTGATGATTGACAGAAGATGATGAATTCGTTAGGGTGGGCGAAAGAGATGACGTACTGTTCCACGCAGTACCGTTTGTATCAAAGTTGTGTAATGATGTTGACATGACGCCGCCACCGTTTCCGCCGCTCCCAACAATTCCGCAGCCAGCATTAATACCGCTGACGCCACCGCCTATGGCGACATGCATCACTGGTGGACACTGGGATATAGATAACGACATTGCCGATTGTTGCGTTGGAAGATGTTGTAGCTGCTGCTGCTGTTGTTGTTGTTGTTGGCGCAGAGTTGGATGCATCATCAGTGTTTCTGCACACAAATTGCTACTCGAACCAGGATGCAGTTTGACTGCATGACCAGCACCTGAGTTGACAACCGTAGCAGCAACGGCAGCCGCAGGACTCATGTGGCTCTGAAGCTGAGCAGCATTCAGTGATGTAGACATCAAATTGTTATTGGACGAGTTGGTTAACAGCTGCTGTGTCTGACAGGCCGATGTGGATATCGCATGTGTCAGTGGTGCCAGAATATGCTGCTGTTGACCGACTAAAGCCGAACCGGCAGCTACTCCAACTGAACCTTGATTTGGCGACTTGGGCGAATGATTGGCGGTTATAAGATTGTGATTATTTAAAGCATGTGAGGAAACATGAATGTGTTGATTCTGTTACAAAAAAAGGCCATGTACCTAAGTGTTTTACTAAATAAACAAAGAAGCTATTTTCTTACCACATTGGCTTGATGGGGAGGAATCGTCGGTGGTACAATATGGGGTTGGGATTGGCTTAGCTGCTGTTGTTGCAACAAACCACTATTGACACTTAGTCCACCGGCAATATAACTGCCTCCAGTACCTGGCTGAGGTGCTGGACGTTTATTATGTCTAACAGGCGCTGTTGGGGGCATTTGATGGCCAGTCGATTGTAGAAACCATGGATCACCAGCCGAATTGGCTACAACCGATGGCTGTGAGAATCCACGATGATGACCAACAACTGATGTCTGACCGGCAGTGGATTGCAAATTAAGGGCCTGCGTTGCTGTCGCGTGACTATTCATAATAGCGCCAGCTTTCGGACTTTCTATATCCTCTTCTTCTTTTGCACAACTTGAATAAACTTTTTGTTGTTTCTCTGTCGCTGTGTCAGTATGTAGCGATTTTCGTAGTTGAAAATCTAAGTTATTTGATAGATCAACCGCTGATGTTGTGCAGCGATCAATCAAATGACGTTGCACCGTCGATTTACGATCTACATCCGCATCTAAAATTAAAAACAGAAACAAATTTTAATGATTATATTTTATTTTTATTTTTATAAATAAAATGACAAGTCTGGAAAATATTCCCCTTTAAAAGTTAGATATGAAGAGTTTTGTACGACTAGTAACATACCATAATTAATTTAAGAATAATGTACATTTTTGCTTAGGTACCTAATGTCGTACACATACAAGATGCGTTTGTGATTACGGGATAGGGTTACCGCGCTTTAAACTTTATTTTTTTTAAGGTTTATTCAATTATAATCTGACCTGACCCAATTGATATGGTAAGAAAAATATAACTTAAAAGAAAATTTAATTTTAAAACTTACAAATACGGGATTTTTTGATACTCGCATTTTAGTATTGTGGTTAAGGGTTAATACAGGGAAAGACGGAGAATTTGTTGTCTAATTTTAGAACATGAAAGAGTTGATTTTTTTGAAGAATAGTTTTTGAATACAAGAAAAAAATGCACATAATAGTCTACATATTTAGAATCAATTTAAAATTAATGTTTGCATCATTAACAGATGAACTCGACATTTTCATCAACGGAAAAATGTTCGTTATACAGGAGATGGACTTTCAGGGCACATAAGGCATGGATAGTTTCATTATCTTGATATTTATAGGGTAAGATAGTGAACAAAATATACAATTTTAAGAAATCTTGTTGTGAACATGAATGGTAATATTTAGAAGATAGACTTTGAGGTACTTTAAGTACAGAGATTTTTCAAAGTTTAGCTGTTTATAGGGTAAACACAAACAAATTTAGAAAGATGGACTTCCAGGACAGAAATAAAGTATTTATAGGGTAAAATGGCCCTTTTTTAAAATTTACATTTTTATTTGATTGGAAATATTTAGACAGGTCCACTTTAGAGATTACTCTTTTTATTTAGCTTGAGTGAATTAAATCTGATAAGACAAAATCACGCAATCGATTTTCAAAATTCTTTTCGTGTTTGAAATTAAATATTTAGAGACAGTTTTTCAGTGCGGGGTTAAAGTTAAACCCGAGTTAACTCACCAAATTTGGTGAGCTAACTCTGAGTTAACTAAAGAAATTCTGTTGATATTTTATATTCAGTGGTTTTTAAGTCTTTCTGCATTCATCGTGCACTTCACATCTGCTCGTTGTCGTAACAATAGACAAATTAGAGTTAACTTACTCTGTTTTAATCCACCACTGAAAAACTGGACCTTAGAGAATGGTCTCGAAGATCGCTAAAAGTATAAATATTTTTCAAAATTTAGAAAGTTTGGCTGCCTGAACGATACCAGGGGGCCGGGAGAACGACAATGGGAGATCTTATTTATTATTTGCCTCTTGTAAGACGTGGAGTAGTACCTAAGCGATTTCTCTAACAATGAGAAATACCAATACTTTAAAGTACGGCAAACACAAGTTTGATTGTTTAATATTTTTTATAATACAAAGTATCAAAATCAAAAGAATGATCAAATAAATGTTGACCGTGTCAAATTTAAAAATATATATTTAACGTACTGCGCTTAATCTAAACTATATCCCACCACAAAAACAACCGGATATGAACCACTTGAGATGAACCATCTGGTATTAAGTTAATATAGTTTAAGCCAGTAAATTATAATTTTTGATTAATTTTAATGAAAAAGTTCAAATATCCTTTGGAGGGGTAGATAGTTGAAAATAGAGATTTTCGAAAGTAAATACCTATATGATTATCTTACCAGGATTTGCAAGAGCGTGAAATTTTTAACTTTTTTTTTTTAAACCAAAACTGATCAATTATAATAAAAGTTAAAATTTGTATTTTTCGATTCATCGATTCAATTTGTTTAGTTAAAATTCTGCTTATGTATCAATAACGATAGTGCTTAGTCTGATAGGATGCCGAAAACGTCCAAAAAGTTCTTACTAAGGAGAACCTCACGAGAGTATGAAACATTTTCCTCGTCTAAATTTTACTTACTGAAAACTTGCACAGGCTTGACGTATATTTCACAAGTTTTCCTTGTCTAGATTTTCCCTAAAGAAAACTGACTAGTGCCATGTCGAAACTAGACAGAAACTGGGCATTTTTCCAGCCGGCTTGTGTTCCATAATTAATGGTAATGTTTGCTCTCACTACTAAAGCCATTATACATGGAAAAAATTAATTTTGTTCATTTTATTGCATTTTTAAAAACAAACTTGTATTTGACCCAACCTGTTTGTACATAATAACAAACGAACATACATACAATATTAATAGGAAATTCAAATTTTCTTTTTATATGTATATTTGTAAAAATTACGAGTACCTACTCTTTTTATTATATTAATATTATATTTCTTATTAATTTGATAAAAAAAAAAAAAATGTTAAATTTGTTGTAATTTCTCGACAGATGGCTTAGCCATGCTTAAATGTACTTAATTTAAACAATTGCAATTGAAAATTTTATAAAAGGTGAAATAAAGTAACAAATAATACAAAACAATAATAAAACTGATTTCATTTGAAATTTATGTTCTTTAGACTCACTTCGTAAGTTATGAAAAAAAAAACAATCAAATGGGCTTATTTCACTGACTTAAAACTAAATCACCGACCAACCGTTAGTCAGGAATATTTATTTCACTTTTACTATCCGAAATTCCTAAACTCTAAACAAGACTCTTTTCGATCGCAGGTCAATCATCTTTTCCATTTCTAAACTGCCCCCTGGGCATTACAACAACAAAAAAAAAACAAGAAACAGGTAAAATAGGTTATCATTCCACATATCTTCACTCTTAAGCTATTCGGTTTGGATTTAAAAATTAAATTTATCTACAACACACTTGTATCTGTTCGAATAAATTATTATAAAATCAACAATCTTATAGAAATACATACATATACATTATGTATGCACAACAAGTTGGTTTGGTGAGTTTAATAATAAACAGAATTCCGAATTAGTTTTATTAGTTATTTTTGTATAGGTAGGTAATTTATACGAAGCAAAATGCATTTGAAGTTTATTTTTGAACTTTTTGCAAACTAAAAGATTGTACATATTTTATTTTATTTTTGTTAGTTCTATATTTACAATCTTTGTATCTTAAATAAATCATTTCAAGTGCACACTCAAGAACACGCCACAAACCAATGTAAATAAACATACGTTAAAAGCGATTTGCATTTTAGTATTTTCCCCCTCGATTCAATTATTTTTTATTTCATGATAAATTCTGTTCAGCGAGTGTTGGTTTTGTTTACAAATAACATTGTTATATTGACTTGATAGATAGTACAGAGACCCCCCTTTGCGTTTCCACCTTGTGTTTCAAGTTCTGCTGGTCGAGAACTCGAGAGGGTTTAGCTTTTGAATTTGAAATAAAATTAAACAAAAAAAATCCGAAAAAGCAACAACTACCTGCTCTGTAAAAAATAAAACGAACAAAAATTCACTGCCAAGGTCGGCAGCATTAAATGGAAAATATTTTGAACTTTGGTGTTCGACAATCGACGCAATGTTCGGAATGAGATATCTACACGTCGCCGTCGTTGTCGTATCGTTATTTGTGTTAATGAAAATAAGTGCTTTATTGTATATACCAGGCCAAGCACTTGTTTTTGATAAATTTTCTTGTTGATTTTATCAAATAAAATGTGCTAAGTAAAATTGTTTATGTATTTCACTCTATTTTAGGAGAGTATTTTATGTATGTACATTTGCACATATATACTTACACATGTTTCTTAGCATGTACCTACATGGTTTTTGAACGCAAGTGTGAGTAAATTGAATAAAACAGCTTTGGAGGCCAAAATTGATATGAAGAAATTATATTTTTATATAGAATTCGGAGTCTCTTTTGAAACAAAAATAAAAGCAAATCGTAGGCTTAGATTGAAAACCAGCCAAGTACCAGGGTTGTAAACAGTTGATTACACCTGGAGTTCAATTGCATTTAAACTAACCATTACATTTTTGTTAAATTTAAAACAAAATATTTAATTATTATGGTTATTATTTTATTATGTAATTAAAAACACAAAATAAAACTGTTACAAAATTGTTAATTTTTGTTATATACAATAAATATTAGATTTTGTCCCGTCCCGTGACACACTGAAAGGAAATTGCTTTGTGAAAGCGACTTTTTACTTTAGAAATATGACAAGTTTCTGTCTAGTTTGGACAAGGCCCTAGTAAGTTTTCAGTAGGGAAAATCTAGACGAGGAAAACGGTTCAGGTACTTGGCAAGCCCTTGTTGGGTTTCAGTACCAAAAGTACGAGGGAAACTTCAAAAAACACTCGTGAGGCCCTCCCTCTAAAAACTTGTTGAACATGTTTTGGTACTCCATCAGGAATCTCTCTTCTACACCAAAAATAGACAATTTTTAAGCACCATGCAATTTCAGTATCATACGACACTTTTTTCTTCTTTTTCATTTCATACTTTTTACTATGGATGTGAGACATCTGTTAAAAAAAGTTGTTCTACCTAAAAAGCATGTACATATGTAATTCTGTTCTATTCTGTGTGTATTTGTTATGCATGCAATAAGTTATTTGCGATATACATTATGTAGGTACTATATGTATGTTAAGTTATGGATTCGTAAAAAAAATCAAATTCGAGATATTAATTTTCCTTAACATTTACGATTATAGATGACGCGAAAAAAGTGGTTCTCGCAATTCTGTCTGTCTGTCTATCTGTCCTCGCCCCTACAGCTTAAATGGTTGGAGGGATTTTCTTGGTACATAGTGTTTTTTGACTAATATGCCACACGTTTTTTAAATTTGTTTTTAAGACCAAAAATAACCTAAAATTTTTTTTTGCCAAAAAGGAAAATGGTGTTTATGTCAAAAACTAAAATTAAATAAGGAAAAACTAAAACTACACTTTGATAATTTTTTTTGTTTTCAAAAATTGGATATTTTTGGTACAGCCATTTTTTTTTTTTGTTTTTTATTTTCTCGAAAACAGTTAAGTTGAAATTTTTCATTTTTTTTATGTATAAACAATATTATAAACCAAAATTTAAAAAAAAAATTGAAAATTTAAAAAATAAATCAATTTTTTTTTTTGTTTGAAAACTAAATATTTTGAAAACGACTTGCTCAATATTTTCAAAACTAGGTGTAAGATAGTTTTGTACTATTTTGTAAAATACTTGAAAAAATCATGTTTCTAATTTCAAAAATAACGGTACCTTTCATACAAATGTTGAAACCCCGTTAATAAAAACTTATTTTTCTCAAAACGGCTCCAAGAATTTTGATAAAAAGATGTGCGTTTACTTTATAAGGTGTGGTCAATATTTTGATGAAAACAAATTTTACCAATAACGGTTAAAATAACAGTACCTGTCATAGAACCGATTTTTTTGTTTTCAAAGTTCTCGTTGACGGCTGACCGATTGCAACCAAAATTTGTATGCAAGAACTCCTTCACAATTCAAATAATTTTGCATATGTAAATTTTCAAAAAAATAATTTTTTAAACAAATATTGAAATTGTTTTTTGAAAATTCAGTAACTTGAAAACGGGCTAATGAATATTTTTTTTAATTTTTGAAAATGAGAGAAAAAATATTTTTTAAGAAAACCGCTCCGATTTTTTTTTCCATAAATTCATATTTATCAAACAAATCAGATGGCATACTTGATTTTGAGCTCTTACTTTTACAGCCAATAAAATAATAAATGTATGTAATATAATTTTTAATTGTATCATAATATTTTGTTACCAATACCTATGTACTTGTACATCAACAATTTCTAGCTACGTTAAAGTTGTTAGCTACGAGAGGAAGTTTGTGTGATTAAATCGTGCCCATTTTTTCTTTATGGAAATTATTCAGATTAATTTGAATATTCGAAAAGGAGTTTTAAGTGGAGAATCACCCATTAAGGATTTTAAGTTCACATTTACGAGAGGTTTAAAAAAAACAAATTCCAAATCTAACCCTAAAATTTTATTGAAGGTTGAAAATTATTCAACATTTGGTAAGGAAAACAAAATGATACCACATTCATTATAAACAATTTAAAAAAAAAAAACAAAAATAATCATGAATATTTACTTTTGTTTTGGCTTTTTGTGCTACTCAACAATTTATAACAGAGTTAATTTTTGGCAAATTTTAAGTATCTTTATGGTTTTTTGATATTTGATAGTTAAGGAGCCGTTACACACTGAAAGGAAAATACTTTCAGGAAGTGTTTCGTAAATTCCGATTTTGAAATGTTCATGAAAGTTTTTTCAGACAGCAGTCACACTATGAAAGGAAAGTGCTTTCTGAAAACGCTTTCTGAAAACTTTTTACTTTCAAGAAAACAAATGTTCTGAAAACATTTTTCGGGTCGTCACACTATGAAAGCGAAAGCGTTTTCTGAAAATGCTTCCTGAAAGTGTTTTGTGTATAAACGGTTGTGATATTTGAGCAGTTTTGGAATATATATTTGTGTATAGGCAATTAACTATAATGGAAATAATACTACGGATTTCGCATCATGTTACTGAGCAAATGCGAGTAATCGTAGGTCAATTTGAATGCGACCGTTTTGGGAACTAGGTGCTGAAAATCAGTACCACGCAATGCTCATCAGAGATTTGCACACAGAAGGAGACGAGTTCGTCCGTAATTTTGCTCGCGTTTCGGATGAGCAGTTTAATTTCTTGTGTGAAAAAGTACGCCCGTTTGTTGAAAAACAAAATACAACATGGCGTGTTCCCATCAGCGTAGAGGAAAGAATAGCTGTGACACTGAAACACCACTTCATGTTGCGGTGAAAGCACCGCTTGGACTGTTGGTCCTCGGGCTGTCCAAAATGGGCCGGCTTCAGAAGATGATGTTCTGAGAGTTCACTTTGGGCCAAGACAAGTGTGGCTAATTCTAAGTCAACAAATAATTGTAAAAGTTATGAATTGTGTTTACCATCAAAAAGAATTTTTCGTCCTCAATAGGAAGATAATTGCGTTTAAAGAGAAAAATAAGCTGATTTCGCAAAATTGTTATATCGTGCGATGCATCGAAAGAGGTAGAAAATGTAATGTAAAAAAATAAGTTCGCTTTCAACAAATCGAAAAACTTTCAAAAAATAGTTTCTGAAAGCAGAAAGCGTTTTTTGAAAGTGATTTGCTTGCTTCAAAACGCTTTCAGGAACTAGTCACACAGTGAAAGTTTTTTTAGTAAAAGCGTTTTCAAGAAAGCAAATCACTTTGAGAAAACGCTTTCAAGAAGGCAATTTTCCGGTCGTCACACTATGAAAGATTTGCTTTGCAGTGTGTGACGGCACTTTAAAGCTAGTACATACTTTCTCGTAAAGTGTACAAACGTTTGTGAAAAAAGTGATCTTTTGACTCACTCTCACTAGTACAAACTGGTAAAGTTTGGCGTTTGATACCAAAATGCCTCAAATGGCTTGCACAAAATTGTCAAAGCCTTACCAACACTTTCCCTAACATTTAAATTTCACGAGCACGTTCATGGGTGCACGAAAAAGCGAAATGTATATGGATTCAGGACATGGTTTACAAGTATGAACGAACTAAGGCTCAACAATTTTGGTACAAGAGATTCTAGAAGAAATGAAAAGAAAACGCAAATTATTTCTCCTCATTTTGAAAATAAACTATGATATGCCATAAGGTGTTGATCTACAAAATTCACTAATAGAGTAAGAGCCCAGGGCCGCCAGACATACGTCATTTTATCAAAACTAAGATTTTTTCTGCGAACAGATACTATGGTAGCTAAGAACAAATGGATACTTAGAATCTTCAATCCGGTGCAATCTAAAGATGTAGCGAGTGTTAAAGTTGCATACAAATGATGCAACATTGCGTTATTTTATCAAAGCTGAAATTTTGATATGTCTAAGGGGATGGTGTCATTTACTTTATTGGACACTTGCCAGACATCTACAGTGGGGCCTAACGTGAGCCAGACAATAAAAATATGTGAAACTAATCGTGCCATTAACTTTGTAGTTTTAAAGCTAATATTTATATGTTTTATGGGCAACTGTTTAAAAATAATTCCCCATCAGCTATACATCTACAGTGGGGCGTATTCATCATCCAGACATTCAGAAACAGCCAAAATAAGCGAAAAAATCACTCATTGAAATCATCAATTATTATTTTGACAGTTATAAGGTGATGTAAGGACCCGCTGTAAGTGTCTTGCTGATTAGAAAATATTGTAGAATATTTGCCCAAAGAAAACATAAAATCTTGATTTGATTCTGTTATTAGTTTGACAGATTTTAAGTGTCTGGCTCACGTTAGGCCCCACTGTAGATATCTGGCAAGTGTCAAATAAATTAAATGACACCAAACCCCTAACACATATCAAAAATTCAGCTTTGATAAAATAACGCAATGTTGCAACATTTGTATGCAACTTTAACACTCGCTACCTCTTATTTGCACCCGGATTGAAGATTCTTAGTATCCATTTGTTCTTAGCTACCATAGTATCCGTTCGCAGAAAAAATCTCAGCTTTGATAAAATGACGTAGGCGGCCCTGGGCTCTTAGTCTATAAGAACATTTGTTAAAAGAAAATAATTGCTGTTTGTTTTCCCTAAATGAATGAAAAAATGTTCGGAATCTGAATTTTGACAAAGAAATTAAAATATATTATAAATTTTTTTACCAATTACAAATCCCATTAAAAACTGTACAGTCAACATTTTATAGAATACGTTCCGACTTGTTGAAAAAAATTATTATAAATAAAATAAAAGGCGTAACCGCAAAAAGCACGTATCGTAGGTACAAGTATATTTTGTTAATTAAATTGTCATACAAAATCTACAATGTTGATGTTTTGTAAACTTACGACCTAATTTGTTTTGTATTTGAAATGAATTTGAAATTGAATTGGAATTGTATTGAAATTTAAATTAATCGACACAGATAACTATTATAATATGAAAAGTTCAACGTAATCGTGGGAGAATTTCAAAGAGAACATAAAGAATTACATTGTAGCTCTCAAACAGAAAGGGTGTTCCTTGGAACTTAGTTTTGTTGTATAAACAGCATTTTATTTTATTTTGTTTTGATTTAATTTGGATCACGCTTTTATAACAGTACCTATATTTTTACAAAATTCGGTATGGAGAGGCAACATTCGTTGCACATAATACAAAACAAGAGCTCTTACTTGGATTACGTGTGCAGAATTTACAATTCTTCTGTTTCAGCACATGTGATGAACGACAACGACGACGACGCTAAGTTTAATCAGACGACGTAATCATGGTGATATGCGGTCAAGTTTCGAAGTTTTTTATTTTTGTTTCATTCAGTACTTAAGTTTTATTGCTGTGCATGCCAATGCACAATCGCTTTTAATTTATTTCAATTCCAATATACAACATACATACAATGAGTAATACTTAAAAAAAAAGGTTTCATATAAGCTTGGCTTTTGTGGGTGGGTGATGGAATCAATTGCGACACTGCACTGGTCAGCTTGATTTGATGAGTAACCGATTGAGCGGATTTTGATTGTGTACTGAATGAGGATTACAAGCCCAATCTTAACAAGCAATAATATTGTTTAACGTTAGTTAGTAACATTAACACCCGTATTCATAGAGAAAAAAATAGTTATTTTAGCAACCGTGTTTAGGAAAACTACACCATGGAATAACAATTTTCTGGGCGCAAACTAAAAGCAATTGCTTACTGCTCCATTTTAGTCCGGAACATTCTTATTCCATTGTGTAGTTTTCCTAAACACGGGAGCTAAAATAACTATTTTTTCTTTATGAATAAAGGTGTAAGTGTTTTATTATTTGTATTAATAAAGGGTGTTTTTCTAAAGGCACATTATACAATTTTCAAACAAAAAAAACATACAAATAATGGTGGTGGACATTGTATTGTATGTGCTTCGTTTAAAAGATAATTCGCCGTCCTTTGTGTTAAAAATGATTTCGGACTAATGGGCACTGGGCATACAAGGAAAAAATCGAAAATTTAAGATTTTCCGTTCAGGGGGCGTGGTACCCGCCCATTTTCATAGAATTGATATAAATTATTTTTAGCACTCCTGATTATTGCAGAACGATGAAATTTGGTAGAGCGACAGGACTTGAAGTGAAAACAAAGGAAACATTTGAGATTTAACATTCAGTGGGCGTGGCAACCACCCTTTTTCGCAGAATTAATTTTAAATATATACAGAGCACTTCAGATTGGTTCAGAATTATGAAATTTGATAGAGCGGTTGGTTTTTAAGTGTATACAAAGGAAAATTTGAAACTATATGAAATATTTCATGCAGGGGGCGTGCCATCCACCCACTTCTTACCAATTATTATCATTTAATTGGAGCACTTCTGATTTATGAAAATTGGTAGAGCGGTGGGACTTGTAGTATATACAAAAGGCACAAATTAAATACTTATGAAGCTTTCATTGGACTATTTTATTCTACCTACTTTTCCTAATAAAAAGAATCTTTGCAGAAAAAAGTGAAATCACACCAAAAACATAAATGTTTAAAAAAAGCCAAGTTCTTCTAAGTACAAAAACCTTTGTGCAACAAGTCAGCCGTGAATAGTAGTGATATCTAAACTACGCTAAGATATAAGTTTATTAATGTAAAATACCAAATATTTTAAGTGGATTAATATAAAAAATCCTCAAAATTATCAGAGAAATCTGTTATTTACCGATTACTGACTTAAATTAAGCTGGTTTACTTGGCAAGTTTTCATTTCAAAATTGAGTAATTAGGTAATAAAAGAAAACTTGCCAAGTAAACCAACTCAATTTAAGTCAGTAATCATTAAATAACAAATTTATCTGATAATTTTGAGGTTCTTCGATATTACTCTATTTTATAATATTTGATATTTAACACTAATGAACTTGGAACTTGGCGTACTTTTATACTTTTTACGGCTGAATTGTAACGCAAAGGGTTTTGTATATCGAAGAACTTGGCTACTTGTTTAACATTTATGATTTTGGTGTGATTTTACTACTTTTGGCAAAGATTCTTTTTATCAGGAAAATTGGGTGAAATAAACGCCCAATGAGAGAGGTAAGGAAAAGTAAGTTTTTAATTTATGACTTTTGTATGCATGCACTACAAGTCCTACCCTTAACAATATTCATTAGTTAGAAGTTAAATGATGAGATAGAGGAAAGGAACGAAATGAGCAGAGAATAATAAGGCGAGTTTAAGGGATCATTCAAATCCTTTCGAGCTACCAGAACCACCGTAAGTTGAAATATTTTATTGACTCATTCAATTATGATATAGCTTTGATCTACATATGCCATCGTTATTATAGAGTTAAAAAGCCATTGTTAAAACATTTTATTTGATTTGATTTCTTGCCTCAATCAAAGAAACCTATCGCTATTCCTCCTTTCATTAAGAAAAGTGCGTGCTTGCGTTTCTTTGCAGAAGGTTGGTATCAGACAGGAGTGGGAAAAGACCATGAGGTCGGGCTGGCTTAATCTTCCTTTTCAAAAGTCCTTTCAAATGTATTAAATTTGAGAACAAAATTTGCCTGTTATGGATCAAATGACCAAATGAACCAAAAGTATAAGCATTTGGAAATCCTCGCACTGAATCGCTCATTGCACAAACCCTAATGATGGTTTCTTCCAATGAGCTCAACTTATATACTCTTTGCAAGGGCATCCGCCAGTCGTTTTTTTTGTTTCTTAAATTTTCTGACATTTTTTTCCGCACATATTTTTTTCATCAAGCCAATCCTTAAATTATTTTTTTTTTTTATGAAAACACCATTTGAAAAATTAACCACTTACTTTTTTCCACGCGGCAACTGATTTTACTGGAGAGCCAATGCAGTTGAGATCTCTTTCAACGTTTTTCCAAAATGTTTAGACATCTTACTTTGATTGATTGGTGATATCGCAGTTTTTTTCCATTGTGTTAATTAAAACTTCTATATTTGCTTCGAATTTGACCTTACAAAGGACTCTATTTTTTAGTTTTATTAATTTTTTTCTACAGAATAACTTACATTGTTGTTTATTGTTTTGAATTCCCACGCAAAATGACAGGGGAATACTCCGAGGGAAAAAGCAACAAATTTCTCAAACAAAAATTGTTCACGATAGTTATTTTTTTCTCTCTGAATTTTTCCCTAATTTCGAAAGAGGTTCACGATACCTATTTTTCGAATATTGGAAAAATTTCATGGGAAACACAATTCCTGATAGCCCCAAATAAGTGCGTGGATGAAACGCCCCTGTATGGAAAATTTCATAATTTCAACTTTTTCTTTAACTGAAAACTAACCGTTCTACCAAATTTCATAATTCTGCACCAATCGGAAGTGCTCTTAATATATTTAATATTGATTCTGTGAAAAAGGGGTGGTTGCCACGCCCACTGAATGTGAAATCTCAAATTTTTAATTTTCCCTTGGCCTGCATATCCGCTCTACTGCTCTTCCAAATTTCATCATTCTTCGACAACCAGAAGTGCTCCATATAATTGACATCAATTCTGCGAAAATGGGCGTATGCCACGCCCTCTGAATGAAAAATCTCAATTTTTAAACTTTTGCATTTGCTTGCACTTCTAGCTCTACCATACTACCAAATATCATCATTCTACGACAATCAGAAGTGGTCCCCATAGTTGATAGCTATTCAAATGGGCGGGTGCCACGCCCCTGAATGTAAAATCTCAAATTTTAAAATGTTGCCTTAGCCTGCATTTTAAGCCCTACCGCTCTTTCAGATTTCGTCATTTTATGACAATCAGAAGTGCTCCAAATAATTTATATCAATTCTATAAAATGGGCGGATACCACACCCGCTGAATGAAAAACCTTAATTTTTAAAATTTTGCCTTAGCTTGCACTTTAAGCCTTACCGCTCTACCAGATTTCGTCATTCTATGACTGAGAAGTGCTCCAAATAATTTATATCAATTCTATGAAAATGGGCGGGTATTACGCCCTCTGAATGGAAAATCACAAATTTTTGATTTTTTTCGTTTGTATACACAACAAGGTATACCGTTGTAGGAAATTACAAGATAAAGAATTAAAATTTGGTGAGTTGCCTAAGCCTGGTGAGCTTAGCAAATTCTGCGAGTTTGAAGTTTCTGACTTTAATGGTACTGAAATTAGAGGGGGTTGAAAATCGCCTGAATTTGATCCTGTAAAAAGGGTGTAGTGCCAGAACTAGGCTGGGCACTACTGTGCCCTTTGATTTCACGAGAAGTGCCAACCCGATCATTAAACTTCTTTGTGTGGTGCTGAGTCTTAATATGTTAATTTTTTATTTAAAAAGGTTTGCCATAGGGATTGAACTTAAGACATCAACTGTGACTGAAATTCGGAAGCCGCCAGCCTACCCATTGCGGTACCTAAGCCGTAAGCCCCAACTCAATGCAGGTTTTGTTGCTTATTAAACGCATTTGACCGACTACCATTTTTATTAGAACACACAAGCTTGCTGTTGTTTGATTCGATTTTTTTTTTTTTTTTTCAACGTACCTGATTCATATACAAACAATTCCTTGTTCATATAAGGGGGCAGAGTAGTGAAAGATTTGACGCTGTTTAAGAATTAGTTTCAGAATAAAGAGGATTTTTGTATGAACTAAAGTTCATACAATGCAGTAACGCTGCCAAGACAATCTCGAAATTATTACTGTCTGTCTTAACAACTGTATAGATTCTGCTACTAAGTTTCTAGTGTTTTTTTTTCTTATGAAAAATGTTTTTCTCTATAACGTTTAAAAAAAAAACTTTTTGATGTTTCTAACGACTGGGTTAAACGAATGTTTTTTCAAAAATTGCAACCGATGCATTTGCCAAATAATTAAAACAAAAAAAAAATTGTGTTTAATCAAACACCTCGAATAGAAGCATCTGCAACATGAAATGAAAAATTGAATCCTATGGTTGCGGATGTCGATACCTACTGATCAAAAAACTTTCATTTGCCAAACCACACATAGGATTTTATTACAGCCCAGGGAAACAGAAAAATGAACCAAAAAATATCTCTTATTTTTATTGCTTTAAAAATAAATATTAACATACCTTTCACTATAATAGTCGCAATGCTTGCAGCACTACTATAGGAAGATTTATAAGTCATTCTTGAACCTTACCACGGGGCGGAATAACTGTCAATAGCTATTTGTTTGTTTTCATGCAGACGCATACGTTTTTATTATCTAATGCACAGAAATTAGTTATTTTGTTAGTATTTCTACCATCAGCTTTACAGTATAACTATCAAAGTAAAGGCTTAAGGTAAATATACTACACCCAGACGGGACAGTTTCAGTAGTGGATGTTGTAGTCTAGCCAAAATATGATAGTCTAAAAGCTGACAGATAAATTTGATCACCAAAATATGAGTAGAAGGGGTTTGTATAGGTTCATGTGTCGTGGTATCGAAAACAAAACTGTGATAGGTTTTTTCTCTTAGCCTTTAGTAAAAAAAACATACATAGATTTTTCCGATTGTAATTGTTATGTTAGCGAATTATTTTTCAACTTTATTAAAATAAAAACAGAAAATGAAGCCCAGTCATTCTTTCTAAGTTCCAAAGAATTTAATTTTGACTATCCTTACGCCTTCCTAGGTGTATTGGATTAAAAATTTCATTCCTGTCTGAATTTTTATTTGGCACACTGTGCGTCTGCTGATGAAATTATATAAACCATCTAATAAAAATTTTTTTTTTCCTAGAAAATGCAATCAATACGTATGATTTCCGTTAATCTAGTTTACACTTCAACTTCATACATATTTATAGGAAATGGATTATGTACCTTTTCATGGAAAGATAGAATATGAAGCCAGGAAAATAAGTTCAATTTTCTATTTTTTTTCTTATCCCTCTTATTCTTCGGTCTTTCGGCCGATTTGTATAATAATAATAAAATCTACTATAAAGGCGCGTCCCAAACCTAATGAGGAAGTCAGACGTTCTCACGTACGTTGGTGTACTTTTCCGGTAAAAAATAAAAAAAAAATTAAAGAAGAAGCAAATAATACAGAGAAGAAGCAAATATTATAAAAGATGAAAAGTTCATTGGTCTGAAGAGGAAATTTGCAAATAAGATTACTTTCTGATTAAAGAACGTAATTGTATTGCAAATGAACTAGATCTCTCATCATAATGTACCATCTAAGCAAGGCAAACACACAGAGGCAAACACACAGAGGCAGACAAAATGGAAAAGCCATAGTCTCTATGGGTTAAGACAATGGAGGGACTGTTTTATGAAAGTGAGTAATTAATAATCTAGCGATTGGATGATAAAGAAATACCTTTGTTTGAAATATCTTTCATTTATTCATTAGATACATACATACATATACCTATAATATGAAATCACTGATGTGTTGATAAAGAAATTTAATATAGAAATCTAATTTTATTTACGACCAGAATTATCATTTTGACGTTTCTTTGTTTTGTGTTTTAATCTTCATAGTTAAGTCCTGATATAGATTTTAAATTAACTACAATTTTATGCAAAATTCATTTATTGTGTAAGTCTGCACAGTAGGATCGGAACTTACTTGAGCGGAACACACCGGCACACACTAGTTATTTAGAATTAAAAAATAATATATGTATATGTTTTATGATGAATTTTATTTTACAGATTATATTTTCATAACGTGCTGAAAAGTTTTTCTAACAAATTCAATTAACCGTTTTTTTTATTGATATGATTGGTTTTGAAGTTCTGATGAATAACAAAATGAAGAGATGGGGGGGGGGCAATAGGGGGTTGGGCAACTAAAGAAAGAATCTATATACTTAACAGTACGTCCGAAGTTAGAATGAATGGTAAACTGAGCGCGAGTATTACGGTTGAATTGGGAGGAATACAAAGATGATGGAATGAAAAATTCACTAGAATACTGTTTATACAAAAAGCGATAAAACATTGAAATACATCTGATATTACGGTGGTGTTCGAGGGATGTAATTGTTGCCGTTATTGTTCTATCACCTACCATTTTTAAAGACCTTTATTGAATTCTATACAAGAGAATTAAACTACCCGGCTGGTGAAATGCAAATTTTCTGTTTGGGCTCTAGTAAGTTTTCAGTATGGAAAATCTAGACGAGGAAAACTTGTAAGATACTTGGCAAGCCCTTGCTGGATCTCAGTACCAAACATTTTGACAAGGGAAACTTTTCAAACACTGGTTAGGCCCTCCCTAGTAAAAAATTGTTGGACATGTTTCGGTAGCCCATCAGAAATGTCTCTTGTACACCAAAAACAAACATTTTATTAAGCACCATGCAATTTCAATAACATACTAAACTTTTTTCTCACTTTTTTTGTGTTCTTTTATCTTATATCACACTTTTTTCTATGGGTGTGCGACATCCGTATATTATATGTATTTGTTATGCAATATGCTATGAAACTTTAGAGTATAAGACTTATTCACTTGCGACGTTGAAATTTTGTATAGCGAGTTAGGCCAGTCGGTAGCGCAGAAGATTGCGGGATGAGGTCCCAAATAAACCATTTTTTTTTTGTTTGCTTGACGAGGCAAAATGGTTCATAATAGCCAAGTCCCTTGTTATAGCTTTTGCTAACCCTAGCTAGCGCCTTGCCAGAATCTATGTAAAACTCTCTAGTAACTTATGGAAAACTAGATTGTTATTGAGCTCCAGGAGTAACTTGCCCATGTATGAGAATTATACTCAATCAGAGGGGGTGAAAAATTTCTTGCATCGACGAAAGGAACATAGCAGCATTTTTGGCGATGTCGAATATGTGATCGTTCCACAAGAGATGATCCGAGACACACATACCGAGCATTGAAAGCTTTATGGTTTCTTTGACGTAAGTTCCACTCATGGGGGCTGATTCCGCTTTTACATTAGCATTAAATTCTACGCGGTTTTTAAATCCCCCTTGGACAATGCTGTGAAAATCAGAGTTTAATAATCATACGCTGCCGTTGAAGTTCCACATCTGAAGGACATGAAAAAACAGTTAAATGGATACGACAGGAGATCTTTAATGAACACGAAGAACACAGTCGGAGTCAAAACGGAGCCCTGGGCATGCTAGCATTTATTTTGTGAATTTAAGAATTAAACCCATCCAATGCAATTTGCATTGAGCGGATCGAAGGGTAAATTCTACTCCAACGAAGAAGAGATTCATCGAAACCAAATACTCGCAATAAGAGATCTTCATGCCAAACTCTATCAAACGCTTTTGACTTGAACTACAAAAGCCAGAACGTTAACGGTTAAGTTTTGATTTTTGTATTTAATTCACGCACACAACACGCATTAACTCTTATGGTGGTATTTCCCAGCGCGTCCTGTTGATTTGTTTCAACTCTACTTTCACTTCACACGACCAAACCAATTGCTGTAGATTATGAAGACTTCATTCTTTTTTTGTACCTTTAACACGAGGAAATAATATTACGGAGAGATTTCTTGTAGTTTCCTTTTTTAAAGTCTATTGATTGAACACAGCGTCAGCTACCCTTCGATCAAGCTGATGTCACACAATAAGAAAAATAATACGCCTATCTGACGGCCAGTGCGGGTTTGTTTCGGGTATATCAACCACACATGCTATTCAGAGTATAAGAATCAGAATGGAAAAATATCGAGATTCCTCGGAAGATTTGCATATTTTGGTTGATTTTGGAAATGCATTCGACAGACAACCACGAGATCTGATATGGGTTGCACTTAGGCAACGAGGAGTTCCGAAAGTCAGCGTGCGGATGGTCATGGACATGTACGAGCAAGTTAAAACAAAGGTAAAATGCCCAGCAGGAATCACCGAAGAGTTTCCAATTAGAGTAGGTGTACACCAGGGAAGCGTCTTGAGTTCTTTGCTCTTTATTACCGTCCTTGACTTTCTGCTTGAGGATAAGGTGACGGGCCCCAAAGTGAATCAGTTATTCTTTGCTGACGATGGAGCCATCATAAGTGAAGATCCTGTGTCCTTCCAAAGAGCACTTGATGTATGGTTGGATGTATTGGAGGGAAATGGATACCGCATTAGCGCGAAAAACACCGAATCCATTTTCTGATCCACACAGGCCAATTCCGGACATCTATTTGAATGGAAGAGTGCTTTCCAAGTGCGAAAAGTTTAAATATCTTGGATCAATGATCAATAGCAAAGGATCTTGTGATGACGACATCAAACATCGTGTAAGCGTAGGGTGGATGGAGTGGTTCGGAAAACTCTGCCATCTTCTGTGATAGAAAAATTCACCCTAAGCTGAAGGGAACGCTCTACACGGCAGTTATTCGTCCAGTGCTTACATACGGTTCACAGTGTTGGACAATGTGCAAGAAGTATGAGAGTAAATTGACGGCAGCTGAAATGAAGATGCTTCGCATGACTGCAGGAGTGACAAAGCGTGATCGTATAAGAAGCAAAAGAATCCGAGGAAGCCTACACGTCAAA
This sequence comes from Melangyna quadrimaculata, assembly GCA_949320155.1. Lineage (NCBI taxonomy): Eukaryota > Metazoa > Arthropoda > Insecta > Diptera > Syrphidae > Melangyna > Melangyna quadrimaculata. The sequence goes on along the minus strand of OX439483.1, from coordinate 200,828,620 downwards.
AATACCATCATGGACGAAATACAGTATGACCAACTTAGCTGGTACTGTCATGTACAAAGAAGATGCCATGATAACCCAGATCAAAAGGCAATAGCACAAGACGTTCCAACACTATCGCGGAAGAAAGGCAGGTGCAAAAACTCCTGGATGAAACAAATGCAACGACCATTGCATTTAGTTGGCCTCAGACATGGAACAATCCAAAACCGGGAGGCCTGTCGACGTTTTCTGAGGTCAACCCGGCGAAACCCACAAGTGAAACCCTAGGTGCAGCAGTTGAGTGGGAGAGTTGTGGACGAGAGATCATGACAATCGCGGATTAAATGAAGAAGAAGAACAACAACAAGAAGATTGACTGAACACAACGTACGCAATAAGCCAAGCACAAAACAAACAATTAATTTTGGGACACCCTATACAGTAGTCAGTTGCAAGCATATTTGTTTGTATTAATATTGCCAAGTCGCAGCTTGTAGATTGCGTGTCCAGCTTCCGGTACTAAACGCGTCACTGTTTGATGTTGGGCGCACTTCTTCGCATCTTTTTGCAACGTTTGTTTTCTACTTAAAAAATAATTTATACAGAATTAAAATGCATTTGTATGCATGTTATTACATAAATAATTGTGAGTAAAATTGATTTGAATTTGTGTATGTATTTAAATTACAAAATAGCTAGACGCATAATCTCAAGACCAATCCGATTTTTACCCATGCTATGCATTTTATCATAATTTTTAAACAAATTAGCAATAATATTTTGTATGATTGTTGTTGCTTTTTTTATTTCTTTTTTAAAATACAATTTTCATTGAAGTTTACACAAGTCTCAGTTACAAAAATTCGTGTGGATGTATCTTAATGAATTTCGGAAATAATAAACTACGCATGAAAACAAAAAACCAGAAAATAATATTCGCCTTCTTTGGAATTTAAATTTGATACAAATAAAGGTAGGTATGTATAGTTGAACAAAAACAAAAACAATGTCTTGTTTACGTTTCGCTGAGTATGGGTATGTAGGTATGCATGTTTGTTCGTAATTTAAAATCAGCCCGTGTATGGAAATTTTTATTATTGTTTATTTTTTGTATCAGTTTAAAGCTTAAGTGGGTACGTCTGCTTCGACTACCCTCTGCCTTCCACGAGCTCTTCAAAAAGATTCAATGTCAATTATATTGTCAACTTTATTATATATCGTGTATATCGTATAGTTATAGAACAAACCCCCACATTTTGCTGTTGTTTTTCTTTTTCAGAACTGTGCAACGACTTGTCAATGAGTAATGTGAGAACACGCTTTCCTAGTTTACGATAGTGAGTCATTTGAGACTCACCAGATTGTTATTCAAATGAGACAATTTGATAGATTTTTTTTTGTATAAGCCACACGGCAACTTTGAGAGTTTAAGGTGGTGAATCCACCTTGTTTAGATGTGTACTTAAAATAGAATGCGAGAGTGAATTGCACGAATATGCTCTTGTTGATTAAGGCTATAATATGGCTGGACATTGAAGATATACATATAAATGCTTACAGTCGCTGTAAATTTACATTTTTAATGAAATATACTTATGTTAGCATTCACCTCTATTGTGCTTATCAATTACTGATTGATAGTCGACAGTAATTTTAAACTCAATTTATTAAAAATCTGATCGACTATTTCTTGTTTTTTGTACTTGGGTAGTTTAATATCGAATGTCAATATTTTTCAACTGTCAATCAATAATTGACAATCGCAATATGGGCAATTTTTAACAAGACATTAAGTATGCCAATTTTAGGGAATAATTGATATGCAGTTAAAAGTTTTATTAAAAAAAAAAAAAAAAACAGAACAAGTCGTTTTCGAAAAGTCGATTTTTTTTATATTGAGCGCGCACGGGGTTATGACTACCCTTTTAACATACCACGAGAGTTTAGGCAGTTTGGAGAGGATTTAAAAGAAGATACCGATGCACATTGGATTTGAATGTTTGAATATAATAAATGGGAGGGAAAAACGGAGCCGGGTAAAGCATTCCACATTCGTGTTGTGTGACTGAAGAAAGAACTTTACTTAACAGTACGTCCGAAAATGGGCTCAAGGCTTAACTGATGGGCGTTCCTAGAAGTACGAGTATTACGGTTGAATTGTTTTAAGGGAGGAACGCAACTCGCTATTTCACGATATTTCATGATAAGGCATGAAACATTGCGGCGGTGATCGAGAGATGAAAATGCTTCTGTTATAGTTCTATCACCTATCATTTTCAAAGCTCTCTTTTGTATTCTATCAACCTAAAAAAAAAAACAGGTAAGTTTTTGGAGCACCTGCCCAGTGCCCATAGATGAGAATTTGTCTCAAGTTTTGGAGGAATAAAGGCTTTGTAGATCACAGCCAGATCAGAAGGCGAGACAAATTTCTTGCACCTTCGGAGAAAACCTAAACACTTAGCAGCGTTTTTGGCGACGGCACATACCAAAAGCTGTTCAGTTTCTTCGATGCAAGTACAGCTCATGAATAGCGGCTTTGGGGGTGGGTTTCGTTATAAAAACAGGAGACAGCATTGAGTTTTTGAAGCATTAAATTCTGATTCATCGTTGGCAAATACTGACGGATTTCAGGCTTGAAACCATCTAATACTTGTCTTGTCTGAAAGGTTATTTCTAATCCAACGAAGAAGAGATTCATTGAAACCAAATGCGCACATTTGCGATAAAAGAGCTTGATGCCAAATTCTATCAAATGCAAAATGAAATATCAAACGAAATAATCTTACTTTCTCCGAAATGATGAAAAGATTTGTGTTTGGTGAGATATATCATCAGATCACCAGTGGACGAAAGCCATACTGCCGGTCATTAAGAAGCGTTCGTTCTTCGAGATATTTCTTTGAAACTAATCAGCGTTGCCATGACCTTGGAAAGAAGGGACGTCAGCGAAATTAGTCTATAGTTAGAGGGGTGAAGAATATACGCCTTTTTTAGGGAATAGCTGCACAAATGACGTTTTCCGCATCCACGCGGAAAGAGACCAGTAGAGGAGGACAGATGGAAAAACTTACGCAGAGGTTTTGCCAGCGTTGAAGAACACCTCTTGAGAACAATGAGAGGGATACTATCCGGACCAGCGGATTTGTGAATGTCGAGATCTTTCAGAACTCTAGAAACTGCAAGAGTGCGAAAGTAGATTGTTCCATAAAATCATTTACGTTCTCAAGTACAGGAGGAGTCTTATCACCTTCTGGCAGCGTCTGATTAACAGCAAACTGTGCTGCAAGCAAATTGGCTTTATCAAGTGAGCTGGCAAAAGTAGTATGGTTGAAGACGAGCGTTTAAACCGAGGACGAGGTTGGAATTTGGTAAGTTTTTTTTTTTTAAATGAACTACAAATTTTACTAGTTTTTTTTTAGATCATGTAAAACACCACGCTAATAATACCTAGATAGATTTTTCTGGTAGAAAAATGTTGACTTTTTTTTAAATATCAACACATCATATATGTACCTAATGCTTCTGGTAAAAATGTTATACGATTGTAAAAATATTGTAACCAAAAGAAGTCATAGGCTATTGAACTTTTATTTTATTTTTGTATAAGCTGCCTGTCAACTGAACTCTGGTTCTTAACTAAAGAAATGAAAATTTTTGTTTACGATAATGATATGTTGTGACAAGAGACATTTTTGAATTAATAAACTGTCATTTTATGTATGTACATACATATTATATACGTACAGTAGATATGTACAGACATTTACGATTGCAATTTATTCAAATAGAAATTGCATTAATACAAATTATTTTTAGCCGTGACCAACAAAAAAAAATAATAACCCACCAGCCCGATAATAAAACCATCTTACTAGTTGATGCATACTTGCATATACATATGTATATGCAATGCATATTGGCTGCCCTCTTACCAAACGTCAACAGACAGAGAAAGTGACTGCAACTTTCAACTTACTATTTGCCAATGCTGCCCGTTTCAACATTAACTATGATGGACAATAAATTAAAGAAAAACTCACGCGAGCATTGAAAAATCACAAAATCAAATTCCATATCTTCTGCATAATACTTATATGGTTTGGACTTTCCTCATTTAAGTGAAGTTTTGTATCTAATCGAATGATATTTTTCGATGCAAAAGAATAACTTTGTGAAAATGCAATGGATTAGATTAAAAAACAAAGATCTATGTAACATATGTCCAAAGAGTCTAATTCTCTCATATACTGCAGCAGGATAACCTTTAGAATAAGGGTTCATGAGTTTAGAGGGTTTAAAAAATGGAGGAAGAGTGTGCTTTGATTAAGCGTTTATTACTCTGAGAACAGCGCTAATCATCGTTGTGAGAAGTTGAAAATAAAAATTCTTGCATAATTACATTTATTCATATTATTTATCCTAGGGCCGTACGTAGCATCCATTCGGGCAGCCGGGGCAATGCCCCGGGACCCCTGGCCAGGGGGCTCCCAACAGAGATCTCCTTTTGCATCGCTCGAGTCGGTATTAACTTTGTTAAGTTAGCTTCGTTCAGCTCAATCCCATTTTTTGAGTCATTGCAACTAAAATCGAATGTCGTGAATTTTGTTCTCTCCAGAACTAATTTACTACTAAAAAGATTGAATTAACTGCGGATTTAGTTTTAGAATTCCAGAAAGTGAAGTGCCAAGTTGATATCAAGTTAGCACTACATAGCAATTGTTTTTTAATTAGTAGAGCTACAATTTTTTTTTCACAAATAATAATTTACTACTAAAGAGCTTCAATTAACTGCATATTTAGTTTTTTAATTTCCATAAACTAATGTAGTGCTTACTTGACATATTATCGCCGGCCGAATACTTAAGTGCCCCACAGACCACTTTTTCGGGAAACTGAGGTAAAGATGCAGTTATACTAATTCGAATATTCTTTATCGTTTGGCGCTATCCCCGTTGCTCTATCTTAATTATTAACGAAGTTACAGAAAGCACTTTTGGTGGTGGAACAATTTTTGTAGGAAAGTTTAAAAAACAAACGTTTAATGCTTAATTGCCTCATAACCGCAGGAAATGGGATATAGAGCATTTAAGTACTCACAATATATTACAAAAAGTGAGATTTTTGGTCAGGGCTGTCGCAGTACTGCAATAGCAGTATTTGTACTGCAATTTGGTTCTGCGTACTGCCGTACTGCTAACATGTCAAAAGTACTGCTTTTTTTAATTCAATGAATTGATTTGATTGCTGAACGCATCTATCTTCTGCCAACAAAATGCATCGAAAAAAATCTTACGTTTTAAGTAAAAAGAGAAGTCCGATTAATATTAACTAGTATCGCCCACTGGCTGAAATTCGTCCACCCAAAACTCACATTCACAGACTCTAGACTCTAGAGTCAAACTATTTGTTTGAAAACTAAATCACAAAATATTTTTTTTTTAGTTTTCAGATTTATTTTTTTATACACAGTGATCGGCAGTGCAAACCCAAAAATGGCACACAGTGTGTTAATGCGTGTCTGAGGTATATTCTGCACATCTCCCAACCTATGGCTTTTCAACCCTATAAATTTATCGAAATTGGTTGGATACTTTTTGAGCAAATGGTACCACAAACTTTTTTTAAGGCTATTTATATATAGATACCGATACCTATCACTCTATCAGCTATCGTCATTTCGTTTTCTCTCGGTAAACTTAAACAAAAAATAAACTTAATTTTTCATTGTATTCATTTGTAGATGCCTCAATGTTTCCACTGTTTGTGAAATTATTTCAGCAAAGACTTTGTAAGTCCCCTTTCACACAAAGTAAGGAAATTTTTGTATCTAATTTTCCTGGACTACAAATCTATCCATAAATATTGATACAAGTCTAAATGCAACAATTTTTTAACAAATCTATCTGTGAAATACTTTTCACGTTGACCAAAATTATATTCTATTACTACTATTCTAGTGTCCCAGGACATTTAACTAAAGCGTGATGGGTTATCTAGTGGTTTCTTTTTAAATCATTGGTTATTTTAGCATTTACAGCTGTGTTCCGCTTAAAATCTTGACAGACAGTCAGTTGTATCATACCCCCGGGAAACAAAATGATTCGCTTGAACAACGTAAGGAAATATTAAAAACTTATTTCCAATTGACAGTGGGCGAAAATCATCTTTTCTGACGAGGCGCAATTTCATCTCATAGGCTACGTTAACAAACAAAATTGCCGCATCCCATACGTTAATGTCGACTTACTGCCAATGCATCCACAGAGAATGACAGTTTGATGCGAATTGTGGAGTGGTGGCATCATTGGACCAGTTTTCTTCGAAAATGAGGCTGGGAAAAACGTTTCGGTCAACGGTGCGCGCTAACCGATTTTTTATTTACTGAACTTGGAGACATGGATTTGGACGATCTCTGGTTCATGCAGGATGGCGCGCCCCATACCACACAGCCCATCGATCTTTTGCGCAACAAATTCCCAAATCGTGTTATCAGCCGTCTTGACGATGTCAATTGGCCGCCTCGGAGCTGCGATTTGACCCCTTTGAACACGGTGGGTAACCGTGAAAGACCGATGTTTTGCCAACAATCCGGAAACGATTCAAGCAGTTAAGGCCATTATCATCCAAGCAATCCGTGAGCTACAGCCCGAAACCATCAACAAGACCTTGGAAAATTTTAGTAATGCGCTACTGCGAAGCCAGCCGAGGCAGCCACTTGAACGACACGTTGTGTTCCATAATAAATGGGAATGTTTGATCTTACTAATAAAGCCATAATACATGGAACAAATTTAATTTTGTTAATTATATTGCATTTTTAAAAGAAACTTGTATTTGGCCCATCATGTACTTTGCAATAAATGAAATGCAGTCTATTATACACATATTCTACTATTTTTAGACGTTGAATTACCCAAATGAGTAGCGAGTAAAAAAAAACTTCACTTCATTTTAAGCTAGCTCCACCATAACCCAAATTTAAAAATTTAATGGAACAGAAACCTAGAGCTATTTATCGAATAATCAAGGGGCACAATCTTGAAAAACTGCATTTCATATTTTCCACCCAACCACCACCTTTTCGTATTCTATACTTCCATTTACTATTTTGGAAACATCTTACCATTAAAAACATTTACATTTAATTTTAATTTGTTTTCCAATATGTGAGAAAACTAATTTTCTCAAAAAACTACCCGGGTGGAAAAATTCCCAGTTTCTGTCTAGTTTCGACATGGCACTAGTCAGTTTTCTTTATGGAAAATCTAGACGAGGAAAACTTGTCAAATATACGTCAATCCCTTGAAAGTTTTCAGCAAGTAAAATTTAGACGAGGAAAATGTTTCATACTCTCGTGAGGTTCTCGCTAGTAAGAACTTGTTGGACGTTTTCGGCTTCCTATCAGACTAAGCACTATCATTATTGATACATAAATCAAAATAAACAAATTGAATCGATGAATCGAAAAATACAAATTTTAATTTTAATTATGATCAGTTTTGGTTTCAAAAAAAAAGTTCAAAATTTCACGCTCTTGCAAATCCCGCCAAGATAATCATATAGGTATTTACTTTCGAAAATCTCTATTTTCAACCACCCACCCCGCCAAAGGCTTTTTGAACTTTTCATTAAAATTAATCAAAAATTATAATTTACTGTCTTACAGCCCTATTCTGCCGTTGTTAGGCTCACAGGTCACAATTTTTTGTGAGTTTGTTTTCTTATAAGGCGGTCACAATTTCGTTTGCTATGGAAGCCCTCATAATAAACCTCACGGTTGTTTTTGTGGTGGGATGTAGTTTAGATTAAGCGCATTTTTATACTTTTCTTCAAAAGTAAAAGAAGACTCACTACAGAAATGATCCTGAGAAGTATAGTCTTAATTGTAAAAAAAATAAGCGCATATTTGTACACGATACTAAATCAAATAAAATGATAATAAGAGTATTTAACAAAAAAGCCCAGTATCATACTAAAATTGCTTTAATATCGTATTATATTCATAAGAATTTGCGCTATTATTTTTATTAATCAGGTTTTTATTTTTGATCTGAGTTATTTTATTATCGGATCACAACCGATACTAACCCAGGGTTTAGACAAGCGAGTAGAACTAGTAGCATTTGTATCATAGTGTTAGTTTTATGGATGTATGTGTAACTAGTAGCTCTCTGCGCGTTTTGTCAACAAGTATGATTTTTTAAAAATATTTTATACAGAAAAATATACAAATTATGAAAACTATGGAAACAAAACAAATAAATGAAAAAAAAACACTACACTAGTAGGATAACTGGCAGGCTACTCGCAGGCAAAAATATTATACTATTTGGGCTACTAGTTGGCTCTCTCGTATTCTGATACACTAACACACATAAACGCTACTAGTTCTACTCGCTTGTCTAAACCCCGGGTAAAATACCCTTTTCTAATGTTTCTAGCAAAAATATGAACAAATCTAGTTTGTGCTGGTCCGGGGCCTGGAGTGGTTTTTCTGACAAGGCAAAAGGGTTGATAATCGACAAGGCCCAAGTTTTAGCCATTACTCGGCCATGCTACGGCCTTGCCAGAATCTATTTAAAACTCTCTAGTGCCATGTCGAAAACTAGAATGTTTTTTTTGCGTGGGTATTGACTAAAATAATTTGATTTAAAAATAAAATAAATGTATGGATTTCTGATACCACCCAATATCGTTAATTATATTGCCGTTGTTTTTTATTAATTATTTTTAATTTTAAGTCAATTTTCAAAAAATTTCTCTCCCGCCTAAACAGATGAAATAGGCTAGGGTGAATAGACTAGAAATAGGGATTTTTATCGGGGGTTAAAGATTAGGCTCACTTTAGTGTAACCTGATCCATGTTAACGAAAATTGCTCTGTTATGTTTTTAATGATGACTTTAAACGTTTTTGTTTTAGCAAACTTAAATAAAATACTGAACAATCAATAAACAATTTTTAAAATACTGAACATATGTAATTTTTGTATACACAAATTAATTCATAATGATAATAAACTAATGGTCACCGTAACCATAGCTTAAATCAAGTCTTTATTGCCATTCTGCATTCGACGATAATAGGTGTGCTTTGTTGAGCTCCCTAATGTGAACATTAGGAACTGGTTCAAGAAAACAACCCTGACTTTCCAGTCACATTAAGGAATTTTGATTTTGAATGTTGGCACCACTTGCTGTTATGTTTACATTAAGTCATAAAGATGTGTTTTTTTTTTCTCAAACAAAATGGACGCCATCTAAGAAAAGGATTAAATACAATAAATTCAAGTAAATTTATCTATTATAATGCTGTTTTGTATAAAATAATAGATAACTGGCTATTTCCCACGAAGAAATAATAACGCCAATAGACCAAAGGGATGTTCTCATTAAAAATGGTTATCAACCAATGCTTCTTTTATGCTGTAAGAATGTCGTCTTGGGCTTTAACCCACACGTCCACGTTAGCAGTCAAACACTATTTCCACTGTGCCATTGCCACCCGCTTATAATAGAATAATTTTTAATAAAAAAAAATTGTATCTATATCACCGAAAATATTTTTTGTTATTTTTTCAAGAAATAGTTTGTTGTACAGTTTTAAATCTTCGTATAAATATTTTGTTTTCAAAACCTGCTCAAATAACAATACTCCAAGAACATTTCCTTGGAAATCATTGGAAAGTTAATGTTCACATTAGAGTAACTGAAGATTCAATGTTGTGTTAACTTGTTGTTTTTGCTTTTGTGTGTACAAATTTGGCTTAATGTTCACATTAGGAACTCAACAAAAAACGCCTAATGTGCCATATCTAAGGTTTCTACCACTTTTATCGTGTTAAAATATTTTAAAAGAGAATTGCCACAGCTATTTGAGTTATTTATTTATATTATTATTATGTATCGTTAACAAAAAAAAAAAAAAAATTGATCTACTTCAACTTTTAAAGGTATCAACCAGGGGCCTATTTCTCCGCTACTACATCAGCTACAATGTAGTAGTATAGCAGTTGTATTACATCATTTCTGTTTCAAACATACATTGGTTTTTCAGGTGTAGTACATCAATGTAGCATTGGAGAATCGACTGGAAATATTGGAAAAAAGTATGATTCTGTTTCACAGCTTTTGATACTACATTGTTGTAGTACAACTTACTGTAATTTTTTGTTACATTTTCACAATAAAAATATTTGCTGTGATTGCTGTAACAGAATAAAATTGCTGCATTTAAAAGAAAATATACGAATGTAAGTATTTTTTTTTGTATTTAAACATAAGAAATTCAAAAAATGTATGAATTACCTTTTGATTTTTTGTATAGTCGGTGAAAATTGACTCGTTGTAAATACACTTTCGGTCTTCTTTCAATTCTTATGTTGAATTCAAAATCTTCGTCGAAAATATTTATATCGAAATCCATTTTTGATTTGTTTTTTTTTATTTGTGTCTCTTCAAAGTTCAAATATCTCACTTCTAAAAAAAAAAAAACAATATAAATGGCCTCGTTCACTTTGCACTGAGATATGTTATCTCGAACAATTCAACGTAAAATGTAAATTTGAAGTCAGCTGTTGTTGACATTTCTCTTCAGACGTTCTTAATATATATTTTGCCTTCTTTGAACTCTTAAGGCAAGACCGCACTCAACTTCAGCGGAACTACACTTCACGTATCTTCAGAATAGATATTTATTTCTCACTTTTGTTCTTTTGTACAAAAGTAGGCCTATGTAGTTAAGCCTTTATTTTGAATTATTAATTTTCTTTCGTTATTTTGACGTTCATGGATTTTGGGGTTATTTTGTGATAAAACAAAAAGTTTTTTAATCACTTCATTCTCAAAGACCCTGTTTAGATTGGGAAGTTTGTGCACGGACTTACACCAGTTTGTAGGAAAGAGACGTGCGGAGTAAGTGGTCTCGTGAGGCATGTAGAAAATATAAACACCGGACTCACGAGTCTGCTTTGTTGTTCTTTCAATATGGAAGTTGTTGTTGTTTCAATGCATTTTGAGGCACCTCACAGTTTGTAATGTAAACACGGTGGTACTCACCAGTCCGTACTCAATCTTCCCAATCTAAACAGGGTCAAATATACTTGTATATAAATTATACTCAATTACGAAAAACTATTATCCAATTCAATCATTTGTATCCAAATCGTATCTTGCTAACTTATGGTGGATTTACATGTATTTGCGTCTGTATAATGCAGAAAGTAGAGCAGGACAGATGCATACAAAAAATCCGAGCGAGTGAAAGGGAACCATTAAGAACATGAACATGTTCTTCTTCATTTCAGCGTTATGGCACTTTCCTATCATGCAGAAACAAAGTTCTTCTGCATTTTGATCTTTTCTCTCTATCTAACAAATATACATTTAGTATTTGGCATCCCTTTTTTGTGCAGAAACCAAATGCAGATACATGTAAATCCACCATTAAAGACGAAAGACAAAACAACCGAAAAAAAGAATGGTGTAGTCGGGGTCTAGGTCTACATCATCCAGCTACATCATACAACACTTCCAGTTGTAGTTATGAAACAGAAAAATGTAGTTGATGTAGTTGTAGAACGTTGCTGTCAGATGTAGTTGATGTAGCTGCTGTAGTAGCGGAGAAATAGGCCCCAGCTTGTCTATAAAGTTCCAATTTTGTAAATAAATGCTTAAGACTCCGCATTTATCAAGTTGTAAAGAAGAAATTCAACATAAGACTTACTATCACTATTATAACCCTCTATTTGTTCCGTACGTCAAAAAGTTGATGTTTTTTGTATAAACAAAAGTTAAAATCAAAAGTATTATTGCCATAAGTGTCCTTTAAAAGTTAAGGTAACCACAAGATTCAATATGGAAATATAATGCTATCCAGTATATATAATGTCGTTTTTTTATAACCTTTTATAAAACATCAATAGAGCTTTAAGACCTAACAGAATTTTCTATAACATCATTGAGGGTAATTGTTTTTTGTTTTTCTGTTTGCCTGCAACAGAACCCAATACTGGAACTCGAAGCATGGATTAGATGCGCTCCACAAGGGAAATTGAAAGAACATAATTGAATTTCAAGAAAAAAAAAAAGTTGTGTGGAAAAAAAAAATACTTACTAGTACTGCCATTTGTGGTGGTGGGTGAAACCTTCTTTTTAGCTATGCCAATGGATGGCGACTGCGAACAAGACGACGATAACGACGTTGCTCTACTTGGCTCACTCGATATGGATCGTTGTTGTTCGTTCTCCTCTTGCTTATGATGATGATCTCCTTTCTTTGGAACATCAACCAATTCACAATCTAATGATACTGCAGTATAAAGATCCGGATTCTTAGGAACTGATAGCATTGCAACTTTCTTTTTTAGTTGCGATTGTTGTTGTTGTAGTTGGTGCTGATGGTAAGGCTGCTGTCTATCCCAAGTCGTCGTCTCACCATAAAAACAATAACTCTCAAGTAGTTTTTTTGATGGAAATGATTTTCGTTTTAATTCAATGAAACTTTTGGCCTTTTTCACATCAGCATCACCATTGTTGGTTGTACTAGTGCTGGTGCTAATGCTTGTGATGTTACCACTGTTACTGCAACAATTTTTACTTTCACCCCCATTGCACGCCACCACCACGGGCACTTTTGTATCGGAGCCGTCTTTCGCAATGAAAAGTTCATGGCATAACTTAAGATAACTACGTCGCTTGTTGTTGGTGTTGCTGTACCTTTGATTATGACTCAGTGACTTATTCCTGATGGCAGCTGATGCTGCACCAGACTGTTGCAGTAACAGCTTCTGCTCTTTGGTTGTCAGACAACAACTGGTGCTGCGGCAAATCCGAAGTGAGTTCCTCGAATGAACGGATATTGGAGATGATTTTGACACGATCTGCTTGCACAAGTAAACATCACCAGTACTGAGATCATAACGATTGGCCTTTAACTTTGATGACACGTGCATTGAGGAGGTTTTCGTTAGAAGTTGTTTATTATTATCTTTTCCAGTTGCACTGGAAATCAGTGAGGAATTTATTTTTTGAGATTTGATAGCAGTTGGAGATTTTGGTGATAATTTCGAATTCGATTGTATGAACACTCCATCACAAGTTATTTTGATTGTTGTCACCATTATTTGTTTTGGTTACCTATATTTATTGACTAAAAGAATGTTTGTGCAGCTGATAATTTTTAGTTGTTGTTGTCTTGTCTTAAGTAGGGATTCAAATGTTTAAATATTGAGTGAAAAAAATATCTATTTGAAAGATTTCTCAACGTTTTCTTTTAAAATATGGCTATGAACTTGAAACAGTTTAATATCGATTTCGATTCAACAAAAAAAAAATCGATTTTTTTTTATCTTTTTCAGATTTCACTTTCGATTCAACAAAAAAGAATCAAATTTTTTGGTAGTCTAATTTGATTTTAGAAGATCAATTTTCCAAATCCTGGTTTTAGACAAAGATCAACACAAATTTTCACATGCACCTGCACACACACCAAATTAAAATAACATTTTTATCTCATCAATAGAAAATGGCATTCACACATTTTCAAACATAAATTAATTCACGTTTTGAGTTCTTTTTACCACGATTGATCTGAGGTCTGACCACCAAATCCGAAACTGTTGAATAGAAATTGATATAACTTCACCTTCAGCATTGACATATAAATTAGGCCTGTTCTTTTACTCTGAATTTCTGTGATTTTGTGTATATTTAAGTCCAAAGTTATGTCAATTAATTTTTTTTATGTGAACTTGACAGGACTTCGGACTAATGCCGTATTTAAACGAGTCAGTGACAAGTTGGCATTTTTCTATCATTATTATGAAAAAGGAATGAGAAAATATTTGTTGTCGTATTAATGTCAAAAAATAGGTACATAATGAAAGGAATAATGACATTTTGACATTCGCGTAAAGGAACAGACTTTATATGTCAATGACCTACAGAACTTATTTTATCATGGTCCATTCACAATTAACTGATTGGTTTAAATTGCGCATGCTTACACTAAACAAATGCTCTTTGTTTAGACTGGGCGGCTGCATTTGTTAGCCTGGCTAGGAACAACGCGTTGTTTTTACTCGTGGTCGCTTTTTAATATCTTCAGCAAAATTGCAACAAACCCCGAACATCGACAGAAGCGTCTAAATTATAAATTGAGTTCCATTATACTTAATCCTTTCACCAGGAAGAAAGAACAACAGCAAGCAATGTTTAAGTTAAGGTTCTCTCAAACAAACTCGAAACATTCGGTGCGGCGGAGAAACATTCGCCGTTAGTGTGGGCACTTTCATTTATCACAATGCAAATAAATTTTGACTGGCGAATGTTTCTCCGCCGTGCCGAATGTTTTGCATTGGTTTGGGAGAGCATTTATAGAACTGTTTGATAAAAACAATTTGCGTTCAGACTGTCGATGTTCATAGTTTCTACTCAGGGCACAAGGATAAATCAAGCTGCCACAGATTCCGTTGAAGATAGTAGCGAAAGCTCGAATGACCACTTCATATTCAAATTTCTGGTCGAACTGACGTTTCTGATTTGACAACCACAAAGCTTTGCGATGTAATTAAAATTCGATGTAAACAAAAATTATTAAGTTGTAAAATTAATCTTTATGAATTAATATGTCATAAAGGAGAAAGGGCGTTTTTGGGTGTGAGAACACGAATGAAATTAGTGTCAAATGAAAGGTCTGCTACAAGGAAGTAACTTTCAGTTTGGGCATTTCGTTGCAGTGCATTTTGGAAGAGATATGAAGACATTTGCAAATGCACTTTTCAAATGCATTTTTGGGGAAGATGGCGTTTTCAAAAACTATCTGATGCGTTATCCTTATTTCAAAATGTCTAGTGACACAATACGTACCAAGTCAATACAGCCTGCGGTTATTTTACTAAGCTCCTTATACGAGTTCCGAAGGTAACAGTATAAGATTAACTATTTCATGGAAACTTTTTAAAAAGAGAATACTAACCGCTACTTTTAGTCCAATGATTAACAAAACCGGTGGCGTGGTCGGACACATTTTTGTCTTTCTCGAATAAACTAAAGTGAATTACTTACCAAATAAGAATTTTAAAATACCAAATTTACAACATTTTGATATATTTTTGGAGATGATGCGCAGTCAACATTTACACCCATTTTGGTTGCGCTAAAATGAAAACTCCGGAGTAAATAAAATACTAAATTGTTATTAAAATTAATACAAATACTAAAATGGCTGTTACTTTTGACTACGGTATCGCATCATCTTCAAAAATACATTAAAATGTTGCCAATTTAGTGTTCTAAGATTCTTACTTGGAAATTTAATTACGTAATTTTCCTCGGGAAACAAAAATGTGTAAATGTAAAAAACAAAAACAAACATTTTACGACATAACCTTAAAAATATTGCCCGCACCGAAAAAAATGTATTCATAAACGAAAGATGGTTTAATTGCCTACAATCTTGGGCTTACAGCTTTTCCTCTTAGATCAATAGTTTCGGATATATATGTAGGTTCATTCGCATTTTCCCCAATGGTGGATTTCGCCAGAGTCATGGCGTCCCGAATAACTTTCATAAGCTTTTTATAAAGAAATAAGCTTACTAATATTTCATTCTACGAAAAAGTCTATCTTTATTGTACTTTATCGGAGCAATTGATTAGCAGCCAAAAAAATTATCAAAACTTTTCAATTCAAATGGATAGTTTCGGAGATATAGATCAATTCAAAATGGCGTATTTCCCCAGGGGTATGGCGGGCGTCCCGAAAAACTGGGCTTAAGTTTTTCAAATAGCCCTCTTTCAGGTATACAAAATTCAGCCGTCCTATATTTTGACCCACAAAACTATTAGTCCAGTAACCTTGTCGTTTGTATGGAAGGCACCGTTCGTGTCAAATCTGGTATTTCTGATTTGTTGCTGAGTTTTTCAGGATATTAGACTAGTAAATAACCTAAGTTTTCGACCTCGAGTGGCGACCGCTTCATGGTCAAAAATAAAAAAAAATTCGCGCTTTTTCAGTTATTGGCGACTTTAATCCTAAAGAAGTAATTTTAAATAAGAACATTGTTCTACGATTTCGAAGTAACGTACTTTGATCCAACCATCTCTGTAAGCCGAATGGTTTCCAAAATACAGAATTTCTAAATTTAGCGAAACAAAAATAACAAGTAGTATTATAAAACAGTATAGTGGAAAATAAAGAATAGCTGACATAAATGCATCAAAGTACTGGAGCGTGTAGGTTGAGCCAAAATAATAGGAAGGGGGGTCGATATACCCAGTTAAAATGGGAGGGACAATTATCTAAAAAAATGATTTAAGGTAGAAATAATTCTATTGAAAAACAATGGAAACACCCACAATATTCTCATATAGATTATCTTGAACCCAGAAACCCATTCTTAATAGATTTTGATAAATTAATTTCCAAACTCAACATTCTGAAAAAGAATTCTCTACTATTTACTTAGTAGAAACTGGATCCTTGGAGCAAATTTCTTTTTCAATATTTTGAGTTTGGAAATTAATTTCTCAAAAACTATATCGATTAAAATAACTTTATTTTAAAAGAAAATTAAAGAATGGGTTTCTGGGTACAAGATAAGCTATAGGAGAATATTGTGGGTGTTACCATTATTTTTCAATAGTGTTGTTTCTACTTTCAATCATTTTCTTAGATAATTGCCCCTCCCATCTTAACGGGGCTATATACACCCCCCTTCCGGTATGATTGTCCTATTATTTTGGCTCAACCTACACGCTTCAGTGATTTGATGCATTTATGTCAACCATTCTTTATTTTCCATTATACTGTTTGATAATACTACTTGTTATATTTTGTTTTTTATCGTTAAATTTTGAAAGGCTGTATTTTGGAAACCATTCGGTCTACAAAAATGGGTTTGAGCACAAATTGGAGCAAAGTAGGTTACTTTGAAATACAATGGGGCATATTCATAGTCATTTTAGACCTCGGTCTAAGTTAAACATAGCTTTGGTTGAATTTTCGGACGTTGATTCTATTTTTTTAAGGTTATCATTTCAAAATATTTGAAGCTATTTGTGTAGTATACCAAGTTAATTATCTTATAAAATTATAAAACCAACAATTTGTAATTAAAATCGGTCTGTATTCATTGAGCCAAAATTGTCTTAAACTGTAGTTTAGTTAAACCTGGGTCTATCTGCGACTATGAATATGCCCCAATGTTTTTATTTAAAATCACTTCTTTAGGACTAAAATCATCAATATCTGAAAAAAGCGCGAAAAAAATCAGAAATACCAGATTTGACGCATTAACTACTACATAATATATATTTTCCACCAAACAAAACCATATTAAGTTAACGTCAAATTATCGAATGAAAGTAGGGATTGCATGTTAATCACTCTAACGTTTCTTGTCATTTCCAACATTGACAAAGAGAAGTGTACAGAAAACAGAACTGAAAGAGCTCTATACGAATCGGTCTATTACATTTTGTTGACTAAAAAATGTACTACACCCCAATGTTTCATCAATTGTACAAAAATAAAAGTGTTATAATCTTTTTTTTTAAGAATTACACAAACTACAATATGTATCTACAACTTTTTTGATAAAATTTAGTTTCCGAGTAATTCAAACAAAAAAAAAAAAAACTGAATCTTTGCCCCTTAAAATTTGTCGATCCACTCCTACTACTACTACTACTTTCTAGGTAGTGTTAAGGACGTAAAAATGAACTATCCACCAAAATTCAGCTTTGCCGGAATTTTTTCGAAGTAGAAACATTTTGTGTATCTAATTTTCGTTGAATATTATACAGGGTGATTCACTCTGTGTATAAATTAAAGCATCGGATCTTTAGCTTTAAAGAAAGCGATATCTTAATGTTTTCGTTATTTTCAATATTTTTTTTAAGTCAATTGTTCGAGCTTCCGAGCAAGTACGTTCGACCCAGTTGTATATTTGATTTAAAGCTGTACGACTTTAGTATTTAGTGGCGAACCTTGTTCAATTATATTTTTTAACTTCAATGAAATAACATTTCTTATCTTATCTTAAACCTTCATTATATTACTAAAGGAAATAAAACTAAAAATTCTACTTAATTTAAATTCTAATCAAACATTATGATGCATGTTTTATTGCAAGACCTCTCTTATTGCTTTGATAATTTCAATTAAGCAATTTATTTTATAATGTCCATCTTTTAAAAATCCAACTAAACAAACACACAACAACAACACCAAATTAAACTATTAACTAGACAGGAAATTAAATTTGTTTCTGGTTGTTAAACAATTGCACAATGAAACCGAATTTAGATCACATGTTTGTTTTTTACAAATTAGAATTTTTTAGTTATGTAGTCGCCAGCCATCGTATGTTTTTCATTTGCTTCGAACTTTTAAATCGTATGTAAAACCACTGGATGATTTTTTTTGTTTTAATTTTTTTAGATTAAAATTGAAACACAATAATGCAAGCCGAAGTCGGAAACAGCTGAGGCAGCACAAGTGTAAACTATAACTATACTTATTTTTATAGTTATTGTACATAGCTTTGATTTAAAATGAAAATGTAGAAAACAAAAATAAAACTCAGTTCATTGTCACTGAATTAACTTGAATTGAACGATGATGAATATAATTTCAAACGCATTTTAATCAGCTTCATAAAATATAATAAATCACTTCACAATAAAATTAATAAACAACACAACTTCAAACGTGGGCTGTGCTGATTAGTTTTGATTCGTGTTTTTTTTTTCAGCAATAAAAACTTTCTCGGTTTTAATATGTTTTTGTTTTTATTTAATTGAATAGTTTCTAGTTAATTCATTCACAAGCGACAACTTAATATTCAAAGTAATTTTATTACGAATTCATTTATGGAAAAATCATAATAACATGACGTCGCGTCCTACCGTATTAGCCGCTGATTAATTGACTAAGATGAGTTTATTTATTTTTATTTTATTTTTGTTTGTGTTAAAAAACAGAAAGAGCTATACGACATTTTCAAGTAAAGCGTAATAACAGACTGAAACCTCCATAGAGATGTGTTTCTTTGGACATAAAAAGTGTGTACAGCAGCTCAGTGGGTAATTGTTGTCAGGTTCGCGAAACCACTTTTCCTCTTCTTCTTAGCCAGTTCCATTTGATGGTGAGATTTATAGGTGTGCCGTGCCGTACATATCCCAAGAAAGGTTACCACTTTAGTTTGATGTTTTGAAAAGAAAAATATAGCTATTATATTTATGTTACCGATGGATAGTGAAGTGAGGATGAATTTAATTTCAAGGGAACACCAAGTTCAATGGATATCTATAAGAGGAGTACAGTAATAAAACCAGGATTTAGAATTACACGTGTTTTGTAAAAATTGAACTGGTTCAATATTTACCCTGGATTTAATTTTTCAACCTTGGTTTATCATTTAAATCACGGTTCTATATTTGAACTGTGGTTCAATATTTGAACCGTGGTTCAATAACCGTGGCTCAATATTTGAACCGTGGTTCAATATTTTAACCGTTATTCAATATTTGAACCGTGATTTAATATTTGAACCGTTGTTCAATATTTGAACTGTGGTTCAGTATATGAACCGTGGTTCAATATTTGAACCGTGGTCTAATATTTTATTTTTTTTTAGTAGCCCGTAGCGTAATGGTTAGTGCGTTCGACTGTCACGCTGGAGGTCTGGGATCGCTTCCCAGCCTCGTCCACCTAAAAACTAAAAAGTTTTTTTTCAGGGCTACTGCCTCTTGCGAGGAATTGACATATCCTCCAAGAGTATCACTTGTCACGAATAAGTGCTTCTCGTCTAGCCGTTCGGATTCGGCATAAAATTGTAGGTCCCTTCCAATCCTGTCGAAAGGCGCACACAGGAATGGTTGCGAGTTGTTAGTCACTAGGCCCTGGTTCTTCATGAGCCGTTTTGCCACCCTATTTTTTTCAATATTTGAACCGTGGTTCAATATTTGAACCGTAGTCTAATATTTTACCGTGGTTCAATATTTAAACCTCGATTTAGTATTTGAACCGTGGTTTAAATATTTAACTTTTTTGGGAGTAAAACAATTATCGAAGACTGAAGAAAAGATATGAAAATGTTCTGGAATTTCTGCTCCTCGAGAGTATTAGTGGATTACTTAAATTCCTAGTGTTTGAGCGAGCACAAATAACGCTGAGCACCAAGAGCGTCATACTAAATGAACTGGGTAAAAAATTACACCTAATTGTGTTGGCCGATCTTTGGTTCAATGTTCGAGAGAAAGCAGCCATTTCAAATGAGAGCGTTATCATTTGGGAATGAAAAAATGATGGGAAGATGGCTGGTCCATTTTCTTACAAAATTTATCAAAAATATATTACTGAGTTTTTACGCCGTTTCTCGTAACGAATGATGCTAGTAAACAAGCCGGTATTGCATAAATTAAAAAAACAATCCAAACATTGGTCTTCTAGAGACAAACTATCATCTAGAAAAGAGGAAAAAACAGCGGCTTATTTTTTAGAATTTGAGAAATGCAATTTTTTGAAAGGGTTAGAAAACTTATAACATCGGTGTTAAAGGTAAATTCGCTCTTAGAAGAGAATGTTGAAAAATAAATTCATGTTTTAAGACGAAAAACATGTCCTTCATTTAAAGTCAAACAGTCCTCGTCTTCTAAGTTATCAATCAAAGCCTAGTACGCAGATCGCGCTTAATTTTATTTTCCATACAATTTACCTCCCAAGTTAAATTTTAGCTAGGATTTTTAGCTGAGAAGTACGCAGTTCACGCGCTAAATTCAAACTGTCATGTAGTACATTATCAAAAAGTATCTACTTAATTTAGCGCATGAAATTATGTTCAAAACATTCTTTTTTACTGATAAAATTTGGCACTTTAGTGTATTTTTGACTCGAAATATATTAAGACAAAATTGAAAAATGAAATTTACAGAATATTTAAACGAATATTAAAATGAAATTGATTTCCACTTGATGGAAACACTTAAACAAGAAAAAGACAAAAAGTAAATATTGTCCTCCGAGCGAAAAAGAGGTCCTGCTGGTGTAGAAGCGCCTGGGCCTTTTGAATTTAGAATAAAAGGGCCATAGCAATAACGAAGAATTGCATTACAAAACACAAAGATTGGAATTAAAAACATAAATAAGCTGATGAGATATCTTCAACTTCAAAATGTATCCTGCCTTTTTGGCAAACGATTGTAGAAATAGAATGTATTTTAGCGCGATCTGCGTTTCCCTAAAGGGCCCCCGATGATTGGGCAGTTTAACCTAGCTATGTGCATATATGATCATTATTCCTGAGTAAAACTAAAAATAAAAAAGGTTTCCATCTCATTTTAGCAAAATAAAATATAAAAATGAGAATTTTTTTTTAAGTGGCAACCGTGTTTATTTTTTTGTTTTTTATTTACATCTCTTGCTAAAAATTTGCCAGACTTCTTTGTTTTGTTACTTTTTGTTTGTGTTTAAAAATAAAAAAAAAACACAAGGGGTTGATTAGATTCTAATTTATTTTGTTTCCGAAAAATGTTCATGCGATTTTTGTATACAAAGCGCCCGCAGTCATGTCACTGACTGATGACACATTATTAAGACCTGTTAATGAGTACATTGCTCTACACAGTATATTCGTGTGTCACGGCCATGTATGTATATGACAAATAAGTAATAATAACAACAAATTATTTGTGTTACCTGTAAACTGAAAAGTCATCACTTTAATGTCATTTTAAATTTTGATTAATAGGTGCAGATATTTTGTTTGCAAACGAAATAAAAACTTTAAGTCTCTTTTTTGACAGTTTCTTTTTAATTTATATTTTTTTTAATTGATCAGGGTTAGGCAACTTAAAACTTATAACTTCCTATTGCAAATATAAAACCGGGTTTTTGCTTAAATTTAGGTTTTCACATTAAAATTTCTATCAATTTTGTGTGAAACCAAAATCCGATGATAACGAAAATGGTATCATGACAGTTTCGTGTTGTCTCGGATTAAAAAGAAAAACCTAGATATTTTTTTTTTCAAAAATCAAAAATATTTGCAACTAGAACCACAATAGTTATGGATTTTGATTGACAATAAATGATTGATAAACTCATAAATCATAAAATTGCAATCGTTCCTTATCGACGACTTTTTTGTAGTCAGCGTAGTCGCGGCCTGTGGTGAAGTTTTTTTATATAAACAAATTTTGTTGATAAACAAATAAAAACATTTTATGATTATTTAAAGGCATAACGAAACGAGTACAATAAAATTTTAGAAGTAATTGTAAACTTCAACAAAAAAAAAAAACACTAGTGCCCGGCACTAACTTTTTTTACACGAACCAACTCATGAGCTTTTCGACAACAATCTCTGAAATGTTGGTCGCCCTTAAGTCATATTATGTGTCGGCCTACCCACCGTTTTTACCGCAACCGCCTTCCCATACCCCTAAGTCAGCGGAGTAAGTACCGACTACATTCAATTTGTCCCACCTCGTCATCCATTTTCTCCAAGAAAAACATCCAATTGATTACTCCGCCGAGGTATAGATAGTTGGTTCAAAATACGTTACAGCGAATCATCTCCATCGAAACGCTTAAGAGACTGTTGAAGCAAACATCAACAATCATAACCCTGAAATATTCTTTGTGCATTCTTTTGCCAACTCGCTGTGCACTAGCGAGAAATCCAATGAATTAGAGATTTAATATTCAAGTGGAAAGAAAAAGCCTTAGGTAAATGTGCAGAACAAAACCTCGAAAGAAACTACCCAAACCAAAACATTTCCATTATGTCAGATATCCAAGACGTGTTCAAAGCCCTAAATTGGTATGGGAATGCTTTGGGTGGCTAAATGAACTGGGCAAGAATAATAATATCACACCCTTTTGGGTACCGGATCACGTGGGTATATCCATGGTAATGAGGAGGCAGACTGCTTAGACAAAACAGGAACAACAAACCCTACCACAGGGCCTGAGCTCAATTACGGATTCGAAGAAAATGTGATCAAAAACAAGATCAAATCAGAAGATGAGGGAAAAAGATCCAAAATTTGGAAAGAACTCCCAAAACTGAGACAGGTCAAACTATTACTTGGGAACTACAACCAAGAACATTACAAAGTCTGCATAATAATTAACAGGAACAGCCTTAGAATAGTAAGGGTTTTACTCACTGGACACTGCCAATTAAGAAGGCATCTTAGTACTCTTGGCTTAGTGAGCTGAGCTAATTGTAGTGTCTGCAATATAAATGAGGAAACACACCCGAACACGTATACGACAAAAATGTCATGCACACAATATGTATGTATATCTGGTAAATCACCAAATAGAAGAGAGGAATTTATCCTCACTAAAAATACTCCAAATACTTGAGTTCATCAAAAGACTGAATTTGGAGGATGAGCTATAGAATGAGCAATCACACTCAGCTCTAAATAGGGCCTCAATAGATTTAAAGGTCGTAGTGCGAAATTAGTTTTATAATTTATCATATTGCTTGTATCATTTGTGATTACAATTTCTAGTACCTGTCAGTTGCAGTTTTTTTTCGAATGTAAAAACTGTTCCTAACCTAAAGTCAGAAAAGAAAAAAATGTCGTTCAAAATCCCTGCAAAAAAAACTACACATGTATTTTAATTATTTACAGCCACGTAACTCGTAACTAATTGCTTTTTATTACTGACCGGTAGGTATGTACATAATTATATTTACATTTTTAGTTTTCTATCAATAAATTGCAGTAGACTTTAAAACAAGGTAAGTAATGAAATTACATATAAACATGATACCATTGACCTGTGTCTACTTTCTTCAGGTACATACATACATACATTATGTACAATTGTACATATAAATAGAAATTAATAAAAACAAACAATAATAACTGTTTGTCTATTTATCTAGTAGCCAACACATTGGTTTATCCTAACGTTAATTAAGCAACACTTTGTCTACCTATCATTGCAGAAGTTGTTGTTCAGTTGAGAGTATCTACAAAAAGCAAAACAAGAGAAAAAAAAAACTTTAAAATTTATTTCCATATAACATGCAACGTGAATGCACGTTTCACCATCAACCAAACACCTCAACAAATTGAAGATGGTTTCAAAATTTCACTGAAATTCCATGCAATGAAGTGCAATATGCCAAACAAAACAAAGGAGAAGCCATACAAAAAAAACTCGTACCTACTTCAATGTTGGCTGGCTTTGTAGTTTTGTATGATACTGCTGTTCATAGTTGCCATTGTACGTCTTTATTTGAAAATTGCTCCTTTGATTATAATTTTTATATTTTTTTTTATTTTTAAATAAAATAGCAGGGTTCACTTAATCACAGTCTGAGATAATAGAAGTCACTAATGCGAACGACAAGACCCAAGCATTTTTCTAATGGATCCTATCAAATGTACTGTGTGAGCGTCTAAAGCCATTGTGCAAAACTTTAACCGGCAAGTATCAGTGTGCCTTCCGGACTGGCAGACTGACCATAGACCAAATTTTCCCAATGAAGCAAATTCTGGAAAAGACCAACGAATTTTCGAGACTCACCATCTTTTCATCGCCTTCAAGGTCGCATATGAAAGCATTTTTCATTAGAAGCTATATATGGTGATGAGGATGACTGAACTCGGGATCTTTGTTGTGTCGCGTGACATTAGAAAACACACGCTGCAATTAGGAAATACCTCTTCCGAACTTTTCCAAAGGGTTTCGGCAAGAAGATGCGCTATCATGTGAATTCTTCAACCTGGTTCTGGGTCAGATAGTGCTTACATCAGGCGTCAACACTGAAGGCGCGTCGACTACTGAGATATGCGGCCGATATAGAGATTATCGCAGTAAATATTAACTCCACGAATGACACCTTAGTGGAAATCCGGCGAAAAAATACCCAACACAAATGGGCTACTTCATACGTGTATACCTGCTATACGGTACTGAGTGCTGGTCTTTAAGCAAAAAGGGAGAGCAGATACTGGGCTCCTTTGAAATAAAAATTCTTCAATGGATATATGGTCCTGTGTGCGTAGGGGAGCGAGTGGAGGGGAATATAAAACCGCGAACTCTATAAGCTTTACAAATATGTGAATGTTGTCCAGAAATTCAAAACACGTTGATTACTTTAGTCACATCCAAGTCAAGAGAGTTTTCGAATCCCAATCCCCAGGTTCGAGACGACAAGGAAGACCGAACTTCCGTTTTAAAGACTAACCGTTGGATGCTTTCTGGATGCCGAGAAAGCATTTGATAGCGTATAAATTGAAGCCCTTGTCCATAAGCTTCAAATATTCCTTTTACCTCCTTCACTAACAAATATTATTTTTTCTTTTCTTCCTCCTACAAAATTCTACGTTCAACTGGATAACTACAAATCACAGGTAAAGAACATCAAAGCCGGAGTTGCGAAAGCTTGGAAGCTACGCCCTTTCGTCTACAGCCTGATGACATCTGACAAGCCTGCAAAACCTGGATGCTAAAATCTTCTGTATTATGATCAGATGACTCCCTTACATACGCCACATCGATGTTTCCACTGGTAGCTTTACGCAAAGTTGAGTACCACATCGATAGGTTCTAAGCCAGTGTTTCCCAACGTGGGGCCCACCACAGGGGGCAATTTAAAGTAAAGACGCATCAAGCGCAAGGGATTTAAATAATAACAATTACCTATACATAACATAAAAAGTTATTTCTAATTGGAATTTCAGTTCTACATTATACTCGTATGTTTTTAAAATAAACTTACGGCTTACTTAATTTCTATGGACTTCTTCCTTATTTCAGCTATTTAATTTTTGCACTGGACATTTCAGATGTTTGATGTTCAAAATTAGTTTGGTATCTTCATATAATGTTAGGGGGACATGAGGATTTTGGAAAGTTATTGTGGGGCATAGCACACAAAAGGTTGGGAAACACTGCTCTAAGCCTTCTACAAGAAACGGGGCATCCGAATATGTACCTCCAAATCAGAGCTTGTGTGCTTCACGAAACTCAGTAGAGGTATTTTGACCGCAGCCAACTGCAGAGGCCTGGCCTAGTTCTAAAACTTCCAGAAAGATCTACGATAGGCATTCAATTCAACAAGTTGCTGAGGTTCAACCCGCACTCACGCAAATTTAACTGGTCCTTCCACCCACTGATGAGACGCAGAAACGGACCAAGCCAGAAGACAATTATATACTCCTGCGGCCTGTCATCAACTATTCCTTTCCAGTCTGGTTCTACATCTCGAAGACGGCCATGAAGGAATTTAAAAAGTTCAAGAGAAAGCTACTCAGGAAATGCGCTGGAATACAACGGCAATGAATACGACATCACAGGAATCTAAACACGGAAGCGAACATCATCCCCCTGAACTGCTTTCAGCAAAGGAGGACAACATCATCACGGACAACGAGCAAACAGTTTCTACGCTGACACAGGTCAGTACCTATATATCACCGTGGCTAAACGCCAACCCATCCCCCCATCAAAATCCAAACTTGATAACCCCAGGACGGAACGACCCGAGGACGATAAAGTCAATCGACTTTTAGATTTAATTTTGACACGAAACTAATAAATGTTCTCTAGATCAAATAAAAATATTTATGACATCTGTCTTTTCCATTGTATCACAAAAAAGTCCAATAAAAACTATTTCTTTTAAATTGAACTACTCTAGTTAATGATGTTTTTTTACCAAATAGCAAAAGTAGGAATAGAAAATGAAAATCAAAGATTTCGTAGAAAAATGCTCTACCGAAAGAAACCATTATCATTTTGTTGATGTTTTTTTTTTTTTTTGAAAACTTTAGTTCTTTATTATGTCCAACGCACTAACCATTATGGGTTACTACATCATAATAATTTTAACTATATGTAAGACCTCAGGTATTTTAAATGCAATGCACGGTACTAGTTAGAAGAAATAGAAGCAAAGGAAAAGATTTTTGTTGGCACAGTGGATTAAGAATAAGATGTTAATTATCTCATGAAATTCCACGGGTGTTATCCAGTTGAAACTGGGGATGTAATATAGGAAAGAATGCTACCTAGACTGGGGCTCGAACCCACATGCCCAGGTTGGCAGTCAAACACTATCCACTGTGCCATTGCCACTTGCTACTACATATACGTATGTACTACATACACGTTTTTATTTGCAGATTGGAAAAGTGTATTTAACTCCTTGTTGAAAATTGTTCATTGGCAACCCTGAACCTGTCGCAGTGCATTATTAGTACGTGACAAACAAACGAAAGTAGGCACAAACAAGGTAGTCCTTAGTCCAAAACTAACCAGCGACCTACCATACGACTAAAATATTCGGTAGAATTTTAGATTTGTGTTTTACTATTACAGGTCGTTATTCCCATTTTCTATTGTCTTCCAAAAGGTTTTGTTTTTTTTGTTTTGTTTATTTCCGGCAAAATGGATTTCTTATTACGGAAATTCCGCAACTTCCAATCTCATTTGTTTGCCTGTGAGAAAAAAAAATAAAAGGTTCTTTTTTTTCATTCATATGAAAAATTTTACGTATGCAGTTAAATACGCAAAAGGAAATCTAGACCATCAAGGACGGGAAAAGAAGGAAGTTGAAAACTAAAGACAAATAACAAAATATATATACACATTTCTATATCCTTCTATCCCACCTACCAACCACAAGAAGTGAGTAGAATGGTTAAGAAAAGAAAAGGAATGTAGGTAGGTAGGTATGTTATAAAAACAACAAAAATAATAATAAAATAAATAAAAAAAAAAAAACAGAACTTGCTCAACAAAATTTCCGAGTTGATTTCTCGCATGTGTGCTGTGTGGAGATCGCAAAAATGCAGAACACACTTTTTTTTGTTGTATTCTCATAGACAAAGATAACGATGATGGCTTTGAAGAATGTGGCAGCGATGAATCAACTCTCAGAATTTTCTGATGTGTGCTAATAATAGATTTTATAATACGACAGTATTACCAAGTGCAAAAAATTCGCATTGGTAAAATGAAAATGGAACCTACGATTTTCTTTTTGTAGTTTGTTAAAAACAGACCCCCATATTAATAAATGGAGCTAGCGGGGAGTTATGTTTAACTCGTGGATAAGAAGTTAGATTGCAACCACTTACTAGCTGCTAGCTTAACCAAGGAAGGTGGTTTAGAGAAGGATTAACTAAGAAAAGTAAATATAGTAAATTTCGAATTATCCATGCATACACGAGAGCTCGAAAGTTAAAAGTGAGGTTAGCGCTGTTTTTATTAATATGGCTGAGAGAGTTATCCATATCTTGATCTTTCTTGTTCACCGCTTATGTTCATTATGTCAGTTTACTTTTAAATTTGTGTTTTTGTTTGAGGACGCTTTAAAGTATTTTGAAAGCTTTGACGCAAATAAGCCGTAGAAGAGCAGAACTCATGTTTGTATTTTTGCACCGTTATATATGTAGGTACTATGCTTTGACAAAATAATGACTAAGTCTTAGTTTTTTCATTCACTTGATTCAAAGTTAGACTCGAGTTAAATCGCCAAAATTAGAGGGGTAAACTCAAGTTTAATTCAAGTTTAACTCTGAAACTAGGATTATATCGAACTGAAAAATTTGGCCCAAATCCTGTTTCATAAAACGTTTTTATATGTTATGCTATGCATAGTAAAGTAAAGATGTCATTTATTTCAAATAATAAAAACAGTCGCATTTTGTTATGCGGCCAATGTTTAGATAGAGCAAATTTGCAAATGTGTTCCTATTTATTTCTCTGATAGTTAGCTGAAAAACTAAACAAATACAAAATGTGTTTAAATGTCAGTGTCATTAAATTGTGCATACAAAAAAATCTCAAACAATTGATCCCTTACTTGTCTTTGGTACAGGTTTTTCCATTTCTTAACAACGCAAAATCATAAATAAACAATTATGCATACACAAGTGTTAATTTCATCTCTAACAACAAGAATTTCTCATACCTATATCATATTGTTCAGTTAGAAAAGGTGTATCTGTTAGCCACTGTCTTGTGTAAAGATATAAAAATGTGCATAATGTACCTACAGTTTTTGTTCAACTCCCCTAAAAGATGCGTGAAGTTGAACTAAGAAGGAAGAAAATATGAGGTGACCACTACTGCATATGTTTGTGATAACCAAAAAGATATAATGAACGTATTGTGTACTTTAACCCTTATTTAATGATAGAGACCCTTAAATTTTAAAAGGGTGCAGTTAAAATGACAGATCATTAAAACATTCAAGAAAGCTGTTTGAGTACAAGTTTACATGTTTCATTCAAATAGAATGGTTCTTTACTTCCAGTTTATTTTGCCATTGTTGAGCAAAATGGCGACTTTAAAAAGCTTAACTACAAGGCTTTAAGTAGAAGTAACAAATTTTTTTTTTTCAAATGGTATTGCCTTTCGTGGATGAAAACTAAGAACCACAGAATGAATAAATGATATTTGTTTTCGATCTGTCAGAGTTCTTGGATTTAAATAAAAGAAAAGTGAAGAATTTCAGTATAAATCCAAGTATGTAGGTACCGTTTCCAGGGTCACAAAGAAATTTGCGGGAATATATAATATTGTAAAAATATTGGAGTTGAGGGAAACTAAGTTGAGAGAATCAAGTGGAATATTCTAGTTTCAAACCACATGTTCTGGCGCGATATTCCAATTTCCAACGCCTAATAACAGAGAAGATAGAAGGGTATCATTTAAGAAAAGATTAAAAACCAGACAATATCAAATTTTGATTTCTTTTTACAAATGTCAAAAAAGTTTATGTGTATGGTATATCATCATCTGAGTGCCAGAACTAGGCACATTATATTGATTTTTGGCTTTTTAGGTTCTTTAAGCCCGTATGAGTATGACCCTACATTTTGTCTTCATAGGCGAACTATGCCAGTTAAGTTATGTAGAAGACTTATTTATGTTAAAAGTTTGTTTGGTCGACTAAAAACTAACAATAAATAGTACACCCGCATACATTAACAAACATACTCTGATTAATAAAAAAAAAAAAGTGTCGCAGTCAAAATTTTTGATGTGTTATCATTTTGATACTACATGTACATACATATTGTAGCTGAGCTTTTTTATAGTTTAATGGTATATTTGTGGCGGTATACTCGTAGAAATGATCGGAGAGAAATACTCTTCTGAAATAGTTGCCCAGCGATGAACAATTCTGGGAAGTTCTGTGATGTTGCCGACAGGAATTTCCATGTGCGAAAAAACCGAGCTGTGCATCGTGAAAGGATCGGTCAACTCCAATTATTACTTTAACAATATTTTGGAGGGATATGTTGTTGTATTCACAGAAAACTTCTTTCTTGTGCAGGCCATTGCTAGACTATCCTAGGTGCATTACTGAATACTTTCGAGAAGTAAAAATTGGCCTGCGATGAGCTCGGACATGAATCCCATCGAACACATTTGAGACCTTCTGGGAAAAATGATAGCCCTTCAATGGGCTGCGATCTGATCCGATCGAGCAATTTAATTTGGACGGACAAATCGTAACAACTTTTTATCCAGGGTAGGCCGAGGCGAATTAAAGCTTTGTTAGATATTCGGGTGGGGTGGGGGAGATTAATAATAATATTTAACAAGTAAAATGTTAGGTTATTAAGTTTTTGCCCATTTTCCATAGTTTTGATTAATTTCTAAGAAGAACAAGGGTTGTAGGCATAGTTCCCCCGAGATTACACCGCACGTTTTTAAGCTGTTGTTCGGATGTTTACAGCTAAAAAACGTGCGGTGTAATCTCGGGTGAACTAGGCCTAAGGCTTGCCTGATTATAAAAATGTTTTGCGTTTAATGTGCATTCCATAAAAATACGGAAGTGTTTTTACGAGGGATAAAGTAGTAGCCCCTAGCGTAATGGTTAGTGCGTTCGACTGTCAAGCTGGAGGTCTGGGTTCGGTTTTTTTTCATGGCTGCTGCCTCTTGCGAGGAATTGACAAATCCTCCAAGAGTATCACTTGTCACGAATAAGTGCTTCTCGTCTAGCCGTTCGGATTCGGCATAAAATTGTAGGTCCCTTCCATTCCTGTCGACAGGCGCACACAGGAATGGTTGCGAGTTGTTAGTCACTAGGCCCTGGTTCATCACGAGCCGTTGTGCCACCCAATTTATTTATTTATTTTTAAGTTTAAAGTAGATATTGTGAAAGCTATAGCAGGAATTTCTAGATTCCAGTTCATGGACTTGGGGGGCAAAATTGTGGAATGCAAGGAGAATGTGGATTTCCTAAAAAAAGACCGTTAATTCTCATAAATTGTTTAGTTCATTTTATCACACGTGACGTTTTGTGTCCGTACGTGTCACGACCATAAAGAATTGTTAATAAAAAAACACATGTTTTATTTAATTTTCAATTTTGTCATAACGTAGCTTTGGTGTTGATAAGCCTACAATCACTCTTTAGACACTATTACGCCAAGTCTTATAAATTCACTGAAAAATGTAATTTTCGACAAGCGTCTAGGTAGATTTTGGCCGTCTGTACGTGACGTCTCTTTGTTTTTGGTTTATGTCGGAACTAATGAAGCAAATAGTTCAATTGTAAATGGTCGTCGAAGATTAATTATTTCTTCAACAGTTCCAATACATAAGAATTACTTTAAATGTGGGAACATAAAAATATCTTCATAATAAGATCAAAATTTGAGTACGATTTTTCCGTACGTGACCGAGGAATGCACCTTTAGTTTCAGCCTTACGCTTGCCAGATGCATTTAAACTTTTCTCAAATGTATTTTAGAACTTCAAACCTTAAAAATCAGAATTTTTCTCGAAGAAGATTTTGGAGTTCAACCGGGGGTAAGTGTATGTGCAATCTAAAATATTATAAATAAATTGGGATTTGATATGCCCTTCGGCACCCAATATACTAGTCATTGAACTTTAATAAATGGTTAGTATATATAAAAGGAACAAATAAAGATTGTAAAAGGACGATTGTAAATTCAATTGTAATCGTTGAGATCAGACTTGACTGTTTCAGCTTTTATGCGAATCAACACTTGAATCGTCTAAGAAGCAACGTCGTTCATACGACTGAGTTTTACGAAGCAGTCAGACGATCATCGTCTTACGCGATGAGATCCCAGTGCCAAATTTTACCTGAAAAATATAGAACCTAAGGAAAGTAGGATGCAATAATTTTAGAATATACCTATTTAGGAACCTATTCAAGATTTACAGTATCATTACTATGGCAAACTTGACATATAAATAAGTTCCACAAAGTGACAACAAATAAGTGTGATGACGTATTTTAGCTTATGTCAAAATATATACGACCTATATGGTTGCATATACCTATATATATTTTGTCACATTAATATGTACATAACACTTTCATATAACAAGTTTGCCATTTATAAATAAATAACAATACAGGTAATACTGCCTTAAAGATCCTAACTTTTTAAACAGTAAACAAAGTATAAGACCAAAATTGTAGGAGTTCCATAGTAGAAAAACCATTTCATAATATTCTTTTAACTATATGCCTGGAAGTACTCAGGTCTTTTAAATGCAATGCACAACACTATTTAGAAGGATTGAGAATTAGATGTAAATTATCTTATAAACTTCCACGGGTGGCATCCAGTTCAAACTGAGGAATATTGAAAAGAATGCAACCTAGACTGGGGCAGGAACCTACGCGTCCACACATATCTAATGTGCCATTGCCACTCCATTTTAGTTTATTGATTTAAGGGTAACAACACTTAAGTTACTTAAGATAAGATAACTAATAGTAAGGTAACATACATCAAATACCTACACTTTATCATCTAATTTTTCGAATTTATCCATACATTAATTAATGACCTTGAGATGTTCTACCACAACACTCCATACATAAATTACCTACAAAATAAAAAAAAATCTTCTATTCTCGACCTAATTTACTCAATATTACAACTAATACCTTATATACTCTTTTTTGGGTTGTTATGATGTTCATGTAAGAATGTTCTACATTTTAATAAAATAAAAGGAAACCTCATTAAATACAAACCCAGCGACACTTAATGATCCTACAAGAGAGAAGACTAGGTATATGTACGACTCTACTACGCACATTCCAGCTTATAAAAACTTTTGATACCTATCTTGTGCAGTTAAAACATATTTTAGTCATTCTTCTTCAATATCTACCCTCTAAACATTCCGCCCAAGGACATGCCCTAAGAATAATAATAATCGCAGCAAAAATGATTTGAGAGAAAGAAAGAAGAGAACAAAAAACGGCACTCCCCTTTCTGCAGAAGCAGAAAAAGAAGGACCTTGATACCAGTTTCTTCTTATGATGTTTTTTTTTTTTTAAAGTTCAATTTTTCTCAAGATTCCCAAACGAACGCCCTTCATTCGATTTTTAAGGCTCCACTAAACCAAAAAAAGGGCGAAATATTGTGAAACCCACGAAAAAGTTACGACAACGACAAAAGAAGCGCCGATGAAAACGAATTGTGGAATTAATCTGAATTCTTTTTTTTGTCTCGCTTTACGTTGTGGCATCTTTTTCTTGGTTGTTGGTTTGTTGGCCTGGCTGGCTGGCACTGTAACTACAAGAAGGCGATGGAAGAAATTCCCTTATAAGACAAAATGCGTAAAATGAAGACGAGCACCTCGCTGCCCGCCGATGATGATTTTGATGGCGAGAGGCGACACCTCTCGCCATCAAAACCATCGTCGCCTAAAATATTGCCACCACAACCACCGCCACATTTAGCAGCAACGATTGAGACAGCAAAATCAACTACGGATGCGGTGGCGGCGACATAGCCAGCCGCAGTCCACAGCCATGACCCAAAAATATATAATAAAACAAAATTAAAAAAAGAAAATGCAAAGCTGCGAGACATTCACGGATAAATTTGAAATTTCCCAAGACTGCGTCCGTCCGTCCGCGTCCATTCCGTCCGGACACGAATTTCAGTTTTAAAAATAAATCCAAATCTGAATTCGAAATGAATTTTGCAGAAACGAGAGCTTTCCTTCATGCGCTACCG
Source organism: Melangyna quadrimaculata (assembly GCA_949320155.1). NCBI lineage: Eukaryota > Metazoa > Arthropoda > Insecta > Diptera > Syrphidae > Melangyna > Melangyna quadrimaculata. The sequence continues at coordinate 200,794,630 of OX439483.1, read as the reverse complement.
ATTTTTTAATTTATAATATTTGTTCGCATTTTCTTCAGAGATTTCTGTTTTTTTTTTTTTTGTTGGAAGTTTTCTCCCGTCTCGAATGGGTAGCGATGGTTTAAAGGAAAAAAGGTGCGCCCCACGAATTCGGTTTTAATTAATGAACACTTTTCTGTTCAGCTGTGTGCTTAAAGTGGTGCTCTTTTGCGAAAAGAACTTACCTTTGGTTGGGTTTATGCAATAATATCCAAATGCGTCGCCGTTGTTGTCCTAGTATTCGCTGTTTATTTTATTACACACAATTTTCCAAATGCTAAATTTATTATTTTCACGTTTTTCTTTAGAATATACGCATAAATTTTACAATAGAAGCGCACGGAAGGGCAGGTTATCGTTGATTTTCTTTTTATTTGATCGACGACTTTTTTGGAAAGAAGAAAAATATAACTCGACAAAAACACTCACTTCTTCTTTCGTTTTGTTTTAACAAATAAAGGAACAAATAAACAATTTTAATTACATCACTGATTTATAAATAACAATTTATGAATAATATTTTATAGGTTTTTAACAATTACGATTATGTTTTTCGCTCTGAAACAAGAAATATTAAATTTTTTCGATAGCAGGGTGAAGAAAACACCTTACACTTTACACACTACTTGCCGCCATTTTGACAAAGTAAAGTAGATTTATTTTTTTTTATTTTCAAATACATATATATGTTGTGTCAGTTTTGTGGGTAAGGTGAGTTTGTTTGTTTGGTTGTGGTTGAAAGTGAAGGAATTTATGGGACATTTAGAAGTGTGTTTGTTTTTAGATTTGAGAAAATTTAAAATACTGGGATATTTTAAAAAAGAGTTATGTTTGACTTGATATATTTTATAGGCTCGTAATAAATTTATTGGAAGCGATATGTAGATAAAACTTTTTTGCACTTCTTTCACCTTCTTTCCAGTTTTGTGTGTGTGTTCGGTGTCAGTGTGCCGTTCGTTTGATGGTGTGAGTCAATCAATGAAAAATGAAGAGCACAGCAATAAAAAAAATGAAGAAGACAAGGAAAAAATCTCATTGAAAAAACGTTCGGTGTGTACATTTCACACGATTTCTGGACAAAATCTTCTTGGAAAAATCGGGCAATGTAGATCGGTACTATCCAATTTCGTTCATTGATTTCCGACTTAAGTCGGCGGCGGTAATCTATGCGGAAATTCAATTTTCAATGTGGAGAGGGTTTTTACAACAACACCATCATAGCTGCCAGCTGTCAAAATACCCTCTCTATATTGAAATCACGCCCCTATCATAGGCTCAAGTACGACAATGCATTAGGTATAGGAAGAAGCACTCCATATTATGTATACTCAAAGCTAAGCTCAGGTGACGAAAAGCTTGAGTCTAAAGTCCGACCCAGAGTTAAGACAACACTCAACTTCAGCGGAACTACACTTCAAGGTGTGCCAAAACATTATTTGTATGAAATTATTGTGATGCATATCGCACTGTGTTGTGTTAAGGCTCTCCTAAACCATCGCGAAACATTCGGTGCGGCGGCGCACGGAGAATTGGTTTGGGAAAGCCTTTAGTTTGGGAGATTCAGATTATGAAAACCAAAGATGCCCGCATGTATAGATATAGAAGATACCTGCTTGCAAATAAACAATGGAAAATTGTGCATATTGGTATAATTTATGTGTCAGAACAATTTTCGTATGTTTTTTGCAAGAATGTTTCGCTATAGCGAGCATTTTAATTTCTCATTTCTGTACTTTTGTACAAAAGTACGTATGTAGTCAAGCCTAAAGGCTTAACTACATAGGCCTACTTTTGTACAAAAGTACAAAAGTGAGAAATAAATATCTATTCTAAAGACACCTGCTTGCAAAAAAACAATGGAAAATTGTGCATGGTGGTTTAATTTCTGTTTCAGAAAATTGTTGGTATGTTTTTTGTAAGTATGTTTCCTTAGCGAACATTTTAATTTCTCACTTTTGTACTTTTGTACAAAAGTAGGTCTATGTAGTTAAGGCTTAATGGTGGATTTATGGTGGATTTACATGTATCTGCACTTGGTTTCTGCACAAAAAAAGGGATGCCAAATACAAAATGTATATTTGTTAGATAGAGAGAAAAGATCAAAATGCAGAAGAACTTCGTTTCTGCGTTATAGGAAAGTCGCACAATGCAGAAATGAAGACGAACATGTTCATTTCCTTGATGGTTCTCTTTCACTCGCTTGGATTTTTTGTATACATCTGTCCTGCTCTACTTTTCTGCATTTTGCAGATGAAGATACATGTAAATCCACCATTACATGTATATCTGCATCTGCATAATGCAGAAAAGTAGAGAGAGTCAGATATATGTCGAAACCCGAAAGTGGGAAAGAATACACAGGTCGTAACTCTTTTTTATTTCCTATAAACTGCTATAACTTATTGACAGCTACCACAAAGAGTCAAAATTAATTATTTGAATCGTGATTATTTTTCTGTAATTTGATTTTCTTGTTAATTTAATTAGAATTAAGTAAATATTGCTGTGTAACATTGCTTGGAGAACGTGGTCAAAAAATAAGAAGAACTGCAGAATTTATCAGCAACAAATATGTCACAGTTGTGGGACGCCTCAAACTTAACTTTGTCCCATTGTGCTCCAAAAATCTGGAGTATTGTCATAGGAAACATTACAAAAGAGTTCGGCCTCCAAAACTTTCCAGTATCCACCAACTAAATCTAATAAGAAACTCGCTGCAGTAGGCCAAATATAATGTCGAAGTCATAAGTCTTGTGCTGGGTCTGTGTCATAAGGAACAATTCCCTGGAGACATCGTTCTAACAAACAAACAAAAAATAGTTAAATTGATTCTTGTAAGTATAAGTGATCTAAGAGGAGTCATTGCAACAACACTTAACAACAACACAATTTTCAAATTGTTCTCATGCTGCTGGAGGACAATGGATGCTAGCGAGAATATCAAACTAAATCGTAGTTCCATAAGAAGGAAACGCTCACCTAATACATCTTCTTCGTTAACTGAATAATTTCAATAAAGAATATCTCAATATAGAGCACTGGAAGAAGAACGACAATGACGAGCAAGCCTTTTTTTTTGCAGATTATATAGGACCTCTTTTATAAAAATTTGAATCGAATTGGGTGGCTTGGGAATGTTGAGTATTGTTCACGTGCTCATTCCGCAATCTGAATTGAGATGGTCCAAACAAACCGACGTTGGTATCACATATTTCTGATCAGGTTTGTATTTTTCCAATTTAAATCCAAAGAAATTCTTGCTTATTCGTTGGTTTTTTAAGGTGTGTCTCACGATGCGGATCAATTGATTCCTAATCTCTATCGATAGATTCAACCGTGGGCAAGTGAATGCATCGATTCGCAGCGTGTGTGGGCCGAATATGCTCTTAAGAGACTGGAAGGTAATGCTCAGAATCGTCGTTTAACGTTAGAAGACTTGAAAGACAGTTGGGATCTTGGTATTTCTAAAATCAATACTCTCTCCCGAAAAAATAGGCACACTGGCATATTATAAGGGCTTTGTTGTTTTTTTTCTTTTTAAGTTTCTATTATAAATGTTTTTCTTTTATAAAAGCTTCGAAAATCTAAATACATTTCAAAAACAATAGAAACAAAAATAAAATAATTAAAAGTGAAAATAATACAGAAATGCATTTTCAGAAGAGACTTCTTTTGTTTCCTCGAGAATTTTCTGTTTTTAGTGTTGATTTGAAATAATGCTGTATGCCAGCAAGCAAGTAGTATGTGTGTGTGATTTTATGTAATAAATAAAAACAAAAATAATATAACTTCTATTGTTTAGGTTTTGTCTTTCTTTATTTCATTTTATGAAGTTAATCATAAAAGATAGAAATTAGTGTTCAATTAATTAATACAAATACAAACGTATGTGACACTTGAAGTTGTTCCTTGAGGAACGCTTGGATTAAGTGGTCCTTTAATAATCAAATCAAGCAAAGATGGAATGATTTTAGATTGTTGCTGTTGTGTTTGATTAGGCTGCTGGAGTTGTTGCTGCTCTTGTGCATGATCACTATTTCTTATTCCGGCTTGTGTATGGACAGCGGATTGAGTATCTATTGTTGGTGGTGTCATAGTATTTTCAATACCATGTTCTTGGCAAATTTTATAATACGTTGTCATCATCAAATTTAGGAAATTTTCACGACTGATTATCCGAAAAGTTACAAGAATCTCTTTGGGGATGTTTGAGTTAAACATTTCGCAGTTGATCGGATAATGGTTTGCCATGTGCAAACTTTCATGCTGCCCTATAAACACATACTCCATACCAAGGTAGTAAAAGATACTTACAGGAGAAATCCGAGTGCATACGAACATTTACTTTTTTAGCACAACATTCAATCAAATAGAACTGGCAGAGTTCAAGCTTACGTGGCTGCTGTGGATGACGATCTTGATATTTGTCTCCCTGTAATTAGAATAATAAGTTAAGAACACATTTTATGATGTTTAAGCAAGAGGATACTAACACCACTCGGGTCATCGTAGTTCTGTCGATTTCTCTTTTCAGAACGTCGTTCATCATCTCGCCGGGTTCGTTCCTTACGTTTCGATGCGAACTTGACGATCTACCTGCATTGGAATCTTTTCTACGTTACGAGGAGTATTGTTGGTAGTTTGGAGCCGAATCATATGAAGTAAATGAATCATCGGAATCATAAGTATCCTTTTTGGACGATGCACTAGGTTCCAATGGCGGAAGAATTGGTAACATTCCAGCTGGTGGTGGACTACCGCCAATAACAAAAAGCATTTCATAGTCATCGAACTCTTTTTCAATAGCTGCTGCTTTTGTTCGATGTTTCTGTTAAGTTTAAGTACAGCATAAAAATAAAAAAAAAATACCCTAGATCAATTCAACTTAAGACACAAATGTTTACCGATTTACAATTCACAAGACATATTTGATGGAAATTTGACTACAAAGCCAATTAATGGAGCAATTTTCAATTGGTCAGCTTTTCTTGAAGATCATTCACACATTGCTGTGGGCTGGACAGAAACGATTGGGTCAATTGGCCAAGTGGAAGACTGCTGAAGTATAGCAGCTTTGATTCGATCATTGCCGGTAGAGGCACAACTAAAGCAGAAAATAATTGTAAGAAAGGGAATGTTGGATCCGTTGGAAGTGCATTTGTTGGATTTCCCCAACATTTTAATCAGGGGTGCCGAACTGCAGTTACCTGACGAACATGACGAACATGTTCGTCTTTAACCATAATCTGACTTGTGCATTTCAAAAATTTCCTATGATGCAGAAACGAACTTCTTCTGCATTTTGATCTTTCCTCTCTATCTAACAAGTATACATTTTTTATTTGGCATCCCTTTTTTGTGCAGAAACCAAATGCAGATACATGTAAATCCAACAAATAGCCTTAACTACATAGACCTACTTTTGTACAAAGAAACGTGCTTGCAAAAAAACATACGAAAATTGTTCTGACACATAAATTAAACCACCATGCACGATTTTCCATTGTTTTTTTGCAAGCAGGTGCCTTCAGAATAGATATTTATTTCTCACTTTTGTACAAAAGTAGGCCTATGTAGTTAAGCCTTAAAGCGTTATGAAACTAGGCATAAGAAGTGAAAGTATACCCTAAAGACCTTTTTTAAATTCCCAATTAGGACTTTTTCTACACAGATCAGCTGATTTTGACAGCTGACATAACCACAAAAACTAGCCAGTCTTCCATGTTTTATGTGAAATTATAAAAATCTTCTTTATAAAAAACCAAATAAAAATTGTACGTATTCAATATAATGAACAAAAACAATAACTTTTTTATTGTATGAACAACCAGGCTCAATCTGACGAACCGCGGAGTCAAGCAATGCGTTTAGGAGCAATACTTTACGTTTACAAAGGTGAATGGGGCCTTCCATCAATTGACTTCGAATGTCTTAGGGTACTGGTAAGAAGAAAAAAAAAAATACATTATTACAACCGGAACAATATATTGCATCACAGCGCTAATCTCTTGCGAATTTATTTTTCGTTCCAATCAAAAGTGCCTAATCAAATTCACAAGATGTCCAGTCAAAATCGAAACAAACAGCAATCCACTGAGGTCAGGTGGTGGCAAACTACCATATTTACAAATTGGAAATCAAAAAATTGTCGGATACCGGCAAATCAAGGAATTGCTTGACAAAGAGGTTCAATAACATTTTGCCTATAAATAGATCGAATTAAATAGTTTCTTTTCTTTTTTTTTACTTTTAAAACAGGGCTATCCAATTGATGTTAATTTGACTGCAAGACAAAAATTTTTATCCGTTGCACACACCAACTATGTGTTCAACAATCTGCATGCCTATTTTAATTATTTTATGTTTGGTGAAGCAAATAATATTGATTGTACACGAGCTTTGTACGCTAAAAGGACGCCATTTCCGTTTAACTTTTATTTCCCAGGAAAATATCATAAAGAAGCACACAGCATTGTAAGCATTTTGGGAGGATTCGATTTTAATGATAAGGTGGATGTCCATGAAACCGATTACGTGAGTGCTTACAATATCAAAATATTTATGCTTTTCTTTTACCCAGAAGCTTTTTACTTAGTTCTAGGTAGTAGTTTTTTAAAGATTATTTAAATAAATTATTTTAATATAACTAGTATATAAAGAACCCCTTAGCGTAATGGTTAGTGTAATGGACTGTCACGTTTGAGGTTTGGGTTTACTTCCCAGCCTCGTCACCTAAAAACCTAAACATTTTCGTTCGGGGCTACTGCCTCTTGCGAGGAATTGACAAATCCTCCAAGAGTATCACTCGTCATGAATGAGTGCTTCCCGTCTAGCCTTAGAGATTCGGAATAAAATTGTAGGTCCCTTCCATTCCTGTCGACACGCGCACGCGCAGGAATGTTTTCGAGTTGTTAGTCACAAGGGCCTGATTCTTCATGAGCCGAGCCAATTTATTTTTTTATTTGTTTAGTCAATCCAGACGCCGTAATTCGATTACCCAAAATTGAAACCTAAAAACTAGAGTCCAAGGAATAGAGAATACAAAAAACGACTTGCGCATTGAAGAAAACCAAAATCAATGCCTGTACGAATACGAAGGTACTTAAGAACAATAAGTCTCGCTTACTGCTACACGCATAAATTCTCAGGAACTGACCTCCGACGATCTTTAATGTCGATTTCTTTTCAACTATTGGAGATCAAATCTTTTTTTTGTTGTAAGGAACTCGAAAACAAAATAAACTTTTTTCTGTGATTGTATGTGTGTGCAATTTGACAGGCCCGAACGCACAATTCTTTAATTTATTTTTTGAAATTGGAAAATTGTAATTCTATCTACATATAGTAAATTGTATTTTATTTTATTTTACTCTATTTTATTTACTGAAGAACGTGAACTTTATACTTTTACACCACGGATATATAATTTAATTGAACAAATTGGATAAAAAGCCAAACGTAAAGAATAGCCAGAGAAATGTCAAATATTCCTAGTGTGTGTGCAAGTCGGTGTAAATCTTTCACAGATCACAGATTTGATTTTTTTGTTGAAAGGAAATCTACATAATATATGTTCCTCATCACTAGGTATAAACTAATATTACTTTGCGACTAAGACAGTGCAATGACTGGAAAAGGGGCCGTTTTGGTCATAGAACGTTTATGAACTTTACGGACATAGGCGGCCATCAAAGCCATCTACTCAGTTGTCATAAAGTCAAAACTGGTGGAATGTTGTCGCAAAGAGTTGAGATTATTAAGCGCAACAAACACAGTTACCCTACGCTGGGTACCAGGACATTGGAATGAGAAGGCGGACGAATTGGCGAAATACGGGTCATCCACTGATCCGAGCCAAACTGAATCGTCAGTACTTATGCCACTGGTGTTAGAAAAGATCAGAATTCACCAGAGTTTCCTCGAAGCCGCATATCTAGCCTAGCTAGATATTTTGTGATAGTTAAGGGTTCCGATTTATGTGTACAAAAATCAGCGCCAACTTAATTGTCCTGCTTTGACCACATCAATGATGCAAACATTGCTCGTTGCACTTAGTTAAAATCATGCTTCTAGCCAAAACTATAAGACTGATTTAGGTCGAATTTTAGAATTTCGTCTTCAAATACTCAGTATTTGATTGCAAATTTTTAACACAATCGCACCATTTCTTACCTGTTTCTTGTGTGCTTCCAAATTACTCAGTTTTTAATATTTTTTTTTAGTTTGTGGTTAGATAGCAACAAAAATATATCATGGATGAATTTAAAACTTATGTGGTCACTCCTACGATCCATCAGTGATAACATAGTTAAAAATAAAATCGCAGTGTTATAAAAATAACACTCAAAAACAACATACCAATAAATTCGCCATTTTGAAACCCGTTTTTCGGGGTGTTCCCACGGACCGATTTTGTCCGATTTTGGATATGTTGTTCAGTAGTGGTTACTGATCAAAATTCAATTAAAAAAGCTTCTGTTGCAATTTTGCCCACTTTAATTCACTAATTGCCTGGACTAAGCAGCAAAAGTACGCAGAAATCAAATCGACAGGAAAACAAGTAATGGGTGGGCCATCTAGGGATTTATTTTTGAATCATATGTTATTTTTACACTGATAGCTGTTTCCAAACGAAATCTTGACGGGAAGTCAGTATTATACCTCCAAGTCGCTTCACGCTTGACAACATTGGGAAATATTGAAAACTTATATCCAAAGTGAGTGTCATGGGAAAATCGTCTTTTCTGAAGAGGCACAATTTCATCTCGGCGGCTTCGTAAACAAACAAAATTGCCGCACCTGGGGCTCGGAAAAACTGCACACGTTACTGTCGGGAAGCCAAAGCATCCATAGAGAGTGACAGTTTGTTGCGGATTGTGGAGTGGTGGCATCATTGGTCCATTTTTCTTCGAAAACGAGGCTGGGAACAACGTTTCGGTCAACAATGGTCGTTACAGAGCCATGTTGACCGACTTTTTTTACGAAAATCAAAGACATGTATTTGGACAACCTTTGGTTCATGCAGGATATAGTGCGCCATTCCACACAGCCCATACCACAATCGATCTTTTGCGCACCAAATTCCAAAATCGTGTTATCAGCCGTCTTTGCACTTACATTGAGGAAACCGAAAAGCTTTCAGTCCTCGGTATGTGTGTCACAGACCACCTTTTATGGAACGACCACATATTTGACATCGCCAAAAATGCTGCTAAGTGTTTAGGTTTTCTCCGTGGATGCAAGAAATTTGTCTCCCCTTCTGATCTGGCTGTGATCTACAAAGCCTTTATTCGTCCAAAACTTGAGTATAACTCTCACATTTGGGCGGGTGCTCCAATAACCCACTTGAGTTTATTGGATAGAATTGAAAAGAGAGCTCTTAAAATGATAGGTGAAAGAACTATAACGGAAACATTCTCATCTCTTGAGCACCGTCGAAATGTTTCATGTCTTTCGTTATTTTACCGTTATTTCCATAAACAATGCTCTATTGAAATGGCCAGTTGCATTCCTCCCCTTAAACAATTCAACCGTAATACTCGGGCTTCTAGGAATGCCCATCAGTTTACCCTTGAGCCCAATTTCGGACGTACTGTTAAGTACAGAGATTCTTTCTTTAGTCGCACTACTCGAATGTGGAATGCTCTACCCAGCTCAATTTTCCCCTCCCATTGTGATCTACAGACGTTCAAAACCAATGTGCATCGGTATCTCCTTTTAAATCCCCTCCAATCTACCTAACCGCTCGTGCTGTGTATATCATCTTAAGGGTAGTCACAACCCTTTTTGCACGCGCTTAATAAAAAAAAAAAAAAAAAAATTAAAAACTATTTCAACATTTTTTAACTGATTTGTAAATGAAGATCTATCATAACGAAGGACTTGATTTTTCTCATATCGTATTCTGTTATAATAGTTTCATGATTTCCGATTTAAAGTTTTTTGTTGGGTTTGGCTTTGGCGGGCGTGGAGTCAATAATAACGTAATCGATTAAAGTACGTGTTGTTCTAGTGATTCTGGTTGGTTCCTGCACGATTTGATGGCTCATACTTTCAATTTCTATCGTTTTTTTTTCATCTCTTTCGTATCCATCCAATCAATACTAGAATCTCCTGCTATTATAAAATTCCGATTGAGATCAACAAGTTCTTCTATCCAAACTTTAAACTTGTCACAAAACGTTCTACACGATGAGTTTGGTGACCGGTATACTGATGCAAGGTACAAAGATTGGTCATTATTCGTTATTTTTATTAGGAGCCAGTAAATATGCTCAGGAATGTTCTTTTCTTCTTTTATAATTTGTACTACAAAATGGTTTTTTACATATATACATAATCCACCTGTATGTCGTGATTCACTATTGCGTCGGAGTATCTGATAACCTTCAATTTGAATCTCACTGTCTTCGAAGTTGTCGGTGATGTGTGTGTTCAGCCTCATTTAAGTTTTCTGTAAAATGGTTTACGTAGAATGGATTATAATGTCATTCAATAAGTAAGAGCAAATCAAGATTTAAACATTCAAAATTAATTGCGCAAGCCACCCCAGATAATACTTCGAAACGAGTGGATAGAGTGACCGCAAGGAAATGCAAGTGCGACCCTTCTGAGTCATTTCGCACCGTTGTTCAATTTCTTATCAAACGACTAACGGAGTTGTGATTTAATTTTTTTTTTGGTGGGAGCATATTTCTCTTATAGTTATAACACTTTTGGGAGTTTGTTTCTGCTGGAGGATCTATACTTTTCAACTCTACTTTGTTGTCTCGGAGTTGTATTTTGTGTGTTCTTGTTTTTTTAATGGGTTGAGATTTTCGTTTTTTTTTTTTGATTTGATTTGATTCTTTATTTAGCTTCCGCAATTTTTAACAATTTTTAATTTAAAACTAAGGACAAGATTTTTATTGTTCTCCACATCGTTTTTTTATCCGTCGATTGATCAATCTTTCTAGCAATGAAATTTTGCCCTAGCGAGGTATCCGTCAGAGCGGAACATTCTCCGCAACGCATACTCCGTGTGAGATTCAAATTACAATCGAGGTGTCCGATTCGGAAAAATACAAAATGCGACAACGCATTGCGACAAATTTAAGATTCTAATAGAGATTTACAAAAATATATCGATATATCGATGTTCTTCCGATATTTTTGTATATAAAACAAGAGAGATACTTAAAATTATGAAATTTCGCTGGGAAGGGATGAATACCATAGTACATATCAAGTATGTATGCGAATATGAGCGAAATGTGTACGCCGGCTTCAACTAGAAAACAAAATTTAGTGGTATATCGAATCGGTATATATCGCTGTTTTCGGTAAATATCGATATTTTTTTACGCAACAGCAATCTCTATGTTTTAACAGATGCTCATGCAATAAGCACAGTTGTTTTCAAAAAAGAATTCAAAAATAAATGCTAAATCCTTGAACTAACTAACGAAGAATAACACGAAAGTATGGATGGTCTAGCTTTAAAAATATATAGGTGCATAAATAAACATAACATTTTTATAATTTAATTTCGTCCGCCTCAATACCTTTTCCAACCACCAGCATATCTTTGCTGTGGTTCTAATTTGTTAAAATGGTCAGTTTGATGTAGGTTCGTGCTATAGGTATCTTGCATAAATTTATGAGAGCTTTTTTTGTTTGGTGCTTGTTTATTCGCTCACTCTTATCCTGGAAACGTATGTTAATTCAAGCAACAAGTACAAAAAGTTTCTTTCTTTAGTTATACATACTTTATTTTATTTATTATATTTTTCTTACAATTCACTGAAAATCGTAAACAAATTCCGCGAACAATTTCTGTCGGAGGAATTCGGAACAATATTTTAAAATGTTCATCCAAAAACGCATTACATCGCATGTGAACGCAGAACGCCAAGCTGCATCAAAGAATGTTGGAAAATGTTCCGAACAGCTCTTTGGAAGAATACCTCGAAGCCTTCCGATCTGTTCCGACGGATACCTCGCTAGGGCCGATTATGTTTTGCTATTTGAAGTTCATTCACGTACCTGTTTCTATAGAGTCTAAACATACTCCAGTCACCGGTGCTATTTGTCCAGACAGCTCTTTGATGCAGTTGGATTTTCATTTGCTTCATATTAGACAAATGATGACTAAACCAATCAAAACTACCATTTATTCCATTAATTGATCTTGAAATTATCATTTCTCCCAAACTATGTTTTAATTTCATACCGAAAGATTTAACTGTTTCATTAAAATTATTCCAACTTAGATTTGTTATCTCATTATCAATAAGCTCACTACGGAAAACGTTTTCTTTAAATGCCAATGTCCGAATAACTTTTTTAGAAGATATTTTATTCATACAAATTGTTTCCATAAGGATTTCTACAGATTTGTGGTCACTAATTTTAAATTCTTTTTTCACTTTTGCCTTTATGTTTTCATTATTTGTTATTTCATAGTCTCTATAAAAGTAGCCGAGTTTTGTGTAATTCTTGTTGGTTCAGTCACTATTTGTTTAAATGAGATGTCCGATATACTTTCGAAAAGTTTTTTTCTGTAAGTCCCATAAACAAACCAATCGATGTTAAAATCACCCATTATAATAACATCTGCATTCTGCAAATGAAGAACACAAATCTTCTATTTTGTCTCCAAAGAAATCACAAAAAATTTGTTCGGGTGAGTTTTGTTTATGGGGTGATCTATAAACTGGAACTAAAACCATATTTATATTGTTTCAAGCTCACTTTTATTACTAGCCACTAAATCATTTTACCAATTGCCATTTTACAAATTTCTTCGACTTGCTATTCTGGTTTAAAAAAAAAATAGAACACCACCAGTATCACTAGAAACACTATCGGATCTAACAATTTTATAATTGAGTAGCTTTTACTCAGAGTCATCGATATCCGTTGTTAAATGAGTTTCAGTGGCTATCACTTCTAGTTGAGTTAAATTTGTTCTATTTCCCCCGATATTTAAACAAAAACACTTAACAGATGATGTTAATTGCTAATAAATTATTCTTTCATTTTCAATTTTTAATTTACGTTGAAGCGTACGACAGCAGTTGTCTCTGCAATCATGATTAACGTCAATGTCATTTAAATTAAGTTTATCTTTTGCCTTTTGGCAATTAACACACTTTCTATTTTCATTAAGACAATCTTTAAACGAATGTCCTTCATCTCCGCATTTTGCACACACCTGGGCAGGTGACAAATTTGTCAGAAAAATACAATGACAAATATGTTATGACTGTTTTGTCATTGTCATATACTGACATATTTGTCGTGATAATTTTGTTATTGTCATACTTATCTTACTGACAATTTGTCGTGACAATGGGTACGTTAGAGTAATTCCTCTTTTTAGGATGCTGTAAACGTGCACCAATGTTCGATAAAATATATTCCGCGGCTGTTTTTTCGATACGAATTTTTTTTTAAATTGTAGGCGATTTAACGATTCGAAATCATTATTTATTCTCTGTTTAAAATTCAGAGGGCGCCGGCGACGTATTATACGGATACCCAACTGAGAATCGTCATCACTTTCACTTTCACTTAAAAATATATCGTTTATCATTTTATGTGTTTTCATTTTCACTGTCAACACTTGACCGTAACTGAGTTTCCTATCGCAATTGTCAATTAAATACTGACAAATATGTAAATTGTATTTATTTTTTTCATTTCATAAAACAATTGTCAGTACAAATTTGTCGGATAATTCCTGAGAATTGTGGAAAAATACTTGACATTTCATTGTCATGACAATTTCTTTATGAAACGAAAAGATGACAATTGTCGGATATTTTCCGACAATTCTACAAAATTGTCAAATTGTTTATGGAACAGATTTTGACAGTTGTCAAGTTGTAAATTAACAAATTGTCACCTATCGCAATTGTCAATGTTTATGAAATAAGCCACTGGCAACTTTCTTTACAGTGAGTAGATGTATGATTGAATCCTCAACAATTAGAACATCTAAGTACAGACAAGCTTTCATAGACGGAGTACCTATCCCACCCAATATTTAATTTTCCTAAATTTATCACACTTTCATAGCTTTTACCGTCTTATTCAATTAGTACATTATAATATAAATCCTCTTGTTTTCAAATGATTTATACACTGATGCACTTGACATTGTCACACATAACTTTAGTAATATACGTGGGACCCGATCAAATTTCTTTTTTGCTTACATTACCAAATTCAAGCCAACTGTCCTGGCTCTAAGCGAAACCCGAATCGGCCCAAACTCTGATCCCGCAGATAAAAAAAATAAATCGGGTGGCACAACGGCTCATGAAGAACCAGGGCCTAGTGACTAACAACTCGCAACCATTCCTGTGTGCGCCTTTCGACAGGAATGGAAGGGACCTACAATTTTATGCCGAATCCGAACGGCTAGACGAGAAGCACTTATTCGTGACAAGTGATACTCTTGTAGGATTTGTCAATTCCTCGCAAGAGGCAGTAGCCCTGAAAAAAAACTTTTTAGTTTTTAGGTGACCCCGCAGAGCTTCACCTATATATCTGGAAACAGTTGTACCATTGTTTTTTCCCATCACGGTTTTGCTGTATATATTCGGAATGATATTACCTTCCAGCTTCTTTAACAATATAGCAACTGCCCTAACTCAACCTATACCTATTTTGAATCATTGTCGGGCTCTATTTCCCGAATTGTTTTTTAAATAGCCTCTCACTGAAATCGTCATTGCGGGCGATTTTAATATCCAAAATTCCTCATGGCTTCGTTTTTATGGACAAACAACACCCTGGGGAAGGTACTTTGAGATCACCATCACCATGAGATAACCATCTTCTAATCCATTAAACTGTTTTGCTGACGACAGTACCCTCAGCTTTTCATATTCGTTTCTTGATTCACATCCATGTCCTTCCGATGTGGGACTTGAACGGCAGCGTATGATAGGCTCATTAAATTCTGATCTCGACAGTATTGTCCAGGGGGAATAAAAAACCGTGTAGAATTTAATGCTTCTAAAACTCAATGCTGTCTCCTGTCGTTAAAGCGGAACCCACCCCCAATGCTGCTATCCATGAGCGGCACTTGCATAGAGGAAACTGAACAGCTTTCAGTCCTCGGTATGTGCGTCACAGACCACCTTTTGTGGAATGACCACATATTTGACATCGCCAAAAATGCTGCTGGGTGTTTAGGTTTTCTCCGTCGATGCAAGAAATTTTTCTCCCCCTCTGATCTGGCTGTGATCTACAAAGCCTTTATGTGTCCAAAACTTGAGTACAACTCCCATATTTGTGCAGGTGCTCCAATAACCCAATTGAGTATATTGGATAGAATTCAAAAGAGAGCTCTTAAAATGATAGGTGAAAGAACTATAACGGAAACGTTTACATCTCTGGAGCACCGTCGAAATGTTTCATGCCTTTCGTTGTTTTACCGTTGTTTTAACAAACATTGCTCTAGTGAAATAGCCAGTTGCATTCCTCCCCTTAAACAATTCAACCGTAATACTTGCGCTTTTAGGAATGCCCATCAGTTTACCCTTTAGCCCAACTTCGGACGTACTGTTAAGTACAGAGATTCTTTCTTTAGGCGCACTACACGAATGTGGAATGCTCTACCCAGCTCTATCTTCCCCTCCCATTGTGATCTACAGACATTCAAAACCAATGTACATCGGTTTCTCCTTTCAAATCCCCTCCAACCTACCTAATCGCTCTTGCTGTGTTTTTCACTTTAAGGGTATTCACAACCCCTTTAGCGCGCGCTAAATATATAAAAAAAAAAATCTTACCCAGTTAGTCGATGAGCCCACCAGAATTCCTTACATTGCAGGTCAAAATGCTAACACCCTCGACCTGTTTCTTACCCCCCACCCTGAAAAATACTCTATCTATGTATGTCTCCTTTAGGGAAATCCGATCACTCCGTCATTTCATCCAATTTTATATGCACCAACCCTAAGACAAATGAAAAAATTTTATAAGAACCGTTTGGCTGTATGAGAAAGCAAATTGGGATGACCTTAACATCTTTTAACATTTTTTGTATGATATTGAAATTCTTACTTTTTTTGAGTTGTTAATAAATTCAAGTTTTTGAAATGACTATGTTGGAATTAAGTCTCAAAACTTTTTTATGTTTGGCTTATTGTCCCTACTTATGTATATATATATGTTTTAAACGTCTTTTAAGTTTTAATATAAAGCCATAAATAAATGTATTATTATGTTTCAGCTCGTCGCGAATGCCAAAAAGTGTGTGAATATGCTCGCCAAAAAACTGGGCAAAAAAGTTTGGTTCTTTGGTGATTTCTATAGCGAATTCGATGCTATAGTCTATGCTTACCTATCGGTTTTATATAGCATTTCACTGCCAAATAACCCGCTTCAATATCACATTAAAAGCTGCCAGAATCTGGTGAATTTCATCAATCGAATATCGAAAGATGTCTTCAAACAGGAAACATTTAACTCAGTGAAAACAGCAAAAGGTATCACAAATGATCCCATGCTGACGCCAACAGAACGTGATTTCTTAGAATCAGAAAAAAAGACAAAAATTATTGCAGCTACAGTAGCTGTAATTGCAATGGGCACATTTGCAGCGTGGAAAGGTTTTTATCAAAGCGTAAGTTACTTAATTAAGTTGTATATTCAAATCTAATTCTAATCTATTCGAGTAACTTTTTCAGATTGTCCAATCAAATAATTACTACGATGCCTATGATTATGGCGATGACGATGATGACACCGAAGGAGAATGAAAAAAGTTATGCCTCCAGTATGCCTATGAAACTTCCTCATACAATCGATGCGACCTAGTATACCGTTAGTCTATGTAACTCAAAACGTTATTAAATTTCCAAAGTATTTTAAATTCAAAAACAAAAATGAGCTTGTCCACGATCACGTTGAATGTTTATTTGAAAATTAATACAAAATTTTGTCCTTTGCAAAGATAGTTATTGAAATCATTCGTAAGCTGTAATACAATACCTTTTATCTAGATCTTTAAAATAAACAAAAAACTAATACTACTGGTGACCCAGTTATTGATATTGTCTTAAAATATTGTTTTGGAAAGTACCAACAACTATTTTTACGTGATAAAGGCATAGAACGATATATCTTCATGGTATTCGTATTTTATTATCAGAATGATTCAAATAGAAATTGCTCATCAAAAAACATGCACTAAAACAACATTGCGAGATCCTGATATATATCGCGATCAAATTTCATGATCCAAACATGTGTTGTTACTCTGGCGGGTAAGAGGTCTCCCATAACCGAAAACCGATGATTAGGGTAGAAAATACTACAGCCACGTGTAAAATAAACAAACAAGGAAATAAGAGAATGGTATACAACGCTATTGTCACTTTGATTCTTTCAATCATGGCGCTGATCTAGGTATACTGATTTATTTTCGTGGGATGATCTTAACGGAGAATAGGCGATAGTAAGACACGACTGTTTAGTCTAACAGCAAGCAGTACATTTTGGGAGTGGATGCATAACCAAAATATGACTTGTATCGATTCCGAAAACAAAAGTAAGCCAGGTGTTTTTTCAGTCTTTGGTGGGGGTCAGGGGGTTTAAAATAGAGATTTTTCTAGCTTTGTACCAGGGGATTATTCACTCTCTTGAACAAAAAGTATGAAAATTACAAATTAATGAGATATTTCTGCATCAAGGATCAATGAGCTCATTACCGCTCAAGATCTCAAAAGTACTATCTCAAGAGTCAAGACCTTCCCCGATCTCAAGGCCGTTCGATATCTCAAGGCCGTTCCAAATCTCAAGACCGTTGAAGACCTCAAGACGGTTAAAGATCTCAAGATATCATTACCACTATCTCAAACCTTTCAAGGCCATTCAAAATCTCAAGACCTCAGGACCATTCATGATCTCAATATCTCATGGCCTTTCGATCAAGGTCGATCAAAATCTCAAGACCTTAGGACCATTCATGTTCTGAAGACTTGAAGACCACAAGATCGTTCAAGATTTCAAGACCGTACAATATCTCAAGACCGCTCAAGACCTCAAAATTTTTTAAGAAATCATGCCCGTTCAATATCTGAAGACCACAATCTCAAGATCTCAAGGCCGTTCAAAATCTCAAGACCCTACGGCCATTCATAATCTCAAGACTTCGAGAACTCAATGCCGTTCAAATCTCAAGACCGTTCAAAATCTTAACACCTCAAGACCGCTGAAGATCTCCGGACTATTCATGATCTCAAGACATCGACACCTCAAGGCCGTTAGAGATCTCAAGACCGTTCAATATCTCAAGACTTCATGACCGTTCAAGATCTCGAGACCACTATCTAACTCAATGCCGTTCAAAAACTGAAGGTCGTTCAAAATCTCAAAACCTCAGGACCATTCAAAATATCAATAAATCAAGGCCATTCAAGATCTCAAGACCGTTCGATATCTCAGAACCATTCAATATCTCCATGTCCATGTTTATAAAGTTTGGATGACTTTGGATGCCTACAGTTCCACAAATATGGCTTGGAAGGCCTTGATGTTATTAAAGTCTTAATGAATTCTTTGAGAGCTATCCATAGCTGAAAACTAGAACATTGTATGGGGTCTCCTTTCAAAGATATTTTGATTCAAAGTAAATCTGTGTTTTCAACCCAAATACTAAAAGTCTTTATATGGCCATAACTTTCCAAATAAGGCTCGTAAGGGATTGCGGTTGACGTTGTGAATAGTGAACGGACAGGCCTTTGCATTCAAAATTCAACTTTTTTTTCAACCGATTTTCGTGCTTTGCCACTTTTTGCACTCATCAATCTCCTTTTTGTGATGCTGAGCTTTAATCCAATTTTATTTGAAAAACTTTTTATGCACGCATAAAAAGTTTTTCAAATAAAATTGGATTAAAACTCAGCACCACAAAAAGGAGACTGATGAGTGCCAAAAGTGGCAAAGCACGAAAAAGCTATATCTCCAGCCAAACAATTGCTGGTAGCGCCTTTAAGTTGATGTTTTTGTTCAAAAATTCGATGAAATTGACGGAATAAAGAATGGTCAAGCCTAATAAGCTGACATTCTAGTACGAATAGTACAATAATAACAATAATAAATCTTTTTTTTTCAACCCAAAAACTAAAAGTTTGTGGCAATAAATTTCCAAATAAGTCTCGTAAGAGGTTGGGATTGACGTTGTTGAATAGAGAGAGAACGGACAGGCATTTACATTGTAGTTCAAAATTCAACTTTTTTTAAATCGATTTTTGAAAAAAAGCATGGACCTTATGACTTATGACTAAAAAAACATTTTTTCACGAGTCTCTGGAACCCATTGAATCGTACATACATTATGTATTTATTAGAGCGTTTCAAATTATTTTTTTTATTTTTGATTTTCATCGAAACAGGCTCAAAAGTTTTGTTTTGTCAAAAAAACACAACTGTAAAAATTTTAGCTCATAATATTAACGTTTAGACCTGCCTCATCGCACTTTTCGTTTTTCCATACGATTTGTATGGGAAAAAACACAAGTTCTTACATATGATTTTTCATCTTTGGAATACCATGTTTCCAAATCATGAGCATAACTTTTACTTATAGGAAATTTAACGTTCTACAAAAAAGGTCTTAACATATTTTATTGTTAAATCAACCGTTTCAAAGTTACAGCCTCTAAACAAAATCTAATACAATATAAAATTAACATAAAATTACCTTTTTTTTGTATTTAACGTATTATCTTCACTATTATCGCTCTTACCCAAGACCTTTTTTGAAGAGGACAAAATTTTCTTTCTCACAGTGCCCTTTACTCTAGTTATAACAATATATTATACGAATTATTCGTTTAATATATTTTCTGTTGAAAATCATTTAAAATCGCATAATTATTTAAAAAAAATATATAAAAAACGTTACACAGCTGCAGTTGATTTGATAATTGACATGTTATTAATAAACAGGGTGATTGGTATCAGGTGCACCATACCATACCTTTTTAAAAAGCCAGTAATATATTGTTTAATTTCCATTTTAAATTAAGTTGCGTTTGAGAATAGTTTTTAAAATATTAATTTTCAAACTCGAAATTTTGAAAAAAAATTTTGTTTTTTAATTTCAAACTAATTTTTATCAAAATTTTATGTAATTAAGCATAATTTTTGACAACGCAAGTTTAACCTTTGTTTTTAAATATTTGTTTTCTGTTTTAAGGCAATTTTTTAGAAAATTGCCCCTCGCGCCTTAATGGAGGGAAATAGACCCCCCCTCCGATAATATTTTTTTCTTGTCTTAATCCAACCTACTCGTAACAGATTTTTGGTGCACCTGATACCAATCACCCTGTATATTAATAATATGTCAATTATCAAATCAACTGCAGCTGTGTAACGTTTTTTATATTTTTTTTTTAAATAATTATGCGATCTTAAATGATTTTCAACAGAAAATATATTATGCGAATAATTCGTACAATATATTGTCAAAACTAGAGAAAAGGGCACTGTAAAAAAGGAAATTTTGAAATTTTGTCCTCTACAAAAAAGGTCTTGGGTAATTTTTTGATAAGAGTGATAGTAGTGAAGATAATACGTTAAATGCAAAAAAAGGTAATTTTATGTTAATTTTTTATTGTTTTAGATTTTTTTTTAGAGGCTGTAACTTTGAAACGGTTGATTAAACGATAAAATATGTTAAGACCTTTTTTGTAGAACGTTAAATTTCCTATAAGAAAAAGTAAGAGTAAGAACTTGTGTTTTTTCCCATACAAATCGTATGAAAAAACGAAAAGTGCGATGAGGCAGGTCTAAACGTTAATATTATGAGCTAAAATTTGTACAGTTGTGTTTTTTTGACAAAACAAAACTTTTGAGCCTGTTTCGAAGGTACTTTTTTTTGAAACACTCTATTATTTATATAGAAAAGTTTTGTCAAATGCAATCAGCAGTTTTATGGTTTTTCATTGGTAAATCCACATTTCAATACAAAAATAGATTATTTTCGTGGCAATTGGAAAACCATGTTAATTTGAATTCTTTTTGTCATTTGATGTGTCTAACTTTATATTGTTTTATGTGCCATAACTTTAAAAAAGTCTTCACCAATGAAATTCCAAAAGAGAAAATGAGAGCTTGTACTTGTAAATACAAGTCAATATCCACACAACCATCATGAAACCAGGCGCAACTTGCGCCACCTGATGCCAAGAAAGCATATTCCCGAATAAATTTTGGAAGGTATTTTGTGCACCAGTAGCTGGGAATATACTGGTTTGGGTATCCACTTATTTAGTGATTCCAAACTTTATATTTATGACTAAAGCTTTAACGATTACTATAATTTAATTTATAATGGTATCTTGGGTTTTATGTTCAACGATTTATTTTCTGTTCCAAACTGTTCTATTTGCTGTTCAATGAGTTTGATCCGAAAGGGTTTTCTATACTTTCTACTTTTTTACTTGCGATATACGTAGTACAGCGCAAGTTTGGGATTCGTGAAAAAAAATTCGAGACAATAATTTTCCCTAACATTACGTTTATAGAGAACGCAAAAAAGTGGGTCTCGCAATTCTGTCTGTCCTTCTGGCTGTCCGTCTGTCTGTCCGTCTGTCTGTCTGTCTGTGTACCTCGACCTGCAGCCTAAACGGCTGAAGCCATTTTCTTCAAATTTTGAACTTAAGGTTCTTATGGGATTCCCTAGAGGGGAAATTGAGTTTTTTTTTAGCTCAAAAAATAACGTTACCAACCATACAAATAATATACAAAAAATGATTTATTTCAAAAACAGCTCTAACGATTTTGAAAAAAAATAGGAGCTACTATAATTACTAAAATTAATATTTTGGTAGAAATTTTTTTTTTGTAACGTTTATTAACGGTACCTGTCATAGAACCGATTTTTTGGTTTTCAAATTTCTCCTTAACGGCTACACCGACATCAACCAATTTTTGTATGTAAGTTTTCCTTTACAATTTTAACAATTTTGCGTATAAAATGTTTTGAAAAAATAATTTTTGGATTTTTAAAAAAATATTGAATTTTTTTTTTGAAAATTCCATGTTTTTTTTCCATTCCATTTTTTTTAACTTTGTGTAAAATTGTAATTTAATAAAGAAGATACAAATTGTATTTTATTTAATTCTAAAAGTTGGCATACCAAATTTTCAAGGATTTCTATATACAAAATATTATTTTTTAAGAAAACCGCTCTAACGATTATTGATTTTTTTGTTCATAAATTCATATTTATCAAGCAAATCAGATGGCATACTTTGTTTTAGCTCCATCTGTTTTATCTATTTAAATAACAAATTTATATTAATTTGTATGTAAGAGGTCTTTTGTTTTTTAATGTGATTATAATGTTTTGGAACCAATACATATGCACATTACCAACTTCAAGCTACGTTAAAGTTGTTATTTTCACACAGTGTTTTTAAACTATTCGAGGTTTGAACACGAACGTAAATATCTATACGTTGTATTCTACAAATTTCACCTTGTTTTGGTTTTTAAGAAAATAGCTTTAACGATTTTTAGATTAAATTTTCATAAATTCACATTTATCAAACAAATCTTTATCATAAGCATACTTTATGTTTTCTTATGTCAATGGGCCTTACCAATAATCAAATTTATGGATCACTTAAATATTTAAGTGGACACTAAGTAATTAACCATACCAATAATCAATTTAATATTCAACTTAACGCTAAACGTCACTTTAAATTAAATAAACGCATGTTTAACTTCGTGATTAAGTGCAAACGCCACGTTACGTTTGTGTTGTGTTGCAATGTTAAAAGAGAAAAACAATATTACCCTTATCCTCTATTAGGCTATGGAATAGACCGGATTTAAAGGGAAGAAAGGAACAATTGCGTTCACGGGTTTTTATTATCGAATATGTTAGTGTGTAAGCTTACTTAAAACACAAAATTCGCTTAAATTAATCCATGCGTTTCTGAGAGAATGGTCACACTGGTCATTTTTCAATATTGGCGGTATAAATCGAAAACTGAGCCGAATTTGTGAATTAAACTTAAGAAACTTTTTGTAGGAAATTAGATTTTCTAACAAAATTGGTAGTTTAAAAAATTTTATAAAAAAATTTGTCAAAAACTGACCTAAAAAAATTGAAAAATCACCGATTTTAATTTTTTTTACTAAATTGCTAATTACTTTTTTGGGATCAGGTTTGCGCGAGATATATCAGAATGAAACAAAGAAGATTCTCAAGCCTTTAATATGACGGACCAAAACAAATTTTTTGGATGCAAATTGGCAAAAATTTATCCTATTCAAAATAACCTTTTTTATATTTTGTTTGCAGTTTTTGTTCGGAAGCATCTTTTTGACTTGCAATTCATTGGTAATGTATGGCAAGTTTCCCATTCTGGAAATAATTTTAATTAGAGATTTTGATCAAATATGTCATTACGATAATCGTGAATTAGAAAATAGTGAGTCCCGCAGTTTTATCTATCCATCTGTCAATTTGTAACACCTAGGCCTACAGATTAAACGGATGGATCGATTTCCATAAAACTTAGTGCTTTCTGTTTTTAAGGTATATATTTAATATGTTTAAATGAAATTTTTGTTTTTGGACCAAAAATAGTGGTAGCTTGCATAGAACCATTTTTTTGTATTTCCGTCTTTCGAGTAAGCCACGTTACCGAACTGAATAAATTTTTATTGCAAATAAGTTTTTAATCAACCTTAAAAATATTGCATACAAAATTTTCCATAAAAAAAAATTTTTAATTTAAAAAAAAAAATTAATTTATTTAATTATTTTATTTAATATTTTAAGAAAGAATCCATGATTTATTTTCAAACTTGGGTTTTTAGTATCAAAAATGTATATTTTAAATTATGACGTATCAAGAACTTTTTGAAAAATATTTTTAAAATTTTGTTACCTCAAAATATTATTTCTTTCATAACTCAAAACCGTTTAAAAAGAAAAATTCATAGGATATGAAAAAAACATTTGCAAGGTACTCATATTCATTGCTCTTGGAAAGTAAACATTAGCACATTCATTGAATTTGAAAAAAAAAATAATTAACATACAAAAAATGTATAATAACTTAATTTTGGTCCTGTTCTGGCTTTGTAAAGTTTTTGGCGAAGATAATTGGACAATGGACACCATCATCACATCTCTAATTCTTACAAGCATCTTAATTTTGAGTGTACATTGTACATAGTTTTGGACTCTAAGGATTTTTAAGATTTGTTTATAAAATACTAAAATATAATATATGTAGCTAAGGTAAAATTTAGTTGAAGAAAAATGTTGTAATTAATTATGGAATAAAATAATTGTTTATACTAAGGCCTTGCTTCCTTAACGATTTTAAGATTTGAATGAGCAGCATTATCATTTGATTTCTTTTCAAATGGAATAAACAAGAAGATGTAAGAAATATGTTGAGCTTACTAAGGAAAATAATTTTTTGAGGTTACCAAATTTTAAAAATATTTTTAAAAAGTTCTTGATACTTCATATTTTAAAATATATATTTTTGATACTAAAAACCCAAGTTTGAAAATAAATCATGGATTCCTTCTTAAAATATTAAATAAAATAATTAAATGAATTAATTTTTTTTTTTAATTTAAAATTTTTTTTATCGAACATTTTGTATGCAATATTACTAAGGTTGATTAAAAACTTACTTGCAATAGAAATTCATGCAGTTCGGTAACGTGGCTTACTCAAAAGACGGGAATGCGAAAAATGGTTCTATGCAAGCTACCACTATTTTTGGTCCAAAAACGAAAATTTCAAGTAAACATATAAAATATACCATTAAAACAGAAAGAACTAAGTTTTATAGAAATCGATCCATCCGTTTAATCTGTAGGCCTAGGTTTTACAAATTGACAGATGGACAGATAAAACTGCGGGACTCACTATTTTCGAATTCTCGATTATCGTAATGACATATTTGATCAAAATCTTCACCTAAAATTATTTCCAGAATGGGAAACTTGCCATACAGTACCGATGAATTGCAAGTCAAAAAGATGCTTACGAACAAAATCTGCAAAAATATATAAAAAATGTTTTTTTTAATAGGATACATTTTCGCCAATTTGCATCCAAAAATTTTCATATCTGTCATATTAAAGGCTTGAGAATCTTCTTTGTTTCATTCTGATATATCTCGCGCAAACCTGATCCCAAAAAAGTAATTAGCAATTTAGTAAAAAAAATTAAAATCGGTGATTTTTCAATTTTTTTAGGTCAGTTTTTGACAAATTTTTTTATAAAATTTTTTAAACTACCAATTTTGTTAGAAAATCTAATTTCCTACAAAAAGTTTTTTAAGTTTAATTCACAAATTCGGTTCAGTTTTAGAGTTATACCAGTGTGACCATACTCTCAGAAACGCATGGATGAATTTAAGCGAGTTTTGTGTTTTAAGTAAGCTTAAGTTCCACACTAACATGTTCAATAATAAAAACCCGCGAACGCAATTGTTCCTTACTAAAAGGTCTCTTCAATAGCCTATATGTTTGTAGCTTACAATTGAATTAAATTTCCTGTTCGTGATTTTTTGTTCAAAGTTATAAAACAAAACTAGGAAATTAAAATAAACAAATAGATTAATTCCTTTTTTTTTTGATTATTTGTAAATTTCTATTTGAGAGTGAATGGCAACCAGCAATGAAGGAGTTTCTGGTAGAGGCAGTGAGAGCGGTGAAAGTTGAAACTCTTTTCTGTTTTAAACAGCAATTTTTATGAAAGGAAAATCCTAATTTCGTCCCACGAAACCTCTTCCAAAGTGTTTATGTCATTAATAAGGTATATTTTAATCTTAGCTTCAAGTTTGGATTTTGCGTATTTTAATACCTTCATTTGAAAAATCACCCTTTAACACATTCCTTCAAAATAAATAAAATTGGGTGGCACAACGGCTCGTGAAGAACCAGGGCCTAGTGACTAACAACTAGCAACCATTCCTGTGTGCGCCTGTCGACAGGAATGGAAGGGACCTACAATTTTATGCCGAATCCGAACGGCTAGACGAGAATTACTTATTCGTGACAAGTGATACTCTTGGAGGATTTGTCAAGTCCTCGCAAGAGGTAGTAGCCCTGAAAAAAAAAATTTTAGTTTTTAGGTGGACGAGGCTGGACAGCGATCCCAGACCTCCAGCGGGACAGTCGAACGCACTAACCATTACGCTACGGGCTACTACACACATTCCTTCCTTAAGTTTAATTAAAAAATTTGAATTAATATATCGAGTGGACTTATAATTTTTCTTAAAGCTTGGCAAGAATCTTTGTTTTTTTTATTACAGATATGACTTGTGTAGTTTTATACGGTTTAAGATAAGGATACCTTTCATTTAAAAAAATTTCTGAGGGAGTTTATCATTTGGCTGAAAAAGAAATCACATAACACTCTCTTTTCTATCACAAAATTAAACATGAGACCTTTCAAATTAATATTTACTCCACCAAAGTAGCTTAAGTAAAACTTCAATGAACATCCTTTTGATCTAATATTATGAAAACAACTTATTTAATCAAAATAGCGGTAAGAATTAAAAACGGTATTACAAAACTCAATTTTGAGTGCTTTATGAGCAACACGCTTTCTTACACTCAAAAGTCTCTTGCGAGCAAAGTGACTAATGCCGTTTTCCATTGGTTTCACTCAAGGTTCCACTCATTTTGAAATCCAATGGAACAGTTTGTAATACTTCTGCTCAATTCTGACGTTTTATATTTGTATTGGTGAATCGTCAAAAGAGCGGGATGAGCGTTATTGAAAAATCATCGACGTTAACATCGATAAGTCAACATCGAAGAACCATTCATGCTGTCAAAAATTATAGAATTAGAAACACCGATTTTTTTTTAACATCTACATATGTTTTTAATACATTTTTTTCAACATAAAAATGCAATACATTACAAAGTCAAAATACCTTCATTGTTTTGAAAATTATAACCATGTTCTTGAGCGTTATTTTCTTCCATGACATCGATGAGTTATGGAGGTCAAAATATTAAGATCCAGGCCAAATTTTCTATACAAAAATATATCGAACAAGTTGCCATGATTTCTTCTATTTCGCTGATTTTAATGTTTGAAAATCGGTCTTAAATTATTTAGCATGAATGAACACCTAACAAGTCATACATATGTACAAAAAACCATGTGTAAACGGTGACTGAGCTTTCTGAACATCGATGATTTTAATGCTTGAACATCGATTTTAAGTTATTATGCATCAATGAACATCTAACAAGTCGTAGGTAATAAAAATCTTTTGTAAACTGTGTCTGTCCTTTCTGAACATCGATGATTTTAATGTTTGAACATCGATATTAAATTATTTCGCATTAATAAACATCTAACAAGTCGTTTATACAAAAATCATGTGTAATTGGTGCCTTAGCTTTCTGAACATCGATGATTTTAATACTTTAAAAAACATTGAAAGCTAAAATAAATTTTTCGTCCAACATCGATGTTTTTTCGTCTAACATCAATGTTTTGCCAACATCGATAAACATCTTAACAATTTTCGTTCATCTCTCACAATTTGCTGTCAAAACGCTTTAGTGATTTTTTTTTTGACATTTGATTTTAAATGTATTATTGCTTCTTGAGGGGATTCTGATTTTAAATCATGAATCGAATTTCTCTTCTCAGAATCGTCAAAATCGTAATTTTTGTGCCAACGGAATGGTTTCAGAAGACTTCCGGACGCTTCTGGACGCTTCCGGACTTTCAAAGGAAAACGGCATAAAAGTTACCTTTTATTTTTGCTCGATAAGTAGTTCATAGAATAAGCTCTCAAAAAATGTAATGCTAGGTTTCCACTTGTGCAGAGATAGTACTGCTCAGGTTGCAATCATGAGATTTGCAAAGGAGGGAACGGGGACCGGAAAATGCATAGGAAACAGAGAAAGGCAATGCATCTCCAGGTCGACAGTAACAAACCTTCTTGACATTCTAAGAGATGCCATGATTAAAAAATATAACTTTGAAAAAAAAATTTCAAACAGAGTTATGAAGCAAGGCAGAGTGGATAGGCGAAACAACGAACTACAATCTTAAAGCAAACGCAATCAAATGGTATACTGATGGATTAAGAACGTCTGAAGGCGTGTATATTTGGGCCAAGAACCAAACTATCTGTACCGATGGGACAGTCGACAAGCGTAACCTTGAAAGAAACTACCGAAATCGGAACATTGCCATCATGTCAGATAGCCAAGCCGCGCTTAAAGCTTAAAGCCTTAACCTCCTATGCCATTAGTTCGAAACTGGTATGGGAATACTTGCGGAGGTTAAATGAACTGGACAAAAACAACAATGTCTCACTCCATTGGGTACCGGGCCACGTGGCCCTATTGCGGATAAAGTAAAAATGTGAAACAAGATCAAATCAGAAGAGGAGGCAAAAAGATCCAAAATTTGGAAAGAACTCCCAAAACTGAATCCTGCATAAAATCTCAGCAGGAACAGCCTAAGAATAATAACGGGTTCACTCACTGGATACTGCAACAAACTAAAAAGACATTTCAGTATTCTCGACTTAGTGGGCAGTGCAACTTGTTGATTCTGCAACATCAAGGAGGAGACACCTGACCACATATTAGGCAAATGCCACGCACTTGTGCATGAAAGGCACAGATATCTGGGAAATCACCAGATAGAGTAGAGGGACCTACCCTCACTGAAAATAGTCCAAACACTTCCAAATAATTCCACAAAGCCAGACAGAAACCACTTTGGGTTGACGTTATTGCGAACCTGATTTTATTCCTTTCTTATACATATACATATATATGCAGAATCGAAAAATCATATTGAATTTGCTGCGCAAATTTTTTAACATTTGGGACTTTTTTACCACATTGAAACTACTGTGCGCTGATGGTCCTTCGGCGCCATCTGCAATAATACACCAAAAGCATTCTAACGGGAATCAGTAACTATTAAAAACGTTCCTGAACCTCCAAGCCAGCGGTGCAGTGGTGTGGAAAAGAGTTCTAGTTTTAGAAAGATAATTTGATTTTTAGATAGCGACCGCTCCCTGACTTGTCAGTACGGTATCGTTTCGGTAAAATGGATCGGTACCACTTATGTAACGAATACATGTATTTCAATAGGTGCAACCTGATTAGGTCGGTGCGTGCGTTAACGGTACGGTATACATACAGTATACCAAGCCTACGAAAGCTCCTGCGCCCTTACCAAAAAAAAGGCAAGCTCAACCCTGTATGGCGGTCAAAAGAGCTGTCCGTTCTGCGGAAAAACTCTAGGAGACTTTTGCAATAGAGCTAAACATAGTTACAACTTACAACCCTGCTGACTGGGATATTTTCAAGATCAATAAAAGTTAATATAAAAACTGAATTAACTACGCAATAAGAGCAGCCTGGCGAAAATTTGATACGGACATTGAGTACACAAATTATGCTGCAAGGCTTAGAAAAGACATGTCAAAGGTCCATAAATCTCCAAGCTTCTTAGGTCGGATAAAACCAGAACAGACTCATGCTCCGAGACTTTAGTCACTACTGAGCACTCACTTTTCAGGATGTTTCACCGACACATCTCCTGAGAACAGAGGCCCGGACATTTGTTAAAACTCTACCTAATGTTGGTAACCTAATTGTATTTAGTAGGAAGGTTGCTTGGACCATTGACTCCTTTTCAGCACACAAGTCTGCAGGGCCTGATGGAATAATTCCAATTATGCTCCAGAGCCCTAAAGACATAATTGTTCCAATTCTAGTGGAAATGTATAGGGGTTGTTTAAACATCACCTACGTTCCCTCTAGTTGGAGAGAAAGTCAATGTCATTTTCATTCCGAAAGCTGGCAAGCCCACCCACACTGAACCGAACCTTGAACTGAACCTTCTCAAGGCATTAGAAAGATTAATAGAAACGCACATTCGCCTAAAACTAAATGATGGAGTTCTCTCACAGGCCCAAAATGCATATATGAAGGGCAGATCTGTTGAGACAGCTCTTCATGAGGTGGTCGGAACGATTGAGAAATCAATCCATTTAAAAGAATTTAGCTTTCCTTGACAAAGAAGGGGCCTTCAATAATTTCGACCATTTTACAATCTGGCAAGCCCTTGACTCTATAGGCATCGATCCGATGCTGTTTTTTTTTATATTCCACGCGCGCAAAAGGGGTTATGACTACCCTTAAATTTTTAACACAGCACGAGCGATTAGGTAAGTAGGAGAGGATTTAGAAGGATATACCGATGCACATTGGTTTTGAAAGTTTGCACATCGAAATGGGAGGGGAAAGTCGAGTCAGGTAAAGCATTCCACATTCGTGTGAAGCGACTGAAGAAAGAATCTCTGTACATTACAGTACGTCCGAAGTTGGGCTCGAGGGTGAACTGATGGGCATTCCTAGAAGCGCGAGTATTACGGTTGAATTTTTTAAGGGGAGGAATGCAACTGGCTATTTCACTAGAACACTGATTACAATAATAGCGATAAAATAGAGAAAGACACGAAACATTACGGCGGTGTTCGAGAGATGTAATTGTTTCTGTTATAGATCTTTCGCCTATCATTTTTAAAGCTCTCTTTTGAATTCTGTCCAACAAACTCAAGTGAATTTTTGGAGCTCCTGCCCAAACATGAGAATTGTACTCAAGTTTTGGACGAATAAAGGCTATGTAGATCACAGCCAGATCAGAAGGGGAAAAAAACTTCTAGCATCTACGGAGAAAACCTAAACACTTAGCAGCGTTTTTGGCGACATCAAATATGTGGTCATTCCACAAAAGGTGGTCTATGACACACATACCGAGAACTGAGAGCTGTTCGGTTTCCTCGATGCAAGTGCCGCCCATGGATAGCGGCATTGGGGGTGGGTTCCGCTTTAACAACAGGAGACAACATTGAGTTTTAGAAGCATTAAATTCTACGCGGGTTTTGATTCCCCATTGGACAATGCTGTCGAGATCAGAATTTAATGAGCTTATCATATTACGCTGCCGTTCAAGTTCCACATCCGAAGGACATGGATGAGAATCTGTAAACGAATATGAGAAGCTGAGGGTACTATCGTCAGCAAAACAGTGTAATGGATTAGAAGTTTCAGGCAAAAGATCATTTATAAAAATAAGGAAGAGAGTCGGAGACAAAACGGAGCCCTCAAACTGGATTGACTCCATGTTTCAAAGTGAAAAGGTAGGACGTGTACTCCACAAGGCGGGGTTTTGTTACCGTTCGTCGTTAACCAGATTTTGGTTATACTTTATATATTTAGTGGTATCAAAGTCGTTGCATACGCTGATGGCATCGTGATCATGGTCTCAGGGAAATATGTCCCCACCTTGTGCGAGCTACTACAAACATCCCTTAACGAGCTCAGTAATTAGTAATTGCTGTGCACTTAACGTCAAGCCACTCAAGACAGAATTGGTTTTATTTACGAGAAAGCGAAACATTTCAAATCAAATCCCTCCCACCATAAACTGGAAAGAAAATATTAAACATATGGTGTTTTCGATTGGTAAATTTAGATTTCAATCTAAAAATTGATTTATTTCGTGGTGAATCGAACGCCAATTCAAATTGATTTATTTGTGTCATTGTATTCGTGTAATTTTATGTATGTTTCATAACATCACAAAACTCGTCACCACTTGATGCACTTTTAGAAGAAAACAATGAGCTTCATGAATTTACCAATTAATTTTTAACAGCTTTCATTTTATATCAGATACGCTTCCCTTTATATTTAGAACACAATTTTCATTAACCGAAATTCAAATTTTGCAAATTTGATTTTAAATCAAAAAATAAATCAATTTATTTGCCCATTGGAATGTAAAATCTGAGTTTTGACAGATTTAAATCAAAAATAAATTGATTTATTTTACCAATCGAAAACACCAATAGAGAAGAAAGCGTCAATAGCGTTCTATGCTTGTAGTCGAATTTTTGGAAAAAGATGGGGTCCAAACCATTCATTGGAAGTATCCAGCCATAACAAGGCCTATCTTGACATACGCAATAATGGTATACGTAGGGAATAATCCCTTCACGTTGGGATTTTTGTCTTGAAAAAGACACGGTAGGGGAAAAAGGACACATTTTTGTCGATCAGAGTTTTTATATGAAAGCGTAGGGATTTTTAAAATTTTATTATAAATAATTTGTATTTCCTTTTTAAACTTACCACATACCCTGCAATTATTATACTATATCCCCATATATTTTTGTTTCTAATGCTAGGTTTACACTTGTCATTGAAAAGACCCAAATTGACAAACTTTCCAAGACAGGGTGAATTATAGTTGCTCGCTACTACTACTTTCTTTGCTTTTTGTGTTGATAAAAGCCACCCTGGTTTGTAAAGTTTGTCAATTTGCGTCTTTTCAATGACGAGTGGAAACCTAGCATAACACTACGTTTTTATTGAAGCTGAAATGAGGTAATTTCGAAATTAGCTCATTTGGAACAATTTGTATAGGAAATGACGTTCCAAATGAGCTAATTTCGAAATTAACTCATTTCGGCTCCAATGAAAACGTAGTATAAACATCTTACCACACATCTTTAACGAAGTATACCTAATGTGCTTCCACCTTTTTGTTTCTGGTCTCTTCTGTCAAATTCGCTGTCAATCAGTTCAATAATACAAATGTATCTTTCTGTCTTGGCCAACCTAAGACAAGGCAACCAATCTTAAAACCATGACAACAATTCGAAGACTAGCGTGTATTGGCTCAACCAGTGCCATGAAAACTACATCGACCGCAGCCCTAAAAACTTTTCTCTCGCTTGCCCCATCCGATCTTTTACCAAAGGACATGTCGGCCAATAATGCTTAACGACTAAGACAGTGCAATCACTGGAAAAAGGGCCTTTTTGTCGACAAAACAATTATGAACTTTACTGATATAGACATTCAAACAGAATATATTATGATACCACACATTGATTTCAATCCGGTGGGTGGTCTTAATAGATATCCCTACAAGGGATTTCTGGACGGAAAACCGGGTCATAGAAACAAATTATGTATCAGGTTTTACGGACGGTTCTAAGACGGGGAAGGGGTAGTGTCAGGCATCTTTTCAGAAAACCCTCCTTTAAATAGATCAATAAAGCTTCCGAATTTCTGCAGTGTCTTTCGAGCGGAGGTATTTGCGGTTTATGATGGAGCAAAGCATATTGCCATATGTGCACTAGTATACAAGAATATTGATATTTTCATAGACAGCCAGGCGGCCATCAAAGCCATTTTCACAGAGAGTAAAGATTACTTACCGCAACAAACACCGGGCCCAGGACACTGTGATATACATGGAAATGAAAAGGCAAACGAATTGGCGAAACACGGGTCATCAACTGATCCGAGCTAAACTTAATCGTCAGTAATAATGCAACTGGTGCTCGAAAATAGCAGAATTCACCAGAGCTTCCTCGAAACCGCCAACGATAGGTGATCACAGATTGATACGTGTCGGGTTTCGATAAATCTTTGGCCGGATATTTCAAGGAAAAAAAAACTGAATACTTACACACGCTTAGTAGGCCTCAACTATCCTTATTGGTTGGAATCCTTACTGGTCACAACTTAATGGGAGCCCACTTAACCCTTACGGTACGGATGTGGTACAAGACAAAGAACATTTAAACGAACTTGTACCACATCCGTACCGAAAGGGTTAAACAGAATGGGCATCAGCGCATCTGAATTTTGTATACGGTGTCAAGATGAAGAGGCTGAGGAGGGCTCATTTCATTTCCTTTGTGAATGCCCTAGCCTAGCTAGAACAAGAAAAACAGCCCTTTGGAGAATACTTTTTCGACGAACTGGGCGACAACTCGTCTCTGCCACTAAGGAACATCATTCGAAATTCGGGATGGTTCAGAGAGGCACCTTACTCATTTCCTTACCCTTCCCTTTTCCTTCCTTTTTCGCCAGTCCTGGTGAGCGCAATGGATCCATTGAGATCCAAGTAGGGTGATTCGAATAATTACCCCTTATAACCTAACCTAACCTATACCGAGCATCGCTTCGAAAAGGTAGTAAGAAATCCGTACGTATTGTGAAAAATGTCATCGGCAGAATTGGACTTTTACGTTAAACTTGTGCTGGAAGTGAAAAATTACGAGTTTGTGTACAATTTTAAATTAGCTGAAGACATAAATTCGTTGTGAAAGGTCTTTAAATAAATAAATTGGGTGGCACAACGGCTCGTGAAGAACCAGGGCCTAGTGACTAACAACTCGCAACCGTTCTTGTGTGCGCCTGTCGACAGTAATGGAAGGGACCTTCAATTTTATGCCGAATCCGAACGGCTAGACGAGAAGCACTTATTCGTGACAAGTGATACTCTTGGAGGATTTGTCAATTCCTCGCAAGAGTCATCAGTAGACCTGAAAAAAAAACTTTTTAGTTTTAATGTGGACGAGGCTGGGAAGCGAACCCAGACCTCCAGCGTGACAGTCGAACGCACTAACCATTAAGCTACGGGCTACGAAAGGTCTTTGGTCGCATCAAATATTGGACAAAACAATTTTCGTTTGATATATGGATGACACCAGTACATTTTTCTTTCTATACGCAAGCGTGTATAAATATAAAACTTGCAACTGCTTCTTCTTCTTCTGAGGATGGCATTTTTTTTGCGGATTCTGTAAGTTAATAGATTAAATACCGAAAGTATACCGACAAGTGAAGAGAGGCAGTTTCGGTATGCCTTCGGTACGGTAAGAAAAACCGCTTACCGATCCTATACCGTTCCGACGAGTTAGGGAGCGATCGAAAACTTGCAATTGTAGGTGCAGTGCATTAACGGCCACGGAACTAAGCCTCGCGGCTGTTATTTCCCAAAAAAAAAAGGAAATAATACCCGTGGGAGTAATTCTTTTTTAAAGTGATAATAAGGCACACCACAAAAAAAGAACGAAGACCCGCGAGTGTTTTGCTTTTTAGAATTGGCATTAAGACCCACGCTTCATTCATAATATGATTCTTAAATACTTTTACCCAAATCACTTCTGCTTAGACCCCTTTCACACAAGGAAACTGAGTTGCCGGCGATATTTAGTTTCTAGGCGAGGAGGGCGTAAAAGGAAGACAACAAATCTCCCCTATCACCCTTCTTGCCTACAAACTAGATAGTTTCTGGCAACTTAGTTTCCTTGTGTGAAAGCGGTCTTAGAATACAAATACTTTGAAAGTAGACCGACTGACAAGATAGGCGCCTGCCAGGCGAATGAGCATACCCTAAGTGGAGCGACGGAGTCGCGTGAGCGGGACAAAGGACCCAAAAAGGGAGTTAAAATCCTTCTACCCGCGAAGCTGGCCAACCAAAAGACTGTTTAGTACAAAACCTGTCAGATGGATTTTATTTCTATTTTAAATTGGCGAACGATTCAAAATTCAAAAAGGAATTAACACCCGTGGAGATTAATTCCTTTTTTTTTTAACTAACACGTGTGGGTTTTAGTTCCGTGGGCGTTAATGCACTGCACCGCAATTTTAATAAAAAAAAGTTAATACGCCTATAGTCATTAAAAAAAAAGTTCATGAATGATTTGTTTAACAAAGACCAATTTTGCTTTAAACTCAATATGGCGGACAAAGTTAAAGAGAAAAGAGGTTGAAAACTTTTAATTAAACTCCTTATGGCTGGCCCCCTTATTGAAGCAAACTCTTTTTGTTTGTATACAAAAATATTCTTTATTGCGGATGATAACCTAATATAATAATAATAACATAGATATAACGATCACAATCACAATTACCAGATTATATGGAAAACAAAATTTTAAACAACATTTTTTTTGGGGAATTTTGAGTAGAAAGTTGAAAATAAACGACCAATTTAACGAAAACAATTTTCCGAAAATTCAAGATGCCGGCCAACGCAAAAGAGCTAGGCGGTCAAAAAGTATACTGAACATTTTTTTTGAACCATCACAGGTCGAGATGTGTTATTTGTTTATTTTTGTATTATTTGTGACGTCAGTGGTCTAAAGCGGTGGAGTGCGTAGTGCACACGACTGCTAAGACTGAGCAAATCTGATATGCGTGGGTTCGAATCCTATGGTGTGCATAAAAAGTTTTGCAAATAAAATTGGATTAAAACTCAGCACCACAAAAAGGAGACTGATGAGTGCAAAAGTGCAAAAGCACGAAATAGCCAAACAATTGGTGGAAGCGCCTTTAAGTTTTTGTTATTGTTCAACAATTCAATGAAATAAAGAATGGTCAATCCTAAAAAGCTGACATTCTAGTACGCATAGTACAATAATATCAATAATAATTTAAAGAATTACTTAACATAAAATTCCAAAAACAAAATTAAAATTTTTCAAAACAACTTTTTGAAAACGTTTAAAATTCGCGCGAATTTTTACAAAATACTTGTACAATCCAATTCACTCGTTTACTCACTCCATACCAAGTTTAAATCAACTTTAAAAGTTCACGTATGAGATCTATACCAGCCTAATTTCGGTGGATCTTTTTTAGTTTTCAGATGACTAAAATGTGTGGCTTCCCGGACAATCTGATAAATACCATTGATTTTGCTAACTGATAATGTTGAATTTGAGGCTTTTTGGAGTATTCGTTGTCTTTCTTGAGGTGTTGTAGCCATGTTGGCTAGCGGTTTGTTGTTTTTTTCAATGTTTTCCCTGTATCGAAGGTAGCTGCATACTTGTTCCAATGATGTGACCTTCACAGCGACTGCTATGACCATTGCCTTATCGTCTCGAATTTGAGCATTTTTCTCTTCGGTTAGAACACTTACTTTTGGCAAAATTGTTTAATTCATGAGAAATGTTTTTTTAATGTTTATTATTTGATTTTGTGCATACTATTTTTAACGATTTTATGAGCTACAAAAAAAGGTCGATTTTTTGACCAAAATTGTTCAAAGAGCCATAAGACTAACAATTTTTTAGAAGGATTAAAAATTCTTCCGGGATCTTAATCCCCATATTTCACTTAATAAATTCTATAATTAGATTTGTCATAATTATAAAAGGTTATGGAGAAATCGTTAAAAGTTTATTGAACAAAATCTGTATTTAAACGAGTGAATTGGAGTGTATATACGTTTTCAAAAAGTTGATTTAAAGCTTTTTATTTTGTTTTTAAAAGTTTATGTTAAGTAATTTTTAAAATGTTCTGGGAATTATCACTATCTTTAGAAATCAAATTAAAATTTTTCAAAACATCTTTTTGAAAACGTTTACGTATTTTTAAGAATTCGCACGTATTTTTAAAAAATGCTTGTAAATGGTTTAAAAAAGTTGTTTTGAAAAATTTTATTTTTTTTTGGTTTTTAAAGATAGTTCCCAGAACATTTTAAAAACTACTTTACAAAAAAATTCAAAAACGAAATTAAAATTCAAAATAATTTTTTGAAAAAGTATACAAGTATGTTTTTTTGAATTCTCGCGGAATTTAAAAAAAAAATACTTACATACGTTTTCAAAAAGTTGTTCTAAACAATTTTAATTTTGTTTGTAAAGAACATTTAAAAAAAAAGATTATATAAAACTTCCATTTGGCATATCAGGGTGGGTCAAAGGTCCACAATTTATTTATTGAGTTTTGACCCACATAAGTGGGTAGTTGAGCATACAACTTTATGCCCAAAAGTCACTAAGAAATATGTAGAAAAGATCCTTATCAAAGGTTTTGTGAATCAGTAGTTTTATCTTCAACTATGACCTTACGGTTATCAACGCAACCAGTGAATCTTATTAATCCAAAAATCTTCTTAGGTTAATAATTAATTTGTTTAAAACCGTTCTGAATATTATACTTACGGCTTTATTTTCTTTTATGTATATTATTAATTTTTTCACAACTTAAATGAAATTAAACTTCATGCATATTCAAAGTTAAAAGTTTAATCACTGATAAACCAGTTTTCTTGTAGAGTTGCTTTGGAATTGCCTTCTTGCTAAAAATAATCTAAGCAAGTTTTCGTAAACTCCTTCATTATAATATCTGTAAACCTGCTGTTTTTGTATATAATTAAAGAATTATTCCCCTTTTGTTGTTTACGTATTGTTGATCTATCTTATATCAATTCGATTGAAAGAGAATTGTTTTTCGACTTTTATAAGCTTAACCAGTACCAACTCTGACCTTAAGATGATAGCTGCTAATTATTGTACATCAGTTTTTTTTGTTCTAATTCTTTGCACTGTAATATGTGTATTTGCGGACAGTGAGTTTGATTCCTAAACTAACTACAAACATTAATATGTATACTAAATATATCTGAAAATATTAAACTTTGTTCTATTTCAGAAAATTGTTTGAATCCTAATAAACGTAAGGGCTATTGCATCACAATAAAAGAGTGTCCTGTTTTAAATGCTTTAGCAACTAAACAATCAGCAACGGCCGAGGAAACAAAATTCTTAAAAGATTCGTCTTGCGAGGACGGTTTTGGTGAACCTCCATTGGTATGTTGCAGTGTTGATGCCAATTTTAATGATGCTACGATAAATCAAAGGTTAACAAACGATTTATTACCTGGTCTTCAAGATTGTGGTGATCAACCAAGTGGAAGTAAGATCTACAGTGGAAAAGAAACTGATATAGATGAGTTTCCTTGGATGTCTTTATTAAATTATGGTGAGTTTAGTTGAATAAAAGAACATCGTCAAGTCTGTTCATAATTTACGCAGGTAAATAAATGGTTAAGCCATAAAATGAAAATGCTTGGTAGGTTAGTTACTTTAACTTCTATACTTTATTTAGTGAGCCGTTAAAAAATAAATTGTTGCAAAATTGAAATCGTTTTAGTATTTTAAGGCCCAGTTTTTCAGTTGTGAGTTAAACCACAAATAGTTAATTCTGGAAATAGGCTTTTCTACATTTATGCCAAGAAATTGTTGCTAAGTGAGGGATAAATGCAGAAAGACTTAAAAAAGAGGGAAGATTAAATAACAAAACCATTTGTTTAGTTAATCGAGAGTTAACTCACCGATTTTGATGAGTTAACTCGGGTCTAATTTTAACCTCACACTAAAAAACTTAACCTAAGGGCCAGTTTGTTCACAGTGGGTTAAATTTAGTATGTGACTTTCATAGGCTTTAATTAAACAACGCTAATCGACCAAAATTGGCTGATTAGTGAAATCCATGATTAGCAACTCATACTTTGAATAAAAAAAAATTGATCAACACATTTAAGGATTTCCCAGCTCCACTAATCATGGATTAAAGATGATTAGCTGTGAACAAACTGGCCCTAAGTATGATAGGTACTAGGTTAAAAAATAAATAAATAAATTGGGTGGCGCAACGGCTCGTGAAGAACCAGGGCCTAATGACTTACAACTCCTAACCATTCCTGTGTGCGCGTGACGACAGGATTGGAAGGGACCGACAATTTTATGCCTGAATCCGAACGGCTAGACGAGAAGCACTTATTCATGAGTGATACTCTTGGAGGATTTGTCAATTCCTCGCAAGAGGCAGTATCCTTTTTAGATTTAAGATGAACGAGACCTCCAGCTTGACAGTCCAACGCACTAACCATTACGCTAGGGGCTACTACTGGGTACTAGTAAGAAGGTTTTAATAATTTTAAGTGAATATAGCATAGTATGATCTCTTAATATTTTACTAAAGTTAAACTTTCCAAGTAGCTATTTTATGATTTTAGCATCATACTAAATCAGCAGGAAACTTATTGACATTTATAAGTGTCAAAATTGGTATTTTTGTAAATTGTTTGCACGAGCTGTCACTGTTTTGTGGTTGTTTAGCTGAAATTTGTTAAGGAAATTGTTTTACTTTGATGCTGATTAAAACAAAACAAAATTTGTTCACGTTCTGTAATTGTTGCTTCAAAATTCATGCCAAATACATATACAAAAACAACAAGGATTTTGGTTTTGAATTGTGTTAATCAAGCATAAAAAAACATTATTCTAGCTAGTCTGATTAAATAGCGTTGATATAGCTAAATTAGCTGATTAGTGATTTCTCTAATCAAATTTAGAGATAACTTAAATTTTTAAGTAACGCATAAAGTCACGCTTAGTTTTAGAGTAGAGAAATGCATGTTTAACTTCGTGATTAATGGTGTTTTCGATTGGTAAATTCAAATTTCAATTTAAAAATTAATTTATTTCGTGGAAACGTCATTTTAAATTGATTTACTTTTGTCATCGTATTCATGTAATTTTATGTCTGTTTCATAACTTCAAGAAAGTCGTCATCACCTTATGCAATTTAAGAAGAGAAAAGTGAGCTTCATGAATTTACCAGTTAATTTGTAACTGCTTCCATTTTATATCAGAACTTCTTGTCTTTATATTTTTGGAACACAATTTTAATTCAATAAAAATAAATTCAAACAATAAAAAAATAAATTTGTAAAGTGACAACTTAAAATTGTTTTGGTGTAAGTTCATGGAGGGGTAAATTTGACGAAAAATTTAGAACTGCAAAATCGATTTTAAATTCAAAAAATAAATCGATTTATTTGCCCATTGGAATGCAAGATCTGCGTTTTGACAGATCCAAAATAAAAAATAAATTGATTTATTTTACCAATTAAAAACACCATAAGTGTACACGCCATGATAATGTTGTCATTTTGACAGTTTATAGCTATATATATCAATTGGATTGAATTTATTTGATCGTAAATTTTTGTAAAGTAATAAAACTAAAAAAGGTACTAAATAAAATTATTTATTTAACTGTTTGTAAATTTCAAATACAGACTGAATTCTTTTTCAATGGTGGACAAAAATAAATCAAGGTCAGCCCTCGGACCGCCCTTTTCTGTTATTTTAGATATCAATTTAAGGTTGGGAAAAATCCTTATTTCGTTCATACAATCCTCGTCCTCAATTATATTTGTATATTCGGAACTCAGTATTAAATTTATAGTGTTTTCCACTTAAGTTTATTTGTTGACTTTTAATAATAATAAAAATGTCATTTCCATCAACAGGAGCTGTCTGTTTGACAACAAATGTAGTAGATAAAGTAATAGATTACTAATTAGCAAATTGCGTGTTTAATTTGCTTATTGCTAAACACACGAACTAACTCGTCTTCTTTAGACCCCGACTCCACAGGCTATGAACGATGTCAAATGTCCATAATCCAATCTACAATCCAATCCACAATCTGATTTGTATGGATATGTCACTGCTTGGACATGGATTTTTGCTACTCTATGGGATTTGTTTTAGACATGTTCCATAGTCCGGGCATCGTTCATGGCCTGTGGAGTCGGGGTGGCGTTTATCTAAACGCGTGTTTAGTGATTGTTTATTATTGGTAAGGCCCATTCAGTGATTGTCAGCTGCAACTGGAATAATTCTGGATTAACGACTAACAACTGCAAAACAAAGTGACCCTAAGGCCTGTCCCCACTAGGAAACTTAAAGTTGCTAACCCCAGCAAGTTTTTGTTGCTCCCGATCCAATTACATTAGCTTATATTTATCTTTGTATATAAACTTTATAGTAATACTATGGAGTCAAATTTAATTACACTCGATCTTCCGGTCGGCGCGCATATGCGTTGCATTGTTATGACAACATACAAACTGTTTCTCAACATTATTGTTGGAGAGAAGCTGCTTGATTTCGACGCTACGAGGCTCAGCAATCACTGATTCTGATGACATTACTATAAAGTTGTTATACAAAGGTTATATGAGAGAGCACCCACTATAGGCAACTTTTATTTGGTCGGAGTTCCTGGCGGAACTTAGTTTTCGGCAACACTGAGCAGCATTAAGTTGCTTGCCTCCGCCCACCAAGCAACTTTTTGCTGTCGGCAACTTTATTGGTCAAAAATTGTTTTTATTCACTTATGAATTAGTGTCCAAGTTGCTTATGACTTTTTCCATTGACTGTTCAGAAGCTTTTTGAACCCTAAGCAATGACAGATCCTCTTCAAAAAAGGTGACATGCTTCTAGATTTCATTTACAGAACCGTTCGTACAGCAGGAAAGATCTAATCACACCAAAAACATAAATGTTAAAAAAGAAGCCAAGTTTTTATTTTTCAAAAAACTGAAACGTCACAAGTGACAAGTCAGCCGTAAGAAGTAGTGAGATCTAAAAGTACGCCAAGTTCTAAGTTTATTACTGTTAAATATCAAATACTTTAAGTAGAGTACATAATATTGAAGAACCTCAAATGTGTTAGAAATAAATGTTATTCAATAATCACTGACCTAAATTTGTAAGTTCACTAATCAACTTTACTTTTTAAAATTTTGTAATTAGGTAATAAAAGAAAACTTGCCCAATAAACCTACGAAATATCGGTCAGTGATCATTGAATACCAGTTTTCTCTAACTGTTTTGAGGTTCTTCGATATAAGGTATTCTATTTAAAGTATTTGATATTTAACAGTAGGTAATAAACTTAGAACTTGGCGTACTTTTAATTCCCACTATTTTTCACGGCTAACTTCTTATGCACACATTTTTGTAAATAGAAGAACTTGGTTTCTTTTTTATTTATGTTCTTGATGTGATTTCACTTCTTTTTGTAAAGTTTTTTTTTTATTATCAGTGGAAAGTGGGTGAAAAAGACGCCCACTGAACCCATACAAATTAAGTTTTTAATTGTGCCTCTTATATATGTATATGCACTACAAGTCCTTTCGCTCTTTAAAATTTCATCGGTCAGAAGTGCTCCAATAATTTTTAATAAATTAGTGGATACTGGATATGGATACCATGTCCATGCCCACTGTTTGAAAATTCTCATAATTTCCATTATGTTTTTCCTCCACCAAAATTCATATTTCTGCAACCATCGGAAGGTCTCTATATACATATATTTAATATAAATTCTACCAGACATAGGTTCAACTTTGGAGAGGCGTCAATGATGGATAAGCTTAGAAGATACTCCTTGTTTGAAAATTCTGACTTTATTGGTACTGAAGTTAGAGGGGGGTCGAAAATCACCTGAGTTTGATCCTGTAAAAAGGGGTTCAGTGCCAGGAGCAAAACTTGGCTGGGCACTACCATGTCGTTTGATGCTTCTTCATAATAGTTTTCGTAACTTTGTAATATAACTATAAGTTTATAATACAGCTTTCAGTGGAATAATTATTCAAGTTCATCACGGAATTCGCATTAGTGGATCCGCAGGGGTTACATTACAGTCTTCCATCTTTTCTTTACTTTTTTGTAGTGAAAAGAAACGACTGCACTGCAAATCACTGCAGCTTTCAGATTCACTATTGTAAATTCCATAAGCGGCATGATTAATGTCAACTGTCATATGCCCCGAGCTTCAAGCTCGCTTTGACCCTTGGTTAACCAGCATTGAGCTGAAATGAGCTTCAACTCAACTTCACTTCAGCAGAATTTTTGATAAAAAAAAACTTGGGTCTTGGAGTTGAAGAATTGTAATTGTGATTGTAATTGCTTATTGATCTATTCAAAGTACTTATGAGATATATTAACATCTTTTTTGATAGTACATGCTTTATGAATGTTTGACAGTGTTGGATATGTTTATAATAAAAATAAAAATAGGTAACAAAGTTATTAAAATATTTAAAACAAGAAACAAATAGAATAAATAAAAATTGAGTTGTATACAAGCAAAATAAAAAACAAATGATAAATAAATATACATAACAAAATAAATAAGTTGAAAGAAAAATCATTAAAAATTTTCAGTTGCTTAAGCGTTTGATATTAAGAGGAAGTACGTTCCACAGTTGAATTGCATGTATAAAAAACTGTCGAGATGTTATAAGAAACTTAAACCTTGGCAATATTAGCTTGAGAGTTCGATTAGTGGTTGGTTCTTTCGTTCACATGATTTTATGTAAGAATATCAAGGTTCTATACTTCAAGAAACTAGTAAGAGAACAGCCAACAATTTTTTTCGTATAGCCGGAGATGTGTCCAATCCTCTTAAGACCAAAAATATATCGCGCACAGCTGTTATAGGCAAAATTTAGTTTTCTATTTGACTCATGATGTCATGATCCATATTGGCAAACATTTCACAGCGATAGAGGATAATGGGGAATATAAATGATTGTACAAGTTTAAGCTTGACATTAGTGGGAAGGTTATCGGAGGTTGGACTGAGGCCACGAAGGCTCCATAGATTTTAGAAACTGTTCTAGTTATTTGCACATCCCAGTTTAAGTTTCTTGTGAAATACACTCCAAGGTTCTTTATACTGTCAATGTATTCCACTGGGGTTTGGTCAAGCCAAAGTGTAGAAAATTCCTC
The DNA here is from genome assembly GCA_949320155.1 of Melangyna quadrimaculata. Lineage (NCBI taxonomy): Eukaryota > Metazoa > Arthropoda > Insecta > Diptera > Syrphidae > Melangyna > Melangyna quadrimaculata. The sequence continues at coordinate 200,750,368 of OX439483.1, read as the reverse complement.
ATCAGCTTTATTTTTATCCATAATCAAGGCTTTTGTTTTCGTAAGATTAAGATAAATATTATTATGAACTGTCCAGGATAAGACATTCCTTAGCTTAAGATTCATTTTGTCAACGGCTATTGTTTTTTGTGATTTAGGAAACATGGTGTAAATTTGAATATCATCGGCGTAAATATGGTACATTTGGAAACATTCGATAATATCATTGATGAAGCAAGAAAACAGAAGTGGTCCAAGCACGGATCCTTGCGGAAGGCCTAAGAAAACTCATCGACAAGCGGACTTTTTATTTTCAAAAAGTACGTATTGTGACCTTTGATAGTTTGTCAATAAGAATTTTATGATTGACACTATCGAATGCCTTTGAAAAATCTAAGAACACTAGCCCATCATACTTTTATCTAAACCAACACGAATGTCCTCAGAAATCTTGATTAAGGCAGTTGTGCAGTTATATCCGGTCCGAAATCCTGATTTATAGCGGGCAATAAGGTTATGATGGTTAAGAAAGACTTTGATTTTCTTGCAAAATATTGTTTTAAAAACTTTGCTTGTAAACGAAAGGATTGCAATAGGGCGATATTTTGTTGTGCTATCTGTTGAGGGTTTAGGTATGGGTAAGACTTTGGCATTTTTCCAACAGTCAGGTAAATTGATCTAGTAATAAATGTATTAAAAATATGTCTTATATGGTGTAGCAAATTTTGTGTAGGAGATTTTTTTTTATATCGGGTTGTATATTATCAGGGCCAACGGCTTTGGCCTTAATTTTCAATATTGTCTGGCCAACTACTATTTCATCAACTCTCGATAATAAGAAAGGATTTTCATTTGTGAAAGGTACAAAATGACTTAAGAAGTCGTTTGAGCTTGACGGGGGCTGAATAGATTGACTATTAACAGTGGCGTAGCTAGCCCTCGAGGGGCCCCGTATCAAGAATTCCTAGGGGGCCCCCTCCAAAATTACAAATTAAACAAAAAAACAATTTTTACGAAACAAACAAAAACACTCACAACAAAAAATACAGTATATTTAATGGAACATACTTATGGTCTTGAAATAGGTACATACATAAATGTAGGTGCTATAAAACTTAAACTTACAGTAACAAAAAACTCAAATAAAAACTTTTCTTGGCTTTGTTTCCGCAAATTTATTAATCATCAAAAAGATCAACTGAGAGTTCCTCATTGTATTTAACAACCAGTTTTCCTGATTCCTTTTTAATTTTTCATTTGAAAACGATAACATTTTTCTGGTTGTAAAACTTCACATAAATTACTTAGATCATAGAGGCTCTGACATCACTGTTTTGTTTGAGAAATCAACATATCTTAGCAGTAATAGTAAACATTGACTTTGAATTAAGATTCCGGGTCTGATATTCTCTCATCTTCTGATATTTCGTCAAAAAAGCGTTTCGTTATTTTCCTTCTTTTATTTTTTAAAAACAGTTGTTACCCCAATTCTTTTCCTAAATCTCTGGACTCGATAAGCAAACTTAAGAATGGTTTTTGATTTCTTAATTCTCTAAGTCTATTTAAAAGATTACTTAGTAAAATACTTGCTTTTTGTAAATCATTGTCTTTATGCTGTAAGGCTTTGGACACAGGGTTAATGATTTCGAATAAAGAAGAAAAAAACGAGGCCAACACAATGAATTCGTAGCTCTCTAAAATGTTTATTATAATTTTACTTTCATCACGTTCATCTTTTTTTTTTGAAACTAAATTAAGTTTGTACAATGCCTTCCAAAAAAATTGATTTTTTTATTTATTATTTTTTTTCAAATGTATTTCAGTTCGTTATAAACTTATTTCGGTTAGGGGGCCCCTGTATCTCGGGGGCCCGGTATAATAGACACGACTGATACCGTGGTAGCTGCACTACTGACTAATAAGTTCTTTAACTTCTACTTTTTCGGGATTTGTTATTTTGGCACAACTAGAACTAAGTCCAGCCTGTCTCACATTTTTACAAAATTTAGAACTTGAATCTCTAGGATTAAAGATTTCGGAGCATTTATCCTCCACCTCGCATATATTTCATCACGAGTTTTAATCAGCCTCCTTACTTCTTGACACAATTTCAACTCCGATGCTATAACAATTATCGAAACTATGAATTAGCACTGAAACTGACCTAAACTTAACAAAGAGCAAAAACTGCATTTTACGAATAACTGGGTCCCAATATACCCAACCGTTTTTAGTAAATTACGATTTTATTTATAAGTATATTACTATTGTTTTATTATTAGGTTTAGGAAAGGATGGAAACCCGCAGTTTTTCTGCTCGGGCAGTCTCATCAATTCTAGATACGTTCTCACCGCAGCTCATTGTGTCGTTGGAAAGAATCTGTAAGATAATTATTTTCTTTTTTTTTAATAAACAAGTTTTGAAATTTAACATAACTACATTATTCATCCTGTGCTTTTTAGTCATAGCATTCGCTTTGGAGAGTACGATACCAGCAACGATGGTATAGATTGCAAGGGAACTGATTGTGCTGATCCAGTCATTGATGTTCCTCACGAAAATATTATAGTTCATCCAAATTACAATATAAAGAGTAACCATCGACATAATGATATTGCTTTGATTCGATTGAAAAATGAAATTCAATTTACATCATTTGTTTCACCAGTTTGCATGCCTTGGGTATTGCAACTCAATAATACTGAAGTTGGTAAAAATTTGGTAGCCTCTGGATGGGGTAGGACACTGACAGGTATGTACATTATCTGTATTTTTCGAGCTTTACAAAATTGAATTTTTCTTATGACCTTTTTTTTTTTATTTACTTCACATTCCAGAGAAAAGAAGTAATATTAAACTGAAAATATCTCTACCAGTTAATGGTCAAATGGAATGCCAAAATGCATACAAAAGGGCAAGAACATATTTGCTAGACTCACAACTTTGCGCTGGTGGAAAGTTTGTTGAAGATACTTGCGATGGAGATTCCGGAGGGCCATTGATGGTTTTTAAACGTAAATGGGCCATCGAAGGCATTGTTTCTTATGCACGAGGATGTGGATTAGAAAATTTACCCGGAGTTTATACGCGTGTTGCGGAATATGAAGACTGGATTGTATCTAATTTGAAAGAATAATTCTAGGCATATAGGATTATCTTGATTTTATAATTAAAATCTGTTTTACTGTCAACCTTTATTAATAACAATAAGATAAGTTGGATAAAATATAAGAAATTTTTACTCCAGTCTAATGCCAAAAGTGTCATTAAATCTATCAATAAAATTTCAAAATCAATTCAGTAATGCCATGCATTTACACGAAGACAAAATAATGACTGTTGTTTCTGACTCTGTCATTATTTTTGTCATAAATAGAAACAAGTGGATTAACACTTCTGTCATTAACAGCCTTATTCTGGCAACCTCACTGATACCTCACAAGTCACAATAACCTCATAACTCGTGGTGAACTCGCCTAATAAAAACTGGAAAATTATAACCTGCTCTTTGGAAAATCACAACTCACGTTCCCTTAATAAGAACCTCACTAACAGAAAATTGTGACCTGTGAGTCACATAAGGCAAAGGCAGAATAGGGCCACAAATCTAACCATATGAAGTAGATAAAGGAATATTTTACAACTTCTATCAATTTAAACAAAAGTCTGCAATACTGTTGTAGGAAAAGCATTCAAAAACAAGCAAAACAAAGTCATAATTATTGCTTTCTTAGGAGCAGTTGTAATTCTTGAGGATGAGCATAAGTAAACCCGAAGGTCACAACAAATCAAAGATCTTGTTGGGTTCACCCATTATTTGTGCATGTTTTAAGAATGCTGCCAGAGGATTTTGATTTTCTAACTGACCAAATAACACCACTTGTGAGAAAGCAAACAACAAACATGCGTGAAAAAATAAGCGTCGAAGAGCGTATCGCATTTACTCTCCGTTTTCTTGCAACTGCAGATAATTACAGTTCCCTAATAAAAATAATGATAAAGTTCATTCTTTCTAACGGTTTGTCATAATTTTCAAAATGGTGCATTGTGCATTTATACGGTGTCATTTTTATGACAATATTTGATGCCAGTTTCGCCAGTTTTCTTAATGACAAAAATAAACACAAATATGAAAACCATTTACACGAAAATGACAAAAATGGCAAGAAAATGACAGAAATAATGACATTTTGTCATTTGTGTACACAAATAGTTTTACAAAAATACTCCTGGTCGATTTGATGGATAAGGTTTTTTTTTCTTAATCAAAATCAGCTACACCGTATTTAAATTTTAGTATTATAGGGTTCACTTTTGACGTACATTAACATAGATTTTCATTCCTATAGGCTCGTTCATGGAGACTAGTTTAAAATAGTTTATTTTAAAAACATTCAGAAATTTTGCTAGAATTTGAATTTTGGAAAATTTCCCAGAATTGGCTACTGTCATTGACATGGTCAGCATATCTTGCCATGAATGTCACGTAATCGTTACGCGCCTTGTAGTCCAGTCATTTGGGCGAAAAAAGGGGTTTGCCTGGGAAGTTTTGGCGTAGTTTTTAAAAGTTTTCATTTGTATAGATTTTGGGGTGCTCGTTCCGAATTTTCACTTTGCCACCTCGCACCTTTGCCGCTAACGCCGCCATTCAAGGTTAAATGTCGAAAATGTTGTTCCTACTACGACTCACCGTTAAGAATATATCGACATTTCAAAAAACGTACCAGTTTTTCACGTATAACTCCTAAAAGGTTCATACTTTTGAAAATATCTGAACGCAAGGTTTGTACATTATCTAACCCCCTATAGGAAAAAATTGCTATTTTTTTCTTACAAACAATCGTTTTAAAGATATAATTATTTTAAAAGTTTGACAAAATACTAAATTTCTAGTGTTGGCGTTCTAAAATATTAAATGACGGAGTTGTCGAAAAAAAATTAGACTCAGTTTGTAGAGCATAATATTCTCTAGAAAATCGTGTTGACACTTTTTTCCAGGCAAGTCATAAGTCGCAAGATATTGGTACTTAAAAAGCGTCAAATGTCGAAAAAATTGTTTTTTTTTGCATAAATGTATATATCTTTTAAATGGCACGTTTTACATAATGTAGCCCTACACAACCTTGCATTAAAATTTTTTTTCTAGCAGACATAATTTGTATTATATCATTATTTCAAGAAATCACAATAATTCGAAAATACCGGTTTTTAGCCTTTTACTCTTAAATTGCGAATTTGACGGAAACTATTTTGAACCTATTTTGGAGGTATTAGTATTCTCTAGAAGAAATATTATGACACTTCTTTACGTATAACACACCAGTTGCAAGATATTGCGACTTCAAAAATGGCCAAATTTCGTAAACAGGATTTTTGAATAAAAAAAAATATTGTTTAGAATATAAAGTTATGAATATTATATAATTATGAATACATAAATATGAAAAACATAACGTGAATAAATACAAAAAAATTCCTTACACTATTTAATTAGGGCAATAGCTTACGAGATTTCGAGATGAGGAAAGTTTGTCGTTTCTGTAAACATTGTTGATCGGTATAATGTGGACGAATGTGGATGAAGTAAGAAAGCAACGTAAAGGAAGAAAAGAAGAAGGTGAAAAAAATGAAGCATACGAAAGTTTAGTCTATTTCAAACGCACCTTGCATTCTACCTCAAAGGTGGTGTGGAAGTAAATGCACCCAAACCGGTATTTATTATTTTTTTTTTATTAAAAAATCCCGTTTTCGAAATTTGACCATTTTTGAAGTCATCATAATATTTCTTGTAGAGAATACTAATATCTACAAAATAGGTTCGAAATAGTTTCCGTCAAATTCGTCATTTAAGAGTAATGGGCTTAAAACCGGTATTTTCTTGAAATAATGATATAATACAAATTATTTTTACTAGAAAAAAAAAAAAATGGCAAGCTAATGTAGGGCTATATTATGATTTAATTTTGATAATGCAATTTTTCGATAAAACCGTGCCATTTAAAAGATACATACCTATGTATATGCAAAAAAAAAAAACTATTTTTTTCGACATTTGACGCTATTTAAGTACTAATATCTTGCGACTTATGACTTGCCTGGAAAAAAGTGTCAACACAATTTTCTAGAGAATATTATGCTCTACAAATCAAGTCTCAGTTTTTTTACGACTACTTCGTCATTTAATAGTAAAACGCGAAACACTAGAAATTTAGAATTTTTGTTAAACTTTTAAAATAATTATATCTTTCAAACGGTTGTTTGTAAGAAAAAAATAGTAATTTTTTCCTTTAGGGGGTTAGATAATGTACAAACCTTGCATTCAGATATTTTCAAAAATATGAACCGTTTAGGAGTTATACGTGAAAAACTGGCATTTTTTACATTTTACGTTTTTTGAAATGTCGATATCTTCTTAACGGTGAGTCGTAGGAAAAAAATTGTCGTAACTTTTTTTCTTTGGAACCGCAAAATCTACAAGTTTTGAATGAAATACTTTTCGATAGTATTTACCGTTTCGGAATTACATGCGAAAAGCTGATATTTTCGACATTTAACCTTGAATTGCGGCGTTAGCGGCAAAGGTGCGAGGTGGCAAAGTGAGAATTCGGAAAGAGCACCCCAAAATCTATAAGAATGAAAAGTTTTCAAAACTTTCCAGGCAAAACTACCAAATAACTGAACTATTGTGCAAATTCAATGAATGCGCAAGCAGTATACTGAGTTATCTGATGGCTTAGTAAGGAAATTAATTTTAGAAGCGACCATAACCTGTAGGGGGTGAAGAGTCTTTTCCATGTAAATATCCATGTAAAGTATAGGGTCGGCCATGAAAACTAGATTCCGCCAACTCTTTTGCTCTTCATGATAGTATAGTTTTCATATACAAAGGAACAACATATAAAAAGGTGTATGCATAATAGATGGCGCTAAGCACCAAATTATAAAAAATAACCTACATATGTACATAGATAATCCAAAAGTAATCATCCAATTGAGAAGAAACTTAAACAATATATTTAGTAGGACATGAGAATTTCAAGTTAATCAACATATTAAAATAATAAAGACTAGTATCGGCCAGTGGCCGAAAATTCGGCCTACAAAAAGGAATTAACACACTTTTTGGAGAAGTAAGAGAAATTAAAAATAACCAATAAGTGGTATTTTTTTTTATTGTTAGGCCTTACAATAGATCTACTTTTTGCAAAAAGTGCAAAAGTGAGAAAAACATGTAAAAAGACATGATGAAAGATATTTATTCTTACTTTTGTACTTTTTGCAAAGAATATCATCTTCTTGAATTTCGTTCCTTGTGATCTGTCGCAGTTTGGACCCATGTAATTCTTACAAAACATTTAACCATGAATCAAGCTCCTTCACCAGATATTTTGGTTAGAAAAATTGCATGCGGATACACAACCGGTTGTTACGGAAGCTGTGGTTGTAGAAAATTAGGACAAACGTGTTCTATGTTTTGTAAAAATTACATGGGTCCAAACTGCGACAGATCACAAGGAACGAAATTCAAGAAGATGATATTCTTGAAGATATGGATGAAGATATTCAATAGATTTAATCAAATCTAGAATTGAAAAATTGTATTTAATTTTTGTATGAATTAATTTTCTTTTTTCTTGTAATATTTTACATAACTTAAAAACCAAAGGTGTGATTTAAAGCTGTAAAAACAATCATTTATTATTAATAAATTAATATTTCATTAAATACATTCAAGTTTTGTTGTATAAAATAAGAATTAAAATAATGTCGATGTAAACGTAATAAAAATTGAAAAAATGGCTTACATTGAGCGACCGTATTTTGGTTGATTTTTTGTTAAAAACAATTTTCAAAATAGGTCACTTTAAAGAAAATTTTATTATCTTTCTTTTATGTGTACCAATTTCTATACCTATCTCTGCTGGAAAAAGAGTTATAGGCATATAAGTAAAAGAAAAAACAAAAAATCGATTTTTTATTTTAACACTTTAAAAATGTATTTAAAATTTTTTGAACAGGCCAATTCTATGGTAAATTTTAATCTCTACAAAAAATGGTTTTTGGAATTTTCTCGAAATTTAGCTTGGTTTTCAAGTTATATGCAAAAAAAAACCAAAGGACTGCAGTTACTCCTCCTTCTCAAAATGTCGCCCTCTCTCTTGAAAACGCTCCATGGTTTTCTCATCTTCAATGAGCCATTGAATGATTTTTACAACAAAAATCCTGGAACGTCTTAGTTCCATTCTATATGAGATAATAAATAGCCTATTTGTGGGTTCCTGTAATATGACATATAATTTCATCACGCTCTAGCCGGTGCATATTTTCGCCAATTAAAGTCATAAAGATTTCATACTTGTAGAGAATTTAATGTTTTTTTTTAAGCAGAAGCTTAGGTTTTCTACAATTACAGGCATGGTTTTTGAGTAACAATCAAAAATCTAACGAGAGAACGTGTTTTCCAAAAAGTACGGAATTTTGGTATTTTTTCACCGTACTCTGCCGGCCAAACCGTTAATTCTAAAAAAAAGTTATAAGCAATTTTTATAGAAAATTTTGTTGACTTTTTGTCAAAATCCTGAAATTTTGAGGTTTTTTGCGATTTTCGATATCCGTAGGAAGAAGCAAAGTTAAAATTTGGATTCAGCGACCCCTAAAACATAAAAGACAAGTGAGAAAAAAACTTCTATATTTTTTTCCTGACCAAAACACCATTTGACTGGACCTAAATACACTTGACTTTATTTAAACTCTAATTCTTCCCCACGAATGATTTTTTCAAATCCAAAGACCTTTGTTGTAAAAAAAACAGTTTAAATTTCATTAACCTATGTACCTACTTAAGAATCCCTCAAAACAAAACAAAATCACATGCAGTGCTGCCACCCTACTCATTTAGCAGCAGATCTACTGCGCTAAGTCCAAAACGAAGATCTACTGCGCAGCAAAACAAATCTACTCCTCTTGAAAGGATCACAAAAACCCTTCAAAATAATATTTTAACCAAAGAGTAAACAGACTCCAGAGAACATTCTTGACCATCTTCAGAGAATTGTGATTCTTCGTTTGTTTTGTTTTTAAGTTCTTTTTTTTTTTTTTTTGTTTCTGCTCCCTAAAAAGTTGTTCACATTCGACTGACTCCTCCAACAAAAATCCACGATTGTTTTATTTATAATGTTTTGATTTTTGTCTACGTTTTTTCCCTTTTTTTTTGTAAAGTCAAAACAAAAAAAGTCGGAGAAATCAGTCGAATGACACCACCGTCTTATAATTTATTGTAGAGTTCGCTATTGAAGTTATTGTAAAGTCTCCGAATTCACCTGTTTTTGTTCGACAGTATGAAATGTATCTAAAATGGATTGAATCTTATAGTTTTTTATCTGTACTATTTTTGTAAGATCTACTGCGGTATATTGCAATCTACTGCGTTTCTTACCCATATGTACTGCGCTAAATCATCGACAGGGTGGCAGCGCTGATCACATGTCTCTGCGTTTTTATTTTTTATTTGTATATACCTACCTACTTTCCATTCATACAAAAATCGTATATGCACAAATGCGCAAGCAGCCAACGAAGTCAAGTGTATTTAGGTATCTATAGATACCTAAATACAATTGACTTTAAATTCTAATTCTTTTCCACTACTGTTTTTTTTTCTATGTAACGAAAGAGCGGCAAAATATATGAGCACACAAAAAAAATATAATATCAAAAAATATAAATAAGTAAAGAGGGGAAAGAACTTTCTGTGATTTGCTATGAAAAGGCAAAGAGCTTCCTTGCCTTCTCACAGCACAGATAATAAAGTAAAAGAGTGAAAGAACTTTCTGTGCTTTACTATGAACAGGCAAAGAGCTTTCTTGCCGGCTGATCGTCAACCGGTCGTGAAGAAAATATGAGACATTTTTTTCTATGGGGATAAGACATCTGTATCATTTATTATCTGTGATAGTACTATAGATATTTATATACATGGGCCTTACCAATAATCAAATTTAGAGATCAGTCAAATATTTAAGTGGACTCTAAATATTGAACCATACCAATAATTAATTTAATAGTCAGCTTAACGCTAAACGTCACTTTAAATTTAAGAGTAAAGAAACGCATGTTTAAACTCGTGATAAGGTGTAAGCGCCACGTTTGTGCTGTCATTCTGAAAAGCAAAGGAGACAAATAATTATCCTTTGTTTCCTCTTTTATCCTCTTTGTTTGTCGCTTACAATTGAATTAAATTGCTTGTTCGTGAATTTTGTTGAATGGCGAAAAACTAACACTAACAATCGCACGCAGCCTAAAATTTGTTTGATGACTTTTTTATGATAACTAATGTCGTTTTCGATTGGATTTCGGAACAGTGCTACTCCTTTTTGATTCTAATCGGATTATTTTCTATTGTTCCGAGACTAATTCGTGAAATATTTATGTGTGCGTGCGTAAACTGTCTGATATTTATGTATATTTTGCACGTTCAGTCGAGTAAAACTATTTTGACAAATAATCCGATCAAAGGGTTTATATATGTATATGTGTGTTCCGGGTCTAATCCTTTATTAATTCCGGAACAGAAAAATACTCCGAAAACATTACTCGGAACAGCCAATCGAATTATTTTGGAGTAAGGGGAGTCAAAAAGAAGTAACTCCGAACCTCCAACCGAAAAGGACATAAGATGTCATTGGCCGCGATCAAAAACTTATGTCGAGCTATCCAGATAAGTTTTTGTTGTTGTTATCCCATGTAAAAAAAACTGCTGATTACAAAGCTATCCATATTATCCGAAAAATGTTGGTATACGTTTGTATCTCAAGCGAAATTGTTAAAAATGCAAAGCCGAAATTTGTTTGCCGTCATCGAGTTGTAATTTGCTTAAACACTTTCAATTAACCTATCCGGTTTTGCTTGATCAGAAACCTATATAGATAGGAAGCTATCATATATATGCAATCGCATCGATTTTTGAACGCGGCCATTTCCATTCACAGAAGCTGTCTGTTTGGCAACAAATGTAGTAGATAATGTTATAGAGCACTGATTATTTAAAGACGTTCTTAATTTGGTTATTGGTAAACACACAAATTAACCCGTCTCTAAAGTTTAACGTGGCGTTTATCTAACCGCTTGTTTAGTCATTAATTATTGGTAGGGCCCAATGACGGCACTAGTTAGAAGGAAAGACTTTTTGGCGGCATAGTGGATTGATAATAAGGTGTTAATTATCTCATGAAATTCGACGGGTGGCATCCAGTGGAACTAGTATGGTATGAACTAGGTTTGCTGCCTGGGGTGGGGCTCGAACCCACACCTCCAGGTCAGCAGTCAAACACTAGATCCACTGTGCCATTGACACCCGTGCTTTTACATAGAATTTGTTCCGTGGAAATTAAAGCCGGCGAAGGGTAAGCGGGCGTTTTTTGTGCCATTATTTGTAGGCTAACATTAAGGGCACAAATTTACACCTAACAATGATTATGGAAAAAAGGTAATAAAAACTAACCACCTTAGGTCAGTTTCGTTCTTCAAAATTATCAAATTGTTTCCTTTATTTTAATTGATTAACTATAATAATAGAATTTATCAAATTTTATGGTCGTAGAGTACTTTTTATCCATGGCTCATAATCAGACACTTTTGTGTAGACTCCTGGCCATCCTTCAAGTCCACATTTATTTCCAAACGAAACTACACCAACTATCGCGTAGTTGGTCGTATCCTCACCGCTCATAAGCGGGCCGCCAGAGTCACCATCGCAACTGTCCCTAGTAAATTCTCCACCCACACAAAGTTGCGAAGACGACAGCCGTACACTTTTTGTTGCAAATTTCTGAGAACACTCGTCAAAGTCATTTAAGGGTATGTAGAGTTTTTGCTTGATGTCACTCTGTCGAGCTATTGAAATATAGAGAATTTTTAATTAATAATATACAAAATCTTTTAAAAAAAAAAACAAACAAAATATTTGTCTTAAAAATTATAAATAAACTGGTGCTAATAAACTCTCGTATGTATATACCTACATCGATTATATACATAACCTTGACAAAAATCAGACTTCAAAACAAGAATTATTAAAAAAGCATATCAAAAAAAAACAAAATAATAATAATACAAAATATTTCTTCGAAGTCATCTCATTCGTTGGAAATGGGTATTAATACTTATGAGTTATGACCTTTACCTCAGCAATAAACAGGGCCGGATTATAAGCGTAAAGGCTCCTCTGGATATCAAATTTACCATTATAACCAAAGTCGATTTTCTTAAATGTATTATTTAATGTGCACCACAGGGGTTTTAAGATTTGACAGCTCTGAGCCTCGATTACATTCGTTTCTCAACAAAAGCTCTAACGATTTTGATTAAACTTTGTCGCTTTAATGTGTAAGATAATTGTAAGAAAATTACATTTCGGGATTTTGCCAAAAAAAACTTATAGGTAACGGAGATTGTTTTTTTTTTACACTTTTTGATAAAAATTCCATCTAAAGCCTAGTAAACGATACAGATGTGTAACGAAAATTCCTATACAAAAATTGCTTGACGAATCATAACATGAGGTTCTGCGGTTCCCTCTTCAACGAGCGAAATAGATGAATATACAAAATTGTTTTGAGAAGTCTCCACTCTTTTTTCGTACATAATTAATTGCACGGCCATTAATTGTGTGCGGAAAAATGACAGTTGGGTTTGTTCGAGTTCTTATTTGTTTTTTCTTTAATTTTTTTCGTTAGATTTTGTTTATGTATTTGAAACTCTCCATGAACGTTTTTCCGCTGTGTTTTCGTAAGCATTTTGTTGTCTTGTTGAAGATCTCAGAAAATGTCTTTTCGCATCAGCAACGTACTGGGCTTACGGATGAAAGATGGGAGCCTGGCCGATCCGAGAATACTCTGTGCTTTGCTCCGAGCTCAATACACCTGGTGTAAATGGGAGCACTACGATATCTCGCAAACTAAAATCTCGAATAACGAAATCTCGCATTTTTTTATAAAACTCGAAATACGAAATCTCGCAAACTAATAAACCCGCTTTTCATAAGCTCGCAATAACAAAATCTCGCTTTTAACAATCTTGCGTTTACATTTCACAACCAACAATGTGGCAAATTTCAACTAAGATCTCGCATTAACACATTATGTTGGAAAATTTCGCACTGAAAAATTAAATCCTGCAAATTGAAAATAAAATATCAGAGGCCCAAAAAGGAAAATAAAATCGTTAAACCCGATACGCGGCCCACCCAAGGTACTGTTTATTACAATTAAACTGAAACTAACAACATAGTCGCCTGCCTGGCGACTGAGCATACCCTAAGCAGAGCGACGGAGTCGCGTGCGCGGGACAGAGGACAGAGGACCCAAAAAGAGAGTTAAAATCCTTGAACCCGCGAAGCCGGCCACCCAATGTACTGTTGACTGTACATAAACTGAAAGCACACCAACTGACAACATACACAAACGACAAACCTAATAAATTACTTAACTTATATAAGTCCTATATGTTTTTTAATGCGAGATTTTAGTTTTGGGGGTTTTTGTAAATGCGAGATTATAAAAAGCCTGTTTTTGTAATTGCGAGATTATGAAAAGCGGGTTTCTGTAATTGCGAGATTTCGTAGCCAAGCCGTTTTTTTTATGGGACTTTTTGTTTCAGCAGCGTACTATGCTTTAAGGGATATAAGTGTGTCGTTCGAAAAAACCTTAAAACTTTGTATGCTCAAAACGAAATAATCAAACTAAGTCACCTCAATTTTGTTTTATCACTGCGGGCCCAGGTACCATAATGCAGTTCCCTAAATATACATTCCTAAATATATAATCCGGCACTGTTAGAAACCTCATTCTCATTCGGTTCGTTTCACATCATTGTCGCAGAAGAAAAATAAACTAATTAAAATGAAAACAAAATCACGGACTCACTTAGAGGTAGGCATCTCATTAACATACGAATTATAAAAATCCCTTCTCAGAATTTAGAGCGTTCTTCTTCTTATACATTAAAGAAAAAAAATTATATATCCTGATTAAGACCCCTTTCACACAAGGAAACTGAGTTGCCAGCGATTTTTAGTTTGTAGGCGAGAAGGGCGTAAAAGGAAGAAAAAAATCTCCCCTCACACCCTTCTCGCCACAACTAGCAACTCAGTTTCCTTGTGTGAAAGCCGTCTAACTTACCTGAAAGTGTTCTGCCCCAACCAGCTACGATCAAATTAGTTCCCGCTCGAAGTGATGGCTGCTTTCGAACTGCTGATGGCAGACAAACTGGTTTAATAAAATCTGAGTACCTAACAACACCATTTAAACGAACAAGTGCAATATCATTCTGTCTGTTGGGACTTGAGTCATCATAATCTGGATGGGGTATTAGTTCTTCGACTCCCATAGTAACTATAGGATCAGCACAATCACTTTTAACGCAATCGATGGTTTTGGATGTGTCATATTCACCCAAACGTACATAAGTTCTATATAAACAGTTTTAAGAGAAAGTAATTAAAAAGTTAAAAAAAGATACAAATAGTTTGTTAAACATAAATCAGTATCAACTTACAATTTCCCAGATACACGCAGAATAGCTCCTGTTACACAATGTGCCGCTGTTAGGACGTATCTTTGATTGATAAGACTTCCACCACAGTTAATTTGCGGCTTACTATTACCTTTGATTATGCTCTTTATTATCAATTTACAAAAAACATAACTAATTCAAGTACCTTTGACATACTCCAGAAGCACCATCCAAGCAAACTCATCCAAAAGAGTGTCATTTCCATTGTATATTCTATCACCAGAAGCCGCACTTCCACATTGTGGCACAGAAGGTAATACAACTCCTTCTCCACCTCCTGCATTACTAGTGATACTGACAGTATCACTTGCTGCACAACAAACATACGGTGATCGACCTACTCCATTCCGACACTGGGATCGTTGGGCAAATTGTTTGTCATTTTCTGAGAGTGGATTTTTCTGGATGAGAGATAAAACAGATGGACAGTCGTATAATGAAATACAATTTCCGACTTTATTGTCTGGAGTTGAACACGCATCTGGAAAAGAATATTAAAGAGTTATAAATTAATGATTTTCACTTACAAGATTGTAAAACATACTTTGTCCACTTGCCAGTTGCAAAAGAGAGCACACAATCAATGCACCGGTTAATGAAATTTTACCAATTCCATCTCTTTTATTATTATTTGAAAACATCATTGAATTTATTTTGAATTGTTCTTTTTTATCTCCGAACTCCGACCTTGTATAGTACGTTATCGTTTGTTCAAGCTCTGACCAGTTTCAATTCAATGTCCAAGTTTAAGTGAATTGCGTTAGCACAAATGCTCAGTGTTTATTTTTATTTTGTTTATTACTTAAATTTACTGAGCTATATATGTGACCGTAAGCGATCTATTTTGTTTTATGACTGAACATCAACTTTGAAATTGTCAATCTACTAGTTAGTACGGAAGGTAACTGTTAACAATAACAAACCGAAGCTATGAGAGATTATTATTTCATAACGATCTCTTATTTTTTCTCTTCCTAAGTAAGCTAGCAAAATTTATGAAAATTTTGCAAATATTAGCACTTTCGAGCGCCGGTGGATGGCGTCTCGTCGTCAGTGTCGTTGCGTCAATGGGTGTTTCAAGAGAATGTTATCTTGAAATTGAAACCGGTATTAAGTCACGGCTTACGAGATGACTACAAAATACACTCGGATGGAAGTTCAATGTTTTGAATGAACTGATAAATGAATTAACAATAACACATTACTCACACGAGCGAATCAAAAAAATATTAAGCGGTTATAGTCAAACCAACTACATTATATATATGTATATCTATAACACAGCTTCCTGTATGTATATGTAAACTCTAAATACATACATATGTACATGAACATACTGTTTTATAGAAAATCTTTCAGGGGAATTTCTGTATAAATCAGAATCGCACGTTTTTATTTGTGGTATTTCCAATATTAAGGTATTGTTTTTATATTTGTCATGGTAGATACCTACATGCAGGTTTATTATTGTGTGCTTGTTAATTATTGTTAATAGCCCAGGAAACAAAAACATGGCTCCATACAAGTTTCTAAATTTTGGTAATAGCTTTGATACTTATGTACATATTGTACCTTATACTATTATACAACTTTTCAGAAATATCCCCGATCGTGGCTGTTGAGGAAAAAAAAATATAACGGGATTTTAGTGTGATTTTTTTTTAATTTTTGGAAATTCTTCGTTTCTTTAGAAATTATTGGTGTTGGAAGAATAAGTGTGACACATCCAAATGTTTATAAATTGTTTGTTCTAAAATAATGAAATATAACACAAAATATTCCTATTTATGCGTAAAACTTTTAAAAAATACACAAAAAAAAAACAATTTTTTGTAACAAATCGTAATGGATGTTGGTTTTATCGTAGTCAACACAGTGCTGGGTCTCAAGGGGAAGATGTGTATACAAGGCATACCAAACTTCCAGTTGGTTGATTGGTTTTCGAAAAAAAAAACCGCCTATACCACATTACCGACCTGTACCATATTACCTCAATTTACTCTATTCAATGCACGAACCATTGGCTTCCATGAGTCAAAAATGTTCGGTAAACAAAATGGTGCGGGCCGGATATGTAATGCTGTATCCGTGAACATCCTTCTTTCAATTTTACGCATATACCACAGAAATAAGATGTTTACACATAAAAAAAAAACTTAATAATCTGCAATCTTTTAAAGAACCAATTTTGAAGAAAACCTTACCCCAAAATGTCCCCGCGGGACCAAAGTTACCAGCAACTCATCGACAAGTTCGAGTACGATTTTCACTATGGACGACAATTGTGAAGTTAAGCGATTTACGTTTTCGTATGAGTGCAGAATGTGTTTGGATGGAAGCTATAGCATAGAGGCAGAGTAAGCAGATGCCCTGTCTTCAATGGAGACAAACTCTGCACTCATCCGAGGACGTAAATCGCCTATTGTTTAACTTCCCAATTGTAGTGCATAGTGAAAATCTTACTCGAACTTGTCGATTAGTTGGGACATTTTGGGGTAATGTCTTCTTCGTTAAGTCGTCTCGTCCTAACTGTCCATTAACTTACGAGTCTTAATCGTACCTGTCTTTGCTATTGTTGGACGTCAAAGCTACTCAAAGCACGATTTCGGAGAAACGTCATCACGATGAATCAGTCATAACATCCGGTGGCACACTGATCCTTGCCTTTCCACTAACCTACGAGGATGTCTAAACCTTCCGTAGATCTTTGATATGCAAGATTGGCTTAGACTGAGCTGACGGGACACAGTACATTGGTTAATTCCTTGTTGCAGTAGTGTGACAACTTGACTAACTTCTACTGGCGTGGTTTCCATTATTTTCTAAGATAAGGAGGGCTAATAAGTAGTACTATTAATGAGTCGAATTTCGGGACGATAGTCTAGGCCTATAGGTAGAGTGATTATCGCTAGAGAGATTTAATGAGATTTTCAATGTGTTTTTAACTCTACATTATCTACAGAGCAAATGCCCACCTAGGCCAGTGGCACCGCCACCGTGGTTTTGGTTTTTTGTTGCATGCTTATAGGAACAAGATTGCTTAAAAATGGACTGCTTTATCTGCAAAGACCCATTTTCTGAAGGCGAAGTGTGAACGGTCAAAAAAAAGGTGTGGGCAACCATTCTTAAGGCAAGTAAAAGTTGAGGCGACGTGGTCAACCAGCTTATATTAGAAAACTTGGAGCAAGTAACTGTTCACGGAGCATGTTATAAGATCTATGGGGACAATAGGACCGCAGCAGTACTAGCAAAACAAATAAGCAAGGAAGCGAATCTATTCAACAGTTTAGGCTCTAGCTCGATGTACATTAGGATGCACAGACAAACAGACCGACGCCGACGGACGTCTTGACGTAAATCACTTTTTTGGACATCTCCATCATCGTATTGCTATAATTTTGATTAAAACCTCAACATTTGTTTTTGACACGAAATCAATAGCCGCGTTTTATTATCCACCGAGATCCATATGGATAGTCCTGTGATAATAAAAGGATCCAGATCCCACAAACATTTTGCATTAAGATTGTGGTATTCCTGAGTTTTTTGACGTTTTCAAATTGACACGGATATTTCTTTTAATTCTTTGACTGGATTTAGTAGTTCATACATTTTTAAGTCAAAATTACCTAGGCACCTTAAGCTTTCCAAAAATATATCGGTTGAAATAATTTTGCATCCAATTTTGCAAAAGCTATACCTTTGGACTGCGATATCGTATCATCTTCAAAAATTTATCAAAATTTGTTAAACTTTGTGCTCTACTACTTAATCATAAGAACAATTCACATTAGTTACTAAAGAAATGAGAAAAATGCAAAAAAGTAAAAAAAAAAATAAATAAAACGACATAACCTCAAAAAATTTGTTCATACAGAAAAAAGTTTTGATGTCAAATAAAACATTATTTTATTACCATTAAATTTGCATATGACAACTTTTCATCTAAAATCAATACTCTTGGAGATATAGATCAATCCGCGTTTTCCAAAATGGCGGATTCCCCAGGGGGTGGCGTCCCGAAAAACTCAACATAAGCTTTTCTAATAGCCCTCTTTTAGGTATACAAAATTCAGCCGTCCTTTATTTCGTTCCACAAAAAAGTCCAACTTTCCTGTGCTACAAGTAGTATTATCAAACAGTGTAATGGAAAATAAAGAATGGTTGACATAAATGCATCAAAGCATTGGAGCGTGTTGGTTGAGCCAAAATTATAGGACAATTATACCGGAAGGGGAGTCAATATGCCCCCGTTAAGACGGGAGGGGCAATTATCAAAAAAAAAATGACTTAAAGTAGAAACAACACTATTGAAAAACAATGGTAA
This sequence comes from Melangyna quadrimaculata, assembly GCA_949320155.1. Taxonomy (NCBI): domain Eukaryota; kingdom Metazoa; phylum Arthropoda; class Insecta; order Diptera; family Syrphidae; genus Melangyna; species Melangyna quadrimaculata. Next base: position 200,731,490 of record OX439483.1, on the reverse strand, counting down.
CAACCACAATATTCTCCTGTAGCTTATCTCAAGCCCAGAAAGCCATTCTTGAATTTTCTTCTTAAATAAAGTTATTTTAATCGATAGTTTTTGAAAACTTAATTCTCAAACTCAAAACTTTGAAAACGAAATTTGCTACAAGGTTCCTATTTCTACTAAGTAAATAGAAGAATATTCTTTTTCAAAGTTTTGAGTTTGAAAATAAATTTTCTAAGATCAAAAATGCGCGAGTTATAAGCAAAAATCAAAATGAACATTAAAAAAAAAATGGCGGCCAAATGACTCTAGGTACAGTTATGCAAAATGTAGTTTTAGACTCGTGAACCAATACCCTATCGAATAGTGAAGTCAAACTTGACCTCGGATTTAGGTCCCAGTGAAAGAGCGAATTCGTAATCGTCTGACTAACTTTGATCTGCAAAGTTTGTATTCGTAAACAAAAATTGAAATCTGACTTCAGCAGGCCTGCAAAACAAATTACGTTCGTAAACATCAAAAGTACGCAGAAATCAAATCGGTGCGGGCAGTTTGTGCAGAAAAAAAAAACATTCTGCTGAAAAAAAGTTATTTCTGCTGGAAAAAAAAATTAAATTAAAACAGGAAAACATGTAAAGGGTGGGCCATCTAGGGGTTTATTTTTGAATCATATGTTATTTTTACACTGACAGCTGTTTCCCAATCGAAGTCTTGACGGGAAGTCAGTATTATACCTCCAAGTCGCTTCACGCTTGTCAACATTGGGATATATTGAAAACTTATTTCCAAAGTGAGTGCCATGTGAAAATCGTCTTTTCTGACCAGGCACATTTTCATCTCGGCGGCTTTGTTAACAAACGAAATTGCCGCATATGGGGCTTGGAAAACCCGCACACGTTACTGTCGAGAACCCAAAGCATCCATAGAGATTGACAGTTTGGTGCGGATTGTGGATTGGTGGCATAATTGGATCATTTTTCTTCGAAAACGAGGCTGGGAACAATGTTTCGGTCAACAATGGTCGTTACAGAGCCATGTTGACCGACTTTTTTTTACTAACATTAAAGACATGGATTTCGACAATCTTTGGTTCATGCAGGATGGTGCATCGATCTTTTGCGCATTAAATTCCAAAACCGTGTTATCAGCCGTCTTTGCGATGTCAATTGGCCGCATCGGAGCTGCGATTTGACCCCTTTGAACTTATTTTTTGTTGGGAACCGAAAAGGACCGATGGTATGCCAGCAATCCGGAATTAATTCAAGCACTTAAGGCCAATATCATCCAAGCAATCCGTGAGCTACAGCCCGAAACCATCAACAAGATTTTGGAAAATTGAATTGACCGATTTCGATGCTGCGAAGCCAGCCGACGCAGCCATTGAGCACTTGAACGACGTTGGTGTTAGTAATAAAGCCATAATACATGGACAAAATTAAACTTTATTAACTTTATTGCATTTTTAAAAAGAAACTTGTGATTAACCCACCCTGTAAATGAAATGGCTTCGAAGTACATAAATCATCAGGATATTTGTCTATCAACGAATGTTTCCTTCCAAATGTCACCCAAAAGCCCTAGATCGCCTTTTTTTATTAATCGGATTTTTTATAAATAACTTTCTGCGCTGCTAACTAACACAAATTTATTAAAAAACTGCCGACTGCTTGCTTTCTGCGGGCGGAAGAAAAATAAAATCGATACGCAGAACCTAAGCAGGCATGCGGCAGATCTGCCGCATATTTCTGCGATTACGAACTCGCCCAAAGTCTAACTTGATCGTACTAGTTGACTGTAAAATTTGAACGATATTCTTAAAAGAAAAAAAATTGAAAATTCTTACTTCTTCAAGGTTTAATAAAATGTTAAAAAGTTGGTAATATTATGTTTAATGTAATTTTGATTAGTTTGATGTATTTCTCAAGTTTTTTTTGTTGGATGAGTCGTTATATTTTTTGTTTGTAAAAACTGCAAAAATTCATTTCAAATTTTACTTTTTCAACTCTTACTAATTTTTTTTTAAATTTAAGGGCATATTACGCCCTTATGTTTGTATATGTATATGTATGTATAAAAAAATATACAGTTTTATGCTTTAGTAAATACTGCATCATTTGAAATTTTCTTCAGCTTTCTGTAATGTACCGTTATATTTTTTTTATTATTATTATTTGAAACTTTTATATTTCTGGTTCTTTAGGCATTTAATTGAAATTATTCAAGATATATCCACAAAAGAAAACTCCGAAAATATTTGAGATATTTCGATGTAGAATGTAAATAGTGAAAAAACAATTTTTTTTTATTCTGTTATATTTTGTTACAATATCGTTTTAACAGTAAATACTGTAAACAATTGTTTAAAATGTTCACTTGTTCAAGTTTTTATAACAAAATTGACAGATATAACGGAACATAATAAAATAAAATGTTTACCATTTTGTTCTAAATTCAATTCTGCGTTGCTTGAGGTATTTTTAAATTTTCTAAAATGAACCGTTATATTTGTTCTAATTATACCTCATTTTTTGTTCGTGATTTGTCTTTTAAAAAAACACAAGGGTACGCAACAGAAGCTTGTAAGATATATCAAACGACGCAGAATTAATTGGTGAACAAAACTGTATTTTTAGTTTTTGTTTATCTGTTAAAAATTGCATTTTGTTAACGTAAAAAATCCAAGAAAAAATGTAACAAATTTCTATTTTTCAACTTTGATTAAAATGTTGGTACATTTTTGGGTTATTTATACAAAAAAAAATGTATCGTGATAAAAAATTTAATTATGTATTTATTGAGATATTTTAGAAGTTAGTGGAATGTACCGTTTTTTTTTTTTCAAACGCTGATTACGCGGATTGCTTAACATTCATCTTTTAAATGGCTCTACAAATACGAAATTCGCACAAAGTTCCTGGGCTATAAATAGATCTATAGATACATTAAGTCAGCATCCTATAAATCAATCCCATAAAGCAATTAAAAAACAGTTTCTATATTGTTTTGCTTAAGATGAGATATAACAAGTTGATTAAAAATAAAAACACGCATACAAATAATTATTTTATATCAATAAAAAACATGATTATATAGTCACACAGAAATTCACATTGAAAGTTATTAAGCTTTATTAATTAGCATTGGTGCATCACTTTTCAATGAAGGTGTCGCTATCAGGTTAAACTTGTTTAATTTATAAATAATCCTTAAAATGGTTGAACAAATTCAACGAATTTTAATGAATGTATACAATATGAACCTTAAAAAATATGTAGGTAGTTTTCTTTTTTCATCAATTTGAATACTAATCCGCATAATTATTTTGATAAGTTTTTTTTTTTTTCACAGAGTGGGTAGTAAAACGTGTTTAATGCAGTTGTTGGCAAAGAAATAAAGGTAATTTTATGAATCATAGGTAGGTACCCTTTTAAAATTCAAACGTTAATCAAAGCCCGGACAATAAAGTTATAATAATATTAATAATAATAATAAAGAATTTTAAATATTTGAATAAACAAAAAATGCTTGCATGTAGTTGGCCCACCAACTATTGAGTTGAGCAAAATTGTTAATTGCAATCCTTTGTACTTCGTTTGTATACGTTTGTACCAGTTTTAGATTTGTTTGTACCATCACTGTTTTTTTTAAATATGCACTTGAAATAAATTTACGGAGTTTGGCCCACCAACTATAACGCTTGAAATATCTAAAAATGCAGTTCGATAGAAAATCGCTTGTACACTCTGGAATTTTTTATTTTCATTTGTATACGTCCCAAATTTTTTGACAAACATTTCTTTTTAAACCAAATTATATTAAAATTTCGACATGTCTGCAATCGTTTTATGATGATTATGATGATTTTTCATCGTGTTAAATTTTTTAATTTTTTTCTATTTTTAATTAATTATTACTTTATTTGGGACATGTAGTTGGCCCACTAACTATAACGCTCGAAGAATCTAAAAACGCAGTTCGATAGAAAATCATTTGTACACTTTGGAATTTTTTTTATTTTTGTTTGTATACGTCCCAAATTTTTTTGACAAACATTTTTTTTAAACCAAATTTTATTAAAATTTCGACATGTATGCAAAACGTTTGTACTTTTTTTATGACGATTTTTCATCGTGTTAATTTTTTAAATTTTCATTTATTTCTATTTGTAATTAATTATTACTTCATTTGGGACATGTAGTTGGCCCACCAACTATAACGCTCGAAGAATCTAAAAATGCAGTTCGATAGAAAATCGTTTGTACCCTCTCGAATTTTTTTATTTTCGTAGGTATACGTCCCAAAATTTGTTGACAAACTTTTTTTTTTTAAACCAAATTTTATTAAAATTTTGACATGTATGCAATCGTTTGTACTTTTTTTATGATGATTTTTCATCGTGGAAATTTTTTTTAATTTGTATTTATTTCTATTTTTAATAAATTACTACTTTATTTGGCCCACCAACTATAACGCTCGAAAAATCTGAAAATGCAATTCGATAGAAAATCGTTTGTATACGATTGTATTTTTTTTTTTTTGTTTGTATATGTCTCAAATTTGTTTAACATAGGGTAAAAGAGGGTGAGTGGCGCACCGGGGGAGATGGCGCACCTTTAATACCTCCTACATTTATTGTCCAAAACAAAACTTTAAAACCATTTTTGTATTCATTTTCTCATTTCAAATCGAAGTAGCCGGTGTTCGTCGACTCTACTATGATGCAAAAAAAATTAAAAACGTGACAACAACAAAGCGTAGGTTTTTTCCGAAAATTTTTTGTCTACCTTTTTTAATCTATGTTTTCTTTGTGAGTCAATGGTGTCTTTGATGCCTATGATACATTAAAACATACAACTATGTATTGACTGTGACCTGTCTCTTCTACCTGTTTTTTAATGAGCCTTAAAATTAGTGGGAATGGCAAAAAAGGGGAGATGGCGAAGTTTTTTGAGGGTGAGATGGCGCATTATATAGCACACTTGTTCACTTTGGTGCACAGTGGCCGCACACCATCTCACCCATCCAATATTTTTTTTTTTGTAAATCAAACATTGTTTTGCTCTGTTATAAATTTTTTTCGATGCCAACAATTTCTAAGAAGAAACATAATTCTAACCGGGGATCTTGGTCAGAAGTTTCTTTGAAGGCTGCATTAAATGACATTAACAAAAACCTGATGTCGATTAAATTTGCTGCTAAAGTTTACAACGTACCACCGACAACTCCTCGCCAAAATAAATTGTGTGGGATGCGCAGAAGAAAACAATTCCACCAAGAAAAAAGATGATTGGTTGCTGCTTATCATGTGCACATGATTCATGCCCATCATTTAAGCTAGTGATGTGTCAACTCGGTTTGATTTTTTTTTAACTCGAGTTAGATTTCACCCGAACCGAAAGACAACTCGGTTTTTGGACCAAGTTGATTCGGTTTAAATTTTTTTCAAACTCATGTTAGAGACAACTCGGTTTGAATTGAGCGAGTTGGTTCGGTTTAAATTTTTTTCAAACTCAAGTTAGATTTTGCCTGAACCGAAAGACAACTCGATTCGGTTTGTAAAGGGTAGTATTAGAGAATACTATTAGCATTCGGTTTAATCGTATACTGTTTGTTATTTGGGTTAAAAAAATCGTTTTATAAAACTTAAAACCGAGTTGCAAGTTGATTGATGGAATAATGGACTAATAAAATATAAATGCCGATACAAATCAGAAATTTTCACGGTTTTGACTGCTTCACAAAAAATGATTTGAGGCCAATAGGATTAGTTGCCTAAAAATATATGTTTCCTATAAAAATTCGATTTTTGTTTAAACAAGCGATTTGAAGGCTTTAGGGTGACATTTGAAACGAAATATATATTAGACGTCAAAATATAGTTTGTTGCCCATCTGTCAAGCCATAAACTGTCAAATTCCATTGAAGGATGGCTACGATTTTGATGGATTAAAAACCCTATGAATAATCAGAATTTTTCCTATGAAACTCCGATTTTTTTTTTAAACAAGCGATTTGAAGGTTTTAGGGTGACATTTGAAATGAAATTTACATTAAATACAATATGAATTTACATACGTATACATTCATAAATATTAAAGTTTAGCTCATTTTTCTTCAACTCGAGTTAGCCAACTCGAGTTGCAACTCGAGTTCCTTAAATTTTAACTCAAGTTAACTCGGTTTGAAAAATGTTCGGTTTGATACATCACTAATTTTAGCATACTTGCAACGACTGTGCCAAAATAAATACAAAGTTAATCATGCGCCATCTCACCCACCCCATAGGGGGAGATGGTTTTTCTTAATGTTTTTTTATTATTTTAATTAAAAATTGAAGTCTGGGGCCGAATTACCGCATCAGTGAGTGAGCAATACGTTACTGAATTATCTGCATTTGGGATTCCTTCTTAAGATATTGAGTAAAGTATCGAGTATCGAACTCGATTTTTGGCATTTCCTCGTCAGTGAACGAGTGTTTTTTCATACGATAGATGCTAGGTAGACGAGTGAGCAGTGAAATGGCAGAAAAATAAAATTATTCTCTTTTCTGCAAATATTCCTACACAATATCAATTAATGGTGTTTCAAGGTGAATTAAAATAAATTAAACATCACCCAGAAAATTATTCTTGCTTGATTTTAACGCACAATAATTCGATTTAGCCAAAAAATATTTATGGCCAAATTAAATTCCAAAGGGAAATGTAAACAAAACATGAGCCCAACACAAGCAGCTGTGGCAATCGACCAATGAGAAGTTAGAAATATTGAAGTTTAGGAAAATGTACTAGAATTATCCTAGTACAATACGTGATACTTCTTATAAAATCATACCAATGTGATTACTCGATAGTTCGATAACGTGTAAAAGTTCCTCACTCGTTCACTGAAGATGTAATTCGGCCCCTGCCTTACAAAACTTTGTAAATATAGTATATAATAGCTTATTTAATAAAGAATATTTATGTAAAATAAAAAAAGGAAATGTTGTATATTAGACAAATAAAAAAGGAATACCATCTCACCCGCTTTTACCCTACATTTTTTTAAACCAAATTTTATTAAGATTTTGAAATATGTGCATAGTTTTTTATAACGATTTTTCATTGTGTTAATTTTATGAATTTGTATTTCTTTCTATTTCTAATGAGAAGCTTAAGAAAAAATATTAAAATATTGAAATTACTTCTGTTTTAAGTGGAGTGAATGAATAAAATTCAATTAAAAAGTAGAAGTGACCTCAACTCCAGGATTAATTGTGTTTCGCCCAAGAGAGTGGGCTCTTCAGTCGGTCTGTTATACCTACGGAGACCATATTTCTGGGAGCAAAACCCGGGACACAAAGTTGAAATTTTAAAAACGTAGGTAAAAGAAAAATATTAGTCGTTTCCTTAATTTTTATTTTTGACACATATCTACATACATACGTATTAACCTACAACCCATACCTTGTTTTTTGTGTCACTAACCTATTTGGGGTATCTCCGAACCCCCCTAACTTTCAAACAGTATTGTATCAAATTAAATAATAAATATTGTAAAATTCATTTATTTTATTTATAAACATTATATTTTGTAGTTACTTACTTACTTACTTTTGATGGCGCTCACAGCCCAGGATGGGCTTCGGCCTCAACTAACAAGCCCCTCCAGCCAGCTCTGTCCCTAGCTAGCCGCTTCCAGTTGCGCACACCGAGTGCTTTGATGTCGTCATTCACTTGATTGCGCCACCTGTTACGGGTTCTTCCTCTGCTGCGTACCCCATCGGGGTTGGATTCGAAGACTCGTCGGGCAGGTGCGTTGCTGTCCATACGCCCCACGTGCCCCAGCCATCTCAGCCGCTGTATTTTCAGCTTTTTGACCAGGTCAACGTCGCTGTATAGCCCGTATAGCTCGTCGTTGAATCTTCTCCTCCATACTCCTTCGATACACACTGGACCGAAAATCACACGAAGAATCTTCCTCTCAAAGCACCCTAGCAGATTTTTATCCGAATCTTTCAGTGTCCATGCTTCTGACCCATAAAGCAGGACCGGGATGATTAGGGTTTTGTATAAAGTCTCCTTGGTTCTCTGAGAGAGGGCCTTACTACTTAAATGCCTTCTTAGACCGAAGAAACAGCGGTTGGCAAGAGTAATTCTTCGCTTGATCTCTGAACTGATGTCATTCTGCGATGTAATAGTGGAGCCCAGGTAGACAAAGTCCTTGACAACTACGAAGTTATATCTGTCCATCGTGATATTTTGCCCGAGTCGACGATGTTGAGATTCCTCTCTCGATGACAGCATATACTTCGTCTTGTCCTCATTAACCGCCAATCCCATTCTAGCCGCCTCCGATTCAATGCTCGCAAATGCCCCTGCCACAGCTCGCTTCGTTCTGCCGACAATGTCTATGTCATCCGCATACGCAAGCAATTGAACGGACTTTTGATAGATTGTACCGCTGGTGTTGACATGTGCGTTGCGTACAATGGCTTCAAGAACGATTTTGAATAGGTTGCATGATAACGCGTCGCCTTGCCTCAATCCTTTCTCAACATCAAAGGAATCGGTGGTGTTCTTACCAATTTTGACGGAGCAGCGAGATTTCTCCATCGTCATCCTGCACAAGCGGACGAGTTTGGCAGGGATGCCGAGACTCGACATGGCTCTGTATAATTCGTCCCTTTTCACGCTATCATACGCGACTTTAAAATCGATAAAAAGGTGGTGTGTATCGATCTGGAATTCCCGGGATTTTTCTAAAATCTGTCGGAGTGTGAACATTTGATCGACGGTTGACTTGCCTGGCCTAAAACCGCACTGATAAGGGCCGATCAGATCGTTGACAAAAGGTTTTAAGCGGGCACACAGGATGGCCGACAAGATTTTATAAGCGACGTTTAGGAGAATAATTCCTCTGTAGTTGGTACATTTCAGAACATCTCCCTTTTTATGGATGGGGCACACTATACCGAGGTTCCATTCATCGGGCATACTTTCCTCCGACCAAATTTTGCAGATGAGCTGGTGTATGCTCCTAGCCAATTCATCTCCCGCTGATTTAAATAGTTCGGCTTGTAAGCCATCCGCACCTGCAGCCTTGTACGACTTAAGTTTGGATATCGCCAGCCGAACTTCGGTTAGGTCGGGTGGACGGAACTCTTGGCCATCATCGTCCAAGTTGAATGGAGCGTTCTGCCTATTAGCGGCATCTTGGCTGTCTTCGCCATTAAGCAGTCTAGAGAAGTGTTCTTTCCAGATCCTCAGCACTGACTGTGTGTCTACTACCATATTCCCACTCTCATCTCGGCAGGCTTCCGTTCTAGCCTTGAATCCTTGGGTGGATCGCTTCACCCTCTGATAAAATTTTCGAACATCTCCCCTACCGCTACAACCCTCAATAGACTCTACCACCCGCTTCTCGTGCTCTCTCTTTTTCCTCCTGAGAAGTCGGCGCTCCTCTTTTCGTTTCAGCCCGTAGAGCTCCCAGGCCACTCTCTCAGCAGCACTTGTTCGAGTCTGCAGCATTGCCTGGTAGGCCTCGTCCTTAGCTGCATGCGCTAGCCGGCACTCTTCATCGAACCAGGGGTTTCGTTGTATTCGCCTAGTGAAACCCAGCACATCAGAGGCGGCACTTCTGATGGCTTGTTGACAGTGTTCCCACTGGTCCTCTGCACTTGATGCTGGTGGCGGACCTCCTGAGAGATTAAGAGTTACGTGGTCTGCAAAAGTTCTGGCAGTCTCTTGCGATTTAAGCTTCTCGACATCGAATCTTTTCACCGCATCTGCTCTGCGTTGTCGCGTCATGGATATCCGCATACGTAGTCTAGCTACCACCAGGTAGTGATCCGAGTCAATGTTGGCCCCTCGGAACGTTCGGACGTCCAAGATACTGGAAGCATGTCTCGCGTCTATCGCAACGTGGTCGATTTGGTTGACGGTTACTTGATCACGCGACCGCCAAGTCCCCTTGTGTATATTGAGGTGTGGGAAGTAGGTGCTTGAGATTATGACATTTCGCCCCGCCGCAAAGTCTGCCAGCCTGTGTCCGTTGCCGGAAGTTTCGTCGTGTAGGCTGTGTCCTCCGACTATCGAACCAAAGATGCCCTCCTTTCCGAATCTTGCGTTCAAGTCACCAAGAATGATCTTCACGTCGTACTTCGGGCACATATCATACGTTGTCTCCAAGAGATCGTAGAATGCTTCTTTGGTTGAGTCTTCTCTCCTTTCATGGGGGGCGTGAACACAAATCAGCGAAATGTTCTTAAATTTGCCTTTGATGCGGATTGTGACCAGGCGCTCGCTTATACTTCGGAAGCTCAAGACTTCTTGCCTAAGTCTTCCCCTTATCACAAAACCACAACCAAAGAGCCGCTGACTCTGTTCCTTCAAGCACCCGCCGTAGTAGATGTCACACGTTTTCAGTCTCCGTACGCCCTCTCCATCCCATCGCACTTCCTGGATGGCTGTTACGTCAGCCTTTAGCCTGTCCAGGTTCTCCACTAATTGTTCGGCTGCACGTGTTCTGTATAAGGACAGGACGTTCCACGTGCAGATCCGAAATTCATTGTCCTTGTTTCGTTTGCTGGGGTCGTCAACTTTAAAATCATCCATATCCGAGGCTTGTTGTTGTTTCGGAACAACTTTTTTTTTACGTGGTAGGGAAGTTACCCCGACGCACAACCCCCGACCCGGAGGACCAGACCTTCGTATAACTCCAAGGGTAGGGAGCCGGATAAACCGCTCCTTATAGGCCTGAGCTACAAATATATCGTAGTAGCCCATATAAGGTGTTCACTAAGTAGTTCAACCTAACTGGAACTGTAGACGCCACCGTTGATTCCATCTAGAGAATTCGTCCGCTGCCGCCTCGATGAAAGGAGAAGTGCCTTAGTGGGAACACTCCTTCCCCCCCCCCTCTCTCGTTGGCTGTCCCCAACAGCTTTCCACGGGGATCTAAACCCCGTCTCCAGCTGAGGTACTAGACACCCGATGTTCACTACGTGGAGGTGAGAGTAGGAGTTGGTAGACAGAGGTGGGTTTTGAGAAAAACCTGTGGACGCTTGTGTCCTCTTGAATGCACATAACTACCCTTTTGATAACTACTATTTTGTAGTTAAGCTAGCAAAAATAAGACCATTTTACTCACAGACATAATTAAAAGAATTATATTAAGTTAGAAGGTACAAAAGTGGTTCGACGAAAATGCTATAACAAAACACAGAAAATATTTTTTTTTCAAATCAATACTTTCCAAATTTTTTATTGATTCTGAAAGAAGAGATCTAAAGCAACATTAAAACATTTAATAAGTTTTTATTATCTAAATAATATGGCTGTATTTTTAATGTTGTTTATTAAGATCATTGTTTATAAGCGAATTTTTCATACTTAGTTGGGGTGGTTGGGAAAAATATGCAATTGGCATGTGCAAAAAATCAGTAGTTTTGCTTTTTAATCGTTTGTTCTAGACAAACAAAGTATTTCCCCTGTTTTAAATTTTTTTTTGAAGTTTTCGTTTAAATAAAATAAGAGTTTTATATTCATTTCATTGAAAAAAAAAAATATCCCGGTAACACATATGGGGTGCTATTACACCCCAGTGACCACTGTACCTTGGAACCTGGGAAAGGAAATGGAATAAACAACTTTCACATATAAAGAAGTAACCAAAAAATTTTTGGCATGCCTATGGGCAACCCTTTGTCACCCACGATTGCAGATTTAGTACTTGATCACGTACTAGATGAATGTTTTAGTGGAATGGAAGAAAGGCCTACTTTTGTTGCTAAGTATGTAGATGACATTTTTGCCGTGATGGACAAACGCAACATTGAAAAAGTGCAGCTGATCCTTAACGGATTCCACCCGAAAATCCAGTTCACTGTGGAAATGGAACATAACAGGTCAATAGCATTTTTGGACGTAAAAATCCATCGTGAAAACAACCGTCTATTGTTTGACTGGTACCAAAAACATACTGCATCGGGAAGATTAGTCAACTTTCGGTCTAACCAAGCGAGGCACATAGTTATGAACACTGCATCCAATCTCGTCAGTAAAGTTTTCGCACTCAGCGACGAACAATTTCACTCTGCCAATGGGAAAAAAATCAAAAAAATCCTGAGTGACAATGGTTTTCCAAATTCTATAATTCGTGGTCTACTTCAGAAACACAATTGCAAAATTCCAAGCGAAGACACTAAAGACCCAAATAATGGTTACTACAAAAGTATGGTTTACATCCCAAGACTGACTGAGAATTTTAAAGAAGTGATAAACCAAAAACTAACAGATGTTCGCCTGGCCTTCAAATCAAATAAAACTCTGAGTCACCTTTTCACTAAACTTAAAACGAAAGCGGATAAGGATAAAGTTACTGATGTCATTTACAAAATAAATTGTAAGGGTAAACCTAATGAACCATGCAACCAGTGTTACATCGGAACTACAAAACAATTTCTTAAACAGCGAATTTCTAATCATAAATCGGATATCAAATCAAACAATCCTGGAAAGACAGCCCTGGCGAGCCACAGTATCGAAAACGGCCACTCTCCAGATTTTGAAGGTGTCAAAGTCCTACAGACAGAGAAACATGTTTCGAAACGATACACCCTAGAAACATTACACATCATCAACAACAACAACAACATGAACAGAAAACAAGACACCCAAAACATCTCTGCCATCTATTGTTCTCTTGTCTCATCATAACACAGTATTCTTTCAGTTTCTTTACTCCTTGTTCAAATTCCATAGACTAAACTTCGTTTGAAGTGGTTATTTCTTTACTTTTGTAAATAATATTACAATTATTAGATACAATAATTTTAAATGTCAGTTTAAATTTAAACACAGTTTTATTAAAGTGAGTGTATTTTGTATTGTTTCAATTATTGTTATTATAATGTAAACAATATATTTTTTCTTGTTGTCCAAATAAAGTTCCCCTGAAGAAGGCAGCAACCCCTGCCGAAACGTCGGGAAAGCTAATGTAACTTAATTGTTTCATTGCAAAAACTACAGTGACCAAAAAAAAAAGCCGACGGAAAGATTATTTTTAATCACTTCCAATCACAATTAAAAAATAAAAGTCATGGTCCTACCTCAATAATCATTACTACTTTTACTTTAAAAATTAGAACAATTTGTTTTTCGCATTGGGGTTCCTATGCACCCCGTATTAGTTCTAGGGTTAAAAGAGAGAAAAAATAACAGAAAAACAGATGAAAAGAAACTCTTAAAATTAAAGGAACTTAAAAATTAACATTTTTATCATTAATAATATAATTCAGTCTTCTGTTAACAAATTAGTCTTTAACTTTTTAAATGATCATTATTTAAAGCTTCATTATTTAAAACTAGCTAAAACATAACATTTCGTAATGCAGATTAAACCAAGCTTACAACGTACGAAAAATTTGTCCTTAATACTTTTGTGCTGAAAAAATATTTTATAATTGTTCGTTTTCTTTTGAATAATTTTAAAACTTCTAGCAGCTTAAATTGTTATTACATTTAAAGCCTAGTACTCAGTTCAAGTGGAAATGAAATTTCTATATAAAAGAGACATTTATTACACAACGATGAAATTCATAGCGAGAGCTGAGTACCTACCCAAAATGTGAGCGAAATATGAACCGGTTCAAAATTAATTTCATTTCATAACTTTCATTTCCTAACGTACGTAAGTTTTTAAACTGAGCACTGAAAATTCACGTGGAGAATTTATTATGGTTTCACAATGGTTATTCACGTAAATTTCAAACCGCTTTTACTTTTCATTTCACACAGAGGTGATTACTAGGCTTAACAATTAACATGGTTTTTAGAGTTTTAAAATTGACTTTGGATTTTTCGCTCGTCCACATATTATTCATTATTGAAAAAACGCATTAGAACCTGGAAAACACAAACTGAACCCGACAATTTATAAAAGGTTTGGAACAAATGTTTTTTTTTCTGGGAAATGCGTAAAAATATTAACCAATTTTCTTTTAGTTTTGAGTCCATTTTCTAATAGTTTCTAAACTTAAGAAAAAATTTTAAGCAAACAAACTCATCAAACAACTGAGAGTTCTTGTTTGGCTTCGGTTTGGGTTCACGAAAGCCAAACATGCTTCCATTTCTGGCCAGGGGTACATTAAGAATTACTCAACTGAATATTTCAAGTTCTTTAAAAGATCTTTCCCATTGATTCAAATATTCGTACAAGATAAATAAAATTGAAAGATATTTTTCCTTATTTCTATTAGTTTATTATTTTTATTTCGACTTATTCAATTTCCTTTTGTCTTACTATCAAACAAAAAAAAAAACATCAGAAAATGTGCAAATACGGGGCAAATACGGGGCAAATACGGGACAAATAACTTAATACGGGACACTTGTACGTCCCGGATTTCTTAAATAAAAACCCGGGACAGGCTATTGAAATACGGGACACCGTCACCGTAGTTATACCCTACTAAGACACAAATTTTGGTAGATGTTTACCGACTCTTATAAAAATCACAGCAAGAACATACTGTGAATTGTATTATTCTAGGCGTAAACATCGACCAAAATTTGTGCCTTAGTAGGGTAAAACAGACTGACTGAAGAGCCCACTCTCTTGGGCGAAACAAAATTATTCCTGGAGTTGCGGTCACTTGTACTTTTTAATTGAATTTTATTCATTCACTCCACTTAAAACAGAAGTAATTTCAATATTTTAATATTTAAATTTCTTCAGCTTCTTATTAGAAATAGAAAGAAATACAAATTCATAAAATTAACACAATGAAAAATCGTTATAAAAAACTATGCACATATTTCAAAATCTTAATAAAATTTGGTTTAAAAAAATGTATGTTAAACAAATTTGAGACATATCCAAACAAAAAAAAAAAAATACAAACGTATACAAACGATTTTCTATCGAACTGCATTTTCAGATTTTTCGAGCGTTATAGTTGATGGGCCAAATAAAGTAATAATTAATTAAAAATAGAAATAAATAAAAATTAAAAAAATTAACACGATGACAAATCATCATAAAAAAAGTACAAACGATTGCATTCATGTGGAAATTTTAATAAAATTTGGTTTAAAAAAAAATGTTTGTCAAAAAAATTTGGGACGTATACAAATGAAAATAAAAAAATTCCAGAGTGTACAAATGATTTTCTATCGAACTGCATTTTGACATTCTTCGAGCGTTATAGTTGGTGGGCCAACAACATGTCCCAAATAAAGTAATAATTAATTAAAAATAGAAATAAATAAAAATTTTAAAAATTAACACGATGAAAAATCATCATAAAAAAAGTACAAACGATTGCATTCATGTCGAAATTTTAATAAAATTTGGTTTAAAAAAAAATGTTTGTCAAAAAAATTTGGGACGTATACAAATGAAAATAAAAAAATTGCAGAGTGTACAAATGATTTTCTATCGAACTGCATTTTGACATTCTTCGAGCGTTATAGTTGGTGGGCCAAACTCCGTAAATTTATTTAAAGTGCATATATAAGAAAAACGGTGATGGTACAAACAAATCTAAAACTGGTACAAACGTATACAAACGAAGTACAATAGTAAGGGTGTCCATCTTATCTCTTTAAAAGAGAACATGTTTTCTTTTTTTATGTAAGATATATTTTTATAATTATAATTATCATCCTATTATCCACTCTGTTAAAATACTCTAAAAGACTATGTCTTACTGTATTATCCAATAAACTGAATTGATTTGAATTGAATTTTTCCACTCCTTTTTTACACTATCTTTTTCTTTAGATCGACCTCGGATAAATTTTATCTTACAGATAATATTGTCACAACGTGCTGAAAAGGTTTTCTAAATAATGAATTTGCTTTTTAAATAAAGTTATTTTAATCGACAGTTTTTGTGAAATTATTTTCCAAACTCAAAATATTGAAAAATAAATTTGCTCCAAGGATCCTGTTTCTACTAAGTAGGTAAATAATAGAAAATTATTTTTCAGAACGTTGAGTTTAGAAATTAATTTCTCAAAAACTATCGGTTTTCTGGGTTCAAGATAAGCTCTAGGAGAATATTGTGGGTGTTACCATTGTTTTTCATTAGTGTTGTTTCTACGTTAAGTCATTTTTTTATATAGTCGCCCCTCCCATCTTTACGGGGGTACATAGACTCCCTTCCCGTATGATTGTCCTATTACTTTGGCTCAACCTACACGCTCCAGTGCTTTGATGCATTTATGTCAACCATTCTTTATTTTTCATTATTTGTTTGATAAGACTATTTGTTATATTTTTTTTCTAGCGCTTAATTTTGAAATACTGTATTTTGGAAACCATTCGGTCTACAGAGATGGATTTGGGCTCAAATCATCAATAATATAGTCTTGATATATTTCTTTTGTACCTTTTTTTATATAACTTTATCGTGTAAAAATTTGTAAAGAAGTTCTGAATTTTATTAAAAAATAAGAGAACAAAAAAGATCCCTAAAGAAAAAGATAGTGTAAAAAAGATCGGAGTGCAAGAACATGTGGACACCCTATAACTAGCAAATAAGTAAAAGAAAAGACAAGAAATCGATTTTTTTTTCTTTAATTTTAACACATTCAAAATGTATGTATTAAAATTTTTTTTGAATAGGCCAATTCTATAGTAAATTTTATTCCCTACAAAAAAAATTTTCTCGAAATTAACTTGGTTTTCAAGTTATATGCAAAAAACCCAAAGGGCTGCAGTTACTTCCCCTCCTCAAAATTTCACCCTATCTCTTGAAAACGCTCCATGGTTTTCTCATCTTCCATGAGCCATTGAATGATTCTTAGTTCCATTCGATATGAGAAAATCAATAGCCTATTGGTGGCTTCCTGTAATATGACATATAATTTCATCACGCTATAGCCGGTGCATTTTTTCGCCAATTTAAGTCATGAAAGTATCAAACTTGTAGAGAATTTAATGTTGTTTAAGCAGAAGCTTAGGTTTTCTACAATTACATGCATGGTTTTTGAGTTACAAGCAAAAATCTAAAAAGAGAACTGTGTTTTCCAAAAAGTACGAAATTTTGGTCTTTTTTCACCGTAGTCTAGCGGCCAAACCGTTAATTCTAAAAAAAAAGTTATAAACTATTTTTAAAGAAAATTTTATGTTCTATAACGTTTCGAAGGTAATTTTATCCAAAAAGTGTATATTTTGTTGACTTTTTGGCAAAAAAACTGAAAAAAGGTCGAACATTTTGAGGTTTTTTGCGATTTTCGCTGTGAACACATAGGAATAAGTAGCAAAGTTGAAATTCGGATTCAGCGACCCCTATAACATAAAAGACAAGTGAGAAAAAAACTTCTATATTTTTTTCCTGACCAAACCACCATTTGACTGGACTAACCTAAATACACTTGACTTTATTTAAATTCTAATTCTTCCCCACTAATGATTTTTTCAAATCCAAAGACCTTTGTGTATGTGTAAAAAAAAACAGTTTAAATGTAATTTACCTATGTACTTAAGAATCGCCCAAAACAAAACAAAATGACATGTCTCTGCGTTTTTATTTTTTATTTGTTTATATCTACTTTCCATTCATAAGAAAATCGTATATGTACAAATGCGCTAGCAGACAACGAAGGTACACGCACTTTTGTCAAATTTTTGACAGTTTAGTTTTTATTTACCATAGCTACCCATGAATGAAAGAATAGAAGATTACGACACTTCCTACGTTTTTGGAGACAAAACGTAACAACACATGTGACAGCCAAGAAAATTTGTACAGAGATGATTTTTTGTTCGCGAATTATTATATGTTTAATATAGTTTTTCATTCTAAAAATACAAAAAATATTACCGAAAAATGTTTTTAATTGTTATTCAATTGATCTAAATTATGTTAATAGTCAAAATATGAAGCAAAAATAGAGAGTGCGATGATAAAATTCAAATATCAGATATATTTCATTCTTGAATTATTATTTTTATTGTTGGTTATATATCATCAAAATATAGCTCACAACATTAAAAAAAAATAATGGTAAAAAATCACTTTAATAACAAGTTCAAGTAACTTAAAGTTTTCGCACCACTATATCTCATACAAATTATACCAAAGTTTAGTCTTTTTTTTCTCCACTTGAGTCACGAAGCGTGTTGAAAATTACAATAACAAAGCGAAAAATCCGAAGTGTCGTAATCTTGTATTCTTTCATTCATGATAGCTACCTACCTTTTTTTCCTTCATACAAAAAAAAAAATCGTGTATGCACAAATGCGCAAGCAGACAACGAAGGTCCACACACTTGCACATGCTCACGCGCCCAATAGATACCTTAATACACTTGACTTTATTTAAATTCTTATTCTCATCCACTACTGTTTTTTTCTATGTAACGAAGGAGAGGCAAAATATATGAGCACACAAAAAAAATATAATAAAGTAAAGAGGGGAAAGAATTTTCTTTGCTTTGCTATGAAAGGGCATAGAGTTTCCTTGCCTTCTCACAGCACTGATAGATAATAAAGTAAAAGAGGCAAAGAACTTTCTGTGCTTTACTATGAACAGGCAAAGAGCTTCTCGCCTGCTGATCGTCAACCGGTCGTGAAGAAAATATGAGACATTTTTTTCTATGGGGACGAGATATCTGTGTAATTTATTATCTGTGTTTATATTTTCGACGTAATGTAGTTTGTCTGTTCAGCAAAACATCCAGTTATTAAGTATTTTTAAAATTTAGACACAGCTCCAAAACAAATGAATTTGAAAAATAAGCACAAAATAATTATTCTAGCACCGTAATAAGTTGTGATCAGAATGCACTCCGTCCCTGGTAAAATGCACAAAAAAGACTGATGATCGGGTTGGCGCTCGTGAAATAGCTATTACTTCAGCCGAAATATAACTTGGTGGTAGAACACTTAAGTTGTTGTTTTTTCATTTAAAATGTTCAAATGCATTTGTGTTTGGGATAACTCACACAATTGTAAAAACTACCGCAGTTTATTCGGATAAGGGCTCTACCTTTGTTTAATATTCTAAAAGCCGGGTCAAACAGACCCTGGTCTGGCAATCTTTGTAAGAATTTACAAACAAAACTTGATACTACGTTTCCACCGGGCACTAAACCTATATTCATTAAGGTTTATCAGAAATCAAATTCAAATCTAAAAACTTTAGTTTAAGAAGTTTTTTTTTATAATAGTGTGAGTTATCACAAACACAAATGCATTCAAGCAGAGACGGAGAACGGAGTGCTTTTTGCTTTTGATGACAACTTACTAAGGTGTCAGAATAATAATTTTGAATATTTATTTTGCAAATTTATTTGTGTAAGTGATTGTATGTTTCAAAATACTCAATATTATGTATATGTATTTATATAATATGTAGCCAAATAATTGCAGAAATAGCATTTTTCCGCTATCTACCCATTAAATATAAGGCACAGTACTACTTAAATTTGAGAAAAATGACTATAAATGAAAGAAAATATTTTAAATAAACAAAAAAAAAAAAAAATAAAAACCCACATTTTAATCTCGAAAAAATAAAACCAAAATTTATTGAATCCAACACTTTAAAATTCATGAACAAAAAAGTCTCCTTACGCATCAATTGAATTTACCTACAGGGTGATTCACCTAAAGTGTAACAAAAAGTTAGAGCGCGTAGGTTGGGGTCGAGACAATAAAAAACTGGTACATGAAAGCCTCTCGTAGAGGCTGGAGGGCAATTATCAAAACACAATGAAATAGAACAGAAAAGAAATTATTATAAAACAACGGTAACACGCACAACAACGAGTTATTCTTTTTTGCAAACCCAGAAATCCCTTCTTTTATATTCAGCCCTATTGTGAGTTGCGCGTGAAAGAAAATCCGCCCGGAGAAAAAACATTTCACATATCCCTTATTGTGAGTTTCGGGCGAAAAGATTTCCACTTAATTTTAGGTGGCGAACGAGGCCACACTTGTTGTAAAATGGAGGGTGAAACTCACAATAGCTTTTAAAAATCCAGGCGAACAAAACATTTTCGGGCGAAATGTTTTCCGGGTGAAACTCAAAATAAGGCTGATTATTTTTAAATAAAGCTGTTATAATGAATAGTTTTCGAAAAATAAATTTTCAAAGTTAAAATTTTGAAAAAAAAAAACTGAACACAAAAATTCCAATTTAATTTTTTTCAAAAGTTTTCTTTGTTAGGTACAAGTTTTGTTTTCAAAATTAAATACTCCATTTCATTCTCAGTCAACCGCTGAAAACCCGATGGCTCTAGGAATGTTACTTTTCGAAATACTAATCAAATTATGAGCCAACCAAGAAGAATCTGTCTTTCAGCTTCGTTTTTTCTTGTTTTAAGAAGTTATAAAGTTAAAGTTGAAGTTATACGTTTATTTTGAAAAGTAAATGTTCTAGAGCCATCGGGTAGTCAGCGGTTGATGAGCGGTTTTTCTCAAAACCCACTTCTGTCTACCAACTCCAACTCTCACCTCCTAGTGGTGAACATCGGGTGTCTAGTACATCAGCTGGAGATAGGGTTTAAACCCCTATGGAAAGCTGTTGGGGACAGCCAACGAGAGAGGGGGGAGAAGTTTTCCCACTAAGGCACTTCTCCTTTCATCGAGGCGGCAGGGGACGAATTCCCAAGATGGAATCAACGGTGGCGTCTACAGTTCCAGTCAGGCTGAACTACTTAGTGAACACTTTATACGGGCTACTTCGACATATTCAGAGCCTAGTCCTATAAGGAGCGGTTAATCCGGCTCCCCGTCATTGGAGTTATGCTAAGGATCTGGTCCTCCAGGTTGGGGGTTGTGCCGTCGGGGTGACTTCTCGGCCACATGAAATCATTTAGTTGCGAAGTACCAACAAGCCTCGGATACGGACGGATTTACTGTTGACGAACCAAGCAAACGAAATAAGGCCAACGATTTTCGGATATGTACGTGGAATGTATTGTCCCTATATAGGCCACGTACAGCCGAACAACTAGTGGAGGCCCTAGACTGCTGCAAAGCAGATATCACCGCCTACCAAGAAGTGCGATGGAATGGACCGGGAATACGGAATATGAAAAACTGCGACCACGGGCAAAAGCAGCGTTTATTTGGGTGTATATCCGTCGTTGGAAAAAGACTTAGGCAAAAAGTCTTGAGTTTCAATTATTTGAAATTATTTGAACGAGCGCCACGTGACAATCCGCATCAAGGCTAAATTCGCCAACATAAGCCTCATATGCGTGCATGCCCCGCATGAGAGAAGAGAGGACGTTTTTGGTGACATTATCGGAAAGCACAGCCTGCACGACACCACATCCAACAACGGAATCAGGCTGATCGACTTCTCTGCGGGACGAAACATAGTGGTAGTTAGTACGCTGTTTCCTCACCTCGATATCCACAAGGGGACCTGGAAACATTTCGATCAATCAACCGTCAACCAGAATGATCATATTGCGATCGACGCGAGGCACTCATCCAGTATCAGGGATGTCCGAACTTTCCGAGGAGCCAACGTTGACACGGACCATTACCTTGTTGTAACCAAGGTTCAGCTTCGGATATCTTGAACTCAGCCAAACTGAAGAAATGCTGTAAGGAAGTTTGACGTCGGGCGGCTACAATCGCAAGATATTGCTAGGTCCTTCTCCGGTCGGGTCTCAAACAACCTCTTAAGATGTCCTCTGCCGCCAGCATCAAGTGTTGCAAACCAGTGGCAACATTGCCAGGAAGCCATCAGAGATGCCGCATCTGACGTGCTGGGTTTCACTCGACCACTACATAGAAACCCATGGTTTGAGGACGATTGCCGGCAAGCACATGCAGTGAAGCAGCAGGCATACAAGGTGTCGCTGCACAGAAGGACCAGAGCTGCTCGCGAGCTCTACGAGCAAAAGAGGAGAGAGGAACACCGGCTTCTCAGAAAGAAAAAGAGGGAGCATGAGAAGCGCAAGATCGAGGAGATTGAGGGATGTCATAAATAAAAAGGAATGAGGTTCGGAAGTTTTACCAAAAGGTAAAAAGGAGCTATCAGGGCTACAGAGCCCGAACCAAAGCCTGCAAAGACGAGCGAGGGAACTTCGTAGTAGATTCGCAGTCGATGCTGAGAATATGGAAAGATCACTTCTGTAGACTGTATAACAGCGATGACGAATCTAATTCCGCTGTCAGGCAGATTACACCATTCAACCTAGACGATGAAGGTCAACAATTCCGTCTACCCCACCTCGACGAAGTGAATATAGCAATATCTAAGCTTAAGTCCAACAAAGCTGCTGGAGCCGACGGACTTCCTGCCGAGCTATTCAAAGCAGCAGGAGATGATTTGGTAAGGAGTATGCACCAGCTCATCTGTAAAATATGGTCGGAGGAAAGCATGCCCGATGAATGGAATCTCAGCATTGTTTGCCCGATCCACAAGAAAGGAGACCCTCTAAACTGCGCCAACTATAGAGGAATCAGTCTGCTTAACACTACGGCAGATCGTGGAAAAATCCCAGGAACTTCAAATCGACACTCACCACCTGTTCATCGATTTTAAGGCCGCGTATGACAGTATTTTTAGAGACGAGCTACATAAAGCAATGTCTAGTTTTGGCATCCCTGGCAAACTCTTCCGTTTGTGCAGGATAACGATGGAGAACGCACGCTGCTCCATCAAAGACCTCACCGACACCTTCGATGTCAAAAAAGGATTTAGGCAAGGCGATTGTCATGCGACTTCTTCAACATCATACTTGAAAGAATAGTGCAAAACTCTCACGTCAACACTAGAGGCACAATATTTCAAAAGTCCATCCAATTACTTGCATACGCCGACGATATTGACATAATTGGAAGAACAAAGCGTGATGTCACTGGAGCTTTTGCAAGCATTGAGAAGGAAGCGGCAAAGATGGGTTTAGCGGTGAATGAAAAACAAAGTATATGCTGTCATCTAGAAAGGACGCTCAACACGAACGTCTTGGACAGAACGTCACCATAGACAGCTATAACTTTGAGGTAGTTACGGACTTTGTCTACCTGGGCTCCGCTATATATTCAGTCAATGACACCAGCGCTGAGATCAAACGAAGGATAACTCTTGCCAATCGCTGTTTCTTTGGGCTAAGAAGGCAATTGAAAAGTAAAGCCCTATCCCGAATGACTAAAGTGTCCCTGTACAAAACATTTATCATACCGGTCCTGCTGTATGGTGCAGAAGCATGGAACTTCTTAGCGAACTTCTTAGCGGCAGTGAGTACGCTTTAGGAATATTCGAGAGAAAAATTCTGCGGGTGATCTTCGGTCCCGTATGCATAAACGGGGAATGGAGGAGAAGATACAAAAACGAACTGTACGGGCTGTACAGCGACATTGACCTAGTCACAAAAGTGAAAAGGCAAAGACTCAGGTGGCTTGGTCACGTAGAGCGGATGAACACCAATGCTCCGGCCCGAAAAGTCTTTGAATCCCTCCCCGAGGGACGGCGCAGTAGAGGAAGGCCGCGAAACCGGTGGCGCATGTAGGTGGAAGAGGACCTCAACCAACTTGGCGTGCGAAACTGGAAACAGCTAGCTAGGGACAGAGCTGGCTGGAGAAGGCTTGTTGGTTGAGGCCCTGCCCTGGTCCACACCGAACTGTAGCGCCAGCATAAGGAAGTAAGTAAGTAACTTAGAAAATTAATTTTTCGAAAACTGTTCACTATAACAACTTTATTTAAAAATAATATAAAAGAAGGGATTTATGGGTTTGCAAAAAAGTATAACACGTTGTTGTACGTGCTACCGTTGTTTTATAATAATTTCTTTTCTGTTTTATGTCAATGTTTTTTGATAATTGAGCCCCTACGAGGGGGTAATAGAATTCCCCCTTTCTTGTACGAGTTTTTGATTGTCTCGACCCCAACCTACGCGCTCCAACTTTTTGTTACACCTTAAGTGAATCAACCTGTAGGTAAATTCAATTGATGTACGGACTTTTTTGTTCATGAATTTTAAAGTGTTGGATTTAATAAATTTTGATTTTATTTTTTCGAGATAAAAATGTGGGTTTTTGTTTTTTTTTTGTTTAATTGAAAGTTTTTCTTTCATTTATAGTCATTTTTCTTAATTTTAAGTAGTACTTTAAATAATATTTTTGAAAATAATAAAAAGTTCAAGCGTAACGGAGACTTTTTTTGACCGAAAGTATATCAGTTGCCTTTAATCCATTTTTAATATTGTTGAAAGTAACTTTTTTTTAAAGGTACAAATAAAATAAAATAATCAGACTCCGCACAGTTATGTCCAGGTGTATCTACTACATGTATTATAATCTCATTTTAATATTAATTCAGAAGGATTTGTTGAATAGTGCATATTATATCTACGTATTATGTAGGTGCACCTGTCAACTGTTTTAATGAAATATCAAAACGAATTTATTCAACCTTATTATTTTTTGTTAAAGTATAGGCCTTTCTTTGTGTATAGGTATGTCTATGTAGAAATGTAAATATAAAATACATTATGTAAAACATGAATTAAAACCACTTCGACTCTACTCCTTGCTGGACACTGTTTCCATCCAATTCCACAAAAGTAATCAATTGTTGTCAACTTTGTGAATAAAATATAAAAATATTGTAGTGGGTGGTCGGGTCGGATGTAATGCAAACAACGCAGGGAAATGCTTTTCCATCTTCCCATCGTGCAATTCTAGATTAACATTTTGGCCATAAAAAGCGTTGTCTGTCAGAAACCAGAAAAGGAAGAACGATGAAATCACAATTCATTTTAAAAGAAGACATCCTTTGACTCGAAACTCTAAATTCATCATCAAAAACAACTAAAATAAAGAAAATAAAAAACAATAGGTAGGTAGTAGGTATAAGGAAACGGTTGAATTTACAAATAAATCTCTAACCTTAACCTAGCCTTTACGAAAACGAATCACGTAAGTTTTGTTTGTGGTGTTGGTTGCGGTTTTAAATTGATACATTTTCATAGTAAATCCGTTAAGTGTCTTACACTGAATGAGTGAACAACAACTGTGAAAGTACCAAACCAATTAAAAAATGGTTTTAAAGCTTTTAGGACAGGGGTAACGTTAGAGCTTTGAAAACCTGTATAGCCGTTGCAATATATTCGCCATTTTTAGCGGCGATAGCATGAGTTTTCCGTCCTTTACTATAATGTGGAAAACTTTGTGGTGAATTTAAAAGCTTTTTTTTCTCCGAACGTTTTCTAGTCGGTGTATGACATTTATAAAAATAACAAGGACTGTTTATTAATAGTAGGTCCTAAGACGCCACGGCAACGGCCAACCGTCCAGTCCTAAGGTTTGGTGCTTTTGTTTTGAACAAAGCTTCCCAAGTATCTCGTATCTCAATTTCTATACCTACATCAACAGTATATGCAGAACTAAACTAAAACTTCCGTTGTTTTTTTATGACAATTCGTTAGATTCTTGAAGACGTTTATTTTCACAAGCACGATGTCTTTAAGCATTGCCCTTGTTCATCGAGCGATGGAATCAAATGGACATATTATATTGCAAGTGGTTTGAGTTTTATATTGCACTACCCCATATAGACATTTATCTACTTAAAATACAACCTACATGTATAGGAAATGAACATTTTGTGTGTTCCATAGTTAAAGGATATATCACTTTAGGTATTCTTTTTTTTATAAAAGAATCTGCAGTCTTTCAACTATCACCAGAAGGATAATTGTGTGTTTTTTGCGCGCCGCAATTGCTATCATTTGGAGTGCTCTTCCTCGTACTATAAATTGCTGGTGCTTATGTAGGTATATATACAAAAGGATATTGAAAACATATTTTTTGTTGTTATTCATCGTCTATATCCTTTGGATTTTGCATTGTGTGTTCCGTTCCGAATTAAGTTGCATTTCCTTGCTCTTGATTGAATCTATATTTTTTCTTTTGCTTTGTTTTTAAAGCTTAGCATTCAGTTTGTCGCAAATGGAAATAGAAGGTCCTTTTTTGATGAAATGTATGTATATGTACAAGTACGTACATAGTAATTTGATTTACTTTTCTTTTGTAAAATGATTCTGTCAGAAATGATTTTGCATTTTATCATTATTTTGTATCTTCTTGTCTCCGAGATGTAGATAAAAACATATGTACATACATACAACGAAACATTGAAGGGAAAAAAGAATTCATAAGGATTACATACATTTGAGAACTGTCTATTAAAAATATACAAAAACTTTGATTGAGGAAACATTTCATCTTGTTTATGAAACGTGTGTCCTATGTGTCCATTAAAATTTGATTTGGGAATTTAGGTACCTATATATAAAACATATTTTGTTGTTGACATATTAGGTAAATTATAATAATGTTAAGTCCTTTCTAGTAGTATCTAGACATTAAGTTGTATGAGAACTGTCTTCGTCTTCATTGCTAACTACTTCCTTAATTAATTTTAATAAGGTTGATTTAAATTTTGCACCTGTTATCTCCCTTCCATTCCTGTCGACAGAATGGTCGCGCACACAGAAATGGTTGCGACGTTGCGAGTTGTTAGTCACTAGCCGTTGCGCCCAGTGATGCCAGACTTTTCCAGTTGACATGCCCTCACAACTGAACGAAAATGCCCTTTTCGTTAACGCAGCTGTCGACAAATGCCCACGATGTTGCCCACGAAATTATTTATACAAAAAACACAAATTTTAGCAAAAATATAGTTAGCCTTTTCATTTCATTAAGTTCCAATTAATCATTTTTAAAGCTTTTTTCGTATTTTTATATACTTACATAATATGGATACATTAACATAATGTTTTATACTAAAAACTTAGTTATAAACTAATGCATTTGGGATCCTCATGCCAGGACATCTGGAAACGTTTCTTGCTTCCATTATCTTCAGACATTTTACTATTGAGGAACACCAAAAACATTAGAACAAAATATAATTAACAATATTGTATGTACTTGTACATACAATATGTATTATGAATTTACCAGCCAGCGAAACTCCTAAACAGAAAAATACAAGAGCGATCCACGCATCCGTGCAATGAGAAATATTTTACACATGCAAACAAAACAACGAAAACAGTTCACATGACATTTTTTTGCCGTTTGGAGAATTGAAAATGAATGCGTTCAGTAAACGAATTGAAATGGGTTGCTTCAAAGTTTAAAAGATTGAATAATTATGGAAGAATGGATTCATTAAAATGCAAAAATATTTTATAAAAATATTTTTATTATAAGAAGGATTGAAACATGGAAGTGCCCTTTTATTTGTACTGAGAGTCATCAAGATGCCCTTTCGCCCTTTTAGCTTATTTGTCCATGCAAAATGCCCACAAAAAGGGAATTCGCCCACGATCTGGCATCACTGGTTGCGCCACCCAATTTATTTTTATTTATTTTACCCCTTAAGTACCTGTTACAACATACCAAATTAAAATAAAACTCGTGACGCGATCGCACGAACTTACTCTTGTTAGGGGTATTCATGCAAACGCAGAAAACCCATAGAAAGCTTATAAACCATAGAATTTTATATCGTTAACAATTAACTGTCAAAGTTTGTCTGCGAAAAAAATTCTGCAAAACAGAATTTTAAGGGTATTCATGTAACGAGATAATTTTTCGCTCTGTAGAAAAATATAATTTTACGCAAAAGGTCACATGAACACCCCATTAGAAATTTTTGCGATAACGATAGAAACAAACAGCTAAGTTAAGTCAAATGTCAAATTAAACGTCACAAAGTTGCTGAGGGTTTTTTCTACGCTTTTCGCTTCAAATTTGTGAGATAAAATTCTATATTTTGTAGAAAATTTTTCCCATACAAATTTTGACAGTTCATTTCTACCGATAGAAAATTCTATCGTTTTTAAGCTTTCTATGGGTTGTCTGCGTTTGCATGAATACTCCTTTAATCTCACAAATTTGAAGCGGAAAGCGTAGAAATTACTCTGATACAAGGCGATAAGTCAAATGTGACGTTTGATTTGGCGATTTCCCACGTTTACGCAAGTATTTTTAATGAAGTGTTCATGTAAACATCTTGCGGAAAGTTAGAATTTTCTGCAAATAGGAAAATTATCTCGTTGCATGAATACCCTTATTGTTGCATCTTTGTGGGTTTGTATGTATATTAAATTATTTTAGTAATACCATGAGGACACCCTGATGCTGAACATAAAAAAGAAGAACGAAGAATAAATTGGAGAAACAGAACAGAGTATATAAATCCTTTTTAATTTAAATTAGATTAGATTAAACTATACAGGGTGTCCCATCGTCACTGGCCCAGAGGAAAACTATGGGTTCCTGAGTTAATTTTAAGTCGAAAAACTTAAGAGGTAATTTTCTCGTTTTCGCTTCTTTTTCGACTTATAACGGTTTTTTTGATTTTTGATCTTTTTTAACTAGCTGTAACTTTGCCAAACTGCATCCTATTCTTGATTATTTACACAATTAGAATAAGCACTTTATATTTGCCATACAATTTTTTTTTCTATGCGGATAACGATTATAATTAAATTGAACAATTAAATATCAAACCTATTTTTTGGCATTTTTAGGTATTTTTTTTTTTTTTGATTTTGGTGTCATTTTTTCCACAAAAACACCTTATTAAGGGGTATCTTTTCTATTTTATTATGAAAGCCCATTTTATTATCTTAAAAATACTTTACATTTTCTTTAACAAAATACAACACTAAAATTTATTAAAAAAAAAAAATAAAAACAGAAAAAAAGAAAGTTCAAGAAATAACACAAAATTAAAATTATTTGTTTGTTTGTAGTGAGTAACCTACAAAAGGTGATACAATTAATGAGTGTCAAGTTAGTAAAACAACATTCACGAATCGAAAAATGGTTAATTGGATAATTTTCCGTTAATTTGTTGTTAATTAGTTGTGACAATTTCAATTTCATCCTGCTATGTTTTGTTTGCTGTTTTGCTATTTCGATGTCAATTTGGCAAAGAAACACCTTAAACTTCTTATATTGAATAGCAAAAAAAAAAAACACAGAAAACATAGCACGACAGAATTGAAAATGTCACAACTAATTAAGGACTAATCAACCACAAATTATTAAGGAATAAACTATTCAATATAAGAAGTTTTAACATGTTTTGAGATGTTGCTTTGCTAACTTTACATCCAATTATGAAAACGGCTAAAAAAACATAGAAAACATAGCACGACGAAATTGAAAATGTCACAAATAATTAACGGCAAATTATTAAGTTATAAATCATTCACTGTAAAGAGTTCTTACTACTTTTCTGAGAGGGTGCTTTGCTATCTTGATATCTAGTTAGCAAATCAACACAAAAAACATATAGAAAACATTGAACAACAAATTCGAAACTGTCACATCTAATTAACAACAAATTTACGGCAAATTATTCAATTAATCATTTTTGGATTCTTGAATGTTGTTTTGCTAACTTGACACTCATAAAATTCCTGTATACTTCCATCTACCTTAAACGTAATATTTTATTCGTTTTTATTCAAATATTATTTTTTAAACTTTCCTTTAATTTGTTTTTTTCTGTTTTTATTTTTTTAATAAATTTTTAATATTGTATTTTGTTAAAAAATGTTAAGTATTTTTAAGAAAATAAAATGGGCTTTCATAATAAAATAGAAAAGATGCTAAGGTGTTTTTGTGGAAAAAATTACAGCAAAGTAAAAAAACGACCTAAAAATGCCAAAAAATGGGTTTGATATTTAATTGTGGGAAAATCGTTGTCCGCATAGAAAAAAATTGTATGGTAAGTATAAAGTATAATAATCGGATGCAGTTTGGAAAAGTTACAGCTAGTTTAAATAAAAAAGATCAAAAATCATAAAAACCGTTATAAGTTGAAAAAGAAGCGAAAACGAGAAAATTACCTCATAAGTTTTTCGACTTAAAATTAACTCAGGAACCCATAGTTTTCCTCTGGGCCGGTGATGATGGGACACCCTGTGTAAAGACGAAACAATCATTTTCTTCGTCCAGGACAATCTCAAAAAGTATTTAACTGTTTAACGCGAAACAAATTTTATAATATTCTTTAGGTTTATTAAATAACCTTGGCTTATTTTTATTTCTTTAATTTTTCAGAGGTTAGCACAAACATTTACTTATACTTTCACACCGGCCGAGGAGATATTTAAAAAAGAATAAAAATTCGTAGATAAAGCCAGTATTCTTACGAAAATATTAAGCTCTATCAGCCGTATTTAATAGAATTCGCTAAACAGCTTTAAACGGCTGAATAGTTATGCAGTGTATAAGGATTTATGTAGCCTCTATACAACGTTGCATAAATAGTGATTTATAAAACATTTCCTCACCCTGTATAGTTATACAGGCTTTGTGTCAAATAAAGTACCAAAAAGTAGAAATCTATTACGTTTTGCTTCCAAAACTGACAACGAGACTCAGCTGTTTGTGAAAAATCAATAAAATAATTTTGCTGACGATATGATTCTTTTTGATTTTTTCTTTATTTCTTTTGTTGTTATTATAGTTATCGAGTTGTTTTGTTTTTAATATAGTAATAATATAATATAATATAGTAAAACGTATTCAAAAGAAAAGAATGTGTGTTTGTTGACTTTTTGAATGAATAGTAATTCCATTCACTTACAGCGTTGTTTTTGTTGAGAAAAATATAAGGGTGGCTCTTATTGAACAATGCTTAAATTTCATTTGTATTTGTCCGTAAAGTGATCAACGTGATTTTGTGTAAAACTGTATTGAAACTGGTTAACGTTAACATATAAGCCATAGCAGATGAAGAGTTGTAGAATCTTGATAGAAGTTCTTCAAATTTTGCACGTATATTATGCAGAATCTATAATATATAAAGAGTGAACAAAAGATTTCCTTGTCTTTTTAAAACAATATCCCAACCAAATCAACAATAAATACACAAAAACATATTTATCTATTGTTATATTGATATTAAAATTATGAAAGTGAGATTTCAGCACAAACATTGCACAAATAAGCACCCCCCTAATATCTCTCTACATTATTGATGTTGTGTGTAAGTCAAAGTGACATTTCGATACTAAACAGCCTTTATGTAGGCTCTGAACAACCTCCAAACGCGTTTAGCTTATATTGCCTCTATACAACATAATAAGTTTTATAAATCACGTTCTTGCGTTCAGAGGCATTTTAAAGCGTGCATAGCTCCATGCAAGCGTTCAACTGTGTTTATAAATAACACTGTATATGTTTACTTTAGTATACATATCCAGTGTGTAGGTTTGTAACTCTCATACGATAAAATTAATCGAAAAACGATGGAAATTGAAACAAAATAGATTTGTGACTTTTATTCCATTTCTCAACTTTTCTCGACCAGAGAAGTCAACTTTATGAAATTTCTTAAAAATAAGAACTTAAAAACTTAAAAATAACAACCTAGCTTATTCTTGAAATGCCAAAATAAATGCAAATTTGGGGCCTTGCTATACATTTTCTAGCATGCTTGGTTCACGAGATACGCAATGTGACCTGCTAACTTCACTGTTCACTGAGAAGTTAGCAGAGTAGTATGCATTTTTTTTTTTTTTTCAAATAAATGTCTTCAAAAATTTGGACCCAGCCTATTCTTGAAATGTGCAGCCTTACTGCAAGTTCCTAGCACGCTTGTTTCACGACATACACAATGTGACCTGCTAACTTCATTGTGAATCAAGCAAGTCACTCGATTACACCTACTATTTGATGAACTGCAAAATCGGAATAGAAATGGAAAGTAAATGCAAAAAAAACCGCAAATCACTGCGTTTGTCCCAATACTCTAGGTTAAAGTTACCCTGCCATCTTCACAGACTTCTATTTATAAGCGAAATTCCGAAAAGCTGGAATCTAGTTTAGTAGGAGGGAGTTTTTATGTTCCAACCTAATTTCCATACTATGTAGGACAAAGGGTACAAACCCATTAAATTTTGTTTGAATGTGTTCAATTCTATTCGAATATGAATGTTATAGTATAGAATCCATATCACACAACAGTATTCTAAAATTGATTGTTAACATGATTGTATCTTCGTCTGGCTGACTGCAAACAAAAATTGGATACTTAATATAAAATTTACATTTTTGTTGGATAGAGAGAAAACGCCAAAATGCAGAAAATCTTCTTTTTTCATACATGCAGATACTATAAGGACGAACATGTTCATCTTCTTGATGGTTCTATAAATCTGTCACGCTTTACAATAATGAAGAAATTAAAATATTAAAATTACTTCTGTTTTAAGTGTAGTAGATGGATATTTCAATTAAAAATACAAGTGACCTCAACTCCAGATATATGCATATATGAAAGTCTGGCATGTCGGGGTTGTTGCCATTGTAAGCAATACTGAATTTAAAATGGTGTGCATTCGAAAATGCAACGTAGGAACCTAAAAATCATATTTAATAACAGAGCTGAGTGCCCTAGACATGTCTATGGAAGTCCAAAATATTTTCCGAAGAGCCAAATAGCTGCAAGATTAATTAAATACAATTTTGAAGTCCCTACCCTTGGTACCTGATGTTGAAAAGGGCAGATATATGTCCATTCAAGAGGACACAAGCGTCCATAGGTTTTTCCCAAAACCAACCAACTCCGGATGGATTTTCTGATGACGAACCAAGCAAACGAAATAAGCACAACGATTTTCGGATATGTATATGGAATGTATTGTCCCTATATAGGCCACGTGCAGCCGAACAACTAGTGAAGGCCCTAGACTGCTGCAAAGCAGATATCACCGCCTACCAAGAAGTGCGATGGGATGGACCGGGCATACGGAAGATGAAAAACTGCGACATTTACTACGGTGGCTAATGCCATGAACAAAAGCAGCGTTTATTAAGGTGTGGATTCGTCGTTGGAGGAAGGCTTAGGCAAAGTCTTGAGTTTCAATTATTTTAATGGGCGCCTCGTGACAATCCGCATCAAGGCTAAAATCGCCAACATAAGCCTCATATGCGTGCATGCCCCGCATGAGAAGAAAGATCAAGACACCACAGACAATTTCTACGAGCTCTTGGAGAAGACGTACGAGCAGTGCCCTAGCTATGACATTAAAATTGTCCTAGGCGATTTTAACGCGCAGCTAGGAGAGAGGACGTTTTTGGTGATATTGTCGGAAAGCACAGCCTGCACGACACCACCTCCAAAAACGAAATCAGGCTGATCGACTTCTCTGCGGGACGAAACATGGTGGTAGTTAGTACGCGGTTTCCTCACCTCAATATCCACAAGGGGACCTGGAACTATTTTGATCAATCAATCGTCAACCAGATTGATCATATTGCGATCGACGTAAGGCACTCCTCCAGTATCAGGGATGTCCGAACGTTCCTTGTTGTAGCCAAGGTACAGCTTCGGATATTTCGAAAACAGCCAAACCGAAAAAATGCTGTGAGGAAGGTTGACGTGTCGGGGGGCTACAATCGCAAGAGATTGCTAGGTCCTTCTCCGATCGGGTCGCAAACAACCTCAAGAGGTCCTATGACACCAGCATCAAGTGTTGCAAACCAGTAGCAACATTACCAGGAAGCCGTCAGAGATGCCGCATCTGACGTGCGGGGTTTTCACTCGACCACCCCAACGAAAACCATGGTTTGACGACAAGTGCCGCCAAGCACATGCATCGAAGCAGCAGGCATATAAGGCGTCGCTGCACAGTTGGACTAGAGAATTGCTAGCGAGCTCTACGAGAAAAAGAGGAGAGACGAACACCGGCTTCTCAGAAAGAAAAAGAGGGAGTATGAGAAGCGCAAGATCGAGGAGATTGAGGGATGTCATAAATAAAAAGGAATGAGGTTCGGAAGTTGTACCAAAAGGTAAAAAGAAGCTATCAGGGCTACAGAGCCCGAACCGAAGCTTGCAAGGACGAGCAAGGGAACATCGTAGTAGATTCGCAGTCGATGCTGAGAATATGGAAAGATCACTTCTGTAGACTGTATAACGGCGATGACGAATCTTATTCCGCTGTCAGGCAGATAACACCATTCAACTTAGACGATGAAGGTCAACAATTCCGTCTTCCCGACCTCGACGAAGTGAAGATAGCAATATCTAAGCTGAAGTCCAAGAAAGCTGCTGGAGCCGACAGGCTCGCTGCCGAGCTATTCAAAGCAGCAGGAGATGACTTGTTAACGAGTATGCACCAACTCATCTGTAAAATATGGTTGGAGGAAACTAT
This sequence comes from Melangyna quadrimaculata, assembly GCA_949320155.1. NCBI lineage: Eukaryota > Metazoa > Arthropoda > Insecta > Diptera > Syrphidae > Melangyna > Melangyna quadrimaculata. The sequence continues at coordinate 200,697,369 of OX439483.1, read as the reverse complement.
GCCTGATGAATGGAATCTCAGCATTGTTTGCCCTATCCACAAGCAAGGAGACTGGACTATTAGAAGAAAAACTTGAATTTTTCTTCAAGGGAATCACACCAAAATGCTTCACACCAATTTTGAAGCAAATCTGTTCATCCATTCGTTTAGGCTCTAGCTCGATGTACATCAGGATGCACAGATAAACAGACCGATTGACGCTGACGTTCGATGACGACGCCGATGACGCGACGCGACGTGCCGAAAATCACTTTTTTTCGTAATTTTATTTCTGATTATAACCACGAAAGTAATACCTACTTGCCCTATAGAGCAAGTAAAACTAAATTAATTAGGGCTGGCCACGAGACGAGAAAAGTCTCGATCTCGGTCTCGATCTCGGTCTCGCATGACGAGTTTGAGACTGCTTTTAAGCAACCGAGATGAGGCCGAGACGAGACTGTATATTTGGACCGAAATTTACAGAGAGTCTAGTAAATTAAAAAATCCAATTTCAATTAAATATTTATTTTCTTCAGCACATATTCAAACTATAATCGAAAATATTTCGTTCCGATAATCAACAGTTTGTCTGGAAATCGTATATTTTGGAGACGAGACTTAATTATACGAGACCGAGACGAGACAAAAATTTCCGATTTTAACGAGACCGATACGAAACTTACAAAAGTCTCGCAGAGTCTCGTCTCGTGGCCAGCCCTAAACTTAATTGAATTTTTTAATTTGCCGCAAAATAAAACTGATGACATTCCACTTAACTCCAATTGATGAATAAACATGCATTTTTACTATTTACCCTTTAGCTACATTGTTGTTAAAGTTCTGCCAAGGGCTATTACAAAGGTTATTACAAGAATTACTTCAATTACATACATACCTATTATTATGGTACTATGTAGTAAAATTTATTAATTTTCTTGATGTGATGTTATCCTGTTTTTCTATTATTTGTTTATTGTTTTCACATAGGTAGGTTGACGAATGTATTTTTTTTCATTTTCACGTATAATAGTATGTTTTGAATATTAAGGTTAGACCGCACACAACTGCAGCGGAACTACACTTCACGACGCGGCAAATTATTATTTGTATGTAATTGTATGAGCTATATCGCACTAAGCGGCAACTGAACTTCATACAATTTCATACAAATTATTTTGAATCGCAGTTCCGCTGCAGTGCAGTTCCGCCTAGTGCGGTCTAACCTTTATCCGAGTGAAGTTAAGTTTGATAATGCTGCCTGTCAAAGCAGAAGCAGATCCTGTTGACAGGACTCTCTATTACCTTTTTCGATATTTTAGATTTTGTGGGTGTTCCACCTATGATTATGATTATAAAAAAAAGAAACTCATCTACCGGCTAATTTCAGTTTTTTATTGTGCATTAATTGACCTTTTGATTCTTGTGTCGACGAAATTTTTCATTACGCACAACAGTAAATACCTTAACCATGACATAAATTTTGACGGGACAGCCTCACGGTTTTGGCATAGTGCAGTTTTGGCATTGAATAATCTGATCGTTGTTATAAGTCGAGTTAAAAATTGGACAAAACGAAAGCATATAAAACGCATATTCGATGAATTAGATAAAATAAGGCTGACAGACTTGCCTGATCTTGCTCAGAGTCAAAATTATTATTCTGAAGTGCGCGATAAAATAAAAAACATAATACTCATAAAGATATTATGTTCAGTTTCAATCTTCTGCTTGTCAACGTTAATGGTTTGCATTCAATCCGCAGGTGGCTCTTTATTTGATTTTTTATGGGGGGCATTTCTCCCTTTTATAATAATAATGGCGGTGGCCGTTGAAATTCAATTATATTTCGGACTGTTGTACGGTGTATATCTGTTTTCGATAATAAATTGTCATTTCGCGTCAATAGTGCAGGAAATAAATACTTTGATTGATAACGATGCACTGCATATTGTGAACCGAAAGACAGGCTTTCTATGCTTTGAACTAAGTAGAATTGGAAGAATTCATTCGGCTGTACTTAAGCTAGTTATTGAATTTAAAAATTGCTTTCAGCTTCATATCATTTTTATTTTGCTGACTTTCATTGTTACGATATTTTCCAACTTATATACTTTTTTTGTGGAGTTTACTGTATCCTTTGCAGATAAAAGCTTTTTTATTTCATGTTCCATTGCATTGATTATAACAGCGTTTTTAAATGCATGGCTACTTATTCATATCTTTGGCGATGTAATTGATTCATGTAATGCACCAAGTGAAATTTTGGAAGAACTACCATCTGATGTTGTGTTGAATAAGCAACTAGAAGAAAGGGTAAACTAAAGATAATTAATTAATAAATTTAAAATGTATATGGAATTAAGTTTTTTTTTCTTTAACGTTTTAAGATACAAATATTGAGTTTACAGTTTATGCAGGAAAAAATGATCTTGTTGATTTACGGCTTCTTCAATATAGAATGGGCAACAGGATTTGCTATAGTTAATACAGCTTTGGATTATTTAATACTAATAGTGCAATTTGATTATTATGAATTACATTTAAGGAATAAAATATAAAAATATACTGTCTGTTGTTTAAAAAAAAAAATAAAAGCACCCGTAAGTTTTTTTTTAGAAAAAAAAAAAAAAAACTGGTAAAATCTTGTTTAAATTAAAATTTTCTCATCGTCTTATTAATTCAAACATATTATATGAATGAACATCCATCCTATGCTGTTCATTTTCTGATCCAAACAGGCCTATTACGGACATCTTTTTTAATGGAACAGTGCTTCCCAAGTGCGAAAAGTTTAAATATCTTGGATCAATGATCAATAGCGAATGATCTTGTGATGACGACATCAAACTTCGCGTAAGCGTAGGTTGGATGAAGTGGCGGGAAAACTCTGTCATCTTCTGCGATAGAAAAATGACCCCTAAGCTGAAAGGAAAGCTATACACGGTTCGATAATTTACAAGAAGTATGAGAGTAAATTGACGACAGCTGAAATGAAGACGCTTCGCATGACAGCAGGAGTGACAAAGCGTGATCGAATAAGAAGCAAGAGAATCCAAAAATACAGCATGACCAATCGCCGCGCCTCACAGTGGACCGACTCCATACACTTAGAAGTGAAAAATTCGAATCTCAATTTTAAGTGTTTTTTTCACTCAAAAAATTCAAGATTAATAGAAAAATGTTAAAAAAATTTATATTATTAGCTGACCCATCCAACTCTGCTCAGAAAAACTTTATTTGAAGCTAAATAGACAAACATGTTTAAATCAACACTTTTTTCAATGGAAAACAAAATACTTATTTTACAATAAAGATTATAAATAATATTAATTCAATAACAAATAACTTTAATACACAATTGCCACACTTAAATATTGACCGTTTGGAAAAGGTAATAAAAACAGAATAATAATCATTGGGTTTTACATACATAGTTCAAATACAGAAAAAATAAATTAAAAAAGTTTGGTGTCATAAATCATGAGAAATTTTATATACATACATACATATGTATTTTTTAAACTAAAATTAAAAGTACATGGTGTCCACTATTTTTTCAAAATAAATTTCCCTGATTTACCCTGACTTTCCCTGACCAATTTCAAAGTTTTCCCTGACCAAAAAATTAAAAGAAAAATATTTTTTCATGAGAAGGTACGTATTAAATAAATATTGCACAAAGTGATAGAAAATGTACATATTTGAATGGAGTTAATTAAACCATGGCAAAAAGAACTCAAATTGTATTTTTCAATGATCTATCTGAAGGTATACAACCGATTGTATTGAAAGTTAAAAATAATAACTGCATGAATTAAAAAAAAAAAATTGTTTTGCAATGTAGTTCATAGTATAATGATAAATGACCATTTAAATAAAATCCTTTTACATTGTGATTATTTAGGCTCTTTTGATCTATTTGTAAAAAATGCGAATAAAAACAATATTATTCCATTATTTTCCCAACGTTTCGTGAGTGTTCCTCACTTCTTCAGGGGTTATATATTTTTTTCAACTTGATTGTTAAAAAATCTACATACTCTGCTTCTTATTTCCTACTATTGCATCATTCCCGAAGACGGCACTGACACAAAATTAAACATTAAAAAAAATAAATAATATATTAAGAACAATCTAGCAGGTACTTTTATTAAATTTAATAAAAGTACCTAAGCTCAACTGTGATATAAGTATCATTGTTAATTTTGAATTTGATTATTTTTTGCTAGATTGTTCTTAATATATTATTTATTTGCTTTTATGTTCAATTTTATGTCAGTGCCATCTCCGGGAATGATGCAATAGTAGGATACAAGAAGCAGAGTACCTATGTAGTTTTTAACAATCAAATTGAAAAAAATATTGATAACCCCTGAAGAAGTGAGGAATACTCACGAAACGTTGGGAAAATAATGGAATAATATTGTATTTATTGGCATTTTTTTCAAATAGACCAAAATAGCCTAAATAATCACAGTGGAAGAGTGACACAAAAAAATTTGTCAAATTCATAACATAATAAAATCCTTTTTAAATGGTGACGTGGAATAAAGCCCAACGAAATAAAACCAAATCTCAAATTTTGCGTTATTTCGCTTTGCAAATGGAAATAAGGGCAAATTGGCTCTATTTCTATTTCCAAAATGAAATAAGGGCAAATTTCATTTGGAAATAAGACCAAATTTGTTTTTTCGAAAAAATTCAGTGATAACAGAAGCTTTGAAAGTAGACTGATTGAAAGCATAGGCGCTTTCCAGGCGACTGAGCGTCCCCTATGCGGAAAGACGGAGTCACGTGAGCGGAAGAGAGGACCCAAAAAGAGAGTTAAAATCCTTGAACCCGCGAATCGGGCCACACGAAGTACTGTTTAGTTCAAAAACTTTGAAACTTAGGTGCCTGCCAGTTGGGGAATCAATTCCTTTTTTTGTGGGAACTAACCCCCTCGTGTGCTAGTTCCCATAAAAATAGAATTAAACCGATCTGGGAGGCACCTATGCTATGGTGCCGTGACATTTGGCCATGTGTCATATGGCCGTGTATGAAATACGGCCATGTGACACATTGTGAAAACGTCAAATGTCCATATTCCAACATTTGGCTATTTATCGTTTTTACAAAGTGTCATACGGCTATTATGGACATATGTCACTTTCAAATTATTCTTTTGCCAGAAGTAAGGTTGTTTCGAATTTTATATTGTTTGTAAAGTATTTTTTAGAATGTTCTGTGAACTATCTTTAAAAACAAAATTAAAACGCGAATTTAAAAAAAAATGCTTGTAAACGTTTTCAAAAAGTTGTTTTGAAAAGTTTTAATTTTGTTTTTAAAGATAGTTCCCAGAACATTTAAAAAAATACTTTACAAATAATATAAAATTCGAAACAACCTTCTGAAAACGTTTACAAGTTTTTTGTTTAAATTCGCGCTTACTTCTGGCAAAAGAATAATTTGAAAGTGACATATGTCCATACAGGGGCGTATACAGCCTTACTTCTTGGGGGGGGTCACGCCGAAAAAAAAATAACACAGACTTATACAGTACTTTGTATAAGTATAAACGCACCTGTAAAAATGCATTTTATAGAAAACAGGAAATGGAAGCGACACCTTACTATTTTTTTTATTTAATGGCATCAGTAAACAAGTGAATTGAGCAAAAAAAAAAGTCCCGTTATTTTCCCTAGCGTTGTTTAGAAAATAAAAACAGATTTTTTCGTGTTGCAGAAGTATAAACACGCTATGCAAATCTCAATTAAGTTTCATTTAATTATAAGTTTCGAGATGACAAACAACGTAGCCGCGTGGTATACATTTAAGAAATACGGAAAAGGCCAAAATTCAAGACTTTCGTTCAAGTATCCTAAGATGTAGGGCTATTCTTAGGAAAATTTCGAGATTGGGTCGTTTTTCCGTAATTTCATACCAGATCCAGAATCTTATGAAACGAAAATAAGACCCGGGGGTCCGCAGATGCTGACACGTTGCGATAATAGCCGAACAATCAATGTTACATCTAATGGGGTGCAATTTTTGAGTGCAATTCGTTACGAATTGGGGTTAGGCGTTTCATTTTCGACGGTTTTTCGTACTTTGCAGTAGAGTGATTGTTAGGGGCAAAATGGTGCCAGCTCCAAATCTGACAACAGCCCACAAACAAAAGATGTTGGGATTTACCCGTCAAAATATGGACCGCTATTGGAAAACCGTACTTAACATTTTATTATTTAACGCTTTAACTCTTCTTATTTCTTTCTTATCTAGTGCAATTTTTTTTACAAAGATTGTTTTCAGTGACAACAAGTAATTAAGACTTGATGGGCCAGATGGTTTTAACGGTTATTGGCACAAAAAATGCATTAAATTGTGGCATTAATACATTTTTAAAATAAGAAGAGTTAAAGCGTTAAATAATAAAATGTTAAGTACGGTTTTCCAATAGCGGTCCATATTTTGACGGGTAAATTCCAATATATTTTGTTTGTGGGCGTTTGTCAGATTTGGAGCTGGCGCCATTTTGCCCCGAACACTCACTCCACTGCTTCTTAAAGTACGAACAACTGTCGAAAATGAAACGCCTAACCCCAATTCGTAACGAATTTCACTCAAAAAATGCACCGAATTATATGTAACATTGATTGTTCGGTTATTATCGCGATGTGTCAGCATCTGCGGACCCCGGGTTTTATTTTCGTTCCATAAGATTCTGGATCTTGTATAAAATTAGGGAAAACGACCCAATCTCAAAATTTTCCTAAGAAAAGGCCTACATCTGAGGATACTTGCACGAAAGTCTTGAATTTTGGCCTTTTCCGTATCGCTTAAATGTATACCACGCGGCTTCGTTGTTTGTCAGCTTAAACGTAATTTGCATAGTGCGTTTATACTTCTGCAATACGAACAAATCTGTTTTTATTTTCTAAACTTATTTACTGATCCCATAAAATAAAAAAATAGTAAGGTGTCGCTTCCATTTCCAGTTTTCTATAAAATGCATTTTTACAGGTGCGTTTATACTTATGCAAAGCACTATTTATAAAAAGTCAAGTGCCATATATTTTTTTGTTTTATATTTTACTGTGGGTATAAACAAGAAAAGGGAAAAAGTTTTAATTAACTATACTATAAAACATTTATATAAAAAATAAATTGGGTGGCACAACGGCTCGTGAGGAACCAGGCCTAGTGAGTAAAAACTCGCAAACATTCCTGTGTGCACGTGTCGACAGGAATGAGAGGGACTTCAATTTTATGCCGAATCCGAACGGTTAGATGAGAAGCACTTATTCATGACACGCGATAACTCTTGGAGGATTTGTCAATGCGTCCAAAGAGACAGTAACCCTGAAGTTTTTAGTTTTTAGGTGGACGAGGCTGGGAAGTGAACCTAGATCTCTAGCGTGAAAGTCCAACGCACTAACCATTACGCTATTGGTTGAAATTAGCTCATTTGGAAATAAGAATTTGTATGGGAAATGATGTAATTTCGGATCTCATTTGGAAATTTTCAACGAAATTACCTCATTTGGCCCAGTGAAAACGTATAGTATTAGTATAACGGGCTATTCGTTTCTATACCTTAATGTAACATTTTTTTAGGGCTTGCCACGAGACTAGAAAAGTCTCGGTCTCGATCTCGCATGACGAGAATGAGACTAGACCAGGCGAGACTGCCTTTAAAGCAACCGAGACGAGACTGTATATTTAGACCGACATTTACAGAGAGTCTAATAAATTATAAAAATCCAATTTCAGTTAAATATTTATTTTCTTCTGCACATATTCAAACGATAATTGAAAATATTTCGTTCCAATAATCAACGGTTTGTCCGGAAATCGTATTTTTCGGAGACGAGACCGAGACGAGACTTAATTATACTAGACCGACACGAGACCGAGACGAGACAGAAAATTTTCGATTTTAACGAGACCTAGACTTACAAAAGTCTCTCAGAGTCTCGTCTCGTGGCCAGCCCTAAATTTTTTGTTTTGGAGGACCTCAGCAACAGCATACAGCAGTCTCCAGTTGCCTGAACAACAAATCTGAGTTTAGCAATCAAAATACTGAGGAAAAAATATTGGATTCGCTGGGTCATTTATTTTGAATTTTGTTCAGAATTTATTTTATTTCAGCTAGTTCTAATTTGAATTGAAGTTGCAGGAAATATTAGTAAAATAACATTAGGTACTCTCTTTTCTGTTTCTGAAATTTAAGTAAACAGTTAAATATAAATATTCACTACTGAAAATGAAAACAATGGTTCTGATTTTCAAAAATGACCACTTGGGAAAATTGCTTATACAATAACAATAGTGGACAAATTAAAATACATTACAAATTCGTATTTTAATTAAATACAAAGATTCGTTTTCGTTGCTTTTCAATAAAAGTGTGAAAAAAGTTCAGGAGTGATTTGTATATGCTTCTGATTTGAAAAAAAAAAAAAAATTTTGTTTCTAAGCTGGCCATACGTGACCGAACCGTGAGTGGGAAAACTCAGATTGCTTCGTTTGGTTTGGCCGAAGAATTTGGATTTTCAGCCAGTCCAAAATCCACGAACATGAACCTTCAAATGTTCGGCTCTATCGTCTGCGGAGAATCAGCAAGCCTAGCAGTTATGTTTGCTTCCAACTTTCCAATTGCTCCACCGCACCGTTACTAAATAATAAAATCCTACTTTCTCACTCTTCTCATTAAATTGCAGAATACAATTTTCACAAAAACATCTAACTGTCTCATTTTCTCCATGAGAGACCGGAACCAAATAGCTCCGAGCTGTTCGGCTCGGTCGTGTATGGCCAGCTTAAGACTGCCAGGATGGCAAAGTTAAAGGCAAAATAAATATGTACAACAAATATACCTAATCTTTTTATCTTTCTTACCTGTAAAGCCTTTCTGATAAAAATAATTGACAAAGTTGTTAAATTCTGTGAACCTTCTCGCGTTTTTGTCAAGGATTCCATTTGACTGCTATAAACTTTTGCATTACGGGATTCATAGGTTCCTTTGTAAAAATAATCCACATGCATATTAACAACATTATTTTTCGATCATAAATGTTGAATAAGTGCAAACAAAATCCTATCATAATAGGTTTTCATCATAGTTTTATATATTTATGACTATTTCTCGTTCACATTAACATTTTTTGGTTAGAATAACAATAAATCGAAAATTGTCACTCACATTATGTAGATATTTTTGTTTGCTTTTAAAAATAATCTACTCTGTCATACAGAAATCAAATAAAACAATTTCTATATGGTGTTCTATAATGTGTTTAAAGATTTTATTTTCAGAAAAATAAAATGTTCTTTTTCAAAATCCTATTGGTTTTACTTTACTGAGTGAACATTTGGAAACAACTACAGTCTTTAATTTCTGTTTGGTTAAACAGGTTTTGGCAGTCATCGGAACCTATGATTGTTTATGCATATATTTTAAGATTTGAATGTATTATCATATGAGAAGTTTGTTGTTATCTTAAATTTGAGGTACGAGGAAGAAAATCTAAGTTGCATCAATTGAATACAAAATATGGTAGGTAGGTATTTCATTGCCATGAAAATTAAATTCCTTATTGAAATCCAAGTTACCATCATTCAAATTTTCTATTGAATTCTGAATTTACCAATCGAAAATCATATTAGCTTTCTAGGTAACCAACTTGCTTTTTTTGTATGTGGTTACTAAATAATTATTTCAGATCAACAAAATTATCTTGAGTTCTCGGGGGGGGACATGACCCCGTGACCCCCCCCCTGTATACGCCGTTGTGTCCATAATAGCCGTATGACACTTTGTAAAAACGATAAATAGCCAAATGTTGGAATATGGACATTTGACGCTTTCACAATGTGTCACATGGCCATATTTCAAAATACGGCCATATGACACATGGCCAAATGTCACGGCACCATAACATAGGTGCCTCCCAGATCGGGTTTAATTCCATTTTTATGGGAACTAGCCCACGCGGGGGTTAGTTCCCAAAAAAAAAAGGAATTAATCCCCCAACTGGCAGACACCTAAGTTTCAAAGTTTTTGAACTAAACAGTACATTGGGTGGCACGCTTCGCGGGTTCAAGGATTTTAACTCCTTTTTTGGGTCCTCTCTTCCGCTCACGTGACTCCGTCACTCCGCTAAGGGTACGCTCAGTCGGCTAGCAAGCGCCTATGCTTTCAGTCGGTCTGCTTTCAAAGTTTTTGTACTAAACAGTGATTTGGGTAAAAGTCCTTAACCCCCGCGGTTTCTTTTTTGGGAAATTACACCTGCGGGGGGTAGTTCCATGGGCGTTAATGCACTAAACCGAATTAAAAGAACAACGGTGATTTGTTTTGCAGTTTTTTGAAACGGAAAAAAAATGAAAACGAAATAAAGCCAAATTGGCCTTATTTCGTTTTCTAAAGCGAAATAAAGCCAAAACTAAAATTTGGCGTTATTAATTAAAAACGAAATAAGGCCAAATTTTTGATATTTGGTTTTATTTCGTTGGGCCTTATTTCACGTCACCTTTTAAATCATACATCTTTGCGATATTAAAATTTAATAGTTTATTTTTTTTAAATAAATCAAAATGTATTAGTTCAGGTATGCAGAAACAGTATGAAGAAATAATCGTACTTAAAATATATAAACTTGGACGCGGCGTTCGTTGAATCTCAGTCAAATTTAACAGTTTTTATTTTTTCTTTTATTGGCCGCGATCGGAATGATTCACAATGCAAGGAGTAAACGCGACGAGAGCGTGACGTGATTCGCTGTCATTTTTTTCTAGTCATAAAATCGTTGCCCAATTAACAATGCTATGAGTTTCTTGATGACGAGTTTTTTGACAGCGTTAATTTATTTACTGTTTTTGTTCTTGCTGTGCAGTGTGCGTTCAAAATAATGAAAAAAATCAAAATGAAATTACTTTTATTATTTAATGTCGGTTTCGCGTGGACGGTTCGGAGTTACTCCTTCTATTCCAGATTTTCCATATTCGATAGGAATGGAACAGAAACAGTGAAAATGGAGTAGCTCCGGATGACCAATCGAAAAAGGCATAAATATTATAACTGTGTTTGTTCATAGCTGGCTGGGGAAACGATTTTCGGCTAAAAATCCTAATAAATTAAAACAATACAATATTATAATATTGTCAACATAAATAGATCTATAAATATAATTTCATTGTCAACAAAATTTATTTTTTTTTTGTTAATTTCCGCTTATCTCTTGTTTTCTTTATTCTTTTCTACAATTTCACAAAATTCACCATCAGTCAAATATAAAAATTGTCGACGAGAGCGTATTTTTTTTTCAATTTTCCCAACTTTGGCGTGACGTGATGACGAGAAACGTTTCATTGTGCATACCCTGGCGTTCCCTCGTATACTTACATGGTTTGAAATCGGTTTGCCAACTACGACGAGCTCTCGTCACGTTGCGTTTTTTCGTCGCGTTGTGAATCGATCTTAAGATAGTTTCATATCCATAGGTTTTCGAACGGATTGGTTATTTTTGACTTCGTTTGGGATACAATTCAGATAACATGGATAGCTATCCAACAGCAAAAGCTGTTTTGTCATCAGCTGTTTTTACACGGGATTCCAACAACACGTACCTTTCTGGATAGCTCTACATAGGTTACCGATCGCGGCCATTACTGTACGAAATAACACAATACAATGAAGGGAAGTTAGTTGTGTTTCACTCACTTTTTTGACACATTCACAGGTATGGCAAAAGATACGAAATGAATAATTTTAAAAATAGATGTCATCAAAACGAAATGTTTGATCAGAAAAAAGTTTCTTATGAGAGAAAGTGAAATTTTTTAAAAATTGATATAGAAAAAATTCCCTTACCGCTTCCCGAATTCCCTGACTTTCCCTGACCAAATTTTGTTCCCTGACTTTCCCTGACTTTCCAGTTTAGCGGACACCATGAAGTATGTAAATTAAAGACGTATGAGTTTTTTCAAATCAGTTGTTGTGTATTATCTTTAAATACACAAATTAGTCCGAGCTAGAATATTCGGTTTCTGATTTCACTTCGTCACTTACATAAGTAATTTTCTGTAACTGTGGGTAGTTATTGACGTATGGTATCTCTTTTAGGATATCAACTGTATAGTCGTAAATAAAGGTCCTTGACGTCGTTTAGGTGTATTTCAAACTTCAAAAAATTCCATACGGGGAACGAAAAAGTGTGATTCTAAATAAAGAAAAAATACTTTGCAATTTTTTGCGGGGTATACCATATACGTTTCCAAAAAGAAAACACTCACAGCTACTCAAAAATCACAATTTGGATTCAAAGCAGCATCAAGCACTAGTTTAGATTGCCCATAATATCTTCAGAACATACATTTTTTAAAAATTAATTTCACAATTTGTCAACTTTTTTTTATCTAGCAAACTAACAATAACATATAAAAGATAATACCTTTACAAATCACTGCCATTTTTTTAATCGAAATGGATCAATAATTAACACTTTTGTTAATAATAATGTTAACTACTCAAAAACTTAAAATTCGAAAATTAAGAAGAAGATGAATGAAGAAGATGAATGAACATCCTTTATTGACAACAGCCGTGTTCTTATCCAAGCCCGTGTGGGATAGGGCGAAACAAAAGTGGACTTAGCGCCGCCATTAAGTGGAGTAAACATTATCATCTCTTGGTTTCCCTTCAATTTTCGTTGAAAGGATAATATCATATTTAAAGGGGAGGCCTTATCAAGGAAATGTTGGTGAGTAACTGTGTTTTTGAAGGGATTATTAGTTTATTATACCCGAAGATCAAGATAAACATGTTAAGGAAAACAGAGCTACAAAGAAACCAAAAAGGAAAGAGCCTACAAATTCTGGAAATGGTATTAAAGCAGGAAGAAGAGGGCCCTAGTGGATTGTCGCATGAAGTGTAAAAATAACATTTCTGAAGAAGAACAAAAATATATTTTTCCAAATTATTGGGCGCTAGGAATTGTTGTTTCTGACACGAAGACAAAAACGGAAAACACCCTACAAAATGAGAACTATTTTACAATGTTTCCCAATCAGTCAGACAACTTGAGTGGGCGTTACCGCAGCCAGACACATTTAAGTTCAAAATAGTCGTGACCATTTTCATTTTATTATCAAAAGTAACTTTCATAATTCTTTGTTTTATTCATTTTATAAAAAAAGAAAAGTAATTTAATTAAACATTAATAAAATAATTTTAACAAAACTAAATTGTGTATTATTAATATTTAAAATTCCTCGTGTTCTTCATAATCTGTATTACCTTCATCTACACTCCAATAATTTCCATAATCTTCATCTTCTTCATCATTATCTGAAAGTGTAGTTTTATCTGCGAAAATAAATTGCAATTATTAAATAACCTAATGTACCTAAGGAACCCAACCTTGTATCTCATTGGCATAAGTAATGTTATAAATCATGCTTATTTTGTTAAAAATGCTTCATAAATGATTAACAAAGTTTGTTATCTTTAATAATAAAACTCAAAATGGTCACAAATATTTTGAACTTAAGGGTGTCTGGCTGCGGTAACGCCCCACTGTAGTTGTCTGGCTGATTGTGAAACATTGGTAAATAGTTCTTATAAGAGGAATCATTTCTGATTCAATAACTGCGGAGTCTGGTGTACCTCAAGGTAGTCACATTGGTCCACTTCTCTTTATTATTGCTATCAATGATGTTGTTTCGATATTGTTTCTAAGCTGATGTCTGATGTTTTTAACTTATTTAGGATCATCAAAAACCAGTCTGATTCCGTATCTCTTCAAAATGACCTAATTATTTTTTTTGATTGGTTGTGTTCACATAACAATCTTATTTTGAATGTTTCAAAATGCCAGTCGATGTCCTTCTTCAGAAGAAAAAATCCAACATTCTTAAATTACAGCATAAATGTATCTGTACTTAATAAAGTAATAACAACATGTGATCTAAGTGTATACTTCTCACAAAATCTTGACTTTGCAACTCACATTGAAAAAATTGGAAATAAAGCCAACACAATGCTTGGTTTTATTAAACGTTGAAGTAAGGAATTTTCGTGAAGCCGCGTTACATCTTCCCTGTACGCTGTACAATACAATTCTTTTGTTCGTCCCCACTTAGAATATATGAGTACTGTATGAACACCCCACCACTCTGTACACATTAATCGCATCGAATCTGTCCAGCGTAAACTTGTGCGTTTTGCATTAAGACATTTGAATTGTAATGATCCGAATCACCTTTCTCCTTATAGAAGTCGGCTTCATTAAATATGACATCTCTGGAAAAACGTCGCAGAGTAATCGATGTTATGTTTTTAAAAACCAACTCCTGGTTGGTTCCATTGATTCACCGGTTCTCTTAGACGAAATTCATTTGATTGTTAGAAGTCACAGTTCTCGGAATTCTGATATTTTTCATCTCGACTTCCATCGTACCAATTATGGTTTCAATGAGCTACTGACTCGTATGGAACATGGGGCGAATATAAACCATAATGTTTTTGACTTGAGTTACTCAAAGCTTACACTTTAGCACAATCTATACGGGCGTCCTTGATGTTCCATAGCATCAATCTGCCAATAGTGCCAATATTATCTGTTTTGTTGCGTTATGCATGTGTTTGTCACGCTTTATTTATTTGTCTATACTTTGTTCAACAAAAATTGTCAGTACAGGGAAGATAGGACGTTTGTATTTCTGTTTGGTCGCATTGGCTTGCATATACATATTTCAAGTAAAAGCTCTCATAGGGTTTCCGTACTTAGCATTATATCACAGCTTAATTAATTCTGTTCTCAAAAGCTTGAAAACAGAAAGCTATTTTATAAAAACCATTGAAAAAGCTCTTTTGTATTGCTTTCAATGGGCAAGGGTAACTCTGTTGGAATATATTTATATATTTCTTTAGCTCACACAGCCAGAGTAGAAACGATTATATATATGATCAGTGTCAGAATCAGTGTGCTGTGCTTTGGGCATGCAATGAGTACGGTCATGGTGAGGTGTAAGATATTTTGCAGGACATTACAACAACAATTCCTGTAAGTTGTTCAGTGGGTTTGAATCATTTGTATAGGCAGTTTTCTCAGTTCAGTGTCGTGAGAGTATAACCAGGCGCCATTGTTTTGAAAAAAGCTCGCCCATAAGCCCTTTACTGATAATTTTTGTTGAACTGAGTAAAATTAATGATTAACTTGTAATTCTGTATATTTTTTGTTTTGTTCTATGTAGTATTTGGCGTGTGTGTTAGGCGTAATGTATTTTTTAACTAGCAACTTACGTCACACTAAATGATGACTGTGACAAGTTTCTATATTTTAGTATCTGAAGGTGAAAAAACCGGATGATAAATAAATATGTGATGTTACAAATGCTTGCAATAAGCAGTACTGATAGCGTGTTATCAAATGTCAAATCTGTTTGGCAAATCTGTTCACGTTTGACAGAAATCTGCGGCAGATCTTCGGCATGCCTGCTTAGCTTTTGTAAATCGATTTTATTTTTCTTCTGCCCACAGATAGCAAGCAGGCGGCAATTATAAATTTGTAATCGAATTCTGGCAGCGCAAAAATTATTTCTAATATTATTTAAAGAGAACTATGCCGAAGAATAAACTAAAATGAGTTTTGTATAACAACATTAGACACAAAATGAAAAGGAAATTCTTTATAGCTAATTATAGCAGATTTAACATTATATTGCCGTTTAGAGGCCAACATTTCGAATAATGTTAATAGTGATAGGGATAGCATTGAGTTTATACTCATAGAGGAACCACATCAGTGTTACGTTATCACCAATCTAGGTGGCGCCCTCACTTGCATCTAGATCAAGAACCAGTGATAATCAATACAAGAACCATTTGCTCCTTATGGTTGACTACTTCCACTTTAAGGCAGACTATTTATTGGAATAGTGGGAAAACAGTCTACCTTAAGGAGCAAATAGTTCTTGTATTGATTTTATCACTGGTTCTTGTTCTAGATGCAAATTAGGGCGCCACCTAGATTAGTTATAACTTAACACTGAGGTGATTCCTCTTTTAATGTTTATAAACTCAATGGTGATAGCATTAAGTTTATACACATAGAGGAACCACGTCAGAGTTATGATATCACCAATGTAGGTGGCGCCCTTTTTCATCTACAATAAGAACCAGTGATAGGCAATACAAGAACCATTTGCTCCTTAAAGAAGACTTTTTTCACCTTTAGCTAGACTATTTGTGAAAGTAGTGAGGAAATAGTCTACCTTAAGGAGAAAATGATTCTTGTATTGTCTATCACTGGTTCTTGTTCTAGATGAAAATAAGGGCGCCACCTACATTGGTGATATCATAACTCTGATGTCGTTCCTCTATGTGTATAAACTCAATGGTGATAGTCCCGATTTATATTGACCGATTTTTTGTTTTTGTTGTAATCATTTGAGATTGAGAGATGTAATCGAGATGCAACACTTTGTCAGCTGTACCTCACGATCTCTAGTAAAACAAATAATCGGCACTTTTTTAATAATGACGATGATGATGATAGCGTAAATGATCCTGACTTTTCTCTGAGCTATCAAAGCAGCAACATTGGCGAGAATAATTGCAGCGAAGATACTCGGCAAGCCAAGTGAAGATCAGGAAATGTTGGTGAGTAACTGTGTTTTTGAAGGGATTATTAGTTTATTATACCCGAAGATCAAGATAAACATGTTAAGGAAAACAGAGCTACAAAGAAACCAAAAAGGAGAGAGCCTACAAATTCTGGAAATGGTATTAAAGCAGGAAGAAGAGGGCCCTAGTGGATTGTCGCATGAAGTGTAAAAATAACATTTCTGAAGAAGAACAAAAATATATTTTTCCAAATTATTGGGCGCTAGGAATTGTTGTTTCTGACACGAAGACAAAAACGCAAAACACCCTACAAAATGAGAACTATTTAACAATGTTTCCCAATCAGTCAGACAACTTGAGTGGGCGTTACCGCAGCCAGACACATTTAAGTTCAAAATAGTCGTGACCATTTTCATTTTATTATCAAAAGTAACTTTCATAATTCTTTGTTTTATTCATTTTATAAAAAATGAAAATTAATTTAATTAAACATTAATAAAATAATTTTAACAAAACTAAATTGTGTATTATTAATATTTAAAATTCCTCGTGTTCTTCATAATCTGTATTACCTTCATCTACACTCCAATAATTTCCATCACCTTCATCTTCTTCATCATTATCTGAAAGTTTAGTTTTATCTGCGAAAATAATTGCAATTATTAAATAACCTAATGTACCTAAGGAACCCAACCTTGTATCTCATATAGGCATAAGTAATGTTATAAATCATGCTTATTTTGTTAAAAATGCTTCATAAATGATTAACAAAGTTTGTTATCTTTAATAATAAAACGAAAATGGTCACAAATATTTTGAACTTAAGGGTGTCTGGCTGCGGTAACGCCCCACTGTAGTTGTCTGGCTGATTGTGAAACATTGGTAAATAGTTCTCTAGACAACATACATAAAATATTGCTTTGATACTGTAATGTAAATGGCACTTTTATTTTGAGCTTCAAGGTGTCTGGCTGCCGTTAAACACCCATGTAGGTGTCTGGCTACTGGGGAAACATTATTTAATAGTTGTCTTTACAACATAATGTACAAATTAGCTGTGATACTATAACGTAAATGGCACCATTTTGTTGACACTTTTAAGGTGTCTGGCTGCCGTAAGGCACCCATGTAGGTGTCTGGCAAGAGTCAAACTAATTTTGTGACACCTTCCTTTTGAACATATCAAAAAATTAGCTTTGATAAAATGACGTAATTTGGACACTTTTTATGCCCCTTTAACACTCATTATCTTCCGGATCCAAGATTTGTAATACCCAATCGTTGTCACCTACATGGTATAAATTCACACACAAAATCTCAGCTTTGATAAAATGACGTATGTCTGGCGGCCCTGGGCTCTTACTCTATAACTGATCCCATCTTCACTTACCCATGTATTTTATTTTTCAAGATGCGGTGCGAATCGGATGGTAGCTACAAAATTATCACAATAAGGACAATTATTGTAATCTATGTAGCAGTTGGAGCGGAAAAGGTGGCTTACTTAAGTGTGTTGTCGTGCTGCTGCCGGTGGTGGTGCTTTTTTTTTTTTTTATATTCCACGCGCGCAAAAGGGGTTATGGCTAGCCTTAAAATGTTTTTAACACAGCAAGAGCGATTAGGTAAGTAGGAGAGGATTTAGAAGGAGATACCGATGCACATTGGTTTTGAACGTTTGCACATCGAAATGGGAGGGGAAAGTCGAGTCAGGTAAAGCATTCCACATTCGTGTGGTGCGACTGAAGAAAGAATCTCTGTACATTACAGTACGTCCGAAGTTGGGCTCGAGGGTGAACTGATGGGCATTCCTAGAAGCGCGAGTATTACGGTTGAATTTTTTAAGGGGGGGAATGCAACTGGCTATTTCACTAGAACACTGATTATAATAATAGCGATAAAATAGAGAAAGACACGAAACATTACGGCGGTGTTCGAGAGATGTAATTATTTCTGTTATAGATCTTTCGCCTATCATTTTTAAAGCTCTCTTTTGAATTCTGTCCAACAAACTCAAGTGAGTTTTTGGAGCTCCTGCCCAAACATGAGAATTGTACTCAAGTTTTGGACGAATAAAGGCTTTGTAGATCACAGCCAGATCAGAGGGGGGAAAAACTTCTTGCATCTATCTATGTGGTCATTCCACAAAAGGTGGTCTGTTACACACATACCGAGAACTGAGAGCTGTTCAGTTTCCTTAATGCAAGTGCCGCCCATGGATAGCGGCATTAGGGGTGGGTTTCGCTTTAACGACAGGAGACAACATTGAGTTTTAGAAGCATTAAATTCTACGCGGTTTTTGATTCCCCATTGGACAATGCTGTCGAGATCAGAATTTAGTGAGCTTATCATACGCTGCCGTTCAAGTTCCACATCCGAAGGACATGGATGAGAATCTGTAAACGAATATGAGAAACTGAGGGTACTATCGTCAGCAAAACAGTTTAATGGATTAGAACTTTCAGACAAAAGATCATTTATAAAAATAAGGAAGAGAGTCGGAGACAAAACGGAGCCCTGAGGCAGACCAGCGTTTATTTTGTGGATTTCAGACTTGAAACCGTCCAATACGACTTGTATTGAACGGTCCGAAAGGTAATTTCTAATCCAGCGAAGAAGAGGTTCATCGAAACCAAATGCGCGCATTTTCGATAAGAGAGCTTGGTGCCAAACTCTATCAAACGCTTTTGAAATATCAAGTGCAATAATCTTACTTTCTCCAAAACGATGTAAAGATTTGTTCCACTGTTCGGTGAGATATACCATCAGATCACCAGTGGACCTATTGCTACGAAAGCCGTACTGCCGGTCATTAAGAAGCTAAGTGCAATTGGTCGATAGTTAGAGGGTGAAGAAGATACGCCTTTTTTAGGGACAGGCTGGACAAATGCTGTTTTCCATCCACTCGGATAGAGACCAGTAGAGTAGGACAGATGGAAAAGCTTACGCAGTGGTTTTGCCAGCGTTGAAGAACACCTCTTCAGAATAATGGGAGGGATACCATCCGGGCCAGCAGATTTGTGTACATCGAGATCCTTTAGAACTCTAGCAACTGCACGAGTGCGAAAGAAGATTTGTCCCATAAAATCATTTACGCTCTCAAGTACATCGGTGCTAGTGCTAATACAGTACAACACGGATATAAGAAACTCTGATTATCCAAGAATTTCCTTTCTTTTATCCGAGTTTTTCTCATATACAAACAACGGATATATGTAAGAAGATAATTTCACGTATGCAAAACACGGATATAAGAAAGGAAATATAAGACAGGAAAATAAGAAAAAGGGTTGGCCTCATTTGGATTTCTTTAATTAAAGCGTTCTATTGACTAGAAATACAAAACCTCGTTTTTAAATTAAAAAATTTTCATCTACGACCAATTTGAAGATTATCATGGAAGATTTATATATAAGATTCATTCCTAGATGGACACAAAATTGAAATATTACTTGAAATTGAAAATCGACTTTCAAGTCACCTAGAAGGTTTTAATTAAGACTAAGAAACTCCTAAAAAATCCGAAATAAATAGTTTTCAATTGGGAGGTACACGTACAAATCTCATGCATGTCGAATGAATTTTCCAAAATAGAGAAATTGTTTCTAGTTTGAAATTTTTGGAAATTTTTGTGTGAATTGAACCTGAAAACTCTTATTGGTCCTTAGGGATTTACAAAAATTATCTCTCTAGAATTTTGAGAGAGAAATGAAAAAAAAATATGGGAGTAATTTTAAGCGTTTTATTTTATTGTTTTTTTTTTTTTATAAATGAAATTAATCATCAACTTACGAAATTATGAACAGAGAAATAACCTGGGCCCATTTCACCAACGTTACTTTGCAAATTTGCAAACAAATATTTTCCGGCAAAGTAAAAGTGCAAAGTGTTTCACAGAATTTGCAAAGTGAAAAGACTTTTCACTTATCAGTTTTCAGACTATTTTTGAAAAGTGAAAAGTAAAAGTGTTTCACCAATTTATAATAGAACTTTGCATTTGAATTCATATTTTGCATAGTAAACTTAAATTGTATCAATTTGGCCAATTATGCATTAAAAAAAAATCATTGAAAGTATTACCTATTGACGTTGTAAATTAAAGAATTTAAAAATAAATTAAATCAACCAGAAGACGGAAAAGATGATTTTGGTTTAAGAATTCAACGAATTTTTAATTTATATGATTGTTAAAATAAAGAACTTTTGTACGAATTTAACCGCTGTATGCGAAGATTGTTCAAGCAAAGCAACTTTTCCTTCAACATTTCTAATGCTAGGTTTCCACTTGTCATTAAAAGACACAGTTTGACAAGACAGGGTTGGTTATACCTTCTATCTATTTTCTTTTTTTCTTTGCTTTTCTTGTTGGTATTAGTCACCCTGTCTTGTCAAAGTGTGTCAATTTCGGTCTTTCACCGACAAGTGGAAACCTAGCATAAAGCATTTTATGTTTGGATTGCAAACAACAAGTATATGTATCTACCTACATCACAAAAGAAAACTGCTTTCAATAATTCACCTAATTCTTTTGTGAGCCCTGTTAAATCTCTGTTCCACTGGATCTGCTATTAATCATCACATCATTCACTGAAAGTATAAACACTATCTCTTCTTAAATTACTGCATTAGGATATGGATATTCCTGAAAAATTTTGTGGCCAACAAATGGTGTTTTCGATTACATTCGACACTCGATGAACTACCTGCACAGGGTTGCTTTGCTTATTCTGTGCATAGGTGAAACACCGTTATACAGTAGATGACGGATATAAGAAACTCAAAAAATACAAAGAATTCCTTTCTTATATCCATGTGCATTGTACATAAGAAAGAAAATTTCTTATATAAGTAAAATGTATATGTTAGAAAGAAAATTTCTTGTATAAATAAAAACACATAAGAAATAAAATGTATCCACTGTCAATGTATGGGCTTTTTTCTTTCTCGCTGATCTTCAAACTGTCATTTCTTTGGCCATTCAATGATGGTAGGTTCAGAAATGTTGTGAAAATTAAACGGCACATCATTTGAAAGTTTGCACGGGAAAATTTCTTATAAAAGTTTAATTTTCTATATAGGGAATGCAATTTGTATCAGAATAAGTTTCATATATCAGTGTTTTTCTTATAAACGATTTTCTTATATGAATCTTATTTAACACGTATCTTTATGGGAATGTGCATGGTGTTTTGGAATGTCCGTCTTATAAGCGTGTTTTTCTTATATTTGACTTTCTTATATCCGTCATCTACTGTATTGGGCTCCATACCCAACCCATGTGCTGTACACAAAAGTTGTTGCAAAGGACTTAAACACATATTCCTTTGACTTTTGAATTGTTTATTTCAATTTTGTACAAAATAAATTCGATGGTTGTTTTTGTTAATCGAAAACATTCTTTTGTCGAAAAATGAATTCCAATATCAAAGTTAATACTGACCTTCACTACTATTTGGTCACTTTCATTAACTTTCTTGATTTCAAAAGGGTTCATTTTTATCTAATATTATTTTTCGACCACTTTTCACAAAAAATGCTTTTTTGCAAACGAAAATTTCTCTTTGCATATTACTGAAAAGCTTTTCAAAATTCTAAATATAATTTGCAAAGTTTATTTGTTTGGTGAAACAAGAAGAACAAATACTTTGCAAACTAACAAAACTTTTCACATTGCAGAAAAGGACTTTTCACTTTGCAAATTTGCGTTTGGTGAAACATAATATGCAAAGAGGAAAACTTTTCAACTTTTCATTTAAATAATTTCCTCTTTGCATATTTGCATTTGGTGAAACGAAATTTGCAAAGTAAAAGTGAAAAGTTGCAAAGTGAAAAGCGAAAAGTGTTTGGTGAAAAAGGTCCCTGACCCGGTCACATATCAAATCAATGTTGTAGCGCGTAAATATAAAGTGAGTTCGGAACTTATTTCTTTATTTTCTGTAATAACCTCGAATTCGACTAAATATTTATCAACAATACCATAGTTTAATTTAAACGAATGTTGTGGAGTACGCAATAAACATTTATTATATGCCCAGATATAGCTGGGCTATACGACAGTCCTAGCTTTAGTATACCCAAATTATATTAGGAGAAAAAAACATGCCTTGTATTTTGTTAAATTCTTGAAACAAACAATTTGTGGATATGAGTGTTGCGGTTGTCACATTCATTTCGACTTCAGTAAAACTAAAGGCTAACCACTACACTTGCGTTGCCTGTCCACAGGAGAATTCTATGAAAAATCTCGTGACATTATTTTGTGGTAGGTGTATAATATGATTTCCGTGCCTTTCAAGTGTGAAATTCGACGAAGTGTTGACGTGTACGAGAAACACAGAAAGTAGGATGCTCATATTTTGGGATCCGTGCAATCGTATATTGTCAGTAGAAACGCAACTTTATATAGCCATCAGTCACCATTTTAAATTTTAATGTCGCATGAAACTGTGTTTGCGGTGGATTTTTTTAATTTTCATACATGCTCTGGCTTGAATAAAAATAAATTATGAAAAGTTAATGGAAAGAATATGATGCAAACTATTCCGCATCTCGCACAGTGGATATGATATGAGCAAAAATGAGGCAAACACATCACATCCTCAAAAACGTACTTTAAAGTTTAAATTGCTTTAGAAATTTCCTCCAGCCAAACACAGATTTTATAATTAATTGTCAATCGTTTTTATACCCTCTGAAATATTTCTAACAGTGACGTGCGGCACTCTATGCTCTTTCGAACTGGATGGACAGTAGATATCATTGAATAATTGCATATTTATTTATTAATATTCAATCAGAGTACCTAACTCATATTAGCCACGTTTTATAATATCCGGATCTGGGTTATTATTATTATTATTATTATTATTATTATTATTATTATTATATATATTATCAACCTAAAAAGAAAAACTAAAAAGTTTTTTTTTTTCAGGGCTAATGCCTCTTGCGAGGAATTGACAAAACCTCCAAGAGTATCACTTGTCACGAATAAGTGCTTCTCGTCTAGCCGTTCGGATTCAGCATAAAATTGTAGGTCCCTTCCATTCCTGTCGACAAGCGCACGCAGGAATGGTTGCGAGTTGTTAGTCACTAGGCCCTGGTTCTTCATGAGTCGTTGTGCCACCCGATTTATTTATTTTTGTATCTGGGTTATTATTAAACAAGTAATGGCGGCGTTTTATCTCCGGGTCCGGGTCTGATTACTATCGTGTTTATTGTTTATAGATCAAGGGGTCGATTGTTAAACATCAGTTTTTCGGAAAGTTAGCAATTCGTAGTTCACGAATATGCTACCCTTAATTAGCGTCAACATTATGCCGATCAACACTGTTGATTTACATTGTCGATTAACATTCAAGTGTGCACTGCAATGTGGCCATATATAAACACTCATTTAGGTACTCAACAACTAAGACCAAAAACGAAAAACAAAAAAGTATCTACAAAAATTGCAGAATTAAATTTCCTATTTTGTATGTTAGGAACAATATTTCGATACTTATTGTTAGTATTTAAAGAATTAAAGGCCAACAAAGATAAACAATTTAAATTTGTTAAGTATGTTGTTTCGAAATTTTGGCACATGTACATAAGTAATGATTTATCAAAAATTTAAAAAATCTAAAAAGAGTTTGTTGTACTCTTCTTAGCAACGCGCGCTGCTATATATTTTGTATTTAAAAACAGTTTTATACCAGCAGGTAAAAAGAGAGGGGTGAAACCTTTACCCGGCACTTTTTTTTGGCACCCTGGCATTTTTTTCCACCCCGCCACTGGTTTTGCCACCCCAACACTTTTTTCCCACTACGGCATTTTTTTTGTCAGTTTTTTTTGCCACCCGGCACTTTTTTTGACACCCCCGCAACTTGTTTGCCGGCACTTTTTTGCCACCCGGCAAATTTTTGGTCACACCGGCGTTTGGTTTGCCACCCCGGCACTGTTTTTGCCACCCTGGCACTATTTTCCAATCTGGGTTTTTTTTT
Organism: Melangyna quadrimaculata; assembly: GCA_949320155.1. Taxonomy (NCBI): domain Eukaryota; kingdom Metazoa; phylum Arthropoda; class Insecta; order Diptera; family Syrphidae; genus Melangyna; species Melangyna quadrimaculata. The sequence goes on along the minus strand of OX439483.1, from coordinate 200,672,799 downwards.
GCTACTCTGGAACTTTTTTGCCACAGCTCTATTTTGTTTGCCACCCCGGCATTTTTTTTTTTGCCACACCAGAACTTTTTTTGCCACCCCGGAATTTCGTTTGCCACCCATGCATTTTTTTGCCACCGGCACTTTTTTTGCCACCCCGGCTGTCGATTTGGAGACATTTGACTATTGTATCTTTTGAGCATCGTATTTATTCCATTATGACACTTTGACGTTTTTAAATGTCAAAATGAGGTATGTTTGTAAATTTTTTTGCACGAACTGACACGTGTTCAGCTGGAGTTTGCGAAGGAAAGTTTTAGTAAACTGTTTCAAAATTAGAAAAATGTAGTATTATACTATTAGGCAGTTTAAAATTATTCTCTTGTTGGTGTTGATCAACACAATTTATAAAAAAACACGCCTTCTGTTAATTTTCTCTTTTAATCTATAACATCTTACATCTTAAGAAAACTTTATTGACTTGGGCTATAATAGCTTCCAAAATTGTTGCTTATACCCAATTTTTTTAATTTAAATTTATTTGAGTTACAAAATATAAAACACTTACAGCCATATTATTGACTATTTTCAAAACTAGTTTTGTGGCAAAACTAGTTCTATAGGGTTTTCGAGTTTTAAATTTTGATCAAATTGGTATTATTCACTAAAGTTTTGAAATTTAAAACTCGAAATATTAAAACTAGTTTTGTACAAAACTAGAAAAACCTGGATTTAAGAGCTTCTAAATAAGTTTAGACGCTGTTTCGTAACTATCCATCAATTAATAAAACCAGTAAAAAAAAAATTAGACCGAGCACACGCAGTAAATTTTGGCTGTGAATGAATTTTTAGATAGACCTTAACTTTTTATATGAAAATATGAAAGTATTGCATGTCGTGGGTGGGCCAATCAAAATGTAATTTTCAATTCAACAAATAATTTGACTTTTGAATAAAAACAAACTTCATTGACAAAACTAGTTTTATGGTCAAAACTAGAAAGTCGTTTGTAAACCGAAACTAGTTTTGCCTCTCAAAGTGAATATTACCGATTTTTTTTTCAAATCTAGTTTTAATACATTTTGTTAGAACTCGTAACAAAACTAGTTTTAACGAAAACTAGATTTTTTTTCGAGTTTTACAAAATGTGAATAATATGGCTGTTGAAAACGATTACTTGTCAACACGAAATGTGAAGATCTATAATAAATTGTATTCTTGTGGAAAATAGAAACGAAACAGTGGCGATTCCTCTCAGTTAGCAGGTTTATTGCCGCTAAACCAAGAATTTAAATGAATAAATTATATAATGTATAATGTTGAAATAATGATAATGAAAAGGTAATTGTAATAATCAATACCATAAATATTTATACCAATAGATTTTCTGCCCCGCGGCAGATTTTTTGCCCCGCGGCAGATTTTTTGCCCCGCGGCAGATTTTTTGCCCCGCGGCAGTTTTTTTGCCCCGCGGCAGTTTTTTTGCCCCGCGGCAGATTATTTGCCCCGCGGCAGTTTTTTTGCCCCGCGGCAGATTTTTTGCCCCGCGGCAGATTTTTTGCCCCGCGGCAGATTTTTTGCCCCGCGGCAGTTTTTTTGCCCCGCGGCAGATTTTTTGCCCCACGGCAGTTTTTTTGCCCCGCGGCAGATTTTTTTGCCCCGCGGCAGATTTTTTGCCCCGCGGCAGATTTTTTGCCCCGCGGCAGATTTTTTGCCCCGCGGCAGTTTTTTTGCCCCGCGGCAGTTTTTTTGCCCCGTGGCAGATTATTTGCCCCGCGGCAGATTTTTTGCCCCGTGGCAGATTTTTTGCCCCGCGGCAGATTTTTTGCTCCACGGCAGTTTTTTTGCCTCGCGGCAGATTTTTTGCCCCGCGGCAGATCTTTTGCCCCACGGCAGTTACATGAATTTGAGGTAAAAATTTATAATATAAATTTCTGTTTTTTTTTCATACTAAAAATGCGATTTAGTCAGTGAAAAATGAATTCAATTTTTGGTACTTTAAATGCAAAAGTTAATAAAAAATTGATAAATTTTGAAAAACAAAACTTACATACCAATTGCTCTAATCCTCTTCTAAAATAATGCTAATAAATGTTTAGGTTATTATTTGAACAAAAGCCACTCTAAAATTAGTTTTATTGATTTATTTACCAAAAAAATCATGCTTTTTCATTGAATTTTATTTTTATAATTTCACCACGCCCATAAAGTATTTTCAAATTAAAAATTATAAATCCTGAAAATCTGATAAAAATGTTGATATATAAAACATAACTGCGCATTGCTCACAAGCTTCACAAAATAATTTCAAATATTAAAATTTTACATTAGAAATCGAGTTTATCGAGTTAATCCAGAAAAAAATTTTAAATTGTCAATTTGTCTGCATAAAATTGGCTATAAATCGGAAAGTACTTATCCGAATTTCAAAATTTAGATGTCTTTGGAAAGGTCTCACTATATAAATACATACAAAATATGAATAGACAACCATACAATTTTAAAGACTGATACGATTAAACAGATGACAGGATTATGAACATGTCCAGAAAAATTCCAATGGAGTCCAAAAAATCTGTGTCCATGCATCGACATGGCGAAAAATATAACTTTTTGAACAAGACATGAGCGTTGTACAAAGCTTAGCTATGAGATTTGACGTTTCAAGTGCGTATGAGTTTTTTGCCTGGTTTTTGTTTAATGTGTAAGTGAGTGTTAGACTGTTGGAAAATATAATAAGTAGTGATGAAAGGCTAATGAATGGCATGATATAATTCTCAAGTAAGTAAAAATGCGCTGGTTGTTGATGGGATTGTGGTGGAAGGTAAAACCTTAACCAATCATGTGTAACGACCCATTTTGGTTTTCCTGAGTCATGCTGGCAAATTTGAACCCTTAGCTCAGCGGTTTCGTGCGGTTCTTTGACTCTAGGCTCATCACAAAAAAAATATAACAGTTACCAGTAAAGCATCTAGATGGTATCGATGCGCGAGACATTGCTTCTACCCTCCCTACCATGGTTACTCCCTCGTCAGAGTAACCCCTTTATCAGGCTTCTTCTCCCCCTTCTCAGTCCTACCCTTCACCTCTTCCTTCCCATCCCAAAATTAAATTTACTCACAATTCATTTTTTTTTTAAATGAAATTGTGCGAAATGTCATCATCTCAAGCACCTACTTCCCACACCTCAATATACACAAGGGGACGTGGCGGTCGCGTGATCAACATACCGTCAACCAAATCGACCACGTTGCGATAGACGCGAGAAATGCTTCCAGTATCTTGGACGTCCGAACGTTCCGAGGGGCCAACATTGACTCGGATCACTACCTGGTGGTAGCTAGACTACGTATGCGGATATCCATGACGCGACAACGCAGAGCAGATGCTGTGAAATGATTCGATTTCGAGAAGCTTAAATCGCAAGAGACCACCAGAGCCTTTGCAGACCACGTAACTCCAAATCTCTCAGGAGGTCCGCCACCAGCATCAAGTGCAGAGGACCAGTGGGAACACTGTCAACAAGCCATCAGAAGTGCCGCCTCTGATGTGCTGGGTTTCACTAGGCGAATACAACGAAACCCCTGGTTTGATGAAGAGTGCCGGCTAGCGCATGCAGCTAAGGACGAGGCCTACCAGGCAATGCTGCAGATTCGAACAAGAGCTGCTGAGAGAGTGGCCCGGGACCTCTACGGGCTGAAACGAAAAGAGGAACGCCGACTTCTCAGGAGGAAAAAGAGAGAGCACGAGAAGCGGGCGGTAGAGTCTATTGAGGGTTGTAGCGGTAGGGGAGATGTTCGAAAATTTTATCAGAGAGTGAAGCGATCCACCCAAGGATTCAAGGCTAAAACGGAAGCCTGCCGAGATGAGAGTGGGAATATGGTAGTAGACACACAGTCAGTGCTGAGGATCTGGAAAGAACACTTCTCTAGACTGCTTAATGGCGAAGACAGCCAAGATGCCGCTAATAGGCAGAACGCTTCATTCAACTTGGAAGATGATGGCCAAGAGTTCCGTCCACCCGACCTAACCGAAGTGTGGCTGGCGATATCCAAACTTAAGTCGTACAAGGCTGCTGGTGCGGATGGCTTACAAGCCGAACTATTCAAATCAGCGGGAGATGAATTGGCTAGGAGCATACACCAGCTCATCTGCAAAATTTGGTCGGAGGAAAGTATGCCCGATGAATGGAACCTCGGTATAGTGTGCCCCATCCATAAAAAGGGAGATGTTCTGAAATGTACCAACGACAGAGGAATTAGTCTCCTAAACGTCGCTTATAAAATCTTGCCGGCTATCCTGTGTGACCGCTTAAAACCTTTTGTCAACGATCTGATCGGCCCCTATCAGTGTAGTTTTAGGCCTGGCAAGTCAACCACCGTCGATCACATCAAAGCACTCGGTGTGCGCAACTGGAAGCGGCTAGCTAGGGACAGAGCTGGCTGGAGGGGCTGTTAGTTGAGGCCGAAGCCCATCCTGGGCTGTGAGCGCCATCAAAAGTAAAGTAAGTAAGTATACCCCGAGGGGCTAGTAAAAATCTATATAAACTTCGGCAAATTCACCGCTTTAAAATTTGTACTTTTTAAATTAGTATTTTGTTGTATAATAATTATACAAAGTAGGTAGTTGAAAAATGCAAAAATGGTATGCAAGCAAATTATAATCCGCACAAGATTGTTAACCGTCTTAACTGATGGAAACTGATACCTAGTTTGATTCCGCAAATTTTCCCTGTCCTATCACCAACCGACATTGGAAAATATACCGAACTTAAGGCTTTTCATTTCCTTTGTTTTTAATTTCCAAGATCATTGACTTCATTAGCAAAAAACCCTCACTCTCGAGTCAAAATTCATACCATCACCCATTCGCTTTTTTTTTCTCTTCAAAGTTGCGCCGAGAAAATCTGCACAAAAGTTTTCTCGCTTTGCAACATTTAGAATATCTTTAGCCTAGATCGTAAAAAAAATCTAGTACTATCCTTTCTTCTTTTACGATCTTTCTATTTCTTGTTAATTTCCTGACATTTCCTATTCTTCCATTTTCCTCTGTTTGTTTTCGTTTACCTAAGCATCCCGTCGTGTTAATAATTTGTTCTGTCCGCGAATACAAATTGTTTTTTTTTTTATCGTCATGAATGCATCTTACTATATAAAATATCAATTTCTGTATCATATGTTTGATTTACATGGTCGGTGAAAATTTAGTTATGTTGAAATCAACACGGCGAATACTTTCACAATCTCCCAAATAAGTGAGAAACATTCGCTCCGTAGAGTAAATCATTCACAATGATAACAAAAATAGTAACAGCAATGCTTTAAGAGCAAAAACTTCCGTATTACAGCTCCTCTCTTCTGTGCGTTGCAGGTCGTGTGTCGAAATGTCAAAATCTAAGGGCACCAATCGATTAAGGAGGGTGTTATTACCTTTTGTCTCGGCCAGCACTTTAGCACCAACAGAAAATAAGAAATTTCACTTTTCAATTTGACAGGTGTCGAAATGTCATGATCTGAGAGCGCCAATCGATGCAGGAGGTGGATTTTGCACTCTAAGTCCAGTGGAAATAAAAAAAGTCGCACTTTACAGTTGACAGTGATGGTGGTGAAACGTCAAAAATCCGAAAAATCACACCTTTTGCTTTGACAGTTGATAGTTGGGGGTGAGATAGCAAACCATACCAATTTTTCAAATATTTTCTTACAAGTAGGTGTCCTTAGCATAGATATTTAGAAGTACGTGAATATATAGTTAAGCTTTTATATTAATAACAATTAACACTTGCACAATATTTCTATCTTTTGAAAATTGAGAACATGAATGATGTTGAAAATTTATTGATGTCGGGAATAAATTTTCCTGGGGAATTGGGAGGTCAATTCATCGAATTTATTTCAGATATATTCACGATAGCAGAAATATTTTTAAGGAAAACTATTTTCCACGGGAAATTTTTTTTTTCAAGATTTGTTCACAAACTATCCTTTAATAGAAGGGGACCGGGAAACGCCGGGTGTTTCCGCTAGTAAATTATATTTTTAAAGGAAGAGTCCAAAACTCATTGAAATTTCAATTAAAAGTTGACATAATTGAATAATTACTTTTGTATTGTACCAACCTATGTATTTAAAGGAAATAACCGATCAGTACCGATCCGCACCCCACCGCGAACAGACGTGTCGGGAATTGAGAATTTTACCGTGCGCAATACCCCAATAAACAAATTACAAACAAACTAGAAAATCAAAAAAATAAACAAATAAACCAATCTGTCTCCATCACCTTTTATCAAAGTGCATAAAGAAATAATATAATATAATAAATTCCCGCGAACCCACCGTACGAAAAAAAAAAAAAAAATCAATAGCCTAAATAAAATCTATTCATTAAGCAAAAGTAAATTGCAAAAAAAAGTGCCAGTGTCAGTGCCAGTGCTTGTGCTTGTGAACAAAGAAAAAAAAAACAACAAAAGTGCACCTTGCCCATGAAGCTGATGCTGCACAAAATTAAAACCAGCTATCGGTAAATTTAGCATATCTCTCCTTCCCTCGTCATTCACATTGCTTTGGCTTAGTCATTACGTGCAATGTGTGGCTCATCTCATGCAATGTAAGTAATTGATTGAGTCGAAGCAAATCAGATAAATTGCTGTTATTGGTTTTGGGTTCCAGGGGCGGATCAATACAAACTATTAAGGCATAACACTGATAGTATTTTGTAATTTGAAGTTCTATTGGGGCCCAAACTCAATATCAGCGTAGATAACTGTCTGATTTGTTTTTTTATTTGTTTGTTTTTTCGTAATGGGAGGTGAATTTAAAGTCGATATCAGCAACATTTGGGGGCAGAGAAAGAATTTCTGTGCAGTGTACGTCCAAACTGTAAAAAACAGGCCGGCAGTATTGGTACTAAGTGAAACCCAAGTAGGTGAAAATTCCGATTACTCCGAATTTAGCATACCTGGTTATAGCTTAGTGCCTCTATTTTTCTTACACCATGGTCTCGCAACCCTGAGAATTGTTTCCCATTATCCGCACAGTGAAATCGTTGTTACGGGCCAATTCAATGTACACAATTCTTCGTGGCTACGCTATTCTGGTCCAGTGGCGATTCCTCTCAGTTAGCAGGTTTATCGCCGCTAAACCAAGAATTTAAATGAATAAGTTATATAATGTATAATGTTGAAATAATGATAATGGTAAGGTAATTGTAATAATCAATACCATAAATAGAAAAAAAAACTACCCACCTACCTACCTATTTTCAAATCATATTTTCCTTCACACAACACAAAACTCCCATCTTCCTATCTGCCTCAGCGTTACAATATGCGATACCAAAACCAAATTCCCTACAAAGAGCATTGATATAATAATAAAAAAAAAAAATAGATACCTACCTAACCTACCCACATTGTTCTAACACGGTACACAACACAAAACTCTCATACAACAAGTCTCCATTGAAAGCTTACAACATCCGCGCTACCAAATTACATACAATTTTTAATAATATCTATTCAAAATACATATACAAACACAAATACCATACAATCTATAATACAAGAGCGTTTTACTACACATGTCCTAAGCAAAGCCCAGCTAAATTAATGAAAGCGTAAGCGTAAGTATGATGCGATAAAGCGCGATACATCAGATATGCAAGCAGCTCCAGGTACCTACTTACTTCCAAAAAAATTGCTCAATTGGCAAAGCGCGATGTAGCTCTGCATTTTTGATATGTTGTTGGGGCATGTTAGAGTAGTCTGTATCTAAGTTTGCAACTTGGAAAAGCCTGTGCTTGCTGCAGGAAAAATGCAACAGTGATAAAAACGCTAAGTTCATCCCATTTTTTCCGACATTTTCCTTTATAACTTTAGAAATATGCAACTAAGGAAAAAACCGTCCACTATAATAAGATATAAATATTAAAACTATATTTTATGATAGTTAAGGTTTCCAAGTACGTGTACAAAAATCAGTGCCAACTTAAGTGTCCTACTTTGACCATAACAATGATGCAAACATTGCGTGTTGCACTTAATTAACATCATGTTTCTTGCCATAACTTTTTGACCGATTTGGATCGAATTTTCAAATTTCGTCTTGTAATACTCTAGGCTATTTGATTCCAAATTTTAAGCAGAAATGGATAATTTTTGACTTATTTCAATTCAATTTCAATTTTGATTGCTTCAAAATTACTTAGTTTATTATAATAAAATAGATAATAGTTAAATAATCGTCAATTTATTTTCCCATTAAGTCGCTAGAAGTATCTTTTATCGGCTGACCGCTAACGTGAAAGGACAATGGCCATTTTTGTATGGCAGCTCGCCCTCAGACCAATAACAACGTGTCATATATCATTGAAAAGGTATTTTTTCGTAGATAAATTGTTTATGTGGCGACAAGTATCAATTTGCTGTGTGAAAAAAGTTATGGACATAAAAGTAGAACAGAGTAAGAAAAGATACGACATACTTTACAAACGCAGCGGAACGTACAAATATATGCGCGAAGAGAAGTGGGTAAAGGAGGTTAACAAAGAAGCTTCATTTTTATATAATCGATCAATCGCTAGTTGGCCTTGAGCTGTGCAGAACGCATTTCAATTAATCGGGGCTAATTAATCTGGAAAGCTCTAAAGTGATTTAATACGGTTATTTTCTTTTTGTTTGTGATTGAAATGGAAGGGCATTATAATTTGTGTGTTATTGCCAACAAGGGCTTCATAATCGAAGGTTTCAACATCAACTTCTTACAGAGATTATTATTCAATGTCAACCTGCGATGGCTGACTATATGAGTGAACATGCCATTGAAGAGGTTTGCTAAATCTTATTGCGGGGTACATGTAAGAAAAACGAAATGGTCTTTACGCAGACAAAATTTTTCAAGAGAATGCCGTTTATATATTAACTATTGGCCCCCTAATTGGTTGTTAAGAGGTTTGTTCCTATTCACGGCATGTCAGGGGAAGAACATATATCTGTTACATAATTACTTGATAGGTCTCAAAACTCAATAAATGCAATAGTACAATAATAAGACCGCTTTCGCACAAGGAAACTGAGTTGCCAGAAACTAGCTAGTTTGTAGGCGACAAGGGTGAGAGGGGAGATTTTTTGTCTTCCTTTTACGCCCTTCTCGCCTACAAACTAAAAATACTTGTACTAGCCGACGCTCTTGATGGGCTCAGACGATGCGAACCTTTTAATGCATCGGTGGAGTTTCTTAATAATGTTATTATTAGACCAAGAGCCCACAGCAGATTTGGCGTACGAAAGTGAACCAAAAAAAAAATGATATGAGTCGAAAGGTGTATTAAGGCTGATAAAAGAAATGCAAGTCTTGCAGTCCCTGGTGGCGGCTGTTAGGTGGGAGGGGCAGTTTCCTATAAAATTGGCTTAAAACAGAAAAAAAAATATTAAAAAACAACGGTAACATGTTCAATGCCTTGTTATATTTTCTTGAAAGGCCTTATTTTTATCAATGTACCATTCTTTTCAAGGTATTTTTTTTAATAGTTAACCAGTTTTACTGAAAAACAGGTATCTCTGGATAAAATTGACCATAACTTTTTTTAAGATGATTGTAACGCCTTAATTTTGATGTCATTAGATTCAGAACTGAAAAATACACTAAAATCATGTATCATAATGTCCAAATTGTATCAATATAATTTTTTAATTTCGATAAGGCATACCTCCCCCTCAAAAAAACACCCGTGGGATACAGATATTTTTATGGACTCTTTTGATTCTGAATTCTTATGGTTAATGCAATATTCCCACCAAGTTTCAAAAATCTAAGAATTTTTTTCGGCATGTTTTTCCTATTTTAACTGGTTGCTGAAATGATAATTTAGCCGGATTTGTCTTATTTTTATGAGAAAGCTGGTTCATTTACTTTTTAATATCTTAAAAAGTAAAAGTCCTAGAACCATCCGGTTTTCAATTTTTGACTACAAATTGATAAGGGCATTGAATTTTGGAAACAAAAATAGTACTTAATCACGTGAAATTTTGCGAAGAAAATACTTTTTACCATTTTTTTTTTTTTCAAAATTTTGAGTTCAAACATTAATATTTCAAAAAATATTCATTGAAAGAATTTTATTTAAAAAGGAAAGGCCTGTCAAAAAAATATAACAAGACATTGTACATGTTACCGTTGTTTTTTTTTATATGTTTTTTTCTGTTTTAAGTAATTTTTTTAGAAAATTGCCCCTCCCACCTAACAGTCGCCACCAGGGACTGCAAGACTTGCATTTCTTTTATCAGCCTTAATACACCTTTCGACTCATATAATTTTTGTTTGGTTCACTTTCGTATGCCAAATCTGCTGTGGGCTCTTAGACTTTATTGATGACTTGGATTAAAAATTACTTTATGTTGAAGTACTTATATATATTTCTTGGATGTAAATACACTTTAATAAAAAGTATTTTAAAATAAGTAGAAATAAAAAAAAATAGTTCTGCAATATAAGCTTCTTATGTATTCTTACTTATTCGGGCGATATCTTTTTTCCCACAGCGAATCGAGACAAACTTTCTTACAAACATTTTATGTACACAAATAGACCTTTTCAACGATATATGACACATCGTTATTGGTCTGAGGGCCAAAATTGCCATTGTCCTTTGTTTACATATAGCTTTGAACGAGAACTAAATTGTTTAAAGATAGGTACATACATACCTTCATACATTAATGTACGTAGGTAAGGTTAAATTTAAGATTTTTTGCAACGCAAAATCATATAAATATAGGACGTAGATATCACTTGAGATTAAGTAACCTAAAAATGTGATTTTAGACTTACCAAACTCGCACTTAGCTACGTTTACGACGACGCCATACTCGTTCAATCTTTCAAAAAGACTTCGCAGATGTTCAAAATGCTGTTCTTCATTGTCTGATGCCACCAAAATGTCGTCGACGTACGGAAAACAGAAGTCGAGACCATTTGTGACTTCGTCGATGAACCTCTGAAAAGTTTGAGCCGCGTTTCTGAGTCCAAACGTCATGAACATGAACTCAAAAAGTCCAAAGGGTGTAATTATGGCTGTCTTCTTGATGTCGTTCGGTGCGATTGGTATCTGGTTGAACGCTTTTACCAGATCGATCTTGGAAAAAATCTTTTTACCCGCGAGATTGGCTGAACAATCCTGTAGGTTACGTGGAGGGTAGTTGTCTGGGATCGTACGGTCATTTAAGGCGCGATAATCTCCGCAAGGACGCCAGTCACCTTTGTTCTTGGCGACGAGATGAAGTGGCGATGACCAGCAGCTTTCGGAACGTCGAGCTATTCCCATTTTGAACATTGTTTCGAACTCACTTTTTGCAATTTTCATCTTGTCCGGAGCCAGACGTCGTGCCTTGCAGCTAACTGGAGGACCACTGGTTGTGTTGATGTGGTGAACAGTGGAATGTCGAATTTCCTTGAAGGCTCCATCTGGTCGAGTTAAACTCGGAAATTGTTGGAGCAGTTCGATGTACCTAGAAGTACCACAAACAGATTTGACTTGTGTAGAGATCGCATGTACGTGGAACCCTCGTGTAGAAAGTCCAGTGAGTTCATCTAGTAATCTACTGTACGAAACGTCAACGAGAAGTTTGTAAAAGGCGAGGAAATCAGCTCCTATGATGGGCTTGCCAACGTCAGCTACTACAAAACGCCATGTGAAATCTCGACGTAGCCCAAAGTTCAGCTGCAAGGTACGAAAACCGTAGGTTGTTATAGGGGTTCCGTTGGCCGCAAAAAGAGTGTACTCTGTTGACTTTGATTTATGACGTGGACCAGTATATGGAAACACTGAAACATCGGCACCCGTGTCAACCAAAAACTGCACTTTGGACGATCTATCCGTAACAAAAAGGCGGCTGGAATTTTGGCTGTCATTAACCGCCTCTAATGACACCCTTTCTCGTTTCCCTGCTCCTGAAAGTTGCACGGTTGACGACAGTTCCTGGCGTTGGATCCCCAGTTGCGATGGAAGTCGTTTTTGTTTCTTCATTCGTAGGTTTAGTTGACATTCGATTTTTCCTACAACGGGAACGGGATCGTGAGCTACTTCGTGTTCGCCTATTGTCCATTCGCTTCATAGACATTGCTTCTACCTGTCTCGTCAGTGCCTCTATCTGTTTCGTCAACGCTGATTCCTGATGCGACGATGCACTGGCGACTTTTGGCTGAGGGATGACGTCATTAATTCGATCTGCGATTACACCACGGCTGTCTAGGTTTGTTGGATTTTTGGTGGTACCAGGAGGGTGTGCGGCAAGTATTGACTGTGAGTGAACTGGCAGTCTGTCTAGCCAAATTGCCTTCAATGCATCGTCGGTCATGGTACCACCAGCTAAATCCCTCAAACGCCGAAGAAACTGGGAAGGTTTTCTATCGCCCAGCTGTTCTCGGTCTAGCATTTGCCTAATCTGTTGATCTCTAGACGGAGCCAAACGAGAAATGAGTTCTTCTTTTAATCGAATAAATGCGTTACCTTGTGGTGGATTAATGATGACGTCTTGTACTTCTGTGGCGGTTGTCTGGTCAAGGTGCGCAATGACGATGTTAAATTTTCGGGCATCTGATCGCAAGTTAACGAGCGTGAATTGAGCCTCAAGTTGCGCGAACCAGAGCTTAACATTTTCTCGCCAAAATGGCGGTGGTCGCACTTGGGCATGACTCGCTTCCACTTCTGGACCTCTCGTTGCCTGCGACTGCTGCGTAAGTTGTTGGTTGAGCTCTCGGAGTTGATCCAACTGCGTTTGGAGTGCATCTTGCTGTTGTCGTTGCTGTTCACTGTTGTCAGTTGCACCTTTTTCGTAACTTTTTTCATCGGGCATTGTAGTGCGCGGAATGAAATAATAAAAAAAATTAATTCGTGGTGCACGTCTCGGGGTCACCAATTTAGGAGCGTGTCGACTAAGTGAAAATAACAAATATCTTTGTAATCTACAATAATCAATTTTATTTTAAAGTTCAAAGAAAGTTATATTTTAATTTAATTAATAAAAAATGAAATGCTTAATTCCGTTTATAATTTAAGTTGTAGAGCGCGTGGTGACAGGTTAATTGCTGAACGGCTAAATGGCGAATGATGAATGATGAGTAAATAAAAACGAATACGGTCGGCAGTCGGATCGTCTGAGATTAGCTGCTGTCGCACTCTTGTGGTCGATACATGAACTGTCGTATTATATATTTGAATAATTAAATTCAAATATTTGGCGGGAAGTTAATTCTTGTCGATTGTTCATTTGTAGATTCCTACATATTTATATAATTGTTATAGAAAGTGACGGTTTTTATGATAAAGTCATCGAAAATGTTGTGTCCGTCGAACGACGAATTTATGTATCGATAAGTTTTTAAACTTTTATTTTATGTTATTTATTAATGTTTTTTATTGATTGTCGTTATCAATAAAATTAAAAAAAATATGATTTTTTTTTTTAAGTTAACATTCCCTAGACCACGTAGCTAAACCAATACTAAGGACCAGGAATCGCCAGTGAAACGAAAATCTTTTTTTTTTATATGTATGCATACGTATTACAAAAAAATGACAATAGGTAATAAATTAGATGAAGTACAAATAATTAATTTATCTTTTGTGATTTAAATAAATATTTATTATTTCATTTTCAAATATTAAATATTTTATTTAAGAGTAGGTATAATGTAATTATATAAATATTTCTATCTGTATGATTTCAGTAGATTTTTTTTTTTTAAATATAAACAATTTATAATAAAATAAAGATTGTAAATAAATTATTATTTATTAATACAAAGAAAATACTTCCGGAGTTGCCTTGCTTTCTAATAATAATTTACACGTTCATTTATTTAAATGAGCCTCATTGCCAGTTTGACCTCGAAAACATTTTACTCGAACGATTTCACATTATGCGCCATTGTGAGTTCCGCGTGAAAGAAAATCCGCCCGGAAAAAGTACATTTCACTCTTCCCTTATTGTGAGTTTCGGGCGAGAAATGTTCCCTGTTCGTAAAATGTCCCTTATCGGCACTATTGACAACATTTTTTTCGTGTGAAATATGTCACGTCATTTACAGCACGATTTCCATTTAATTTTTGGTGGCGAACGAGGCCACACTCGTTGTAAAATAGAGGGTGAAAACTCGCAATAACTTTTAAAACTCCGGGCGAGGCAAACGTTTTCGGGCGAAATGTTTTCCGGGTGAAGATCACAATAGGTCTGATTATGTTTGTGAAAATATGATTTGAAAAATTTTGTAATGTTAAAACATTCGCGGACAGCCGGTTTATGTTTTTGTTTAGCTTTATGTATCCTTAATTTTGTCTATCGTTGCGACTGTTTCGCTCTGCTTTAGCGTTTGGTTGGGAGAAACTTAAAGGCTATTCCAAACCGGTGTGATACATTCGTTCCTCGGAGCAAATCATTTACAATTTTATCATAAATGACAGATAATTAATGCTAAATTACAACAAAAAACTGCCATCTACGAATGTTTTGCGCTGCTTTCGCGTTGGTTTGAGAGAGCCTTAAGGCTATTCCAAACGACGCGAAACATTTGCTGAAGACAGTTTTTTTTTTTGAATAAAGGCTCTCCCAAACCAATGCGGAACAATCGTTGCGGCGAAGAAACATTCGCATGTCAAAATCTATTTACATGGTGAAATATGAGAGTGCCCACACCAACGCGGCGGAGAAACATATGAATTAATTTTGACTGACGAATGTTTTTTCGCCGCAACGAATGTTTCGCATTGGTTTGGGAGAGCCTTAATTGTATATCACTACCTCTATACCTGTCATTTTGTTTATCATTGCGAATGTTTCACTCCGATTTCGCGTCGGTTTGGGAGAGTCATTTTAGACTCGTTTCACACGTATAATCCGGTTCCATTCAGGATGTGCCATGCTATGTTCACATTAATCAAGCATCTAAAAGAATACGAACATAATACAGACCGAACCGGATGAAACCGTATATCTAAGTGTAAAATGAGACTGATAGATACAGCATATCACACGAATGGCGGGCGTGGCGGAGTTGACCCATCGACTCAAATTCCTTTCAAATGTAAATGTAATCGCTCCTAAGTCACAAAAGTAAACGAGTTGTGTAGAAATCGTTGTTTGTAGTTTCGGTTTGCCGCTCAGGAACAATTTACAGATTTTAGATTATCGCAAAACCTAGAGTATGTGGACCAGGGATCCGATTCTTCAAGCTTCAGTTTTCTTTTCAATCCTATTGATCACAAAGTACTTGGTTGTATTCGAAATATTACAGTTTTGAAAGTGATCTAATACTACGTTTTCATTAGAGCCGAAATGACGTAATTTCGAAATTTGGCAAAAAAGTGTTTTCATTATCAAATTTGCTAATTTCATTTGCCATCTCATTTCATTTTGAATTTGGAATGGCCCAGTGAAAAAGGCATATAAGCTATTTTCAACAGGAGGCGCTACGAAAGTAGCAGTATAGTTTCGTAATATGTGACTAGTGTAAGCTTTTTAACTAATTTTGTATAACACTTTTTTGTTTTCAGTACCAAAACACTTTATAAACGTAAAATGAACAAAAATACGGACTAAGCCCCGAAAATTATCGGCTTCTAATTTTATATACAGTTTCTTACTAAGGCCCGATGACGTCTTTTTCGTGCAATTCTTCGGTCTTACAAAAAAAAAACATGTCCATATATTATTTCTTTTCTGTTGATTAAATGTTCTTAACATTATCTAAATGTTCTTAATTATTCCTTCTTATAAGGCCTACGTAAAATTTAATCATAAACGTTCTTAATACACCACCACACAGCCCGTATCACATATGCTGTTATTTTTTCAAAATTTCACTTTTAAAAAATTCGAAGTTAAAATTTATTCGGGTGAAAGTCACAATAGACTGAAAATTTTCGGGTCAACAAAACCTGAGATGTAAAATATTTTTCGAAAAATTCACAACAAGGCTTAATTTACGAGTATGTATCCTTCTTTTTAAAGCTTAAAGGATTAATCAATATAGATATATTTTTTTTGTAGTTCCATAAGTCCCGATCTACATTGCCCGATTTTTCCACGAAGATTTTTCCAGAAATCGTGTGAAATGTACACACAACGATTTTTTCCATAAGATGTTTTCCTTTTCTTCTTCCTTGTTTTATTGCTGTGCTCTTCAATTTTCATTGATATTCACTCACACCATCAAACGAACGGCACACTGACACCGAACACACACAAAAAACTGGAAAGGAGAAGAGAGAGAACATAAACAGACTGAAAAAATCGTTCGAGTTTTCTGGTACAAACGATTTGATCCCTACCCCTCACTTTTCACTCCCTTCACCAACTAACAAAAGATCGGCACTGGAAAAATCGTTCAATGTAGACCGGGACGAAGCAAAGTAGTTCTATTACTAATTAAAGACATTAGTGACCCAATCAGGGAAGCGAATGTGCGAGCAAAGTGGAAAAATAAAAGCAAACAACATTCGAACTACTTTTGTTTAAGCTCAGTTCTGACAGTTCCTGTACTGGATGTTGTATCATCTGACGATGACGATGAATTCACAGATGATGACGATGATAATTTCTGTTTGAAATTGTCTAGCCTTGCAGCTGCACTGATTGCGGTTCCTGCATCAGGTGTCATTATTTTGTCCGATTTAGGGGAATCTGTAGGTCGCTGTAACGATGATGAACTGGTCGATTTCGAGGATGGAGTATGCGTTGCATTTCCTTTCAATTGTGGTATACGCGAGGTAGAGCCACAATTTTCCCCGCTGCTGGAACCTGCAGATGGAGTAGTAGTTTTGCGAGTTGTTGGGGGAGTGAATCCACCACTGGTCATGTGCATCCGTGGAAGATTTGACTTATCCATGGCAGACATTGCTTGCATACTTTGTTTAATTACCAACGGCGTCAAATCTGTGACATGGGGTTGGATGGTGTGAGTTGCCTCAGTGTGATGCGATGCATGCGTTGTTGGCTGGAAAGTGCTGCACACTGATGTTGCTGACGAGGGCAACGAAACCATTCCGGATTGTCGTATTCCAGATTGCCGCGGAGCATTGAGATTACCCTGTGACAAGGGATCAACATGCTCGACCGATGATGGTGTTACCGGTGCCGATGCAGAAGTGCAATTTTTAATATTGCCGGGCTCAAGTCCAAGATGACTTGGTTTCTTTTTACTCACTGTAGAATAATTACTTTCCAGATTCTTTGGTATAATGGGACCAACAATAAGGGTGTTTTGGGTGATTTGGGGTTCCTCCTCTTCGCAGCAATCCTGTGCTAGCATCACCGGCGATGTGGTTATGCTGTGACTTTGTCGTCGCAACGATGGCGGCCTTCGACCGAGAGTGGAAATAGTCCTTGGTGGTGGCATTGGTGGCATTCTACCCATTTGATTGGGCGTAAAACTATTCGGCGGCAACGAGTTTCTCTTAAAGTTATTCGATTGTCGGTCATTAGTTGCTGGCATAGTGGCAGCCAGAGAAGTTGCTGTGGTTTGTGCTACAATTTGGTTTCCAAATGAATCACACGGATAGTTGGGCAGAACTTTGGGAAAGTTACGACGTTTAATGGCGTATATCTGCTGTTCCGGTGTCAGAGGATTCTTCTCAGAGTTTGGCTCTCGGCAGGTAACATTAATGTCTTCGTTAATGAAACTGGTGACTTTCTCGTCGTGGCCATGCACAGTGTAGTACATATCAACTGGGTCGGAACGCGAGTGTTTGTGATCCGCGCGCAACCCCTGATGTTCTGCTGCACTAATATCGTCGGTGTTTGTTTGCTGATCTAACATCGAGAAACTGGCACTGGAGCTGTTATTAAAACAACTCGAATCAATAGACTCTCCGGTTATAAGGTCAGTGTCAACGTCAACTTCTTGACATATGATTAAGTTGCGGGGGTTGTCACTTTTGAGTTTGGTAAATTCGATTGGCTCCTGGCGTAACACACTGTTGCTGCGGGCTTGTGGGGTAGCGTCAATTGCCACGCTTACCTTTTGTGGTCGTTTGAAAAAGTTTTTGTTTCGGAAAGAAAATGTTGGCGAAGAACTACTTCTTTTGGAACTTTTTGGACTGCATTTGGTTGCATTTTCTTGTGACATCCAATCACAAACTTTGGTGTGGGCATCCATAGTGCTAGAACTTAATTGGCGAGTGATTTTGAAACCGTTTATTGGGGAATGATTTGTTTTGACTGCTTCATAAGTATTGGATTTTCGAACCATATCCAATACATAGCTGTCTTCACCGTCGTTATTTTTTGAACGTTTAAGTTCATCGTCAGTTGTGCCATCGTAGGAGAGAATTCCAAGTTTTCGTCCCATGATGGTGTTTTTCTTTTTCTTTTGAATCAGAAATGTTGAATAGATGATGACATTGAGTACTATGAAAACTGCAATCAGTCCAATAAGGAGGTGCATTGTGCTTTCTGATTTTGCTACTTCCTTATCGTCACCCGATTGTTGAGTAGATATAGTTGTTCCTATAGATTCTTCATCAGATTTTTCACGGTACATAATTCCGAAGGTTGGCGGTGCGTTATACATGTTTTCTGCTGTTTCTTTTGTAATCGTTGATGGGTGTGATTTTTGAAGGAGCAATCTTAAAGTTCTTTGCGGATCATCGGTATTGTGTTCGGTGTGCGAGGGTGGGAATTTACTCATGCGACCGTTTACAACTTCATTCGGATAGAGAGATGTCCCACTTTTTGATACTTGAGCGGGGAGATTTGAAAATGTGTGAATGTAGGGTTGCTGTTGAATGTTGCCGATTTGGTTCAATTCATTTGGAAGTTCCTTGTTCCAGTAATTCATATATTCGTAACGGTATTTGTAACCAATCGATGGAGGAATACCTGGAACAAAAGAAAAAATTATGTGTTATAAAAATTATTTTTTTTTTACAAATTATTTGAAACCAAAATGTAGTCGGGGTACAAAATTTCAGCAAGGGTAAATAAAAGATTCATTTCGACATACATATGTGGGTGGAAAATCTATTTTCTAAATGAAGCGTGAAGATGATATAGAGTTCATTTTGTTTGCTTTCCATATTCAACAGTTCATCAAATCTTGGGTGCAAGGTATAATAGTGTAAAATTATAACTTCAATGTGATGCTAGCAGGAAAACTATTTCAGCAAATTTTTTGAGTAAGAATTTCAATTTAAAATAAGGCTTCAAAAGTTCAGTTTTGTTTTGCTGTTTATGAGAATCGTTGGTTCAAATTTTTGAAATTTTCAGTTTCAACATAACTTCAAACCTTTGTGTGAAAGAATGTGTGAATAGCCCAGTCAGAATGTACTACCATTTTAAATAGGTGTTTTTTTTAATTTTATTCGTCAAGGTTCAAGGATCATGTTGTACGGTTTACGACAGCCTAGCACTATAACCGTGGCCGCCACGACGGCGACACGCGCCGGCCGCACCGTCTTGCATTTAAGGTAAATTGGTCTTTCGGAAATAACTCGTACATTGGTTGATACTTTACGGGAAAATTTGACCAAACTTAATACAGCTTATCAGCGGTTTTGAGGAGGATTAACGAGGAGAAGGCCCGATAACCTAGTTGGTAAAAAAATAGTAGCGAATTCTTACAGAATGGATTAAACACTAGTACTTTTTAATGTAAGAAAGTGGTCTATCTTCCCCGTTGAGATAAATAAATAAATTGGGTGGCGTAACAGCTTGTGAAGAACCAGGGCCTAGTGACAACTCGCAACCATTCCTGTGTGTGGGTGTCGACAGGAATGGAAGGGACCTACAATTTTATGCCGAATCCGAACGGCTAGACGAAAAGCACTTATTCATGACAAGTGATGCTCTTGGAGGATTTGTCAATTCCTCGCAAGAGGCAGTAGCCCTGAAAAAAAAGCAATACGAAAAACCCCATACAAAAATGACATGAAGAAACCGAAAATGTTCGTTTATACAAATTTATGTTTATACCAGATTATTTTAAGAAGTCTCCACTCTCTTTTCGCACAGAATTATTTATCCGGAACATGAATCTTGTGTGGAAAAACGACATTCGGACGAAAAATAAAAATATTTTGAATGAATTTGATATTTTTTTAATTTTTGACATTTTTCTGAAAGAGCTCTCCATAAATATTTTTTCGTAGCCTTTTCGTTTACGTTTTCGTTGTCGATATGGAGACCATGGAAAATGTTCATTTCACTTCAGCTGCGTACTAGGCTTCAGAATGTTCTACTAAAACAAAATACTTTCAATGAAAAAGAAAAAAAATATTTTTAAGCAATAGCAGCACTAACAATGATTTAATATACCATTTTTGGAAGCCAAAGTCTGATTTATATTATTTCAAAGCTAAGTTACACCTGCAAATAGTTTTTAAAAAATTTGATTTCAAACTCAAATTTTTAAGAAAAAAAAAAGGAATACACTGTAACCAAGGTAACTAAAATTCAAGACGGTGGCCATGACTAGAAAGGGCGTACGCAGCTGCCCCGCCTAAGTTGAAATTTATTTGCTGCAATTGTTTTTTGTGGAACTAAAAAAGTTTAAATGATATTTTACATATTCAGTACTTTTTAGAAAAATCACATGATTTTACTTCCAATTCCTTAAAATAGTCCAAAATAAAAAAGAAAACATTATAGTACAAGAGTCGACAGCAAATTTTGGGATCGAATGTATTACCAAAAAATGAGTATATTTTGGGTGTTCAAACCCCTCCCCCGAAATGTATGAATTTAACTTCCTCGCCATATAATTTCACTCTTAATTTTTGAGTTTTCAGTTTAAAACCAACCCCCCCCCCCAAGTTTTCTAAAGATATTTTGATTTAAAGTAAATCTTTTTTTTTTCAACCCAAAAACTAAAAGTCTTTATTGGCAATAACTTCCCCAATATGGCTCGTAAGAGGTTGACGTTGTTTAATATAGAACGGACAGGCCTTTGCATTGTCGTTCAAAATTCAACTTTTTTTTTTAATCGATTTCCGATAAAAGGGCATGGACTTGCCCCTATCAATAAAAAAACATTTTTTCACGAAAGTCTCTGGAACCCATTGAAACGTACATATATAGAAAGGTTTTGTCAAATGCAATCAGCACATCTAAAGCAAACCCTTTTATAAGGTCTAGTTTTCGGTATATTTGTATTCAAAGTCATGTTTTTGAGTTCGGAAGGCTTCTATGATTTTGGAGACCTACAGTTCTGCAAATAAGGCTCGGAGGTCATTCCGGCTTTAAAACGCTTAATTAGTTTTTCAAGAGCTTTATCCATAGCTGAAATTTAGAACATTCTGTGAGGTCTGGTTGCGAAGATGTCCTACTTCAGAATAAATCCATTTTTTTTTTTCGATTTTGTTGAGTTTTGACAGTTTTGATGAATTTGGATGCCTACGGAAGGCCTTTCGGTTTTTAAAACGCTTGATCAGTTTTTCGAGAGCTATCTGTAGCTGAAAACTAGAACATTGTATGTGGTATGGTTGCAAAGATATTTTGGTTCAAAGTAAATCTTGTTTTTTGTCAACCCAAAAACTTCAACCCAATAACTTTCCAAATAAGGCTCGTAAGAGGTTGCGGTTGCGGTTGACGTTGTTCGTTGAAGACGCACGGCGGAACTACATCATTAACGTGTTTTTATTTTGTTTTCTTCTTCGTCAACGAATGATTCGCATTGGTTTGGGTTATTCTTAATAGTCGGAAGCTGTCAGAAGCAGGTGTCATAAACCAATGAAAAGTAGCTTTCTGAAGAATCAAAATCGGAATAAAAAAAGCCATAATTCGCTGTATCTCTTTTTTCGTTCCTGCCTCAACAAATGTCAGTTTCATTTCTATGAGGTGCACTCGAGGGCGCTCTTCACTAGGAAAGCAATAGTTAACGCAAGTTAAGAAACCGACATTATGGGCGCACTTGGCATATGATTTTTTTTTTGTATTCGCTCATTTTCGTCCGACCACTACCGTGAGGCTGCGACTATTGCAGTTCCATCGCATGGTATTTTTTATACAATGGTTCCATCGTGTAACTTACATCTTTATCGTTCCGAGGCATTCGGCTCCGATTTCGCATAGGTTCGTGGGAGGTTCTTTATTGACATCATAACTTCGAAATCTAAACACGTCTAATGTGTCACACACCAAATCTGTCAAATAAACGAACAGCTGATTCAATTACACAGCATTTAACCAAATGAATAAAAAGGTCGATCATGCAAACTTTTGTGTAAACTTATTTTTTTACACAATTTGTAAACTTACGACGGTGCATGAATATGAATACCCTTAATGTTTTTAGATATAACTTTCATCTTCACTTCCATCATCAGTTAAATCAGGATTAATATCTTTAATTTTGTCAGATTTAAGATTCAAATAAAAGCCGTGGTATGATTTTTCAATAACATGCAGTATTTCTAACAACTCTTTTTTCTTTTCCTTACTTATGATATAAGCTGTTGAAACTCACCAATATTAATATAACATTGATTCCTTTTATTGAATTCAGGCCAATCCAAGTCATATCTATCCCACTCTAGGGCATGTAAGTTAATAAATGTCCCCTTCCATGGAGCCTTTGGATTTCTAAAATATAGAAAAAATACATTAAATAATATTTATGCCATACATAGCATGTTCATTCATTTATAGCACAATAATTTCAAAAAAAAAAAATAAAACCTCAACAGAATAAAACTTAAACAAAAAAAAAACATTTAAAGCCAACCCGCAGCCAGACCGAATGTTTTTACGGTTTTATTCAATTTTTCCTTTCAATTTAATGAACGAACAAATTATTACTCACCCGGTTTTAGCGAAATTAGTCCAATAAGACATCACAGCTTCAGAAAGGAGTTTCTCTTGTGCATTGTATTTATTGTGAAATGGTCCTGCTGGGGCCAATGGTGCTCCAAATACAAAAGCAAGCTCTTCGCCAGTTATACTATGTGGCAGCTATTGAAGGGAAAAAGAAAAATATTGTTTGTAAGGAGGTTAGTGACTCAGAACAAAAACAAAGGATTATATTCAAAGATATTGTCAAGCATCTGGTGTTATTGAAATTATTTTATGACTTTATTTCTATAGAGATACCATCGATGCACACTAAATAAATTATGTTCATACAAAAAACTATATATATGTGCATAAAGTGTTTTTGGCAAATAAAAGTATCGTTCATGGGATATGGGAATAGAATTGAAACGTGACTTTCATTTTCTATTTTCTACAATCGTGAGCTCTTCGAGACTTACTCAAGGATGAAAAACTGTCAATGTTTTATTTTTTTGTTTCTCTTATTTCACGTCATATGTCCGTTCAAAAAATAGTTTACTCATTTATTTTGCACATTGGTAAATAATTGAATACGGAATGCATTTATATCATGTAAAAAATTATATAAATATACACTCCTCGTCAACTGAATACGCACAAACATTTTTGAATATATTTTATCCATTTTTTCCAAACAGTGATGGTTATTATGCCATCTGTTGATGGTAAAAATTTTCGTAACATATAAATAACAGAATTTCAAAGTTTTATCCAAAAACAACCGTGAGTTTTTCCTTCAACCACTTCCAAAGTGTAACTTATGCAAAGTAGAAGTTTTGTTTTGAGTCAACTGAATAGGTACAAAAATTAAAATTGGTATTGGAATGGAATGAAACAAGTTTTTGTTTAAGTTTAGTAGTGGGTACTTCCACCTTTATTTTTAATTACTTCTTAAATTCGATCCGGCATGGAATCGTATAGCTTTTTAATGTAATTTAACGAAATTTCGCTCCACGCTAATTTGATTGCAGAAATTAAGGTTTCTTTGTCTTCGAACTGACGACCACCCTCATAAACTTTGCGTACTAACCATCCCCAGACATTTTCTATGATGTTTAGATCAGGTGAGTATGGCGGCCATTGAAGCAATTGCACTTGTTGCTCCTCTATCCATGTTTTTATTATGCGCGCTGAGTGAATAGGCGCATTATCATGTTGGTAGGTCCAGTTTATGGGTCCAAAGATGTTAGAAAATTTAGGAAAATTTCTTTCCAAAATTACTTTATACCCAGCTGCTGTCATTCTTGATGTTACAACCTCGAGCTCAACTGTTCCATAATAACTGACTGCTCCCCATATCATGACACCTCCTTCACGACTATGATGGCGCTTTAAAAATCTTTTTTCTTTTCTTAAGTCGTGAAAATAGAAGTTGAACCCATCAGGGCCATCGAAATTAAACTTTTCTTCATCTGAAAAAACCACGTGATACCATTCTTTTTTCCAACTCATGTGAAGTCTTGAAAAATCTAATCGCAACATTTTCCGTCTCTCGTCAAGTGGTGGTTTTTTCTTAAGTTTCATTCGTTTAAGATGGCTTGAGTTGTTGATTACTCTTAATACTGTTGAGCAACTTGCGTTTACGCCGACTTTTTGTTTTATTTTTGCCACAGAATCAGAAGAATTTGATGCACATCTTAAAATTCTTCGTCTCTCAGCTGCTGTTGTTGCTGTTTTCTTACCTCCCTTCATGTTTTTGCCGTATGCATCTTTATTTTTCAAGTAAGAATAAACTACATTAAAACTTCGGCCAACTTTATCAGCTATTGCACGCCCAGTTAGGCCTTGGTCTCTAAGTAAATCGATTTTAGCTTTTTCAACACTGTTAAGACACGTAGATCTACCCATTTTTCTTAAAATTTGAAATCAAGAATTAAATTTTACTGAAAACACTAAAATCGTTAATTTAAACTGTCAAGCACTCCAAAAAACTTATAAACAACGAAGAAAATGGCGTTGTACCTATTCAGTTGACTAAAAAAAAACTCCTACTTTGCATATAAAACACTTTGCAAGTGGTTGAAGAAAAACTCACGGTTGTTTTTGGATAATTCTTTCGGAATTATCTGCTTAACATCTTAAGGGAATAGTTAGCATCAACAGATGGCATAATAACCATCACTGTTTGGAAAAAATGGATAAAGTATATTAAAAAATGTTTGTGCGTATTCAGTTGACGAGGAGTGTACATAAGATCTCCTTCCTCAATTTTGTATTATCTTATGTGTATGTATGTTTGCCCTAAATTGTATTTTGCTATAAGATAAATTATAATAAACTCATATGATTTAAAGAACCGCTCAGGAGATTCGTTTACCAAAATTCATTACAATGCTCAAGGCCAACTCCTTGTGGATAACGACAAAATTCTTCACAGATGGCAAGAGTATTGTGAAGGACTTTTAAATTAACAGTTTCCGAGGATAAACTTTCCAATAGCTGCACCTAACAATGAAGAAGTCACCGACATCACAGTCGAACAAGTTACCGATGCGGTGAAAAACTCCAAAAAGGGAAAAGTGATTGGGCCAGACGAGATACCCGCTGAGTTCGGAAAAAGATGGGAGACATCGGGTCTAGATGGCTCATGATTCTTATCTCCAAACTTATCTGCGGCGACCAAATGCCTAATCAGTGGAGGTAAAGTGTCCTTCTTCCAATCTACAAGGGAAAGGGTGATACACGAAGTTGCGACAGTTACCGTTCGATCAAGCTGAGGTCACACATCATGAAAAATAATACGGCTGTCTGACGACATATAAGACGTATAAGAATCAGAATGGAAAAATATCGGGATTCCTCAAGAGATTTGCATATTGTATTGGTTGATTTTGAAAAAGCATTCGACAGATAAACCACGAGATCTGATATGGGTTGCACCTAGGCAACGAAGATTTCCGGAAGTCTACGTGCGGATGATCTTGGACATATACGAGCAAGTTAAAACAAAGGTAAGATGCCCCGCAAGAATCACCGAAGAGTTCCCAATTAGAGTAGATGTGTACCAGGCAAGCGTCTTGAGTCCTTTGCTCTTTATTACAGTCCTTGACTTTCTGCTTGAGGATAAGTTGACGGACCCCAAAGTGAATCAATCATTCTTGTGTCCTTGGAACAGCACTTGATGTATGGGTGGATGTTCTGGAGGGAAATGGATACCGCATTAGCGCGAAAAAGACCGAATACTTATGCTGTCCATTTTCACATCTATTTGAATGGAACAGTGCTTCCCAAGTAGTAGCCCGTAGCGTAATGGTTAGTGCGTTCGACTGTCACGCCGGAGGTCTGTGATCGCTTCCCAGCCTCGTCTACCTAAAAACTAAAAAGTTTTTTTTCAGGGCTACTGCCTCTTGCTAGGAATTGACAAATCCTCCAAGAGTATCACTTGTCACGAATAAGTGCTTCTCGTCTAGCCGTTCGGATTCGGCATAAAATTGTAGGTCCCTTCCATTCCTATCGAAAGGCGCACACAGGAATGGTTGCGAGTTGTTAGTCACTAGGCCCTGGTTCTTCATGAGCCGTTGTGCCACCCGATTTATTATTTATTTTAGTGCTTCCCAAGTGCGAAAAGTTTAAATATCTTGGATCTGTGATCAATAGCGAAGGATCTGGTGATTAAGACATAAAACATCGCGTAAGCGTAGGGTGGTTGAAGTGGCGGGAACACTCCGCCATCTTCTGTGATCTAAAAATGCTCTATATACGGTTCACAGTGTTGGACAATGTACAAGAAGTATGAGAGTAAATTGACCGCAGCTGAAATGAAGATGCTTCGCATGACAGCAGGAGTGACAAAGCGTGATCGAATAAGAAGCAAGAGAATACGAGGAAGCCTACACGTCAAAAATACCACCTTGGACAAAATACAGCATGACCAACTTAGCTGGTACTGTCATGTACAAAGAAAATGCTACGAGAACCCAGTTCGAAAGGCAATAGCAAAAAGAAAGGCAGGCGGAAAAACTCCGGGATGAAACAAATGCAACGACACCTGCATTTAGTTGGCCTCAGACATGGAACAATCCAAAACCGGGAGGCCTGTCGACGTTTTCTGAGGTCAACCCGGTGAACCCCTTAAGTGGAACCTTAGGCAGTGCTGTCGTTTCACAAATTCCGAGATTAGCACTTTTCATAAAATTTGGGGAACATTTTGGGAAGTTGGGGAGCCGCGTTTAAATGCTCTCCGAAACCAAGGCGAAAGCGGCGCGGAACATTCGCTCTACAGGGCGAATAATTCACAATGATAACAAAAAATGAGAAATAAAAATGCTAAATAACAACAAAAACTGTCGTTGGCGAATGTTCCGTGCCGAATTCGTGTTGGTTTGGTAGATCCTTATACTACGTTTCCATCTACCACTAAACCGAGATTTAGGTAATGAGATTTATTTGGTGTTTCCACTGCCCAAAAATTTCAAAAAGAAGATTATGAAAAAACATTCACGTTGTGTTTCATTTTTTTGATATGAAGTGGAAATGAGATATGTAGGTAGTGTTCGTTTACATTTACCTCTGTCAGTAAAAGAAAATGGTGTTTAAATGGGTCGTTCCACAATATATTTTCCGAAAAAAAAAGTTTGTTTGATTTGAAAAACTAATGTCTCCAAGAAGATTTGAATGAGATTCATTTGAAATCTTCGAGAGTTGTGGTCCCCCTCGAGATCATGACAACCGCCGCGCCTGTAAAATGAAGAAGAAGAAGGTATGATTCAATAAACCTACCCACAACCTCTATTATTAAGGTATGTAAAGTTAGCACTGCATTATGTGGAATTCAAAAAACTAAATATGCAGTTAATTGTTGCTCTTTAGTAGTAAATTGTGGAAACAAAACAATTGTAGCTCTACTATTAAAAAAATGGTATGTAGTGCTAACTTGATATCAATTTGGCACTACACTTTCGGGAAGATTTTTTTTTTTTTTAAATAGGATAGATAGTGCTAACTTGACACTGGTGAACTCAGCCATTAAAAAGGAAATTTGAAAATTTAAATGTGTCATTATTTGTAGCTTTTTTTTAAGCCTAGTACACTGCTGATGTGAAACGAAAAATCCCATACAAAAATGACATTACGAAATCATAAACGAAAAATTTTGCTTGTGTTTTTCGTTCTCTATTAAGCCTGGTACGCTGCTGATGTGAAACGAAAAATTCCATACAAAAATGACATGACGGAATCATAAACGAAAAATTTCGTTGTGCTTTTTGTTATGTGGTACGATGTCGACCAACGAACTTGATGATTATACCAGATTGCTCTGACAAGTCTCCACTCTATTTTCGCATGGAATCAATTCGGCTTTTCGCAGATTTATCTCTGTCTTTTCTCTTTCTAATTTTGACAGTTCATTCCAAGAAAAATTAAAGAAAAAAAATCTAAATCAAAGGACCAGCGTTACCAGCATACTTTTTTAACTTTAGTTTTGAACTAATGAACACATTTCTTGCAGTGTTTATTATGCCAAATTGAGCGATCAAGTTGGAGCTTTTAGATATGGGTTACAAGATTTCGGCTCGTTTTAATTTTTACGCTTCTCGCTTCAAATTTGTGAGATAAAATTCTATGTTTTGCAAATAATTTTTCCCATACAAATTTTGACAGTTCATTTCTACCGATATAAAAGTCTATGGTTTATAAGCTTTCTATGGGTTGTCCGCTTTCTATTGTAACAACGAAATAAAATTTAAAAATAGTGTAACACTTTTGTAACATTTGTAACATTGTGGCAACGCTGTTTGTTTCCCTTGATGAAGAGTTTTTTTTTGTCTGTTGTGTTTTTTTTAGCCACTGATGTTTATGGGATAAGCCGAATTGCCCGGGCCATTAACTGTGTGCGGAAAAATGACATTTGGGTTTGTTCGTGTTCTAATTAATTGTTACTTGATTTTTTCGTAAAACTTTGTTTTATTTATTTGCAATTTGTGAAACTCTCCATGAATATTTTTCCGCTGTGTTTTAGTAAGCGTTCCGTGTCTTTTTGGAGACCGCAGAAAAATTTCGTTTTGCATCAGCAGCGTACTATAGGCTTTAGTAGTCAATTAGTTGTGCAGAGAAAAAAAATTCCAAAAAATGGCTTGCCTTACTTGTTTTTTCTTAAATGAGGGTAGGTAGTGTAAATTTGACACTGTGAACTCGGCCATTAAAAAAAAAGGAAATTTTAAAATGTAAACGTGTCATTATTTTTAGCTTTTTAGTAGGAAATTATTTGTGGAGAGAAAAGAATTCCAAACTATTTTTTTTTTGTTTTTTTTTTTTTTTGTTTTAATAAAGCTAGGTAGTGCTAACTTGACACTGGTAAACTCAGCCATTAAAGAAGGAAATTTGAAAATGTGCTATTATTTGTAGGTATTTTTATTTATTTGTAGTGGAATTTTTTCTCTCCACAACTAATGTAGGTTCTACTTAAAAACTACAAATTATGGCACGTTTACACTTTCAAATTTCATTTTTAATGGCTGAGTTCACCAGTGTCAAGTTAGCAATACCTATACCCTTTTTAAGCTATGTACCTTTTTGCAAAAAAATTATTTACATTTTGTAGGTAGGTGGTACCTACAACTATATTTTCTGGTTTATAGACAGGGCAACAAAAAAAAACACAAACATTTATAAAACCTTTCACAACCGTTATTCAATAAATATAAATTGAATATACCTGTGTAGGTATAAGCTGTTGTCGGTACATCTAGATTAATTTTAAAAAGTGAAAAACTGTAATTCAACACGTAGATATCCTTCCAATTATAATTGTACGTGATTAAATAACCGTGTTCATACACGGTTATTTAATCACGTTGTGTATGAACAAAAAAAATCAACCATACGTCTGTCGTTCTCGTTATAAATAAGTCCTTTTAAACTTACATCACCTCTCCCTCCTTAATAGGTATCGAATAGGAACATATACATAATATGTACAGCAAAGGAATAAAATTTCATATATAGTTCTAAAGTAAAACAAGACAGCATTCATTGCACAATATTGTTATTTTTTAAGCTTTCCAGTTCCCACCTCCCATTCCGATACATTGAGCTTATCCAAATAAAATGTTGAAAGTTAAACACTCAGGTACTGGTACATATCAATAACTGCCTGGTGTTGCTATTCGTTCAAGGACCTTTGCGATGGACGTCCTATCTGAATGTGATTTCATTATTCGGCTCTATAGAAAAGACGGAATCTACGATACCCCAGCACCCTCCGGTTCCGGCTTCGATTAAATTTACATATTTTGAGGTGATTGGATACAGATGCAGTTTACTGATGCTATCTACGTATGTATGCACGTAGATATACATACATTTATGTAAAATAATTCTGTTAAAATGTTTGTTAAGGAAGGGGTTTACAAAATATCTTCAAAATTTTATGTGTTAGTTTGTGACTTTATAAAACCTTTAAAAAATGTAAGCTTAATTTATGTAGGTACATATATGTATACCAACCTATGTATTTAGGTACATACAAAAAGAATTAATGCAACTATTAACCTAGATTATAGGATATCATAAAATAAGCCAAATAAAATAAAATGCACGACTGGAACACCACGAACTTAGTCTTCTAGCTGACTAACCCCCAGTTTCACAGTGGATGTTTAAACTCCTCTTTTGGTTATAACAATTTATTCGGTTTCATAGTTTCGTTTTGACCTTTTCGTCTCACTTCCAAACAGAAAAAACTTCCACGAATTATAAAAACACTCACAAAATGAGCTCCTGTTTCATTATTTACATAACGAGACATCGCTAGGGCTGGCCGTAGGATCCACGGGGGGTCATACCCCCCCCCCCCCTGGGAGATTAAAATATTGTTTTTCTGTATGAGTTGGACTAAATTAGGAATAAAAGCTAGATCTTTTACGGTCATGACCCCCCCTTGAGTATCATGTTCTATTCATACATGATCTCAATATCGGTAGAATATATATAATAATAATTTTTTGGTTGATGACTAAAATCCGCACGCTTTTAATATCAAGGCCTCAATATTGGCTTGTTAGGCTGGATGATGATTAAATACCTATGTAGGCTGGGGTTCAATTCCAGTTGACGGCACTAAATTATAAAATTAAAACATTGAACAAAAAACTAGCACCACTAAAGAAATCTGATGGTTGGTGTGGCAGCCATGAAACTGCAAATGCACAATGGTGGTAGCCCACTCAAGTGGTTATTGTTCATTCAAAAACATTAATAGTAGGTTTAACTAAAATAAAAGTATTTTTTTTTAGTGTCCAGGTGTTCTGTTACCCCCCCTGGCTGAAAGTCTGGATCCGCCCTTGGCCGTGAGACGACACTCGTCGAGACTTGTAAGTCTCGTCTCGGTCTCGTTTAAATCGAACATTTTCAGTCGCGTCTCGGTCTCATATAATTCAAGCTCGGCTCGGTCTCAGTCTCGCCTTTTTCACTAGATAATTTAAATTTGCAGTCTCGTCCCGGTCTCGTCTCGGTCTCATCTCGGTCAACTGCCTTTGGAACGAAATATTCTCTACATGTCAAAACATATGTCCATATGACAGTGTTCACATTCGACTGAATCTTCCGATTTTTTTTTTGATTTTACAAGCAAACGTCAAAAGAAAAAAATCCTCGAAAATTTTAAATTTTTTTTTTACCTTGTGGATTTTTGTTGACGTTTTCTTTTGTAAAGAAAAAAAAAGTCGGATGAGCAAGTAGAATAATGTGAACACCGTCTATAGTTTGAATATGTGCAGGAGAAAATAAATAATATTTAGTTGAAATTGGATTTTCAGTTTATTAGCTTTTTTAAAATGTCTTTTTCTTTTGTCGGGACAACCGAGGCCGACGACACGTTAAAAAATGCAGTCTCGTCTCGGATGCTTTAACAGCTTGAGTTTGGCATCAAGCTCTCTTATCGAAAATGCGTGCATTTGGTATCGATGAATCCCTTCTTTGTTGGATTAGAAATTACCTTTCGGACCGCTCAATACAAGTTGTATTGGACGGTTTCAAGTCTGAAATCCACAAAATAAATGCTGGTGTGCCCCAGAGCTCCGTTTTGTCTCCGACCCTCTTCCTAATATTCATAAACGATCTCTTATCTGAAACTTCTAATCCATTAAACTGTTTTGCTGACGACAGTACACTCAGCTTTTCATATTCGTTTCTTGATTCACATCCATGTCCTTCGGATGTGGGACTTGAACGGCAGCGTATGATAAGCTCATTAAATTCTGATCTCGACAGTATTGTCCAGTGGGGAATAAAAAACCGTGTAGAATTTAATGCTTCTAAAACTCAATGCTGTCTCCTGTCGTTAAAGCGGAACCCACCCCAATGCTGCTATCCATGAGCGGCACTTGCATAGAGGAAACTGAACAGCTTTCAGTCCTCGGTATGTGCGTCACAGACCACCTTTTGTGGAATGATCACATATTTGACATCGCCAAAAATGCTGCTAGGTGTTTAGGTTTTCTCCGTCGATGCAAGAAATTTTTCTCCCCCTCTGATCTGGCTGTGATCTACAAAGCTTTTATTCGTCCAAAACTTGAGTACAACTCCCATATTTGGGCAGGTGCTCCAATAACCCAATTGAGTATATTGGATAGAATTCAAAAGAGAGCTCTTAAAATGATTGGTGAAAGAACTATAACGGAAACGTTTACATCTCTGGAGCACCGTCGAAATGTTTCATGCCTTTCGTTGCTTTACCGTTATTTTAACAAACATTGCTTTAGTGAAATAGCCAGTTGCATTCCTCCCCTTAAACAATTCAACCGTAATACTCGCGCTTTTAGGAATGCCCATCAGTTTACCCTTGAGCTCAACTTCGGACGTACTGTTAAGTACAGAGATTCTTTCTTTAGTCGCACTACACGAATGTGGAATGCTCTACCCAGCTCTA
The DNA here is from genome assembly GCA_949320155.1 of Melangyna quadrimaculata. NCBI lineage: Eukaryota > Metazoa > Arthropoda > Insecta > Diptera > Syrphidae > Melangyna > Melangyna quadrimaculata. The sequence continues at coordinate 200,640,121 of OX439483.1, read as the reverse complement.
TCTTCCCCTCCCATTGTGATCTACAGACATTCAAAACCAATGTACATCGGTTTCTCCTTTCAAATCCCCTCCAACCTACCTAATCGCTCGTGCTGTGTTTTTCACTTTAAGGGTATTCACAACCCCTTTAGCGCGCGCTAAATAAAAAAAGCACCAGAGACCGAAAGCGAAAGCACCAGAGACTCGTGGCGAGCACTATAAATCGCGAAGTAAAAACGTACAATACTGCCAACTACTTTCAAAAACATCTAAAATTAATGAAAATATCAATTTTTTTTTTAAATTTGTGACTTGTTTTCCACATTTCTTTAACTTAAATCAAAAAAATCCTAAATTGCTGTGTTAAATCGTTTTAAATATTTGCTGGTTAATGATATAAAAATACTATCGAACCATTTCTCATGCTCAGCTAATCATGAGCATCTGCAAGGGGGGGGGGCGGCATTTGCCCCTTGGGTCTGGGCGATCTATCATACCAGTATAATTTGTATAGTTTACTAGGAAATGTTGACAGTATTTTTGTAATTTTATTTTTTTTTGGCAGAGTCTATGGTTTACCCTTCCCCCCCCTTAGCTCTAAGGCTAAGCGTTAAGTGCTGCGTCAAAGCGATGCGATACGAGAACCGATGCGACAAGCGATTCGAAATGCGCTTTCAAAAGTGGTCAGAAGAGTTTGTGAGCGAGGTACTTGCGATGGGTATGTGAGAAACTCGCAACACTCATCAAATATCGCTTCACTGTGCGCAAGCATATGTATAAGAATAAATGTAAATATTTTTCTCCCACAAAAACGTCGCACCTCTGTAGGCGAAATGTTGTAATTTTCTTTGCAGCTTTCATTCCGGGTCCATGGTTTGCCTTGGGAGTTTATCATTATCAAATTTTGACAACAACCAACAAACATGCCATCTTGGATTCAATGAAAAATAAATGCAGACAAATATTTTATTTTGTTTTCAAAAGTGGATATTATGTTGCTAAAATTAGCTCGGAATAAGTTCTACTTAGAGTGACCTAAACTTAAAGCAGTCACCACATTATGTTGTTCAATATTGTTGATGTACATTGTCAATCAACGTGTTAGTGTGTATATGTTGAAGTATGTACTGTAATGTGTCTAACAATGGAGGCACAAAAAAAAAAAAACAAATGCCCATACAATGTCTATACAAATCAGATCGTTTTGTTGCTGTGATGTTGGGAAACTCTAAAGCCCAGTAGGTACGTGTATGGAAACACTCATTTACCTACGAATCACGCAATAACAAAGCCATCGATCTAATGTTCCCGCACCCCCCCCCCCCATCAAAGTTATTTTAGAAAATCTATGTTCCCTACATCGATTCATCGATTCCCTGATAATGCCACTTGCAGAACGCTTTTCACAGCAAATGAAGCAGCATGTTTATTATTTCTGCTAACACCAACAAATATACAAATCATGGATACTGCAAAATTCGATACAATTATCCAGAAAATAAAGGAGGTATACGACTGCTTTCTGGATAATTTTCTGGCGGAGTCCAAGATGTGGTACAGTTTGAACAAAATGCATACTAATGAAACCTGACTGAAAAAAACCAAGTTTTTGTATAGTAAGTTTGCAGTAAGGAAAATCTAGATGAGGAATACTTGTCAGAAACTTGGCAATCCCTTCATGGATTTTAGTACAAAAAATTTAGACGAGCGAAACTTTTCAAACACTCGTGAGGCCCTCCCTAGTAAAAACTTGTAAGACATGTATATGTATCCCATCAGAGGAATGTCTCTTGTACACTAAAGGCCTTACTACATAGATCTACTTTTGCCAAAAAGTGCAAAAGTGAGAAATTAAAATTTTAGCTAAGGAAACCTGCTTGCAAAAAACATACGAAAATTGTTCTGACAAATAAATTAAGCCACCATACACAATTTTCAATCGTTTTTTTGCAAGTAGGTGTCTTCAGGATAGATTTTAATTTCTCACTTTTGTACTTTTGTACAAAAGTAGGTCTATGTAGGTAAGCTTTTAAACACAAATTTTATAAGCATCATGCAATTTCAGTATCATTCGACATTTTTGTTCTGTCTTTCTTTTGTCTGTTTATTATAGGAGGAAAAGTCAGATCAGAACAGAATATCACAGATTTTTGAGAAACGCCGGGCATGTTAGTGAACCTGTTTTAAGTTGTTCTACCTAAAATCCTGTTCTATTCTGCATGCATTTGTTATGCAATATGGTATGAAATATTAGATTATGAAACTTATTCACTTTGTATAGCAAGTTAGCCAAAAGATCGCATTGGACTGGTAAGCAGAATATCACGGGATCAAGTCCAACATGAGCCATTTTTTTGCCTGACGAGGAAAAAGGGTTCATAATCGCCAAGGCCCCTGTTTTAGCGTTTGCTAACATTTGCTAGGTCGAAAACAAGATTGTTTTTCTGCGCGGGAATGATTGTTCAAACATTTGTGACTTATTGAACAAGATAGAGAGGAGTTTTATCCATCGATTTTCTCAGCTCTTTTTTTATAAGCATCTCAAGCAACTAAAGGGTTTTCCATTAAGGGCAGGTCGATTTTAAAATTGAATAAAATAAGTTGAATGTGAGTTATCAATAAGGTTTTATCTTTATTTGAGAGCCCTACCAATGACATTATGTGTGAAATATAACATCATTCAAATGGACGCTGCGGCTTCGGCGGGTGGCGCGTATTCGAAAGTAAATCAGGCTGAATTTCGCCGATGGCATCGATTATGTTGTCTTTGTGGGCCCCGGTGGTTTGCGGTTTATTTGCATAGACCAGAGACTTAAGAAAGCCCCACAAGAAAAAGTCCAAAGGGGTCACACGATCTTGGTGGCCAATTTACGTCGCCTCGGCGCAAGATAACCATGCCATGAAACCACTCGTGCAGAATATCGATTGTGTCTTGATATGTCTTCGGTGTCCATATCATCCAATTCAGGCCACAAGAAGTTGGTAATCATCGACCCATAGCGATCGTCATCGACGGTGATGGCCTGACCAGCATCGTTTTTGAAGAAGTACGGACCGATGACGCCTCCAGCCCAAAATCCACACCAAACAGTAACTGTATTAGGATGCATTGGCACCTCGTGAATCTCGCGTGGATTGGTGTCATCCCAAATCCAGCAATTTTGCTTATTCGCGTACCCATTCATCCAAAAATGGGCCTCATCGCTAAAGATGATATTTCGAACAAAATTGGGATAAAATTCTAACCCATTTTGATAATAAAGTTTTATCATTTGCACGTGTTGCTCGACTCTGTAACTTACCATGATGATTTGTAATTAGCAACTGATTAAAAGACGATATTTTGACAGAAAGTAAAAGAAACAATATGGGCGCCACGAGCTGTCAAAATCAGCCCGTCCCTATTGGAAAACCCTTTACTTGCACCGCTGAGCGATTGTTCAGCACCTTACGCAAAGTAAAACATTGGCTTAAATCCACAATGACAGACAAACGTATTGATTTGTTGTGCATGATGTATATACATTAATCGAAATCTTCTCAAAGAGCAAACAAACTTTAATAACGAAAAAATTGGTTGTTTCGGTAAAGAGCACACGAGCACAGGTGGTTTTCGCTAAGTTATTAATGTTAAACACAATCATATCTTTGTTTCTTTGAATCATTATTTAATGTTACCATATGAATATAATGTCGCATTTTCTAGTCTTAAAATAAAATAACTTTCAACTGACCTACACCTTGACAGTATATACACATTTAACAAAATGTAAATAAATATTTAATAAAAAAAAACAAAAAAAAAAAACTTGCATATTAATTTGGTAAAAAAAAAAATTGAATCTTCCCCCACTTTTAACATTCAGTTATTAACCTATCAGCGACATAATCAAAGTTTTTTTTACATGGAGACAAGTAGCGTGGAACTACCCATTACTTTTTTAACTCCATTCTCAATTTTGAATTTATTTATTTTATTTATTTATTTACTTTACCTCTCTAGCTTTAGGTTAACCACAATAATCCAAATTCCAAACACTTAAAATCACAGTGAAAGATCATGATGGTGTTTGTTAGCACACCTTATAAACAGATACAATATCATATATGTATAGGTATACTTACGGTTGAATGCGGTCCAGCAGCGCTATTGTGCCCAAACACGTACATGTAGCTTCTCGGATTCACATCCGCATGAAATAGTCCTGTCTGAATTAATGGTCCAACAACTCGAGCATCAGATAAAATATCTAACACAACATCTCGGTGTTCAAGGCTGGATGCTTTTATGGGATTGTTATACATATCCGTGTATCTTTTTATTGTGATTGGTTGCAAAATCAGAAAAAAAATAAGAAAATAAAAAAAAAACATTGAATGAAAAAAATGTAGCAGTTAAAAATATTTTACATTTATATGAATGTATTTATGGTGAGTTAGAATATTCAAAAAAATAAATATGTCTGTATACAAAAAGGGATAAATGATACCTCGTTATGAAACTTCAAAAGTAAATCTCATGCTTGCTGCTTTCTGATAGTTTTATTCTTTAAAAATATATAATTTTTGTCTGTATAAAAGATTTGCCGTAGTCGCTTTAAGCCCCGTTATTCAGTGGTGATTTAAGCCAGAATTAGTTAATTCTGGAAATATATTTCTCTACAGTTATGTCAATAAGCAGTTTTTAAGTGGAATATAAGTGCTGAAGTATGTTCAAAGGGTAGTTATGTGCATTCAAGAGAACACAAGCAGGTTTTTCTCAAAACCCACCTCTGTCTACGAACTCCTACTCTCACCTCCTTGTGGTGAACATCGGGTGTCTAGTACCTCAGCTGGAGATGGGGTTTTAATCCCTGTGGACAGCTGTTGGGGACAGCCAACGAGAGAGGGGGGGAGTGTTTCCACTAAGGCACTTCTCCTTGCATCGAAGCGTCAGCGGACGAATTCTGAATTGGAATCAACGGTGGCGTCTACAGTTCCAGTTAGGTTGAACTACTTGGTGAACACCTTATATGGGCTACTGCGACATGTTCTTAGTTCAGGCCTATAAGGAGCGGTTTATCCGGCTCCCTACCCTTGGAGTTATACTAAGGGTATGGCTCTCCAGGTCGGGGGTTGTGCGTCGGGGTAACTTCCCTACCACGTAAAAAACTCTGTTCCAAAACAACTACAAGCCTCGGATATGGATGATTTTAAAGTTGACGACCCCAGCAAACGAAGTAAGCACAATGAATTTCGGATCGGCACGTGGAACGTCCTGTCCTTATACCTTGGACAGGCTAGAGGCTGACGTAACAGCCATCCAGGAAGTGCGATGGGGTGGAGAGGGCATACGGACACTGAAATCGTTTGACATCTACTACGGCGGGTACTTCAAGGAGCAGAGTCAGCGGATTTTTGGTTGCGGTTTTGTGATAAGGAGAAGACTAAGGCAAGAAGTCTTGGGCTTCCGAAGTGTTAGCGAGCGCCTGGTCAAAATACGCATCAAAGCAAATTTAAGAATATTACGCTGATCTGTGTTCACGTCCCCCATGGAGAGATAGATGATTCAACCAAAGAAGCATTGTACGATCTCAATATACACCAGGGGACTTGGCGGTCGCGTGATCAACGAACCGTCAACCAAATCGACCACGTGGCGATAGACCCGAGACATTGTTGCAGTATCTTGGACGTGCGAACGTTCCGAGGGGCCAACATTGACTCGGATCACTGCCTGGATAGACTACGTATGCGTATATCCATGACGCCACAACGCAGAGCAGATGCTGTGAAAAGGTACGATGTCGAGAAGCTTAAATCGCAAGAGACCGCCAGAACTTTTGCGGACCACGTAACTCTTAATCTCTCAGGAAGTACGCCACCAGCATCAAGTGCCGATGACCAGTGAAAACACTATTAATAAGCTATCAGAGTGCCACCTCTTATGTGCTGGGTTTCACTAGTCGATCTGGTTCGATGAAGAGTGCCGGCTGGCGCATGCAGCTAAGGACGAGGCCTACCAGGCAATGTTGCAGATCCGAACAAGAGGTACTGAGAGAGTAGCCCGGAAGCTCTACGAGCTGAAAAGAAAAGAGGAACACCGACTTCTCAGTTGGAAAAAGAGAGCACGAGAAGCAGGTGGTCGAGCCTATTGAGGGTTGTAGCGTCAGGGGAGATGTTCGGAAATTTTATCAGAGGGTGAAACGATCCACCCAAGGATACAAAGCTAGAACGGAAGACTACCGAGATGAGAGTGGGAATATGGTAGTAAACACACAGTCAGTGCTGAGGATCCGGAAGAACACTTCTCTGTCTAGACTGCTTAACGGTGAAGGCAGCCAAGATACCGCTAGGAGGCAGAACACTCCATTCAACAGTTTCGTCCACCCGACCTAGCTGAAGTGCGGCTGGCGATATCCAAACTTAAATAGTACAAGGCTGCTGGTGCGGATGGCCTACCAGCCGTACTATTAAAATCAGTGGCGGATAAATGGGTAAGGAGCATACACCAACTCATCTCCAAAATTTGGTCGGAGGAATGGAACCTCGGTATAGTATGCCCCATACATAAAAAAGGAGATGCTCTTAAATGCAACAACTACAGAGGAATTAGTCTCCTAAACGTCGCTTATAAAATCTTGTCGGCTATCCTACTTCACCGCTTAAAACCTTTTGTTAACGATCTGATCGGCCCCTATTAGTGTGGTTTTAGGCCAAGCAAGTCAACCGTCGATTAAATGTTCACACTCCGACAGATTTTAGAAAAAATCCCGGAATTCCAGATCGATACACACCACCTCTTTATCGATTTTTAAGCCGCATATGACGAAGAATTACTTTTGCCAATTGCTTTTTCTTCGGTCTTAGAAGGCATTTAAGTAATAAGGCTCTCTCTAAGAGAACAAAGGAGACTTTATACAAGACCCTAAACATCGCGGTCATGCTCTATGAGGCAGATGCATGGACATTGAAAAAATCCCATAAAAGTCTGAGAGGAAGATTCTTCGTATGAGGTGTGATTTTCAGTCCGGTGTATATCGAAATAGTGTGCAGGAGAAAATTCAACGAAGAGCTATACCGGATATACAACGACGTTGACCTGGTCAGAAAGCTGAAAATACAACGGCTAAGATGGCTGGGGCACGTGGAGCACTTGGACAACAACGCACCTGCCCGACGAGTCTTCGAATCCAACCCCTATGGTGTACGCAGCAGAGGAAGAACCCATAACAGGTGGCGCACTTAAGTGGAGAACGACCTCAACCCACTGGAAGCGGCTAGCTAGAGACAGAGCTGGCTGGAAGGGCTTGTTGGTTGAGACAGTAGTCCTTCCTGGGCTGCGTGCGCCATCTAAAGTAAAGTAAGTAAGTAAGTATTAACTGCTTCGTTAATATTACTAGACACTGATATACTATTTTTCTGGCATCTTATATGATTAATCTCTTATATCACGAGTACATGATAAGATTTAAAATTTGCTTATCAAATATTTGTATCTTATCACTCTTGAAAGAATTTAAGTTGGCTATAACTAGTTGTATACGCCAAATATAAACAAATATCATGAAAGATATTTCTATAGCACATTCTTATTGTTAAGGCTGTCTTTTCGATAGTGTCAAAAATCCGCATGCTATTCGAGAAAAACGGACTCTATTCTATTTGAAGAAGGAGGCAAAAGTCCATCATTTAAAAAGAAAAAAAAAAAAAAATACACCTACTGGACTTTATACTAATACATATATGCATACTTACAATGTTATTTCTTAAAAAAAAGCAATTAACAATAGCATAAGGCACCAAATAGGTATGTATGACATACTTACTTTTTAATTGTTGCAGCCAATGCCAGATCTGGACGGATGTCAAAACGACTTTGCATGTAAAAACGCAATAAATTATCTCGCTCGTGCTCCTGCATTCCATCCTCGAGTTGTGGTGCATTTAATGTGTGATAAGACTCCACCTCTGTCATGCCAAATAATAAATCATACCTGTATAATATAAATTAATATCTATATAGAAAGACTTGTGCATTTAATGTCAGAATTCTTTTCATTTTACTTAATTAATAGTTCAGAAAGACTGAAAGGATTTTTTTCACCTTAAGGTGATGAATTATTTTTTGTGATAAAGTCAGTTTTCAATTTATAATTTACACTTTCACATCGCCTTTTGTTATAACATCCTTCCTTAGATACATAAATACATATACAGAACTTATAAGTTCTAAGAAAAAAAGTAGGTACTTATTCCTTGAGTTAAGTGTTTCCACTTTGTTCACGTTGAACTAATGACAAGAATTCTTAAAGTAGGTAGGTATCTTTGAGACTAGTTCTTTTGCAGTTTGACTATACACTATTAAAATTAAATATGGTTGTTTAAAGACAAAGAGGTTATGTTGCATTTTGCTAGTGATGCAGATTTATTTCGGGTTTTGACTCTGTTAAAACTGATATATTTGTCGAATATCGTTCAGAATTATATTGACCATAATAGGCTGAGTGCACGGGCCATTTTGGCTGCGAAAAACAAGGACGTCGATCATTTGAATTTCGTCATTCAAAATCAAATCGCTGATCACTCTGATGGATAAAAATGAAGCCACAAACTATCTCACAGAATTTTTCATTCAAGCGACGATATCGATGTGAAAATTCCGCTTATTCACCCCTGTTCTGAATTCCGATTGTTTGTAAAAATCGTTTCGTTTTCAAACTCTGGGTGTTTCGAAATACTTTTCGTTTTCAATACTTAAGGAACGAGTGTGTTTTGTTTTTCGATCGAATTGAAAATTTATTTGACTTTAGAATTTATTTTAATTTTGTTGCCTGAATTTAAACTTTAAAAAAATTTAAAAGTGTGACAATCTTTATTTTCTAACAGTTAATAAAACAAAAATCAAAGAACAGTTAAAATCAAAAGTTGATTTTTCTTGTGTTCGTTGTTTTTATAAAGTTTTTTTTTTTAGTATTCGAAAGAAAAATAGGTTTGGATATTGGCTACTACGAAAGTGAAATACGGAACACTTTTTTTGAACACGTATGGAAATCAATTTCGAATACGAATTCAATGCGAAAAGGAAATCAGAATAGGGGTGATTGCGAGCAAATTTGTCATTCGTATCTAACCGTCCTCTGTTTCCCGTTCGTCCTGCTTTCACTATGAGAATTAATAAGTCGCTGGATGTTTGTAGTATCAATATTAAATTCGCATGGTTGTCACATGCCGGTAAACATCCCGCTTTGTACGTATACCCCGTATACCCGGCCGAGAATACAACGAAAAAACTGTTGTCTACCATAAATAACTTCAGTGAAAAAGCGGGTTGACCGACATGTCAATCACTGCGGTTTGATTGAAACACAACGACATTGTTAAAGTCCAGTTATTTCCATTGCATTTAATAGAATTTTTGAATAAATACTTTGAATTGACCGAATTATGTAGATACTTTTCCGTAAAGCCACATGAGCCAGGCTCAGAATTATTATTTTTATTAGTGAATGTATACATGTGTAGCCTGTATATTTGTTGTTTCTTTTAAATGAAAATGATTGAAATTAGGTATCAAGATCAAGAAAACATTCACCCCTGTTCTGAATTCCGATCGTTCGAAAAATCCGTTCGTTTTCAAAATCTGGGTGTTTTGAAATACTTTTCGTTTTCCAAATTAAGGCTCTCCCAAACCAATGCGGAACATTCGTTGCGGCGAAGAAACATTCGCATGTCAAAATTTATTTACATGGTGATATATGAGAGTCCCCACACCAACGCGGCGGAGGAACATATGAATTAATTTTGACGGACGACTATTTCTTCGCCGCAACGAATGTTCCGCATTGGTTTGGGAGAGCCTTAAGTGTGCTTTTATTTTCGTCCGGATTTATAGTTGACTTGACATTTGAAATTTATTTTAGTTTTGACGCCTGGATTTAAATTGTGAGAATTAAAATTTTTAAGAACTTATATTTTACAAGAAATTTCAACTTAAAATCCACGGTGCCCCTTAGTTTCGTTACAATAAATTATGTTTCTTTGTTGTAATTATTTTTTTTTTGTTCAGATTTCGAACGAAAAAATGGTGTTTCTTACAGATTTCGAATGAAAAAATGGTTTGAATACTGACTACTGCGAAAGTGTAATTCAGAACACTTTTTTTGAATCCGGACGGAATTATATTTCGTATAACGGATTCAATTCTAAACGAAAATCAGAACATGGGTGATTATCTAGATCAAGAATAAAATAATTCACTTTTTGCAACGCTACCTCCCAGAATTAAATAACTATAACACCTAACGCTACCACAAGAAAAAAATATATCTATAGATACTCGTACCTACCTACATCAATAATGTTAAAAGAAAAAATAAAAGGATGAAGTATCCTATCTATCTATGTATATTGAATGTAGTTCTACGCAACAAGAATTTATTAATTCTATGATAATTTTAAAAAGAATAATTTATGCAATGAAGACTTAACGAGTGAAAGAAGAATAATTGCAGAGCCAGAGGATCTTATATAAATTTTTTGTGTGTGCAATTAAAAATCGTAAAAATGTTATTTTTACCCCGTTCTTTAAAAAGAATATTGTGTATTTTAATAATCAAGCAAAAAAGTAATGAATTTCTTAGGAAGTGCCAGAAGGTGTGTTTTAGTGCGTGATTGTACCTACACGGAAGATTCTACAGCTAAGTGCTAAGAGTAAATTCCTCTTATTAATTATAATTATGTATGTAAGTGGGAAATATGTACATTTTTGTTATTTTTAATTAAAAATGGCCAAAGTACTACCAATAACGAACAACTTTAGTCAAAAGAAGGGTATTCACGCAACGTCGTCGAAAGCTTACCAATTGTTTAAAATGGTAAAGGAGAGTGACCAAAAAAAAAACCAGAGTCGATAAGAAAAAAACATATATGGTTCGAAAGGGCATTGACTGTAGATATCGAATATGAAATTATTTTCTTTAATAGTTATCCCCGGGGCTGGCTATGACAATTTATTTATTTTTAATGGCAAGGTGTTTTTTCATGTATACAACGTTGATGAGGGAAGTACAGAAAAGAACAGGTTTTGATTAAAAAACATACCTACATATCTACTCGGCACATGGTAATTCGCAAAAGCTTCGTAGAACAAAGTTTCGTAAAACAAAGTTTCTATTAAGACAAGGCTTCGAAAACTATTTTGCGAACAAAAAACTGATTTTCATAAGGCAATGCTCAATAATACAAGGTTTAGAAAAAAAATTGTTAAAAGTGTGGCGGACGCTATATTTTTTTTTTTGGAATGTGAGGTAGGGTAGCAATAGTGTGGGAAAGTATAGGAGGAAATACATGTGCCTTGAATGTTGCATTCTTTTAATGCGTAAATGTGTTAACAGTTATAAATTGGTACATTACTAGTCTCGTCAATATATCAAAAGTACTCTTATCCAAGAAATCAATTATCAAATTCCGTAATAATTATAAAAAAAAAAAAACATTTCGGAATTGTACGACTGCGGATGAAAAATTCTCGTTTTACCGATTTTGTTTTCATTTCGGAGTTTTAAAGTTACATATAGTATATATGTAGTAACGAAAATACAGGTTTTATTTATTCATTAGTATAACAGTATGCGAATGATTTATAAGTTGTTCTTAATTCTTACGCACATACTATTTCCTAAAACTGTTGTCCGGCATGCATAGGTAGGTCACTAGTTTTTTTTTTTTTTTCAAAACTGTTGAGTAACGGTATCAGTAATAACCGCTATTTTATGAATGAAAACATAATTATTTTGTGGCTGCTGATTTTATTGACTTTTGGTTAACCTATTTAATAACAAGAAACAACCGCAATATGAAGATGCCCAACTAACAATTTAACTTGTATAAGGTCCAATTTTCAGAATTTGATAGGTTATTGCTGACATAGAATAATTTTAAGGCTAAATAATGCAAGCCAAGCATTAAACGATTTATTTATTTCAAAATAGCTTGTTTAGTGCCTTTAAATTTGTTTCTATAAGAGACTTAATGTAATGAGGTCTGCGGAGACCTTTTTAAGGCCTGCCGAAATAGGTTGCATAAGCTAGAAAAAAAATAGCTTTTATAGAACATTCATTGCAGACAACTCCTTTACAGTTTCTTTAAAAAAGTAATCGCGCATCATGAAAATGTCGGATAGATGTTTAAATAGTTTGATTTTATTCAGTGTTGTTATATTGCTTTTAAGAACGCAATTGTCATCAATTTATAAGGCTGTTATAAATGTTTGAATATACGCCTACCTAAATTTTTAAGCATGAAACAAATAAAAACTATAAGAATTGCTTCTGCCATTTGGTGCATGAAAATATCTTCGTTTGAGTTTCTCAAAAGTGAAGTCTTGCAAGAATTTTTTAATGTATTTTAAAGTCCAACAAGTTAAAAAAAGCTGTTCGCATATTTTACTTAATAGCCTCAATTCGTCTTTTAGAGTAAAATATTATCCTTTGTTTCCATTGACCACTCACCTAAATTAAAACTAAAAAAAAACGAGATGCATTTTTGAAATAGGTGTATGTATTGTAGGTATAACAAGACTGATGATGATGATCAATCATTTCGTATGAGTGGGATTCGCTTTTCTTGTAAAAGTTATTGACTTACGTCGGCAACATTATAGCTTTTGCATTTTGTTAATAGCTAACTTAAGGAAATCAAAAATTAGTTAAATAAATCGCGGGAATTTTTCTTTGGTTGTGACATCTATGTTTGCTTCCGTAATGAAATAATAGCTTTTGCATTTTGTTAATAGCAAACTTATACAAATCAAGAAGTGACAGATATTGCCTTCCATTTGAAATGTATATAGCTTTTGCATTTTGTTAATAGCTTGCTTACAGAAATAAAAAATGAAAGCTAAGAAAAAAGAGGAATTTTGTTTTTTTTTTTTTACATTTATTGCCTTCCTTTATTTTATCTTTTGCACTTTGTTAATTAGAAAACAAACTTATGCATATCGGAAAATAAAATATTATACTTAGGTGAGACTTTGTTATAGTAAAAGATCTTAATTACACTACCATCGCACAATTCTATTTGCTTGAAAAAAAAAACTAAGAACTTTTTTCAAACATGTGGTACAATAAAAAAAGGTCATGCATACGTTATAAAATATTGAAAACATTTTAGATTAACTGGTGCATATGAAAAATGTTAGTTTAAAATATATACTTATGGTATATATTTTTCAAACACTTAAAGATTTTAACGATTGATACTTTAAGTTCAATTTTCTTAAACCCAATTATGGGTACCAATGTTTAATGAAAATTTAGTTTGATTTGTTTGGGCTTGAGGTATCAACTCATTAAAATTTTTAGACGCAAATGGTATATTGCCAATTGGCCTGATGTGTTGCGTGGTGGCCTACTAATCGAGAGGAGCTGAGTTCGATCCACGGATTCTGAAATTCAATGTGAGTAAAAATTGAACTTTTTCAAATAAAATAAATTTCTATACATTTCAGAATAAATATAAACGCTGTTCTAACTCCCTAACTTAATGGTAAAATGGAAGAAGAAATAAAAACAATAATAATAATAAAATAAAATTAAAAGCAACGTTTTTTTTTAAATAATAAACTGCTTTACTAGGCCTTCTTAAGGCCTTACCATGTGAGCCATTTCAATTATTCGACCTGCAAGTGAATCTCTTATAAAAGTCACATAACTTGTTTAGTGGAGCAATAACATTGTTTTGCTTTGTTTATTTTATCAATAAGACTACATGGAAAGTTATTTAATTATATAGAACTTTTGGTCAAAGGTCTTAAGGAAATGAAATAGCTTGCATAATATGCGCCAAACTGAATTGCATAAGGTCTTTATTAGTTGCTACACAAATAAGAAAATAGCTTGTATAGACACTTAAACAAGTTAAATTGTTAGTTGGGTGTGCCACATTTTACTTTTTGTTTTACACGAAGGAACACTGTGTTTTTAAAATTTTTAAATTGTCGTATCCAGTCCCGGGGATAACTTTTTGAAAATGATTCCATATTTGTCATCTACAATTAATGTCCTTTGAAACCATCTATGACTTTTCTTAATAGACTCTGGGTTTTTCGCCCATACAATTTTGGGCATTCTCCTTTGTCCTTTCATATTAAAAAAAAAAAACAAATTTACTTTACAGGATCTCTGAAAAATAGTTTTTGTTTTCGATTTTGAAACACGTCAAAACTTAAACGAAAATAAAAAACTTTGGGCCCAGATCGCGTAAGACTAAAACGATTGTTCGATTGAACGATTGTGTGGTCTTGACGATAGCTGTCTGTATAGACAGTACACACATATAGGAAAATATAGAGAGAGCAATAGTCAAAACGACGATCGTTCAATCGAACAATCGTTTTAGTCTTACGCGATCTGTGTCCTGAATAAACAACTTTTAATATGTGTACTGTGCTTTTGAACAACATTCTTTAACCAATGGAAAACAAAATAAACATTTAACATGTATAATATTCTATCAAAATAAATATTATAAAATTAATAACAAAAAAAAAAAAACATGTGTCGGCTTAACCATCCTAATGGTCAAACTCAAAATTATAATTACATACCATTGATAATGTGTAGGTTAAATATCATACTAACCTGCTGAAAAGATCCGTGTACTGACTCATATCTTTATATGGCTGATTTGGAATAACATTTCCATCAACGATAGGTCCCCAAGATGTTGAAAACTGCGGAAAAGCTGTTGGAATTTTCTGAATTTCCTCATATCTAATTAATAAAAAAATAAAAATTATAAACTCAACTGTCAATTACAAAATGAGCACTAAAATTTAAATATTTTAATTCAATCAATAATTTACTTATACTTCGTTTACATGGAGAATTGAATCAGGCTTGAAGTCGGATTCAATTCAATATAGACCTGGATCGGATTCAAACAGGATTTATCGATCCAATTCAGTTTTGAATTTAAGGAATATTATATATCAAAACCATTTGTTGAGTAAATCCAGAGTTAACGGGGGTTGAACTTTAACCCCACACTGAAAAACTGGGCTTAAAGGAGAATGGACAAAGTGGGCTACCTACTCCACAGTAATGTGTCATACATTCGTTGAAAAGGTAATGACGTGTACATCAATCAATTATATCGACGTAAAACTCTACCATGGGGATTGAAAGATATTGCCCTTCAAAGCACCGAACAAAAACAGAAATGCAACTCTTCATTTGCAGCTTGTCTTACCACCCACAGTAAATTGTTATACATCGTTGAAAAAATTATTATGTGTACTTCATTTTGTTAAGGAACCGTTAAGATGTAAATAATTGGGTTCAAAAGATATTAAGCCATCAAAAACGGCAAAAATAAAATAATGCAATTCTTCATTAGCAACTGGTCTACCAACTCAACAGTAATCTGTTATACATAATTGTAAAGGTTTTAACGTGTGCTTCATTTTATTATATGGCCTTTCTAAACCATGGGGTTTGTGGGAAATTTGGCTTCAAAACATCAAAAACAGCAATAATGCAATTCCTCATTGGTAAATGGTCTACCAACCCAACGGTGATCTGTGATACGTCAATGGAAAGGTTATTGCATGTACTTAATTTTTGTATACAACCGATAAAGTGTTGGTAGTTTTTTGGAAGCCGTTAAGATGTAGACCATGGGGTTCGAGAGGCATTTGGGACCAAAAATCGGCAAATAGAATGACAGTGCAATTCGTTATTGGAAATGGTCTACCGACTCAACAGTAATGTGAAAAGGTAATTGTAATTGCATCATTTAATTGTATGGCCGAAGAGCAACAACTTCAATAATGCATTTCATGGTTTACAGCTTAATGACTGCAAAATAAAATAAAGAGAACGCAAAAACCTTTTCAAAAATGTATGACTTATTTGTGTTGAGTTGTTATAAGAGTAAACAATTAGGAAATGCAATATAGAAGTTGTTGGTTCTTTGAAGCCGAATATCTCTTGAACCCCATGACTTAGAGCTTTACGGCCATACAGTTAAATGATGCAATTGGAATTACCTTTTGAAAAACGTATGACACATTACTGTTGAGTCGCAGGACCATTTTTAATGAACCATTGCACTGTTATTGTATTTGCCGATTTTAAGGCCCAAATACCTCTCGAACCCCATTGTCGGAATCTTAACGACTTTCAACAAAAAATAAATAGCATTCTTTAAACTTTTTAACGATATGTGTCACACGTCTGTTGAGTTGGTGCAGCAGCTTCCAATGCGGAATTGCATTATCGCTTTTTTATGCATTTTTGCCAAATACCTCTTTCCCACTATCTACACTATATCGGTTGTATACAAAAATTAAGTTCACGCAATAAACTTTTCACTGACGTATCACAAATCACTGTTGAGATGGTAGACCATTTACCAATGAGAATTTGCATTATTGTTGTTTTTGATGCTTTGAAGCCAAATACCCCATGAACCCCATGGCTTAGAGCTTAATGGCCATAATGAAATGAAGCACACGTAAAAGCCTTTACAACAATGTATGACACATTGGTGTGGAGTAGGTAGACCAGCCCCTATACAATTTGGCCATTTCTCCTTTCGTGAGTTTACTGCTGCTGTTTAAATTTAACCTTACACTGGAATACTGGGCTTTATTTATCAAAGCATTCATATTTAATCAAATCATTCATATTTTCAAAATATCGATAATTTCTACATTCCTAGAAAAATGCTTTCAGTAACAGTCATTGCAATGTTTGTTTGATAAAAATAGGGCCCTTTTGACGACCTTTAAATATTTTCTCTACTACATGCTTATACATATGTATGTAGTTCTTAAGAAAAATATAAATTGTTCGTTTAAAAAATCCAAAAGAATCTGATATTTAAACCCTTCTTGGAAGTTAGGAACATAACAGACCAGATAAAAAGGGACCAATTATTCGTCTAGGTAAAAAAATGGTAATTTTACTGTGAAAAAAAAAAACAAAAATTGACTTATAGTATCACAAAGAATATAATTTTTCAGTGGAGCAATATGTAAAATGTGTCCTCAATTCTCGATTCTCCATGGATGCAGTAAATCATACTGTCATTTTTAAATGAATATCTTCTGTAATAAATATTGGTTATTGATTTTCGATTTGTGCTTTATCGTTGACTGTATTTTTTTTTTTATTTTGTACTAAATCAAGGACAATAGGAAGAATAAATAAAGGTCTGCATACTCTTTATTATAATGTATTATACGTACATATTTGTATTGTTGTTTTAAAATGCGAACTAGACAATTATTGGAAATTTATAAAGGAAAATATTGAAGATAATTATTTGTAAATAATTGTATGTTGTTGAGTTCTTGACCAATTTGTTAAATTATTATAGTTGTTTGAGATTTAAAAATGCATCTCTTTCGGCTGTTTTGGTCGTAATGATATGTTAATGAAACAATTTCATTTCCTTTCCCGAAGTTGCGACGGTGGTTGCCATCTTCTTCAGGGGATCTTTTATTTACAAAAAAAAATTGAATATATTATACACATGAGAACATTTGGTGTAACACTTTAGCAAACTTACATCAGGTTGATGTTTACAATTTACATGAATAAATTAACAATAAAAGTAGAAATAATAAATACATGACAATGTATTGAAAACTGTAAAGACAATTTGAAAAAGAAATTTCTAAACAAATAAAAAATTGTTGTGAAATAATAAAATCACTTTGAAAATTTTGTTTATTTAAGGCTCTCACAAACCAATGCGGAACATTCGTTGCGGCGAAACAACATTCGCATGTCAAAATTTATTTACATGGTGATATATGAGAGTGCCCACACCAACGCGGCGGAGAAACATATGAAATAATTTTGAGTGACGAATGTTTTTTCGCCGCAACGAATGTTTCGCATTGGTTTGGGAGAGCCTTTATTTAAAACACTTCAAATGAAGTTTAGTCGGCTTTAAACTGTCAGAAATTCTGCCCAGTCACTAATGAGCAGTAAACCGATGAAATATTTCGGCTGTCTTGTTTACGATTCATATTGTTTTTGTTATTTATGATATGAAGTGTTTCCAAAGTATACCGCTTGGACAGTAGCGGATCCAGGCGGGTGGCTATAGGGGCTAAAGACCCCCCCCCCCCCACAGACGATTTCTAATATTAATGAAAATATAGAAAGCAATACCTTACAACGTGTAGAGTTTTATATTCTTCTAAAATATTGTTAAGCTGTTAAATTTGATAGGAATCAGACAAAATAACGAGATAGGGGCTGAACAATTTACATGTTATGTAATTTTTTAAGCCCCAAAAGGATTAGCTTGGGGCTAAATTTTTAAAAGGAATTGGAGAAAAAGCAAGTTTGGAGCTACTAAAAATGGACATGTCCCTAAGTCCTGACAAGAATTGGACAAAAAACGTGGTCGGGGTTAAACAACCAATTCCCTAAAAACATAACTTATTACAGAGAGTGTTTCTGTCTTAGATCTAGGGACTGTCAAAGTCCTCAGTTAGGGCTAAAGCATGAAGAGGTAATTGAAAAAAAACGGGGTCTGAGCTGAACAATTAACATATCAAATGCAATAACAATTTAACCTAAAAACTTAGCTTATTTAACAAAAAAAATCAGTTTTGGGACTAAAACCCGATTAGAATTTGAGAAAATCGAGGTGTCAATTTAAGCGTAATTGTTTCATACAACAGGAATTGTTTCTTACGGCCAGCCAGGGCCTAGAGAATATTGGTTCTTATATTTCCAAGGTCGGATTCAACCATACATACAAAACATTTTTTGGACTAAGCGATTACAAACAAGAAATCTAGTCAAGAAGCCAAATTCCAAACGCCTGACATTTCTCTGTGCACGCAGAAAATCATTCAGAAGCAAATGAATATTTGTAATCCCTATAGACTCTAGGTTGAAGTGCAAGGGATGTTAAGGGGCCAGTTATAGCAATCATTGAAAACCATCATTGAAAAAGTTAGCTGTTTATTTTGAGACCCTTGAAAGATTTAATCATTAAATATTTTAATGCAGAAATATAGACTACGACTTCAAAATTATTTCTCCTCCAAAAAAAATCATTTTGACCCATATCTTCCCCAAAACGTAACTTTTAATTTTTTCAATGAATTAAAAGTCATTTTATGAGAAAAGTTGTGCAAAATTGAATTTTGTTTTACCTAGAAATAAATATTAAGTCAATAAGCTTTACTTTGGCATCAAAATAATCATATATTTTTACTTCAAAATCTCTCAAAATTGACAATTAATATTTTCAATGATGGTTTTCAATGATAGCTATAACTGGCCCCTTAGTTGAGCATATCGACATTTGTTTTGAGCAAGAACATAGAGTGCATGTAGCGTATACATGAACATTTATTCACGATTACAGAATTTGCCTACATGCTATTTTTAAGAGCAGCCTTTTCTTATGCCCGACTAAAGGTCTTGAAGTTTTGACATTTTATTTTCCAATAGACAAAATATTATTTTCTGTGCTTTGCAGTGACATTTCGAACAAAACATATACCATTCTACTAGTTGATTGGGCTGAAGTTCACGAAAATGAGGTCTCCAGAGAGCTTATACTGTCAAAACACATCATATTATGAGCTTTTGCCAGTGAGACCCCTTATAACCGTTTCACTCCAAACCCAAAACGGGGTTTGCCAAAATGTCTTATGCGAAATTAAAAGACAATTTTGTAAATATTGGAAGTTAAAAATGGAAATCCTGATTCGTTATATTTAATTTTTTTCTTAACCGAACAAGCTCACGTAGTAGTAAGGATGCGCGACTTTTTGTCACCTATTTGTATGACTTTTTAACTGAGCGCTGAATGCTTCACAAGGTGTGTCTGATTTTTATCCTTCAGATCCAAAATGTTTTGGACAGGTTTTATTTAAAACTTGTAGTTTAGCAAAAATGTATAGGAAAACTTGTGTTTTCGATCTAGGTTTTTAGCCACAACCGATATTTTCATGACATGTTTCTCCATTTACAGGATTTCCACTCCGTCAAAATCTGGTTTTGGTATCAAAACGACACAGCGTCGGGAAGACTTTATAATTTTAGATCCAACCAAGGAAAACATATTCTTATTAATACAGCATCTAATCTAGTTCATAAAGTCTTTGCGTTAAGTGACCGGGAATTCCACACCGCAAATGAGAATAAGGTCACACAAATTCTCCTGGACAATGGCTATCGCCAAAATCACAAAGCTCCTGTGGATAAACTACAGGAAGAAGAGAGACGTAGATATAAGAGTATAGTTTATGTCCCCAAACTGTCAGAGAACTTCAAAGAGACAGTAAAAAATAATACAAAAGACGTCAATTTAGCGTATAAATCCAACAAGACGCTGGCACCTCTTTCCACCAACATGAAAACGAAAACGGAAAAGGACAAGTGTACCGACGTAGTTTATAAAATCAACTGTCTTGGCAATGCAGAGGAAAATATCAACCTTTCCTATATCGGTACTACAAAGCAACTTCTTCGTCAACGAATTTCAAACCACAAGTCCGACATTAATTTAAAAAGCACCGGGAAAACAGCACTGGCCTTACAAAGCGTCGAGCGTGGACATAAACCAGATTTTGACGGAGCGGAAATCCTAGAAATGGAGGAACATGTCTCCAAGCGGTATATTTTGGAAACACTTTATATCATAAATAACAAAAACAATATGAATCGTAAACAAGACAGCCAAAATATTTCATCGGTTTACTGCTCATTAGTGACTGGGCAGAATTTCTGACAGTTTAAAGCCGACTAAACTTCATTTGAAGTGTTTTAAATTAAAAAAAAAAAAAAAAATTCAAAGTAATTTTATTATTTCACAACAAGTTTTTATTTGTTTAGAATTTTCTTTTTCAAATTGTCTTTACAGTTTTCAATACATTGTCATGTAGTTATTATTTCTATTTTTATTGTTAATTTATTCATGTAAATTGTAAACATCAACCTGATGTAAGTTTGCTAAAGTGTTACACCAAATGTTCTCATGTGTATAATATATTCAATTTTTTTTTGTAAATAAAAGATCCCCTGAAGAAGATGGCAACCACCGTCGCAACTTCGGGAAAGGAAATGAAATTGTTTCATTAACATATCATTACGACCAAAACAGCCGAAAGAGATGCATTTTTAAATCTCAAACAACTATAATAAAAAATTTTATGTTATCAGGAAAAAGTATTTGTCAAGGGTAGGTATAACATTAAAATCAATGTTTTCATATTAACGAGCACTCAGCGTAATGCATTGTTATAGAAATTATTAGGCCAATGGCCAGAGGAATAAGAGTTTTTCATAGTAAAAGTTCGAAAAAACGTGCAAGAAAACTGAAAAACGGTGTCAAATTGAAAACGTATAGGTATACGTTCGCAAACTTTCGAAAATTATGAAACAAATGAAAAAGCATGAACAAAATGAAAAACCGAGACAAAAATAGATACCACGACTGATATGAAAAAATTGAATACACATACGTTCGCATACGATAGCACCCGTTCGCATTTGTTCGCAAACATTCGAAAAATCATGGAAAATAAAACATAACAAAGAAAAACCATACAAAAATTAAAAAACTATGAACAGGAATGAAAAATATGAAAACATTGAAAACACAAGGTCGCAAATTTGCGCTAACGTTCGCAAACGTTGGAAATATCTTGGGAAAAAATACAAAAACATTAACAATATGAAAAATATAAAACAATTGAAAATACATATGTTCGTAAGAGCACGCAAACGTTCGCATACTTTCGCAAACATTCGAAAAATCATAAGCAAATGAAAATTTATACAAAAATGAAAAGGTATGAACAAAATACGAACAAAAGGAAAAATCACAAAAATAGGAAAACATTGAAATCGCATGCGTTCGAAAACGTTTGCATTTATTCACAAACATTCGAAAAATCATGAAAAAGAGAAAAATCATAAAAATGAAAAACCAACAAAAATATGATGAAAACACAAGCGTTCGCAAACTTTCGCTAACGTTTGCATACGTTCGCATAGGTTCGCAAACGGTCGCATACGTTCGCAGTTTGCAAAGGTTCGCAAACGATTGAAAAATCATGGCAACTAAATAAACAATCATACACAAATGAAAAGCCATGAAACAAATGAAATAAAAAAATTGCATTTCATCGCAAATATTGCATAAGTTCGTAAACACTCAACAAATCATAAAAAAAAAATCGTATAAAAATGGAAAACCATGAAAGAAATGAAATACAAAATAATGAATCAATAATGTCGGAAGTGAATCAATTCGGCAAGCCCTAGACTCTACGGGCATTGATCCTTTGTTGTCAAACTAGATCGGTTCTATGCTCCAAACAAGACTTGACTTAATGGGGAAATGGGCGACAGCAAGCTAAAAGTAAAAACATCTAGGGGTACACCACAGGGAGGGGTATTGTCACCACCACTTTGGCTTCTGGTTGTTAATCGGGTTTTGATCGATCTAAACCAAAGTGGTGTCAAAGTCGTGGCACACGTAGACGACATCGGGATAATGACTTATGGAAAATTTGTTTCCACACTTCTTGATCTCTTGCAAACCGCCCTTGACAAGCTCAGTAATTGGGCCAACAGCTATGGACTTAATGTCAACCCACTTAAAACTGAACTGGTTTTGTTTACGAAAAACCATAATATTCCAACTATTAACCCTCCCACCAGAAATGAGACACCGCTACATATCACGGGTATGGCAAAATATCTTGGACTGATAATTGATCGTAAAATAAAGTGGAAAGAAAATTTTAAAGAACGTGAGAAAAAGGCGTCGATAGCATTCTAGACTTGCAATAGAATTTTTGGTAGGAGATGAGGGCCAAGTCCTAAAACCATCCACTGGATGTATACAGCCATTATACGGCCAATATTAACCTATGGATGTTTGGTCTGGTGGCCAGCACTTGACAAAACCACCAATCTCAAAACGATGACAAGCATACAAAGACCAGCGTGTATAGGTACAACAAGTGCCATGAGAACTACACCAACTGCAGTCCTAGAAACTTTCATTTCGCTTGCCCCACTTGATCTATTTACAAAAGAGCTGGCGGCCAATAGTGCTCTTCGATTCAAAGAGTGCAAATATTGTAAAAAGGGCCATGGTCACAAGACAATAATTAACTTCACTGATATAAATATTCAATCTGATTACATCTTACCGCACATTGATTTCAACCCAGTTGCACTTGCAGACTTTCCATTAAGAGAATACTGGCAAATCAGACGAGGGGGTAGGGTCTGGTATCTTTTCAGAAAACCCATCCATAAACAAGTCAATAAAACTTCCGAACTTCTGTAGCGTCTTTCAAGCAGAGGTCCTTGCATTATGTGAAGCTGCAAGGCAACTCTTCACGCTTGAATTAACGGATGAGAACATTGATTTGTTCCTAGATAGTCAGGCTGCATTCAAAGTCATATCATCAATAATTGTCACAAAATCCAAACTGATTGATTGCTGCCGCAGCAAACTTAAATCGTTGGGCGCAACTAGCACAGTTACCCTTGGCTGGGTCCCAGGACATCGTGACATTTTCGGTAATGAAAGGGCAGACGAACTGGCCAAAAACGGGGCAACACTTGAACCGAGCCAAAGTCACACCCTGGGTACTTATGCCTCTAGAACAAGAAAAATGTAGAATCCACCATAGTTCCTTAAAAGCCACAAACGACCGGTCAACACTTGATACCTGTCCGGTTTCAATGAATTTTTGGCCGTTACTCTCTAGGAACAAAACAGACTATTTACTCAAGCTAAGCAGGCTCAGCATTCACAAACTTCTATTATATGTACTACTTAATTAAAAATACATAGTTAAAAATAAACGTACCGTTTCGATCGAAAGCAAGTTAGCAGCTCTTCATTAGCATTATTTAGGGGGCAGTTAAGTTTATGCGCCATTTGCATTGTCAATTGCAGCGAGTTGTTCGAAGCAGCCCAATCGGACATTGCTGAGCCAGACATCAAAATTGCTCGATGGAAGAGCCCTATATGAAAACGATGATAATAGTCAATATAAATGGTAATTGGATAGTGGGTAAGTTTCGAATCATGCTCAGCTACCTATATATTATACATACCGGATGCAACCGGCGATACCATCAGGTAATTAACACAAACTGCTCCTGTACTATGGCCCATCAGTGTGACACTGTTTTTATCTCCACCAAATACTCCAATATTCTCCTTTATCCAGTGTAATGCAGCAATTTGGTCCAATAGGCCAAAATTACTTACAGTATCGCCATTAATTCCAGGTTTCATGAAACCTTAAGTGAAACAAAAATAAATGATGCAGTAAATTGGATTGTCAATAATATTATTATCAGATAGTTGAATAAGTAAAGGCAAGCATTTTTATTTATTATTTGTGTACAGTATTTTTAGATGCACATGGCATGGGTTTTTAATTTGAATTTTTAGATACCTACAATTTGAATGCAGGCAAAAATTAAACAGAGCTACCTTGTTCCATTTTATGGTTTTTATTATAAAAACATACAAAGTTAATTTAAGTGGGCTTAAACAATTTTCTATAACTGCAGATCGAAACAAGATAGAAAATAATTCATAATTAAAAATAATGTGTGTGAATTTGTGGAACTTAACGAAACAAACTCTTCATCAACTATGCAGTTTGATAAAATTGAGTTAAAACTAAGTGCATGATTAATTCAATAACTATGCAAATTTGCTGACCGAAGTTGGTAAGCGTATAATTAAAAATCGATTTTTACTGCGAGAAACGTCGATTGAAATATTTTGTAACATGCATAATGAAAAAGAATGGAAACTGGATTGCATTGAGGTTTTTTTTTTTGAGTCCGGAAAAATTAATTTCCATTTTCACTAAGAATTAAAAATGAAAAACATTGCAAAGAAAAGTCCATTGAGTCTATCTTTCAGTGTTGCCACATTTCATGATAATTTTTTTTTTAGAATAAGAATAAGAATATAAATATTAAAATATTAAAATTGCTTCTATTTTAAGTGCAGTGAATGAATATAATTTAATTTAAAAAGTACAAGTGACATCAACTCCAGAAACTAATGTGTTTCACCCAGATATGACAGTGCGCTCTCCAGCCAGTCTGTCACACCCTACTGAGACACAAATTTTGGTCGATGTTTACTGACTCTTATAAAATTCACAGCAAGAAGACACTGTGAATTTTTTTTTTCTCAGGAAATTATTTTGGCTTCGGCCTCAATTAACAAGCTCCTTCAGCCAGCTCTGTTCTTAGCTAACCGCTTACAGTTGCGCACACCGAGTTGGTTGATGGGTTCTTCCTCTGCTGCGTACACCATTGGGGTTGGATTCGAAGACTCGTTGGGCAGGTTCCTTGCTGTCCATACGCCCCAGTCATCTCAGCCGCTGTATTTTCAGTTTCTTGACCAAGTCAAGGTCACTGTACAGCCCGTATAGCTCTTTGTTGAATCTTCTCGTGTACACTCCTTCGATACAAACCGGACCAAAAATCACACGAAGATTCTTCCTCTCAAAGCACCCTATCAGATTTTGTGTCAGATTTTTTCAGTGTCCATGCTTCTGTCGCATAGAACAGGACCGGGATTATTAGGGTCCTGTATAAAGTCTCCTTGGTTCTCTGAGAAAGGGCTACTTAAATGCCTTCTTAGACCGAAGAAACAGCGGTTGGCAAGAGAAGATCTTCGTTTGATCTCTGCACTGATATCATTTTGCAAGGTAATAGTGGAGGCCAGGTAGACAAAGTCCTTGACAATTTCGAAGTAATATCTGCTAATCATGATATTTTGCATGTGTCGACGATGTTGAGATTCCTTTCTCGATGACAGCATATTATACTTCGCCTCGTTCTCATTAACTGCCAATGCCATTTTAGCCGCCTCCGAATCAATGCTCGCAAATGTGCCTGCCACAGCTCACTTCGTTCTGCCGACAATGTCATGTGCATACAAAAAAATAAAAAAAAAATCGGGTGGCACAACGGCTCATGAAGAACCAGGGCCTAGTGACTAACAACTCGCAACCATTCCTGTGTGCGCCTTTCGACAGGAATGGAAGGGACCTACAATTTTATGCCGAATCCGAACGGCTAGACGACAAAAAAAACTTTTTAGTTTTTTAGGTGGACGAGGCTGGGAAGCGATCCCAGACCTCCAGCGTGACAGTCGAACGCACTAACCATTACGATACGGGCTACTACGTCATGTGCATACGCAAGCAATTAAACGGACCTTAGATAAATTGTACCGCTGATGTTGACATGTGCGTTGCGTACAATTGCTTCAAGAACGATGTAAGATAGGTTGCATGATAACGCGTCGCCTTGCTTCAATCCTTTTTCAACATCAAAGGATTCGGTGGTGTTCTTACCAATTTTGATACGTTCGCGTGCACGCATACGTTTGTGTGCACGCATACGTTTGCGTCCACGTATACGTTCGCGTGCACGCATACGTTTGCGTGCACGCATACGTTCGCGTGCACGCATACGTTTGTGTACACGCATACGTTTGCGTGCACGCACACGTTTGCGTGCATGCATACGTTTGCGTGCACGCATACGTTTGCGTGCACGCATACGTTCGCGTGCACGCATACGTTTACGTGCACGCATACGTTTGCGTGCACGCATACGTTCGCGTGCACGCATACGTTTGCGTGCACGCATACGTTCGCGTGCACGCATACGTTTGTGTGCACGCATACGTTTGCGTCCACGTATACGTTCGCGTGCACGCATACGTTTGCGTGCACGCACACGTTTGCGTGCACGCATACGTTCGCGTGCACGCATACGTTCGCGTGCACGCATACGTTCGCGTGCACGCATACGTTTGCGTGCACGCATACGTTTGCGTCCACGCATACGTTCGCGTGCACGCATACGTTTGCGTCCACGCATACGTTCGCGTGCACGCATACGTTCGCGTGCACGCATACGTTTGCGTGCACGCATACGTTCGCGTGCACGCATACGTTTGCGTGCACGCATACGTTTGCGTGCACGCATACGTTTGCGTGCACGCATACGTTTGCGTGCACGCATACGTTCGCGTGCACGCATACGTATACGTATACGCATACGTTTTGCGTGCACGCATACGTTTGCGTGCACGCATACGTTTGCGTCCACGCATACGTTCGCGTGCACGCATACGTTTGCGTACACGCATACGTTCGCGTGCACGCATACGTTTGCGTACACGCATACTTTTGCGTGCACGCACACGTTTGCGTGCACGCATACGTTTGCGTACACGCATACGTTTGCGTGCACGCACACGTTTGAGTGCACGCATACGTTTGCGTGCACGAATACGTTTGCGTGCACGCATATTTTTCCGTGCACGCATACGTTGGCGTGCACGCATACGTTGGCGTGCACGCATACGTTTCCGTGCACGCATACGTTAGCGTGCCAGCATACGTTTGCGTGCACGCATACGTTTGCGTGCCTGCACATGGTTTTGGCTGGGATCCTGGATCCTTGTTGGTTGTGGCTGTTTCTGCTGCTGGCTCTTGAAAGCTGCTGGTTTGGGTGGTGTGCCTCCTTTGACCACGTTAGCGAAACTAACTGAGTTTGGCAACCCTTAAAGCTTGCTGGATGACCTGCCTTTTGGCAGTTCGCACACCATACGTCCGATCCCGCTTTTTCCTTGCGCTTGCACATTCCAGGATCGTGTTAATCCTTGCACTTCACGCATATGTATTGGCGTCTACAGTTGGTTGCAACGTGTCCAAACCGCTGGCAGTTTCGGCATTGTACAAGGTCATTGGATTTCATTCGCTCCCAGTGCACTCTCTGGTTCATGATCAAGGTCTTCGTGTAGACCTCGCTGACGTCACAGGGTTTTCCCAGCTCTACAACAAAGTTGTTGTATACCTTGCCTGGTCCCTTCTTGGCTTTCAATGGTGTGACCTTCACCATTGGCAGTCCTTCAATCCGGAGCTCGTCTTCCACTTCAATGGCTTATATTTGTAAGAAAGTTACTACGGATATTTACCGGACTAAATTTCGACCGCCAGCGAATGAGACATCACAGCAATGAGCGTCTGTACACAGAGGCGAACATCATCCTCTTAGGCAGGTACCTACTCCGTAAAGCAAAGAAGCTAGTAGGACACACCAAATCAACTAATGAGAAGATGGCCACCGACCAACGTCAAACCGAGCCGAAATACCTCAGTATGATGGACATCCTGGAAGACAACATCATCACAGACAATGAGCAAGCAGTTTCGTTCTACACTGACACTGGGTCAGCATATTACCGTGGCTAAACGCCAACCCATCTCTCCACCAAAACCACAACTTGACAACCGGGATAGAACACCCCGAGGACAATAAAGTGAACCGACTTTTAGATTTAATTGTTGACATGTATTTTATATTATATATTATATTTGAATTTAAGACAGTATAAAATTTGCCCCCCTATGTGCCAATAAATGTATAAAATCATCGTATCTATTTATAACTAGTTATTAGTCAAATTGTCAATTTCATTTCTCAATAAATATGATTATGTTTTTATACTCGTATATGTATATCTGAACTGCTAGCAGAACGGAGTAGCTCTCCTGAAGAGTATGAGACTGCTGATAGTAGAGGTTCTGATGCATAGATAGTGAAATTTCGAATGAGTTTATATCAGGATCAATCCCAGAATATAGAACAAGAAGTGGTCGCGAAAGTCGTGAAAGTGGATAGTTTTCGTTTACATGCGGTGAACCGATTGCAGCGCAAAATTTATGGAAACTCTTTAATTCTGTTTGGGAAAGTACAGTTTACAGTTCGTTTAAAAAAGAAAAAAAAGTTTTTTGGATCAAACGTCAAAAGTCAAGTATAACGAGACCGAGACGTGACTGCATTTCAAGCATCCGAAATGAGACCGTGACGAGACTGTACATTTGGACCGAAATTTACCGAGAGTATCGTCGGTCTCAGTAGTCAACAGGTTTCCCTGAAAACGTATTTTCCGGAGCAAAAAATAAAAAGGAAATAATTTCGGATGTTTAAGAGTAATTTTAATCCATTGATATCGTAACCATCCTTCAATGGAATTTGACAGGTATTGACCTTACAGATGGACGACAAACTATATTTTGACGTGTCGAAAATATTTCGTTCCAATAGTCAACAGGTTGCGTACATAGACTGAAACGGGACCGAGAAGAGACGAGAATAAAACGAGACCGATACGAGACCAAGATGAGACCTAGACGAGACTGCAAATTTAACCGAGACCGAGACGAGACGCAGTCGCTAAGTCTCGTGGCCATGTTTAAATTAGGTCAAATTCGTAATCTTCTCACTAGCTTAGGTCTGCAAAGTTTGTGTTCGTAAACAAAAATTGAAATCCGCCTTAAGCAGGCCTGCGAAACAAAGTACCTACATTCGTAAGCATCGAAAGTGAAAGCAAGTTGGCGCGCTTCAGGCAGTTTGTGCAAAAAAAAAACATCCTGTTGAAAAACATTCTGGTGGAAAAAATAAAATAAAAATTAAAACAGGAAAATATGAATGTAAGTAATAAAAAGCTTGGAATTTAAATGAGTATCTCATTTATATTAGGCAAGATGATAAAAAGTGGACCCAAGGGGATACGAAACTACCTGTTTCAACAAGATTGGCCATGGAGGATGAATTTACGGCCAGTAAAAAAAAGCCTAGTTTTGTGGAGAAATGCGTTGATGGAGTTCAAGAAAACAAATCCTAATTTTGTTTTTACAAGAATAGAAAATAAAAAATAAAAGAAAATTTAATCGCTTCACTACATACAGAAGGATTAAGAGAAGAAATGAGTAGGGATGTGCTAAAGAGCGATTTCAAATGAGCAGCGATCGCAGTGAGCAGTTAACAAAAAGAGCAGCTTTAATTAGCAGCTATTTAATCACTCTTAAGAGTGCAGATAAAAATGAAAAATATTGCTATTATAGATTTTGAAAATTGATTTTTGTTCACCCTAAAATGGAGTTTCTTAATTAGGTTGTTAAAAACACGTCAACAAATAGTTTGTTGCCCATCTGTCAAGCCATAAACTATCAAATTTCATTAAAGGAAGGCTAAGATTTTGACGGATTAAAAACCCTCTGAAAAATCAGAATTTTTCCTATGAAAATGTGAAAGCTGTTTTCATTGAGCAGTTCAAAGAGCAGTGAGCAGTTACATTGAAATTGAACAGCAATCGCTTTGTCTTCTGCTATCTAGTGATTAGTGATTTTCTTCATAAATCATAATATTGCATGCTCGCTGCTTTTTTGACGATCATATTCTTAATAGCTGAGTCTGAGTAGATGCAGAATTCAAAAAAAGAGCTAATAGCGAACAGTGATCAGTCTTTTGGTGAGAAAAAAATATTGGTAGCAAAAATTGAATTTATTGGTATTGGAGAGGAATTTTAATCCATCGATATCGTAGACATCCTTCAATGGAATTTGACAGTTTATGGCTTGACAGATGGGCAACGGACTATATTTTGACGTCTAATATATATTTCCTTTCAAATATCACCTAAAGCCTTCAAATCACTTGTTTAAAAAAAAATCGAATTTCCATAGGAAAAAATCTGATTTTTCAGAGGGATTTTAATCCATCAAAATCGTAGTCATCCTTCAATGGAACTTGACAGTTTATGGCTTGACAACAAACTATATTTTGACGTCTAATATATATTTCGTTTCAAATCTCACCCCTAAAACCTTCAAATCGCTTGTTTAAAAAAAATAGAAATTTCATAGGAAAAAATCTGATTTTTCAGAGGGTTTTTAATCCATCAAAATCGTGGCCATCCTTCAATGGAATTTGACAGTTTATGGCTTGACAGATAGGCCACAAACAATTTTTTGACGTCTTATATATATATCGTTTTAGATGTCACCCTAAAGTCTTCAAATCGCTTGTTTAAAAAAAATCGGATTTTCATAGGAAAAATTCTTATTTTTCAGAGGGATTTTAATCCATCAAAATCGTGCCATCCTTCAATGGAATTTGACAGTTAATGGCTTGACAGATGGGCAACAAACTATATTTTGACGTCTAATATATATTTCGTTTCAAATGTCACCCCTAAAACCTTCAAATCGCTTGTTTAAAAAAAAATCGAATTTTCATAGGAAAAAATCTGATTTTTCAGAGGGTTTTTAATCCATCAAAATCGTGGCCATCCTTCAATGGAATTTGACAGTTTATGGCTTGACAAATAGGCCACAAACAATATTTTGACGTCTTATATATATATCGTTTTAGATGTCACCCTAAAGTCTTTAAATCGCTTGTTTAAAAAAAAATCGGATTTTCATAGGAAAAATTCTTATTTTTCAGAAGGATTTTAATCCATCAAAATCGTAGCCATCCATCAATGGAATTTGACAGTTTATGGCTTGACAGATAGGCAACAAACTATATTTTGACGTCCAATATATATTTCGTTTCTAATGTCACCCTAAAGCCTTCAAATCGCTTGTTTAAAAAAATCGGATTTTTATCCTTCAATGCAATTTGACAGTTTATGGCTTGACAGATGGAATTAGACAGTTTATGGCTTGACAGATGGACAACAAACTATATTTTGATGTCTAATATATATTTCGTTTCAGTTGTCACCCTAAAGTCTTCAAATCGCTTGTTTAAAAAATCTGATTTTCATAGGAAAAAATCTGATTTTTCAGAGGGTTTTTAATCCATCAAAATCGTGGCCATCCTTCAATGGAATTTGACAGTTTATGGCTTGACAGATAGGCAACAAACTATATTTTGACGTCTAATATATATTTCGCTTCAAATGTCACCATAAAGCCTTCAAATCACTTGTTTTTTTCTGCTACAGATATTTTTTTTCTTAATTTTATTTCTCACTAAAATGTGATTTTATCTGCTCTCAAAATATATTTTTTCTACAGCGTTTTATAAATAAACTGATCACTGATCGCTATAAGCTCTTTGTTTGCATTCTGCATGAATATCAGAAGAATATCATGGTAAAAAATGCAGCGAGCATGCATTATTATGATTTATGAAGAAAATCACTCATCACTAGAGAGCAGAAGCCAAAGCGATTGCTTTTCAATTTTTTAAAGTAACTGCTTGCTTCTTAGTGCTCTTTAAACTGCTCAGTGAAAGCTGTTTTCATTGAACAGTTCAAAGAGCAGTGAGCAGTCAACAGTTACATTGAAGAGCAATCGCTTCTGCTCTCTGCTCAGTGAAATAGCAGAGTGATTAATAGCAGCTATCGCAATAGCTGTCTCACCACTAGAAATGAGGAATCAGGAAGAGATGCCACGAACGTAGGAATTCCTTGAGACAACAAATTCATGAAATCTTCTAAATTTGTTTCCCGTTCGCTTGCGTCTGAAGGCCATTTAATGAACTTACTCCTTAAACAAAATAAGAATTTAACGACTTTTATAAAATCTTAAAAGCTGTTCCTCTGATTACGTTAAATAAGTTGGATAATTCTCGAAATGTCGAGCCATATATCAAATCTAGAAATAATCTGTTTTTGCAGTGAAAGAACTCTACCTCCTGCGTGGCGTGGAAAAGAGTTTCATGTTTAAAAGTTCAATAAGAGCCCCATTTAAAGAATTCTCAAAGCCCCGTCCTAAGAAGCTAAGTAGGCATGCGGCACAGCGTTGCCGATGTGACCCGATAGTAGCACGGTGCAGTGGCACGAAAAAATTCAATATAGCATGAATTAAAAATCTCCACTACCAATTTTACTTAAACTTCATATGATAATGTACATTTTCACAAAATAATTTAGAATTTTGAGCATGAAATTGACCCAAATGGCGATGTACAAATCAAATGGAATTTTTTGTTGCACCTAAAAGTACACCAAGTTAAAGTATTGATTTTTTTTTTTAAAGTAGAATAACTTGATTTTTTTCATTTGGCACGCCAAAGGCACATTTTTTTTTTTGAAATTGTGGCACCAAAATATTTATTCGAGTGGCAACACTGATTAAAACTACCAAATGTTAACAATAATTCTTGCCAAAATACTGTTACTGTTCCACACTTCACAAATTTTGTAGTTTTGCGCACAAGAGAGCGCTCACGAGAGTAAAACATTTCCCACTCCTGACGAATTCTGCCCAAGAAATTTCTTTGGGCAGAAATTGTTGGTCTGTCAAAGTTTCAAATGTCAGGTCAAGGTGTGTTTTATACAAAATGTACTGTTGTTAGAGTAGAGTCATCAGTTCGGTTTGCTTCGCGTTGGAATAAAAGAGGTTAAATAAATTGAAAGAACATTTTTGTTAAATTGTATGGCAAACGCTTTTTTGCAAGTAAAACGTTCCAATTTTTTTCGGAAGTTTTCATCTCTGAGAGAATTTGATCCCCGCACGCCCGCACTAACAATAAATTTCTGTTGATATTTTTTTAAAAGAAATTTAAAATAAAGCTTACCTAAAACTCCTAATCTGTAGTTCACTGTCACAATTACCACTTGTCCATAGCTAGCGAGTACAGATCCATCATAAGGATTACCACTATTCCATTCAAACGATTCTCCATGCAAGTACACTATAATTGGATACTTGTGGTTATGATCCAGTTCATCTAAATGACAAGAACATACAAATTTACATTATTATAAAAAGATGAATAAAACCCGGCGCGGCGGTACATATTGAGCCGAGCCCACGATAAACAGAAATAAGGTATGCTCATTAGATAAACCCAATTCGCCATCTTGCTTATGTTGTGGCGTCATTATTATCTGCGAATTTGGCAAGCGAGGTTGTTAATTGGAAATTTTTAACTGGTTTTTGTTATTTTATTAGTTTTTCGGTTTAAAAAGTAAATTTTAAAATTGAAAATGGTTGTGTGTGCTGTTTTGGGGTGTTATAATACACCGGACAGAAAAAAACAGTGAACAAAAATTAAAACACATATCACTATTTCTTGAAAGGCGCTAAAACGTGCAGATTGTGGATTAGTGCTTGTGGGAACAAAAACGATTACACTTTAAAACAGTCGTGTTTGCTCAGGACATTTAGTTGAGAGTGACTTTACATCAGTTAAGGACATACTTTTATAGGGCTTTAAGGAAAGAATCAGTACCATGACCCTTATACATCCTGCAGCTTTAGTAGGTGAATGAAAAGTTGGAAGGTGGACTTAGAAACCAAGTGATACATTTTGAAAATGTGAGACTTTAATAGCCAATAGCCATATTAATAAAAACAGCGCTTATATCACCTGTACCTTTCGAGCGTATGTTTATGTTGCGAAGGGTTACTTCGCTAAACCACCTTCCTTATTGGTTTAGCTAGCTAGTAAGTGGCAGAAAATTAACTCCTAGTCCATCACGAGTTAATGATAACTCGTCGCTAGCTCCGTTTATTAATATGGGGGTTAGAAAACATTTTTGTTAAAAACAATAAGGAACATATATATACAAAAGGGAAGTTCCTGGAAAACCATTTAAAAAATGCTGAAGCTGTGCATCTAGGCTAAATGCAAAAAAGACTATTTCTTAAGTGTAGACTGTATTTTACCATTTAAACAAATTATTTGTAGTTGAAATTAACTGTAAAAATTGAAAAATTATAAAAATAATCCAATGAAATGTTATTCTTATCTTCTATCTTATATTCGAACCAGATGGGGATGACTTCACACCACATCTGTCAAGACGCAATGAGCATTCCTTATATCTGTTTATCGTGGCCGAGCCGTACTCCAAATTATACTAATTTTCGATGTTTTATATTCCTCTCCATCCGTTTATATTCTTATCTTCTACATTAAAGTTATACATTAACTTAAACAATAAAGTTCATAGTTAAAAGAAAGGTACTTACCTCCGCTAGGTACATAAACGTTTAAATAAAGACAGTCCTCATTCTCCGTTTTAAGATATGGCAAAAGTCTAATTAACTGTTCATATCTTCCTTTGGATATTTTCACACTGCCGTTGGATATGTCTGGAATTTTTTGTGGACACACTGATGGTAGATGTCGCGCTATTTTTAAACCCTGCCATGGAAGTGGTGTTCCTATAAGGTAATTAAAAATAAAAAATATACAGGTTAGTGTTTTTATATGGAAGCCATATAGCTTAAGACAAAAAGCTTGCGTTTAAAAGTATGTTACAAGAGCACTTTGTTATATTTCTGGAAATTAGTAGAAAAATCTTAACATTTTTAGATGTTATAAGAGACTAATGAAATGTAATAACATGTGACGATTAATTTAGTTTAAGGCTTAATAAATTATTTTCCTCATAAGTTTATGTACTTCTTTAGTTATAAAATACCTGACTTCTTAATAATTAATAAATGAAACGTAATTTGCCTAAGTAGGGGATGTTTTGGAAAATAATGCATTTACCGGACAATTTTTTTTTTCTAAAATTTTGATTTATATCAATTCTAATATGTTTAAGCGACTGACGCGACGCACAGTATTAGGGTACTTTTAAATTATCAGTTTCACAGGCTATACTTTCCAAAAGTTCCACGAAACAATGAAGAAGTCCCCGACATCAACAAACAACTTCGAAAATGGCAATTGGCCCAGACGAGATACCATCTGAATTCTGAAAAAAAGATGGGAGACATCAGGTTTAGATGGTTAAGGAAAGGATTCTCATCGCCAAACTTATCAGCGGTGATCAAATTGAGTAGTTCCGGAAGTCTACGTGCAGATGATCATGAAAATATAAGAGCAAGTCAAAACCAATGCAACATGACCCACAGGAGTCACAGAAGAGTATTCAGGACACCATGGAAGTGATTTAAGTTATTTGCTCTTTATTACAGTCCTTGAACTTCTGCTAGAGAAAAAGGTGACGGACCCAACAGTGAATCACTTCTTCTTTGCTAATGTTTGAGCTATCATATATGTGAAGATTCTACATCCATGCAACGAGCACGACGTCCTCTTTTAGGAGGGCAAGTCCTCTTTTTGAGCAAAAAATATCTGTCCTCTTTCTTTTTGGAAAATTTAGCATTTTGTCCTCTTTTCTATTTTGTTTTCAAACGTATGTTTTTATTTAAAATTTAAAAGTTCTATGTTAAATAAACACAAGTTGTAGGTACAGTTTATTATAAGATTTTATAAAATCCACATTTCTTTGGCAATCTATGTATTATGAAATGTTTTCTATTAGTTATTATAAGACTGTTTATAGTAGTATGTAAATTAATGAAAAATGAGTGGTTAAATTTGTTTAAGTTGGTTGACTTAACGAAGCTATCATATCGTAGACTGGTCCTTTTTTATTTATTTTTTTACTCTGTCATTGCCGTAATGTTTTTTTTTAAATAAGTACATCCACCATTGCTGTGATAGAGAAATCGAAAAGAATGTTTGTCATTATCTTCAAATTCGAATTTTCGTTTAAGATTACATTTGCGTACGAAAATTTCTTATCGAATGCGGTCTCAACGATTTATATTAAATTTCATACCTGTAATAAGCAAACTGATTGTTTACAAATTGTAGCCCGTAGCGTAATGGTTAGTGCGTTCGACTGTCACGCTGGAGGTCTTGGTTCGCTTCCCAGCCTAAAAAGTTTTTTTTGTCAGGGCTACTGATGCCTCTTGCGAGGAATTGACAAATTCTCCAAAAGTATCACTTGTCACGAATAAGTGCTTCTTGTCTAGCCGTTCGGATTCGGCATAAAATTGTGGGGCCCTTCCATTCCTTTCGACACGCGCACACAGGCCCTGGTTCTTCACAAGCCGGTGCGCCGTTCACATTACGGAAATAGGGTTTTGATCTTTTTTGAAAACCATGCCATATTTTTGCGTTATTTATCTTATTAATGGTACTCCTCTTTTAAAAATTTTCCAAAACATTGCGATTTTTGTATATCTTAACAAAAAAGTAAATTTCTTCAAATAATTAATTTGTAGGGTAGATAACTTAAGACAACAATAATAAAACTTGCCCAATTTTATAAGCAAAAATTTAACTTTTCTTGTCGTCCTCTTTTTGAGGGATCACATGAAGGAAGTAATGAAAAAGCGTGATGGAATAAAAAGCAAGGAAATCTGAGGAAACCTTAACAATCAACATTAAAAATACAATATTGGACAAATCACAACATTAACAGTTTAGCTGGTATTGTCATTGAAAGAAAAGATGTCCTGAGAACCCAGTTCAAAAGTCCGAGGTGACATTTCAATATCATTGGCAAATGGGACATCACAGCAATGAGCGTCTGTACACAGAGGCTAACATCATCCCCCTGGACAGGTTCCTACTCCTTCAAGCAAAAAAGCTAGTAGGTCACACCTACAATCATCCAAATCAACTAATGAGAAGATGGCCACCGACCAACGTCAAACCGAGCCGAGATACCTCAGTATGATGGACATCTTGGACGACAACATCATCACAGACAATGAGCAAGCAGTTTCGTTCTACACTGACACTGGGTCAGCATATCACCGTGGCTAAACGCCAACCCATCTTGCCACCAAAACCACAACTTGACATCTTGGCAACCGGGACGGAACACTTCGAGGAAAATAAAGCTAACCGACTTTAAGATTTAAATTTTTCACATGTATTTCATATTTTATAATCCTATAAATTTAACCCATATACAGTTTGGCCCCCTATGTGTAAATACGTGTATAATATCATCGTATCTGAATAGTTATAAGCCAAACCAAAAACCCGGTTTTGGTGAAAATATCGTTTTTTTTCTGAAAACCTAAATCGAAACACACAAGTTTTCTCATACATTTTTGCTAAGCCATAAGTTTTGGTAAACCACAAGTTTTAAATAAAACCTATCGAAAACATGTTGGATTTGCAAGATGAACTAAACAAACACACCTTGTGAAACATTGAAACATCAATTAAACGTCATATAAATAGCTGACGGGTTGCTGCCAGAAATAATTATTTTTCAGCTGGAACACAAGAGACCGCAACGCAGTGTCGCGCATCCTTACTACTACGTAAAATTGATCGGTTTAGAAATAAATTAAATATAATTATTATAATCAGGATTCCTTGCATTTCCATTGTTAAATTCCAATATTTCTAAATTGGTTTTAAATTGCACATAAAACATTTGATTTTTGCCCTTTACTGTGGCACTGCAAATTTTCAAAGCGCGGCTTGGCCCATACTCGAGACCATTGTGTTCAACCAAGAAAATGAAATGTCAAATGAAAACTTGTAAATTGTCGGTGTGAATGCATTTCAAGTTTTCGTAAATCAATTGCCGAAAACCCCGTTTTGGGTTTGGTGTAAAAAGGCTATAAAACGTATCGAAAACATGTTGAATTTGCAAGGCGAACTTAACAAACACACCTTGTGAAATATCCCGCGCTCAATTAAACGTCAAATAAATAGCGAGAAGTTCTTCGACAGATTTTATGACACTTTTGTCATTCGTGTAAATCCGGCATAAGCCTATTGCCGAAAATCCCATTTTGAGTTTGGTGTGAAAAGGGGACTTAGGCCCTCATTATGAATAGCGAATCGAACGTTCGCTTAATAGCCTTTTCACACCAAACCCAAAACCGAGTTTTCGGCAATTGGTTTACGAAAACTTGAAATGCGTTCACACCGAAAATTTACAAGTTTTCATTTGACATTTCATTTGTTTTGCTTGAACACAATGGTCTCAAGGAAGGGCCGCGCCGCTTTGAAAATGTTTAGTGCCACAATAAAGTGAAAAAATCAAATGTTTTATAGGTAATTAAAAGACAAATTATAAATATTGGAATTTTATAATGAAAATGCAATTAATCCTGATTCGTTATATTTAATTTATTTCCTAACCGATCAATTTCACGTAGAAGTTAGGATGCTCTATACTGCGTCGCGCTCTCTTGTGTTCCAGCAAAAAATATTTTTTCCTGGCAGCAACCCGTCAGCTATTTATATGACGTTTAAATGAGCGCTGAATGTTTCACAAGGTGTGTTTGTTTTTTTCATCTTGCAAATTCAACATGTTTTCGACAGGTTTTATTTAAATCTTGTGTTTTATCAAAACTTGTGGTTTAGCAAAAATGTATGGGAAAACTTGTGTGTTTCGATCTAGGTTTTCAGCCAAAACCGATATTTTCGCGAAAACCGGGTTTTGGGTTTGGTGTGAAAAGGCTATAAAGTCGAACGATTATGCGAATTTCACTTATCACGGTTTGTCGATGTTCAAAAGGGTAGTTATGTGCATTCAAGAGGACACAAGCGTCCACAGGTTTTTCTCAAAATCCACCTCTGTCTACCAACTCCTACTCTCACCTCCACGTGGTGAACATCGGGTGTCTAGTACCTCAGCTGGAGACGGGGTTTAAATCCCCGTGGAAAGCTGTTGGGGACAGCCAACGAGAGAGGGGGGGGAGAAGTGTTCCCACTAAGGCACTTCTCCTTTCATCGAGGCGGCAGCGGACGAATTCTCTAGATGGAATCAACGGTGGCGTCTACAGTTCCAGTTAGGTTGAACTACTTAGTGAACACCTTATATGGGCTACTACGACATATTTGTAGCTCAGGCCTATAAGGAGCGGTTTATCCGGCTCCCTACCCTTAGAGTTATACGAAGGGTCTGGTCCTCCGGGTCGGGGGTTGTGCGTCGGGGTAACTTCCCTACCACGTAAAAAAAAGTTGTTCCGAAACAACAACAAGCCTCGGATATGGATGATTTTAAAGTTGACGACCCCAGCAAACGAAACAAGGACAATGAATTTCGGATCTGCACGTGGAACGTCCTGTCCTTATACAGAACACGTGCAGCCGAACAATAAGTGGAGAACCTGGACAGGCTAAAGGCTGACGTAACAGCCATCCAGGAAGTGCGATGGGATGGAGAGGGCGTACGGAGACTGAAAACGTGTGACATCTACTACGGCGGGTGCTTGAAGGAACAGGGTCAGCGGCTCTTGGGTTGTGGTTTTGTGATAAGGGGAAGACTTAGGCAAGAAGTCTTGGGCTTCCGAAGTGTAAGCGAGCGCCTGGTCACAATCCGCATCAAAGGCAAATTTAAGAACATTTCGCTGATTTGTGTTCACGCCCCCCATGAAAGGAGAGAAGACTCAACCAAAGAAGCATTCTACGATCTCTTGGAGACAACGTATGATATGTGCCCGAAGTACGACGTGAAGATCATTCTTGGTGACTTCAACGCAAGATTCGGAAAGGAGGGCATCTTTGGTTCGATAGTCGGAGGACACAGCCTACACGACGAAACTTCCGGCAACGGACACAGGCTGGCAGACTTTGCGGCGGGGCGAAATGTCATCATCTCAAGCACCTACTTCCCACACCTCAATATACACAAGGGGACTTGGCGGTCGCGTGATCAAGTAACCGTCAACCAAATCGACCACGTTGCGATAGACGCGAGACATGCTTCCAGTATCTTGGACGTCCGAACGTTCCGAGGGGCCAACATTGACTCGGATCACTACCTGGTGGTAGCTAGACTACGTATGCGGATATCCATGACGCGACAACGCAGAGCAGATGCTGTGAAAAGATTCGATGTCGAGAAGCTTAAATCGCAAGAGACTGCCAGAACTTTTGCAGACCACGTAACTCTTAATCTCTCAGGAGGTCCGCTACCAGCATCAAGTGCAGAGGACCAGTGGGAACACTGTCAACAAGCCATTAGAAGTGCCGCCTCTGATGTGCTGGGTTTCACTAGGCGAATACAACGAAACCCCTGGTTCGATGAAGAGTGCCGGCTAGCGCATGCAGCTAAGGACGAGGCCTACCAGGCAATGCTGCAGACTCGAACAAGAGCTGCTGAGAGAGTGGCCCGGGAGCTCTACGGGCTGAAACGAAAAGAGGAACGCCGACTTCTCAGGAGGAAAAAGAGAGAGCACGAGAAGCGGGCGGTAGAGTCTATTGAGGGTTGTAGCGGTAGGGGAGATGTTCGAAAATTTTATCAGAGGGTGAAGCGATCCACCCAAGGATTCAAGGCTAGAACGGAAGCCTGCCGAGATGAGAGTGGGAATATGGTAGTAGACACACAGTCAGTGCTGAGGATCTGGAAAGAACACTTCTCTAGACTGCTTAATGGCGAAGACAGCCAAGATGCCGCTAATAGGCAGAACGCTCCATTCAACTTGGACGATGATGGCCAAGAGTTCCGTCCACCCGACCTAACCGAAGTTCGGCTGGCGATATCCAAACTTAAGTCGTACAAGGCTGCAGGTGCGGATGGCTTACAAGCCGAACTATTTAAATCAGCGGGAGATGAATTGGCTAGGAGCATACACCAGCTCATCTGCAAAATTTGGTCGGAGGAAAGTATGCCCGATGAATGGAACCTCGGTATAGTGTGCCCCATCCATAAAAAGGGAGATGTTCCGAAATGTACCAACTACAGAGGAATTAGTCTCCTAAACGTCGCTTATAAAATCTTGTCGGCCATCCTGTGTGACCGCTTAAAACCTTTTGTCAACGATCTGATCGGCCCTTATCAGTGCGGTTTTAGGCCAGGCAAGTCAACCGTCGATCAAATGTTCACACTCCGACAGATTTTAGAAAAATCCCGGGAATTCCAGATCGATACACACCACCTTTTTATCGATTTTAAAGTCGCGTATGATAGCGTGAAAAGGGACGAATTATACAGAGCCATGTCGAGTCTCGGCATCCCTGCCAAACTCGTCCGCTTGTGCAGGATGACGATGGAGAAATCTCGCTGCTCCGTCAAAATTGGTAAGAACACCACCGATTCCTTTGATGTTGAGAAAGGATTGAGGCAAGGCGACGCGTTATCATGCAACCTATTCAACATCGTTCTTGAAGCCATTGTACGCAACGCACATGTCAACACCAGCGGTACAATCTATCAAAAGTCCGTTCAATTGCTTGCATATGCGGATGACATAGACATTGTCGGCAGAACGAAGCGAGCTGTGGCAGGGGCATTTGCGAGCATTGAATCGGAGGCGGCTAGAATGGGATTGGCGGTTAATGAGGACAAGACGAAGTATATGCTGTCATCGAGAGAGGAATCTCAACATCGTCGACTCGGGCAAAATATCACGATGGACAGATATAACTTCGAAGTTGTCAAGGACTTTGTCTACCTGGGCTCCACTATTACATCGCAGAATGACATCAGTGCAGAGATCAAGCGAAGAATTACTCTTGCCAACCGCTGTTTCTTCGGTCTAAGAAGGCATTTAAGTAGTAAGGCCCTCTCTCAAAGAACCAAGGAGACTTTATACAAAACCCTAATCATCCCGGTCCTGCTTTATGGGTCAGAAGCATGGACACTGAAGGATTCGGATAAAAATCTGCTAGGGTGCTTTGAGAGGAAGATTCTTCGTGTGATTTTCGGTCCGGTGTGTATCGAAGGAGTATGGAGGAGAAGATTCAACGACGAGCTATACGGGCTATACAGCGACGTTGACCTGGTCAAAAAGCTGAAAATACAGCGGCTTAGATGGCTGGGGCACGTGGAGCGTATGGACAGCAACGCACCTGCCCGACGAGTCTTCGAATCCAACCCCGATGGGGTACGCAGCAGAGGAAGAACCCGTAACAGGTGGCGCAATCAAGTGAATTACGACATCAAAGCACTCGGTGTGCGCAACTGGAAGCGGCTAGCTAGGGACAGAGCTGGCTGGAGGGGCTTGTTAGTTGAGGCCGAAGCCCATCCTGGGCTGTGAGCGCCATCAAAAGTAAAGTAAGTAACCGATCAATTTCACGTAGAAGTTAGGATGCTCTATACTGCGTCGCGCTCTCTTGTGTTCCAGCAAAAAATATTTTTTCCTGGCAGCAACCCGTCAGCTATTTATATGACGTTTAAATGAGCGCTGAATGTTTCACAAGGTGTGTTTGTTTTTTTCATCTTGCAAATTCAACATGTTTTCGACAGGTTTTATTTAAATCTTGTGTTTTATCAAAACTTGTGGTTTAGCAAAAATGTATGGGAAAACTTGTGTGTTTCGATCTAGGTTTTCAGCCAAAACCGATATTTTCGCGAAAACCGGGTTTTGGGTTTGGTGTGAAAAGGCTATAAAGTCGAACGATTATGCGAATTTCACTTATCACGGTATTGTCGTTAGCGAACTTGCAGATTCGCTAAAGAAATCAATGCTGCCAACAGTTTTCATTTGAATTTACACATGTTAAACGCCAAATAGCTAGACTTTTTATTTCTATTTGTGAATTATTGTGATTATTTGTTTGTTAAAAAGGAAAATAATATTCGAATGGAGCATCACTCACATATTAATTTTGTATGAAATGGCTGGCTAAACTTTCCAATAAATTTAAAATAATTTTATTATTCGGTACTACTTGTATAATGTGTGTGTACAGTGAAGATTACAAAATAAAATTTCTTGTCCTGAAATGTTTCCTAAACGATGTGGTTAATTAGTGTGGTTTTAGTTTCAGCTCCAAGATTATTTGCATTTTGCAATTGT
Source organism: Melangyna quadrimaculata (assembly GCA_949320155.1). NCBI lineage: Eukaryota > Metazoa > Arthropoda > Insecta > Diptera > Syrphidae > Melangyna > Melangyna quadrimaculata. The sequence goes on along the minus strand of OX439483.1, from coordinate 200,596,773 downwards.
TTGACCAATTTCATTATCTATGCCGGTTCATATTTCTTCTTTTTCTAAGTTTATGTTCTATATTCACATATACATAGCAAGGACGCATTTGTATTTTTTTTTAATTGGAAAAATAACATTTCCACGTTCATGTTCATTATTCTTACAAAATAAGTGAGTGATTCTGTGTCCCTTCCTCAAATTTTTTTTTTTTTTTTCAAGTTGCCATACCCTCCCGATCCACATGAGAGGACGTGACATTCTTGGAAGACGACTCAATTCACTTTTATACGGACGGTTCAAAAACCGATGATGGGGTTGGTGGAGGCGTGTACTCAGAAAGATTAAATTTAAGTCTCGCATTTCGTCTTCCAGACCATTGTAGCGTGTTTCAGGCGGAACTTTTGGCTATAAAAGAATTTTTATCTTGGCTAAAGGAAAACGTGATATTGACTTCTGATATCCGCATCTTCTCAGACAGCCAAGCTGCCATAAAATCTCTCGACTGTGTCTCTACAAACTCTAAAACAGCCCTTAACTGTCGATCATCTCTTATAGAGATGGCGCAGCAGTTCCAAATTCTCCTTTGTTGGGTGCCGGACCATAGGGACATTCCGGGTAATTGTAAAGCTGATGAACTCGCCAAAGTTAGAACAAGACTACCTATTTTACCTGAAAAGGTAGACACCGGTATGCCTATAGCTACATGCAGATGCTTTAAGGAGAACAAACCTTAGGTGGGACAACGTAACCACTTGCTTGGCGACAAAACAGATCTGGCCTACGCTAGATGTGAGGCGCTCTAAGTGTTTGATATCTTTGAACAGATTGCATATCAGCTCCGTAATTGGTGTCATAACCGGGCACTGTCTTATAGGCAAGCACGCAAAGCGGCTTGGAGTTTTCGCAAACGATTTTTGTAGGAGCTGTATGGATGAAGAGGAGGAAGAATCTGTTTCTCATCTTCTCTGCACATGCCCTGCCCTATCTAAAAGACGTAGGCTCCATCTCGGAGACTTCTTCTTCAATGATCCTAGTGATCTGACAAACATAGACATAAGTAGTCTCGCACGCTTCATTAGAAGCTCCAACTGGTTTTAACGAGCAGGGAGAAAATCTCTCTAGATTCACGTGGTATCACAACGGACCAACTTATGGTCTAAGTGTGTCAGTCCCTTGCTGGCAGCCACTTCAACCTTACCTAACCTAACCTCAAATCAAATGACTTTTTGCAAGTTAAGGAAAATGAGATCTCAAATTTATCTTCGAACAGACGGACGTGAGCAGGCGAGCTAACATTTTTGTTTGCTCAGTATTTTTACAGTGAAACCTTTGAGATCCTGAACTTGCCTTACAAATCGACCATTTATTCGACGCGGAGGACCTACAAATTTGGAAATCGACTGCCATTTGTTTTAAAATACATATCAATGTATTTATTTTTAATTTTTGCCTAAAATAAACAATAACAAATAATTAAAAGACCTTTAACTTTTAATTCGATACTGTTATCACATAGAATTTTAGTTCGATAAGTTTTGACTCTTTTAGCAAAGAGATTAGTGATAGTTCGCTATTTGTAATACAGTGATAATCAAATTCGCTAAAGTTATGACATTTGAAGCGAACTTAATTTTAGCGAATCGCTATTCTTAATACGAAAATAGCGAATTCGCAAAGTTTTAAGTTCGATTCGCTATTCATAATGAGGGTCTAAATGGGGCTAAACGTATTCTGGTGCCATCACCCATTCTAACGGTATCTAAAATCTAACCCTACCATGCCTACCTTTATAGTTAAGCATAACTCGAACTAGTTCGCATAGAGGTACAATATTTATGTAAGTTTGGAAAATCACAATATCAACAACAAAACAAAATTCGACATAATTTTGAATAAATAAATATCATTTGCATATACCATAATATTCCTCAAACTTATTTTTATTGAAAGCAAATATAGACACCTTTATTCTGTCTGAACTGAATTTAAAAAGAAACCCATGATATCATTTTCGGGCATTACAATAAATCTTTGTTTTTTTTTCGTACCTGGTGGCATAAATCTTCTGCTACCCACTGGAGCTTCAGCATAAGGTAGACCAAGATATTGGTCGACATCCCTTAATCCAGTTTGTGGATGCATACTTCTTACGATCCCCTTCAGTCTGCCCTGTTTTAGTATAATCTCCTTTGTATACATAAGCTTTTCTGGTGATTGTCTGCGAGGTGGTGCTGGATATGGATATGAACTGCCATATTTGGTCATGGGCGAATCATTCAAAATGCCATCGTCTTCCCCATCACCGTTAATCTTAATGCTATGTTGAGAAGTTAATGGAATTCCCTCCTCTTTTGCATTGAATTTGTGTCTGCGAAGATGTCCATCTGCATCTCCAGCAGAAGCATTGTCTGTATCTCTTAAATGCCTGGGTAAATTACTTCTTGCAATTTGCTGGAAATCTCCTTCTCGATCAAAGGATATTTTTGGAGTTGCTGAAGATTTAGTGGTGACTTTAACATCCGTTTCTGACATCGACGACGTCTGAATGCTTTTAGTATTCCAGATATTTTCGTCGATATGCACGGAATTTTTGTCAGCTGAAATCTCATTTTCATTGAATTCAAACGAACTTAGCAGAGCAACTGACGATTGCTTTGGGCTGTAAGTGCACCAAAGAAGCAAAATAACCATTCGGGGAACCATATTTAAAAAAAAAAACAACAAAAAGTGATGCTTTCACTTTTCTATAATTTATAATTTTTTTTTTTTTTTTGTCAAAAAAAAAACACGAAGTTGTTTTTATTTTGGTAAAAGATACAACAAAATGTTGTTGTATCCAAAAGGAATGTCACAAAAATACACTGACACTTAGCATAAATCACACATATGTGTGGCATAAACAATATTATTAACTAGTTGATGAGCTCACAGCTCACACACAAAACACTAATACTAAATTTTTTATTTCTCAAACAAAAAAAAAACTCGAAACAAAATCACTTCTATTTCGGTAGAAAATTATAACGCATATGAAACACACAATATTCTGCTCTGAGTGCAAGAATGGTGCAATCCTATTTCTATCTTTCAATTTCAGTTCGTCGTAGGCACAAACTTTTGAGGTGTAGGTTAGTGAACTTTTTACATTAATGTTGCATCGGCAATGTATGTTGTATGTTATGAAAAAATATTGTTCACTCGCTTATTATGAAAAAGCAGAATGGGGGGCCGAAAACGCACATTATACATTTATACGACTTTGGCACAGCTGCACTCAAAAAATGTACGTCAAGAACGCGAGCGCGTTGCATTAAAAATAAATCGCGTAAGCGTAAAAGTATATACTGCGCGTGGTGGTTTATTTTTGTACCTCATTAGACAAAATATCTACGTAAACTTTGAACGACACAGGAGGAATTAAAATAACTTTAAACCTTTAAGTAAGAGTGGAGAAGATTTATTTACATTTTCGTAAAAATAAACACTTCAACTTTTGATCTCTTAGTGAAAAGAAAGTCATAAATATTCTTTAGAAAACGACGGATTTGATGCTTCGCAGTTCCGATTTCTACCGCGCCGCGCCGATACAATCTCAAAAAATATAAATTGCACAGTGATTGTATTGACGTAGAAGTTTTGTATATTTTTAAATAAGTATAAGGTAAGCACGGTCGTCTTTACTGATCGAGATACATTTTCGAACTGTTTGGTTCTTGGTATTTGTTCTTGTTCTGTCGGCGGCGGCGTCGTCGTCGTAGGACAATGATGTAGGCCGCGTAAACACAAAAAGTCGAATCTATTTCGTCATTTGGTTTTGGTATACAAAATGTTGACAAATATAATTAAGTGTAACGTAAGGAATTTGAGAGAAAGTGTAAACATCATGGACAGCTGATCTTACACATTACACTGAAAAAGATAAATGTTTTTGTGTTAAATTTCGTCGGTTGTCAACTTTACAAAAAAAAAATATGAAATTAATGAACGAAATTATTAAAAATGCCATTTATCAAATTAACCATAAGTATCTCGGCTCAAATTTTCGTTGATGGGTGGCCATCCTTTTCATTAGTTGTTTTGGGTGACTGGTGGTGTGTCCTACTAGCTCTTTTGCATTAGGTTCTTCTCCAAGAGGAAGATGCTCGTTGTTATAATGTCCCATTATCTACTGGTCGAAATGTAGTCTGGTGAGGATCCTTAGTAACTTTCTCTTGAACATTTGAAGTTCCTTCATGGCCGTCTTCCAGATGGAAAACCAGACTGTAAAAGAATAGCCGATAATTGACCGTAGAAGATGAGTATCTTCATCTTCTAGTTTAGTCCGTCTCTGCGTCTCCTCAGTGGGTGAAGTGAATGTAATCAGTAAAGATTATGGATATGCTGTCGAATGCTTACTCGACATCTAAAACTCATCCTACTCTGACACGAGGGAACTTCAGTAGCGGAGGCAGCATCGAGTCCTTTTCCCGAAAGTCATACTCCGAAGTCAAACTTTACTTTACTTACTTTAGATGGCGCTCACAGCCCAGGATGGGCTTCGGCCTCAACTAACAAGCCCCTCCAGCCAGCTCTATCCCTAGCTAGCCGCTTCCAGTTACGCACACCAAGTTGTTTGACGTCGTCGTCCTCCACTTGTGTGTGCCACCTGTTACGGGTTCTTCCTCTGCTGTGTACACCATCGGGGTTGGATTAGAAGACTCGTCGGGCAGGTGCGTTGCTGTCCATACGCTTCACGTGCCCCAGCCATCTCAACCGCTGTATTTTCAGCTTTTTTGACCAGGTCAACGTCGCTGTATAGCCCGTATAGCTGGTCGCTGAATCTTCTCCTCCACCCCCTACACCGGACCGAAAATCACACGAAGTCAAACTCCTTCCAGTATTTTACTAAAATGTTGTTCAGAAGCAAAATGGGCCTTCAATTTAACATCAAATTGCAAGCGCTTTTCTTCAGAATGGCCGAGATCTTTGCTTTTCTAACCTTTTGGGGGGAAGTAACAGTTGATGTTGTAGTTGTGATTGGCAAAAAAAATCATCACTGCATGTGGCAGCCTTTTTAGAATTTAGAGACTTCATTTTGTCTGGATGACTTTTTCAGGTTTGAATTTCCGAGCATATCTACTACTTCCTCTAGATTGCGTGTGCTATCAGTTGGGTTATTTCCTAGGTTTAGTTTGGTTAGGTTAGTGGGCTGACAGTTCACACTCAATGTATGTCAACGATCAATGTAGATCCATTGTGACACTCTAGGGCCTAGGGATTTGATCCCCATAGAAAGAAACCTTTGATAAATCCTCAAGGGTGCTTTGATGAAGTTATTAAAGATGTTCTATTGGCACATAATCACCAGGATGAGGAGAGATTAACGCAACATTGTCTTTTAAGGCCGTGATCCTTTCCTTTACCCCAGCTGGTTAATCATCCCTCCACCAGGCCCGTAGGAGCATTTGGCTCCATCACGCAACGTCTGGTGGATGACTTTGATAGATCCGTGGTTATGGTGCCTGTTTTGGTTTGTCAAATTAGCTGAATAAGCCAATGGGGCTGTCCCTTTCCTAAAGAGGATCTTACCAATCTTAGGGAGAGGCTGCCCCATAAACGCAGTCACTCTGGGTGTTCACCGACGGAGTGACAATAGCTGTTCTCAGTTTGTTGCCACGAAACAAGTGCGTTTCTCAGTCGTTTTCGTTCTATCATTGTCGTCATTTGTATGTCTTTAGGCTGTGGTTTGAGAGGCGAGTTCCAACCTGCCTGTTGGCCGCTGGTTGATAGGGTTTAAGAATTTTCAAGTCATTTGGCAGCATTGATACATTTTATCAAATTTCAGCTATGAGAATGTCAGAGAGTTCCTCCAAGTCGTTAAAGAAGTGTCTCCCACCTCTGCATAGTGGCTAAAACAGATGTGCAGCAAGTCTGCACGCATCATGCATGCAGAGCTGCACACGAAACACATGTTCATAGTTTCTGACATTCATGATGCATAGTTATGTCAAACAAATACATGAAAGCACAGCGTTGGAACGAGATTTTCTTTGTCGGACGATGGCAGGATGGCAACGCCGGCTTCATAGATTCTTAAAAAAAATCACCAACAAAAACAATTTTTATGAAAGAATGGCAGGTGATGTCAAAATGAGTAATGCCAAATACCAGTTCTTTAAGATTTTTTCTTTGCTGTTATGGCTGCAATGATGCTGCGCAGCAAATTTATGGCTAAAACAGATGTGCAGCGAGTCTGCATGCAGAGCTGCACACGAAACACATGTGCATAGTTTCTGACATTCATGATGCATAGTTATGTCAAACAAAAAAATGAAAGCACAGCGTTGCCGATGTCAGACAATAGTGTTGGAACGAGATTTTCTTCGTTGGACGATGGCAACGCCGGCTTCATGGATTCTTAAACAAAAATCACCAACACAAACAAATTTTTTGAAAGAATGGCAGGTGATGTCAATATGAGTATGCCAAATACCAATTATTTAATATTTTTTTCTTTGCTGTTGTGGCTGCAATGATGCTGCGCAGCAAATTTAGAAATAGAAATATCGTGCTGCATGCAGACTTTGAGTGAATCTGCTCCCATAAGAACCTGTGTAAATTATTTTTGCTGCATGAAAAATGCTGTACATCTGTTTAGCACATTAGAAATAGAGATATCGTGCAGCGCTGCGCTGCATGCAGCTCTCGAGTGAATCTGCTCACATAAGAACCTGTGTAATTTAATTTCGCTGCATGGAAAGCGCTGCACATCTGTTTAGCACATAAGTCATCCATACTGAGTTTAATTTTTTTCTTGTGGTAACCCAGCTGGTTTTGACTGGCCAGCCGGCGGTGATGCTCAGCTCACGAGAAGACATACACTCCGCTCCACTTGAAAAGAAACAAACTGTTTTTTTACTATCTTAGCGTGTAGCGCTTTGGTAAATTTATAAATTCACCTTTTGCTTTTAGTGCCTAAAAGAGGGATGTATTGCGTATAAAACTGCAGCGACAGAATAATTCAGGAAAATATCATTAGGTGATTATATATATTACCACCTTTATTTGAAATAACCTGAAAAACCCTGTTGGAGACTGAATAATGCAGTTATTTTATATTATTTAAAGAAATTGCACTTCATGCTTCTTTGACCGCAGCAGTAAGTGATTCTCTGTCCTCATATTGTCGGTCAGAATCGTAAACTCTATGAACCATTTATCCCAATACGTTTTCAATAATATTCATGTCCGGAGAATACGGTGGCCATTGAAGTAAGGTAACATTTTACTCGGATATCACACTGTTAATGATCCTTGCGTTGAAGAAAGGCACGTTGTCTTGTTGAAATGTCCATGGTATTTGTCCAAAGACATCGGTTAAGTTAGGAAAAGCTTCTTGCAATATTTCCTTGTAGGAGTTTGCCGTCATTTTCAATTTGGGAAACTCCAGATCAATTGTTCCAAACCAGAAAATCGTACCCAAAGCCATTACACCGCCTTCTCGACTATGGTGGTATTATATTGTGTCTTTGTATTGGATTTAACGGTGGTTTTTTCTTCAATTTTAGGTGCTTTAAATGTTGTGACCCACGAATAGCACGTCTAATAGTGTTAAGACTCGCTGTAATACCACTCTTCGCCTTGATTTTAGCAGTAGAGTCGCTTGAATTTGAAGCCAGTCTAATTATCTTTCTTCGGTCTGCTTCTGTCTTGGCTCTTTATTACCTACCTTACACATTTTTTCCATATTTTCACACTTCAACTTATTCTTTTTGGCAATTGTGGGTTTAATGGTTTTCCGCGGCCCATCTTTTCTTTGATAAAACAATTATTATTTTTAATCTACAAATCCATTATAAGAACAATATTCTTTCTTCTTACCGTAATCTATAGAGACAAAACGCACACTGTTTCTATTCAAGTGGCGCAAAAAAATACAGTGTATTTAATGAAGTAATTAGAAAAGTGGTAAAATATAACCTAATGGTATTTTCCTGAATTATTCTGTCCCTGCAGTTTTATTTGCAATAGATCCCTCTTTTAGGAACTAAAATCAAAAGGTGAATTTATAAATTTACCAAAACGCTACACGCTCTGGTAGTAAAAAAAAGTTTGTTTCTATTCAAGTGGAGCGGAGTGTATAGAGAGTTTTTGCTCAGTTGTTTGTTGTAGCTAAAACTATACTTTCGATTACATATTTAAGGGTACAGGGTGGGGGGACCTGAATTGTTGAGTCTGCTTGATTGAGATCAAGTGTTGATCCTATTCTTGTCAGTTTGTCCGCACTTTCATTACCTGGGGCATCACTGTGATCAGGAATCCAACACACCTTTATGTTGTGCTGCGTACCACAAAACCTTAGAGCTCTTCACGGCAAAAAGTTAGCCGCTTGGCTATTAATGAAAAAGATGATATAAACTTGTGGTATTGCCATCATTGAGATTTGTCTATCATCTTTCGTCACTACCAATGCCTCAGCTTGGAAGAGACTGCTGTAATGATAGGAAGTCTGAATGAGCTGGCTAGGCCAAGGGCTTCGAAAAGAATCCTTCATCAGCACTATTATCCATCTTGGAACCGTCGGTATATTGCTATCATCGATTCGCAGGTTGATGGCTCTTTGATTTGCCAAACCTCTCTACTAGGAAAAGAGGTCGTGAACGGCTTCCACCATCTTGGAAAAACGACTTCTATTGATAATTTGCGTTTTTCTCACTTCCTGTGCTTTTTTATGAAAAAAATATTATACCAATACATTTTTGTTTTTATTTTCTTTATTATTTTTCTGGTGTAAATAACTCAAAAGTTATTAATGAAAAACGAGTTCGAAATTAGGCCTTACGGGCTTAGTCTTAAATACTTTTTTGAAGATAATACAGTGTGATTTGTATAAGGTGTTACAAAAGGCTAGGGCGTGTAGGTTGAGTTAAGATAAGAAAAAAGTCGTACAGGGAGGGGGGTCTATTTCCACCCGTTAGGCAGAAAGGGCAATTTTCTAACAAAATTACTTAAAATATAAAAAAACATTTTTAAAAATCAACGGCAACACTCAAAACATCATGTTATAGCTTTTTTGAAAGCTAAAAACCTATTTTTAAATTAAATTTTTTAATCAAGTTGTTTGAGCATACGGTTTTTGAGAAAATAGTTTTCAAACTCAAAATTTAAAAAAAAAACTCAATTTTTTTTTATCCTTTCTAATATGGCGGACCCCCCACAATGCCAAAAATCTCGCAAATCGAGATGTATGATAAGAACCAACCCCTCTTCAAAACTGCATTCAAACTTTTCAGACGTCAAAACTTTTTTCAGATTGCCCTTATTTGACTCCTCGTTGCCTGTACTAACATGCCATTCTTTGTACCTTTTACCAGGATTTTAAGGTTGGTAACTTCGTCCAATGTAACCATATGTAAGTACAGGTCTTACTATGGACGTCAACATCCACTTGATAGTTTTTGGACTTGGGACCCCAGGTTTTACCAAATAGGTACCCTGTTAGAGGTGTGGAATGGCTTTATTAGTTCTTTCTTTAATGTTGAGACTTCAGTTCGAGATACACTAAGTGATCTGATAACTTAAAAGGTATCACTCGATTACACCCAATATTTGATGAACTGCGAGTTCTGTAAAAGATATGCAAAAAACTACGAGAACCACATTTCTCTTGGTGGGAAAAGATTAATAAAAAGCATTATCTGATGGTCTTGGTTGGGTTGCAAAGCCTTTTGTCTTATTAGAAACAATTTCTTGTTTTTGTTCTTGATATTAAAAATGCATTGAAAAATCAAAAAAGTTCTATCTACTTTACCTTTGCGGTATTTATTTCAACGAAATAAATTAGCTTTAAGAAAAAAATACACTTTAATAAAAATAGATCAGTTTTATAAATAGAACCCTAATGACGTCGCCACCCGCTTTAGCAGAGCAAAAAAAACAAGTTTCTTGAAGGACGGTTGCGTTTGTTGATAAACATTGGATTTTTAAGTTTTTATAGCTCTTCTGATGCGATGATGTTTTTCCCTTTTAGTTCACAGCCACGAAGTCCATTTATCAAAAGAGTGTCGTTAATATTATCCGGGAAGCAATTCGTCTTCTATTAATAAACTTAAGTTGTGTGTAATTCTACAGTATAGATGATGATGATTTTTTACTCGCATTGATATGGTACATATGAATGTGTGTATGTACTTGAATAATATGTATCGGAAGTATGTAGCAGATTATGTAGTTGAATTAATTACATTTTGCAATATGGATTAATGTATGTCCGACGCCAAAGGATTCTCTATGTGTTTAGAAATATTCAATGGTCTTTAAATAGATGTTGAAAGTAATTTTAGGATATATAATTATTCTAAAATGTTTCAAATTTATAATTAAAATAGCAACGAATCTTTTAATGTTGAAATGTTAAACTTAAAAAAAAAATACACCCAATAAACTGTTTCTGAAAATTTTGAATGGTATAATGCAGATAAGGTCATTTAGATCATTAAAGATCATTTAAACAATTAAGTCAATTTATGGGGAATATCTGGTGTAAGCGTGGAGAGCTAGTAAACTCTTATACTCTGTTCATTTTATATTTTCAGTACAGGGAAGATAGGTGGTTTGCCTTTCAACCTTACTTTTATGGATTTCAATAAGCTATCTCTTTTTTTATAAAGCTTTTCCATTTGTTATGGTTGCCGTATCGAGCATTGTAATTGTAAATTGGCATATTTCTCTCTTCTCTCTCATTCAAATGTCGGTAGGGCTACCAACTGCTAATTTATATTTCATAAACAGAAAAATGTAGATCGTAAACTAAATCTAAAAAAAATTAAATTAAATGCAAATAAAAATAAATCTATCTTTTTCCACACCACATAATGTTTAAATAAATCGCAGAAAAAAAGTATAAATAAATTACAGAATAAAAAATAAATTGAAATAAAAAAAAACATTTTACCACTCCGACGAGTAGTTGTTGCTGCTACTGTCTTTATTTAAGTAATAACTAAATTTTCCATTGCTCTTTTAGTAAAAACATCCATTTCCCACATCTTTGGCTCAATCACCTTCTCAACGTGTTGGACACACCGTCAACCTTCCTGTTTTTAGAAGATCTTTTACTTCTGCCTGTTTAAAAGACCACGAATCCTTTTATTAAGTTCAAAAACTATTTGGCAAATTCAAAATTGCAATTCATTAATCAACCGAACTCCATCAAAAACTTGCTGAAGTAGTAATTCTTCTTAAAAAGAAATACCCAACAAATATTTTATAGCAGCATTTTAATCGTTTTCCAGAAAAAAATAAAACGAAAAGATGTAAACAGAAAAACACAAAATGTAATAGATATGCTCTCAAAAGCTTTTAGACAGCTTCAATTCTGAAAGCTTCATAGCAAAATCATGGTGGAATGTACGAGGGTTTATGGAATATTACAAAAACAATTTCAATGGAAGTCAGGAGTTCTGTTTTTTATTTGACAGGCAATTATTTCTTAAGTTGAGTGCCATGCAAACACAAGCCGGCACCTGTGTGTTTGACAAAGCTTCCCATAAGGCCTGTACTGAAAATATGAACTGAACAGAGTATAGAACCCAACTTCTTTCTGATTTCAATCTACACACCCTTGCTTTTTTTAGACTTTATGCGCTTGTATGTTTTAAATAATAGGTTATTAAATAAACCACTTAGGGCTAATTTTTTCACACTCCATCAAACTTAAAGTCCTCACTAAAAAAAAGGAAATTTAAGATTTGTTTACGTTCGACCGAACGAACTATGGGACTATGGCTAAAGTGCTTGAAATTATTCGACCAGACTTAGAGTACTCTCTTCAAATGTTACGAAATTGTATATACATACCTACCCAAACACAGCATTTTTAATCGAATTTGCATGCTTTTAGATCACAATATATTCTTCAAATCGCTCACTTGCTGAGAACATTATGTTTTATGCACTTGTCCAATGCAAATTTCTATTAGTGTTTTCGCTGGTGTAAGTATCTCCTCCGTATCCATGCATTTTATTGCAAAAGTTACGCGTTCCATTGCTAAAAATCGGTCGAGATTCATTCGGATGGCCCAAACTAATTTTGAAATGAATACAGCTAGCGAGGTGTACTTTAAATTTGCCCGATTTCCGAAAACGATTGGAGCTATTTCCAAAATCACTTCACTTCGGCTCTAATGAAAACGTAGTTTAAGAGGCTATTTACTTGTTACTTCTACGCAAGATGCAGCACCTCTGAAAAAGAATATATGAAGGTCCAAATACACTGGATTATAACCCAGACTTCTCTCCGGTGTGATATTCCAACGCAGTAAAGCTAGCTTTAGACTTTCAGTGTTATCGTCGGTGTACGTTGTTCGCTGTTGTTTGTACGCGGAACTTAGAAAATGTAAATGACTAAACCGAACACCGAACTAAGAACGAATGAAGAACGTGCAAATTCAAATAAGGTCAGAAATTTCGGTGTTCGTTGTAACCCGAACAACTTGTGTTTAAATGCGAAAACTGTTTAAATGAACATTGTTTTGGAGTGTCGTGTTACTTGTAGAGACATTTTCTAAGTTTTTTAAATACTGAATGGCACAAGAAGCCTAGTATAACAAACATAATAAACAATTTTGTAAATAGAGTTTAACTTTCTAATGTAAATGCTTTCTTCGTTGTTGAGAGAAGAACGAACACCGAACAACGGACACCGAATGAAGAACGAAAGTCTAAAGCCAGCTTAACTATTTCGTTACACCTTGCATCATCATGCGTTGTTTTTATAGGTAATAAGGAGACTTTTCAAAATCGATTAAGAGTAGGTAGATTGGAAACTTCAATACTCGACGCTTAAGGTTCTCTCAAACCGACGCGAAACAATCGTTTTTGAAAACGTTTTTCCACAGCAGATTTGGCGTACGAAAATGAACCAAAAAAAAATTATATGAGTCGAAAGGTGTATTAAGGCTGTAAGGTGGGAGGGGCAATTTTCTACAAAATTGACTTAAAACAGACTTAAAATTGACTTCAAAAATGTAAGAATTTTTTCCGCATGTTTTTCCTATTTTAACTGGTTGCTGAAATAATAATTTAGCCGAATTTGTCTTATTTTTATGAAAAAGCTGGTGCATTTACTTTTTAATATCTTAAAAAGTAAAAGTCCTAGAACCATCCGGTTTTCAGTTTTTGAATACAAATTGATAAGGGCATTGAATTTTGGAAACGAAAATAGTACTTAACTACGTGAAATTTTGCGAAAAAAATATTTTCTACCATTAATATTTCAAAAACTATTCATTGAAAGAACTTTAATTAAAAAGGAAATGAAAGAAGGAACTTCTGGCCTTTCATTAAAATATAACAGGGCATTGTACATGTAACCGCTGTTTTTAATTTTTTTTCTGTTTTAAGTCAATTTTTTAGAAAATTGCCCCTCCCACCTTACAGCCGACACCAGGGACTGCCAGACTTGCATTTCTTTTATCAGCCTTGATACACCTTTCGACTCATATAATTTTTGTTTGGTTCATTTTCGTACGCCAAATCTGCTCTGGGCTCTTAGACTAGCTGGTTCTGCATCGGGTTTATATTGGAAATCGCATCGCTTCAGTGTGGCTGCTTTCCCTTAATGCCGTAGAAAATATTTTGAGAGATAAAAATTTCGCATCCTCATCGAATGTTTCGCGTTGGATTCGGAGAGTTCTCCAGAACTAACACGACCCGTTCGTCGATTTGGGAGACAACGTTTTTTATATCGTCGAGTCCATTTGGGAAACCGCATCGCTTCAGTGTCATTTCTTCAGTGTGTGTGCGCGCGTTTATCAGCACGTTAATTTTGAAAGGCGAAAGTACCGTTGTCGTACCGAATGGTTCGCTTTGATTTGGAAAAGCCTAAATGATAAGGTTTGATTCTTACTTACCAGCTTGTGTAATTGAGAATTAAACCTGCCTGTTAAAGAACTGAGTCGAGATGTTCTTTAATCTAACATATATCCATAATTATTAAATCTCTGAAATTATTTTGCTCACTTGCGCAAGTTTTCGCAGCTATCACCTGATTCCACTTACCAAAAAATTCATTGTCCTTGTTTCGTTTGATGGGGTCGTCAACTTTAAAATCATCCATATCCGAGGCTTGTTGTTGTTTCGGAACAACTTTTTTTACGTGGTAGGGAAGTTACCCCGACGCACAACCCCCGACCCGGAGGACCAGACCCTTCGTATAACTCCAAGGGTAGGGAGCCGGATAAACCGCTCCTTATAGGCCTGAGCTACAAATATGTCGTAGTAGCCCCTATAAGGTGTTCACTAAGTAGTTCAACCTAACTGGAACTGTAGACGCCACCGTTGATTCCATCTAGAGAATTCGTCCGCTGCCGCCTCGATGAAAGGAGAAGTGCCTTCGTGGGAACACTCCCCCCCCCCCTCTCTCGTTGGCTATCCCCAACAGCTTTCCACGGGGATTTAAACCCCGTCTCCAGCTGAGGTACTAGACACCCGATGTTCACCACGTGGAGGTGAGAGTAGGAGTTGGTAGACAGAGGTGGGTTTTGAGAAAAACCTGTGGACGCTTGTGTCCTCTTGAATGCACATAACTACCCTTTTGAACATCGATTTTCTCTATATAGCTCTGCAAATTTAACTCAAAAATTCCATGGAAATTAAAGAAACCTTAATGCTGACACTTCAAAATGCTTAAAGGTTAGACCGCACATAGCTGCAGCGGAAATACACTTCACGACGCGTCAAAATATTATTTATATTAAATTGTATGAGCTTTATCGCACTAAGCAACTGAACTTCATAAAATTTCATGCAAAGTAGTGTGAATCGCAGTTCCGCTGCAGTGCAGTTCCGCCTAGTGCGGTCTAACCTTAAGGGTATTCACATAATAGTACCTGTCTTACAAATAATCGTTAATAAAAAGTATAAGAAAGGCTGTACGCTATTAAAGAGCTCGTGACCAACGGATCTGTCCTATTCATTTATCTGATTAAAAGTTAAAGCTTAAAGGTTAATGTCTATTGTCTATTCCTAGGGCTGGCCACGAAACGAGACTCGGCGAGACTTTTCAGTCTCGTCTCGGTCTCG
Source organism: Melangyna quadrimaculata (assembly GCA_949320155.1). NCBI lineage: Eukaryota > Metazoa > Arthropoda > Insecta > Diptera > Syrphidae > Melangyna > Melangyna quadrimaculata. The sequence continues at coordinate 200,581,728 of OX439483.1, read as the reverse complement.
TGTCGGTCTCGTATAATTAAGTCTCGTCCCGGTCTCGTCTCCGAAAAATACGATTTCCGGACAACTTGTTGATTATTTGAAACAACTCTCTGTAAAATTCGGTCCAAATATCTCGTGTCGGTCTCGTCTCGAATGCTTAAAAGCAGTGTTGCCAAGTCGAAATTCCAAATAAAGTCAAATCTGACTTGTTGACTTTGTCTCTTCCAAATCAAGTAAAAAAAAAGTCAAATATTAAAACACCAAATATTAATGATAACATAAATACATTTTATTAATTATAAACAAGACATAAAGTATTTCAACTTAAATTCAACGAGTTAATTAAAATAAATTATATTTCATAAATTATTATTAGCCGTGTTTTTTGAGAGAGTTAATAGCAACTCAGCAGAATTTCTACACGCAAAACAATAACAAAACAAATTATTTAAGAGAGTTTTGTAAAACTTTTACTGAGTTGCTAGTCACTTTTTGACAAAACACGGCTATTATTTATAAAAATAGGAACATAGGTACTAAAGTTAAGGTACATAAAGTTAAAGATCTTCAAAATCTGAGCTATCATATTCAATTTCATTGGTTATATTATCTATATTTTTGTATATAGCATATGTTCCAACTTTTTTTTTTTACTACTGCAGGAAAGTTATTGCAACAGTTTTTATTGCGCAAATGATTTCTTATCGTCAAAAGAGAATTAGTTAACAACAGCTGCATTCTGTTTCTTTGTTTCGTTTTGATCAAATTTAATTGACTAAAAATTCTTTCTACTTTTGCATTAGAAATTGGTAAAACCAATATTTATAAAGAAAACTTCGCCAACTCTTTAAATGGATTTTCTCCACTGGCATCATTGTACGAATAAACTTCGCACCAGAAAGGCACTGTTCTTTTATGTTTTCCCATTTTATGAAACAAAGATTGCTCCACTGGCTTAAAATCTTTTCTTTTGAATCAGGCTCAACCTTCATCCCTTCCAGAACTGGAAGAAATGAGCTTTTGTTTTAGGGAAAGTCATGTGTGTCGACAGAAAGCATGCTGATCTGTTTGAGAATTTTTAGATTTTTTGGCACTCTCTGCTGTCATTCTCTTATTAGTTTAATAATAAAACTTTTGCAGTTTTTTCTAAAAATATGAATTTCTTCGTCGCTCACTTCCTCGCACTCTGCTTCTAGATAAGGATTAGTTTGTAAACCAAACCAGTTGTTTTGTGCAGCTTGTAGCTAAATCAGAATGACAGCATATGATTGGAATTTGGGAATGGTGTTTGTTAGGCTGTACTCCATATTATATATATTCAAAGGTAACTTCATTGTTTGCAGTTCATAGTATAAAACATTACACTCGGCCTATACTGAAGTTGAAATGTATTTAAAAATATTTTAACAAAAAGTTAAGTTTCATATTGAATTATTGAATAAAGTCAAAAAACCAGTCAAAACACTTTTGACAAGATTTGTATTTCATTTCATGTCAACAGCGATGAAATCTTGTCAAATTTGACATGAAACAGGTCAAAACGGCAACACTGCTTAAAAGGCAGTCTCGTCTCGGTCTCGTCATGCGAGATCGTGGCCGAGACTTTTCTTGTCTCGTGGCCAGCCCTATCTATTCCTGTTTGAAATGGAATTTTTAAATGGCAATATAGGTACATTATAATGAGTATCAGAATGACACCCATCTAATCTGAGAAATGAAATCAGAAAAAATATGCACCAGAATGAGAATGACACCAATTTTATTTAACCAAGGAAATCAAAAAACATAAAAATTCCCTGAAGTTCCACTCATTCTGAACTTCCGACAATGAACTTTCTTCACATAGTTTGTACCTACAATAGTACAAAAAAAATGTCAGCACACTAAACACATTAAGGCAAATCTTCCTTTGAATCAAATAAGTTCAAGTATAAAGAATAGCATAGCAATAGCTATGACTAGAAGAAGAAGACACAACACAACGCTTTAAACCACTTCACTGTCATAGCGATGTCGTAACCTTATAGACCACTGTCACATCGCACCATACAACCTGCAAAAAAACATAATATAGATATACATATACTATACATATGTAAACAAACCAAGAAAAAAGAGGAAAAATCTACAGGAACTAGAGCACAATATTATCGTTATACAAACAAGGACCATAATCTGTACAATAAAGGGTTCAAAGACGACATATAAGACCAACAAAAGTACAACAAAAAATTCTATATAGCCATCATGTGCTACTGAAAATAAAGTGTTGGAAGAAGTTAAATATCCATTTGCTACAGGTTTTCATCCTCTCTGAAATAATTCGTTCACAGAGAATGCAATTTTAACACAAAACTTTAGTCCACTCTTTTGATATTAGTGAAATTGAGTTGTTTGGTTTGTGCTGTTACCTCTACCAACCACGTTCCTGAGAAGTTCGAAACTTCGAAATGAGCACACAAGTAATAAGATGTCTGCCATTCTGTTGTAATACTTTTATCCTTTGTCTGTCATAGGTTAATGTATGTTTTATTACGAGTACCTAACTGTTAAGACTTCAGAAAACAAAATACTTCAAATAAGTGAAGGTGGCATTAACTAAGCCAAAAGACGAACAAGGTTAAACTGAGCGATTTTGTATTATTTCTTGTTGAATACCTTCAATTAAGTTGCAACACTTTTAGCTCAAATTATGCCGGATTTACACGAATGGCAAAGTTTTATGACATGCATTTACACGAGTTCAAATAATGGCAGATTTCAAAATACTGGCAACATGCCATAAAAGAATGAGCAGGTTCATTCGTATTCCAGAATGGGATAATTTGGAAAAGGGCGTCAGTAAAGTGCTTAAAATAGCCGTATTATTGGCAGCATTGTAATGCCAAATTCTCTCTGCCATTTTGTTTGGCAAAAATATTGCCAGTATTAAGAGCGTTTACATGATGAAAAGAAAAATGGCTATAATTTGACAGATATAATGGCATTTTGCCATTCGTGTAAATCCAGCATGTAAATCATACATCGCAGAAGTTTTTGGTTTTAAGCTTAGGGCCCAGTTATAGCTATAATTGAAAACGATCATTGAAAATATTAATTGTCAATTTTGAGAGATTTTGAAGACAAAACAAATGATTATTTTGATGCAAAATTAAAGCTAATTGACTTAACAATTATTTCTAGGTAAAACAAAATTCAATTTGGCACAACTTTTCTCATTAAATGATAAAATTTTTCAATGATGAACGACCTTACCAATGATCATTGAAAAAATTAAAAGTTACGTTTTGGGGAAGATATGGGTCAAAATGATTTTTGTTTGGAAGAGAAATAATTTTGAAGCCGTAAGCTATATATCTGCGTCAAAATATTCAATGATTAAACTTTCGAAGGGTCTCAAAATCAACAGCTAACTTTTTCAATTATGGTTTTCAATGATAGCTATAACTGGCCCCTTAGTCCCTTTTCACACAGGACAGTTGCTGGATATTTTTTTTTTACGTTTTGCTTTAATTGCCTTTAACCTCCATACAAATAAACAAAAGGGGCGATTTTTTTCCATCCACTTACTTCTGGCCCTTCTGGCCAGCAAACATTAAATTGCTGGAAACTCAGTTTCCTTCTGTGAAATGGGACTTATACAACGTTTCCACCGACCACTAAACCGAGATTTTGGTGTTTCCACTGCACAAAAAGATCACAAAGAGGATTATGGCAAAACATTAAAATGGTGTTTCATTTCGTTGGTATGTAGTGGAAGTGAGATAGATAGTTTTAGTTTACATTTCCATCTGCCAATAAACGAAAATGGCGTTTGAATGGGTCGGTTTAATTACAAAATAAAATAATACAAAACGGGAATATCAATGCGTCACACGAGCGCATGGCTAAATGTGTTTTCCATGGGTAAGTTCATATTTCAATTTAAAAATTGATTTTTTTTTTTTCATTGCGAATGGATTGGAATTTCAAAATCTTACGTGTCGAATGTGGGATAATCTGTATCACAAAATATCAGTTATTGATAACCCTGATGAAAAATTAAAGCTGGAAAGTGAGCTTTCAATGAAAAAGCTAAATTTGCTTATACATGCAAGAAAAAAGTTTAGCAAAAGTGAACATGAATGTTGCGGCACATGCGTTTGATCTTCAACAATGCTTGCTTACTCCATTTTTTAAATCAGATATTTCCTCTTATAAACACCAATTATGGACTGTCCATGATTTGTCAACCGATAAACCGTATTGCTATATGTGTCATGAAGAAGTTGCAAAGAACGGTGGTAATGAGATAGCATGTTACCTATTTAAACATTTTGATGAAAATGTTCCTGTTTCCATCAAAAACATATTTTTTTAAGACCGATTTCTTTCCGGGTCAAAATAAAAATTCCCATGTGAGCTGTATGTTCATAGCAGCTACATATGTATATCTAATAGTGAACAACTTGAAGTGATAGATCACAAATTTCTGGAGCCTGGTCACACTCACATGGAATGTGATGTCGACCATTCTCTCATCGAGAGGAAAAAAGCAACACCTCAGCTAAGATTCACCATCCCAGTGACTGGCAAAACTTAATATCCAGCTTAAGAGACAAGAATACGGTTAAAGTTATCGATATGAAATTTTGAAATTTTCTCGACTTTGCAGCCTCCTTAAACAAAAGTTCACGTGGCGGAAAGTGAACATGACTGGGGAGAAATATTCATGGCGGGAACTTAGGTGGCTTCGTTACAACAAATACTCACTAGATGAAAATGAGCCCTTCAAAACCATCAACTTGAAAAAAACGTGGCGTAAACAGCCTTAAGACATCTGACCAAACATTAAAGTTTTTCAAAATGTCCCCTCTGCCCCTATTTCTAAAGTAAAGGCAGAAGATCTACTTTTTCTACTGGACTTTATAGATCCCCAGTTTCACGGGTTCTATAGAAGTTTAGTTGTTGCTACCATTATGTACTAACGAAAGCGTAAAGGTAACTTACCTACATATAAATTTTGCAAATCTAAGGCCAGATTTGTATATTAGATATCCTAGTCCTGTAGCCATTCATCTATATAACCATCAATTTGTTGGCCTACATATTTCGCGGCCATGTCCGGCAGTTTGCTGGTAGTTCTTTGTAATTTATGTATTTTATTGGATTGTGTGTTATGTTCGTTTTTATGCTGTCGTCACACACCACCGCGTCGGCCGAGCCACCGCTAATATCGTTGAACACTGTTTGGGCAGAACTGTGTTTATGCGTTTGTTTTTCAAATGAATAAGTGATTTAGCAGCTCACAATGGCATTGCGATGAAAACAGTTAGTTGAAAATGACTATGCAACCGAAAACTAGAAATCATTTTGGTATAACTATCGCTATTGCACTATCGGACAGATTTCTGATGAACGCTGGTCATTCGAATTTGGGACGGCAGTAAATCGCATCCATTGCACATAAAAATAGAAAAAAAAGAAACTTTCAATGATTCTTCAACAATCCCGCGATTTAAATTGAACTTTGAACATCAAAAGTGCGGCTAAACGAAATTTACGGATAGGTATCATGTATCTACATACATACATATATATGTATATTTATTTCAAATTTTTTGTGAATGAATATAATGTATCTTCCTACCTACTATGAAAAAGTTTTTGTTTAAAAATCCAACAATTTCCTGCGCTTTTTAAACGAAACGATGCCGATGTTCATAAAATACATGACTGGATAGGTTATGCAAGGACATATTCTTATTCAAAGATATTTCATTATAGGGTAAAGTTTTAACGAGGCTTAAACTTTTTTTTATGAGAATGAAGTTTTCAACTACAAAGAACTTTCTGAAAGAGGTTTAAAGTTAATTTTTTTTTGTTGCTCGCAACTAAATGGATTTTTAGATTTTACTTTATTATTGCATCAGGTCGAGTAGGTAGGTAAGTATCCAGGAGCTAAAAACTTGCAACTCAAATATTAAAAATTAATGGTATAGGTAGGAAGATATTAAAGATCTTTTGGATAGCTTTATCAACTACTTATACGCAAATAAGAAAAAATATTGCATTTTACATTCTATACGACACTATATCATGCAAAGACCAAGAACGTTCATAATGCATTCAAGAGGACACAAGCGTGCACAGGTTTTTCTCAAACCCCACCTCTGTCTACCAACTCCAACTCTCACCTCCTAGTGGTAACATCGGGTGTGGTACCTCAGCTGAAGATAAGGTTTTAATCCCTGTGGAAAGCTGTTGGGGACAGCCAATGAGAGAGGGGGGAGTGTCCCCACTAAGGCGCTTCTCCTTTCATCCAGGCGGCAGCGGACGAATCCCCCAGATGGAATCAACGGTGGAGTCTTCAGTTCAGTTCAGTGAACACCTTATACGGGCTACCTCGACATATGCAGAGCTTAGGCCTATAAGGAGCGGTTAATCCGGCTCCCCGTCCTTGGAGTTATGATAAGAATCTGCTCCTTCAGGTTGGGGGTTGTGCCGTCGTCGGGGTGACTTCCCGGCCACGTAAAGCATATTTAGTTGAGAAGCAACAACAAGCCTCGGATACGGACCGACTTACTGATGACGAATGAAGCAAACGAAATAAGGACAACGAATTTCGAATATGTACGTGGAATGTATTGTCCCTATTTCGCCACGTGCAGCCGAACAACTAACGGAGGCCCTAGACTGCTGCAAAGCAGACATTACCACAATCCAAGAATTGTGATGGGATGGACCGGGCATACGGAAGATGAAAAACTGCTATAATAACTACGGCGACTGCTACCACCAACAAAAGCAGCCATTATTTGGATGTGCATTCGTCGTTAGAAGCAGACTTAGGCAAAAAGTCTTGACTTGCAACTTTTTAAACGAGACAATCCGCATCAAGGCTGAATTTGCCAACATAAGCCTCATATGCGTGCATGCCCCGCATGAGAAGAAAGATTAAGACACCGAAGACGATTTCAACGAGCTCCTGGAGAAGCCTTAAAAGCAGTGCCCAAGCTATAACATTAAAATTGTCCTAGGCAATTTTAACTCGCAGCTAGGAAGAGAGGACGTTTTTGATGATATTGTCGGAAAGAACAGCCTGCACGACACCACCTCCGACAACGGAATCAGGCTGATCAACTTCTCTGCGGGACGAACCAAGGGGACCTGCAAATCTTTTGATCAATCGAACGTCAACCAGGTTGATCATATCGCGATCGACGAAAGGCACTCCTCCAGTGTCAGATATGTCCAAACGTTCCGAGGAGCCAACGTTGACTTGTTACATTATCTTGTTGTAGCCAAGGTACGGCTTCGGATATCTCGAGTACAGAAATGCCGAAGAAATGCTGTGAGGAAGTTTGACGCCGGACAGCTACAATGGCAAGAAATTGCTGGGTCCTTCTCTGACCGAGTCTCGAATAACCTTTTAAGAGCTCCTATGCCGCCAGCATCTAGTGTTGAAAACCAGTGGCAACATTGTCAGGCAGCCATCAGAGATGCCGCATCTGAGGTGCTGGGTTTCATTCGACCACCACAATGAAACCCATGGTTTGACGACGAGTGCCGGCAAGCACATGCAGCGAAGCAGCAGGCATACAAGGCATCGCTGCACAGAAGGACCAGAGCTGCTCGCGAGCTCTACGATCAAAAAAGGTGAGAGAGACACCGGCTTCTCAGAAAGAAAAAGAGGGAGCATGAGAAGCGCGAGATCGATGAGATTGAGGGATGCCATAACAGGAATGAGGTTCGGAAGTTTTACTAAAAGGTAAAGAGAAGCTCTCAGGGGTACAGAGCCCGAACTGAAGCCTACAAAGACGAAAGGGAACATCATAGTGGACTCGCAGTCGATGCTGAGAATATGGAAAGATCACTTCTCTAGACTGTATAACGGCGATGGCGAATCTACTTCCGCTGTCAGGCAGAATACACCATTCAACCTAGACGACAAAGGTCAACAATTCCGTCTACCCGACCGCTGCCGAGCTATTCCAAGCAGCAGGAGATGACTTGGTAAGAAGTATGCACCAGCTCATTTGTAAAATATGATCGGATGAAAGCATGCCCGATGAATGGAATCTCAGCATTGTTTGCCCGATCCACAAGAAAGGAGACCTTTTAAACTGCACCAACTATAGAGAAATCAGTCTCCTTAACATCGCCTACAACATCGTTTCATGCCGACTAAAAAAAATACACGTAGAAGGCTAAGCGTTTAAAGTGCCGTCACACACTGAAATGGAAATACTTTCAGAAATCGTTTCGAAAATTCCGATCTTGTAAATTTCCTGAAAGAGCTTTCAGAATGCATTAACACCATGAAAGGAAAGTGCTTTCTGAAAACTTTTTAATTTCAAGAAAGCAAATGACACTACTTTACGGGTCGTCATCGTGAAACTATGAAAGCAAATGCGGTTTCTGAAAGAGTTTTGCGTGTAAACGGTTGTGATATCTCCCAGTTATAGCATTCTAAAATGCGGGAATATGTTTGTGATTGTTGACCATCCTACTGTTCCATTTGTTGATGCGGCGAAAACACTTGAAAGATGGGTTGGACTTGTGGAAGCCCTGGTCCATTTGATGTTGCGGTGAAAGCACTCAAAGAATGGCTTCGAATGTTGGTCCTCGGGTAGAGAAGATTTCAATCTCCACCAAATCAAGTCTGGCTGATTCGGTTATTGAAATTGAATCAGCCAAAATTATTTGTATGGGCGCTTTCACGCGTTTCACAATATTTTCATGGCGAATATTATCTCCATTCAAAATTTCCGTTTGTAAATTTTGTTTTCTTTTTTTTTATTTCGCGTTTTTTGAATGCAGATAACATGTTATGATTCTGTCCTCGCTTTTGACGTTTCGATGTTTGCGGCGCATGTCCATGCACACCAACACCAGAAACTAGAGATGTCAACTGATTTCAATGAATGGAGCTAGTATAAAAATATTTCGGGTGAAAACATACGTTCGTTTGCAAAAAAGCAAAAAACTTTCAGAAACAGTTTCTAAAAGCAGAAATTGTTTTTTTAAAGGGATTCACATAGTGAAAATTCGCATTTGCAACATTTACCGTGGTGCCGCCATCTTGGATTTTATATTTTAGTTCTTACTAAATATCTCGGTTCATATTAGTCCTACAAAAAAAATTGTGCGACATAAAATGTGTAGAATAAAATTTCTTATTTTGTATCCTTAGAATATTTTTCGTTATTGTTAAAAAATTTTACAGGCCAACAAAATTTTTTTTTTTTCTAAATTTATACCAGTTTTAATCAAAAATTTGAAAAACCTTCCTTGACATGTTTGTTGGGCTCAAAATTGTGTACAATTTCGTCATACAACTTTTTTCTGTATTTAAATAAATAAAAAAGTTTAAAAAAAATGTTTTATACCACAATTCCTTTTTTTAAATCTGAGATTTTGGTTGAAATTTTTTTCGCCATAGTTATATTTTTTCTTTGCTAAAAACCTGGCAATATTTTTGCCACCCTGGTAATTTTTTAGCCACCTCGGGCATTTTTTTGCACCCCGGCAATTTTTTTTTTTTTCTGTCACACGGCATTTTTTTTACAACCCCGGCAATTTTTTTCCACCCTGGCAATTTGTTGGCCACCCTGCAGTGCTTTGCCAATTTTTTTTTACCCTGGCAATTTGTTCGCCACCCCGGCAATTTTTGTATATTTTTCAGCGGTAAATCCATTTATATTTCTCCAAACAAAAACCCACAGGGTGTGTTGAAACTCTGATACTAGATCGTTATAACAGAACTTCACCAAGTTTAATTGCTTCAGGATCTAAGCACGTCAGTACTACAAACTTCCTTTTCATTAATATCCCTTTAAGTAGAGAAAGTTTTCGATTTAACCGAGCCAACACGATTTAGTCAAACCAAATACAATTTGATTCCGTTTTACAGAAGGAAATTATGTGTGACTGTCAGGCGCGAACGCAGGGGGTGTTATATGTATGTACCTATAATACTACTGAAGGCGCAAACGCAGGGGGCGTACACAGAATATTTCGTTCCAAATGTCCCTAAATCGCCTAAACATGGTTTACGAACACAAATTTATTAAACAAAAACTCCCGCCTGCTTGATTTCTGCGGGCAGAAGACAAATAAAATCGATATGCAGAAGCTAAGCAAGTACTAGGCTTGCCGCAGATTTCTGCAATACGAACTCGCCAAAAGTTCTTAAGACTTGGAATCTAGCAGTCTTTGAATACAAACCAGTCAATAAATGCTTACAGAAATTTGTTCAGAAAATATAATATTTAATAACATTTAACATTAACATGGTGACTGTTAATGGAAGGTTGGAAAGTTTCTATCAGCCAAAAAGAAAACTTTTCAAGGGATGGGGTCAAAATAGACACTTTTTCAAAAGGTCGTATCATGGTCCACAGGGCAAAAAAAGGGTAAAAATGTGACTAAAGTCGCAAAACGGTAACACTGTTTTGTATATCAAATCAAAACAAGGACAAAGAATAAAAAGAAAATGACATCAAGATTTCCCTCTAGAGGATTTCAAAAAGGTCACAAAAAATAAATTAGTTTGAAAACCACATACCCTGCTATTGTATTAGTAGTATAGTTAATTATCTCACCATTCCATCCATTAATTTTTCTTGTTATCAATCGAAATTGGCAAACAAAAGTTACCCACCACACCACCCTATTTAATTCTCCTACTGTCAACTTTGCCAGAAAGAATTTCTCAGAACACTGAGAATTTAACATAAGTCACTCCAATTCACTTTCTTCATTTTCCGAGCAAGAACTCAAATCTCCCACTCACCTCCTTCCATTAACAATGTTATTTCGCATACCACCCACGAATCACCACGATCAACAATCCACCACATCACCACCCGAGAGTGCTGCAGATCACGACATGACGACACGGTGATGTGCGAAAGAAAAGGGGACAGCCCCTGATCTTAGCCTCTGTATATATGCCAGGTGATGAACCGGGGCCGCCTCCAGCAACAGCATTTTATGACCTGGTAGCAGAATCTGGTAAGAACGGTTGGGACCTACTGGCAGGCTGCGACTCCAATGCTCATTATTTGCAATGGGGCAGCACTGACACAAATACAAGAGGTGAGTCGCTTTTTGAATTTATTATTAAGAACAATATTGTGATACTAAATAGAGGTAATGAACCAACCTTCATTACGAGAAATAGAAGAGAAGTTCTTGACATCACGCTTTCCACGAACTCTGATTCTATTCGAATTAGTAACTGGAAAGTATCAAATAAAGTTACATACTCTGACCATAGAATGATAACATTCGAAATAGAACATGATATAGAAACCCCTTAGCCTTATAGGAACCCTAGGAAAGCAAACTGGGGAGCCTTTTATACGTTAATGGCCTCATCCTGGGGCAGTTATGTGGGTCAACCTTTATTGAACTGTTCAGAGACTGAAAAACGAGTTAGTTAACTTACAACATCTATTCATAACTCATACGATAGCTCTTGCCCCATAACCAAAGGAAAAGGTAAACTCAACCCCATCTGGTGGTCAAACAAGCTTTCTGTCCTTAGGAAAAACTCAAGGAGGATTTTGAACCGAGCGAAACACAGTAATACCAATGCTGACTGGGATCTTTTCAAGATCAGCAAAAACGAATATAAGAACCGAACAACCTATGCCAAAAGAGCAGCCTGGCGAAAGTTTTGTACAGACATTGAGTCAACAAATGATGGTGCTAGGCTCAGGAAAGTCATGTCAAACGTCTACACTCCCACGGGCTTCCTAAAAAGACCGGATAAGACCTGGGCAGACTCCTGCTCTGAGACCTTGGAGGCACTTATGAGCACTCACTTCCCAGGGTATGTCAATGACATACCTCTTGGGCACAAAGGCCATCACATAGGTGTAATCTCTCAAATAGGAAATTAAAAAGTAGATAGTAGGAAAGTGGCTTGGGCCATTGGCTCTTTCTCAGCATACAAGTCCGCAGTGCCGGATGGTATAATTCCAATTATGCTCCAAAGCTCTAAAGACACAATTGTTCCAATCCTTGTGGATATCTTTAGGGGATGTTTAAATACTACCTATATTCCATAAGGATGGTGAGAGGTCAATGTCATCTTCATTCCAAAAGCTGGCAAGCCCAAGCACACTGAACCAAAGGTCTTTAGACCAATTAGTTTATCTTCATTTCTTCTCAAGGCATTAGAAAGACTAATAGAGACCCATATTCGCCTTAAACTTAGTGATGATGTTCTATCACAGGCCCAGCATGCGTATATGAAGGGCAAATCAGTTGAAACAGCTCTTCATGAGGTGGTCGGCACAATTGAAAGATCAATTCATTATAAAGAATTCACTCTAGGAGCCTTCCTAGACATAGAACTTACTTTACTTTACTTTTACTTTTGATGGCGCTCACAGCCCAGGATGGGCTTCGGCCTCAACTAACAAGCCCCTCCAGCCAGCTCTGTCCCTAGCTAGCCGCTTCCAGTTGCGCACACCGAGTGCTTTGATGTCGTCATTCACTTGATTGCGCCACCTGTTACGGGTTCTTCCTCTGCTGCGTACCCCATCGGGGTTGGATTCGAAGACTCGTCGGGCAGGTGCGTTGCTGTCCATACGCTCCACGTGCCCCAGCCATCTAAGCCGCTGTATTTTCAGCTTTTTGACCAGGTCAACGTCGCTGTATAGCCCGTATAGCTCGTCGTTGAATCTTCTCCTCCATACTCCTTCGATACACACCGGACCGAAAATCACACGAAGAATCTTCCTCTCAAAGCACCCTAGCAGATTTTTATCCGAATCTTTCAGTGTCCATGCTTCTGACCCATAAAGCAGGACCGGGATGATTAGGGTTTTGTATAAAGTCTCCTTGGTTCTCTGAGAGAGGGCCTTACTACTTAAATGCCTTCTTAGACCGAAGAAACAGCGGTTGGCAAGAGTAATTCTTCGCTTGATCTCTGCACTGATGTCATTCTGCGATGTAATAGTGGAGCCCAGGTAGACAAAGTCCTTGACAACTTCGAAGTTATATCTGTCCATCGTGATATTTTGCCCGAGTCGACGATGTTGAGATTCCTCTCTCGATGACAGCATATACTTCGTCTTGTCCTCATTAACCGCCAATCCCATTCTAGCCGCCTCCGATTCAATGCTCGCAAATGCCCCTGCCACAGCTCGCTTCGTTCTGCCGACAATGTCTATGTCATCCGCATATGCAAGCAATTGAACGGACTTTTGATAGATTGTACCGCTGGTGTTGACATGTGCGTTGCGTACAATGGCTTCAAGAACGATGTTGAATAGGTTGCATGATAACGCGTCGCCTTGCCTCAATCCTTTCTCAACATCAAAGGAATCGGTGGTGTTCTTACCAATTTTGACGGAGCAGCGAGATTTCTCCATCGTCATCCTGCACAAGCGGACGAGTTTGGCAGGGATGCCGAGACTCGACATGGCTCTGTATAATTCGTCCCTTTTCACGCTATCATACGCGACTTTAAAATCGATAAAAAGGTGGTGTGTATCGATCTGGAATTCCCGGGATTTTTCTAAAATCTGTCGGAGTGTGAACATTTGATCGACGGTTGACTTGCCTGGCCTAAAACCGCACTGATAAGGGCCGATCAGATCGTTGACAAAAGGTTTTAAGCGGTCACACAGGATGGCCGACAAGATTTTATAAGCGACGTTTAGGAGACTAATTCCTCTGTAGTTGGTACATTTCAGAACATCTCCCTTTTTATGGATGGGGCACACTATACCGAGGTTCCATTCATCGGGCATACTTTCCTCCGACCAAATTTTGCAGATGAGCTGGTGTATGCTCCTAGCCAATTCATCTCCCGCTGATTTAAATAGTTCGGCTTGTAAGCCATCCGCACCTGCAGCCTTGTACGACTTAAGTTTGGATATCGCCAGCCGAACTTCGGTTAGGTCGGGTGGACGGAACTCTTGGCCATCATCGTCCAAGTTGAATGGAGCGTTCTGCCTATTAGCGGCATCTTGGCTGTCTTCGCCATTAAGCAGTCTAGAGAAGTGTTCTTTCCAGATCCTCAGCACTGACTGTGTGTCTACTACCATATTCCCACTCTCATCTCGGCAGGCTTCCGTTCTAGCCTTGAATCCTTGGGTGGATCGCTTCACCCTCTGATAAAATTTTCGAACATCTCCCCTACCGCTACAACCCTCAATAGACTCTACCGCCCGCTTCTCGTGCTCTCTCTTTTTCCTCCTGAGAAGTCGGCGTTCCTCTTTTCGTTTCAGCCCGTAGAGCTCCCGGGCCACTCTCTCAGCAGCTCTTGTTCGAGTCTGCAGCATTGCCTGGTAGGCCTCGTCCTTAGCTGCATGCGCTAGCCGGCACTCCTCATCGAACCAGGGGTTTCGTTGTATTCGCCTAGTGAAACCCAGCACATCAGAGGCGGCACTTCTAATGGCTTGTTGACAGTGTTCCCACTGGTCCTCTGCACTTGATGCTGGTAGCGGACCTCCTGAGAGATTAAGAGTTACGTGGTCTGCAAAAGTTCTGGCAGTCTCTTGCGATTTAAGCTTCTCGACATCGAATCTTTTCACAGCATCTGCTCTGCGTTGTCGCGTCATGGATATCCGCATACGTAGTCTAGCTACCACCAGGTAGTGATCCGAGTCAATGTTGGCCCCTCGGAACGTTCGGACGTCCAAGATACTGGAAGCATGTCTCGCGTCTATCGCAACGTGGTCGATTTGGTTGACGGTTACTTGATCACGCGACCGCCAGGTCCCCTTGTGTATATTGAGGTGTGGGAAGTAGGTGCTTGAGATGATGACATTTCGCCCCGCCGCAAAGTCTGCCAGCCTGTGTCCGTTGCCGGAAGTTTCGTCGTGTAGGCTGTGTCCTCCGACTATCGAACCAAAGATGCCCTCCTTTCCGAATCTTGCGTTGAAGTCACCAAGAATGATCTTCACGTCGTACTTCGGGCACATATCATACGTTGTCTCCAAGAGATCGTAGAATGCTTCTTTGGTTGAGTCTTCTCTCCTTTCATGGGGGGCGTGAACACAAATCAGCGAAATGTTCTTAAATTTGCCTTTGATGCGGATTGTGACCAGGCGCTCGCTTATACTTCGGAAGCCCAAGACTTCTTGCCTAAGTCTTCCCCTTATCACAAAACCACAACCCAAGAGCCGCTGACCCTGTTCCTTCAAGCACCCGCCGTAGTAGATGTCACACGTTTTCAGTCTCCGTACGCCCTCTCCATCCCATCGCACTTCCTGGATGGCTGTTACGTCAGCCTTTAGCCTGTCCAGGTTCTCCACTAATTGTTCGGCTGCACGTGTTTTGTATAAGGACAGGACGTTCCACGTGCAGATCCGAAATTCATTGTCCTTGTTTCGTTTGCTGGGGTCGTCAACTTTAAAATCATCCATATCCGAGGCTTGTTGTTGTTTCGGAACAACTTTTTTTTACGTGGTAGGGAAGTTACCCCGACGCACAACCCCCGACCCGGAGGACCAGACCCTTCGTATAACTCCAAGGGTAGGGAGCCGGATAAACCGCTCCTTATAGGCCTGAGCTACAAATATGTCGTAGTAGCCCATATAAGGTGTTCACTAAGTAGTTCAACCTAACTGGAACTGTAGACGCCACCGTTGATTCCATCTAGAGAATTCGTCCGCTGCCGCCTCGATGAAAGGAGAAGTGCCTTAGTGGGAACACTCCTCCCCCCCCTCTCTCGTTGGCTGTCCCCAACAGCTTTCCACGGGGATTTAAACCCCGTCTCCAGCTGAGGTACTAGACACCCGATGTTCACCACGTGGAGGTGAGAGTAGGAGTTGGTAGACAGAGGTGGATTTTGAGAAAAACCTGTGGACGCTTGTGTCCTCTTGAATGCACATAACTACCCTTTTGAACATCTCCTAGACATAGAAGGGGCCTTCAATAATGTCGAAAGTAAATCAACTCGGCAAGCCCTAAGACTATATGGCTATTGATCCATTTTTGTCAAACTGGATCGATTCTATTATGCTTTAAACTAGACTTGTAAATGTGGAATTGGGTGACAGCAAGCTAAAAGTCGGAACATGTAGGGGAACACCACAGGTGGGGGGGTATTGTCACCGCTACTTTGGCTCCTGGTTGTTAATCAGGTTTTGGTCGATCTAAACCAAAGTGGAGTCAAAGTCGTGGCATATGCAGACGACATCGTGATAATGACCTCTGGCAAATTCGTTTCCCCATTTCGTGATCTCTTGCAAACCGCACTTGACAAGCTCAGTAATTGGGCCAAAAGCTGTGGACTAAATGTCAACCCACTTAAAACTTAACTAGTTTTGTTTACGAGAAAACAAATTCCAACTATTAACCCTCCCATTATTAATGGGACACCGCTCCATATCACGGGCACAGCAAAATACTTTGGACTGATAATTGATCGTAAACTAAACTGGAAAGAAAATTTTAAAGAAGTGAGAAAAAAAAAAGGCGTCGATAGCATTCTACATCTGCAGTAGCATTTTTGGTAGGAGATGGGGGCCTAGCCCTAAAACCATACACTAAAGCTAAAAATCAAAATTTTGCAAGAAAAAACTTTTCTGAAATGTTTTAATTCCAAAAATTCTTACACTCAAACTGGCTTCAAAATCGAAATTTAGCATATGACACTTAATTTGCCCTTTTATATTATTTGAAACCATGTTTTTTAACTTCCCATTTTAATTACACTCGTTGGTATTTTTTTAGCCAACAGCCTGTTTTGAAATAACTGGCTTAAATAATTAATAAATCCATACCGAGAAGAGTTAGGAAAAAAAGTTGTATAAGTAAGATTCTTAGAATTTTGTAAGCTATTTACAAAAAAAAAATATAAAAAATTTACTACTATAAATATCTAAAGTACAAAATATACGTAATGTCACATTTTGCTCTTTGTCTATACCTACCAATATATATACTGATTATCAAAAAATCCAAAGTAATTACTCTATAAAATATATAATTATATAATATATACTCTACCACCCAGCACTTAGGTAAATACATATGTACATAAGTACCTATATGGTTTTCAAGTGCACCAATGGGAAGTTACTAGTGTGGGTCGACCCCAGACTCATTTTTAATATCAATTTTTAATAAACATTTAAAGCTAGAAAATGTCATTCAAAATCTGCGGCCACTAAAAAAAAAAATAAATAAAACAATTATAAAATTATTTTGACAGTTCTAGTCATGGACGTATTAAACATGGACTGCTAACCGGTCGGCATTCCCATACAAAAGTTGCATTAAATATGGTTCCGCCTATTAAAAGCGACAGCAGTGCCTATTGCCTCAAAGTGGCAAACAAAATAATTATTCTTAAGGCCACCTGTTGCCAATTAGCTTATGGGAGCAGTTTTTCTAATATAAACAAATGCCATCTTTTATAATTACTCATAAAAAAAGCAGAGTCATCTGTTTGTATTCGAATCTTTGACGTTTGTGTCTTAAGCTGCATTTAGATTTGCCGTGTTATGCTTTGTTTACATTGCTTGTTGTTGGTCGTATGCGAAATAAAGAAAGTTTAAATTCAAAAACCGATAACATTTTTTTAAGAAAAAAAATTGCAACGCGAGTTTAAAGTAATCTTTACTAATATATAAAAGTCTTTTTTTGTTTTCTTGTCAGTTTGGCTGTCTGGGTTTCCAAACTAACAACAAAACAATCAAAATACTAATTTTTTTTTATGGCATCAACAATGTCTATCCCCCTGCTATCCGATAGATTGCTTCTAAAAAAAAAAAAATTAATTTTTTTAGAAATCTTTAACAATAATAAATTTGTAAATTTGTTTTGTTGGTTTTTTATTAATATCTTTTTAATTAACAGTCGTAGAGGTTTGCAATGTTCTAATAAATTTTAGCTATATGTCCTAGGCACTTGAATAAAAAAACTAAATTCCTATTGTACCGTTGAGCTGAGAAATTCACAATATAATATTGTTCACACATATTACTTGGTTGGACTTGACGGTATTCCTGCAGAGCTCTTAGGAGCAGCCCCAACGACATCGAGCGAGCTACTGCACCCACTTTTTAAGAGAGCTTGGGAAACAGAGAGCTTTCCTGAAGAGTGGAAAAAAGGAGTGATTGTCAAGCTCCCAAAGAAAGGAGATCTCACACAGTGCGAAAAACTGGAGAGGAATATGCGTTCTGCCTGCAGTAGCCAAGATAATAGCAAGGATAGTATTGGACCGAATTAAAGACCACCTCGAAGACACACTCGACGCCGAACAAGCAGGTTTCCGCACTGGATCTTCCTGTGTGGATCACATCAACACCTTGCGGATCATCATCGAACAGTGCGTTGAATATCGACCACCACTTCACCTGCTGTTCATCGATTTTGAAAAGGCGTTCGACAGTGTCAATAGAGAATTTATTTGGCTTGCTTTGCGCAGGAGGGGCATCCCAGATAAATTGATTGCTATTATCAAGGCTACATATGATGGATCCAAGTGTCACGTTTTGCACAATGGTAGGCTGTCAGAGGAGTTTGAAATCCAAAGTGGAGTTAGGCAAGGCTGTATACTGTCACCAATACTGTTCCTGTTGGTGATAAGTGACGTACTGCACGCAGCTTTGTCAAGTGGAAATGGAGGAATTCAGTGGACTCTTCAATCTCACCTCAAACATCTGGACTAAGCGGACGACGTATGCTTACTCTCTCATAGGATCATGGATCTCCATCAAATGGCAACAAGGGTGGAGAGAGAAGCAGAAAACGTAGGGCTTAAGATCAACTCGGCAAAAACTAAAAGGATCAGCCTTGGAACTTCCTCATCAATCCAAGTAAATATTTCTGGACAACCGGTAGAGATGGTAGAGGATTTCCAATATCTTGGGAGTATTGTCACTAGGGGTGGCGGAACTGAACTGAACGTAAACAGCCGAATCAGAAAAGCAAAGGCTGCGTTCGGAATGCTGTCCAAAATATGGAGAAACAACTCTTTTAGCTTAAAGACCAAGTTACGACTGTTCCGCTCCAATGTTGAATCCGTTCTGCTTTACGGCTGCAGCACTTGGAAAGTCACTGACACTGTCAACCGTATCTCTTATGCCGAACTTCATGCGAGAACGGGTCAGGAGCCCATAGATTCCATTATACGAAGAAGAAAGTGGCAGTGGATTGGCCATACGCTTCGAAAAGGCGATCGGTGCATTGCATCTCAAGCAATGCAGTGGAACCCGCTCACACAGGAGGGAAGACAAGTGGGCCGGCCTAGAAGTACATGGCGAAGAACGGTCGAACAGGAATCGGCACGACTGGGGAAAAGTTGGAGAGAGCTGAAATATATTTCAAGAAATCGTACACGATGGCGCGTAGGTGTAGTGGAGGCCCTATGTCCCGTAAGGGAAACATCACGGACGTAATAGGTCAATGTGGGTGTGTGCATGGATTGACTTAGTTTTTCCTTAGAATAGCCATTAATTTGATACCTCACTTTTTAATGTACCTCCTATATTAGCGTCACAATTGATTTTTTAAAATTCATACAAAATCGAATAAAATCCATAGAAATGCTCCGCTTTGTTCATTGTCAACAATCGTTTACCAGTGGAGAGCACCGTTATCTCAATTGAATTTCTAATTGGAGTTCTTTTAATATAAAAATCATAACTTCATTTCTACTAGGACGATTATTAAAGTTTTGCTATCAGAACTTAGCTATGAGATGTGGCTAAATTTGTGTATAACAATTATTGAGGGGGGGTGAAAAATTTCATACTAAAAGTTTGCGTAAATGACCCGTCAAATTTATATTACACATATTAAATTCAAAACTTGATGAATTTTTTTTTAATTTCAAAAAGCTAATGATGCAAGTTTATAGGTGTAACCTTCTTCCATAAATATGTGAATAATTTTGTATTTCTAAATCTAACGGGTAAAAAAGTAGGGGTAATTTAATAAATAAATCACAAAAAAAGCTACAATTAGACAACTTTAGAGGTTTCAAAATTGAGCAAACCGTAATAGTTTATAATAAATGATACATGAAATTTAGATAGAAATTTATAACTTAAATTTTTGTGTAAAAATTATTGCAAAATATTAAAAAAATGTGTACTAAAACTGCGTTTTAATGCAAAATCAACTTATTGTTTCGTACTTTAAATTCAAAAGTTAATCAAAAATTTATATATTTAAAAAAAAACAAAGGATGCACATTTATAGGTGTAACTTTCTTCTACAAATATGTAATAATTTTGTATTTGTAAATCTAACGGGAAAAAAGTAGGGGCAATTTAAGAAAATGAATCACAAAAAAGCTCCATTTAGCCAACTTAAGAGGTTTCAAACGTCAGTAATATTTAATAGTTTATAACAAATGATACATGACTTTGATAAAAAAAATTTATAATCTACATTTCTGTGTTAAAATTTTTTCAAAATCTTAAAAAAAATCATACTAAAAATGTGATTTAGTGAAAAATCAGTTCAATTTTTGGTACTTTAAATGCAAAACTTCCTAAAAAATTGATGAATTTTGAAAAACAAAACCAACACACCAATTGCTCTAATACTCTTCTTAAATATTGCCAATAAATGTTAAGTGATTATTACCACAAAAGCCACTCTAAAATTAGTTTTATTGATTTATTTACCAAAAAATCATGCTTTTTCAACGAATTTTATTTTTATAATTTCCCCACGCCCATAAAATATTTTCAAATTTAAAAATTATAAATTTTGAAAATCTAATAAAAATTTCGATATATAAAACCTAACTGTGCGTTGCTCACAAGCTTCACATCACAAAATAATTTCAAATATTAAAATTTTACATTAGAAATATTTTTTACAGATAAAATCCAGAAAAAAATTCAAAATTGTCAATTTATCTGCATAAAATGGGATATAAATCGGAAAGTACTTATCCGAATTTCAAAATTTAGATGTCTTTGGAAAGGTCGTTGTCTCACTATTTAAATACATACAAAATATTAATAGACAACCATATAATTTTAAAGACTGATACGATTAAACAGATGACAGGGTTATGAACATGTCCAGAAAAATTCCAATGGAGTCCAAAAAATCTATGTCCATGCATCGGCATGGTAAAAAATATAACTTTATGAACAAGACATGAGCGTTGTTCAAAGCTTCCCTATGATCACACGATAGTGGACTAGGGTTCTGCTGGGGGTTTGTGGTGCACAGCGGCCGGATGACCATCCAATCAGATCAGTGGACGCTCCAGTGCCAGCCAACGAACTGCCTAGTGGGCTAACTGTGGATGGTGCGGGTGCGGGTGCTGATCTGGTTGAGTGAGTGATCCACTTTCTGATGATTGTGCTAAAAGCTACAATAAAATCCTATTCTAAACTCAAATAAAAAGGGACGATATCCTGAGGATATGCCCATATTCTCTCTCTTCAATTCCATCCACAGGTTCAAACGAGTTATGGTATCAAAACGGCGCACTTCAGCGCTAATTGGGCTATGGGCTAGACTGCCCGTGGCCGCCATTTCTGACTACCTACCTACCTACAAAGCTTAGCTATGAGATTTGACGTTTCAAGTGCGTATGAGTTTTTTGCCTGGTTTTTGTTGAATGTGTAAGTGAATGTTAGAATGTTGGAAAATATAATAAGTAGTGATGAATGGCTAATGAATGGCATGATATAATTCTCAAGTAAGTAAAAATGCGCTGGTTGCTGATTGGATTGTGGTGGAAGGTAAAATCTTAACCAATCACGTTTGATTTACATGGTCGGTCAAAATTTAGTTATGCTGCAGTCAACACGCCGAATACTTTCACAATCTCCCAAATCAGTGAGAAACATTCGCTCCGTAGAGTAAATCATTCACAATGATAACAAAAATGGTAACAGCAATTCTATAAGAGCAAAAACTGCCGTATTACAGCTCCTCTCTTCTGTGCGTTGCAGTGTCAAAATCTTAGGGCACCAATCGATTAAGGAGGGTGTTATTACCTAATGTCTCGCCCAGCACTTTAGCACCAACAGAAAATAAGAAATTTCACTTTTCAATTTGACAGGTGTCGAAATGTCAAGATCTCAGAGCGCCAATCGATTTAGGAGTTGGATTTTGCACTCTAAGTCCAGTAGAAATCAAAAAAATCGCACTTGACAGTGATGGTGGTGAAATGTCAAAAATCCGAAAAATTACACCTTTTGCTTTGACAGTTGATAATTGGGGGCGAGATAGCAAACCATACAAATTTTTCAAATATTTTCTTACAAGAAGGTGTCTTTAGCATAGATATTTAGAAGTACGTGAATATATAGTTAAGCTTTTATATAAATAATAATTAACACTTGCACAATATTTCTATCCTTTGAAAATTGAGAACATTGAGATTTCGGGAATAAGTTTTCCTGGGGAATTGGGCGGTCAATTCATTGAATTTATTTCAGAGATATACACGATAGCAGAAATATTTTCAAGGAAAACTATTTTCCACGGGAAATTTAATTTTCAAGATTAGTTAACAAAAGGGACTTGGGCAACGCCGGGTGTTTCCGCTAGTTATTTATATACGGATCAAATTGTTGATACCTTAAAGGCAATGTGTTTATACCTTAAAAACTAATGTATTCATACCCTAAAGAACAGCTGTCAACTTCATTAATTGCCTCTTCCATTTTCTCCTTCTTTTTATCCCTCTCTTTTACTTTTGTATTTCACGAGATAAGGAAGTCTAATAAATATAATCCTTTATTAAAATATAAATCGCTCGTTTCTTTTAACAAAAATATTAATTAGTATTTTTTTTTAATAAAAAGAAAAAACTCATTTGAACATTTTTATATGCAAAATTACATGTATTTTTTAAGAGCATCTCAATAAAAAAAAATTATTTTGATCGGTTAATCTCAATAATGAGAAAATTCAAAATATGAAAAGTGGATCTATTGAAGTACTGTTAACTTGAACGTACAAAATATTTTCTAATTAAAAAGTAGAATGTATACTTATTAAATTTCACACACATCTTCTAACATGGTGATAATTGAGAGTGCCCACACCAACGCGGCGGAGAAACATTTGTCTTTCAAAATGAATTCAAATGGTGATTAGTGACAGTGCCCGCCGCGCCGAATATTTCGCGTTCGTTTCCCAAAATTTTGACTGACGAATGTTTCTCCACTGCACCGAATGTTTCGGATTGGTTTGGGAGAGAGCCTCTAAGGCGAAACATTCGCTTGTCAAATTTTATTTACATGAGGGTGCCCAACGAACAGCGAATGTTTCTCCGCCGCGTCGAATTTTACCGCGTTGGTTTACAAGCTTCAAAGTTGAGAGCGCTACGTCCAATTTATGGTCGTCATAATCGTCCTAGCAGATCAACAATTAAGCGTCTAGTGGAAAAATTTGAATCCACAGGCACAGTACAAAATATTCCCGTGCCAGTGAGACAAATAATTGCCCGTAGTGTCGAGAATAATGCTGCCGCTGAGGCTTCAGTTGCAGAAAGCCCAAATGTGTCTCTCACACGTCGTTCTCAAGGGTTGGGCACCTCTGTGACGTCGTTGTGGCGAATTTTGCGAAAAGATCTTGGCCTACATCCTTACAAGATTAAATTGACGCAAGAACTGAAGCCGCTTGACCACCAGAAGCGTCGTATGTTCGTGAATTGGGCTGAGCAACAACTTGAAAGTGATTCGGATTTTCATCGAAAAATCATCTTCAGCGATGAGGCTCATTTCTGGCTGAATGGCTTCGTCAATAAACAAAATATGCGGTATTGTTCAGCCAGCAGTCCACACGTACTCCATGAGTCATCATTGCATCCCGAAAAAATTACGGTTTGGTGTGGTTTATGGGCCGGCGGCGTCATTGGGCCGTACTTCTTCCGTGTGGATCAAGACCGGCACGTTACTGTGAATGGGGATCGCTACCGTTCAATGATAACCGAATATTTTTGCCCCCAATTAAAGGACATGTGGTTCCAACAGGACGGACCAACAAGCCACACAGCGTATGTCACAATAAATTTATTGGAAACCAAGTTTGGAGAACGTGATATCTCACGAAATGGTCCAGTCGCTTGGCCGCCTCGGTCGTGCGATTTGACGCCGTTAGACTATTTCCTGTGGGGCTACGTCAAGTCTATGGTCTAAGCCAACAAGTCAGCGACGATTGATAAACTTCGTAAATATCGAACGTGAAATTGCAGCAGTATCGGCCGATTTATGCTTGAAAACCGTCGAAAATTGGGTTCAGCGTCTGGACTTCTGCAAGCGTGCCCGTGGTGGCCATGCAAAAGAAATACATAACGAACGTACTTTCACAGGAATAAAGAATTTCATTGATATCCAAAACCGATTTTGTTTTATTTAAAAAAAAGTTTTGTAGCGAAAAACCCGATATAAACACCTCTTTCTTCCTAATTATTTATGTATTCCCTTCTTTTTTCTTACTTCAAATAGCCATCTATTGGCCATAGAGTAAAAACTAAATTTTAAAAGGAAAAGCTGAGGGTGTGTGATAAGAATGGATTTGAATATCCAAAAACAAAGCTGGATCTTGAGTTGTTTTTGTAACACATGTATTTTTGAATGTAAATCCAAACCGAATCGGATCTGGGGGAAAATAAAACACAGCTTTTGTATGCCTGAAATTGATAAAGAATTTTTCATAAATATTATGAAAATAAGAACAGGGTAAAATCTCAAAACTGTTCTATTCCACTTTTTATGAAAAATAAGTTAAGTATGAGGAAGTGTTCTTTAGAAGTGCCTTCATCTACGTATTTAGATTATATAAAACTTATTACTTGCTATATTTTTAAGTACTTGAAAAGTTGTGTGTTTTGTTTTTCAAAACTACACTATTCCTTTCAGTCGTTTAGACAAAAAGTCGTTAGACAAAATTAAGTACCAAAACTCCTCTTTTCATATGCGAAACAAAGTAGTCGTTTTCAATCCTACTCATTTATTCCACTGGACTGAAACTTTTGGATTTGCTTTTTCTTTTTTTGTTTAAATAATTTAAATACACTTCTAGGACGTTATTTTAAAGTTTTGTATACTTTAAAGTACTGTTTTTTAAATAAACTGAAATGAATTAAAGTGAAACAAATTTTCTGAATTTTCAAAACTCGACTATTCCTTATCAGTTACAATCGTATGTTTTTAAAACTCCTCTTTTCCTAATCGTTATTTTGAAAATTCTTCTCCGAATTTAGTTGATTTTTTATAATTTTTAGGTTTACCCAATAGATTCAAGACTATAAAAAATAGATAAAGATCATTCCAAACCTAAAAATTAGCTTTCAAACCAATCGCTGATATCTTTTTAGCAGTTTTTAACAATTTTTTTTGTTTTAGTCAAAATTCTTAATATGGACAAGAGGAGTTTTGAAATTATACACCAATGAATATTTAAAATTATTATATTTGTTTAAACAAATTTGTTTTTACTGTCTTATTAACTTAAATGTACTTTGAACTGTGAAATATAAGGGGTATTCACGATCCGATGCAACTGGTCTAGTATCATTGCAAAAGTGTAAAATTGAAAAATGTTCTTCCAAACTGACAGCGACACCAGGAAAATTTTACACTGCATGTTGCAATAGGGTTAAGGTATAGCAAAAATGCAAAACTGTTGCAAGATTTAAGGCAGTGTTGTTGTTATAGAGCAAGAACATTTTTGCATTTTACACTTTTGCAATGATACTAGACCAGTTGCATCGGATCGTGAATACCCCTATAATAAACACATTTTATATAAATTCTATCTTATGTTTATTCTACTTAATAAAAATATAAAAATAAGCTTTTTTTTCATTTTTTTATTAGAAAATGATTTCTGCTGCTTTTGTACTAGAAATACTGTTGAAAATTTATCTCAGAGAAGTAAAAAAAACACTAAACTTTTGAAGTGACTAATACAAAGATACTTTATTAATTATCAAATAAAGACAAGAAATTAGTTTTTGAAAGAAACTCAAAAAATTTTAGTTCTGTTCTTCTTCGTTTTAATTTTACTTCTCAACAGAAATTGTCTTCCGCTGAGGTCCGTTATATTTCTTCTGGAATATTATGGAATTCGATTTCAACTTCCAGTCTAGTTCGCCAGTGTTGGCGTAGTTGACTATGGTAAATTCAGATTGGAGTTACTACTTTTTTTCAGCTTCCGTTTTGGCGTTGCTACTTTTCGCAACAGTTCCCCCCGGTACGAGAATTCCCGGTAGGGTTGTTCTTGTACCACCATCTTCTTTATAAACTTCTAGCTTCGCCAATTTAACTGCAGGCCGCTCCAAAACTCCAATGTTGGTCTGAACTGTAGCGCTGCGAACTTGTCCATCAGTTGACGTCTTCACGGCAATCACCCTTCCTTTCGGATAATTGTTTCTAGGAAGGTCTTTATCCACGATGATAACAACGTCTCCAATTTTCAACGGTTGCACTGGGTCAAACCACTTTGAGCGTAAAGTAAGCTCTGGTGCATATTCGACTATAAATCGTTCCCAACACTTGTTTGCGAATTGTTCTCTATATTGGAATGTGTATTTCAGGATCTTAGCACTATCGTTTATTTGTCCAATAGGTTGCGCACCTCCAGAAGAAAGCCTCAAAAAATGGTTCGGAGTGAGGGCTTCTGCAAGGTCGTCATTCAAAGGCATATATGTGAGTGGCCTTGAATTTATCATGTTTTCAGCAGCCACTAAACAACTTCTCAATAGTGGGTCGGTCGGAGTTCTTGTTGGCAAGGAATTGTATAACGCAGTCTTGAATGAACGGACTAAGCGTTCCCACGCTCCTCCCATATGTGGTGATGCTGGTGGGTTAAAGATCCACTTCACCAACGGACTCACAAAATGTTTCGCAATGTGAACAGGATCCACTGTCTGAAGTTGTTGACGCAATAGCCTTTCTGCACCAACAAAATTGGTTCCTCGGTCACAGAAGATTTCCCTTGGTGCACCTCTTCGTTGAATAAAGTCTTGGAAGCATAAAATGAAGGAGTCCGAATCAAGCTTGTAGGCCACTTCTACATGTACAGCCCTTGTAGTAAGACATGTGAACAATACTCCCCATCTTTTCTCCTGACGACGTCCTACTGCAACTGACAATGGACCAAAATAATCCACCCCAGTAAACGTGAATGGATTACAATATGGTGACATCCTTGCACGAGGAAGCGGTGCCATTTCTGGTATCTTTGGTTTTGTTTTATATACCTTACACCATTGACAATTTTTACAAACAAGTTTCAACATGCATCTTAATTTTGGAATAACATACCTTTGCCTTAGTTGATTGACCACACTCTCGTTATTAGCGTGTTGAAAGTCTTCGTGGATTTTCTGAACTAAAAGATGAGTTATGATGTGATTTCTAGGAAGTATAATTGGCCGCTTTGTGTCGATGTTAATAAAAACAGCTGCATCCAGTCTTCCG
Organism: Melangyna quadrimaculata; assembly: GCA_949320155.1. Taxonomy (NCBI): domain Eukaryota; kingdom Metazoa; phylum Arthropoda; class Insecta; order Diptera; family Syrphidae; genus Melangyna; species Melangyna quadrimaculata. Next base: position 200,554,384 of record OX439483.1, on the reverse strand, counting down.
TTCACTCGTAGAAGTTGATGTTCGTCCAAGTATGGTGAAAGTCTTCTTATAGAACTTGAGGCATTAACTCGCGGTGGTAAATTATTTAAGTTTTTATTTGATTGCTTGAGACTTATTAGTTCTTCATTATACACGTCCATTTGAGCTGTTCTGAATAATATTATCTCAGCTTCTTTTAATTCTTCACATGATAAAATTCCAGTAGTTGAAAAATTAGGCTGTAGCTTTAGTTTTATGTTTAGGAATCTATACACGTATGCTATGGTTCTAAGCAGTCTGTTCCATTGTGAGAATCTTTTCAAGTCAATGAATGGTTGTGACGATTGATGCACACACAAGAGTTCTTCAGCTACTTCTTTCTTTGGTGAAACATCCTCTGGCCACTCGTCCTCCTCATGTAATAAGAAATTTGGACCACTAAACCATCGGTTCTCGAACTCAAGCTTAGGTGGTCTTGTCCATTTAGTGGCGTCATCAGCAACATTTAATTTTGATGGTATATATCGCCAATTCCCGCCTTTATCAGTGTCTTGTATTTCTGCTACTCTGAATGCCACGAACTTGTTGTATCGATGAGGATTTCCCATTATCCAACCCAACACCGTCTTAGAATCAGTCCAGAAATATATTTTACTTATGCTTGTTGACAATTCATCAGAAAGTTTTCGGGCGAATCGGCAACCCATGACGGCTGCATCCAGTTCTAGCCTCGGAATCGATCGCAGTTTTATAGGGGCAACCTTCGTTTTTGCTCCTAAAAGTGTGCATTCAATTTGGGTTCCGCTGCTTACTCGAATGTACGCTACAGTTGCACAAGCTTGTTCCCCTGCGTCCATGAAAATATGAAGATGTACAGTAGCTCCATTCCAATTCGGAAGATGTTTCAACAGGCATCTTGGTATGCGACATGTTTCAACTTGTGGAAGTACCTTAAGCCATATTTTCCAAGCTTCGAACTGCTCATCATTAATCGGAACGTCCCAATCGATTCGGCTGCGCCAGATTTCTTGTAGCAAAATCTTGAGATAAACCAAGAAATGTGCAATTAAACCTAACGGATCATAGATGGACATGAGGATGCGAAGAATCTCTCTTTTCGTTGGACGGCGTTCCCCTTTCAACACACTTTGGTTGCCTTTGTTGTATCGCAAAGAGAAGGTGTATTCGTCACTCTTCAGAACCCACCACATGCCAAGTACTTTCTCCATAGAAGAACCTGCGTCCGGGTTCAAATCAAAACATTCGTCAGTAGGTTTGGTATTAAGCGCCTTCATTACCAGCGAGGAATTGGATTTCCAATTTCTGATTTCAAAGCCCGCTTTAGAATGTATTGTTGTGACTTCCTTTGCTAACTGTAAAGCTTCAGCTTCGCTGTCTACGCTTTCCAAAAAATCATCAACGTAATGACTTTCTACGATACTTTTCACGGCTCTTGGATAATCGTCTTTATGTTTCAGTGCATTACGATTCTTTATATATTGTGCGCAGCTGGGGGAGCAGGTAGCGCCGAAAGTCATAACTTGCATCACGTAGGTGTCCGGTTCATCATTCACTTTGTCTCGCCAAAGAAATCTTAAAACGTGTTGATCCTTTTCAGGAATTTTTACCTGGTGGTACATTTCTTTGATGTCACCGCAAATACATATCTTCTTCTCTCTGCTACGAATCAGAACACCTAGAAGCGATGCATTCCAGTCAACTCCTTTCATCAGTAGCGTATTTAAGGAGACCCCATCAACCATGGCCGCAGCATCCCACACAATCCGTATCTTTCCCGGTTTATTTGGATTACGAACCGGAAAAATTGGCAGATACCAAACCCTGTCATGGTGTTGTTTCAGCTCTTCAGTGGTCAGCTTTCGAATATATTTTTTCTGTTCATAATCTTTTATTTGTTGTTTCACATTTGTTTTCGCAACGCCATCGGTTTGCTATCTGGCAATTTAAACTTTTCATATCGCCACAAGAGTCCAGTTTCGTATCGGTTCTCTAAATGGGTCGTAGTTTTGCCCAGGATACATCTGGCTCGATCTTGTTCTTGTATATTTTTGAAGTCACAAGGCTCTACTATTCCCAAGTTGTCTACTGAGATGAACTCTTTAACCATTTCGTGAAGCTTCATGTCTGCGGCTTTTTGACATTCACAGATTTGATGACTATTGTCGAAGTTATTTGCTTCTTTAATTTCTTCCTTGTCGAACATCGAGAATATCGTCCAACCTAGTCGACACTTCGCTGCTATTGGATCAACTTCAGAGGCCTCTAATATTTTTGTAGGTACCGCAACATGCCAGTTTCGAAGCCCAATCAATATACCAGGATTCGCATTTACGTAAGAGGTCACTGGCAAATTCTTCAGATGAGAATATCTCTTAGCTAAGTACCTATAATCTAATGACTGCGTTGGTAAGTTGAGTTTTTTGACGGTTCGTACGTTTTCCATTCTGTACCTCTGAGCATTTTCGTGAATTCCAGATATATTCACATCGACCACTCTCGAATGTTGTTCCTGCCTTGAAATAGTGCCACTCCATTTTAAACACAGTGGTGAATTTTCTCCTTCCAATCCTAGCTGGTTAGCAATCTCCTCATTCAATAAGGTACTAGAGGATCCTTCATCTAGAAATGCATAGGTGTTAATTTGAATGCTATTGTGAGACAGGAGCACGGGTATAATTCTAAAATGTATCGAAGTAAATACAGAATGAATCATACTTAATTCACTGTTGCTTTTATTGCTGCCAGCCGGTTGGTTGGGATTATGCAACAAAGGATGATGTTTTTTGTCACAATTAATCTCTGTGCATGCAATTGGTGCCCAGCATTTGAGCGGATGCCTTTTCAGACACTGTCTACAGAGATTATTTTTTCGTAGTAAGTCCCACCTGTTGGCAATATCGCATCCAAGAAATTGTTTGCAGACTGAAACAGCATGACAGTCTTCGTGGCACACTGGACATTTCTTAAGGCCAACATTCGGTGGCCGTTTATTCGATTTTCTTGTTGTGTCAGCGTGCACGTAAAGCTCTTCTTTTTTATTCCTGTTCTTATGTTGAGGCTCTTTGGTACTAAACCATGACATTGATGGCTTCGCATTGCATATATCAGCAGCTACATCTTTAAGCCAGTCACCAAGTACACATATGTTGTCTATATCAATTTCGGATCGCTTATGAGTAGCCCAATTCAGTTGTAGTGTAGGCGGCAACTTGTCGACAAGCTCAGTCATCAGATTTGGATTTTGCATATAGTTCTGAAGCCCTGCTTGTTCCATTGTAGCACACAGATTTCTCACAGCAACCGCATATTCAATAATCGTTTCCATGCGTTCGATTTTAGGTGACGTCATTCTTTGAATTTTTTCCATGTAGTGCTTCATTATAATCTCTGGCCTACCAAAATATTGTCTGAGTGTATCGATGATCTCAGGAACACAGCCAGCTGATGTCAATAAAGCTTCGACGACATCTCTCGCTTTTCCTCGCACGCAGCGTTGCAGACGCATCAAATTTTCATTTTTTGTGAAACCACACGCTTCAGTAGTTTGTTGGAAACTGCTGATGAACACAGGCCATTCACCTGGTTTCCCAGAAAAAATAGGTAGATCCTTAGCGACAACATGTCTTGAAGCGATTTGATGCGATGATAAACAAACAGCTTCGCAAGATGCAGAAGGCTCATATATTTTGTTGAAATGCTGCTCTTCCTTATTCTTTATTGGCAATTTGCCCAAGTTCTTTTCGACGACGTTATTATGAAAAACATTAAATTTTGACTTACCGCACGGTTGAATATTTTCCTGTTGGGTAGTCCTTTCCAAATCGTCGTCTGACATCTCGTCCAAAAGAGCGTGGCGCCTTGCAAGCAACTCTTGTTGTTTCTGTAGAAGAAGCTCTTCCGCCTCCAGCATTCGCATCTTGATCCTGATCCTTTCAGATCGTGTTTTGGAATGGGCTGATGCTATGATTGATGTTCGCCTCTGTGGTTGTTGTTCGGTTTGCGGGTGCAGGCAAACAGCGCATTTCCAATCATCGATCGCGGCAACTTCATCACCAACCTCAGCACATTGATAGTGGATCCACTTTTTGCACATTGTGCACTCCACCATTCTGTCCTCAGTGTAATCTGCATTGCAGACAGGACACTTTTGTCCCACCACTGTTTTGGTCGACGTAGACATTATTTAAATTTATAAATTAAAATTTTTTGAGAATGTTGAAAATTTATCTCAGAGAAGTAAAAAAAAACACTAAACTTTTGAAGTGACTAATACAAAGATACTTTATTAATTATCAAATAAAGACAAGAAATTAGTTTTTGAAAGAAACTCAAAAAATTTTAGTTCTGTTCTTCTTCGTTTTAATTTTACTTCTCAACAGAAATTGTCTTCCGCTGAGGTCCGTTATATTTCTTCTGGAATATTATGGAATTCGATTTCAACTTCCAGTCTAGTTCGCCAGTGTTGGCGTAGTTGACTATGGTAAATTCAGATTGGAGTTACTACTTTTTTTCAGCTTCCGTTTTGGCGTTGCTACTTTTCGCAACAGTTCCCCCCGGTACGAGAATTCCCGGTAGGGTTGTTCTTGTACCACCATCTTCTTTATAAACTTCTAGCTTCGCCAATTTAACTGCAGGCCGCTCCAAAACTCCAATGTTGGTCTGAACTGTAGCGCTGCGAACTTGTCCATCAGTTGACGTCTTCACGGCAATCACCCTTCCTTTCGGATAATTGTTTCTAGGAAGGTCTTTATCCACGATGATAACAACGTCTCCAATTTTCAACGGTTGCACTGGGTCAAACCACTTTGAGCGTAAAGTAAGCTCTGGTGCATATTCGACTATAAATCGTTCCCAACACTTGTTTGCGAATTGTTCTCTATATTGGAATGTGTATTTCAGGATCTTAGCACTATCGTTTATTTGTCCAATAGGTTGCGCACCTCCAGAAGAAAGCCTCAAAAAATGGTTCGGAGTGAGGGCTTCTGCAAGGTCGTCATTCAAAGGCATATATGTGAGTGGCCTTGAATTTATCATGTTTTCAGCAGCCACTAAACAACTTCTCAATAGTGGGTCGGTCGGAGTTCTTGTTGGCAAGGAATTGTATAACGCAGTCTTGAATGAACGGACTAAGCGTTCCCACGCTCCTCCCATATGTGGTGATGCTGGTGGGTTAAAGATCCACTTCACCAACGGACTCACAAAATGTTTCGCAATGTGAACAGGATCCACTGTCTGAAGTTGTTGACGCAATAGCCTTTCTGCACCAACAAAATTGGTTCCTCGGTCACAGAAGATTTCCCTTGGTGCACCTCTTCGTTGAATAAAGTCTTGGAAGCATAAAATGAAGGAGTCCGAATCAAGCTTGTAGGCCACTTCTACATGTACAGCCCTTGTAGTAAGACATGTGAACAATACTCCCCATCTTTTCTCCTGACGACGTCCTACTGCAACTGACAATGGACCAAAATAATCCACCCCAGTAAACGTGAATGGATTACAATATGGTGACATCCTTGCACGAGGAAGCGGTGCCATTTCTGGTATCTTTGGTTTTGTTTTATATACCTTACACCATTGACAATTTTTACAAACAAGTTTCAACATGCATCTTAATTTTGGAATAACATACCTTTGCCTTAGTTGATTGACCACACTCTCGTTATTAGCGTGTTGAAAGTCTTCGTGGATTTTCTGAACTAAAAGATGAGTTATGATGTGATTTCTAGGAAGTATAATTGGCCGCTTTCCAGTCTTCCGTTCACTCGTAGAAGTTGATGTTCGTCCAAGTATGGTGAAAGTCTTCTTATAGAACTTGAGGCATTAACTCGCGGTGGTAAATTATTTGAGTTTTTATTTGATTGCTTGAGACTTATTAGTTCTTCATTATACACGTCCATTTGAGCTGTTCTGAATAATATTATCTCAGCTTCTTTTAATTCTTCACATGATAAAATTCCAGTAGTTGAAAAATTAGGCTGTAGCTTTAGTTTTATGTTTAGGAATCTATACACGTATGCTATGGTTCTAAGCAGTCTGTTCCATTGTGAGAATCTTTTCAAGTCAATGAATGGTTGTGACGATTGATGCACACACAAGAGTTCTTCAGCTACTTCTTTCTTTGGTGAAACATCCTCTGGCCACTCGTCCTCCTCATGTAATAAGAAATTTGGACCACTAAACCATCGGTTCTCGAACTCAAGCTTAGGTGGTCTTGTCCATTTAGTGGCGTCATCAGCAACATTTAATTTTGATGGTATATATCGCCAATTCCCGCCTTTATCAGTGTCTTGTATTTCTGCTACTCTGAATGCCACGAACTTGTTGTATCGATGAGGATTTCCCATTATCCAACCCAACACCGTCTTAGAATCAGTCCAGAAATATATTTTACTTATGCTTGTTGACAATTCATCAGAAAGTTTTCGGGCGAATCGGCAACCCATGACGGCTGCATCCAGTTCTAGCCTCGGAATCGATCGCAGTTTTATAGGGGCAACCTTCGTTTTTGCTCCTAAAAGTGTGCATTCAATTTGGGTTCCGCTGCTTACTCGAATGTACGCTACAGTTGCACAAGCTTGTTCCCCTGCGTCCATGAAAATATGAAGATGTACAGTAGCTCCATTCCAATTCGGAAGATGTTTCAACAGGCATCTTGGTATGCGACATGTTTCAACTTGTGGAAGTACCTTAAGCCATATTTTCCAAGCTTCGAACTGCTCATCATTAATCGGAACGTCCCAATCGATTCGGCTGCGCCAGATTTCTTGTAGCAAAATCTTGAGATAAACCAAGAAATGTGCAATTAAACCTAACGGATCATAGATGGACATGAGGATGCGAAGAATCTCTCTTTTCGTTGGACGGCGTTCCCCTTTCAACACACTTTGGTTGCCTTTGTTGTATCGCAAAGAGAAGGTGTATTCGTCACTCTTCAGAACCCACCACATGCCAAGTACTTTCTCCATAGAAGAACCTGCGTCCGGGTTCAAATCAAAACATTCGTCAGTAGGTTTGGTATTAAGCGCCTTCATTACCAGCGAGGAATTGGATTTCCAATTTCTGATTTCAAAGCCCGCTTTAGAATGTATTGTTGTGACTTCCTTTGCTAACTGTAAAGCTTCAGCTTCGCTGTCTACGCTTTCCAAAAAATCATCAACGTAATGACTTTCTACGATACTTTTCACGGCTCTTGGATAATCGTCTTTATGTTTCAGTGCATTACGATTCTTTATATATTGTGCGCAGCTGGGGGAGCAGGTAGCGCCGAAAGTCATAACTTGCATCACGTAGGTGTCCGGTTCATCATTCACTTTGTCTCGCCAAAGAAATCTTAAAACGTGTTGATCCTTTTCAGGAATTTTTACCTGGTGGTACATTTCTTTGATGTCACCGCAAATACATATCTTCTTCTCTCTGCTACGAATCAGAACACCTAGAAGCGATGCATTCCAGTCAACTCCTTTCATCAGTAGCGTATTTAAGGAGACCCCATCAACCATGGCCGCAGCATCCCACACAATCCGTATCTTTCCCGGTTTATTTGGATTACGAACCGGAAAAATTGGCAGATACCAAACCCTGTCATGGTGTTGTTTCAGCTCTTCAGTGGTCAGCTTTCGAATATATTTTTTCTGTTCATAATCTTTTATTTGTTGTTTCACATTTGTTTTTAGCTGCTGGTCACCATCCAAACGTTTTTCAAGACATCTCATCCGTCGCAACGCCATCGGTTTGCTATCTGGCAATTTAAACTTTTCATATCGCCACAAGAGTCCAGTTTCGTATCGGTTCTCTAAATGGGTCGTAGTTTTGCCCAGGATACATCTGGCTCGATCTTGTTCTTGTATATTTTTGAAGTCACAAGGCTCTACTATTCCCAAGTTGTCTACTGAGATGAACTCTTTAACCATTTCGTGAAGCTTCATGTCTGCGGCTTTTTGACATTCACAGATTTGATGACTATTGTCGAAGTTATTTGCTTCTTTAATTTCTTCCTTGTCGAACATCGAGAATATCGTCCAACCTAGTCGACACTTCGCTGCTATTGGATCAACTTCAGAGGCCTCTAATATTTTTGTAGGTACCGCAACATGCCAGTTTCGAAGCCCAATCAATATACCAGGATTCGCATTTACGTAAGAGGTCACTGGCAAATTCTTCAGATGAGAATATCTCTTAGCTAAGTACCTATAATCTAATGACTGCGTTGGTAAGTTGAGTTTTTTGACGGTTCGTACGTTTTCCATTCTGTACCTCTGAGCATTTTCGTGAATTCCAGATATATTCACATCGACCACTCTCGAATGTTGTTCCTGCCTTGAAATAGTGCCACTCCATTTTAAACACAGTGGTGAATTTTATCCTTCCAATCCTAGCTGGTTAGCAATCTCCTCATTCAATAAGGTACTAGAGGATCCTTCATCTAGAAATGCATAGGTGTTAATTTGAATGCTATTGTGAGACAGGAGCACGGGTATAATTCTAAAATGTATCGAAGTAAATACAGAATGAATCATACTTAATTCACTGTTGCTTTTATTGCTGCCAGCCGGTTGGTTGGGATTATGCAACAAAGGATGATGTTTTTTGTCACAATTAATCTCTGTGCATGCAATTGGTGCCCAGCATTTGAGCGGATGCCTTTTCAGACACTGTCTACAGAGATTATTTTTTCGTAGTAAGTCCCACCTGTTGGCAATATCGCATCCAAGAAATTGTTTGCAGACTGAAACAGCATGACAGTCTTCGTGGCACACTGGACATTTCTTAAGGCCAACATTCGGTGGCCGTTTATTCGATTTTCTTGTTGTGTCAGCGTGCACGTAAAGCTCTTCTTTTTTATTCCTGTTCTTATGTTGAGGCTCTTTGGTACTAAACCATGACATTGATGGCTTCGCATTGCATATATCAGCAGCTACATCTTTAAGCCAGTCACCAAGTACACATATGTTGTCTATATCAATTTCGGATCGCTTATGAGTAGCCCAATTCAGTTGTAGTGTAGGCGGCAACTTGTCGACAAGCTCAGTCATCAGATTTGGATTTTGCATATAGTTCTGAAGCCCTGCTTGTTCCATTGTAGCACACAGATTTCTCACAGCAACCGCATATTCAATAATCGTTTCCATGCGTTCGATTTTAGGTGACGTCATTCTTTGAATTTTTTCCATGTAGTGCTTCATTATAATCTCTGGCCTACCAAAATATTGTCTGAGTGTATCGATGATCTCAGGAACACAGCCAGCTGATGTCAATAAAGCTTCGACGACATCTCTCGCTTTTCCTCGCACGCAGCGTTGCAGACGCATCAAATTTTCATTTTTTGTGAAACCACACGCTTCAGTAGTTTGTTGGAAACTGCTGATGAACACAGGCCATTCACCTGGTTTCCCAGAAAAAATAGGTAGATCCTTAGCGACAACATGTCTTGAAGCGATTTGATGCGATGATAAACAAACAGCTTCGCAAGATGCAGAAGGCTCATATATTTTGTTGAAGTGCTGCTCTTCCTTATTCTTTATTGGCAATTTGCCCAAGTTCTTTTCGACGACGTTATTATGAAAAACATTAAATTTTGACTTACCGCACGGTTGAATATTTTCCTGTTGGGTAGTCCTTTCCAAATCGTCGTCTGACATCTCGTCCAAAAGAGCGTGGCGCCTTGCAAGCAACTCTTGTTGTTTCTGTAGAAGAAGCTCTTCCGCCTCCAGCATTCGCATCTTGATCCTGATCCTTTCAGATCGTGTTTTGGAATGGGCTGATGCTATGATTGATGTTCGCCTCTGTGGTTGTTGTTCGGTTTGCGGGTGCAGGCAAACAGCGCATTTCCAATCATCGATCGCGGCAACTTCATCACCAACCTCAGCACATTGATAGTGGATCCACTTTTTGCACATTGTGCACTCCACCATTCTGTCCTCAGTGTAATCTGCATTGCAGACAGGACACTTTTGTCCCACCACTGTTTTGGTCGACGTAGACATTATTTAAATTTATAAATTAAAATTTTTTGAGAATGTTGAAAATTTATCTCAGAGAAGTAAAAAAAAACACTAAACTTTTGAAGTGACTAATACAAAGATACTTTATTAATTATCAAATAAAGACAAGAAATTAGTTTTTGAAAGAAACTCAAAAAATTTTAGTTCTGTTCTTCTTCGTTTTAATTTTACTTCTCAACAGAAATTGTCTTCCGCTGAGGTCCGTTATATTTCTTCTGGAATATTATGGAATTCGATTTCAACTTCCAGTCTAGTTCGCCAGTGTTGGCGTAGTTGACTATGGTAAATTCAGATTGGAGTTACTACTTTTTTTCAGCTTCCGTTTTGGCGTTGCTACTTTTCGCAACAAATACTAAAGGTTTTCAACCATTGTTAAGCAATTCTCCATCCCCCATATTAATAAACGAAGCTAGCGGCGAGTTATCTCGCGGATTAGGAGTAAGATTTCTGCCACTTGCGAGCTAGCTAAACCACCAAGGATGGTAGTTTAGCGAAGGATTAACTAGAACTAATAAATATACCTTCCTTGGTGGTTTAGCTAGCTCGTAAGTGGTAGTAATCTTATTCCTAATCCACGAGTTAAAGATAGCTTCGTTTATTAATATGGGGGCATATGCTTACCTTACAACTACACGGTTCTATATGGTACAAAGGACCCTCATCGAAGTTTGAACTACTTGCAAATTTGGAATTGGCTTATAGAACTTTGGTAAAAACATTAAAATTCCTATTAAGGTTAGACCGCACTAGGCGGAACTGCACTGCAGCGGAACTGCGATTCAAATAATTTGTATGAAATTGTATGAAGTTCAGTTGCCGCTTAGTGCGATATATATATATATATATCATACAATTTCATACAAATAATGTTTTGCCGCGTCGTGAAGTGTAGTTCCGCTGCAGTTGTGTGCGGTCTAACCTTTAAAGGGAAATTCCTTAAATAATATATTATATATAGTTATATTTTAATTAATAGTTATCAATAATATATTGTTTGCTATCATTCAAACCGATCATCAAAAACTTAAAAGCTGAATAACTCGAAACAGGGGTCGGTCGACATAGAACAGTGTAATTCTCAGCCGACGCATTGTGAAATCGCAGTGAAACAGCCGTAATGATATAAAATATGGAGAATACACAATGCTAAATAACAAAAAAATGCGAATGTTTCGCGTCGGTTTTGCATACAAAAAGTTCTCGTCGTGACAAAAAAAAAACTCGACGCATTGTGAAATTGACAAGTCCTCTTCCACACAAGGAAACTGAGTTGCCAGCAACTGGGAGTTTCTAGGCGAGAAGGGCAAGAAGTAAGGGGATGAAAAAAAGTCTCCCCGGTCAATGATTCGAAAAGATTTTTATCACATTCCTTCACACGCTTGTTCGAATGTGCGTTCAACTAATAGACAGGAAACAAACAAAAATCTCTGGCAATTTTGTTTCATTGTATGAAAGGTACAAGGCAATTAAAGGAAAATGTCAACAAAATCTCCAGCAACTGGTGTCACTGTTTGAAAGGGGACTAACGATTTTCCTGTCTTTTTATCTCCTTGTGAAACGGTCTTCACGTTTCGTTTCCTCAACTTATTGTTAAGTTTTTCGCTTAGGTAGTCGCCACCGCCATCTCATCGTATATCGCTGCAATTTGTTCCAGCCTTCAAATTACACATAACAAAAACCAAACGAACACACCTTCTATGTGTCAGTGGGCTGAATTCAAATTTGACAACTCCAAATTTTGACATTTCTTTTAAGCACGTTGTTTTGACGGCGAAATATTTGTTGATTTCAACTTAAGTTTATTTTACGTTGTAAATATTTTAAGGTTTTGCATAGCAAAATGAAAAATTTAAGATTAAAAACTATTCAAACATTCAACACAGCGCTGGAGAATCCTAAATTTATAGTTTTGGATTCCAGTGGTGGCCAAAAGAATACGATTTTCATCTGCACCGAGACGGAACTTTTTTCTTGCAACCCACAAACCCAAACGTTTGATCTTGTCACTGATATAACTGGAGTTGTCTCTTGCGAATATTTGTCTCTTGAAAATCAAATTTGCATTGCCACCGAAGCCGGGGAGGTACTTCTCATTAATCCCGAAACAAAAAATTCAACTGAGGTAACATTTTGCGATGGAGGAATTCAGAAAATGGTTTGGTCACCCGACCAGGAGGTAGTTGCTTTTGTTACAACAGCTCACAATGTCGTGGTCATGACGTGCACTTTCGAACCCATCTCTGAAGTGAAGCTAGATGATAATCTTTTTGGCGAAAATGCCTTCATAACTGTGGGATGGGGAAAAAAAGAAACCCAGTTCCATGGATCAGAGGGAAAAACGGCTGCCAAGCAAAAGACAGATTTCAATGTCCCAAGTAATATAGCAGAGTTGCCACAACAGATCGATATTACTTGGAGAGAAGATGGCCAATTGTTTGCTGTCACATTTGTTGGATCACAAGGCAGAATGTTTAAAGTTTTCGACAAAGAAGGCACTCTGAAGTTTACTTCGGAAAAATTAAACGATTTATGGCCAGCTATCGCTTGGAGGCCATCAGGCACTTGGATTGCCGTGCCACATAAATTTCCAAATAAATCAACTATTGCTCTTTTCGAGAAGAACGGTCTTAGACATCGTGAGATTGTGCTACCGTTTCAGTTTGACAACGAACCGGTTGTTAGTCTTAAGTGGAATGCTGGTTCGGATATTTTGGCCATTGAAACTTTGTACGAGGGCAAGAGTGTTTTGTATTTGTACACAATTGGAAACTATCACTGGTATTTGAAACAAACACTTCGCTTTGAAAGTACATTATCCTCGTACGTTTGGGACAATCGAATTGGCGAGGAGAAGACAATGCATGTGATTTTATCTGATGGGACTTTGGCTAGATACAGGTAAGTCTGCTAAATGTAATTTCAATAATCTGAGACATTTTTCTAAAGTATAAGTTTAAGTTTACTTGGCAGGTGGCCATTTTAAGGTCAATATTTTTTTTTTTGAAAATCTATTAAAATCAGAACATAGCCGTGGTACTCACGAATTGTTCGATTGTATAGTGTGGTCCGCACTAAAAGTGTATTATATCGATAAACTCAAAAAGATTCAAAGAACAGCTAGCGACACAGGCAACACGGCACAGCGACTCTTCAGCCTTAAGCATTTTTCTGCACCTTAGGTCGCAATATGTCCACTGGTAATCTGATGGCTTATCCCTCCGAACAGTGGCACAAATCTATACTTAGTTTTGGAGAAAATAAAATAACTGCACCTTGAATAAATAAATGCTGACGTGCGTCAGGGATCCGTTTTGTCTCCGACTCTCTTCCTCATATTCATTAACGATCTCCTGCTTGGAAGTTCTGTTTTGCTGACGACAGCAACCTCCCTCAGATTTTTATATTCGCTTCTAGATTCGCATCTCTGTTCTTCGGATATGGAACTTCAACACCTGCGTTAGGTGCCAGCTATAGCTATCATTGAAAAAGTTAGCTATTGATTTTGAGACCCTTCGAAAGTTTAATCACTGAATATTTTAATGCAGAAAGATAGCTTACGACTTCAAAATTAATTCTCCACCAAAAAAAATTCATTTTGACCCATAACGTAACTTTTAATTTTTTAAATGGTCATTGGTAAGGTAATTCATCATTGAAAAATTAAAAGTCATTTTATGAGAAAAGTTGTGCCAAATTGAATTTTGTTTTACCTGAAAATAATTATTAAGTCAATAAGCTTTACTGTGGTATCAAAATAATCATTTATTTTTCTTCACAATCTCTCAAAATTGACAATTAATATTTTCAATGATGGTTTTCAATGATAGCTATAACTGGCCCCTTAGATAACCTCATTAAATTAGGATCAGGACATTATTTGTCCAATGGGGAATCAAAAACCCCGTAGAATTTAATCCTGTTATAATAATACTGACACCGACAAATTCTTTCATTAGACTCTGGATTGTCGTGTCATTCGACCGATCACGAACCCCAAGTTTAGCAGTCGAAAATCGTCGGCACGTTTGACTACACAGCACAATTTGATTGACCCAAAATGTCGGTAAGATGATACCGATTAGGCTATCAAAGTGAACAAGGCAGCTACTGAAAGCGCTGACTTCAATGCACGACGATTTCCTCTGGTAGTTTAGGTAGATATGTATGTACAACAATCCTTTAATAACACAATGCTGTCTCCTGTCGTTAATGCTGAACACTCCACCCATGCCGCTATCTATGAGCGGAATTTGCATCGAAGAAAACTAAAAGCTTTCAGTCATCGCTATGTGTGTGACAGATCACTTTCTGTGGAACGATCACATATTTGAAGTCGCCAAAAATGCGTGTTTGGTTTTTATCGTCGGTCGATGTAGAAATTGTTTGCCTCCTCTGATCTACAAAGTCTTCATTTGGCAAAAGCTTGAGTATAATTCTTTTTTTTTTTGATATTCTGCGCGCACAAAAGGGGTTATGAATACCCTTAAAATGTTTTAACATAGCACGACCGATTAGGTAAGTAGGAGAGGATTTAAAAGGAGATACCGATGCACATTGGTTTCGAATGTTTGCATATCGAAATGAGAGGGAAAAATTCGGCCGGGTAAAGCATTCCATATTCGTGTGGTGCGTCTGAAGAAAGAATCTCTGTACATTACGTCCGAATTTGGGCTCGAGGGTAAACTGATGGGCATTCCTAGAAGCCCGAGTATTACGGTTGAATTTTTTAAAGGGAGGAATGCAACTGGGAAAGCCACGAAACATTACGGCGGTGTTCGAGAGATGTAATTGTTTCCGTTATAGATCTTGCACCTATCATTTTTAAAGCTCTCTTTTGTATTCTGTCCAACAAATTCATGTGAGTTTTTGGAGCTCCTGCGCAAACATGAGAATTGTACTCAAGTTTTGGACGAATGAAGGCTTTGTAGATCACATCCAGATCAGAAGGGGGGAAAACTTCTTGCATCTACGGAGGAAACCTAAACACTTAGCAGCGTTTTTGGCGACATCAAATATGTGGTAATTCCACAAAAGGTGGTATGTGACACACATACCGAGAACTGAGAGCTGTTCGGTTTCCTCGATGCAAGTGCCGCCCATGGAAAGCGGCATTGGGGGTGGGTTTCCCTTAAACGACAGGAGACAGCATTGAATTTTAGAAGCATTAAATTCTACGCGGTTTTTGATTCCCCATTGGACAATGCTGTCGAGAGCATAAATATGGGCATTGGGCAAGTGGGCTCCTATAACTCACTTAAGGCTCTTTGATAGAAATCAAAATAGGGCTTTAAAAATGATAGATTATAGTACAATAACAGCAACACATCCATTGTCACATGTCTGTCACTGTTTTATAGCTATTTTTTTTTAAACCATGTTTTAGTGATATAGCCAGTTGCATGTCTCCCCTTAAACAATTCAACCGTAATACTCGCGCTTCTAGGAAGTCAAAGGCATCAGTTTGCCCTTGAGCCCAACCTCGGACGTTCTGTAAAGTGTAGACATTCTTTCTTTAGTCGCAAATGTGTAATGCCTTACCTTCCCCATTTTGATATTCAGAACTTTAAAAAAACACTGTGCATCGGTACCTATTTTCGAATCCTTCCTTATTTTCCTAACGCTCGCATTGTGCTTGTTTATCTTAAGGGTAGTCAATATTGGTTTATTTCCAATTGAAATTTTTTCAACTCCCAATAAATACAACTGCACCCCTACAATGAGCCCTCAGTAATAAAGATGTTAAAGTTGCGTTTCTATGCAATTATTAATTGGGATGATGACGTCTCGTGCCGAAAGACTTCGAGACAACTATCTTTATTGATGGGTCAAAGATGGAGTGTGGTGTTTTTTCAGAGTCTCTTAATATCTCTAGGTCCTTTCGGCAACCCTGCTTTGCTAGTGCTTTTTGAACTTAATAACTCGGCTAAATTGACCTACAAATTTGTCTAGCAATGCCGGGATGAGGTTGCCAACCTAAAGGTTACTCTTATATGAGTTCTGTGTTAAAGTGATATTGAGGGAAATGATTCATAACTCACTTGCGAAATTATTCATGAGTCAACATTCCACTCGGAGGTATGAGTTGCAATTTATTATCAATTTTTCTCAATCGATCTATTATAAATTCCGAACATTTTATCTAATATTCAGGCGAAACTCAGCCAAATCGTATCAAAATTTACTGGACACTGGTCAATAGGAGAACATGCGGCAAAGCTGGGCACTTGGGTATCCAGCAACTGGCCTTTAAAAAGAGAGGGGGCCGGGATCGATGGTAGGTAGTATTCAAAAAGACACCAATCGAAAGCATTAATAGGAGAAAATGCGAAAAAGCTGGGCTGGACCTTTAAAAAGAGTTTCTGGTAGTCGGGGGGCGGGATCGATAGTCAGTAGTATTTAGAAAGAGACCAATCGAAAGCACTAATAAAATTTAAAAACATGGATTTTTCGGCCCCCTCATATTTCAAAATTGACTTTCGAAAACTGGGTGATACAAAAATCTTCTCACTTGATTTGATTCTGTTGTTTCCTTAATCGTGAAACGTCTCGCTCCCCTTTTGTTTACCCCCATTTCGGTGGTTGTTAATCGACAACATTCCAGTCTTAAACTGTTGCCGTTTCTCAAATTGAACTTCAGACACCTTCAATATTCCATCAGACAAACATTCCGGGACCATACCATTACACATAAATACCATTGCATCCTAAATCAGTCTTTGTTAAACATTCATCCAATTTAAGTATTCCAGCATAATTCGAATTAGAGTGTAGATCAGTTTTAACATAACTCTCGTTCTCCTGTTTTGAAGTCTTTGAAGTCTCATTTTAATATCAGCATTAGAACCGAACAGCAAATTTAGGCAGTAATTGAAGAATAGAAGCCGTTGATTTCAGTTGATTTCTTACAAGAAAATAAATTTTCTTCGAAATTTTTGCACAAAACGTGATTTGCATGAGCTATAAAAGTTCAACTTTTCATCTATGACTTAAATATTTTATGCTCTCAACACAGTTTATTGCCACACCATCCAAGCACACATCTATTTCATTCACTCGTCTTACTCACATTAACTTTCAGTTTGTTGGTTTTAAAATCAAATCCTCATTTAATGTTTGGAACATTGTTTCAGTTTTCTCTCCACTATGTAAATCAGACTATCATCAACAAAAAGTTTAACACTACAATATTTCAGACATTTCTTTAAGTCGTTAATATATAAATAGAAGGAAGAGAAAGACACCCAAAACGAAACCCTATGGAAACCAGATCATTATTGATTGCACTAGATAATTCATCATTCACATTAGTTTTTCGGCTTTAAATTGAAATACATGAGTCCGGAGTTCGCTTAAGACTGTTACAATAGGTACATTTCTTTTACTTAAGACTAAGGTATAATTGGTACAGTTAATTAAGACAACGAGAGTAAACATATTCATAACCACTCTCTCCCCCTTAAAAAAATGTATCTTACTTACAACTAAAAAAAAGTAATATTTGTATACATAAGATATTAAGTACATCTATAAATAAACATTAACAAATAAAAGTTAAATAATCCATTAAAATTCATATAACATTTCTTTAATCAATCCATAAATTATATTTAAACATTAAATTCTATTTGTTCGCATTTTTTTTGCCTTATACGACTTGATCTCCGAACAAAGAAATCTGCGATTTCTTTTTCTTTTCCTAGGTCGTTTGACAATAGAATTATTTGAATTGCTACTTAAAACAATATTGCTAGGCGAAAAATCTAATGCTATAACATTTTTCATACGTCCTAATTGATTTATATGTGCGGTACGTTTGTACCTATCAATATTTACTAGATACATAACATTTTCAATTTTCTTTACAACTACGCCTGGTACCCATTTGTAAGTAATACCATTTTTTTGTTTATAATAAATGTTATCTCCTTAATGTACAAATATCTCGGAAAACTGCTGTGTTAGTTTGTTTGTAGATTTTATTTGGATGTTGAATATTTTCTTTAATTTTAGGGTTTATACCGTCTATATACCGTTTTCGTTTTATGTTTAAATATCAAATAATTTGGAGATACTAGAGTAGTGCTTCCTGGGGTGGTACGATATTTGTCGGGAATATTATCCAATAACATTTTCTTCAACTGTCTGCGCTGCCCTATCAGCCAAACCATTTGACTGAGGATGGTAGGTAGGCAGGGCTTTTCAGACATTTTAGATTATTAGATTCACAGAACTTTAAAAATGCTTCAGGATTGTAAGGGGGACCATTATCCGACACTACAGTTTTTGGTACACCATAATACGAAAATATGGTACTCCACATTTGTTTTACATCGATCAACTTGCTATAACTGTCAACTAGAATTAAAAAATGTTTTTCCTTAAAGTAGAAAAAATCTACATTAATCTTGATTCCGGCTATGGCCTCTTATAAGTTGAACAAGATTTGTTGTTGGAAACAGAGCATACATTAACATAGTCTTCAATGTCGTTTTCCACACCATCCCACCAAAAATACTGGCGTGCTAAAACCTTCATGCGAACAATGCCTATGTGAGTTTCGTGTAACAATTTTAAAATCTTTAAAACCAAAACGGAAGGGATAATAAGCCTATTTGCATAATATAGACATCCATTTTCAAAATGTATCTCGGTTCGTCTACGGAAATAGTTTTTAAGGTGCATTACTGGCCCACCCCCTTTTACTTAGCTTTTTAACTTCATGTCATATTGAATCATCATCGGTTTCTTGCTCAACTATTTCAATTTTAATGTTATCCTTCAAATACGGCTGCAAGCTGTTAATAGAATATTTATCTAATCCTGTTAGGCTAGGAAGAGGTAATCTTGACATAGCATCAGCATTTGTCATCAAAATTCCCTTGCGGTATTTCAGGGTATACTGATGCATGCTCAGGAATATAGTCCATCTTTGTTGCTGCAACAGGGGGTAAAGACTTCGTAGGACTAAAAATTCAATTCAAAATCCATATATGTATGTATATACTTATGAAACTTTGTTACACTAAAAACGATCGCTAATGCTTCTCGTTGGAGTTGCGAATAATTTTGCTCTGCGGAACTAAGAGTACTTGATACAAACATAACCGGCCGATCGACCCCATCAATCACATGCGATAGGATTCCTTCCACTCCATATGGACTGGGATCGCAGTGGAGTACAATCTCTTTGTTTGGATCGTAATGTACGAGCAAATCATTCTCTAATAAAAGGTCTTACTACGCATGAAAGCAAGGTTACAATCATCCGACCAAGTAAATTTAACATTTTGCTTTGTAAGGTCATATACCACACTTAATTCAGATGACAAATTAGGAACGAGTTTTGAGTAGTAATTTATAAGTCCCAAATAAGACCTTAATTGTTCCAGATCTGAAGGAATTGGGCATTCTTAATTGCTTCTAACTTTTCGGGATTTGGCTTTATTCCCTCCTTGAAAATCACATGACCCAAATATTGTATTTCCTCTTTGAGAACTTGACATTTTTTTTAAATTTACCGTGACATTATATCCAGTTTTCAAAATTTCATCCATGGTGGCTTGAAAAATTGCAGGTGCAGACTTAACACCAAAAATTAGTCTCCGATGCCTGAATAACCCCTTGTTGGTGTTTATAGTCAAAAGTTCTTGACAATCCTTTTCAACTTCAAGCTGTTGAAATGCTCCTTGTAGGTCAAGTACACAAAAACATTCACAACCAGATAAATTAGCGAAAATATCCTCAGGTTTATTTTACGGATAGTGATCGTCTTGCACATATTTTTTGATTAAGACTTTACAATCGGCGCAAATTCTTATAACCCCATCGTGTTTTTTTACCACCACAATCGGCGAGGCCCACTTACTGTGACGTACGCGTTAAATAATACCTAAATGTGATTGGAAGTGATTAAAAATAATCTTTCCGTCGGCTTTTTTTGGTCACTGTAGTTTTTGCAATGAAACAATTAAGTTACATTAGCTTTCCCGACGTTTCGGCAGGGGTTGCTGCCTTCTTCAGGGGAACTTTATTTGGACAACAAGAAAAAATATATTGTTTACATTATAATAACAATAATTGAAATAATACAAAATACACTCACTTTAACAAAACTGTGTTTAAATTTAAACTGACATTTAAAATTATTGTATCTATGTAATAATTGTAATATTATTTACAAAAGTAAAGAAAAAAACCACTTCAAACGAAGTTTAGTCTATGGAATTTAGACAAGGAGTAAAGAAACTGAAAGAATATTGTGTTATGATGAGACAAGAGAACAATAGATGGCAGAGATGTTTTGGGTGTCTTGTTTTCTGTTCATGTTGTTGTTGTTGTTGATGATGTGTAATGTTTCTAGGGTGTATCGTTTCGCAACATGTTTCTCTGTCTGTAGGACTTTAACACCTTCAAAATCTGGAGAGTGGCCGTTTTCGATACTGTGGCTCGCCAGGGCTGTCTTTCCAGGATTGTTTGATTTGATATCCGATTTATGATTAGAAATTCTTCTAATTTCGCTGTTTAAGAAATTGTTTTGTAGTTCCGATGTAACACTGGTTGCAAGGTTCATTAGGTTTACCCTTACAATTTATTTTGTGAATGACATCAGTAACTTTATCCTTATCTGCTTTCGTTTTGAGTTTTGTGAAAAGGTGACTCAGAGTTTTATTTGATTTGAAGGCCAGGCGAACATCTGTTAGTTTTTGGTTTATCACTTCTTTAAAATTCTCAGTCAGTCTTGGGATGTAAACTATACTCTTGTAGTAACCATTATTCGGGTCTTTAGTGTCTTCGCTTATTTTATTTTAGTTAAATAATACCTTCAGAAACTAATCTGTCCAACTCGTCCTCTACAACATCTTTGATACCGTAAGGTAAACTATAGGGTTTACAAAATATAGGAGTGCTATTCTCCTCGCAGACAATACTAGCCTTAAATACTTTAATTGGTGTTTCTTTTTTCTCATACTTCTCCAATAATTATTTTATGAAATCGATGAACTTTCTGGCGGCAAACTAGCTACCATCTTATTGACAAAATTGTTTCTCCACCCTATGAAAAGATTGTCTAGCCACGAGCGTCCCAAAAGAGGTGTGAAATATTTCTGGCTATCTATGACTGTCAAATGTAACAAAACATCGGTGTTTTGTTTTCTTGTTCGTATAAAAATCGAAATGTACCCAATAATATCGACGTGCCCCCCAGAAATAAAATGTAATTTTTGTCCTAGTTTTTGTATCTCGTGACCTTTAAAATATTTATTATATGTAGCTTTGTGTACTACCGATGTACAAGCACCCGTATCGACTTCAAAACTCAACAGTTTCCCGTAACAAAATAAATCAATATGTAAAGGCATATTTCCTTATTTAAAAGAACTAACACCATTTATGTACATACCATAGTTTTTATAAGTGGATTCGAGTTTTAAATTGTTGATACAATTTAATTCATCGGAATTATTGTCAGAATCAGAGCTTTTGTCCAAATGACGTATATTTTTACTAGAAGTTCTTTTACCTTTAACAAAGTTAGAATTTTTCTTTTTAAAATAATCTTTAGTAACAAAACAATCTCTGGCTATATGCCCAATTTTTTTACAACAATAACAATGAATTTTCATATGTCTACCACCACCACCATAGCTATAATAATTACTGTGTTGATTGAAGTTAGGTTCCTGCTGCTGCTTTTTATAATCTGCTTGTCTACTCTGAGAATTCATCTCCCTGCTCCGTTGCTGATGTTGATGTGCTGGTTTAATTTTAACAAATATTGCATACGTTCAATATATGATTGAAAATCATCTCCTGTGTTGAAGTATTCAATTCTTCCAACAAAATTTGTCATTTTCACTTCTGTTTCTATCGTTTTTGTTTTATTTTATTTTATTTCACCGTCAGATGGTGCAGATGTAAACCAATCCTTTGGTATTGTATCCATTGCGGTTGTTGTTTTTAGAATGCGAAATTAAGTGAAGCCATTTTTTTGTTCGCAAGTGTAGATTTCAGTTGAATTTGAACATCAACACTAATAGTTTCGTGGTCTGATATTTTATCATCTGCGTTAATTTTCCTAGTCTATTACCGTAGTTGGTTGGTTCACTAACTGGAGTAGCTCCTACGAACACTTTTTCCGTGTTACGATAATAAAATATTTTTTCATTTTCCACAGTTCAATAATACCAATTCGAAAAAAAATTTATAGAAAATCCGTTTACGAAGAGCTAGGTGATCGATCTATATAACACTGCCAATGGCCACTCTTCTTTATTTATCCACACATTCATTTTTACAACCCATACAAAAGAATTAACTAAATTCGAAATGTCCTCCACTTGAAAACGAATCCCCTCTCTTCCGTCGTTCTGTTTGTCTGAGTGTCCGTGCGACAGTACATACGTCTTCAAGCGTCCAGGTGCGCATTAAAGAGAATAATTTGCTTAAAATTTGGTACTGGATTCCCAAGAGGAGAAATTAGAACGATATCGATTTTGTTTTTTTAAATTTCTAAATACAAGTAGCTTTAACGATTTTGATTAAACTGCACATCAGTGTTGTCCCATTTCTCTAATCCACTAGGCCAAAACCGTCATTAAATAGTCAAGACTTTTGAATTTGATATAGAAACACAAAATTCTCAAAATTCGCATTCGCTAGCGTATTTTATATTACAAAGCTGCCGCTGTCTGTTTTTTTAATATGAAAAGGCAGTCATTTCAATATGAACCAGCATAACCCGAAGAGTTATACGAACCAATTAAAAAACAATTTTTTGTTCCGGGAAATCTTACGAACGTTAAATTTAATAAAAAAATAATGCATTTTTTTTCTCTTTATAGCTGGAATTATAAAATTGATCGTTATCAAGCTTACTCGGAAAAATTCGAACTCGGAGATCGCGCCTTAGTTGGAGTAGTTGATGGCAAACGAATCCTTATCACCGACTTTCGCAAAGGAATCGTTCCACCTCCAATGAGCAGCTTTGAGTTCATTTGTGACGATTACATCAATCAATGTGTCTTTTTAAATGAACCCAAAACAAAAGATAGATCTCTATGGTTTCTCATAAACAATGCACAAAATGATTTGCTTCTCTACAGTTTGTCCAATTTAAACGAAATAAAACCATGCGGAAAATTTAATCTTCAACCAAGTATCGTACCTTTGGGTAATCATAATTTCATTTGGCCAACTGCTGATAATATTTATTTTGTTCAGAGTGCTGGTGGAAAATCAAAAGTTTCCACAATCGAAACTTTCAATAATATCGAGGCAATTGTCAAAGAAATTAATCAAATAATATGTGGCCTTGGAACTCTGGATAATGGTCACATTCTAGCGCATTCAATAGATGGGAAAATATTAAGGATATCTTGTTCAGGAAACAAAACCGAATCTAAGATCTTCTGTGATGCGGGTAATATTTGTGATAATTTAGAATACTTTAAACGCAACGAAACGAGTGGTGTGATATCGTTAGATATCCATCAATGTCTTAAATTCAATTCGAAACTCTTGTCCAGTGATGTGACATCTTTCCACATAACAAATAACTATTTGGTATTTACCCAATTAACCGTAATGAAGTTCATGAGGTTAAGCGACTGGAAGATGGTGAACGAGCGCAAAATCGAACGTGGAGCAAAAATCGTAATAATTCTGCCACATGGTTCGATGACAATACTGCAATTGCCACGTGGTAACTTGGAAGCAATTCATCCCAGAGTATTGTGTTTGGAAATGGTCGGCGATCTGCTGGACAGAAATCAATATCATCTGGCAATAGATTTGGTGCGTAAGCAGAGAATAAATCTTAACATAATCTGTGACCATAATGTGTTACAATTTCTGGTGCATCTGAAACAGTTTCTCGAGCAAATCAAACCGCAATGGTTAAATTTGTTTCTAACAGATCTACAAAATGAAGACTTCGCCCTGACAATGTATTCAAGCAACTATTCAAACTCCACCCGTTATTATCCAAAGGATTTTCGCATCGAGAATAAAATAGCACATATTTGTGGTGCCCTCTGTAAGGAAATGTACGCAGAAGGTCTCAACCACTTCCTGCTGCCAATTATAACGGCACAAGTCAAAATTGGAAATGTAGAAAAGGCTTTGGAAATAATATGGGAAGAAAGAAAGAAAGAAGGTGATATAAGTGCTGATGATGCTTTGAAGTATCTTCTCTATTTAGTTGATGTGAATCAGTTGTATGATGTAGCACTAGGAATGTATGACTTTGGATTGGTTCTTATGGTTGCCAAGAGGTCACAAAAGGATCCACGGGAGTTTTTACCGTTCCTTAATGAATTGAAAGTGCTGGAGGAGAATTATAGGAAATTTAAAATCGACTTTCATCTAAAGCGATTCGGTAAAGCTCTTCGTCATATTAGCTTATGCGGTGAATCAAGATTCGAAGAAGCTTTGGGTTTAGTGAAAACTCACAATTTGTATAGAGATGCTTTGTCAGCGTATAAGGAAAACGCACCGTGTTACAAGAAAATTGCACAGGCTTATGGAGATCATTTGCGAGAGAATGGCAAATTTGAGAATGCTAGTATAATGTACGAGAGAGCTGGATTACTGACTCAGGCAGTGACATGTGCTCGTCATGTATTGGACTGGCAGCGCTGTCTGGCATTAACGAAGATTGAAGGAATTTTCCCACAGGATATGGCAATGTATGTTTTATAATGAAATTTAAATGTAAACGAAATTGTTTTGATGAAAATTATAATTCAAGGTCATTGGCGCCCTCGTTAATGGAACATGGAAGACATGATGAGGCCTATGAATTGCTGAAGAAATATGGCTATCATTTTTCGGAGGGAATCTCTTGTCTAATGAAGGGAAATTTATACTTGAAAGCAATTTTCGAATCAAAAATAGAAAACGCTGATTTATTGGGTAAGTTAGATTTGTTTAAATTTTTAAAAAACTTATTTGAAATTAAAGGCATTTAAAGTTTTTTTTCAGTGCTACTGCCTCTTGCGAGGAATTGACAAATCCTCCAAGAGTATCACTTGTCACGAATAAGTGCTTCTCATCTAGCCGTTCGGATTCGGAATAAAGCTGTAGGTCCCTTCCATTCCCATCGATAGGCGCACACATGAATGGTTGCGAGTTGTTAGTCACTAGGCCCTGGTTCTTCATGAGCCGTTGTGCCACCAATTTTTTTTTTTGTATTATAGCGACACGAATACTTTAGTGCAGAACCTGGCTTCAGGATACTGTCGTCTAAAGGCGTCCAGGAAATTTAAATTTCGATATCTGTTTTGAAAAGAAGCAATCGAACCCCAAATTACCGATAGCTTAAAGGTGCCTTAGAATAGTAGCTACGGGTTGGAGACTTAAATTTGACCAATCCCAGCAATTTAACTTCACTAAACCCTAAGTTCTCCATCTTATTTCGCATGGATTCCGTCTCTAGTAGAAATTTGTCATTTTGAGGACCTTCACTACATTTTACATACGCGAATTGAACATAAGATCAAGTACGTGCAACCAAGTAGTTAACGACATAAAAACACTATCGAACCTTTAGAACACTGTCATTGTCAGCTAAATTCTAGTTGTTACCTACAAGATCAAGTTCGTGCGACCCAGTTCTGCATTTTATTTTCTATCAGACTAAATCAATAAACACTATTACCCCCACCATCAATACTGTAACAATTATATTCTTTTTTATTTATTACAGAAACCGTCATTAGACCAGACCTACTCTCGTACAAAGAAACACTTGCAATAAATTTATGTGCAGACAAAGACCTCTTCCTAAAGCAAAAATCCCGTTTGTTGGCTGTTAGAGAAAAGAAATCACAAGAAAACATATCCGATGATTTAGATGATAGTGGCCAAATTGACGAGAGCGATTTACTATCCGATACAACAAGTATGCATTCATCCAGATACACGGCGAGTTCCCGTGGCACAGGGTAAAAGCAAACAACATCAACTCGATTAACCATTTTCTACTTCCTCAAACTATTTCCATTTTAAATAGAAAAACATTTCGATCGAGTAAAAATCGCAGGAAGCATGAAAGGAAACTGCTCAGTTTAAAAGAGGGCAACCCATTCGAAGATATTGCTTTAATTGATGCTTTATATAATCACATTATCAAAGTTTTTGGCCAACAAGCTCACATTAGAGACACCTGTAAGGCTTTACTAGAAGTTTCCGAAGATGACCACGCCCGAGATATACAGGGTCAATACAGAGCACTTCTAATACTCCTTAAGGAATCATTCGATGAAATTTGGATCCCAGAAGTAATGACGACAGCTCAGTATGTCACTGGACCGAATGTAGACTATGCAGCGTTACAGAATGAACAACGTTACGCTATGATAAGTGAGTTGGGTTATGTAATGAAAGTTCTTATTATAATTACAAATATTTTGCTTTCCAGAGCCTTTGAAGCGTTTTAAACCTGAGCCCATCATAATTGATTGGCAGCACGAGGTCCTAAGATAAAGTTCATCTAGTTTTTATAAAGTTTTGATGAATTTAATAAACCATTGAATTCAATCATAAGAATAAGATTTATTATAATGTTTTTCTTTACGTGATCGCTTGATTTATTTGCAACGAAAAAAAAAAAAAATAGAGCTGCACATGCACACACATGTATTAACCCAACAAAGCAAGAACTACAAAATTTAAAAGAAGAAGATGCCTCTAATATTTGCATGTTGCAGGTAAGATATACTTTTCTTTTCCACTCTTAATTTTGGAAAGTGAATCTTATTCGTGCAGATGCACTTTAAATGAAGATATTAAGAAAATATCACACGCAAGCTGATGCAGCACGCTGAAATAGGCAGTGAAACATGCAAGAAAGTGTAAGTGATTACTGCGCGTTACTTATAAACAGAAAAAAAAACTTAGTTGTATTTAAATATACAGAAACGTATGATTAAGACAAAAATAATTGTTTTTCTCTTTTTGTTGTTGTTGTTGTTTGTCGAGTTGGATGTTGTTTTCTATGCGAATTGAAGCAATTAGACAAACAGATGAGGGGCGTCAGTGATTATTTTTTTTTTATCAAGAAATGATAAATTTTGACTGACCAATCGTGTTTACGCCTCTCAAAGCTTATTATCATAGATAATTTTTTTATTACATTGTAAACATTTGAATATTTATTTTTTTGTGACTTATTGTAGAAGTACAATGACTGTAGTTTGGGATAAACAAATTTAATTGTAGGTAAGCAAAAATGTGTATAGCTACATATATATGTAGTACTAGTAGACCCGTGTTGGCGTTGCTTCGCAGTATGTTTTTTCTTTCTCCCATCTTTATGTTTATATTTGAGTACCTTGCTATTCTAGAAATATTGTAAAATATCTTCTTAGCTGATCTATTTATAAAAAAATACAAAAATCGCATATACGTATATCCAAAACTTTGCAAGTAGCTAGTTGAGAATTTATTTATATATGTAGGTATGGGATAAACGCTATTAAATTTGTATAACCTATAATATACTTTTTCACATTGATAAATTATTAATGTACATACATAGTTTATTAAAATTTCCTTTTGTATGTCTAAGATTTAAATGCTTACACTTGTTTCTTTACTCATAAGTCTTGATTTAGAAATATATTGAGTTTTGGCACATATAAAAATTATCCAAACAGAAAGTTCGGCCATGAACTTGTTTTTAAATTCAGTAACTTGTCCATACCAAATCCCAATGGTTCCCAGTTACAAAAAGGCATGGTGGCGTGACTTAAAGCCATATTTCAAAAAATATATAATATAAATATATAATACAACCCATCACTCGAAAAAAAAAACATTGATGAGTCTAAGCCTTACCAATAAACAAATAAACCACAAACAATTCTAACCAATAGGGCTCGTAATTTGACGTCCACTAAGCAAGAAATTAATCCATTTTACATAAGAAAAACAATGGACTCATTAGTGGGTATCAAAGTGTAAGACGCCGAAAATTTCTAAAAAGTCAAAAAAAAAAAAAGATGATAGAATTTGAAAAATGTAAATCAAACCTCCGTTTTAATACATTTGTTGTTACATTTTGTCAACGAAGATAAACTAGAAAAGTGGACAATATGTCTCTAGGTTTCATATTTTCAAATATTTTGATGAAGACCATGTAAAATATGAAGATTTGGTTGAAATCGGTGAAGACATTTATGAGAAATTTAAAAATAGCGTTACTAACCATTATATGTGCAATTTTTTACTACCAAAATATTATGCATATATTCAATTAAGTCGTAATTTTTTTGTAAAAATCGTTAGAGCCGTTTTCGAAATAAATTTTTGGATATTTTTTGTATGGCAGGTAGCATTATTTCTTGAGCTAAGAACAAATTTTCAATTTCCCATCTAGAAAATCCCTTAAAAACCTTCAGTCCAAAGTTTGCAGAAAATCGCTTCAGTGGTTTAGGCTGCAGGGCGAGGTTCAGCCAGACAGACAGAATCGCGGGACTTTTTTAGCGTTCTTTATCATCGTAATGTTAGTGGAAATTATTATCTCGAGTTCGATTTTAAACTTTGTATTTTATTTAATAACTCCGTAACAAAAAAAAACTTAAGAAAACACAAGTTAAAAAGAATACAACCGTCACTTTAATTAAATTAAAAAAAATAATAGCTTTGCTTCTACACACAAGGAACTCTCTCTACTACTTTAATTAAACTCAGAAGTAAAACAAACACGAAAAAACTTTAAGGATACTCCCCCTTATTTATAAAGAAAAAATAGTTATTTCAGCTCCTGTGTTTAGGAAAACTACACCATGGAATAAGAATTTTCTGGACTCAAACCAAAAGCATTTGGTTAGTGCTCCATTTGAGTTCGGAACATTTTTATTCCATGATGTAGTTTTCCTAAACACGGGAGCTGAAATAACTATTTTTTCTTTATAAATAAGGGGGCCTGTATCCCCATTATGAATAGCGAAAGTTCGACTCAATAGGTATTGTCATTAGCGAATAATTTTAAAGCGTATGTGTAATTCACTATTCAATACTCAAAGTTATCACATTCGTAAGTTTTTATGTTCGATTCGCTATTCAGTGCATTTAATATTTGAATCTAATTGATCGGTTGATTCAGTATCCATAATGAGGACCTGCAGGTAAATTTGATTTTTTTTTTACATATTTGAATACTCTCCTGAAGAATAAATTTATTTTGCTAAGGATTAATTTTTCAATAGCCAGTTAAACGTCATCGATATTCATCGAATAAAAGAAAAATGTGTTCCTGTTAGCTTAACTGATGAGTGAATAATCAGCTCTAAATCTGGTTATAATTTTAAATATTCCTTCAACTTTAGGCAAGTCATCACATAATTATATTTAATTATTAATATATATGTGGATTTAATAATTTTGGATTTCATTTGTTTTGTTTCTTTTGTCCAAATATTGTTTAAGACTCAAAAAAACTATTTCTGTTAGACCATTTTTCCCCGGTAGAGACGGGCCAAATTCTACAATTTATAATTTTTTTTTGAAATTTTAAGTTTTTTTTTTTCTGTAAAATGTTAAAAAATTCCCATTCATCTATCCTGCAGTCTTCTGATTATCTACATACATATATGTTGATATTTTGTCCAAAGTTTCATAATAGTGTCTATCCCAACGCGGGAATTCTACAGGAAATGTGTTCCGAATATAAAATAGGGAGTTGTCCAAAAATGAAAGTTTTCCACTATGTTACCTTTTCGCACGTTCCGGCAAATTAGGACACGTTAGCATTCTAATTTTGTTATATAAAATTTGGTTGTCTTAATTATTACTTTTTTGTTTTAATAAAACAAAATAAAATAAAATAAAATACTAAACTAATAATGAACAACTTCTAAAATACTGAATATCTGTACGTTTTTATATACAAAGTAGTTCATAATAGTCGGGGAGACGGCCATAGGACGACCTTCCCTCATAACTTTACCAGATGAGA
Source organism: Melangyna quadrimaculata (assembly GCA_949320155.1). Taxonomy (NCBI): domain Eukaryota; kingdom Metazoa; phylum Arthropoda; class Insecta; order Diptera; family Syrphidae; genus Melangyna; species Melangyna quadrimaculata. Next base: position 200,524,423 of record OX439483.1, on the reverse strand, counting down.
GGTATACAGTTTTTTTTTAAATAGAGTCCAAACAAACAGTTTGCGCATGGGTTGCCAAATGGGTTGTTTTAAAGATCAATTTTTGCGTTTATTCAATTATCTTATTGCGCTTATGTGGTAAACCAAAAGGATTTTCAAAAAATATAATATTAATTAAAAAATTTCCAAATACGGGATTTTTTGAAATTTAAGTAGGGTAAATTTGGGTGAACGTATTAAAAGGTCGAAATCTTATTTTCTAAACGGTACGTCATAGCGAAATGATTTTTTTTTTGCAATCGATAAATGTTGTTGAATACATGAAAGTTATATATGACAACAAAAATTTACAACTCGCGATATGAACGTTTGAAAGTCAAAAATGGCGGAATAGATGTTTGAGAAAAAATTTAATATAAATCAGTGTGACGTTCTATTGAAATATATGGTATGTTGTTATAAAGCTGATTAATAAAAAAAAAAATCAGGTACCTGAAAATGCAGATAATTCTCCTATATAAGCATGATAGTACCAGGCTTTCTACAAAAACTTGGTTAATACTCAGGGTTGCCGCACATATTTCTCTTTGCATCAGAGAAATCAGTTACTACTCCGTGTCATACAGATGTCTATAATATATGTATAAAATGTATATGTATATCAGATGCATGTACTGTGTGCTTTACTTCTTGCATATTTCCGATCCGCTTTGCTACAAACGTTTGATAAAGTACCTCAATAAATTCTAATCAAACTGTGTTTAAGTAATGCATCTGAAATTCGCATAATATTTGACTGCTATTTAAGAGCTTCTGTACAAATATTCCATACAGCATAACAGGGCGTTTTAAATATAAACCTACTTATTCCTTATAAAAATAAAATAAATCGGGTGGCACAATGGCTCATGAAGAACCAGGGCCTAGTGACTAACCTAACCTTTGTGCGCCTTTCGACAGGAATGGAAGGGACCTACAATTTTATGCCGAATCCGAACGACTAGACGAGAAGCACTTATTCGTGACAAGTGATACTCTTGGAGGATTTGTCAATTCCTCGCAAGAGGCAGTAGCCCTGAAAAAAAACTTTTTAGTTTTTAGGTGGACGAGGCTGGGAAGCGATCCCAGACCTCCAGCGTGACAGTCGAACGCTTAACGGAAAGCTTAAAAAACTATCTACATATGTACATATTTGAGTTAGTTTTCAAATTGAAAAAATTTGAAATTAAATATTCAAAAACAAACTTCATTTTGTAAAATATATTCAAACAAATACAGCCATATCAATAAACTTATTAAATAAATAAAGAAAGTATACGCCCATCTGTTTAAAACGTCTTTTTCAAAGCTTTTAAATAAACAACAAAAACCACACATATACAAAATTACAAAAACAAGAATTTTTGTATATATTGCTGTTTTGTTTTCAGTTGTAAGTTATTGTCATATTGTTGATTGTTTGTTTTTATTTATGTATATATCGCCGGCCGAATACTTAAGTGCCCCATAGACCACTTTTTCGGCAAACTGAGTTAAAGATGTAGTTATACTAATTCGAATATTCTCTATCGTTTGGCGCTATCCCCGTTGCTCTATCTCAATTATTAACGAAGTTACAGAAAGCACTTTTGCTCTATAAACCACACATTTTTGGTTTATGTTGATGCTTATTTGTCGTATATCCAGAATTTTTACTAGGTGGGACATTTTTTGTACGAAAGTTTGAAATACAAACGCTTAATGCTTAATTGCCCCATAACCGCGGGAGATGGGATATAGAGCATTTAAGTACTCAAAATATATTAAACAAAAGTCAGATTTTTGGTGCTTATGTGCTCTATATCCATGGACAAAAGTGCAGTCAGCTGGAAAAGTATAAATAAGAAGTAACATTTTCGCCGAGTAAATCCTTAATTTAAACCCAAAAATACTGTCTTTGTTTTAATTCAATATTTATTGATTATTTGATTTATTATTTTTTTTTTTAATAAAATGGATAAAAAAGAAAATTAATTTAAAAAAAAAGTGTCAAAAATACCAAAACAATCTCCTGCGAATGTTGAAGTATTTTTAAAACTAATTCCGAATAAAATTGAATGTATTTTTCTAGGAAATTTTATGGACCAAAGTTCATTTTCAGTATTTTTCATAATTAAGTGTTAAAATGCTCTATCATTTTCGTACGTTTCTTATCGACTTAAAAATAATCCAATCTGGTATAGAGGAAGGCACTGCCACTAAATTAATATTACTTTTTGTTTTATGCTTTTATCGCTTAAAGTAAAATTATAAAAATTAATAATGCTAGAAATTTTGAATTTTTTTATTATTTTTGATTTCGTTGATTTCCGAATGTCCAGTGCATAAAAGTCCTATATCCATAGGAAATTTGAAGTTTGATTTTCATAGATTTCGCATTCGTATGGAAGAGGGTTCTAAATCCATTTTTGACTTTTTTCGAACTTTATTTATTTTTTAAATAACCGTTACGTTTTTTGACATCAGGACTTCAAAATACAAAAAAGGATTTTCCAATTAATATATATAAAAATTCAAATGTCGAAGTTGTCAAGTAAAAAATAGTGGAATTATTTTTCAAACCTTAAAATTCGTTTTCTGAGGAATAATTTTTTTGTATATGGGGCACTTAAGTATTCACCCGGCGATATATAATTATCTATATTTTTTTAAATAAGGCCCGAAAAAGGGTGTAAACACACCCGAAACGTTGCAATTTAAATAAAATAAGAATTTCAAAAATTGACCTAAAGCCCACATCAGGATTTTCATTTATTATTGAAGAAAGGTCACGAAAAAAGGGAAATATTTAAAATAGAAGTAGCTAATTTTATTTTTAAGGAGGCTTCGGAGAGGTTTTTGACAAAGCACTGGGAAAATGATAATTTTGTTAAGATATTTCGAAGGAAACAAATGTATAGGCATCTGTATGACAGAGAGTAGTACATATCTGTTTTCTCTGATGCAAAGAGAAATATTAAAGTGCGGCAACCCTGAGTTTTTTTACCAAGTTTTTGTAGAAATACTGGTACTATCATGCTTATATAGGAGAATTATCTGCATTTTGATGTTAATTTCAATGAAAATACCAAGGGTTCTTTTTATTAATCAGCTTCATAACAACATACATCTATTTCGCCATTTTTGACTTTTAAACGTTCATATCTCAAGTTGTAAATTTTTGACAATTTTTGTTGTCATATATTACTTTCACGTATTCAACAACATCTATCGATTGCAAAAAAATCATTTCGCTATGAGGGACGTACCGTTTAGAAAATAAGATTACGACCTTTTAATACGTTTACCCTAATTTACCCTACTTAAATTTAAAATTTCAAAAAATCCCGTATTTGGAAATTTTTAATTAAATTCCTTAATTAAATTTCCTTTCATAGTACATTTTTTGATTTTAAACCGTGGCAACCCTATGGAGTGCCCAATATTTTTTAGGCAACCCATGCGCAAACTGTTTGTTTGGACACTATTTAAAAAACTGTATACCTATCATCTGGTTAAGAGATGAGGGTAGATCGTCCTATGGTCGTCTCACCGACTTTAATGAGCATTTTCTTCAAATAAGAAACTGTGCATACATATACCGCCCATCCCCCCTAGCAATAAGATATCAACGGACTTGATTGGAACTTAAAAATTGCAATCAATATACAGCGACGTCGCCTATTACCATGTTGCTTATAACGACAAGTAGCTTTTAACCCCCACTTTTTATTCATTTGGTTGGTTTTCATATAATTTGTATTTAGCTTATCGTCGGTTATAACGACTTGAAATCGTCGCCTATAACGACTAGTTGCTTATTACGACGATTTTCAGACAAAACAAATACTTCTTCGCCGCTTAAAACGACGGAATGCAGAAAAATACAAACAAAAAATTATTAACTGCGAATAAAAGCCTGAGCGTGTTCGAAAATGTACAAATTCCTTTCTTTGCGAATGAATTTAACTAAGTTCTTTATTATTTTGTTCCTTAATTTTAAAAGCACATATCTTCTGTTTTTGCTTTTCGACGACCGCCGCGCCGGCTATTGCGACCACGTTTGGCTGGTTCCTTGGCGGTACTGAATCTCTTAGTTAAGAAGCAAGGTATTCTGTTAAATTACATTTTTATGAAATCTGATTTTTATGAAAACTGTTTTGAAACTGACTTATTTCACCTATCTTTTTATTTTTTTTTCTAATCAGAAGCTTCAAATTAAAAAAAAAAAATGTTTGTATTCAAGAAAATCAAAATGTAACCTTAACATTTTAATTACGGGTTAAAATTGTTTTATTTCATTAGACTGTGCTTGTTTCATTTACCAACAGATGTCTTCGTACCTATGGTGATATCAAAGGGCACGGTAGTGCCCAGCCAAGTTCTGGCACTACACCCTTTTTACAGGATCAAACTCAGGCGATTTTTGACCCCCCTCTCACTTCAGTACCAATAAAGTCAGAAACTTCAAACAGCAGCATTTGCTAAGCTCACCAGGCTTAGGCAACTCACCAAATTTTAATTCTTTAGCACTAGGGGTTCCCGAGATATAAGACTGCAAAAATCGCAAAAACCGTAACTGGCTGACTGACTGACAGATCATCAAAATTATGGAGCACTTCCCGACATCGTAGAATCTTGTAATTTCGCACAACGATAGGCCCTGATTTTCCATTCAGGGGCGTGGTACCCGCCCATTTTCATAGAATTGTCATAAATTAATTGGAGCACTTCTGATTGTCGTAGAATGATGAAATTTAATACAGCGGTAGGGCTTAAAGAGCAGCAGGCAAAGGAAACATTTTCAAATTTGAGATTTTTCATTCAGGGGGCGTGGTTTCCGCCCATTTTCATAGAATTGATATAAATTATTTGGATGACTTCTGATTGTCGTGGAATGATGAAATTTAGTACAGCGGTAGAGCTTAAAGTGCAGACAAAGGAAAACATTTAAAATTTGATATTTTACATTCATATGAATAGAATTGATATCAATTATGAGTAGCACTTCTGATTGTCGTAGAATGATGAAATTTGGTAGAACGGTGGGCTAGAAGTGAAAGCAAATGCAAAGTTTTAAAATTTGAGATTTTAAATTCAGAGGGCGTGGCATCCGCCCGTATTCGCAGAATTGATATCAATTATATGGAGCACTTCATGTTGTAGAATGATGAAATTTGGCAGAGCGATAAGACTTGACATGCAAGCAAAGGGAAAATTAAAAAATTGAGATTTAACATTCAGTAGGCGTGGCAACCACCCATTTTCACACAAATAATATTAAATATATTGAGAGCACTTCCGTTTGGTGCAGGATTATGAAATTTGGTAAAACGGTTCGTTTTCAGGTGTATACAAAGAAAAAGTTGAAATCATGAAATTTTTTATGCAGTGGCGTTTCATCCACCCACTTCTTATCAATTGTTATCATTTCAATGGAGTACTTCTAACTTATGAAAATTGGTAGATGGGTAGGACTTGTAGTATATACAAGTGGCGTAAATTAAAAACATACTTTACTTATGAGGATGTCATTGGGCGTTAATTCCACCCACTTTTCCTGATAAAATGAACCTTTGCAAAAAGTAGTGAAATCACACTAAAAACATAAATTTAAAAAAAGGAGCCAAGTTCTTCTATACAAAAACCTTTTCGTAACAAGTCAGCTGTAAAAAGAATTGAGATCTAAAAGTACGCCAAGTTCTAAGTTTATTAATGTTTAATATATAAAATATTTTAAGTAGAGTAATTTCGAAGAACCTAAAAATTATTAGAGACATCTATTATTTAATGATTACTGACTTAAATTAAGTTGGTTTACTTGGCAAGTTTTCTTTTTTTACCTAATTACTCAATTTTGAAATGAAAGCTTTACTAGTAAACCAACTCAATTTAAGTCAGTAATCATTAAATAATAGATGTCCTAATAATTTTTAGGTTCCTCGATATTACTCTACTTAAAATATTTAATATTTCACATTAATAAACTTAGAACTTGGCGTACTTTTAGATCTCATTACTTTTTAAGGCTGACTTGTTACGAAAAGGTTTTTGTATAAAATAACTTGGCTACTTTTTAAACATTTATATTTTTATTGTTATTCATTTTTCTGGATTGGATAAGAAAGATTTTCGTCTTTCAAGTTTTGTTTAAGCTACAGGCTATGCTATGATTTTCTCCAAAAACATAGTTACGTAATCGAAAAGTACTAATATTCTTCTTTAAAACATACACCCCTGTTCTGAGTTTCTTATTTGATTTCGGTAAGGCGTTTTGGTTTTGATTGTTCAAATTCGGTAAGTAGTTTATTTATTTCGTTTTTCGAAATCAAATATAGGGGGGTCAACGGTCAAGTATAGGGGGGTTTACACTCATCGACAAGTCGATCAACCTGAGTCGTTTTGCTAGCGTTCACATTCAACGACCGCCTCATCAACTTCATTTGTAAATAAATTTTCAGAAAGCAAACACGGCGTAGATTTAACTTTTTGCACCAGTTTCACCGAAGGAAATTAATATTTTCTCCCTTCATTTTGTGGGTTTACTTCAATTTCAACCCATTCTCTATGAATCTCACATACAAAATTAAAAAGAAATATTAAAATCCAAATTTGCAGACACATCAGTTCTTCAACTAGTGTTCACATTAGCTACAGCGGACAGTCACATTACAAGAGTTGATGAACTTGTCGATGAGTGTGAATCCCCCTTATGAATTTGCCTTAAAACTTATTCCGCATGTATAAGGGTGTCCCAAAAGGCAACGTCGAAACGAAAACGGTTGATATGGTAGGTAGGTGGTGACAGTTATCAGAAAAATAATTTTAAAAAATCGTAGCCATGTATTTTGTGAGTTATATGCATTCGAAAAAAATCGAAAAAATGGGGGTTGGTATATCCCCGTTAAGATGGGAGGGGCAATTATCTAAAAATATGACTTAAGGTGGAAACAACACTATTGAAAAACAATGGTAACACCCACAATATTCTCCTATAGCTTATCTTGAACCCAGAAACCCATTCTTGAATTTGCTTTTTAAATAAAGTTATTTTAATCGATAGTTTTTGAGAAATTAATTTCCAAACTCAACATTCTGAAAAATATTTTTTTTTATTATTTACTTAGTAGAAACAGGATCCTTGGAGCAAATTTCTTTTTCAATATAATATATATAACTATCGATTAAAATAACTTTATTTAAAAGGCAAATTCAAGAATGGGTTTCTGGGTTCAAGATAAGCTATAGGAGAATATTGTGGGTGTTACCATTGTTTTTCAATAGTAGCCGAGGTTTTTTAATACTCATTAATTACTCACTTTTAAATTTTATAAGCAAAACAAAAACAAAAACAAAACAAACACTGAACAGTCGGATTTGTTTTTGCTTTGCGTTTAAAATAAAAAAGTGAGTAATTAATGAGTATGAAAAAAACACGGCTAGTGTTGTTTCTACCTTAAGTCATATTTTTAGATAATCTTAACGAGGGTATATCCACCCCCCTTCCGGTATGATTGTCCTATTATTTTGGTTCAACCTACACGCTCCAGTGCTTTGATGCATTTATGTCAACCATTCTTTAATTTCCGTTATATTGTTTGATAACACTGCTTGTTGAATTTTTTTTTTCTAGCGATTAATTTTGAAATGCTGTATTTTGGAAACCATTCGGTCTACAGAGGTGGTTTTGGGCTCAAGTTGGAGCAAAGTAGGTTACTTTCAAATCGTAGAACAATGTTTTTATTTAAAATTACTTCTTAAGGACTAAAATCTATCTTTTCTAACTGAAAAAAGCGCGACAAAATCGCTGTTTTTTCGATTTTTGACCATGACGAGGTCGAAAACTTAGGTTATTTACTAGGCCAATGTTCTGAACAACTCAGCAAAAAATCAGAAATACCAGATTTGACGCATACGTGAATGTTTATAGTTACTGTACTATATGGAATATTCTCAAAAATGTTATACTATTTTGAAATGAGAATTTAACACGCCAACTTTTAAGGTAACTGGCCAATATTTCGTAGAAAATACCTACATTTTTTTTCAGTACAGTACATTGAATTAGGGGCATGTAAAAATGTTGAGTACTGGGCAAAAAAGTCATATTTTCTTTAAAACTGATGCAGGTGTTTTAAAATTTTCGAAATCAATAAATTGTTTGCAGGGTAATTCAAGGTTCCATAACAAAAAAAAATGAAGATTTGTAATCACGGCACTTCAAAAACCGTCACAAGGTGATCATTTTTTCGATTTTTTTTTCGAATGCCTATTATAACTCACAAAATACATGGCTACGATTTTTTTTTTATTATTTTTCTGATAACTATCACGTCACCACCTACCCTATCCCCCGTTTTCGTTTCGACGTTGACTTTTGGGACACCCTGTATATTGGAATCGGAATAAACAAACAAAAAAAACGAATTTAAACAAGGTAAACAAAAACAACAAACCGAAATTGAATGTGATATTCGATTGAAAATCAGAACAGGGGTGAATTTAAATCTTTCCAATCCGTTGATTAGTTGTCGAGAAATTTTAATTTTACTAACTTTATTTTTCGCCTAGGTAGGGTAAACGCACTAGTATCCGGACACTTAACGTGTTTCTTAACTTTGACTTCGTCTCATTTCCTTACTATAAATGCTACCGTGGATAGTTATATTGTTTCAAAGAGTGTAGATATTTCTTAATAATAAAGTGTCCACATAATTTGCAAATATAACATTGTAAAAATTAAAATGATAAACATTCAAAAAAGTTCCATTTTCACTAGTATCCGGACAGCAAAATTTAGTTTCCGGACACTTGTGTTTTAGTATCCGGACGCAATTGTTTTGTATGAAATTTTAGTGCATTATTGAATAGAATTAATGAAAAATCGTAAATTTGTATAAAATATAGTTTTAACTCAATTTAATTTAACCTTTTCGCTCATTGATACATTATGTATGTTCATAGGTGCGTATATAATGAAGGTACAGTTGTAATGCATATCTCGGTTCAAACGTGTGTTTAATTACTCTTGTTTTCGTGTCACGAGTAATTCAAAATTATTTACATGTACATCTTTTAAATATACACCTGTTATCAAAATACACGTGTAATCAGAATACATGTATAATCAGAGTACACGTTTAATTAAAAAACCAGTGTGTATTTTGTTCCTATTTGAACCTCCCATCGGATATTAGAACCTTGGTGGAAAATAAGGCTAGTTTTGTTTATATAATTCTTTGCTGCTTGCGGGCAATACCTATATACTAAATACACATGTATTACTAAAAACACATCTACAACTAAGACCCTACACGTGTTAATACACGAACAATTCGATTAGGTACATACGTTGGAACATATATCATATGTACACGTGCAATATAAAGCTTTAAATGTTGCGTATATCTACCCTTCATTTTGATGCTTGACAGTTTTAGAGTTAAGCTCCAACAATTTTCGGAGCCTAGCTTAGGTTTTGTTGAATCAGTTAATTTTGAACTTAAATTTTATTTTTTTAAAACCCGTTTTTTAGTCTTATTCTGATCTGATTATAGAAAGTAGGAATTATAATTATTCTTTCTGTTTCGTCTTATGTTTAAAAATACTTTAAGTTTGAACTAGACCCACTACTGCACGTATAAACTGAACCTAATTGAATCGCTGGAAATACACCATACAAATTTGAATCGAAGAGCTCTGGTTTGAACTCTACACATTGTAATGATTTGCATTCTATCATTAAAACACTTTAGGAATAAGCTGTGGGGGTGGGCAGCTTAAGCGCTTATAGCCTCCTCTAAATCCGCCATTACATTCCTTGTTATGATATACAATTTTTGTTAGGTTTTTTCCAATTAATGTTTTTTTCTTTTAAACAATCATAGCAAGTTAGCCGACTCAAGGGTCATATTTAGCACCTGTTTTCATTGTGCTTTATTTGTATCTTCTAATATCCTCAAGGGCCTTAAATTTCGTAACGACCTAAAGGATCATTTCCTCGAAATGTGATTAAAGTTACAATTTACAGAATCCTTAAATTTCATACAAAATACACTTGTCCGGATACTGGACTTTATTTTTTAGTATCCGGACAGCCGACTTCTCATTCAGAAAACCCTGTCCGAATACTGAAAATTCGGTTTAAATAATAAAATCTATTATATTTTAAAGCAAATTAGTTACTTTCTATTGCTGCGTTAATGTACATAAAACTTTGCAAACATTTGTTAAATATATAAAAGATTGTATTTTGATACTTATTTCATACCTTTATTGCATAATATGCCTATTTTTCTCAAATAAATTACCAAGTGTCCGGACACTAGCACTGTCCGGATACTAGTGCATTTACCCTAGGTACTAAAATTGTATCTCAAAAATGATTTCAACATTTTGTATCTGCACGAAAAATAATTTTAAAAAAGAATCACTACGATTTAAAATGTTTGTGAAAGAAATCAGATATCTAACATTCTTTTTTAACTCAATATATTAAGAAACTCCAGTAGTTATGTAGGTAGGTATACATTTTTTGTAGAATATCAACTTTGATCTCAAAAATAGTGGAAACAAGTTTCTTAATTCAAGTTTCTTAATCTTAGATAAGAGTTAAGAGTATGTATAGGTAGGTATAGGTATGGTCTTTAAAACCTGACCCAAAGTTGCAATTTATTGTGTAGAGTAAACCACAAAACTTAAAAAAAACTATATACTTATCTATTCTAATTATGTTACCTACATATAAAATTGTTTCGACTATTCTAGGACAGGTACCTAGTCCTCCTAACTAAGACGGCTTTCACACAAGGAAACTGAGTTGCCAGAAACTAGCTAGTTTGTAGGAGAGAAGGGTAAGAGGAGAGATTTTTCCTCTTACGCCCTTTCCGCCTACAAACTTCCAGTTGCCGGCAAATCAGTTTCCCTGTGTGAAAGGGGTCTAATTAACATAAATTAAAACCGATTCAAATGGATAAAATACAATGAGGCAAAGAGGGGCGTTTTTTTTTTTGTTTCTTCTTCTTTTTAAATGCCCATTAATTCAAAGTACCAAATAATTATCATTAAATTGTAAACAAATACTGACCAAAATAAGGAAACAGTTTAAAATCTCAATCCCACTCAAAAGTCATTCAGCTTTCAGCATAAAAGTATTAATTAATTCTCTTCCAATGGCTCTCATTTTATTATTGTTGATTGTTTCATTCCAGCGTAGCAACCAACAACCAACTTAACCAACATCAAAACAAACCAACAAAACCAAACAAAAGAACAAGCGGAGAAAATAAATTTTCCTATTTGAGAGAACGAATTCCCTAGTGTACAGCTCCCTGCGAGTCCCAAACTATAGAAAACAACAGGTTTTTCCATACATCACGCCGCCAGTTTTCCACAATTTACTCTATAAGAGATGTGCCTTCAGATTCAGATACCAACATTATACACCACCTCCACCACCTTTCATCTCTCCCCAAGTTTTAATCATTTCAATCAAATCCAAATGCAATATTGAGTGGATTTGGATTTCAACCAGCCACCAGCTACCAGCAACAGCCAGAGCCAGAGCCAAGTACTGCGAACAGCATTTCCATCATTTGAGTGAGATCGCTTGTGTGGAGCGGACGGTTTTATTTGCAGTTTGTCTCGTCGATTTTTAATATTCGTAAATATTTTAACTTGTTCCGCAATTCGCAAAACAAACAAAAAAAAAAAAGAATACTGTTGTACAGTGTCCAGTTTATGTTCATATGAATTTGAGTCACCTGCATAATTTTTGTTTTGTTTTGTTAATAAATTACTGTAGTAGTTACTGTAATAAATTAAATTGTCAATCGAATTAAAAATAAAAATAAAAATAAAAAGAAATCGAATTCGAATTCAATTTCTTCTCTTAAAACCCGGTTTTTATGAGTTTTCCAATTTCCATCGCGGAAATAGTTTAAACGTGTTCCGTCTTCGTGGTGTTCGTCGCGTCATTGAATCCAACGACAACAGTTCGTCGTCGTTGTTAAAATCCAGTGTTGTTCTAATATTTGTGAATTAAAATTAAACAAACCGTAAACCTGTTTTGTGTTTACTTAAAAAGCACCAACCTATAATTTATTAAGGGAAAAAAGAAACGTTTGTAGCAAAATTTGTACGATTAAAAATTGTATACCTTTATCGATCCTGGAACAACAACACTTCGATTTTTATACCTGGAGGAATTTGACCCGGATTTCCACCATTGTCCAAACTAATAAGGTAAATAGAAATTTCATATTAATTTTGCTTTTCAAAACCACGTACCTAGGTACTTACATAAATGAAATAATTTTAATGAATTCGGGAGAGATTAACACTGTTGGACTCATGGTTCACCGTCTCTCATCTCAGTCCCAGCTCAACTCAACATTATGAATTTTAATCAAAAAAGAATTGGCACTGTCTAAATTTGTTAAATTTTGCAAACCTATTTTTGCTTTTGTTTTTTTTTTTTATTATGTGTTGTTGTTTATATTCGCGGTCTGTGTAAAATAGTAAAGACAAATTGTAGCATTTTTATTCAACTACCTGATGTAATTGTGTTTTGTTCTTTGTTTTCATTGTTATTTTCCTTTGGATGCTTCGATTGGAATAATCTTCATCTTTATCTAGTTTATTCAGGGTCGGAATATACATTATACGGACTATGGTGCTCATGGATCATCTTTCCGTTTTCAATTGATTTAACATGTTTTTTTATTTATTTGTTTCTAAGGCTTGGCAAGTTGAGGAACATAAAATATTAGTAGTTTCATTGTCAAAATAGATTAGCAAGGGAATCTAAAATTTTGTTGGCTCATGCATTTGGACGGTGAGCTCTGAGAACTTATTTTCCTGAACTTGCCAATTGGTCACATCTAATGGAGACTTATGTAAGTAGCTTTGCAATTCAAATATGTACTTATCTACACATAAATATGTACTATTGTACTCATCCTTATCCCTAGGCTAGAGAGAAAATTTGTTGTTCTTAACTGAAAGGTAAAATTCATATATGAAAAAGCTTATAACACCTCAATAAAATTATTAAAATCTTATAACTAAAGTGTGATAGCAGATAAGAGCAAGTACGTGCGACCCGTCGCTGTCTTTTTTTTCAATTTTGTTTTGTGTAGCATTTCAGACACTTAAATCCAAATATTCGACCATAAATCCCTTATAGGTTTGCCGATACTTTAAACTAAATAACAAAATTGTTTTTGATTCAATTTGTTGGTTTGATAGAAAAGAAAAAACTAAAACATTTTTTGACGGTGTTCACATTAAACTGAGTCCTCCGACTATTTTCGACTTCACATAAGAATTCGTCAACAAAATCCGCAAACATTGAATTTTTTTTAAATTAATAGCTTAAAAAGCTTATATATTGAGATCTATTAGTTGGATCACCAAGATAACGGTATTTGGGCTTAGGGAAAATCACAAAGCATCATGATTTATTTTTAAAAAATCCCGCGCAGAAAAACATTCTAGTTTTCGACATGGCACTAGAGAGTTTTAAATAGATTCTGGCAAGACCCTAGCATGGCTAAGTAATGGCCAAAACTAGGGCCTTGTCGATTATGAACCCTTTTGCCTCGTCAGAAAAACCACTCTCGGCCCCGGACCAGCAAAATCTAGATTTGTTCATGTGTTTGCTAGAAACATTACAAAGGGGTATTTTAGTATCGGTTGTGATCCGATATTTAAATAACTCAGATCAAAAATAAAAATAATAGCGCAGATTTTTATGAATTTAATACGATATTAAAGCAATTTAAGTATTATACTGGACATTTTTGTAAAATATTCTTATTATCAAATTATTTGATTTAGTATCGTGTACAAAAATCCGCTTAATATAAACTACATCCCACCACAAAAACAACCGATATGAACCACTTGAGATGAACCATCTGGAGTACAGTAAATTTAGTTTCAGACAATAAATTATAATTTTTGATTAATTTTAATGAAAAGTTCAAAAAGCCTTTGGCGGGGGTGTGAAAATAGAGATTCTCGAAAGTAAATACCTATGATTATCTGGGCAGGATTTGAGAGAGCGTGAGATTTTTAACTTTTTTTTTGAAACCAAAACTGATCAATTATAATAAAAGTTAAAATTTGCATTTTTCGATTCATCGATTCAATTTATCTAGTTAAAATTTTGCATATGTATCAATAACGATAGTGCTTAGTCTGATAGGATACCGATAACGTTCAACCTCACGAGAACCTCACGAGAGTATGAAACATTTTCCTCGTCTAAATTTTACTTACTGAAAACTTGCAAGAACTTGACGTATATTTGACAAGTTTTCCTCGTCTAAATTTTCCTAAAGAAAACTGACTAGTGCCATGTTGAAACTAGACAGAAACTGGACATTTTTCCAGCCGGGATGTATTGAAGTGCTAATACCCTTCCCGGCTGGAAAAATTCCAAGTTTCTGTCTGGTTTGGGCAAGGCCCTAGTAAGTTTTCAGTAGGGAAAATCTAGACAAGAAAAACTTGTCACATACTTGGCAAACCCTTCTAGATTTCAGTACCAAAAATTAAGACGAGGCAATCTTTTTAAACACTCGTGTGGCCCTCCCTAGTAAAAACTTGTTGGACATGTATCGGTTCCCCATCAAGAATGTCTGTTGTATAGGTACCAAAAACACAAATTGTATATGTAATTTCAGCATCATAAGACACTATTTTCTCTCTTTCCTTTGTCTTCTTTCTCGTATCACACTTTTTACTGTGGGTGTGAGACATCTGCAGCATAGGATTGTTCAATGAGGAAAATACAAAAACACAAAATATGTCCCCTTAAATCCTCACACTCAGATTTTGGTTATATTAAGGATCACACATCCAATATCTACTTCCAAAATTTGCTGTCGGCTATTGTATTATTAAACTAGTCCTTGAAAAAAGGTTTCTTCTCCAGCCTCCAGAAAAACTTTAAAATTTTTGTAAATTGGGGAAACATTTTTGTTTGGTTTTGGGTCCTTTTTTCATTTCGAGATAAAACTTAGTTATGAAAAATGACCCCAAACATCTATTCATACACAAAAACGAAAAATTACACATAAATGGAAACACCAATCACCCAAGGCCAAAACAAACGAAAAATAGGCTCAACCTCAATTTGTAAAGAAGGCTTTAACCAAAAATAGGTACGTTTATGCTAGGTTTCCACTTGTCATTGAAAGACCCAAATTGACACACTTTGACAAGACAGGGTGGCTAGCACCGATAAATGTATTTTTGGTATCTTGATATGATTTGATAAAAAGTTTTTACCTTCAAGATCACAATTGTTCCATTTTGAAGTTGCTGGAACACTTTTTTTTATCGCATTATAAGGTGCTAATTAAGTTCATAACAATAAAATTTAATGTTATTTAAGTATGTATGCATATTTGACTTTTACTTTTTGTAAAAATACATGATTCTATTTTGATTTAAAGTAAGCAAAGCAGTAACTGGATATGCTTGAAATGCAAGCAAAATTGATACCAAACCCCAGAATTGAGTAGAACCATCTTGGACTGTTTCATTGCATTTCAGAATGAGTGAAAAATTGAGTGAAACGAATGGAAAACGGCATTAGTTACGTTTCATCTGAATTTTCAGCAAGAAATTCCCAACTGAAAATTCAGCTGACAGCTTTTCCATACAAAACCGATATTTCATAACGACGCTGTCCGCCTTAAGAGGTTTCACTGTAGTTTCCATTGGTAAAATAAATCAATTTATTTTTATCTATCAAATTAAATATTTCGACAATGTTGGTTTTGCAATGGCAAATACAATGTTGATTTGCTTATTTTTTGATTTAAAATAATTTTTTTCAGATCTGAATTTTTCGGTAGATTTATCCCTCACTTTCCTAATACCAATACAATTTTAAGCTGTCATTGTGCAAATATGTTTTTTCGCTATTTAAATGTAGTAATGACCGATCCGTTACCCTGTGCACAGAAACCCACAATCTGTTAAATTTTGGAGAGCAAGGGCGAATTATCCTCAAAAACATCAAAACTGTGCAAAAGTTACGGGAACGCAAATTCACACACCTAATGTGCCAGACAAGTACGGCACTATATATTTGTCTTTCATTATTATTTTACTCCCAAAATGACATTCAGCTTAACGGTGATTTTCAGTCCAAGGAATTTTCTCGGTCAGAAAATCATAGGTAGGGAAATTTCTTATCATATCGTGAGGTGTCGTTATGTCAACAATTGCGAAATTTTTGAGTACGGGAACGGCTTTGGACTGAACATGACACAAATTCACAGAAAATCAAAGGAAGGAAACGGATCTTTTATTTCGATATGTGCAAATTATGTTCCAAATAGGGATGCAATCATAAATAATTCTTATATAAAATGGAGCCAATTGAAAATGAATTGGAAGTTTTATCAAAATCATTTTTCTCTTCTGAATGTGCTTCAAGTGATGAAGACTTTTTTGAAGTTCTTACACAGACATAAAATTACACCAATACAATGAGATAAATAAATCAATTTGAAACCCTGGCAGGCAAATTTTGTGTTTTTTTTAACCTGGCATTTTTTGCTGGAGCTAACTGAGATAACAAATAAACTGTCATAAGTTATGAAGAATTTATTTTGTGGTGGAATCTCGTTTTGCTGGAAATTTTTCATTTAAAAAAAAAGAAGTTGAAAGAAAAGAAAACTTTAATTTAAATATGTAGATACAAATAGAAGAACGTTTGAAATTGTGAATTGTGCAAAGGGAGAATCCGTCCAAAACAAAAGAAGTGCTTGTTTGTTGAAAAGTGTTTTTGAGAACCGAAAAACACTGTTTTTTTTTCCAACTCTTAGGCTTGTGAAGAAAACTCGGGTCAGCCCTAGGTAAAGTTCAACGACCGGAGCTAGTGTATTTAGTGTGTATATAGGTGCGTACACACAAAAATCGATTTTTTTTTTTAGTACTAAATCGTTTGTTTTACCTACTTCATGTTGTTTTCTATTACACGATTTCGGATCCGGTGGTCAGCATTCAGATCAATCATGGTAAATAGACATCAAAACGTGATTTGATTTCAGACGCCAAAAAAAACTTGATTTTTTGGTATAATTTTTGATTTTTTGTTGTTGAATCTAAATCGAAATTATTGTCATTTTCAATGGGTACGTTCAGATGACTAAGGGGACTTGCAAGTAAGGCAATTTTCTAGTCTATGATTGGCCATCTTTCAAAAAATTGACTTCAAATGAAGGGAAATTTTATTGGAAAGTGACTGGAAAGTTAGCCAAGAAATATTCGCCTTAAATTTAAATCAAGTGTGTTCTTGTCAAAATTTTCATTTTTTAAATAAAAAATTAGTTTAACTGTTTATCTTTAGCTTATATCTTGAGTTCTTTCGGTCGGATTGCCAAGATTATGAGTTTGAACTTAAGGAAAATGACAGAGCATCACGGTATGGATCCGGATCCGCTTCAGATATCCGGATATCCGAAATGTCCGGATACTTTGAAGCACTAATTAATACCTAAATAGTAGAGATTAGCATTTGAAAAAATTCATATTTTTTTAAATTTATTGGAGTGGTAATACCTCTGACAAAAAATTTGGAAAATCGCTATTTTCAAACCACCACCCGCGCCCACCAAAGGTTGAAAAGAAACCTGCCAAACTTTTATTTTCGATACCACGATATATGCACCTTCAAACCCTGAAACTCGTATTTTGGTTATCAATCCACAACCAAAATTTGCTGCGGGCTCTTGGTCTATATGGTATGGGCCCTGAATTGGATAAAAAACGGGCTCAATTGTGAATAATACACCAATGTATTCAGTGTTGTCAGAAAGAGAAGCAACAGAAAATAAAAGAAAATAAAAAAAACGTATAAATTTACTATTACCACAAGATGAGTCATCCTATGTTTCTGCAAAAATGGTCACACACACACTGCGCGCCAGCGCACTTACCCTTTTTTTTAAACCATGGTGTTGGTTATTTGCGTGGTCAGTGCTATTTGTTTTTTGTTGTTGTTAATTTTCTTGTTTTATCTTTGAAGCTAGTTTCGGTTTGGAAGTTAATGCGCGAATAATGCAAAACTTTTCTGATGTTGTTACATGGTATTCGTTGATGGTCAACATACTAGGTACAGAAGGATTTTATATTATTTTGTCAAGTATATATTTACATACCTACATAAGAAAAGCGGGTAACTGGTAAACTATTATAAGAAAAAAGACTGAATCGTGGTGATGAGAATAACACAGGGTAGGAATATGTACGTATGGAACTTTATTAAAACACTCAAGCTAGTCTTTAAAGTAAAAAGTTGAATGAATTTTTTGTATCAGTTTTATGACCTCTTGTTATGACGCTATTTCCATATTAAATTAGTACTTAATTGTAAATTGTAAGAATTTGTTGGTATGATACATTTTGCGTTCATAAAATATTGACAGATTACATAAAAGTCAGATGTAAGCTTTTGAACTCTATTTTAGAATAGAGCTCTTTACCAAACAAAACAATATGTACCGCTCTTTCGTTTACTAGCAAACATAAAATCATTAGGTACTTTGTGGAGATATTGGGGCATATTCACAGTCGCAGATAGACCAAGGTTAAACTAAACTACTGTTCAAGACCATTTTGGCTCAATAAATACAGACCGATTTTAATTACAAATTGTTGGTTTTATATTTTTATAAGATAATTAACTTGGTATACTGCACAAATAGCTTCAAATATTTTGAAATGATAAACTTAAAAAAATTGAATCAATGTCCGAAAATTCAAATTAACCTATGTTTAACGCGTAATGGTTAGTGCGTTCGACTGTCACGCTGGAGGTCTGGGATCGCTTCCCAGCCTCGTCCACCTGAAAAACTAAAAAGTTTTTTTCAGGGCTACTGCCTCTTGCGAGGAATCGACAAATCCTCCAAGAGTATCACTTGTCACGAATAAGTGCTTCTCGTCTAGCCGTTCGGATTCGGCATAAAATTGTAGGTCCCTTCCATTCCTGTCGAAAGGCACACACAGGAATGGTTGCGAGTTGTTAGTCACTAGGCCCTGGTTCTTCATGAGCCGTTGTGCCACCCGATTTATTTATTTATTTTATGTTTAACTTAGATACAGCTCTAAAATTACTATGAAGAAGGAAACATTTTACGAATACCTAAAAAACTATCACCAAATCCGTTCGTAGTTACAATTTGTGTGGGATTTTCCACTACGATGGATTCTGTGATTCGTTTTATAGGAATCCGTTAGAAGTTTCCGATTACGATGGAATTCGTGATAGGGCTGATTATGTTACGTGACCGCATCTAAATCTGACAGTACCTATCAAATGCTAGCTGTCACTTTTTTGAGTTTGAAAGATTCGTAAAGCGATCTTGATTGAAACAGAAGCCTTCCCTTCATAGCTTTCACATGTATTAAATTTCTCTTCCGGATTACCTCAACTAACCAGTCGAAAAGGCACTTATAGTAGACACGTTCATAAAAATGAGATCTCACAAAAAATGTTTATCAATATTTGACAGAACAACTTTCACTTGACTTCTTCAGGAAAACGAGATATCGTAGTTTTGCCTCCTCAAAAGCTGAGCCCGTGAATTCAAATTTTTTTCCTAAGTATTTTGACAGCAAACTGAAATTTTTTTGTCGAGAAATCCTGTTCGGGCAACTGAGATTGCTGAAGCTCCTCTGAAATTTTCTTTTACTGGGGGGTTATTATGAAGAACGATAATCGTTTTTAATACGGAGTATTTGTTAAATTGCGATTACGAGAATCGATTGCAGTAGCGCGTATTTGTCAAAATGCGATTCCGAAAAACGAGAATCGTAAAAAAAACGATACTCGTATTTTTATTTACGAGTAACTTCAAGCTGTCGTTCGGCTTTCGTTTTGGTTGAATTTTTTTTTTTGTAGGCAGTTAATTTTATATTTATTTAGTTTTTTTTGACGTATTTATTTACTTTTCTATAAATACATGTGTGGCTCAGTGACTGATTATTTCAATGAAGCTGTTTTGGTTGTAGAATTAAGACTTGGATCATAAGGATCAATCGCTTCCAATACTTATTTTAAAGCATCCTTGTTCAGACGAAAGTTGCTTTATCCTTAAAAATATTTTAGTAATTTTCTTGAATAGAACATGAACAAAAGGATTTCCATTTACTTACTTCGCTTTCAACAAATTCTAACTTTTAGTTTTTTACGCACACATTATTTGTTTGTTTTGAATAAATCTTTATGAAAGAAAAAAACATTTTACCCATTTAATGCAAATCGTATTGATTCTTGAAACTTTTCCAACATTCGTATTTTGACATTTGGAAATAGGTGTAAAGTTAGTTGCGTTTAAAAAAAATATACCATTTTTCAATTTTGTCTGGCAATATTTTCTTGATTTCATTTTCGTTTCTCATAATCGCTCTACGCCATGACTATCGTATTTCTGGGTTTCGTTTTTTCTGCCGTTCGTTTCCTATTTCATAATAAGGGCCCTGAATACGCCTACTATGTTCCCACTGAACGAATTACACAAAATTTCAAAATTTCATTCACAAAATAAATAAATTGGGTGGCGCCACAGCTCATGAGCAATTAACAACTCGAAACCATTCCTGCGGGCGCGTGTCGACAGGAATAGAAAGGACCTACAATTTTATGCCGAATCCGAACGGCTAGACGAGAGGTACTTATTCATGAGAATTTGTCAATTCCTCGCCAGAGGGGAGGAAGTAGCCCTGAAAAAACTTTTTAGTTTTTAGGTGGCTGGGAAATGAACCCAGCCCTCCAGCATTACGCTACAGGCTACTACGAAAATTCCTATACAATGACGTAATTTCAAAATTATTTCAAATCACTTGGGGTTTTGCACCTGCGACCTAAGAATCTATTGTGCCCCCTTCTGGAGTTGGATCAGGATACTCATCTTTAAACTCTTCCCCCAAATGTATTTCTCTAGGAAATTTTAGTATTGGAGTACCTTCAGAGATGGTAAATTACACTCTTCCACCTGATAGCGTCCCAGGTGCATCACAATTGCCTAGAATGTGGTCCGGTGTTTCCACAAAGACATTGCAGAATCTGCATGTGACACTGCTTACTAGGCTGAGAATACTTAGATGTCGTTTAAGTTTGCAGTGCTCAGTTAGACCTCTTATTTCTCTTAGGTTGTTCCTACTTAACCTGGTACATTCTAAAACCCGTTCTTTATTATAGTTCCCAAGTAGTAGTTTAGCATTTCTCAGCCCGGGGAGTTCTTTCCAATTTTTGGATCTAATCGTCTCCTCTTCTTTTTTGATTTTACTTTTAATCGTGTTGTCTCCTATTCCGCTATAGGGCTCGGGTCCTGTTAAGGGGAACATTGCAACGATTTTTACTTAAATTCCGCCTCCTCATTTCCCTCGATTCCGACGCACGTGGCCAAATAACCATTGAAGAGTGATAATGTTGTTCTTGCCAAGTTTATAAAACCTTTCAAGTCACTTCAGCTTCAAAAAAGTTGCGTACGAAATTGTGTTTTATAACAGATTATGCCAGTTTTTCGATAAAGTACACAAACAGAGCTAACAAAACTGCGAGCGAATTATTAGCTGTCAGTTTTCTTTCTTAAATTATTATTTTTAATACTTTTATTTGTAATTTTGTTCTGAACAGTATTAGTTATTGTTTATTTTTATTTGTATAACAATTTCACACAATCCTCGAGTTCAGAAATGCAGGAATTCGGCATCACTGAAAAAAACCATTGTAAAAAAAAAAAAATGGTACCATTCATGTAAGTTTTTAGTAAAATTTTATGTCATTTGTGAGAGGA
This sequence comes from Melangyna quadrimaculata, assembly GCA_949320155.1. Lineage (NCBI taxonomy): Eukaryota > Metazoa > Arthropoda > Insecta > Diptera > Syrphidae > Melangyna > Melangyna quadrimaculata. Next base: position 200,502,608 of record OX439483.1, on the reverse strand, counting down.
AACATTATTTATTCTAAATCAGTGGAAATGTTTTCTAACGGTCAGTATTTGCCTGCATATACCCGGCGTTCTCACTTGGACTCTCCAGTTGACAGTGAGTTGCAGAATTCCTGCATTTTTGAACTAGAGGAATATCAGAATCAAACTTTAAGGTAGAATCATAACATATTTTTCCCATTGGTATTCGTATTCCGGAATCGATACGTGTAAACGTTTCTGTTTCAATTCTGAAATCAAATGCACAAGCAAATTTCTCTTCTTGTCAGAAGAATATGGAAAACGGTCATTTTGACATCAATCGAAAACAACCAATAGTTTTACGCCTTAAAACATCGCATACGAGTAGAGGTAAACAATACAAAAGATAAGTATAGATACCTATGACAAGATTAGTTGTTGAGCAATTTAATTTGTAATTTTGTCACTTTATTTTCAAAAAACTGAATAAATTCACCTGTTTTTTTTTTTTTAAATATAAAAATGCAAAATTTATTGCTAGGTATAACCCTTTTTTGCTTGTCATCTTCACTTCTACTGTCATTTACAACCTTATTTAAATTCCTAACGTGTGTTGTTTACACACTGCACAACAATACTTAACTGCAATTTAACATTCAACTCTCGAGAAACATTGCAAGAGCTGATGGAGTGAAAAACAAAACAAGAGAAACATAATAATCATCAACAAAATACAATAAGTATGTATACCTTACCTTCTTTGCCGTAGTACATGAATACTCCTTGGGATAATTTCCAACTCATTTTAAACAAGCAAAAGCCGTCACTTTAGAATATTTTTGTCTTGTATTTGTTAAGGTAAGGTAGGTGTATATCTAAAATCTATTTATTTATAGCTAAATCCTGAATGATGACTATAGGCATCAGGCATGTCCATTGTGTGACCCATCAACATCCTCTTCTTTGAGTAGTGAACTAAAGTTGATATGAAGATACAATCATGGATCAACATTATTATTAGTTTGTACGTCTTAAGAATTGCAAATGCATTTTGTTTGGTTTATTTATATATCTTTGGAAAGCAATTTTAAATACTCATCACTTTTACAGTATGTGTGTAAAAGAAATTGTACAATAATAATAATAATAATAATTTTAACTATATGCCTGTAAGACCTCAGGTCTTTTAAATGCAATGCACGGCACTAGTTAGAAGGAATAGAAGGAAAGGAAAGATTTTTGTTGGCACAGTCGATTGAGAATTAGATGTTGATTTTCTCATCAAATTCCACAGGTCGCATCCAGTTGAAACTGGGGAATATAGAAAAGAATGCTACCTAAAATGGGGATCGAACCCACACGTCCAGGTTAGAAGTCAAACACTATATCCACTGTGCCATTGCCACCCGCAAATATATAAAAGGATATAATGATTGCATATGATAGGACAATCTAAGTTTTTCGTTCGAAATTGTTCAAATTTTTTAACCTCAGTGTCAGTATTCTAATAAAGTCAGAAACTTTAAATTCGCACAGGTTCAGGCAACTCACCAAATTTGAATTCTTGGTATTAGTGGTTACTGAGATATAAGCCTGCGAAAATCGCCAAAACCGTAACTGACTGACAGATTATCAAAATTTTGGAGAACCTTGTTTTTTCGTGCAATGGAAATCGGAATCGGAAATTTGAAGTTTGCCAATTAGGGGTAGTTATTTTTATTCACTCAGGCGTATACGCACTTTTTTATTTTTGTTTGCCTGTCCGTTAAGTTGGTTTATATCGTCAACAGGAAGCGCTGCGGTATAAGTTCTAGATAAACAACTGAGCTGCGGTATAAGTTGTATATCTAGGTACTACGGTATATATCCGAAACAATTATATGCCGCAAAGTGGATGAAATTCGCATGTTTTCAAGTAATTTAAGAGTTTTGATGTTGGGTTGATGCGGGCTCCAAATTGAGTTGAGAGAGATTGAGTTGAAATCCGACTTTTAAATTCTACCTTTTAAAACTTTTTGGCTAACACAATTCAGCAATGATAAAAGTAAAGTTATGACTACTACAAATTGTTGACGTGGATGAAATTCAAAAGAACAAAAATGAAAAAAAAAAACTAAATTGCGCACCGGAAAAAAATTTAGTTGAGAGATTCATGGGAGTTAATGTTTAGGATATTAGATTTGAATAAGGGGCCAGTTATAGCTATCATTGAAAATCATAATTGAAAAAGTTAACTGTTGATTTTGAGACCTTTCGAAAGTTTAATCATTGAATATTTTAATGCAGAAATATAGCTTACGACTTTTAAATTATTTCACCTTCAAAAAAAATTCATTTTGACCCGTATCTTCCCCATAACGTAACTTTTAATTTTTTAATGATGAACTACCTTACCAATGATCATTGAAAAAAATAAAAGTTACTTTATGGGGAAGATAAAGATCAAAATTAATTTTTTTTTGAGGAGAAATAATTTTGAAGTCGTAAGATATATTTCTGCATTTAAATATTCAATGATTAAACTTTCGAAGGGTCTCAAAATCAACAGACAACTTTTTCAATGATGGTTTTCAATGATAGCTATAACTGGCCCCTAAGAAGACATCTCATTATTAAAGTTGGATTTTCTTGAGAAGTTTGAAGTTCTGGATTTATTGAGTGCAGATTTTTGAAAATTATTTATTCAAATTTTAAATGCTTATGTTTCAAAGTACTGTCTGAAAAAATAATAAAATCAACTAAGCCAATGACGAGATGCGGAAATATAAACAAGTGCGGAAACATAATCAAGTATAGAAAATGGCATTTTTTTTTCAAAAACAAAAATAGATATTTATTACCATTATTCGATTTGTTTGGTAAAAACGTGGTATGCAGTATTAGGCTTAGCGCGCGCATGCAACTCTTACCGAAATTAAATAGTTTAAGAACTAGTTGATCGATGACCGCGCACATAAGCAACGATTTAATCAACTTTTAAATTTTATAATGCCAAGAATCGAATTGATTTTTCACTCAATCGGCATTTTAGTATGATTCTCTGCATAACGCACAAATGCTGCGTGACATTTTAAATTTAATTGAGTACTTAGTTTTTAAATACCAAACAAATATAACTCAAGGTATAAGCCTCATAAAGTCACCAAATCGCCTTTTTTCAAGGTTTAATGCAAAAATGTAATGGAAAATCAAGTTTATGAGGTCTTTTAACACCATTTTAGTAAGAAATTTGTTGCCCCTTCCGATTAATTTTTATGCAGAATGTAGCTGACTCCACCGACGGACGTCTTGATGAAAAAAAAGCGTGTTCTACAATAAAGAAAACACATTACATATAATGTTTGATCGTGTGCCGTGAGTCAATACAAAAACATTTATTTTTTTCTAATTCAGGTCTATAAGACAACGCGTGAAACGTGATCACTTTCACATTTCTGCACGCCAAAAAGCTCGAATTTATTTCGATTGGATTTGGTGTGGCTTAATAGTTTTTTTTTGTGAAAAACTGTCGTCAATTCAACCCGTAGCTTAATATAAAATTACTGAAATTATTCTCTATTCTTGTTTTTACTTCAATATTTTTGTTCAATGGAATTTTGTTTTGTCTGATTCATTTAATCGAAAATTAAAAAAAAAAATCTAGGTAACTATCTATACACGAAATAAACGTGTGTTACCATCCCATAACTTAAATCAAATAATAGCTTTCATGTATACGTACATACAAAATGTTGCATTGTATACGGTATGTACACTTCATTTAGTTGCCAATTATTATTTTTGTTGATTGTTGAACAAAAAAAGAAAAATTAAATTTTGAATGCAAACTAATTTTTGAATGTTGATTCTGGAAGTTGATATTGCTTTAGAAAGATAGGTAGTAAAATATGTATTTTCTCATCAACGTAATTGTCACAATGAATCAAATAATTACAGGCTGAGCAAACAACAAACTAATTGTAACACAACAAATGTATAGTTCGGGAAAATTTGTTGAGTTTGTGAACACCGATTATAATACAAAAATAATATACTATTTATATGAAAAATTGTAACTCTTCAGCACTTCAACTCTGAAAGTATAAATTCTATTTATAAAAGTATAAATATGATTGAACACAGTACGAGCTTTAGGAAAATAGGGAAGGATTTAAGAGGAGGAACCGATGCACATTGGTTTTGAAGTTCTGAATATTAAAATGGGAGGGAAAGATAGGGTCGGGTAAAGCATTCCACATTCGGTGCGGGAAAAGAAAGAATCCCTGAACTAGACAGTACGTCCGAAGTTGGGCTCAAGGGTAAACTGATGGGCATTCCTAGAAGCATGAGTATTACGGTTGAATTGTTTAAGGGGAGGAATGCAACTGGGTTTTTTCACTAGAGCAATGTTTATGAAAATAACGATAAAATAATGAAATACAAGAAACATTGCGGCGGTGTTCTAGAGAAGCAAATGTATCGGCTATATTTCTATCGCCTATCATTGTCATAGCTCTTCTTTGAATTCTATACAATAGACTCAAATGGGTTATTGGAGCACCTGCCTAAACGTGAGAGTTGTACTCGAGTTTTGGACGAATAAGGGCTTTATAGATTATAGCCACATCAGAAGGGAGACAAATTTCTTGCATCGCCGAAGAAAACCTAAGCACTTAGCAGCATTTTTGGCGACGTCGAATATGTGATCATTCCACAGAAAGTGCAAATTTTTATTTTTTTTTTTAATCAATTTACTGCAAAATCGCTGGTCAGCGTTGAGGAATGCCGGAAAAATGTTTCAATTCAGAAGAATACCTCAAAAAAAAAAGTTATAAAACAATTCCGACGGACATCTCGCTAGGACGAAATTATACGTACCAATATGCGCAATTAAGGTAAAGTTCATATTTTTGCTTAAAAAAATGCTTTTCTTTCTGGATCCTCGCATGAAATATTTTCATCATCTGAATCGCTGATGAAATTAGTTGCCGATCACTACCCTAGAGGATAAATTTAAATTTTTGTTCTAGGTGTTTGTTTTGTTTTTTTTTTTCTTCAAAATTTCTTGAAAATAGCCCTAACGATTACGTTCAAATATAATAACTAATAACTGCATTTCAGGTTTCAGCTCAATTAACGGAAATAGGGTTCTGACACTTTTGTTTTTGAGAAAATTGCACCTACGAATAAAAAATACATAAATAAATTGGATGGCGTAACGGCTCGGGACGAACCAGGGCCTAGTGACTAACAACTTGCAACCATTCCTGTGTACGCGTGTCGACAAGAATGGAAGGACCTACAATTTTTTTCCGAATCCGACCGGCTAGCAGAGAAGTAATTCAATTCCTCGTAAGAGGCAGTAGCCCTAAAAAAAATGTTTACTTTTTTAGGTGGACGAGGCCGAGAAGTGAACCCAGACCTCCAGCGTGACAGTCTAAAGCACTAACCATTACGATACGATAGTTAGGGTAAACCCCCTTGATTAATCAAGTATAATTTTGGCCTTAGGTACAATATAGCATTTCAAAATATTTTTCATTTCAAATTAGAGAGAAAATCATTTTTTTTAGTACTTTTGACTTGTTCATTCTTTCCTATAATAATACTACGTTGTGTTATTAACGTAGTAGCCCGTAGCGTAATGGTTAGTGCGTTCGACTGTCACGCTGGAGATCTGGGATCGCTTCCCAGCCTCGTCCACCTAAAAACTAAAAAGTTTTTTTTCTGGGCTACAGCCTCTTGCGAGGAATTGACAAATCCTCCAAGAGTATCACTTGTCACGAATAAGTGCTTCTCGTCTAGCCGTTCGGGTTCGGCATAAAATTGTAGGTCCCTTCCATTCCTGTCGAAAGGCGCACACAGGAATGGTTGCGAGTTGTTAGTCACTAGGCCCTGGTTCTTCATGAGCCGTTGTGCCACCCGATTTATTTTTATTTTATGTGTTATTAACCACATTAAAGCCCCAGCTTTTCGGAACTACTTGCACGTACAATTTTGAATTGATATAATTTACTGTTTGCGTTTTCATCATCCAGAAGTCCTCAATATTTGACTCTGAAATCAAAACCAAAGGTCTCAAAAGAAAAAAACTGTCATTTTGTATGAATTAAAAGGTTTCTCTTGATGACCAATCGAAAACAAAATTTAATATAAGATTCATTTCACCAAAAAAAAAATGATGGTAAGATTTGCAACGCTACCCTTCGGACTATAACTAAAATAGAGCATTTTATTGTTTATGCGTTGGCAAAGCAAAACAAAATTGCAATACAATTTAATTGGATCCGAATTCCAAATTAATATTATACCTCCAACTCAATCATGAAGCCTTCAACCTTAAGTTTTTATGTAGATGATGTTGAAGTACGCACTTAGTTCGTTTATTGAACTTGGTTTTTTTTTCGTGTCGATTATGTGTCATAGCTGCTGAAGCTCATAATCGGTATAAGGTTTAGTGCTTATTTTTGTAATCGATAAATCTGTGTGTTTGGCACGCAAAATACAAAAAAAAAATAATAACATTGATTTATTCGTCAAAGATGACGTATTTATCAGATCATGCTGAGTCCATTTGTTTATTATCTATCGATGACCTCTATTATATGTTTTTTTTGTCTGTTTAATTTGTGTTCGGTGTTTGAACTTATGAGCTTGTTTTTTTTTTGATATTTCAATTATGATTTGATCTTTTCAAACTGACACAAATAATATACTTGAGAAAAACATCTGGGAGTTTTAATTTTATTGACCTTTATATTCTTTTAAATTTATCATGAAAATAAGGAATATTTTAACGTGTATATGTAAATACAAAGGTACTTAATATATTTAATTATTTGCCCAAAAAGAAATATTTTACAGACGTCTATCCGTTGTTTATTGAATTTTTACTGATTCTTAATGGTCAAAAATGCAGATGAAAATGTTTTATGTTCTTGTATGTATGTATGTACATTAGATATCCCATTTAAAAACCTATGGTCAAAACTGTAAAAAGTTTAAAATTATTTAAAATTGTTTAATATTAGCAAACAAAAAAACAAGTTGTAAGTTAGGAAATTTATAATTTCTACTCTTTCAAAGTTCAATCTGAATTGATGTTATTATGACGATTTGCTAAATCCTGTCATAGTCATGTCCGTTTCACTGCCAATCTTTCACTCATCGAAATTATGAAAGTTCAAAAATAAAACAATCAGCCTTTATTTTAATATTCTTAAAATTTTGTTTAATAGCTTTTCAGAGCATAAAAAACCAATGATTATTTTGCCAACCTGTGATAATTGGCTTCCTCAAAAAAATGAGATCTCAGAAGTCTCACTCAGTGCGAGAGCCGTTGATAGGGTTTTTTTTTAAGTAGGCCTGTTTGGAAATTCGAATTAATACAAATTTTGACAGTTTATTTCTGGGGAGGCAAAATAATCTGGATGCTGAGGTTTACCAGGGTTTTACGCCACCACCGCCACCGCGCCGGAAACAAGGGCAAACATGGAAAAAATTCATTTTTTTTTTTATATATATTAAGTGCGTTCAAAAGGGGTTGTGACTACCCTTAAGATGATATACACAGCACGAGTGATTAGGTAGATTGGAGGGGATTTAAAAGGAGATACCGATTCACATTTGTTTTGAACGTCTGTAGATCTCAATGGGAGGGGAAAATTGAGCTGGGTAGAGCATTCCACATTCGAGTAGTGCGACTAAAGAAAGAATCTCTGCACTTAACAGTACGTCCGAAATTGGGCTCAAGGGTAAACTGATGGGCATTCCTAGAAGCGCGAGTATTACGGTTGAATTGTTTAAGGGGAGGAATGCAACTGGCTATTTCACTAGAGCATTGTTTATGGAAATAACGGTAAAATAACGAAAGACATGAAACATTTCGACGGTGCTCAAGAGATGAGAATGTTTCCGTTTTAGTTCTTTCACCTATCATTTTAAGAGCTCTCTTTTCAATTCTATCCAATAAACTCAAGTGAGTTATTGGAGCACCTGCCCAAATGTGAGAGTTATACTCAAGTTTTGGACGAATAAAGGCTTTGTAGATCACAGCCAGATCAGAAGGGGAGAAAAATTTCTTGCATCGACGGAGAAAACCTAAACACTTAGCAGCATTTTTGGCGATGTCGAATATGTGGTCGTTCCATAAAAGGTGGTCTGTGACACACATACCGAGGACTGAAAGCTTTTCGGTTTCCTCAATGCAAGTGCCACTCATGCATAGTGGCATGGGGGGTGGGTTTCGTTTTAACGACAGTAGACAGCATTGAGTTTTTGAAGCATTAAATTCTACACGATTTTTTATTCGCCATTGGACAATGCTGTCGAGATCAGAATTTAATGAGCTTATCATACGCTGCCGTTCAAGTTCCACATCCGAAGGACATGGATGTGAATCTAAGAACGAATATGAAAAGCTGAGGGTACTGTCGTCAGCGAAACAATTTAATGGATTAGAAGTTTCAGATAAAAGATCGTTTATGAATATAAGGAAGAGAGTCGGAGACAGAACGGAGCCCTAGGGCACACCAGCATTTATTTTGTGAATTTCAGTCTTGAAACCATCCAATACAACTTGTATTGAACGGTCCGAAAGGTAATTTCTAATCCAACGAAGAAGAGATTCATCGATACCAAATGCACGCATTTTCAATAAGAGAGCTTGATGCCAAACTCTATCAAATGCTTTAGAAATATTAAGCGCAATAATCTTACTTTCTCCAAAACGATGTAAAGATTTGTGCCACTGTTCGGTGAGATATACCATCAGATCACCAGTGGACCTATTGCTACGAAAGCCGTACTGCCAGTCATTAAGAAGCTTTCGTTCTTCGAGATATTTCTTAAGCTGAAAATTAATCAGCGTTTCCATGACCTTGGAAAGAAGGGACGTAAGCGCAATTGGCCGATAGTTGGAGGGGGAAGAAGACACGCCTTTTTTAGGGACAGGCTGGACAATTGCTGTTTTCCATCCACTTGAAAAGAGACCAGTAGAATAGGACAGATGGAAAAGCTTACGCAGTGGTTTTGCCAGCGTTGAAGAACACCTCTTCAGAACAATGGGAGGGATACATTCCGGGCCAGCGGATTTGTGTATATCGAGATCTTTCAGAACTCTGGCAACTGCACGAGTGCGGAAGAAGATTTGTCCCATAGAATCATTTGCGCTCTCAAGTACAGGAGGAGTCATAACACTTTCTGGTAGCGTCGAATTAACAGCAAACTGTGCTGCAAGCAAATTGGCTTTATCTTGCGAGCTGACAAAAGGAGTATCATTGAAGACGAGCGTTGGAACCGAGGACGAGGTGGTGTTTCGTATGTTTTTTACAAATGACCAACAATTTTTACTACCTTTGGGACATTGTAGAATTTTTTGCCGTAATTTTTGATCATCTAAAAATTTGGTTCGTCGAATATGAACGTTACAGGTCTTTCTAGCTTGTTGAACCTTTTTCCGGTTTTCCTCAGTAGGGTTGGCTTTATAACTTCGGAAGCTTACTTCTCTAACCCTAATAACCTCCTTAGAGCTCGAATCAAACCATGAGTTTTCTTTGGGTTTGATAGATTTCACCCTATTCGGGATAAATTTTCTCATTCCACAAAGAATTAAGTTTGTAATCATATCTGCACTGGAATCTACGTCACTATTACTATTCTTTGAAAGTGTCAATTTTTATGATTCACTATTCGTTTCTTATAGTCAATTTGTTGTAAGATCAAAAAATGATAACGGTTTTTTAAATAAAATATATGTAAGCCTGGATTTTAACGCCAAAGTTGAAATTAGAAAAAAGTTATATAAATATAGGTGGTTTTTAAGCGATCCGTTCACACTCAAATCTGAATATTTTGTAATGATTCTTTTTTTTGTGGGATTAAGATATTCCTATTTAGTAATATAAATGTATTAACTGAGCGAGAAAAATAAGATATTAAATATTTTATTATATTAGCGATTATTTTTAGTCTCATAAGGTTTTAAGTATTGGCGGCACTTGGCGACCCGGGTCTGTTGCTTTTGGCGGAATATGTAGTGTGTAAGCAACAATTTCCAGTAAAGAACTCATCCGGATACGTCCGGATTCGACTTCAAATGCATTTTGAAGTGGGCTTAAAAATATTTTTTTTATATAGAAAATTTTTTGAACATTTTTAAAAATAAAATTTGGAATGCCAATTTTAATTATTTATTAGAATATAGTTTTAAACAAAATTTTAAGAAAATTCATTAACCCGTTTTCAAGATAAAGAATTTTCAAAAAAAAAAAAATATTCTTTTTTTAATCCAATACTATTTTTTCGAAAATGTCTGCACGCAAAATTGTTAAGATACTGAAGAAACTCCTGTATAAAATTTGTTGGCAAAATCGGTGCAGGCGTTAACGAGAAGTTTGAAAATCAATAACCCGGTTCTATGACAGGAGTGTAACAGTTGTTGGACAATTTGTTGGACCAAAATATTAATCATAGTCCTTGGTGCTTTGTAATTTTTTTTAATAAAATCGTTAGAGCCATTTATAAGATAAATAACTTGTTGTTTATTAGTTATATATCAGGTACCATTATTTAAGAAGTTAAAAAAAAATTCAATTTCCTCTCCAGGGAGCCCTTTGATGGGAACTTTAATTTCATAGCTTGAAGAAAATCACATCAGTGGTTAAGACTGGGTAAGCTACAGACAGACAGTCTGGCAGACAAACAGACAGAACTGCAGCACCCATTTTTTCACTTCTCTATCATCGTAATATTGTGTAAAATTATTATCTCTAGAGTAGGTACTCTAGTCCGAATATTTTTTTTTTTCAAAAACTTGCCCTAGTATCCATGTATGTATGTAATGGGTACGGTTTCGTCAAAGCAACCTAGACTTGCATTTTTGTTAAAAACAAAATATTACATTGAATATTACATTTTATATTATTTAGTTATTAAGAATTTTGTTTACGATTTAACATCAAAACAATAACAAAGCTTTTATGAAATAAGAACTATTTAAAAAATTGCAATGTCACATCTTTATTTTTATTCAAGGGCATATGACTCCGTAATGTGATAAGCAGTATTATTTCGTTATTAAAATTCACTGTGTCACATCGTAAAAATTCTGTAATAATTTTTCATTGTCTTACATTTCGTCTAACTGGCTCGCTTGTGTTAACACAATAGAAAAGATGGTTCTGATTTCATCCAACCAAGGCTCCATATAAAAAAACCAAAAACGCCCACAAAATGGGCGTGGTAAAATTTGTGCATTGTTGATTATCCAATATGTATTGGCATAAGGTTTAGTTAAGCAACATCCGAATTTTTACTATTTTTTGCGAAAAATTAGTTTCTTAATAAATTGGGCGTGGCAGTGGGCGGATTTTTTTTGTTTTGGTTTATTAAGCTGTCAATTATATTTTCTGCAAATTTCATCAAAATCGGTTCAGTAGTTTAGAGTTTAGAGAGTTTTTTCCACTTTCCCATACAAGGTGCCCCACTGTGCGCCGCGCGCCGCTGGCCGGCCGTTGCATGAATACCCTTAATGAGTTATTTTGTAATTTCTGTTGTGCATAATTTTGTACTTACGTTTGACAAAAATGTTTTCGAGGATTTAATCAAAACTAACTTTACGGTAATGGAGGTGTGCAAAAATATGATTTTCGGCATTACGTCCGTCGGTCTCGTCGCATCGTCGTCGGTCCGTCTGTTTCTCTGTGCGTCATGATATGTGTACATCCAGCTAGAGCTAAGACGAAAGGACGGATTTGCTATACAGATTTGGTGTACAGGATTTGTATGAGATTTACTATAGGCCAAATTCAACTTTTTGATTTAGCTCATCTACAACGCAACGTGATACACCGATTTCGGTTGTATCAAGTTGTATCGAAAACGGTTCAAACGATTTAAATTAAACTTATTACATGCAATATCTTCGAGTTTTAAATTTTAATAATACAGCAAACAAGACTTTTGCCAAAATGTTAGAATAACGGAAATAAAGTTTTTAGGTTTCTTGAGCAAATTCAATTTTGTTTGCATATTCCCGAATATATCTATTCTTTTATATATCAGGGCGGTGGACTTGACCCTAGGCAAAATTAATGAAACACATCATTTTCGGAAATAATTAACGACAAAATCACTGTCAAATAAAAATAATGTAATCAGACAATGTATTTCGATAGAGAGAGAGAGAAAGAAACAGAAATTTTATGATAAGTGTATATAATCCAAATTTCGTTTAGACTTATGCCCCCATATTAATAAACGAAGCTATCTTTGATTAGGAGTAAGATTTCTGTCACTTACGAGCTAGCTAAACCACCAAGGAAGGTATATTTATTTGTCCTAGTTAATCCTTCGCTAAACTACCTTCCTTGGTGGTTTAGCTAGCTCGTAAGTGGCAGAAATCTTGCTCCTAATCCGCGATAACTCGCCGCTAGCTCCGTTTTTTTAATATGGGGGATGGTGTTTTCTATTGATAAATTGAGATTTCAATATAGAAATTGATTTTTTCGTAGCGAATGAAACACCATTTCAAATGTATTTATATTCTTTGTCATTGTGTTCGTGTAATTGGATGTCTGTGTCTCAACTTAAAAAAAAACTCTTTATCGTTTGATGCATTTTCAGATTAGTAAAGTGAACTTGCTCAAGGAGAATGGGCAAAAATGTATGGGAGCTGGTCTACCTATATTCAACATCAATGTGTCATACATAGTTGAAAAGGTAATGACATGTACATCAATTAATTATACGAACGTAAAGCTCTAAACCGGGGTTCGAAATATATTGCCCTTTAAAGCACCGAAAAAGACAGTAATGCAACTCTTCATTTGCAGCTTGTCGTGCCACCCACAGTTAAGTGTCATACATCGTTGAAAAGATTATTACGTGTGCTTCATTTTGTTGGAAAGCCATTAAGATGTAGATAATGAGGTTCAAAAGTTATTAAGCCATCAAAAATGGCAACATTTATTTACTTATTTATTTATTTATTTAACATCCAATAAGAGATCATGTACATCTTCAATTAGAAAATAATGCAATTCTTTATTGGCAACTGGTCTAGCAACTCAACAGTTATCTGTCATACATCGTTGTAAATGTTATTACATGTGCTTCATTTCATTATACGGCCATTAAGCTCTAAAACATGGGGTTCGTGGGGTATTTGGCTTCAAAAACAACAATAATGCCATTTGTCATTTGTAAATGGTTTACCCACTCAACAGTGATGTGTGATACGTCAGTGAAAAGGTTACTGCATGGTACTTAATTTTTGTATACAACCGATAAAGTGTAGGTAGTGGGGGTCGAAAGGTAATTGGCATAAATGCATAAAAAAGTAATAATGCGATTCCGCATTGGAAGCTGCTGCACCTACTCAACAGAAATGTGATATCGTTAAAAAGTACAAGGCATACACTTTATTTTTTGAAAGCCGTTAAGATGTAGACCATGGGGTTCGAAAGGTATTTGGCGCTAAAAATCGGCAAATAGAATAACAGTGCAATTCTTCATTGAAAATGATATACCGACTTAACAGTAACGTGTCATACGGTTTCGAAAAAGTAATTGCAATTGCATCATTTCATTATATGGCCGACAAGCTCTTAGTCATGGGGTTCAAGAGACTTTCGGCTTCAAAGAACCAACAATTTCCATACTGCATTTCCTCAATGTGTACTCTTCCAACTACTCAACAGCAATAAACCATACATTTTTGAACAGGTTATTGCGTTCTCTTTATTTTATTTTGTAGTCATTAAGCTGTAAACAAAAATAAACACGAAAATGCGTTATTGCGCTATTCTGCGTTTTTTCTAAATATCTTTTGATTAAGTGCATATTTTGCTATAACAATGACATACAATTAAAGGGATAACCCAGGAACTGTAAAAAAGGGCTATACAAAAATGTGTCACTTGATTGAGGCAACTTAAAAAATATTTAAAAAAAAAGGAAAAATTAAAATTTTGGTGCATTTCACGGTCACGTATATGGACAAACCGTACTCAAGTTTTGATCTTATTATACAAAATCTACCGTAGTAGTCCGTAGCGTAATGGTTAGTGCGTTCGACTGTCACGCTGGAAGTCTGGGATCGCTTCCCAGCCTCGTCCACCTAAAAACTAAAAAGTTTTTTTTCAGGGCTACTGCCTCTTGCGAGGAATTGACAAATCCTCCAAGAGTATCACTTGTCACGAATAAGTGCTTCTCGTCTAGCCGTTCGGATTCGGCATAAAATTGTTGGTCCCTTCCATTCCTGTCGAAAGGCGCACACAGTAATGGTTGCGAGTTGTTAGTCACTAGGCCCTGGTTCTTCATGAGCCGTTGTGCCACCCGATTTATTTTTATCCAAAATCTACCAAGTAGTCAGACGCTTGTCGAAAATTACATTTTCCAGCGAATTTATAAGACTTGGCGTAATAGCACCTGAAGAGTGATTGCAGGCCCAAAATACCTAAGCTACGTAATGACAAAATTGAAAATTAAATGACACATGTGTTTTTTTTATTAACAATTGATTGTGGTCCAGTCATGTACGGACACAAAACGTCACGCGTGATAAAATGAACAATAGAATTTATAAGAAATAACGGATTTTTTATTGGAAATCCAAATTCTCCTTGGATTCAACAATTTTGCCTCCCAAGTCCATGAACTGAAATCTAGAAATTCCTGGTACCGCTTTAACATTATCTACTTTAAACTTTGTCCCTCGTAAAAACACTTTGGTATTTTCATGGAATGCGCCTTTTAAAGTTTTTTGTTTTTAAACATGAAGTTAAAATGAATTTGTTCTTTACTATGGCTGTCATTTTGTGACAAAATCACTATTAGAGGGTTTTTAATTGACCATGGCAAAAGTTCTATTTTTTACTGTCTAAACCCAGCGTTTACTTGAGCTGGAAGTGTCAGTGATATGGTAAGGAACAAGGTTGCAGTTAAGTCGTTTTGGACTTTCTTGCACTCGAAAAAAAAAATCATTTCGTTATGGATTGTACTTTTTTTCATGGCTCAAACTTTATAGGGTATCCCATTATCAATGGTCTGAAACTAGTGAAAAGCCAATTCATGAACTATCGGAATTCGATAACTTGTCCATCCCAAATCATAACGTTTTTTGAGGAAGGAATGTTTTTTGAAATTGAAAAATAAACTTAAATTTGAAAAAAAATCTTACCCCATGCATAGTTGTTTTTTATTTTTCTACAATTCTTGCACCAAAACATGCTCTAACGAAGAAATGTATTTTAATATTTTGTGTAGAATTTTATAAGCTTTTTCGAAAAATTTGCCAACAAAAATCGATTTATTCCCTTTGATCCCACGAAATCGCAAGCTCTTGTTCAAATTTAGAATTTTTCTTAAGTAATGCTTAAGATACTACAATCAAGTTCTCCAGCAAAATGCAGCTTTATTAGAGCTACTTTTGAAATTAAATCCTAATTTTAACATTTAAGTTAACATTTTTAAAAATAAAACCAGTTTTGAGTCAAACGAATTTTATTCAAAAAAATTGAGGTGAAAAATTAGGCTTTGTCAAAGTTCCAGATTATCTATTAATTGGTGGCCAAATGGAGATGCCAATTAAAAATAATTTCATTCAATAAATAAGTATGCATTACAACTATTAACCAATGTTTAAATGCAAACATTGTAAAAAAGTAAAAATCAATTATGAAACGGATTGAGCAAAAAACTAGTTCAAAGTTTAGTCTTTTTTTTCAAATTCCAAAAAATAGTCGTTACTTCTAGTAACCGTTATGATTTGGTATGAACAAAATACTTAATTCTGATAGTCCATAACCTGGTTTTTCATAAGTTCTAGTTTAAACCATTGATAATGGGGCACCCGATATATTGCCGGGTAATTAAAAGTACAATGCCATAATTACTGCCTAACAGATTGCAAATATCGGTCAACAATCATCGTCGCTGGTCAAAATCGCAATACCAATTTCTTGAATCAATTACACATTCTTCTCAATAATCATTACCGATCCATATTTACTTTACTTAGGTCCTCGGACCTATTACGTCCCTGATGTTTCCCTTACGGGACATAGGGCCTCCACTACACCTACGCGCCATCGTGTACGATTTCTTGAAATGTATTTCAGCTCTCTCCAACTTTTCCCCAGTCGTGCCGATTCCTGTTCGACCGTTCTTCGCCATGTACTTCTAGGCCGGCCCACTTGTCTTCCCTCCTGTGTGAGCGGGTTCCACTGCATTGCTTGAGATGCAATGCACCGATCGCCTTTTCGAAGCGTATGGCCAATCCACTGCCACTTTCTTCTTCGTATAATGGAGTCTATGGGCTCCTGACCCGTTCTCGCATGAAGTTCGGCATTGGAGATACGGTTGGGCCAGAAAATCCTCAAGATGTTTCGTAGACATCTATTAACGAAGGTTTGCAGCTTTCTAGTGACAGTTTCAGTGACTTTCCAAGTGCTGCAGCCGTAAAGCAGAAGGGATTCAACATTGGAGCGGAACAGTCGTAGCTTGGTCTTTAAGCTAAAAGAGTTGTTTCTCCATATTTTGGACAGCATTCCGAACGCAGCCTTTTGCTTTTCTGATTCGGCTGTTTACGTCCAGTTCAGTTCCGCCACCCGTAGAGACAATACTCCCAAGATATTGGAAATCCTCTACCATCTCTACGGGTTGTCCAGAAATATTTACTTGGATTAATGAGGAAGTTCCAAGGCTGATCCTTTTAGTTTTTGCCGAGTTGATCTTAAGCCCTACGATTTCTGCTTCTCTCTCCACCCTTGTTGTCATTTGATGGAGATCCATGATCCTATGAGAGAGTAAGCATACGTCGTCCGCGTAGTCCAGATGTTTGAGGTGAGATTGCAGAGTCCACTGAATTCCTCCATTTCCATTTGACAAAGCTGCGTGCAGTACGTCACTTACCACCAACAGGAACAGTATTGGTGACAGTATACAGCCTTGCCTAACTCCACTTTGGATTTCAAACTCCTCTGACAGCCTACCTTTGTGCAAAACGTGACACCTGGATCCATCATATGTAGCCTTGATAATAGCAATCAATTTATCTGGGATGCCCCTCCTCCGCAAAGCAAGCCAAATAAATTCTCTATTGACACTGTCGAACGCCTTTTCAAAATCGATGAACAGCAGGTGAAGTGGTGATCGATATTCAACGCACTGTTCGATGATGATCCGCAAGGTGTTGATGTGATCCACACAGGAAGATCCAGTGCGGAAACCTGCTTGTTCGGCGTCGAGTGTGTCTTCGAGGTGGTCTTTAATTCGGTCCAATATTATCCTTGCTATTATCTTGGCTACTGCAGGCAGAACGCATATTCCTCTCCAGTTTTCGCACTGTGTGAGATCTCCTTTCTTTGGAAGCTTGACAATCATTCCTTTTTTCCACTCTTCAGGAAAGCTCTCTGTTTCCCAAGCTCTCTTAATAAGTGGGTGCAGTAGCTCGCTCGATGTCGTTGGGGCTGCTCCTAAGAGCTCTGCAGGAATACCATCAAGTCCAACCGCTTTGTTGTTCTTCAGTGCTTTGATGGCGGTGATAATTTCTTCTTTCTTTCCATATTTACCTGTTTTGTTTTTGTATTCAAATAAAAAACAAAATAACTATGTATGTATGTATGTACGTTTTATAATATTTTTGTGTTAATTTTATTAATTTCAATTATTGTAACATGAAATAAGCAAACAAAAAATACGACTTCGTGGGTTATGTGTACCTATACATTTGAATGCAATCGACAGAAAACCAATTATTAAAATACTCTCTTTTGAGAGGATAGTAACACGAGACATCATTTAAGAACCAAATTATCATTAAATACAAAAATCTGATAAGCTAAGTTGAAGGTTAAGAAGATAGATGCATAAATAACTAAAATAAATTAATTTTTGCTAATGATTTGTTGGGTTTTATTTGAAATTAAAATAAAAAAACATTAATCATTGTCATTTTTATTAGTGGCATTATCAATAAAGTAACAAAACAAGGCAATTTTTGTTGTTATTTTTCAATTACAGACACAGAAAAATGAACTGCAGAGAAAAATAATCACTAAGCTCAGCTCAATGATGAAATGTAAATTGATCGAAAAAATAATACGAGTACTAAGGCAATTAAAATGAACTTGATTTCTATGGAATTGAATATGGCACGTAGTTTATAGATTGTGTTTTTTAATTCGTGTTTCTATTTGCATTTGCATTAGTCATAATATTTAAATTTGTAATAGTGGGAATTTTACGTTAATTTTTATTTTATTTTATAATTATTGATTTATACTACGTTTTCATTAGAGCCGAAATAAAATAGAAATTTGGCAAAAAAGTGTTTTCATTATCAAATTTGCTAATTTCATTTGACATCTCATTTCATTTTGAATTTGGAATGGCAGTTAGCCGTTTATTTTTGTTGTTTTCTCTTTCTGTTTTATGATGTTGAATATAGTGTATTGATATTTTCATGCAAAAGCTTTTAAGAGCTTTTTAAACTGATTCCCGCTGGATGCATTCACCTAATTTCCAACCAAAATTCGTGCAAATGAGGTTGAAACACTGATCTCTATAATACACTGGATAGTGGATTCATATAAAAATCTTGAAGCAAATTGAAGGAAAATTATAACAGTGCAAGGATAAAACTGTTGACAGTTGTCAATTTTTTTTTTAGTTTATAACAGTTTAAATTGTATTAAAATGGTGGTTTTTGTTTACATTTTTTTATTAGCTGATGTTTTTCGCGAGTGAGTAAGTAAGTTATTTATAATAGATCATAAAAAAAAAGATTTTAATTGATTTTTTCATAGTTTTCTTCGATATAAAACACAAAACATTATAGAGATCATCAGTGATAGTGCCCCATTATCCTTATTATGTCCTTATTATGGACAGAACAGGTTGGCTTAACACTAATCGCAAGAGATATGAATTCCATGACTCTGCAACTGAAGGCACCCAAATTGCTGAGGAAGAATATTCCATATCTGCGAAGAGAACAGTATTCGTATCCATCAACCAGCAGTGCAAGTACTGCGTCTGTTGATGTTGCAAAATAAATAGGAATAATCAAATGTCTGTAAATAGAGCACAATCCATCTTTCATGAACAAGACTGGCTAAGATAGTTTCAGTTTGTAAACACACGCATACAATATTTCGAGATACTTTTAATTTAATTAAAAATTTTAATTTTATAACATTTTATAAGACGCGTACTACGGAAAACGAGCGCTCGGTATATATTTTATCTGTTAAATACGCAGAAACAATTCTTAAACTGAATTTCTTCAACATGTATTTAAGTTTGAGAGAAATATTACAATTTTTAATGAACACTTATTAAAATTAATGGAAAACAATAGCAAATTAAACAATTTTATTTATGTTTTGTTTTCGTTTGCGTTTGTACTACAAACAAACCAAACCAGTGCTGTCAAACAAACAGCTGATATCAATGCACGATTTTTTGTGAAGATAAAAAACTATCTCTTTCTTTCCTTCGGTAAAAAAAAGAGACAAAAGTGTGCAAGGATACAATTGTCAGATTCAATTTGCTTAAAAAAAACCTGTTATACATATAGGGAATCCACTATCCAGTGTATTATAGAGATCAGTGGGTTGAAATTACCTCATTTCGAAATGTGATTTTGTATGGGAAATAAGGTAATTTCGGATCTCATTTGAAAATTTGCAACGAAATTACCTCATTTGGCCCAGTGAAAACGGCATATTAGATACAATATTTATTACTCTTTACTTGCTCTATAAAGTCCAATTAAATATCCAAACAATCGGAAATATCTACAAAAAATCGATAGGAGAATTTTATTGTTTTATTTTAAAGAGTGCCTACCTCTAGGTGATTCTGAAACCACAAAATTCTAACAAAAAAAACCCTCTGCGTCGTTCGCCATTTTGAAAAAAGGCGTTAAAAACGTTTACTCGATTTTCTCAACCGCTTTTAGTCGTAGAGTAGTTATTTTTGTTTACTTTTGTAGGTTAAGATAAATTTTCCTTTATAAAATAAAATAAAAAACAAAAATAAAAAAAAAAATTTCTAATCGGCTTTTATCCTGTTAAAAAATCCTAACTTCATTTCTACTGGTCAGATATTTAAGGCTAAGATCTCAAAATTATTAGGTAGGGGCAAAAAGTTTCGTACTAAAAGGGTTTTTAAATATCCCGTCAACTTTATATTTACTATTTTAAATTTAAAATTTGATGAACAATTTCAAATTTTCAAGAAAAAAATTATACAAAATTATAGGTACAATCTTTCTCTATAAATATATTGGTAATTTAAAATTTTGTAATCTAACGGAGAACAAGTAGGGATAATTTAATAAAAATCAATCGATATTTTATTATATAAATTTAGAAACTGTGGTGCTCTATCTTGAAAGTTTTTTTTTACATACATGCAGGGTAGTAAACAGTTAATTACATTTGTAATACAATTACATTTTAATTATCCATTACATTTGTAATATGTAATTAAATAAAATCTAATTACCCATTACATTTTCAAAATGTAATTAGATAAAATCTAATTACCCATTACATTTTTAATATGTAATTAGATAAAATCTAATTAGATAATTACATTTTTTTTTTCCATTACATTTGAAAATGTATTGGATTTTTTTTTTTTCATTACATTTTGAAAATGTAATGGAAACAAATTATTTTTTTCCATTACATTAATAAATGTTATGAAAAAAAAATTATTTCCATTACATTATAAAAATGTAATGGAAAAAAAAAAATGTTTCCATTACATTATAAAAAATGTAATGGAAAAAATTTGTTTTTTTTTTTCATTACATTTTCAAAATGTAATTAAAAAAATACCCATTACCTTTGTAATGGGTAATCAAATATTTTTTTATTAAATATTACAAATGTAATGGGTAATAAGATTTTATATAATTACATATTGAAAATGTAATGGGTAATTAGATTTTATTTAATCACATATTACAAACAGTAATGGGTAATTTGTAATCGGCTAATTAAATATTATACAACGTTGCATACATGCAATCTAAATATACAGAAATGCAGGAAATTTAATATTTTATAAAAAGTGCCCTAAGTTATTTTTCGTTCGGATGGATATTGGATGGGATAAACTTGAAAAAGAATTTTTAAATCGAACATTTTCTGGTTTTTCGACAGTAACTTTTTTTTTTGTAGAGAACATCTTAACCTACAAAAGTAAACAAAAATAATTACTCAACGACTAATAGCGGTTGAGAAGATCGAAAAACGGCGGACGACGCAGAGGGTTTTTTTTTTGTTAGAATTATGTGGTTTTAGAATCCCCAAGAGATACTCTTTAAAATAAAACAATAAAATTCTATTCCCCAATTTTTGTAGATATTTTTGCGAATTTGATTTGTATGAAAAATCGTATGAAAAATCTCAAACAAAGTGTTATCATAATAACTAACGAAGATGAAGAAATTTATAAAATAAAATCACTTCTGTTTATGGTGGAGTGATTGAATATAATTCAATTAATAGGGAAAGGCCAAGTTACCTCTACTATACACAACATGAATTTCGCTTAGGTTTGACAGTAGGCTCATCGGTTAGACGTTGTCACACCTTTCCAAAATGCAAATTTGGTCCATGTTTACCGACTCCTTTTTTTTGGGACTTATAAGATTGGATACGCGAATTTAAAGTTTTTTGATTTTATTGGTGCTAAAGTTAGTGGTGGGGGGGGGGTGTGAGCGGTCAAAAATCGCCTGAGTTCGAACTTGTAATTTTAAAAAACAGTTTTTCCAAAATTTTGGTAGGTATAATCTACTATTTAAACTTTTTAGAAGATTTTTTATACAAAAGTCGAGATATAATCAAAAACGAAAACAATATATAACAAAAAAGTATCCTGTTTTTTGTTTTCTACCCATTGCCATCTGAAAAAAGACAAAAGCTATGGTCGAGTTTATTCCATACAAAAAAATCGAATCTAAACTAGATTCGACTCGAAATTCGTTTATAACTCAGGGCCTATGAGCTGGCATCATTTTTTCCACAGCCGCGATGAGATAGGTAAACCTACAATCACCTCCCGTACTATAGAATTAAGCCCCAAGAGTCAAGCCTCTGTAACAAGGTCATTTTTATACCAATTTTCTGGGCTTTGCTTTTAAGGAATAATTGTTGTTCCATTAAACATTTCCATTTTTCGGAGCCCCGAACATATTTTTTTTTCCAATTTCATTAAGGCATTAGCCCCAACTAAATTTATTTGAGACTCACACAAAATATTACACAACATGTTAATTGTTCAGCCCCAACCTCGTTTTTTTATCTTATTCCCATCAAATTTAACAGCTTAACAATATTTGAGACGAATATAAAAATCTACAGGCTGTACCTAATGTATTGTACATAAAGGGTGTGCCATCTAATGATTTATTTTTAAATCATGGGTTATTTTGACAATGACGGCTGTTTCCCGGTCGACAAAAAGTCAGTATCATACCTCCGCGGAACGAAATTAGTCGGTTTACGCTTGAAAAACGTTGAGAAATATTGAAAACTTATTAGTGAGCGCTGTGTAGCCCAAACAGTGCGTTTTTTCAAAAGAAGTTTTGACCCAAATGAAACACCCACCGCGCGCCTGCAATGCTATCAAAATTGCCGCATCTGGTGATCAGAAAACCTGCACTTAATTGATGAGAAGCCAATGCATCCACTAAGTGACAGTTTGGTGCGGATTGTGCAGTGGTGGCATCGTTGGACAATTTTTCTTCGAAAATGAGGTTGGGAACAGGGTTTCGGTGAACGGTGGGCGTTACAGCCATGTTAACCGAATTCTTTTTTACTGAAATTGAAGACATGGATTTGGACGACCTCTGGTTTTTGCAGAATGGCGCGTCATACCACAGAGCCCATGCCGATGTCAATTGGGAACCGTAAAGGACCGATGTTACGCCAACAATCCAGAAACGATTCAAGCACTTAAGGCCAATACCAATAGCAACCCGTGAGCTATAGCCTGATACCATCAACAAGTTCTTGGAAAATTGGAGTGACAGAATGCGCTACTGCGAACCCAGCCGAGGCAGCCACTTGAACGACACGTTGTTTTTCATAATAAATGGGAATGACTGCTTTTACTTATACCACGTTTTCATCAGACAACTAAACCGAGATTTAGCTAGATCTATCACAAATCTCTTTGAAATCTCGGAGATTTACCATACAAAATCTGGTTTTAACTGGTTTTAACAAGTGGGGAGAAAATCTCTCTAGATTCACGTGGTATCACAACGGGCCAACTTATGGTCTAAGTGTGTCAGTTCCTTGCTGGCAGCTACTTCAACCTAACCCAACCTTACCATACAAATGTTAATCTCCTCAAAAGAAGATTTCAAATAAATCTCATTCAAATCTTCTTGAAAACATTAGTTTCTCAAAACAAACAAACCTTTTTTTTGTTGAGAATACTTGTGGAACCGACTTATTTAAACGCCATCTTCTTTCGGCGACAGATCAAAATGAAAAAAAAAAAAAACTATATCTTACTTCCACTTCATATCAACAAAAATGAAACACTACCTATTTGAGTGTCATAATACTCTTTTTGAGTTTTTTGTGCAGTGGAAACACCAAATAAATATCATTACCTAAATCTCGGTTTAGTGGTAGTGGTCAGTAGAAACGTAGTATAATAAAGCCATAATACCTTAATGGAAAAAATTTAATTTTGTTCATTTTATTGCGTTTTTAAAAAGACACTAGTATTTGGCCCTTCTGCTATTTGTAATTTAATTTTTTTTTAAAGAATCGGCTGTGGGCTGGGGTGCTTTAGCCCCAATAGCCATCCCCCTGGATCCGCGACTGGTTCTATGCTGTAACCTATTTGTGGTTCATTTTTCGTTTTGACACTCAAGACACCTGGCCTGTATGTCACAGTGGCCTTAGGCCACGAATGTTTCTAAAATCTACCCTAATGGTGTTTTCGATTGGTAAATTCAGAATTCGTAGCTCTCAGCGACCACTCATGTGAATGAAACGTCAAAATTCACGGAAACGCGCAATTCGCCCTCGCAGCTCATGTAAAAGGCTTCCATTTTATATTAGAAATGATTTTCTTAAATAATAAAACAGCTTAAAATTGTTTTGCCGACAAATTAGATCTGCAAAATTTATTTTAAATCAAAAAATAAATTGATTTAAATGCCCAATGAAATGCAAAATCTGCGTTTTGACAGATCCAAAACAAAAATTAGTTGATTTATTTTACCAATTAAAAACACCATAAATCTACCACCCATTTAAAATATTCAGAACTATCGAAGCTACAAATTCTGTGAAAAAAAAAAATTAAAATATTCATAACTAACAAATCTGAATAAAATTATATTTGGTCCAAATAATTTCGCCAATGATTGTTTTTTCTCTTAATTCAATTACGTATATAGTCTTCTCATATTTTCGAAACAGTTAAAAAAAATCAATTCATTATTATTATAACAGATCACTTGCCTCAGGCCTTGTACTTTGTATAATACCTTCTTTGCCTCATTTCAAAACTAGTTCATTGATGGGGGTCAACCTTAAATTGATATCAGATCAATTTGATAAATCGTTTTTCAATTGAGTACATTGCCTTCCATAAACGTTTGCTGTCAAAGAATAGGTACAAGTTATAGGTAGGTACAAAAACGAAACAAAGTAGGTAAAGTAACTGACAGCAGCGCAGCGCTAAGAAAAACCACTGACCTACAATTGCTGTTGCAGAAAATGCAATCGTTTTTTTTTTCTGACAGAGACACCATTCGATCGCATCAGCACCCATAAGCATAAACAATAAAAATATGCTCGTTTGTCTACAATTATTATACTAATACAAACCATTGATATAATAAAGTTGAAGTAAAATAATTGCATCATGAATGCAGAATGCGTAATATCATTTTTTTGTTGGTTAAACGAACAACATCAAAAAAGCTTAAGGTGCAAGCATAATAATAATAAAAATAATCGGAATGTTTAAAGGAATGTTGTTTTGTGTGCTACCTACAACCATAATCTGATTTCCCAATTTGGTTGTTTAGAATTTGGAATTTTATTCCATTTATTTTTACATTTTTGTTTAAGTTGAATAACCCTTAATATAACAACAATAATATAAACAACAACTTTGGCTTGTAGTAGGTACATTTACAGGATTTAAAAAAAAGCAAAACATAAAAGATTTTGTTTGTATTCCAGAGCAGATTTAATCGCAGCACGAA
The DNA here is from genome assembly GCA_949320155.1 of Melangyna quadrimaculata. Taxonomy (NCBI): domain Eukaryota; kingdom Metazoa; phylum Arthropoda; class Insecta; order Diptera; family Syrphidae; genus Melangyna; species Melangyna quadrimaculata. The sequence continues at coordinate 200,477,413 of OX439483.1, read as the reverse complement.
CGAAATGTTAAATGCCAACGCCACAATCAGATAGCTTTAGATACTCGCATCGCCATTCTCTTTTCCGAAAAAAAAACTTCATGTAGCAACAATACAACACAAAAAAAAAAATAAAACAATAAACAAAAATAGTTCAATGGTGAAAAAGCGGATTGATTTTTCATTTTTCTTTGATACATTGTTGTTATTGTTTTTTGTTGGGTCTGAGGTTTGAGGCATGAAGGTAAGTAAAATTTTGTGTGGGAAGTATCTATAATGTCTATGGCACCTCTTAGTTTTAGTTGAAACATTGTTCAGATAGAAAAATACTTTATTTATTATTCTTTGTTGAACTTTGGTAATAAATTACGAAATAATTGAATTATTTTTGTATTTGCACCTATAGAGGAGATAGGACCCTAGAAGGTAGATTAAACAAAATGCATTAACCTTTTGAATCCACACTCAACTATTATTACTATGATTATGATAAGTTTTGTTTATTACTTCCAAAAGAGTTTACTAACCTCTTATACAGGCTCGATTTTCTACAGATAGAACCAATAGGAACCTTAAAAGATAGAATGAAGTGAAGTTCGCTAAAACCACTCAGTTAAAAACTTAAGGAATCTTATACCATTTTCCATTGGTAGTCCGGAAGCGCCCAGAAGGGTCTGGATTAAAAAAAGACTCTTCTGAAACCATTCCATTGCTACACAAAAAAACGCATTTGACGCTCCTGACCTTTTGAGAAGAGAAATTCGCTTATCGATTTCAAGTCAGAATCAATAGCCCCAAGCAAAATGTACAAAAATGGCCAATCTGACAAAAAAATCTAAGTGAATGTTTTTAAACGCAACTGTCTTTATTTTGTCATTAGAAAAACTTTTTTCTTACGACCCACCGTTAAGAAGATATCGACATTTCAAAAAACGTAAAATGTGAAAATGGTCGTTTTTCACGTATTACTCCTAAACGGTTCAAATTTTTGAAAACATCTGAACACAAAGTTTGTACATTATGTGAATTCCTACAAGAATAAATTATTATTTTTTTCTCAAAAACAACCGTTTTAAAGATATATTTTTTTTTAAAGTTTGACAAAAAGTTCAAATTTCAGTTTTTTTCTTAATTTTTACTCTTAAACGCACAAATTGTCGAAAGAAATCTTACGCTCAGTTTAAATATCATAATATTCTCTTCAAAAAAATATGAATCTTTTTTCCATACGAGTCATAAGTCGCAATATAATGTGACTTCAATAGTGTCAATTTTCAAAAAAAAAAAAGTTTTTTTTTGATATATCTTTTAAACTCTAAGCTTAATCGAAAAATTATATGGAGAAATTTTTACATTATATAATATTATATAAGCACGCATTAAGACTTTTGTTCTATAAGCCATAATTTTAAATAAAAAAAAAACCAAAAGTCTAAAATACCGGTTTTTGGCTCTTTACTCTTAAATGACGAACTTTTCGAAAAATATCTTATACCTATTTTTTTATATTCCGTAGAGGCAACATTATCACACTTTTTTACGTATAACGCATCAGTTGCAAGATATTGCCACTTCAAAAATGGACAACTTCGAATAAACAGGATTTGGTAATAAAATGTATGTACAACTATATTTTTGAAGTTTTTGAAGACGCAATATCTTGCACCTGATGCGCTATACGTGTGATAATGTTTTCATTTAAGTTTATTTTATATTCAAAATCAACGTGTAATTTAAATAAAGTTTAATAAACAAATTTCGAAAAAATAAAGACAAACAAATTTATTTAGAAGTTCGGAGTTGGCAGACTCGTGTTTTAGATTTCACTTTTTATGTGGCAGCAAATTATTTTAATTTATTAGGATTGAACTTTGTATATACAATTGCCAAAATTGAAGAAATGAGTAAAAACAACTAATGCACTGTTTGATTGGATTTCATAATGAGTATAAAAAGCTGTGTGAAACCAATGGAAAACGGCATTAAACTTTGCCCCTATCTTTTAAGGCACTTGGCACAGATAGTTGGAACAAAAACAACTTGTACCTAAGACAACAAATGTTCAAAATGGTAAGGCCCAACACATTTTTCTCTCCGACTAAGGGCTAGTTTACACGAGATTAGAAATGAGCAGTCCCGATTATAGGTTTATGACTCCTCTACAAACGTTGTCGTGGTTTTATAACTGTGGGCCAAAAATTAACACAGAACATTTAATTTCAAATTATTTCTCTCTATAATATTTTAATATCATTATAAACAAATAAGAAGTTTTGTTACGCCCTAGATGAACACTAACACTAACCACTTCATTATACAGTAAATTCTTATTTATACGGCACATTTTCGATTTTTAATCGAATCAAAAAGATCAATGTTAATACCCCGCTCTTTGTTAAAACCCGAATATGAGCAAAACAAAAACGTGCAGTGTAACCTCGTGTGAACTACGCCTAAGGCCCCGTTCACACAGCACAAATGAGCAGCGGCGTAAACATTCACAAAGAACTGTTCACATCAGTTTAACCTCTAGCCCAATTTCGGACGTAATGTCAAGTAGATTCCTTTAAGCCGCACTACCCGAATGTGGAATGCTATATTTTTCATCTCCATTTGGATATTCAAAGATTTAAAACCAATGTGCATCGGTACATCCTGTTTAATCCTTCTGTCTTTTTCGCTCGCACTGTGTTTAATTTTACATTTCAAGGGTATGAAAAACAAATTGAGTGCCTGTACATTATACAAACAAATCTGTTCACACGGTGACTTTTTTTTTAGATTGCTGAAATTTGTATGAACCAGACTATTGATTAAAATATTTGGTAAACAAAAATTGGATGGCTACTGCACCGTCTTACACATATTGGATACGAATTATCTATTGATTTCGTACAATGATTTATTTGTATATTTTTACACCAGGAAAATTCAATGAAAAGGCAACTATTTTGATACATCATTCGTAACTTTACATGCCATATAAGCGTCACAATTTAAAATTGAAATAATGAGAAAATCGAACAAAATCAACCAAAATTGTTTTTTTTTCTGTCCATCCAATTAAAAACTCATTTTAAATCGATTTCGTTTCTTTCAAAAAAAAAAATCTAAACATTAATTTTATGTGGCGCAATTTGCCGGTACTATTTATAAACATAATAGGTTTCGTGAATCGTTTTGAATTTAGCGCCAACTTAAAGGTCCTACTATGAACTCAACAATAATACAAACATTCCATGCTGTACTAAGTTTTAAGTTAACATCATGTCTGTTGCCAAAACTATTATACCGATTGAGACCGGATCTTAGGATTTCATCTTGTAATACTCTAGACCAGAGTGTTTGATTCCCAATTATTAGTACAATTGGACAATAATTTCGAACTGCCCTAAAACAAGTAGTAGCCCGTAGCGTAATGGTTAGTGCATTCGACTTTCACGCTGGAGGTCTGGGTTCTCTTCCCAGCCTCGTCCACCTAAAAACAAAAGTTTTTTTTCAGGGCTACTGCCTCTTGCGAGTAATTGACAAATCCTCCAAGATTATCACTTGTCACGAATAAGTGCTTCTCGTCTAGCCGTTCGGATTCGGCATAAAATTGTAGGTCCCTTCCATTCTTGTCGACAGACGCACACAGGAATGGTTGCGAGTTGATAGTCACTAGGCCCTGGTTCTTCACGAGCCGTGGTGCCACCCAATTTATATATTTGTTTACTAAAACAAACTTGTTTTTTTAATGGTGTTTCGAAATTAATTAGTTTTTCATACATTATGTTAGCTTTATGGCTACATGAAACAACCAAATTAAAATATTCATGAATTTAAAACGAATGCCTTGTTTATAATCGATGGTTTCTTCCTTAATTGTATATTTTGAAAGTTCTTTCCCGCAGCGAGCACAGTCTTTTGAAAGCTGCAAAGTTAACTTCTGTCTACTCTCACATGGCCTTACAACAAAAAAAAATGTGTGAGGGCCGGGACTCAAGTGGAGGATGTGTAAACAAGGCATACCAAACATCCAGTTGGTTGCTTGGTTTTTTTTTATTTTTAAACTGCCTATACCACATTACCGACCTGTACCACATTACCTTAATTTACTCTATTTAAAGCAGGAACCATTGGCTTCCATGAGTTAAAAATGTTCGGTAAACAAAATGGTGCGGAACGGATATGCAATACCATTGAGTTTATACAAATAGAGGAACCACGTGAGAGTTAAGATATCACCAATCTAGGTGGCGCCCTTATTTGTTTCTAGAACAAGAACCAGTGATGATCAATACAAAACCATTTACTCCTTAAGATAGACTATTTCCACCTTAAGGTAGACTATTTGTGAAAATAGTGAGGAAATAGTCTACCTTAGGGAGTAAATGGTTCCAGTATTGATTATCACTGGTTCTTGTTCTAGGTGCAAATAAGGGCGCCACCTAGATTGGTGATATCTTAACTCTGACGTGGTTCCTCTATGTGTATAAACTCAATGGTAGTACTGTATCCGTGACTATCCTACTTTCAGTTTTACCCACACCGATACCTAAGATGTTTACACATCAAAAAGCAGAACTAAGTCCCCCTTTTCGATTTAAGTACATTTTTTGTCTTATTTGACTGAGTGTTGATATTTACATTTTAAAAAAATGAAAAAAAAAAATAAACGCACATAACTTAATTTATAACACCCTGTTTGCATAAGAACGAATAATCAAGATCTTAACGAACGAATAAAATAGAATCTTGCGCGAGTCAGTAAGTATTTGTGTCGTGTAACTGCTGGCAGCCTAATTGAATTATCTTCAATCAGTGTAAGTTTCATTTGACTTAAATTGAAAATGGTTAACAATTTGTGTCTTAATTTTTTTCTTTTTTTTTTTTCATATTTTTATTTCTTCTGCTTTTCTGTTCAGTTTTGTTTTATTTTTTTTTTTTTTTCTTATGAGCAAAAGAATGAAAGATGTTTACTAAACTCGACTTATTTCATTCAAAGTGCGATTTTGAAATAAAAAAATATCATCTCTGTAAGTGTATGCTAGTTTGAGTGCTTTGCTGATGTTTCTTTTAAATTATAGTTGCTGCGATTAGATTAGTATAGCAGAGTGTTGCTTATGTTTGTATTTTATATGTCACTTGATGCGTAATTTTTGGTCTGAAAATGGAGCAATCAAAAAAATGCAAATATACAATAAACAAAAGTAGAAATATAACCTTGAAGTTTTCTTCCAGGAGGATTGTTTTAAATTTGGTGTACACTTTTGGGACGAGAATTATAATTTAGGACTTTTGAATATTTTTCTTTCACCTAGCGAATTAATATTTGGTAATTGAGGGAGACACATTATACCCATCAATGTTTTCTATTAAAAAATATCGCTTAAAAGAATTATTGTTAGTCAATAGGTAGATACCTACATTATACAGATTACTAAGGCCCTGTTTTTCAGTGCTCGGTTAAGCACAAGTTTGTTAACTCTGGAAATAGATATGTCCACAGTTGCGTCAGGAAGTTTTTTTTTAAATGATGATGAAAACAGAATGACTTAAAAACACGGAAGATAAAATATCATAAACATTTTTTGAGATAATCCAAAGTTAACTCACAAAATTTGGTGAGTTAACTCACTATAACCTCGCACTGAAGAACTGGCCCTTAGGTATCTAACCTACCAATCGAATGGATTCACTGATTGTCGATACATGAAACGTTCCTTGACTTTTTGTATTTAAATTTAAATTTAAATCGGAACAAACAGCAAATAAAAATTTTATTAATTTTTGTTTTTATTTTATTTTTGTTTTCTTTGTTTTTTTTTTTTTAATTCGATCACTTTTGTTCGATTTTTGTTTTTATAATGGCAAATGTCATTTAAACTCACTTCAAAAAAAAATTGACTTTCGATTTTGTCAGCATCGATCATTGACTCATTTAATGACTTGCCTAATGGGATTTTCAGGTTTTTTTTTTTTTTTTTATTTAACCAACTGGTTATCTTGGGAGGGTTGACTTTTAAGACTTCTAAGTGAAAATATTTCACTGATTGTTTTTTATTAGCAATATAATCTGGGTGAAGCGATTTAATTTTTGCAGAATTTCCATAAGGGGCCAGTTATAGCTATCATTGAAAAATTAAGCTGTTGATTTTGAGACCCTTCGAAAGTTTAATCATTGAATATTTGAATGCAGAAAATTAGCTTACGACTTCAAAATTATTTCTCCGCCAAAAAAAATTCATTTTGACCCATATCTTCTCCGTAACGTAACTTTTAATTTTTTCAGTGATCATTGGTAAGGTAGTTCATCATTGAAAAATTTAAAAATCATTTCATGAGAGAAGTTGTGCAAAATTGAATTTTGTTTTACCTAGAAATAAATATTAAGTCAATAAGCTTTACTTTGGCGTCAAAATAATCACATATTTTTTCTTCAAAATCTCTCAAAATTGAGAATTAATATTTTCAATGATGGTTTCCAAATATAGCTATAACTGGCACCTAAGTGAAAATTATGCCCTTTTAGAAATCTTGGGACATCGCTTGTGTCGAATTCGACCACCAAAAACTGTAATTTACGAACTCTAGAGTCTAGAGAAGCAAGACCCATACAAATCATTAAATAGGGTTTTAAGGAAAATTCAATGCATGCACGGACTCAAGAGTGTAATTACTTGATAACTTAAAAGCTGTTAAGCAGTCTAGAGTATTGGTATCTTTCCAGATCCTCAGCACTGACTGTGTATCTTATCGTTGAGTTTATACACATAAACCTCAGTGTTAAGTTATCACCCATCTAGGTGGCGCCCTTATTTGCATCTAGAACAGGAACCAATGATAATCAATACAAGAACCATTTGCTCCTTAAGGTAGACTATTTCCCCACTATTCGCAGAAATAGTCTACCTTAAGGTGGAAATAGTCTACCTTAAGGAGCAAATGGTTCTTGTTCTTGTTCCAGATGCAAATAAGGGTGCCACCTAGATTGGTGATAACTTATTACTGAGGTGGTTCCTCTATGTGTATAAACTCAATGATCTTATCTACTACCATATTCCCACTACTCTCATCTCTGCAGGCGTCCGTTCTGGCTTTGTATCCTTGGGTGGATCGTTTTGTCCTTTGATAACATTTTCGAACATCACCCCTGCCGCTACAACCCTCAATAGACTCCACCGCCCGCTTTTCGTGCTCTCCCTCTTTTCTTCTGAGCAGTCGGCGTTCCTCTTTTCTTTTCAACCGGTAGAGTTCATGGGCTACTCTCTCAGCTGCATTTGTTCGAGTCTGCAGCGTTGCCTGCCTGGTAGGCACTCTTCATCGAACCATGGGTTTCGTTGTGGTCGCCTAGTGAAACCCAGCACACAAGAGGCGGCACTTCTGATGGCTTGTCAACAATGTTTCCACTAATCCTCTGCACTTAACGCTGCTGGCGGACTTGCTGAGGGATTAAGAGTTACGTAGTCACAAATAGTTCTGGCGGTCTCTCTTTTAATTTCTCGACATCGAACCTTTTCACGGCATCTACTTTCCGTTGTGGCGTCATGCATATCCTCATACGTAGTCTAGCTCCCACCTGGTAGTGATCCGAGTCAATCTCTGTATGTCTTATCATTGAGTTTATACACATACAGAAACCACCTCAGTGTAAAGTTATCACCAATCTAGGTGGCGCCCTTATTTATATCTAGAACAAGAACCAGTGATAATCAATACAAAAACCATTTGCTTCTTAAGGTTAGGGTGTCCATATGGGTATTTTACAAAAAGAGGACATTTCCTCTAAAAGTTATAAAATAGAGTACATTTAGAGACAAATTAGAGAACAAAAAAAGAACATAACAAAATAAAATGTTTCTAAATACAAAATATGAATAACTTATATAAAGAATAAAATTCTACAAAATTCTAGGGTTCGATTCCCAGTCTACGTAGCATTGTTATCTGTATTCCTCAGTTTCAACTAGATGCCACCCGTGGAATTTCATGAGATAATTAACATTTAATTCTCAATTCACTGTGCCAACAAAAATCTTTCCTTTCCTTCTATTTCTTCTCACTATTGCCGTGCATTTCATTTAAAAAGACCAGAGGTCTTACAGGCATATAGTTAAAATTATTATTTTAAATTATTATTATAAATATAGTGCTGTAATGGAAGAAACAACAAATAAAAACACGAATAAACCCAAATGTCATTTTTTCGCACACAATTAACTGTCCGGGCAATTAATTCTGTGCGAAAAGAGAGTGGAGACTTGTCAAAACAATTTAGTATAATCATTAATTTCGCTGGTCCAACAGCGTACCATATACCTAACGAAAAGCAGAACGAAATTTTTCGTTTATGATTTCGTCATATCATTTTTGTATGGGATTTTTCATTTCACATTAGCAGCGTACTAGACTTACAATGAAGTTTTAAGCCTTTTAATTGACATTGAAATAAAAATTATTAGAATAAAACAAAAGTGAATTTCGTTAAAAAAATAAGAGAACAAAAAAGATCCTTAAAGAAAAAGATAGTGTTATAAAGATCGGAGTGAAAAAAGGGAACATGTTCTCTTTTAAAGAGATAAGATGAATACCCTACTTAGGGCAGACTATTTCCACCTTAAGGTAGACTATTTGTGGAAATAGTGGAGAAATAGTCTGCCTTATGGAGCAAATGGTTCCTATATTGATTATCACTGGTTCTTGTTCTAGGTGCAATTAAGGGCGCCACCTAGATTGGGATAACTTAACAATCAGGTGGTTCCTCTATATTTTTTAACTCAATGGTCTTATGCAGTATTGTTTCATTGTTAAGATTTGATCTATGTCCAATCTGCCGGGGCGAAAACGACACTTTTACGATTAAAGCGTTGCAAAATGGCGTAAGACGATCACACAACACACTATACGTTGGATGGTTTCGATATATGGGACATTTATTACAAGGATATGCTTGCAAGACATAGAATCATCATTTTTCTGTATACTGTATACCTGTACAGATATTCTTTCTTTAACTGAACTGCACGAATGTTGAATATGGTTAACCTTGTTTAACACTTTACCATAATAATGCATTTCTAACAATTAAAAAAAAACAAAGTTTTTGTTTGTCTTAAATACTTAGCCAAATTATAACCCTGGACCAGAAAAAAGCAACATAAATTTTTAATGCAAAACATTAAATAAAATGTGAAAGGTTTTTTTTTTGCTTTGATTTGAATGTATTAGAACTTAAGAACAAGTCATTAACTGAAATTTGTATTATTATCTACTTTGTGTTTCCTTTTGCAACCTTCACAAACCAGTTGGTGCATTAAAATAGTAAAGTATCTATAGGAAGTAAAAGTAAAACATGAAATATTACCCAGAAGTAATGACAGCACACTTAGCAATAAAATAAATAAATAAATAAATAAAAACAAAAAAAAAAATAACAATAACAATAACAATAACAATACGACCCGATCCGCTTGCGCATTGTTTAAATAAACGTTTCACAAACTTCCAAAACAGCTGTGGTATTTCGTTTCACCACACAAGCACTTTGAAGCAACGACAACAATTTCGATGCCGCCGTGCTATAATTTTATCTGTCGGAAATCCCTCGATAATAAGTCATGGAGTTCAAAAAAAAAAAATATTTATTTTTAATTATTGACATTGGCCTTGTATAAATTCGTAGATTTTGGTGACTAATTCTTGTGGGTCTAGGTATGAACTTAATAATAAATCCAACAAAAAGGCTTAAGCTCTCTACAAAGTGGTTTGAATTCCAGCAAGCTTACGAATACGAATTCCAACCAACCTATACCAATTAATTAACCATCGCTACCAAAGTAGTATGGGGAAATGGCTTAAGAGCTTATTTGTTTCCTAATATCAATGGCTTCGAGTCCATTGACACAACTCATGTCTAAGTCGATGTCGAGTCGAGGTAATTGAATTGGGTTCAAAACAATTTGTGCGTGTTTCGAAATGGGTAACACACCGATTTCAAATGTTGGTACAACAAAGCGGTTAATGATAGATGAACCCTCATGATGTTTATTGTGGTCGGATCGAGGCAAATAAAAGTAAAAGTTACTCTTATGTTAGTTACCCCGTTCCATGCGGCATTGCTGATGCCATTGCCTTTGCCACCAATGCTGTAGGTATATAAGGAGCATTCACCTGCAATTTTGCTCGGTCGTTGTTTCCAATGGATTGGATTCATGAATTATAACTAAGCCAGGAAAGGAATAGTAGGTATACATAGGTTAGATACACATTGTATACCTTTTTCGACGTTAGACACTACAAATGTCAATTGTTTCTTCTTCTTCTTTTCATCGTATGCTGGAACACGAAGCATATTTTAGTTGTTTGCTGATGCGAGCCAGGCATGATGTGAATCTAGTGCACCATGCTCCATGCATCAACATTGCGACGACGCCGACAGACGGCGCTGCGCACGGAAGCAAGGGACACAAATTCGCTCCATAGAATTGCGCGATATGCAACAGTCTAGATCTGTTGGTTGTGGTGTGCATAGGATTTCTTGAGATGTTGACTCAAAACCAAGTAAAACGAATTATGTATGTGAGCTGGCATGACACAGACGTTTTGTAACTATTTCAAGTGAAAACTGACAACAACAACAACAAAAAAACTTGTATTCCATGTCAGAATGTTTATTCACTTGGTGTGTAGGTGTGTGTTGGAAGACAAGAGCAACAATAAAAATGGCCATCGAAATGCCAAGACGCTGTGTCTTTGTGCTGCGCTAGCGCACCACACCGCGGTAAGACAGAGCAAGAGTAGCTTTGTTGTGGACTTATATCTTACCTTTCCTCATGTATGAACTAAAGCTAGCCAAACCAAGTGTCAGGAAGTAATCTATTTTGCAGTCGTTTGGTGTTGAGATGGAAAACAACTTTCAGTATTTAACTGACAGTATAAGTGGCTTTGCTGTGCTGGGGGAAAACAAAAAATTTAATATCACGATCTATTGTAGTTCTAGTATACGAGAGCATTGGAAAGTGTAAAACGTTTGCTTATGTTTGAGCTAGAGGTGTTGTGGTTGATTACCATATAAGTGCAATAATTGCCTTGTATGTTTATTTTATTTTTTATTGAAACTCCTTAGACCAAATTGTAGTAGACACTTTAGATAAAGAAAATGACGCAGATTTTAATTTGGGAATGGAAAATGAGAACTTTGAAGTTTTATGTTCGGCGAATATTGTGAGATGAATTTGACTCGTTTGAATCAATGCATACAGTTATGTTTTTACATTACGTAATCTCATTGAATCATCAACTTTAAGAAGGTATAATAATTTACAAGACAAAAAATGACATTTAGATAAAAAAAAATCTCAAGTCTACATACCTAGATTTGAACACATTTTTTTGAAATTAAATGAAGGGAAAAACTGTTTGGCCTCTATTCAAATTTAGATAACTTGAGCCCAGCTTTTCAGTGGGGTAAGGGACGAAACCTCGAATGTCAAAATCTCAAATGCCCAAACTACCTAGTGATTTTTAGTTAAAAAACAGAAGCTAAGCCAGATTCTAGTACTCAAATAATTCTGTTTTGCAATATTCTCGCTTCTTTGTAAAGTTTAATCGTAGTTACTATCATTATTAAAGATGCCAAACAAAATTTTTTTTTTTATATTTAGCGCGTGCAAAAGGGGTTATGACTACCCTTAAGATGATATACACAGCACGAGCGATTAGGTAGATTGGAGGGGATTTAAAAGGAGATACCGATGCACATTGGTTTTGAACGTCTGTAGATCACAATGGGAGGGGAAAATTGAGCTGGGTAGAGCATTCCACATTCGAGTAGTGCGACTAAAGAAAGAATCTCTGCACTTAACAGTACGTCCGAAATTGGGCTCAAGGGTAAACTGATGGGCATTCCTAGAAGCGCGAGTATTACGGTTGAATTGTTTAAGGGGAGGAATGCAACTGGCTATTTCACTAGAGCATTGTTTATGGAAATAATGGTAAAATAACGAAAGACATGAAACATTTCGACGGTGCTCAAGAGATGAGAATGTTTCCGTTATAGTTCTTTCACCTATCATTTTAAGAGCTCTCTTTTCAATTCTATCCAATAAACTCAAGTGGGTTATTGGAGCACCTGCCCAAATGTGAGAGTTATATTCAAGTTTTGGACGAATAAAGGCTTTGTAGATCACAGCCAGATCAGAAGAGGAGAAAAATTTCTTGCATCGACGGAGAAAACCTAAACACTTAGCGGCATTTTTGGCGATGTCGAATATGTGGTCGTTCCATAAAAGGTGCTCTGTGACACACATACCGAGGACTGAAAGCTCTTCGGTTTCCTCAATGCAAGTGCATTGATTATTGGTTGTCATTTTTTAAAAATAACGGCGCAAAATTTTAGTCGATTTAGGGCCAGTTTGTTCACAGTGGGTTAAATTTAGTATGTGACTTTAATTAAACAACGCTAATCAACCCAAATTGGCTGATTAGTGAAATCCATTATTAGCAACTCATACTTTGAATAAAAAAAAAAAAAATTGATGAACGAAGACATTTGAGGATTTCCCAGCTCCACTAATCATGGATTTAAGATGATTAGCTGTTAACAAACTGGCCCTTAGTACGATGGTAAAACATTTTTAGAATGATGCTAGGTTATAACCAGGGCTGCCGAAGTGAGTACTAAAGGAGTATTCGTACTCCCCAGGCATTCACTGTACTCTCGTACCTACTCCCCTAACTGTGATGAGATTATACTCCCCTTGAAAATAACCAAAACTTTTGCAAAGATTTATTCTAATTGTTCCAATTTTATAGCATTTTTTAACAACCAATGTTCGAACTTGTATTTAAAAAAAAGACAAAAAAAAAAATCTGCATTAAGCTTTTAAACATATTTATAAAACAAAATAATATTTCCTTATGTCCTTCATGGTCGTCTTCGAGATGGAGCAAAAAAAAAACTTCCTAGGCATCGCCACGCTAAATTCTAAATATTTCCGAGAAAAACAAATCCCCGGGAAACTTGTTCTACCGAGAGTAAACTTCTCCCATTCCGAATTCCCCGGGAGACAATTTTTCCCTTCGAACTCGGGAATGAAAATATTGTATGTAAAAAACAGCTGTTCGGAAGTAGATCCTTGAGGGACAGTTTGAACCCTTTGGAGTTGGCTCAATGGTTATAATTGTTGACGTTGCCTCTGCCTGGACAGGTTCCATTTCCAGAGATAGGAGGTATTCTTCACTAAGAAATTCCGTTGGTGATGAAGAGGAAATGGTAACTTTTTTGGGTGTCTCTATAAATTTCCTTTATTGGGCTTCCTTTTCCTTGCATCCATCCCAAACGTTGTTGTAGGAACACCTTTTACAGACTCTCAACCCCAATCAAAAGATAAATGGCCTGTTCGTAGTCCGAAAATGGTTGTTCCTTATTTGGTCCACCGCCAGTCCCATTCCGTGCATTGAGGTTCGCAGCCGCCTTTGATCGAACATAATTTTTCTGATCACACCACACCTATGATAATGTATGTACTTATCTATGTAAAATAAATAAATCTACTGAATTTTTTTTTCTAATTGTTTACTTTTTTCCATTCGGTTACTGTTTTGCTTGCCACTTCTTCCTTGGTTTCATGTGGAAACCACACGCAATATCGTGGTGAGTCTCCATCAAATTAAGAAGCATTTGCAGCTGACCCTTGTTTGTTGTTTTATACCTCAAAAATAATTGAAATGTTATCAACTACAATTGCAAAAAAATAAAAACGAACAATTTATTGCACTCTCCAGCTAAAGTGTCGGGAACAAACTCGCGTCAAATGAATTTGTATTTTCCCGTTTTTTGAAATTAAGAATGGCTACTTTTTTCCCGGAGTAGGTTTCCCATTTTCAAACTTGCTTAGAATAAGGGAAATTGAAAAGGGTACAAAATCCCCGGGAGTTTTCCATTTAGAATGAGAGAGAAAAGAAATGTTTCGCCGGGAATTGTCATTAAGAATTGGGCTGATTAAGTTAATATATTAAGTTTAGTTCCTAGCCTACTTTATACAAGTTTCGTTAAGTTTTTATTTACTAAAACAATTTATCAGCTCTGTTCTTCTTTTCATCATTAAATTATAGGTATAAACTATAAAAATGTTATACATAATAAAGTTAAATTTCTAGGTCGTGTGTGAATTGTAAATTGTGTTAAATTGGAACTGATGATATTTTAAGTATTAACAATGTGAATCTATATCTATACGTGGCATTTTCAAAATTAAGTCTCGGGCAAAATTTGTTCGTAATGTAAATCCAATCCGCACAAGGCCATAATATTAAAGATCATTTTTTGTCTCCCCACAATGACAAAATACTCCCCTCTAATCCTCAAACCTACTTCCCCCCGCATTTTTAAAATAGCAGTCTTGGTAATAACTTTTACTTTGATAAATTTAAACGATTTAAGCATCGTACTACATTCTAACGTTTAACCAAACTTAAAATCACCAAATGGTTATTTTATCTTTTTTGTACCGTAAATCCATATATTCAGATTTCATATTTGACGTTTATAAATCTCAAAATGAGGCATTTTGTGAATTTTTTGCACGGGCTGTCACGTTTTTGGACGTGTTCAGCTAAATTTTATGAGCGAAATTTTTGCAAATGGTGGCAAATGTCAATTCTATTTTGACATTTGTAAAGTAAACAGATATATAAAATGCACGCCAACAAGACATAAATTGCTGTATATGTAGGTACTCATAAATAATGCGGAAAAATTGAATATTTCGTCAGTTGAGTCGTGTTGGCGCGGCGCGTGCAATAAGGCGCAAATTTCCCGGTCGTTCGACACCTTTTCTGCAAACACTTCCACCAACCGACGGCGAGGTTTAGCCGCTCGACTAGAATTCTGCCTGGCTCAGGAGCAACCGTTCTGCTGAGTGAGAAGCTCCTAAAAATGTAGCAGAGAACCACCAATTGTCAGTCATTACCAAATGACTTCAACATGTTCACTTGCAAAGACCAGGCAATGCATAAGCTGTTAACTGTTGACAGCCAAGCACGTTCAGCCGGTGACAACTTTCGCGCCACCTTGTAGCAGCCATGCATGGCTTTGCTTTAGAAAAAAAAATGTTTTATTAACAAAAATCTGAAAAAGAAGTATTGAAAATGGGCTACATGAAATTTGGCCCCAATGAAAAATGGCCCAAACGAAAAATGAAAAATTGCCCCAAATTTGGGGCTTTTTTTCATAATGAAAAATGTCCCCATTTTCAAAAAAGAAAAATGGCCCCAAACTTATGAAAAATGGCCCCAAACACAAAATGAAAAATTGCCCCAAAATAAATATAAGAAGCAACAACAAGAGAAAAATTACAATCGCACAAGAAATGTTTTGCGTCGGCTTGGGAGACCATAAAAAGTACCTTGCCTGGCCCGCTTCGCGGGTTCAAGGATTTTAACTCCCTTTTCGGGTCCCCTGTCCCGCTCACGCGACTCCGTCGCTCCACTTAGGGTATGCTCAGTCGCCTGGCAGGCGCCTATGTTGTCGGTCTGCTATCAAAGTTTTCGTTTAAAAAGTATTTTGGTTTAAGAATAAAAGTTTGGGGCCATTTTTCATAAGGAAATTTCGCCCCGAAATTAAAAATGAAAAAAGGCCCAAAAACAATGAAAAATGGCCCCAATTTACAAATTTTAAATTTTTTTTTATTTTTGTTGTTTCCCATATAAATTGTTGGGGCTATTTTTCATTTTAAGTTTGGGGCCATATTTCATTGGGGCCAAATTTCGTGTAGCCTTGAAAATGTATTAAAAAATCTATTGAAATTCGGGATGAATACCGAATATATCAAAGATTTTGGAATTCGAGATTCGAGTTTCGGCATTCAAGATTCAAGATGAGTATAGCTATCCTTACTTCATTTTGTTAACATTTTATTATATCATCGTCTTTATGAAATGCTTCACCGGTAAGAAATAGTTGCTCGATGTTCTCAGTACTAACTGTGAACCTATACTTCAATATTTCCACCTTGATCTCTGTAGCTGCCTGTTTGTTGTGTTACACAAAAGAAAGCCAAAAATCATTTAGACAAAATAAAACCTAATTTTTAATATCTATAATATGAATAAATGCCTAGTTTTCTAAAATTCAAAACGAAAATTACTTTCCTCTTCCAAATCACCTGTTCTTTTTGATTCGACTTTAACATTCTATAGGGAAGACATTCATTTAGTCGCTTGCCAAACACATGTTTAAATAAACTATAATTTTAAGATTAAGTGATTCAATGAATGCAACTCCTATTTAAACCCTAACTCCCGTATTTATAAAGGAAAAATTGTTATTTTAGCTCTTGTTTAGGAAAACTACCTCATGGAATAAGAATGTCCCAGAATTGAATGGAGCAGTAAGCAATTGCCTTTTGTTTGAGTCCGAAAAATACTTATTTCATGGTGTAGTTATCCTAAACACGGGAGCTGAAATAACTATTTTTTCTTTAAAAATACGAGGGTAATTGAATTAAATTTGTTAAAATATATAAGTACATAATTTGAGTATACCAATATAGCTTCAAAAATTTACGGGACCAACCACAACCACAATAGTCCAAACGGATTTGATGACAATTGAACTATAAATCTTTCCACATTATATTTAGCCCAGTCAAATTCGACAATAAATTCGCAAAGCGCGATGTAGTTCTGCATTTTTGATATGTTGTTGGGGCATGTTACAGTAGTCTGTAGCTAAGTTTGCAACTTCAAAAAACCTGTGGTCGCTGCAGGAAAAATGCAACAGTGAAAAAAACGCTAAGATCACCCCATTTTTTCCGACATTTTCCTTTATAACTTTGGAAGTATGCAACTTAGGCAAAAAACATCCACTATAAACTTGTTTGTTATGAAATTTTCTACAAGGCCACATCAGTTTAAAATTCCTGCATTTTATATTTGTGTTGTTATCTAATCAGGAATTAAAAAAAAAATCTGAAAAACTAAGTAATTTTGAAGCACTCAAAAAGTAGGTCAAAAATTGTTAAATTCTGTTTAAAATTTGGAATCAAATTCGAAAATTCGATCCAAATCGGTCAAATAGTTTTGGCACGAAAGATGCTGTTAACTAAGTGCATTAAGCAATGTTTGCATCAGTGCTGTGGTCAAAGTAGGACACTTAAGTTAGCTTTGATTTTTGTTCGCGTACTTGGAACCCTTAACTACGATAAAATACAGTTATGATATTTATATCTTTTTCGAAGCAACTTTGGTATCGATTTTGAAAGTTACGAAAATTGTTCACTTAGCATGTAAATATGTTATTTCGTGAACATTTTCGAGACTTATAAATTCACTACCAACGTTGTTTTAAAAAACATATAAATATTATAACTATATATTATGAAAGATAAGGGTTCCAAGTACGTGTACAAAAATCAGTGCCATTGCTAAATGCACTTAGTTAACAGCATGTTTCTTGCCAAAACTATTTGACCGATTTGGAACGAATTTTCGAATTTCGTCTTGCAATATTATGGACTATTTGATTCCAAATTTTTAGCAGAATTGGAAAATGTTTGAATTTTGAATTTTTTTTTTTAATGCATGGTTGATAGCAACACAAATATAACATGGATGAATTTAAAACTAATGTGGTCTTTTAGAAAATTTTATAACAAACAAGTTTATGGTGGACGGTTTTTGCCTATATTTCCAAAGTTATAAAGGAAAATCTCGAAAAAAATGGGGTGATTTTCACTGTTGCATTTTTCCTGCAGCGAGCAAAGGTTTTTGGAAGTTGCAAACTTGGCTATAGGTAGTAGCCCGTAGCGTAATGGTTAGTGCGTTCGATTGTCACGCTGGAGGTCTGGGATCGCTTCCCAGCCTCGTCCACCTAAAAACTAAAAAAGTTTTTTTTCAGGGCTACTGCCTCTTGCGAGGAATTGACAAATCCTCCAAGAGTATCACTTGTCACGAATAAGTGCTTCTCGTCTAGCCGTTCGGATTGGGCATAAAATTGTAGGTCCATTCCTGTCGAAAGGCGCACACAGGAATGGTTGCGAGTTGTTAGTCACTAGGCCCTGGTTCTTCATGAGCCGTTTTGCCACCCGATTTATTTATTTTTTTAAACTTGGCTATAGACTACTCTAACATGCCCCGAAACATATCAAAAATGCGGAACTACATCGCGCTTTGCGCATTTAGCACTTTATTTGTAATTATTGACTGGGCTAATTCACTTTTTTACAAATCAAATTAAAACTTTATCGAATTGAATTCGAGATTTTTTCAAATGATATTCATCCTCTTCCAAATAAAATTCACTGTTTTACAAATCAAATTTACCTCTTTGAAAATCAAATTCACCTTTTTGGAAATCAAAATCACCTTGTAAACTATGTAGATTTTTAATCTATATAGTTAGCAGCAGCTTATTTTAATTTGAAAAAATTTGAATTCAATTTGCGAACAATTAATTCTACTAGCAAAAGGTTAGGAGACTAATTCCTCCTGGTCTCCTAAACGTCGCCTATAAAATCTTGTCGGCCATCCTGTGTGACCGCTTAAAACCTTTTGTCAACGATCTGATCGGCCCCTATCAGTGCGGTTTTAGGCCAGGCAAGTCAACCGTCGATCAAATGTTCACACTCCGACAGATTTAAAAAAAAATCCCGGGAATTCCAGATCGATACACACCACCTTTTTATCGATTTTGAAGTCGCGTATGATAGCGTGAAAAGGGACGAATTATACAGAGCCATGTCGAGTCTCGGCATCCCTGCCAAACTCGTCCGCTTGTGCAGGATGACGATGGAGAAATCTCGCTGCTCCGTCAAAATTGGTAAGAACACCACCGATTCCTTTGATGTTGAGAAAGGATTGAGGCAAGGCGACGCGTTATCATGCAACCTATTCAACATCGTTCTTGAAGCCATTGTACGCAACGCACATGTCAACACCAGCGGTACAATCTATCAGAAGTCCGTTCAATTGCTTGCATATGCGGATGACATAGACATTGTCGGCAGAACGAAGCGAGCTGTGGCAGGGGCATTTGCGAGCATTGAATCGGAGGCGGCTAGAATGGGATTGGCGGTTAATGAGGACAAGACGAAGTATATGCTGTCATCGAGAGAGGAATCTCAACATCGTCGACTCGGGCAAAATATCACGATGGACAGATATAACTTCGAAGTTGTCAAGGACTTTGTCTACCTGGGCTCCACTATTACATCGCAGAATGACATCAGTGCAGAGATCAAGCGAAGAATTACTCTTGCCA
Organism: Melangyna quadrimaculata; assembly: GCA_949320155.1. Classification (NCBI taxonomy): domain Eukaryota; kingdom Metazoa; phylum Arthropoda; class Insecta; order Diptera; family Syrphidae; genus Melangyna; species Melangyna quadrimaculata. Next base: position 200,458,191 of record OX439483.1, on the reverse strand, counting down.
ACCGCTGTTTCTTCGGTCTAAGAAGGCATTTAAGTAGTAAGGCCCTCTCTCAGAGAACCAAGGAGACTTTATACAAAACCCTAATCATCCCGGTCCTGCTTTATGGGTCAGAAGCATGGACACTGAAAGATTCTGATAAAAATCTGCTAGGGTGCTTTAAAAGGAAGATTCTTCGTGTGATTTTAGGTCCGGTGTGTATCGAAGGAGTATGGAGGAGAAGATTCAACGACGAGCTATACGGGCTATACAGCGACGTTGACCTGGTCAAAAAGCTGAAAATACAGCGGCTGAGATGGCTGGGGCACGTGGAGCGTATAGACAGCAACGCACCTGCCCGACGAGTCTTCGAATCCAACCCCGATGGGTTACGCAGCAGAGGAAGAACCCGTAACAGGTGGCGCAATCAAGTGAGTGACGACATCAAAGCACTCGGTGTGCGCAACTGGAAGCGGCTAGCTAGGGACAGAGCTGGCTGGAGGGGCTTGTTAGTTGAGGCCGAAGCCCATCCTGGGCTGTGAGCGCCATCAAAAGTAAAGTAAAAGTAAGTAAGCAAAAGGTTAAATTTAATGGTAAAAGACTGTAAATGTAAACTAATTGTTTTCTTTAGCCATAGCTTAAAACTGTCTTGTATACGCTCCTAACTTAAAGGTTTCTATAGCGTATTGTCACATCTTAATGCTAATCACCTTGTACAATTACTTAATTAATCATCAGTCTCAGTCATCACCGCATATTATTGCATTGCATTTGCCGGTGATGATGATGCACTCTGGATTTTGCAGTGAAATTCTTCTCATATTGATTTCCTGTCCACACTATTACCGTTGCAATGATGTTTTTCTATTTATTTCAATATGTTACTTTTGTACATAAATTCTATTGTTTAAGTTTTAATATTTAAATTTTCTTTCTTTTTGATTTCAGGAAATGAATGTCTACAAACGTCCATTGTTATAAATAAATTGGAATTTGTAAGTTTTATATATGTATACGTATTTTAATTTAAAGCTTTTCATGCATGGAAATAATGTTTATGAATTATTTTGAAAGTAACTTTATATGGTGTTTAAATTAGCTAATTAGCATAATCTCTAAGGCAAGGCAGCGATCGTAGGTGTTAAAGAGATTTGGGGAAGTTTCTTAATTTAGGGCAGATATTTTAAGATACACACATACATATTGAGTTATAAATTTTGTTTGGTTGGTGTACCACATGAGTATAATACCAATTTGTATAATACAATTTGTTGATTTATTTGGCAACGAAGTGCTATTTTTGTAAAAATGTTATTGAATTATGTAATATTCACACATAATGTATTTTTATTTACATATAAGCAATGTAATTTATTAAAGTTGAAGTGCTTTAGAAAATTTTGTAAATTTGTTGTATTGAATTAAAATTTTGTTTTGGTAATGTTAGGTTAGGTTAGGTGGGGTGTGCTCAGCCCAGGCTGTTGCATACACGGTGGCCTATTGGTCCATTGTGATCCCCTTACAAAGTTAAAATAGAGATGTTCCTAACTAATGGTTCACATAGAATGGTTCATTTATGAACCAGCTTGTTCCTTCTATCAATTTTCTCATATTGGCCATTGAGATTTGAAACCTGCGCTAGATCTTCCAGTTCTCCAACAAACCTGTGTCCGAAGTAATGGAGGTGATTTGTTTGGAGGTTTGGCAGGTGTTAGATGGTTTCAATTTCTTCAACATCCTGACAGCTCCTACAGAAATCGGGTGTGAATACGCTCAGTCTGGTGGCCATTATGTCAATGGCGCAATGACCCGTAATAAGATGTGTTATTTTGAATAGCCCACAAAAGTTGTCACTTTTGAAGCTGTAATTTTTTGACATTTGACAAGTAGAAACTACGCCATTAATAAAAATGGATCGATACACGCTTCAACAAATTATTAAAATTCACTAGGTATAAAAAATGCATGAAAATGATCTGTAATTTCATCGAAAAATCTTCTTGACTGATGATGATGAGGCCCATTTTCACATCGGTGGCTAGCTCAGCAAGCAAAATTGTCTCATCTGGGGCTCGGAAAACACAAGATTTATAGTTGAAAACGCAAAAGGCTCTCCATCCTCAACGAGTAACTGTTTGGTCAGACCGACTGACTAAAGAGCCCACTGTTGAGGTCACTTGTACTTTTTTATTCTCATTTTCAGCATTGACAAAAACATTCTACAGAATAATTTTATAATAAGGTAGGTAATACCTTTTTGATCTTTGATTTAATTTAATTAATGTGTCAATGCCGAATCGTTTATAACCTAGATTTTTTCATTCTTACTTTTTTTGTGAGCACATTTTACGCACCTCAAAGAACCTACCTCAACATAATAAATACTACTAAACATTTTAAGAAAAGAAAATAACAAACAATAAAAACATCCGAATCTCATTAAGCGTTTGGTTTGACTCGATAGCAACCCAACCAATCGACCTGCAAACAAATTATTTTTAAATTATTGGTTGTTTCTCTTTTTCTATTGATATGGCGTTTCGCCTTTCAAGAACGTTTATACACACCAAGTTTGATGTATCTAAGATATTATAGATCCCAAGGCGAAGGTAAGATAGGAACTGGAACGTGATTCAATTGGAAAAGGTATAAACTGAATATAATCAAGTTGTGTTCGTTTAGTTATTTTGTTTTGCTTTATAAACTTCTTAACAAAGTTTTATGTAAGGTAAGGTACCTTACCTACCTACCATACCTATACTGGTACACAGCATTCACATATGTACTTCCATTATAATCTTTTCTCAACTAAACTCGTGGTTGAAAAAAAAAAATCGTGATAAATGCAAACATAAAGTCTGTCAGCTTGCCCGCTTTATTGGCTTTTCATATTTGTTTGTATCTACCTTGCAGTTGGTCTGTAGTTTGTACCCAACAGACACAGTAGCTCCATCTATTGTGATGTAATGCTTTAGTTCATGAGGCTTGAGCTATTATAATGATGGCGATATGTAAATTAAGCAATGGCCTTGGAAATAATAATTTCTATTTGTTTTCCTTATACTTTTAACTTCTTATGAATACCTATAAACATTTTATTAAATATATTTTTTATACAAGTTTGTATATAGAAAGCGCACATTTATCGTCTAGATATACCTTCCTATACGTTGGACATTTTTAAACTTGATGTATGCAGAATTTATTTACCTATTGTAAATTATATTTTCACCAAAGTTATTTATGCAAAATAAGGCAAAGTAGTAGCTTGAGTTCGACAATATTTTGTCATTTGACATTGAAATTTATTTAAGGAACAACAAAAACTATGGTATAGGTATGACAAAGCGTCAGATATAAGAAACGCAGTATTAATTACAATAATGACAGGGCAAGTTATGGTTGTTTTGCATTGCAAATAATTTTGTGTCGGTATTTATAAATTCATAATAATTTGAAGCACTCTATAACCTATTAATATTAGTTCCGCTGAATTAAGTTTATCTCTTTACTTGTAATGCACACATAAATAAAATACTATAAATATGACAAGTTATGTATTCGAACAAAAGAAAATACACGACTAGATCGCACGAACTTAAAAAAGCCGAGTCGTTTTAGCTGTGTGAAGTGGAAACCCCGAAGTCAAAATGTTTGGTTGGGGTTTATCCGAATCGTTTATCCAGCATTTGTCCCACAGAATTTGTCCACCTATAGGAAAAAAGTTATTAAGCTTTTCTTTTTTATAGCATCTCCCCAAAATCAAAAAACTTATCTACTGCCCCCAATAGATGACTTAGGAAGATGAGAATAAGTGCATTCGTTTGTCCACCGGTTGTTTAACATTATCCATACAAAATAATCGTTTTTCCACCCTTAGATCAAAAGTTATTCAACATTTCTTTTTTATAGCAACCCCAAAAAAATAATTTTTTTTTCCAAAATCGTTTTACTTCCAATCGTTTGTCCACCGTTGTCCAGGTTAGTCCAGCAAAAAAAAAAAAAAAAATGATTAGACCTTCGTTCAAAAGTTATTCAACATTTCGTTTTTATAGCAAACCCCCAAAGTCAAAAAGCTTGCCCAAACTTATAACTTACGCGAACGAAACTAAGTGTATTCGTTTGTGCACCGGCTGTTAAAGATTATCCATACAAAATAATCATTTTTCCACCCTTAGGTTTAAAGTTATTCAACATTCCTTCTTTATAGCAACACCAACAAAATTAAATTTTTTTTTTTACCAAAATCGTTTTGATTCCTATCGTTTGTCCACCGTTTGTCCAGGTTAGTCCAGCAAAAAAAAAAATTTAGACCTTCGTTCAAAAGTTATTCAACATTTCGTTTTTATAGCAAACCCCCCAAAGTCAAAAACAAAATGTTGAATAACTTTTGAGCGAAGGTCTAAAAAAATTTCATTTTTGCTGGACTAACCTGGACAAACGATTGGGATTAAAACGATTTTGGTAACAAAAAATTTAAATTTTGTTGGTGTTGCTATAAAAACGAAATGTTGAATAACTTTTGAACTAAGGGTGGAAAAATGATTAGTTTTTATGGATAATCTTAAACAAACGAATGTTCTTAGTTTCATTCGCGTAAGTTATCTTTTGGTGTGTTGGTCAAGCTTTTTGACTTTGGGGGGTTTGCTATAAAAATGAAATGTTGAATAACTTTTGTACGAAGGTATACATTTTTTTTTTTTTTTGTGGACTAACCTGGACAAACGGTGGACAAACGATTGGGATTTAAACAATTTTGGTAAAAAAAAATTTAAATTTTGTTGGTGTTGCTATAAAAAAAAATGTTGAATAACTTTTGATCTAAGGGTGGAAAAACGATTATTTTTTATGGATTATCTTAAAAAGCTGGTGGAAAAACGAATGCACTTAGTCTCATGTTCCTAACTCATCTATTGAGGGCAGCAGATGAGTTTTTTAATTTTCGGGAGTTGATATAAAAAAGAAAAGCTTAATAACTTTTTTCCTGAGGGTGGACAAACCAATTTTTTGGTTGGACAAACGATTCTGAAAAACCCCACCCAAATATTTTGACTTCGGGGTTCCCACTTCACACAGTTAGTCGTTTTCACAATATTGAGTTTTCAAAAAAAAAAATTCCTTTTTTAAAAATTTGTTTTTGTTTGTCTGCAAATATTTAAACTTTTTAGACGCTTCACTGTGAAAAAAATGAGAAATATCAATAGAACCATTTTCGAGATAATTAAAGAAAAACAATCTAGTTTGCAACAAGGCACTAGAGAGTTTTACAAGGGGCTAGCAAGGTTAAGCAAAAGCTAGAATAAGGGCCTTGGCGATTATGAACCCTTTTGCATCATCATCATGCAAACAAAAAATAGTTGGCTTATGTGGGACTTGATCCTGTGATCTTCTGCTTGTCAATCCAATGCGCTACCCACTGGGCCTAAGACGTCATACAAAAATTCAATGTCGAAAGTGAAAAAGTTTGATACTCTAATGTTTCATACCTCATACCATATTGAATAACACATTCAATATACATGTCATATACAGATGTCTCACACCCGTAGAAAAAAGTGTGATATCAAAAAAAAGACAAAGGAAATAAATAAAAAAGTGTCGTATGATACTGAAATTATGCTTATACATTTTTGTTTTTGGTTCACAAAAGACATTCCTGATTGGGTACCGAAACATGTCTAACAAGTTATTAATAGGAAGGGACTCACGAGTGTTTGAAAACCTTACCTCATCTAAATGTTTGATACTGAAATCCAGCAAAGTCTTGCCAAGTCTCTAATAAGTTTTCCTCGTCTAGATTTTCCTAACTAAAAACTTACTAGGGCCTTGCCAAAACTTGACAAAAACTTGGCATTTTTCCAGGCGGGATGGTTCTTCTTTCCAAAAATTTCCAACTCCGCTTAACTGCACTCCGTTTAACTGAAAACATCGGTTATCTGAATCAAGAAATTTATTTCGGAGGCTTTTTGAGAATTTTTCACACAAACTGCTTCGCATAACTGAACTCCGCTTAATTGCAAACTCCGTATAATTGAAACAAAATTGTTTGCCTCAAATAAACATGTTTCACTTATTCAACTCCGCATAAGTGAAATTACCGTTTTTTTTGTTTTTAAATGTGTTATATTCGTATTCGTTTTGTGATTAAAAATGTTAGTACCTTTGTTGTTTGAATTGTTTCATATGGAAGTTTAACTATTTTGACACAATACAAAAAATCATTCCTTCATTTTTGTTTTTTTTTTTTTGATTTTCAGGCTAAATTAAATTGAATTTGTTTTGACAAAACTCTGCTTATCCGAAGTTCGGTTAACTGAAAACTCCACTCAACTGAAACAAATGATTTGCAAATTTTGGTGTTCCAGTTAAGCGGATTCGACTGTAAATTCAAAAGCTTTCGATAGATTTTGGCATCAAGTTCTCTTATATACGGAAAACAAAGAATCTCTTCTTCGTTGGATTATAAATTACCTTTCGTATCAGGATGGTTTTAAGTCTGAAATTCACAAAATAAATGCTGTTGTGTCTCGTTGTTATCCCGCTGTTGTGTTCCGTTTTGTCTCCAACGCTCTTCTCATATTCATTAATGATATGCTGTCTGAAACTCCTAATTCATTTAACTGACTGTGGACAAGTTGCCAAATTGATAGGCGATAGAAATACAACGGAGGCATTTGCATATTGCATCTCTTGGGGAGAGAACGATAACTTTGGCGCCAAATATTGATAGCGTTTTTTGTAGAAGGGTCAAAAACTAGCGTTTTTTACTATGGGAAGGGGGGTTTATCTCACCTCGTTAAGGAGTTAGGGACATTTTAGAAAAAAAAATTACTTGAAATGGAAAACAAAATATTAAAAAAAAACAACGGCAATACTTACAATGAAGTACTTTTATCAATTCTGAATCGAACACAAAAAACCGAACGGTTTTATGTCTTCTAGTTTTTAAAAATTGAAAATAATTACTTTAATTACTTTTTTATAATTTTTTGGTATTAACGGTGATCTCACTTTGAGGATGGAATAATGTAGGGGAGTACGATAACTACGGCGCAGCAAAATAATAACGAATTTTTATAGAGGGGCTTAATACAATCATTTTGTTTTACGGGCCGTGGGTTTATCTCACTCCGTTTAGGTGAGAGGCGCAATTTTTTACAAAATGACTTCAAATGAAAAAAATATTTAAACAACGGCAACACTTACAATGCTAAAATTATGGTTTTCTGAAAGCCAAAAACTTGTTAATTTATTTTTTGTTTCAGCCAAGTTATTGTGTAAGTAGGTTTTTTGAAAAAAAAAAAAAATACTTTAAAACTCAAAATTTAGCGGGACAGAGGCCGCAAAAGGGAGTTAAAAAAGCTGACAACCCAAGGTACTGTTTATTACAAATAAACTGAAAGCACACCAACTGACAACATAGGCGCCTGCCTGGCGACTGAGCATACCCTAAGCGGAGCGATGAAGTCGGGTGAGCGGGACAGCGGACTCGTAAAGGGAGTTTAGTACAAAAAAACTTTGATAACAGACCGACTGACAACATAATAAGGTAGTTTCATATAATTTGGTTTTGGACTTTTTTTCATTAGACTTTATGTTATGGCACCATAGATTGTTGCGTAACAGATTTCCTCTTGGAGGAATCAAATGAATTAAACTATGTATCTTTTATTAAGAAAAAAGGTTTTAATTTAAAGCCACTCTATGTATCCTATGAAATAGATAGAAAGCAGATAATGTATCTGCTTGTTTTTTTTTTGTGTTAAAGATACACAGATGTAAGTTTTGTTTACTTTTGCAGGTCAATAATTTTTGTTACGTCTTCCCATTTTAAATTATTGACGCCACTCCACTGATAGACACCTTATCAATTATATAAATATATATAAATAAACAAATTTGTTCGCGTGATTCGAGGCTATAACGGGGCTAAAAATTAAAGTTATAAAATTAGTTATGATTATAGGTCTATTTGTACTTCCATGTTTTGCTGAGCCCTTATATTTGCTTCTATCTCCACTCAAAAATAATTTTCATGTTAAACACACACGAATTCTTGTTAATGTACTTTATATTGAAAACATTTTAAAGCGCGATAGGAGTGGATATAAAGGTACAAAATACACGGCTATTATTGAAGGAAAAGTGATAATGTCAAAATTCGTTTTCTGTACATATTTTTCCCAAAAAAAATCTTGAACCTTAAACAAACCTAATCTGATCCCTATTATTTGATAAAAATTGTAAATTTAATTTTAGGACAATCAAATATTATTACTTAAGGTCTCAAACCGGAACTCCAAGCTCCAACTTACGCCCCCCCCCCCCCCCACAGCCAAATCCTAGATCCGCTACTGGTAAGGCCTTTAACTTTTCGAGAGATTAAAAAATAAATTAACCAACTCTCATAATACTCTGAAGAATCCGGCTTAGTGATCATTTTAGCAGCCAGTTTATTTATCATCATTTATCAACCTCGTTTTTCCTTATCTTAACTTAAATGTTTTCTTGTCTTTTATTTTTTAATCAGCCCTATCGAGGTATCCGTTCGGAGAAATTGTTTTTCCGATCTATTCGAAATCGGAGAATTTTCTACCGAGGTATCCGTTCCGATTGACAGATCGCACAATCTTCCGATAAAATGTAACGACTATCATCGCATAGCGATGAATTGCGTTCAGTCCAGAATTTTTGACAGTTGTGCGTTAAATTTCTTCTGAAATTCTCCGACAGAAAATAGTTGCGGAATATTTTAAGAAAAGTGAGCAAACAAATATAAATAAATATAATTATGTTTCTTTAGTGCAATAAACAACGAAGACGACTCAGCAAGAGAGGTTGGTTGAAAATTAAATAAAAAATAGATGACAAAGCAACACTATCCATTTTTGTGGACCAATTTATAAATTTTTAAACATCACAAAGATTTTTACTTATTGAACTAATCCGGACGAATGTGTCAAATGAATGCAATTGTATGCTTTATCTTTTTTCTTCCGAAGTGGATACCTCGAACGAAATCTAGGTTCCGATCAGAACGGACTATCGTTTCGGAAATTTTTCCCAACGGATACCTCGATAGGGCTGAATATCTTGAAAAGTAGAAGAACCATCCGGTTTTTAATTTTTAACTATGAATTGAATAGAGCATTCTACTTCTTATTTTTCATTTAACCGGCGGCAATTGTCATGATCTCGAGGGGGACGACAACTCTCCACCTCAACTGCTTCACCTAGGGTTCCACTTGTGTGGTTCGCCGGGTTGACCTCAGAAAACGTCGACAGACCTTCCGGTTTTGGATTGTTGTTTGGAGTTTTTGCGCCTGCCTTTCTTCCGCGATAGTGTTGGAACGTCTTGTGCTATTGCCTTTTGAACTGGGTTCTCATGGAATCTTCTTTGTACATGACAGTACCAGCTAAGTTGGTCTTGCTGTATTTTGTCCAAGATGATGTTTTTGACATGTAGGCTACCTCGGATTCTCTTGCTTCTTATTCGATCACGCTTTGTCACTCTTGGTGTCATGCGAAGCATCTTCATTTCAGCTGCCGTCAACTTACTCTCATACTTCTTGTACATTTTCCAACACTGTGAACCGTATGTAAGCGCTGGACGAACAACTGCCGTGTAGAGCTTTCCTTTCAGCTTAGGGGGCATTTTTCTATCACAGAAGATGGCAGAGTTTTCCCGCGATATTTGATGTCGTCATCACAAGATCCTTCGCAATTGATCATTGATCCAAGTTATTTAAACTTTTGCACTTGGGAAGCACTGTTCCGTTCAAATAGATGTCCGGAATAGGCCTGTGTGGATCAGAAAATGGACAGCATAGGTATTCGGTAATTTTCGCACTAATGCGGTATCCATTTCCCTCCAGAACATCCACCCATACATCAAGTGCTCGTTGCAAGGATCTTCACTTATGATATGATGACTCCATCGTCAGCAAAGAATAACTGATTCACTTTGGGGTCCGTCACCTTATCCTCAAGCAGAAAGCCCAGGTTAGTAACAAAGAGCAAATGACTCATTGAATTTTTAAAACAAAAATAGTATCTACTTAATTAGGTAAAATTGTTTGAACATTTTTTTTATATAAATTTGTTTCAAAATTAGTTTGAAAACTAGTTTCTCATAAAGGCTTTCCTGACTTTAAGAAATTACATAACAGGGCATTGTAAATTTCACTGTAATTTTGAATACCTAATCATTTTTTTTTCTCTTTTATAAGTAATTTTTTTTTAGAAAATTGCCCTTCCTGTCTTAACGAGGGGAGATAAACCCCGCTCCCATAGGATTTGTTCTTGACTCGATCAAACATATACACGCTTAAGCTTTTTGTCTTCAGCTGAATCACCCTGTATATCGCAAGTAAAAAAAATTAGGTAGTAACCTACATTTTTATACCTTTTATTTTATGAAATGTTAAAATAATGACCTCATTTCCGAACAAAGTGCTTTTAATTGCGCTGTGAAAGTTAATTTTACCAAATATGAACTTATGTACATTGTACAAACCAAAATTATAATTATAGGAACAAAATTAAAATAATGCCATTATGACCTTTGGCATAGAAACCTTGAAATCTTAAGTTAATTGTTTACCTACATTCATTAATTGTACCCTTTCCAAATTTGTTTATGCTGACGGAATTAGATCATCTTGATAAAGAAAAACTATTAATTCATTCCTATATTAAGTAAGTTATTGCTCACTTTCAAATAATTGACGCCGTTCACCATCGATATAACCCCAACAAAAAAACCATTCTCATCAAAGCATTTCATCGACTTTAGCTAATTTGTTTTTAATTCACCCACACCGTCCAAGATATCAAAAAAAAAAAAAAAAAATTATGTATAGTTTCGGTCAGCCATTAGCGACCACAAATAGGAAATATGTTCAATAATTTTGATTGTGCTTTCATATAATAATAATTACACCCGTGTTTGTTCAGAGCCCTCATTACGCATTAAAATAAATATGATTTCGTGATAAAAGAAAATCAGCTATAATAACACAAGAACTGGTCTACATTTGGAATTTTTTTTACTAGGTACGAAGTTAAAAAAAATCATAAAGTGTACTTATACCAACGATAACAAAGAAACTTAAACGCCCAAACCTCAAGGTATAAAGTGACACTGCTTTTAGGAATTCCGAATCGGCCATAAATCATAGCTCTGGCGCGGCGGGGTCTAAAAGGAACAACAACATCAGCTAGCAGTAGCATTAAAAGCATAGCTATGGTATAAAAGTGAACGGCAGTAGACGTATAGAGAGATAATGTGCATTAAAACTGTAACCTTTTGTAAAATTCGTTTGAAAGGCATTTCAAGACTTACAGATACATTCTGATTGTTAACAGGTAGTAGGTATAGAGGTTCTATATAAGCCATTATTGCACTTTTTGGCCAAAAGCGGGAGTGGTAAATTGGATAGTACAGTGTACAGAGTATGGGCATAGTATAAAGTAACTTAAAACCTGAACGTACTTTGCAAAATATAATGTAGGTAGGTAGGTATATGACATTAACTGGCACAGCTTTTTTTTTGCCAAATTAAAAAACTGACTCGAAGCAATCTTAATATCTATTGGGGCATATTCATAGTCATTTTATAGACCTGGGTCTAACTAAAACATAGCTTTGGTTGAATTTTCGGACGTTGATTCTATTTTTTTAAGGTTATCATTTCAAAATATTTGAAGCTATTTGTGTAGTATACCAAGTTAATTATCTTATAAAATTATAAAACCAACAATTTGTAATTAAAATCGGTCTGTATTCACTGAGCCAAAATTGTCTTAAACTGTAGTTTAGTTAAACCTGGGTCTATCTGCGACTATGAATATGCCCCATTATGTTTAAACTAGGAGCACTTGAGAGACTGTGGGAATCACTTCTTTTGTATTAAAACGAAAATCAGTCAAAAAACGTATTTGATTAGTGTAAGAAAACATTTTTGACACATTTTTTGAAAGCTCCGAACCTTGTTAAGGTAGTAAAGAAAAAGAAATTTAAATATTAAAATATTAAAACTACTTTGGTTTTAAGTGGAGTGAATGAATATAATTCAAATAAAAAGTACAAGTGACCTCAACTCCAAAAATTATTGTGTTTCGCCCAAGGTATAACATTGGGCTCTTCAGTCAGTCTGTTATAGCCTACTAAGACACAAATTTTGGTCGATGTTTACCGACTCTTATAAAAATCACAGCAAGAAGATACTGTGAATTTTATTACTCTAGGGGAATTTGTTTTAATTCGTGCACCCAGAAAATAATTACCCGTGGTCAGGTTTTATTTTAATAAAGAAAAAGAAATTTAAATATTAAAATATTAAAACTACTTGGGCGAAACACAATTATTTCTGGAGTTGAGGTCACTTGTACTTTTTTTTTGACTTGTTAAGGTAGTTGATTAAAAAAAAATCACAAAAAGAAGTCTGGAACTTTAAATCGGTCGATATTGCCATGCAGTGAAAATTGCTAAACCGAGAGATAAGGCGACCCGGAATTACATCCCTCAGAATTTCGGCTGTGGCTATTGACTTTAGAGAAACTGTTAACTTCAAAAATGGCAAATTAGAATTGACATTTACCGCCATTTGCAAAAATTATAGCATCTTCCAATTTGCGCAACCTTGTGATCGAAAGATTTCGTTTATGCGATGTTTGTCATTTATCATATTTGTCCACAACGAAAGAGATAGAAATATCGTTTGGTCTCTATCTATCGATTTTGGCTATTTTTTTTTTTAGAATTTTTCTGTTTAAACTTGGTAGGTACTATAGGGCAAATAACGGGTTTGAGTCAAAAAAAAAAAAAAATTGCCGATTTTTTGTTCAAAACTCACATTACGACGATAGAGTGCAAAAAAAAGTAATTTTCGACTTTTTTTACTTTTTTTTGCACTCTATGGTCGTAATGTGAGTTTTGAACAAAAAATCGGCAATTTTTTTTTTTTGACTCAAACCCGTTATTTGCCCTATAGTACCTACCAAGTTTAAACAGAAAAATTCTAAAAAAAAAATAGCCAAAATCGATAGATAGAGACCAAACGATATTTCTATCTCTTTCGTTGTGGACAAATATGATAAATGACAAACATCGCATAAACGAAATCTTTCGATCACAAGGTTGCGCAAATTGGAAGATGCTATAATTTTTGCAAATGGCGGTAAATGTCAATTCTAATTTGCCATTTTTGAAGTTAACAGTTTCTCTAAAGTCAATAGCCACAGCCGAAATTCTGAGGGATGTAATTCCGGGTCGCCTTATCTCTCTGTTGGTCTGTGCGTCCTAATGCACATAGGACATAGGAGTCCGAGGAAGAAAATGATGCAAAAGGATACCGAAGTTAATTTTAGATCCATTGACATTTTTTTTTTTTTTTGATTTGGACAAAGAGAAACACTCAATAAGATCGAAGTTCGCAACACTGTGAAGTTCTAAGTTCTACACTGTGAAAACCAGGCAGCTTGTCGACTGGTATTGAAGCGAAGATGGGCACAACCGTGTGATCGTCCGGTCCTCGTGTTCCATGAGCCTTCTTCAAAAACCAGTAGTCTGCTAGCTCACAGTCATAGAAGTCCGAGGAAGAAAATGATGCAAAAGGAAAACTAAGTGAATCCTAGATCCATTTCATCGCGTTGAGGAAAGAAATCAAATCTTTGATCTTCATTTTGGAAAGTTCTTTAAGGTGGTCAAAAAGATCCTACCAAAAGTTTGTTGTCTCATTCTGGTCAAAGCAGAACATTTACAGAGGAAATGAAAGACTGTTTCCTCTTCCTGCTGGTCCCCACAACTAAGACAGTGAGTGTTGTAGGGGATGCCAAGCTTCGCCGCATGTTCTCCAAGAGTAACCCTGAGGTAACTGTTCAGGCTCAAAAGCTCATCCTGGCACTGCCGACAATTTACCAATATAGAGGATGATGTAACCGAATTTATGGCTTTAACAGCCGCTTGGCTTTCAGAGAAAATAGTCGTTTTTCAGTTCTGGTTCGGATCTTGTTTAAGTAACTTGCATGCTTCCCTGATTACCATTAATTCAGCTTGAAAAACTCTAACAAAGTCAGGTAGCCGAAAAGACCATGGATATTTATTTATTTATTTAAGGCTAAATAATTTAAAAATTAATTTATAAACTATTTCTTAGAAGGCATTAGAGCAACTAGGCCATATGGTGCCGTATTTTACTTACATGTTTACGTACATAATGAGTGACTCGGAAAAAATTAAGGAAATAACACCGCACTCCACCTGATGAACATATACGACCCAAACGCAAAATAGTTGGCCTACTCATCAATTACCACATTAATCCTCTTTATATACCTTCATTTCCTGTCCCAAGCAGTTGTTGATTAAATTTTTTTTTGTCAATGTAATAAATTACATTTAATGAGTAAATAAGACCAAACAGAACTTAATTTGAGAAAACACACATGGCTTCAGGTTGCATTCTCTTAAACAAAGATAAGAGCATAATAGTTGGACTATTCTCTAGATGTTCAGTTAACCGTTATTAAAAAAATTGCATGCACTTGTTTTTTTTGTTTATTGGTCTCTTGTTTTAAGTAAGCCAGCAACAGTTTAGTGTTAATCATGGTGCGTGGTGTTGCATTATCACGAGACCTTAGGGAATCCATAGTTAAAGCCTTCGAAACGGGATAGTCGAGCTACAAAATAGCAAACCAATTTAACTTACCTCGCTCATCAATTCGAAACATTATCACAAAGTTCAAAAATAGTGGAAATGTGGAGGTTGGTAGAAAAATGGGACGCCCACCAATTGCGAAACCTCGAGATCTTTCGAGTCTTAAAAAAAGTAATAAAGGTAAATCGACGTCAAACTGCCGCTGCAATAACTGTTCAATGGAGAGAAAGAATACAAAAAAGTGTTTCAGTCGACCCTTGTAAGCGGACAATGAAAAAAAATTGGATATACATTTTATAAGGTTTGTTTTAGATTTTTTTAAATTAGAGCTATTTTAATTCGTTAAAACATAGGCCAAAGAAAACCCACTTTTAACACCTAAGCAAAAGAAAAGGCGCCTTGAGTGGGCCAAGCAACGTAGGAATTGGACTTTAAGTCAATGGCGGTCCGTTATTTGGAGTGATGAGTCGAGGTTTGAAGTTTGCGTGGGCGACGAACGAAAACGTGTCATAAGAGACTCCAAAGAGTCCTTTCACAAAGATTGCCTTAAAAAAAACAGTCAAGTTTCCAGCATCTCTAATGATATGGGGATGCATGTCTGGGCGAGGTTAGGTTAGGTTAATGGGCTGACAGTTGGTCTTGTTACACTTAGATCAGTGTAGATCCATTGTGGTACCCAAGGATTTTTAGTCCTCATATAAAAATTTTAAACCTATGATAAATTCTTATGACATAAAGGGCGTCGATGAAATTCTAACAAGCTATAGCCTGAAAAGTCGTACTTGTTTACAAATTAATTGAAGGAGTGTCTGTCGCTATATAAACACCGGGTTGAGGAGAGGTTGACGCACCATTGCCTTTTGAGGGCGTGTTCCTTTCCTTTACCCCCACCGGATTGATCATCCCCGCACGAGACCCGTAGGAGCAGTGGCTCCATGTCTAGTGGGTGGGTTAGATAGATCAGTGGTTGGTGCAAGCGACTGTTCAGGTCTGGGCGAGGTTTGGGCAATTTACATTTGGTAAAGGGAACTGTCAATGCTACCAAGTACCGGGATATTCTGGAAAATGAGCTACTCCCATCAATACAACGACTTCAAACTAGTGATGGAGATTTCATTTTCTAACAGGATGGTGCTTCCTGCCATACAGCAAGGTCTACAATGGCGTGGTTATCTGCTGAAGCAATTCCTTTACTGGAATGGCCTTCCAGCAGCCCTGACCTTTCGCCAATTGAAACTTTTTGGCATAAAATGAAGCAAAACCTCCGAAAAGAACCATGTCGGACTCTTCAAGGCTTAAAAGCTAAAATCATAAATATTTGGGAATCTTTTGGTACCGAAGAATGTCAAAAATTAGTTGACACAATGCCACGACGCATTCAAGCAGTTATCAAGGCCAGGGGCGACGTAACACCATGGTAAAACAAAAATTAAGACGCGTAGGCCAACTATTTTGCGTTTAAAAAAATGTATCAATCGTTATTTTATTTTTTAAGACTGCTCTATATGGTTATTTAATTGAAGTCATTTTATTTTTGTTACTTATTTCTATCTAAAATAAATATATCTAAAGAAAAATACCAAAATATTGAGTTTATTGTCGATGGAATTTAAGAACCAGCAGATTTTTGTTTTTTATCATAGGTAGTCCAACTATTTTGCGTTTGGGCTCGTACATTATGCTAGAGCCTAAACGGTTGGACGTGTTTCACACCAAATTTGAAGCATTTTTATGTGATTCTCTAGAAACAAATTCAAACTCTTGTTTTAGTTCATCAAGAACGGGTAGCTGCCTTGCAGCGATTTCTATTCTATCAAATTTTTTGTCGAAAACTGCTCTTACCAGTAGCGGATCTAGGATTTGGCTGTGGGGGGGGGGCTTGCAGATCCAGTTTGAGACAAAAATGAAAATGATATCTAAGAGGTATCATTGGCAAAAGCTTATAAGTATGTATATGTTTTCAAAGTTTTGTTTTGTTCGAACTGTCACTGGAAAGCACAGAAAACTATTTTTTTCCGATTGAAAAATAAAATGTCTAACCTTCAAGACATTTGTACGACTAAGCTGCTCTAAAAAATAGCATGCGGCCTAATTCTGCAAACCTGAATACATTTTCGTATATACGCTGCATACACTTTATGTTCCTGAACAAAAAATATGTCCATAAATTTCTAAAGAAAAAATTCATTTGATTTTGCATGATTTTCTGAGTGCACAGAAAAAACTCACGGAATTTGGCTCCTTGGCTGGAGATCTTAACAGCATAACATAATTGCTTAGTCCAAATATGTTTTGTAAGTAAAATTGACTTCGACCTTGGAAATATAAGCCCCAAGATTCTCTAAGCCTTGGCTGGCCGTAAAGGTTAGGCCACACACACCTGCAAAACATTATTTGTATGAAATTGTATGAGCTATATCGCACTAAGCGGCAACTGAACTCCATAAAATTTCATACCAAAAAATGTGAGTCGCAGTTCCGCTGCAGTACAGTTTCGCCTAGTGCGGTCTTACCTTTATTTTGAATCGCAGTTCTGTTGTAGTGCAGTTACGCCTAGTGCGGTCTAACCTTAAAAAAAAAAACAATTTCTGATTTGTATTGAACAGTTACACTAAAATTGGCATCTGGTTTTTCGCAAATTCTAATCGGGTCTTGGCCCCAACTGCATTTTTATGTTGAATAAGCTAAGTTTTCAGGGTAAATTGTTGCTGCATTTGACATGTTTATTGTTCAGCCCCGACCACGTTTTTTTCAATTATCACTTCAAGCTTTAGACCCAACTTTTGGACAGTCCCTAAAGTTAAGCCCCAAAAACTCTGTCGAATAAGTTAAGTTTTTAGGAAATTGGTGGTTTTACCCCGACCAATTCCAATTTGTCCAATTCAAATCTCAGGCCTCAGTGCCGAGCTTATTTTTTGTCTCAATTTTTTGGGCTTTATTTTCAGGGAACAATTGTCTTTGCAATAAACACGTTTATTATTCTAAGCCCCTAACTAGCTTTTTCACCAATTCTCTTAAGGCTTTTTCTCCCAACCAAATTCTTTTGGGGCTTAGGAAATAAATTACATAACATATAAATTGTTCAGCCCCAAACTCGTTATTTTGCCTGATTCCCATCAAATTTAACAGCTTAACAATAACTTAATATAAAATTCTACACGTTGTAATGTATTGCTTTCTATATTTCAACTAATTTACGGAATCTGTTGTGGATCCGCCACTGGCTCTTACTATTTAAATTAAACTTTGTTCATGTACATGTTTAAATAAGACTGAATACCGGGGCCCAGATCGTGTAAGACTAAAACGATTGTTGGATTGAACGATCGTCGTTTTGACTATTGCGCTCTCTATATTTGCCTATATGCGTGTATACAGACAGCTATCGTCAAGACGACGATCGTTCAATCGACCAATCGTTTTAGTCTTGCGCAATCTTGGCCCAGGTTTTAAGACAAAAAATTCGAATTAGGGAAATAAAGTTTTTAGAGTTTTTGAGCAAATCATTAACTCAAGCAATGTGAAGTGGGCCATTCGTTGACGACGATGAAACTACATCAACAACGTGTTGTTAGTGTTGTTTTCTTCTTCGTCAACGAATGATTCGCATTGGATCCTTAATAGTCGGAAGCTATCAGAACCAGATGTCATAAACCAATGAAAAGTAGCTTTCTCAACAATCAAAATCAGAATTGAGTCATAATAATAATTCAATCTTTATTTTTTTTCGTTCCTGCCTTAACAAAATGGCAGTTTCACTTCCTTCAATTGCACTCGGGGGCGCTCTTCACTACCGAAAGCAATAGTTAGCGCAAATGAAGAAATCGACATTATAGTTTATGGGCGCGTCATATGATTTTTTTCGTTACGCTCATTATCGTCCTTTAGCTCATTTTCATCATTAAGCTCATTTGGAAAAAATAGTTGTAGGTACACATTATAATATAGATCATGTAATTTTACACAAAAAAGATTAACACTTTTTTTCGTAGAATTGATAGATCTACAGAAAAAAGGTCAAAAACATTGGGATGCAGTACATTTTTTATCAAACAAATTTAATATTGGAGGATATTTATTATATTTTTGGGTGGGGAAATTTGTTTTTGTTTGTTGGGGTTATTTTGGAAAAATGTTTACTATAAAAAAAAACCAAGTTGTAAGAGTGCTACCGGAAGTGAAATGCCGCCATCTTAAAAAAATTGATTCTCTTATTTTGTTTAATAACTACCGAGAAATTTATTTTTGTCACAAAATGATCAAAGAACGACTGTATAATTATCTACAAAATGACATATAAACGACCTCTGTGCCTTAATTCGTCTTCAAGTTATGGCGGTCCAAAGTTCAAAATTCAAAATATTTGGGTAAAATCTACTTTTTGTAATCTGGAGGATATGACATTTTTGGCCATATTGCAATAACTTTTATGTTTTTGGCCGATAAAAAAATATTTGTGTGATATTTCGTAACCTAATTCTTAAAAGAAGCAGCGCCTGCACTTGTTTAAAACATAAAACCCGGCCTCGTTTATGCGACATGTAAATGGCAACAACTCCTGAAGCGAACAAAAAAAAAAAACAGATTAGATAAACGATTTTGTCATTTTCATAATTAGTTATTATCCCCCCCCCCCTACTTATATTATTTACCGTACATTACTTTTTAGTATTATATACCTATGTTCATGATGTTCGTGTCTTATACCTACTTGTGGATGGTGAAACAAGGAACCAAACGAACTGTGTCGTTGTCCACGGTTTTGACCAAATTTCTCAAGACTTATGTAAAAGTTGAAACAACGTTACGATTGAGTGAGGCTTTTTTGTTATTTCTTTTCTGGCCACGCCATGCACACAGTGGGTCAGAGACGCATTTTGAATGAGTCAGTTTAAAGGGCTACATTAGATATGGTATAGTACCTATATTATGGACCTTAATCGATTTTGTTTGCAGAAATGCTGCAAACCAATATAGTTCAAATTTGTTTTTGTATTTAGTTAGGATACCTACAAACTTGTATATTAATGACCTTAATTCAACACTAACAAATTAATTATTTAATAAGTTAAATACATAGGTGTAGATTTTCATAATATGACCAAGCCAAGCAGTCAACCCAGACTGATGATACATATGTGTACATACATACTTACTATGAATTTTAACTAGGTTTTTTTTTATTAAATGTGAAAATGTGCGATTTTGGCAAAAAAACATACTAAAGAACGGACAGAAATGATGACCTCGTATCATAGTAAAAGTATAGGAAGTTTTGGTAGCAAATTAGAGAAAGCTATGATATATGATTTTGGCCTTTAAACAGTATGGGGGCGGAGATCATCGTTTATAGCTGCATAAACTGATTTTTAGTAGTAGGTAATCATTGTGATTTTAAATGGATTTTTATTTAATCACTTATTTGCTTACAAAACTTTTAAGCAAAATCAAAGATTGGGTTACCTTACCTACCGAGTGAAAAACTACGTTGCAAACGAATGAATAAACAAAAAAAAAAACGAGTTTTTGATAATATTTTTTAAGGAATCTTGATATACATATATTCAGACATGATCATCGATCAGTCCTTTCGATTATGAAATATCATAAAGAAAAAAAAAGTAATACATTTTTCTCTAAAAAATATAGAGCAAGCAATATCTGATTTTTTTCTCTTCTTTAAGGTGTCTACTACTTCTATTTGGCAGTTGTAGCTAATATTTTTCCATTCATCGATTCAATTAATTATAGCTACATAATGTATCGTACGTTGAGAATAATAATTCAATTGTTAGAAAAGAAAGTCACAATTTGATTTATTTGTGTCGTTTCTAATCTCGGACTTATGTATATGAAATTTTCAATATCATGACACAGAGCATATGAGAAATTAAATGTAAAACAAGTTCAAAAAACTTCTGCCTTTTCAGTGCCAGTGCGTGGTACGAGAGAGACACGCGTGCAGAGAAGTATTATGGGAGACATCCATAGAGCGAAAATTGAATATTTTGTCGCTCCAAAAATAAGTGTTTTTATGAAAATGTAATTTAATTTAAAAACCTCTCTAACGATTTTTATTAAACAAACTATACGATCACTGTGTTAAAAAAAAAATACGTATAATTTTTATTATTTACTGTTCTTAATAAAATTTTGTCAATGTGAACAATTTTGAATATGACAAACTTAAAAAAAATATTTTTTGGATTATGATATATGTAACACCACCTATATAATATAAAGTTACCTAAAAGCAAAATATCTAAACTTATTTAAGAAATCTCTTAAAATCCTACTTGTAACTACTTATTCAAACAATTTTACAATGAATTCTTAACTATTGCAAACACTTATAACTTCGTGATACAGAATCGGAAAAATTTCAAATTTCCCACTTGGATGGTTGATAAAAAAATGGGCACGACTGGACCGAACAAAACTTGCTCACGTAGCTTACAACTTTAACGTAGCTTGAAATAGACAATGTACATACATATTTATTGGTTCCATAACATTTTTATTAAAAAAAAAATGTTTTAAAAACAATTTAAAATATTAATGATTACTATGAATTAAAATAGCTAAAACAGATAGAGCTCAAAAAAAGTATGCCATTTGATTTGTTTAATAAATATGAATTTATGAAAAAAAATTCTAAAATCCTTAGAGCGGTTTTTTTTTAAATTAATTTTGTATATATAAAAAATCTTGAACATTTTTTAAAATAAAACTTGGTATGCCAACTTTTAGTACTTAATAAAATGCAATTTTTCACAAAATTAAAAAAAAATCATTAGTCAGTTTTTAAGATATTGAATTTTCAAAAAAAAAAAAATTTCAATATTTTTTTAAAAATCCAAAAGTTATTTTTTCGAAAGTTTTTATATGCAAAATTGTAACAACTGTAAGCTACCTTTTTTACAAAAATGTTGGTTGAAATCGGTGTAGTAGTTAACGAAAAAGGAGAATGGGCAAATTTGTATGAAAATTGGGTGCGAGCGGCCAAGAATGGTTTTATTGTTTTTAGATGTGGTTGGGTCCTACAAGTACAGTGTAGAAGTTTTTTCGTTGTGATGTACTTCAAACTGGAATAAAATGCATTTTTGTGTTTAACACTTCAATAGAGTTTTACTTAGTAGAAATGTAAATGGAAAAATAGAAAAGGAAAGTGGAGTAACAATTAAAGACATCAGTCTCAAAAACATTTTAGAAACATGATTTTCTATAGTATAGTGCCTACTCATGCTCTATAATCGCACTTAATTCCGCTGCTGGTAAGCGAATATCATCGGTTTGGTTTCTTGCCCAGCCTAAATACCAAACTACGCACATTATATGTGCGCAGCATCCGACTGTACGCCTTCCACTCAGACAGGAACAGTAATAATGTGTGATTGCTTCTCTCCCATTCCTTTGTCGGTCAATCACAATATACGAATAATAAAGCTTAGACCGTACATGTCTGGACTGTATTCGGACACGCAATAACCAAATGTCTTGCTCGTCGATATATTGCGTAAGACCTCTTAATTGTTGTTCTCGATACACTTCAATATTGTACAATCCCTGCACTAGGTGCTCAGCATAGTAACTGCGGGCTATCTTCACTTGGTATGTACCCAGATCAAATAGAACAAGATCATCTTCTGATAGATTTGGAAAATCGTCGAAATAGGGATGGACACCAGTGATGCTTAGGAAAGTTGCTCTTTGTCTATTGACATTAGTACGAGAAACATAATCCGCCAGGTGGTTTGGTCGATTTAAGCGCTCGTTTATAATTTCTCCTACTCACTCGAAATAGCGTGGCCAGTCTTTCATTGCTCTCACCACTCCGCAGCTTCATTAAATAAATGGCTAGCGCAGTTTTTGACTGTGAACCAGAAAAGGACGGCGTCTGTTGCAAGATATTTGAAAATTGTTCTCGGCTAATACCCAACCGGATATGTATTTCATTGGGTTCCATGTTTTCAATATTTTCAAAATTCAGTATAGACGTTCCTGTCAAAGCAGCTTTCATAAGACCCATCATGTTTAAAAAATCACCACAATTAAAATCGTGCCTTAGATTTGGACTATCAATAATCTCATCCCAATTATTGGATCTTAAATGTCTTTCACATATTCTAGCTTCTTCCGATACATAAAAGTTCGAATTTACCAAAAGTGATATCCGTATATTTTCAAGAATCCGATGACGTATAGTACTTCTACATCTCTCAAATATACAGATCGTTGTATTACTAGAGGTTTTAGCATATTCTTCAATCTGCAGTACACACTCGTGCACGGGAGGGTTTCATTGTACAGCTCTTTGGGCTCGTTGCCAGCATGGTCGGCAAACGTATTCTAGACCATTATATACAACCTAGAAAAATATTGATTTGAAGTTAGCTCTAAGGAGTTAGGTACAGGTCTGTTTGTGCTAAGACTTTAACTGTCTGAGTGTACATTTTCATGCTAACATGCGCCAACCTCCACGAACGAAAAGCACATGTTTAGAATTGGATAACAATTGAAATTGCTAAGGTCGAATTTTGTCTAATCGAACTTTGACGAACACTCGCAAAAATACTCAATAAGTAACTACATATTGTATATATAATAAACTTACTTGCTGTGGGGCAATAGCTTCAATTATGTATTGAGCACTTGCGGCATTTTCCTCAAAAAAAAAACACGGTTTATTTCGAATCTTCTTCTGTTAATAACTGAAGAATTGCACAGAACACAGACTGGTCGATTTTCTGCCATGTTCAAAATGTTCTCAGATTACGACTTTAGAGAAAAAAAGATACAGGTATGCAAGCAGAAGTCAAAACTCAAAATACTTAAAGGCGCGATTAAAATCGCGCAGTAGATATCGACATTAGCGTATCTGATTGCTTTGATCATGCTGGTCAGCGTTATGTAATCAAGTTACTCTCAATTCGCTGAATTGAAAGTATTAATAACAGAAGGTAGTGCTTTTGGAGGATTCCAAAAAGTCTAAACTTTCTTATAGGTACCGGAGACTTAAAGAACCGTTCTGACTCGCATTCGTACAAAGAGGGAAGTATTAGCTATGTTATTTGATACTCCATTCTAAGAAATCTTTTGTAAAAGAGATATACTGAGACCAAAGTGATAGAGAAAAAGTGCATTTTCTCACCGAAACAGCCCGAAGAGGCTTGTCCAACCACTTGTTTTGTTAAAGGTTGGCTCAAAAGTATCGGTTGGTATCCTATTTTTAAAAGGATACGATGAGATAGGAAATCTTATACTACTGTTGCCTTTTTCACTAGTATAAGGGCCAAGGGGCTTAGTAAAATAACCGTGGGCTATCTTGACCTGTTACGTATTGTGTCACTAGACATTGGATAACGCATCAGATAGTTTTTGAAAACGCCATCTGTCCCAAAAATCCATTTGAAAAATGCATTTGCAAATGTCTTCATATCTTTTTTCCTAAATGCACTGCAGCGAAACGCCCATATTAAAAGTTACTCAGTTTTAGCAGACCTTTCATTTGACACTAATTTCATTCGTGGCCGCTCGCACCCAAAAATGCCCATTCTCCTTTGAAAACCAAAAAATCGGTTGTATGACAAAAACCGTTAATAACCGTTATAAAAATTTTTTTTTCCATCGAATTATTTATTATAGTAATTTAAGTACCTCGTAATTTTTTTTTGAAAATCTCAATTTTTGTATATTGGTTGTATGACAGGTACCGTTATTTTTTGAGCTAAAAAAAAATTCAATTTCCCCTCTAGGGAATCCCATAAGAACCTTAAGTTCAAAGTTTGAAGAAAATCGCTTCAGCCGTTTGATTAGGCTGCAGGTCGAGGTACAGACAGACAGACGGACAGACAGACAGAATTGCGGGACCCACTTTTTTCGCGTTCTCTATCATCGTTATTTTTATTATTATCTCGAACTTTTTTTTTGCAAGAGTCCTAAACTTGCCCTATACTACGTTTTATACTACGTATATCGCAAGTAAAAAATAAAAAATAAAATTTTATCTGAATAACAAAATTTATATCGTATTTTTATTCTACCTTAAATGTAATATGGAACAGAGGTACACTCGGGCGTATACGCACTTTTTCTTGTATTATTGAATTTTGTTAGCGCGTCACTCTTGAAAACGGTCATACCGATTTTTTTCCTTTATGGTCGTTATAGCTCGATAAAGGTTTTTACGTAGAGAAGAAATAGTTAAGTGTCCTAGAAAATTTAAAAATTAGGCAAAGCCCATATAATTTTTTTTTTCATTTTTGGCTTTGGTGTATTTTTACTTTTGAGGAAAATTTTAATTGTCAACACATAATGTCGGTCTTTTCATAAAAATACTATTCTTTTTCTCTCGGCTGACACTTAGATAAACATGATTTAATTAGCTAAAAATGAAGAAAAAAATGTAGTGTCATACGGGCTTAAGAACTGAAAATGATTTTTTGTTTTCATTGGATTTTTGTGTGAACTCACTCACTCTGATTTGCGTAGTGCTTTAGCATTTATGTATCTGCGAAATACGGTGATCATTAAAGTGTTAAACCGTTATAAAGTAACACAAAAGTGAATTAACTTTTCAGAAAAAGAAACAAATATTGTGTTAATTTTTTATAAACAAAGGAGATGTTCCATTTTTTTAATGAGCCTGGACCTAGTGCGCGCACTTATTTAATTGGTATCAAAGGAAAGGTGTGGTTGAGCACGTTATGTGGGTCAAATAATATTTCCAAAATCGTATTCGACAGAACAGCTTTGTGTTATTAATACAGTGACACCTCCTTTAACGGACAGCGACACACGGTGACAACATTTTTTTCCGTTTAAGAGAGTTGTCGGTTCAAGGAAAAAAATTAATAAATTATTTGCCTGTTTCCTTAATCTAAATATCTGTGATTTTCCTTGCCAGTCCTTTCAATTTTAATTTTGTGAATGAACTTTGAAAAACTTGACTAATGGACAGAAATTCAGAGAAAAAAGACGGACATAATATTTTTATTCATACTGTGTACGATTGTGAAGGTTTAGAATTAAAAAAAAAAAATAGATATTCAGCCCAATTCTAAATATTCTAAACTCCCCAGGAGATTTCTTCTCCGAAATTTAAAATGCTCCTCACATCCAAAATATTAACATTTTCCATTTTTTTAACATTAAGAATGCCAGCTTCTTTCTCGTAGTATTATTTCTCATATTCGAAGTTTGCTTAAATTAAGGAAAAGGGAACAATATTCCCGGGAATTTTCAGTTTAGAAAAGGGAAGCATTTCCCTGGGAATTTTTATTTAGAATTGAGCTGACTAAAAAGGGGAGCGGGTCGAAATTATGGTTTCAAAATTCAGCTTTTCAAAATTATGCCTATTGGTATAAAAATTCTGCTTTTCAAAATTCTGCTTTTTTTCGATTCTGTTTTACAAAATTCTGCTTTTCAAATTACTGACAAGAAATTATATAAAATTTAAAATTTGAAGTTTTCACTTCTTCGGCTTTTTTGGTCATTATAGTTAATTAATGAAAGATGTTCATTAGATTTCCCAACGTTTCGACTGAGTTTTCAGTTTTCTTCAGGGGCAAGGTTTTATCGACAAGATTATTTTTAATTTTTACATTTAAATAAAAAATGTTGTGTTGACTAAACTTCTTACTAAGAAGTGGTAATTGTACCTACTTAAACAATTTTATTTTTTAATTTTTTTTTTTTTTTTAATTTTTTATTTAAATGTAAAAATTAAAAATAATCTTGTTGATAAAACCTTGCGCCTGAAAAAGACTGAAAACTCAGTCGAAACGTTGGGAAATCTAATGAACATCTTTCATTAATTAACTATAATGACAAAAAAAGCCGAAGAAGTGAAAACTTTAAATTTTAAATTTTAAATATTGAATTAGTCAAAACACCTTAAATTAAAGAAATTATATAAACATACAATTCTGATTGTTCTGCTTTTTTTTTTAAGGAAGGATATATTGACGATGTAACAGAAAAAAAACAACAACAAAAAGTAATATAAATAGTCTAATAAATTAATACAAAACAACATCTAAGCAAAACCACAGAGAACTATATTATTTGCTATTCGCTTAACCCTTTCGGTACGGATGTGGTACAATTCCATATAAATGTTCTTTGTCTTTTACCATTCCGTCCCGAAAGGATTAAGGAACCCAGTATGGCTTAAGTCTGTTCTCTTTTTTAAAATTCTTTTTTTGTTCCTTATAATTATTGATTTTTTTTTTTCTCCATTTTTGACCCTTTCAGATTCAGCTTTGGCTGTGATAAGTTCCTTTTTGAGATCATTTATGATTTTGTATAAGTCGACGATGCCATGCTTCAACATTGTTCTATGTTCTTGGAAAATTCCCTTTCGTTGCTTTTGAACTGCCATGAATAATTTAATGCACATTTTCACTTCCTATTGTCAAAATACAATGACATACAGTAAAACCCGCTTAAGACAAACGGCAAAATTTCACAGTTTTTATTTCACTTAAGCGGGTTTTTCACTTAAACGAACCCCGCTTAAGTGACAAAAAAAATTCACTTAGGCTGATTTAAAAATACCACAAAGCGAAGATTTTAAGCTAGAAACAATTGTATTTACCTTTTGGAGTTACCTGGCAAAAATTTAAATGAAATAGTTTCAAGAACCAACAATGATTATAGTAGCTCTAGTTCATTATCATTATTTTTTCAGTTAAGAGAGCTTTTCGATGACCAATATAAAATTTAACTGAAAATATGTTTCAGGTATCCGGGTTTTTCACTTAAGAGAGTTTCGCTTAATCGCAGTGTTTTAAAGGTAATTGGTCGACAAATACTCGGGAATGAAAAAAGTATTTCAGATAAGCAGGTTTTTCTCTTAAGCTGGTTTTGCTGTATTACTTTCCGTTTGTATTTTAGAAAAAAAGAGAGCATTCACATACTTTTATGGGGAAAACTAGGTACATACTACTCTCTCAAATTTAGTTTTACAAAACAAGCGCGCGCTTTTTTACATTTTTGAAACTTTTATTTATTATTCACAGAATTTTGTAAAACAGAATTTTGAAAAGCAGAATTTTGAAAAGCAGAATTTTGTTGAGCAGAATTTTTAAAGCAGAATTTTGAAAAGCACAATTTTGAAAGCAGAATTTTGACCTCGGCAGAATTTCGACCCAACCCATTAAAAAGTATTGCTGAAAAGAAGGGCAGACAATCACAAATTACTGCAGTTTTTGTCCGCCTGCTATTCTTGTCCGCGTCCGACTAAGGCAGTGTTCACATAAAGGAACATAAAATGTATGGAATTTAAATCCTAGATCCAGGGGCGCGAGAATTTGTCCGTTTAATGGATTCGCAATAAGAGGTTTCACTGTATATCCACGCTAAAGACTGAAATGTCTTTTCGCATTCGCTTTCGATTTCAAAAATAGGGCGACAGCGACAAAAGCGAAAGCAGTAATATAGTCACGAAGCAAGGGGTGGCTTGAGAGGCTGTTTCCTACGCCACACAGCAACACAACACACGAGACAAATATGGTTCTATAATAATTCTAAAAAAATATCGGGTTTTTAGAGGTTTTTTTTAATTCCATCATCTGGTAGCCATCCTTTAATGGAATTTGACAGTATATGCTTTGACAGACAGGTAATAAACTAAATTTTGACGTACACAGAATATTTTGTTCCAAATGTCACCCAAAAGCCCTAAAATCCCCGATCATACAATTTTATTTAAAAAAAAAAAAATCAGATTTCTTAAAGGTTTTCCAATACATAATCTTTGCAAAAATTCTTCAATTTATTTTGACATTCTATTGGTGGATTAACATGTGTATCTTCGTCTAGCTTATGCAAAAAAGGGGGATACAAAATACAAAATTTACTTTTTACTTTTGTTGGATAGAGAGAGAAGACTAAAATGCAGAGGATCTTCATACATGCAGATTATAGGAAGTACCATAATGCCGATATGAAGACGGAAATGTTCATCTTTATGATGGTTCTCTTTCACATGTTCGGTTTTTTTATATACTTCTGTCCCGCTCTACTTTTCTTCATATTTGGAAATGAACATACATGTAAATCCAGCATATGGCTTGACAAAACGGTAACAGAATATTGTTTCCTAAATAATGTCACCCGAAAGCCGCAAAATCGCATATTTACCGAGCGACAAATTTTATCCCAAAAAATTCGGGTTTTTAAGAAATTTTCCAAATCATAGCCGTGATTCAATTTCCAATCATATTTGAAAATTATTGTGTATTGCCTTTTTTGGAAATGTTTAAATTTGTCGGTCCCGCCTCCCCTTAAAAGTTGTGGCAGAAAGAATATTTGATTCAAAAATGTTCACCGACGGCTATCAAGATCAGTTTATATACGAGTCTGAACGAGTCCTCTTGATTCTCTACCGTCTTCACAACTACTACTGGCTTCGAAAAAGGCAAGCCAGTTATACCAGTTTTGCACGAGTGGTACAATGTCCTTATTTAATTATTAAACGAAAAAATTAAAATTATTATGTTCTAAGTTTTATATTCTTTGTTTATAGAGTTACTCGTTAGTCTTTAAAGCAAGCAAATTTGACACAACTTTTCTCATAAAATGACTTTTAATTTTTCAATGATGAACTACCGTACCAGTGATCATTGAAATAATTAAAAGTTACGTTATGTGGAAGATATGGCTCAAAATGAATTTTTTTTAGAGGAGAATTAATTTTAAAGTCGTAAGCTACCTTTCTGCATTAAAATATTCAATGATTAAACTTTCGAAGCATCTCAAAATCAACAATTAACTTTTTCAATGATGGTTTTCAATGATAGCTATAACTGGCACCTTATGGGGAAGATATTAATTAAAAAAATTAATTTTTTTTTGGAGGTGAAATAATTTAAAAGTCGTAAGCTATATTTCTGCATTAAAATATTCAATGACTAAACTTTCGAAAGGTCTCAAAATCAACAGTTAACTTTTTCAATGATGGTTTTCAATGATAGCTATAACTGGCCCCTTAATTATGAATTCGCAGACTGCAGATTTCAATAACCGTATTTTGTGTTATTTAAA
Organism: Melangyna quadrimaculata; assembly: GCA_949320155.1. Classification (NCBI taxonomy): domain Eukaryota; kingdom Metazoa; phylum Arthropoda; class Insecta; order Diptera; family Syrphidae; genus Melangyna; species Melangyna quadrimaculata. The sequence continues at coordinate 200,428,507 of OX439483.1, read as the reverse complement.
TTTTAAATTGAATAGCCGTTTATCACACTACATTACCGATATTAACTACATAGTTGACTCCTAAAGACATGCAACATTTTGCAACGATTTATTTTTACTCATTCAATCCAAAAAGTAAGCAATGATCTTCAAACTTTTTGTAGGAATAGCACGTAATAATGGAATACCGATTATGAAACTGATTGCACACAGCAGCACAGAATAGACATGCTTTTGTACAATGACATTGGCCTAGCGTTATCTTATCAAATTATTTCAAGTCTATCTATCTAATGATTAGTCTCGAAAATTTGAGTTGTTTTGATACGTGTAGGAGGTACCTATGTATGCTCTCATGGTTTATGGAATCTTTGTATTGTAACCTTGGTTTTATCAGTAGGGCTAGTAGTTCATGACTCAGAATTTTGTTCCTATACTTATTTAATATTTTTTTATGTATTTCGTAAACATAGCTACATATTTCCTTTTTATCAGCATTTATTTAAAATTAATAAGTGCTTGAGATCTACTCGTAGTTAAGATACCTCACATAAAGGACGTGTTATCGCTATGCTTGAAAAAAAAAAAAAAAACATATCAAGATTTTGATGAAATAATGTGATATTACGATGATATGGGAGACGAAAGGTAATAATTTAATTGTGCTTAAATTATTTAGTGTGTGCCTATTACAGGAAGATTATTTAAACTCATGAAGTCGTGACAACCTATGAACAAGGCTTTAATAGAACTATAAAAATCCTAAAACTCAAGCTTTTTTTCTAGATGAGTATATTCAAAGAATCAGTTGTGAAATAAATAATACGTTATCCATTCGAACAAACCTGCACCTGCGTATACAATTTGTCCATTCACTGAACTTTAAAATGCAACAAAGAGAGATATAAGTACGACGCGATATTCGTATTGAGTTCTTATATTCGAACTGAAATCATGTCGATTACAGAATCCGCAAAATTTTATTCCCAGGAAGATGAATCGATCCGCAACGACTTTGGTGCGAATTTGAAATGTCAAAAGTTATAATGGAATGCTTTTCAAACTATGTTACCGACATTCCTGAGGGATTCTAAGGCCCCAGTTATAGCTATCATTGAAAACCATAATTGAAAAAGTTAACTGTTGATTTTGAGACCTTTCGAAAGTTTAATCATTGAATATTTTAATGCAGAAATATAGTTTACGACTTCAAAATTATTTCTCTTTCAAAAAAAATTCATTTTGACCCATATCTTCACCATAACGTAGCTTTTATTTTTTTCAATGATCATTGGTAAGGTAGTTCATCATTGAAAAATTAAAAGTTACGTTATGGGGAAGATATGGGTCAAAATGAATTTTTTTTGAAGGAGAAATAATTTTGAAGTCGTAAGCTATATTTCTACATTAAAATATTCAATGATTAAACTTTCGAAAGGTCTCAAAATCAACAGTTAACTTTTTCAATGATGGTTTTCAATGATAGCTATAACTGGCCCCTAATAGAAAAAAAAAAAAAAAACAGAACAAAAGTGTTGGAAGCCATCCGCAAACCATTATCGGATTCTGTAATCGAGGTGAATATCAAAGTCAGTGCGGCAACATTTTCGATTAGGAAGTCGTATTTTTATATCTCTATCAAAACTTCTTTGTTGCAAATTAGATGGATTGCAGTTAGATTAACTGTATTTTTTTTTTCGTGTGGTTAGTGTTATTTTATTATAATTCAACAAAAACTTGTGCTGATTTGTCATTTAAGTTTAATTTACAAAACAATTTACCTACAAAATAAATAAATATAACTACAATTATATTAAAAAAATCATCTATAGTTTGACTATAGCTAAAATGTAGACGATACAAAGTTGATGGAACCCCATTGATTAATTTTACAATAAAACAAAGCCTGTAGATTCTTTCTATAATGTAAAAGTGAAGGGAGGTTTATAAGCAAGGGTCTGTGAGAATATGGAGGCATTGTGGATCTTTGGGACCACGGAAGAAAACGTAGACAAAAACGCAAAAACCTTCTCTCGGTGCCTTCAAGTCTGTTTATATGAACTGAATACTAAGGTGCCCTTATTACGCAGCGGTATTCAAGTATTGGTCTAACAAAAGAAATATAAAGAAGCATAAGGACGTAGCAATCACGGAATCGTTTAATAAAACTGAGAATTTTGTTAGATTTTTTAACTATAAAGTTATAATGGACAGTGAACGTCAATTTACTGTCAAGAATTACTCCTAAATCAGAGAAAACGGAAAGCATGCAAAGAGAAGAAGAATCTTATATATTATTATAATCTATAGTTGTTTTTTTGCGTGTAAAACTCATTGTTTTACATTTGTCAATATTCAACAAAAGTCGGTTTGTATTGCACCATTCCCTAAATCTATGTAGATCATTAATTGCATTCATTAATTGAACATATATGTAGTTTGAGTTTTTTATTATGAAAGTTATGTCATTTATAAGTAGAAGATAAACAGTCACAATAGAAAAATTGTTTTTCAAAGGTGTTTTCTCGTGATAACACTTGCAGTTAGGCTGCATAGCTTTCGCTTCGTCATATTTACATTGAAGGTTTTGAATGAACAACAACCACTTGTGTTGGCTTCCACCAAGTATTATATAGGCTGGAATTATTGCAATTTCATGGCTGCCACACCAATCATCAGATTCCTTTAGTGGTGCTTAGTCTATAGTTCCAATTTTAATTTATAAATTATTTTGCCGTCAACTGAATTTGAACCTAGACCAAGCTACCTCAGAGGCCGCTGCACTACGCATTGCACCACCGAGGTCACCTGATCGTGCCCATCCAAATGAAGGTTTTTTCTAATTTTACAATTGCATTTTGGACAACTAGCATTTTTACAAGTCACACACAAGTTAGATGTTATTCATTCGTGTTCTTTCTTTTTCTCCTCTCCGTTATCACCGCAACAATTCGCTGCATATGTGTAAGGATGGAAATTGTATGAAAGATTTGACACTGGTCAAGAATTAAGTTTCATTCAAAGGTGTTTTCTCGTGATAAGAGAATAGAAAAATTGTTTTTGTTTTTTGTTAAGTGCACTTTTATTGAAATATTTGGAAAGTTTTTGCGACCTAATAGTGCAGATGGCTTTCGCTCTGACAACAACAATGCTTACTGAAGAGCTCAATTGTTGTTGTCAGAGCGAAACAATTCTGCACTATATGTAGGTAGCAAAAACTGTCCAAATTAAAAGTTATGTCATTTATATATAAAATTAATAATAGGGGTCCTTAATGACTACCTTGTGGAACACCAGAGTTGACGTAAAATTTATCAGAGAGCTCATTTCTAAAAGTCACACTATAACTTCTATTCTTTAAATATGACGAGATCCCCATGAAGAATTTGTCATTAAATCCTAGGGGCCTTAAGTTTATGGACTAATGTCTTGTGACACAAGGCTTTACTAAAATCTGTGAACACAGAATCTACTTATTTCCGATTTTCAAAGGAATCAAAGCAAAAAGAAGTCAAATGAATTAGGTTTTTAAAAGTTGACTTATTTTGGACGAAGCCATGTTGATTGAAGAGTTCGGTATTTAAGAAAGAATTATTTAGCCACGTTTCTGTTAGTATAATTATGTCATGTGGGAGATTTTTTATGTTTTCGTAGACCACACTGATCTTTGTCCTTAGTCTTCTGCAGATTTATGTACATATACAGGGTGCCCCGTAAAGAATGGATAACCCTGAAATGCCTCATAGTAGACTTTATGGCCGTCCTGAAAACTGATAAAAAAGTTCTATCCCAACCACAAGAAAAGTTACATGCAAAAATTATTTTACTTTGATTTTTAATCCAAAATGTGAAAGAAAATAATTTTTGGAGAAGTTACATCATCTCCGGTATAAAAAAAATGCATAAATACCTAAGTGACCAACTATCTTTAAAATATGCGCGTAAATGCGAATTTCAAATTGGTATAGCTTGTTATTGTAACTAGAGTCAAAAGCAAGTTATGGGTAAAAATCTGCAATACTAGAAGCAATTTAACAAAAACAAAAGTTTTAAAAATTAGCACATAAACGTGAAAATAATGCCATGGGTTGAACATGGTAGATTTTTGATTGATTGCCTGTTTTTATGATGTTGTCCTAATGATGAATCCAAGCTTTTATCTTCCAGGGCCGAGTGCAACAATACTAAAAATGTCAATAAAGTGCAAAAAACGGTTGAATTTTCGAGGTTGTTTTGGGTTATGCCTCTTAGTATTAGTATTTTTTTTAGTATTTATTTATTTCTTGATTAGCTTACATTGTAAGATACAATATCTTATTTATAGTGTAGCTTGTAAAATGTACAGTAGCTACATACATAATTGATTTTAATTCTAGTCTTATATATTTATATTTTTTAAGAAATTTTGCGAATATAACTTAATCTATGCATTATTGAAGTGAAGTTTAAGTTCTTTTCCCATTTGTTTCGTGTTATTTATACTTTTTATTTCTCGCGGCAATGAATTCCAAATTCTTACAGAGTTGACAAAAAACTGACGTTCGGATGTCAGACACTGAAAACGCTGAATTAGAAGATCACAACAAAAGTTGAAAAAGCTTAATTCATTGTAAAGATCCACTGCTTGGCGGGTTAGAAGTATGTCAGAGAACAAGGCTATTGTTCGGAATTTTAAAAAATTCTCAAACGACATCCCAAGAAGTTGGGATGTATGCTGCGAAACTCTATCGTAACGTCGCAGCCCGTGAATATATCTTATTGCGCTATTAAATGCATCCGTCAATTTCCTTTTACTCTCGAAGTCTAACTTACAAAAAATTTCACAGCCGTAAGTAAGCAGAGGTAAAATCAGCGTTTTCACCAGCAGAATTCTAATTGTTAAAGGAATAAAGTGCTGTGTTGACCATAGCATGCGTAGGACACCATACTATTTTACAATTGTGTTGTTTATATGATGTGTCCAGGTAAGGCTGCGGTTAAAAACTACACCTAAATTTTTAGCTGAGTCGACGTAAGCTATAGGACAGTTATTTAAAAGGATTGCTGGAAAGTAAGACATATCAATTTTGTTTTTTGAAACCACGAGGCACTTTGATTTCTTTGGGTTCAGAAGTAAGCAGTTATCAACCGACCAACGCTCAATCAAGCTTATGTCCTCATTTATACAAGCTGCAGAGTGTTCGATAAGTCCCAATGGCCAGCTCAAATAGAGCTGGGTGTCATCAGCATACAGGCGTGTTGAACATTGTCTTACGATTGTAGGAAGTTCGTTAACATAGATTGAAAACAACAACGGGTGTGCAGTGTTTTTTTTTTTTTCTGAAATTTAGTAGCCAGCTACAATTGAAAATTGGCTGAAATTATTTGTTAGGAAATAATAACAAATTAACTAATTGCAACCAACAAAATATTTGATGGTTTTGTTAAAGCCCAATTGAAGTGGTATAACTCAAAACAACCTCGAAAATTCAACCGTTTTTTGCACTTTGTTGACATTTTAAGTAATGTTGCACTCGGCCCTAGAAGTTAAAAGCTTGGATTTATCATTAGGACAACATTATAAAAACAGTCAATCAATCAAAAATCTACCACGTTCAAACCATGCCATTATTTTCACGTTTATGTGCTAATTTTTAAAACTTTTGTTTTTGTTAAATTGCCTCTAGTATTGCAGATTTTTACTAATAACTTGCTATTGACTCTAAATACAATAACAAGCTATACCAATCGCATTTAACGCGCATATTTTTAAAATGGTTGGCCACTTAGGTCTGCATGCATGTTTTTTACACCGGAGATGATTTAACTTTTTCAAAAATTATTTTCTTTCACATTTTGCATTAAAAATCAAAGTAAAATAATTTTTTTCTCTAAGAAGTCCAACAGTTATTATAATTTTCTTCTACTAATGTTCTGGCACAAATAATGTTAAATATTGCTACGAAAATAAAAACTGTGGAATTCATTCATTCTTGAGGTTGGGATAGATGGTTTTGTTAAAGACCAGGTGTAATTCCAGACAAACTCGAAAATGTAGCCGTTTTGCACTTTGTTGACATTTATTGTATTGTTGCATTTGGGTCTAGAAGTTAAAAGCTTGGATTAATCATTAGGTGTTTTTTTTGGCAAAGCTGTCCCCAGTGTAGTAGGATTTTACACGTATTACAAATACAACTTCATACTGCCGATAAAAGTGGAAGTAAAATCCTACTGCGGATAGAATTTTGACTTTTATTCGAGTCTCGAATTGGATAGTGTTTGTTTTGTTTTAGAAATTGGTACGATTGGTAGTTAAATTGAGTCTCGATGGATGTGTTCATGGACTAGTTATAATTCTTAATTTCCATTGGGCAAAAAATTCGATCTATTTTTTTAGTTGGACGGTTTATATTAATAAGATCTCAGAGAACTCCCTATTTTTATAAATATAAAAACTATTCCTCTTGAAAGTTTCTTTCTTTTGCTATTAAAAAGTGAGAATGGATTTTTTGCACTCTTTGATCAGTTATTTTCTTCTTAAAAAGGGCTTTCTCGACAGGGTTCTTATTAGAAAAACGCATCACTTTTTGTTTTTGTGTACAATTCGCTTAATTATCCCGTTTACATGCAGGTCTGAACTAGACTTCAACCTGACCACTCAATTTAGCATGTAAACGTAAATTTAAAAGTGATCAAAGTCTGTCCCGGTCTATATTGAACGATTTTTCCCGTGCCGATTTTTTGTTCGTTGGTGAAGGGACGTGAGGGATAGGGATCAAATCGTTTGTACCACAAAACTCGAACGATTTTTGCAGTCTGTCTGTTTATGTTCTCTTTCACCTTCTTTTCAGTTTTTTGTGTTTGTTCGGTGTCAGTGTGCCGTTCATTTGATGGTGTGAGTGAACATCAAATAAAAACATGAAGAAGACAAGGAAAAAATCGTTCTGTGTGTACATTTCACACGATTTCTGGAAAAATTGGGCAATGTAGATCGGGACTCTGCGAACACTTCCCTTGACTTTTGTTTTGATCTTAACAGAAGAAAAGTAAGCAAAACTCAAAAGAAATTTCAAACAAATGGCAGCTAAACAAATTGAAACTAAAAAAAGCTAAATAATAATTGATTTAAAATCGTAAAAACAATAATAAAACCAACATATATTTATAGAAACAACATTTTTAGCGAATTAAAAATTTTGATTTCCTCACGACCCAGCAAAATAAGTTCTTGGTTATTTTTTTTATTCAATTAGGTATTTGACAACTAACCAAGAATACCAACCTAAGAAAAAAAAACCGCACAACTGCGGATAGTGCGAAACGTTTTTTTGGTAAATCGTACTGTACTGCCGATAGCGTTACCAAAAAAACCCACCTATTGTATAATTGTCTACTATTTATGTTTTGGCGCAAATAATGTAAAATATTGCTGCGAAAAAAAGGTGTACTTAATTCTTTCCCTTGTAGTCGTGGTATTCAGAAACGTAAAGCGAGGCAAAATAGAAAAATGCACATATCTTGTCTTGTGGTCGGTAAACCACTTTTAAACTTTCCATTGGAAGTTATTGTAATTGGTGCGATTTGTCGAATTGAAGTTTTGACATATCTTCACGTTTTAAGGTCTCTAGAATCAGAATCGGTCGTTTTTAGCAAGATGTCTGTCTGTATGTGTGTATGTACGTACGTTCGGGGTACTTCTTTCGTTCATCAAATCTCGAGAACGCATAAAGATATCGACCTCGGATAAATTTTATTTTACAGATAATATTGTCGTCATATCGTGCTGAAAAGGTTTTCTAAACTAATTCAATAAACCGTTCTTTTACCACAAAAATTTAAAGAGGAGCTGTAAAACGTCATTTATCTGGAATATCTCGAGAACGGAATAAGTCTAATTTTATTTTACACATAATAACACAATACCAAATTGGTAAATATTAAAAAAAAAAATTCAACGGACACTTTTTTTTTTTAAACTAAGAAAAACTGTTGAAAAATAATTTTCGTCTCAAATATTTCAAGAACAAAAAATGATTCCGAACCCATTCTGTTTACATAGTATGACGTAGTCAACAACTGGTAACTATAAAAAAAAAATCAATGAACATTTTTTTTTATAGCAAAAAAACTGGACAAAAAACAACTTTTAAATTCTTAACAAATGTTTTTTAACTCAAATATTTATACATTTATGACACTTAGTTTGCCTTTTTATATTCTTTGAAACCATGTTTTTTTTTTTTTTTAAGTACACTCCTCGGATTTTTGGTTATTTTTTTAAGCCAATAGTCTGTTTTGAAATAATTGGCTTAAATAATTAGTACCTCTATACCGAGAAGAGTTAGGAAAAAAAGTACAAAATATAGGTAATGTCACATTTTACCCTGTATCTCTATATCTTATCTATACCTACCTATATACTGATAATGCTATAAAATATATAAATACCTATATGTATAACATACTCTAGCACCCACCACTTAGATAAATATGTACATATGTAATGTGTATGGTTTTCAAGTGCACGAATGGGAAGTTACTAGTGTGGGTCGACCCCAGACTCATTTTTTTAATCAGTTTTCAGGACGGTCATAAATTGAGTTGGTTTACTTTTCAAGTCTTCATTTCAAAATTGTGTAGTCATGTAATAAAAGAAAACTTGCCATTGCCAAGTAAACCAACTCAAATCCGCCCTCTGAATTTTAAATCTCAAATTTTAAAATTTTGCATTTGCTTGCACTTCTAACTCTACCGTTCTACCAAATTTCATCATTTTACTGCAATCAGCAGTACTCCAAATAATCTATATCAAAACTATATCAAAAATGGGCGGGTACCACACCCCCTGAATGGAAAATCTTAAATTTTGTTCCTTTGTATACACTAGAACGATTTTACGATGTCGATTTTGATGATCTGTCAGTCAGTTAAGGTTTTGGTGATTTTTGCAGTCTCATATCTAGGGAACGCCGACTTCTCAGGAGGAAAAAGAAAGAGCACGAGAAGCGGGCGGTAGAGTCTATTGAGGGTTGTAGCGGTAGGGGAGATGTTCGAAAATTTTATCAGAGGGTGAAGAGATCCACCCAAGTATTCAAGGCTAGAACGGAAGCCTGCCGAGATGAAAGTGGGAACATGGTAGTAGACACACAGTCAGTGCTGAGGATCTGGAAAGAACACTTCTCTAGACTGGTTAATGGCGAAGACAGCCAAGATGACGCTAATAGGCAGAACGCTCCATTCAACTTGGACGATGATGGCCAAGAGTTCCGTCCACCCGACCTAACCGAAGTGCGGCGGCGATATCCAAACTTAAGTCATACAAGGCTGCTAGTGCAGATGGCTTACAAGCCGAACTATTTAAATCAGCGGGAGATGAGTTGGCTAGGAGCATACACCAGCTCATCTGCAAAATTTGTTTGGAGGAAAGTATGCCCGATGAATGGAACCTCGGTATAGTGTGCCCCATCCATAAAAAGGGAGATGTTCTGAAATGTACCAACTACAGAGGAATTAGTCTCCTAAACGTCGCTTATAAAATCTTGTCGGCCATCCTGTGTGACCGCTTAAAACCTTTTATCAACGATCTGATCGGCCCCTATCAGTGCGGTTTTAGGCCAGGCAAGTCAACCGTCGATCAAATGTTCACACTCCGACAGATTTTAGAAATATCCCGGGAATTCCAGATCGATACACACCACCTTTTTATCGATTTTAAAGTCGCGTATGAAAGCGTGAAAAGGGACGAATTATACAGAGCCATGTCGAGTCTCGGCATCCCTGCCAAACTCGTCCGCCTGTGCAGGATGACGATGGAGAAATCTCACTGCTCCGTCAAAATTGGTAAGAACACCACCGATTCCTTTGATGTTGAGAAAGGATTGAGGCAAGGCGACGCGTTATCATGCAACCTATTCAACATCGTTCTTGAAGCCATTGTACGCAACGCACATGTCAACACCAGCGGTACAATCTATCAAAAGTCCGTTCAATTGCTTGCATATGCGGATGACATAGACATTGTCGGCAGAACGAAGCGAGCTGTGGCAGGGGCATTTGCGAGCATTGAATCAGAGGCGGCTAGAATGGGATTGGCGGTTAATGAGGACAAGACGAAGTATTTGCTGTCATCGAGAGAGGAATCTCAACATCGTCGACTCGGGCAAAATATCACGATGGACAGATATAACTTCGAAGTTGTCAAGGACTTTGTCTACCTGGGCTCCACTATTACATCGCAGAATGACATCAGTGCAGAGATCAAGCGAAGAATTACTCTTGCCAACCGCTGTTTCTTTTGTCTAAGAAGGCATTTAAGTAGTGAGGCCCTATCTCAAGGAACCAAGGAGACTTTATACGAAACCCTAATCATCCCGGTCCTGCTTTATGGGTCAGAAGCATGGACACTGAAAGATTCTGATAAAAATCTGCTAGGGTGCTTTGAGGGGAAGATTCTTCGTGTGATTTTCGGTCCGGTGTGTATCGAAGGAGCATGGAGGAGAAGATTCAACGACGAGCTATACGGGCTATACAGCGACGTTGACCTGGTCAAAAAGCTGAAAATACAGCGGCTGAGATGGCTGGGGCACGTGGAGCGTATGGACAGCAACGTACCTGCCCGACGTGTCTTCGAATCCAACCCCGATGGGGTACGCAGCAGAGGAAGAACCCGTAACAGGTGGCGCAATCAAGTGAATGACGACATCAAAGCACTCGGTGTGCGTAACTGGAAGCGGCTAGCTAGGGACAGAGCTGGCTGGAGGGGCTTGTTAGTTGAGACCGAAGCCCATCCTGGGCTGTGAGCGCCATCAAAAGTAAGTATCTCGGGAACCATTAATTCTAAAGAATTGAAATATGGTGAGTTGCCTTAATATGGTGAGCTTAGGAAATGCTGCGAGTTCGAAATTTCTGACTTCATTGCTCCTGAAGTTAGAGGGGGGTCGAAAATAGCCTGAGTTTGATCCTGTAAAAAGGGTGTAGTGGCAGAACTTGTCAGTTTTGAAATGAGCCAATAAAAAAGCTGTTAATTTTAAACGTTCATAAGATTTGTCATCATTTGTCCACCTCCTGTATTAAGGTACAATAAATATGAGTTTTCTATTTCACAATTACATCCAATACAAAAAGAACTCCTTTTCTATGATTTTGTCGCTAGAACGGATGAATTTGTGTCAATAACGCACTTGATACCTACTTATTTTGACGCCAACACAAATTAAATAAAAACACGTCATCGAAACTGCCCATGTTTGATGACCCACCCTTAAAATAATTAAACTGTACTTTTACTACTGCCTTATTGCCTTAATAAATGATATATGTAGAACCTCTCAATCACCTTTCAACCTAAAATTAAAAAAACAAACGTCCGTTTTCACTTTACCAAATACTTATTCCCTGGATAACTATTACAAAAAACTCACATTTCATTAATACTAGGTATATATTAACGAATGTGAATGACACATAAGTTCCCATAATATTCAATGAACAATACTTGCGTGACTGGGACTCTGAGCTTATGTTTGTACCCAACCCATCAGGAAGCACTATCCTATATGAGATGGGAATTTATCCCTCTCATCTAGTGTCATGTGACAGCGAAGCTACGTACAATCATAACCATACATTATACGCTATATAATAACTTACATACAAACAATGGCAAGTGGGAAATTATATTAACATTCAATTTCCATTTGAATTCAAATCAAAGCATAACATAACAATATACTATCTCTAGTCTATACGCTCTAACCCCAACTGCACCGCTGGCGCATAGTCTTTGCAGGTCAATGTACCGGTAGCGTAACCATACACATGGAGCAACATAATCGGAGAGCATAACAAATGAAAAGGAAATTAAAAAGCTTAAACATTAAAAAGTGCAGGGGTTAAACATTAGGCTATAGAAAAATAGTATGCGCAGACATTGGACATTTAGCCCTGATGGGAACCAATTTTCCAAGAATAAAAATAATAAATAAAATGCACTTTTATAGCTTAATATTATAGTGCTTACATAGAATTTGGATTTTTTTAAATAGTGCACAATAAAGGGGTTTTGACTACCCTTAATATGAACAAGCACATGCGAGCGTTAGGAAAATAGCGAAATTATAAGTTCATTATGTAAGTCAGTATTTATTTGTTTGAAAAAAAAAATCCATAATTTTAAGCAACTTTTTCTGCAATTATTATTATAATACTAAAAAAGACAAAAGCTTTAAGTCTTTTTCGACTGCTGCTGGCAGCGCTTCACTTTAAGCAAACCACAAGAGATTGGTTAATTATGCTGTATTTACATGTATCTTCGTCTGACTTCTGCAAAAAAAGGGGGTGCAAAACATAAAATTTACATTTGCTCGATATAGACCCGCGCAGAAAAACAATCTAGTCTTCGACAAGGCACTGGAGAGTTTTACATAGATTCTGGCATGGGGCTAGCAAGGGTTGACATAGGCTAGAACAAGGGCCTTGTCGATTATGAGCCATTTTGCATGGTTCTTATAAAATTTTTGTTTTTAGTGTATCAGAGCCATCCCTGATGCGGTACCGAAAAATGTCCAACAAGTTTTTATTTGGGAGGGCCTCACGAGTATTTGAAAAGTCTCCCTTGTCTAAATTTTTGGAACTGAAATCCAGCAAGGGCAAGGGATTTTCCCTACTGAAAACTTACTAGGGCCTTGCCCAAACTAGACAGAAACTTCGACTTTTTTTCAAGTGGGGAGAGCACACCAAAATGCAGAAGAAATTAATACATGAAATTAAAGGAAATGCCATAATGCAGATATGAAAACGAGCATGTTCATCTTCTTTATATTTCTTTTTCACACGCTTGGTTTTTTGGCATACAATTGTACCGCTCTATACCTTTCTTCACATTCCAGCATTATTCGTTTGAAATATTGAAAATTAAATAAGTTTTAAAAAAGACGGGAAAATAAGTGTCCATCTTCAGAGTTTCTATCAGCCCAATTCTGCTATTCATAGGGGGAATTTCACTTGAATTTCCACTAGTTACTATTCTGCTATTCATTCCAAGTAAATGTTGATTTATGTCGGCAATGTCGGTAATACGGTGTGGTATACTCTTATTCACATGGACGGATAGTTAATACATGAAACTTCATTTTAAATCGTTAAAGGAGGGTGAATCAATATAAATATTTAAAATCGATCAATTTCTAATTTTTAATGGCGAATTTAAATTGAATGGAAAGCGAATAAATCAGGCCTAAGCATGATAATACTTAACATTTTTCTAATTTTAAAACAGTTAGTATAATATTCTAAATTTTAACAGCCGTATCTATAAAATTATCTAAAAATGCCTTTTAGAGGTTATTTAGTTAAGCTTGCTTAAATATTAAAGTTGCCTTTAAATGACGTTACTTAAATTTGTATCTATAATCAATATTCCTTTCATACTTAACTAAACAGCCGTAATGTAACGTAACGCAAGAAAATTGACAAAACTGCTACAAATTTCTAGTACATTTTTCACTCTCAGGCTATTCCTGTCAGAATGCAAAAAAAAAGCATACAATAAATAGCGTACAAATAATAAGACAGAAAGAGAAGAAACTGTTTGGATGTGTGTATGCATCGTCAAACACAGAAGACGGAAGAAATGAAACAATTCCATTTTGTTTTTTTTTTTTTATTTGGTTTTCACAAATTTCTTTCCTTCTTTGGTAAGCAAGTTTGTGGGGACATAAACAAATAAAACAATTTTCAGCAAATCATTTTAATGGAACCAAACATCATTCTCTTATTTTATTTTATTTAAAAAAAAAAAACAATAAAAACCATTAAAACTCGGCCATCGCCATCACAAGCACAGACACAGTGCACACTGAACCTACGCACAATTTGTTTTCATAAAAAAAAAAAAAACAATTCTCATGTGTCAAAATATATTTAAGTTGGCTTTGCGCAGCCTTTAAACGCGGTGGATGGCGTTTAAGTTACGAGGGGTTTAAGTTACGTTGCTTAAATGTGAAAATTGATTATAGATATCGTTTTCACACTTAAATCATGTTTAGAGGAAGTTTAAAGTTAAGAAGCATTTAAAATGTCATTATAGATTCGGCTGTAAATGTTTTTGAACTTGTAGAACTCGTGCAAAAAAGTGTCGCTCGTGCGAAAACATCGCAAACATACTTTATTTTGACATTTAAAAACGTTATACGTTAAGATGTGTCATAAGGGTTCAGTACGATACTAAATAAATAAAATAGATGTTAATTTAAGTAATTTTAAATTTATTAATTAAAATATTTAATATCGTACTAAATCGAATAAAATTTTACGCCATTGCATTAAATATTTGACTAAAAAGATTTTTGTTTAATGTCTGATTTGTCTCGGTTTTTGGGCCCTGGCGTCCCGATGTTATCTAAATTTAATCTGGCAGCCCTGCCATGTGCCATGAACTCCCGTCAAACCTCCGTCAAAACCCCCAGACCGCTAGTTCGCGATCATAGGAATCCAACGAAAAGTATGGTGCACAAGTAACAAAAGTTTGCCTTAGGGCCCAGTTATATCATTGGAAAACATCATTGAACATATTAAGTGTTAATTTTGACAGATTTTGAAGTAAAAATATACGATTATTTTGATGCCAAAGTAAAGCTAATTGACTTAATAATTATTTTCAGGTAAAACAAAATTCAATTTGGCACAACTTTTCTCATAAAATGACTTTTAATTTTTCAATGATGAACTACCTTACATGATCATTGATGATCATTTATGATCATTGAAAAAATTAAAAGTAACGTTTAGGGGAAGATATAGGTCAAAATGATTGTTTTTTGGAGGAGAAATAATTTGCATTAAAATATTCAATGATTAAACTTTCCAAGGGTCTCAAAATAAACAGCTAACTTAACTAAATGATAGCTATAACTGGGTCTTAGAGCTGAAAAAGAAGGCTATTTTACTTCATGATCAAAATGATACATTTATGAACAATTTTCCTTATTCATACTTTCACCATGGATTTTGCTTGACAAACAAAATAACATTTATTTATTTTTCATTTCAGATACATCGCTCTCACTTTATAAAAAAAATGGCTCATCACTCCTCCTTTAACACCACAACACGATCTAACACCATTCCCTTCGAGGCTGAATAAAACTCTTAAATGGCTGCCTTTTCTTGCAATATTTTCATGCAGCTTTAGTCTTAAATTATTACATAAAATTAATCATTTTGTCTACTTTTACATATTCTATTTTAACTTTTTAAAATATGCCACCGGTAATAAAATCCTTTTTCTACGTAGCTGTCATCTTTCAAATTTTGCTCAATGTCACATTTATAAATTCAGCTGTCATAAGAAGAGAACAGCGATCAATAACGTCAAATGGAACTGTGTCTGGAATTTCCGAAAAAGAACCAGATCCAGCAACTGGCATAGGACTGGAAGATGATGAAAATTTACTACTTGAAACGCTATCAGTCAAAGATGACACAACGACGAAAAACTCGCTACATATTGCCACAACTACTGTAGCATTTGGCGACGAGAAAAAAGAAGATACGACGTTGACTGGGTTAAAACTAGATGAAAACAAAGTTGGTTTTTCTTCTGACAGTGGCCAGGAATCTTCTAAAGTTGTAATCAAAAATGATAGTAAGAATGAGTCTGCAAAAAGTAAAAATGAAGAATCTACTACAGTTGAAATTGATGATAAATCTACAATCACTACAATCAAAGAAACCACAACTATAACACCAGCTGTCGAAAATGACAGCACTACCTCTAAGACTGTAGTAGAAGAAAAAACAGCGTCAGAAATGTTGTTTGAAAGTTCAACTCAGATGGAAATCGAATCTGTCGGTAACACAAAAGACAAAACAAATACTGAGGAAACCATTAAAACTACAACCGTTGTTGACACATTTGAAGATACAACTCGAATTATAGCATCATCATTAGACGAAACCACAAATATCAGCGCAAACATCACAAATATGGATTTAAATGAAACAACTTCAACCGCAGTAGTCACAACGAGCCCAGTAGAAAATGATTCACCAACAAAAACAACAGAATCACCAACAACAAATTATAAACTTGAAGAAAGTGATAAAACAACAGAACCATTACACGCACAAAATGAACTCATTGATACTTCAACTGAGCTAACTGACAATGATATTTCGAAAACATTTGTCTCAAGCGATCATACAGCGAATATGAGAAATGAAAAAGAAGCAACAACTGAATCGGTTTTATTTATCAAAGATCAAAATATGGAAAAGCCAAAAATGTCAGATAAGATTATAAGTAAGTTAGATGCAACAACAGAAGACATTTCTAATGAAGAACATACCATTACGTCAGTTCTTGAAGATTTGAAAAAGACTTCCAACGATACAACAAAAAATTCGAATTCTTCCTCAACAGAAAAACGTGGCAAATTTATTGCTCACAATTATAGTTCCTTTAATGAATTCCATTTGCCAAACACCAGTGATGTGTGGGCACTTGCAAGCTTACGATCAGTTGGTAAAGCTAAATCTTCAGAGCTTCAAAATAGTGTTGAGACTTCTGAAGAAAAACCAGTCAATAGTTCAATAGTAACAAAAAGCCTACACGATTGGACACGTGTTATGGACACCACACATGAAATAGAGCCTAAATCTGCGCTCAAAATTGTCGAAAATACTGAAAATCCTACAACCGAAATAGTCACTAATATTACAACGACTGTTCATGAAATAGAGTCATTTAGCACTCCTGTCAAAACTATTGATATAGTAACTGATGCTATTACCACCGAAATGCCAATTCGAGAAGAAACAACCGAGACAAGGTTGAATCAAGACAATGAAGTTGAACATTCGACAACAACAAAAGTTGAAACAGTACCCACCACTGCTATCACAGATATCAGTTTGGGCGACAAAATCGAAAGAGAAACAACGGAATCTCTAACCCAAAATAATAGTGATTTAGAAACTACAACTGAGAACTATGAAAACCGAGATGAAACCACAATGGATGACAGCCCACCAAAAGACACCGATGACATAATACCAACAACAACTGTTAATTCCTTACATGCTTTTAAAAATCACGAGAAAACTATAGAAGAGAACAAAGTTGATGGCGATAGTTTCGAAAAAGAAACAATCTCACTCCCAACTACCACAACAACAACAACGACGGTAACCCCTATACCCCAAATAGTCACAATGAAAAGTGAAACAACTAATTCTCTTGTCAATGGCGAAGTTACTCAAGAAACAAATGCCGGCACGACTTCTTTGTCAACCTCATCGTTATCGGATTTCACTACATCGATACCATTTTTGACATCTACTGCCGCCATAACAAAGATACCAATGGAAGTCATGACAGATGTGAAGACGACCACTCCACCTGTCATACTTAATACGGACAACGAAGTAAATGAACCAACAAGCACAATTCCCCCAAAGTTACCAACTCAAACAACTTCCCCAGATGCAGTGACGATAGATTCATCGACAGCAACACCAACAACAACAAAAACAACAACCACAACGACAACAATGCCAGCTGTTACTGTTATGGCAGCAACAACTGAAACACAAACAACGACTGAAGCACCACATACTCCCGCAATAATCAGCAACGATACGACGACGATGATACAAAAAAGCAACACTAATAATTATAACGAATACGAGGTAGTGAATAAATCGACTGAAAATTACGCTGACAACAGTTCTACCGAAGCTTTTGAAGCTACCACACGCGTCGGGCTGCAGTCTAGCAACTGGTCAACAAACGCCGCCGTTGAAATATCTACGACGGAAGTAGATGACGATTTAGACGTCACAACTATTGTACCGAGTTTTGAAAATAATAACGCTGACGATATTGAACCAACAATAACAACTGTCATTGGAAACGTTACATTGGCGCCAAAAACGTATCCAATCGTAACCGAAACGGCTACTGACGGTGACGGTGGTGGTGGAGGTGGGGGTGTTGGTACAACATCAACCGAAAGTTTGGATCATATTGATCCGATTCATAATATTTCGGATTCGGCCGAAACGTCAATCGAGAGTAATGTCATCGATCCATTGCAAGTGGGCGAAATATCAACACCTACAACAACTACAACGACGGAGAGCAATCAAGAAATTATGAAAATGCATTCAACTGAAAGAGGAGACGATGATTCTCTCTATTCAATAACTACACCTACAACAACAACAACAACGACAACAACCTCGACTCCCAATTATTATGATGAATCAGCGACAACACTCGAATCAATAGCGACAAAGAAAGAAGATGTATATTCGATTGTTCCGACAATCGATAATAGTGGTGGTGGATTCGCCCACGTTCCGAAATTGGTGTTCAATGATACCACCACCTTAGTGCCCCCAGGGGAACTAGGTGTCGGCACTGGTATTATCGGTGGAGATGGTGGTCTTCAGCCAATGGACTCTCCAGAGGCCCAGGAAACTGATGTTAATGTTATAATTGCCATATCAGTGAGTACAGTGGGAATCATCGCCCTCATATTGTTGGTGGCTTTCTTGTATGTGATGCGGAAGAGACAAAAGCAGATGTCATACGGACAAAGGTGTCGACCGGTCAGCTTGGATGCGTATAGTTTAGATAATGTGTCAGTGTATAATAGTGTCCGGCGAAAGGGGGCAACATTGAGGGCGTCCAAGCGTTCCTATGGCAATGTTGCTTTTGATGATCCTTCTCTCAGACACAATGTGTTAGGAACGCATGAATTGGCAAGGTATGTGGAGAAAAAATCAAGCATATGGGAGGAGTTCAAAGAGGTGCCACAAATAATAGCAAGGGCCGACGAAGTGCCAGCAGGATGTGAAGACAAGAACAGGTATGTAGGTTGTAGGGTGCTACAGCCATTTAGATTTAAACAAAGACACAAAAAACACAAATAAATAGGTTTAGTCATGCGGGAAAACAACATTTAAAGGGGTTTAGTTGAATTGCTATGTATTTTTTTTTTTCATTCTTTCTTTTGGAGTTGTAGTTATTTTAAGATTGATTGTGATCAAAAGTAATTGGAAGTTTTTGTTCACTGATTATTTGTATATGTTTAATTAAAAATTCAAGGATCAACAGTTTTATCTATCTATCTGAATAGATTGAATCATTCGATTTTTTTATTGTTCATTCAGCTGCTGTTGATCTGATTTGTTGATTTGTAATCTGGGACGCACACAGCCATTATACGTTTAAGAAAGCAGTTTAATCACCAAGGGTGTTTTTGTGATAAATTAATTGTGCGTAGAAACAACGGTTTTCTATCATGCCCGGAAGTTTTCTAAATTCCATTACAATAAACGCTTATCAATACAACAATAAGTTAATGATGATTAGAATGAAAAAGTTCTAGTTGCTTTAACCTCTTGTTGCCTGTTTTAAACCTCCAAGTACGCTGCCGGTGCGAAACAAAAAAAAAAGCAAAAATTAAAAATTAAAAAGAGAAATCATAAACAAAATACTTTAGTTCTGCTTTTCGTTTTGGAAAATTTTGCTATAATTTCAATAAAAAATCTGCGATTTTAATCGCGTCTGTCGGGGATTTTGAGGCCACCTAGACGTCTGTCGAAACCATTTTTGTAATCAGCGAGTTAATGGCGTCAAAATGTATTACATTTGAAATGTATAACGATTTCAATTTTCTGAAAATTTGAACCTTTGATGCACTTTTACGTGGTAACGGGGCCACTACGACGAACGTATTCGTTATCACCTTCAACAGGACTTCTTATACTTATACTATTAATGTCTTTTGGTTTCCTTTCACGAACAAAATCTGCTGCCAGCTCTCGGTCTATAAGTACAACAAGTAAAATATTACCCAAAACAATTTTAAAATAATGTGATATTAATGAAATTTGTTATAAATGTTTCAATTGGCATGTTTACCAAGAATCAAAAGAGTCCCCAAAAATATCTGTGGTCCAAGGGTGTTTTTTTGAGGGCGAGATGTTAGTGCGTCATTCTTACGATAACATCTATGAATAAGTTTTGACACTGATGAAAGCTAAAAACATTAAAAATGTGTCATGGTGTCCAAGTATCAAAACAGTCCATTAAAATAACTTGATCCAAAGAGTTTTTTTTAGAGAGTTTATGTTTGACCTGCATGTGTCGTATGATTAGATTGTATTATAAAAAATGTTCAGCTTGAAAAACTTCCGCTTCCCCCTCTTCACCTTTTTAACTGCGACTATACAAAAAGCCAATGCGGGGATTTTGGGGGACTTTGGATATGTTGTTGAGGATAAAATTCTGTGTCGATACCAGCAGTTAAATTTCATTGATTAATTTGTTCCCGGTCAGATCCTATCTTTCTTAGACTATTAATGTTTTATGTTTAATTTAAATAACTTTTCTTAAAGCTACATTGATCGCGAAAATATAAAAAATTAAAAAAGCATTACCTTTTGACTCACTATTTACCATGGGTGTACACAGTGAATCAATTCATGGTACACAATAAATCAGGGATAAGAAATCGATTTTTCCATTTTAAACATTTGTATTTTTTAATGTTATGAATTTTAATTAATAGGCTATTGAATAGACCTTTTAGTAAGGAACAATCGCGTTCACGGGTTTTTATTACTTAATATGTTAGTGTGGAAATTAAGCTTACCTAAAACACAAAATTCGCTTAAATTCATCCATGCGTTTCTGAGAGAATGGTCACACTGGTCATTTTTCAATATTGTCGGTATAACTCGAAAACTGAACCGAATTTGTGAATAAAACTGAAGAAAGTTTTTTGTAGGAAATTAGATATTATAAAGAAAAACGGCATGAGTTTAAAAAGTGCCATTGCAAAACACAGTTTTTTTTTAAACTCATCAAGAAAAGTGGAACATTTTGTTTTAAAACATAAAATAAGTTATAAAAATGTACTTACTTTATTGCGAAAACTGGCCCAACACAAGTTAGTTCTTTTTTCGCTGAAATTTAACGATAAATCTTTGGCACACCACGAATTATGCCACTTTTTCACATAAAAAACACTTCCGTTCACCTCAAACAAATGGCTAAATTATGTCATTGTTCATCATAAACAAACAATGATTTGATTTGACCAAAGTCCATCTAGTGGGATTCCGAAGTGCTGCAGTAATGGCAGTTTGACAGAAAGATAGAGAATTTCTTTTTTGTGGATTGGCATCATTAACTCAAAAATCGTGTTTTTTGAGTTATGCCGGTTTTCTTAAACAGCGACGATATGTTCAATTAAAATTTTTGTTATTGGACCAAAAATAGTGGTAGCTTGCATAAACCATTTTTTTGCATTTCTTTCTTTCGAGCTAACCGCGTTACCGAACTGAATGAATTTGTATTATAAGTAAGTTTACATACAAAAATTTTAATTTAAAAAAAATTTTAAATTAAAAAAAAAAAATTATTTAGTTTATTATTTTATTTAATATTTTAAGAAGGCATCCATGATTTATTTTCAAACTTTGGTTTTATTATCAAAAGTAAATATTTTAAAACATGATGTATCAAGAACCCTTATAATTTATAACGGAATAAAATAGCTTTTTTTATACTAAGGCCTTCCTTCCTTACCGATTTTAAGATATGAATGGTATTATCAGATATAAGAAATATGTTGAGCTTATGCTAAGGAAAATAATTTTTTGAGGTTACAAAATTTTAAAAATATTTTAAAAAAAGTTCTTGATACATCATATTTTAAAATATTTATTTTTGAGAATAAAAACCAAAGTTTGAAAAATAAATCATGGATGCCTTCTTAAAATATTATAATTTAATTCTTTAATAATTTTTTTTTTTTTTAATTTAAAAATTTTTAATTTAATTTTTTAATAATTTTTTTTTTTTAATTTAAAAATTTTTTTAAATCAAATTGTTTGTATGCAATATTACTTAGGTTGATTGAAAACTTACTTATAATAAAAATTCATTCAGTTCGGTAACGCGGTTAGCTCGAAAGAAGGAAATGCAAAAAATGGTTCTATGCAAGCTACCACTATTTTTGGTCCAAAAACAAAAATTTCAATTGAACATATAAAACATACCTTAAAAACAGAAAGTACTAAGTTTTATAGAAATCGATCCATCCGTTCAGTCTGTAGGCCTAGGTGTTACAAATTGACAGATGGACAGATAAAACTGCGGGACATACTATTTTCGAATTCTCTATTATCGGAATGACATATTTGATCAAAATCTCTACTTAAAACTATTTCACGAATGGGAAACTTGCCATATAGTACTAATGAATTGCAAGTCAAAAAGATGCTTACGAGCAAAAACTACAAAAAAAATATAAGAAAAGGTTATTTTTAATAGGATATATTTTCGCCAACTTGCATCCAAAAAATTTTTTTGATCTGTCATATTAAAGGCTTTAGCATCTACTTTGTTTCATTTTGATATATCTTGCGCAGACCTTTGCTCCAAAAAAAATTATGAGCAGTTTAGTAAAAAAATTCAAATCAGTGATTTGTCGATTTTTTTTAGGTCAGGTGTAGACAAATTATTTAGACAATAAGTTTAATTAACGAATTCGGCTCAGTTTTCGAGTTATACCGACAATATTGAAAAATGACCAGTGTGACCATTCTCTTAAAAACGCATGGATGAATTTAAGCGAATTTTGTGTTTTAGGTAAGCTTAAGTTCCACACTAACATATTCAGTAATAAAAACCCGTGAACGCAATCGTTCCTTTCTTCCCTTAAAATTCCGGTCTATTCAATAGCCTGTAATCAATCAATTAATTTTTCTTTAATAAAAAACAACAAACAAATAGGAACAAAAATTATTTTATATTTTTGTTTTAAGTTACTTGTTGATACAAAATTTCTTTTTTCTTTCCATATAGTAAAAAAACAACATTATTAAAGAACTAATAAATAAAATAAATTAGAAAACTTAAAAATAAAAAAATCACATTTCATAAAAAAAAAGTCCTTGATTCACTGTGTACCACTTCCAATTATTGAAAGTAGTAGTGTGTACCATGTTGTCGTTAAAAAAAAAAAAAAAAACATTAATATTTTATAAACTATTTCACCAAGGTAAACAAAAATTATTAAGCCTTTGCAATCAGAAAAACAAATATTAAATTCAAATTAAGTTACAACACACACGTTTTTAAACAAGGTCGAAAACAAAATAGAAATAAATAATAAATTTCCGATGCCGTAAACACAAACACACGAGAGCAACCAACTTCGAAAACAGGATCGCGCAGGAGTATAGTTGGAGAAGAATTTTAAAATAAAAAGTGGCACAGTAAGAGGAAATGATTCACTGTGTAGCGTGCTCCACTGTTGATACCTTTACCCTATAGCTTAGGATACCTAAACAATGCCGGATTTTTATAAGTGGATTATCTAATGAAAGCTTAGACTGCCCTCTTTGCAAAACCAGTGGTTGAACAGACTTTCGTTGGCTGTTGCGGCGAATCCGACCACTTTTGTGAAATTGCTATTTTCTTAAGCTTTGGATTTAAAATGCATTTAAGTGGTAAAGGCTATTTTCTAGGCTATATGAAATAGTTTTGCATAGTTGTCCACGTGTTAAACGCAAAGGATACAAAAATAGCAGTTATTACAAAAGTGATCGGACTCGCCGCAACAGCAAACAAAAGTCTGTCCGACCACTAGTTTTGTAAAGAGGGCAGTCTAAGATTTCATTTGATACCCCATTTATAAAAATCCGTAATGGTTTAGGTATCCTAAGCAAAAAATGCTACTGAAAAAGTGCGCTTTCTACCACTTTCTACTATTGCCACTGAAAAATCTTATTGTCCGACCAGCGGTTTTGTTAATGTTAAGACTGTAGCTATGAGTTGGCATCATTCTGTTCCGAAGCCGCGATGAGAAAGGTAAACCTACGGTCGCCTCCCGCACTATTAGCTCACCTAAAACGGGTAACTTGCGGACCTTAAACTTTTCTGTTTTTTCTAAAATTTCTCGAAAAATGCTTTAACGATTCTTATTGAACTTTATGCATTTACTGTTTGAAATGAATATAAGAAAAATACATTTTAGATTTTGAGAAAATGACCATAATTGTGGGTTGTTCGTAATTAGCCAATTTTGTTGCAACTTTGCACACATGCACTTCTAAGGAGTACAAGCAATCATGCTTATAGAGATTTTGGAATTCAAGATAGTGTTCTGGTCCCATAAATTAGAACATTTTTATTAAATTTAAGCTTATCGTTCCTTCAGAACGACTCTAATTTATAAAAAAAACAGCGATTGTAATTAAAAAATAAATATAGTCTTGCTCATCTTAGGTGCATGTTTGTATTCAACAGAAAACTAGTACCTCCCTTCTATTCTTGCAGAATAGTTAAGTTATCCATGCACATACAAATTGTCACTAGGCATTTACACATTTATATATTTATTTTAATTAAGAAGACAATTTTTCAACCATCAGTTAAGCTATCAGACGAATAAATAATATAGAAACAGGAACAAATGTTTACTCAAACTGAAGAATAAGTTCTATCTGAAATTTAACTGAATTTCGAAAAATTGGCTCTAAGTAGTAATGAAAGCGGTGGAAGTTATTTGTTTCAGTTTTTAAAATTAATAGGAGCGTTTTTTCAAAACTCAACAAATGCCAAAAATCCGAAAATGAGTTATGGGTATATAAATTTTTGTCTTTCATAGACGCACAAGATGGTAAAATAAAAAATTTTAAAATTTGAACAGAAAAAATTAAAAAGATATTTGAAATCTGAGCGTTTTTGCAAAACTCAACAAAAGCGTGTAAAATGTTATCACAACAAAAACATAAATGTTAAAAAAGGAGCCAAGTTCTTCTATATACAAAAACCTTTGCATAACAAGTCAGCCGTAAAAAGAAGTGAGATCTAAAAGTACGCCAAGTTCTAAGTTTATTAATGTTAAATATCAAATATTTTAAGTAGAGTTATATGGAAGAACCTTAAAATATATCAGAGAAATCTGTGTATCTGTATCTGAACTTGGCGTACTTTTAGATCTCACTACTTTTTACGGCTGACTTGTTACGCAAAGGTTTTTGTTTATAGAAGAACTTGGCTCCTTTTTTAACATTTATGTTTTTGTTGTGATTTCACTACTTTTTGCAAAGATTTTTTTTATCAGGAAAAGTGGGTGGATGAAACCCCCCTGCATAAAAAAATTCATGATCAACTTTTTCTTTGCATACCCACGCCTGAAAACTAACCACTTTACCAAATTTCATAATCCTGCACAAATCGGAAGTGCTATTAATATGTTTAATATTAATTCTGTGAAAATGGTTGGTTGCCACGCCCACTGAATGTAAAATCTCAAAGTATTAATTTCCCCTTTGCCTTCATGTCAAGTCCTATCGCTCTACCAAATTTCATCACTCTACGACAGTCAGAAGTTCTCTACATAGTTGATATCAATTCCGAGAATATGGGTGGGTGCCACGCCCCTGAGTGGATAATTTAAAATTTTCCAATATTTCCTTTGTACTGACCACATGATCTACCAGTTTACCAAATTTTATTATTCTGCAACAATCAAGTTATAATTAATAACAATTCTGAGAAAATGGGCGGATACCACGCCCCATGAATGTTAAATATCAAATTAAAAAGTTAAGCCTATGTTTGCAGTTCAAGTTCTACCGCTCTACCAAATTTCATCATTCTACGACAAACAGAAGTGCTCAATTTAATTGATATAAATTCTGCGAAAATGGGCGGATGCCACGCCCTCTCAATGCAAAATCTCAAATTTTAAAATTTTGCATTTGCTTGCACCTCAAGCCCTACCGTTTTGCCAAATTTGATCGTTCTATGACAATCAGAAGAGGTCCTCATAATTGATATAAATTCTTATTCAAATGGCTGGTTGCCTGAATGTAAAATCTCAAATTATAAAATTTTCCCTTTGCCAGCACTTTAAGCCCTACCGTTGTACCAAATTTCATTGTTCCACGATAGTCAGAAGTGCTCCAAATAATTTATATCAATTCTATAAAAATGGGCGGATACCACGCCCCCTGAATGAAAAATCTCAAATTTTAAAATTTTTTCTTTGCCTCCAGTTTAAGCATTACCGCCTTACCGAATTTGATCAATCTACGACAGTAAGAAGTGCTCTAAGTAATTTATATCAATTGTATAAAAATTGGCGGGTACCACGCCCCCTGAATGGAAAATCTTAAATTTTCGATTTTTTCTTTGTATGCACCACAAGGCCTACCGCTGAGCGCAATTGCAAAATTCTACGATTTCGGGAAGTGCTCTATAATTTTGATGATCAATCAGTCAGTTACGGTTTTTGCAAATTTTGCAGTCTTATATATTGGGAACCACTGATGCTAAAGAATTGAAATTGGGTGGGTTGACTTTACCTGGTGAGCTAAGCAAATGCCGTGAGTTAGAAGTTTCTGGCTTTATTGGCACTAAAGTTAAAGGGGGGTCGAAAATCGCCTGAGTTTGATCATGTAAAAAGGGTGTAGTGCCAGAACTTGGCTGGGCACTACTGTGCCCTTTGATTTGTTTTTTGTCATCCCTGATGATGCTAGGGAGTTTTACAATACTATCTTATCATCCAACGCAAATGACTCCATGTAAGATACAGAAAAATACTACCAAGATTGACAATCTTTTTACGTTTAAATTATTTTTAGTTTTCATTATTTTTTCATTTTTCATACTTATTTATGTTTTTTTATTCATTTAAAAACTAGTTCTACTGTAAATAATTTTTTTTTTGTCAACAAATAGCTTTTATTTCGATTTTTGAATTTATTCGTTTTATTAGAAAAATAAAAAAGTTTTTTGAAAGATTTATGGGTTCAAAATTTAGGTTGTTGCTTCATACCACTTAAAACTAAAATTTACCTGTCGATTAAAGGTGCAGTAAGGAAGAGTTCTGCATTTATACTTTTTCAATATTCTTTTCCTTATTTAAAAAAGGCATAAAAAACCTTCTCCTGAAAAATTAGCAAAATGGACTTGTTGAGTTTTGCTAAAACGCTCCTCAATTATAGTACAATTGCTTACTCTCAATTTTATATTTTCAATTTCAGTTTCGTAATCAACGCATATCAATAAGTCGCACTCAAGAAGATAATCCATTTTAGTTACTTTTATTAAAACATCTCGTAGTTTTATTCTCTATAAAAGGGACGATATAAAGTGGTACACTAGGGCGTATACGCACTTTTCTGATTTTATTTTAGTTTTTAACAAATTATGCTAAATCTAAGCGGATGGTTTTATATATTAATTTTGAAATGGAATGTGAATTTAAATAAAACTTAATATTACTCAGAAATCACTCAGCTAGGTTTCAACTTTTTATTTGTATTGTTAAACAAACAACTTCCCAGCTTTTATGTAAGGGTGGTTTGTGGAAGGAGTGACAAAAAGATATAGCGTGTAAGTTGGCTCATAAAAATAAAAAGTCGTATAGGAATGGGAGTCTATCCCCCCCCCCCCCACTTAAGACAGGAGTGAGTGTTACCGTTGTTTTGTTATGATGGACGAAGCAGAAGATTGCTGCATTTTCTTTTTTCTTTTAGAGTTGCAGATCTCGAAAAGTATCAATAGCCGTGTTTTTTGAGAGAGTGACTAGCAATTCAGTCAAAGTTTTAAACGGAAAACACAAACAAAATTCTCTATAGTAATTTGTTTTGTTATTGTTTTGCGTGTAAACATTTTGCTGAATTGCTAGTCACTCTCTCAAGAAACACGGATAATGATATTGGAAAATTATAAATAATTTTCCAGGGCCGGTCCGTAACTTTTTTAATATTTTATCCGATTATATTTTTTAAATTATATTTTACACTTTTAAAATTAATTTTTTTTTTAGACGTGCGATAAAAAAAAAAAATGGTACTGTGTAGAGTATACCTTACTCTAGAGGCAATGTTACTTTGTTTTTTTTTTTTTATTAAGCGTTTTTAACAATAAAATTTAAAAAAAGAAAAAACTTTAGACCCTTATAACTTCGGATCAACGAATGGTTTGTAAAAAAAAACGTTCATGGAAAAATTTAATTTTCCAAACTCTAGAGGCGATGTTTTCTTATATTTTTTTTAAATTCATGTTCTTAAGCCATTTTGGAGAGGGAGTCAGTTCCCCCGCGTTTGGCGGAAGGGGTAATTTTCTAAAAAAAATTTACTCAAAACAGAACAAAAATTATAAGAAAACAACGACAACATTTATAATTCGCTGATAAAGCTTTTTGCAAAGCCAGAAATCACATCTTTTATTACTTTTCAAAATAAATTTGTTTTAATGAACAGTTTTTGAAAAATTAAATCTCAAACTCAAAATTTTGAAAAAACAGATTTAAAAATTTAGATTTATATGGTAGTATTTACCCCCAGGTATAACATACTCAAAGTCCACAGCCCAAGGCTTCAATCTTTAGGCAGGTGGGGGGAAATGGTCCTCTTTTGCAGTTTTACATAGATTCTAGCAAGGCACTAGCATGAATTAGCAAAGACTAGAACACGGGCCTTGGCGATTATGAACCCTTTTGTCTTATCAGGCAAAACAAGAAAAAAAAGCTGGATTATGTGGGACTTGATCCCGCGACCTTCTGTTTGTCAGTCTAATGTGCTACCCACTGGGCTAACTCCCTATACAGACATTCAATGTCGTAAGTGAATAAGTTTCATTCCATATTGCATAACAAATGTATACATAATAGAACCGGACATTTTTAGGTAGAACAACTAAACTAACAACTCGCAACCATTCCTGTGTGCGCTTGTCGACAAGAATGGAAGGGACCTACAATTTTATGCCGAATCCGAGCGGCAAGACGAGAAGCACTTATTCGTGACAAGTGATACTCTTTGAGGATTTGTCAATTCCTCGCAAGAGACAGTAGTCCTGAAAAAATCACCCTGTATAATGTGCTAGTTATAGTGATACCTTAAAGTTTTAGCACAGTAATCGTGAAATAAAATTCCACCAAAATTGAGACCTAGTCCCAACAAGAAAAACAACTAAAATCTGCGTTTGCAACAACTGCTCATCGGCCTAACGCCTACACTTTTTATTTAAATAAAAAAAACAGTTCTTTTCAAATAAAGACAGTTCTTCCCAAATTTGAATGGTTTTAATGATGACCACCTCAATATTAAGCTCTAAATTAAATTTTACTATTTTCCATTTGGAACTTTTAATTCAAGAAATTCCTAACACAAAAATATTTACATATGAATGTGTTTTATAATACAAATCCTATATACTACTGAAATACATCAGCCAAGTAGAAGACTTAGCATTATTTGCTGATGTATTTCAGTAGTTTATAGAATTTGTATTATAAAACACACTCATATGTAAACAATGCCAGGCCACGGGTAACAAAATGTCCAACAATTCTTGATTAGAAATTCTAATTGGGTTGGATATAGTTCACAATTGATTTTCGCAGTAAAATTGATGTAAGCTGGACTGAACTTAATAAAAATTGCGTCTTGACAAGGCCCTCACTGTCAACTGAAGAGTCCAAGTGAGAACGCCGGGACGAAACGCCAATTTTTATGGACTAAAGGCCGTTAAAGGCTATATTGAATCACCAAAATCTTTATGTAAAATTTCGGCTAAGGGTACTCAAAAGATTAAAAATCAAGCAGACCTTCTAGTTTTTTTTTTGTTTTTAATCATCGAGGGTCTTTCAGTCTCTAAATATCCATGTTCTTGTCTAGTTAAACAATACCGATTTGAAGATTCAAGGGTACAATTTTCTTCAAAATTTGTTTTAACTGAATGCTCCACTGCTTCGTTATAACTTATAACACAAGCTAAGTAGACTATATACATACCTTTACACCTAAATATAATGACAATTTCCACTCAAAATAATTTTCTTTAAGCTCTTTAAAATGATTTGATTTTGTTGAGCTTGTGTAATAATTACGAGCATAATGTTTACAAACAAAAAAAAAACTTATTACGATCTTAAACTGTCCATTAAATTTGGAAGGCATGACAATTGATTTCACACTCATTTTTAGTTTTCTTTTCTTGTCATAGTAAGGTTACATTTTCTTTAGTTTAAGTAATATTTTTCTTTCCAAAAAGAATCACTCATCCATCATTAAATAATAAAAAATATAAAACAGCAAATTTAATCATTTTCATTTTTAGGTACGCCAATGTTATACCTTTGCCTGAGACAAGGGTTATACTTCAGCAACAGAACGATGACGAGAAGAGCGAATATATTAACGCCAACTATGTCAGGGTAAGTAGTATCATCCGTTCAAAAGATACATCATACAATATTATTATTTTTATTCCATCTGATTTGCACTTTAGTCACGGAAGCATAAAGCATAATTTATATGATAGAAAGCAATTACTATCTTCATTATAACTCGTAGACAAACAAAAGTTTAGTACCTATTCTATTATTTTCTTTTCTTATACTACAAAATATGTGTAGGCTTTGATAATCAGGGGCGGACTAAGGCTCATAAGGCCTTCCGGAAAATTTAGAAAAAGAACCACAAATAATATATTGATAGGCTAATTTCATACAAAAAATCAATTATTTTGTTTTAATGAACCGCTCTCATAATCCAAACAAAAATCACTTTGCCATTAGACACAGACGTAAGCTTTGAAGTTTCAGGGTGTTCCTGGGGCATTGTTTTCTGAAAGCTATTTGTATAACTCGGATCGGTTTGGAAAACGCATTTCAACCAATGTCTTGAGAACGCCTTCTATACATATTGTCAACAAAATTATTAAATACAATGGAAATAACTAAAGTATAACAATGTAGACGTGTTTCAATCAAACCACAGTGATTGACGTGTCGGTCAATCCGCTTTTTCACTGAAGTGCTTTATGGCAGACAACGTTTTTTTTCGTTCCATACTCGGCCGGGTATACGTAGGATGTTTACAATTAATCATGTAAGAAACATGAGAATTCAAGATTAATGCCACAAACATGCAGCAATAATTGTCCTTGCGACTTATTAATTCTCATAGCGAAAGCAAACAGGAAACTGAAAACGCTTAAATACGGATGGAAAATCGCTTGGAATAAGCGGAATTTTCGTGTCAAAATCATAGCTTGGATGAAAAAATTCCGTGAGATAGTTTGTGGCTTCGTTTTCATCCATCAATGAGTCGATGGATTTGTATGAATATAACTATTCGGCGATTCGATTATGTATGACGAAATTCAAATGATCGACACCCTTGTTTTTCGCAGCCGAAATAAATTGTGAATTCAGCCAATTATGGTCAACATAATACTAAGCGATATTCGGGAAAACATAACTGTTGTAGCCAAAAATTCGGTGGAAATTTAATCAGGCCGGTGAATAAGTCGACTTGAATCTTTCCCATCGCCAAAAATTGCCTGCAATTTGAAATTAACTGCAATATCTTATAATATCTCCGTAAAGCCAACGCCTTCAGGCAAGTGTTCCATTCATCTAGCGGAGTTGATCTTGAGCTGACAGGCAGCGTATGAAGCATAATCATTGCGTCACCGAAACGTCTTTTATCATTTCGTATATCTTTCAACGTGATGCGATTCAGGGATCTCAATGAGCGCTTCTAAGCCATTCTGAATTCGTCCTAGTTGGTAATGTTATATTGCTGCAATACTTTTACCATCGCAGATTTCTTTGATATGTTGCATGTGGGTTCTGCATCCACTTGCAGATTGTATGGCAATTTCAATGCAGAATGATTCGACCGCCTTCTAACAACGTAGTCTCAATCGCCTAAGAAGCGAGTACCAAAGCAATCTCAGATCTCGTACGAATCGTTGCCAAAACCATTGAAATAAGAATTTGTCTTCCAATCCCACTGGACGGATCAAGGAACAAAATGCAACCATTTCCGTTATTGACTGCTTGCATCAATTCATAGAACATGCGACTCAATCAAAATCCATTTCATTGAATTTTTGAACAACAACTTAAAGGCGCTACCACCAATTGTTTGGCTGGAGATATAGCTATTTCGTGCTTTGCCAATTTTGCACTCATCAGTCTCCTTTTTGTGGTGCTGAGCACTACGCACTCCACCGCTTTAGACCACTGACGTCACAGGTCGAGATGTGTTATGTGTTTATCAAATGCATGTGGAGCATCAGCATTTTTATAAGCGCTTTTAAGTATGCTGTCTTGTTCCGCTTCCATTTTTCTCCATACCTTATTTCGATAGACTACAATTCGCAGTACGTATCAATCCATTTCTCATTCCGATTCCCGATTAAATGCGCAGAAATGTTCAAAAATCGTATCTTCCGTATCCTTTCTCCACAGTGTCCTCCATTGTTCCAATACAAATCCATCAAACCCAATATCCTGAAAATTGAAAGATCCATTCTCGAGTTATCCTTCGCAGATGTGATCGCCAAAGTTGACCAAAAAATGTTTACTGAAAATCTCTCCCGAGCAGCTACTTCAACATCCAGAAATATCTACAGACACTTAAATCATGAACTCGTATCAGATGCCAAATATTTTCGAAGAGATTTCCCAGCTGAAGTTTTCAGTACAATTTTTAGAGCTAGAGTTGAAATCTTAAACTTAAATTTTATACCACATAGAAATGATCTTCCGAACCTTTGTGGTCTATGTAACAGAAGAAATATAGAAGATATTTATCACTTCATCGCTGTTTGTCCCATTTTACAGGAAATCCGTCGATTATATTTCCAAGAAAGTTTTATTTCGTTAGAACGGTGTTATGAAATTTTAAATGGATCATTTGGATGGCTCAGCCTTTATAGATATTGTCAACACGCTCTTTCATACCGTAATAGTTTTTTGCTATAAGATCGCTCTAGATTGCAGTTTGAACTCATCTTAATGTGGCATTTGTATGTATATAAATATATTAATGCTTTTCTAAATTTTGTAATGAGGTTCTTTTAAAATTTATTCAAATTAATAACTTTTCTTTTTATATATCATTTATAATATCTTTAACACTTTTTCTTTATATTATTTCTTTATATCAAATGAAATGTCATATCAGGCAGACGGCAGGATTGCCATGTCCTTATTCTTAAGAAAATACTTTTGTTAACATTTATTTTGATGAATAAAAAAAATAAAATAAATAAATCGGGTGGCACAACGGCTCATGAAGAACCAGGGCCTAGTGACTAACAACTCGCAACCATTCCTGTGTGCGCCTTTCGACAGGAATAGTAGTGATCTACAATTTTATGCCGAATCCGAACGTCTAGACGAGAAGCACTTATTCGTGACAAGTGATACTCTTGGAGGATTTGTCAATTCCTCGCAAGAGGCAGTAGACCTGAAAAAAAACTTTTTAATTTTTTAGGTGGACGAGGCTGGGAAGCGATCCCAGACCTTCAGAGTAACAGTCGAACGCACTAACCATTACGCTACGGGCTACTACTTTTTTTGATGAAATAAAGAATTTATCTATCTATCTATCTATCCTTCTAAAAAACGAAATTTGCACCTTCAGCGCCACCTGCTGAGAATTTTTCTACGTTTTTTCTTTATTAGTAATTAGAAATAAACCTTCAGAAGAAAGTATCCAATTTGGTGCAGTCGTTTTCAAGTTTTAAGCATCCGCAATAAACACGATCAATTTTTATATTATAGATTTAACTGTTTTTCTAGGAACACCAAACTTTTTATTATTTAAGAATTTCTTAAAACTGAATTTTGAACAGCACCCTTATGAAAACTGAACTTTGTTAAGTAACACTTAACCATTATTTATCTGCCCTTGATTTCGTCCCAAACAAAATGAACAAATCAATAAGGCTTCCATTTTCTGATGCTACCATCTTGAATTTTAGAAACCTAGCTGAGAAATGGCAATGTGTTATCTCAAAATAGTTGATCTGTATAAAAATTCAAAAAAAAAACTCTCTAAAGCATCGAAATTGGTTGGTTGAAGTTGATGTTTGGGATACTAGCTTTGAATTAGGAGTCATGTTACAGTTGGGAATTTTGTGAGAAGTCGGAAGTTCTGGATATTGATCTACAGATTGTTTAGGTCCGGGTGTCTCTTTTTAATTATTTTCATTGATTGGGACACATAAATCCTTTTCTTGGCATCTTTTATTAAGATATGTGCAACAAATCTAGATACATGTTTTTATTTTTAAATAATATTTTGTTTAATTTTTGCGGCCCGAACAAAACTTTTTTTTTAAAAGTGGTCCTAGCCTTTTGTAGAGAGAGTGGGATCAAACAATGGTTCTTTTTAAACTATGTAAATCATTTGTGGGTGGCTTCCTTAGGTCCTAATAATTCAATATTCATTCTAGAGCCTCCAATCAAGCTGTAGGGGCCTCCAACAGAGTTGTATGGCCTCCCAACAGATCTATAGAGGCTCCCCACAGAGCTCTAGGCTCTTCAAGAAGCGTTTAGGGGGGGGGGCGCAACTGAGCTAAGCCTTAAGATTCCTTTGGGACCACGAAAGCTCTATATTTACTTTGCGAACCCTCAAAAGACTTGTTTTATTAGAAACTTTTTCCCTAAAGAACAAAAAGTTGTACAAAGGCGTTTACGTACTTTTTCCCACACATCTGGGGCCCATCAGGGGTAAAATCCCGGTCCGGCAATGTTGCTAAAAAAAAACTCCAACATTTCATATTAGGAATATTTTTTTAAGTTATCCATCGAAACTACCCAAGAAGAACTAATGTTATGTTGGTTGTTGTGTTGTTTAGAAAGATGCGATATCTTGGTTTAAATTAGTCATGATATGTATGTATGTATGTATTTAAAATGACGTAAGAATTTTAATAATTGTTCTGGATCTTAAAATTTAGTTTGATGATCTTGTGCTTTTTTCTTGTACAATTATTGCAATATTACAATATTTTTCGAACTCAATGTTCCCTATTGAGCTTGATTACTTTAAAATCAAAATAATGCGAGTAGGTTATAGATAAATATTTTATTCTGTATCTTTTATTCCTGTTCTATACAAAAATTGATTGATGACTTATTTTTAAGTACAAGTACATACGTCTTCGATTAAAACAAAATTAAATAATATATGAATTGAATATATTAACCTTGTGTGGGACTTGGAGTTAATTATAATTATTCAATGCTCACATAAACATTTTCCTGATGACGGCTGAGGCTGACTGACGCGTGTGAGAATATGTGAATTATTTTTATGAACACACTCTCGCGCGCCGCCCGCTTATTTATGGGGAAAGTTGAAAACTGAATTATTTTAATCGCTATACTTTTACATATGCCTACTTTACTTTTAAGTCAAAAGCGCAATATCGCCAGGGACTTGGTTGGTAGGTGATTGTTGAATTCCAGATAAGATTAGTTCACGTGTGCATGAATTTTGTTTTGTGATGAAGTTTTTTTTTGTTTTTTTTTTTTTTGTTTTGTTTTATCTTTTTGCACAAAATGTGAGTGATGATGACTCAGGGGTTTCACTGCTTTATGTTGTTAGCTTTTAGCTAGGTAATATAAAGCACAACTTGGACGAAGAAACTTGCTCTTTTTAATTGTTTTCTAGGAAACAAATCAGAATCTTTTGCTTTTAATTACTTTTTTTTAAAGAGGTTTGTAGAAACAGATTATTTTATTTCCAAATTTGCTAGAGTATTGTGAAAAAAGAATTCTAGTTGCATGAGAAAGATTAGACACTATAGAGTGGTGATATGTCAACAAAATACCAAATGTTTTTTTGATGTGTAAACATCTAAGTCACGGATACAGCATTACATATCCGTTCCGCACCATTTTGTTTTCCGAACAATTTTGACTCATGGTAGCCAATGGTTCGTGCATTTAATAGAGTAAATTGAGGTAATGTGGTATAGGCAGTTTTTTCGAAAACCAAGTTTAGTGTGCCTTGTTTACACATCCTCCCCTTGAGTCCCGGCACTCACACATTTTTTTTGTAAGCGCATCATACCTATTCATCCAAAAAGGGTATTCATGATGTGATGTTACAGCGTTACCACAATATTACAAGTGCAACAAAAGTGTTACACTATTTTAACATTTTAATTTTTTGTTACAATGTTACTTTTCGTTCATTATTGTTACACTTTTTTCCATAAAATATTATAGTTTACATTTTCTGTTTTACACTTATGTTCAAATATAACTTGCAACTTGAAACTACGTTTATATTTCTAGTGTTGAAGTGACTTTGAATTACGCTTCCACAAATTTGTACCTGCTTTGAGTTGACATTGGCTTGGCTGAACGCGATCACACTGGCCGAGTGCAATTGAGCTGAAAGCTCAAACTCGATCCCTCAAATACTGCATAATAAACACTATACAAGAAATGTGTGCGTTAGTTGTAAGCAAACTCTGGTGTTTCACTTAAAAATAAATAGTTTAGTTTAAAAGCTATCCTCCATCGGTATTAGTTTTCCTACTTAGTTAAGTCTAGTCTTGTTAAAAACTAGACCTTAGACGGTTATCTTGTTTGACAGGAGTGGTATATTATGGTCTGTTCCTTTACTTTGAGTTTCTGTGATTTTCTGTGATTTTTAGTCCGAAGTCCTGTCAAGTTTATATAAAAAAAAAAATGGAATTGACAGAACTTGGGACCAAAATGCACAGAAAATCACAGAAATTCAGAGTAAAAGAACACCCATTTGGTCTCAAATATAACTTTTGTGTCATTTTTGTATGAAAAAAAAAAACTACAAAAATAAGATTTCAGACTGAGATTAGACTTTTTTGCATTTAATGTACCAGCAGCCAGTGTAGGTGTTTACAATTTTGTATATAAAAATATGTTTTTTTTTTTTCAAGAAATTTCACTTAAGTTAAGGTGAAGACAAATGATTCTGCTGCCAAATTTTGACAACTACTGCAAGAAAACAAAAAAAAAAAAATATTTATTCAATTTTTTTTAATATGTTACAATTTGTCTGCTTTTGTTAGGTTTTTTTTTTTTCTAAAAATTTGTGACACTTTCGTGAAGGCAACGCTGACCACCAAACATATCAAATGTCACACTTAGAAAAGAGAAATAAAAATAATTAGAAAGAGTAAAAACAACTTGAAATACCCTGACAACGACAAAATGTCGACTATCAAAATGACGACAGTTAAAATCTCTCACTGGCTGATTTCGCATCGTCTTCAATCACCCGCTATGCTATTTTTTAGGCTGAACAGTGAACATGTGTCGACATTTTTTGTCGAGATTATGAAAGTCGATGATATAAAAGTCGGCCTTTCGTACCTATAATTTTGTTGGTAAAAAATATCGACAAGACTATATTTTGCTTGACTTTTTTCAACGGAGTCGACATTTTGTCAAGTCGAGATTGCATAATGTCGACATTTTTTTTAGTCAACCAAAAAATTGACGGCATTTTAAATTTCAAAAAAGATATTTTGACCCAGTCGACCTTTTTTTTTGTCGATCTTTCGTACCTAACCCATGTAAAAAAAATGCATATTTGGCTAAAGGAATTATTGAAAAAACGATAAACGAAAATGGTTAATTTTTTTTTTTATTTACTCATGTCTTCCCATTATATTTAGTCAAACAAAAGTTATGAAATGATCATTTTAGTAAAAATAAAATAAAAATCAGTAATTTTATTATTTTTTTAGGTTGGTTTTTGTTACATTTTTCTATTCATTTTTTTGTCAACTATGGTAGAAAATCTAATTTCCTACAAAAAGAGTTTTAAGGTAAATTCTCAAATTCGGCTTAGTTTACGAGTTATACCAAAAACATTGAAAAATAACCAGTGTGACCATTCTCTCAGAAATGCATGGATATAAAAACCCATGAACGCAGGCGCGAACGCAGGGGCGGTTTTGGGGGTTCAAACCCCCCGAAATGTATGAATTTAACTTCCTCGCCATACAATTTCACTCTTAATTTTGAGTTTTCAGTTTAAACCCATCCCCCCCCCCCCCCCAAATTTTTTCCTGCGTTCGCGCCTCCGTGAACGCAATTGTTCCTTACTAAATGGTATATTTACTAGCCATTTGCCTTTTTTAAAATTGTGAAATAAGGTATAGGTACCTTCTAAATTGACTTAACTTTTTATTGCTTTATTAATTCTTTATCCAACACTGCAAACCAGAAAATATCTTTGTCTTTTCAGAAAATTGAAAATCACGAATACAGCCTTTTTAAATTCCCCCCTCTCGTCTTAAAGAGGGGAATAGACTCCCCTTTCATAGTATTCTACAACAAAAAAGAATCCCTTATTAATTCGTGCCCTGAATTCAAAATAGGTTATTTTTTTGTGAAAAACAATTTTCCCCAAGGGCAATTTAAAATAACATTAAAAAGCGCTCCACACTATATCATACTTTTTATATGATATTTCCATAAATCATCTGAGAAACGCCTACTATTATCACCATACTCGTAAGTACTTAAATTGATGAATGATAGAAAACAGTTGCTTGTTTTCAATTGCCATTATTGTGTTTATATGTGTATGTATGAGTATACAATACAAATTGTATACGACAAACGTTTGGACTTTGATAATATGTTTTAATATCATTCTTGATATTTTCCAAATCTACTAACGGTTTTTGTTTCACAAGCTCCAATGATTTGTCATCGCACATGGCGTTTTTTTTTATTATGTCCATAAATTAATTTATTGCATACCTATTTCCTAATACATGTAGGTGTACAGTTTAAAGATTAGAATGAAATTTCATACACAGTTTAGTATACCTTTACTGATTTTGTGTTTTTTTTTAACTTCTTGAGTCTTGTGTTTAATAAAAATCTAGTTAAATAGCATAATAAACGTTATTTTTTTAAAATTTAATCGTTACAATTTATTATTAGCCTTGAATATTGAAGTTTGGTTTGTATTGTAACAATACATTTTTGGTGAGAAGAAAAACCATGCAGTCGATTTTGTTTGGTTTTTAGTGTTTAATATTATGTATTATCGACTTTTGAACGACTAATAAAGTTTATCGCAGAATGCCAAACAAAAATAGTTCACATATTATTAATGTGTGTATTTGATAAAATTAAATGTAAGGTTTTTGTTGTATTTCGTAGTGGATTCCTTACCTTGAAAAAATCAATCTTTAATTAAAAATATATTCAAAATTGTCCTAGATCAAAAGCAAGTTGGTATACTATTCATTTATTTACAGGGTGAAACGCATAAGGAGTAGACAAAAATTGTAGGTCTGGGTCGAGACAATAACAACATTTTATGAGAAGGGTGATCTAATCCCCCCGTTAAAGTGGGAGGATCGATTTTCAAAAACAATTCACGGAAACAACTTTATTAAAAAAGAAAATAATAGAATAGTTTAGGCTTAACAAGAAGGTATAACATGGCATTGTATAAGTGTTACTCTTGCTTTTTAAACATTTCTGTCGGTTTTAAGTATTTTTATAGAAAATTGTTACTGCCGTTTAAACGGTGGGGAATATTTTGTATTTTAGTATGGTCTTGACTCAATCTATACATGCGAATTACCCTGTACAACTTTCTCAATAAAACTGCTTTTTTAAGCCTGGTAGGTACTCACCTCTGTGTTAAATGAAAAATAAAAGCGGTTTGAAATTCACGTGAATAACCATAATAAATTCTCCACGTGAATTTTCAGTCCTTAGTATAAAAACTTTTAATACTCACTTTGAATGAAAAAAATAATTTGATTTATCTGATAGTTTGACGGAATCTTGAAATGCTTGAGAACACTATTTGTATGCCATAGTTTGGTTTTTGGCTTTTCGGTAACACTTAGGGGCTTATTGCGAGAGTCTATTCGACATAAGTCTATTCGACTTTTTGAATAGAATTGATTTTCGAAAATAGAATATTAAAAGCTCTCGACTAGAGCTTTAGGCTGAAATGTCCAATCTCCCCAAGAGTTTTAGAAAATAAATATAGTTTGACGAAAATTTGACGTTTTTTTGATGAAATAAATAGTTTTTCTTCAAGAAAATAATATTTCATACCGCGACTTATTGCAAAAATGAACTCCGGTTCCTTTGGAATTTAGACATTGGATGAAAATATGCAGACATACATTTGTATATTATTATGGTGTATACATATTTATGATAACGTGGTAGATTCGCAGACTCCTTTAAGGGTGCAGTGGTGATTTGTGCATCTTCACAATGCACTTTCTCTTTTAATAACCACTTGAAAAATGTTGAATGTAAAGCTCTTTTTGTACCAAATATGACATTGCAGCTTTTTGCAAACGGAAGGACATTGAGAAAATTGTTGGACATCCATATAAATATCAATAAATAGATCAGAATCAACTATTAAGACTTTTGAAAAAAAAGTGCATTCTATGATGCATTTTAAAAATGCATAATTTCTAAAGAATGTATAAGAATTATATAAAAATCTTTAAAAAAAATGTATTATGGTAGCAAATTTTATATTGCATCTTGAAGGAAGGACACCAAACATGGATGACGACATGAAAGTTCATATTGTACCAGAAGATATTCTTTTCCACTAAATTTCGATCAGAAATTTTTGATCGAAAAAAAAATTCTATTTAGTAGAAAAAAATTGTTTCTAATAGAAATTCGCAATACCGATGATAGACTATAAGTCTATTCGACTTTAAGTCTATTCTGAATAGACTCTCGCAATAAGCCCCTTATTATTTTAAAATAAACAATCATAGGATCTTAAATAATTCTGTAAGCTTTTTTATTCAATTATTACAACTTTTATTTTAATTTATTGACAAATGTCAAACTTTTCCACACTTCTATTATTTGTTCATAGAGGCCGTACGTTAGGAAATGAAAATTATGAAATTAGTTTTGTGCCGGTTCATATTTCGCTCCCACATTTTGGCTACTCACTTTCACTTTTAAGCCTAGTACTCACCTCTGAGTGAAATGAAAAACAAAAGCGGTTTGTACGTGAATTAGTACAGTCAACGAAGGAATTTTGCTTGCAAAAAATAAGGCCCTCTGGATTATTTTTTATATGGTAGGGGTAACCCACAGGTATAACATACCCAAAGTCCCCAGCCCAGTGCCGCGAGTTAATCTGAGGGGGGGGGGTGTTTAAAGGTACCCATCTTTAGATTTTCGTGAATATTGGCACAACCTAGCATGTTAGATGAAAAGTCTATACTATTTAATTAGAGACAATTAAATTGTCTATAAAATGATATATTCACATTTGTTCAAGTGTCAATAATAAAGGAGATGCGGAGGGTAGAAGAAGAAGCCAACAAATCTGAAAAACCTGTTATTATCTTAGATTGAAGGTTTTGTGACCAATTTACCCGGAAAAAACAAAAATAGGTAAATCCACATACATTCACTGTTATTTCATCATGACGTGAGGCTAAGAAAGGGGTTTTATCTGCCATTTTTTCTATGTGTCCGAAACTATACGAAAAAATTGATGTTTACTAAATTAGGCAAAATTTAATAAGCAAGAGTTGTTTTCATATGGCACCAAAAAATGATAACGTTTTTTTGTAAAGGAACACAAAACAAAATTTGTTGGCTATAGAGGGGGTCCTTTCTCCCCTCCTTTAGAGAGGATGGGCATTTTTTTTTAAATAATATTAAAAAACAACGGCAACACTTACAATACAAAAATGTACCTTTTTTGAAAGCCAGAACTCCGTTCTTTTATTTTATTTTCAAATCAAGTTATTGATGTCAATAGTTTTTGATTTTTGTTTTTGAGGTATTTAGGGTAGGGTAGGGAATTTAATTTTCTTTCACTTTGTCATATTGACTTTGCTTCTATTACGCTTAGTTTTCCAAATATTGAAGAAAAACTATAAAAGGGGACATTTAGTATGTTGTACCTAAGGGTCAGCTCTACCTCTCACACAGTATACCGTGGGTGGCTTGCTTCGCAGAAACACAACTGTCCCATACTACTATAAAAATAATAAAAATTATACCAAAAAAAAAAACATCAACAAAATAGGAGACTTAAAACCATTTAGTTTTCAATTATGAGTTATTAGGAGTAGTGAATAATAAAAGCCAATTCAGCATCTTATTTCCCCATTTAAAAAGAAAAATCAAAAACAAAATTTTTAATTTTTTTTTTAATAATTTTGAGTTTGAAAGTTATTTTTACAAAAACTATGGACATCAATAACTTGATTTGAAAATAAGATAAAAGAACGGAGTTTTGGCTTCCAAAAAAGATAAATTTTTGTATTGTAAGTGTTGCCGTTGATTTTTAATATTCACCCATATTCGCAAGTCGTATTTTGTCTCGTACTCGTACTTGAACTCGTATCGTATGAAAATCGTTATTCTTCAAGTCGTATACGTTGTATACGATAAACTTAAAAAAACAACGTATTGACACCTGGTAAGTTGTTTTCCACGCCACCTGCATCTCAAGCGCTTAAGGTTCAAAAGGCGATGGAATTATTTTCGATTTGACGTTCAATGTATTTCCCATAAGAGAAAACGAAAAAAGCGCCAGATGAAAATTAGTTTTACCAAATTATTTTATATCAATGGGTATCCATGTTATGATTGAAATAGAATCAAAAAATGTGTAAGCTTATAAATCAACCCGAAAATATATTAAAATAGATATCTAAAATGCTTTGCTTTGTAAATGAAAAATGTAAAGAAACCACAACCAGAAACAACAACAAAAGTACTCGATTAGAAAAAAAGAAAGGCAGAGGCGTAAAATAAAGTTATTTGAATAAAAATCTTTATGTGAAGCAATTGTTAAAAAAATATTTTTCAATTGTCTATTTACACATTTTTTTCTTGGTTTACAAAAGAGGCAAGGTATGAATGAAGGTCATGCTCGATCACTCTTAATTAGATCTATTTTTAAGAAGAGTTTAATTTAAAAGAGTGCTAACCTTTCTCTTAAATGGAGGATACAAATTTTTTGGGCCCGAAATTACGTTAAAAAATTATTCTTAGAAAGAAACTTAGGTGGTCGGATAAAACAAACGAACACAGGGAAATCAAATGATGCCCCTATAATGTGTATTAACTTTGTATTAACCTGCGCGTACCTAATACAAAAAAATAAAATGAAGATTTATATCACTTAAGTGCATTATAGGTGACTCCTTTTTATAATTTGGAAAACTAATTTTCGTTGGCTTATTACATTTACTTAAGTGATCGCTTTTGACTGTTATAATTCTATTTTTACGAACGCAAAAGTGAAAACTAATCGAAAAATAGCAAACCGCAATTATTGGTGCAACACATAATTTCCTGGTAATATCTTTTTTTCTTACGATTACTTAAGTGGACCTTTGACATTTCTACTTCTTTCTTTACTTATAATAAAAAGGAAAATTAATGTTTTATTTAAATCCATAAGAAACTCTAGCCTCCTAAACTTCTACCTGACTACGAACATGATATCGTTCTGACTGACGCCTTGCATCCATTTTGGAAAACAACAACAAAAAAGCACGTTTGTTTACATATTTCATCTGCAAAATAAAGCAAATTAGTAATAAGTTTCGATATATTTTACGTTTGATTTGCAAACTTGCATGTTTAATTATTCTAACGCAATTATAATACAAAAAACCGTTCATACAAAATTAATTTGTTAAAATAATGTTTCTACGAGCTGTTTTTGTTTTTCTCTTATGGGAAATGCATTGAACGTCAAATGGAAAAGAAATCTATCTCGTTTGTTAGTTTCACGCGCTGGCTGCTAGGTGCCGTGACTCCATGTGCCAATACCGTTGCCTGTCAAAATCATTGAAATGTCATGAAACAAATTATTTTAGTACGGGATTTGTTCAACGATTTTCTAAAAGTGTTTTATACCGCTTCATATTTGGTGGATATGCTATTTGTATCAATGCAAACAGGATTGCAAAAGCCTGGCAAGGATACCGCGGACCTTAGACCATCAAAATGCATTTTCGAAATGCAAAAAAAGGAGGAAAGAAATAAGTGTTTTATACAGCTCCAAATTTAAGCAATACCCTGTCGTATAAGACCATTAAAATGCACTGTAAAAATGCAATAACAAAATTGATATATGTTATTGTATTGTATGTATTTATTTTATTTGTATTGTATTTATTAGATATAACACATACCTGAACAAAACACATGCTTTTAATCTGAGAGTGACAACGTGGACCTAAGACCACTAAAATGCAATACAAAAATGATAGATGTAAAAGAGCCTTTTACCGCTCCAAAGCTCCTGTAAATAACACGGATACATAAAAGTATCAGTAAACGAAATTTGGAGCGGTATAAAGCTGTTTTGCATCTATCAGTTTTGTGTTGCATTTTAATATTGCATTTTAGTGTTCTTAGAGTCGCCCTATCACTGCCAGGTTGATTTAAATATATTTTCCACAGATAAGAGATCTTTTACATCATTAATTTTGTATGTGCATTTGAAAAGTGCATTGCAAGATGGATTGCAAGAATTCAGCCAATTTTTTTTTTGTTAGAAAATTGGCTGACAATATGGCAGATACAATTTGACGCTTACACGGTTAAAAGAAAATTGGTTAAATTTTCTTGCGAAAATCTGCGCCAATATAAGAAGATCTTCTAATCGTGTATAGGTACCTACTTGGCTTAAGAATAAAATATTTATTGCAAACTTTTTTACGAGAATGAAATAGATTTGTAAATTTCGCAGTATTCACTTTAGGTAGGATACACGAAAAGAACTGCAAAGAACTTTTAAAAAAGGTTTATTACCCAAACCCGCACCCGAATTTTTGTTTGTGGTACGCGTTTGAAAAACCAATGTCAATCTTAGTTGTAACTTGTTAAAAAAAATAACTCATCGCACTTTTATTTTTAAAAGGCAGTATTTTGTTAAAATTTTTAATTACCTTCGAAGTTAAAAAGTTCAATTAATTTCTTGACCGCGTGCTACCTTTTAGGCCAGGCGCATATTGAAGCGCGTTCGACGGGATTAACGTGACACTGCCTTAGCGTTAGGCTAGGCGCATATTGAGACGCGTCCGAAGAGTGTGACGTGACCTGACGAGTGTCGCACGACACTTGCCGGTCTCGCAAGGAAAACTGTGTTTCAATCACTTTTTCACGCGATTTTCGGAAAA
The DNA here is from genome assembly GCA_949320155.1 of Melangyna quadrimaculata. Lineage (NCBI taxonomy): Eukaryota > Metazoa > Arthropoda > Insecta > Diptera > Syrphidae > Melangyna > Melangyna quadrimaculata. The sequence goes on along the minus strand of OX439483.1, from coordinate 200,383,527 downwards.
CGCGCGTCAGGTCATGTCGTGCCGCTCTATCAATATGCGTCGTTCTATTGATTTATATTGTTTATAAACAAATGTCGCGTCGAACGCGCTTCAACAAGCGCCTAGTATAACGAATACAAAAAAAAAGTATTGAATTAAGACACGTAGATCATGTTCAATTTCCAATTAATTTTAAATGTCATCTGTTAATTTTTTGCGTTGTGTGGATAAGGAATAGGACGCATGAATAGATACACAAACACAACCCATATCAAATGAAGCGAAACGCAACCTTGATCATATTTAAATTAGATACTTTTTTTGTAAAGCTAATGGAAACAGGTCAGCATTTGATTTTTTTCATACTCATTAAAGCCCTGTCTATAAGACAACATTTTAAAGTAGAATTAAACTCGATATATTTTGTATTATTAAACTGTACTTAATGCTTACTAATTCGATCTATTTTTATTAATTTTCTTTTTTGTTTACTCTAGGGTCCAAAAGACACCACCAATTATTACATTGCATGCCAAGCTCCACTTGAAACTACAGTCAACGATTTTTGGCGAATGATATGGGAACAAAATTCTCGTGTCATTATCATGGCAACTGATCTCATTGAGAATGGCATTGATAAATGTGCTGAATATTTACCACCATCGGTGACACTTGACAATCACACCGTATTCGGTGATTATCAAGTAACCTTAAAGCATCGCGAAGTCAAAGAGAAATATGCTATATCAACGTTGATGCTAAAAAACACTACCAATGATGAGAGTCGAGAGATAACACACTATTGGTACCAGTGGCCTGAAACAGGTGTACCCACCGATGAGGCAGCTATAATTGCTATGCTTCTTGAGGCAAGAAGTTCCCTCAAAGCTTATACAATCGAACAAAGCGGCGACGGCGATGATAAAATTGAAAATTCATCAATTGAAGATAATTCCACGGCAAAGATTGAAATAAATGGAAATGTCGCTAGTTCGGAAAAGCCAAAATTACCTCCAAAGGACCAAGGGTATGTATCAATAATTAAATTATATAGGTACTCATGTCCATACCTTTGTGCATTATTACATGTAACAATCAGTTAGGTATATTTTAACACACAAAAAACCATCTCTCTTCTCACTAATGCCGTTTGTCATTCATGTCGATTACAGAATCCTCAAAATTTTATTCCCGGGGAGTTGATTCGATCGTCAACGACTTTGTTTCGTATTTGGAATATCAAAAGTTATATTAAATGTGGATGAGCTGAGTATTTAATACAGTCCTATTCTGCTATTCCCGTGAACCGTAGATTCGATTCACCCATCCACATTCCACATTCATTTTTCATTCAAATGAATAGCAGAATAGTAACTATAATCTAAAAAATTTCAAACTACGTTACTGACATTCCTGCAATTTCTTACAGCGGATTCTTTAATAGAAAAACTGAACAAAAAGGTCGAAAGTCATCCGCAGACCATCCATCGCATTCTGTAATCGGGGTGATTAATATTTTTTTGGAAAAGCAAAGCTTTCATATTGGAATAGCTGAGTTTCTTGAACTGTATCCATTGTAAATCAAGGTTTTCATGACAACCCTAAAGTCAAAAAAAAAAAAAACTGTGGTTTTCGGTTCTCAAAATAATTCTCAAGGTTCTTGCAGTCGTGTCCATGTGAATGGGACGGATTGGCCCATTACACAAATTGCAAGAACAAACGTTTCCATTTTGTATTTCTTTCTATTTATTTTAATTAAATTTGTGAACTCAGTTTCTATTTAAAAAATCTCCCATAACGCGAGTCAACAACAAAAAAAATCCTTCACAAATCATGTCAGTTTGACAGCGCATTAGTTACCTTAAGGCCTTCAGCACACGAACACGAAGCATCTCGTCATACACACGTTTAAGATTCGTCATGCAGTAACCATTGGCCGCGGTTGGATACGTAACCAAAGTATCTGGATTTGTTCGTGTTGTTGTAATGCCTAAGCAAAAACCAGCTGACGAGCCAAACAGCTGATGTCAAAAAGAAATCTAAAGCTATCCCAAAAAATTTCGGATTTGTTTAAATTATACTAACAGCTGACATCTCATCTGTTCATTTTCTTGGTTTTGTTTGGTTTGGTAACGTATCCGGTTTTGGTCGTTTGAAAACATATCAGATTCTAACGTATCTAACTACTCATGGTTTACATACAAATGCACACATTTTTGCAATTCATCTGACACTTAACCCAAAAGTTTCAATAACTACATGAGTTTGTACGCCTGGCGACCAACACTGCGGTACACCCGGCGATTTGCAGCTTCTGTGCTGCGACGAATAGGTGAAACTTACGCTTCGTGTGCGGTTGCCTATTGAAACTAACGTGCGCTACACACAAGATTCACATAAGTGTGATACGCGTCTATGACGAGACGCTTCGTGTGCAGAAGGCCTTACCCAAAACGTTTAAATAAGTATATGAATTTGTACGCCTGGCGAACAACACTGCTGTACGCCCGGCGATTTGCAGCTTTTGTGCTGCGACAAATAGCTGAAGCTTACATAAGTCTTGTGTGCGGTTACCTATTAAAACTAACGTGTGCTAGACACAAGATTCATAAAAGCGTTGTACGTGTCTAAGACGAGGTGCTTCGTGTGCAGAAGGCCTAAGTAAATCTGTCGCCAACTCTCCGTCTAGACCAAGAGCGAGCAAGGGATTAATTTTCCCCAGATGAAACATTGTTCGGTCGGTTAGGTCGTCATTTTTAGATTCTTAAATAAATCAAAACCTAATCAATCGAACCAGGTGTAAGATGCGCATTTTTGTATTTTACTACCATAAATATCTAAGCGTGAGCAAAGTTTAATCTTGAAAAGAGGTATGTAGATAAAACCATGACTGCCTCTCTCTCTCGCAAATAAAACATTCCTTCTAACAATTTCACCACCTTAATTTTCACCCCACCATCATTTTTCGTATGTTTTGTGTTTGTTCAAAAACCAATTAATTTATTATTTATCTATTTACTATAGCCCCCTTACGATTCACTGCTCTCCAGGTACGGGCCGAACTGGAACCATTCTAGCGTGCGATGTTGCCATGCGCTGCCTGGAAGAACCAAAACGTACCGTTGATATCCCCCAAATTGTCTATAGCGTACGACGAGGCCGAGCTAGTGCTGTCCAAACTAAGGAACAATACGAATTTATTTACAAAGTTACCCATATGTATGCAACGAAAATTTCAAACATAAACAATGATAATTAATTAAATTTAAAGTGCTCCCGAAGTTTATCTTCTGTATTTTGTATTATTATTTTTTTTTTATTTTATTTAAGCTTATTATTCACAAATAAATAAATACAAAAACATTAAGAAACAGAGCTTATAGGTTTGAAAAAAAAAAAAAAAAAAAAATTCCAAAAGAGCTACATTAAATAAATAATGGTATTCCTCTCTATTGTGATATAAATATATATACTTTAAATTTAAATATTATTATTTTGTTTCTTTTGTTTGCTTCGCTGTTTGTGTTAAAATAAATAATGAAAAATAGATAAGTTCCACATTCAATTTTATTTTGTGGTTTATGTTAGGAAATATGCTTTACATTTATATAGTAGAACATTATAAATAGAGAACGAAGCTTGCACATTAAATTATACATACATTTATGTTTTAAAAAAAATGGTATTATTCGAAATTATTATAAAATATTTTATGTTTTTTTTAAGAAAACATTGTAAACTTTTATTTGTAAATAATTAATATAAACTGTGTTATGCGTACATATATTCATACAAGAAAATTTGTTTGTTTTAATAGTGTATTATTCTAGATGAAAAAGAAAATGTACATAGTACACTCCCTGTCACTTGTTTGAGGCCACTTTTTTCATAAAAGTTTTTTTCTCGATGAAGCAATGGTTTTCCTGGAAATTTTTGATAAGTGTGAGTAGGTGTATATATTTTGCAAAAAAAAAGGATAAAGTTAAAGAGTTAACTTGGAATATCCATAGAAATTTCCCAAATTATGTGAATGGACAAAAAATGGATATAAAAAGTTGCGTCACTTGATTGAGGCCATTGCAATGCAAACATTGCTTGGCAAAAGTTAACATCGCCAATTTTTTTCAAACAAAAGTTTAAAATATTTAAGAAAGAATAGAAAATTATATTTTATATTAAATTACAAGTTAAAATGGGCTCTGGAAACACGTCAACAGTAGCAGAAAGAGGATCAATAGATGCTTTAAAGGAACTGGGAATCTTAGGCCGAGAAATAGCTAAGCATTGTCAACAACTATCTAGCAGAGACTGAAAATTATGGAATAAAACGAAAAGGGCACACATCTCAAGCAACAATAATTCGAGGAGGGCGACTCATTCAGCGGCTAGCTTTAAATTCCACACTATAAGCGCCTAAAATAAGGTAAAAAAATGGACACGACTGGATCGCACAAAACTTGCTCTCGTAGCTTACGACTTTCACGTGGCTTGAAATTGACAATGTACATATTTATTGGTCCCATAGATCATTAAAAAAAAGTTTTAAAAACAATTTAAAATATAAATGATTACTACCAATTATTATAAATTAGTTATTTTAATAGCTAAAACAGATAGGACTCAAAAACAAGTAAGCCATCTGATTTTTTTAATAAATATGAATTTATAAAAAAAAAAAAATTAAAAAATCTTTAGAGCGGTTTTTTTTAAATTAATTTTTTATATATAAAAATCCTTGAACATTTTTTAAAATAAAATTTGGAATGCCAACTTTTAGTATTTAATAAAATACAATTTTTCATAAAATTAAAAAAAAAAAAATCCAAAAATTATTTTTTTCTAAAATTTATATAAGCAAAATTATTACAATTGTAAGCGACCTTTTGTATAAAAAATTTGGTTGAAATCGGTCTAGTAGTTAACGAGGAATTTGAAAACCAAAACATCGGTTGTATGACAGGTACCGTTAATAACCGTTATAAAAAAAAATGTTTGGCCAAAATATTTATTTTAGTAATTTAAGTACCCCGTAATTTTTTTTTGAAAATCGTTAGAGCCGTTTTTGAAATAAATCAATTTTTGTATATTAGTTGTGTGACAGGTAGCGTTATTTTTTGAGCTAAAAAAAAATCAATTTCCCCTCTAGGGAATCACATAAGAACCTTAACTCCAAAGTTTGAAAAAAATCGCTTTAGCCGTTTAGGCTGCAGGTCGAGTTACATACAGACAGACAGACAGAATTGCGAGACCCACTTTTTTCGCGTTCTCTATAATCGTAATGTTAGGGAAAATTATTATCTCAAATTTGTTTTTGTTGCACGAATCCTAAACTTGCCCTATACTACGTATATCACAAGTAAAAAGTGGGGTATGAGCCAGTATTTCAACGGTTTTAAGGATTATTAAAACCAGTGGTAACATCAAGAGTATGAAAATCAAAAAGAAACCGGTTCTACGATAGCAACACGAGGAACTACGGATGAATTTCGCCAGGGAGCATGTTGCCGGTAGCAACGCATGGAAAAAGGTTGTCTTTTCAGATGAAAAAAGTTTTAATCTTGACGGCCCGCTGGTAACAACTTTTATTTTCACGATTAAAGAAAAGAAGAACTTATTTTGTCAAGACATCACAGTCATACATCAGGTGTTATGGTGTGGGGAGCTTTCACCTATTATGGAACAATTTAATTGGAGTTGATAACTACAACAATGAATAAAAATAGTTACAAATGCTTGCTGTAACGGATATTTCCAAAGCTAAAGAATATTCTTGAACCTCTACCTTAGATATTCCAACAAGACGACGCCCCTATCCATACTTCCAGGGAAGCTAGAAGCTGGATTCAGTCGGAAAACGTAGGACCTCTACCATAGCCACCCTATTCACTGGACTCAAACATCATCGAAAACGTTTGGGCCTGGCTATCTCGAAAAGTTTCCGATACTGTTAGACAGTTTGGAGATAAGGACATCTTGGTCGAAGCTAACTGCGTTGCCTGGAGCCAGATTTCACTGGATTATTCCAAAAAATTGTATGATTTAATTCCAAACCGTCTAATAGAGCTAATTTCAAAAAATGGCGGGCGTACTCATTATTAAATGACAAAAACATAATACATTAATGTTTAAAAACAAAAAAAAAAAAAATTCTAGTTGGCTTCGCTTTTCTGGCCAGACAACACCCGAAGGAAGGTATGTTGAGCTCTTTGCTGAGTTAAACCACCTGACTCAGCTTGTTGACGAGCCAACTCGAATCCCTGATGTTGCAGGTCAATCCGCCAACACACTTGACTTGTTTCTTACCTCTGACCCTGATAAATACACTGTGAGTGTATTATCGCCTCTAGGCACATCAGACCATTGTGTCATATCTGCTAATTTCTCGTGCCAAAAAAACTCAGTTAAAGAGAAAGTACCAACGAGAACCGTTTGGCAATACGAGAAAGCCAACTGGGACGGTCTCAACAGTTTCTTTAGTAACTTGAACTGGTCACTGTGCTTCCTCAATAGTGAGGTAGATGCCAGTGCAGATATGATAACAAACTTAATTCTTTGTGGAATGAGAAATTTTATCCCGAATAGGGTAAAATCTATCAAACCCAAAGAAAACTCATGGTTTGATTCGAGCTACAAAGAGGTTATTAGGGTTAGAGAAATAAGTTTCCGATGTTATAAAGCCAACCCTACTGAGGAAAACCGGAATAAGTTCAAACAAGCTAGAAAAACCTGTAATGTTCATATTCGACGAACCAAATTTTTGCATGACCAGAAATTAAGGCAAAAAATACTACAATGTCCCACAGGTAGTAAAAGTGTTTGGTCATTTGCAAAGAACATACGAAATGCTACTTCGTCGTCGGTTCCAACGCTCGTCTTCAACGATACACCTTTTGTCAGCTCGATAGATAAAGCCGATTTGCTAGCAGCACAGTTTGCTGTTAATTCGATGCTGCCAGAAAGTGTTATGACTCCTCCTGTACTTGAGAGCGTAAGCGATTTCATGGGACCAATCTTCTTTCGCACTCGTGCAGTTGCTAGAGTTCTGAAAGATCTTGATATACACAAATCCGCTGGCCCGGATAGTATCCCTCCCATTGTTCTGAAGAGGTATTCTTCAACGCTGGCAAAACCACTGCGTAAGCTTTTCCATCTGTCCTATTCTACTAATCTCTTTCCGAGTGGATGGAAAAGAGCATTTGTCCAGCCAGTCCCTAAAAAAGGCGTATCTTCTTCACCCTCAAACTATCGACCAATTGCACTTACGTCCCTTCTTTCTAAGGTCATGGAAACGCTGATTAATTTTCAGCTCAAGAAATGTCTCGAGGAACGAAAGCTTCTTAATGACCGGCAGTACGGCTTTCGTAGCAATAGGTCAACTGGTGATCTGATGGTATATCTCACCGAACAGTGGAACAAATCTTTACATCGTTTTGGAGAAAGTAAGATTATTGCACTTGATATTTCAAAAGCGTTTGATAGAGTTTGGCACCAAGCTCTCTTATCGAAAATGCGCGCATTTGGTTTCTTCGTTGGATTAGAAATTACCTTTCGGACCGTTCAATACAAGTCGTATTGGACGGTTTCAAGTCTGAAACCCTCAGCTTCTCATATTCGTTTTCAGATTCACATCCATGTCCTTCGGATGTGGAACTTAAACGGCAGCGTATGATAAGCTCATTAAATTCTGATCTTGACAGCATTGTCCAATGGGGAATTAAAAACCGCGTGGAATTTAATGCTTCAAAAACTCAATGCTGTCTACTGTCGTCTAAACGAAACCCAACCCCCATGCCACTATCCATGAGTGGCACTTGCATTGAAGAAACCGAAAAGCTTTCAGTCCTCGGTATGTGTATCACACCCCACATTCTGTGGAATGATCACAAATTCGACGTCGCCAAAAATGCTGCTAAGTGCTTAGGTTTTCTTCGGCGATGCAAGAAATTTGTCTCCCCTTCTGATCTGGCTGTAATCTATAAAGCCTTTAATCGTCCAAAACTCGAGTACAACTCTCATGTTTGGGCAGGTGCTCCAATAACCCATTTGAGTCTATTGGAAAGAATTCAAGAGCAAAGAAGGCGATAAAAATATAACCGATACATTTGCTTCTCTAGAACACCGCCGCAATGTCTCTTGTATTTCATTATTTTATCGTTATTTTCATAAATAATGCTCTAGTGAAATAGCCAGTTGCATTCCTCCCCTCAAACAATTCAACCGTAATACTCGTGCTTCTAGGAATGCCCATCAGTTTACCCTTGAGCCCAACTTCGGACGTACTGTCAAGTTCAGGGATTCTTTCTTTTCCTTCAAAACCAATGTGCATCGGTTCCTCCTCTTAAACCCTTCCCTATTTTCCTAAAGCTCGTACTGTGTTCAATCATATTAAGGGTAGTCACAACCCATTTAGTGCGCGCATATATGGCCTCAAACAAGTGACAGGGAGTGTATATGTTATGGCTTCGAATTCGAACCGTTATTGTAGAAGACATCTTTGATTTGAATTGTAAACCGGTATTAACGATGCCATAATAGTCACAAATATTGTGGATTGCAGTATTTTTTGTGTTATCTCCAATGTTCTGCATTTCACTTATTGAGAATTCACATGCCGAAAGTGTTGTAGTATGCGAGTCCAAAAAGAAAAATAAAGATATTATAGAACACAAAGTTATAAAAAAGAGATCTTTACTACTACCCGCGCAGAAAAACATTCTAGTTTTAGACATGGCACTAGAGAGTTTTGAATAGATTCTGGCAAGGCCCTAGCATGGCTGAGTAATGGCCAAAACTAGGGCCTTATCGATTATGAACCCTTTTGCCTCGTCAGAAAAACCACTCTGGGCTCCGGACCAGCAAAAACTAGATTTGTTCATATTTTTGCTAGAAACACTAAAAAAGGGTATTTAAGTATCGGTTTTGATCCGATAGTAAAATAACTCAGATCAAAAATAAAAACCTGAATAATAAAAATAATAGCGCAACTTTTTATAAATTTAATACGATATTAAAGCAATTTTAGTATGATACTGGGCATTTTTGTAAAATACTCCTGTTATCATATTATTTTCTTTTTACTACAACCCACCACAAAAACAACGGATATGAACCACTTGAGATGAACCATCTGGAATTTGTTGTATATTTAAAAGAAACACCCTTTAACATTGCTTATTATAAATAACTGCTCAGTTATCACTTATACATACTTATACCTAGTCATCTAAATTCTTATGTAAAACAGTTATTTAAAATCTGTATTATTGTATAGATATTATGTTATGTAATTATCCGACATTCTCCTGATCTCTTTCACTAGCAGCGGATGTCTTAACTCATATAATTTTTTACAAATTTTTAAACGCCGTTTACAAATTTTTAAACGCCTTGTGCAAAATTGAATAAAAATGTAAGTTTTTCCAATTTAGTTTAATGTTTTTTTATTGTTTTTAACTGTTTGTAATTAATAAAGGGTAAAAATAACGAATCCTGAGCAAATGAAACAACTGATAGAGTTTATGGAACAAAATCCTCCACTCGCAAAAAATTTTCGAAGAGGCTTGTCGCAACCGGAGGATAAAAAAAAACAGTGGGAATCCATTTCAAATACCCTTAATTCCTTGGGGCCGCCAGTTAAAACGGAAAAAGAGTGGCAAAAGGTGCAAATCCATTAATTGAAATCCATATTTCATGTATCGATGTAAATATGTGCTGCTGTATAACCAAAAACAAATTCAAGCTACTGGAGGAGGACCATTTAGAGAAAAATATTTAAGTGACACGGATAAGGTTATTGCCGATATCCTACAACTTGACAATGTTGTAAGCCCAGAGGGTAATGTGTTTGGGGGTTCTAAGCCAAAACCTACTTCGGAGACCATGTTCCAACTCACCACCATCGAAGTTCCGGCGGCGACAGCTCAATTATCAGATGACATAATTATAATTAGCAATGACGCTTCTGCTCAAATGGATGAAAACAGAGAAGAAGCAAATGCCAATAGAGAAAGATTTCAAACAACTGGGTTAAATTTCACCCAAATGCTTGAAAAACAAACAAAGTCCAAGAGGATTTGTATGAGGAGGTCAAAACATCTTTAAAAAGGATTGAAGATCATGTCAAAGACAGTGCAAGGTATAAAAGAAAGCGCTTCGATTTAGAAGAGGAAAGATTAAAGGAATATAAACTGAAATTAAAAAGGGAGGAACAACAGCAAATAAAAGAAAATGAAATATAGTTAACTGAACTGGAAATAAAAAAAAACAAAATTGTATCTTTTAGAAAAGAAGTTGAAACTTGCTACAACTAATTCAATGTAAAAACATACCTAACTTCCTTTTTACCTTTTTGTTTAAGAATCTCTTCTACGACAATGAATTAAATTTTAATAGAGTTTGAATAAAAATATGTTTATTGTTTTCATGAAAGCGTTTTTATGTTTCCAATAATTGGTTTCTTATACTAATAGCTATCAGATTGTTTTCAACGGGCATATTTTCAAGATTTGTGCCAGCATCTGATGATATATTTTCCAATATAAAAGTATGTTGATCTATTGGTGGCTCAGCTTTAAAGTGAATACAAATATTGTGAAGAGCTGAACACACATTAACAATTTTAATAGATTTCTTAGGTGTGTAGTGCAATAGCCTAGCACCTAGAAGACATCGGAAGCGATTCTTAAGAACACCGATTGTTCTTTCAATTATATTCCTTGACTTTGAGTGTCTTAAGTTGAGTGTCTCAAGTTTTATCTAGAAAAGGGTACCTATGTATATAATATGTACATATGTACATACATAAATACAACAAATAACATACAAACATGGCATTTAAGCTATAAAAACCTTTCCTGTTGTAGAACAGGTGTTGTTCGTCTTTTTTGGGAGCCTGAATTTTGATGTGGCTTCCGTCAACACATCCAATTATTCCAGGAATTCAAGCCTTCTGATAAAAAAAGGATTTCGCTTCAATTTCTTCATTTATCCAAAGCGGACAAAGGTGAGCTTCCATAATTTCTATCATCTCCTTCAGAATGATGCTCATTGATGGTTGGGCAATGCCTAAATTGAAGTCATTGCCTACACCCTTTTGGTAACTGCCTTCAGCGAAAAAGCGCAATGTCGCTGCAAGCCTTAAAATTGGTGGCACAGATAATGAGCTTTGTCTTTGGCGAATTTTATCTTTTAGTTCATTCATCAGATAAAGAAAAGCATCCTTATTCAACCTAAAGTACATTACAAATCTGGAAATGTAAAGACAATAGAAAGGTTGGTTGTAAATGTACAGATCCATATTTGTAAATACTTACTTCGTATCTGGCAGATCTAATGGGTTTGATTTAGACCTAATTCTTCTCCTTTCTCTTATGAGATCAATTTTGTTTGTGTCTTCTCTCCTGCCCTCTTCATTTCTCACGATATCAGCATTATTATCCAATAAAATAAATAATGCAACACTATTCATGTTTGTCCTTTTTAAGATTCACAAATTTTTTTAAATAAATGTTTCTATTTGAAATTGAAAGAACAAATCTCATTTAAATAATAAACTGTCATTACGTGGAATGCGTGTGGATTGAAAAATAATAGCGTTTAAGCAAAGTAATACCGACTCTAAAACGCCAAGAAAGTGACTCGACACAAAAAGTGACAATTGTCGTTTAAGAAAAACGCCTATATAAGGGTGATTGCATTATCGTATTGTATCTTATTTTAAATTGCATGACAAGGACCCTGTTCAGATTGTGACTGCTAAGTGCGTAGTGACGGCAGTTTGTAGGTAAAATCGGCGAGGGGAAACGAAGACGGCAGTCAAGAAGAAAACATAAAGATTGTAGTGAGCAGTCATGTTTCATTTCCAAAATGTTGCATTTTGTTCCAATTAGTTCATAATTCCCATATTATGAGAGTTCAGAGATACACATGAGTGAAAACTACAAGAATGTAGACACGCAGTGACTGATCACTACGTAGTGACTAGTGAGCAGTAACAATCTAAACAATCTAAGATAGATAGTGAATAAGATATAACGGGTGATTTTTTAGCTGGTTTGTTTTGGCAACACTGGTTTTGACAGCTGACGTGTGTTTAGTACCTTGTGTCACTGTCAAACAGCTTCAGTTTAATTTGCAATTTAACCATGGATCGTCTTACAAATGAACAACGCTTGCAAATTATTGAATTTTACTATCAAAATTCGTGCTCGGTTCGAAATGTTCATCGCGCGCTGCTTCCATTTTATGGTCGGCATTCTCGACCTTCTGAGCAGTCTATTCGGAAGATTGTGACCAAATTTCGCACCAAATTTACTTTGTTGGACATTAAACCACCAACACGTTTACGTACTGTGCGTAGTGAAGAAAATATTGCGGCCGTATCAGCTAGTGTGACAGAAGACCGCGAAATGTCGATTCGGCGCCGTTCCCAGCAGTTAGGCCTTTGTTACAGCACTACGTGGAAAATTTTGCGGAAGGATTTGGGCGTAAAGCCTTTTAAGATACAGCTGGTGCAAGAACTAAAGCCAGCCGACCTACCACAACGCCGAATTTTTGGTGAATGGGCTCTTGGAAAGCTGGCCGAGGATCCGCTTTTTTATCGAAAAATTGTGTTCAGCGATGAGGCTCATTTTTGGTTGAATGGGTACGTAAATAAGCAAAATTGCCGCATTTGGAGTGAAGATCAGCCAGAAGCATTGCAACAGCTACCAATGCATCCCGAAAAAGCCACTGTTTGGTGTGGTTTATGGGCCGGCGGCATTATTGGGCCATATTTCTTCAAAGACGATGCGAATCGCAGCGTTACTGTCAATGGTGAACGCTACCGAGCGATGGTAACAAACTTTTTTTTGCCCGAAATGGAAGTTCTTGACTTGCATGATATGTGGTTTCAACAAGACGGTGCCACATGCCACACAGCACGCGAAACAATGGCGCAATTGCGAGGCGAGTTTGGTGAACAGTTAATTTCACGTTTCGGGCCGGTCAATTGGCCGCCTAGATCGTGCGATTTGACACCATTAGACTATTTTTTGTGGGGGTATGTCAAGGCTAATGTCTATAGGGACAAGCCCGCTTCGATTGACGCACTGGAAGCCAACATCCATGCATTCATTCGTGAGATACCGGCCGATATGTGTGAAAGAGTATGCCAAAATTGGACTCAGCGGATGTGCTACCTGAGACGCAGCCGCGGTCAACATTTGCATGAAATTATCTTTAAACATTAAATTGCAAGGTTCAAACTATCGATTCAAATAAATATTTCATTCATTTTTTCGAATTTTTTGTGTTTTTTTTTTTTTTTAAAGTTCTAAGCCTCTTAAAAAATCACCCATTAGTATATCGATACAAAAATGAATGCGGTCAGAGTGTTATAGGTCCAAAGAGTTCGTTGGAAACTTCAACAGAAAGTGAATTTGGGTATTTCACAATTCGTTATTGGAATTTCGAAAATGAAAATGGATGTTCTGTATTTCGGTTTTTCCATTTTCTGTACGCTTTCAAATCACTTTGTTTATGTTCTGAGAATTGTCTGTGAAATTGGTTCACTTGCTGTTAGCTTGTGTATATCTTCGTCTTTGTGCTAAATGGAAGAAAAAATTATTTTTTTTTACGTTTTTTAGTATTTATTAATTGCTTTTTTTTTAGGGAAAAACAAGAACATACGACATGTGACGGGTTTCTCAAGTGGAGACAAATCTCTTACCAAGTCATTGTAGGTCAAATTGTTCCACTTCTCCTTGAAAACTTAAAAAAAAAATCAAGATTTAACTTTATTTAACAAAACAATTCATATATTCACGTACTCACATTATGTTAGGTAAATGTAATGTATTTCATTCGTCTCGCAAAATTTTTCTTTAAATTTTTTTTCTTTGGAATTCTGCTTCCTTTTTCCCTTAAAATTAACAATAATATTGAATCCATACTCATAGCGCTGTAATTTCACTTAAGGAACAAAATAAAAATGGATAATCCTTCAGTTTTGACGGTTCGTAGCAATTTCGTAGTTTTTGAAATTGATCGGAATGTAGAACATGCAAATTCATTTCACGTGAAATTGAAAATTGATTTCAATTCACTTTCGATCGAATTGCAGAACATTGGGCGTATATTACATTTTATTTTTCATTTGAATCTTCACATTTGGAGAAGAAAAAAAGAATTCCCGAAGGTATGCCACACTTTTCGAATACTTTTTCATAATTTTCCGAACAACAAAAATAACTATCAACAGACTGCATTATTCTTGCTCGATTTTCAACTTCAAGAATGTTTAAGATGCCATATTGAATCTTCTACTAAACGTAGACAAATGTCTTGTTTGCCAAAATGACCGCTGATTGCCCAAAATAAAATAATAAAATAAAAAAATTAAAAATTAAAAATCGGTTAGAAAATACGAATAAAATTGCGCATTTTGTCAAAAACTTGCGTTTTTATCTATAAAAGACTACGGGGCGTATTCATAGTCATTTTAAAGCTGGGTCTAAGTTAAACATAGGTTTAGTTGAATTTTCGGACGTTGATTCTATTTTTTAAATTCATCATTTCAAAATATTTGAAGCTATTTGTATAGTATACCAAGTAAATTTTCTTATAAAAATATAAAACCAACAATTTGTAATTAAAATCGGTCCGTATTCATTGAGCCAAAATTGTCTTAAACTGTAGTTTAGTTAAACCTGAGTCTATCTGCGACTTTGAATATGCCCCTAAAAGTTTTTAAAAGTTTATAGGCACATGTAAATCTTTAATATTTTAAGTATTCATGAGACCTTAACTTTTTCATAGACACCTCAACTTTTTATATCGAAGATGTCAGGAACTTTTAGTTTTTTTTTTTTTTTGTGCATTTCAATTGTCGATTTTGCAATTTTTTTTTGAATCGACCAATACAATATTTAGAATGTCGTTAATTAATTTTTATATTGGAAATAATCTTGTGATGCTCGTAAATAACCCAAAACTATGCATGTTTTTGTATTGTAAAATATTTGTTAGGATTTCAAGAATGAACTTTTTTAAAATTGAAAATATTTTTAAAATCTTTTGTTTTTACCTCAGAGATGTTTCTTTTTCATTCACATGCTCATAGTGTTCATATTTTTTTGATCAATGTTTTAAACAAGTAAAATCAGCAGGTTTTCAGTTTGATTTTTAAAATATCAATCATTTTATTGCAAATAAAACTATTTTATACAAACAAAAAATACTAAATATTAGGTATAAATATGGAATTAGATTTTTAATAATATTAATACCAGGGTACTACTTTTCCATTGTTTGGTCCAGCACCACCAATAGCCGTACCTTGCCAAGGGCCATACAACTCCAAATTCGAAACATGATTTGTCCCCGAATTAATAGGGCTGAAAGCATTATCCTTGGTCAATGACAAATGATGAGCACTGGATGCAGCTCCATTTTGTATAAATGTGCCCAATTTTGATGCTTCATATTCGGATTTCTGAATTTCAGCAGCTGCTGCATGTGCAGAACGCTGTAAGGCAGAAGCTGCTTCAGCTTCTTTAGCTGCGGCAATACGCTGCTGATGAGCAACAGCAGATTTTGAAGCGGCTAAACGCTGCTGAGCCAGGACAACACCTTGAGCGGCAGATGCTGCTTCTGATCTCTGTATAGCTGCAGCGGCGTGACTTTTTTGAGTGAGAATTGTGGCGGCTGCTTCACGTTCCATTGCCATGCGTTGTTGTTTGAGAACATTTTCTCGAGCTGCTTGCATTTGCTGCTGGGCAATAAGAACATTGGCAGAAGCTTGTTTTGCTGCTGCAATTGCATTGGTGACATCGGCAGGAGAGGGCCTGTCAAAAATAATCTCAAATAAGTATCTCTGTTTTTTAGCTTTTAGAAGAAATTAAGTTACCCGGAATTCCATTGCCCAAAATTGGATCCACTTCCAGGCTTCCATCCACTCAAAGATGCACCACCAAAGAAGTTATATCCATGTCCAAAAAGAGGAAGTTCACGCTTCTTAACTTTATCCCCTTCAACTGCACAGTTTGTTGCAATTAGAATGCTTCCGGTAAAGGCAAGCAGGACAATCTGAGAAATATAAGTAAAAGTTTAATATCAAGTGGAAAAATCATTGAGTTTTCTTACAGATAAGTTTGAAGCCATTTTCTTAGGTTAACTTGCTTACTGAACAAAGGCGTTGGGTGTTTTGATATTGAGAAGACAAAAATCTTCATATTTATGCAATCTGATCAGATTGATTGAATACATCTTAGTGGTAGGTATTCGTAATTTGAAAACTTTCGATTTCGTTGATGATACAATTTGGCCGCAATCACGTGCGAGACTTCTTTTGATTTAATCATACCCAAGTGAAAGGGTTTAGTTTAATTGAGTTATGCAAAGACCAAGAAAGCTGTAATCATCAGCATCTTTAACTACCTACTTCTAGACGATCGATGGTGCCTTAAAAATAATTGTATTAACTTTAGTTTTAAAAAAAGCAATATTGCAATTTACTTGCACTATAACTATAAGAGGTTAATGGTGTGCAGTTCTTTGTTAAATAAACTGGCCTATGGATGGACATTTGTATTATTTATATTAGACACAAAACAGAGGAGCCTGCTTTTGGAAAAGGTCCTATTCTCATATTCGATTTGAACCAAAATTATTTCGATTCACACGAATGTTTCATTCAATGTGCTTCAATTTAGTTTTTTTTTTAATCTTCTATCTTTCCTGTCCAAGGCGTATGTATATTTTATTTTTATCTTGAAACATTCCTTTTCCTCCGACGCCGGCGGCGTTTGTTTGTTGTTTTTTTTTTTTTTTCTTAACAATAATGACAACATTTGCAACACACACCCCAACTAACAATTTAACTTCTGTAAGGGTCAATCGAAGTTATTTCCTAATCAACAAATTTGACTCTATAAGGCCTTAGAAAAACACATTTGGCCCACATTGAGAAAGGCTTTCAAGCAATCATTTTCAGGTTTATGGGAAGTACTCAATTTATTTCGCTAAGGCCTTATAGAACAAAACTACACTCAAAACATTGCAAATGTAGTAGTGTAGTTTTGTTTAAGTGTTTCGATAGACACATCTAAACACCCTTATAAAAGGCTTGTCGAGGCCTACGAGAAGCCTTTTCGAAGCACAATGCAAAACAAAATAAAAATTAATTCTTTATTTTTATTTCTATATTTCTCCTTTATTTTCATGCTAGTAATGATTTTCTTCTGGAACTTAATTCACAATTATTATTTATATCCGAAAAAAACACATAACTTACTTGATGATATTTGCGGGAATTGAACCGACGATGGTCGGGTTGAGAGTCGGGCACCTTAGGTATCGAGCTAGCCTGGCATATGAAAAATTAGTGCCAAATTGGAACCACTTGAAACCGAAATTAGCTTCGTAAAAACTTCCTGATAAATTAAACTAATTTGAAAAATACAGGTGACCATTCGTCTGCTGCTGGCAAGGGAGTTTTTTTTAGATAATGTAATTTTTTTTAAATTATTTATTTTTCCATGATTACTCATTAGAGAAAACATGTAAATGGTCACACAAACATACTTTTTGTATGACAACAAATAAAATACACTCCTCGTCAACTGAATACGCACAAACATTTTTTAATATACTTTATCCATTTTTTCCAAACAGTGATGGTTATTATGCCATCTGTTGATGCTAACTATTCCCTTAAGATGTTAAGCAGATAATTCCGAAAGAATTATCCAAAAACAACCGTGAGTTTTTCTTCAACCACTTGCAAAGTGTTTTATATGCAAAGTAGGAGTTTTTTTTTTAGTCAACTGAATAGGTACAACGCCATTTTCTTCGTTGTTTCTAAGTTTTTTGGAGTGCTTGACAGTTTAAATTAACGATTTTAGTGTTTTCAGTAAAATTTAATTCTTGATTTCAAATTTTAAGAAAAATGGGTAGATCTACGTGTCTTAACAGTGTTGAAAAAGCTAAAATCGATTTACTTAGAGACCAAGGCCTAACTGGACGTGGACTGGAATAGCTGATAAAGTTGGCCGAAGTTTTAATGTAGTTTATTCTTACTTGAAAAATAAAGATGCATACGGCAAAAACATGAAGGGAGGTAAGAAAACAGCAACAACAGCAGCTGAGAGACGAAGAAATTTAAGATGTGCATCAAATTCTTCTGATTCTGTGGCAAAAATAAATCAAAAAGTCGGCGTAAACGCAAGTTGCTCAACAGTATTAAGAGTAATCAACAACTCAAGCCATCTTAAACGAATGAAACTTAAGAAAAAACCACCACTTGACGAGAGACGGAAAATGTTGCGATTAGATTTTTCAAGACTTCACATGAGTTGGAAAAAAGAATGGTATCACGTGGTTTTTTCAGATGAAAAAAAGTTTAATTTCGATGGCCCTGATGGGTTCAACTTCTATTTTCACGACTTAAGAAAAGAAAAAAGATTTTTAAAGCGCCATCATAGTCGTGAAGGAGGTGTCATGATATGGGGAGCAGTCAGTTATTATGGAACAGTTGAGCTCGAGGTTGTAACATCAAGAATGACAGCAGCTGGGTATAAAGTAATTTTGGAAAGAAATTTTCCTAAATTTTCTAACATCTTTGGACCCATAAACTGGACCTACCAACATGATAATGCGCCTATTCACTCAGCGCGCATAATAAAAACATGGATAGAGGAGCAACAAGTGCAATTGCTTCAATGGCCGCCATACTCACCTGATCTAAACATCATAGAAAATGTCTGGGGATGGTTAGTACGCAAAGTTTATGAGGGTGGTCGTCAGTTCGAAGACAAAGAAACCTTAATTTCTGCAATCAAATTAGCGTGGAGCGAAATTTCGTTAAATTACATTAAAAAGCTATACGATTCCATGCCGGATCGAATTTACGAAGTAATTAAAAATAAAGGTGGAAGTACCCACTACTAAACTTAAACAAAAACTTGTTTCATTCCATTCCAATACCAATTTTAATTTTTGTACCTATTCAGTTGACTCAAAAAAAAACTTCTACTTTGCATAAGTTACACTTTGGAAGTGGTTGAAGGAAAAACTCACGGTTGTTTTTGTATAAAACTTTGAAATTCTGTTATTTATATGTTACGAAAATTTTTACCATCAACAGATGGCATAATAACCATCACTGTTTGGAAAAAATGGATAAAATATATTCAAAAATGTTTGTGCGTATTCAGTTGACGAGGAGTGTATAAGTTCGTTTTTCGTTGAAATCAATCGTTTTTTAAAAACGAAATGCTTTGATTTGAGAAAAAATATAAAAACTCTTTTATGCCCCATAAAATATGTACTTTTCATTTTGTACACAAACCGTTTACTGACAATTTTAATTTGTATCTGTTTCTAAAAACACTAATTTGCCAAAATAAAAAACATAAACAATAAAGACCATCATTAAGTTTTTTCAACTGAAAGTAGCTATGTATGTAGTATAATAGATAATAAAAAACGTTTAAAATGTAATAAAAAAAACTACTGAGAAATGAAAGGTTCATACTAAGATAATTTTTGAAAACATTCGAATTTCTTAACGTGTCAATATTTTTTTTAATTGTCAATATTCAGGCTTGCAGAAAATTATAGATTCTGCCTGTAATAGGTTTGTAGGAAGCTGTTTTAAAAAATATAGCTTCGAAAATTTGCAACTTCGATATCCAAACTAAATACAAGCCTTGACGAAATAATAACTTATAGAAATTCGAAAAAATGGACCTTATTGAGGAAAAATTGTTAGTTGGGACATAAAATCCTCTTCCTGGCAGAGTGAAACCAAATTTAAATACATATGTATCCCAACTCACAATTTTTCCTCTATAACGTCCATTTTTTGAATTTCTATAAGTTTTTATTTCTACAAGGCTTGTATTTAGTTTGGACATCGAAGTTGCAAATTTTCGAAGCTATATTTTTTTAAACAGTTTATTACAAACCTATTACAGGCAGAATCTATCATTTTCTGCAAGCCTGAATATTTTCAATTTGGTTATAGAGTTTTAGTAAGGCTTCCCAGAAATTAGTTTTGAGAAGCATGTGAAATAAAAGCAAAGAAAAAGCTTTCACAAGGAAGCTTTGCCAAGAGCTCTTGAAGGGCCTGCTTACAAACGTCTGAAACAAGTTGTTATGTGTACGAAAGTCTAACGGAAGCATAATTGTCAGTGGAATTATGTCAGTTTATTTTGTTTGAGTAAGCCCCCTGCGCAAAAGCCCGATACAAGCATTATTTTTTTGTACTGGTCGGCGGATGTATGTTTTTACTGCCGAGAGAGGATAACCACAGATCAAATTATTTATGAAAATAAAAAAAAAAAAATTGTATCATTTTGAAAATTAAACGGATTCATTGAGCAGGTATGGCCTAATATTAAATCGTTTATATTTTGCAAAACAAAAACGGAACAAACATTTATTTTCTGCAGTGAGATAAATAGGGTAAAAGAAAACAATTTAAATTCACTTGATAAAAAAAAACGAAAAAAAACATATTTATTTTTGTACATGAAACTTATTTATTTTTTTATTAGAAATGATTTAACAAAAACAGATAAACTTTCTTCATACTCGTGGTTTGTCTTATTTTTTTTTTAATTTCTATAAAACAAATAATACCCCGGATCCCACCAATAAAAATTATTCCCTCAGAATTAAATTTGATTGAAGTGGTAACTCTGATTAAGCATGACATCCAATTTTGGTTCTATAACCCAGTAAACACAAGCCCGACACAAGCATAATAATTGTGTGAACTCTGTCAGACGCATGCGCGTATTTGCCTCAGCGAAGTGATGTCAGCCTAATTTGTTTCTATAAGACCTGTGAAGAGGTGTTTATGCAAACTTAATTTTAATCATCCGCTCAGGAGCATGCGCGGGAAGTAATAATTCCGATTATTTTGTCTTAACGAAGGGTTGCACACTCAACATGAAAGCATTAAAAGCTGGTACTTCGCATGGAAAGTATAGTATTGATGTGAAAAAAGGTACTGCTGGCTGAATTATTCACAAACGAGGTGACCATAGTATAGTTCCTGTTTCATTGTTAAAAAATATTGTCACGTTAAGAAATTCGAATGTTTTCAAAAATTATCTTAGTATGAAGCTTTCATTTCTCAGCAGTTTTTTTTTATTACATTTTAAACGTTTTTTATTATCTATACATACATAGCTACTTTAAGTTGAAAAAAACTTAATGATGGTCTTTATTGTTTATGTTTTTTATTTTGGTAAATAAGTGTTTTTAAAAAAGATACAAATTAAAATTGTCAGTAAACGGTTTGTGTACAAAATGAAAAGTACATATTTTATGGGACATAAAAGAGTTTTTTTATTTATTTTTTTTTCAAATCAAAGCATTTCGTTTTTCAAAAACAATTGATTTCAACGAAAAACGAACTTATATTTTATTTGTTGTCTCTCAAAAAGTATGTTTGTGTGACCACTTCCATGTTTTCTCTGATGAGTAAAGTAATCATGGAAACATTAATAATTAAAAAAAAATAACATTAAGTAAAAAAAACTCCCTTGCCACCTGTCACCTGTATTTTTCAAATTAGTTTAACTCATCAGGAAGCCCCAAGGAAGTTTTTAGGAAGCTAATTTCAGTTTCAAGTGGTTCCAATTTGGCACTCATTTTTCATATGCCAGGCTAGCTAGGTATAGAGCTAGGAGGTGCCCGACGCTCAACCAAACGATCCTCGGTTCAATTCCCGCAAAATTTATGAATTAAGTTCCAGAAAAAAATCATTACTAGCATGAAAAATAAAGGAGAAAATATAGAAATAAAAATAAAGAATTCATTTTTATTTTGTTTTGCATTGTGCTTTTATGTGCCTTTTGTAAGGCTTTTTAGATGTTTCTTTCGAAACAATTGAACAAAACTAGACTACTACATTTGCAATGTTTGAGTGTAGTTTTGTTATATAAGGCCTTAGTGAAATAAATTGAGTCCTTCCAATAAACCTGTAAATGATTGCTTGAAAGCCTTTTAAGCTTCTCAATGTGGGCCAAATGTGTTTCTCTAAGGCCTTATAGAGTCCAATTTTCTGATTAGGAAATAACTTCGATAGACCCTTACAGAAGTTAAATTGTTAGCATTTTTAGTGGTAAGGGGGTAGTCCATGCTTTTTTTCGAAAATCGATTTGAAAAAAAAAGTTGAGTTTTGAACGGCAATGCAAAGGCTTGACCGTTTTCTGTTCAACAACGTTAACCGCAACCTTTATCTTTAAACTTTTTTCTTTAAACCTTTATTTCGAGAACTAGAGCCCGTAGAGGGTTAAAACTATCATTTTCGTGATATTAGTCGTGTTGTTTGTGCATTTATATCAGCTTATATCCCCGGTTTAAAATGTTTTCAATATTAAGTACAATAACATCTCTGTCCTATTTAACATTTAAAATATTTTTAAAATGTAAAGGTTCAGTTGTATTTATAGACTTATAACCTTAACTTATTATATACCTTACATTTTCACAAGAAGAAAAAATCTGTCAATAAATTTTCCTGTCAGTATAGAGGGATCACAAATATTCACATTCACTTGCATGATTTTCTGAGTGCACAGATAAAACTCAGATTTTGATTTGTTGTTCCCAAATTCTTCTCGGGTTTAAGCCCAATGCGTTTTTTTTTTCTCAAAATTAGCTCAGTTCTTATGGTAAATTGTTTTTTCATGTTAATTTTTAAGTCCCAACCGCGTTTTTCTGTTGTCTCTTCTAGCCTTAGCCCCAACTTGGACTTGGCAGTCCCTAAAGTCAAGAAATAAAGTAAGTTTTAAGCGAATTGTTTGCTTAGACCACATTTTTTTTGGCCAGTTTTTGTCAAGCACCAAGCTGTTTTTTTCGTCTCAATTATCTGTCCTTGTCAATTATTCGTAGCCTTGACCTTAGTTTTTTGTACAATTCCTCTCAGGATTTAGCCCAAACCTAATTTATTTTGGGGCTTCGAAAAAAAAACACATAACAAGTAAATTGCTTAGCCCCAGCCTCGTTATTTTATCTGACTCCCATCAAACTTCTCTGCTTAGCAATATTTTAGACGAATATAAAACTCTTCACGTTTTAATGAATTGATTTCTATATTTCAATCAAATTTAAGAATTGGCTGTGGGGTGGGGGGCTTTAGCCCCTATAGCCACCCCCTGGATCCGCCAGTGGTCACAACCCCTTTAGTGCTCGCACATAATAAAAAAAAAAAAATCGCGGAACCCACTTTTTTCGCGTTCTCTATCATAATCTCGAGTTCGAATTTTTTTACGAATCCATAACTTGCCATATAGTACCTATGTATATAAATATATATATCGCAAGTAAAAAGTAGAATTTTCATACTGTTAAGCGAATCATTCGCCAACAATATATTATTCGCTATTATTGTTATAAAAGTTCTTTTATTTTGGGGTCTATCCAATTCATCGGAGGTATCCACCCAACTAACAATTTAACTTGTTTAAATGTCTATACAAGCTATTTTCTAGTTTGTATAGCCACTAATAAAGATATCTCATGCAAATCATTTTGGCGCACATTAAACAAGCTATTACATTTTCTTAAGACCTTTGACCAGAAGTTCTATATAATTAAATTGCTTTCCATTGAAAATGTAAGAAAGTCTTATTGGTAACATAAACAAAGCAAAACAGTGCTATTGCTCGACTAAACAAGTTGTTTGACTTTCAGTTGCAGGTCGCATTAATCAAATGACTTACCTAATAAGGCCTTAAAAAGGCCTAGTAAAGACGTATATTATTTAAAAATAAATTGTTGCTTTCAATTTTATTATTATTGTTTTTATTTTCCCTTTCATTTTTACATAACGTTAGGGATTTATGACCGCATTTCTATTTATTATGAAATGTATAGAATTTTATTTTAATTGAAAAAAGTCAACTTTTACTCACATGAAATTTCAGAATCCGGGGATCGAACTCAGGTCTTTTCGATTAGTAGTCCATCACGCAACACACCAGGCCAATTGGCAGCATACCATACGCATGTAAAAATTTTAATGAGATCCCAAAGAATCAAACTAAGTTTTCACTAAACGTTGGTACTCATAATAGGTATTTAGAAGATTGAATTTAAAGTGTCAATCACTCAATTCTTTAAGTGTTTGAAAAATAAATACCAATATATTTTAAACAAATATTTTCAAATGCACTAGTTATTCAATAAATGTTTTCAATCTTAACTTTTATATAAAGGCGAAAGAATTACTTTGTTCCTTCGGGCATAACTCATAAAATAATTAACTGATTTACGTGAATCAAATTTTATAATATTCTGTATATCTATGAGACAGTTTAAGGATATTTTTTATTTCTTAATTTGTTTAAATTTTCAGAATATTATTGTTTTTTTAATTTTTTGTCACCTTTTTTCTCATACTCATACTCATACACTCAAATCGGTTTGATATTTTAAAATTGATTGATATTTTAAAATAAAAATTTAAAAAAGTGGTAGATTGAGCTAAGAAAAAGTGGTAGATTCAGATTTTTCGGGGTAGATTTTTAATTTTTAATTTTTGCAGCTTTTATTTTGTTGGTATTATAAACAAAGGTTCAACCGAAGTTTAGTTCCGTCGAGTGCGGTCTTTAAAATTTAAAAAAAATGTTCAGTTCATACTGTATATCCACTAGCTATCTCTCAAAATGTTGCGGGTAAAATAAATGCACGGCACATTATTCTTGCGCTAAATTTTGACAGATCGTTTTTTGTTAATCTTTTCGATTACGAGGACGTACGTGTTGAAACAAGTTGTGATTCTTTTGTGCAAATCGTGATTATAAATTCCAGAACGCGATATGTTGTTCTGAACGATTGCAGATTGAAATATTTATAAGTCGACTAGTGGGACGGGCGGGGAAAAGAAGTGCAAGTAGAACAAACTATGAACCTATGCAACCTACGAAACAAATATAATTTTAAGAGCGCATTAAGGTTCAATAATGACACAAAAACTCAATAAATAATCATCTATAAATTATTTCGACAATAAAATATAAGATTTGCATTTTAAGCCTAGTACTCACCTCTGAGTGAAATGAAAAATAAAAGCGGTTTTAAATTCACGTGAATAAGCATTGTGAAACCATAATTAATTATCCATGTGAAATTTCAGTCCTCAGTTTGAAAATTTTTAGTACTTACTTTCAATGAAAAAAAATATTTGATTTGTCTGACAGCTTAACAGAATCTTGAAATGCTTGAGAAGACTGTTTTAAATCCATAGTTTGATTTTTGGCTTGTCGGTAACACTTAACATTTAAAAATAAACGTTCATAAGATCCAAAATAATTCTTTAGGATATTTTATTTAATTATTACAACTTTTATTTAAATTTATTGACACTTTTCCACACTTCAATTATTTTATCCTAGTGGTCGTACGTTAGGAAATGAAAATTATGGAATGAAATTAATTTTGAACCGGTTCATATTTCGCTCTCACATTTTTGATACTCAGCTCTATATAGAAATTTCATTTTCACTTGAACTGAGTACTAGGCTTTATCAACAATTTCCTAGACATATTTGTTTTTTTTTTTTTTATTTCTGTGACATTCTCCACCAAAATTTAGCTAGGATTTTAGCCGATGTTAGGGGAGAACAGGGTTAGCTAAAACTAAGCGCGATTTGCGTACTTGGCTTGAAGAAAACAGGTGTTTTAAAATTTTTCGGAAATATTGTAACAAAAATGATTTTCTTTTGTATAACGGGTTTTGCATTAGTACCAATGGTTAGTTTATTTTACTAAAGTTTGAATTTAAAGCTTTGTTGAACCTTTTCGCTTGGAAAATTTGCTAGCTTTTATTTTTTGAATTTTAAGGATTTTTATATGGCTGATAAAAAGTGGTAGAATTTTTGATTACCGTGGGAGAAGTGGAAGATTTGAAAATTATTCAAAAAAAGAGGTAGATCTACCACAATTGTCTTAAAGTGACAACACTGGTAGCGCCACAATATAAAGCTACCGTTGTATCAAGAAAGTGTGTGTGTGTGTGTGAATTAGGTTGGTATGTCAGTGGCCACAAGTCATAACCGCTTAAGTCGATATTTACTATTTTTCAGGAGAGCGGTTTTAAGTTTCAAATCCTCCCTAGGAATCAGGAATTGCTTATTTTTGATTCTTTGGAATGTAAGAATGAAGAAAGAGTTCGCCTTTTTAACATACTAAAAGTAAATAAATGTACATCTGATAATTAAGGAGTAATTTACAAAAATAACACTTAAGCTGTTATGGCTTATGGAACTTTCAAAAAATAAAGAGCTTATATCGAGTTGGGTTGTTATGGCATATTAAGAAATAAAAAAATTAAACCTTAGGTCAAGTTAGGCTGTTATGGCATATTTAGAAAGAACGATTAGAATTTCTTATGTCGAGCTAGGTTGTTATTCCTTGTGTGAGAATGCGATATAAGATTTCTTATGTTGAGTTGAGTTCTATTGCCTATACTAATAAATCATACATTTAATATATATTATAGTTGTTCTTTCTTACTTAGGTCCAGTTATTAAGTGTCGACACTTAAGTTAACTCATTAAATTCGATTTGTTAACTTGAGTGTAACTCCGACAATTTCAAGCACAACAATCACCATAGATACAAAATTATGATTAAGTATGGTCGCGTTTTAAAGCTTGAACTTGAAACTTTAAATTGAGGGTACAAGCACAAAAATTAAAGTCGATCATTGAACGAAAAACTGACAGACGAGAACAGGAAGAGAAAGGAACGCATTTAATTGGAACGAATGTGTTCCACTTTTGGGAATAAAATATCAGCTGTTCATTGAAAACGATTTTCATCATTGAAAAACAAAAAATGATTTTATATGAAAGTTGTAAAGAAAACTAAACAGTTTTTTGACTAAAATATAACTGACAACCATCATTTTGGTACCAAAATGCCATCAGTTTTATTAGTTTAAGTGCATCAAAATTGAAAGACAAAATTTTCAATGATGGTTTTCAATGTCAGCTATAACTGGCGCCTAACTTAGAAACGAATGGACGAATGGATACCACGACTATAGAAGGTGGGTAAATTGTCACACTACTGCAACAAGCATTAAGCCAACGTACTGTGACCCGTCAGCTCCATCTAAGCCAATTCTGTATATAAATGATCTACGAAAGGTTCAGGGAAACTTGAAAGTTAGTGTGAAGGCCAGGATCTGTGTGTCAAAAGTGTGATGACTGATTCATCGTGATGATGTCCCTCCCAAATAGTACTTTGACTGTGGTCGATGTCCAACAACAGCAGAGACAGGTAGGATAAAGAGTTGTTGGTTAGACTACTTAAAGAAACAACAAAAGATCTTTCATTTCCTTCTATTCCTTCTAACTTGTGCCGTGAATTACATTTAAAAGACCTGTGTTCTTACAGGCATATAGTTAATATTATTAAAAAAAGGAAACCGACCTTAGCTCGAAACGTCCTGCCATACGGTATCAAGTAAATTTGTTGCTATCAACTCGTTTTAAAAATCAATTCCTCGGCGCTTTTTTTTTTCCATATATGTGCTTATCTCGATTTGATCTTGATTCAACGAATTTGTGATCGATCTTATCTTGTTCTGCCCAGAATATGAATTAGTAAGCAATGTTGTGCTTTTAGTCTCTTCCAGTAAACTGTTCAACCATTTTCTAAGTTCATACATTGTAGATTATGAAGTAAATTATCATCAAATTCGGAATCACTTTTAATGTTTTCATTTTAGTTAGTTCAACCAAATCAAAAGGTTTACATTTATCTTAATACGACCTCACGACTTAATATTTAAGAGTAAAATGTATGTGTTTGGTTCTGAAGACTAAAATAATAGTCAATATCAAAATTTCGCCTGTTCTGACTTTTTACAAATTCAATTAGCTAGGTTCTTTATGATTCTGTTCGTTAAATTAATAAAGCACATAAGGTATATACATATAAGTACTTCAGTTTTTTCGTTTGAATTATTTTGTAGTAAGTAGGTTAAAAATACATGCGGATATTGTAACCGGATTAAGCTGTTTCTTTCGCAGTCGTCATAACCGGCAGGCGTCGACTGTTCTTTATTTTGAGATTAAAAAGTTAAGACCAAATATTCTGCATACAGCCACTTCTATGTATAGTGTTAAGCGTCAGTTATATGTATCAGCCGTGAAAAACGCAAACAAAATTCTGTGTTATATGTAATTTGTTTTGTTATTGTCTTACGTGTTTCGCTATACACTCTCTCAAAAATGTAAAAAATATCATTTTTGACCATCTTTCCACATTAGGACTTTTAGTATTTCAATGAGCAATAGAAGGGATTTTGGAACAGTACTACTCCTTTTTGATTCCAATCGAATCATTTTCTGTTGTGGGGATACTATATTGGGAAATTTCTGGTCAAACTGTATTAAATTTACTACCATAATCCATAAGTTCCTGAATTTGTATAAAATATGGCATTGACCGGTAAAAAACAAAGACGCCCTCAGTGACATGATGGCAACATGGAAGCATTCATTAAAATCTATTTGATTCAGTTTCGGGACAATTATTTATATTTCGATTGGAGGTTCGGAGTCACTCCTTTTTACTCCAAATTGATTGACTGGATTGTCAAATGAATTTAAGTCTTGCAAAATATGCATAAATACCAGACAATTTCGAACAACAAAAAATAAATTGATTGGAATCAAAAAGGAGTAGTAGGTAATGTTCCAAAATCCAATCGAAAACGACATCCTACTGTGTGAAACTAAACTTTAAAATCACATGGTTATATTTTGTGTTCATATTCAATACAAAAAAGTAAGTTGTCTCCACCAAGTGAACCGCAATATAAGTGAACATTTTCAGAATTGAAACAAAACTGAAAGACATAATGCTCAATGATTATTCTAAAATTAACTTCAAAATTAGACATGAATTCTTATAAAGAAAAAAACTACTATGCACATAACTGAATCGTAAAGTCAGAACAATAACAACTTAACTTTTGGTCTAGTGAGCATCTTCACTAATTGCACCATTTTCACCGCTCTATTATGCAATGGTTAATGTATACGCCTTTTTTCATTTAAAATGTTCAAGTTTGAAATATTCTTTCACTAACTCTTCTCTTCAGATGTGACGGGTTACAACAACCTAAGTCAACTTATGATTCATATTTTCTCGATTTGTACAGGAAATTTGTTAAGGCAAAAGAACATAATTCAACTTAGAATTGTAATTTTTGGAATTCAAATAGGGAATAACGACCTAACTCGATTTATGATTTTAAGATAAATATAGACTGGTTTGCCAAAAGAACTTTATTCAAGTTAAGTTCATCAAAATATAGAACTGTGATTTAACATAACAACCTAACTTAAGTTAAGAACATTAAGTATTTGTTTTAGTTTGGGGAATAACAGCCTATGTTGACTTAAGAAAAATCAAAAGTTGCCTGTTTTGTTTTTGATAATCTAAACACAATTATGAGAATAACTCAATTTCGTCAAAACTCGACTTAAGCGATTATGGTTGTGGCCACTGATGTTATGTAGGTCAAAAAGAGTCACATATTCGATCAAATTATTTGTGTATCTCTTATCATCGGCAATCGCCCTGCATCGCTTAGAAAGTGTTTTCGGAGTTGAAAAAAAAAGATTTGACTTCTAATGGTCGGATCTTCAAGATTGAGATCTTAAAATGGCGGGAAAAACATTGTACAGACGAATGTAATAAAAGAAAGAGTAACAATTAATATTAAAGCAATTGAATGGTGTTTGGAGAATATTTAAAAAGGGAAAATGCTAGGAATAAATTTAAATGAATTCAGTCTTAAAAAACGCTTCACATATTTACAAAATGTCTACACTGCAAAAACATTGCTTATCCGAAAGATTAAAAAAAAAAAAACATATGTAGGTAGGAAGGTATGCAAATATAAACAAACTCCTTGAATATTATATACTTATGGCAAACAAAATATTATTTTTTAAAGTTTGGGAAGCAACGTTAGCACAGGTCGGCTAGTATTTTATAAGATAGGTATGCAAAATCTATAATAACAAATCCCACTAACCCAAGTAATATTTTGCCTCTTATTAAATGCTCCAAGAGTTTAACAAGACTAATTTAAGGGATCTAAAAGTAATCTTGAAGAATACTTCTAAGATTCTATAAGACAGTTAGAAGCGTTAAATGGCCTAGTTATGGGAGGTTCTTGCCAACTCATAACAATAACATATGTTTCTTTGCAATACTTGTGATCTAATTATCCGAGTTGCATTCTTCTTATGAGATGACATTTGTATTATCGATTGCCTCTCGAAAAAATCTTGTAAAGCTCGGCTAAATCTTGCTTTGAAAATGCGTCTCTTCCAATGGGAGGTGCTCTTATCTCGTCTTTCTCATTAAGCATTTTTAAAAAGAAGAAAAAAAATGTTTTTTAGTTTTTGTGTGTATACGTATTATGTCAAACAAATAATGGGCTTGTCTTGTATTTATTTCGTAAGTCAATTAATAATTATACTCATAAAGGCAACACATTATATTGTTTTTCACAGGTATGGGAACCAAAAAATATATGCGGTTGGAATGTTATCTACTAACTTGAACATTTTACCTCGAAAAAAAACGAAGCGCCTTCAAAATTATGCATATTTAAATTATTTAATTTATAATATTAATAAGGAGAAGGGTTGCCATGGAAATATTTTGGAACAAAATAAAATTCAAATTCAGGCAATGAGCCATTGCTTATAGATCGCGATGAATTTGATCTCAATTTTTTTTTTTTTAAATTAAAGTGGAATTTAATATGAAACCGGGAATGTTAAAAAATTTATTTGAAAGTCAATTCTAATCCAAAATGTAAATTTTCATTGGCACCGTAGCCATCTATTACGTAAATTCTCATTTAGTTGAGAAATGGAAACGATATTTTGATGTTTGAAAAATAGATTTCTATTTTGCGACTTGAAAAATTGAGTTTTTATCAGTTTTGAAACTTTAATTTTTTAAATTATGGTAACCCTCAAAACATTCAGAAAACTCTGTTTGTATATTTAAATATGGCAGCTGCTGATGAGACACTAACTCTTCTATTAACATCTTTATGAGAATTTAATTATATTAACGCTTTGAATAAGATTGCTAAACGAATAGATTTTAGAAGCGAAGAATTAAAGTTTATTTATGAAACTAAAAAACTTCTTATGAGATCTCAAATGTTTTTTTTAGGACTTAGATTTGACAGAATTGATTTTCTTCGAATTACTTAAATTATTGTAAATCATTATTTTTCTTATTCTTAAAGTACGTAAACACGTTCAAAAAATATGATTTTTGCAACGAAAAAAGTAATTTTGGACCATAATAAAGAACAAATCCTCTAACATGATTTCAAACATTAGGGATCTTATTAGCATCCTATTGCAAAACTTTTATACACCGATTCAAACCGACTCAAAAAAAAACAATTAAAGTAAAATAAGAATAACTTATTTTAACTTGTTTGAGATCTTAATAGGTACATAATAAAATGTTCTTACAAGAAAATTTTGAGAAAACTCAAACGAAGATATTATCATGCACAAAAATGCAGAAGCAGATCTTATAGTATTAATACATTATGTAAATGATTTTAAATTTATGAAAATATCGTTCTTCCCAAACCACAGAGCAACGCTGAATAAAATGAAACTAATGCGCGAAGCGCGAATATAAATATTTTGCTTTCTTAAACAAGTCGTATAGGAGTTGTCTGTAATGACTTTCAGCTTAATGTTCTATAAAAGCTATTATTTTTCTAGCTTTAAGCGTTCCGCGTGCGTTCCGCATGCGTAATACATGCGTTCCACGTGCGTTTCGCATGCGTTACGCGTAACGCATGAGGAACGCATGCGGAATGCATGCAGAACGCACGCGGAACGCACCCTGTACGGTCTTGAGATCCTGAACGGTCTTGAGAACTTAAATTGTGTTTATATTTTGAAAGGCATTGAGCCTTATTGAGCGTAACGCATGCGTTCCGTTCAAGACTGTTCAAGATCACAACACCGTTCAATATCTCAAGGCCGTCTCAAGGGCGTTCAGGATCTCAAGGTCGATCAAGATCTCAAGGCCGTTCTAAATATCAAGACTGTTAAAGATCTCAAGACCGTTCAAGATCTCAAGACCGTTCAGGATCTTAAGACCGTTCAGCATCTCAAGACCGTTCAAGATTTCAAGGCCGTTCAGTATCTCAAGGCCGATCAAGATCTCAATGCCGTTCAAAATATTTACACAATTTAAGTTCTCAAGACCGTTCAGGATCTCACGCATGCGTTATGCATACGTTACGCGTACGTTACGCGTACGTTACGCATACGTTACGCATACGTTACGCATGCGTTACGCGTGCGTGACGCATGCGTTACGCATGAATAACGCGTGCGTTACGCATGCGTAACGCAGAATAACGCGTAATGCACGCGTAACGCACGCGTAACGCATGCGTAACGCACGCGTTAGTATGCGTAAAGCATGCGTAACGTATGCGTAACGTATGCGTAACGCACGCGTAACGCATGCGTAACGTATGTGTAACGCACGCGTAACGCATGCGTAACGTATGCGTAACGCACGCGTAACGCATGCGTAACGCACGCGTAACGCATGCGTAACGTATGCGTAACGCATGCGTAACGCACGCGTAACGCACGCGTAACGCATGCGTAACGTATGCGTAACGCATGCGTAACGCACGTGTAACGTATGCGTAACGCATGCGTAACGCACACGTTCCGCGTGCGTTCCTCGTTCCGTTCAAGACTGTTCAGGATCACAACACCGTTCAAGATCTCACGGCCGTTCAGGATCTCAAGGGCGTTCAGGATCTCAAGGCCGATCGCGTTCCGCGTTCCGTTCAAGACTGTTCAGGATCACAACACCGTTCAAGATCTCACGGCCGTTCAGGATCTCAAGGGCGTTCAGGATTTCAAGGCCGATCAAGATCTCAAGGCCGTTCTAAATTTCAAGACTGTTCAAGATCTCAAGACCGTTCAAGATCTCAAGACCGTTCAGGATCTTAAGACCGTTCAGCATCTCAAGACCGTTCAAGATCTCAAGGCCGTTCAGTATCTCAAGGCCGATCAAGATCTCAATGCCGTTCAAAATATTAACACAATTTAAGTTCTCAAGACCGTTCAGGATCTCAAGCATGCGTTACGCGTGCGTTACGCATACGTTACGCGTACGTTACGCATATGTTAAGCATGCGTTACGCATGCTGAACGGTCTTAAGATCCTGAACGGTCTTGAGATCTTGAACGGTCTTGAGATATTGAACAGTCTTGAAATTTAGAACGGCCTTGAGAACTTGATGGGCCTTGAGATCCTGAACGCCCTTGAGATCCTGAACGGCCGTGAGATCTTGAACGGTGTTGTGATCCTGAACAGTCTTGAACGGAACGCGGAACGCACGCAGAACGCGTGCGTTACGCATACGTTACGCATGCGTTACGCACGCGTTACGCGTAACGTATGCGTAACGCATGCGTAACAAACGCGTAATCGGATCTCAATGCGCGTGTGTTAACGCATGCGTTACGCGTGCATTACGCATACGTTACGCATGCGTTACGCGTGCGTTACGCATACGTTACGCATGCGTTACGCATACGTTACGCATGCGTTACGCATACGTTACGCATGCGTTACGCATACGTTACGCATACGTTTCGCATGTGTTACGCATGCATTATGCATGCGTTACGCATACGTTACGCATGCGTTACGCATGCGTTACGCGTTCGTTACGCATACGTTACGCATGCGTTACGCATACGTTACGCATGCGTTACGCATACGTTACGCGTGTGTTACGCATGCGTTACGCATGCGTTACGCATACGTTACGCATGCGTTACCCATACGTTACGCGTGCGTTACCCATGCGTTACGCGTGCGTAACGTATGCGTAACGTATGCGTAACGCATGCGTAACGTATGGCACGCGTAACGCATGCGTAACGTATACGTAACGCATGCGTAACGTATGCGTTACGCGTGCCATACGCGTGCGTTACGCGGGCGTTACGCATGCGTTACGCATACGTTACGCATGCGTTACGCAAGACTGTTCAAGATCACAACACCGTTCAAGGTCTCAAGGCCGTTCAGGATCTCAAGGGCGTTCAGGATCTCAAGGCCGATCAAGATCTCAAGGCCGTTCTAAATATCATGACTGTTCAAGATCTCAAGACCGTTCAGGATCTCAAGACCGTTCAGCATCTCAAGACCGTTCAAGATCTCAAGGCCGTTCAGTATCTCAAGGCCGATCAAGATCTCAATGCCGTTCAAAATATAAACACAATTTAAGTTCTCAAGACCGTTCAGGATCTCACGATCAAGATCTCAAGGCCGTTCTAAATATCAAGACTGTTCAAGATCTCAAGACCGTTCAAGATCTCAAGACCGATCAGGATCTCAAGACCGTTCAGCATCTCAAGACCGTTCAAGATCTCAAGGCCGTTCAGTATCTCAAGGCCGATCAAGATCTCAATGCCGTTCAAAATATAAACACAGTTTAAGTTCTCAAGACCATTCAGGATCTCACGCATGCGTTACTCATACGTTACGCGTGCGTTACGCGTGCGTTACGCATGCGTTACGCATACGTTACGCATGCGTTACGCATACGTTACGCATGCGTTACGCATACGTTACGCATGCGTTACGCATACGTTACGCATGCGTTACGTATGCGTTACGCATTCAAAAATGCAGAAGCAGATCTTATAGTTTTGATTTTCTGCATGCTTTAAGAACTAAGGTAGGTATAGGTACATAACATAGTACATTAATACATTATGTAAATGATTTTAAATTTATGAAAATATCGTTCTTCCCAAACCACAGAGCAACGCTGAATAAAATGAAACTAATGCGCGAAGCGCGAATATAAATATTTTGCTTTCTTAAACAAGTCGTATAGAAGTGGTCTGTAATGACTTTCAGCTTAATGTTCTATAAAAGCTATTATTTTTCTAGCTTTAAGCGTTCCGCGTGCGTTCCGCGTGCGTTCCGCATGCGTAATACATGCGTTCCACGTGCGTTTCGCATGCGTTACGCGTAACGCATGAGGAACGCACGCGGAATGCATGCAGAACGCACGCGGAACGCACCCTGTACGGTCTTGAGATCCTGAACGGTCTTGAGAACTTAAATTGTGTTTATATTTTGAAAGGCATTGAGCCTTATTGAGCGTAACGCATACGTTCCGTTCAAGACTGTTCAAGATCACAACAACGTTCAAGATCTCAAGGCCGTTCAAGATCTCAAGGGCGTTCAGGATCTCAAGGTCGATCAAGATCTCAAGGCCGTTCTAAATATCAAGACTGTTCAAGATCTCAAGACCGTTCAAGATCTCAAGACCGTTCAGGATCTTAAGACCGTTCAGCATCTCAAGACCGTTTAAGATCTCAAGGCCGTTCAGTATCTCAAGGCCGATCAAGATCTCAATGCCGTTCAAAATATTTACACAATTTAAGTTCTCAAGACCGTTCAGGATCTCACGCATGCGTTACGCATACGTTACGCGTACGTTACGCGTACGTTACGCATACGTTACGCATGCGTTACGCGTGCGTTACGCGTGCGTTACGCGTGCGTTACGCATGAATAACGCGTGCGTTACGCATGCGTAACGCACGCGTAATGCACGCGTAACGCACGCGTAACGCATGCGTAACGCACGCGTTAGTATGCGTAACGCATGCGTAACGTATGCGTAACGCATGCGTAACGCACGCGTAACGCATGCGTAACGCACGCGTAACGTATGCGTAACGCATGCGTAACGTATGCGTAACGCATGCGTAACGTATGTGTAACGCACGCGTAACGCATGCGTAACGTATGCGTAACGCATGCGTAACGCATGCGTTACGCAAACGTTCAGCGTGCGTTCCGCGTTCCGTTCAAGACTGTTCAGGATCACAACACCATTCAAGATCTCACGGCCGTTCAGGATCTCAAGGGCGTTCAGGATCTCAAGGCCGATCAAGATCTCAAGGCCGTTCTAAATTTCAAGACTGTTCAAGATCACAACACCGTTCAAGGTCTCAAGGCCGTTCAGGATCTCAAGGGCGTTCAGGATCTCAAGGCCGATCAAGATCTCAAGGCCGTTCTAAATATCATGACTGTTCAAGATCTCAAGACCGTTCAGGATCTCAAGACCGTTCAGCATCTCAAGACCGTTCAAGATCTCAAGGCCGTTCAGTATCTCAAGGCCGATCAAGATCTCAATGCCGTTCAAAATATAAACACAATTTAAGTTCTCAAGACCGTTCAGGATCTCACGATCAAGATCTCAAGGCCGTTCTAAATATCAAGACTGTTCAAGATCTCAAGACTGTTCAAGATCTCAAGACCGATCAGGATCTCAAGACCGTTCAGCATCTCAAGACCGTTCAAGATCTCAAGGCCGTTCAGTATCTCAAGGCCGATTAAGATCTCAATGCCGTTCAAAATATAAACACAGTTTAAGTTCTCAAGACCATTCAGGATCTCACGCATGCGTTACTCATACGTTACGCGTGCGTTACGCGTGCGTTACGCATGCGTTACGCATACGTTACGCATGCGTTACGCATACGTTACGCATGCGTTACGCATACGTTACGCATGCGTTACGCATACGTTACGCATGCGTTACGTATGCGTTACGCATTCAAAAATGCAGAAGCAGATCTTATAGTTTTGATTTTCTGCATGCTTTAAGAACTAAGGTAGGTATAGGTACATAACATAGTACATTAATACATTATGTAAATGATTTTAAATTTATGAAAATATCGTTCTTCCCAAACCACAGAGCAACGCTGAATAAAATGAAACTAATGCGCGAAGCGCGAATATAAATATTTTGCTTTCTTAAACAAGTCGTATAGAAGTGGTCTGTAATGACTTTCAGCTTAATGTTCTATAAAAGCTATTATTTTTCTAGCTTTAAGCGTTCCGCGTGCGTTCCGCGTGCGTTCCGCATGCGTAATACATGCGTTCCACGTGCGTTTCGCATGCGTTACGCGTAACGCATGAGGAACGCACGCGGAATGCATGCAGAACGCACGCGGAACGCACCCTGTACGGTCTTGAGATCCTGAACGGTCTTGAGAACTTAAATTGTGTTTATATTTTGAAAGGCATTGAGCCTTATTGAGCGTAACGCATACGTTCCGTTCAAGACTGTTCAAGATCACAACAACGTTCAAGATCTCAAGGCCGTTCAAGATCTCAAGGGCGTTCAGGATCTCAAGGTCGATCAAGATCTCAAGGCCGTTCTAAATATCAAGACTGTTCAAGATCTCAAGACCGTTCAAGATCTCAAGACCGTTCAGGATCTTAAGACCGTTCAGCATCTCAAGACCGTTTAAGATCTCAAGGCCGTTCAGTATCTCAAGGCCGATCAAGATCTCAATGCCGTTCAAAATATTTACACAATTTAAGTTCTCAAGACCGTTCAGGATCTCACGCATGCGTTACGCATACGTTACGCGTACGTTACGCGTACGTTACGCATACGTTACGCATGCGTTACGCGTGCGTTACGCGTGCGTTACGCGTGCGTTACGCATGAATAACGCGTGCGTTACGCATGCGTAACGCACGCGTAATGCACGCGTAACGCACGCGTAACGCATGCGTAACGCACGCGTTAGTATGCGTAACGCATGCGTAACGTATGCGTAACGCATGCGTAACGCACGCGTAACGCATGCGTAACGCACGCGTAACGTATGCGTAACGCATGCGTAACGTATGCGTAACGCATGCGTAACGTATGTGTAACGCACGCGTAACGCATGCGTAACGTATGCGTAACGCATGCGTAACGCATGCGTTACGCAAACGTTCAGCGTGCGTTCCGCGTTCCGTTCAAGACTGTTCAGGATCACAACACCATTCAAGATCTCACGGCCGTTCAGGATCTCAAGGGCGTTCAGGATCTCAAGGCCGATCAAGATCTCAAGGCCGTTCTAAATTTCAAGACTGTTCAAGATCACAACACCGTTCAAGGTCTCAAGGCCGTTCAGGATCTCAAGGGCGTTCAGGATCTCAAGGCCGATCAAGATCTCAAGGCCGTTCTAAATATCATGACTGTTCAAGATCTCAAGACCGTTCAGGATCTCAAGACCGTTCAGCATCTCAAGACCGTTCAAGATCTCAAGGCCGTTCAGTATCTCAAGGCCGATCAAGATCTCAATGCCGTTCAAAATATAAACACAATTTAAGTTCTCAAGACCGTTCAGGATCTCACGATCAAGATCTCAAGGCCGTTCTAAATATCAAGACTGTTCAAGATCTCAAGACTGTTCAAGATCTCAAGACCGATCAGGATCTCAAGACCGTTCAGCATCTCAAGACCGTTCAAGATCTCAAGGCCGTTCAGTATCTCAAGGCCGATTAAGATCTCAGTTTAAGTTCTCAAGACCATTCAGGATCTCACGCATGCGTTACTCATACGTTACGCATGCGTTACGCATACGTTACGCATGCGTTACGCATACGTTACGCATGCGTTACGCATACGTTACGCAAGCGTTACGCATGCCTTAAGCATACGTTACGCATGCGTTACGCGTGCGTTACGCGTGCGTTACGCGTGCGTTACGCGTGCGTTACGCGTGCGTTACGCGTGCGTTACGCATGCGTTACGCATACGTTACGCATGCGTTACGCAAGACTGTTCAAGATCACAACACCGTTCAAGGTCTCAAGGCCGTTCAGGATCTCAAGACCGTTCAGCATCTCAAGACCGTTCAAGATCTCAAGGCCGTTCAGTATCTCAAGGCCGATCAAGATCTCAATGCCGTTCAAAATATAAACACAATTTAAGTTCTCAAGACCGTTCAGGATCTCACGATCAAGATCTCAAGGCCGTTCTAAATATCAAGACTGTTCAAGATCTCAAGACCGTTCAAGATCTCAAGACCGATCAGGATCTCAAGACCGTTCAGCATCTCAAGACCGTTCAAGATCTCAAGGCCGTTCAGTATCTCAAGGCCGATTAAGATCTCAATGCCGTTCAAAATATAAACACAGTTTAAGTTCTCAAGACCATTCAGGATCTCACGCATGCGTTACTCATACGTTACGCGTGCGTTACGCGTGCGTTAACGCACGCGTTACGCACGCGTAACGCAAGCGTTACGCATGCGTTAAGCATACGTTACGCATGCGTTACGCGTGCGTTACGCGTGCGTTACGCGTGCGTTACGCGTGCGTTACGCGTGCGTTACGCATGCGTTACGCATACGTTACGCATGCGTTACGCAAGACTGTTCAAGATCACAACACCGTTCAAGGTCTCAAGGCCGTTCAGGATCTCAAGGGCGTTCAGGATCTCAAGGCCGATCAAGATCTCAAGGCCGTTCTAAATATCATGACTGTTCAAGATCTCAAGACCGTTCAGGATCTCAAGACCGTTCAGCATCTCAAGACCGTTCAAGATCTCAAGGCCGTTCAGTATCTCAAGGCCGATCAAGATCTCAATGCCGTTCAATATATAAACACAATTTAAGTTCTCAAGACTTATGCGTTACGCATGCGTTACGCATGCGTTACACATACGTTACGCATGCGTTACGCATACGTTACGCATACGTTACGCATACGTTACGCATACGTTACGCATGCGTTACGCATACGTTACGCATACGTTACGCATGCGTTACGCATACGTTACGCATGCGTTACGCATACGTTACGCATGCGTTACGCATACGTTACGCATGCGTTACGCATGCGTTACGCATACGTTACGCATGCGTTACGCATACGTTACGCATGCGTTACGCATACGTTACGCATGCGTTACGCATACGTTACGCATGCGTTACGCATACGTTACGCATGCGTTACGCATACGTTACGCAAGCGTTACGCATGCGTTAAGCATACGTTACGCATGCGTTACGCGTGCGTTACGCGTGCGTTACGCGTGCGTTACGCGTGCGTTACGCATGCGTTACGCATACGTTACGCATGCGTTACGCAAGACTGTTCAAGATCACAACACCGTTCAAGGTCTCAAGGCCGTTCAGGATCTCAAGGGCGTTCAGGATCTCAAGGCCGATCAAGATCTCAAGGCCGTTCTAAATATCATGACTGTTCAAGGTCTCAAGACCGTTCAGGATCTCAAGACCGTTCAGCATCTCAAGACCGTTCAAGATCTCAAGGCCGTTCAGTATCTCAAGGCCGATCAAGATCTCAATGCCGTTCAATATATAAACACAATTTAAGTTCTCAAGACCGTTCAGGATCTCACGATCAAGATCTCAAGGCCGTTCTAAATATAAAGACTGTTCAAGATCTCAAGACCGTTCAAGATCTCAAGACCGATCAGGATCTCAAGACCGTTCAGCATCTCAAGACCGTTCAAGATCTCAAGGCCGTTCAGTATCTCAAGGCCGATTAAGATCTCAATGCCGTTCAAAATATAAACACAGTTTAAGTTCTCAAGACCATTCAGGATCTCACGCATCCGTTACTCATACGTTACGCGTGCGTTACGCGTGCGTTACGCATGCGTTACGCATGCGTTACGCATACGTTACGCATACGTGACGCATGCGTTACGCATACGTTACGCATACGTGACGCATGCGTTACGCATACGTTACGCATGCGTTACGCATACGTTACGCATGCGTTACGCATACGTTACGCATGCGTTACGCATACGTTACGCATGCGTTACGCATACGTTACGCATGCGTTACGCATACGTTACGCATACGTTACGCATGCGTTACGCATACGTTACGCATGCGTTACGCGTGCATTACGCATACGTTACGCATGCGTTACGCGTGCGTTACGCATACGTTACGCATGCGTTACGCATGCGTTACGCATGCGTTACGCATACGTTACGCATGCGTTACGCATACGTTACGCATACGTTTCGCATGCGTTACGCATGCATTATGCATGCGTTACGCATACGTTACGCATGCGTAACGCATACGCGTGCGTAACGCATGCGTAACGTATGCGTATTGCATGCGTAACGCACGCGTAACGCACGCGTAACGCATGCGTAACGCACGCGTAACGTATGCGTAACGCATGCGTAACGTATGCGTAACGCATGTGTAACGCACGTGTAACGTATGCGTAACGCATGCGTAACGCACACGTTCCGCGTGCGTTCCTCGTTCCGTTCAAGACTGTTCAGGATCATAACACCGTTCAAGATCTCACGGCCGTTCAGGATCTCAAGGGCGTTCAGGATCTCAAGGCCGATCAAGATCTCAAGGCCGTTCTAAATTTCAAGACTGTTCAAGATCTCAAGACCGTTCAAGATCTCAAGACCGTTCAGGATCTTAAGACCGTTCAGCATCTCAAGACCGTTCAAGATCTCAAGGCCGTTCAGTATCTCAAGGCCGATCAAGATCTCAATGCCGTTCAAAATATTAACACAATTTAAGTTCTCAAGACCGTTCAGGATCTCACGCATGCGTAACGTATGCGTAACGCATGCGTAATGTATGCGTAACGCATGCGTAACGTATGCGTAACGCATGCGTAACGCATGCGTAACGTATGCGTAACGCATGCGTAACGTATGCGTAACGTATGCGTAACGCATGCGTAACGTATGCGTAACGCATGCGTAACGTATGCGTAACGCATGCGTAACGTATGCGTAACGCATGCGTTACGCAAGACTGTTCAAGATCACAACACCGTTCAAGGTCTCAAGGCCGTTCAGGATCTCAAGGGCGTTCAGGATCTCAAGGCCGATCGCGTTCCGCGTTCCGTTCAAGACTGTTCAGGATCTCAACACCGTTCAAGATCTCACGGCCGTTCAGGATCTCAAGGGCGTTCAGGATCTCAAGGCCGATCAAGATCTCAAGGCCGTTCTAAATTTCAAAACTGTTCAAGATCTCACGTTACGCATGCGTAACGTATGCGTAACGTACGCGTAACGCACGCGTAACGCACGCGTAACGCATGCGTAACGTATCTCAAAGCGCGTGCGTTACGAATGCGTTACGCGTGCGTTAACGCATGCGTTACGCGTGCATTACGCATACGTTACGCATGCGTTACGCGTGCGTTACGCATACGTTACGCATGCGTTACGCATGCGTCAGGATCTCAAGGGCGTTCAGAATCTCAAGGCCGATCAAGATCTCAATGCCGTTCTAAATTTCAAGACTGTTCAAGATCTCAAGACCGTTCAAGATCTCACGTTACGCATGCGTAACGTATGCGTAACGCACGCGTAACGCACGCGTAACGTATGCGAAACGCATGCGTAACGCACGCGTATGGCACGCGTAACGCATGCGTAACGTATGCGTAACGCATGCGTAACGCACGCGTAACGCACGCGTAACGCACGCGTAACGCATGCGTAACGTATGCGTTACGCATGCGTTACGCATACGTTACGCATGCGTTACGCATA
Source organism: Melangyna quadrimaculata (assembly GCA_949320155.1). Lineage (NCBI taxonomy): Eukaryota > Metazoa > Arthropoda > Insecta > Diptera > Syrphidae > Melangyna > Melangyna quadrimaculata. The sequence goes on along the minus strand of OX439483.1, from coordinate 200,341,112 downwards.
CGTTACGCATGCGTTACGCATACGTTACGCATGCGTTACGCATACGTTACGCATGCGTTACGCATACGTTACGCATGCGTTACGCATACGTTACGCATACGTTACGCAAGCGTTACGCATGCGTTAAGCATACGTTACGCATGCGTTACGCGTGCGTTACGCGTGCGTTACGCGTGCGTTACGCGTGCGTTACGCGTGCGTTACGCATGCGTTACGCATGCGTTACGCAAGACTGTTCAAGATCACAACACCGTTCAAGGTCTCAAGGCCGTTCAGGATCTCAAGGGCGTTCAGGATCTCAAGGCCGATCAAGATCTCAAGGCCGTTCTAAATATCATGACTGTTCAAGATCTCAAGACCGTTCAGGATCTCAAGACCGTTCAGCATCTCAAGACCGTTCAAGATCTCAAGGCCGTTCAGTATCTCAAGGCCGATCAAGATCTCAATGCCGTTCAAAATATAAACACAATTTAAGTTCTCAAGACCGTTCAGGATCTCACGATCAAGATCTCAAGGCCGTTCTAAATATCAAGACTGTTCAAGATCTCAAGACCGTTCAAGATCTCAAGACCGATCAGGATCTCAAGACCGTTCAGCATCTCAAGACCGTTCAAGATCTCAAGGCCGTTCAGTATCTCAAGGCCGATTAAGATCTCAATGCCGTTCAAAATATAAACACAGTTTAAGTTCTCAAGACCATTCAGGATCTCACGCATGCGTTACTCATACGTTACGCGTGCGTTACGCGTGCGTTAACGCACGCGTTACGCACGCGTAACGCATGCGTAACGTATGCGTAACACATGCGTACCGCACGCGTTACGCATGCGTTACGCATACGTTACGCATGCGTTACGAATACGTTACGCATGCGTTACGCATACGTTACGCATGCGTTACGCATCCGTTACGCATGCGTAACGCATACGTTACGCATGCGTTACGCATACGTTACGCATGCGTTACGCATACGTTACGCATGCGTTACGCATACGTTACGCATGCGTTACGCATGCGTTACGCATACGTTACGCATGCGTTACGCATACGTTACGCATGCGTTACGCATACGTTACGCATGCGTTACGCATACGTTACGCATGCGTTACGCATACGTTACGCAAGCGTTACGCAAGCGTTACGCATGCGTTAAGCATACGTTACGCATGCGTTACGCGTGCGTTACGCGTGCGTTACGCGTGCGTTACGCGTGCGTTACGCGTGCGTTACGCATGCGTTACGCATACGTTACGCATGCGTTACGCAAGACTGTTCAAGATCACAACACCGTTCAAGGTCTCAAGGCCGTTCAGGATCTCAAGGGCGTTCAGGATCTCAAGGCCGATCAAGATCTCAAGGCCGTTCTAAATATCATGACTGTTCAAGGTCTCAAGACCGTTCAGGATCTCAAGACCGTTCAGCATCTCAAGACCGTTCAAGATCTCAAGGCCGTTCAGTATCTCAAGGCCGATCAAGATCTCAATGCCGTTCAATATATAAACACAATTTAAGTTCTCAAGACCGTTCAGGATCTCACGATCAAGATCTCAAGGCCGTTCTAAATATAAAGACTGTTCAAGATCTCAAGACCGTTCAAGATCTCAAGACCGATCAGGATCTCAAGACCGTTCAGCATCTCAAGACCGTTCAAGATCTCAAGGCCGTTCAGTATCTCAAGGCCGATTAAGATCTCAATGCCGTTCAAAATATAAACACAGTTTAAGTTCTCAAGACCATTCAGGATCTCACGCATCCGTTACTCATACGTTACGCGTGCGTTACGCATACGTTACGCATACGTGACGCATGCGTTACGCATACGTTACGCATACGTGACGCATGCGTTACGCATACGTTACGCATGCGTTACGCATACGTTACGCATGCGTTACGCATACGTTACGCATGCGTTACGCATACGTTACGCATGCGTTACGCATACGTTACGCATGCGTTACGCATACGTTACGCATGCGTTACGCATACGTTACGCATACGTTACGCATGCGTTACGCATACGTTACGCATGCGTTACGCGTGCATTACGCATACGTTACGCATGCGTTACGCGTGCGTTACGCATACGTTACGCATGCGTTACGCATGCGTTACGCATACGTTACGCATGCGTTACGCATACGTTACGCATACGTTTCGCATGCGTTACGCATGCATTATGCATGCGTTACGCATACGTTACGCATGCGTTACGCATACGCGTGCGTAACGCATGCGTAACGTATGCGTATTGCATGCGTAACGCACGCGTAACGCACGCGTAACGCATGCGTAACGCACGCGTAACGTATGCGTAACGCATGCGTAACGTATGCGTAACGCATGCGTAACGCACGTGTAACGTATGCGTAACGCATGCGTAACGCACACGTTCCGCGTGCGTTCCTCGTTCCGTTCAAGACTGTTCAGGATCACAACACCGTTCAAGATCTCACGGCCGTTCAGGATCGTTCAGGATGCGTAACGCATGCGTAACGTATGCGTAACGCATGCGTAACGTATGCGTAACGTATGCGTAACGCATGCGTAACGTATGCGTAACGCATGCGTAACGTATGCGTAACGCATGCGTTACGCAAGACTGTTCAAGATCACAACACCGTTCAAGGTCTCAAGGCCATTCAGGATCTCAAGGGCGTTCAGGATCTCAAGGCCGATCGCGTTCCGCGTTCCGTTCAAGACTGTTCAGGATCTCAACACCGTTCAAGATCTCACGGCCGTTCAGGATCTCAAGGGCGTTCAGGATCTCAAGGCCGATCAAGATCTCAAGGCCGTTCTAAATTTCAAAACTGTTCAAGATCTCACGTTACGCATGCGTAACGTATGCGTAACGTACGCGTAACGCACGCGTAACGCACGCGTAACGCATGCGTAACGTATCTCAATGCGCGTGCGTTACGAATGCGTTACGCGTGCGTTAACGCATGCGTTACGCGTGCATTACGCATACGTTACGCATGCGTTACGCGTGCGTTACGCATACGTTACGCATGCGTTACGCATGCGTCAGGATCTCAAGGGCGTTCAGAATCTCAAGGCCGATCAAGATCTCAATGCCGTTCTAAATTTCAAGACTGTTCAAGATCTCAAGACCGTTCAAGATCTCACGTTACGCATGCGTAACGTATGCGTAACGCACGCGTAACGCATGCGTTACGCATACGTTACTCATGCGTTACGCATACGTTACGCATGCGTTACGCATACGTTACGCATGCGTTACGCATACGTTACGCATGCGTTACGCATACGTTACGCATGCGTTACGCATGCGTTCAGGATCTCAAGGCCGATCAAGATCTCAAGGCCGTTCTAAATATCATGACTGTTCAAGATCTCAAGACCGTTCAGGATCTCAAGACCGTTCAGCATCTCAAGACCGTTCAAGATCTCAAGGCCGTTCAGTATCTCAAGGCCGATCAAGATCTCAATGCCGTTCAAAATATAAACACAATTTAAGTTCTCAAGACCGTTCAGGATCTCACGATCAAGATCTCAAGGCCGTTCTAAATATCAAGACTGTTCAAGATCTCAAGACCGTTCAAGATCTCAAGACCGATCAGGATCTCAAGACCGTTCAGCATCTCAAGACCGTTCAAGATCTCAAGGCCGTTCAGTATCTCAAGGCCGATTAAGATCTCAATGCCGTTCAAAATATAAACACAGTTTAAGTTCTCAAGACCATTCAGGATCTCACGCATGCGTTACTCATACGTTACGCGTGCGTTACGCGTGCGTTAACGCACGCGTTACGCACGCGTAACGCATGCGTAACGTATGCGTAACACATGCGTACCGCACGCGTTACGCATGCGTTACGCATACGTTACGCATGCGTTACGAATACGTTACGCATGCGTTACGCATACGTTACGCATGCGTTACGCATCCGTTACGCATGCGTAACGCATACGTTACGCATGCGTTACGCGTGCGTTACGCGTGCGTTACGCATGCGTTACGCATGCGTTACGCATGCGTTACGCATGCGTTACGCATGCGTTACGCATGCGTTACGCATGCGTTACGCATGCGTTACGCGTGCGTTACGCATACGTTACGCATGCGTTACGCGTGCGGTACGCATGCGTTACGCATACGTTACGCATGCGTTACGCATACGTTACGCATGCGTTACGCATACGTTACGCATACGTTACGCATACGTTACGCATACGTTACGCATGCGTTACGCATACGTTACGCATACGTTACGCATGCGTGACGCATACGTTACGCATGCGTTACGCATACGTTACGCATGCGTTACGCATACGTTACGCATGCGTTACGCATACGTTACGCATGCGTTACGCATGCGTTACGCATACGTTACGCATGCGTTACGCATACGTTACGCAAGCGTTACGCATGCGTTAAGCATACGTTACGCATGCGTTACGCGTGCGTTACGCGTGCGTTACGCGTGCGTTACGCGTGCGTTACGCGTGCGTTACGCGTGCGTTACGCATGCGTTACGCATGCGTTACGCAAGACTGTTCAAGATCACAACACCGTTCAAGGTCTCAAGGCCGTTCAGGATCTCAAGGGCGTTCAGGATATCAAGGCCGATCAAGATCTCAAGGCCGTTCTAAATATCATGACTGTTCAAGATCTCAAGACCGTTCAGGATCTCAAGACCGTTCAGCATCTCAAGACCGTTCAAGATCTCAAGGCCGTTCAGTATCTCAAGGCCGATCAAGATCTCAATGCCGTTCAAAATATAAACACAATTTAAGTTCTCAAGACCGTTCAGGATCTCACGATCAAGATCTCAAGGCCGTTCTAAATATCAAGACTGTTCAAGATCTCAAGACCGTTCAAGATCTCAAGACCGATCAGGATCTCAAGACCGTTCAGCATCTCAAGACCGTTCAAGATCTCAAGGCCGTTCAGTATCTCAAGGCCGATTAAGATCTCAATGCCGTTCAAAATATAAACACAGTTTAAGTTCTCAAGACCATTCAGGATCTCACGCATGCGTAACGTATGCGTAACACATGCGTACCGCACGCGTTACGCATGCGTTACGCATACGTTACGCATGCGTTACGAATACGTTACGCATGCGTTACGCATACGTTACGCATGCGTTACGCATCCGTTACGCATGCGTAACGCATACGTTACGCATGCGTTACGCGTGCGTTACGCATGCGTTACGCATGCGTTACGCGTGCGTTACGCATACGTTACGCATGCGTTACGCGTGCGGTACGCATGCGTTACGCATACGTTACGCATGCGTTACGCATACGTTACGCATGCGTTACGCATACGTTACGCAAGACTGTTCAAGATCACAACACCGTTCAAGGTCTCAAGGCCGTTCAGGATCTCAAGGGCGTTCAGGATCTCAAGGCCGATCAAGATCTCAAGGCCGTTCTAAATATCATGACTGTTCAAGGTCTCAAGACCGTTCAGGATCTCAAGACCGTTCAGCATCTCAAGACCGTTCAAGATCTCAAGGCCGTTCAGTATCTCAAGGCCGATCAAGATCTCAATGCCGTTCAATATATAAACACAATTTAAGTTCTCAAGACCGTTCAGGATCTCACGATCAAGATCTCAAGGCCGTTCTAAATATAAAGACTGTTCAAGATCTCAAGACCGTTCAAGATCTCAAGACCGATCAGGATCTCAAGACCGTTCAGCATCTCAAGACCGTTCAAGATCTCAAGGCCGTTCAGTATCTCAAGGCCGATTAAGATCTCAATGCCGTTCAAAATATAAACACAGTTTAAGTTCTCAAGACCATTCAGGATCTCACGCATCCGTTACTCATACGTTACGCGTGCGTTACGCGTGCGTTACGCATGCGTTACGCATGCGTTACGCATACGTTACGCATGCGTTACGCATACGTTACGCATGCGTTACGCATACGTTACGCATACGTTACGCATGCGTTACGCATACGTTACGCATACGTGACGCATGCGTTACGCATACGTTACGCATACGTGACGCATGCGTTACGCATACGTTACGCATGCGTTACGCATACGTTACGCATGCGTTACGCATACGTTACGCATGCGTTACGCATACGTTACGCATGCGTTACGCATACGTTACGCATGCGTTACGCATACGTTACGCATGCGTTACGCATACGTTACGCATACGTTACGCATGCGTTACGCATACGTTACGCATGCGTTACGCGTGCATTACGCATACGTTACGCATGCGTTACGCGTGCGTTACGCATACGTTACGCATGCGTTACGCATGCGTTACGCATACGTTACGCATGCGTTACGCATACGTTACGCATACGTTTCGCATGCGTTACGCATGCATTATGCATGCGTTACGCATACGTTACGCATGCGTTACGCATACGCGTGCGTAACGCATGCGTAACGTATGCGTATTGCATGCGTAACGCACGCGTAACGCACGCGTAACGCATGCGTAACGCACGCGTAACGTATGCGTAACGCATGCGTAACGTATGCGTAACGCATGCGTAACGCACGTGTAACGTATGCGTAACGCATGCGTAACGCACACGTTCCGCGTGCGTTCCTCGTTCCGTTCAAGACTGTTCAGGATCACAACACCGTTCAAGATCTCACGGCCGTTCAGGATCTCAAGGGCGTTCAGGATCTCAAGGCCGATCAAGATCTCAAGGCCGTTCTAAATTTCAAGACTGTTCAAGATCTCAAGACCGTTCAAGATCTCAAGACCGTTCAGGATCTTAAGACCGTTCAGCATCTCAAGACCGTTCAAGATCTCAAGGCCGTTCAGTATCTCAAGGCCGATCAAGATCTCAATGCCGTTCAAAATATTAACACAATTTAAGTTCTCAAGACCGTTCAGGATCTCACGCATGCGTAACGTATGCGTAACGCATGCGTAATGTATGCGTAACGCATGCGTAACGTATGCGTAACGCATGCGTAACGCATGCGTAACGTATGCGTAACGCATGCGTAACGTATGCGTAACGTATGCGTAACGCATGCGTAACGTATGCGTAACGCATGCGTAACGTATGCGTAACGCATGCGTAACGTATGCGTAACGCATGCGTTACGCAAGACTGTTCAAGATCACAACACCGTTCAAGGTCTCAAGGCCGTTCAGGATCTCAAGGGCGTTCAGGATCTCAAGGCCGATCGCGTTCCGCGTTCCGTTCAAGACTGTTCAGGATCTCAACACCGTTCAAGATCTCACGGCCGTTCAGGATCTCAAGGGCGTTCAGGATCTCAAGGCCGATCAAGATCTCAAGGCCGTTCTAAATTTCAAAACTGTTCAAGATCTCACGTTACGCATGCGTAACGTATGCGTAACGTACGCGTAACGCACGCGTAACGCACGCGTAACGCATGCGTAACGTATCTCAATGCGCGTGCGTTACGAATGCGTTACGCGTGCGTTAACGCATGCGTTACGCGTGCATTACGCATACGTTACGCATGCGTTACGCGTGCGTTACGCATACGTTACGCATGCGTTACGCATGCGTCAGGATCTCAAGGGCGTTCAGAATCTCAAGGCCGATCAAGATCTCAATGCCGTTCTAAATTTCAAGACTGTTCAAGATCTCAAGACCGTTCAAGATCTCACGTTACGCATGCGTAACGTATGCGTAACGCACGCGTAACGCACGCGTAACGTATGCGAAACGCATGCGTAACGCACGCGTATGGCACGCGTAACGCATGCGTAACGTATGCGTAACGCATGCGTAACGCACGCGTAACGCACGCGTAACGCACGCGTAACGCATGCGTAACGTATGCGTTACGCATGCGTTACGCATACGTTACGCATGCGTTACGCATACGTTACGCATGCGTTACGCATACGTTACGCATGCGTTACGCATACGTTACGCATGCGTTACGCATACGTTACGCATGCGTTACGCATACGTTACGCATGCGTTACGCATACGTTACGCATACGTTACGCAAGCGTTACGCATGCGTTAAGCATACGTTACGCATGCGTTACGCGTGCGTTACGCGTGCGTTACGCGTGCGTTACGCGTGCGTTACGCGTGCGTTACGCGTGCGTTACGCATGCGTTACGCATGCGTTACGCAAGACTGTTCAAGATCACAACACCGTTCAAGGTCTCAAGGCCGTTCAGGATCTCAAGGATCTCAAGGGCGTTCAGGATCTCAAGGCCGATCAAGATCTCAAGGCCGTTCTAAATATCATGACTGTTCAAGATCTCAAGACCGTTCAGGATCTCAAGACCGTTCAGCATCTCAAGACCGTTCAAGATCTCAAGGCCGTTCAGTATCTCAAGGCCGATCAAGATCTCAATGCCGTTCAAAATATAAACACAATTTAAGTTCTCAAGACCGTTCAGGATCTCACGATCAAGATCTCAAGGCCGTTCTAAATATCAAGACTGTTCAAGATCTCAAGACCGTTCAAGATCTCAAGACCGATCAGGATCTCAAGACCGTTCAGCATCTCAAGACCGTTCAAGATCTCAAGGCCGTTCAGTATCTCAAGGCCGATTAAGATCTCAATGCCGTTCAAAATATAAACACAGTTTAAGTTCTCAAGACCATTCAGGATCTCACGCATGCGTTACTCATACGTTACGCGTGCGTTACGCGTGCGTTAACGCACGCGTTACGCACGCGTAACGCATGCGTAACGTATGCGTAACACATGCGTACCGCACGCGTTACGCATGCGTTACGCATACGTTACGCATGCGTTACGAATACGTTACGCATGCGTTACGCATCCGTTACGCATGCGTAACGCATACGTTACGCATGCGTTACGCGTGCGTTACGCATGCGTTATGCATGCGTTACGCATGCGTTACGCATGCGTTACGCGTGCGTTACGCATACGTTACGCATGCGTTACGCGTGCGGTACGCATGCGTTACGCATACGTTACGCATACGTTACGCATACGTTACGCATGCGTTACGCATACGTTACGCATACGTTACGCATACGTTACGCATACGTTACGCATGCGTTACGCATACGTTACGCATGCGTTACGCATACGTTACGCAAGCGTTACGCATGCGTTAAGCATACGTTACGCATGCGTTACGCGTGCGTTACGCGTGCGTTACGCGTGCGTTACGCATGCGTTACGCATACGTTACGCAAGACTGTTCAAGATCACAACACCGTTCAAGGTCTCAAGGCCGTTCAGGATCTCAAGGGCGTTCAGGATCTCAAGGCCGATCAAGATCTCAAGGCCGTTCTAAATATCATGACTGTTCAAGATCTCAAAACCGTTCAGGATCTCAAGACCGTTCAGCATCTCAAGACCGTTCAAGATCTCAAGGCCGTTCATTATCTCAAGGCCGATCAAGATCTCAATGCCGTTCAATATATAAACACAATTAAAGTTCTCAAGACTTATGCGTTACGCATACGTTACGCATACGTTACGCATGCGTTACGCATACGTTACGCATACGTTACGCATGCGTTACGCATACGTTACGCATGCGTTACGCATGCGTTACGCATGCGTTACGCATGCGTTACGCATACGTTACGCATGCGTTACGCGTGCGGTACGCATGCGTTACGCATACGTTACGCATGCGTTACGCATACGTTACGCATACGTTACGCATACGTTACGCATACGTTACGCATGCGTTACGCATACGTTACGCATACGTTACGCATGCGTTACGCATACTTTACGCATGCGTTACGCATGCGTTACGCATACGCTACGCATGCGTTACGCATACGTTACGCATGCGTTACGCATACGTTACGCATGCGTTACGCATACGTTACGCATGCGTTACGCATACGTTACGCATGCGTTACGCGTGCGTTACGCGTGCGTTACGCGTGCGTTACGCGTGCGTTACGCGTGCGTTACGCGTGCGTTACGCATGCGTTACGCATACGTTACGCATGCGTTACGCAAGACTGTTCAAGATCACAACACCGTTCAAGGTCTCAAGGCCGTTCAGGATCTCAAGGGCGTTCAGGATCTCAAGGCCGATCAAGATCTCAAGGCCGTTCTAAATATCATGACTGTTCAAGATCTCAAGACCGTTCAGGATCTCAAGACCGTTCAGCATCTCAAGACCGTTCAAGATCTCAAGGCCGTTCAGTATCTCAAGGCCGATCAAGATCTCAATGCCGTTCAATATATAAACACAATTTAAGTTCTCAAGACCGTTCAGGATCTCACGATCAAGATCTCAAGGCCGTTCTAAATATAAAGACTGTTCAAGATCTCAAGACCGTTCAAGATCTCAAGACCGATCAGGATCTCAAGACCGTTCAGCATCTCAAGACCGTTCAAGATCTCAAGGCCGTTCAGTATCTCAAGGCCGATTAAGATCTCAATGCCGTTCAAAATATAAACACAGTTTAAGTTCTCAAGACCATTCAGGATCTCACGCATGCGTTACTCATACGTTACGCGTGCGTTACGCGTGCGTTACGCATGCGTTACGCATACGTTACGCATGCGTTACGCATACGTTACGCATGCGTTACGCATACGTTACGCATACGTTACGCATGCGTTACGCATGCGTTACGCATACGTTACGCATGCGTTACGCATACGTTACGCATGCGTTACGCATACGTTACGCATGCGTTACGCATACGTTACGCATGCGTTACGCATACGTTACGCATGCGTTACGCGTGCGTTACGCATGCGTAACGTATACGTTACGCATGCGTTACGCATACGTTACGCATGCGTTACGCATACGTTACGCATGCGTTACGCATACGTTACGCGTGCGTTACGTATACGTTACGCATGCGTTACGCGTGAGTTCCCCGGCGTTCCGCGTTCCGTTCAAGACTGTTCAAGATCACAACACCGTTCAAGATCTCAAGGCCGTTTAGGATCTTAAGGGCGTTCAGGATCTCAAGGCCGATCAAGATCTCAAGGCCGTTCTAAATATCATGACTGTTCAAGATCTCAAGACCGTTCAGGATCTCAAGACCGTTCAGCATCTCAAGACCGTAACGCGCATACGTTACGCATGCGTTACGCATGCGTATCGTATGCGTAACGCACGCGTAACGCACGCGAAACGCATGCGTAACGTATGCGTAACGCAGGCGTTACGCGTGAGTTCCGCGGCGTTCCGCGTTCCGTTCAAGACTGTTCAAGATCACAACACCGTTCAAGATCTCAAGGCCGTTTAGGATCTCAAGGGCGTTCAGGATCTCAAGGCCGATCAAGATCTCAAGGCCGTTCTAAATATCATGACTGTTCAAGATCTCAAGACCGTTCAGGATCTCAAGACCGTTCAGCATCTCAAGACCTTTCAAGATCTCAAGGCCGTTCAGTATCTCAAGGCCGATCAAGATCTCAATGCCGTTCAAAATATAAACACAGTTTAAGTTCTCAAGACCGTTCAGGATCTCACGATCAAGATCTCAAGGCCGTTCTAAATATCAAGACTGTTCAAGATCTCAAGACCGTTCAGGATCTCAAGACCGTTCAGCATCTCAAGACCGTTCAAGATCTCAAGGCCGTTCAGTATCTCAAGGCCGATCAAGATCTCAATGCCATACGTTACGCATGCGTTACGCATACGTTACGCATACGTTACGCATGCGTTACGCATACGTTACGCATACGTTACGCATGCGTTACGCATACGTTACGCATGCGTTACGCATACGTTACGCATTCGTTACGCATACGTTACGCATACGTTACGCATGCGTTACGCGTGCGTTACGCATGCGTTTCGCATACGTTACGCATGCGTTACGCGTGCGTTACGCGTGCGTTACGCGTGCGTTACGCTTGCGATTAAGATCTCAATGCCGTTCAAAATATAAACACAGTTTAAGTTCTCAAGACCATTCAGGATCTCACGCATGCGTTACTCATACGTTACGCATACGTTACGCATGCGCTACGCATGCGTTACGCATACCTTACGCATGCGTTACGCATACGTTACGCATGCGTTACGCATACGTTACGCATGCGTTACGCATACGTTACGCATGCGTTACGCATACGTTACGCATGCGTTACGTATACGTTACGCATGCGTTACGCATACGTTACGCATGCGTTACGCATACGTTACGCATACGTTACGCATGCGTTACGCGTGCGTTACGCGTGCGTTACGCATGTGTTACGCATACGTTACGCATGCGTTACGCGTCCGTTACGCGTCCGTTACGCGTGCGTTACGCGTGCGTTACGCGTGCGTTACGCATACGTTACGCATGCGTTACGCATACGTAACGCATGTGTTACGCGTGCGTTACACGTGCAATACGCATGCGTTAATCGTGCAATACGCATGCGTTACGCATACGTTACGCATGCGTAACGCGTGCGTTACGCGTGCGTTACGCGTGCGTTACGCATACGTTACGCATGCGTTACGCGTGCATTACGCATACGTTACGCATGCGTTACGCATACGTTACGCATGCGTTACGCATACGTTACGCATACGTTACGCATGCGTTACGTATACGTTACGCATGCGTTACGCATACGTTACGCATGCGTTACGCATACGTTACGCATACGTTACGCATGCGTTACGCGTGCGTTACGCGTGCGTTACGCATGTGTTACGCATACGTTACGCATGCGTTACGCGTGCGTTACGCGTCCGTTACGCGTGCGTTACGCGTGCGTTACGCATACGTTACGCATGCGTTACGCATACGTAACGCATGTGTTACGCGTGCGTTACACGTGCAATACGTAATGCGTTACGCGTGCAATACGCATGCGTTACGCATACGTTACGCATGCGTAACGCGTGCGTTACGCGTGCGTTACGCATACGTTACGCATGCGTTACGCGTGCATTACGCGTGCGTTACGCATGCGTTACGCATACGTTACGCATGCGTTACGCGTGCGTTACGCGTGCGTTACGCGTGCGTTACGCATGCCTTACGCATACGTTACCCATGCGTTACGCGTGCAATACGCATGCGTTACGCGTGCAATACGCATGCGTTACGCATACGTTACGCATGCGTAATGCGTGCCTTACGCGTGCGTTACGCGTGCGTTACGCATACGTTACGCATACGTTACGCATACGTTACGCATGCGTTACGCATACGTTACGCATGCGTTACGCATACGTTACGCATGCGTTACGCATACGTTACGCATGCGTTACGCGTGCATTACGCGTGCGTTACGCGTGCGTTACGCATGCGTTTCGCATACGTTACGCATGCGTTACGCGTGCGTTACGCGTGCGTTACGCGTGCGTTACGCGTGCGTTACGCGTGCGTTACGCTTGCGTTACGCATGCGTTACGCAAGACTGTTCAAGATCACAACACCGTTCAAGGTCTCAGGGCCGTTCAGGATCTCAAGGGCGTTCAGGATCTCAAGGCCGATCAAGATCTCAAGGCCGTTCTAAATATCATGACTGTTCAAGATCTCAAGACCGTTCAGGATCTCAAGACCGTTCAGCATCTCAAGACCGTTCAAGATCTCAAGGCCGTTCAGTATCTCAAGGCCGATCAAGATCTCAATGCCGTTCAATATATAAACACAATTTAAGTTCTCAAGACCGTTCAGGATCTCACGATCAAGATCTCAAGGCCGTTCTAAATATAAAGACTGTTCAAGATCTCAAGACCGATCAGGATCTCAAGACCGTTCAGCATCTCAAGACCGTTCAAGATCTCAAGGCCGTTCAGTATCTCAAGGCCGATTAAGATCTCAATGCCGTTCAAAATATAAACACAGTTTAAGTTCTCAAGACCATTCAGGATCTCACGCATGCGTTACGCGTGCGTTACGCATGCGTTACGCATACGTTACGCATGCGTTACGCATACGTTACGCATGCGTTACGCATACGTTACGCATACGTTACGCATGCGTTACGCATACGTTACGCATACGTTACGCATGCGTTACGCATACGTTACGCATACGTTACGCATGCGTTACGCATACGTTACGCATACGTTACGCATGCGTTACGCATACGTTACGCATGCGTTACGCATACGTTACGCATGCGTTACGCATACGTTACGCATGCGTTACGCATACGTTACGCATGCGTTACGCATACGTATGCGTAACGTATGCGTAACGCATGCGTAACGTATGCGTAACGCATGCGTAACGTATGCGTAACGTATGCGTTACGCATACGTTACGCATGCGTTACGCATACGTTACGCATGCGTTACGCATACGTTACGCATGCGTTACGCATACGTTACGCATGCGTTACGTATACGTTACGCATGCGTTACGCGTGAGTTCCCCGGCGTTCCGCGTTCCGTTCAAGACTGTTCAAGATCACAACACCGTTCAAGATCTCAAGGCCGTTTAGGATCTTAAGGGCGTTCAGGATCTCAAGGCCGATCAAGATCTCAAGGCCGTTCTAAATATCATGACTGTTCAAGATCTCAAGACCGTTCAGGATCTCAAGACCGTTCAGCATCTCAAGACCGTAACGCGCATACGTTACGCATGCGTTACGCATGCGTATCGTATGCGTAACGCACGCGAAACGCATGCGTAACGTATGCGTAACGCAGGCGTTACGCGTGAGTTCCGCGGCGTTCCGCGTTCCGTTCAAGACTGTTCAAGATCACAACACCGTTCAAGATCTCAAGGCCGTTTAGGATCTCAAGGGCGTTCAGGATCTCAAGGCCGATCAAGATCTCAAGGCCGTTCTAAATATCATGACTGTTCAAGATCTCAAGACCGTTCAGGATCTCAAGACCGTTCAGCATCTCAAGACCTTTCAAGATCTCAAGGCCGTTCAGTATCTCAAGGCCGATCAAGATCTCAATGCCGTTCAAAATATAAACACAGTTTAAGTTCTCAAGACCGTTCAGGATCTCACGATCAAGATCTCAAGGCCGTTCTAAATATCAAGACTGTTCAAGATCTCAAGACCGTTCAGGATCTCAAGACCGTTCAGCATCTCAAGACCGTTCAAGATCTCAAGGCCGTTCAGTATCTCAAGGCCGATCAAGATCTCAATGCCGTTCAAAATATAAACACAGTTTAAGTTCTCAAGACCATTCAGGATGTCACGTATGCGTTACGCATACGTTACGCATGCGTTACGCATACGTTACGCATGCGTACGCATACGTTACGCATGCGTTATGCATAAGTTACGCATATGTTACGCATGCGTTACGCGTGCGTTACGCGTGCGTTACGCATGCGTTACTCATACGTTACGCGTGCGTTACGCATACGTTACGCATGCCTTACGCATGCGTTACGCATACGTTACGCATACGTTACGCATGCGTTACGCATACGTTACGCATACGTTACGCATGCGTTACGCATACGTTACGCATGCGTTACGCATACGTTACGCATGCGTTACGCATACGTTACGCATACGTTACGCATGCGTTACGCGTGCGTTACGCGTGCGTTACGCATGTGTTACGCATACGTTACGCATGCGTTACGCGTGCGTTACGCGTCCGTTACGCGTGCGTTGCGCATACGTTACGCATGCGTTACGCATACGTTACGCATGCGTTACGCATACGTTACGCATGCGTTACGCATACGTTACACATGCGTTACGCATACGTTACGCATGCGTTACGTATACGTTACGCATGCGTTACGCGTGAGTTCCCCGGCGTTCCGCGTTCCGTTCAAGACTGTTCAAGATCACAACACCGTTCAAGATCTCAAGGCCGTTTAGGATCTTAAGGGCGTTCAGGATCTCAAGGCCGATCAAGATCTCAAGGCCGTTCTAAATATCATGACTGTTCAAGATCTCAAGACCGTTCAGGATCTCAAGACCGTTCAGCATCTCAAGACCGTAACGCGCATACGTTACGCATGCGTTACGCATGCGTATCGTATGCGTAACGCACGCGAAACGCATGCGTAACGTATGCGTAACGCAGGCGTTACGCGTGAGTTCCGCGGCGTTCCGCGTTCCGTTCAAGACTGTTCAAGATCACAACACCGTTCAAGATCTCAAGGCCGTTTAGGATCTCAAGGGCGTTCAGGATCTCAAGGCCGATCAAGATCTCAAGGCCGTTCTAAATATCATGACTGTTCAAGATCTCAAGACCGTTCAGGATCTCAAGACCGTTCAGCATCTCAAGACCTTTCAAGATCTCAAGGCCGTTCAGTATCTCAAGGCCGATCAAGATCTCAATGCCGTTCAAAATATAAACACAGTTTAAGTTCTCAAGACCGTTCAGGATCTCACGATCAAGATCTCAAGGCCGTTCTAAATATCAAGACTGTTCAAGATCTCAAGACCGTTCAGGATCTCAAGACCGTTCAGCATCTCAAGACCGTTCAAGATCTCAAGGCCGTTCAGTATCTCAAGGCCGATCAAGATCTCAATGCCGTTCAAAATATAAACACAGTTTAAGTTCTCAAGACCATTCAGGATGTCACGTATGCGTTACGCATACGTTACGCATGCGTTACGCATGCGTTACGCATACGTTACGCATGCGTTACGCATACGTTACGCATGCGTTACGCATACGTTACGCATGCGTTACGCATACGTTACGCATGCGTTACGCATACGTTACGCATGCGTTACGCATACGTTACGCATGCGTTACGCATACGTTACGCATACGTTACGCATGCGTTACGCATACGTTACGCATACGTTACGCATGCGTTACGCATACGTTACGCATGCGTTACGCATACGTTACGCATGCGTTACGCATACGTTACGCATGCGTTACGCATACGTTACGCATGCGTTACGCATACGTTACGCATGCGTTACGCATACGTTACGCATGCGTTACGCGTGCGTTACGCATGTGTTACGCATACGTTACGCATGCGTTACGCGTGCGTTACGCGTGCGTTACGCGTGCGTTACGCATACGTTACGCATGCGTTAGGCATACGTTACGCATACGTTACGCATGCGTTACGCATCTCAGGATCAGGATCTCAAGACCGTTCAGCATCTCAAGGCCGATCAAGATCTCAAGGCCGTTCAGTATCTCAAGGCCGATCAAGATCTCAATGCCGTTCAAAATATAAACACAGTTTAAGTTCTCAAGACCATTCAGGATGTCACGTATGCGTTACGCATACGTTACGCATGCGTTACGCATACGTTACGCATGCGTACGCATACGTTACGCATGCGTTATGCATAAGTTACGCATATGTTACGCATGCGTTACGCGTGCGTTACGCGTGCGTTACGCATGCGTTACTCATACTTTACGCGTGCGTTACGCATACGTTACGCATGCCTTACGCATGCGTTACGCATACGTTACGCATGCGTTACGCATACGTTACGCATACGTTACGCATGCGTTACGCATACGTTACGCATACGTTACGCATGCGTTACGCATACGTTACGCATGCGTTGCGCATACGTTACGCATTCGTTACGCATACGTTACGCATGCGTTACGCATACGTTACGCATACGTTACGCATGCGTTACGCGTGCGTTACGCGTGCGTTACGCATGTGTTACGCATACGTTACGCATGCGTTACGCGTGCGTTACGCGTCCGATACGCGTGCGTTACGCATACGTTACGCATGCGTTACGCATACGTTACTCATACGTTACGCATGCGTTACGCATGCGTTACGCATGCGTTACGCATACGTTACGCATGCGTTACGCATACGTTACGCATGCATTACGCATACGTTAAGCATACGTTACGAATACGTTACGCATGCGTTACGCATACGTTACGCATGCGTTACGCATGCGTTACGCGTGCGTTACGCATACGTTACGCATGCGTTACGCATACGTAACGCATGTGTTACGCGTGCGTTACACGTGCAATACGCATGCGTTACGCATACGTTACGCATGCGTAATGCGTGCCTTACGCGTGCGTTACGCGTGCGTTACGCATACGTTACGCATACGTTACGCATGCGTTACGCATACGTTACGCATGCGTTACGCATACGTTACGCATGCGTTACGCGTGCATTACGCGTGCGTTACGCGTGCGTTACGCATGCGTTTCGCATACGTTACGCATGCGTTACGCGTGCGTTACGCGTGCGTTACGCGTGCGTTACGCGTGCGTTACGCGTGCGTTACGCGTGCGTTACGCATGCGTTACGCATACGTTACGCATGCGTTACGCATGCGTTACGCATACGTTACGCATGCGTTACGCGTGCAATACGCATGCGTTACGCGTGCAATACGCATGCGTTACGCGTGCAATACGCATGCGTTACGCATACGTTACGCATGCGTAATGCGTGCGTTACGCGTGCGTAACGCGTGCGTTACGCGTGCGTTACGCGTGCGTTACGCATGCGTTACGCATACGTTACGCATGCGTTACGCATACGTTTCGCATGCGTTACGCGTGCGTTACGCATGCGTTACGCGTGCGTTACGCATGCGTGACGCGTGCATACGCATTCGTTACGCATACGTTACGCGTGCGTTATGCATGCGTTACCGTTTAAGATCTCAAGTACGTTCAGGATCTCAAGGCCGTTCAAGATCTCAAGGCCGTTCAGTATCTCAAGGCCGATCAAGATCTCAATGCCGTTCAAAATATAAACACAATTAAAGTTCTCAAGACCGTTCAGGATCTCACGCATGCGTTACGCATACGTTACGCGTGCGTTACGCATGCGTTACGCGTGCGATACGCGTGCGTTACGCGTGCGATACGCGTGCGTATGCGTCTTGGGGGCTGGGGGTGATGGCGAGGCTTGGGAGTGTTTTTAATTAGAAAAAAACAATGATGTTGAGAACCTTTGGGGATTGAACCAAGAACCTTTGGATAGCCGTCGGGTGACAGTTCCACTAGGCCATTGGAGCTTATAGAAGTTGAGGTGTTAAATGTGTATTTAAATAGCATTTAAAATCGTACAAATGTAGTATGTTGAAATGGTTTGTGGATAAGATTGTAAAGTGGTGGTTGGTAAACTTCGAAATCATATAAAAATATAATCTAAAACCGTACGAAGCTATATGGTATGTTAATATGACTAAGCTAATTGAAGTCTATAAGTGTCAATCAATCAAAAAAAAAAATAATCAAATTCCACTGAGCCATTAGGTTATTCGATGAATCTGAATTTGAAAGAAGAACAAATTTTTATTTTGAACAAACGAAAAAAAAAATTTACAGAATTGTTTGAAGATTTGAACTGACACCTCTGGCTTGTAGTCGGATTGACAATTCCACCGAGCCATCGTTGCTCTTAGCAACATACATGCTAAAAATGTATTTATGCGTTTTTATTTTTTTAATCTTGCTGGTTGGTTTTGTTTTTTATTGTTTGATGATAGTGAAAAAATGAAATGAGATACATGACATTGAAAAAATGTACGTATACCATATTATGTTGGTATAAAAAATTATTTTATTATTTTGTTTGATTATGACGGTAAGTGGAAAAAATGATGACGAGGGTAGTTGCGGTCATCTTCTTATGCATTGTAACAAAAGCTTCTGACCGCCAGTAACCTGGAAAAGTAATTTGATTGGTATTGAAGATAAACGCTTTCCATAAAAAAAAAAATGAAACATGCACAAGCAGGCAAAAGAAAAAAAAAATCAAATTCCATCGCTGGTACATTCGACAAAAAAAATCAATTTCTTTGACTGAATAATTTAATTTGTATTCATAAAAATATAAGAATAATTTATTAAAAAAAAAAGAAAAAAAAAATTGTTTTAATAATGTGTTTATATTTGAAATATAAAATTTTTAATTCTTTCAAGCCATTTCATAAACTTTCTGTTCCTTAAAAGATTTTGTTTTTTATCGTTATATCTTTTCCGTGTATGTTAAACTCTTCATTTCCTATGTACATTTTTTCATTTTTTAAACGTATCCCATAAACACCATCAAGCAACTTAGAATTGTTTATAAATAAATCTATATATTTTTGCGGAATACTTTGAAATTCTTTTTCGGATAATTGTTCAACAAAGTCACGATGGCTAACCCGAAGGCTTTTTGTTCTTTTTCTACCTCTGGAAGCTTCATTATGTGTTTTTGGTGTATACTTGTTGCTGTTGGGTGAAAACGGTGATGAACTATTTGAGGGTGGTGTGATGAATTCGTCTTTATCTAAATGATGTTTTATTTTCTTGATAGGAGTTTCGAAAACACTTTGCTCTCGTTCCTCCTCTTCTCCTGGTTTATTGTTTGATTTTTTTTTACTAATTCGTTAAGAGGAATAGTAATAGGTTTTAAGGCGTCCTCTATTTGAGTTTCGTAAGCTTCTCTACCGTTTCTAAGGGCTTTATATTTCTTTCGCAGAGTATTGGTAGTTTTAATAAGCTCTTTCTTTAATTTCACATCTATATCCATCATGTTGATACTTTTGTTTTATTTTTATTGAAACATACGGTAAATAGCTCTTGTATTCCTTGAAACAGTCTTTCTACAAGAGTTAAATTCAGATTGATTTTACTACTAGTCTGCTGAGCTGATCAAAAATGATCTCCAATCAGCGTTGAACCACTTTTAACGATTATTTTGTGCTCAGTGAATTTTTGTGAAGTGCTCTCATATAACATTTCTATCCATATGAAGTATAATAATATTTCGATCTATTATATAAAGATCTACTGATCCGCAGATGGAGAACCGCTACGATCCACATGAAACCGCTAGAAACCGGTCTCTGAACCGAGTCGAACCGTATGAAAAACCCCTTCGATCCACATGAAACCGCTAGAAACCGGTCTCTGAACCGAGTCGAACCGTATGAAAAACCCCTTCGATCCACATGAAACCGCTAGAAACCGGTCTCTGAACCGAGTCGAACCGTATGAAAAACCGCTTCGATTCACATGAAACCGCTAGGAACTGGTCTCTGAACCGAGTTGAACCGTATGAAAAACAGCTTCGATCCACATGAAACCGCTAGGAACCGGTCTCTGAACCGAGTTGAACCGTATGAAAAACAGCTTCGATCCACATTAAACCGGTCTCTGAATCGAGTCGAACCGTATGAAAAACAACTTCGATCCACATGAAACCGCTAGAAACCGGTCGTTGAACCATGCTGAACCGATAACTGAACAGCTCCTAACTGCCTAAAACCGGTTACCGGATCTATTTGTTCTTTTACGTTTATCAAATCAATATATCCATTAACTTCATTTACCACAACACATCTTATTTTCTCGTTAACATAAGGTCTGAATATTCTTTTGTTATAATTATTCCACATCATTATTCCTTCTTTATTATTTGGTAATCTGACAAGGTAGCAAACACCAGATGTTTCAATCACAACACATTCAATTATTTCGCATTTCATAATATCTTGATTTAAATCTTTACGGAAAGGTTTAGAAAACAATCGAACCCTTTTCTATAGCGACCTTCACTCAAAGAGTTATCCTTGTCAATTACCAAGAAACCATATTTAGTGTTCCAACAATCTGCACATACTTTTTGAAAGGTAGAGAATGACATATCCGAATTGACATGATCATTATAAATATGTTTCAAATTCATGTCATCCTGTTTGAAGACGATGAGGAAGTTTGCATTATCTTGAACTAAGTGCTTGGGTATTCTTGTATACGTTTGACATAAATAAAAACTATCAATTTGATGATGTCGACCCCTACTAAAGAATGTACGAATAGAATCTTGCTTTTCACACGCAATGTCATCAAAAATAAATATCGAGTTTGGTTTAGCTTCTTCAGGTGGAATAACTTCGCAGTTATTGGAAAACGTAAGGAATCCCATATTTTGTATTGGTTTTACAGCTTTCCGTAGAAACTCATACTTTGGCTGATGTAATGACTTAGAGTAAATATAAATATTTTCAAATTTTAAACCATTTGGATGTTGCAACAAAGTCATCATAACATTGGTTTTTCCACAATTCGAGGGCCCTGTAATCAATCCTCTTATGCTATTTGGTAATAATTTACTATGTTTCGTTGTTGGTTCATATTTTTGGTCAGATCAACATTTATTATTGGCAAACGATGCCTCTGTTTTATGAATCGCATGTTGATAAAAACTAAATATTTTTCTTTAAATGCAGAGTTTTTATTAAAAAAGTTTTAGTAAATAACTATTCATTCTCGTAAATCGTCAAGCTCATAAAATGATTGATTATTCTAGAAAACCTAACAGTAAGCAAGCAACTGTAAAAGAAGAAGGTTTATTCAATTCCGTAATAAACAAACTTCCCGTTGAACTACATTTACCTGGTTATCAGTACTGTGGACCTGGGACAAAACTTCAAGAACGTTTAGCTCGAGGTGAAAAAGGGACCAATTTATTTGATCAAGCTTGTAAACAACACGATATATCTTATTTTAAATATAAAAATACGTCTGATCGACATTTAGCAGATACAATTTTAGCTGAAAAAGCTTGGCAAAGAGTGAAATCAAGTAATGCCGGTTTAGTTGAACGAGCAAGTGCGTTATTAGTTGCTAATTTGGTGAAGTCAAAAGTAAAATTAGGAATGGGTGTAACTAACAAAATAAAAGGCAAGTGCAAACTTGCAATAAATAAAATAAAGAACAACAAGTCTAAACTGACTTTCAACCAATCAGTCAAAAATGTTGGGAAACTCCTTATGTTGAAAAGTCCTCATAAGTTAGAGAAAGCTATAAAAATTGCTTTGTCAACCGCTAATAGGACAATGAAGAAAAACAACATTAAAACACCCAGAGTTATTTCTGTACCTAAATCTGGTGGTGCAGTACTATTTCTTGTACCCCTATTCGCAGGGCTTTCAGCATTAGGGGCATTGTCTGGAGGTGCTGCGGGGAGCGGGGGTAGCTAAGGCTGTCAATGACGCTACAAACGCTAAAAAAGGATTAGAAGAGAAGAAACGTCATAACCAAACAATGGAAGCTATTGCAATGGGTCATGGATTACATCTAAAGTCATATAAGAAAGTCAAAAAACTTTTAAGATCGCTCCCCAAACGTGCATTGAATGAAATAGATTTGAGGAACTTCGCAAAATATGTAATCCCTCATTTCGAGGAGTTTTCATGCGCGATAATTTGCCAAAAAATAAACCATGGAAAAACGAGTGTGGAATTGTAAATCTTGATTCTTCAAACGGACCTGGAACACATTGGGTAGCGTATTATAAAAACGATAGGGAAATAGAATATTTTGATGGCTTTGGGAACCTTCAACCACCAAGTGAAATTATTAATAATTTAGGTAAAACAATCAAATATAATTATACTCGGTACCAAGATTATGATTCGAATAATTGTGGCCATCTATGTTTAAAATTCTTATATGATTGTGGTAAATTGAATAAATAAAGACTCTTTGCAAAAATAATTTCATTTTGTTTTTATGATCATGGCGTTAACACTTACACTAAGCGGGAATAGTTCTCATTTAACAACGGAATATTTTCCACCCTTAAATTTGGAAGGAGACTACGTTTGCGGGTTGATTGATTTTCAAACATACAACTCCATACCCAATGTGGATGACAGAAACAACAGATTTCATGTAGGCGAACACGAAATTGAAATTCCAATAGGATCATATGAAATCGATGATATTTCCCTCGTGATTTCAGAAGCATTGTCAATACGAAAATCTTCAGCAATAGTAAAAATAGAAGCAAATAATAATACATTGAAAGCAGAAGTCAAAAGTAATGAGCCAATTTACTTCGATAGACCTAGAACTATCGGAAAACTACCGGGTTTTGGTAAACGCATCCTTAAACCAAATATATTGCACCTGTCAGATTTACCTGTTGATATTACCAAAGTAAATGTCATACGCATTGAGTGCAATATTACAGTTGGTTCCTATTTAAATAATACTCCTATGCATTCAATACATGAATTCTCACCAGAAGCAGGAGCGGGGTATAAAATCATAGAAGTTCCAAAAAATGTTATCTATTTACCTGTGAATGTCAAACGAATCACTTCTTTATCTTTAAAGCTCGTAGATCAAGACGGAGATTTGATAAATTTTAGAGGAGAAACAATAGCAATTCGATTGCATTTAATACCAAACTCTGTATAATGTTGGTCTATAATTATATATCCCAAGTCAAAGATGTTAATTCAGTTAGTTCTCATAAAACACCAAAGCTGTCAAGACCAAAACTAAAGCCTGAAAATAAAGATTTTCTTCTTTCACTAGGATTTGTGTTAAAGTAAAAAAAAAATATAAAAAAAAATTAGTGAAATATTGAATATTACCCAAGGACCAAGCTATGATAATAGCATAACAAAATTTGAGTACCATTGTATTCACCATTTCTTCAATACCAGTGATGAAATACGTATCCCTATACATCAACAGGACTTGTGCATTTTACCCAGCGAAAGTTTTATTTACAAAGAAGGAAGTCTTACAAAAACAGATGGAAAGACTTCTACAGCAAAACTCTGTAACAATGCTATGGCATTTCTTTTCGATGAAATACACTACGAACTTAACGGTGTAGCTATTGAAAACAATAAAAATGTTGGTATAACAACAGTATTAAAAAATTTTATATCATTGAATGAGAATGAAAGTAAATGTTTAGAAAATGCTTCATGGACAGGAAAGAGTACCATCGAACTTTCATCAGGGAAATTCAACTTTTGTATTCCATTGAAAAATCTTTTAGGATTTGCAAATCATTGCAAATGCTAGGCATGAATTGATTTTAACTCGTACTAGATCTAATGAAAACGCTTATATTACTACGGAAAAAGAAGATTTAAAACTTACAATTCATAAGCTGCAATGGAGAGTTCCACACATTACCTTGTCCGATTCAAATAAAATTTCGCTATTAAAATAAATACAAACGAAACCAATTCAAATTAATTTTCGAAATTGGGAAATGTACGAATATCCTTGGCTTGAAAAGCCAAGATATATTATAATCGCTCTACAAACAGCACGGAAAAACCTACGAGATAAAGATGTTAGCAAATTTGACCAATGTGATGTGAATAATGTCAAAGTTCATTTGAACTCTGAGTCCTATCCACGTGAAGATCTAAATCTTAAATTTGATCTGGATAGATACGCAATTCTGTATGACATGTACAGTAAATTTCAATCATCTTATTATCAAAAACCACCACAACCACTATTATCTCGTCAAGAATTCAAAGAAATCGCTTCAATTTTGGTAATTGATTGTTCCCGTCAAAATGAATCAATTAAAACCGGACCGGTTAATGTGAAAATCGAACTCAAAACATCTACTGTTGATCCACCTTCAACAACAATGTATTGTCTGATTCTTCATGATCGTTTAACTGAATACAATCCAATAACTGGAGAAGTAAACAAACTCACTTAACAGTTAATCAAGTACATTCCATACGACCGTACTCTCAGCAAACATATTAAATTACATTGCAGACTTTCAAGGATTTAGAGGATTCAACAATGAGTTAATTTTGAAGGAGGCAGCCGTGTACCACAATGGACGTCACCATCATTTTATTATTACACCTCCATTTAATTTTAGTCTACTTCCAATATCACTTAAAAAACAAGCTAATTGGATATTTCATAATCATCACGGCTTAGCTTGGGACAGTGGATACACAGATTTTCGTCACGTTAAGTTATTTCTCCAACACGAAATTAAAAATGGATTGGTTTACGTCAAAGGGTTAGAAAAAACACATTGGCTTAAAAAGATACTAAAAAATGAAAATGTGGATGTTGTTAACATTGAAGAAAAATACACCTGTCCAAATTTTAAAGATCTCAAAATTATTTATCCAAACCAAATAAAATGTATGTACCACGAGAAATGTTGTGCACTTCAAAATGTTTATCTTTTGAGTAAGTTCATAAGTGAAGGTCGTCTATTGAAACACCCATTTTAAAATAAAACAAAATCTTTATTATAAACTGATTTTTTTTTGTTTGTTTTTATTATTTATTAAGAAAAAAGTATAAAATACAATTTTCATTCATCTAACGATGAGTCGGTTTTTCTCATGAACCCATACGGAAGGGAACTATTATCAGGGAGGAAGTTTCTCCGAAATAGGTCTGTAAGTTTTTTGTTCCGTTTTCGTTATCACTTGATGTTCTTTAGTACGACGTATGTCATCGGAAACAACTAGGATGCTTTCATTTTGATCAACATTTAGAACTGCTTCTTTTATACACTCAAAGTTGACTTTTTTGAAGATGAGTAGTTGAGGGATATACCTTTAACCTAGCACACAAAGTTTTCAACGTTATCTTTAAAGTTAAAGATCTTAAAAGCGTAGTTTTTTGGACCGCCACTTACAAATTCCGTTATATAACTACCTTTGCCGTAAGACTCAAGCTCATCTGTCAAGTCTCCGATTAGGTCTCCCACCTCTGGTTCAAACTCTCCTTCTCGACTTATATAAATTACAGAGTCTGTGTCATAATACAGTACTCTTCTATCCAATTTTTCCAAGAATTCGTACAGTTTGAGGCGGGCTTGAGCAGTTGTATACGCCGCAATGCTAACATTTGCAGTAGACAAACATTATATTGCTTCCTCTTTACTTAAGTAGTTTACAATTGCATTTTCTTCATTTATTGGTAAGACGTTACAAACTTGTAAAGAAGGGTTTGTAAGGATTTCGTATAACTCAGAAGGACTGTTAACAAAACTTGTCTGTGTTTGGTTTTCTCTTTGACCAAACTTTCCCCAGAATGAATTCAATTACAACTTAGAAAAAGATCTTTTTCCCTCATTTTTCGAAATGCAAGAATAATCAAGCTGAATATTTTCTTTGTCTAAGAAATGAGAAATGTAATGTTGCTTCTCTTCTTCGGTTTCACAGTTGGTGGGCCATCCGGAAGCTTCTTGTTTAATTTTAAGAAATTTATCCATCATAGTATCAAAAAGACCTTTTGAATCCGAATCTTTATCATATTGTACTACATCGTACTTCCATATTTCAAATATCTCAGCAAGTTTGTATCCTTTTTCAATTGCTTTATTCACTTCTTCAATAACCCATGTTCCATATAGAGCTCGATCGTTATCTGAATGATGACGGTATTTATTCTTTGATCTGATGCTGCTACATGTTCGACATAATGTAAAGATCAGCTTATTGTTTTGTTTTAATGGTAGGACAGGGTGAAACAATTTTTTTGGAGGTATTACTTTACATTTTATAATTCCGCTAATATTTTCTAACTTCATTTGAGAAATTATGGAAGGCTCTGTATATACTTGTGGATGCCCTTTAGGATATTTACCATATTTACATACCCAAGGGTATAAAGAACATACATCTAGGTACTTGATTTTTTCATCTTTTTTACATTGATAATAAAAAAAAAATCGGGTAATCGGGCTTATGAAGAACCAGGGCCTAGTGACTTACAACTCGCAACCATTCCTGTGTGCGCCTGACGACAGGAATGGAAGGGACCTACAATTTTATGCCGAATCCGAACGGCTAGACGAGAAACACTTATTCGTGACAAGTGATACTCTTGGAGGATTTGTCAATTCCTCGCAAGAGGCAGTAGCCCTGAAAAAAACTTTTTAGTTTTTAGGTGGACGAGGCTGGGAAATGAACCCAGACCTCCAGCGTGACAGTCGAACGCACTAACCATTACGCTACGGGCTACTTCAATGATAATGCATAGTTGTATTGCCAGTTCTTCCTCCATAAAAGCGTCTCGAGGATTAAGTGGGGATTTTTCAATAAGAGGGTGGGTTTCTAAAAATTCTAAATCACTACGGCTCATAAGCGACAGCTTTCTTTCAAACTCACAACCCCAGATTTCAATTACCTCATAATTTAAAGAATTTAGTCGAGCTATTTTCGATTGTGTTCTTTTGTACCTCAGGT
Organism: Melangyna quadrimaculata; assembly: GCA_949320155.1. Classification (NCBI taxonomy): domain Eukaryota; kingdom Metazoa; phylum Arthropoda; class Insecta; order Diptera; family Syrphidae; genus Melangyna; species Melangyna quadrimaculata. The sequence continues at coordinate 200,313,351 of OX439483.1, read as the reverse complement.
TAAGTGTATCGAATTGATATTTTCCAAAGGGCTCATCTCTTCTGTGATTCAAGCACAAAGGGTGTCCATGATAATAACATCCATGAAATTCGAAAACTTGACCAGTTTCCTCACAGAACCCATTCACCTTGACTCCTGCTACAACCATTTCTTTTCCATTGGCAGCATGCTTTATGTAAATATTTTGATTTGTTGCTTCCCAAATTAACCATTTGATCGAAACTTTCGAGTAATTATCAGTTAATCTATAGCCATTTTTCGGGATCAAGCCAATAGTATTTTCTTCGAGGAAATTACGTCGATTAAGAAGACTACAAGCTGATGCGATTGTTCTACACTCTAAAAAGGGTTCAACGTTACTCTGCACTAAGAACAGTTTCCGGAATTTCAGACAGGCTTCTGTTAGAATTTTTACATCACTGATGCAGTAATCAATTAACTCACGTTGCATATTAAATTCGCTATTTTTATGGTCTCCATACCATTTAAGAAAGACTTCACGATCTTCAGCTTTCATAGTATCCGGGGCGTAATATTTTGCATCAGGCAGTTTTCCTACGTATTTTTAATTCACTGCCAGGCTAAAAAAATGCGGGAAGAAGCCTTTCTTTAATGAAGGAGATAGATCGAAGGCTTTTGGTAGCTTAGACAGTGCCATGGGAAAATAATCCACCGAGTCTAGGAACTTCACATTTGTTATCGTCATCAGTAAAATTTTAGTTCCGCGCATAATAAGTTTGGGTTTCAGACTTGTTTTAACCAGAATATAGTTTAAAATAAACTGGTGATCATAAGCCTGACCGTTATGTGCTATTACTATCACTTTCTTGAAAATCTTTCGAACTTCCATTATATGATGCAGACATCTTGATACTACGTCTTGAGTTATAATTTGCTCCCGAAATTTACACACATTACAAAAATGTAAATTTTCAACTTCAATACAGGAGCTGCACCTTTGTTGAAATACATATAGGTTTGGTTTGTGTATTTTCAGCAAATTTTCTTCAGATTGGTTAGTTTGGTCGTCTTCCTGTCTACTTTCAAAATCATAGAAAATGTACAGGCACTTGTCTGTTTTTGGTGTTCTTACATCTCTTAGTATATAGCACTGATGGTCATTGGGAACAAATTTTGTACACTGTTTGCAAAAATATTCGTTGCAAAAATGTTCTCTTGGACTAATTGTCTTCAGACATTTAAAGCATCGTTTCATTTCATTACAAATTGCTTGTTTGCCCGAGCTCGATGATTTGTGGTTATCAAAACATGTTTTACCTCGGAAGCTCCTATGGCAATCATGACAATCAATTTCATGTTCCATTTCATTTCATTTTCATTAGGTGTTTTCTGACATTGCGGGCATGATTTGTTACACCTGTGTTTTGACTTAACGTTGTACGGTACATGACATTCTTCACAAAAGTATGAACAACTAAAAGCTGAAGTACAGGAGGCAATCAAGTTGAAATGTTTTGCATTATGAAGAAGATTAATCCTTTTTTCAGTAGAGTAATTTGTAGGGGCCCCGTCAAAAATTATTACCCGGCCTTTTGTATTGTACTGATACACCGTTATTTTGTAATCAGATAGAAGATATTGAAACTGGCGTAATTCCGGAATGCCGCAACCTTCTGGCGGAATCTGTACCTGAGCATCAACCAAGAGCTGTTTTGCTCTTTTCGTCTGTTCCATGTCCTTATCATCACGAATTCTTTTATAGTCCTATGATTTTTACGCGAATGCTTTTCTAACTACCAAAGCACGTGGAAGGCAAAGATTGTCTTTATTTTTTATCGACACAATTCCTCGACGCTTGGTACATTCTTCTTTAAACGTGTTATAATAGTTGGCCATGCGTCGGTTTCCTTTTCCAGTGGGAATCTTCACCGTTGTTACTTTAATGCAGAAAGAATCTGTGCTTAGACCTTCTGAATTACTTTGGAAAACTTTTGAAATCATCTCCCATAAATCTGCTACATGAAACTCGGAGGCACTTTTAAAATTGACCCAGCCGCTACCTCGCTCCGCAGAAAATTCTTTCCCACAGAATGTTACTTATCTTCCTACTTCCTTAAAAGCAAAACTGACAATGTCATTAATTGCTCTTCTTACCCAATTAGTCGGTTCCACGTTGTCTGGTACCCGTTTAATCCTGAACTCAATTGCTCGCCCCTGAAGATTAAACCGCTTAACTTTTGTCAGCATGTTTGTTATGACCTCAAAACGCTAGATAAAGAGAAATTAACATTTTATTTATTTCAAGCATTTCATCATTATACCTTGTTATCCTTAATCTCATAAACAAACTTCTTTTCCGGCAAAGAGAATTCAATTTTCGGATCGACCCTTCCTTGCAATGAATTTGTTTTTTCATGAGTAACCCACTCATTTCATTTAATTCTTCGTTAGTCAATGTTCTACAATAACTTTTTCGCCATAAATCGTTTGGCACTTTTTACAACTAATAATTATGTTGGGAATAGATAAGAGATCCTTGATATTAACTAAAGGTTTTTCTATCCCTAACTCATTTAATTTATTGAAAAAACTCACGGAACTGTTAGAACTCATTCTCAACACGTTAATATACTTTTGAACTTAAAATTTAAGTGACAAGTTCATAAAAATTAAGGTGCCACTAAACCTAAAAATAAAACAAAATAGCATATGTATGTTTAATGCATGTGATGTGTTTTTTTTTTTTGTATCATGAACAAATGATGACTTCGCATCAAGAACAATTTCAAAAGTAGCAAGCCCAAGTAAAAAAAAAAAACGACAACTTTAATCAGGAAAAAATAAAAAAAAAGTAAATTTGTACATTTTTCAATATTTTTTATTTTTTTAATACAATAAGGTATATACACTTAATTTGATGTTCGCATTCGCGAGTAGGGTTGATGATCTTCGTCCTCGTCCATTTCGAAGACTTCTAGCTCCTGAAGATCTTCTTCTTCTACAACTTCCTCTGGTTTGGGAAGAAATTTTACTGTTGTCCCGAAGCTTCCTCTAGAAGGCTGGATCACCCTCATCATATGCCCCGTCATTTGAATCACCTCTTCGTTGCTCAGCGAATTGAATTTGACGGGGAGAAAACATTTTACGGTGTCATGTTCCACCAATATCTTCTCCCCGTATTAAGTGTTGCAGCGTTTAGCACCGCAAATTCTTTGATCTTCTGAAGGCATATCCTTCAGAGGTAGAAGCGCCTTTTCTTGTGAAAATTTGTTTAACTTATTTAAGAACTCCATTATAAAATTTTATGATACTACTTAATATAGTAAAATGTTTCGGGCTTTTATTCGATTTTTGAGCATATATGTATATTGACTTCGAACGAAAAGCAATTGAAAACGCACTGCATTTCTTTCATCTACTATTGCAATGAAACAGGAGCTTCTGACCGTCAGTAACCTAAAAAAGTAATTTGAATCAAATTGTTTTAGTAAATTATCTTTGGTTATAAGGCTTCATGTTTTTTTTTTCATGGAATGCGTTTACCTTCGTAAGCCTTTAGTTCTTGGGATAATATGAAATCAAAATACTTTTTTCAGGTTACTGGCGGTCAAAAGCTTTTGTTGCAAGATACAAATATCAACGTCATCATTTTTACTCTTACCGTCATAATCAAACAAAATCATACAATAATTTTTCATACCAACATTAGATGGTATACTTGCATTAAAAACAAAACAAACCACAAAAAATAAAAACGCATAAATACATTTTTAGCATGTATGTTGCTAAGAGCAACGATGGCAAGGTGGAATTGTCACTCAGACTATAAGCCAGAGGTGTCAGTTCAAATCTTCAAACAATTCTGTAAATTTTTTTTTTTTTCGTTTGTTCAAAATAAAAATTTGTTCTTCTTTCTCATTCAGATTCATCGAATAACCTAATGGCTCAGTGGAATTTGATTTTTTTTTTGATTGATTGACACTTATAGACTTCAATTAGCTTAGTCATATTAACATACCATATAGCTTCGTACGGTTTTAGATTATATTTTTATATGATTTCGAAGTTTACCAACCACCACTTTACAATCTTATCCACAAACCATTTCAACATACCACATTTTGTAGTGCTTCGAAGTTTTCCACCCAACACTTAATTAGCTTTTAAATTATATTCTTATATGATTTCAAAGTTTTCCACCCAACACTTAATTAGCTTTTAAATTATATTTTTATATGATTTCCAAGCTTTCCACCCAACACTTAATCACCTTATCCACAAACCATTCCAACAAACCACATTTGTACGATTTTAAATGCTATTTAAATACACATTTAACACCTCAACTTCTATAAGCTCCAATGGCCTAGTGGAACTATCACCCGAGGTTCTTGGTTCAATCCCCAAAGGTTCTCAACATCATTGTTTTTTTCTAATTAAAAACACTCCCAAGCCTCACCATCACCCCCATCCCCAAAGCCGCATACACACGTGCACACAAAAATTTTTCAAAAACAATATAAAAGGGGGCGTGCCCACCTCCACCCACTTATTCCCATATAACGCCATGTTAATTTTGGTTCCCACCGCCAGTCGCCTCCATTCCTACTGATTTACTTTGCATTAAGATATCTCCGCAATCAGACCTCATAGAAAGTTCTAGTTTTCAGCCATGGATAGCTCTTTAAAAACTAATCAAGCGTTTTGCCAGCGAAAATGACGTCACAGCCTTATTTGCGGAACTGTAGGCATCCAAATTCATACAAGCATTCATAACTCAAAAAAATAACTTTAAATGCAAATATCTCAAAAACTAGACCTTATAAAAGGGTTTGCTTTGGATGTTCTTGTTGCATTTGACAAAACCTTTTTATATATGTACGTTTCAATGGGTTCCAGAGACTTTCGAAAAAAAATGCATTTTTAGTGATAAGGGGGTAGTCCATGCTTTTTTTCGAAAACCGATTGAAAAAAAAAAAGTTGAGTTTTGAACGGAAATGCAAAGGCCTGACCTTTATCTGTTCAACAACGTTAACCGCAACCTCTTACGAGCCTTATTTTGGAAGTTATGGCCATACTAACATTTTTAGTTTTTGGGTTGCAACAAGAAAGATTAACTTTGTATTAAAATTTATCTGCAACCAGAGCCCACACAAGGCTCTAGTTTTCAGCAATAGATAGGTCTCCAAAAACTGATTAAGCGGTTTACAAACCGCAAGGCCTTCCGAGCCTTATTTGTGGAACTGTAGACATCCAAAGTCATGCAAACTTTCAAAACTCAAAAAAATCGATTTTTATGGATTTACTTTGAATTAAGATATCTCCGCAACCAGACCTCATAGAAAGTTCTAGTTTTCAGCTATGGATAGCTCTTGAAAAACTAATTACGCGTTTTGCCAGCGAAAATGACGTCACAGCCTTATTTGCGGAACTGTAGGCATCCAAAGTCATACAAGCATTCATAACTCAAAAAATAACTTTGAATGCAAATATCTCGAACACTAGACCTTACAAAAGGGTTTGCTTTGGATGTGCTTGTTGCATTTGACAAAACCTTTCTATATATGTACGTTTCAATGGGTTCCAAGACTTTCGTAAAAAAATGCATTTTTAGTGATAAGGGGGTAGTTCATGCTTTTTTCGAAAACCGATTGACAAAAAAGTTGAGTTTTGAACAGAAATGCAAAGGTCTGACCGTCATCTGTTCAACAACGTTAACCGCAACCTCTTACGAGCCTTATTTTGGAAGTTATGGCCATACTAAGATTTTTAGTTTTTGGGTTGCAACAAGAAAGATTAACTTTGTATCAAAATTTCTCTGCAACCAGAGCCCACACAATGCTCTTGTTTTCAGCAATAGATAGGTCTCCAAAAACTGATTAAGCGCTTTACAAACCGCAAGGCCTTCCGAGCCTTATTTGTGGAACTATAGACATCCAAAGTCATGCAAACTTTCAAAACTCAAAAAAATCGATTTTAATGGATTTACTTTGAATTAAGATATCTCCGCAACCAGACCTCATAGAAAGTTCTAGTTTTCAGCTATGGATAGCTCTTGAAAAACTAATTAAGCGTTTTGCCAGCGAAAATGACGTCACAGCCTTATTTGCGGAACTGTAGGTATCCAAGGTCATACAAGCATTCATAACTCAAAAAAATAACTTTGAATGCAAATATCTCGAAAACTAGACCTTACAAAAGGGTTTGCTTTGGATGTGCTTGTTGCATTTGACAAAACCTTTCTATATATGTACGTTTCAATGGGTTCCAGAGACTTTCGTAAAAAAATGCATTTTTAGTGATAAGGGGGTAGTCCATGCTTTTTTTCGAAAACCGATTGGAAAAAAAAAAGTTGAGTTTTGAACGGAAATGCAAAGGCCTGACCGTCATCTGTTCAACAACGTTAACCGCAACCTCTTACGAGCCTTATTTTGGAAGTTATGGCCATACTAAGATTTTTAGTTTTTGGGTTGCAACAAGAAAGATTAACTTTGAATCAAAATTTCTCTGCAACCAGAGCCTACACAATGCTCTAGTTTTCAGCAATAGATAGGTCTCCAAAAACTGATTAAGCGGTTTACTAAACGCAAGGCCTTCCGAGCCTTATTTGTGGAACTGTAGACATCCAAAGTCATGCAAACTTTCAAAACTCAAAAAAATCGATTTTAATGGATTTACTTTGAATTAAGATATCTCCGCAACCAGACCTCATAGAAAGTTCTAGTTTCCAGCTATGGATAGCTCTTAAAAAACTTATTAATCGTTTTGCCAGCGAAAATGACGTCACAGCCTTATTTGCGGAACTGTAGGCATCCAAAGTCATACAAGCATTCATAACTCAAAAAAATAACTTTGAATGCAAATATCTCGAAAACTAGACCTTACAAAAGGGTTTGCTTTGGATGTGCTTGTTGCCTGACCGTCATCTGTTCAACAACGTTAACCGCAACCTCTTACGAGCCTTATTTTGGAAGTTATGGCCATACTAAGATTTTTAGTTTTTGGGTTGCAACAAGAAAGATTAACTTTGTATCAAAATTTCTCTGCAACCAGAGCCCACACAATGCTCTTGTTTTCAGCAATAGATAGGTCTCCAAAAACTGATTAAGCACTTTACAAACCGCAAGGCCTTCCGAGCCTTATTTGTGGAACTGTAGACATCCAAAGTCTTGCAAACTTTCAAAACTCAAAAAAATCGATTTTAATGGATTTACTTTGAATTAAGATATCTCCGCAACCAGACCTCATAGAAAGTTCTAGTTTTCAGCTATTGATAGCTCTTGAAAAACTAATTAAGCGTTTTTCAGGCGAAAATGACGTCACAGCCTTATTTGCGGAACTGTAGGCATCCAAAGTCATACAAGTATTCATAACTCAAAAAAATAACTTTGAATGCAAATATCTCGAAAACTAGACCTTATAAAAGGGTTTGCTTTGGATGTGCTTGTTGCATTTGACAAAACCTTTCTATATATGTACGTTTCAATGGGTTCCAGAGACTTTCGTAAAAAAATGCATTTTTAGTGATAAGGGGGTAGTCCATGCTTTTTTTCGAAAACCGATTGGAAAAAAAAAAGTTGAGTTTTGAACGGAAATGCAAAGGCCTGACCGTCATCTGTTCAACAACGTTAACCGCAACCTCTTACGAGCCTTATTTTGGAAGTTATGGCCATACTAAGATTTTTAGTTTTTGGGTTGCAACAAGAAAGATTAACTTTGAATCAAAATTTCTCTGCAACCAGAGCCTACACAATGCTCTAGTTTTCAGCAATAGATAGGTCTCCAAAAACTGATTAAGCGGTTTACTAAACGCAAGGCCTTCCGAGCCTTATTTGTGGAACTGTAGACATCCAAAGTCATGCAAACTTTCAAAACTCAAAAAAATCGATTTTAATGGATTTACTTTGAATTAAGATATCTCCGCAACCAGACCTCATAGAAAGTTCTAGTTTTCAGCTATGGATAGCTCTTGAAAAACTTATTAATCGTTTTGCCAGCGAAAATGACGTCACAGCCTTATTTGCGGAACTGTAGGCATCCAAAGTCATACAAGCATTCATAACTCAAAAAAATAACTTTGAATGCAAATATCTCGAAAACTAGACCTTACAAAAGGGTTTGCTTTGGATGTGCTTGTTGCCTGACCGTCATCTGTTCAACAACGTTAACCGCAACCTCTTACGAGCCTTATTTTGGAAGTTATGGCCATACTAAGATTTTTAGTTTTTGGGTTGCAACAAGAAAGATTAACTTTGTATCAAAATTTCTCTGCAACCAGAGCCCACACAATGCTCTAGTTTTCAGCAATAGATAGGTCTCCAGAAACTGATTAAGCGGGTTACAACCGCAGTTGAGTTTTGAACGACAATGCAAAGGCCTGACCGTTATCTGTTCAACAACGTTAACCGCAACCTCTTACGAGCCTTATTTTGGAAGTTATGGCCATACTAAGATTTTTAGTTTTTGGGTTGCAATAAGAAAGATTAACTTTGTATCAAAATTTCTCTGCAACCAGAGCCCACACAATGCTCTAGTATTCAGCAATAGATAGGTCTCCAAAAACTGATTAAGCGCTTTACAAGCCGCAAGGCCTTCCGAGCCTTATTTGTGGAACTGTAGACATCCAAAGTCATGCAAACTTTCAAAACTCAAAAAAATCGATTTTAATGGATTTACTTTGAATTAAGATATCTCCGCAACCAGACCTCATAGAAAGTTCTAGTTTTCAGCTATGGATAGCTCTTGAAAAACTAATTACGGGTTTTGCCAGCGAAAATGACGTCACAGCCTTATTTGCGGAACTGTAGGCATCCAAAGTCATACAAGTATTCATAACTCAAAAAAATAACTTTAAATGCAAATATCTCGAAAACTAGACCTAATAAAAGGGTTTGCTTTGGATGTGCTTGTTGCATTTGACAAAACCTTTCTATATATGTACGTTTCAATGGGTTCCAGAGACTTTCGTAAAAAAATGCATTTTTAGTGATAAGGGGGTAGTCCATGCTTTTTTTCGAAAACCGATTGAAAAAAAAAAAGTTGAGTTTTGAACGGAAATGCAAAGGCCTGACCGTTATCTGTTCAACAACGTTAACCGCAACCTCTTACGAGCCTTATTTTGGAAGTTATGGCCATACTAAGATTTTTAGTTTTTGGGTTGCAACAAGAAAGATTAACTTTGTATCAAAATTTCTCTGCAACCAGAGCCCACACAATGCTCTAGTTTTCAGCAATAGATAGGTCTCCAAAAACTGATTAAGCGGTTTACAAACCGCAAGGCCTTCCGAGCCTTATTTGTGGAACTGTAGACAACCAAAGTCATGCAAACTTTCAAAACTCAAAAAAATCGATTTTAATGGATTTACTTTGAATTAAGATATCTCCGCAACCAGACCTCATAGAAAGTTCTAGTTTTCAGCTATTGATAGCTCTTGAAAAACTTATTACGTGTTTGCCAGCGAAAATGACGTCACAGCCTTATTTGCGGAACTGTAGGCATCCAAAGTCATACAAGTATTCATAACTCAAAAAAATAACTTTAAATGCAAATATCTCGAAAACTAGACCTAATAAAAGGGTTTGCTTTGGATGTGCTTGTTGCATTTGACAAAACCTTTCTATATATGTACGTTTCAATGGGTTCCAGAGACTTTCGTAAAAAAATGCATTTCTAGTGATAAGGGGGTAGCCCATGCTTTTTTTCGAAAACCGATTGAAAAAAAAAAAGTTGAGTTTTGAACGGAAATGCAAAGGCCTGACCGTTATCTGTTCAACAACGTTAACCGCAACCTCTTACGAGCCTTATTTTGGAAGTTATGGCCATACTAAGATTTTTAGTTTTTGGGTTGCAACAAGAAAGATTAACTTTGTATTAAAATTTATCTGCAACCAGAGCCCACACAAGGCTCTAGTTTTCAGCAATAGATAGGTCTCCAAAAACTGATTAAGCGGTTTACAAACCGCAAGGCCTTCCGAGCCTTATTTGTGGAACTGTAGACATCCAAAGTCATGCAAACTTTCCAAACTCAAAAAAATCGATTTTAATGGATTTACTTTGAATTAAGATATCTCCGCAACCAGACCTCATAGAAAGTTCTAGTTTTCAGCTATGGATAGCTCTTGAAAAACTAATTACGGGTTTTGCCAGCGAAAATGACGTCACAGCCTTATTTGCGGAACTGTAGGCATCCAAATTCATACAAGTATTCATAACTCAAAAAAATAACTTTAAATGCAAATATCTCGAAAACTAGACCTTATAAAAGGGTTTGCTTTGGATGTGCTTGTTGCATTTGACAAAACCTTTCTATATATGTACGTTTCAATGGGTTCCAGAGACTTTCGTAAAAAAATGCATTTTTAGTGATAAGGGGGTAGTCCATGCTTTTTTTCGAAAACCGATTGGAAAAAAAAAAGTTGAGTTTTGAACGGAAATGCAAAGGCCTGACCGTCATCTGTTCAACAACGTTAACCGCAACCTCTTACGAGCCTTATTTTGGAAGTTATGGCCATACTAAGATTTTTAGTTTTTGGGTTGCAATAAGAAAGATTAGATAGGTCTCCAAAAACTGATTAAGCGCTTTACAAGCCGCAAGGCCTTCCGAGCCTTATTTGTGGAACTGTAGACATCCAAAGTCATGCAAACTTTCAAAACTCAAAAAAATCGATTTTAATGGATTTACTTTGAATTAAGATATCTCCGCAACCAGACCTCATAGAAAGTTCTAGTTTTCAGCTATGGATAGCTCTTGAAAAACTAATTACGGGTTTTGCCAGCGAAAATGACGTCACAGCCTTATTTGCGGAACTGTAGGCATCCAAAGTCATACAAGTATTCATAACTCAAAAAAATAACTTTAAATGCAAATATCTCGAAAACTAGACCTAATAAAAGGGTTTGCTTTGGATGTGCTTGTTGCATTTGACAAAACCTTTCTATATATGTACGTTTCAATGGGTTCCAGAGACTTTCGTAAAAAAATGCATTTTTAGTGATAAGGGGGTAGTCCATGCTTTTTTTCGAAAACCGATTGAAAAAAAAAAAGTTGAGTTTTGAACGGAAATGCAAAGGCCTGACCGTTATCTGTTCAACAACGTTAACCGCAACCTCTTACGAGCCTTATTTTGGAAGTTATGGCCATACTAAGATTTTTAGTTTTTGGGTTGCAACAAGAAAGATTAACTTTGTATCAAAATTTCTCTGCAACCAGAGCCCACACAATGCTCTAGTTTTCAGCAATAGATAGGTCTCCAAAAACTGATTAAGCGGTTTACAAACCGCAAGGCCTTCCGAGCCTTATTTGTGGAACTGTAGACAACCAAAGTCATGCAAACTTTCAAAACTCAAAAAAATCGATTTTAATGGATTTACTTTGAATTAAGATATCTCCGCAACCAGACCTCATAGAAAGTTCTAGTTTTCAGCTATTGATAGCTCTTGAAAAACTTATTACGTGTTTGCCAGCGAAAATGACGTCACAGCCTTATTTGCGGAACTGTAGGCATCCAAAGTCATACAAGTATTCATAACTCAAAAAAATAACTTTAAATGCAAATATCTCGAAAACTAGACCTAATAAAAGGGTTTGCTTTGGATGTGCTTGTTGCATTTGACAAAACCTTTCTATATATGTACGTTTCAATGGGTTCCAGAGACTTTCGTAAAAAAATGCATTTCTAGTGATAAGGGGGTAGCCCATGCTTTTTTTCGAAAACCGATTGAAAAAAAAAAAGTTGAGTTTTGAACGGAAATGCAAAGGCCTGACCGTTATCTGTTCAACAACGTTAACCGCAACCTCTTACGAGCCTTATTTTGGAAGTTATGGCCATACTAAGATTTTTAGTTTTTGGGTTGCAACAAGAAAGATTAACTTTGTATTAAAATTTATCTGCAACCAGAGCCCACACAAGGCTCTAGTTTTCAGCAATAGATAGGTCTCCAAAAACTGATTAAGCGGTTTACAAACCGCAAGGCCTTCCGAGCCTTATTTGTGGAACTGTAGACATCCAAAGTCATGCAAACTTTCCAAACTCAAAAAAATCGATTTTAATGGATTTACTTTGAATTAAGATATCTCCGCAACCAGACCTCATAGAAAGTTCTAGTTTTCAGCTATGGATAGCTCTTGAAAAACTAATTACGGGTTTTGCCAGCGAAAATGACGTCACAGCCTTATTTGCGGAACTGTAGGCATCCAAATTCATACAAGTATTCATAACTCAAAAAAATAACTTTAAATGCAAATATCTCGAAAACTAGACCTTATAAAAGGGTTTGCTTTGGATGTGCTGTTGCATTTGACAAAACCTTTCTATATATGTACGTTTCAATGGGTTCCAGAGACTTTCGTAAAAAAATGCATTTTTAGTGATAAGGGGGTAGTCCATGCTTTTTTTCGAAAACCGATTGGAAAAAAAAAGTTGAGTTTTGAACGGAAATGCAAAGGCCTGACCGTCATCTGTTCAACAACGTTAACCGCAACCTCTTACGAGCCTTATTTTGGAAGTTATGGCCATACTAAGATTTTTAGTTTTTGGGTTGCAATAAGAAAGATTAGATAGGTCTCCAAAAACTGATTAAGCGCTTTACAAGCCGCAAGGCCTTCCGAGCCTTATTTGTGGAACTGTAGACATCCAAAGTCATGCAAACTTTCAAAACTCAAAAAAATCGATTTTAATGGATTTACTTTGAATTAAGATATCTCCGCAACCAGACCTCATAGAAAGTTCTAGTTTTCAGCTATGGATAGCTCTTGAAAAACTAATTAAGCGTTTTGCCAGCGAAAATGACGTCACAGCCTTATTTGCGGAACTGTAGGCATCCAAAGTCATACAAGTATTCATAACTCAAAAAAATAACTTTAAATGCAAATATCTCGAAAACTAGACCTAATAAAAGGGTTTGCTTTGGATGTGCTTGTTGCATTTGACAAAACCTTTCTATATATGTACGTTTCAATGGGTTCCAGAGACTTTCGTAAAAAAATGCATTTTTAGTGATAAGGGGGTAGTCCATGCTTTTTTTCGAAAACCGATTGAAAAAAAAAAAGTTGAGTTTTGCAAAGGCCTGACCGTTATCTGTTCAACAACGTTAACCGCAACCTCTTACGAGCCTTATTTTGGAAGTTATGGCCATACTAAGATTTTTAGTTTTTGGGTTCCAACAAGAAAGATTAACTTTGTATCAAAATTTCTCTGCAACCAGAGCCCACACAATGCTCTAGTTTTCAGCAATAGATAGGTCTCCAAAAACTGATTAAGCGGTTTACAAACCGCAAGGCCTTCCGAGCCTTATTTGTGGAACTGTAGACAACCAAAGTCATGCAAACTTTCAAAACTCAAAAAAATCGATTTTAATGGATTTACTTTGAATTAAGATATCTCCGCAACCAGACCTCATAGAAAGTTCTTGTTTTCAGCTATTGATAGCTCTTGAAAAACTTATTACGTGTTTGCCAGCGAAAATGACGTCACTGCCTAATTTGCGCAACTGTAGGCAACCAAAGTCATACAAGTATTCATAACTCAAAAAAATAACTTTAAATGCAAATATCTCGAAAACTATACCTAATAAAAGGGTTTGCTTTGGATGTGCTTGTTGCATTTGACAAAACCTTTCTATATATGTACGTTTCAATGGGTTCCAGAGACTTTCGTAAAAAAATGCATTTTTAGTGATAAGGGGCTAGTCCATGCTTTTTTTCGAAAATCGATTGAAAAAAAAAAGTTGAGTTTTGAACGGAAATGCAAAGGCCTGACCGTTATCTGTTCAACAACGTTAACCGCAACCTCTTACGAGCCTTATTTTGGAAGTTATGGCCATACTAAGATTTTTAGTTTTTGGGTTGCAACAAGAAAGATTAACTTTGTATTAAAATTTCTCTGCAACCAGAGCCCACACAATGCTCTAGTTTTCCGCAATAGATAGGTCTCCAAAAACTGATTAAGCGCTTTACAAACCGCAAGGCCTTCCGAGCCTTATTTGTGGAACTGTAGACATCAAAAGTCATGCAAACTTTCAAAACTCAAAAAAATCGATTTTAATGGATTTACTTTGAATTAAGATATCTCCGCAACCAGACCTCATAGAAAGTTCTAGTTTTCAGCTATTGATAGCTCTTGAAAAACTTATTACGTGTTTGCCAGCGAAAATGACGTCACAGCCTTATTTGCGGAACTGTAGGCATCCAAAGTCATACAAGTATTCATAACTCAAAAAAATAACTTTAAATGCAAATATCTCGAAAACTAGACCTAATAAAAGGGTTTGCTTTGGATGTGCTTGTTGCATTTGACAAAACCTTTCTATATATGTACGTTTCAATGGGTTCCAGAGACTTTCGTAAAAAAATGCATTTTTAGTGATAAGGGGGTAGTCCATGCTTTTTTTCCAAAACCGATTGGAAAAAAAAAGTTTAGTTTTGAACGGAAATGCAAAGGCCTGACCGTCATCTGTTCAACAACGTTAACCGCAACCTCTTACGAGCCTTATTTTGGAAGTTATGGCCATACTAAGATTTTTAGTTTTTGGGTTGCAACAAGAAAGATTAACTTTGTATCAAAATTTCTCTGCAACCAGAGCCCACACAATACTCTAGTTTTCAGCAATAGATAGGTCTCTAAAAACTGATTAAGCGCTTTACAAGCCGCAAGGTCTTCCGGGCCTTATTTGTGGAACTGTAGACATCCAAAGTCATGCAAACTTTCAAAACTCAAAAAAATCGATTTTAATGGATTTACTTTGAATTAAGATATCTCCGCAACCAGACCTTATAGAAAGTTCTAGTTTTCAGCTATGGATAGCTCTTGAAAAACTTATTAATCGTTTTGCCAGCGAAAATGACGTCACAGCCTTATTTGCGGAACTGTAGGCATCCAAAGTCATACAAGCATTCATAACTCAAAAAAATAACTTTGAATGCAAATATCTCGAAAACTAGACCTTACAAAAGGGTTTGCTTTGGATGTGCTTGTTGCCTGACCGTCATCTGTTCAACAACGTTAACCGCAACCTCTTACGAGCCTTATTTTGGAAGTTATGGCCATACTAAGATTTTTAGTTTTTGGGTTGCAACAAGAAAGATTAACTTTGTATCAAAATTTCTCTGCAACCAGAGCCCACACAATGCTCTAGTTTTCAGCAATAGATAGGTCTCCAGAAACTGATTAAGCGGGTTACAACCGCAGTTGAGTTTTGAACGACAATGCAAAGGCCTGACCGTTATCTGTTCAACAACGTTAACCGCAACCTCTTACGAGCCTTATTTTGGAAGTTATGGCCATACTAAGATTTTTAGTTTTTGGGTTGCAATAAGAAAGATTAACTTTGTATCAAAATTTCTCTGCAACCAGAGCCCACACAATGCTCTAGTATTCAGCAATAGATAGGTCTCCAAAAACTGATTAAGCGCTTTACAAGCCGCAAGGCCTTCCGAGCCTTATTTGTGGAACTGTAGACATCCAAAGTCATGCAAACTTTCAAAACTCAAAAAAATCGATTTTAATGGATTTACTTTGAATTAAGATATCTCCGCAACCAGACCTCATAGAAAGTTCTAGTTTTCAGCTATGGATAGCTCTTGAAAAACTAATTACGGGTTTTGCCAGCGAAAATGACGTCACAGCCTTATTTGCGGAACTGTAGGCATCCAAAGTCATACAAGTATTCATAACTCAAAAAAATAACTTTAAATGCAAATATCTCGAAAACTAGACCTAATAAAAGGGTTTGCTTTGGATGTGCTTGTTGCATTTGACAAAACCTTTCTATATATGTACGTTTCAATGGGTTCCAGAGACTTTCGTAAAAAAATGCATTTTTAGTGATAAGGGGGTAGTCCATGCTTTTTTTCGAAAACCGATTGAAAAAAAAAAGTTGAGTTTTGAACGGAAATGCAAAGGCCTGACCGTTATCTGTTCAACAACGTTAACCGCAACCTCTTACGAGCCTTATTTTGGAAGTTATGGCCATACTAAGATTTTTAGTTTTTGGGTTGCAACAAAAAAGATTAACTTTGTACCAAAATTTCTCTGCAACCAGAGCCCACACAATGCTCTAGTTTTCAGCAATATATAGGTCTCCAAAAACTGATAAAGCGGTTTACAAACCGCAAGGCCTTCCGAGCCTTATTTGTGGAACCGTAGACATCCAAAGTCATGCAAACTTTCAAAACTCAAAAAAATCGATTTTAATGGATTTACTTTGAATTAAGATATCTCCGCAATCTGACCTCATAGAAAGTTCTAGTTTTCAGCTATGGATAGCTCTTGAAAAACTTATCACGCGTTTTGCCAGCGAAAATGACGTCACAGCCTTATTTTCGCAACTGTAGGCATCCAAAGTCATACAAGCATTCATAACTCAAAAAAATAACTTTGAATGCAAATATTTCGAAAACTAGACCTTACAAAAGGGTTCGCTTTGGATGTGCTGGTTGCAAAAGGGTTTGCTTTGGATGTGCTGGTTGCATTTGACAAAACCTTTCTATATATGTACGTTTCAATGGGTTCCAGAGACTTTTGTAAAAAAATGCATTTTTAGTGATAAGGGGGTAGTCCATGCTTTTTTTCGAAAATCGATTGGAAAAAAAAAGTTGAGTTTTGAACGGCAATGCAAAGGCCTGACCGTTATCTGTCAACAACGTTAACCGCAACCTCTTACGAGCCTTATTTTGGAAGTTATGGCCATACTAAGATTTTTAGTTTTTGGGTTGCAACAAGAAAGATTAACTTTGTATCAAAATTTCTCTGCAACCAGAGCCCACACAATCCTCTAGTTTTTAAGGCCTTCCGAGCCTAATTTGTGGGACTGTAGACATCCAAAGTAATGCAAACTTTCAAAACTCAAAAAAATCGATTTTAATGGATTTACTTTGAATTAAGATATCTCCGCAACCAGACCTCATAGAGAGTTCTAAATTTCAGCTGTGGATAGCTCTTGAAAAACTTATTACGCGTTTTGCCAGCGAAAATGACGTCACAGCCTTATTTGCGGAACTGTAGGCATCCAAAGTCATACAAGTATTCATAGCTCAAAAAAATAACTTTAAATGCAAATATCTCGAAAACTAGACCTTATAAAAGGGTTTGCTTTGGATGTGCTGGTTGCATTTGACAACACCTTTCTATATGTGTACGTTTCAATGGGTCCCAGAGACTTTCGTAAAAAAATGCATTTTTAGTCCATGCTTTTTTTCGAAAATCGATTGGAAAAAAAAGTTGAGTTTTGAACAGCAATGCAAAGGCCTGACCGTTATCTGTTCAACAACGTTAACCGCAACCTCTTACGAGCCTTATTTTGGAAGTTATGGCCATATTAAGATTTTTAGTTTTAGGGTTGCAACAAGAAAGATTAACTTTGAATCAAAATTTCTCTGCAACCAGAGCCTACACAATGCTCTAGTTTTCAGCAATAGATAGGTCTCCAAAAACTGATTAAGCGGTTTACAAACCGCAAGGCCTTCCGAGCCTTATTTGTGGAACTGTAGACATCCAAAGTCATGCAAACTTTCAAAACTCAAAAAAATCGATTTTAATGGATTACTTTGAATTAAGATAGCTCCGCAACCAGACCTCATAGAAAGTTCTAGTTTTCAGATATGGATAGCTCTTGAAAAACCTACTACGCGTTTTGCCAGTGAAAATGACGTCATTTCTCTGCTCTGATAGGTCTTCAAAAACTGATTAAGCGGTTTACAAACCGCAAGGCCTTCTGAGCCTTATTTGTGGAACTGTAGACATCCAAAGTAATGCAAACTTTCAAAACTCAAAAAAATCGATTTTAATGGATTTACTTTGAATTAAGACATCTCCGCAACCAGACCTCATAGAAAGTTCTAAATTTCAGCTATGGATAGCTCTTGAAAAACTAATTAAGCGTTTTGCCAGCGAAAATGACGTCACAGCCTTATTTGCGGAACTGTAGGCATCCAAAGTCATACAAGTATTCATAACTCAAAAAAATAACTTTAAATGCAAATATCTCGAAAACTAGACCTTATAAAAGAGTTTGCTTTGGATGTGCTTGTTGCATTTGACAAAACCTTTCTATATATGTATGTATGCTATCTTGAAAAACTTATTAAGCGTTTTGCCAGCGAAAATGACGTCACAGCCTTATTTGCGCAACTGTAGGCATCCAAATTCATACAAGCATTCATAACTCAAAAAAAATAACTTTGAATGCAAATATCTCGAAAACTAGACCTTACAAGAGGGTTTGCTTTGGATGTGCTGGTTGCATTTGACAAAACCTTTCTATATATGTACGTTTCAATAGGTTCCAGAGACTTTTGTAAAAAAAATGCATTTTTAGTGATAAGGGGGTATTCCATGCTTTGTTTTGAAAATCGATTGGAAAAAAAGTTGAGTTTTGAACGGCAATGCAAAGGCCTGACCGTTATCTGTTCAACAACGTTAACCGCAACCTCTTACGAGCCTTATTTTGGAAGTTATGGCCATACTAAGATTTTTAGTTTTTGGGTTGCAACAAGAAAGATTAACTTTGAATCAAAATTTCTCTGCAACCAGAGCCTACACAATGCTCTAGTTTTCAGCAATAGATAGGTCTCCAAAAACTGATTAAGCGGTTTACAAACCGCAAGGCCTTCCGAGCCTTATTTGTGGAACTGTAGACATCCAAAGTCATGCAAACTTTCAAAACTCAAAAAAATCGATTTTAATGGATTACTTTGAATTAAGATAGCTCCGCAACCAGACCTCATAGAAAGTTCTAGTTTTCAGATATGGATAGCTCTTGAAAAACCTACTACGCGTTTTGCCAGTGAAAATGACGTCATTTCTCTGCTCTGATAGGTCTTCAAAAACTGATTAAGCGGTTTACAAACCGCAAGGCCTTCTGAGCCTTATTTGTGGAACTGTAGACATCCAAAGTAATGCAAACTTTCAAAACTCAAAAAAATCGATTTTAATGGATTTACTTTGAATTAAGACATCTCCGCAACCAGACCTCATAGAAAGTTCTAAATTTCAGCTATGGATAGCTCTTGAAAAACTAATTAAGCGTTTTGCCAGCGAAAATGACGTCACAGCCTTATTTGCGGAACTGTAGGCATCCAAAGTCATACAAGTATTCATAACTCAAAAAAATAACTTTAAATGCAAATATCTCGAAAACTAGACCTTATAAAAGAGTTTGCTTTGGATGTGCTTGTTGCATTTGACAAAACCTTTCTATATATGTATGTATGCTATCTTGAAAAACTTATTAAGCGTTTTGCCAGCGAAAATGACGTCACAGCCTTATTTGCGCAACTGTAGGCATCCAAATTCATACAAGCATTCATAACTCAAAAAAAATAACTTTGAATGCAAATATCTCGAAAACTAGACCTTACAAGAGGGTTTGCTTTGGATGTGCTGGTTGCATTTGACAAAACCTTTCTATATATGTACGTTTCAATAGGTTCCAGAGACTTTTGTAAAAAAAATGCATTTTTAGTGATAAGGGGGTATTCCATGCTTTGTTTTGAAAATCGATTGGAAAAAAAGTTGAGTTTTGAACGGCAATGCAAAGGCCTGACCGTTATCTGTTCAACAACGTTAACCGCAACCTCTTACGAGCCTTATTTTGGAAGTTATGGCCATACTAAGATTTTTAGTTTTTGGGTTGCAACAAGAAATATTAACTTTGTATCAAAATTTCTCTGCAACCAGAGCCCACACAATGCTCTAGTTTTCAGCAATAGATAGGTCTCCAAAAACTGACTAAGCGGTTTACAAACCGCAAGGCCTTCCGAGCCTTATTTGTGGAACTGTAGACATCCAAAGTCATGCAAACTTTCAAAACTCAAAAAAATCGATTTTAATGGATTTACTTTGAATTAAGATAGCTCCGCAACCAGACCTCATAGAAAGTTCTAGTTTTCAGATATGGATAGCTCTTGAAAAACTTACTACGCGTTTTGCCAGCGAAAATGACGTCACAGCCTTATTTGCGCAACTGTAGGCATCCAAAGTCATTCAAGCATTCATAACTCAAAAAAATAACGGCAATGCAAAGGCCTGACCGTTATCTGTTCAACAACGTTAACCGCAACCTCTTACGAGCGTTACTTTGGAAGTTATGGCCATATTAAGATTTTTAGTTTTTGGGTTGCAACAAGACAGATTAACTTTAAATCAAAATTTCTCTGCAACCAAAGCTCACACAATGCTCTAGTTTTCAGCAATAGATAGGTCTTCAAAAACTGATTAAGCGGTTTACAAACCGCAAGGCCTTCTGAGCCTTATTTGTGGAACTGTAGACATCCAAAGTAATGCAAACTTTCAAAACTCAAAAAAATCGATTTTAATGGATTTACTTTGAATTAAGACATCTCCGCAACCAGACCTCATAGAAAGTTCTAAATTTCAGCTATGGATAGCTCTTGAAAAACTAATTAAGCGTTTTGCCAGCGAAAATGACGACACAGCCTTATTTGCGGAACTGTAGGCATCCAAAGTCATACAAGTATTCATAACTCAAAAAAATAACTTTAAATGCAAATATCTCGAAAACTAGACCTTATAAAAGAGTTTGCTTTGGATGTGCTTGTTGCATTTGACAAAACCTTTCTATATATGTATGTATGCTATCTTGAAAAACTTATTAAGCGTTTTGCCAGCGAAAATGACGTCACAGCCTTATTTGCGGAACTGTAGGCATCCAAAGTCATACAAGTATTCATAACTCAAAAAAATAACTTTAAATGCAAATATCTCGAAAACTAGACCTTATAAAAGAGTTTGCTTTGGATGTGCTTGTTGCATTTGACAAAACCTTTCTATATATGTATGTATGCTATCTTGAAAAACTTATTAAGCGTTTTGCCAGCGAAAATGACGTCACAGCCTTATTTGCGCAACTGTAGGCATCCAAATTCATACATGCATTCATAACTCAAAAAAAATAACTTTGAATGCAAATATCTCGAAAACTAGACCTTACAAGAGGGTTTGCTTTGGATGTGCTGGTTGCATTTGACAAAACCTTTCTATATATGTACGTTTTAATGGGTTCCAGAGACTTTTGTAAAAAAATGTCCATGCTTTTTTTCGAAAATCGATTGGAAAAAAAAAAAAGTTGAGTTTTGAACAGCAAAGCAAAGGCCTGACCGTTATCTGTTCAACAACGTTAACCGCAACCTCTTACGAGCCTTACTTTGGATGTTATGGCCATATTAAGATTTTTAGTTTTTGGGTTGCAACAAGAAAGATTAACTTTGAATCAAAATTTCTCTGCAACCAGAGCCCACACAATGCTCAAGTTTTCAGCAATAGATAGGTCTTAAAGAACTGATTAAGCGGTTAACAAACCGCAAGGCCTTCCGAGCCTTATTTGTGGAACTGTAGACATCCAAAGTCATGCAAACTTTCAAAACTCAAAAAAATCGATTTTAATGGATTTACTTTGAATTAAGATATCTCCGCAACCAGACCTCATAGAAAGTTCTAGTTTTCAGCTATGGATAGCTCTTGAAAAACTAATTAAGCGTTTTGCCTGCGAAAATGACGTCACAGCCTTATTTGCGAAACTGTAGGCATCCAAATTCATACAAGCATTCATAACTCAAAAAAATAACTTTGAATGCAAATATCTCGAAAACTAGACTTACAAAAGGGTTTGCTTTGGATGTGCTGGTTGCATTTGACAAAACCTTTCTATATATGTACGTTTCAATAGGTTCCAGAGACTTTTGTAAAAAAAATGCATTTTTAGTGATAAGGGGGTAGTCCATGCTTTTTTTTGAAAATCGATTGGAAAAAAAGTTGAGTTTTGAACGGCAATGCAAAGGCCTGACCGTTATCTGTTCAACAACGTTAACCGCAACCTCTTACGAGCCTTATTTTGGAAGTTATGGCCATACTAAGATTTTTAGTTTTTGGGTTGCAACAAGAAAGATTAACTTGTTATCAAAATTTCTCTGCAACCAGAGCCCACACAATGCTCTAGTTTTCAGCAATAGATAGGTCTTAAAGAACTGATTAAGCGGTTAACAAACCGCAAGGCCTTCCGAGCCTTATTTGTGGAACTGTAGACATCCAAAGTCATGCAAACTTTCAAAACTCAAAATAATCGATTTTAATAGATTTACTTTGAATTAAGATATCTCCGCAACCAGACCTCATAGAAAGTTCTAGTTTTCAGCTATGGATAGCTCTTGAAAAACTAATTAAGCGTTTTGCCTGCGAAAATGACGTCACAGCCTTATTTGCGAAACTGTAGGCATCCAAATTCATACAAGCATTCATAACTCAAAAAAAATAACTTTGAATGCAAATATCTCGAAAACTAGACCTTACAAAAGGGTTTTCTTTGGATGTGCTGGTTGCATTCGACAAAACCTTTCTATATATGTACGTTTCAATAGGTTCCAGAGACTTTTGTAAAAAAAATGCATTTTTAGTGATAAGGGGGTAGTCCATGCTTTTTTTTGAAAATCGATTGGAAAAAAAGTTGAGTTTTGAACGGCAATGCAAAGGCCTGACCGTTATCTGTTCAACAACGTTAACCGCAACCTCTTACGAGCCTTATTTTGGAAGTTATGGCCATACTAAGATTTTTAGTTTTTGGGTTGCAACAAGAAAGATTAACTTTGTATCAAAATTTCTCTGCAACCAGAGCCCACACAATGCTCTAGTTTTCAGCAATAGATAGGTCTCCAAAAACTGATTAAGTGGTTTACAAACCGCAAGGCCTTCCGAGCCTTATTTGTGGAACTGTAGACATCCAAAGTCATGCAAACTTTCAAAACTCAAAAAAATCGATTTTAATGGATTTACTTTGAATTAAGATAGCTTCACAACCAGACCTCATAGAAAGTTCTAGTTTTCAGATATGGATAGCTCTTGAAAAACTTACTACGCGTTTTGCCAGCGAAAATGACGTCACAGCCTTATTTGCGCAACTGTAGGCATCCAAAGTCATTCAAGCATTCATAACTCAAAAAAATAACGGCAATGCAAAGGCCTGACCGTTATCTGTTCAACAACGTTAACCGCAACCTCTTACGAGCGTTACTTTGGAAGTTATGGCCATATTAAGATTTTTAGTTTTTGGGTTGCAACAAGACAGATTAACTTTAAATCAAAATTTCTCTGCAACCAAAGCTCACACAATGCTCTAGTTTTCAGCAATAGATAGGTCTTCAAAAACTGATTAAGCGGTTTACAAACCGCAAGGCCTTCTGAGCCTTATTTGTGGAACTGTAGACATCCAAAGTAATGCAAACTTTCAAAACTCAAAAAAATCGATTTTAATGGATTTACTTTGAATTAAGACATCTCCGCAACCAGACCTCATAGAAAGTTCTAAATTTCAGCTATGGATAGCTCTTGAAAAACTAATTAAGCGTTTTGCCAGCGAAAATGACGACACAGCCTTATTTGCGGAACTGTAGGCATCCAAAGTCATACAAGTATTCATAACTCAAAAAAATAACTTTAAATGCAAATATCTCGAAAACTAGACCTTATAAAAGAGTTTGCTTTGGATGTGCTTGTTGCATTTGACAAAACCTTTCTATATATGTATGTATGCTATCTTGAAAAACTTATTAAGCGTTTTGCCAGCGAAAATGACGTCACAGCCTTATTTGCGGAACTGTAGGCATCCAGAGTCATACAAGTATTCATAACTCAAAAAAATAACTTTAAATGCAAATATCTCGAAAACTAGACCTTATAAAAGAGTTTGCTTTGGATGTGCTTGTTGCATTTGACAAAACCTTTCTATATATGTATGCTATCTTGAAAAACTTATTAAGCGTTTTGCCAGCGAAAATGACGTCACAGCCTTATTTGCGCAACTGTAGGCATCCAAATTCATACATGCATTCATAACTCAAAAAAAATAACTTTGAATGCAAATATCTCGAAAACTAGACCTTACAAGAGGGTTTGCTTTGGATGTGCTGGTTGCATTTGACAAAACCTTTCTATATATGTACGTTTTAATGGGTTCCAGAGACTTTTGTAAAAAAATGTCCATGCTTTTTTTCGAAAATCGATTGGAAAAAAAAAAAGTTGAGTTTTGAACAGCAATGCAAAGGCCTGACCGTTATCTGTTCAACAACGTTAACCGCAACCTCTTACGAGCCTTACTTTGGATGTTATGGCCATATTAAGATTTTTAGTTTTTGGGTTGCAACAAGAAAGATTAACTTTGAATCAAAATTTCTCTGCAACCAGAGCCCACACAATGCTCTATTTTTCAGCTATGGATAGCTCTCCAAAAACTGATTAAGCATGTTAAAACCCTTCCGAGCCTTATTTGTGGAACTGTAGGCATCCAAAGTCATCCAAACTTTCAAAACTAAAAAAAAACAATTGAAGGGCTTAGTGCAAAAGTATGAAAAGCCACATTATCAAAATCTCGAGATAATAGCATTTTAAGTTAAGACAAAAAGAATCAAATAATTTGAGCGTGATAACATGATAAGCCACAAAAACAATAATATCGCACATACCTCAGCAATTTCTGATGATAAAAAAGATGATAAAATCAGCATCAACAATACTGTCATCGCAATCTTCCGAAAAATCTTCGCCATCGATGGATTCTTCGAGAAAACTGAACAATTCAATGAAAAGTCTTAATTGAAAAAGTCACTCTAGTGAATAACAACGGCCTCTCTCGGGAAATAGCCATAAGATTAAAAGTGTATGTAGATATACTTTGTACCAATAGATTTAGCTAAAAAACGGTGTTTTTGAAGGGCTTATTCAAATAAGCCCTTCAATTTTAATGGATTTACTTTGAATTAAGATATCTTCGCAACCAGACCTCATAGAAAATACGGATTATTCGGAATTAAATCCATATGGGTATCACTTAGTGCCTTTATTCTTTTCCCATCATGGCCTTGTTGTATATATAAGAAACGATGTTGCTTACCAGCTCCAACCTCAATATGGTGCGTGTGTTAAAACTTTAACTTCTTATGGTTGAAATTCACGGTAAACAAGCACATTATTCATATATGCTTCATTTATTGGAGTCCTGGACAGAATGGACAGAAATTCAACTTCTCACGAATTTGATGCTGTGTCTGACTCCATCAAAAGAATTGTTTCCCATAATCCTCACACTGAAATCGTCATTGCGGGCGATTTCAATGTACACAATTCTAGTTGGCTCCGCTTTTCTGGCCAGACAACACCCGAAGGAAGGTATGTTGAGATCTTTGCTGTGTTAAACCATCTTACTCAGCTCGTTGACGAGCCAACTCGAATCCCTGACGTTGCAGGTCAATCTGCGAACACTCGACTTGTTCCTTACCTCCGACCCTGATAAATACACTGTTAGTGTATTACCGCCTCTAGGCACATCAGACCATTGTGTCACATCTGCAAATTTCTCGTGCCAACAAAGCTCAGTTAAAGAAAAAACTCCTAAGAGAACCTTTTGGCAGTACAAGAAAGCCAACTGGGACGGTCTCAACGATTTTTTGAGGAGCTTTAACTGGTCACAAATTTAATTCTTTGTGGAATAAGAAATTTTATCCCGAATAGGGTAAAATCTATCAAACCCAAAGAAAATGCATGGTTTGACTGAGCTGTAAGGAGGTTATTAGGGTTATTAGGTTAGCTTCCGTTGTTATACAGCCAAACCTACTGAGGAAAACCGGAAAAAGTTTCAACAAGCTAGAAAGATCTGTAACGTTCATATTCGGCGAACCAAGTTTTTATATGATCAGAAATTACGGCAACAAATACTACAAGGTCCCAAGGGTAGTAAAAATGTTTGGTCATTTGTAAAAAACGTACGAAATACCACCTCATCCTCGGTTCCAACGCTCGTCTTCAACGATACAACTTTTGTCAGCTCACAAGATAAATTGGCTTGCAGCACAGTTTGCTGTTAATTCCTGCCAGAGAGTGTTATGACTCCTCCTGCCTGTACTTGTGAACGTAAATGATTTTATGGGACAAATCTTCTTTCGCACTCGTGCAGTTGCTAGAGTTATGAAAGATCTCGAAATGCACAAATCCGCTGGTATCCCTCTCATTGTTCTGAAGAGGTGTTCTTCAACGCTGGCAAAACCACTGCGTAAGCTTTTTTTTTTCCTACTCTACTGGATTCTTTCCAGGCTGGCATTTGGCCAGCCGTTCTAGGTTGGATTAGAAATTGCCTTTCGGACCGTTCAATTCAAGTTGTATTGGACGGTTTCAAGTCTGAAACTCACAAAATAATTGCTGGTGTGCCCCAGGGCTCCGTTCTTCCGAATCTCTTCCTTATATTCATTAATGATTCTTTGTCTGAAATTTCTTATACTTTAAACTGTTTTGCTGACGACAGTACCCTCAGCTTCTCATATTCGTTTTCAGATTCTGATCTCGACTGCATTGTCCATTGGGGAATAAAAAACCGCGTAGAATTTAATGCTTCACAAACTCAATGATGTCTTCTGTCGTTAAAGCAAAACCCACCCCCCCTTGCCGCTATCCATGAGTGGCTGTTGCATTGAGGAAACTGAACAGCTTTCGGTTCTCGGTATGTACATCACAGACCACCTTTTGTGGAATGATCACATATTCGACGTCGCTAAGAACGCTGCAAAGTGTTTGGTATTCCTAAGGCGATGCAAGAAATTTTGTTCCTCTTCTAGCCCAGGCAAATTGTACTTTTTCTGCCAAAAAAAATCCAAGTGAAGGTTTTAAATGCAATTGTCTTTATTGTCGCGAAAGTCTATTGCCAAATCGTGTTCGCGTCAATAGTTATCAAAAGTTAAATGTCGAAAATATCAGTTTTTCGCATTAAACTCAGAAACGGTAAATGCTATCGAAAAGTGTTTCATACAAAACTTGTAGATTATGTCATTTGCCAACAAAAAAGTTATGACTATTTTTTTCTTACGACCCACCGTTAAGAAGATATCGACATTTCAAAAAACGTAAACATTTAAAAAAATGTAAAAAGTAAAGTTGATTTGGCAATACACTTTCGCCAGAATAAAGAAAATTGCATTTAAATAACTTCACCTAGATTTATTTGGCAGATTGGCCATTTATTTGTACATTTTGCCTGGGCTATTCTAATCTAAAAGGCATACATCCGTCCAAAGCTTGAGTACAATTCGTATATCTGGGCAGGTGCTTCTCCAACTTACTTGAGTCTTTTGGATAGTATCAAAAAAAAGCTTTAAAAACGATAGGTGATAAAACCATAACTAGAGCACTGACGTAATGTTTCGTGTCTTGTCTTATTTTATCGCAACTTTTATAAACAGTGTTCCAGTGAAATAGCTAATTGCATTCCTCCCCTTAAACAATTTAACCGCAATACTCGCGCTTCTAGGAATGCTCATCAGTTTACCTTGGATCCCAATTTCAGACGTACTGTCAAGTACAGGGATTCCTTTTTAAGCCGCACAACACGAATGTGGAACGTTATACCTAACTCTGTTTTTCCCTCTCATTATGATATTCAGAAATTCAAAACCAATGTGCATCGGTATCTCCTTTTAAACCCTTTCCTATTTTCCTAACGCTCGCACTGTGTTTTACATGTGTGTGCGTTAATTATACAAAAAAAAAATCTTTCTTGTTTCAACCCAAAAACTAAAAGTCTTAATGTGGCCATAGCTTTCCAAATAAGGCTCGTAAGAAGTTTCAGTTGGCGTTATTGAATAGAGAACGGTCAGGCCTTTGCATTGCCGTTCAAAACTCAACTTTTTTCTCCAATCGGTTTTCGAAAAAATCGATTTCACTAAAAATGCATTTTTTTACTAAAGTCTCTGGAACCCATTAACACGTACATACATAGAAAGGTTTTGTCAAATGCTTCGGATGCCTACAGTTTCACAAACAAGGCTCGGCAGGCCTTGCGGTTTTTAAAACGATTATTCATCATATTTTGGAGAGCTAACTATAGCTGAAAACTAGAACATTCTATGAGGTCTGGTTGCAGAGATATTTTGATTCAAAGTTAATCTTTCTTGTTTCAACCCAAAAACTAAAAGTCTTATAACCATAACTTTCCAAATAAGGCTCGTATGAGGTTGCGGTTGACGTTGTTGAATAGAGAACGGTCAGGCCTTTGCATTGCCGTTCAAAACTCATCTTTTTTTTTCAATCGATTTTGGAAAAAAAGCATGGGCCATCTTATCACTAAAAATGCATTTTTTTACGAAAGTCTCTGGAACCCATTGAAACGTACATATATAGAAAAGTTTTGTTGAATGCAATCAGCACATCCAAAACAAACCCTTTAATAAGGTCTAGTTTTTGAAATATTTGCATGCAAATTTATTAGGAGTTCCTACGTGATGGATTCAATTAGTATTGAAATAAAACTCATTTATCGACTTTAAACACAACCTAATTTATCAGATCTAAAAATAAATTACAAACGCATTCTCCGCTGCCATTTGCATAACTGTTTCATATTATTTCTAATCTACATACATACATTTTATAATCCTATACACACTACATTTTCTGTCTACTACTACAAATTTCAAGCGAACTGGTATCCTGCTATGGTGGATGCTCCAGGATTCAACAGACCCAAACGCTGTTTCTGTTTCCTTTGCTCTGTCATGTGATCTTTAAGTTCGCGCAATTGCAGTGATAAATTCGTAACCAATATCTGGGTTTCTTCCAAATTTACTTGCAAACTCCTCAATTCAATTTGATCGCTATCTGAATCAACAGCTGCCAATGACATTGCTCGCAATCGCGGAAACCAATCTAATATGCCAGCCTTGACCATTCCATAGACATAGCTTTCGGGTCCGGTAAATTCAGTTGGATCTTTCACTTTAACCAAAACAATAAAGTACAAATAGTGCCACATGTTGTGTTCGCTTTTGATATGTTCCTCGAAACTGACGGTTTTGTTATCAAATGCCGACCTATTCAAACCACAAATGAAACAGGTGTTCTTCAAAATAAGCTCCTTTTGTTGTTTTTCACTTCTGAGATCGGCAAATGTATCGATTATCACACCGAAAATTAAGTTAAGTACAATAATAATCACAATAAAGAAGAAGAGAAGGTCATAGATAACACGTGCTGCAAAGAGTCCTTCCTGTAAAAGAAACAAAAAACATAAGAATGTGCGTTGAATATTAAGAAATATTTGTTTTTTACCTTACTGGACGGAGCTCTTAAAATATCACCAATTCCACCACCATTACGCAAACCTTGATTCAATGTTGTTACAATACACATGACCAGTGAATCACAGGCACGTTCTTTTTGTTCTCCATCGTTAGGCTCGTTTCGCATTTTAACAACATCTGCAGGAGAAATGCACGAGTCTCCATTGATTGGTTGGCCAGTAAGGTGGTTTATAAGTTGATCATTCTCTTCTTAAATAAAAAAAGAAAAAAAATTACCGTAACTGCAAGGAATATGATAATAATCTATTTTTACCAAAAGGCAAATCCGGATCAACAGGTACTAAAAAGTCATCTTTAAAGAATATATAGCCTATTATAGAGAAAAGGTATACAAGAATAAGAGCCAAAACAGCCGTAAGAACAATAGAACGACCGTTTCGTGTAACTGATCGAATGACATTTACTAAGGTCTCTTCGCGGTAAACTACGTCGAATAACTGAAAAGTAAACAAACAATGTTATTATTAAAAAATTCATTTTGTAGAAAATTAATATGGTGCTTTAAAATCTAACACGAAGTTTTAAGTGCCAACAGAAAACCAAAACATATTTTTACTCACCAATAGCGAATAAAAAAATGGATGAACTAGAAGGCCACAAAAGACAAAACATATGTACCCAAAATGGTAAAAAAGTTGAAAGTCTGTTATAAGTTTCAAAAAATTCTTCTCCAAAGTTCCTTGATTGCCCATAATACTTATGATGTGAACTCCTTTTAACGCCACCTATTTAAAAGAATATTTTAATTAAATCCAAGCAATAAACAAAAATATATAAATTTTAACTCACAGTAACTGATCCCAACAACCAGAGAGTTGGTTCAGGGCCAATAAGAAATATAAACCGTAATATCAATGAACCAATTAGCGTTCGAATACCAGATTCACGTGGCAACATGATGACAATCACAAGGGAAAATATCATAATTGCCCAAAATAGCCAGGATACATGAGGAAGAAGTTCTAAAAAGAATTTTCTAATGATGAAGTTTTAGAAATTAAACAAAAATAATAACGATCTTACCGGGTACGGTGTTATCAAAAGGATAGAAGAATGCAACAATCATATTTATCACAACGACACAATTAAAGAGTATACTCGCCCATAATGACATATAACTGCTAACCCAAAAAAGTGCAGGTTGACCTTTCAGTGAGTAAAATAACAAACAAAAACTAGAAAGGTTATCATTGAAAAAAAAATTTTCATATTATAAGAAAACGATAAGTGACACAGACAAATATGTACTAAGATTCAAGAGTGTAAAAAACAATAAAGGATTGTAATTTTTAGTAATTTGGCGTATTCACCCAAACCAAAATAGGTTGGTTAAGTAGGTTTTTAAATGCGTCTAGAGACATAAATCAAAACAGAGAGCAAAATATAAGGTCCGTTCCTTTACTTTAAATTTCTGTGATTTTCTGTGCATTTGTGTGATTTTCAGTCCAAAGCCGTTCCCGTACTAAATAATTTGACAGTTTTTTACAAAAAAACAACGCTCACGAGAGAGTAAATAATTTCCCCTACCTGTGATTTTCAGTCCGAGAAATTTCTTCGGACTGAAAATCACAGCACAGCAAAATGTCAATTTGAAAGCAAATGAATGAAAGCCAAACATCGTGCCTTACTTGTCCAGCACATTAGGTAATACGGAATTTGGTTGAATTTGCGTTCCCGTACTTTGGCACAGTTATGATATTTTTGAGAATATATCAACGTTGCTCTCCAAGATCTGACAGTTTGTGATTTTCTGTGCACAAAGTAAAGGATCGGACCTATAGTTTTAAAATGTTTTGTATGTTGTTTTTTGGAATAAAGAAAAAAGATTTTTAAAATAAAGTTTTTTTTTAAATAAAGTAATTGAAATTTTTTTGTAATCTCAACATAATGGTGTTTTAAATTGTTTCATAACTATTATAGTTTTAAAATGTTTTTATTAATAAAACAAGATACCGTCTAGTTTAGTTTAATAACTTTTGCTAACAAAAATTGCAAAACCAAAAGCGTTTATCCATGTTTTTTATCATTCTAAAATTTTTTTCAGTTCGTTTGTATCCAAATATTACTATATATACTATGATTTTAATTGTGAGTCACACATTAAGGTCAAGTTTTTTGCCCGACTTAATTTGTCATTTCTTTGTTTCAGTGTTTTACAAATTCAACCATTTAGAGGTACACAATTGAGCAGCGCGTTAAGATTGTTGAAGCCTTTTACGAAAATGGGTGTTTAAATCAAAATGCATTTCGTGCACTTCGTGATTTTTTTAGTCAGCACACTTTCACCTCAGTGGATTCGTTAACAAGCAGAATTTACGCATTTCGGCAAATGAGAATCCACGAGTGATTGTTGAAAAACCGATGCATCCAAAAAGAGTGACTGTTTGGTGGGGTTTATGGGCTGGCGGCGTTATCGATCCGTACTTCTTCGAAAATGAGGTCGGCCAAGCAGTTACCGTGAATGGTGTAAGCTATCGCGATATGATAACGGACTTCATGCGGCCAGAAATTGAGGATATGGACCTGGACGGTATGTGCTTCCAACAGGATGGATCCACTTGCCACATAGCAAACGAAACGATGGCTCTTTTGCGGGAGAAATTCAATGGCCGTGTTATCTCACGTCGTGGCGATGTTAATTGGCCGCCACGATCATGTGATTGGACACCGTTGGACTTCTTTCTTTGGGAATATTAAAAAAAAAAAAGTGTTGGTACGTCAATAAGCTAAGAACAATTCAAGAGATAAAGGATGAGATAATTCGGCACATTAACGACATTGAACCTCAATTATATCTCAGTCATTAAAAATATGGGCCATCGGTTAGAGGCATGCCACCAAAGCCGTGGCGCGAATTCGGTCGATAATTTGTTTCACACATAATTGTCATAGATCCTTCTATCATAATAAAAAATATTGATAATTTTCTGAAAACTTTTCGTTTTATTTACAATTAACATCGTGCGTTTTCTTACATAAAACTTAGAAACTTCCATGGCCTTGTTAATGTGTTTATTCACACTAGTCAACAAAATCAAAGTAACAAGCATAATTGTCATTCTTTGGATTCTTCGTGTATTTTTTTAAATAACAAAAACAAGCTTCATGTCTGGATTTAAAATTTTATTTGTGATGTGTTAGCAGATTACCGTTACACAGCAATCATAAGAAATATCACAATACAAACAAAAATTTACTTGATCTATAAGGCATATCAAAAAAATCGAGGTTTTAATCTAATATTACCATGATAGAGAAGTCGAAAAAGAGCATCTACCTAACAGTGAGCTAAAGCATAAACAGGTGTTTCAAATTTTTAATCTAATATTACCATGATAGAGAAGTCGAAAAAGAGCATCTACCTAACAGTGAGCTAAAGCATAAACAGGTGTTTCAAATTTGGTACATACATACATACATCTATGTGATTCCCTAGAGGAGAAATTAAAAAACATTTTTTTCTTTCAATATCTTGAAAACGGCTTTAAAGCCCGTATGACACTACATTTTGTCTTCATTTTTAGCTCATTGAAAATTCCGAAATTTCTGAGCGCGTACAAAATAGCCACATCTATGTGAAAATGTCATCAAAAATGTATTCAAAATGAGATTTTATTTACATTTTTCAGATTCTGGCAGATTTTTTGACTTTTTAGAAATAGAAAATTAAAAATTAGGCGTATTCAGGAAAGAGAGATATCGGAGGACCTCAGCAATATCAGTTGCCTGAATAGGATTCCTCAGCAAAAATCTCAGTTTGGCTGTCAAAATACTGAGGACAACATTTTTTGGATTCGCTTGCTTAGCTTTTGACGGAGCAAAATCTCCGACATCTCTGTTTCGCGAACGCGCCTATTATTTCAAAGTACACTGTGACTACAAAAAAGTATACACTGGACTTATGAGCACACTAGTTTTTGCTGTATATTTACTTTTGTGGCAAATTGTAATTGTCAATACATAATGTCGTTCTTTTTCTAAACTTTTTCTAAGTACTAATTTAATTATTTAATGATCTAAAAATGAAGAAAAATTTGTTGTGTCTTTATACATTAGGAGCGTTCAGGAAGAAGATTTGGCTCCTTCAAAAGCTGAGCAAGCAAGTCCAAATATTTTTTTCCTCAGTATTTTGACAGCCAAACTGAGATTTGTTGTTGAGGAATCCTGTCCCTGTGCAGGCCAACTGAGATAGCTGAGGCCCTCCCTTGCCTGAACTAGCGTAATTCTCAAATTTGTTTGCTTACTTTTTTTTACATTATTTGTAGGAAAATATACATTCATTGCATCAACGGTGGGAAGCATTAATTGGCTTTTTCATATACAGGGCAATATTGAGAATTTTTAATCATTTAGAGCTAGAAAGTATTTTTGGTTTGAGAGCTAGAAGTGAATATTGATGATTTACTTAATTTGAAACGGCATAATACCGTACGTATGTTTTTGTATTCTTATATTCTGCACTGTAAAATTCTTATTTAAATTTTGTTATAGCGGTTAAGGCCTGTCAAACCTCAATAAAATGATGAGTGTATTTTCGTCATTTTGATTATTTAATTATTAAAAACTATTTTTTTTTTTATAAATAATTAACTTCTTGAAATAAAATTTAAGTCGACTACAAAATAAACCCGATTTCATTAAAAAAAAATTTACCAAAATAGTTCAATATTAAATAATTTAATAGCACCTACCTCTTAATTTCTTTTGCCATTTCATTTCGTTAAACATCTCTTCGGCTCGATCAAAGAAATCAGCCACTTTTGATCCTTGGTCATCTCTCTCAGCTGTATTTAAAATCTTAGTTTTTGTATCAGTCGTTAGATATTCGCATATTTCAGGTATAGGAAATACAATTTGCTCTAATGTTCTATCATTTCGAACAATCTGAAAAAAAAACAACAATAACCCATCTTAAGAAGAACTATTTTTCTTACAAAATCTTTATTTTACTTACTTCAATCTGTGCTGTATGTGTTGCGTAATACATCAGTGCCTGGCTCATTTTTGAGTCAAAGTTCAGTGCTTCATCTGAAGACTTGAGGAGTGTGGCCAAATCTTTGTTATGTTGTGCTAATTGATGACACAAGATGTATATGTTATGGCCAACTTCACGAGGTGACACCGTCGCATCATCGTCCTCTGGTTCTGCGTCATCATGTTCACTTTCATCGACCATTTCCTCTTGATGATAAGCCTTACATGCTACTTCAACCAATTGCTTAGGGTTCATGTTATATAGAATCCTTTCCGCATTCTCACTGTCTCCGCGAGACTCCATTATGGCCAACAGCAGCTTAGATGCATTGTTCTTCAATTCCAATACCAGATCCATTCGATTTTCTCCCAACGGGTTGATGTTGTTCATAATCAAAGCCGTTATGATGTCCAGCCCATTAGATTCATGTGTCGCTATGCAATTTTGATTTTCATGACAGGGTCCTTGACAGTACTCCGTGAGGGTTTCTAACGTCTGATTTATAAGCGCCACATTATTCTCGTTGATATACAAACCAAGCAGACCCAGCCCACCCGTTGTAGATCCACAAATGCAGTCCAAGAACATCAAAGTCTCCGACACGAGATTGTAGTTAGTCTTTTGATTCTGATTCCGAAGTAGATTTTGCAGGTCAGGATTGTGATTCTCGCAAAGAAGTTGAAGGAACCTCAAAATTGGTTGCATTACAAGAACTTTATTGGAAAGCTTATTGCGATCATCTTTATCTTTGTTTTTCTCCAGTTTTTCAGCTAGAATATCTTCAAGTGGACTGGATATATTTAAAGCGGATGTGTCATCACCGGTAGCCATATTGCGAGCGTGACTGTATGCTCTTACAGTTGCAAGTCCGGCGCTGTGGAGTTCCTTCTTCAATTCTTCAGTTATGACTACGCCATTACTTTTGACGCCATGTTTCCGAGAGATTTTCTCCAGTTCAAGACTCATGTCGTGTGGCTTGGATTCATGAGCTTTAGCGGCAATATCAGACGTATTTACTGTAACTGTCGATTTGATCTCTTGCTGGGAATCTTTCATTTTTTCAAAGAAAACTTTGAAAAAGGCTTGATTCAAATCACCGCTCAAAAATTTAGTGAACATCCCTTTTTGAATAATAGGATTTCCACCCTCAAGGAGGGCTATACCTAATTCTGCGGCTTCAACAAAGATTGACGGAGAGTGAACGGATTTTATGACAAGCTCCACCACCAAATCCGATGCTCCTTCACGGTCCAGATGATTTTGAACTTCATGAAGTGTCTTTCCTGCTCGAATTAAATACTTGGCTCCTGGTCCATGTGTAACAATGTGTGCCCGGCGATTATCTACACCTTCAATGGACTTTTGTGAGAATCCTTTTCCAAAATAACGAATAAGCAGAGAGTTTCTTAGAGAATCACCTTTTTCTCCATAGTTTACATCAAAAGCCATCATTTCTCTGAGTGTTCTTAGAACTTTAACACAAAGCTTTTCTTCTTTCTCTTCCAAAAGCTTCTCGGTATGCTTTATGAGTTTTCTTATGAATCCGCCACTTTCGCATCGTTTTCGGGATTCTGTACCTTTTGGGAATAACAATTCGGAACGATAGAGAATATCAACTAATAGAGACAATTCCGCCTCGACTAGTGGCTTCAGTTGGTCCTCTAGCAAAGATACTATATCTTGAAGCCCTTCAATTATACTTCTGTCCATTCGCATGCAATTTGAGTAGTAAGTGCTGTCATACTTGGGCTGTTTCGAAGCTAAAAGCCATTTGGTGGTCTGTCGGGTAAGCAACGCTGTTTTGCTAGACATCGATACAACTTTCTGTTCTAAGTCTAATGGTATTGCAATATTCCTGCTTTTTGCTGATTCCGAAAGAGTTTTTATACAATTTTCGACATTGAAACGCTCAGCTAGAGATAGCCATTTGCATTGCGATAGCTTGTAGGTGGCTTGAAGGAGTTGTACAAATATCATTTGGCGTGTCTGAACAATTGTGCTCTGGTCCGAAAATGGGCTGCTAAAGAACGTACCCAGAATGGTCATCACTCCAGTCAGTACATAGTTAATCAAAGCTTTATTTTGTTCAACTTGGATGATAGCAATTAGCTGATTAATATCAGCCAGAAATGACTTCTCAAACAAGTTCCACATATGCCCTGATGAGTAGATTTCTTTCATTTCAACTTCTGTGTCAATATAACAGTGATTCAAAAAGTCTACATAGGCTTCCTTGACTTCGGGTATACAATCTGGATGACATATAACCGTAACAATATCATCGAGTGACAACAAATTGTTGCATTTAATTTCGGTATAAACATTCTTGCCCATTGTGCAACAAGCCAATAGCTTCACCAATTCCACATGATACTTAAGTGGATTTTCATCGGAAAGAGGTTGTTCTCTGTTGGTTTTTCGCATCATAGTGACAAATTGATTGAAGGATGTTTTGTCGTTATAGAAGACTAGGACATCTTCGCCTGCATTTATGAGCTCTTGCATTACCATATCTTGACATTTACGTATAAATTGATTTTCTGCCTTGACAATGGTTTGAAGGAATTGTAAATAGACAACGTGTCGCCCATGAATTTCAATACAATGAACAAAATGTTGGACAACTTTGTCGGTAACTTCATTACAAAGCGAGAGATTGTCTTTAAAAATTGCGCATACGGTTTTTGCTTCCAATATCTACAAAAATTGTATAAAATTATTTTATTTAAATTCACTATTAGTAACTTAGCTAGATTTGTTAATAAGAAAAGGAGTTATTATCAAAATAAGCAAATTAGACACCCATTGATGGGATGGGTTTTATTACATTTTAGGTAGAGGTTCAGTTAGTATTAACAAACAACAATGGATTTCTTAACAAAAATATCCAATTTTAGCAATATACATAACAAATTGAAAACAAATAAAATCATACAGAATATTTAGGGGATACAATAAAAAATTGATTAACGAAAGGATTTTTTTCGGTATAAAACGAAAAACACTATCAGTTTTCTGATCACGATTTTTATATTATTTCACTAAATTTTAAAACAAAAACTCAAATTAGTCAGTTTAATCCTAAAATGTATACAGCATGTGCATGATCATTACATGGTTTATCTACCAGCGTTATTATTTCAAATTATGCGAACATAGCATGATCGTAAGAAGAACTATATGCTATTTTTTTTTTACTTTTTGAAAAAAAAAACAACTTGTTATGGGAGAACGATATGTCCAAAACGAAAAGTCAAAAAAAATATAATTTCATAGTAATCTGACAGAAAAAATATTAACCAATAGATTTTTGAAACAAAAACTGATTAAGCGGTTAATAAACCGCAAGGCCTTCCGAGCCTTATTTGTGGAACTGTAGAAATCCAAAGTCATGCAAACATTCAAAACTCAAAACAAAAGGATTTTAATGGATTTACTTTGAATTAAGATATCTCCGCAACCAGACCTCCTAGAATGTTCTAGTTTTCAGCTATGGATAGCTCTTGAAAAACTAATTAAGCGTTTTGCAAGCGAAAATGACGTCATAGCCTTATTTGCGGAAATGAAGGCATTCAAAGTCATACAAGCCTTCATAACTCAAAAAAATAACTTTGAATGCGAATATCTCGAAAACTTGACCTTATAAAAGGGTTTGCTTTGGATGTGCTGGTTGCATTTGACAAAACCTTTCTATATATGTACGTTTCAATGGGTTCCAGAGGCATTTTTAGTGATAAGGGGGGTCCATGCTTTTTTCGAAAATCGATTGGAAAAAAAAAGTTGATTTTTGAACGGCAATGCAAATGCCTGACCCACAATGGGATTGGGATTTTAAAATTTTGTACTGTTCGGTTCCGTCGAATTTTTTTTTATTAGCAAAGCGTTTTTGCAGCAACATTCAGGCTCAGTTACTCATATTTTATAAACTTTAAATGCACTAAAATCTATTAGTATTTAAAAAGGAACAACTCAAAAAACATATGTATAATATATCGAAATACCAAATAAAATGGTTAGTGGAAAACTGATAACACCACAAAACAATAATTATGTTTTATGTCTATTAATTCAAACACACACAAGGCTTGTGGATAACACCCAATATGCGAATAAGGGACCACACACACGTACACACAATACACATTTAAAGCCTCACATTTCATAGATTTTTCTCGAACTCATTCCACCACCTAGGCTAGAAATGTTTAATAGTTTTTTGTTGTTGGTTTGTTTTTAATACATCGACTACATCGAACATTATTTAAATAAAAATATTAATTTTGTTTCTTACTCCTGGATTGAGAAATAAATCCAAATGATCATGCAGCAAGACTTGATTCTGTTGATTTCCCAAACAAAAGTTCTCCAAAAATTCGTGTGCTAAACACATTAACTCTTGCATCAGTACATCGTCTTTTTCATCGTAGGGATTTTGTAAAAGATCCAAAACCACCGTATGAACGCTTACATTCCTCAAAAGCCGTTGTTCATGCTTTCGTGGCTTAGTATTTGAACCTTGAATTTAAGGTAGAGACATTAGGTGGTCAGATAAGTAAAATCACTCACCACTGGTTACACAAAACTTATTCATTCGAATAAGAATGTCCTTGACTTTTTGATACTCTGTAAGTTGTTCTAAGCTTAAAGATGCTCTGTACTCTGAGCTGAGAGTTGTTTCAAGAGATTTTTCTAGCGATCGATCAACTAAAAATTATATTTTTATGATTAGCAATGATAAGAAAAAGGAAAAGTTATAAATGTTCTTACCAGGAACTACCATCGAATTCTCTTCCATTGCTTTCGATTTGTACACCCACAACTCTGATTTCTCTACACTTTGTCTAAGAATATCCAAATCGGACTTAATTTGTTTGTATGATTCAACATCGCTGTCCGAAACCAAAAGTTGAACCTGTAATTTTTGAATTCTCAATTAGAATTCAATTAATAAAAAATTTAGAAATAATTTTACCTGTCGAAAAGCATGTAGAACCTCTTGCCTCTGGCTAAAATGTCTGAATAGCAAATGAAGAGCTCCGGAAACTAATGGAGGATAATCATGCATTATGAGATGTAATAATACTCTCAAAAATGTTCGACCACCCTGTCCATCGAGATCCAAATTGGCAACATCACCATCACTGCCAAATATTCCCTCAGCTTGAATACCAATCGATTCCAGATCAATGTTCTTTTGACGAGCATTTATCATTGATTCGGTTGGTTGTGTTTCGGTCTCGTCGAATTCTCGTTTAAAGATCGATAATAAACAGCTTATTCGATAATCCAAGCGGACATCCAAGATGAATTGCAAGATCTCGATTATTTTTAACTTTGTGTCCATCACGAGTGGGTACTCTTTCATTTGACTCATGGCTTTTCGTTGTTGAATTGTAGGCGTAGCCATGGCTGATCCAATTGGACCAAGTGCGAGAGATGTCATGACAGTGTTCATGTCACCTATTGATCGAAGAACACCGCCTTCAGCTAAAAAAACAAATACAAACAAATCCTCACTTAAATCCTTTTGAGTTAAATGAAAATTGCATAAATTAAGAATATTCGTAAAATATTAAATGAGTCTCGACTTAAAAGAGCACAGTGTCATTAATAATCACAAACTCTTTGTATGTGGAATTGAATCCTGGCAATGTTTGTTTGGCTAAATTTTTAATAAAGGACTATGGAATGTGATATATCAATTCTGGAAAGACCTGCCATCATTTAAGCTTTATGCGGTCCTAAAAACGCTTGACATTTTATCAGGAGAAGCTGCCTCTAATGAATTTTTTCAAAATTCTTGAAGGATACTGGTATAAGAAATTGGTTCATATCGTTGCATTGTTTTTTTCTGTTTTGTTTTTATGCAATTTTTTGTCTACAATCTTGTAGTTTTCATTTATGTGTATCTCTGATGGAATATCTGTGAATTGAAATACTTAATACGATAACATACGAGTCTGTTATCACACAAAAAAACCCAATAAAATACTTAATGTTGAGTTCCGTCAGCTAAGAGTTTGAACTTCCAATAAATCAATAAATAACTAGGTTGTTCAAAAGACATCCAACAGATGCTAATCTCATAGATTACCGCAAAGCCAACGCCCATTTTCGTAGAGCTGCCAAGATTGCCAAAAAAAACACCTTTGAAACATTTACTAACAATATAAATCCTTACTCCTCACCCAGAAAACTCTGGTCCGACATTAAAGTTCTCACGGGTAGTTACACACCCTATACAGTCAAAATTATTAAAACTGGTTCCCAAACACTATCTGAATCCCCAGATATTGCAAATTATTTTGCAAACTGTTGGGCAGAATTATCGGCCGATAGTAACTTCTCTCCAGAATTCTTACAAGCCAAGTACACTTCATTGCAAACCTACCCGTCTATAGCGAACACATCACCGTCGGCAAAATTGATTGAATTACCAATCAATCTAATAGAACTGGAAAATTGCCTTCACCTTGTCAAGGGCAAAACACCCGGTTTCGATCGCATATCGTACCCTATGCTAAAAAACAGCCCATTAGCTCTAAAACTACGCATTTTATCTCTTTACAACAACATATTTGACAAGGGTATTATACCACAAACGTGGAAAACAGCCACCATCATACCATTACCAAAACCAAAAAAGAGTCCTCTTGAACTGAACGGCTATCGCCCGATCTCCCTTCTCCCTTGCATGGGGAAACTTTTAGAAAAAATAATAGCTAAGAGAATTCAGTGGTTCATAGAAAAAAATAATCTAACTAGCAAAAACCAAGTCGCTTTTAAATATGGCCGTAGCACAACTGACGCTCTCTTATATATAGACGAATATATAGCTTCGTCACTTTCAACTAAAAACCACATCTCAATTCTAGCAATCGACTTTGAAAAGGCGTTTGATAGAATTGGGATTCACGTTGTCTTAAACAAATTAATAAAATGGAAAGTGGGTCCTAAAATCTTTAGTTATATTAAATCGTTCTTAACAAACAGGAAATTTCGTACAAGAGTAAATAATGAATATTCTAATCTCAACAATCTTAT
Source organism: Melangyna quadrimaculata (assembly GCA_949320155.1). Lineage (NCBI taxonomy): Eukaryota > Metazoa > Arthropoda > Insecta > Diptera > Syrphidae > Melangyna > Melangyna quadrimaculata. The sequence goes on along the minus strand of OX439483.1, from coordinate 200,272,245 downwards.
GAATGGTATACCTCAAGGTTCACCACTCTCAGTAGTTATTTTTATTATTGCTTTTAATGAAATTAGCGATATATTATCCAAATATCAAACTGTAAGGCATTCCCTGTATGCAGACGATTTAATCATTCTTTCGAAAACCAAGCAAATTTCACAAATTATAAATAACTTTTCAAATATTCTTGCTGATATCGATAAATGGTGCAAAGTATCGGGATCCATAATATCTTTTGATAAAAGTAATATTCTACATATATGTCGGAAAACAAGTTGCCCAAAAAATATAAATGTAAACTTTAAAAATATAGATATTTGTAATGTAGACCATTTAAGTATTCTTGGTGTCATATTTGACAACAAATTTAGTTTTAAGAACCATTGTATTTATCTAAAAAAAAACTTATCTACCAGGACAAACATTATAAAATACCTAACAAATAAATCTAGCTGTTCACATATTAACACGATTGTAAGAATTATAAAATCTATCATTCTATCAAAAACGACTACGGTCTTTCAATATATGGCAAATGCTCGAAATCTAATCTGCAACTTATCAAACCGGAATACAACACAGCAATAAGACTCGCCCTCAGAGCCTTCAGAACAACACCAATTATAAACATGTTGACTGAATCCGGACTACCTTCCATTGAAGAAAGATATGGCTTTGTTACAGCACAACTTTTATATAAAATTACATCTTCATGCAACTCACCTGTAACAGAAGTTGCGAAACAAGTACTCAACAGGAAAAGAATACCAAAATGTCCTTCAACATTAAATAACATCCTCTCTCTCTCCAATCAACTTGAGTTTCCAATCATCTTCAGCGCAACTAAAGAATCCACATATCCTCCATGGTTCCTGAAACAAAGGTCAATAATCACTGACCACAACAAGCTACCGAAAAACTCGACAAACAACGAAACCTACAGAGCTGCTTTTAGAGAATCAACATCCAAATTCAAAGACAAAAATTGGCACTTTGTTTACACTGATGGTACAAAAAATCAACATGGTACTGCCTTCGCAGTAGTAGATGAATCTGGACAAATTCTCTGTAAAAGTATACTGCCAAACTTTTCATCTGTATTCTCTGCCGAATCCATTGCAATCCTATCAGCAACAAAATTAAGCAGCAATCACAAAACAATTATATGCACTGACAGCCTTGCTGCAATCAATGCGATAAGAAATATAAACAACAACTCTCCACCCATACGATGCATAAGAGATACACTCATAGCAAACAAGGACAGACTGAAACTTTTATGGATACCTGGACACGCCGGTATCAAAGGCAATGAGTTTGCCGATCAAACCGCCAAAGACGCAGCCAAGGAACCACTCTTAATGTCTTTCATACCTAACAAAAAAGACATATCAAATATGGTAAAAAAACACTTTATAATAGAAAGAAGGAACCAATGGACAACGTATCACCACTATTACACCAACATCAATCCAGAAGCTCAAGAGGCAGTCTATCCAACAAATTGCTCAACATTCATGATTCGTAGTTTTTTACGTCTCCGAATGGGACACTCAAACATCACCCATAGCTACATCTTCGAAAAGAAAGACCCCCCAACATGTCACTTCTGCAACAGAGAAGTTCTCACCATCCATCATCTACTCTTCAACTGCAACTCAATTAAAAATGTTCTACATACCTTCATTAAACACAAATCATTACTCGACATCTTGAAAGACCCATCCGAAGAAAATATAAAACTAATACATACATTATTAAAAGCATTAAATTTAGATAAACTTATTTAATTTCTCATAAAATTGCTTAAATTCTTTTTTATTTATTTATATTTTTAGCTGATAGTCCTGGTAGCTATAGCTTTTAATTATTGTTTTGTAATTCATTACATTGTAATAAAATAATAATAATAATAATAATAACTAGGTGCAAATTATACAAAAATCCGCGGAACTGATTTTTGAATGAGTTTGCCACCAACTCCCGTGATCAAATTTCTGACCAAGCCTTTGACTATAAATATTTAGATCAGGCGAATATTGGGAGACGGCCGACGTGTGACGTCTTAGGTCCTTTTTTTTTGTAAACAGTATAAATTCATTAAGCAAAGCATATTGATCTAGCTACATGATATGACGCGTGTTTTACAAAAAAGCGTGAATTAGTGACACTGTTTTCCTTGCGAGACCTGGGGCCTATTTCACCAAAGTACAAAATTGTAAATACAAGTGATTTTTCACAAAGTTGTGAAAATAACTCGGTAAATTTTATTTCACAACTTTTTTGTTTTTACAAAATTGTACTTGTGATCTACAAGTGAAATTTTGTGAAAAATCCATTTTCTGTTTCACTAAAAGTTGTTATTTACAAGTAACAAATTTGTGAGCTTTCAAGTTTTGTGTAGGTTTCCGTTTCAACAAAGAAAAAAGTGCACAAATTTCCGTTTAGTTGTGACAATTTTCTACATGGCTCAAGACCTATGAAACTTTACAAATTTCTTTTCGGTCATATTAAGTGGGTTTATAATGGCCTCACGTCCGGCGCGGCAGAGGAATATAAAAGTAGCGACAGCAGTGATGATGATTATAATATAATTCTGAATCGAAGAAGAAGAGTGTATCGTCCTCGTATAAATTACAATATTTCAGCGTGTTTTTATTTAAAAGAGCGGTTTCGTGTGAGTTCAGTCAAAGCAGAAGAAATAATATCTCTAGTTGGAGGACATATTAGTCACAAAATTGAAAAAAAAGTTGCATTGTCCCAAAGCAGCAACTACTCACTGCCTTGCACTGGATTGGCAATAGGGGCAGTATCATGAAATTGCCGACATGCATGGTATCTCCAAGGCCACAGTGTGCAGGTGTGTTATGATCGGGTTTGTACAGCGATCGTGGATTCCCTGTTTGAAGTTGCCTTACCTGTCCAGGTGGACATAATTCTGGAATGAGTTGATGCTATTGTAGGTAGTTTTCTTAATTTAATCATATATGTAAAATCGTTGCAGTGCAATAAAACCCACGCGGGCTTATTTTTGGCGTATATTATTACACAGTACCTGACAGCCCAAATACAATTTTAAATGTATATTTTTGTAGGAATAAATTATCTTTTTTCGCGAACCAAGGAAGCAAAAAACATTTTATTAGCTTTGTCGATCTTGAACTGGACTCTAACGAACTCTACAATTTAATAAGAATGACTTACAATTTAATAAGAATGACTTACAATTTTCGAGATAAAAAAACATCTTGAAACAGGAGTTTGGGAAAATTGTTGTTTTCAAAAGCTCTTTGTAATTCTTTTTACATATTTGTGAAACAGTTATTTGTACTTGGTGAAACCGAATGCCCCCTACAAATTTGTGTTTGTAAATTACAAATCACAAAATTGTGCTTGTAATTGGTAAAATAGGCCCCTGCCGTATAAACACGTACAGGTTCAGTGAAAAATGCAAGAAAATAAATTATCGTTGAGATGAAAGTGTAATTTATGATAGGTAGTTACCATTAATCATGAAAATTACTTGAAGTCGAAGAAAGAGTAATTTTGTGTCTACATTTCTTTGTTTCTATTCTTGAACTATAATTTCTATATAAACAATGTTCTCAAAAATAGCTTAGTATGATTTGACGCGAACTATGGAACTGCTGCAGTTTCTTGGTTTTACTACTTTTATTCTTAATTTTATATTTCTTGGTAAAACTGAAAACTGAATGGAAATCTTGAACTTCGCTTAGTCCATTCGCGTAGTCTATTTTCTAAATATGTATTACCATTCGAACAAACAAATAATTTAGGAATCGCATAGGTTTTTTTTTGTTCCACAATTCACCATATAAATAGCTATAATTTAGCTGCAATCCCTAAAATTATGCCAAAAGTCCATTCTCTAAATACTTCTATTCGAAACACACAATGAATTTGTGAAATCGAAATGATTTTTTTTTTGTGTTTAACCCATTTCACCGTGTAAAGAATTGAAACATACAAATATGCAACCATGAAAAAAGCTTATATTTAAAGGAAACAAATTACTTACATTCAACGTCGTTAGTATTGTAGCGAGCACTAGCACTACTAGTATTATTATTAGATACGCAATCCAGAATACAAAGTAACGTTTTAGTTAAACGCAGTAAATCACTGAAGCTGTAGAATCCAAAGTAGATCAAATCTCGTGCAAGTTTAACAACCTAAAAGCAAAACAAAAATTATGTCTATTACATACAAACAAAGAATTTAAAGATCGATACAAATATCTGAAAGTATAATTATTTTAAAGCGCTTTTCTTCAACGTTAGTTCTTCTTTAAGTTATTAAAATGAGTCTAAATAAAAATAATTCAACAGTTGTATAACAATAAAATTTATTTAACTTCACAAATTGAAAAAAAAAAAAAAAAACACAAAAGCAATGTTTAGAAAATTAACTAACCAACTATTTAATAAAAAGTAAGCAAAGATAGAAATAACATCTAGGCAAGCTTTTGACACGATTTAAAAATGTGAAAATAACTAGGTCTAATTCTGTTTTTAATTTAGCCAACAATTTGTACGAGTATTATAAATATAACTTATGATTTGTTCCTTTGCTTCTTAATACAAAATTGTATATACAAAATATAATACAAATTTAAATAAATCAAAAAGGAAAACAAAAAAATTCCTTACCTCAAATGTCAATTTATTTTGCTCCTGATCGGTGAAAAGCCAAGCCTTAACTGCAACATTGCATAAATAATTCTCAACAAAGACAATTGTTGTATTAAATTTTGCACGAACTGCTTCCTTGTTGCAATCAGGATGTTTTTTGTAATCATAACTAAAATAAACAAACACATCAAATCAAAATAAGTTCCCCACAACAAGTATTGTACGTATATACTCTTAGATTCAACTTACTCTTGAATAGACATCTTCGATGATATTTCACTCCATAATCTAGCATATTTAACAGGAGTAACTGGCTCCTGTGGATCACGATCAACGTGCAAATGCAGCATTAGTCTACAAAATGATGCTCTTAATTCATAAGGAATTGTTTCATCTGCCATACATCTGAATGAGAATAAATAAGATTTTAGTTAATTTCTTCAAAAGTATATTGTAATTTTGGAAAAGATTACCTTAAAATTAAATCAATATTTAATTGTGGTGAGAGATTATTTAATGCGAGATATTGCCTATTTAGGCACATATTCGAGAATAAATTCAATTGATGGCGATAGTAGTTGAGAATTTCACCTTCCTCAGTTCTACCTTGGCATGATGAACTTGCCAATTCTGCCATGGATTTCGATTTCTTTAAATAAAAAAAAAATATAAGAATTTTTATTATATTTAGGGTGTCTAGTTAATAATGGATAACTTTTCAACTGAAAATTTTGGTGAAAATAAAAAATGAACGATTTTTGTATATAAAAAAAAGATGTTTAGTATATTTTTATAAGAATCGAAGATATCAAAATCTGGCAAGTTTTTTTCTCAGCTTTTCGCGACGGAAGGGAGTTGAAAAAAGAGATTTTCTAAATTTCTTATCAGGTACTTTAACACTTTAATTATTTTTTTAAAAATACATCATGATTCTCTGCCATTTTCCCTAAGGCAAAACACCTTAATCTTAGTGATCGAACTAATAGAACTCAATATATAAGCGTTTTAAGGGAACCTAATCCGTTTTTTCTTGGAGATTTATTAAACTCAAAAAATCAATAAAACAAAGTCTAAAAAAAAAGTCGATTAAGGTTCGCTTAAAAACTTAATATCTTAAGTTCTATTAGTCGGATCACCAAGATTACGGAGATTCTCGGCGCCTACCACACGAGCCACAACCGAAATTCTAAACCATTCTCATTCATTCTCACTAGCCGGCAAGATTGTCCGATTAAACCGTTCCACACTTCATTTTGTGTTTTTTTTTAAGGCACGAGTCTACATCAACAAACCTTAAACTCTTGAAGCCCTCAAGATAATATCTGTCAGGGATAAGACGACCTATAGCCGGAAGTTCTCTCAAGAGCGGTGAAAAATGTCGAATGGTGATCAATTCTGGCGGCGGCCAATAAGCCCATATCATTTTCCCGACTTAATGGAAAAAAATCAAGACATCAAATAAACATAAGCCAAAACCAGAAACAACATTTTTGAATCATTAAACATTAATTACAGCACAGCCAAAGAACATCGGGTGCCAACTTTTGCACAACTTAAAAACTCTTAAAGTAGGTAAAAAAAAAAAAAATAAATCGCGTGGCACAACGGCTCATGAAGAACCAGGGCCTAGTGACTAACAACTCGCAACCATTCCTGTGTGCGCCTTTCGACAGGAATGGAAGGGACCTACAATTTTATGCCGATTCCGAACGGCTAGACGAGAAGCACTTATTCGTGACAAGTGATACTCTTGGAGGATTTGTCAATTCCTCGCAAGAGGCAGTAGCCCTGAAAAAAAACTTTTTAGTTTTTAGGTGGACGAGGCTGGGAAGCGATCCCAGACCTCCAGCGTGACAGTCGAACGCACTAACCATTACGCTACGGGCTACTACTTAAAGTAGGTAACGAGAAGATAATTTGCCTAACAGAAATCTCTAGTCCTTATTCGTGAATTTAATCATGTACTTTTTATCTTAGCAATCAATTAACCTGTACCTAGTTAAATATATTTGCCTACTTACGGGTTGGCCCTTCCATTGTAAGTGAATTTCATAGTTATTGGAACTTATCACTGTGTTATCCTCATTGATTTCCACCAATAAACTATCATTATCCTCGTCTAATGTTCCCAAAGGAATATCCTGATTTGATTGCTTTTTCACTGGCGATCGTTTGGCATGTGTTTCGATTAAAATATCAGCATTCTTTGAGCTCAGAACACTTTTACATATTAATTCTTGCGTCACAGCAATTGCCTTCCTATTTGACACACACAAATCAGATAAATAGTCCAAGAATCTAGAATCCCAACAAAGCATATTTTTTCGAACCAATCCAACAAACGTCTCTATTTCTGAAGCTGTAATATGCTTCTCAAGTAGCTTTCGATTGTTATGCAATAATGCAGTAATAGTGTCTTCGGCAAGAATATCATAGCCAATTTGCTTTTGCATCAGTCCAAAATGTTTGGCAATGTACTCCTAGAATATTAGAGATTTAGAAAAAAATTAAAACTAAGACTTTTTGCAAAAAAAAAAAAAAAATTACCTGATTCTTCCTGTAATCCTGTTGAGACAATCTCAAAATTCGATAACACAAGCGAAATATATTTTTATATGGACTGTTTTTGGGATCACTTAAATCGTCCAATCGAAGAAATGGTGGCTCACCATCTTTCTCTTGAAAAGGCCCTTGCAAAATTTTGAATAACTGCTTAAGTATGTATTGCTCGCGAAGAAGCTTTTGACGATCGCGAATAGGATTTTTGATTGTCAATTCAAGTGCTTTAGTTTTATTTTGTTCGTTTTCCATTCCAGCAATAAAAAAGACAATATCTTGGAGAAGTGATACTAGCGCCTTTCGTTCATTGACCGAAATTGTTCCGTTTTCAAACTTCGACGTTACATTCGCTAATACTTTGCAGGCATCATTGGCAAAATCAAGATCACGCACTTCTACAGGAGACACAGGAATAAGAGCAAAAGCTTCTTTATCTTCTTTGATGGCTGAACAGCAAACCTATACAGTATCAAATCAAGCCAATAATGCGTTTTAATTTTGCACTAAAAACAAAAAAAAAAAAGAGGACAAACCTTGGACATAACAGGCTTGTCGTCATCAATATCGATTGGAATAGAGGTCGCATGTACCCAGGTATTTGAGCATAAATGTCTCAATCGCACATAGCTAGACTGCGGTACAAGGCTATCGGCTCTTGTCATTGTCGTCGGGTCCAATTCAAATACTGAGGCTATTTCCGTTGAATAAGGAACTGAAACCAGACGGAACTGTTCCCCTTTAGATTTGTCTGTAAGAAAACGCTCATTTACCATTTTTATACACCAAACAAGAACTTCTGTTTCCTTACCCATTGTTCTAATTCCGCTATCAGAAGCATCTTCAAAAGTTGTATCTCCATCAAGTTCAGCTGCTAGATAATAGCCAGTTGCGAGGTGCTTAAAGCGATACAATGAATTCCAATGGCCAGCTCCACCACGACATGAATCATGTTGAACCACTTCAATTTCCCATAGAGCTTTACTACTGGTTGCAGCTGTGGCACTAGTTCTGCCGGTGGTCCTTAGGAATACATGCTGTTGTTTCTTATACTCATCCATGGTTAGAAATTTCTCTTGTTCTGCATGGAATAGGCGAACAACATCGCCTCCTTTCAAAATATGCTCTTGATTTTCTTTATGCTCCATGAAAAGTGTTATTTTCCATGATGTTGATGAATTCAGTACATTAACCTCTTTGGATCCAGGATTATCAGGCAACTCATAATTGGCAGCTACATGGAGATTCTGTTGGTCCGCATTAACAGGATTCAATATCACTTTATCACCAACAACGACATTGTCACCTATCGAGCGAAGCTTATAGAAGGGCATTATGTAAAACCATGAACCCTCATTGCCATTCGCGTCTAAGTAAACTCGCATGGCGTTCTTTTCGAGTAAGGATGGAAGTCGTTTGTTAACTGTCAGGTATTTATTCGATTTGAGATGAAGCATTTGTACAACACTACCGTATTGTACGGAACTGCCGAGAAGTTTCTTGTTTTCTGTTTCATTTTGTTTCTTTTCAATTTCGGCAGCATGCTTACAAAAAAAAACCATTATTATTATTATTTATGTTATTTGTGAGTTTTTGTAGTTGATGGCGAAAACTTACGTGCAACCGTGTTAAGAGATTCGTATCAGTATTCGAACTGCCACTTTGTTTAGCTGCTTTCCAGAATTGCTTCTGTGCTGAATATCTGTTCATAGGACATACTTTGATGAGGCAGTCTGAAAGATTTATCAAAATTGTAAATCATCATTAAAGGAACAATTTGAATAAGCGACAGAATATTTTAATATTAGCTGAGCAATGGGAAATAAATTAGTAGATTGTGTATCTTGTTGGTGGCGTCAACGATACTAAACACTCTTGGAGGATCTAAGTTTATGAGTTATGACATTAAAATAAAAAATAGTCTCACGATGGCCTCAAATGTAACTGGGATCGCTAGCCAAAAATAATAAATATAGACTTACACTTTCAACCATCGTGCATGTCGCTAATTCGAGCACTTAATATGAGAGGCAATTATGTAGCCATCACAATAGATACTCTTGGAGTATTTGTCACTCGATCGCAAGTGGCCTTACAAAAGAAAAAGAATTTAAAGGTGCAACAGGCTGAATTCCAGTTCAGGCATCCGCTCCGGCTTGATAGTCGGGATGTACGCAGTTGTTCCCAACGGGTGGGACTTGCATTTCAAGGGCGGTAATAGAAACATATTTTTCAAAGATGTTTTGCTGAACCATGAGGGGTATATAAGATTTCCAAAGTCAACAAGGCATATTATGGTGAAAAAAAAAAGAGAACCACTGAGCCTGAACGGACGGACTCGACTTGATGTGATACCTTAAGTCTAGTACGCTGCAGATGCGAAATGAAATTATTTTTCTCTGGTCTCGAAGAGGAAGCCGAAAATAAAACAAAGATCATTGAGAGTTTCACCCATGGGTTTCTGTCATACAACAATTTCGGTTGTCTAAATATTCTCGAAAACGGCTTTAACAACTTTGACGTTTTTCTGGTTCAAAATTATATTGCATCGCCCTAGTATTGAAGTGCCGTATACGCCAAAATGCTTTTTTAACAGAGTATGCAGTTTTATGTTTCCGAAGTTTTATGTTATCTGTTTGTTCTCTATCATCTCTCTATTCCTGGGATATTTAAAATGGTTTTGACGTATATCTATCAAAATCATTAAGTTCAAGAATTGTTTCGACGTTATCCCCAAATTTTTGGACATAGTCTAATTTTCCACACAATTTAAGAAAATATTTTGTTAAGGATTGTTTTGACGTATGTACGTGCATATAAATCTTAATGTGTTTCAAGGGCTTAAAATGTCATCTCCAGAGCAAATATTGGGCTTAAACTTCTTACGTAAGTTTTATAATCTAGTTTTCTATGCATGCAAGCTTTTATTTTAATGTTTTTACTCGTACTATTTTTAGACAAATTTTACGGTCTTTTTTGATTTTTTTGACGTTTCGTTATGAAAATGAAGATTTGATTTAAGTGGCGTATACGGCACTCTCATTTTATACAAAAGTTTTAAATTTTGTTTAAATTGATAACATTCAGGGATATCTGCTTAAAGTTATTAAAAGACAATTCCCAAATAGAGATATTGGGTTAAGAAAATTAAAAAATACCAGCGGTTAATTTTGTTTAATAGACTGCCAAACATTTAAAGACAATTTCTCAAAAATGTAAAAATGGCGTATACGGCACTTAAATACTAGGGCGGTGATTTCTTATTTGGTTTTTTCGTAGTTTGTTTAATGGCTTAACATAACCTAGCCCAACCAAAAGAGCAAGTATTTTAATTTATTTTTTCGGTGCGGGGTTAGAGTTAAACCCGAGTTAACTCACCAAATTCGGAGATTTCACTTTGAATTAACTCAAAAAATGTTTATGATTCTTTATGTTCCGTGATTTTTGAGGCATTCTGCATATATCATCAATCAAAAAACAGCTTCCTGACATAACTGTAGACAGATCTATTTCCAGAGTTAACTAACTGGGGCTTGACCTAACACTGAAAAACTGGGCCTTAGTTGGAGAGACAAATGTGTAGAAACAAAATATTCAGGTTACACTTTTAAACATTTATGCTGAATACTTTTATTTTGGACCAACAGGAATGGAAGCAAATATTTAAAAAAATAAAAGAATATACCTTCTATGCTTTACAAGAAAACAATGTTCATACGAGGTAATGGTAGAAAATTTATGGAAAATCGTTACAATTTAAACTTCCCCCATTCTTCTTCTTCTTCTTCTTCATTTCGGCGATTGTCATGATCTCGAGGGGGACCACAACTCTCCCACTCAACTGCTTTACCTAAGGTTCCACTTGTCGGGTTCGCCGGGTTGACCTCAGAAAAGTCGACAGGCCTCCCGGTTTTGGATTGCTCCATGTCTGAGGCATTTGTTTCTTCCAGGCTTCCAGGAGTTTTTGCGCCTGCCTTTTTTCCGCGATAGTATTGGAACGTCTTGTTTTATTGCCTTTTGAATTGGGTTCTCATGGCATGGCAGTACCAGCTAAGTTATTCTCTTGCTTCTTATTCAATCGCGCTTTGTCACTCCTGCTGTCATGCGAAGCATCTTCATTTCAGCTGCCGTCAATTTACTCTCATAATTCTTGCACATTGTCCAACACTGTGAACGGTATGTAAGCGCTGGACGAACAACTGACAGTAATAAAGAACATTAGAACCTACTCTAATTGGGAACTCTTCGGTGATTCCTGCGGGGCATCTTACCTTTGTTTTAACTTGCTCACGTTGCGCACGTAGACTTCCGGAACTCCTCGTTGGCTAAGTGCAACCCATATCAGATCACGTGGTTGTCTGTCTAATGCTTTTTCAAAGTCAACCAATACAATATGCAAATCTCTCGAAGAAGCCCGATATTTTTCTATTCTGATTCTTATACTCTGAATAGCATCTGTGGTTAATTTACCCGTCAGATAGCCGTATTATTTTTCGTAGGCGGCCATCCAATATCCTCTCAACGATCTTTATGGTGTGTGACATCAGCTTGATCAAACGGTAGCTGTCGCAATTTCGTGTATCACCCTTTGTCTTGTAGATTGGAAGAAAGTTACTTTCCCTCCACTGATTCTGGTCGCCGCAGATAAGTTTGGACGTGAGAATCATGAGCCATCTAGGCCCGATGTCTCCCATCTTTTTCCAGAATTCAGAGGGTATCTCGTCTGGCCCAATCGCTTTTCCCTTTTTGGAGTTTTTCAACGCATCGCAAACTTCTTCGACTGTGATATCGGCGACTTCTTCATTGTTAGGTGCAGCTATTGGAAAGTATATCCTCGGAAACTGTTTATTTAAAAGTACTTCACAATACTCTTGCCATCTGTGAAGAATTTTGTCGTCGTCCACAAGAAGTTGGCCTTGAGCGTTGTTAATGAATTTTGGTGAACGAATCTCCTGTGCATTTTTCCTCCTCTGTGCGGCGATTTTGAAAATATTTGCGCCCTTTTTCATGTTGGCAGTTCCTGAATAGCTTGGTTCGCATCAGCAGCCGGTGCAGATAATTTCTCCAGCTCCCGATACATACTCTTCGTACTATCTGCTCGAAGTTGGGCACACTTTTTCTTTGCTTCTTTCTTGCAACGTCTGTAAATTACCCCAAGACGTGCTTTTTCATCTTTGTTATGAGAGGGGTAAGTTGAGCAAGCTTTGAAAGCCGTTTTTTTCCTAGTCATTACTGCTTTGGCTTCATCATTCCACCACCATGTTTCGTTGACGTGTTGTTAGTGTCCTCTGACAATTCCAAGCATTGATTTCGATTCCCGCAGGCAGGTTTCTTGCAGAGAGTCCCCCATAAACTTCCCCTATTGTTATTTTAAAATTAAAAATCATTTTTTGATCTACCATAGATAAGTCAATTAAAAAGCACAAGCGACCTCAACTCCAGAAATTAATGTTTCGCCCAGGTATAACAGTGGGCTCTTCATCTTCAGTCAATCTGTTATACCCTACTACTCATTTTGGTCGATGTTTACCGACTCTTTCTGGAGTTGAGGTCACTTGTACTTTTTAATTGAATTATATTCCACTTAAAGCCTAGTACGCTGCTGATGCGAAACAAAAAATTCCATACAAAAATGACATGACGAAATCATAAACGAAAAATTTCGTTGTCCTTTTCGTTCTGTGGTACGCTGTTCGACCAGCGAAATTGATGATTATACCAGATTGGTTTTGACAAGTCTCCACTCTCTTTTCGCAATGAATTAATTGCCCGGACCATTAATTGTGTGCGGAAATATGACATTTGGGTTTGTTCGTGTTTTTATTTGTTGTTTCTTTCATTACAGCACTGCTTTTGTTTGATTTTTTCGTTAAATTTTTATTTATTTATTTGCAATTTATTTAAACTCTCCATGAATATTTTTCCGCTGTGTTTTCGTAAGCATTTTGTTGTCTTTTTGGAGACCGCAGGAAAATTTCGTTTCGCATCAGCAGTGTACTGGGTTTAAAACAGAAGTAATTTTAATATTTAAATTTCTTCATCTTCATTATCACAGATAAGTCTAGACAGTCAGGTAATTCTGTAATTCTATAATAATTCCACACCACTTGGAATGTAACCAAATTAATCAAAGTCTTGTTAATAGCAAGGACTTTCATGCAGACGCATTTATGTCTGTATTTTTGAAAAATTTTAAAAGCGAAAGGAACTAATTAGGTTTTACAATCATGAAATTTACTTACAGAAGATTAAAAAACAGGAATTTTTGTATGAGTTTGCACCATGACCGAGATCTTGTTAATGCCCTTGACTACATATATCTTGAGTTGTTGTTGCTTACAAATGAAGTTAAGATAGTATAAAAACATACTGTTCTCACTCACTTTGAATTTACATCTGGGCAAACTTTTCATTTCAGCAAAAAAAGAATTCTATGTTGTCTTGTTTTTTAGAAGTATCAATGTTTCTTCTCAACAATTACATCAAATAAATATACATTGTACCATAATGTTACAAAATTGTATCTAGTAGTGATTGAGTATATGTATGTACATTTATGAAAGCGTTGGGTAATTTGGTTTTCTATTTTGAATAATCCCAACCGTTAGGTAATTTATTTTTCTATTTTGAAGATTTCCAATTTCTAAAATAAAATTTGAGAATTAAAGGTCTCGTCTTCACTAACTTGTCTTAACTATGTTGCAATGTGTCAACAAAACGCATGAACATTTTTTTTATTCTGTTTTATTTGATGTTTGCAATAGTAAACACTTTTTTATGAAAGTTGTTGAGCATCATCATTGTTTTAGTTTTAGTTTTAGTTTTAGTTTTAGTTTTAGTTTTAGTTTTAGTTTTAGTTTTAGTTTTAGTTTTAGTTTTAGTTTTAGTTTTAGTTTTAGTTTTAGTTTTAGTTTTAGTTTTAGTTTTAGTTTTAGTTTTAGTTTTAGTTTTAGTTTTAGTTTTAGTTTTAGTTTTAGTTTTAGTTTTAGTTTTAGTTTTAGTTTTAGTTTTAGTTTTAGTTTTAGTTTTAGTTTTAGTTTTAGTTTTAGTTTTAGTTTTAGTTTTAGTTTTAGTTTTAGTTTTAGTTTTAGTTTTAGTTTTAGTTTTAGTTTTAGTTTTAGTTTTAGTTTTAGTTTTAGTTTTAGTTTTAGTTTTAGTTTTAGTTTTAGTTTTAGTTTTAGTTTTAGTTTTAGTTTTAGTTTTAGTTTTAGTTTTAGTTTTAGTTTTAGTTTTAGTTTTAGTTTTAGTTTTAGTTTTAGTTTTAGTTTTAGTTTTAGTTTTAGTTTTAGTTTTAGTTTTAGTTTTAGTTTTAGTTTTAGTTTTAGTTTTAGTTTTAGTTTTAGTTTTAGTTTTAGTTTTAGTTTTAGTTTTAGTTTTAGTTTTAGTTTTAGTTTTAGTTTTAGTTTTAGTTTTAGTTTTAGTTTTAGTTTTAGTTTTAGTTTTAGTTTTAGTTTTAGTTTTAGTTTTAGTTTTAGTTTTAGTTTTAGTTTTAGTTTTAGTTTAAGTTTTAGTTTTAGCTTTAGTTTTAGTTTTAGTTTTTAGTTTTAAGTTTAATTCATCAATTCGATTACATTTAATCTTGTAGACTATGATAAAAGTACATAATTTAATTGTTGGTGGGAACTATGTGTTAAATACACATACAACTATTAAAAATAGAGGGTTCTATTGTCTTACATTAAATAAAGCATATTTAATAACAATTAGGAAAAAATTATTCAAATATTATTTAATACAAGTGATTTGAAAATGTCTCTTGAACAATTACAATAAAAATCAACCCTGCTACAAATTAAATTTGCCTCCCTGATGCAACGGGAAATAGGTTCATTTCGACCTTAATTGCTACGATGAAACTGTTCATAAATAAGAAATCGACAACGTGTTCTTGATGGAGCATTTCCTCCAGTTACTAATGATAGTAATGGGGGACAATTAATATGATACGTTATGATGTCTCTAATAAACATCACTGAAAAGTATACTCTACGATTGTGCATCCAGGTGTTTATGAATTTATAATAATAATTTTAATATAATAATTTTAACTATGTCTGTAAGGCCTAAGGTCTTTTAAATGCAATGCGCGGCACTAGTTAGAAGGCATAGAAGGAGAGGAAAGAATTTTTGTTGTTGAATTTACAGAAAACAAGAAACGCTGGGTCAACCCTGTTTAAAGTCTACTGAACAAATCAGTAGTTTAATTCGTGTGAAGGTTTAAATGAAACAAATCAAAAGCAACCAATAAATTTGGCTACCACCAAGCATTTTATAAGCTACAATTATAGCTTATTGAAGCATGCCACACCGATCATTAGATTCATTTTAATTTGTCCTTAATCTATTTTATATAAACTTAGTTTGACAAATTCAAAACAAAAAAAAACTTAAACATGGGTATACCTAGTAGAAATAACATACTTCCATGAGAAGCAACGTTCTACAAATTCAAGTACTGTATCGAATTTATATTTCAATCCTAACATTTATTAATTCAATCAAAATACAATCATGTGTAAAATGTCCATAAGCATATAAAAATGCTATCATAATCAAACATTTCTACAGTCCTTAAGTGAGAAGTAGAACAGCAGGTTAACATGTCGCCATCCCATTTTTTTAACGATTTTTGTTTATACTCACGACCGACCGACCCCTGGTGTTTTTGATTGCTTTATTGGTGGTAGCTAAATGAGAAATAAACCAATAAAAATTCATTCAAGCTCATCAAAACATTGACCTATTTCTGTTTTCGTTAACTACAAGAACAAGAAACTTTTTTTTTTTTTTCAATTTTACAGATAACTTGTTTGCATTCAGTGAAGTACGTTTAATATTTTTGGATGCATATAGACAATATACATAAATTGATACCAACAACTGATTTTCTGAATGTGTTTACATAAAAAAAAATACAAATACCTTTTGTGTTTTGTTATTATTAACATAAACAAAATCATACCTCTAAATTTCTTCGGCGGACAATTCAAGTCTCCAGCTTCTGGGCACACAACTGTTCTGTCATCAACCAATCTATATGAAATTGAAAGAGTAAACAAATCAAAGAAAATTCAAACATCCTAAACATGATTGAAGCACTTTTGACGTGTGATCTTTTATCTTACCCAAGAGTACTCAAGAATCCCGAAACATTTCCTTCAGCATACAGTGACACAACATCCCCCAAATGCAGGAAACTTGCAGAACCAATAATATTGTCACCCATTTCTGTATCCAAATATATATGTATTTTGTTGTTTTTTTGTTGTAGGTATGTTTTTGTTGTTTGTACTTCACTTTGGGTCCTTTGATGATGAATTCCTTTTTTATGAAATTTGTTTTGTACCAAGCTACGTATCAAACCTGTAATGAGCACAAAAAGACAAAAAAATTAGATCAAAAATAGGCCATCTGTAATTTGTCTTAGATTTTGCGAAAAATGTTAAGTAAAGAACAAACGAATACACAAAAATGAGATAAACAATTTAATAATTGTTCATTCAAAGATTTACTATTAGCATTTCAAGCGAAGTAGGTAATTGTTCAAACAATCAATGCTGAACCACAAGCAGTTCACAGCTTGAATTGATATGAAAATAAAAAAAAAAATCTGAATGTGGTAGGAGTAGGATACTTTGCTATACAGTGAGGTTCACTTGGTTAGACACACTAGACATTTTTTTGTTTGACATATCACTAAAGCAAATATTGGTTTTGTGATTTCATTTACAAATTTAAGCTTTGAGTCATAGCAATGCAATGACAAAGATGTTTAAGTAAGAAAATTTGACATAAATCCGTCTATGTCAACCAAATTTACCGTTGTACAATTTCACGGAGGAACGTAGGTGTAGCAATTTGCAGTTGTCTTCTAGTAATTAATTCTTTATTAAATAAGTATGTTAAGTGGCTGCTGGTAGAATGGCGACAAAAGATCATAAGGAACAAAACATTATTTTCAATCTCATGAAACTTGAGGTTTCACTTATCATGGGTATATGAAATGAATGGGTCCGTAAAAATATCTCAAGTGCGTTTTTTTTAAAGAGGAAAAGGGGTTTTGTAGGTTTTTAAGGCTTACAAAATCGTTTTGGCCCAATCGTGTCACGGTGTTTGTGGTCGAACTCCTCCGAAACGACTAGACCGGCTTTTATCAAATTTGTTGTGTATATTTGGTAGGTATGAGAAAAGGTTTTAAATATATTTCATACCACTAGGTGATTAGGGTGTCCATAACCAGATTTGTTTTTATTTTTTGACGAAATTTTTTTTTTTTTAATTTTTGTTTAGATTTTTCATCCCAAAATACTCCTATAACCATAGTCCAGTCATTTGGTAGTTTTGCCTTGAAATTTTTGGAGTAGTTTTGAAAAGTTTTCATTTTTATAGATTTTGGGGTGCTCTTTCCGAATTTTCACTTTACTACCTCGAATCTTTGCCGCTCACGCCGCCATTCAAGGTTAAAATGTCGAAAATATCAGTTTTTCGCATATAACTCCGAAACAATAAATGCTATCGAAAAGTATTTTACACAAAACTTGTAGACTTTGCGATTCCGAAGAAAAAAAGTTATGACAATTTTTATCCTACGACTCACCGTAAAGAACATATCGACATTTCAAAAAAACGTAAAATGTCGAAAATGCCCGTTATTCACGTATAACTCCTAAACGGTTCATGTTTTTGAAAACATCTGAACGCAAGGTTTGTACATTATGTAACCCCCTATAGGAAAAAATTATTATTTTTTTCTTACAAAAAACCGTTTTGAAGATATAATTATTTTAAAAGTTTGATAAAAATTCGAAATTTCTGGTGTGTCGCGTTTTACTCTTAAATGACGAAGTTGTTAAAAAAAAAATTTGACTCAATTTGTAGAGCATAATATTCTCTAGAAAATAGTCTTGACACTTTTTTCCAGACAAGTCATAAGTCGCAAGATATCGGTACTTAAATAACGTCAAATGTCGAAAAAATTGGTTTTTTGCATATATCTTTTAAACGGCAAGTTTTATCGAAAAATTGTAAAAACAAAATTTAATCATAATAAAAAAAAAAATAAAAAAATATTGTCTAGAATATGAAGTTATGAACATTATATGATTATGAATACATAAATATGAAAAACATCACGTATGTAAATACAAAAAAGTTCCTTACAATATTTAAGTAGGTCAATTCGCAAATATAGTTGTACATACATTTTATTTCAAAATTCTGTTTATTCGAAGTTGTCCATTTTTGAAGTCGCAATATCTTGCAACTGATGCCTTATACGCGAAAAACTGTGATAATGTTTTCTAGGGAATATTAAAATCTGCAAAGTAGGTATAAAATATTTTCCGAAAATTTCGTCATATAAGAGTTAAGAGCCAAAAACCGGTGTTTTAGACTTTTGGTGATTTTATTTAATTAACGATATCGTAATAATTATGGCTTACAGAAAAAACTGTGAATGCATGCTTATATAATATTACATAATGTAAAAATAATAATGTATAATTTTTCTATTAAGCTTAAGGTTTAAAAGATATATGCGAAAAACCGTATTTTTTGACAGTTGACACTATTTAAGTCACAATATCTCTCGACTTATGACGCGCATAGAAAAAAGTTTCATATTTTTTCGAAGAGAATATTATGATATTTGAACCGAGCGTAAGATTTTTTTCCACAACTTGTGCTTTTAAGAGTAAAAACTAAAAAAACAAACTTCAAAAAAAAAAACTTTTAAAAAAATTATATCTTTAGAACGGTTGTTTTTCTTGTAGGGATTCACATAATGTACAAACTTTGTGTTCAGATATTTTCCAAAATTTGAACCAGTAAGGGCCAATTTTTCAATAGTCAGTTAAATCTCAGATAGTTTTTATTCTTCAGATATAACAAAAATTTGTTAGTGTTGCTATAGTATTTATTCTTTTGATAGTTTAACTGATGATTGAAAAATAGTCTCTAAGAGTTATACGTGAAAAACGACCATTTTCGACAATTTACGTTTTTTGAAATGTCGATATCTTCTTAACAGTGAGTCGTAAGAAAAAAATAGTGACAAGTTTTACATAATACACAAGTTTTGTATGAAACACTTTTCGATAGCATTTACCGTTTCCGAGTTTCATGCGAAAAACTGATATTTTCGGCATTTAACCATGGCTAACTATTGACGCGCACACGATTTGGCAATAGACTTTCGCGACAGTATTTCTTTAGCCAAAATAAAGACAATTGCGTTTAAAAACCTTCAATTGGATTTTTTTTTGGCAGATTGGCCATTTTTTGTGTACATTTTGCCTGGGCTATGTTAAGTTCCTTCGCAAAAATAAAAAAAATACATTCAAGATTTCGGCTACCAAGTAGGGCGTAGATGGAATACGTATGTCATTTTATTAGAATTCACTATTCAAAAAATTTAAATGTTGTATAATTAGGTATCTACATTTTATTGGACCAATTTATTGTTTTGATCCTTTTTTTAATTTTCCTTAGAATTTATCATTTCATTTATTATGGTTTTACTCGGGATGTGGAGCCTTCATCTGGTCTCGTGGCCCAGCCCTAATTTTGATACGGTTTTGCCAGAGGTAGACAACGAATTTGGTTTTATAATATTAATTTTATAACTTACCAATTTGTTCATCAAGTTCAGAAATTGAAGAAAAATTAAGTTTTCAGAAACAATTTTGTGAGTGATGTATAAACAAAGTGAACCGGACTGTATATAAACAGCAGAAACTATATCGATATGAACAGATCTCGAATAGTTTTTCTTGGCTCTGTAAATCCCATTTGTGAAAAAAAAAAGAAAAAAAATCTTCACATAATCATGTAAACAATGTAGAAAATCTTCGACATCCACTTATTATTATGATTACACACGCGAAAATTACATCTTCTCATTAGAAATAGATAAAACAAAATATATATGAATACGATTCATTATTTTTTATCATTTTTAAATCCATGGGGTTTAATAATTAGATTCCAGATCTCAAACAAATGAGTATAATAAAAATAAAAGCTTCTTCAGCAGAGGTAATAAATAATTCACTTATCTGGGAAAAAAAGAAATTAGGTATAGGTACCTACAATATTATGAACACTCCGGCCAGGTAATACACCCACCTGTGTGACATATGTAAACACTATCAGATTTTATATCTTTTTATTCACTTAACTTATTAGCATCACTTTGAGATAAATAAAAGCATTATTTAGAAAACATGAAACCAAATTACAAGTCAAAGATTTTTTTTTTCTTTTTTTTGTCTTATTATGCAGAGGAAATTTCATCCAACTACATTGGACTCTGGGTCAAAACAGAACTGAAGAGCTTTAACCGAAATATGTATTTGCATCTATCGAACGGTAACTCGGTACTCGGCACTTGGCACATGTATCCCGCACACCCCAATGGGAATGGAATTGTGTGTTAAATGTACTGATGCCAAGAATGAAGAATAAAACTTCCAAAATTAAGTTCAAATCTCAAGAAAAAATGGGAGAGTACACGAATAATGTGAGAGGCTATTGTATAGGTACAACAAATTACACACTATTCACTACCCCTAGCTATAGAGAAAGTGTTGCCAAAAGAAAAGTTGAGCTTTTTTTGTCGCCACCAAGCACAGTGGCGCCAGTTGATTTTAAATTTTAGGGAAGTGCCGGGTAAGCATTCTGCATTCGGGTAGTGCGGCTAAAAAAAGAATCTCTGTATTTGCCAGAAAGACCGAAATTCTGCTCGAGGTAAACTTATGTATGTGCATTCCTAAAAGTAATTGAATTGTTCAAGAGTTAGCGTTCTACGCGGTTTATGATCCTTGTATTTAACAATGCTCTCGAGATCAGATTTTAATGAAATTAAAATCAGCCCTATTGTGAGTTCTGCTTGAAAGAAAATTGGCCCGGGGAAAAATTACATTTCACTCTTCCCTTATTGTGAGTTTCGGGGGAAATATTTTCCCTGTTCGTAAAAATTCCTTTATTGGCACTATTGGCTATACGAGAAGCACTTATTCGTAACAAGTGATACTCTTGGAGGATTTGTCAATTCCTCGCAAGAGGCAGTAGCCCTGAAAAAAAAACTTTTTTAGTTTTTTAGGTGGACGAGGCTGGGAAGCGATCCCAGACCTCAAGCGTGACAGTCGAACGCACTAACCATTACGCTACGGGCTACTACGGTGAGACTCGCAATAGCTTTGAAAAATACGTGCGAACAAAATATTTTCGGGCGAATGGATGTGAATTTAATAACAAACATGGACCGGCTAAAAAAAATGCCAAGTTTCTGTCTAGTTTGGGAAAGGCCCCCGTAAGTTTGCAGTAGTTTAAATCTAGAAAGGGAAAACTTGTCAGATACTTGGCAAGCCCTTGGTGGATTTCAGTATCAAAAATTTAGACGAGGGAAACTCGTGAGGACCTGTCTTGTAAAAACTTGTTTGGCATGTTTCGGTACCCCACCAGGAATGTCTCTTGTACACCAAAAACAAAATTTTTTAAACACCATGCAAATTCAGCATGATACGACTCTTTTTTTTTTCTCTTTCCTTTGTCTTCTTTTTCATATGACAAAACAGTGGGTAGCGCATTGGACTTGGGAAAAGTAAATCCATTGACAGATATTATTTTTAAGTTATGGGCCAGTTATAGCGATCAGGAAAACACATCAGGAAAAGTTGAAACAGTATGAAATTGAATATTTTTTGCTGATGGTCGTTTATAGCTAACAGAAAAAAATATGTCAGTTTTTGATTAAAATGAACACAAAAAACTTGAGTGAAATTGGAACTCAAATCATTGGAATTTTTTGTTCTATTGTATGAGAAATTACGATCAGCTGGCACGAAAAATGAATTTGCATTAGGAAAATAAATAAATTAATTTTTAAAAAAAGATAATTGTTTAATTGAAAATTGTATTTGATCAAAAAATTCTACTAGTTATTTGTCATCGATTAGTGTAGCATTTGTGTTTCAAATCGAATAAAATAGTGCAAAAAATCCATTTGAAAGTTTTTCCTGATTCGTTTTCCTGATCGCTATAACCGGCCCCTTAGTGCGTAGGCCGAAAGGGATTAGTAATAAGTTATTGTTTAGCTTAGAGCGCCCGCTTAGGGCCAGTAAGTTAGTTGTAGATATTGATAAGTAGACTAGTTTTTCATGAATTTTGGTTTAGCATTAAGATAGTTATAAGTAAAAAGAAAAACACAAATGAATTAAAAAGAAGATCGCGGGATCAAGTCCCGCATAAGCCAGTTTTTTTTTTTCCTGACGAGTCAAAATGGTTCATAATCGCCAAGGCTTACTCTTGCTAGTGCCTGCCAGAATCTATGGTAAACTCTCTAGTGCCGTGTCGAAAACTAGATTGTTTTTCTGCGCGGGGAAAGCTGATGATTCTGTCGTCAGTAAAACAATTTGATGTATACGAAATTTCAGACAGGATACCATTAATGAATATGTGGAAGAGGGTCGGAGACAAAACGAATCCCTGGGGCACGTCAGCATTTATTCAGGCTTAGATCCATTCAATACAACTTGTAATTATAATGATCTGAAAGATAATTTCTAACCCAGCGAAGAAGTGATTCATCGATATTAAATGCGTCCATTTTCGAGAAAAAACCCTTCAACAAAATTTAAAAATTTATTAAAAACTAGCTGACCCGGCGAACTTCGTTCCGCCTAAATTCATTTATGTTAAGAAAATAATAATTTTGAGCATGATGCACAATGATGTTTCATGTAATGATGTTTCATGTAATGATGTTTCATGTAATGATGTTTCATGTAATTCCGTCAATTAAAATTCTTTCTTCTAAAATTTTATTAAATACAATAAAAATAACTAAATTAACAATGTCGATGTGTTTCAATGAAACCAAAATGATTGGTGTGTCGGCCAACCATCCGCTTCTTTACTGAAGAGCTTTATGGTAAACAACATTTTTCGTTTTATTTTCCGGGCACGTACACGAACAAAGCGATAGGTTTGCCGATACGTGAGCACGCCACATACAACTGACCATGTAAGAAACATGGGAATTCAAGATTAATGCTAGTAACATCCAGCGATTGTCCTTGCGACTTATTGATTGTCAATTGTCATAGCGTTGGTGCATTGTCATAGTTTTGGTGCATTGAGGTTGCGCAGCAAAATTATAACTGAGCCGACTTTCAATTTTAAATTGTGTGGTGAAAAGCCCGGAACATCCAAAGAATTTAAAATTCCGTGGAATAGTTGGTGGCGTCGTTTTCATCCATCAAGAAGTCCACGGATTTGAATAGATGTAACTCACTGGCGATTTGATTTTGAATGACGAAATTCAAATGATCGACATTCTTGTTTTTCGCAACCAAAATCGCTCGTGAACTCATCCAATCATGGTTAACATAATTTTGAGTGAAATTCGGAAAAATATTCGCGATGAGCCCTTCCAGCGTTGTTGTAAAGTGGCAAATATTCGTTGGAAATTCAATAAGGTCGGTGACTAAGTCCACTGGTATCACTCCATTGCCCATCGCCAATAAATTGCGTGGAGAAATCTGCAGTGAACTGGTCATTTCGTAAAGCGACTGCATGTTTGTTTAAAATTACAATTTCTCCACGTAAATTAAATTAAAGAATTAATAAATATGTTTTTTTTATTAATGCAGTCTAGTGGTACCTAATAAAAATGCATTCGGCTTTTTTATAATGAGAAATAAGATTACAAACAGAAGTAGGTAACAAATATGTTTCTCCACCACTCACTCACTCAATGTGCAAGCGAAAAAAGAGGATTATATATTACAATAGTAATAAATATGTTTCTTTCATTCATGCATGGTGTAACTAAATAATGTTTCTCCACCACTCACTCTCCATCTTTCACTCATTCAATGGGTTAAAAGTGAGGTATTCTTTGTATCAAATTTTTCATTTATTGAATTATTTAAAATTTCCCAAATTTATAGAAAATATTGTGGTGTAACATAAAGTTTGTGTGCAATGTCATGAGTATGTGTAAATTCCTATTCAGTGACACCTATTTTAGTGGATTTGACTATTTTATAAATGAGAAAAAAGGAGTTTGACAACAGAAATAATATAATGGGTGATTTTTTAAGAGGTTTAGAACTTAAAAAAAAAAAAAACACAAAAAATTCGAAAAAATGAATGAAATATTTATTTGAATCGATAGTTTGAACCTTGCAATTTAATGTTTAAAGATAATTTCATGCAAATGTTGACCGCGGCTGCGTCTCAGGTAGCCCATCCGCTGAGTCCAATTTTGGCATACTCTTTCACACATATCGGCCGGTATCTCACGAATGAATGCATGGATGTTGGCTTCCAGTGCGTCAATCGAAGCGGGCTTGTCCCTATAGACATTAGCCTTGACATACCCCCACAAAAAATAGTCTAATGGTGTCAAATCGCACGATCTAGGCGGCCAATTGACCGGCCCGAAACGTGAAATTAACTGTTCACCAAACTCGCCTCGCAATTGCGCCATTGTTTCGCGTGCTGTGTGGCATGTGGCACCGTCTTGTTGAAACCACATATCATGCAAGTCAAGAACTTCCATTTCGGGCAAAAAAAAGTTTGTTATCATCGCTCGGTAGCGTTCACCATTGACAGTAACGCTGCGATTCGCATCATCTTTGAAGAAATATGGCCCAATAATGCCGCCAGCCCATAAACCGCACCAAACAGTGGCTTTTTCGGGATGCATTGGTAGCTGTTGCAATGCTTCTGGCTGATTTTCACTCCAAATTTGTCAATTTTGCTTATTTACGTACCCATTCAACCAAAAATGAGCCTCATCGCTGAACACAATTTTTCGATAAAAAAGCGGATCCTCGGCCAGCTTTCCAAGAGCCCATTCACCAAAAATTCGGCGTTGTGGTAGGTCGGCTGGCTTTAGTTCTTGCACCAGCTGTATCTTAAAAGGCTTTACGCTCAAATCCTTCCGCAAAATTTTCCACGTAGTGCTGTAACAAAGGCCTAACTGCTGGGAACGGCGCCGAATCGACATTTCGCGGTCTTCTGTCACACTAGCTGATACGGCCGCAATATTTTCTTCACTACGCACAGTACGTAAACGTGTTGGTGGTTTAATGTCCAACAAAGTAAATTTGGTGCGAAATTTGGTCACAATCTTCCGAATAGACTGCTCAGAAGGTCGAGAATGCCGACCATAAAATGGAAGCAGCGCGCGATGAACATTTCGAACCGAGCACGAATTTTGATAGTAAAATTCAATAATTTGCAAGCGTTGTTCATTTGTAAGACGATCCATGGTTAAATTGCAAACCAAACTGAAGCTGTTTGACAGTGACACAAGGTACTAAACACACGTCAGCTGTCAAAACCAGTGTTGCCAAAACAAACCAGCTAAAAAATCACCCGTTATATGATTACACATTATTTTTAAGTAAAGCTAATATGAAAAAAAAAATAAAATATGAAATTCGTTACACTAGAAAACTTTTAGCGTTTTTTTTTTTTTGTTGCTTCATCGTCTTTTTTATTTTGTTGAAGGAAAAGTTCTTACTGAGGGGTGTTTTAAAGGTAAACATTTTTATACAGAGGTAATGTATTTATTTTCCAAAATCTCTTATAAAACATTTATATATTTCAACAACTTTATTTTTAAAGTAAGTTGATGAGCATTTCTCAACACAACAATTTCCGATTACGGAAATCTCACATTTTTAATATTTGAGACAACAATTTTATTTTCATTTTTTATTGACAATTTTTTCTTGTGTCAAAAATCTAACGTTTTAAAAGTCTGACATGTTTTGTTCTTGATCCAACTATTAAATTTTCAATTTTTATTAACAATGCATCTTTCTCGCAACAATTTTCGCTCTTGAAATTTTAATTGTTTTCGTATTTGGCCACACAATTTTAATTGTTGAGCTTTTTTAACAACTCGTTCTTGAGGCAACAATTCTTTAAGTTTTAACATTTTTTTTTTCTTTAAATCAAGAATAAAAGTCCTTGCTTCACTCACGGTCAACACTTGCATTCTTAAGTTCAGAATTTAAGTACTTGGGTTCATTTTAACCTACGGAAATTTTTGGTTCAAAGTATAAAATTCTTGATATAACAATGTATTTTTCAGAGTGTTTGTATATTGGTTTGTATGGCAGGTACAGTTAGATTTTGAGCTACCCAACATTTTAATCTGCCCGCCAGCGAACCTCTAAAAACCTTAATTTCAAAGTTTGGAGAAAATCGCTTGAGTGATTTAAGCTGGAAATGCAGATACAGGCAGCCAGAATTGCGGGATCCACTTTTTTCGAGCTATCGATATTATTTTGTCGATTTCGATTTTTGTACGAATCCAAAACTTTCCCTTTAGTACCAACCAATATTTAACTACATATAGCGTGATTCAACTAAGGTGTAGCAAGATGCTAGAGCTCGTTGGTTGACTTAAGGCAATAAGAAAGGAGACCTCCCTCTTCCGTTTAGACAGGGTGGCAATTTTTTTACAAATTGACTTAAAAACAACACAAATTATTAAAAAACAACGGTAACACTTACAATGCCATGTTATAATTTTTTATAAAGGCACCCAGCTGGAAAAATGCCCAGTTTCTATCGAGTTTTGTCATGGCACTAGTTAGTTTTCTTTGGGGAAAATCTAGACGAGGAAAACTTGTCAAACATACGTCAAGCCCTTGCAAGTTTTCAGTAGGGTAAATTTAGACGAGGAAAATGTTTCATACTCTCGTGAGATTCTCGCTAGTAAGAACTTGTTGGACGTTTTCGGCATCCCATCAGACCAAGCACTATCGTTATTGATACATATGCAAAATTTTAACTAAATAAATTGAATCGATGAATCGAAAAATACAAATTTTAACTTTTAATATAATTGATCAGTTTTGGTTTCAAAAACAAAAAATTCACGCTCTTGCAAATCTTGCCAAGATGATCATATAGGTATTTAATTTCGAGAATCATCGAGCCAAATGCTTTTTGACCTTTTTATTAAAATTAATCAAAAATTATAGACCAAGAGCCCACAGCAGATTTGGCGTACGAAAGTGAACCAAAAAAAATTATATGAGTCGAAAGGTGTATTAAGGCTGATAAAAGAAATGCAAGTCTTGCAGTCCCTGGTGGCGGCTGTTAGGTGGGAGGGGCAATTTTCTTTCTTAAAACAGAAAAAAAATTATTAAAAAACAACGGTAACATGTACAATGCCCTGTTATATTTTCATGAAAGGCCAGAAGTCCCTTCTTTCATTTCCTTTTTAAATAAAGTTCTTTCAATGAATAGTTTTTGAAATATTAGTGTTTGAACTCAAAATTTTGAAAAAAAAATAAAAAAGATGGTAAAAAATATTTTTTTGGGCAAAATTTCACGTAATTAAGTACTATTTTTGTTTCCAAAATTCAATGCCCTTATCAATTTGTAGTCAAAAACTGAAAACCGGATGGTTCTAGGACTTTAACTTTTTAAGATATTAAAAAGTAAATGAACCAGCTTTTTCTTAAAAATAAGACAAATCCGGTTAAATTATCATTTCAGCAACCAGTTAAAATAGGACAAACATGCGGAAAAAAATTCTTACATTTTTGAAACTTGGTGGGAATGTCGGATAAACCATAAGAATAAAGAATCCAAAGTGTCGATAAAAATATCTGTATCCCACGCATGTTTTTTGGAGGGGGAAAGGGGGAGGTATGACATATGATACATGATTTTAGGGTATTTTTCAATTCTGAATCTGATGACATCAAAATTAAGGCGATACAATAATAATTATGGTCCATTTTATCGAGAGATGACTGTTTTTCAGTAAAACTGAAAAACTATTAAAAAATACCTTGAAAAGAATGGTACATTGATGAAAATTTGTATAAATATTCAATTTGGCATTTGCCAAATGAAACATTTTTAATAAATTTCTTCCCATTCTTGGGATAGGTGTTATGATCAAAATGTTATACCTTCGCTTTCCCTTAAGAAAAACACCCTTTCGTCATAGATATTTTTATGGACTCTTTTGATCCTTTATTCTCATGTCGAATTAAATATTTATACAAATTTTCATCAATATACCATTCTTTTCAAGGTATTTTTTTAATAGTTTACCAGTTTTACTGAAAAACAGTCATCTCTGGATAAAATGGACCATAACATTTTTAGGATTATTGTATCGCCTTAATTTTTATGTCATTAGATTCAGAATTGAAAAATACCCTAAAATCATGTATCATATGTCCAAATTGTATCAATATAATTTTTTAATTTCGATAAGTCATACCTCCCCCTTTCCCCCTCCAAAAAAAACACCCGTGGGATACAGATATTCTTATGGACACTTTTGAATTTTTGTTCTTATGGTTAATCCGACATTCCCACCAAGTTTCAAAAATTTAAGAATTTTTTTCCGCATGTTTGTCCTATTTTAACTGGTTGCTGAAATGATAATTTAACCGGATTTGTCTTATTTTTATGAAAAAGCTGGTTCATTTACTTTTTAATATCTTAAAAAGTAAAAGTCCTACAACCATCCGGTTTTCAGTATTTGACTACAAATTGATAAGGGCATTGAATTTTGGAAACAAAAATAGTACCTAATTACGTGAAATTTTGCGAAAAAAAAATATTTTTTACCATATTTTTTTTTTTCAAAATTTTGAGTTCAAACATTAATATTTCAAAAACTATTCATTGAAAGAACTTTATTTAAAAAGGAAATGAAAGAAGGGACTTCTGGCCTTTCATGAAAATATAACAGGGCATTGTACATGTTACCGTTGTTTTTGAATAATTTTTTTTTTCTGTTTTAAGTCAATTTTTTAGAAAATTGCCTCTCCCACCTAACAGCCGCCACCTGGGACTGCAAGACTTGCATTTCTTTTATCAGCCTTAATACACCTTTCGACTCATATAATTTTTGTTTGGTTCACTTTTGTACGCAAAATCTGCTGTGGGCTCTTAGACTATTATAATTTACTGTCTTAAACTACATTTACTTAATTCCAGATGGTTCATCTCAAGTGGTTCATATCCGTTTTTGTGGTGGGATGTAGTCCAGATTAAGCGCATTTTTATACCCGATACTAAATCAAATAATATGATAATAAGAGTATTTTACAAAAATGGCCAGTATCATACTAAATTTGCTTTAATATCGTATTTAATTCATAAAAATTTGCGCTATTATTTTTATTATTCAGGTTTTTTATTTTTGATCTGAGTTATTTTACCTTCGGATCCCAACCGATACTAAAATACCCTTTTTTAATGTTTCTAGCAAAAATATGAGCAAATCTAGTTTTTGCCTAGAGTGGTTTTTCTGACGAGGCAAAAGGGTTCATAATCGACAAGGCCCTAGTGTTGGCCATTAGTCAGCCATGCTAGGGCCTTGCCAGAATCTATTTAAGACTCTCTAGTGCCATGTCCAAAACTAGAATGTTTTTCTGGGGCAGAAATCCCATCTTTTGGTTTTTTTTTAAAGAAAGTTCTTTTAATGAATAATTTTTGAAAAATTAATTTTCCAACTCCAAATTTTGAAACAAAAAATTAAAAAAAAATAAAACAAATTTTTTTGTTCACGTATTTAAGTACTATTTCTGTTTTCAAAAAATTAAAGCGTTTTAAGTCAAGCACTAAAAACAATAGGGTTCTAGGACGTTTACTTTGTATGATATTAAAAAATAAACGGACCAAATAAAACAAAGCAAAATCCGACTAAATGCTCATTTCAGCCACATCATCATAATCGACTTCGTTTTTTTTTTTTGTTTTTAATAACAAGTTGGTTTCTTTGGGGCCTATTCATAGTCGCAGATAGACCCAGGTTTAACTAAACTACAGTTTAAAAAAATTTTGACTCAATGAATACAGACCGATTTTAATTACAAAATGGTGGTTTTATATTTTTATAAGATAATTAACTTGGTAAACTACACTAAAAGCTTCAAATATTTTGACATGATAAACTTACAAAAATAGAATCAACGTCTGAAAATTTAACCAAAGCTGTGTTTAACTTAGACCCAGGTCTAAAATGACTATGAATACGCCCCTTTATGTTTTAATATTTTAAGAACTAAAAGTCCCTAGAACCATATTATGTGCATGCCTAAAAATTAATAAGTAGGGCAAATTCCTAAACGCAAAACTTGCGCAAATTATGCTAAGCAAATAGTTCCTAAATGCAAACATTAAAATCCCTGCAAAGCAGGTTGTCCCGAAACGCAGTCGACTTTTTTACTTGCGCAAATGTAAAATGTAAAAAATATCTTGCGCACTTCACATGCATTTGAATTTGTTTGGCGTTAGTTGTGTCTGGAATTTTGAAACATCAACTCAATAAAATCTTTATTAAAATAATTTTTGTTTGGGGGTCCATAATTAATTCCAGCAAAAATCAACTTACTTACTTACTTTACTTTTGATGGCGCTCACAGCCCAGGATGGGCTTCGGCCTCAACTAACAAGCCCCTCCAGCCAGCTCTGTCCCTAGCTAGCCGCTTCCAGTTGCGCACACCGAGTGCTTTGATGTCGTCATTCACTTGATTGCCCCACCTGTTACGGGTTCTTCCTCTGCTGCGTACCCCATCGGGGTTGGATTCGAAGACTCGTCGGGCAGGTGCGTTGCTGTCCATACGCTCCACGTGCTCCAGCCATCTCAGCCGCTGTATTTTCAGCTTTTTGACCAGGTCAACGCCGCTGTATAGCCCGTATAGCTCGTCGTGGATCGAAAAATTCACACGAAGAATCTTCCTCTCAAAGCACCCTAGCAGATTTTTATCCGAATCTTTCAGTGTCCATGCTTCTGACCCATAAAGCAGGACCGGGATGATTAGGGTTTTGTATAAAGTCTCCTTGGTTCTCTGAGAGAGAGCCTTACTACTTGAATGCCTTCTTAGACCGAAGAAACAGCGGTTGGCAAGAGTAATTCTTCGCTTGATCTCTGCACTGATGTCATTCTGCGATGTAAAAGTGGAGCCCAGCTAGTCAAAGTCCTTGACAACTTCGAAGTTATATCTGTCCATCGTGATATTTTGCCCGAGTCGACGATGTTGAGATTCCTCTCTCGATGACAGCATATACTTCGTCTTGTCCTCATTAACCGCCAATCCCATTCTAGCCGCCTCCGATTCAATGCTCGCAAATGCCCCTGCCACAGCTCGCTTCGTTCTGCCGACAATGTCTATGTCATCCGCATATGCAAGCAATTGAACGGACTTTTGATAGATTGTACCGCTGGTGTTGACATGTGCGTTGCGTACAATGGCTTCAAGAACGATGTTGAATAGGTTGTATGATAACGCGTCGCCTTGCCTCAATCCTTTCTCAACATCAAAGAAATCGGTGGTGTTCTTACCAATTTTGACGGAGCAGCGAGATTTCTCCATCGTCATCCTGCACAGGCGGACGAGTTTGGCAGGGATGCCGAGACTCAACAAGGCTCTGTATAATTCGTCACTTTTCACACTATCACAAAAAAATAAAATAAAATCAGGTGGCACAACGGCTCATGAAGAACCAGGGCCTAGTGACTAACAACTCGCAAGCATTCCTGTGTGCGCCTTTCGACAGGAATGGAAGGGACCTACAATTCTATGCCGAATCCGAACGGCTAGACGAGAAGCACTTATTCTTGACAAGTGATACTCTTGGAGGATTTGTCAATTCCTCACAAGAGGCAGTAGCCCTAAAAAAAAACTTTTTTGTTTTTAGTTTGTTTTTTTTGCTATCATACGCGACTTTAAAATCGATAAAAAGGTGGTGTGTATCGATCTGGAATTCCCGGGATTTTTCTAAAATCTGTCGGAGTGTGAACATTTGATCGACGGTTGACTTGCCTGGCCTAAGACCGCACTGATAGGGGCCGATCAGATCGTTGACAAAAGGTTTTAAGCGGTCACACAGGATGGCCGACAAGATTTTATAAGCGACGTTTAGGAGACTAATTCCTCTGTAGTTGGTACATTTCAGAACATCTCCCTTTTTATGGATGGGGCACACTATACCGAGGTTCCATTCATCGGGCATA
Organism: Melangyna quadrimaculata; assembly: GCA_949320155.1. Classification (NCBI taxonomy): domain Eukaryota; kingdom Metazoa; phylum Arthropoda; class Insecta; order Diptera; family Syrphidae; genus Melangyna; species Melangyna quadrimaculata. Next base: position 200,240,030 of record OX439483.1, on the reverse strand, counting down.
CTTTCCTCCGACCAAATTTTGCAGATGAGCTGGTGTATGCTCCTAGCCAATTCATCTCCCGCTGATTTAAATAGTTCGGCTTGTAAGCCATCCGCACCTGCAGCCTTGTACGACTTAAGTTTGGATATCGCCAGCCGCACTTCGGTTAGGTCGGGTGGACGGAACTCTTGGCCATCATCGTCCAAGTTGAATGGAGCGTTCTGCCTATTAGCGGCATCTTGGCTGTCTTCGCCATTAAGCAGTCTAGAGAAGTGTTCTTTCCAGATCCTCAGCACTGACTGCGTGTCTACTACCATATTCCCACTCTCATCTCGGCAGGCTTCCGTTCTAGCCTTGAATCCTTGGGTGGATCGCTTCACCCTCTGATAAAATTTTCGAACGTCTCCCCTACCACTACAACCCTCAATAGACTCTACCGCCCGCTTCTCGTGCTCTCACTTTTTCCTCCTGAGAAGTCGGCGATCCTCTTTTCGTTTCAGCCCGTAGAGGTCCCGGGCCACTCTCTCAGCAGCTCTTGTTCGAATCTGCAGCATTGCCTGGTAGGCCTCGTCCTTAGCTGCATGCGCTAGCCGGCACTCTTCATCGAACCAGGGGTTTCGTTGTATTCGCCTAGTGAAACCCAGCACATCAGAGGCGGCACTCCTGATGGCTTGTTGCCAGTGTTCCCACTGGTCCTCTGCACTTGATGCTGGTGGCGGACCTCCTGAGAGATTAAGAGTTACGTGGTCTGCAAAAGTTCTGGCAGTCTCTTGCGATTTAAGCTTCTCGACATCGAATCTTTTCACAGCATCTGCCAAAATCAACAAACAACGCAAATGTCCGTTCCGAAACGTCATAAAAATGCTATGCAAACATGCTTTTAACATTTCAACTTGCTTTTTACATATGCTTTGCATGTATTTTGCTTTGCAAATGTTGCGTTTAGGAATTTGGCCGTATATTGAAATTTGGAAACAAAAATGGTACTTAATTACGTAAATTTTTTTTAATATTTATTTATGAAATGAATGAGTTTACAACATGCCGAAAAGGTTAATTACAGTTTTCCACGTAGACTAGATTCGCGTTCCAAGAACTAAAGTTTTGAATATTTAACGATTTGTAACTTTAACTGCGAATGAAGGGTCATTTAAAGTGGCCAAAAACAGCATCCAACATAATTCAATATCAATATCTCTTGCATTTGGCATATTGTTTTTGCTAAAGGAGAATTAAAGTTCAAATAAAAAAGCTTTCGTGTTTGCAAAAAATAAAACAAACTTAATTTTCGAAGTTAAGGCAAGTTGAATTCATAATCGTATCCTTTCGCTTTAGTTGTGCGAATTTCTTTAAACGAACAAGTTACTACCCATTAAATGACACGGATTCTTTTCTTCTATTGGATTTATCTTTAAAGGGCTTATGATTTCTGATATTAGAAAAAAAATAAAACCAAAGACTATTTTAGTTTTTAAACTATTTTCTATCTACTCACGTTATGATTGGTTAAATTTTTGTCTGCTTCCTTTCGACGTGCGTCGGTCGGTTTTAAAATAAAATTAATAGTCAGTTCTAAAATAGTTCTAATAAATAAATTGGTTTTTAAATCAAGAGGTTAGTTATGTGATGATAATTCCTATTTTTAATAAAAAGAAAATTTGATTAAACAAAATTAATAAGTGTTATGAGAAAATTTTCAAATTTTTCCTCGACCAAGTGAAAAAGGAAAAAAAAAATTGCCGTTGTATCACGCCCCAATATATCTATATAAATAAGGTCATCTTGTGTCGTCAACTTTTCGGTATTGTTTTTTTCTGGTGTGTGCTATATATGTGGGGTATCTTATTAGAGAAGCAGAAGAAGAAGAATTCATTGTTTCTAAAAGTATTATAGTGTAGTGGCAAATAGCAAGTGTTTACAGTTACAGAAAAATCTAACATCTCGAAAGAAAGTGAATTGAAAAGCTTATTGGCAAAGTCAACTTAAAGCGTTTTGTTAGTTTTGTTAAGGGGTAGGATAAATGGACCCCCAGCAAAAGTCTCACCGAAGTTCGGCTGGAGAAAAGAGAGAAAGTTTCCGAAAAAACAGTGAATATGCGCAAATAAGTTTATGTTTTTTTTTTGTTTCTTTCATTTCTCTGTATGGAGAGTATTTACTTTGTCATCTCTGTTTTTATCCTGATAAAAGTCGAAAACATGTGCGATTTGTTTGTTTTGATTTGATTGTGATTTATTGTGTACACAAAGAGAATTAATGGATGTGATGGTTTGTGAGAATGTTCTTTCAATTCAATGTGCTCCTTATCTATAAATGCAGTAACTCTGTTATTTATTTATTTATTTTTGTAAGTTAAAACATGATTTTTGAACCTTTCAAGGTGATGTTCATTTTTGAATAGATATAGCGGGACACTAAAATAAAATCTATATTATTTTATTCAGACTTGATGTTATGCCGGATTTACACGAATGGCAAAGATGCCAATATTTCTGCCAAAAAAATGGTAAAATAATGGCAGAAATAATTTTTTTATGACATGCATTTACATGAGTTCAAATAATGGCAGATTTCAAAATACTGGCAACATGCCATAAAAGAATGAGCAAGTTCATTCCTATCTAGAATGGCATAATTTCGGAAAATGGCGTCAGTAAAGTGTTTACTCATAGTCATATTAATGGCAGCATTTTTTGCCAAATTATATCTGCAATTTTATTTTGGCAAAAATATTGACAGTATTTAGAGCGTTTACACGATGAAAAGAAAAATGGCTATAATTTGACAGATATAATGGCATTTTGCCATTCGTGTAAATGCAGCATTAGTTATTTGTTTTCTGAACTAATTTTAAAAAAACCCAAAGTCCATGTCATTTTATACGAAAAATATGATTTGTAATCGCTTTTTAATACATATACAGGCCTATCGGGAATTCCTTGGGAAAAATTTTTCCCACGGAATTTTATAGTTCCCGGGAACGCATTCCTCCTATCGGGAATTCCCCACGGAATGCTTTTCCCTGGGAACAACTTTTACCAACATGAAAATGAAAAAAAAAATATTCGAATATTGTTTTCGAAGAGTTTGACATTTCGCTGGCTCAATACTTTAATGTTCTATGTCATATAAAATGTAAAAATAAGTTTTTTTATGTTTTTATTATATTCGTCTTTTTGTCGACTTTAAGAAAATGGATGTTTTATAGCCCTTACAAACATAAACTTTCGAATAATTCTGAGTTATGTTCAGTAATTAAACGTTCATATACATCATAAAATAAATTAAATCAATCAATAAATTATCAAAAAGAATTGGAAAGTGCGAAAAACTCTATTGACAAACTTCAATTTAGAATTTTGTACTTTATATGCAATTTTTTAGCATAAATAGTAGTTTTTTACGGTATTTCAATCGCAATTACCGCACTTTTTTTATTTCACTACATACAGTCGACTCCGCTTAGCTGGAACACCATAATGCAAATGAAACATTTGTTTCAGTTAAGCGGAGTTTTCAGTTAACCGAACTTCGGATAACTGAAACTTTTTTTCAAATAAGCGGAGTTTTGTAAAAACAAATTAAATTTAATTTAGCCTGAAAATACAAAAAAAAATAATTAAAGTATGATTTTTTGTTTTGTGTCAAAATAGTTATATTTCCATATGAAAGAATTCAAACAACAAAGGTATTTACATTTTAAATCACAAATATTGCGTCAGCTGTATACGTTTTCTGTCGAAAATTTCTGAGGATACCCCAAAAAATAAACAAATTTAAAAGAAACGACTAACACCAGAAGGTAATCACAAGAAATGAGATTTTGACATTTTAAATTTGACATTCCAAATTCAAAATGTGTGTTCGATTTATAATTTGTTGGCAGCGTTCAACGGTGGTTTCACTTATGCGGAGTTGAATAAGTGAAAAATGTTCATTTGAGGCAAACAATTTTGTTTCAATTATCCGCAGTTTGCAATTAATAGCCTTTTCACACCAAACCTAAAACCAGGTTTTCGGCAATTGGTTTATGAAAACTTGAAATGCATTCACACCGAAAAATTATAAGTTTTCATTTGACATTTCATTTGTTTTGCTTAAACACAATGGTTTCGAGGATGGGCCGCGCCGCTTTGAAAATTGTCAGTGCCACAGAAAAGGGAAAAATCAAATGTTTTATGTACAATTAAAAGACAATTTATTAATATTGGAATTTAATAATGGAAATACAATCAATCCTGATTCTTTATAATTAATTTATTTCTTAACCGATCAATTTTACGTAGTAGTTAGGGTGCACGACACTGCGTCGCGCTCTCTTGTGTTCCAGCAGAAAAAATATTTTTTCCTGGCAGTAATCCATCAGCTATTTACATGACATTTAATTGAGCGCTGAATGTTTCACAAGGTGTGTTTGTTTAGTTCATCCTGCAAATCCAACATGTTTTGGACAGATTTTATTTAAAACTTGTGTTTTATCAAAACTTGTGGTTTAGCATAAATGTATGGGAAAACTTGTCTTTCGATCTAGGTTTTCCGCCAAAACCGATATTTTCGCGAAAACCGGGTTTTGGGTTTGGTGTGAAAAGGCTACTAGCGGAGTTCAGTTATGCGAAGCAGTTTGTGTGAAAAATTCTCAAAAAGGCTCCGGAACAAATTTCTTGTTTCAGATAACCGATGTTTTCAGTTAAACGGAGTGCAGTTAGGCGGAGTTGACTGTATTTTATACAATTTTTTACCAATTGCCATTGCATTCCATTTATCTCCCTCAGTGCTATGATGTTCTATTTCCGACATAGAACAAAAAACTTACAAGAAATTTAAAAAAAAATTAGAAAAATGTTCTATGTTAAAATTGTAAAGTGTTATTTATATCGATATCTTACAGAGAAAAAAGAAAATAGGGCTTAATTTCATTAAGCATTTTAGTCGTTTTAATATTTTACTATTTTTTTAGTAAATCATGATATTTTGACACAAAATCACCTTCGTAAAACTTTGGAAGCGAATATCTTAGAATAATGAAAACCCAACATAGAACATTAAAGTATTGAGCCAGCGACTTGATTTTGCAGTAAACAAAAACAAAAGTTTATTTATTTTGTGAGGTGTTTAAATTATAAACAAAATGATAGATTTTATGATTTTAATATTAATTGACGAGAAAGAGCAAAGAGGACGAAATGAGCAGAGAATAATAAGGCGAGTTTAAGGGATCATTTAAATCGTTTAGAGCTACCAGAACCACTGTAAGTTGAAACATTTTATTGACTCGTTCAATTTTGATACAGTTTTGATCTACATATTCCGTCGTTGTTATAGAGTTAACAAGCCATTGTTTAAACATTTGATAGATACCCTGTCTGATTTCTTGCCACAATCAAAGAAACCTATCTCTATTGCTCCTTTCATTAAGAAAAGTGTGCGCTTGCGTTTCTTTGCAGAAGGTGGGTATCAGACAGGAGTGGGAAAAGACCATGAGGTCGGGTTGGCTCAATCTTCCTTTTCGAAAGTCCTTTCAAATGTATTAGATTTCATTTTAGAACAAAATTTGCCCGTTATGGATCAAGAGCCAAATGACCAAATGAACCAAAAGTAGAAGCATTTGGAAATCTTTGCACTGAATCACCCATTGCATAAATCCTAATGATGGTTTCTTCCAATGAGCTGAACTTATACTCCTTGCAAGAAACTCCGCCAGTCGCTTTTTTGTTTCTTAAATTTTCTAACATTTTTTTTACTCACATATTTTTGTATATCAAGCCAAACCTTAAATAAATTGTTTTTATGAAAACACCATTATAATAATTAACCACTTACTTTTTTCCACTCGGCAACTGATTTTACTGGCAGTTTAGATCTCTTTCAACTTTTTTCCAAAACCTTTTGACATCTTACTTCGGTCTATTGTATGTAGTAAATACATTGGTATAGTCGCGGTTTTTTTCCATTATGTTACCCGGCTGGAAAAATGCCCAGTTTCTGTATAGTTTTGACATGGCACTAGTCAGTTTTCTTTAGGGAAAATCTAGATGAGGAAAACTTGTCAAATATACGTCAAGCCCTTGCAAGTTTTCAGTAAGTAAAATTTAGACGAGGAAAATGTTTCATACTCTCGTGAGGTTCTCGCTAGTAAGAACTTGTTGGACGTTTTCGGCATTCTATTGATACATATTATTGATACATATGCATAATTTTAACTAAACAAATTGAATCGATTAATCGAAAAATACAAATTATAACTTTTATTATAATTGATTAGTTTTCGTTTATAAAAAAAGTTACAAATTTCACGCTCTTTCAAATCCTACCAAGATAATCATATACATAGGTATTTAGGTTATTTCGAAAATCTCTATTTTCAACCACCCAACCCCGTCAAAGGCTTTTTGAACTTTTCATTAAAATTAATCAAAAATTATAATTTACTGTCTTAAACTATATTTACTTAATACCAGATGGTTCATCTCAAGTGGTTCATATCCGGTTGTTTTTGTGGTGGGATGTAGTCCAGATTAAGCGCATTTTTGTACACGATACTAAATCAAATAATATGATAATAAGAGTATTTTACAAAAATGTATCATACTAAATTTGCTTTTATATCGTATTAAATTCACAAAAATTTGCGCTATTATTTTTATTATTCAGGTTTTTTATTTTTGATCTGAGTTATTTTATTATCGGATCACAACCGATACTAAAATACCCTTTTTAATGTTTCAAGCAAAAATATGAACAAATCTAGTTTTTGCCGGTCCGGTGCCTAGAGTGATTTTTCTGACGAGGCAAAAGGGTTCATAATCGACAAGTCCCTAGTTTTGGCCATTACTCAGCCATGCTAGGGCCTTGCCAGAAACTATTTAAAACTCTCTAGTGCCATATCGAAAACTAGAATGTTTTTCTGCGCGGGTAATTAAAACTTCTATTTGCTTCGAATTTGACCTTATATAAGACTCTTTTTTGTAGTTTTATTAATTTTTTTTTCTAGAGAATAGCTTACATTGTTGTTTATTGTTTTGAATTCCCACGTAAAATGACAGGGGAATATCCCGATGGAAAAAGCAACAAATTTCCCATACACAAATTTTTAGCATACCACGATTTATATTTTTGTATACCACGACTACAAGTGAATGAATTCCTTCGTTTTTTTTTCGTAGCAATATTTAACATTATTTGTGCCAAAACATTGGTAGAAGAAAATTATAATAACTGTTGGACTTCTTAGAGAAACAAATTATTTAACTTTGATTCTCAACGCAAAATGTGAAAGAAAAAATATTTTGAAAAAGTTAAATCATCTCTGGTATAAAAAAAATGCATGAATACCTAAGTGGCCAACTATTTAAAAAATATGCGCGTTAAATGCGGATTTCAAATTGGTATAACTTGTTATTGTATCCAGAGTCAATAGCAAGTCATTGGTAAAAATCTGCAATATTAGAGACAATTTAACAAAAATAAGTTTTAAAAATTAGCTCAGTAAACGTGAAAATAATGCCATGCGTTGAACGTGGTAGATTTTTGATTGGTTGCCTATTTTTATGAAGTTGTCCTATTGATAAATCGAAGCTTTTAACTTCTAGGGCCGAGTGCAACATTAGTAAAAATGTCATGAAAGTGCAAAAAACGGTTAAATTTTGTTTGTAGCAATAAGTTTATTTATTATTATTTCCTAAAAAATAATTTCAGCCAATTTTCAACTGTATAGCTGGCTACTAAATTTACAACAAAAAAAAAGCATACTGCACTGTGCTGGCAAATCTAAATACTAGGTACCCAGGCAGATGGATAGGACGTCTGAGACCATAATTTTATGGCCTCAACGTTCACCAGACCTAACACCATATTAATTTTCTTATTAGAAGTGCATTAACTAAATCGAATACAGCAAGCCAAGCAGCTTCTTAAAGGGGATGTGGAATCTTGTGCAGGCAGCTGCATTACAAATATCTTAGCAAAAACTTACATTAATATTAAGACAATCATTTATTCGGGAGAGCATCCGCCATTCTGCACTAGAGTGGTCGAAAGACTTATCAAGTGCTTTACATTTATTATGGCTACATATGATAGATCCAAGTGTCACGTTTTGCACAAAGGTAGACTGTCAGAGGAGTTTGAAAACCAAAGTGGAGTTAGGCAAGGCTGTATACTGTCACCAATACTGTTCCTGTTGGTGATAAGTGACGTACTGCACGCAGCTTTGTCAAATGGAAATGGAGGAATTCAGTGGACTCTGCAATCTCACCTCAAACATCTGGACTACGCGGACGACGTATGCTTACTCTCTCATAGGATCATGGATCTCCATCAAATGACAACAAGGGTGAAGAGAGAAGCAGAAATCGTAGGGCTTAAGATCAACTCGGCAAAAACTAAAAGGATCAGCCTTGGAACTTCCTCATCAATCCAAGTAAATATTTCTGGACAACCGGTAGAGATGGTAGAGGATTTCCAATATCTTGGGAGTATTGTCTCTACGGGTGGCGGAACTGAACTGGACGTAAACAGCCGAATCAGAAAAGCAAAGGCTGCGTTCGGAATGCTGTCCAAAATATGGAGAAACAACTCTTTTAGCTTAAAGACCAAGCTACGACTGTTCCGCTCCAATGTTGAATCCGTTCTGCTTTACGGCTGCAGCACTTGGAAAGTCACTGTCACTGTCACTAGAATGCTGCAAACCTTCGTTAATAGATGTCTACGAAACATCTTGACGATTTTCTGGCCCAACCGTATCTCCAATGCCGAACTTCATGCGAGAACGGGTCAGGAGCCCATAGACTCCATTATACGAAGAAGTGGCAGTGGATTGGCCATACGCTTCGAAAAGGCGATCGGTGCATTGCATCTCAAGCAATGCAGTGGAACCCGCTCACACAGGAGGGAAGACAAGTGGGCCGGCCTAGAAGTAAATGGCGAAGAACGGTCGAACAGGAATCGGCACGACTGGGGAAAAGTTGGAGATAACTGAAATATATTTCAAGAAATCATACACGATGGCGCGTAGGTGTAGTGGAAGCCCTATTGCCCGTAAGGGAAACATCACGGACGTAATAGGTCCGAGGACCTAAGTAAGTAAGTAAGTTACATTTAAATACAAAATATTGATTTGTTTTTTTTTTTTAACTCAGTGGCCAAGGACAATTGAAAATTGACTGAAATTATTTTTTAGGAAGTAAGAACAAATAAACTAATTGCAACCAACAAAATATTTGATGGTCTAGTTAAAGCCCAATTGAAGAGGTATAACTCAAAACAAACTCGAAAATTCAACCGTTTTTTTGCACTTTGTTGACATTTTTAGTAATGTTGCACTTGGCCCTAGAAGTTAAAAGCTTGGATTTATCATAAGGACAACATCATACAAACAGGCAATCAATCAAAAATCTACCTTTTCCACGCATGGCATTATTTTCACGTTTACTGTGCTAATTTTGATAACTTTTGTTTTTGTTAAATTGACTCTAGTATTGCAGATTTTTACCATTAACTTGCTATTGATTCTAGATACAATAACAAGTTATACCATATAGAACTGTTAAATGATTAAAAAAAAATAATGATACGAGTGAGTTAATTTTTTTATTCATTAACTGACTAAAATCTAAAAAAAAATAGTTTTGCTCAGAAAAAAGTTTTTTTTTTGAATTACTCAAAAACTAAAAGTCATTTTTGTATAGCGTTTGGTTCAAAACAGATAAATGCGTTTAATATCAGAAAAAAAAATACTTAATAACGTAAAATTTAGGAAAAAATCAGTTTGAAAAAAATTTTTTTTTCATTTTTTTCTTTAAATTTAGATTTTGAAAATAAATTTTTCAAAAGCTATTTGCTGAAACAATCTGATTTGGCTTTAAAAAAGGTATAGTATACATTGTAAGTGTTGCCGTTGTGTTTAAATAATTTTTTTTCTATCAAACATTTATTTTGTTTTTTGTTAAAGTTAAAAATTAATATTAAAATACAGGTAAGTCTTCCAGTCTGCCTTTGCCTTCTGGCTTTTTTAATTTGATCACTAGATACATACACAAATACACCGACAAATCGCCAGAAGTGCCGGAGTCAGGTAAATTTTCCGATTTTTTTTTACAACTTTAGCGGCTTCCGGAACCCCTTTGTCTTCCACTTAGCCTTCTGGCGCCCTCACGCCCTCTTATTTATATAAATTAAATCAATTATAAATAAGGTGGTGCAACGACTCGTGAAAACCCAGGGCCTAGTGACTAACTACTCGCCACCATTCCTGTGTGCGCGTCTCGACAGGAATGGAAGGGACCTACAATTTTATGCCGAATCCGAACGGCTAGACAAGAAGCACTTTTTCATGACAAGTGATACTCTTGGAGGATTTGTCAATTCCTCGCAAGAGGCAGTAGGTTAGGTTAGGTTAGGTTGAAGTGGCTGCCAGCAAGGGACTGACACACTTAGACCATAAGTTGGTCCGTTGTGATACCACGTGAATCTAGAGAGATTTTCTCCCCGCTCGTTAAAACCAGTTGGAGCTTCTAATGAAGCGTTAGACTACTTATGTCTATGTTTGTCAGATCACTAGGATCATTGAAGAAGAAGTCTCCGAGATGGAGCCTACGTCTTTTAGATAGGGCAGGGCATGTGCAGAGAAGATGAGAAACAGATTCTTCCTCCTCTTCATCCATACAGCTCCTACAAAAATCGTTTGAGAAAACTCCAAGCCGCTTTGAGTGCTTGCCTATAAGACAGTGCCCGGTTATGACACCAATTACGGAGCTGATATGCAATCTGCTCAAAGATATCAAACACTTAGAGCGCCTCACATCTAGCGTAGGCCAGATCTGTTTTGTCGCCAGGCAAGTGGTTACGTTGTTCCACCTAAGGTTTGTTCTCCTTAAAGCATCTTGCTTCAGCAAAAATTTGCATGTAGCTATAGGCATACCGGTGTCTACCTTTTCAGGTAAAATAGGTAGTCTTGTTCCAACTTTGGCGAGTTCATTAGCTTTACAATTACCCGGAACGTCCCTATGGCCCGGCACCCAACAAAGGAGAATATTGAACTGCTGCGCCATCTCTATAAGAGATGATCGACAGTTTAGGGCTATTTTAGAGTTTGTAGAGACACAGTCGAGAGATTTTATGGCAGCTTGGCTGTCTGAGAAGATGCGGATAAGAGGCAGTAGCTCTAAAAAAAATCTTTTTAGTGTATAGGTGGACGAGGCTGGGAAGTGAACTATATATAAATAGCCTTAATAAAATTTAGTGGTACCATTTTGCTCAAAAAGTATTCAACCGATTTTAGTAAATTGTATATGGTTGGAAAGCCATAGTTGCGGAGTTGTGCAGAATATACCTGGGACACCCATTTACACACTGTGGGTCATTTTTTTTTATACTAACGATCACTGTGCATATTTAAAAAAAAAATAAATTCAAGAACTAAAAAATAAAATTGTGATTTAATCTTCAAACAAATTATTTGACTAAGGGCCAATTTGTTCACAGTCGTTTAAAAATTAAATTGTGTCGTTTTAAGTAATATCACGTTTAATATAAAATTGTCATTAAGAACACTTCATTAATTTTTTGATTCATTTACTCGCCTTTAGTTAACTGGCTCGCTTTTAATTGCTGCTTTAAATTTGTATGCTTTTTAAAAATATACTTAGTTTCTCTAGGTTTTTCGCTAGATTGCAATGAAAAATCGTTGAAAAACAGTTTTACCACTTTAATATTGGAGAATTTCAAAAACCAATCGTTGGTCTGATTCGTATTCAGTGCATTGAAAACATTAAGATTTTAGATTGTTTTTGCACCAGACTTACTTTACTTTACTTTTGATGGCGCTCACAGCCCAAGATGGGCTTCGGCCTCAACTAACAAGCCCCTCCAGCCAGCTCTGTCCCTAGCTAGCCGCTTCCAGTTGCGCACACCGAGTGCTTTGATGTCGTCATTCACTTGATTGCGCCACCTGTTACGGGTTCTTCCTCTGCTGCGTACCCCATCGGGGTTGGATTCGAAGACTCGTCGGGCAGGTGCGTTGCTGTTCATACGCTCCACGTGCCCCAGCCATCGCAGCCGCTGTATTTTCAGCTTTTTGACCAGGTCAACGTCGCTGTATAGCCCGTATAGCTCGTCGTTGAATCTTCTCCTCCATACTCCTTCGATACACACTGGACCGAAAATCACACGAAGAATCTTCCTCCCAAAGCACCCTAGCAGATTTTTATCCGAATCTTTCAGTGTCCATGCTTCTGACCCATAAAGCAGGACCGGGATGATTAGGGTTTTGTATAAAGTCTCATTGGTTCTCTGAGAGAGGGCTTTACTACTTGAATGCCTTCTTAGACCGAAGAAACAGCGGTTGGCAAGAGTAATTCTTCGCTTGATCTCTGCACTGATGTCATTCTGCGATGTAATAGTGGAGCCTAGCTAAACAAAGTCCTTGACAACTTCGAAGTTATATCTGTCCATCGTGATTTCGACGATGTTGAGATTCCTCTCTCGATGACAGCATATACTTCGTCTTGTCCTCATTAACCGCCAATCCCATTCTAGCCGCCTCCGATTCAATGCTCGCAAATGCCCCTGCCACAGCTCGCTTCGTTCTGCCGACAATTTCTATGTCATCCGCATACGCAAGCAATTGAACGGACTTTTGATAGATTGTACCGCTGGTGTTGACATGTGCGTTGCGTACAATGGCTTCAAGAACGATGTTGAATAGGTTGCATGATAACGCGTCGCCTTGCCTCAATGCTTTCTCAACATCAAAGGAATCGGTGGTGTTCTTACCAATTTTGACGGAGCAGCGAGATTTCTCCATCGTCATCCTGCACAAGCGGACGAGTTTGGCAGGGATGCCGAGACTCGACATGGCTCTGTATAATTCGTCCCTTTTCACGCTATCATACGCGACTTTAAAATCGATAAAAAGGTGGTGTGTATCGATCTGGAATTCCCGGGATTTTTCTAAAATCAGTCGGAGTGTGAATATTTGATCGACGGTTGACTTGCCTGGCCTAAAACCGCACTGATAGGGGCCGATCAGATCGTTGACAAAAGGTTTTAAGCGGTCACACAGGATGGCCGACAAGATTTTATAAGCGACGTTTAGGAGACTAATTCCTCTGTAGATGGTACATTTCAGAACATCTCCCTTTTTATGGATGGGGCACACTATACCGAGGTTCCATTCATCGGGCATACTTTCCTCCGACCAAATTTTGCAGATGAGCTGGTGTATGCTCTTAGCCAATTCATCTCTCGCTGATTTAAATAGTTCGGCTTGTAAGCCATCCGCACCAGCAGCCTTGTACGACTTAAGTTTGGATATCGCCAGCCGCACTTCGGTTAGGTCGGGTGGAACTCTTGGCCATCATCGTCCAAGTTGAATGGAGCGTTCTGCCTATTAGCGGCATCTTGGCTGTCTTCGCCATTAAGCAGTCTAGAGAAGTGTTCTTTCCAGATCCTCAGCACTGACTGTGTGTCTACTACCATATTCCCACTCTCATCTCGGCAGGCTTCCGTTCTAGCCTTGAATCCTTGGGTGGATCGCTTCACCCTCTGATGAAATTTTCGAACATCTCCCTTACCGCTACAACCTTCAATAGACTCTACCGCCCGCTTCTCGTGCTCTCTCTTTTTCCTCCTGAGAAGTCGGCGTTCCTCTTTTCGTTTTAGCCCGTAGAGCTCCCGGGCCACTCTCTCAGCAGCTCTTGTTCGAGTCTGCAGCATTGCCTGGTAGGCCTCGTCCTTAGCTGCATGCGCTAGCCGGCACTCTTCATCGAACCAGGGGTTTCGTTGTATTCGCCTAGTGAAACCCAGCACATCAGAGGCGGCACTTCTGATGGCTTGTTGACAGTGTTCCCACTGGTCCTCTTCACTTGATGCTGGTGGCGGACCTCCTGAGAGATTGAGAGTTACGTGGTCTGCAAAAGTTCTGGCGGTCTCTTGTGATTTAAGCTTCTCGACATCGAATCTTTTCACAGCATCTGCTCTGCATTGTCGCGTCATGGATATCCGCAGGTAGTGATCCGAGTCAATGTTGGCCCCTCGGAACGTTCGGACGTCCAAGATACTGGAAGCATGTCTCGCGTCTATCGCAACGTGGTCGATTTGGTTGACGGTTAGTTGATCACGCGACCGCCAAGTCTCCTTGTGTATATTGAGGTGTGGGAAGTAGGTGCTTGAGATGATGACATTTCGCCCCGCCGCAAAGTCTGCCAGCCTGTGTCCGTTGCCGGAAATTTCGTCGTGTAGACTGTGTCCTCCGACTATCGAACCAAAGATGCCCTCCTTTCCGAATCTTGCGTTGAAGTCACCAAGAATGATCTTCACGTCGTACTTCGGGCACATATCATACGTTGTCTCCAGGAGATCGTAGAATGCTTCTTTGGTTGAGTCCTCTCTCCTTTCATGGGGGGCGTGAACACAGATCAGCGAAATGTTCTTAAATTTGCCTTTGATGCGGTATGTTTTTGCACCAGAAGGTTTTTCAAATCTTGTTTGCTTTTGTTTCCCACATCGCACTTTATGATTACAAAAAAAAAAAGCAAACAAAATATTGACTTTCAACGATAATTGAGAGTAAATAAAAGGAAACAGTTCGTTAACCCTCTATTATGGCTTAACATCCCCCCTAAAAAGTGGATTTTGTTGTTTGAACTAAGACCAATTTTAAATTAATTAAACAATTAGTTAATAGAGAAAACTTCATTTTAAATCGTTAAAGGAGGATGAATAAAAACAAATATGTATTTACAATCGATAAATTTCTAATTTTTAATAGCGAATTTTAATTTAATGGAAAGCGAATAAATTAGGCCTAAAGAGTCTTTCAATGTGTGTTTTTGGAGGTAGAATTGCGGCCAGTAGGCGATACTAGTTAGTTTTAATAATTTAATTTTATGATTCTGTGATTAAAAAAAATTCGTACGAAAATCTGGCGCCGAATAATGTTCTAGATTCTTAAGAGCTAATTAAGGTCAATCAAAAGATTCGATTTAATTATTTACTTACAATACATATTTTGTATTTGCACTTTACATATCTAAATATGTACATAAAATGCCATTGAACTTTTAATGATATCAATTGACATGTGCTTTTTTTAATTTATTTAAGTTCATAAACAAATAATTCAAAGATAAGAAATAAAGAAACAAAAAAGCCATACCGACTTTCCAATTCCAAACCAATTAAAACATTTGTTCTTACTATTTATAGTAGTTGTTGCTACTCGTCAATTGTCATGATCAACTCACGACCTTGCCTTCTAGCAGACTGCAAAGAGCTACAATTTTCTAACATACTTCATACATAGATAGACATAAGTCTGAAGCTCTGAACTTTGATGCAAATATTTTATATTTTTAATGAAATTATTATCGAGTGTGTAGCATGCTTGTTGTGAGACAGTCTAACAAGAAAAATAAAATTAAATTAAATTTTCTAAAGATAGTTCTAAAGTCTATCTCTGTACACTTACTTTTGTACTCCAGCAGCGCTAAGCACTTGTTCTTAATGAAAAATTGCTTCTCTAACAAAGGAATATACAGTAAAAGACAGTTAGGTATTTTTTTGATATGTTATTTTGTTATTAGTAAAAGAATTATTTAGTTTTTGTTGGTGATTTGATTAATATGCAAAAAAAAAAACAAAAAACAGTTTTTGTTTTCGAGATAGGACTTAAACACTGCTCGTCATAAGGTTAGAAGCAGGCATAGTGAAAAGTTAATCTGAAGTATCTCCTTTTTTGTGCGAAAGAGATCAAAGTTGGTATCAGACAAGAGAGACTGTTAAATGTACCATAGAACAACTTAGTTTGGGCTCGGAGAAAAAAAGTTAACGGCATATAAGAGAATAAATGTTAGCCGAGTCACTTTTTTTAATTAATTTTATCGTTTCATAAGGTTAGAAGCACATACAAAAAATTACGAAAAACTATGTTTAAATGTTTTTTTTTTATTTTCTTAGTCTCATTTGTATGCTTGTAATGAGGGCTGCTGGCAGCTTTCAAACAAAAAATCAAAAATTCGATCTTTAAGAGAGTTATACAGTGATTCCAAATAGTCAAGTGAAATTTCACTCAAGGGCAACTTAATGGCGTGAAGCAGTCATCGTATTGCTTCCCCTCTTTGTATACTTTTCGTCTGAGCCATCCCCTAATATTTAATGTCATCTTCAAGTCCGTCGCATATGGGGTATAGGAAGCAATAGAGCATTTTGGCTTATATTGGTTTCTCTACAATATATTCACATTTAAGGCTTAACTACATAGACCTTATTTTTACAAAAATTGCTAAAGTGACAAAAATAAAATGTTTGCTAAAGAAACCTGCTTCCAAAAAACATACAAAAATTGTTCTAATAGATAAATTCACCCACCATCCACAATTTTTCATTTTTTTTTTCTTTGCAAGCAGGTATATTCAGCATAGATATTTATTTCTCACTTTTGTACTTTTTGCAAAAAGTAGGTCTATGTAGTTAAGCCTTTACAGTATAACAGTTCAAAATTTTTTTTTTTCTAATCAGTGTTACCACTAGGACTCAATTGAGTCAAAAGGGACTCATTTCTTTAAACTTGGCTCAGAGACTCATCTTTTTTAGATTTGACTCATTTTTTTAAAAATACAAATAAACACTTTATATAATGGGTTAGGCAGACGAGTTCAAAAATCATAATCTCCAAACCAAAATCCCCAAATTAAAATCCCCAAAACCGAAATCTCCAAATTTAAAATCTACAAAAATCTCCAAAAATCAAAATCTCCAGGCACCAGAATCCCCATATATTGTCAGTCGGTCTGTTAACAAAGTTTTTTGTACTAAACAGTACTTCGGGTGGCCCTCTCGCGGGTTCAACGATTTTTACTCCGGGTCCTTTGTCCCGCTCACGCGACTCCGTCGCTCCGCTTAGGGTATGCTCAATCGTATGGCAGGCGCCTATGTTGTTAGTCGGTCTGTTATCATAGTTTGTGGTACTTCTTTCAAATTTTATTGTTGGGAATTTTTTTTTTTTGGGATTTTGGTTTTGAGAATTTAGAATATAATCATTTTGGGCTTAGAGAATTTAATTTTGGAAAATTTTCAAAACATGGAGATTTTAGGATTCAAGCACTTTTATTTCATTTTATTAAAAAAAAGATTGTTTGTAAAATTATTTAGTTTTGCAATATTTATGAATTAAATATTTTTTTTTATGATTTCAAAGTATTTTATTTATTATTAAAAAATAAAATAAATGCCTTATCATACACTTTAAACAAATTTTTTATCGGGACTTATTTATTTTCAAAATGACGCATTTTGTCAGCCTCAGGGACTCATTACAAATTAAACCTGCGGTAACACTGTTCCTAATTATATTGTCAGACAAAATTAGAGTTAGAGTAATGTTTTTTTTGTTCCTACCTATAAAGGGTGTCCGGTTATTCGTGTGCCATACTTTGGGATGTGATTCCTGGTCATATTCTAAGAAAAATATTGTTCTACAGTAAAGTCCGATTTTAAACTTTGACATCAATTTTTGACGATTTAAAAAAAGGCTAATTTTGGTGTACCCTGACCCATGTTAAGGTCAATTTCTCTGTCAGTACTAATATCATGGACCTCATTTTGGACGTTTTTTTAGAAGAAATACTAGCCTTTAAAACGTTTAAATTGAGCTGACATGTTTTTTAGGGTTGCCAGATATTCAATTTTAAATAGTGTTCAATTTTTCTTGCCCAATCAAAATTTTAACTTTGAGGTCAATTTTTTTCAAAAAATGAGTAATAGGATTTTCTTATTTTTACCTGATGAACAAAACAATTATAACAAAAAAACTCGTTGATAAATGCACCTAAAAACACATACATTTTATGTGACTTGGGAATATCTAAAACATGTAAAATTAAAAAAAAAAAAAATATTTTTTCCCCTTAGGTGTAAAGGGTTTGAATAAAACAATAATTTGTGTAGTTTTAAGTAATTTTTTATTTTATGTACACACAAAAACAGTAATAATAAGTGCTCAAAGTGCCCTCCTGCTTTTTGAATGCATGTTCGAGCCCGTTTTTGTATTTAATTTTGAAGGTTTATTCTCGATAACTCTTGCCTTACTTTAAGTGATCATTCGGAAACACGTTGTTCTAATTCAGTTAAAGTTGTTATTTCAGATGAGTAAACGATTTCTTTCATTCGTGCCCATACAAAAAATTCCAGTACAGTGAGATCGGGAGATCTTACAGGCCAGTGTATTGGTCCATTTCTGCCTATCCATCTATCACCGTATTATTCATCCAGCCAATCCTTAACTTCTCGACTGTAGTGGGGCGGAGCACTATCTTGTTCGAAAAATGATGAAGCTAGTTGAAACAGTGGAACATCCTCCAATAGTAGAATTAAGTCGAAGTGGTAATTTGAAAGGCCCGATTAATTTATTTCCAATTACACCTGCCCACATATTGAAACTGAATCTGTGCTAAAATGATCTTTGCGGTCTTGAATATGGATTGCATGAATGGAGATTATGGAAATTCATAATACCATCTCTTGTGAATTGAGATTCGTCTGTCCAAAGAATTCTGTTTTTTAACTAGTTGTCATCCAAGCTTCTCTCTACAAACCAGTTACAAAATTCGAGTCTCTTTTCAAAAAGCGCTCCTATCCAACTGTAATCGTTACTTAACTTGATAATCTGATGAATGAACTTGTTTTTCTATTCTTTTATACTACTTATTTAGTTAATTTATCCGTTAAACATTTATACCCCAAATTTAACTCTCCCTGAGGTTTCGACAGCAAGTCAAGTAGGCATAAAAACACTTTTAACCCTTTTCATGAGTGCACAGTCTTAAAAGTAAACCAAAACCTATCAATTCTTGGAAAACCACTTCAATTGCCAAGTACTGCAGTAAAAATAGGTAAAAAAAACTCAAAATTCTATTTTTTACCTGTTTTAGATGTTCCCAAGTATAATAAAATATATGGGTTTTTGGATGCACTTATTAATGAGTTTTTTTTATTATTGTTTTGTTCATCAGGTAAAAATAAGAAAACCCTATGTTAATTACGCATTTTTTGAAAAAAATTGACCTCAAAGTCAAAATTTTGCTCGGGCAAGAAAAATTGAACACCATTTAACACCATCTGGCAACCCTAAAAACGTATCAATTTAATAGTTATTTTAAAGGCTAGTATTTCTTCTAAAAAAAATTTCCAAAATGAGGTCCATACTATTAGTACTGACAGAGAAATCGACCTTAACATGGGTCAGGGTACACCAAAGCTAACATTTTTTTAAATCGTCAAAAAGTGATGTCAAAGTTCAAAATTGGACTTTACTGTAAAACAATATTTTTGTTAGAATATGACCAAGAATCACATCCCAAAGTGTGGCACACGAATTACCGGACACCTTGTATAATGCATATTCTCATACAAGAATAAGCATGATTCGTACATTATGAACTTGATTCTATAACATCTATAATTATTTTGCATAAAATTTAACCTGTAGACCTATAGAAAAAAGACACAAAAAAAAAATCAAAAGATAAAACCGTATTAGTTTAAATTAATACAACAACAAAAATTGGCGTATGGAAATAAAGACAGTCAACAAAATAGCAGTATTCTTAAAAATTAGGGAAATGAATAAAATTTTAATACAAGTTATAAGAAACTTTGTTACTATTTGGTGGAAGACCCTTATTTCTTATTACACATAGTCGCTTCATAGAATACACCAAAACCAGAGTTTTCTCCACCAGGACATTTTTCCATTCTGGTCCTAAGCTGACTATTATTTTTTTGGGTTTTGAACCTGCAACTACTATTTTTTAACATCTGCCCAAAAATTTCTTTAATGGATTGAGTTCATGTGATTGGGATAATCCATAACAAAAATATTATTGACCCGAAATTACCCTTAAGGATTTTTGCTGGTGTGCTTCGTTTATTGGCTTGTTAAATGACCTATCAGATTTGTATTTCCTTGTCGGCGAAAGGCAGTATGGTGAATGTCAACATATATTTGCCGTTAAATCACACCATTTATTCGGTATATGAGCCACCATCTCTTATATTCAGCATTTGGTTTCAGTCACACATATTCACAGGAACCATAGCTGTCATACAGGACGATTTTAATTTGTTCCGTCCATAAGATATACCGCTTATTGTGAAGTGGGGATTATTTATTTTCAATATTCTTTCAAAAGCTTCCATACTTGTGCTTAAATTTAACTGATTTTATATCTCAGTAGCCGGCAAGTACGGTGAGCAGGGCATCTCACAATCAACAATATTTCGTATTTGAAATCAATTTTGCAGAAATTTAAAGAATGAATAAGTCTTTCCGTAGTAGCCCGTAGCGTAATGGTTAGTGCGATGGACTCATTGATATATATGATTTTTGTGTTAGTTCGTAGGCCGAAAGGCATTATTATTAAGTTATTATTTAGCTTAGAGCGCCCGCTTAACGCCAGTAAGTTAGTTGTAAGATATTGATAAGTAGTCTAGTTTTACATGAATTTTTGTCTAGCATTAAGATAGTTATAAGTAAAGCCTAGTACTCACCTCTTTGTGAAATGAAAAATAAATTCGGCTCAAATTCACGTGAACATAATAATTGATTCTACACGTGAATTTTCAGTCCTTAGTTTTCTTATATTTGATACTCAAAAAAAATATTGATTTTTATGACTGTCAAATTGAAAGAATTTTTAATAAAAAAAATAACGAAAACTGAATTAATTCCAAAGTTTGTTGATTTTGGACTGTCGGTATAGCACTAGCCATTCAAAAATAAGTTATTGTCAGATCAAAAATAAATCCCTTCGGCTTTTTATTATTTATTTTAAATCTTATTATCATCAAAATAAATTAATAGATAAATGTCACACTTTTCCACACTTTCATTTGTTTTTCCTAGTGGTCATACATTGGGAAATGAAAATTATGAAATGAAATTGATTTTAAACCGGTTCACATTTCATTTTCAAAATTGGGTACTCACCTCTCGTTTTGAATTCCGTCGCAGTGAAATAAGTGTAACTTTTATATAGAAATTTCATTTACACTCGAGCTGAGTACTAGGCTTAAAATGAAAAATAAAAATTAATTTAAAAAAAAGTGCGATGGACTGTCACGCTGGAGGTCTGGGTTCACTTCCCAGCCTCGTCCACTTAAAAACTAAAAAGTTTTTTTTTCAGGGCTGCTGCCTCTTGCGAGGAATTCACAATTTCTTTTAGAGTATGAATTGTCATGAATAAGTGCTTCTCGTCCAGCCGTTCGGATTCGGCATAAAATTGTAGGTACCTTCCATTCCTGTCGACACGCGCGCATAGGAATAGTTGCGAGTTGTTAGTCACTAGGCCCTAGTTCTTCACGAGCCGTTGCGTCACCCAATTTCTTTAATTTATTTATTATAAGTCTTTCCTTCAGATAGGAATTGGTGAATGATTCGCCGAAATACTTGAAATAAATTTGAAATATTTATACTTTAAATATTCACATGATCAACAAATAATACACAATTATCCTAAACTAGGGAACACTGCTTTTGTTTTGACTGCAAGGAAACTTACTTAAAGAGCTTTAAAATGACATTTGAAAATAATCTGGAAAAGTTCGAC
This sequence comes from Melangyna quadrimaculata, assembly GCA_949320155.1. Classification (NCBI taxonomy): domain Eukaryota; kingdom Metazoa; phylum Arthropoda; class Insecta; order Diptera; family Syrphidae; genus Melangyna; species Melangyna quadrimaculata. Next base: position 200,218,452 of record OX439483.1, on the reverse strand, counting down.
AAAATGTTCGAATACCAAAAAATTAGTTGAAGAATGTAATTACATAATTGCTCATATCTAAGCTAGTACTATAATTTGGGGAGATTACACTGGTATTATTACGAACGCAACTATACCTACAGATTGAAGTATTTTTTCCGAAGTGTAATCAATGTTGAGTTTTTTTTTTTTTTTTTATTTAAACTCTTTTGTACAAACTCCAATAAATTGCCCTATCCGGTTTCTTCTCTACTATCGTGTAGTAAATTGCTTTTTTTTCAAAACTCAAACAATTTTTATAAGCTGTTTTATTAAGAATAAAACAAAACTGACCTATTCTCATTTATAAAGAAAGTCATCAAAAAAAAAATGGTTGAAGATTCTTTGAGATAGTATTTTTTTATTATTATTATTATTTTGATTATTATAGCTTCTTTGCACTCATAGATTTTTGTTTTCATTTATCATAATTTGTATTTTATCAAAAAAAAAAGAATGTTTATTTTAAATTCATAAATTTAGGAATATCAAAATTTCTTCTTTTGCTAGAGGTAAAATAGAAACAAAAACCGGCAATATTCGTACGCTCATGAAACTTTGTGGGAACGGAAGATTTACTATACGGATAAAGAATCAAAAGAGTCCATACAAATATTAACGTTCTAACGGTAAAACACCCTGGGGGTTGGGGGTAAAAGGGGAAGTGATAGTTTATGATACCAACAAATCTATTGTGGTAAAATCTCTTAACATATTGAAACATGTTTAAACGGTAGATTTAATTTATAATCTAATGATATTAGAACTGATTTAACTTAACATGCACTTTTTTTTATAGCCCAAATAGTTTGTACATATAACGTGGCAGCGTCTTGCTGGAGGAAGTAAACTTGCAAAATGACTTCGACGCCCAATCCATACACATGGCATATGTACCTCTGCACATATAGATTTTTTTGAATTTAAGGAAGAAGTGCACTTTTTTGATGCTTCAAATGCACTTTTTCCAAATGCCCAAAATAATTGGTTAACAAAACTATAAAAAAAAATGTTCATAGTTTGTGTCGTTGCGCAGAAACGCCAGCAAAAACCTATTTTGTACAGCGTCTAGCGAGGGTTTGACAGCCATAACTAAACGTACGTTCACATGTGTGTCATAACACATAAACCGTATACATAAATGAATTTATAACCAGAAAGTATTGGGAATATGTACATATATGGATGTTAAAAGTCATTTGACTATAGAACAGTTGATGCAATTATGTAGGTAAAGCTGCCACTACTCACTACGTACTGGAAGACGTTAGTATTTGGTAAGGACTAAATGCAACAACATAATCACATTTGGTATCCTTTAACACCGAATTTCTGCTGCACAACAAGCACATTCGTCTTGAGAAAACTGCAAATACATCAGATGTTCGAATGTCATATCCATGTCAATCAATTTTGTCCCTCTGCTTCCAACTTTGAAGCGGTCGTGCGAAATAAAATTGAAAATTTCAATAAATAATAAATTTATACATATCAAAATCATATTTCAAATGCAAAAACAGTGTCAAAATCACAATTGGCGAGTTCAGGAGAGAGATATATCGGAGATTTTGATACGGCTAAAACTAATAGTCTAAGAGCCGACAGCAAATTGAAAATAAAATTCTGGCAGTTTTATTTGCAGCCTTTGGCGAGGGTGGGAGTTTGAAAATAGCGATTTCCAATTTTTTTGTCAGTGGTATTACCACTTCAATAAATTTAAAAAATATATTTCGTGATGATTTGTCATTTTCTTTAAGTCCAAACGTAATAATCTTGGCAATTTTAAGCGAAGCTAAATCAATTTTTTTTTTTTGAGACTTTGATTTGGTGCTTTATAATTCTCCAAAAAAAAGACGAAAAGGTCCTCTTTAAAAGCTTATATCTTGAGTTCTATTGGTCGGATTGCCAAGAATATGACTGAACGTAATGAAAATGACAGAGCATAATGGCATGTTTTTTTAAATTTATTAATACCTCTGAAAAACAAAATTGTAAAATCGCTTTTTTCAAACCCCCACACCCGCTCTTGGTGGGCTATTAGTCTATGAGCAAGCGAATTCAAAAAATGATTTCCTCAGTAATTGTTTCCTCCCCGAAATCTCCCTTTCCTGAATTCGCCTAATTGGACCAGTTAAGACGTACTATTTTCATAATACTGGGGGGTCATTCCGTAATTTTCAAAACAATAATCGTCAAAACGATGATCGTCGACGAGATCGTGCATAATTTGCTTCACGTATCTCTTCCGCTATCGTGTCGTCCATCGTTTGCAGTTTGAGAGCATTTGGTACTCTTAAACTGTAGTTGAATTGTCAAACTGACTGTCATAATGTGATTAAAAAAAAATGTATTTGTGTTGTTTTGTATATAAGTAAAATAGTTGCATCAAAATATAAGTTTTTTTTTGTAGTAAAATACTTACAAATTAATGTAAATGCAAATACCTCAACGTATACATACATACATATATAGGGCAGTCGCACAATCACGAATTGCAATTTCAACTCATTTTTTTGGACAACATCCCAGCAGAGAAAAGTGGTTTGATTTGTTCCTCAATTTTCGTCGAATTCGTATTTGTATTTTCTTCCAGTTTACGTTCTCAGTTTCACTATCTAAATAAGAAAATTGCTAAGCCGAAATATTGTATGTACAGTTAACAAAAAAAATATGTATAATTACAGTGGGTTCTCAATCATTCAACTTCAGTCACCTACAATCTTCAAAATTGATGCAAGACGATACCTATTTAGCTATCGTCCAAACGCTATCATTTTGACGATATCGTTTTGACGATTATCGACTTACGTGAAGCAAATTAAGGAAACGCTATCGCTCGAACGATATCGTCTAACGATAATCGAGTTACGGAATGACCCCCTGCATTGTGAAAATAGATCCGGTACTAATGATGTGAAGAAAAAATTAAGTTTCTATTAGGACCGACTTCTAGAGCTAGTACCTTTTCTAGTTAGACTGTGCTTAGTACTTTTGTGAAGAAATTTGCCGTCATAGAGCTCTAAATTTTGTAGATATAGATTTTGTATCTGTGGAATAAGAAATACCGTCAAGTTCGGCTCTAATGGCATAGCTAATTAAAACTAATGCCGGATTTACACGAATGGCAAAGTTGCCAATATTTCTGCCAAAAAAATGGTAAAATAATGGCAGAAATAACTTTTTATGACATGAATTTACATGAGTTTGAATTTTCAAAAATGGCATAATTTGGAAAATGGCGTCAGTAAAGTGTTTACACATAGCCATATTATTGGCAGCATTTTAATGCCAAATTCTCTCTGCCATTTTTTTTTTGGCAAAAATATTGTCAGTATTTAGAGCGCTTACATGATGAAAAGAAAAATGGCTATAATTTTACAGATATAATGGCATTTTGCATTCGTGTAAATGTAGCATAAACTTAAATTACGCAGGCTGGCTGACCTCATAATGGGTCAGCCAGGCAATGGCAATGCCACTGACTTTATTTCATTATTATGTTAAAAAAAATGCAATCAAACAAAATTGTAAACAAAATTGTGATATAATAAATGAATCTAATCTAATCTCTAGTGCAGGGTGATTCGATTTTAAATAAGATGGTCATAAAATCTAGGGAGCAAGAGCTTTCGTGTTAAACTTTTACTGAGTTGCTAACTACTCTCTCAAAATAATCACGGCTATTCTTCCCATTTACCTAAGAAGAGTATTAACACAAAAAAATCACTTAAAACCGAGAAAAATTTTTGAATTTTGCCTCCCGTCTAAACAGTGCAAAATAGAAATAGAATAGAATATGTATGGATATGTAAGCTGGTTGATTATAGATGAAAAGTGAGTTATGATGAAAATTAACTTGGCAATTCAATCGTTTGTAAAATTTTAATTTCCATGCATCGATTTGTTTCTAATGTGCGTAAAGGAATTTGTCTGCAACATACGTAAACGTGTTATTGGAGGTAAAGGGTTTTCAACAGGGACGCTACAAAAGTAGAGCAACAGGGACAGCAAACGACGCTATATTTCTTGCCGCTATTTTGACATTTCTCTTCAGTAAGATATGCTATTTCATGATGGAAAGATATAGGAGCCAACAACGAGTCGTAATTATTAAAATTTACTACCGAAATTCGGAGTCAGTGGCCTCAAAGTTAAGAGCGCTACGTCCAATTTATGGTTGTCATAATCATCCTAGCTGATCAACAATTGAGCGTTTAGTGGACAAATTTGAATCCACAGGCACAGTACAAAATGTTCCCGTGCCAGTGAGAATATTGCTGCCGCTGAGGCTTCAGTTGCAGAAAGCCCAAATGTGTCTCTCACACGTCGTTCTCAAGCGTTGGGCATCTCTGTGACGTCTTTGTGGCGAATTTTGCGAAAAGATCTTGGCCTACATCCTTACAAGATTAAATTGACGCAAGAGCTGAAGCCGCTTGACCACCAGAAGCGTCGTATGTTCGTAAATTGGGCTGAGCAACAACTTGAAAATGATTCGGATTTTCATCGAAAAATCATCTTCAGCGATGAGGCTCATTTCTGGCTGAATGGCTTCGTCAATAAACAAAATATGCGGTATTGGTCAGGTAGCAATCCACACGTACTCCATGAGTCATCATTGCATCCCGAAAAAATTACGGTTTGGTGTGGTTTATGGCCGGCGGCGTCATTGGACCGTACTTCTTCCGTGATGATCAAGACCGGCACGTTACTGTGAATGGGGATCGCTACCGGTCAATGATAACCGACGATTTTTGGCCCCAATTGGATGATATGGACTTGGAGGGACATGTGGTTCCAAGAGGACGGAGCCACACAGCGAATGTCACAATCAATTTATTCGAAACCAAGTTTGGAAAACGTGTTATCTCACGAAATGGTCCAATCGCTTGGCCGCCTCGGTCGTGCGATTTGACGCCGTTAGACTATTTCCTGTGGGGCTACGTCAAGTCTATGGTCTATGCCAACAAGCCAGCGACGATTGATGAACTTCGTACGAATATCGAACGTGAAAATGCCGCAGTATCGGCCGATTTATGCTTGAAAACCGTCGAAAATTGGGTTCAGCGTCTGGACTTCTGCAAGCGTGCCTGTGGTGGCCATGCAAAAGAAATCGGGTTTAATACATAATAGCATCGAACGTACTTTCACAGAAATAAAGAATTTCATTGATATCCAAAACCCTTTTTATTTTATTTAAAAAAACTTTTGTAGCGCTCCCGATATAACAATTAATAGATGGTTTTGAAACAAAAACTTTATACATAAGATAAATTGTGTTATAGCATGTTTAATTTGAATTTTCAGCTGAAATTTTGTTTACAATACAAACATTTGGGTAGGTAGGTAAAGGTGAATGGGGACTGTTTACTGTTTGGCACCAATCACTAATTGAAAAGATAACCGTCGGTTGTTGAAGTGTTCAAAGTATATTACAATGTAGTTCATTTGTGCAATTTGTCTAGAAGACCATATTGGAAAATATTGAAATCACTGTTTACTCCAACTTAAAAATATATTCTCAAAAAAAATTATTTGAATGTTCTAACTTACTATTTAAAAGAAAATATCTGGGTTTTACCGTATGGTATGAGTCAAGACAAAATAATACAAAAAAATAGGTACAAAATTAAATATACATCGTGCGCACCCGATGTCTTAAAAGTTTCAAATGGAATAATAGCCAGCTCGTGTTGCCAATGAAAATAATGGACTACACAACATAATAGAACATTGAGTACTGAGATCTAAAGAAGAAAAAAAAAACATCAGCTATATATAATCAGAACCACCTTTACCTTTAATCACATGCACTTTAATTATGACACACACTAACAACAATAACGCCGACAGCCAAGACGCCAGCTTCTGAATCTAAATCACACGAACGAGAGCTATCATATCATAACTTATCAAATATCGGCCAATTAATAATTTATTGTAATTCATTAGCCCAATCTATCATCTCTGGAGCAATTGAATGAATCTATTCTTGGATTCTTGTAACCTATACTGCGCGTACAACGAATTTACATGAAATAATTGAGTATCATCGGAGAAGCAAATAAAATAACAAATCAAAATAACTATTGCTATCGGGGGTCTGTTCCTACTTTTGCGCAATCTATGTTCTGTTTTCCTTTCCTGCAAGCCCCTCTATGACAATCCCATGAAAACAAACCACGATTCACGAAGCCCGAAAGTGCCACCCACCAACTAACAAACAACCCAAAATAAATGAAAAAAAAAACAAAAACAAACACACTGCGCACACAGTATACACTTTGTTCGCATGCTATTTATTGCATTAATTAGCAATTACGATCCTATTTTTATTTATTAAAAAAAAAAGCAATAAAATATAATCATAAAAGATGAATTGAAATTCATTAAACAATAAATAAGTTACTGGGAAAACAGATATTAATAATGCTTTCTTACCTTCTTCATTTTTGGTCTGTTATGCTAACATGGAAGTGCACGGAAACACTTTTCGTTTAACACTTTATTCTCATAGCTTTTATTCTTTTTCTCGGGCTCGATTATAATTAAATAAATAAAATTATAGGGAGTAAATAACACTTTAAAACTTAATAAGAATAACAGAAAAAAAAACTTATAAGAGTAAGAACAAAAAATTAACGAAAAACCAAAAAATGTATGAGCCGAATGCGAGAAGATCAACAAGTGAAAAAAATATTTTTCGTGATAAATGTCAAGTTCTGTCAAATCGTGCTGTCAAGATTGGAGGAGTGTGTTGGTAGAGTTTATTTGTTGCTGTTCAAATGGTTTAGTAGTTTCTAATAAGAAATGTTTTTTTTTGTCATGTAGTTGTTGGATCTAATTTTGTGGGTAGTGTTTGTTGTTTGGAGATACTCTGGCGAATGAGTGCTATTTTTATTTTGTGTATGACAGTGTTCACATTAGTGGGGTTTAGATGGACACTGTTGTACAAAGTGATGTTGTACAACTTGATGTGAAAAATAACTGTAAATGCAATTTTGCGTTTAAATGTAAAATGATGTTGTACAACATCACTTTGGTTGCAATCATTGAAGTAGAACGTACGGCCGGCGCGGAAAATATTAAAATTAATAGCAGTGTTTTTCTGGAGGTTCAGATGGTATTTGACGAAAAACACAACATCTGAACTAAGGATTTTACATGTAAAATACAAAATCAACTAAAGTTCATATGAACTTATGTCGAATTCCTTACAGCCATTTGAAGTCGATTTCATTTAAAATTTTTTCTTGGTAGAAGGAATTTAAAAAAAAATTCGACTTTTTTTTGTGAGTGTGTGAGTGCAATTTGACAGGAATTTTGTTGCCGCACAAAAACAAAGAAGTGGTGCGGGCTAAACAAATATTAAAGTGTATTTTATTTTTCGCGTTGTTTTGATAATTTAAAACCAAATATATTTCGTCTGAAAATTGAAAAAGAACAAAAACAATTGTGCGCGTAATCAAGTACAAAAATTACAATCCAAAATCCATCCAGACACAGCAGCGAAGATCTATATTCTGAATATTTCACTAGGGGACGAAGATAAATAAATTAGCAACGTGTTTTTCTCGCGAATTGTATGTTATTTAAATGGGATTTTTGTTTCTTGAAGATATATGCACAATTATCTTTACTTTTTTTGATCATTCACTGAAATATTAAATAATTTGAAACACGTTTAACATTTGTTTTCATTTTTAACATCGTCACAAAATTGTAATGAGAACATTTAATTTCATTCTGATGCATGAGAAATGTCAAATCTTGATAGTGTGTGTGCGATTTGATGTGATATCTAGCTAAAAACGCAAGATTTGTTTGACAGCATTAAAATCGATTTTGTTTAGAAAAAATTCGATTTGTTCAGAAAAACTCGAATTTTTTTGGTTGTAAGGAATTCGACATTAGCTAAGTCCAGATAATTATCGGTTCTAAACTTAAGTTCAGATAGAGAAAGTACTGCCAGCTCAAATTACTATTTTGTTATCGATAGTTATTGGTTTGAAAACGTCAAAAAATCTGAGCCAACGAATGAAAATATTTTGTATAAACAAAAAAAATGAACGGCCTTCGTTATTTTAATCAATTTTATTTGCTGATTTCTGATTTAAAATTGAGTTTTTTCACACTTTTTAGTTTCATAAACGATCGGAATAATTTTCTATTACTTCCTTTACATGGAGAATTGAATCAGACTTGAAGTCAGATTCAATTTCATATAAACCTGGATCGGATTCAAACAGGATTTCTCGATCCGATTCCACTTTGAGAGCTGAATCGAATCGAAAAATACAAGTAGACCTGGATTGAAAAATTAAAGAATCGAGTTTTAAGTGTGTGTATTTCAATTTGGTTTGTTTTGTTTTGTTGTTTTTTTTTTTTCTCTCGTAGTCATAAACTTATTTCCGCACGCACACAGTAAAGTAATGTGTCACTTCAAGTTTACTTTGATTCTGTTTGAATTCGATTCAGGGAGGTCGTATACCTAGATCGAAATATCAATCCCATTCGATTCGATCGTTGAATCCTGTCATGTAAACGGAGTATATGCGAGATGTATTTTGTTTTTATTTTGCATACTTGTCGAAAAGCTTAAAGGTAAGTGATGGCGAATTCTGAATTTCGCCATAGAACTGGTCATTCTTGCTTCGATGACTTTACTAAAGTTCGGATGTCGTTTTTTCGACAACTTTATCTGAACCTGCATTATAACACGACTAACAAACTTTTGAATAAAAACTCAATTTTAAATCAAAAATCAGAAAAAAATTAATTTACAAAGCAATGATGGTCCATTATTTTTATTTATAAAAAATATTTTCATTCGTTGGCTCAGATATTTTGACGTTTTCATACAAACTATCGATGGCAAAATAGTAATTTGAGCTGGCAGTACTTTTTCTATCTGACCGTTAAGAACCGATAACTATCTGGACTTAGGTAAGTTCATATGGACTTCAGTTGTTTTTTGTATTTTAAGGTTAGACCGCACACAACTGCAGCGGAACTACACTTCACGACGCGGCAAAACATTATTTGTATGAAACTGTATGAGCTATATCGCACTAAGCGGCAACTGAACTTCATTAAATTTCATACAAATTATTTTGAATCGCAGTTCCGCTGCAGTGAAGTTCCGCCTAGTGCGGTCTAACCTTTACATGTAAATTCCTTAGTTCAGAGATGTTGTTTTTATCGTCAAATTCTATCTGAACCTGCAAAAAAAACACGCCTAATATTAGCCTTGATGATGATAAAAGAAATATTGGATGGTGAAGAGGAGGAAAACAAAATAGCAGAGAAGAAAAAACGTATATGGGTTACGAAATGGGTAAAAAAAAATAGGCCGAAATACTCACTCAGTTTATGTGGGAAGTTTATGGTTGGAAGACCACAAGTTTGGGCAATAAACTTCTTCCGCTCCGGCAACAGATTTTCCACTTCGTATCACTTTTTGTAAGTGCCGCCAGTAACGCGATAATATAGCATTTATTTTTTTTTTCAAACCCTCTCTTTATATTTGTCTACACTTCGTATGCTTTACATTTTATAACTCTATTTTTATAAATCACGTTTCTGATAGAGACCTATATATAAACAGAAAAAAAGTGCCTCCAGAACGGACTATTTGTTATGCTAGCCATTTTTTCGCTTTATTTGGTCTACTGATGCCTTCGTGTTCACAAGATGAGAATTTTCCAGAAATGAAAAATAATACCAAGTTGTAACAACATCTGTTTACATAGGTTGTATATGCTTTGAAAAGTCAGCAAGTTTTTAAAATATTTTGAAAATCATACAACATGCTTTGTCAAGCGGTTGTTTTTGCGTTTATATTATACAATTTCGATACATTTAAGGCTCTCCCAAACCAATGCGAAACATTCGTTGCAGCGAAGAAACATTCGTCAGTCAAAATTATTTCATATATTTCTCCACCGCGTTGGTGTGGGCACTCTCATATATCACCATGTAAATAAATTTTGACATGCGAATGTTTTTTCGCCGCAACGAATGTTCCGCATTGGTTTGGGAGAGCCTTTAAGCGATTTTGTACATCATGTTGTTTGTGTCTGAACAAAAAAATCATAGAAAGTCGTAAAAGTCGCCTTTCACACAGGGAAACCAGTTGCTTTTTTTGAGGTTTTCCTTTAAGGCTCTCCCAAACCAATGCGAAACATTCGTTGCGTCGAAAAAACATTCGTCACTCAAAATTAAGGCTCTCCCAAACCAATGCGGAACATTCGTTGCGGCGAAAAAACATTCGCATGTCAAAATTTATTTACATGGTGATATATGAGAGTGCCCACACCAACGCGGCGGAGAAACATATGAAATAATTTTGAGTGACGAATGTTTTTTCGCCGCAACGAATGTTTCGCATTGGTTTGGGAGAGCCTTTATTTCATATGTTTTTCCGCCGCGTTGGTGTGGGCACTCTCATATATCACCATGTAAATAAATTTTGACATGCGAATGTTTATTCGCCGCAACGAATGTTCCGCATTGGTTTGGGAGAGCCTTTAATTGCCTTGTACCTTTTACACAAGGAAACAAAATTGCCGGAGATTTTAGCTTTTTCCATATAAAGTCTATTGGCTGAACGCACATTACGGACAGTGTGAGAAGGAATGTGATAAAAATCTCCTCAAACGTTGACCGGAGAGATTTTTTTCATTCCCCTTCTTGCCCTTCTCGCAAACAAACTCCCAGTTGCCGGCAACTCAGTTTCCTTGTGTAAAAGCAGTCTAAGAGTCAGTCCAATGTGAACACCGTCTATAGGGAAGGTATATGGTTTTTACCCTAGATTCTGTTAAATAGGAACTAGCAACAAAAGAATGTACGATGGTCGGAATGGCTTCCTACAATTTAGTTCAGTTGTTTCTATTAAAGTCAGGATGTCGGTAGCGTAGTTTGAAAAGCCCATCCGCATTCCACATAACTTTTGACATTTAAAATCCGCACCAAATTCGATGCGAATCAAGTCAACTCCCCAGGAAAAAAAAAATAATCTTCTAATTCATAATCGACATGATTTTTGACATTTAAAAATTGTATGATGATAGAGATGTGACAATTTATAAGTTTTTCACTATACAAATATTACGTACAATTACAACGGGCTAGTAACCAAATTCTTTTATTTCCGAGTCATCCTCTCAAGCCGACGGGGCTGCAAAAGTAGTAAAATTCCTGTAAAATCAATCAAAGTGCCTGTGAGACAATTTTGTTTACAGCTTCAGTGTAAGGGCGTTGAAAATCCACATTCTACTTGCATTCCACAATTTTTCACTCCGAGTCCATGAAATGGAATATAGAAATTCCTGCTACCGCTTTAACATTATCCATTAGACATGTACCATCAACTGAGCGCTCTGAGCGCTCAAGGATTTTTTAAGTTAGACAAAAAATCTCAACTGAGCCCTGAGATTTTTTGCGGAGATTTCGGATTCAAAAATTTCTTGGATACATTACTCAATTTTTTTTTTCTCAGTGGAAACAACTGTTTGTTTGACAACCAAGTTATAATTTCTTGAGGGTGTGCAAATAAGAAAGTGGTAAATAAAAACAATATTAAGACGAGATGTTGATGAAAACTCAAACTAATTGAATTAGCTAAAGTGCCGTGCAGAGAATGTTGTTTTGAAGTTCCGTGTACCTACATTTCTCTCTGCCTAACTAAATAAAAGGAAACTGTGCGAAGTTTTCAACTGATTAACATTTTGCCGGAGAATGGATGCATGCTCGCTCTCGGCACGGAAGGATACCAGTTCAAATCCAGGTAAGTAAAACTTGACATTTTTTTCAATAAAAAAAAAAATAATATATAAAGAATTTAGGAAAAACCGGCAGTCACTGTCCGATAAACGACGAAGCTAAGAAGGAGATATCGCTCATTAAAAAGAACAACGTCATAACTCAGAAAACATCAATTTTGACCCAATGATACAGTTTAAACTAATTTTCTTTAAACTATTTTTAGCAAAACGTCAATTCTAGAAATGAAAAATTAAAGGCCATAGAGCATCATTTGTCGTTATATACACTGTCACTTTTTAATATGTTTTTGTGAAAATACTGTATTTTTTCATTTAAGCAGGGATATCAGTTTAAGCAGACAACGTGAAAACAGTCCAATAAATATCTTAAAAGTGTCATTTTTTGCGATAAAACTTTAATAAATAGTTCTACCAAGAAAAAATTAAAAAGGAGATACAAATGAAGATGATTATGAAAAACAGCCATACATACTTTAAATTGCGTTTCTGAAGTTTAACGATTTTTGAGTTATGACGTTGTTCTTTTTACTGAGCGATATATATACAATATACGAATATCACTGTATAATGTACGAATGAATAACGAGAGCGTTGGTAAAAACTACAATAATATTAGTACAATGTATGAATATCACTGTATTATTTACGAATAAATACCGAGAGCATTGGTAAATATTACAATACTATTAGTGCAATGTACGAATACCTATCACTGTATTATAAACTAACAAATAACGGGAACATTGGTAAATGTTACAATAACATTCGTAAAATATACACATTGAGCTGTACAATGTACGAATGGGTAAAACGACCATGCGCCAATCTAACAATAGTCCTCGTACAATATGCATGCAAACGTTTGTTTTTGTACGAATACGAATAAAATATTCCACGAATAAAATTCGAAGAATGCACGCAGTTATTAGTAATATTTACACACGAACATTTTTGAGAGATTCAAGTATTTAATACTTAAAAGTTAAAATAATTCTTAAGCCATTGGGCCTTACCAATAATTAACGACAAAACAAGCGTTTAGATAAACGCCACGTTTAACTTTAGAGACGAGTTAATTTGTGTGTTTACCAATAAACAAATTAAACTCGTCTTTAACTAATCAGTGCTCTATTACATTATCTACTACATTTGTTGCCAAACAGACAACTTCTGTGAATGGAAATGGCCGCGTTTAAGAATCGATGCGATAGCCTATCTAAGATAGCTTCCTATCCATATAGGTTTCTGTTCAACCAAAACCAGATAGGTTAATTGAAAGTGTTTTTAGCAAAATTCAACTCGATGACGGCAAACAAATTTCGGCTTTGCATTTTGTAGTCGGCCTTTTTAACAATTTCGCTTGGGATACAAACGTGTACCAACATTTTTCGGATAGCATGGATAGCTACCCAACAGCAAAAGCTGTTTTGTAATCAGCAGTTTTTTTTACATCGGATTCCAACAACAAAACTTATCTGTATAGCTCTACATAGGTTTTTGATCGCGGCCAATGACATCTTTGTCATCATAAAAAGAAAAAGTCATCAAACAAATTTAAGGCTGCGTGCGATTTTTAGTGTTACTTTTTCGCCATTCACTCTCAAATTGAAATTTACAAATAAACAAATAAGAAGGAATAAATCTATTTGTTTATTTTGATCACCTTATTAGTTTTCTAGCTTTGCAACAAAATTCACGAACAAGCAATTTAATTCAATTGTAAGACGGCTTTCACACAAGGAAACTGAGAGTTGCCAGAAACTGGCTAGTTTGTAGGCGAGAAGGGTGTGAGGGGAAATTTGTTGTCTTCCTTTTACGCCCTTCTCACCTAGAAACTAACAATCGCCGGCAACTCAGTTTCCTTGTGTGAAAGGGTTCTAAGCGACAAACTGACAGTATCCACATAATGCAAGCTGCCACTTTTTTGAGTTTGACAGATTCGTAAAGAGCTTCTATTATAAAATTGCGGTTTTCATAAGCAGGGGTGTTTATTGCCGCGAACTAAGTGGAATTGTTGTATTTTATACATGATATGTAAATTATTATGAAATTGACAAAAAGAAGGCACAAAATAACACACCTAACATTTTCCATACATTTCCATTGTTCTTGAAGATTAATCGTAAGGATATTCATGCAACGGCGTAAGACCCAGATAAACCTGAAAAACCAGATAATATTATCTCCGCAGAAATTAACTGTCAAAACTTGTATAAGAAAAAATATTTAAGGGGCGGTGTTCATTTAAACATTTTGCAGAAAGTTTTATCTTTCCGCAAAACGGAAAATTATCTCTTTGCATGAAAACCCTTAGTATGTTCCTATTGAGCCTTAAATTGCCCAATTTGAAGAACTGAAGGTAAGGTGCCCATACTAAAAGTGATACAATTTGGTTCTAACTATAAAGCCTGATCCACATCTGTGTCGTGTGTTGTGTTATGGAGTCGTCTGTCGCTGTCATTCCATATATTTTATCCGCCACACTGCAACACAACACACGAGACAAATGTGGTTCTACGCATATGAAATACATTGTAGCGATAGCGATACACGACTCCACAACACAACACACGACACAGATGTGGATCAGGCTTAAGCTTTTACTCTGATAATGTGTGAAAAATATTTAAATTGGTTTACAAATTACAAATATAAGTAAACATTAATTTATACGGTTTTGACAAAAAATAAGAATAAAAATGTATTAACAAAATAATTCTCAAAGGTAAACACAAGATGACAGCAAATATTTGCTCGTAGTTTTGTTAGCTCTGTTTTTCCACTTTATGTTGTTTGACGGCTCCCGTAATATTGTTTTGTGTTTCTTCCATGCAGAAAAACATAATTTATGGTTCTAATGGAAGCTTTGACTCTGATATTTTGTGAAGCATATTTAAATTGGTTACAAAATATAAGTAAACAATAATTAATAGGGTAAACATAAGATGACATGGAATATTTGCCTTACTTGCTGAACAGAATGGTGTAGCTGTAGACGTGGCGCTTAGCTGCGAATATGGCAAGAAGTGTATGGTGTAGCAGCAGGAGTTAAACTCATTTGAAATTTTGTTGCACGCTACAGCTACACTCATTGAGCCCTACCAATAATCAAATTTAGTAACGACTTAAATATTTAAGTAAAATGGACCATAATTATATGGGCTCTAAATAATAAACCAACGATGGTATGACTTAAATATTTAGGTGGACCCTAAATAATGAATATTACATGGTATGGACTAAAAAATATGAAACACAACGGGTATGGTTCATTTTTTATAGTCCATACCATTATGGTCTACTTTCCTTAAATATTTAAGGCGTTAATAAATTTGATTTGATTGATTATTGGTAGGGTCCATTGTGTTCAAAGAGGTAGTTTTATTAGATCTGTTTGTCTAGTATAAAACGCAATTTCATTGAAATTCAGGTGATTTGAAATGATTTTGATTGTGTTATTTTATGGGAAATTGAGCAATTTCGAAAATGATTTTAGCAAAATGTTTCAAAACTGCGCAATTTCGTCGAGTTGGACATGGTGCAGGGAAAGAATTCCACGGGAATCTGCTTCACATGAACATTAATTTCACTCTTAGCGGGAATCTGCTCCACTTTTCAAAGTGAAATTGATTCCTACTGAGAGAGAGAATTTATTACACTTTTTACTGAGAATGAATTTCACTTTGGAAGGTGGAGTTGCTGCCCACTTAGTGTGAGAAATAATTACACTTCTTTTCCTATGACTTTTGAATAGTGTTTTTGTTCTCAGAAACTAAGAACTGCACACCTAGTATTAAATATTTTTAAATCAGTTATAAGGTTTGAGATTTTGAAAATCGAAGCGTAAAGCAAAAAATATTTTTAAAAACGCGTGATTCAAAATCTTGTTCTTTAAATATATATACCTTGGGTAGCCCACTTCGCGGGTTCAAGGATTTTAACTCCCTTTTCGGGTCCTCTGTCCCGCTCACGCGATTCCGTAGCTCCGCTTATGGTATGCTCAGTCGCCAGGCAGGCGCCTATGATGTCAGTTGGTTTGCTTTTAACTTTCAACTGAAGCACACCAACTGACAACATAGGCGCCTGCCTGTCGACTGAGCTTATCCTAAGCGGAGCGACGGAGTCGCGTGAGCGGGACAGAGGACCCGAAAAGGGAGTTAAAATCCTTGAACCCGCGAAGCGGGCCACCCAAGGTACTGTTTAATACAAATAAACCGAAAGCACACCAACTGACAACATAGGCGCGGAACGACGGAGTCGCGTGAGCGGGACAGAGGACCCGAAAAGGGAGTTAAAATCTTTGAATCCGCGAAGCGGGCCACCCAAGGTACTGTTTAATACAAATAAACCGAAAGCACACCAACTGACAATCCTAAGTGGAGCAACGTTGTATTATGCAAAAAATATTAAAAATTCGCGCGGTTTTAGGTGAGAAACAATTCCACAAAATTTAAGGTGAAATATATTCTCACTCTCGATGGGAATTAATTCCAATTTGAAAAGTGGAGACGATTCCCACTAAAAGTGAAATAAATTCCCATGTGGAGCAGATTCCCGTGGAATTATTTCCCTGCTCCGTTGGACATTCATAATACAAAACTTGAATTTAGCTAAGTTCGACAGTTTTTATTGAGTTAAACTTTAATTTTGTCACTGGGCAGTAGTAATAAAAATGTATATGTATTTTTTTAACAATCTATCTCAAACGAAGCAGTTTCAAGAGTGTGTTGCAGGCCTGTCACATGTCATAAATATATAATTTAAATAGCTTTTTCTCTTATTACAGCTTGTATTGCGATCATGTAAACTACAACGGTATTTTTATACTTTGATTTTATATACCTAAAAAAGAGAAGTCAGACACTATTTAAACTAAAATTCCACATAATCGCAAAGTTAAACAATGAGATAGATAACTTCTGCCACCAGAACACACATATATTGTTCTATTGATTGATGGTTTACTAATTCAGAACAAATCAATCAACCAAACATACAATGGAAACATCCAATAACAACAAACTAACACAATGCATCCTCATAATGTTCTGCATTCTGGGCCGATTGCATGTCGCTACAATGGAAAAACAAATGTCAAATTCGGATAATCCATCCGAGTACAATATTGGTGGTGTGTTGAGCGACAAGGAGAGCGAAGACCATTTCAAAACAACAATAGCGGTAATATTTCAAATTAAACTCAGACTTGAAATCGTAAATTTTTTTGAACATGTTTTTATGCATCACACAGCATCTTAATTTTGATCAGCACTACGTGCCAAGAAAAGTTACCTACTATGACAAGACGATACGAATGGACAAGAATCCCATTAAAACAGTCTTCAATGTCTGCGATAAGCTCATAGAAAAACGGGTGAGTAGATTTGAATTTCTTAACACCAGTGAATACAAAAGAAAATCTACGACATGACCTGCAATATAATATCCAGTCAATGAACATTTACTAAGAGGGTGGCGGGCGTACTGTAAGTCATTTTATTGGAAATTTAAGCTGGTTTCTGGTATTTGAAACATAGAAGCGAACAGACACAAACCATAAGAGGAAGGAGGAGTTTAACTCGTTTAGGAAATCAATTTACAAGTTTATCATCCTTTAACTGCTCAAAAAGATGTCCTCTTCCATTTTACCATCTGCAATATATACATACACCGACTATACATGAATTCATATTTTTTGTTCATTCTTTTCTCTCTTCTTTCGACTTGAATCTAGGTTTATGCGGTGGTGGTGTCTCATGAACAAACGTCGGGTGATCTATCACCGGCAGCTGTCAGCTATACGAGTGGATTTTATCAGATTCCTGTAATTGGAATATCCTCCAGAGATGCTGCTTTCTCGGATAAAAATATTCATGTATCATTTCTAAGGACGGTGCCGCCGTATTATCATCAGGCAGATGTTTGGCTGGAGATGTTGAGTCATTTTGGATATACTAAGGTAAGAGGTTCATGTGTGTGTGTTTTTTTTTTTTTGTTGATTATTCAAATATCAATAAGTATACTGAACGTGTTTTTTGCTGCCTTTATCTCCGCTTAAAAATAATTTCCATTTAAAAACGACATTTTAAAATTTGTGTTGTTTCTTTTAAACTTTAGATTTTACTCTGACCAATAGATGGCTATTTGAAGTAAGAAAAAATAAAGGAATAGGTACATGAATAATAAAGAAGAAAGAGTTGGGTATATATCCACTGTTGTCATTGTGATTCTGTTTGTTTTATTTTCATGATCAAATCCAAACCAGATCTGGGGCATAACAAAATGCAGCTATAGAAGCATAGATAAAGACACACAAAACACGTCTAATGTATAACAGTTTTGTTGCTTGGTAACTGGTATCATTTTAATCACTTATTTCAGTCATCAGTTTCTATATTATTGTTTTTTCATGGTTTGGACCTATTGGAGGGTTTTTCATCATCTCTACTAAACTACAGTTTTAGTAAACTACAGTTTTACTAAACTACAGTTTTACTAAACTACAGTTTGACAAACTTGGCTATATGAATAGATACAGACCGTTTTTATTAAAAAAAAAATGTTGTATTAATATTTTTATAAGCTTATTAATTTGTTATACTACACAAATCGCTCCAAAAATGTATGTTGACAGAAATAGAATCAACGTTTGAAAAGAAAATTAAACCTTGGTTTAACTTAGTTTAAAAATGACTATGAATACGCCTCCTTAGATTTATTCCCAATATTTTTGGGCAGAAGTTGTCAGTCTGTCAAATTTTTGAAGAGTGGTGATGAAATTCTCTCAGAGAGAGGAAGTTGAAAATAACCATTTTTAATCACTTCATTCTCAAATAAACTCGTATATTAGGTTGTATATTCAACTACGAAAAACAATTTTCCAATTTAATCACTTTTGTTCGTTCGTTCGTTCCTTTTTTTTTTGGTAACATCGAGGAACAGTGTGGTTGCCAAATCAGAAACGGCAAGGTTCAACCAGAAGAAGTCTTGAAATTTTCATTCCTGCTTTCGTTGCTTCCTTCCCTCTACAATTCTACACCCCTCACCTAATCTGTCAAAAAGACGAAAGCGAAAGACTAAAAAAACGAAAAAACGAATGGGGTAATCGTTTTAAATTTTACAATAGGGGTATTCATGCAAAACGCGGAAAACCCATAGAAAACTTATAAACCATAGACTTTTATATCGGTAGAAATGAACTGTCAAAATTTGTATGGGAAAAATAATTTGCAAAACATAGAATTTTATCTCACAAATTCGAAGCGAGAAGCGTAGAAATTAAAACGAGCCGAAATCTTGTAACCCATATCTTGAAGCTCCAACTTGATCGCTCAATTTGGCATAATAAACACTGCAAGAAATGTGTTCATATGGTGGTAACGCTGGTCCCTTCACTTAAATTTTTTTTTCTTTAATTTTTTTTTGTAATGAACTGTCAAAATTAGAAAGAGAAAAGACAGAGATAAATCTTCGAAAAGCCGAATAGACCATCTCTCGTGAGCGCTCTCTTCTGCCCAAAACTACCAAGTTTGTCAAAGTTCGGAACAGGATTTTGTTAACACTACTTGTTGTTTTGGTTGGGAACACACCTATTGAATTTTTAAAACATTTTCTTTATTAAGGTAGGAGTATAATCGGAGGGGCGCTTTGGGTTTGCTTACGAAAATAAGTGAAAACAAGGAAATCATAATGTCCCCATAATAAAACAATACGTATACTATAATAGTTGTAATTTTGTTATAAAATCGGCTTCTTTATAACACCCCGACTCCACAGGCCATGAACGATGGCAGGACTATGGAACATGTCTAAAAAAAATCCCATGGAGTCGCAAAAGTCCATATCCAAGCAGTTACATATCCGTTAGATTGGATTATGGACATCGTTCATGGCCTGTGGAGTCGGGGTGTAAGGCAGAGATGTTTTGGAGAATATATTTTGTAATTATTTTAAGCCTCTTGGAAAACTCAAAAAAGAACAAAATAAGGACCACCCCTATGTACAAGTACATGCTAATTAGAAAACGCTTTAATTTTTTTTAAACAATTGAATTTATTTTCAAAATGATGTACATAGGTCCCCACTACGCCCTCGGCAGATTTAGGCACCTATTATGAATCGCGAGTCGCAAGAAATATTAGGCGAATCTGACTTTTGGCATTACCGTTTATGGCTCACATAACTATAGGGTCCGCCAAATAACTTTTTTTTTATAAATGCATCATCAACATCGAGTGTAGCTTCGGCTGTGTGGCACGTAGCGCCGTCCTGTTGAAACCAAATGTTGCCAATTTTTGTGAATAAAAATTCGTTCAACATGGCCCGATAACGATCGCCATTGCCTGTAACGGCCACTCCTTGCTCAGTTGAAGAAAAATGGCCCAATTATGCCTCTGGACCAAAATCCGCACCAAACAGTGACTCGTTTTGGGTGTATCGGCTTTTCAATGTAGGCGTGCGGGTTTTCTGTGCCCCAAATGCGACAATTTTGATTGTTTACATACCCGCCAAGATCAAAATGAGCTTCATCTGAAAAGATGTTTTTTTTTGGCAAAATCGGCAAAGTAATGTCGCAATATTTCCCAGCGTTGTTCAAGCGTAAACACAACCATATTCGATCAGCGGAAACTAATTATCTGTCAAATCAGACATGAGCTAAGTGTTACCATTCACGAAATAAGCACTAGTTGAAAAAAAAAAGTTAGATGGCGGAGCATTTATATTTAGCTAAAATGACAAAAATGTGTTGAATTAAGTTGTTGCTCTATTCGAACGTCGTAGTTTAATTTTCTTAAAATAATGACAGTAGTGATTTTAAAATAGGTTCGACTCGCGAGTCATAATAGGGCCCTTAATCTTACACACGCTTCATTACTCAACAGTACGTAAACCTGTTTTATTTACGATAAAACGAAACATTCCAAATATAAGCTCTTCCACCATAAATGGGACACCACTACATATCACAGTTAGTTGGAGAGAAAACACTAAAGTCAGAAGAGAAGAAAAAATTAAAAGCATTTTATACCTGTGCCCCTGTAGTAGAATTTTTTGAAAAAGATGTGGTCCCAGCCTCAAAACTATTCATTGGATGTGCACAGCCATAATCCAATCTTGGTATACGCATGTTTTGTTTGGTGGCCAACTTTAAATAAGGCAACCTATCTCAAAAGCATGACTAAAATTCAAAGACTAGCGTGTATTGGCACAGCTAGTACCATGAGAACTACACCAACCGCAGACGTAGAAACTTTTCTTTCGCTAGCCCCATTTAAACTTTTTGTAAAAGAAATGGCGGTCAATAGTGCTTTGCGACTAACAGCCCTATTCTGATGCCGTTGTGAGGCTCACAGGTCACAATTTTTTGTGAGTATCGTATCGTATTATGTGGAAGCCCTCATAATTTTTAAGTTTTTATGAGGCGAGCTAACCACGAGTTATGAGGTTATTGTGACTTGTGACTTGTGAGGCATCAGTAAGGTTGCCAGAATAAGGCTGTATACAGTGCAATTATTGGAAAAGGGGATTCTGTGGTCACAGAACGATCAAGAACTTTATTGAAATGGACATACAAACAGACTATAATACTACAACACACATTGATCTTAATCCAGTGGTCTTTATAGATATCCCTACAAGGTATTTCTGGACGGAAAGCCGGGTCATAAATGCAAATCATGTATCGGTTTTTACAGAGCCCACTCTTTAATAAATCAATATATGTACCTTCCGAACTTTTGCAGCGCTTTTCAAGCGGAAATATTTGCAGTTTGTGAGGCCGCAACAAATCTAGTTAACAAGAACATTGATATTTACATTGACAAACAGGCGACCATCAAATCCATAACCTCAGCTGTCCAAAGTCAAAATTGCTGGATTGTTGTCATAGTGAGTTGAGATTACTTAGCGCAATAAACACAGTTACTCTACGATGGGTTCCAGGATACCATGACTCATGACATACCATGGAAATGAAATATTCGACGAATTGACGAAAAACGGGTCATCCATTTGTCGCGTTTCGAGAACTCTGACCGGAGATTGCAACGAAAATAACGAAAAATTTACTTATGCTCAGCAGGCCTGAACTTTCCCTCTTGATTTGAATCCTAACGGGTCACAACTCCATGAGAACCTATCACTTAATAGAGGGTGTCAAGATGAAGAGGCGGAGGAAAGCTCATTTCACTTTCTTTTTGAATGCCCTAGCCTAACTAGAACCTGAATAACAGCCGTCGGAGAATACTTTTTCGGCGAATTGGGCGAAATCTCGTCTAGGACACAACGGAACATTCTGAAATTCGTTCAGAATTTGGGATGGTTCAGGGAGGCTTCACTTTCCTAATTTTCCACTTACTCTTTATTTCACTTATTATTTTTCCGGTTTTTATTGCCCACAATGATAACAGGTAACTAAAGTTTCCTGTTTCTTTATTAAGGTCAAAACACAAAAAACATAATTTTTGGAACTTTACTCCCATATTCCTATGTTTTTTTGGACACTAACTTCAGACAATTTGATTTGATTCAAGGCCGCAAAAACAAAAACAAATAATTTGTAAACACATTGCATCACTTAGAGCTACTCCTATATAAACGTTTTATTCAACAACTTTGCATATCGACCCTTTTTATCGAATGAATTAATATTACATTACCTTATGAACACCCTTTTGGATTACCAACATTTCACAACTTAAACACTTTCGTTTTCAGGTAATCATCATCCATAGCTCTGACACTGATGGTCGTGCTGTTCTCGGTCGTTTCCAGACATCTTCACAAACCAATTACGATGACATTGATGTACGTGCAACAGTTGAATTAATCGTAGAATTCGAACCGAAACTTGAAACTTTCATCGAGCACTTAACCGATATGAAATCAGCTCAGTCCCGGGTCTACCTCATGTATGCCAGGTAATACAAAATACTAACTTATGTAGATATGTGTATATCATTTTGTGGATTCCCTAAATTGATGTAAAACCATCGCATTGGTTTTGAGCACCTGCGGTGAGATCCTTGTGGTCGCAGGCGATTTAAATTGTTCCCATTGCAAATTAAATATACATTTTCACTTAATTAAATTTTTTAAATTTTCAGCACCGAAGACGCGCATGTAATTTTCCGGGATGCCGCCCTATTTAATATGACCGAAGCTGGTCACGTTTGGATTGTTACAGAACAGGCACTTAAAGCCAACAACACTCCAGATGGTGTCTTAGGGCTACAATTGGAGCATTCAAATAGTGAAAAACAACATATAAGGGTAGGTTTGGTTTGGAAGCAGCCGTTTTCTTCTTGTTCATCTCCTTAGTTATTCACTATAACTAAGGTGTTTTGTTTAATATGGTATATGGATAATTAAGGAATTGAGCACCGACCGGCACGAGACACGCTACATCGCAAAAGATACTTGTTTTAACTTTGAAACTTTTTCCTTACACTTTTTATTTTTGTATCATTATATAGGATAGCGTCTACGTGTTGGCTTCAGCGATAAAAGAAATGATGGCCAATGAAACTATAACTGAAGCCCCCAAGGACTGTGGAGACTCCGGTGTCAATTGGGAATCGGGTAGGTATTGAATTTATTGCATATCACGTTGGTATGGTGAATTTAGCAAGTTAAGCATTTAAATGGGATGCATATTCAAATTAAACTATCAATATTATCGTTGTACTGAGCGGCATTGGATTTCAGTAAGAAAGGTAGAGGTTGATATTACCTTTAATCTCCCGCTGTTGCTCAATGCCTGGCTTTAGGCGAATTGAGGTTATTGTAGCCGCAACGTTGATCCAAGCGACTCGCGAGTGCCCCAGTTCGGGGTCCACACGAAGCAGATTTGTAAAAATGTATATGGTTCGTTTGACATTGGCAAAAATGAGTTTTCTTTATGGTTCACTTAGCCTTTGATTTTGAACATTTCATTGAATAATATTTGAATATTTGCCGCAGTTTTGTAAACTACTTCTGTTGCTCCAAACGATGTCATTTGTAAGCATGAATTGAATCAGCGAATGGACTTCAAGAACAGGGGCCCTACTATGAAACTCGATTCTACTTTTGATTCTATTCCAAAGTTATTTGCGATTCTACTTTCAAGTGTTACTCTCTATGAAAGTAGAATCGAATGCCGGTAATGCCAAACCATTTGTTAAAAATTTGCGATTTTCGAACGATACTATGAGTATGTTTGACATAACCCAAACAAGTCTCGCATTATGTTTGACATACCCCAAAAACATGGACAGTGTTGCAATTTGTTGGAGTCTGACGAAAATCTAACACGTGATTTGATACTCAACTCGTTTTTCGAGCAATGATTGTCGTTTTTTGGTGTTTTTCGAAGCTGTGGGACATTTTCCTTTTCAGCGGTCAGAATATCGTTCAAATTTGTTTCGATTTCTGTGTCAGCCATCACACCATTGTATATTAGGGTGGAGCGCCGTTGTATGAAGAAAAAAAAAAGTAGTCGTATCGATTTCGAATACCTCCATTTTGTTGCGTTTTGATAATAAGAACAATTTTTTTTTTATAACGTCTTTAGCCCTCTACCTTAGCTTAAGGTTTCGACTTAAAAAAAAACATATTTATTTTCATTTTTAGATTTTTTCACAAGTTTGAAATAATTTTAAAATAATTTATCAATGAAACAATTAACACAATTATATTATGATCATATGAGCTTTATTTAGACACAAAAATAAAAATAAATTACTACTAAAAACTTTAAAATTCATGATATACCTAACTAAAATACACCTTTATTTTTACTTTTTAACGTTATAATTTCTTTTTTTTTTTTGTGTTGAAAAACGTCAAAATTCTTCGGAAATGTATTCTTCATCTTATAAGACCGTCTCTGGAATTTTCACCAACTTCTGCACTTGAAGCTTCGGTCACTATCTTCACGCAGCGGTCAACAGCTTGACTGTAGCAAGGTTAGTTCGGAATTGACATATCAATGTCAATTGGATATTTATTTTGTAGAATGTCTTCCTTATCCATATCACTTAATTTCTCCAATTATGGGGATAATGTTACTTGTGATTTGGTCCATATAATTAAGTCAAGATAATCTTTGGCATTGAAATTTAATTTCGGTAGTTTAAAAACTCTAACTGTTTAAAAACCCATCACGCTACATAAAGCCTCAACATTTTATTGGCAATTGTCAACCATCTAGTGTGTCAACTTTGCTGGGTTTCTGTTGGAGAGATCTATAGAACAGGATCCTTTACTTATGGCTTCACACATTTGCAAACAAAATATTTTTGATCCGTGCTAAGAGTATCCTGGATTTCTTTTATCAAAGCAGGTAGGTTCCCTGGGATTGATTGCAATTGATAAGCAAAGTTTTCTAGCGCCCTTCCAATGGGTCCCGATAATAAAGTCCTAATGTGGCACCATCCAATTTGTAATAAATGAAGCAAAAGTAACCCATTAGCAAGAAGTTGACAAACGAACCATTGCACGTACATATCTATAACATTTTCATTGTCTGCATGTTGCTTACCAATGCAGATCGTACTGTGCATCCCAAAACTTAGAGGACCGTTCATTACATCGATTGCTTGACCTTAGTTGAGCAATGTTAAGTCGTCTTGATTGGTTAAGCGTAAAACAACAATTGGTGGTAGATGTTCTTTTATTTGTTCAAAAAATGAAAATGGGAGATTTGCCTAGATATTTTAGAAATCTAATTAGGTATGTTGGTGAAGTTCAACCATATCAACTAAGAAATGTAAATAATTTGAGACTCCCAAACTATAGAAATACAGTAACACAAAATAGTATAATATTAAAAGGCTTTCAAATCTTTAATTCCTTACCGGAACATGTTAAATTAGAAACAAATTATGATATATATAAGCGCAATGTTAAAGAATTTGTAGAAAATAGGTTTTAAGATAAACAATTATGTAATATAATAGCTAAATACTATGGCGCAAAATTTTAAACAGCCTATTATTAAGGGTTTAGTATGATACTACATAACATTTTACTAATTCTTTAACAGTTTACAAAAATGTTCTTAATTTTAAATACTTTTTAACTAGTATCATACTAAACTAATTTCCTTCATAAAATTCAGCTGAACACCCCAAAAAAAGTGACAGCTCGTGCAAAAAATTCACAAACACTCCTGATTTTGACAATTTTAAACGTCAAAGTGTCATATGGATTTAGTATGATACTAAAAAGATAAAATAGCCATTTGGTGATTTTAAATTTAGTAAAATGTTGGAGATAGTATGATGCTAAACTCGTTTAAAATTAGCAAAATACATTTTTTACCTAGTTTTATACTAAAAACGATTTATCATCGTACTAAATCGACTAAAATTTTGCGCCTATGTATTTAATACTTTAGTATGCTAAATAAATTAATAAAAAACAAAACAAAAACTCACTGACCTTCGCTTCCAGTAAAGTAAGAGAATTATATTGAGGCGCACCACCACCACTTTCGGACAATTTCATTTTATTTTCGTCAACTTGCCCTGGTATGTTATTTAAAACCAAACCTTCATTATTTTTTTTTAATAAAATAAAAGAATTTTTCAATGTTAAAACTTTGTTTGCCTTTTTCCATTGTGCTGCATCACGCTGCGGTGGACATTCAGCATTCAAATCTTTTGACAAATAAGTCCATAAATGTTTGCATTTTTGTCTGGCTTCTGGTGTTTTTAAATACCCCTTGGATCTGGATGCTTGGTTATCTCATATATTGCACCATAATTTCGAACTGAGACACTTTTGTGTTTGGTATAAAAAACATACATTTTACATCATATTACTATGTTTATGAAATGTTCATGAATTATTAATTTAAAACTTTTATTTATGTCGTTTTCGATTGGATTTCGCAACAGTACTACTCCTTTTTGATTCCAATCGAATTATTTTCTACTGTTCCGAGACTAATTTGTGAAATATTTATGTGTATGGGCGTAAATTGTCTGATATTTCTGTATATATTTTGCACGTTCAGTCGAGAAAAATTAATTTGACAAATAATCCGATTCAAGGGTTTATTTGTTTATGTGTGTTCCGGGTCTACTCCTTTATTAATTCCGGAACAGAAAAATACTCCGAAAACATTACTCGGAACAGCCAATCGAATAATTTTGGAGTAAGCGGAGTCAAAAAGGAGTAACTCCGAACCTCCAACCGAAAACGACATTACTTACATTAGGTCTGTTTAATGAATCTGTTCGAAACAGAAAAGTAAAGAAAAGAACAAAAAGATCAAAAAAGTACAAGATTTTGTGTTCCATGAGTAAAAACCTTGCACTCAGCTGTTCTACCTTCTGTCACTCTTGTGTTCCATGAAGTTTTTCAGAACAGATGAGAAGAATATTCTCTGCACCTACTTTTTATGTGGTGCAAGTGCGTGACAAGTGTCAAAGAACAGCTGACTGATTTCTTTTAGCAGTCAGCATGAAAACAAAACAAGTTTTAATTGTGGTTATTGGTTGTTGATGTTTTGGAAAAAAAATTATTAGATTCGAACTTAAAATAAAATAAAATGGCAAACTATAGATTTGATATAAAATCTGCAAATGGCAATGGCCCAACATTTGACCGTTCAATGTTCTCCAAAATCGGAAAATACATAAATATACCAAATCAATTTCAATTCGACACTTTTCACAGCTGATTAGAAACTGTCAACCAAAAAGTTGAACTTTTCTGTTCTAACTTGTTCTGACAGTTTGTGCTGTTCTGTACTGTTCTGTTCTGATCTAGTTTTTATTCATTAAACAAAGCTATTCTGAAAAAAAAACTTTTTAAATCGATCTTCTCGCAAACACATTTGAATGAGAATGTTTATTTGCGAATTTGTACGAATTTGACATTAACTTAAGCAAAAGGTAGTACCAATTTCGTTCTAATGCCGTTTTCCTTTGGCCGTCCGGAAGCGTCCAGAAGCGTCCGGAAGTCTTCTGAAACCATTCCATTGGCACAAAAAGTTCGCTTCTGACGTTCTGAGAACAGAAATTCGATTCTTAATTTAAAATCAGAATCCACTAAAGAAGCACTAATACATTTAAAATCAAATGTCAAAAAAAATTCACTCAAGCGTTTTGACAGCAAATCGTGATATCAACAAAAATTGAGCCTGATTATACGGTTCGTTTTTTCATTCGTTTCGTCTTTCGTCTTTTTGACAGGCACGAACGTTCACGATAACATGGTTCGCTAAAATACGTACGTACTTCCATTCGTTATTTTGACGTTCATGGAATTTGGGGTTGTTTTGTACGAAAATAATCAGTAGTAACAAATAAAAATATTTTGGAATCACTTATTTCTTAAATACAATCCTATACTAGGTGTGTCCAATAACGAAAATCAAATTTTCAATTCAATAATTTTTGTTCAAATCGTTTTTTCACTTTACAATCGAGTTTTAAAGTAGGGCGTCAGGTTTGAATCTGGATCCATGTAGGTGAGCATGCCGTTCGGTGGTTCTGGTGGTGTCGAGATTTCTGGCAGTTGCAAAATGAAATGTATAAGTGACGCGACACTTCACTTCAATGACTTACACATGTGTGAATGAAAGTTCGATAAGACGGACGTAGCGCCATCTACCATTCAACAAAATTATATTAAAATAATTTATTTGATATTGTTTATTCAAAAATACTAAAATCGCGGTCAAAAATGGTGGGTGGGGGTAGGAAATTATAGCTTTATTTTGATGCCAAATCTAAAAAAAAAAATTAAAAAATGTTCTTCAAAAAAATAAAAAATATAAATACAAATCTAAATAGGGTAATCCTAATCACCTAGTAGTATGAAATATACTTTACGACCTATTCTTATATCTACCAAAAATACACACAAAATTTCATGAGAATCGGTCGAGACGTTTCGGAGGAGTGCGACCTCAAACACCGTTACACGAGATTTTTATTTATTAAATTGTCATCTTTTTTTTATTAAATTTCAATATTGCTTATGAAATTCACCTGCTCCTTCATCCATATTCAAACAACGTTCTTGATGTATTGTACAAGCTTATTTTATTTATTTTTACTTTTTAAGGTAAACGCTTATTTCAATATTTAAAAACACGTAACATAACGGGTGAGACAGGACAAGTAGCTTTCGATGACAACGGTGATAGAATCTATGCAGCCTATGATGTGATAAACATCGGAGAACGTCAGGAAAAAAATGAAGTTGGATCGTTTTACTATGATGCTGTATGTTCTTAAAGGTCCTTTTATAAACAGTTTTTTTGTTATGCTAAAAAAAAATAAATATCCTTCGCAGGATAAGGCAAAGATGCGTTTGAAAATCAACGATAGCCAGATTCTATGGCCCGGTAAGCAGAGGAAAAAACCAGAAGGGATTATAATTCCGACTCACTTGAAAGTCCTGACGATAGAGGAGAAGCCTTTTGTGTACGTAAGACATTTGAACGACGAAGAGGTGATGTGTGATGAAGACGAGATTCCTTGCCCGTATTATAACACGACCGATGGAACTGGTAAATGAAGTCTAAGTTGTATAAATTCAATGAATGCAATAATGGGGTGGTACTTTGCATTGATGATGAATTATGTAGGTTGAATTTGTTATAAGGCTCAGAATAGATATAGAAGTGTTCGGTAGAAGCTTTTGCTATGATATTATCATGGATGGGAATAAGGGTAAATTATTATGAGTGTTGTGAAGCAGCATAACATAAACAGAGTGGTAAGGAAGATAAATAGGTTAGGTATGAAAATGTATAAATGTGTAAACATGCGAAACATGGTTTTGTTGGTGAATTTATTGAGCAATGATTTCCAATTTAATGAATATATTTAGTACCTGCGCAATGTTAAAATCTTGAAGTAGTAGTCAAAAGTTTTTCAGTGAAAATGATTCATGTTAGAAATAGGAAATACACGTTTGAAATTTGCATATCCATAATAGGTACGTACTGCAGGGAACATTTAACTTGGAATGTTGCACTGAATTTTTAACAGGGATTCCCTGATTGAATGCCATCTACAAGCGCAGGCAATAATATATGTATGGTGTTTTCCATTGGTAAGAAAAAATTTTTCTACAAAATATGTTTTGTAGCTTTTTCTCTCAATGCTATTGTTTGTAAGTTAAGTGCATTTTTTGTTTAAAGTAACGGTTGACTTTTTATATGTTATTATCACCTAAACCGAAAAACTTTTATAAAAGTTTAAGATATTTCAATTATCTGTCTTATTTACCTGAACACTTTCTTAACAAAATAACAGTTTACACTCTGCAGCCCATATAACCTCTGGAATTCCGTACTAGATTATATTTTGTTGTTATGTAGGCTGGGGCGTTTTAGTCTTTTGCTAGGAAATAAATCCGAGGTCAGATTTGACTTTGACATTCGAGAGAGTTTTGGTATACGAGTCGAAATTCACAATTGGCACAACTATACCTAGTGTCATTTAGCAGCCATTTTGTTTTAAATTGACGTTTTGATTTTGACGCATAACTCACGTATTTTTGATTCTAATAACTTAAAATTTTATGGACACATATTTTATTAAACAAACAAAAAAAAAATAATGAAAACATGATTGCTACGAAGGCGAAAATCGAAGCCCAATATTCGATTCAAATTTAAAATACCGTACGAACTTATATGGGTTGCAGAGTGAGATGTGAGAACAGTTATTTGCATTAGAAAAATTTTATAACAAAATAATACATAGATATACAGCTCTACCGATTTTACTATCACATTTTTTTGTATGACAAAAAAAGGATATGACGAATATAAAAAAATCAACAACTAATTTTTTGAACAAAATGCGTTGTAACTTTTAAACAACAGCGGCTAGTAAAAAAAATTACTTATTATATTGTATAGATGTACATGAGTGTAACTAAATTTGCTACAAGTTTGTTACTTATTTTTTGTCTGGGATCAACAATACGTACGTAAGGGGCCAGTTATAGCGATCAGTAAAAGCCATCAGTGAAAGTTGTAACAGTAGTTGAAAACTGGAATTTTGTATACTCAAAGAAACAAATAGTAAATCAATTTTTGTTTCACTATTTTAATGGTTCATTTAGAGACAGCTATTTTAAATAGTCACAAATAGTTATTTTCAGTAAGGTGCATAGTCAAATTTAACTGTATTGAGTCGTTGTTTGGTGACTTTAATAATAGTTATACATATAGTTAAACTTGACAATCCACACAGTTAAATTTGATTATATCGAATTACTGTAGTGAATAGTTACATCTTACTATTGGTATTTTAGTCCTGACAATACACACATAAATCTTATAAAGATTATCTGCTAAAAAACCAGAAACATGAATTAGTCAAACAGAAGTTTAAGTCCATAAATACACTTACCGTAAATACTTCACTTCTGCGAAATATACCATTTGTTTCCTAAAACATCCAGAGATTAAAGAGGCAAGAAGTGCAGTATATTCTTTTTACAACTAATTTTGTTTTATAATTAAGATTTTATTTAAAAGATCATAAGTAATAATCATTATCTATATAACGTTATATGTATGTATTAACAATTAAAAAAGAGCGCGTGTAACTCAGTACTCGTGGCAGAAGTGAAACTTCTTTGGCGATTTAAAAATCTCGATATGTAAAAGGATATTAAGCTTATATGCGTAAGACGCAGCTATGTGTTCTATATCAAAATGATGGATGGGTTGCGTTTGTAAACTTGAAAATTAAATAATAATGGTGAAAATTGAAAGTAAAAAAAGGTGAAAATTTAAAAAATATAAATCGGTTTATTTGAGTAAGTTTTCCGACTATTTCGAAAAATTCCTACACTCAAAATCAAAAATTTGTATATGACAACTTTAATTTGGTTTTATTTATTTTGCAACCATATATAATTCAATTTTTTAACGGACTCACCTGATTTAATTCAATTTTTTGAAATAAGCCTATTTTGAGATAAAATATTTAAAATAATTTATATCTCCATACCAGTAGGAGATAGATAAATATCTTAGACCAGTAAGATTCTTAGAATTTCATTATCTATCCACCAAAACAATTTCAAAGCTCTAGCATTCTAATAAACAAAATTAGAAAAAAGACATAAAAGGACATTTTCCCTTTTATCTGCTACAATAATATAGATTATCAAAAAATTCAAACTTATTGCACTATAAAATATATAAGCCTATCAATAAAAATTTTTACTTCAACTCAATGATCTCAGCGTTGCACATGTGTCGTTACATTTTTCGTTTCACAAAAATTCAACCTTGAAATTTCACTCTCAACGCGGCCAAAGAAGTTTCACTTCAAAAATATTTCAATCTTATAAGTTTATTATTAGACGAAGTAGTCATGTTAGTGAAATGGTATGGCGTTAATCTTAGATAACTTAAAAACTAATGGTTTTTCCTCCTTGTAACCAATGATATATGCTTAGCAGTGTTTATGAAAACTATAGTTTTTTTCAATTCGTAAGAAACAAATTATGTCGTTGTTGTTTCATTCAAAAAAAGAAGTTTCACTTCAAAAATATTTCAATCTTATAAGTTTATTATTAGACGAAGTAGTCATGTTAGTGAAATGGTATGGCGTTAATCTTAGATAACTTAAAAACTAATGGTTTTTCCTCCTTGTAACCAATGATATATGCTTAGCAGTGTTTATGAAAACTATAGTTTTTTTCAATTCGTAAGAAACAAATTATGTCGTTGTTGTTTCATTCAAAATTTTCAACGAAAATATGTCCCATTATTGAAGTCAATAGCAATTAAATTTATTTAAAAAAAGGATTAATTTGGGTCCGGCAATGCAACATAAAATTTTCTTGTATACAGTTCCTTTAAAATTTATTTAGTTTGATACATACACAGGATCATTAAAAGAAACTGGGTAATTAGAACCAAGCAAGTAACTAATAAGAGATGAATCTTTCTTTTTTTTTTTTGTTTTATTTTTGTTTTCAACTTTGTAAAAAAAAATCTTCAAAAAATTACAAAGTAATTCGCTATAACTCAAATTAAATAAAAAAATAAATTTTAAAGCACTCATGAAGTGCCTTTAAAAAGCTATCTTATATATTGCCTAAAATAACGAATAACTCTTTAAGCTCACCAATAGTTTTTCCAACGACTATTAAGAATTATTGACAGCTGCTAAGGCCTATTTCAAAATATAATAAATTCTGTGACTTGCGTCAAACTCACATGACTCTGCCGTCAAAATAAAGGAAAAAAGTGGTGTTTAAGCAAGTGTGTCTACAGTAAAGAGGGTTATTTCGACGGCCAAACACTTGAAGCGGTTAAAGCTAAAAAAAAACCACCGCTTAACACGTCCCGTAAAGAGCAACGCCTTTATTTCTGTCGTTCTTACATGACATGGAATAAAGAATGGTACCGTCTCCGATGAGAAAAAATTTAATCTTGAGGGGCCTGATGGTTTTAACTATTATTTTCATGATTTGCGGAAGGAGGAACATTCATTGGATCGCTTACACAGCCGTTTGGGGAGCCATAACGTAATATGGATCTTTAGAGTTGCAGTTCCTGACACCTCGGATGAATGCACAAGCATACATTGGCGTATTAAGAAGGTCATCCCTTCTGCAACTGAATTGTTTGGTGACTTGCCGTGGAAATGGCAGCAGGATAACGCACCAATTTATAATTCCAGAGCGGTAAAACTGTTCCTGGAGCGTCAAAACGTCTCATTGTTGGGTTGGCCACCATACTCACCAGACCTAAACATTATTGAAAATGCTTGGGGGTGGCTTGCTCGGAAATTGTACGAATCATGCAAGCAATACTCCAACAAAGATGATCTAATAGAAGCCATTAAACGTAGCTGGGCCTCCATTTCACTTGATTATATCAAGAAACTGTATGATTCCATTGATGTATGAGGTTATTTATAACCAAGGAGGAAGCACTCGTTACTAATTTTTTGTTTGTATTCATAAAAATAATCTTCATTCTGTTCCTTTTAGTTTTCATAAATTTAAAAGTGTAAAACACCTCCGAAATTATTTTGTTATGGGTAGGTGCTATTCAAGTAAGCCAAGTTTTCCTTCTGTTTTCTTTAAAGAATTTAATAAACTTTAATTAAGAAAATTTTCGTAATTAGTTTTGAAGATATTCAACTTTCAACTCGAAGCAAAGGGGGGGTTTTATTCAAGTGAGCGGCACTGTACTATTTAAAAAAAGAAATAAAATCTAAGTGAGCGCTCAATTTAATGCGGTTTTTCATTGGACGTCCGGATGGGTCCAGAAGCGTCCGGAAGCCTTCTGAAACCATTCCATTGGCACAAAAAATACGCTTCTGACGATTCTGAGAAGAGAAATTTGATTCTGGATTTCAAATCAGAATCCACTCAAGAAGCACTAACACATTCAAACTCAAACGTCACAACAAACTGCAATGTACTTCATATTTTTTTTAACTTTCCATTTTAATTTAATTTGCATTCAAAATCATGCAAGATTTTTGGTAGATTTTAATAAACAAATTTAGAAAAAATCAAACTAAAAATATTATTTGGAAGTTCTGTGTTGATACACTCGTGTTTTCCATTTCACTTTTTGTGTAGTAGCAAATAATTTGTATTTGCTGATTCACCTAAGCAATTGCCAAACCCCAGAATTGAGTAGAAGCGTCTTGGACTGTTCCATTGGATTTCAGAATGAGTGAAACTTTGAGCGAAAACGGCATAAGACTATTAACGGAGCGGAGATAGAATAAATTATGGATTGTAAAAATACGTCTTTTAGATTATTGTTCCCATTCTTATTTTTCTTTAATGAAGCGTATTATATAGTCCCAGTTGAATGAAATAATCGTTTTTATAGATAAAAACTTAGTACCAAATTTGAAACAATTTAATACGATACTAAAGGAAATTTTGTATGATGCTAAGAATTTTCGAAGCAAAATAATTTTTACTATCATACTTATTAATTTATTTCTAGCAAAAGATTAAATGCCCCAGCCTGTATAAAAAAAAAACCTGTTAAGAAATGTAATCCACTACGGATTTCTTGATCTTATATTCGCTGCAAAGCGTGAACCGTTATTTTTATTAAAAAAGTTTTCAGGCAAATAAGTCAGATTTCTCGATTTAAGTGACATGCAAACAAAATATGACGAATATAACAAAATGCACTGTATTTTTTAAACAATAGTAATGAGAGAAAAAAGTTACAAAACAAAATATATTTTGTCGAAAATTTAATTTGCTACAAGTTTGTTTTCTAGAATAAAAACTACGTGAGTTATGTGTGAAAATAGAATTTACCGTTAAAAACAAGATGGCGACATAATGACACTAGGTACAATTGTGAAAAATGTGATTTTTGGCTTGTGTACTGATACTCCTTTGAATACCGAAGTCAAACTTCGTCTCGGACTTTTTTCCCAGCAGATGACTAAAAGCCCCGGCCTAAGGCTCGTTTCACACACATTCGGTTTAATTCGGTTTGGTCTCTATTCGGTTTGTATTCGGCTGTGCCTGACATGTGTAAAACGATAAAACGGTGCTCTACGGTTTCTATTAGGATTTTATTTTTGCCGTTTTATCGTTTCACACATATCAGGCACAGCCGAATACAAACCGAATAGAGACCAAACCGAATAGAGACCGAACCGAATGAAACCGAATGTGTGTAAAACGAGCCTAACTTGGGATTTTTTGTTTCGTATCAACAGCGTACTAGGCTTTTAATATGAAATTCTGAAGGAAATAATTTCTAATATAAAATGAAAGCAGTTTAAGCTAATTGGTTAATTCATCAAGCTCATTATTTTCTCTTCTTCAAGTAATGAAGGCTTTTTTTTAAGTTATGACACCGATATAAAATAACACGAATGTAATGACAAAAATAAATCAATTTGAAATTAATGAATTTGCCAACAAAAAAAAATAATCAATTTTGAGATTGAAATTTTAATTTACCAATTAAAAACACCATTAGTAAAAATTATATGCAGGTTTGAAATTGTATACCTACATTTCTGATCAAAAAGTACCAGTGGGTAGGTATTTTCTTAGTAATATTTGGCATTTAACAGAAGTGTTTTATTTAAAAGTTTTATTTTAAAGTTAAAACACCAATGTTGTATTTTCCACCTTGACAGTTTGGCCGGTTCTAAGCCTGAGGCAAGCGTTTTTTTTTATTTTATGTATAAGTCCAAAAGTAACTGTAATAACTGCCAAAAAAAAAAACATTGGAAAAACATCAGGGTCCTCTCTCTCGCCCACGCAACTCCCTTGCCCCGCTTAGGGTAATGTTCAGAAGCAATTCGACCGCCAAAGTCAACAATACCTGACCAGATGCATGATGGTCAAACTCTAGAAAGAATTACGAAAACAAAACATTTCGGACTTTTACCAATATTTCTTAAACTATCTATGTAATTTTTACATGGTAAATTCTTGAATTTCCACCTTTCTGGGTCTTACTGATATAAAACTTTAGATATCATTTTATGCAACTATTCGTGATGAAGAAAATTCATAGGTCCAAGTGGTGCAAAATCAACGTGTCCTTCTTTGTTTACACTTCACTGACTTTAATTATTTCAAAGAATATTTCCCCCATACTTTACACTTCCTATTCCTTTCAATTTTAATAGGACTATAATGCGAGTTGTATTGTATGGTAGTGCAGGTTAGGTATCAGAAGGTAGACGGGATTCATTTAAGCGTTAAGAAGGAAATGCCTTTGAGTTTTATTTATTACATTCTATACATAACTACGTAGCTTGCATGATTTTAAAATAGTCTAATGGAGTCGTAACTTTTGAATTTGTGTGATATGTGAACTTTACTGAACTCTGATTTTAGATAGTATGCTAATCAATCAAACAAATTAATATGTGGGAACTTTTTACCCTTTTACAGAAGATGACTACTGCTGCCGAGGTTACTGCATTGATCTTTTAATAGCATTATCTCGTCGTATAAACTTTACTTATGACCTTGCTCTATCGCCCGATGGACAATTTGGTCACTATGTCTTAAAAAATCAAACCACCGGCACCGGAAACATGGCCATGAAGAAAGAATGGTCTGGACTCATCGGGGAAGTGGTAAACGAACGTGCTGACATGATTGTAGCTCCTCTTACAATTAATCCCGAGAGAGCTGAATTTATTGAATTTTCTAAACCATTCAAATACCAGGGCATTACTATTTTAGAGAAAAAGCCTTCAAGGTCTAGTACGCTGGTGTCATTCTTACAGCCGTTTAGTAATACACTATGGATCTTGGTCATGGTTTCGGTGCATGTTGTGGCTTTGGTGTTGTATCTTTTGGACCGGTAACTACAATTACATTTATTTATTGTCTTTTATCTAATACAGGTTTCATTTTATTTTAGATTCTCTCCATTTGGTCGTTTTAAACTAACAAGCAACGACAATACAGAAGAAGATGCCCTCAATTTAAGCTCTGCCATTTGGTTTGCGTGGGGAGTTCTCTTAAATAGTGGAATTGGAGAGGGAACACCACGTAGCTTCTCAGCTCGAGTTTTGGGAATGGTGTGGGCAGGATTTGCAATGATAATTGTAGCATCATACACTGCCAACTTAGCTGCCTTCCTCGTGTTAGAACGTCCAAAGACTAAACTCAGTGGAATCAATGATGCTCGATTGAGGAACACAATGGAAAACCTCACCTGTGCCACTGTAAAGGGTTCAGCGGTGGATATGTATTTTAGACGTCAAGTTGAGCTTTCAAATATGTACCGAACAATGGAAGCAAATAATTACGGAACTGCTGAGCAGGCTATACAGGATGTTAAGAAGGGGTAACGCTTGTGATCATTTAACAAGACACTGTTTTTAAATGAAGTGTTTTTTTAGGAAATTAATGGCATTCATTTGGGACTCTTCACGGCTCGAATACGAAGCTGCCAAGGATTGTGAATTAGTTACAGCTGGAGAGCTTTTTGGACGAAGTGGTTATGGAATAGGCTTACAAAAAGGATCACCCTGGACAGACGCTGTGACATTAGCAATTCTAGAATTCCATGAAAGTAAGTTCAAGGCTGACGCTTTTATATACAGAATATAAGATTTGATATTTTTTGAAATTTAAGGCGGCTTTATGGAATCTCTTGATAAGGATTGGATCTTTCACGGCAATGTTCAGCAGTGTGAACAATTTGAAAAAACTCCCAACACTTTAGGTTTAAAAAATATGGCAGGGGTGTTTATATTGGTAGCAGCTGGTATTGTTGGTGGCATTGGACTTATAATCATAGAAGTAGTTTATAAGAAACATCAAATTAAGAAACAAAAACGAATGGAAATAGCTCGTCATGCTGCAGACAAATGGAGAGGTACTATAGAGGTAAGTTTTAATTGTTTAGTGTTTTAAAGAAAAAGACAATTCAATTTTTATTGTTTAAATTTAGAAACGAAAGACCCTTCGTGCTTCTTTAGCAATGCAACGCCAATATAATGTTGGCCTTAATGCCAATCCTGGAACAATAAGTTTGGCTGTGGATAAGACACGTTATCCTCGTCTTGGAGCTAGAGGTCCCGAACGTGCCTGGCCTGGTGACTCAGAACTTGTGCGTAATAGACGTCTATATGAGGATTCTAGTAAAAATGCATTTGGATGGAAGCAATCAATTTCGAACCTCCTACCTCCGCCGAGATATTCGCCGGCATATACAACTAATGTTTCACATTTGGTGGTTTAATTTTGTTTTTTTTTTTTTTTTTTTTTTATTAACTGCGTTAAAAAATTTCATTTTTAAAAATTGTATTACCGTCTAGAACAAAAGCTTCTCAATGGCCGGCGCGGCGGTGTTTGATGATTAAGCTCACCAACAAAATGGAACCAATTTGTACATCGTTCTAAAGAAATAAGACACCTGATTTATCAAAAGCGTTTGACAAATTCAGCAAAATGTCGTATCAAAAATGTAGGCATTTATGGTATTTATGGGCACATTTATCTTCTACGTTCAATTAGAAAAAAATCTTTTTGAGAACTCAATACAAGACGTATTGGACGTATTTTTTAAATTCGAATCTAACTAATTCCAGTGTGAGAAATAGTCTTATGTCTTGCCTTATTCATTATCGTTACAAAATTATCTAAGAAAACCGACAGAACTCAAGGAACCTTCCTTATCAATGTTCATCTCGCAATCAACGACCGTAGCTCTAACGATTGTAATGTTTTCCTCGACTCATAAATACATGAATCTTTTGGACGGTTGCAAAATTCAAAGACAAGACGAAACAAGGCTTGAACAATTTCATTTTGATATAATTTGTGGTCGAATTTTGACAAAATTCGCGGTATAATACTCATACCTAAAATCGTTCAAACGACAATCGTCTTTAAAACTACAGAGAACCAAAAGATTATTTTAAAACACCCTTGAATTTCTGTCACTTTTAAGATGTTTAAACGAATTCACAAATAGGAACCGTTATTTCAGCTTTTCGAAACATACTTTTAATAAAAATGTTTTATATTTCTGAGGTCTCGCCGTCAAAATACATGAGAGAAAAAAAGTGTTGCTTTCGTTTGCTTATGTATTTTGACAGAGATTTTCCTAAGCGAAGTCCAGCTCGGTCAATAAGCTCTTTATAAAAGAAAAAACTAAGAATAAATATCTAACTGACCGAAACGGAGTGTAATACTGCTGATTTTAAGTTTGATCGCACTTAACACTCCTGCTATAAAAAAAATAAATGTATACATTTAAAGGATATCCAAACCCCCCCATTAATGCATTGATAGCAAAGTTAAAACAGTCAGCGCTATACTAGAAATAATTAGGATTTATTGAAGCTAAACATTTAACTTCTATGGTTCCAAATGTTATCAAGGCTTTTTTGAAAGAAACTTTTCACAAGGAATTATTGTCATCACGACTTTTGGGTTGATATGGATAGATGCCAATAACTTTTGTAAAAAAATGAAGATCGTACTTTTCCCTCCTACGGATATTGGTTTATTTTATAAGCAAAAAAATTGCATATTTATTTTAGCTGCATTTTATTTTCCCCTAGATTCTATTTGGATTAAATTTTATTTCGAAAATACATGTATTACAAAAACAACTTAAAATACGACTTTGCTTTTGGATTTTCAAATATATTCTTATCACAAATTCTAAGCACTTTTTTCTAAGAAATAGTTTCTAACCTGACGAGTAGATGGTTTTTTGAAGTTAAGAAAAATGAAAGGAATACATGAATAATAAGGATGAAAGATGTTTTATTTGTTCTATTACTATGGTAAATCCGGACCACATTTGGGGGGATAGTAAAATGCAGTTTTGTTTTCGTCAATTTTATGATTATGGTATCTAAAATATAATTTTAATTAAAGTTACAATTTGACCAAGTCAAAATATAAAACAAAAGTTAAACAGAATTAATTATATTAATAAGAAAAACAAAAACATATATTAATAAGAAAAACAAATCGAATGTTAACATTGTAATATACAAACAAAATTATAAAATAATATTTTAATCATAGTAAATAAAATTAAAAACCAAAACTTAACACAAATATATATTATATACAGAAAACAAAACTAAACCAAAGCCAAAAACCAGAACTACACAAAAATAAATATCACATCAACGAAACATTAAAGAGAAAATATAATATAATGAAATAGTCAACTTTCTTAAAAAGCCATCAAATTCAAAAACAGTATGAATTTTATTCATTAAAAAAAAAAAAAAACAAAGTTGAGCCAGGACACTGGGTGAAGTGAATAAAAGGAGTTTCCTTAAATGAGAATAAAAATACCCAAGTCAACTTCGTCGGAATAAAATCGGTCTTAATGATTTTTCACTCAATTCAAATGAGAAATAAATTACAAGAAAAAAAACACAAATTCTGAATAATAAATTAAACTATTTATTTTGAAAATAAAAATATACAAAACATGATTACTGAAATACAAAGTTGGTTTTACTATAGGCATTCGAATTTCACCGAAAAAAAAAAAAAAATAAACGACGAGGAGGAGTTGGAGTAAGTGTTAAGACATATTTCTGTTTTAGTTATTGAAATGAGATCTTTGGGTAGCCAAGGATCCACATAAAGAATTAATAGATATGTTATAATCGATTTTACTTTTGTCGGGTTATCGTGAACAAAAACAAATTGTCTGGGGATGTTTCCCTTCATTGTATAATTTCTTATTCAGCTAGGTTCCCAGAATCACGTCAAATGAAATCGAAACTGAAAATCGAATGAATTTATTTTTCATGTTCCATATTCCCATCGATTTCAAAATTTCGAAAGCTTTTCGAAATCACTTCAAGTGAAATCAAAAACAGCTCTCTTGTCATAAAAAGCAAAAAAAATGTTCTATTTTTTGTTTATAGCTTTGTTTGTATCTATTTAGGGATCAGTCCGTAATGCATGTACAACCATTTTCTTCATTACTGAATTAGGAATAAGCTAAAAATATTTTCAACCCCTAATAGTATATATACGTATAAGGGTGGTTTGTAGGTGATTTGTGGGTTGTTTCGTCTAACTTTTACGAACTGCAATTTAAAACCTTAAAAATAATACCCATTTTTATTCCAATTAATGAGATAAAAATTGGAATTTGTTTGCTGTTTTCCCGAGATGATTTTGACATCAAAAGTATTATTTAAAAACCAATATTTGTATTTTTTACAAATCAAATATCCCAAAAACTGCTTTTGGTATAGAATTCATGCTTGCGACCCCTAAACATAATTTTAAAAATCTTAAAAAATGCAGGTAGTGTGTCATGGGTTCAAAGAACTTAATTAATTAATTAAAATAAAATGGCTTAAATCGAAAGAAAAATACACAAAATATTAAAGAAAAACTAAGGAAATAGGGAATTGTGACTCTTAAACTCATTTTATTTAAAATTTAATAACTTCTGTCACACAGCGAATTTGGACAAACGGTTAACGGATAATGAATGCATAAACATGTTCCTATATACGATATGAAGGCCATTCTTATTGGTGCTGGGCCCACGATCCATACATCTTTACCCATTGTCCTTTGCCCAGGATGGATTAAACTCCCAATGACAGATGCCGAACAAATTATATCAAAACGACTTTTCATGACTAAATTTAGTATTTCTAGCGTCATTAAATTTGTCGGACTTTTTTCAAATGAAAAACAAGCCAAATACGCATATGTACGTATCCTTTGTGCAAAGATTTTTCTGTAC
Source organism: Melangyna quadrimaculata (assembly GCA_949320155.1). Lineage (NCBI taxonomy): Eukaryota > Metazoa > Arthropoda > Insecta > Diptera > Syrphidae > Melangyna > Melangyna quadrimaculata. Next base: position 200,176,458 of record OX439483.1, on the reverse strand, counting down.
AATGTGTGTACTAATAATAGGACTCTAACAATTTAAAAAAAAAAATTAAATTTAAGTATTTTAATATGTATTTATATGTTAAATGTTCCTTATATTATAACGTGGACGATTTGTCTGTTGTTCAGCCAAATTGAATGTGTGGATATTGTAATTTCAAAGAAATAAAAATATTGTACTAAATTTTTGTATTTTTCTCATTTTAACGGGGTTTTAGCTATAAAGGGTGTCCCAACGTCACCGGCCCAGATAAAAATCATGGGTTCCTGAGGTAATTTTAAGTCGACAAAACTTAAAAGGTAATGTTCGCGTTTTCGCTTCCTTGTCACTTGTCTTGTCACTTTTAGTGGCTTTAACTTTGCCAAAATACATTATATTCTTAATTTTATTTTTTGTATTAACACAAGAGCGGATAACTGTTATCCTGGAATTTATTATCAAACCCATTTCATTGCATTATAATTCCGTTTTATGACTTTGGCATCATTTTTTTTTAACAAAAAAAAGTTTTCGTTATTTCTTCATTTTGAAATCGGAAGAAAATTAAGAGAATAAACTATCAAATTGTCTTTTGTTCTACATAGTAGAATGTTAATTTTAGTAATTAATGGCAGGTTATTTAATAAACCTTTGGATGTCATTTAATTCCCTTTTTCTGACTTGGTTCGGTTCAGGAGTGTGCCCTCCATATTTTTTATTTTAAATAATAATGATCGCCACTCAATCATCTGGAATGACCGGGACCGACCATATCACGATTAATGTGAGTTAATTGATTTTTTTTCATAAGCCTTTTTGGAAAAACTTTGGTATATTCTTCTGTTTTCCATCTCCAGTTGAAAAAGTACCAAAGATTTGCATTGACTAAGGGTACGGTATGACCCATTTTTATTAAGTTGATCATTATGTCTACTGGGACCGTGAGAAGTGATGAGTTTGTTGCGCTTAGTAACATTAGCCCCTTTCGGCAAGATCTATCAATTTTGATTTAATGTTTGTAAGTGTAGTAGAGGCGATAGGGAATGGATTTGTTTTTACATCCAGTTTTACAGTTTAAAAGTGGAGCCTTTTCGACTTTTATTTCATTAGATAATTTTCAAAAATGTTAAATAATAAGCACATGTTGTTTTAAGCTTATAGGACTCGCTGAATTAGTTAAGAGGTTAAATAAAATAAAATAAATTGTATTGCACAACGGCTCGTGAAGAACCAGGGCCTAGTGACTAACAACTCGCAACCATTCATGTGTGTGCCTGTCGACAGGAATGGAAGGGACCTACAATTTTATGTCGAATCCGAACGGCTAGACGAGAAGCACTTATTCGTGAGAAGTGATACTCTTGGAGGATTTGTCAATTCCTCGCAAGAGGCAGTAGCCCTGAAAAAAAAACTTTTTAGTTTTAAGGTGGACGAGGCTGGGAAGCGAACCCAGACCTCCAGCGTGACAGTGGAACGCACTAACCATTATGCTACGGGCTACTACGAGGTTAGTCTTAGCTATAATTTGATATCCCATTCATAGACATCTCTAAAATGCAACCTCAAAAGTGTATTTCCTAATCATAGCCATTTTGTTAATGTTTAAACTATAAATAAAACTAACTATAAAACTATAGATTTGTAACAGCCGTTATTATAAAGGGAAACTTACGGCTCATCTCATGGACCTTATCATACACAAAAGACACCATTTACAATTTATTACAAAAATATTAGTTTATTCAAGATAAAAAAAGACAGATTCCAACAAGAACTAAAATACCAAATAAGAAATATCGAAATATACCCTGATCTTTCGACCTTTAAGATACACCTGTCATACGTTGGATAAATTTTAGTTCTCTTTTTAAAACAAAATTTTGTATAAAATATAAAGAAAAATCTTAAATACATCTTTGCTAGAGCTCAACTTCAATAAAATCCACATGGTCGGCAAGAGATGCGCTTCTCTTGTCGGCAGATCTAACATGTCCAACAACCCATGCTTGTTGCTTATTAGCGTGCATATCAGCATATTCATCACAAAAAAATTGTGCATTTTCAGCTGGTAGACAAATCAACAAACCCCCAGAAGTCTCAACTGCTCGGCCACTCTTTAGCTTCTTATCCTGCCCAACAAGTTCGCCAATCTTAAGAACATTCTTTATAATTGGCAGTTTGCTTATGACGAATTCTACACATTCTGTCTGGAATTCAGCCAGATTAAGGGCATGTCCGAGGAGGCCGAATCCAGTCACATCCGTAGCAGCAGTAGCCAAATATTTGTGCATCAATGTTGCACCTTTAAAGAGTTTACTTAACCAACTAGCTTTCTTTTAAAATTAATTAAATGAATTAGCATACCATTCATGTTGAGGTGGACCATAGATTCAATTGCTATTCGAAAGGTTTCAATGATATCCAGTTCGGTGGTACCATTTGCCAGTTTTTCGTATTTATCACCCTTTTCTCCCCACCAAATCTGGGCATTTGTAGCTAGTTGTGTTCCCAGTGGTTTAGTTAGGATGATTGCATTACCAGGCTTAGCATTCGACGGCCTAGGCATATACAAGAATTGTTTGGACCTATTTATTTCAAAGATTATTCAAGACTTACATGATAATTTCATCACTTTCGCAGACAGAACTGGCTATTCCCCCAATAATACACCATTCGTTGACTGCAATATTTCGGACACCAACTTGACATCCAGCTAATTTTGCAGATTCTTTAAAACCTTGTATTATCAATGGAAGAACGACATCACGTTGGTCAGATGTGAACTCAATGGGGGAGCTAAGAATCAAGCTAAGTTTATCAATCGAAGTCACACCGACAGCATAGACATCACTTAGTACATTAGCCAGAGCTATTTTCCCCATAAGTGTTGGATTATCAACGAGAGGATAAAAGAAGTCGACAGTTTGAACCAGGGACAGGTTTTGGTGACGCGATAGAGGTATGACAGCGCAATCCATACCACTACCTATAATTTAGCTTGCTCTTTAGCAAAATACTATTCAATTTAAATTAAAATCATTTTAAATTCTTACCAATATAATTTTCGTCATTATTTTGATTTGTATTAAGATTAGGAGATGTATTTAAGATTTGTATGCCCTCAAGATATTTAAGGAGAACATCTTGAGGGAGTTTGCAGCCTCAGCCGCGTAGTGTTGAGAAATTAGTCAGGCGAAAATTTTCCGCCAGACCATAATCTTTCGGATTAAAGATTATTTTGCTCATTACAATGCTCGATGGTTTTCAATAAATACTAAAACTTGTTTGAATATTCTTTTAAACCCAAATTAAAAAGGGAAATCTGCAAAATGTGCAAATGTTATGATGAAAATGACAGCTGTCAACTTTCACGTGACAGCTGTGAAGATGTTGGGATATGTTCGTTGATGTATGACCCCTTTCACACAAGGAAACTGCGTTGCAGGTGATTTTTGGTTTGTGGGCGAGAAGGGCGTAGAAGGAAGACAAAAAATCTCCCGTCACACCCTTCTCGCAAAACAAACTAGCCAGTTTCTGGCAACTCAGTTTCCTTGTGTGAAAGCCGTCTATGGATTAAAAAAAAATTTAAATGGTTAAACACAATAGGCATCGAGGCGATAAGAGGCCCCGCTAGTCGGCTTCCGAATCAATACAAGAGTACCTAGTTGTTTGTTTTTGGCCTTATTAATGTCGTTTTCGAACGGAATTCGGAACAGTACTACTCCTTTTTGATTCCAATCGAATTATTTTCTGTTGTTCCGAATTTACAAAATTTGTATGTACGGTTTTGCTTCGCCAATAGTGAAGTATTGCAAACAGTAAGTAGATTTCCTTGTCTATTCTTACTCTTTCTGAAGCTAAAAACACGCGAAACAGCAACAATTATTTTGGGTTATTTTGATAATTTGTCGACATTTTTTTCAAGTGACACGAACGAAATTAAAAAAAAAATGGAAAATAATACAATAATGGCCAACAAAACAAGAAGCATTTTTCAGAACTTAGGTTTAAACGGCAGGACGATCTCGGTTAACTTAAACTTAAAATTGAACTCAGTTCAAGGATTAGACGAAACTGTCAAACCGAATAAATTGTTGATCTGAAGTTTAAACCAAAAGTGGTGTTTAAACTTGCATTGTGAAACTGGAGGTAAGCGGCCGCTGGGATGGGCGGAAGAACGATTCGCAAGTCGAACAAACTTTGAACATATGCAAGCTGTGAAGACAAAAAATGCTTAAAGGCCTTCCACACTAGCCCACTGTGTATTAACACATGTCAAAAAAGTGGGAAACAAATCATGTAGAACAGTGTGGAAACAAAATAATTTATTTGTTTTTTTTTCCTGTTCTTTATGAAACGCTCTTGTTTCAAAATGAAGCCAAGATTTAAGCTGATGTTTGGAGAATAGTGCCATCTAAAATCAAGCGCTATCTGCGTACAAGTGGCAATAATATAAACACATTGACTGTGCCTTATTTTAAATAAAACAGTTAATAAAATCCCGCTCTTTTGTTAAGAAAAACATCAACAAATTAATTTGCATTCCTTTTTATTCCCATACATATTATTTACTATACCAATAATAGTTTTCAAAAGTACTTGTGCTAACATCATTTGCCTTCAGCCTTCTGTCCGTTTAACAATTTAGCATTTATTAAAGTTTTGTTCTTAATAAATATTACAAGTTCAATAAATATTATATAATGTAGGTTATAAAATAATGTGTTTTGTTAAAATTAACAAGAATTTATATATATATATATTTTAGGAATTATTTATAATTTATAACGGAAGTGTAAATTGACTCGAACACACAATGAGCAGAAAAAAGCAAGTAACTGGAATGCGCAGACAATATTTAACAGACTTTGTTTCTCGCATCCGACCATGCAATACGGATTCGGAGCATTTTTTCAAGTTTGAATCCCAGAATTAACTTCTTTATTTTGAAGTACTTTCCATAAATGACTAGTGTTATAATTTTTTGACATCAGATTGTCGTCTTCGATGCAAACGGATTATATTATCATAACGATGTTTTTTTTCCTCCAAATCTTAATACAATTTTGGAAGAATGAGTCCTTTAAGCATATCGAAGCTATTGCCATCTGGTTGAACTGATCGCAGTTCTTTTTCCTTTTTAGTTTTAATTTGTAAAAAACCAAAGCTATCAATACCCACGATGGTCGCCTGTTCTCTTCGCCCACTTTGGTCTTGAATTTCGATTTCCTGTTGACTGGTATGGAATAAGAAAAAAATATTTTAATTTTTGTATCTATTTCGAGTTTAAGATATTTATTAATACTTACTCGTTCAACCAGTGTTTATAGTACATGGGATACACTTCATCTATCCTGCCACTTTGTACCAATTCTATAAGTCTTTCGATTTCATTGAAAACCAGGGCCATCAACCGTTCGTAGCCCAATAATGGAATTTTCTGATGGTTAATGCGGTTGTGTTCTTGTATTAAGTCATTTATGCACACACCGGGTACTTTGTTGTCTAAGTTAATGCCAACGCCTATGTTGACCAATATATTACTTCCAACATATGTACTTGTTACTAAAATTCCACCGATTTTATGTGTTCCATTGATGTAGATATCATTTGGCCATTTCAATCCAATATCAAGGAACTGTAAGTTTTAAAATACAAAATAATATTTTATATCAACGATAAAATACATATACTTAAAAGTATTTTATTTAAAAAAATTAAGTAGTTTAAGAGCCAGTTTAACAGTCATAGAAGTTGCACTTAAGTGCGGATACAAAAGGCCAATTTTCGCAATGTAAACTTATAATAAGTTGTACTTAAGTCTCCCGTGTTGGGCACTTAAGTGTCACTAAAGGCTTAACTACATAGGCCTACTTTTGTACAAAAGTACAAAAGTGAGAAATAAATACTTATTCTGAAGACACCTGGTTGCAAAAAAACAATGGAGAATTGTGCATGGTGGTTTAATTTATATGTCAGAACAATTTTCGTATGTTTTTTTGCAAGAATGTTACTTTAGCGAGCATTTTAATTTCTCACTTTTGTACTTTTGTACAAAAGTAGGTCTATGGAGTTGAGGCTTAACCCAGGCTGCCAAAAAATTACTAAAAAGTACCAATATGATAAACTTAAGTCCAACTTTTTTCGGTAAGTGTTCACTGTGAACTATTTTTAGCACGAAGGCATTCTTAGGTATTAATTTCTAACTTTTGTACTTTTTGCAAAAAGTTGTTTCAATACAAACATTCAAAGTGTAATTTTACCATTGAGTTGAAATCTCGATACAAACTAGTTGTAGCCCCAAAAATGTACTCCGATAACTAATTAAATCTGCATTTTTTCTCCGGATCCGAAAATAATTAAGCTTTGAATTTGGATTTGAAAACTACCCATTAATACTGCAACCTAGTAAATCATTCGTCGATGTTATTGCTTACCAAAAATTAAAAAAAGAAATACGTATATGCTGAGCTGTTAATCATGGAAATCGTTAATTAAGCGATTTTGGTTGATCAGCTTCATTTAATTAGAACCTGTGGAAGCCAAATTCTTAATTTTTAGAGTAAGTTAAAGTGATGGTCAATGGCGTTGGCGTTGGCTTAGCTAGCCCTCAATGGGCCCGTATCAAGAATTCGTTGTAGTGATGGTTTTACGAATTTTAAAAAGGAGAAGTAAAACACAACTTCTTTCTTTTGCTTTTGAATTAGAATGACTACACTTCTATTCTTCATTTCCTACGCTACCTATGATATTGCCAGATCTTCACCACTTCCAAGTCAACCACGCATTCTATATCCATTCACTTGCAATAGTGCAACATATGTCACACTTGACATAGATTTTGTTTGCAATATGATCGTATTGCTTGGATTGTGTAGTTGACATAGTTCGATTGCCGTTCCTATTGTATAACAATGCATGACACATGCCGAACACTTGGTCGTAATCAAAATATGTCATGTGTCCTAAAAGCGATTCATGGAAATTGTGTGAGTTGTGTGTGGTCTCTGAGTTCTAGGGCACAACAGGAGGCTCTATGCAAATAAAGTATTTATATTGAAAAGAATGAGAAACTACTTCCACATTTGAAACAAAATTACATTTTTTTTAATTGCTTGAGAAGGAATTAGATATAATTAAAACGGTTTTTTTTTTATTAAATAAATAATTTGACTTTGAAAAAATCAGCTAAAATAAATATTTCACGCTTAATAGCGTCTTTGAGGGCATTATGTTTAGAATCGTTTATTTGATTTAAAATATTAAAGATATCGAATCAATTATTTTTAACTGATCGGCTAAAATGTCCTAAGTTCAACGTCCATATATTTTTTTAAAAACCTTAATGGGAAAATACCGAAACAAAAATTATCATAGGATGATAATAGCCGTGTTATTTGCAAGTTCAGATAGAATTTTCGCAAAAAACGACATCCGAACCTAGCAAAGTCATCGAAGCCAAAAAGACCGTCACTATTACGAAATTCACAAAACGCCATCACTAACCTTTCAGCTTTGTCGCAATGCATACAAAATAAAAAACAAAATATCCATGCTTCCGCCGAAAATTATTCCGTTCAGTTATGTGCAAGAAAAATATAAAAAAATGGAAAAAAAAATAATTTCTAGAACAATAGGCGTGCATTTTTTTTTAATTTAAGAAATTTGACGTTTCCATACACACTTTTGATACAATATTCATTATTCATGTCGGTAATACAGTTTTTACCGGAACTTACGTTAAGAACAAAAAATTATCTGGATTTAGCTAAGAGCTCAAAAGGACTTCAGTTGTTTTTGTATTTACATGTAAATTGCTTAGTTCAGATATAATTTTTTCTGTCAAATTTTATCTGTACCTGCAAAAAAATAACGGCACATATCTCAAAAAAAAACACTATTCACTTTTTTCTGCAAACTTATTTAAATCCATAGCTGAAGACAATTTAAGATTTTACAAATCTTTGGCTTCTTACAGTATGGTGTCCGTTATTTCTCAAACTAATTTTTTTCAATCAATCAAAAGCTTATTTCGACCAAAAATTTTTACGAACAATTCCATTCTTTTCCCACATAAATTTCGTATGGACATTTTATAATAAATTAGTTTTATTTTTTTTGCACGAACTGCAGCATTTTTCTAAATTCTTTTGCTTAGTGATTCTTTTAAAGAAATTGATTCAAAATTGTACTTTCGAAAATTCGGTTTATATGTAGAATTTTTTGTAAATTTGTATACAAATAAATTCTCCAAAAATTTTGATTTGTTTATTCATGCCATTGCCATTGATAGGTCGTTTTTCAATTAAAGTTTTCCCCAACCAACGCGAAATATTCGGAGTGACAGCATCGAATCGGTGTAGGTGCTCTCATTTATCGCCATGGAAATTTATTTTGACAACCGAGGTATTCGTTGTTGCGGCGAATTTTTCACGCGTTGGTTTGGGGGAGCATTTAATTACACTTTAAAGGCTGTCCCAAGCCAACGCATGGGCTTTGCATTGCCAGACATTTCAGTTAAATAAGGTGTTTTTGATAATATAAAACTTAAGTTCACAAATTTTGATCACGGGTTTTCATATTTTCACCTTTAGGGTAAGACCGCAGACAACTGCAGCGGAACTACACTTCACGACGCGGCAAAACATTATCTGTATGAAATTTTATGAGCTATATTGCACTTAGCGGCAACTGAAGTTCATACAATTTCATACAAATTATTTTGAATCGTAGTTCCGCCTAGTGCGGTCTAACCTTTAATTTAAAAATGGCGAAGACGCCAGCCGGGAACAAAAAATTTGTTGCCTCGGCAATGGACGGTGTTCACATTGGACTGAGTCCTCCGAATTTACAAAAAAAAAAAAAAACACAAATTTAGATTTTTTTTTTATTTTACTACTTTTCTCTCTTTCTAACCTGAGAGGAGTGAGATAAATTTCATAGAAGTCAAGAATAGTCGGAAGAGTCCGTCTAATGTAAACACTATCATGGAAAGCAATAATTGCCTTCCATCTACCGAGCAATATAGCGATTACCACTGCCAAAAGCCGCTCCATTGGCATCATTCAAGGCAATGGCAATGACTGAGGCAATTTATTGCCCCAAATATTGCCATTGGAGCCCCTGGGTAAACTGAGATAAACCTTCAACATAGCAGTAACTGCAATCAAAAACTTTTTGCAAAAAGCAAACAAAATTTGTAAGTTAAAATAATCTTCGTTTGCTTTTTGAATTCGAACTTTTATAAACTTTGCAAAATGTGCTTGAATAGTTACCACTTAAATTTATGTAGCCGATCTATTGTGCATCGCGGCATCGCGGCCACAGATAAGCAATACCTAGATGGGAATCTACGGCTGTCAATTCGGTTTGCCTACAAGCTCAAACGTCAAATGGCCGTGGTGAACATCGGATTTTTGCACTAGTGTACGTGCAGACGACCGTGGTGAAAATCGGATTTTTGCACTAGTGTACGTGAAAAAAATCCGAGTTTCACCTCGGTTCGTGAACAAAATGGCGGATAATTTAAGAATCCAAGGGTTTGTTTAAATGTGCTAGGTTCTTGTATGCCGATTTCCTTTCGACGATTGCAGATTAATTTTTTTTGTTGTAAGGAAGTCGCAAAAAAATCGTGTAGCCGGTGTTAATTTTCTATATGAAAGATTTGATTTTTGATCTTTTTTTCTAAACAAATCAAATTTTGCTATCACAGATTTGATTTTTTTGTTGAAATGAAAGTTACATTTAGGTTTAACTACATATACCTACCTACTTTTGCAAAAAAGTACAAAAGTGAGAATTTAAAATGTTCGCTAAAGAAACCTTCTTGCAAGAAAACATACAAAAATTGTTTTGACAGAAAACGTAGTATAACATCTTATTGGCTGTAGAGCTACTAGCGATGTTGTATTTGTAATGCCTGTAAAATCGTACTGTACTATGGATGGCTTTTGTGATAAAAAACGCCTATTGTGTTTTTTCCTCAATCAGATTTGACTTTATTGCAGTTTTTGCAATTAAGAACAGATGAGATTCACACCATTGTGGGTGCTTTCTTTTATCCCCATACAAATTAATTCTGACAGATGAAGGTTTTGTTGGTATTCCAAATGTTTCGCATCGGCTTAGGAGACCATTTTTGTTGCAACACAATTTAAATTGTGTAAAGGATCTTTCAAATCAACGTTAAAGGCTCTTCCAAACCAATGTGAAACATTCGTTGCGGCGAAGAAACATTCGCATGTCAAAATTTATTTACATGGTGATAAATGAGAGTGCCCACACCAACGCGGCGGAGAGACATATGAATTATTTTTGACTGACGAATGTTTCTTCGCCGCAACGAATGTTTCGCATTGGTTTGGGTGAGCCTTAAATCGGAGCGAAACACTCACGACAACAAAACATTCACTTTTTAAAATTAAGTTACATGAAAATAATTGAGAGTAGGTACCCACAATGAAAGCGGTGCGATTTTCCATATGAACCCGATGACTAACAAAAATGTTGTCCACGCATCGGTTTGGGGGATCTTAAATTAATTTCTAAAAATTTACGTCGGAATTTGACCATGATGCAATCCAACCCCTTACGTATAAATTAAAATAATTTCATATATTAACAGCCGTATCTATAAGTTTATCTTAAAATGCCTTTTAGAAGTTATTTAGTTAAGCTTGCTTAAATATTAAAGTTGCCTTTAAACGACGTTACTTAAATTTGTATCTATAATCAATATTCTATGCATACTTAACTAAACAAGCGTAATGTAACGTAACGCAAGAAAATTGACAAATCTTCTACAAATTTCTAGTACATTTTTTACTCTCAGGCTATTTCTGTCACGTTGCAACAAAAAAAAAGCATACACGAAAGAGCGCATACATAATCAAACAGAAAGAGAAGCATCTGGGTGTATGTATGCAGCTATGCTGTATGCATAGTCAATCACAGGAGACAGAAAAAATGAAACCAGATAAAGACTACATTTTGGGTTTTTTTTGTTGTTGTTGTGTGTTCACAAATCTCTTTCCTATCATGTATATTGATGGTGGGAACATAATCCAATCAATTTCAGGAAATTATTATTAAGAATGCAGATTATTTTTAATATTATTTCCATTAAAAAACAAACAAGTCAGCCTGCACGCACAATGCATACATAAAATATCTCCTTACTGAACGAACGCAATTTTTTTTTTAATAAAAAAAAAAACAATTCTGTGTCAAAATATATTTAAATTGGCTGTAAGTATCCCTTAAACGCGGTGGATGACGTTTAAGTAAAGAGGTGTTTTAGTTACGTTGCTTAAATGTGGAAATTGATAATAGATATCGATTTCACACTTAAGTGATGTTTAGAGGTAGTTTAGAGTTAAGAAGCCTTTAAAATTTCTTTATAGATTCGGCTGTAAGTGTGTCTGTACCCTAAAACTAAGAATATAGTAGCTGTCAAATTTGCCATGGTGAATTTAATTTTTGTTGATTTCTCGAACCTTATTATTGGTTGGCGAGATTTTTTTTATAATTATTGTGCTGTAGAGCTGAAAAAATTTAAATTATGTTTTTAAATTTCATAAACATAATTAGGTCTTTTGCCCTTTGCTATACTCTGCTCAAACAGGGCCCCTTCGGAGGCGACAGAGTTCTACAAAAAGTTCTCATCGCGCATCGTTTGCCCAAGTAGCTTTTTGGCGAATTGGAAGAAAGAAACATGAAAGCACCAAAAGATTTTTCATTGAAATTCAAGGACTCGTTCAAGTTCCGCTTGCCATGCGGGCATTGTGCTTGGCGAAACAATTATTTTTTTGTTAATTTATTTTTTAATGAAAATCACAAACACCGGAATAAAAATCTTCGCACAGCACATTTATGAAAAAAAAATGAACTGTCAAACAAATCAAATTCACCGCGTTAAATTGTTGTTGCAGTTCACATCTATTCATCGACACGAAATGAAATTACAAAAACAACAATGTAAGCAAATGGGTTTTGGGGGGTGATACGAACGAAAGATTCCTATCTAGGTATTGCTTATCTGTGATCGCGGCATCGTGCCGCGTCAATTGTGTTCGACTTGTAGTTGTTCTAATACTTCCAAGTTCCAATACGAAACGAATACATTTCAATTTTCCTATTTTATTTGAGAGCAAGAAAATTCCAAAAGAGAAACACAAAATGAGCGAAAAATCTCTTAAACACAGTTTGACATTTGGAATATTGGAATGACGTTTAAATAAAAGAGCACAAATATAGTTGATACCAATAACAAAATAAGTGCAAGCAGGAAGAACATATTCTCCCACAAGCACCACTGGTGGTTCACTGGAAATTATTATATGAATACAACAATAAAACAACTGACAGCACTACCACTACTACTATAAGTTCTCTGGCTACCTTTTTTATTTGCCCATGGAACTTTGGGAGTTGTTGTTTTTAATGAAGGAAAATTGATTTCCTTCATCAAATTATTTTTATCTTGCTTTTGCTTGTTGTTTTATGTCCTGTAGGTGTTCTCAGTGTACATACATTTATATATAATATCGGGAAAATAAGAAAATTTTCTTAATCAATAGAATATTTTGCGTTTTCCGACGCAGAGTGTAGTCTTGCTCAAGTTCAAATAAGAAGAATTGAAGAACAAAAACCTGCATTCTTTGCAAAATGTAGTGTCCTTGTGTGCTTGTGTCGCGACGAAATGTTGTACTGAAACTTAAATTTAAGTTACTTATAATAAAAAAAAGAATAAAATGCAATTATTTTATTTCTTCAAAGAAAAAAAAAAACAAAAATATATAAATAACCAAAGCCGTGTTACGTAAAAAACAAAAAGAATAATTAATCAAAACTATTGTCGCAAAAATAAAAAAATATCCAAAAATATTAAGAAAAAAAAATTTGTATTGATATTATTTTTAATATATTCTTGATGGCGATCCCTTTTTTCCAGGTGGAAAATCGATTTGGTTAAAAGTTTTTTTTTTTGTCATCTTATTCATTTCTACGCGTGTTCTTATTGTCGGTTTTGTTGTCTCACAATTGGTTTTATCTGTAATTCACTTTTTTTTTTCATTTTATTGTGGAGACAAATGAAAAGGAAATCTAAAAGTTTTTCCCCGTCGATGTCAGCGTCTATCTAGGGCTAGAGTGATATACCTTCTTACCTACCTAGAGTACAAACAGAAATATATTTTCCGAATAAAAATATAATTAATTTTTAAAGAGGTTAGTTGGTCTCATTTTTGTATTATTTTTTTGTTCTTTCTTTTGTTGTTGTTTATAAAATTTGTTTTATGTCTCGCAGGTCGCAGGTGGAAAGAAAAAGAGTTCACAAAAACAAAATTATTCTATGATGCAGCTATACCTATTAGCAAAACCTAGTTTCATTGTTTGAAATAAAAAAAAAAAAAAATTGGCAGATAGGTACCTACCTACCTAGTTTCAGGTGGAATGTAATTAATAATAATTATGTACCTATGCACTTCAATGTAAGCTACTCAATTCGGTGAATTAGCTATGGCGCTGCATTATAAAGTGCAGACAAATAGGAAACCAGAATTGAATCAGAAGCATTTTGCTTAGAACTAGATTAATTCCAATAGATTTTTGCAATTCCCATACAAAAAACAGTTGATTAACACAACTACATATGACAAACTTTAATAAAAGGGACAACAGCTTCAGTTTGTCTCCCAAAAAGTAGTAAAACTGCCGACCAAAGTAAGGCACCATTATTTCCTGCTATAGAAGCATGACGACGGCTCCTTGAATTCTTCAATCATTAAAAATCTTGAATTCTATTGTAGTTTTTAAGTCTATGTGCTGGCGTGGCGTTAGCATTTAACAAGGGTCATTTTTGAAGAAAAAAAATCAATTTAATCGGGAAATGATCCTTAGATAAATTTAACGGTTTGTCTCTAAAGAAGGAAATTTTGTATAATTTCAATTAACAAAAATACAGGAGATTTGTTGACTAAAAAGCAAACAAGTGCAGTATAAAATGCTTTTTTAAAGAGAAGACAGTAAAAAGAACAGTTTAAAAAAAAATGTTTGCGTTTTTAAAATAAAAAGTTGTATTTTTCTATTGTGTCTGGAATATGCATATTAAATCAAAACCCAAAGTTGGGATCTCGGAAATTTCAGCAAATTTGAACTCATTTTTCAGCAGAATTCTAACTTTTGCTGTCAAAAAAATTGAGATTGGTTTGGATTCATGCGCTCAATTAACTATTTTTTGTTGCAATTTTTTCTTGTAAACAAATAATATTCTTTGCTCTCCAACTTTGTTTTGAAAAAAAAAAACATCTGAAACATCTCAGAAACACGAACAACATAAATTTGTCCTATTGGCATAAATGCTGTTTGTTGAAACTCAAATTATTTGTTTACAAGTGCCACTTATGTATACTCGAATTTCAATGGCACCAAGTTTAGGAGTTCAAATCGATGTTAACCTTTGCAATTTAGTGAGTTTAACACCAGTTTCGTCAAGGGGTAAAAATGTCCTCAATGCCAAATGTGCCAAAAAGTGTGTTTTGGGTTATTTTTAAGGTTAATTTACACCACCAATAACATTCTCCACACAAAAAATATTACGGCATTACAGAGATAATCTTCACCTTTAACAAAACAAAAAAAATGTTAATTTTTGCAATACATAATGTAGTGCATTAACTTTTATTTTAACTTTTAATCTCTCAAAGAGGAATGGAAATTTTGGAGAGATTCGAACTAAACTTTTGAAGAGAAGATTAGTAGTTTCAGATCTCGTAATGATTTTTGTGGGCAAAACGTAATATGTGGTGTTAATTATCCTCAAAAATAACGAAAAACACGTTTTTTTCACTTTTAGACTTATATATCTCGAAAATCTGAGCCAATCCAAAAATTCGGAGATTGGATTCGATATCAGTACATTCAAAGTATTCAGAAAAGTATAATCTGGTCTTTGCCACAGATATGTGGTTAAATTTTTTATCTTGTGTAATCATTGAAAATTAAAATTGAAAACTTACAAATTTTCGAAGATTTAAAACTAAGAAAATAGGTGAAAATTATAATTTGAGTTATATTAATATAGTACAATCAACGGAGGAATTTTGCTTGCAAAAAATAAGGCCCTCTGGATTATTTTTATATATGGTAGGGGTTACCCCCAGGTATAACATATCCAAAGTCCCCAGCCCAGGGCCGCGAGCTAATCTGAGGAGGGGGGTTAAAGGTACCCCTCTTCAGATTTTCGTGAATATTGGCACAACCTAACATGTTAGATGGAAAGTCTGTACTACTTAATTAGAGACAATTAAATTGTCTATAAAATGATTTATTCACATTTTTTCTAGTGTCAATAATAAAGGAGATACGGTGGGTAGAAAAGTCAACAAATCTGGAAAACCTGTTATTGTCTTAGATATTGAATATTTTCTGACCAATTTAGCTGGAAAAGACAAAAAAAGTTAATACACATTCATTCACTGTTGTTTCATCATGTCGTGAAGCTAAGAAAGAAATTATAATTTCCTTTGTTTTCTATATATCCGAAACTATACAAAAAAGTTGATGTATACTAAACTAGGCAAAATTTAATTAGCAAGAGTTGTTTTCATATGGCGCCTAAAAATGATAACGTTTTTTTAAAGGAGGAGGGGCATTTTTGTAAAAATAATATTAAAAAACAACGGCAACACTTACAACAAAAAAATTTACCTCTTTTTGGAAGCCAGAACTCTGTTCTTTTATTTTATTTTCAAATCAAGTTATTGATGTCCAGTTTTTGTAAAAATAACTTTCAAACTCAAAATTATGAAAAAGAAAAATTGAAAATTTTGTTTTTGATTTTTCTTTTTAAATTGGGAAATAAGATGCTAAATTGGCTTTTATTATTCACTACCCCTAATAACTCTCCTAGTTTTAGAGAAAATTTAAAGTTGCAACGACAATTTTGTTGATGTTTTTTTTTTGTATAATTTGTATTATTATTATAGTAGTATGTGATAGTAGTGTTTCTTTGAGCTTGAGGTTAAAGAATGAAAAAATTCCTTGAACCTGCGAAGCAAGCCACCCAAGGTCTAGTGTGAGTGATAGAGCTGACCCTTAGATACAACATACTCAAAGTCCCCAGCCCATGACCGCAAGCTTTAGGCAGGAGAGGGGGGTAAATGTCTCCTTTTATAGTTTTTCTTCAAATTTGGAAAACTAAGCGTAATAGAGGCAAAGTCAATATAACAAAGTGAAAGAAAATTAAATTTCCTACAAATAGAAGATATGTTCATAGTATATATGTTCTAAGGAAATCAATTTTTTTTTTATTTTTGTTCGATATTTCTACTCTCGCATCTCTTGCTTCCAGCAAAGCTATGAGCATATCTTTTATTTGTATGGAATTTTCTTTCACTTTGTCATATTGACTTTGCCTCTATTACGCTTAGTTTTTCCAGGGCTCGCGGCCCTGGGCTGGGGACTTTGGGTATGTTATAACTGGGGATAACCCCTACCATATAAACAAATAATTCAGAGAGCCTTCTTTTTTGTATTTATTTTATAATTTTGAGTCTTCGTTGACTGGGATAAATAAAACTCAATAACTGAACGTAAAAGTTTCACATAAAAAAGGCCCTTATTCTGTGACAAAATTAAAACTATTTAAACTAAATAAGGGTAGTAAATTTCTTAATCTTATTTGAGACAAGAAGTCTCAAAGAAAGCGTTTTCATTAGAATATCTAATTTAAAAAATTTTGTTGAACGAACTTAAGAACGAATAAGGTTTTTTTTTGTAGTAATTTTGAATGCTGCAAATAATAGAAGTATACAAAAATACTACTGGGTTAACCAGATATCAACAGGAAGCCGTACGAAATTTCATAGTTGGAGATAAAAAAAAATTTTTTTTCTAAAACAAAAAAAAAGGATTATGTATACCAAGAGAATGCAAGAAAAAAATTCAACTAACTTCAAGAATTTAGATAAATATTTCATTTGCTCACGTAAAATTCTAAATTTTCTTATCAATTCTTAATAATTTTTGCTTTTATTCATAGTATGATGATTCATATTTTTAGATGCCAAACCACAAATTGTAGATATCAAATTGAATTGTAATTATTCAATTTTCTCATTTCTATTGTGATAAGATAGAACAGTGCTCTAAATCGTTCAAGTATTGCTCAGCGCCTTTACTGTTATTAATCGGATTTTTACAACATTATCATGTTCATATAAATTTTAATGATTTAGTTTCTCTTATTCTTATTAGAATTTAATTTTTTTTTTATTAATTCTAGTGAATTCAACTAAAAATAATGGATAACAACACAAGTGCTAATAATGGCCTCGATGTCATCCAAGGAATGATTGATATATCAGCTGACCGATTGGAAGGTCTTCGTACACAATGTGCAACAAGTGCCACGCTTACACAACAAGAAATTCGCATCCTGGAAACCAAACTGGTGCGAATGTTTTCCGAATTGTTAATAACCAAATCTCGTTTACCCGAACGAATACCAGCAAGTGGTTTGGCTGCTTCTGGCTCAGAGCTTAAACAATGGCTGCGCGTAGTTGGATTAAGTGGCGAATCGCTAAATGTTTGTGTACAAAGAATAAACACTTTAGAGGATCTTCTTCAAAAGTCCGACGACGAGCTCCGTGAGATTCTTGTCTACAATCCGAATTTTCGAGATGAAGAAATACGACGACTGATTAATGCAATGGAATGCCTTCGACGATGTCGTGCAGCATTAATTGACAATTTGAAAGAACCAGAGAATTTATTTTGGGATTCTTGGGATCGTCATCACCATCATCACCACCATCACCATCATCGCGGGAGTACAGGGAACATTGGAGTGATGGCATCACCAAGAACCTATCGAACAATGAATAAACAGAAAGCAGTACAGTCTCCGGTGAATAATAATTATGATCTGCAATCAACGCCTTCGACAATGAATCGACATACTGGCGATGATACATATAGTGCACATGGCTCTGTTATAACCCTAACACCCTCACCATCGCCTCCAAATTCACCGAGTCAGAATACTAGTGGAAGTACCGGAGGAGGAAACGGCACTCCCGGAAGAAGTGGACAAAGAAAATCAACCCCACCCCCAAAGAAGAAACATCAGACATTGCTGAATTATCATCATCCTTCGACACCATCACACAATGGAATAGCAACAAATTCAATGACTGCTTCGACTAGCTCCTCATCGAGTCAAGATCCACTAGGTATACCCATAGCCAAGTCAAAATCACACGAATCGCAATTTCAAGAAGGCGCTGTTGGTGGTGTGGTTACTCCCGGAAGTGGAACGAATGGAAACAGCGGTACAGGCACCAGTACGAATTCAACCAACTCTTCTACTGTGCCTCAGGCTATTCCCAGAACACGACTTCACACCGATCCCAGCCCTGAGTCGCATTCCTCGTCAATGAGTTCTGATATATTCATGGAAAACACTAATAACCTGACTGTCCCGCGATCGCCATGTACTCCTTTAGTATCCCTGGGAATGGGGCACATGATTGCTCATCGCTTTACGAAATTTTTCAAAGTGATATCGACCTGTGACCTTTGCCAGAAACAGATGTTTTTTGGCTTGAAATGCAAGGAATGCAAATATCGCTGTCACAAGGACTGTGAACCGAATGTACCACCATCTTGTGGTTTACCCCGCGAGTTTGTTGATGAATTTAAGAAAACCTTAAAATCGAACGAGGGTTACTTACCCCCATCAAATATTTCTCCAAATCTAAGTGGACGCACTGGTACCACAGTGAGTGGGTATTTGCCAGGAAGAAGGCAAAAAGTTTCAATCAGTGCCAGCGGCCATCATCATCCCGACAGCAGTTCACCCGGCTCCAGCTGCAACAGTTCCTCACCATCAAGTCCGGCTCTTTTTAACCATCAGCAGCAACACATTAGTGGAACTAATAGTGGCGGTGGAAGCTCGACTGCAAGTGGAAGTACTAGCACTGGGCCGAATCCCAATTCTACGCCCTCATCCCTTCATAAGAACACCAGCCAATTCAACTTTCCTGATGTCACCATCACCAATCATCAGACAAATCAGACTTTATATTTACCATCATCAACAGGGGGAGGACAATCTAGTGTTGCAACTGCAAATAATAATACAGAGCACTTGGATAATAAATCCTCACACCACAATTCCCAGTCGAGCATTGCGAATAGCAATAATGCTAGTTCAATGAGTTCAATTCACATAACAAGTGGACACTTTTCTGAAAGCAGAATACATAGCGAAACTTCAAGTGGGCGTACTGCGTCTACCACCGGTTCAGTACTCAGTCAAATCAATCCGGAGCTGGCCGATACCCATAAAAGTAACGATAGCGATAAGACTGTATCGCTATCGGGAAGTACCAGTGCCAGTACTGATTCAGATAGAACACCAGTTAGACTAGATTCTACGGAAGAAGGTGACTCAGGCAATTGGCCACGCCAAAACTCACTCTCACTAAAAGAGTGGGATATTCCCTACGATGACTTACGCCTCTTGGAAAAAATCGGCAAGGGCCGGTTTGGAACCGTACATCGGGCTCTTTGGCATGGAGATGTAGCAGTTAAACTCCTCAAAGAGGACTACCTGGATGATGAACACATGCTTGAAGCCTTCAAATTGGAAGTAGCTAATTTTAAGAAGACTCGTCACGAAAATCTAGTGCTGTTCATGGGTGCTTGCATGAATCCACCATACCTCGCAATTGTGACCTCGCTGTGCAAGGGAAATACTCTCTACACTTACATCCACCTGAGACGTGATAAATTTACCATCAATCGAACCACACTAGTCGCCCAGCAGATTTCACAGGGCATGGGTTATCTGCACGCCCGTGGTATATTCCACAAAGATCTGCGGACAAAGAATATATTCTTGGAGAATGGAAAAGTCATCATAACCGATTTTGGTTTGTTCAGCTCCACAAAGCTTGTGTATTGTGATATTGGATTGGGTGTGCCCAGCGGCTGGCTGTGCTATTTGGCTCCAGAACTAATGCGTGCATTAACTCCATACAAGCCAACTGATGAAATTTTACCATTTTCGAAAGCATCTGATGTATATTCATTTGGTACTGTTTGGTATGAATTGCTTTGCGGAGAGTTTCCTTTCAAAATGCAACCACCTCAGTCGATAATTTGGCAAGTGGGAAGAGGAATGAAACAGACATTGGCCAATTTGCAAACATCCCGTGATGTCAAAGACATACTGATGCTGTGTTGGTCCTTTCAAGCGGACGATAGACCAGACTTCCCCAAACTATTAACTCTTTTGGAAAGACTGCCCAAGAAGCGGTTGGCTCGAAGCCCTTCGCATCCAGTACAATTGTCTAGATCTGCTGAATCAGTATTTTGAGGGAATATAATAGTCCAAACTGACTACGGCAGCAGCATCAGTATTCATCGGTACTACATTGAGAAATTAAACAAGTATTGTAGTGTTTTTCGTTTTTTTTTTTTTTAAATAATTCATTTTGTTAATAATATGTATACAAATACAGCTTCAATATGTTGTTACATATATCTAAATATATATACACAAAAAAAAAAGCGAGGTCTAAGTTTTTTTAAGAACAATTAATTCAACAAGTTTAACGCTACTATAAAAAAAATTATAAATTATGTCAACATAAAGAAAACAATTTTCTTTTTTGTTGGAAGAAAAACAAAAAAAAATTCATAAATATCGAGTTGAAGATTGGCCGGATAACTATTATTTTGTTTCTATTTATTATTGACTTGTGTACATTTTTAAATAAAATATATTTTACTTAATAAAAAATATTAAATTAAATTTGAACAAATAAATTGTGAGAAAAAAGCATATTATAAAAGAAAGTAAAGAAATAATGTGTAGGTCACACTTTACTTACTACTACAACTACTACGACTAACCATATTAATGGTGTATTAGAATATATATATTAAATAAATAAATTTCAAAAAATTACTATTAAAACTAAAAAACAAAGTTTAATCATTGAATTTGATCATTGAGTTTGATCATGTTTTTTTTTTTTTGGAATTAGCACCGTCTTATGTAAATGAACCATCTTATATTTCGAAACAGTCAAGTCTTGCGAGGGAAAGTAAGAGGAATAAGCTTGCTTGCTTTGATAGAAACAAATATTGCTGAAGAACACAAATAATAGTTGGCAATATGTACAGCTTTTGAGTTGGTCGATTTTGATTGTTTTTTTAACAAATAGGGTGATATTGATAGTCAGGGTAGAGTTGCCAGTAGCCGGCCCCTTAACGAAATTTTCCGACAAAACTTATGATTAAGCCTTGAATTTTTAACTTTTTGATATTGTTTTATTTACCAAATAGTTTATTAGAGATTTCTTAGGAGTTATACAAAAATAAAACAATAATATTCCTATATATATTTTCCTATTTTCGGCCCCTTGGATCCTGATTCCGGCCTTTGTGTTTCCTATTCTCAGCCCCCTCAGTAAAAAAGCTATACTTACGAATTCAACTATTTTATTTTTTTTTTTTTCCTTATAACAAAACAACAGACCTATGTACCTACTTTCGTTTTTAGTTATATTAGAAAAACAAGTGTTAAACATAAAAAAATACATTTTATGAGTTTCTTCTCTCCAAGTTATGTTCATTATAAATGTTTAATCTTAAAATAAATTTCAAATTAATAAATTAAATAACAAAATTCAAATTATTTTTCTAATTTTAATTTAAATTTTTACTTTATAGGTACATAGGTATATTAAAACTTAATATCCCGATAGCCCAAGGATGGAGTAGCACTCCGAAACACGTCGCATAGTTATATTTAAAATCAAAAGTTGTGATATGAAGTTTTAATATATAAAATTAAAATTAAAAATTAAAATAAATTAGGAAATGATTTTTGGGTATAATCTATCTAATCTAATGGTCTATCTCTAATTGCTAAATTTGTTATCGGGGATTTAAGAAAAGGCTTACTTTGGTGTACCCTTAGCCATGATAACAAACAAATCTCTGTTAATACTAATGAAAGAAAATTCGTTACGGCTTTTATTTGTAGAGGAAATACCAGCCTTTGTAATTGCGTTTAAATAAATTTGATTTCGTTTTTGAGTCTTCAGATATCCTGTTAGTAGCCTGTACCTTTTTTCTTTTTGACTTTAAGGACAATTTTATCCAGAAAATAGGCTTTTTCTGTTTTAGCTCAGAAAAGAATTCTGAACAGAGTCCGAGCATATCGATAATGAACATCCTCTGAACTAAGCGTGTTCTGACTTCTGAGCGCTCAGAATGTCAGAATTATTTTCGAAAAACACCTGAACACTTAGCTGTCACTATTTTATCTCACTAAAGAAATTAAAAGGACAGTCATGTTTCTCGTCCAGTTCAAGCCTCCTGAAATAAGACCAAGCCTTAACAAAATTTTGCTCTTTCTGAGGATTAAGTACCTACTAACTGACTGCTTAACTGACAATTGAAAAATTGGCCCTAAGGCCTAATTTATTCAATCCCCATTAAATTTAAACCCATCATTAAAAAAACTTACTTTACTTTTGATGGCGCTCACAGCCCAGGATGGGCTTCGGCCTCAACTAACAAGCCCCTCCAGCCAGCTCTGTCCCTAGCTAGCCGCTTCCAGTTGCGCACACCGAGTGCTTTGATGTCGTCATTCACTTGATTGCGCCACCTGTTACGGGTTCTCCCTCTGCTGCGTACCCCATCGGGGTTGGATTCGAAGACTCGTCGGGCAGGTGCGTTGCTGTCCATACGCTCCACGTGCCCCAGCCATCTAAGCCGCTGTATTTTCAGCTTTTTGACCAGGTCAACGTCGCTGTATAGCCCGTATAGCTCGTCGTTGAATCTTCTCCTCCATACTCCTTCGATACACACCGGACCGAAAATCACACGAAGAATCTTCCTCTCAAAGCACCCTAGCAGATTTTTATCCGAATCTTTCAGTGTCCATGCTTCTGACCCATAAAGCAGGACCGGGATGATTAGGGTTTTGTATAAAGTCTCCTTGGTTCTCTGAGAGAGGGCCTTACTACTTAAATGCCTTCTTAGACCGAAGAAACAGCGGTTGGCAAGAGTAATTCTTCGCTTGATCTCTGCACTGATGTCATTCTGCGATGTAATAGTGGAGCCCAGGTAGACAAAGTCCTTGACAACTTCGAAGTTATATCTGTCCATCGTGATATTTTGCCCGAGTCGACGATGTTGAGATTCCTCTCTCGATGACAGCATATACTTCGTCTTGTCCTCATTAACCGCCAATCCCATTCTAGCCGCCTCCGATTCAATGCTCGCAAATGCCCCTGCCACAGCTCGCTTCGTTCTGCCGACAATGTCTATGTCATCCGCATATGCAAGCAATTGAACGGACTTTTGATAGATTGTATCGCTGGTGTTGACATGTGCGTTGCGTACAATGGCTTCAAGAACGATGTTGAATAGGTTGCATGATAACGCGTCGCCTTGCCTCAATCCTTTCTCAACATCAAAGGAATCGGTGGTGTTCTTACCAATTTTGACGGAGCAGCGAGATTTCTCCATCGTCATCCTGCACAAGCGGACGAGTTTGGCAGGGATGCCGAGACTCGACATGGCTCTGTATAATTCGTCCCTTTTCACGCTATCATACGCGACTTTAAAATCGATAAAAAGGTGGTGTGTATCGATCTGGAATTCCCGGGATTTTTCTAAAATCTGTCGGAGTGTGAACATTTGATCGACGGTTGACTTGCCTGGCCTAAAACCGCACTGATAAGGGCCGATCAGATCGTTGACAAAAGGTTTTAAGCGGTCACACAGGATGGCCGACAAGATTTTATAAGCGACGTTTAGGAGACTAATTCCTCTGTAGTTGGTACATTTCAGAACATCTCCCTTTTTATGGATGGGGCACACTATACCGAGGTTCCATTCATCGGGCATACTTTCCTCCGACCAAATTTTGCAGATGAGCTGGTGTATGCTCCTAGCCAATTCATCTCCCGCTGATTTAAATAGTTCGGCTTGTAAGCCATCCGCACCTGCAGCCTTGTACGACTTAAGTTTGGATATCGCCAGCCGAACTTCGGTTAGGTCGGGTGGACGGAACTCTTGGCCATCATCGTCCAAGTTGAATGGAGCGTTCTGCCTATTAGCGGCATCTTGGCTGTCTTCGCCATTAAGCAGTCTAGAGAAGTGTTCTTTCCAGATCCTCAGCACTGACTGTGTGTCTACTACCATATTCCCACTCTCATCTCAGCAGGCTTCCGTTCTAGCCTTGAATCCTTGGGTGGATCGCTTCACCCTCTGATAAAATTTTCGAACATCTCCCCTACCGCTACAACCCTCAATAGACTCTACCGCCCGCTTCTCGTGCTCTCTCTTTTTCCTCCTGAGAAGTCGGCGTTCCTCTTTTCGTTTCAGCCCGTAGAGCTCCCGGGCCACTCTCTCAGCAGCTCTTGTTCGAGTCTGCAGCATTGCCTGGTAGGCCTCGTCCTTAGCTGCATGCGCTAGCCGGCACTCCTCATCGAACCAGGGGTTTCGTTGTATTCGCCTAGTGAAACCCAGCACATCAGAGGCGGCACTTCTAATGGCTTGTTGACAGTGTTCCCACTGGTCCTCTGCACTTGATGCTGGTAGCGGACCTCCTGAGAGATTAAGAGTTACGTGGTCTGCAAAAGTTCTGGCAGTCTCTTGCGATTTAAGCTTCTCGACATCGAATCTTTTCACAGCATCTGCTCTGCGTTGTCGCGTCATGGATATCCGCATACGTAGTCTAGCTACTACCAGGTAGTGATCCGAGTCAATGTTGGCCCCTCGGAACGTTCGGACGTCCAAGATACTGGAAGCATGTCTCGCGTCTATCGCAACGCGGTCGATTTGGTTGACGGTTACTTGATCACGCGACCGCCAAGTCCCCTTGTGTATATTGAGGTGTGGGAAGTAGGTGCTTGAGATGATGACATTTCGCCCCGCCGCAAAGTCTGCCAGCCTGTGTCCGTTGCCGGAAGTTTCGTCGTGTAGGCTGTGTCCTCCGACTATCGAACCAAAGATGCCCTCCTTTCCGAATCTTGCGTTGAAGTCACCAAGAATGATCTTCACGTCGTACTTCGGGCACATATCATACGTTGTCTCCAAGCGATCGTAGAATGCTTCTTTGGTTGAGTCTTCTCTCCTTTCATGGGGGGGCGTGAACACAAATCAGCGAAATGTTCTTAAATTTGCCTTTGATGCGGATTGTGACCAGGCGCTCGCTTACACTTCGGAAGCCCAAGACTGCTTGCCTAAGTCTTCCCCTTATCACAAAACCACAACCCAAGAGCCGCTGACCCTGTTCCTTCAAGCACCCGCCGTAGTAGATGTCACACGTTTTCAGTCTCCGTACGCCCTCTCCATCCCATCGCACTTCCTGGATGGCTGTTACGTCAGCCTTTAGCCTGTCCAGGTTCTCCACTAATTGTTCGGCTGCACGTGTTCTGTATAAGGACAGGACGTTCCACGTGCAGATCCGAAATTCATTGTCCTTGTTTCGTTTGCTGGGGTCGTCAACTTTAAAATCATCCATATCTGAGGCTTGTTGTTGTTTCGGAACAACTTTTTTTTACGTGGTAGGGAAGTTACCCCGACGCACAACCCCCGACCCGGAGGACCAGACCCTTCGTATAACTCCAAGGGTAGGGAGCCGGATAAACCGCTCCTTATAGGCCTGAGCTACAAATATGTCGTAGTAACCCATATAAGGTGTTCACTAAGTAGTTCAACCTAACTGGAACTGTAGACGCCACCGTTGATTCCATCTAGAGAATTCGTCCGCTGCCGCCTCGATGAAAGGAGAAGTGCCTTAGTGGGAACACTCCTCCCCCCCCTCTCTCGTTGGCTGTCCCCAACAGCTTTCCACGGGGATTTAAATCCCGTCTCCAGCTGAGGTACTAGACACCCGATGTTCACCACGTGGAGGTGAGAGTAGGAGTTGGTAGACAGAGGTGGATTTTGAGAAAAACCTGTGGACGCTTGTGTCCTCTTGAATGCACATAACTACCCTTTTGAACACCATCATTAAAAAAAAAAAAAAAAAGGGATTGTTTAAAATTTTCATACAAATTTGATTAATTTCACATTTTGTATAGCAAATTTAAATTTAATGTAGAGTGAATAAGTTAGGACCTAATTTTTAACAAAATAATTAAATACAATAAAATTGTGGTATTTTTCCTTTTGTTTTAAAAGGGGCCGAAATAAGGAGACAGACAAAAAATAATGTTTCCTATCTTCGGCCGGGGTGGCCGAATATAAGCAACAGAGGTTTTTTGTGTGTCCTATTGCCGGCCCGTTTAAACAAATCGTAAAAATTACTTTTTTTCGCTTTTTAAAGTAGATTTGACTAAAATATAACATAATAATCAAATATAAATGCATAAAAGACATTTACTTCCAAATATTTCAAAACAAACGCTTATTTTGGAACAATGTCCAACTAACGATTTTGACAACAAAACTTAATAAAATCGTGTGCCGGCGAGATCGCACAACTACAGATGTAGAAACTGAGCTAGTATAATTGTATAATGGAACAAAAAAAGTTGCAATTAGTAGGAGAGAGATGGCAGACCATTTAAAAACTCTAACCACAGAAGTATCACTACTATTTCACTAATTACGAGCCATTTTTTGGTAGGCGGCCGGCTACTGGAGACGGCCAGAATTAGGCAACTCTACCCCATTTTTAAACTATGTCTAAGGCCCCGATTGCGAGTTTCGATTTTCTAATCGATGATTGGACGGTCGTCTCTTTTCGATTGTTATTTTCTAA
This sequence comes from Melangyna quadrimaculata, assembly GCA_949320155.1. NCBI lineage: Eukaryota > Metazoa > Arthropoda > Insecta > Diptera > Syrphidae > Melangyna > Melangyna quadrimaculata. The sequence goes on along the minus strand of OX439483.1, from coordinate 200,149,682 downwards.
TCGACGCGAACGAAAGCTGACGCCTAGAAGTTTTTCCTAGTGAACAAAATGTAATTTTTTTCCAATAAATTAATAATTTTACGAAATATAAAATTCAAATATTTATTTTATGCAGGTCAAACGCAATAACAAATAAAAAGCCGAGGGAAATTTTGGGCCCGATGGCGGTTGAACAATTTTTTTTTAATTAACGATGGCCAATTTCTAATTTTATATAGTGATAGATAGTAATTGTGATTGAGATTTTTGGTAGAAATTATTTTTCGAATTTACTTTCGATTATAATTTTCTGATCGATGCGCTAAGATGGACCTGATTGTTTCGGGTTCGAATCCTGTTGGTACTAAACTTTTTTTTTAAACTATTTTTTTTTGGTTTAGTTTAAAATGATAAAAATATTAACTTCGAATACTTACATATTTACAACACATATTGGAGACAAAAAAACAATAATTGTGTTTATCAAATTCAAACCATACAAATATTTGGTTATTCATTCGATTATGTTTCACAATACGAAACATGATATCCAATCGAATTAATCGAAAATATGGGCAGTCACTCTACGGCCAACTTATTATTTTGTTTATATTTTGCCGTTAAGGCAAAAAAAAAAGCTGACGCCTAGAAGTTTTTCCTAGTGAACAAAATGTAATTTTTTTCCAATAAATTAATAATTTTACGAAATATAAAATTCAAATATTTATTTTATGCAGGTCAAACGCAATAACAAATAAAAAGCCGAGGGAAATTTTGGGCCCGATGGCGGTTGAACAATTTTTTTTTAATTAACGATGGCCAATTTCTAATTTTATATAGTGATAGATAGTAATTGTGATTGAGATTTTTGGTAGAAATTATTTTTCGAATTTACTTTCGATTATAATTTTCTGATCGATGCGCTAAGATGGACCTGATTGTTTCGGGTTCGAATCCTGTTGGTACTAAACTTTTTTTTTAAACTATTTTTTTTTGGTTTAGTTTAAAATGATAAAAATATTAACTTCGAATACTTACATATTTACAACACATATTGGAGACAAAAAAACAATAATTGTGTTTATCAAATTCAAACCATACAAATATTTGGTTATTCATTCGATTATGTTTCACAATACGAAACATGATATCCAATCGAATTAATCGAAAATATGGGCAGTCACTCTACGGCCAACTTATTATTTTGTTTATATTTTGCCGTTAAGGCAGTTAAATTATTGTTTATATAGTTTTTCGCTTCTACACCCCCTGACCGCGCTTGCAAACTCACCCCGCCACCATCACTTTTCGTTTGTGCAGCGAATTCAAAATTCCAGCCTTCCACTTCCAATAGACGTCAGTGCAGTGGTAAGCAAGCATGCAATAAGGGCGGTCATGGTGGAGTGTACGGTATTTTGCAGGGCATTACAACAACAATTCATGTACGTTGTTTAGTGGGTTAGAATTTTTTTTATTAAAATACCTATTATATAGATAGAGAATGGTCGAATTTCGACCACTGGGCGGTACTAGTACCTACTAATGTACACTCCAATTCACTCGTTTAAATACAGATTTTTTTCAATAAACTTTAATCGATGTCTCCATAACCTTTTATAATTATGACAATTATAATTAAAGAATTTATTAAGTGTAATATGAGGATTAAGATCCAGGAAGAATTTTAAATCCTCCTAAAAATATGTTAGTCTTATGGCTCTTTGAACAATTTAAGTACCAAAATCGACCTTATTTTTTTTGTCATTCGTTTAAATACACCTTGAAAAACAACCTATTAGCTCATAAAATCGCTAAAAATAGTATGCACAAAATCAAATTATAAACAGTTAAGGACATTTTCTCATGAATTTAACAATTTTACCAAAAGGAAGTGTTCTAACTGAAGAGAAAAATGCTCAAATTCAAGACTATCAGGACTATGGTCATAGCATTCGCTGTGAAAATCACAACATTGGACTAAGTATGCAGCTACTTTCGATATAGGGAAAACATTGAAAAAACAACAAACCGCTAGCGAACATGGCTATAATACCTCAAGAAAGACAATGCATACTTCGAAAAGCCTTAAATTCAACATTATCAGTCTGCAAAATCAATGGTAAAACCGTAGTTAAAGCCACCAAAAATGCTTAGCCCTGCAGCCTAAACGACTTGATGGATTTTTTTTGTTCGAGCTTGGTGTGTAGAAATATTTTTTATTTTTAAGAACCAAAAATAACGTTACCTACCTGCTAAGCAATTTGTTTTAGTAGCTAAGGAAAATATTCCTACGATTTTCACGAACAAATCAGTTTATTACTATACAAAAAGGCTACTTTGATAATTTTTTCAGTTTGAAAAATATTTATGCATGATTGGTACATATGGAAGAACCATTTTGTTCAATTCTCTATAGAGTAGACGAATATATATTAAAATTAATTTTGACTACGGAAAGTACTTGGCTCATCGAGCTAGGCCGTTCGAGGCCGGAACCTCAAAGTGCGACCCAGCCGTGCATTGATTTGTATTTATGTATTTCTTAACATTTTCTTGTTACAACATACAAACTTTATCGAACCATTAGCATGCACTGTCAATGTCAACCTACATTATAGTTTTTAACTACAAGAGCTAGCTAGTAAGATACAGTAGTACATTTTATTTTTTATAGAACAGGAAATTCGTTAGTTTCCTCTTTCAAAATATTCCGAACACTTTTATATGGCCAATTAAGAACACCATAAGGGTGTGAGCATTCTTGCTGCTAGTACTAAACCACTTATCCCACGCAATCTCAAAATAAATATATGTTAAATTGATAGTTACTATTAAAGTTATGTGGTTTTTAGGTTCTTCTCCGAGATTGTCTTATACATTCGATATACACTTTATGGCTGGTTTGACTATTATGAACGTGCACTTTATCTAAGTACCTATTCAGAGTGATTCAATATATCGTCCCTTAAATGCAAGAAATAGGTTAGTTACTTGATTTTGTACTTTTAAATTACCTCCCTAGAAAGAAAACCTTACTATAAGGAGTTAACAAGGGCCCAGATCGCGTAAGACTAAAACGATTGTTTGATTGAACGATCGTCGTTTTGACTATTGCTCTCTGGATATATTTTCCTATTTTTGTGTATACAGACAGCTATCGTCAAGACGACGAAATAAATACAAATACAAATACAAAATACAATTCTTTTAGTTTGAGTGATATTTAAAGGATGGAATTTCAGATTCGTAATCATCACTTTATAAGGTGAAATTGGTCAAACCAAAACATAATTATATTACAACAAATAAAATATTAGGTCCGACCCTTTACTTTGTGCACATACAAAATGTCAAATTTGAAATGAAATCTCAAAAATATCAAAAAATAAAAAAAAGGAAAAGTACGGGAACGCAAATTACTATTACCAGAAATTCCGTATTAGGTAAGGTGTCAGACAAGTACGGCACAGAGGTTTGGCTTTCATTCTTTTACTCTCAAAATGAAATAACCCCTTTCGAGTTTGAAAGGTTATATTCAGAGGACTGACTTTGTTTGGGGCTCACTTTAAGGATACACATTTTTCAAAACTTAGCTACGTAGAAATAGGTTAAATACATTAGGGCTGCTATTCACCGAGCGCTTATAACTTAAGAGCCTCATAAACCTATTCACCAAGCAATATTAGTGAACATTTACGAGCGCTCGCAAAAGTTATGAGTGGTCTCGACCACTCCTAAGTCACGAGCGCTCTCTTCGAAAAGTTGACCGAAAACTTTCACAAAAAAAACGTCCCTTCTACCCATGATAATCATGGTATTTTCGGGTATTTCTATTACATCACAGCTCACAATCATCTTTTCTTATTATTTTCTGTTTAAAGTGAAATCATAATTTAAGCATTCAAAAGAATTATTTTTAGATAATAATAGATAAAATAAATTCTTTAAAAACTACTACCTATTATTTTGGGTGTATTGATATTCTTTTGGCATTGAACAGGCATACATGCTGTCTATTGTTTCCAAAAACAGTTTAATTTTACAGTTTGGGAATGTTTGTTGTCTCTCTTTTTCGAACATTCGCTCTCATATTCAAACATTGGCTCTCATTTTCGAACATAGAAAAATTCTTATGAGTGTTTGGTGAATAGCACAAATAATTTTCGAGTTATGAAGCTCATAACGTTAAGAGCAGCTTATTAGCGCTCGGTAAATACCAGCCTAAATGTGATGAAAACAAAAAATGCTGTGTAAAAGTAATATTCTGAATATTATTTTGAAGAACACTTAAGTGATGGATAATTTTTGATTTTTTATAAGTTTTTGCTTTGCCAAAGCTTGTGTTTTATTAAGCGAACGTATGTTTGGGACAATTCGAGAAACCAACCGTTTGATCCTAAAAATTCTACAAATAGAAAAAGTTTTCAACTGACGGAGGAGGCATATGCTCATCGAATTCATAGATTTTATTTATTAATTTATTTTATTTTATTTTTATTTATTTTTCGTATATGAATGTATTTCTTTCTATGGATGTTACATGAATAAAAGGATAAACAAGAGCCGTCATTGAACTCAGATTGGTGTTACCACAGAAGTAAATACTCAACATGCCACCAGAGGCAAAACAACGTTTGCCGGGACAGGTAGTTCAGACATTTTTTTTTGAAGAATAAAGAAGATACAAATTGAATTAGCATCGTTTTAAAGTACCTAGACACCTAAATCGTTGCTTTCTCCAAAGTTAAAAAAAAGTCAAGTTACCTAGTTCTTTAGGTGGCAATACGAGACGATGATGTGCAAAGTCTGGAGTCGATTCTTCGCATTTCAGAAGATTCAGACTCGCAAACAGGTCTTTAATAACTAATTTATAGATACACCGCATGTTATAAAATAATATAACGCCAAATAAGATTTATTTCACTCTTAAAAGCCATATAAAGAAAAACCACGGTAGATAGTGATTATAGGAAAAAAAGCAAACTAAAATTACCTGATATTGTTCGAGTTGTTTAATCGCATTGACAATAGCGATTGCGATAATATGCTGAGTAAGAGGTAATCTTGATCCCAATGGCGAATTTGTAGGTATATGGAGTTGTAGCGAGAACATAGCGCATCCCAATGGACTTAGCCACTAACAAATTAAACACAATTATTGCAACACCATACACATAAAATAACATGAATGACTTACTTGATTGCAACTACGGCCAAGGCCATCTGTTTGTTGTCTTGGCAAAACGGCAATTCCATGAATGAGATTTAACTCCGAAATAATATGCATTGAACTGCTTATTATTGGAGCATAAATAACAAGGCGACCAATATCTTTTGTTGATAAATTCTGTAAATAAATTATAAGAAAAGTTTGTTATGACAATCTGAAAACAAAAAAAAAGGCGGTTGTCGGTTTCGGAGATCTTCAAGCTATCTATTTATATTAAAGAGAAATGTCGTCCGTGTGTGCGCCAATAACTCGAGAACGGATCGTTCGATTTTCACGATTTTAGGCTTGATGAATTGGTATTAACCCAAGGAAGGACATAGGACACTGTAGAAAAATCCCGAAAAATGTTCAGGAAAATTGGAAATCAGGGATCATCCTCTTTTTAATGCATATCTCGGGAACGGTGTCCTCGATTTTCACGATTAAGTGCTTGATGGATTCGTATTGGCTCAAGAAAGGACATAGGACACTGGAGGAAAATCCCGGAAAATTTCCAAGAAAATTGGAAAACAGGGAACATCCAGTTTTTAATGCATAACTCGAGAACGGTTACTTCGATTTTTACGATTTAGGGCTTGATTAATTCGTATTAGTTCAAGGAAGGGCATAGGAAGCTGGAAGAAAATCCCCTAAAATTTGCTTTATTGCAATACCTGGAGAAATTGCAATTGAAAACAAACATGCGAGTCGCTTTACGAAATGACCAGTTCGCTGCAGATTTCTCCAGTCAATTTATTGGCGATGGGCAATAGCGTGATAACAGTGGACTTAGTCACCGGCCTTATTGCATTTTTACCGAATTTTTGCTACTTTACAACAACGACGGAAGAGCTCATCGCGAATGTTTTTCCGAATTTCACTCAAAATTATGTTAACCATGATTGGCTGAGCTCACGCGCGATTTCGGTTGCGAAAAACAAGAATTTCGATCATTTGAATTTCGTCATTCAAAATCAAATCGTCAGTGAGTTCATTTATTCAAATCCGTGGACTCCGTGATGGATGAAAACGAAGCCACCAACTATCCCACGGATTTTTTGAATTCTTTGGATGTTCCGGGCTTTTCACCACACAATTTAAAATTGAAAGTCGGCTCAGTTATAATTTTGCTGCGCAACCTCAATGCACCAAAACTTTGTAATGGTACGCGTTGGATTGTGAAGTGCATCAAATCTTATATTCAAGCCACGATTTTGAGGGGAAAAAATTGGCGAAGATCTTCTCATTCCACGGATCCCGCTTATTCCGAACGATTTGCCATTCGTATTTAAGCGTCTTCAATTTCCAGTGCGTCTCGCTTTTGCTATTAGTCCAAGCGGCAACCGTAGGATCACTTAGCTCATAAGGTAAGAGGTTTTAATACCCCTCAGTCGATAGATCTATTTGGGAGAAACTCAACGCACATGGGTTGCCTAGCGAAATTTGGGTAGGTGACGTCTAAAACGGGCCACTTCCGGTTGGGTTTTTGGACCATGACTTAGCTCATCGAGTAAGAGATTTTAACTACGCCTAAATTATATGCCTTGACGCGAAAGAACGAAAAATATAGGGTTGCCTAGTTTAAAATGGGTAGGGGGTGTTGCCAACCCTCTTTGAAAAGCTCATTTTTAGAACTATGACTTAGCTCATCGAGTAAGAGGATAAAACTAGTATCAAATTCAAGATTAAACTGTACTGAAAATAAAAAAATAGGGTTGCCACTTTTAAAATGGGTAGGTGTACGTGTCAACCCTTCTTGAAGGAAAAAAATGTTAGAAACACGTTATTGCTTACAACTTTTTATTTTGGTCGAGTTTGATAAAGTATTATATACCAAAAAAAAGTAGACAATCTGTAGAAAATTAATAAAATAAACTTTTTTTTTATTAAGTCTTCTAATCGTAGGAAAAAAAAGATTTAACTCAGTCTTAAAATTTCTCAGTTACATTTTGTATACAAAAATTGTTTTTTATATAGACACAAGTAAACCCGGTATCATTGAATTAAAGCTCAGACGGTGCTATATTTAAAAAATATAGGTTGGCTTCTCTTAAATACGTGCCTGCCCTTGCCAGGCCTGATTTAATACAAAAATATACCAAAATATCTACATTTTCAGGTGAAATGTTTAAAATTTGATAAGGTAAGAGCTTTAAACATACATCAAATTCAAGCTTAGACTCTAATCTATCAAACAAATATAGGCTGCCTTTTCTCAATCAGGTGCATGTAGCTGCCAACCCAGATTTAATGCAAATGTTTACAAAAATCACTTCTTTTTCAGATCAAATGTTTAAAATTTGATAAAATAAGAGCTTGAAACATACATCAAATTAAAGCTTAGACTCTAATCTATCAAACAAATATAAGCTGTCTTTTCTCAATCAGGTGCATGTACCTGCCAACTCGGATTCAATGAATTTTTTTACAAAAATCACTTCTTTTTCAGATTAGTCCAGTCAAATTAGACTTTAACCCGGTCAGAATTTTTAACTGGTATATTTTTTGGTTGTCATGTTCAGAACAGTGTCCTTAGTCATATGTCAAAAGTCCCAAGCAACCAGCGTTGGCGTAAGAGCACAATCTTGAAAAGCACAGCCATTTTGCACTCTTTGTTTGTGGCTATATCTGTGGAATATGTTGCTACCTTATGAGCTAAGTGATCCTACGGTCGGCTCTCCGCCTATATGACAATTGACAATCAATAAGTCGTAAGTCGACAATCGCTGGATGTTTTTGGCATCAATCTTGAATTCCCATATGTTTCTTACATGGTCAGTTGTATGTATTCTTTAGAAAAAAGAATTTCAATTGAACGAATTACATGAAACACCATTGTATATCATGCTCGGAATCATTATTTTCTTTACATAAATGAATTTAGGCGGAACGAAGTTCGCCGGGTCAGCTAGTATTTTATAAATTGACCAAAACCAAAAAAAAAAAAGTTTCTTAATATTTTGTCAAGCTCAATAAACTTGCGTAGTTTGATTTACAATAAAATACTTACATCAAAGTAATCAACAGTTGAGAAGTCATCAGGACAAGAATGAATCAAAATTGGAAGAATATTTGTTTTGGCACTTGGAACTGTTTCATTTTTGCCACAAAATTTCATTGATAGCTTTGATGTTTGAATCATATTATCAGCATTGTAGAAGCTCTTTAATTTTTCCAAAACCTCAAATTTAAGCTAGAAAAAAAATTATATAAATATGATTAAAAGAAATTAAAACAAATAATTGGTAAGAATGTATGCAAAAAAAAATATCTTTTTCTACGCACGCTTACAAAATTCAATTCAAATTAATTGGCCATCATATACTTGATTTTTGAACTGAACTAACCCCAGTGGTGCGTTCTTTTATTAACCATAGTTAACTATGGTTAATTACAGTTAACAATGGTCGTTCCTTTACTACAAAAAAAATATGATTTGTTACTATATGACGTCATCACATCGTTCCTAAATTCAGTTTATTAGTGTCAAATAGTTACAATTCGTAACTATTTTCAACTCATCTCCATGATATGAGTTGAAAGTGTTGATCTGTCAAAGCACATGTGAGAAGGTTTGTTTACAAAAAATAAAAATTGAAGAAGATAATTGGCTCAAGTCGGCTTTGGATAGCGAATGTTCATGTTTGAGTGTATTAACTCTACACCGAACCATGTTTGTAATCTTTTATATTAATTTGTATAAAAGAAAATTAATATAAAAGATTACAAACATGGTTCACTGTAGAGTAAATACACTCGAACATGAACTATCCGGATAGGTTTGTGTTGTTTAAATCCCGTGTAAAAAATAGCTGATGACAAAAGAGCTTTTGCTGTTGGATAGCTTTCCAAGCTATCCGAAAAATGTTGGTATATATTTTTCAAGATACATATATTACAGGTAATATCATTAGCATGTTTATTTTTGTTCAGTGCCGCGCATGGTGTCAAAATCAATAGTAAAAAAACTTGAATTTCACACAAATTTGATTTTGTTTACTGTGTACTTACACAAAGGGCAGCCATCTTGAAATTTGGAAAGGTGCGCCAGTTAATGGGAAGGTTCAGAGAACTTAGGGGACTTGCAAGTAAGGCACATTTCTAGACTGTGATTGGTCAGCTGTCGAAAAATTGTTTCAAATGAAGGGAACTTTTGACAGCTGGCCAATCACAGTCTAGAAATTTGCATTACTTGCAAGTCCCCTAAGTTCTCTGAACCTACCCAATACCTTAGATATGTGTACTGTGTACATTTGTATCCCAAGCGAAATGTCAAAAACAACCAATCCGGTCAAAAACCCATATGGATACTAATCTATCTTAGATATGCTGTCGCATAGGTTCTTGATCGCGAAAAACTTTTTGTGCGAGAGGCCTCGCACGGGTAGGCTAATGTATTTTATTTTAATAAATTGCCATGTCTCGAGTTTCGCCTTCTCGGGGCCATTTAAATTCAAAATAAATAAAAACTTACCTCGTGTCTTCCCAAGAAATACGCATTCTGGTAGGTAATTTTTGGTCCAGCTTGTAATACGGCTTCTTTTTTAGTTATAAAACCAAGGTGTTTTACAAGGAGATCAGCAAATATTTCCAAACGATTTTTTTCATTCTCTTTCAAAATTTTATATTTACTTTCATCAGACTCGTATTCACATGGATTTATTTCCAAGTGCACCTATAATCGATTTTAAAAAAATAATACTTTAAATATTTAAAAAAAAAACAGTTAAGAAAAAAAATGACATAATTGAATTATTTCTCAAGCTAATAAAATGTTGAGCTTTAGGCTCCTTTCACACATAGTCGGTTTCATTCGGTTCGCTCTGTACTCGGTTCGATTTCGGTTTCCATCAAGACTCCTTCACACACAGACGGTTCATATTCGTTTTGTACTGACTAATAATAAAAACTAAAGAAAATGTAATAAAAAAAAAAAAATAAACTTCAGAAAAACCGAACCGAATATGTATGAACGCTACGTTTACTTTGTGTGCCCTAGACCCGAAACCGTTTCGTGTCGAGGGATCATTCGGTGCTATACGGTTACTATTAGGTTTTTATTATGCCGTTGTATCGTTTCACACATATCAGGCACAGCCGAATACAAACCGAATAGAGACCGAACTGAATGAAACCGAATGTGTGTGAAACGAGCCTTACAACATATCAATTATGGTAGTATTTTTATTTACTCTTTTAGTTTTAGACACAACCCAATTATGCTCATTAAACTGATATTTGATTTAAGTACCTGAGAAAATACAGCCTTTCCTCCGCTCTTCAAGTTAGTGGCCAAAAGCAAACTCGGAGTATTCCACGTCTCTTCGGAACCCAGAACCTTAACGTCCAAATTGTGCATGTCTCCTTGTAGATCTTTCAATTCAATGGACCTTGGACACACTATAGCTCTAAGCCGGATGTAATGTGACCACAAATACGAAGAAGTTTTCACACACGAGCAAAAAAACGACGATATAAAGACAAAAAAAAACTTTCGAGCAAGCAGGCAGATGATGGTATTTTGTTGTGTTTTGAGTTTGATTGATTATGATAACGGTTTATAGCTTTTTTATGACTTTACAACTGCAGTGTATTAGTTTAGTTTGACAATGGTATAATGCTTGCGATATGTTAATGAAACTTGATATGCTTAGGAATACATACGTGCGGTAGTTTTAGTTTAACCAAGTTTTTCATCCGATGAAGGTGAAGGTGTTTTCTAAAATCCTTGTTTTTTTTTTTATTTTAGTAAGGTTATGGTGTTTAAATGATTTTGCGGACTTTGATTGTTCATAATTCAATTGCATTCAGAAAATTATAAATAAGCCTCTAACAAAATTGATTGATGAATTATGAAAAAAGTATGAGGCAAAGTTTTTGTTTTGCTAGGGACTTGAAAATTGAGAATTAAACCTATTATTTGGGTACCTAAACTAAACTTAACTTTAATGTAGAATAGTAACCCTATAAGAGTTTTCATTTATATTTTAACAATTGCCCTTCAATCGAGAATTGGACTTTTGAAAACATAGGTAGTAATTGTCGCTGAAGTCGCTACCAATGAGATTTTTTTAAAACATGAACTCACCATGGTAAGCAATTTCTGTGCTCTTAAAACCTGGGGGTTACACAGCCGTGGTACGACCTATTCTCACGTATGGTTCGATTGTGTGGTGGCCAGCATTAAAGAATTTGTATAATATCAACAAACTTAGGAAGGTTCAAAGAACAGCTAGCATTGGCACCACGGGGGCTATTCGATTTTGTCCAACAGATGCTTTAGGAGTTTTTCTGCACCTTTTACCACTAGATTTACACATTAAATACCTGGTATCTTGCAGCGCGATAACACTAAAAGAATCGAACTCCTGGTTTGCCAAACCCTATGGGCACAGCAACATCACGGGTTTAATTCCAACCGAAATGTTTTCGACTCCCACTGATTACTGCGCCCCTTCAATGAGCCTCGGTAAAGATTTTACAGTTATATTCCCATCCAGAAAGGATTGTAATGATGTCGTCGTGACGAAAGACTTCGACACAACTATCTTTACTGATGGGTCAAAGATGGAGTGCGGTGTTGGTGCGGGTATTTTTTCAGAGTCCCTAAATATATCCAGATCTTTTCGGCTACCTGACTTTGCTAGTGTCTTTCAGGCTGAAGTACTGCCAATCAGGGAAGCATGCAAGCTACTTAAACAAAATCCAAACCAGAACCGAAATTCAGCTATTTTCTCAGACAGTCAAGCGGCTGTAAAAGCCATTAATTCGGCTACATCATCCTCAAAATCAGTACGCCAATGCCAGGATGAGCTTCTGAATCTGAACACTAACCTTAGGGTCACTCTTATCAGGGTTCCGGGTCACAGTGGCATTTGGGGGAATAAACGGGCTGACGAGCTGGCCAGGCAAGGTTCAGCCCTTCATAACTAATTCCTCTCGGAGTTATGAAGGGCAATATATTCTCAATTTTTCTCTCAGAATCTAATCGTAGGTGGAATAGTTAAACTAACTGCATTATTGCTAGAAAAATCTGGCCTACCTATAATAAATCCCGAACTATTAATCTAATGTGCAGACCCAGGCGGGACACAGCAAGGATTGTTGCAACATGCACTGGACACTGGCCAATAGGAGAACATGCGGCGAAGCTTGGCATCCCCTACAATACTCACTGTCGTAGTTGTGGGGACCAGCAGGAAAAGGAAACAGTCTTTCATTTCCTCTGTTAATGTCCCGCTTTGGCCAGAATGAGGCAACAATCTTTTGGGAAGCCCTTTTTTGACGACCTTAACGAACTCTCCGGAACGAAGATCAAAGATTTGACTTCTTTCCTCAACGCGACGAAATGGATCTAGGATTTACTTCGGTTTCCTCTTGCACCATCTTCTTCCCCAAACTCCTATGACTGCGAGCTAGCAGACTAATGGTTTTTGAACGTGGCTCATGGTGCACTAGGACCGGACGATCACACAATTAGGCCGATCTCCGCTTCAATACCAGTCAACAAGTGCCTAGATGGCACAATGTAGATGGCTCTTAGTTGCGAATTTCGACCCTTTTGAGTGTTTTCCTATGTTCAAGTCCAAGAAAGTTTCATTGGATCTGGAATTAACTTCGGTTTCCTTTTGCACCATTTTCTTCCTCAAACTCCTATGACTGTGAGCTACAGCCTACTGGTTTTTGATCACACTGTTGTGCCAACCTTCGCTTCAATACCAGTCAACAAGTTGCCTAGTTGGCACAGTGTAGATGGTTTTTAGTTGTGAACTTTGGTCTTATCGGGTGTTTTCCCTATGTCCAAATCCTTAATAAGTTTCATCACATGTCTTAATCCAATAAAAGCGTCTGGTCATGGTCATACCGGCGGGTGGTACTTTCTCTGGTAACCACAAGTCATGTTGTGCAAACAGACGGAGGTGTACAGAGATTACCATATCCGAGTGTGCGACTAGATGATCACCCTAAGGGATCCGATCGTATGCGTCCTGGGCAAATCAGCAAATTGCTTAGCGTAGCATACTGCAGCCGAGCTCGGGCGTAGGCGATGATCCGTTGGGAGATCTATCACCAAATACCCTCATTATCTTAAAAAAATGTTCTTTTAATCCACAGGTCAAACGAGTTATGGTATCAAAACGGCGCATTACAGCGTTAATTGAGTCATCGAGCGAGGATGCTTGTGACCGCCATCTCTACCTACCTGTCTGAAGTAGATGTAGGTATTTTGCTAGGTGAGTTGAGGAAACGAATAAACTTTCAAACTGACGTAAGCTGAGAAGTTTTTGTTTCGTTATGGAGTGGTTTCTAGTTTCTTTAAAAGACTTGTTCAGGAAAGGGATATTTCAGAGGGCCTCAGCAATCCCAGTTGCCTGAACAGGATTCCTCAGCAAAAAAAATCTCAGTTTGGCTTTAGTCGAGTGTGCACTTAAAGGCTATTGATTTTGACTAACGTTCAAATAAACAAGCACAGTGCGAGTGTTAGGGAAACATGACAGGATTTAAAAGAAGATATCGATGCAAATTGGTTTTGAAGTTCTGAATTAAATGGAAGGGACAAAATAGGGAAAGGTTAAGCATGCAAATATTTGTGTACCTATATCATATAAACGATAATTAGTAATTTTTGTTTACCAAACCGTTAACCGTATTCCTACAATATAGTACACAGAAATGTTTGTGTTAACTTCGTTAGAGTCGTTTTTAGAGGTAAATAATCTTCTATAAATGTATATGTTACACTTAGTACAAATATGTACATACAATATTTACCTTTAGAGTGGGTCAAATTGAACGTTTACTATTTCTGATTAAGTACCTATGTACATATTTTACAAAAACAATAATTTAACATTAAAGTTAGATAGGAAAACCCAAGGAAATCTTCCAGGTTCTGTAAATAAACCACACTTTTTGTTTTGTTTTTAAATATTAATTTCCGTTATTAATAATTATTATGGCCACTATTTTGTGACAAAAGAGGGTTTTTATTTGAATGATACAGCCTTTGTTGTTCAATCAAGCCAAATAAGTATCCAGGCGTCGTGGTCTTCAAACTGTCTACTGACCTTATACATTTTTCGAAATAACCAAGCCCAAACGGCTTCTATTAATGATGTTCATGCCGGTCGGATAGGATTTCCAATGTAAATGTTGCATTTTTTCTGACTAAATCGCGAGTTTCCACTTGCTATGGAAGTGTGGGCAGAAGAGATGCTTTGTTTGAAAATCGAAGGCTATGTTTTGTATGCTTAAGTTTGTATCAAGCAAGGAAGTTTTGTTTTGAAAACAATTTTTTTTTCGTTCCTGCAAAAAACTAACAACACACATATTAAATTAATTAGTTTCTGATAAGGATAACCCAGATTCAAGTTATAATAGGTTTGATGAGTCACTTATCTGATTCAGTTACTTTGAAAACACTTCATTTGAATGTCGAATGTCAAACAAAATTTAAATTTGAAAAATCATATGTCAGTGAGTTGCGAGCGATAAATATCCACAAAATCACAAATTAGTTTAAAAGTCCAAAAACTGAATGATTGAGCCGATTTTTCAATAGTCAGTTAAAGAGTCAGTTATTTACTCAAGAATAAAGTTATTTGGCTCTTTAACAATCGGATAGCATAATTGAATTTTTAAATTGAGAAAAAATAATCTACAAAATATTATAATTTGAATGTCACTCTCATTTATGTTTTTGTTATTTTTGTTTTTGTGTATCGAACATTTCTAAAGTAATTTAAATTTTATTTAACGTTTATTTCAAAGCAATGTTGATAAACAGTCATGTTTGACTTAGAAAATATTTATTCCTATGAATAACTTTATCTGAATTCTCAATGAGCAGATAAATTTAGTAATAAGTTATATCTGCCCATTGAAAAATAGAATTTTGCTCTATTTGAGGATTAAATACTAATTGACTGCTTATCTGACTATTGAAAAATTGGCCCTTAATAGATTAAATAATTATGAGTAAAAATTTTTAATAAAATTTAGATACAAGTTGCGAAAGTTTCTTTATTATTACTTCAAAGCCAATAGTTTCATTCTCGTTGTGAAAAATTCATAAACAAATAAAAACTAATGATTTAAAAAAAAAATACTTAATTTACACACACACACACACAGTTATATATATAGAGAAAGACTTTGGCATATAAAAAACACCATTTTAGAATAACTCAAAGAAAATGGGAAATTAAACCACACAGACAAAAAAACATGCAAAACTTACGGTTTTTTTGTGAGAGTCGAACCCGATTCTTCGCTGTCAGTGGAAAAATTCTTCTTTACCGGAGATGGATGGTAACAGAAAATATAGTGCATCATTTTAACTTTTTGCCATTTATCATAGGAAAACTGGACAAGTTCATGTTCCCGAACCTAATAGAATAGATTTCAATAATTTAATTTTAAACAACATGAAATTAATAGTTTCACTAGCCTCGGCAGTACGATATGTGGGCAGTACAATATGGAGAACATCAGAGCACAGTGAGAGAAGCTTCCCACCTTGGAGAAAGAAGTCTACTAGAATTTCTCCTAGATCTGAGGTAACAGATCCACATATTACTAAAAGGGATGTATTGTCGATCCATGACTTTTCTTTGACCTGCTGGCATGTCAGAGGGTAGACTGTGTACCTGAAAGAAAAAATCAATTAAATAAAAAACAGTTGCCTAGAATAAAAATAGAATTTCCTACATATCTCTCTCTAAAATATTTTTAAGCGTTGAAACCACATTCTCTCTAGAATTTGCAACATCGGAGTAGACTAGAATATTCAGAGGTTTACAGTCCTTCAAGCTTTCTTTGCTTCTTCGAAGACTTGGTCGCTTGGTATTGTTCTTTACAGCCGAAATTGCTTCGGGGATATTAGTTGGCAAACTTTCAGCCTTTTTCTCTTCTATTTTTGTCACCATATCTACTGGAGTAACTGGAGCTGGAGTAGGTTCTGGAAATGATCTTGGAATAGGTTCGATTTTAGCCGTAACTATTGATTCTAAATGAGTAGGTTTCGACTCAATTACTACTTCGGTGGGCTTAGCTTTGATATCTTCTTTTTTAACTTCGACCTGTTTTGCTGCAGGTGACTTAGATGGGGATTTAACAGCGATGTCCGTTTTTACTAACTTACTTATTACCGGTTCTTCTGTGACACGTTTCATTGGGCTCACCTTAGCTTCGATTTTGGGTTTGTCACTAGCAACCTTAATAGGCGATGATTTTCTCGACTCTACTATTTCTTCAGTAGTCTGAGACGAAAGATCAGATAGATTTTTGCCCGATGGTATTAAATCTGGTTTGACTATTCCAGTTTTGCCTTCTGTTCGATTTTTATTGTACTCAAATTCAGTTGCCTGATTTGCAAGTACACTTAAACTACGCAGACCATCTAAATGCTTAAGCCATTCTTCTTCGCCAAGTTGAAAGTCACAACGTGAGGTAAGCTGCTTGCGGAGATGTTTTTTCATCATTTCATATGGCTGAGACTGGCCTTCATATCCAACAGCTAAATTTTAAATGATAAAGAAATAGAAATCCAAGGCAAGACTTTAATTTTGAATTTGAATGAAATTTTGGATTGCGCCTTACATTCAATACGAATTAAAGGTAGCGAATCGTTAATGCACAAATTGTTTTGCAAAAATGTTGCTATGAGTAGATTTGTAAAATGATCAATGTCGCTCTCGAGTAGTACCGCAAAATGTGAATCGACTTTCCATGCAATTGGCTTACCGTATTTTTCAATCTGCAAAAAAAAGCAAAAATTCTAGACCATTTGACTTCTTTATTTTTTGTGTTAATAGGAAAATACTGCAGACTTGCAGAGAACTTGTGGAAGGAAATACATTACGATCAGCTTTTACTTTTGGCATTTTTGATTCTATTGCTGCATAGAAAAGTATTTTATAATCGATGGCTTTTTTAAAATTTGAAATATTGATATTTTTTGATTGAGATGTGCAGTGTATTCCATAGTCTTATAGCATGAATAAAAAATAAACGGGATGAGATAAAGTAATTAAATATTGGCAAAAGAAGGTTTTGCGGTCTTTCCGAGCGTGAGAAATTCAAATTATTATAAACGTGATAAAGGGTGAAAGGGTAATTGCATTATTAAATGAACAAATATACAATTTCTAGCTTTTAGATAATTTTCCAAAGAGCACCCTGAGATTTTGCGGGAGAACGCTGATATTTGATCATACTGTCGAATACCTATACATACATATATAGCGTGTTTCAACGTTGTGAACTACTTGAAGTTTATGTCGCGATAAGGAGTCAAGGATACTATAGATAACTTCTGCATATGATATTATTGTTAATATTAAAAAGACAACTAATCATTTCCGATTTTCAACAGGAGTGAAACTTGCAGCAATTCATAGCTTTCTAAGGCAACTATATATTTTTCTAATAACAGAATTTATGTGATTGCTACAAGATAACTTTTCGTAAATGCGAATTCCCAGGCTATTCACAGAATCAACAAGATAAAGTTTTTAGTTGGATAGCCATACATCTTGCAAAATTTGTCCAGGTCTAAAACCAGATAGATCCAGATCCCTTAATTTGATCAGATAAGACTCCTTCAAAAATTTTGAATAAACATGGGAGGATGCTTTTAGGCCTAAAATGGCCTACCGAGAGAGGGTAAGCCTTTTTAGGGGCATGTATTACTTTTGCAATTTTCCAATTATTTGAAAAAAAAAAAAGGTAATTATGCAAGAATTAATTTTGTGAGTCAAGTGAGATAATATTATAATCAAAATAATGAGTTTGATAAATCGGATAGATAGCCCATCTTCGCCAATAATGTTTGTGCCAATGTATTTGCAATGGTAACGAAATTAGGTGTCTGCGTATTGTTTGATAAAAAAAAAGTCATTAAATTCGTCAGAGACAAGATTAGAGCCATCATGGATCCTACTCCCAATACCAATCTTACGAATATTGTAACAGAGTACCTTAAAAGGAAGAGAAGTGCTAAGTTTAGACCTGAAGTAATTGCTTTTTGAATTTCGTAAGGCTCTCGTAGCATTGTTTCGAGAGGTTTTGTTAGCAGACCAATTTCTACCATTTGCGCAGTGTTTTGGAGTCGCTCCAATGTGATATTTGAATAACTTTAATGCACCTTGGTGAGCTAATATTTTTGTTAGCATATGTTTGCTCTGAACTCGCCATTAAGTGGATCTAGGTTTTTAGCTGGGATAAGTTAAGGTTACGAATAAACTGTCAAACTTGTTAAGATATTCATTTGTATACCAATCTAACTTTGTTTATTATTATTTGTTCATTTTAATATTTGTTAAGTATTATGAACTTAGTTTGTTTATAGAATTTTCTAATTTAATATTATTCCTAATCAAGACGTTATATGCTAAAGACTCAATAAATGTTTATATTTCCTTTATAACAAGAAGTCTTTCAATATACAAGGAATCTACAGGTTATGGGCCCAGATGGACGTTTTCAAAAGTTGTGTAACTAAGCTTAATGAAAATAATTACCATACTTGGAAGTTCAAGGTCGAATTATTGCTACGGAGGGATGACTCCTGGCAAGCTATCGACACCGAAAGGTCTACAGCGAATTCAGATGCTTGGAACAAAGCTGATAGCAATGCAAGCAGCATAATTGGATTATTGGTGGAAGACAGCCAATTAATTCACATAAGGAAAGCGAATTCCGCAAAGGAGGCATGGAAAAACCTACAGAACTACCATGAGAAAGCTACTCTGAGCAATAAGGTTCAGCTGATGAGAAGCATATGTATTCTCAAGCTTATGGAGAATGATCGGATGGATGCTCATATCGAGAAGTTGACCCCCTTATTTGAGAAGCTGACGACATTTGGGGACGTACTGTGCGAAAATTGGAGAGTTGCTGTTTTGCTGAGCAGTCTTCCTCCTTCCTATGATACGCTTCTGACTGCATTGGAAGCAAGGCAAGAATCGCAACTAACATTAGCACCGGTACAAGCTAAACTATTAGAAGAATTCAACAGAAAGAATGCCGACATCAGTGTAGAGAAGAATTCTGTGCTAAAAGTAAACACTTTTGTAAAGCCTACCAAAAAAATGTTTCTTTTGCCAGAAAAGTGGTCACATAAAACGGGATTGTCGCCAATATGCTTAATGGAAGAAAAATCAACCTAAGGCATCTGTAAACAATGTGACTACTTCGAACGAGTTCTGTTTGAAATCCTGTTCAGATTCTTTGAATGGATGGATTGTTGATTCCGGAGCAACTTGTTATATCACCAATAAAGCAAGCAACATCTCTTTGGATGTGAACTCAGGAAGTGAAAAAGTCATACTTGCTAATGGTCAAGAAATTTCTTCAAGTGGTAAAGGAACATGCAAACTATTAATTGAAGTCAATTGCCAAGAAACTTCAATTCGAATAGAGAACGTACTTTTCATTCCCGAATTCCAAGGAAGTTTACACTCAGTCAGAGCGATGTCAACTTTATTGGAAGCCTATGCACAATAAAAGTTCCGGCAGGGGAGCTAGTAGCGGTAGCAGATTTAATTGGAATTCTCTACAGACTTCCAGAGTCAACACAATCCCATAAGGCAATGATGGTGAACGATAAATCAAATTGCATCCATTACTGGCATAGGGTGTTTGGACATAGAAGCATGGACGCTGTTAAGAAACTGGTGAGTGAATACAAATTATTTGTTAGTAGATGTTGTTGTTCTGATGTCTGCGAAATATGTATGCAAGGCAACATGACTCGACTGCGTTTTAATTCACATTCGAGCAACAAAAGTACTTCAATCCTGGACTTGGTACATAGCGACATTTGCGGACCAATGCAAAATATGACACCTGGAGGCAAAAGATACTTCTTGACTTTTATCGACGATTTAAGCAGATTCACTAATGTCTTTTTGCTAAAAGAAAAGTCGGAGGTATTTGAATGTCTGCGACAATATGTTTAAATGGTCAAAACACGATTTTCAAAGAAGCCTAGATGATTCGGTCAGATAACGGATGAGAATACAAAGCTGGACGAGTTGTACAATATTTAAAGGCTGAAGGAATAGGCTATCAGAATACAACTCCGTAATCTGCACAGCAAAATGATGTGACCAAAAGAAAGAATCGTTCATTGGTTGAAATGGCGGGATGTATGCTTTTGAATGCTTAGTTAAGTCAAGAATTTTGGGGCGAAGCTATCATGACTGCTAATTATCTCCAAAACATTTTACCAACAATTGTTTTACCAACTTCTTCCTTCGAATTTTGGTATGGGATAAGACCAAAGGTATATCATCTTCAGATTTTCGGATCAGGTGTGTTCGTTCATATACCAAAAGACAAGAAGGCAATTCTTTTAACATTTGTTGAATACGATGAGCACTCCATGGACTTTTCGTCTGCTCGACAAGACTTCGAAAAGAATTATTATCAGCCGAGATTTTAAGTTTTTTCACATGAAACCTGATATTGTCAATCAGAATCTGGAAGTGAGTCAAAGTAACGACGCTGAAATAATTCTGAAGCAATCGTCTATATCTGAGGTCAACGATGTGGAAAGTGAAATTGGATCTAATGAATGTCAGTCAGACTTTGAAGGATTTCCCGATGAAGAAGATGTCAGGGAAATAAGAACATCATCACGACCAAATAAAGGGCAATCGCCGCAACGATTCATGAGTGGTATAAATAATGTTTCCGAAGTATATTTAATTAAAGAGGCAAATACATACAAAGAAGCTATGCGCTTTGGTTCGACCTCCAGAAAATGTAAACATCGTAGGTTGCAAATGGGTGTTTAAGGTCAAACTTAATGTTGATGGAAGAGTTCAACGATTCAAAGCAAGATTGGTTGCACAAGGCTTCAGTCAAAAATTATGACCAAGTGTTTGCTCCAGTTCTTGGACTGACAATTGATCGTAAACTAAACTGGAAAGAAAACATTAAAGAACATGAGAAAAAAGCGTCGATAGCATTCTACACTTGCAGTAGAATTTTTTGTAGGAGATGGGGGCCTAGCCCTAAAACCATCCATTGGATGTATACAGCCATCATACGGCCAATACTAACATATGCATGTTTGGTTTGGTGGCCAGCACTCGACAAAGCCACCAATCTCAAGACCATGACAAAAATCCAAAGACTCGCGTGTATAGGTACAACAAGTGCCATGAGAACCACACCAACCGCAGCCCTAGAAGCTTTCCTTTCGCTTGCCCCACTTGATCTTTTTACAAAAGAGCTGGCGGCCAAGAGCGCTCTTCGATTAAAAGAGTGCAATTATTGGAAAGGGGGCCAGTATGGTCACAAGACGATAATTAATTTCACTGATATTAATATTCAAACGGATTACATTTTACCGCATATTTATTTCAACCCAGTTGTACTTACAGACTTTCCATCAAGAGAACTCTGGAAGGAAAACCGGGCCACTAACGAAGATCATATCTCGGTATTCACTGACGGGTTCAAATCAGACGAGGGGGTAGGGTCCGGCATCTTTTCAGAAAACCCACCCATAAACAAATCGATAAAACTACCGAACTTCTGTAGCGTCTTTCAAGCAGAGGTCCTTGTAGTTTGTGAAGCTGCAAAGCATCTCTCTACGCTTGAATTGACGGGAAAGAACATTGATTTCTTCATAGATAGTCAGGCTGCAATCAAAGCCATATCACCAATCGTCACTAAATCCAAACTGATTGATTGCTGTCGCAGCGAACTAAAATCGTTGGGCGCAGCAAACACAGTTACCCTTTGTTGGGTCCCAGGACATCGTGACATTTTTGGTAATGAAAGGGCAGACGAACTGGCCAAAAACGGGGCAACACTTGAACCGAGCCAAGTCATACCCTGGGTACTTATGCCTCTTGAACAAGAAAAATGTAGAATTCACCATAGTTTCTTAAAAGCTACTAACGACCGGTGGTCAACACTGGAGTCCTGTCGAGTTTCAAGGACTTTGTGGCCGTTGCTCTCTAAGAACAAGACAGACTATTTATTAAAGCTAAGCAGGCCCCAATTATCCCTTTTAGTTGGTATACTCACGGGTCACAACTCCATGGGAACCCATTTGAGCAGAATGGGCATCAGCTCTTCTGACCTATGTAGAGGGTGTCAAGATGAGGAGGCGGTGGAGGGCTCATACCACTTCCTTTGCAAATACCCCAGCCTAGCTAGAAACAGAAGAGCAACTCTCGGAGAATACTTCTTCGACGACAAAGATAGCGTCTCTATTTTGCCACCTGCAAACATCATGAAATTTATTCAGATTTCAGGATGGTTCAGGGAGGCTCCTTCCACAATAAGCCCTACCCACCATGTTCTCTCCTCACCCATCCTTTCTCCTACCCAAGTCAACTCCCGGGGAGCACAATGGATCCACTGAGATCCGAGTGAGATGATTCGGCTTGCCGCTTCATCACCCCTTTTAACCTAACCTGACCTAACGTTGCTCCAGTTGTAAGACAAGTTACTTTTAGAATTCTCCTTTCACTAACTAGGCAAAGGAAGATGAAAGTGAAACATTTTGATCCAAAGTCAGCGTTTCTGAAAAGCTACTTAAGTGAAGACATATATATGAAGCAGCCACCTGGATTTCAATCTGAAGACAAGACTCTGGTTTGTAAACTTCAAAAGTCTTTATGGCTTGAAACAAGCAGCTTTTTTTTGGAACTAAACCATAACAGAGGTTTTGACGAAAAATGGATTTAATCAAAGCAAATCGGACAACAACTTATCTTCTTATATTATGCGACGACATCATTGATGCTTGCACATCCGAAAAATGCACCAATGATACAGAGAAGCTGCTAAACTCTCAGTTTGAAGTAAAAGGCCTTGGAGATATAAATCACTATCTAGGACTAGAGGTAATCAAGAGCGATCAAGGGGATTATTCAATTCGACAGAAGCAATATATTGAAAAGTTATCTGATGAGTATGGTCTTCAAGATTCAAAGTATTTGAAAGTTCCAATTCACCCTGGCTATGGCCTTGAATTTTTACGAAACAAATGTGGATTGGTAAGCAAATGAGGAGGAGTGTTAAGATATTCATTTGTATACCAATCTAACTTTGTTTATTATTACTTGTTCATTTTAATATTTGTTAAAGCCCGTATGATACTACATTTTTTCTCATTTTTAATTCATTAAATCATGACTTATTGTCAGCAAAGAGGAAAAGAGAAATTAGTATTTTTTTATGAAAAGAACGACATTGGGGCGTATTCATAGTCATTTTAGACCTGGGTCTAAGTTAAACACAGCTTTAGTTGAATTTTCGGACGTTGATTCAATTTTTTTAAGTTTATCATTTCAAAATATTTGAAGCTATTTGTGTAGTATACCAAGTTAATTATCTTATACAAATATAAAACCAAGAATTTGTAATTAAAATCAGTCTGTATTCATTGAGCCAAAATTATCTTAAACTGTAGTTTAGTTAAACCTGGGTCTATCTGCGACTTTGAATATGACCCATTATGTTTTGACAATTACAATGTCCACAAAAGTAAATATACACCAAAAACCTAGTGTTCTCATGAGCCAAGTGTGTACTTTTTTTGTAGTCACAGTGTACTTTGAAATAATTTTTAATTTTCAATTTCTGAAAAATCAAAAAAAAACTGCCAGAATCTGAAATATGTTCATTTTTAATACATTTGTTATGACTTTTTTACATTAATGTGGTTATTGTGTACGCGCTGACTCATATCGGTATTTTTAATTATAAATTGTTTGAACTACTCTAGTTTCATTTTTAATGCATTCAAAATGAGAAAAAATGTAGTATCATACGGGCTTAAGTATTCTGAACTTAATTTGTTTATAGAATTTTCTAATTTGTTATTATTCCTAATCAAGACGTTATATGAGAAAGACTCAATAAATGTTTATCTCCTTTATAAAAAGAAGTCTTTCAATATATAAGGAATCTACAAAATTGACACGAGATGTAAAGTATTTTTTTTTCTGTACTCGCGTTCTGTAAGAACTACTTTATTTTAAATTTAAAGAATACACGAAGGAGAATAGGCAAAGTCTACTCAACAGTATTGTGTCATACGTCGTTAAAAAGGTAATGACTTATACTTCTTATTTGCCACAGTAATGTCATATATGGTTGAAAAGATTATTGCGTGTATTTCATTTTTGTAAACTGTAGACCATGGGGTTCAAGAGGTTTTTGGGCATACAAATCGGCAAAAAAAAATATAAAGGTGTAGTTCTTCATTTGAAATGGTCTACCAACTCAACAGTAATGTGTCATACGGAAAGGTTATTACATGTGCATCATTTCTTTATATGGCCGATAAGCTTTAAGTCATGGGGTCCGAGATATATCAGTTTTCAAAGCACCAAAAACAACAATTATGTATTTCCTCATTGTGTAATCGTCTAGATTCTCAACAGTTATAAGGCATACATTGTTTAAAGATGGAACAAAATCCACTATTAAAACCATTACCGCATTAACATTGTTGTAAACGATTTACTTTAAACATCATTTCCGAAGAATTTATTTTATTCGCATCTCAAAACTCATATTACGCCCAGAAACAGCCCGAGCTGTTTCGTCAATATATCGTAAGTTATTATTTATTTTTTACAAATAATAAAAAAAAACTACAAACTTTTATTCTTTTGAAATTCAGCTCATTTTGAAACAAATGTTTGTACACTAGCATGTCAATACTTAATATTCTAATCTAGGGCTTACAAATTATTGTTTAATTTTCAAGCGCAAGCTCGTTATCTAAACAAAAGAAACTACCAGAGGCAATTTTGTTATGGGATGCACAGCACGTGCACTATAAAAGTTCATTAAACTTTATTCCCATTGCCACAAAATGAAAAGGAATTAAGAAACCTCTAAACTAAAGTACAATGCAAATCCATCCCCTAAACACCCATACAAATATTTAGCATGTTTTTGTTTTAATACACAAACGTGTCTATAAACCAGTATGTTATGAATGGTTCAACATTGTCAATTCAGTTACATAACTTGGCATTATATTATTAATTTAAATATACCAACGCTAAACGATACAACAGCAAACAGTGTATTTTTCTATGATTTGTCTTCGATTTTCCTTTCTTGGAAAATAGAATAAATTATGTTCCAACATAACTCATTTTTATGTGTAATAAACTCTTAACTAGGTCATAATACATGGTCTATGCAATGTGTATGTATCTTTGGATTCACTGAAATTACCTCGAGCTGTAGGTACCTGCACTCTAATAGAAATTTCTTAACGAGAATTTAAAAAAAAAAAAAACTGTGCCATCGTTTTTGTCAAAAAAATAAGAATTCTTTCATAACACTCATAGAATAGAATACTAAAGTAGGTGGAAGCACCCATGCTTTATAGTAGTATAGTTATACGACAAATTTCTCAACACCACAAGGGGTATTCATATGAATGACCTTATTATTAGAGTTTATAAATATACCTATACAAAATCGATTAATGAATAAAAAGCAAAACGAATCAACATAAAATGTTACAGAATTTCTTACCATAACATTATCCACGCTCGTTTCCTGTAAACTAGGAACTATATCAGTCTCCAGGAGTAAATGCACGGTTTTTGTCTTGTCCAAATTGAGTTCTTCGGCGGAAGTGCAGTTGAATGGAATTAGGGTAGGTTGTTCGGGGAAAGTCACCCATGGGCCTATGTGAACGTTTTGTGATGGCGTTAGGCAACAACCCCTGCGGTCAGCGAACATCCAAAGGAGGTCACAGACCTTTGCTTCTGAACGATTAGTGCATAGTTCTGAAGTGACGAGATTTGCTTCTGAAATGATACATTTCATAATAAAAATAACAATGTAGACAATTCTTTTCGACTTATAGGATAGATACCATAACCATCTTTGGGAAGAACATAGAATACGACACTGGACTTCTCGGAAAACTTTTCCGCAATCTTTGTGCAGGCTTTCTGAATGCGCCAGGATTGGACAAAAGTTGCAGTCACATAGTAGAGGGACAACATTGCCACTTAATATTCTATATGCCTTTGATATTATACACTTAAACTTTTGTCAGAAAAGCTACAATTTGAGGCAAGTTATAGAGTGGTTGTTAGTGGATATGACTACGTAGTAGGTATCAGTATTCCTGAAACAGAAATCTGCAGTAAATCCTTATGATGTCATATTAGTTATTGATTATAATAAACACGATGCGAAAAAGGATATGGAGAAGATTAGGGGGATTCAGTCTCTACGACAACTTCGACTAACAATGATGTTTTTTTTTTTTTATTATTTACTAACTTTAAGAAGATAAGACAACTTCGCGCTGCAATGGCAATCTAGCAGAATTTTGCACTGGCTAGCTGAGGTTTGGAATTTTTCTGCACACGATTTCGTAACTAGAAGATATTTGACAGGAATATGTTTTTTAAGAGAATTAGTAATTGAAGCGAATTAGAACCAAAGAGAGATGGGTAAACAGGAAATTTCAGTTCCAATAAGCTGTCAAATGAACTTCCAGTTCCAATTCAGATCCCCATTCCCATAGTACTAGGGTATATTCTGTTCTGTTGGGTTTGACCCCTTTCACACAAGGAAACTGAGTTGCCGGCGATTTTCAGTTTGTGGCCGAGAAGGGCGTAAAAGGAAGACTAAGGCTGGTATTCACCGAGCGCTCATAACTTAAGAGCCTCATAAACCTATTCACCAAGCAATATTAGTGAATATTTACGAGCGCTCGCAGAAGTTATGAGTGGTCTCGAGCACTCCTAAGTTACGAGCGCTCTCTTCGAAAGGTTGTCCGAAAACTTTCGCAATAAAACGTCCCTTCTCCCCAAGATAAACAGACAAAAGTATGCTCATTTGATATACCCAATTCGCCATCATGGTATTTCTGGGTATTTCTATGATGTCACAGCTCACAATCATCTTTTGTTATTATTTTTTGTTTAAAGAAGTCAAAATTAAAGCATTCAAAAGAGTTATTGTTAGATAATAATAGAATTACATATTATTGTAATGTTAAATTCTTAAAGAAACTACTACCTATTATTTTTGTTCAGAGATTATACCTATTTACAGACAAAAGTAAAAAATGTTTTTAGTTTATTGATATTCTTTTAGCGTCTGCCTAGCCAGCTGTCTATCGTTTCCAATTGGGAATGTTTGGTTGGTTTTTCGAGCATTTGCTCTCCTATTCAAACACTGGCTCTCTTTTTCGAACATGGAAAAATACTTATGAGTGGTTGGTGAATAGCACAAATAATTTCCAAGTTAAGAAGCTCATAAAGTTAAGAGCAGTTTATGAGCGATTGGTGAATACCAGCCTAAAACTCTCCCCTCACACCCTTCTCACCTACAAACTAGCTAGTTTCTGGCAACTCAGTTTCCTTGTCTGAAACATAGAGAAAATACTACCTAGAGAACCGACTTAAGGTGTCCATGCTCTTTCACCCTACAAGCTGAATTGAGAGGATTTATGCCCTATTCAGTAAGGATGTGTGCAGTTGCAATGCATTTTAAATGGGACAAAACGAGCTTTGTATGTATGCATTAGGGCATTTGCTCAAACGTGGTCGTGTGCTCAATTGGTGAATCAGGTATTCAAAAAAGGGAATCCGTTAATTTCAAAAATTGAAAAATTAAATTTTTTGTCAATTAAATTGATGTTTCTAAATGTTTATGAACAACAACTTTATTTAATATAGCCTTTTATTGCTTCTGGCATACAAATCCGGTATTATTTATGACTATTTACGTTGAAAACAAAGAAAATGTAATCAAAAAGTAGAACCAAACCCTTGAAATTTAATGCGTACGTACCTTTAATTTTCACTTCCCCCACTACAGCTGCTGAGCAAAACTGAGAACCGAGTGGTGGTTTTTCTGACATTTGTTTTTGTTGCAATGTCTTCGACAACAAAACAAATTTTTATAAATTTTTTAAATTTCGTCGGTATTTTTATTTATTGTCGATAAAACTAGCCGGAAAAACTTAAATGTTGCTTATTTTTTTCGCGAAAATATTCCCACCAAAAGATTCAGCAATAAAATGTCCCGGAACACGTATTTTGGTCTAGTTTTTGGATCCCCGACTTTCGAATCGATCTTTTTTTTCCGTGCGCTTTTTTTGGATTAAATAACAAATCCTTGGACATTTGGTCGGTCGATTGGCTTCTATATGTGTTCCAAGAAACAGAGGCTAACAATTCTAACCGGTAGAGGGGCCTCATCAAATTTCTTGAATCGTTCATCATCGCAGGCAATGTCGTTTGGTCATCAATCTGGGTACATATTCTTGCGTCGGTTAACAGTCCGCAACGACAGTTCAATGGATATTCCCGCTATACTGAGTTTGCTGATCCAGTTGCTCATCTGCCTATGGTTCCGATAACCGATACAAATTTCCCGCTATCGTCAATTGTTTTGCCCCATTTGGTCACCGGCACAAGTTGGTTCAGTGATTGGTCTGAGGAACTGCTACGCTATCAGTACAGGCGTACTCTATGCTCTATGGTCTGAAAGCAGTCTTTCTTAATTCTCTTAGGCTAGCCACCCACAAGGCAACCTAAAGTTGCTCACCACAGCAACTTTTTGTTGCTACCTATCCAATTACATTGAGTTATATGAGGCGTTTTACTTTTTTAGCTCAGAAAAGAGTTCTGAACAGAGTTCGAGCATATCGAGCATGCTCTGAACAAAGCGTGTTCTGGTTCTGAGCGCGTAGAATTATTTTTGAAACACACCTGAACACTAAACTGTCACTTTTTTTTCAATTTCACCTATCAAATGCTTGTGTTCAGCATTCAACTCGGTCTGGACCCATGTTCTGTAACTCAGGCGATAAGTTATCGCATCGTTAAAAAATGAAACGATTCGTTCCCCACTTATCGCTTCGCAAGTTACAGAACATGGGTCCTGCTCAGTTATTTTAAGGCTCTCCCAAACCAATGCGAAACATTCGTTGTGGCGAAAAAAATTCGCATGTCAAAATTTATTTACATGGTGATATATGAGAGTGCCCAAACCAACGCTCATAGAGCGCGCTCTGAACAAGCTCAGAACACGTTCAGAACTAAAAAAGAAACACAAATTTGAAGCTCTGAACGTTCAGAGGTAAAAAAGAAACACAATTTTTTGTTTGACAGTTCAGGCTCTACTCTGAACTAAAAAAGAAAAACGCCTATGGGAGAGCGGCCACTAGGCAACTTTGTTGCCGGCAACTTTCAGTGTAATTGAATTGGGAGCAACAAAATGTTGCTGGGGCGAGCAACTTTAAGTTGCCTAGTGGGCGGCAAGCTTTAAGTCTGATCCACATCTGTGTCGTGTGTTGTGTTGTGGAGTCATGTGTCGCTATCGCTATAATGTATTTCATATGCGTAGAACCATATTTGTCTCGTATGTTGTTTTGCAGTGTGGCGCATAAAATACATGGAATGACAGCGACACACGACTCCACAACACAACACAACACACAACACAGATGTGGATCAGGCATAATTCATGATTTTCCACCGCGTTGGTGTGGGGACTATCATATATCACCATGTAAATAAATTTTGACATGCGAATGTTTCTTCGCCCCAACGAAGGTTTCGCATTGGTTTGGGAGAACCTTTAAGCTATTTCTGAAGCGTATATCAACTTATTCTTATTTTAGTTATTTAACAAATGGAATAAATGATCATATTTAAAAATTTAAATAGAAAATACTGCGATAAATAATTTAAACTTACAAAAAAAAAACACATTTAATATTTTCTACGCGACCACCAGCGGCGACCTCTGTGAACTGTCAAATGAAAATTCATAGTCCACAAAAACAAGACGCATTCCATGTCTGGTGTTACTTGTGTTGATTGAATTGGGTGCTAAAAAAATGTGTGACTCCGCAGAAAAAAGGGGAAAGATTATTTGCAAATAATTAAATATCTTTGTTTATTGCCATTTATTGGTAGTTTATTGTTTATTTATTAGCTGTAGCCCGTAGTGTAATGGTTAGTGCGTTCGACTGTCACGCTGGAGGTCTGGGATCGCTTTCCAGCCTCGTCCATCTAAAAACTAAAAAGTTTTTTTTCAGGTCTACTGCCTCTTGCGAGGAATTGACAAATCCTCCAAGAGTATCACTTGTCACGAATAAGTGCTTCTCGTCTAGCCGTTCGGACTCGGCATAAAATTGTAGGTCCCTTCCATTCCTGTCGAAAGGCGCACACAGGAATGGTTGCGAGTTGTTAGTCACTAGGCCCTGGTTCTTCATGAGCCGTTGTGCCACCCGATTTATTTATTTTTTATGTTTATTGCTTTCTTAAAATAGTCAATACTTTTTTTTTTTATTACTTGAAACTTCACTTTTTTTATGATAGTTCGCAGTTCTCTGCGACCACTCATATGAATGAAATGTCAAAATCTGCGACCATTCGCAATTCGCAGACGCACGTCGTGGCTTCATATGAATGGCACTTTACAGGCGCCTCCACAGTCCATGAACGATGGTAGGACTATTCGGCTTATCCCAGAAACGTCAGTGGCTAAAAAAAAAACACAACAGACAAAAAAAAACTCTACAAGGGAAACAAACAGCGTTGCCGCAATGTTACAAATGTTACAAAAGTGTTACACTATTTTTAAATTTTATTTCGTTGTTACAATAGGGGTATTCATGCAAAACGCGGAAAATCCATAGAAAGCTTATAAACCATAGACTTCTATATCGGTAGAAATGAACTGTGAACATTTGTATGGGAAAAATAATTTGCAAAACATAGAATTTTATCTCACAAATTTGAAGCGAGAAGCGTAGAAATTAAAACGAGCCGAAATCTTGTAACTCATATCTTAAAGCTCCAACTTGATTGCTCAATTTGGCATAATAATCACTGCAAGAAATGTGTTCATCAGTTAAAAATTAAAGTTAAAAAAGTATGGTGGTAACGCTGATCCCTTGATTTAGATTTTTTCTTTAATTTTTTTTTTGTAATGAACTGTCAAAATTAGAAAGAGAAAAGACAGAGATAAATCTGCGAAAAGCCGAATGAACATGTCTTTAAAAAAATCCAATGGAGTCCAAAAAATCCATGTCCATGCAGTGACATGTCGAAAAAAATAACGTTTCGAACAAGACATGGAGGGCTGTTCAAAACTTGGCCATGAGATGACTTTTCATGTGCGTGTGATGTTTTTTTGGTTTTTGTTGAATGTGTAAGTGTATTTTGTTGAAAAAGATAGAAGTAGTTGTGAAAGGCTAATTTACTCAATTGGAATTTTTTAGACATGTTCATAGTCTCGATTGGATTTGGTCATGATTATAAAACAAACAGCATCACAACGACAACAGTGATATATAAACACCTCTTTCTTCCTTATTATTTATGTATTCCTTATTTTTTTTTTCTTACTTCAAATAGCCATCTTTTGGCCAGAGTAAAAACTAAATTTTAAAAGGAAAAGCTAAGGGTTGGTGACAAGAATTTTCAACATGGATACAAATTTCC
Source organism: Melangyna quadrimaculata (assembly GCA_949320155.1). Classification (NCBI taxonomy): domain Eukaryota; kingdom Metazoa; phylum Arthropoda; class Insecta; order Diptera; family Syrphidae; genus Melangyna; species Melangyna quadrimaculata. The sequence goes on along the minus strand of OX439483.1, from coordinate 200,118,014 downwards.
TTCCAAATAAACGGAAAATTTCATTTCAATGTACTGAACGCAACCGCACAAACAATTTGTAAAAAGTTAAACTAATTTTAAAACTGACGATTTAGAAAAGAACACACTTGATTTTAAATTAAGGCAGATATTTCTTGACTTACTTTCCAGTTACTTTTCAGTTAAAGTTCCCTTCAATTGAAGGCAATTTTTCGACAGCTGGCCATCATTTAGACTAGAAATTTTTCTAACTACGTTTTCATTAGAGCCGAAATGAAGTCATTTTGGAATATGGTAAAAAAGTGTTTTCATTATCAAATTTGCTAATTTCGTTTGATATCTCATTTCATTTTTAATTTGGAATGGCAGTTAAACGTTTGTTTTGTTTTTAAAGCTTTTGGAATCGACTGCTGATGGATGGACTTACCTCATTCCGAACCTCATATTTCGTGCAAATTTGGTTGAAATTAGCTCATTTGAGAATGAGATTTTGTATGGGAAATGAGGTAATTTCGGATCTGATTTGGAAATTTGCAACGAAATTACCTCATTTGGCCCAGTGAAAACGTAGTTTAAGTTCCGATCTACACTACGATTTTTCCAGTGCTGAACGGAACAATCGTCCGAAACTGGAAGGAACTTGTCGGCTGTACCTCTCAATCGGACACGATTACAACAACAATTTTTTGTCGGCACTGGAAAAATCGTGCAATGTAGACCGGGACATGAGCGATTTTTCCAGTACTGAATAGAAAAGTCAGCCGAAACTGGAAGGAACTTGTCGCCTATAATGTACCTCTCAATCGCACAATAATTTTTTGTCGGCACTGGAAAAATTGTACAATGTAGATTGGGACTAGGTCATCTGAACGTACCCAATATTGCATGTTATTGGCAACCCTATGGTAACTGAAGTTCCTTTTTTTGACATAAGAAAAAGCTCCGCTGGCGCTTAAAGCTCTTTTTAAATAAAAAAAAAACACTGGAATTCGCATTTCCATATGTTTTTTATTTTTATCCATTTTTGTCAAGCGTTTAAATGCAATCCGTGTTGTCTATTTTGCACATCAATTTTTTAATTCAAATAACTATAGTAAAAACTTTATCAAAATTAACTCTTTTAAGCTTAGTAAAACAAAAACTAATTTCAACTTTCCAATTGTCTTGTTTTCTTATTATACGGTTCACTTGAAGTAACATAATAAATAATTGATATCAAATTAGCATTATTGCCACTGCACAGGAAGAGGGGAACCCAAGTTAGGTACGAGCTATTTCAAATAAATGTGATTCACAATTTGTGAAATGAAAAAATCTTATTAATCACTATTCACCGCCTACCTCTTCAGTACTTTAAAGTTTTCAAAACATGGAACATTTTAGAAATATGTTCCGAAATAACAATTCGGTATTCAACAATAATAACAAGGTGTGTGTTTAAATATTCTGCTATTACATAAAACAAAAATACTTATGTACATAAATATTTCAAAATGTATCTTTTCTCAGAAAGTTATTTCTCTGGATTTAATAGATGGATTGAACCGACTACGGGAAGATGGAACGGTAGGTGTCATAAATTCGTATTTAACAAACTTTAGACTTAATATATTAATTTCTTTCTTTTAAAGTTCTGTGATATTAAGTTGAGAACCGAAGACGATGAGTTGATTGAGGCTCATAAAATTGTACTATGCGCATGTAGTCCCTACTTCAATATCTTGTTTTCAGGTAAGTTAAAATATTAATAAAATCCCTTATTGCCGAATCCAGCTGTACGCGAGCGTCCGTCAACAGTCAATTATTTTACCGGCAGTGGTGAAAAAAAAACAATTCAGCATTTGAAAAATTATTTGTTGAGAGACTGCCTATGTTCTATGTAGGTATTTACATATGTACCAGTGTTATCACAGGTTTAATTTTTAATGAATCCTGAAGGTCAAGGTTTATGATAAGACTTTTTTTCATTTTTTAATAATAAAAAATAAATATTTACTGTGAAACTGCTCGTAACTTATCGTAGGTACATAGATTTTTTAGGCTAAATGAAACAAAAGCGCTTGAACTTAAAAATTGACTCAACCGTATTATATAAAGTTTTTATTTGTACTCTTAAAAAAATGAGTCAAATCTAAAGAAGATGAGTCCCTGAGCCGAGTTTAAAAAAATGCGTCCCTTTTGACTCAAATGAGTCTCAGTAGTTACACTGATAATGTAGCTCTATATCAAAGTTTAAGTGAGCGAGTCATTCGTATTCCTTATGATATCAGGCGGTTTTTGTTGAGCTTCTATTGTGAACATTTTTACATGCAAATTCTACAACAACAAGTTAACATCTTCTAACTCTAATCACGTTTTCTTTTCTCAAAATATTTGTCGCAAACTCAAATATTATGCACTTCTAAATTGAACGAACTTGCTCGTCAATGACTTACCTTGTAGGTATGATAGACCAAGAGCCCACAGCAATTTTTGGGTGTGACCGATAGCAAAAATTCATTGTTTTATAATTTTTTTTACGTGACCTTTTTTATTAATTAAAAATATATGAATTTTTCGTGGGCTATTGCATTTATTTGTTTATTCTGGTAGAAGTTTTCGAAAACCAAAGCCATAATTTATTTTTGTTGCATTATAAAATTTTTAAAACTAAATTTTGGGAAAAAATGCAGCTATTACTGTTATTATTATTATTATTGTAATTATTTATTTGTTTAAAACTCTATCACATGGAACGTTTCGAGTGTGATTAAATATTATAATAGGTATATGTTATTTATTATTTGGTTAACGTAATTTTCCTGAAGAAGATTGTAATCACACTCGAAACGTTGCATGTGATAGAATTTTAAATCTATAATATAGCCCACGAACAAGTCATATATATTTCCATACTATTCATATGCAAATATGAAAGTCTGGCATGTCAGGGAGTTGGGATTATGGACTTTGTACGTAATGTTGCATTTATAATGCATTTTTTTTTCTTAAGCACAGGTACCAAGGCTATGAACTTGAAAATTGTATTTAGTTAAAGAGCTGAGCGCCCTAGATATGAATATGGGATGCAAGACCTTTTCTGTGGGTCCAAATGTCTGCAAGACGCACTTGAAGCTTTTCGTGCGTGTTGCAGCCATTTGGCTCTTTGGAAAATATTTTGGACTCCATAGCCATATCTAGGGCGCTCAGCTCTTTTATATAATTTTGAAGTTCCATGTATTTTCAATGCATTTTAAATGTAGTATTGCATACTAATTGCATACCTTTTGCCCAAAAAATGAGATACAGTACATCATTTTTACTTGCGATATACGTAGTATAGGGCAAGTTTAGGATTCGTGCAAAAAAAAAATCGAGATAATAATTTTCCCTAACATTACGATTAAAGATAACGCGAAAAAAGTGGGTCTCGCAACTCTGTCTGTCTGTCTGTCTGTACCTCGACCTGCAGCCTAAACGGCTGAAGCGATTTTCTTCAAACTTTGGACTTAAGGTTCTTATGGGATTCCCTAGAGGGGAAATTGTCATACAGCCAATATACAAAAAATTATTTATTTCAAAAACGGCTCTAACGATTTTCAAACAAAAATTACGAGGTACTAGAATTACTAAAATAAATATTTTGGTAGAAAAAAAAATTATAACGGTTATTAACGGTACCTGTCATACAACCGATTTTTTGGTTTTCAAATTTCTCGTTAAATACTACACCGATTTCAACCAAAATTTGTATACAAAAGGTCGCTTATAACAATTTTGCATATAAAAATTTTCGAAAAAATAATTTTTGGATTTTTAAAAAAATATTGAAATCTTTGTTTTGAAAATTCATTATCTTGTAAACGGGCTAATGAATTTTTTTTTGATTTTGTGAAAAATTGTATTTTATTAAATACTAAAAGTTGGCATACCAAATTTTATTTTAAAAAATGTTCAAGAATTTTTATATATACAGCCGTATTCATTAGAATCCGCTGAACAGATGAATAGTTATGCACTGCATAAGGTTTTATATAGCCACTATACAACGTTGCATAAATTGTTATGCATAAAATATATTTCAACCCATTATAGTTATAATGAGCTTGTGTCAAAATTAGGACCATATAGGAGGAATCTAGTACGTTTAACTTTCAAAACTGACAAAGGAGACCCAGCTGTGTGTGTGCTGTGTGAAAAATCAATAGAAATAATTCTGCTGGCGATTGGATTCTTTTTTGTTTCTTATTCATTTCTTTTAATATTATTATAATAATCCAGTTACTTTGTTGTTTTTTTGTGTTCGCAAATAAAATTAAAAAATTTTGAAACAAAAACTACGTCGTTTTTGATTTATTCCATGAATTGTTCCATTCACTCAAATCGCGATGTTTTTATTGAGGAGAAAAATAAAAGGGTGGAGCTTATTTTGTAATGATTAAAATTCATTTGTATTTTCCCATGAAAGTGATGAAGGTTAATCTTTGTATAATTTTATTTAAATCACGCATGCCGTCGAGTATTTGCAAAAGTTGTAAGATTTGATGGAAAACCTTTAAATTTTGCACATTTATTAAGCAGCTTCTATAAAATAAAGTGTACAAAAAAATATTTTTTATTTTTTTAAAGAATATACCAACAAAAATGAACAGTAAATAAACAAAACCAACATTATTAATAAATTGTTGTATTAAATTTTATAAAATATTTTGAAAGTGATATTTCAACACCTCAAAGAATGCAAAAATAAGCGCCCCCCTAACATCTATCTACATTATTGCTATGTGTGAGTCAAAGTGACATTCCGATACTAAACAACCCTTATGTTGGCTCTATACAACCTCCAAACACGTTTAGCTTATGTTGTTTCTATTCAACGTTGCATAAGTTTATGAATAAGGTTTTTGTGTTCAGAGGCGTTATAAAGAGTGCATAGCGCTATGCACTCGCTATAATTCGTTTATGCATAAGGCTGATAATATATATATATAAAAAATTAATTTAAAAAAAAACCGCTCTAACGATTTTTGAATTTTTTTTTTTTTCATAAATTCATATTTATTAAACAAATCAGATGGAATACTTTTTTTTGAGCTCTATCTGTTTAAGCTATTAAAATAACTAATTTATAGTAAATCATAGTAATCATTTATATTTTAAATTGTTTTTAAAACATTTTTTTTTTAATGATATCATAATGTTATGGAATTAATAAATATGTACATTGTGTATTTCAAGCTACGTTGAAGTTGTTAGCTATGAGAGCAAGTTTTGTGCGATCCAGTCGTGCCCATTTTTTACTTGCGATATACGTAGTACAGGGCAAGTTTAGGATTCGTGCAAAAAAAATTCGAGATAATAATTTTCCCTAACATTACGATAATAGACAACGCGAAAAAAGTGGGTCTCGCAATTCTGTCTGTCTGTCCGTCTGTCTGTATGTACCTTGACCTGCAGCCTGAACGGCTGAAGGGATTTTCTTCAAACTTTGGACTTAAGGTTCTTATGGGATTCCCTAGAGGCGAAATTGAAATTTTTGTTTTAGCTCAAAAAATAACGGTACCTGCCATACAACCAATATACAAAACTTGATTTATTTCAAAAATGGCTCTAACGATTTTGAAAAAAAAAAATTACGAGCTACTATAATTACGACAATTAATACTTGGTAGAAAAAAAATTTATAACGGTTATTACGACAATTAATACTTGGTAGAAAAAAAATTTATAACGGTTTTTATCGGTACCTGTCATAGAACCGATTTTTTGGTTTTCAAATTTCTCGTTAACGGCTACACCGATTTGAACCAAATTTTTTGTGTAAGAGGTCCTTTACAATTGTAACAATTTTGCATATAAAAGTTTTGATAAAAATAATTTTTGGATTTTTAAAAAAATATTGGATTTTTTTTTTTGAAAATTCAATATCTTGAAAATAGGTTGATGATCTTTTTTCAAATTTTGTGAAAAATTGTATTTTATTAAATACTAAAAGTTGGCATACAAAATTTTTTTTTTTTAATTTTCAAGAAGTTTTATATATAAAAAATTATTTAAGAAAAAAAAACGCTCTAAAGATTTTTGAAATTTTTTTTTCATAAATTCATATTTATCAAACAAATCAGATAGCATACTTTTTTTTGAGCTCTATTTGTTTTAGCTATAAAAAAAAGTGTCCACAATTGGGATATACAACGTTCGAAAGCTTAGTTTAAGAGCATAATTTTTGAATATGGACACAGAACTCTAAACCATGGGGTTTAAGCAGTATATTACAAAATATAAACAATTCTTCTATGTTTATTCGAATTTTCAAAGTGTTTTTCTTATTCTTTTGGTCGCTCATCTTAGCCAACTCCCATTGTTTAGGACAAATAAAATACTCGTACGTTGGTACACTCCATATTGCCTAATCATTTTCATAGGTCTCGTTTCTGGGCACTAGGTGGACCAGGTCCCATATATTGTTGCCCATTCTCCTTTGTATGGAGAAATAAACTTGATAAACTTGAAACAATCATTTGTTAGGTTCAGTTTGAGATTTAAAATGTTTCATATTCTTTTTTGAAAGTTTTTTTTTGTCCAAATACGTTTTGAACAGATAAAATTTATAGCAAATATGCACTGCAAATAATATTTTTCTCCGAGAATTTGGTTTAACTTAGGCACCTTTAAAGTCATCAAGCCTTCATAATTTACTTGACTTCAAAAACACTGAATGTTTTGTTCTTTATTAAAACAAAAAATCAAATATTTAAACAAAAATTATTTCAAGGATATTTTAAGTAATATGTTTTGTTCTTTATTGAGTATAAAATATAATTATTTGTCTTAGAAGGATTTGAATAAATATTTATCACAATCGCCACAACTGTTTTGTTCTTTATTGACTGCTTTCGTTAGAGGTTGAAGAATGAGAATTGTATCTATCGACCCATCAGGTAGCTTGCAAAAGGCAAGGTCAAAAAACTGATGAGTCGTCGGTATTATTGATACACAGCGCGTGAAGCCAGACGTTGCACTTTATATGTTTGCATAATATCGCATTTCGTCGGGTTTCATGCCGCTGTGGAAGTTGGGTGAGATATTGGATTTTAATAAAATAGAACATAAATAATAAATATAAAAATAATATAAACTAAACTGTGGGAAGTAATAAAGAAATCACTTTCCATCGTGTCAGCATATTTTAGTCGTACGAAAATGATGTTGACTGTTTATAGTAAGTTGAACACTGAATATTTATTTCGAATCGTAGTCTTTGATATTTTTGTTTTTATTAAAGTAACAAATAATCTGAAAGCACAATTTCAATACCCCCTCTTGCTCCAGATGGTTTCGATTAATCATCTGTTTGAATTCCTAATAAGTTTGGAAATTTAAAGAAAACATCTTTCGGGAGCTCGAACCAAACATTGATATTTGCCATCGTCGAGGCAAGAAAATCATCCAAGTTAAATACTGTCCATCAAATGAATTAAGAGCTGACATTTTGACAAAACCGCTCTCGAAAAATGTTTTCCATACGGCCAATTTCTTCACAAAAGTACTAAGCCAGTTTAGTACCCAGTCTAGCCACACAGTTAACATATCTAAAATGGCTGCCCTTTGTGTGAGTACACAGTAAACAAAAACAATTTTTTTGTGATTGTTTGAAATTCAATTTTTTTACTATTGATTTTGACAACATGCGCAGAACTGAACAAAAATGAACATGCTAATAATATTACCTGTAATATATTTATCTTGGTCTAGCCAGACCAGGTACTAGCTCTGATACTCGGTCTTAACGAAAAGTTCACAAGGGAGTATTAGGACATAATCAGTCTTATCGGCAATTCCGGGGGAGATTGTTTTCCCCCGGATTTTTATTTTTCCCAGGAGTCGAATACTCCGATCGTCAATCTCCCCCGGATTCAATCTCCCCCGGAAATTACTTCGAATCAGTTTCGAAATACTCTGAGAGAATTTATATTCTGAAATTATTTATCTGTCAAAGTTTTTAAATTATTTTTTGAAATCAAATTAAATATTTGAACTATTTGTGGTGATAAAGACCTAATTTGCATCATAAATTTAATTCTTGTGTAATAGAAACACGTATAAAAATAGTCAAAAGTTTAAGAAAAAAGCATTTTGTGTCTATTTTGTTGTTGTAGTATTTTTGTTCTCTCTCTCTGTGCAAAACTGTGTTACTATATGAGGGGGAAAACCCGAAAGTGTTAAGTGAATTTGTTCCAAAATGTGTTAAAAATGTATAGGAAGAAAAACGAAATATAGATCGGTTAAAACAAGACCAATTTCTCCTACAAGCCGTTTCCCCGTTAAGTCTCAAGCTTGTTGTAGATACCAATACCAATGGACTTATCAGTAAATGTAATGTTGGATTTTATTAAAATGCCTATATTTTTGAACCGAAACCAAAACTTGTCCTTTAGAGCAAGTACAAAATTATAAAACCTTCAAAAATAGGTAGTAATATGCTTCTATTTTTAAAATTCTCTAACTAAATTGAGGTGAGTCTTTTCCAGGGAAACATCATTAATTTTCCCAGGAAAATAGATTTACGATGTCTACTTTTTTCATTGGAGTTTTTTGCAATTTTTCGAACATTGTTTATGATTGGAGAGTCTTTAATAGGTCCGAGCCTTTACTTTGTGCACAGAAAATCACAAACTGTCAGATTTTGGAGAGCAACGTTGAAATATTCTCAAAATTATCAGAACTGTTCAAAAGTACGGGAACCCAAATTCAACCAAATTGCGTATTACCTAATATGCCAGATAAGTGTAACGAGCCGCTTTGCCTGTGTGGGGTCATGGCTGGCAAACTTGAACCCGTAGCTCAGCGGTTGCGGAGGTTCTTTCACCCTGGGCTCATCAAAAAAAAAAAAAATAAAGAAGCCTAGTCAAGGGGTTACTCTGGCGAGGGAGTAACCATGGTAGAGAGGGTAGAGGCAAATTTCTCGCGCATCATAAACACCGGGATGCTAGACTGGCATAATAAATTTTTTTTTTGTGATGAGCCCAGGGTCAAAGAACCTCCGCAACCGCTTAGCTTGCCGCTGAGTTTGCCAGCCATGACCCCATACAGGCAAAGCGGCTCGTTACAAAATGGCGCCCAACGTGGAACCCACTATCCTTTTGGATAGTGAGGCTTAATTTTTGAGCCAAATACATTTTTTTTTTCTTTTTCAAATACATTTTTAATTATTTTTTTCCGATTTTAAAGTTTCAAATAATTTTTTTCATATTACATTTTTTTACATTAATTTTTTTCCTAACTTTTCGATTATTGTTAATCGAATTGGGTTGCAGCTTTCTTGTGAGTCCCGGTGACTGGGGGTAAAACACTAGGTACCGCGTTGCCGCAAGGGAGATGCAACCATAACATCGTAAATAAATTAAAACAATATGCGAGCAGAAAGTTCGAGGCTTGTTAGTGCTCAAATGACAGGATAATTTGACACATTCAAACCAGCGTTCGTAAGAGATCCGTTGATGTGAAAGGCGTCTTCAGAGATCATTCCGACAAAATTCACCTTAATGTTTTCCAAGGTTCTTCAGAGTCGTCGGAGATGAAAGTTTTTGTCTATCGATGTCCTGAAAATTAAGGAAAATACAAAAGTTAATAAACAAATTTAAAGCCAATAGTTTAAAATTTTATATACATACTTAGCTTACTTAATTTTTTTTTTCATTTTATTGTGGCTCATAGGACTGCAACTTCTTCTTCTTTTTTTTATGGTGCCGTTCTTCTCCGATTTGAATTTTCATCCTTTTTTATAATTTGTATGAATCATCAAACAGTGAAACATTTTCAACATATTTTTGGAAAATTTTAAATTAATGTTTTTATTTTTTTTTTTATCAAAATATATATATTTTTTTTTCAACATCATACTTTTAAATTTACTTTTATTTTTAAATTTGATTATTTGGCTACGGTGATTTTGAATTTACAGAGAACCAAAGCTGTGTGGTAGTTATAGGAGTTTTTTTTTGTAATACCTACTTTCGAGTTGAAGGTACCTGTATTTTTTTCCCAATTTCTTTTCTTGTGATTTGAATTCGCAACTGAGTGGGAGTGGAAAGTTCAAAGCATAGCTTTTCATTTTAGGACTTTGAACTCTGGACGAATTGGTTTTTTATTTTTTGTTTGGGGGTTTGAGTTCTGGATTTCAGAGGTAGATTTTAGAGATAGGAAGTTCTGCAAGGTTATCGCGTTGAGTAGGCATGAGCAGAAGGCGTCGAGTCTCAATATACGACGACCTTAGTGACATAAACGCCGAAGCGAGATTCGAGGAATTCCACAGGCGATTCCGGAATACCATCGACCGATTTAACCTTGACTCATCGTTCAGTTTTTCGGAGTATCTTAATTCAATTTGTAACTTGACCTTGAGCATGTCGAACGAGGATAATTCGCCGAGGGCGAACAATTCTTTGCCTAATGAGGGCCATAAAGATGATGAAGTCGTTTCAAATCCTCAACGGAGAGATCCAACTGAAGAGTTAGCGATCCGAATAGAAAAAACCATGATCGACAACCAAGTTATGCTGTTTCAGCAAATGGACGTTTTCATGGTCAATGTATCAAAATCAAAATTAGAAAACTTGAATTAAGCGCCTCCGGTACAAAACACTCCCGCTAGAGAAAATTCGTTAGGCACAGGGAGGGAGGGTAAAGGCAAATTTCTCGCGCATCATAAACACCGGGATGCTAGACTGGCATAATAAATTTTATTTTGTAACGAGCCGATTTGCCTGTGTGGGGTCATGGCTGGCAAACTTGAACCCGTAGCTCAGAGGTTGCGGAGGTTCTTTCACCCTGTTTTATTCGTATTTTTAATTTAAATTAATTTATTTAAATTTAAAGTTCGATATTGCCACATATATATGTATATGTGCCACGATACTTAAAAAAAATCGAATAGCACAAGAAAACGTTTGGTGTTTCGGGTGTCGCGGAATTTGACTTTCCGTTTGGACTGATAGATTACCATTGATTCCCGTATTTCTAATCTTTAGTCCTGCATCGCAACTAAATAAAATTGGAATTTTCTGCAACCTTCCCCTCATTCCAGGATCAATAAACCCTTTAGGCATTGATCTTTAATTTTCAATTCGAAGCATTTCTTTTTCTTTCTTTTTGAATCGACTCGTTTTTCAACTCAAGTTTTTAGGTCAGGAATTCTACAAGCTTTTTTCGCTAAGCTGAAATGCCTTAACACCCCTCCCCCTTTCCACTGCCATTTTAGAGAAATGTACTCAATTATTTCGATTTCCCTTTCTTACTCATAGGCACCTCGACTATCTCATCCTCACCCATAAGACTTTTTTATTTAAGTGCAGACTACAGATTGAAGGAAGGTCAGTTATCTAATAGAGTAACAACAGCAAGAAATTGTCGTGCCGCGCTGCTAGTTGTTGATTGCCGCCGCGTAGGGAATACATTTTTTTTCTTATTATTTTTAAATATTCCTTCTGTTTGTTTTTTTTTTTGTTTGGAAAACAAATCCTGTAACACAAGTACGGCACGATGTTTGGCCTTCGCTCTTTTACTCTCAAAATTACATTTTGCTGTGCTGTGATTTTCTGCCCGAAGAAATTTCTCGGACTGAAAATCACAGGTAGGGGAAATAATTTACTCTCTCGTGAGCGTTGTCTTTTGTCAAAACTGGACAAATTTTTGAGTAACGGGAACGGCTTTAAATTGGAAATCACACAAATGCACAGAAAATGACAAAAAAGTCAATGGGCATTTTGGCCTATCGATGTAACACATTGTGACCTATATCATTTTAATGGTCTCGATGAGTACTATCTTTTATTGTATGGGCAAAAGTTTGTATCTCGTGCAGGGAAGGTATTATGGACGTTAATGTAATCGTTAATGCATCTTTTTTTATCGTATAACTTCGGAACGATGCATCATAAAAATGCACTTTTCCCTAAAGTTGTATTAATTCGTATAATGTGTAGATTTATAATGAATGAAAGCCTCCAAGCCATTTTCAAAGAGCCTTCTGCCTACAAGGCTGTGCGCGACCGCGTCATATTTGCTTCACAGATATATTTTAAGTTATTAAACCAATTTGTTAAGTTTTTTAAGATGCATCGTTTGCTAAGTTTGGCAAATTAAAAACAAATTAATTTTTGTTCTTAATAGTCTGTACAAAATATGACGCAAAATCTTGACGGATAAATACTTAAAATATATATTGGACATACCAATGCAGGTATATATGTACATATACATATGTATGTACATTAAACTGATTCGAAAATAAAAAAAAGTCTCCGATTTACAATGCCACTAGCTAATAACTTAGATATGAGCAAAATAATAAGCCTATTAAAAATTCAGATTTTTAAATTAATTTTTAGAGGTCGCTCATCGCTATTTTCTATTTTCCAAACGATTTGTATGGGACAAAACCAAGTTTTGTACTTGGAAATTTATAACTTTATAATAGCAAGTATTTAAATGAATAGCATAACATTTTTGTTTAGAAAATTGAACGCTCTACAAAAATGGTTTATACTTTTTATCTAATTAATGTACTCCTTCCAAAGTTATTGAGGGTCAAAGCGGAACTAATGGTTAATTTCACTGTTTTTTGTATTCCCTATTGAGAATTCCAGCTATTATACAGAGTGATTCACCTAATGTGTGAAAAAAAACTTGATCGTGTAGGCCTATCAGACAAAAGAAAAAAATTTTGTGGAAGGGGCGATCTACCCCCTCGTTTAGGTGGGAGGGGCAGTTTTCTAAAAAATTCACTTAAAACAGAATAAAAATTATTAAAAAACAACGGCAACACTAACAACGCCCTGTTATACCTTATTTCAGACCTAGAAATCCCTTCTTTTATTTCCCTTTCAAATAAAGTTCATTTTGTGAACACTTTTTGAAAAAATAATTTCCAAACTCAAAATTCTGAAAAAAATAAATTAAAACAAAAATTCAAACCAAAGTTTCTCAAAATTTTACGTAATTAAGTATTATTTTAGTTTTCAAAATTCAATGCTCTAATTAATTTCTAGTCAAACACTCAAAACCGGATGTTTCTAGAACTTTTATTTTTCAAGATATTAAGAAATGAACTAGACTAACTAATACCAAGTCCCAACTGGTACTCGGTACCAATTTGACAGGACTAGCGCTTGACAGGAAATCACTTGATACCGATTTGAGTACTAACAACAGGTATACTAACCAAGTACTAGGTGATTTTGAAGAGTACCGAGTCCTAACTGATACTCGGAAATCGGAATCAAATTGACAGGACTAGGGCTTAGTACTTGTGTGAAGAAATGATTTGATACCGGTTTGAGTACTAACTTTAGGCCTAGTACCGGTCCTAGCGTTAGTACTCTGTGAAGAAATTGGCTGTTAAACTTTCAAATTTGTTAGGAATTCAAACAGATGACCAATCGACACAATCTGGAGTTAGCGGGGGTGTTGCAAATGCTCTTTCAGATTGTTTATGTTAGTATAAATTATTTAACAAACAATTTGAAAGCGTATTTTCAACAGTTTTAATTAAAATGTATTCTATTAATATTATACAAGTATCGCCCACTGGCCGAAATTCGACCACCAACATCTCACAGACTCAAGAGTCAAACAATTTGTTTAAAAATTAAATCAGAAAACAATTTTTATATTTATTAAATGTATTTTTTTAAATATGCACAGTGATCGGCAGTGCAAAAACAAATTCGGCTCACATTACTACGAGTGAATGAATTCCACGGTTTTTTTTTTCGTAGCAAGAGTTTAGATTATTTGTGCCAAAACATTGGTAGGAGAAAATTATAATAACTGTTGGACTTCTTAGAGAAAAAAATTATTTAACTTTAATTTCCAATGTAAAATGTGAAAGAAAATAATTTTAAAAAAAGTTAAATCATCTCTGGTATAAAAAAATGCATAAATACCTAAGTGATTAAATATTTTACAAATATGCGCGTTAAATGCCAACAGTCCAACAGTTATTATAATTTTCTTCTACCAATGCTTTGGCACAAATAATCTAAAATATTGCTACGAAAAAAAAACGGTGGAATCCATTCACTTGTAATCATGTTATTAAAAAATGTAAAGTAAGGCAAAAAATAATGCACTGAACAAAAAAATGCATATATCTTTTCTTGTGGATGGGGTAGAACTTTTTTTATCAGTTTTCAGGACGGTCATAAAGTCTACTATGAGGCATTTCAGGGTTTACTTACGGGGCACCCTGTATAGACAAAGGAGAGAGCAACAAAAAAAAACCAGTCGACACGAGAAATGTATGTGTTTTTTAAAGGCTTAATTAGTACTTCAAAATATGTTATCGGTACATCGAGTAATCATGGGGTATCAAAAACTACCCCTTGTAATTATTTTTTGTATTCTTTTGACTAAAGGTATTGGTTGCTACTCTCTTTTCCAACAGACACTAAGAAAAGCTAATCATACGCTAACCTCCCGCGCTACATTTTTGATAATAATTTGTTTTGATAACAGTCGTACTTGGTGCTGGTTATGTTCTACAAAATGGCTCATAGCTCACACACCACATGCATTTCGGGGTTTTGATGACGTCATATGCTTATTACACCTAATCTGGGTTTCTGGGTTTTTCGTCCATACATTTTTGGTCATCTCCTTTGAATCTGCCTATATACATTATGTATGCTGTATCTATTCTCAAATTTTCAATTCTGTTCTCTTTGTTATGGTGAGTAGTTTGCCACTTCCAAAAGAATATATTTAGTTAGTACGTACGAACAAAAATACATATTGCTATAAAATGTCCAGTGTAATGAAAATGTTAATATCTAGTGTAATAAAATTGTTATAAAACCTTAAACTTAATCCAGAAGTCTTGATATCCTTGTGACGAAATGATGATAATTATTTATATTTTTTTCCTTGTGATTGAATGATGAAGAATTTTTAATTCCCAGGGTCATTTAAGGAGTCCAATCAAGCTGAATTCCACGTGAAAGATGTACCTGCCGATTGTTTAAAGATTTTGATTGATTATATTTACACGGGATTGTTAAAATTCGATTCAACCAACGTTGAGAGAGTTCTTTTGGCAGCATCCTTCCTGCAGATAACCGCAGCTGAAGAGATTTGCTCTTCGTTTTTGGCAAATAATTTAGTTTTGGACAATTGCATTCAATACATTTTATTTTCCGGTAAGAGTGACACATACTAGTTTCTTTCATTATGATGTTATGTTTAAATTCTTGTTACAGGCAAACATTCCATTAAGACCTTGCGTCAGAAAGCAGTAGAAATGGCTGTTATAAATTTTCATAATATTTACTCACACAATGATTACCTGGAAATCGATTTTGATGAGGTGCGTAATAATTGCAATAATAAATAATTTTTTACTATGTATATACAAACATAAATATTCTTAATATTCACACGGGGGCCTAATGGTCCATTGTGATCCCCTTACAAAATAAAAACAGCGATGTTCCTAACTAATGGTTCGCATAGACTGGTTCATTTGTTAACGCAATGAATTGTTGGCGCAATGACCCGCATATCATTATAATCTTCCGAGTTCATAATCCTTCCTTAGAAATTCACACTTTAAGGAAAATAGAAATAACTTATTTTTTTAACATCAAATACTGATAGCATTTTTCATAGCAATGTGAAAAAGTCGTCATATTGTAATTGAACTATTTTTTTCAATTACTTAAAATAAAATGTACCATAGACAAACAATCATAAAAACTAGTAAGCTTTCTAATAACTTTTTGTATAATGCCGTTTTCCATTGGTTTCTCTTAAGGTTCCACTCATTCTGAAATCCAATGGAACAGTTTGTAATGCTTTTGCTCAATTCTGACGTTTTATGTATTGGTGAATCGTCAAAAGATGCAGTGGATGAGCGATATTGAAAAATCATCGATAAGTCAACATCGAAAAACTTATCTCGATGTCAAAAATTATCGAATCAGAAACACCGATTTTTGTTTAACATCGATGTTTTTAATACATTTTTTTCAACATAAAAATGCTGTTACATTGCAAATTCAAAATACCTTCGTTATTTTGAAAATTAACCATGTTCTTGAACGTTATTTTCTTCCATAACATCGATGAGTTTCAAAATATTAATACACGGGCCAAATTTTCTATTCAAAAATAGATCGAACAATTTGCATGATTTCTTCTATTTCGCTGCTTTGTTTCAAAATCGATCTTAAATTATTTAGCATGAATGAACATCTAACAAGTCGTATGTACAAACAATCACGTGTAAGTGGTGCCTTAAAGCTTTCTGAACATCGATGATTTTAATGCTTGAACATCGATCTTAATAGTCTAAGAGCCAACGATATAAAAAGTCAAGTCATTTGCTTAATGTTGAAACTCATACCAATACATAGCTCTGAAAGGGTTAAAACAGGATTACCTTGTCTGCCTGCCCATACCCTTGACGAAGGGGTGGGGGGTTGAAAATGTAGACTTTCTAAATAAAATATCAGGGGTATTATCACTTCAATGAATTTTTTGAAACTATGGGCCCTATTGCGGTTGTCGATCGTCGATCGATAATCGCTAACGAGCGATCAACGATCAACAAATTGAGAAATCAGTATCGGCTGAGCAAAGCTGGCTAAAAATTGTGTGTACATGAACCGGCTTTAATTGTATTAGTACTATCAGTTTGAGAATCGAAAAAAAAGGTGTGAGTACCGGGACTCAAGGGGATGATGTGTAAACATCAGTGTAGTATGTAGTTTATATTATAGCATACAGTATATAGTAAACTGATAGGTTGCCAAAGGCGCCCGTCGAACATGTTATGTTATTTCATGTGATTCAGGGCTGAGCGTAAATATATATTTAATTTAGTTTATATCCTCACTCTCCACTTTCAAAAAAAGAGAATGTGGCAACCCTTAAAATTATACCCAAGTTAGGCCTATTTATGGCCTATCTTCTGACATATTGCCTGTATTTTTTCGTTTAGGTGCACAAGGCTGTTTTCCGATTTTAATTTACTATTTTACTTCTAGAAAAGTGGCAACCCTACAAATATTAGGCCTATGCAAGGCCTACCTTCGTTTAGGAGCTTTCGATTTTAGCTTATTATCCTAGCAGCGTTAGCCAGTCAGTAAGTCAGGGATGAGCGTAAAGAAATATAATTTACCTATAGTAAAAAAAAAAAAAACCATAATTGAATAATTTCTCATCACTTTTTAATGTTTAAAAAAATATTTATTTTAACATGAAAATGGTTTTTTTTCTGCAAACATATTTTTTTTATTTTGTAAAAAAGTTCATTCTTTTTTGTAAAAAAGTTAATTCTTTTTTGCAAAAAAAGTTAATTTTTCTTTATAAAAAGTTATTTTTTGTAAAAACAAATTTTTTATAAACAAATTATTATTTTTGTAAAAAACAACTTTTTATAAGTGTATTTAAGTTAATTTTTTTTTGCAAAAAAGTTAATTTTTTTTTTGTAAGAAAGTTAATTTTTTGTTAAAAAGTTATTTTTTTTTTTTGTAAAAAGATAATTTTTTTTAGTAAAAGTTATTTTTTTTTTTTTTGTAAAAAAGATATTTTTTTTTGTAAAAAAGTTAATTTTTTTTTTTTTTAAAGTTAATTTTGGTTGTAAAAAAGTTGTTTTTTTTGTAAAAAAAAAAGTTACAAAAAAAAATATCCCCAAAACCTAAAAAGCTAAAGTTCCAACTTGAACGTCACCAAAACCTGCACCAAAAGAGGCACCACAAAACTAACCTTAAAATCATAACAGGTGCACCATGACTTAAAAAACTGCATTTTTCACAATTATACTAATAGTCCATAATATTAGTATGTCGCTGATAATTTTCCTGACACTATTTAATGCACAAACCGTTGGCCAAACACATTACCGACATTTACCACATTATTTCAATTTACTCTGTTCAATGCACGAACCATTCGCATCCATTAGTTAAAAATCTAAACAAAATGGTGCGTATCCGTATGTAAGTTGTATCCGGTTCCCAAATCAAAGTTTACCCCTGCCGAGAGCTAAGATGTTTACACATCAAAAATAAATAATTTCCTTTAAAATTTTCAGTTTTGCATGACAACAGATTTGTTTATTTTGCCTAAAAACGAACAATTGTGTACGTATTAGTAATTATACTTTGTTAGTCCGCTCGAAACAAGGATGAACATTTTAGTTCCTTCATTCCTCACTCTTCACCTCCCTCGCGGACTTCCCCAATTTAGTCCGGCTCAAAATTGATCCAGTGTGTGATGGGCCCGTTAGATTCAATCCAAAATTATGTATCTTATACGTAGAATATCCCAAAGTATTTTAAATAAATAAACCTTTCCTACAAATTATGTGTATATAATTTTCATTCTTGATTCTTATATTAAATGTATGGTTTTCAATAACTTTCATGAGGCTTTGTTTTATGTCTTGTATTTTGTATTTCTATTTCCTTCCATATTTATTATTAACAAGCGATATGGTTCATTTACAGTTCAGACTCTTGGTCGAGAAACTAAAACTGGGAGGATGTATTGAGGACGCAATTTACTCATTTATAATGCGCTGGATCAATCATTCATATGAAAGTCGAGTTGATTATCTTCAGGATCTCTTGAAGTATCTCAGTCCTCTTGCTATATCTCCCGAACTATTACTATCTACCAAAATCTCGACACGCAATAATCCCTTCTTAAGCCATTGGGCTGCGCCCGCTACTTCTGTCAATTTAAATGAATCACAAGAACAGATATTACTTACGCGAAGAATAACCCGGTTCGCACCTAGAACTATTAAATTTTTTACCCAAACCGAACAAATCGAAATTCAACAATTGCCGGAAAAAATTTTTGAAGGGAGCTACGTTTGCTTTGGTTACAATATTTTCCATCTGGGTGGATGGAAAAATAAAAAGCTTATCACTGATACCTCATATACGTTACAACAAAAAAAGGATGTGTGGAATCCATTTGTTCCATTGCTGAAGGCAAGAGCTTATCATAGAAGTGGTGTTTTAGATGGAACCATTTACACTTTGGGCGGATCCGATGGACTGAAAGCATTAAAAGATGTAGAGTATTTAGATTTGCACACTGGAAAACGTGGTTTGTGTGAAGAATTACCTCAAGCTAAGGAACAGATGGGACTTGCATTTCATGGTAAGTCTTGGATTTTTAATCAATTTGTACTCTTAGTTATGATACTATTTTTTTCATTTTGTCAGAAAATTCAATATACACTATTGGAGGAAAAAATAGAGCCATCAACTTAAAATGTGTGCAACGTTTAGATCCTCGTATAGGTAAGTGGGAAGAATTGGAAACTACGTCTTACAAAGCCGGGGCTTCTTCTTGTGCTGTGGTTTATGATGAAATGTATACAACTCATTCAGATGCATTACAACGTTACGACGTACGAACAAATCGTTGGACATTAATTCGTACTCAGTACAATAGGTAATTATTTAAATGATAAAAGCCTGAATAAATACTACTTATAGTTTCAATTTATTACAGGTATCCTGACCAAGTGTTTGCTATTGACCACAAACTTTACGGACTATTTAAGGATCATATAGGACTTTATGTGCCTGAAGCAGGAAGGTGGTCAGTGTATCGACAGTTAAACTATCACCATAATTACCTTAATGTTTCTACAAATCTACGATATCCACTTGCGAATGGAATAAATGACATTTTGGTTGAAATGTTTGAAAATGTTGACAATGCAGGAGGAGGAGAACATGGTAACGATGATGATGGTGATGATGGTGATGATGATGAAGATGACGATGATGATGAAGAAGTAAATCATGCATGGTGAACAATTTTAAATTAAAAGAAAAAACAGTGATATGAATAATGTAAAGTAAATTGTATTTATCCGTTATCTATTAAAAAAAATTATTTTGTAATATATAATTTATTTTATTTTTGATATTATGTTTTTCAATTTTCTACAAAAAAAATTTAAATACTCTTGTTGGGATAATCTTTTGAAAGATGTAAAAAATCGTAAGAAATTGTAGTTGTTTTGTATAGTTTCCTGTACCTTTCTTGGCATGTCTTAAGCGAACTTAGCATCTAACGGCAATGTTATAGACCGTATTTAATTACATAGGATGTAGCGTTCAAATTTAAATTTTGAACAGATTTCATGAGTATTCATGTAAAAATGAAATCAAAGGAAACAAAACAGTTTACGTAACAATTCTCATTTCATTATTAAAATGTTCACAATTTTTGTTGTTGGAAGGTCTACTTTGTTAGACATTCGTACAGAACAGTGACCAATGTCGACCAAATCCAAATCACCCCAGATCTACGATTTTTCCGAACCGGGTCGAGACATTTATTTCACCGCCCCTCCATCTTTTGAGGTAAATGATAAAAAAAAAACAAAAACATAGGTGTATATATGCACTTGGTTGGGTTTTGTGTAACCGCTAGAACAAACATTTTTAAAAGCACTCGTTATTAGCAGTAGTGGATCTGCCTGTTGGGATGAGGTATTGGTTTCTTGAAAAGAATGCTGGAGAACTCATCTAGAACGGGTAAAGCTATTTTTTTTTTTTTTAATTTTCTTAAAATGACTAAACATTTTGATTAATAGTACCGACCTGTAATGTCTAAAGTTATTATAACAAAACCGCGTACAAGAATCTTCTCTGGACTAGGCAAGTATTGGATTCGTAAAAAAATCGCACTCCAGATAAATATTTTTTCTTAACATTACAATTCCTGTAATTCTGTCTGTCAGTCAATCTGTCTGTCTGTACCTCGATCTAGCCTGAATCTCTGAAGTTATTTCAAACTTTGGACTTAAAGTTTTTAGGAGATTCCCTAGATGCGAAATTGTATTTTTTTTTTAGCTCAAGATATAACGGTACCTGCCATACAACCAATATATAAAAATGTATTTATTTCAAAAATGGATGGCTCTAATGAAATTACGAGCTGCTATTATGAATATTTTCAAACGATTTTTTATTTTCAAATTTCTTAATATCGAATTCACCGATTTCAAACAATTTTTTTTGTGCAAGAGGCCTATTTTAGTTTGAAAAAAAATAAATAAATCGTGTGGCACAACGGCTCATGAAGAACCAGGGCCTAGTGACTAACAACTCGCAACCATTCCTGTGTGCGCCTTTTCGACAGGAATGGAAGGGACCTACAATTGTATGCCGAATCCGAACGGCTAGACGAGAAGCACTTATTCGTGACAAGTGATACTCTTGGAGGATTTGTCAATTCCTCGCAAGAGGCAGCAGCCCTGAAAAAAAACTTTTTTGTTTTTAGGTGGACGAGGCTGGGAAGCGATCCCAGACCTCCAGCGTGACAATCGAACGCACTAACCATTACGCTACGGGCTACTATTTTAGTTTGAACAGTTTTGTATATACATAACATACAAACTTAAAAAAAAATCATTATCTTGAAATTTTTTTTTTTTAATTTTGTGTAAAATTGTATTTTAAGAAATACTAAAAGTTGGCATACCAGGAGCCTATTTCACCAAAGATCAAACACTTTTCGCTCTGCAAGCTATCAATCAAATAATTTCCTACAAAGTAGAATTGTTTCACAAAATTTGCAAAGTGAAAAGACCATATTTAAAATAGTATTTTTAGTTATTTAAATAATCAATTTATAAAAAATAATATTTTAACTTATATTTAAACTTTTTGTATCACTTTATTTTTGACGACATCGGTATTTCTAGCTACGTTAAAGCTTTCCGCTATAAAAGCAAGTTTGTGCGACCCAGTGGAGCAATTTATTAAATTTCAAAAAAAAAATCATCGGAGCATTGTCCCCGGGTTCTTAAACAAAATGCTATCTTGCATCCACTCTAAAAGAATCTGATGATTGGTGAGGCAGTCATGAAATTGCAATAATTGCACCCAAATGCAATGGTGGTAGCACACTCAAGTGGTTTTTGAACATTCAACCTCATAGTTAAGAGAAGAAAATATTTCAAACTTATTTTGTTCAAAATTTTACCTAATTTAGTAGTATATATACTTTATATTATTTCTTAGTCAAACTTTAAAAACCGGATGGTTCTCCGACTTTTATTTTGCAAGATAAGAAGGGCGTATATAGTCATTTAAGAGCTGGGTCTAAGTTAAACATAAATCAACTTCTTAATCAACTTGTTGCTGAAATGATCATTCAGCCGGATTGTTCTTAGTCTTATGATAAACAGCCCTATTCTGTTTTTCATCGAGGGGAATTTCGCGTGTATTTTCACTTATTACTATTCTGTTATTCATTTAAGTGAATGTGGATTAACATCGGCAATGTCGGTAATACGGTGTGGTATTCTCTTATTTACGTAAACAGACTCTTTCTATACATTTCAGATCCGCATATAAAATGTTGCGGGTTTTCGATTGTTGGTTGCGTATCTGCTTATTTCTTGGGAAAATGTGAGTAGAAACAACTTTTTTGCTTAATTTAGAATATTTGCTTTATTTGGAAGTGGGAAAAATGTCAAAAATTTCCATATATGTTTTTATTTCTTTTTTAATACAAAAATCAACCAAAACAATTTATTGAAGCTTCTTAAGATTTTTTTTTTGCGGAGATTTCTGATCCAAAAATTTCTTGGATTCACTACTTAATTTTTTTTCTCAGTCAAAACAGCTGTTTGTTTGACAACCAAGTTATAATTTGTTGATGGCGTTTTTAATTGGTTTCACTCAAGGTTTCACTCATTCCGAAATCCAATGGAACGCTTCATGTTGCTTCTACTCAATTCTTAGTTTTGGTATATGTATAGGGGAATCACCAACGCTTCTGGACGCTTCCGGACGTCCAAAGGAAAACGGCATAAAGTGGTAAATAAATACAAAATAAACAAGGAATGTTGATAAAAACTCATACTAATGCCGTTTTCCTTTAGACGTCCGGAAGCGTCCAGAATCGTCCGGAAGTCTTCTGAAACCATTCCATTGGCACTAAAAGTACGCTTCTGACGATTCTGGGAAGAGAAATTCGATTTTTTGATGACCAATCGACAACGTTAGCGCGCGTGTTGAAAATGCTAGTTTAAAGTATTTTACAAACAATCTGAAAGCGCATTTTCAACAGTTTTAATTAATTTGTGGGTAGCAATGGCACAGTGGATGTAGTGTTTGACTGCTAACCTGGACGTGTAGGTTTGAGCCCCAGTCTAGGTAGCATTCTTTTCTATTTCCCCAGTTGAAACTGGATTCTATCGGGGAATTACATGAGATAATTACATCTTATTCTCAATCCACCGTGCCAACAAAAATCTTTCCCTTCCTTCTATTCCTTTTTAACTAGTGCCGTGCTTTGCATTTAAAAGACCTGAGGTCTTACAGGCAAATAGTTAAAATTATTATTATACAAAAAAAAAATGTATTCTATTAATAATATATAAAGTAGAGGGCGAAAAAAAATCCCAGAGTCGCTACGAGAAATTTATATGTACCTATGTGTTTTTTAAAGGCTTAATTAGAACTTCAAAAATATGTAATCGTTACATAGATTAATCACTTACTTACTTACTTTTGTTCAAAAGGGTAGTTATGTGCATTCAAGAGGACACAAGCGTCCACAGGTTTTTCTCAAAACCCACCTTTGTCTACCAACTCCTACTCTCACCTCCTAGTGGTGAACATCTAGGCTAGTACCTCAGTTGGAGACGGGGTTTAAATCCCCGTGGAAAGCTGTTGGGGTCAGCCAACGAGAGGGGAGGAGTGCTCCCACAAAGGCACTTCTCCTTTCATCGAGGCGGCAGCGGACTAATTCTCTAGATGGAATCAACGGTGGCGTCTACAGTTCCAGTTAGGTTGAACTACTTAGTGAACACCTTATATGGGCTACTATGACATATTTGTAGCTCAGGCCTATAAGGAGCGGTTTATCCGGCTCCCTACCCTTGGAGTTATACGAAGGGTCTGGTCCTCCAGGTCGGGGGTTGTGCGTCGGGGTAACTTCCCTACCACGTAAAAAAAGTTGTTCCGAAACAACAACAAGCCTCGGATATGGATGATTTTAAAGTTGGAGACCCCAGCAAAAGTTTTTTTCAGGGCTATTGTCTCTTGCGAGGAATTGACAAATCCTCCAAGAGTATCACTTGTCACAAATAAGTGCTTCTCGTCTAGCCGTTCGGATTCGGCATAAAATTGTAGGTCCCTTCCATTCCTGTCGAAAGGCGCACACAGGAATGGTTGCGAGTTGTTAGTCACTAGGCCCTGGTTCTTCATGTGCCGTTGTGCCACCCGATTTATTTTTTTTTACCCCAGCAAACGAAACAAGGACAATGAATTTCGGATCTGCACGTGGAACGTCCTGTCCTTATACAGAACACGTGCAGCCGAACAATTAGTGGAGAACCTGGACAGGCTAAAGGCTGACGTAACAGCCATCCAGGAAGTGCGATGGGATGGAGAGGGCATACGGAGACTGAAAACGTGTGACATCTACTACGGCGGGTGCTTGAAGGAACAGGGTCAGCTGCTCTTTGGTTGTGGTTTTGTGATAAGGGGAAGACTTAGGCAAGAAGTCTTGGGCTTCCGAAGTGTAAGCGAGCGCCTGGTCACAATCCGCATCAAAGGCAAATTTAAGAACATTTCGCTGATCTGTGTTCACGCCCCCCATGAATGGAGGGAGGACTCAACCAAAGAAGCATTCTACGATCTCCTGGAGACAACGTATGATATGTGCCCGAAGTACGACGTGAAGATCATTCTTGGTGACTTCAACGCAAGATTCGGAAAGGAGGGCATCTTCGGTTCGATAGTCGGAGGACAGCCTACACGACGAAACTTCCGTGAACGGACACAGGCTGGCAGACTTTGCGGCGGGGTGAAATGTCATCATCTCAAGCACCTACTTCCCACACCTCAAAGGTATTGGTTGGTACTCTCTTTTTCAATAGCCACTAAGGAAAAGCTAATCATACGCTAACCTCCTGCTCTACTATTTTTTTAACATTAAACAAATAAATAAAACAATAAGAAAATAACCACAATACCCGTGCGAAAATTTCGCACATTTTCAAATAGAATGTTTGAACAAAATAAATAAATTCTTTTTATTATTGATATGAACATATTAGAAGAATTTAATTTAAATATTATAGATATTATGCATTTAAGTGATCATAATATTCTTTCTAATAAAATTTGATGCAATAAAAAAATTTCTTTGATTATTTTCATTCTAAATGTATTTGGATTTTTTTTGTCAACCCCTTTCGATTGGCATACCAACAATATTTTTAACATTGATCGTTCCTAAGGGCAATGTTACACAGTGTAACACTTAACAATGACATTTTATTTTTTTTTTGACAACAACAATAGTTAGCATTTTATAGAAAAAGAACGCAGATTTCAAAACGTTAAAATTTTGAAAACACTAAATAAAAAAGTGAAATAAAAGTTAACATAGTGAATATTTGCATACTTTATTTTAAAAAAAATATGCGTTTAATCGTGTAAAAACACCTATAATATGGAGTTTACAATTTTTGCATCTCACGGGCTGATTGTGTCTCATATTCCACATGATGTGTTTGCAGGATTTAACGCAGCACCGCATATGTTATATATTTTTTTTTTCAATGAAGTATTGCATGTATTCACTATATTTACATTTATTTCACTTTTTTATTTTGTTTAATAAGTTTTTTTAATATTAAACTTAAATCTCATAAATACATCTCTCAAAAACACAGCTAAAAATTCTTTTGGGGGCCCCAGCATTTATCTACATATTTTACTGCATTCTAACCCTGTGTAAATGCATTTGTGTTTGTGTAAATAACACTATTTTGAAAACAAGCCTCACTTTTTCCTCGATATGCCCTTTCCTTTATTTCTTCTTCTAAGATTTTAAATTAATGAATTAATAAATATGTTTCTTTCAATTATGCAATCTAGTGATACATAATAAATGCATTCGGCTTTTTATAATGAGAAAAAAGACTACAAAGAACAGAAGCAGGTAACAAATATGTTTCTCCACCACTCACTCAATGTGCAAGCGAAAAAAGAGGATTTATACATTACAAAAGAAATAAATATGTTTCTTTCATTCATGCATGGTGTAACTAAAGAATGTTTCTCCCCTACTCACTCAAGGGGCAGCGAAAAAAAAAAGAATTTTAAATTACAGAAGTAATACATTTTTCTCTTTCACTCATTCAATGGATTAAAAGTGAGGTATTCTTTATGTCACATTTTTCATTTATTGAATTATTTGAAATTTCGGAAATTTATAGAAAATAGTGTGGTATAACAAAAAGTTTTTGTGCAATGTCATGAGTATTTGTAAATTCCTATTCAGTGAAATCTATTTTAGTGGATTTGACTATTTTATAAATGAGAAAAAAGGAGTTTGACAACAGAAATAATATATAATTATATAATGATAATTATAGTCGTATTTGGTGCTCGTTATGTTCTACAAAATGGCTCATAGCTTATACTCCATGCATTTCGGGGTTTTGATGACGTCATATGCTTATAACACCTAGCTTATTAGTAAGCATTTCTTCCTTGTCGATTCTGGGTTTTAAGTCCATACATTTTTGGTCATCTCCTTTGTATCTGCCGATATATGCTGTATCTGTTCTCAAATTTTGAATTCTTTTCTATTTGCTTTGGTGAGTAGTTTGCCATTCCAAAAGAATATAGTTAGTACGTGCGAACATAAATACATATTGCTATAAAATGTCCAGTGTAATGAAAGTGTTATCAAACCTTAAACTTAATCCAGAAGTCTTGATATCCTTGTGACGAAATGATGATAATTACACATTTTTGTTTTCCTTGTGACTGAACGATGACATCTTTTTTTTAATCCCCGGGATCATTTAAGGAGGCCTGAACTGAATTCCTTGTGAAAGATGTACCTGCCGATTGTTTAAAGATTTTGATTGATTATAACGGGTGATTTTTTTGAGGTTAGGATTTTCATGCATTAGTATTTGACAGATCACGCGGGATTTCAGACATGGTGTCAAAGAGAAAGATGCTCAGTATGCTTTGACATTTCATCATGAATAGACTTACTAACGAGCAACGCTTGCAAATCATTGAATTTTATTACCAAAATCAGTGTTCGGTTCGAAATGTGTTTCGCGCTTTACGTCCGATTTATGGTCGGCATTTCGGCCGGAATAGCCCGAATTTCTTCGGAAATGTTGTCTTCCAAAGCTGGAATAGTTGCTGGCTTATTTGTGTAGACTTTAGACTTGACGTAGCCCCACAAAAAATAGTCTAAAGGCGTCAAATCGCATGATCTTGGTGGCCAACTTACCGGTCCATTCCTTGAGATGAATTGTTCTCCGAAGTTTTCCCTCAAAATGGCCATAGTGTGGCATGTAGCGCCATCTTGTTGAAACCACATGTCAACCAAGTTCAGTTCTTCCATTTTTGGCAACAAAAAGTTTGTTAGCATTGAACGATAGCGATCGCCATTCACCTCACTTGGTCGATTATGTAGACCATAAATCGGACGTAAAGCGCGAAACACATTTCGAACCGAACACTGATTTTGGTAATAAAATTCAATGATTTGCAAGCGTTGCTCGTTAGTAAGTCTATTCATGATGAAATGTCAAAGCATACTGAGCATCTTTCTCTTTGACACCATGTCTGAAATCCCGCGTGATCTGTCAAATACTAATGCATGAAAATCCTAACCTCAAAAAAATCACCCGTTATTTACAAGGGGTTATTAAAATTCGATTCAACCAACGTTGTGAGAATTCTTTTGGCGGCACACTTCCTGCAGATAAACACAGCTGAAGAGGTTTGCTCTTCGTTTTTGGCAAATAATTTAGTCTTGGACAATCGCATTCAATATATTTTATTTTCCGGTAAGAGTGACACATACCTACTAGTTTCTTTCGATATGGTGTTATCTGTAAATTTTTGTTACAGGCAAACATTCCATTGAAACCTTGCGTCAGAAAGCAGTAGAAATGGCTGTTATAAATTTTCATAACATTTAGTCACATAAACATTACCTGGAAATCGAGTTTGATGAGGTGCGTAATTGTTGCAATAATAAATAATTTATATAATGTATGTATAATTGTATATAAATACTAGACTGATTCAGAAATAAAAAAAAGTCTCCGATTTCCAATGCTTATAACATAGAGTTGAGCAAAATAATAAGCTTGTTAAAATTTTTTAAATTCATTTTTAGAGGTCGCTTATCGCTATTTTCTATTTTCCATACGATTTGTATGGGACAAACACATTTTTGTACTTGGAAATTTATAACTTTATAATAGCAAGTATTTAAATGAGTAGCATAACTGTTTTTTTTTTGAAAATTGAACGCTTTACAAAAAAGGTCTTCACTTTTCATCTAATAAATGTACTCCTTCCAAAGTTATTAAAGGTCAAAGCGGAACTTATGTTAATTTCACAGTTTTTTTTTTATTCCCTATTGAGAATTCCAGCTATTATACAGAGTGATTCACCTTAGATGTGACAAAAAGCTTGAGCATGTAGGTCTATTGGAGAAGAAAAAAAAAATAGTGTGGAGGGGCAGTATTCTAAAAAAAAATGACTTAAAACAGAAAAAAATTATTAAAAAACAACGGCAAAATTTACAACGCACGTTATACCTTTTTGCTAAGCTTGAGATCCCTTCTTTTATTTCCCTTTCAAATAAAGTTTGAACAGTTTTTGAAAAAAATAATTTCCAAACTCAAAGCTTGATTGTTAAAGAGCCAAATAACTTTATTCTTCCAGTAAATAACTGACTCTTTTACTGACAGCTTAGTTTTAGGGTCATTAGATTCAATTCGAAATTATGTATCTAATGCGTAGAATATACCAAAGTATTTTAAATAAATAATCCTTTCCTACAAATTATCATATTGTGGTGAATATGCCCAGTTATGTAAACAACCACACATTAGTAAAACTTTCCGCGCCATCTTTGAGTGAAATAAATAATTAAATCCATCACGGTTGGTGTCCAGCCTCGTTCGTACTGGAATATTGACGAAACCTTTTTGGAAAGCACCTTCTAGCAGACCCTAGAAAATTCTAGAACGCTTTATTTTCGGGTATAAATACAGGGGCACCAGTCCGAAAGCGGCAGTTGGATTTTGAAAGTGAATGAATAAATGTCAGTGTGAATAAAGAGTTGCATACTTGTGCTTGGTTATAATAAAAGTAGTAGAAATAAAAGCGTTTTATTTTGTGAATTAATTGTAATTTCAGTTTGAATAAAGGAAATAAGTTTTATTTGGGAACCCTTAGTAAAATACTACATTCGTGTCAGAAAAAGTGGAATAAAACTTATTTAATCTGTGAATTCAGGTAATTGATCGTGAAAAATTGATAAAGTGTGTGGATTAGTAAACAAATAAGAAAGGTGCTTGTGAAAAGTGACATACAAAAATATAAAAAAAAAAAAAAAAATGGGTAAAATTGTGAAAACTGGCAGACGGCTTAGGCCATGCTCAAAAATGTTAGTTTATTATTATATATACATATAATTTGTGTAAGACCTAAAGAAAAATAAAGCATTTATTAATCTAATCTAATATTACTGCAGTATGGTGGAGTTACAAAAATCTTTATTTTAAGCTCGTGTTAGATCATGGAGTACGAGAAAGCTATTAACCTTCCGTTAGGCGCGCCCTATTTTCTCGCACCGTTAGTCGCGCTGCACCTGTGAGGTGCTTTCTCAATTTGGGACTGAAAACAAAATTTTTTAAATGTCTGGGCGCACTGTAAGCCCATAAATGAAATAGTTAACAACAAAATGTTTGTAAATAATATATTTATTGCATTTTAAAATAAATAAAAATGTAATAAGTAATACAGTAACGAATAAAAATAAAAAAAAAGACTTTTAACAATTTCACAAACAAAAACCATGAAATAACAAAATTAAGACAAACTGAAATAAGTTTTAAACTTTTCACGAACTGTCATCCATATTTTTATCAACGCAATGCAAAAAATAAGAAGAAAACATTGAAAATCATACATTTGAAAAAATTACTTATTTAGTCGCGTTGCACCTGTGAGGTGTTATTACACCCGTTTCGACTCTAATGTGAGACGGACGGAGGTCACGGACGTACTGACCTCTAAGGCAAAGAAAATAAGGAAGGTAGACAAAAGTATGGGGGCTAAACCACTGGGTATGACTTTGCCGCCAAATTTAAAAAAAATTATGCACCTGTGAGGTGCGCGCGACTAACGGAAGGTTAAATCCAAAGAAAACTCATGGTTTGATTGGAGCTGTAAAGAGGTTATTAGGGTTAGAGAAGTAAGCTTCCGTTGTTATAAAGCCAACCCTACTGAGGAAAACCGGAAAAAGTTTCAACAAGCTAGAAAGCCTGTAATGTTCATATTGGACGAACCACATTTTTAAGTGATCAAAAATTACGGCAAAAAATTCTACAACGTCCTAAAGGTAGTAAACATTTTTGGTCATTTGTAAAAACATACGAAACACCACCTCGTCCTCGGTTCCAACGCTCGTCTTCAACGATACTCCTTTTGTCAGCGCAATCGATAAAGCCAATTTGCTTGCAGCACAGATTGCTGTTAATTCGTCGCTGCCAGAAAGTGTTATGACTCCTCCTGTACTTGAGAGCGCAAATGATTCTATGTGACAAATCTTCTTCCGCACTCGTGCAGTCGTCAGAGTTCTGAAAGATCTCGATATACACAAATCCGCTGGCCCGGATAGAGTCCCTCCCATTGTTTCTGAAGAGGTGTTCTTTAACGCTGGCAAAACCACTGCGTAAGCTTTTCCATCTGTCCCACTCTACTGGTCTCTTTCCGAGTGGATGGAAAACAGCATTTGTCCAGCCTGTCCCAAAAAAAAGGCGTGTCTTCTTCCCCCTCTAACTATCGACCAATTGCGCTTACGTCCATTCTTTCTAAGGTCATGGAAACGCTGCGCTGATTAATTTTCAGCTCAAGAAATATATATTTTGAAGAACGAAAGCTTCTTAATGATCGGCAGTACGGCTTTTGTAGCAATAGGTCCACTGGTGATCTGATGGTATATCTCACCGAACAGTGGAACAAATCTTTACATCGTTTTGGAGAAGGTAAGATTATTGCGCTTGATATTTCAAAGCATTTGAAAGAGTTTGGCATCAAGCTCTCTTATTGAAAATGCGTACATTTGGTATCGATGAATCTCTTCTGCGTTGGATTAGAAATTACCTTTCGGACCGTTCAATACAAGTTGTATTGGACGGTTTCAAGCCTGAAATTCACAAAATAAATACTGGTGCGCCCGAGGGCTCCGTTATGTCTCCGACTCTCTTCCTTATATTCATAAACGATCTTTTATCTAAAACTTCTAATCCATTAAATTGTTTTGCTGACGACAGTACCCTCAGCTTTTCATATTTGTTCTTAGATTCACATCCATGTCCTTCGGATGTGGAACTTGTACGGCAGCGTATGATAAGCTCATTAAATTCTGATCTCGACAACATTGTCCAATGGGGAATCAAAAATCGTGTAGAATTTAATGCTTCAAAAACTCAATACTGTCTACTGTCGTTAAAACGAAACTCACCCCCCATGCCACTATCCATGACTGGCACATGCATTGAGGAAACCGAGAAGCTTTCAGTCCTCGGTATGTGTGTCACAGACCACCTTTTAGGAAACGACCACATATTCGACATCGCCAAAAATGCTGCTACGTGTTTAGGCTTTCTCCGTCGATGCAAGAAATTTGTCTCCTCTTCTGATCTGGCTGTGATCTACAAAGCCTTTATTCGTCCAAAACTTGAGTATAACTCCCACATTTGGGCAGGTGCTCCAATAACCCACTTGATTTTATTGATAGAATTGAAAAGAGAGCTCTTAAGATGATAGGTGATAGAACTATAACGGAAACATTCTCATCTCTTGAGCACCGTCGAAATGTTTCATGTCTTTCGTTATTTTACCGTTATTTCCATAAACGATGCTCTAGTGAAATATGCAGTTGCATTCCTCCCCTTAATCAATTCAACCGAAATACTCGCGCTTCTAGGAATGCACATCAGTTAACCATTGAGCCCAATTTCGGACGTACTGTTAAGTACAGAGATTTTTTCTTTAGTCGCACTACTCGAATGTGGAATGCTCTACCCAACTCAATTTTCCCCTCCCATTGTTCAAAACCAATGTGCATCGGTATCTCCTTTTAAATCCCCTCCAATCTACCTAATCGCTCGTGCTGTGTATATCATCTTAAGGGTAGTCACAACCCCTTTTGCACGCGCTAAATATATAAAAAAAAAAAAAAAAAAAAAAAAAAATGGAGGTAATGATGGTTGATGAATTGAAAGATTTTTCATTATCTTGCGTAGAAAAAAATGTCAATGTGTACTATCTGTCCTGGGTATGGAGGGATTGGGGTTGCTTTTAATTCTAACTTACTAGGATGTCTGTCGTATTTACTTTCATTGCAAACCTAACAGTTCTTGATTACTCTTTATTTTAGTGGTCAGTATTTGTGTTTTATTTTCACGTTCATTGCGGTGTGCCCGTTTATATGTATTTATTATTATTTCATCTTGTTCTATTTCATTAGTTATATCTTCCACTTGAATAAGTGTAAATTTAACGCGGTAATTTCTTAAGTGAAGGGGGTAAATTTGTTGCATCAATCACATTATTCTCTCTTCTGTTTTAATACAGTTTATGACAGATGGATTTAGAACTCTTTTTCAAATGGGAACAATATTTTCAGTGCCATAATAGGGTTCTGTGATAATATGGCGATGATATCGTGGAAAAACTATTGAAGAGGTTTGAGGAGATGAATCACCAATATTAAGAAATATTTGTGTTTTAAAAATGTTGACCGGTACTTCGACACTTGGAATTAGCTCTTGACCAGAACACATAACAATAATGTAGATAGATATTAGGGGGCGCTTATTTTTGCAATCTTTGAGGTGTTGAAATCTCACTTTCAAAATATTTTATAAAATTTAATACAACAATTAATAATGTTGGTTTTGTTAGTTTACTGTACATTTTTGTTGGGATATTGTATAAAAAAATAAAGAATATTTTGTTGTACACTTTATTTTATAGAAACTGCTTAATAAATGTGCAAAATTTAAAGATTTTCCATCAAATCTTACAACTTTTGCAAATGCTCGACGGCATGCGTGATTTAAATAAAAGTATACAAAGAATCGCCTTCATCATAAAATTATACAAAGATTAACTTTCATCACTTTCATGGGAAAATACAAATGAATTTTAAGCATTACAAAATAAGCACCACCCTTTTATTTTTCTTCTCAACAAAAACATCACGATGTGAGTGAATGGTACAATTCATGGAATAAATCAAAAACGACGTATTTTTTGTTTCAAATATTTTAATTTTATTTGCGATCACAAAAAAACAGAAAAGACTGGATAATTATAATAATATAAAAAGAAATTAATAAAAAACTAAAAGAATCCAATAGCCAGCAGAATTACTTTTATTGATTTTTCACACAGCACACACAGCTGGGTATCCTTTGTCAGTTTTGAAAGTAAAACGAAATAGATTCCTCCTTTATGGTACTAATTTTGACACAAGCTCATTATAACTATAATGGGCTGAAAAATATTTTATGCATAACAATTTATGCAACGTTGTAAAGTGGCTACATAAATCCTTATGCAGTACATAACTATTCATCTGTTCAGCGGATTCTAATGAATACGGCTGTTTAAGAATAGCTTTCCACCTTTTCATTTTTGAATTATTATTTTTATTGCTTAAGGCAAAAGTGAGTGGTTGATGCTCAGTGAAAATTCGAACTTTGGCATGACCGTAAAGGTAATTTCTAAGTGAACCTAATGCCCAAACGATGGCTAACATCTCTTTCTGCTTATGAAAGTTATTGGTCTATTTTCCTGCTCGAGTACTGCTTCGAAGCGTCTGTTATTAAGTCGAATGGTTTTCCGTAATCGGGGTAAGATAATATTACGTCTTCCGATATAAGTGAGTTTTTTAATTTTTCAAAAGCATCTAAAGCATCTTGATTTAGACTTATAAGTTTATTCGCTGACTGAGTCTTGGACATACGTTCTTCCTCTTCTCTCAAGAGGATTGTCAGTGGTTTTGCCAGCTGAGCATATCCTTTTATGAAACGACGATAATAGCCGGATAATCCGAGAAAGGATCTAAGCTCTTTTAATGTGTTCGAAGTTGCGAAATCTAAAATGGATTTAACTTTTTCAGGATTTGTCTTAATACCTTCCGATGATATAAGAAAGCCAAGAAAATCTACTTGTGATCTGAAAAATTTACATTTTGTCGAGTTGAATTTTCATGTTTGCTTTATTAAGGGTATTGAAAACTTGCTCAATATGTTCGGTATGCTGAGCTTCGTTTGCACTGAAAACGATGATACCATTAATGTATACGTAACCAGATTTTCCAATATATTCTCGTAGAATATCGCTCGTTGGAAAATCGAGGGAGCATTTTTTAACCCGAATGGCAATCTTATAAATTCGTATTTGCCATTATTAATACAGAATGCCGTCTTCTAAATGTCAGATTCCTTTTGAAGGAATTTGATGGAAGCCGCTTTTCAGATCAAGTACGGTAAAGAATTTATTTTTTCCTAACTGTGCAATAACTTTATTTATATCGGGTATTGGATATCTATTGTGATGTTGTTCCGTTTGCGATGGGCGATAGTCAATTACCATTCTATACTGCTTTGCACCCGTGGAGTCTGCCGCTTCCAGTTGCGCACACCGAGTGCTTTGATGTCGTCATCCACTTGTTTGCGCCACCTGTTACGGGTTCTTCCTCTGCTGCGTATCCCATCGGGGTTGGGTTCGAAGACTCGTCAGACAGGTGCGTTGCTGTCCATAGGCTCCACGTGCCCCAGCCATCTCAGCCGCTGTATTTTCAGCTTTTTCACCAGGTCAATGTCGCTGTATAGCCGGTATAGTTCGTCGTTGAATCTTCTCCTCCACACTCCTTCGATACACACCGGACCGAAAATCACACGAAGAATCTTCCTCTCAAAGCACCCTAGCAGATTTTTATCCGATTTTCTCAGTGTCCATGCTTCTGAGCCATAGAGCAGGACAGGGATGAGTAGGGTCTTTTATAAAGTCTCCTTGGTTCTCTGAGAGAGCGCCTTACTACTTAAATGCCTTCTTAGACCGAAGAAACAGCGGTTGGCAAGAGTAATTCTTCGCTTGATCTCTGCACTGATGTCATTTTGCGAGGTAATAGTGGAGTTCGAGTGGTGACGGGGTTTTCAAAATTTTCTATATTGGGACTTATATGATTATATGATTTTATGAATTATATTGATTTGGCCCCTGAGGTACCGATTGATATGGTGGTCTTTGTATTTGTTGTCCCGTATTAAGATTTTTTTTACTAAGATCGTTCGTTAGTGGTTCGGTCTTGACTTTAATTGGGTAGGGCCTGTTAGCCTAGTTCTGATTTTGGTTTTGGTGCTGAATATTGTGCTGGGGTTGAGGATTATAGGCTGGACGGTATCCTAATGCAGGAGTTTGTCTATTTGGGGGATTAAATGAGGGATAGTTGCGATAAGTGGGAACATTTGTTAGGTAGTTTGGGTATCCTTGCCTTGTTGTTGTTTGAGTGAAAACATTTTCGTATTGTTTCGCGGGAAGGAGGTTTGTTGTTGGGATGGATTAAACAGCCTTGGAGGTGCTGAAGCGAAGTTCTTTTTTATTGCTCACTGGTGCACTTGGTTGTGTGGGTATCTAACATGTTAATTCTCGTATTTGAGACAGAGGTGTAATGATTGTGGTAAGTCCGCAGGCTCTCTCATTCCCAATAGATCCGATAGATTGCATCTTAGACCTCTTATAAATGTCTCTAGGGCCCTATCCCTGTAAGTTTGAGTTAGAACTCTCAGTGCTTCTGCACCAATTTCTAGACAGGATATTTTATTAATTATTAATGTCAATTGAGAATTGACTGCTTGATATAATTGTTGCACGGTTTGGTTTCCTTGAACCAAATTAAACATTTGACACTCTAAGGTGGTAACATCCCGCTTATCCGCGTAATGCATTGTTAGGCAACGTTCTATACTCTCCCAATTTAAGGGTGTGTTAAATGATTCAAGGGCAGCATCTGCTTCTTCACAATCTTATTTCGTATGACATTTATAATACCATATTATTTAGGATTTCCTCGTATGTTTTCATAAATTCCTAACACACGGTCCACACTTTTCTTCCAGGAAATTCTCTTGGCTCACCAGAAAAGTCCCTTAGACATCTTACGACATCCGGAATGTTATCTAAACCGTCAAGGTTATTTTGGAATTGAGGGAAAATAGTTTGGTCACCATGGAAACGTTGTGCGTCGGGATTAAAAACGCTTTCCATGATTTTTTTTCCTTGTTGCTCTAGGACTCGTCTTACGATTAAAGTCACCAAAAGGTCCAGCTCTGGTGTTGGCCTGACTTCTTGAGTGGTATTTGCATTTCGTGAGTTGCTAGAGTAAAGGTAACCGTTTACGTCTTGATGTGTCGAAGTAGGCATGTTAGAGTGGAGGTGGCTGTTTAGGCCTTCATGTATTGAAGTAGGAGGTATGCTAATTGGAGGGAGATGGGATATGGTCCCTTGAGGTGTAGGGTTATTGACCAAAGGAAGTTGTCCTTGTTGTCGAATTTGGAGTAGACCGCCTGGGGGTGGTGCATGAACTGGTGGTACCTGACCTGGTGGTAGCTGACCTGGTGCTACCTGACCTGGTGGTACTTGACCAGGTGCTGGAGAACTGACTTGAACGTCAGCTCCTGTTCCTGTTCTTGTGTTAGTCATTGTTTTTTTTTGGATTTTGGGAGAAGGTGTATAAGGTTTCAATTGATAAAAAAAAATAAAAAATTGTAATAAAACAAATTAAATAAGTTTTCCTTTACACAATGATGAGATCTTAATTCTATTACATTAAAAACTATAATTAAATTTAAGGTTTTCTATACACCACAGTTTTTTTATTTAATTTTTCCTTTCATTTTTTATTTAATTTTTCCTTTCTTTTTTTACTTAATTAATTCTTTCTTTTTTTTATTTAATTTTTCCTTTCTTTTTTTATTTATTTAATTCTTTTTTTTTCATTTAATTTTCCTTTGATACGATGACAGAGGGGGGAGTTTTATCACCAGTGTTTTATTAATATTTTCTTTCTCCGCACTACTTAAGGTCGATTTTTTCCTTTGCACTACTTGAGGGCGTTATTCGAAAAATGTATAGTTTTTTCTTTGCACTACTTTAGTGCTTTTTTGGATTCTACACTGGATTTTTTTTTTCACCCGCGGTTCCTGCTCGGGCGCCAATTAAATAATTATTTTAATATTTTAGTTTTTAAAAAATATTTGTGTGGCAGAACCTCTTTATTTAAAAGCCAAACTAGAACTAACTTTAAATAATTATAAATTATAATCATCAACTAATATCGTACTCGTCATCCAAGAGCATCCGGCTGCTATTCCCACATCGATTCTGTGGGAATCGTTTTCGTTAGCTTACTGCAACACTTATATGATTCATGGGACGTGGGGTGGAGGTTTTTTTGTCTTAACAAAAATAATGAACGTAGAGATGTATTTTAGGCAGTTTGTATGGGGAGAGTAAAGCTAGTTTCATAAAATATGCTTTTTGTTCATATATGGTACATTGGACAGGGAAGGCAAAGAATGCTGTGTTCATATATGATTCATAGGACAACGAAGTTGTTTAAATATTCCGTATATACATTCGAACATACCTACATATGTTTTGAATAAGCGTGTCTAAAAGTAATTTCCAAGTGTATTCCGCCTGCAAGAAGTGCCGTGTAATATTTGTTAGAAAGATGCATTTTCATTTGTCAAATTAAATATTTCGCCTTAGGGAAAAATTGCATTCTTAAGATGTATCATAAAAATGCACTAAAAGAAAGGTTTAACAACTGAAAATGTTAGTTATTATTTATTGTTGATCTATGTACCAAACAAGACGTTGTACCGTTTTTCAGGCACATAGCCACTTTAAAAATTGGAAGCCTCTATATATGTAAATCAAATACATACATATGCACGCGTATATATAATCTATTACGTGCTATTTGATCTTTTAAGAAAGTGCATTTTTATGATGCATCACGATGCGCTTTTTCCCAAATTCATTGGTACAAGACCTAGGCAAAATATTTCATTATTTAATATTAAGCACTTAGATAGGTAATATGACGTGGTAGCGATTGCAGGCGGAAGAGCACTTGTAAAAAAAGCTTTAACGGACGTACATGATACATATACAAATGTTGCATACACATATTACACTTATTACATATTTGTAGAAAGTAACAATCAAGAAACTATCGAAATGGAAAAATATCTCTTGAAACGAGCCAAAAAAATTGATTTGATTCAGGTAGTACCTAGCCATGCTAGACTTCCAATTTTGAGGTACTAGCTTTTACCGTGTCTTTACTGGGCCCTTATTATGAAATACGAAACGAACGGCAGAAAAAACGAAACCCAGAAATACGATAGTATTTAATAATCGCGTAAAGCGATTATGATTATGAGGAACTAAAATGGAATCAAGAAAATGATGCCAGACAAAATTTGAAAAATGGTATTTTTTTTAAAACGCAACTAACTTCACACCTATTTACAAAAGTCAAAATACGAATGTTGGAAAAGTTTCAAGTATAAATTTGATTTCCATCAGTTCGGTAAAATGTTTTTTTATTTAATAAAGATTTATTTAAAACAGTCAAACAAATAATTTGTTGAAGAAATGCTAATCACAAGAGTACTCTTAAGAGACTCATAAAATCCAATGAGACTTTCAAGTTCCAAGTAAGTAAATGGAAATCCTTCTGTTCATGTCGTATTCAAAAAAATTCCTAAAATGTTTTCAAGGACCAAGCTACTTTCGTCTGAACAAGGATGCTTTAAAATATGTGTTGGAAGAGATTGATCCTCATGTTCCTAGTATTAATTCTACAACCAAAATAGCTACACCGAAATAAGCTGGAACTTCGGTGTCTGGCAGAGGATAAGTAGGTACCAAAGTGAAACCGGACAGGATTTCTAAGGATGGAACAACCAACATTTTCGATCATTTGCCAAAAAATAATTTTAATCATTTTTTGTACATAGTGACAAACAATATCTACGAGCATACGGGACCAAATCAGAGACGTTTTTTGAACAAAAAAAAGTTTTTTTATTCAGTTACTGAGCACACATGTATTTATAGAAAAGTAAATAAATACATCAACAAAAGTAAATAAATATAAAACTAACTCCCTTCAAAAAAAACTTCAACCAAAACGGAAACGGAAGAACGACAGTTTGAAGGCACTCGTAAATAAAAATACGGCTATGGTTTTTTTACGATTCTCGTTTCTCGTAATGGCATTTTGACAAAAACGCGCTACTGCAATCGTTTCTCGTAATCGCAATTTAACAAATACTCCGTATTAAGAACGATTATCGTTTTTCATAATAACCCCCCTGGTACTCGGTACCAATTTGACAGGAATAGAGCTTAGTACTTTCGTGAAGAAATCAGTTAGTACCAATTTGAGTACTAACAACTGGTATAATAACTAGGTGGCGGTCCTGGCGTTAGTACTTTGTGAAGAAATTGGCTGTTAATGTTTTACTAAAAATTGATAACGGACAATTTCTTCAAAAAAGTACTAAGCCAGTCTAGGGTTAGGCGCATATTGAGACGCGTGTAACGTGACCTGATAAGTGTCGCACGACAGGGTTTTAGAAACGTGTCATGCCGTTCTCCGCATATTGATACGCGTGTCTCGTGTCAAAATACATATTAATTGAAGCAAAAACCGTCTGATATATTGATAATTGAAATAAACTAAAAAGAAACAAGTAATTTCTAAAAAAAGCAAACGATTTTTTATTTTCAAAACCAACGACAGTTCATTATTTAATTTTTTGAGAGAAAAAAAAAACAAACACGCGCCGGTCTCGCAAGAAAAACTGTGTTTCGATCACTGTGTCACGCGATTTTCGAAAAACGCGCGTCAGGTCATGTCGTGCCGCTCTATCAATATGCGTCGTGCTATTGATTTATATTGCTTACAAAAAATCGTGCTGTGCTGTGTCGCGTCACTTGTGCCGAACGCGGCTCAATATGCCCCTGGCCTAACGAAAAGTTAATACTTCAGCATTACTTCACATTATTAGTACCGGATCTAAGTTCACAAAGCAGTATTAGGACATAAAGGCTCTCCCAAACCAATGCGAAACATTCTTTGCGGCGAAGAAACATTCGTCAGTCAAAATTAATTCATATGTTTCTCCGCCGGGTTGGTGTGGGCACTCTAATATATCAACATGTAAATAAATTTTGACATGCGAATTTTTCTTCGCCGCAACGAATGTTCCGAATTGGTTTGGGAGAGTCTTAATACGCCTAAAACTAGTCTAATTGTGATTTTGACACTGTTTCTGTCATTTAAAATATTATTTTGAAATTCATTAAATATTTACATCAATTTTTAGTTTTATTTTGTTCCGATGATGACGATCGAAGCTCTGGAAGAAAAACGACGAAGCGCTTTTTTGGCAGCATTTATAGGTCTACGTTTGCCCACTGCCCAAGTCATCTTCCAAGTGTCCTTCCGCCTACAAGACGCTGCCACGTCATATAATCTACACAGCTGTATTCTAAGTTTTTAAACCAATTATTAGTTGGGCTTTAAGAAAAAGTGTATTTTTAAGATTCATTATAAAAACCTCCTCTGATTCAATTGTTTTTAAAAGTTGTACTTAAAGGATGTCCTTAGGGATTTTTTGAAGAAAGAGAAATATATAGACTATATCATAGCGCATCCAATTGCAAAGGGCAACGTCTGCCGGGACAGCTAGTATGTAATAAATTGGAATCTATAAATTCATATGAAAGCCAACTATTAAACAAAAACAAAGTACCTAGTCCAAAATCAACAACCTACGTAGAGGTCATGCGCACTTTAAATCAAAGCACAGCCACTATCACCAGCACAGCGCATGTAAATCGATAAAAAATTGAATTTTTTCATTGCAAAAAGTTCATTGATTAATTTGCAAAAGTAGACTTTCATTTATCAAAATTAATTTCTATGATATCCTATGATGTCCATGGCAAATAAAGTCGAAAATGTCGAAAAAGTTGCTACTAAATTCACAAATTGTCAACACAGTGATAATATTTTGTTGTGTCTAAACGAACAGCGTAAGGAGAGCCAGGTATGCGAGTAATAATAATCGAATCTTATAATAATAATTTATTCACTTATTGCTTCAAGTTTCTTATTCGTAGCTTTGCGATACTGTTCTTGCTGCAGGGGATCAGAAATTTAATGTTCATAAGAATGTCCTCTCAGCTGCCAGCTTGTACTTCCTTGCAATGTTTAGCGGTTTGTTGATAATGGAAATAATTCTAGTGCAATTCCGTCTAATATTACAAGTTTTCTATCCGTAGGATATTTTCCAGAAAGTGACAAAAAAGAGATAGTATTGAATGACATCGAACCAGATTGCTTTAAAGTAATCCTTGACTATATCTACACTGGACAGCTGATGGTGAATCATACGAATGTCCAGACTCTTTTAGCAACGGCTTCTTTTCTACAAATCGATTGGATTGAGGAGAGGTGTTGTGATTTTATAGTTAAAGCTCTAGATGCTAGCAACTGTCTAGGAGTTAAAAAGTTTGGAGGTAAATATTTATGTACATACATAGATGGACGTTCATAAATATTATTAAAGGTGAATATTTTTGTTAATTTTCTTTTCCAACAAAGTTTATTTTATTTGTTGAAGCTCACTGCAATACCCAAAGTAACGGGGGCATATATGTTCTTTACAAAAACATGTGCTGTGCTGTGTCGCGTCACTCGTGCCGAACGCGTCTCAATATACGCCTATAGCGATCTCGTTTTCCGAAAAGCGTGTGGGGTGTGACACGAAGGGTGACGTTGGGATAGATGCACCACCTTCTTTACAAATGATCATAACATTTTTAAACTTAACCCTGTTTGGCTGGGATTTTTATATCCTTTTAACAGTTTAGTTATGAAAGTTAGTACACAGTTTAATTTTTGATAACTTTTAAATTTTTTAAGTGAGCATTAATTTTTCGAAAAATGCGAAATGGTGCATTGTGCACCATTATATGTACCAAATACACCAGTCATATGTGCAGAATGCACCAGGAAGGTACTTAATACACCAAGCATTAATTTAAAGAATAAAAACCAGTTTTCAAAGCTTGAACTGAGTTCAATTTGTAGTTTAAGTTAAACTACAGAATTTTACCGTTTAAACCTAAGTTCAACGTGGAATTTATTTACTTATTTTTCATAACCAATTCCATCAGCGAATGTCTGCTGTTCTCTTTTTTTTTGCACAATTATTAGTTTATTTTCAATTTTTTTAGTCTTGTTCAAGTGACTGGAAAAAAAATGTCGACAAATTATTTGTTGCACTTGTTCTTTGCTTCAGAAAGAGAAAGAATAGACAAGGAAAGATATACGTAGTGTTTGCAATTCGGCTTATCCCAGAAACGTCAGTGGTTAAAAAAAACACAACAGACAAAAATAAACTGTAAATCAAGGGAAACAAACAGCGTTGCCACAATTTTACAAATGTAACGAAAGTGTAACACTATTTTTAAATTTTATTTCGTTGTTACAATAGGAGTTTTCATGCGAATCGCGGAAAACCAATAGAAAGCTTATAAACCCTACACTTTTATATCGGTAGAAATGAACTATCAAAATTTGTATGGGAAAAATAATTTGCAAAACATAGAATTTTTTCCCACAAATTTGAAGCGAGAAGCGTAGAAATTAAAACGATTCGAAATCTTGTAACCCATATCTTAAAGCTCCAACTTGATCGCTCAATTTGGCATAGTAAACACTGCAAGAAATGTGTTCATCAGTTAAAAACTAAAGTTTAAAAAGTATGGTGGTAACGCTGGTCCCTTGATTTAGATTTTTTGTCTTTAATTTTTTTTTGTGAAAGAGAAAAGACAGAGATAAATCTGCGAAAAGCCGAATAAGTTTGCGAAGCAAAAACGTGCAATGCTGCCAACTCTTTTTTATAAAATCTAGTTAGACGAAGTTTAACTAAACTGAAGTTCAGATTTAACTGTGAAAATGAACGAGTTAAACCAAAAATTTAAAATCAGTTTAAAAATCAGCTGTTCTTAAGTTTAAACTCCCACTGCAAACTGGGGGATAGAGATTCGGCTATTTACATAAT
Organism: Melangyna quadrimaculata; assembly: GCA_949320155.1. Taxonomy (NCBI): domain Eukaryota; kingdom Metazoa; phylum Arthropoda; class Insecta; order Diptera; family Syrphidae; genus Melangyna; species Melangyna quadrimaculata. The sequence goes on along the minus strand of OX439483.1, from coordinate 200,074,777 downwards.
GATTGCTGCCGTTTAGTTGGTCCCGACCCGATACAATAAGATCTTTAAAAAAATATTATATATTTTCCTCTCTGACCAAAAAGCTGCTCGCCTCTGGTCTTTCGAGTGAAGTCCTTGTTTGCGGTTCACAACTGGTTTCTGTGGCATCTTTAATAAAAACAGTAAGCTTTAGTCTACATTCAAAACTTCAAGGTGCACAATGCACCATGGTGCATTTAACACTATCACGCTTTCGTGGTGCATTGTGTACCAACACGGAATTTTGTTTAAAAATAAAATAGTTCATAAAAAATGCAACTAAGCTATTAACTATTAGGTACTTTTAAGATATAAAAAAAAGTCTAAATAACAGTTTTATGAAACTTTATTGAAGAACAAATAAACTCACCTTTTTTTTTTCTTTTTCACTTAATATTCATACAAAACTGCGCACGCGTCCGCCAACAAAGAGGAGCACAACCAGACTTAACTCTGTTGGCCTTATTGAACGTAATGGATACAATGGAATTAGGTATACACTAATACAGCTGCTGGTTGGGTAAATATAAGTGTGGTGCATTTTGCACCCCTGGTGCATCTATGACAACGTTACCTTACTCCAAACACAGTTTTCCTTGCGAGACCGGCACGTTTTTGTTTTTTTTTTCTGTCAAAAAATAAAATAACATTATGATTTTTTTGTTTTTCTTTTTTTTTTTGTAGTAGCTCGTAGCGTAATGGTTAGTGCGTTTGACTGTCACGTTGGAGGTCTGGGATCGCTTCCCAGCCTCGTCCACCTAAAAACTAAAAAGTTTTTTTTCAGGGCTACTGCCTCTTGCGAGGAATTGACAAATCCTCCAAGAGTATCACTTGTCACGAATAAGTGCTTCTCGTCTAGCCGTTCGGATTCGGCATAAAATTGTAGGTCCCCTCCATTCCTGTCGAAAGGCGCACACGGGAATGGTTGCGAGTTATTAGTCACTAGGCCCTGGTTCTTCATGAGCCGTTGTGCCACCCGATTTTTATGATTTTTTTGTGGAACGAAATATATGAATTTTGTATAGCTGGAAGAGGGCTATTAGAAAAGCTTATGTCCAGTTTTTCGGGACGCCACCCAGTGGGTTGACTAGTACAAAATTCCGGTCATAGGGTGTTATTTTTTTTTAAAGCGTATGGAACGATTTTTTCTTTGGATTGCATCTATGCAATTCCTTCTTCTTAATCCATAAGTTATTTTTATCTACATGTTTTGGTTTCAAAGATACAACGTCTCAAACAGGCACTATTTCACAAAAAAAAAATATATTTTTTTGCCAGTCTTGTACTCACATATGTATCTGGCTCATTTTGTATGCTATTTGCTTGAAATAAATTTTGTCGGTAAAGCCCGTATGATACTATATTTTTTTCTTATTTTTAATTTATTAAATCATGACTTATTGTCAGCAAAGAAGAAAAGAGAAATTAGTATTATTTATGAAAAGAACGACATTATGTTTTGACAATTACAATGTCCACAAAAGTAAATATACACCAAAAACCTATTGTTCTCATGAGCCAAGTGTATACTTTTTTTGTAGTCATAGTGTACTTTGAAATAATTTTTAATTTTCAATTTATGAAAAGTCAAAAAAAAAAGCTGCCAGAATCTGAAATATGTTCATTTTTAAACATTTTTTGTGACTGTTTTTACATTAATGTGGTTACGCCCTCATTCATATCGGTATTTTCAATTATAAATTGTTTGAACTACTCTAGTTTCATTTTGAATGCATTAAAAATGAGAAAAAAATGTAGTATCATACGGGCTTAAGCTATATAAAAAAAAAATAAAAATAATGTTTTTGAATACTTCTAAAACACGTTTTCTTAAAACCATTTTTTAAAATTAAACTTCAACTTTAAAAAGGTTTTAAAAAAAAATCTTATATTATCAAGCTTTCTGAGTGGTCTAGAATGAAAGCTGTATTTATTGTGAGTAATATTTTTAAAAATTTGGATCCGACCGCATCCGACCGTTCCCTACAGCACCATCTTTGTAATTTAAACCCTTTAAGAATTACTTTTTCCAATCTGCAAAGGGGGGTGGAGGTTATGGGTGATATTTGGCTTGTTAAAAGTGGCATTAGGTAGTTAAAATCAAGGATGAAAATATTGAATACAAGCAGATTGCTCCAAAAATGAAAGAAACAATTAGTAAAAAAAAAAATACACTTTATTTATTTTTCCGAAGGAAAGCTTAATATTTGTTTGCAAAATTCAATTATCATATCAATTTTAAGTCAAACACTGAAAACCTATGACTTTTAAGGTTAGACCGCTTGTGTAGGGCTGGCCACGAGACCAAACTCGTCAAGACTTTTGTAAGTCTCGTCTCGGTCTCTTTAAAACCGAAAGATTAACAGAGGCAGAATCATTTGGTGGTACAACATTCTCCGCTCTCTTTCAAAAAAAAAAAAAACATGTGTTATTATTCTCATACAAGTTTACAAATAAAATTTCAACTTTTCTTTTAATATTTAAATGGTAAAGCAAAAAAATAGTTGAAATTGATGAAAATGATTATAGCTTATTCAATCAATTTCAGTTTTCATCAACATTTCGTCGTTATTTTGTATTTATTTACCACTTTCTTATTTGCAAACCCTCAAAAAATTATAACTTGGTTGTCAAACAAACAGCTGTTTCGACTGAGAAAAAAATTTAGTAATGAATCCAAGAAATTTTTAGATCAGAAATCTCCGTAAAAAATCTCAGTGCTCAGTTGAGATTTATTGTCTCACTTAAAAAAATCCTCGAGCGCTCGGAGCGCTCAATTGATCGTACACGCCTAATAACAACAACTTTCAAATTCAATTTCGGGTCAACCAGCTAACTGTGCAGTAGAAAATAGATATTTTAATGAAATTAGATTTTTCAATTCATTAGCATTTTTAAAATTCCTTTTTTTCTGCCGAGACAACCGAAACCGACAAGAGTCTCGGTAAATTTCCGTCCAAATATACAGTCTCGACATGGTCTCGGATGCTTCAAAGGCAGTCTCGTCTCGTCTTTTCTCGTCTCCTCAGGCGAGATCGAGACCGAGTATTTTCTCGTCTCGTAGCCAGCCCAACATAAAACTAAGCAGAAAACGGCTAAAGGATCATTTCAGCAACCTCGTTTTTTCTTGTTTTTAATAAAAATTTAATTTAAAATTTTATAATCTTTCTTTTATATCAAGCAATGCATACACCTTTCTCTACTGGAAAAAAAGTTATAGGCAAATAAGTAAAACAAACCAAAAAATCTTTTTTTTGTATTTTTGCATTTTTTTTTTTATTTTAGCACAATTAAAATTTATTTAAAATTTGATAATAAATTTTTGTTCTATACAATAAAGGTTTTCGGCAGTTTCTCGAAATTTAGCTTGGTTTTCGAGTTCTATGCAAAAAACAAAAAGGGTTGCATTTGGGAGGGCTACTTTATCTCGCAAACTCAAATCTGGAATAACGAAATCTCCCATTTTTTTTTATAAATCTCGAAATACGAAATATCGCAAACTAATGAACCCGCTTTTCATAAACTCGCAATAACAAAATCTAGCTTTTAACAAACTCGCATTTACATTTCACAATCGAAAATCTCGCAAATTTCAACTAACATCTCGCAAACTAAAATCTCGCATTAACACATCACGTTGGAAAATTTCGCACTGAAAAATAAAATACTGCAAATGGAAAATGAAAAATCAGAGGCCCAAAAAGGAAGATAAAATCCTTAAACCCAATACGCGGGCAACCCAAGGTACCAACATAGGCGCCTGCCTGGCGACTGAGTATACCCTAAGCGGAGCGACGGAGTCGCGTGACCGGGACAGAGGACCCAAAAAGGGAGTTAAAATCCTTGAACCCGCGAAGCCCGCGAAGCGGTCCACCCAAAGTAGGTACTGAATACATACACAAACGAAAAACCTAGTATAACGTAACTTATATAAGTCCTATATGATTTTACGAGATTTTAGTTTTCGTGATTTTAGTTTGCGGGTTTTTGTAATTGCGCAGTTATAAAAAGCGGGTTTTTGTAATTGCGAGATTATGAAAAGCGGGTTTCTGTGATTGAGAGATTTCGTATTGCGAGATTTCGATTGCGAATTGCGATATTTTAATTTGCATTTACTCTACCCCCTCCATTGCATTTCACATAAGTTTTGTGATTCTGAACTTTTACACAACATTTGTATTTAATTTTATTTTCAGAAAACCATTCATTTCTAAGGCTCGAAGAATTTGCGAGTGAATATGTTTTTAAACATTTTCAAGAAGTTTCTAGAGGTGACGAATTTTTATACATAACATATGATGAGGTAAATTTCTAGAAATTATTTTGTTTATTTTTTTGTAAACAAGAAGATCCGGTAACTTAATTTTATTTGACTAAGGGCCAATTTTTCAATTTTTTAAGTGTCAGTTAAACCTCAGATAGTATTTATTCTTCGAATAAAACAAAACTTGTTCCTGTTGCTATAGTTTTTGTTTCTCTAATAGTTTAACTGGTGATTGAAAAATTGGCCCTTAGAGCCGATTTTTCAATAGTCAGTTAAAGAGCCAGTTATTTACTGGAAGAATAAAGTTATTTGGATCTTTAACAGTCGGATAGCTAAATTGGATTGTTCAATTGAGAAAAAATAATCTATAGAATTTTATAATTTGAATGTGACTTTCATTTATGTTTGTATATGTTTTTCATATTTTTGTTTTTGTATATCGAACATTTCTAAAGTAATTTTAATCTTATTTAAAGGCCTTCCACACTAGCCGCCCACTGTGTATTAATACACGTCAAGAAAGTGGGAAACAAATCTTGTAGAATAGTGTGGAACAAAATATGAAAGTCCAGCCTACACAACCCGACATTCTATCCCACACGATTTGACTTGTGTTAATACATGAATAATTTTAGGAATGGTTCTAATTCTATCCCACATTCTATCACACTTTTTTTTTTGGTAAGGTTGTATTAATACAAGCAAGTATAGAAGCAAAATTTTCTTTCCCACAAATTTGGCAGTCGCGTGGAATTCTTTCCCACTTTCAATTTGGCATGTATTAATACACAGTGGGCTAGTGTGGAAGGGCTACTAGCGTTTATTTCAAAGCAATGTTGACGAACAGTAATGTTTTACTTTGAAAATATTTATTCATATGAATAATTTTATCTGAATTCTCAATGAGCAGAAAAATTAACTGTTCCTATTCCTAGGAATAAGCTATAGCTGCCCATTGAGAATAGATTTTTGCTCTATCTGAGTATTAAATACTAATTGACTGCTTATCTGACTATTGAAAAATTGGCCCTAACTAAAGTAGGTAACTTTACACACAGTTATTTATAAACAAGGCGTTCAGTAAATAATGGATAACCTAGCAACCGGTTATAGCTCACAGAACACATATCTTACGTCTAACCCAACAGCTCCATGTCGTAAGAGGTTGCGGTTCATGTTGTTGAATAGAGAACTGACAGGCCTTTGCATTGTTGTTCAAAATTTAACTAATATTAGCAATTTTTGTATTGATTAACGAAAAAAGCATGTAGGTACTAACCCCTTATCACCAAAAAACGATTTTTTCACGAAAGTCTCTGGAATCCATTGAAACGCACATAAATAGAAAGGTATTGTCAAATGCTATCAGAACATTCAAGGCAAACCATTCTACAAGGTCTAGTTTTTGGTATATTTGAATTCAAAGTTTTTTTTTGAGTTCTTAAACCCTTGATAACTTTGGATGCCTACAGCTCCGAAAATAATTCTTCGACAACATTGCTGTTTTCAAAACACTTAATCAGTTTTTTCAAGAGATGTCCATAGCTGAAAACAAGAACATTCTAGGAGGTCTGGTTCCGAAGATATTTGAATTCAAAGTAAATCCATTATTTTCGACCCAAAACTAAGTCTTCATTCCAAAAAAACCTCATAAGAGGTGGCGGTTGACGTTATTGAATAGACAATTGACAGGCCTTTGCATTGTTCTTCAAAATTTTACTGATTTGAGCCATTTTTTAAAGTCGATTTTTGTTTAAAAAAAAGCACTTTACAACCATTTTTTCACGAAAGCCTCTGGAACCCATTAAAACGCACATAAACAGATAGGTATTGTCAAATGCTATCAGCACATTCAAAGCAAACCATTCTACAAGGTCTAGTTTTTGGTATATTTGAATTCAAAGTTTTTTTTTAGTGTTTAAACCCTTGATATCATTGGATGCCTACAGCTCCACAAATAATTCTTCGAAACCATTGCTGTTTACAAATCGCTTAATCAGTGTTTCAAGAGCTATCCAAAGATGAAAACTAGAACATTCTAGGAGGTCTGGTTCCGAAGATATTTGAATTCAAAGTAAATCCATTATTTTTGACCCAAAACTAAAACTCTGTTTATGGTGATAACTTCCCAAAAGAGTCTCGTAAGAGTTTTCGGCTCATTTTGTTGAATAGAGAACTGACAGGCATTTGCATTGTTTTTCAAAATTTAACTTAAAGCAATTTTCGTTTTATTGATTTTCGAAAAAAAGCATGGACTACCCCTTATCAGCAAAAAAAAAACATACTATATATACTATACATACAATATGAAGTGAATAATAGGTACTTACCTACCTAATATTTTATTTAAATTATAGGGTTGTCGGATAAAGTTTGTTGTCAAATACTCAAAAAAAATTGTGGGTCTTGTAGAGAAAGAGGATATAGAAATAAGTAACTTTTGTTTTGGGATATTTTTCAAATTATACTTTCAAATCCTGCGGCCGTGTTTTGGCAAACAAACTAATTTTTTTATTAAAACGCAAATATATGTATATGGTTCTCGTTACCAAAATACAAATATGATCCAACCATTACTATATACCACCAATGCAATGTCTAAAGCTACGTTCTAGTTAAAAGCTATACAAGAACAAGTTAGTGCGATCTAAAACTATTAAACTCAGTTATATTTAGTTACAATGTAGGCAATAGATAATTTTATAATTTTTATTTCTTAAAGTTCATTAAAATTTTGGAACATCCAGAACTCTACATCTACGATGAAGAGGCACTTCTTCGCAGCATAATCAAGTGGATTGATCATAATCCATCCGAACGCCAGCAACACCTTAATGAACTCGTTACAAAACTACATCCCGCTTGTGTGAGCAACCAAGTTGTGCAATCAATAAATATGCTATGTGATGATAAAGACTGTCTTGATTGGGTAGAGAGTGTCGACCAGTGCATGGGCAAATTACAATGGAATATTTTTGTGCTCGACAAAATGGGTCGTCAACCAGATTTTGGCAAATACGATATGACGACAGGCAATATGACATCACTTAGCCCACTGCCATTGGAAGCATTCGCACTGAGCTTTGCAAGCCAGAAACATTTTTTGTTCGTCCAAGGGGGATGTGTTGGGAGGAGTCGACGGACGTGCTTCTACTATAATGTTTATAAAAATAAATGGTTTAGTATGACATCGATGAGGGAACAACGCTCACACCATAGATCGCTGATTTTAGATAATTTCTTATACGCCTTGGGCGGAAATGGTTCGAAAGGTACACTCAGAACAGTAGAATGCATGGATTTAGAGACGGGAACAACAATGCTTATTGAACCGATGCTTTCGCAGAGGAGCTCTATGGGAGCTGTTGTTTGTGGTATGATTTTGTTTTAACTGCCAATGCACAATATATTTTGTATGAGTAAAATATTTTGTAATCTTAATTTTTTTTTCCAGAACGATGTTTGTATGTGATGGGCGGTGAAACGGATCAAAAAAGTTTAAGTTCTGTGGAAATGTTCGATCCCAGAATTGGTGTTTGGCAAAATACGCCAAGACTAAATATAGTGAATAGTTATTGCACTAGCGCTGTAACGGACAACTATATATATTGCTGTGAGGGACTTGGAAGTTCGATGGAACGATTTGATTTGCGAAGTCGCGAATGGGAGACTATTGAATTTACTTCCGATAGGTATGTAAGTTGTTATATAATTTTTAAAATATAATAATACTTCTTATGGCATTCACTTCGTCGCGACCCGAGAAATTTTCTCGTGCATATCTTTTAGAACGCTTAAGCTTTTAAACTTTTTTTGAGAATAATATAGCCCGCGACTGGATTGCACGAACTTGTTTTAGAAGTTTTTTGAATTCAAATTCAATTATTGATTAAATGAATGGCTCCAAATTTGATAGTTCGTCCCCAACACCATCATAATGCACTTTTAAAATCCAACAATATAGAGCCACCATAATGCACAAACGACTGTAGTGAAATACGAGTTTAAGAATATCTTACAGCTTCACAGGTCAAGAATCAACTCAATGAATACGAACATGTAGATAACTTGGAGGCCGATTCTGAAAAACGCGGCGGATCGCTTTCATTGGCGGATTTGTACTTTCTTATTCTCAAAACCGCAAATTCATTCATATTTGAATCTTTTTTCAACTCGCCAACAAAAAATGGAAAGAAAAAATGCCAAAATGTGTGCCCTTATTTGGAATCTTAAATACTGGGCCGTATTGCGGTTGTCGATCAGCGATCTCACTTTCAACGATCATCACCATCGACTGATTTCTCAATCGGTATTGCGTAACTTGATCGACTAGTATTTGAGTTATTGTGATTGAAAAAGTATAAATTGTGAATTATTCATACTTTGACGTTTGACAGATTGATTTTTTTTCAGACTGGATTGTTTTTTATTTATCTCGTTTCGTGAAGTTTGCAATAAAAATTTATTTTTATAAAAATATAACCTAAAATAAGAGATGGATACATCGAAGCGTTGTAAAGTGAACAAGATTCAAAAAAAGATACAATAAATAGAATTTTAGAGGCCATCAGAAAACGGCGCAATATAAGAAATTCATTCAACCCCTTGCAATTAGATGATAAATTGTACGGATTTACTTGATTCTATAGTTTTGTTTCTTTTAATTTATTTGTCTCTTGTAGCTTTGTTAACTATTTTTGATAATCCAAGCCAGCCTTTATGGATTTACATTCTGAAATTGATAGAAAACTTAATCTGGGAATAATAAAATCGTCGATTCCCAACATCCTTAAATTGTGTTCTGCGTTACGATTCTGTGCCCAAGCATCATATCAACTAAGTGTGGGAAATTATTTGTTCGTTGGGTTGGCTCAATTTGTACATGTCCAAAATAAACAAAAGTGAAATACGCCAAACAAAAATGTTCTTCTTCTAAAAATTCGGATTCTCAGTAGTTATTGGGTGCATTGGTGGCTTTTATCTCTTTTGTCGTTAAAACTTGTTTCGCCCTGCATTAAGAATAAATAATTAAATATACCTACCTATTTTACTTATAAACAATCATTTTTTTAAATAAAAAACTCACATTTTGTTCTCTACATAATTTTTCACTTGTTGAATAGACCCCGTCGATCACAAAAATGCAGTCGACAACGAGCGATCGGATTTTCGATAATTGTCGAACGCAATCGACAACCACAATACCGATTTCTCAATTTGTCGATCGTTGATCGCTGGTTAGCGATTATCGATCGACGATCGACAACCGCAATAGGGCCCACTGTCTCAAATTCATAACCAATTATTCGAAAATCATTTTATTTCAATTCAATTTGATGTTGGCTTTTTAAAATGCTTTTTAAAATGTGTAAATCACTTGAAAAAAAAAACAAAACAATGGAAAAACTTCGATTTGTTTGGTTTTATGAGTTCAATTGATCGGATCTTCCACATGGAGATGGGCAAGGCCATAGCCAGGGGGATCACATGGGTCTGACAACTTACTTTCTTCTTAAAAAAGTGTAGAAATATCGTGATTGCGTTTATATTCCATGATAAGAAATTGTTTTCTGTATCAGTTGATGGTAATATTCGAGCAACTGAATTTGAAAAACTAAATATTTGGTGGGTAATTGGCAATTTTATAATTTTGTTCATTTCAAACAGAAAATTTTGCCCCAAATGTTTGCGATAACACAGAGGTCTACACTAGTTTTATCTAGTTTACTTTTATCTAGTTTCGGCACCAAAAAAAAGTTTTGTATACCTATTTGTGTAAAGATTACAAAATTAATCAAACATTTTTTTTTGAAAAATCATATACCACCAACTTATGAAAATACTTGTTTGTAGAACTGACTGGAGGAGGATTTTGAATTTTTGCCTTTACTCATCTAAAAAAAGATCTATTAGAATCCAAAAGAATTTAGGTTTGTAGCTAAAAGATCAAATACGTATAACGGTAACGAAAATGTAGCTTTGCCGTTTTTATTTCGCTGCATTAATCTTATTTACTTGCCCTTAGATTAAATTTGTATAACTCTTAAATATTATTTTTTTTTAAGGGAATTTTTCGAAATATTTTCCATTGGCAACGACATCTACAGCATTTCAAGCGAAGAGATAACTCGTTACTATCCAGGGGGCAATCGCTGGGAGAATGTATTCTATTATCCTTTTACACGTGAATGGGACACGGCAATCGCAATGGAACTTGTAAACGAAAACTCGGTGTTATTCTAAATCAAAGACAAACATGCCATAGACAACAACAAAAAAGAACAAGAATATCAATTCAATAACAGTTTTATTTGTTAATTAAAAAAAATAAAACTAAAAATTTGTTATGTAAATAAGATGTTGATATATGTATGTGAATGTGTTTGTATGAATAAAATTTAAAATATCTGAATAATTTATGTGTGGTGTTTTATTTAATTTTTTTTTGTTTGTTTTGTTACTTTTCTTTGTTTATATATTAAATCAATTCAAAAATATGTTTCTTTTTGTTTGTTTGTATAATATTTTTGTGTTTATAATATAAATAACAGCTAAAACTATAATAACAATTATTTAAATGGAAGAAAGATACAATTCCAAACTTTATTTTTGTTTTTGGTTTTTAAGTGAATTTGGACACAATATACATCTGATACATATTGCCACATAGAAGTATATATTTTCAATGAGAAGCTTGGCCATTGATTTTATGTTTGTTCGTTTGTTTGAAAATCCTGTTTAACCGATCTCATAAATTCATTTTAACATTTATGTATATATATGTATATAATATTATATTTTAGTTTAATACAATTTACAATCATTATTTTGCTTAAAACTATCCATTAGAATCCATAACAACAATTATTGTATTTTTTTTATATAAATAGACTAACACACGCAATATATATTATATACTAAAGAAAAATGAAAGAGAGTTTAAATTTATACACAACTGAACTTAATTCCATCGTCACTGGAATAACAGTTCTGGCAATGAAGCTTGTGATTTCGAACGCGAACATCGGTACCATTGCGACCATCGCTGAGTTGTAAATGACACACACAGCATTTGAAACAATTAATATGGTAGAATAATCCCAGAGATTCGATAATCATAGCTGCTCCGCGTCCTTAAAAAAATAAAATAATTTTATTAGTGAACAATAATTGTTTAAGTTTATTTCTTTTATATATTTTAATTTAATAAATATTGTAATAAGTTACATTTAAACCCAAACGATGTACTTGATGGTACTATGGGATTTCTTACAAGTCGTATCGTCACTTTCTGAGCAGCATGCATAGACAAAATAATTGTATTCAACATTTTCATGTAATTTGATTGTTTTTAAATTATTTGAAGTTCATTTGCACATGTGAAAATAATGTTTGAAGGAAATTTTAATGTTGGTTTATTTGTTAGCCCTCACGTAAAATTATCAGCTTCAATGGTTAGATTTTATAATATTGTTGCTGCTGACACACTTAGACCATAAGTTGGTTTGTTGTGATACTACGTGAATCGTTAAAACAAGTTGGAGCTTCTTATGAAGAGCGCGATGCTGCTAATGTCTATGTTTGTCAGATCACTAGGATCATTCTTTCTTCACTTTGGGATAGGGCAGGGCATGTGCAGAGAAGACGAGAAACCGATTCTTCCTCTTCTTCGTCCATACAGCTTCTGCAAAAATCGTTAGCGAATACTCCAAGCCGCATTAAGAGCTTTCCTATAACACAGTGTCCGGTTGTGACACTAATTACGGAGCTGGTGTGCAGTCTATTTATTTGTTTGGTCGCCAGGCAAGTGGAGATATTATTCCACCTAAGGTTTGATATTCTTAAAGCATTTACTTCAGCAAACATTTGTAAGTAGCGATAGGTATACCGATATTTACCTTATCTAGTAAAGTAGGTAGTGTTGTTGGCGAGTTCATATTATAGTAATACATAATTTATATAAATGTCCGATTTTAAATTTTTTGAAAGGTTATACTTGGAAAGAATAATTTTCTGAAGATTTATTATTTATTATTGGCTAAATTAAAAAAATTATATTCGATCTCAAAGTTCTGTGTTTTGGAATGGTACTCGTAATACAAAAATAATGGACTTCGAAGTTCCCTCTATAGATGCATATTTTTAAAAATTAATTCATAAACGAAACTGGGTAATATTCATACTCATTTTTAAACTAAATTCATCTTAAACTCTAGTTTATTAAATACGGAGTTTAACAGCGACTATAAATACGGCTCTTTATATTTGACCTAAGTTTTTTAATATTTTGTTTCAGCAAATAGGCCTTATATTTGTATTTATAACTAGTATCCCCTAAACGGAACCTTAGGTGAAGCAGTTGAGTGGGAGAGTTGTGATCCCTCTCGAGATCATGACAATCACCGGTTAATGAAGAAGAAGAAGATCGCCCAGTGGTCGAAACTCGACCATTTACCTATATGAAAGCCGTTCAATAAAGCTTCTCAATTTTCTGCACAAATACCACTGGGCAAAACTAAGTAGCCTAGTGACTTAAAAATGCATAACGCATAAAACCCATAGAAAGCTTATAAACCATTTTTTGTATATAAACTTTTGTATAAAATTCTATGGTTTCTAAGCTTTATTTGGGTTTTACGCGTTTGCATGAATAGCCCTTCTTGTTACATTCGTATGTACGGCCAACCAAATATGGAAACAAAAAGAGAAAGAGTCATGCCGATATTGCAAAGGGTCCTTCCAGAAACTATGTTTAGCTGGAAGTTATTAGAAGAGAAACAAAGGAGTACGCCAACTGATCAATACATGCATATATACGGTGTGGAACTTTTACATATTACTCAAATACATTTTGCGCGCACTAATACATGTATATACAATATGGTCTGGAATTAAAAGAATCAATTGTGATTCTGCGTTGTAATGCATAGGCGATTTGTACCTAAATTAAAATTACATTTTACTTGCGTTAAACGCAATGTTCAAAGTTAAAACTTATATTCGGCGCATCTACTCGAAATTACCTTTCCATTGATATAGGTTTTACTATGATTCGATTTGTTTAAGTGTGCTTAAAATGTACTACACAATTTAGACACCACGTATTAACACATATATAGATTTTCTTTTGTTAAACTTGAGTGCTGACTGCTGAATTGAAGCCGGTTGGACCATTTGGTAGAACTATAAATTTATAAACCTAAAAACAATTTAATATCCATAATCTCCATGTGCAAATGACTTAACTCATAAAAATTAATACTACATATTTATAAAAACAAAAAAAAAATGCTTTACCTAATTCATCGCCACAATGTGAGCACTTCTTTTTACCACTCACACTAAGTATTTTGTCCTGCTGCAGCTGGTGTTGATTTACAGTTTTCTCCAATAATCGAGTCGGTGATGAGTTATGTAAAATATTTTGTGACCCAATTTGATGATTTGGTACACTAGCATGTGAATCCTCGAACCTAAAATACACAAAGTTCACTAAATTGATTTAAAAAAAAAAACACAATATGAAATAGACTTACCTCTTTCGTTCTCCGATTCCCTTGCTTTGGACTCTTTGGGTGAGAGTTTGGATAACAGCATCTGGCAATGGTTTATTATCTTTACCACCGCCTGTTTGTGTGTTAGGTGGCACACCAATAATATTATTGTTAACTCCCCCCCTCGACCAACCATTTGTATTTCTCAATCCACGCTGCTGTTCAATTCGTCTCTGTTCAGCTTCTTGAACAAGCCAATGATTATTGTAGCTAAATGTTTCCGGGACAGACTTTCTTTTCTGCTGATATGACACCCATCCATTTTCGACACTTTTATTCTCGGCTAATTCCCTCTTTGTATGCACCCAGGCATCATTGTATTTTGGTTTTGGTGTTGCACTTAGAGCATGCAATGCATTCCTTGTCATATTGCCATGTGACACAGCTGGGGGCATATGAACATTTGGTTGCGACGTTCTCATTTGGATGTGCTCGTCGGATATCATTTGTGAACGAGTGGGTTTCATTGGAGGCATCTGAATTAATTTTGATCCACCACGAAAATCAAGTAAATCCGACATTGACCTGCAATAGTCAGTTTCGATTTGATATACTTGCTGATTTTGGATATTTGCATAGATATTATTGTTGCTATTATTGCTTTGATTATTATTGTTTACAGTTGCATTGATATCTTGCAATGATCTGCGATTGTTTGACATTAATATTTTAGCGCCATGCTGTAGCTCACGTCGAGCAATATTCTCACGTAGAATGAGATTATCACGCTGCCGCTTAATTTCATCTTGTTCGACTTGAAGAAGTTCTCTTTCAACCCGCAGAACTTCTTCTTGTTCACGAATTTGATCTTCGATGCATTGTATTTTGGCATTGGCTTCTTTAATGCCTGGTATCATCTGATTTTTAGGAATGAGTAATCTTTGTTGTTCAGCATTGTGGTTCATTCGAGCATGAATGGCAAGTAGCTCTTCATGATGATCGGGCTCATCTGATGAGTTTGTAAATGGTTCACTACTTTGGCGAGAGTGATTCTCAGATACACCAGAGTCACGACTTTCACCTGAAAATAAAAATGCAGAAAAAAGAAGCCGTTTTAGATTTATTTATTTATGCTATTCAGAAGGACATTTAGGCTAGGCGCGTAAATGCAACTTACAACGCTGGTAGATAGTGTATCAATAGTTGCCCTATAGGCGCGTAGATAAGTTTTATAACAACTTTTGAATTTATAATGCTAAGAATGAAATTATTTTTTTTTAGTATGATTTTCTAAATTTGTAATATTTGTAACTGAGGAAGAGCAAAAAACCCTAAAAACATGTGCCATATGATTAGATTGTATTCCCACTCCCACCTCCCTCCCCTCTCCACCTCTTAAAATGCGCCTATACAAAAAGCCAATGCGGGGATTTTGGGGGACTTTGGATATGTTGTTGAGGATAAAATTCTGCGTTGATACCAGAAATAAAATTTCATGAATTAATTTGTCCCTGGTCCGATCCTATCTGTCTCAGACTAATATCGATCGTACTTAAGGCTCGTTTCACACACATTCGGTTTCATTCGGTTCGGTCTCTATTCGGTTTGTATTCGGCTGTGCCTGATATATGTGAAACGATAAAACGGCAAAAATAAAAACCTAATAGAAACCGTATAGCACCGAACGATCCCTTGACACGAATCGGTTTTATTCGGTTTCAAAACGGCACGTATTCGGGTCTAGGGCACACAAAGTAAACGTAGCGTTCACACATATTCGGTTCGTTTTCTGATTATTTTTGAATGCATTATATTTGATTTTAATTATTAGTGAGTACAAACCGAATATGAACCGTCTGTGTGTGAAAGGGTCTAGACGGAAACCGAAATCGAACCGAATACAGACCGAACCGAATAAACCGAATGTGTGTGAAACGGGCCTAATTCAAAAATAATTGTGTGTCAAAAAATCAATTTCTTTTATGTGTCAAAAAAATAAAAAAAAAAAGTACAGAAAAGATTCTGTAACAAGGCCAACCTAGAGAATCCAACAAACGAATAAATTGGATCTAAGGAGTTGTAAAGAAAAAAAAATGAAAAGGTTCCAATGACATTTTCCTATAAAGTGTCGTGTTTGTTGAAAACCTCTGCTGGAGAACAAATAACAAAGGTGTATAGTGGATTATTTAATTTATTTAAATTGTATTCTGCCAACTGATGCACTAATAAACTCATTGTAATTGGTAAGTGGTAATATTGGTAATGTTGGTAGATTGGTAAGAGTGGTAAGTTTGGTAACTTGTAATAATTTGGCAATTGGTTTATTTAAGGGTATAAGTATTATTTGTGGTAATTGCAATTGCAGTTGCAGTGCCAGTTTAAGTAGGAGCTGTTGCAGTGGATGTTGCAGTTGCAGTGGTAGGTGCAGTTGCAGTAGTAGTTGCAGTTGCAGTGGTAGTTGCAGTTGCAGTGTTAGTTGCAGTTGCAGTGGTAGTTTCAGTTGCAGTGGTAGTTGCAGTTTCAGTGGTAGGTGCAGTTGTAGTGGTAAGTGCAGTTGCAGTGATAGGTGCAGTTGAAGTGGTAAAAGTGCGGTTGGAGTTGCAGTGGTAGTTGCAGTTGGAGGTACATTGGTAGTTGCATTGGTAGTTGCAGTTGCATTGGTAGTGCAACTATCATAATTTGGAAGGTGAATCTAATATGAGGCAAGGAATTAAAAAAAATTCGAAAGATTTAACAATTAACACATGTGGTTAAAAGCTGTTGGATTTCTTGGACACTTTGGACTTGAGAATTGTGAATGGAACTTTGAAGTCAGACCAACAAGGAGAATTTACCTACGTCAAAGGCAAACATCGATCTTTAATTGACTATTGCTGTATAGGAGGAGACTGGTGCTCCCTTATTGCAGATTTTAAGGTCGATTCTTTCCCATACTCCGACAATCTCCCTATTATTGCAAAAATAGGGTCTAGAAGGCGTCGAAGTGGATAACATGCGCGTAATTAATCTTCTGCCAAAATATGTGTGAGTCAATTCGATGGCTGAAACCTATAGGCTTAATATTAATAACTTACTATCTGAGCGATCTTCAAGTAATATGTCAAACTTAGAAGAAGTAATTAAACTCTCTATTCCAAACCAAACTTCTTCAGAAAATAAAAGTCAAAAAACAATCTTCAAAAGTCAAAGGTTTGATAAGGAGTGTTTAAAAGCGAGACAGAAAACATTTGCTTACCTCAGATCGTTATGAAATTCAACACCGCAACTTTCCAGGAATTTTATAATACAGCCAGCAGTCACTACAAGAAGTTATTTCAAGCTAAGAAGAAGGAACATTTTGAATCGGAAGCCAAAAAACTTGCAAACTGCAAAAATGCTTCGGACTTTTGAAAGCAGCAAATACATTAAAAGGAATTAAACCAAAGGTAAACATCGAGTTAACAGTCGAAACTCTGGGACCAGGATTAGACCGAATACTCATGGAATTTTACAAATATAGTTCAACCGAATTCAAGATTATACTAACAGAAACATTTAATATTATATTTGAAACAGGAATCATACCGATTGGTTTCAAGCAAGCAATAATTTACCCGATTTTTAAAAAAGGAGACTCCACAGATCCAGCCAACTATAGGGGAATTTCACTGTTGAACTCCCCAGTTAAATTTTTACAAGTATTCTCCAAAACCGGCTAGAACTTTGGATCTACGAAAACAAGCTTTTGAAAGAATTTCAAGCTGGCTTTCGTCCTGGTTTAGCCACGGCCGATCACATATTTTAATTGCGCAGCATAGCCGCAAACTATATTGCTAAAAAACAGAAGTTATATGCTTTCTTCATAGACTTTAAAGCCGCTTTTGAAACCATTGATCGTAAAAAAATGTTTTACAAGCTATATAACTATGGAATGAGCCAAAAATTTGGTAAAACCTCAGAAAACTTATATGATGAAACTAAAGCAGCTGTATGGTGCGGAAGCGACTTGTCAGAGTGGTTTACAACAGGAAGTGGAGTCAGGCAAGTATGTAACACAAGTCCATCAATTTTCGCCCTATATATAGAAGACATCATTGATTATCTCTCTGGTGGAATCACTTTCGCAGGAATGCATATCAAGGCTCTTTTGTACGTTGATGACATTGTCATTTTGGCTAAATCACCCGAATCTATGCAAATGATGATAAATCGAGTTGCGGAATACTGTAATCTTTGGGACCTTGAGCTTAGCCTAAGCAAATCAAAAATCATGATATTCAAAAGTGGTGGAGGTAGAATGTCCAGAGCAGAGAAATGGGTATTTAAGAGAGAACCAATCGAAGTAGTTAAGCAATACAAGTACCTAGGAATGATTTTCACCTCTAATTTGAATATGGAAACCCATTTAACTGAAAAATTTTCCATGCTAAGTGTGCAATTAGTTCAACATGGAGAAACTGTTTCCAAAGTAGTATCGCGCACAGTGCAAAATACCAAATTTTTGAAGCAGTAGCGAAATCCATTTTTTTTTATGGTGCCCAGGCATGGGGCCACTTATACTTTAATACGGTTGAAAAACTTTTAAGATATTACCTTCGAAGAACCTTTCTGCTACCCTATATATTCACCAAATTATTATGTTGATGATTGAAACAGGAATGTCCGCTTTATTTATTCAAACTGTAACGGTTCGCGTACACTGAAACCGATAAACCGGCCGATTTCGGATCGGAGCTATACGGACGAATATCCCGGACGTTCGTCTGCATATACTTCAGCCATTCTCGTCCGATGCCTGTTTTTAACGATGCCGATTTTAAACTATGCCAGTCGGAGTGTGAAACGTAAAAAGTGAACGTAGCTCTATTATAAACACATTTAATTAGTTTTTGAATATTAATTTAATTTAACTTTATTTTTTAATTTTATTTCATGTTATTCTCGTAAGAAACAACCGACAAACTGACATAAAATCCAAACAAGTTCGGATAATGTCCGTTGATCGGTTATTATCGGGCGATCTGGACGATGCCGGTTGCAGTGGTGTACGCGCTGTCTTACTTTTACATACGTTTGATTTAATCGACCGAAATCGGTCGACGACGGCCGAGCATAATTCGGCCGATGGCGAGTTATGTGTACGCGAGCCGTAAGACTCAATATCAACTATATACTAAAAGCAATCAATATGGAAGCCGATAGACTACCGCGGAAACTTATTACCTTTACCAATAACACCTTATGGTATAAGGATATTCTGGATCTAGCTACGACTATCCTCTTCAACTGAACTGGGACTCAAGAACCCAATGGAAGGAAACCCTTAACACCTTTATTGAACATATAGATGACAAAGTGCGAATAAAATGGAGAGAAGATGCTGATGCTTCCACTCCTAGAGAAATTTACAGGACCTTGGAATTTAATTTGGGCTCCGATAACTATTTCAAGGACTGTCACAGCGCCCAAAAAATTTCAGTTATCTTTAGAGCACGAGGAGAGGTGCTTCCGTTAAATTTCGTACCCCATAGAAGTGATCTACTTCATGGGAGTATGCTCAGCGTTTAAAGACATCAGAAGGAGTTGCTTTGGGACACCCAGTTTGACAGCCGAAGAAGTGAAAAATGCTTTAAATGGACCCGATTGGGAAGCAATCGACAAATTTTGTAAAACTTCACTAAATTACCGTAAAAGGATAGTTGATGAAGACTTTTGAATCCAAATCCAGCGACTTAAATATTAAAAAACTTAATTTATATTAATAAAGCGAAACTTATGCTAACACTCTTAAATAGTATTAATAATACATTTTAAAAGAAATAATGATGTTAAAACTCATGATGTTTATGTACTCAAAAATTGATAGTTCTTGGCAGACGGCTTTTAGCCATGTCCTTAGGATAGATAGGATTAAAATGTTAAAATGTACACTTATTTTATGTAAATAAATCTATTTTTGAATTGAAATAAAATTGAAATATACAAATATGGATAGCAACTGATTACAAAAGTATATGATGTCCAGAAATGGATTAATGAAATGCCGGAGGATGTGAGTATATTAAATTTGTATGATTTAAAATGTAAATCAATATAAAAATGTGTTAAATAAATTTGTTTAGATACCTGGAACTAGTGGACTTAATGCAGTGAATGAAAATACACATGATATTCAGCAATGGATAGACGAAATGTCAAATAATGTGAGTATATTAAATTTTTATGATTTGTTAAATTACGTATATAAAAATGTGGTAAATTAATTTTTATAGTAAGCTGGATTTCAAAGAGAAGAAAAATTTAAAAGGAAATTAATTCTATACAGAAGACAGGACGAATTATTAAGAAGAGTTGAGGAGTTTTTTAAAGATGCATTTTGGAGAGAATGGGTCTATGTGAGTATAAGTTTTTTATACCTATAATGTTAAAATTATTTATTATATGTATTTTTAATTTAAGAATTCAATTAAATTTCGGCTACCGCTATTTAATATAAAGCGAAAAAAACATCATGGAATCTTTTAGTACTACATGAAGTTATTTAGTACAAGATTTATTGAAGAAATTTAGCACTAAATTTCAGTTTTTTTTTTTTCAGTTTTAATTTTGTTTTGTTCTTTTTATACTCACATTAATTTAAATATCTTCGTTTTATTTTTTTTGTATGTGGCATTCAAATTGTAATTATAATTCTTATTATTGTGGCTAACAATAAGAAAGAATTATAATAAGTATTAAGATGATTTTTTTTTTTAATTATAATATGTACCCATAACATAAACCTTCAACTTAATAACTTAATAAATTGATACAATTTTGTTTCTTTTACTACATATGTAATTTGTTTTTAATTTGAAAAAAAAAATGTATCGTCAATTTTAGATTTACATAATGGGAAGTGAATAAATTATAGGACCTTATTAATAACCAATTATAATTTAATATGTTATTTTTGTTTTCAAGCTGTTTCTAATCTAGAAAACTGGTGTTTTGGCAGAAGAAAGTGATTCACTTGTTCTTGTTTATGTTTAATTCGGCCGATTTGTGTCTCTTATGGCTTGATAGTAATTTTTTGAAAATATTTGATAATAAAATTTGATAATATCGAAAATATATCCTTATAGGTACCACTAGGATCATTAATTTGCCGAAATTAGTAGGACAAATTGGGTACGACTGGATCGCACAAACTCTCGTAGCTAACAACTTTATCGCAGCTGGAAATTGATGATGTATTAGTACATACATACCTATGTATGGTTTACAAAATATTTTGATATAATTAAAAAAAGTAAAAAAAAAAAAAATTAAAATAAATTATTACAATTAACTACTATACATTTGTTATTTTAATGGCTACAAAAGATAAAACTCAAAATAAAGTATTTATGCTATTTGATTTGTTTGATAAATATGAATTTTTGAGAACAAAATCTAAAATCGTTAGAGCGGTTTTCTTAACAATTAATTTTTTATATGTACTACATATTAACATTTTTGCACATTTTCAAAAACAAAATCTAGTATTAGTATGCCAACTTTTAGTATTTAATAAAAAAAAATTTTACACAAAATAAACAAATATTCATACTAAATAGAAATTCATAATTTTGTAATTAAAATCGTTAGAACAAAAGAAAAGAAGCTAACTTACTTACATAAGCCCGTATGACACTACATTTTTTCTTCATTTTTAATGCATTACAAATGAAACTAGAGTAGTTCAAACAATTTATAATTGAAAATATCGATATGAGTGAGCGCGTTCACAATAACCAAAGTCACAAAAAATGTATTAAAAATGAACATATTTCAGATTCATGCAGCTTTTTTTGACTTTTCAGAAATTCAAGATTAAAAATTATTTCAAAGTACACTGTGACTACAAAAAAAGTATACAGTGGACTCATGAGAACACTAGTTTTTGGTGTATATTTACTTTTGTGGGACATTGTAATTGTCAAAATATAATGTCGTTCTTTTCATAAAAATACTCGTTATCTTTCGGCTGACACTTAGACATGATTTAATGAATTTAAAATAATATGAGACAAAAATGTAGTATAAAGTCTAGTACGCTGCTCATGCGAAACGAAATTTTCCTGCGGTCTCCAAAAAGACAAAGAAATGCTTACGAAAACACAGTGGAAAAACATTCATGCAGAGTTTAAATAAATTCTAATTGCAAATAAATAAATAGAAATTTAACGAAAAAAACAAACAAAAATAGTGCTGTAAAGAAAGAAACAACAAATAAAAACACGAACAAACCCAAATGTCATTTTTCCGCACACAATTAATGGTCTGGGCAATTAATTCATTGCGAAAAGAGAGTGGAGACTTGTCAAAACAATCTGGTATAATCATCAATTTCACTGGTCGAACAGCGTACCACAGAACGAAAAGGACAACGAAATTTTTCGTTTATGATTTCGTCATGTCATTTTTGTATGGAATTTTTCGTTTCGCATCATCATATGGCATACAAAAATGACATGACGATGACGAAATCATAAACGAAAATTTTCGTTATGCTTTTCGTTTTGTAGTACGTTGCTCGACCAGCGAAATTTATGTTTATTCCAGATTATTTTGAGAAGTCTCCACTATCTTTTCGCACAGAATTATTTTCCCGGAACATGTGGGAAAACCACAATCGGACGAAAAACAAAAATATTTTTTGAATGAAAATTTTAAAATGTCTTTCGGTTTTGATATTTTTTTTTTTTAATTTTTGACATTCATCTGAAAGAGCTCTCCATAAATATTTTCTTTTATTTCCTTTTCGATTACGTTTTCGCTGTTGATATGGAGACCATGGAATATGTTCGTTTCACTTGAGTTCCGTTCTAGGCTTTATACTCGTGAAGTGAACATTCGCCCGTGGAGAAAGTGAACTTTTGACATTTCGCACTGGTACACACTTGTGAATGCGTTGTGTTGTGAACCTGTGACGTTTGAAACCTCAAAGCATCAAATGCCTAGTACAAAATTAATCTTTGGTGTGTATGAATTCATTAAAACGGAGGACAAAAACATAATTATCAATTTTTTTTTTTAATTGACCTTTTTTTCAAATTGATCCAAATTCCTTAAGCACGCTATGCAAAGAGCAAATAGAAAAAAACATTATCCAAATGTCAAAGATTCACCAAGAGCTCCCATACATTTGGCTCGTGAGCTGACCTTCAACGAAACCTCTCCACTTTGTTCTCCACTCAGCTTCACGCGTGAACGAAAAAGTATGGATTCACGACATGATTTACAAGTATGTATGTATTGTATATGTACTAGGCTTAAGGATTTCCTCAAAATTCTGTCAAAATTACTCAAAATGACTAGCAAACAAATAATTTTTTTTTTCATTCAATTGAGTATTACAAATTTTCTAAATGTGTACTGAAAATTCATAAGGACAATTAATTATGGTTTCATAATGTAATAGTTATTCCAATGTGTTTTAAACCGTTTTTATTTTTAATTTCACAACTAAGCTTTAACAATGAAATATTTAAAGCAAAGCCAAAATTTTGTTTCAACAATTTAAGTATGAGAACTAAAACACATGAAGTACGGGTAAAATAGTAGTACACGAAATCGGCATGAGATAGGTTCATCGGCTTAATACTCATAAAACTTGGTGGAAACGATGGTTGTTTCGAATAAAGAATCAAAACATTCCATATAAATATCTGGGTTGTAAGCATGTAATTTGAGGGGGGGGGGGAAGGAGGGTATTCAAAGATTATCGACATATTAAAATATTTCTTGATCCTATATAGAAAGGTTTTGTCAAATGCAATCAGCACATCCAAAGCAAACCCTTCTATAAGGTCTAGTTTTCGGCATATTTGCATTCAAAGTTGTTTTTTTTGAGTTTTGAAGGCTTGTATGACTTTGGATGCCTACAGTTCCGCAAATATGGCTCGAAGGTCATTCCGATTTTCAAAACGCTATCCATAGCTGAAAACAAGAACATTGTGTGTGGTCTGGTTGCAAAGATATTTTGATTCAAATAAAATCTTTGTTTTTCAACCCAAAAACTAAAAGTCTTTATATGGCCATAACTTTCCAAATAAGACTCGTAAGAGGTTGCGATTGACGTTGTTGAATAGAGAACGGACAGGACTTTGCATTGTCGTTCAAGGACTATCCCCTTATCACTAAAAAAAAAACATTTTTTCACGACAGTCTCTGGAACCCTACATAATATACGGTACTTTTCAATTCGGAATCCAATGACATCAGTTAAACAGATAAAATACTAACAAATCACTTTGAAAATAATAAAATACATTGATTTTAGTTGTATTTAAATTGTCATAACCACCAAGATTCAAAAGGGCCCACCAAAATATCTATGGTACGAGCGTTTTTTTTAGGCGAGGCTTGATTTAGGAATTATTACCATAAAACCTATACCAAAATGTCCACTTGAGTGAAAATTGTAAGAATATTTCATTGGCCTTGAGACCAAGAAACAAAGTTTATACAAATTTCAATAGTGGTTAGATGTTTGTTTGCTTGGGACATTACGTCATACATGTTCTACAAAAAATACATTCATCTTCAAAAATAATGTTCTAAAATGACGTTACATTTTGTAAGGTTGCTTGTGTCGTCTTAGTTTTAATTTTATTGGATTAGGCGTAAAATGCATTTAAATCATGTTATATGTTTTATATCTACCCCGATTACACAAACCGTTCAAACGGTTTATAATTGGGTGGCGTAACAGCTCGTGAAGAACCTAGTGACTAACAACTCGCAACCATTCCTGTGACGACAGGAATGGAAGGCACCTAAAATTTTAAGCCGAATCTGAACGGCTAGACGATAAGCACGTATTCATGACAAGTGATACACTTGGAGGATTTGACAGTTTTTCGCAAGAGGCAGTAGCCCTGTAGTTTTTAGGTGAACGAGGCTGAGAAGTGAACTCAGACCTCCAGCGTGACAGTCCAACGCACTAACCATTGCGCTACGAGCTACTAACCCTTAGAACTTTGATATTTGTATAAACTCTTTTGATTTTGTATTCGTATGGTAAATCCAACGTTCTCACCAGGTACAAGTTACGATTTTATTTAAATAGACTTATAGAACCGTGCTTGCGTTACTTTGCTTAACTTTCAAAATCTTATCGTTTAAATCCTGGCTTACTTTATAATTAGACAGAAAGTATCTATTTCCTAGATCTTATCAGTATATTTAAGTGTATTTCAAGAGTTTTTCTTATCCGCACAATAATTGGCTTACAAACTCTCAACTATACCTGTGTTGCGTGTTGTTACTCAGCAGGAATGCAGGAAACCTTTAACCGATTCCAAGCGCCTAAGGTGTGCCGTATAAGGCACTATTTTGGAGAAGAGAAGCACATTTTGTGCTTTAACTTTCAAAATCTTATCGTTTAAATCCTGGCTTACTTTATAATTAGACAGAAAGTATCTATTTCCTAGATCTTATCAGTATATTTAAGTGTATTTCAAGAGTTTTTCTTATCCGCACAATAATTGGCTTACAAACTCTCAACTATACCTGTGTGCGTGTTGTTACTCAGCAGGAATGCAGGAAACCTTTAACCGATTCCAAGCGCCTAAGGTGTGCCGTATAAGGCACTATTTTGGAGAAGAGAAGCACATTTTGTGTATTAAGGCAGCACTAAATACGAATACAAGGAAAATTGCTTTTCAATTACCACGAGATTTTAACCAATTGTAAAATATATTGATACATATGAATGTACGTAAAGTTTGGGTTCATATAGTAGTTTTTTTTTTTTTTTGTACTATACTTAAATTAATTAGATACGACTGAAAACAAAAACCTAAAAAAAATAACCCAGATAAAATGAAATCGATTGCAATTTAATCGTTAAATACTATCGAACATTTTGCAATCATTTTCGCGAAGCTATTAAAATAAATTTGATAATAAAAAAAATACACCTTATCAATTTCCCAATACAATTAGAATGCTACCCAAGGTTAGTTTTTTCTGAACTTTTAAGTAAGCACTTAACATTTTTTTTTTCTTTCAATTTTGTCTTCCTTTCAAATGAACGATTTCATTTGTCGTCTTATTGTGCAACCATATGGTTTCTGTAAGTCACCTTTCACTTGTCACCTAAGTCAAATCAGTGCAGCCCACACATCTGTTGCCTTCGATTAGATTTACTACACAAATTCCGCACATTATTGATTTCTCTTTGTTTGACAAAACGACTACAACAAATACAAACAAAAAAATAAGGGCTAAAGGTCTTTCCCAGTTTTAAATGGATTATTTAACATTCCAATTGCAACCCCAAAACCGCCTGCCCATCTATCACATTAACAACAACCCCCTCAAACAAATATATGTCAGCTTACCAGCATCAGAATTGTCATAGAGGCCAGCTTTTATGCACAATTGCTTATCCAAACGCCTCTCCTCCTGCAATAATTGCACCATATCCGGTGGCGGTGCTACTGTTAGCTCCAGGAAACTATCATCAGATCCTTCGATACCAAGAAAACTGGATCGTTTATTGCGAATTTCGTTTTTAATTCGTTTTGTCGAATTCATTCGCATAATTGGGGGCACTGGACCGCCATTTTCCGTCACGCCACGCGGAATTGTTTCATAAGTGTTTGTGCTGCTACCACCAACACTTCCAGTTTCGTCATCGTCCGCATCATCACTATCGGCTGCATCCATAATTGGTGGCGGTGGTGGCTTCTCTTTTGGAGGTTGCAAATGCAATGGAATGCAAGCCGGAATATATTCATCTCCTCGGGCTGTACAAAACATCTCAATATTTTCGTACAGAGGAATCGGCTTTTGTTGCTTTGGAACTTGATACAGGGGCTCACTAGACTTAGGCACCTGGTAGTAGGGTTCCTCTTCTTCCTCATCTTTTTCGGCGAGTTTTAGTGAAGAACTGCTAATGCTTGAATTATTAAAGATTTCTCTTTCAATAATTGTAGTATTGGAAACTTTTTGAATAGTCTCAACTATAACAGCATCTGACGAGCTCGACAATGGCAGCGGAGGTGGAGCTGGCAAATTATATATCATCCTATCATCTCGTTCTGCTTTCGCTGATGAGATATTCTCGTAGATAGGTTCAACTCCTGGAGCAATAATATGCGTTGTTGCTACTTCACTTTGTGCTTCTAAATGATTTGGACTTGATTTAACGGTTTTATTTTCCATGTCGATAATAATTTTGTCCTCTTCTAGATCAATAGCTTGCAGGGCCAATTCAAGTGCTTCGTTTATCTAAAACAAAATGTGTGTAGAAAAAAAAATCAATTAGTATCTAGGTATCTATTAAAATGAGGAATAGTGTGAGATAAAAATGCACATGCAACTAGAACAAAAACTCATGGCATAAAGCAAAAACAATGTCACTCACAAACACAATTAAAATATAATAGAGTATTTTATAACGTAGAATAAAACTTTTTTGTATTTACTATACACAAATTAAGTGAAGAAGAACAAACACAGCGGTGCGTTGCACACTAAACGAGTGCAAGTCACCAACTAAACGTGAATAACAAACTTTCTTTCTGCAGAGGTGAAATATGTATATACATTTTGTTGCTAATTTGACCAGTAATCCCTTCTAACGGTATGTTTTCACAGGGTGTTTTTGGAAAGTATGGCAACAATGGTTTAATCAGAACTTCAGAATTTATAAAGCTTAAAGTGGAATGTAATGCTACATCAAATGCTTCTTGAGCGATTCAAAAGAAAAATAAATTAGGCGTGTTCGGGAAAGGGAGATTTCGGAGGGCTTAAGCAACCTAAGTGGCCTGAACAGGATTCCTCAGCAAAAATCTCAGTTTGGCTGTCAAAATACTGAGGAATACATTTTATGGATTCGCTTGCTTAGCTTTTGACGGAGCAAAATCTTCGATATCTCTGTTTCGTGAACGCGCCTATTAATTTTCTTTATAATGCCGAGAGTGTAGTCCAGAACAAGTCAAGTCTTTGATGAAATTTGTTTTTCGTAAAAAGAACTCACGGCTGAATTCTCATGGAAAATGTATTCCCGATAACAACAGTTTGTTTTTTGAGCCCTGAAGTCACCCTGGGGTTGTCCCAACGTGGGGTCACCCCGAACTCACCATGAAGTAAATCTAGGTGCTTTGATTGGGCGAGTTGAGGTAACTAATAAACTGTCAAACTGACATGTGCTGTAAAGCATTTGTTTTGTTTGCGGAATCGCGTTTTGTAGAAAATAGTTTATTTTTGAAATAGAAATTGAAAGAAAACGATAGAATCAGAAAATAAAAACGATTATCAGCCCTATTCTGCTATTCCTGTGAACCCTAGGTTCGATTCACCCATTCGACTCCCTTTCACCCTGTATTTCCATTCTGCTATCCGTCGGGCGAACTACATTATCCCCAGCCAGTTTGACATTAAACGTAAAAAGCTGCAAGTGAATAAAATGATTTGGTTGATTCTTTTTTTTTTTTTAAGAAATAGAAACAAATATGGGAAGTTTTCTCTTTTTCTCACTTCCAAATAAAACAAATATTCTAGGTTAAGCTAAAAATTTGTTTCTAATTACATTTTCAGAAGCTCTAATAAGACACACAAACCAACAATTGTTAAAACCCCGCAATATTTTATATGCGTGAGTAAGAGAATACCACATCGTATTACCGACATTGCAGAATAGCAGAATAGTAACTAGTGAAAATTCAAGTAAAATTCCCCCCGATGAAAAGCAGAATAGGGCTGTATAGTTGTAGTGTCATATCATCAAAAAAAAAAAAACTACATCAACTGATATTTTGAACACGATTTTCGCTATCAAAATAAATTCAAACAATTAAAAATAACATTTGCAAACATTTGCAATTGCATTAGTGTCAGTGCATTTTAAAAATATTTGACAAATATTAACATAAAAAATAACATAAAAATAAAATATTAACATAAAAAATAAATTGATTTTTTTCTTACCAATGGAAACGCTATTGTTGCCATTTTTTATGAAATTCAAGTTAAACAGACCTAAAACACTGACAGATCGTGGGAAAAAAATATGACAGAGGTCATTGAATACAAATTGGGTTAAATCGACTGTGATTTTCAGAAACGTAAATTTACGCCGACGATATTGACATAATTGGAAGAACAAAGCATGATGTCACTGAAGTTTTTGAGAAGGGAAAAAGAAAGTTTATGCTGTAAAGACGCTCAACACCTACAACGTCTTGGACAGAACTTCACCATAGACAGATATAACTTTAAGGTAGTTAAGGACTTTATCTACCTCGGATCCGCTAACAATTCGTACAACCATACCAGCGCTGAGATCAAACGAAGAATAATTCTTCCCAACAAATGTTTCTTTGGGCTAAGAAGGCAATTGAGAAGTAAAGCCCCCTCTCGAATAACTAAAGTGTCCCTCTACAAGCACTCATCATTCTGGTCTTGTTGTATGGTGCAGAAGCATGGACCCTTTAAGCGGCCGGCGGATAAGTACGCTTTAGAATATTCGAGAGAAAAATTTTCGGGTGATCTTCGGTCCCGAATGCACAGATGGGAAATAAAGGAGAAGATACAACAACGAACTGAGGTGCCCTAGTCACAAAACTGAAAAGGCAACGACTGAGGTGGTTGGGTCATGTAGAGCAGATGGATACCAATGCTCCGACCCGAAAGGTAAAGGAAGACCGCGAAACCGGTGGCGCAGACAAGTGGAAGAGGATCTCAATCAACTTGGCGTGCGGAAATGAAAACAGCTAGCTAGGGACAGAGCTGGCTGGAGAAGGCTTGTTGGTTGATGCCCTGGTCTACACCGAACTGTGGCGCCACCATAAGTAAGTAAGTGAGTATAATTGCACGCCAAACAAAATAAGTTTTTTTTTTTTTAAACAATTTTTTCCTTTTGTCATTTTGTAAACTGACACAAAAAAACGGCAGGAAGTCGAAAACTTATAGGTTTGTTCATAAACACTGCTCCAAACAGTTTGGAACAGAGAAGTATGTACATCCACAAGAAAAATAAAAATGACAACAATTTGACAGAAATAATGACATTTTGTCACTCATTTTAAATTAGCATAACATTATTCTTAAATCGAGTTCAGTGACTTTATCACTTTGTTTGTGGGATTTCTTGAATCCTTCCAAAACGGAGGTAATGTCGCTAGCTGCAGTTATTTTTGGTTTTCTTGTTTTTATTTTTTATTTTTTTGTCAGTTTAAACCTAGTTGCAGTTCCCGTGCAAAATAAAAATAAAATGCTATGCAAAAATTCATCACTTCGTCAAAACTCCACCGAAATTTCATGAACATCAATAATAGTAAGTGCAAGCAAAAAAATTGACGGTCAATTATTTTGCATTCGAACAAAAAAATTGTTGCATGCAAAAAACACTTAAATTTCCATTTCAAAACGTTCAGATATTTTAATCAGGGTAAATAAATTATTAATTAAATTGGGCTTTTTGTGTGACAACACACTTGCAGTTAGGCTGCATAGCTTTCGCTCCGTAATTTATATTATTGAATGTTTGAATTTTCAACAACCACTTGAGTGGGCTACCACCATTGTATTTGGCTGGAATTATTGCAATTTCATGGCTGCCACACCAATCATCAGATTCCTTTCAGTGGTGCTTAGTCTTTATGTTCAATTTTAATTTATAAATTAGTGCCGTCAATTGGAATCGAACCTAGACCAGCTACCTCTGAGGCCTATGCACTAAGCATTGCGCCACCGAGGTCACCTGATCATGCCCATCCATGATGGGCAATGCGTAGTGCATAGGCCTCAGAGGTAGCTGGTCTAGGTTCGATTCCAATTGACGGCACTAATTTATAAATTAAAATTGAACATAAAGACTAAGCACCACTGAAAGGAATGTGATGATTGGTGTGGCAGCCATGAAATTGCAATAATTCCAGCCAAATACAATGGTGGTAGCCCACTCAAGTGGTTGTTGAAAATTCAAAAATTCAATAATATAAATAAATTATTAAGCACTATAATTTTTCTAAATATTTATAAGAAATCAAAATAAAATTAACTCATTGCAATACAAATTTACTATAGATATAGCTTTGTTGTTGTATTTTTAATAATAATTAATTTTTTTTGAACAACTGCATTTTTAAATTTAAAACACCCAGTTAAATTTGATTAATATGGTAAGCTAGTATCTTATTTATTATAATTCTACATTTATGTATGTATAGTAAAAGCATACTATCAAATACATTGTCTTATCAAAGTTTTGATTTTATAGGTATGCTCTTTTTTTCACACGAAATTAATTTTAAATTTATTATGTATTCAATAAATGCGATAAAAGATGTATATGTGTATTGTATGTACTTTACATACATATATTATTAGAATTTATATACATGTAAGTTTTTGCTAAAATATTTATTTTGTTTTATTAAAGCGGTGCAAATTTCAATAAGCGTATTATTAAAAACTAAATAATCTTCCTACCATTTTTGTGTTTATTGCTTTCTGATAATATCATTGTTTTATCTAGAAAGACATAAACATTGTGAAGTAACTGCATTTTTGTCTTCTTATCAATGTCAATTTTTTATCAGCCCAATGTCCACGTTTTTTTTTTTTTGTAAAGGGGAACTTTTTAACTGTTGCTATTTTTGATTGTTATTTCTAGTTATTGTATGTTATAAATTATAATTTGTGATGTTTTTTTTTTATCGATATCGATAAGTTTACTCATTTTGAGGTCTTAGGTCTCAGAACAAATATTCGTCATTCTTTAACAAAAATCAAAACATAATGGAGCCTATCATCGATTCCGTTCCGAAATCTACGATCGGAGATGAGTTACGATGGTTTGCTAGGGCATTTTTTTTTACGTCTCGTGCTAATTTTGTTCTAATCGGAGAGAATTTTGCTACGATCAGATCGGATAAGATTAAATAGACCTGAAAAGAATTTTTGGAGTGAAGTACCACATTGATGATTGGTGCTATCATAAAATAAAAGTCCCATGAATTGAGTTCACTCAGGCCACGAACTTAAGCATAGAATGCATTAAATATACATAGTATGCTCAGCAATAGGAAGTAAAATCAAATATTAAAATTTATTTTAATTGGTTATGTAGTTTCGATTTTATCGAAAAAAGACGAGACCGTGGCAAAAATGCACTTTTTATGGATGTATTATAGACAAAAATCACTTCCTATCAAAGGGCAGAACCTAATGTTGAATTCTTTTCAACAATTGGAGATCAAATCGTTTTTTTTTTTTTTTTTGCTGTTGTAAAGAATTCTTACAAAAATAATTTTTTTTTTTGTGAGATTATTGTGTGTACGCTATTTGACAGGAACCTTGTCAACCAATTATTGCGTCCACAAGTTTGTTATCGGGGTTATTAAGTATCGTTTAAAAGTAACTGTGATCATTGTGCTCTATGAAGTTAAATCTGGGAGCAACACAAACCCTTAAACATTACTCCAAGCTCGGGGCAGCCAGTGAAATGTTTAAGGAGTTGTAAAACGAGTGCTCCAAGTGAACAAAGGAAAATGACAAAGCTAAGTTTTTTGTAGTTTTCATGCAGTTTCGCTTTCTTGAGTGAAAAGCACTCGCGACTAAATTTTACGTTCGACAGATATGAAATCAGAATATAAAATTTTAATTTTCTTTAACTTGAAGTAGTTTTTGATGAATTGTACGACTTGAAATAACCGAAAGCAAGTTTTTGTTAATTTATGACGTTTGAATTTATTAGTGCTTTTTGAGTGAATTCTGGCTTGAAGCGGTGTGCCAATGGAATCGTTTTAGAAGAGTTCTTTTGATTCTGGACATAAGCCTCTGGGAATTTAAAGTTCTGCCTTCAAATTTAGTTTAAATCTTTAAACCGGGCTAAAATATTCCCACCAGAAGTCTTGTTCAACGAAAAGAACAACGATTTAAAAATAACGACGCATTTAGTAATAATTATGGTGATTATTTGATTAATTAATTCAATTTACAAACATATCTACAGGTATTTTTTAGACTTTTTGCTGAAGATACTGAAGGTTATTATTAATTTATTTGTGTATCTTTATGTATTTAAAATAAATTTAAATTTAAAAACAAAACAATTCATGCTTAATATGAATATAATGTTAATTCCAAAAACTATAATACACTATTGGCTAAAATATATTTATATAAGAGGGAAAAAAATCTAAAAAGGAATCTTACACACCTAAAACATTCAATTCTTACCTTCCAATAGAATTCATTGTTTTTTTTTGTTTAGTTTATTATTAATAAATTAATTGAATACGAAAGAACCTTGATAAATAATTGAAATTGATTTTTTCATCTTATATAGTGTAAATATCAACAGTTATTGCAACTTTTGAAAGCGTAGAATTTATTGTATTATATTTTCTTGTTTAATTTTTAAGCGGCTTCCTTTTTTATGGTTATGGTTTGTTTTGTAAATAATTTAAAGTGCATTAAAAACATTGATAGACTCTTTAAAATTGTAATTTGTAAATTTTCATTTTTTGTTTTGTTCGTTTTGATA
Organism: Melangyna quadrimaculata; assembly: GCA_949320155.1. NCBI lineage: Eukaryota > Metazoa > Arthropoda > Insecta > Diptera > Syrphidae > Melangyna > Melangyna quadrimaculata. The sequence goes on along the minus strand of OX439483.1, from coordinate 200,041,494 downwards.
TTTTGTTTGTTATCTCAGAATTATTGTAATGAACACATCGTTTAAAGAACAGCAAAGTAGTAGACATGTAATATATTATAGTATTTATACGAGATAGAACGAGTACGTACATCCAGATCATAAATTATTGAAATATACGAATAGAGCGATATCCTTTGGGGAATAATTACTGTAATTTTTTTTTACGTTGAGATGATTACATTAATTGTGGCTGTGTGATGAGAATTCAAAAAAACAAAGTTGAATGGAGTTAATTTTAATATTGATGATGTGAAAATGTGTTAGGTACATAGTTGTGAAATGTGAACATTTAATGAAATCTTGCAAGAACCTGTAGGGTACTTGAGAAAAATAAAAACATTTATATAAAAATTGAGTTCATTTAATTTTCAAAACTTACTTCAAAAACATACTTATTTATATTCGGATCTGCTCATGCGACAAATGACAGAGCCTCAAAACTAAGTTCTCGAACTCAAAAATCGCAAAAACAAAAAAAAAAATATTCATTATATACGTATTCTATTCCTGCGTTTACATGAAGAATTGAATCAGACTCGAATTCGGATTAAATTCCATTTAGACCTGGATCGGATTCAAACAGGATTTCCGATCCGATTCGACTTTGCGTAGTAGCCCGTAGCGTAATGGTTAGTGCGTTCGACTGTCACGCTGGAGGTCTGGGATCGCTTCCCAGCCTCGTCCACCTTAAAACTAAAAAAATTTTTTTTCAGGGCTACTGCCTCTTGCGAGGAATTGACAAATCCTCCAAGAGTATCACTTGTCACGAATAAATGCTTCTCGTCTAGCCGTTCGGATTCGGCATAAAATTGTAGGTCCCTTCCATTCGTGTCGAAAGGCGCACACAGGAATGGTTGCGAGTTGTTAGTCACTAGGCCCTGGTTCTTCATGAGCCGTTGTGTCACCCGATTAATTAATTAATTATTCGACTTTGCGAGCTGAATCGAATCGAAAAATACAGGGTGGTCCAAAAGTCACTTCCTAATTTGAAAATATCATAACTCTTCTGTTTTTAATTTTTGTTCTTTTCTTTTTGAAGGTACTTATAAATAAAACTTGTGAGATTTGATAAAATTAATTACAGCCCTTTGAAGAGGACCAAACTAATTGAATTTTAGTTTGAAAACAATCACTCGATTATTTTAACCCTTATATCGCTTATTGGCGTCATCTCATAGTGAGTGATGAAGCTCATTTCAACTTAAATGGATTGATTAATATACAAAATTGTCGTATATGAGGTACGGAGAACCCAAGGTTGATCCATCCGCAGGAATTGCATCCACTTAAGTGCACTGTCTGGTGTGGTGTAACTTCAGAAAATATTATTGGACCATTCTTCTTTAAAGACGATGCCGCCAATACTATACAATACAATACAATATAAATGGTGAAATGTATCGGGCTATGATCCAAATTTGTTTGAGGCCAGCAATTGCTGATAGTCCTGAGATGAGGATTCAGCAGGATGAAGCTACTGCGAACATTCCTGGATTTGACTGCACTAGACTTTTTTTCTGTAAGGTTATTTGAAGGGTAAACTGTACGTAAATAAACCCACCACTATCCTGCAGCTGAAGGAGAACATTTGTGATGAAATACAGGCGCTGAGCCCAGATGTCCTACGAAGTGTTATGGAAAACGCTCTAGAAAGAGTCCGTCTCTGTGAGCATGAAGCTGGTGCTCATTTGAAGGACATTATATTTCATACTTAGCCCAAAAAAATCTCCATGAGCCATACTTTGTGATTCTAAAATAAATTATTAATAAAAGTCAAATTTATAAAAGTTATCATCACTTTAAATTAGGAAGTAGACCTCGAGTTTTAAGTGTGTGTGTATTTCAATTTGATTTGTTTTGTTGTTTTTTTCCCGCACCCTATTCAAAAACTTAATTCCGCATGCACACAGTAAAAATTAAAGTGTCACTTTAAGTGTACTTGGATTCTATTTGAATTCGATCCAGATCTAGATCAAAATCTCAATCCGGAGAAATCTCATGTAAACGGAGTATAAACTTTTTATATAAAACAAAATTATTAAAACTTGAAGTAACCTTAACTCTAATTATATATTCAATCACTGCACCTATATGTACATTAGGGTAGTCCTTATAAAGGTCATTGTCTTATTTTGAATGACGCACCCCCCTTATTTGTTCTAAATAATAAAAAAAAAAAAAACAATCCAGTAAAATTTTAGCTCATTATATTAACATTAACCCGTCCCCTAAGACGTCTGAAGTTTTATATGGGAAATCCCATGTATTTTTTGTACATCCAACTTTAAAAATTCATAACTTTATTAATGATTGATAATAAAAATTGAATTTTTGCACACATGTAGTAACTTTTTAAGGCAATTTTAGCTCAATGACTACAGACTGAATTTATTTACAAATAATTGATTTTTTATTTTTAAAGATACAAATAACTTCAAATATTTTGAAATGATAAACTTTAAAAAATAGAATCAACGTCCGAAAAATCAACTAAACCTAGGTTTAACTGAGACACAGCTTAAATCCGTTAAAAACTTTTAACTGCCAACATTTAAAAAAAGCGAGGGAGTCTTGGAGTAATTGCCAATAATAATAATAAACTTTTTTAAACTCGATAATTATAAACATTTAAATTCAAATTTGAATTGAAACGCTTTTTTACGCTCAACCGGAGTCTCTTACGGAAGTAGCGATTTTTTTTAATTAACACCCTTTTGAGAATATGTTATGCGCATGCTGAACACGAGAGCTAAGATGATACACATCAATGCAAGACAACACGATAAACAGAAACAGGGTATGATCATTAGATACAAACAACCAATTCGCTTTCGTGGATTTTCTACGAACTTTTAAATAAGAAATGCTTATAAAAACTGTAAGAAAATATTTTTTTTTTCTCCAAGCAAAATCAGAATGAGGCACCCTGCTTTTAGTTGAGTAAGATTAAAAATGTTGCCTTCTTATAGGAGATTATATACATACAGATGTCAAAATTATCTGCTAAACGTTTATTGCTATGAATTTTGTACACCAAATTAGCTACTTATGCAATTTTTAAAATAAATCTCATGCTAGGTTTCCACTTGTCATTGAAAAGACGCAAATTGACAAACTTTCCAAGTCAGGGTGAGTTATAGTTGCTCGCTACTACTTTATTTGCTTTTTGTGTTGGTAAAAGCCACCCTGTCCTGGAAAGTTTGTCAATTTGCGTCTTTTCAATGACATGTGGAAACCTAGCATCAGACTTATAATAACTACCAAAGCACTTTGAAGCGAGTTGGCACATTCCTAAATCTGCTCTCCGTATTATGTTAGAAAAAGTATACAGAAGTGAGAGGTTATTGTTAAGGGGTTGATCAATCAACTGTTTCAGTTGTAATAAAGGAAGTGGTATCACTTGTTATCATCACATCTATGCACATTATCGATGAAAATATGTACATACAAAGATATTTTAAAACATGAACATACATACACATACATGCAAGAACTAGCTTACTGCATTTTCCACTTTTGAAATATCTTGCCAAAGACGTATTTATTGTGAATAGTTCACTAAACTTTTCGTACAATTAATAACGAAATAGCATTAAGTTGTATATGTACTAAAAGTAAACAAGAAATAAACAAAATGTTCATCGTTCTTGGGTAGCGAGATGCCAAAGAATGTTGATATCTTAAAAAAATTAAAAATCAAGTTATTTATTTCTTGCAGTTAGGTGAAGATATGTCCAAAATAGATTGAAGCTTCGTTAATGAAGCAGAGTATGCCAAGAGCATGATGCTTTCAATGTGTACTTCTACATATCAACAAACAGGATTTTCATGAATATTATGGATACACGTCTATGACTCACTAGTTTTAGATGAGAAAAGATAACTAGTTGTGGTTCATAACACATTTTGCTGGATTCCAGCGATTTATTTTTAAAGTTTTTCAAAATTTTAAAGTCCTTATAGTTTCTGTACGATGTCTCTTTTAGCAATTACATAATTGCATTGCACATACTTTTTAATAAAATAAATTTCTCAAGTACTCTACAGGTAAAACATAATATTTTTTCTAAACCTTTATAATGATAATGATGAGATATGGTATATAGTAGATAAATAGTATGACAATGATTGAAAAATAACTTCAACTCTGAGACATTTTTTGAAAATAATTTAAATTTCATTTTATTGTAAAAATCCAAAATAAAATTTAAAAAAATAATAAATTATTGTAAAATAAAAAACAAAAACAAATAATAGAATTTCGAAAACTAAAATAAAAAAAATCATAATTTACATTAACAATAAAATAAATATTTTCTTTATAAATAATTTAACTGTAAAACATATAACAAAATAAACTTTTAAAGCACATAACATAATCAATATTGATAACTAACGTTAGCAATACAATTTCTATAATCTTTTGATATGTTCTTTTCTGTTGAGTGTTTTTTTTACTTTTCTATCTTGTGAAATAAGATACCTACTCAATTTCCTAATATAAATATGTATCTACAGACATGTGTAATGTGTATGTATCTAAAGTTTAGCATCTTCTACAACTAGCTTTGAAATTTCCTCATCAAGTATTTCATTAATTTCATCTGTCAGATTCAAATTTGAATCGGTTTGTTCTACAATTGCATCACTTGTGATTTTTTTAGTTATTTCAATATTAACACCATTATTTGAGGTTACCGGTGGTGGTGTTCGATTATCTTTTATTGCACTACTACTACTGGTGCTAGTGCTAATCACATCAGAAGGGACATAAAACATAGAATTGTCTACAGAAATTGGTTCAAACTCATCACTTTGGGACACAGTCTCTGGTTTGGATTGGAAATTTTTTTTAAGAAATTCGAAAATATTTTTTGGTTTCGAGTTTTGTGCTGTTTTGGGTTTATTCTTTGATGATACCGATGGGACCGGGGGAGGTGCTGTTGTAGGTACAGCAGGTGGTACTTCTGCATCGCCATCGTTGGTGGTCGTCACTTTTATTTTAGTTTCGACAACCTCTACGCGGGCTATCATAAAATTGGGTTTTTCAGCATTCCGAGCACCAAGAATTGGACTCAGTGGTGGAGAAGTTGATAAGTCATCGCAGGTTTTTTTCAGAATATCTGCATTTGTCTTTTGAAGAGCCAAACCAGGAGTGGACGGTGTCAAAGGAGTACTAGCACAACAAGCCTTTTTATCGACGTCGATGCATTCAGTTCGGACAAAATTCGGATCTGGCAAATCTTCTACATCGATTTTAAGACACGGTTTTTCGCAAACTGGCTTTTGTCTTGCCAACTGGTCACGCCTAGCTGATATGGGTGAACCCATTCTATTGGCTATTTCCATTAATGAAGATTTATTAGGTGTTGGAGATTCGGGAGCGGACTTAAAAATCACTGTTATATCGGAGGAGGGTGAACTATCACCAGCACTCGAAATACTATCACGGACTAGTGCCTGAGAGGGTTTTATAGATTCTTGCTTTAATTTATCTTCACAATCAATGCTGATGCAAGTAGTTGGAATAATATTTGGGTCAGGCAGGTCTTTTACGTCTAATTTCGAGCAAGGTACTTCAACAACAGACTCCAGCCGAATGAAACTGTCAGAAGGATGAGAATTTAATTCATTTGGAGATTTCACAAGCTTAGGCTCGTTTAAAGGGAGGTGTGAAGAGCGTTCAGCTGCCATAAAAGATTGAAGAATATCTACACAGGTGTCTAAGGGAAGTGGACTCATTGGCTGAGTAGTATTTATTTTATCAAGATTTCGAGGTAAGGGTATGGGTTTCGTTTCAAGAGGTTTAGTGTTTGGATTAAGCTTTTGAGATTCAGTGGGTTCTATGAGATTTTCAGTTTTTTCTGAATTTTCTATAATAATTTGAGAATTCTTTTGAGGAGCTACTATTTCTTCGTTATTTGTCTTTTCTTCAATAATTATAGGCTGATAGTTGGTTTCAAGATCTCTAATAAAATCATTCAAGGAAGATTGTTGAAACTCTTTCGATTGGACGTTAGAGTGGTGATTTTTTTCGGCTAACCTTGGTAAGACTTCTGGTAATTTAGGCTTTTCAGGCATACTTTTAGAATTGAAAATCTCGACCCGACCGTTATTCTCTGAGTTAGAAACCTTTTTAAGACCTCCATATGAATTCTGATGAGGTGTATTTATATTTTCATAAATTGGATGTTTATGAGAATTATCAGCAGATGGAGACGGACTTCGTGCTGATATTGGTGAACTAGGTTGAAGTTGTAGTTGAGTTTTAGAGTTCGCCGGAGATGCTACAGAGTTCTTAAACTTACGTGAGCACTCAGATGCTTGGGGGCTTTTTTGATTAGCGGCAGCAGAAAGACTATTTAGCTGCTGAATTGTTGAAGAAACTGAAATAAACTTCGGAGGACTTTCAGAGCCCTCATGAGCAGAAGATGGAGTTATTATGGGTATTGGTGAAGAAGGTTTATGTTGCTCTTGAGTTTTGTTGGGCGTTTGGTTTTCAAACTTTTGAGACTCACGTTTTGCAGAATCAGACGAAATTTTATTCAATTGCTGAATTTTAGAGGAAACAGAATTTTTGAAATTTGAAGGATTTTGTGAATTATTATGCTCGGAAAGCGAAAAGTCAGGAGAAGATTTTTTCTGACTGTTGTCGATATTTAAAACTACATTGAAGTCGGATTGAGGAGCTACACTGGGACCAAATCTACTATTCACAGCGATTTTCTTAAGCATATTTTGCTCTTCATTTTCTCTAGTTTTGTTTGGATCTACTAATTGTTTGGATGAACTAATTTCATTTTCGATAGCTACAAGACTTGGATTTGTGGAGTTATCTGTAACTTTAAGCTTTGGTGGTTCCTGAACTCTATTTGAATTTTGATTATTTCCGTCAACTTTAATAAGCGGAGCCTTAGATGTTACATTTGAACCTAAAGTTTCAAGCTCTACTTCTACTTGATTTGATTTAACACTCTCTTTTATAACATCATCTTCATCATTAAATGCTAATTTAAACATTTTTAATAAATTTTGTGCATGATTCACTTCACAAATTTGATCATCATTTTTGGGGTTGACAACTTTACTGCTATTTAACAAAGTTTTACCAACGCCACCGCCACCACCAACAACATCATCATCATGATGATCATCATTAACAATAACTGGCTTATCCACCAAACTAACTACGGTTGGAGTGTTTAGATTTTTTAACTGTAAAGAACTTACACTAGAATCAAATTCTCCTTGAAATTCATTATTGCTAGTAGCAGATGATGGTACCTTTTCCTCATATTTACTTGGAATCGGTGCTGCTGTCATTGGGGCTACCGTAATGTCATCGTCATCTTCATCTTCTTCTTCGGTTGTTGCTGGTTCTTGATCGATTTTCTCATCGGTTGTATTAATGCCACTATCATCAGATGGGGCCTTTTCAACAATGATACTATCATTTTTGCTTGTTTCTAGCTGCCTTCGGGCCATGTCTTCATTTTTTAGCATCTCTAATTGATACTCATCTACCAAGACCACAGGTTTTTTGATAATTTCCTCTTTGGTAACGGCATTTTGCAAACTTGACAGTCGATCCTTAAGTGGTGGAACAGCTACCACTTCGGCAACGACTTTGTTAATATTTGGCTTTGGATTAGCGGAATTATTATGTTGTTTCAAACATTGCATACGCTCTTTGATACTGTATACTTCGCCAGGTAAAATTTCTGTTGTCGCTGTTCCTGATTCTTCTGTATTGCATTCACTGGGTTTTTTCTCCAAGTTACAGAGGCGATCTTTGATAGATCGGACGTTTGTAAATTCTAAAGGTAAACGTTTCTTTTCCATTTGTTCGTGGTTCTGTATATTGGAGGTAACTTTAGCTGCTTCTTGATTTTCAAAAAGTTCTCTCTTTTTGGATATGTCGATTTTGGGAAGATCTTCTTTTTTCACACTGACTACTTCTGTATCGCTGTTCTGATCAATTAAATCTGTAGTTGATTTTCTATCAAACTCGGACTTTTTATAGCTGCTTGCTGCCGATGCTTTTGAAACTCGGCTCTTATAATCTTCAATTGCTCCTTCGTATGTATATTCATATGGATCTGGCGATGTAATAGGAGCTGTAGACGAAGTTTCATAGCCACCAAGTGATGATATTTGATCCAGATTATCTTGGCATGGCTGACAAGAACTGTTCTCAGTATCAAACGAGGAAAGATGCTCGACTTCAGGAGGTTCACTCTAAAAACAAAAAAATGACAGACAGATTACTAAAAAGTAAAATATGATGCGTATTATACCCAATTTACACAATTCGATCAGCAAATAGTAATTTTAAGCATTTATTACGATTTTGTATTTTTTTATTGCCAGGACAGATAAACTGTTCAAAACGGCTATGTTGTTTTATCAGTTGTAAATTTTACTGTTTTTTTTTTTATTATCAGACACTAAAGACTAACCGCCATTGCAAGAAACTAAAGGTCGCTTAAAAACTTTTCATTGAATTTCATTCAATACAGTCCACTAAAATAAAAAACAAAAACAATATAACTTCTATTGTTTAGGTTTTCCTTTCTTCATTGCAAGAAACGTCCATAGACAACGCCGTGCCGTGTCTTTGCTGACTGGGCGCCGGAACAGTTGCCAATGGATTCCAATTTCAGAAAAATTCATCTTCAGTGACAATTTTTAGATGAAAGTCAACAGGCAAAATTAACAGATTTGGGACATGGCAAATCCACACGAGGCCAATTAAGGGGCAATGCATCATCATATAGTAACTTCTTGGTGCGGATTGTGGGCCAATGGGGTCATTGGTCTGTACTTATTCGATAACGACAATGGCATTGCAATTACTAACAGCTTAGACCCTTTTTTAGCTTAAATTTTATGATATATATTTAAACGACAAGTGGTGTCAACAGGACAACGCTACATGCTTTACAACTAATGTCACTGTGAACATGCATCACGATCGATTTGAGTGTATGGTGTGCTTTTACTACGAAAGACTTTTTTCCTGTGGGGTTTTCTGGGAAAAAATAATGCTACGGCATTTCATGTTAATGACAATAATTGGAAAAGATCAAAAAGGAATCTACTCGAGAGTATCAAATTTTACAATTTACTTAACTTTGGGGCATCTACCTGAACATGAGCCCATCAGAATAATACTAAAATCCACCATGTAATGATTTGTGAAGATTAATAAGAAATACTGAATTAGTGCAAGATTTTGTTAAACTTAGACAATTCGTGGGGAATAAAACTGGTAAATAAAGTAAAAGCAATTCGAGATAGAAAATAATATTAAAGAAAATTCTAATAAGTCGAATATGAAGGCATTCAACTCCAAACTGCGTTTTTTAAATTATTAAAATTCTTAAATTATGATATAGATGAAATTAACTCGGGAGTATCTATCCCAGAATATCGGTCAGTTGTGGCAAAAGTAAGACATTCAGACCTATCGGGAATTCCTTGGGAAATAATTTTCCCGCGGAATTTTGCAGTTTGAATATTTTTTTCGAAGAGTTTGACATTTGATTTTGCAGTAAACAAAAATAAAAGTTTATTTACCCCTTGAACACAATGGGATGCAGCTGTAGCTAAAATAATGGCTGAAGTATAATCTATCAATAAAAACGCTCACTTATGTAGCAAAGAACGTCTACAATGATGTGGCGCATCATCGCAGCTGTTTCGAATTGTAAAAGACGTGTTCAACGCATATGAAATTTATATTTGAACTGAATTTGTATGATAGCTGGCTATAAAAAAGGTAAAAAAACTTCTCAAATGCATTGAACGTTCCCAAAAAAAAAAGTGAAAAGTCAAAAAATGACATGGGAAACCCACATGTCATCTCAAATGCAGCTTGTAGCGCCGCCAATAGTTAAAGTTGAGTCAACTTTCGCGGCAGACAATTTTATTTCTACAGCTACAGCTTCCCATTGTCTCGATGTATACCATTTTCGTATCTTTCAACTTTGACAATGCTACATGCAACAGCTACAGCTACACCATTGTGTTCGGCCAGTTATTCTGTGCAGTGTTTAAATTATAAACAAATTGATAGATAATGCAAAGAATATGGTGTTTATTATTAATTGTTTGGGCGGGAGCTCCATAAACTCACTTGAGTTTGTTGGACAGAATTCAAAAGAGAGCTTTAAAAATGATAGGCGAAAGATCTATAACGGAAACAATTACATCTCTCGAACACCGCCGTAATGTTTCGTGTCTTTCTCTATTTTATCGCTATTATTATAATCAGTGTTCTAGTGAAATAGCCAGTTGCATTCCTCCCCTTAAAAAATTCAACCGTAATACTCGCGCTTCTAGGAATGCCCATCAGTTCACCCTCGAGCCCAACTTTGGACGTACTGTAATGTACAGGGATTCTTTCTTCAGTCGCACCACACGAACGTGGAATGCTTTACCTGACTCGACTTTCTCCTTCCATTTCGATGTGCAAACGTTCAAGACCAATGTGCATCGGTATCTCCTTGTAAATCCTCTCCTACTTACCTAATCGCTCGTGCTGTGTTAAAAACATTTTAAGGGTAGCCATAACCCCTTTTGCGCGCGTGGAATACGAGATGGAGTAAAGAGGACGAAATGAGCAGAGAACAATAAGGCGGGGTTAAAAGGATCATTCAAATCCTTTAGAGCTACCAGAACCACTGTAAATTGAAACATTTAATTGACTCATTCAATTTCGATATCGTTTTGATCTACAGATTCCATCATTATTATAGCGTTAAAAAGCCATTAATTAAACATTTGATTGATACCCTGTACGATTTCTTGCCTTGCGTTTCTTTGCAGAAGGTGGGCATCAGTCAGGAGTGGGAAAAGACCACGAGGTTGGGTTGGCTTAATCTTCATTTCCCGAAGTCTTTTCAAATGTATTGGATTTCTTTGAGAACAAAATTTGCCCGTTATGGATCAAGATGCAAATGACCAAATAAACCAAAAGTAGAAGCATTTGGAAATCCTTGCACTGATTCGACCATTGCACAAATCCTTATGATGGTTTCTTCCAATGAGCTGAACTTAAAGTCTTATACTCTTTGCGAAGGCCTCCGCCAGTCGTTTTTTTGTTTCTTAAATTTTCTGACATGTTTTTGCTCACTTTTTTTTTTCCAAGCCAAACCTTAAATCATTTTTTTAATACAAAACACCATTAAAATAATTAAACACTTATTTTTTTCCACTCGGCAACTGATTTTACTGGAGGGCCAATGGAGTTGAGACCAATTTCAACGATTTTCCAAAATGTTTGGAAATGAAATGAAAATGAAATGTTCGGTCTATTTGTAGTAAATCCATTGGCAATATCGCTTTTTTTTCCATTAAGTAAATTAAAACTTCTATTTGCTTCAAATTTGAAGAAATTGATCATAAAAAATTCTTTTTTTTTTAGTTTTAATAATTTTTTTCTAAAGAGGACTGTAAAGAGGATTGTTGTTTATTGTTTTGAATTCCCACGTTAAATAACAGGGGAATATTCCGAGGGAAAAAGCAAAAAATTTCCCATAAACAAAATTGTTCACGATAGGCAGTATTTTCTCGCGGAATTTTTCCCTAATTTCGAAAGAGGTTCACAATACCTATTTATCGAATATGGGAAAAATTTCATGGGAAACACAATTCCCGATAGCCATAATTTAATATTTCGCTCAAATATCATCATTATTACGGGCCAGGAAATTTCGGAAAAACAAATTGGTGCAGATACATAACACCATCTATTTTAAGTATGAATGTTAAATGTCAAAAAATAAAACATCAACATATTCCCGGTTCAAAGGCTGATCACTTTGTGTAATTTGTTGGTTTTAATTATTCTACTATACACACTCACCACAATACTATGCACTTCGCAATCCTCAGAAATGCTACTCTTTCCACTTGCACTGCTAGTTCCAATGCCTAGGTCACTTAAATCATTTGCCTCATCCTCGTTGTATGATGCCAGAGATTGAAGTTTCGGACGAGTTCGACCGCGTTCACCTCTGAAAAAAAATTTTAAATTCGAAAAAGAAAATTAATATTATTAGATTTAAAGCAAAAAAAATGTATTCGTTGTTACCGTTCTTCCATCATTTCAGAAAATGTTTTCGATTTTCGTCTCGTTCGGTCATGTTCCTCGAGTTCGAGCTTTTTCACTTCAACCACCCGTTCGATGATGTGTTCAACTCGTTTTCGTCTTGATGATTTCCAATTGTCCAAGTTCTAAGAATAAACGAAGAGATCATGAAGTTATTTATTTTATTTTTTTAAATATTACGTAGTAAATTATTTAAAAAAAAAACCGGGGGCGGTAGAAAATCTATATGACGAATAATAGAGATTTATCTATTTTTGTTCTTGTTCTTTGTTTAATTCGTGTTTTTTTTTTTGTTTTGTTTTTGTCTCAACTGTCAACACTTATGTAGTTACTTTACTGATACAGCTGATTTCAGCAACATTGGCAACAACAAAAATAAAAGCTTTTGATGACTACAAAATTCTTGAACTTGACACGATTTGAGATTTTCGAATATGTAAACAAGTGGCGTGTGCTTAATGTTTTTATTTTAAGCGTACGCAAGGTTACTTGTTTCGAACGCCTTAGAACACTGAATCATAGCTTGTTTTTGTATTTACATCGTCGGAGATTCGTCTACGAGAACTTCGTGATCAGACCACGTATGTGCTTTCTTTATTTTAATATTTTTTTGATCAAGGTTGAACAAAGAAAGAAACGAGTTTTGCTGTGTCGAGACTACAAATTACAGGTTTAGACAAGTTGACAGATATTGTTTTTTTCTGCACCACTGGGGCGATGAAATTTCATGATGGGATTGGTATTCGTCGGTGGGTGAGTTATTAAAAAAAAAAAAAAATGGTGCGGCTATACTTAAGCCGCCATCTTGGAAAACTTTTTAATCTGCATACATATATCACCAAGAACCACACAGCTTACAAAGAACTGTAACACCCCGACTCCACAGGCCATGGGCGATGGCAGGACTATGGAACATGTCGAAACAAAAATCCCATGGAGTCGCAAAAATCCATGTCCAAGCAGTGACATATCCATACAAATCAGGTTGTAGATTGGATTGCAGATTGGATTATGGACATCGTTCATGGTCTGTGGAGTCGGGGTGTAAGGATCCGTATCTTTGTAAACAATGTCTTTTCGTTGGTTAACAGGTTGGGTCAGTTTAACTTCAGCCATTGTTTTTCTTTCAAAAACCAAGCTTTTTTAAATATCACTTTTTCGAGTATAACAAAATTGGGCTTCCTATATTTGATGCCACGAAAGTGTATCTTAACTGCAGTATAAAGAGGATGAAATTCCAGTTCATTTGTCATCTGAGTTTAGGAACAAATATAAATTTAAAAAATAAATACAAGCTTTTTAAACAAAAATGCTTAACATTAATTTTCTTTTATTATTATTCGCCTGTCACATTCATTAAAATCAAGTTTATTCTTGAGATTATTTTCCTTATAAATAATTAGTCATACTTATTGTTGAATTAAAGATACATTTTTATTAAATTTAATATTTTTGTTAAACGATTGTTTATTGGATATTATTTTATAAAAGCTTTTTATTATTTAGGTCAAGGAAACATGTTCGATTTATGTCTTGAAAACTTTCTAAACTTATTTTTAGAAGATGACGACTTGTCCTTGTAAAAAAAAAATAATTTCCTTGCAAAATATAATCTTCCGTTTAGGTATAACTTACAAAACAAGTAAGTTTGCAAAACTACCACAGCCGTTCGTTGCACATTGTATTGTAATGCAAAGAAGCGTTACATCGTTAATATGAGAAATGCTTCAAGAATTTACTTTGTAATAAAAACCATTGACATGACACATGATTATTAGACAACAATGATTTTTGATTAATGATTTTTTTTGTTTTAAATGCATCACTGTGAAGACAGACACCTATACTGATTTATGCAATTGATGAAATTATGATGGCATTTAAAGTGCCTCTATTGAACATTCTTGTTTTGCATTTTTGTTTTATTTATTACTTTTAACTTTTCATTAAACTCACATATCGATGATTCACAACAGTACCTCGTACCAAGAAAAATCATATATATTTTAGGCATTAGATTCGTGATCAAATGGGAAATTATATGGAGAGGTAGGTGATTAAAAATGTCCCTCTTTCGAAAATTCCAAATGTCAATAATTTTGCAATTCATTTCGTAAGCTGAAATTTGTTCTCATGAAATAACAGCCAAAGAAAATTTATCACCGCCGATAGCAATTAATTCCGACGGTCAAAGGACTATATTCACGTTCCCAATATTTAGTGGAACGAAATATTCCCAAGGTATAGGTAGGAGGTAGTCTCATTAATAGACAACTATAAGGCGGATGTCTATTTATTTATTGAAATTCAAAACCAATCCAAGCAATTGTAAAGCCGCATCTATAATGCTCGGAGGGGCACTGAAGTAGTCAGACGAAAACAAGCAAATACAATCAAATCATATGATGCGTCTATAATTGCGGTTTGTTGCTTTTCGTTAAGCATCGTTCACTTTTGTGACATTGGGCCCATTCAATGCATCAAATTTTTCAGTACTTTATTTTCAGCTGGAGCTTCTGATTGGCTGTCATAAAAAGAAGGCTGTCAGCTTACTTTTTATGACAGCTGGCTAATCAGAAGCTCCATCTGAAAATAAAGTACTGAAAAATTTGATACATTGAATGGGCCCATTGACATCCCGCTGAAGTAGGTAATAGGAATAGGAAAAATGGGCACGACTGGATCGCACAAACTTGCTCTCTTAGATAACAACTTGAACGTAGCTTAAAATTGATTTTTTATACATATATAAAAATTCTTGAAAATTTAAAGAAATTAAATTTGGTATGCCAACTTTTAGTATTTAATAAAATACAATTTTCCACAAAATATAAAAAAAAAATCATTAACCCGTATTCAAGATATTGAATTTTCAAAAAAATTACCGAGCTACTATATTTACAACAATTAATAACTTGGTTGAAAAAAAACTTTTTTATAACGGTTATTAATTGACGGTACCTGTCATAGAACCGATTTTTTTGTTTTCAAATTACTCGGTAACAGCTACACTGATTTCAACCAAATTTTTTATGTAAAAGGTCCTTTATAATTTTAACAATTTTGCATACTTATACAATTTTTCGAAAAAATAATTTTTAATTGTGATTGGAAGTGATTAAAAATAATCTTTCCGTCGGCTTTTTTTGGTCACTGTAGTTTTTGCAATGAAACAATTAAGTTACATTAACTTTCCCGACGTTTCGGCAGGGGTTGCTGACTTCTTCAGGGGAACTTTATTTGGACAACAAGAAAAAATATATTGTTTACATTATAATAACAATAATTGAAACAATACAAAATACACTCACTTTAATAAAACTGTGTTTAAATTTAAACTGACATTTAAAATTATTGTATCTAATAATTGTAATATTATTTACAAAAGTAAAGAAATAACCACTTCAAACGAAGTTTAGTCTATGGAATTTAAACAAGGAGTAAAGAAACTGAAAGAATACTGTGTTATGATGAGACAAGAGAACAATAGATGGCAGAGATGTTTTGGGTGTCTTGTTTTCTGTTCATGTTGTTGTTGTTGTTGATGATGTGTAATGTTTCTAGGGTGTATCGTTTCGAAACATGTTTCTCTGTCTGTAGGACTTTGACACCTTCAAAATCTGGAGAGTGGCCGTTTTCGATACTGTGGCTCGCCAGGGCTGTCTTTCCAGGATTGTTTGATTTGATATCCGATTTATGATTAGAAATTCGCTGTTTAAGAAATTGTTTTGTAGTTCCGATGTAACACTGGTTGCATGGTTCATTAGGTTTACCCTTACAATTTATTTTGTAAATGACATCAGTAACTTTATCCTTATCCGCTTTCGTTTTAAGTTTAGTGAAAAGGTGACTAAGAGTTTTATTTGATTTGAAGGCCAGGCGAACATCTGTTAGTTTTTGGTTTATCACTTCTTTAAAATTCTCAGTCAGTCTTGGGATGTAAACCATACTTTTGTAGTAACCATTATTCGGGTCTTTAGTGTCTTCGCTTGGAATTTTGCAATCGTGTTTCTGAAGTAGACCACGAATTATAGAATTTGGAAAACCATTGTCACTCAGGATTTTTCTGATTTTTTTCTCATTGGCAGAGTGAAATTGTTCGTCGCTGAGTGCGAAAACTTTACTGACGAGATTGGATGCAGTGTTCATAACTATGTGCCTCGCTTGGTTAGACCGAAAGTTGACTAATCTTCCCGATGCAGTATGTTTTTGGTACCAGTCAAACAATAGACGGTTGTTTTCACGATGGATTTTTACGTCCAAAAATGCTATTGACCTGTTATGTTCCATTTCCACAGTGAACTGGATTTTCGGGTGGAATCCGTTAAGGATCAGCTGCACTTTTTCAATGTTGCGTTTGTCCATCACGGCAAAAGTTATGAGCACATAGTTATGAACACTGCATCCAATCTCGTCAGTAAAGTTTTCGCACTCAGCGACGAACAATTTCACTCTGCCAATGAGAAAAAAATCAGAAAAATCCTGAGTGACAATGGTTTTCCAAATTCTATAATTCGTGGTCTACTTCAGAAACACAATTGCAAAATTCCAAGCGAAGACACTAAAGACCCGAATAATGGTTACTACAAAAGTATGGTTTACATCCCAAGACTGACTGAGAATTTTAAAGAAGTGATAAACCAAAAACTAACAGATGTTCGCCTGGCCTTCAAATCAAATAAAACTCTTAGTCACCTTTTCACTAAACTTAAAACGAAAGCGGATAAAGATAAAGTTACTGATGTCATTTACAAAATAAATTGTAAGGGTAAACCTAATGAACCATGCAACCAGTGTTACATCGGAACTACAAAACAATTTCTTAAACAGCGAATTTCTAATCATAAATCGGATATCAAATCAAACAATCCTGGAAAGACAGCCCTGGCGAGCCACAGTATCGAAAACGGCCACTCTCCAGATTTTGAAGGTGTCAAAGTCCTACAGACAGAGAAACATGTTTCGAAACGATACACCCTAGAAACATTACACATCATCAACAACAACAACAACAACATGAACAGAAAACAAGACACCCAAAACATCTCTGCCATCTATTGTTCTCTTGTCTCATCATAACACAGTATTCTTTCAGTTTCTTTACTCCTTGTTTAAATTCCATAGACTAAACTTCGTTTGAAGTGGTTATTTCTTTACTTTTGTAAATAATATTACAATTATTAGATACAATAATTTTAAATGTCAGTTTAAATTTAAACACAGTTTTATTAAAGTGAGTGTATTTTGTATTGTTTCAATTATTGTTATTATAATGTAAACAATATATTTTTTCTTGTTGTCCAAATAAAGTTCCCCTGAAGAAGGCAGCAACCCCTGCCGAAACGTCGGGAAAGCTAATGTAACTTAATTGTTTCATTGCAAAAACTACAGTGACCAAAAAAAGCCGACGGAAAGATTATTTTTAATCACTTCCAATCACAATTATTAATTCCAAATTGGTCAATAAATCATTTTTAGTAAAATAATTTTTGGATTTTTAAAAAAATTTTTTTTTTTGAAAATTCAATATCTTGAAAACGGGTCAATGAACATTTTTTTAATTTTGTGTAAAATTGTATTTTATTTAATTCTAAAAGTTGGCATACCAAATTTTATTTTAAAAATTTTCAAGAATTTTTATATATAAAAAAATAATTTTTAAGAAAACCGCTCTAACGATTTTTGAATTTTTTTTTTTCATAAATTCATATTTATCAAACAAATCAGATGGCATACATTTTTTTTCAGCTTTATCTGTTTTTGCTATTTAAATAACAAATTTATTG
Organism: Melangyna quadrimaculata; assembly: GCA_949320155.1. Classification (NCBI taxonomy): domain Eukaryota; kingdom Metazoa; phylum Arthropoda; class Insecta; order Diptera; family Syrphidae; genus Melangyna; species Melangyna quadrimaculata. The sequence goes on along the minus strand of OX439483.1, from coordinate 200,023,572 downwards.
TAATTTTTATGTAAGAGGTCCTTTGTTTTTAAAAAACTTTTTTTAATAATATCATAATATTATGGAACCAATACATATGCACATTGTCAACTTCAAGCTACGTTAAATTGTTAGCTACGATATCAAGTTTTTTTTTGTGATCCAGTTGTGTCCATTTTTTTTTTCTTTTTTTTTTAAATCGTTAGAGCAGTTTTTGAAATAAATCAATTTTTGAGGCAGGTACCGTTATTTATTCATCTAACGAAAAAATTTCATTTATTCCTCTAGGGATTCACTTAAGAACCTTAAGTCCAAAGTTTGAAGAAAATCGCTTCAGTGGTTTAGGCTGCAGGTCGAGGTACAGACAGACAGAATTGCGAGAACCAATTTTTTCGCGTTCTCTATCATCGTAATGTTAGGGAAAATTATTATCTCGAGTTTTTTTTTCGAACCCTAAACTTGCCCTATACTACGTATATGGCAAGTAAACAAAGAGAAAGATGATTCATTTGACTAGAGAACAATATGGGTAACTTCTCCTTTTGACTGTTCGCAAGGCTACTTTACGTCACAGTACAGGCGCAGCTTTCCAAATTTCAAGATGGCTGCCCTTTCTGTAAGTACACAGCTAACAAAAACAAATTCTTTGTGATTGTTTGAAATTCAATTTTTTTACTATTGATTTTGACAACATGCGCAGAACTGAACAAAAATGAACATGCTAATGATATTACCTGTAATATACATATGTATCTTGACTTTTGGTTGGGTTTTGACATAAGCTTGAGTGCCCAGTCGTAAATTATAGCCTTAAGAGAAGTCTGATGACTTCAGCTGTTGAACCTCTTCTTTGCATGAAAGGATTAATTAATTCGTTAACATCTATCATTGGGCTAAAGGTCAAATTAAAACGTTAAATTAACGTTAAAATTTGAGTTTTGAGAAAAAAGGCTTCGATGACATCAGAACGGACAGAATAAACTAACTAGTGTCAAAATATAGTTATTTTTTTATCCGTCAAGTCGAAAAATACTGGCAAACATCACTTGAGTGTGGCTGCAATGGCAATGAATAAAAAAAATTAAAAAAAAAAAAATAACGTTTTATTTTTCGATAATAATATAACGTTTTATTAATTGTGAATAGATCTTACTTTGGATATGCTGATAGCATTGTGCAGTACATTTCAATGGGTTTCAGAGACTTTCGTAAAAAAAAAATTGTTTCTTGGTTGGTCCTTTTTTCGAAAATCAATAAAAAAAAATTGCTAAAATCAGTAAAATTTTAACAACAATGCCTATCAGTTCTCTTTTCAACAATGTCAACCGCAACCTCTTACGAGGCTTTTATGGAAATTTATTGCCATAAAAAGAATTTTAGATTTGGGTCGAAAATAATGGATTAACTTTGAATTAAAATATCTTCGGAACCAGAGCTCATAGAATGTTCTAGTTTTCAGCTATGGATGGCTCTCAAAAAACTGGTTCTAAAAAGCGCAATATCTTCCGAGGCTTATTTGCGGAATTGTTGACATCCAAAGATAACCAAGGTTTCAAAACTGAAAACAAAAACTTTGCATGCGCAAATATCCATACCAAAAACTAGATCCTTGTAGAAGGGTTTGCTTTGGATGTGCTGATAGCATATGACAATATGCTAATAGCATATGACAATATGCTAATATGTAAATTTCAATGGGTTCCTAAAACTTTCGTGAAAGAATAGTTTTTTGGTCATAAGGGGCTAGTCCACGCTTTTTTCGAAAATCAATTTAAAAAAAAATTGCTGAAATCAGTAAAATGTATGTACGTGTTAATAGGCCCCTGTTGAGATTGTGACTGCTCACTACCTAGTGACAGCAGTTTGTTGGTGACTTCAGTGAGGGGAAAGTCAAGAAGAAAACAAAAAGATTGTAGAGAGCCGTCATGTTTCATATGGAAAACGTTGCATTTTGTTCCAATATGTTCATTATTCACAACCTTGCACTAAATTGTTCTATTTTCTGTCACTAGGTCTATTTTAATAATCTGTTGGGAACAGAAAAGAACAGAAAATTGTATATTTTATTTATTCTTAAATTAAAATTATTAAAAAACAGCAAAGTTTATTTTGCATTTATTAAAATTTTTTTTATTTAATTTAAATTTAAAAAAATAATATTACCATTTTTTTTTTTTTATTTTTTTATATATTTATCAATGCAACGCCTTTCGGATTGTTGCTACTCTAATACTGGCAAACATCACTTGAGTGTGGCTGCAATGGCAATGAATATCATCATCGGGCGAACTCATTTGGAGTAGCAACACTCCAAAACGCGTCGCATTGATAAATACATATATAACAAAAAAAGTTGTGATATTAGTTTTTTAAATTTAAATTAAATACAAATTTTTTTAATAAAAACAAAATAAAATTTGTTGTTTTTTAATAATTTTAATTTAAGAATAAATAAAATATACAATTAACACACAACTTGGAGACGAAAACCCAACAAAAAGTATATAGAACAGAAAAGTACAAGATTGTGTGTTCCGTGAGAAAAACTTTGCACTTAAGTCACTTTGTGTTCCATTAAGTTTTTCAGAACAAGTTAGAACTATATTATATGCACCTACTGTGAAGGTGGAGCAAGTGAGTGACAAGCTGATAAGTATTAAAGTAACAACTGATTGATTTCAGAAAAAAATGAATCAACATAATGTCTGGCCTTTAAAATTCTAGACAAAAACAGCCTTTCAACAATAACATTTTCTATAATAAGTTAAAATTTGCGAGTGAGATGATAACAAATTAAAAACAAAAACTTGAAGGTGTGGATAAAATAAATGGTAACATAAATAAGAAATACAAAAAAAAAAAAAAAAAATATCGTAATCGTTGCTGTTTTTAAGCATGTTGACCAAGCCCATGTTTGCTAACCAATTTTTGCAGTTCTTTTTTTTATAAGAATTTGCTTTCATTTAATTAGATTGGTTTTGTGATAAGATTCAATTTTAACTGTGGAATTTAGTGATAGAGCGTGTTTTTTTTATTATTTACTCGTCGATACTTGTATAAATAAACTTGGACATACGTAATCGAGTGGAATTTTATTAAAACGCAATACTTGTTATGGTTATGATTAAATTTCAATTCATTACTTTTTCAATTGTGTCCTTGAAATTGATAAAACCCACTGAGCGAAGTCAAACAAAACCTGATCATACGATTTATCATTTATATAAAAATAAATGAGCCTTATAAGGTGTTGACTGCTGTTAGAATATCCAGCAAACAGCACCGAATTATTTACTTAATCAAGTGAAAAAATGCATTGTACACTTGTTAAATTACAATAATGGAGATGAAGAAATTTAAATATTAATATTACTTCCGTTTTAAGTGGAGTAAATTAATAAAGGGTGGTTAAATTTTAAGGGCCGATGTTGAATGTGAACCACACCTAAACGTCAAGTTTTTTTCTGAATTTCATTTGACTTTTCTCAATTTCAGACTTACTCAATTTGAAACATGGAAAGATACACAATCGAGCGACACTTTAAAGTCATTCAGGCTTATTATGAGCATGGGTGATCAATTTTCGAAGAAAATCATCTTCAGTGATGAGGCACATTTTCACCTGAGTGGATTCGTCAACAAGCAGAATTGCCGCATTTGGGCGAATGATAATCCAAGAGTGATTGTCAAAAAAGCAACGCAACCACAAAGAGTGACTGTTTGGTGCGGTTTATGGGCTGGCGCCTTCATCGGGCCGTATTTCTTCCAAAATAAGGCTGGTCAGGCAGTTACTGTGAATGGTGTTCGCTATCGTGAGATGATAACGAACTTTCTATGGCCCGAAATGGAAGATATGGATGTGGACGATATGTGGTTTCAACAGGATGGTGCCACTTGCCACACAGCTAACGAAACAATGACTCTTTTGCGCGACAAATTCAATGGCCGTGTCAACCGACGTGGTGCCGATGTCAATTGGCCGCCCAAAATCATGTGATTTGACACCGTTGGACTTCTTTCTTTGGGGTTATTTGAAAGAAAAGGTCTACGTCGATAAGCCAGCAACAATTCAAGAGCTAAAGGATGAGATAATTCGGCACATTAACGGCATAGAACCTCAATTATGCCTCAGCGTCATCGAAAATTTGGACCATCGGATGGAGGTGTGCCGCCGAGGTCGCGGTGGCCATTTGTCCGATATTTTGCTCCATAGATACCATACCAATATTATCATAATAAAAAGAAATGATAATAATTTCCTAAATAATTTGTGTTTTGTTCAAAATCAACATCGGCCCTTAAAATTTAACCACCCTTTATATGTAATTCAATTAAAAGTAAATTACTTTAACACCCTTGTTAGAACAAATTAGTGGAGAGTGTCTATTTGCAGATGCAGAATCATGAACATTAAAGAACCTGGGTGCTCTCATCGCGTAATTTTCAAGACGTACGTCGTAAACGACGTGACGTCGTCAAAGTATGCTAGCTTCGTTTCATGGTGTTCAATTTAGGCTGACTCTTTCGAAATTTTTTTTCACTTCTCTGTGCCGTATCTCACTCCCACTTCATGGTTAAAAGGAGAAGGCTTATGGCCAGTTTTGTTGAAAGGCTATTAAAATTTATCGACATGATAAATTAATCTGGGTTGCACCAAACCTCTTCACACATTTTTTTAGCTAAAATCGAGTTCATTAACCATCCCTGATGCATTTTATCATCTACTTTCAAAACTGAACGAAGAAGTTTCAACTAGTGGAACTGAGAAAGCAATACGAGAAATTTCAAATAAAATAGATAAAGGCCCAACTATAATAGATTAAGCCAACATAAGCTTACGTCAAAAATCCAACGAAAATTTGCTTATGTTTACGAAAGTACTACTCTTAGCCATAATGCAATTTTGCTCGCGTATCTACCTGTCTCTGAACTGTCAAATTAAATTAAGTGGCATACGACTGGAATCGCTCTTGCAAAATTTTAACGAAACTGCATTATGGTTTATGAACATAGATTGTGTGTATTCGCTCGTTGCTTATGCGTGTCAAGTGAGCTAAATTCTATTAGAGTTCGTCTTTAAACATTGGGAGCCGCTGTGTGCGTAGCAACACATACAAACATTCATATGTAGCTGAGCTACATACAACTCGAAAACAGAAAAAGAAATTGTGAAAAATATGTATGTTTGTAACTCAGCATCTTATTATTATGATTTTTGTTGGGTTTCAGTTTTTTAATTTCGTTTTCATTTAGTAATCAATGTATGGGGTTGTTTTCCACTTCACTCAATTGTATTTAAATTCCAACTTACGCATCTTTGTTTTTCACCCTTCGACGGTTTTTTTTTTATTTCTGGGTTCTGTCAAATAAAATTGGTTTTAAAATTTAACTGGAGAAAAATGGAACTTTAGTTTATTGGTTCGTTTATTGGGCTCTTAGAACTAAAAGTTGCCGGTGCAACCTATAAATGTCATTTTAAAATCTAACGAAGCAATGCAAAATTTAAATGAGCTTGGGTGAAACTGGCCATTAATTCTTATTTAGCACAGATTTATACTCTATTTAAAAGATTGCTGAACGTCAAAATGAGTCCGTTGTTTTCACATTAGTTTAAGTCAGAACAAAACAAATCAGAGGAGTTCAATGTGAACACCACCTCAAAGGTCACAACACAATCGCATCGTTCCGTCGTCGTTAATTGTAAGTTTTAGAATAACTTAAAAGAAGAAATAACAGGTCTGTTGCTTAAGACCCCGATTAAAAGATTCGTTTTATCGGTTTTTTGGTTTTTCGGCTTTTTGACAGGTTGGGTGAGGAGTGCAGAAATGTAGAGAGGGGAGGAAGTAACTAAAGCAGGGGCCGAATTACCGCATCAGTGAGTGAGCAATACGTTACTGATTTATTTGCATTTGGGATTCCTTCCTAAGATATCGAGTAAAGTATCGAGTATCGAATTCTATTTTTGGCAGTTCCTCGACAGTGAACGAGTGTTTTCTCGTACGATAGATGCTAGGTAGACGAGTGAGCAGTAAAATGGCAGAAAAATAAAATTATTCTCTTTTCTGCAAATATTCCTACACAATATCAATCCAAATGGTGTTTCAGGGTGAATTAAAATAAATTAAACATCAACCAGAAAATTATTCTTGCTTGATTTTAAGGCACAATAATTCGATTTAACCAACAAATATTTTTGGCCAAATTAAATTCCAAAGGCAAATGTAAACAAAACATGAGCCCAACACCAGCAGCTGTGGCCATCGACCAATGAAAAGTTAGGAATATTAACGTTTAGGAAAATGTACTAGAATTATCCTAGTACAAAAGGAACTCAATTCGATACGTGATACTTCGTATAACATCATACCAATGTGATTACTCTATAGTTCGATAACGTGTAAAAGTTCCTCACTCGTTCACTGAAGACGTAATTCGGCCCCAGGAATGAAAATTGCAAGATATTTTCTGGTTGAACTTTGACGTTTCTGATTTGGCAACTACAATGCTCCTCGATGTTAGCAAAAAATGATTTGGAACGAAAGTGATTGAATTGGAAAATTGTTTTTCATAATTGAATTGTTTTACGTAATATACATACGAGTATATTTGAGAAACAAGTGATTTAAAATGTTTGTATTTATTACAATACAACTGATTATTTTATCACAAAACGACCCCAAATTCTATGATCGTCAAAATAACGAAAGGAAGTACGTACCTACGTATTTTCGCGAACCGTATAGTTATAAACGTACGAGTCTGTCAAAAAGACGAAATGAACGAAAAAACCTACCGTATAATCGGACTCTTTGACCCCTTTCACACAAGGAAACTGAGTTGCAGGCGATTTTTAGTTTGTTGGCTAGAAGGGCGTAAAAGGAAGACAAAAAATCTCCGCTCACACCCTTCTCGCCTACAATCTAGCTACATAGTTTCTGGGAACTCAGTTTCCTTGCGGTCTTTCTCTAAATTTCTGTGGTTTTCTGTGCATTTAAGTCCGAAGTTCTGTCAATTTCACTTTTTGTGTATGGATTTGACTGGAATATAGACTAGGATGCACAGAAAGTCACAGAATTTCAGAGTAAAGGAACAGACCTAATATATGACATCCATATGACATAAAATATGAACGAATTTAAGTGCCATCAAGAAACATCAACACAGGTAGGCGTAAGCTGTGACGTCATTTCATACTAAATACAATCCGAATTCTTTGAAAATTTCAGAATAAAGCCAAGTACGCTGCTTATGCGAAACGAAATTTTTCATTGGTCTCCAACACGACAGCAAAATGCTTACGGAAACAAACACAAATAAAAAAAGTCACAGAAAGTTATGCTGTAATTAAAGAAAAAAAAATAGAAACACGAATGACACTCAAATGTCATTTTTCCGCGCACAATTTATGGTCTCGTCAATTGATTCTGTGCGAAAAAAGGGACTTCTCCAAATAATCTGCTACATAGGTTAATAATTTGCCGTTAATTAGTTTTTATAAGAAGATGAAGAAATTTAAATATTAAAATATTGAAATTACTTCTGTTTTAAGTGGAGTGAATGAATAAAATTCAATTAAAAAGTACAAGTGACCTCAACTCCAGAAATAATTGTGTTTCGCCCAAGGTATAACAGTGGGCTCTTCAGTCAGTCTGTTATACCCTACTAAGGGTCCAGTTATAGCTATCATTCAAAACTATCATTGAAAATATTAATTGTCAATTTTGAGAGATACTGAAAAAAAAATAAATGATTATTTTGATGCCAAAGTAAAGCTTATTGACTTAGTATTTATTTCGATGTAAAAAAAAATTAATTTGGTACAACTTTTCTCATAAAATGACTTTTAATTTTTCAATGATGAACTACCTTACCAATGATCATTGAAAAAATTAAAAGTTACGTTGTGGGGAAGATATGGGTCAAAATGAAATGGAGGAGAAATAATTTGAATTCATAAGCTTTCTGTCTGCATCAAAATTTTCAATGATTATACTTTCGAAGGGTCTCAAAATCAACAATTAACTTTTTCAATGATGGTTTTCAATGATAGCTATAACTGGCACCTAAGACACAAATTTTGGTAGATAGATAGATATAAATTTTGGTAGATGTTTACTGACTTGTATAAAAATCACAGCAAAAAGATACTGTGAATTTTATTATTCTAGGGAAATTTGTTTAAATTCGTGGACCCAGAAAATAAATATCCGTGGTCTGCTGTGATTTTTATAAGAGTCGGTAAACATCGACCAAAATTTGTGTCTTAGTAGGGTATTACAGACTGACTGAAGAGCCCACTGTTATACCTTGGGCGAAACACAATTATTTCTGGAGTTGAGGTCACTTGTACTTTTTAATTGAATTTTATTCATTCACCCCACTTAAAACAGAAGTAATTTCAATATTTTAATATTTAAATTTCTTCATCTTCTTATTAAAAAAAACCTGACCACGGGTATTTATTTTCTTGGTGCACGAATTTAAACAAATTCCCCTAGAATAATAAAATTCACAGTATCTTTTTGCTGTGATTTTTATAAGAGTCGGTAAACATCGACCAAAATTTGTGTCTTAGTAGGGTATAACAGACTGACTGAAGAGCCCACTGTTGTACCTTGGGCGAAAACAAATTGTTTCTGGGGTTGAGGTCACTTGTACTTTTAAGTTAATTAGTTGTGACATTTTTAGTTTTGTCGCGCTATGTTTTCTATGTTTTTTTTTGCTAATTTCCAAATTCGAAGTCAATCAAGGAAAAATTATTAAGCAATAAATTATTCATTATAAGAAGTTTTAACCCTTTTTTGGGGTGCTGCTTTGCTAACTTCACATCAAATTAGGAAATTAGCAAAGAAAAACATAGAAAACATAGCACGACAAAATTGAAAATGTCACAAATAATTCATGACTAATTAACGGCAAATAATTATTATTAACCTATAAATTATTCATTGTAAAGAGTTTTTAGTACTTTTCTGAGGGGGTGCTTTGCTAACTTGATATCAAGTATATCATAGAAAACATTGAACAACAAATTCGAAATCGTCTCAACTAATTAACAACAAATTAACGGCAAACTATCCAATTAACCATTTTCGATTCGTGAATGTTGTTTTGCTAACTTGAAACTCATGAAAAATTTCGTTCCGCTTTTCGTTTTGCAGTACGCATACCATCATAATGAATAATTGTGACTGTGGTCCTGTGTGGTAAGCCCACCCAAAAGCTCACAAAACGTATGATCATCAAAGAAGTTATAATCAATAAGCAGAAACTAACAAAAACGCTCATGGCAACTTCAATAGGTAAATTATAAATTTTCTTTAAAACTCTAGGGCCGAACATAGATTTAATGGTTTTAAAGTTCCACGTACATTCATAAACACATACATAAATGTACTTGTACATATTATGCGTACATACCTAAGTGTTGCCGTTACTTTTCTTCAATGTTTTATTTTATTATTTTTCTTAGATGATTATCATTTCTCTATGAAGGGAAAGAGACATCTAAGTAGGCAATAAAAAAAAACTGACGTGAATTAATCATTTTAAATACAACAACAAAACCAAATCAAATTTTGAAGAATATCAATCGGTGTAAATTTAATAATTGCTGAATACCAAAACCTTTAATACTCACTTTCGATATTGGAACCTGTTTTTTTGAGTTCGTCAAAGAGTATTATTATAGAAACAAAAAGAAAAACAAATAGCAAAACTGCTTTGAAAATCCAATCACGCCACTGCACCTTCTTTTGGCCACCATCTGGCAAACGTTATACGCCAAATGACAGCACCTGTCATATGCAACTAGCAATCAAAAGAACAACTACTATAGATCGTGCGGCATCTATTTTGCTCATAACTCTAGCGCTAGCGCACACATTCCTCAATAAAACTTCCTCCCGTTGGCGTTGTTGATGTGCGTCGCTCGTCGTTGTCGTCGTTGTATACATAGTCAGTCTCGTAATGGAATAATAAACACTTTCTGGGTATCGCCCCTCCACGATCTCTTTTGTACAAATGAGTTCCCGCTTAATTTACTGTGGGTACTGGGTAATGAACTGACTTTTCATATCGTTGTCGTCTTTGTTGTTGCCAATGTCTTCGATTCGGCGCGGGGCGCGGTGGCGGAGCGGCGGAAGCAGCGTTTCCCATGCTACCGTTGCGCACTCAATGTATGCACAGTACATTATAATGTGCCCCCTCCCACTTAACCTGTCGTGATATTTTATTTATAAGTTTTTCAGTGCACTCGGGCACAGCGCAGAAAAACAAGGCCCCCAAACAACAGTCAAGTCGCCTCCTAACAACTTAACAATGCAAGAATATCTGCACTGCACTGTATTGCAGTAAAAAGTGAAAGTTGCACTCGTTAAGAATTGTATCTTGGATCTTATAATAATTGTAACGTTTGCTGTATACATTTAACAGTCTAACGCCCTCTTTTGTTAAGCAAAAAACGCAATTTTCGTCATCGAACCGTACGCATAGTAAATATCGACTCTAGCCCGATGATGATATTTCGACGGAGACCACTCAATCAGCGATCGTCTATAGCGCAGAGGCTTGACATTTTGTTTACATTTTTGATTACTGGGTTCGATGGTTGTAGTTAAATCAGTTGGTTCGTGGAGCGGGATCGATGACCTTGGGAGCGGGATGTAAATGTTTCTACAATTATTATTTTTTTTTTCTCACTGAAATGCCATGCTACAATTGAGACATGCATGAGTGGAGATCAAGTTGGAGAAACAAAAAAAAGAAGCCCAACTAAATGGGGAAACAGAAACTTTACCATCAGAGGAGCCAACAACTGGTTATGTCAGATTCAATGAAAACTTATTAACAAGATGAGTGTATTTACAGCACCACTCACTCAGTCGTTGTATAGGTAAATATCTACATAGGTTATATTGGGTGGAGGATGCAAGCAATCTTTGCTTTCCGATCACAATTGGTGTTGTTGTAAAAGATTTATTTTTCTATTCATATTTTATTTTGTTTGCAATTTTTTTTTTTTTATTTTTTTCACATCGTAAATAAGCTGAAGACACGATTCAGAATTATCCAAATGACATAAGTTCAACCAAGCATAACATGAAACACAGTTTGCTTGATGATAGATGGGTTAAGTCAATAAGAAAGGTGACGTTTTTAAAGTTTTCAGTTATGATGATGGTTTTTATTTCCATTGTTTACAATGTAGGTAAACGACCAGAGCTGACTTGAGCTTTTAAAATAGAAACAACAATAATGTGTGTGACATTTGAGGAGCCTTGAAATAAGATCTTTCTTTTTCTTAGGGATGCAGATTCCAATCAAGTGTCATATTTTATATAAAAAAAAAAATAAGTTAAAAGTTTAGACAGTTAAAAAAGATCTGACAATTTTCTGGTAAATCTTAATCTAGTTTAGATCTTTGAGGTTTCAGCAGTTGTTCAGAACTATTATGAACAGAAAGACTTTCAGTGTTGTTGTCAAATATTAAAGCCTGGTATATAATATACTTCCTCGTAAAGGAACAATCCTCTGTGTAAAAAGGGATCTTTTGACATTTCACACTGATACACACTTTTTAATGTTTTATGAACTTTTGACACTTGAAACCACAATGCGCCAAATGCCTAGCATAAAACTGTCAAAGCTTCAGCAAAACATATACCCGTACATTTTGGTCGGGAATTTGATCACCGCTCGTGAACGAAAACTCTGAACTGACTCATTAAATTGAAATGAAAATTGACTACAAGGGAATTCATGCAACGAGATAATTTTCCCCTTTGCAGAAAGATATAACTATACGGAAGATGTTCATATGAACACCCCCTTGAAGGCCTTCCACACTAGCCCACTGTATTAATACATGTCAAAAAAGTGGGAAACAAATCATGTTGAATAGTGTGGAAACAAGATATGACAGCCCAGCCTACACAACCCGACATTCTATCCCACACGATTTGACATGTGTTAATACATGAAGAGTTTTAGGAATCGTTCTAATTCTATCCCACATTCTATCACACTTTTTTAGCTTAAGGTAATGTATTAAAACAAGCAAGTCTTAAGCAAAATATGAAAAGACATTTCTTTCCCACAAATTTGGCAGTCGCGTGGAATTCTTTCCCACTTTCAATTTGAAATGTATTAACACACAGTGGGGTAGTGTGGAAGGGCTACTTTCGTTGACGTAGGAAATATTCATATTAGGCGTCACAAATAACATATCCCAGTGTATCAGGGCCCAGATCGCGTAAGACTAAAACGATTGTTCGATTGAAAGATCGTCGTTTTGACTATTGATCTCTCTATATTTTCCTGTATGTGTATATACAGACAAGACGACGATCGTTCAATTGAACAATCGTTTTAATCTTCCGCGATCTGGGCCCAGGTTTATTTCTGTGTATGCCGTATCAAATTCGTGAGATGAAATAATCTGTTCTGCAGAATATTTTCTCTTTCAAATTTTGACAGTTCATTTCGGCGGAGATAAAATTATCTAAATTAAATTTAAATGGCCGATGTTGAATGTGAACCACACCTAAAAGTCAAGTTTTTTTCTGCATTTCATTTGACATTTCTCAATTTCAAACTAACTCAAGTTGAACCATGGAAAGATACACAATCGAGCAACGCGTTAAAGTTATTCAGGCTTATTATGAAAATGGGCGTTCAAATCAAAATGCATATCGTGCACTTCGTGATTTGTTCGGTCAATTCAATCGTCCAAATGTGCATACAATAGGAAGAATCGTGCAATAATTTGAGCAAACCGGGTCTATAGGAGATGTAAAAACACCACACTCGTACTGCAGAAAATATTGCTGCTATTCGCGATAGTGTGGCTGAAGAGCCGAGCCGTCCACCTTAAATCGTCGTCATGCCCAACAATTGCACCTCTCACGCTCGTCGTTGATGAACATTATGCATCAAGACTTGCATTTACCCGCTTACAAGGTGCAATTGACTCAAGAACTAAAGCCTCTTGACAATTTCAAGCGTCGGCAATGGTCAGAATGGTTGCAAGAAATGGGAACAGTGGATTTGCCCGATATTTTGTTCCATACATAATTGAACCATACCAATATTATCATAATAAAAAGAAATGACAATAATTTCCTAAATAATTTGTGTTTTATTCAAAATCAACATCGGCCCTTAAAATTTAACCACCCTTTAGTTTCCTAGGTTTACCTGGTGTTTAAAGCCGCAGCAGCAACGTTGCATGAATACCCTTTATAATTTTTGACTTTAAAGAATTTTAAAGTTTATATGAGAACCATTGCAGTCCATTTCATCCGATCGTACCCTAATCTCTAGGAGGTAGGTATTTATGTACACACATATATACAGAGTTCTTCAATATTTTGTTTTTTTTTCAGAAACACAACATTTTTTTGGGCTTATCATTAAAAAACAATCGCAATGGAATAAAACTTTTAATTAATAAAACGATTCACTGATAATAATAATTTATCAAATTTTGTTCATATAATATTGATAACAATATTGCCAATCTTAGAAGAACTAAGATAAAATTATCAGACAGTTTGCAATCAAATGGAATGCATTTAGATATTGAACTCAAGTTCGAATTTTTTTTTTTTTTAATTATGAACTTTTAACGTCCTTGCATTCCTTTAGAATTTAACAATGTTTTTAAGCTCACTTTTGTTGCATTTACACGATTGACATATTGGCAGTATTTCTGTTGGTATATTGACAAAATTATGAACAAATTAATCATGTAAATGTGGAATAAGTGATGCCAAGTATTCAAAACATTTTGTCATTATTTCCAACAGTTATAAATGTTACAACTATAAATTATCTTAGTCTGTTCTATACAAGTGATCATTTAGGCTTAGCAAGCACATGCAACTTTCAGTCACGTGACAGTTTGGTTGTTAAAACAAATTCCGTGTTCTTAAACGAGAAACTATTGAGTTGTCGATTGGAACGAAAAAAAAATTGTTTGTGGTTTGATTGTTTAGTCACTTTGATACAGGGAAACTGAGTTGCAAGAAACATTTAGTGTGTAGGCGAGAAGGGCGTAAGGGCAGATTTGTTTCCCTCCGCTTACACCCTTCTCGACAACAAACTAAAATTTTCTGGCAACTCAGTTTCCCTGTTTGAAAAGGGATAAATGCACCAGATGAGTTTCTCAGATTGTGTTATAGATATTCGTTGCTGCGAAGAAGCTTGAGTGAGGAAGCACCGTTATGCGATACTAAATATTAATTTTAAATCGCCATGGATACTTTCCAAAAATTATTACTTCGATTACAATGATCAAATCTTCAAGAGTAAGGTTTGGAAATATAGATAAAATGTCAGTGGCCTAATTAAGAAATACGCAGCGAATCTCTGTAGGTGGCGAATTTGTCGCTTCTTTTGTTATGTAAATTGAAAGCGAATCCGAAATTACATTTCGCATTTGGTGGTTTAGATATTCAAGTTTTTTTTTTTTTTGGATTGTTGTTTTGATGAGCGATAATATTTTGTTGACAATTTGTAACAAAATATTCTTGCACTATAACAACAATTCAAATTTTGCAACAGTTTTGCACTTTTGCTATACCCTAACCCTGTTGCAACAGAAAATAACAATGGTGCTTTAAAATTGCCTGGTATCGTTGACAGTTTGACAGCTGTCATTCTCTGTTAGAAAAAACATTGCAAATTTATACCTTTAAATTGCACCGGGTCGTGAAAACCTCTAAAGTTTTATTTCAAAGCCAAAGACAACAAAACAAGTTTAATTCACACGATGCATTATTACAATAAAAAAATATCCTGGAAACCAACTGCCAAGTGCACAAAAGTTGTCACCCAATGTTCTTTGGGAATGATGTAATTTTGTTTATGAATGAAAAGCTTAGGTTCAGCTTTAGAAAAATATTATTTCATGACTTAATTTTGTTTAGACGCCAGAATTAGGGGCCATTCGGGAATGAATTATTGAATTTTGCATCCCTCTTGCCAGAACTTCCGGCGATAGGTCTTCGCATTTTACGGAAATTCTGTTTGAGTGCCTTAAGAGTGTGAGGCTTTTTGACATAAACTCGTTATTTCCAAAAAAAAAATTGACAAAAAAGTCGGATACGGTTAATCAGACGGTAAACCTGTGCAACTCACCAAAACGAGAGACTAGGCAACCCAAAAATGCAGCCCTCACAATTTCGGTACTGGCACATGGTATAAAGAATACGAGGTATGCTTGACAGTTCTGATCAACTCAGTCATGACGTCATCGTGAGTGAATGTTCTCAATCATGGTATTCTTTGGTTCTCAATTTTCAGATGAAAAAAAAGAGGAAAGAAAGCACACATATTAATTTTCGCAAACGAAATCTACCAATCAAAACTGACTTGTACTCGCAATGACATCACATGAATACAAGATGGCGAACTATCATCTCATATCCAGCATACCTTGTATTCTTTATACCATTGTTGTGGCATATATTTCATTTTGAATATGTTAATTTCACCAATGTCAAAGTATAACTGACATTTTGCCGCCATTCGCAAAAATTATAGCATCTTCCGATAGGCTGATGACTTTTTCAACAGCTTTTATACTTTCCGACTCCATCCGGATTGGATAAAAGTGAGGTGAATAGAAAAGGAGATATCGAATTAAAAACAAATTTTTTACTAAAAGGGCTGTGCGAAACATCAAAAGATGGTACAAAAAATTAACTGTTATTTTGCCCAACCCTCCCCTATAAATCAAAAATCAAAAGTTCACCAATAAAATCGATTTTCAATTAATGTCTTTGGCCTTCAACACCACAAGGAAATGCTTACGGAAACCACAGCGAAAAAATACCCGTTGGAAGTGTCACCAATTGCCATGCTGTGATGAAAGAATCAACAAATACAAACACGATTAACACTTAAACGTCATTTTCCGCTCGCAATAATTAATGATTTTGCTCATTGAACAGCGTACTCCAAAACGAATTTTTTCGTTTATGTTTTCTTTGTGTCATTTTTGTAATTAGTTGATTTGGTCACCTAATTGTACGGTTCGTTTTTTCCGTTCGATTCGTCTTTTTGTCAGGCACGGACGTTCATGATTACACAGTTAGAAAAAATACATACGTACTTCCTTTCGTTATTTTGACGTTCATGGAATTTGGGGTTGTTTTTGTTAGTAATAAATAAAAATGTTTTTTAATCACTTCTTTCTCAAATATACTAGTATATTATGTAAAACAATTTAATTACGAAAAATAATTTTCCAATTCAATCACTTTGTTCCAAATCGTTTTTTACTAACATCGAGGAGCATTGTGGTTGCAAAATCAGAAACGTCAAAGTTCAACCAGAAAAAGTCTTGAAATTTTCTTTTCTGCTTTCGTTACTTCATTCCTTCTACATTTCTACACCCATCACCCAATCTGTCAAAAAGACGGAAGATAAAAATAGGTTTGTTCAATTCATAAATATGAAAACTTCTGAAAATTAGTGAACTAAATCTATGTATGTCATTGAACGCAAAATTATCTGAAATGTCACTTGTGTAAGGAGAGCCTAGATTTTATATAGAAAAGATGTCAGCTGTTTTTTCAGTCTAGAATTTTTTGCTGAAAATTCAGATAAAACGTAACTAAACTTCAAAAAACGTAATTAAAAGTCTTCTTACTTTTTATGACAGCTGGCCAATCAGAAGCTTGATCTGAAAATTAAGTTCTTAAAAATGAGCGCATGGAATATCAGTCTATACATTGGAGTGAAAAAATGTTAGCAAAGTTGTACAAAAGCGGATTTGAGTAAAAAATCAGTTCGGTTCTTGCCATTCATTATAAATTCAAAAGCTGATAAAAAAATTGCTTTTATAATCTTTCCCTCCCATTTTCATCGGTATCCTTCCCTTTTTTTCTAACGCTCACTCTGTGTCAAATTATTTTAAGGATAGTCTTTTAGGGTGCGCTTATTATAAAAAAAAAACGTTTCCTCACTTTACCAATTTCCCCCCCATTTTTTTAAATCAATTGTTTTGCAGACACTCATAACAATAATGTTAAATAGAAATAGCAAATAATTATCTAACAAGAGTGAGAAATATTGGCATAGACTTCGTAAAGCCTTTAAAAAAAAAAGGTTTCACTAAAAGGTGGTGTTAGACTTATTGTACCCGTACCTAAAATAATTATTGCTGTTTTGTTTGTACGTCTGCATTGATTATGCAGGTGGTGGCGCCTTCGTCTTTAAATTTATAGCTTTGTCTTTTTTTTTTTGTATAATTGTCTGTTAAACAACTTAAAATATTTGCGTAAAAGAGTGATATGATGATGACTTTTCGACGATGGACGACAACAACATGTTGAAGGTGGTATTTGTTTTTATGTTATGTGCAGGGTTTCGCACCGAATCTGGGATAAAAACGTAAATATTTTTTTTGTTTTAAGTTAAGTAACATAAAAGTCAGTTAAGTAATTTATAGTTAAGTCAGGCGGTGCGCGGTGGTGTTCGCATGCCTTACTTTTGTTTTTAATGGCGATATAGAGAGTGCAAGTGTTGGGATGAATAATGAGGGCACATAACGTAACTAAATATTTAGTATAATGGCACCAACAAGGAATACCAAACAAAATTATCAGATGAATATAATCATGTATTACGTATTTGCGGACATGTTAAAAATTTTAAGGTATAGGTAATCTTCAATATCATCTGAATTTAAATAAGGATGGAATTGGGTAAGTCTAGGTAGTTTCTTCTTTTTTTGTGTTTGCTTATTATTTCATTATCACATAATAGTGTATTGTACTTATATTTATTGAAAACAAAAGTGTATCTATCCATAAGTATATAATAAGATATTTTATTTATGCTTTTATATGGGAAATGTATGATTTGTGAAAACGACTTGAGTCGTCGCATAACCGCAATTTTCATAGACAATTAAATATAAATTCCATTATAAACACTTAAAAACCCTTTCTGTTTGCTGTTGTCATGTATTATGAGCCACCTGTCTTATCCAGAGTACAATGGAAGATAAATGGGTCACAACGCTTTATTTTACAAAGAACAAAGATTCATTCATTACTGCAACTGCAACCACTTGTCACTTGATTGAGGCCACTCTTTTTGTAATCTTTTTTTTCGGGATAGGAATTTTTGTTTCCCTCCTAGAAAAGTTTACTACCAGTGAGTAAGTATAGGTACCATAATGTATTTTCCAAAAACAGAAACCTTCAATATAAAAGGGATATCTACTCACTTGAATGAAATCGTCTGACAAAATGTCAAGCCCTTGCTGATTTTCAGTAGTAGCAATTTAGACGAGAAACACTTCCAATTACTCGAGAGGCCCTCGCTAGTAAAAACTTGTTACATATGTTTCGGTATTACATCGCCATCCGATCTGATCTTAACTCACCGAACAGTGGAACCAATCCTTAGATCGTTTTGGAAAAAATCAAAAAAAAAAAAAAAAATACGCGCATTTGGTATCGATGAACATCTTCTTCGCTGGATTAAAATTTAGAAATTATCTTTCAGACCGCTTAATACAAGTGTTATTCTTATTAGATAAATAAACGCTGGTGTGCCCTGGTGGGATCCGTTTTTTCTCCGACCCTCTGCTTCAAATTCATTAATGATCTCCTGTCTGAAACTTATAATCCATTAAAATGTTTTGCTGATTAAAGTGCCCTTAGCTTTTCATATTCGTTCTAAGATTCGTTGATGTAGAACGTCAACGTCCAGCATAGCATAAGCTCATTAAATTCTTATCTCGACAGTATTGTTACATTGAGGAAACCGAAAAGCTTTCCATACTCGGTATGTGTATTACAGTTCACAGATCACCTTCTGTGGAACGATCACGTCGCGAAAAATGTTGCTAAGTGTACAGAATTTTTAAATATAGAATTTTACTCATACAGAATTTTGATCACACAGAATTTTAAAATACAGGATTTTAAAATACAGAATTTTCTTACAGAACTTTGAAATACAAAATTTTGAAAACAGAATTTTGACCATACAGAATTTCGAAACCAACTCTTTTTTCGTATATAACTCCGGAACGGTAAGTGCTATCGAAAAGTATATTAATATTTCATAAAAAACTTGAAGATCTAGCTATCCGCAAGAACCAAATTAATAAACATTTTTTTCCAACAAGTTTGACAAAAAATCTAAATTTCTGCCTTTTTTAGCCTTTTACTCCTAAAGGACGAAGTTTTCGTTTAATTTATAGACCATAATATGCACTACAAAAAAATTGACAATTTTGTCCATATAAGTCAAAAGTCACAGTATATTGCTACTTCATAAGCGTCAAAAATTCAAATTCGAAAATTCAGGTTTTTGACAAAATAATCGAAAATTATATTAGCAAAATTTAAACGTTATGTAAGCTCACATTTACAATTTATTTTAAGCAGCCATAATTTGTATGGTATCATTATTTCAAAAAATCACAGAAAAGTTGAAAATACCGGTTCTTACGTCTTTACTCTTAAATGACGAATTTGAAGGAAATTATTTTGAATTTATTTTATAGATTTTAATATTCTCTAGAAAAAATATTAAGGGTAGGTATTCATGCAACGTCGTAAGTTTACAAATTGTGTAAAGTGATAAGTTTACACAAAAGTTTGCATGGACGAACTTTTTATTCATTTGTTTAAATGCTGTGTAATTGAATCGGATGTTCGTTAAACGTCAATATTAAACGTCAAAAAATAGACATGTTCATATTTCGAATTTATTTTTAAATAAAGAACCTCTCCCGAACCAACGTGAAATCGGAGCTAAATGTCTGGGAACGATACAAAATGTAAGATACGACAATAGTCGTTTTTATAGCGTAAGCGCGCTTTAAAGTGGAACTGTAATAGTCGCAAGCTCACGGCAGTGTTTGGACGGAAATGAGCGAATGCAAACTCATATTTTTTTGTTAACTTTTGATTTCAGAAATGAAGAGCACCCCCAAGTGCAGCTCAAGGAAGTGTAACTGAAATTTTTTGAGGAAAGAACAAAAAAAGAGAAAAGTGCACTATGGCTCAATTCTAATTTTGATTGCTCAGAAACAGAAAGCTACTTTTCATTGGTTTATGACATCTGCTTCCAACAGCTTCGACTATTACGGGCCGCCTCTACAGGCCATGAACGATGGCAGGATTATTAATATGTCTAGAAAAAATACAATGGAGTCCAAAAAAATCCATGTCCATGCAGCGACATGTCGAAAAATAGCTAGGCCATAATTTGACGTTTCAAGTGCGCGTGAGCTTTTTTCTGGTTTTTCTTTAATGTGTAAGTGAATTTTGTTGTAAAAGATAGAAGTAGTTGTGAAAGGCTAATGAACGATATGACATGATTTGCACAGTGAGTAAAAATGCACTGTTTGTTGATTGGATTGTGGTTGTGATGTTGGACATCTGCATGACCTGTGAAGTCGGCCCGTTAAGGATCTCAGCAATGCAAGTCATTCGTTGACGACGAAGAAAACAACAATAACTACACGTTGTTGATGTTGTTATATGTCGTTCTACCTTAATAATTTACGAAAAGTAGCTTTCCTAATTGAGTATATGTGGACGTCCAATTTATTTTGTTTCACAACATTTATCGCCATAGAATCGAGATAATGTTATGGTGTCCAAATATCAGTTATATGGTATGAAACACCGTGTATACGTTGAGATTATCCAGGGAACGATTCTGCCTTAAGCAGCAACTAAATTATGCCGATCAACATTGCTGATTTACATTGTCGATCAGCATGCTAGTGTGTACGTGTTAAAGTGTATACTGTCACGTGTCCATGGAAACACTCATTTACGTACTCAATTTTACACGTCCATTTCAATTTAAATAACAATAAATATATGATCACAAACGAAAACAAAACAGTATCTAATTACCCAAATCAAATAACCAAAAAAGTATCTACATTGGCCGCAGACACTGCTTTACGCAGAGGAGGAAATGCAAATCAGATGGGTCTTTCAACAAGACATTGACCAGAAGCACACCAGCAAAAAAGCTAAAGAGTGGTTTGGGGTCACTAATATTTCTGGCATGCCCAATGAACTGACCTCAAGGCAAGAAAGAACCTTTGGGCAGATGCTTTGGTGGATTCCATGAAACGACAATGGAAGCTGAAAAAACAAATAAGGAGTCTACAAGTGAATACTAACTAAATTTCTTATAATTTCAATTAGAATAATTGTTACTTTTCCTAATTTTTGTGAATACTGCTATTTTTGACTGTCTATTTTCCACACCTTGAAGACATTATTTTTTTTAAATTTATTTGATAAAACCAAACATTTTCTCGTCATTACAAGGACTAAAACTTATATGGCTCAATAATTATACCTTTAGTCCAGTCAAATTCGACAATAAATTCGCAAAGTGCGATGTATTTAGTTCTGCATTTTTGATATGTTGTTGGGGCATGGTAGAGTAGTCTATAGCTAAGTTTGCAGCTTCGAAAAACCTGTGCTCGCTGCAGGAAAAATGCAACAGTGAAAAAACGCTAAAATCACCCCATTTTTTTCGACATTTTCCTTTATAACTTTGGAAATACGCAACTTAGAAAAAAATGCATTCACTATATTCTTGTTTGTTATAAAATCTTCTATTTTCGGTGTCTTTTTCTTACTGCTATTTTTTTGACCGCAGCTATACGTACTAACTAGACAACTCCCAAATTATTATAAACCTTAACTTTCTTTTATTTTAGAACAAGTAAAATGACAATATAAAATATCAAAAATGATACAAAATTTCAATTTGTATCTTGTTTTTATACACACATTCCACTGTTTTGAATACACTTAAGTTTTTTTTTTAATTTTAAATAACAATAACATTATGAACATTATTGTCACCCACTGCCGCCGTCGCCGCCAACGCGCCCGTAAAGTTTAAAAAACAAAAGAAAACAAAATAAATATAAATAGTTATTTATTATACTTACATTCTGCCAATCCTCAGGTTCTTCTTTTAAAACCTCTTTGACTTTTTTTATTTCCTCCACCTTTTTTATCTGCTGGTGTGCATTTTTATATAAAGTGCACGGTTTTATTTGTACAAATTGCATCGGATTGCATGAAGGTTTGGGTGGCGTTGGCCGTGTAACACGAGCCCGCGCAACGTATGGTGTGGGATCATGTGACATAGTGGACTGAAATAACAAAAAAGGAAATAATTTTATATAAGATATATTTGTAAATAACAAGAAACAATTAGAAAGATAAGTTATTATTATTTTGCAAAATGTATGGCACACGTTATAACCATCAGCTACGATAATAGTCAGAGCTGTCAGTTTTTGAAATTCACCAGTTTCTCTCAAATATTTATAGAGAGATAAACACGTCTACATGTTGTCAGAAGGATTTCGTCTGTTTGTTCGTTCTTTTTCGTGGACTAATGTGGAGGTACGTTATTAAATATCAACTATTAACAATTTTACTAAAGTCGCATACCTACTAGACAAAAAGTCAGAATTACTTGCAATCAGTGCTGTCAAAAGTAACACAAATCTATGACCTTGAAGAAGTGAAGATAGCAATATCCAAGCAAAAGTCTAAAAAAGCTGCTGGAGCCGACAGCCTTGCTGGCGAGGTATTCAAAGCAGCAGGCTTTAATTTGGTTAGGAGTATGCACCAGATCATCTGTAAAATATGCTCGGAGAGAGGCATGCCCGATTGATGGAACCTCATCAGCATTGTTTTCCCCGTTATCAAGAAAGGAGATTCTCTAAACTGCGCCGACTACAAATGAAATCAGCCTCCTTATCATTGCCTACAAATCTTCTGTGCCATACTATGTGAACGCCTGAAGCCGTTCGTCGACAACCTGATAGTATCATATCAGTGTGGTTTCAGGGCAGGAAAGTCCACCAGAAAAAACCCAGGAACTTTAAATCGACACTTACCGCTTTTTCATCGATATCAAGGCCGCACATGACAGCATCTATAGAGACGATTCTCAGAGAGACCTCACCATCACCTTTGATGTCAAAAAAGGATTTATAAAAGACAACACGCGCTGTCATGCTACTTCTTTAACATCATACTTGAAGGAATAGTGCAAAACTCTCACGTCAATACAAGAGGCACAATCTTTCAAAAGTCCGTCCAATTACATGCGTTCGCCGCCGATGATATTGACATAATTGGAAGAGCAAAGCGTGGTGTTACTAATGCATTTGCAAGTATTGAAAACGAACCAGCGAAGATTGGTTTAGACAAAACCCAGAAAGCACACACAACACCGAGTGACGTCTTCGTCTTGGACAGATATTACTTTGAGGTAGTTAAGGACTGTATCAACCTGGACTCCGCTATCAACTCAGACAACAATACTAGCGCTGACATCAATCTTGACAATCGCTGCTTCTTTGGGCTAGGAAGGCAATTAAGAAGCAAATCCCTCTCTCAAGTAACTAAAGTGTCCATGTACAAGAACTTAGCCTGGTCCTGATGTATCGTGTAGAGGCAAGGGCCCATGCCTCTATGCAGACCGCGAAACCGGCGGCACAGGCAAGTGGAAGAGGACATCAACCAACTTGGCGTGCGAAACTGGAGACAGCTAGCTAGTGACAGAGCTGGCTGCAGAAGACTTGTTGGTTCAGCCCCTAGTTCACGCCGAACTGTAGTGACACCTTAAGTAAGTACATGGCAAATTAACGAGTCGTATTAAATATCAACTCGATATTTCAATCAAACTCCGTTTACATGTCAGTATTCGACGATCGAATCGAATCGGATTGATATTTCGATCTAGACATACGACCTCTCTGGATCGAATTCAAATAGAATCGAAGTAGACTTGAAGTGACGCTTTAAATTTACTGTGTGCGTGCTTCGAAAGAGGTTCTCCATTTAAAAATAAATTCAAAATCTACACATGCCTATTCGATCACACACCTAATCTGTCAAATAAACGAACAGCTGATTTAATTACTCAGCATTTTACCAAATGAATAAAATGGTCACTTATTCAAACTTTTTTTGTAAACTTATCATTTAACACATTTGTAAACTTACGTCGTGCATAAATACCTTTATTATTATATTCAGTTGACATTGATGTAAAAACAAGAACAGTACGATCGACAGCACAGATTATTTTTTTTTTTTGTTCTTCTCATCTGATCATGCTGTTCGGATAAATATGTAGATATACAAAAAGTATCCACCACATCCCACTTCAAAGTAAGATTCCAATTCCAATTGCAATAAAATATGCATATAAGAGTTTTTAAGAAACAGAAGTAGGTATATGCGATAAATATTGTCCACTGAATTAAGTGGTTTCACTTTAATTCAAGATAAACCAATTGTATTAAATCAACGAGTGCAAATTATAACAGTGTGGGTGGGTGATCTTTGGTTAAATTACAACAACATAGGTATACTATTCATACTTTGGTCGACTATGAACTTTGGGATCGTCACGTCCAATTTGTGGTTTTGTGCGGGAACTTCAATAAATTATTGTATGTATATTTATATGTATTTCAAATTCTTGATGAGAAAATGACTCACCACATTTATAGAGGGGCAATAATTAATTTGTAGAAGATGCCAATAAATTTTGTATATGAGTCTTGAAATTCAAGACAATTAAAAAACGAATATATTTTCTGTGATCTAGAAGTCAGCGCCAGCGGTGGAATCCCTAAGTAAAATACAAAAATATATAAGGGCCAGTTTTTCAGTATGAGATTAAAGTTAAACTCGAGTTAACTCACCAAATTTGTTGAGTTAACTCCGGATTAACTTAACAAATGTTTTTGATATTTTATCTTTCCTGTTTTTTAAGTCTTTTTGCATTCATCCTTGAAAATTGTTCTTGACATAACTGGAGACACACTATTTCCAGAGTTAACTATCTCTGGTTTAACTCACAACTGAAAAATTGGGCCTAACCATTTTTTAAAAATGTATTTACTTTGGTTTATAACTTCCTTTATAACTTATTTTTAAATACAAAAAGAACGGCAAACATGAATTTAGTTGTGAGGTGTATAAAACGAATGGGGATAAATTGTACCTTTAGATGTATTCTATACAGTGTGATTCATCTAAGGTGAGACAAAAATCAAGAGCATGCACGTTGGGTCGGGACCATATAAAATTGCATGTAAAGGAGGTCTATTCCCCTCGTTTAGGCGAGAGGGACAGTTTTCTAAAAAAAAATTGGCTTAAAACAGAAAAAGACTTTTTAAAAACACTTACAATGCTCTTTTATAGGTTTTTGTAATGCCAGAAATCTTTTCTTTCATTTCGTTTCTTTCAACAGTTTTTGAAAAACTATGTATAATGTGTACCCCGATTAAAAAAACAAATAAACCAACTAAAACTAAGAAGAATTCAGCTAAATTACCATTTCAGCAACCGGTTGAGTGCAAAGTCAAAGAAAATGTCTACGGCGCAAAAACAAGATTATGCATTTCCCAATGCTTTGAATAACCTGAATTCGAACCGGATCTCAGATTTGTTGGATTTGGTCAGTTTTTGGAGATATTCAAGTCTAAAAGTGTCAAGAATCCTCACAAAAATAATTATGGCATCTGAAACTACTTATCTTCTATTCAAAAACTCAATTAGAGTCTCTTCGAAATTTCTATTCCCCTTCGAGAAATCATAAGTTAAAATGTATGAATTTTTTATTATAGTGGCTTATTCGAGTTAACTATGAGGAAGAGGAGACTTAAATGAACTAATGAAAAAATGAACTAGGAAAAAGTTAGTATTCGAAAGATACAAATTCCAAATTTCTGTCTGGTTTGGCCCTGATAAGTTTTCAGGAGGGACAATCTAGACGAGGAAAACTTGTCAGATACTTAACAAATCCTTGGCGGATTTCAGTACCAAACATTTTAGACAAGGTAAACTTTTCAAAGACTCGTGAGGCCCTCCCTAGTAAAAACTTGTTGGAAATGTCTCGGTCCCCATCAGGAATATCTCTTGTAGACCAAAAATAAAAATTTTATAAGCACCATGCACTTTCAGTATCATATCATACGACACTTTTTTCTCTCTTTCCCTTGTCTTCTTTTTCATTTCAAAATTTTACTATGGGTGTAAGACATCTGTAAAAACCTGTTCTTAGTTGTTCTACCTAAAATGCAAGTATGTACATTACATGAAATCATGTTCTATTTTGTATGTCTTTTTTATGCAATATGGTATGACACATAAGAGTATGAAACGGGAGCGGGTCGAAATTCTGGTTTCAAACTTTTGCTTTTCAAAATTCTGCCTATCCTTACAAAAATTCTGCTTTCCAAAATACTGATAAGTAATATCAATATGTAGAGAAATAGAATTCAGCTTATTTTGATTTTTTGTATGAAACAAAAACAACGGAGAACTATGTATAGGTATATATTACTGTGCTGTTTTTTTTTGGAAAAGCATCTTTACTTGAACTGTCATAAACAGCCGAAACTCCCATCGGTATACCAAATTCTCTATCTCAAATTCTGTTTTACAAAATTAACTTTTTTAAAATTTTTGAAACTTTTATTTATTATTCGCAGAATGTTGTAAAACAGAATTTTCAGATTTTTGTAAAGCAGAATTTTGAAAGCAGAATTTTAAAAGCAGAATTTTGAAAGTAGAATTTTGAAAAGCAGAATTTTGAGACATGAATTTTGAACCTGGCAGAATATCCACCTCATCCCTATGAAACTTATTCACTTTCGACATTAAATGTTTGTTTAGCGAGATAGCCCAGCGGGCTATGGGCATTGAAATGAGAAGCAGAAGGTAGCGGCTTCAAGTCCCACATAATCCAACTTTTATTTTTTTTTTTGCCTGACGGCCCTTGTTCTAGCCTTTGCATTGCAAACCCTTTCTAGAACCTTCTTAGAATCTATGTAAAACTCTCTACCTTTGTGAAAACTAGATTGATTTTCTGCACGGGAAGTAACGAAGGCACGAATGAAATTTTATTTTGGTAAAACTTTGAAGTCTCTGAAGGATGTAAACACAAATAAAAAATACTACGTAGTGTACGAGTATATTTGAGAATGAAGTGACTAAAAAACATTTTTAATTATTTTTACTGGTTATTTTTCCACAAAACAACCACAAACTCCATGTACTGCAAAATAACGAAGTATGTATGTACAAGCCGTGTAATCACAAACGTACGTGCCTGTCCAAAAGACGAAACGAACGAAACGGGCTCATTTTAAGGGCCTTAGCGTCAAATGTATTCAAAGCTCCAATATTCGGCATTGCATTATAAATTGGTGATCAATATTTTTTTATAAGCGAAATACCAATTATGTTCTTACAACTATTTAACCCAATACGAAGTGGTCATATTGTTTATCTCACTGACAGAAATTTTTGACTAAGAGACAATTTTTCAATAGTCAGAAATCAACCACAAATAGTACTTATTTTTCAAATAAAGCAAGCATTTGTTCCTGTTGCTATAGTATTTATATATGTAGCTATCAGAAATAGCTTAGTTAATGATTGATTACAAAATGGATTAAAACTGAATAATTCATTTTAACAAAAAACAAAGCACCAGTTAGTCTTAAAATCTTTTTTTTTTTTTAATTTAGTAAATATGTAGTTATTTATTTAATTTTGAATCTTGTTTGACTATTTCTTTTAATACTAGTTTAATCTTCTTTGAATAAATACCTCTCCTAATAGTAATCTACCGTTAGCTATAAATCCAAACCACCTACTGATGCTGGTTCACCGTCATTAAATGATCAGCAAATACCGATAGTGAGTTAAATGTCAGTTCTTTTAAATGACATTATAGACTTTTGATAACTAAAGTGGTCATATATGAACCTAATGTGTTTTTCGCTATTATTTTCCCATATGCATTTCCAGTTTTCAAACACCCAAACGATGAGACGAACATTTTTATTTAATTTATTCGTTTGATAAAAATCTATATTTGTTGGTTCCATGTTTTTCATTTTTGAATATTTTTATTTCATAAAATTACGAAATTTGATACCAAATGGATTTGTACTCTTATAATGTTTTGCAATAATTGAAAACTGAATAAAAATAATAATTCACAAGCTCGAGATCGGTTGTATTTTGTATAGACAGGTGTAATTCATTTATTAACATTCTTGGACCGGTTGTAAAAATGCAAAAAAAAAAAAAAATAAACAATGCAATGATGATAAAAAACAAATTGCAATGTAGATTACAAAATATTTGCTTACAAAAAAAAATTGCATTCACATAAATTTTAAAAACAATTTGCATTCAAATAAATTTTAACGCGAAATTAAAAAAAAAATCATGCATTAAAAACGAATACAAAAAAAAACTGAAAATGTCTGGTATTAAAAAAATGCAAATTAAAACTCGATAATTTTTGCTTCATAACTATTAACTTACTATTGTTCAAATTTAGAGATAGCTCGAACATTTAAGTGAGTTCTAAATAATGAACGTCACTTTATATTTTAAAGTAACGAAACGCATACCTCGTGATTTAGTGCAAACGCCAAGTTTGTAGTGTCATTTTGACAGATCATATAGCAACATAGAAAATCAATTTTCCTTATCTTCTATGTATGTTAGGTCGTGAATTGTTTTCAAAGTTAGAAAGCCAAAATATATAATTAAAATAAATTTCTTATTTTTCCTTCTTATTTGATTATGGAAAAAAATAAAGCAAGATCGGTTCAAGATCGGCAAGATTACAAGCCATGTAATAAAAGAAAAAGCAAATACAAACACGAATGCCACTCAAATGTCATTTTTTCGCGTCTGGTCTGGTCAGTTAATTATCTGCGAAAAAAAGATGTATACTTCTCCAAATAATCTGCCACAATTATCGATTTCGCTCATTGAACAGCGTACTGCGAAACGAAAAGCAGAACGAAATTTTTCGTTTATGATTTCGTTGTGTCATTTTTGTATGGGATTTTTCGTTTCGCATCAGCAGCTTACTAGGCTTAACATCGAGGAGCATTGTGGTTGCCAAATCTGAAACGTCAAAGTTCAACTAGAAATCCTTTTGAAAATTTCATTCTTGCTTTCGTTCCTTCCTTCCCTCTACATTTCTACTCCCCTCACCCGATCTGTCAAAAAGTCGAAAGACGAAACAACCGAAAAAACGAATCGTGTAATCTAGCACTTGCAGCAAAAAGCTGTCACAGGAAGTGTCACAAAAGTGTGATTGTCAAATGTGACATGTAACCTTACGCAGATGAAATTTGTTGATAATAACTACCGTTCATCGCTACTCACCTAAACTGATTCCAACCCAAATTATGCTTTTGACAGATTCACGAGTTGGTACCTATAATCAGATAATTATCCATTGTAAGCGGATTTTACTGTACATCGATGCACTTTTGAACGTAGCCCCGTATACAACATATCACCCAGTTCCAGTGGTGCATTTTACTTCACAAAATACAAAACAGATAGCGACATTTACTCGCAACAGACGCTTTTAAGTTGAGAAAATATAAACATTTTAATTAAAACACTGACGATGATGACCATCACTGGGCAGGGGTCAGTTGCTTGAAATCAATCAACACATTGCAGTCACGTGGAAGAAACTATACTTAAATTTGTTTTTTGTGTATTTCCATCGATAGTTTTTATTTTGATTCAGCTTTCCAATTATTTGTATAAACTAACTTTTGTTTACTTATTCTTGCCGACAATCATTCAACGCTCTGCACTATTATGGCTATATGTCTTTTAAATATGTACTGATGCCTTCCTTATCGCTCTGAATTCAAAATAAATAGCGCTGCTAATTGCATAATGCTCGTTTGCGATGCGAGGATGCAACGGAGTATTATACGTTGTTCGCCTTTTGTCTTTCTGTAAAAATAACAAAATAATAAACAAATGAAAACCGATTGAGGTTCATAATTGATTATCTTCGCGTTTTGGAGCAATTTACTGGATGGGTTGTGACTTGTGAGAAGTACAAACAAAATCTCTAATTAAAAACTTGATTTTTTTTGAAATAAGACTATTATATACGAAAACATATATAAATACATATACATTATATTGATAAAAATTATTCATACAACCCGTTCAACTATCACCTTATCAGTATTGAGGTATTCCAAAGGCGCGACTTATTGTGTAACATAAAAAAGCATTACACTGGCACTGATGTCTTGTTTGCTTGGCAGCTTATGACCATAATTGTTAATTCGACCAATGCGACCAATCCCTATGACGGGCAAAGCTTTTCAAATAAAACATGTTAAGACTCAGCACCACACAAAAAAGTCTGATGATCGGGTTGGCACTCGTGAAATATCTTTAACTTCAGCCAAAAAACAACTTTGTGGTGGTGGTGGTGGTGGTTGTTGTTGTTCAATTCAAAATTGTTCAAGACCAATGTATGTACCAATGCATATCACTGCATTAATTTTTAATTCAAATTATCTGCCACAAATTAAACATTCAAAAAGTTGACAAATTAAAAAAATGGGTAGGTACGTTCAATGTAAAAATAAAAACATGAAGACATCTGAAAATTAAGTACTAAATTTATGTCGTTGAACGCGAAGATATCTAAAATGTCAGTTTTGTCATCTGAATGTTCAATCCGGAATTTTCTGCTGAAAATTCAGATACGTAATGCTAGGTTTCCACTTGTTATTGAAAGACGCAAATTGTCACACTTAAGACAGGGTGGCTTTTACAAACACAAAAAGCAAAGAAAGTACAAGTAGACAGCAAGTATTACTCACCCTGTCTAGCCAAACTGTGTCTTTCAATGACAAGTGGAAACCTAGCATAACTAAACTTAACTAGCACAACTGAATGTCATCTTACTTTTTATTACAGCTGGCCAATCAGAAGCTGAAAATTATGTATTTTAAAAATTTGATGTAATGAACGCACGGCCGTGAGGCTTTAAGAAAGAACAACCAACCCAAAACAGAAAGGAAAATGTAGTTGAATATTCGTTCAATTGCTACTTATTGTGTTTTTTCGGACTTTCATCGGTGGCGCATAAGTAAAGTTATGATTTAATTTTGTTTTTTTTTTTTTTCTTCTCAATTTGAAAAACTTCCGGGAATTAAGGATGGAAAACCTCAGCACAGAACAAAGAACCAAAGTTGTTCAATTTTATTTTGAAAGTCGACATTCAATTACTCAGACACAAAGAAATCAAAATTAGTTTCATGTTTGAAATGCGCCTAGGGCTCCAACACTTTAGCAGGAAAACGTTCTCAGCAGTTGGTTATTTTTTAGGCGGTTTTAGCAAAGAATTTTACGATACCTTTTTCGTTATAAAATTCAATTAGTTCAGGACAGCAAACATGTACGCGTACGCATTCAGTATGCTTGACGTTTTCAAGAATTGATCCGAGAGAACGAGTTTATTCACAAACTTATACTGAGCGATGAGGATTATTCATCGTATCGTTTAATTTTATTCCTAGGTTGGCTATAGGTCACCTAGGAATAAAATTATATTTATATAAAGGTCACGAAATAGGAACAATGAATATCGTATCGGGTATCGAAAATCCAAAAATGTCAAATGCCACCACTTAGATCCACAGTGCGATGTTTAATAAACTCATAGCCTTTCCACAATAAACCCAAAACCCGGTTTTAGCGAAAATATCGGTTTGGCTGAAAACCTAAATCGAAACACACAAGTTTTCCCATAAATTTTTGCTAAACCACAAGTTTTGATAAACTACAAGTTTTAAATAAACCTGTCGAAAACTAGTTAATAGCCTTTTCACACCAAACCCAAAACCCGGTTTTCATGAAAATTCGGTTTTGGCTGAAAACCTAGATCGAAAACACAAGTTTTCCCATACATTTTTGCTAAAACACAAGTTTTAAATAAAACATGTTGGATTTGCAGGATGAACTAAACAAACACACCTTGTGAAACATTCAGCGCTCAATTAAATGTCATATAAATTGCTGACGGGTTGCTGCCAGGAAAAAATATTTTTTCTGCTGAAACACAAGAGAGCGCGACGCAGTGTTGCGCATCCTAACTACTACGTGAAATTGTTCGGTTAAGAAATAAATTAATTATAACGAATCAGGATTGATTATATTTCCATTTTTAAATTCTAATATTAATAAATTGTCTTTTAATTGCACATAAAACATTTGATTTTTCTCTTTTCTGTGGCACTGAAAATGTTCAAAGCGGCGCGGCCCTTCCTCGAAACCATTGTGTTCAAGCAAAACAAATGAAATGTCAAATGAAAACTTGTAAATTTTCGGTGTTGCCGAAAACCCGGTTTTGGGTTTGGTGTGAAAAGGCTATAAATTTGCAAGATGAACTAAATAAACACACCTTAAGAAACATTCAGCGCTCAATTAAACGTCAAATAAATATCTTACAGGTTTCTGCCAGGTAAAAAATTTTTTTCTAGTGAAACACAATAGATCTCTTTGCGAATCTGTCAAACTCAAAAGTTACAGCCAGCACTTTGTGGGGAA
The DNA here is from genome assembly GCA_949320155.1 of Melangyna quadrimaculata. NCBI lineage: Eukaryota > Metazoa > Arthropoda > Insecta > Diptera > Syrphidae > Melangyna > Melangyna quadrimaculata. Next base: position 199,991,140 of record OX439483.1, on the reverse strand, counting down.
TGTCAAACAAAAGGAAAATGAAAAAAAAAAACAAAAGCTTGATATTAAATTTTAATGAAGTTCTGTGTTGATAAAAGAAAAGTAATAAAGTGGACATTCCCCACAAAGTAAAATGAATGAGACAGCCATATATTGCCATTTGGTAAAGAGCTCTATATATCGTGACGCAGGGTCGCTTATACTTTCTACTAATTGAGCTGGTTTGGTAAAGAAAATAATTTAAATTCAACGAACCAGTATGCATTGCATTTCCATTTTTAACTTACAATACTTATAATTTTTCTATTAATTTCGCATAAAATATTTGATTTTTGCAATTAACTTCGAGACTATTGTGTTGAAGCACACAGATAGCAGTTGGTGTCAAAAAATTGAAATGTCAAATGAAAACTTGTAAATTTTCGTTGTGAAGGCATTTCACGTTTTCGTAAGCCTTGGTCGCAAAATTTAAGTCTATTTAGTAAGATGTTAGATTATTTTATATTAAATTGTATTTCTCTTATTTTAAACGAGTTAAGAACCATACTATCTTCTAAAATTATACTAAAGTTAAAATCACCAAACGGCTATTTTATCATTTTAGTGTCGTACTAAATCCATATGACACTTTGACGTTTATAAATGGCAAAATGAGGTGTGTTTGTGAATTTGTTGCACTAGCTGTGACTTTTTCGGACGTGTTCAGCTGAAGTACAGTCGACTCCGCTTAACTGGAACACCATATTTGCAGAACATTTGTTTCAGTTAAGCGGATTTTTCAGTTATCTAACCGAACTTCCTATAGCTGAAACTTGTTTCAAATAAGCGGAGTTTTGCCAAAACAAATTAAATTTCATGTAGCCTGAAAATAAAAAAATTTAAGTTTGTATTGTGTCAAAATAGTTATATTTCCATATGAAACAATTCAAACAACAAAGGTATTTACATTTTCAATCACAAATTTTGCATCACCCATACGTTGTCTGTCGAACATTTTTGAGGATAAGCCAAAAAAAAAATTTAAAAGACACTACTGACACCGAGGAATACGTTCGTTCAACGCATGCAATTTTGATGTCCTTACTTTATTTTCAGATTGAGCTTCTGATAGGCAAGCTGTTGTAAAAAGTAAGCTGATATTGTTATTGTTTATCTTCTTATTAATATGCCAGACCACGGGCAATTACAACAAATATCTGGGTGCAAGAATTTAACCAAATTCCCCTGGAAATTATATAATGTGCAGCACATCAGTGCAGCTTATTTTATAAATACGTCGGTAGCCATCGACTTAAAACATGTGTCTAAGAAAGGCAACAACAATTCTTACTGAAGAGCTCAATTGTTGTTGTCAGAGCGAAACACATCTGCACTATAGGTCGCAAAAACCTTTTAAATTAATATTTCATATTAAAAAGTGCACTTAACAAAAAAACAAAAACAATTTTTCTATTGTTATTGTTTATCTTCTTATTAATATGCCAGACCACGGGCAATTACAACAAATATCTGGGTGCAAGAATTTAACCAAATTCCCCTGGAAATTATATAATTTGCAGCACATCAGTGCAGCTTATTTTATAAATACGTCGGTAGCCATCGACTAAAAACATGTGTCTAAGAAAGGCAACAACAATTCTTACTGAAGAGCTCAATTGTTGTTGTCAGAGCGAAACACATCTGCACTATAGGTCGCAAAAACCTTTTAAATTAATATTTCATATTAAAAAGTGCACTTAACAAAAAAACAAAAAAAAAAACAAAAACAATTTTTCTATTGTTATTGTTTATCTTCTTATTAATATGCCAGACCACGGGCAATTACAACAAATATCTGGGTGCAAGAATTTAACCAAATTCCCCTGGAAATTATATAATTTGCAGCACATCAGTGCAGCTTATTTTATAAATACGTCGGTAGCCATCGACTAAAAACATGTGTCTAAGAAAGGCAACAACAATTCTTACTGAAGAGCTCAATTGTTGTTGTCAGAGCGAAACACATCTGCACTATAGGTCGCAAAAACCTTTTAAATTAATATTTCATATTAAAAAGTGCACTTAACAAAAAAAAAAACAAAAAAAAAAAAAAAAACAAAAACAATTTTTCTATTGTTATTGTTTATCTTCTTAGTAAGCTGATAGCTTCAGAAGATCCATCTGAAAATAAAGTACTTAAAAATTTGATGGACTGAACGCACGGAATGACAAGAAATGAGATTTTGAAATGTTAGATTTGACATTCCGAATTCAAAGGATGTGTTTGATTTAAAATTCGATGGGAGCGGTCAACAGTCGTTTCATTTATGCGGAGTTAAATAAGTGAAAAATGTTCATTTGAGGCAAACAATTTTGTTTCAATTATCCGCAGTTTGCAATTAAGCGGAGTTCAGTTATGCGAAGTAGTTTGTTTGAAAAATTCTCAAAAAGCCTAGTAAAAAAAATTTCTTGTTTCAGATAACCAATGTTTTCAGTTAAGCGGAGTTGACTGTATATGAAAAATTTAATTTAAAAAAAATGCCAAAGTTAAATAAAATCACAAAGAAAAATGTTATTCATCAAATAAATCATAACGTTACTTTTGCACCGCCCTGTATATTTATATAATTTAATTTATACAATTTGTATTCGCTTTTTTGCCCTTTTTCTACAATTTTAAATCCTTGTTTAGTTGATTTGAACCAAAATAAAACATGAAATAAATTAAAGGGATGTGTTGGACAAGTATTAGTTTTATATGTCAAGATGAAATGAATGGTTGGTTATATTGAGGTTGAGTTGGATTACAGTCAAATGCGGGTTGAAAGATTGAAATGACGATACAAATTTGAAATAAGTGGTTTGAGAGATGTTTCTTTTATCAGAGTTTTTTGTTCATATAAACGTAATTCTTATAAGCATTAAGTACGAACTGTAATAAGATACTTATACTTTTTATCCTATTAGTGTAAAATATTATTTTTAAGAACTTAACTTCGCTTGATTTATAAAAACAACTTAAAAATAGTTTTATATATGTATATTTAAACAAAAATACAATGGGCCATATTGCGGTTGTCGATCGTCGACCGATAATCGCTAAGGAGCGATCAACGATCGACAAAATGAGAAATCGGTATTGTAGTTGTCGATTGCGTTCGACAATTATCGAAAATCCGATCACTCGTTGTCGACCGCATTTTTGTGATCGACAAGTAAAAAATTATGTAGAGAACAAAAAGTGAGTGTTTTTATTAAAAAAAATGTTTGTTTATAAGTGAAATAGGTATATTTAATTATTATTCTTAATGCAGGGTGAAACAAGTTTCAACAAAAAACAGATAAAAGCCATCAATGCACCCAATAACTCTTGAGAATCCGAATTTTTCAAGGAAGTAAATTTTTGATTGCCGTATTTCACTTTCGTTCATTTTGGATATACATATATGTGAGTTTCTTTTACACTTAGCACTTCTTTTCAAGTAAGACGTACAATTTATCAACTCCAAGGGGTTGGATGAATTTCTTATATTGCCCCGTTTTCTGATGGCCTCTAAAATTCTATTTATTGTATATTCTTCTGAATCTTTTACACTTAACGCTTCGATTCATCCATTTCTAAATTTAAGTTATATTTTTATAAAAATAAACTATTTTTATTGCAAACTTCACAAAACAAGATAAACAAATAAACAACCCAGTCTGAAAAAAATCGATCTGTCAAACGTCAAAGTACGAATAATTCACAATTTATACTTTTTCATTCACAATAACTCATATACTAGTCGATCAAGTTACGCAATACCGATTGAGAAATCAGTCGATGGTGATGATCGTTGAAAGTGCGATCGCTGATCGACAACCGCAATAGGGCCCAATGTTAAAGCCTTCAATTCACTTAAAATCAAAAACAGGTAGTTTTTCGTTTATGCTAGATTGACGCGACTGTCCGAATTCCTGTCAAAAAAAATGACTACCTTACGAATCGTACTGACATGTTACTACCTGCCTACGAACTGACGCAACTATTGTTATTTTTAAAATCGATAGTTCACTCAAAAAACGATTTCAGAATATCTGTATCATATCTTAACTCCACAGAAAATTGGTTTTGGAAAATAAATAAACTTTTCGCTTGGTAATTTAGGTATTTCATTTTGTATCATGACTCCATTACGATTTTTAATGCTAAGTGTTTTTGTTTAGTAAAATGTAATGTAATTTAATTTAATAGACCATTCATATTAACAAAAGAAACAAACAAATATGCTTTGCAAATTTGCAAAGCATATAATATCATTGACATTTTCTTTCTTAAGACCGATTTAAGCTAATTAAAAATTCTTTCATGCTTGAACAATATTAATGGAATTTATTAAGTTAAGAACAAAACAGAACGTATATGTCATGCATACATGACTCAACAGTAATATTCCAATACAATGTATCTAAACAAAAAAATATATATGTAAGTATGTGCGTATGTAAATATTTTCAGTAACAATCCGTATCTTAACAAAACCGTATAATTGGCTATTGACATAACAGTCGTTTTTTATTTATTTTGTATTTGTTTTTCAATTCTATAGTAATTTTGAGAACAGAAAAAAAAGCAATTTGGAATGATTAATCGGTAACATCATAGTAAATAAGAATTTCACAACAGAACGTCCATTGTCAGCTGATATTGGATGAATTATTATTTTGCGTTAATGTCACGCACGCTAACAATATTGCGCATTGAGTTCAAACTTCAGAAACAGAACAAAAAAAAAACCATACACATGTACGTAGGAATTTTGATCTTTTCTTTTTACGAGCAGGGCGTTATATCATAAAAAACTGACAAATGCGACATGTGAGGAGTGACTATGATTTGTAAATTGACAACTTGACAATCAATTGTAAAATTTTGTTGACATAGTTTGTTTATGTAAGCAATTTAAATGATTTTAAAATTGTTAGAAAATATGTAACAACTATGGGACATATTTTTAATGCCATTTTTTTTTATGAGACAAACGAAACTTTTTTGATACATATCTATCAAAACACCGGTTCTGACAAATAAAACCTTCTATTGGCCAAAAAATGTTGATATTTTTTCGATTCTGAATCAATTTTGCAGATCCGTATTTTTCGGTGGATCTACCCCTCATTTAACAAACACCAGTATACAATTGCCAGCAGTTATTTTGACAAGTGCATGTTTTCATTAATTCATTTCAGTAGAGAAAGAATTTGTTTGTGAAAAAGTAATAATTGAATAAGAATTGAAGCAGTTTCAAATGAGGCGATTGAAAAGAACTTATCCCTCATCATTAATTACAACCTTGTTATCATCTATTTATAATTTAAAAATTGAAATCCCATAAATGAAAAAACAAACTTGAATGTATAAAAACTGTTCTTCAGCCGATACCATTTACAGGTTCACAGACACAAAAATTCACCAATACCATATCAAAAGAAAAATCAATTCAATTATCATTCCATTCGTCGTGAAAAAAATCAAATTCTGCATCAAATTCTTAATTTATCAATGGAAAACACCATATGTGAGGCAGGAATTTTTGAAAATGAATGGGCTTTTCCATTGGTAAACAAATTCAATGTTTTTTTGATATACATCTGTCAAAACACTGATTTTGACAAATAAAGCCTTCTTTTGGGTAACAAATATTGATATTTTTTTTGATTCTGAATAAATTTTGCAGATCCGTATTTTTCGGTGGATCCACCCTCCTTTTACTAACACCAGTTGTTATTTTGACAAGTGCCTGTTTTCATTCATTTATTTCAGAAGAGAAAGAAATTTGTTGTGCAAATGGAAAACCCATAGTTTGTCATAATTTGACATTGGCAAAACTGTCATGACTAATTTTTCGTTGTACATATATAACTGAGAATTGCCTATGAATGACAAATGTCAGTACATTAAAACTCAATTTTTTTCATTGCACGGGAGGTAACGTGTTACCTATATTTTATTCGAAGTTAAGTTTCTGATTTTGACATTAATAAGGCGAATCTGTACGTGAAACCGTCAAAATTTAGTTAAGAAATAAGGAACTACCTCTACCTCGTCTCCAAAATCACATTTTAAAGGCATTGTGAAAATTTGACGATTGAAATTAAAGTGCCTAGTATACAGCTTTAAAAGATTAACTAAAACTTTCCCTGTAGGTTTTTGTCGAGAATTGGTTCACCATTCGTGAACAATGACTTTCCATTTTGTTCTCCACCCGGCTTCGCGTTTGCGCGTGAGAAAAAATTCATAATTTATATGGGTTACAACTAGGCTTAAGCCTAGTACATACTTCTTCGTGAAGTGAACAACTGTCTGTGGAGAAAAGTGGTCGTTCGGCATTTTGCATTGGTTCACACTTACGAATGCGTTGTGAACGTTTGATGTTTGAAACCAAAATGCCTCAAATGTTTGGCATAAAACTGTCACAGCTTCCCAACATGCTCCCGTACATTGTGCTCTGGAATTGGTTCACCGTTCGTGAACGAAAACACTCCGTCTCTATTTTGTTCTCCGCCCGGCTTCTCGAGATAATGCCTAGCACATAACTGTCAAAGCTTCACCAACACATTCCCGGACATTTTGATCGTAAATTCGTTCCACTCGGCTTCACGAGCACGTTCACGTGTGAACAAAACAGCGAAATTCATGTGAGTTCACGAATCACGATATGTACTAGACTTAACACCGAAGTCTAAGTGCAACCGAATACAACCAATTTACGAAAATGAAAGTTTAAAAGTTTTACGTCAGCTAATTGTGTGTAGTATTATCTACATCAACGCTCTTACTTTAATTTTTGCTCGTATTTTATTTAATCGAAAAAAGAATATTAAGAATTATAATTATAAATTAATTGGCAATTAATTTAAAAGTTGTTTTAATACAAAATTTTGCAAACACAAATCTATTTGTACAACAAACAAAACAACTATAGCGAATCTAATTTTAACATTTAACGCTTTTTATAACTATAATTATTTTTCAACTTTACCTATACATACTAGAGTGTTAACCTAACCTTTAAAAGCATTTATCTTTAAATTTATTATAATTTCACATTTTAAATGTTTTCGTTGGGTTGAAAGATCATAAAGCTAATTAAAATTCAAAGCTACAATCAAATTCTTTTAATATACATATATGTGTAGCTACCTACAAAATAATGTATATAAACTTGTTGAAAGCGATTTCAATTAAACGAAAGAACTCTCTTAGTCATTCATGTCTAGTCAGGTCTCAGCTCTTTTGCCCATAAATAGATACTTATATACTTTTTCTGACATTGATTGTATAGATAGAAAAATAGTTAATTTACTATGCAAAAATAAAAATATGTGGGTTTATTTGATTGGATTTCAATTTCGATTTAAAAATACAGTAAAATGTCATAAGGAAGCAGACTGTAATGGTTTTAAGGTGAAGTCTCTTATAGTACCTACACCATTTTAATATTATTATTATTATTATTTGGGTGGTGTTAACCAAGCCAAATGAAAGAATTTCAAGGTGAAACCAAAGTGCAAATAGCAAGAGTTTTTTTTTTTTAATTAGCATTTTAAAGAGAAGTAACGAGAAGTTTTCATCGTTTAATTTATTATGCATTAGGAATTGTTAGTCATTCTCAATGAAGACTTACCTACTTTAGAAAAATATATATCTAAAAACAAATGCATACATACAACACATGCATATACCTATAATTAAAATAGGTTCGTTAATAGCTACACTGACTTGAAGAAATTTAATTACAACAACCAGTGCTTGATACTTTAATTTTGATCAGCAATTAGCACACAATTCAAGTCTTTTGGTGAAATCCCTGCCAGAGGTACCAAAGTGTTTAATTTGTAAGCAATAAACAGGGTGTTTTCGATTTGCCCAATACAGATCTTTTAGAAGAGAGGTCTTGTTTGGATGGAAAAGGGAAATATCAAAAAACATAAAAGACACGACTGCATCGCACGAACCTGATCTTGAAGATAGGTAGGTAGAAATGGCGGCCACGGGCCACCTAGCCCGTAGCATAAATAGAGCTCAATTGCTTTTTGCACCGTTTTGATATCATAACTAGTTAGAACCTGTGGATGGAATTGAAATTGGAGATTGCTGACATATCCTCAGTATACTGCCTTGTGCGGTTTGAAATTAGAATAGGATTAAATAGAAAGCTTTTTGATATGCCGAGTTGCTTTAAGCACAACGCATCCGAAGCATCCCCATATACCCAACTAGGCTAAATGATCGAATATTCATCCGGCCACTGTGCACCATGAACCCCCGCCAACACCCCAGTCCGCTAGCTTGCGATCATAGGAATCCGACGTGAGTTGAGGTGCAGAAGTAGCCGAAATTCGTCCTAGAGCCATTTCGTTGCGTTAAGAAAAGAGATCGTCTTTGATCTTTATTTCCAAAAGTTCGTCAATGTCGTAAAAAAAAAACCATTCCGAATGATTGTGTTATAGCTTTGGCTAGAGCAGGGCACTTGCAGAGGAAATGAATTACTGTTTACTTTTCCTGTTGATCCTCACAGCTGCGACAGTGAGTGTTGTAAGGGTGAGTGTTGTCAGTGGGAGTCGATGTGATATTGCTGTGACCGTATGGCTTAGCAGACCAAGAGTTTGATTTTTTAAGTCTTAACGCGCTGCAAGATACTAGATATTTAATATGTAAATCAAGTGGTAACAGGTGCAGAAAAGTTTAAGGCTAATAGCCCCTGTGGTACCAACCTTAATGAGTTTATTGATACTATATGATTTGTTAAGTGCAGGCCACCACAATCGAACCGTAAGTAAGGATCGGTCGTACTACGACTGGGTACGTACACAGGATCATCTTCCACTGGAACCCCCCCTCTTTTTACCAAAGATTCGCTACAGGCATAGAAAGCTATGCAGGCCTTCTTAATCCTTTCTTCAATGTTTAACTTTCAGTTCAATTTGGGGTCGAGGATGACACTACACTAGAGGAAGTGAGAGTGTTTGGTCGTTAAGTCGGGGAAGATTAAAGGGGTGTACCTTAGTTTTTGTAGTAAATACAATCAATTCAGTTTAGCTCCTAGTCTACAACTCGTGGTGCAGTTGCTTAAAGCCATTTCCATGATCTCGCTTAACACAGGAGTGAATTTCCCCATAACACCAGCTGATAAGTTTAATTGCCAAGTTTACGTGTTTAGCTAAGTTTTTATGTAGGTAAACAAGAAATACACAGCAGATAACGTACTCCTATGTAAATCCCCATTTAAAAGTTTTTTTCGAAAACTTTCCAGGAATTTTACACACCCACCGAATTTCAAGTTCAAAATAAATAAGTATTTATCCGGAAGAACCGGAAGTGAGTCAATGCTATTTTAAAACTTAAATTCGTGCTCGTATAGTCGATTTATTTGAAGACAATATTAAAAACTCATTAGCTATATTTAAGAAGAAAACTAAAAACTAGCATTACATGGTGGAAACCTTGTAATTATCTGTAATCTTATAGTGATAGCTATCAAAAATATTTCCTCCCAAATTTTAGTTTTTAGTGTGAACAAACTGTTAAAAATTCTTTGCAATTAAATATAAAACCAAAGACAAGCTAATAAGTCGTAATAAAACCCCATATTTTTTGTTTAATATATGTAATGTATACTTACAGCTTTTAATGCGCAATCCTTTGCATGGCCATTTTTGGCAGAGTCGTTATTGTTGTTGGTGTTTTCATTTGAATTTGGTTCCGGTGATGTTGCTGTCGACGATGAAGCCGACAACGACGATCCGGATGATGATGATACCTTTGCGGATGATGATGTTGAATTGTTCTCCCATTCACTCGGCATTTTGCGTAGATTTCTGTCTCATATTTAATAGATCATAACTTTCTTTTCTTCTACACCGCCAATCTACTTCACTTTAAATATAGATACGGTTTATCTAGTGCCGCGTCTTTTTACTTGTTTTTTTTTTTTACTGTCCCTGAGATAAGGTGTAGCTTATATAGAAAATGATGATGATTTCGTCTGTGTTTCCTCGTCAGTTTACTTTCATCTTATACGCATCAGGAACGAAAAAACAACAACAAAGCAATCTGCAAATAGAAAAAGAAACGAAAACAAAGATGTTATTATTTGTTTTTTTTTTTATTTAAAGTTAAACAGTGTAATCTAGGTCTTAATTTGTATATCTTGATTTAAATGCAGGGTGCGTTAAGTGTGTTGCATTGTTTTGGGCAAATAGAAGAATATCTCAAAACTATTATTATGAATAATAATAATTAAGATAATATGTCACACAACATTTTTTTTTAAATACAAATCAAAAATACTGTATTTATAGACACTTTCAAGTAACCATTCCGCATTCCGTCTAAATGCGGACTGGGATGGAAGCGGGCACTTGCTGTGTAGTAGTAAAAATACAACTATTCTCCAATTTTTCGTTAAATATCTATTAATTCCTCCTCCTCGAACGTTTCTTGCTGCTTTTTTTAATTTTTGGAAGTTGGCACGCACATATTTTAATACGCGTTTATTTCTTTATTTAAACCCATACTAAGGACTAAACACGGTACTGAGGTTGTGTTTTCAAGGCAATAGCAGTGTTGTTTTTTAATCTCGGAATGACAGTTCTCCTTCTATAGAGAACAGACAAAGTTCTGTAATTTAATTTAAGAATCGAAACCATATTCTCAATTCCGCAAGCGAAAATTTACTGTGTGCACAAAAAAATCTGTGTACGCCGCTGCAGTATTTGCTATTCCACAAGAGTTAGATTCAATTTTGTTGACAGATAACATGTACACAGATTTTTAAATTTATTTACGTGAATAGAAAGCGTACACAGAAAACAATTAACACTCGCCGAATTGGCCCTCAGGGTCTCAACTTCGCAATCGCAAAAAAAAAACGTGCACAGATCAATACTTCCTTTTACATAAGAGTGAGATTCGTTTTTTGACAGATAGCGTGTACACCCATAACCCATATGCACGAATATTTTGAACGTGAAATTGTTAATGGAAAATTATTCACGCTTGCAGAATTAAGCTCCAGAGGGGTTCACACGTACATATTAAACTACCAATTAAAAAGTAGATTAATAGAGCAATTTTTTTTTTAATGTCAATAGTTAATTTGAGACTATTGAAATTGACAGTTGCAAATTCTAAAGCAAAAATGAAAGGTATAATTTTTATATTTCAAGAAGATTTTGTGCTTTTTATACATACACATTTTAAAATAAAAGTTTAGAAGTGAATGGTTTGATCTGTTGAAATATATTTAAATTTACGAAGTTTAAGATACCAATTCGTGTGGGAAAGTTTTTCGATTAATGACAAACATTTCCGCACAAGTTGTGACAGTTCGTTTACGAAATTTCCCCCTACGAGGAGGACACGCAAAACTTGTTTTTTTTTTTCGTTCGAGAAAAATAAAATGCAATCTAGTCTGACAAATTTGTCAACTAGAACGTTTATATGCTGGATTTAAAGATCGAGTAATGTCGATTTTGGATGGATTTTCGACTAAAGCCAGAACCATACCTGTGTCGTGTGTTGTGTTGTGGAGTCGTGTGTCGCTATCGCTACAATGTATTTTATATCCGTAGAACCATATTGGTCTCGTGTGTTGTGATGCAGTTCGGCGTATAAAATATATGGAATGACAGTGACCCACGACTCCACAACACAACACATGTCACAGATGTGGAACCGGCTTAAAGGAGCTATTACATTGTCATATATAAATGACAAGCTTGTCATATAAATAGGCTCCAAAAGTGGCATATAAGTGTGGTAGACAATATTTATATGGCAGTATATATATAACATATACGTAGGTATATTTTCGAATATATATGATACCAGTTAAATATGTATATCACATTTATATATTTGCCGAGTTTGTCTTTATGATAATCTAATAGCACCTTACAGGCCGACTCCACAGGCCATACAGATATCCAATCACAATCCAATCAACAAACAGTGCATTTTTACTAACTGGGAAAATCATGTCATGTAGTTCATTAGCCTTTCACGACTACTTCTATCATTTACAACAAAATTCACTTACACATTCAACAAAAAAAAAAAAAACTCACACGCACATGAAACGTAATCTCATGGCCAAACTTTGAACAGCCATCCATGTCTTGTTCAAAACGTTATTTTTTCGACATTTTGCTACAGGGACATGGATTTTTTGGACTCCATGGGATTTTTTTTTAGACATGTTCACAGTCCGTCCATCGTTCATGGCCTGTGGAGGCGGCCATTTGGGTTACGGTTAAAATGTGGTTGAAAATACAGTAGAAGAAATTGTATCAGTGTAATAATTCCAAATAAAAAATCAAATAACATTGAATAACCAAGAGTAAAACAAATAAATGTTTTTACAAACCCATGCAAACAAACAGTTTGCAGTATCTGTCAAACATCAAGCAACGTTTGTCAGCTTAAATGACGACTCGTCTTCGCTATTGAAGTGGAGTCGAGTCTGTTAAAACTCATTTCAAATCGAGTTTCAAGCTCGCTTAGGGGCCAGTTATAGCTATCATTGTAAACCATAATAGAAAATATTAATTGTCAATTTTGAGTGATTTTGAAGAAAAAATAAATGATTATTTTGATGCCAAAGTAAAGCTAATTGACTTTATAATTATTTCTAGGTAAAACAAAGTTCAATTTGGCACAACTTTTCTCATAAAATAACTTTTAATTTTTCGATGATAAACTACCTTACCAATGATCATTGAAAAAATTAAAAGTTACATTATGGGGAAGATATGGGTCAAAATGAATTTTTGTTTGGAGGAGAAATAATTTTGAAGACGTAAGCTATCTTTCTGCATTAAAATATTTAATGATTAACTTTTCGAAGGGTCTCAAAATCAACAGCTAACTTTTTCAATGATGGTTTCCAATGATAGATATCACTGGGCCCTTATTCAATACCTCATATAAACGGGCTATGTAGGGTAGGTGCTATATATTTCTCAGGGTGACAGTTTGTGAAATCTTTTGTCTCATAACCATAGGGTATCATATAAGAATTTTTATTTAATTAAATATACCATGTTTTCAATTTATAATTTTAGAAGTTCCATATTTGCTTTTTTTCTCACAGCAAATAAAATCCTTTATGATTCCCATAAGATCAACTGAGAATGGAGAAAAAAAACAGCACCCTTGTACCAATGTCGTATAGTACTAGACTGTAGAATAAAAGTCAAGACAATAAAAGGTTCGTTCACACTTGGGTTGTGGTGGAGCAAGATTAGTGGATGTTTGTCGGGTGATTAATGTTTGCGTAGAATTCTTATAGACTAGTTTTCTTTCTTTCTTCACTTTTGTTTTTTTGTTGTTTCTGTTCCAAGAATAACCGTCTAGAAATAGGCTTTTAGTAACTCCTTCCATATATGTACTTATGTACGTACATATGTATGTCTAAATACTCTATTGATTTGAATGTATTTGTGTTTAACAATCATTTGAATGTGTAAATTTTGGTAGGCAATGTAATATAATGAGTCTATAGGAGCAAGTTGAGGCAGCAGGAAACAGGCAGGGCAAAAATGTAGTACGGCGTGTGGTAATATGAGACGAAAACAATAGGGTCTGCCAATAGGGTGAACAAATTTTCAATTGGGTTCAGTCAAGCAGTTGATGTTTCCTGTATTGGCCAAGTGCATATAAGGGGGTAATGGCCTTTTCAATAGCAAAACCAGAATTGATGTGTGAATGCTTTTAAGTTTGTGAAATAGATTGATAGATAAGTTCAAAAAAAGTCTCTGTATAACACGCTGTAGATAGGTATAGATAAGCTTTAATAGTAAACAGTTGTTAATATACCTGATAAATTGCTTAGTATTTTATCATTTTCAAACTTTATTTTAGGTGTGTTATTTTTAATTGTTGGGTAGGAAATTGGATAAGAAAATTTTGGGGGGCTAATCAATTTTTGTATGTCTATGCATTTAATGCAGAAACAATTTTATCCCAATGGGCTTAGTCATTCCCAAACAAAGTTCGGGCACTTAAATTGCTTGTGGTGAAAAAATTCTAAAGATATCGGTTTTTTTTTGTCGCTATCGGTGCAGTGCATTAACGCCCACGGGACTATCTCCCGCTGTCGTTAGTTCCAAAAAAAAAAAATAACACCCGCGGGGGTTAATTCCTTTTTAAAGTGGTAGTAAGCCCAACCAAAAAAAAATAACTAACACCCGCGGGTGTTTTTTCGCTTCCAATTTTTTGTTTCCAATTCTGGCACTCAGACCCATGCTTCATGTAGGTATATGATTCATAAATGCTTTTACCCAAATCACTATTTAGTACAAACACTTTGAAAGCAGATCAACTGACAACATAGGCGCCTACCAGACGACTAAACATACCCTAAGCGGAGGGACGGAGTCGCTTGAGAGGGACAAAGGACCCAAAAAGTGAGTTAAAATCCTTGAACCCCCGAAGTGGGCCGCCCAAGGTACTGTTTGTTATAAACTGAAAGCACACCAACTGACAATATATGTAGGTGCCTGCCTGGCGACTGAGCGTAGTGAGAAAGGCCCCAAAAACGGATTTAAAATCCTTGAAACCGCGAAGCGGGCAGCCCAAAGTACGGTTTGTTTTTGTTCCTTTTTTTCTCTGAAGGATTTTCTAATTTTTTATAAAAAAAGTTTTTAAGCTATAAATACAAAATAATGACAAATGAAGTTAACGTTATTTTTTGTTTTGGTTTCGTTGAATAGGTTTTATTTCCATATAATATTGAAATTAAAACCCGCAAAAAAAAAGGAATTAAGCCCCACTGGTGTTGGTTCTCAATTTAGAAAGGAATTAACACCAGCGAGGGTTGGTTCCCAATTTAAAAATGAATTAACGGAGTTAATTCCTTTTTTGGGAACTTTCACCCGCGGTGGATAGTTCCGGGGGCCTTAATGCACTTCACCATCGCTATCATGTAAAAGCATATTTCTACCCAAAAGATAATTAGCGCTTATAAGTGTAAAACCGAACTTAGATACCCTCATAATTAATTTAGTCCGCTTTCCTACCAAGAAACCAGTTGCTAGAGACTTTGTTGACGTTTTATTTTAATTTCCTTAAAAAATCTCTTGTATCTCTTACACGGGAAAACAAAGGTGCCAGAAAATTAATTTTGTTACTTTCGTTGTCAAGTTTTAATGCACACTATATTGTGAAATGGAATGCGATGAAAATCTCTTCAATTTAAAGTTGCTACCAACTCAAAGTTTCTACGAACTCAGTTTCTTCGTCTGAAACAGGATTTAAGGTTTTCCCAAACCACCGTGAAATCACGTTGGTTAGGCTTATTTAGGCTCTATATCAATGTAAAATCGGCATGACCCAAAGACTGATACGACGAGGCAATAAAGTTCCGAAGTTTTTTAAACACTAAACTAGCTAATTAAAAGCTTCTTCATGGTTAATTTCTTTTTAGATTTTGTCATAAATTTAAACTTAATTTATAGAAAATCGTAAAGCAAAAACAAATAAATCGACAAAGAAAACTATTCAAAAGGAAAGAATTTCCAAGCCCAACACACAACTACTTCTACCAACATCTTCATATCACAAAAAAATTATAAATTCTATCACCTATCCCTTTGCCGTCGTGGCTTCGCATCACCTCCCAATCCAATAGAATTACCGCATTTTTCGTACGCGGCCAAGTATGTACCGGGAGCCGCAATCCGCACGCTTGTTTGGTCACATACCCAAGCGCATTCACCGAACTGTGATGTTATTCTGAATTCTATTCTGATGTTATTGTTGTTAGTTGTCCTGATGCTGTTCATAGCTATGCTATAGATGTATTATAAAATCTACCGCCAACAACGTCGACGGAGGTAATAACCAACCGGAAGTACGATAATATTTGAAGCATATCGATTAGCGTGGCTTCACATGTGTACATCGAGGTAAGCAAAAAGTTGAATCGTTTTTTTTTTTTTTCTTTTTTTTTCATCATTATTCTATTATGAAGTATCTAAGTACCTCTACGTGTGTGGAGAAGGAAACCGCAGATTTTTTTTTCTGTTGTTGTTTAATATTGAATTCTCTAACGACGAAGAAATAGAATATTTTCTACTAGATGATGGCTGACGACGAAGACGAAAGCAAAGAAGTGGTGATATGGCGATGGCGGTGGTAGATGGCGGCACTGTTCGGTTCATTAACACCATCTTCCTTGTGAGACCGTAGTAAATATAATGCGGACCTGGCTACCGTTGGGCCTTCCTCAATAGAAATGTGGAAATAAAACTGTGAAAGAGAACCATTATAAAGATGAACATGTTCTTCTTCATATATCTGCATTATGGCACGTCCTTTAATCAAAAATGTTGTCAGTGTCAATTTTTTGAAACACAGTCACAGTTGACGATTCGTTCGTTCTAACTGCTTTGACAATTTAATTGGGCGGTCATAGAAAGAAATCAACACGTTAATACAAAAACTTATGTCCCGCGAGTTTCAATGCAGTCGTTAGTGCATTGACAGCATTTTGCCGTTGACGAAAAAACGGCTTGAACGCAATTGACTTAAAGAAAATCCGAGAATAAGAGATCGATGGACACTTTATGTGTATTTGTTTTATGTAAAAACTCACTCCACCGTCTTGCTCAGCTACGGAACTGCACGGCATTTTTTTGAAGGGATAAGAGATAAAATCCCGAGACCTAGTAGTTTTTTTTATTGTGAAATTAACTTTCAGTTAAATCAGAGTTATTTTATTTAATCCGAAGCTGTATTGATGAATAGAGGAAGAATCTATTTCTCATCTTCTCTGTACGTGTCCTGTCTTATCTCACAGACATAAACTCCATCTTGGAGATTTATTCTTAAATGATCCTACTGATCCTGCAAGCACGGACATTAACAGTGTGTCAGCTTCTTTGCTGGGCAGTGTTGCCGCAAGCTGAAATGAAAAGTCGCTAGACCAACCTGCAAAAGTCGCTAGATTGGCTAAAATTCAGGGGACAAAAAGTCGCTAGAAGTCGCTAGACAATAATTGGTAAATAAGTGTTAAACAAAATTTCGTTTTGAATACATTTTTTTTTTTGTTCAAAAATTTAAAGTAAATTAACAAAAACTTAGGTCTATAATAAATTTGAAACAGATGAATTGCTTATATCAGACTGCCGCACTCACTCGCCCTTTTTTTTTAACGGTAAAATAACGAAAGGCATGAAACATTTCGACGGTGCTCCAGAGATGTAAACGTTTCCGTTATAGTTCTTTCACCTATCATTTTAAGAGCTCTCTTTTGAATTCTATCCAATAGACTCAAGTGGGTTATTGGAGCACCTGCCCAAATATGGGAGTTGTACTCAAGTTTTGGACGAATAAAGGCTTTGTAGATCACAGCCAGATCGGAGGGGGAGAAAAATTTCTTGCATCGACGGAGAAAACCTAAACACCTAGCAGCATTTTTCACTCGCCCTTACATTTTACATTATGTTTTTATGTGTGTGTTCCTATGTTTGGTGAATTTCAATTATGGGAAATACAAAATGTCAAATCAATTTAAATACCAGGAATGTAAAATCACCAAGGCCACTACATAAGAAAATAGCATTTGTGGTCACAACTCCCAAATGCTTACCTTAAAAAATCGCTAGAAAAGTCGCTAGCAATAATCTATAAATTACATAAAAATATTTTTTGTCGTGGAAGTAATTGAAATGTAGCTAGATCTAGCGACAAAGTCGATAGAACGGCAACCCTGCTGCTGGCAGCCACTGACCTAACCTAACCTAATGGGCACCATGCATCTTCGACAACCCTGACTGTACACCCACTGTACATAAAAGACCGTGTCACTCTATTACACATATATTTGCGAATTCACAACAGTGAGATTTAATTTTTTTGACAGCTAACATGTACACAAATACGTACATTTATTACTCACTCCTATTTTGCGCATGAATAGAAAGTGTACACCGAAAATCATATTCGCGCTTGTGGAATCGTACCCCAGATTGGATAGGCCAGTATTTTGGGTGAGGCCCTGCTCGTCCCCGTTCTTAATTACCCCGTTTATATGATGGATTGAAAGATCGAGTTGGATTAAGGTTAGATTTTTAATCCCAAGTTTTTTGACAATTGTCTGTTTGAATTTTGTGTACACACTTTTGCAAATATTCAGTATCTGCCAAACCATAACTTTCAACCCCGGATTTTCAAAACAAGTTTCGACCAAACTCCGCCCCTGGAGTAGAGCTAAGTCTGTTGAAAGTGATTTTAACTTAGTGCAGATTTACAAATGGCTGCTAAAAACTGGTTGTTTATTATTATTAAGGCAGCATTATAAGTAACCTAAGAGCTGCGAGATAACACAGCATACTCACTAGATTATCAATGATAACTTTATGAGTCAAAGAAGAAGAAACCAGTCGGACAAATATTATCAGTCTCAAAGTTTTTGGAATTATACTATGGACTTGTAAATTCAACTTAACGTAAATTTTAAATTTTTTTGTCGGTTTCACAAGTGTAATCCAAAAAAAAAAAATAATAATAAGTTTGATTTTACAAACCAATGTTTTAAGAATATTTAAATGAGATTTGTTATGAATCTTCATTTGAAGACATTAAAATTTGTATGGTAAATCTTCCGATTGTCAGGATCTCAAGGGGGACCACAACTTGTGGGGTTCGCCGGGTTGACCTCAGGAGTTTTTGCGCCTGCCTTTCTTCAGCGATAGTGTTGGAACGTCTTGTGCTATTGCCTTTTGAACTGGGTTCTCATGGCATCTTCTTTGAACATGACAGTACCAGCTACGTTGGTCATGCTGTATTTTGTCCAAGATGGTATTTTTGACGTGTAGGCTTCCTCAGATTCTCTTGCCTCTTATTCGATCACCCTTTGTCACTCCTGCTGTCATGCGAAGCCTCTTCATTTCAGCTGCCGTCAATTTACTCTCATACTTCTTGTATACATTGTCCAACACTGTGAACCGTATGTAAGCGCTGGACGACTAACTGCCGTGTAGAACTTTCTTTTCAGCTTAGGGGGCATTTTTCTGTCACAGAAGATGGCAGTTTTCCTGCCACTTCATCCACTCTACGCTATCGCGATGTTTGATGTCTTCATCACAAGATCCTTCGCTATTGATCATTTATCCAAGATATTTAAACCTTTTCGCACTTGTGAAGCACTGTTCCATTCAAATAGATGTCCGGAATAGGCCTGTATGGATCAGAAAATGTACAGCATACATCCATTTGCCTCCAGAAGATCCAACCATACATCAAGTGCTCGTTGCAAGGACACAGGATCTTCCCTTATTATGGCTCCATCGTCAACAAAAAATAAATGATTCACTTTGGGGTCCGTCACCTTATCTTCAAGCAGAAAGTCAGGGACAGTAATAAAGAGCAAAGGACTCAAGACGCTGCCCTGGCGCACACCTACTCTAATTGGGAACTCTTCGGTGATTCCAACGGGGCATCTTACCTTTGTTTTAACTTGCTCGTACATGTCTATGACCATCCGCACATAGACTTCCGGAACTCCTCGTTGCCTAAGTGCAACCCATATCAAATCTCGTGGTTGTCGGTGATCTTCTTTCAGATTTTGTATTTACTTAAAAACCCAAAAAGCTATGTAAATTCTTTTTATAGATCCGTTACATTAAAAATCCTAATGACTGAAGTTCGAAATGGTCGAATCCAGCACCTTTGTACGTGAGTAAAAATCAGGAAAAAAAACACAAGCCTAATCTATGTTTTTTTTTCCTGATTTTTACTTATCCAGGCATATGACTGGATTGATTGTCCGTCCATCTGTCCTGTTGAAACCATTATTCTTCCAAACGTTGTTTTTTAATTTACGGCAGCTATTAGTTGATGTTTATCTATCATGACCACTAGGCATAGTTTAAGTGTTGCCTACACTACGCAATTGGCGATGCAAAAGTTATATTTTGATGACTTTCCTAAATATCGCTTATACTGATGTATGATGTCCAATCGCATGGCCCGTGCTTCGTCATCTAGTTGATATTTGATCGGGTTCTAGGACATCTGCACTGCAGCATCAGGGATATCAAACATCTGCTTCGAGGAAGGCCACACATTATGCTTTTCTTTTTTCCATCATTTTGAGCCACTATTCTCCCAACAAGTAGAGCGCGTGCCACTTAACAAAGGAAGAAATCGACAACGAAACCATATCAGCCAAAAATATCACCGACGGATTAATTCAGGTTCAGCTGACATTCAAACTAATTCACAAAGCCCTCAAAGTAAAACTGCTTGATAAGCAAAATCAAATCTTAAAGGCAAAGCCCCTTTAAATAGTATAGGATTTCTATTTGGATTTCTCTGAGTGGGGATGGGGATCATATTGACGCCTAGAGTCTTCTTAAAGCATAAACACGACCCTGCTGCTTTGCGTCGTCGTCGTCAGCATTTGTTGCACATATTGGTACAATATCTTATATCTGTGAGCCTCAAACTTTCAAAAGATTCATCCGGCAAACTATACCTACATGCGCGCAAATCTAGTCACTCGTTAAGGAATTGATATCGAATTTCAAAAGACAACACCACCTAACACAGCATACCGCCATAAAGTTTTCATTACGAATATCCAACACACAGCCTCCTGCCATTATCATTATCTTCGCCATCAGTATCATCATCATCAACATCACATCCTATATGCATTTTTATGTGACGTCTATCCTCGTCTTTGTATATTTACCTTCTTCCCGTGCCTCCTTCGGATTGATTGATGGATTTTCTCGCCCAGATAGTGTTACCATCTCATCATATCGAATGATAGGTTAACCATTTCAATGATATTTATTTTCAACCTAAAGAAAGCTGAAAGAAATTATTACAGAAGACCTATCCCCGTTTAGAGGGCGAGGGAGAGAGAAATAGAGATAAAGGTGTACCCACAATGGGTATAACCAAATCCATAGGGTAATGTTTACAATCTGTACATGGCGCGAATGCAAATCGAACGGTGTTTGTTGGCGAATAGTTTGCACTTGGTTGATTTTAAGTTCAAATTATATGATGTGCTGTGGTTGCAACGGATATGGATGCGTGTGTGTGTGTTAATTATGAAGATTGGTTGATTTGCTAAGTGAGATGCAAGAAATCGTATTGAATGAATGTCAAGTCAATCGGATGCAGATATAACTGTATCAAAGATATGGAGATGCAATTGAAATTTTGTTTCCGGTCACTGGAAACGGAATTTAGATCAAATTTCATTTTGGTTCAAATGGGTAATGCATTGATTGTTTACCTACAATCAAGATGAACATACATAAATATACAAATGGCAAATTGTTCGTGACTAAACATTAATGATAACACGACAGCGTCGCATGTAGCAGCTTTCATAACAAAATAAGACTGTTAAATTGAAAGAAAAATGTTCAATTAATAAATTTAGAATTTTGTTTATTGAATATAAGAAGGCACAGCAGCTAAGATTGTATTTGCGTTAAATAATGATGGTTATATTTCCGTTCGGACGTTATCTTATTCATAACTGTAATTTGTTGGTCTTTTTATTTATTTTATTTTTGTATTTTCAAACAAAATAAACAGAAATAAAAAAGGAGTGAAGACTTCTACACATAATTTGCTTCAATTATAAATTTCGTTTGTAAAAATGCTTGTTACACATTAAAGTAAGAAACTTTCGAACGGTTTGAATGCTAAAGTTGGGTAAAAAGACATTTTAGAACATTATAAAAGAAACTAGCTTACAGGACACCACAACTGGTATCGGACTCCCGACTTATCGATATTCATATTGTAGCGGGAAAAGACCATAGTTGTAATGGTAAACATCAGATGTTCAAACCTGCAAGCTGCAACTAAATCGATGAAAATGCAGGCATATTGCTCTCGTAACTACACCACATCACCATATTTCTCTGATCAATAAGAATTGAAATAAATTGATTTAAATTACAAAGGATTAAATGATCAAAAATTACGGAAAAAAATTCTACAATGTCCCAAAGGTAGTAAAAATTTTTGGTCATTTGTAAAAAACATACGAAATACCACCTCGTCCTCGGTTCCAACACTCGTCTTCAACGATACTCCTTTTGTCAGCTCAATCGATAAAGCCAATTTGCTTGCAGCACAGTTTGCTGTTAATTCGTCGCTGCCTGAAAGTGTTATGACTCCTCCTGCACTTGAGAGCGCAAATGATTCTATGGGACAAATCTTCTTCCGCACTCGTGCAGTTGCCAGAGTTCTGAAAGATCTCGATATACACAAATCCGCTGGCCCGGATAGTATCCCTCCCATTGTTCTGAAGAGGTGTTCTTCAACGCTGGCAAAACCACTGCGTAAGCTTTTCCATCTGTCCTACTCTACTGGTCTCTTTCCGAGTGGATGGAAAACAGCATTTGTCCAGCCTGTCCCTAAAAAAGGCGTGTCTTCTTCCCCCTCCAACTATCGGCCAATTGCGCTTACGTCCCTTCTTTCTAAGGTCATGGAAACGATGCGCTGATTAATTTCCAGCTCAAGAAATATCTCGAAGAACGAAAGCTTCTTAATGACCGGCAGTACGGCTTTCGTAGCAATAGGTCCACTGGTGATCTGATGGTATATCTCACCGAACAGTGGCACAAATCTTTACATCGTTTTGGAGAAAGTAAGATTATTGCGCTTGATATTTCTAAAGCATTTGATAGAGTTTGGCATCAAGCTCTCTTATCGAAAATGCGTGCATTTGGTATCGATGAATCTCTTCTTCGTTGGATTAGAAATTACCTTTCGGACCGTTCAATACAAGTTGTATTGGATGGTTTCAAGTCTGAAATTCACAAAATAAATGCTGCCCCAGGGCTCCGTTCTGTCTCCGACTCTCTTCCTTATATTCATAAACGATCTTTTATCTGAAAGTTCTAATCCATTAAATTGTTTCGCTGACGACAGTACCCTCAGCTTTTCATATTCGTTCTTAGATTCACATCCATTTCCTTCGGATGTGGAACTTGAACGGCAGCGTATGATAAGCTCATTAAATTCTGATCTCGACAGCATTGTCTAATGGGGAATACAAAATCGTGTAGAATTTAATGCTTCAAAAACTCAATGCTGTCTACTGTCGTTAAAACGAAACCCACCCCCCATGCCACTATCCATGAGTGGCACTTGCATTGAGGAAACCGAAAAGCTTTCAGTCCTCGGTATGTGTGTCACAGACCACCTTTTATGGAACGACCACAAATTCGACTTCGCCAAAAAAGTGTTTAGGTTTTTTCCGTCGATGCAAGAAATTTTTCTCCCCGTTTCTGATCTGGCTGTGATCTACAAAGCATTTATTCGTCCAAAACTTGAGTATAACTCTCACATTTGGGCAGGTGCTCCAATAACCCACTTGAGTTTATTGGATAGAATTGAAAAGAGAGCTCTTAAAATGATAGGTGAAAGAACTATAACGAAAACATTCTCATCTCTTGAGCACCGTCAAAATGTTTCATGTCTTTCGTTATTTTACCGTTATTTCCATAAACAATGCTCTAGTGAAATAGCCAGTTGAATTCCTCCCCTTAAACAATTCAACCGTAATACTCGCGCTTCTAGGAATGCCCATCAGTTTACCCTTGAGCCCAATTTCGGACGTACTGTTAAGTACAGAGATTCTTCCTTTAGCCGCACTACTCGAATCTGGAATGCTCTATCCAGCTCAGTTTTCCCCTCCCATTGTGATCTACAGACGTTCAAAACCAATGTGCATCGGTATCTCATGTTAAATCCCCTCCAATCTACCTAATCGCTCGTGCTGTGTATATCATCTTAAGGGTAGTCACAACACCTTTTGCACGCGCTTAATATAAAAAAAAAAAAAAAAAAAAAAAATGAGTAGACCCGCTGGGAGGAGGAATACGCCATAAACGGAATTTCCGTCAACGGAAAGCGTTCACACCGAACATTTACAAGTTTTAATTTGAATTTCATTGGTCTTTATGTGATTCAAGACAGTAGTAGTGTAAAAGTTAAGAGCAAAAATCTAATGTTCTATATCAAATTGAAAGAGAATTTATAAATGTTGTAAGTTAAAAAAAATGTTTTATTTATTGCTTAAGCGAATCATCTCTCATAGTAGTTTGTCTTGACAGCAATTTTTTTTTTTTGTGAGCTGTTTTAGTTGAGCGCTGAATATTTCAAAAGGTGCTGTTTGTTATGTTCAACATGCAACTCTAACTGGTTTATTTACCGAAAATATATAGGGAAGCTTGTGTTTTTGAGAAAAACCTATATTTTCCTTAGAACGCATTTGGGGTTTGGTGGAAAAATGCTATTAAGACAATAAGCAAGAATAAAATGTAATTTTTAGTGTGTTATTTTTTTTGTTTAGTTTGACTTGTGTTTTTTTAACCTAGACCTACTGGGACTGCCAGAAATAATGATTTAGCAAGATTTTAAAACTCAAAATTCGAAAAACAATGATTATTTTCTGAATGTTTGTTTTTATAAGAACTTTGACTACAATTGGAAGAGTTTGCCAGTTTTGGGATGTAAAATAACAGATTTACAACTCATCTTTTTTGACGTATTTTCTGAGCAGAGCACTAATCAGAACCTGCCATCAAAGACAAAGGTATATTTTTTGTATTCTATATCAAGCAAGAAGGATTCTCAGGCGCAGAAAAAACTAGGAGACCGAATTGAAGTAAGACCATTGTCAACAACTATCTAGCAGACACTGAAAACTATGGAAAAAAACAAAAAGGACGCACAGCTCAAGCAACAACATTCCAATAAAAGCGACTCATTCAGCGACTAGCTTCAAATTCCACACTATCAGAGCCTAAAATAAGGTCAAAAAGTGGGGTATCAGCCAGTATTTCGATGATTTTAAGGATAATTAAAACCAGTGGTACATAAAGTGTATGAAAATCAAAAAGAAACCGGTTCTACGGCAGCTACATAAGGAACTACGGATGAATTTCGTTAGGGAGCATGTTGCCTGTAGAAACGCATGGAAAAAGATTGTCTTTTCAGGTGAAAAAAAGTTTAATTTTGACGGAACCGATGGTTACAAAATTTATTTTCACGATTAAAGAAAAGAAGAACTTATTTTGTCAAGACATCACAGCCATATATCAGGTGTTATGGTGTGGGGAGCTATCACCTATTATGGAACATTTGAATTGGAATGAATAACGGGTATTTCCAAAGCTAAATAATATTCTGGAACCTCTACCTTGGATATTCCAACGAGACAACGCACCTATCCATACTTCCTGGGTAGCTAGTAGCTGGATTCAGTTGGAAAAAAATTGGACTTTTACCATGTCCACCCTATTCACCGGACTCAAACATCATCGAAAACGTTTGGGCCTGGCTATCTCGAAAAGTTTCTGATGCTGGTAGACAGTTTGGAGATAAGGACGTCTTAGTCGAAGTTAACTGCGATGCCTGAAGCCAGATTTTACTGGATTATTCAAAAAAACTGTATGAATAAATTCCAAACTGTCATTACCAGGGCCCGGATTTCTTTGCAAATGCATATTTTTTTTTGGAAGTCTTAGAAGCAAAAGAAACAGATACATTTTCGAATTAAGAAATTTGCTTTAAAATGGCATTCAATCGTTAGTGCATATGTTTGCATTTTTCTATATAAATGCATATTTTGGCTTATTAAGCATATTTTAACAATTAATGCATATTTTTCCTGCATATTTCAAGAAAATAAAATTTGATTTTCATAAGTTCAAACTATGGGTTTCTCAGCGAGACAATAGTAAAATTAGAGGATTGAAACTCGCTTAAAAAACAAATAAATTAAATGGACGAAGCAGTTTCCAAAATGAATGCAGTAGAGTCTCCAATGGGTCAATCTATTTATAAAAAAATAGAAAATGTTCTTAAAAAAACGAAGGACAAATGAAAATTAAAAATATCTGCACATCCTTAAATGGGAATGAACAACAGTGCTTCGATATTCAATAAATGAGATTGTTTCATTAAAAATTGCTCCACTAACGTCTGTTAACGTGTAGAGGTTATTTTCCATGTTATTCCATTTTATGCTAACAAAACCTTCTTACGAAAATAATGTACATATTTTTAAAAATACTATTTATTTTTGTTAAACCTCCTGAATTTTATGTTTTTTGTGAATTTTATTTATCTACGTTTTGCTGTGAAAACTTTTTATGAATAAAAGACTGTATTTTTTTTTTATTTAAATGGGTTTTCATTTACTTTTTGAATATGTCTGCAGCATATTTTGGGTTTTTTATGGCATATTTTGGATTTTTATGGCATATTTTGCATGGCATATTTAGTAATTTTAAGTGCATATTTTAGGCGCATATTTTGTGTTTTTTAGAGCATGAGAATCCGGGCCCTGGTCATTACTAATAAATTGACAAAAACATAATAAATTAATGTTTAAAAACAAAAAAAAAGTAAACAGTTTTATAGTTTTGTTCATTTTGAATAAGATTCTTCAAGTGGCCTCAATCAAGTGACGCATTTTTTATACCCATTTTTGCAGTCCATTCTTATAATTTGTGAAATTCCTATGAAATTTCCAAGTTACCCCTTTAAATTTATACTTTTTTATTGCAAAATATATTTACCTAATCACAGGTATCAAAAATTTCCAGGCAAAATATTTCCTACAGGTATTTATCGAGAAAAAACTGTTGTGAAAAAAGTGGCCTCAAACAAGTGACAGGGAGTGTATATAACATGCTCTGAACATCCTCTGACCCAAGCGTGTTCTGATCACTTTTATTTTTTTTCGAAGCACTTAGCTGTCATCCTAATCCACCATTTTAACTTTTTTCCAAACAATTATGTTTTTTTTTCTCACCAAACATGTTCAGAAGAGCGTTGTAATTTCTTTCCGAAATTTTCTTCATTTAAGAGTAAAGAACCAAAAACCGGTATTTTAGACTTTTGGTGTTTTTAATTAAATAATGATGTCATACAAATTATGGCTTATAGAAAAAAAAAACTTTTAATGCATGCTTATATAATATTACATAATGTAAAAATGTTGCTTATATAATTTTTCGATTAAGCTTAGGGTTTAAAAGATAATATGCTAAAACCGTTTTTTTTTTTGACAGTTGACACTATTGAAGTCACAATAGGTTTGTTGTTTGTTCCCAAGATTTTTGGCAGAAATTGTTGGTCTGTCAAATTTTAAAGAGTGGGGATGAAATTCTCTCACAGAGAGAAAAACTAGCGAAGAAGTTTGGAACGGTTTCTGGGCAAAAATTCTGCCACACAATTTTACACAAATATTCTTTTAATTTTTTGTATCCTTTTTTATTCCAACGCGAAGCAAACTAAACCGATGACTCAACAACAGTAAATTTTTTATACAACGTACCTCAATCTGACATTTGACAGACCAACAATTTCTTCCCAAAGAAATTTCTTGGGAAGAATTTGTCCGGTGGGGAAATTGTTTTACTCTCTCGTGAGCGCTCTCTTCTGCCCAAAACTACCAAATTTGTGAGGTGTAGAAAAGGATTTTGGCAACAGTTGTTAACAATTTGGCGTTTTTCTTGTTTGGCTCTAAAAACAGCTCTGAGCGGAGGCTGAGCGATCAGAGCAGAGCTCTGAGCAGATTATGATCAAAGCCCTCAGATTAATTTATGAAACACACTTTGAGCACTGAACTGTCATTTCATAGGTGTTTTACTATAATACATTTTTGTTTACCTGAAGTAGACGGGCGACTGTCCTGGTAATCCATTTTTAATTTTATGTATTTCTTTCGTCTGTCAAATCACTAAAAAAAAATAAGTGAAGTTGGCTTCGTTCAGCGTTTTGCTCGATTTGCTCGGTCATTTTATTCTGAGCTAATCGATCAAGATCTGAGCTAGCTTAGATGGTAAAAAGAAACACACTTTTTGTGCTCTGGTATGTCTGAGCTAAAAAAAAACATAGAATTTTTGTTTGACAGTTTCGTGATCTACTCAGAGTTAAAAACGAAAAACGCCAATTGTTGACAATTGGCAGTTTTGGTCAAGGTTGGGAACAGACCTAATCTCTTGCGACTTATGACTCGATTGAAAAAAGTTTCATATTTTTTTGAAGAGAATATTGTGATATTTAAAGTGAGCGTAAGATTTTTTTAGGCAACTTGTGCTTTTAAGAGTAAAAATTAAAAAAAACAGAAATTTAAACTTTTGTCAAACTTTAAAAAAAATTATATCTTTAAAACGGTTATATTAAAAAAAAAACTATTATAATTAAAATAATAATTTTTTCTTGTAGGGATTCACAATGTACAAACTTTGTGGTCAGATGTTTTCAAAAATTTGAAACTTTAAGGAGTTATACGTGAAAAACGACTATTTTCGACATTTTACTTTTTTGAATTGTCGATATCTTGTAAACGGATGGTCGTAAGAAAAAAATAGTCACAACATTTTTTTGGCAAATAACATAATCTACAAATTTTGTGTGAAACACTTTTCGATAGCTTTTACCGTTTCTGAGTTTTATACGAAAAACTGATATTTTCGACATTTAACCTTGTATAACTATTGACGCGCACACGATTTGGTAATAGACTTTCGTGACAGTATTTCTTATGCCAAAATAAAGACAATTGCGTTTAAAAATCTTCACTTGGATTTTTTGGCAGAAAAGTACAATTTGCTGCAGCAATCGCAGTCGCCAAAGTAGAATTATTTTCTACTGAAAGTTGAGCGATTTTAATGACAGCTTGTGGTACAGCGATTCTTTTCGATACCAGCGCTTGCATTGTGTTCAAGGGCTAAGTTCCGAGTATTATCAGCTTGAATTGCCACTTTGTCATAGAAAGTTTGTATGGAAACGTCAAAATATTTGTGCCATCGAATCGAAAAATGTTTTTATTAAAAAAAAAAATGGACAATTTAAAATTGAGTTTTTTGTTTTTATTTCACATTTTTTTTTTCTAACATTGAATTTAAGGAAGCATGGTTATTAAGTTTTCATTTAGCTTCCTTTCCACAAAGGTCAGTGACGTCGTTTTTTTGTGCATTACGTGATAGTGATACTCTTTTTGCTTCAATGTCTTTGCTAAGTATACGACTGTCGTATTTTTCAACAATTCTATCTGAACTTGCAGAAAAAAATACGCCTACTATAAATTCTTATATAATTATTTTTTCGACAATTCTATCTGAACCTGAAAAAAAACACGCCTATTATAATATTCTTTTTTAAATATTTTCGATTTGGAATTTTTACATCATCTCATCTGTCAACTTATCCAATTGTTAGCTGTCACATTTTTGATGTTGACACTTTGGTAAATTTCCCTATACGCTGAATGGATGCAGTATATGGATTCAAGAACTGGAGGATGAGAGATATTTCGACACATTAACAAAACTGTGTCGTTATTATGCACAGCGTCATCAAAAATTGCAAAAAACGGATGGAAATCTGCCGCCACACCCATGTGGTGAACAGTGACGTGACATTTTGTTCCATACATAATAATTGAATAAAGCTTAAATTGTTTTAAATCAGTTTGTCTTATTTATATTTCATCTCATCCCATAAGGGACCCTTTATAAAGAATAGCAACAAGTTCTTAGAATTGACTTTTATCAAATTGTATTTAATAACCCCATCAGAACTCACTCTAATGTCAGTACAACCTTCTATTTACATATTTTTATTTTATTTTTTGGTTGGAAACATTATGTACTTTCATTTGTACAATCTAAAATTGAATGAAATGTAACCAATAAATTGAAACATTTTCCAAACACTTTATTCACTTGACAAAGTCTTCAGTCCCATGTCACTTTTTGCCTTGAACAAAAAGACAAGCAAAACTTTGTAATCAATTCAATGCCTGTTTACATCCCATAGACGCACATCATCAAAAGGAAGCTCACTGAATAAATTTCAGATACATACATATATATTTAGATATTTATTTCTATACGGATATGAGTATAGGTATCAATTAAATTTTAATTGGACTAATTCCCTTCAGAGGCATCATCAACATTCAGAGATACTGGTACTTAATTATTATGTCAGGTCAAAATAAAAAAATATCAGTTCTTAGACAAGAAATATAAAAATGTAAATAGAAGTTAAAGATATACTCAGACAGACATAGATGTACGAATGAAAAAGATATATATTTACAAACCAAAATCTAAAGCTAAACCAAAATTTGTTTGTTCTTCTAAAAAATTCAAAAGAATTCTATACGAATCAATTGATTATGATGTTGTATTGGCTCTGTGTTATTACTGGCTGCTGGCTGGTGTGTGAATCATTTTGATTATAATTAATAAATTATAGACCGGCAGACGTTAACGGGTTACCGCAACTTGATAGTAAATTTGGGACAGAATATTAGCGTGCTCAAGCTAAGCAGTTTTTGATATTTTAATTTTATGTATATTGAAAACAAAATCTAATTATTCATTCCATTTTGTAAACGTTTATCAGATTTATGTATGTATTTAATTTTTTTTTGGGAAAATTGGAGCTTTAAATTATAAGCTCAGTGCATAATACGAACTTAATTAACGATATATTGTTTGATTTTCGAATCGGGGTTATGATGCATTTTGGTGAAGAACAAAAAAAAATACTTTTTTAGCTTTAAACGGATCTTAGAAAAAGAATAAATCAACTTTCATTTGAAAATAATAATAATATTTGTATAGGTTGAATTATTTTAAAGATTTAATAAAATAGATCGAGTCATAAACGGTATTTATAGCACGAAAATGTCACTGTTCCTACATATTACAGGGAAAGTACACATACACAAATGAACGCTACATTATCGCGGTCTCTTGTGTTTCAGCATTAAAATTAATTTTCCCTGACAGCTGTTTTATTTGACGTTTAATTGAGCGCTGAATGTTTTAAAAGGTGTGTTTGATTTGTTTATTTTGAAATTCTAACTAGTTTTCGATGTTTTATTTAAAACGTGTGGCTTTGATTAAATTTATGGGAAAACTTTTGCTTCGGAGATAAATTTTTCTCCAACACCAATACTTTCGCGAAAATTGCGTATGGATGCCGCATGAACTATGTCTATGCTTCGGGAAAAGGCCCGAAGCGACGAGTGTCGCTTTGTTTTTAAAAACAGAATTAAAAAAAAAATATATATTAAAAACTTTTTAATAGCTGAATATTTTTCAAGTATTCAAAATATGAAAGCTCAAAATCAAAAAACACTTGTATGAATTTTTCTGCAAATAATTTGAAAAATCGTGCAATTTGTTATTTTGATACTAGGGTTTAGTAATTTTTTTTCTTTTGATCATCCGTGAACGTGTTTGTGAAGACGTGTTCGGCCGCTTTCACACATAGGAAACTGAGTTGCCAGCAATTTTTAGTTCGAAGGCGAGAAGGGCGTAAGGGGAAGGACAAATTTTACCCTCGCCTACAAAAAAGCTAGTTTCTGGCAACTCAGTTTCCTTGTGTGAAAGTGGTCTTGAGAACATAACGGAGAGTTCTTGTTCACGAGCGGTAAACCAATAGAGGTCTTTACCAAATAGCAAAATGTATCGCTGTGTCGTTTATTCACAAAAGTTTATTCATCACTTTGTGGGATATTCCCAGGATATTCCTATGCAATTGATAAATAGACACAAAAAGCTAGCTGTCACTTTTGGGAGTTTGACAGACTCGTAAAGAGCACTATTCGCAGTCACAATGAACGAAAATAAGTTGATGAAGCTTTGACAGTTTTGCGCTAGCTATTTGAGGTATTTTAATTTCAAACGTCAAACACTCACAACATGGTGACAATTGTGTACCAGTGAGAACTGTCAAAAGATCACTTTGTCCACCAAAGATTGTTCACTCTACGAGGAAATATCTACTAGGATTTATTAGGTATTGATTACCCCAGTGAGCTTAGTTTCCCCAAGGACTTATGTCCCTGCACCTTATGCGAGTATCTATTGGTATCGATATGTACTTATATTTTAAAGTTCTAAATTTCCACAAGTAAATGAAGTTTGAAAGTCAATTTCGATAAAGAAATTCTGTGCTTATTGTCACAAATAATAAACGATATTATCCGCCATAAGTTAAAAATTCGAGCTTTATTATGGAAAACTTCTATAGCTTCGCAATCAATTTATTTTACTAACTAATATTAATTAACACAAAGCGTAAGTCTTTTTTTATTTACAGTCTTCCATTTCTTACCTCATTTATGCAGTTAAAGCTAGAATTTTAAATTGTTGAAGTTATAATAGACATGCAATACAATCTAATCTTTTGTAAACCATTTCCTATATATTTTCTCCTCTTAGCCAGAATTTAATGCAGTTTAAAAGAGTTTATGATAATTTTGTAGCTTTTTCAACAGAATCATTAAAATGATCTTATCTTATCTATATAATCTTATCTCATTATAAAAGATATTTAAATATAAAGATTTCGCAGTTCAATAAACTTTTCCTTTTTCCTAGTTTGTTTGAATCAGTAATGATGTCTACCGAATTTTATGACTTCAGCTTCAATAGATACGAATTTGGCACCCATAAGTTTATGTACCTATAATATACTGTACCTAACTTACCTACGTGTTCATATTTATTTTTTATGGTTTTTGTTTCTTTAGCACATATTACGGAAAATTTATTTTCCTCTCGGATTTGAATATTCTTTTTTAAGTTTTATTTATTTTTCGATTGAATTCGAATTTGAATACGTGCGGTGGTGAACCATACAATAATCAACATCATAAATGTAAAAGAAGGTGAAGCCTTTGCAAGTTTTACCCCATTGCTATATACACCTTTGTCCAGCTTTATGGTACGATTTAAGAAAAAAAAGTAGGTTAACAATATAAACATAAACAAAAAAAGTTTGGTCCCAAAACCAAGCCTTACTTGGATAGCTTTGTGTACCAAAAGCAAACAATTTTGATGACTCATTTCAGGATTATACAAATGTTCGTTCATGTATAACACACGCAGACTATATGCCGTTTCGCATTTTTAATCTTTTTCACTCTCCTTCAGATTCGAAGAATCGTGTGATGAACATGAACATAATGATTATGATGATTATTCTTTAAACGTAGTTATCATTCAAATGACAAGATCAATGAAATTCTTGTTCTTTAATAGCCATCAGATAAGTACGATGAGACCGGATCTGAGTCATCTCAGTCAGGCGTTTTACTGCCTGCAAAAATGTTCAAAATGAAGCTAAATGTAAGAAGGATTGTCGTTGATTAATAAAACTATTATGATATTTTTAATGATGATAAAATAAAAAAAATTGGGTTTATACATTAAAAACGAAATTGTTTAGCCTTAATTATACTGATTTTTTGTTTGTACAGTCCTTGAGGAAATATTTCGAGAAATGAGTTGGGATTCCTTAGGAGTAAAAATAAATGAAGAATTTATCAGCAATTTAAGGTTTGCAGATGATATTATTTTACTAGCACCATAACTTAGGAAAAATGATATCGAAAATGCCAAAGTCATTTCAAAGCTGCAGGACTCGAAATGAATACCGACAAAACAAAGCTGGTGAGCAAAGGCGAAAAAGGTATATCCTAAAAATTGGTTATGTTGATGACTATATGTATCTTGGGCAGACGGTTTCCATGGAAAATCGAGAAGATAAAGAAATAGGCAGAAGAATTACCAACAGCTGGAAACAATTTTGGAAACACAAGTACATCTTCGATCTGAATATCAGCCAAATTTCCAGAAAGTATATCTTTTTGATGGATCTATCCTGCCCGCAGTAATGACGTACAGAATTCGAACATGGAGCATGTCGGTTATATCATAGCAAAAGCTCTTGGTAACACAAAGAGCTATTGAAATGTCAATCTTAAAAGTCTCCAAACGACAACGTATCCGAAACGAACTTTTAAGAAGTATGACGGACTTTGTAGAAGTTATAGAGAAGGCAAAGCAGCAGAAATAGAACTAGGCAGGTCATGTACCTCGTATGAAGGACGTAGGAAAGAGCGGCCAAAGACAAGGCAGTATGGAAAACTTTGGGGGAGGCTTATGTACACACGTAATTGAATTATACCTACATTATGTATATAATCAACTTTAACTTTAATTAATTAAATAATATTTTATTTAGAATTTTATCATACTGTACAAATAAAGTTTATTAAATAATATGAATAGTAAAAGCAAACTAATTATGTAAAAAAAAAAAAAAAACAATATGGATGTGTTTGCAGAAGAATGTGTAAATATTTCAATAAATATATATTTTATAAAACAATAGCTGAACACGTCTAACACACTGACAGACCGTGCAAAAACTTTTTTATAAGTGTTTACGATGCTTAAAAGATAAAATAAACATTTTATGATTTCAACTTCGCTAAAAATGTTTATTAGATATAGAAATCATCTAATCATGAGTGAAGGGTGGGCTAGTGGTTTCGTTTTTAAATCATTGGTTATTTTGACACTGACAGCTGTTTCCCGCTCAAAATCTTAACAGAAAGTCAATATCATACCTCCGCGGAACGAAATGAGTCGCTTAACGATTGAACAACGTTGGGAAATATTTAAAACTTATTTCCAAAGAGAGTGCTGTGTATAGCCCAAACAGTGCGTTTTTTGAAAAGAAGTTTTGGTCGAAATTAAGCACGCACCGCGCGCCTGCAATGTTAACAAAATTGGCTCATCTGGTGATCCGAAAACCTGCACTTAATTGATGAGAAGCCAAAGCATCCACTGAGTGACAGTTTGGTGGGGATTGTGGAGTGGTTGCATCATTGGCAACCTTGAGCTACAGCCCGAACATCAACAAGATTGAAGCACTTAAGGCCAATATGCATCCAAGCAATCCGTGAGCTACAGCCCGAAACTATCAACAAAGTCTTGGAAAATTGGAGTGACTGCGCTACTGCGAAGCCAGCCGATGCAGCCACTTGAACGACCGACGTTGTGTTCCATAGTTAATGGGAATGTTTGCCCTTACTAATAAAGCTATATAATGGAAAAAATTTAATTTTGTTCATTTGATTGCATTTTTAAAAAAGAAACTTTTATTTGGCCCACCCTGTAGTTAAAGTTCGTACAAACTAGTATTATTATCTTCACATACTCTAATGCGCGATTAGACACAATTCTAAGGTAAATTAACATTTGTGCATTCCATATTGAAAACGGAGCACTTTGCCACATCCAAAAGATTACGCTTATTGATTTTTAAAAAGCGCAATCTGCATGCCCAATTTTTGACCACTTTATCGAAACAGCTGAGTTATTTACCTTAACCGCTTGAACGCAATGGGAAGTCGCTGGTCGCGGTAAAAATTAATGTAGCACAAGCTGTCACTAAAATCGTACACTATGAGCCTGATTATACGGTTCGTTTTTTCGTTCGTTTCGTCTTCATCTTTTTGACATGCACGAACGTTCATGATTACATGGTTCGCGAAAATGCGTACGTACTTCCATTCGTTATTTTGACGTTCATGGAATTTGGGATTGTTTGTAAGAAAATAATAAGTAATAATAAATAAAAATGTTTTTTAATCACTTATTTCTCAAATACATCCGTATATTAGGTGTATCCAATTACGAACAACCATTTTTCAACTCAATAATTTTTGTTCAAATCGTTTCTTGCTAACATCGAGGAGCATTGTGGTTGCCAAATCAGAAACGTCAAAGTTCAACCAGAAAAAGTCCTGAAATTTTCATTCCTGCTTTCGTTACTTCATTACCTCTACATTTCTACTCCCCTCACCCAATCTGTCAAAAAGACGAAAGACGAAACAACTTAAAAAATGAATCGTGTAATCGGGCATTATGTAGCAAAGGACATCCACAATTGTGTAGCGCAGGAAGAAAGTTAGCTGTCATTTTTTTGTTTGACATTTTTTTGTTTGACATTTGTTTAGATGTTTGGAATTGCAATTTTTTCAAGGCATGTTCCATATGTTACATGTTGTTTTGCTTCTATTACAAATGCGAGACTATCATGTTTCTGTTTTAATATATAAAACACAAAATATGCCGGTATTTGACACAACAGAAAACAAACAAACAAAATTCAACATTGAACTTGTAAAAAGAAATAATAGGGGTATTCACGATCCGATGCAACTGGCCTAGTATCATTGTAAAAGTGCAAAAGTGTAAAATCTTACAACACTACAAGAACAAAATATACCAGGTGCAATCTTACAACAGTTTCGCACTTTAGCAATACCCGAAACCTATTGCAACAGAAAAATACAACATTGTAAAATTTGTAAATTGTGTTTTTGACAGCTCACTCATTCTTGATTACGTTAAACAGAAACAAAGGTATGGATACATCCAATTTGCTATCTTGATTGTATTGATGTGACGTCGTCATCATCTTTTACTATTATTTTCCATTTAAAATTCGGACGATATTTAAGATTTGGTAATATTTTCTTTTTCCGTTTTTTTAGCATCTTTTTATGAACAAAATTTAAATTAAATCAAATTGAAATTTTCAGATATGTTCGAAATAACAAATGTAAAACTAATTTTGACATTTGCTTTAGTGTTGCAAGAAGATAAGAAAAGTGCGTTCACGATCCACTTAAAAAAAATAAAATTTTGCACTTTTACTAGGCTCGTTGCACCAGATCGTGAATACCCCTAATATTTTATGAGATTTAACAAATCCCAATTATAAGCAGTAAATAAGGGGCATGTTTTGGAATTTACCAACAAAAATTATCAAGCTGTACCGCTGTATTGTGGGCACATGAAAAATAGCTCGCACGATACTTATTGATAGCTATTTCAGCTCTGGCTTCAGTTCCAGTTGCGGCAATCTATTTTGTTCAGCCAGTTAGTTAGGGTAGACCTACTTTGTAAAAAAATAATTGAAAATTGTGTATGGTGACTAAAATTATCTGTCAGAACAATTTTCGCATGTTTTTTTGCAAGCAGGTGTCCTTAGCATACACGTTTATTTCTCACTTTGGCACTTTTTGAAAAAAGTATGTCTATGTAGCTAAGCCTTGACAGATGCAAAATTGGAAGGACAACAATATCTAGAAAAATGTCACCAGTTTTATAAATGTGAAGAATTTGATGTTTGTTTTCGTTTTTTTTTTTTTTTCATCCAAGCCAAAAACAAAATTGTCTCACTTGTAGTGTGAACACTTTGCGCAATTTTAAACCTACAGATATCTCAAAATGTAGCGCGACTAATAGCAGAAAGTTGAAAATTATTCAACTTGGGCGACGGCCGTCTGCAAGAGCTCTTTGTTATTTTGTTTACCGAGAATCCCAGGCTTTTTGAAAACTCTTGGAATTGTTAAGAAAACCTAGGTCAACCCTGGGTTAATTTCAAATAACCAAGCTTATAGTAACTTGGTTTCGATTCTCAAATTAGCAAAAGCCATCTGTCAGTTGTTACTACTGTCACTAAAACAGTGACGCAAAATCTTAGTCGATTTACCATGTTAAATCATTTTAAGTATGATACTATATAGGTTAAAAATTGTATTTTTATAATTTTAAACGAGTCGTAATTTCTCTTAAAATTTTACTTTACTCAGCGGCTCTAATGGCAATAAATTGCTACTTTCATTTACATTTATTGCCTTGGCCAGGACAATTTTTTCCGGTAAGTGAAAGGCAACCATTGCTTTCCATCGTCAAATCAATAAATTTTGACGTTTCCCTTTTTCGGGCAGTTTGTGAGCCATTTTATTGCCTCAAATATATAACTAAATGCTATTTTATCTTTTAGTATCGTTCTTAATCCAAAATTCACTGTGAGGTTTATAAATGTCAAAATGATTTTTTGGCACGCGCTGTCACTTTCGTGGACATGTTCATCAGCTGAAGTTTATGAAGGAAATTAATTAAGTATGATATTAATCAAAAATTATTTAAAATTTAGGAAATTTTAGTAAAATGTTTTAAAATTAGAAGATTTTTTAAAATGTGTCTCTAGTGTTGTTAATTTTGAAACCAAATCGATGGTTTATAAGCTTCTAACATGCATACACTTATGCCATTTTCGGTTGGAGGTTCGAAGTTAATTTTTTTTACTTCTATTATAAAATGTTTCTACCGATCGTTTATCTCAGTTTATATTTTTTATATTTTTGTTGTGTTTTCACCGCAGAAATTAAAAAAATCATTATGACAACAAAATTCAAATTCATTTTGTTTTGATATGTGAGTGAGATAGACAGTTTATTTTTTACATTCCATCTGTCAAAAAAAGAAAACTGCGTTTAAATGGCTCGGTTCCACCAGTGTTCTCCAAACAAAGGTATGTTTGATCTGAAAAACCAATGTTTTTAAGAAAATTTAAATAAGATTTATTTTAAATCATCATTTGAGGATATTAAAAGTATTGTTAGTCTTCGAGATTTGAAGGAGAACCTACATTATAATCTTGTTTAAGAATGAATATATACATTTATCAAGTTTTTTGCTTGTAATCCCTAATGTTTTTTACTCATTTAACCAATTATTATTTTTAAATCAATATGTAAGTAAAAGCAAAATGTATACATTACATACAAAACATAAACAGGTATAATCTTCAACAAACATTTGTAACTTGTGTGTTGTTAATTTGTTTAAATCCGACTAAAAACAAAACTTTTTTAAGTTTGACTATACGTCAATTTTCCTATACGTTCATTTTCCTATACAAATATTTTCATATTTTTACGTCTCTTGTCTTGCTTTGAGTTATTTTTATTCCTGGAAAATTCTATCATTTACGTCATCATATAATAATTTCTCATGTCCAGAGGTAATGTGCTCCAATCGACAAACGTTGAAAATGCATAAATAAATAAAAACAAAAGCACCCCAGTGCAGCAGCAATTCATTTTAGATTGTAAATACATATGCATAATCGTATAAAGATAGGTATACACATTATCCCCCACCCGCAAAGAGAAAATATTCTTTGACGGGCAACAAACACATTTCGAAGAATGCGCCGCCCGCCGCGCCGCGTCGAGTCACACTGTTTTCAAGGGTAGTTTTTGAACGTTTTCTTTTTCTTAATTCAATAACAACGTTATTATCTTTTGTTCAAAGAATATTTATATTTTTTTTAAATAAAAAAAGAACAAGTGGCGCCATTGAAATTGTTATTGTTATCATTACGTTCTGAATGCGGGGGGTGGGGTTGGTGGTCTAGTTTATTTTGTTTTATTATTATAAATAAGTATATAATATATATACAAACAATTTCATACTATTAATGTTCAGTTTTGTGTATCGATCAACATAAGTTATAAATCAATTGATAAAAAAGATGGAGCTACTAAGTAAACCCACTTTTTTGACACTTGACTAAATGTCAAGTTATATGAAGAATTGCGGTTCGATACTAATAATAAAATATTAATAGTGCTAAACTGTCTTGGTTGTCACAAATTCAATAGCTAAATTCTTTCACAAAAAAACAGCGAAAAGTGGCGCATATGTGAAGGTGTCAAATGGCCATTTTCAAAAATATGGGCTTTTGTAGCTTTTTCAAAGTGTCATATGGCCATATTTGTTTGCGACTTTTGGCCATGCATAAAGTAGCTGTCAAGCGCAGCGTGTGGTTTTAATCATGTCGAACTCCACAGAAATTTACAGTTTTGAGTTTTGTGCAGATTGAAAGAAAAGAAGAAATTTAAATTTTTCAAA
The DNA here is from genome assembly GCA_949320155.1 of Melangyna quadrimaculata. Taxonomy (NCBI): domain Eukaryota; kingdom Metazoa; phylum Arthropoda; class Insecta; order Diptera; family Syrphidae; genus Melangyna; species Melangyna quadrimaculata. The sequence continues at coordinate 199,951,552 of OX439483.1, read as the reverse complement.
ACAACTTTTTTTTTAAATTCGCGCGACAATTTTAAAAACGACAAATGGCCATATGTGCTAACTCGGCCATTTGACACTTTCACAATGTGACATATGGGTATGGCCATGTTTCGAAATATGCTCATATGACACATGGACAAATGTCAAGGCACATTAAAATTAAAAATGGCTAATCGAGTGCTTGCCCCGGTCAAAAATCAGAATTATTGGACATTTGTTTGTTTCCTAAAAATAATCAATCTTTGAATTCTTTTCCCCAAATGATAATTTTAAAAAAAATTTACCTACGAGTGAAAATTCGGAAATAATAGTATGTGCAAAAAAGTAACACGTGAACACAGAATAAATGTTGACATTTCACAAGTCAAAATGCACTGGATCCGCCATTTTATTTCCATGTTGACATTTAACAGGCATAACTGGAAAAAAAAAATGAAAACTCTTATGATGATAGCGGAATTCCTTTGGCAGTGGCAAATTGCTCGCGAGTACTTTTATATCTATTTTCAATAGAACGCCTATGTTCATTCCTATAAATTGTATCTGCTGCCTACCAGCACAGGAGAGCATCATGAGGAGATCATATGACTAGATTAGGAATTTCATTTACTAATGTGTACATTGCCACCTCCAAAAGGGCACGCTCGATATTGCCTTTTATATGTAATTAAGAGCAACTAATTCTGTGCGAAAAAAGAGTTGACTTTTCACAACAATTGCTGAAGGAAGATTTATTAACTTTTTCTTTTGTGAAGTCAAAAAAAGTCGGAGGAGTCAGTCAAATGTGAACACCAGTTATTGTGGCCGATTACACGAGTCGTTTTTTCGGGATTTACCACGATATCAAGAAACCAATAATCCAGAAAGCAAAAATCCCGAAAGTAAAAATCTCGAAAAAAAAATCTAGAATTGAAAAAATCTCGAAAACAAAAATCTAGAAAGCATAATCTCGAACTGCAGAAATCTAGAAAAAAAAATCTAGAATTAATTGTTGAGTCAATGAATGGTTACAATAAGAGCGCGCGAATTGTAACCATTCATTGTCTCAACAATTAATATTAATTTTAGATTAGGAAAGTCTCCTTAAGAGAATCAGTAAACTGCACATGCACCTATCCAACTATACAAGTAGATGACTAAATTAAGTGTTGCTGGGGACGGTCTCTTATAACAACGTAAGTTTTCTGGTCATGTGCTGACCAAATGAAACAGAGCTTACCTAGAACACAAAACAGAGTTGAGACCTGGCATAGGACGCTCAAGGTTTTAGTTGGAAGGCACATGTTGCACTTTATAAATTAATTAAAGTTTTGGCTAGTGAGTCAATTCAGGTTAGTTGTGTGGTTCAAAAAATTAAAATTGGTCAAGAAACTAAGGTAAGTAGGGAGTATTTAAAAAAAGAAAAGCAAATCTTAAAAATACTGGACGAAAAAGAAGAAAAAGTCATGTAAGCCACCTTAAGAGTCTTGCATATAACTCCAGTTTATAGAAGTTATTATACTTAGTTATTTGTTTAATTTTGTATTTTGTTATATTTTTACACTTTTCCTTTGTATAGAATAATTATTGTATTTTTTTGATAATTGTTATGTTGTGGTACGAGTATAAATAATACATATCCTATAAAATATTTGATTTTTGTTAAAGACATTTTCATTTTTTTTTTTTCTTTTTTCACCAAAAAAATAAATTGTTTCATGAATTGAACATATCATGCGTTTTATTCGCGTTTAAACTATTGAAAAAGCTACAAAAAAATATCGAATGATTTTTTTCTAGATATAGTCATTCATGATTTTTGTACGTTCTAGATTTTTGTACCTTCGAGATTTGTTTTGGTTTTTTTTCGAGATTTTTGTCATTCTAGATAACGTCATGATCCCGTTTTTTCGGCTGTTTCGTCTTTCGTCCTTTTAACAGATTGGGTGAGGGGACTAGAAATGTAGAGGGAAGGAAGTAACGAAAGCAAAAATGAAAATTTCAAGACTTTTTCTTGTTGAACTTTGACGTTTCTGATTTGGCAACTACAATGCTCCCCGATATGTAAGTAAAAAACGATTTGAACAAAAATTACTGAATTGGACAATTGTTTTTCGTAATTGGATACACCTAATACACGATTGTATTTGAGAAATAAGTGATTTAAAAATATTTTTATTTCTTACTACTGATTATTTTCTTACAAAACAACCCTCAATTCCATGAACGGGAAAAAAAACGAATGGAAGTACGTACGTATTTTGACGAACCATGTAATCATGAACATTCGTGCCTGTCAAAAAGACGAAAATCTAAACGAAAAAACGAACTGTATAAGGCTCATTGAACTGAAAATTCTGATAAAACGTAAATAAACGTCACTAAACGTAGCTGAAAGTCATTTAACTCTTTAATACTATGTTCCCACTGAACGAAATTGTCAAATTTTAAATTATTTTGCCGAAATTATCTTCGAAAATGCACAATTTTCTATACAATGACACAATTTCAAAAACATCACAAATCACCTCAATATCCATGAAATTGCGTACGAAATTGGGTTTTATACCAGTTTATACCACTTGTTCGATTAAGTGAAAAAACAGAACTAACGAGCTGACAGCATCTTACTGTTAACTGTTAATTTATGATGTCAAAACAAAAGTAATTTTTGACTTTGTCTGGTTTGATTCCTATTAATTTAATAAATTTATAAAATTGTCCAAAAGAAAATATAAACCAAAAAAAAACATGGAACTCAGCAGAAGAAGATCTTCTTATCGAGCTCTGGGAAGAAAAAATAGACCAGCTGCGGGGAGCTCAAAAAAGCAGCGATATTGACCAAGAAATTGCAGCTGCTCTCAATCACAGAGGATCCTGCTGGTCAGGGACGAGATTAAAGTTTCTTTCTTGAATGAAGTATTTAACAATGTTTAAATAAGCGATTGCTCTCATTTTTCTTTTTTTTTAACCGGTAAGCTACGAAATTTCAAATAATTAATTTTTAAAATATGTAATTGTTTTCAAAACAATCATGCAGAATCTGGCTTTTTTTTTTTTTTGACTAGCTGTCAAACGAAATTGTCTCAATTGCAAGTGTGGTCACTTTAGGTAATTTTGAAATTGAAGTCACGAAATTGCGCAATTTCCGGCCCAGTGGGAACATACTATAAGACCGCCTGGCCAATCAGAAGCTCGAAAAATTCAGAAATCTAAATTTTCAGTACCTACTTAAATTTGATGAGATGAACGCGCAGAATAACAAAATTGTGTTAATCAAAATCATTCAGACTGACGAAGAATAAAATGTGAAAATTCAATTTAAAAGTACAAATATTTTAATATTCAAATTTCTTCATCTTCATTATTAAAATGTGCAAAGTTCATTTTTCGTTTAATTAAAATGTACCTACCTATTAATGCTTTGGTTTTTCTTTATACAACTTAACTGATCTGAGGCAATGTAAAATTTGTTGACCCAATGGAAAGACAAATCAAACCAACAATTTCTTCTATCCGTGAATTTAATAAAAAATAAAACGCAGATATGTCTGTGTAAACGAACTCCTGAGAAATACATTTAAAACCTAAATTAAAACTTTCAATGATTTAATGCTAACTCATCAACTTTTATTGTTGCTGGTTAATCGTTTCTTATAAATCAATTTAAAAAAAAATTGTTAAAACGTATGTTTATACCTTGAAAATACATCTTGCAGTTTTTTCACGCATCAGCGAAACGTTGTGTATTTAAAGAATATAATATGCCACTAAAATTACCAAACAAAAAAAACAAAACAATATTTTGACAAACAAAACAATGGCTAGAAAGTAAAACGAAAAATTTTCACGAAAAATTATAGCAACGCGCGAATGCACTTTCTCTAGATTTGACATTGTGTCGGTTAGATGTTTTTGCCACCTCCTCCGCCTTCTCTCGGTCGACCGGAGTACCTGGGGATTATATTAACAGTGCGGTTCAATTGCTTTCATACACTGATATATTATTTGGAAAATAAATTTAAAAACAAAGCGAAGCGAGCTGCAGTGGGGGAAAAATGTGTATTTATTGAGGTCTTCTTTTGTGAAAAGCAAGTTAAGATCGTACTGTGTGAATTTCTTAAGCCGACAAATAAACCTTGAATTTTGTCTGTCAATATTATTGGAAATGTTATTATCAGGCCAATGTCGGACGACAAAGTAAGCCATCTGCTAGACAAAACGAGATGAAAGGAGATTTCAGACTGCCTCAGCAATCTTAGTTGCCTGAACAGAATTCCCCAGCAAAAAATTGGTCGTTATTCTTTTTTTAGTTGAGAACAGAGCCTCAGTTCTCAGAAAAAAGTTTGTTTCTTTTTTTACTCAGAGCGATCAGAGATTAGAATTTGGGTGAGTTTGTAATCGCAGAAATCTGCGACACATCGGCCTCATGTCTGCTTAGCTTCTGCGTATCGATTTTATTTTTCTTCTGTCCGCAGAAAGTAAGCAGGCGGCAGTTTATGAATAATTTTGTATTCGTAAACATCACAGCGCAGAAAATTATTTCTAAAAAATCCGATTATAAAAAAAAAAAAAAAAAAATGCTGTGATAGACAAATATCCTGATGATATTTATGTACTTCGAAGCCATTTCATATACAGTGTTGGCCAAACACAAGTTTCTTTTTTAAAAATGCAATAAAATAAAAACAAATTAATTTTGTCCATGTATAATAGCCTTCTGAATTACAACAAACATTTCCATCAATTTTGTACACAATGTCGTTCAAGTGGTGGCGTCGTCGGCTGGCTTTGCAGTAGTGCATTCGGTGACCTCAATTTTCCAAAATCTTGTTGATGGTTTCGGGCTGTAGCTCACGGATTGCTTGGATGATATTGGCTTTAAGCGCTTGATTCATTTCCGGATTATTGGCATAACATCGGTCCTTCACGGTTCCCCACAAAGAAAAAGTTCCAAGGGATCAAATCGCAGCTCCAAAGGCTGCCAATTGACATTGCCAAGACTCTGCAACAACGTTGACCAAAACGTTGTTCCCAGCCTCGTTTTCGAAGAAAAATGGTCCAATTAAGCCACCACTCCATAATCCGAACCAAACTGTCACTCTCTGTGGATGCATTGGCTTCTCGGCAGTAACGTGCGGGTTTTCCTAGTTCCAGATGCCGCAATTTCGTTTGTTAACGAAGCCGCCGAGATGAAAATCCGCCTCGTCAGAAAAGATGATTTTCACACAGCACTCACTTTGGAAATGTGTATGTTTTAAATATTTTCCAATGTTGTTCAAGCGTGAAGCGACACATTTCGTTCCGCGGCAGTATTATACTGACTTTCTGTCAAGATTTAGATTGGGAAACAGCTGTCAGTGTCAATTCTTTTGATTCAAAAAGAAACCATCACTAGATGCCTCCACAGGTTAATACATCATGTTTTCCTGTTTTAATTTCAATTTTGTTTTTTAGCAGAAATTACTTGTTTGTCAGCAGAATGTTTTTTTTTCTGCACAAACTGTCCGACGCCAACTTGATTTCTACGTACTTTTGATGTTTACGAACGAAATTTGTTTTGCAGGCCTACTGAAGTCAGATTTCAATTTTTGATTACGAACACAAACTTTGCAAATCTAATATCTAAGTTAGTCAGACGATTACGAATTCGCACTTTGTGTCTCTTTTTTTGTGCAGAGGATGATTTAAACACGTTCAGAGCATGCTCTGCGAACTCAAAAAAAAAAAAAAAAAATGAGCGACCATGCCGAGCAATAACTGAACACATCAAATTTTTATGAAGACTGTATAAGAAATAAAAATATAAATATAAGAACAAAACTTTACTTCTACCAAAATAAGAAACAAAAGTAAAGAACATCCAGTTTGTTTTTTGTTGTTTTTTTTTGAATTCAAAATGGCTAACCGAACCAGCAATTTTTGCCCGAAAAAATTTATCTGCCACAAATTGTCAGGATCGCTCTCGTGAGCGATCTCTTCATTTTAAAATTGACCAAAACAAAATGTGCGTAAGCAAACAGGATTGGGCTTAAACTGCTAGAAAATGGTAGATTTAGGTAGTTGCGGACTAGTACGCGAATAGACCTTATATTTTTAAGATGAACAACAAACTAGAAAGCGAACCAAAATTGGCGAGGTGGAAAACGATGGACCATCTCAAAGAAATCTAAGGCTATATAGAACAAGACTGTCAAGTGAAAAGAATGATCCCACAAGGATATAAATTATAAATTGAACTAGGAAATACAATACAGTTGACTCCCTTTAATTGAAACACAATAACTGCAGAAGATTTGTTAACTATAGTATCGCCGTAGTAAATTTCTTGTTTCAAATAACCGCCTTTTTCAGCTCATAAACTTTTAAATATTTTACTCTTTTATGTACCACGAAAAGAACTGTTTAATTTGTTTGGCAACTTTTTAATTTTCCCCGTCAACAGATCGACCAATTTTCAATAAACAAACAAAAAGATCAATCTTGTAAGCTGAAGATGTTCAACCTGTCAAAAAATCATTGTCAGGTATTACAGAGTTCTGGCACAGCTTATGAAAATATTGTCCGATCTTGACAACTATGTTTCTGTGATAAAATTCTTCTTAAGAACAGAAGGTTGAAGTAAATTTTTAAAGTGCACGTAAACAAATCAACCACACTGTATTTATGTATGTGCAACCTCGAAAAAGAAATTTTTGATTGTTAAAGTGTGTTTTTCTTTTTTTTCGCCACTAATTGTTGTTGTTTTACTAATAGAGTTAGATACAAGATGTATAGTATACACATTGCAATAGTCAGCGTCTATCCATGTATATATTTCCCATTTTTTAAGCTCATCATATAAGAGGCACGGTGTAACTTTGTTCACTAACAATGCCGCGTAATCAGGGTGTAACAATTACGTGTTCTGAATGGCATGGCACTGAGCCTGGGCCTGGCTGCTCTCCGACTAAAAAGAGTACAGCCACTGTTTTATGCCATTTTGTTTTGGTTAAATTTTCGATTGTATTTAATTCTTTTTAAATAATTTTCCAAACATAAAAAAAATGTCTCGATTTTTTTTTTTTTTTTTTTAGAACTTAAGTTTCTAAATTAGGCTTTTAATAATGTGGACATTTTTTTTTTTTTTTGATGTAAGCTGTCTTAGTGTAGGAACGGGGGAGAGTTTAATAGCAAAGAGAATCGTGTAATTGAGAATCACACCATCAGTCACTCCTCGTATTGTTTTTGGATGAATGGCTACTGTTCACTGTGTTGTATGTATGCATAGCGGTAGATTTATTTAGCCAGTTAAATATTTTATAGCTTTTATGACCCCATTTTATGTACTTTTTAAATGAGTTAAAAAATTTTTGAACGTACACGAAGAATTTTAAGTTGGTAATTACAATCCATAAATTAAAATTAAATTACTTTTGAAATTGAAATCGTTTTTTTTTTTTGGTAAAAATATTTAATTTCATGATAATTATACTTGAAAATTACCTAGTAATCCCCGCTTAGCTGCACCTCGCTTATTTGAATATCCCGCTTAATTGACCGACAAAATTGCTTTAGAAAATTTCCCGTTTAAGTGGAATATCTTTTCAAATGGTAAATTGAACCCCGCTTAATTGAATTACTCGCCTAATTGATCTTAAAAAAATGCAGCTGCAAAACTAAAACATGTAAATTTTTCGGTTAATTGAACGACCAAAAAAAATCATTATGGAACAAACCTAAAAATAAATTATTGTTACTTGGAAGCGTTAAAATTGCCACTGAAATTTATATATTGAATTCCTTAGATGAATATTTTATTTTTTATCTGACCGACTTGTGAAATTATACGGATTTAGCTTAATTTAACAGATCAGTCAATAAAGCGGGTTTCCGTCAACCGACCCGAATAATTGACCAAAAAATTTGACAAAATGGTCGATGCAATTAGGCGGGAAATACTGTTTATCTATATAATGGTAAGAATTCTTATTATTGTTCTTCTTGAAATCAGAAACGTCAAAGTTCAACCAGAAAAATTCTTGAAATGTTCATTCATGCTTTCGCCACTTCCTTCGCCGTACATTTCTACAACCATCACCCAATCGTAAAAATGACGAAAGACGAAACGAACGAAAAAACAATCAAGCACAAACATACCCATTTTGACATTTATAAATGTCAAAGTATCATTTAGATAAAGTAAAGCCTTTTGATGATTTAAACTAATAATAAAAGGTTAAAATGCGATGCTTAACACATTTAAAATTAGTAAAATCATTTTTTAACCTGGTATCATACTCAAAACGCTTTAACTTCGTATTAAATTGACTACATTTTGCACTGTATTACTATCGATGTCAAAAACTTTGCTTACCTTTTAACTGGATGCCAAAACTTAAAAACGAATATATGTATGTATAGCATACTTTACATTTCTTCACATGCCATGAATAATCGCGTTTATTTGCTTGTTTTTATATATTGGTTTATTTTATAAACTAATATATGCATATGATGCTTACCTAAAATGAGAAGATAATAAAAAACAAATTAGTGGTAAATAATGATAAATTTAACGGAATTAATAATAATTCATAAAATACACATACGTTGAATAAACACTTCCAAACATACTTTCAGGTTTTACGAAAAACCAACCTATCACAAACATCCCTAGTGAGAGTTTTTATACTCTTTTGATTCATAATTCTGACACTTTTAAGATTTGTACCAAGGTTTTCTTTTTCGTCCTTTAATTTGTGGTGAAACAGTTCTGTTAAAGGTTCTTAAGAATGGAGTGGCTCATTTTCTAGTTATTTCTTCTTTAAAATATTGATTTTGAAATTAAGTATAATGTACGTCACTTTTGTTTCTTCAACGGAAACAAACAAAAACTAAAAATAAAAATCTTATTTTCAACAGCAATATTGTTACGGACAATAAATTGGGTGCGAAAAAAAGTGGAGCCTTAACTCTAATAATCTACTACGATTTTCCATTTTCGCTATCGAACAGCGTATACAACTGAGCAAAACGAGAACTAAATTTTTTGTTTATGACTTCGTTGTGTCAATTTTTGTATGAAAATTTAAGTTTTGCTTTAAGCCTAGTGCGCTGCTGATGTGAAACGAAAAAACCCATACAAAAAAGACATGACGTCATCATAAACGAAAAATGTCTTTGTAGTTTTCGCTCTGTGGAACGCTGTTCGACCAGCAAAATTGATTATTATACCAAATTGTTTTGACAAGTCTCCACTCTCTATTTCAATTTCAAAATTACCCAAAGTGCCCACACTGGTAATTGAGACAATTTCATTTGACAGCTTGTCAAAAAAAAATAGCTGTCAGATTCTGCGTGATTGTTTTGATGACAATTATTTCAGAAATTATTTATTTGCAATTCCGTAGCTAACAAGTTTTTTATGAAATTTAATCAGACGCTAATGAAGAATTCAAGTCAAAGAACGCAAGTATGTAGTTTTCTTCCCACAGCTCGAGAAGAAGATCTCCTTCTGTTGAGTTCCATGATTTTTGATTTTTTTTGTTTATAATTCCTTTTGGACATATTTTTTATAAATTTATTTATAAGTAACCAAACCAGCCAAAGCCAAAAATCACTTTTGTTTTGACAACATAAATTAACATTAAAAAGATGCTGTCAGCTCGTTAGTTCTGTTTCTTCACTTTATCGAAAAAAATGGTAAAAACTGGTATAAAACGCAATTTCATGGAAATTGAGGTGATCTGAGATGATTTTGAAATTGCGTCATTGTATGGGAAATTGTGCAATTTCGAAGATGATTTTGGCAAAATAAATTCAAATTGCGCAATATCGTTCAGTATGGCAACATAGTAACTCTTAACCTAATACACCAGTAGCGTGGCGTCAATAATTTGAAATGGGAAGACGCAACGAAAATGATTGATCTGCGAAAGTAAACAAAACTTACCTCTTTGCATCTTGAACAAAAAAAAAAACAAGCAGATACATTAAAATTAGTTAAAAAAGAAAGAACTCTTTCGCTTGCAGTCTATTTTCATAGGACGCATAGAGTGGCCTTTCATTAAAACGATTTTTTATTAATAAAAGATTCATCATAGTTTGCTTAATTCATTTGATTCCTCCAAGAGAAAATATGTTAAGCTATGCTATGCTTAAAAAAAAAAATTAGAAACCAATCAAAATTCAAGACTAAAAACCAAGACTAAAAACCTAGCTCTAAAGTTTTTACATAGCGGCCAGTTTTAGCTATCATTGAGAACCACTATTGAAAAAGTTAGCTGTTGATTTTGAGACCCTTCGAAAGTTTATCATTGAATATTTTAATGGAAAAAAATATAGCTTATGACTTCAAAATTATTTCTCCTCCAAAAAAAATCATTTTGACCCATATCTTCCCCATAACGTAACTTTTAATTTTTTCAATGATCATTGGTAAGGTAGTTCATCATTGAAAAAATAAAAGTCATTTTATGAGAAAAGTTGTGCCTAATTGAATTTTGTTTTACCTAGAAATAATTATTATGTCAATAAGCTTTACTTTGGCATCAAAATAATCATTTATTTTTTCTTCAAAATCTCTCAAAATTGACAATCAATATTTTCAATGATGGCCCCATAGCTATAAAAAAATAAAGAACAAAACCTTCAACTTCACAACTAAATAAATTAACACTACTTTATTACAGATATTTTTAGGAACTCTTTTGATTCTTGTTCAAATCTACCATTTTGTCTTAATATTTAACTTGTTGTTCTAAAGGAGTCCCATAAAAAAGAATAGTTTTTTTTTTTTTAGATCCAGCGTTAAAAAGTACCCTTACCACCAAATATTTCAGATTGACAAACCATACCTTCTTTCCTTTGCCCCTATTTAAATGCCTCTATATCAAAAGCCACTGCTGTGATTTTGCGAGACTTTTGATAGGCTGTAGAAGATGAAATTCTGCAATTATACCTAAAATAATATTTTATGAATTCATTTTTGACCGCATACCCATATTAAATTACGCATTTAAATCTTTCCTAGACTATACGAAGCTTAACCAAAAAACAAGCAAACAAAAATAGAAAATGTATTTTACAACTTTCATAGCAAATAAGTCGAAGAAGAGCGTGTTATTTTTCACCCAACAGAACGAATATTAAGAGAAACGGAGTCAAGCAAAGGAATGAAGAAAAAAGCATTCCATTCCATACCAAGTGCCAGTATAACACGAGGACCAGCGTCTGATCTTTTCCTATGTTGTTGCGTGTTGGACAAAGAGGATCTAGAAACAAAAATGCAAAGGATAAAAAGGGATACAAAGCAAATTGTATAAGACGGTGAAAGACGTGTTTTATTTCTCAATTAATTCTTTCAAAGAGAGCGTATGTTCAGCAGTTGAGCAAAGAGATAAGAGAAGAATGAATTGACGGTGTTTATTCGATAGCTTGTGTTTGTGTGTTTGTGCGAATTTTATAATTCAATTGGTTGGGTTGCATAGTTTATGTATATGTTTATTTGATAGTAGTATTTTTCGTGCAACTTTTAAAAGGGAAGACGGTAGGAATCGTGTTATATGGACGCCACGCCCTGCAATACACTTACAAAATGTATTGTTATACCCAAATTTTTAACGTCAGTTGCACTCGTCAATTGTTAGACTATATACAAATACATACATGTTGTGCGTTATTTTATTAGAATAGGTAACAATAGTCGTTCCTTTAATTCAGAAAAGTTATGATTTGTAACTACATATATGACATCATCACATCGTTTCAAAATGCAGTTTATTACAGTCAAATACGAGTAGTTACAATTCGTAACTATTTCCAACTCATCTCTATCATATGAGTTGAAAGTGTTGATCTGTCAAAAGCTATGTTTACAAAAAATTTAAATTAAAGAATCAAAACAAACTTTTGGTAAAGTGAAAAAGAGTGAACAAAAATTAAAATGGAATTTACTCAAATTTTGAATGAAAATGGAGAGTATATTGTAGACAAAAAAATGATTTTATGTTTAAATAGTGCAAATGGTAATATTATCAGCAATAATTGTTTATTTAAATTAATGAGAACAGAACAATCATTTATGATTTTAACACCGGAAATATGTAGGAGCTTAAATATTCTACAAAATCTAGAAGCTTGATAATTTAACGATGAAATGAAGTTTTTCAAAGCGTTTGTTTGACAGATTAACAATTTCTTATAATAAATCGTTCCTAAATGAAATGTAACAATTGCCAACTTAATCTAACAATGACACTTCAACAAATATTTTGACATAGCAACCATAATTGACTATTGTAATTAAAGAAAGGCAGCAACAATGGTGGAGTCATAAATGGTAAGAAAATGGAAAAAAATGCAACCTTCTATTCGTGTTTGTGTCATAAATGGTAAAAAAATGGAAAAAATTGCAACTTGCTAGTCATGTTAATCCGGCATTGGTGAAGAACATGGTGAGGCGTGAAGGATTTAACCAAAATATCACAACACTGGAATAGATAACCAGTACGGTAAACAAAATTCAAGCTAGATAATAATCATCTGTTGATTTTATAAACACTAAAAAGAAATTCCAGAATTTTTCATTTAATTTTTGTTTTAAACGGTTGGTTGTTTTGTTTTAAACTAAAATATAAGATGTATGGAAGATTAAATGTGTTCTTAGACTCTTTGTAACAATGAAATTTAGATTCGTAAAATATTAGCATTTAAGTTCTGTTAATTGTTTTAAAAATATATAAGTATGTACCAACCGATTTCAATAAATTATTCAGATTCTATTTTAGTTGTTGGTTATTGGTTAAAATCTTATTTGTATTCTATCCACTACTACAATAATTGTCTTTAAAGAAAAAGAAAAGAATCACTAGGGTTAATCACCTCTTCTCATTTTAAATAACACAATAGGTACAGGAAAGCTAAACAAAAATTCAAAAGCATAAACCAAAAAGATCCGGCAGAGATATCCAACACATTTAAAACGTCTACGAAAAAAAAAACCATGATAAAGAAGAAAAAAATTAATTTTAATAATCTATTACAATGTTACAGTAAATTTACACTATATGATGCGTCTTTACTATGCTATGCTCATTGCCCATAACACACACAAGCAAATAACTAATGAAACAACCGTTTATGACCTCGACAAGTTATGCATTGCAGAAGAGAGAAATGAAATAAAAAGTTTACTCGTATATAAAAATAAAAAAAAAAAATAGTGAACTAAAGCAAAATGAAAATAATTAGGAACATACATAGTAGGCATACCAGTATAGGAAAGGTAGGTGGATATATGAAGTGCAAACCGTAACAAGTCGGCCACAATACTTTAAATACACGAACCATCACACGCCCGAAGGCCATTCATAGATAGAAGTACCTATACCAGCCATAGGGTTGGGGTGGGGCGCGGTAGGCTAGCAGCGCAGTGGCATTAGACGTTTTAGCGGTTCTCTCGCTGCGGCCAGACTACACACAGTAACTCTTTTTGACAAAAAATACCCGGAGGAATCAAATTCAGACCGATAATTTAGGATTAACGAGGGATGAAATGAATGATGCAATGAACTAAAAAAAAAAAACACTTTTAAAATATACATAATTTAATCAATTTTATTAATCAAATACCTAATATGTACTACGTTTCCATCAGGCACTAAACCGAGATTTAGCAAGGTTATCACAAATCTTTTTAAAATTCCGAAGATTTACCATACAAATTTTAATATCCTCAAAGGAAGATTTCAAATAAATCGCATTCAAATCTTCTTGAAAACCTTAGTTTGTCAAATCAAACAAACTTTTTTTTTTCGGAGAAACTTGTGGAACCGACCCATTAAAACGCCATTTTCTGTCCTTGACAGATGGAAATGTAAAAAAAACTATCTCACTTCCACTTCATATCAAAAAAATGAAACACCATTTGAAAGATTTTTCATAATCCCCTTTTCCATCTTTTTGTGCAGTGGAAACATCAAATAAATCTCATTACCTACTAAATCTCTGTTTATTGGTCGGTGGAAACGTAGTATAACACTTTAATTCACAGTATAGTCCGACACAATACTAAACAGAACTTAAAAATGTTAACTTGATCTCTTCCGTTTGTAAGTTTTTTTTTTGTGTTTGACAAAAAAAAAACACCTTTCTTCGGGATAAATATTTTCTAATTTTTGTATCTAAACAAATATAAAAGACCTACTGTACTCAGTCAGTCAGTTGCATTGTTGCCGATTTATTTTTCATTTCAAACTTCAAAGGTGATCTCATGGGACAAGTTAAAGTTGCGTGCCGTTTTTTGTTGTGTATTATGTTTTTTCGTTCTCTATACCTAATGTTGCAACAATGCGAAACAAAAAATGCAATTTTCATTTTCCTTTGATGGCAGATTGGATTTGGATTTGAAATTTTGATTACATTGAGACGCTTTGATGTGGCTCTTTTTGATAGTGTAACCACCTTGTGTCTTTTGTTTGACTTGTAGCTTTTTTTTCTCACAATCGGAAGGTATTAATTAGCAATACAAAAACTTAAATAATAAATTTTAACTAAGCGCCTCCTTCCGCGCGCCGCGTCGTCGTACAGCTACCACCGCCATCATCATCGTTTGTCGTATTTCACAAGACAGAGACTAACGCCGCCACCACCGACGCGAAGTAGATTTATGAGATTTATGGGCTGTTTTGTGGACTAACACCTGTCAGTGAAATACATTTGAATATAGTGTTATTAAGGATTTATCAAGTTTATATTGATATTTATTGCTAAAACGACATTGAAGTGGTCAACGAAACTATATAATAGAGAAGTTAGGATTAAACAACAACGGTTTAAAAGCCCACTCAAGCTTGACATCATAAACACCATTTTACAGTTCAACGTCTCTTGTTATTTGTGTCAAGAACAATCAGAATTTATATATGTGTGTATCTTACCTCTACCTAGCTGAGATTTAACCTAATTGAATTACATTTAATTTACTGTTTTTGGTTCAAAATTAATAAATAACATTTAAGTTATGGAACTTGTTTATTCTTTTGTAAACAAAATAGTGGTTTTTGCTTTTAAGATTTAACGAAGACAAGATAAATTGATTGCTTTGCTGGAGTCTAATTAAATAAAATGTCAGCAAATTGACAGACGAAAGAAATGGAGAGATGATAGAGCAGGAACGAGAGTCGAAAGTTTTCATAAGGGATTTAAAAAGAACATCTTAAGGTTATAGGACTCAAGCCAGGATAGGGAACTTTGTCACCAGTCGATTCTTATAAAGCCGTATTTGTAATTTGCGCGACTTAGAACAACAATTCCATCCACTATGTCCAAGTGAAGAAAACCTATGTATATATTTAAACGCAAGTTCAGTAAACCTGAGAACATGCTGCTGAGCTGTTGAAAGCGGGCAACAATTGCTTAGTTAGGAATAATATGTCTTTTCTGATATATATGTTTAAATTTTTTACTTCAAATAAAAAGTACAAGTGACCTCAACTCCAGAAATTATTGTGTTTCGCCCAAGGTATAACAGTGGGCTCTTCTGTCAGTCTAAGACACAAATTTTGGTCGATGTTTACCGACTCCACTTAAAAACCAAAGTATTTTTAATATTTTATTATTTAAATTTCTTTTTCTTTATTCTAATTTTTTTAAACATTTTAGATGTTTTTCCCAAAATAATCGTTTTTTTTTAATAAAAATTGTTATTCAATAATGTTAGTGGAAAATCTACCATGACAAATCATAGGATTGCCTCAAGTTACTGAAAACCAAAATAACAAAAACCCGATTTTTCAAAAACCCAAAATGCATAAATTCCAAAAAAAATCCGACTAACCAAAATCCCGAAAACCAAAAATTCGAACCAAAAATTCCAAAATAACGAGATCCCAAAATTACGAAAAACCAAAATCACGAGAATAAAAAATCACGAAAAACCAAGATCCCAAAAAATAAGGAGCCCGAACAACAAAAATCCCTTACAAAAATTCCAAAAAATAGGAAAAATCCCGGAAGTCCAAAACCAGAATCTCAAAAAAAACAAAATCACAAAAAACCAAAATGACGAATATCCAAAAACCCTAAAAGTCAAAATCAAAAAACCTAAAATCTCGTAAACCCAAAATCCTGAACAAAAATTCCAACCAAATAACCAAAATCACGAAAAACCAAAATTACGAAAATCCCAAATTCCGAAATATAAAAATCCCGAAAACCCAAAATCTTGAAAAAAAATTAAAAAAAAAATCTGGACAGCATAAATTAACCCGAAAAATTATATATGAAATGGATGATTTTGTCGCTCACTTGCTCCACCTCAAAAGTAGGTGCAGAAAATATTGTTCTTACCTGTTCTGAAATATTTCATGTGACACAAAGTGACAGAAGGTAGAACAGTTTAGTGCAAGGGTTTTATACTACGTTTCCATCGACCACTACTAAACCGAGATTAAGGTAATGAGATTTATCTGTGGTTTCCACTGCACAAAAAGATCAAAAATAGGGTTATGAAAATCCATTCAAATGGTGATCCTTTTTTTTGATGGGAAGTGGAAGTGAGATAAATAGTTTTTTTTTACATTTCCATCTGTCAACGAAAGAAAATGACGTTTAAATTGTAAAAAAAAGTATTTTTGATTTGACAAACCAATGTTTTCAAGAAGATTTAAATGAGTTTTACTTTAAACGTTCATTTGAGGAGATTAAAATTTGTATGGTAAATTTTCGAAATTTGAAGAAAAGGATGATGGGCAAATTGGTCGTTGATCCAACAGAATCAAAATATATCACAAATGAAAGGTCTTGTCCAATATATTATTTCATTATATGGCGGCAGGAACCAAAACCACCGGAGAACAGAGATATAGCCACTTGAATATGAAAATTGCAAACACCATATTTCCGTTTTTAACGATATAATTGTTCATAACTTTTTATATAAAGAACGTAGGAAAACGACATTGGTATTAAATAAACGGTAGTTTTCATCTTTCAAATAATAGTAAAGTAATTATGCTACGTTTTATACACTTTGAGATATTAAGTTTTAAAGTCTTGAATTAAAACTTTTTTAGAACTGGCTTTACCCACCAATATCTTAAAAACTTCAGTGGTGACGTATATTTTTTTTAGCACCACCAAAAAGCTATTTTTGAAACCTTTAATTAAATATGTAATAAAGTTTCCTCTGCTCAATAAATACCTGCTTAAAAACAAAAATTGTTTAAAAGACATCTTATAATGCTTATAGACCGGGAAAAGTAGATTCTAAGTTAAACACAAAAATATTATACAATCTAAGGATTGGTATCGACGTATAATTTCACTTTAATCTACCTAATTAATTTAAATTAATTAAATGCAAATACACTTTGGTTCGGTCGATTAAGTCATTATGCATTTAAAAATCTAAAAAAAAAAACATCTACCGGACCGGAGTGTATATGGTTTAAGTTTTTATGTTTGGTGAGATAAAATATATCTCTGTGACCAAATAAGTTATGCAATAAGTGACTCCGCCACCAAGGTCCGCTGCCGAGCGGGCGCCGCAATTGGTTTAGCCACTATTTACTATTATAACTTGTTTGCCCGATGCGTTATATGTTTTTCAATAGCGTTAGGTAATTGGGACGATTAGTGCAAACATATCTTATATGGTAGCAAAAATATTTGTATGGCCATCAAACATAAAAACCTAAACCATACACTCCGGTTCGGTAGATGTTTTCTTAGTTTTTTAAGTAAATAATGACTTAATCGACCGAACCAGAGTGTACTTGTATTTAATTAATTTAAATTAATTAGGTAGATTAAAATGTAGAGTGAAATTTTACGTCGATACCAGTGCGAAGACTGTATAGTATATAATTCCTTTGTTTTTAACATTGAATCTACTTTTCCCGGTTTATAAGCATAATAAGGTGTCTTTTGAAGCAATTTTTGATTATAAGCAGGTATTTATTGAGGAAAGGACACTTTCTGATGTATTAAATTAAAGGTCGTAAAAAAAGCTTCTCGATGGTGCTAAAAAAGTATACGTCACCGCTGAATTTTTTAAGATATTGGTGTGTAAAGCTAGTGCTAAGAAAGTATTTTATTCAAGACTTTAAAACTTAATATCTCAAAGTGTATAACACCTAGCTTACTAGCTTTACTAATATTTGAAAGATGAGACAACTACCTTTTAGTTGACACTAACGACTTTTATATGAAAAGTTATGAACAGTTATTTCGAAAAAAATTGAAATATGGTGTTTGCAATCGCCAACTTAAAGCTCCGGTATCTCGGATTTCCCATGTAAAATATTGCACTTATGTAAGAAGCTCAACATCACCATTCATTTGATACCAATTTCATTAGTGTTGGTCTAACGAACAGATTTCATACAAATTTGCCCATCATCCATATGATAAATCATACAAAATCTCGGTTAAGCGTTCGGTGGAAACGTAGTATTACTCAAGGGACATACAATCCTGAACTTTTCTGATATTTACTGTTCTTTTCTGTTCCAAACAGATTCATTAAACAGACCAAATATATGAAGTTGTATAATAGCTGTTGCAAGAAATGAATGACGTAATAAAAGTTGACCTAACTTCTGCTACAACTACAGCTAGGTTCCATTGTTTTTCAGACAGTTACCATCATCCCAATGGCTCTTGTTTAGTATCTTTTAATTGAGATCTAATATTCCTTCGAAATATTTACAAAAAAGAAGATTATTTTGTCAATCTTTTCATAAAATAATTTTTAGACTTAATGAGAGCATCTCAAGATTCAAGATGTTTAAGCATTATGTTAATTCTTGCATTAACTGGTTGATGCAATAAATGAACCAAAAACTCAATGATCCTATATGTCATCTTAAGACTCTGTTTATATTGTGACTGCTCACTACGTAGTGAGCAGTCACTGCGTGTCTACATTCTTGTAGTTTTCAATCACTTACATATCTCTGAACTGTCATAAAATATATGAGAATTATGAACTAATTGGAACAAAATGCAACATTTTGGAAATGAAACGTAACTGCTCACTACAATATCTATGTTTTCTTCTTGACTGCCACCTTCGTTTCCCCCTTACCTATTTCACCTAAAAACTGCCGTTATTACGCACTAAGCAGTCGCAATCTAAACAGGGTCTAAGTCAATAATTATACCTTCGTTTTCTTAAATGAAAAAAATTACAGGTCATTCGTTTCATCAAAACGAAACATGCATATACATTATGTATGTTTGTACCTACATATTATAATTACACTACTTTCCAATTTATCAAAGTTAATATGTAGCTAAATAGATAAAATTAATTGTAGGAAATAGAAAGAGACAGAAAGTGTACTTTAAATTGCAACATCAAACAAATCTTTTCTACTTTTCTGTAACAAAATATACATGTATTATAATGTATGTTTATGTACATATATTTCTATAAGAAATTCCCAAACAACAACAACAACAAAATGATGACACAAAAACCTACTACGTACGCAAATTAATTGTACAGGAATACCTAATTTATAAAGATATAGGTACTAAATATACATATCACTATTTTATGCGCGATGCTCCGTTGCAGCGGCAGCGTTTTAAATTAAATTGATACCATCAGAGAAAGAGACACATCGTAGAAGACTAATGTTTATATTTTTAGCTCATTAACCATGCCCAAGCTATATTTATTTGTGAAGAATTTGCATTTGAATAGAAAACAAACAAAAAAATAAGCAAAAAGGGGAAATGTCGAGACTAATTTCACTCTCCTAAATTATATACATAGGTACATAATGTATATATATCGTAAGAGATAATTAAAAAAATGTTTGAACAAAAAAAAAAAAAATAAAACACATTTTTTATTTTTGATTTATTAAAACATTCAAAACATCTGCTTTTTACAAAAATAGAAACAAATGAAAACGTAAACGTTAAAGAGAGGAAAACAGTTTCGATTTTGTTTGTATCTATTCTTAATTTACTGTTCTGAAATTATTAATTTTTCAAGTTCTGGTGCTAATATTTCATGTTTCCGTGTGGGTTTTCATAAAACATATTATCATTTGATCAATTCGAGATGCACTGCATACACAAAAATTTCAAGTACCTATTCCATTAATTGTTTGTTGTGGTTTAATCTATTTTTACAAATTTGCTTTCAGAATGGGAAAGTTTCCAATGTTTGTATTGCTTAATCTTAAAAGTTAAGTTTAAGTAGATAAGGTTATAAGTTAAGAAAACTTAGAACGATTCCACCGACTACTTAACCGATATTTCGCTATTCAATTTTTTTTTTAAATCTCGAAGATTTATGCTACGTTTCCACCATGCCATACAAATTTAACTCTCCTCAAATAAAAGTTTAAAATAAGACTCATTTAAATCTTCTTGAAATCATTGGTATGTCAAATAAAACATACTTTTTTCGGAGATCACTTGTGGAACTGACCCATTTAAGCGCCAATATCTTTCGTTGGCTGATCGAAATGTAAAAAAAAACTATTTATCTCACTTCCACTTCATATAAAAAACTGTTTTGTCATAATTCTCATTTTGATCTTTTTTGCGATGGAAACACCAAAAATATTTATTAAATCCTAAACTGTGTTAAACCTTTGGTGGAAACACAGTGTTACCACAAAAATTTATTTCGTTAATCCAGTAGGTTTACAAATTAATCATGTTAAATATTCATAGGGGTCCGAAAGTTTTACAAGCCAAACACGCCTATGCTCATATCGGACTGAAGCATTCGTTCGAGACTCGAATTTCGTTTCCATCGTTTAATACAAATGAAACTATCACCCTATCTCACTTCCACATATGGAAAACCATATTTGTATTTTGAAAGGTGCTGTCAAAATTAATCTTGTTTTTAATCTAATGGTGCGGTATACAACGTTTCCACCAGACACTAAAAGCCCTATTCTGCCGTTGTGGAGGCTCAAAAATCACAATTTTTTAGTTTGTTTTTGTATAAGGCGGTCGCAATTTCGTGTTCTGTGGTGGAAGCCCTCATAAGAAACCTCGCAAGAACAATGTGAGTTGTGACCTGCCAAGAAGCAGAGTTATGAGGTTATTGTGACGTGTGAAGCATCAGTGAGGTTGCCAGAATAAGGCTGTAAGCCCAGATTTAGTATGAATTATCACAAATCTCTTTAAAATCGCGAAGATTTAACATACAAATTTCAATTTCCTTCAAATCTTCTTGAAAACATTAGTTTGTCAAATCAAACAATTTTTTTTTCGGAGAATACTTGTGGAACCGACCCATTTAAACGCCATTTTCTTTCCTTGACAGATGAAAATGTAAAAAAAAATATCCAGGAGCGGCGAACCAATTCCCGAGCAAAATGTACGGGAAAGTGTTGGTGAACTTTGAACTTTGGCAGTTGGATATGTCGACTTTGAAAACATCGACTCCATAAGATCGACTTTCAAAATCTCGACAGAAAAAATGTAGACTGGTTAAAAGACCGGCTGAACAAAATATTGAAAAAAACGACCATTTTTTAAAATGTAATTTTCAAAATATCGACTGCAATTGACATATTAATAATCGATATTTTAATAGTCGACATTTTGATAGTCGAAATTTTGATCAGATTATGGTACATTGGACGTAGAAGGTCCGTTCCTTTACTTTCTTTATTTTCTCTGCATTTGTGTGATTCATATACAAAACCTTTACTGTACCAACAAATTTTGCAGTTTTTGATATAACACAATGGTTTGGACTGTCTAAGTAAAATTCTTTAAACTGAAAATCACAGATCAGCTAAATGTTATTTTGAGAGCAAAAGAATGAAAGCCAAACACTGCGCCGAACTTATGTGGCACATGAGGTAATACGGAATTTGTGTGAATTTGCGTTCCCGCACTTTTACACAGTTTTGATGTTTTTGAGAATATTTCATCTTTGGTATTGCAAAATTTGACAATTTGTGGGTTTCGGTAAAGGATGGGACCTACATTCTTGACCATTTGAATATTTCGCTTTCATATCAGAAACAGGCAGTTTGTGATCAATTCAATACATAAAATAAAAATCCTAAATTGTTTCAAGCATTTTACAACGCTGAAAATGAAATTTCAATATTCTTACAAAAATTCTTCTTGGCTTACAACAACACAAAAACAAACACAAAATAGGAAACTTCCTGATTTTGAATCTACGAAATCAAAAAGAACATGCTAGATTGTATGTACCTAAATAATACAAACATACATACATAGCTTTCTTTTTTGATGTTCAAAAAATTCTGTTTTTAAACATCAAACGGTACCTATTTTAATTTAAGAAACTTTCTTAACAATCAAAAAATGCGACAATATAAAAATAACTTTTATTTATATGTATAGGTATGTACATATTATGTATATGATATGAATGAATAATAATTATTCTCTGTTGCACCTTGCACACAGATTTATGACAAACAAAAAGAATAATCTATTTCGGAATAATTTATTGCTACATTTCTATGATGATATGGATAAGCACTATGCAGTGGTGATATTAGGAGCAAATGCCTATATTTTGTGGAAGATTGTATTGTATAGGGAATTTGAATTGGGAATGCCTTGGTCCCTTGAGGTGTCGAGCGAGCGGTTCTTGTACATATTATAGACATCCATTTAGATTTGGGGAATTTATTCTGCTCTTATTCATCCCAGTTTTGGAACCAGTTTTTAGTATGAGTTGCTCAAATTTGCACGGGACCAAAATTCGTAGCCAAAGAAAGTAAAGTTAATCAAAGTAAGTTCTAATTTAGAAATGTAGTTTATGCTCGTACTCCTTTTTCATCCACTATACACACCAGCAGCCGTATACACATCGAATTACCATTATTATGCTCTTTAAATAAACAAAAAATTATTATTTTTTCCGTAAACAAAAATACTTAAACTTCACCTAGTTTGATATCCATCAAATCTGATATGGAACTCAAGTACTAACGATCAAGTGGGCTTCCATAAAATGTATGTATGCTATCTACGTATGTACATTATGTACATGTATGTAATTAATAAGAAAATGATTACATATACAAAAAATCCGAGGGAGAAATCTCTTCTTGTATTGGCGATAAGGCTGAATTATGTCCCTAAAAGCATTCATACCGAAAACGCAATGTCATTTTAATCACGAAACAACTTTTTATTGCTAAATAAGTAAAGTAAACAATACCGGTAAGTTCTGATAGTTAAATAACAATTCAAAAAATCCAGTCCATTAGACATTGGATAATTTTGTTAAGAAGGTTTTATTTTAAGGCTTCTTTATAAATTCTGTCCAACCAAACTGGACAACTAATGCTAAATAAATAAATAACATGTACAGACGTGTTAAAGAATGTACGATGTACAAAAACATACATAGCTAGCTTAGATAACAATTCTTATGAGAAACAAAAATATCCAACGCCATAAACACAAAACGGCACACATAAACTAGAAATTGGAAAATTCTAATTGCACATTTCCATCGACTCGACACCAACAACTATCCCATCAGATGTTGAAAAAAAAACTAAACAATATTCTTTAAGCCTTTTGTTAAATCTTGTTCATTCACAAGTTTCCCACCCTTTTTATTTTTTGTCATTTTTTCTTTCTTACCTGCCATTTGTTTAAGATTTCATTAAAACCAATTCAAAGAATTCTCTTAAGTACTTTTGACCTTTTTGTCGTTGTTATCCGGTTCAGGCCACCCGTAGATTTTTATTTTATAAGATACTTTTTTGACTTCTACATAAACTCCTGCCTACCTTTGAAAGTAGGTGACAATTTCGTTCCAGTAAATTTTAATGACTTTAAATAAACTTATATACATATGTACATATGAACATATTCGTTTTATGTTTGCTTCGCTGTCATTAAATGTTGTAATGATAGAAACATGGTCTTGTTGTTTTATCAGAACATTTTATTCCTAAGTGTGAATTTTTGAAGAAAAAAATGATGTTATAAGTGTGAATTTTTGAAGAAAAAAATGATGTTATATTATGCATGTTTAATCTTCTACGTTTAATCTTGTACATACTTCCTCCTGAAGTGAACAATCGTTTGTGGAGAAAGTGATCTTTTAATATTTCTCACTTGTACACACTTGTGAACCAATGTACATACATATATTACAGGTAATATCATTAGCGTTTTCATTTTTGTCCAGTTTTGCGCATGTTGTCAAGATCACAATATTGAATAAAAACTAAAGAAACACCACTAATGTTTGATTTGTTTGCTATTTCTATGTGTATTGTTGCTTATTAGGGTGTGTCAAAGTGCTCAACTATGGAATTTTCAAATGTAATAGCTTTCAAAAGTTGTATTACTTATTAAAACTAAATCCTGTACTTACAAATTTTCATTTTAGTTAACATCTTTGGCTCGCTCAAAAAATTGAAAGAAATCATTGACGTAAGTGTAAAAAAAATTTACTTCAGTAATGCCGTTTTCCTTCGGACGTCCGGAAGCGTCCGGAAGTCTTCTGAAACCATTGCCACAAAAAGTACGCTTCTGACGGTTCTGAGAAGATAAATTCGATTCTTTTTTAAAATAAAATGTCAAAAAAAATTCACTCAAGCGTTTTGACAGCAAATTATGAGAGATGAACGAAAATTGTTAAGATTTTCATCGATGTTGGCAAAACATCGATGTTGGACGAAAAATGTATATGCAACCCCCCTGCTTGGGCTCACTATAGGATTTGGGGTATGTGCGAGGTTCGGTGTTTGCAAAATTTGATTTTTAAATCAAGTGCTAGTACACAGCGTTAGGCGGGCATTTTAAAGCAAGGTATTTATGGGGGGCATGCTGCCCCCCTGCAACCCCCCTGCTTGGGCTCACTATAGGATTTGGGGTATGTGCGAGGTTCGGTGTATGCCAAATTTCGTTTGCATTTAAGGAACTTTGAATGTATTCTCTGTTTCCAAGCTACATATGATAAATGTAAATGTATGAAAAGTAGTAAGTACTTCTAGTAATTTTCGAATTTTCTCAAAAACTAGAGAACATAAAAGCTTTCAGTTTTGTGGTCGATATAGAATTGATATAAGCATTGGCCACAAAAAAAAAAATTTAGTTTTCCATTTCACAATTTTGAGCAAAATTGATCAAATCATTCCTTTTTACGTTTTTTTTATCAAAATTTTGAGTTTGAATGCAAATTTTTTGAAAACTATTGACACAAGTAATTTAATTTAAAGGTAGGATTAAAGATCAAAGTTCTGGCTTTAAAAACCTTTACTGTTTTGGATTTTAAGTATTGTCGTTGCTTTTTAATAATTGTTTTTCCATTTAAGTCGTTTTTATCGAAAATCGCCCCTACCTCCTAAACGGGACAAGATAGACCCCCCCTCCCATAGTAAAAAATGCTTGTATCTGACCCTTCTACAAAAATCCGTTATCAATTTTTGGTGCCCGAGTTATCGTACTCGTTTCGTGTTTATTGTAATATTTTACGAAGGGTTCATAAAATAAAATTTATTTCCTTTCTAAAAATTCTAATAAGGAATTACAAATCCTTTTCCTGAAATAAATCTTATAATCTAATCTAACCTTATCCTTAAAAGTCTTACAAAATTTAGAATACACAACACAAACAAAGCAATAAGACTTTAAGGAACAATAAACATTGTTTGGTTCTTATTTATATGAAAAACGCAACAGTATACCAGTATACCTGGAAAACCCCATACAAAAAACACCTTTTTTTATTTTAACCTGACCTGCATGCATTCAAAAAACAGTGGGATTATCCCGGATATAAATACCCGTTCACGCTTTCGAAACGACAGTTTGATTTTAAAAGCGAAAAGCGAAAAAAATAACGCGCCTACTATCTTACCTCTTGGTGGTGTGGAAAAAGATATTTATTTTTATTTGCATTTACATTAATTTTTTTAGATTTAGTTTACGATCTACATTTTTCTGTTTATGAAATCTAAATTAGCAGTTGGTAACCCTGCTGAAATTTGAATGAGAGAGAATAGAGAAATATGCCAATTTATAATGCGCGAAAAAGCGCGATACGGCAACCATGGAAAATGCACAAGCTTTATAAAAAAAGAGATAGCTTATTGAAATCCATAAAAGTAAGGGTGAGAGGCAAACGCCCTATCTTCCCTGTACTGAAAATACGGACTGAACAGAGTATAGTAGGTACTCACCTCGTAAAAAAGTGCTAAACATGCCAAACGAGAGATTACCAAAGAAAGCGGCCCTCCAAGTTATTCATCGGAAAAGTAGTTGGTTTGCTGAGTGTATGGAGCTAGCGCAGTGGTGTGGAATCCAACTTAATCTGGATGTTGAAAACATAAGTGATTGGGAACCTACTCTATACAATTTATTTCAATGGTGGATATAAAATTTAGAGAAAAGTTTATGGAAGATGCTAAAAATTCAGTGCATAGAGCAGTATACATCCGACTAAGTTACAATTTGGGGCAGTCAAATAATTTCCGAGACGAGGTCAGCGTGGACCAAATATCTATGATGGTAAAACTTAGGGGTGAGCTCGTACACCTGAATTATATGCCGCATCGTGATGATCTGCCTAATTTATGCAGTTTATGCAATCAGGAAGGAGAGGATGTCTGGCACTTGATAGGAAATTGCCCGATTTTGAAGGAAACTAGGAGATCTTTCTTTGGATACAACACTCTAATCGAAGACGAAACAATATCACTTTTAAATGAAATGTATGTCATAACAATCTATAATTACTGTAAGGTGGCGCTAGCGTATAGAAAAAGAATCCCCAATTAAAATTTTTAAATAATCGTGCAATGCTCTTTTCTTTTATTGTTGTTGAATTTTAAATTACTTTGTTATTGATTTTATGGAAAAAAAATGTAATTTGTCAATCTGGTAGACGGCAAAGCCATGCTATATTTGATTTTGTAAATATTATATGTTTTAAACGAAATGTTAAATAAAATTAGCTTAACTAACTAACTACTCACCTCGTAAATGAAAAATTAACGCATTCAGGCCGAAGCCGAAATTCGATGCCAAAGCTATGAATGTAAAGCAAAAAAATTCATTTCATGTCGATGAGTTTGTATCATGCCGCCTCCACAGGCCATGAATGATGGTCGGACTATAGAACATTTCTAAAAAAAAAATCCAATGGAGTCGCAAAAATCCATGTCCAAGCAGTGACATATCCATACAAATCAGATTTTGGATTGGATTGTATACTGGATTATGGATATCGTTAATGGCCTGTGGAGTCGAGGTGTATATTTCATTTTCACTCGTACTGTGTGCAACAAAAATATTAAGAGGGAGAAACATTATGTATGTATATTGGTAGGTAGTTGGAATTGGCGACCACGGGCAGCCTGTCCCATACCCCGCCGTTTTGATACAATAACTGTTTCGAACCTGTGGATGTAATTAAATAGGAGATTGTGGACATTTCCTTAGCCTATCATCTATTTGGGTTTGAAATTAGTCCTATTGATTCATTTTTAAGGAATTATTTTTGTGGTTTTGGTGTGTCGAATTGTTTTAAGCGCAATCATCAGGGATCAGTTCACTCACACAAACGGACTAGCACCGGCACCTGAACCATCCACATTGTATCCAACTAGACAGCTTGTAGACTGGCAATGAAGCGGACACAGATCCAATAGAGTAATCATTCGGACACTGTACGCCCGTCAAAACACCCATTCCGCTGCTTGCTCATAGGAAATCCGACGGAAGGTATGGCACAGAATAGCCCAGAGTTCGCCCTTGGGTCATGTATTAACTTACTTACATATATGTATGTGGGTAGGTACCTTTAAATGATTTACAAATTGACACGAACAATTTAAATTTTCACAGTTCAACATGAAGACAGTAGCATCCGAAGATTAGTTTAATCTCAATTTTTGGGTATTTTTTTTTCTTGCCGATATACCAACAAAATGCAAGATGAGAAATCCTAATTACAATAAATTAATCCTTACACATTGGAAACCATGGCCTAAAAAACCTTGACATAATATCGGGCTTTTCGTCAGTACCACTGAATTATAAGAAACTCTAAACTTTCTGAATTAAAATTATTCTCTTTGGTGTGTGAACAAAGAATTGCAACAATCTTTGTTTAAATGTTACCTACTTTTTGCAAATCAGTTTTCTCATTTACAGAGGGCAATTATAAACTGCAACTTTTTTTTAATAATAGTCTGTTTTTTTTTGTATAGTATGTATCCAACTTAAAACGAATAGGTATAGCCGTTTATTAATATTATAGGCCAACATAAATATATTTTTTCTTTGACATTTGCGATTTGATTAAGAAAATAAGAACGCCCAAAGTCTAACTTATACCAGTTTGCTAAATTACCATAAATTGTTTGCATAAATTAATTTTAGCTGTAACCTTGAAGATAATAATGCATACATATATCTGAATGTTTGTTTATTTAAAAAAGGAGAAATAATAAAAAGCGAAAGCGTGTTATAGATACTAAAGTGTTTGTTTTATTTGTATTTTTATTTACATATAATTTTATGCACTGAATGACCATGATATTTTTAACTGTGCATTTAAAAGGTGAGTTTTAAATTTGATTGATTATTTTTCTTAAGATTATCAGGTTGTTTTGCATGGGATACCTAACTTAGTGAAATTTTAATTAAAAATTGTGATTAAAGAAAAATAACAATGAAGAAATATGGTACACATTTGAAATGCATTTCCATATTTTAATTTTGTGTAATACCTATTGTATATTTTATACCTACATATATAGCTGTGCATTAATTATATTTTTAATTGAGTTGCTAAGAGAAATAATGAAATTAACAAACCCATGGAACACCTTTTGTATAGGTATAAAACGTCAAAATCTCAACACTCTTTTTAATCGAGTTGTGAATTAGTTCAATTTTTTAACAATTTTCGCTTAATTGAAAAAAAATAAATAAAGGTATATTACATATTTTACAACTTATTTATCATTTCTGTTTATTAAATTTGCACAACAGGCACACAAATATTTACCTTTGTTCAGGAAAATTAGCTCCCAAGAGAGTTTGGTCAGTATTTTGACAGACATTGTGGAAAATGAGAAAATTCGCTCTAAAATCTGATAAAAATTAAATTGGTTGGTTGATTTGTTCACAGGCATAGGCTCAAAAACTGTTACAACTTTAAAGAACAGGAATTGGGAAATTTAAATCAATTTGTTTGCCCCACAGAAGGCAAAAGTTATCAAATCTGTATTTTTACAGATCTAAGCCAAAATAAATTGTTTTTTGCTTTACTAATGTAAAACACCAACTGCGCAGTACGACAAAAATTTAAACGAGACCATGCGTGATGCCAAGTTCATTATCCTAGCAGTTGAACAAGCCAGGTGGTGTACTCCAAAAATGATTAGAAAAGTCCTACAAACTGATATGGAATGACGTCGAATGAATGTTCGTGGGGCTGCAAGCATGTCAGCCATCAAAAAGTTCATTGCATTGCATATTAACCTATAATTTACACCTAAAGGCTGTGTGTAAGATGGCTGCTGCGATCACTTTCAATCGACCACAAAATCAATCCTGAGGGTGTTTCGACAGTGAGCTTGCCGAAGTTTGACAAAAATAAAGCGACATTTTTGCCATAGTTCATCCATGCAAAAATCAATAAATTAAAGTTTAATTTGCAACCTCATGCATGTTTATGATCAGATTGACCCTTCTCTGATTACACAGAGGGAATTTTGGAAACAAAATTGTAGAACTTTAAATTACCTATATTTTTGGTCTTTATATTATTGTTTTGTGTCCAAATAACGGTTCTCGCTCTACAGCGCATATAAGTACGGGATAGTAAAATATTTATATGAAATGTATGAATATGGAATTTTATAGGATTTGAAATATTGAATCATTTTCTCCTGGCTACAAAACCAAACTACCAATAAGCTATCATAATTACATAGTAACATCTCACGGTCTATTCTCAATCTTTGAAAAAAAAATGGCTCGGTGGTAAAAGATCCATCAAAAATAAATATGTTGAATCTGTAATTGATCGCTATTTTGGAGAGTGTGACGCTTTTTCGTATGAAGTAGAGAATTATTACCTCAAATCTTATCTTCATAAATAATACTCTTTTTCAAAAAGAGTATTCAATAGGCGCTCACTCCATCCAATGTACAATTTACACCTGCATGTCATT
This sequence comes from Melangyna quadrimaculata, assembly GCA_949320155.1. NCBI lineage: Eukaryota > Metazoa > Arthropoda > Insecta > Diptera > Syrphidae > Melangyna > Melangyna quadrimaculata. The sequence continues at coordinate 199,921,409 of OX439483.1, read as the reverse complement.
AACACACTCATTTATATTTTAATTTTTAAGTGCATAAATAGGTATTTACTCCTTTAAGTCCAAATGAACTTGACCAAAATAGCCATTCTTGATTTTTCTGTTTAATTCGAGGACGGTTTTTATACTTTTATTTAATTTTCATTTTATTTTACGTTAAAATGAGTATACAAATCATCGGAAGACAACGTTGATGATTCATGAAATTTGAAAGCACCTTCTAAAATAAAAACAGAAACTAAAATACTAAAAAATTATATTGTACATACATATGTATGTATGTACATATGTATATTTTAAAACTTGAAATCCAAAACCAAACCACCCTCACTACTTGATCTTCTTTTTTTTCAATTTATTTATTTGAGTGGGCAAATGATGCAATTAAAGCTTTCGGGTATGTTCTTCGCTATTTGGCAAAATAATAACTAAAAACAAACGTGCTATGTTAACAAACAAGAATGGTTCAAGGAAAATCAAGAAAATCAATACAAATAAGCTAGTATTTGTTAACGTCATGACCAATAGTGTTTTTTTTTTTTCTAAAAAAATGATTATAGCATACTTTTACATAAAGTCTGTGTGACATTACATTTTTTCTTAATTCTTAGCTCATGTCTAATATTGTTTATAGGTATAAAGCAAAATTTGAAATGGCAGACGAAAAAGTAGAGGTTAACACCGCGGCAGACGTGTTTGAGAAGTGCCCTGTTAAACCAGACAAAATGCAATTTTCAGCCCAAAAAAGTCCTAGTGAAGATTTTTTAACGCAATTGTCTTTATTTTGGCATGAGCAATACTGTGGAATCTCGTATTATGACTATGAGACTGGGTATGCAAAAGGTTCAGTGTACGTCGCTTTTTTAGTAGCTGAAAAAGTATTTATGAATGTTGGAGTCGCCATAATGTTTTTACTAACAAAGGTGTCGCGTACTCAAAAAGTTTGAAAAACACTGAAGTATTTGATCAAAATTTCAACTTCAAGTTATTTTAAGAATGAGAAACTTGCCACATAGTACCAATAAATTGCAAGTCAAAAAGATGCTTATGAGAAGAAACTGCAAAACAATATTTAAAAAACGGTTGTTTTTAAAAGGGTGAGTTTTCGCCAATTTACATAAAAAAAATTGTATGTGTTTTGTTAAATTCTCCTGCTTTATTTTTTTTATAAAATTTTGTAAACCTCCAATTTTGATAGCAAATATAATTTCCTATTAAGTTAAATTCTAAAATTCGGCTTTAGTTTTCTAGGATGACCATTCTTTCAGAAATGCATGGGTGAATTTAAGCGAATTTTGTGTTTTAAGTATAATATTAAGTTCCAGACGAACAAATTTAATAATAAAAAGCCGTGAACGTAATTGTTCCTTTCTTCCCTTAAAATTGCGAGATATTCAATGTCGACTTTAATTTTATTATTGAAATATGAAGCAGAAGTTAGTACTTTATCAAGCTCAATTTTGAAAAATCATTAAAGGTTATGCCTACATTTTTTTTAAATGGTTTTCTTTAAAATTTGAGTTTTAAAATTAATTTTTCAAAAACTACAACGTGTACCTATTATTTTGGAGACTTTGTTTTGTTGATTTTTTGAGTTTTATAAATCTCCAAGAAAAAAACGATAAGGTTCGCTTAAAAAGCTTATATTTTTGAGCTCAGATAAAATCACAGACATTATAAGCTATTTTTTAAAAATTAATTTAAGGGATAATACCCATGATAGGAAATTTAGAAAATCTGTATTTTCAACTTCCCGCTATGGCGGGCATAGTCTGAGAAAAAACTTGCCAGACTTTTGATTTCGATATCAGAAAATATGCACCTATTAACCCTCATACTCAGATTTTGGTTATACATATCCACTCCAAAAATTTGCAAATTGGAATTACCTATTAATTGGTTTAGAATCGAGGAGTACGAAAATGATGAGTTAAATCTACTTTTTTTTAGGAGTGGTTGTATAACCAACATCTGAGTATAAGGATTTAAAGGGGCATATTATGTGATATCGAAATAAAAAGTCTAGCAGGTTTTTTTCTCAGCCTTTGTCGGGGGCAAAGTGTTGAAAATAGGTATTTTCTAAATTTCTTATCGGGGGTATTATCACTTTAAGTACTTTTTTGAAAATACATCATTATGCTATGTCATTTTCCCTAAGTCCAAACGTCTTAAGCTTGGTAATCCGACTAATAGAACTCAAGATATTTAAGCTCTTTAAAAGAACGTTACCGGTTTTGTCTTGGAGATTTATATAACGAAAAAATCAAGAAAACAATGTCTCCAAAAAAAGACGATTAAGGTTCGCTTAAGAATTTTATATCTTGAGTTCTATTAGTGGGATCACCAAGATTAAGGTGTTTGGAGGGAAAGTGGCAAAGCATCATGATGCATTTTCTAAAAAATAATTGAAGTGAAAATACCCCTGATAAGAAATTTTGAAAATCTCAGGGCAGGCCCTCTTCAGGCCAAATGCTGAGAAAAAAATCCGCCAGACTATGGGTTTCGATCAGCGTTCGGACTTTACTGCGAAAGCAGTAGATCTACTGCGATTTTTCCCTAATTTTCAAATATACTGCACCACTGCGCTTTTCTTAGAATCTACTGCGATTATTCTAGTTTCGGTTTAATAAATAATATGAATAAAAAATGTATCCAATCGGATAAAATCGTATCACATCTTCTTTATGCAATTATTCTTAAGAAAGACACATAAAACTGCTTAACAATTTTATAAAGAAAGAGTTTATTAGTAAAAAAAAGTTGATCTTCTAACCCAAGGCTATCATGTTCCTGTCTTAAGAGTTTTTTGTGGTCTCTGTTTTTAAATACATATAAAATGAGGCAGTTTATCACACAGGAACGTTTTTGAAGTAGAAACAAATATTTCGAATAATTATATTAGATACGCTTTGCAAACAAATTCAACCTAGATTTTCATGAAAATGTATAAAAAAGATTCTTGAATATCTTGATCCGAAAAAATTCAAGAAAGTTATCTTCCTTCAGTTTTAAAAATAAATAAATCATTTACATTCAATAAAATAGCTGTTGACATAGTTAATGATAAATGGAGAACATTTTTACGATATGATAAAAGTGCATTGAATCCAGAGGACATTTTCAAGTTGTTGTACTACGTGAAAGAGCAGAAAAATGTCGTAGAAGAATTTATTTTTCAAAATCTTTCAGAATTCATGCGATCCCTTATCTACCATTTTGCCCCTCAGTTTTTTTTTTTTTGTGGTGAAAAAATTCTGAAATTTAATTTAATTATTCATTAAAAATAAAACTATAATTCTACTGCAAACATATTGGTTTCACTGCGATTTTTGTTTCAATTTACTGCGATTTGGGATTACTCAAGTCCGAACCCTGGTTTCGATATCACAAAATATACCCCTTAAAACCCTCATATTCAAATTTTGGTTATAAATCAACTCCCAAAATTTGCTCTCGACTCTTAGACTTTGTGGGTATGTACTTAACTCTAAAAAATCTAATCCAGCAAGACTTAAATTGTGATGTGGGCCAAAAAAAACCTCAATTTAATTTTTGCTTTTTGAAATGAACTTTTATCAATAAAATTTCATAATTTAAAAGAAAACTAAAACAAAAGCATTATGCTATTCATGTTACTGTCTCAGCTTCTGCTAGTGCACCAGCGGTTCAGCGATAAATAATACAAGAGGATAGCCATTTTGATGGAGGTTTATTGTGTTGTTCTATTAAGAAGAGCTAGGAAGAGAGACAATTTGAAAATTGTCTTTAAATCAAATAAAAAAAAAAAAAATAATTTGAATGTAGAAATGATCGTGGTTTAATAATAGGTAAATAGATTTGGTCTTTTCTAAGGACGTGATTGCTTTTTTTGTGCATTTTTTTGTGAACCTAGATAGTTAGGTAGGTACATACGAGTGTAACAAAAATAAACCTATATTAAGTTAATGTTAAGAAAGCGTTAATTAAAACTGAATATTTAGCAAAATGCAATCTTAACAGAAGTGTTATAAGAGGAGTTAAAGCTCTATAAATGGAGTTAAAACACAACAAAAGTCAAAGTAAGGAAAAATATCTTACTATTGCAATTGTGATTTAAGTGTTAAATTCCATTTGAACTCTTTTTTTACTTCATTATTAGTGACCAGGTTTATACCTAGTCGTACAATACGAAACGATCTCATAACATTTCCTGTTTGTTTTGTTTCCACCAATTCTCTTCTTTCCCTGTCCATTACTTTGCCCTGCCAATTTAAGTTGATGGATGGATGGATACAGATAGACTACAAACTACAATTCCAACTACATATAGGTATAAATACATACATACCTACCTAGAGTTTTTCATGAACAGTATGTGATAGACGTAATAATAAAGTATGTACATACATATATACCTACCTACCTAGCTACTTATAGTCTATGGTTAAAAAAGACAAAACAAAAGCTGGGAATAGTTTTCCACATAAAAGGAAACTCACCTTATTCCGTAATGAAAAACCAACTAGAAAAACGCACCAGCACTACCAAACAAATGTATTTCAAATGAGACTGGTCTGGTAGTGTATTTTGCTGCTGCTGCAACTGCTACTATCTCGGGCGCTGGCTCTTGCTCTAGGGCTCTTTTTTTGGATCTGTTGCTGCTGCAGCTTCTGTAACTGTTGCTGCTGTTGGTTGTTGTTGGATTGTGAAGCAAATAAATTTGTCATCCAATACAATACTTAACCGAGAATTGAACTTTTTGGTTTTGGTGGCAACAAAAAAGAAACGCACCAAACACAGTATGGATCAGCGAAAGGAAAAACAATAATTACGTCGACGATTTATGAGGAAAAGCCAATTGATTTTTTTTGTTTTTTTTTTTTTAATTAAAAAAATTATTTATTTAACACTTTGGAAATTATCGTAGGTAGTTACAATTTAAGAGTTAAAAAAAAAACTAAAAACTGTGTACCAAAGCAAAATTGTATGCACAGAAATATGTATAGGTATGTACCTTTAAAAAAAAGATAGATCTCGTTTTTCCGAATGAAAATTTCTCCAACACACTTTTATCTATGCCTTTCAATTGAATTTTTTTTTTAAGTTTTTCCTTAAAATATTTGCACACACTATGCTCTTTTTGCTGCTTGCTGCTGGTGCGCTAGGAAAAGACGGGAGGATAGAAATAGAAAAAGTATTGCCTATTTTTTTCGTATTTTTATTTTCGTCACACAGAGTAATTAATGTGGATATAATATTATTAATAGTTTAAGGAGCTGCCCAAAAAATATTTTATTATTATTTTTTTTTATATATAAATCAATGTGCATAACACAATTAAGACATGAAAAAGATTTAAGTTAAGAAACTAGCGACGACGAACAAAGTACCAAGACGACGAAAACGCTCGCGAATCACCAAGACCAAGTGTATCTTACACGTTCCACACGCTCTTCCCGAATAACTTCTGAACTGAAATAGATAAATTGCTAGAGGAACGACGACGACGTCTTTCTTTGGGCCGAGTTTTTGTTGAGTATTATATTTTCAATTTTATTTTTTCCATTTTGTTTGTTCTGTATGAACAAGAAGCAAAGAGGAAAATAAAAAAGAAAACATTTAGGTTGGCAGTTAGATGGGCTTTTATGAACTGTCAGATTTTGAGCTCTGTTGACAGTTATTAGGTTTGTTCAATGACTCTGATCAGAACTGTTTTGAACAAAAAGTACAACTACCCTTCAAGCAAAATCACGGACCCAAATTTCTCGGTTCACTTGGGACTCCACAAAAAATGAGTGTCTCACACATATTAACAAATTTTCTGTGTACGCATGTAAAAAGAACGAGAATCGAGAATTTTTTTTTTAAGCACCGAGAAATAGAGAGAGTATCGGCGAAGTATACAATTATTTTGCCTTAATTCCCACCACTTTTTATTTAGTTCAGTTTTGTAGGGAGCGTGGCGAAGACGGTTGCTTTTGTATCTCTTTTTTCTTGTTAAAACTTTGAAAAATTTATAATCAGAAATGCAAGTTTCTATTTATATGTCATGTTTATTAGTGCGAAATAGTCTTTAGAAAACCTTTTATGAATAATAAATAAAAAAAACTCTTGAAATGAAAACATTCTGTGTTTTATTTTTGTAGGCAATGGAGAAACTGGACTAGATGGGAAGTTTTTTTTAATACATTTGGGTTGGGTTTTGGGTATGCCTCAATTCATTCATTTTTTTTGAAACCGTTTTAGATTCCATTTGGTTTCGGTTCTCCGAGTATGGTGAATTGAAAAACTCCCTCTCTCACAATACATTCACATAATGGCTCTGTGATGATTCTAATTTCCATACTAATTTGAGCCACAAAACGCAGTGTTTCGATCCGTATTTGGATTCGAATGCGAAGTCGTCCATACGTTGTTTGATACGTTTGCGGACCGAAAACGAGCTCGCTTGCTTGAAGGGTAGACCGCTTCCACGCAAGGAAACTGAGTTGCCAGATGTGAGATGGGTAACTTCGAACACTTGAATGTCATAAGTGAATATACCCTCTATACCTTTATTATCTCTGGTCATACAAAGACTGTGTTGTTGTCTTTTTTTAGTTGTGTGACAGCTATAATAAGTTTCGAATTGAATCGTAAATAATAAACATACAAAATAAAACCATTTTTGATTATTTTAATTTTATTTGGTAGAAAAAAATTGTCCTTACAAAGGGAGCTTTTATTTTCATTTACATTTATAAAAACTTATTGATAAGAAAAATTAACACAACGAAAACAACAAAAATAAACAGCAACAAAAAAAAACAATTCGTGCTGCTGAGTGCTTTAAAGTGTGGTCCCAGAGCAGAGAATCATCCGTTGTCATCCGATTCGTTATAGTTTCTGCATGGTGCAGTCAAAAAAATATTCATAAAATTATTATTTATGTTATTACTATTTCCTTTAAAACTTAAATTATTAATAAAGGGTTGTTTCAACAGAGTTAGTTGTTTTTGTTATTTCATTTCATATCCATGAATAGATGTGACCAAAGAACACATATACTTATTCACAATAGTTAATTTTACCAACACACCCAACAAACAATTCAGCTTCTTTTAGCTTAAAAATATTGATGTGCCGCAGGTTTCACTTTATATAAAGCGTCGGTACGGCCTTCGGCGGAATTAAAGTTCTTATACATAATACGAGCTGGATAACTGCTTCTTTAAAGCCGAATAGAAATAAGAAAAAGAAGACTTACCGAGTTTGCGAGCTGTCACTCGAATAGGCTGCTAAAATTGATATTACAGAAGATGATTGAAGATGTCATTTTAAAAGGCTGCATAAAATTTGTATACATATAAGTTGCTGCTTTTAAAAGTTTTCTGTAACCATTTATAATAAGCTTTATTGAATACTTCGATACGGCTTGTTAAGTCTTACTAAAGAATCATTAAAGAATGGCCACGTTCGGGTGGTAGGCAGACATATGGTATCTACTTTAGCATCTGATACGTTTTCGAACGACCAAAACCGTGTATGTAACCAAACCAAACGAAAACTAAGAAAATAAACAGGTGAGATATCAGCTGTTAGTATGAAGTATCTCTCCCAAACCAACGCGAAAGCGGTGCGGAACATTCGCCGACAGCAGTTTTTTTTTTTGTAGTTTAGCATTATTTATTTGTCATTTATGTTTTATGATTGTGAATGATTCACCCTGCATAGCGAATGTTCCGCGTTGGTTTGGGAGAGCCTTAATACAAACAGATCCGAACATTTTTGGGATAGCCTTAGATTTCTTTTTGATATTAGCTGTTTGGTTCGTCGGCTGGTTTTTTTTTAGGCATTACAACAACACGAACAAATCTAGATACCATTGGCGACGTACCCGAACGCGGTCAATATGTCAACCTGTAATGAAGAAGCTCGAATTTGTATAAGTCATTTTAAAGAAGCTTTTTTAAAAAAAAACTCTATTCAAATTTATAATTATATATGTATAATTTTACTTGATTTGTCTTTTCGAGCATTCGGAAAGCTACTTTTCGCTTTAATGCACGATAAACAGAAACGAGGTTTATGCTCATCAGATAAACATAACATTCGGCATTTTCGTAAATTTGGGTATTTATGTTACGTCACGGTCAGCTTTTATGTGGGGACCATAATTAATTTAAGTACTTAAATAAATTGTTTTTAAATTCTTAATGAGATGTTTAAAAATAGAAAAAATTATAATAACAATCAAATAAAGTTAATTATTTTTCTTTTCTCCGAACATAAGCAGATGATTGTAACGTTACACCCCGATTGAGCATACCTTGTTTCTGTTAATCGTGCTCAAGTGGCCGTGTTTTTTCGGATTGAAATTATCAAAACTATGCATTATGACTTTGTTTATTTTAAGACTATTGATATTAATTAAAGACTATTGAAATGAAAATGGAACAAGGGGACTGCTAAACAAATCGTTTAGGTACATTTATTTCCTCACTGTGGAAGTGTGTAGACGTTTTCGGCTTTCACAGAGTTTTAATTTAACATCGCAAGTGGTTAAGTCCAATTTAAGCCAAGCTATTTTCAGTGTGAAATAGCACAGAGGTAGAGTGGCAGATCCCGGAGCCGAAGTTAGCCGGTTCAAACTCCGGTCAGGGTCAAATATTTTATCGGCTTTTTTTCATAATAGAGAAGTCGAAAATATAATTGAGTGGGATAAAACTCATCTGGACGAAGAAAAGAAGAGTGCGGGGCCATCGAAAGGTGGTGCACCAGCACCAAATACAATGCCAGCAACGGCACCAACAACTGGGGCATCGAAAGATGTTTCATCAGCAGCGGTAAAGCCAATAAAGGCAAAACCAATAAAGCCAGCAACGGCAGCTATAGCGGGGACATCCAAAGATGCCCTAGCAACAATGGCAACGGCACCACCAGCCGAGTTAACTAAGAAGAGGAAACAACAAAAGTATGTTCCTAATTTGGTGAAGCGCACCGCACGTCCACCTGCCCCCTCAGCACAGCTGCAAGCTGATGGTAGGCAGACGATAGCAGCAAATAGCGATATGCAGCAGAAAGTTAATTCCTCGTCATCCAAAGTCATAGATGACGAGGAAATTGAATATATGTCCGAGGGTGGAGAAGGGCTCCCCACCAAGCTCGCAATAACATCGTCTCTGAAAAACAAAAACAAATAGATAAACTAAGAGCAGAGGTGCAAGAAATTGTAAAGGCTCTCAAAGGCAAACAAGAAGCTCGAAGAGAACGAGAAAGGCAGGAGCGGGAGTTCAAAAAGACGCTACAGGCTACACCAAAAGTAGCGCAACAGCAAATGAAAAATGCGGAGCTGCAACCGACAAATGAACAGCCCCAGCAAAATAAACAACAACCAGAGCAGCCACAAAATAGGCTGCAACAACACAGCCACAGCAGCAGCCTAAACAGCAAAGGCAACAACTACAGAAGCAGAAAGAACAGCAGCAGAACCAGCAGCAGCAGCAGAATCAACAGCAGCAGATACAACAGCAGCAGAAACAACAGCAGCAGATACCGCAGCAGCAGAAGGAACACCAGCAGCAGTCACAGTCGTCAACGCAAATAAAAAAAGAAAAGGTGCCACCAATAAACACATACAAATTGGAATTACAGGACACTATAAAATTATGTAAGTCGGCCATAGGCACAAATTTTACTATTAAACGATTAAGTGTAGATAGGCACGCTATTCAGTGCTATTCAATTAGGGATTATAAAATCATTAAAGATCTGTTAAAAGAATCCACAACGGAGTTCTTTAGTTTTACCCCAAAAACTGAAAAGTTTCAGACGGTCCTACTGAAGGGCATAGATTCCTGCACGGACCCACAGGCGCTCTTAAATGAGCTTCGCCAAAAAGCGAGCGATGATCTCGAATTTATCGGGGTTAAGCCGTTCGCTACAGTTAAGGCCAGGCGGGAGAAACGGAATCTGCCGTTCTTCCTGGTTCAGCTTTCGCCCAGCAGCAAACTGGAAAGTCTGAGGAGTATCTCCGTCCTCGACTACCAGCTTGTGACTTGGGATAAATTAAAGAGGCGCGGCGACATGCTTCAATGCTTGCGTTGCCAAAGTTTCGGCCACGCTGCGGCAAACTGCGAAATACAGTCACGCTGCGTTAAGTGTGGTGAGAACCATATTGTAGGAGAGTGTAAGCTCGGGCAGGAACGGGTCGAATTGACCCAACTTAAATGTGCACTTTGTCGAGGCGACGGGCACCCCGCAAACTATCGGGGATGTCCGACGTTTCAACAATTGAAACACAATAAAGCGGCAAGGCAAGCAGAGATGATAGATAGACGCCCACCAACGCGTCCTCATACAACAATTTCCGTCAATCCCCAAATCTCCTACGCCCAAATGGCGTCAGGAAGGGGCAAAACGGTACAGCCTGCGCCAAAGGCAGCCCCACAGGCCCTCGTGCCTAAGGCTCCGGACGCACAGGCCGAAATAAGAGGTATGCTACTGGCCATTCAGAGCCAGATAGCAGGACTTCAAAAACAGATAAGTGAGCAGGCGAAAAGGGTAGACAATATCTACTCTGCTTTGCCGAGCTTATCGCATTTTATGGGTTAAGGGCGCGCTGCCGGAGAGGCCCTTAAAGATCCTTGCTGTGAATGTAAATTCATTGATTAGGACCGAACGTAGAGCAAATCTATTCCAATTGTTGAAAGATCTAAGTCCTGATGTGTTTATGACCAGCAAAACTAAGCTGAACCAGAAACATAAATTGACTAACAATAATTACAATATCGTACGAAGAGATCGGCCCAACTCCACTTTGGGGGGAGGAGTCGCAATCTTTGTACGAAAAGGCATAAATTATAAAGTAATATATAATAGTGAAGTACGCAAATTTCGGTTGCTTGAGGCGTGTATCGTATGCATTCCTCTCAAACATGGGAAGCGGTTGTATGCGATTGCAGCTTATGCACCGGAATCACCTCAGCCAACTGAATTTTTAACAGAGCTCGAAAAACTTTTTCAATGCTTAAAACTGAACTCGGAAGAGAATTACTATCTCATGGCCGGTGATTTGAATGCCAAACATGTAGATTGGGGAAATCAAATACAAAATCCGAGAGGTAGCCATCTATTTAATTGGATGTGTCAATACAACGTTGAGTATATGCTCGACCTTTTGGCTACTGATAGGCCTTCGTTTCCAAGGAGCGGTTCCTATCTGGATCTATTGTTGAAAGATACAAGACTGACAATTACTGACACTGTGGGTCAACGACCAAGAAACTGTTTACGAACGATCGAGTACGACAGTGACCACTGCGGACTTGCTGCCGTAATTCAACTTCCGAACGAGCTCGTGGAGTTGGAGGAGTATATGCCAGTGCATTCTTACAATTACAGTAAGACTCGCTGGCCACGCTTCACCAGCGCTTTATCGAGTGAACTACGAATGAACAACATATCCCCACCAAATGACAGGAATTTAACAAATACCGAAATTGACGATTACTTAGATAAGATGGACAGTACAATCCAACGAACAATGGAAAAAACAATACCAAAATACAAGGAACGCGAAGCCACAGACATGTACCGCAACGCGACCATCGACGCACTACACAGGCAAAAAAGTGGACTTTTGACAAGACTGAAACTCTTGTACAGACGTTTTACTGACATACACGATCTGGAGATAAGGACACTGAAGTCGTCAATTAAAAACATCAACCAATTGATCAAGGAAAATTACCGGTTGTCTATTAATTTGTATTGGGACAACAAAATTCGGGCCGTTAAATCTAGCGACCCGAGTATGTTTCCTCAAATTAATAAAATATTTAGACGGAATGATCAAAACGAACTTCCGTGTCTTAAGCTTCAGAGAACGACAGAGAACAGAGACGTACTTCTGATAGCAGGCATAGATCCAGAGGAAGCCGTCTTGGACGATGACCTCTTTATAATCGAAGATCCTCGTGAGAAAGTGGAGGCTGTGGGGGCTGCTTTCCAGCAAGTGTACAAGGTGAATGCTAGCATTCGCCCGAACCATGACCTGGAAAACAGAGCCTTGCTTCACCACTTCTACCTTCGAAATGAAATGACGCAATGGCGATCAGAGAATCTCGGTTTCACCGGGTTCAATGAAGAACACTTGGCAAACGCCACCATCGCCGAGCGAAACGGGGCTAATTCCCTGTTAATTTCGAAAGTTGAGCCCCAGCTCATCTTCGCTTCATTAAAGAAAAAGAAGTCAGCAGGAATCGATGGTATATCCAACGTTGTACTGCGACATCTACCTCAGGAAGCACTTGACATTTATGCCACACTGTTTAACAACGCTCTGAATAATGCATATTATCCAGGGCGGTGGAAGACAGCTGTGGTTCATCCTCTCCCGAAAAAGGGTAAGGACAACTCCAATCCGGCGAATCTCCGGTCGATAAGTCTTCTTCCGAGTATCAGCAAGGTATTTGAGAAAGTTATAAATAGAGCTCTGTCCAAGTGGGCAGAGGACAACAATATCATACCGGACAATCAGTTCGGTTTTAAGGCGGGACATGACACCGTTCATGCCGCGTCTAAGCTCGTTTCTGATGTCCAATGGAACAAATCTAAAAGACAGTGTACGGGTGCTTGTCTGGTTGACTTGGAGAAAGCTTTCGACACCGTATGGTTAGAAGGTCTGTTTCTAAAGCTAGCCAGACTGGGCATAAGTAAACCGCTTTTATATATGCTTTATGATATGCTCAATGGTAGAAAGTTTGTTGTCAAAATTGGCAATGTAACTTCTACCGCAAACTTCGAAATGAAAAATGGTCTTCAACAGGGAGCGGTGAACTCACCGATTCTATTCAGTATTTACACCAGCGATCTGAAGGTAGTCTTGCCCACGCCATAGCGTATGCCGACGATCTAATTGCGTACAGAACAGCTCCAACAGTTGAGGTCATCAGAATTCTCTTACAGCGTGACTTCGACAAGATTCAGCGATATTGCGATGACTGGAAGTTGAAAATCAACTTTCAGAAATCCAAAACCATTCTGTTCAGGACTACATTGCATGGAGCCCCTAGGGATACAAGAAAGAACTGGCGCAAGCTGGTGATCGTAGGGTCACATGGACATCCAAAGGCGAATAAAAGTGTAGTAAAGTACCTTGGCATCTGGATGGATCAGTATTTGTATTTCGACAGACATATAAATGCTGCTCTGACCAGAGCCAGGGGAGCTTTTGCCCTGACAAAACGGTTGTTTTATAGCAGCCGTCTTGACAGCAGGGTTAAGGTGATTTGCTACATGGCCCTTATCCGGCCAATGATTGCCTATGGATGCCCGGTATGGTTCAACGTTGCCCCATCTCAAATGGAAAAGATTCGGGTGTTTGAGAGACAGTGTCTTCGACGCTGCCTTGGATTACACAGAACACCAGAGTCGGAGTACAAACATTATTATTCCAACGAGGTTCTATACAATGGAGCCAACATTAACAGAATCGATAATTTTATACTCAAGCTGATTCGGGATCACGTTGCAAGAGCGATGTCCTCGGCTAATAGCTTAATTTTTGGGGCTTACTACCCCAACAACGAATACTTTGAGAGTGTGCGTTTGAGCGGTTATATTCCACCTAACGCATTCTTCTATTTAGACAGTCGGGGGCTGATACAGGATAGAGAGGCGGTTCCGCTAATCTACCACGTCTGCCGTAGAACTGTGGATAGGCGACTTCTTTATAGTCGAGACGTCATCGCACAAGGCGGAGCTGAGCGACTTCGGTTCAGTAGGACTGTGTCTGATAGGGACCGAAGAGATAGGGTGAAGCAGGAGAGCCAGTTTTGGTGGCTTAACGATGAAAATAATGATTTCTAATGTTGAGCTTTTTGGTCTTGGCCGACTTACATAGTTTTAGGTTTATTAGTTTTAAGTAGGGACAGCCGGGGTGGCACCAAAAAAAAAAAAAAAAAAAATTATAAAAACATCAAAAACAAACAAAACAAAAAAAATATAAAATTGAAAATGCTTGCTGTGGCTGTTCTAGTTTTTAAGTAGTTTGTAAGTAGTTTTATAGTAGTTTTAAGTAGTCTAAGTAGTTTTAAGATGTTCTTAGGTAGTATGTAAGTTTTATATAAAAAATAAAAAAATGATACTGATACCAAGTTTTTTTTACATCTTTCTTGGTAAAAAATAAAACCAGATGGATATAAGTATGTAATTAGTTCTTAGGTCGAAAGGCAATAGTATTAAGTTATTGTTTAACTTAGAGCGCCCGCTCAGGGCCAGTAAGTTAGTTGTAAGATATTGATAAGTAGGCTAGTTTTTATGAATTTTTGTCTAGCATTAAGATAGTTTTAAGTTGAATTTAAAATAAAAATGAATTTAAAAAAAAAAAATATCAAGCGAGCTCAAAAAGTAGTGCCAGGCATCCAGAGTTCGATCCCTAGCCTTACCTAAATGATTTTTTTTTTATTTTCTTCACACTCTATACTACTCCTTTATCACTTCTTTCGAACTCTCGTAAGAATGTTCTTCATAGCAACTGAATTCCCTTCATTAAGGGGCTATAGGAGTTAAAAAGTTTCCCTTTTTAACTCTATGGAGTACTAAAGAGAGATTAAACGAGTGCAATAAACGATTGTAAACAGCTTCTTTGGATGAGTATAGGAGTAAAATTGTTAGTTGGGCTTCATGTATTCTCATGTATATAAGGTATATAACTGAGTTTTTTTCCGAGCCCCTATCTTTTTTCAGTGGAAAAGAAGTACTTCTATTACGTACATATTTTACCGGTTATTTATGTAGTTCTACGTTTGCTGGGTTCATGGCAGGGCTGTCGAAGTACTGCAATAGCAGTATTTGTACTGCAATTTGTTTCTGCGTACTGCTCACATGTCAAAAGTACTGCTTTTTTTAATTCAATAAATTGATTTGATTGCTGATTGCATCTATCTTAAATTCCCAATATTTTTGTTCTGTCAACAAAACGCACCCAAAAAATCTTACGTTCTAAGTAAAAAGAGAAGTCCGACTAATATTAATACCTATCAATCTATCAGCTATCGTCATTCCGTTTTCTCTCGGTAAAATTAAAAAAAATAAACTTCATTTATCAATTTCAAGACCATTGTAGATGCCTCAATGTTTCCAATGTATGTACAATTCTTTCAGCAAAGACTTTGTAAGCCCGCTTTCATACAAGAAAACTGAGTTGCCACCAATTTTTAGTTTGTAGGCGAGAAAGGCGTAAGGGGAAGGAAACAAATCACACATTTCTCGCCTACAAACTAGCTAGTTCCTGGCAACTCAGTTTCCTTGTGTGAAAGTGCTCTTAGAGGACTATAGCACTCATCAATGGCAGGCAGCGTTATCCCCAGATACACCCCAAATGAACCTGGTTGTCCACATAAAGCCTGATCCACATCTGTGTCGTGTGTTGTGTTGTGGAGTCGTGTGTCGCTATCGCTACAATGTATTTCATATGTGTAGAACCATATTTGTCTCGTGTGTTGTGTTGCAGTGTGGCGCATAAAATATATAGAATAATAGCGAAACACGACTCTACATCACAACACACGACACAGATGTGGATCAGGCTTAATTTTATCTCGGTAAAAATGAACTGTCAAAATTTGTATATAGGAACAAATTCTGCAAAATAGATAATTTTATAACATGAATTTGATGCCTAAAACGTAAAAAAGAACCTGATACACAAGGATAAGTCATTTGTGACGTTTAATTTGATTATTTCCCATGTTTACGCAAATATTTTTAAATGGGTGTTCATGTAAATATCTTGCGGAAAGTTATATTTTTCTGCAAAGCGGAAAATAATCTCGTTGCATGAATATCTAATAATTAACTGAATTTCGCAGTACAATTTTATTTATCTGTACATAAAATACAAAAATCAAAGCAAAGCGTGAAGTACCTACTAAATCTATGTACATAATCCAATATATTTATAATAGTCTAAGAGCCCACAGCAGATTTGGCGTACGAAAGTGAACCAAAATAAAATTATATTAGTCGAAAGATGTATTAAGACTGATAAAAGAAATGCAAGTCTTTCAGTCCCTGGTGGCGGCTCTTAGGTGGGAGGGGCAATTTTCTAAAAAATTGACTTAAAACAGAAAAAAAAAATTATTAAAAACAACGGTAACATGTACAACGCCCTGTTATATTTTCATCAAAGGCCAGAAGTCCCTTCTTTCATTTCCTTTTTAATAAAAGTTCTTTCAATGAATAGTTTTTGAAATATAAATGTTTGAACTCAAAATTTTGAAGAAACATATGGTAAAAAATATTTTTTTCACAAAATTTCACGTAATTAAGTACTATTTTTGTATGAACCAGCTTTTTCATAAAAATAAGACAAATCCGGCTAAATTATCATTTCAGCAACCAGTTAAAATAGGACAAACTTGCGGAAAAAAAATCTTATATTTTTGAAATTTGTGGGAATCAAAAGAGTCCATAAAAATATCTGTATCCCACGGCATTGATGAAAATTTGTATAAATATTCAATTTGGCATTTGACAATTGAAACA
This sequence comes from Melangyna quadrimaculata, assembly GCA_949320155.1. NCBI lineage: Eukaryota > Metazoa > Arthropoda > Insecta > Diptera > Syrphidae > Melangyna > Melangyna quadrimaculata. Next base: position 199,904,903 of record OX439483.1, on the reverse strand, counting down.
TTTTTAATAAATTTCTTCCCATTCTTGGGATAGGTGTTATGATCAAAATGTCATACCTTCTGTTTTCCTACAGAAAAACACCCTTTCGATCCTTTATTCTCTTGTCAAATTAAATATTTATACAAATTTTCATCAATGTACCATTCTTTTCAAGGTATTTTTTAATAGTTTACCAGTTTTACTGAAAAACAGTCATCTCTGGATAAAATGGACCATAACTTTTTGTAGGATTATTGTATCGCATTAATTTTGATGTAATTAGATTCAGAATTGAAAAATACCCTAAAATCATGTATCATATGTCCAAATTGTATCAATATAATTTTCTTAATTTCGATAAGTCATACCTCCCCCTTTCCCCCTCCAAAAAACAGCCGTGGGATACAGATATATATAAGAGATAAAATATATAAGACCTACTTTTGTACAAAAGTACAAAAGTGTGAAATTAAAATGTTCGCTTAAGAAACATACTTACAAAAAAACATACCAAAATTGTTCTGAAACAGAAATTAAACCACCATGCACAATTTTCCATTGCTTTTTTGCAAGCAAGTGTCTTCAGATTAAATATTTATTTCTCACTTTTGTACTTTTGTACAAAAGTAGGCCTATGTAGTTAAGCCTTAAGCCTCAACTACATAGACCTACTTTTGTACAAAAGTACAAAAGTGAGAAATTAAAATGCTCGCTAAGGAAACATGCTTGCAAAAAACCACACGAAAATTGTTCTGACACATAAACTAAACCACCATGTACAATTTTCCATTGTTTTTTTGCAATCAGGTGTCTTCAGAATAGATATTTATTTCTCACTTTTGTACTTTTGTACAAAAGTAGGCCTATGTAGTTAAGCCTTTAAAACTCATTCAAATCTACTTGGAAACATTAGTTTGTCAAATCAAACAAACTTTGTTTTCGGAGAATAATTGGGGAACCGACTCATTTTGGTTTATTGACAGATGGAAATGTTAACAAAAACTATCTATCTCACTTCCACTTCATATCAAAAAAATAAAACACCATTGGAATGTTTTGCAATAATCCTCTTTTTGTGCAGTGGAAACACCAAACAAATCTCATTACCTAAATCTCGGTTTAGTGGTTGGTGGAAACGTAGTATAAAAAACCTTGTCAAAACTTATGTCGAATTCCTTACAGTCAAAAAAATTCGAATTTTTCTGAACAAATCGAATTTTTTCTAAACAAAATCGACTTTTATGCTGTCAAACAAATCTTGCGTTTTTAGCTAGATTTCACATCAAATCGCACACACACTATCAAGATTTGACATTTCTCATGCATCAAGATGGAATTAAATGTTCTCATTACAATTTTGTGACGAAGTTAAAAAAGAAAACAAATGTTTAAGTGTTCTTAATTGTTTAATATTTCAGTGATTGATGAAAAAAGTAAAGATAATTGTGCGTATCTTCAAGAAACAAAAAATCCCATTAAAATAACATACAATTCGCGAGGAAATCACGTTGCAAAATTATTTTTCTTCGTCCTCTAGTGAAATATTCAGAATAGGTTCTCGCTGCTGTGTGTGGATTAATTTTGGATTGTAATTTTTTTACTTGATTACGCGCACAATTGTTTTTGATGTTTTTCAATTATCAGACGAAATATATTTGTTTTTAAATTATCAAAACAACGCGAAAATAAAATACACTTTAATATTTGCTTTGCGCGCACTACTTCTTAGTTTTTGTGCGACAACAAAATTCCTGTCAAATTGCACTCACACAATCACAAAAAAAAATCGACTTTTTTATGAATTCCTTACAAAAAGAAAAAAATTTGAATGAAATCGACTTCAAATGGTTGTAAGGAATGCGACATTAGTTCCTTGTATTTAATTTTAAATTCTAAGCTTTTTTCATCAACAGTTTTAAAATTGAAACATCCACAAATATGTATGTATACCTAAATGAACTCATAGAATCAACAAACTGTATTCTTGGTAATTTTGTATTCATCTTTTACCCCCATATTAATAAGTTAGATTTCTGCCACCTAGGAGCTAGCAAAACAAAAGAAGGTGGTTTAGCGAAGCGTTGACTAAGAAAAGTAAATATACGTTTTAATTCACGAGTTATCTCTTAACCCATGCCTACACAAAATAGATCTCAAAAGTTACAGATGAGTTAAGCGCTGTTTTTATTAATATAGCTGTTATTGTTTAATACAAGAAAAAAATATTAACAAATTTAATGTTTACATATTTGCTGTACTGCCCCGTACTGCCATATTTTTTTGAAAGTACTGCAAGATCTAAAAGTGAAACGACAGCCCTGGTTCATGGACCTACTAGGTGCATGGCTGGGTTTATTTCCTCGTATAACTTTATTTGTGCCCAACGTTATTCGGAAACCGAATATGGAACAGTGAGGAAACATAGCTTGTTTGTTTTGATAAATCAAATCAAACAGGGTACCACGTCAAAAGACACATACAGACAACAAAAACAAAAGTGACGATTTTCTTTTGGCCTGCTGAGTGCTGCATTTGCATTTCTTCTAGAAAGAATAAAACTTCGATTACTTTAAAAGGAAAAATGTTTGGTAAACCCCCAGTAACTGCTCTCCAAGAGTACTGTGCCAAGAAAGGAGTTGTCCCACCAAAGTACAATTGCATGGATGCCAACGATGGCAGCAAATCCTTTATGTGTTCGGTGGATGCCTTGGAGCGCACATCATACGGAAATGGCCGTTCCAAACAGGAAGCCAAACATGATGCAGCTGCAAACCTTATCCAGGATCTAAAGGTGACGCATCCAGATATACTCTTGATTCCTCAAGCCCCTCATGAAGCTATACCTACCACAGATGCAGTTATCACTTTACGCGATATTTGTGTTCAACAAAATCATCCACTTCCAGTATTCGATATAATTCAACAAGCTGGTCCCGCTGAAGCACCCGAATTCACTGTTCTCTGCCAATTGGCCACCATCAAACGATATGGTATAGCTAACACCAAGAAAGCAGCCAGACAAAAAGCCGCAGTGGAAATTTTAAAAATTGTCCAATCTGTAAGTTTAATCCGCATCTTTTTGAAAAAAAAAAAATTGGGCCCATTGTGTTATTTCAAAAACTCAATTAATACTAGGTTCCTCGCATGGATGAAGGACTTCAGGTAGCTTCAATGGACTGCCAAATGGAAGAGGGCGAAGAAAGTCGTTATAAAAAATTGAAGACCTATCGCGAACTCACCGAAACAGGTGCCGAACACAAACCTGGTGAATTGCTATCAGATCGGCATTATTTCTTTGAAAAGTTTTACGATGCCTTGAAAACAGAAGCCAGGAGCATCCTCAGCACTGAAACTTTATATATAAGTCCAAAGGAACGTGTGGGTGACTTATTTAAAGCATTGAATATAAAACCAACTAAGAAAATGGTACCGTCCACATCATTGAGTGTGTATTATTTCATGGAATTGAATTTAGAATACGATGTTTGTTTTGCCGGTACTGATGATACCATATATACAGACATATTAGAGTACTTCAAACATATGATATAATTTAAGCGTTACAAGCTGCTACTAAACATTTACACTTTTCAAATAACTCTTTTGTTATGATTGTAATATCTGTAAAACTAATAATTATTATAAAATGAATAAAATATATTTTTAATCAATAACCACCTTTGTCTTCTCGATGATAAAAAAAAGTTTTGCTGTGATGTGATTGTTTCCGGTCGTTTCCCAATAAAAATGCTAGTAATTAATACGATATATAACATTGTTTTCACTTTCAACACGTATTACAACCTTAAATATGACGTCATTGGGGCAGTCATTTTTGATTGTCTTCGTTAGAGAACCTAATAAAAAGCTAAGTCTGAGTTTTGGATCTTCAAAAAAAATCAAAAAACCGAGATAGTACGACCCTTCAAAATTTGATAACAGGAAAATAGACGTTAAAGAAAAAAAAAAATTCAATAAATCAGAGTAAGGAATTTAAGAAAGGTAAAAGAAAATTATTTTACCCATATTTGAGGAATTTTTGATCTATACATTTTTGTTAAAATGTTTGAAAACACAATTTTTCGAGATTTACATTATATTTTGGTAGTTTTTGTTTATTTCAAAAAAATATGAATTTTTAAGGGATGATAAACGTATCGCAATTTCCGGTATCTTTTGTTCGCTTGTTATGGTTCGTTTAAGCGGATTTTGATGATTGGTAAGTGGCCTCGTCGAAATTTTGGCAGCGTTGATTTTTTATTTCGGATGCTTCGAAGAGTCGCTTTTTGCTGAAATGCATTCTAAGCTATCTCATATTGGTTTTGGAAATATTAAACCACGTGGTATGAAAATGATCGGTCATATAAGTTTTGTTTCGTGTAGGGGGATGGTTTGGAAATGCGGCGGAAAACAAAAAAACAATCAGCCCAATTCTAAAAAAAACCCGCGAGATTTGTTCTCCTAAATTTAAAATGTTCCTCACATCAAATATATTTACATTTTCCATTTTCTGGACATTTAGAATGCCAACTTCTTAGGTCTTACTCGTAGTATTATTTCTCATATTCGAAGATTGCTTAAATTAAGGAAAAGGGAAAAAATTCCCGGGAATTTATAGTTTAGAATAGGAGAGTAGAGAAAAGGGAAACATTCCCCGGTAATTTGTATTTAAAATTGGGCTGAATATAAGTATCTATTGTTATTCGTCTTTTTCTTCTTACACAGTCAGACCAATGCAATCGGTCTCTAGGTGCGGGAATTAAAAAAAAAAACGTCCTCGAAAATATAAAGTTGCGGTCCATGAGTGAAGGCTACTTTGTGTCGGTAGCCATCGTATCTTCAAGCCCGTGCGCAGTAGATTTTGGGGAAAAGCATACTGCGAGGATCAACTTTGAAGTAAAAAAGCACTATGCGCTATGAAACACACGTTTCATTTAATATTTTTTTAGATATCCTAATAAGACGTGTTTTATGAAAGAGTGAATATCGACTCAGCAAAATTTTTACATGCCAAACAAAATTCCTTGCAATAATATTTTGTTGTTATTGTTTTGCTGAATTGCTATTCACTTTCTGAAAAAAAGGGCTAGTATTAAAATAAAAAAAATACTGTTTCCGTATATTTATTTAACGGAAAGGCTTAAATCAATTAAATATTTTATAAAAATTTCGCTTACCTTTTCCTCAATAAAATGCAAATTTTCAATGACAAATCATGCGCAAAATAATTTGCACTATACAATAAAATTCTGCATTATGATTCTCGTGACATGTGGATTAACGAAGTTAATCCGTCGACGCATTTACCGGGCAGGACTTACAAAATGTGTTTCATCTGAATTAAACTTTTTTTTATATAAAAATCTTGTCGTTTTTAATGAACTTTATAACTATGAAAACTATGGAAAACTCGCTCCCTTGTACAATTTCTTCGCACAGGCAAGTATCGTACATTACATTGTGTAGGTACATTTTAGTTCAAACAAACAAGTTCGACCCTTTTCATCTGAAACAAGGTTTTTATTAACTATAAGTTTTTATTGAGAGAATATTCTTTAATAGTTTCATGGAAATTAAAATGGATCTTAAAAGATCAACTCTGACCTGGGCCACATTTAAACCTATAATCTTCGACGTTTTTTTGTGAAAATTGTATTTTTATTATTATAGCATATTTTACTAATACACGCACACATAAATTCGTTGCTTTAATATAACGAAAAGTAAAAACAACAATTTTGCACAAAGACGATTCTTGTCAAAAGTTCATTTTCCATATTTTGTGTTTTTTTTGTTTATTATTAAAATAATAAATATAATTTATTTTTAATTCTATTCAACTTAAACTAAATCCAAAAAAAATAATTTTTGAGTGTACATTTTGCACTAAGTGCATACAATAATACTTTATTTTTTTTTTTAATCTTTTGTTTTTGTATGAGGAATATTTTTTATTTTTTCAATTTGTTATTAAAACATGTTTATTGAGGAGTAAATTGATGCTTGAATTTCTTTATTTTGATAACCACATTACTTTTGGAAAACTAGCGATGGTTGGAGCCTTATAGGATATATATTGTCAGTTGATCGATAAAGCAAAATGACGTAACAAAACGTAATTATATCGAAATTGAGATTATTTGAATTGTGTCGTTGTATGGGTTGGTTGTATGACTAATTCCGAAGATGATGCCGCAAAATTTCAAAAATGTGCAATTTCGCTCATTGAGAACTATGTTCATAAAATCAAAAAAAAAAAAAATCATATTATTGTGTAATGAACGTCACTGTTGCGAAATGAAAAATACAACACAAAAACTACACAACAAATCTATTCAAGATATAGGTATTTCGTTCTTCAGTACATATTCATACTTATAATTATTGATTATTTGGAGAAGACTCTCCAATATTTGCCCACCGTTTACGTATAAGCATTTCGTTGTCAATTAAGCACGTAACACATTTGCATACTACTGGGTTTTAAAATGGAACATGAGTAACACAAAAACAAACTCCACTAACATCTGCATAACTATCGTTAGTTCATTCAGGTCGTAAAGGTTGCCGATGATGATGATGATAGGGCTGGATATTTAACCCTGCCACAGATTCCACATAGGTAACGTTACTAATTCCTAAAAGAAATTGTAAAAAATATGCTTAGCAAATTACATACTGTACCAAAATACAGTAGATTTCTTCTTTCTTGCGCCAAAGCAAATGCAATTTAACAATTCTTAGGTTAAAATTCTGTTGCGCTTGAACTTATATTTGCGTTATCTGTTTTGTCTTACGTTTAAGAATTTTACCTTATCACAGGATGTTTATTCGAAATGGAAAACTATCAAATTTCCATGATTAATCGACACTTTATTATTTTGTTTAGAATCATTTTTTTTTATTTTTGAATTTGTGGAATTTATTTAAGGTTTTATTTCATAGAAGTGATTTTCTTACATTTAAGAACTTTAAGCGATACGAGGAAATGCAAACCCAATTTATCCCGATAATTTTTTCAATAAGCTAGATATAAGTTCAAAATCTATTGGTTAATAATAAAGTATTTTCTTTTGCAAAAAAGTTTCTTCATACAAGGACAGGAGATCCTAGTATACAATTATCGTTTAAGAACTTGCATCTGTAAGTTTTTTTTTTATTACAAGAAAAATGTATGAATAAAAATGAAACACATTTTCACTGTGACAAATAATGATACAAGACCATTATGTACATTGAATCGTGACTACCGCTGTTATGTATGTTTTGGTTAATTATTATTAATACAAAATCAAAACATTTTTGTAATACACATGCTTTTTATGAATATTTTATCTTTTCTCTTTGTTTTTGCTTATATATTTATAACAAAACCAAATTGTTTGTCGGTTATTTCTGAATCAAAACGAGGAATTTTTGTTTAAATATAAATACGCGTATAAAGTATTTTCGTTATTTAAGATAGTACATATTTGTTATTATTTTTTTTTATTAATTAAAATGGAAAGAATCATAATTTATGAGTTCATACGTGTGAAAGTTTAAAAGAAGAACAAAAACAATACAAATAAAAGATAAAAAAAAAACTATTATATAAAACAAAAGAAGACTTCATGAATCAATAACAAATTACTCTTTGTCGTTATATATAATATATATATGTATATATTAGATATATACCCCTTATTTATAAAGAAAAAATAGTTAGTTATTCCAGCTTCCGTGTTTAGGAAATCTACAACATAAAATAACAATTTTCTAGACTCAAGCTAAAGTCATTTACTTAGTGCTCCATTTGAGTCTGGAGCATTTTTATTCCATGGTGTAGTTTTCCTAAACACGGGAGCTAAAATAACTATTTTTTCTTTATAAATACGGGGGATATTATATAAACTTATAGAAGCTGTGAATATTGTGTGTTATAATTGATTTAATCAAAGTCATATTCTACATTGCCATCTTCAAAAGCCATGACATTCGAGGAAGAGGTTTGACCTGCCTGTCCTGTTGCTGACGAACCTTGAACTGCTTGTGCTGTTGCTGGTGGTGCTGATGTTGGTCTTGGTGGCTGAGGTGCGTGAAGTGAGTTGGTTATTCTAGCAGTCGGGGTAGATGATCCCGGCTGTGAGGTCAAGGTAACGGACACAGTTGCAGTGGGCATCGACAACATAGGTATCGGCATTGCCATATCAGGCAATCCAGATGTTGATGCGGCGGCGCCATTGTGCATAGAGCAGGTGGGCTCTAGTTGCAGCGACTTTCGGCAAATGGGGCATGTTCCATGTAAATCCAACCATGGCACTATGCAGTTTTCGTGATAAACATGCAAGCAGGGGAGCTTCCTAACGGCCTCCTGCAGTTTGAAGTCTTCCCAACACACGGAGCATTTAAGTTTTTGTTCGACTTCTTTTTCATTTATCTCTACCGTTGGAATTTCGGCAATTTTTTCTTTTGGTAAGGGCGGCGGACCGGACGAGTCCATGTGATTTAAAAGTTGAGTAACAACAGTGTCGATACCTTCGCGACCCCAAGCATAATCACCGGGATTGCCCATAAAAAACATTTGTGAATTGCCACTAAATGGACCATCTTCGTTGCCCGATAGGGAGTTGAGAAAGTCCAAGAACACATTGTCAAGTCTATGGAAATTGGTTTGCCGCTGGCGAGCGGGAAAACTACCACCGGCAGTACCGCGTCTATTACGACTACCATTACTGATATTACCAATGCTGCCACTACCCACAACGCTTGCATCACCGTTTGCATCAATAGATATTTCTAGCTCTCGCGGTCCATTTAGAGTCAATGGAGGCATGCCGCGGGTCATCAGTAGAGTTGCAACTAAGTCATTCATTCGACTATTGGGCGAGTCTGACCGAGGTGGGTCAGTAGATGACTGGCTATCACTGGTACTTTGGCCAGGTGCCGAAGACCCACTGGCGGTAGCATCATTGCCAGTTCCTGCACTACCGCTCACAGGAGTCAGCGGGGGTAGTTCCTCAATAAATCCACCAGCGCATAGTGGACATGTGTAATCGTTGTTGAATATGTTGATTTCAAGATTACACATATGACAGTAGAACCTACTAGGGGGTGAGGTTGGATCTCCGACAACTGCTTCGGCCATACTTTTTGCTTTCTTGCAAAGGCCCCCGGTTGTCTCGACGATATTTGCCCTTATGTGACGTTGTTAAAATCTTCCAAGTAGTGGTGCGCTACTATTCGTTTGTATTTTATTAATTTATTATGAAATTTTATTGCAATCCGAGAAAATTAATGAAAAAAGAAAAATCTTTTTTATATTTGCAATACACGATGAAGGGTGTTTAGTTTATTAACAGCAAATTGTATCGAAAAGTTCCGAAGTCTGTCGAAATGAAATGTCAATTTCACATGATGGTACGATGACATGCGGATATTCTTGTAAGTGATGCAGTTTTCCCTGCGATTTTTATGGTGGATGAACACATGTGTGTGGATTTTAAAAATGTGTGAAAAATTTACTGATGTGTTGGATAGAAAGGAAGATCAGAAGATTTTCATAAATGCTTATTATAGGAAGTGACATAATCAATACAAAGAAGACGAGCATATTCGTCTTGTTCATCTTCATGATGGTTGAGACTTTCACACTTTCGGTTTTTGGCATTAGATCTATCTCACTCTACATTCTTCAAATTTGAAAATACAGAACATGTAAATCTAGCTAACCCAGCGGCTCCATTAGCAATATTTGAGGCAATAAATTGAATTCCGACAATGGAGACGTTTTTGTAAGGTGAATAGTGCCCGGTAGTTAAAAGACAATTATTGTTCTCCATCGTAGAGCCAATAGATTTGTACGTTTCGCCTTTGTGGGCAATTAGTGAGGCAATTTATTGCCTTAAATATTGCCAATGGAGCCGTTGGGTAAGGTATGATGACAATAAACGTAAATATGTCCAGATTTAAAATAATGTCGTTTTCGATTGGATTTCGGAACAGTACTACTCCTTTTTGATTCCAATCGAATAATTTTCTGTTTTTCCAAAACTAATTTGCGAAAAATTATGTGTGTGTCAGTTAATTGTCTGATATTTATGTATATTTTGCATTTTCAGTCGACTAAAATCAATTTGACAAGTTATCCGATGAAAGAGTTTATAATGTAAATGTGTGTTCTGCGTCTACTCCTTTATAAAATCCGGAACAGAAAACAACTCCGAAAACATTACTCGGAGAGCCAATGGAATTATTTTGGAGTAAGTGGAGTCAAAAAGGAGTAACTCCGAACCTCCAACGACATAAGTTCACACTCGACTTCAGCGGAACTACACTTCACGAAGAGGCAAAACATTTCATGTCGATTACAGAATCCGCAAAATTTTATTCATGGGGATTTGACTCGATCCGCTTGCCAACATCGAGTGAATAAATTTTGAAGTTTCACGTTTTTGGTTAATTAGCGAGGCTATTTACTGCCTCAAATATTGCCAATGAATCCGTCGGGTAAGGGGCAATTGAAAGTCGTATAATTTCATACTACTCCAAAAAAATAAAAAATTGAAAAATTTAATTTCGCACGATTTTTTTTTTCAGTGCATGTGCAACCGTCTCCTAAAATTAGCGCTGAACTCTTTCTTTTCCAATGTTTATTTTCTGAACACACAACATTTTTGACAGCTCACTCAAATTTCTAAACACAAGTCCAAGGAAGTTACAAGAAAACTCAAAGCTGAAGAAAAAGTTATTACAAAAAACCAAGAAATTTTGAATATTGAATTGATAGCTTCTGCAACTTTAGTAATTTCTAAATAAAATGAATTATAATCCAAAAAAAGTATCCAGACAGAACTCTTCATCATCAGCGGCTGGCGCATCTAACCACACCGACAATGCCCAACAGCAGCAGCTTCATAACGACGATCTAATTTCTGAAATTTCAGATATTATGAGAAGTTTCGGAGACTGCGATCAACCCAGGGAAGATAGTGTTAAACTTGTCGAACAAATACTCCAGCAACAATTACGTGGTATATTCCATGAAGCAACAATAATTTCTATGCGTCGAAAGAATGCTGCGTGTCCATCGCAAGCTGACTTTGAATTCTTGATGCGAAATCATCCTGTGAAGATAGCGCGAATGCGTAAGCATTTAAAAGATATGAGGATATTGAAGAAATTTCTAAGTATTCGCACTCGGCGGCCACAAGATTCACTGGAGGAATTCGAGAGCCAAGAGTCAGAGGACGAACTCAGCATAGATATTCCCGAGAAATTCGATGAGGAAAGAACCCGTCGCTTGTTCCGGGCTGATCGTATATCACAGATTCTCACCGGACAGCAGTACCATGAGTTCAATGAGGCACGAAAAACTTCTTTCTATTGTCGCCATGGAGAAAAGATCAAAAACAAATTCCACAAGTTCTTAGATCTTCCGAAAAACTTGACCATCTCCAATACTTGCATGAACATATTAGCATATTTTTCGCACGAAACAATTGCTGTTATCGTAGACTATGCCATCTTAACACGTTTGAATTCGAACAATCGAGTAACTGAACCATACAGTCGAGTTACTTCGACAGGAGCTTCATCAGCAATGCTTCATATTTGTCCAGAGGTTAGTCAGGGACGTGGACAAGAAGCTGTTAAGCCAATCACTGTGCAGGAGATTAACGAAGGCATACGAAGACATCGACAGATGACTTCAAAGAAGATTGGTTTTTATAGAAGTACAATTGACTGTGATTTTAAGCGATCTTTTCTAGCCATTTAAGGAAAGATTAGTTTGGACATAGTTTTAAGATTTCGATAATAAAATGAGATTATTAATTTATTATTGTTCTTTACTCCCGACGAATGGTTTTGGAAAAGTAAAATTTAAAAAGCGTTTCATCGAGTTTAATGCTTGAAAACTTGAATCTTGGTCTCTACTATCGTTTAAGCAAAACCTTTTTCGTATGTCATTTTTTAAATGCGAACCTCAAATCCATACTTATCATTTATGGATATATGCGTAAAAATTCATTTTGAAAAATAATGTTAACGTATACACGTCTGAAACGTCGCAAGTTATGAGGATTTTAGACCACAAGGCACGTTCAAGTATGCATGCGATTAAGCTGGACGGATTTTAGCACATAGATCAAGTTGGATGGTTTTAATGACATAATATTATGTATGGAAAGGGCACGGAGCGAGAAAACTGTGGTTTTGATTTCTAATTCGAATCCTAGATGTGCCGATAAGATTTAGTTTCGGAGCACGTAAAAAAATGCAAAATAAAAATACATATTATAATTCGATATTGGAATAATTATTAACTAGCTTGCCGATGCGTTTTTAAATAAAATTAAATTCTCATTTGTGAAAATAGATTCGGTATGAAAGCTCGAAAACGTACCCAGCCTACTGAAAATGATGCCAAACTTTGTAACAAAATCAAACAAAGATTATTTAAGATAATAGCGAACCCTAAACGCAATTTTATCGTAAGTGACAAAATTCAAATTTTACAGTTATAAAATATTAAACATTTTCTAATCATTAAAAGTACATTTGCAGTTATAGTGTTATTAGGGAAAACTCCGTAGTACAATAATTGATACAGTACCGTTACGTATTGCATTTTGTTCAAAGTCCATTTACTCATTTACCGCGCATGTTAAAAGCAGAATTATCTTCTTTTTCTACTTCGCCAGTTGCGGCAATCTTATAAAAGTTTTACCTATTAGAGTTTAGATAAGAAACCATGTCAGTTTCAATTTTGTTTTAATCATTCTAATGTTATAATTTTATTTTAAATAAAAGTAAAAAAAAAGAATATTTACAAAAAAAGAATACCGGTTAGGTTCCAACTTTAAATATTCCTATGATTTTTGCATTTTTGACACATTCCGCAACAGCGTCTTTATGAATTTGTGTTTCTTCGTGCTGTTTCATATGATGTTGTAGTCGAAAATCTTTGTCGCAATATTCACACCGATAAAGTTTCTTGTTTTCATGAATAAGCATATGTTTCCGTAGTGATGCTGTGTAGGCAAATGCTTTTTTGCAAACATTACAAACAAATGGTTTATGACCGTTGTGAACTCTAAAAAATACATATGATTCAATTATTATAAACAAAGTAAAACAACATGCTGAATTGAATAAAAAAAAGAAGTCTGAAAATCCCAGATATCGATACAAAAATTTCTAAATCATTTCATATACAAAAATATCAAATAAAAATATCTCAGACCACAATAGTATCGATAGTTGGTATTCGGGATAATATATGCCTTATGAAAAGATAACAGAAATCATATTTAAATTTTGGTCAAAGGATCAATTTAATTTTCTTTGTTTCAGAAGAACTTATCGTGGGTACACATTAAGAAAAAAATACAGTTTCTTTGAATATTTGAATGGAGGACAAATTTCCTGGCCTCTGTATTTAATTTGTATATATTAATTTTGTATTAATTTTGTTTAAATAAAAATTCAGGCACCATTCGTAGTTGGGAAAAAGACAAATAAAACAAAGAAACTGGAACATCATTCATAAAATTCAGATTTTAGTATTTGACTAATAATTTGAAAAGAGACTCGAATATTAAAAACAAAAATAGTACTTAATTATGGATGTTAAATTTTGAAAACAATCAGTTTGAACATTTTTAATTTAATTTTTCTTATCAAATTCTTAAGCTTGAAAATTAATTTTTCAAAAATCTATTACAATTGGATTTAATAATCATATTAAAAAATGGATTTATGGGTTTTTCTAAAAGCTATTCAGCCTTATCGAATTTTCTAGGCGAGATTTTCCTTCGGAAACTTTTGAGCCTGAGAACTGTCTTGGACATTATATCACACTAATGCACAGAAAATCACAGACATTTGAAGAAAAGAACAGACCTATTATTAATGTTAGTTTTAATGTATGATACAATTCACGATTTCAAATTTATATTTAAACGCAAAACACTATTATTTGGCTCAAGAGGGCTATTCACCCCTATTACGAAATTCGTATTATTAAGTCGTATTTGGTCGTATGTTGAGCTTGTGGTTTTCTTAATGGTAAAATGTCATTTTGGTGCAAAGCTTTTGAGAATTTACGAATAGACCAATTGCGATGCTGACAATATCATCATCAAAAAACTTGGCGAAAAGAACAATTTGTGTTCTTTTTGCCATGTCTTTTGATGATGATACAGTTAACTACCAGCATCGCAGTCTCTATTCCTAAACTCGCAAAGATAATATTTTAGCATCAATTATACGCCAAGCCCAACATACGACAAAACATCATTATGAGAAGTGTTGTTGATATAAAGACTTCATTACTTTCCATTTTCGCAATAACCGAAAATAAGTACACAATTCTATCATTTTCGAAATGTTTGTTGTCCGAGATTCATTTAATTAACAAAATACTTACTTCTCATGAGCTTTTCTTGCACTTGGCTGGTAGAAACAACGTGTGCAAAAATTGCACTTGTAAGGTTTAATGCCGCCATGTGTTAGAACATGCCTGCGTAATCCTTCTGCGACTGCAAAGCGTTTCCCGCAAATTCTGAAATAATAAATCAAAAAATAATATTTATTGAACAAATATGTTTAGCTTATATTACTTACTCGCAAGCGAATGTTTTGTCTGCATTATGACGACGCATATGCTCCATTAGTCTATGCTTATGACTATAGGTGTTCCCGCAGATGTCGCAGATGAAATCTTTTGAAAGGGGTTTTTCTTCGTATTCTTTCAGTCGCAATTTGAATGTAGGTACTGCGTTCGAATCATCTTCTTGATTCCACGACACAAGTTCATATTGATTTGATGCTTTTATTTTTTTAGCTATCTCTTCTCCATTGTATGTGGGTTGGCGTTTGTTTTCCGGTTGAATGTCTGAAGTACATGTGATTTTAGTATCTTTATTATAACTCGATTCGTTTTCATCGTCTTGATTGTTTTCGAAAGAAGCATCTTTTTTGTTTAAAATTTCGTCATTTACTGCTGAATCTGAAATACATTTTACTTCTTCGTCAGCGCTATTGTGATTATGATTGTCATCCTGTTCGTCATAGTCGTTATCATCATCTTCAGCGCTATCCTCGTCGTCATCATTGTCAACGTTATCATCTTCGGTGTTATCATCGTCAAATTCTTCATCGACATGTATATCTTCAAAACTTTCACCTGACTTGAATATTTTTTTCTGTGATGGAAGTTCAGGCGCTTCATTCTTTCGGATTACTTTCAGTGTCAGCTCCTTCGACAGTTTGAATTTACGCCCATTGGCTAGTTCAACAATTATGTTGTCCTTATTCATTCTATTGCAGTAAACGCTGAGAATTTGATCGGATTTACGTGCTCTTTTGCGCAGATTAAATGCCATGTTTACTGATATTTCACATTGTTTGCAGATAAACTGCGGTAATCCTGGTATCTCATCTTTCTCCGGCTTAAATGAAAAGGGTTAACCGCAAACAATTGTAAGTGATTTTATTTTAAAAAAATATGAATTTATTGACCAATTCAATCGCAATATGAACAGGTATGTTAAGTGGAGAATATAATGGCCTCTAGTAAGGTAACCGCCCGAAAGAAAAATGCTCCTATTTAATACGAATCGGAGGATTTTTTCTTCCTCTAGCTGTTTGGACCTCGAAGCAAAAATCCTGATGAAATTTCGCTGTGACGAATACCCGAATGTGTTCTTACTGCGTTTTTATGAGGACAATTTTAGCAATGAAACAAAAATTTTAATTTTTCCCAATTGTTTGATAGGGGTTGCTGCCTTCCAGGGAAGACTTACTACAAAGTAACAACGACACAAGTGCAAAAATTCAATTTTTCAAGTTAACTATGCAAAACGTCTAAAAAAAAGGTTTTTCTTTCCAATGGAACAAAGTCCCAGTAGAAATTTTTCTCTCCAGGGAGCAGAAGTGGGTTCGTACCGTTACACTGTTTTAAATTAAATGTTTTGGAGATTCTTTATTTTAGCTGCTAGTTGTAAATTGTAATATGTATCTCCAACAAACATTACTCCGATTTGTAAGACAACGTCCTAACTATGAACTCCGCCTTTTTTTGTTTGATTTTATTTAATTTTCGGCTGAACAAAGACGTAAGTGCTAGTTATGGCAGTTTTATCTTGAAAGATTGAACTATTGTAAATTGCGTATTCTGAAGAATAGAAATTTTTGCACTTGAGTCGTTGTTCTACCGGAGGTGCGAAATGTTTTGTTTTGTTTCATTGCTAGAACTGTTGGGGCAAAAATAAACGGCGAAATCCATGTTTGTCGTTTTTGTTGTGCTTTTGCAGACAAAATAATCGAAAAACTTACCACATTTACTCCAGAAACTAAATTCAATTTTACATTCGGGGCCATCTCTCCAATGCCAAGAGGCTTAAAAATGGAACGACAAGTTGATGTTTTTCTTAAACAAATTCGACAAGCTTCGGTAGTGATGTCGTATTTCATTTCAGAATATTTTTTTATATTTTTTTGTAGAAACTTTAAAAGATGTTTACGGAAACTACAGAAATATTTTGTTTTTGAGTTTGACGTCTGACGTTATATGCTAGGTCAATGGGTACGTTCAACAAACATTTAAGGAGTTTTCCATTGGAAAATTCAGTTCGTAATAAATTGCATACAAAAATCAATTTTTTTTTGTAGGTCAATGGAATACGATTTGAAATTGATTTTTTTAAAGACAGTAGAAAATAGTTTTTTTTTTGACAGAAAATTGTTAAAATTTGTGTAGAATTTGTTCCTAGACTAATATTGCTCGATTTTTCCAAAAATTGGATGAAATATTCACACCGAACGATGATTCTAATGATATTTTTGTCGTTGACTTTTGATAATGCCGGATTTACACAAATGACAAAATATCACTGTCATTTTCTTGCCATTTTTATCATTTTCGTGTAAATGGTTTTCATTATTTTTCATCTCATCTCATCTGTTCATTTACTTGGTTTTGTTTGGTTTGGTTACGTATCCGTTTCTGGTCGTTCGAAAACATATCAGATTCTAACGTATCTCAGATACATATCTGCTTACCATCCGAACGTTGCCATTGCCCTCCTAAATCTCTCCTTCCTGAACACGTCTAATGAACTTGCTCATTCTTTTATGACAACATAATTTGGTCTGTTCCTCCTTTGAGTTTCTGCGATTTTATGTGATTTTCTGTGATTTTTAGTCCGAAGTCCTTTCAAGTTCATATAAAAAAAATGAAATTGACAGAACTTGGGACTAAAAATCACAGAAATTCAGAGTAATACTACGTTTCCACCAACCACTAAACCGAGATTTAGGTAATGAGATTTGTTTGGTGATTCCACTGCACCAAAAGAGGATTATGGTAAAATATTCAAATGATGTTTCATTTTTTTGATATGAAGTGGAAGTGAGATAGAAAGTTTTTGTTTACATTTCCATCTGTCAATAAACGAAAATAGGTCGGTTCCACAATTATTCTTCGAAAAAAAAGTTTGTTTGATTTGACAAACTAATGTTTCCAAGTAGATTTGAATGAGTTTTATTTGAAATCTTCATTTGAGGAGATTAAAATTTGTATGGTAAATCTTGTAGATTTCAAGCAGATTAGTGATAATCTTGCTAAATCTAAGTTTATACCACGTTTCCACGAGACACTAAACCGAGATTTAGCAAGATTATAACAAATCTCCTTGAAATCTACAAGATTTACCATACAAATTTTAATCTCCTCAAAGGAAGATTTCAAATAAAACTCATTCAAATCTACTTGGAAACATTAATTTGTCAAATCAAACAAACTTTGTTTTCGGAGAATAATTGGGGAACCGACCCATTTTCGTTTATTGACAGATGTAAATGTAAACAAAAACTATCTATCTCACTTCCACTTCATATCAAAAAAATGAAACACCATTTGAATGTTTTGCGATAATCTTCTTTTTGTGCAGTGGAAACACCAAACAAATCTCATTACCTAAATCTCGGTTTAGTGGTTGGTGGAAACGTAGTATTAGTGTCTGGTGGAAACATAGTATAAAGGTTAGACCGCACATAACTGCAGCGGAACTACACTTCACGACGCGGCAAAACATTATTTGTATGAAACTGTATGAGTTATATCGCACTAAGCGGCAACTGAACTTCATTAAATTTCATACAAATTATTTTGAATCGCAGTTCCGCTGCAGTGCAGTTCCGCCTAGTGCGGTCTAACCTTAAAGGAACAGACATAATAGGTCTGTTCCTTTACTTTGAGTTTCTGTGATTTTGTGTTTTTTTGTCCGAAGTCCTGTCAAGTTCATATAAAAAAAATGAAATTGACAGAACTTGGGACAATTGGGCTTTTTGCGAAACTATACATATATCTTTAAAAAAATGCATACAAAAACCTTATTCGAGGGAAAACAATGCAATACAAACAAATATAAATACAAAACTCCAAATGCATTCTCTGTACACGTATACGAAATAATTTGTTTTTCCTCAAGTCAGAGCTGATTTCTTGCAGCCGAATCTATAAAGAAATTTTAAAGGCTTCTTAACTCTAAACTACCTCTAAATATCACTTAAGTGTGAAATCGGTATCTATAATCAATTTCCACATTTAAGCAACGTAACTTAAACACCTCTTAACTTAAACACCATCCAAAGCGTTTAAAGGCTACGCAAAGCCAACTTAAATATATTTTGACACATGAGAATTGTTTTTTTTTGTTATCAAAACAAATTGTGCGTAGGTTGAGTAAGGAAATATTTATGTGTGTACTGTGATGGCCGGGTTTAAATTCTTTTTTGTTTTGTTTTTTTTTTTTTGTTAAAGAAAATAATATAGTTAATGATATACTTTCTCACCAATATAGGAAGGAAATTTCTGAAAACAAAATCAAAAAAAAAAACTAAAGTGGAATGGTTTCATTTCCTCTGTCTTCTGTGTTTGACGATGCATACACACATACACCCAGTTGCTTCTCTTTCTGTCTTATTATTTGTGCACTCTTTTGTGTTTGCAAATTTTTTTTTGCAATCTGACAGAAATAGCCTGAGAGTGAAAAATGTACTAGAAATTTGTATCAGAATTGTCAATTTTCTTGCGTTACGTTACATTACGGTTGTTTAGTTAAGTATGAAAGGAATATTGATTATAGATACAAATTTAAGTAACGTGATTTAAAGGCAACTTTAATATTTAAGCAGGCTTAACTAAATAACCTCTAAAAGGCATTTTAAGATAATTTTATAGATACGGCTGTTGCTGTTTTGTTGTTGTTTTTTTTTTTTTCTTGTTTTAGCTCCGTTATCCACTGACGTTTGTGGGATAAGCTGCATACCATCGTCCCAGCAAACGTAGAACTACATAAATAACCAGTGAAATATGTACGTAATAGAAGTACTTCTTTTCCACTGAAAAAAGATAGGGGCTCGGGAAAAAACTCAGTTATATACCTCCTATACATGAGAATACATGAAGCAGCTATCTCTTTTTAGCATGCGAAATGTAGTGAATTTCCCTGCCATTAAAGTACTGACAAAGGTAGTTCATATGTATATTAGCGAAGCACTACTGGAAGTACTTCCTTATGTTTATTCGCCAGTAGTTTCTTAGGCCATAGCAAAAGCACTGAAACTTGTCCTTTAAGAGTACTTCTGCGCATACATTTCACCGGTTATATCCGTACTACTACAATTACTGAGTTCTCAAATCTAGAAGTACGGATATAACTGGTGAAACTTGTACGTAAAAGAAGTAGTTTGTTTTTTCTGAAACTGAGCCTTTTGAAATTATATATGAAATAATTTATATGATAAATTGAATATTACGAATAGTTTTCGTCACCAGTTTATTGCTAGTTGTATCAAAATAAATAAAAAAAATTGTTCAGACTTTAGAGCCATTCCAATAATTGAACAATTTGCTGCAATCTCAAAATACACGACGATCGTCGAAAATGGTTTCCTTGACCCTGATGAATCTGAAATGCAGTAATAAACAAAGTATAAAACATTAATAAAAACATTTGTATTATCTATTTAAATTAAATGACAATAATTAAATATAATTTCTTTGTTTTTTATATAAACAACAACCAAAAATCAACAATTTATAACTCGCGCTCGCCGATAAAATCATTTTTGTTGTTTGTCATGTTGTGCAAATTCGAAATGAGACAAAACTTTGTGCATCGTTTACATATCGCACTCTTTCTTCCCTTTTAAGATAGAAGAGTTCTATTGTTTTAGGAGAAACAAAATCACTTTTTTTGAGGGGAGAGTTTTTGGCAAATAAAGAACACACATACATTTATAGAATGCGTTTTGCTTGTGGTTGTGTTTCAAGGCAAACTACTGAGTTTTGGTTTGGAGGGGTTGTTCTAAAGTGCCCAATTGGGCCATTTGGCCCCAAGATTCTTATTTTGGCCCCATTCCCCGGGCCATCACGAAATGGCCCCAAAATCGTAAAATTCACAAACTAATGTACCTAGCTAATTCTGCACATAATTTAAAAACTTACAAATCGATAATTTCCAAGTAATCGATATTTACTATCATAGCCCAGTCAATGATTAAAAAAAAGCTAAGATCGCAAAGCGCGATGTAGTTCTGTATTTTTGATATGTTATTGTTATTGGGTCTGTAGCTAAGCATGCAGCTTCGAAAAACGTGTGCTCGCTGCAGGAAAAATGCAACAGTGAAAAAAAAACGATAAAATCACCCATTTTTCTGATATTTTCCTTCATAACTTTTGAGATATGGAATTTAAGGAAAAAACCATCCATTATAAATTTGTTTGTTATAAAATTATCTACAAGACCACATTAGATTTAAATTTATGCATGTAATATTTGCGTTGCTATCTAACCATAAATTAAAAACAAATTTCTGAAAAATTAAGTAATTTTGAAGCACTCAAAAAACAGATACAAAATTTTCCAATTCCGCTAAAAATTTGGAATCGAATAGTCTAGAGTATTACAAGACGAAGTTTTAAAATTCGATTCAAATTATTCTAACAGTTTTTGCAAGAAATAAATATTTATACAATATTTTATGTTAGGGGCCAGTTATAGCGATCAGTAAAAACCATCAGTAAAAATTTTCTTTTGGATAATTTCATGTGTTATATAAACATAAAAATGATACTTATCGATGGCAAATCGATTAAAATATTTTTTTCTGACAAAAAATAATCCCAAGGATGAATATTTTTTGTAATAAAAGCATTTATTTATTTTACTGATGGAAATTCGTTTTACTGAACAGCTGATTGCCAATTCACAAAAAATGGAACACTTCGTTTCAGTTTTCTATGTTCCATTTTTTTACTGTTCCATTCATCAGTAAAAAAATTACTGAAGCATTTTGCATCATTAAAAATTAATAAAAGATTGCGGCTGTGGGTTTGACATTAATTTACTGATATAATTTTACTGATTGATATAACCGCCCGTAAGTAAAAAATTCCAGTTTTCACCTGTTTCAACTTTTATTGATGGTTTTTAATTATCGCTATAACTGGCGCCTAAGGGTTGCAAGTACGTGTAGTTATAAACTAACTTATGAACTTAAAAAATTTTTTCTGAAAAATGTTACTTGTGGCAATTTTATTCCACCTCCAGAATTGATAAAATAACAACACTTATTTATATCTTATTTTTTAAATTAATAACTGTTACTTTTAGTTCTAAGAATTCTTTTCCTATGATAAATATATAATTTATACCAGACCAATTCTAAGTCGGTTATTTCTTATAAAAAATAATTTTGTAAATTACGAAATATTTAATTGTATATTTTTAAAAGCCTCAATAAATTTCATTCATTCATTCATTCATTGATAAAATAATGTCTATAAGATAGGCTTACATTATTTAAAAATATCTATTTAATGTTATACTTATGTAAAAATATTTAATGTTGCTTTTTATAAAAAAAAAATGAATTAAGTTACAAAAATAATAGGATACAAATACAAAAATAAGAAATATATTCTGAGTTTTATTCGAATATTTGATTTAACACGGATAAATTAAGTGGCCCCAAAAAAGTTAAAATGGCCCCAACATTTTTTTTCCAGGAACAACGCTACTGCATACTTTAATGTTCTATGTTAGGTTTCATTATTCAGAGATTATCTCTTGCAAAGTTTTAGGAAGCTGATTTTGTGTCAAAATATCATGATTTGTTAAAAAAAATATTAAAACGTCTAACAAACTTAATTAACTTAAGGACCTACTTTCTTTTTTCTGTATTAAATATCGATTTAATTAACACTTTTCAATTTTAACATAAAACATTTTTCTAACTTTTTTGAGTTTTCTGTAAGTTTTTTGTTCTATGTCGGTCATATAACATTATAGCAATGAGGGAGACATATGGAAAGCAATGGATAATTAAAGAAAAATGGAATAAAATATGCAGTGAAATTACAAAAACTAGTTTCAGCGATTGGTAGATCGTAGCAAACTATTATTTATGCTTAAAATTACATAATAAACTACAAAATTCTAAATTAAAGTATATCAATAGAGTTTTTGCCAATAGGTTTTAATCATTTACTTATTGATTTAATTTATTTGATGGTGAATATGAACGTTTAAGAACTGACATAACTACGAATCTTTGGATTGTTTCTGATTGTTAGGGCTATAAAAAAGCCATTTGTTGAAGAAAAAAAATGAAACATACGTTTTCATAAAGTTGACAAAAAGCCGAACATTTTGATATAAAAAAACGTATTTGTGAATTTTATATGACATAGAACATTAAAGTATTGAGCCAGCGAAATGTCAATTTGTTAGGTACCGTATTTGCTCTTCAGCTATCAAAATCGTGACCATGTGAGTAAGAAACACCAATTTAAATGTCAAACTGAATAAAATTTTAGCTACATACTTAATTTTAAATATTGATCTAGCACAGCCATATTAAAAAAAAAAAAAACAGGGCTTAACTCACCTGTAACCTTTCGCTAAACCACCTTCCTTCTCAAAATTTTTAAAAAGAAATTTGCTCCAAATATCCTATTTCTGCTATGTAAATAGTAGAATATTCTTTAAAACTCTCGATTAAAGTAACTTTACTTAAAAAGAAAATTCAAGAATGGGTTTCTGGGTTTAAGATAATCTCCAGGAGAATTTTGTAGGTGTTACCTACCATTGTTATTAAACAGTGTTGTTTCTACTTTAAGTAATTTTTTTACGCAAATTTCCCCTTCCATCTTAACGGGGGTATGTTATTGTTGTATTCTTTTGGCCCAACCTACACGCTCCAGTGCTTTGATGCATTTATATCGACAATTCTTTATGTATGTATGTAATTCTGTTTGACCAGGCACGGTTCTTTATTTGGTTTGTGTTATTGGGACTTATTTTGGTACCCAAACAAATTTGCAACATACCGATAACTAAGACTTCGCAATTACAAATTTTCAAAGTCTTTAACACCATTTGTTACATCGCTTACAGTTCTCAATTATCTATTCAGCAAGGCAAACCGCAACATTTTACGAGTCTTTGTTGCAAAAATGTCGCCATACAAATGAGAAGAGCGAGACCATATCGGTATCTATTGTGGGATATACTCATAATTTCTTATGTAAAAATATTTAATCGTATCGAGATTGAGATCTGTATCGAAACTATAGTATGAATCTGGCGTTAATTCTTGTAAGTTTTGATAAACGATGAAACAAAATTATACATACCAGATTCGATGTACCTGTGCTACATAATGATTAATGAAACTTTTGTGCATGTATATATGTAATTCTGTTTGACCAGGCACGGTTCTTTATTTGGTTTGTGTTATTGGGACTTATTTTGGTAAAGGCATATTCTCATAAATAATATGATAAGAGGAATACAAGATCGCATAAAATTAAACTAACAAGTTAAAACAAGAACAGATACGAAAAAATAAATACTTTATCACAAACTTAAACGCTCGGAAATGACTTGAACATTTAAAGTGCTATCAAATACATTTCTGTTTTTTATTTCCAATAAAATGCATTTTCTTTTCTCGTTCAAAATGATTGCTTGTTCTTGTTTGTTTTCTTTGGAATTTTGCAATAGATCTTTTATCCGCTTTCTTAAGCATATGTCTACTTCATGAATAAAGCTGACTTCTGTCGTATTATGTTTGTTCTTTGTGCGTGCACTCTTCACGGGGTTAAGAAAAATGTTTTTCAAAAAACCACAAAATTGTTTGACATCTACAGAATTGTGAATGATTAACGTATTTCTTTCCCACTGGTTTTTGTCCGAGGGACTTTCCAAACGTTTATTCATTTTCTCTATCACACACGTCGGCAATGCATTATGACCCCGAGTAGTATTCCGAGCCAGGGCACACTCTAAATTAACTGGAAAGTAAACTTGTCCAAAGGACAGTTGGTTAGCTTTACAAATTTTGTAAATTTCATATCGCATTCCAGCATAGTAGTTGTTGTCATCAACTATTATGACATAATAGTTTGAATCATTCGAGCTGGAAACTTCTTTATCCTGACGAGTATTTGATTTAATTTTGTCAATTATTTGCTCGATTTGGTGAGTAACTTTTTTACGTTGGTTTTTGAAAGTATCTTCATTATTTTCTGGATGGAAATGGAAAATTGTATCGTAGCAAATATGTATGACGTTATACTCTGAGGGACAGTTAACAATGCTTTTGCTAAATGTTGTTTTACCAGCACCTGGAAGCCCGATCAAAGTTATAACACTTATCTTAACCATGTCAAAAAAATAATTAAAACTTAAATCCTAATATAATGAACAAAATGATATTTTTTCTAGACGGTGGCGTTTGTAACACTTCCTATCGTATTGTCAGTGTTTGGAGTCTCGATTGTTATTGATGGTGCAGCAGAGGTAACTGTAGCTGTAGCTTCAGCTTGTTTGGTCGCGGCTTCAAGCTCCTGAGTTCGACGGTAGTTAATATCGGTTTGTACCTCAACATAGACGTTCATCATCGATTGATTAAAGCGGGCAAATTTTGTAACGCATCTATCAACACATTCTGACTGAAATTAAGATTATTTTACATGAATTTAAAAATGATTTTTGTTATAATTTAATTGTATATGTAGTATGTACATACCTCATTTATGCCAAGATTTCTTGTAAAAAAGTTGTCCACACAACTTGTGAAACACAACTCAGTTACTTTGTTGTATAAGAGAAGGAAATCTTTGAACTAAAATTAAAATCAATTTATATGTCATTTTGATTTAGATAAAGAATATTTATTTACGTTTCTAATTTGTGCATCCATTTAATAGGAATTTATAAATTATAATTCAAAAAGTGTTATTTAAAACGAGAAATTATTTTTCTCCCACGGATCACAGTTGATAAAAAATGACGTTTACTTTTATGTTCCACAACACAAGTTGGTGTGGATTGTGGAATATGTTAGATGAAAGAGTTCAGGGCGGCCTTAGACTTTTTTCATTGCTTAAGCGTTATACTCACTTCTCATGAAATTAAAAATACGAAATAATTTAATGAGGGACCAAGTCACACCCCGTCTAACTAAATCAATTGCGGTTGGTGGATCTATTGTTTGAATAACTGCGTGAGAGAGGTGGTTCTTGTTTATCGCCATCTGAATGAAATTTTTCTTGAGGCCCCAAATGTTTTCACTTTTTTTCTTTCACAAGTAAAATTAAGCCCCAATACCTGTCTCGTATTTCGAAGTCATGTCATACTACGTTTTTATTAGAGCCGAAATGAGGTAATTTCGAAATGTGGGAAAAAAGTGTTTTCATTATCAAATTTGCTAATTTCATTTGACATCTCATTTCATTTTGAATTTGGAATGCCAGTTAGCCGTTTATTTTTGTTGTTTTCTCTTTCTGATTTATGTTGTTGAGTATAGTGTATTGATATTTTCATGCAAAAGCTTTCAAGAGCTTTTGAAACTGATTCCCGCTGGATGAATTCACCTAATTTCCAACCTAATTTCGTGCAAATGAGGATGAAATAACCTCATTTCGAAATGTGATTTTGTATGGGAAATTAGGTAATTTCGGATCTCATTTGGAAATTTGCAACGAAATTACCTCATTTGGCCTAGTGAAAACGGCATATCACTGTCATTCCATATATTTCTTGCGCCACACACCAACACAATACACCGGACAGATGTGATCAGATAGGAAAGGCATTGTAGCGAAAGAAACATATGACTCCATACCACATCTTGTTTATATTCGGGCATAGTCAGAGTCATTTTAAAACTTTCTTTGTGGCCCGATTGACGTTGACGATTACCAATCGAAACGACACTTCTCGAACGCATTGTAATTAGTTCTCATGCTGGTATTGTGTAACATCGAATGAACCCGCACCATATTGATGAAGTTTGAATTTGAAGAACACAACTGCAAGTTATGTCCCCTTTCACATAGGGAAATTAGTTGCTTGAAATTTTGTTGACGTTTTTCTTTAATTGCCGTAAACCTTGCACACGAAGAAACGAAATTGCTAAAGATTTTTCTTCGTTTCTTTATAAAGTCTATTTGTTGAACGCACATTATGAACAGTGTGAAAAGGAATGAATCTGCAATCGGTGACCGGGAGATTTTTTTTCCATCCCCTTGTTTCCTTGTGTGCATAGAGTAAATATACTACACTATGTGTGAAAGAGGACTATCATAATGGCTCTCCCAAACCAACCCGAAAGCGACACATTCACCGACGCGACGGTAGTTTTTGTTGTTGTTTAGCATTGTTTATTTGTCATTTTTAATATAATTGTGAATAATTCGCCCTGCATAGTCCCGATCTACATTGCCCGATATTTCCACGAAGATTTTTCCAGAAATCGTGTGAAATGTACATACAGAACGATTTTTTCCATAAGATTTTTTCCTTTTCTTCTTCCTTGTTTTATTGCTGTGCTCTTCATTTTTCATTGATATTCACTCACACCATCAAACGAACGGCACACTGACACCGAATACACACAAAAAACTGGAAAGGAGAAGAGAGAGAACATAAACAGACTGGAAAAATCGTTTGAGTTTTCTGGTACAAACGATTTGATCCCTACCCCTCACTTTTCACTCCCTTCACCCCTGAACAAAAGATCGGCACTGGAAAAATCGTTCAATGTAGACCGGGACATAGCGAATGTTCCGCGTTAGTTTGGGAGAGACTAGAAATGGCCGTATTCAGAAACCTATGCAGAGCTATCCAGATAGGTTCGGGTTGTTGTAATCCCGTGTAAAAAAACAGCTGATGACAAAACAGCTGTTGCTGTTGGATAGCTATCCAAGCTATCGGAAAAATTTAGGTATACGTTTGTATCCAAAAGCCAAATGTCAAAAACAGTTGGCTGTTTAGAAACCTATATGGTTACGAACCTATCTTAGATAGGCTATCGCATAGGTTTCTGAATGCGGCCAATGTAAGCTCAAAAAAATAACATTTCTCTGAATGCTTTCATCAATTATCTTTTTTCTGGACATACTCAAAAGCAAAACTCTTCCATATAACATTCCTGCCTTTTTGCATTTCATTTCAAGCGCACGTTGTTTACAATTGTCAAAATAATTCAAATTCGTGTGAAATTTTTAAATGCAATAAATCTTTGTTTAATTGGAAACATTTATCAATCATGGGTCTCACTAAGCAATACTTGGCTTATAAACTCGACAGTACCTTCAATATCATTGCCAGTGGCCGTCCAAATATTAATTTCATAGTTTACGATAACATCGAAGGCAGATATGTTGTAGTTGGCGGAGCTGAAAATGCCCTCGTTTGGGATTTAAGGTTTTATTTATTTTCTATAAGAATAGTCCTACCTTTAATTTAACTAATAATTACAGATTAGGTGAAAAAGTTATGTCCCTCAAACGTGACAAACAAGAAGTAACTGCTATCCGGGCGAGTCCCGACCGTATCCACATTTCTGTTGGCTACTCTGACGGCGTTGTAGAAATATTCGACATTGCTTCTAAATCATCGGTGTGCTCCTTATCACTTCACAAGACAGCAGTCACTGTTCTGCGTTACGATGCAATGGGTATTCGATTGGTAACAGGCGGTTTGGACACTGAACTTGTCGTGTGCGACATTGTCACTCAAACCGGAAAGCAACGATTGATAGGACACAATGGCCCCATCACTGACGCACACTTCTTGGAAAGATTTGGAGTTGATGATATTGTGGTGTCATGTTCCAAAGACACACACATTAAGTTCTGGCATCTTGAAACACAAACATGCTTTAAAACTATCGTTGACAACCGCACCGAAATCTGGGCTCTGGCATTTGTCAAAGACCTCATGATAGCAGGGACTGGAGAGAGTGCCATGAATATTTATAGGTTGAAGAGTCGTGATATGATAGCTGATAATGTACAATCTGCTGTTGAAGGGCTCAGCTTAGATGATGAAGATACCATAAGTCCAATAAACGTAGCAAATTGTGGTGCTATTCAGAAATCCGGACGTGGAAGAACAGTTAGCCTAGTTGCTGATCCAACTGAGCGAGTTATTAGTTGTCATGGAACCGATGATATCATCGAGAATTTCTATATTTGCTCAAAGGAAGAAGCCAATAGTCGTTTAACTAAGAGATTGAAGAAATCTGCTAAATCTGTAACTCAGGCAGCCGATTCCTCGAAGGAACTGAGCCTATCTGATGAAATCAAGCGCTTATCCACCATCAAAGTGCATAACAAGATTAAGTCTATAGATATTTTGATGGGTGTGAACAATGAACTAAGAATCATATCAAATCTCTCGAACAACAGCTTGAAAATGTTTTCTTTGAATGTTTTGGAAAAGCAGAGTGAATCTAAACTTTTACGTTCTATCACACAAAGTGGTCATCAGTCGGAGGTCAGAACAGTTTGTTTCAGTTCAGATAATTTGGCTATCGCGTCAGGCGGTGGAGATTCAATGAAAGTCTGGAATAGAGAATCATCGCAATGTTGGAGAACAGTTCCGGCAGGGTATGTTCTTAGTTCTTGTTTTGTACCCGGCGATCGATATGTTCTCCTTGGTTTGAAATCGGGTGTGCTCTTCATCGTTGATGTTGGTACTGGCGAAGTGGTGGAAGAAATTCCAGCTCACGAAAACGAACTCTGGTCAATTTGCTTGCTGCCCGATATGAAGGGATGTGTTACAGGCAGCAGTGATGCCACCGTGAAGAGTTGGTCCTTTGAATTAATTGACAACACAAATACCGATGACGGTGCCACCAGACCAAAGGTGCTATCGCTTTTGCACGTCAATACTTTGAAGCTGGAAGAAACGGTACTGTGCGTCAAGGTTAGTCCTAATATGAAGTTCTTGGCTGTGGGCTTATTAGATTCAACAGTAAAAATATTCTTCTTGGATACCTTCAAATTCTATCTATCCCT
The DNA here is from genome assembly GCA_949320155.1 of Melangyna quadrimaculata. NCBI lineage: Eukaryota > Metazoa > Arthropoda > Insecta > Diptera > Syrphidae > Melangyna > Melangyna quadrimaculata. The sequence continues at coordinate 199,875,559 of OX439483.1, read as the reverse complement.
CTATGGACACAAACTACCAGTGCTTTGCTTGGACATCTCTTACGATTCAGCTATTATTGTCACTGGATCGGCAGATCGAAACGTAAAAATCTGGGGATTGGACTTTGGTGATTGTCATCGTTCGTTGTTTGCACATGATGATTCCGTAATGGCAGTGCAATTTGTCCCCAAAACGCACATGTTCTTTACTTGCGGCAAAGATGGCAAGATTAAACAATGGGATGGAGATTCCTTTGAAAAAATCATCACCCTTCCGGGTCACATTGGTGAGGCATATAGTTTAGCAATTAGTCCGAATGGAAGGTATTTGATAAGCTGTGGCTCAGACCGAACACTTCGACTGTACGAACGAACCGAAGAGCCTATAGTTTTGCAGGACGTTCAGGAGGACGAACGAGAGGAAATGGAAAATCGAACATTAGCAACAGGCGAGGATAATTCTGTTCCTATGTTGCCTGGTCTAAAGCTTCCATCTCGTAAGACCGTAGGTGCAGAAAAAGCGGCTGAAAGTATCCTTGAGTGCTTGGATATCCTTAGAGAATTCGAAGCTGATGAAGCTCCCGAGCTGCATCCTCTTATGTTAGCCTACGACGCAAAGACATCCGATGACTTTCTTCTCGCTGTTTTACAAAGAATAAGAGCTTTTGACATGGAAGAAGCTCTTGTACTTCTCCCCTTTTCGAGTGTTTGTGATATTCTCGAACGAGTTCCAAAGTTGGCCGCTAATCGTAAGGATCAGACCGAAATCATATGTAAAGTAGTATTGTTCCTCTTTAAAATCCATCAAAAGCCAATTACAAGCAATCAAACTCTTTTGCCAGCAATCGGAACGATTATACGTTGCTTAGAGCAATTAACGGTTGAATGTCGTGATATGGTTGGAATGAATTACTATGGATTGCAGTTACTGCAGCATGATATTGAAGAACGAGAGGGCGTCGAGTTGTTCCGAGATGCTACACAGTCGAAGAAACAGCGAGACAAGAGGAGGAAGTATGTGGCAAAGAGGACACATATTCAAATGGCTTAACATTATGTAAAAGATTATGAAATAAAAAATTGTTTTTATGTATGTTTAAAATATTTAATACATTTTTATGAAAAATTCATTTATTACAGATGAAGTTAACTACAAACGGCGGCTTTTGGGTAAAGCGTTTTCGGAATGGCTTTTTTAGTGTAACAGCAACCTGAAAAAGAGATAAATCTTTTACTATAATGAAAAAATTCTAAAAACGTAAAACGTTTCAAATAATGTCGGGATAATTTTAATTATTAATTTTTTACTGGAAAACATTACGATTTTCATTGCGAAAGGGATTCCATGATAAAAGGAAACTTTACCATCGTAACTTTTCTCCGATCGGGGATTTCGGGATGGATACCATAGGGCCCAATATCAGTTATTTATTGATAATTTAAAACTGCTATAGGGAGAAGCAATTCGATGTTTAAACCAAGTTAATACATCCAAACGCCACCGGCGGCGCACAGTGTGAAATTTTCAGATTCTAGTGGAACTTAAGTCTAAATTTAAATAATATTTTTTTTTTACTTGTTTTTTTTTTTCGTGGAAATGATCACATGTATCAGATTAATTTAAATTTAATAATTCATTTTAATTTTATTTTAACTACAAATAAATAAGCTAAAGCATAGTTATTAAATAAAAAATAAATGCATTATTGAAAATAATTTGAAATTCAGTCAGTTTGAAACTGTTTCTTCAGGAAGATCATGACATTTAGTTCTTGGAAACCTTGATCTTAACAAAGGAAGTTGATCTGATGACTTTAGGAAGCTTTTCGTTACTTGGAGTTTGGTGCCAATTTTCAAAAACACTCAACCTATTAATTTTTCTGTAAAATTAAAATATTTGTATGGGAGCTGCAAAAGGTTGCAAGAACTTACTTTTGATTCTAATTATATAAAGTACACAGAATCAAAATATGAAAAAATTAGAGCGGGTACACGCAGGTAAACTTAATAACGTTTGTCTCAAAGTTAAAAAGGACGTTTTTTAATACACTAGCGAAAATATAATATATCGAATAATTTTACCGTTCACTTAACACATGTAAGAACAGCAGACCTCAGCTCATCCGCTGTAAAATGTCTTTAATTTTTTGTTCACACGATGTTTGGCTTTGACAGCTTACTGTACAAAATATAATGGAAACATGAAGCTTTTACTACCTGAATTAAATCAACCGTTAAGAACTGATAAAAATCGGTTTTGTACTCGACAGCTCAACTTTTTTTCGTGACTTAAGTTCCGCTGCATTGTGAAAATTTCACACTGTGCGGCGGTGTGTCGTAAATCGCAGGCGACAAGCCCCTTTATATACACCCAGCAGAATTTTGGCGTGCATAGTCGGATAATACATTCGGCGATGTATCCGTCGAAACGGAAATTTCTAAGTTTTCATACGAATCTAAGAACTTTTGCTCGGATGTATTCTTCCAAACAGCTTTTCGAAACATTTTCCCGACATTAATAAAAAAAAAATGATTACAACTTACCGCAATTACTTTTTCGAATGAATTTCCCTGGTGCTCCATAACTTAACTTCTGTACAGTGCATCTCTGAATCGGTGCAGTTGGGCGTACACAAGACGATTGCCTTGCCCATGGCAGCACCTCCCTCGGAGGTATTGGTACAGGCATATAGCTTAGCTTGTATGTTGTGCATTTTGCCATTGGATCATCGATTTTGCACAATCCAGGTCTTGGTAAAATAGGACCCATTTTAACAAAGCCTACTTGTGGCAAATATGACAATTTATTAATTGTGCACTTTTCCATTGGGCAGCTAGGTGTACACATAGATGTCGGTGGTACAATAAGTCTACGTCGACAATTTGGTTTCGGAACGAAGTCATGCTTTTGCGTTGTTAAATTTTGAATAGGAGCATTTGATTTGTAGACATTACCTCTCGGCCGGATCGGTTTAGTACGTTCTGAACAATTTTGAGGTTGGTATGATAGCTGAGACGGAAATTGAATTTTTAAATTTAGAAATACTTCTTTTTAAAATATCTACTTACTTTATAAACAGTGGATTTTTCCATTCCTCCGGAAGGAAACTGTATTCCTGGCCTGGGCATAATGGGCCCTGGTTTAATCCCAGATGACTTTAAATAACTGAGCTTGTAGACTGTGTTTTTATCTGGCATTTCTGAACCAAATATTTGTATACCTTGTTCCGGAACTAGAGTATGGACTCTCTCATGATTTAAATTGGGAATAAAGCTAAGTTTGTATGTTGTACAGAGTGGACCATTTCGAGGTGGTTCCACACGAACTCTTCTAGCCCATGGCATATCTTCTTTTGCGGGTAAGGGAACAGGTAAATAGCTTAATTTCTGAACAGTACATCGTTCACCTGGAGCATCAGGTCGAACATAGTGCCCCGTCTGAATCATAGGCTTGGGTGGAGGATAATTACAGATGTCATACGGCATGTAGGAGAGTTTATTGACAGTGCATTTTTCCAATGGTGCACAGAACTTTAAAATTCCATCGGCTACTTTTAAAGGCTGCCTCTTGCTGTAACATTTTGGGACATAGTCGTGTTTTTGACTTGTTATGTCATAAAATTGGCCATCAAACCGTTGGGTGTTTGATTTTGGTTTTATAGGCTGAGCACGTGCAAAATCACAATGGGGTTGAAACGAAAGTTTGTGTACGGTATTTCCATCCATTCGACCTTGAAATGGTTCGATACTATTCTTTACATGAATTGGCAAAGCTCGTTTGTATCCGTCATTTCCAACAAAGGAACACTTATAAATAGTATTCGTGTCTATTGGTTGAGTCGGCCGAACATAGCTGACTTCAGGTCTGCACATCGCTTGTCGTGGTGGCTGTTCATAGCAACAATCCATTTCACATGAACAGTTAACTGTTTTTAATTGTGATTGGCATGGTTTATAAGTCGTAGGTACTTCACAATGCATTGGAGAGCAATTTGCTGGGGCAAAATATTGCGGAGAGTATGCAGCAGCTGCTGATCCTTGACAAATATCAGCATTTGTTTCGCCCATCACATTTTCCTCCGGAACTTCGTATATAATTTGTTGATCACACATAACTGGTTGATTTTAGAATAATTTATCTTTTTTAAGCAAACAAAAATTGAGTTCAGTGATACTTAATTTGGTAAGACGTAAAAAAGTGAAAAGAAAAACGAAAAAAAAATTACTTGAGGGCCGGAAATTTATTTGCCTGAATGGAAAATTTTAGTTTTAATCCATATTTTCAAATGCTTAAAATTACAAGGCATACCGGACTTTTTAAACAAAGTGAACCAAGTAATTTTACTTCCTTAATATAACAGTCATGGGCTCCATTCAAATAAAAGCCTTCATAGCCTCTTTAGTTTGTTCAAAAAAATTAGATTGATTTTGATAGAATTTCCACAGATTGACGATTTTGTGAGGTGTCGATTTCGCAGAGTTCCGCTTCAAATATTGTGCATCTCTTCCAGAATCGGCCTTTTATTTGTTGACTCACTCGCCACTGGTTTCGAAGGCATAAGCTGTCACTTATTCGTAGATCGCGATGTTCAACGATAGAATAACAGAGTCTGATACCCAAAATAGCAGCACCAACAAAGAAAACAGGTACCTGACCTCCAAATCTTGTTGGAATTTTGGCGAAGAATTATGGCGAATCATAATTTTAAAACTATTTTCAACAACGATATTAATGAACTTGTCTGTCAATCATCAGCAGCGAGAACATTGTAATCTTTATCATTGGACAAGTTTGGCCAGTAACTTGCTTTCAACTTATCCATCTTCAGATCGGGTAGACGGGATTGTTAATTAGTTATTTCTGATCCATCTGGGATGAAATACAAAAAAAAAAACAACGATCTATTTTAAACAGTCGCATCGGTATGATATTTTAAAAGAAATTTATTGTTATTCAATTTGTTTTGTATTTCCTGAAGAATAATGCATGTTGAGCTGTGGCCGTTTTATTCCAGAATGATTAATTTATATTATGGTGACAGCCTATTTTTAATGACTTTTAGCTGCGTTAACTGATTTTATGCTTTACGAGTTTTTTTTATAAATAAATGTTTTCAAATAGTAAATAAAAATAGTAATAATTCCGTCAAGACAGTCAACTAAATATTATTATTATATATGTATATTTCTTTTAACAAACAATTAATTGTGGTTTGTCAGACACTGTATGTATTTATTTAATTTGCTTATATAATATTCGCTGATTTTATGCAAATTTCTTGAATATTTCTTATCAAATATGTTTACATTTTGTTTATAGTATATGCATTAAAATGAAAATGAATAATTATTACAAAAAACAAAATAAACGATAATTTACATAACATAGGTAATAGGTATCATTTGTTAAAACAAAATAATAAACGAGCTCACGAATGTCAGTAACCTAACTAAATTGAAAGTGAAAAAATAAAATAGAATAACAAAAGTGAATACAAAACATTTATGACTCCATTTTTAGAGAAATCAGAAGTGAATGAAATATTTTTCCCTTTTGCTTAATAATTATGGCACTTGGTAATGTAGATTTTTTTTTTAATGAAACAAAAAAAAAAACTCACACATATGTATGTTGTTACACATGGATGTTTCCAGTAAATGAACTTGCTCTTTACTAAATTAAATTCCCTTATCTTAATTATTCCTAATTTGATTTTTCTAGTTTTAAATTAAAATTAACAAAGTAGAAAAACAATGAATTTTTCTAAGTACAGAGCATATGAAATATTTATATTAGTGGTATGAAAAAAGGTTTAAATCAGTCTCAAATCTTATTTCTGTGAGATGTTCCTTATAAAAACATAATATGTAATTGCTTTATCACACAGTAAAAAGATCTGATTTTTGTTTGCTGCATAACACCAAGTTTTTAAATTAATATGACAGGCTCAAAAGAAAAAAAAAAACAATAATAATATCGCAGTAACAAAAAAATATATATAACATAAATTAATGAGCGAATACATTTCGCTAAAATACAAAATGAGAAAGGTGTAAAGCATGCAGTACTTGCATGGAGTTTTTTTTAATGATTAAGTTAAAACAATAATAAATTATGATTAATGTAAAGCAATTTCGGAAAAAAAACGAACAGCTTACTTAATAGTTTGAAACAAAAAAAAAAAAACGAAAACCGAATGGCACCCATACATTTATAAATACCATGTAAAAGTTCATTATTTTCAAAAAACCAACACAACTTTAGGTTTTTTTAACGGGTTTTCAAGCTCTTAGCTTAATTTTACTTTCGGTTTCTTTTATAACTATGTATGTACGAGTATGGATGAATATGTGGGGTATTATTATTAAGTTTATAATAAGCTGTGTTTTTGTTTTATGAATTAACGAATTTTTAGGTTGATATAACCCTAGGGCCGGGTCATAACGAGCTGGTTGTATCTTTGGTTAGATGGGTTTCGATATCGACGCGGCATATAGGACAATGCTTATTGGTGACCAGCCACTGATCAACGCATTCGGTGTGGAATAGATGCATGCAAGGAAGCCGTCTGAAAAAAAAAAATAAAATGTAAATAAAATTATTTTTTTATTTTATAATCGTCAATTAAGGTGCTATTACATTATCATATATAATATATATGGCAAACTTGCCATATAAATACCTTAAAAAAGCAACATATAACGGTGATATACATATTTATATAAAACAATCAGCCTTATCGAGAATAAAATCTCCCCCGGATTTTTTCCCTCGTATGAAACTCTCCAATCATGTTCGAAAAATGGGAAAAAAAAACTACAATGAAAAAAGTAGATATCGTAAATCTATTTTCCGGGGGAAAATTAATGTTGTTTCCCTGGAAAAAAACTCATCTCAATTTAGTTGGAGAATTTTAAAAATAGAACCATATTACTACCCATTTTTGAAGGTTTTATAATTTTGTACTTGCTCTAAGGGACAAGTTTTGGTTTCGGTTCGAAAAACATAAGACATTTTAATAAAATCGAACATTACGTTTACTAAGAAGTCCATTGGTATTGGTATTTGTGGCTGTACGTCAACTCTACAATAAGATAGAGTTTAGTTTACCCGTAAACGGGTTGGAGGAGAAATTGGTTTTGATTAGCCGATCTACATTTCGTTTTTGCTTCTATACTCTTAACACATTTTGGAACAAATTCACTTAACACTTTCGGGTTATTCGCCCTCATAAAGTAGCACAGTTTTTCACAGAGAGAGAGAACAAAGATATTACAACAACAAAATAGACGAAAAAGGCTTTTTTTAAACTTTTCACGATTTTTACGCGTTTCCATTACACAAAAATTGAATTTATGATGCAAAATAGGTCTTTATCACCACAAATAGTTCAAGTATTTAATTTTATTTCAGAAAATAATTTACAAACTTTGACAGATAATAAATTCTCTCAGAGTATTTCGAAACTGATTCGAAGTAATTTCCGGGGGAGATTGACGATAGGAGAATTCGACTCCTGGGAAAAATGAAAATCTGTGGGAGAACAATCTCCTCCGGAATTGCCGATAAGGCTGATTATACTAACGTTTTTTTAATAAATTTTTTTAAACATTACAAAAGTTACTACATGTGTGCAAAAATTAAATTTTCTTTATCAATCATTACTAAAGTAATGATTTTTTAAAGCTGGATGTACATATATACATGGGATTTCCCATATAAAACTTCAGACATCTTGGGGCCGGATTAACGTTGCTAAAATGAGCTAAAATTTTACAGGATTTTTTTTAAATTAGAGGGGTGCGTCATTCAAAATAAGACAATGACCTTTATAAGGACCACCCTAATAAACATATATGATAATCTAATAGCACCTGTACACTAGTTTACAGCCCAAAATGGATATTTAATTTTTCTTATGTATGTTTTTCTTTTAAACTCAAACATTAGCCCAGTCAATAATTACAAAAAAAGGGCTGAATTCGCAAAGCGCGATGTAGTTCTGCATTTTTGATGTTGTTGGGACTTGTGAGAGCAGTCTGTAGCTAAGTTTGCAACTTCGAAAAACCTGTGCTCGCTGCAGGAAAAATGCTACAGTGATAAAACGCTAAAATTGCAAATTTTGAGCAGAATTGGACAATTTTTTACCTATCTTTTGAGCGCTTCAAAATTACTTAGTTTTTCAGATTTGTTTGTTTTTACTCATGGTTAGATAGCAACTCAAATATAACATACATGAATTTAAAACAAATGTGGTCTTGTAGAAAATTTTATAACAAACAAGAATATAGTGGATGGTTTTTTCCTAAGTTGCGTATTTCCAAAGTTATAAAGGAAAATGTCTGAAAAATGGGGTGATTTTAGCGTTTTTTTCACTATTGCATTTTTCCTGCAGTGAGCAAAGGTTTTTCGAAGTTGCAAACTTAGCTACAGACTACTCTATCATGCTCCAACAACATATCAAAAATGCAGAACTACATCGCACTTTGCGAATTTATTGTCGAATTTGACTGGGCTACAATTATATTGAACAGATTTAAATGGACTTGAGATGGATCGAGATTTAAATTTTTGAACTTTTTTTCATAGACCGAGAGCTGGCAGCAGATTCTGGGCGTGAAAGGAAACCAAAAGATATTATCATCAGTACAAGTCGTCCTGGTGAAGGTCATAACGAGACGTCTGTCGAAACCATGTTTGTAACCCGGGAGTTGAGGGCGTCAAGTTGTTTTACATGTGAAATGGTTTCCCACCCGATTTCAAGTTTAAGAGTAGTTGTACTTTTGATGCACTTTTAAGTGGTAACGGGGCCACTACATGCTGGTAGACAAACGTATTCGTAATTATTACCTTCACCAGGACTGGTTTTCTTTCACGCCCAAAATTTGCTGCCAGCTCTAATACATATATTAAGTTAGGAAAAAATAGTAAGATTTACTTCCACACAAACGTCTCTAAATCAAAAATATGATATTATATCCACCTTTTTTGCAGAAATCAATTACATTTTACATGTAAATCCTTCATTATGCAGATCGATCTAGGCTATTTTAGTATCCATGCATGTTTCTGAACGTTTTCAACTATTTTCTTATGGGATAGCTTTGCATCTTAACATTTTTGGGATAACTTGAGATTTGTTGGTTTTGTCATCAGCTTTGTTTTTACACGGCATTGCAATAACACAAAGGTACCCGTATAGCTCAGCATATGAATAACAATATCGATTTGTACTTCCATTCTCGTTCTGACCATAAGGAGTTTAAGCCTTGTACTCAGCTCGAGTGTAAATGAAATATCTATATAAATCCTAGTACTCAGTTCGAGTGAAAATGAAATTTCTATATAAAAGTGACATTTATTTCACAACGATGAAATTCATAACAAGAGCTGCGTACCCAAAATGTGAGAGCGAAATATGAACCGGTTCAAAATTAATTTCATTTCCTAACGTACGACCACTAGGAAAAAATAATTGAAGTGCGGAAAAGTATGACATTTGTCAAAAAATTAAAATAAAAGTTGTAATAATTGAATAAAAAAGCCTAAAGAATTATTTTGGATCTTATAATCGTTTATTTTTGAATATAAAGTGTTACCGACAAGCCAAAAATCAAACTATGGAATTAAAATAGTCTTCTCAAGCATTTCAAGATTCTGTTAAGCTGTCTGACAAATCAAATAATTTTTTTCTTTCAAAGTAAGTACTAAAAATTTTCAAACTGAGGACTGAAATTCCACGTGGATAATTAATTATGGTTTCACAATGCTTATTCATGTGAATTTCAAACCGCTTTTATTTTTCATTTCACTCAGATGTGAGTACTAGGCTTTAAAGTGACACTTATTTCACTGCGATGGAATTCAAAACGAGAGGTGAGTAACCAAATTTGAAAATGAAATGTGAACCGGTTAAATTCAATTTCAATTCATAATTTTCATTTCCCAATGTACGTCCACTAGGAAAAAGCAGTGTGCCATTTGTCTATTAATTTAATTTGCTGATAATAAAATTTTAAATAAATGAATAAAAAGCCTTTGGATCTGAAAATAAATTATTTTTGAATCGCCAGGCCAAAATCAACAAACTTTGTAATTAATACAGTTTCCGTTATTTTTGTACTAAAAATTCTATCAATTTGAATGTGATGAAAATCAATATTTTTTTCATTCAGAGTGGGTACGTTCACATAACACAGGCGACTTGCAAGTAAGTTAACTTTCTAGTCTGTGATTGGTCAGCTTTCAGAAAATTGACTTTAAATGAACTTTTACCGGAAAGTGACTTGAAATTTAGTTGAGAAATATCTGCCTTAATTTTAATTCATGTGTGTTTTTGTCAAAATTGTCATTTGTGAAATTAAATATATTATTGTGTTTGTGCGGTCGAGTTAATTATATTTAAAATGAAATTTTCCGTAAATTACGACGTAATTTTGTATCCATGTCAATGATTCTCTTTTTTGCTAAGCCAACTTGAGGTAAAATATTCAAGAAAAATTATAAGTTTGACCTAATGACATGCGGAAAAAAATTTACTAAAAATGATTTATTGACCAATTTGGAATTAATAATTGTGATTGGAAGTGATTAAAAATAATCTTTCCGTCGGCTTTTTTTGGTCACTGTAGTTTTTGCAATGAAACAATTAAGTTACATTAGCTTTCCCGACGTTTCGGCAGGGGTTGCTGCCTTCTTCAGGGGAACTTTATTTGGACAACAAGAAAAAATATATTGTTTACATTATAATAACAATAATTGAAACAATACAAAATACACTCACTTTAATAAAACTGTGTTTAAATTTAAACTGACATTTAAAATTATTGTATCTAATAATTGTAATATTATTTACAAAAGTTAAGAAATAACCACTTCAAACGAAGTTTAGTCTATGGAATTTAAACAAGGAGTAAAGAAACTGAAAGAATACTGTGTTATGATGAGACAAGAGAACAATAGATGGCAGAGATGTTTTGGGTGTCTTGTTTTCTGTTCATGTTGTTGTTGTTGTTGATGATGTGTAATGTTTCTAGGGTGTATCGTTTCGAAACATGTTTCTCTGTCTGTAGGACTTTGACACCTTCAAAATCTGGAGAGTGGCCGTTTTCGATACTGTGGCTCGCCAGGGCTGTCTTTCCAGGATTGTTTGATTTGATATCCGATTTATGATTAGAAATTCGCTGTTTAAGAAATTGTTTTGTAGTTCCGATGTAACACTGGTTGCATGGTTCATTAGGTTTACCCTTACAATTTATTTTGTAAATGACATCAGTAACTTTATCCTTATTCGCTTTCGTTTTAAGTTTAGTGAAAAGGTGACTCAGAGTTTTATTTGATTTGAAGGCCAGGCGAACATCTGTTAGTTTTTGGTTTATCACTTCTTTAAAATTCTCAGTCAGTCTTGGGATGTAAACCATACTTTTGTAGTAACCATTATTCGGGTCTTTAGGTCTTCGCTTGGAATTTTGCAATTGTGTTTCTGAAGTAGACCACGAATTATAGAATTTGGAAAACCATTGTCACTCAGGATTTTTTTGATTTTTTTCTCATTGGCAGAGTGAAATTGTTCGTCGCTGAGTGCGAAAACTTTACTGACGAGATTGGATGCAGTGTTCATAACTATGTGCCTTGCTTGGTTAGACCGAAAGGTGACTAATCTTCCCGATGCAGTATGTTTTTGGTACCAGTCAAACAATAGACGGTTGTTTTCACGATGGATTTTTACGTCCAAAAATGCTATTGACCTGTTATGTTCCATTTCTACAGTGAACTGGATTTTCGGGTGGAATCCGTTAAGGATCAGCTGCACTTTTTCAATGTTGCGTTTGTCCATCACGGCAAAAATGTCATCTACATACTTAGCAACAAAAGTAGGCCTTTCTTCCATTCCACTAAAACATTCATCTAGTACGTGATCAAGTACTAAATCTGCAAACGTGGGTGACAAAGGGTTGCCCATAGGCATGCCAAAAATTTGTTTGAAAATGTCATCTTTAAATTGTAGATAGTTATTTCCTTGAGGCAGAAATCAAGGATTTCAAGAAATTTGTTCAGATTAATTCTAGTGTTTTCACTAATTATTTCCCATTTCTTTTTTATAATGGTGATGGCTAGTTGTATGGGAATGTTTGTAAAAAGTGACACTGCATCATACGAAACTAAAACATCATTGTCTTTTAATTTTATTTTTTTTAGCCTTCTCAACAAATTCAAATGAATTAATAACCGAGTAGCTTGATTTTGCCGTCGCGCACTGTAAAATTCTGCCAATAAACCTCGAAAGCTCATAACATGGTAGTTTCATTGATGACGTAATGGGACGCAGGGGCATGTTTGCTTTATGAATTTTTGGCAGTCCGTATATGGATGGAAGCTGCGATGTATACGTTGTCATCTTTGCCTTTTCCCTATCATCAATGCAATTGTTGTTGTTTAGCCATTTGACTAGATCGTTGTTGCGAGTTTGTAAAGTTGTTGTTGGGTTATTCCTTACCCGTCTGTAAGTATTGCGATCTGACAACAATTCAATCATCTTATCGTCATACTCCACACGCTCCATCGCCACGGTGACGTTACCTTTGTCAGCTGGTACAATAACAATTTTTTTGTTTACAGACGGGTAAGGAATAACCCAACAACAACTTTACAAACTCGCAACAACGATCTAGTCAAATGGCTAAACAACAACAATTGCATTGATGATAGGGAAAAGGCGAAGATGACAACGTATACATCGCAGCTTCCATCCATATACGGACTGCCAAAAATTCATAAAGCAAACATGCCCCTGCGTCCCATTACGTCATCAATGAAACTACCATGTTATGAGCTTTCGAGGTTTATTGGCAGAATTTTACAGTGCGCGACGGCAAAATCAAGCTACTCGGTTATTAATTCATTTGAATTTGTTGAGAAGGCTAAAAAAAATAAAATTAAAAGACAATGATGTTTTAGTTTCGTATGATGCAGTGTCACTTTTTACAAACATTCCCATACAACTAGCCATCACCATTATAAAAAAGAAATGGGAAATAATTAGTGAAAACACTAGAATTAATCTGAACAAATTTCTTGAAATCCTTGATTTCTGCCTCAAGGAAAATAACTATCTACAATTTAAAGATGACATTTTCAAACAAATTTTTGGCATGCCTATGGGCAACCCTTTGTCACCCACGTTTGCAGATTTAGTACTTGATCACGTACTAGATGAATGTTTTAGTGGAATGGAAGAAAGGCCTACTTTTGTTGCTAAGTATGTAGATGACATTTTTGCCGTGATGGACAAACGCAACATTGAAAAAGTGCAGCTGATCCTTAACGGATTCCACCCGAAAATCCAGTTCACTGTAGAAATGGAACATAACAGGTCAATAGCATTTTTGGACGTAAAAATCCATCGTGAAAACAACCGTCTATTGTTTGACTGGTACCAAAAACATACTGCATCGGGAAGATTAGTCAACTTTCGGTCTAACCAAGCAAGGCACATAGTTATGAACACTGCATCCAATCTCGTCAGTAAAGTTTTCGCACTCAGCGACGAACAATTTCACTCTGCCAATGAGAAAAAAATCAAAAAAATCCTGAGTGACAATGGTTTTCCAAATTCTATAATTCGTGGTCTACTTCAGAAACACAATTGCAAAATTCCAAGCGAAGACACTAAAGACCCGAATAATGGTTACTACAAAAGTATGGTTTACATCCCAAGACTGACTGAGAATTTTAAAGAAGTGATAAACCAAAAACTAACAGATGTTCGCCTGGCCTTCAAATCAAATAAAACTCTGAGTCACCTTTTCACTAAACTTAAAACGAAAGCGGATAAGGATAAAGTTACTGATGTCATTTACAAAATAAATTGTAAGGGTAAACCTAATGAACCATGCAACCAGTGTTACATCGGAACTACAAAACAATTTCTTAAACAGCGAATTTCTAATCATAAATCGGATATCAAATCAAACAATCCTGGAAAGACAGCCCTGGCGAGCCACAGTATCGAGAACGGCCACTCTCCAGATTTTGAAGGTGTCAAAGTCCTACAGACAGAGAAACATGTTTCGAAACGATACACCCTAGAAACATTACACATCATCAACAACAACAACAACAACAACATGAACAGAAAACAAGACACCCAAAACATCTCTGCCATCTATTGTTCTCTTGTCTCATCATAACACAGTATTCTTTCAGTTTCTTTACTCCTTGTTTAAATTCCATAGACTAAACTTCGTTTGAAGTGGTTATTTCTTAACTTTTGTAAATAATATTACAATTATTAGATACAATAATTTTAAATGTCAGTTTAAATTTAAACACAGTTTTATTAAAGTGAGTGTATTTTGTATTGTTTCAATTATTGTTATTATAATGTAAACAATATATTTTTTCTTGTTGTCCAAATAAAGTTCCCCTGAAGAAGGCAGCAACCCCTGCCGAAACGTCGGGAAAGCTAATGTAACTTAATTGTTTCATTGCAAAAACTACAGTGACCAAAAAAAGCCGACGGAAAGATTATTTTTAATCACTTCCAATCACAATTAGGAAAAAAATTTAGTTATTTTGAGGTAGATTATCGTGCAATGGATGTAGTTGACTGAATATTAAGTCCCTTAAGTCTGCTTTACATACCCAGTGAGTATCAAATATTAGAAAACTGAGGACTGAAAATTCACGCGGAGAATCAATTATGGATTCATAATGAATGTTCACGTGAATTTGAACCGCATTTATTTTTCATTTCACAAAGAGGTGAGTACTAGGCTTTAAGAGGGAATAAGCATGGAGTGACTTCAATAATTAGAACACTGACTTTTCCAATGTCATTACTTGAGTCGTCGTTGCACTTTAGAGTAAGAAAGAAAATGATTCAAATTACTTTGTGCGACTAAAAACTCGTCCCGACACCAATCACATATTGCTCATCTTAGGTTAAAAGAACCCACTTTGGGTAAAGTCATTATAATTTTTTTTTTTTTTTTTATTTAATTTTTTCATAGTTTGGTAGTGGATAAATAATAGATCCTTTTGGTTGTGTTTTACCAAAGGACACTTTAGTGCGTAGCTGCTGGTACAGCACCTTTTTAGAGGATCACACTCTTTAACATGAGTAGTTCTTGAGTTATAGGGCTATACAAATCACAAGTACAGTAACTGACTGACTTATGTAGTTTTCGATTGGATTTCTGAACAGTACTACTCCTTTTTGCTTCCAATACCGTTGTTCCAAACCTAATTTGCGAGATATTATGTGTGTGTGAGTAAATTGTCTGATATTTGTATATTTTGCACGTGCAGTCGAGTAAAATTAATTTAACAAGTAATCCAATTATGGGGCTTATATGTATGTGTGTTTTCCAGGTCTACTCCTTTATTAAATCCGGAACAGAAATTTACTCCGAAAACATTACTCGGAACAGCCAATTGAAGTCTTGGAGTAAAAAAGGAGTAACTCCGAACACCTAAACGAAAACGACATTACTCACTGAGATCATATCAAAATTATGGAACACTTCTCGACATCGTAGACTCGCTATTATTTCATACAACTACTGTATACAAAGGAAAAAATTGAAAATTAGAGATTTTCCATCCAGGGGACGTAAAGCCCGCTTGTTTTCACAGAATTGACATCAATTATGTGGAACACTTGATATTAAATTTTGGTAGAGCGGCAGGGCTTGATTTTACATTCGGTGGGCGTGATATCCAAACATTTTCGCAGTATTTATATTAAACATATAAAGACTTCCAATTTTTGCAGAGGTGATACAAAAAAATGAGATCTTCTCTGTTGGGGGCGTTTGCATCCACCCACATTTCCACAATTATTATCATTTAAAAGATGCACTTCTGATTGAAAATTGGTGGAGCGGCTTTTTGGTAGGATGTCTAGTGCATACAAAAGGATTTGTGCCTTTTGTATGCACTAGACTTAATTTTCCTTGTGGGACTTGCAGTGGAAGGTTTTTCTAACCACTATCACCTGACAAAAAGAATCTTCGCAAAAAGAAATAATCACACCAAAAACAGAGATATTAAAAAAGAAGCTAAGTTCTTCTATATAGAAAAGCATGTGCGTAACAAGTCAGCCGTAAAAAGTATTGAGATCTAAAAGTACGTTTATTAAAGATAAATCATATATATTATTTCAGTAGTACGTGACTGCATTTAAGCCAACATACCGAACCGATTTTAATGGTTGAGGTGTCAAAACAATCGATATTTCCCAAGGACTTCCAGAGTTATGGTTTTATTTTATAAATATTTATAATTTAATTAAAAACTAGCATTGAAAATATTATAATATTCCAAATAAAATGAACACTTCAAATTCCGATGAACTTTCAAAACAAACATTCCAATTTCCAATCGTGCAAATTAGGTCTGTTCAATGTATTGTGGTGTGCATGGAATTAAAGGCAAGGAATCACTTGAAGTTGACGGAATAACATTAAGACCACGATTACACGCTTCATTTTTCCGGTTGTTTCGACTTTCGTTTTTTTTTTTCACAGATTGGGTGAAGGGTGTAGGAAAGAAAATTTCAAGACTTTTTTTGGTTGAACTTTGACGTTTCTGATTTGGCAACCACAATGCTGTTCGGTGGTGTCACAAAAATGATTGAATTGGAAATTTTTTTCCGTAATTTAATATACTTATTCATATTTGTATATTTTAGAAATAAGTGATTAAAGGTTAGACCGCACTAGGCGGAACTGCGATTCAAAATAATTTGTATGAAATTGCATGAAGTTCAGTTGCCGCTTAGTGCGATATAGCTCATACAATTTCATACAAATAATGTGTTGCCGCTTCGTGAAGTGTAGTTCCGCTGCTGTTATGTGCGATCTAACCTTAAAACATTTTTAATTATTTGTACTGATTATTTTTTTACAAAACAACCCCAAATTCCATGAATGCCAAAATAACGAAAGGAAGTACGTACGTTTTTTTCGTGAACAGTGTAATCACGAACTAAGATATGAACAAAATTGTTTATTTCTGTAAATAGAATATTTGTATGTCATCTTTATTAAGTTTGTTTTTCTTTTAAATAATTTTATTAAAGATTAGACAGCACCAAGTGGAACTGCACTGCAGTGGAACTGCGATTCACAATAATTTGTATGAAATTTTATGAAGTTCAGCTACAGCTTAGTGCGATATATCTCGTAAAATTTCATACAAATAATGTTTTGCCGCGTCGTGAATTGAGTTCTCCTGTAGTTGTGTGTGGTCTAACCTTAAATCTGAATGAAGAATTTATATTTGTTGAATGATATGAATAAAAATTATATTGGTTTTCTTTTATATAATTGTATTTATGTTAAATTAAATACAACGTGTACCATGGAAATTAACGGGGTTACTGTTACTTAATAATTCCCACTGGCTTGGGAGATCTTTAATACATCCAAATTGAATAGGTCCGAAAGAGAAAAAAGATCTTATCTATATTTCATTATAATTAAGTTGCAGACATAATACCACTGGAACGTGCATTAAAAAGAGAAAGATGCATTTTACATAGTCCCGGTCTATTTTCATTCACGATTTTTCCAGTGCCGATCTTTTGTTCGTGGGTGAAGGGAGTGAAAAGTAAGTCCCGATCTACATTGGTGTCAGTATGCCGTTCGTTTGATGGTGTGAGTGACATTTCATTTCACACGATTTCTGGAAAAATCTTCGTGGAAAAGTCGGGCAATGTAGATCGGGACATAGTCCCGATCTACATTGCCCGATTTTTCCACGAAGACTTTTCCAGAAATCGTGTGAAATGTACACACAGAACGATTTTTTCCATACGATTTTTTCCTTTTCTTCTTCATTTTTGTATTGCTGTGCTCTTCATGTTTCATTGATATGCACTCACACCATCAAACGAAGGGCACACTGACACCGAACACACACAAAAAAATGGAAAGAAGACGAGAGAGAACATAAACAGACTGGAAAAATCGTTCGAGTTTTGTGGTACAAACGATTTGATCCCTACCCCTCACTTTTCACTCCCTTCACCGACGAACAAAAGATCGGCACTGGAAAAATCGTTAAATGTAGACCGGGACATAGTAAGTCCCGGTCTACATTGAACGATTCTTCCAGTGCCGATCTTTTGTTCGTTGGTGAAGGGAGTGAAAAGTGAGGGGTAGGGATCAAATCGTTTGTACCACAAAACTCAGACGATTTTTCCAGTCTGTTTATGTTCTCTTTCGCCCTCTTTCCAGTTTTGTGTGTGTGTTCGGTGTCAGTGTGCCATTGGGTTGATGGTGTGAGTGAATATCAATGCAAAATGAAGAGCACAGAAATAAAAAATGAAGAAGACAAGGAAAAAATCTCATGGAAAAAATCGTTCTGTGTACATTTCACACAATTTCTGGAAAAATCTTCGTGGAAATATCGGCAATGTAGATCGGGACTAACTTGATTTTTTGGAAATGCAATTTGAAGTGTTTATTTAACGAATTCATTTTGATCTTATGGGAAATTAGGTCAGTTCAATTTATGTTGTGGTGGAAATAAAGTTAATGCACTGGACGTTGACGGAACTAAACGGTGCATAGAAAATAATTATTATTATTGCACTAACTTGCAATTGCAAGGTGTGAATATCAGTATAGCTTCTCCGTGCATGACTGTTTGCATGACTTGGGAGATCTTTAAGACTTCCAAATTGAATAAGTCCGCGATAATTAACTGTCACAGATATAATACCACTGGAACGTGTATTAAAAAGAGAAAGATGAATTTTTCATAGGTACTTGGTTTTTTTTTTATTAAAATAATCTTTAAAAAAATTAAAATAAATTTAAAATTAAAAAATCAATCCATAATTTTGCTTCGAAAAGTTGTTGAACCAGAAGGCACTGGTAAAATTTCTTCATCATGGCAAGAAGTATTCCTCATTTTCAAAGAGAGCGGACGCATATGCTTGTTCCTGCGTGGAGATTTGAGGCAGGTTCTTCGTGTTGTAAGGCACGACAAAAGAACAACAATTATTGAAGCAAATATAAAACAATCTCGCTGAGGACAAAAATTGAAAAAAGGACATATGAGGACAAACGACGCACATAGCAGTATTTGCATTAAAAATCTGGCCAAAAGTCGATTTTCTGAAAAGTAAAATTGACAACTAAAAGCTTGGTATAGCGGGTGCTAAATGCACATGGTTCAATGTGCTGTATTTGTTTTTTTTTTTTGTTGATCGTGTGTTGTGATAAAATGAGTTCAAAGTTAACAGTTGCATCTACTGCACTTTTATTTTAAAGCGTGCTACCTTGGTAAGTGTGATTCAATAAGTGATATCGAAGTGTTGTGATAAGAAGCGAAAAAAAATTAAATGGAGAATTCTGCTTCAGGTATGTATTTACAATTTCAATTGAATTTTGAAAACTTAGTCGTTGTTTTTTTGTTTCAATTCGGGCTTAGAACTAATGTATAAAAGATAATATTTTGTTTAAGTTATTTTTCAAGTTTTAATGATTTTGTTTTAGTATACTCTGTTATTCTGCAAGGAATCGAAGTTTAAAAGTTTGTTGAAATATTCCTCAAGTTAATGCAACAAAAATTGGTTGATCCTACGCGCGATCTACAGTACAGTGTGTCAATGAGTTTTTCACTATCGTGTAAAAAGCACTCATACGTTATGCAAGGTTTTTTTTAAAATGAATCTTACTGGTGTTTTTTGTTATTTTTTTTTTGTGTGATCTAAATTTAAATTGGGATGAAAAGAAAAAAAAATACTGAGGACTTATACTTATGAGGAACGTAGAAAAAAGTGAGCAATTAGATGTTGACAGGTGGAAATAAGTCATTAAACTAATTTAATGACAATGTGCTGTGCCGTGAATGCTTGTTATAAATGTATGTATGTATTTATATGTATGTATGTTATATGTATGTATGTTATATGTATGTATGTTATATGTATGTACGTTATATGTATGCACCATGTTAATACATAGCACATTTTCATATTAGGATCATCAGGTTCCAGAGTTGTGATGAAACAATTTTTATTTGATATGATGGAAGAAAATTGCCAGGGGAATATTAATGAAAAAATGAATTACTTAAAAAATTTTTTACTAATTACTACTTCATCTTGTTCAAAAGAACAACTTGCAATTTTTAAGCCAAAAGTAGCAAAATTTTTGTGTGACCTAAAGCAAAAATGGATAGAATCAAGTAGGAAAAAATATTTCTTCTTAGAAAGAAATAAATCTTGGTTTGAAGGAACTTTTACAATCCCAATCACTACTGTCAGACCAGGTAGACCTGAAAACTCATTTGAAGAATTAAGCGATGGGAGTAAAAGGAGAAAAACTGAAAGTATACGGGATAATTTTCAAACTGAGGAACTAGCGTTTGCGACTCAGATGAAGTTAAGAGAGTCTGGGAAGAATCTTGCTTCAAAAGTACTAACAGAAATTTTAAAAACACCTCAAAGAGCTCAGAAGTACAGGCAAGCATACTACGATAGCCTTAAGGAAAATTAAGAAAAATTGTCGATACTAAAAGCACTTTCCATGTTTATTGAAGCAGGGTTATCGCAAAAACAGTACGAAATTATCGCAGCAACAAATAAGGGTTTTTTTCCTTGTTATAGTATCCTTCAAAAAGCCAAAAAAGATTGTTATCCTATTCAAGGATCATACACTGTAACTGAAACCTTGGCCGAAATAAATCTCCAGAATTCTTGGATCACACTACAACTCGATTACTTGTGTATTTGCAAGATGTTACAGACAGCTTGAATGAAAATGAATGCTAATTACAAAGTGGGGTTGTGACGGATCGCAGCAGTCGCAATACAGGCAAAAGTTTGAAAATAGTTCAGAGTCACATGCATTTATACTTCAAAGCTCACTTGTTTCGTTGCGGTTGGTTTGTGCTTCAAAAACCATCTGGCAAAATCCAATTCCATCTTCTCCCCGATTCTGCAGACCAATTCGAATCAACTTTGTGACAGAAAGCACAGACATTACAAAAAGTGAAATTAACTATATTCAGGCCAAAATCGATTCATTAGTCAAAACTATTATGACTAACATGGAGGTAAAGCATATATTACTTTTTACTATGTTTGATGGAAAAATATGTAATGCAATAACTGAGACTACATCAACGCAGAAGTGCTATCTATGCGGATTAACATCTAAAGATTTTAACAAATTAAGGACACCAAACATAATTAATGATAAATCTATTGAGTTTGGGTTGTCAATCCTACATGCCCGGATCAGACTTTTTGAAAGCCTTCTGCACATTGCTTATAAGCTCCCAATAAAAAAATGGCAATCACGAACACAGGAGGACAAAGAGGCCTGTAAAATTCGAAAAATTCAAATTCAGAGAGAATTTAGGAACAAACTTGGACTTATTGTGGATTTTCCACGAGCTGATTTTGGCAACACAAATGACGGAAACACCAGTCGAAGATTTTTTAATCATCCGGAACTTGCTGCTGAAATAACAGGAATCGATTTACAGTTAATTTTCCGCTTTAAAATCATTTTAGAGACGATTTCAAGTGGATTAAAAATTAATGCTGGAAATTTTGGGTTGTACACCATGGATACAGCTAGGCTTTATGTTGAGTTATATCAATGGCACCCTATGACTCCAACCATGCATAAAATTTTAATACATGGATCTCTAGTCATACAAAACGCTCTGCTTCCTATTGGCCAACTTTCAGAAGAAGCATCAGAAGCTAGAAATAAACACTTCAGGTAAGTTTTTTTTTAATAATTAATTTAAAAAAAACTAAGGCAAACCTAACCTTATAATAAAATGTAATCTTACAGACTCAATCGTCTTAATTATGCCAGGAAGTTCTCTAGGAGAGATTGTAATATGGATGTCCTAAACAGATTGCTACTGTGTTCTGATCCACTGATAAGTTGCCTCAGAAAGTCACCATCGAAAACGAAACGGTCATTTTCCCAAGAGACCCGAGAACTGCTTCTTCCAGAGGACTCAAATACAACAAACGAGAGCTTGATGTCTTTGGGTGAAGATGAAATTAGGGAAGATTCATTTGAGGAAGATTCGTGGGAAGAATTCAGCGATTAGGTTCATTTAATTAGAAAAAAAAAACATCAAGTACCCTAATATGTTTACCATAACAGATTTGTTGGCATTTATTTTCATCAAAACATATATGTAAAATAAAAAATTCAACTGTATATTGTATTTTGTGTTATAAATGTTAATTTTAAATAGCAATGATAACAAAAAGAAAGAAAAATAATTTTGGCCAGGTTTTTGATGCAAATACTCCTCTGTGCGACGATCCCATTTTTAGTAACTGGCTTTTAAAGTTGGGGAACGGTGAGTTGAAGTACTAAAATGATTTGTCTCCAGATGCAATCAAAGTTCCAAAATATTGCTATGTCCCCGAAAATGAATATTTGCATAAATCTTATGATATACATGTCATAAATGAAGGCAACGTTTTGCAGTTACTTGATCGAGCAATTTTATGCCCCAAAAAAAAAAGATTGCGAAAAAATAAATGATCATGTTGTACACAAAATTATTGCAGATGAAGCAAACATTTAGTACAGCTATGAATCGATTCAATCTGATGATAGATCCGATGAAGAACTGTTCTGTTGGGTTCCTAAATAGTGTTTGTCATTTTGGCCTTCCATCTCACAAATTAATGTAAACACGACTGTAATGCTAATAAGGAATCTAAACGCTAATAAAGGCTTGATCAATTTGACGAGGATGATAATAACTCAATTAAGTATGTTCATTATAACAGAGAAGCTTATTCATAGTGGAAGAACTGTTTTAATTCCGAGAATATCCTCAACACCATGGGAAACATCTATGCCATTTATTCAACATGACAAGAAAACAGTTTCCTATTAAAATTGCATATGGTATGACCATAAATAAAGTGCAAGGCCAAACATTACAAAGAGCTGGGTTGCACTTGCCAGATACTGTATTTTCTTCTGGTTAACTTTATGTGGCTTTCTCAAGAGTAAAAAGTTTCTGAAATATTTTCATAACTATAAAAAAGATTGAATCATTAATTCCAATGTTATTTTTAAAGAAGTTCTATAACTTCACTCATCATTCTTTCATACACACATTCACATTCTTCATACACATACATACATGCATACAATAAAATTTTAGAAAATACAAACAATTAGGATTGTTTATTGTAATACAGTTGTTATTCATTTCATTCGTCATTTTCATTCACAAAATAAAAACATAGAAAAGTCATCCAAACTAATGAAATATTGTTTCTTGCAATTTAATTTATACAAAATATGACTGAATAAATTTTATATATAAAATAATAAATAAAAACTTTTAGTTCATCTCTTATTATTATTTGTATACTAAGTTGTAGTTCATTCAACATCAAGTGCGATCTTACCTTTATTTACATCTACCTTTCAAATATTTGAACAGATCTAATTTCTCATAAATGTGGACAGGCACATAAGGTTCTTCCAAGACGATTGGAAAGTGGAAGTGTTTGGCGGACAACGGCCAATGGCCGCGATCACAAACCTATGTAGAGCCACAGTACACATATCTCAAGATACATATATTACAGGTAATATCATTAGCATGTTCATTTTTGTTCAGTTCTGCGCATGTTGTCAAAATCAATAGTAAAAAAATTGAATTTCAAACAATCACAAAAAATTATGTGTACTGTGCACATATCTAAGGTATTATCAGGCGCAGCTTTCCAAATTTCAATATGGCTGCCCTTTGTGTAAGTAGGTTCACTGTAGAGTAAATTCACTCGAACATGAACTATCCGGAATGGTTTGTGATGTTTAAATCCCGTGTTAAAAACAGCTGATGACAAAACAGCTTTTGCTGTTGGATAGCTATCCAAGACTGCTTTCACACAAGGAAACTGCGTTGCTGGAAACTGGGAGTTTGTAGGCGAGAAGGGCAAGAAGTAAGGGGAATGAAAAAAATCTCCCCGGTCAACGATTGAGGAGATTTTTATCACATTCCTTCTCACACTGTCCGTAATGTGCGTTCAGCCAATAGACTTTATATGGAAAAAACTGAAATCTCCGGCAATTCAGTTTCCTTGTGTGAAAGCTACATGGCAATTAAAGGAAAACGTTAAAAAAAATCTCCAGCAACTGGTTTCCCTGTGTGAAAGGGGACCAAGCTATCCGAAAAATGTTGGTATACATTTGTATCCCAAGCGAAATGTCAAAAACAACCAATCCGTTCAAAAACCTATATGGATACTAATCTATCTTAAATATGGTATCGCATAGGTTCTTAATCGCGAAAAACTTTTTGTGCGAGAGGTCTCGCACGGGTAGGCTAGTATTAAATATTTTGAGAAGAGTAATCTCAACGCCCATCAAAATTGTAAGAGCAATTTGTTATTTAATGATACCCCTATCCTTTCTAACCAAATAAAAATAAATTAAATCTAAAGAAAAATTGTGGAGTTTTAGATTATTATATGGAAAAAATATACAAAAGTAGTTAAGAACACCGTGCAGTTTCTAGCAGACCATAGACCTAAGATCGTAACATCAGAATTTTTAAAACGGACGGGAACCAATGTTATTTAAAACCCACTTTCTCTTTGAAATCTGTCCTTTCAAACCTATTATTTATTTATAGTTAAAGCCTAGTACGCAGATCGCGCAAAATTTTAGCTCCCATACAAAATTCTTTACCCAAGCTTAATTTTTGAGAGAATTTGGTATGGAAGCTAAAATTTAGCGCGAAATGCGTATTAGGCATATAACGTTAAGTTTATCAACAACTTTTGACACATTTTCAATAATTAATACTCACTAGTACCACCCAGTGGTCAAAATTCGACCATTCTCTATATAATAGGTACTTTAATAAAAAAGATTCTAACCTACTGAATAACGTATATGAATTGTTGTTGTAATGCCCTGCAAAATATCGTACGCTCCACCATAACCGTCCTCATTGCATGCCCAAAGCACACTGGCACTGATAATTCATAATAATCGTTTCTACTCTGGCTGTGGCTGTGTGAAGTGTGAGCTGTTGTTGTTTTCTTTTTCGGTTTTTCTTTGTGCTTGCCTACCAGCTTACCACTGCACTGACGTCTATTGAATTCGCTGCAAAAACAAAAAGTGATGGTAACCAATCAGTGTTGCCGAAAAAACTCTCATAGGAGTATTGTACTACTTTCAACACCATCGTAATCCCGTACTCCTCCTTTCACATTCGAACTCCTATTTTTTTAAAGACCTAAAATATCTTACACTTGCAGATTACAATTAAGTTCCTTATTTTTATTCTAAAACTAATATTACTATGAATTAAGGTATCTGCCATAAGACAGATGTTATAATTAAAGAGATATTTTCTTACTTTTGTAAGTATAACTAATAATTTATTTATTTATGTATTTTTTTTACTGAATTTATTTTTGATGATTTTTTTTTTGTCTAAATAAAGTTTAAGAAAAAAATTGTGCAAACACTTATTTTTAAAGACAAAAAAATGTCTGATTCAAAATACTCCCCATTTTTGGCTGCAGTACTACCTTCTAATATTTTTCCCCGGCAACACTGGTGACCATTCTCTATATACTTTAATAAAAAAGATTCTTGCCAGTGTTGTCGTAGAAAAATCCTTGTTTGCAATTGTTCATATCGACTTTTGAATGGCAATTCAGAGTGAAAACGTCAAACTAATCTTTTTTTCTCTGGTGAAAACACTTCAAGATTAATTTTTAATCTACTCTTTTTAATCCGAATTATCTTTAGGTAGACACATAGTATTACTTTGAATTATTCTTACAAAGAATAACAATATTTCAACCATTAATTCAGCAAACCTTTTCATTTTATTGAACTACACATACAAATACACGAAGTTCAATCAAAAAAAAAAAAAACAGAACCACCAAACTACAATCTCAAGTAACAATAAAATAAATAACGAAATACTGGCAGAAAAAAATTTCATGAAGCCAACGAAAAAGAAATAGCTTTGAAGCTGTCAAATTTACATTTAATTTAAAGTGAATTAAATTTATTGAGGTTGGCATTACACTTTGCTGCAAGTGTAGGATATTTTAGGTCTTTAAAAAATGGTATTACGAATGTGAAAGGAGGAGTACAAAGGTGTTGAAAGTAGTACAATACTCCTATGGGAGTACTTTCGGCAACACTGGTTCTAACCCACTGAACAACGTAAATGAATTGTTGTAATGCCCTGCAAAATATAGTACACTCCACCATGACCGTCCCCATTGCATGCCCAAAGCATACTGATCATTCATAATAATCGTTTCTACTCTGGCTGTGTGAGCTAAAAATCGCGTCGTTGTTGGTTTTTCTTTGTGCTTGGTCCCGGTCTACATTGAACGATTTTTCCCGTGCTGAATGGAAAAATCGGCCGAAACTGGAAGGATAATGTCGGCTGTACCTCTCAATCGCACACGATTACAACAACAATTTTTTGTCGGCACTGAAAATATCGTTCAATGTAGACCGGGACTTGCTTACCACTGCACTGACGTCTATTGGAAGGTTGGAATATTGAATTCGCTGCACAAACGAAAAGTGATGGTGGCGGGGTGAGTTCGCAAGCGCGGTCAGGGGGTGTAGAAGCGAAAAACTATATAAACAATAATTTAACTGCCTTAACGGCAAAATATAAACAAAATAATAAGTTTGCCTTAGAGTAACTGCCCATATCTTTGAAAAAAAAGCAAAAAAAATATATAATATGTTGCCATTAAGACATTGAAAAAGGTGCGGGTAGAAATCACCTTTACGTATTAATATAATGATTATTTCAACTTATAATTTTAAATTGACAAATTTACAAATATCCAACTGAAATATAATGAATTTTAAGCTGCATTCCTTTAACTAATTTTCTGTGCATTTGTGTCATTTTCAGTCCAAAGCCGTTCCAATACTCAAACATTTTGCAATTTTAAACATAAGAGAGTAATAAATTTACCCTACCTGTGATTTTCTGTCCGAGAAAATTCTTTGGACTGAAAATCACAGTTCAGCAAAATGTCATTTTGATAGTAAAGGTATAACTATAATAGAAAGAAGTCAGCTTACGCGGTCGTACAAAACTGAGCGAATACAAAGAATTGATATGATCCGCCCATAATTGCGATTTGGTATTTTCGTTAAGTTTTCGTTAACTTTCGCTATCGGTAGCGACAGCGCTCATCGAGCGCTCTTGCGAAAGTAAACTGACAGATAACAGAAATCAAAATAAAAAAAAAAAATATTGCACGGGTTTTGTGTTGTGAATTTTTTGTGAAGCAAAGTTTAAACTGCATCAAAAACAAAAATATCTTTGTTCTGCTGCAAAGTTTTTGTTCAATCGAATTAGAACAATAATTAATTTGAAAATATTTACATTTGTTATTCCAATTAATTCTCGATTTTATACGAGCTGTGTGCAAAGTTTTTCTTTAAAATTTTATTAAATTTCTCAATAAAGTGAGTGCTGCAATGGCAAGAAGATCATCAGCTACTGGAGGGGAAATCATTGGTACAACTTCAAACCACTTAAGCGAATTATAGGTTACATGTCAATTTGACGTTTTGGAACGCTACTTTTCGTTCTGTTTTGACATTAGCTTCCGACAGCCACCGATTATTATAGTTCTACCTTAAAAGAATGAAAGTCAAACATCATGCCGTGCTTGTCTGGCACATTAGGTAATACGGAATTTGTGTGAATATACGTTCCCGTACTTTCGCAAAGTTTTGATATTTTTGAGAATATTTCAACCTCGTTCTTCAAAATTTGACTGATTGTGGTATTCTGTGTACAATTTTAAGGATCGGAACTTTAAAAATGTAGTTGAAAAAATGTTTTTCTTTCATTTGAAATAAATTTTATATCATTGTAAATATAATAGAGTAACTAAAACATATCCTACCTGACTTCGTTATCAATTTCGAACAAGGACAAACATATTGCGCACTTTTCTGCATCCTCATCGGATTCACTTTCACGGCGAACACGTTTGTATTTGTGCGGTAGGGTGTTGCGCTCGATTATTTCCTGTACAAAAAATTAACACATCAGATTTATTTCGATATAAGAATAAAAGTAAATAAAATAAATCTTACCAATGAGGCACCGCGATTAGGTCTCATAGTTGGACCAAATACAATTCTAGATCCGATATCTTCGATTGATCTCAAACTTGTTAATGGTGCTCTCAAACCAATTTCCAAGCGTACAGGTGTCGGCAAAGTATAATGATGAATCATATGATGATGGACAGCGGGTACGTGCCTTTGTCTAGGTTGTGTTGTCGGTGGGGGTTCAAATGAACTTGATAAACTGACCATCTGGTATGCCTACAAAATATAAAAAAGTCAACACATTAATAACAAAAGTGCACAATATAATTGTAATCTTTTTAAACTGACCGGATCCAAACTAGAGACTGGCCCTGTTCTACTGTGTACACATGGGCACATGTTTTGAATCTGTCGCGATCGATAATTGGGCAAACTTCGATTCGAAGACAAGTCTATTGGTGTGGGAGTCAGATGTCGACGATGTATCTCCTGCATGGTTTGTTGACGACACCAAAGATTCTGATGTACGAGGTAGGGTGGAGGCACACCTACTGGATGATGTCGATGATGTGTTGTTCCTGCACCAAATGTTGGATATCGACGCGATTGCACTCGTGCCCCACTTACATCACGTACAAAGTATGGCGGATAATTAGAACTCTCCGTTGAATGTGCAGCTGGGGGAGAACAAATGTTTGCCCGTCGCGGCGGTGGTGGTTGCTCAGGAGGCATTTCAGATGTTGATTCAGCTGGCTGAGGAGCTGTGGTTGCTGTTGCTGCTGGTGCATCAGGTGGCATATTAGTTGTTTCATGTGCAGGAGCAGCAGTACTTGGATGTGGCGCAGTTGTTGTTGACGAAGCCGGACCTCGAAGGCATTGTGGCTCAGAATATCCACAATACTGTACCGGAGGGTACATTTCGGGAGCGACTGGGTCTGAGTAGGCGTATGGAGGAACTTCATCGTGATAACGATCACGTTGACAAATACCCCGATAGGTATTGATAGGCATTGGGAAGTCTGGTGGTGAAACAGTACGCAGTCTTGGAGTTCGTGGCTGATAGGGAGCAAGTCGTGGCGGACCAATTATATTACCGAAAACATTTGGGCGAATACGGTTTATATTGTAGCGATATCCGTCGTAGGATCGACCATTAGCAGTTCCATTTGTCGAGCTCGCAGCTGACGTTGATGTAACTTCATTGTAACCACCCCGATAACGAAAATCATAGTAGTCGTAAGAACAAGCCGATGTTGCAGCAGGTGCAGCTGGAGTTGCGGCTATTGGTGTTGATGATGTGACTTCTGTTGGAGTTGGTGTTAACACTGAATTCTGTCGTATATGTGACAAGAGTCCAGATGTTGATGTGTCTCTTTGATTGTCCTGAAAAAAATTTAAAAAAAAATATAAGGATGCATGCATCTTTTCAATAGATATAAATTCTTCTCCTATAAATTCACATGTACGTACATATGTAAATACGAGAACATTCAATTTTATATTATTTTGTTGACTTTATTTTGAGGAACCAATGAAGTTAACAAATTATTAATCAAAAGTTTAGTGTGTCCATTATTGAACAATTTATTTTTTACTTGCGATATATGTATATCTACATGTGTGTGTATGTACATAACATGGACACAATGGCAAGTTATTAATTCATGCAGAAAAACTTGTTGATCAAACTTCGTAAGTGGGTGTTGCATATCTAACCGTCCGCTTGTTCGGCTTGAGCCGAACCACAAAACTTTGATAAAAAAAAAAATCAGACTATTTTTTCCAAAATGCAATGGTCACTCACATCTTAGTCAAACGCTAAAAACCAGATAACTCTAGTACTTTATACTTTTCAAAATAATAAGAAATACCAACGTTCTCATAAAACTAAGAAGAGGTGGCTAAATGATCATTTCAGAAACCACTTAATTATCATCAGTTTCGTTTTTTTTTTTTTTTTACTAAAGCCCGTTTGATACTACATTTTTTTCTCATTTTTAATTCATTAAATCATGACATATTGTCAGCAAAGAGGAAAAGAGAATTTAGTATTTTTTATGAAAAGAACGACATTATGTTTTGACAATTACAATGTCCACAAAAGTAAATATACACCAAAAACCTAGCGTTCTCATGAGCCAAGTGTATACTTTTTTTGTAGTTACAGTGGGTAGGTTCAGAGGACTTAGAGGACTTGCAAGTAAGGCAAATTTCTAGACTGTAATTGGTCAGCTGTCGAAAAATTGTTTCAAATGAAGGGAACTTTCGACAGCCGGCCAATCACATTCTATAATTTTGCCTTACTTGCAAGTCCCCTAAGTCATCTGAACGCACCCAGAGTACTTTGAAATAATTTTTAATTTTCAATTTCTGAAAAGTCAAAAAATAGCTGCCAGAATCTGAAATATGTTCATTTTTAATACATTTTTTGTGACTTTTTTACATTAATGTGGTTATTGTGTACGCGCTCACTCATATCGGTATTTTCAATTATAAATTGTTTGAACTACTCTAGTTTCATTTTGAATGCATTAAAAAAATTTAAAAAATGTAGTATCATACGGGCTTAAGAAGTGTTTTTTTTTTTTATTTTTTTGAAATGTAAATGCCTTGGAATTTTGAAAACAAAAAAGTATAACATGGCATTGTAAGTGTTGCCGTTGTTTTTGATAATTGTTTTTCTGTTTTAAATATTTTTTTTAGAAAATTGCTCTCCCGCCAACGGGAGGAGTAGACCCCTTCCCCTACAATTAATCGAACAAAATGTGCTCTGCCAAACAATAAAGATTCTAATTTTCTAATGCACACATTTACATTAAAATGTTAACTCACAATTATTGATGGTTTGAACTCCTCGCCCATTTCATCATCATTTGTTAAATCAATCGATACGATGGGTTCTCGTGTAGAATGAACAAACACCACATCATCATCATCACCTGTCGAGTCAGATAACCAATCCAATTGCAAATCAGGTGCAGTAAGAACATCATTTGAACGTGAAGTTGATAAACATTCTTCTTCGTTGCCTACTAGGTCAGAGACTCCTCCTACACTACCATCCGGTACTTCTGCATTACTTTTATTCATTGTACAGACTCCGCCCCCACGGTATTCGACAGCATCATAGGGTATATTCTCTGGTTTATACTGCTTTCGTAAGTTCACCACAACAACATCCTCGTCATCATCATCGTCATCGGAATCCGACAATGGATTATACTTTGAGTTCGTACCCATTCGAAGGCAATTATTATAAACTTCAGACTTTCGTGCTCCAATATTGACATCATACTCCTGAATTTTTCTTTGTAGACCACTTGGTCCTGGTAACGATGAAAGTTCGTCGTAAAAGTTCGTCGATGAGGATGATGCCGCAGATTGATCTAGAACTGCAGCTGCTATAGTTGTTGTCGTAGCACCTGCCTCATTGAGAATTTCTCTCATATTAGCATCCTCTTCCTCCTGTTTTCCCGAATGCAAATTTTCCAAGGTTTTGTTGAATGTATTACTACTAAAATTACTAGTACTAGATGTATTTCCACTATCACAAAGCGTAGCGGAAACATGTTTTATTAACATGGAGCTGCTTGGACCGTCTACGACTTCTAAAGATGGAACAGTAGAGGGTGCGATTAATGCATTTGGCTTTGTGGGCGCATACACTATTGCGGCAGTTGCAGTACTACTGCGATCATTTTTTCTCAAAATTAAATCACCAGCATTATTTGGGTTAACGATTAATGCGTTAGACGACAAAGGAGGTGATGCATTGCTGCTGCCATTACTGCTGCAGCCACTGCTACTACTACTGCTACTAATATACATTCCATCGGGATTTATTTCAGTCTTGATTAGATTGCCAGTTTCTACATGGGGTGGCATTGGGGCGGCTAATTCAGTTGTTTCTGGTTGTGGATTGTGTAATAGATGAGGTGGTAATGACGGCGTCACTTGGGTTTGAGGTTGTGGCGCCGCATTGGATTGAGAGTGCTGATGAGGATATAGATGATTGAAATGTGACAGAACTGGCCGGCGATGCGAATATGTGTTAACCATTCCACCTAAGCCTTCATAGTCATAGGCAGAATATGTTGACCAGCACGAATGCTGCTGCGGCATTGGCGGATTCGGATAATCCATATGGTTTGTCATATCGTCCAGCATAAAATTTCTGGGTGCTTCACCAAGTCCATTACTATCGCCGATATTGGTATTGATATTATTGATGTTTCCGCTGAAAGGTTGGAGTTCAGGTTGATGACTTCTCGAAGTTATTTGGTACGCTGAATCTCTGAAGGGAACGTACTTAATATAGTATGGAAATATTTATCAAATATAGCAGAGCTTACCTAGATGGATCGCGTGGACAATTACAAGATTCCGGTTGACATTTTCTGCACGATAACCACGGATCTCGGCTCATTAAATCAACCTGATAACGTTCTTGAGCACCTCTTCTGGGTGGCAAACGGCGCTGCAAATGCGGTGATATTAGTTGGTTATGATGTACCGGATATATTTGTGGCATGTATGGCTCTGGATGCATTGTATTCTGAGAAAAAAAGTGATAGAGTATTAATAAGACATTCTATTAAGATGTAAAATTTGTTCTAAATACTGACGTATTGTAATCTCAGTGGTTGTCTTGGTGAATATTGGTTGTATGCAAATAAATCATAGTCTGTAAAACAAAAGCGTAAGTTTTTTTTTCTAGCTAAATATTCAACAGAAATATACATTGTATTTAATTAAAAAATCAAAAACTATACTTACTGTCGTCACTTGGGCGTGGTTCATTGTCATAGCTGTTGGGTAGACTTGAGGCGGAAAATGCTGCTTCAAAGATTTCGCGGAATGGAAGGTCATGATGCTCTTCGTGTTCATTTTCCATTTTATTTAATTCTTCTATTGAAGCTAATTTAGGAAAGAGCTTTTAAACCTTTTTGATAATAATCTTCTATTTGTTTTGAAATCTAAAAACAAGTAAAATCTGTGTAAGATTTGTTCAATAAATTCTATGAAATAAATAATTTGGATTAAAGTAACGCAAGAGCCTATACGAGAGACTAAAATGTGGATAAGCAATAACTACTTATGGTCGGTCTGGAAGAAAAATGTCACAAGCTAAGAAATTTGAACTTTTGTTAATAAAATTGCAATATTTATCTACATAAGCCTAGTACGCTACTGATGCGAAACTACATTCTTTTGTGGTACCCAACACGACAGCGAAATGATTACGGAAAGTACAGTGAAAACATACCAGTTGAATGTGTCACCAATTGCAAACAAATAAATTACATAAAGCCATGTTGTAAAAAAAAATAAATCTGTTGGCACAACGGCTCATGAAGAACCAGGGCCTAGTGACTAACAACTCGCAACCATTCCTATGTGCGCCTTTCGACAGGAATGGAAGGGACCTACAATTGTATGCCGAATCCGAACGGCTAGACGAGAAGCACTTATTCGTGACAAGTGATACTCTTGGAGGATTTGTCAATTCCTCGCAAGAGGCAGTAGCACTGAAAAAAAACTTTTAAGTTTTTAGGTGGAAGAGGCTGGGAAGCGATCCCAGACCTCCACCGTGACAGTCGAACGCACTAACCATTACGCTACGGGCTACTTCTAAAGCTATGTTGTAAGGAAAACATTACTAGATGACAAATTCTCTAATGTATTAAAAAAATAATTCCGGGCATGCACAATGTTATTTCATGGGATTCGGTTAGTTAAAATTCTTTATTCAAAAGTTCTATTAAATACTATAAAAATAACTAAATTAACAATGTCGATGTGTCGGCCAACCTTCCGCTTTTTCACTGAAATGTTTTATGGTACAGAACGTACGTTTTATTCTCGATCGCTCACACGTACAAAGCGGTAGGTCTGCCGACGCGTGAGTACGCCACATACAAATGACCATGTGAGAAACAAGATTGATGTCACAAACATCCAGCGATTGGCCAGGGTCGACAAGAATTTAGTTTTCAAACCCTGTTTCAAAATTCCTTTGGATTGTTATATTTTAAAGATACGTCGTAAGACATTGCGGTTTACGTTTCTGAATCGAGAATTGCCAGACCTGTTTGTGAATGTATAAATATTTCGAAATTGGGGACATTTTTTTTATCAAAAAGTCACGATGCCAACCCTGCTTTAAAATTCCTTTGGATTGCTATATCTTCCTTGGAAAGATTTATAAATTCATGAATAGGTCTGGCAATTCTCGATTCAGAACCGTAAACCGCAATGTCCTACGACGTTTCGTTAGAAAGATATAGCAATACAAAGGAATTTCTGAAACAGGGTTTGAAAACTAGATTCTTGTCGACCCTGGCATCGTGACTTTTTGATGAAAAAACTGTCCCCAATTTGGAAAGATTTATACATTCATAACTAGGTTTGGCAATTTTCGATTTAGAACCGTAAACCGCGATGTCTTACGACGTTTCGTTAGAAAGATATAGCAATTCAAAAGAATTTTAAAACAGGGTTTGAAAACTAAATTCTTGACGACCCGTGACTTTTTGATAAAACTCATAACTCGTGGCAGAAGTAAAACTTCTTTGGCGATCTAAAAATCTATATGCGTAAGACACAGTTATGTGTTCTATATCAAAATGATAAAATTGAAAATTAAATAATAATAGTGAAAATTTAAAGTAAAAAAAGGTGAACATTTATTTGAGTAGTTTTTCCGACTATTTCCAAAAATTCCTACACTCAAAATCTCCGCAAAATCAAAAATTTGTATATGACAACTTTAATTAAGTTTTATTTATTTTGCAACCATATATAATTCAAATTTTTAGCGGACTCTCCTGATTTAATTAAATTTTTCGAAATTAACCTATTTTGAGATAAAATATTTAAAATAATTTTTATATCCATACCAGTAGGAGATAGATAAAAATCTTAAACTAGTAATATTCTTAGAATTTCACTATCTATTCACCAAAAAAATTTCAAAACTCTAGCATTCTAATTAACGAAATTAGAAATAAGACATATAAGGACATTTTCCCTTTTATCTATAATATATTTTATCTATAATATAGATTATCAAAAATTCCAAACTTATTTGCACCATAAAATATATTATCACTACTTAGCTAATCAATGATCTCAGCGTTGCACATGTGGCGTTACATTTTTTCGTTTCACAAAATTTCAACCTCGATATTTCACTCTCAACGTGCGCAAAGAAGTTTCACTTCATAAAATGTCCCCAATTTGGAAAGATTTACACATTCATGAAGAGGTCTGGCAATTCTCGATTCAATATATTACGACGTTCCGTTAGATATGCTCCTATGGGATCAAGTATCCTGAATCTAACGAGTCACTACGCGACATCGTCCGATGTCTGGTTCTCTATTTATAGGCCAAATTAATGTGGAATTTCGTTGTTATAACCTGATAAGGAGGAAACCCTCGTATCCTTAATCTGGCAGTGTTTACACCGTGGCAACACTTTTTAAAAGTAAAGTTAGGACGTAGACTATTAGTGTACCAAAGCTCATCCCGTCAGGATGAACTGGAAAGTTTGACCTAAAATGTGCCCTTTACGCCCCAACTATTATGATATAAATTTTGTGTTATTAGAAACTTTTGTAGCGATTTTAAAAACACAAAAATCATATGAATTTGATAACTTAATGTAGGTAGTTATTTTATTGATTACACATTTATATTTGAAAGTTAGCTGCCGAGAGTTACCGGTATAACAACAACTTAAAAGTAACATTTTCCATTTTGTATGAGGAAATATTTATGTGTCATTTTATTTGTTCGTGAAATTAATATCGAATTCGTAATCCCCGACCCAAAAACGATATAAAAAATTTATTTAGGGATCGTTTATCATTAATCATCGACCTTGAAAAAAAAAACCCAAACCACTTTGCGACGTCATTTAAGAACCGATTTTAGTTTTGGTAATATTAAAGCATCTCCCAAACCAACGAGAAACATTCGGTGACAACGAAACTTTCGTCGGGTTTAATAAGTGAAGTCTCATCGTGTCGTCGTTGGTGTGAGTGCTCTCGTTTATCACCATGTAAGAAAAGTGAAAGTTTGTCTGTCATGTATTGTTTTCAAAATTCAAATAGGCTCTAAAATGAAGTCGCTCTGTGGTTTCGGCTTTGGCTGCAGAATACAGCAATTGATAGCAAGTAGAAAAAATTTTATAAGAGGTAATGAAATTTTTAAGAGACTGTTATCAACTGAGTATGAAATCAGAATAAGAAATGAAGCGATAAATGGTCTTTGCTTCTAAATAGCAAGATTATGAAAATGAATCAATTAATTTTTATATTTTATTTTGCTCGTCAGTATTAAAAATTCGATGTTCAAAAGGGTAGTTATGTGCATTCAAGAGGACACAAGCGTCCACAGGTTTTTCTCAAAATCCACCTCTGTCTACCAACTCCTACTCTCACCTCCACGTGGTGAACATCGGGTGTCTAGTACCTCAGCTGGAGACGGGGTTTAAATCCCCGTGGAAAGCTGTTGGGGACAGCCAACGAGAGAGGGGGGGGGGAGAAGTGTTCCCACTAAGGCACTTCTCCTTTCATCGAGGCGGCAGCGGACGAATTCTCTAGATGGAATCAACGGTGGCGTCTACAGTTCCAGTTAGGTTGAATTACTTAGTGAACACCTTATATGGGCTAATACGACATATTTGTAGCTCAGGCCTATAAGGAGCGGTTTATCCGGCTCCCTACCCTTGGAGTTATACGAAGGGTCTGGTCCTCCGGGTCGGGGGTTGTGCGTCGGGGTAACTTCCCTACCACGTAAAAAAAAGTTGTTCCGAAACAACAACAAGCCTCGGTATGGATGATTTTAAAGTTGACGACCCCAGCAAACGAAACAAGGACAATGAATTTCGGATCTGCACGTGGAACGTCCTGTCCTTATACAGAACACGTGCAGCCGAACAATTAGTGGAGAACCTGGACAGGCTAAAGGCTGACGTAACAGCCATCCAGGAAGTGCGATGGGATGGAGAGGGCGTACGGAGACTGAAAACGTGTGACATCTACTACGGCGGGTGCTTGAAGGAACAGGGTCAGCGGCTCTTTGGTTGTGGTTTTGTGATAAGGGGAAGACTTAGGCAAGAAGTCTTGGGCTTCCGGAGTGTAAGCGAGCGCCTGGTCACAATCCGCATCAAAGGCAAATTTAAGAACATTTCGCTGATTTGTGTTCACGCCCCCCATGAAAGGAGAGAAGACTCAACCAAAGAAGCATTCTACGATCTCTTGGAGACAACGTATGATATCTGCCCGAAGTACGACGTGAAGATCATTCTTGGTGACTTCCTCGCAAGATTCGGAAAGGAGGGCATCTTTGGTTCGATAGTCGGAGGACACAGCCTACACGACGAAACTTCCGGCAACGGACACAGGCTGGCAGACTTTGCGGCGGGGCGAAATGTCATCATCTCAAGCACCTACTTCCCACACCTCAATATACACAAGGGGACTTGGCGGTCGCGTGATCAAGTAACCGTCAACCAAATCGACCACGTTGCGATAGACGCGAGACATGCTTCCAGTATCTTGGACGTCCGAACGTTCCGAGGGGCCAACATTGACTCGGATCACTACCTGGTGGTAGCTAGACTACGTATGCGGATATCCATGACGCGACAACGCAGAGCAGATGCTGTGAAAAGATTCGATGTCGAGAAGCTTAAATCGCAAGAGACTGCCAGAACTTTTGCAGACCACGTAACTCTTAATCTCTCAGGAGGTCCCCCACCAGCATCAAGTGCAGAGGACCAGTGGGAACACTGTCAACAAGCCATCAGAAGTGCCGCCTCTGATGTGCTGGGTTTCACTAGGCGAATACAACGAAACCCCTGGTTCGATGAAGAGTGCCGGCTAGCGCATGCAGCTAAGGACGAGGCCTACCAGGCAATGCTGCAGACTCGAACAAGAGCTGCTGAGAGAGTGGCCCGGGAGCTCTACGGGCTGAAACGAAAAGAGGAACGCCGACTTCTCAGGAGGAAAAAGAGAGAGCATGAGAAGCGGGCGGTAGTGTCTATTGAGGGTTGTAGCGGTAGGGGAGATGTTCGAAAATTTTATCAGAGGGTGAAGCGATCCACCCAAGGATTCAAGGCTAGAACGGAAGCCTGCCGAGATGAGAGTGGGAATATGGTAGTAGACACACAGTCAGTGCTGAGGATCTGGAAAGAACACTTCTCTAGACTGCTTAATGGCGAAGACAGCCAAGATGCCGCTAATAGGCAGAACGCTCCATTCAACTTGGACGATGATGGCCAAGAGTTCCGTCCACCCGACCTAACTGAAGTGCGGCTGGCGATATCCAATCTTAAGTCGTACAAGGCTGCAGGTGCGGATGGCTTACAAGCCGAACTATTTAAATCAGCGGGAGATGAATTGGCTAGGAGCATACACCAGCTCATCTGCAAAATTTGGTCGGAGGAAAGTATGCCCGATGAATGGAACCTCGGTATAGTGTGCCCAATCCATAAAAAGGGAGATGTTCTGAAATGTACCATCTACAGAGGAATTAGTCTCGTAAACGTCGCTTATAAAATTTTGTCGGCCATCCTGTGTGACCGCTTAAAACCTTTTGTCAACGATCTGATCGGCCCTTATCAGTGCGGTTTTAGGCCAGGCAAGTCAACCGTCGATCAAATGTTCACACTCCGACAGATTTTAGAAAAATCCCGGGAATTCCAGATCGATACACACCACCTTTTTATCGATTTTAAAGTCGCGTATGATAGCGTGAAAAGGGACGAATTATACAGAGCCATGTCGAGTCTCGGCATCCCTGCCAAACTCGTCCGCTTGTGCAGGATGACGATGGAGAATTCTCGCTGCTCCGTCAAAATTGGTAAGAACACCACCGATTCCTTTGATGTTGAGAAAGGATTGAGGCAAGGCGACGCGTTATCATGCAACCTATTCAACATCGTTCTTGAAGCCATTGTACGCAACGCACATGTCAACACCAGCGGTACAATCTATCAAAAGTCCGTTCAATTGCTTGCATATGCGGATGACATAGACATTGTCGGCAGAACGAAGCGAGCTGTGGCAGGGGCATTTGCGAGCATTGAATCGGAGGCGGCTAGAATGGGATTGGCGGTTGATGAGGACAAGACGAAGTATATGCTGTCATCGAGAGAGGAATCTCAACATCGTCGACTCGGTCAAAATATCACGATGGACAGATATAACTTCGAAGTTGTCAAGGACTTTGTCTACCTGGGCTCCACTATTACATCGCAGAATGACATCAGTGCAGAGATCAAGCGAAGAATTACTCTTGCCAACCGCTGTTTCTTCGGTCTAAGAAGGCATTTAAGTAGTAAGGCCCTCTCTCAGAGAACCAAGGAGACTTTATACAAAACCCTAATCATCCCGGTCCTGCTTTATGGGTCAGAAGCATGGACACTGAAAGATTCGGATAAAAATCTGCTAGGGTGCTTTGAGAGAAAGATTCTTCGTGTGATTTTCGGTCCGGTGTGTATCGAAGGAGTATGGAGGAGAAGATTCAACGACGAGCTATACGGGCTATACAGCGACGTTGACCTGGTCAAAAAGCTGAAAATACAGCGGCTGAGATGGCTGGGGCACGTGGAGCGTATGGACAGCAACGCACCTGCCCGACGAGTCTTCGAATCCAACCCCGATGGGGTACGCAGCAGAGGAAGAACCCGTAACAGGTGGCGCAATCCAGTGAGTGACGACATCAAAGCACTCGGTGTGCGCAACTGGAAGCGGCTAGCTAGGGACAGAGCTGGCTGGAGGGGCTTGTTAGTTGAGGCCGAAGCCCATCCTGGGCTGTGAGCGCCATCAAAAGTAAGTAAGTAAGTATTAAAAATTCAGGGAACGGACTTTTTGATTTCCAGCTAATAATAATTGAAAAAATCACACCATAAATGTATTGATAAACTGTATTGATTTCAATTTTTTTGTTTGCTCATGTATTTGGACAGTGAGACTTCTGATATATAATTGGACCATCACACACTGGTTCAATTTTAAACTAAACCAACCCTAGACTAACTTTTGCTTCAATCAGATACCACGTAATCAAACTGGATGGACAATTGTATGTACATGAACCGGCTTTAATTGTAGTAATACTTTTTTAGTTTTAGTCCGTTTGCCGAATTTAAAAGTCTGACTTGAAAAATAACAAATAATTTTCTGTATAATTTTCCGTTTTGCATGACAACGTATTAGTTTATTTTGCCTAGAAACAATCAACAGTGTTTGTATTAGTTGGTGTGTTCAGGAAACGAAGATTTCGGAGAGCCTCAGCAAAAAATCTCTGTTTGGCTGTCAAAATGCAAAGGAAAATATTTTTGACCAAGCAAAATCTCCGATATCTCTCTTTCGTGAACGCGACTAGTAAATAAACTTTGTTATTCCGCTGGAAACAAGGAGCTAAATTGCACCCCTTTAATTCCTCACTCTTCATATACCACGCCTTCAAACTTTCATTTCCCCAGGTTAGACTGGATTAAAATTTAGCAACTGTGCGATGACCCTTTTTCCTTAACTAGCCAAGCAAAAAAATGGAGTCAGATATAATTTTAAAACACAAATAGCTTGACATTTTGCCTTTAATAATCGGATAGTTCAGGAAAGTGATATCTCAGATATCGAACCTTGAGGCTATACGAGCCAGTACTGGCAAGCCAGTTCGCTACATTGATTGACTGTCAAGTTCGTAATAATAATTTAAAAAAAAATTGCTTTTTTGGAGGTTTTTTAATCCATCATCATCGTAGCCATCCTTAAATGGAATTTGACAGTTCACACGTTGACAGGTATATAGGTAAGAAACTAAATTACGTCGTACGAGGAATATTTCGTTCCAAAATGTCACCCAAAGCCACTAAAATCGCCTTTTCCCGCGCAAAAAATTTAATCTCAGAAAATTAAAATATCTTTAAGTTTTTCAATGCATCATCTCCATAGGAATCTTCAATTTAATTGGACAGTCTATGGCTTGACAAATCGGTAACAGAATGTTCCAAATGTCACCCGAAATCCCCAAAACTCTCATTTTTCCCAAGCAAAAAATATACTCTCAAAAAATTAGGATTTTTATGAGATTTTCTATAATTCGTCATAATTCATCTTCAATCATATTTTACTGTTGCCGTTTTTGGAAATTTTAAAATTCCTTGGTCCCTCCTCTCATTAAAAGTTGTGGTAGAAAGAATATTTAATTTGTCATTAAATTTTCAACGAAAAGCTATCTATATCGCTTTATATACGATATTATTATTATAAACGAGGCCACTGTCTTCTCTGCTGGCTTTCCAACTCGCTTCGAAAATGGCCAGCTGCATATTATTATCCCTCAGATTTGGTCTGAATTTGATCATGGTAATAAAACAAACAGAATCACAACGACAACAGTGTTTTGCACAAGCAAAATATTTTATTTAATTATAAACAGCATATTTGTATACAATCTGGAACAAATTAATAGATTTTTTTTTATTTTAATACTTATGTATATAGAGAGCAAAATCCAAAATGGCAGACGAAAAAGTAGAGGCTAACACGGCTAACACCGCGACAGACGTGTTTGAAAAGTGCACTGTTAAACCAGAAAAATTGCACTATTTCTGCCCAACAAAATCCAAACGAATATTTTGAAATGCAATTGTCTTTATTTTAGCAACAACAACATAGTCACAAAAGTTCATTGCAAAATCGCACAACCGCCAATAGTTATTCAAGGTTGAATGTCAAAAATATCGGTTTTTCACCTATAACTCCGAAACGGTAAGTGCTATCGAAAATCATTTCATGCAAAACCTGTAGACCATGATGTGCGCCAAAAAATAAGTTATGACAATTTTTTCCTACGACTTACCGTTAAGAAGATATTAAAAAAATCTAAAATGTCGAAAAAGCTATTTTTTCATGTAAAACTCCTAAACGGTTCATATTTCCGAAGACATATGAATACAAAATTTGTACATTGACAAACCCCCTACCAGACAACATTATTATTTATTTCTTAAAAACAAGCATTTTAAAGATATAATTAATTTAAAAGTTTCAAAAAGGTCTACATTTCTGTTTTTTCCCTTTTTACTCTGAAATTTCAAAGATTTACAAAAAAAACTTACGCTCAATTTATAAATCGTAATATTCAGTACAAAAATATTAAGACGGGTTTTTCCATAAGAATCATTAGTCGCGACCTGCATCGTGCCTGATCGGGAAACTATTGATTGCTCAGAACTTGGTCTGGTCCATTAGCGCAACAATCAGTCACGATGAAGTGCTTGTTTTA
This sequence comes from Melangyna quadrimaculata, assembly GCA_949320155.1. NCBI lineage: Eukaryota > Metazoa > Arthropoda > Insecta > Diptera > Syrphidae > Melangyna > Melangyna quadrimaculata. Next base: position 199,833,184 of record OX439483.1, on the reverse strand, counting down.
CCTCCTCGTGGTGGTCCCCGGGCAACTATTTGTGTATTCCAATATACATAAATAGGCCAAAATTACAAGTGCGAAAGGCCTAGCTTTCTAGGATAGGTTACGGAGGTTAGCATTCTCCATAACTGAAATCAACCCGCTACCGAAACCAACACTACGCCTCGAATAATTAATGATAACTCGTTGACGACTTTTGGCTATTGTACCCGGACAAAGATTGGTTTTTGGAATGTCTAGACGCTTCTTGACGATGGAAAAGAAGGTCCTCAGAATGCCAGATTCCTGCAACTAGAGAAGGAATTCATGCGGTATAGGATGGACATCTTAGGGATAAGTGAAGTTAGATGGCTGGGCTCGGGGAAGTTTAAGTCACCAATCCGTAACACTGTACTATTCTATTCCGGAAAAACACCTGGAAGCGCTCGGGAATCTGGCGTTGGATTGCTGCTTTCTAAAACAGCTCTCAAAAGCTTAATTTCCTGGGAGCCTTTAGATGACAGGATCCTGAAAGCCAGGTTCCGGACTAGAGTACGTCGCGTCACCATCATACAGTGTTACGTCCCAACTTTGCTCTCTTCTGACGAGGAGAAGGAGGCCTTTTATAACCGGCTGAGTGCTGCCTATGATAGCGTTCCACGAGGTGATTTAATTATGGTGATGGGAGACTTAAATGCCAAGGTTGGCAATGACAACACTGGGCTTAGGCATGTCATGGGAAAACATGGTGTTGGTAACCGAAACGACAATGGCGAACGATTTGTCGATTTCTGCAACGCCAACGGCCTTGTTATTGGAGGGACCATGTTCGAGCATAAGACGTGCCACAAATGTGACCACTTCGCGATCAGCCGGCGTTTTAGAAGCAGTCTCCAGGATGTCCGTAACAGAATAGGTGCTGACATGGGAATGGCCCGGAACCACCATCTGATGGTTGCTACCGTAAGATTGCGTACAGCTGCAGTTCGGAGATCCCAAGGAAACACTCGAATGCCCAAGTTTAATACAGATAGACTAAAGGATCCCGCAGTGCGCCAACAACTAGGGGACCACCTTTCACAAGGATTGAACGCAATCAGCAGCACGGAAACCACATCCATCGAAAATCATTGGTGTGCTGTGAAAAATGTGTTCATATCCGGTGCTGAAAGTATAGTTGACCGGACGCAAGGGAGAAACAGTGCTTGGCTTTCCGACGAAACTTGGGCAAGGATCGAAGAAAGGAAACACCTTAAAGCTCGCATCGCAGCTACCCCAGCAGCAGGGAGAAACGAGCTTGAGTCTACGTACCGCATGAAGATGAGGGAAGTTCACGGTAGTGTGCGACGTGATAAGCGTAACTACATCAACGCATTGGCTACAGAAGCAGAAGAAGCCGCTAGTAGGTGTGACAGTAGGACCGTCTACAGAATTACCAAAGAGCTCACTGGTGTTCAGAGCTCTAAACAACACCTGGTTAAAGACACAAACGGATCCCTGCTAATTTCGGATGAGGACCAGCTCATAAGGTGGAGGGAACACTTTTCTGCGGTTTTAAACCGCGTTTTCGCCAGTGAAGTGAACCCTATTCTTACTGAGCTACCCGAAGTAACAATTTCCCGAATACGCACCGTACCCCCCAGTAGAGAAGAATTTATCACCGCATCAAAGCACTGAAGAACAACAAAGCGGTTGGACTTGACGATATTCCCGCAGAGCTCTTAGGAGCAGCCCCAACAACATCGAGCGAGCTACTGCACCCACTTATTAAGAGATCTTCGGAAACATAGAGCTTTCCTGAAGAGTTTATGTAAAAAAGGAATGATTGTCAAGCTCCCAAAGAAAGGAGATCTCACACAGTGCAAAAACTGGAGAGGAATATGCGTTCTGCCTGCAGTAGCCAAGATAATAGCAAGGATAGTATTGGACCGAATTAAAGACCACCTCGAAGACACACTCGACGCCGAACAAGCAGGTTTCCGCACTGGATCTTGCTGTGTGGATCACATCAACACCTTGCGGATCATCATCGAACAGTGCTTTGAATATCGATCACCACTTCACCTGCTGTTCATCGATTTTGAAAAGGCGTTCGACAGTGTCAATAGAGAATTTATTTGGCTTGCTTTGCGCAGGAGGGGCATCCCAGATAAATTGATTGCTATTATCAAGGCTACATATGATGGAGACAAGTGACACGTTTTGCACAAAGGTAGGCTGTTAGAGGAGTTTGAAATCCAAAGTGGAGTTAGGCAAGGCTGTATACTGTCACCAATACTGTTCCTGTTGGTGATAAGTGACGTACTGCACGCAGGTTTGTCCAATGGAAATGGAGGAATTCAGTGGACTCTGCAATCTCACCTCAAACATCTGGACTACGCGGACGACGTATGCTTACTCTCTCATAGGATCATGGATCTCCATCAAATGACAACAAGAGTGGAGAGAGAAGCAGAAATCGTAGGGCTTAAGATCAACTCGGCAAAAACTAAAAGGATCAGCCTTGGAACTTCCTCATCAATCCAAATAAATATTTCTGGACAACGGGTGGCGGAACTGAACTGGACGTAAACAGCCGAATCAGAAAAGCAAAGGCTGCGTTCGGAATGCTGTCCAAAATATGGAGAAACAACTCTTTTAGCTTAAAGACCAAGCATTTCATTTCATTTCATTTATTTATTGTATAATTATACTCTGTAAGATACAATATCTTATAAACTAGAGCAAATTTCAGTAACTTAATACTATTTTTACAAAAAAAAAGTGCTTTGTATTTAAAATGTGGAAATATGTATGCATTAAACAAATTAACAAACAATATGTATGTATGAAATATCAAGAAAAGAGAAAAAAAAAATAAAATTTATGAAAATTCAAAATTAACTGAAAATTTAGTTTAAAAATTCATCATCATCACAATCACCATCAACATCATCATCAATGACATCATAAAATAATTACAAGGAGCTAGGAGAAGAATTCTCTTAGCATTCTTGCAAACAAGGTCGGGCTGCTTATAATTCTAACAGAGCGAGGGAGGGAGTTCCATAAACGAATAGAATGCACATAAAACTGCCGCTGCAGATACCAAGAATCTGCAGCGTACTGGAATAAGGTCGCAAGATCTTTCAGAAGGCGTAAAATTAATTTTATTATATAAATATTCAGGCTGATGAGATTGTAATATATTGTGAAGCATGGTTAAAGTTCGTAATTTAAATAGATTATCGAATGAAATGCCATAGATAGACTTGGAAAAACTTGATATGTGGTCAAATCTTCTAAGACCATAAACATAGCGCGTAACACTGTTGAATGCAACGTTAAGTTTTCGTTTGTGCTCAAAGTCACAATTACTAAACACCTCACAACAGAAAAGCATAAGGGGCACTATCAATGTTTTGACCAATATCAACCGGGTTTTCAAGGGCGTTATATGATGAGACGCCCAAAGCAATCGAAGACCTCCATATACCTTACCTAATGTCAAATTAATATGGGTGTTCCAACTTAGTGTTTTATTAAATGTTAGACCAAGATTTTTTGCAGAATCCACGAACTCGATAGCATAGTTATTCAAATATATTTCAGGGAAATATGATGTGTCAGATATAGTTCTAGAGATGACAAGGCATTTAGTTTTTTTCGGATTTAAACAGAGATCGTTCTTGCGGGACCATATAACAATATTATTCAAGTCCTCATTGACTTCATGCACACCATTTTCGAGCATACCTAGATGAAAACTATTATATAATTGAACGTCATCTGCGTACATGTGCACAGAAGAATTCAGCGGGCTTGACGGAAGATCATTAATATACATCGAGAACAACAAAGGGCCTAAAATAGAGCCCTGAGGGACACCTCTCTGCAAAGGGAGAAAATTTGACATGATATTGTTAGCAAAAACTGCCTGAGTTCTACCGGTTAAGTAAGAAAGAATAAGCTTGACTGATGGAAACGAAAAATGGAATTGAGTTTTAAGTTTTTCACAGAGTATAAAACGGTTAACGGTATCAAATTCCTTTGAAAAGTCAAGAAGCGTTAATATAGTCACTTTATCTTTATCCAAATTATTTCTTATATTTTCAACCACGTCAATTAAGGCTGTAGTACAGCTATGCTTAGGTCGGAAGCCTGATTGATTGATACAAATCAAGCTATTGTTTGTAAGAAAAGTTCTAATTTGGTGATTTATAAGTTTTTCCAAAACTTTCGAAAGAAAAGGCAATATGGCTATGGGTCGATAGTCATCACCATTGCGATTTTTTTCTTTCCAAGCTGAAGGGAAAGAACTAGTCATTAAAATATTATTAAAGATGTAAGTTATGTGTTTGACTACATACGGGAGAATGGCTTTCAGAAAACCCGGATGGATTCCATCAGTTCCAATAGAGTTAGACTTAATAGCTAAAATGCTTTCCAAGACATCATACTCATTAACAGGTGAGAAGCAAAACCCAGTGAAAGAAGAATTGTCATTTAGCGTTTCAGTCAAATCACAGCTACGGGTTTCAAAACCTGAAGAGTTTAAGGCAACAAAGTTATTATTAAGCTCGTTACAATCAATAGAAATAGCCTTGTAGCTAATTTGCTTACCTACTCCTATTTCTTTCAAATTCTTCCAAAGTTTTTCTTTGGCTAAAGATGGATCAAATTTAGGAGCATAAAACTGTTGCTTGGCTTCACGGATAAGAGATATTACTCTATTTCTTAAAATTTTGTATTCAATATGCAATGCTTCAAGCCTAAAATTTTTCCATCGTTTATATGCTAAATTACGTTCTCTTTTTGACTCTTAATAAAGTTGCTAAACCAGGGCTGTTCTTTTTTACTAGAATGCTTTGTTACAATTGGAACATGTAGGTTAAAAAGATAATTGATACTGTTTTGAAGAAATAACACCTGCTCATCAACAGTAGGCAAGCAATATAAATGGTACCACTCAATACGGTTCAAATCAGTTTCTAACTGCCACATGTTGACATTTTTTAAGTCTCTATAGCAGTAAATAGAAGAAGAGACCAAAGGTGAACATTCGAATGTGAGGTAAATTAAATCATGTTTAGAGAAACAGGATGCAGAGAGTTGGTCGTAAAGAAGAACCTTATCACTATGACTTACAAAAAACATATCAAGTAAAGTACTACTATGCCTTGTGAAATGGGTAGGAGTAGCTGTATTCACAGGAAATAAATTAAGTGAACCCATACTATCAACAAGTTCTGAACTCCTTAACACATCATGGTTGAAATCCCCCACAACAATTATATAAGGTGACACAAAGGTTAGTTCGTCTAATATTGAGAATAATGGTGTTAATTCAATATTCCGATTTGGGCGATATACCGATCCTAATAATACTTTATTGTTATTACACTTAATCTCGATGAATAAATATTCTACTTCGCTACCTGGTGAATCTTGCGAATTATTTTGCAGTTTAAGTCTTTGCGAGTAAATATTGCAACACCCCCACCTCTACGACCACTTCTATCACAGCGAAACACATTAAAACCATTCATGCTACAAGAAATATCATGAGAGAACCAAGTTTCACAAACACATACAATATCAATATTCGAATGTTCAAACAAATAACGAAATTCATCTATCTTAGGAATTAAACTTTGGGCATTTATATGGCAGACCTTCAGACCAGCATACCGCTCACCTAAAATTCGTATCATCGACCGCGTAGAGCCATGTTCATCCTCGTACAGGGAATCCCAGTTACGATAATCAAAGTTAGAATTAGCCATTACAATAAACAAAAAAGTGATTAGGACAAAAAATAGTCCAATGCAAACAAAAATTAAGAAGCTGCGAGACCAAGTTAAAAAGATTTTTAAGGAATACAGAGACCATGATTAAAGACCAAGCTACGACTGTTCCGCTCCAATGTTGAACCCGTTCTGCTTTACGGTTGCAGCACTTGAAAAGTCACTGACACTGTCACTAGAAAGCTGCAAACCTTCGTTAACAGATGTCTACGAAACATCTTGAGGATTTTCTGGCCCAACCGTATCTCCACTGCCGAACTTCATGCGAGAACGGGTCAGGAGCCCATAGACTCCATTATACGAAGAAGAAAGTGGCAGTGGATTGGCCATACGCTTCGAAAAGGCGATCGGTGCATTGCATCTCAAGCAATGCAGTGGAACCCGCTCAAACAGGAGGGAAGACAAGTGGGCCGGCCTAGAAGTACATGGCGAAGAACGGTCGAACAGGAATCGGCACGACTGGGGAAAAGTTGGAGAGAGCTGAAATATATTTCAAGAAATCGTACACGATGGCGCGAAGGTGTAGTGGAGGCCCTATGTCCCTTAAAGGAAACATCACGGACGTAATAGGTCCGAGGACCTAAGTAAGTAAGTAAGTAACTCGCAATATATTACTGTTTTAGTAGCGTTAAATGTCAAAAATAAAGGTTTTTCGCATATGCGTTATATCTTTTAAATGCTAATTTTTTCCGAAAAATTAGATATACAAAATTTAATTATTAATAGATTTATTATTCACAAAAGTGTTGTTATTTATTTATCGTATTTAACCAACAATATACTATAAGTAATATTTGCTAATCAGCTCCAGTATCGGAACCTGATGACTCATCATATTCTACGTCTTCACTAACCCAATCAGAATCTTCCTCCGAATCGATTTCTTCACCTTTGACTGATTTTTTTTATAAATATACTGGGTGTCCAGTAAATAATGGATAACCTTGCAACCGCTTATAGCTGGCATTACGACCTTTCAGACAAAAAAATATTTTCCTTGTGGTTTTTATGTTATGAATTAAAAAAAAAGTACGACATGCCTCAAATACTTGAACATTACCACCACGGTTGAATGATTATTATTGTTTTTTTTATTTTTAAAATATTTTTGAATAATTGTACTAATAGATGTTATACCAAATTTAACACTTTCTGTTGCAGTTTTCTTATAACTTTTTTTTTAATTTATTTTTTTTTAAAAACAATCAAGTTTTTTTTATTTTCACAAAAGTTTGATTTTTGTATACAAAAATAAATTAAAAAATATATTATAAAAATAAAAAAAACAATAATAATCATTCAACACTGGTGGTAATTTTCAAGTATTTGAGGCATGTCGTACTTTGTTTTTTAATCATAACCTTAAAACTACAATGAAAATATTATTTTTATATTTTTTTTCTGAAAGGTCTTAAGGCCAGCTATAACCGGTTGCAAGGTTATGCATTATTTACTGGACACCCTGTATATGAAAAAAATAAATAAGGTATTTGTATGTTATATGCAAAAACCATTTGAACAGATATTTTCCTTCACATATTACCCATCCGAAATCTTCTGGATTCAAGGACGTCGGAATTTTCTTATGTGCATTTCTCCAAATGGAAGAAATGTACATCGTTCTCAATAGATGCTGGTTCAATTTGGTCTGGCAAGGAGGTAAGGATGACGCATCAAAATTATGCAATTTATTTTTTTGAAACGGTTCATCCAAATTTTTAACTTTGTATGTTTTTAAAAATAATTTAAATCGTGATTTGTTTACAGAATCGGGAGATTTAAAACTATATAAACTAAAAAAAAATGTGTCAAGTACGGGAAACACATTAACCTTATTGCAATTTTCGTATCCTATATCATCAAATGCTTTCTGATAGTCTTCATTGTTTCGTAATATTTGCAGAGGACGCTGATTTCCTTTGCGAAACAATGTTGCTGGAATCGCATCCTGTAAACGCATGGAATCCTGCTAAGGACTTACAAACTAAACTACCAAGCTCTTTATACAGTGCTGACACGTTAGTGACTCGCTGTTTATTTCACACTCCCGTTTGTATCCAAATGGTGTTACCATTTTTAACATAATTCATGTTACATAACATTATAATTAAATTTTCGGTGTCAGAGCATTTTATCATAATATTTGCTTTGTATTCAATACAGCACGCGTGATATACAATTTTTGTATCCGCTTCTTCGTGAGCATCAAGTGAATACTTATCGTTGATGGAACAAAAAACGTGGTCACCTCGAACCTCATACTGATAAAATTTATCAAAGTTTAATACCACTTTTTTCATTTATAAAAGTGGTTGAATTTCCTGCTGTTGCCAGTTTAAAATCAAAAAATTAACTAGAGCTTTTTTGAAATAACTATTTCTCAATTCCTTTACAAAATCAGCTGGTCTTGTTTGCTCTGGTTCAGAGATCACATACATATTATAATCAGAGGAACTGCCTCGATGAGATCTTTCATAGTCTTTTATAGAAGGTGACCAATACCTATCAAAAATTAAGTGCATTTCTTTAGCTTTGTTGTTATCAACCATTTGAAGGATTTTTTTTTGAAATACTTCCGAAAGATTTTGGCAAATCTTCTCTTTAAGGAAGAATCCATCTATCAAGCAAACGTCTGTATTGGTGGGAGCTATGGTCATGTCTCGGATGTTTTGGAGCTAGTCTCGTCGCCGCTCGTCTCGATCGCCTCGGTTTACCGAAACGACTTGCGGTCTCAGCCCAACAACTCTCTTCTCTACAGATGTTGATCTCCAATGTTTACTAATATGCACAGTGTTACTAGACCGTGGCCATTAGTATTTTCATTGATTTTAGACCGAATTTCAACATTTCAAATCAACCAACAATGTTTTAAAATTGTACAAATTTTGTATTCATATGTCTTCGGAAATATGAACCGTTTAGGAGTTATATGTGAAAAAATAACTTTTTTCGACATTTTGGATTTTTTTAAATGTCAATATCTTCTTAACGGTAAGTCGTAGGAAAAAATGGTCATAACTTATTTTTTGGCGGACAACATGGTCTACAAGTTTAGCATGAAATGATTTTTGATAGCACTTACCGTTTCGGAGTTATAGGTGAAAAACAGATATATTTTTGACATTCAACCTTGAATTACTGTTGGCGGTTATGCGATTTTGCAATGAACTTTTGCGACTATATTGTTGTTGCTAAAATATAGATAATTGCATTTCAAAATATTCGTTTGGATTTTTTTGGGCAGAAATAATGCAATTTTTCAGGTTTAACAGTGCAGGTTTTTCATTTGGATTTTTTGGTGCAGAAATGAAACAATTTTCCTGGTTTAACAGTGCACTTTTCAAACACGTCTGCCGCGGTGTTAGCCTCTACCTTTTTGTCTGCCATTTTGGATTTTGCTCTCTATATACATAAGTATTAAAATAAAAAAATCGGTATCCACGTACCTTATAATTTTTTTTTTAACCAAAATTTGACAACTTTAACGACGTCTGCCGGCAACTTAGCCTGCCATTTTGTTTTACGTTAATTGACGATGGACACAACACATTTGCGTTATCAGAATCCATGTACCTTATAATTTTTTTTTTCACCAAAATTTGACAACTTTGACCCCCCGCCCACCCCCTTAAGCCTCTGAATCGCGCTGGCAGACGTGCATATTTGTGCTCAGCTACACTAAATCATGACTCACTTTTTTTGTAGCCAGCTCTCCGCCTATCAGCTACTCTGAAGCTACTCCAGTAAAAATCAATCGTGTACTGATGACTCACTTTTTTTTGTAGCCAGACTATTATTGATGAAAATGAAAAAATATGGGGTTAAAACAAATGAATTATTGTGGTTTGAATCTTATATCAAAAACAGAACTCAAAGTTAAAGTAAACAGTGATGTATCTGACGCCGTTGAAGTTGAGTGTTATAAAATACTGTAAACTGGCTTTGTTTGCGGAGGACGCAGTTGTTCACATATCCGACGATAATAAAATTTACAGCAAAAACATATTACAAGAAAATTTAGAGTCTATAAATCACTGGCTTATGCAGAATAAACTAAATTTGATCATTGAAAAAACAACACTTATGGAGCTGAACGAGAGAAGCGGTGAAAACAACGATATTAAGATTGACGGTGCTTCAATTGAAAAGATAAGTTTCAATTTATTTCAAAAAAATATACAGTTAACAATGATACATTAAGATTTAAATCTTTTAAAGTATCTAGAATAAAATTTACAAATTTTTCGATAATAAATTCAATTTAATATTAAATTTTACCTACATATTTTTTTCAAGCGAAAGAAGTATGTATGAATAATAATGTAATTTCGAAATATAGAAATTAAGCAGAAGTTGAAGAAGCTAACTTTAGTAAGTAAATATAAAAATATTATTAGAAAAAGTTATGAAGTAGAAAAGTGCAAATAAAGTTTCCTCCTAAAAGCGATAGGTGGGGCTATACTCTGCAGTTCGTTTGGAAGAGAATTCCACAAACGAACTACAGATACATGCATAGAAGGAGCGTTCTCCTATGATGTTTGAAAAACGCGGTACAATTAATTTCAATCCTCGTTGAGAATTGGCAAGTTGAAGCGATTCACTTTAATAAGCAGGACATCTATAGTGGATGACATTATGGAACATTAGAATACCTAAAATAATTCTCAAGACTCATACCAACCAGTGAGTGCTGTAAGTGTGAGACACTGGTATGTCTCTGTATGCCGTATATAAAACGAATACAGTCATTAAAAGCAACATAAAGGTTACGCTTTCATTGACAATCAAGGATGGGATAGACTGAACAATTTAAAATAAAATATGGCGAAATCAACATTTTATCAGGTATTTCTTCATATCAGAAGACAATAACTCAGAGGAAGGTCTCAAAGATCGCAAACCAAAGTTAATTTTCGTAATAGTATTTGAGATTGCTCCATAGCAGCTTAAATTACTGTTTATTTTATATCCAAGATATTTTACACCATTTACATACACAATTCTTTCGTTTTCAAGAATTACCGGAGGAAATTATTCAAGACTTAACAGATTCCCATAACAAAGGATGGCGACAGACTTAGCTGGGTTTAGTTTCATAGCAAGTGAGAACATAACTTAGATCTTCATTTAACCTTACTGTACAGTCCTCCATCAAACCAATTGAACGAAAGATGTATAGTACAACATCATCAGCATACAAAGGAATTCGGCAGCTTCGTATTACAGTGGGTAGGTCATTAATGAATAAAGAAAATAAAAGCGGACCCAACACTGAGCCCTGTGGTATACCCGTGTTAATTACAATAGGATTACATGTATCAACATCCGTTTTTATGCATTGAACTCGATTTAATAATTAGTTGTATATAAGCCTTAGCGAAGTGCTATCAAAATTAAATCTATCCTTAAGCTTAGATACAACGATCGAATGATCAATACAGTCGAATGCCTTGGAAAAATCTAGTAACACCATGTAACCAATTTTATCAGAGTCGAGTGCAAATCTAAGATCCGAAGTTACTTTAACTACCGCAGATTCACAGCTGTGTTTGCTGCGAAATCACTGCGAAAGTAGAATATTATCTATTATATAGGTTTGGATTTGGTCGTGAATAATTTTTTTAAACACTTTACACACGAAAGACAAAATACTGATAGGCCTGAAGTCAAAAGGATTAGATTTTTTAGAAACTGGTATTATATAAGCGTTTTTCCACGCATCAGGAAATTGAACATTATAAATACAGAAATTAACTACATGAAGAAGATGGTTGATAATGATTGGGAATATAAGCTTTAAGAACTTTGGTGAAATATCGTCAGGACCAATAGAATTTGATTTAACTGACTTGATAGAACAAAGTAACTCGTAAGGACTAATGAAGTTAAATGAGAAGGTTTTTCCATCATCAGAAACATTAAACAAATTATGAGGGATACATGATCCAGAAAATGGTGGGACCAAGACATAACACATGGATTGAGCACTAAAAGGGCATTTGTTTACATTTTTGTCTTCTTTAACCGCAATTTTTTTCAAATTATTCCCAAGGTCTTTCGAGCTGAGAGACGGATCAAGCTTCGTTGATATATATTCACGCTTGTAGTAACAAATGAGAGAAATAACTTTATTACGAGCTACAATACGTTGTCTTCTATTATATTCCATTCTATTACTTTTATACCTCCGGAAGAAACGTTCCTTTCCCAAATCAAAGCCTTTATATTTTCATTAAACCAAGGACATTTTAAGTCTTAAATTCCTTAGTTACAATTGCAACATATTCATCAATCATCATACAGCCTGGTACTAATATTATTAAAAATTGAAACTTTAGAATTAACATCAGATGAAAAATAAATTTGATTTAATTCTGAATTCATAAAACTCACTTGTATTAGGACGGGAGGCAACCGTAGGTTTACCTGCATATGTCATCGCGGCTTCAGAAAAGAATGATGCCAATTCATAGCTTTAGTCTTAACATTATCAAAACCGCTGCTCGGACAAGGTTTCTTAGGTGACGATGGGTAGAAAACGCACTTTTTCGGTTGCATTTTTGGCTTAGGATACCTAAACCATGATGGTATTTTATAAATGAGGTATCAAATGAAAGCTTAGACTAACCTCTTTATAAAACCAGTAGTCGGACGGACTTTTGTTGGTTGTTGTGGCGATTCCTAACACTTTTGTAAAAACAGCAATTTTTGTATCCATTGCGTTTAACACGTGAACAAATATGCAAAACTATTTCATATAGCCTAGAAAAAAGCTTTTACCACTTAAATGCATTTTAAATGCAAAGGTTAAAAAAATAGCTCTTTTTTCAAAAGGGGTTGGACTCGCCGCAACAACCAACAAAAGTTGTTCCGACCACTGGTTTTGTAAAGAGGCCAGTCTAAGCTTTCATTTGATACCCCATTTATAAAAATCCATCATGGTAAAGGTATCCTAAACCAAAAATGCAATCGAAAAAGTGCGTTTTCTACCCATTGCCACCTGAAAAAGCTTGTCCGACCAGCGGTTTTGTTAATGTTAAGACTAAATCTATGAATTCGCATCATTCTTTTCTGAAGCCGCGATGAGATAGGTAAACCTACGGTCGCCTCCCGTACTATATGCTTGTAAGTGGAATAAAGTATTTAGGAATAGTTTTAGATCAAAAATTATCATTTTTAAATCATATTGAGTACATTTGAAAAAAAAAATAGGATTTTTGAAAAGAATAAGAAATCAGATTTCGACTATCAGTTCAATAAATATATATAATGTCATTGTAAACCCCATTTTGAGTATTTTTTAACTATTCTGTATTTATGTAATAAGACTAAGATTATAAGACTTTCAAAAGTATAATGTCGAATTCCTTACAGCCATTTGAAGTTGATTTCATTAAAAAATTTTTCTTGGTAGAAGGAATTCAAAAAAAATTCGACTTTTTTTTGTGAGTGTGTGAGTGCAATTTGACAGGAATTTTGTTGTCGCACAAAAAAAAAAGAAGTGGTGCGCGCTAAACAAATATTAAAGTGTATTTTATTTTTCGCGTTGTTTTGATAATTTAAAAACAAATATATTTCGTCTGATAATTGAAAAACATCAAAAACAATTGTGCGCGTAATCAAGTAAAAAAAATACAATCTAAAATTAATCCACACACAGCAGCGAGGATCTATTCTGGATATTTCACTAGGGGACGAAGAAAAATAATTTTGCAACGTGTTTTCCTCGCGAATTGTATGTTATTTTAATGAGATTTTTTGTTTCTTGAAGATACGCACAATTATCTTTACTTTTTTTTGATCATTCACTTAAATATTAAATAATTTGAAACACTTTAACATTTGTTTTCGTTTTTAACATCGTCACAAAATTGTAATGAGAACATTTAATTTCATCCTGATGCATGAGAAATGTCAAATCTTGATAGTGTGTGTGCGATTTGATGTGAAATCTAGCTAAAAACGCAAGATTTGTTTGACAGCATTAAAATCGATTTTGTTTAGAAAAAATTCGATTTGTTCAGAAAAATTCGAATTTTTTTGGTTGTAAGGAATTCAACATAAAATAAAGCAATGAGATGTATTTTAAAGTGCAAAGATATTATGTCAATTAATTTTATGTGGTTATCAGTAAAGCAAAGATCATTATATTAATACGCAAAGGTGATTTCTACCCGCACCTTTTTGAATGTCTTAATGGCAACATATTATATTTTTCTTTGCTTGAAAGATATGGACAATCGCTCTACGTTAAATTAATTATTTTGTTCATATTTTGCCGTTAAGGCAGTTAAATTATAGTTTATATAGTTTTACGCACATACAACCCCTGACCCCACTTGTAAACTCACCCTGCCAATAGAAGTCAGTGCAATGGTAAGCAAGCACAAAGGAAAATACGAAAAAAAACAACAACAAAATGTATGTGATGTGATTAATTATCCAGATTTATATTTTTCGGAAATATATCACTTGGAAATTACCAGTTTTGTTCACGTTTAAAATATTTGTTGACATCGAATTAATAATAAATAAATAGAATTATTAGGATTGTTCAGTGAGGTTTTTTCAGATTAGAACAAAACAGAGTAGAACAGAAATGTCAGACAGGATAGAACAGGCATCTGTCTGACATATGTAATTGTCAAAAAAAAAAAAAAAATCGAGTTTGGTGGATAAGCAAGAAATACTTTTTATTAAAAACAGTTAGAAAAAGTATTTATTTAACTACACAATTTAATGTAATTTAATTTATGTTGTTTTTTAAATATTTATTTGTTTGTTTCCAAAGTAAAAGCACAGATCCACGAAATTTGTTAAAAAATATCAACTTGCAAGTGACAGCAGCTGATTTTGACAGTTGTCAAGTGTGTTCTATTCTGTTCCAAACTGTTCGGAACAGCCTCACTGAACAGCAAATCAGAACAGTTTAGAACAGAAAATTCTCATTGAACAGCAAAAACTTGTACTTTTCTGTTCTAAACTGTTCCAAACTGTTCGGAACAACGTCACTGAACAAAGCTATTGTGTTTGTTTTTCTTTCGCGATTATTTGGTTTGTATAGATACTTCTTTGTTTCTCTTCTAATAACTGACAGCAAACTGACAGCCAAAGATAATTTCTGGAAAAGATCCTTTGCAATATCGGCATGACTCTTTCTCTTTTTGATTCTTTAATTTGGTTTGTTTAAGGGGCCCTACACACGCATGTAACATTGTCAATAAGACTTACCAACATTCGTCTTCTTTTCCAAAACTGAGAAATAAACAATAAAAAAAAAAACTAAATTGTCCACAGATAATTTGCATTAGTTGCATTTTTTAAGTCACTAGAACACTTAGTTTAGTCGAACATCGCATTCAAAGGGCCGCAAAAAGCGTTTAAAGATAAAAGTTGGAATTTCATACCATGCGGTACATCGATTGAAAGGTGGCACTTCCTTGATTACGAATATGCATTTTTTAAGTCGCTAGAACACTTAGTTTAGTCCAAAATCGCATTTAAAGCAAGAAATATGTCGATTTTGAGAAATTGTTTTTTCATATAGTGCGATACATCTATTGAAATGTGACACTCCCAAGATTAGGAATTGATGTATTTTTGAAGCCACTAAGTCGCTTAGTTTAGCCGTAAATCATTATATTAATCCGCAAAGTTGATCTCTACCCGCACCTTTTTGAATGTCTTAATGGCAACATTATATTTTTGTTTGCTTTTTTTTCAAAGATATGGGCGTTCTATGCCAAACTAATTATTTTGTTTATATTTTGCCGTTAAAGGTAAGTATAGAGTTCCTCAACAAAAACAAAATACATGCATTTCTTATGGGAAAGATTTTTGCGGAAAAAAAAGTTTGAATCGAGAGCTCGAGTTGGATTATACTACGTTTTCATTGGAGTCGAAATGAGGTTATTTGGAAATTAGCTCATTTGGAACGTTAAATTTGTATAGGAAATGACGTTCCAAATGAGCTAATTTCCAAATTACCTCATTTCGGCTCCAATGAAAACGTAGTATTAGGGTCGGATTTTCAACCCAGGTGTTTCGTCGCGTGAGTTGAGAGACCCATTTGAAGTTGAGTTGTTATGGTGTTGAGATTACATTTAATGGAATGGCAACAATATATTTATTTTACACAAAAACAGTTAAAACTTAATGAATTTTGGTACATACTTTACATAGCTATCAAAACAAATAAATAATTTTAATCGCACATGTGCAAAAATACTGCGGTCGACACATCCTCAAGACCGACTCTTCGTCACAGGTTTTTTATCAAGAATTTCGACTCGACTCCGCTCCTGAAGTGGAATCGAGTCGGTTGAAGCTCATTTCAAGTCAACTCAGCTATACAAGGGGCCAACAACTATCGACCTATATAGTTATAGGTATAATATCGTCAATTTATAAGGTCTTTGCGTAATGTGTATTTGAGAGAATGAAAACCACTCTTGATTTTAATCAAACTTTCGAACAAGATGGTTTTAGGTCAGGTTTCTCGACAATTGATAATTTCCAAACTATAAGCCAAACAATAGAAAAATGCAAGGAACATAATATAACTATTTACCTAGCATTCATCGATTTTGCAAAAGCTTTCGATACAGTCAATCAGAACTTTATTTGTAAGGCCCGTCTTAACTAAGGCGTTGATGAAAAAATATTTCGAATTCTAAAGAAAATGTATGAATGGATCAACAGAATGTTAAGGACCACAGTTTAAAATATCACGAGGTGTACGATAAGGAGTTCCTATATCACCACCACTTTTTGCGGCAGCTATCGAAGAAGTCTTTAGAAAGCTAAACTGGGAGAGTAAATGCTTAAAAGTAAACGGCAGATATCTTTCAAATCTTCGTTTCGGACTATACATATCTGCGCCTAATTGTTTCCTTCATAAATAAAGAAATCAAGGTTGTAGAACATCGAATCAAATAACAAACGCTTGGAAAAATTTTTGGAATGTGAAGCATCTACTCGACCTAAATATTTCAAATAAAACCAGAAAGTTTGTGTTCGACGCAACAGTACTTCCAGTTTTGACTTATGGTCGCCAAACCTGGCAAGTTACAAAAAATATTGAAACAAAACTTCGATCGTGCCAAAGAGCAATGGAAAGAGCTATCTTAAACGTTCGTATTGTTTAAAGAAAGAACCACAGAATCCTAAGAAACAAAACTAATTTTAAAGATGTAAGACATAGGCTAAGGCCACTTAAATGAGACTGGGCTAGACATATTATGCGAACAAATGATGACCGCTGGACAAAACTCATAACAGATTGGGCGGACAATTCAAACGCTGGAAAGATGACATCCAAGCATTGTGCCCATTTTACTGGCGAGAGGCGTTTGACAGAAGGGGGAAGCTTATGGTCAAATAACATAAATATTTTTGTCAAAAAGATTTGAAAAAAAATATACTTTATCAAAACTTGTGTCTATAAACACAATACTGAATAAATAAAATTAAACTTAAACATGATTTAATAAGCTAAAAATTAAGAAAACAAATGTTGTTTATATCAAAAGAGATTCCGAGAACAATCATCCGTTTTTTGGCTTCATTGGCTCACACAATTTTTACAAGTTATCCGACGTAAGCAATTTCAAAGTATATTTTTACAATATAAGAGTATTATTGTTTTCTACTTATTGAACTCATTTGCACAATTTTAATCAATCTGTAATGGAATTCGATAATTTCATTCAAGATCCTCAACGATTCAAATCAAAGCAGCATCTATAGATACAGCGATGGTATTTGTTCGGCCATTGGCAATTCAATATACCAATTAATACGATTTCTAAAGCGTTGATAAATTAATGTTAAGACAAATACACTTAGGTAATACTTTTAAATTGCAACTAAATAAGTACTTGTAACAGTCTAGAAAAATAGTACGAGAAAATTTAAAAAAGCTTCATAGTGTACTTAAACTAAGCAAATAATATTATTCTACATTATTATCACTGATTAGTCATAACTGACACGACCATTGGGAAAGGCAAACCAAGAAGAAAATTCATTCAAAAGTAATTTTTCGAAGAGACCATAGGGAGCAAAAGTAAAATGATTAAATTATCCTACGTGACGTCCGACTATTTTATTTTTTTTTACTGCTCCAATCGAGCAACGATAATACATACAACGCTCACAAATAATAAACTAAGCAGACCTCCATAGTCAACTCGGAGGAAAATTGAGCAAACATTGGGGCTAATAATTTGTTAGGGGCTCTGGTTTTATATATGCTCGGGAGATAACGGGTAATGAAATGGGTAATGGCCCTACCCCAGTGACGGTGACAATAGCGATTTGAAAAAAAGTTTTCCCTATTTGGAAAATGTTTGTATCTATCCCAAAGTTGCACGATTTTTTGTTCACTTCGGATATTTGTTTTTTTTTTTTTTTTTTTTGTGAAACTGCATCGATTTTGTCATCAGCTGATTACACACTGCGAGACGATAACGAGAACGGCTACATAGAAGAGAGACTAGGGACGTGTTTCGACCGAGTGGGGCAATGGATGCAGTTTTTAGTGATTTCAATAATTGAAATTTCAATTCACCACTGCAGCAAACAGAATAGTCTTCCCGTTGCAGCCCACTGTGCTCTTCTCAACCACCACAACCTACAATTTATTTTCCTTTAGCAATTTTATCTTAAATGCGAATTACTAAGGAGCGGTACTTAATAAATAATGATAAGTTAAATTATTCCGTTTATATATATTACCTTATTGCTTGCTATGATATTTAAATGCAGATTGAATGGAGAAAAAAAATTGTTTTCTTTATCTCACTTGTGCATTTTTGTTGATTTAAGTTTGTGATTGTTCTTTTTAGTTTGGGGTTTCTCATTTCCGAAAAAAAACAAAACAATTAATAATTTTAATAAAAAGAACAAAAACGGTAAAAGAAACCACCACACCAATCACAGTACAAAGAAAATTAAAATTTTCAGCAAGAAGTGCAAATGCAAATGTTTTTTCTTTTTTTGTTGAAAGAGTCGCCAATCCGAACGGCTGTTTTTGATCTTCTGTCGATGAAGCTGCGCTGATGGGCATTGCGGTGACAAATGAAAACAATTGAAACAATTCAAAGCTATAAATTAATTGAAAATATAATAGGGGGGTTCAGATGGAACAACATGTTGTACAAAATGATGTTGTACAACTTGATGAGAAACATAACTGTTAACACAACTTTGCGTTTACATTGTAAAATGATGTTGTACAACATCAGTTTGGTTGGAATCTTTGAAGTAGAACGTAGGGCGCGGAAAATGTAAAAATTAATATAAGCCTTAAGGCTCTCCCAAACCAATGCGAAACATTCGTTGCGGCGAAGAAACATTCGTCAGTCAAAATTATTTCATATGTTTCTCCGCCGCGTTGGTGTGGGCACTCTCATATATCACCATGTAAATAAATTTTGACATGCGAATGTTTTTTCGCCGCAACGAATGTTCCGCATTGGTTTGGGAGAGCCTTAAGGCTCTTTCCGCCGCGTTGGTGTGGGCACTCTCATATATCACCATGTAAATAAATTTTGACATGCGAATGTTTTTTCGCCGCAACGAATGTTCCGAAGAAGAAGCATTCGCATGTCACCAACACCAACGCGGCGGAGAAACATGAATTCATTTTGAATGACGAATGTATCTTCGCCGCAACGAATGTTTTGCATTGGTGCATGGTGGTCTAATTTACATGTCAGAATAATTTTCGTATGTTTCTGTGCAAGCACGTTTCTTTAGCGAGCATTTCAATTTCTAACTTTTGCACTTTTGTACAAAAGTATTTTTTTTTTAAACTCTCTTTATGTTCCCTTCAACCTCTTCATATTTATCTTATAACACTTCGTATGCTTTACCTTTTATAACTACTCTATTTTTATAAATCTCTAATTTTATCTTCCAAGTATCTGTTAGAGATCTATATACAGAAAAAAAAGTCCCTCCAGAACGGAGTATTTGCTATGGTTGCCATTTTTTCGCTTTAATTGGTTAACTGCCTTCGCGTGTTCACAAGACGAGAATTTTCCAGAAATGAAAAATTAAACCAAGTTGTACCAACATCTGTTTGCATAGGTTGTATGGTGTGTCAAGCCAGCAAGTTTTCAAAATCATGGACCTAGTAGACATGGACCGCTAGCCGGTCGGCATTCCCATACAAAAGTTGCATTAAATATCGTTCCGCCGATTTAAAGCGACAGCAGCGCCTATTGGCGCAGAATGGCAAACAAAAGAATTATTCCTTAGGCCATCTGTTGCCAATTAGTGAAAATTGTACTCCAACTTGTAGATGAGTTGCAGTTAATTGTGGTACCGTGGAGGGCAGCTTAATCAACACCAAAGACCAATTATGAGCGAATTTGTTGTGTATCAATGTTTTAAACTCTTGCATAATTTAAACAAATTTGATTATTGGTAGGGCCCATTGTTTATTAAGCGATTAGTTTAAAAATTACTTCTTCATTTTGTTTTCATTTAATCAGTTAAGATGTATCATTCACAGGTAAAGTTTCAAAATAGGAGAGCTAAGTGGCGGAAGCAAGCCCGTCTTCAATTGTTGCAGGGTAAAAATGAACACAATAATATAAAAGCTTTTACCCCTTAGGTGGACGTGGTGCCAATAACAATTCTAATGAATCAACAAGTGCCAGCCAACAACCAATACCAGGAAACCTACACTGCCGGTCATAAGGTTAGAAGCAGTAATTTTTGAGAATTGAATTTGGAATATCTCGTGTTATACGCCAAAGAGATCGAAATTTTGTATGACACAAGAGAGACTGTTTAATGTGCCATAGCAAAACTTATGCTTGCACTTCAAGAACAAAAACTAACGGCAGCCAAGAGAATAAATGCTAGCTGAGTGACTTTTTTTAAGTTATTTTATTGGGTCATAATGTTAGAAGCACATACAAAATTGAATTAAAACGATGGTTTAAATTTAAAAAAAAAAAATTTTTCGACAAATTTATTTACTTAGTAGTGTGAGCTGCCACCAGCTTAATTTTCAAGTGAAATTTTACTCAAGGTCAAATTAACGGTGTGAAGCAGTCATCGCATAGCCTCGATTTTGTGTATACTTTTCATGTGAGCCATCCGAATAAATTTTCTTTTATTCTGAAGTCCCGTGAATAGGAAACCAAGGCAACAATGGAAAATTTTTCCTCAAAATAATGATTTCAACACTCGAGCTGCTTGAAAAGGAGCATTATTTTGTTCAAAACCAATACGGTTTGTCCGAAAAGATCATTGGTTCGCGGAACAAATGCTTCTGGCAATGTTTTGTAGTACCAAGATGACTGGAAATCAGGCATCTTAGTACTTTCAACTGCCAACTTAATTGTTCCCTAATAGGATATTACGGTCCAGATCATTACGCCTCCTTCCCTGTTGTGATGAAGGTTACCTATTTACGGGACTTCAAAATAAAAGAAAATTTATTGGCATGGCTCACATGAAAAGTATACAAAAAATCGAGGCTATGCGATGACTGCTTCACACCGTCAATTTGACCTTGAGTAAAATTTCACTTGACTATCTGAAATCACTGTATAACTCACTTTAACATCGAAATTTTTGGTTTAAGCTGGTGGCAGCTCACACTATTAAATAAATAAATTTGTCGAAAAAAAATTTTTTTTAAATTTAAACCATCGTTTTTCTTTGATTTTGTATGTTCTTCTAACCTTATGACCCAATAAAATTACTTAAAAAAAGTGACTCAGCTAACATTTATTCTCTTGGCTGCCGTTAATTTTTGTTCTTGAAGTGCAAGCATAAGTTATGCTATGGCACATTAAACAGTCTCTCTTGTGTCATACAAAATTTCGATCTCTTTGGCGTATAACACGAGATATTGCAAATTCAATTCCCAAAAATTACTGCTTCTAACATTATGACCGACAGTGTATCTACATAGTTCAGAAAAATCAAATCTACACTCACAACCACAGCCAAATCTTTCCACAGGGCTAACATTATAAATTTTATTATTTAGCTGTATAGATTTATGAAAACAAAATATATTATTTTTTTTAAGTTTAAATAAAAACAAAATAAATATTAAAAGTAATAAATTAAAACGAAAGTTTATTTTCCAAACATACGCTTTTATTTTACTAATAAACATATTTCAGTTTGAAGAGCTAGCCCCTCCCCTTCTTTCCAGTTTTATTCATCTTTCTTACAATTGCAGTGTCAATTTTTGTCAAAAGTTTTCACTGCCAACAAAACTCAGTTCCAAATCATCATCATTATCATCACCATCATCATACATTATAATAAAAGGTTCGCCAACAAAATTCTTGTTCGTTATAGACTCATAAACTACTCGAAAGACTTCGCTGAAATTTTCACAGTTTGTTGTTACTAGCGGTTGGAAGGTTTGTAAACTGCAACTGAAAATTTTAGTAATCTTGCGTTTTGCTTCTAAAGTCGATGAATTTTTCTGAAATTTCTAAATCAAATCAACGATCATTGAAATTATAAAAATTTAAATACTAAATCAAAAGTTGTCAAATTCAAATGAAAATTTATTAGAACATATTATGAATGTTTTGTAATGCCAAGTTTGTGAGAACCTAAGAACATCGTTTGAATTATCATGTATGTATGTAGGAAAACAACATGCCATACGAATTTGGTGGTTGCAACGGAGCGAACAACTTTTGTAGATTATGTTTGTATATGAACATATTTATGTGTGTTACATACAAATTAAAACTTAGAGCAATCTCAATCATCCCAATGAAGCACGTAGTTTTGAAATGAGAGTGGTTTGTATGTAACACTTACAAGAATTTCGTATGATTTTCTCTCGAAATTCTTGTAAGTACATACATACAAACCATTGTCATTTCAAAACAACGTGCTTCATTGGGATGATTGAAACTGCTTTGAGTTCTAATTTATGTCTCCTAACTAGTTTCGGAACGGAAAGCATTTTTAATTGAAAAATTATCTCAAAAAATTTCCATATAAAAAACCGTTTCAACATTTTTTTTTGAAAATTAAAAATGTTGAAAATACTTTTACATGGGAATTATTTTTTGAAATTCGTTAAATTGAAAATGGTTGTAAGGAACACTTAGGTGACATAAATTAGAACTCAAAGCAGTTTCAATCATCCCATTGAAGCACGTAGTTTTGAAATGAGAGTGGTTTGTATGTAACACTTACAAGAATTTCGAGAGAAAATCATACGAAATTCTTGTAAGTGATACATACAAGCCATTGTCATTTCAGAACTACGTGCTTCATTGGGATGATTGAAACTGCTTTGAGTTCTAATTTATGTCTCCTAACTAGTTTCGGAACGGAAAGCATTTTAAATTCAAAAATTATCTCAAAAAATTTCCATATAAAAAACGTTTCAACATTTTTTTTTTGAAAATTAAAAATGTTGAAAATACTTTTACATGAGAACAATTTTTTAAAATTCTTTAAATTGAAAATGGTTGTTGGGAACACTTAGGTGACATAAATAAGAACTCAGAGCCATTTCAATAATCTAAATGAAGTAAGTAATTTTCGAATGACGGTGGTTTGCATATATCACTTACACGAATTTCGTATGAAAGTGTTTCACACAAACCACTGTTATTTCAAAACTACGTACTTCATTGGTATTGTTCGAACGGTTCTGAGTTTTGGGTTGTGTAATGATCCAGACCATGATTAACCAATATGGTTCTTGCCAATCAGACACCCAGCGAGTTTTTTAGAAAATTAATTGGCAGAAAATCAAACGAAATAAATAAATTATTCACTCAAGAAAAAGGCGAGATTCAATACAATTATGAGGAAGTTAAATTAAAACGCAAGTTTATCTTAAATGTGTATAATTTACGTAAATTAAGCACATTAGTGTCTATATGAGTGCTTCCTACATCTAGTATAATAATATTAATGTGCATAAAAACTATGTTCATGGTTTCTCATCATCGTTTCATTCCCATTTCTTACTGCTGGATAGATATTCCAATTGCTTCAAGACAATCAGAGGCACATGGTCTTCCAACAAACTTTTTCCTCAAAATAATGAATAGTAGTGCTGCACTCCAATTCGATTTCTTGTTTTGCACTAACAAAAATGTCATCATTAAAACAACGCTACAAACAAAATGTAAAAATCACCTTAAATTAGCTTCCACCAAATAAGACATTTCTGTAGCGCTTGCCATTCTTCTCACTCGGTGAAACATGTTAGTCAGGGACTTGATGCTGGGCAATATTATTTGGAGCTGTTGCTGCATTCGAATTTGCAATCAGGTATGTCTACAAGTTTCTCTTTAACTTCGTCCGACTTCATTTGGCATAGAAAAGCTTTTGGCTTATTTTCGCAATCATTTGTAACATGCTTTGCTTCAAAGTGCGCATTTCTGAATTTGTTTTTCCATTCCAATGCCAAAGCATCTGCAAATCTGTCAACTGTCAACGTCAAAAGTTACATCTGTTTTCCGCTTTGAACCAATCGGCGCTAGTGTACCGATTTGTTATTTTTTTTTTTATAAATGGAACCATCGTGAAGTTGGCTCCTTGTGGTCCATACCTACTAGGTCCATGTTCAAAATATTTTGAAAACCGTACAACATGGTGTATCAAGCGGTTGTGTTTGCGTTTATATTATACAACATCGATAAATTTACGCGATGTTGTACAACATGTTGTTCCATATAAACCCCCCTAATCAGTAATGAAAAGAAGAGTTCAGTCAGTTTATAAAGCCTGATCCACATCTGCGTCGTGTGCTGTGTTGTGGAATCGTGTGTCGCTATCGCTACAATGTATTTCATATGCGTAGAACCATATTTGTCTCGTGTGTTGTGTTGCAGTGTGGCACATAAAATAAATGGAATGACAGCAACACACGACTCCACATCACAACACACGATACAGATGTGGATCAGGCTTAAGGTTAGACCGAACTAGGCGGAACTGCACTGCAGCGGAACTGCGATTCAAAATAATTTGTATGAAGTTCAGTTGCCGCTTAGTGCGATATAGCTCATACAATTTCATACAAATAATGTTTTGCCGCGCCGTGAAGTGTAGTTCCGCTGTAGTTGTGTGCGGTCTAGCCTTTAAGTTGCATGTCTGGGTTTTACACGATAGAGATTTTTACTCCAGGATTTTCACTTTGTTTTATTTTGGTTGGAAAGCGAGTGACCCAAACGGCTTTAAGCCAACTGGCTACGGAAATTTTATACTGGATAAATGTCAAAAAGATTCGGCACCGATCCTTTTGGATTTTCAAGCAGTCGGAAAACCACGAACCAAATTGAATTGGTATCGAGATAATCGGCTCATTTGTATAGGGCCAGATACATGCTCTTGAGTGAATCTGCTTCCATAAGAACCTGTGTAAAGCCTGATCCACATCTGTGTCGTGTGTTGTGTTGTAAGGTCGTGTGTCGCTATCCCTAAAATGTATTTCATATGCGTAGAACCATATTTATCTCGTGTGTTGTGCGACACACGACTCCACAACACAACACACGACACAGATGTGAATCAGGCTTAAATTAATTTCGCTGCATGACAAACGTTGCACATATGTTAAGCACATTATACAGAAACAGCATGACTGCTGATAAGTATTGTAAGAAAAAATGGTTTCAGTAGATTAAGGGCCAGTTTGTTCACAGCTAATCATCTTAAAATCTATGATTAGTGGAGCTCGGGAAATCCTCAAATGTGTTCGTTGATCAAATTTTTTTTAAATTCAAAGTTTGAGTTGCTAATCGTGGATTTCACTAATCAGCCAAATTTGGTTGATTAGCGTTGTTTAATTTAAGCCTATGAAAGTCACATAATTTAACCCACTGTGAACAAACTGGCCCTAAAAAAAAAAAAAAAACAACAAATACATGGGGGGTAACATTTCAAAACTCTTTTTTTCCTTAAGGCTTAACTACATATGCCTAGTATGCAGATCGCGCTAAATTTTAGCTCCCATACAAAATTCTCTCAAAAATTTAGCTTGGGTAAAGAATTTTGTATGGGAGCTAAAATTTAGTGCGATCTGTGTTCTAGGCTATAGTTTTGAAAAAAAAAACAACTTTTCAAGAACTAAAAAGTCATTCACATTTATGTGAATTCCGGATTCCGCCAATGGAGATATTTTTTTGGCAAGGACAATATTTTCCGGTAGACGAAAATAATTTTTAATTTTTATATATTTAAAAAAGGCATCCAGCCTTTTGGCGGTGGTTAACGTGCCATCAGCTTCACGCTTATAAAGCCAATAAAGTTTAAAATATATAAAAATAAAAAATGATTAGGGTTAAGGTTAGACCGCACACAACTGCAGCGGAACTACACTTCACGACGCGGCAAAACATTAATTGTATGAAATTGTATGAGCTATATCGCACTATGCGGCAACTGAACTTCATAAAATTTCATACAAATTATTGTGAATCGCAGTTCCGCTGCAGTGCAGTTCCGCCTAGTGCGGTCTAACCTTTATTCACGATCCGATGCAACTGGCATAGTATCATTGCAAAAGTGTAAAATTCAAAAATGTTCTTGCTCTATAACAACAACACTGCCTTAAATCCTGCAACAGTTTTGCATTTTTGCTATACATTAACCCCATTGCAACATGGAGTGAAAATTTGACTGGTGTCGTTGTCAGTTTGGAAGAAAAATTTTTCAATTTTACACTTTTGCAATGATACTAGACCAGTTGCATCGGATCGTGAATACCCCTATTGAGGTTTTTTTTTACGCCTAGTACGTAGATCAAGCTAAATTTTAGCTCCCATAGAAAATTCTCTCAAAAATGTAGCTTGGGTTAAGAACAGGGAGCTTAAACTTTGCGCGATCTGCGTACTAGACTTTATATGGCAAAATGTGTAAATTAAAAAAAAAAAACACTTAAAATTTTAATATCAATAACTTATGTAGTTTTCCCTCATGTGTATAATATATCCCCTTTCCACAAGAAATACTGAGCTGCCAGGAACTGGGAGGTTTTAGGCAGAAGGTCAAGAATTAAGGGGATCGAAAAAATCTCCCCGGTCATCGATTTTAAAATATTTTTATCAAATTCCTTCTCACATTGTCCATAATATGCGTTAGTCCAAAAGACTTCATAAGAAAATAAGTAAAACTTTCATGACATTGCAGTGGCCATCGAACAATAATGCTCGATTTACACGTTTAACAAAATGTCATTATTCATGTCATTATGTACCTATTTTTGACAGTCAAAATTAATTCATATGTTTCTCCGCCGCGTTGGTGTGGGCACTCTCATATTTCACCATGTAAATAGATTTTGACATGCGAATGTTTCTTCGCCGCAACGATTGTTCCGCATTGGTTTGGGATAGCCTTTTAAACTGTTCATAAAAAATAATACGTTGTATGACCCTTTCACACAAGAAAACTGAGTTGCCGGCGATTTTTAGTTTGTAGGCGAGAAGGGCGTAAAAGGAAGATAAAAAATCTCCCCTCACACCCTTCTCGCCAACAAACTAGCCAGTTTCTGGCAACTCAGTTTGCTTGTGTGAAAGCCGTCTATGCTCTGCCTTAGACCCCTTTCACACAAGGAAACTGAGTTGCCAGCGATTTTTAGTTTCTAGGCGAGAAGGGCGTAAAAGGAAGACAAACAAATTCTCCTCACACCCTTCTCGCCTACAAACTAGCCAGTTTCTGGCAACTCAGTTTCCTTATGTGAAAGCCGTCTTATGCTGGATTTACATGTATTTTTGCCTGCAAATATGAAGAAAAGTAGAGCGGGACAGATGTATGCCGAAACTCCGAGCGTGTGAAAGAGAACCATCAAGAAGATGAACATGTTCGTCTTCATATCTGCATTATGGCACTTCCTTTAATCTTCATGCACGAAGATCTTCTGCATTTTGGTGTTCCCTCTCTTTCCAACAAATGTACATTTTAATTTTGCATCCCCTTTTTTTTCCAGAAGTCGGACGAAGATACATGTAAATCCACCATTACTTTTTGTTACACCCTATAAGTATTCCCTTACTTCTGGCATCACTGCAAGAATCAAATAGTCTGCACTGGCAAAATGTCAGCCATTTTACATTTGCCATCTCTTTCTCTGCCTCGCAAAACCTACTTTTCCACAACTTTCTATCCCTTTCACTGCGAACACTCGAATCGCAATAGTCTTCAAGAAAAGTTCCATAAATTTTGTAAGTAAATTCCTTAAAATATAATTAATAAAAAATTATTATAATTTGAATTTAATCAAATGCAATTGTATAGAAACTCAATTAATACAAATTCACAGTTCTAAACCAAATACAAAATGCCGAAAAATAAGGGAAAGGGAGGTAAAAATCGTCGTCGTGGAAAGAACGAAAATGAATTCGAAAAACGTGAATTGATTTTCAAGGAGGACCAGCAGGAATATGCCCAAGTCACCAAAATGCTTGGAAATGGTCGACTCGAAGCGATGTGTTTTGATGGCGTTAAACGTCTATGTCACATTCGAGGAAAACTCCGAAAAAAGGTACATTTATGACTAATTTGTATTTAAGTATATTAAATAAAAATGATTCCCAATGGTAGGGGACAATTTAATTAGATATTTAACTGACTACAAAAGAAAAAAAACTTTTCCATATATCATGCGCAGTATTTGTACTGTTCCTTTGTCTTATTATTTGTAAAATTATGATAACCATGATTCTTTTGAAAATAAGGGTCCAGAGTTGGTCGTACGGTTCTGCATTTTATTTTACTCTGCGGCTCAGAGCGTGTCTAGATTGTGACTGCTCACTACAGTGACGTAAGTTTGTGGGTAAAATCGGGGAGGTCAATAGTGCGAGAGAAAACAGTCAGGAACAAAATATTAAGATTTGTTGTAGTTTTGCGGGGGCACTACGTATTCAATAGTCAAATCTTAATAGAGGTACCAGCACGTAACTTGATACAATCGACAATCGAGCATTGGTAATTCCCTATTTATCTTAGAGCCAATTTTTCGAGGGATGTGAACCTCGGGTAGAACTTATTCTTCTGATAAGAAACTTTTTGTTTCGGTATCTACAATATTTATTTATTCCTCTCATACCTTAACTGATGATTGAAAAATCTTCTCTAACAGCCGATTTCATCACCAGTTATTAAACTATCAGACGAATAAATACTGCAGCAACAGGGACAATTTTTTGTTTTATTTGAAGAATAAGTACTACCAGATTGTCTTCAATTTGATTGTACACGCGAAGTAAGGAACAACTAGTAATAGATTTTATTAAGTAAACCCGATTGTTTCTAGTTACATGATAGACCACCCGTGTCATCCATCAGTTGAATAACTAGTTTTCTTTTCCCAGCAATGTTAAGCCATCATAAAAAAAATTAAATACCGGGAATAAAAGTTTGCAAGTGGTAATTATCCTTGAAATTGAATGCGGTTATGAATTTTTAGTCAAACACTGAAAACCGGTTGGTTCTAGGACTTTTCAAGATACTGATAAATAATTAAACCAACTTTCTCATAAATCTAAGAAGAATCCGGCTAAATTATAATTTCAGCAGATAATTACCATCAACCTTGTTTCTTCGAGCGCTCACCTCTTTAATTAAATGCAATTTCAAGTTCCTACACTTTGGTACCAAGACTTTAAGAAGAAAAACATTTTCAAAGCAGCATTACGTACAAAAGCCCTTACCCCGACATGCAAGACTTTCATATTTCAACTGTCAATTTTATAGTATGGACTAATCTTAAAATAGTAGAAATTTAAGTTTGAAAATTAATTTTTCAAAGACTGTCCATTAAAAAAAAATCTATTTAAAAAGAAAATGGGCTTATCGTGAATAAAATTTCCGACGGAATTACGCTGATCTTTTAAAATTGGAAATGCCCGAATTTGGTCAGTCAAAAAGATAACCCAGTTGCCTTTGAACATTCGTTTTTGATTCACGTTCCCAATTTTTGACTTATTCACAATAGCCCACAATAAAAGAAGGGATTTTTGGCTTTCCAAAAAGGTATATCAGACTATTGCAGTTTTTTCCGTTATTTTTTTAATAATAAGTTTTCAGTTTCAAGGCTTTTATTTTTAGAAAATTGGACCTCCCGCTAAACGAAGGGGAATAGTCTCCCTCCGATATTATTTTTGTCTTGTCTCGATTAAACCTACATGCTCAAGCTTTTTGTCACACCTTAGGTGAATCACCCTTACTTTTCCAACGTAACTCCTTAAAGCCTGAACTACATAGACCTACTTTTGTACAAAAGTACAAAAGTGAGAAATTAAAATTAGGAAACATGCTTGCAAAAAAACATACGGAAATTGTTCATGTCATATAAATTAAACCACCATGCACAATTTTCCATTGGTTTTTTGCAAGCAAGTGTCTTCAGAAAAGATATTTATTTCTCACTTTTGTACAAAAGTAGGCCTTTGTAGTTAAGGCTTAACTGCCTCCAAGTTTCTGGCTATCAAAAGTGACTTTTGGTCATTGTCAACGAATATCGGTTTGTTGTCCATCGTCTTGTCTTCATTTACAGCGCAGTAAAAGTTGTCTTACCCCCAGTTTCACAGTGGAAGTTTAAACTCTACTTTTGGTTTAAACTTCAGTTCAACCATTTATTCAGTGGGCCGATTCCGGAAATCGCGGCGGATCGCTTTCCATTTTTTGTATGTGAAAGCGATAGGTTTCTAGGTGACGGATTGGTGGCGAATTGAAAAAAATAAATGAATTTGCAAATATATCTTCCTTCTTAACATTATCATTTTAAATCACACTTATTTAAATGTTTTATTTTATGACTAATAGCAACAAAATCAATTTAATATACAAAAAAAAATATTCTTTTCGCACAAAATATTAAAAATGAAGTTTCACATCAAAAAATTCTTCGACGGTGGTGCGTTCTTTTATTAACGATAGTTAACTATGGTTAACTATAGCTAACAATGGTCATTCCTTTATTACAAAATAGTTACGATTTGTAACTATATGACGTCATCACATCGTTCCTAAACTCAGTTTATTAGTGTCAAATAGTTACAATTCGTAACTATTTCCAACTCATCTCCATGATATGAGTTGAAAGTGTTGATCTGTCAAAGCACATGTGAGAAGGTTTTTTTACAAAAAATAAAAATTGAATAATCAAAACAAAGCTTTTGGTGAAGTGAAATGAATTAAAATTGAATTTTCTACCATTTTTAATGAAAAAGGAGAGTGTATTGTAGAAAAATAACATGATTTTATGGTAATTAACGATAAAATAAAGTTTTGCAAAATGTTCGTTTGATAGATCAACAATATCTAACAATAAATCGTTCCTAAATGTAATGTAACTAACAATTTCCAACTAAATCTAACAACGAAACTTCAACAAATTTTTTTGACATAACAACCATAGTTAACTATGTTTATTAAAAGAACGCACCACGGCCAAGAACATCTGTCATTTTTTGTTGTAAAAATTGAGAAGTGGAAATAAAAATGGAATTTTGTTTGGAAAAATTGAGAGAGTGGAAGTAAAAATGGAAGTGGGCTGGAAATATTTGACATTAAAATAAGAAAACGGGAAGGATCGCTTTCTTCCACTTCCGCTTTTGAGAATAACCTAAAGCTAAGACGGTCGAAATTGAAATATCGCTTTCAATACGATCCGCCGCGCTTTTCGGAATCGGCTCACAGTTTCACAGTTTCGTTTAAACCTTGAACTGAGTTCAATTTGTAGTTTAAGTTAACCGAGATCATTCTGCCGTTTAAACCTAAGTTCAACGTTTGGGGCGACTATACATAATACATTATGTACTTTATTTACTTATTTTTCAAAACCAATTCCATCAGCAAATCTATGTCTACTGTCTATGTCTACTATCTATGTCTACTGTCTTTTTTTGCACAACTATTGGTTTATTTTCCATTTATTTTTTTTTTAAATTAAGTTCGTGTCACTTGAAAAAAAAAATGTCGAAAATAATTGTTGCTGTTTCGCGTATTTTTTGCTTCAGAAAGAGAAAGAAGAGACAAGGAAAGCTACGTATTGTTTGCAATACCTCATTTGGTGAGGCAAAAACAAACAATGCTGCCAACTTTTTTTCATAATATCTAGTTAAACGAAGTTCAACTGATCTGAAGATCAGATTTCACTGCGAAACCGGAAGAGTTAACCAAACATTTAAACTCAGTTCAAGGTTCAGCTGATCTTAAGTTTAAACTCCCACTGTGAAAATGGGAGTATTGCATATCCTTTATTTTTGAACATCTTCTTGGCATAGAAGTAATAAGGTTATTAATAATATTTTCTGGTATCTCATTCGACTGTATTTGAATTTGAGCATAAAGATCACTTTTCCGCTTAAATATTTGGCATTTATTTCTTCTTCTTTTAACTATCTGGGGCTGCGCTGGCCATTGCAAAACCATAATGGTTTTCTCAAAAGCCTCGACTTGTGCTTGGGATCATTGTCGTGTTGAAACGTCCACGAAAGTGACATTTCCCAATCCCTATAAAACCTAGTACATACTTTGTCGTGAAGTGAACATTCGCCTGTGGAGAATGTGAACTTTTGACATTTCTCACTGGTACACACTTGTGAATGTGTTGTGAACATTTGACGTTTAAAACCTCAAAGCATCAAATGCGTAGACAAAATAAATCTTTGGTGTGTATGAATTCATTAAAATGGAGGACAAAACCATGATTATCAACATTTTTTGATGTTGATCTTTTTTTTCGAGTTGAATCAAATTCTTAAATTTTGCTCGTAAACTGTCCGTGAACGAAAACTCTCCACTTTGTTTTTACACTAAGCTGCACGAGCCCGAATGAAATAGCGTGAATGAAATAGCGAAATTTGTATGGGTTCACGACATGGTTCACAAGTATGTACTAGGCTTAAAGAAGCATCGTGTTTCTTAGAATGTTAACGTAGTCTTCTCACTTCATTATGTCCTCTACTTCTGACTTCATTATTTCCTCTACTTGTCGAATTGGTCCAATTCCTTGGCCAGAGAAGCAGTCCCAAACCATTACAGAGCCATCTCCATGTTTTACTTATCCTTTAGAATACTTTGTTTTTAGTCTCTCTCCTCTTGATCTCCTGACATGTTGCCTTCCATACGTTTCGTGCATATTGAATTTCGATTCGTCAGAAAATATTGAATTCCATTTCTGCAAATTCCAATTGAGATGAGTTCGTGCGAAATCCTAACGGGTAAGGGGCCAGTTATAGCTATCATTAAAAACCATCATTGAAAATATTAATTGTCTATTTTGAGAAATTTTGAAGAATAAATAAATGATTATTTTGATGCCAAAGTAAAGCTGGTTCATGATTCTTGAACTTTCAAGACTTGCCAGTTTTTCGAATACCATTCTAAGTTTTTTTTACGAATATGTTTAATTACCACTTATGAATGCATCCACATACAAATTCCTGTAATTTCGACTTGATTCATCAACAAATATTAAGGCGTCATCAGTTTTTTTAAGTCAGCTTGCCAAGGACGCCCATATCGAGACAATTGGCTGAGCAAAGTATTGTATAAGGTTTTAAACTAATTACCCGACCAACTTTCCACAGCTATAACTTTATAGCCCGACAGCTGATGAACGATTTACTCACAGCTCTAGGAACATGTGGACATGTCATATGTAGCACAGCAAATTACTCTAATCCGAAGATTGCAGTAGTCCAATTAGGGAATTCGAAGCGAATCGTTTTCGGTATCGAAATTGAGGTTTCGTATTATTGCCTTCGTTTTCGCGTCTTTCGTTTAAAATCCGTGGATTGTTGTTTCGACGGGCGAATGCTGCTGTGTTCATTATTTTTATAAAAGTGAATAACATTTGAATTGATTTATTATTTAAAAGTATGTATTTGTCAAATAAAGTAAAAATAAGTGAATGAAATTAAGCAGTGAAATGGAACTTTGTAATAATTTTCTTGAAAGTTGTAGATTCAAGAATTCTTATATTGCCTTTAGTTTAGCGTTTTGTACAAAGAGTTAAAATACAATATTCCTAATTCAGTTTTGTATTTCATTTCAAAGACAACAAAACAAATCACCTGTCAATTGACTGGCATCTTGGATTTCACTCTATTTAAACAATCGACTCGCTTCGGATTG
Source organism: Melangyna quadrimaculata (assembly GCA_949320155.1). Classification (NCBI taxonomy): domain Eukaryota; kingdom Metazoa; phylum Arthropoda; class Insecta; order Diptera; family Syrphidae; genus Melangyna; species Melangyna quadrimaculata. The sequence continues at coordinate 199,799,321 of OX439483.1, read as the reverse complement.
TTTAAATAGGCAAATTGAGGCGAGTCGAAAAGGAGATATAGAATTGAAAACGATTCGCTTCGTATTCCCTAATCAGCCGTAGTTGTCATGTGGAAAAAATAATTTAAACAGCAAGAAAAACAAAAAGACGTGTATAAAGCTTTAAATTTGTCCCACAATTAATTTCATCAACCTCACCGCGATGCGATGGGAGCATCACCACAATAATCGCTTTCAAAATGCAAACAAAAAATGTATACCGCTCTAAATTTTGTGCACATAGCATTTTTATAAGTCCAAAATGACTTCCATCAACCTGGCAGTGATAATGAATCCCTAAGACAGACCCAAATGTCCTTGTTTTTTTTTTTTGTTCTGTGCATTATGGTGGTTGCCAACAAACTGGCAGCCATAGCGTTGTCCAATGGCCACCACAGCAAAACTCGGAAATGTTTTATACATATGTAGGCCCTTATTATAAATAGCGACTCGAAAGTTCGACAAAAAGCGAACGATTTAGCGAATTCCACTTGTCACGGTATTATCGATAGCGAGCTTCCACATTTATCTCAGAAATCAATGCTGCCAACAATTTTCATATGAATTTACACATGTTTAACGTCAAATGGCTAGCCTTTTTTGTAAATTGTGATTGTTTGTTAACAAAAAACAAAATGATATTCGAATTGAGTATCATTTACATATTTGTTTTTTTATTTAAAGGATTTGGTTAAACTTTCCTATTAGCCCCGTCAACGAAGACTCAAAATTATAAATTAAATTCAAAAAATAAGGCCCTCTGGACTATTTTTTATATGTTAGGGATTACCCCCAGGTATAACATACCCAAAGTCCCCAGCCCAGGTCCGTGAGCTAAACTGAGGAGGGGGGGTAAAAGGTACCCCTCTTTAGATTTTCGTGAATATTGGCCCTAGCATATAAGCGGAAAAGTCTATACTACTTAATTAGAGACAATTAAATTGTCTATAAAATGATATCTTCACATTTTTTCTAGGGTCAATAATAAAGGAGATGGGGGGGTAGAAAAGTCAACAAATCTGAAAAACCTGTTATTGTTTTAGTTATTGAATGTTTTCTGACCAATTTACCTGGAAAAAAAAACAAAAAAGGTAAATACACATTCATTCACCGTTATTTCATCACGTCGTAGGGCTAAGAAAGGAGTTTTAATTTCCTTTTTTTTCTATATATCCGAAACTATACGAAAAAGTTGATGTATATTAAATTAGGCAAAATTTAATTAGTAAGAGTTGTTTTCATATGGCGCCAAAAAATTATAACGTTTTTTTTAAAGGAACACAATGCAAAATTTGTTTGCCATAGACGGGGGTTCTTGCTCCCCCCTTGAGAGAGGAGGGGCATTTTTTTAAATAATATTAAAAAACAACTGCAACACATACAACAAAAAACTGTACCTTTTTGGAAAGCCAGAACCCCGTTCTTTTATTTTATTGTCAAATCAAGTTATTCGTGTCCATAGTTTTTGTAAAAATAACTTTCAAACTCAAAACAGACCTGTTTTATACGTATGTATTTTTCTATCGCACTCCTTTTCCTTTTTATGAAGGAAAAAAATGTATCTTTTCTAGGAAAATGATATGGTGGCTCCAGTTAAAATATTTTAAGTTCACATAAGATGTTGTCTTCCATCGAATCGAAAAATCTTAAGCAGACTTAATATTATTGTATTGTTATAATATTTGAAAAGTTAAAACATATTCATTTAACTTAAGATACTTTACTACATTTACAAACCAAACAAAAATAACCCTTAGTCCTAAGATAAAGTTCATCAACAAATTCTGGAAATTCCAACCGTTATTTTCTGCTTAGGGAAAATATCTTAAGTTATCACCCCTATTACGGAATTCGTATTATTAACTCGTATTTGGTCGTATGTTGGACTTGTGGTTTCCTTAATGGTAAAATGTAATCTTTTTTGATGCAAAGCTTTTGAGAATTTACTAATAGAGAAGGACATGGCGAAAAGAACAATTTGTGATCTTTTCGAACAATTTGTGTTCTTTTCGAACTATTTTTGTTCTTTTCGCCATGTCTATTGATAAATATGTTGTTAAGAAAGTTTAAATACCAGCATCGCAAAATCTCTATTCGTGAATTCTCACAACCTTTGCATCAAAAAAGATGATACTTTATAATTAAGGAAACCTCAAACTCAAAAACGATCAAATACGACTTAATAATACGAATTTCGTAATTGGGGTGATAAAAAAAAAGATAATTAAATTTTACCTTTAAAGAGTTTAATGTAATAAATCTGTTTGAAATGTTTTTTGGAAAGCTTCTTTAAAGAAGTTTTTTTCGTTTTTTTTTTCTCTTCTGAAAAATGTTAAAAGGAACTTAAAATACTTTACCTTTTCAGTCGAGATATAGTGATACTCAAATTCGCTAAAGTTTTTACAATTGAAGCGAATCGCTATTCTTAATACGAAGTTAACGAATTCGCAAAGTTTTAAGCTCGATTCGTTATTCGTAATGAGGGCCGTAATATTTTATATTCATATTATTGAAATCGCAGAAATCTCCGCGAATGATTTTTGTATAAACTAAACCGAACAGTGACATGTTGTTGGTTTTATAAAATTTAATAAAAAAACGTTATTTAAATGGTAAACTATTTTTCGTCTTTATAGGTATGGATCAATCAAGGTGACATAATTCTTGTAGGACTTCGTGACTATCAGGACTCAAAAGCTGACGTCATATTGAAGTACACACCAGATGAAGCCAGAAATTTGAAAACATACGGAGAATTCCCTGAATCAGTGCGTATCAATGACACAGTCACATTCGTCGAAGACGGTCTTGATGAAGATATTGAGTTTGGTGATGAGATAAGTTCAGAAGATGATGCTGATTCAGTTGATAACATCTAGAGAACAAAATTTAAATTTAAGTCAACAAAATTATGAGAAAGAAAAATCTTAAAAATAAAACTTTTTTTGTTTGCTATTATACTATTACATATATATTTTAAAATAAAAAAAAAAAACAGAAACTTTATTTAATTAAATATTCCCACATTTATTTTGGATCCGATTTCGTAGAAAATAACAAGCCACAAAACAAACAAAAAAAACTTAAAACAAAATTTAGAATATTATGTTTTATTTTTCTCGGAAATACATATGCGCTGTGAATTGCTTTCAAAACTACATCTTGATTTTTTATTTGTTTACTATTATTTTCATTCAAGTTTTTTTTGTATGAATTCTTGTTCAAGAATTTAACGGCATCTATTAGATTCAAATTAAATAATTTATTCAAACCTAAGTAACAAAAAAAAAAGGAAAAATAAAAAAAAAATTGTAAAATCCGAGAAAACCAAAAAAAAAGTTGTTTTATTTTAATCTACATGACAAAGCAAATATATATATAATTATAAAAATATATATTATTATAAAAATATATCTATTTATATAAAAATGAATTGTTGTTCGTTTGTGTCCTTATATCTCAAGTTTGGCAGCTCCGAATTTGATGATTTTTTTTTTGTTGGAAAGGTATTGTTCTGTAGCAGGTTTGTATGTAAAAAAAATGACTGTGACCGCTTACAATTTTTATGCCAACAAAAATCAAAGTAAAAAAAAATAACAAAATGAAAAAAAATCATTTGTTTATGTGTAGAACCAAAAAAACGGAAATTCAGATTTTATTATTGTCATTCAAAGTAAAAAATCAAACAAAACAACAATTCTTTTTAAAATCGAAACGAAAATTCAGTGTTTGTAAATCATGAAAGCTGTTTATTATAAGAAAGCTGGATATTATTTTTTGGATGCACCGGATGTACCGGAAAGACATTTTTAATTTCACTGATTTTAGCATGTATGTTTGTATTCGGTCACAAAACAAAATAGCATGTGCGCTCGCTTCATCGGGAATTACTGCTACCTTATTGGAAGGTGGTCAAACTGTGCATTCTGCACTGTAGGCGGAATCAGGAAAGCGCGGCGGATCGCTTTCACTGGCGGATTTTTATTTTCTTATTCTCAAAAGCTCTTGCTTTCCAATTTCTGTTTGAAATCGATCATAAACTTTTCGATCACCTAGAAACCTATAATTTTAAAACAAAAACTGGGAAGCGGAAGCCTATTTAAGACTAAGAAAGTACAAATCCGCCAATATAAGCGATCCGCCGCGCTTTTCAGAATCGGCCTACTGAAGTTACCATATTGAACGTTCATATTCAGCCCAATTCTAAATATTCCCCGGGTGATTTGTTCTCCAAAATTTAAAATGCTCCTCACATCCAAAATATTTACATTTTCCATTTTTTTGACATTTAGCATGCCAGCTTCTTTCTCGTAGTATTATTTCTCATACTTGAAGTTAGTTTAAATTAAGGAAAAGGGAACAAAATCCCGGGAATTTATAGTTTAGAATAGGAGAGTAGGGAAAAGAGAAGCATTTCCCCGGGAATTTTTATTTAGAATTGGGCTTATTAATAAAACACCCACATGTAACATTCCAAAGAACTCGGGAACAGCACAGGTATCTTCAAAACAATCAAAATTTATTTGGTGGTTCCTTTATATTATTTACCGGTGATTTTCGACAATCATTTCATCCGGCGGATGAAATTAATGCATGCTTGAAATCACCTAATTTGTGGAGATATCGCCGGCTGAATACTTAAGTGCCCCATATACAAAAAAATTATTCCTCAGAAAACGAATTTTAAGGTTTGAAAAATAATTCCGTTATTTTTTAATTGAAAAATCCTTTTTTGTATTTTGAAGTCCTGATGTCAAAAAACGTTACGGTTATTAAAAAAAAAAAAAAAAGTTTGAAAAAAGTCAAAAATGGATATAGAACCCTCTTCCATACGAATACGAAATCTATGAAAACCAAACTTCAAATTTCCTCCTTTTATGCACTGGACATTCGGAAATCAACGAAATCAAAAATAATAAAAAAATTCAAAATTTCCAGCATTATTAATTTTTATAATTTTACTTTAAGCGATAAAAACATTAAACAAAAAGTAATATTAATTTAGTGGTTGTGCCTTCCTCTATGCCAGATTGGATTATTTTTAAGTCGATAAGAAACGTACGAAAATGATAGAGCATTTTAACACTTAATTATGAAAAATACTGAAAATGAACTTTGGTCCATAAAATTTCCCAGAAAAATACATTCAATTTTATTGGTTTTAAAAATACTTCAACATTCGTAGGAGTAAGTTTTGTTATTTTTGTCACCTTTTTTTAAATTAAATTTCTATTTTACTTTTTTTGTTTTTATCCATTTTATTAAAAAAAAATAAAAAATATTTAATTATCATCGATAAAAACTTTATTTAGAATACATTAAACGCAGTTATTAAGTTTGTGAACCTGAAGATTTATAAATATTCTTATTTAAAATAATTTTTTTTCCTCATTTCTACCTCTTTTATTATTTTTTTCACAATATTTAAAAAAAAGTCGATATTACTTATTCAGCCCTGAAAAAGATCCAAACCAGAATTGAAACGTTGGTAAATAATCAATAAATATTGAATTAAAACCAAGACAGTATTTTTGGGTTTAAATTAAGGATTTTACATTATTAATTTACTCGGCGGAAATGTTACTTCTTATTTATACTTTTCCAGCTGCCTGCACTTTTGTCCATGGTTATAGAGCACATAAGCACCAAAAACCTGACTTTTTTTCCAATCTCCCGTGGTTATGGGGCAAAAACTCCCAAGAGAACCGTTTGGCAATATGAGAAAGCCAACTGGGACGGTCTCAATGATTTTTTCAGGAGCTTTAACTGGTCACTATGCTTCCTCGATAGTGACGTTGATGCCAGTACAGATATGATCACAAATTTAATTCATTGTGGAATGAGAAATTTTATCCCGAATAGGGTAAAATCTATCAAACCCAAAGAAAACTCATGGTTTGATTCGAGCTGTAAAGAGGTTATCAGGATCAGAGAAGTAAGCTTCTGTTGTTATAAAGCCAACCCTACTGAGGAAAACCGGAAAAAGTTTCAACAAGCTAGAAAGACCTGTAACGTTCATATTCGACGAACCAAATTTTTACATGATCAAAAGTTACGGCAAAAAATACTACAATGTCCCAAAGGTAGTAAAAATTTTTGGTCATTTGTAAAAAACATACGAAACACCACCTCGTCCTCGGTTCCAACGCTCGTCTTCAATGATACTCCTTTTGACAGCTCACTAGATAAAGCCAATTTGCTTGCAGCACAGTTTGCTGTTAATTCAACGCTGCCAGAAAGTGTTATGACTCCTCCTGTACTGGAGAGCGTAAATGGTTTTATGGGACAAATCTTCTTTCGCACTCGTGCAGTTGCTAGAGTTCTAAAAGATCTCGACGTTCACAAATCCGCTGGCCCGAATAGTATCCCTCCCATTGTTCTGAAGAGGTGTTCTTCAACGCTGGCAAAACCACTGCGTAAGCTTTTCCATCTGTCCTACTCTACTGGTCTCTTTCCGAGTGGATGGAAAACAGCATTTGTCCAGCCTGTCCCTAAAAAAAGGCGTGTCTTCTTCCCCCTCCAACTATCGACCAATTGCACCTACGTCCCTTCTTTCCAAGGTCATGAAACGCTGATTAATTTTAAGCTAAGGAAATATCTCGAAGAACGAAAGCTTCTTAATGACCGGCAGTACGGCTTTCGTAGCAATAGGTCCACTGGTGATCTGATGGTATATCTCACCGAACAGTGGCACAAATCTTTACATCGTTTTGGAGAAAGTAAGATTATTGCGCTTGATATTTCAAAAGCATTTGATAAAGTTTGGCATCAAGCTCTCTTATCGAAAATGCGTGCATTTGGTATCGATGAATCTCTTCTTCGTTGGATTAGAAATTACCTTTCTGACCGCTCAATACAAGTTGTATTGGACGGTTTCAAATCTGAAATCCACAATATAAATGCTGGTGTGCCCCAGGGCTGCGTTTTGTCTCCGACTCTCTTCCTAATATTCATAAACGATCTCTTATCTGAAACTTCTAATCCATTAAACTGTTTTGCTGACGACAGCACCCTCAGCTTTTCATATTCGTTTCTTGATTCACATCCATGTCCTTTGGATGTGGAACTTGAACGGCAGCGTATGATTAGCTCATTAAATTCTGATCTCGACAGCATTGTCCAATGGGGAATCAAAAACCGCGTAGAATTTAATGCTTCAAAAACTCAATGCTGTCTCCTGTCGTTAAAGCGGAACCCACCCCCAATGCTGCTATCCATGAGCGGCACTTGCATAGAGGAAACTGAACAGCTTTCAGTCCTCGGTATGTGTGTCACAGACCACCTTTTGTGGAACGACCACATATTTGACATCGCCAAAAATGCTGCTAGGTGTTTAGGATTTCTCCGTCGATGCAAGAAATTTTTCTCCCCCTCCGATCTGGCTGTGATCTACAAAGCCTTTATTCGTCCAAAACTTGAGTACAACTCCCATATTTGGGCAGGTGCTCCAATAACCCACTTGAGTCTATTGGATAGAATTCAAAAGAGAGCTCTTAAAATGATAGGTGAAAGAACTATAACGGAAACGTTTACATCTCTGGAGCACCGTCGAAATGTTTCATGCCTTTCGTTATTTTAACAAAAATTGCTCTAGCGAAATAGCCAGTTGCATTCCTCCCCTTAAACAATTCAACCGTAATACTCGCGCTTCTAGGAAGCCCATCAGTTTACCCTTGAGCCCAACTTCGGACGTACAGTTAAGTACAGAGATTCTTTCTTTAGTCGCACTACACGAATGTGGAATGCTCTACCCAGCGCTATCTTCCCCTCCCATTGTGATCTACAGACATTCAAAACCAATGTACATCGGTTTCTCCTTTCAAATCCCCTCCAACCTACCTAATCGCTCGTGCTGTGTTTATCACTTTAAGGGTATTCATAACCCCTTTAGCGCGCGCTAAATATAAAAAAAAAAGAAAAAAAAATTAAGCATAAAGCGTTTGTATATCAAACTTTCCTACAAAAATTTAAACTCAGTTCAAGGTTCAGCTGATCTTAAGTTTAAACTCCCACTGTGAAAATGGGAGTATTGCATATCCTTTATTTTTGAACATCTTCTTGGCATAGAAGTAATAAGGTTATTAATAATATTTTCTGGTATCTCATTCGACTGTATTTGAATTTGAGCATAAAGATCACTTTTCCGCTTAAATATTTGGCATTTATTTCTTCTTCTTTTAACTATCTGGGGCTGCGCTGGCCATTGCAAAACCATAATGGTTTTCTCAAAAGCCTCGACTTGTGCTTGGGATCATTGTCGTGTTGAAACGTCCACGAAAGTGACATTTCCCAATCCCTATAAAACCTAGTACATACTTTGTCGTGAAGTGAACATTCGCCTGTGGAGAATGTGAACTTTTGACATTTCTCACTGGTACACACTTGTGAATGTGTTGTGAACATTTGACGTTTAAAACCTCAAAGCATCAAATGCGTAGACAAAATAAATCTTTGGTGTGTATGAATTCATTAAAATGGAGGACAAAACCATGATTATCAACATTTTTTGATGTTGATCTTTTTTTTCGAGTTGAATCAAATTCTTAAATTTTGCTCGTAAACTGTCCGTGAACGAAAACTCTCCACTTTGTTTTTACACTAAGCTGCACGAGCCCGAATGAAATAGCGTGAATGAAATAGCGAAATTTGTATGGGTTCACGACATGGTTCACAAGTATGTACTAGGCTTAAAGAAGCATCGTGTTTCTTAGAATGTTAACGTAGTCTTCTCACTTCATTATGTCCTCTACTTCTGACTTCATTATGTCCTCTACTTGTCGAATTGGTCCAATTCCTTGGCCAGAGAAGCAGTCCCAAACCATTACAGAGCCATCTCCATGTTTTACTTATCCTTTAGAATACTTTGTTTTTAGTCTCTCTCCTCTTGATCTCCTGACATGTTGCCTTCCATACGTTTCGTGCATATTGAATTTCGATTCGTCAGAAAATATTGAATTCCATTTCTGCAAATTCCAATTGAGATGAGTTCGTGCGAAATCCTAACGGGTAAGGGGCCAGTTATAGCTATCATTAAAAACCATCATTGAAAATATTAATTGTCTATTTTGAGAAATTTTGAAGAATAAATAAATGATTATTTTGATGCCAAAGTAAAGCTGGTTCATGATTCTTGAACTTTCAAGACTTGCCAGTTTTTCGAATACCATTCTAAGTTTTTTTTACGAATATGTTTAATTACCACTTATGAATGCATCCACATACAAAGTCCTGTAATTTCGACTTGATTCATCAACTAATATTAAGGCGTCATCAGTTTTTTTAAGTCAGCTTGCCAAGGACGCCCATATCGAGACAATTGGCTGAGCAAAGTATTGTATAAGGTTTTAAACTAATTACCCGACCAACTTTCCACAGCTATAACTTTATAGCCCGACAGCTGATGAACGATTTACTCACAGCTCTAGGAACATGTGGACATGTCATATGTAGCACAGCAAATTACTCTAATCCGAAGATTGCAGTAGTCCAATTAGGGAATTCGAAGCGAATCGTTTTCGGTATCGAAATTGAGGTTTCGTATTATTGCCTTCGTTTTCGCGTCTTTCGTTTAAAATCCGTGGATTGTTGTTTCGACGGGCGAATGCTGCTGTGTTCATTATTTTTATAAAAGTGAATAACATTTGAATTGATTTATTATTTAAAAGTATGTATTTGTCAAATAAAGTAAAAATAAGTGAATGAAATTAAGCAGTGAAATGGAACTTTGTAATAATTTTCTTGAAAGTTGTAGATTCAAGAATTCTTATATTGCCTTTAGTTTAGCGTTTTGTACAAAGAGTTAAAATACAATATTCTGTAACAACAAACAAGTTGGCAGCACCTCCGTTTGAAACTATTTGTGGATAGAAAGAGACATCCATTCGCGCCGACTAGAGAAGGCATATATAATAAATATGAGAATAGGTACGGTGTCTGCAAGGTTGGGTAAGGACGTGTTTTTGAGTTGTTCGTTTTATAAATTGATAAAATCCGAGTGATTATTATTTTGAAACCCTTTTATTAAATTATTCTAGTTAAAGATCAGAAGCGGGATCGGGTCTGGCCATAAGAAAAGTTAAATTAGTTTTGGAGAACTTGATTTCGTGCGCGAATATTCCGAGTGGTATTATAATAGATCGTATTGTATTGTGATTAGGTGATATTGTGATTAGGTGATATATGTTCACGCAATGTTTAATGTTCAAATCCTACCATCCGGCGCGGATCGCGGATGGTGAAATTTTGTGTAGTGTAGTTGCAGTTTGGTAAAAGAAATAAAGATATTTATTGGTTTAAAATTGAAATACCCCTCAGCCATCATTATGTTTAAGGTATTGAAATTTGTTTTGTAGGGCTAAGCGACAGTGACCGTTATTTTTGGGTTAAAACAGTAAATAGGTACTTTTTCTGCTTACGAAGAAGTAATGTTATCTCTGTTGCCCTTAAATACATAACCATTTGTGTGAATAGAGAGATGTGCATTACAAAAGGAGTATAGCGTATGAGATGGCAGAATACGTAGAAACCTGCTCATCGATACAAGTGTGCAAAAGCGAAAGGACTTAAGCACTCATTGATTTATTGTGGTAGTGCTAGTGCTTTTGTTCTTGCATGTGAAATATTGAAAATGCATATGTATGGTTGGTCATAAGTTTTCGGTTTACGAAAAAGCATGTAGCCATGTCTATCAGAGATTTGTAAATTAATAAGTGTGCAAGAGAAAGAGTATTGTTGGCAGAGAATTTGTAGAAACACTGTTGTCATTGTGTGCGCTGGCGCTTTTGGATTTTGGAAGAATGAAAAAAGTCTGGGAAGCAATTTTTATTTTTCGAAATAAAAGTTAAATAATTAATAATATAAATATTAAACAAAATTTTTAAAAGATAGTGCAATGAGTTGTGTTTTCGGTTTACGAAAATACAAAGTTCATTTGTGTGAGTTGTTTAGTTCTAGTATGGAATGTTTTTTATGTAAAATAAATATTTTGTAATAATCGAATGACGAATTTGATTTTTATCATTGCGAGTTACAAAGTTTATTTTTGCGGTTTTGAAAGGATTGTGAATATCATAAATGTTATGAAAGTAGCTCGATGGGCTAGCTTATGTGAGTAGCTCGAGTTGGAATATTTATTTTGTTAAAATATTATGAAAGGCTCAATTGCAAACAATTTGCGTTTTCAGTATACGAAAAAACAAAGTTTGAATTGTGTATGCTTTTGAAGGACTCTGAATCTGAATAGTCCGACAACAGGGGCGGAATATGTATTTTGTTGAATTAATATTATGAAAGGCTCAATTGCAAACAATTTGGGTTTTCGGTATACGAAAAAACAAAGTTTGGATTGTGTATGCTTTTGAAGGACTCTGAATCTGAATAGTTCGATAACAAGGGCGGAATATGAAAGGCTCAATTGCAAATAATTTGGGTTTTCGGTATTGGACGACTGAATAGTCGGAGAACAGGGATGGAATATTTATTTTGTTGGCTAAATAAATATTACAAAGATTTCAATGGCAAATAATTTGTCTTTTCGGTGTACGAAAAAACAAAGTTTGTGATTTTTGTTTGGAAGACTCTGAATAGTCTGGAGCGAAATGATTATTTTGTAGAATAAATATTACGGAATTGTCCAATAACAAATTTGTCTTTTGGTATACGAAAATAAAAGTTATGTTTTATACACTTTGGATGACCGTCTGAAACGAAATATTTATTTTTGTGAAATAAATAAATTATATATAAATCTCAATAAATGAGTTTGTGTTTGAAGATTGGGAATATGTAATAGGAAAGAGGTAGATTACCTCAAGCAATAAAGTTATGAAAATATTTTGATCTTTTATTGATATTGAACAAAACGGGCTCCGAATATTTTCCCCACGTTTCCATAAATTGGTGATATTGGTTGTTATGGAAGTTTAATACAAATTGAGAAGAGTAATTTTACAAACTTTCATAGTTTTATGGAAGCAATTCTGATTTTAATTTAAAATGTTTCATTCCAATGCATTTCAGTGAATTGTAACTAGAATCTAAATTTGAACTTTTAATTAAACTGTGAATTTTTTTATCCTGTATCAAGGAAAATTAATAACATCAACGTAAATAACTCCACGAAAGGTATAACAATATATTTGGGTCTGAAAGAATTCATATTAAAGGATAATCGACCATGATAAGAAACAAAGTGCTTATTCTCACGAGGGTTTGATACACCGGAACAACGATGAAAAAGACCGGAACACAACAATCATCTCTGATTTATTGGGTTTGTCCTTAAAGTTTGATGTTTTTTTCTAAAAGTTTAACCAGATGCAAAGTGAGTATATTCCAAAAGACTTAATATTTTATTTTATACAATGTCCTCACTGGACCTTCTCTGATCTTTTGAGCTGAAATAAAATAAAGTTCTGTTTATTAATGAACGCTGGCTTGATATTTAAACTAAAGCAAATCGGTGTACTAGTTATAACTATTGGTAAGTTTAACTTTTTAAGCAGAATAGAGACGACTTACTGAACAGTATTAAAGCTTTGCCAATACGCGCGAGTAAACTTTTCAGAGTTTAAACTTTAAAGAGGTCATTTGGTCATAGCTGATAGCTGAGCGCTTCGTCGGATAGAAGTGTAATTGGTTCCGGAAAGAGTTTAAGTTAAGAAAAAGACATCAAGCTCCGTGATCCGAGCACGAAGACTTAGTGTATGGGAAGGAAGAAAATGTTGATTCTTCCATTTTAATATGTTGTTCATTGCGCATCAAACTTTATGAGAAACTTAAGTAAAATTATTTGCAACAGTCAGATATACTTGGTAGTACACATATGTATAAGGGAGATGTTCTATTATTATGGTGTTTTGATAAAGAAATAAAGTTATCTAAAATTTGTCAGTGCTTTACTTTTTCTAAAAACTAAAAAGTTTTTTTTCAGGGCTACTGCCTCTTGCGAGGAATTGACAAATCCTCCAAGAGTATCACTTGTAACGAATAAGTGCTTCACGTCTAGCCGTTCGGATTCGGCATAAAATTGTAGTTCCCTTCCATTCCTGTCGTTAGGCGCACACAGGAATGGTTGCGAGTTGTTAGTCACTAGGCCCTGGTTCTTCATGAGCCGTTGTGCCACCCCATCAACTGGTATTGGGCGAAGCTCGAAGCAAATTACTGAAGTACATATGTGGTACAAATAGTCGCTAAGCTTCCCTATAACTGATATCCAGTTTCCGACAGGCCAGTTGATCAAAACCATATTCGTCAGTGTCACAAACGTGACTCCAAACGTTTCCAAAGATTTACGGTACAGTTTTATTTTAGCAATTAAACAAACTAAATAATTAATCAAGAGTGAAAACATTAGAGCGTTTAAAAAATGAAAACGAGTGCTAAAAACCGAGATGTTAATCAAGATCTCAAGAGCTTAAAAACTTCGTCTGGTTCTCATCGTGGCTGTTGCAATTTTTCTTCTTTTACCGCCCTTTTAATTCAAATTCTCGCTGCAGTTGTCGTTTGTGTCTGGCCTCTTTTAGTCTCGTTCAATTATTGTTTACTCTGCTGACGTTTAGATGCCGTTGGCGGCGACAGTCAGTATTATCGACGCTAGAAAGTACTCCATGGGGAACTCGACGAGGACGTCGAATATGTCAGAAAGGCCGAATCTGTAACAACAAACAAGTTGGCAGCACCTCCGTTTGAAACTATTTGTGGATAGAAAGAGACATCCATTCGCGCCGACTAGAGAAGGCATATATAATAAATATGAGAATAGGTACGGTGTCTGCAAGGTTGGGTAAGGACGTGTTTTTGAGTTGTTCGTTCTATAAATTGATAAAATCCGAGTGATTATTATTTTGAAACCCTTTTATTAAATTATTCTAGTTAAAATTCCTAATTCAGTTTTGTATTTCATTTCAAAGACAACAAAACAAATCACCTGTCAATTGACTGGCATCTTGGATTTCACTCTATTTAAACAATCGACTCGCTTCGGATTGTTTAAATAGGCAAATTGAGGCGAGTCGAAAAGGAGATATAGAATTGAAAACGATTCGCTTCGTATTCCCTAATCAGCCGTAGTTGTCATGTGGAAAAAATAATTTAAACAGCAAGAAAAACAAAAAGTCGTGTATAAAGCTTTAAATTTGTCCCACAATTAATTTCATCAACCTCACCGCGATGCGATGGGAGCAACACCACAATAATCGCTTTCAAAATGCAAACAAAAAATGTATACCGCTCTAAATTTTGTGCACATAGCATTTTTATAAGTCCAAAATGACTTCCATCAACCTGGCAGTGATAATGAATCCCTAAGACAGACCCAAATGTCCTTGTTTTTTTTTTTGTTCTGTGCATTATGGTGGTTGCCAACAAACTGGCAGCCATAGCGTTGTCCAATGGCCACCACAGCAAAACTCGGAAATGTATTATACATATGTAGGCCCTTATTATTAATAGCGACTCGAAAGTTCGACAAAAAGCGAACGATTTAGCGAATTTCACTTGTCACGGTATTATCGATAGCGAGCTTCCACATTTATCTCAGAAATCAGTGCTGCCAACAATTTTCATATGAATTTACACATGTTTAACGTCAAATGGCTAGCCTTTTTTTGTAAATTGTGATTGTTTGTTAACAAAAAACAAAATGATATTCGAATTGAGTATCATTTACATATTTGTTTTTTTATTTAAAGGATTTGGTTAAACTTTCCTATTAGCCCCGTCAACGAAGACTCAAAATTATAAAATAAATTCAAAAAGTAAGGCCCTCTGGACTATTTTTTTATATGTTAGGGGTTACCCCCAGGTATAACATACCCAAAGTCCCCAGCCCAGGGCCGCGAGCTAAACTGAGGAGGGGGGGGTATAAGGTACCCCTCTTTAGATTTTCGTGAATATTGGCCATAGCATATAAGCGGAAAAGTCTATACTACTTAATTAGAGACAATTAAAATGTCTATAAAATGATATCTTCACATTTTTTCTTGGGTCAATAATAAAGGAGATGGGGGGGGTGGAAAAGTCAACAAATCTGAAAAACCTGTTATTGTTTTAGTTATTGAATGTTTTCTGACCAATTTACCTGGAAAAAAAAAACAAAAAAGGTAAATACACATTCATTCACCGTTATTTCATCACGTCGTAGGGCTAAGAAAGGAGTTTTAATTTCCTTTTTTTTCTATATATCCGAAACTATACGAAAAAGTTGATGTATATTAAAT
This sequence comes from Melangyna quadrimaculata, assembly GCA_949320155.1. Taxonomy (NCBI): domain Eukaryota; kingdom Metazoa; phylum Arthropoda; class Insecta; order Diptera; family Syrphidae; genus Melangyna; species Melangyna quadrimaculata. The sequence goes on along the minus strand of OX439483.1, from coordinate 199,784,085 downwards.
TAGACAAAATTTAATTAGTAAGAGTTGTTTTCATATGGCGCCAAAAAATTATAACGTTTTTTTTAAAGGAACACAATGCAAAATTTGTTTGCCATAGACGGGGGTTCTTGCTCGCCCCTTCAGAGAGGAGGGGCATTTTTTTAAAAATAATATTAAAAAACAACTGCAACACTTACAACAAAAAACTGTACCTTTTTGGAAAGCCAGAACCCCGTTCTTTTATTTTATTGTCAAATCAAGTTATTGGTGTCCATAGTTTTTGTAAAAATAACTTTCAAACTCAAAACAGACCTGTTTTATACGTATGTATTTTTCTATCGCACTCCTTTTCCTTTTTATGAAGGAAAAAAATGTATCTTTTGTAGGAAAATGACATGGTGGCTCCAGTTAAAATATTTTAAGTTCACATAAGATTTTGTCTTCCATCGAATCGAAAAATCTTAAGTAGACTTAATATTATTTTATTGTTATAATATTTGAAAAGTTAAAACATATTCATTTAACTTAAGATACTTTACTACATTTACAAACCAAACAAAAATTTCCCTCAGTCCTAAGATAAAGTTCATCAAACAATTCTGGAAATTCAAACCGTTATTTTCTTCTTAGGGAAAATATCTTAAGTTATCACCCCTATTACGAAATTCGTATTAATAACTCGAATTTGGTCGTATGTTGGACTTGTGGTTTCCTTAATGGTAAAATGTAATCTTTTTTGATGCAAAGCTTTTGAGAATTTACGAATAGAGAAGGACATGGCGAAAAGAACAATTTGTGATCTTTTCGAACAATTTGTGTTCTTTTCGAACTATTGTTGTTCTTTTCGCCATGTCTATTGATAAATATGTTGTTAAGAAAGTTTAAATACCAGCATCACAAAATCTCTATTCGTGAATTCTCACAACCTTTGCATCAAAAAAGATGATACTTTATAATTAAGGAAACCTCAAACTCAAAATACGACTCAATAATACGAATTTCGTAACTGGGGTGAATAAAAAAAAAGATAATTAAATTTTAGCTTTAAAGAGTTTAATCTAATAAATCTATGTTTGAAATGTTTTTTGGAAAGCTTCTTTAAAGAAGTTTTTTTCGTTTTTTTTTTGCTCTTCTGAAAAATGTTAAAAAGGGACTTAAAATACTTTACCTTTTCAGTCGAGATATAGTGATACTCGAATTCGTTAAAGTTTTTACAATTGAAGCGAATCGCTATTCTTAATACGAAGTTAACGAATTCGCAAAGTTTTAAGCTCGATTCGCTATTCATAACGAGGGCCGTAACATTTTATATTCATATTATTGAAATCGCAGAAATTTCCGCGAATGATTTTTGTATAAACCGAACAGTGACATGTTGTTGTTTTTATTAATTTAATAAAAAAACGTTATTTAAATGGTAAACTATTTTTCGTCTTTATAGGTATGGATCAATCAAGGTGACATAATTCTTGTAGGACTTCGTGACTATCAGGACTCAAAAGCTGACGTCATATTGAAGTACACACCAGATGAAGCCAGGAATTTGAAAACATACGGAGAATTCCCTGAATCAGTGCGTATCAATGACACAGTCACATTCGTCGAAGACGGTCTTGATGAAGATATTGAGTTTGGTGATGAGATAAGTTCAGAAGATGATGCTGATTCAGTTGATAACATCTAGAGAACAAAATTTAAATTTAAGTCAACAAAATTATGAAAAAGAAAAATCTTAAAAAAAAAACTTTTTTTTGTTTGCTAATATCTATTATACTATTACATATATATTTTAAAATAAAAAAAAACAGAAACTTTATTTAATTAAATATTCCCACATTTATTTTGGATCCGATTGCGTAGAAAATAACAAGCCACAAAACAAACAAAAAAAACTTAAAACAAAATTTAGAATATTATGTTTTATTTTTCTCGGAAACACAAATGCGCTGTGAATTGCTTTCAAAACTACATCTTGATTTTTTTTATTTGTTTACTATTATTTTCATTCAAGTTTTGTTTGTATGAATTCTTGTTCAAGAATTAAACGGTATCTATTAGATTCAAATTAAATAATTTATTCAAACTCAAGTAACAAAAAAAAGGAAAAATAAAAAAAAAATTGTAAAATCCGAGAAAACCAAAAAAAAGTTGTTTTATTTTAATCTACATGACAAAGCAAATACATATATATATAATTATAAAAATATATCTATCTATTTATATAAAAATGAATTGTTGTTCGTTTGTGTTCTTATATCTCAAGTTTTGCAGCTCCGAATTTGATGATTTTTTTTGTTGGAAAGGTATTGTTCTGTAGCAGGTTTGTATGTAAAAAAAAATGACTGTTAACGTTACAATTTTTATGCCAAACAAATTCAAAGTAAAAAAAAAATCATTTGTTTATATGAAGAATCAAAAATCGGAAATTCAGATTTTATTATTGTCATTCAAAGTAAAACATCAAACAAAACAACAATTCTTTTTAAAATCGAAACGAAAATTCAGTGTTTATAAATCATGAAAGCTGTTTATGATAAGAAAGGTGGATTTTATTTTTTGGATGCAATGGATGTACCGGAAAGACATTTTTAATTTCACTGATTTTAGAATGTATGTTTGTATTCGGTCACAAAACAAAATAGCATGTGCGCTCGCTTCATTGGGAATTGCTGCTACCTAATTGGAAGGTGGTCAAACTGCACATTCTGCACTGTAGGAGGAATCAGGAAAGCGCGGCGGATCGCTTTCACTGGCGGATTTTTATTTTCTTATTTTTTTAAAAAGCTCTTGCTTTCCAATTTCTTTTTGAAATCGATCATAAACTTTTCGATCACCTAGGAACCTATAATTTTAAAACACAAACTGGAAAGCGGAAGCCTATTTAAGATTAAGAAAGTACAAATCCGCCAATATAAGCGATCCGCTTTTTAGAATCGGCCTACTGAAGTTACCATATTGAACGTTCATATTCAGCCCAATTCTAAATATTCCCCGGGAAAAAAACTCTCCGGGTGATTTGTTCTCCAAAATTTGAAATGCTCCTCACATCCAAAATATTTACATTTTCCATTTTTTTGACATTTAGAATGCCAGCTTCTTTCTCGTAGTATTATTTCTCATACTCGAAGTTAGTTTAAATTAAGGAAAAGGGAACACAAATCCCGGAAAATTTATAGTTTAGAATAGGTGAGTAGGGAAAAGAGAAGCATTTCCCCGGGAATTTTTATTTAGAATTGGGCTGATTAATGAAACACCCACATGTAACATTCCAAAGAACACGGGAACAGCACAGGTATCTTCAAAACAATCAACTTTTATTTGGTGGTGTCTTTATATTATTGACCGGTGATTTTCGACAAACATTTCCCGTAGTTCCACAATCAACTCTGGCGGATGAAATTAATGCATGCTTGAAATCACCTAATTTGTGGAGATATGTCAAAACAATCAGATTGACAATAAATATGCGTGTCCAATTGCAAAACGATTCATCTGTCGTTGAGTTTTCAAAGCAGTTGTTGAATATTGGAGATGGCAAAATTCCCACTGATGATGGATTAATAATATTGTCGGAACATTTTTGTGAGATTACCCAAACTAAAGAAGAATTGATTAAAAAAGTTTTTCCAAATATTGGAAAGTGATACAAAGATCATGCTTGGTTGAGCGAACGAGCAATATTGGCAGGAAAAAATTAAGATGTTAATTGGGATATTTAAAATGAAATAATTGGTGAATAAGTATCATATAACTCAATCGATACTTTTATAGAGGAAGATGACGTTGTGAACTACTATCCAACAGAATTTCTTTATTTACTAGATTTACCAAGAATGCCACCCCAAAATTTACGATTAATAGTCAGAGGTCCGTGTGCCAATCATGATGCTTCGGAATATAAATCAACAAAAAGTTTGCAACGGGACTAGACTTGCTGTTAAGCACTTAATAAATAATGTAATCGAAGCCACAATTTTAAAAGGAAAGCATATTCGCCGAATTTCGCTAATTCCATCTGATTTACCATTCAATTTCAAACGGCTTGAATTTCCAATTCGCCTTGCTTTTACAATGCCAGTCTTTAGAAGTGTGTGGCATAGACTCAGAATACCCAGTATTTTCACATGGGCATATGTTGAATGCTCCAGAGTAGGCGTTATCATCAGCGATATTTATATATTTAACAAATAGAAAGACAAAAAATGTTGTATACCAAAGGGCATTACAATAGATAAACATTTTGAAGAGAACTTTGAGTTTTTATTAACGACCAGCGAAGCGGTCGCGGGCACCCTAGTATTATTATAAAAATATATTTTTTTACAAAAATATAATTTACATGACAAAGCAAATGTATATTTTAATGACAAAGCAAAGTCCTGTCCGTTCTGTATTCAACAACGTCAACCGCAACCTTCTACGAGCCTTTTTTGGAAAGTTATAGCTACATGAAGACTTTTAGTTTTGGGTCGAAAATAAAAGAATGACTTTGAATTCAAATATCTTCGCAACCTGGCCTCGTAGAATGTTCTAGATTTCAGCTGTGGATAGCTCTCAAAAATTAGCGTTTTAAGAACCTTAATGTCCTCCGAGGCTTATTTGCGGAACTGTAGGCATACAAACATAACCAAGGTTTCAAAAATCAAAAAAATAACTTTGCATGCAAATATCTCAAAAACTAGACCTTATAAAAGGGTTTGCTTTGGATGTGCTGATTGCATTTGACAATAACTTTCTATCTGTCGATGGTTCCTCGAATTATACTGAGACTCGTGGCCGTGGTGTCTTACTGGCAATTCACAATCGTTATGATTCAACACTATTTAAAACCTCCCTTTCTACCTCTTTTGAGTTTGTTTGTGTCAAATCAAATATTTCAAAAACCTCACTCTTCACCATTTGCTGTTATATCCGACCTTCCCAGCCTATTCAATGCTATCAGCTAGCTGTTGATGCCTTCGAATCCATTTTTGATGCTGCTCAACCTTCCGACGTCGTCATAATTGTGGCGACTTCAACTTTCCCAATCTTCAATGGGTCCTCTCTGATGAAGAATCTTACTACATAGCCCTAAATCCCACATCCGACAAAGAAATTCTATTTACAGATTGCCTCTCAGACTTAGATCCGCTCGTGATCATCTACTCTCTAAACTAGACTCATTACCATCCTCCTCTTTTTCTTTCTTTTTCTTACGAGTTTTCCCAAAAACCCAGTCTCTCTGAAAATCCACTGACATTCAATTTTCGGAAAGCTAACATCCCTAAGCTCAACAGCTTGCTTAGATCTATTGACTTTAATAGCATCACACTCACCGCTGACATCGACATCGCCCTCTGCAATTTCTACTCTATTGTTTTTAACTGGCTTACTTCATCTGTCCCTGTGGTTCAACAAAAAAGCGAAAATTCATCTCCTCCCTGGTACAGTAGTGACTTGCGGTCTTAAAGAAATAAAAGAAATAAACTCTGGCGGATTTATCTCTCAAATTATCAGAACGCCAACTCTCTTTTCTCTGAACTTTCTCTTTACCAGGATTACCTGAAACGAATGCAATCTCGTATTATAACAGACCTCAAAAGATTCTTTCATTTTATCAATGCTAAAAGACAATCTGATAGCTACCCGTCTACCTTAACTTATATGAACTCTAGCTCCGATGGTCCCAAAATAGTCGCCAATTTATTTGCCCAATTCTTCCGACAATCTTTCTCTGATTCCAACCTTCAGCCTGACTTAGAATACTTCTCCTACTTAAAATCTTGCAACCAAACTTCCTTAAACTCCATTACCATTTCATCAGAAGTTGTTGAAAGCAAGATTAACAATCTAAAAGACGATTATTCTGCTGTTCCTGATGGGAACAGCCATAATCTTGAAAAAGTGCTGCTTACACTTAAGTTAAACCCCTGACTGCTCTTTTTCAACTTTCACTCTCGCTAGGAGTTTTTCCTGCTCTTTGGAAAAACTCTTTTATAATCCCTATCCATAAAAAAAGGACCCAAGAAAGAAATTTCCAACTACCGCCCTATTGCTAAGTTATAATGCATCCCTAAGCTTTTTGAAAGTACCGTCTATGATACAATGCTGTTCCAGGTCTACTAATGCAGGGCAGGTCTACTACTACTAACTTGTTAGAATTTGTTTCAGGAAACTTGTGCTTCCTTGAAAACGGTAATGAGGTCGATGTTTTTTCAACCGATCTTAGCAAAGCCTTTGACAAAATTTCCCATTCTTTGATGCTTTTCAAGTTGAATGCCCTAGGATTTCAACCCATCTTCCTTTCATGGGTTCAGTCATACTTAAAAGATCGGCAGTATGAAGTAATCTTTAGATCCTCTGAATCTGATCCCATCCTTGCAACTTCTGGCGTCCCGCAGAGAAGTCACCTTGGCCCACTGATTTTCATCTTGACTATCAACGACGTCGACTGTATAATAAAAGACTTTTATATCAGTTTACGCAGCTGATAAGAAAATCTTTAGGTGCATAACATCCCCTGCCGACCCTATTCTACTACAAAATGACCTTAACCGATTTTCAACCTGGTGCCTTAAAAACTTTCTTGAGCTCAATGTTAACAAATGTTAACAAATGTCAAGCTTTCACCTTCTCCTGTAAGCGCTTTCCACTCCCTCCTAGGACGTATTTTATCGACAATGTGCCAGTCCCCTCGGTTGATTCCCTGTGCGATCTAGGAATTATCTGCGATAGAGAATTGAATTTTCGTTCTCACATTGATAAATCCATCAAGAGAGCTAACTCCGCACTGGGCTTTGTTAAACGATGGTCAAAGGAATTCTCCGACCCTTATGTCACTAAATCTCTCTATACCACATTTGTAAGGCCACTCCTCGAATATGCAAGTCAAGTCTGGTCACCTTATTACCTTAATCACTCTCAGCGAATTGGAGCTGTTCAACGTAGATTCCTTCGTTTTGCCCTACGCGGCCTTCCCTGGTCTGGTGCACATAACCTGCCTCCCTACCAACATCGTCTAAAGTTAATTAATATGGACTCCCTTGAATTTCGCCGCCGAGTGGCTGATATTGTCTTCACCCATCAGTTCTTAGCTGGCAATATCGATTGTCCAGCTCTTCTTCAAAAAATCTCGCTGCAAACAAATTCCAATAATCTCCGATCCATACCTCTGTTCCAAATCAAGTTTCACCGAACCAATTATGGTAGCAACCATAGAGAAAATACTACTATGCTACTCTATGGTAGCAACGAACCTATAAACCGTATGCTACGTTCCTCTAACAGCGTGCACAACCTATTCGACTTCCATCTAACCAAAGACAGCCTCAAAACCTCCCTTTACCGTTCCTCGCCTTAATCTTTAAGTTAGTGTAAGTTTTAAATGTTAATCTTTAAGTTAGTATGTAAGTTTTTGCTTGTATTAAGCTAATAAAGTGAAACAATCTCTTGTAGGCGGGAGGGGCCTTTCTCCCCTCTCCCTATGGGCGTTTGTTGCTATATATATTATGTACATTTCAGTGAGTTCCGGAGACTTTTCTTGAAAAAATAGGGGTATTCACGATCCGGTGCAACTGGGATAGTATCATTTTAAAAGTGCAAAAGTGTAAAATCTTACAACACTACAACAACAAAATATACAAGGTGCAATCTTACAACAGTTTCGCACTTTAGCAATACCCGAAACCTATTGCAACAGACTCAACAACTCATTCTTGATTACGTTAAACAGAAACAAAGGTATGTTCATTGGATACATCCAATTTGCTATCTTGATTGTATTGATGTGACGTCGTCATCACAGCATCTTCTTCTTCACTTTCCCCATTGTCTGAAAATTAAATATACATTTTTGTAGCCTTTTTATGATTTTCGTCATGAATGTTGATACCTTCGACCCACATAATTGCAATAATCTGCAGCATCTTCTATTTAAAATTCGGTAATATTTTCTTTTTCCGTTTTTTTGGCATCTTTTTATGAACAAAATTTAAATTAAATCAAATTGAAATTTTCAGATATGTTCGAAACAAAAACAAATAACAAATGTCAAACTAATTTTGACATTTGCTTAAGTGTTGCAAGAAGATAAGAAAAGTGCGTTCACGATCCACTTAAAAAAAATAAAATTTCGCACTTTTACTTGGCTCGTTGCACCAGATCGTGAATGTTTTTTTTTTAGCAAGGGGGATTTTTTTCAAAAATCGATTGAAAAAAAATTTGAATGACAAATCAAAGTCCTGCCCAATACAATACCTTTCTATTTATATACATTTCAATGGGTTCCGGAGACTTTCGTGAAAAAATGTCTTTTTTTTTGTGGCAAGGGGTTAGTACATGCTTTTTTTTTAAAAAATCTATTGAAAAAAAAATTCTCAAATTTGAATGATAAAGCAAAGTCCTGTCCGTTCTGTATTCAACAACGTCAACCGCAACCTCCTACGAGCCTTTTTTTGGAAAGTTATAGCCATATGAAGACTTTTAGTTTGGGGTCGAAAATAAAATAGTCTAAGAGCCCACAGCAAATTTTGGGAGTGGATTGATAACCAAAATATGAGTATGAGGGATGTAGGTGCATATATCTTGGTATCGAAACCAACCGTCTGGCATGGGGGTTTGAAAACAGCGATTTTCCAATTTATTTTGTCTGGGGTATTACCCCTCAATAAATTTAAAAAATATATGCCGTGATGCTCTGTCAGTTTCTTTAAGATAAAACTAAAAATAAAAGAATGACTTTGAATTCAAATATCTTCGCAACCGGACCTCGTAGAATGTTCTAGATTTCAGTTGTGGATAGCTCTCAAAATTGCGTTTTAAGAATCGCAATGTCCTCCGAGGCTTATTTGCGGAAATGTAGGCATCGAAAGATAACCAAGTTTTCAAAACTAATAAAAATAACTTTGGATACAAATATTTCAAATCTAGACCTTATAGAAGAGTTTGCTTTAGATGTGCTGATAGCATTTGAAAATACCTTTCTATTTATGTACATTTCAATGGGTTCCAAAGACTTGTGAAAAATGCTGTTTTTTTTGTTGATAAGGGGTTAGTCCATGCTTTTTTTTCAAAAATCGATTTAAAAAAAAATACTAAAATAAGTAACATTTTGAACAACAAGGCAAAGACCGTCACTTCTCTATTCAACAACGTCAACCGCCAGGATGAAAGCCAGGATTTGAGAACTAATCTTGAGAAGCTTTTGATAGAAGTCGAAGCATTTTCACATGAAACTTTTAAGATACAAGCTAAACAAAGTCATTCTAGATTAACCTACAAAGTTCTTCATCATGACCTTAAAGAAAAGAATTATTTTCACGCCCGATACAATTTAGATGTAATATCTAAACATAAATCCAAAAGTGAATTACTGAAATTAATAGCCTTATTCTGGCAACCTCACTGATGCCTCACAAGTCACAATAACCTCCCAACTCGTGGTGAGCTCGCCTCATAAAAACTTAAAAATTATGATCTGCTCCTTGGCAGATCACAACTCACGTTGTTCTTGTGAGGCTTATTATGAGGGCTTTCATAGAAAACGAAATTGTGACCGCCTTATAAGAAAACAAACTCACTAAAAATTGTGACCTGTGAGGCTCACAACGGCAGAATAGGGCTGTAAATTATATACGACACAGACATAACCGAATTGATAGCTGCACTATGTGCAACGAACGAACAAAGGGACTAGGAATTTTTTGGCCTAGAACCAAAATTTCTATACCGATGGGACAGTCTTCTAGCATTTTCCAAGCGGAAGTACACGCAATAGGGAAATGTGCAGATCGCAATCTCGAAAGAAAATACAGAAACCAACACATTGCCATTATGTCAGACAGCCAAGATGCACTCAACGCAATAAGCTCAGACACCATCAGTTCTAAATTGGTGTGGGAATGTGTAAGCAGGTTAAACGAACTCGGCAAGTACAACTATGTCACTCTTCATTGGGTACCTGGCCACGTCGGTATCCAGGGCAAAGAAGCGGACTCCTAAGCTAACATAGGTGCAATGTCCCCCTTAACGGGGCCTGAACCCTATAGCGGAATAGGAGAAACGTTATTAAAAATTAAATCAAAGAAGAAGAAGAGACCATTAGATCCAAAAATTGGAAAGAACTACCAGGGCTGCGACAGGCTAAACTTTTTCTTGGGAAGTATAACCAAGAGCGGTTTTTAAACTGTATCAGCTTAGGTAGGAACAACCTATTTGAACACTGCAAACTAGAACGAAATTTTACCAATCCCGGCCTAGTAAGCAGTCCCACATGCAGATTCTGCTATATCGACGAGGAAACACCGGACCACATTCTAGGCAAATGTGATGCACTTGTACACCAAAGACACAAACACCTAGGCCGTTACCAGGTGGATGAGAGTGATTTACCATCGCTGAATGTACTCCAAATACTTAAATTTCTTAGAGAAATACATTTTGGGGAAGAGTTTTAAGATAAGTACCCTGATCCAACTCCAGTAGGGGGCACAATAGATCCTTAGGTCGCAGTGCAAAACCCCATATTTATTATTCATTGATTTATGTGCAACTTAAATGCAAGAGGATACACATCACTTTATTGGAGTATGTCCAAACTTTATTGAGATAAGAAGAAATCACTGGTGTAAAAACAACTTGTCACAATCAGAAATTATTTTAATTCTTAATGTTGACAACTGGATGAATCTTTACAACTTTTTAAAAGTAGCTCTAAAGTACAGGCATCGAATATTTAATATGAAATTTTGAATACAACAAAATTGTTATTATGTGCTGAAAGAAAAACACACAGCGTCTATGAAGAATGGTTTGTGTAACTTACCCCTTAATTTTTACATTTCGTGAAAATACCTGCTTATCGCCTGCAATGTCCCGATCTACATTGCCCGATATTTCCACGAAGATTTTTCCAGAAATCGTGTGAAATGTACACACAGAACGATTTTTTCCATGAGATTTTTTCTTTGTCTTCTTCATTTTTTTATTTCTGTGCTCTTCATTTTGCACTGATATTCACTCACACCATCAACCCAATGGCACACTGACACCGAACACACACAAAAAACTGGAAAGAGGGCGAAAGAGAACATAAACAGACTGGAAAAATCGTCTGAGTTTTGTGGTACAAACGATTTGATCCCTACCCCTCACTTTTCACTCCCTTCACCTACGAACAAAAGATCGGCACTGGAAAAATCGTTCAATATAGACCGGGACAATGCCACCTGCAATGCCACCTGCCTGTCAACAAGCCTCTGTTTCTTCAAGGTGTCTGTGACTTTGTCATCTCATAGCGTCTTCACTAGGAAGATATTCCTGCGACGCTGTGTGTTTCTTTCAGCACATAATAATAATTTTGTTGTATTCAAAATTTCATATTATGTGCCTATCGAAAAACACACAGCGTCGCTATGAAGACGTGTCTGATATCTGCTGGTGATAAGCACAAAACGCTATGTGAAAAAAGGATCTATTTATTTACAAGAAAATAAACAAAATAGTTTTATCTCATTTCACTGTAATTCATTCTTAATTTTTTTTTTTTTTTTTTGTGTTAGGTTTTATTATAAATTCATTAAAAACCAAAGTTAATAAAATAGATATCATATCAATTTGGTCGAAAATTTGAAAATAAAAGACTTGATTCATTGTTTTCTTTCTTTTGAATTTCTTTGCAATAAAACTTCTTGAAGGTGTTTTCGCTCTTCCAGTTGCCTCTAGCGAGTATATCTTGAATAGAATGATTTTCTACCCAACTAGCTGAAGCTATAGCTGATCTGATACTTCCAGGTGTTGCCTCGATACCGGCATCTCTTAGAACTGATCGAACCCATCCACCAATTACAGTCCTAGATGCTGGCTTCGGTACTTCATTTAAAGTGGAGTGCCGAGCTGTGATTTTTTACCGCGCCGAATACTTTATCAATTTCCCCCCAAATTCTAATTTTAAATAAAATCAATACCTAAATACATATTTAAGTGCGAAAATAAAAAATAGTTAATGCCCGCGAACCTACAAGTGCACCGCCTATCAATAATAATTATATCAAACAATTAGCCTACTAAATACCCACATAAAGAGAAAAAAAAATTGAAAAAAGAAAATTGCCAGTGTCAGTGCAAGTGAATGTGTACACAAGCAACAACAAATAGTGCACCTATGTTCATGAAACTGATGATGCACAAAAATAAAAGTTCAGCAAGCGGTAAATTTCCTAAATCTCTCCTTTTATCATCACTCACATATAATGCAATGTATGTAACTGATTGAGTCAAAGCAAATAAGATAAATTGCTTTTTTTGGTTTTGGGTTTCCAGGGACGGATCAATACATACTTTTAAGGCATAACACTGATAGTATTTTGTATTGTGAAGTTTTATTGGGGCCCAAACTCAATATCAGCATAGATAATTGTCTGATTTGTTTTTTATGTTTGTTTTTTCGTAATGGTAGGTGAATTTAGGGTCGATTTCAGCAACATTCGGGGGCTGAGAAAGAATTTCTGTGCAGTGTACGTTCATACTGTAAAACACAGGCCAGCAGTATTGGCACTTAGTGAATCCCAGATAGGTGAAAATTACTCTGAATTCAGCCTATATGGTTATAGCTTAGTGCCTTTATTTTTCTTACACCATGGTCTCGCAATATATGTACTTAATGATGTGGCTTATCAACTTCAACCACAATATGGCCCTTGTGTAAATACAAACTTTAACTTCATGTGGTTAAAATTCACCGTCAATAAGCACATCATTCATGCATGTTTCATTTATCGTAGCCCAAGCTTGGATGGTAATTCGACTTCTAACGAATTCGATGCGCTATCCGACTCAATCCAGAGAATTGTCTCCCACTATCCGCACAGTGAAATCGTTGTCACGGGCGATTTCAATGTACACAATTCTTCGTGGCTACGCTATTCTGGTCAGACAACACCCGAAGGAAGGTATGTCGAGATTTTTGCTGAGTTTAACCAACTGACTCAGCTTGTTGACGAGCCTACTCGGATTGCTGACGTTGCAGGTCAATCCGCCAACACCCTAGACTTGTTCCTTACCTCTGACCCTGTTAAATACACCATCAACCTTATTTATTAACTCGGTTTAGCGGCAGTGTAAAGTTACTCCGACTTTACAACGCCTCTAAACCTGGAAAGCTTATTTAAAAAAAATATATACCAGGAATAGAGGCAGTGTAAGCTAAAACTGGTTCATAGGAGGTTTTAAGCCGGAGTAAAGCCGTTTTAGCATCTAAATGTCATTTTGACATGACATCGTCTGAAATGAAAGAGAAGTGCAAACAATTTTTTTCCTGTTTTTTTACTACGAAAGAATGGATATTTATTTTATATTAATACATCATTTAAATTCTTGAAACGGTTTAACTAACATTACTGGAAGAAGGAGAAGGTCAAAACAGTACAAAACTGCTATAGATCCCATGAAACTGAGGGATTATTAGTTGTCGGAGAAATATCTACATTATGAACATAAACCAAAATATTTATTTTTGTCTGTATTATTCTGGAAATTATATTATGTACATATATTTACAAATTTATGTATCTTTTTTCAACTATCCCAGTTTTTCAGAATGTTTTCTTTTATTTGTATTATGTATAAGTAAATTTTTTTTACCAAAATATGTCTACAATTAACTCTACCAATAACTTAACAACAAAAACGAATAATAATGGAAATCAGCTGTGGTTTGTTTACGTTTATAATAACCAGAGTTTTAGATTGATGACTTTTTTGATAGAATATTTGACATAAGGCAGGCGTAACTAAAACGGCTGACAAAATATTTTATAAATATGGATTAGTTTGACGTGGCGTAAACCCGGTGTAAGTGCTTAGACTTAGTTTAACTATTCCGAGGTTGAACCGAGTATTAGTGAAATCTAATAAATACGGCTGTATTAGTTTATTATCACCTCTAGGCACATCAGACCATTGTGTCATATCTGCGAAATTCTCGTGCCACCAAACCACAGTTAAAGAAAAAATTCCAAAGAGAACCGTTTGGCAATACGAGAAAGCCAACTGGGACGGTCTCAATAACTTCTTCAAGAGCTTTAACTGGTCACTATGCTTCCTCGATAGTGACGTAGACGCCAGTGCGGATATGATTACAAACTTGATTCTTTGTGGAATGAGAAATTATATCCCGAATAGGATGAAATCTATCAAGCCCAAAGAAAACTCTTGGTTTGATTCGAGCTGTAAAGAGGTAATAAGGGTTAGAGAAGTAAGCTTCCGATGTTATAAAGCCAACCCTACTGAGGAAAATCGGAAAAAGTTTCAATAAGCTAGAAAAACTTGTAACATTCATATTCGAAAAACCAAATTTTTACATGATCAAAAATTACGGCAAAAAATACTGCAATGTCCCACAGGTAGTAAAAATTTTTGGTCATTTGTAAAAAAAATACGAAATACCACTTCGTCCTCGGTTCCAACGCTCGTCTAAAGCCAATTTGCTTGCAGTACAGTTTGCTGTCAATTCGACGGTGCCAGAAAGTGTTATGACTCCTCCTGTAATTGAGAGCGTAAACGATTTTATGGGACAAATCTTCTTTCGCACTCGTTCAGTTGCTAGAGTTCTGAAAGATCTCGATGTGCACAAATCCGCTGGCCCGGATAGTATCCCTCCCATTGTTCTGAAGAGGTGAAGAGGAACGCTGGCAAAACCACTGCGTAAGCTTTTCCATCTGTCCTACTCTACTGGTCTCTTTCCGAGTGGATGGAAAACAGCATTTGTCCAGCCTGTCCCTAAAAAAGGCGTGTCTTCTTCACCCTCAAACTATTGACCAATTGCACTTACGTCCCTTCTTTCCAAGGTCATGGCTTCTTAATGACCGGCAGTATGGCTTCCGTAGCAACAGGTCCACTGGTGATCTGATGGTATATCTCACCGAACAGAGGAACATCGTTTTGGAGAAAGTAAGATTATTGCACTTGATATTTCAAAAGCGTTTGAAAGAGTTTGGCACCAAGCTCTCTTATCGAAAATGCGTGCATTTGGTTTCGATGAATCTCTTCTTCGTTGGATTAGAAATTACCTTTCGGACCGTTCAATACAAGTTGTTTTGGACGGTTTCAAGTCTGAAATTCACAAAATAAATGCTGGTGTGCCCCAGGGCTCCGTTTTGTCTCCGACCCTCTTCCGTATTTTTATAAATGATCTTTTGTCTGAAACTTCTAATCCACTTAACTGTTTCGCTGACGATAGTACTCTCAGCTTCTCATATTCGTTTACAGATTCACATCCATGTCCTTCGGATGTGGAACTTGAACGGCAGCGTATGATAAGCTCATTAAATTCTGATCTCGACAGCATTGTCCAATGGGGAATCAAAAACTGCGTAGAATTTAATGCTTCAAAAACTCAATGCTGTCTCCTGTCGTTAAAGCGAAATCCACCCCCAATGCCGCTATCCATTAATGGCACTTGCATCGAGGAAACCGAACAGCTCTCAGTTCTCGGTATGTGTGTCACAGACCACCTTTTGTGGAATGACCACAAATTTGACGTCGCCAAAAACACTGCTAAATGTTTAGGTTTTCTCCGTAGATGCAAGAAATTTTTCACCCCTTCTGATCTGGCTATGATCTACAAAGCTTTTATTCGTCCAAAACTTGAGTACAATTCTCATGCTTGGGCAGGAGCTCCAAAAACTCACTTAAGTTTATTGGACCGAATACAAAAGAGATCTTTAAAAATGATAGGAGAAAGATCTATAACAGAAACAATTACAACTCCCGAACACCGCCGTAATGTTTCATGACTTTCTCTATTTTTCTAGGAATGCCCATCAGTTTACCCTTGAGCCCAACTTCGGACGTACTGTGAAGTACAGAGATTCTTTCTTCAGTCGCACCACACGAATGTGGAATGCTTTACCCGGCCCGACTTTCCCCTCTCATTTCGATGTGCAAACATTCAAATCCAATGTGCATCGGTATCTCCTTTTAAATCCTCTCCTACTTACCTAATCGCTCGTGCTGTGCTAAAGACATTTTAAGGGTATTCATAACCCCTTTTGTGCGCGCGGAATATAAGAGATAAGAGATTATTCAAACCACTTGCATTTGCTCTTTTTTTCTCCGAACTAGCTATGAGCTTTTTAACCCAAGTTACAGGGCAAACATTTGGATTAGGGTTTTTTGATAACAGCCAACCGGATTGTCTATGTGAAGAAGAATCAGTTTTCGTGGAGCAAAGTAGGTTACTTTGAAATCGTAGAACAATGTTCTTATTTAAAATTACTTTTTTAGGACTAAAATCGCCAATAACTGAAAAAAGCGCGAAAAATCGTGTTTTTTTTTACCGTAAAGCAGCCCCCGCTCGAGGTCGAAAACTTTGGGATATTTACTAGGTCAATATCCTGAACAACTCATCAAAAAAATCAGAAATACCAGATTTGATGAATACGTGAATGAATATAGTTACTGTACTAATAATAATAAACATCTTTATCTTCTGATTATTAAATTTTTATTTATTTTCACTTTAAATATGAGAACAAATTTACATTATGGCTTCATTAGTTACAATTTTCTATAAATATTCCATTACATACTTAAAAATATCTTCTCGTATGTTTTTTTGTTTGATTATTTACAATACCATGCATATTTTAGATTTTGTATTTATATTATATCTTTAAATAAATTAAAAATATTATTACTAAATTGTAATAAAATAGAAAATATTCAGGGTATTTATGTTGCTTTGTAGTCGAAAAATTAACAAACCAAGTTAAATCAATAACTGGGGAGCGCAATGGAGCGAGCCACTGAGATCCGATTGAGATGATACGATTTTTCGTGTCATCACCTCTGTGAAACTTAACCTACATAAAAACCTCTACTTCATAAATAGTAAAATAATAAAATAGTAAAGTAATAAATAATTATTTGGAAAATGAACAAACTCAAAAATATATGCATTTATTCAATTGGATCTACATACATAATTTACTTACATGCTTTTTCTTATGGATTTTTCAAACAGTGGCGACGATATCAAACATTAAAATTAAAATTATACAATTCAAATACCATATTATCAAATAAAATAAAATTTTAATTATTATACAAAATTTGTATTTCGTTTTTGTTACTTGTTTAAGTTTTTAAATAAAAAAAGCAAAATACAAACATGTTTAAAAATAATTTAATTGAATTTGATAATATTTGTATGCTTTTGATACTCACACACAACTGGAGACGTTCAAATCAATATGAATTTGAATTGAAGCAACAAAAATAAATTAATAATATATTTTTTTACTTTAAAGGCCTTTTGATTTGTTCCTAAGTTTTTAATTAAAATTTTATTTTACAATATTGTTTGCATGCTTTTTTTATATTTTAGATTTTTATTTGGTTAACCTGAATATGGTTTAAATTGCTATTTTAGTTGGTGTTCATAATTAACTGTGAAATGGATTTTCAAGTTTATCTAACTACTAAGTATTTCATTTATTGAGTTTAACTGTTGATGTGATATGTTGAAATTAGTATTTCTATAGATAGTAAGTCAAATAAAAAAAAAAAATGGAACGAGGAAGTGGAATGATTCGATAAAAAAAATTAAACTTATTTTATGATTCATTAACTGAATAGGGTTTCAGTTAATGGGGATTGGGTTCTTTAAACAAAAAAAAAATGATAGATTGCTCATTTGATTGAAACAGAACAGAAACTTCGGTTTTGAATTTGTATGAGGAAAATTAACTGTGCAATAATTGTCTATGCGTAAAAGTTGTCTTTTATAATCGCTTAATTTGATGTATGTTTTTAAGCGTTCCATTGAAACACATAAATAAAATATCTTTGATTCAGATCAGTGCACTTAAAATTTTGAAGAGATCTTATCAACTAAATTTAAATTTATACACAGATTATGGATCACAAAAATGTTAAAGAAATAAGTTATTATTCATTTATGGATGAGACACATTCATTTAAGGAGGAGAGTCGATAAATGACATTTTATAGCAGTTTGTTTTAAAATAATATGCGGTAAAACGTTATGGGTTACTTGCTTTTTTATGGCATGGAACGAGCTAACAGATTTAAATATGAAGTGGCAGACGTAAATTGTATTTTCAAGCGTTCTATTCAAGATGGTGCGTATTACGCGCACCCTATAAGGAGGCAGAACTGTCTGTCGATCAGTTAAGAAAGGGTTGCTAAGTCAACTAAGGCCGCTCCCTGACTTGTCGGTACGGTATCGGTAAGCGGGTATTCTTACCGTACCGAAAGCATACCGATACCGCTTCTGTCTCTTCACTTGTCGGTATACTTTCGGTATTTAATCTAAAAACTCAGAATCCGGAAAAAAATGTCGTCCTCAGAAAAAGATGCAATTGCATGTTATATTTATACGCGTTTGCGTATAAAAAGAAAAAAATACTGGCGACATCCATATATTGAAAAAAATTTGTTTTGTCGACTGTTTGTTGCGGCCAAAGAACTTTCACAAGATGATGAAAGGTTCCAATCCATGTACAAAATGAAAAAGAATTCCTATAACGAGCTTTTCCTTTTCGTTGCTCGTATTTTTCCACTTCTAATACAATTTTAACGTGGACGTCCATATATGACGATGACATTTTACACAATACACGCGGTATTTACTGATTGCTTACTGCCCATTCGTACCGCGGCTCGGTATACCGCATGTATACCGTACCGCTACCGTACCGATACCGCCTAATCAGAAATACATTGAAATACATGTTATCGGTACACAAGCGGTACGTCAGATTTTACCGTACCGATACAGTACCGCTACCGTACCGACAAGTCAGGGAGCGGCCTAAGGCAACCATGGGTAGAGGCGATTTCTCGTCATGTTACCTCGACGCATAAGCCTGGCATGTTTTTGTATGCGGGTTCTGACAGGTGTCAAGAACCAACACGCTCCGACGACCTTCAGGCCGGTCAAGCATGCCAGCATTGACTCCGACAGCAATAAAGGAGCCCCCAACAAGTTATTATCGGGTTTCATACGTTAAATTGCCATCCATGCCACTTTATAAAAGTTAATAATAGATTTTTCAAAATATGCCTCTGGCCATTTGGGGCATCATTAACAGTACTTGTACAATCAGAAATGATATAAATTGACATGTCTTAACTGAAAGCTTTAATGTAAACTTTATTGGACTAAAATACATAGACTTTGAAAGAATAATCAGATTTATCACAGATCCCGTCGAAATATTTAAGATCTACGAATACCGTATAAAAAGGTGCGATTGCAGATTTAAATTAAGAAAGAAGAGGAGCTTTTTTTCGGTGGGGCGGTGGCTTCAGAAGATGCAAGATGCAAATTCTCCGAATCTAAAACAATTTAAAATTGCGAAGTCTGATGATTGATTAGTTCCTGTGAAGTAGTGAATTTATTATTTACTATACTATCCCCGTTGTAATTTATGCATAATGCAAAATGTATTATTATTGCTCTTGTTAAATATTTTTGTATTTCAACAAATGCAGGGAAGACGTGGCTTAAATTAAGTTTAAAAGTCTATTACAAAATAAATAAAAAATAATTCAATTTATCTTCTCCTTTTTTGGAAAAGATTTTATGTAGCCATTTTACATATGGTTTTATTTTTCAACGTTCTTATTTTACAATTTCAAAGTTCCTATTTAAGTAATAAGTTGTTTTTAATATTTTTGTATAGATTAAAACATTACATTCTTTTCGTAGAGAACATTATATTACTTGCTCTGGTTTATAATAAAGTATTTGTTTTTGATGATCTTATTTAGACCTTTTTTACCTAAATTTCTTCGTTTAATTTATAGAAGTCTGTCTGAACAAAAATTTAAGGAAATTATAATAATTTTTTTTTTGTTTATGATATAAAACTAAGAATTATATAATAGTTAACATTTAAATAGATATTATGTATTTATATACTTATAATGAGTCCCATTATTGATAAGGTAATGTTTTGTTGTATTTTTATATCTGGATGATGTTAGAATAAGCTGAAATATACGAATTTGAATAAGAATTTTTTTTTTGTTTTTATGTAATAAAATTGTAACTATTAAATTCGTTTGTTTAGAGATAAATTAGATCCCAGGGGTCTCACTATCAAAATACATGAGTAAGCAAATCCAAAATTGTTTGTTCGCTCATTTATTTTGACTTAGGTCTCATTTTCCGGGAATAATCTTCGTTTAAAGTTTACGCCAAGTGTTTAAATTAGGGACGAGACCCGGGACATGATAAATTGTAAAGCCCGTATGATACTACATTGGAAACTAGAGTAGTTCGAACAATTTACAACTGAATACTCCGATATGAGTGAGTGCGTACAAAATAACCACATTAACGTGAAAATGTCACAAAAATGTTTTAAAAATGAGATGTGAATTACATTTTTCAGATTCTGGCAGCTTTTTTTTGACTTTTCAGAAATTGTAAATTAAAAATTATTTCAAAGTACACTGTGACCACAAAAAAGTATACACTGCACTCATGAGAACACTAGTTTTTGGTGTATATTTACTTTTGTGGGACATTGTAATTGTATTCATAGTCATTTTAGAACTGGGTCTAAGTTAAACATAGGTTTACTTGAATTTTTTGACGTTGATTCTATTTTTTTAAGTTTATCATTTGAAAATATTTGAAGCTATTTATGTAGTTTATCAAGTTAATTATCTTATAAAAATATGAAACCAACAATTTGTAATTAAAATCGGTCTGTATTCATTGAGCCAAAACTGTCTTAAACTGTAGTTTAGTTAACTCTGGGTCCATCCGCGGCTATGAATATGCCCCAATGTCGTTCTTTTCATAAAAATATTGATATCTCTTTTTCTCTCGGCTGATACATAAACATGATTTGATGAATTAAAAATAAGAAATAAATATATATGTAATCATACGGGCTTAAGGGTTATTATAACTACATATGTATGTATTGTATATGTTATTCGCTATTCAAATTATTCTGGAAACACTAATATGCTTAATAAATTAGCAAGCCTCGAGTCACTGCTTTACATATATATATAAATTACCTGACTTAGCCTTCTCGTTAGCACCATGAGAAAAAAGGGCTTTTATTTTGGAAGCGCTGGGTAAATGACGATAATCTGCTTTTCGGTTCGCTTCTGAAATATAAAATAAATGTAACAAAAAATACAAAAATCAAATAATGATTAAAATTAAATTACTTTTCAATGACCACTGCTGGCATTTGGACTAGTTGAACGGGTGCTTTGCCGTCCTTTAGGGCTTGGGTTAAATTTAAAATTTGGCCTCGCATCACAGACATTTGACGTTCATACAATTTCCTATCGAATCCTTTATCTTGCTGAAATTGTACATTAAAGTATATAAACTGGTTAATTGATAGGAGAAACAAAGATTGAGCTAATGCACTATGGTGTTCATTAAAATTAAATTAATTTCACTATAGTCGTTGGTAGCGGTATATTTCATATTATTTTATTTTAAAATTGAACTATTTTAGTGAATAAGCTTTTGGTTTATCTATTGGCCGAACCTAGGTGCCCTAGGTTTTAAGCGCAACTTTAGCAACATCGATTTAGATTCAGGCAAATTATTTTGATATGAATGAAAAGTTTTGAATATTGCACCTAAACTTTTGAACAATAGTAAAGAAGTATACAAATATTTACATGCATTTTTCAAGCCGTGTTTTGAAAATGTTCATAAAGGACCCTATCACATTTTGGTACATAGAAATAATGCCTGTTTTATTGACAATGTTTTATGTCCTTAAGGGTTAAGGTTTATCGATGCTCGCAAAACACCAATCAACGGAAAATAACACAAGAGATACACACCAACATTTTATTTATTTTTAATCGGATATGATGGGGTAAGAAAAACTTTAAAGGTTATCTCACCATCTTGATTCGGCAAAGCACACCTATCATTTGTTGTTGATAAAGGTTTAAGCCATGACGCCGCCGCGTTATCATGCAACCTCTGTTAATTCAGAGAACACGAAGAACAATGCGGTTATCGAGACACAACTTTTAACATCGTCGACAACACTTGACGATGGTAAAATGCAACTTTGAAGAATGGGGGCTGTCGGATATATTTGGGAATTATTGGTTTAGATTAATGAGAAAGATTCGTAAGAAAAACAATTGTTCCGTTCCTTTAGCCTGACTTTCTGTGAATTTTAGTTCACATACCTTTCAACTTCATATAAAAGAAAAATGAAATTTACAGAAATTGAGACTAATGATGTTTTCGATTGGATTTTGGAACAGTACTACTAATTTTTGATTCCAATCGAATTCTTTAAATTGTCTGATATTTAGGTATGCCAAATGTTCAGTCGAGTTAAATTAATTTGACAAGTAACCGACGAAATAGTTTATAATGTACATGTGTGTTCCGGTCTACTCTTTTATAAAATCCGGAACAGTCAATCGAAGTTTTTTGGGGTAAAAGGACTAAAAAAGGAGTAACTCCGAACCGCCAATCGAAAACAACATAAACTGAAATTCAGAGTAAATTATGATTATTGTCTACCACAACAACCAGATATCGTTCTCTATATGTACAAAAATATAATTACGCGTACCAAAAAATATAATATGTGTGAAACTAACCTTAAACAAATGCAGCAAGTCATTACACAGTTCTTCCACAAAATTCATATCGGATAACAATGGAAGGACAAGCTGCTTGGTTTCTTCACTAAAAGGCACTTTAGCTTGCGGTAACCACGCCCAATGGTATGGATAAGCACGCCATGAATCTGGATGTTTAAATGGAAAAGCCAGTCCATTGTCGATGGCGGCAATTTTAATCTCTGGCAATTGTACCACATTCCAATTATTGGTGTTATCTGGATTTAGATCTAATTGTTGTTGCTGTGTTTCTGGTATTTGTTGACTAGTACCAGGTATAGGAGTATCATCAATATTTGGTATGATATCATAAGTTATGGACGTCACTCCATCAGTTCTTGATGACTCGGTTGGAATATTCTCAGTTTTTCTCGTTGGTGTCGAAGCACCGTTCACTTGCTTAACGATCTTTGGTTGGTCATATTTTATTAGCCAATTATCGTTGCCACGATCTGTGTTTCGTATGATGTAGTCCAGCACTACCAATCTTTCAAATTGCAATTGAAATGATTTGGCTAACACAGATGTAAGGGATTCGTTTTCAAAACGTCGCAACCAATAATCAGCATCCCTGTAACCTTGTACGAATATTTGAAATGATCCTTTCTGTAAGTAAATAAAATTGGTTGATTTTATTTTACCTCAAAAATAAACCAAGCTAACAATGCACACTAACTTTTAAGGGCAAGCTCATTCGATTGAATTTTGCTGATGGGAAGTGCTCTTTGATTTGTTTTTTTAATTTCGCTTTTCGTCTATCAATTCGTGCATAATTAAATGTCTCGGCTACTAAACGAACTATTCTTGTATTGGGTACAACACCTAATTTTAATTTTTGGTCCACTAGACTTGCACCAGCTTCTGATAGATATCTAGAGAAATTATATCGTATAGAGTGTTTAACAGCAAACAAAAAATTCTGTCAATTGATAATTTTACCCTTGATTTGGAATTAAGCAAGCACGTCCAAAACAACACGGACAACACAATTTATGCATCCATTTTGTCCATTTCGGGTTCATTCGTCCATATGGCTCTTCGTCTTTGGGTTTGAATACTGCCACAACTTTCTGCAAAAAGGTCAAAGAAAGAGAAATATTACTTTCGCGAGATATATTATAATACATAGTTACAGAAATTTACATAGTTATGCAAAGAAAATAATTTAAAACCATCACCAAAATAAAATTAAATTATTTATCTTTTGGTTTTGGAATCTGTTTATCTTTTAAAAAAGTAATGTTTTTTTTTTCTCAATCTTCATTTAGAAAACCTGATTGCCATTAACTTGACTTCTTATAGAACGAAATAAAAAAACATTACAAATTATTATTATTAAAATGTTCAATTCACATCCAAAATTCTTCCAATGTGCTTACATGAAAGAATTCCCCGAGTTGGAATCGTAGCACTTTTTTTCGCTTCTTTAAAATGTTCGCTTCTAAATCAGTAACTTAAAATTTATAAAGCGGATTGTGAAGCTTTATTAATTATAATTAGTTTATTTCAAGGTTTTTGTTTTTTTTAGTGAATGTCACTTATTTTTAATACGACTTACCCCCGCTGGATTTTTAACAAAATAGGATCCACTGCTTCCCTGGTATATTCTTTCTGGATATATACCATGTTCAATAGCGATTTCAGCTTGTGTTATAATTTCATGAAATTCTGGATCATCTGTAAAAAAAAATATAAATATAGCATTTAAAATTGGAATATTGTAGATTCATTTTGGTTGAAATGAAGGTTTTAAGTTATAAGCAGTAGCAATAATATTTATTTTAAAATATTTCAAAAATGTATGTAACTCTTAGCTGGCAATTCATGCCCTGTCAATTCCAGACCTGATTTCTCTTTCGAGGACCGTGCATTAACTAACTCAATGTGTTTCCTTTCCAACTTCATGAATAATATTTCTTTTTACTTACTGAAAAAGTTATTATAGATACTGGGGAAGTTTTTAAGAACTATGCAATTACAAAAGAAATTGTTTTTGAATTTAAATTTAAACTCAGTCGAACTTACTACAAAAATTAGTTCTCAAAATAATAATTTTGTGGCGTTGCACTCCAAACATGAAAATATCAATAGGAAATAACTGCATGTCTGTTTTCTTAATTTAAATGAACCCCTTTGTTTTAACAAAATTCAGTTAAACCTTTTTGATCGATAGTTTCAGCTCTCATTTTAATAAATAATGAGAGAATACCAAAAACATATAATAATGACATGGTCGTTTTGAATGGAAAATTTTAATTGGCTTTTTGTTGACCAAAATGCTATATTCATGTTATGATGAGTCTTGACTCATAAGAATTCACTCCCCCGCTACTGTTATGGCCAACAAAATACCGAAATATTAAAAAAAATACAAAGGCAATGATAACAATAGCATGTCTTTTTTTTAAACAAACACATAATGGCCCTATGTAAACGAATTGAGAGTCAGATCTAGCTTAGATTCGATTTTTTTGTATGAGTAAAACACGAATTTTTGATAAATTCAACTCTAAATTCGTTTATTACTAAGGGCTAATCTTTTCAATTTTCAAATTCATTAATTTTCATACATTCAAAAAAAAATCCAAACTTCCTCAAATATCCGACAAAATCTGCAATTAGGTAGTGGGTTTTAATTTGATTTCTTAAGGTTGATGAAATACAGTAAAATATTGTATTCTGGAAAATTAAAAACAAAAAAAGTTGTACATGATGCAATCCTTTATCAAAAAATCTGTTTTTTTTTATTGCAACCCATAGATTTTGCGAAAAACCTTTTTTAAGTTTTTGCCTTCACATTTTTTACTTTCGATATGTAGGTACTATAGGGCAAGTTTAGGATTCGTGCAAAAAATCGAACTCGAGATAATAATTTTCCCTAACATGACGATGATAGAGAACGCGAAAAAAGTGGGTCTCGCAATTCTGGATGTCTGTACCTCGACCTGCAGCCTGAACCACTGAAGCGATTTTCTCAAAAAATAACGGTACATGCCATACAACCAATAAACAGAACCTTTACTGATAATAGTGATCAAAAGGTACTAAATTACTTAGAATTTTTTAAGATTGTTATTGATTTGTTTTAACGTTTTTAATTGCTTCTGATTTCTCAGTTTAGCTTTTAAGAAGCTAAAGCTTCGTTTTTGGGCTGGATAGAGCATTCCACTTTCGTGTAGTGCGACTAAAGAAAAACTCTCTGTACTTAACACGAAGTTAGGCTCAAGGGTAATCTGATGGGCATTCCTAGAAGCGCGAGTATTACGATTGAATTGTTTAAGGGGAGGAATGAACTGGGTTTTTCACTAGAACATTCACCCATATTCTGAAAATCGAATTTCTGACTCGTATTGGAGTACAGTCGTATGTTGGTATTCAAAAAGTCGTATATCCGACTTCACTTCTACAAATATTGAGAAACGGAGAACATCGCATACGACTGTTCATATTTTATAATTATTCCGAATCTAGTATTAACTCGAATTAAAGTCGTATTTGTGTTGTTTATTCGTCGTGTGAAATCTTTTAGACGTGATAAATATTTTTTCGGATAAAAATGGACAAAAACCTAGTGTATGCAAATGCATATGTAGATATTTATCTTTTAAATATTCCTCCTATTTGTTTAATCAACCTGCTAGGGTCAACGCAGCTCTAAGACCATAGGAATGCACTTTTAAAATGCAAACAAAAAATTAAAGATGTAAAAAATCTCTCCTCTGTGGAAACTATATGCAATCAGCCTGGCAGTGATAGCGCGACTCTAAGACCACTAAAATGCAATACTAAAATGCAACACAAAACTGATAGATGCAGAATAGCTCTACACCGCTACAAATTTCTGATACTTTTATGTATATTCGTCTTAACTACAGGAGCGCTGGAGCCTTGTAGGGTTTTTTTACATCTATCATTTTTGTATTGCATTTAAGTGGTCTTAGGACCACGCTATCGCTCTCAGATTAATGGCATGTGTTTTGTTTAGTTATGGTTATATCTCATAAATACATACAATATAATAACATACATGAAATTTTTTTATTGAATTTTGACAGTGCATTTTAGTGGTCTTATACAATATGATATTGCTAAAATTTGGAGCTGTATAAAACACTTATTTCTTTCCTCCTTTTTTTGCATTACGAAAATGGATTTTGGTAGTCTTAAGTCCGCGGTATCGCTGCCAGATTTATGTATTCCTGGTTGCATTGATTCAAATAGCATATCCACCAAATATGAAGCAGTATAAAACAATTTTAGAAAATCGTTGAACAAATCTCGTACTAAAATAATTTGTTTTGACATTTTAATGATTTTGATAAATATATACAGGCAACGATATACGTTGTTTTTTAAGCTTCTCGTATACAACGTATACGACTTGAAGAATAACGATTTTCATACGATACGAGTTCAAGTTCGAATACGAGTACGAGGCAAAATACGACTTGCGGAATAAGGGTGAACTGTTTAGAAATATCAGTAATGCCGTTGTCCTTTGAAAGTCCGGGATCGTCCGGAAGTCTTCTGAAACCATTCCATTGGCACAAAAAGTACGCTTCACGATTCTGAGAAGAGAAATTCGATTCTTGATTTAAAATCAGAATCCACTCAAGAAGCACTAATGCATTCAAACTCAAACGCAAAACAAACTGCAATGTACTTAACGTTTTTTTAACTTTGGATTTTAATTTAATTTGCATCCAAAATCTAAATTTTTGGTAAATTCTAGTAAACAAATTAAGAAAAAAATTAACTATAAATATTATTTGGAAGTTCGGAGTTGATACACTCGTGTTTTACATTTCACTTTTGTGGTAGCAAATAATTTTTATTTGACGATTCATTTATACAGATACCAAACCCCAGAATTGAGTAGAATCATCTTGGACTGTTCCATTGGATTTCAGAATGAGTGAAACCAATGGAAAACAGCATAACATAACGAAAGACATGAACCATTACCACTACCACGATACTCAAGAGATGTAAATGTTTCCGTTACAGTTATTTCACCTACCATTTTCAGAGCTATCTTTTGTATTCTATCCAATACACTCAAGTTCGTTATTCATGGTGTCCATTATTTTTCAAAATAAATTTCCCTGACTTTCCCTGACCAATTTCAAAATTTTCACTGACCAAAAAATTAAAAAAAATATTTTTTCATGAGTAGGTACGTATTAAATAAATATTGCACAAAGTGGTAGAAAATGTACATATTTGAATGGAGTTAATTAAACCTTTGGGCAAAAAGAACACAACTTGTATTTTTCAAAGATCTATCTGAAGGTATACATTACCGATTGTATTGAAAGTGAAAAGTAATAACTGCATGAATTTAAAAAAAATTGTTTTGCTTAACAAAAGTGAAGACTATGCCTATGCAATGTAGTTCATAGTAATGAAATGACCATTTAAATAAAATCCTTTTACACTGTGATTATTTAGGCTCTTTTGGTCTATTTGTAAAAAATGCGAATAAAAAACAATATTCACCCATATTCTGAAACTCGTATTTATGCCTCGTATTCGACTACAGTCGTATGCTGGTATTCCAAAAGTCGTATATCCGACTTCACTTCTAAAAATATTGAGAAACGGACAGCATCGTATACGACTGTTCATATTGTAACATTATTCCGAGTCTAGTATTAATTCGAATTAAAGTCGTATTCGTGTTGTTTATTCGTCGTGTGAAATCTTTTAAACGAGTTAAATATATGTTTTTTCGGATAAAAAAGTACAAAAACCTAGTGCATGCAATAGACATATAAGCTTTGTTCAGTGACGTTGTTCCGAACAGTTTGGAACAGTTTAGAACAGAAAAGTACAAGTTTTTGCTGTTCAATGAGAATTTTCTGTTCCAAACTGTACTGATTTGCTGTTCAGTGAGGCTGTTCCGAACAGTTTGGAACAGAATAGAACAGGATTTTCTGTTCTTACTTTTTAGGCAGAACAACTTAGAACAGGTTTGTGAAGACTGTCAAAATCAGCTGCTGTCACTTGCAAGTTGATATTTTTTAACAAACATCGTGGCTCTTTGTGCTTTTACTTTGGAAACAAACAATTAAATATTTAAAAAACAACATAAATTAAATTAAATTAAATTGTGTAGTTAAATAAATACTGTTTCTAATTGTTTTAAATAAAAAGTATTTCTTGCTTATCCACCAAACTGAAAAAGTAAATAACAATTTTTTTTTGACAATTACACCTGTCAGACAGCTGCCTGTTCTATCTTGTCTGACGTTTCTGTTCTATTCTGTTCTGCTCTGTTCTGTTCTAATCTGAAAAAACCTCACTGAACAATCCTATAATGTTGACATTTTTTCAATATTCCTGCTATTTGTTTTACCAACCTGCGAGGGATACGCTCTAAGACCATCGAAATTCACTTTCAAAATGCAAACAAAAAATTAAAGATTAATAACATGTGCATTGTTCCGCTATGTGTTATATCTCATAAATACATACAATACATAATATGTACATCAATTTTTGTTATTGCATTTTGACAGTGCATGTTAGTAGTCTTAAAGACATTGTATTGCATAAATTTTGATTGATGAAATTTTATTTCTGTCCTCCTTTTTTTTTTGCATCTCGAAAATGAATTTTTGTGGTCTTAGGTCCGCGGTATCGCTGCCAGGTTTATGCAATCCTGTTTGCATGATACAAATAACATATCCACCAAATATGAAGCGGTTTAGAACACTTTCAGTTAAACAAATCTCGTCCTAAAATAATTTGTTTTATGACAAATTAATGATTTTGACAAATATTTACAGGCAACGATATGCGTTGTTTTTTAAGCTTCTCGTATACAACGTATACGACTTGAAGAATAACGATTTTCATACGATACGAGTTCCAGTACGAGTACGAGTACAATATAAAATACGATTTGCAGAATATGGGTGATTATTCCTTTTTTTTTTTTTTGTTAAGTTAAGTTGTTGTTTAAGTTTAAGTTGTTGTTGTTGTTCAAAAATTCAATGAAATTGACGGAATAAAGAATTGTCAAGCCTAATAAGCTGACATTCTATACAATAATAACAATATTATTCCATTATTTTCCCAACGTTTTGTGAGTATTCGTGAGATTGTTAAAAAAAACTACATACCTACTCTGCTTCTTATATCCTACTATTGCATCATTCACAGAGACGGCGATGACACAAATTTGAACATAAAAACAAATAAATAATAAATTAAGAACAATCTAGCAAAAAATAAAATAAAAAAGGATATAAGAAGCAGAGTATGTAGTTTTTTAATATAATATATTACCCCTGAAAAACTGAGGAACACTCACGAAACTTTGGGAAAATTATGGAATAATATTGTTTTTATTTAGTTTTTTACAAAAAGACGAAAAGAGCCTAAATAATCACAGTGGAAAAGTTACACAAAAAAATTGGTCAAATTCATAAAATAATAAAATCCTTTTAAATCATACTTCTTTGCGATATTAAAATTTAATAGTTTATTTTTTTTTTTAATAAATCAAAATGTATTAATTCAGGTATGCAGAAACAGTATGAAGAAATAATCGTACTTGAATAGGGGGGTTCACACTCATCGACAAGTTCATCAACTCGTGTCGAAACTTCACATAATTTGTAATGTGAACACAAGTTGAACGACTGTCAGAAGTTTTTCAATTTTTTTAATATTTTGCTAGGTCGAATGACCGCTGTAGCTAATGTGAACAACTGATATGTCTGAAAATTTTGATTTTAGTGTTTCTTTTTAATTTTGTATGTGAGATTCATAGAGAATGGGTTGAAATAGAAGTAAGCCCACAAAAGGAAGGGGGAAAATATTAATTTGCTTCGCTGAAACTGGTGCAAAAAGTTAAATCTACGCCGTGTTTGCTTTTTGAAAATTTATTTACAAATGAAGTTGATGAGGCGGTCGTTGAATGTGAACGCTAGCAACACGACTCAGGTCGATCGACTTGTCGACGAGTGTGAACCCCCCTAATCTCACAGTCAAATTTAACATTTTTATTTTTTGTCTCTTATTGACCGCGATCGGAAACATGTAGGTCGATTCACAATTCAACGAGTAAACGCGTCGAGAGCGTGACGTGATTTGCTGTCATTGTATTTACAATGCGGCGAGTTTCTTGACGACGAGTTTTTTGACAGCGTAGAATTTAATGCTTCTAAAACTCAATGTTGTCTCCTGTCGTTAAAGCGAAACCCACCCCCAATGCCGCTATCCATGAGCGGCACTTGCATCGAGGAAACCGAACAGCTCTCAGTTCTCGGTATGTGTGTCACAGACCACCTTTTGTGGAATGACCACATATTTGATGTCGCCAAAAACGCTGCTAAGTGTTTAGGTTTTCTCCGTAGATGCAAGAAGTTTTTTTCCCCTTCTGATCTGGCTGTGATCTACAAAGCCTTTATTCGTCCAAAACTTGAGTACAATTCTCATGTTTGGGCAGGAGCTCCAAGAACTCACTTGAGATTGTTGGACAGAATTCAAAAGAGAGCTTTAAAAATGATAGGCGAAAGATCTATAACAGAAACAATTACATCTCTCGAACACCGCCGTAATGTTTCGTGTCTTTCTCTATTTTATCGCTATTATTATAATCAGTGTTCTAGTGAAATAGCCAGTTGCATTCCCCCCCTTAAAAAATTCAACCGTAATACTCGCGCTTCTAGGAATGCCCATCAGTTCACCCTCGAGCCCAACTTCGGACGTACTGTAATGTACAGAGATTCTTTCTTCAGTCGCACCACACGAATGTGGAATGCATTACCTGACTCGACTTTCCCCTCCCATTTCGATGTGCAAACGTTCAAAACCAATGTGCATCGGTATCTCCTTCTAAATCCTCTCCTACTTACCTAATCGCTCGTGCTGTGTTAAAAACATTTTAAGGGTAGCCATAACCCCTTTTGCGCGCGTGGAATATAAAAAAAAAAAAAAAATTATTTATTGTTTATGTTCTTGCTGTGCAGTGTGCGTTCAAAATAATGAAAAAAAATCAAACCGAAATTACTTTTATTATTTAATTTCGGCTTCGAGTAGACGGTTCGGAGTTACTCCTCTACTCCAGATTTTCCATATTCTATAGGAATGGAACAGAAACAGTAAAAATGGACCAACTCCGGATGACCAATCAAAAACGGCATAAATATAATAACTGTGTTTGTCCATAGCTGGCCAGCCCAACGATTTTCGGCTAAAAATGCTAAGAAATTAAAACAATACAACCCTATAATATTGTCAACACAAGTAGATCTATAAATATAATTTCATTGTCAACAAAATTTATTTTTTTTTTTGTTAATTTCCGCTTATCTGTTGTTTTCTTTATTCTTTTCTACAATTTCACAAAATTCACCATCAGTCAAATATAAAAAACGTCGACAAGAGCGTCTTTTTTCAACTTTGGCGTAACATGACGACGAGAAACGTCACGCTCACGTTGCGTTTTCTCGTCGCATTGTGAATCGATCTTAAGATAGTTTCGTATCCATAGGTTTTCGAACGGATTGGTTATTTTTGACATTGCGCTTGGGATACAAACGTATATCTACCAACATTTTTCAGATAGCATGGATAGCTATCCAACAGCATAAGCTGTTTTGTCATCAGCTGTTTTTACACAGGATTCCAACAACACGAACCTATCTGGATAGCTCTACACAGGTTTCCGATCGCGGCTATTACATTACGAAATAACCCTGCAAACTAAATCTCAGAAGTTTGCCTTGAAACACAACCACAAACAAAACGCATTCTATATATGTATGTGTTTCTTTATTTACCAAAAACTCTCCCCTCAAAAAAAGGACTCCTGTTTCTCCTAAAAAAAATGAAACTCTTCTATCGTAAAAAGGAAGAAAGAGTGCGATGTACACGATGCACAAAGTTTTGTCTCATTTCGTATGTGCACAACATGATAAACAAAAAAAGTTTATGTTATCGGCGAGCGTGAGTTATAAATGGTTGTTTTTTGGTTGTTGTTTCTATAAGAAGCAAAGAAATTATATCGATTTATTGTACCTAATTAAATTTAAATAAAAAATACAAATGTTTTTATTAGTGTTTT
Organism: Melangyna quadrimaculata; assembly: GCA_949320155.1. Lineage (NCBI taxonomy): Eukaryota > Metazoa > Arthropoda > Insecta > Diptera > Syrphidae > Melangyna > Melangyna quadrimaculata. The sequence continues at coordinate 199,751,393 of OX439483.1, read as the reverse complement.
ATACTTTATTGTTATTACTGCATTTCAGATTCATCAGGGTCAGGGAAACCATTTTCGACGATCATCGTGTATTTTGAGATTTTACCTACAGCAAATTGTTCAATTATTGGAACGGCTCTAAAGTCTGAACACTTTTTTTTTATTTATTTTATTTTCGCAATAAACTGGTGAATTTGTCCTTAATGAAATTAAATCATTTTTTAAATTGCATAATATGATACAAATTTATATGAATAATTGAATTTTACAAAAAGTTTTCATTCAAACTAGTTAATGAAAACCATTCGTAAAATTCAATTTAGCATATAAATTTATTTCATATATAATTTCAAAAGGCTCAGTTTCAGAGGAACCAAACTACTTCTTTTACGTACAAGTTTCACCAGTTATATCCGTACTTCTAGATTCGAGAACTCAGTAATTGTAGTAGTACAGATATAACCGGTGAAATGTATACGCATAAGAAGTACTTTTAAATGACAAGTTTCAGTGATTTCGCTATGGTTTAAGAAACTACTTCCGAATAAACATTAGAAGTACTTCCAGTTGTGCTACGCTGATATACATTTGAAGTACCTTTGTCAGTACTTTAATGGAGGGGAAATTCCCTACATTTCGCATGCTAGAAAGAGAAAGCTGCTTCATGTATTCTCATGTATAGGAGGTATATAACTGAGGTTTTTCCCGAGCCCCTATCTTTTTTCAGTGGAAAAGAAGTACTTCTATTACGTACATATTTCACCGGTTATTTATGTAGTTCTACGTTTGCTGGGAACACAATACAATGAAGTGAAGTTGTATTTCACTCATTTTTTGACACATTCACAGGTATGACAAAAGATACGAAATGAAAAATTTTAAACAGAGTTGTAATCAAAACGAAATGTTTGATCAGAAAAAAGTTTCTTATGAGAGAGTGAAAAGGAGTTCAGTGAATTTTTTAAAAATTGATATAGAAAAAAATCCCTGACCGTTTCCCGAATTTCCTGACTTTCCCTGACCAAATTTTGTTCCCTGACTTTCCAGTTTAGAGGACACCATGTATTAGGACCACCTGCCGCAAATATGGGAGTTGTACTCAAGTTTTGGACGAATAAAGGTTTTGTAGATCACAGCTAGGTCAGAAGGGGAGAAACATTTCTTGCATGGACGGAGAAACCCTAAATACCTAGCGGCATTTTTGGCATTTTGGAATGAGAGCTGTTCAGTTTCCTCTATGCAAGTGCCGCTCATGGATAGCGGCATAGGGGATGGGTTGCGCTTTAACGACAGGAGACAGCATCGAGTTTTTGAAGCATTAAATTCAACACGGTGTTTGTTTCCTCATTGGAAACAAATCATACGCTGCCTTTGAAGTTCCACATCTGAAGGACATGGATGTGAATCTGAATTGAGTTGGTTTACTAGTCAAGTTTTCATTCAATATTGAGTAATTAGGTAATAAAAGAAAACTTGCCAAGTAAACCAACTTAATTTAAGTCAGTAATCATTAAATAACAGATTTATATGATAATTTTGAGGTTTTTCGATACTACTCTATTTTAAATATTTGATATTTAATATTAACACTAGCTCAATTTTGAGCTGAACTAAAGCTAGACTTACTTCTCCTTCAATCACACACGGGCTGAGCAAAGCTAGCTGAAAGTTGTGTGCACATGAACCGCCTTTAATTGTATTAATACTCTTAGTTTGAGAATCGAAAAAAAAATAAACAAATAATTTCCTTTAAAATTATCAGTTTTGCATGACAACAGATTTGTTTATTTTACCTAGAAACGAACTTATACTTTGTTAGTCCGCTCGAAACAAGGATGAAAATGTTAGTCTTTTCATTTCTCACTCTTCTATCAACCCACCCACCAGACGTTGTATGGAGCCACTGCTCCTACGGGTCTCGTGTGGGGAAGATCAATCTAGTGGGGGTAAAAGAAAGGAACACGCCCTCAAAAGACAATGGTGCGTCAACTTCTTCTCAACCCGGTGTTAACATGCGACAGACACTCCTTCAATTATTTGAAAACAACTACGACTTTTCAGGCTACAGCTTGTTAGAATTTCAAAGACGCCCTTTACGGGCTATGTCATAAGATTCATCATAGGTTTATTTTTGCATGGGGATTAAAATTCCTTGGGTACCACAATGGATCTACATTGATCTAAGTGTGACAGTAACAAGCCCAACTGTCAGCCCACTAACATAACCTCACTCGCCTACGAACTTTCATTTCCCCAGTTTAGTCCGGCTCAAAATTGATCCAGTGTGTGATGGCCCAATAAATTTAGAACTTTAAGATCTCACTACTTTTTACGTCTGACTTGTTACGCAAAGTTTTTTGTGTATAGAAGAACTTGTTTTTTTTTTAAACAGTTGTGTTTATGTTGTGATTTCACTTTTTTTTGCAAAGATTCATTTTATAAGAAAAAGTAGGTGGAATAAACGCCCCTGAAACCCTCATAAGGAAAATTGAGTTTTTAATTTGTGCCTTTTGTATAGGGCTGACCACGAGAAGAGACTCTGCGAATTTTTTGTAAGTCTCATCTCGGTCTCGTTAAAATCGAAAATTTTCAGTCTCGTCTCGGTCTCGTATAATAAAGTCTCGTCTCGGTCTCGTCTCCGAAAAATACGATTTCCGGACAACCTGTTGATTATACAAATATTTTGGATTATAGTTTGAATATGTGCAGAAGAAAATAAATATTTAACTTAAATTGGATTTTTTAATTTGTTAGACTCTCTGTAAATGTCGGTCCAAATATACAGTCTCGTCTCCGTTGCTTAAAAGGCAGTCTCATCTCGTCTCTCATCTCATGCGAGTCATTCTCGTCTCGTGGCAAGCCCTACTTTTGTATGTATACTACAAGTAATATCGCTCTACCAATTTTCATCTATCAGAAGTGCTCTATTTAAATGATAATATTTGTTAAGAAGTTTGCCCCCTGCATGAAAAACTTCATAACTTCAATTTTTTCTTTGTAAAGGCCTGAAAACCAACCGCTCTGCCAAATTTCATAGTCCTGCACCAATTGGAAATACTCTGTTTATATTTAATATTAATTCTGTGAATTAATTCACTGAATCTAAAATCTCAAATTTTTGAGATTCTTTTGCTTGCATGTCATGTCCTATCGCTCTACCACATTTCCTCATTCTACAACAGTCAGAAGTGCTCCAAATAATTAATATCAATTCTGAGAAAATGGGCGGGTGCCACGCCCTTCAATGGATAATTTCAAATTTTCCAATTTCTTCTTTGCATTGGCCACATGATCCACCAGTCGACCAAATTTCATCAGTCTACGACAATCAGAAGTGCTCCATATGTTGGTATCAATACTGCGAAGATGGGCGGGTACCACGCCCCCTGAATGTAAAATCTCAAATTTTTCCTTTGCTTTTACTTAAAGTTCTACCTATCTACCAAATTTTATCATTCTGCAATATCAGAAGTGCTCCAAATAATTAATATGAATTCTATGAAAATAGGCGGGTACCACGCCACCTAAATGTAGAATCTTAAATTTTCGATTTTTTTCTTTGTATGCACCATAACCCCTATCGTTGTACGAAATAACAAGATTCGACGATGTTAAGAAGTGCTCCATAATTTTGATGATCTGTCAGTCAGTGAGTGCGTTGACAAAGGTATAACATTTTCGCAGGCCTAAACTATTTAATTACCCCAATCCCCGCCCACATAAATCATATCTGGCTTTGAGAAAAATAGTCTGGCGGACTGATGACAAATAATTATTTTAAACGTCAAACGAAATAGGTTATATTCACAATAGATTTTTGTTCGTTATTCACAATGAGGCAATATAAAATTAACACATTTCTTAAGCGGGCTACACATTATCGATTTTCTTTGACAAATCTGTTTGACGTCAAATTGTCAACCAATATACAAACAAGTGTGAGCAATGTACGAGATACATAAATATAAATACAAACAAAATAGGTGAAGGTTTTATAGACGTTTTCTTTTAATTTCCTTTAAATATGCCGTTAACAAGAAGTATCGGAAGATAGAGTTGGATTAGGGTCGAGTTTAAGATCCACATTTTTCGTCATTTGAAGTTGAGTTGGAATGGTATTCAGATAACATAAAAAGGAATGGCATGAATATAACTTATTTCACAACAAAAACAAATAAAATTGAATAATTTTAATTATTGAAACTTGGTACCACGGCACCTAGCAGTCAAAGCGTGAACCCTGCATTCAATGTATTTCCCATAAGATAAAACGAAAAAGAGTCCACAATAAAATTACTTTTTCTAATTACTTTTTTATGAAAGGGTATTCATATTACAATTGCAATAGAATAATTAAGTACATATGTGAGTTTGAAAATCAAGCGTAAAATATATCGAAACTTAATAAAATGCTTTACTTTGTAGGTGAAAAATGTAAACAGACAACCTTTACAACGAGAAACAACAACAATATTTCGACAAAACTGTCAAATTGAAATTTTTCGGTTTCTGTTGATGCTAAAGCGCTGGCCGAGACAGTAGGTAATACCACCCTCCTAAATCGATTAGCGCCCTTAGATTTTGACATTTCGACAACATTCCGACAACAACATGCCATATTAATACGACACACAAGTGGTATAAAGTGTGAAGTACATAGTGACAAGTTTGCTAAACTTATATCACAAGTTTTCCATATTTGATTGATAAAATGTAATGCCACCTTTGGTTGCATAGTTATTACCGTGTGCACGTGCACTATTTGCAACGCATTAATGTGATCTAAAAAAAAAGTTAACTACCTTCCACGCAGCCGCTGTGTAAACTTAAAACATTTGCGCAGTGAAAACGTCAAACATGCGCCATGTTAACCAATCAGTTATTTGTAGATGCACCATAATAAAATCAGTTCAGTTTTCTGCCAATGTTCGATTTGCCCTAGTCGATAATATCTATCATCTAGTTGATGAATTGGTATTATGACTATCAACTAGTAGTTTTAGACCGATTGTGAATAGTTCATTGTGAATGAGTTTTTTTTATCTCGTTTGACATTGCCGTTGTTTTGAAATTTTGTTTTGTGGCTGGAAGTGGAAAGAAAAATTGTTGTGCGAAAATGTAAGTTGTTCTTATAAAAAAGTTGTCTTTTTTTAAATATTTTATTTAGGAACAGAATAGTATAATAATAACTCCCTTCAAAAAACAATTCTGTCGAAGTCATTATTCCTTAAGTTTTTTTCCTTTTGAAAATCCTGAAATAACTTTACATGTTTGCATGCGAAAATAGTTAGATAGGGACAGAAGTAAACATCGTCCACAAAAAGTTATTTCTAAAATAAAATGCTACCATACAAATCGCTGTTTCTTTATATTTATATTGTATTCTATAGATAATTAAAAAACGTACCTTTTATAATTATACTTCTCAATTAAAAAAGTATTTGATACGTATCAACGAAGGTTTTGTGGTTGATATAAAAATTGATGTGTATCTATTTTGTTGATATCCGTAATACCAAGTATATCAAAAATCATTCACAATAATGATAAAATATACAGTTCATCAACAAATTTGATAGTTGATAGCCATAATACCAATGCATCAAAATTATTGTTATGTATCAAGTATCTAGTTGATAGCTATAATAGGGCTGTAAGCTTTTGAGTCTCACAAAAAACATTAACACTATTTTGTAGAAAATTTATGTTAAGACATTCGATCTGTTTTTCGTTAAATAAAAAAAAACTAATTAAAAATAAACCAACATTTTCAAGAAAAATATGACTCAAGTGTAAAGGATGATGAGACGACATGAGAGCGACCAACCTTAATATTACACAAAATCTAGTCAAAATGGTGGAATTCGATTTGAGATAAAATTATAAAATCTGAATTTTTATTTGCTCAAATAGAATAGAAAATAAATTGGTCGTAACGAATTGCGGCTATTCCCGACGAACAAACTGTTTTCTTTAAATTCTCTTGTTTAAGTAATTAAAATGAAAATTAAAATAATCCTCAATTATATTTCCTCTATTTTGTCTAGATTTTGTAAAGAAATTAGATTTATTAATGTCTTAAATCCCATTTGTTCATCCATTCGTCGCTCGTCGGTCGTTGGGCACTCTCATGTGTGCGTACAGTCCTTAAGAGTTATTCTGTTTAATATGAGGACCGTCACCCAATAAGCACCTTGGTTGCCGGCAAATTTAAGTTTCCACGAGCTGCTGGCAACACGGAGCAACTTAATCTAGACTTTTTGTCACCAGGTTGTTTTTTTTTTCGGTAATTTCTAATTCAATATCTCGACCGTTGATCATTGACCATGCCAATTGCCACAATGACAAACAGGCAAACTATTTTTAACAGGAAAAAGTTGTTGGGTGGGCGGTTGATCAAGCAACTTAAAGTTGCTCTATGTTGTCGGCAAATACTATTTATGTTAATTTACTTACATGCATTTCTAAGGGGACAATTGAAACAGGAACACTTGCGAATACTACCACGTCTGTTTAATTTTAACCCGTTGATTGAAGAGGAGGACAATCGATTCAAGGAAAGTTTAGATGGTGTTAACTCAATAAATGACCAATGGCAATGGCATTCCAGTTCATTACACTCACATATTTTTTGAATTGAAGCTGAGTCAGAACCGAACTCATTTGAGTTTGATGATGTATCTGACATAATTTTGTTTTATTATTTTGTGAGTGCGATAAGTTTAAATTTGTTATTATGTATGTTGATTGATTTAGAATTTTTAGATGAATAGTACAGGTAGTGATCAGAATAGTGCAAATATTCAATATTATGAATATTGTTCTTTTAAAATAAGGTTATGAAACTATTTAACGAAAAACTTGACTCGAACTGAACAAAAGAAATTTAACAGAAAGAAAAACATTATTTTTAGCTAAAAATAGAAGCTACTGCAGGTAAGTTCACCAACCACAATGAAGCTAAAATGTCGAGTACTAAATAATAAAATTTAAAAAAGGCAATCGCCAAATCACCAAATCATTCACGCCTGATTCATAATGCTTAGAGAAAACGAGACGAGGGAATGACGTAATTTGTTAGAATCTTTTTTAAGTTTTAAAACCGTTTCTTTTTTTTTTTTTAATTCCGCGTGCACAAAAGGGGTTATGATTACCCTTAAAATGTCTTAACACAGCACGTGCGATAATGTAGGTAGGAGAGGATTTAGAAGGAGATAGCGATGCACATTGGTTTTGAATGTTTGCGCATCGAAATGGGAGGGGAAAGTTGGGCCGGGGATCGCATTCCACATTCATGTGGTGCGACTGATGAAAGAATCTTTGTACTTAACAGTACGTCCTAAGTTGGGCTCGAGGGTCGACTGATGGGCATTCCTAGAAGCGCGAGTATTACGGTTGAATTGTTTAAGGGGAATGCAACTGGCTCTAGAACACTGATTTTAAAAATAGCGGTAAAATAGAGAAAGCCAAGAAACGTTCGAGGGATGTAATTGTTTCCGTTATAGATCTTTCACCTATCATTTTTAAAGCTCTTTTTTGAATTCTGTCTTATAAACTCAGGAGTTTTTGGAGCTCCTGCCCAAACATGAAAATTGTACTCAAGTTTTGGCAAGAACTTATTTCTGAGGAAAAACAATGATTATAATTTAAAAAAAAGAAGTGACCTTGACAATCGTTTCTAAGAATCTTACTTATCTATCTTTTTTTCATCCTCTCGGTATAGTGGAATTAATAATTACTATTCGAAAAAAATACCATAAATCAGGGGAGTGTACTTAAAAAAAGTACATGGCTGCCAAAAAATATAAAATGACAAATTAAGTGCCAAATGCAAATTTTGATTTTGAAACGATTTTAAGTGTACGAATTTTTGGAATTAATAATTAATGGAATTAATAATTTTAATTTAAATCTTTTCAAAGGGTGGTTTAAGAAATCTCAAAATTACACAACATATATGCATGCTAGGGTGGTCCTTATAAAAGTCATTGTCTTATTTTGAATGACGCACCCCCCTTATTTGTTCTAAATAATTAAAAAAAAAATCTTGTAAAATTTTAGCTCATTATATTAACGTTAACCCGGCCCCCAAGACGACTGAAGTTTTATATGGAAAATCCCTTGTATTTTTGTAAATACAAATTTGAAAAATCTTAACTTTGGTAATGATTGATAAATAAAAATTGAATTTTCGAACACATGTAGTCACTTTTGTCATATTTATAAAAATACATCTGAAAAAAATTTACAACAGTTATTTCCCTACTTAAAGCCATTTAAAAAGAAAATATTTTTTATTTAATTTTAATAAATTTAATAAATTTTATAAATATTTTTTTTAATACATTTTTTTAAACATGACAGAAGTTACTACATGTGTGCAAAAATTTTCTTTATTAATCATTATTAAAGTTACGAATTTTTAAAGTTGTATGTACAAAAATACTATGAGATTTCCCATATAAAACTTCAGACATCTTGGGGGCCGGGTTAACGTTAATAAAATGAGCTAAAATGTTACAGTATTTTTGTTTAAATTATTTAGAACAAATTAGGGGGATGCGTCATTCAAAGTAAGACAATGACTTTTATAAGGACCACGCTAATATGCATACGTATTATTTGGTATTTGATATATATTTTTGGATAAAATTTGAAGTAGATATCACTGTTCTTAAGAGTAAGTTTTTTTTTTTTTGCATTTTTTTTGCTCTAAGAAAAACTGACTATTATTGAATTTTTTTGAAAAAATTATTAAATGTTGACTACGTCATTATATTTAGAAAAAAAAATAGGCTGGTTGTGGAATCATTATTTGTTCTTGAAATATTTGAAACGAAAATTATTTTTCAACTGTTTTTCTTAGTTTAAAAAAAATTTTTGGTTGAATTTTTTTTAAATGTTTGCCAATTGTTTATTACATAATTATGTGTGGAATAAAATTAGTTTGAAGTAGATATCTTTTTCCGTTCGCGAGATATTCGAGACGAATGAAATTTTACATCTGTTTTCTTAATTGCTGTAGTCAAACTGGGCACGACTGGATCAGACAAACTTGCTCTCGTATAGCTATCAACTTTAACGTAGCTTGAAGTTGACAATGTGCATATGTATTGGTTCTACAACATTATGATATCATTTAAAAAGTTTTAAAAAACAAGTTAACAGATAAATTATTACTATTAATTTGTTATTTTAATAGCTTAAACAGAAAGAGCCCAACAAAAATGAGATAATTGAATTAAAAAGTACAAGTGACCTTATAGTCGGGGAGACGCCCATAGGACGACCTACCCTCATCTCTTAATCAGATGAGAGGTAAACAGTTTTTTTCTAAATAGTGTCCAAGCAAACAGTTTGCGCATGGGTTTCCTTGAAATTGAATAAACGCAAAAATTGATCTTTAAACCGTGGCAACCATATGAAAGGCCCACTATTTTTTAGGCACCCCATGCGCAAACTATTTGTCTGGACACTATTTAAAAAAAAAACTGTTTACCTCTCATCTGGTAAAGAGATAAGGGTAGGTCGTCCTATGGCCGTCTCCCTGACTATTAACTCCAGATATAATTGTGTTTCGCCCAGGTATAACAGTGGGCTCTTCATTCAGTCTGTTATACCCTACTAAGACACAAATTTTGGTCGATATTTACCGACTCTTACACGGCAAAGAAGATTCTAGTGGAATTTGTTTAAATTCGTGCACCCAGAAAATAATCCCCCGGGGTCAGGTTGTTTTTATAATAATAAAGATGAAGAAATTTAAATCTTAAAAATCGATTGTCTTAGTAGGGTATAACAGACTGACTGCAGAGCCCACTGTTTTACCTGCGCGAAACGCAATTGTAGTTTTTAATTGAATTATATTCATTCCCTCCACTTAAAACCGAAGTAATTTTAATATTTTAATATTTAAATTTCTTCATCTTTATTTCCGTTTTCAAGATATTGAATTTTCAAAAAAAAAATCAATATTTTTTTAAAAATCCAAAAATATTTTTTTATTTTAATTGTATATGCAAAATTGTTAAAATTGTAAAGGATATCTTCTATAAAACAAAATGGTTGAAATCGGTGTAGCCGTTAGGGACCGGTTATAGCGATCAGGAACACGAATCAGGAAAAACTTTTAAATGTATTTTTTGCACTATTTTCATTCGATCTGAAACACAAACGCTGCACTAATCGATGAAAAATAACTCATAGAATTTTTTGATAAAATAATATTTACAATTAAATAATTATCTTTTGTTAAAAATGTATTTATTTATTTTCCTGATGCAAATTAATTTTTCGTGCCAGCTGATCGTAATTTCCCACAAAATGGAACAAAAAATTCCAATGATTTGAGTTGCAATTTCACTCATTCCACTGACAGAATTGGACACGAAAAAGTTTTTCGTGTGCATTTCAATCAGGAAAACTTGGTGGTAGGCCGGCCAACTGACATATTTTTTCCTGTTCGCTATAAACGACCATCAGGAAAAAAATATTCAATTTCATACTGTTTCAACTGATCGCTATAACTGGACCCTTAAAGAAAAATTTGAAAACCGAAAAATCGGTTCTATGATAGGTACCGTTAATAACCGTTATAAATATTTTTTTTCTACCAAAATGTTCATTATAGTAATAATAGTACCCGATATTTTTTTCAAAATCCTTAGAACTGTTTTTGAAATAAATCATTTTTTGTATAGGCGTGTGTATAGCTTTCATTGAAATCCATCATTGAAACACAAATCAGTGAAATGTTGGAATATTTTCTGACAAGTCGGTTATAGCTATCATGAAATTTTCTTTCATTGAAAATTCCATTCCCCATACAAAAAACAACTTTGAGGTTAAAGTCGATCATTGAACGAAACACTGACAGACGAAAACAGGAAGAGAAAGGAACGCATTTCATTGGAACGAATGTGTTCCACTTTTGGGAACAAAATATCAGCTGTTCATTGAAAATGATTTTCATCATTAAAAAACAAAAAAATGATTTTATATGAAAGTTGTAAAAAAAAACTAAACATTTTTTTCACTAAAAAAATTATATAACTGACAACCATCATTTTGGTACCAAAACGCCATCAGTTTTATTTGTTTAAGTGCATCAAAATTGAAAGACAAAATTTTCAATGATGATTTTCAATGAAAGCTATAACTAGCGCCTAAGGTAGAATCCGACTGTGGATAGATTGTTGGCGCTTATTCGAGCCTGTATTCTACTTCAGCTTCTTATCGGCTGTAGAGTTACTAGCGATGTTGTATTTTTAATGCATGTAAAATCAATTTTCCCTCTAGAAAATTCCCTTAATAAAATAACCTTAAATCCAAAGTTGGAAGGAAATCGCTTCAACGGTTTAGGCTGCAGGTTGAGGTACAGACAGATTTGCGAGACCCACTTTTTGTCGCGTTCTCTATTAGGGTTATGTTAAGGAAAATTGATTTTTTGCACGAATCCTAAACTTGCCCTATACTACGTATCAGGGACTGATTTAAGTGGTAGTTTTTATGTTTTCTGGTAGTTGCTATTTGAAATTGGTAGCTCTAAATCACGTAATTGGTAGTTGTAATTAAAAACTCCGCCCTTTCCTCGACCAGTTCAACAAAAAGTACTTCTACGAATGTCAATTTTCAATCACAGTGTAGGTTCGAATATTTGCTGCCTATTTTAATTTCGAACGAACAGAAAACATATTCAACTTTTATCTGATCTCAAAATTGTATACGCATATAACGTATTACCCGCACAGAATAAGCGCACTTGGTTGTGTTCCCTCAACGACTTCATATGCAATTTCAATTGAAAGTCAAACAGAAACCTAAATTTTTGGGCGTCGTATTAATGATTTTTCAACATTTTTTTTTCAATTACTCAACTGCGGCAAAAAAAATTTAAGCAAGCAAATCAAACAAATTTCAGCATCAGCCATTTTACACCAATTTGGCGAGTTCTTTTGGAAAGTATTTCCCTTGGTAAGAACAACAAAATTAAGAAAGTGTCGATAAAATAGCCAACCGATAAACGGGCTACGTCTAAGAAAAAATCGAAACGAACATTTTCTGTTAAATTTTGTTCAATAACAGGCGTGTTTTTTGTACCCTCTATGTTAGCTTAAGAAATAATGGCACAAAAAAACGCTCATCGTTGCTTAAGAAAATAATTTGGCAGCACTGATATAACAATGACATTGGCTGCGATCAAAAACCTATGTAGAGCTTCCCGGATAGGTTCTTGTTGTTGTAATCCCGTGTGAAAGCTATCCATGCTATCCGAAAAATTTTGGTATACGTTTGTATACCAAGCGAAATGTCAAAAACCGCTGACTGCAAAATTGAGATTTGTTTGCCGTCGTCGAGTTGTGTTTTTAATTTTTTCAGAAAAATAATTAAAATAATATAATATAATAAAATGCAAATTACTGTATTACAGCGAAGAATTTTGCCAAAAAATACTTTCAGGTAACTTATCTGATTTTAGTTGTTCAGAAACCTATATGGATACGAAACTATCTTAGACAGGCTATCGCATCTATTCTTGATCGCGGCCATTTTCTGACATTTTGGCTGTCAACTGTTTGTCAACAAAAAAATTTAAACAAAATATCGTTAAAATTTTGATAAATTAAAAGAAACGTCTCCTCCCTGGACCAGATCTTTCTTTTATTTATTGGTTTATTTATTTTAATTTAATAATTATATATTAACAAATAAAAAATGTTTGCTTTTCACCTTTTCTTCTGTCATATTTCTTACGATCAATCAACCCGTGCTTCAAGATCCATCTGCCAAATTAATGAATTTTTGATGAATTTTTGACATTTGTTGAGAATTCGTCGGAAGAACGTAGAAAATAGTGTATGGAAGCACTGTTTTTATTTTAGCTTAATTCTTAAGCAGAGATTTTTTTTTAAAACAGTCCCTACTACGTACATAACATATATCGCATTTAAACGGTTGACTGTATTAGTTAGAAGACCTTTTCAGCACGTTTTAACAATATTATATGTAAAATAAAATTCACCCGCAGTCAATACCTAAAAAAAAAGTACCCCAAACGTACATGCATATTATGTACATACATACATGTACATCTTGTTAAAAACGCAGGATTCTGACTCTAGAGACCTCAAAATGTAAGGATATTGCAAAAACTTCAATGCGACAAATCGCACCAATTGCAATAATGGGCCAGTCGAAATGTAATTTGAAATTCAAAAAATTAAATAGTGGATTTTTTTCTTTTTATCGTTAGAGGGGTTCATAAAGAGTTTTCAGTACGGTTTTCGACGCCTAGCTCTTGCATTAGCCACCATTTTGAATTTTCGGAAAATCGGTTTTTGTTAAATAACTCGTTTATTTTCAACTTTTTACTAAAAATTCCCTTAACAAAAGTTGTTTAAAATTTAATTAACTACAACTTTGGTAAAACAATTGTTTGTCTAAGATTGATAGTTTTCGATATAATCAGGAAGTTGTGATTGTGATCGGTTATTTATAGGTTATCCGCAATAAAGGATATTTTTGTATAAAAACAAAAATATAAAGTATCTTTTTTTCAATCATTAAGGGGGCCGTAAGTAGTCTCTTCAACTTTGGCCGCCATCTTGAATTTAAAGCAAGTTGGGTTTTGTTAAACAAATCATTTACAAACTAGGTTTTTGTGACTATATGCGTAATAACTTTTAATTAAAGTTGCTAATTTTCGACTTCAGTCTGAAAATCAAATTATCCGAACTAAGACTAGAATTCTTTTCCGCATGACCGCTGGGTTTTTAAGTTGATATTCTTAGTTGGACCTACACTTACTATTAATTTAAGTTGGTACGTGTGTCAGAAGTTGATTCCATAAGATCATTGTCATTCAGCTCTAACGGGAATTCCTTGGGAAATTTTTCCCACGGAATTTTATAGTTCCCGGGAACGCATTCCAACTATCGGGAATTCCCCACGGAATGCTTTTCCCTGGGAAAAACTTTTCCCAACATAAAAATTAAAAAAAAAATATTCTAATATAGTTTTCGAAGAGTTTTACATTGATTTTGCAGTAACAAAAAAAAGTTTATTTTGTGCAGTGTTTAAATTATAAATAAATTGATTGATAATGCAAAGAATATCGTTTTTATTATTAATTGACGAGATAGAGCAAAGAGGACAAAATGAGCAGAGAACAATAAGGCGGATTTTAAGGGATCATTCAAATTCCATAGTTCCACTGTTAAGTTGAAACATTTGATTGACTCATTCAATTTTGATATCGTTTTGGTCCACAGATTCCATCGTTATTATAGAGTTAACAAACCATTGTTTAAGCATTTGATTGATACCCTGTCTGACTTCTTGCCTCAATCAAAGAAACCTATCGCTGTTCCTCCTTTCATTAAGATTAGCGCGTGCCTGCATTTCTTTGCAGAAGGTGGGTATCAGACAGGAGTGGGAAAGAACCATGAGGTTGGGTTGGCTCAATCTTCATTTTCAGAAGTCCTTTCAAATGTATTGGATTTCTTTGAGAACCAAATTTTCCCGTTATTGATCAAGATGCTAATGAACCAAGAAGAAAAATGGAAAACAAGCTTGAAGTTTTATGAAATTGGTAAACATATCCAACAAATTGTTGTCATCTAACCATTGATTGACTTCAGCTTCAACATGACGATTGCCTGTTGATAAGGGTAAGCTATTTTCTTTTTCAATGTTTTCATTTTGTCTAATTTTCGTTTCCTGTCGCTGGAAGGCAAACCAAAAGAAGAAGCATTTGGAAATCCTTGCACTGATTCACCCATTGCACAAATCCTAATAATGGTTTCATCCAATGAGCTGAACTTGTACTCTTTGCGAGGGCGTCCGCCAGTCGCTTTTTTGTTTTTCAAATTTTCCGACATTTTTTTCCTCACGTATTTTTTTTATCAAGCCAAAACTTAAATTATTTTTGTTTAATGAAAACACCATTAAAATAATTAACCACTTAATTTTTTCTACTCGGCAACTGATTTTACTGGAGGGCCAATGCAGTTGAGATCAATCTCAACGCTTTTCCAAAATTTTTGGACATCTGCCTTCAGTCTATTTGTTTTGAATCCATTAGCAATATCGCGGTTTTTTGTTCATTAAATTGATTAACACTTTAAAGAATTTGAATTTAAAAAAGACTCTTATTTTAGTTTTATAATTTTTTTTTTCTAGAGAATAACTTACATTGTTCTTTATTGTTTGGAATTCCCACTTAAAATGACAGGGGAATATTCCAAGGGAAAAAGCAATAAATTTCTCTCGGAATTTTTCCCTAATTTCGAAAGTGTTCACGATACCTATTTTTCGAACATGGGAAAAATTTCATGGGCAACACAATTATCAATCCCAATTATCACAACAAATATTATTGTGCAGATCTCGAATTTCCGTTACATTCTCACAAGTCTCTCAACTGTAGTGGACTTACAACTTTAAGATCTTTATCTTATTATTCAAATAAAATTATTCTTTTCAAAATAAAACTCTTCTTTACACCAACGCACATAAACGCGTACACAGCGAATCCATAAACCAACAGACGAAATGAGCTTCTCCCCATCGTTATATTTAGTGTGGATGTCGAAAATCCGGGCTGAAATTTGCCGTTTTATGCCAAAACTGCAGTGGAAAGACTTGTGAGAAAATTACGGAAATTCGAGATCTACTCGATGATAATATTTGTGATGATGTCAACTCCCTTATGTAATCAACTTATAACACCCGTACCACTTTAAACAAATATTTTGAAGTGCAGGTCCATCTTAAAAAAAAAAAATAATCCTGATTACAGACTGGAAAAAAAAACAAACAAAAAAAAAAACTAAAAACAAAAAAAAAACTAAAAAATAATCAAAAAACAAAAATTGATATTTATAATCTGTGGACTAGGCCTACTGGGGACACCACCTTAACCTCTACCCCAGGAAAAGATTTCTATATAGTCTTAGTTCCGATAATTTGATTTTCAGACTGAAGTCGAAAATTAGCAATTTTAATCAAACATAATTACGCATATAGTCACAAAAAGCTACATAGTTTGTGAATGATTTGTTAAAGAAAAACCAACTTGCTTTAAATTCAAGATTGCGGCCAAAGTTGAAGAGATAGGAAGTGGAATCGTGACGGCCCTCTTAATGATTGAAAAAACATACCTTATCCTTTTGTTTTTATACAAATATATCCTTTATTGCGGATAACCTATAAATAACCGATCACAATCACAATTATCGGAAAAAAATTGAACTGAGATTTTTTACTGGGGAAACCTGTTCAAGTAACGGAGATTACTGAACCCTCTGAGATCTCCTTCTGCTGAACACGCCTAGTCAAATAACACAAGTTTTGCAACTAGCAGCTTAAAATTGTATTAAAATAAGGAACAGGAAACTGAGTTGCCAGAAACTAGCTAGTTTGTAGGCCCTTACGCCCTTCTCGCCTACAAACTCAAAATGACCGGCAACTCAGTTTCTTTGTGTAAAAGTGGTCCTTTTTGCTCTATATGGCAATATATGCACAGTTCTTTCGAAAAAAAAAACTGCAATACTCTTTGCAATTGCCAACTTCAAGCTGAAATATGTCAAAAAACACATAAGGATATGACAAAGCTCAACATCACCTTTCATTTGATATTAAATTCATTTGTTTTTACTCTGGGTTGGAGGACCTGTGCAAAATGAGCAATTCTATTTGAAGGGTCCACTCGAAACAGTTTATAAAGACGTAGGGGGGAGATTTGTTAAAGCGTCTTAGAGATTTTTCCAAAGTTTAGGATTTAAGCGGCTATGATGTGTTCAATGTAGAGTTTGAGGCAAATTTAAATGATTTTCTTCAAGAAGAAAACGACTAGGAAGAACAATCAGAAGATGAATCTAACGAATAATAGACATTTAGGGCCAGCAGTGATTGAAAGATGAAACGTTTTTGAAAAAATATAATATTTGCCTTTGAAGATATTCTACGTTACTTTTACTATATAAATTAAGAGGCAGCATTATAGAAATCGCGCTTTCTTTATTTGTGTTTTATGTTGGGTATAGCGAAAATGCGTTCTACATCGTACGGAGGTCAATTGACTAAAAACACATGTCTCGGGAGTTAATGCACTGTAAAACTGGGCCTCATGAAAAGGTTTTTTAATTCAATTGAGAATCCAAAGTTTACTCAACATATGAGGACGCCTAATTTTAAGAATTTTTACTATCTTAAATAATATGGATGTAATTTAGGAGATAAGAGAAGTGTTCAAAAGCACAAAACTCGTTCCTTAATAGCGTATGCACAAACATTCACACAAACGGATGAATATTTGTTTTCCATTTATACAACCCTTGATCAAATTTTATCCGTGTGTTTAGGTTGGAGGTAACGTTTTGAATTTAAATGATGGAGTTAATAAAAACAAAAGAACAAAAGCATTTGTATGTAATGCCTAAAATAAACTTCATCGTTTTGGTAAGATCTATAGCTTAGTGACCGAGAACATACATTTATTTCAATTTAACACGTTCTTTGTTATTAAAAACAACAAGATCTTAATATTTTATGAATATAAAGATAATTATATCAAAGACACCATACAATAAATTATAGTTTCTCCCTGAAATAAATAAAGTTGTGCATATTTACTGTGTTTATGATCCATTCAAAGAAACGTACATAATTCTTATTAGTTCTTTTGTTAAATTTAAATATGTATAATATATATGTTAATATATATATGTTATAATA
Source organism: Melangyna quadrimaculata (assembly GCA_949320155.1). NCBI lineage: Eukaryota > Metazoa > Arthropoda > Insecta > Diptera > Syrphidae > Melangyna > Melangyna quadrimaculata. The sequence goes on along the minus strand of OX439483.1, from coordinate 199,733,678 downwards.
TAAACATGGCTGACAAAAAAGACAACATTGTTGTAAGTGTTTATCAAATTAACGTCTCTTATCTTGATAGAATCCCTTAACAAGATTAAAAATGAGTTGCTGCGGTAAGAAATACACTCTCTAAAAAACTTTCTGATTTTGTTACTAGTTTTGTGGATAAAAATTGATGAGGGGCGCGATATAACCGTTGCAACAAATTTGAGATTGGATTCGAATTCAGAACAATTCTTTTAAAGCATTCGGAAAAGTTTAATCTTGTTTCTGCCGCAGACATTTGGTTAAATTTTGTTCCCCTGTGTTATGTATGTACCTACTAAACATCTCGCTCTAGTGTGATTTATAATAATCATTCTTAAAAAGTCGAGACGTTTTAAGAAAATCTCTCGAAATAAAAATAAAATTTGAATTGTATTCCAAGAAGGATGATAGATTTTATATGTGTTAATTTGCGCAAAATTTTATATGCCCGGGTAGCTCAGTCGGTAGAGCGTTGGACTTTTAATCCAACGGTCCAGGGTTCAAGTCCCTGCTCGGGCGAATATTTTTTTTTTTTTTTTAATTTTTATAATTCATTGGTTTCATTGCTTCCATATGTTTTTGCCGGTAAAGAAGCATAATGCTTCTTTTAAACTAAGAAGTCTGCTTTATATAGCTTTATTATATAGACGACAGTAACATTACTAATCCCATGCCGGTTTTTGAAAAACAGACACTAACCGATATATTTGGTCAGAAAATTACCGTTACCACTACCATTCTTGACTGATTATACCTATTACATAAGCCCTTCAGTGAAGTGGTATCAAAGGAATGTGAAGACCTCTTTACGAAACCACTCCTCGCACCGGACAAACTTTTGTTAATAATCTTTATATTTAAATACGTTGTGGCCAAACTTTGTTCAGCGTTTTTCTCCATAAATACTCAACGGAACTATACATGAATAATGTAACGTCGAAAAGGTTTCTTTCAGATGTGCACAAAACAAAAATTGTCAGCGTATGTAACCTTTAAGGATTAAAATGGTTAAAGGTAGAATTTTTTTTTTATTCATTCACGTAATTAAACTCTTGTTGGTTTATATGACGAGTCTGGACACTTTCATAGAAATTGGTTTTTAAACATTTTTTCTTACATGTTGAATATGTTAATTTGTTAAATGTTCTGAAACGTCAATGTTATGGAGAATTAAATTTCAAGTCTATTGCCTTTAATTACTTTTTTAAGGTGGTACCGTACAAAAATTATTTAAGGGACCTAACTACCCAGCCTAGCAAATAATAATAATTTTGATTGCTATCGCCCAATAAGAATAGAAATAAATCGATTCCTGGGGATAAGTTTGTGTTGTTTGCATGCTTTATAGCCGTATTATTCAAGCATCGTAAAATAAAATAAAATGCTATAGCATCGAAGCTATCATAAGATTGGATATTCAACCAGGCTTACGATAGCCTTTTTCATCAGACTCAATCGAATATTTTGTATTCAGAATAAAGTGTTGTTGTTTTTTAGGTAATATAAAAATATTTTTTAAGACTGTATAGTCTTGACTTCAGGACAAATAAAACACACCAAACAAAACTAAGCATATTTTAAGTTCAAGTAACCACCTACCAAACCGCAAACAAACTTAGAACTTAGTAAGGAAATAACAAATAAGTAATCGTTTTTGGATCAATTATATCTGATAAAAAAATTCAAATCATTCAAAACAAAAATTTCATCTCACATATTAATTATCCGAAGATAATCCATATGAAATTTAACACACACAATCCAAAATCCAATCAAGCTGAATTGTATTATTTCAATAGTTCTAGCATCAATGATATGCGACCGCAAATGAGTCACAACAGCTATCATTGAACATGACACTGAAGTGCTTCATCAGCGAACTTAGATACAGAATTAAATAGAGTTTTTTTTGTAATACATTATTCATTGCGAAACTTATGAGGCTTCCTCTTTACTGCTTTTAATCTCATTTCAATTTCTTATCTCAATTTAATGTAAAAATTGTGAAATGGTTTAACAAACAATATAATATATTTCAATAAAATTTTACTTGCCTGGAAATGTGTTGCCAGTGAAATCAGCGTGATCACCAGTACCACCAGTTATACCGCCACCGCGACCCCCTAATAGGGGCTGCGATTCGCGGTTATCAAAACCGTTATCCAGACTTATGCCCTCAAAATCTACCTCGGGAACCAAGCAGATTTCTTCTTCGGTATTCGATAGATCACAACACGAGCGCGGTGAACTGTCCTGGGTGCAACTGCTTCTGCTACTGGCCGTGCCGCTGTTTGTTACACTGCTCTCCTCTGCACCACAATTACTATTCGAAGACAATGAAATTATGCTGTTGTTCTTATCAATGGAATGCACAGTAAGATGTTTACTGTTAACTCCAGGAATTTGAGTGTTAATGTTTAGTAAATGTGCAGCAGCCGTATTAGCTGGATTACGACTGTTCTGATGCAGGCTACGGTTGTTTAACAAATGAGAGGCAATCTTGAAACAAAATAGAAACAAATTAGATAATATACAAACAAGTGATGAGTAGAGTTTGTATGTACAAATATTTTTATTTAAAAAAAAAATATGAAGCTCGTTGTCTTTGGGAAAGATAAAAAGAAATCAGAGAGGAGAGAGAGACAAGTTGATGACATTTCAATTTCATTTTAAGTTCATTATAAAAGCAAATTGAATTGATTAATGATTGAAAATCAAATAAAATTAAAAATAATCTACCCAAATTCAAATACACTAAATTTTATTTGACCATTAAATATATTTTGTTTCATTTTTACAAACAAAAACTCAATACATTACATTTATCGCACGTTCCTACTCTTACATATGTATATTCAAGTGCTTAAAAATGTTTAAATTTCTATTTAATTAGATGGATATTCCATGAAAAATGTTTAAAAGCATTTATTTGTTCTTTTAATTACTATACGTTTTATAACTTAAGCTAAAAAATGAATTTTCCCTGATTTTTTTATTTTTGACAAAAAGGAATTTATGTAAAAAAAAACTTTTCAGAAATTTATTTATATTTATATGAAATGCACGAGTGGATGGCACTAATAGTATGGAAAAAGTGGCCTTTTTAGGGCCAAACCCAAATTTTCGGTGTATACAAAACTTTTTGATGTTACCTTTATGGAAAAATGGTGCTGAATCCGAATAAATTGGGATTCGCAATAATTTGACACTACAAATGCAGTTTAAATGAATCCCCAAATAAAGTAATACTTTTCCAAATGTTGGGGGAGGTAAAATTGGTCAGAGGAAGGTGGTGGTTTTAAGTGAAAAAAAATATATTTTGTGAACTAGGCTAAGTGGGGTACCGGTTCCATGTATTTTTTGATTCTGAATCGAACGAAAACAATGGCAAGATGATACAATTATTATTTTTCACAAAGTTGCGGGTATTATTAAGTATTATAGTTATTTTCGGTTTTCATTTTAAAATTTTTGTCAAATTTCATGAGTGTCCAAAAATGAATGTATGGAAAAGGGACTGTTTTAAGTGGTAGTTGTTATGTTTTGTGGTAGTTGCTTTTTGAAATTGATAGCTCTAAATCACGTTTCTGGTAGTTGTTATTAAACACTCCGCCCTTTATTCGACCAGTTCAACAAAAAGTGCTTCTAGGAATGTCACACACAGTGTAGGTTAGAATATTTGCTGCCTATTTTAATTTCGAAAGATTTATTAGTGTTCATATTTGTTAGAATTATCTAAGTACAGAAAACCTGTTCCAACTTTTATCTGTTCTCAAATTTTTTTTTTGGTAAGAACTACAAAATTAAGAGAGTGTCTATAAAATAGCCAACCGATAAACCGGCTTCGTCTAAGAAAAAATCGAAACGAAAATTTTTTTTATAATTTTGTTCAATAATGATTTGTTGGTAGTTCTGATGTTTACTTAAAACAGTCCCTGGTATGGAAGTTATGTTAATAATCACGTTCTTGTTTCTCCATCCAAAAAAAAAAAAAACTATTTATGGCAACTATTTTGATTCTTGTTAAATACGGAAAATAAAACATTTCCTGCAAATTTCATTAATATACGATTGTTTGCAAAACGTCTTCGCTTATATTTTACCTGTTGCACTTAAAAAAATTCATCATTACATGAAAAGAATTTTAACTTTTTAGGATAATCGTATCGTTCTGGGTTTGATCTAATGAAAACACCTATTGCCCTTCTTAAAAAGCACCTATTTTTTGTATTGTACCAATACTGTGATCATAACTTAGTGGGTTTGAAGCTTACATGTGGCGTTAGCTGGATGAAGCTAATGTTTATCAAGTTTATGACCGATATTTCGATATCAGTCCGAAAAGTAAAACACGTAGGTATTTTGAGATGTAGTGCTTGTGTAAAACCGCTCACATTAGTCACGCCCCTTACCTGCACAGCACGTGGTTTTAACAATTACATCTAACAATAAACAAATCATTGACATCAAATGCAAGCACCTAATAGACAAAGGTGTTAGTATACCTTCAAGAAGTTGTTACATCTTCACACCCAACTCAAGTTCATAACAAAATAATATCTCGTCAGGAACATCTTGAGAAACAATCATGAGGACGCAGAAGTAATTCTTACTTCACATGCTAGGTAGGTAGAGATGGCGGTCACAAGCTTCCTCGCTCGTTGACCCAATTAACGCTGTAATGCGCCGTTTTGATACCATAACTCCTTTGACCTGTGGATTAAAAGAACATTTTTTAAGAAAATGAGGGTATTTGGTGATAGACCTCCCAACGGATCATTGCCTACGCCCGAGTTCGGCAGCAGTATGCTACGCTGAGCAATTTGCTGATTTGCCCGGACGCATACAATCTGATCCCTTGGGGTGATCGTCTAGTCTCACACCCGGATATGATAATCTCTGTACACCTCCGTCTGCTTACACAGCATGACTTGTGGTTGCCAGGGAAAGTACCACCCGCTTGTATGACCAGACTCTTTTATTGGATTTAGACATCAGATAAAACTCAATAAGGATTTGGGCATAGAAAAAACACCCGACGGGACCAAAGTTCGCAACTAAAAACCATCTACACTGTGCCAACTAGGCAACTTGTTGACTGGTATTGAAGCGAAGGTTGGCACAACCGTGTGATCGTCCGGTCCTCATGCATCATGAGTCCCCTCAAACACCAGTAGTCTGCTAGCTCACAGTCATAGGACTTTGAGGAAGAAAATGATGCAAAAGGAAGCCGAAGTTAATTCTATATCCATTGAAACTTTCTTAGACTTGAGAATAGGAAAACACTCAAAAGGGTCGAAGTTCGCAGCTAAGAGCCATCTGAACTGTACCATTAGTCTGCTAGCTCGCAGTCATAGGAGTTTGTGGAAGAAGATGGTGCAGAGGACCGAAGTAAATCCTAGATCCATTTCGTCGCGTTGAGGAAAGAAGTCAAATCTTTGATCTTCGTTCCGGAGAGTTTGTTAAGGCCGTCAAAAAAGGGCTTCCCCCAACCCTGCCCACTTATTAATCATAACCGGCTTTGAGAAAAATAAAATAGTCTGGCGGACTGATGGCAAATAATTATGTTAAACGTCAAACGAAATAGGTTTTATTCACAATAGATTTTTGTTCGTTATTCACAATGAGACAATTAGGTCTATTCTGCCGTATCTGTTATTCTGCTATGAATTTTCTGTTACGATGCCTAACAGATCTTCACCATAAAAGATTCTTATAATTGGTATTCAGGAGTTCTATCTTTTATAAAAGTCTGTTATGGAACTTCGAAAAAGAAACATTAATACGAACAGACCTAAAATCTGCTATCAGCTGTATTAAATAAAAAAAAATTGACACTGACGAGTGACCAAAATAAAATTATCCCGTGGAATTTTCGTGTTTTGTTTCGCTTGGATAAATTATTGTTCCATTTTATTTGTCTATAACAGTTCGTGAATTTAATACAGTCAAACTTCTTTATAACGAACTTTCAAGGGAACAGAAAATTGCTTCGTTATAAAGAAGTTTTATATAAAATTCGTTATAGAGAAAATTATATTTTTAAACTTTGCAAGTGTTCATTTATGTCTTCAAAGAAAATTTGTTCAAGAAAGAACTGTTTTGTTTTATTGTTTAAATCATCCAATCATCATCTCTTGTTTCAATAAAATATCAATTACAGTACTCGTCTGCAAACACTAAAATTTGAAGGTAGCTCATTTTAAAAATTGTCGACAATGTATCTTATAAACGATACACGCAATACCAAATTCCTATGCATTATCTTTTTTCTTTTCTACTTTTTTTACCTTTTCAACAATGGACATTGGACAATTTCTGTGAAAGTGGAATAGCCTTGCGCTTCGACAGTTTTTTATAAACGTATCACGAGCTTAAAATGCAAACTCAAACCCCTGTTGATATGCGTAACATTTCTGCTACACATGTACACTTTTCCATTAAGAATATTCTTGCCAAAATAGGGAGTTCCCCTTTAAAATTAGGAAAACAAGTTCGCAGAAAGCTTTGTTTTTTTAAATTTGAAATTTGATATTTCGTTATAGCGAAAAAAATTTGCCATCATGAAAGAAAATTAGTTCTTTATAAAGAGAATTTCGTTATAGAGAATTTCGTTATAAAGAACCTAATTTATATAGGATCTATTTTTAAGGGGAAGGGGAACTATATGCAATTCACTATAGAGAGAATTACGTTATAAGGAAGTTCGTTATAATGAAGTTTGACTGTATATCCAATTTAAAAAGTTATTCGAAACGCACACCGGCAAGTTAAAGCGACTAATTTTTACGTTTCAACCATCAACTGTGTTCTGTGCTTTCGTGTATAAAATTAATTTAGTTTGAAATTACTTATTTGTGTTTGTAATTTTGCATTTTAATATTAATTTGTTATATCTCTCTCCTTTTAAGAACAATACATAAGAAATGAAAATTGTACCTTATATAATTGAAATCTTTTATGATAAAAGTCAAACAAATCTGTCTTTTATTCTGTTATAGTTTATAACAGATTTCATAACAGAATGAACTGCAGAATACCAATTAATAAAAGAATAAAAGGTTTTTTGACATTTCCAAAATTTGTATGGAAATTGATAAAAGAATAACAGAATAAAAGATTACGCTGAATAGGCCTAAATATAAAATTAACACATTTCTTAAGCGGGGTACACATTATCGATTATCTTTGAGAAATCTGTTTAAAGTCAAATTGTCAACCAATATACAAACAATTGTGAGCAATTTACCAGATACATAAATATAAATACAAACAAAATAAGTGAAGGTTTTATAGACATTTTCTTTTAATTTACTTTAAATACGCCGTTGGCTAGAAGTATCAAAAGTTGGATTAGGCTCGAGTTTAAGACCCACATTTTTCGTCATTTGAGTTCAACTCCTAATTTGGATTTGAGTTGGAATGACATTGAGATAAAATAAAAAGGAATGGCATGAATATAATTTATTTCACAACAAAAACAAATAAAATTGAATATTTTTAATTATAAATACTACTAGTCTAAGAGCCGGCAGCAAATTTTGGGAGTGGAGTGATAACCAAAATGTATGTACATGAATGTGTAGATTTACGCAGTATTATGCTGAATTCGACCGTCTGACAAGTTTAGCCGGGGGCGGGGGTGGGCGTTTAAAAACGGTAATTTTTCCGATTTTTGGGTCGAAGTGATAATCACTTAAATTAATATATAAACCATAGAGGATGGTGTACTGATGTCAAAAAAGTCGGTCAAAGACGTTTTACTTTCAGCCTTCCCCTTGCCAGACGCCCACCAAAATGCGCGAAAATCAACTTTTGGGGTTGACCACAAAAATGCTACACCAAAACAACAGAAATTTCAGTACACCATTGTCTATGGTTTATATATTAATTTAAGTGGTTATCACTTCGACCCCAAAATCGGAAAAATTACCGTTTTCCAACGCCACCCCCGCCGCATAGTACTGCGTATATCTACACATACATGTATATAAATTTTGATTATAACTCCACTCCCAAAATTTGCTGCCGGCTCTTGGACTATACGCATAACTATGAAAACATATACAGTGCTTTAATAGATGTTCGTTAGTACATATATCAAAGCAACTCGAATCAGGAAGTAGTGTGGAATTGGTTGAAGCTCATTTCAACTCAATCCAGGTTTACAAAGGGTGGAAGACAGCTGGCTTATGTAAATACGATTTGCGTTATTTAATGTTGCAAAAATGTTCCGAACAGCTATTTGGAACGAATTCCACTATTCGTATGAAATCGAATAACCTCCGCTAATCGAAATACCCCGCTAGGGTCAATTGTTATACAGAGCCCATTTACAAGGTTCGTTTTGTCTTTTTAAACGTTCCACAAGTAGTATAAAGTGTGACGGATATAGTGAGTTTGCTAAATTTATATCACAAGCTTTCCATATTTGTATGATATATGTAACACCACCTTTGGTTGCATAGTTATTACCGTATCCACGTGCACTTATTGCAACGCATTAATGTGATCTAAACAAAAATTTAACAACCTTCCCTGCAGCCCCTGTGTAAACTTAAAACATTTACGCAGTGTAAACGTCAAACATGTGCCATGTAAACCAATCAGTTAGACCCCTTTCACACAAGGAAACTGAGTTGCTGGCGATTTTTAGTTTCTGGGCGAGAAGGGCATAAAAGGAAGACAAAAAATTTCCCCTCACACCCGTCTCGCCAACAAACTAGCCAGTTTCTGGCAACTCAGTTTCCATGTGTGAAAGCCGTCTTAATTGTGAATGCACCATTATAAAATCCCCTTCAAGCAAAATCACGGACCCGAATTTCTCGGTTCACTTTGGAATCACTTGGGAATCCAAAAAAACTGAGTGAAAGAACAAGAATCGAGAGAATTTTTTTATGCACGGAGAAATAGAGAGCGTACAGTTATTTTGTTTTAATTTACACCACTTTTTTTTTAGTTCAGTTTTGTTGGTAGCGTGCCGAAGACCATTGCTTTTTTATCTTTTTTTCTTGTGAAAACTTTAAGAAATTTCCAATCAAAAATACAAGATTACTGTTTATTATATGTATATGTTTAGTTGTGGAAATATACAATGTACCTTTTACAATTGATAAATAAAAAGAGTCTTGAAATGAACAAAATTCTGTTTTTTTTTTCTATGCAATGTAGAAACTCGACTAGATGGGGAAGTTTCTTTTTAATACAATACATTTGGGTATGCCTCGATTCATTTATTTTTGTTGGTCCGTTTTGGATTTCAATTAGGCTCCGTTTTCTCGGAGTATGTCGAATTGGAATACTATCTCTCTCTCTCAATACATTCACATAATGGCTCCGTGGTGATTCTAATTTCCATACTAGTTTTATCCGATTTGGAATCGTTTGGGTCCGTTTATGAACTGGTTTCGGATCCAAAACGGACTCGCTTGATTGAAGGGTCAGTTCAGTTTTCTGAACATCTAACTCTGCCAATGATCGATTTCCCCTTTTTTGTAATTTCATTTCACTTAATTTTTGTACCAAGTTTCATAATGCACCTTAAATGAAGAAGTTTCACTTTAAAACCCGCACAAGCTTTAAAATTTGTCCCGTTATTTGCACATGATGGGTAAAAAGTTAATATAAATGAAGGTAATTCTTTAATCAGCCTTTGTGAGAATAAAGTGTTTTTTTTTTTTTTTTAACAATGGTGGCTAAACATCCCCTGCTTCATCCTTAACTTAGTAGTTTTCCAATTTTTTGTTCATTTGAGGATTTAGTTTCGACTAACGAAAAAACAATAGTTTTTATAGAAGAAATTGGACTTATTCCTAGTAAAACATCAACTCCCCCATCATGTCGCAGCATCCCAATGAAGGTAGAAGATAATACCCATAGTGATGCATTCTGGGTAAAGCTAACTGACTTACTGTTTTATTATAAAAATAACTATTTTTCTTCATAATCCACAAAGAAAAATAATTACAAAAATAAAAATCAAATAAAAAGTAGGTTTGGTAATTTTCAATTTTATCAAAAGCTAGAAGATATAAAATCATTTACTTTTCATTTTTTAATGTAGAATTAATTAGAGCAACGAATTTCGGTTAAAAAAATAATATATAATGTTACTATTTTGAAAAATTACACTTAAAATATTTTTTTGTATCTATTTTTTCACAAATTTTGAGTTTAAACCCCGTTTTTTGGAAACTGTGCATAGATTTCACTTGGTTTAAAAACTAGATAATAGTAAAAAGTTTTGGCTTTGAAACAAGGTATAATACTTAAATGTAAGTATCATTATATTAATACATGAAGGTGATTTCTACCCGCACCTTTTTGAATGTCTTAATGGCAACATATTTTATTTTTGTTTGCTTTTTTTTTTTAAATATGGACAATCGATCTATATTTATATTTTATTTCATTGATTGCTTATACAAAGTAAGATACAATGGGGCATATTCATAGTCGCAGATAGACCCAGGTTTAATTAAAGTACAGTTTAAGACAATTTTGGCTCAATGGATATAGACCGATATTAATTACAAATTGTTGGTTTTATATTTGTATAAGATAATTAACTTGGTATACTATACAAATAGCTTTCAAATATTTTGAAATTATAAGCTTAAACAAATTGAATCAACGTCCGAAAATTCAACCAAAGCTATGTTTAACTTAGACCCAGGTCTAAAATGACTATGAATACGCCCCAATATCTTGTAAGTTATTGCTAAGCTTAAATAGAATTTATTATTACCAGAAGACCTGTGCAAAAATTTCGCACATTCAGTAAGGCTTTAAATTTTCAAATAGAATGTTTGAACAAAATAAATAAATTCTTTTAATTATTGATATGAACCTATTAGTTTAACAAAACCTCTTTATAAATAATACTTGATGTAAGAATGAAATCTTTTTCAATTTTTTGTTTATCATTTTCTTTAATAAATACATACCTATATGTTGTTTTAACTTTTTAATTTAGTTTAATAAGCTTTTTTTTACTATTAAACTTAAATCCCAAAAATACATCTCCCAAAAACACAGCTAAAAATTCTTTTGGGCCCCCAGCATTTAGCTATCTCACTGCATTCCGAACCTGTGTGAATGCATTTCTGTTTGTGTAACTCACACTATTTTGAAAAAAGCCTCCCTTTTCCGCGATATGCCCGTTCATCTATTTCTTCTTCTAAGTTTTAAAATTAATGAATTAATAAATAAGGGTATTCATGCAACGAGATAATTTTCCGATTTGCAGAAAATTCTAACTTTCCGCAAGATGTTTACATGAAAACCCCATTAAAAATCCTTGTGGGAAACGTTGGAAATCAGCAAATTAACATCACATTGGACTTATCGCAGTGTATCAGATTATTTCTACGCCTTCCGCTTCAAATTCGTGAGATAAAATTCTATATTTTGCAGAATGTTTTTCCCATACAAATTTTGACAGTTCATTTCTACCGATATAAAATTCTATGGTTTTAAAGCTTTCTATGGGTTTTCCGCGTTTGCATGAATACCCCTAATATGTTTCTTTCATTCATGCAATCTACTGATACCTTATAAATGGATACGGCCTTTTATAATGTGGAAAAAAGATTACAAACAACAGAAGTAGGTAACAAATAAGTTTCTCCACCACTCACTCAATGTGTAAACGAAAAAAGAGGATTATACATTACAAAAGTAATAAATATGTTTCTTTCATTCATGCATAACTAAAGTATGTTTCTCCCACACTCACTCAAGGTGCAGCGAAAAAAAAGAGAATTATACATTTCAGAAGTAATAGATATTTTTCTCTTTCACTCATTCAATGGGTTAAAAGTGCCCTTCAAGCAAAATCACGGACCCGAATTTCTCGGTTCACTTTGGAATCACTTGGGACTCCAAAAAAACTGAGTGTCTCGCACACATTAACCAATATTCTGTGCACGCATGTAAAAAGAACATGAATCGAGAGAATTTTGTCATGCACGGAGAAAAAGAGAGAGTACAGTCATTTTGTTTAAATTTCCACCACTTTTTTTTTTAGTTCAGTTTTGTAGGTAGCGTGGCGAAGACCATTGCTTTTTTATCTTTTTTTCTTGTGAAAAGAATACAAGTTTATTATATGTATGTATATATTTAGTTGTGAAAATATATATTGTACATTTTATAATTGATAAATAAAAATAAAGTCTTGAAATGAACAAAATTCTGTTTGTTTTTTTTTTTTTTTTTTTTTTTTTTGTGTATGCAATGTAGAAACTCGACTAGATGGAGAAGTTTCTTTTTAATACAACACATTTGGGTATAACCTCGATTCATTCATTTTTGTTGGTCCATTTTGGATTCCATTTAGACTCCGTTTTCTCGGAGTATGGTAAATTAGAATACTCTCTCTCTCACAATACATTCACATAATGGCTCCGTGGTGATTCTAATTTCCATACTAATTTGATCCGATTTGGAATCGTTTTGGATCCGGTTTTGGGTCCGTTTATGAACTGGTTTCAGATCCAAAACGGACTCGGTTGCTTGAAGGGTGAGGTATTCTTTATGTCAAACTGTTAATTTATTTACTTATTTAATGTCGAATTCCTTACAGTCAAAAAAATTCGAATTTTTCTGAACAAATCGAATTTTTTCTAAACAAAATCGACTTTTATGCTGTCAAACAAATCTTGTGTTTTTAGCTAGATTTCACATCAAATCGCACACACACTATCAAGATTTGACATTTCTCATGCATCAAGATGGAATTAAATGTTCTCATTACAATTTTGTGACGAAGTTAAAAAAGAAAACAAATGTTTAAGTGTTCTTAATTGTTTAATATTTCAGTGATTGATGAAAAAAAGTAAAGATAATTGTGCGTATCTTCAAGAAACAAAAAATCCCATTAAAATAACATACAATTCGCGAGGAAATCACGTTGCAAAATTATTTTTCTTCGTCTAGTGAAATATTCAGAATAGGTCCTCGCTGCTGTGTGTGGATTAATTTTGGATTGTAATTTTTTTACTTGATTACGCGCACAATTGTTTTTGATGTTTTTCAATTATCAGACGAAATATATTTGTTTTTAAATTATCAAAACAACGCGAAAATAAAATACACTTTAATATTTGCTTTGCGCGCACTACTTCTTAGTTTTTGTGCGACAACAAAATTCCTGTCAAATTGCACTCACACAATCACAAAAAAAAAATCGACTTTTTTATGAATTCCTTACAAAAAGAAAAAAATTTGAATGAAATCGACTTCAAATGGTTGTAAGGAATGCGACATAAAATTTCCGAAATTTATAGAAAATAGTGTGGTATAACATAAAGTTTTTGTGCAATGTCATGAGTATGAGTAAATTCCTATTCAGTGATACCTATTTTAGTGGATTTGACTATTTTATAAATGAGAAAAAAGGAGTTTGACAACAGAAATAATATATATGATGGTTATGAGAGCTACTCGTACAATAATGATAGATTAAATCAGTTACAATTTATAAAATAGAAATCTACATAATAATATTTTTATATGTATATATGAACATAATGTTTTAAGATCATTCTTAAACTGTGCTGCGTTATTTATCCTTCTGAGTCGTCGAGACAAATTATTCCACAATTTATGAAAAATTGACGTTCGGAAACCAATGATGAGTGACGAGGGAAAATTAAAAGCCCGGATCTGCCTGATGAAAAATGGCTTGTTCTTGCATAAAGGTATGTTGGCTTGTGGGTTAACATAATGTCTGAGAAAAGACTAAGGGTACGAAACTGAAGAAGACTATCAAACGGCATATTGTACAAACGAGATGAAAAATTAGAAATCCTGTCATACCTGCGTAAACCATAAGTGTAACGTATTATGGAATTGAAAACTACATTCAGTTTTCGTTTACTAGCATAGCTTCATTTTGAAAATACTACGCAAAACTAATTAATTTGTTTATATTTTGCCGTTAAGGCAGTTAAATTATAGTTTATAAAGTTTTTCACTGTTACACCCTCTGACCGCGCAAACTCACCCCGCCTTCATCATTTTTCGTTTTTGCAGCGAATTCAATATTCCTAAATTCCAATAGACATCTTTTCTTTGACGATCATTTGACATTCTCCTTTGATTCTTCTTTGTTTCTCTTCTAATAACTAACAGCCAAAAATAGTTGCTGGAAAAGACCCTTTACAATATCGGCATGACTTTCTCTTTTTTTTTCCTTAATTTGGTTAATTTTAGGGGCCTTGCACACGAATGTAACATTTTTAGTCGCTAGGACAAGTAGATTAGCCGCAAATCGAGTTTAAAGATACAAAATGTATCAACTTTGATGCCTCTGCCCTCTAGGACGTTTAGTTATCATCGATTAAAAGGTGGCACTTTCCAGATTACGAATCTGCATTTTTTAAATCGCTAGGACACTTAGTTTTGCCGCAAATTGCATTTAAAGCGAGAAATATGTCGATTTTGAAAAATTGGTTTTTCATAAAGTGCGATACATCTATTGAAAGGTGACACTCCCTAGAATAGGAATATGCATTTTTGAAACCACAAGGATGCTTAGTTTAACCGCAAATCAAGGTTAAAAGTACCAACTTTGATACCTCTATGACGTTAAGTTTGGCCTCAAATAGCGAAGGCGCAACGTTTATGCTGACAACATATATGTTTTGTGTTCTGGGGAACACGTAATGGTTCATTCAAATCTTGTCCGAGTTGACAACAGCATACGAAGATGGCCAAATAAACAAGGAGCTACAGTACCCACTCATAAAATGGAAGCTCTTCACCTGTGTAGAAAACGAAAATGCCAATCATCAACAATAAGCCTCCGAAATAAAATAATTCCTCTCAAAAATGACCTTCGCATCTTAGGAGTTATTTTAACTAAAAAACTTAATTGGAACCAGCAAACTAAGAAAATTGCAGATAAACTAAAACTTCGCAACAATATGTTGAAAATTATCTGTTCCCGGAGTAAAGGCCCTCACATTGAAACAGCTCTAAGGATAGTTAAAACCTTAGTTGAAGTAACACTTTAGCATTACTACCTTTCTATATGTGGACCACTGATAAAAACATCAAAAATATTGATGTTGCTATAAATCAATGTTATAGAACAGCGACAGGTGAACCTGAACGAAAACATTTCACTGTCATAGGTACCAGGACATATGGAAATCAAAGGAAATGAAGCAGCCGATAATGCAGCGAAAAATGCACAAAACCTTCCGCTCATAATAGAAACACCAAATTTTTCACCAGCTATTTCGAAGAGTTTGGCTAGAAAACCACAACAGTGAATTAAAAGCACAATGGGTTAGGAACAATAGTTTCTTACGAAGCCACCAGTCCGAAAGACACCACATTCCATATCACCCAGAGCTTACGAGACAAGAATGTATAACACTATTTTGCTTCCGAGTAGGAAAAACCTTATTCAACACCAAGCACATATACAACCGAAGTGAAGCAGAGGAATGCGTAGACTGTAAAGTGGCTCTCACTGTCCAGCACATCCTAATAGAATGCCCAAAGTGATGACAAACTTGAAGTAGATAAGAACAGCTGGCCGACCTTCTTGATCCTAGAAATCAAGATATCATTAAGAACATTAACAATTAGATATAAAACAATTAAAAATAATATAAATCCTTATTTGAACGGCATTACATGGTCTCGTTACCCTAATGCCTTATTTCTTCAAGAGTTTGTAAATTTATTTTATAAGCTTCTTTTGTAAATAAATATATATTTACTAGGGTGCCCGCGACCGCTTCGCTGGTCGTTAATAAAAACTAAGTTCTCTTCAAAATGTTTATCTTTTTGTCTTTCTATTTGTGGAATATACAAATAACGCTGATGGTTTACCTACTCTGGAGCATGCAAAATATAACTGCCCATGTGACTGGATATTCTAAGTCTATGCCACAAACTTATAAGGACTGGCATTGTAAAAGCAAGGCGAATTGGAAATTGAAGCCGTTAAACCAGATGGAATTAGCGGAATTCGGGGATATAAGAACGTCTTCTCCCTTATGCTTTTTAAAATTGTGGCTTCAATATTATTATTCATTAAGCGCTTAACTGCAAGTCTAGTTCCGTTGCACAGTTTTTGTTGATTTATATTCCGAAGCATGATGATTGGCACACTGACTTTTAACCGTAAATTATGAGGTGACATTTCTGGTAAATCTAGTGAATTAAGAAATTCTGTTGGATAGTTCACTACGTCATCTTCGTCTATAATAGTATCGATTGACTTATATGATACTAATTCACCAATTATTCCATTTTGAATATCCCAATTAACAACGTTAACATCTTTATTTTCTCCTGCCAATATTGCTCGTTCGCTCAAACCAGCATGATCTATGTATCGCTGTCCAATATTTGTAAAAACTTTTTTAATCAATTTTTCTTTAGTTTGGGTAATCTCAAAAACATTTTCCGACAGTATTATTAATCCATCATCAATGGGCATTTTGCCATCTCCAATATTCAACAACTGCTTTGAAAACTCAATGGCCGATGAATCGTTTTGCAATTGGACACACATATTTATTGTCAATCTGATTGTTTTATCATATCTCCACAAATAAGACGATTGCAAGCATGCATTAATTTCATCCGCTGGAGTTGATTGTGGAACTACGGGCAATGTTTGTCGAAAATCACCGGCCAATAATATAAAAACACCATCAAATAAATTTTGATTGTTTTGAAGATCTTTCAATGTGCTATTCAAAGCTTCCAATGACTTTTTATAAGCCATCGTGCATTCATCCCACAAAATAATCTTACATTGTCGTAATTCCTATGCTGTTCCCGAGTTCTTTGGAATTTTACATGTGGGTGTTTCATTAATATGAATGTTCAATATGGTAACTTCAGTAGGCCGATTCTGAAAAGCACGGCGGATCGCTTATATTACTTACTTACTTAGGTCCTCGGACCTATTACGTCCGTGATGTTTCCCTTACGGGACATAGGGCCTCCACTACACCTACGCGCCATCGTGTACGATTTCTTGAAATATATTTCAGCTCTCCAACTTTTCCCCAGTCGTGCCGATTCCTGTTCGACCGTTCTTCGCCATGTACTTCTAGGCCGGCCCACTTGTCTTCCCTCCTGTGTGAGCGGGTTCCACTGCATTGCTTGAGATGCAATGCAACGATCGCCTTTTCGAAGCGTATGGCCAATCCACTGCCACTTTCTTCTTCGTATAATGGAGTCTACGGGCTCCTGACCCGTTCTCGCATGAAGTTCGGCATTGGAGATACGGTTGGGCCAGAAAATCCTCAAGATGTTTCATAGACATCTATTAACAAAGGTTTGCAGCTTTCTAGTGACAGTGTCAGTGACTTTCCAAGTGCTGCATCCGTAAAGCAGAACGGATTCAACATTGGAGCGGAACAGTCGTAGCTTGGTCTTTAAGCTAAAAGAGTTGTTTCTCCATATTTTGGACAGCATTCCGAACGCAGCCTTTGCTTTTCTGATTCTGATTTATTTGGTAATAGATTGTTCAATATAAAGAGCTCGAAGCCTCCTCCATAAATCTGTTTCTTGCTTCTTCATCAACCTTCGCAATGAGCTGATACATATCCGTTTTTAATTTCCTACAATCATTCACGTTACAGTTCAAATTAATTCCACAATTTACTGCCAATTTAAGCCAGTCACTGTACCACACACTCTTTGTATGGATTGCTTTCAGAGTCCTCTAAGCCCATAACTCTTGTAATATAATCCACCTGTAATTTTAATGTTTTAATAAAGAGTGGGGAAAGCCCTGTTTCCAGCATTATCCAATAATTGGGTGTGTTCCCTGGTAAACGAAATGATCTTTTAATAAAGAACTTCTCAACCGTCTCGTAGTGCTTGCTTCCCCAAGTTTGCAGCGTAAAACATAACGGATTCAGCTACCGACTCAAATATTTTGTATTTGCTGCTGTGAGATACGGTTTTGTTACTAAAACACTTTTTCCACGTAAAATTTATAGCCATTTTTGCCTTGTTGAGCTTTTCATAAAGGTGCTTCTCCATGTTTGGGTTTTTCGTAAAAACAACACCTAGGTATTTAAACTCCGTAACTACCTCAATCAGCTCCCCATTGAATTTCCACCTTTCATTCCAACAATGCCTACCTCCTCCTCTTTTGAAAATCCTCACTTTGGACTTTTCAAGATTGACTATCAAACCCCAAAGTATGCAGTACTCATGTAGACGATTAATCATTAATTGAGGTGACTCAGGAGAATATGCGAACAACACAATATCGTCCGCAAAAAGCAGTGCTTTTATGAGCGTCCCAGCATATTCAATACCTCCTGGCAGCCATTCGATCAAATCCTCAATGAAGAGCCTTTCTACTATTTTGGCAAACTTCAGAGACATTCCTGTATTGCACAGCTTATAAATTAAAGATTTACGATCCACCGTATCAAACCCAGCTTTGAAATCGCCGAAGAACACGTAGTTTCTTTTTTTGGCATAGGAACGAGTCTGCAATACTCCACAGAACAAATATATGATCAACAGTTGAGTACCCTTTCCTAAATCCAGCATGGAATTCCTTCAGCAGCTCATTTTCATTGATCCACGTTGATAATCGACATTGTAATATTGCAGCGAAAATTTTGTACGATGCATTGAGAAAAGAAATTTCTCTATAATTTGCAGGGTCTGATGCACATCCTTTCTTATAAATAGGGAAAATCAATGCTTCCTTAAACTGTTGAGGTACAATGCCTGATTCAAAAACATTGTTTAGTAAGCTAGTTAACCTTTCATACAAACAGTTGTTGGCATATTCGTAAAACTCTGTTGGTATTCTATCCGATCCAGCTGCTTTTCCATCTTTAAGGCTCCCCATAGCCAGTATAACTTCATCTATAGTTATTTGCCGATCCAGAACTTGTTTTTGTACTCCTGGGTGAGCATAGTGAAAAAAGACTCGGTGAACTTCAGGATTGAGCAGGCTCTCAAAGTGATTAAATAAAATGTCAGAATTTAGCTGTCCGCTTATTGTAAATTGTTTGCCATTTAGCTTCCATGCTAGTTTCCAAAATTCAGAGGAGTTCTTACAGCTTGCTAATCTCTGCGCTTCTATTTCAAAGTACTTTTTCTTTTTATTATTGCAAAGCTCTTTGAATCGCTTATTTGCTTCAGTGTATTGTTTTTTATGGTAGATATTATTAGTAGTCTTGAAACTTCTCAACCAGGAAAAGGATTGTTGCCTTGCACTTTGACACTCTCTGTCAAACCACGGTTCCATAAAAGGTTTTGGTCCTCGTCTTTTTTGATTCGCATTTGGGTTTGCTGCTTTAATAACCTTTTCCAATTGATCAAAGTTCACTATTTGTTGGTTCTGTAAGGATTGTTCTAGTTGTCTGTGATACTCATTATTTTTGGTTCACACCATACTAATCTAGGAAGCAGTGTCATTACTTGTTCGTCCTCGCTCGCAGAAGCATCGAGTTGAAATGATACTATAATTGGAAGGTGATCCGAATAAAGTAATTGACCTATTTCCAAATACGTAATGTATTTTTCCCAATCGCCACCAATCAGACTGTAATCAATCACAGATGTTCCTTGTTGTCTTTGTCCATAATGCTAGTTCCATTTTGTATCCGCAGACCAAAACAGTTGCAAAGTTCCAATAGCTTTTTACCAAGCGGATTGCACATTTTGTCCTTAGAAGTTCTCACAATCCCTGCTAACTGATTTTCGTTGCCTTGTTCTTCACCCATTCGCGCATTCATATCACCTACAACAATCACATTCGGATTATTCCTTGCCACAAGCATATCGTATAGCTTCACAAAATCCGAATCCCAGGAAGTACAATTTATATACGTAGGGAATATCCAAAAACTTTTCTTATCGAATTGCAGACTAAGGTACGGTACTCCTGTATCCGTTATAAATTCACATTTTAGATTTGTAATGCTTTTTTTGTAGCCGAAATAACAGCCACCACTAGCTCTTCCCATTGAATGAATTTTCGTTGCAGGAATCCAGACGAATTCAGTTTTTCTTAATTTGTTATCACATAAGGCGTAGTTGTGTTCGGTTAAAAACGTTTCATATAGGAAAATAAAATCAAAATCATTTACGAAATTATAAAATTCTACATATAAAGAATTATTCAGTCCTATTGTGAGTTCCGTGTGAAAGAAAATCCGCCCGGAAAAATTACATTTCACTCTTCCATTATTGTTAGTTTCGGGCGAAAAATGTTTCCTGTTCGTAAAAATTCCCTTATTGGCACTATTGACATCATTTTTTTTCGTGTGAAATATGTCATTTCATTTACAGCAAGATTTCCATTTAATTTTTGGTGGCGAACAAGGACGCACTTTTTGTAAAATGGAGGGTGAAACTCGCAATAGCTTTTAAAAATCCGGGCGAACAAAACATTTTCGGGCGAAATGTTTTCCGGGTGAAACTCACAATAGGGCTGATTATTTAAGCCAGATACATTATATGATAATATTTTAAAATGCTTAACAATACTATTTTTACAAAAAGATCTATTATTTAAACTAATAGGTCAGACGGCATCATTATTAAAAACGTTGTTGATTGCATGACCCACTCGGGGGCTCTAGTTCCGCATTTACCGTGCCGCTTGCACTTTGGACTTGACTATTTGGAATCATTGTATAAGTCTCTTAAACATCCAATTTTTGAATTTATTTTGAAAGCTGCCAGCAGCCCATTCTACAAGCATACAAATTAGACTAAGAAATATGTATGTGCTTCTAACCTTATGAACGATAAAATTATTTAAAAAAATGACTTGGCTAACATTTTTTCTCTTATCTGCCGTTAACTTTTTTCTCGGAACTCAAACATAAGTTGTTCTATGGTACATTTAACGGTCTCTCTTGTGTCATACCAAATTTTGATCTCTTTCGCATATTAAAGGAGATATTTCAGAATAACTTTTCACAAATGCCTGCTTCTAACCTAATGACGAGCAGTGTATTATATTAGGAATAATTTCATTCTTCTAAGCACTTTGTCCAACTTTAAATTTATAATAAGAATTCATTATTTTAATTGACAAATTTATTGAAAATGGTCAAATTTTAACCACTAGGCGATTCTACTTACCGTTACTTTTTAATATTTTTTTTTTAATTGCACCTCCCGCCCGAATGGGGGGAGCTAGACCCCCTCCCATATTTAAAAAAAAATGCTTGTATTGAACTGGTTTACACAAAACCGTTATCAATTCTTGGCGCCTAAGTTATCGTACTCTCCCCGAGGTAGTCTATCGAGTGGATTTGCCACCTAACGCTCCTATTGTTTTGCTCTTCCAATTAATTCTATGTTTAAATGCAGAATTAACATCTTCTTTTAATCCGAACAAGTATTTTTAGTTCCAATATGTATTTTTAAATTTAGTGTGTTAAGTTTTTAAAGTGACTGAAAAGTGTGTTTTTACCATGCTGATTGAAAGAGTCAGATTGAAAAACAAATTAAAATTCTTCTATTCAAAAAATTCCAAAAGGTCAGATAGAGCTACATAACCAAAAATAGCACAAGCGTTATTTCGTTGCTTTTTTTTATTTTTGAATTATTTTTTTCAATTTCTTATGAAATAAACAATAACTGCATATTCAAGGTTAACAAAGTCCTTTGTTATTGAATAAATTAGTTTATAAGGTATAAAAGGATAGATTATTATTCCAATCATTGAAATTGTCCAATTCATTCTTAAATTGCATTTGTAGAAAAATTAACTTACCTCAGATTGTTTGGGTGCTGCGCTGAAGGAAGTGATTAGATCGTCATCCAATTGCAGGAGTGGGGGGTCGGCTGTAGTCATTAGGACTAATTTCCAATTGATAACGAAATTCTAAACTCCCTAGAGCTATCCGCTGGTGATTTAGTGCTTTTAACACTCAGACTCAGTTAAACGAAATCGCTTTTGCTGCTGCTCTGCTATTTTTCCAACAATTTTTGTTCAGACAAAGGGGGTTAAAATTATGATAAGGGCTGTTCTATTTTTTGTATAGTTCTCGGTTTCGTAGAGGTACGCCCTTGTAAGTCTTTACAATATGTTAATTATTTTTTTTGAAACAGCTGCCGTCTTATGTTTTATACATGTTTTAATTCTGTTGGCAAGATAATAGTCTATCGATGATAGTACTAAACTAATTAAAAATGCGTTTCAACGTTTCGTTTCTTATCGCAAGAAAGGAACTTTTTAATGGATTTTATTTCACTATTAGGGTAAAAGTTATCATCTGATTTTGGATTTTCATTGTAAGGTTAGTACTGTAATCGAGTTTTATTAAACTTTTCATATGATATTACTTTTTTGGGTTTTTTCTTTTTGTTAAAATACTTATTTTTTTCTTTTAAACAAGAACACTTCTAGAGTAAAATTAATGAAAATTTATTGATGAATCAATACAACAACAACAAATAATTTGACGTTTGGGCAGCCATTATTGTTGGTTGTTGTCAAAAGTGACGAATAGTTTTTGGGTGGAGACAAATTAAATTTAAAGCATTCAGCGCGTTTAATATTTTATTTTCTTAGACCTACAGCCCGATTCTCCCCAACATCACTGATACATCACAAGTCACAGCAAGTGGTGAAATTGATTTTGTGACTTTTTCGTATTCTCCCCCATAGTCACAACTTGTGACAGTCATAAAAATAATCGAAATTGTGATCTCCTTGACGGTGTTCACATTGGACTGACTCTTCCGACTGTTTTTGACTTCTCTAAAATTTATCTCACTCCCACTTCATGGTTAGAAAGGGAGAAAAGTAGTAAATTTTTAAAAAAAATTAAAAATTTGTGGATTTTTTTTGACGTTCTCTTTTGTAAAATCGGAGGAGTCAGCCCAATGTGAACACCGTCCTTCAGAGCAGGTCACAACTAACAAATTGTTTAATGTCGAATTCCTTACAACCATTTGAAGTCGATTTCATTAAAAAAAATTTCTTGGTAGAAGCATAGATAAACAATATAAAGATACACATCTTTCGTACGTTTTACCCCCCAAAACCCATTTGTTTACATTGTTGTTTTTGTAATTTAATTCTGTGTCCATGAATAAATGTGAAATCCAACAACAAAGTTACGGTGGTGGAAATCAGTAAGTTGCACTAGTATGCGTGTTTTAAAGCACACTAGTAAAACTTACTGATTTCCACCACGGCTAAACCCACCTTTTAGCTTGTAGGCAAACCGGATTGACAGCCAAAGATTTGTATCTTTATTTGTTTATCTATGGTAGAAGGAATTTAAAAATTTTTTGTGAGTGTGTGAGTGCAATTTGACAGGAATTTTGTTGTCGCACAAAAACTAAGAGGAAGTGCGCGCTAAGCAAATATTAAAGTGTATTTTATTTTCGCAATTGTGCGCGTAATCAAGTAAAAAAATTACAATCCAAAATTAATCCACACACAGCAGCGAGGATCTATTCTGAATACGAAGAAAATTCTGGACGAAGAAAAATAATTTTGCAACGTGTTTTCCTCGCGAATTGTATGTTATTTTAATGGGATTTTTTGTTTCTTGAAGATACGCACAATTATCTTTACTTTTTTTCATCATTCACTGAAATATTAAACAATTAAGAACACTTAAACATTTGTTTTCTTTTTTAACTTCGTCACAAAATTGTAATGAGAACATTTAATTCCATCTTGATGCATGAGAAATGTCAAATCTTGATAGTGTGTGTGCGATTTGATGTGAAATCTAGCTAAAAACACAAGATTTGTTTGACAGCATTAAAATCGATTTTGTTTAGAAAAAATCGATTTGTTCAGAAAAATTCGATTTTTTTTGGTTGTAAGGAATTCGACATAAGTTTTGTCATTTCGATTCAGATAAATTTATGTTGTAAAACGAATTTTCAATATTGTTAGGTATTTTGTCTGAATTAAATAAAAAAAGTGGGTTTGATTCTGATGCAACACACAATAAATAATTATCCATTTGCTTTCTAGGACAGCATTTTAATTTGTTTGTTTCCCGTAAAAACTTATTGCCCCCGATATTCATCCAACTTCCTTGCCTTTTTCTTATTTGTAGCTTGATGTTATCTGTTGAAGTCGCTTAACCTGCTACTAGATACTCACTTTCCAGGTAGCTCTCAAGTAGAAAGTACCACAATCCTGCATAGGATTAAAGGTTAGACCGCACACAACTGCAGCGGAACTACACTTCACGACGTGGCAAAACATTATTTGTATGAAATTGTATGAGCTATATCGCACTAAGCGGCAACTGAACTTCATAAAATTTCATACAAATTATTGTGAATCGCAGTTCCGCTGCTGTGCAGTTCCGCCTAGTGCGGTCTAACCTTAACGGTAATATAACTTTTCCTCAAGGTTTGATAACAAGGGAAAAATTACAATGGGCACTCAACAGCTTCAAACTATATAAGTCTTCAGGACCAGACGACATCATACCAGCTGAACTTCAAAAGAATGCAGATGTTATCCTGCCGATTCTGGAAGTCATATTCAATGGTTGCCTTAATCTGGTACAAATTCCACTTTTAAAGGCTCTCCCAAACCAATGCGGAACATTCGTTGCGGCGAAAAAATATTCGCATGTCAAAATTTATTTACATGGTGATATATGAGAGTGCCCACACCAACGCGGCGGAGAAACATATGAAATAATTTTGACTGACGAATGTTTTTTCGCCGCAACGAATGTTTCGCATTGGTTTGGGAGAGCCTTTATGGAGGGAAGTGAAAGTTGTGTTCATACCCAAAGCTGGTAAATGATCACACGTAAACCCAAAAGATCTCAGACCTATAAGCCTATCATCATTCATTCTAAAAACCTTTGAACGAATGATTGATATCTACCTAAGATCAAGCATAGATACGAGACTCTTATCTAATGCTCAATATGCTTATTGTAAAGGGAAGTCGGTGGAAACAGGTCTCCACACGTTAGTACACAAAGAATACACATTGGTTGCTTTCTTAGATATAGAAGGTGCTTTTAACAATGTCGACACATCTGCAATCGCATCTGCACTGTCATGTCTTAAGGTAGACAGTTCGCTTGGTGAACTGATCAATCAAATGCTGACAAGCAGGATTCAAAACTGGGCGATTTCTCTGCAAAAAGATCAGTCAGTAGAGGTACACCACAAGGCGGTGTTCTATCTCCCCTTCTCTGGAACCTTGTAGTAAACGAACTGCTTACAGGCCTGGAAGCGGAGGGCTACAGAGTGATTGCCTATGCGGACGATGTTGCTATCGCCGTATCAGGTAAGTATCCTATTGTCTTAAAGGATCTCTTACAAAATGCCTTAAACAAGCTAATAGACTGGGCAGAACGGTGTGGACTGGGTGTCAACCCCCACAAAACTGATCTTGTCCTCTTCTCCAGGAAATATAAAATTCCACACATAGATCCTCCTACCATTAAAGGAATTCCACTAGCATTCTCCGACAAAGCTAAATATCTGGGTCTTATTTTAGATAAGAAGTTAAGTTGGAAACCTAATATAGAAGAAAGAGTCCGAAAGGCCACAGTAGCACTCTTCTCTTGTAAGAAAGCCATTGGAAGTAAATGGGGACTCCAACCCCGTATTACTCACTGGCTATACATCTCGGTAATTAGACCGATTCTAACATATGGGGTGGCAGTACGGTGGACAGCTCTAGATATAGCGGTTAACCGCGATAAACTTAGTAAAGTCCAAAGATCAGCTTGCATGTGTATAAGTGGAGCACTTCGTTCTACTCCCTCCGCGGCACTGGACACTCTTCTTCATCTGACACCCCTCGATATATTTAGTAAACAAACGGCAGCGAGTTCGGCAATCCGTCTTAAAGCCTCTTCACAGTGGACCAATAATGAAATAGGCCACTCAGCTATTCTGAACTCAAACAGATCACTTCCAAGTATAATTGACTACACCATCCCACAATTCCGCTTCGACAAGAACTTTCAAGTTGTCATACCTTCCCGATCCACATGGGATGATGTGACATTCTTGGAAGACGAATCGATTCACTTTTATACGGACGGTTCAAAAACCGATGATGGGGTTGGTGGAGGCGTGTACTCAGACAGACTAAATCTTACCCAACTAACAATTTAACTTGTTTAAGTGTCTACACAAGCTAATTTCTAGGTTGTATAGTAATTAATAAAGACCTTATGCAAATCAGTTTGGCGCACATTATACAAGCTATTTCATTTCCTTTAAGACCTTTGATCAGAAGTTCTATATAATTAAATAGTTTTCCATGGAAAGTCTTATTGATAAAATAAACAAAGCAAAACAGTGTTATTGCTCCACTTAACAAGTTGTCTGACTTTTATAAGACATTCACTTTCAGGTTGCATAATTGAAATGACTCACATTGTAAGGCCTTACAAAGGCCTAGTAAAGCAGTGTGCTAATTAAAAAAAAAATCGTTGCTTTAAATTTTATTATTATTATTGTTTTTATTTTTCCTTCCAATTTTCCCATGAATTTAATGTATAGACATTTATTTTATTTGAAAAAATTCAACTGTTACTCACATTAAATTTCAGAATCCAGGGATCGAACTCAGCTTCTCTCTATTAGTAGGTCACCACGCAACACACCAGGCCAATCGGAAATATACCATACGCGTGTAAAAATTTTAATGAGTTGATACTTCAAGCCCAAAAAAATCAAACTAAATTTTCATTAAACATTGGTACCGATAACAGGGTTTTAGAAGATTGAATTTAAAGTATCAATCATGAAATTCTTTAAGTATTTGAAAATTATATACCATAAGTTAAGTATTATATTTTAAACTCACAATAACATAAGGTATGCATGACCTTTTTTATCGTACCATATGTTTGAAAAAAGTTCTAATATAGTTTTTTTCAAGCAATTAGATATGTGCGATGCAGTAGTGTAATTAAGTTGCTTAATTCTATCAAAGTCTCACCTAAGGGGAAAGTTAGGTATGTATAATATTTCATTATCCGATATACCTAAGTTTGTTTTCTTATTAACAAAATACAAAAGATATAATTAGGGGAGGCAATAAATGTAAAAAAAAAAAAAACCCTCTTTTTTCTTAGCTTTCATTTTTGATTTCTGTAAGCAAGCTATTAACAACATGCAAAAGCTATACATTTCAAAGGGATGGCAATATCTGTCACAAATATAAATTCTTGATTTGTATAAGTTTGCTGTTAACAAAATGCCAAAGCTATAATTTCAATACGGAAGTCCAATATAGAGGTCACAACCAAAGCAAAATTCCCGCTCTATATTAAACTAATTTTTGATTTCCTTAAGTTTGCTATTAACAAAATGCAAAAGCTATAATGTTCTCTTACGTAAGTCAATAAAGTGCAAGTCCCACTCGTGCAAAATGTTTGATTACCGTCATCAGTCTTGTTATTCACCAATTTTAAAAATGAATCTCGTTTTTTTTTATTTTAATTTTGGTGGAGTGGTCAATGAAAACGAAGGATACTAGAGTTTACTCTTAAAAACGAATTGAGGCTATTAGGAAAAAAATATGAGAACAACTTTTTTTTAACTTGTTGGAGTTTTATATACATTAAACAAATGTCTTGCATGACTTTACTTTTGAGGAACTCAAACTAAGATATTTTCATGCACAAAATTGCAAATGCAGATCTTATAGTTTTTATTTGTTTCATGCTAACAAATTTAGGTAAGCGTATGTTCAAACATTTATAATATGCTTTATAAATTTATGAAAATTCCGTTCTTCAAAACGATATAACAACACTGACTAAAATCAAACTATTTAAACATCTATCTGACATTTTCATGATGCGCGATTACTTTCTTAAACAAGCCGTAAAGGAGTTGTCTGTAATGACTTTCATCTGAATGTTCTATAAAAGCTATTATTTTTCTAGCAAAGGCAACCTATTTCGGCAGGCCTTAAAAAAGTCTCCGTAGAACTCATTACATGAAGTCTCATATAGAAACAAACTTAAAGGCACTAAACAAGCTATTTTGAAATAAATAAATCGTTAAATGCTTGACTTGCATTATTTAGCCTTAAAATTATTCTATGTCAGCAATAGCCTATCCAATTCTAAAAATTTGACCTTATACAAGTTAAATTGTTAGTTGGGTAGTCTCTCATTTCGTCTTCCTGACCATTGTAGCGTGTTCCAGGCGGAACTTTTGGCGATAAAGGAAGTTTTATCATGGCTTAAAGAAAACGTGGTATCGACGTCGGATATCCGTATCTTCTCAGATAGCCAAGCTGCTTTGAAATCTCTGGACTCTGTCTCTACAAATTCTAAAACGGCCAAAAACTGTCGCTCATCTCTTACAGAGATGGCACAACAGTTCAATATTCACCTTTGTTGGGTGCCGGGCGAACTCACCAAAAGTGGAACAACACTACCTATTCTACTAGACAAGGTAGATATCGGTATACCTATCGCTACTTGCAAATTTATGCTGAAGCAAGATGCTATAAGGAGAACAAACCTTAGGTTGAATAACATCACCACTTGCCTGGCAACTAAAAAGAGCTGGCCAGTGTTGGACACGAGGCGCTCTAAGTGTTTGTTATCTTTAAGCAGATTGCAGATCAGTTCCATAATTGGTGTCATTACTGGACACTGCCTTATAGGCAATCACGCCACGCGGCTTGGAGTATTCGCAAATGATTTTTGCAGAAGCTGTATCGATGAAGAGGAAGAAGAATCTATTCCTCATCTTCTCTGTACATTTCCCGCCCTATCTCAAAGACGTAATCTCCATCTTGGGGATTTCTTCTTCGATGATCCAACAGATCTAGAAAGCTCGGAAATTAACAGTCTCATGCGCTTTGTAAAAATTCAATTGGTTTTAGCGAGTGCGGAGAAAATCTTAGATTCATGTGGTATCACAACGGACCAATCGATGGTCTAAGTGTGTCGGCTTCTTTGCTGACAGCCACTATAACCTAACCTATCTGCTGAAAATATGTTCTATTAAGCCTTTACTACATAGACCTACTTTTGTACAAAAGTACAAAAGTGAGAAATTAAAATGCTCGCTAGAGAAACATGCTTGCAAAAAACCAAACGAAAATTGTTTTGACACATTAATTAAACCACCATGCACAATTTTTCATTAAGGGTATTCATGCAACGTCGGAAAACCATCGTAAACGTCATAAGCGTCGGAAAGTTTACGACGTCGTAAACGAACTGTCACAATTTGTATGAAAATTCTTTTACGATAAATCGTAAACTTTCCCACATGAATTTGTGTCGTAAACATCGTAAATGAAAGTATAGTAAACGTGGAAAACTTTGTATAAAAGTATTATGACATTTTATGTATCAAAATTTGACAACAACAAATTTTTCAGTAACACAGAGCATTTTTAATTATTTTTTTTCAAACGCTTAAACAAAATAAAGTAAATCCGACGAATTTGTTCACCGCATCATAATGCAATAAGATAAAGGGGTGTTCATGAAACGTGTGTCGGAAACTTTACGTTTTTACGACGTCGGAAAGTTTCCGACGTTGCATGAATACCCTTATTGTTGTTTTGCAAACAAGTGTCTTCAGAATAGATATTTATTTCTCACTTTTGTACTTTTGTACAAAAGTAGGCCTATGTAGTTATGCCTTTACTATAGTAATACATATAAAATATACTGGCACTTGCTTTATATATTTATTTATGTATTTTTAATAATAAAGTGAATAATCCGACTGGCCCAATTTCAATTTTGTTTTGTTTTTAATAATCAGCTGCTCGAATAATGACACTGAGCAATTCACCTTTGCTGTGGTGAGTTTCGTTGTGAGTTTTCTTGTGAGGATTGGGGGAGAATTCGATATTGTTATCGGGTCAAAACAATCGCCACAACAAATAGTCACAAGGGCTTTATGACTTGTGACTCCTCACAAGGGGGAGAACCGGGCTGCTAGTATGCATCACCGAAAATAATGGCTCCAAATTCAGCTTTTGGTTTTGAATTTTCAAATCCATTTGTTATCACACAACATTCGTTTTATTAATAGGTACGTACTATTTTTGAGGGGAGAGTTTTTGGTAAATAAAGAAACACATACATTTATAGAATGCGTTTTGTTAGTGGTTGTGTTTCAAGGCAAACTACAGAGTTTTGGTTTGCAGGGTACTACTTGCCTACAAAAAAAAAAAAAAAAACAAACAGTTTTTTTTCATTTCAAGACTTTTTTATTTATCAATTATAAAAATTATAAAAGGAAATTT
This sequence comes from Melangyna quadrimaculata, assembly GCA_949320155.1. Taxonomy (NCBI): domain Eukaryota; kingdom Metazoa; phylum Arthropoda; class Insecta; order Diptera; family Syrphidae; genus Melangyna; species Melangyna quadrimaculata. The sequence continues at coordinate 199,703,452 of OX439483.1, read as the reverse complement.
CTTATAGTTTTCACAAGAAAAGAAGGATTGAAAAAGCAAAACGTGTTTATCTCGCTAACTACAAAACTGACCTAAAAAAAAGAAAGTGGTGGAAATTAAAACAAAATGACTGTCCTCTCTCTATTTGTCCGTTTGTTAATAGCTTTGTTCAGTGATGTTGTTCCGAACAGTTTGGAACAGTTTAGAACAGAAAAGTACAAGTTTTTGCTGTTCAATGAGAATTTTCTATACTAAACTGTTCTGATTTGCTGTTCAGTGAGGCTGTTCCGAACAGTTTGGAACAGACTAGAACAGGATTTTCTGTTCCTACTTTTTAGGTAGCACAACTTAGAACAGGTTTGTGACAACTGTCAAAATCAGCTGCTGTCACTTGTAAGTTGATATTTTTTAACAAATTTCCTGGCTCTTTGTGCTTTTACTTTGGAAACAAACAAATAAATATTTAAAAAAAACAACATAAATTAAAAAACATTAAATTGTGTAGTTGAATAAATAACATTTCTAATTGTTTTTAATAAAAAGTATTTCTTGCTTATCCACCAAACTCGAATTTTTTTTTGACAATTACATCTGTCAGACAGCCTTTAAGGCTTAACAACCATAGGCCTACTTTTGTATAAAAGTACAAAAGTGGGAAATAAATATCTATTTTGAAGACACCTGCTTGCAAAACAACAATGGAGAATTGTGCATGGTGGTTTAATTTATGTGTCAGACCGATTTCCGTATGTTTTTTTGCAAGCATATTTCTTTATCGAGCATTTTAATTTCTCACTTTTGTACTTTTGTACAAAAGTATAGATCTATGTAGTTGAGGCTATAACTACGTAGACCTACTTTTGTACAAAAGTGAGAAATTAAAATGCTCGCTTAAGAAACATGCTTGCAAAAAACATACGAAAATTGTTCTGACACATAAATTAAACCACCATGCACGATTTTCCATTGTTTTTTTTGCAAGCAGGTGTCTTCAGAATAGAAATTTATTTCTCACTTTTGTACTTTTGTACAAAAGTAGCACTATGTAGTTAAACCTTTATTCTGATAAGACACCTGGTTGCAAAATAACAATGGAAAATTAGGCATGGTGGTTTAATTTATCTGTCAGAACAATTTTGGTATGTTTTTTTGCAAGCATGTTTCTTTTTCGAGCATTTTAATTTCTCACATTTGTACAAAAGTAGGTCTATGTAGTTGAGGCTTAAGACACTCAGTTTTTTTTTGGATTCCCAATTGAACGGAGAAATTCGGGTCCGTGATTTTGCTTGAAGGGAAGTCACAATAACGGCATAACTCGTGATGAACTCACCTCATAAAAACCTTAGAATTATATAATCTGCTACTTGGCAGATCACGATTCATGTTTTTCTTGTGAGGTTTCTTATGAAGGATTCACAGAATACGAAATTCTGACCGACTTATAAGAAATTTCACAGAAACAAACTCACAAAAAATTGTGAGTTTGTGAGCCTTACAACTAGAATAACCATCTATTTCAAAGGACCAACATTAGTATTTGTATTGGTTGGTAGATGGATATTTTAATTTGCAATTGAAACTTTTCAAAACCAATGCGAAATCGGAAATATTCATCTCGAATACAGAATCAGATTCAGTGATTCTTCTCTTTACTTTTTACGTTATACGAGTAGATAGAAAGCACTGCAATTCTGTAATCGAGCTGATAAGCGATTTATTTCAAAGGCCCAACATTAGTATTTGTATTGGTTGGTAGATGGATATTTTAATTTGCAATTGAAACTTTTCCAAACCAATGCGAAATCGGAAATATTCATCTCGAATACAGAATCAGATTCAGTGATTCTTCTCTTTACTTTTTACGTTATACGAGTAGATAGAAAGCACTGCAATTCTGTAATCGAGCTGATAAGCTACATTTAAAGATAGGCAGATACATTAATGCTCAATAACAACAAAAAAGTGCCAATAGCAAAATCTGCAACAAAGTCGTTGCGGATCGGGTCAACTCCCCAGGAATAAGATATTGGGAATTCTGTAATCGACATGCCTAATTTTTTCACGAGTTCTCATATTCAAAATCGGAAAGAAAACATTTTTAAAAAGGCGAAACGTCAAAATGTATTGCCTTGACTGTGAAAAGTAGTAATTACTTTCCATCTACTGATCAAATGCGGTTGCTATTGCCAAAGCGTCTGCATTGGCAATATTTAGGGCTATGGCAACGAGCCAGGCAATTTATTAACTAAATAACCGAACACAAGACATTGCAATCCTCTAAACATCCCTGCTACCTATCCGAATCTATTTCGATATCGAAAAGCAACCAAAACAAAATAGAAAAGTCAAAACATTTGTTATTGGAAGTTGTCTCAATTTCTCATTCAACAGAATATTTTGGCGTTTTGGTGCTTTTACAGAAATATAATATTAAAAATGAACGACCCAAATAAGAAAATAGATGTTAATCTATCATCTCTGATGAGCCTCAAAGCTGAACTTCTTCGCAAACAGGCTGAGGTGAGTAAAGTCAAAGCAACTCGATCTACTGAACCAACAATTCCCAGCAAAGCCAAGACGTACAAAAAGCATGCAGTATCCGTGGTACCCAGTAACACAAGTGAGAAGGGTTCCTCTAAAACCTATGAAATAGAAGATTCCGCTTTGCTTGAGAAATCCAAAAAGGTTCTAGAAGCCAAATCAAAGTATTACGACCGAATGGCAGCAATGGGCGGTCAACTGAATTCGGATGATAACTGCCTTGTTCTGTTCAATCGCAAAAAGCAAGAAGATCCTCTTCCTCATCCATCTGAGAAAAGATATTCATCATCATCAAATAACTCTGAATCTGACGAAGAACATGATGGTGAGCCGGTACATCCAGACGATGAGTGGGTAGAATATACAGATTGTCTAGGGAGGACACGAAAATGTATGCGGGGTGATTTGGAGTTAATTAAAAAAAAAGACACCGAGTTAGCTGCTAGCATGCCTGAACGCTTGGACCAAAGTCGGCCAAATTGGATGATCGATGTTGTTGGCAAAGAGCCTCCGGGTGAATCTCAGGCACCTGTTTCTGTGATAGGCGAAGATGGCGTGTCGGTAATTTCAAAGCATGACGAAATGCGTAACAATTGGGAAAAGAAGGAAATCGAAAACTTTACCAAAGAAAATGTCCATTACCAAGATGTGTTCTTCGATGAAGCACGCCAACATGGTGTTGGCTACTATGCTTTCTCCACTGACGAAGAAGAAAGGGCTCGTCAGCAAAAAGAACTGGAAGAGACACGAAAAAGGACCCTAAACGAACAAGCTAACAAGGAAGCTCAGCGCATTCACCGAGAGAAGATTATCGCCGAACGAGTCAAAGCAGCAAAAAATAGACAAAGAGCTCGTCTAGGTCTTCCTCCACTCGAGGAAGCAGAAAAGAACGAAGACAACACACCTAAAGAAACAAAAGAAGAGCGAAAGCAGCGCAAGAAAGCTGAAAAACAAAAACGCAGACAGGAGAAGGAAGACAAAATTCGTGAAGAAGAGCGACAAAATCATGTCCGTCCTTGGGATGAAGAAAAAATCAGTGTCCGTTCGGAGGAAATTGGAGAATCGGTTGCCGAACAACCATGGGCATACAAGCCAGAGCGTAATCCAATGTCACAAGAACAATGGAATGAGCAAAAACGAACCGATAGGAATCCTGAATTTGCGCCAAGTGCTGAAGAGCCAACTAGAAAATTTAAACACATAGAGAAACCTGAACCAGGAATGCTGCCTCCTCAGGCAAAAATGTCAAGAACCAACTTTAAAGGGGATTACCCAGACTTCTCCCTCCCACCACCACGAAACCCATTTGCCTCAGTTCGCAGTGATATTGCAGGTTTTGATAGTTTTTCGCCCTTTCAGTCGACTAAAAGGACCAACAATTTTCACAAGAGGAATTCCAGTGCGTTTGCAGATATAGACAATGAGGAAATCTGTGACAATCGCCGAGGTGCTGAAATACCACCACCAAAAGACTTGGATCCAGAACCGTATGTAAGATCGCAGCAAACAACACAGGGCCTAGAGAGTTCCATAGAAGCTGGACTAAAATTCTTACGGAACAACTTTGATAAAAATACGCTGTCCAACAAGGCCAGTTGGACTGCTAGGTCCGATTATTGAAATGTGCTCTGGGATTTAAATAAAATTTCTTCTACATAATGTAACTCAAGTGGTTTATATTTTTTGAAGAATTATTTTTATTTGATTTGATTGATACATTGACGGATTTTTGTCTTGCCGACAAAAATTGTAATCGTGTGCTATTAGGATTGTTCAGTGAGGTTTTTTCAGATTATAACAGAGCAGAACAGTAGAACAGAAACGTCAGACAAGATAGAACAGGCAGCTGTCTGACAGGTGTAATTGTTTTGGTGGATAAGAAGGAAATACTTTTTATTAAAAACAATTAGAAATAGTATTTATTTAACTACACAATTTAATTTATGTTGTTTTTTAAATATTTAATTGATTCTTTCCAAAGTAAAAGCACAAAGAGCCACGATGTTTGTTAAAAAATATCAACTTGCAAGTGACAGCAGCTGATTTCGACAGTTTTCACAAACCGGTTCTAAGTTGTTCTACCTAAAAAGTACGAACAGAAAATCCTGTTCTATTCTGTTCCAAATTGTTCGGAACAGCCTCACTGCACAGCAAATCAGAACAGTTTGGAACAGAAAATTCTCATTGAACAGCAAAAACTTGTCCTTTTCTGTTCTAAACTGTTCCAAACTGTTCGGAACAACGTCACTGAACAAAGCTATTGAGAGGTCAGCCGACATGTTCCTTTGTCCCGATCTACATTGCCCGATGTTTCCACAAAGATTTTTCCAGAAATCGTGGGAAATGTACACACAGAACGATTTTTTCCATAAGATTTTTTCCTTGTCTTCTTCATTTTTGTATTGCTATGTCCCGGTCTACATTGAACGATTTTTCCAGTGCCGACCAAAAATTTTTGTTGTAATCGTGTGCGATTGAGAGGTACAGCCGACATGATCCTTCCAGTTTCGGCCGATTTTTCCATTCAGCACGGGAAAAATCGTTCAATGTAGACTGGGACAATGTAGACCGGAACTTTCAGATTCGTCCGATTTTTCCAGTGCCGACAAAAAATTGTTGTAATCATGTGCGATTGAGAGGTAAGGTCCGGGTCTACATTGAACGATTTTTCCAGTGCTGAATCGAAAAATAGGCCGAAACTGGAAGGAACTTGTCGGTTGTACCTCTAAATCGCACACGATTACAACAACAATTTTTTGTCGGCACTGGAAATATCGTTCAATGTAGACCGGCACAAAGCCGACATGTTCCTTCCACTTTCGGCCGATTTTTCCATTCAGCACTGGAAAAATCGGCCAACGAAGATCGGGACCTTGCAATGTCCCGTATTGCATTGAACGATTTTTCCAGTGCCGACAAAAAATTGTTGTAATAATCTGCGTTTGAAAGGTACAGCCGACATGTTCCTTCTAGTTTCGGCCGGTTTTTCCATTAAGTACTGGAAAAATCGTTCAATGTAGATCGGGACAATCCTTCTTCACTCATTTTGTCCCATTCCAATAGAATAGGGAAAATTTGGAGTGAAAGAGAGAAAAAAAGAGTGACCAACCGAAAACTATATTAAAGGCACACATGATTTTAATGTGACAATTCAAATTGGTGCTTACAAGAATTGGATAGACCCAATCTACATTGACCGATTTTTATCTTGGCAACAAAAAATTGTTGTAATCGTGTGCGATTGAGAGGTACTGGTACAGCCGACGTATGTAGATTGGGACATACATACATATGTAGATCGAAGCGATTCGAAAATGATAAAACGATTTGTATCAAATGAAATGGCACGATAGTGCCTAGCCATTCTACAACTTCACAAGATAACGCATTCTGAGTTTCCATTTTTCTCTCGTCACAAGAGCCCACTTTGTTTGACATTTTGCATTAGTTGTATTGAAAACAAAAGTTATCTAAAGAGAACAAAGTGTAATAATCTTAATCTTAATCTAAACTATTATATAAAGACGAAAGAATTATTTTGTTCCTTCGTGCATAACTCATAAAATAATTAACTGATTTACGTGAAACAAATTTTAGAATATTCTTACCCCCATATTAATAAACGAAGCCAGCGGCGAGTTATCTTTAACTCACGGATTAGGAGTAAAATTTCTGCCACTTACGAGCTAGCTAAACCACCAAGGAAGGTAGTTTAGCGAAGGATTAACTAGGGCAAATAAATATACCTTCCTTGGTGGTTTAGCTAGCTTGTAAGTGGCAGAAATCTTACTCCTAATCCCCGAGTTAAAGATAGCTTCGTTTATTAATATGGGGGTTAATGTCTACGAAACGGTTTTAGGATATTTTTATTTCTTAATTTGTTTAAATTTTCATAATATTATTGTTTTTTTTTAATTTTTTGTCACCTTTTTTCTAAAAGTTTGTGCCAATTATTCTCTTATACACTCAAAATGGTTTGATATTTTAAAATAATAAGAAATTTTTGATAAACTCAACATTCTTACGAAAATTTTAAGACCAATATCGTTTCTTAATTATATATACAAGCTGAGCAATAAATATATAAACTTTTAAAGGTTAGACTGCACACAACTGCAGCGGAACTACACTTCACTTCGGTCTAACCTTAAAAGTTATCAATTTTTTTTTTTTAATTATGTTTATCCAAGAATGCTATTCAAGAGCAAACAACGGGTAGCTGCTTTGTTTTGTTCTTTTATTCCGCAAACTGAATTCGTGGTTGAGCACAATAGAGCTCTTCCGAGCGTTTCCGGCAAATTTTGTCATGTACGACATAAGAATTGTCGTTTTCGATTGGATTTCGGAACAGTACTACTCCTTTTTGATTCCAATCGAATTATTGTCTATTGTTCCGGGACTAATTTGTGAAATTTTTATGTGTGTGCGCGTAAATTGTCTAATATTTATGTATGTTTTGCACATTCAGTCGAGTTAAATTAATTTGACAAGTTATTCGATGAAAGAGCCTATGGATATGTGTGTTCCGGACCTACTCCTTTATAAAATCCGGAACAGAAAATAACTCCGAAAACAATACTCAGAACAGCCAATCGAATTATTTTGGAGTAAGTGGAGTCAAAATGGAGTAACTCCGAACCTACAACCGAAAACCACATAAATCAAAAATTGTTTAACTTTTTATAAAATAAAGAAAATCTAATCTAAGCCTCACAAAGGCAGAATAGGGCTGCTAATCTAGCAGCCTTATTCTGGCAACCTCACTGATGCCTCTCAAGTCACAATAACCTCATAACTCGTGGTAAACTCGCCTCATTAAACCTTAAATATTATGATCTGCTCCTTGGCAGATCACAATTCACGCTGTTCTTGTGAGGTTTCTTATGAGGGCTTCCACAGAATACAAAATTGTAACCGCGTTAAACAAAAATAAGCTCACACAAAATTGTGACCTGTGAGCCTCACAACGGCAGATTAGGGCTGTAAAGCTCTTTACCAAATGGCAATATATGGCTGTCTCATTCATTTCACTTTGTAGGGAATGTCATAATAAAAAAGACATATAAAACAAAATTGTGTAAAATTATTTCAATAAAATCAAAACCAACTTTTAAATCTTGTGAAATATTTTGGACATTAGATATTTCTTTAAATTTATTTATTTTATATTTATCCACTTAATCACTTTTCTTTTATCAACACAGAACTTCATTAAAATTAAATATCAACCTTTTGTTTTTTTTTTTCAATTTCCTTTTGTTTGACATGCTGTCACTTTTGAGTTTGACAGGTTCGCAAAGAGATTATGGTGCTATGTAGCTCCTCAATGTAAAGCTACCATTGTAGCAAGAAAGTGTGTGTGTGTGAATTAGGTAGGTATGCTATGTCCCGATCTACATTGCCCGATTTTTCCAGAAATCGTGTGAAATGTACACACAGAACGATTTTTTCCTTAAGATCTTTTTCCTTGTCTTTTTCATTTTGAATACGCCCCTATGTGATCAAATTATTTGTGTATTGTGTATCTCTTATCGCTTTTATATAAAAAAGATGTTTTCCGGGTGGAAAAAAAAAATGATTTGGTTCGAGTAAATAGCGTATAACTTGATTTCTTATGGTCGGATCTTCAAGATTGAGATCTTAAAATAACGGGAAAAACTGTTAACAGTCGTGTCCCATCCATCATTTTGATATAGAACACATAGCTGCATCTTACGCATATAAGCTTAATATCCCTATACATATCGAGATTTTTAGATCACCAAAAAAAGTTTCACTTCTGTTACGAGTACTGAGTTACACGTGCGCTTTTTTGTTTTTACAAAACGAAACTACTAACTTAAAAATACAACTTAGGAAAAAGATAAAATTTTGAGGGTATGCTAGTAATATAGTAGAATGTTTTGTGCTTTTTTCTTTATACCTAAGGGGCCAGTTATAGCGATAATTAAAAACCATCAGTAAAAGTTGAACCAAACTGGAATTTTTTAATTACAACCGGTTATAGCAATCATTAAAATTCTATAAGTAATTAAATGTCAAACCTCCAGCAACAACCTTTTATTATTTTTAATGAGGTAAATTGCATCAGTAATTTTTTTACTGATGAGTGGAACAGTAAAAAAATGGAACATAGAAAACTGAAACGAAATGTTCCATTTTTTGTGAATTGGCAATCAGCTGTTCAGTAAAACGAATTTCCATCAGTAAAATAAATAAATGCTTTTTTTACAAGAATTATTCATCCTTGGGATTATTTTTTGGCAGAAAAAAATATTTTTATTGATTTGCCATCGATTCGTACCATTTTAATGTTTCAATTCTTTTTTAACACAGCAAATTATCCAAAAGAAAATTTTTACTGATGGTTTTTAATTATCGCTATAACTGGCGCCTAAGTCAAAACGGCAAAATTACGACTTATGTCAATATGCTTTTCCAGCGACGATATATGGATAAGTTTCAGGACTTGCTTTGTTACAATTTTGAACATTAATCTTCTACACTCATTTGTTCATTTTATCGATTAAGCTCTGTCAGCTAACTATGTAGGTCGCGATCCCAATACATTCACTCGATTGACGGGTTAATTAATTTTCATTTGCTCGAACGCTCTTCCATTCACGGATGTCGTGACCCGGCCCCAATTTTTAGAGGAAAACGGAATGTTGCGATAAGTATACGATTTCTTTTTCTTTAAATTTTTTTACAAATGACTTTCAAGATTTTAATTAAAGCTGGCTTTATACTTTCGTTCTTCATTTGGTGTACCTTTTTCGGTGTTTGTTCTTCTCTCAACAACGAACAACGAAGAAAACATTTACTTTCATTCGGTTTTTTATTCAGTTCGTTCTCAACAAAATGAATAATAACACATTGTTGCAGTGGCGGCACTCTTAATAGTGGACAAAAAAGAAAAGGAGATCACGACACTGGAAAACAATGTTCATTTAAACACACGTTGTTCGGGTAACAACGAACACCGATATTTCTGACCTGATTTGAATTTGCACGTTCTTCATTCGTTGTTCGGTTTTATCATTTACATTTTCGTTGTTCCGCGTACGAACAACAAAAATCAACGTACACCGATGATAACACCGAAAGTCTTAAGCCAGCTTAAAACAGTGGCAGTTTTAAGAGCCATGCCATTAAAAATTCTCTCAGCCTAGCCAAGCTCGTAGGTCATAAGGAAACAATTCTTGTTGTATTTAACACTAACCTACACAGTTAAGCCCCGACCCTTATTTTGTACTGACAGTTTAAAAGACTACACATGAGAGCGACCAACGACCGACGAATGAATGAACAAATGGGATTTAAAACATTAATAAACCTAAATTCTTTACAAAATCTAGACAAAATGTAAGAAATATAATTGAGTATTATTTTAATTTACTAAAACTTTCATTTTAATTGATACAACAAGAGAATTTTAAGAAAACACTTTGTTCGTCGCGAATAGCCGCAATTCGTTACGACCAATTGATTTTCTCAAATTTCTCATATTTAAGCAAATAAAAATTCAGATTTTATAATTTTAAATTTAATCTTAAATCGAATTAAACCATTTTGGCTAGATTTTGTGTAATATTAAGGTTTGTTAATTTTGTAATTCCCATTTGTGTGTTCATTCGTCGGTCGTTGGTCGCTCTCATGTGAATGGTCCTTAAGGGCAAAGCCCTACAATTCTGTTGGTTTATTAGCTAGGTTTTTATGTCGAATTCCTTTCCTTTTTATGTCGAATTCCCTTTGAAATCGATTTCATTAAATTTTTTTTGTGAGTGTGCAAAAACAAAGAAATGGTGCGCACTTAACAAATGTTTTGTTTTCCAATCACGTTCTGTTGTCGAATCCTCTTCGAGCTATGTCCCAAGCTCGCTTTTTGCTCCTAATTTCCTGGACATAGTAATGTTTTTATACAATTATTTGTTGTTGCATAATATATTTATTTAGAGGAATGTAAACGCTGTAATGTATTGCTTTCTCATTCAATTAATTTTATGAATCGGCTGTGGGGCGGATATAAGACCCTATAGTGGCTGTGAAAAAAATTCCATAGAAATTAAGACACAATAACACATTTTGTTAAATTTTATTATAATATATTTTGAATATCTTTTGCTCTCCATCATTATAAATGTATTTTATTATTTTCATATATATAATATATTTTAAAACATCTATATAGTCTAAATAAAATCATGTACACATTTTTCGAATTCAAATCTTACATTAAAATATAGTACATAATATGTAATTCTAATAATTTTATATAAATTATTTACAATTTCAATTTGTTTTTGTTAATTTTTTTCTTAGAAAAATAATAAGATATTTATTTGTTTATAAATGTACAATATTACAACAATATAATTGTATATATCACAAACAAAATATTACTGCTTAACTCTCGATTTTATGAATGAATAGTGAACATTTATTATTATTTGTTTGATTTAATTTAATTATTATTATAGAATTCTGAGAATCAAAAAATACATTTTTAAAATATCTTCATTTTTAATTATGTGTGTATCTATATGTATAGTATAAGTATGTTTTGCTTTGATTTTTTATTTCTGCCTAATAGAAATGATAATGAAAGCTTTGAAAATGTAGTATTTGTATTGAATTTCTTTGAAGAACAATATTTTATTGATTTGTTTTCATTCGCAATTCCGAATTTTGCACTGACTATTGTGTATTTTTTTTTAATTTATTATATGTTGGTATGTATGTTCATATATATATATATATATACATATATAGGATATAAATACACAAGACCTTTGCATTTTGTATTTTTTTTGAATAGTAAGTATACATTGAATTTTGATTTTTTTTTGTCTTTCGGCTTTAGTTTTTTTCCTATGTTTTTTATTTATATATATAATTTTGTATTTTGTGTATGATGTTTTTGTAAGTATGTATATATAATATGTGTGAATAATTATTTAAATATTTAAGTTGCGCTTTATATAAAAATAACAAAATAAAATATTTTATTGAAAGATTTTAAAGTTTGAAAATGAACTCTTAATAACGAAATCATAGTATATAAACAATTTGATCAAATAAGGATTAATATTAATATATGGGTGGGTCTACTTGGTGGCTTTACACATACATACATAGTTTCATTTACAAATTATTTAAATTGGTAAACTTATTGAAAATGTGTTTGGAAATGCCTTATGTTACCAAAAATGCATCAACAATATTTGACGCAAAAAAAAAAACTGAATTTATGATTGGAGATAATCTGACGGTTTTTGGGCTCTGGTTTTCGCTAGAACTTCAAGGGAAAATTTTCTTTGATTCACCCACACTCAATTTCACATCCGCACACACACATAACACCTCAAGCTTCAACTGTAACAGTTATCTGCCTTTTCATCCATAAAGAAAACTATCAACAATAATGGTTCTTTTAAAAGATAAATTCTCAAAATTGTGCACAAATGGTTTAGAAACAATAGATCAACAGTTTACACACTTAAAATGTCATTCCCAGGACTTGCAATATCAAACATCGTGCTTCTGTTTTAGGCGTGATTAATAGTCGAATATCGATACTGTGCACAATTTAAACCAACAAGTACAAGCGGCAAATATTCAATTTTGAGGTTGCAATTCAAAAATGTTCTACATTATGTACACCTACCTATGAGAAAAATAACAGTACTTTGGAGACCCGAATTCATACTAAACAAGGTTACTGATTATAATAAAAGAGCACATAGATTAATTCTAGCTTGGGAGTAGACTTTGTTGATGCAATAAAAAAAGTAAGTATTTTGTTTTTTTTTTTTTTTAGTTCAGACACCTATAATACATCCAAACTGACAAAAAAACAAATATAGAATTTTAAATATTAGTTAAGATTGAAAGTAAAGTTTGTAAGGCGTCTGGTTCTTGTTCAAGATACAAATAAGGGCGCCACCTATATAGTACCTAGATTGGTGATAACTTAATACTGAGGTGGTACCTCTATGGGTATAAACTCAATTGTACTACATTAAAAAAGATGGCATTACAATAAAGGTATGTAAAAAATCTTTTCTTAGTTTGCATTGGATCTAAAACTCCCGATTGCAACGCTTGAATGGACAACTAAAGAATGGTAAGGCACTCGCCAATTGCTTTAATAGGCAAACACAATCACCGTCAAAACGTTTTGCCTACTTATTATAATACATAAATAAAAGAGCACATATTCATTCAAGCTTGGGAGTAGACTTTGTTGACCCAATAAAAAAAACTAAGTATTTTAATTGTTTTTTTTTTTTTTTTTTTTAGTTCAGACACCTATAATACGTCCTAACTGACAAGAAAACAAAAATAGAATTTTATATACCTATGTATTAGTCATTCTAGCTTGGGAGTAGACTTTGTTGATGCAATAAAAAAAAGTAAGTATTTTGATTTTTTTTTAGTTCAGACACCTATAATACGTCCAAACTGACAAGAAAACAAAAATAGAATTTTATATATTAGTTAAGATTGAAAATAAAGTTTGTGTTAATCGGAAAATTTAATATTTTTATTTTCATACACAACATGGGTTGCAATGAAGTATTTAATGCTTTTGTAGAGAATGATGATTGCTACCTAAAAGATGATCATAAGTATTGTGAAGTCAAGGGGAAAATTACTCTAAATCTTGGGTCTAGAGACATGGATTTTTGTCTACTAATACAAACCAGAAAAGGATCCCCTGCTGGATCCATAAGATTAAGAATTTCATCCATAAAAAGTATATGCGTACCAGAGGATTTGTACTAGACTTATTCCCCAATAGGTCATCTTGAGCAAAAATACTTTTGTTGGTTAAAAAGTTTCTGTAAGGAAGCAAATTATTTTTCTTTTAAGAGAAAAGATGAAGAAACGGAATAGGTTTGATCAAGAAGAACAGCCCAGGAGCCTCACTAACATTTCAGCTTCGGTACGGCTTAATAGAAGTTAATAAAAGCTTCTATTAAGCCGAACCGAAGCTGAAATGTTATTTGCTTCGTGTGCAAAGATGTTCAGTGATTTTTTTGGCGTGTGTTTAGTTTCTGCAGAGGTATGTTGTTGTTATAAATCTTCTATTAGACCTTCTTTGCCAGTAACTCCATTAAAGGTTTTAAGATGTTACTCTTATTCACCCCTATTACGATTGTCGTTTCACTAAAACGACAGTAAAACGACAAAGCTCTAGAGGCGAAAGTTGGTTTTTAAATAAACCCAGATCTTCGACATTCTATCCAATCTCCACGCATCCCATCTTTTAAATTAAATTCAATGATCTCTGGTTCTCCATCTTATGGAGCAATTGACCTGACGGCAGGACAAACTACAGGATTTCTAGGTGGTACAAAATGCTTAATTAGTGCCTCTCAACCAGAAAGCTTACTATCAACAGATTGTCTCATTCAGAAACCTTCCAACTCTTACAAAGTAAATTAAACAAAGAAGATTCAAAGTCAAGAGACCCCGCAGATCCAGCACAGAGTGCAATTTGGAACAACATATTCATGTAGATCAGGAGAGCCAACACCTGGGGTGCGGCGTTCGCAAAATTACAGTAAGTGAAGGAATTGTTTCGCGAGGGGTTGCTTCTAAGAGCGGATCGCATCCTCCAAATGTGGGACAAGGCGGACGAGCGATACCTCGATTTGTTGGAGAAGGTACAAGGGGAAGCGTTGCCCCATAGGCAACTTCCGAGCAACTTTTGGGACTTGACTTTTTTGTTTGTTCTAATTGTGTTATTTTGTGACTATTTTTTCTGTGATTACTTGTTCGTAGACTCTGGGGTAGATTAATAACCATGCAAACGATACAACTGGGAACAAAAATTGAATTTGGACATCCTATTTTAGACAAAAAAAAGTTGCCGGCAAAAAATACATAGTTGCTCAGAGTTCAGGGGCAAGCCACTTAAAGCTGCTCGTATTGCCGGGAACAGTAAGTACCACCAGCAACTTAAAAATGTCGGAAACTTAGTTGCCTAGTGGGCGCTCTCCCACAAAACCCGAAGTAGTTGGATCGTGAGTAACAAAAAGTTGCAGGGTGAGCAATTTTATATTACCTAGTGGGCGGCAGGCCTTAAACCACCAGTATTCAAAATCCAAATCAATTTTTCCGGCCGAAAATTTCGTTTTTGTACCTCATTTTCATCGAAACATTCGGCAAGAAATCGAAAATTTGGTCGTTCGTTCGATTTAATATGGTAAGTTGCATAGCGTTAGACCCTGTTTAGATTTGACTGCTCACTACTTATCCACGCGCGATCTACTAAATATCTTCTTGCACCAACGACCGATCCTGGCAAATTGTTGCCACCACGTAGCGTAGTCACAATCTAAACAGTAAACGGGTTCTTGTTTATCTCCATACAATTTAATTTTAACGGACACAAATTTCGCTGTCGCGCCGAAAGCTTTACGCTAGTTTGGGCGAGCCTTAATTAATTTCTTATACCCACAACTGGCAACTCCATTTAGAACCGAATCAAAACAAACCCAACATGCCGAACGACGAGGACGTGAATAAATTGTAAGTAATTTATTTGTTTATAATAAACACAGATAAAAAAAAATGTTAATATAAAATAACTTTCCAGGCCAAGGAGGAATTGGATAAATAACAAAACCAAGGCATTTCTTAATGCTTACTCTAAAAAGAAGGCCGACTTCGAGCATGCGAGGAAGAAAAACACCGCAATGGCCTGCGTGTTGGAGGATCTCCTGGCGGATGGGGCTCTGGTAATTGCATTTTAAATCTTTCAACTGTTGGTATATAATTTTTACTTGTATTCTTTACTACTTTTCCAGATTCAGCCAACTACAGTTCAAATGCTCGAAAACAAAATGAAGAACTTGTTAAGAGCCTATAAAGCGACTCGCGATAGCCAAAAGCGAACGGGGGAGGGTGCAAGTAAAGCACAATTCGAAGAGATTATGGAAGAGCTATTTGGAACGAATCCAGAAATCAGAAACTTCCATACTATTAATATTGAAAAAAAAAAATGCATGCCAAGGTGGAGCCATATTTCAAGAATTGTAAGATAATTTGCTAACTGTTGAAATATGTATGCAGGTATCTAAATATTGATTTCACTTTTGCAGCTCAGTTCGATATTGAACTCCCCGGAAGCCCTGCAGAGTCAGATGAAGACTCTGCACCATCACTACCACAAACACTAAGACCAGCACTAATACCAGCACCGCCACCAGCAGCAATTAAAGAAAAATACCTGAATGAGAAATTACAAATAAAAAGGCAACAAAGTAAAGTAAAAACGGAATTACGGGCAAAATACTACTATTAGTTTGAAATGAAGTGATTATGTTTATGTTTTTGTTATTTCTTTTTAAATAAAACGCATTGGCCCTACCAATAATCAAATTTAGTAACGACTTGAATATTTAAGGAAAGTAGACCATGATGGTATGGAATATACAAAAATGAACCATATTTTTTATACATTTAGGGTCCACCTAAATATTAGCTGTATTTTATTATCTCCAGAAAAAAAAAATATGCCATGGAGAATGTGTTTGAGGATCTAATGGCGGCTGAGGTACTTGGAAGTTTTCATATTGAATCAAAATAAATATAAATAAAACCTCTAAATATAAATTTCAGTAATTATTCTACTCTTAACTTACAGACTCAACCAACCACCGTCGAAATACTGACAACAGAAATGAAAAACCTTAAAAAAGCAATGAAGGCAACAAATGACAACAACGATCAGACGGGTGCATCTGCCAGCAAAGCCCCATTTGAGGAAATTATGGAGGAAATCTTCGGGAAGCAACAGGAGATAAGAAACTTCCACATCATAAATTTGAGTGGAGCGGTCATCGTAGCATTACCCACTTGTTCTAGGCAGGATTACCTAGAAAAGGAAGTTGAGGAAGTGATTGAAGTTGAAGGTAAGAATACAAAATCAAATGTGCTGATAGGTTTTCTTTTGAAACCAAAGCTCTTTCTTTGTCTATTGTGATGAAATACATTTTTAATTAAGCTGCATAATAGTTTTTGGTGTTTTTTTTTTTGTGATATTTTAAAATTCTCATTCGATGGGTTTGGATATTTTGGTTTTGGAACTTGAAGATTTTTGACATGAAAGGAAAACAACAAAAATAATAAGTGCATGTGCAAACCGCATCAAAAGTAGGTAGCATTTTTGTTTACCATTTATCAAAACCAAATTCGTATAATCATCACTTATTCAATTTTATTTTAATTTACCTATTAATAATATTTGAACTGTCGAATGATGCAGTCGAAAATGTTTTTTAAAATCTGAATCACTATAAGCGTTAATAACTTCCTCAATACCTTGAATTTTTTGATAATATTCAATTTCAAAATCAGAAGATGATTCAGTGCTGGAAGTTGATGTGGGCCTTTGAGTAGAACTCAAGTCACAGTCACACTCCCACTCTTCACTTTCTAAAAAAAACTAAGACAACTTTATTTCTTTTGTTAATAAAAGAAAATTTACTTACTTCAAACGTCTTCCATTTTATTTTTTGTTTACATGTCAAAATTGAAAACGTTAAAACTCAGGAATACCACAATCGAAATGTTAATTTTTTGTGGGATCTGGATCGTTTTATTATCACAGGATGATCCATATGGATCTTGGTGGATAATAAAACGCGGCTATTGAAGTCATACCATGGTTGGTTTATTATTTAGAGCCCATACAATTGTGGTCCATTTTACTTAAATATTTAGGTCGTTACTAAATTTGCTTGTTGGTAGGGCCCATTGAATTAAAGTTATACTTTGTTTGTTTGTTTATTTGTTTCTTTTTAGTATTTATTTTCACACTTTTTTGATTTTCCTATGAATTTATAAGAATTCAAAAGAGTGTGAGACAAACATTACTCTAGTTCCAAAACTACTAACTCGATTTTGGTGATTAAAACGTTTCTTAGTCCTTATTGTAGTGTTCCAAGTGATCGTTGCATTATTTTTTTTTAATTTTGAGGATAATCACAAAAAATTCCATACAAAAATAATTTCATTCGAATTTTGCATGAAATTTAGTATGAAGTTTCATAGGAATTTTTTTCTAAATATTCTTCAAAATTTAAAACTGATATCACGATTACTTAGGGCGCCTCAAAGTAAACAAAATAAATCCTGTCAAGAAAAAAACTAAATGTCAAAATTTTATCACGGGTGCCAAACTTGAAAAGTAAAAATTTTTTGATGACCCACATCGTTTTATTTTCATGATCTGATCCAGTTCAGTTCAATTTCATAATAAAACGCGGCTAATGACGTCAAGTTGAACGATTACCAACGTTGTCAGTGGAAACATATAAAATTTAAATAGAGGTGAGGCGGATATAGAATTTGAAGAGTCTACTCCAATCTATATTGGAATCCAATGTCCATTTCTATCCAATTTTCACGCGCGCATTCGCGTAACCCCAGACGGTAGGAGACTAAATACAAAGCTATCCGAATACGTTGGAGATATACTTAAATGGTTATTTGATACCATCATTAATACTTCATCAGCTGCAGTTCGGTGATGTAATTGGGTTTGGCATAAGCGAAACCTTATTCAAATGCCTTTTTGAGTACCCAACTTTCATTGTAAAACATCCTCCTGGGAAGTCCCACCATGTCTTCGAAGATATACAGTGCCCAGAAGTATTCGTCCGCTATAAACAATAACTTATAGAATAATTGACCATGATAGTCATGATGAAGGAAATATCATAGTCTATCCTCCGACGACATGGTATAAAGTACCAGAGGAAACAAATGAGTAATGGTCAAAGCGGCCAGGTGATCAAATTTTTGTTTGGAAATAGATTTGTACGTGGTAAGTATAGCACGACAGCACTATATCACCGACAAATCCATTCATTGACTATATCAATAAGTGCATTTTTTACGACCTGCTAATGTATTACTGCTGCCTCTATAAGTCCTATGATTTTTATTATACAAACATTGAAATCAACTTGCACAAGTAACCTCCCAATAAATGTATCATACCGATCAATCCTTTTTTTGGAATGCCTGAACCCATTAACATATTTTGAAATTTATCACTCACGCCTCCACAAAAGTCCTGTGACAAATTCTTCTATGATTTGCATTACCCATTAAAACCAACCAATACTAGTGTTGTGGTAAAACCCAAAACAATAATAACTAAAAGTAAGCAATAAACATTCATGAACTCAATACATATCAACCTACATATGTTTATGTTGAGAATGGTCAGCCGTCACCAAGCGATACCATCGGGTGTTGACCTGATCATAGTGGGTCGCTATGCACCAAGTGCATTACAATATTTGTTTGTATTGATTTTTGTTTATGACTGCACTTACATCTATGCTTCACATTGACTGAGCAATTGGAATGCCTTTAAGGAAATGCAACGAAGGTTTATTTCGTCAAATAGACATTTAATTCTTACGTCATGTGAAGAGGTGTATTTGTAGGCCATAGGCAAAAGTCAATTCATATTCCAAGAGTGTGATAAATATATATTGAAAGATTTATGAAATTTGGTCAAATTATTTTAAGTATAAATAGGAAATATTTTTGAGAATAAATTTAGTCTAGTTTTACAATTACATAGAACACGACTCATTTTAGAACACGACTCAATGTAAATCGTGCATTTTAAAATGCTCGGAGATATAAGCGGCTCTTGAAGCTAAGAAAAACCATCGATATCTCGTAACCAAACAACCCTTACACTAGATCGCACCATCCTTTTTGAATTGTTTGTCTTTAATCGAATGTTGCATAGGCAAGACACCCTTAAAAAATGTTTATAGTTAAAGTGTATGGTTGGAAAACTATTGTGGCATGTGTTTGGTAAGATCTAGTTTTTTTTTTATAAATGCCATGAGCATCTATCCTAATCATCATCAGTTCATCAAGAAAAAACAAAAGATATAGTCACAAAATATCAACGTAAACGCTGAGTTCCAGCAGTGGTTGGAACAGCTGAACAAAAAACACAAAACGCACATCTTAGAAACTCTAAACATAGTTTTCATTAATTATTAATATACATTTTTTCATTGTTTTCATTTTTTCAATAATTATTAATATAAATTTTTTTATTGTTTTGCCAACCCTTGCACATTTGTAAACCACCAACTCTGTGACCCAAACATACCTGCCTGACAAATTTTTTTTTCTATGTTCATTAAACTAACAAAAAAAGTGCCTCTAAATCTTTATCTATCGAAAAACAGTTATGTTCAAAAATGGCCTCTTACCACAGGGTACCGTACGGCTCAACAGAGTGCCTAATTCAAGAATGCCGACTGAGGAGCTGGAAAAAGGGGGACATGGAAGCATGGTTGAAAAAGTGGCCACAATTGATGGAGTTAAATTGAGTTTGGTTTCCTGGTTTGACAACAAAGTTGTCAGCATGATGTCACTGTATGTTGGTAGCGAACCAGTTGTAGATAGACGCCCTTATTTCTGAAAGGATAATAGGTACAAAAATATTTCCGCTCCTAAATCTGTCGAGGTATATAATAAGTATATGGGCGGCATGATGTCACCGTATGTTGGTAGCGAACCAGTTGTAGATAGACGCCGTTATTTCAGAAAGAATAATAGGTACACAAATATTTCAGCTCCTAAATCTGTCAAGGTATACAATAAGTATATGCACGACGTTTTCTGGATTCAATGCTTGGATTATACAGTATTCTTTTGCGATCAAAAAAATGGTACAAAAGAATATTTTTTCATATAGTAGACTTGTGTACAGTGAATGCGTGGATTATTTGGCGTTGTGAGAACGACTTCCACTTACCATTATTTGGTTTTAAACTTGCTGTTGCGGAGCAAAGCTGATAAGCTAGCTTTGAAAAGACGCGGCCGACATTGTAATGTACTTACTACTGGAACTCCTGAGACTACTGGCACACCAATATCAATTAGAACTCCAGCTACCACCACAATACCGACAGCCACGTCAAAAAGAAAGCCCCCCTGCAAGGCATCAAGACTTCCCTCTTCCTTCAGTACGTTACGATAAACTTGGTCACTTTCCACAAATTAAAAAAATCGGCAAATGTGCCAAGATAATAAATTGTAATGGCCGATCATTTACTTTTTGTCAAAAATGTTAAGTTAGTTTATGTCATAACGAAAACAGAAATAGATTTTCTCGGTTCACCGACGCATAATGGGCCATATTTGAATTAATTCTTAACTTTTTTTTTAATTTTTAATTTATTGTTTTGTTTTTAAATAAAAAATGTTTATCTTTTGTTATTTTTTTCTTGTATTCTTTACATAAAGTGAATAAATAAAATTTGTAAAATTTCTTACCCCTTACTGCATACGAAGCCAAATTTGGCTTATGTTCTTATTTCTTAAACAAATTAACTTTTTAATTTTTTTTTTTTAATGAAGGTCGTTTTAAAACAACCCAAAGAACCCATGTCGTTTTTTTTTTTGTCCGCTAATATTAATTCATGCGGTAAAGGGTTAATACCAGGTCTCCGACAACCCCTTGCCCTTCTCGAAGAAGCTGTTGGCACTATGAATATTATAAGTACTGAAGTCTTCGTTACGCGCTATAATATTGGGCACCTAGCCGATGAGCTGAAAACCGCATCCTGTAAAATTGACGGGATATCGAACCAACTCGAACCGGCCGCATCTGGATCTGCGTATAACAGGTCTATTTTTTTCCTAAATTATGGACACTACACCCCAACCTCTTCATCAACTACTCCAGTTACCAGCTCTTACTGCATCATGTAATCAGTAAATACACAAAAAAAATTTTATGAGAAAATCTTTCTCGTGCCAAACAATATTGGCATACCCTACAAGTTTCTTTGACTATAATTTGTGTGCTAGTTGAATCATGTCCGTCGCTGTGGTGGTGGTTTTTAGGCTGCCGTCTCTATGCGCTATACACATCAATAAATAAAAAAAAAATTCCTATGTAAAGAACTTACCGATATTTTAATTGCGCATTTCTTCATTCTCCCCTTTTCGTATTCAACAAGCTGTTATGTGTGGTGACTGGAGATTGCAGCCGACGCGCGGTATTACATTGTGATTGGTTATTATTTGAGTAACCAACTGTTATTGTTTTCAAGTATTGGTAGCATCATTTCGGTACAATTTTGAGTTATTGCAAAAGTGCAATAGAAGGAAAATGACAAATTTAAGAGTTAGTCGGAAATTGGAGTTGATGAGGACAACAAGTCCCGTCCCTTGCTGGTACAATTTAGTTTTTTTTTATTTGTTTGTTGGATAAAATAAAAATAAATTAAAAAAAGGATATTAAAGACAAAATATACTTACTTTTTTTTATCTACTTACCTGCCATGTGTTATAAAAAAAAAAAAAATGTATTTAAAAGAAAAGAAATACTAACCCTTTATACTTACCTGCCATGTGTGAAATAAAAAAAAAAGATATTAAAGAAAAAATATACTTACCTTTTTTTATCTACTTACCTGCCATGTGTTATAAAAAAAAAATGTATTTAAAAGAAAAGAAATACTAACCCTTATACTTACCTGCCATGTGTTAAAAAAAAAAAAAAAAGGATATTGAAGAAAAAATATACTTACCTTTTATACCTACTTACCTACCACGTGATGGAAAATTAAAATTTCCCTGTTCCTTTTTTTTATATAAAAAAAAAAAATAATATATACACACCTGCTAAAAAATAAATGAATTATGATTAAAATACTTTATATAAAAAACTAAAAAAAAAAAAAAAACCGAGACTAACTAAAAGACAATAAAATATAAATAACCCATGGATCAATTACGACATCAGTTGCCGGTTCCAGTCATATTCAAAAATTTATATCAATCAAATGTAAAACTGTCAAATAAGTAATTATTAAGTAAAATTAAGTTCAAAAAAAAATATTCAGATATATCGTTTAGAGGCCTATTTTTTATTTCTTTGTTAAGTAAGTATTCATTTATTTGTTAAGGAAGTATTCATTTATTTTCATATTAGTTAAGTATTCAAAATTCGAATATGTATAAATAAAAAAAAAATGAAATAAAAATAAAAATTCATTCAATTAAATTCAATGATAAAAAGTAAACATAAAAATGATTTTTTTTTATAAGATAAAAAAAAAATAAAAAAAATGAAGATATAAATATCTAAAAAGTACCATGGGTGACTGGGGGATGGGCTGAGAAGAATAGGATAGGGGCCACATTAAAATGAGTTGTCGGTCAAGGTTGGAAGGGGTGAAGAAAGGGGTGAATTCCATCAAATCATCTCATTTTTGACGGTCGTGGGGTGATAAGGGATTGTAAGTAAGTTCAATTAAGATTTAAATTTTTTTATTCTGATGCATTCATAATTAATTGTGGCATTAGTTATCGCCCCGTATCTATTGGAGCACAATAAAAATAAGAACCACTCCATACCCGACAGGTGCTATACGCCGGTGAAATAGAAATACATCTTAAAGTTGCTTTGCGATAGATACAAGATTTGCATTTGTAGATCAGTTTTTTTTTTTTTATATAAGATAACTATTACAATCATAATCACCCCTTTCAACTTGTCAACCCTCGTCCCTACCATCTCTTACAATAGCTTCATTTCCTCTATTCGCATGCCAATCACCTTTCATCTTACTACAGGAACAAGGACTTCTGTTTCTAATCCTAAAAGCGTTACAAAAAGACAGAATCAGTCTTCTCAAACCGACCAAAACAACTCCTCTTCGGCTCCTCTACCACATATTAAAAAAAAAATTTGGTGTTTTCTGGTCTGAAACGAAATGGAACCTTCGCATAAATAAGCTCAGCAGCGCCAACAATACCACGTTCATTCTGAAAAATACTCCTCAGAACGCTAACTGAACATGGATCTAAAATCTTTTTATGAACAACTACGCCATCCCTAGGATTGACTGCAAACGCACTTCCGCAAGCAGCTTCAAAATATTCATCCCAACTAAATATGAGTGGTTGTTTTCCCGCCATGGTGGAAAATTGCAACTCGGAACCATGACGCTATGAAAGTGGATTGATAATTCTTCCCAAGAATATAATAAAAAAACACCAAAGCACCCCACAAAACAAACAAACACAAAAAAGCCAGCACTCCCCGAAATTCCAGCATTCGGCTGCCAGATTTTATTTGGAGTTTTAACCAGATTTTATTTGGAGTTTTAAAATGGGTATTTTTTCCAACTTTTACCAATCAAGCTTTCATAATATTGAAAATAAAAGTATCCAAAATAATATAAAAACTCCCAATGCCTATCCTCAACCTAACCAATCCCAGACGTCGTCGTGTCGGACCTCCAGAGTCTATATGAGCTGGAAGCGCTACCGATGGGTGGATGACCAAAATGGATTATGATATTTTTCAAAAAGCTTAAGGGAAATAAGAATAACCTATTGAATCAAGACAACGCGAACATGGAGTCGTATTTGTTTCAAAAAATATAACCAATGCACTTGTTATTATTTGCATTCAATGATTCTGGCCGTTGTGTTATTGTTTATGTGTTATTTTTCATACGCTGCGTTGTTTAGTTATTTGCTTTTATATAATTGGATTAAGTCACGTGAACTAAATTTATGAGATCAAATTATGGTGACTTTAAATTAAAATAATTTGAGTTATAATAAGCTATTAAAACATTTTTGACCGCTGTCAGCGACAGGTGTTACAAGGATGCTTGTGCTTTAGAAAGGGAAATAATGGATTCATTTCAAAAGATATACTCAATTGATTCTGTATATGCGTTGACTTGTACTAGCGTCAAATATCTTGGTGAATTAGCTTATGGATACATATTTTATAGGAATCCAGATACATTGAAAAAGTAACTGGCTTTAAATTCTATAAAACAACTTAACTGATACAATTACACACCTAAAGACAAATGTGAAAAAAGGTATCTTTTCAATTGTTTTCGGAAGCATTTCGTAGGGTATTGATATGAAATCAATCGACTCGTCCAAAATAATTGAACCAGCTTTTCTCAAATACTCGATATGGCTATTTGATTTCGATCAATCTTTTAAAGTTTTTAAATTAATTAATTAAGTAATTAAAAACTGTTGTTTGTTTACTTCAAACCGAACTAACGATTTTATAATTTTGTACCTTCCAGACATTTCTTTTGTTGCGGTGAATGAAGAGGACGAAGAAGGTATCTCCATGTTTTCTCAAAAGCTTTTAAATATTGTGAATAAGTTTAAATAAAAAAATATATATTTAAAAGTAAATGCACATCATACACTATGGGTAGTAGAACATTCTACAAAGATTTTATGTTTTAATATTAGGCATCGTTTAAACGCTAACTATACACAATGGGGTAGCAGATCCGTTTACAAAGGTTAAATCGATTAAAAAGAATTTCAAACGCTCATCATATAACATGGGGCACCAGAACCGCCAAACTGCTAAAAGGAATTTCAAACGCACATCATACACTCTGGGGGAGTAGAATCGTTTACAGAGGTTAAATCGATTAAAAGGAATTTCAAACGCTCATCATACACAATGGGGTAGCAGAACCGTGTTGTGGGGCTAAGAATGTTATCTTTTTAAATAATCCTAGTAACCGCACAAACGCTCAAGATTCGACCAACAAACACCCACGATGACTCAATCTAGAATCAAACAATTCTTGAAAGCATACATTTTTATTTTTCTCCATGTATTTTTTGTTGGTGTTAAAAAATGAAAACTAGTAGAAATAACTGATTTTAAGCATTTGTAATTATTCTTAAATGCTATCCAAAATGCGGGGTAATTTTTAGATTCATAAGAGACAAGATAATAATAATCAAAATATTTACCTTCGTCCGTGCTTCGTCGTCTATTTTTGTATTTTTGTAGGGTTTTCCATTGCCATGCAAACGACAATAACCTAGGGAGGGGAAAATGGGACTTAAAAAAGAATAAACAAACCAACAAACTTCCAAAAAACTGGAAGTCCGTTCTAGGAGGTTAGACGGAATGGAAATGGGGTCAGGTGGGTTGAATGGGTGAACGTCAATAGTGACAGGTAGGACTACGGTGAGTTTGACAATGATATCAGGGGCTTTAAAATCAGTTTAGGGTGTTGTGCTGGTGAGTTATTGAGGTGAGATAGGAGGAACGGCGGTGAATGTTGCCTTGATACCCACCAGCGTTCTTCTGTGGGGTTTTGGTTGATCGTAAACCCCTTACCTCCTGAGAGGCCGCCTCGTGTAAACCCGCACTAATCCAATTCAGAGTGCTGAGCGAGGCGCGGATGACGTCATGACTCAGGAAGGGAATTGGAAATGTATGCTCAGTTCAACACAGACACGAAATAACGCAGGGGTGGATTCTGATATGAGATCATACGATTATACCGTGCTAGAGGTAATCAGTTGGAAAAGAATTGAGATGTTCAATTTCCAGATTTTCTCGATCTCCCTCTACTACCAGAAATTAGAATTCTCAGATAAGTTTGTGTCGTCAGCCGGTGTGAAAACATTAACCATCAAAACTATAAGTGTCAGACCGGGAATTATCGAGTTTAAAAGAAAAAAGTTATTAAATTTCGTTTTAACTACTACCGGTGTAAGTTCTTTATTAGAAGAAAAAAGAAGTGGTGCGAAAGGTTCTTGAAAGATAATATTTCAATCTTTTTGTTCTTGGGTACCTTACCCCCAAAAGTGTTTTTCCCTTCTGCACGGTGCCGGTGCGGGCGCACGTACTAACTTTAACCTAACCACCTTTAGGTGGTAATAAAGGAAATAAAAAAAAATAAAAAGGTGAGTTTTGAGAGCCGGGAGAAACATAGTGAGCTTTATAAAAAAAAAAAACAAATCTTATTTTATTGGTCAGAGTTCACTTGGCGGTCACAGGCGGCAGGAAGCCTGGGTCACCCAACCTTTTCATTACTGGAGTACCTCTACCTGGATTTATTTCTTTTGCTTACGGGTTTCTGCACTTTCGAACCAATCTGCCGACTACCTAACCAGATCAACAAGGGTAACATCATCAAAGAAAAACAAAGAGAAAATCTCAACTAATGCCACAACTACAGCAGAGGCAGGAGGAATTTCAAACGCACATCATACACTCTGGTGGAGTAGAAACGTTTACAAAGGTTAAATCGATTCAAATGAATTTCAAACGCACATCATACACAATGGGGTAGCAGAACCGTTTACAAAGGTTGAATGGATTAAAATGAATTTTTAACGCACATCATACAACATGGGGTAGTAGAACATTCTACAAAGATTTTATGTTTTAATATTAAGCATCGTTTAAACGCTCACCATACACAATGTGGTAGCAGAACCGTTTACAAAGGTTATATCGATTAAAATGAATTTCAAACGCACATCATACACAATGGGATAGCAGAACAGTTTACAAAGGTAATATCGATTAAAAAGAATTTCAAACGCTCATCATATAATATGGGGCAGCAGAACCAACATTCTACAAGGATTTTATGTTTTAATATTAAGTATCGTTTAAACGCTCATACATCAACATCAACCGTTTACAAAGGTCAAGCCGTTTAGGAGGAATTTCAAACGCACATCATACACAATGGGGTAGCAGAACCGTTCAAAAAGATTATATCGATGAAAATGAATTTCAAACGCACATCATACACAATGGGGTAGCAGAACCGTTTACAAAGGTTGAATCGATTAAATTGAATTTCAAACGCACATCATACACAATGGGGTAGCAGAACCGTTTACAAAAGTTATATCGATTAAAATGAATTTTAAACGCTCACCATACACAATGGGGTAGCAGAACCGTTTACAAAGGTTATATCGATTAAAGTGAATTTCAAACGCACATCATACACAATGGGGTAGCAGAACCGTTTACAAAGGTTATATCGATTAAAGTGAATTTCAAACGCACATCATACACAATGGGGTAGCAGAACCGTTTACAAAGGTTGAATCGATTAAAATTAATTTCAAACGCTCATCATACACAATGGGGTAGCAGAACCGTTTACAAAGGTTATATCGATTAAAGTGAATTTCAAACGCACATCATACACAATGGGGTAGCAGAACCGTTTACAAAGCTTATATCGATTAAAATGAATTTTAAACGCTCACCATACACAATGGGGTAGCAGAACCGTTTACAAAGGTTATATCGATTAAAGTGAATTTCAAACGCACATCATACACAATGGGGTAGCAGAACCGTTTACAAAGGTTATATCGATTAAAGTGAATTTCAAACGCACATCATACACAATGGGGTAGCAGAACCGTTTACAAAGGTTGAATCGATTAAAATTAATTTCAAACGCTCATCATACACAATGGGGTAGCAGAACCGTTTACAAAGGTTGAATGGATTAAAATGAATTTCAAACGCACATCATACACAATGGGGTAGCAGAACCGTTTACAAAAGTTATATCGATTAAAATGAATTTTAAACGCTCACCATACACAATGGGATAGCAGAACCGTTTACAAAGGTTATATCGATTAAAGTGAATTTCAAACGCACATCATACACAATGGGGTTGCAGAACCGTTTACAAAGGTTATATCGATTAAGGTGAATTTCAAACGCACATCATACACAATGGGGTAGCAGAACCGTTGACAAAGGTTATATCGATTAAAATGAATTTTAAACGCTCATCATACACAATGGGGTAGCAGAACCGTTTACAAAGGTTGAATCGATTAAAATGAATTTCAAACGCACATCATACACAATGGGGTAGCAGAACCGTTTGCAAAAGTTATATCGATTAAAATGAATTTTAAACGCTCATCATACACAATGGGGTAGCAGAACTGTTTACAAAGGTTGAATCGATTAAAATGAATTTTAAACACTCATCATACACAATGGGGTAGCAGAACCGTTTACAAAGGTTATATCGATTAAAATGAATTTTAAACACTCATCATACACAATGGGGTAGCAGAACCGTTTACAAATGTTGAATCGATTAAAATGAATTTCAAACGCACATCATACACTATGGGGTAGTTGAACATTCTACAAAGATTTTATGTTTTAATATAAATCATCGTTTAAAAGCTCACCATACACAATGGGGTAGCAGAAACGTTTACAAAGGTTAAATCGATTAATATGAATTTCAAACGCACATCATACACAATGGGGTAGTAGAACCGTTTTCAAAGGTTATATCGATTAAAAAGAATTTCAAACGCTCATCATATAACATGGGGCAGCAGAACCGTTTCCAAAGGTCAAACCGCTTAAAAGGCATTTCAAACGCACATCATACACTATGGGGTAGTTGAACATTCTACAAAGATTTTAAGTTTTAATATAAATCATCGTTTAAACGCTCACCATACACAATGGGGAAGCAGAACCGTTTACAAAGGTTGAATGGATTAAAATGAATTTTTAACGCACATCATACAATATGGGGTAGTAGAACATTCTACGAAGATTTTATGTTTAAATATTAAGCATCGTTTAAACGCTCACCATACACAATGGGGTAGCAGAACCGTTTACAAAGGTTGAATGGATTAAAATGAATTTCAAACGCACATCATACACAATGGGGTAGCAGAACTGTTTACAAAGGTTATATCGATTAAAACAAATTTCAAACGCTCATCATATAACATGGGGCAGCAGAACCGTTTCCAAAGGTCAAACCGCTTAAAAGGCATTTCAAACGCACATCATACACTATGGGGTAGTTGAACATCCTACAAAGATTTTATGTTTTAATATAAATCATCGTTTAAACGCTCACCATACACAATGGGGTAGCAGAACCGTTTACAAAGGTTGAATGGATTAAAATGAATTTTTAACGCACATCATACAATATGGCGTAGTAGAACATTCTACAAAGATTTTATGTTTTAATATTAAGCATCGTTTTAACGCTCACCATACACAATGGGGTAGCAGAACCGTTTACAAAGGTTGAATGAATTAAAATGAATTTCAAACGCACATCATACACAATGGGGTAGCAGAACTGTTTACAAAGGTTATATCGATTAAAACAAATTTCAAACGCACATCATACACTCTGGGGGAGTAGAACCGTATACAAAGATTAAATCGATTAAAATTAATTTCAGACGCACATCATACACAATGGGGTCAGAACCGTTTACAAAGGTTAAATCGATTAAAAGGAATTTCAAACGCACATCATACACTAGGGGGTAGTAGAACATTCTACAAAGATTTAATGTTTTAATATTTAGCATCGTTTAAACGAACACCATACACAATGGGGTATCATAACCGTTTAAAAAGATTGAATAGATTAAAATGAATTTTAAACGCATGCCTACATAGAATGAACATTTGTCTTTCTGGTTTTTTGCCTCATGAGCCGCAAATCAACTGAGGCCTATAATGAATTCTGGCTGCAACTGCTCAAAATGTGACAACAATAAACATCTCAGGCCAGATGTTATCATATGTGACTTTGAGCAGGCCATCATAAGAACAGCAGCAGACTTCTTCCAAGAAGTTGAAATTCATGGATGCCTTTTCCATTTTAACCAGATTATTTGGCGGAAGGTATAGGGCCTCGGATTTGCCACCAAATACGGACAAAAAGAATGCTTCGCTTTGGAAGTTCGAATGATAAAGGCACTAGCTTTTGTGCCAGCTAAAGTAGTCGGCACTTATTTTGACTTCCTATTCTTCGCTGCACAACCTGGAGACCAAAAGCCTGATCAAATGGTTCAAAAAGAACTACATTGGTACCGCATCGTCACCACCGCGGTACAGCCCAGCTTTTTGGACGACTGGAGCTTTATTAAGCGAAATCCACTTCGCAAGGACGCAAAACAGCGTGGAGGCGTGGCACAGGCGTCTTAAAGTTGTTGTAGACCAGAGACATGCTGGACTGTACAAACTGGTTGGAGATTTGGCGAAGGAGACCATTGTGGCCAAGTTCACCATTGACCGACTTCGCCAAGGAGAAGAGCCACCGGCAACAAAGGCTACTATAGATGTTGAGGCAGAGAGCAACGATTCTGCCCCTGCAATTCTTGGAAAATGTTGCAAGGAACTCCGCGAGTGCATAAACGGTACGATTACCAAACCATTGACGACACATCGATGGAATTCCTGTACGAACAAATTCAAAAGGCTAATTTTGTGCTCAACAGAAGGCTTTTGTTATTGGTGTTTATTGCGGAATGGCAGAACCTTCCAAAGTTGATGAATTTTTTCAATTATTTCTTCAGGAGGCTAAAACAGTTAGTGATGATGAAGAAAAATTCAGTTTAAATAAAAAGTTTCATTTGTGATGCGTCTGCTAGGTCTTATTTAAAAGGTGTAAAAGGACACAATGGTGTTATGATGTAGTGTAGAAGGTGACTATAACTACAATACTTACCAAATGTGCTTTCCAACCTTATCAAAATCAGTTCGTACGAATGTTTCTTTCCGTGTTAAGACCCACGAGCATCGCCATATCCAATCATCTCCATTAGAAAGCCTTCCAATCGATATGATCAACAATTTTCCTTTGGATTATATGCATTTACTGTGCTTAGGAATTATAAAAAAAATATTGCTTATATGGATCAAGAATATATCCTTTAAAACAAAGCTGTCTTCGAAAAATGAAAAAATCTCTGATTTGTTTGTATCAAAAAATTCGTGAAAAATTCGTCACAACTGTTCCGAAGAGCTGGGTCGTTGAATCAATACTGTTATGGCCAAATACCAAAAAAGACTTGATAACTGGCCACAAACAATGTATCCAACCATCTTAAGACTGGCAGAGATTACCATGCAAACTCATTTTTGATGATATCGGTGCTACGTTTACATATAAATTTCAAAATGCGACATAATTAGTCAGTTCAGGTTTCTGAGAGATTTCAAGAAATTTTTTTCAAATCATAGCCAGAACGACTATAACATTGACCAGAATATTGAATAAATACTCTGACATTGCCTATAAGATCATGCATCTTAAAGTAAAACTAAATCGACCAGTTGACCATTGTAATGAGATCAATGGTAGATTTCCCTGATGGATTCCGAGGATCTTACATATTCGCAGTCTTTGATGGAAGGCAGATAGATGCTTTAAGGGGAATCATTAAGGCAGTTCTCCATCATCAAGTCCTTGAGTCTAAGATCCTTACTACCAAAAAGGACACGTACAAAGTAAAGGATGATATTGATGTTTTAAGAGATGTAATCATCTAAGCAACTGCTGCATACAAAAATACACCTTTGACAGACAACATGAGAGTTACTATATCTAATGATAATGATATTGTATCGAACTGCATGAACTTGGCAACTCTGCAGTCGATGTTTTGTGCAAATGTATCAGCTTATATAAAAATCTTTGTAAACTTAACGAAGAAACTAAAAATGTATATAATTTGTATGACGAAAGTCAGTTGCAAGCAGTGTTTTATAAGAGAAGCAGGGTTTGTGATTTGTGCAGGACATTAAATAAGCAGGGTTAATTTGTGATGGAATAAATAAGTGTGTTTTTATAAACTTTTCCACCTTAATAATTGTTTTATTTTACTATGGATTGTTCTTTTACATCGGAGTGTGACGGGTTTGTATTGTGTTAATATTAATTCAATTACCCCTCGCTAAGATACATTTGGCCCGTATCGAGCCGGATCTTGTGCTAGAAAAAGTAAAAAAAAAAAATCCTTCGAAGGTTTCCTATAAGAGAAAAATACAAAAAGTGCGTCGTTTAAAATTAGCAGGGTTCGTTTTAAATACGAGCATTTTGTGATAGTGAAATGTGCTACGATGAAAATCACGTAGTCACAAAAATCAAGCAAGAGATACATAGCAGGAATCATGTTGAGACATGATATTAGCAGGAACGGTACACCACCAGACGCATTGTGAGAACGGCACTTCGCCACACACACTCTACATACCCACGAGCATGTAAGTAAGCGAATAGATATTTCTTTTGGTTTCCCCTTTTTGCAAGTAGGAATGAACGTCGTAATCGTTCAGAGCATGAGCAGGTATGAGTATTTGTATACTTGCCCACACACAAGAATACACACTCCAAAGCAGGGAGAGAGAAAAGAATGAACGTCATAATCGTTCAGAGCATGAGCAGGTATGAGTATTTGTATACTTGCCCACACACAAGAATACACACTCCAAAGCAGGGAGAGAGAAAAGAATACACAAAATACGAGTAGCATACTGCTACGAAAAAGAGAAGGGTTTGTTCATTCAAAAGTATAAGCGATTGCGAACAGGCGTATTTACGAATATTTGAAAAAAAAAAGGCAAACAACCAATTAATAGAAATTTCTATATCTAAAAGTGATTTGATTATTTAAAACAACACAAAAACATTTCTTAAGGTAATTATACAGTCCAGTAAATTATATAGCAGGAAAGTGCAAATTCTTTTTACAGCAGGGAAGTGCAAATTTTTTAATTATACATAGCAGGGTAGTGCTAGTAAAAACAAATTCCTTATGTTATTCTTGTTGTGAGCCAAGCAGTGCAGCGGTGAACGGTGGCGGTTATTTTCATAGTAGCACAACAAGTTTTTTTTTTTTTTTTTGTGGTGGTGGTTCATTATTGTCCACAGAAAGAGAGCAATGCATTGTTTTTATGTAAATCAGGGCAGCGGTACTATGTGTGCGAAAGCAGGAGCAGGGTGATTTTTCTTTTCAGATGGATGAGTATCTCGTATGTTTGACAGAGATCAAAAAAGAGCAGGGGTGATGGAGGAACCAGAGTGCAATGAACCGGTTGCCAAATAAGGAAAATGTTTAAGCATTATATTTAAAAAAAAGGGGACATAGCAGGAGCAGGAAAAAACTTAAAGCACGACGTGAATATTGAAGTGCAGGGATAAATTATGAATTTGTGCAGCGAGACTCAAAATAAAGGTACATTCTCACATCAATAGCGGCGGCAACAATTCGTCAACACTTCTGTAACACATTTTTTCTATCTTTACATATTATATTATACTATCGCATACTGGGAAATTTTATTCAAGTACCTACTGCGAGTCAACATGGAGATGCAGCGCAGGATTGCTGAACTACTACTTTGATGCCTATGCAGCATTGCAGGAGAAAATAATAAGCGCAGGGTCAAGAGTAGGATTAAATACAGCAGGAGGGAGCTCAGCAGGGCAGCCTATTGAAGTAAAAATAAATCTTCCGTTCGAGCAACACGACGTGAAGAATACATGGGGTTCTTTTGATAGCGACATCACTAAATGGCAGGGCTTCAGGGACCTTTTTATTGCTGCGGTCTACGAGAATGATAAAATATCGCCCGCATATAAATTCTCATTTCTGAAGCCCTCTCTGTCAGGAAGAGCAACGAAAACTTTCGGTGAATGGCAACTCACTGAGAAGAATTATTACGAGGCCTGGAAGCGCATGAACGAGGTCTTCACTAAAAAATATTTTACCTGGCGACAGTTGTTAAGAAACTTTTTCAAGCTTCCCCAATTGCAAAGCGCATCAAGAGCAGGAGAGCTGCAACGGATGGCCAACACTACCTATGAGACCCTCCGTCAGCTAGCAGCGCAGGGAATCCCAACTGAACAATGGGATATGATTATTGCTCACAAGGCAGGATGTTGTGAAGGAAATGGGACTCTGTGCAAACTGTCTCAAGTCTGGACATGCTCCTTAAACACGGATCATATCAAATCGTATCTAAAACATCAAGTCAATTGTCATTATGTCTAAATCTAAAACTATTTATAATCTTGTTACTAATAAGTATATGACCATCAAGTATGCGACAGAAAAGAGAACGTATACATATACTAGAGAATGGTTTGATACAAATTCTTCACCCAAACCATCTGTGAATATATGGAAACTACCCAAGGAGATCACAATTAAAGATCTTATCTCATTATCATTCATTATATCAGGGCCTCTTGAAGGCTGATCTTAAATTGGAAGAAGTTATCACGTATCTAGCACTCAAAGCTCAGGATATCAAAGGCAAGTTGGAACAAGATTGGGAAACTTACAATATGACAATAGGTAAGATCGGAGCAGATATCTCAATTGCTCATTTGATCACTATTATAGAAACTCCGTCAGTTCTCGCAGGACTGCAGACTGGTGAATTAGGTGATGAGCAAGATGATAACTGGATGATGCTTTACTTTCTGTCAA
The DNA here is from genome assembly GCA_949320155.1 of Melangyna quadrimaculata. Classification (NCBI taxonomy): domain Eukaryota; kingdom Metazoa; phylum Arthropoda; class Insecta; order Diptera; family Syrphidae; genus Melangyna; species Melangyna quadrimaculata. The sequence continues at coordinate 199,668,799 of OX439483.1, read as the reverse complement.
TCTACAGATTTTCAAGAGCCAGAACTTCCGATTATAGAAATATGATTGCCACCTCTATTAAAAAAATGCTTTCTAAAACCCAGATGTGTTCAACACTTTGCATTACTTTAGTCAGCCCTCACACCTTGGCGTCGTATACTGGCTGGCTCAACAGTGAAATCTTTAGGAAATTAGTGGCTGCTTATGACATGTTCTTTTTCAAATTTTTTGCTCATGACTTGGCAACTTTAAGATTTGGAACCATAGATTCAAGGATTCAGCCGCTTACACCTCTGTCTTAGCAACATCAAGGTTTTTGGGATTACCTGGACCCTGGTCAATGATAGCATAGAGTTACATCTGCGACTCCACCTACACCCATAATCCCCTTTCCCCATATACTTCCCTTCGCCTAACGGCTTTCCTAAATAACGGGTTCCCACCATTTTTGCTTACACAGCAAAACCTGTCACCTATGGACGCACCCCCTTTTTCCCTCTCACCAACAAGCGCATAAGCTAAATAGTCATATTTCAGCTATTCAAATGAAATATGACTATTTCAATAACAAAGTGCATTCTTTTCCCACGGGAGCACTTCGCGACCGTGGCTACCTGTTGAATAATTTAACTAGAACATTTCAGTCGTTAATCCACCTTTCTTTAGAGAAGTGCAGCCATGCAACACTTCCAGCAATCTGTCCGCCTGTGGTTTAATTCTTCTCTGCGATAATTTTTCTATTTTTATATTATATTTTCGAAATTATGCGATTTAAATTTATAACCGTGTACGAATAGTTTATTATAACTCTTCTTTTTGATTGATTAATTTAAACTTCTTTAAAAGCGGCAATTAATTAATTAATATTATAAAGAAATACATTTCATTGGAATTATATTACATTGAGTGATCTCCTCCCTGTGTCATAGCTGCAAAAAATTTCTATTCAACATCTTCCATCTCATCTGTTTTAGTGAGTGCAATTTCTATTGTTTTGGTTATGTTCTGCCAAGCAATACATTTGATTCTAAACAAAGTTTAAGAGATTTTGTTTTATATTTACAAATCCACCATATATGTATATATATATATATCTACTCGGCTGTATGGTTACAAGCATCACACCTCTTATCCTGCTTTATTGACATAATATTTGTCTCATCTACCGGTGAGTACATTTTAGTACATGTTCTGCCTTTAGCAATATAGAGACTATACGAAACCTTATATGGTTCTATTTGCATGTTAACAAAACAACAACAAAACACACTCGTCCCATTATCAAAGCTGTTCATTATATTACTTGTGCGAGAATTAACAACTGTCTCCTCTCCTACGATTGCCATTTATATTCAACCAGTGTTGCCGTGCAGACGGACATAAATTATCAAACAGCGTTGCCGCGTAGACATAATAAAATTGTCAACTAAAATTGTCAACTAAAATTTAAACAAAAAAATACGATCAAAACTAAAAAAAAAGAAAATAATAATAAAAATTCTTAATTAAATTCAAAATGACTAAGTGTGCATCTTGTGATAGCATTGCTGATTACATGATTGACTCCTTAATGTGTTATGGAAGTTGTCGAAGAAACTTTCATGTAAAATGCATTGACGCTCCATATAGCACCATTAAACTATTCACCAAGAGTAAATCATTTTACTATTTCTGTGACGACTGCGATCCATTCGCAGAAACGAATATTGCTCGTAAAGTTCTTCAAAAAGCATTTAGAAAATTTTCATAAACAATTAACGCTACTTTCGGATAAAGTTGAAAACATACTCTCTTAACCACAGTTAAGAAATAGACAGACAAGAAGTAAAACTAAAACTAATAATTCCGTCGCACAACCAAGTATTGTAGCGCCATCAAAACGTAAAAATGACGAACTGGATGCTGAAAATTCCATTGAAAATCCCTTAACCAAAAAACCTGCTACATCTATTTTTTCTTCTTTTGCGCTGTCTCACCCAATATCCAGCTTCAACTTTAATCATAATGTTCCCACTCCTCAATCACTTTTGCCCTCGCTGCCGTTAGCAACAACTAATAACGCGATATCAGAAGCTATGGTACTTCAAGATACACCAGCTATACCAATACAGTTAACATCTTCGTCATCAATTCCTCACACTTCTAAAAACCAGATTCATCAAACAATTACAACAACAACCAATTTTGCTCAGCCTCATACTTCACCGACCCAACCTTCATTCACTGAACCATCATCTGAAAGACCACTAAATCCTACTCCCCAGATATTTGATAACCTTACATCGCCTATTGAGTGTGGTCTCAAAATAGTAGAAGGACAAAAAACTATTTTTTTATCTAAGCTTCAACCCTCTACGAATGCTCTCGATGTCAAAAATTTTATAAAATCTAAAATTGGTACTCTACGTTTTACGATCGTTGAGAAAATGCTTCATCGTAACTTTTCAAAATACTCTTCGTTCAAGATTGAAGTTCCAGACTCAATATTCTATCTTCTCAACTCACCCTCGTTCTGGCCAGAAGGAATTATAATTCATGAGTTTCAAAAGAGAACGTCACCGTCGTCGTTAACAAATTCTCACCATTTTCGTCCATTTCTGACAACGCCATACCTCAACCAGAGCAGCTCCAACAAGTATTAATTTACTACCAAAATGTAAACGGCCTTCGGACAAAGACCAACAAGGTCTATAAGAATATAAACAATATTCCCCACGATGTACTTATTCTCACCGAAACTTGGTTAAACTCATCTTTTGTGGATACAGAATTATTTGATAGCAGCTTTCAAATTTACCGTCGTGATCGTCATAGTGATCCTACCGCAACTGTTGGCGGTGGTCTGTTAATAGCTGTTCGTAACCACCTACTGTGTAGTCTTGTCGATGATTTTTTGGAGGACGATCTAGAAGTTCTATGTGTGAAAATAAAAATCCCGTCTGGTCACATATATGTGGTTGCCTGTTACATTCCACACTCTTCGAACAATGATACTTATACTAAACTTTTTGATTGCATGGAAAGTATTCATGAGAAAATTAGTGTGACCGATGAAATAATAATATTAGGGGATTTCAATCTTCCTAACCTTAAATGGGTAAAATCTACTAACTGTGATGCATTTATACCTGTCGACGCTTCGAACAATAATGAATTTCTCGTTATCGACGGAATGTTAAAATAATAATATTAATCAGATAAAAATAAAAAAAATGAAATAAAATAAATAAAGTAAAATAAACAAAAGAAAAAAACAAATAAATGTTTTTTTTTTAAATACGCTCGGCAACACACGACGTAAATATGGTTTTTAACAGATCAACTGGCAACCGAAGCAAGTCGAATGTTCGACAAAGATAAAGAGTATGATAATGATACTTCTTAAAAAAAAGACTGTTTCCAAGGCCCGTGTGTGAGATGTCCAGCAGGGCCGCCAATCGGAGTACAGGTGGGGCACTTTTGACGGCTAAATCACAAAGTAGCAGGGTTTTAGAAATCTTTTTGTTGCAGCGATCCATGAAAATGACAAGATTGCACCAGCATATAAATTTTCATAGCTGAAAGCGTCATTACAAGGCAGGGCATCGCGTACTTTAGGCGAGTGGCAGCTAACTGAGAAGAACTACCATGAAGCCTGAAAGCATCTTAACGAAATTTACACAATGAAATATGCGACTTGTCGTGAGTTGTTTAAGCAATTATTCATGCTCCTGGTGCTGCAGGGTATACCTAGAGCAGGAGAGCTGCAAAAAATGGCAAATACCACTTATGAAGTGATTTATGTAAAGCAGTAAAGACTATTGATGATTTCAATATGCATGTCTTCTTAACTAATTAAATATTATGCTTCCAATTCTTTATAATAATTTTATTTCATTTTATTTACTTAAAAAAAAGAACATACTAAGTGTTTCCTCGTAAAGTATTAACTCCTTTACAATTATTCTTACATATGTATCTAAATTCTTTTATTCATCAACTAACTACCGACATTAGCATTTTGAAATTAAATTAATAAAACAAAATTGACTTTAGTGTAAATATACACTTTTATATTGAAAATATCAGAAAATACCCAAACATACTAAGTGTTTTTTCGTAAAGTATTAGCTCGGTTACAATGGTTCATACATAGCTGACTTCTGTTTTTCATCCACTAACTGCCGGCATTTAGCATTTTGAAATTAAATTAATAAAAAAAATTGACTTTAGTGACAACAAAGATAGAAGAAATCATGAAGAAAGAGTCAGTTTGTTCAGACTGCTCTGTATCTTGCATTTCTAATAAACTATTAATTAAATCTCTAGATGTAAAACCAGATGAAATTAAAATTTGTTCTAAATCAAATTGCTTCACTAGTATTTTTGAGGAAACAACAGTAATACCTTATGGTTTATTGGTTTTAACTAATAATGTTAAATTTTCTCTGATTAGAGATAAGGAGATCCTTAGGACGTTCAACGTGACTTGTAAGTTTGAAAACGTTTGTGATCTCATTGACTGCATGTTGTGTTTAGAAAAGATTTTAAATCCATCTTGTTATAAAAGTGACAATATACACTTTTACATTGAAAATATCAGAAAATACCCAAACATACTAAGTGTTTTCTCGTAAAGTATTAGCTCGGTTACAATGGTTCATACATATCTGACTTCTGTTTCTCATCCCCTAACTGCCGGCATTTAGAATTTTGAAGTTGAATTCATTTAAAAAAAATTAGACCTTAGATACATTAGGTATACAAGGAAAAAGCTTGTTTTTCTTTTCCTATGGAACTCTCTCATGCAAATGGTTACTGAGTCTCTGAACATTATTAGTGCTCGATAAGTCATTGACGTAAGATGCACTCATCTAACATAAAATCACTAGAATAATTCTCCCTAGTTAGAAAAATAATTATTCTTTTCTGTAAGTGATAAGTAAAATTTGTATTCTTAAATATACACTGGATGTTCAGTCTAGATCATTTAATCTTTTTTTAAACTGTTCATCCAGTGTACATACGAACAAATTAAAAAAAGTCAAATTCATATTTACAGTTAAAACGACGCAATGCATTGCTTTATCTGTCTTGTAGAATTTATTTGATTTGTATCATAAGTACAAATTCTACTTCGTTCATCGTTCTTCAATTAGAAGGTGAAATAACGTTTCTTGGTCAAGACGAATAAGAATTAAATATTACTTTTACCAATTGTGAAAATACCCTGCCCCATCCACTGCAACCACAAGCAGATGAAAACAATGTGTTATACATTCCAATGCTACTTAGTCGTATATCTTATAAGATAAAACAGAGACTGGTGTAATTTTAGTAGTTATCAAGATGTCGCAGAGGTCGGCCGAGTCCCCTGCACCAAGCAGAAAGAGAAAAAATTTTGCAAAACCTTGATAAAAACACCGCCGTTTTGATGTATGACCTCGAAAACGTTTTTACTTTGCCGAAAATGTATACATCCAATTTTTATTATAAAAGAAAACTTTTTGCTTACAATCTAACTGGTACACTTATTATCCCAGGCTCAATAATAGTGACATAATACGTTATTTGAAATGAAACTTTAAGCGGGTGGTCTGGAAATGATATAGTCATTGGATTAATTAAAATTTTACACAAAGTTGTAGACGACCACCCGAATATGGAAAAATTATTTTTTGGAGCGATTCATGCGTTCACAAAATTGAAAAACATCAGACTGCCATCCTACAATTCCTTCATGACCATCAAGATTCAATGATCAAAGAAATAACGCAAAAGTTTTGTTAGCCAGGACATTCTTGCTTGCAGGAAATTGACTGTGTCCACAGCGGCATTGAAAAATATGTATGAAACATAGAAATACCAGCCAAATTACTTTAATTCGCCTGTTAAATAAAATGAATTTAACAAATGAACCAAAAGGATTTTAATAACTATGTTTTCAAGTCTGAAAACCTGGCTTATATGCAAATCCAGTTCTTTAAAGACAAAACGTTAATCTACAACAAATTGGATGTAAGACTTCATTTAAGGATGCGTTTACACTTAATACGATTTGACCAAAAACACCGGACGTTTCAAAACCGAACCGATGATAATTTATGTCAAAAAGAGCTTCGTATAGCTCCATCCAAGACCATCGACTCCAACAAAAAAAAAAAAATGACAAAAAAAGTATGATTCCATATCTTGAAAAAATTGAAGATAGAACATATTATCGTGCGATATAAATTACCGCCACGATCATGTGATTTGAATTTGACACCGTTGGACTTCTTTCTTTGTGGATATTTAAAAGCAAAAGTGTACGTCAATAAGCCAAGAACAATTCAAGAGCTAAAGGATGAGATTATTCGGCACATTAACGACATTAAATTCTCATTTCTGAAGCCCTCTCTGTCAGGAAGAGCAACGAAAACTTTCGGTGAATGGCAACTCACTGAGAAGAATTATTACGAGGCCTGGAAGCGCATGAACGAGGTCTTCACTAAAAAATATTTTACCTGGCGACAGTTGTTAAGAAACTTTTTCAAGCTTCCCCAATTGCAAAGCGCATCAAGAGCAGGAGAGCTGCAACGGATGGCCAACACTACCTATGAGACCCTCCGTCAGCTAGCAGCGCAGGGAATCCCAACTGAACAATGGGATATGATTATTGCTCACAAGGCAGGATGTTGTGAAGGAAATGGGACTCTGTGCAAACTGTCTCAAGTCTGGACATGCTCCTTAAACACGGATCATATCAAATCGTATCTAAAACATCAAGTCAATTGTCATTATGTCTAAATCTAAAACTATTTATAATCTTGTTACTAATAAGTATATGACCATCAAGTATGCGACAGAAAAGAGAACGTATACATATACTAGAGAATGGTTTGATACAAATTCTTCACCCAAACCATCTGTGAATATATGGAAACTACCCAAGGAGATCACAATTAAAGATCTTATCTCATTATCATTCATTATATCAGGGCCTCTTGAAGGCTGATCTTAAATTGGAAGAAGTTATCACGTATCTAGCACTCAAAGCTCAGGATATCAAAGGCAAGTTGGAACAAGATTGGGAAACTTACAATATGACAATAGGTAAGATCGGAGCAGATATCTCAATTGCTCATTTGATCACTATTATAGAAACTCCGTCAGTTCTCGCAGGACTGCAGACTGGTGAATTAGGTGATGAGCAAGATGATAACTGGATGATGCTTTACTTTCTGTCAATCTACAGATTTTCAAGAGCCAGAACTTCCGATTATAGAAATATGATTGCCACCTCTATTAAAAAAATGCTTTCTAAAACCCAGATGTGTTCAACACTTTGCATTACTTTAGTCAGCCCTCACACCTTGGCGTCGTATACTGGCTGGCTCAACAGTGAAATCTTTAGGAAATTAGTGGCTGCTTATGACATGTTCTTTTTCAAATTTTTTGCTCATGACTTGGCAACTTTAAGATTTGGAACCATAGATTCAAGGATTCAGCCGCTTACACCTCTGTCTTAGCAACATCAAGGTTTTTGGGATTACCTGGACCCTGGTCAATGATAGCATAGAGTTACATCTGCGACTCCACCTACACCCATAATCCCCTTTCCCCATATACTTCCCTTCGCCTAACGGCTTTCCTAAATAACGGGTTCCCACCATTTTTGCTTACACAGCAAAACCTGTCACCTATGGACGCACCCCCTTTTTCCCTCTCACCAACAAGCGCATAAGCTAAATAGTCATATTTCAGCTATTCAAATGAAATATGACTATTTCAATAACAAAGTGCATTCTTTTCCCACGGGAGCACTTCGCGACCGTGGCTACCTGTTGAATAATTTAACTAGAACATTTCAGTCGTTAATCCACCTTTCTTTAGAGAAGTGCAGCCATGCAACACTTCCAGCAATCTGTCCGCCTGTGGTTTAATTCTTCTCTGCGATAATTTTTCTATTTTTATATTATATTTTCGAAATTATGCGATTTAAATTTATAACCGTGTACGAATAGTTTATTATAACTCTTCTTTTTGATTGATTAATTTAAACTTCTTTAAAAGCGGCAATTAATTAATTAATATTATAAAGAAATACATTTCATTGGAATTATATTACATTGAGTGATCTCCTCCCTGTGTCATAGCTGCAAAAAATTTCTATTCAACATCTTCCATCTCATCTGTTTTAGTGAGTGCAATTTCTATTGTTTTGGTTATGTTCTGCCAAGCAATACATTTGATTCTAAACAAAGTTTAAGAGATTTTGTTTTATATTTACAAATCCACCATATATGTATATATATATATATCTACTCGGCTGTATGGTTACAAGCATCACACCTCTTATCCTGCTTTATTGACATAATATTTGTCTCATCTACCGGTGAGTACATTTTAGTACATGTTCTGCCTTTAGCAATATAGAGACTATACGAAACCTTATATGGTTCTATTTGCATGTTAACAAAACAACAACAAAACACACTCGTCCCATTATCAAAGCTGTTCATTATATTACTTGTGCGAGAATTAACAACTGTCTCCTCTCCTACGATTGCCATTTATATTCAACCAGTGTTGCCGTGCAGACGGACATAAATTATCAAACAGCGTTGCCGCGTAGACATAATAAAATTGTCAACTAAAATTGTCAACTAAAATTTAAACAAAAAAATACGATCAAAACTAAAAAAAAAGAAAATAATAATAAAAATTCTTAATTAAATTCAAAATGACTAAGTGTGCATCTTGTGATAGCATTGCTGATTACATGATTGACTCCTTAATGTGTTATGGAAGTTGTCGAAGAAACTTTCATGTAAAATGCATTGACGCTCCATATAGCACCATTAAACTATTCACCAAGAGTAAATCATTTTACTATTTCTGTGACGACTGCGATCCATTCGCAGAAACGAATATTGCTCGTAAAGTTCTTCAAAAAGCATTTAGAAAATTTTCATAAACAATTAACGCTACTTTCGGATAAAGTTGAAAACATACTCTCTTAACCACAGTTAAGAAATAGACAGACAAGAAGTAAAACTAAAACTAATAATTCCGTCGCACAACCAAGTATTGTAGCGCCATCAAAACGTAAAAATGACGAACTGGATGCTGAAAATTCCATTGAAAATCCCTTAACCAAAAAACCTGCTACATCTATTTTTTCTTCTTTTGCGCTGTCTCACCCAATATCCAGCTTCAACTTTAATCATAATGTTCCCACTCCTCAATCACTTTTGCCCTCGCTGCCGTTAGCAACAACTAATAACGCGATATCAGAAGCTATGGTACTTCAAGATACACCAGCTATACCAATACAGTTAACATCTTCGTCATCAATTCCTCACACTTCTAAAAACCAGATTCATCAAACAATTACAACAACAACCAATTTTGCTCAGCCTCATACTTCACCGACCCAACCTTCATTCACTGAACCATCATCTGAAAGACCACTAAATCCTACTCCCCAGATATTTGATAACCTTACATCGCCTATTGAGTGTGGTCTCAAAATAGTAGAAGGACAAAAAACTATTTTTTTATCTAAGCTTCAACCCTCTACGAATGCTCTCGATGTCAAAAATTTTATAAAATCTAAAATTGGTACTCTACGTTTTACGATCGTTGAGAAAATGCTTCATCGTAACTTTTCAAAATACTCTTCGTTCAAGATTGAAGTTCCAGACTCAATATTCTATCTTCTCAACTCACCCTCGTTCTGGCCAGAAGGAATTATAATTCATGAGTTTCAAAAGAGAACGTCACCGTCGTCGTTAACAAATTCTCACCATTTTCGTCCATTTCTGACAACGCCATACCTCAACCAGAGCAGCTCCAACAAGTATTAATTTACTACCAAAATGTAAACGGCCTTCGGACAAAGACCAACAAGGTCTATAAGAATATAAACAATATTCCCCACGATGTACTTATTCTCACCGAAACTTGGTTAAACTCATCTTTTGTGGATACAGAATTATTTGATAGCAGCTTTCAAATTTACCGTCGTGATCGTCATAGTGATCCTACCGCAACTGTTGGCGGTGGTCTGTTAATAGCTGTTCGTAACCACCTACTGTGTAGTCTTGTCGATGATTTTTTGGAGGACGATCTAGAAGTTCTATGTGTGAAAATAAAAATCCCGTCTGGTCACATATATGTGGTTGCCTGTTACATTCCACACTCTTCGAACAATGATACTTATACTAAACTTTTTGATTGCATGGAAAGTATTCATGAGAAAATTAGTGTGACCGATGAAATAATAATATTAGGGGATTTCAATCTTCCTAACCTTAAATGGGTAAAATCTACTAACTGTGATGCATTTATACCTGTCGACGCTTCGAACAATAATGAATTTCTCGTTATCGACGGAATGTTAAAATAATAATATTAATCAGATAAAAATAAAAAAAATGAAATAAAATAAATAAAGTAAAATAAACAAAAGAAAAAAACAAATAAATGTTTTTTTTTTAAATACGCTCGGCAACACACGACGTAAATATGGTTTTTAACAGATCAACTGGCAACCGAAGCAAGTCGAATGTTCGACAAAGATAAAGAGTATGATAATGATACTTCTTAAAAAAAAGACTGTTTCCAAGGCCCGTGTGTGAGATGTCCAGCAGGGCCGCCAATCGGAGTACAGGTGGGGCACTTTTGACGGCTAAATCACAAAGTAGCAGGGTTTTAGAAATCTTTTTGTTGCAGCGATCCATGAAAATGACAAGATTGCACCAGCATATAAATTTTCATAGCTGAAAGCGTCATTACAAGGCAGGGCATCGCGTACTTTAGGCGAGTGGCAGCTAACTGAGAAGAACTACCATGAAGCCTGAAAGCATCTTAACGAAATTTACACAATGAAATATGCGACTTGTCGTGAGTTGTTTAAGCAATTATTCATGCTCCTGGTGCTGCAGGGTATACCTAGAGCAGGAGAGCTGCAAAAAATGGCAAATACCACTTATGAAGTGATTTATGTAAAGCAGTAAAGACTATTGATGATTTCAATATGCATGTCTTCTTAACTAATTAAATATTATGCTTCCAATTCTTTATAATAATTTTATTTCATTTTATTTACTTAAAAAAAAGAACATACTAAGTGTTTCCTCGTAAAGTATTAACTCCTTTACAATTATTCTTACATATGTATCTAAATTCTTTTATTCATCAACTAACTACCGACATTAGCATTTTGAAATTAAATTAATAAAACAAAATTGACTTTAGTGTAAATATACACTTTTATATTGAAAATATCAGAAAATACCCAAACATACTAAGTGTTTTTTCGTAAAGTATTAGCTCGGTTACAATGGTTCATACATAGCTGACTTCTGTTTTTCATCCACTAACTGCCGGCATTTAGCATTTTGAAATTAAATTAATAAAAAAAATTGACTTTAGTGACAACAAAGATAGAAGAAATCATGAAGAAAGAGTCAGTTTGTTCAGACTGCTCTGTATCTTGCATTTCTAATAAACTATTAATTAAATCTCTAGATGTAAAACCAGATGAAATTAAAATTTGTTCTAAATCAAATTGCTTCACTAGTATTTTTGAGGAAACAACAGTAATACCTTATGGTTTATTGGTTTTAACTAATAATGTTAAATTTTCTCTGATTAGAGATAAGGAGATCCTTAGGACGTTCAACGTGACTTGTAAGTTTGAAAACGTTTGTGATCTCATTGACTGCATGTTGTGTTTAGAAAAGATTTTAAATCCATCTTGTTATAAAAGTGACAATATACACTTTTACATTGAAAATATCAGAAAATACCCAAACATACTAAGTGTTTTCTCGTAAAGTATTAGCTCGGTTACAATGGTTCATACATATCTGACTTCTGTTTCTCATCCCCTAACTGCCGGCATTTAGAATTTTGAAGTTGAATTCATTTAAAAAAAATTAGACCTTAGATACATTAGGTATACAAGGAAAAAGCTTGTTTTTCTTTTCCTATGGAACTCTCTCATGCAAATGGTTACTGAGTCTCTGAACATTGTTAGTGCTCGATAAGTCATTGACGTAAGATGCACTCATCTAACATAAAATCACTAGAATAATTCTCCCTAGTTAGAAAAATAATTATTCTTTTCTGTAAGTGATAAGTAAAATTTGTATTCTTAAATATACACTGGATGTTCAGTCTAGATCATTTAATCTTTTTTTAAACTGTTCATCCAGTGTACATACGAACAAATTAAAAAAAGTCAAATTCATATTTACAGTTAAAACGACGCAATGCATTGCTTTATCTGTCTTGTAGAATTTATTTGATTTGTATCATAAGTACAAATTCTACTTCGTTCATCGTTCTTCAATTAGAAGGTGAAATAACTGTAGTGTAATAAAAGCATTCTTTCATTTCATTAACGTAAAATCATTTCTCATTTCTCAAACGTAAACAAAGCCACATGTAGTATTCGATCGACACAATTGAAATAGTAAATTTCATTGATATTCGAAACTATAAAGTTTAATATCAAATTTATTTATTTGTTTCTTTTTTACCAAACGAAACTGAGTGTTGTGCTCAGGGCATTGCCACCACTTGGGTGACTTCTATGCACATGAAGTGTCGTAGAAGTATTTTGTTACACTATGTTCCAGATTCATAATTTCATTGAGTCATAATTATTAGACTGCCCCAACATATTGTATATATTGAAAATAGAATGCTGATGCAGCACAAAAGTATTTGTAAGATAGTTCTTAAGCATAAGTGGGGATAACCCATTGATTTTTAGTAGTATAAATAGCGGTGAAATATTGGATAATAAAATCAGTTCTAAACTATCAACATGTCTTCTCTTTAATATTATAATTGCGGCTCATTAGCCATATTATACAGCGAGCTGCGCTTTATCTAGTTAACATAGAGCATTCCCAGTAGAACCACCACATGGCGATCCTGCCAAACTGTTAGGTATACAAAAAAAAAAATATTTTGTTTTACCACCAGTAGCGGACCATAAAGAAATGAGCTACAACGAGCAACAACTCGATGAGCTTTTTGAAGAACTGAATACACCAAGAAGATCATCGGTCGAGGTCGAGGAATATACACCTCTGACAGACGACTCACTAAAGTTTACACCACCTGTGTATACACCCACTCCCAAAACAGCGGGCCCGAAACCCCTGACGATTGAAGAATACCTAAGAAGAAATAAAAAGACATCTGCAACACAAATCTCCAAAACCCCTGTAAAAACCAGAAGACCGAGAGCCGGCAAAGCAGTAAGGGAACGACAACGAAAAGCTGAACTCCACAGAATAATCGCAATTACAATTGACAAGGCTTTAAAGAATAAATTGATTTGTGAACTACGAAAATGGGACAGCCGCAGTCAAAGGAAGTAATTAATAACAACCTGAATAGCAGTCAAACCAACCAGATTTTTAACAGCAGCAACATAAATATATACATTTTTTTTATAATAATAATTCTGTTATTTGCAAAAATACACTCCTATTATAAAAAGTATGTTAGAAAACAAGTATTGAGAAATAGACTTAACAATGTTTAAACAAAATGTTTAAAGATAAAACATATATAAATTGACAAATATAAAAAAAAAAAAAAAAAAAAAAAAAAAAAAAAAAAACTATTAATTTCCTTTCAATGGATAAAATAGAAGAATTAAAAAGAATATTGAAAAATTTAAAGAAAAGCCCAGGTAGACAATACTCAGAAGAGTACATTTCAAATACAAAAAAAGAAGTAGAAGATATTTGGAAAACGATTTTAATAGCTTGTAAAAAAGATGAAGTAGAAGAGATACAAATTTTATACTTAGAAATAAGAAATAAAATAACAGAACTACTAACACCAAAACTAGAAAAGTCAATTTCAAAAGAAATGGCAAAATTTGAAATATTGGTAGCTACAAAGCTAATACCAGAATTCAATGGTGATTCGAAAAATTTATCAAATTTTTTAGGACTAATTGAGTTTTATACTGATACATTAGGTGAGGAATTAGAAAAGAAAAAGTTAATCAAATTTATAATAGCAACAAAAGTAATTGACAAAGTGAGAAACAGGCTTCTTACATTAGAAAATCAACCACAACTTTTTCCTGATCTTAAAAAGGCTTTAACAGAAATTTATAAACCAAAAACAAATCCATTGAAAATACATAGTGAGTTAGCAAGATCACACCAAGGAACTCAAGAAGTACATAGATTTGCTGAAAGAATAGAATTACTGATAGCTCAATTAAATGAGATACAAATAGCTGAACAAGGTGAATCAAATAGAAAAGTTATAATAAATTTAAACGATCAGTTAGGACTAAATGCTTTTAAAAACGGATTGAACGAAGCTACAAGACATGTCATACAAGCATCTAGAATTACGACATTCAATGAAGCTATAAAGATAGCTACTGAAGTTGAAGTTTCGTCGCGACAAAACAATGTCATGCAATTTAGAACAAATTTTAGAGGTAGACAGCAATATAACAATTCTTACCCTAGATTCAATAACAATAATAGATACAATAAAGACAGACAATACAATAACAATATTTATAGCAATAGCTATGAAAGAAATAACAGTTATAATAGAGGTAGAGGTAGTGCAAGATGAATACCAATGCAGATGCTTTATCAAGAATAAAAATTGATTCTGATGAATTGAAAGAAATGATACCAAAATACAACATAGACGTTTTAACTAGAGCAATGAATAAAAATAAAGAGAAGATACCAAAGGAAAAAGAACATTGTGCAATAGCCTTGGACTCAATCGTGGAGACTAGCTACCTTCATATTTGGGACTGTACATCAATATCGGACATAAGGCGATTAAAAAAGATAGAATTTAAAGAAAGTAACGTTACAAAGAGGAAAATAAATGAAATAATAATAGCAGCAAACACTGTAGTTGTAGAATATAGCGATAAATCTTTATCAGAGATAAAATTGATTCTGAGGAAGCTAATATTCAAAATGAACAATGCCGGTGTTAAAAGACTAGCGCTAGCAAGAAATAGTCTAATATTTAATGAAGTATGCATACAAAAATTTAAAGAAATATTTAATAAGCTGCAAGAAAATATAAATGAGGACAAATGTCTAGACATAATATTATTTGAACCTCCAAAGCAGATAATAGATGAGAAAGAAATGCACAAATTGATAAAAGAATATCATAATTCCAAAATAGGAGGACATTGCGGTATCAGAAGATGCGTCAATAAGTTAAAACAAAAATATGTTTGGAAGAATATGAATAAAATGGTTAAAAAATTTGTTAACAATTGCAAAACATGCAATGAAACAAAGATAACAAGATACACAAAAGAAAATATTGTAATTACAGATACACCCAGTTCGTCATTTGAAACAATAACAATTGATACTGTAGGACCACTTAGACCATCAAATGGTTATAGATACATATTAACGGTACAATGTGATTTAACGAAATTTGTAGAAGCATTCCCGATAGAAACTAAAGAAGCGAATACTGTAGCAAAAGCAATAGTAGAAAAATTTATTCTTAAATATGGATGCTTTAAGAAACTTAAAACAGATAAAGGAACAGAATTTACTAATGAATTGCTAAAGAATATTTGTACACTTTTAAAGATAGAAAAGATAGTTTCCACACCTTTTCACCATGAAACAATGGGATCAATAGAAAGAAATCATAGAGTATTTAATGAATATATTATGAGCGTAGGGGATAAAAGTAACTGGGAAGAATGGTTACCATATTATACTTATTGTTATAACTCTACACCACACAGTGGCACTTTATATTCACCATTTGAACTTGTATTTGGAAAATTATGTACACTTCCATGTGAAGTAATAGAAAATAAAGATACAATTTATAATATTGACAATTACTTGAATGAATTGAAATGCAAACTAAGACATGCTCATGAACAAGCAAAAAATCACTTAATTGAAGACAAATATAAAAGACAAAATTCTCAGAAAAATGTAAACAAATCAAACTTTACCGTAGGAGATTATGTATATTTAAAAAATCAAAACACAAGAAAATTCGATAAACCTTTTAGAGGACCATATAAAATTATATCTCAAAACAGTGTAAATAGTACTATTTTATTAGATGATAAGAAATATGAAATACATAATAATAATTTAATTAAAGCTAGAAATACATAAACTAAAAATAACAATATCACAAAAAAGTCAAATGATATTTATTTAAATTTTAGAAATGTACACAAATATCATTTTTTTAAAGGGGAAGGATGTAGTGTAATAAAAGCATTCTTTCATTTCATTAACGTAAAATCATTTCTCATTTCTCAAACGTAAACAAAGCCACATGTAGTATTCGATCGACACAATTGAAATAGTAAATTTCATTGATATTCGAAACTATAAAGTTTAATATCAAATTTATTTATTTGTTTCTTTTTTACCAAACGAAACTGAGTGTTGTGCTCAGGGCATTGCCACCACTTGGGTGACTTCTATGCACATGAAGTGTCGTAGAAGTATTTTGTTACACTATGTTCCAGATTCATAATTTCATTGAGTCATAATTATTAGACTGCCCCAACATATTGTATATATTGAAAATAGAATGCTGATGCAGCACAAAAGTATTTGTAAGATAGTTCTTAAGCATAAGTGGGGATAACCCATTGATTTTTAGTAGTATAAATAGCGGTGAAATATTGGATAATAAAATCAGTTCTAAACTATCAACATGTCTTCTCTTTAATATTATAATTGCGGCTCATTAGCCATATTATACAGCGAGCTGCGCTTTATCTAGTTAACATAGAGCATTCCCAGTAGAACCACCACATAACGTTTCTTGGTCAAGACGAATAAGAATTAAATATTACTTTTACCAATTGTGAAAATACCCTGCCCCATCCACTGCAACCACAAGCAGATGAAAACAATGTGTTATACATTCCAATGCTACTTAGTCGTATATCTTATAAGATAAAACAGAGACTGGTGTAATTTTAGTAGTTATCAAGATGTCGCAGAGGTCGGCCGAGTCCCCTGCACCAAGCAGAAAGAGAAAAAATTTTGCAAAACCTTGATAAAAACACCGCCGTTTTGATGTATGACCTCGAAAACGTTTTTACTTTGCCGAAAATGTATACATCCAATTTTTATTATAAAAGAAAACTTTTTGCTTACAATCTAACTGGTACACTTATTATCCCAGGCTCAATAATAGTGACATAATACGTTATTTGAAATGAAACTTTAAGCGGGTGGTCTGGAAATGATATAGCCATTGGATTAATTAAAATTTTACACAAAGTTGTAGACGACCACCCGAATATGGAAAAATTATTTTTTGGAGCGATTCATGCGTTCACAAAATTGAAAAACATCAGACTGCCATCCTACAATTCCTTCATGACCATCAAGATTCAATGATCAAAGAAATAACGCAAAAGTTTTGTTAGCCAGGACATTCTTGCTTGCAGGAAATTGACTGTGTCCACAGCGGCATTGAAAAATATGTATGAAACATAGAAATACCAGCCAAATTACTTTAATTCGCCTGTTAAATAAAATGAATTTAACAAATGAACCAAAAGGATTTTAATAACTATGTTTTCAAGTCTGAAAACCTGGCTTATATGCAAATCCAGTTCTTTAAAGACAAAACGTTAATCTACAACAAATTGGATGTAAGACTTCATTTAAGGATGCGTTTACACTTAATACGATTTGACCAAAAACACCGGACGTTTCAAAACCGAACCGATGATAATTTATGTCAAAAAGAGCTTCGTATAGCTCCATCCAAGACCATCGACTCCAACAAAAAAAAAAAAATGACAAAAAAAGTATGATTCCATATCTTGAAAAAATTGAAGATAGAACATATTATCGTGCGATATAAATTACCGCCACGATCATGTGATTTGAATTTGACACCGTTGGACTTCTTTCTTTGTGGATATTTAAAAGCAAAAGTGTACGTCAATAAGCCAAGAACAATTCAAGAGCTAAAGGATGAGATTATTCGGCACATTAACGACATTGAACCTCAATTATGTCTGATTTTAAGGGCATGACCCACTGAGTCACAACTGTTGTCGACATACCTCAACTTATGAAATAGGTATTCATCGTCGAAAGCAGTTTCACGTTAGACTTAATGTGACGCAATGATTTAGTGGGACACAATTAAAAAGCCTAACTTCCAGAATGCATCTCAGTAGGCCAAAACTGAGTAATGCATTTTGGAAGTAACTTGAAGTAAGTTTTAGGTAGGTCTCTTGAAACTCGAGGAGTCCAATTAACAACCTCAACGACGACGGTATTGATTACCGGAAAATAACTTAACATTGGCACCGGTTTGCAAACCGATAAAAATACAAAAAAAAAGTTAAAAGGCAAAATAGTTGTATTTCTTTATTTGTATAATATTATAAAAGCAAAACAAAAGTTTCTAATAAAAAACACGCTGGGGTAGATATAAAATATATCAATTAAAATACAAAAGTAAAAAGGTATAAAAAGCACTCAACAGACGATCAACCCCAGTCTCGTACAATACACCACTTGGGAACATATTTAAAAGTAATATTATATTCACAATAAGAAACCTTTAAGATTAAATTGTATTTAAAATAAAATCTTTTTAAAAAGTCAAACGAGTAATATTCAATTAAAATTTATATATACACAAGCGATTCAAACCGAAAGTGCGATTTTGTGCAGTGGAAAAAAAATAATTTTGAAATACGATCCAACAAAAGAAAAAGGTGAGTATAAACTTGATTTTAATTTTTTTTACTGCGATAAGTACATATGTACATACTATGTAGAAAATTTTAATTATTATTATTTGCCTGGGCTTTGTCTGTTTTTTTGTTATACCTATCTGTTTTCCTTTTTTGTTTGACTGGGTTTCGTATGTTGGCTCCAAGTTTTTTTTGTGTCGTATTTTTTTTTTTTTCTTCATTGTTAACTCAAGCCTAGTACGGAGATCGCGCTAAATTTTATCTTCCATACAAATTTCCACCCAAGATAAATTTTAGCGAGGATTTTTAGCCGAGAAGTACGCAGTTCACGCGCTAAATTCAAACTGTCATCTCGTACTGTATCAAAAAGTCTCCACTTAATTAAGGCGCGCGAAATAATGTTCAAATCATTCTTTCGCTGCTAAATTTTGACACTTCGTGTATTTATTTGACCAAGTGACAAGTTTTTTCGAAATTAAAAAAAATTATAAACAAAAGAAAATGGAATACGCTGAATATTTGAACGATTATTTAGACAAAATCAATTCACAGGAAGCAGTGGAACCGAGTGCAAAAAAACACAAAAAAAGGATTTTCCTCCCAGGAAAAAAAAAACTGCCCAGGCTGGTGGAGGAGCGCCCGGCTTTTTGGAATTTAGAGGCGAAGAAGCACAGCAACACAGAAGCAGTGCATTCGAGTTGGCGCTACATAGCCCATGATTTAGGCAGAACAGGTTGGTAGAAATATGTGCAAAATGTACAAAAAATGTTTAAGAAAAATATATTCACAAATAAAATGCCGGGAATTGAAAAAATATAAATCAGCTGGTGTCACTTCATTTCAATTTATATCTCCAACTTCAAAATGTATCTCTCCTTAATGTAGAGATAAAATTTAGTTTAGCCTGAACTGCATACTAGGCTTCAAACAAAAAAAAAAAAAATATATAGAAACTAAATTGCGTGATAGTTTTATGGCAAAAGGCGAAAGCTCTTATCTTCAATTGACAGAAGAAATACATCAATTGAAAAAAACAAATAAAAGACCAGGGTGAAGAAATACAAAATTTCAACCACCATTTGTTTTACGTGAACTTAAAACTATGACAACCAGGGAAGTGTACACCCTCATTTACTCCCAGTTAAGTTTGGAGTGGGGTAAATTTACGAGGCTTGAGAGTACGGACCCAATACTAACTGAGTATTCAGAGGCAGTGCAAAGGCTCCAGGATAAAAAGGAAAGAGAAATCCAGGAGCTAAGAGCTGAACTGAATAATATTCAAAAGATCAGATTGAGTTTCAACCGTAGTCAGCTTGAAGCTGAAAACGTAAACTAGCAGGCCTAACAAGAAATTTCGAGATTAAACTTCGAAATCGAAATACTTCGGTCTAACCTCAAGAAAACAAACTAGGCGTATTTTCATTGAGAATTAAAAAAAATCGCATCTATTTTAGCGTGTACCTCCTAAAATAACTACTCGAAATAAATAAATAATATGTCGCTAGGTTCTTATTGCAATTGTCGTAACGATAGCGTTTACGAATTTAGATTTGAGTTAGCGCTTTAAATTTTAACTTTTTGTAAGAATATGCGTAATTTCCTTGAGAACTAAAAAAAAAATCGTATCTTTTTTAGAGGGTACCTCCAAAAATAACTACACGAAATAAATAAATAATATGTGCCTAGGTTCTTATTGCAATTTATTGTCGTAACAATATCGTTTACGAATTTGAATTTTATTAAATAATGACATCTATAATTATTTTTTCAATGACATTTAAAGCAAAATTTTCAAAAAGTATTGACAGATGATGCTGAGGTCCAAAAAATTTGTAATGAGCTTAAGCACAGCAGGAATTGGGAGTCAGTCATCCAACAATGGGCTGACACCATTGCTATTTAGAAGAACGATGATTATGAATAATCAAGACCTCTACATTGTCTCTGTTTTTGTCTCTTTTAGATCAATGTGGATTTCAAATTCCTTAAGCCTAATGTTTTTAATTTTCAAAATGACAAAAGTTCTGCGATGTTGCATTGGAATTAATTAATAAATTATGAATTAAGAACAAAATCAAATGCTATGAATTCATTCATCAAAGACTTTAAGGAGAGAAAAGAAAAAATAGACATTGGTAAGAATCAGTATCATTTTAGAGCAAACTAAATATAATAAAACTTAAAAAAATTTATTTACAGATAATGCAAATATAGCAATATTCAAACTTCAATATTGGCTACTCTAACTTGTTTCAATGAACCTAGATGGCAGGCAAACAAAATATACGATTGAGGACTCAAGAAAATCGTTTACGATGGAAGCAAAACTTGTCTACAACCGCAAATTTATTGTTGCTGGTGAGAAACTTCAATATAAAAATTATTTTGTCCATAGATTCTTACTTTAAAATGGTTTACGTACTTAATATAAAGTATCCGCCCAAAAGCATGTCGGTTTGGGTATTTGTGCTTTTGAGCTGATAAGAGCAAACAAACCTAGTTCCTTAAAGGAATTTGAAACCCTTATAAAAGGCACATATCTTACTGCAAGAACGTTAGAAGTGTGACTAACGAAATACGACAGTCGCACCAACTAACGACAGAAGATATTCATGCTTTTGCTAGAAGTTTGACAGGTCTCCAGACAAAGGCAATAGACATTATTGACGCAAGCTATCAGAATTCAGATTCTGTAGCTCTCAAACGGGAACTGAAGAACTCGGTTGTCGCCAGTTTCAAAACGGGGCTACTGGATTCAGCTTCATCTCATCTTCATTCTCATCTTCTTTACCCACAATACTTCAATAACCCGACTATATTCCATAATACCCAACATCCTAGCCAATCATTTGCGATTAACCAAATGAGTTACAGCTCACCACAACCACAGCAACATCAACAACTCCCACAAACTAACCCTTTTTGGAATACATCTGCAGCTGTAACCCAAGTTCAGCAGGCAGGTAATTATCCTGTTAAGGTGACATCGCCAGAGGTAATAAAGTGTGGTTTTTGCAACAAATCAAACCACACATATACAGATTGCAGAATAAGGAAGAACACTCTATTCTGTGAATCCTGCCAAGCTTATGGCCATGTCCAGGGAACATAACCTAAAACTCAAGTTTTTCACACAGGGGTAAAATCACGAACAGCTACGCCTAAATGTGATTGGTTTTTTAGGGATAGGCCACTCTGAAGATAATTGCTACAGTAAAAGGAACTACCTAGAAAACAAAAAGGAGGGAAACGGAACGGGGGCCGTTTCAGTCGATTCAAGAAAATCTAATACCGGGGCGAATTCAATCAGCAAATTTTAATCGCGGATTCACAGAACGCGTTCATCTTCGAAGGGAAGACAACTCAAGTATTAGAAGACCACATAACATTTCTAAAATTCCGAGGTGAAACCATTCAACCTTCAATACTAGCACTGCGGGAAAAAAACGAGTACTTTATTTTGTTAGACGGCTACAAGCTTAAGACGACAAGTGTCTTAAAGAGCGGTGGACATCTGTTTTAAATGCTTTTTGTTGTTCGATCTCCACTATCCTCTAGCGTGTGAGAATTTTTTGAACTTCATAGAAATGTATTTTTACATGAAAAATAATACGAGCGAAACAAAAAAAGTGATGCCCAAATTGTCATCAATGCTACATTTTTGAAGTATGTAATAATATGTAAGAAGAACGAAAAGCAAAACATCATTTCTCCATAATTGTACGTTTTTTTGTTTCTTTATTAACTATGAATATTTTCTCTTGGACTTTTGTTAGTTTCCTTTTATTGATTTGAAGCTTGATCTACAATCTTATAACTGCTTTAATATGTATTTTGTTTCTCTTTTTTTAGATCGACAAAGATTTCCAAAACGCTCCATCCAACGAGCACATCAATCCTTTCCTTATGGCAAAGCCAATGGAAAGCATAAAAGGACTTCCTAATCAACAACATCAATGATAAGATGGTTGCAGAAAAGTTAAAAACTTTCGACTATAGTAATATTGAGGAAGGTAAGCGCTATTAAAATTATGTTCTTTTATAAACTAAATTTTTATTTAATGATAATAAGCACAGAAATAGAACACAAAACAGTTACCGACTCGACGGGTAGTTCTCTCTTTTTGCCAACAATCTCGATGTGTATTTTATTTTAAGTATGTATGCCTTTGCCACTGTGCATTTTTAATGGCAACGGTTCATTACAAGGGTAAAATAAAATGCACACCCAGGGATGATCTGCGACGCAAATTCGGCACAAAATACAAATACAGTGATGTATTGGTATTCACACGTATTCACGGATACGAAAAAATATAACTTGAAGGTATTTCAGACAAGAGGGGTACCGGTCGCTGTTCTGTTTTCTCTGTTCTGTGGATGATAAGCGTACAAATAAAAATACGGAAATTCTTTTTTCTTAATTATGTTAAATAAATAAATAAATATCAAATAAAACTTTTTCACTAACCTAACACTTTTTTTTATTTCATTTTTTTTTCAGATGAATTCGTGTTGGAGGTACTTAAAAGTATTCACTTTTTCCTGTTTCCAACAGCAGCCGTTTCAAGAAAATCTAATACCGGGGCGAAGTCAATCAGCAAATTTTCAATCTGGGATTCACAGAACGCGTTCATCTTCGAAGGGGAGACAACTCAAGTATTAGAAGGCCACGTATAATTTCTAAAATCCCGAGGTGAAACCATTCAACCTTTAATACTAGCACTGCGAGGAAAAACACGAGTACTCTATTTTGTTAGACGGCTACAAGCTTAAGACGACAAGTGTCTTAAGAGCGGTGAACATCTGTTTTAAATGCTTTCAATCTCCACTATCCTCTAGCGTGTGAGAATTTTTGGAACTTCATAGAAATGTATTTTTACATGAAAAATAACACGAGTAAAACAAAAAAAGTGATGCCAAAATCGTCATCAATGCTTCACATGTTAAACCGCCTAGCGGGCGGTGGCTCACGCCGAGTCACTACATGCCCGGCCACGGGGGGCGAACTCCGCTGTCGTCGTCGTCGCAGTAGGGTGTGTTATTAATTTTACAAACGCTCAGTTGACTTGGTTACATTATAGTAACATTGAATTTCTAATTGGCATAATAAACACTGACACAAGGTGGGTGCATTGGACACAGTAAAGTGCAATGTAATTAATTGATTTTGCATTTGAATAAGCTTTGATTTTTGCTATATAAAGAGCATTTTATTGGTGCAAAAGTTAAATGTACTCTGATAACCAAGACGACGATTTAAGTAGTGCAAGCAGCAGCAGTTGAAGCAAAAATGGGAAGAACAAATACCAGGAATCAACAAGGACTATCAGTGACAGGAGCAGCAGCGAACGCGACGAGTGGACGTGGGGAGACTCTGGAAGTTCAAGCAGCAGCACCAGCAGCAGAAAAAGTGGAAGACGAGGTGTTAATAACAAACTCAAGCGGCGAGGAGATACCTTGCGGGCAGAAAATGCCATCAGATATAGAAGATGTGAATACGATGACGGATCATCAACTTCACAACAGCAGCCAGAAGAGCATACTCATCGTGTACAGAAGAATAAACCCATAAAGCGCAAACCCGTTGGAAGGTTTGAAAAAAAGCTTTCAGCAGCGAACCAGACATCAAACAAATTATAAGGGACCAGGAACCGAAGATCCTAGCCCTCTTGTTAACGAAGGTGTTGAAGGCCAATCAATTCTCTTCCAAGAGGATTATATTCGAGACATAACAAGTGGTTTCGTCTTAAATCGAAGACCGAATACGTCGAAAAGCAAGCTTAGAGAGTTTTTTATTGAAGGTAAGTTTGTTGTTTTTTAATTTTTTTTCTCAATATTAACAAATACAACCTATTTACAGGATTTCGTCAGCTGCCTTGTAGACGTCGGATTATACATGATATCGACGGCCAACCAGGACTGAATATTGACGGAATTCACAAACTGTTTAGAGGAAGTTTCCTTGCCATCTGTAAGCACGGCAACCACTTCCATGTCATCCACGATTGCAGTTACTCCAACAGTAGCTGCCGATGTTCATTCCAGAGAGTACTTGTCGATGGACCACAACCCATTGCAGGAAGACGATTCTCTCGCCGGATTGTTTCCTCCTACACATAAGAGATCGAACACTGGGTTAATACCACAGTGTATCTTCAAAAGGACGACAGACAGTTGCTGTATTTGGAGCACGCCGGAAGAGTCAGGATACCGGGTGGTGAAGATGGATATTTGCGACTATGCCAAAGTATGCAATTTGCCCAGGGACAGATGGTGGAAGGAGGAGGAGGACCGCACAATGTTCCTGACTTCATCGCCTGTCGACCCCAAGGAACGTTTACTGACTCAACTTCTGCAACAGACGGCAGCGGATATTCAAAAAGTACAGGACAAAAAAAGAGGTAAAGGCGATCAAATCATCGAGTTCTTATTTCAACGACCAACACGCCAGTGAATCATATATTTTCAACTTCAGCATGGCTAAGTTCTTATTTTAAATTTTATGATATAAGTTTTAGTTAATAAAGAACTGTATTAGAATCATTAATAATAAATTTAACGAAATGACCAATACTGATTTAAATTTATACTTTTCGTAATGTGAACCACAGCACTTAATTTTTAATGCTCCAATAGGCAATTTTCAAGATTACTATTATAATATTAAAGATTCTGTTAATGTTTTAAATAAATTACTTAAATTTCAATTTAATAATAATACTAATGAAATAATCTCTTTTCTAACAGATTTGTATAATTTAATAGATAAAAAAGTGCCTAAGAAAAATTCTATATTTTGTTTATCAGCACCTAATGCTGGCAAAAATTTCTTTTTTGATACCTTTTTACATTTTTGTATTAAGTTTGGACAAATGGGTAATTTTAATAGATATTGCGGTTTTCCAATGATGGAATGTGCGGATAGGCGAATCATATTATGGAACGAACCAATAATGGAGCCGATAGCTGCCGAAACCCTAAAGATGATTCTCGGTGGTGATACTGTTAACGCAAAAGTAAAATATTCAGCAGATGCTGTTATAACAAGAACACCTGTAATCATTCTATCTAATACTGATATATTCCCTAATTCAGAAGCATTCCGAACACGTATGTATATGTTCAATTGGAGACCTTGCAACTTTTTAAAAAATTACAATAAGAAACCCAATCCATTAGCGTCATACTTATTATTAAGAAAATATAAAATTGTTAATTAGCATAAGAAATAAAACACGTTGAAATTGAATATATTGTGGCAACACTAATGAATAAAAAATACAAACTCAATACAAATGAAAAGATTATGTAGAATGAGTGAAAATAAAAAGAGGAGAGACTACCGATTTAGGTAGGGCTAGTATAAGTTATTGGAAAATAAAGAACACACTCCACTGTGTATTGCCTAAATGTAAAGACGTGTTGTTTGTTTTACTCTCTGACCCAGTTTTTAATTAAATAGAAAGATCGCTTAAAATCTCAGAAGTGCGAAAAAGATCTGCCCCTCGCGAAAATATAAACATTTATTATAAAGTTTTCTAAATAATCCCCTGGCCGTTGACGAGTGTTTTTCCCTATAAAAAAAAATATACAACGAGTGCCCCCAAATACAAAATATATACAGAAAGTGTGTCCCCAAATATATTTTATATATTTCAATAAAAAAAATATACAGAAAGTGTGTCCCCATATACATTTTGTTTCAATAAAATATACACAGAAAGTACACCCTTACCGAAACTGTACCTAACGAGCGTCCCAAAACGAAAAAAAAACAACGAGCGTCACTAACAAGAAAAATCTTGTTGCGCAGTAGATACATACATATTTTTTTGTGTTTCCATTCATTCCACACAATGGAAAATAATTCATTTGAAGAGTTGTCTATGGCACAACTAAAGGCGTGGCTACAGAAAATAAACAATAAGGCGACAGGCACAAAGAAAGAGTTGATTTTAGGACTACGAGCGGTACCAGAAAACGAACGGGGCGAACATCCACAAAAACAGACAGATACAACAAACAACAGCGAGAGCGGCAAGCAGCAGGAGGCAGCAGTAGGGATGAATCGATACAAGTAACTTCAAGTACATACTCGATACTTTTGATTCGATACCAAGTACTTTTGGAATTGATACTTTTGGTTGCGATACCAAGTTGTTATCGAATGAAAGTACTTGGATCGAATGCAAGTATCGTTTCAATTAAAGTGTATGTCTTTTTCACTTTACAAGTTACAATTGCAGCTACTACACTGCTTATGGTCAGACTCAAAAATCAAATCATTTTAAACCTAACAATTCTTACGTAATTTCGCACACACACTCAGCTTACATGCATTTTTGAATACCCCTTCACACAAAACAGTAAACAAATCACATACATTTCATACTCACCACCTCCAATGAATTCTTTCATTCACTGAACACACCACAAACTTTTTCTTTGCACACACATACCTACAGTCTATATGAATTCTTCAATAATTGAAATTAAGCAACTACGTAATTCGTAGTCTTTCCTCTTTCGAAATTCGCAATCTCTTTCTCATAATATTTTTAGTGATTGTCAAATGTCAAGCCATTGTATTTCTCTTTTAGTTTATCTATGGCTATGTGGTTTGATTTGTACTTGGTTCATACTAAACAGAAAAATAATTAATTATTAAAAATGACTCCGCCAGTGTCAGAAATATGGATATATTTCACAAAAAAAAAATAACGTAGCCGCGAGTTGCAAAAGGTGTTTAAAAGAAATAAAATATTGTGGAAATACTTCCAATTTACACAAGCACTTGAAGAGCCACAGCATAATCTTAACAAAACAACATGGATTATCAAAGTATGTAAATTACATTCAAATTAGTTTTGTATACCTTGCTAGTATTAATTTGTATAAACCAATTTTGTTATTAAGGGGACAGCAGAAAGAATCTTTAGATCCAGGTCATTCTGCAATCCAAAAGTCGCAGGAAACTATTTGCATAGATGCAGATTCGATTCCTTCAACATCCTTGGCAGTGTCACGAATAGAAAGACGAATAGTAGAAGCTGAATCATCTACCCATCAAGAAAGCAAGAGGCAAAAGTGTCAGGAATCTCAAGATGAAGACTATAATGCAATTAGATCAGCATTTAATAGGATAACCTGTCATAAGGGTATACAAATAGAATGTTAACAACAACTAAATAGTTTTATAATTTGTTTTGTTTATGTTTGTTATTTAGATGGGGGTTCAAAGTGGGAAAAATTAACTCTAAGTATCTTGTTTTTTATATCCAAAGATATGCGCCCCTTTAACGTTGTTGAAGGAGAAGGTTTTCTGAAACTTATGAAGGAAGCTGCACCATTGTACAAAGTCCCTTCCAGCACATTTTTTAAAAAAAAGCTTGCCGAAAAATATGATGTGACAGTTTTACAATATAAGAACAAAATTGAAAAAGCTAGTGACTTTTGCTTAACATTAGATGTTTGGACAGAGACAATGCAAGAAAAAAGTTTTTTGGGCGTAACTTTGCATTTCTTCGAAGGAATTACACCTGTAATAGCAATATCGCTACAAGAGAGTTAAGTCAAAGTCACACAGCCGTTTACATCCAACAGGTCTTGGAAGACATCATAAGTGATTGGAATATCCCGATGGAAAAAATAAGATGCTTTGTTACAGACAATGGTGCGAATATGGTCGCAGCTATAAAAAATATATGTGCTCAAAATAAACACCTGCCATGTTTCCCACACACAATTAACTTAGTTGTCGAAGCTGGAATAAAGCATGAATCAGTCAAACCTATAATTACAAAGGTATTTTTGTTTCTCATATTTTTTCTCTAGATTTTAATTTTATGTATAATTCTGTTGTTTAGATAAGAACAATTGTGAAATGGGTCAAAAACAGTGTAAAGAACTCCGATAAACTGCGAAAGCTCCAAATTATTTCTGGAGTTTCCCAAGGATCAACAAAAAAACTAGTATTGGACGTCTGCACCCGATGGAACTCATGTTATTACATGATAGAAAGGTTTGTGGAACTTTCCAAATTTTGCTCTTCTTTTGATCTTCTTTTTGCCGATTGCTCCAGCCCTGAAATGCCAAACAGTTCAGAAATTGAGATAATTAAACAGTTAGCAAAATTACTGAAACCTTTCGAATATATAACAAAAGAATCCTCTGGTGAAAAATACACAAGTATCTCCCAAATTATTCCAATGTTGAACTGTTTGGCAAAGGAGCTGCTTGCATTCACTTCAAATTTTTACTGTGTGAAATGTGTCCATAAAATTTTATATACGGAGTTACATCGCAGATTCCAAAATATTGAACATAATCCAAACGTAGCATTAGCAACCTTATTGGACCCTAGGTTCAAGAATCTACATTTTCAAGACGCCAATGCGTGTGGAAGAGCCATCCAGAAGCTAAAAGATCTTGTTTAACAAGATAAAGAAATTTCTAGCAGTGAATCGGATGTGGACGAAACGCAGAAAGGTTTCGATTTCTGGAAGCATCACAAGGAATTGGTTATAAGCCAGAAAAGAAAAAAAAAGCTATACTAAAAGTGATTCGGTTTCTTCATATTTGTCTACTCCTGTTTCCAACTTAAAATCTAATCCTCTAGAGGAGTGGGAAGATATGAAGGCGTTCTTCCCTTCTTTATATAAACATGCAAGGATGTTTTTGGTGGTTGTCGCTTCTTCTGTGCCATGTGAAAGATTGTTTTCCAAAGCGGGTGCAACAATCAGCAAATCCATAAACCGCCTAAGCGGAAAACACTTAGAAAAACTTCTTTTTTTTATCAAATATTCCACAAAATGTATTTTTCGATTCCTCATAATTAAAAATAAAAATTTGAATAATTAATTTTTGTGTATATATGTTTCTTGAATTTTGATTCGATCCAAGTAGGTATCGATACTTTTCATCCGATACCCAAGAACCCAAGTAGGTATCGATACTTTCTTTCGATACCGGTATCGAGTACAAGTACTCGATACCTTGCAGGTATCGTTTCATCTCTAGGCAGCAGCAGATGATGACAACGAAGCTGACGACGATGATGAGATAATTGTTGAGAAAAAACACACAGACAGGGAAGTACAAATGAATAAACGAGAGCTGGAGCTGATGAAGAAGGAGCAAACTCGCTTAATTTAACACAGATAAGGACCTCAGTCTTCAATAATATAGTACAGGGATCTCTGTCTGTGAAAGAGGCCAACCTATTTTTATATTTAAAAGCTCGAGAAATAGAAGGAACATTAATTGAAGCTTGGTCATCATATAACCTCAGCATTGGTGACGCCGGACGAACGATAGGTCCTTTAGATCTAATCCGAGTAATTGAGGTATCAGATGACATGGCTGATATAAGAACAGGAGCAGAGTTGCTGACGAGGGAGAATGAGCTGATAAAAAAGGAGAATGCATCGTTGCGACAGACGACGACGAGTGACAATGACAAAAAAGCAAAAACGAGTTTAGTTGCAGATCGACTGAGTGCAAACGATATGAGTGGTAATCCAGTGACCAGGGACGGCGGTAGTGTAAATACTAATACCATAATACCTTTTAGTACCATAAAAGATTTGTTGCCAGAATACAACGGTGGACCATTACTAAGTGTTTGGCTGTCACAACTGAAGAATTAAGACAAAGCGTACAATTTGGACGTCACCACTATGCGAGCACTTATGTTGTGTAAATTGAAGGACAAGGCACAACAATGGTTGCACACGAAGCCCAACTTTATGGATGAAGACCTGGAAGACCCGATGAAGCAGATGAGCGACATATTCGAAAAGAGAGATGACAAACTGGCAGCAAGACGAAAGTTTGAGGCACGACTATGGAAGAAGAATGAAAATTTTACCGATTATTTCAACGAAAAGATTTTGATATCCCATGGACTTGACATGGAAGAAGCTGAATTGGTGGAGTACATTGAAGAGGGTATAACTGATGAGAACCTGAGGGTGCAGGCACTTATTAACTGTTATCAAGACAGAGACCAGCTGTTGAGAACCTTTGAAAAAGTGACGCAGAAGAAGCAGAGTGCACCACCGGCGGCGGCGGTCAGATCAAATGAGGCATCAGGCAGCACAAGAGTGAGGTGCTACAATTGTAACTCACTGCACTACATGGCAAATGTATGCCGCAAACCCAAGCGAGAGTAAGGGGCGTGTCATGTATATGGCAAACAAGGTCACTTCGCATCGATGTGTCCAGATCGTAAGGAATTGCAGCTGAGAGGTGTACATCCAATCACCGAAGATGAGGACGATCAAAGTATTTGAGTGAAGCTGGTGGTTCAGTATTTCAGTTGGCCACCGATTTGTCGTCCAGTATTTAGTAGAAGGATTGAAGGGACACAACATCACTATGGACAACTTTTTTTCGGCTTATGAATTGGGCCCAAAACTGCTGCAAAAGAACATGTCTATGATTGGCACCCTTAGGAAGAATAAAAGGAGTATACCACCAAAGCTTTTACTTGAAAAAAAAAGAACCTTTATTCCAATCGACATTTGCATTTACCGACACCACAACATTAGTGTCGTACATGAGTAAGAAGAACAAGTCTACCATAGTTCAAAGCACAATGCATTCCACCGCTGATATTGGTCCTGAACCAAATAAAATGCTAGAGATAATTCAATTCTACAACAAAACCAAAGGCGGTGTTGATAATGCTGACAAAATGCTTTCTGGATTCAGTGCAAAACGCAAAACAAACCGCAGCCCAATGTGCGTCTTTGCTAATTTGCAAGTTGATCCAGGATATCAGGCTTCAAGAGGGAAGCACAGCCGAAAAAAGTTTTTGTAAGATCTGGGTATTGAATTGGCCAAAGAGTATATGTCCAATCGCTCAAGAGCACCTAGAGCATCATACTCACTTGTCCTTCAGGCGACACTAGCTGGCTCATCTTTGCCTAGTGACTTCCATTGGAGGAGATTTGAATCCTACAGCTAAGCGGCCCAGAATAGATTCACCGCAGCCAAACAAGCGTGGCAGATGTGCTTTATGTACAGAAGAAAAAACAAAAGCCAAAGACAACAAAACACAGTTGGTCTGCGTTTTCTGCGGCAAAAACTTCTGTAAGAACATACATAACCATAATGTATGTGTAAAATGTATTGAAAACTTTTAGATGTACATTTTTACTTTTGATATTGTAAATAAATATGAATAAAAAGAATAAGTATTTGTAAAAAGTATTTATTATTGTTTTTATTCTCTTAAGAAATATATGAGGGTCGAAAACGACCCGTTAACGTAAGATTAGTCGTTTTTTCTTAACGTAGGTCTACGGTTAAGTATTGAAATTTTTATTTTATATTATTTATTCATGTTTTAAATTAATTTTCGTTATCAATAATATGAAAAAAAAAATTGTTTTTATTTTAACCTTTTTCCAGACCACGTAGATAAACCAATAATAAGGACCAGGAATCGCAACTGAACGCAAACAATATTTATTCAAAATTTCAGAGTACACTAAATTTTGTAACCATTGATGTAATTTAACTGCACAATATCACAAAAACAACATTTTCACCTGCTTATTGTAAGAAAGTTAATTTATAAAACAGTATTTCAGTGACCACCGATTTGTCGTCCAGTATTTAGTAGAAGAATTGAAGGGACACAACATCACTATGGACAACTTTTTTTCGGCTTATGAATTGGGCCCAAAACTGCTGCAAAAGAACATGTCTATGATTGGCACTCTTA
This sequence comes from Melangyna quadrimaculata, assembly GCA_949320155.1. Taxonomy (NCBI): domain Eukaryota; kingdom Metazoa; phylum Arthropoda; class Insecta; order Diptera; family Syrphidae; genus Melangyna; species Melangyna quadrimaculata. The sequence goes on along the minus strand of OX439483.1, from coordinate 199,636,370 downwards.
GGAAGAATAAAAGGAGTATACCACCAAAGCTTTTACTTGAAAAAAAAGAACCTTTATTCCAATCGACATTTGCATTTACCGACACCACAACATTAGTGTCGTACATGAGTAAGAAGAACAAGTCTACCATAGTATAAAGCACAATGCATTCCACCGCTGATATTGGTCCTGAACCAAATAAAATGCCAGAGATAATTCAATTCTACAACAAAACCAAAGGCGGTGTTGATAATGCTGACAAAATGCTTTCTGGATTCAGTGCAAAACGCAAAACAAACCGCAGCCCAATGTGCGTCTTTGCTAATTTGCAAATTGATCCAGGATATCAGGCTTCAAGAGGGAAGCAAAGCCGAAAAAAGTTTTTGTAAGATCTGGGTATTGAATTGGCCAAAGAGTATATGTCCAATCGCTCAAGAGCACCTAGAGCATCATGCTCACTTGTCCTTCAGGCGACACTAGCTGGCTCATCTTCGCCTAGTGACTTCCATTGGAGGAGATTTGAATCCTACAGCTAAGCGGCCCAGAATAGATTCACCGCAGCCAAAAAAGCGTGGCAGATGTGCTTTATGTACAGAAGAAAAAACAAAAGCCAAAGACAACAAAACACAGTTGGTCTGCGTTTTCTGCGGCAAAAACGTCTGAAAGAACATACATAACCATAATGTATCTGTAAAATGTATTGAAAACTTTTAGATGTACATTTTTACTTTTGATATTGTTAATAAATATGAATTAAAAGAATAAGTTTTTGTAAAAAGTATTTATTATTGTTTTTATTCTCTTAAGAAATCTATGAGGGTCGAAAACGACCCGTTAACGTAAGATTAGTCGTTTTTTCTTAACGTAGGTCTACGGTTAAGTATCGAAATTTTTAAACTTTTATTTTATATTATTTATTCATGTTTTAAATTAATTTTCGTTATCAATAAAATGAAAAAAAAAAAAAATTTGTTTTTATTTTAACCTTTTTCCAGACCACGTAGATAAACCAATACTAAGGACCAGGAATCGCAACTGAACGCAAACAATATTTATTCAAAATTTCAGAGTACACTAAATTTTGTAACCATTGATGTAATTTAACTGCACAATATCACAAAAACAACATTTTCGCCTGCTTATTGTAAGAAAGTTAATTTATAAAACATAATTGTTTTTTTTTATATATATATATTTTTTAATCCTTTAAGCTTGATACAGGTATCAACAAAAAAATGTTTTGGAAAGGGACTTAATGTGTCATTACACATTGCAATTTAAAACTAGCCCTGAGAGAAAAAAGTTTCGGCTTCCAAAAAAGAACACCGACAAATATGGAGGGTGGTTGAATATGCTTGAAGAAGATTGCCAAAAAAGAGTTCAGAGTCATAAACATATTTAGCCGACACTTTGAGGCAGCTTGTATAGGTAAGACAAAATTATTGAAAAATTGTCGGCCAACATTTTTTTTAAAGAAAATGAGGGAAATCAAAGAGAAAATATTTAACAAAAGCCTCAACGCATACTTCATATGACATAACCTGTCACACGTTGATGAGTATACGATCTAGCGCAATGAGTCTGTAAATACCTAAGCAACAATTTGTAACCTAAGTAGCGAGATTACCGCGGTAATAATATAATTTGGAATAACCGCGGTCGTAAAATGGCTAGAAATTAGTTATTTGGTTACTGCTGGTTATTTTCCGTTAAAAACAAACCTAACATTAGACCAAGTTCATTTCTGGTAATTTTGTTGCCTTTTTCTCGGCATTTTAAGAACGTATACCTCCGTATAAATCTGGCTTTAAAAATTCCTTTATCTAACCTGGGTATTCTAACAGTTTTTTTTTACCATTAATCCCCAGCTGACTAGCCGGTTGGTTACATCGTTCTTGTAGTGTTGTTGCGATAATTTCATTATTCTCTCTATCTCTCTTTCTTGTATTTCGTCCATCTGTTTTCATTTTGACATTGACTTACGCGTGTGCCGGGCACAATATTGTAATAAAATTAATTCGTGTGTTTATTTATTTATATAATCTTAATTGGATTCGTATAATCCAAAGTTCGCAATTTTCATGTCTATTCGTCTACCTTATCATCCTAAATTCATTCTTTTACATTTTTTTAGAATCGTTTACAAAGGTTGAATCCATTAATGGGAATTTTAAACGCCCATCATATACTATGGGGCAGTACAACCGTTTCCAAAGGTTAAACCGATTAAAAGGAATTTCAAACGCAAGTCGTACACTCTAGGGAAGTAGAACCGTTTAAATAGGTTTTATTTTGAAAAAGAATTGTAAACGCACATCATACACAATGAAACCATTAAAACCATAAATATTTGTTAATGTTTAAAATGAGCGGGACAAATCCCTTTTGCCACACTCACCCTATAAATTGAGTTAAGATGGAATTTCATATATGGCCATCAAAGTGCACTTATCGGGCTTGTTTCGTTGCGCTTAGCGCAGATGGTAAGTTATTATTGATGTTAGATTATAAATAGATAAGAAAGTTTTTTTTTATTTAAAAACTGTGAAAATAAAAGTTAATTAAAAGAAAATTAATCTGAGCGCGAATGCTTTTATTGAAAAATTGAAAATAGCAAAGAATTATAATATTGTTGGTAAGTTTCTTTAACAATTAAAAAAAGGAATTTAAAACAAAAAAAGGAATTTCACGAAATATACACCAATACACCAATGGAAGGAACACTGAACATCGTTTGGTTGATATTGATACGCATCGTTTTGTTTCTTTCGTTGCTTTGGTCGCGAAAAATCATCCACAAGATTCTGAGGATATTCCAACTTGGGCTATTTTTGGATTGCTGTGCATCCAAGAACAAAAACACAATAAATATGGTGGCGTTTTGTGCTTTTATGGTAAAAGTGGGGGACATAGTTGGTGATAGTTCAGATCGTGTTTTTGGGCGAGTGGAAAAGGAATACAGAAAGAAAAATGCACAATAACACCTAAGGAATATTATAGGATGCTTAAAAATCACGACAGAGTCCTTAAAACAAGAACATATTGCGCTGTTTTGCATTTCAAGAAAGACTTCGAAAAACGTATAACATCCAAGTTGCCGTTACGGTACGGCTAGAGTACTATATTACGAAAAGATGGGCACTAAAGTAAGGATAAGTGTAAGCAGTACATTCACTGGCTCTCCTATCGATGTGCAATCCTTAAAAGTTGGAAGCAGTTCCAAAAGAATATAAGGTGTCAAGCAAAAAGATGGCTGATGTTGAGAAACTAATGAAGTTTTTCGTCATCTCTGATCCAACCTTGTATTAATAGTGCACACGGAAAACAACAGCCACCATAGCCCAGAAGGTTAAAATTACATCTCTGAAAGATCCTGGGTTCAAATCTCGGAACAACCAAAAGCCACCTTTTTATTTATTGATTAAATTCTATTTTTTCTTTACTATTTTGATTAATTAATAATTTAATAAATTAATTTTCCAAGTGGAAATTCGGTCGTTGTGAAAGTTAAAACTAAAAACATTACAACGCAAAAGTACCAAATAAAAATTGTCAGTTCGCGTATTATTATATATGTATATATAAATTCAAGTACATAAAATGTGTAACAAAGTACACATAAAATATCAAGGTAGCATCGCTAAACAAAATCCAGCGGCAGTGGCCACTTCCAGAGGAGTTTTAGGAATGAGTTTTTTGTGTAGACCTATATCGAATTTACTTTGCCATAATATATAGTTACGCCATTGACGCACGTCAAACCTCCAGCAAACTCATACAACTCCTAAAACCCACGTAATGTACTTGATGGCTACACTAGTCGTAAGTCACCATAATGATTCACATTTCGAATTAATACTTTCAAGGTTAAACTTTAATGAAATTGCATTGTTGACACAAGGTTTATCTCTAATGCATACTAAACGATTCATAGTTGCAAGATCATTATTGCAATTAAACTAGATCATGAAAAGATCAAGGTTATCTTCTAATTAAATTCTATTGTTGACACAAGTTTATTCATAACGGATGATCACATCCTATTTAAAGGCTTTGTTTTTCCAAAATTATTAAGCAGCATATTGCACGCCATTGTCATGGTTATTGCAATATCTATGTTACCACGATTGGGAATAAATAGCCGGTCGTAACCGTCTTAGAATATTTCTTATATATTTTGATGGTATTAAATATTCATTAAAATCCTGTATCAGAGGGGTCGATATTGTATTCAAAATATTTCATTTATTTAATTTGGAATACCCCGTCCAATGTACAAACTTCTGGTTCTTCTTCCAAGAATATATTTACAAAATGAAATCTGAAAATGGACTTTTGTTTTGGAAGTTAAAAAGATCACATTGACTCCGCGCCCCTTCTATTATTTTTTCAAATTTGGAACAGATCGGCTTCTTAGCCAACATTTATATTCGGCTTGGGGAAGCCTTTTAATTATCTCACATAGCTTGATAGGTGAGGTAGTTATTCACGCCTTACATGGCGATCCTGCCAAATTAAAAAAAAAAAATGCCTTATGATAAAGAAGAGTTGGACCAACTGTTCGAAAATCTGAATAGCCCTTATCACCCAGGGCAACCAGCGACTGAAGCACCTAAATACATACCTACACCAAAAAACGCTGGTCCTCAGTCTTTGACGATAGATAAATACAGAAAAAGGTTTAACATCGGCATCAAATTTCGGAACAAGAACAAAAGCAACAGAATAGGAAACGCGCTGGAAGTGAAGCGAAGCTCAGGCAAGTAATTGGCAACCTATACAGTTAGCAGGGTTGCCGAAAAAGCAAACAAATTTTCAGCGACAACGAATATTAAAAAAATTAAAATTGTAAAAAAAAAATTTAAAATTATATAAATAATGAAAATCAAAAATGTTTATAAAAAAATGTACATATGTATATATATATATTTATAGTACCAAATAATGGGAGGAACACATCCAAAGAAGAGGTCGTCGTGACCAACAATAATAATAATATATTGAATTCTAATTTACTTACTATAGACGTTATAATAAAATTAACAAACATTTTTTAAACCAAAAGGTCAAACAAATTATAACTAATGAAGTAAAAAATGTAACTGTATAGAAAAAGTAGTAATGTAGAATATACTGAAAAATAAAAATGTTTATTTAAGAATAAAATGTATTAATGTAAAATACATTGTTCGATATTATGTATGTTTTATGCATATCTACATACACTCCAATTCACTCGTTTAAATACAGTTTTGTTTCAAAACCGTTCTAACCGAAGAGAAAAATACTCAAATTCGAGACTATCAGGGCGATGGTCATAGCAGTCGCTGTGAAGGTCACAACATTGGACTAAGTATGCAGCTACCTTCGATATAGGGAAACCAACAACAAACCGCTAGCGAACATGGCTACAATACCTCAAGAAAGTTTAATCAACTTTAAAAATTCACGTATGAGATCTGTACCAGCCTGATTTCGGTGGATCTTTTTTAGTTTTCAGATGGTTGAAATGTGTGGCTTCCCGGAAAATCTGATAAAAAGCATTTTTGGTGGCTTTAACTACGGTTTTACCATTGATTTTGCTGACGGATAATGTTGAATTTGAGGCTTTTCGGAGTATGCGTTGTCTTTCTTGAGGTATTGTAGCCATGTTCGCTTGCGGTTTGTTGTTTTTTCAATGGTTTCCCTATATCGGAGGTAGCTGCATACTTAGTCCAATGTTGTGACCTTCACAGCGACTGCTATGACCATCGTCCTGATAGTCTCGAATTTGATCATTTTTCTCTTCGGTTAGAACACTTCCTTTTGAAAAAATTGTTAAATTCTTGATGAAATGTCTTCAACTGTTTATTATTTGAAAAAGCATACTATTTTTAACCACTTTTAACGATTTTATGAGCTACTAGGTTGTTTTTCAAGGTGTATTTAAACGAATGACACAAAAAATAAGGTAGATTTTGTGACTAAAATTGTTCAAAGAGCCATAGGACTAACAATTTTTTCGAAGGATTCAAAATTCTTCCTGGATCTTAATCACCATATTACACTTTTTAAATTCTATAATTAGATTTGTCATAATTATAAAAGGTTATGGAGAAATCGTTAAGTTTTTTGAAAAAAATCTGTATTTAAACGAGTGAATTGGAGTGTATATATCGAAGAAAAGAATGAGGCGTTTCCCTTTCACGAGACCCAGCAGAATATTCCACATGTTACTGCTTCATTTTATCATTCGTTTACGAAACTTTGAATAAACAAGACGTGTGTGCAAGAAAATGTGTGTTTTATTTTTATATTCAATACAAAAGGATTTATAGTCCTCAAAAGAGCCAAGCAAGGCCAATATCAATCATACATCAATAAAAAAATGTATAAAATTTGTTGACTATATTTAAGAATTTGAAACACATCATTGAGAATTTTAATAAAAAACAAATAGAGTATATGCAGCTAAATACTTAATTGATAAAAAAAACTGAAATACAAAAATAAGAAGAAGATTTTAATGAAAAATACGAAAATTCTATTAAAGACACGAGTCAGCAAGCATTGAAAAACTAACGGGTGTTTTTTTTAGACGTGTTGTTTTCAATCTGGCAATACTTTTTTCGAAGTTGGTGTTTTTGACAGCTGTCACTTGATTTATGTTCAGTTTGGTTTGCCCTTTCATAATTAATAGACTTACTCCTGAACAAAATTTGTAAAGTTCGGGGAAATGGGCCTAAATCGAGATGGCCACCGATACCGATTTTCACAAGAAAATTTTGTTCAGCAATGAAGATCATTTTTGGTTGAATGGGTACGTTAATAAGCAAAATTGTCGTATTTGGAGTGATCATAATCCATTGTTGGAATGCCACGCCGCCGGCCGTTAGATCATCAAACAGTCACTGTTTGGTTTGCTCTATGGGCAGAGGGAATCATTGGTCCATATTTCTTTAAAAATAAAGCCGGCCATAATGTTACAGTCAATGGGAAATGCTATAGAGCCATGATTTATGACTTTTTCGAGCCTGAATTAGAGGATGTTGATGTGGACGATATTTTTTTCCAATTAGACGGCGCTACATGCCATACAGCCAACGAAACAATCAATTTATTGGGGCCTGTGGCGTGGCCACCAAGATCGTGTGATTTAACACCGCTGGACTATTTTTTGTGGGGTTATGTGAAATCTCTTGTCTACACAGATAAGCCCGAGGGGATTGACGCCTCGGAAGAGAATATTCGGCGCGTTATTACTGACATACGGCCCCAATTGCTGCAAAAAGTGGTCGAAAATTAGGCCTCTGGGGTGCAATTTATTCGAGCCAGCCGCGGCGGCCACTTGTCCGAAATTATGTTTCAAAACATAATGGCAAACCTTTATATTTATAAAAAAGCTAAATTCTTGGCCATAACCTTAAATAATATGCATTTTATTTCTTCTTGAAAACCACACGTCTAGAAAAAACACCCGATATTTTCAACATTTCTGTTTAGAATTAAAAAAATATTGACATTTCTTTTGTTGCTAAAACAGTATACATTTTTTCCGAAGAACAAATAGTTTGGTCATTTGATATGTCTTGGATAACAAATTTAACCAAAATCATTAACTTAATTCGAAAGTTGAATCAGATCTTAAAAGCAGAGGTAAGTGGTTACTTTGATCAAAAAGGCAACAACATTTTTTGTTCATTCGCCAGCAAAACGCAGAAAATCTGGAAAAACTGTTTGATATCCAACAGTTTTTGAACGTTTTCTTTAACATCGTCTTGTGAAACGCCAAATATTTTTGACGTGGAGGCACAATGCATTGGATATTTATATGCTTTTAATATCCAATATCAAAAGGAGGTTTCACCGACGATTGATTTTGTGGTCTGGTTTTATTTGGACCACTATCCTGAAAAACTTTGCTTTGTTTTAATCAATTTAAAAGAATTTCAAACGCACATCATACACAATGGGGTAGTAGAACATTCTACAAAGATTTTATGTTTTAATATTAAGCATCGTTTAAACGCTCACCATACACAATGGGGAAGCAGAACCGTTTACAAAGGTTGAATCGATTAAAATGAATTTTAAACGCTCACCATATACAATGGGGAAACAGAACCGTTTACAAAGGTTGAATCGATTAAAAGGAATTTTAAACGCTCATCATACACAATGGGGTAGCTGAACCGTTAACATAGGTTAAATCGATTAAAAGGAAATTCGAACGCAAATCATACATAATGCAGATTAGAACCGTTTACAAAGGCTGATTCGATTAAAATGAATTTTAAACGCTCACCATACACAATGGGGAAGCAGAACCGTTTACAAAGGTTAAATCGGTTAAAAGGAATTTTAAACGCTCATCACACACAACGTGGTAGCAGAACCGTTTACAAAGGTTAAATCGATTAAAAACAATTTCAAACGCACAACAGACACTTTGGGGAAAAAGAACCATTTACAAATGTTAAATAGATTAAAAGGAATTTTAAACGCACTTCATAAACTCTAGGGTAGAAGAACCGTTTACAAAGGTTTAATCGATTAAAGGGATTTAAAACGCACATCATACACTATGGGGGAGTAGAACCGATTACAGAGCTTAAATTGTTTAAAAAGAATTTCAAACGCATAACATACACTTTGGGGAAGTAGAACCGTTTAAAAAAGTTAAATCGATTAAAAGGGATTTCAAACGCACATCATACACTCTGGGGAGTAGAACCGTTTACAGAGGTTGAATCGATTAAAAGGGATTTCAAACGCACAACATACACTTTAGGGAATTAGAACCGTTTAAGAATGTACAAATGTTAAATCGATTAAAGGGATTTCAAACGCACAACATACACTCTAGGGTAGTAGAACCGTTTACAAAGATTAAATCGATTAAGGGATTTCAAACGCACAACATACACTATAAGGGGGTAGAACCGTTTACAAATGTTAAATCGATTAAAATGAATTTAAACGCTCATCATACACAATGGGGTAGCAGAACCGTTTACAAAGGTTGAATCGATTAAAAGGAATTTTAAACGCTCATCATACACAATGGGGTAGCAAAACCGTTTCCAAAGGAATTTTAAACGCTCATCCCACACCAGAACAGTTTACATAGGTTAAATCGATTAAAAGGAATTTCGAACGCAAATCATACACTATGGGGATTAGAACTGTTTACAAAGGCTGATTCGATTAAAAGGAATTTTAAACGCTCATCATACACAATGGGGTAGCAGAACCGTTTACAGAGGTTGAATCGATTAAAAGGAATTTTAAACGCTCATCATACACAATGGGGTAGCAGAACCGTTTACATAGGTTAAATCGATTAAAAGGAAATTCGAAAGCAAATCATACATAATGGGGATTAGAACCGTTTACAAAGGCTGATTCGATTAAAATGAATTTTAAACGCTCACCATACACAATGGGGAAGCAGAACCGTTTACAAAGGTTAAATCGGTTAAAAGGAATTTTAAACGCTCATCACACACAATGTGGTATCAGAACCGTTTACAAAGGTAAAATCGTTAAAAAGGTTGAATCGATTAAAATAGGGGTATTCACGATCCGATGCAACTGGCCTTGTATCATTGTAAAAGTGCAAAAGTGTAAAATCTTACAACACTACAACAACAAAATATACAAGGTGCAATCTTACAACAGTTTTGCAATACCCGAAACCTATTGCAACAGAAAAATACAACATTGTAAAATTTGTAAATTGTGTTTTTGACAGCTCACTCATTCTTGATTACGTTAAACAGAAACAAAGGTATGTTCATTGGATACATCCAATTTGCTACTTGATTTAATTGATGTGACGTAGTCATCATCTTTTACTATTATTTTCCATTTAAAATTCGGACGATAATTAAGATTCACCGTGCATAAGCAGATGATGATGACGTCACAAGCCTTGTGCGTATACCTTGTTTCTGCTTATCGTGCTCTTGACATTCTCTCATTTTCATTTGTATAGTCTTTGGCAGCCGATCAAAACAAACATTCAAATTAATAAAATAAATAAAAGTTAAAAATTCGTTTTGTTCTTACTAATTATAAAAATGGATCTTGTTAAATAAAAAAAGAAGCGCCGCCGGGAAAACCCAGTAAAAAAGTGGAGTTCATGTGAAATAAACATGGTTCTTGATTTTATCCATGAAACCGGAAACTTTGAGGTTATGAGATTTGTTTCATATTTAATCTTTTAATAACACAAACTATTTATTTGTTACAGAAGCCTACAGCGCAGATATACTACCGAAAATTTCTTGAGCAGAAACCACTTGATGTTACGTGGGACCTAATAAGGTGGAAAGTGAGGAGCTTAAAAGGTTCATTCTCAAAAGCCATCGAATGGCAGAAATCAACTGGGGCTGGGTTATTGGAAACTGAGGAGGGAATTTGGAGTGTCAAAGGTAAAACATATAAATTAAGATACAAATTACAAATTATTTACCTACAAATTTAATTTATCCCTATATGTACCTAGCCAAAATTCTGAAAATCTGTCCATATTACGACAAATTGAAAGAAATTTTTGGGGATAAAAGCCAAGGAGGAAGTTCTTTTACAACATTTGAAATTGCAGACTTTTTTTTGTCTAAGCAGGAAGAGACGGAGGACCTTCTTGGCTATGAGGAAATCTTTGAAAGTACTGAACTATTAAGTGATAGCCAAATTGAAAATGAGCTACCACCACCTGAAAATGAGCTACCACCAACGCCAGCAACAACACCAACGCCAGCAACAACACCAACACCAATTCAAACAACCTCAACTATTGCAGATAAGAGCTTCTCTGAATCCGTGAAATGTGCTGAAAAATTGCGTAAGTTTGCTCCAAAAACTGCAATCGCTCAACGTAACCAATGCACAATGGTAGCTCATGATAAGTTTCTGCTACAATATGCTTTCTTTCTTCAGCGTTTGGCCAAAAGATATATTTCGATAACAGTTTTAAAATAACTCGAAAAATCCGATTCGTTATTTTACTCAATGTTCCCCCATCTCCAACACCAAAAGTTGTTGCAATTTTTCTCACTGCAGCGTTTTCACCGGATGAGCCCAAACGGTAGAGGACAATAGCTAGTTGGAGGTCAATAGAGAACTGCTTACATGCATGAGGTTTTTGGAACTCTTCATCTTCACATATCAATGCAAGCAAATTTGTAAATTGACTTCTTTCCATTCTGAGCATTTGGCGGAAGCGATCGCTGTCTAAAGAAACTAAAATGTTTTCACGCCAAGCAATGGACTTAGGTACTTTGCTCATCCAACCACGACGAAATGCCAGGACGAACAGAAGGTCCTCGTTCAATTCGTTAAGTATTTCGTCCACAGCATCTTCTTCTTCACTTTCCCCATTGTCTGAAAATTAAATATACCTTTTTGTAGCTTTGTATGATTTTCGTCATGAATGTTATTTATTGATACCTTCGACCCACATAATTTTATTTGCAGCATCTTCTATTAAAAATTCGGTAATATTTTCTTTTTTCGTTTTTGTAGGCATCTTTTTATGAACAAAATTTAAATTAAATCAAATTGAAATTTTCAGATATGTTCGAAACAAAAACAAATAACAAATGTCAAACTAATTTTGACATTTGCTTTAGTGTTGCAAGAAGATAAGAAAAGTGCGTTCACGATCCACTTAAAAAAAATAAAATTTTGCACTTTTAATAGGCTCGTTGCACCAGATCGTGAATACCCCTAATGAATTTAAACGCTCATCATACACAATAGGGTAGCAGAACCGTTTACATAGGTTAAATTGATTAAAAGGTATTTCGAACGCAAATAATACACTATGCGGAATAAAACTGTTCACAAAGGCTGATTCGATTAAAAGGAATTTTAAACGCTCACCATACACAATGGGGAAGCAGAACCGTTTACAAAGGTTGAATTGGTTAGAAGGAATTTTAAACGCTCAGCACACACGATGGGGTAGCAGAACCGTTCATAAAGGTTGAATCGATTAAAAGGAATTTTAAACGCTCATCATACACTTTGAGGTAGTAGAACCGTTTACAAAGGTTAAATCGATTAAAAAGAATTTCAAACGCACAACATACACTTTGGGGAAGTAGAACCGTTTACAAATGTTAAATCGATTAAGAGATTTTAAACACTCAACATACACTTTGAGGTAGTAGAACCGTTTACAAAGGTTAAATCGCTTAAAGGGATTTCAAACGCACATCATACACTATGGGGGAGTAGAACCGTTTACAGAGGTTAAATCGATTAAAAAGAATTCAAATGCACAGCATACACTTTGTGGAAGTAGAACCGTTTACAAATGTTAAATCGATTGAAAGGGATTTTAGACGCTCATTTTTTTTTTATTTTAGGTGGTAGAACCGTTTACAAAAGTTAAATCGATTAAAAAGAATTTCAAACGCACAACATACACTTTGGGGAAGTAGAACCGTTTACAAATGTTAAATCGATAACAAGGAATTATAAACGCTCACCATACACTTTGAAGTAGTCAAGCCGTTTACAAAGCTTAAATCGATTAAAAAGAATTTCAAACGCACAACATACACTTTGGGGAAGTAGAACCGTTTACAAATGTTAAATCGATTAAAAGGAATTTTAAACGCTCATCATACACAATGGGGTAGCAGAACCGTTCACAAAGGCTGAATCTATTAAAAGGAATTTTAAACGCTCATCCCACACCAGAACAGTTTACATAGGTTAAATCGATTAAAAGGAATTTCGAACGCAAATCATACACTATCGGGATTAGAACCGTTTACAAAGGCTGATTCGATTAAAATGAATTTTAAACGCTCACCATACACAATGGGGAAACAGAACCGTTTACAAAGGTTGAATCGGTTAAAAGGAATTTTAAACGCTCATCACACACAATGGGGTAGCAGAACCGTTTACAAAGGTTAAATCGATTAAAAAGAATTTCAAACGCTCATCATATACTATGGGGCAGTAGAGCATCCTACAAAGATTTTATATTTTAATATTAAGCATCGTTTAAACGCTCACCATACACAATGGGGTAGCAGAACCGTTTACAAAGGTTGAATCGATTAAAAGGAATTTTAAACGCTCATCATACACAATGGGGTAGCAGAACCGTTTACATAGGTTAAATTGATTAAAAGGAATTTCGAACGCAAATCATACACTATGGGGATTAGAACCGTTTAGAAAGGATGAATCGATTCAAATGAATTTTAAACGCTCACCATACACTATGGGAAAGCAGAACCGTTAAAAAGGTTGAATCGCTTAAAATGAATTTAAACGCTCATCATACACAATGGGGTAGCAGAACCGTTTACATAGGTTAAATTGATTAAAATGAATTTCGAACGCAAATCATAAACTATGCGGAATAGAACTGTTTACAAGGGCTGATTCGATTAAAAGGAATTTTAAACGCTCATCATACACAATGGGGTAGCAGAACCGTTTACAGAGGTTGAATCGATTAAAAGGAATTTTAAACGCTCATCATACACAATGGGGTAGCAGAACCGTTTACATAGGTTAAATCGATTAAAAGGAAATTCGAAAGCAAATCATACATAATGGGGATTAGAACCGTTTACAAAGGCTGATTCGATTAAAATGAATTTTAAACGCTCACCATACACAATGGGGAAGCAGAACCGTTTACAAAGGTTAAATCGGTTAAAAGGAATTTTAAACGCTCATCATACACAATGTGGTATCAGAACCGTTTACAAAGGTAAAATCGTTAAAAAGGTTGAATCGATTAAAATGAATTTAAACGCTTATCATACACAATAGGGTAGCAGAACCGTTTACATAGGTTAAATTGATTAAAAGGTATTTCGAACGCAAATAATACACTATGCGGAATAAAACTGTTCACAAAGGCTGATTCGATTAAAAGGAATTTTAAACGCTCACCATACACAATGGGGAAGCAGAACCGTTTACAAAGGTTGAATTGGTTAGAAGGAATTTTAAACGCTCAGCACACACGATGGGGTAGCAGAACCGTTCACAAAGGTTGAATCGATTAAAAGGAATTTTAAACGCTCATCATACACTTTGAGGTAGTAGAACCGTTTACAAAGGTTAAATCGATTAAAAAGAATTTCAAACGCACAACATACACTTTGGGGAAGTAGAACCGTTTACAAATGTTAAATCGATTAAGAGATTTTAAACACTCAACATACACTTTGAGGTAGTAGAACCGTTTACAAAGGTTAAATCGCTTAAAGGGATTTCAAACGCACATCATACACTATGGGGGAGTAGAACCGTTTACAGAGGTTAAATCGATTAAAAAGAATTCAAATGCACAGCATACACTTTGTGGAAGTAGAGCCGTTTACAAATGTTAAATCGATTGAAAGGGGTTTTAGACGCTCATTTTTTTTTATTTTAGGTGGTAGAACCGTTTACAAAGGTTAAATCGATTAAAAAGAATTTCAAACGCACAACATACACTTTGGGGAAGTAGAACCATTTACAAATGTTAAATCGATTAAAAGGAATTTTAAACGCACTTCATAAACTCTAGGGTAGAAGAACCGTTTACAAAGGTTTAATCGATTAAAGGGATTTAAAACGCACATCATACACTATGGGGGAGTAGAACCGATTACAGAGCTTAAATTGTTTAAAAAGAATTTCAAACGCACAACATACACTTTGGGGAAGTAGAACCGTTTACAAATGTTAAATCGATAACAAGGAATTATAAACGCTCACCATACACTTTGAAGTAGTCAAGCCGTTTACAAAGCTTAAATCGATTAAAAAGAATTTCAAACGCACAACATACACTTTGGGGAAGTAGAACCGTTTACAAATGTTAAATCGATTAAAAGGAATTTTAAACGCTCATCATACACAATGGGGTAGCAGAACCGTTCACAAAGGCTGAATCTATTAAAAGGAATTTTAAACGCTCATCCCACACCAGAACAGTTTACATAGGTTAAATCGATTAAAAGGAATTTCGAACGCAAATCATACACTATCGGGATTAGAACCGTTTTCAAAGGCTGATTCGATTAAAATGAATTTTAAACGCTCACCATACACAATGGGGAAACAGAACCGTTTACAAAGGTTGAATCGGTTAAAAGGAATTTTAAACGCTCATCACACACAATGGGGTAGCAGAACCGTTTACAAAGGTTAAATCGATTAAAAAGAATTTCAAACGCTCATCATATACTATGGGGCAGTAGAGCATCCTACAAAGATTTTATATTTTAATATTAAGCATCGTTTAAACGCTCACCATACACAATGGGGTAGCAGAACCGTTTACAAAGGTTGAATCGATTAAAAGGAATTTTAAACGCTCATCATACACAATGGGGTAGCAGAACCGTTTACATAGGTTAAATTGATTAAAAGGAATTTCGAACGCAAATCATACACTATGGGGATTAGAACCGTTTAGAAAGGATGAATCGATTCAAATGAATTTTAAACGCTCACCATACACTATGGGAAAGCAGAACCGTTAAAAAGGTTGAATCGATTAAAATGAATTTAAACGCTCATCATACACAATGGGGTAGCAGAACCGTTCCCAAAGATTGAATCGATTAAAAGGAATTTTAAACGCTCATCATACACTTTGAGGTAGTAGAACCGTTTACAAAGGTTAAATCGATTAAAAAGAATTTCAAACGCACAACATACACTTTGGGGAAGTAGAACCGTTTACAAATGTTAAATCGATTAAGAGATTTTAAACGCTCAGCATACACTTTGAGGTAGTAGAACCGTTTACAAAGGTTAAATAGCTTAAAGGGATTTCAAACGCACATCATACACTATGGGGGAGTAGAACCGTTTACAAAGGTTAAATCGATTAAAAAGAACTTCAAACGCACAACATACACTTTGGGGAAGTAGAACCGTTTACAAATGTTAAATCGATTAAAAGGAATTTTAAACGCACTTCATAAACTCAAGGGTAGAAGAACCGTTTACAAAAGTTTAATCGATTAAAGGGATTTAAAACGCACATCATACACTATGGGGGAGTAGAACCGTTTACAGAGCTTAAATTGTTTAAAAAGAATTTCAAACGCACAACATACACTTTGGGGAAGTAGAAACGTTTACAAATGTTAAATCGATTAAAAGGGATTTCAAACGCACATCATACACTATGGGGAGTAGAACCGTTTACAGAGGTTGAATCGATTAAAAGGGATTGCAAACGCACAACATACACTTTGGGGAATTAGAACCGTTTACAAATGTACAAATGTTTAATCGATTAAAAAGATTTCAAAAGCACAACATACACTATAGGGGGGTAGAACCGTTTACAAATGTTAAATCTATTAAAATGAATATAAAACGCTCATCATACACAATGGGGTAGCAGAACCGTTTACAAAGGTTGAATCGATTAAAAGGAATTTTAAACGCTCATCATAAACAATGGGGTAGCAGAACCGTTTACATAGGTTAAATTGATTAAAATGAATTTCGAACGCAAATCATAAACTATGCGGAATAGAACTGTTTACAAGGGCTGATTCGATTAAAATGAATTTTAAACGCTCACCATACACTATGGGAAAGCAGAACCGTTAAAAAGGTTGAATCGCTTAAAATGAATTTAAACGCTCATCATACACAATGGGGTAGCAGAACCGTTTACATAGGTTAAATTGATTAAAATGAATTTCGAACGCAAATCATAAAATATGCGGAATAGAACTGTTTACAAGGGCTGATTCGATTAATATGAATTTTAAACGCTCACCATACACAATTGGGTAGCAGAACCGTTTACAAAGGTTGAATCGATTAAAAGGAATTTTAAACGCTCATCATACACAATGGGGTAGCAGAACCGTTTACATAGGTTAAATTGATTAAAAGGAATTTCGAACGCAAATCATACACTATGGGGATTAGAACCGTTTAGAAAGGCTGAATCGATTCAAATGAATTTTAAACTCTCACCATACACTATGGGAAAGCAGAACCGTTAAAAAGGTTGAATCGATTAAAATGAATTTAAACGCTCATCATACACAATGGGGTAGCAGAACCCTTCACAAAGATTGAATCGACTAAAATGAATTTTAAACGCTCATCATACAATTTGAGGTAGTAGAACCGTTTACAAAGGTTAAATCGATTAAAAAGAATTTCAAACGCACAACATACACTTTGGGGAAGTAGAACCGTTTACAAATGTTAAATCGATTAAAAGGGATTTCAAACGCACATCATACACTATGGGGAGTAGAACCGTTTACAGAGGTTGAATCGATTAAAAGGGATTTCAAACGCACATAATACACTTTGGGGAATTAGAACAGTTTACAAATGTACAAATGTTAAATCGATTAAAGGGATTTCAAACGCACAACATACACTCTGGGGTAGTAGAACCGTTTAAAAAGGTTAAATCGATAAAGGGATTTCAAACGCACAACAAACACTATAGGGGGGTAGAACCGTTTACAAATGTTAAATCGATTAAAATGAATATAAAACGCTCATCATACACAATGGGGTAGCAGAACTGTTTACAAAGGTTGAATCGATTAAAAGGAATTTTAAACGCTCATCATACACAATGGGGTAGCAGAACCGTTTACAAAGGCTGAATCGATTAAAAGCAATTTTAAACGCTCATCCCACACCAGAACAGTTTACATAGGTTAAATCGATTAAAAGGAATTTCGAACGCAAATCATACACTATGGAGATTAGAACCGTTTACAAAGGCTGTTTCGATTAAAATGAATTTTAAACGCTCACCATACACAATGGGGAAGCAGAACCGTTTACAAAGGTTAAATCGATTAAAAGGAATTTTAAACGCTCATCACACACAATGTGGTAGCAGAACCGTTTACAAAGGTAAAATCGATTAAAAAGAATTTCAAACGCTCATCATATACTATGGGGCAGTAGAGCATCCTACAAAGATTTTATGTTTTAATATTAATCATCGTTTAAACGCTCACCATACACAATGGGGTAGCAGAACCGTTTACAAAGGTTGAACCGATTAAAAGGAATTTTAAACGCTCATCATACACAATGGGGTAGCAAAACCGTTTACATAGGTTACATCAATTAAAAGGAATTTCGAACGCAAATCATATACTATGGGGATTAGAACCGTTTACAAAGGCTGATTCGATTAAAATGAATTTCAAACGCTCACCATACACAATGGGGAAGCAGAACCGTTTACAAAGGCTGAATCGGTTAAAAGGAATTTTAAACCCTCATCACACACAATGGGGTAGCAGAACCGTTTACAAAGGTTAAATCGATTAAAAAGAATTTCAAACGCTCATCATATACTATGGGGCAGTAGAGCATCCTACAAAGATTTTATATTTTAATATTAAGCATCGTTTAAACGCTCACCATACACAATGGGGTAGCAGAACCGTTTACAAAGGTTGAACCGATTAAAAGGAATTTTAAACGCTCATCATACACAATGGGGTAGCAGAACCGTTTACATAGGTTAAATTGATTAAAAGGAATCTCGAACGCAAATCATACACTATGGGGATTAGAACCGTTAACAAAGGCTGAATCGATTCAAATGAATTTTAAACGCACATCATACACTATGGGGGAGTAGAACCGTTTACAAAGGTTTAATCGATTAAAGGTATTTAAAACGCACATCATACACTATGGGGTAGTAGAATCGTTTACAAAGGTTAAATCGATTAAGGGGAATTCAAACGCACATCATACACTATGGGGTAGTAGAACATTCTATAAAGATTTTATGTTTTAATATTAAGCAGTGATCCGGCTGATAAATATCAAGTGACTGACATCACAGCAATGTGGGAGTGGGGATTGAGGAATCATTCAAAGAGACCGCGACACAAGAAGATAAGTCCAAAGACTTCAATCGTTCTGTTATTGTTAACGGATCAATGCTTCTTTATTCTTTAGAATTGATAATAAGACAGCCAGAATCTGTCAATAAGGATTTCCAAGCTTGTTTTATAAAACATATAAAATTTATAAATGCGGAAATATTACATGATTACAAAATTGGACCACCCCATTAAAAATCCATAATTAGTCTTAAAAATTTTGTCGACAGATCATCTCCAGGAGTGTTAGATATCCTTTCTGTATTAATTGAAAAGATTAATGATAGAAAAAGCCACTTTTAGCCCAAAAGAATCCGTAAAAGGCCTTCTCTTAGGTTCTTGTCGGATGCATACATCACTACTCGGTTTTGCATCGATAAAACATTTCGAGCAAGCCGCTACAGCCATGGGAATGACTTACAGTGAGTTTGGACAGATGATTGCGACTGATAAGACTATTGGAACCTTAGCAAATATAGTTGTAATGTAGACAATAGGACATGAGAAACCAGGTTAGCAAAAAATGAAAAATTTTGAAGTTGATCTCCAATCCCAGATTTCATGGAGATGGTCAAGAATATATAACAGCGACCATTTCTCTAGATTTCAAACCTCTAGAGCCAGACATCTTACTATTAGATGTGCTGCTTTTCTAAATATTGCTGGCTCTAATGCTGACATTGAAAACATGATGCTTCTGCAGACAAGCGCAAACAAAGGATTATTTGAGTTTGAGAAAGAAAAGCGTCGAAGAATAACTGATGCCAGGAACGCAGAGGAAGAGAAGTCTCTCACTGAAGCTGCAATAAAAGCATATGGATAAATCAATATTCCGGCTTCAAATATATCTGAGATTTTTTGAATATAAGATATTAAAAAAAAAATAAATACACAATGGCGTAGCAGAACCGTTTACAAAGTATAAATACATTAAAAGGAATTTCAAACGCACATCATACACTATGGGGTGTAGCGGATCGCCTAAAGAAGCAAATCAATTATAAATGCGGCTCCCGTCTAAACCGCAAAAAATTCCATACCATGCATGTAAAAAATTAGCATCTGGCAATGCCTGTAAATTCTTTCACTCACTGAACTGAAAGTACCAACATGGCTGAACGAAGTTCAGCAATCTGTTTTCGACTAGATGTGCATTCGTTCTTTTTCTATTGTAATCACCGGCCTGAACACATCGTTTTGCCAAAAAAGCAAAATCAGGAGAACAAAAAAAAAAATCAGAGTAAAACCTTAATTGTGAAAAGAAACTTTTGAAGAAAAAGAAAAAAGGAATATTACAATTTCAGAAGGTATGTAGAAAAAGTGTAGAGTTGGTAGGAAAGCGAGTTACCTATTTGCCAAGACCAAAAATTTGATCGCTTGGGTGCATCTTCCAATTTCAGAAGAAGGAGAAAAATCATCCAACGAGGGCCGTTTGTGCATCGCCGTGGGTATTTTGCTGTCCACTCGCACAATATCGGGGCGATCATCACACGCCCACGTTGCTTACAGCAACGATACATTGGCTTGTGCTGCCCACGTAAACAGCTTCGAGGATATCCTCACACGCTCACGCTGCTACCGTGACAACTCTTTAATCGCCCTAGCTGCCTGCATTCTCGAATCCCTCGGGGCAAACATTGACGGTCGAGTCACCCTCGTGGCCTGCACGACGCATTAGTCGCCCACACCGCAACCAGTGACGACACTTTAGTCGCTCTCGCTGCTTAAACTTTGTCGGCATTGTTTTTTGCTGTCCACTTGCACAGCATCGAGGCGATCCTCTTCCTCGCTGCCTACAGTGAAGACGCATTATTCACCCCCACCTGGTGGTGGGTGGGTCGTTTTCGTCGCCGTCACCGCCCGTCATCATCGGTGCTGACAATCATCCATCGTCATCTCATCCATCAGTAGCCTTAAGCTCATATTTTGTTTTCTCTAGTTTTAATTTGCTTTGCTATTTCTTTTTATTAAAGATGAATTATTGACCAATTCGTAGTATACTTAAAGAGTGGATAAGATAAAAATCTTGATTTATCCTTCGGCTTTTTTTGGTCACAATGGATATGGCAATGAAACACGCGACAGCAAAATCAAGCTACTCGGTAAAAAATTCGTATGAATTTATTGAAAAAGCAAAAATTGTTAAATTTCAAAAGAATGATGTTTTGGTCTCATACGATGTTGTCTCACTTTTTACAAACATCCCCGTCCATTTAGCTATAACTATAGCTAAAAAAGATGGGATGTAATAAGTGAAAACACAACGTTGAACCAGGGCAAATTCTTGGAAATTCTCGATTTTTGCTTAAAAGAAAACAACTATTTACAGTACAAGGATGACATTTACAAGCAGATTTTTGGAATGCCTATGGGTAATCCATTGTCGCCGACTATCGCCAACTTGGTCCTTGACTATTTGCTGGAAGAATGTCTTGAAAAAATGGAAGAAAAACCAAGGTTCGTTTTAAAATATGTAGATGACATTTTTGCGATCATAAACAAAGACAAAGTCGATGATGTTCTTAGATCCCTGAACGGATTCCATCCAAAGATCCAATTCACAATTGAGATGGAAAAGAACTGTGAAATAGCATTTCTTGACGTGAAAATTCGTCGGGAGAACGAGGGTCTCGTGTTTAACTGGCACCATAAAGACACAGCGTCAGGAAGATTAATTAATTTTAAATCTAACCAAGCTAAGCATATCAAAATCAACACGGCTTCCAACCTTATTGGCAAAGTATTCACGCTGAGTGATGAAAAATTTCATAACGCCAATGAAATAAAAATCACAAAAATACTGCGAGATAATGGGTTTCCCTCATCAGTTATACGTGGTCTTATACAAAAACAAAAAATCAAAGCTCCACAGAACCTGAAAGCGGACTGCCCTATTGGATACTACAAAAGTGTTGTGTATGTACTTGGTTTAACTGAAAACTTCAAAAAGGTTGTCGTCAACAAATCAAAAGACGTTCTTTTGGCTTATAAATCCAACAAAACACTAAGCCACCTTTTCACTAAGCTTAAAGTTAAACTGGATAAAGACAAAACCACGGATGTGATATACAAAATCAACTGTAAGGGCAGGCAAACCCGACGATCCTTGCAATCAATGCTACTATATTGGCACCACAAAACAGTTCCTTCGTCAACGTATGTCTAACCACAAATCTGACATAAAATCTAACAACCCTGGGAAAACGGCATTAGCGAGTCACATAATTGAAAGCGGCCATTCTCCAGACTTCGAAGATGTCCAAATTCTCCAAACCGAGCGGCACGCGTCAAAGCGTTACACAATTGAAACGTTGCACATCATTAACAACCGCAACAACATGAACCGAAAGCTCGACACACAAAACATATCCGCTGTATATTGCTCACTTGTCACTGACTAAACGTCAATTACTTGTTTTTTGTTTATTCTTTTTAAGTTTTATAAAGTTTTATATATAAAGACTGAACTTCATTTTGAAGTGCATAAATTTAAAACATTTTATTCAATGTAAATTTATTACAATTTTTGATATTTTTTACAAAATGTAAGCCTAATTTTTAATGTTGTCATACAATTGTTATTATACTGAAAAAAAAAATTTTTATATATATTTTTGTGTGAAATAAAGTTCCCCTGAAGAAGGCAGCAACCCCTGCCGAAACGTCGGGAAAAGCAAATGTAACTTGATTGTTTCATTGCCATATCCATTGTGACCAAAAAAGCCGATGGATAAATCAAGATTTTTATCTTATCCACTCTTTAAGTATTTCTTTTTATGTAAAAGTACCAAGACGATCGGTAGGCGTCTTTGTTATTTTTTCAATTCTAAGCCGCGGGTAATTAGACCGGAGTTAATCTTTTTTTTTTTTATTCATCCTATCACTTCTTAGCGTAGGATAAACTTCCCAACTGTCACCTTTCCTCTAAAGTACCTAACACGGCATGATTTTTTTTTATTTCTGTGGACAGACGAACAGCGGAAAGTCTAAATTCTTCCCATATACACTCTTCCCTTGAATTAGGAATCACGGTATATATAGGGTCATAACACCAATCTTGGAGTCTGGACCAATCCTTACGCATTTATCAGGTGCACATAAACAGTTTATAAAAAAAATATATAATGTATTATATTAATTATTTCCTACAGAATGTATTTTGCTAATAATCAAAAATTATGTATAAATCTCTGTTTAAAATAAATCATATTGTTCAGTTGTTAATAAAGTTCGAACAGGGTGAAGCTCGGCTAAAAAGATTGTTTTTTTTTTTTATTTGTATGCCGTTGAGATATACATAACTAGCGCAGTCGGTGTTTTCATGAATCTCTATAAAATCGAGAATAGGTGAAATTCACATCGAAGGTACATCCGTGCAAGTGGATTTTAGTGAAAATAGGACCGGAAACTAGTATGACTAGTAATACTCCATCCACATCAATCCGAGATGAAAATTTGTGGCATAAAAAAGCGCCTGTCTTTCATTTATCTCAAACACAATCGAATCCACCTGTATCTCCAACCACTTCTGAGGAAGATGAAGTCCATGATAAATCAGAAAAGTCCTACACTAGTGGAGAGGGAAAAGAATGCAAATAAACTAGAAGTTGTTGCATCGAGCAACAACGTTTAATACAGTCCACTAATGAGCGAGCATTTTTAACCCGAACAATTATACTATTTAAATCTTGAAAATTAATAAATCTAAAACTATAGAGCAGTTTCCAGTTTTATTTTTTTTTACGAGCTATCGACGGTTCCAAACATTTGGTATAAATGTATTAAATATTTTAAATCCTTAAAAACTTCATATTTAAGAATTAACTTAGAAAATATAAGCCTTAGCTGATACACAAAAAAGCAAAATTCCCTATTACCATTCCTCAACATTATGGAAGTATTGTGGGTATATCGCAGATCTCACAAACGCCGACTTTGCTGCATGGAATGCTGAAGTCAATTACAATCATGATGATGTTTATAATAATTTGTTTTAATCCTCTTTATTCTATTTACGAGAGTTTGGTGACCTGTGGGATAAGTTAAGCGACCAAAGTGAAATCCGAGTTGTGCAAGGACCTGACTTAGTTAAGAAATCTGGCACAAGCCTATTTTCGGCCAAAGAAGAGGTAGAGTTCTTCGTATTTATGGCCATATTAAGTAATGAGAAATTTCTCACGGCAGCAATCGCAACATCTCGTGAAAGCAGATTTACAGCTTATTATGCTCAATGCGGACTTCAGGTAAACAAGCAATGGTTCTCCCTACCTTTACTTATTACACCACAGAAAGGCTTGCGAAGTTCAATAATTTTATACCAGAAGTAGTCCGTCTTGGACTTTTGGAAATATTAAAGAACTAGACCTATAGAAAGGTGTGTTCTTATGCGTACACAATTCTCTATAGAGCAGGTATGACAATGATACTCTACACCAAAAGAATTCTCAGCACTCGTGGAGCCATGAAGGGATTCTTCGATGAAGCAGTTCGGTCTGATATAATTAAGTTCCTTCAATGGTATGCCAAGGTTGAAGCAAAGAATGGGCATGCTGATGTTGTAAATTCATTTAAACAATTTTATATTTGATGTTAAAAAGAATAGTTGTTGTAAAATAGATAGCAAGCAATAAAGACGTTGTTTTTAAAAAAAATCAGTGAGTTAAAATTTGTTCGCTTACTTCCAAAGTAGGGCCCCCTCTTAGTGGTAACGTCCGTCCATTTCTTTTCAACCTGTTATTTAACTTTTGTTTTATAATATCTTTTGGGATGATATATGTTAATGTTATAGGTGAGATTGTGCTGTCAGGCCAAAGATCCCACACAATTCCGACGAGCTAAGGCTG
The DNA here is from genome assembly GCA_949320155.1 of Melangyna quadrimaculata. Classification (NCBI taxonomy): domain Eukaryota; kingdom Metazoa; phylum Arthropoda; class Insecta; order Diptera; family Syrphidae; genus Melangyna; species Melangyna quadrimaculata. The sequence continues at coordinate 199,611,691 of OX439483.1, read as the reverse complement.
AGCAACGACTAGCATGCCAGTCCTGACCCACAACGATCATATTTCTTTTGGAATTTTATAATTCCCAACTTATCTCAAACCTATTACAAATGGCCAAAGTAGGTAAGATATTTTCACGGATGGAGATTATCAGACATTATCTGTGAAATCAGATCTGTTATTTGCTATGATACAGACCTTTCCTATGTGAGACATACAGCATATATCGAACTGCATGAGTATTGGTACTCTGCGGTCGATGTAGAAGGTTATGTAAAGCTCATATATAAACTTATATAAGAATGATTGTAAAACTTAACGAAAGAAAGAGCTTGGTTAACGAAATGTTATAAAATATAAATCAATTGTGAACAGATTATGGAAGAGGAAGGTTGTGCTTGTGCATGAATAAAAGTGGTTTTTCTAGATTTTCCACTATAATTGTTGTCTTTTATTTATATTGTACAGACGGTTCACTAGTCTCTCTTTTTCTTGATATAAAGGCCGGATAGTTTTGTGCTAGTTCGGAAGGTTTCACTGGGCTACCGATACACAGTAGTTCAGCAAATATGCTACAAACAAGGAAATAAAAGAAACACCTGTTGACTATGGTCATAACTCATAATATAATCAGAGCAACCTTGACCCCGATAGACGAAAACTACCGTACAAATGAGTCTAAGGCGATATCCCAATTAATGAAATTGAGAAATCCTCAATTATCTACATTTTTTAGAAAAAAAAACTAAGAATATTCTGCTGATACAATAAATTACCAAGGCATATATCACACATTCAAATGGTATGCTTATTTCCTAGTATATACCTAAAGATAAATGCTTTTCTGGAACAAGGCCATTAAAGCGCTGGACGAAACCATGGTTCTTAGTTGTAGGGTAGGTTGCTTTTACACTAGTTATTATTTCTTTACCTTTATAATTTGAAACATAATGTGTTTAAGGTGATCCTGTTTATCATTTGCGTCCATGGGTAATGACGCCATACCCCGCAGCTTCTAGCTATGACGAGATCAAATATAATAAAATTCACGCAAAATCCAGAAATTGCATTGAACATCTAAACGGCAACATAAAATCTGCCAAAATCGAGAAATTGTATTATTGTACACACATATTCCCAAAGCCTGGAAGGAATTTAATTTGAAGGCGTTCGTAGTCGAGAAAATTTAACTTAAATTTAACTTGGAGATAATATTGCATAGCTTGTTTAACAAATCTTTTTAATAAAACTCGGTACTTCACTAGATAACAATCGTTGTGTTTTGAAACCAATTACTTAATATAGCTTTTCATCACTCTATAATCTACTGTATAAGATCAGATTTAATCAAAGTAAGTAGTAATTCCAAATGTCAAATAATATAAAGGTAACCTTTACAAATTTGATGACATTTCTAAAGTAATAGCTGAAAATACAATAAATTCATCAACTATATTAGATGGTTATAAGAATAAATTTGCTGATTATGCTTACGAAGGTTTTAATTCAGCAGCTCTATTAAAAAAACTAATTGACTCTGCTATTAATAAGTCGAAAACCAATAGTGCCATGATTGAAGACATTGTAACGATGTTATGTGTGCTTCATCATATAAGAGGTCCAAATATCAACAATTTTGTTGCAACAAATACTAAAGGAGGATCTGTTAAAGTATGTTTGATCACAGATATTTTTTTCTATTCACAAAATTAAAGCCAAAGTCGGAACTTCAAAGGAAACTATCACTCAACCAAGGCTATCAATAATGTTTCCTTATATTTCCTATATGAGCTCATTAGAAGTTTTAAAAGGAGGATTATTCAACACACCAATTAGTGATTCTGAGATGGGAATAGTTGGATGTGAATTTGTTGGTTGTAATTACATTCCTCGCTTGAACACTAAAATTGGATCTTCCATTTTCACCTTGCACTGTATACATCAAGCTTTGCTATATAATAAGACTATCAAACCTTATGATAAAATGAAAAAGAATTTTAACATTTTCTTCAAAGACTCTACAACACGTTATTCCATCTTAAGCTATAAAGGCACTGTGGCATCTGAAGAAGAAAAATCTGCTTTTATGGACATGACATTTATGACATCACTACATTTGGAATGGGATGATTTGGCAATGAAAGCTATTAAGAAATTCTTTGGTAATGAAAAGATAACAGAAGTTGATCAAGACCCAAATACATATCAAAAGAAAGAGGGAAAATTGATGACTTTACTAAACCAACCTTGACTAATTGATAAGGTCAAATATAAAATGCTGTTTATCTTTCTTTTTACACTATTTCTTTTAAATTAAATAAAAATAAATAATATTGAATTATCCAGTAAATAACATTATTCAACTTATATATTATACATAATTATTATCATAATGGATTTTAAAATTAAATATCGATACCTTCCCGGAAGAATGTACCAAGCGACAATTATTCAGGAAATTACTTTTTGACATACCCTTATAATTTGTGCCAAGCGCTACGTTTTGGTCTTGGTTTGATCTTTGTACCATTGATACAAAAGAAACTATAGAGAAATAAAAATAGTAGTATCCGACAAATTTAATATCTAGCTGTTTGTTATTCCCTGTAATTTTTTGAAGTCACCAAAACTATTATGCTAAGCGCCATGAAATAATTGTACTATGCAACACATCCTATGAGAAAACAAAATTGCACATGGCGCTTAGTTCAACCGATATTGTCGCTTAGAACATGTTGCCACCGGAAAGTTATTCCATTTGTTGTCGCTTGATACATTTTTGTCTAGATATAACAGTTGTTTTTTAAATATTTTAGATTTTCCGTTAGGTTTATAATGCAACTACAACCCTGCTTTTATACTTCATTCTACTATTCTATTCTTTTGTGTTTTCCATTCGCTTAAACAATTTCATCTAGTAGTCAGTTCAATACGATACTTTTTAATTTTTTTAATCTAGTAGCCAGTTTCAAACTTCTTTGAAAATTGTATCATTTATTTTCTCATTGTTAATGAAAAAGTTGTAGTTGCCGCGTTGTTTAAAGTTAATGCAGAAGCGAAGGGAATATAAGTTTCAGAATTTATTTTAAGATTATTTGTTTTTATTGGTACGTGTGTCTTTTAGAAAATAAAATTGTATTCGGATTCATTTATGTACAGTATTCATCATCTTGAAACGTGTTTTTAATTTCGGCGCGACAACAAATTGTTTTCTGTGCTTTTCTTGTTGTGGAAGTAAGTTTTTTTATTTTTAAAAAGAGAACAAATAATCCAAGTACATCATCTGGTTTGAAAAAAATTAATTTGCCCACTTCAAGAGGCAAACTAATGCTGGAATTGGTAGAGAAAAAGAAATCGAATGAACAATGTGAAGGAGTTAAAGTAAGTCGATTAACGTACTGATATTTTAATAATGCCTAGTGGTACGGTAAATAAAAGGTTAATTTTTATTTAAAAGGTACCCCATTTGGAAACCATTAAACCCTGTGTGTTAAGTTCGTCCACGCTATCCAAATCTGGATCAGAATCAGACCCCTTTGAAACTGATGGAAATTCTTCTAGGCACGATGATTCCATGGATGATTCAAGTGATGGCGGAATGGGAACCCATCCCCAAATAAAGGTCAAATTTGCGGTTAAGGAGGTATGTAATGAGAGAGTGGTGAATGCGAGATCTGAAAAGGCAGTCCAGTAAAAAAAAATATATGCAATCAAATCCGTGCAAAAGCTGCCAAAACAAATGTGGAACAAAATTCACAAATTCGCATATGCAAGACGTTTTCAATTTATATTGGAAATTGCCGTATGTCCAGCGAATAGATTGGATTTTGTCTTGTGTTGAACAGGTTCCCAACAACTGACGACGAACCAACAATGCCGAAAAAAAACAGAAACAAGAAAATATTTCTTTAATTTTGAAGGGAAGAAAGAACAAGTTTGCATGCAGTTCTAAAAAAAACTGCAATAAATACATCAGCTACGGATAAAAAGTAAAGCTTCTTCGGAAAATGCTACTTCATAAGAACTTAAAGCAGTTTTTTGCAGTTTTATAGAAAGCTTGCCAAAAGTCCCATCACACTATTGCCGATCCAAGACAAATCGCACTTATCTGCCAACAGAATACTTTAGCATATCCAATCTGTGAGCAATATAGAAACCACTCATCATATAAACACTTGTTAAATTTACTTGTTTTTAAATTAATCAAGTAACTTGATATTATATGTATTTATATTAAATGAAAGTAGAATTAAATTAGATTATTACTTTACTGAATAAAGACGTGTGTTTTAATATATAACACAATTTATACAGGAACCATAAATCAAAACAAGTGGAAGAAGGTAAAAATGCTGTTTCCGAAAAAATATTACGAATGATTTTTAAATTCTATAATATTGGCATCCACGTTCCGAAAAAAAGACAAGTGCACCTTTTGCGAAGCACATTATAAATCCCGCGTGTTGGAGGACAAAGAGAAAATTCTTGTTTTGCAGCACTCTCAACAAAAGGAAAATAGCCAAAAATTATTTACGGATGATCAGGAAAAGGTCAAAAACTGTCCATCATTCGTGTGTGCTAGTTTTGATCTACAGAAAGTTTTAAACGTTCCTTTTATCGCGAGACTGTCTAAGAAAATGGAACTCAAAATGGCTTCGTTTTTCTTTGGGGTGAGATTGATGGAATACTTGAGTTTTGTCGAAGGCAGAGAAACTGGGACTTCCATTGTCCTTTATTGCGATAGCTGTTCCGGCCAAAACAAAAATCGTAAAATAAATGAGGCATACTTATATGCCTGTTGACTCAGTTCATGCCACCATAGAGCGATTTGTCAAAAAGGAACAATTTGGACGCCGACGGAATGGATAACCATGATTGCCAATTCAAGGATAAATCCAAGGCCTTACGAGGTTATAAAACAAAAGATGATTTTCGCGACTGGAAGAAAGAAGATTTGAAATATTTTCCAACGCAGAGAGTTAAAACTAGGGAACAAATTAATTTTAAAATATCTGAATCTAACAATTTTTTGTTCTCTAAGTCATCCTCTGACATAAAATATTCAATATTTAAGTCTGGAAACATGGAACCACTGAACTCGTTAATCAAGTTAAATGTCTTGCAAAATTTGATGAGCCTGATATTTTATACACCGCAAAACTGCCAATATCGGAGCCAAAAAAAAAGGACTTAGAAACTTTACTCAAGAAAAAGTTTATTCCCAGGAATACCGAGAAATTATTGACATTGTTGGCGAGAAGGAAGATATTTTACCAGAGACTGATGAAGAAGACGACTTATCGGAAAACCAATTGAATCAGTGATCCGTCAATTTTGTTATCTTAGAAGTTAATTTATTTTATAGTTGAACTGTTTTTTTTTTGTATTTTCTGAAGTATCTAATGTGTTTTTTTTAATGATTATTTTAACTTTGTTGATAAAAAACTAAATAAATGCAAATGAACTCAACGACAATATTTCTTGGAATCATGTAATATTTCCTACCATCAATGATTTAAGCGCCATTAACCTGTATGTATCAAGCGACAATCTGTAGACCATGAAAATGTTCTTAGCGACAAAAACTTTTTATCTGATCGGAATTTCGTTCAAGCAATAGTACAAAAAAATTATAACACTATAAAATTCCTACACAAGAAGTTTTATATGTCTCGTGTAAAATTCTTAAAATATCGATTAATACATTCTTCCGGGAAGGTATCGATATAATCAATAATATTTAGTAAGTAAAGTACATAACAAAAAAAAAAAAACAAAAAAAGGGTGAATGTGAGAAAACAATTTTTATACCGATTCACATTATTTTTATTTCGATTTGCGTGTTTCATGGAAGAAATATCTCGATGTAGAGTAACAGAACGCAGGCACAGGGAGATGAGCTTGATGCAGGAAAGACCCAGCCAATGCATATTCGTATTTTGTATTATTTTTGTATGGATATTTCGAATGTAAAAAAATAGGGTCTGTTCTGCGAACCTAATCAAAATTTTAAATTTAACAAATCAATTATCGATCAAGAACATACGAATCCTAATTTTAAACTTTAATTTTGTTTTCTACTTATATTTGATCAAATTGCTTATTTTCCAATAACTATTATTCACGAAAGCTTGAATATAGTTATCTTGTTAAATCAAACAACTTTGCACACAATAATAATGTATTGATAGTACAAGTGCAAAAAATTTAAAAATTAATGTTTTCAAGTTTAAAAAAAAAAAATAAATTGCGCTGCTCTCAATACAATATTGAGTGTGTACAGTGTTTAATTTATGCAAGTTACTTAGGCAGACTTTCGTAAGATACCGAGTTTTTATAACGATTTTCATGAATTGAAAAATTATAGTCTTTTTTTTAAGCTTGACTTGTATTATTTATACAAATAGATTATTTAATTTGTGTGTTACAAAAACTCAGTACACTTCCAGTTAGTCAGTTTATATTTCTTGGCACTCAAACATTTCCTTCTTGGAAAATTGGGAAATCAATTTAATTTCCTCAGAATTTTAATAGACATAAGAATATGTAATAAAGAATAATAATAATAATATGCATATAGTAAAAAATAAAAATTATAAGAATACCGAGATATCTGAGATTTAAGAAATATGAACTGACCCTATTAATTGTTAAATTTGTTTCATAGGAATATTCAAATTTGTGTAAATTTTTGACGACTATACATATCAAATGGCACTTTATCTATATAAATATAAATAAAATTAAATCTAGTACCTGTTGTTTTTATTTTTGTTGTTGTTGTTGATGATATTTATTGTTTTACACAAAACTGTATTGGTTGTCCACTGCTCGGCCAATTTCAACTTCATTAGTTGCGCCACCTGATGTCTGTGATTGTTGCTGATGTTGTTGCTGCGATGGAGGAGCTGACGGAGTAGTTGGTACGTGATGTGGCATCTGCTGATGATGTTGATTTTGTTGTTGCTGTTGTTGTTGTTGGTGGTGCTGCTGCTGATAATGATGAAGTTGCTGAATATGTGACGAATTTTGTTGATGACCATGCACATGCATGATATTCACATGGAAACTTGGTGAATTTCTATTGTTGTTATTTGTGTTGTTGTTTGTGTGTTGATGATTATTATAATTATTGTTATTATTAAAATTATTAGGCAAATGATGTACCAATGGCAGTTCAATATCACATGTCTTAAGACGAACACTTCCATTCATTGTGATAACTTGTTGATCCTGTAGAAAGAGTCAAAGAATTAGGCAGAGCATGAGTATGATAAAAAATTATATTTTAATTACGTGTAAAATTTAATATTGTCTACAAATTTATCAACAAGTTGTGAAAATAAAATTCTAAAGAAAAACAAAATATAGTTTGGCTGAGTTATGAAATGCATCAGATGCGCATTTGATGCAGAGTCATAAGTTCCAAAACTCAAACGTGAAAATTTTTACAAAGCAGCAAGTTTCTTAACGTATCCGATACGTAGTCTATGCGCATTAACTGAGCAATCTGCGCATCAATAATTTTGTGGATGCTTTTATTTGACATTTGTTTCCAAACGAAATTAGAAAATTTGTGGTATTCTTTAGTGAAAAAAGTGGAAATGAAAAGTGAAAATGATAATGCGCGATGTCTGCTTATTCAAGTTTTGAGAATTTGTATTTCTTCGATAAATTTGGAATACTTTTTAGTACATGCACGTTTGTTTGTGCTTCAAATACGCGAATATTTGACACATACATTTAGTTAAATGTCTGTTCTCCGAAGAACGTGCGTTTCGAGTTGCCAAACTTATACAAAGTAAAATTTGTACAAAGCAGCATGTTTGGGTAGGAGATGCGATCAATAGAGTATTGCTGCCGCATCAAAACTTTTTGTTTTACATTTTGGAACTCAGCCTTTGACTAACCCGGGGTTTAGACAAGACAGTAGAACTATACTCTCTTCAACAAAAATTGTCAGTACAGGGCTTATGGGCGAGCTTTTTTCAAAACAGTGGCGCCTGTGTATACTCTCACGACACTGAAAGATTCTAACCCACTGAACAGCGTACAGGAATTGGTGTTGTTATGCTCTGCAAAATATCGTACACTTCACCATGACCATCCTCAATGCATGCCCAAAGCACACTGATCATATAATCGTTTCTACTCCTCTGGCTGTGTGTGTTTGAGCTAAAAAGAATATGTATTCCAACAGAGTTACCCTTACCAATTAAGAGCAATACAAAAGAGCCTTTTCAGTGGTTTTTATAAAAAAAGCTTTTTGTTTTCAAGCTTTTGAGAACAGAATTAATTAAGGTGAGATATAATGAAAATGATGAGTACGGAAACCCTATGAGAGCTTTTACTTGAAATAGGTATATGCAAGCTTATGCGACCAGACAGAGATACAGACGTCCTGTCTTCCCTAAAGGTAAGTAAGAAGTGTTGTCGCTTTGATTTTCTCATGTCATGTGTCGTATGCTTAAATTATACCAAGTTTAAAAATTCATATGTGATATTAATACGACTATGCTTACGGCCCAAGTCTCAGGGATATAAATTGGCGAATTTCAAGAATATTGGATAATATTTAGAAGTTGCACAGATTGATAACTTTTATGTCGAACTAATGAAATTTCTAGAGTTTAGTTTCTCATAATCCATAGAAGAAAAAATGAAAACAAAAAATAGAAGAACAACTCATTTGGTCTTGCATTGGAATAGTAAACTGGTGCTTTCAGTGGAGAGTAAGTGTCTGATCTAAAGGGCATGGACAAACGTTGTTATTTTTGGCTTGCCGATTGGTATTTGTCAGAACAAAACGTATAAGGGAAATTTAGAAACCAAACCTGCAAAAAAAAAAAACTAAGGGTAAAACCTAGTTTTTAATGGAAAATACCTGAGCAATTTTGTTACTATCAAAACAAAGACGTTCTTTTAAATGTTTGGGAGCCATTACTTTAAGGAATACGAAAGTTATTCTTTGAATAGCCATGTGAACACTTTTAAAGTGGTCAACGATACCACACAAATATAGATTGCATACAAAGTTTGAAGAATCGGTCCGGACGCCATGGATAACAAAATAAAAAGAGCGCGTGTAACTCAGTACTCGTGACAGAAGTGAAACTTCATGGGCGATCTAAAAATCTCGATGTTATGTGTTCTATATCAAAATGATCGATTGATTGATGTTATTAAAATCAGAAATGTAATTAGTAATACATTTTGTAATTTTTAGTAATTTTAATCAATATTGGCCTTATTGGTTCTTCTTTGAGAACCATGTGCCATTTATTTCTCCAGTTAAGAAAGAATTCCTACTATGTTTCAATAATATTTAACTAATATTTGACCTAAATTGTTTTCCGTCAAGTAGGTTTTAAATTGAAACTAAAAAATAAAAAACAAAAACACCTTAATCTTAGCCAATTCACATTTATGAAATTTTAGAAAATTTTCTTTGCCAATATGAGAAGGAACACATACTAGATTTCACTATTTTGACTGAGCAATCCAAACGAAATTAGAAATAATTCGTTGAAATTTAATGCTTTTAAATATACAAAAATCTCTGAAGAAAGCTGAACTGACCAATTGTTTGAAAATAAAATTAAATAACCAACTAAATAAAAATTTAAATTAAAACAAAAAATAAAATAAAACAATAAAAGCATCACTGACACTGAATTGACTCCAAAATTTTGGCTATCTCACATGTCTGGGGGATGGATGTTGCTGCGAATGACCGCCCGCCCCTGCATCTGAAACAAAACTGTCTCCACTATATGGCACTCCTCTATTATACACCCAGTCGGTCAATGTAACATCAGATGTACCACCCGATTCCAAAGGTATTGGATTGTGTCGAAAATGTTCAAGCATTTCCTGTATTGATGGAAACCACAAATGCTGCACGCGACACTGACCTGACTCAGTTAGTGTCATTCTCAAGTGTTTGGCTCTGCCTTGAAAATTAAAGGTGAGCACAAATTCACCCTTTCGGGTCTCACTTTGGCGCACTAGGAAGAATCCGTGTCCAGCTGCCTCAGAGTGAAGTACCATTCGTGCTGCTTCCGATCGCGGCAAGGTCCCATGGAACCAAGGATATTGACGCATTTCCGCTGTCAAGTCCGCAACGTTGAGTTCGGTACTTTCTAAATCGCCTTCGGTTAGTTCGAAATTGCTCGATGCCGATAAGCGTTGTTCGCCTTGACGTCGTGGCGGTATTTCAGGTACTGGACTACTGGCACCACCTTCACTAACTGAATTCAGGGTATCACTTGTAGATGATGTCGTTGGAACATTGATGTTGATAGGTTGCGAAGATGCATTGCTGCTGATGAATGTCGATGGGTGTTGATGGCTTGTAGTTGGATTTATAGTGTTCGATGTATTGACATTAGATGAATTTTGCAATCCGGGTGTAACTGATCCTGTGTCTGAAGACATTTCTAGCTGTGGCTGTTGTGTTGGTGGACTACGCATACAATAGCGGATCGTCGCTAACCAACTGCGCATATCATCTGTGTCATGCGCTTCGATTACATACTCCATGTTGTTGTCTGCTTTGAGTACAAATGTATTCTCATGGTCGGGCATTTCTAATGCGGTCGTCTCACGAGCTTCGGATATAAGGAAACAGAAAACACCACTTTTTGGCTAGAAAGAATAAAAATTTTATAAATTTAAATTATTGTCTAGTCATAATAGTCTAAGAGCCGACAGCAAATTTTGGGAGTGGATGTAGTTTATAGGTGCATATTTTGTGATATCGAAATCAAAAGTCTGACAGGTTTTTTGTTCAGCCTTTGGCGGGGTTGTGGGGTTGAAAATAGAGATTTTCTAAAATTCTTATCAGAGGTATTATCACTTCCATTAATTTTTTAAAAATATTTTATGATGCTCTGTCATTTTCCCTAAGTCCATACACCTTAATCTTGGTGATATGACTAATAGAACTCAAGATATAAGCTTTTTAAGCGAGCCTAATCGTTTTTTTCTTGGAGATTTATGAACTGCAAACAATCAACAAAACTAAGTCTCAAAAAAAAGTCTATTAAGGTTCGTTTAAAAAGCTTATATCTTGAGTTCTACTGGTCATATCACCAAGATAAAGGTGTTTGGACTTAGGGAAAATGTTAGAGCATCATAAAGTAAAAAAATTAATGGAAGTGATAATACCCCTGATAAGAATTTTAGAAAATCTCTTTTTTCAACCCCCCCCCCCCCCCGCCAAAGGCTGAAATAAATACCTGCCAGACTTTTGATTTGGATGTCACAAAATATGCACCTTTAAACCCACATACTCAAAATTTGCTGTCGGCTCTTGTACTATAAGATAAATGTATTATTCCGGAAATAGATTAGTAAAAAACGTATCGAAAATTGCAGATGTAGGAAATAGACGACTTGGTTAAAGAGTCAATGGGAAACTTAAGTTTAAAGTTTAAACTTTAAATCTCCTAACTTATCACACATTTTACTTGTTATTAAAGCCCGTATGATACTACATTTTTTTCTCATTTTTAAGGCATTCAAAATGAAACTAGAGTAGTTCAAACAATTTACAATTGAAAATAACGATATGAGTGAGCGCGTACACAATAACCACAATAATGTAAAAAAGTCACAAAAAAAAAGTATTAAAAATGAACATAGGTCCGATCCTTTACTTTGTGCACAGAAAATCACAAACTGTTAGATCTTGGAGAGCAACGTTGATATATTCTCAAAAATATCATAACTGTAAGTACGGCAACGCAAATTCAACCAAATTCCGTATTACCTAATGTGCTGGACAAGTAAGGCACGATGTTTGGCTTTCATTCTTTTGCTCTCAAATTGACAATTTGCTGTGCTGTGACTTTCTGTCCGAAGAAATTTCTCGGACTGAAAATCACAGGTAGGGGAAATTATTTATTCTCCCGTGAGCGTTGTTTTTAGTAAAAAACTGTCAAATTATTGAGTACGGGAACGGCTTTGGACTGAAAATAACACAAATGCACAGAAAATCACAGAAATTTAAAGTAAAGGAACGGACCTCATATTTCAGATTCTGGCAGCTTTTTTGACTTTTCAGAATTTGAAAATTAAAAATTATTTCAAAGTACACTGTGACTACAAAAAAGTATACACTGGACTCATGAGAACACTAGTTTTTGGTGTATATTTACTTTTGTGGACATTGTAATTGTAAAACATAATGTCGTTCTTTTCATAAAAAATACTATTTTCTCTTTTCCTCTTTGCTGACAATAAGTCATGATTTAATGAATTAAAAATGAGAAAAAAATGTAGTATCATACGGGCTTAACTATTTTAAATGAAAGGTAGAACTAGGAGGTCTGAGTGATTTAAAACATAGTTATAACCAAGAATTTCAACTTCGATCGTATTTTACGTATGAATTGAAATTTGAATTACTGTTTCAGTCAACAGGTGCTACATTGAAATAAAAGAATATTAAAATTCATAGTATCTTCATACTGTGATTTTTATAAGATTCGGTATATACCAGCTAAATTTGCAAGGTTGTGACAGGATCTAACTAAGGAGCACATTTGTTATTATTGGCAACTTTGGTCACTGAAAGATTGCGGGTTGTCAAATTCAAAAAACCCCAGTCTTCTACGGATTGGATGCTTAGATCTACATTTTTAAAGCATTAAAAATGTTTTTTGGTGGCCATAAATCTTTCTTTAACCAAAGTTTCATGAGTGTGACTCAAGTAAATCCGTTCTAGCTCTTAGTCTTTTCAGAAAGCTAGCGACCGATTAACTTAAATACATTAGTCACTTCATAAAAAGTTGAAACTTTGCTCAGAGAAAACTTTATTATATTATTTTAGCATGAAATGAAAAAACAACAGCCTGCAACTCCGGTTCGGTCGAATAGGTTCATATTTTTAAATGTTTTGTTGGAAAAAGTAATATTACAGTCTTACATTGCCTTGACAGATATTTTGTTTAACAACAGCAATTTTGTCCCAAATTGACAAAAGTCCAATGTTATTAAAAAAAAAAAAAAAAAACTAAATTAAAAAAATTACCTTTTGTGACTTTGGCGGAGAATAAAATTCCAGCATGTAACCACCAACAGCCTTGACTAATGCCAATCGGCATTTTTCCCATTTTTGAGCACCGGCTGACGGTTGGTCTAAGCTTTCTGGTGTTAAGAAACTAACAATACCTTCTTTACGACATTCAACAACAATTTTAGCTAATTTTGTTTTATTTGCTCGACTGCTACTGCTAGTTGTGGCATCTAGATCATCCGAATTTCTATGAAACAAAGCCTGTAAAAAGAGAAAATTCTAAATTTCAATTGCGTTAAAAAACGCCCCTTGCTGAGGAATTTGTTTAATGCAAAATCCTAACCTTTCCCTTCCGCAATCCCTTGAATGACAGTCGCCGGAAAAATGCTTTAGGGAAGATTTTTGGTGAGGCTTGTTCTTCAGATATATCGCTTTCTTCTGGAACGACAGCGGTTCCATTGCCAGCCTGAAAATAAAAATTAAATGTATTAAAAAAAAAAACAAAAATGTTATGGTGGAGGACTGAGCAAATTTCTTGTCTGCTAAGCTCAGCCCACACTCAAAAATTATTCATCTGACAAACTTCATATTAAAACAAAAGAATATATGTATTCAGACATTCAAAACCAATATGCGTCGGTATTTTCTTTTTAATCATCCGACTTTCTCTTTTTAAGGGTAGTTACGAAAAATATATTAAAAAAATAAAAAGGTAATTAATCGAACTTGCTATGCTACGATGATAGGAAGGACAGAAAAAGTCGGCAAATTCCGTCTTTTTGTCCGTGCAGCTAAAGCCAGAATGAATTTTCTTCAAACTTGTTACCTAGTGTGTGTTTTGGGTAATATGCCCAAATTTTATAAAAAAAAAAAATGATCCACTAAGTAAAATATTATTTTTCTTACAAACTGTTCCTAATACCCGTGACACACTGGTGGTACGGATACTTTGGTATTCGCTTATACCACTAGTGTGTCATGTTATACTATCCTTATACCACGAGAGCAAACTAGTATCCGCATGGTATCAAAACTTGGGTTTTTTTACCGTAGTATACGTTGCCTTTTACCGATACTAGCGCGTTTCTCCAAAAGTGATGAGTACGTGAACTACAATTTTGACAAGGAAAATAATGTTGGTTTGTTGTATAAATTTTAAAATCAAATTCAAAATAAAAAGGTCAGACCTTTGAAAAAATAAAACAAAACCAAAATGAATAACAAAAAAAGAAAAAATGTTCAGTTCTTCAGAAAAAAAATTTGTAAGTAATTAATTATTGACAGCAAACATGTTGACAAATATCAGAAATGTAGATCTGCCAATTGAAACTATACAAGGATGTGTGTCACCCATCGTGGTATCGTCAATACCATATTATCTGAACTATAGTATGTAAACCCCATGTGTGTCCTTAGTATAAGGTATTGATACAAAATATTTAGGTCATCACTTTTTGTTAATTTTATTTTGTTCGGAAAATGATTTAATTTTTTAAAAGAAACTTCTATGAAGTTTAAACTTTAAATACTCCAAATCTATCGAAATCGAAAAACAACAATAGTCCAAATACAAAATATTCAAAAGAATGAATTGAAGAATAAAATAAAATGCAATATCAACATATCAGATATATTTTGCACCTATCCAAGAACGTAAATTGCCTACATTAAAACTTCTCAATAGCAGTGGATAGGGGAAATCGTCGTAGAGCTTGTCGGTGAAATGCAGTTAATTTTCATCTCATGGCAGTAGATTTCGGGCTAAGGTCTGCTTCCTTAAGTCCTCTCCGAACTGTCCATTAACTAACGACTCTTTATCGCATTTGTCTCTGCTATTGTTGGACGTCGACCCCAGTCAAAACACGATTTCGGAGAGATGTCATCACGATGAGTCAGTCATTACACTGGTGGCATACAGATCCTGGCCTTTACACTAACTTATAAGTGTCACACCGATGGAGCTGACGGGCCCCAACACATTGGTTTATTCCCTGTTGCAGTAGTGCAACAACTTGACTAACTTCTACAGGCGTGGTATCCATTTGTTACCAAGATCAGGAGGCCTTACAGATTAAGATAATGTTACAACTCTCTTTTAACAAGACACTGAAAACCAATAATGGGCGCGTATATTGCGTATCAATGTTTTTAACTTTTCCCTGTTTTAACAAATATAATTTTCTATTTTCGTAATTATAGCGCATCACGATTTTTGTTTTTAGAAGGCGAAAGGGAGTGGTTATATTTTTTTGCTCGCAAGTGTAGATTCTAAAAAACATCAACACTGTTCTTTTAAATTTAAAAGAAAAGAAAATTTTTGTTCCAAAACTCAATACCTATTCCGAAAATGAATTGGTCAATTTTTTTTAACCTTATGTCGTCTTCGATTGGATTTCGGAACAGTACTTCTCCTTTTTAATTCCAATTAAATTATTTTGTTTTTCCAAGCCTAATTTTTGAAATATTATGTGTAAATTGTTTGATATTAATGTATACTAGTATCGCCCAATGGTCGAAATTCAACCATTTACCTACCTACCTATATGAAAGCCGTTCAATAAAGCTTCCCAATTTTCTGCACAAATACTACTGGGCAAAACTGAGTGTCCTAGTGACTTAAAAATGCATATTCGTGATCTAGGAAGTAAAACCTTTCAACCAATGTAGCGCATGATATGAAAAACCGACTTTTATCTATAAACGCTATTTGCGGCCAAACTAGTCCTGGAGGCATAAAAGTTGAAACATTTTTTCAATTTAAACTCGATTTGCGGCTGAAGTACTGAAAAGTGGCATATTCGTGAGACAGAAATTGTCACCTTTCAATCGATGTATTGCACGATACGAAAATAGTGAGAAATGAATTTCTATGGTAAAAACATCTGCTTGTTAAAAAAAAAAACTGTTAAAAATTGTATATGGGGACTAAAATTATCTGTCAGAACTATTTTCGTTTGGTCGGCAAGGTTTCTGCATCACTCATGTTTATTTCTCAGTTTTTTGGAAATATTAGGCGAAGGTATTTTAGCCTTAATGCCCCATTTACCCTATTGGGAAATTGTCCGTATTTCTGCCATTATACTGCCAAAGAATGAATTTGCTCATTCTATTGACAGTATACTGGCAGAAAAATGGCAATATGCCATTCGTGTAAATACAGCATAATATTGACAATGTTAATTCGTGTGTACGACACCTAAAATGAATTCGTGTAAGTGCAGCATAATATTAACTATGGGTATTCATGCAAACGCATAAAATCCATAGAAAGCTTATAAACCATTTTTTGTATATAAACTTTTGTATAAAATTCTATGGTTTCTAAGCTTTATCTGGGTTTTACGCGTTTGCATGAATACCTCTACTTGTTACATTCGTGTGTGATGCCCCTAAAATTAACCAGATATGGGAACAAAAAGAGAAAGAGTCATGCCGATATTGCAAAGGGTCCTTCCAGAAACTATCTTTGGCTGTCAGTTATTAGTTGAGAAACAAAGGAGTACGCCAACTGATTAATACATGCATATATACGGTGTGGAACTTTTACATATTACTCACAGTATAGAAAAAAGATACATTTCGCGTGCACTAATACATGCATAGCATATATATGGAGTGGAATTGAAGTAATCACTTATGACTGCGTTGAAATGCATAGGCGATTTGTACCTAAATTAAAACTGCATTTTACTTGCGTTAAACGCATTGTTCAAAGTTAAAACTTATATTCGGCACATCTAATCGAAATTAACTTTCTATTGATATAGATTTTACTATGATTCGATTTGTTTAAGTGTGCTTTAAATATACTACAAAATTTAGTCACCACGTATTAATATACAGATTTTGCACGTTCAGTCGAGTAGAAATAATTTGACAATCCGATGATAGTTTATATTATATAAGTTGTTCCGAAACAACAACAAGCCTCGGATATGGATGATTTTAAAGTTGACGACCCCAGCAAACGAAACAAGGACAATGAATTTCGGATCTGCACGTGGAACGTCCTGTCCTTATACAGAACACGTGCAGCCGAACAATTAGTGGAGAACCTGGACAGGCTAAAGGCTGACGTAACAGCCATCCAGGAAGTGCGATGGGATGGAGAGGGCGTACGGAGACTGAAAACGTGTGACATCTACTACGGCGGGTGCTTGAAGGAACAGGGTCAGCGGCTCTTTGGTTGTGGTTTTGTGATAAGGGCAAGAAGTCTTGGGCTTCCGAAGTGTAAGCGAGCGCCTGATCACAATCCGCATCAAAGGCAAATTTAAGAACATTTCGCTGATTTGTGTTCACGCCCCCCATGAAAGGAGAGAAGACTCAACCAAAGAAGCATTCTACGATCTCTTGGAGACAACGTATGATATGTGCCCGAAGTACGACGTGAAGATCATTCTTGGTGACTTCAACGCAAGATTCGGAAAGGAGGGCATCTTTGGTTCGATAGTCGGAGGACACAGCTTACACGACGAAACTTCCGGCAACGGACACAGGCTGGCAGACTTTGCGGCGGGCGAAATGTCATCATCTCAAGCACCTACTTCCCACACCTCAATATACACAAGGGGACTTGGCGGTCGCGTGATCAAGTAACCGTCAACCAAATCGACCACGTTGCGATAGACGCGAGACATGCTTCCAATAACTTGGACGTCCGAACGTTCCGAGGGGCCAACATTGACTCGGATCACTACCTGGTGGTAGCTAGACTAAGTATGCGGATATCCATGACGCGACAACGCAGAGCAGATGCTGTGAAAAGATTCGATGTCGAGAAGCTTAAATCGCAAGAGACTGCCAGAACTTTTGCAGACCACGTAACTCTTAATCTCTCAGGAGGTCCGCCACCAGCATCAAGTGCAGAGGACCAGTGGGAACACTGTCAACAAGCCATCAGAAGTGCCGCCTCTGATGTGCTGGGTTTCACTAGGCGAATACAACGAAACCCCTGGTTCGATGAAGAGTGCCGGCTAGCGCATGCAGCTAAGGACGAGGCCTACCAGGCAATGCTGCAGACTCGTACAAGAGCTGCTGAGAGAGTGGCCCGGGAGCTCTACGGGCTGAAACGAAAAGAGGAACGCCGACTTCTCAGGAGGAAAAAGAGAGAGCACGAGAAGCGGGCGGTAGAGTCTATTGAGGGTTGTAGCGGTAGGGGAGATGTTCGAAAATTTTATCAGAGGGTGAAGCGATCCACCCAAGGATTCAAGGCTAGAACGGAAGCCTGCCGAGATGAGAGTGGGAATATGGTAGTAGACACACAGTCAGTGCTGAGGATCTGGAAAGAACACTTCTCTAGACTGCTTAATGGCGAAGACAGCCAAGATGCCGCTAATAGGCAGAACGCTGCATTCAACTTGGACGATGATGGCCAAGAGTTCCGTCCACCCGACCCAACCGAAGTTCGGCTGGCGATATCCAAACTTAAGTCGTACAAGGCTGCAGGTGCGGATGGCTTACAAGCCGAACTATTTAAATCAGCGGGAGATGAATTGGCTAGGAGCATACACCAGCTCATCTGCAAAATTTGGTCGGAGGAAAGTATGCCCGATAAATGGAACCTCGGTATAGTGTGCCCCATCCATAAAAAGGGAGATGTTCTGAAATGTACCAACTACAGAGGAATTAGTCTCCTAAACGTCGCTTATAAAATCTTGTCGGCCATCCTGTGTGACCGCTTAAAACCTATTGTCAACGATCTGATCGACCCTTATCAGTGCGGTTTTAGGCCAGGCAAGTCAACCGTCGATCAAATGTTCACACTCCGACAGATTTTAGAAAAATCCCGGGAATTCCAGATCGATACACACCACCTTTTTATCGATTTTAAAGTCGCGTATGATAGCGTGAAAAGGGACGAATTATACAGAGCCATGTCAAGTCTCGGCATCCCTGCCAAACTCGTCCGCTTGTGCAGGATGACGATGGTGAAATCTCGCTGCTCCGTCAAAATTGGTAAGAACACCACCGATTCCTTTGATGTTGAGCAAGGATTGAGGCAAGGCGACGCGTTATCATGCAACCTATTCAACATCGTTCTTGAAGCCATTGTACGCAACGCACAGTCAACACCAGCGGTACAATCTATCAAAAGTCCGTTCAATTGCTTGCATATGCGGATGACATAGACATTGTCGGCAGAACGAAGCGAGCTGTGGCAGGGGCATTTGCGAGCATTAAATCGGAGGCGGCTAGAATGGGATTGGCGGTTAATGAGGACAAGACGAAGTATATGCTGTCATCGAGAGAGGAATCTCAACATCGTCGACTCGGGCAAAATATCACGATGGACAGATATAACTTCGAAGTTGTCAAGGACTTTGTCTACCTGGGCTCCACTATTACATCGCAGAATGACATCAGTGCAGAGATCAAGCGAAGAATTACTCTTGCCAACCGCTGTTTCTTCGGTCTAAGAAGGCATTTAAGTAGTAGGGCCCTCTCTCAGAGAACCAAGAAGACTTTATACAAAATCCTTATCATCCCGGTCCTGCTTTATGGATCAGAAGCATGGACACTGAAAGATTCGGATAAAAATCTGCTAGGGTGCTTTGAGAGGAAGATTCTTCGTGTGTTCTTCGTGTGATTTTCGGTCCGGTGTGTATCGAAGGAGTATGGAGGAGAAGATTCAACGACGAGCTATACGGGCTATACAGCGACGTTGACCTGGTCAAAAAGCTGAAAATACAGCGGCTGAGATGGCTGGGGCACGTGGAGCGTATGGACAGCAACGCACCTGCCCGACGAGTCTTCGAATCCAACCCCGATGGGGTACGCAGCAGAGGAAGAACCCGTAACAGGTGGCGCAATCAAGTGAATGACGACATCAAAGCACTCGGTGTGCGCAACTGGAAGCGGCTAGCTGGGGACAGAGCTGGCTGGAGGGGCTTGTTAGTTGAGGCCGAAGCCCATCCTGGGCTGTGAGCGCCATCAAAAGTAAAGTAAGTATGATTGTTTATATAATATTTTTATAAAAAAAAAACGGGTGTTTATTGGTGCAATATACTTAATTTTGAGAAACAAAAAAAAAAAAAAAAAAAATTTAACTTGGCATTGAACTTTCCTTTCCATAGGACCATTTCTAATGTTCTCGACTGTCTCTTGATTATTGGCTGAACTGATTAATATATTTTTTTTTAAAGAAGCTTCGATTATTGGTTGAAATGATTAAAATATTTTTTTTTATTAAGCTTCGAAAATATATATATTTTTGATTCAAAAAAAATTTTTTTTTTTAAATTCCATTTTCAAAAACAAGATAATTAAAACTTTTTTAATCAAATTTGTATTTGATAGATAATAATTAATTTAAATTGACGTACTAATTATGTTTTCTAAATAGTTTTTGAAAATTGTATGTAAACAAGTTACTTTTTTAAAAACGCATACAACTATGTTTAAGATTTTTTTGTTGGATAACAAATCAAATGACATCTTTTTTTATTAGCTAAAACTCTTATAAAATACTCATACATATTAATTATAAATAAAACAATTAAACATAAGAGCAAGTTAGTGCGACCCAGTCGTTCATTTTATTTTGTTTTGCTGAGACAATCAGTAATTTAATTAAAAAAAAAGAAAAAAAAAACCTATCAGAAAAATCACCAGCAGCCGGTTTGGACCAAAATTTTGCACCCAAACAGCAGAATCGTAAAGAAAATTATTATCTTAAGTCAATGGTCATTCAACTCCCAGCCAGAACTTATCAGCAACAAGAACACCACAATGACAAATTATCAAATATATTATATCAAATAGAAAAATAAATGTATCGAAATCTCTTGTTGTGTTTGGTTTTAACTTTTGATGTGCAACATCTTAGCTGTCCGTTCCGTATGGTGCATTTTGGGGGGATAACTTGAAAAATGGCTTTTTTTGTAAGAAACCCCGTTCGGTGGTAAGCAAAAAGCATTACAATTTTAAAACTGTACAATGTTTATGTTTTTTGATTTTGTCTTATATTATTTTGAATTCGTTTATTTAAAATTTGAACTACTAACTTTCTACACAGTTACTTAAAGCGTTATGTCTTAGCCTAAATATTTTAAAAATGATTTTACAAAAAAAAAATTAAAATCCTACCTAAGTTTTAAATCTTGATTCTTGCATTTAGCTCGCTATCAGCATGTTACACTTGTTTGAAGACATTGAAGACAGGCTTAACATTTTTTGCAGGTTTATTTTTCTGAAGATTTTCGCATGTCTATTTTTTAGCAGTTTTTTGATGATTTCAGATAATCCAGTTTAAACTTGCAAACAACTGTTTTTTTGCTTATATTTGAGGTTAACCAAAAAAACTTGTAACGGCATGAGAAACTCTTCGTGTGACGTTACTTAGGTCTCCAATAATTCAAACAGTTCTTTTTTGACGCAGGGAAGAACCAAGTTGTTTTTAATAATAATAATTATAATAAGTTTATTAGTTCATCGAACTTTTTAACAAGTACTTTTTTCAATTTTAACAATGTTTTCTTTTTTTATCACATGTTTTTGACATTCTTACAAATTTAATATATTAAACAAACAGATTTTTAGTTTACATTTGTGAAATTAATTGTTCTATATCATTTAAAATTAGCAATTGCTCTTCAAAAAAATTTTAAGTTTACATTTGAAAGATATTAGTATTGGTTCTGTTTTTATTTCATTTGGCAAGTTGTTGAAAAAGTTAAGTCCTGCATACATCAATGCATTCATGGTACTGCTTCTGTGTGTTATGCCTTTTTCAAAACATAATAGTGGATACAAATGAAATTGAGGAGGGTCATCAAGGCTACATGAAGTTTTGCCCCAAACATAAAATGAAAACTAGCTCCAAAAATGTATGAGGTGAAATTTCATTATGGAAAATGGCCCCAAAATTTTATTCACAAACCAAAATACTTTTGCAACAAAATATTTTGCAAATTGCCAACTAATAAATTGGTTTTCCGAACTTAGTTTTTTCTCTATTTGCCAGTAACTTAGGCAGTATCTACCTTTTTATAAATTTTGCTGTGAACAACAGTTTCATATCATCAAATTTGATGACAATCACTTATATAAGATGGGTCGAAATATATTTTGAAAAACTTCGGGGTGAGACCCCTGTGACCCCCCCCCGCCTGGTTACGGCCTTGACACAATGCCTTGATTATTTTTATGAATGCATAGCTAAGCATAATATAGATGGTCGTAGTAAATTAATTTGGTTTAAGAAAGCCGGAGATAAGACATTATGCTCCCTAAATACAGTTTCTACCCAAGGCTCGTAAGTAGTATGTTCTAAATTCAACCGTCAAGTCATCTCATAATTATGTCTAATTAGTTTTTTTTTTATCACAAATCCTTAATTTGCTTTCAGTTTATTACTTCATGATATCGCAAAAAAGCAAATATAAATAAATTGTCTAGTTATCAGAACTATACAAACACGTCAGATATAATATTCTAACTTGATCTTAAAAAAAAAAAAAAAAAACAAATACATTCTATAGGAATGAAATTAACATACATAATTGTACACCCACCTTTAAATGATTTTTTCGCCGGGTGAACTCCACCTCAAAGCATTCTCCAAATGAATCCAGAAACTTTTGCATGAAATTCCGATGTGAAATAATGCGTGCATCGTCAATTAGATTAGTATTAATGTAATTAATGCAGGATTTGGCAAAATCTGTTGCTGCCGCTCGGGCATGTCGGTCACAGAATTCTTCCCATCCTGTTCCAATTTGATAGGAACTTCCACCCAGACCACTGCCAACTATACCACCAGCAGTAGCACTTCCACTAACACCAACACTATTTTGCATTGTTGTTGTGCTGCTATTACTATCTCCGCTTGTTGGCGCCATAAAGCTGCTGCTGCTGCTACCACCACCAATACTACCACTACTACTGTTTAATAAACCACCCGCAGAATTATTGATAGTCGTTGCTCTCGAAGTAGTGCCTCCTCTGCACTCTATTGTATTACTGTTGCTAAAGTCACCTACTGAGGCGCCCGCTTCTTCGCTTGTATTTATATTACTTCTTACTAAATTTATATTTGAAATTGTGGGCTCGCCCATTGCTGAGTAGTCTTGTTGCTGAATTTGATGATGGTGTTGTTGTTGTTGCTGTAATGGCTGTTGATTGTTATAGTATATTGATTCTCCATCGTTTGGCGATGCAACAGCCATAACAATTTAACAAAACAACTAAATAATACTTTTACAAAAATATATTTTGTAGTTACTGCTATTTCTCTTATCTTTTTGTTCTGCTTTGGTTTTTATTATTTATTTGCAGAATATTCGCGATTTCTGTAAATGAAAAAAAAAAAAGAACATAAATAAATATTATCAGCCGACGGACATTGATAAAAATACAGTACAACACGGATATAAGAAACTCTGATAATCCAAGAAGTTTCTTTCTTATATCCAAGTTTTTCTTATATGCAAACAACGGATATAAGAAAGACAATTTCTTATATGAGAAACACGTCTATAAGAAAGGAAATTTCTTATACGGAAATTAGAGAGACAAAAGCAAGCAATAAAACATATTTTCTGTGTATTCTAGCTCTTTTTAAACTGTTTCTGCAATCCAATATAAAATTTAAAAGCTGTCATTAACCATGGAAACATATTTATGATCACAAACTAGTTCTGGCAAAGGTAAATTAAAATATAATGAAGTTTTTTATATGCGTAAGTTTTTGTTTTTAAAATTAACATTTGTGCAAGGAAATAATTTCTTATAGCCGTGTTTTTCTCATATGCGAGTTTCTTATATCGATCAATTTCAAATGGAATTTAAAGAAAAAGACACGGTGTTTTGGACTGCATTTCATATAAGCGAGTTTTTCTTATATGAGTGTTTCTTATATCCGTAAAATACTGTACATCTACTCATGCATAAAACACTATCTTATATTCCTCTCTACCCACATGTTTATTTAATTATTGTTCTATTTGTTATTTTGTGTTGGAATTTAACAACCAACAACAACAAATTTGTATGATTTTTTTTTTTACTTTATGTTTTTAAGACGGCAGTGATATCTCATAAGGGGTGATTATTTATGTATATTTAATTTTCTAATTCACAGAAGTGTTTGTATGTATGTATGTACTAGGGTGGTCCTTATATAGGTCATTGTCTTATTTTGAATGACGCATCCCCCCTTATTGCGTGTAACTCAGTACTCGTGGCAGAAGTGAAACTTCTTTTGCGATTTTAAATCAAAAATTTCCTACACTCAAAATCTCTGCAAAATCAAAAATTGTGTATGTGACAACTTAAATTTGGTTTTATTTATTTTTCAACCTATATAATCAAAATTTTTAGCGGACTCTCGTGATTTAATTCAATTTTTTGAAATTAGCATATTTTGAGATAAAATGTTTAAATTAATTTATATCTCCATACCGTTACGAGACAGTAAAAATCTTAAGGAAGATAGTATGTTTGTCTCTCACTCTGACTGTAATGAATGTTTGTACTGTTTTAAAGCTCTTGCTGGGTTTCCGTTGTAAGCATACTAAATTACAGCAAATTTATGTTGAATTATTTGTTCTCAAAAGCTTTAAAAAAGCATACATCCGCAAAGCTCCTTACCAAAAACCAAAGAAAAAAGCCTCAGCGATATGGTATAAACGTAGCAATGGTAACTCTGATTCAATGTGTTTATTTTTAATGCACACAAAAACAACGAGGGTTGATTGCAGAAGATGGCACAACGCACAAAAGCAGCAGCAGTGTGCACTTGAATGTGCAGTAGGTAGGTTATGGTGAAATATATACGCGAGTTTTAAAAAGATTACAAAATCAATTTGGTCGGAACTCAATGGTTATTTTCAGTGGGAAATTCAGCAACAGGCACCAGTCTTTTTCGAAAAGTTCTCCCATAAGGCCTGTGCTGACTATTTTTGTTGGACAGTATAGTAAGATTCTTAGAATTTCATTATCTATTCACCAAACAAATTTCCAAATTCTAGCATTCTAATTAACGAAATTATAAAATAGACATAAAAGGACATTTTCCCTTTTATCTGCTACAATAATATAGTGTAAATTCACAAACGCATCGCTGCGCAAATGATGCGCAATCAGTTTCGTCAAAACATTCATAAAATACATCAAATCGACATCCATTTTTGTATCGAAGTAAAAATCTAAATAGAGCCATGAACACTTATACAAAAAATGATGCCGGTTTGATGCTTTTTATAAATGTTTTGTAGAAAGTGATTGCGCATCATTTGCGCAGTGATGCGTTTGTGAATTTACAAATAGATTATCAAAAAATCCAAACTTATTGCACTATTAAATATATTAGCCTATAAATAAAAATGTTTACATTTTTTCGTTTCACAAAAATTCCAACCTTGAAATTTCACTCTCAACGCGCGCAAAGAAGTTTCACTAAAAAAAAATCCTGTAAAATTTTGGCTCAATTTATTAAAGTTATCCCGGACCTTTGTATTGTATGTATATTTGTATTCAAATACATTTTATAAATACGACAAGTGTTCCAAAATTATTTTTTTTTATCAATCATTACCAAAGTTAAGATTTTTCAAATTTGAATTTACATAAATACATGGGATTTCCCCTATTTTTTGCAGGCCCGGGTTAACGTTAATATAAGATCTTAAATTGTACAGGATTTTTTAAATTTATTTAGAACAAAATAAGAAAATGACGGTTATGTAAGGCTGCCAGACGTCCCGATATTTGAACACTGTCCGGATATCTGTCCCGATTTACAAAATTTCCCGATTTTGTCCCGACTTTCCATTTTTACTTCCTATATAGGGCAATTATTGATTTGGTGTCAAAGACAAAATTCGATGTTTTAATCAAAACTTACATTAAGATAATTTTCGACAAAAGACGTCCGTCGGTTTGTTTGGCTGTGCGTCCCGATTTATATCGAGCTAGAGGCTAAGCGAATCGGTGGATTTGCTTTTAATTTGGTGTGATACAATCTATATTAATCCATAGGAGTTAGATACAATTTTTTGTTTTAGCTTATCTGGATATAACGGTCATACAAAAATTTCGGTTTTATCAAATTTTCTAAAAAAAAAAAACAGCTGTAATAGTTTTGATAAAACTTCATACATGTAATCCCTAGAACAGTTTTTACAACACTGCAAAAGTTTTTGCCAAAAAAAAAAAACGAACAACTGAAATAAATGTTTGGGTTTTTTGTGCAAATTACCGGTTTCTTACTTGTTTTGAGATATTTCCGAATATCGCGTTATTGGCTTTTTTATTTCGTCAAAATTTTGGAATTCGGTAGGTACTTCTAAGTTAGTCAAAAAATATTGGCCAAAATTTTAAAAAGCCAGATTTGTATAAATATATTTTTTTAATGTCCCGATTTGTCCCGGTTTTTGAGCCCTGGGGCGTCCCGATATTAACCAAATTTAATCTGGCAGCCCTACCTTTATGAGTATGTACTTATCCTTGACATTTATTTGAATGACATATAAGTTCTTAAATACGATTCAATAACATTTCTGAGATTATTTAATTAACAAAAGATTTGCATGCATAACATTGGTACATACACTCCATTTCATGCGCTTAGTTTTATTTTTTTCAACAAACTTTATAGGATTTTTTTATAATAATGAAAAATCTAATTAAAGAATTTATTGAGTGTAATGTGAGTATAAAGATGAAGGAAGAATTTTAAATTCTGCTAATAGCTCAGGAACTTTGTGCAAAAATCCAAAATTTTGGTAATAGGAGTGGGATTTTGTGGGGTTGTAGAGCTATTTAAAAAGAGTATTTGAGGAACTATCCCCGCATCTAGCTGTTGAGCAATCCACGTAATCAGCGTTTAAAAAAAAGGTGACGACAGAAAAAAAAAAATATATAATACCAGCAAACTTCTAAAATATCTCAAAAAATACATTATTAATTTCTTTATCATGATACATTTTTTTTTATAAACAGTGCTGGACAGAGAACTAGCACATTATGCTTTTTTCAGTTAACATAGCCAGAGTTTATGATTCAAAATAGTTATTATTTTGGAAAAATGTTATTTGTAGTCCAAGGTTTCGGCTCATTACATCAGAACATTTTTTTTTTAAATAATAACAATTTTGAATCGTATACTCTAGCGAACTTAAGCCTGGCTGTAATAATTTTTTGAAACCAGAGAAATGTGCTAAGCTATGCAACCTATCAAATCCTTGACGTTCAGTATGCATTCGATATTTCTGCTGATTACTGCTATGCCATGGAGTTGATTTACCTTATTCCGAACTTCAGCTGATGTCAAAAACAAACTTTTCTTTGCATAAGCAGCTATTATACGATCATCAGCCAGCAGAACTTATCTTTTTTGGATGGCGTTGGTCTAACTTAACTAACACTAACTTTCTTGCTCGTCCGACATTATTTGCGATTTTGTGAACTGTTTTCCCGTTATTTTTTATTAAGATGATTTTTTTAAACTCAAGTGTACAAGACTGTTGCCAGCCCATTTAGTCAAAAAATATTCAAATGTTTGCAAAAGAATCCTTTAGAACAACTTGCTTTAAATTGTCGATTACTTTTTTCTTAAAATCTGACCAAAACTACAGCTTTTTTTATACTATTAACACATTAATTAAAACACAAACATGTGTAAATAACGGTAAATTTACAGGGATAATAGGGTGATGCAGTCTAGATTGTAATAATGTGAAAAGTTTTTAAGAAAGGCTTTTGTCAACTGGTATAAGGTTTTGTTGACTGAAAAAAGCATAATGTGCTAATTATCTGTCCAACACTGTATATGTATAATAGGGTGGATCGTTTTCATCATTTTTTGCCAAATCACCAAATCACTCATAGTATAAGCTTAGGGGCCAGTTATAGCTATCATTGAAAACCATAATTGAAAATATTAATTGTCAATTTTGACACATTATGAAGAACAACAAAGTGATTATTTTGATGCCAAAGTAAAGCTAATTGACTTAGTATTTATTTCTAGGTAAAACAAAAATCAATCTTGCACAATTTTTCTCATAAAATGACTTTTAATTTTTCAATGATGAACTACCTAACCAATGATCATTGAAAAAATTAAAAGTTACGTTATGGGGAAGATATGGGTCAAAATTAATTTTTATTGGAGGAGAAATAATTTTGAAGCCCAAGCTATATTTCTGCATTAAAATATTCAATGATTAAACTTTCAAAGGGTCTCAAAATCAACAATGATTCCAATGATAGCTATAACTGGCACCTTAATGGTTTTCTAAACTTATCCTCTCATTTATTTTGAGTCGCCCTTGGAAAAAACAAAATCGGGAAGCCATTGAAAATTGTAGCTTCTTACAAAACATGATATATTATGAAATCGGGGTGGGAATATTTGGCGGCAAAAAAATAACGGATTCTTGTAGTGACCAAAACAGGTATTTTTTATCATGGGTACAGGGGTCTATCTCTTTCAGTATAGGCAGGAGGGTCAATTTTGTAAACAAAATGATTGAATACAATAAATATTTTTCGTGATTTTAGATTTTCTAAAAAAAATAGAAGACAAAGTCATCTGGTTTTCAATGCTTGATGAGGAATTAATAGAAGCACTTATCTAAGGACTTATCACTAAGGAATTTAAGCCAACTACTTCCTAATTCCACATTTTTTTAAGAAAAAATCAGTTCATATTTTTTCAAGTTGAGTTTTAAAATGTTTTTTTTCGAAAACTATTAAACGAAACAACTTGATTCAAAAACTCAATAAAAGAACAGACTTGTATCATTCTTTATCACTTGTCTTTTGTGTTACCGTTCTTTTTAAATAATTTTTTAAACGATTTATTTTCATTATTAAGTATTTTTTTAAACAGTTTCCCTCCCACCTATACAGAAGGAGATAGACCCCTACCTCCATGGTGAAAAATACTTGTATTTAATCCCTCTACAAGAATCCGTTATTATTTTGCGCCAACTATTGGCGTCACTAATTTTTAATAGGTAAGTATATACTTTTTTTGTGAAAAAAGACCAATTTCCGATGGCTTCCCGATTTTGTTTTTCCCAACGGCGACTCAAAATAAATGATGAGGATAAGTTCAGAAAACCATTAAGCACAAACTATGAGTTGCACACAGTGATTTGGTAAGAAATGTTGAAAACGATCCAGCCTAATGTATAACCCAAAAATGAGTCAAAATTTTATTCAAAGTTGATAAATTGAAATTTATTACATTTTATTTTTGGGGTTTTCCGTTTAAATGCAATTTTTAACAAATATAAATAATAATTAAAAATACAATTTTGTTTACCAATAAATTCTGCGCCGTTTGATATATCTTACAAGCTTGTGTTGCGTACCCTTCTGTAAAAAAAAAATATTTTATTTAAAGACAAATCACGAACAAAAAACTTAAGGTTAAACGGTACATTTAAGAACATTTTAAAATACTTTGAACGATGCAGAATTGAATTCAGAATAAGATTGTAAACATTTTTTTTTATTATGTACCGTTAATTCTGCCAATTTTAAACATTTTTTTACGGTATTTACTGTTAAAACGGAATTGTAATCAAAATATAACAAAATAAAAAAAACTTATTTTTTTTTCACTGTTAAATTCTACATTGTTTTATTAAACATTGTTTTATTGTGATATTCTTGAAGTTCTTCTTGTGAATATATCTTGAATAATTTCAATGAAATGCATAAAGAACCATGAACAAAAATATAAAAATTTCAAATAATAAAAAAAAATATAAATATGTATATCTATATACAACGGTACATTTCATAAAGTTGAAAAAAATTTCAAATGATGCAGAATTTACTAAAGCATAAACCTGTATACTTTTTTTTATATATTACGCCCTTAAATTTAAAACAAAATTTAGTAGGCGTTGAAAAAAGTGAAAATGTAATCTGAATTTTTGCAGTTTTTACAAAAAAAAAATATAACGGCTCATCCAAAAACTTGAGAAATTAATCAATATACGCACTTACACTAAACACAAGATTAAAGATTTTTTTGTAAGTGTCTTAAACTTGGTGATCATTTTATTAAACGCTGAATTAGTAAAAAAAATTTGCATTTTTTTTAGTTCTTATCGTTCAAATTTAACAGTCAACCGGTTTTTATAAAAAAAAGTAGTTTATTTTGTTTATTATTCAATTTCGCATTGTTTGAAATATTTGGGCATGGATAAAATATTTACCGTATGGTAAATTTTTTCAACTTCCAAACATTTTTAATTAACAATAAGAAGATGAAGAAATTTAAATATTAAAATATTGAAATTACTTCTGCTTTCATAACTGTTGAAACAGAAGAATAATAAAACTCACAGTATCTTTTTGCTGTGATTTTTATAAGAGTCGGTAAACATTGACTAAAATTTGTGTCTTAGTAGGGTGTGTGTCTTAGAAGAGCCAACTGTTATACCTTGGGCGAAACACAATTATATCTGGAGTTGAGGTCATTTGTACTTTTTAATTGCATTTTAATTAATTAAGCGTTGAGTTTTTGAAGCATTAAATTTTACGCAGTTTTTGATTCCCCATTGGATACTGCTGTCAAGATCAGAATGGATTGAGCTTATCATACGCTGCCGTTCAAGTTCCAAATCCGAAGGACATGGATGAGAGTCCGTAAACGAATATGAGAAGCTGGGGGTACTGTCGTCAGCGAAACAGTTTAATGGATTAGAAGTTTAAGTCAAAAGATCATATTTATAAAAATAAGGAAGAGAGTCGGAGACAAAACGGAGCCCTGGGGCACATCAGCATTTATTTTTTGTGGATTTAAGACTTGAAACCGTCCAATACGACTTATATTGAACGGTCCAAAAGGTAATTTCTAATCCAACGAAGAAGAGATTCATCGAAACCAAATGCGCATTTTTTCGATAAGTAAACTTGATGCCAAACTCTATCAAACGCTTTTGAAATATCAAGTGCAATAATCTTACTTTCTCCAAAACGATGTAAAGATTTGTTACACAGTTCGGTGAGATATACCACAGATCAACAACGGACCTATTGCTACGAAAGCCGTACTGCCAGTCATTAAGAAGTTTTCGTTCCTCGATATTTTTTTGAGCTGGAAATTAGCGTTTCCATGACCTTGGATACAAGAGACGTACGTAAGTGCAATCGATCGATAATTAGAGCGTGAAGAAGATACGCCTTCTTAGGGACAGGCTGGACAAATGCTGTTTTCCATCCACTCGGAAAGAGACCAGAGAGTAGGACAGATGGAAAAGCTTACGCAGTGGTTTTGCCAGCGTTGAAGAACACCTCTTCAGAAAAATGGGATGGATACTATCCGGGCCAGCGGATTTGTGTACGTCGAAATCTTTTAGAACTCTAGCAACTGCACGAGTGCGAAAGAAGTTTTTTTCCATAAAATCATTTACGTTCTCAAGAACAGGAGGAGTCATAACACTTTCTAGCATCGTCGAATTGACAGCAAACTGTGCCGCAAGCAAATTGACTTTATCTAATGAACTGACAAAAGGGGTGTTATTGAAGACGGGCGTTGGAAACGAGGACGCTGTACGGTTTTTAAAAATTACCAAACATTTGTACTACCTTTGGGACATTGTAGTATTTTTTGCCGTAATTTTTGATCATGTAAAAATTTGGTTCCTCTAATACTTGTCCGGTTTTCCTCAGTAGAGTTGGCTTTATAACATCGGAAGCTTATTTCTCTAACCCTAATAACCTCTTTACAGCTCGAATCAAACCATGAGTTTTCTTTGGGTTTGATAGATTTCACCCTATTCGGGATACAATTTCTCATTCCACAAAGAATCAAGTTTGTAATCATATCTGCACTGGCGTCTACGTCACTATCGAGCAAGCATAGTGACCAGTTAAAACCCCTGAAGAAATCATTGAGGCCGTCCCAGTTGGCTTTCACATATTGCCAAACGGTGCTCATTGGAATTTTTTCCTCACACAAGGTGAGTCAGGTGATTTAACTCAGCAAAAATCTCAACATACCTTCCTTTGGGTGTTATCTGACCAGAATAGCGTAGCCACGAAGAATTGTGTGTATTGAAATCGCCCGTAACAACGATTTCACTGTGCGGATAGTGGGAAACAATTATATGGATTGAGTCGGACAGCGCATCGAATTCGTTAGAAGTCGTATTACTATCCAATCTTGGGCTACGATAAATGAAACATGTATGGAAGATCGGCATATTGACGAAGAATTCTAACCACATAAAGTTAAAATTTATATTTAAACAAGGGCCATATTGTGGTTGAAGCTGATAAGCCACATCATTACGTACATGTTTTGCGAGACCATGGTGTAAGAAAAATAAAGACACTAAGCTATAACCATTAGGCTGAATTCGGAGTAATCAGAATTTTCAACTACTTGGGTTTCAGTAAGTGTCTGTTTTTTACAGTATGGACGGACACAGCACAGAAATTCTTTCTCAGCCCCCGAATGTTGCTAAAATCGACAAAAAAAAAAAAAACAAATCAGACAGTTACCTACGCTAACATTGAGTTTGGGCCCCAATAAAACTTCACAATACAAAATACTATCAGTGTTATTCCTTAATAGTATGTTTTGATCCGCCCCTGGAAAACCCCAAAAACAATAACAGCAATTTATCTGATTTGCTTCGACTCAATCAATTACATACATTGCATGAGATGAGCCACACAATGCATGTAATGATTTAACCCAAGCAATGTGAATGGTGTGGGAAGGAGAGATTAGGGCAATTTACCGCTCGCTGAACTTTTGATTTTGATTTGGTGCAGCATCAGCTTTATGTGCATGGGTGCACTTTTTGTTGTAGGTTTTTATACACAAACTCTGGCACTGGCACTTTTTTTTTGCCATTTTTTTTTTGTTCGTTTTCTATGAATTTAGTAGGCTATTGTTTATTAATTATTAACAAGCGGTGCACTCATAGGATTTATTATTATTCTATTATTTTGTTTACGCACTTAAATATGCTGGGGTTATTGAATGATGTCTTTTTTTAAAGATTTATATATTTTTTTGTTGGGGGTTTTGGGCGCGGTCTGACACGTCTGTTTGGGGTGCGATGCAGATCGGTATTTCATTAATATACATAAACCAGTTTTAAATGGAATCTGAAAAAAATTAACCTAAGCCAACAAACAAGATTATTTGTTCTAAAACATCCATGTTTTTATAATCCTTAATGTTGGATTTATGTGAATCTGCATTTAATTTCAAAAAAAATGTACATTCGTTAAGATAGAATAAATGTAGATTATAGAAATAATCAATATAATGTCGACAATTCATTGTTTTTGTTTTTAACACATTCGGTTTGTTGGCAAATACGACCCAAACGCAAAATAGTTGGCCTACTCATCAATTAACACATTAATCCTCTTTATATACCTTCATTTTCTGTGCCAAGCAGTTGTTGATTAATTTTTTTTTTGTCAATGTAATAAATTACATTCAATGAGTAAATAAGACCAAACAGAACTTAATTTGAGAAAACACACATGGCTTCAGGTTGCATTCTCTTAAACAAAGATAAGAGCATAATAGTTGGACTACTCTCTATGGGATGCAAATAAGTTGGCCTATGACGATTTAAATAGATGTTCAGTTAACCGTTATTAAAAAATTGACATGCACGTGTTTTGTTGTTTAGTGATCTCTTGTTTTAAAGTAAGCCAGCAACAGTTTAGTGTCAATCATGGTGTGTGGTGTTGCATTATCCTGAGACCTTAGGGAATCCATAGTTAAGGCCTTCGAAACGGGATTGTCGAGCTACAAAATAGCAAACCAATTTAATTTACCTCGCTCATCAATTGGAAACATTATCACAAAGTTCAAAAATAGTGGAAATGTGGAGGTTGGTAAAAAAACGGGACGCCCACCAATTGCGAAACCTCGAGATTGCCGAGTCTTAAAAAAAATAGGAATAGGAAAGGAAAATCGACGTCAAACTGCCGCTGCAATAACTGTTCAATGGAGAGAAAGAATCAAAAAAAGTGTTTCAGTCGACACTTGTAAGCGAACAATGAAAAAAATTGGATATACATTTTGTAAGGTTTGTTTTAGATTTATTTAAATTAGAGCTATTTTAATTTGTTAAAACATAGGCCAAATAAAAACTATCTGAAATAAATATATCTAAAGAAAAATACCAAAATATTGAGTTTATTGCCGATGGAATTTAAGAACCAGCAGATTTTTGTTTTTTATCATAGGTATTCCCACTATTTTGCGTTTGTGCTCGTACATACCCTGTAGACAGACTTTCTAGAAACTTTGCACTAGGACCAGCAAATAAAAAAAGAAACAGATACTAATTATAACAAAGTATATATGTTTTAATAGGGGGTTTATATGGAACAACATGTTGTACAACATCGCGTAAATTTATCGATGTTGTATACTATAAACGCAAAAACAACAGCTTGACACACCATGTTGTACGGTTTTCAAAATATTTTGAAAACTTGCTGAGTTTGTCAAACCATACAACCTATGTAAACAGATGTTTGTACAACTTGGTTTTATTTTTCATTTCCAGAAAATTCTCGTCTTGTGAGCACGAAGGCAGTAGACCCAATAAAGCGGAAAAATGGCTATAAAATACTCCGTTCTGGAGGGACTTTTTTTCTGTATATTGGTGTCTACCAGAAACGTGGAAGATAAAATCATAGATTTATAAAAATAGAGTTATAAAAGGTAAAACATACGAAGTTTTATAGAAGTTGAACCAAACACTACAATGGAGGGTTTGAAAAAAAAAAATGCTATACGACCGTGTCACCGGCGGGAATTTAAAAAAGTGATACAAAAGGAAAAATCTGGTGTTGGAGCGGAAGAAGTTTACTGCCCAAACTTGTGGTATACTTTAATAAGTATTTCGGCCTATTTTTTACCCATTTCTCAAGTATTTCGTTTCTTGTATACATTCAAATTCATTTAATTTACAAATTAACTTATTTTCTGGTAATATCATGATTTTGGTTTTTTTTCTGTGTTTAATTTTAGTTTGTACATGTTAATATAATTCTTTATATTATTAATATCTATTATCAACTTTTCAACACTGATGTTTAATTCTTTATCTTCAATATAAAATAAACCATCATGAGGAAATAATTTTACTTTACAATATTTTAAAGTTTTTTTAATATCATTTAATATATGTATAGTACGAACAATAATGTCACAAAATTGAACCTTGTGGTACTCCCAAATTCATCAGAACCTACCCCGTTGAATTTTACAATTTGTTTTGGTCCTATAAGATATGACTTAAACCAATTAAACTCTGTACCACTTATTCCATATCCATATAGTTTTTTTTTAACAAAATTAATCTATCTTATGTTTCAAATGCTCTTTACAGGTCAATGAATACTGCTGCAATTTTCTTTTTTTGATGTAACATCTACTTCCAGTCTGCTATCACATAGTTCAACGCTGATTCACAAGAGTGTTTCCGTCTGAATTCAATTTCAAATTCATATTCAAATATTCTTCTTGCACAACTTTTTCCAATATTTTTTTGTAAAGTGGAAGCATATTTACGGGTCTAAAGTCTTCACATTTATTTGAATTTGAGATTTTTTGCACTGGTGTTATAACAGAGGTTCCATGTCTTTCAAAATTTGTCTTTGGAAATTTACCACTTTCAAGAGAGTAATTTATTATATTTAATAAAGCAGGGCCCAATAATGTTATACTGTCTTTTATAATTTTTGTATTCATTAAGTTAAACTCATTTTTGTTAGGCATCATTTTCACAATATTAAGAAGTTCTTCTATTGAATCTAACTTTTTAAATTTAAAACAATTTTCGATATTTTCCAAAAGATTTGTCCATTGAAAACTGGCTGTTTGTTTATTTATTTCAACTACACTTTTGATAAAAAAAAACTCATTGAATTTAATTGCAATTATTTTATTTTCAGTTACTTTGTTTCCCTTAAATTCATATTTCTGCTACTATCTGACCCAAAACTAAAGATTTTAACGTTCTCCACATGTTTTTTTATCACTAGCTCCGTTTAATTTAGCTTGAATATAATTTCATTCGGCCACTTTAAGACTATTTTTATAAATATTTCTTTTTCTTTTATATTCGTTCCAATCGGCACTGCTTCTAGTTAACACAAACTTCAAGTGCCTTCTAAATTTAATGGACTTCTGTCTTCTTAAATCATTGTTAAACCATTTTTGATCAGTTTCCTTGAATCACTTTTGAACCGTCCAATATTTCTTTCATCGTCAAGGCTAATATTAATTTTGACATTTTCCGCGCCGTACGTTCTACTTCAAAGATTCCAACGCAAGTGATGTTGTACACCATCATTTTACATGTAATCGCAAAGTTGCTTTTACAGTTATTTTTCTCATCAAGTTGTACAACACGTTGTTCCATCTAAACCCCCATAATAAATCTATTATTTACATAAAGTAACTTCAAACAAGTGTTATATTATTTTGTTGAATGTAACTGCATAAAACTAAATTACGAAACTAAATTACGAAACATATGCTAAATATTTGTATGGTTAATAGGTGTTGCATATTTTTTAGTCTTCGGCTACTGTTAATGCATTTGTACACGGTAACTATCTATATCTTTTGTGAATTTTTATTTTTATTGCGAACATTTTGGTCTTGTGTTTTTTTTATATAATAAATATAATATAATACTAGCTGGCCGTTAAAGTTATTCATTTATCGTCATGTGTGGCGGTAAAACATTCGCGATCAGGTGCAACATGTCTATAAAAAATAAATACGCCTTCTTGTGTTGCACTGATAGAGCGAGAAAGTGTGAAGTGGTTAGTGCAGATATTTCTGGGCCAAAAAGAAAGAACTATTACTTTGGAATTAGGACAAAAAACGTTTAAAATCCTGCATGAAACTGAAACAATATGAATAATAACGAAAATCCTCATTGGACACTGCAAGCTAAGAATGCACTTCAGAATTTAAGTCTGATGCACTTGTGCACCATGGCTCCAGATGGAAGATACCCCGTTTAAAACAGAATCGAGAGCTCGAGTTGGATTAGGGTCGGATTTTCGACCCACGTGTTTCGTCACGTGTGTTGAGATCCCCATTTGAAGTTGAGTTGATATGGTGTTGAGATAACATTTAATAGAATGGCAACAATATATTTATTTAACACAAAAACAGTTCAAATTTAATGAATTTTAGTACATACTTCGAATACCTATCAAAGCAAATAAATAATTTTACTCGCACATGTGCAAAAACACTTTGGTGAGCACATCCTCAAGACCGACTCTTTACCCAGGTTTTTTTAAGAACAATTTCGACTCGACTCCGCTCCTGAAGTGGAATCGAGTCGGTTGAAGCTCATTTCAAGTCAACGCAGGTACACAAAGGGGCCAAGCGAGCTTGAAGCTCGCTCGAATACCTCATGTGAACGGGGTAGAGGATAGAATAATCTTCTATTAAACTAGTCGAGTTTTCGTAATGGTAGGTGAATTTAGGGTCGATATTAGCAACATTCGGGGGCTGAGAAAGAATTTCTGTGCTGTGTACGTACATACGGTAAAAAACAGGCCAGCAGTCTTGGCACTAAGTGAAACCCAGGTAGGTGAAAATTCTGATTACTCCGAATTTAGCCTACCTGGTTATAGCTTAGTGCCTTTATTTTTCCTACACCACGGTCTCGCAATATATGTACGTAATGATGTGGCTTATCAGCTTCAACCACAATATGGCCCTTGTTTAAATACAAACTTTAACTTCATGTGGTTAAAATTCACCGTCAATAAGCACATCATACATACATGTTTCATTTATCGTAGCCCAAGTTTGGATAGTAATTCGACTTCTAACGAATTCGATGCGCTGTCCGATTCAATCCTGAGAATTGTTGCCCATTATCCGCACAGTGAAATCGTTGTTACGGGCGATTTCAATGTACACAATTCTTCGTGGCTACGCTATTCTGGTCAGACAACACCCGAAGGAAGGTATGTCGAGATTTTTGCTGAGTTAAACCACCTGACTCAGCTTGTTGACGAGCCTACTCGGATTCCTGACGTTGCAGGTCAAATCGCCAACACTCTAGACTTGTTCCTTACCTCTGACCCGAATAAATACACTATTAGTGTATTATCTCCTCTAGGCTCATCAGACCATTGTGTCATATCTGCAAATTTCTCGTGCCACCAAATCACAGTTAAAGAAAAAATCCCAAAGAGAACCGTTTGGCAATACGAGAAAGCCAACTGGGACGGTCTCAATAATTTCTTCAAGAGCTTTAACTGGTCACTATGCTTCCTCGATAGTGATGTTGACGCCAGTGCAGATATGATTACAAACTTGATTCTTTGTGGAATGAGAAATTTTATCCCGAATAGGGTGAAATCTATCAAACCCAAAGAAAACTCATGGTTTGATTCGAGCTGTAAAGAGGTTATTAGGGTTAGAGAAGTAAGCTTCCGATGTTATAAAGCCAAGCCTACAGAGGAAAACCGGAAAAAGTTTCAACAAGCTAGAAAGACCTGTAACGTTCATATTCGAAGAACCAAATTTTTACATGATCAAAAATTACGACAAAAAATACTACAATGTCCCAAAGGTAGTAAAAATTTTTGGTCATTTGTAAAAAACATACGAAATACCACCTCGTCCTCGGTTCCAACGCTCGTCTTCAATGATACTCCTTTTGTCAGCTCGCAAGATAAAGCCAATTTGCTTGCAGCACAGTTTGCTGTTAATTCGATGCTGCCAGAAAGTGTTATGACTCCTCCTGTACTTGAGAGCGTAAATGATTTTATGGGACAAATCTTCTTTCGCACTCGTGCAGTTGCTAGAGTTCTAAAAGATCTCGACGTACACAAATCCGCTGGCCCGGATGGTATCCCTCCCATTGTTCTGAAGAGGTGTTCTTCAACGCTGGCAAAACCACTGCGTAAGCTTTTCCATCTGTCCTACTCTACTGGTCTCTATCCGAGTGGATGGAAAACAGCATTTGTCCAGCCTGTCCCTAAAAAAGGCGTATCTTCTTCACCCTCTAACTATCGGCCAATTGCACTTACGTCCCTTCTTTCCAAGGTCATGGAAACGCTGATTAATTTCCAGCTCAAGAAATATCTCGAGGAACGAAAGCTTCTTAATGACCGGCAGTACGGCTTTCGTAGCAATAGGTCCACTGGTGATCTGATGGTATATCTCACCGAACAGTGGAACAAATCTTTACATCGTTTTGGAGAAAGTAAGATTATTGCACTTGATATTTCAAAAGGGTTTGATAGAGTTTGGCACCAAGCTCTCTTTCGAAAATGCGCGCATTTGGTTTCGATGAACCTCTTCTTCGTTGGATTAGAAATTACCTTTCGGACCGTTCAATACAAGTCGTATTGGACGGTTTCAAGTCTGAAATCCACAAAATAAATGCTGGTGTGCCCCAGGGCTCCGTTTTGTCTCCGACTCTCTTCCTTATTTTTATAAATGATCTTTTGTCTGAAACTTCTAATCCATTAAACTGTTTCGCTGACGACAGTACCCTCAGCTTCTCATATTCGTTTACAGATTCTCATCCATGTCCTTCGGATGTGGAACTTGAACGGCAGCGTATGATAAGCTCATTAAATTCTGATCTCGACAGCATTGTCCAATGGGGAATCAAAAACCGCGTAGAATTTAATGCTTCTAAAACTCAATGTTGTCTCCTGTCGTTAAAGCGAAACCCACCCCCAATGCCGCTATCCATGAGCGGCACTTGCATCGAGGAAACCGAACAGCTCTCAGTTCTCGGTATGTGTGTCACAGACCACCTTTTGTGGAATGACCACATATTTGATGTCGCCAAAAACGCTGCTAAGTGTTTAGGTTTTCTCCGTAGATGCAAGAAGTTTTTTTCCCCTTCTGATCTGGCTGTGATCTACAAAGCCTTTATTCGTCCAAAACTTGAGTACAATTCTCATGTTTGGGCAGGAGCTCCAAGAACTCACTTGAGTTTGTTGGACAGAATTCAAAAGAGAGCTTTAAAAATGATAGGCGAAAGATCTATAACAGAAACAATTACATCTCTCGAACACCGCCGTAATGTTTCGTGTCTTTCTCTATTTTATCGCTATTATTATAATCAGT
This sequence comes from Melangyna quadrimaculata, assembly GCA_949320155.1. NCBI lineage: Eukaryota > Metazoa > Arthropoda > Insecta > Diptera > Syrphidae > Melangyna > Melangyna quadrimaculata. Next base: position 199,571,615 of record OX439483.1, on the reverse strand, counting down.
GTTCTAGTGAAATAGCCAGTTGCATTCCCCCCCTTAAAAAATTCAACCGTAATACTCGCGCTTCTAGGAATGCCCATCAGTTCACCCTTGAGCCCAACTTCGGACGTACTGTAATGTACAGAGATTCTTTCTTCAGTCGCACCACACGAATGTGGAATGCTTTACCTGACTCGACTTTCCCCTCCCATTTCGATGTGCAAACGTTCAAAACCAATGTGCATCGGTATCTCCTTCTAAATCCTCTCCTACTTACCTAATCGCTCGTGCTGTGTTAAAAACATTTTAAGGGTAGCCATAACCCCTTTTGCGCGCGTGGAATATAAAAAAAAAAAAAAAAAAAAAAATATGTCGGTATGTGTTGATTTTTGTCGCAGAAAAGTTTTGAAAACCTCAACTTTTGGAGTTCAATTTTGTCAAGCTTTTGAATTTTATATTTTTAAAAATCTGAAATTCTTAAGAATGATGTAGATTATTAATTTTAATTTTGGATGAAAAACTTCAGTTTACCACGGTGAGCGCAGAAAATTTACTATTTAGTATTTTTAGGACTCAGCTTATAAGAGTTAAGTGCTTACATGTAAAAATATTGATTCAAAGAACCAAACATTTGTATGTATCAAAAGTAAGTGTTTTGCTGTAACGAGTTTCATAAATTTAATAAAAATTATAGTTAGTCACATTACTAGGGGAGTTTGTATTATTTAATTAATTTATCATGAGTTTTTTGTTTGCCAGTGTTTAAAAACTATTTATATGAAAAGGGTATTCGAAAACCAAACCAATCAAAGATTTTCTTTTACATATAAAAAGAAGAAATTACAATTTATTTAAAAACTTTTTTCGTATGCAAAGTTGTTTTTGTATCTACTGTATCATCTGAAATTTGACCCAATAGACGTCGTACTGAAGTAGCCCGCGGTATATATTTTGTTCAGTCTGCTCTCATTGAAGCTCCTTCCAAATGAGTCCGCTTTCATAGCTGTAAATGACATAGACCTTCTTGTTCTTACTGGATTGTGCCCCGAAAATCTTACCAACGTTTATTTCCGAAAACCTAAACATGGTCAATCATGGACCAAATATTTTCGGCTTCCAGCTTGAAGCATGTGCATTTGTGCAATCAATAAAGAAAAATATATTGTTATTACATGCATTAAGTGGATGCAACACGACGTCAGCAAATTTGTGAATGGGAAAAATTAAGTTTATTGCGGTTCTGGAAAAAAATGTTGAGCTCCGTGATTTAATCGCAAAATTCAGAAACGATCACGTCGATCCCAAGGACATTGTTACCACTGGAGACAGGAAAAAGATTTTTGGTAGCACTTTATGGAGGAACACATTTAAGGGTTCCTTAAATGATATGCGGTACAAGTGCTATTATTATTATTATAATTTATTAACATCAAATTAAAATTTACATGCTAATATTAAAGAGCGCTAGCTGCTTGAGGCTTCTGGCTCTTAAGTTAAAATAAAGGTATTTACATGCAATATGTATTTATAATTTTTAAATGTAATAATTTTGTTATTAATACCTAGATATTTATATTGTGAAGTTTAATAAAATTGTATATTACTTTTATATTTTCTGGGTCTAAGTTTCTCAATATTTCTATTTTTGTTAAAGTTGAGTTGCAAACGCTGGTGTTAGAAGTAAGTGATTTACATACCCCTAACCCAAGAATGTGATCTAAGTCTATTGTTGCCTGGCATTGATTGCAGATTGGTGGATTTGTATTTTTAAGAAGATGTTGATGGGTGAGTGATGTGTGTCCTAGTCTAAGTCTGACGATAGTTGTATTCATCTGCTTGGAGGTGGTATTAGGATAGACAGGTTTGATTTTATCGATATTGATGGATTTGTAGGGGTGTTGGTAGTTGTTTAGCCAGTCATTTAGTTGTTGTTGTCTTAGTTTGTTCTTAACTTCACGTAAAAGGTCACGTTTAGTAAGATTTGCAATTAATTTGACTGGTGAAACATGGGCATCATTTGCCGCTTTGTCAGCTTGTTCGTTTCCGAATATGCCGACGTGTCCGGGTATCCACATAAGTTTTGATTTATTTTTATGTCTTATAAGGTGATCCCTTATTTTATTTATGATAGCCGTGTTGTTATTTGGGTTTTGAATTGCGTTAAGTACTGACTGACTGTCAGAGCATATGATGAAACAACCAGGTAATGTTAAGGTTTTCGTTGCACATTCTAGGATCGCTGTTGCCTCGGCAGTAAAAATTGCAAATCTTCCCCCAACAGAAGGAGCAGCAAGATATCACTCTTAGGCTCGTTTCACACATATTCAGTTCGGTCTGTATTCGGTTCGATTTCGGTTCATATTCGGTTTGTGCTCACTAATAAATAAAATTAAATAAAATGTATTAAAAAAAAAAAAAACTTCAGAAAACCCGAACCGAATATGTGTGAATGCTACGTTTCTTTTATGTGTCCTAGACCCGAATACGTCCCGTTTTGAAACCGAATGAAACCGATTCGTGTCGAGGGATCGTTCGATGCTAAACGGTTTTTATTAGTTTTTTATTTTTGCCGTTTTATCGTTTTACACATATCAGACACAACCGAATACAAACCGAATAGAGACCGAACCGAATGAAAGCGAATGTGTGTGAAACGAGCCTTAGGCTCGTTTCACACACATTCGGTTTCATTCGGTTCGGTCTGTATTCGGTTCGATTTCGGTTTCCGTCTAGACCCCTTCACACAGAGACGGTGCATATTCGGTTTGTAATCAATAATAATTAAAATTAAATAAAATGTATTAAACAATAAAAAAAGAGCGCTCGTAAGTCTGTACTCGTGGCAGAAGTGAAACTTCTTTGTAAGACGCAGCTATGTGTTCTATATCAAAATGATCGATGGGTTGGGGTTGTAAACTTGAAAATTAAATAATAATGGTGAAAATTAAAAGGATTGGAGGAAAAGGTGAAAATGTAAAAATGTAAAAATGTAAAAGATTTAAATCAGTTTATTTGAGTAGGTTTTCCGAATATTTCTACACTCAAAATCTCTGCAAAATCAAAAATTTGTATATGACAACTTGAATTTGGTCTTATTTACTTTGCAACCATATATAATTCAAATTTTTAGCGGACACTCCTGATTTAATTCAATTTTTTGAAATTAGCCTGTTTTGAGATAAAATGTTTGAAATAACTTATATCTCCATACCAGTAGGAGATAAATACAAATCTTAAACTAGTAAGATTCCTAGAATTTCATTATCTATGTATTCACCAAAAAAATTTCAAAACTCTAGCATTCTAATTAAAGAAATTAGAAAAAAGAGATAGAAGGACATTTTCCCTTTTATCTGCTACAATAATATAGATTATCAAAAACCCCAAACTTATTACACTATTAAATATATTAGCCTATCAAATCAAATTTTTACTTTTACCCTACCTTCCACCACTTAGGTAATCAACGATCTCAGCGTTGCACATGTGGCGTTACATTTTTTCATATCACAAAAATTCAACCTTGAAATTTCACTCTCAACGCGCCCAAAGAAGTTTCACTTCAAAACAAATTCAGAAAAACCGAAACCGAACCGAATATGTGTGAAGCTACGTTTACTTTGCGTGCCCTAGACCCGAATACGTGTCGTTTTCAAACCGAATGAAACCAATTCGTGTCGAGGGATCGTTCGGTGCTATACTGTTTCTATTAGGTTTTTATTTTTGCCATTTTATCGTTTCACACATATCAGGCACAGCCGAATACAAACCGAATAGAGACCGAACCGAATGGAACCGAATGTGTGTGAAACGAGCCTTACAGTACATATTTTCAAGTTTAATATTCAATTCAATTATTGTGGTTAAACAAAATAGATGAAAAAAGTCCTATTGATTGGGGGTGGAAAAAAACAACAAGCGATGAAGACCCGGCACCAAGTTCACTCCTCAAGCTTATTTCTTGCAAATGTACCAAAAATGGCGAAAAAGCTTGTGGATGTGTGAAAGCAGGTATTCACTGCACAGCTATTTGCCAACACTGTTGTGGGAGACTTGCAACAATGCCCCAAGAAATAACCTATCACGAAAGATGATTCAGAGGACGAGGGTAAAAGAACTGTTAGCACGATTTCCTTCAGAGAACATAGTCTGCCAGGTCCTTTATGTAATAAACCAAGGTTCCATGAACCGAGACTTGAAATTAATTAAAGCCACGTCGTAAGTATATATTTTATATTTATGCCTCCCAATAATTATTATTTATTTATAATAGAGTAAGAGCCCAGGGCCGCCAGACATACGTCATTTTATCAAAGCTAAGATTTTTTCTGCGAACAGATACTATGGTAGCTAAGAACAAATGGATACTAATAATCTTCAATCCGGGTGCTATTAAGAGGTAGCGAGTGTTAAAGTTGCATACAAATGTTGCAACATTGCGTTCTTTTATCAAAGCTGAATTTTTGATATGTGTTAGGGGATGGTGTCACTTACTTTATTGGACACTTTCCAGGCATCTACAGTGGGGCCTAACGTGAGCCACACACTTAAAATATGTCAAACAAATCGTGACATTTACGTTGTAGTTTTAAAGCTAATATTTATATGTTTTATGGGCAACTGTTTAAAAATAATTCCCCATCAGCTATACATCTACAGTGGAGCGTATTCATCAGCCAGGCATTTAAAAACAGCTAAATTAAGCGAAAAAATCAAAAATCGATCCGTCACACACGATAAAAGAAACACTGCACATGCACACGTGATAGATACATTATACCATTTAAACACCGCACCGTGCGATGCCCACACACACACTTTGGAACTGAATAAATTATTTCGATTCTACGTTTGAAGATGCCATTATGAAGCTTTCAAGCGCTATAGTAAATAAACAATTGCTCGGACAAAAATCATGTTTGGGTAAAAATTTTAGGTAATAGTACTTTAAGCAACTTTTAGAAGAACATTTTTCGAAACAAAAGTATTTGACTTTAAAAAAAAATGTGAACCACATTTTTGAATTGAAACTTCTTTGTGCGCGTTGAAGAGTGAAATTTCAAGGTTGAATTTTTGTGAAACGAAAAAATGTAAAGCCACATGTGCAACGCTGAGATCATTGATTAACTAAGTGGTGGGAGATAGAGCAAAAGTAAAATTTTTTACTGATAGGCTAATATATTTTATATTGCAAAAAGTTTGAATTTTTTGTTAATCTATATTATTGTAGCAAATAAAAGGCAAAATGTCCTTTTATGTGTATTTTCTAATTTCTTTAATTAGAATGTTAGTATTCTCAGTACAGGCCTTATGGGAGAGCTTTTTCAAACATACTTGTGCTGGCCTATTCAGCGAGGTCTTCTTTTCTGTTAATCTGCTATTCTGTTATCAATTTCAATACAAAAGTTTAAGCTGTCAAAAAATCTTTTATGAATTGTAATATGGTATTCGGCTGCTAAAACTGTTAAGAAATCTATGAGATGTCAAAAATTCGAAATTCACAAAACAAAAATGCGTTTTGGATCCAGGTACTAACTTTTAAAGATGCAGCTGGGGAAAATAAGTTCAATGAATTAGGTCGATTTGTGATTGGACTGCTTTCACTTCCCATTTCAAACGCTGAGGTTAAGAGCCTGTTCAGCCAAACGTATATAATTAAAACAAAAATTCGTAATAAAATTGGAAAAGAATTATTGGACAGCATTGTCCAAATACGCGAGTGGCTGAAGATAGAAGATTAACGCTGCTTTTCTTATTAGGTCTTATTAGTGTTATAGGAAGTTGGATTCTCGGCGAAGTATGATAAAAAAGTATACAGGGAGATATTTCCTATGTATGTATGTTAGGTATTTATGAGAAAATAAATGTTTTAAATGTTTGTTTTTTAATCATCAATACGGACGTTTTTATATGGATTTTGAAACCTAGCATTTTGATTTTTGAGCTCCGATTCGATTTAACATTATAAAATTTGAAATCTAGCATTATGAACTTTGAGATTATGACAACACTGGTGTTAATTAAAAATAACACTTTGAATCAGAGTTCACATACGTCGGGGGATGGAAATTCTAATATCTTTTTCTTTGGTTTTCCTATGTTGCTTTCAGAATTATAGCTTTATAATAGCTTTTGAGAGCATATATTTTATGTATGTATGTGTTTAAGTATAGTCACTTCGTGTTTTTCTGCTTACATCTTTTCGTTTTATTTTTTTTCCCTGGTTAAAATGCTGCTATACAATATTTGTTGGGTATTTTTTTTTAAGGAAGAATTACTATTTAAGAAAGTTTTTGATGGAGTTCGGTTCATTAATTAACTGCAATTTGAATTGCCAAATAGAATAAGGTTTCGTGGTTATTGTAAAATATTTTACCAAGGGTTCATAAAATAAAATTTATTTCCTTTCTAAAAGTTCTAATAAGGCATTACTTATCCCTTTTCCTGAAATAAATCTTATAATCTTATCTAACCTAATCCTTAAAAGTCATACAAAATTAGGAATACACAACACAAACAAAGCATTAAAACTTTAAAGAACAATAAACAAATGAAGAGAGTAGCAGCAGCAGCAGCAGCAACTACTCGTCGGAGTGATAAAATCCTTTTTTTAATTCAATTTATTTTTTCTGTGATTTATTTTTACGTAAAAAGAGATTAGGCCTATTGGGGAACTCTTAAAAAAAAAAAAACGCGCCTACTATCTTACCTCTTGGTGGTGTGGAAAAAGATAGATTTATTTTAGTTTCCATTTCCATTAATTTTTTTTTAGATTTAGTTTACGATCTACATTTTTTCTGTTTATGAATTCTAAATAAGCAGTTAGTAACCCTACTGACATTTGAATGAGAGAGAAGAGAGAAATATGCCAATTTATAATGCACGATACGGCAACCATGGAAAATACAAAAGCTTTATAAAAAAACGGATAGCTTATTGAAATCCATAAAAGTAAGGGTGAGAGGCAAACACCCTATCTTCCATGTACTGAAAATACGAACTGAACAGAGTATAGTCTTGAAATTTGTTTGGTGAATAGATAGTGATATTCTAAGAATCTTACTAGTTTAAGATTTTTATCTATCTCCTATTGCATATAAATTATTTTAAACATTTTATCTCAAAATAGGCTTATTTAAAAAAATTGAATTAAATCAGGAGTCCGTTAAAAATTTTATTTATATATGGTTGAAAATTAAATAAAACCAAAGTAAAGTTGTCATATAAAATTTTTTTATTTTGCAGATTTGGATTGTTGGAATTTTTGGAAATAGTGGTAACCCCTACCCTCATAAACTGATTTATATCTTTTAAATGGTCACCTTTTTTAACTTTCAATTTTAACTATTATTATTAATTTTCAAGTTCACTAACCCAACCCATGATCATTTTGATCACATCGCTGTGTCTTACCCCCAGTTTCACAGTGGGAGTTTAAACTTAAGATCAGCTAAACCTTAAACTGAGTTTAACTCTTCCGGTTTCACAGTGAAATCTGGGGCCTCATTACGTAAAACAAAAACGATAGGACGATATCGTTTTCAATATTGCTATCTCTATCAATTCTATAGAGAAAAATAAAGACAACTATCTCCAAGACGATATCGTTCGGTCGTTTTTGGCTTACGTGATGAGGCACCCGATCTTCAGATCAGTTGAACTTCGTTTAACTAGATTTTATGAAAAAGAGTTGGCAGCATTGTACGTTTTTGCTTCGCCAAGTGACGTATTGCAAACAGTACGTAGCTTTCCTTGTCTGTTCTTTCTCTTTTTGAAGCAAAGAACACGCATTTTTTTTTCAAGTGAAACTTACAAAATTTAAAATAAAATGGAAAATAAACCAACAATTGTGAAAAAAAAGAAATAACAACTTTAACAGCAGACATAGATTTGCCAATGGAATTGGTTATGGAAAATAAGTAAATAAATTCCATAATGTAATATGTATAGTGATACCAACCGTTGAAATTAGGTTTCAACGGCAGAATGATCTCGGTTAACTTAAACTAAAAATTGAACTCAGTTCAAGGTTTAAACGAAACTGTGAAACCGAATAAATTGTTGATCTGAAGTTTAAACCAAAAGTGGAGTTTAAACTTGCACTGTGAAACTGGGGGTTACGCATATAAGCTTAATATTCCTAAATCGAGATTTTTAGATCGCCAAAGAAGTTTCACTTCTGCCACGAGTACTAAGTTACACGCGCTATTTTTTTTTTTAACTTGTTATAAAAATACGGGTTTAATTCATGAAAAATAAATTCACTTTTTAAATCAAGATAGTGGCAAGCCTGCAAGGGGTAGATGGTCGAAAACTTGGAGTTAAGCTTTCTGTATGATACTCTAACGAACTCAAATCTAAAATTGCTTCCCCATATGTTTATAAAAAAAATACCTAAATAGACTGGACTTAGTTTGAACAAGGGAAACAAAAACAACTAACCGAAATTTAACACGAAATTCAGAACAGGGCTGAATGAGATTTAAAAATAAAATATAAATTTGTCAAAAGTAATTATTAAGTTATCTCCTAAGTAATATACATAGGTATATAATATTTATATTTATTTAAGCCGGATCAACATCTGTGTCGTGTGTTGTGTTGTGGAGTCGTGTGTCGCTGTCATTCCATATGTTTTATGCGACACACTGCAACACAACACACGAGACAAATTTGGTTCTACACATATGAAATAATTGTAGTGAAAGCGACACACGACTCCACAACACACGACACAGGCATGGTTCTGGCTTTCGTTTAAAAGTTATAAAAATGTAAAAATAGCTTTATTAACGCTTATAAACTTTAATCAATCAATCAATCAGAGAGCTAGTGAACATTTACTCAAAGTGTTTTATACCGCTTCAAATTTTGTGGCCATGTCGTTTGTATCAAGTCAATCTATAAGCTATTGATTGACATTTAATCTGTCAAAGTGGTTATTTGTTCGAGAAAAAGCTCCTAGAAAAAGTCCTTAAAACTAAAGAAAAAGTGCACGAAAAATTGTACAAATTTGACCTAAAACTGGCAAAATCAACTATATTTGCAAAGAAACCAATCTCTCTCGTAAGTCTTAGAAATTAAGAAAAATCGAAAGTGGATTAGTTTACATATTAAAATCATAACCTCAATTCATGAATAAGAGGAGTCTACTTGAAATCTCACCTGAACAATTTAGAGAAGAAAAGCGTAGAATATTTCTTACAACTCCGCCTTCATCAGCAACACAAACTTCAATGTCGAAAATGAGTACCACTGCAATAACAATCGATACATTTAAACAAATTCTTAATGATAGCAACAAACAGCTAGTCAACGAACTTCCATCCAAGGCTGATTTTCAAGTATTGCACGCTGAGCTCTCTGGCTTGAAAACAAAATATGAAGATATTTCAGCCAAGGTCAGTTACCTGGAACAGCGAAACAATGAATTGGAGGATCAAATTGATAATTTGTTGCAAAAAAGTCTGGAGTCAAACGTTATAGTTCACATGCCTTTAGAAGCCAACGCAGATATGAAGAAAAAAGCGAAGTCGGTCTGTGCTGGGTTGCTGGGCACTGCGGACACAAGATCTGTTGTGGAATATGCACATGCTGTATCTGCGCCTAACAGTCGGACTGCAATGGTAGTTGTCAAACTTAATTCTCGCTCTGCTGCTTGGAAAATACTCGCAAACACAAAAAACTTAAAAGGCACGCAGATTCATGTGCACAAGGACCCTCCTTACAATACACGTCGTAGGAAAACCAATCTGCTACCAATTGCCAAGTTTCTGCGTGATAGGTTCCCCCGAGTAAAAATCCAGCTAAAGGACGGCAAACTTTTCATAGCTAACAATTTGTTTACATGGGATTTAACGCGTGGGTTAAACTGTGGCTCAAACGATCTCCTGGTGGTGCTAAGAAACATTTTTGGAGGTGATCATAATTTGTTTTCCGATCTTCAGAATTGTATGAATGAAGTTAAACGTGGTAATAAAAGCATTGTTCAGTGAGGTTTTTTCAGATTAGATTAGGAAGCTGTCTGACAGATGTAATTGTCAAAAAAAAAATTGGTATTTACTTTTCCTGTTTGGTGGATAAGCAAGAAATACTTTTTATTTAAAACAATTAGAAATAGTATTTATTTACCTACACAATTTAACAAAATTTAATTTGCATTGTTTTTTTTAAATATTTATTTGTTTCCAAAGTAAAAGCACAAAGATCCACGATGTTTGTTAAAAAATATCAACTTGCAATTGACAGCAGCTGATTTTGACAGTTGTCACAAACCTGTTCTAAGTTGTTCTACCTAAAAAGTAAGAACAGAAAATCCTGTTCTATTCTGTTCGGAACAGCCTCACTGAACAGCAAATCAGAACAGTTTGGAACAGAAAATTCTCATTGAACAGCAAAAACATGTACTTTGCTCTTCTAAACTGTTCCAAACTGTTCGGAACAACGTCAGTGAACAAAGCTAAAATTGTAAAAAATGTCAATCGCCAAATGTCAAATTCAAGTAAGTCAACTGAAGTTGGTTTGCAATTCACCTCTTCGTACCGTCAACGACAACTTTGATGATTTGGGTGCACACACAAGCTCGAGCGTGTGGCTGCATACAAATGGTCGTTTACACGATGGAAGGGAATACCCGTCTACCAGAATAAATTAAGAAATGTAGATTTAAGTATAGTAGGCTATAATGTTGCAGGACTTAAAAATAAATCTCTTGCTTCGATACACTCATATTATTTGAAACGCATGTTTTAGAAGATGAAATTGATAAATTTAAAAAAACATTTATGAATTATGAATTGAAAAAAAAAAAAAAACAGAAGTAATTTCAATATTTAAATTTCTTCATCTTCTTATGAAATGGATTCCTGCAGTTAAAACGAATACATTTGGAAATATCTTGCAAATATCTTGAAGCGGTTAATCTGAATTTTAAGCGTGTTGAAGACATGGATATCCAAAATACTATAAATTGCTGATAGTTTGGATGCGAAGTTGTTAAACTGTAGTTGTAATGGTGACCCGAATGGCTAGTTCACGTTTTTTCGTGGAGCGTCATGCTCTGTCATAGACTACTGCTTTGTGTCTGGAAAGTGGAATGCAATGCTGAGTGATTTCAGAATTTCAGCACAGATTTTCTCAGACCATATGCCGCTGGAAATATCTTGCATAGTTTCAGGATATGAGGAAATACCCAACACAAAACAATTGGGCCTAATATGTCCCTCAACTTAGCAGAGCAAAGTCAGCAGAACATAAAAGAATTGATGTCCTTACAACGTGCTTATAACATGCTAATTAAGTACCCAACAAATAAATTTAATGCTCCAGTACTTTTGGAAAAAATGAAAAATGAACTTGAAATCAAGTTAGCAGACCAATTCTTTAATCGTTCAGGTAGAAAAATGGGGTGAATACTATGTTAACGAGCTACTTAAAAGCTCTACGGATCCAAAAAAAAATTCGAAAAAAATTGTGTTTTCTAAAAAAAAAAAATATTTTAATAATTTTGAAAAAAAAAAATATTATATTTTTTATTTAAACTTTTTTTCATCCGAATTTATTTGATTAATTTTTTCCTTTCCCAAGGTTTTTTCGCGATGTGATGTGAAAAAAAAAATTATTTTATTTCCTATACCCTGCTCTGTTAAAGTTAAGCTTTCTGTATGATACTCTAACGAACTCAAATCTAAAATTGCTTCCCCATATGTTTATAAAAAAAATACCTAAATAGACTGGACTTAGTTTGAACAAGGGAAACAAAAACAACTAACCGAAATTTAACACGAAATTCAGAACAGGGCTGAATGAGATTTAAAAATAAAATATAAATTTGTCAAAAGTAATTATTAAGTTATCTCCTAAGTAATATACATAGGTATATAATATTTATATTTATTTAAGCCGGATCAACATCTGTGTCGTGTGTTGTGTTGTGGAGTCGTGTGTCGCTGTCATTCCATATGTTTTATGCGACACACTGCAACACAACACACGAGACAAATTTGGTTCTACACATATGAAATAATTGTAGTGAAAGCGACACACGACTCCACAACACACGACACAGGCATGGTTCTGGCTTTCGTTTAAAAGTTATAAAAATGTAAAAATAGCTTTATTAACGCTTATAAACTTTAATCAATCAATCAATCAGAGAGCTAGTGAACATTTACTCAAAGTGTTTTATACCGCTTCAAATTTTGTGGCCATGTCGTTTGTATCAAGTCAATCTATAAGCTATTGATTGACATTTAATCTGTCAAAGTGGTTATTTGTTCGAGAAAAAGCTCCTAGAAAAAGTCCTTAAAACTAAAGAAAAAGTGCACGAAAAATTGTACAAATTTGACCTAAAACTGGCAAAATCAACTATATTTGCAAAGAAACCAATCTCTCTCGTAAGTCTTAGAAATTAAGAAAAATCGAAAGTGGATTAGTTTACATATTAAAATCATAACCTCAATTCATGAATAAGAGGAGTCTACTTGAAATCTCACCTGAACAATTTAGAGAAGAAAAGCGTAGAATATTTCTTACAACTCCGCCTTCATCAGCAACACAAACTTCAATGTCGAAAATGAGTACCACTGCAATAACAATCGATACATTTAAACAAATTCTTAATGATAGCAACAAACAGCTAGTCAACGAACTTCCATCCAAGGCTGATTTTCAAGTATTGCACGCTGAGCTCTCTGGCTTGAAAACAAAATATGAAGATATTTCAGCCAAGGTCAGTTACCTGGAATTGCACGCTGAGCTCTCTGGCTTGAAAACAAAATATGAAGATATTTCAGCCAAGGTCAGTTACCTGGAACAGCGAAACAATGAATTGGAGGATCAAATTGATAATTTGTTGCAAAAAAGTCTGGAGTCAAACGTTATAGTTCACATGCCTTTAGAAGCCAACGCAGATATGAAGAAAAAAGCGAAGTCGGTCTGTGCTGGGTTGCTGGGCACTGCGGACACAAGATCTGTTGTGGAATATGCACATGCTGTATCTGCGCCTAACAGTCGGACTGCAATGGTAGTTGTCAAACTTAATTCTCGCTCTGCTGCTTGGAAAATACTCGCAAACACAAAAAACTTAAAAGGCACGCAGATTCATGTGCACAAGGACCCTCCTTACAATACACGTCGTAGGAAAACCAATCTGCTACCAATTGCCAAGTTTCTGCGTGATAGGTTCCCCCGAGTAAAAATCCAGCTAAAGGACGGCAAACTTTTCATAGCTAACAATTTGTTTACATGGGATTTAACGCGTGGGTTAAACTGTGGCTCAAACGATCTCCTGGTGGTGCTAAGAAACATTTTTGGAGGTGATCATAATTTGTTTTCCGATCTTCAGAATTGTATGAATGAAGTTAAACGTGGTAATAAAAGCATTGTTCAGTGAGGTTTTTTCAGATTAGATTAGGAAGCTGTCTGACAGATGTAATTGTCAAAAAAAAAATTGGTATTTACTTTTCCTGTTTGGTGGATAAGCAAGAAATACTTTTTATTTAAAACAATTAGAAATAGTATTTATTTACCTACACAATTTAACAAAATTTAATTTGCATTGTTTTTTTTAAATATTTATTTGTTTCCAAAGTAAAAGCACAAAGATCCACGATGTTTGTTAAAAAATATCAACTTGCAATTGACAGCAGCTGATTTTGACAGTTGTCACAAACCTGTTCTAAGTTGTTCTACCTAAAAAGTAAGAACAGAAAATCCTGTTCTATTCTGTTCGGAACAGCCTCACTGAACAGCAAATCAGAACAGTTTGGAACAGAAAATTCTCATTGAACAGCAAAAACATGTACTTTGCTCTTCTAAACTGTTCCAAACTGTTCGGAACAACGTCAGTGAACAAAGCTAAAATTGTAAAAAATGTCAATCGCCAAATGTCAAATTCAAGTAAGTCAACTGAAGTTGGTTTGCAATTCACCTCTTCGTACCGTCAACGACAACTTTGATGATTTGGGTGCACACACAAGCTCGAGCGTGTGGCTGCATACAAATGGTCGTTTACACGATGGAAGGGAATACCCGTCTACCAGAATAAATTAAGAAATGTAGATTTAAGTATAGTAGGCTATAATGTTGCAGGACTTAAAAATAAATCTCTTGCTTCGATACACTCATATTATTTGAAACGCATGTTTTAGAAGATGAAATTGATAAATTTAAAAAAACATTTATGAATTATGAATTGAAAAAAAAAAAAAAAACAGAAGTAATTTCAATATTTAAATTTCTTCATCTTCTTATGAAATGGATTCCTGCAGTTAAAACGAATACATTTGGAAATATCTTGCAAATATCTTGAAGCGGTTAATCTGAATTTTAAGCGTGTTGAAGACATGGATATCCAAAATACTATAAATTGCTGATAGTTTGGATGCGAAGTTGTTAAACTGTAGTTGTAATGGTGACCCGAATGGCTAGTTCACGTTTTTTCGTGGAGCGTCATGCTCTGTCATAGACTACTGCTTTGTGTCTGGAAAGTGGAATGCAATGCTGAGTGATTTCAGAATTTCAGCACAGATTTTCTCAGACCATATGCCGCTGGAAATATCTTGCATAGTTTCAGGATATGAGGAAATACCCAACACAAAACAATTGGGCCTAATATGTCCCTCAACTTAGCAGAGCAAAGTCAGCAGAACATAAAAGAATTGATGTCCTTACAACGTGCTTATAACATGCTAATTAAGTACCCAACAAATAAATTTAATGCTCCAGTACTTTTGGAAAAAATGAAAAATGAACTTGAAATCAAGTTAGCAGACCAATTCTTTAATCGTTCAGGTAGAAAAATGGGGTGAATACTATGTTAACGAGCTACTTAAAAGCTCTACGGATCCAAAAAAAAATTCGAAAAAAATTGTGTTTTCTAAAAAAAAAAAATATTTTAATAATTTTGAAAAAAAAAAATATTATATTTTTTATTTAAACTTTTTTTCATCCGAATTTATTTGATTAATTTTTTCCTTTCCCAAGGTTTTTTCGCGATGTGATGTGAAAAAAAAAATTATTTTATTTCCTATACCCTGCTCTGCCAACCTAAAATCGAGTTTTCCTGGAAAATTCAACTTTTTTGCATCCGACTTTTTTTGATTAATTTTGTACTCGTACAGTTAAATTGAATGCTCCCCCTTTCCCAAGGATTTTCCGCGATCTGATGTGAAATTTTTTTTTTTGATTTCCCATACATTACCTGCTCTGCTAACTTAAAATCGAGTTTTCCCGAAAAATTCAACTTTTTTGCATCCGAATTTTTTTGATTAATTTTGTACTTGTACAGGTTAATTTAATGCTCCTCCTTTCCCAAGGATTTTCCGCGATCTGATATGAAAAAAAAATATTTGATTTCCCATACATTACTTGCTCTGCTAACTTAAAATCGATTTTTCCCGGAAAATTCAACTTTTTTGAATGCGAATTTTTTTGATTAATTTTGTACTCCTACAGTTAAATTTAATGCTCCCCCTTTCAAAATCATGTATGCAGCGGCAAACAAGGATTTTAAGCAACTCGGTCAGGAGAAAAGAAAGTGCCTGGAGCAACAGACCATATGCGTCCTTAATTCATCAAAATCTTCGGCAGAATTTTGGAAAGCCGCCAAAACTGTCAACGGGAGGACTAATTTAATTTGCAACATCACTATGAGCTTTCGAACATCTGCTTAATGCACCTCAATCTTCCCCGCTTCCACAGTATGCAGCTCCGTTGTCGATGATTTTTTAGATGCTCCATTTGCAATTTATGAAGTAAAAAATGTTATTGAAAAATCAAAAGCGGGAAAAGCTCCGGGAGACGACCGAGTTCAAGTAGAGTTGTACAAAAACTGTACAACCAAATTCAAATACTGTACAAAAACAAATTAAAAACGGTACAAATATTCAAATAGAATATTGGAGAGTGCAAATGTCCCTGAAAACTTCAGAAAGGCAATTATATACCCTTTGCATAAAAAAGGACCATATGATATACCAGAAAATTATAGGGGTATCTCCTTTTTGTATACTTCTGTAAAGATATTTAGTACTCTGATTTTCAATAGGCTAAGACAGTGGATCGAGGATAAAAAAATACTCAACGAAAATCAAGCGGGATTCAGGAGAAACTATTCGACTTTGGACCAAATATTCAGCCTGTTTAATATTGCGGAAAGCTTCAAAAAAGAAAACAAAAACTTTATGCCTTTTTTGTCGATTTCCGTGCTGCTTTCGATTTAATTGCCCGGGAAGCACTATTCTATAAGCTCTATAAGTTGGGGATATCAGGTAAAATTGTTAGCTTACAGAAAGCAATGTATGAAAAGAATGCAGCCTATGTGTGGGATGGGGAATCTGTTTCCGAAGAGTTCCCAGCTGATATGGGAGAAAAGCAAGGATGTATCCTAAGGACGTTACTGTTCATTCTCTTTATAAACGATATCGTGGAGGAAGTTGGAGGAGGCAGCCAGTTTGCAAATACACAGATACCAGGACTCATTTTTGCTGGTGATATTGTATTTTTATCTGAAAGTGTTGAAGGAATGCAGCGAATGATGAATCAATCGTCTGGAGAGGTACTGCAAAACTTGGAATTTAACCGTTAATTTAAAGAAGTCCAAAATGATGATATTCAGGGATGGTGGTGGTAGATATGCAAGTAACGAAAAGTGGACTTATATGGTAGACAATGTTCTAATCGTTCGAGAATATAAATACTTGGGCGTATTAATCACTCCAAATCTTAAACTGAGAAAACATTTCTAGTTGAAAGTAGCGGAAGCAAAAAGAGCTTTTTCTTCAGTGTGGGCACGTTGTATTGAAAACAAATTCATCGATCACAGGGCGAAGATTAAATTTTTTCATGCCACCGCAGCTTCTTTAATGTTCTACGGTGCTCAAGTATGGGGGTACAACCAATTCGAAGAGGTAGAAAAGTTCCTCAGGTATTTCTTAAAACGCATTTTTCGGTGTCCTAACTGCACACCTAATTATATGTTACATTTGGAAACAACTGAACCGCCAATGTTTTTAAGCACACTAAAGCTGCATTTTGAATATATTTTGAAGGTGATGGTGATGGAGATGGATGATAGAAGATTGCCCAAAAAAGTTCTTTCGAAGCTGATATCTTCTAGGGGAGGTCTAGTAAAAGAGTGGGAGGAGCTGGCGAATAGTCTAGGTGAAAACTTCGACTGTTTTTCTGATATAAGTTTAACGGACTTAAGAAAAGTATTTACTGTGATATTAGATAAAGTCAGTATCTCCACGTATGCAAGATATAAACTTGAAGTGCAAACCTCACAGCATAGAATGATCTACAGTCAACTTAATACAGACCTCCAACAAAACACATACTTCCTTAATCACTACCCCCTGCATATGATAAACATTATATTTAAAGTACGAGGAGAATTATTAAATTTAAATTTCATTCCACATCGACCTGATCTGCCGATATTATGCGACCTATGTAATCTCAAGGAACGGGAAGATAATTATCACTTTATAGCCAGGTGTCCCATTTTAAAAGAGTTTCGAGTGAGGTATTTTGGGGTGGCCTCGATGGATTGGAATAACGCCATGGAAGTTTTGAATGGAAAGGTAAGTTGGGATATTCTTTATAAATACACGTCAACCGTACTGTGCTATAGAAAAAGTATTCTAGAAGAAGACTTCTAAATAAAAAAATGAAAAAAAGTGAAACTACAATGTCCAATATTATTTAAAATTAAAAAAAAAAGAAATGTCAATCTGGTAGACGGCCATTGGCCAAGCCATATTAAACTTAAGGTTAAAATTGTAAATTAAAGATATTCAGCCGAATCTATAAAATTATCTTAAAATGCCTTTTTAGAGGTTATTTAGTTAAGCTTGCTTAAATATTAAAGTTACCTTTAAATCACGTTACTTAAATTTGTATCTATAATCAATATTCCTTTCATACTTAACTAAACAACCGTAATGTAACGTAACGCAAGAAAGTTGACAAATCTGATACAAATTTCTAGTACATTTTTCACTCTCAGGCTATTACTGTCAGATTGCAAAAAAATTTGAAAGAGAAACAAATGGGTGTATCCCTTCAAGCAAAATCACTGACCCAAATTTCTCGGTTCACTTGGGACTCCAAAAAAAATGAGTGTCTCACACACAATAACAAATTTTCTGTGTACGCATGAGAGTAAACGAGAATCGAGAGTATTTTTTTTAAAGCATCGAGAAATATAGAGAGAGTATAGGCGAAGTATACAATCATTTTGCCTTAATTTCCACCACTTTTTTTTTAGTTCAGTTTTGTAGGTAGCGTGGCGAAGACGGTTGCTATTTTGTCTCTTTTTTCTTGTTAAAACTTTGAAAAATTTTCAATCAGAAATGCAAGTTTCTATTTATTAAATGTTTATTTATATTTGTGGAAATATGTCATGTTTATTAGTGCGAAATAGTCTTTAGAAAACCTTTTATGAATGATAAATAAAAAAAACTCTTGAAATGAAAAAAATCTGTTTGTTTTATTTTTGTAGGCAATGGAGAAACTGGGCTAGATGGGAAGTTTTTTTTAATACATTTTTCATTCATTTTTTTTGGAACCGTTTTAGTTTCCATTTGGTTTCGGTTCTCCGAGTATGGTGAATTGAAAAACTCTCTCTCTCACAATACATTCACATAATGGCTCCGTGGTGATTCTAATTTCCATACTAATTTGAGCCGCAAAACGCAGTTTTTCGATCCGTATTTGGATCCGAATGCGAAGTCGTCCATACGTTGTTTGATACGTTTGCGGACCGAAAACGAGCTCGCTTGCTTGAAGGGATGTGTGTATGCATCGTCAAACACAGAAGACAGAAGAAATGAAACCATTCCACTTTAGTTTTTTTTTTTTATTTTGTTTTCAGAAATTTCCTTCCTATATTCGTGAGAAAGTATATTATTTTCTTTAACAAAAAAAAAAAAAACAAAAAAAAAACAATTTAAACCCGGCCATCACAGTACACACATAAATATTTCCTTACTCAACCTACGCACAATTTGTTTTGATAAAAAAAAAACCATTCTCATGTGTCAAAATATATTTAAGTTGGCTTTGCGTAGCCTTTAAACGCTTTGGATGGTGTTTAAGTTAAGAGGTGTTTAAGTTACGTTGCTTAAATGTGGAAATTGATTATAGATACCGCTTTCACACCTAAGTGTTATTTAGAGGTAGTTTAGAGTTAAGAAGCCTTCAAAATTTCTTTATAGATTCGGCTGATTTTGTTTAAATAAAGTTTTAAACACTAAAAACTAAACTATAAGCTATCGGTCTGGCAGCGATATCGCGGCTCTAACAACACTAACAGCCCTACAGTTCACAATTTTTTGTGAGCGAGGTTTCTTATAAGGCGGTCTCTGTGGAAGCCCTCCTAAGAAACCTCACAAGAACAACGTAAGTTGTGATCTGCCAAGGAGCAGATCATAACTTTTAAGTTTTTATGAGGCCAATTCACCACAAGATAAAAGGTTATTGGGACTTGTAAGGCATCAGTGAGATTACCATAATAAGGCTGTTAAATGCATTTTCAAAATGTAATAACAAAATAACAAAATAACATTGACATCACTAAGGCCTTGTACCTATAATAACTAGAATCCATCGGTCTGACAGCGATACCGCGGAACTAGCATTTTGAAAGTGCATTTTGAAATGATATTTTACTGACGTTAGGTCCGCGGTATCGCTGCCAGACTTATGGATTATAGTAAGTATAGGTACGAGGCTTTAGCGATGTAAATTTTGAGTCGTATAAAACTCTTTTGGAGCGATTATTTTTGTTGTTGTATTTAAGAAGTGCATTTTAGTGGTGTTTGGGCTGCGATTTCGATGCTAGACTGATGGCATGTAGTTTGCACTGATACAAATTACATGGTCACAAAATTTAGAGCGGTATAAAACACTTTGACTATGTTCACCGGCTCTCGGACTATTTGGTTGGGTTTAAAAAATTTATCCCGCGAAGAAATTTTTCAAAACTGGCATCCCTATTTGGAGCTCTGGAGGTATGGTATAACGAATGATACTTTTTTCAACTTATAATCGAACTATAATCAAAGTTTTGAGTTTGATTAAAAAAAAACGAATATTTGTTCCTATGGCTCTTTGGAAAGTGAGTGTTTTTGTATCATTTTGCTTTTTTTTAATTTTTTTAGGGCGATTCCGCTATAGACGATTTTTGTCATCAATTTATAAATTACAATATTTTTAATTTTTTTGTTTACCAATGCAAGGTAGATGGTTTGTATTTATTAAAAAAAAAAATGATACCTACTTTAAAGAAAACACTTTTTTTGCGCCTTGTAACATTGTCATACGAAGAGTCAGTTTGAACTGCAAATATCATAGCTGCTAACAAAAGCTTACCATAGTTTGAGGTTACGATTTACTTGGTAGACATGTTGTCACAAATGTTATTTAATCGATTACATAAAAACATATACGTTCTTGTTATTATTTTTTAAACTATTATTGATTGCAAATAGCCATTGTAAGTTTGTTGCACCCGCGATATAAAATATATAAAAGTTTGTTTTTCCCATAGAAATAAAGTGTTAACTTTAGTGAAACTTTGTAAAAGTAAGAACAAATCAAAAACAAAATTTAACCAGTCGTTATTAGGAGTAAATTGTACGTTGAAATAAAAAAAAAAAACGTTGATTCAAATTGGTTGCACCCGCGATCGCTAAATTAGGATCGCGGGTGCAACTTATGAACAACTAACATTATTGAGTGATGTATCATATTTTATTAATAAAATGCCTTGAATAATAAATTTTGTTTGCTCAAGATTGTTTTTTTTTACAATTTAATAAAAAATGCAGGGAAGTTAGGAAAGAGACTGCTTCACAAAAATATAGGCGCAAGCCTGAAAAAATGCTGAACTTCATGCAAAGTAGGGCATAGGTACGTGACCAGACTGCATTTTAAGACGATAACGACACCGCTGACGAGACCGAGACTAAACGAGACCAGACTGCATTTTAAGCATCCGAGACGAGACCGATACGGGACTGTATATTTGGACCGAAATTTACAGCGAGTCTAATAAATTTAAAAATCCAATTTCAGTTAAGTATTTATTTTCTTCTGCTCATATTCAAACTATATGGGGGACAAATTATAGTTTGACGTTCCAATAATCAAAAGGTTGTCCGGATATCGTATTTTCGGAGACGAGACCGAGACGAGATCGACACGAGACCGAGACGAGAATAAAGTTTTCGATTTTAACGAGACCGAGACTTCCAAACGTCTCGCCGAGTGTCATCTCGTGGCCAGCCCTAATGCAGAGCACTTCTACGTAGGGAATAGGTTAAAATGTAGCCCTTCAAGCAATTATTTCATTAAAATATTTTTTTATTTAATTATAATATACTCAAAGGTGTCTCCATATTAGGCCAGCGATAAGAGAATTGCACCACAGTATTTTTCAAAAATATTGGACGTATTTGAAAAAAAAAAAAAAAAAAAATAATAATTAATAGAGAACGGTACTGACTAGCAATATATGTTATTTAATCTCTTATCCAGTTCATTTATATCGTTTTACTGATGTCAATATTCATAAAAGTAAGACGCTTTGCATCCGCGATAATTTGATGTTGCACCCGCGATTGCTTAAAAAGTTGTTTTGTTTTGTATCTTAATTTTGTATGTCTTTAGTTGATTGAATCAATGTCGTTCAATAAAATAAAAGAAGAAAATAATAAATGTTTCACAATTAACAGACTTTTGTGTTTTTCTAACTATGATCAAGATAGGTGGGCCAAATTCGTTGCACCCGCGATCGCACTTTGAAACCTTTTTTCTGACGATTTATTTATTTAATTTGATTTTTATAAATGAATCCCAAGCAAATAGTTGAAAATGTTACCCTTCAAGGAATAATTTCATTAAAATATTCTTTTATTTTACTATAAAAATACTTAAAGTCTGTGTAAATGTTGCACCCGCGATAATGGAATCGCCCTTTAGTTATGAGAAGCTCACACTTCGATAAAAAAAAATGTAAACGTCAAACGTAGCTGGGTAAAAATTGTCCTGGTTGATGGTGGGGGTGATTTTGACATTTAAAAAAAATTTGTTTTTAAATTTAAAGTACTTTTCTATTCTTGTCAGCTTTTAAGTTAAGAATAAAAGTTATTTTGTATTAAAAAAAAAAACCTTAAAAAACACCAACACCAAATGTAAAAAGGTTTCAATATATTGTGGAAATACTGTAGCCAAATAATTTTTACTCAGTTATGTGGAATACAAAAATGCCTGCAATTTGAGTGACTTTGGCTACGAACAATTATGAAAAAAAGCGCAAACATTATACGAAAACTAAGACTGCAAAAGACTAGAGAAAGACTGATCATCCGAATATTTTTTCTAGTCATATATGTATGAATGAAAACTTAAATTAACAATACATTTATTTAAAAAAAAAAACTAAAAAAGATAAATGAAATTCTAAGAAAATAAACAAAAATTCTCAGTATATGAAAATGTCTCAGAGATCAATATTGATTCTAGTCGTGTCTGCAGGGTGTCTTTCGTCACCCAATTATTGATTTTAAATGATTAAATTAGCCAAACATGATTTGTGTAAGATTTACGATACTTCTGCAAAAAATATTTGATCTGTAAAAAAATCTATGCAAAAGTTATAAATATTTTAGTTTAAAAATAAATAAATATAAATAAATCGGGTGGCACAACGGCTCATGAAGAACCAGGGCCTAGTGACTAACAACTCGCAACCATTTCTGTGTGCGCACTTAGACAGGAATGGAAAGGACCTACAATTTTATGCCGAATCCGAACGGCTAGACGAGAAGCACTTATTCGTGACAAGTGATACTCTTGGAGGATTTGTCAATTCCGCGCAAGAGGCAGTAGCCCTGAAAAAAAAACTTTAGTTTTTAGGTGGACGAGGCTGGGAAGCGATCCCAGACCTCCAGCGTGACAGTCGAACGCACTAACCATTACGCTACAGGCTACTACAGTTTAAAAATGGGCCAATGTAATCCGATTTCACGGTGTTTAAAAAAAAAATATTTTTACTCTTTGTTCTTCGAGTAAGTCGCGGAACCCTGAAAACTCCTCCGCGGAACCCGAGGGAACACACTTTGCGAATAGAGGCACTAGAAAATGTCAACAAAAAAAAAAAAAAAATACAAATACAATCCTCCTCTGCAAAAACAAAATGACTCATTGCGAAAACAGTCCTTTGAATGAACTCGTCAAGGTTCACATTGCTTTCGGAAATTAAAAACAACATGGGGCTCAATTTATGTGACCTAGAACACAGTGTTTTGCAATCATGAGCTCGATAAGACATTTTTAGCTGCAAACTGACATGGCAGTAATATAAGGAATGTACAGTCTCTCATACTCTATACTTCGCAAGCCTTTGAAGTAAAGTTAAATAGGTACAATGCCGTCGATAAACACAAAAAGAAAACTGAGAATGAGAACAGTATCATAAAACTTGTACGAATATAAATCTCTAAAGAGATCGCCCACATGACCAACTTCTCTAGTCAACTACGATACGAATACAACAATTTAAAGCATTTTTTCAAGCCCATAACGAGGACTTTGCACAATAAGAGCACAACCCCAACGCACCGCAAGAGGCACCAACAAAAGTTGAATTGAATATAACCTAAAAGTAAATTCATTTTTCTCCTTTCCTTGTTTGGCTTGAAAATCTCGAACGCATTTCCTGTTTTTTTTTTTTTTTTGCCTTCTTAATTTTTTGAGCAAAAGCAATTGTACAATTATTTAGATTTACGCATATAATCAAGTACATAAACGCAGAACACACGCTGAGTAATTTTTATTAATACTTAAAAAGCAGAAAATTGCGTAGGCATAATTCTTTAAAATATCTGAAACCCAAAATGCATCTGGAGGAAGATTAATTGAATTTTTTGTTTAATTATTGCGATCTTACCTCAACTTTTCTCTTAATTGTCCATTTTTTTAATTTAAATACTCAACGCTCAGGGATTGTTATTGCACTTTTTAATAATAAGGAATTTAAATTACACATACAAATTATTTTCTTTTTTGTATTTTTCCTTAAAGGATGCTGTTGCGGCGATTTGTTGCGACCGCAGCCATGCGCACATCCGGAATTTCTACTTTTTTATTAATCGCACAAATTTTAGCAAACAGGGAAGAAAGAAAATTTGATTTTCTTGGAAAATTCATATGAATTAAATTAAAAATGTATTTATTTGTTTTCAATGGTTGGTAAATTCTCATTATTTTGATTTTTTTATAGAAATAAACACTTTTTTCATGGCAAATTTGGGGCGAACCACTAGCGCGATGACTGAAAAATGTAGAAAACTTTTTCGATTTAACATTTAACGCCGTTTCAGTTTTCATAGCGTTTCATTTTCTTTCAAAATGAAACAATGCTGCCAGATACCAAATTTAGCGATTAGCCATTAGCCAATGCTCGCGTTCAGAAACCTATGTAGACCTATCCAGATACGTTTGTGTTGTTGTAATCCCGTGTAAAATAACAGTGGATTACAAAACAGCTTTTGCTGTTGGATAGCTATCCAACCTATCCGAAAAATTTTAGTATACGTTTTTATCCCCATGCGAATTGTCAAAAACAACCAACACTTTCAGAAACCTATATGGTTAGTCCCGGTCTACATTGAACGATTTTTCCCGTGCTGAATGGAAAAATCGGCCGAAACTGGAAGGATCATGTCGGCTGTACCTCTCAATCGCACACGATTACAACAACAATTTTTTGTCGGCACTAAAAATATCGTTCAATGTAGACCGGGACTTACGAACCTATCTTAGATAGGCTATCGCATAGGTTTCTGAATGCGGCCAATGGGTATGTTCGTAACCCTGTGCTACACGAGCCAGTACTGGCAAGCCAGTTGGCTACATAGATTGACTGTCAAGTTCGTATACGTGGGGATCGGTAGAGGATCCCAAGGTGGCCGGTTGTGCCTTGCACAACCGTGCTATACAGTTTTAATTATTTTTATATAATTTAAAACACAAAATCCCGGATGGAAGCTCTTCGTGGGGGGGAGCTGACTATCTTGGTAACCCGGAGTGAATTCTCCAGGAACAGTTTAGTTCAGAGAACTAATTGGACACCGTTTATCCGTTTCCCGTTAAAGCGGACCCAGGTTAAATCAATTTTCGCCAGCAACCGCTTCAACCAACAGGGCTGATAACTGTGTCTGCCATTACCACGGGCACACCTACCACATGGACCGGACATCATAACCTCTACTGAGAGATGTAATCTGCCGTGCAACAAAAGCTCTAGTAAAGTTTGCCTGGCCATGCCTTGACCACCTGCAAGCTACAGTTACAACGATAACCAACGTACAACTACAACTTATAGCATCACAGACGAGATGTGATGCTCAACAGAAGTAAAAGCAAAAAAAAAAACAAGTTCCTTATTACAAAATGTGCTACCCAGTGAACAATTGTCGCTCCATTGACGTATTGCTTTTATACCAATTTTTATCATTACTTTTTTACATAATCCTAGTTTAATTTTACCTTTAACACCAGCAAATGTCGAAATACAATTCTAAAGTAACCAAAAGCAAGTAATCTATGTAAAAAATAAGTAAAGTGTCTAATGTACATATTCATTAAAAATATTATCTATCTTAATAAGCGCTTCGCTCCTAAAGCGTCCGTTTTGTGAAATTGTTTAATCTCAATTATAACTAAACAAATCTAATTGATTTCATTTATAAAATAAATGTTTATAACATAGAGCGTACTCGCTCTATATCATGAAAAGATAATTTATATAAAATTATTGTTTGCCACTTAGTAAGTTTGACTGCAAAGCTCAGGAGCGGTTAAAAAGAAGGAATTTTATTTTAGGTTAGTTTTTAAGTTAGATTTAGGTATCTGTATATATGTATATTAATTGTTGCATCTATAAGTAAACACGCTACTGACATTGTTCTTAGAGCAGGAGCAATATAACAATTGTAAAAGAAAACCATGAGGTATAGTGACCATCCGTCCCGCATTTTGCGGGACAGTCCCGCATTTGACATTCCTGTCCCGCATCATAAACTGTCCCGCGAAATGTCCCTCATTAACAAATTTGTCCCGCAAAGTCCTGAAAAATTAAAAATATACAAAAATAATGCAAATGTATATGCATGTTATGCACATGTAAAACTTGCTTTTAGGATAATAATTTTCATTTTGTTCAGTGTTTTCTGTACAAGTACCTTCATAAGTATTTTATCTAAAAATGAGGAAATGAAGTACCTACCAATTATTAAAAAGAATTAATTAGAATATTTTGAATGATAAATCATTTATGGGCGCAAGATGAGAGATCAAGCGGTAGGTATATGTAATCTATTGTTCTGTTAAAAATATTTTTCGATAGGTATAATTCCTGCTCCTTTTTTATGAATACATACATAATAGCGAAGTTTTGCAAAAAATGCACACAACTGAAAAATATAATGAGGTAATCGACATGCGCAATATATTTAGAGATGTTTTTTCTTTATTTTTTTATGAAATATGTTCATGTTCATGAACTTTTAATTTGTGTGATACGTTTTAAATCTTATTGGCTTATTCAAATGTTCCTATGCATTAAAATTTAACCAAAAAAAACATGAAGAATATACTTATTTAAAGTTCAATTAAAAAATTAAAAAAAAGACACAATGTATTTAATAAAAAAAGTTTGTTTTCAAAGTGCCCGTATTGTCTTCAAAAACTTATGGTCACTATACCATGAGGCGAACAAATAATGTAATAGACAAAGCTGGCAATACTTGATAGCCGCAGTTTTACTTTGTACTCTTAAGTATATATTAATATTGAATTGTCAACCATTTAACACGTTTTCTTAAAGTCTCGATAAATTCAATTCAATTCAAATTCGTATACGTGAACATGCTGTGACGTAGGCGGCAGGCAACTAAAAGCCCTTCCACACTACCCCACTATGTGTATTAATACATCTCAAATTGAAAGTGGGAAAGGATTCTACGCGACTGCCAAATTTGTAGGAAAGAAATGATTTTTCATATTTTGCTTCCACACTTGCTTGTATTAATACATTACCTTAACCTACAAAAAAGTGTGATAGAATGTGGGACAGAATTAAGGCTTAACAACATAGGCCTACTTTTGTACAAAAGTACAAAAGTGAGAAATAAATATCTATTCTGAAGACACCTGCTTGCAAAAAACAATGGGGAATGGTGCGTGGTGGTTTAATTTATATGCCAAAACAATTTCCATATGTTTTTTAGCTGTTTCTTTGGCGAGCATTTTAATTTCTCACTTTTGTACTTTTGTACAAAAGTAGGTCTATGTAGTTGAGGCTTTAGAACCATTCCTAAAATTATTTATGTATTAACACATGTCAAATCGTGTGGGATAGAATGTGGGGTTGTGTAGGCTGGGCTTTCATATTTTGTTTCCACACTATTCTACATGATTTGTTTCCCACTTTTTTGACATGTATTAATACACAGTGGGTTAGTGTGAAAGGCCTTTAAGCAAGTTGCTTTCAAGTATTTGCGGTCACGTTCAGCTTTTACTAGGACAGCCTGTCTAGGATTCTAAATACACAATTTTATTGAATTTGCTTTGGCATCGGACTTCGATTTGTTCTTAAACAAAAAATGACGTCGAATTCTGCATCAAGTCATGCGATGGTCAACGCATAATACTGCCAATGCGTTCAAGGATGCATTGAAAGACTTTTCTGTCGCGTCAAATTAACATGGATTGATTTTCATCTAATTCAAAAATTTCGATTTAATTTTTAAATAATTTTTAAAAAAATTTGATTTTTT
Source organism: Melangyna quadrimaculata (assembly GCA_949320155.1). Lineage (NCBI taxonomy): Eukaryota > Metazoa > Arthropoda > Insecta > Diptera > Syrphidae > Melangyna > Melangyna quadrimaculata. The sequence continues at coordinate 199,543,791 of OX439483.1, read as the reverse complement.
GGAGGTTTTTTAATCCATCATCATCGAAGCTATCCTTTAATGTAATTTGACAGTACATGCGTTGACAGATAGGTAAGAAACTAAATTACGTCGTACGAGGAATATTTCGTTCCAAAATGTCACATAAAGGCGCTAAAATCGCCTTTTCCCGCGCATTTATTTAATTTAATCTCAAAAAATTCAGATATCTTTAAGTTTTTCAATGCATCATCTCCGTAGCAATATTTCAATTTAATTTGACAGTCTATGGCTTGACAAATCGGTAACAGAATGTACCAAATGTCACCGAAATCCCCAAAACTCTCATTTTTCCCAAGAAAAAAATATACTTTCAAAAAATTAGGATTTTTAAGAGATGTTGTATATTTCATCATAATCATAGCCATCCTTCAATCATATTTGACAGTTGCCTATTTTGGAAATGTTAAAAATTCCTGGTCCCTCCTCTCATTAGTTGTGTTGTGGTAGAAAGAATATTTAATTTCGCATTAAATTTCCAACGAAAAGCTATCCATATAGCTTCACATACAAGTCTGAACGAGGCCACTGTCTTCTCTACTGGCTTCTCAACTGCTTCGAAAATGGCAAGCCAGTTGACGAGCAAGTTGCTCGGTTTGTATATGTTAGTGCCTGATAACACGATTCGTTTTTTCGGTTGTTTCGTCTTTCGTCTTTTTGACAGCTTGGGTGAGGGGAGTAGAAATGTAGAGGAAAGGAAGTAACGAAAGCAGGAATGAAAATTTCAAGACTTTTTCTGGTTGAACTTTGACGTTTCTGATTTGGCAACCACAATTCTCCTCGATGTTAGCAAAAAACGATTTGAACAAAAATTATTGAATTGAAAAATAGTTTTTCGTAATTGGATACACCTAATATGCGTTTGTAGTTGCGAAATAAGTGATTAAAAAATATTTTTATTTATTACTACTGATTATTTTCTTACAAAACATCCCCCAATTCCATGAACGTCAAAATAACGAAGTACGTACGTATTTTCGCGAACCATGTAATCATGAACGTTCTTGCCTGTCAAAAACACTAGTTTGTAGGCGAAAAGGGTGTGAGGGGAATTTTTTTGTCTTCCTTTTGGCCCCTTTGTATACCTGCGTTGACTTGAAATGAGCTTCAACCGACGCGATTCCACTTCAGGAGCGGAGTCCAGTCGATATTGTTGATAAAAAACCTGGGTCGAAAAGTCGGTCTTGAGGACGTGTTCACCACAGTGTTTTTGCATATTATGTGCGAGTAAATTTATTTATTTGTTTTGATAGCCAAAATTGACAACCAAAATTGGCTGATTAGTGAAATCCATGATTAGCAACTCATACTTTGAATTAAAAAAAAAATTTGATCAACGAACACATTTGAGGATTTCCCAGCTCCACTAATCATGGATTAAAGATAATTAGCTGTGAACAAACTGGCCCTTACACCGTTTACATGCCGCCTCCACTGGCCATGAACGATGTCCATAATCCAAACTACAATCCAATCCACAATCTGATTTGTATGGATTTGTCACTGAATCGACATGGATGCTACGTTTTCACTGGGCCAAATGAGGTAATTTCGTTCAAATTTCCAAATGAGATCCGAAATTACCAAATTACAAAATCACATTTCGAAATGAGGTAATTTCAACCTCATTTGCACGAAATTAGGTTGAAAATTAGGTGAATGCATCCAGCGGGAATCAGTTTTAAAAGCTCTTAAAAGCTTTTGTATGAAAATATCAATACACTATACTCAACAACATAAAACAGAAGGAGAAAACAACAAAAATAAACGGTTAACTGCCCTTCCAAATTCAAAATGAAATAATATGCGTGTTTTATTGCAAAAGCCATCCATAGTACAGTACGATTTTACATGCATTAAAGCTCTCCCAAACCAATGCGAAACATTCGGTGCGGCGAAGAAACATTCGCAGTTGGTGTGGGCACTCTCATTTATCATCCTGTAAATAAATTTTGAAATGCGAATGTTTCTTCGCAGCGTTGGTGTGGGCACTCCCATTTATCACCATGTAAATTAATTTTTACTGACGAATGTTTCTTCGCCGCACCGAATGTTTCGCATTGGTTTGGGAGAGCCTTTACAAGTACATTATGTAAAATCGTACTGTACTATGGATGTCTTTTGCAATAAAACACGCCTAATATTTCAAACGAAATTAGCAAATTTGAAAATGAAAACACTTTTTTGGTAATTTTCGATATTACCTCATTTCGGCTCTAATGAAAACGTAGTATAGTATACATTTTTAGCTTGAACAAAATAAAAGCCGTCCTCAAAATTTATTCACCACATCATTTACCATATTAGATTAATACTACGTTTTCATTAGAGCCGAAATTCGAAAATTACCAAAAAAGTGTGTTCATTATCAAATTTGCCAATTTCGTTTGAAATCTCATTTCATTTTGAATTTGGAATGGCAGTTAAACGTTTATTTTTGTTGTTATCTCTTTCTGTTTTATGTTGTTGATTATAGTGTAGATTGATATTTTGAAACTGATTCCCGCTGGATCCATTCACCTAATTTCCAATCTAATTTCGTGCTAATTTGGTTCAAATTATATGCCATTTCCACTGGGCCATATGAGGTAATTTCGTTGCAAATTTCCAAATGAGATCCGAAATTACCTTCCCATACAAAATCACATTTCAAAATGAGGTAATTTCAACCTCATTTGGACGAAATTAGGTGTATGCAACGAAATTACCTCATTTGGCCCAGTGAAAACGTAGTATAAATAATACGTTTTCATTAGAGCCGAAATGAGGTAATTTCGAAAATTACCAAGTGTTTTCATTATCAAATTTGCTAATTTCGTTTGAAACCTCATTTCATTTTGATTTTGGAATGGCAGTTAAACTTTTGTTTTTGTTGTTTTGTCTTTGTGTTTTGACATTTAAGTTTTTTAAATTTCTTTTGGTAATTTGAGAAAGTTGTTAGATACAACGCTTATACTGGGTAAATGCATCATTCGTAGCTAGTCTTAAGGCATAAAATTGTGGTAAATATTCCGCAGTTGCAAGGTTTTTTTGTATACTTTTTAGTATAGCCAAAAATAACATATTCATAGTTAGTTTTTGATAGTGATTAAATAAATGCTGGTTAAAATTCCGAAGATAAAATTTATTATGATTATTATGTAAAAGTGGGAACAAAATCATGTATAATCAAACTCACGTGCACTACATACACGCCTAGTACGTATCTATTCCGAGCTTTGAGTATATATAATATGGAGTGCTCGTTTACATTCCAAAAACGTAACCATCATAGGGGGCGTAAAATCTATGCGGTAATCAATTCTCAATATAGAGAGGGTTTTAACAACAACACCGTCATAGCTGCAGCTGTCAAAAAACCATCTCTATATTGAAATCACGCCCCCTATCACAGGCTCAAGTACAACAATGCATTAGGGATAGGAACGAGCATTTCATATTATATATACTCAAAGATTCCGAGACGCTTCGTTATTAGTATTAGTAGAATTAGTTCCGACTTTTTTGACATGTATTAATACTCAGTGAGATACACCCCTATTGCGATTGTCAAACATGGATTGATAGTTGATAAATACTGAAATTCGATATTAAACAAGCGAACCGCTAAAAGTTTTGGTCATTGAGAATGATGCAGGCCGTCGTTAATTACAAGAAAATTGTCAAAAATCGATGAATTGTTGATTAGATTTTGAATAAATTACATTCTATGTAAAATGCAAACATTTTGATATTTATCAACTATCAATCATTAATTGACAATCGCAATAGTGTAAAGAGCCTTTAACCTCACAACTATAAAAACACTGTTATTGTTTCGTGGCTAACTCAATGTTTGCCTTTTTTTTACAAAATTTCAAAATTCAAAACAATTTAAAAGAATCGACAATTTTTGTAATCAAAATTATGATAACAAAATTATGGATTTAATTGTTTTTCACTCTAAGGGACAGTTTTTCAGTGCCAGGTTAAAGTTCAACCTAGTAAAGTCACCAAATTTGGTTAACTTTGGATTAACTAAAAAAAAAATGTTTATGATATTTTACCTTGAGTGTTTTTCAAGGCATTCTGCATTCATTTCAATTCCAAAACAGCTTCCTGACGTAACTTTAGACATATCTATTTTCAGAGTTAACTAAGTCGGGCTTAACCCAACACTGAAAAACTGGACCTAAGTCGATCGATGTGAGGATTAACTAATGAACAATGGTTCGTAAAATCGAACAAGAATTTAAAATTAGTTCTCAACAAACATCACGTATCATTTTAAATAAAAATCTTTTTTTTTTTTTTATTTTAACTAGAATAAATAAATTGTTACAATATTATTTGTTCTTGTTTATTTTATGCTATTTTTTTATTTCTCCTCTAGTTTTACTGTAATTCTATTTTTATCTTTATTTTTACACTTTTTGTTTTTAAATGTTAAATAATATTTTTATGCCTCTAATAATAATAGTAATAAAAAATACTTGTAATACAAAAATCACTTAAGTTTCCAGTTTTTTTTTATTTATGTATGTATGTATGTATTTCTTTTTGTTGTTTTGGTACATATTATAAGAATTATTATAAATTACGAATGCAAATCTTGTATCTAATGTTAAACATAATTCATACTATTTTAATGCGCATTGTACATAGTAACAGGGTGTTTCGATTTATATTTATGAAGGTGATCGGAGGCGCTGGCGATTCCGCCCCCACTATTATCGGAAGTGTTTGTAATTGTTTGCGACCTTGTACCTTTTAGTTCAAAAAGGGAATATTTGTTTCCCTCGTTCGTTAAAAATAAAGTACCCTTTAGGATATGAATGACTATTAGGTTTTGGTATAAAATACATGGGGAAGGGAAGACGTCTTAATTTTTTTGTACGTATAGTCAACATCCTGTGAATTGTTCGCCAAAAAAAAACAATTAATTAATATATTAGCCATGTTTTTTGAGACAATGTATAGGAACTCAGCAAAATATTTACACACAAAACAAATTATTATACAGAATTTTGTTAGTTTTCCGTGTAAAAATTTTGCTGAGTTGTTATACAATCTCTCAAAAAACACGGCTATTACAAGTAAGAAATTTAATTCAAATAATTATTGACATCACACCATTTTGCATATTTTAATGTTTAACAAACCCACCATAATCAATCCAAACTTATTTTTCAATCGATTTATTGTAATTCCCATTGGTGTGAGAGAAAAATTCAAGTTTTGTTGTCAAAGCGTGGACTCTTTACACCAAATTCCCAAAAATTAGTTTTTCATATTTTTAACCTCGCTTGAATAATACCAAAATTTCAACGTTCTCTTTAATGTTCTCCCATCTCAACATTATGACGGAATTTGTTTTAAGTAAACATCGATTGTCGCCTCCAAGCCCGTATTGTTTTACTGCCGTTTTATTGAAACAACAATGGCAGATAATTTGAGTGAAAACTCAATTTCTTGCATTCATATTCAACTAAAAATTTTCAAAAATCACGCATCAAATATATCGACATATATTGAATTAAGAAGTTTTTATTATCTTTTTGTTAAACTAGAGTTCAAAGGTAGAACCACCCTGTTTGTACCATACATTGCATTTAAATTTTCATTCACTTTTTTTTAGAAACATTCATGTTCTTTAAAAAATAATTTCAGTTAGAAAAAAGTCATTTATGTTAATATTTTTACTGATAAACTTCTCCTGATAGTAATTATGTACATTAGATTTAATGATTTTATTGTTAAATTGACACAAAAATAAAATTTTAAAAATAAAAACAAATAGCGCCTTGATGGTTTTATAATTTTGAAATAAATAGCCGCACTTATTTGAGATCGTTTATACACTTAGTTAGTAAAATTTAAAATTGTATTCAGAAGTAAAACTGTAATTTTATAAGAAATTTAAGATGGAAATATGAACACAATCCAGTGGCTATATATGTATGTTTTGTGATTTTTTTAACTTGTACATGGTGAAAGTATGTACTTGTACATATGTGCGAAAAGAGGTGTTTTTGTTGATGTTGAACAAAATGTTCTCATTGAGATACGGTAGATGATTTAATTTAATGTTAAAAAATAATTATGAACGTTCATGAACAAACTATTAAGAATTATAATGTAAACATTTTTAGTAATCAAGTCAAAAGAATAACATTTTTATTAATTAAAATAAAACAAAATATCTAAATTGCTTCTTCAATAAAGAAGGCTTTGTTCCAAACCATTTAAACTTTGAAGTTAACAGAACAAACATTATATATGTATATGTAGGTACTCTGTTAGGTACCTAAGGTTGAGAAGTTGATTAGAAAGTTCCTGAAGTGCCTATGTATTTGAGTTTCGACGCAGCCGAGGCCGAGTGTAGCCTCTGAGGAATTCCTCAAATTAATTTGCCCCGAATACGTTAAAATATTTTCCGGGAAAACTCTCTGATTGGTCCAGCATATTTTTAGTCAGTAAGAGCTATAAAAAAAACGCGAGGCTTTCAGAGACTATAAATCCACGCCTTATGAGGTGTACTATATTATAGGTGTTTGAAAATGTAGGCTTTTTTGATGGAACAACAAATTTCATGTCCTTTACCCTTTAATATTTAAACACTTTGTCAAATAACTTCAACCACAAAAAAAAAACAATTTGATTTAAAATGCCACATTGAAAAGGAAAACAAAAATTTAAATAAGCAGAAGCCAGCAAAAATCATTCTCTGAAAATTGTAATCAAAATTTCAAAAGCACCAACTCTTTAAAGAATGTACATAATTGACTCAGATTTAAATGGATTATAAATTTCTAAAACTAAAAGGCATACACAGAATTTTGAAATCTGATGTTTAACTTCTTTAGATTTTTCACATTTATAATTATAAATAACCTCAACACTTATTAAATTTTTGTCTTATTTTGTTTATTTTACAAGTTAAAATGATATTATCTATATACACAGATGGACAGAAGTTTAACGATCTAGGATAAGGTTTTTCTGATTTATATCGTGTTATTTTGAGTTTTTTGATCATTGGCAGGAGGGTTCGAAATAATTTTGAATCGAATAAAAATGTTTAGGTGTTTTTTTAAAATTTAAAACAAAAAAAAAAAACTTAACACAATTCTTAAAGATTATAATCTTATAAACTTCTAAATGAGAAAAAAATATATAATAAAAAAATTCTTATAAATAGTATTTGTTTGTTCCTGGTTTTAATCATACAAAATAGCAATTACTTTACTTTTTGTTAGTACATAATTATAGTTACAACAATAAAATCATTGTCGATACATATTAGTTTTTTTTATAAAAAATCTATTATCGAACCACTTAAGAACAAAATTATATATTAAGAATATTTTCTGTTTTAAATAAATTAAAAAAACACTCAGACTTCCAGTTGTTTTGATGGTTGATGCGTTATAAATGGTTCACTCCACATCCGCCGTAAGTCACCCTGAAATGAGTTGTATTGGATATTTATAGATATTTATGAATTTTTAATTTTTTTTTAATAAAGAAATTAAACATTTTTTAAAAGCATTACTTATGCAATGTTTAACAGTAAGCTAATGCTCAAGTGTGTTTCAAAATTAAATCAGAGTGGTCAGAAGAAGCTCTGTTCAGAGGTGTTCAGAGCATGCTCGATATGTTCGGTTCTGTTCGGAGCTCTATTCTGAACTCAAAAAGAAGAATACCAATTAGGCTGGTGAAACATAACATTAGGTTTGATCCCAAGATTTTTTGGAAGATATCGTCAGTCTGTCAAATTTTTGTAGAGTGAGGATTAAATTGTCTCAGAGATAGGAAAACTACCGAGAAAGTGTGATTTGTTGGAAAAAACTTGACACTAATAACAGTAAATTCACGTACCGCAACCTAACATTTGACAGACCAAAAATGTCTGCCCAAGGACATTTTTTGGAGAGAAAGGGGAGACTCCCAAAGCTGAAACATAAAAACCCCATAAGTAATTTAGTATACTTTCTTCCTTAGAGGAATTTAAAAAAATATAGTTATTGAGTGATGCGAGCTCAGCGTGAATAGTTACAATTTTGTTTAAAAATATTTAATATTTAGATACAAATAGGGCATACAAAGAGTTTAAAAAAATACTTACCTTTAAATAAGCCATTGTAAGCAAGGGCAATAAAGTAAATGGTACAAGGTACAATAGAGCAGGTTGAGCTGCCTTAAACACTTCAGAGCTCACAGTAGCTGTGAGTAATCCTAAGAAATATCTGCAAAAACAAAATCAAAGAAAGTAATAAAACAATTTGATTGTATTTAATGCAACCTTGACTTACCCTAACAAGGAACAATGAAAATACGTTAGTTTCGAGCCCATTCCTCTTGGTGGTGCAAGTGTTGGATCAGATGTAACTCCTTGAGATTTCTTATACGCATCGTAACGCAACACAAAGCACAACAACAGGCCCGGCATCACAATATCTCCCAAGCCAAGCATTGAAAAATGACCACTGTTGTGTATGCTAGGGAAAACTAATTTCCCGGGAAGATTAAGTTTTGGTGGTTCTTTCACAATTCCACCTAAATTCAATTTGCGCGCAACAATTCCAACTGGATTTTCAGCGGGTCGTGTAGCTACTTTAACCATCACATTCGTACTAAAAATGTACGATGAGAAAAACACCCAAAAGACATCGTATATAAGTAGGCCGGTTAGCAGCAAAGTTGATACTTTTAAACTGGGTAGTCGTACAAATGCAATAAATGCTACACACAGACCCATTCCCATTGCTTGAATAAAAATTTAATTGTAATATTTAATAGTCAGATTAATAAAAGTCGACGTCAAAATTATTTCTTACCATCCATAAGTAGCCAATGACCGGTGAGCACCCAAATACAAACTATTGAAACTGATAGTGTGAAACTAAAAAGTTCAGCTGCGGTAAACCGACCGCATATTCCAAATGATATGCGATTGCCATCCGAACAGGGACGAATTATATATTGACACATGGGTAGAAGAAGAAACGCTAGAGCAACAGTTGCTATAACTAAAAGAAAAGACAAAAGTAAAACAGAGCATGTAGACAAAATGTTTATAGAACAAATACGACAGTAACACACAAAATTAACTAAATCACCCCTTTTCTGATTTTCAATCCGAATCAAAATAGGCAATCAATCAAAAATCTACCATGTTCAACGCATGGCATTATTTTCACGTTTACTGTGCTAATTTTTAAAACTTTTGTTTTTGTTAAATTGCCTCTAGTATTGCAGATGTTTACCAATAACTTGCTATTGACTCTAGATACAATAACAAGCTATACCAATTTGATATTCGCATTTAACGCGCATATTTTTTTTTGCGCGGAGGTTATTTAACTTTTTCAAAAATTATTTTTTTTTTCACTTTTTGCATTGAAAATCAAAGTTAAATAATTTTTTTCTCAAAGAAGTCCAACAGTTATTACAATTTTCTTCCATTAATGTTCTGGCACAAGTAATGTAAAATATTGCTACGAAAAAAAAAACGGTGGAATTCATGCACTTGTTGTCGTGGTATTCAAAAATGTAAAGTAAAGGCAAAAAATAATGCACTGAACAAAAAAGTGCAAGTATCTTTTCTTGTGGTTGGGATAGAACTTTTTTTATCAGCTTTCAGGATGGTCATAAGGTATGAGGCATTTCAGGGTTATCAATTCTTTACGGGGCACCCTGTATAAAAATGTATTTATTTCAAAATCGACTCTAACGAATTTGACAAAAAAGTTACGAGTTACTTTAAAAGGTACGGTTAAAATTTTGGTAAAAAAAAATGTATCACTAACGGTTATTAAGAGTACCTGTCATAGAACTGATTTTTGGGTTTTTAAATTTCTGGTTAACCACTACACCGATTTCAAACAAAATTGTTATACAAGAGGTCCTTTACAATTTTCACAATTCTGTACAAAATTGTATTTTATTAAATACTAAAAGTTGGCGTACCAAACTTTATTTTTAAAAATGTCGTTTTTAATTTTTAAGAAAACCGCTCTAACGATTTTTGAATTTTTTTTTCATAAATTCATATTTATCCAACAAATCACATGGCATACTTTTTTTTGAGATCTAACTGCTTTAGCTATTAAAATAACAAATGTATAGTAATTTATAAAAATAATTTATATTTCAAATTGTTACTAATGTATATGATACTAGCCGACCCGGCAATGCTTCGCTATTGCTAACTATTTACGAAGACTAAACTACAAAAATATGTGTTTTGTATTGTTTTTCTTCTTAGTATATTTAAGATTTTTATGTATAAAATGCAATTTAAATATTTTAATGCTCTTTAGTATGCGATGTTTCTTGTAGTTATGTTTTGTTGCATATATAAATAAGTCACTCGGTTTGCCTACACGGGAGGATGCAACCTAGATCTTGAACAAAACATGGATACCCCAAGTTAAGCCCGAAAAATTGCAGCGATTGAATTAATTTATTGTTATTGCAAAAGCCAATTCAATCAGGAACAGTACCTACTTGTTTGACATTGAATAGTATATCAATTAGATCAATATGTATTCATGGTAGCAGCACATCGTCCCTTTTGAATTTTCCCGTTTAAATTGTTTGCTTCGATCACATAGTTCAACAATTTTTGTCACTAACAATCTTCTACCATTATAAAATAGGAACATTTGTTTACTCAAAAAATACTGCACCAATCTTTATAAAATATTCACAAATTGTTCTAAATATTAGTGGGGGAAAGGTTTAAAAATTTCGTTAAGTAAGATCCAATTACTGCCAATTCTATAATTCTTAAAGTTTTATTGATATTCAACACCGTTAGAAAGCTGACATTTTGTAAATCTCTTCAATTTTAAGCACGATATCTATGAGAATTTTTATTTGCAAATACGTTCTCGCCCACTTTTCTTTCTTTTCATAAACCGTTAGAATTACGCCATTGCCCATCAGCAAAGAACTGCCTGGAGAACTACAGCGAACTGGTTATTTCGTTAAGCAACTCGCATGTTTGTTTTCAATTACAATATCTTCACGTATAGTGCCATAAGGCCGATGCCTTCAGGCAAGCATTCAACTCATTTGACGAAAACATCCTTACAGCAATCATTGCACCACCGAAACTTAGTCCTTTACCACTTTTTTAATCTTTCAAAAAGCGATTCAGGGCTTACAATGCGCGTTTTTGCGCCATTGTGCACTCGTTCCAGATGATAATTTTACATCGCTGCAATAATTTCGCCATCGCAGAGTTCTTTGAAAAGTAGCATGTAGGTTTTTTTATCCACTTGAAGGTTCAATGGCAATTGCAATGCAGAATTAGCTGTTCGTCCGCCCTACAACAACCTAGCCGCTATCCCCAAATACCTTGAACTCAATGAAAATTTTATTTTATCTAACCGCATTCAATAGCAAGTCTTTATCAATTTGAATGACAATTTGGGCCAACACGAAACCATCAATTCAAAAATCGTAAAAATCGAACGATACTTTCTGGTATTATGTACTTAAAGCAGGATCTTCCTTTTCCAGTTTTTCTGGAAAGTTTTCGGGATTTAACTGCATTATCCTTTGTCCTTCTTTGGGCCAATACAAATTCATCAAGTCCAGCATCTCGAGTTCTGCATTAAAAACAGAATATTCCTGGATTTCTAATTTTCCTGGAAATTTTCCAGGATTTTCCTCTAGTATCCTTTGTCCTTCCTTGTGCCAATACAAATCCATCAAAGCCAAAATCGTGAAAATCGAACGATCGGTTCTCGAGTTATGCGCGCACACAAGGACGACATTTCTCTTTTATATATCTAGACTATTATGTTCAAAATATGTTTAAATTTCTCCTCTAAAAATTCATAAAATGGTGACGAGTTTTTTGAAGTTATGAAACTGACATAAAACTACAAGAATACAATAACAGAAATAAATCAATTCGAAATGGTGTTCCATTCGTCACGAAAATAAATCAATTTGAAATGTGAATTTACCAATGGAAAACACCTTTATAAACTTCCCGCTTCTCCCTTCTTTAAAAGTATTACACAAAAAGCCAATGCGAAGACTTTCGACATCCTGCGTCAATACCAATTTTAATATTTTATGAATTAATTTTTTTCAACCCCAGAACCTATTTTTCTTGGGCTGCACTTTTCTTTTCAATCCCAGTCCTATTTGTGTTATTCTCTGAACTGATAATTTAATATTTTTTACAACAAATGCCAAGATAAATGCACTTTTATTTTACCTACATTAGAGTGGTTCTGAAAAATTGAATATGTGTACTGTAGATAGGTTTCAAATAATGAAAAACAAAAAATCTTGCAAAATATTTGAGCCGTTTTTTGATTTTAAATCGTGTTTTTCGAGCCTTGAAGCTTTACCCGGGGTTTAGACAAGAGAGTAGAACTTAGCATTTGTATCATAGTGTTAGTTTTATGGATGTATGTGTGACTAGTAGCTCTCTGAGCGTTTTGTCAACTAGTATGATTTTTTTAAAATATTTCATACAGAAAAATATACAAATTATTGAAACTATGGGAACAAAACAAATAAATGAAAACAAAAGACTACACTAGCAGGATAACTGGCAGGCTACTCGCCTCGACAAAAATATTATACTATCTCGTGTTCAGATACACTAACACACATATACGCTCCTAGTTCTACTCGCTTGTCTAACCCCGGGTTACATGTAAAATACATAGGAAAATCGGCTTTTAGAAAATTTATCAGAGCTAAAATTTTTTCAGAAATCATGGGCAGTGCGATCTGAAATACTTTGCTGCACACATGTACAAAACATACACATACATATTGTAATTATTTTAAAATTATTTTCAAGTTGAGAAATTACGAGTCTAAACGGTCGAATACATTACTAAAAAGGAATTTAAGCTCACTTGTTTTTCAATATTTATCAAAGAATTTAACGCCTTTTGTTCTGGGTAATAATCTTTCCTATTGTGTAACTCAAGTTTCCGTAAAAAAAAAATTAAATTTTGTTTGTATGTCTATATACATTTTTTTTTTTTTTTTTTTGATGTCTTTTAACTACTTACTTGCTGTACACACGGCAAACAACAATTGCATGGAGTCAAAGAAGAAGAACATCACAAGCAATGATACTGATGCTCCCAGTGGTAGACACAAAGCATGCATTGTATCTAATGTAGCAAATTTACCTGTAACAAAAATATCAAAATTAAATCTCAAAGAAAAATTAAATATTTTAAATAATTTAAACATACTTGGCTCATTTTCTATGGGTTCACCAGTTAGCAAGTTTGTCATGGATTCATTGCGTTTCTTCTCCTGGCGCTCCCGCGCCTCTTGTTCAATATTCAAACTACGAAAGCTACCATATACAATCAAAAGCATCGAAATAAGACATGTCGATACTCTTGAAGAATCCATTACGGAATAAGCCCAATGATATTCTCGATACTCTCCTTGTGTGTTGCTATTGTCAACGCCTGAATTCCCTGATGAGCCTTGCGACATTTCTCATAGAGTACTTATAAAAAACTCGCACAAGTGCCGATCAGTATAAATAAATAAGCTTGTTTTGAACCCTTCCACTCTTTTCTTTATCGCCAGGTTCAAATAAAGATTATTCTTATAATCCACAGCAGCGACTTGGCCTTCTACACACATTCACCGGACACAAGAGTGTCACGGTGTTGCGGTCCTATGCGTTATCTCAACGAGCGATACCTTCCCTATGATTATGGTTCATATTAATCACAAGAATTGTAGTACAAAAATTAAATAAATTTTGTTTGTTTAAAAACTGAGGGTCACTGTGGTAAGATGATGTATCTGAAAATATAAGGAATACAATATTTAAAATAGACTTTAGAGAAGTTCTTGTAGATATCGTGTAAAATGTTTGTTGAAGATGTTTTTGTCCGATAAGCATTGCGTGGAAACATAGTTTGAAATTTTACAACCCAATTTACAGTTCTTAAATGAAGGTATATGGAATTGATTTTTTTTAGGAAATGTTTACTTTTTGTACTTAGACAGTTGTGACGATAAGAATTGTAAATATTCTTGTCTGGCCATCTTTATATACAGACAAATTATTCGAAGACCGATTGTTTACTTCTGCTTTCATAGCAAATGATATCTTTCTTTCGCTTGGCACTTCTAGTTTTGTTCAAATATATCAGTAAACAACATGATTGATATTCGATTGATATAAATTGTTACATTTAAAGAAATTTGTAAAATCGGGTATCAGGAACTTGCTTAAGTGGTTTGCAATTTTATATTATTAAAAAAATAGACACGACTGGATCGCACAAAACTAGCTCTCATAGCTAACAAGTTTAAAGTAGCTTGAAATAGTCAACGTACATATGTATTGGCTCCATAACAATATGGTATAATTTAAAAAAAAAGTATAAATAATGTACGACGTATACAAGGTTGAGCTCCGAACTACCGGTAACTAGCTATTATATGAACCTAATTAGCGAATCTGGTGGCGGGCGCGCAACAGGTGCAGTCTGTGCGATGGGATCCTAGTACCTAGCTTTTTCCATAGATATATACATTTAAGATAACAGCATTTGACTTTGGAGATTAGGAACCAAATCTTTGCTGGGTTACATAGGTCCTTAGTATTAATGAATGGTCGAATGGATGAGTTAGGTACCTATCTATGTATAAATAGTGCGTAGGTAGGTACACCTATATATAAAAGTTTTATTTGTAAGAAGTGGCTATTTACGAAGCCAGATTTAAAAATTATTTTTTTTTTTTTTTGATGCGTGGATGATGCAGGGGATTACATATTTATAGGCACATAATATAGGCACTGACTATTGTTGTTCTTGTTCTTTTTATTGGTTTTTATTTATAAATGGACCTATCTTACACTGCCTATATTTTTGTAGGTATAGATAATGAATTTCAGTTATGTAAATTATAAAGGTATGTATTAATTACGTATTACCTACATAGGTAGAAGGAACCTTGCCATTTATGGTCATATATAATAGAAGTGTATGGTGTAGATAGGAAGGTAGGTACCTAATTATGCACATAAAAAATGCTCTGTTTAGTTTGTATTTTCAGTACAGGCTTTATGGGAGAGCTTTTTCAAACATACACGTACTGGCTGGTGTTTGCATTGCACTCAATTTTAAGAAATTGCCTGTGAAATAAAAAACAGAATCCCTGGCTTCCATTGAAATTGTTTTTGTAATATTCCATAAACCCATGTACATCCCATCATGACATGTCTGCTCCGTGTTTGTGAGGAGACTGAAACAAGATACACAATTTGCCTCTCGCTCGCTTAATGTGTTTATTAAAAACAACACAATGATTCAGAGTTAACATACGTCGGTCGGGGGATGGAAATTATAATACCTTTTTCTTTGATTTTTGCCATTTAGCTTTCAGAATTATAGCTTTATAAAAGCTTTTGGGAGCATATATTTAATTTTTAAGGAAAAAAGTGTTGTCACTTCGTGTTTTTTTTGGTTAAAATGTGACTATACAATATTTGTTGGGTATTTTTTTTTTTTTTTACGAAGAATTACACTATTTTAGCAAGTTTTTGATGTAGTTCGGTTTTTTAATTAATTGCAATTTGAATTGCCAAATACTTTTTTTTTCTTCATGAAAATAAAAATAATAAGGTTTCGCGTTTATTGTAATATATTACAAGGGGTTCAAAAAATAAAATTTATTTCCCTTCTAAAAATTCTAATAAGGCATTACTAATCCTTTTTCCTGAAATAAATTGTATTATCTAATCTCACCTAATCCTTAAAAGTCATACAAAATTAAGCATACATAACACAAATAAAGCAATAAAACTTTAAAGAACTAAAGAAATTATTTGGCTTTTATTTATATGAGAAACGCAACAGTATACAAATATACCTGGAAAACCCCATATAAAAAAACACCTTTTTTATTTTTACCTGACCTGCATGCATTCAAAAAAACTGTGGGATTATCCCGGATATAAATTAGGCCTTCTGGGGAACTGTTAAAAAAGGGCCTACTATCTTACCTCTTGGTGGTGTGGAAAAAGAGAGATCTATTTTTATTTGCATTTAAATTTAGTTTTTTTAGATTTAGTTTACGCTCTACATTTTTCTGTTTATGAAATCTAAACTTGCTGTTGGTAGTCCTACTGACATTTGAATGAGAGAGAAGAGGGAAATATGCCAATTTATAATGCGCGATACAGCAACCATGGAAATGCAAAAGCTTTATAAAAAAAGAGATAGCTTATTGAAATCCATAAAAGGGTGAGAGGCAAACACCCTATCTTCCCTGTACTGAAAATACAAACTGAACAGAGTATAGTAATGATCAGTGTTGCCGCATGCTGAAATGAAAAGTCGCTAGACCAACCTCCAAAAGTCGCTAGATTGGCTGAAATTCGGGGGACAAAAAGTCGCTAGAAGTCGCTAGACAACAATTGGTAAATAAGTGTTAAAAAAAAATTTCTCTTTAAATTTTTTTTGTTCAAAAATTTAAAGTAAATAAACAAAAAATTTAGGTCTATAATAAATTTGAGGCAGATGAATTGCTTAAATTAGATTACTGCGCCTACTCGCACTAACATTTTGCTATGTTTTTATATGTGTGTGTGTGCCTATGTATGTGAAATAGAAAATGTCAAATTAATTTAAATGCCAGGAATGAAAAATCACCAGGGCCACTACATAAAAAGATAGTATTTGCGTCACACAACTCACAAATGCTTGCCTTCAAAAGTCGCTAGAAAAGTCGCTAGAAATAATCTAGCGACATGAAAATATTTTTATGTCGCTAGATCTGGCGACAAAGTCGCTAGATTCTATTTTTTTAAATTTATCATTTCAAAATATTTGAAGCTATTTCTGTAGTATAAAAAGTTAATAATCTTATTAAAATACAAAACCAACAGTTTTTCAGTTAGGTTTAGTAAAACCTGGGTCTATCGGCGACTATGAATATGCGCCATAATATGCATAGCTTTATAGGTATGGGAGCCTACTAATTGTAAGTAGGTATTCAGTGACTAAGGTAGCAAACATATATATAATTATGTAGAATATAGTTTAGTTAACATTTACACAGGTATATGAATGTACCTACTTATCATGCGTAAAAATTAAACATAATTAGGTAGGTACCTTTGTAGGTACCTTTCTAGGTACCTTCCATGTTAGAAAACTAGAAATTGATGAGGTCCATTTTGTATCGGTTGTTTAGAAAAAAAATTAAAAATAAATTATTATACTATATAATATAAGTGTATAATTATTTTATTTTATTTTAATGGCTAAAACAGTTATAGCTCAAAATAAAGTATGCCATCTGATTTGTTTGATAAATATGAATTTATGGAAAAAAAAATCGAAAACCGTTGGAGCGGTTTTCATAAATATTAATTTTTTATATATCAATTTTTTTGCACATTTTAAAAATAAAATCTGGTATGCCAACATTTAGTATTTAATAAAATACAATTTTACGCAAAAAAAAAGTATTCATGAGCCCGTTTTCAAGATATTGAATTTTCAAAAAAAAAATCCAAAAATTATTTTGTCGAAAAATTGTATGTGCAAAATTGTTTGAATTGTAAAGGAGTTTTTGCATAAAAAAAATTGGTTGAAATCGGTGGAAATTTTAAGAAACAAAAAATCGGTTCAATTGCAGGTACCGTTAATAACCGTTATTGGTAAAAAAAAATTTGTATCAAAAAATTGACCCTACCTTCAGTAGTAAATATAATTTTTTTTTATCAAAATTCTTGGGAGCCATTTTCGAGTTTCTTACCGGTTTTTCAACATTTGAATGGAAGGTACCGTTAGTTTTGAATTTAGAAATATGATTTTTTCAAGTATTCTACAAAATAATAAAAAAAAATGTTTACACCTAGTTTTGAAAATATTGACCAAGTCCTTTTCAAAATATTAAGTTTTCAAAAAAAAAATTTATTTTAAATTTCTAAAATTTGTTTTTTTTTTTAATTTTGGTTCACAATAATGTTTATACTTTTTAAAAGTTTTGCCATAAAAAAAAGGAAAAATTTCAACTTAACTGTTTTCGAGAAAATCAAAAACCAAAAAAATGGTTGTACTGGAGGTACCCAAAATATTCAATTTATGAAAATAAAAAAATTATTAAAAAGTAGCATTTCCTTACTTAATTTATTTGAATTTTTTTTAACAAAATCCTCGGACAAGTTTTTCAGAAAAATATTATTTTCCAAGTTTGAAGAAAATCCCTCCAGCCGTTTAGGCTGTACGGGCGAGGACAGGCAGAACTGGGAGACCCACTTTTTCGCGTTCTCTATAATGGAAATGTTGGCGAAAATTATTATATCGATTTTTTATTTTGCACGAATCCTAAACTTACCCTATACTTAGGCGCGAACGCAGGGGGGCTTGGGGGTTCAACCCCCCCCCCCCCCCGAAATGTATGAATTTAACTTCCTGGCCATACAATTTCACTCTTAATTTTGAGCTTTCAGTTTAAAACCCCCCCGAAATATTTTCGTGCGTTCGCGCTGCCTATACTACGTTCTTATATCGCAAGTAAAAATATGGATGTGAATGTATCATAAAATTTGTTTTTTAAATAGTCAAAACAACTCCTAAAGTAGCTTTTAGCCCACACAAAACCAAATGCTCACTGATTTCTTGAAAAAAAATATGAATGTGTGCAAATACAAATTTCAAAAATCCTTACAGCTGTTTTCATAGATATGTACAGTTAGATACAAACTCGATATCGGCAGACGATATCGTTTGAGCGATAGCGTTGCCTTTATTTGCGTCGCGTAAGTCGATAATCGTCAAAATGCTATCGCCAAAACGATAGCGTTGGGACGATAGCTAAATAGGTATCGTCTTGCATTAATTTTCAAGATTGTAGGTGACTGTAGTTGAATGATTAAGTATACCTACCCACTGTAATTTGACAACTTTCGACGCAGCAATTTTTTTAAATTTAGATATTGAAAATGAAAACGAAATCGAAAATTGGAACAAAATACATACAATTACTTAATACGAATTCGACGACAGTTGGGAGTTAAGTCAAATACCTTTTCTTCTTCTTCCGAGGAGTTGTCCCATAAAATGAGTTAAAATCGCAATTTTAGATTCTGTGACTGCCCTATACATGTATATGCTGAGGTATCTTCATTAATACTAATCTTTAAAAATATAACGATCAAATAACTTATATTTTGTTGCAATTATTTCACTTTTATACAAAACAACACACAAAAAAAAACATTCTATTGACATTATGACACAGTTTGACCGTTTGAGAGTACCAAACGCTGGACCAAACGATGGACGACACGATAGTGGAAGAGTTATGTACGTGAAGCAAATAATGAACGATCTCGTTGACGATCATCGTATTGACGATTATCGTTTTGAAAACTACGGAATGACCCCCCAGATGTTTATTATCAATACATTAACCCGGGCCGTCCCAAGACAACTGAAGTTTTTAATAATAAAGAGTGTCCCAAATTTAACTTAAGACGTTGGTATTGTGATAGAAAATAATATGAATATTTAGTTAAACATTGTAATTTTTGTATTGATTCATAAAGAATACAGTATAGGGTTAGTTATTATAAAATAGAATACCTTGTAGGCAGTCTTGCCGAATCATGATATTTATCATGAGATCCAAAAAAAAAATCATGAAGTTTAACCACATTTATTTATATTCAAGAAAAAAAAAATAAATAAATTACATTATTTATATTATATATATTAATATGTTAATTGTTTAAAAATGTTTATTGGTTATACACTTTACTGAAATATTTATCGAATGGCTTTGAAGTTAAAACAACTTTGATTTTTCGTGAGGCAATTTGAATGAATAAGTCCAATGATTGAATCCACTTCAAGTCGGTTTCTGATTTTCGTTTTAAGTAAGGTAACTTTTGATAAATATTCCTTCAGTGTTGGCTGACGAATGTGGTAGTGAAAATACTTCAAAAATAAATTAAGTTAAGAGTGAATATGCCAAGCTATCGTCGGCCAGTTTTATTTGGCCAACATATTGCCAGAATTCTTCAATGTCGTTTACTTTAGTATTTATAGTATATTATTATATTTGCTTTAGTATGTGAATTAACAAGCAATCTCTGCTCATTATCTATCTCCTGATAACAATCTTGAGCCACAATTTGAAAAATGTTAAATAAGAGGGAAAATAAATTTTTTATTAATAATGGACTAATAGCTATGTTTGTTTTAAAATTAAGTTTGTTAAAAAATTATTGGGTTTCGTGTTTTTTTTTTAAAGAAAAATTTAAAAAATCATGAGATTTTCAATGAAATCATGTTTTCATGAGAAGGGGGTAAGAAATCATGAGAATTATGATAAATCATGAGATTCGGCAACACTGCTTGTAGGTAACTTTGTAACGAATAGAATACTGGGTACTACAGTTTATGATTTTGAAGATTGCAATTTTTGAACGAGCATTCCTTGTTTGTTAAGATTAAATAAAAATCAACTGCATGACTGGATCGCAAAAACTTGCTCTTATAGTTAACAACTTTAATGTATTTACTAATGGTTCGATAGTGTTTTTAAGTCGTTAACGACAAAATGTTAAAAACAAATTAAAATAACAATTTTAAATTTTGTTAAAATGCACAACTGGGTCACACGTTCTTGCTCTTATGTTCAGTTCAAATGGTTAATTTTGTACTATTGTTTTATATAAAAACATAAAAACAAAAATAAATAAATAAACATACAGCTAGGTTAGAGAAATAACGTGAAATGAAATTGAAATCGAAATTGGAAATCGAGTGAATTTATTTTCCATGCTCCACATTCCGATCGATTTCATAATTTCGAAATCACTTTAAGTGACATCAAAAACAGCTTACATTATTGTCATGTTGATTGATATTTGTTTTTCTTTTAATAAAATTTAACCAAAATGAGTGCTGTTTTCATTGCTGCTTCAAAAAAAATGAAATTGATATCGATAGAAGTAAAATGTGGAACACCCAATTTAATTTCACATCGATTTCAATTTCATATCGATAGAAAGTGATTTCTCGAACCTAGCTGACAATGAGCACCTTATTCTCAATCCACTGTGCCAACAAAAATTCATTCCTTTCCTTCTATTTCTTCTAACTAGTGACGTGGCATGGCATTTATAGGAATATAGTAAACATTAAATAAATAAATAATATGAATATTTACATATGTATTAGGGTGGTCCTTATAAAGGTCATTGTCTTATTTTGAATGACGCACACCCCCTAATTTGTTCTAAATAATGTTAAAAAAATTGCTGTAAAATTTAAGCTCATTATATTGACGTTAACCCGGCCCCAAGGCGTCTGAAGTTTTATATTGTAAATCGCATGTATTTTTGTAAATCCAAATTTGTAAAATCTTAACTATGGTAATGATTGATAAAAAAAATTGAATTTTGAAACACATGGAGTCACATTTGTCATATTTATAAAAATGTACCTGAAATAACAGTTATTTTGCTACCTGTAGCCATTGTAGAAAAAACATTTTTTTTTTATTTAATTTTATTTGTATTAAATGTTGTAAAATTTTTTTTAATACATTTTTTTAAACATGACAAAAGTACTACATGTGTGCAAATGTTCAAATTTCTTTATCAATCATTACTAAAGTTATGAATTTTTAAAGTTGGATGTACAAAAATACACGGGAATTCGCAAATAAAACTTTACATCTTGGGAGCCGGGTTGCGTATTGCCAAACTGTTTATCAGTTGACGTTCGTGTTAGTCAAAATTCTTTTTTCAAAATTGTGCTTTTCAAAATTCAGTTTTTCAAAATTCTGCGAATAATAAAAAAAAGATTCAAAATGTAAAAAAGCGCGCGCTCGGATTAAATATCTCGATAATGATTTTTTGTTTTTGAATCCAAAACTAGCGCCATAACCATGTCGTCCGTGTGTGCACGTATAACTGAAGAATGGTTCGTTCGATTTTCATGATTTTGGGCTTGATGAATTCGTATTGGCTCAAGGAAGGACATAGGACATTGGAAGAAAATCCCGGAAAAAAATCACCAATAGTCGATAATACTGGTTTTAGGCTCTTTACTCTTAAATTTTAATATTCCCTAGATACATTTTTTTTTTCACTTTTTTACGTATAACACATCAGTTGCTCCAAAAATGGTTAAATTTCGAACATTTATGCAAAAAAAAAATAAAAAAATCATATTGTTTAAAATGACGCCTTAAAATATTATTCAATTACAAAGTACAAGTGACCTCAACTCCAGAAATTATTGTGTTTCGCCCAAGGTATAACAGTGGGCTCTTCAGTCATTCTGTTATACCCTACTTAGACACAAATTTTGGTCCATGTTTACCGACACAATAATTTCTGGAGTTGAGGTCACTTGTACTTTTTAATTGAATTTTCAATATTTAAATTTCTTCATCTTCTTATTGCTATAAATATTATATGATGAAAAAAAAAACATACATACGAACATAAATATGACAAAGGTAAGGTGAATGTATGTATTTTTAATCTATTACCTAACATTTATAACATAACGCTGCAGAGTTCTCCAGGCAATTATTGGCGATGGGCAATGGCGTTATAGCAGTGAACTTAGTCACCGGCCTGATTGAATTTCCACCGAATTTTTGCTACTTTACAACAACTCCGGAAGAGCTCATCCCGAATATTTTCCCGAATAACGCTCAAAATTATGTTAACCATGACGAGCGATTTTGGTTGCAAAAGACTAGGATGTCGATCATTTGAATTTCGTCATTCAAAATCAAATCGCCGGTGAGTTACATTAATTCAAATATGTGAAAGATGAAAACGAAGCCACCAACTATCCCTGGGAATTTTTGAATTCCCAGGGATAATAAGTATGAAATAAGTATGAAATAAGTATCAAAATACAATCTTTTATATATTTAACAAATGTATGCAAGGTTTCATGTACATATTAACGCAGCACTGTAAGAGTTATGCGTCTTTTCAGTGTTGCAGGTATAAGAGAAACATTAAAATGTCACTTTGAGCCTAAAAAAAATAGTGGAGGCGTTTAAAAGCTTTAAGTATTTTATGCAGTCTTAATTAATTTATTCTAATAGAAAGTTACTAATTTGCTTTAAAATATTATAGATTTTATTATTTGAAGCATAAAAGTTAATAAAACTTAAGTTTTTGTCAAAATATTGGATGTCCGGTTACTGAAACAAATTTTGTTCTTTATTTTCAGTTTCCGGACAGAGTGTCCGGATACTGAAAATAAGAGAAAAATATTAAATGTATGTTTTATTGACCTTAAATGAAAGGTACGTACATTCTACATGATTTAATAAAAGAGAATTGTATTTTTCTCACGGATTTTCAGTATTCGGACAGGGTTTCCTTAGTGAGAAATCGGCTGTCCGGATACTAAAAAATAAAGTCCAGTATCCGGACAAGTGTATTTTGTATGAAATTTAAGAATTTTGTACATTGTAACTTTAATTACATTTCGAGGAAATGATCCTTTAGGTCCTTACGAAATTAAAGGCTCTTGAGGATATTAGAAGATACAAATTAAGCACAATGAAAACAGGTGCTAAATATGACCCTTGAGTGGGCCAACTGCTATGATTGTTTAAAAGAAAAAAACATTAATTGAAAAAAACCTAACGAAAATTGTGTTTTATAACGAGGAATGAATGGCGGATTTAGAGGAGGCTATAAGCGCTTAAGCTGCCCACCCCACAAGTTATTCCTAAAGTGTTTTAATGATAGAATGTAAATCATTACAATGTGTAGAGTTCAAACCAGAGCTCTTGGATTCAAATTTGTATGGTGTATTTGTTTAACAATATGGTAGTTTTGAAAACTCCAGCGCTTCAATTAGGTTCAATTTATACGTGCAGTAGTGGGTCTAGTACAAACTTAAAGTATTTTTAAACATAAGACGAAACAGAAAGAATTATAATTCCTATTTTCTATACATCAGATCCGACAAGAATTAGTCTAAAAAACGGTTTTTAAAAAAATAAAATTTCATTGTAAAAATAACTGATTCAACAAAACCTAAGCTAGGCTCTGAAATTTTTTAGAGCTTAGCTCTAAAACTGTCAAGCCTCATTTAAAGCTTTAAATTTCACGTGTACATAAGATATATGTTCCAACGTATGTACCTACAATCGAATTGTGTATTAAGACGTGTAGGGTCTTAGTTGTACATGTGTTTTTAGTAATACAGTTGTATTTAGTATTACATTATCGCCCGCGAGCAGCAAAGAATTATATAAACAAAACTAGCCTTATTTGCCACCAAGGTTCTAATATCCGATGGGAGGTTCAAATAGGATTATACATGTATTCTGATTACACGTGTATTTTGATTACAGGCGTATTCAAAAGATGTACATGTTAATAATTTTGTATTACTCGTGACATGAAAACAAGAGTAATTAAACACACGTTTGAACCGAGCTATTCATTACAACTGTACCTTCCTTATATACGCACCTATGTACACACATAATGTATCAATGAGCGAAAAGGTTAATTAAAATTTAATTTAAAACTATATATTATAAAAATTTACGATTTTTCATTAATTCTATTCAATAATGCACTAAAATTTAATACAAAACAATTGCGTCCGGATACTAAAACAAAAGCGTCCGGAAACTAAATTTTGCTGTCCGGATACTAGTGAAAATCGAACTTTTTTGAATTTTTATCATTTTAATTTTTACAATGTTATATTTGCAAATTATGTGGACACTTTATTATTAAGAAATATCTACACTCTTTGAAACAATATAACTATCCACGGTAGCATTTATAGTAAGGAAATCAGACGAAGTCAAAGTTAAGAAACACGTTAAGTGTCCGGATACTAGTGCGTTTACCCTACCTATTTATAAATCGTAAGTAGAAATTCAATCATCGTTGAGATTGAGGTGTAAGGGAAAACAAAGGGTTTTGATTTTGATACAAACTGTCCTGGCTTTAATTTAGCTCCGGTGTCTCATCTTAGGACTTTTGACATTATACACAAAACCTCAGGAGTCAACACATATTTCAAGACTAAAAAGGTACGCACAAGTAGGTATATCTTTAACTAGTTATAATTAGTTTTTTGATCATTGTTTGACTGGACTACCTACATATTTGGAAAGCAAAAAATAACGTAGTCACTTTCAGATTACTGAACTACTCTACTGCAGTACTATTTGTCTATCTGAAAATAACAAAGTACCTCCTACCTACCTAACCTGAAGCAACAAAAAAAAAACTATAGGTACAGCTTTACACACTTTTATGAGGAAACCAAAACTGAGTTGAGCAAAAAAAAAACAACAACATTATGAACATGTGAAAATCATAGATTATTATTTTTTTTTAAATCAATTCAAATTGGAGCATAGCAAATCGATACCGATTACTTCATTATAAGAAACAAATATGTTAGGAGCAACAGAAGGAATCACACTTTTATTTTTATTTTTATGTAGGTAGGTACCTAGCAGCATAATGAAATACTATGAATTCCATAATATCTTTTGCAAGACACAACTTAATAGACCCAAAATGAAAGAAATCAAAAAAAATCCAAAAACATTTTTGTTTTAGAATTTTACTCGATAATTTAGATGTCTATACTGAGACGAGGACTTTAGTGGTTCGGTATCGGTATTCGGTTGAACAACTTACCAAGTCAGTCGTACTGCATTTGCTGTTGTTGATGAAATTCATAGAATTTTCCTGGGTATAAATACTTGGATATTGATGGATTATGAACTGGATACCTTTGAAGGAAGATGCCTTGAAAGTCTTCTTCGATGGTTGTCCTGATGATGCAGTTGAATTGATGGTTGGTGGATGACGACGATGGTAAGGAGGATGAAGTTTCTGCTTCAATTTCCATTGGTTTTCATTTTTCGATACTTTTATTTATTTACCGTTTTTATTTTGGTCTTCACGAGATGAAAAAAATGAAACTCACAAATTTTAGAGAGCTATAGTTTAGATAATTATTTAACTTAAGTTATTTTTTGTACTTTTTCTTGGTGAGAAAGTCAAAGTAGAAACTTTTTTCGTCTCTTTTTTGTTTTATTTTTTATTTATTTCACATACTCCGCACGCCCATCGCGGCATGAAAAAATGAACTGAGCAAGGAAGGAGACAAAAAAATAAATAAAGAAAACAAAATTTATGCAAGTTCAGCAAATTTTTGTCAGTGTTTTATTTGTTGGTTGTTCACTAACTGTGGTTTATTGTTGATAAATTATAAATTTGATAATTGAATTTGTATTCGGTGGAAAGAAGCGGCGATAAGACACAAGGACATGGGAATGTCGAAAAAATTTATATTTTTTCTTAAACCAATTTCAGCTTTTCCCTACAGACGACAGAAAAGCGACAGTGACAACGGCCATATACATAACGAAAACGATAAACATCATGAGAAAGGAGAAGAAGACGAAAACTAAACAGAAAAATATCGTGAGAAAAAGAACAAGGGTTGCCAATTTTTGAAGACATGAGTACTTAACTTTTTGTAGTCAAATTCACAGCTTATAGCCCTTCCACACTACCCCACTGTGTATTAATACAATTATGTTAAATTGAAAGTGGGAAAGAATTCCACGCGACTACCAAATTTGTGCGAAAGAAATGACTTTTCATATTTTGCTTCCACACTTGCTTGTATTAATACATTACCTTAACCTAAAAAAAAGTGTGATAGAATGTGGGATAGAACTAGAACCATTCCTAAAATTATTCATGTATTAACACATGTCAAATCGTGTGGGATAGAATGTCGGGTTGTGTAGGCTGGGCTTTCATATTTTGTTTCCACACTATTCTACATGATTTGTTCCCACATGTATTAATACACAGTGGGCTAGTGTGGAAGGCCTTTAAAATTCTTCATGTATTAACACATGTCAAATCGTGTGGGATAGAATGTGGGGTTGTGTAGGCTGGGCTGCCATATTTTGTCTCCACACTATTCTACATGATTTGTTATTGTTTCTCACTTTTTTGACATGTATTAATACACAGTGGGCTAGTGTGGAAGGCCTTTTATTGCTTATCTACATTGGATTTTTAAAGCAAGGTGCATCCAGTGCAGTGATACAGGTGGATTTTATTTTTTTATTTTTTTTTTATAATAATTTCAACTATATGCCTGTAAGACCTCATGTCTTTTAAAATGCAATGCACGGCACTAGTTAGAAGGAATAGAAGGAAAGGAAAGATTTTGATGGCACAGTGGATTGAGAATAAGAAGTTATTTATCTCATGAAATTCCACAGGTGGCTTCCAATTGAAGTTGGGGAAT
The DNA here is from genome assembly GCA_949320155.1 of Melangyna quadrimaculata. Taxonomy (NCBI): domain Eukaryota; kingdom Metazoa; phylum Arthropoda; class Insecta; order Diptera; family Syrphidae; genus Melangyna; species Melangyna quadrimaculata. The sequence continues at coordinate 199,516,462 of OX439483.1, read as the reverse complement.
ATAGAAAAGAATGCTACCTAGACTAGGGATCGTACCCATACGTCCAGGGGCCGAATTACCGCATCAGTGAGTGAGCAATACGTTACTGAATTATCTGCATTTGGGATTCTTTCCTAAGATATCGAGTAAAGTATCGACTATCGAATTGGATTTTTGGCATTCCCTCGTCAGTGAACGAGTGTTTTTTCATACGATAGATGCTAGGTAGACGAGTGAGCAGTAAAATGGCAGAAAAAAATTATTCTCTTTTCTGCAAATATTCCTACACAATATCAATTAATGGTGTTTCAGGGTGAATTAAAATAAATTAAACATCACCCAGAAAATTATTCTTGCTGGATTTTAAGGCACAATAATTCGGTTTAGCCAAAAAATATTTTTGGCCAAATTAAATTCCAAAGGCAAATGTAAACATAACATGAGTCCAACACAAGCAGCTGTGGCAATCGACCAATGAAAAGTCTGGAATATTGACGTTTGGGAAAATGTACTAGAATTATCCTAGTACAATACGAACTCAATTCGATACGTGATACTTCGTATAACATCATACCAATTTGATTACTCGATAGTTCGATAACGTGTAAAAGTTCCTCACTCGTTCACTGAAGACGTAATTCGGCCCCAGGTTAGCAGTCAAACACTATATCCACTGTGCCATTGCCACCCGTATTTTATGTGCGTAAATTAGAGACGAGTACATTTGACCTTAACAGTCTTATTCTGGCAACCTTACTGATGCCTCACAAGTCACAATAACCTCATAACTTGTGGTGAACTCGCCTCATAAAAACTTAAAAATTATGATCTGCTCCTTGGCAGATCACAACTCACGCTGTTCTTGTGAGGTTTATTATGAGGGCTTCCACAGAATCCGAAATTGTGACGCCTTATACAAAAACAAACTCACAAAAAATTGTGACCTGTGACCGTCACAACGGCAGAATAGGGCTGTAAATCTAGCAGTGCACCAGTTTCAAATAATTATGCTCGTATTCAACTTGAAAGATTTTGTAATTTGTAAGTGAGAGGTAATCAGATTTTAAGGATGGGAGATAGGTATAGATAGGTAGCTTGAACTGAAAGGATTTTCCTTCATCGTGTAGACACAATTTGTGATAAAAAACCTGTGAGTAGTTGGGTTGGAAAGGTGTGTTTTGAGGAGTCAAGAGCTCGAAATTCACACGTGAGTTAATAGTTTTTTTTTTTATCAATAGGACTGCATTTGAGTGTTTTTAATGGGCCCTACCAAGAATCAAATTTAGTAACGACTTAATTATTTAAGGAAAATAGACCATAATGGTATAGACTATAAAGAATGAACCAAACATGTTATTTTTCATATTTTAGAGTCCATACCATGTAATATTCATTATTTAGGGTCCACCTAAATATTTAAGTCATAGGTAGAGGTACCATGGTTAGTTTATTATTTAGAGCCCATAAAATTATGGTCCATTTTAATTAAATATTTAAGACTTTACTAACTTTGATTATTGGTATGGCCCAATGTGTTTGTGGTCGAACTGATGACTCATTTAAATTTTAAACTTGGACAGAGTATCTTACTCTATGCATAGTATGAAGTTTTGGCAGGATTTTTGTAATGGAGAGCCGATTCTAGGCACTTTGGTTTAACATTCTAATTCTACTATTTTTGCTTCTTTTTGATTTTCTCTACCTACGTTTCAAATTGTATTCCTGTCTACTAGATCAAATTGTTAGTTTATTTGATTTTGGTATCCTAACCCCTAATATACAATAATATACTGGCCACGTTCGGGTGGTAAGCAGATACGTATCTGAGATACAATAGAATCTGATATGTTTTCGAAACACCAAAAACCGGATACGTAACCAAACCAAACAAAACCAAGAAAATGAACAGATGAACATTTTTGGAATAGCTTTAGATTTCTTTTTGATATCAGCTGGTTGGTTCGTCAGCTGGTTTTTTCTAAGGCATTCCAACAACACAAACAAATCCAGATACCTTTGGTTACGTATCCGAACACGGCCACTGGCTTCGAAAAAGGCAAGTCAAGACCGCTTTCACACAAGAAACGAGTAGTTGTAGTAGCCCGTAGCGTAATGGTTAGTGCGTTCAACTATCACGCTGGAGGTCTGGGTTCGCTTCCCAGCCTCGTCCACCTAAAAACTAAAAAGTTTTTTTCAGGGCTACTGCCTCTTGCGAGGAATTGACAAATCCTCCAAGAGTATCACTTGTCAAGAATAAGTGCTTCTCGTCTAGCCGTTCGGATTCGGCATAAAATTGTAGGTCCCTTCCATTCCTGTCGATAGGCGCACACAGGAATGGTTGCGAGTTGTTAGTCACTAGGCCCTGGTTCTTCATGAGCCGTTGTGCCACCCGATTTATTTAGTTTTTACAGAAACGAGTTGTGAACCGCAAACAAGGACTTCACTCGAAAGACCAGAGGCGAGCAGCTCTTTTTCAAAGATCTTATTGTATCGGGTCAGGACCAACTAAACGACAGCAATCATTATGTAAGTAGCCGAATCTCTATCCCCCAGTTTGCAGTGGGAGTTTAAACTTAAACAGCTGATTCTTAAACTGATTTTAAATTTTTTGTTCGTTCATTTTCACAGTGAAATCTAGATTTTATGAAAAGGAGTTGGCAGCATTGCACGTTTTTGCTTCGCAAACGTATTGCAAACACTACGTATATCTTTTCTTGTCTATTCTTTCTCTTTCTGAAACAAAGAACAAGTGCAACCATTGTATATGAAAACTATAGTATTCTCATGGAGTCGTTTTTATTTTCGCTGGTTTTGTACGGCTGGTGGCGCATGTGTTTGCAACATGTTCTATGATTTTGACAGCGTAGACATTAATTTTGAGAAAGAGTAAGTCTTGTTATATTGTAAGGGAGTAAGGGAGTTAGATCTCGACTTTCAAATTTGTTTCCTCAATAAAAAGTGTTGAGAGAAGTTGGTGGATTTCGACACTACGTGACTCAGTAGTCGGCGCTTCTGATGATATTACTATAGTTTTCATATACAATTGTGCAACAAATAATTTGTCGACATTTTTTTTTCGAGTCACACGAACAAGACTTAAATAATTGAAAATAAACCAATAATTGTTCAAGAAAAAAGAGAAATAACTTTTCAACAGCAGACATATATTCGCTGATGGAATTGGTTATGACAAATAAATAAATAAATTCCGCGTTGAACTTAAGGCTTAACTACATAGGCCTACTTTTGTACAAAAGCATTGTATATGAAAACTATAGTAATATCATGAGAAGCGCCGACTACTGAGTCACGTAGTGTCGAAATCCACCAACTTCTCTCAACACTTTTTGTTGAGGAAACAAATTTGAAGGTCGAGATCTAACTCCCTTACTCCCTTACAATCTTACAAGACTTACTCTTTCTAAAAATTAATGTCTACGCTGTCAAAATCATAGAACATGTTGCAAACACATGCGCCACCAGCCGTACAAAACCAGCGAAAATAAAAACGACTCCATGAGAATACTATAGTTTTCATATACAATGACAAAAGTGAGAAATAAATATCTATTCTGAAGACTCCTGCTTGCAAAAAAACAATGAAAAATTGTGCATGGTGGTTTAATATATGTTTCAGAACAATTTTCGTTTGGTTTTTTGCATGCATGTTTCCTTAGCGAGCATTTTAATTTCTCACTTTTGTACTTTTGTACAAAAGTAGGTCTATGTAGTTAAGGCTTTAGGTTTAAACGGGAAAACGCTGTAGTTTAACTTAAACTACAAATTGAACTCAGTTAAAGCTTTGAAAATTGGTTTGTATTCTTTAAATTAATGCTTGGTGCATTAAGTACCTTCCTGGTGCATTCTGCACATATGACTAGTGCATTTGGTACATGTAATGGTGCACAATTCACCATTTCCCATTTTTCGAAAAATTAATGCTCACTTAAAAAATTTTAAAGTTATCAAAAATTTAACTGTGTACTAACTTTCATAACTAAACTGTTAAAAGGATATAAAATCCCAGCCAGACAGGGTTGAATTTAAAAATGTTATGATCATTTGTAAAGAAGGTGGTGCATCTATCCCAACGTCAACCCTATCGATAAATTTTTGAACTTTTATTTTATATTATTTATAAACGTTTTTTTTTATTATTAGTCGTTATCAATAAAATTAAAAAAAAAAATATGATTTTTTTTATTTTAACCTTCCCCAGACAACGTAGCTAAACCAATACTAAGAACCAGGAATCACCACTGATGGGTTCAACTTTATTACATAAAGCACAACTACGCATAATGAGAGATGCATACGAGAGTTTAGTTGCAACTAAAACACAAAAAATATTTCAAGTTATGTTACCTACATAACTTCCCAAAGTATTTTAGTTTTACATAAAAACCCTTAATGAACCTAAAAGATAGGTACTTTAACCATTTAAATTCCATTTATATTTTCTTAAATATTTGTATCCTTTTACCTAATTAAAGATTTCTCGAAATAAAAAAGTTGCCATTAAATGCTTAACTGCATGAAATTACTTTTTCTAAAAGTACAAAAGTGAGAGAGCCTCTACTGAAGCCCAGATAATAAAAAAAATTATTTACAATCAATAATGCTGAATTAATGTAAACTATATTCCTAAATTAAAATGTAAAACAAAATAAAAACATACAATAAATGCAAAATATTGACACCATACTATCCGGTTACTAGCAAAGATATTATACAGTCAACTCTTTGAGAACAGACCCAGCAATAACTAATTTCTGAATTTCCGAAGTGCCCTCATAAATTTCTGTTATCCTGGCATCACGATAATGTCGTTCTGCAGCCATATCTGTAACATAACCCATTCCACCGAGAACTTGAATGGCTTGGTGGGAGCAGAATGTTGCAGCCTCTGAAGCAGCTAATTTAGCCATGGCAGCTTCTTTGGTGAATGATTTACCATTATCTTTTAGCCACGCCGAACGCCACGTCAATAGCCGCGCCGACTCCACGCTCTGAGCCATGTCAGAAATTTTTTGTTGAATAATTTGTAATTTCGAAATAGGTTTACCAAAAGCCATTCGTTTGTTAGAATAATCAACTGCCAGTTCAAGGGATGCCTGGGCGATGCCGAGTGCTTGTCCAGCGATTCCAATCCGTCCTCCGTCGAGGCCTTTCATTGCAATCTTGAAGCCATAGCCTTCTTCGCCTAGTAAGTTCTCTTTGGGGATTTCACAATCTTCGAAGATCAATTGGCAAGTAGACGATCCACGAATGCCAAGTTTGTCTTCCTTCTTTCCCAAAGAGAATCCTTTCAGACCCTTAGAAACAATAAAGGCGGATATGCCTTTGTGTTTTAAAGGTTTTGAGGTAGTTGCGATTACCACACCCGATTCTGCCTCAAACGCATTAGTGATCCATGCCTTGGTTCCATTCAGTACATATCGATCTCCCTTTAGAACAGCAGTGGTAGAGGCTGCTCCAGCATCAGATCCATTTCCAGGTTCCGACAGGGCAAAGAAACCAATTTTCTCACCGGTGGTAAACGGCTCGATGTATTCTTTCTTTTGTTTTTCATTACCGAAAGCCAGTAGGGGTCCAAGGTACAATGAGTTATTTACAGACATTATAACGCCAGCAGAAGCACATCCCCTAGAGATTTCCTCCATGGCAATAGCATAAGCAAGAGTGTCCAATCCGGTTCCACCTTGAAAAATCAACAATCTTTATAATATTCCTCCGACCTTTTCAAGGTTCTCTATTCGCCGCAGAATAATTACCATATTCCTCTGGCACAGCAACAGCCATCAAACCGAGTTCACCCATTTTCTTAATCTGTTCGGCGGGATATAAGTGTTCACGATCATATTTGGCCGCATTTGGTACCAGTTCATTGTCAGCAAAGTCCCTGACCGTCTTTTGGAGCATTTGGTGCGTCTCTGATAGTGCCGATAGACAAGCAATGTTCCGCTTCAAGTTCAAAGCATTTTGGGCTATATTTAGATAAACAGAGGATAGATTCAAAGTCCAAATAGGTAATTGATTAAAATTAATTCTTTTACTCTCTTACCTAATCTTGGAGATCTTCTTATTAATGAAATCATATTTTTCGAAATGATAGAGACTTTATTTGTATAATGTTAAGATATAATCACAGGTTTAGAATAAAGTAAATTGATTTCAATGCCAGACGATGGGTCAAGAAAATCAAACTCGCAGTTGGAGCGACTTGGAGCAACTTAGACTTGGAGTAAGCATGCAGCACAGCACTTATTTGATTATAGAGATCAGTGGCATGCAGAAGTAGACCAATTTTATCAGTATCAGTAGCAGAGATGACTATTTACTACATATGTAGTATTTCTACTACATTTATTTATTTAATGCATCTGCTACGTAGCAACTACGAGAACTACGTAGCGGGCCGCCTCCACGGTCCATGAACGATGGCCGGACTATGAACATGACTAAAAAAAATCCAATAGAGTCCAAAAAATCCATGTCCATGCAGCATCATGTCGAAAAAAATAACGTTTTGAACAAGACATGGAGGGCTGTTCAAAGCTTGGCCATGAGATGTGCGTGTAAGTTTTTTTCTGGTTTTTCTTGAATGTGTAAGTGAATTTTGTTGTAAAAGATAGAAGTAGTTGTGAAAGGCTATTGAACGACATGACATGATTTGCCCAGTGAGTTAAAATGCACTGTTTGTTGATTGGATTGTGGTTGTGATGTTGGACATCTGTATGGCCTGTGGAGTCGGGGTGTAGCAGCTACGTGAAACATATGGTGGATTTACATGTATCTTCATCTGCATAGAAAAAAAAATCCGAGCGAGTGAAAGAGAACCATCAAGAAGATGAACATGTTCGTCTTCATTTCTGCATTATGGCACTTTCCTATAATGCAGAAACGAAGTTCTGCATTCTGATCTTTTCTCTCTATCTAACAAATATACATTTTGTATTTAACATCCCTTTCTTTGTGCAGAAACCAAATGCAGATACATGTAAATCCACCATTATTCTTTAAAAAGTAGTCATTGTTAAACGTATAACACGAAAAAAAGTTTTTTTCTATATACATTTTGACTTTTCATTATCTACTACAAATCTACTTCGTTTTTTTTTGCCAACTTGCTTCACTTTCTGAGCTTAGCATTGTTCCGGTCTACATTGAACGATTTTTCAAGTGCTGAATGGAAAAATCGGCCGAAACTGGAAGGAACTTGTCGGTTGTACCTCTCAATCGCACACGATTACACCAACAATTTTTTGTTGACAATGGAAAAATCGTTCAAAGTAGACCGGGACAATGTCATCCCTGATTAGTAGTACTGTTACAGTGCTGCCGTTCTTCGTATTAGTTTTATGCACGATCATTTGTTTTTTTTTGGAAATATTATAACAGTTTAGCAAAAGGTCTGTTTGCGTACATTCTACAATTGGACTTTCTCTTTCTTATTAAAACAGATCTTAACAAAAATAAAGAACATGAAAATCTAGTTAAAGGCCTTCCACACTGGCCTACTGTGTTTTAATACATGTCAAAAAAGTGGGAACAAATCATGAAGAATAGTGTGGAAACAAAATATGAAAGCCCAGCCTACACAACCCGACATTCTATCCCACACGATTTGACATGTGTTTATACATGAATAATTTTAGGAATGGTTCTAGTTCTATCCCACATTCTATCACACTTTGTTTTAGGTTAAGCTAATGTATTAATACAAGCAAGTGTGGAAGCAAAATATGAAAAGTAATTTCTTTCACACAAATTTGGCAGTCGCGTGTAATTCTTTCCCACTTTCAATTTGACATGTATTAATACACAGTGGGGTAATGTAGAAGGGCTATTAGAGAAATCAAAAATGCAATACAGACAAATATAAGGTCCGATCCTTTACTTTGTGCACCTAAGCTCACAATCTATCAAATTTTGGAGAGTAAAAAGCCTGATCCACATCTGTATTGTGTGTTGTGTTGTGTGTCGCTATCGCTACAATGTATTTCATATGTGTAGAACCATACTTGTTTCGTGTGTTGTGTTGCAGTGTGGCGCATAAAATAAATGGAATGACAGCGACACACGACTCCACAACACAACACACGACACAGATGTGGATCAGGCTAAAGGATGAAATATTATCCGTGTTTTTTTGTGCCTTTATCTCCGCTTCCATATCCACAAAAAAACACGGATATTCTCAAAATATATAAAAACTGGGCAAAAGTACGGGAACGCAAGTTCAAACAAACAAGACAAGTACGCCACGATGATTGGCTTTCATTCTTTGACTGGCTCCGCGAAATTAGGCCCCAGGAAATAAGGTCCCAAAAACAAAATGAAATAAGGCCCCAAAAAAAAAGCACGCAAATCAACAACAACGAAATTTCTAAAATGTTGGGGTTCTATTCCATTTTTTGGGGCATTGTTTCATTTTTCTTTTGGGGCATAATTTCACTATGAAATAAGGCCCCAATGAAATAAGACCCCAATACTAGTTTTGGGGCTTAATTTCATATTATTTTAAAAACAATTTGGGGCCTTATTTCATTTATCATAATTTACTTGAAAATGCATTGTCTTTCACAAAAAAATCTGTGAAAATTTACTAATCGGGGACCCAGAGCTGGTAAAGTACCGCAAACTGTTAAACAAATACTTGGATTGTATCGCGCAATTTTTGTCAGCTATTCTGTTACCTACTAATGCTTTTCAATGTAAAGATCGTGCTGCAAACCATCAGGGAGTAACAGAATAAAAATAAATAAATTGGGTGTCGCAACAGCTCGTGAAGAACCAGGGCCTAGAGACTAACAACTCGCAACCATTCCTGTGTGCGCTTGTTACAGGAATGGAGGAAGTAACACAACCAACGTTGTCTTGTTTGTGTTAAATTGACTACAGCCATTGGGGAGATAAGTGAAAAGGTATTGTTGTCTTTGAAGAGTTCTTTCCATACTGAAGGAAGCTGGAAATATTTCATATATTATCTTAGGTTTCTTATCAAAAGTTAAAAAATTTACCTTTCGACTCATAGCAAAGTAATTTAGAGTAGTATTAAAGGTTAGACCGCACTAGGCGGAACTGCACTGCAGCGGAACTGCGATTCAAAATAATTTGTATGAAATTTAATGAAGTTCAGTTGCCGCTTAGTGCGATATAGCTCATACAGTTTCATACAAATAATGTTTTGCCGCGTTGTGAAGTGTAGTTCCGCTGCAGTTGTGTGCGGTCTAACCTTAACTCGAACGCCAATAGTATCCTTGGGAGCTTCAATAGCAAATCAACTTATTAAATCACCGTGTTAAGGTTCCTTTAGCCGTCGTCTTGCAGACCCAAGAATATATTAATGTAATTTTGAATGTTTCGCAACAATTTTTGATCTTTTCTTATCAACCGATTTCATTTAAGAGTTCCTTTTATTTTCGAATTTATTTAACGTTATCAGCGTCTTCTTCATCGTCAATAAGCTACAATAAATAAAAGTAAGGTTGAATTTAGTTTTAAAGGCCTTTTTTTGTAAAATAATTTCATTTCTTACCATTTTTCTCTATATTTATGTTTACTCACCATCTCTTAGGCCAGCGATAAGTTTTGACGTTTAAAATGATAAACTTATCGACCTTCAGAGATGCAGAAACCCATTTATCGCATTTTTCCAGTATTTCTATTCCGTTTGTTCCAGTCGATAAAGTTATCGCCTGTCAAAGTTACAGAAACCCGATGATGCGATAAAGTGAGTTTCGTTCCAATTCTCACTGTTTCTCGACAAGTTTTATCGCTTCGCAAGTTACAGAACATGGGTCCTGAACAATTATAAACCAACTATTCAGGAGTGTACCTAATTTATTTAGTTTAGAGTGGTGTACTATCTGTCTAGTGTGTTTGGGATTCCAGCTGCAAGCTCTGCAAATTAAGATGATCGTCAAATGTTCGATGTGATTCAAGGCGCATGATGTTTTTACAAAATGATCATTATGAGATCATTTTGCTGAAGAACACAGTTGAATCCCTGGTGCCAGCTCCAACATCAATTTAATATTTGTTTGAATAAAATACATATTAATTTATACACACTTTTTTTTGCATTGAATTAAATTTTTTTCTTCAACAAAAAAAAATGTCAGCTATCAGCTGTTCGTGGTTTGTTCCCCTAAAATTTTCCTACAGCCAGTGACATCTATTAGTCGTTTTCAAAACCATTTCTTATGATTGTATTGGTGTTTTCCTTTTGTACAAAAGTAAAAGTTAAGAAGGCTCTAACTTTTACTTTTGTTAAATTTGATATAAGAGATAGGATTGATTAGCATGTTGGAAAATGTGTTGAATGTAGTTAAGGCTTTACTTTTGTGCAAAAGTAAAAGTAAAGAGAGCTCTAACTTTTACTTTTGTAAAATTTGAGATAAGAGATAGGATTGGTTAGCATGTTGGAAAAAGACAAAACATTTTTTTCACTTTTGTACAAAAGTGTGTTGAATGTAGTTAAGGCTTTACTTTAAATTTCTGTTATTTCCTATGCATTTGTGTAATTTTTAATCAAAAGCCGTTACCGTACTCAAAAATTTGGCTCACGAGAAAGTAAATACTTTCCCCAACATGTGATTTTCTGTCCGAGAAATTTCGTCGCGCAGAAAATCACTTACTTACTTTTGATGGCGCTCACAGCCCAGGATGGGCTTCGGCCTCAACTAACAAGCCCCTCCAGCCAGCTCTGTCCCTAGCTAGCCGCTTCCAGTTGCGCACACCGAGTGCTTTGATGTCGTCATTCACTTGATTGCGCCACCTGTTACGGGTTCTTCCTCTGCTGCGTACCCCATCGGGGTTGGATTCGAAGACTCGTCGGGCAGGTGCGTTGCTGTCCATACGCTCCACGTGCCCCAGCCATCTAAGCCGCTGTATTTTCAGCTTTTTGACCAGGTCAACGTCGCTGTATAGACCGTATAGCTCGTCGTTGAATCTTCTCCTCCATACTCCTTCGATACACACCGGACCGAAAATCACACGAAGAATCTTCCTCTCAAAGCACCCTAGCAGATTTTTATCCGAATCTTTCAGTGTCCATGCTTCTGACCCATAAAGCAGGACCGGGATGATAAGGGTTTTGTATAAAGTCTCCTTGGTTCCTCTCTCAGAGAACTACTTAAATGCCTTCTTAGACCGAAGAAACAGCGGTTGGCAAGAGTAATTCTTCGCTTGATCTCTGCACTGATGTCATTCTGCGATGTAATAGTGGAGCCTAGGTAGACAAAGTCCTTGACAACTTCGAAGTTATATCTGTCCATCGTGATATTTTGCCCGAGTCGACGATGTTGAGATTCCTCTCTCGATGACAGCATATACTTCGTCTTGTCCTCATTAACCGCCAATCCCATTCTAGCCGCCTCCGATTCAATGCTCGCAAATGCCCCTGCCACAGCTCGCTTCGTTCTGCCGACAATGTCTATGTCATCCGCATATGCAAGCAATTGAACGGACTTTTGATAGATTGTACCGCTGGTGTTGACATGTGCGTTGCGTACAATGGCTTCAAGAACGATGTTGAATAGGTTGCATGATAACGCGTCGCCTTGCCTCAATCCTTTCTCAACATCAAAGGAATCGGTGGTGTTCTTACCAATTTTGACGGAGCAGCGAGATTTCTCCATCGTCATCCTGCACAAGCGGACGAGTTTGGCAGGGATGCCGAGACTCGACATGGCTCTGTATAATTCGTCCCTTTTCACGCTATCATACGCGACTTTAAAATCGATAAAAAGGTGGTGTGTATCGATCTGGAATTCCCGGGATTTTTCTAAAATCTGTCGGAGTGTGAACATTTGATCGACGGTTGACTTGCCTGGCCTAAAACCGCACTGATAAGGGCCGATCAGATCGTTGACAAAAGGTTTTAAGCGGTCACACAGGATGGCCGACAAGATTTTATAAGCGACGTTTAGGAGACTAATTCCTCTGTAGTTGGTACATTTCAGAACATCTCCCTTTTTATGGATGGGGCACACTATACCGAGGTTCCATTCATTGGGCATACTTTCCTCCGACCAAATTTTGCAGATGAGCTGGTGTATGCTCCTAGCCAATTCATCTCCCGCTGATTTAAATAGTTCGGCTTGTAAGCCATCCGCACCTGCAGCCTTGTACGACTTAAGTTTGGATATCGCCAGCCGAACTTCGGTTAGGTCGGGTGGACGGAACTCTTGGCCATCATCGTCCAAGTTGAATGGAGCGTTCTGCCTATTAGCGGCATCTTGGCTGTCTTCGCCATTAAGCAGTCTAGAGAAGTGTTCTTTCCAGATCCTCAGCACTGACTGTGTGTCTACTACCATATTCCCACTCTCATCTCGGCAGGCTTCCGTTCTAGCCTTGAATCCTTGGGTGGATCGCTTCACCCTCTGATAAAATTTTCGAACATCTCCCCTACCGCTACAACCCTCAATAGACTCTACCGCCCGCTTCTCGTGCTCTCTCTTTTTCCTCCTGAGAAGTCGGCGTTCCTCTTTTCGTTTCAGCCCGTAGAGCTCCCGGGCCACTCTCTCAGCAGCTCTTGTTCGAGTCTGCAGCATTGCCTGGTAGGGCTCGTCCTTAGCTGCATGCGCTAGCCGGCACTCCTCATCGAACCAGGGGTTTCGTTGTATTCGCCTAGTGAAACCCAGCACATCAGAGGCGGCACTTCTAATGGCTTGTTGACAGTGTTCCCACTGGTCCTCTGCACTTGATGCTGGTAGCGGACCTCCTGAGAGATTAAGAGTTACGTGGTCTGCAAAAGTTCTGGCAGTCTCTTGCGATTTAAGCTTCTCGACATCGAATCTTTTCACAGCATCTGCTCTGCGTTGTCGCGTCATGGATATCCGCATACGTAGTCTAGCTACCACCAGGTAGTGATCCGAGTCAATGTTGGCCCCTCGGAACGTTCGGACGTCCAAGATACTGGAAGCATGTCTCGCGTCTATCGCAACGTGGTCGATTTGGTTGACGGTTACTTGATCACGCGACCGACAAGTCCCCTTGTGTATATTGAGGTGTGGGAAGTAGGTGCTTGAGATGATGACATTTCGCCCCGCCGCAAAGTCTGCCAGCCTGTGTCCGTTGCCGGAAGTTTCGTCGTGTAGGCTGTGTCCTCCGACTATCGAACCAAAGATGCCCTCCTTTCCGAATCTTGCGTTGAAGTCACCAAGAATGATCTTCACGTCGTACTTCGGGCACATATCATACGTTGTCTCCAAGAGATCGTAGAATGCTTCTTTGGTTGAGTCTTCTCTCCTTTCATGGGGGGCGTGAACACAAATCAGCGAAATGTTCTTAAATTTGCCTTTGATGCGGATTGTGACCAGGCGCTCGCTTACACTTCGGAAGCCCAAGACTTCTTGCCTAAGTCTTCCCCTTATCACAAAACCACAACCCAAGAGCCGCTGACCCTGGTCCTTCAAGCACCCGCCGTAGTAGATGTCACACGTTTTCAGTCTCCGTACGCCCTCTCCATCCCATCGCACTTCCTGGATGGCTGTTACGTCAGCCTTTAGCCTGTCCAGGTTCTCCACTAATTGTTCGGCTGCACGTGTTCTGTATAAGGACAGGACGTTCCACGTGCAGATCCGAAATTCATTGTCCTTGTTTCGTTTGCTGGGGTCGTCAACTTTAAAATCATCCATATCCGAGGCTTGTTGTTGTTTCGGAACAACTTTTTTTTACGTGGTAGGGAAGTTACCCCGACGCACAACCCCCGACCCGGAGGACCAGACCCTTCGTATAACTCCAAGGGTAGGGAGCCGGATAAACCGCTCCTTATAGGCCTGAGCTACAAATATGTCGTAGTAGCCCATATAAGGTGTTCACTAAGTAGTTCAACCTAACTGGAACTGTAGACGCCACCGTTGATTCCATCTAGAGAATTCGTCCGCTGCCGCCTCGATGAAAGGAGAAGTGCCTTAGTGGGAACACTCCTCCCCCCCTCTCTCGTTGGCTGTCCCCAACAGCTTTCCACGGGGATTTAAACCCCGTCTCCAGCTGAGGTACTAGACACCCGATGTTCACCACGTGGAGGTGAGAGTAGGAGTTGGTAGACAGAGGTGGATTTTGAGAAAAACCTGTGGACGCTTGTGTCCTCTTGAATGCACATAACTACCCTTTTGAAAAGCAGAAAATCACAGCGCTTCCAATAATATCATTTTGATAGTAAAAGAGGCTCCGTGAAATTAGGCCCCAGGAAAAAAAACCCCAAAAGAAAAAATGAAATAAGGCTCCAAATTCGGGTATTTTTTCATAATGAAATCACGCCCCAATGAAGTAATGCCCCACTGAAATCACAAAATGGCCCAAAAATAAATGAAATAAGGCCCCAACTTGTTTTGACTTTTTTTTTTGGAAAAATGAAATAAAACCCCAATTTTTCTTTTTCATATTAAACTTTATTCCAGAAAATGAAATAACAACCCAAACTGTTAAACAAATACTTGAATTGTATCGCGCGATTTCTTGCAGCTATTCTGGCCTTATTTCATTTTTCAGAATTTACATGAAAATGCTAAAATAACATTGTCTTTCACAAAAAAGTGAAAATCCGCTAATCGGGGACCCAGAGCTGGTGAAGTACCGCAAACTATTAAGCAAGTACTTGATTTGTATCGCCCAATTTTTTGCAGCTATTCTTTTACCTACTCATGCTTTTCTTTCAATGTAAAGACCGTGCTGCAAACCATCAGGGAGTAACAGAATAGCTGCAAATAAATCGCGCGATTTTTTGCAGCTATTCTGTTACTCCCTGATGGTTTGCAGCACGATATTTACATTTAAAAGCATTAGTAAGTAACAGGTTTGCAGCACGGTCTTTACATTGAAAGAAAAGCATGAGTAGGTAAAAGAATAGCTGCAAAAAATTGGGCGATACAAATCAAGTACTTATTGCTTAATAGTTTGCGGTACTTCACCAGCTCTGGGTCCCCGATTAGCGGATTTTCACTTTTTTGTGAAAGACAATGTTATTTTAGCATTTTCATGTAAATTCTGAAAAATGAAATAAGGCCAGAATAGCTGCAAGAAATCGCGCGATACAATTCAAGTATTTGTTTAACAGTTTGGGTTGTTATTTCATTTTCTGGAATAAAGTTTAATATGAAAAAGAAAAATTTGGGGTTTTATTTCATTTTTCCAAAAAAAAAGTCAAAACAAGTTGGGGCCTTATTTCATTTATTTTTGGGCCATTTTGTCATTTCAGTAAGGCATTATTTCATTGGGGCGTGATTTCATTATGAAAAAATACCCGAATTTGGAGCCTTATTTCATTTTTTCTTTTGGGGTTTTTTTTTCCTGGGGCCTAATTTCACGGAGCCTCTTTTACTATCAAAATGATATTATTGGAAGCGCTGTGATTTTCTGCGCGACGAAATTTCTCGGACAGAAAATCACATGTTGGGGAAAGTATTTACTTTCTCTTGAGCCAAATTTTTGAGTACGGTAACGGCTTTTGACTAAAAATTACACAGATGCATAGGAAATAACAGAAATTTAAAGTAAAGCCTTAACTACATTCAACACACTTTTGTACAAAAGTGAAAAAAATGTTTTGTCTTTTTCCAACATGCTAACCAATCCTATCTCTTATCTCAAATTTTACAAAAGTAAAAGTTAGAGCTCTCTTTACTTTTACTTTTGCACAAAAGTAAAGCCTTAACTACATTCAACACATTTTCCAACATGCTAATCAATCCTATCTCTTATATCAAATTTAACAAAAGTAAAAGTTAGAGCCTTCTTAACTTTTACTTTTGTACAAAAGGAAAACACCAATACAATCATAAGAAATAGTTTTGAAAACGACTAATAGATGTCACTGGCTGTAGGAAAATTTTAGGGGAACAAACCACGAACAGCTGATAGCTGACATTTTTTTTTGTTGAAGAAAAAAATTTAATTCAATGCAAAAAAAAGTGTGTATAAATTAATATGTATTTTATTCAAACAAATATTAAATTGATGTTGGAGCTGGCACCAGGGATTCAACTGTGTTCTTCAGCAAAATGATCTCATAATGATCATTTTGTAAAAACATCATGCGCCTTGAATCACATCGAACATTTGACGATCATCTTAATTTGCAGAGCTTGCAGCTGGAATCCCAAACACACTAGACAGAGTACACCACTCTAAACTAAATAAATTAGGTACACTCCTGAATAGTTGGTTTATAATTGTTCAGGTTGATTAGAACGATTTTATTTTAAAGAAAGACAAATAAAAATAGATATTTTGCATAATACCTACAGATCGAATACCTGGCGTAACAAATTGTTTTCTAGTTTTTTTTTTTTTTGATAAATGTCAAAAACTCTAAACTTTAAACACAATTTTCGTTCAATTTTTTGCAAGCAGATATCGCTAGAGTATGTGTGTAATTCTTCACTTTTGTACTTTTGTACAAAAGTAGGTCTATGTAGTTAAGCCTTAATACTTCGTTTTCATTAGAGCCGAAATGAGGTAATTTCGAAATTTGGCAAAAAAGTGTTTTCATTATCAAATTTGCTAATTTCATTTGACATTTTATTTCATTTTGAATTTGGAATGGCAGTTTTCCGTTTATTTTTGTTGTTTTCTCTTTCTGTTTTATGTTGTTGAGTATAGAGTGTATTGGTATTTTCATGCAAAAGCTTTTAATAGCTGATTCCCGCTGGGTGCATTCACCTAATTTCCAACCTAATTTCGTGCAAATGAGGTTGAAATTACCTCATTCCGAAATGTGATTTTGTATGGGAAATTAGGTAATTTCAGATCTCATTTGGAAATTTGCAACGAAATTACCTCATTAGGCCCAGTGAAAAACGGCATATAAAGAAACGGACCTATATATATAGAACTACAAATGTATTCAATAGCCGTGTTTTTTTTCAGGTTCAGATAGATTTTGACAAAAAAAAAACAACATCTGAACTATGGAATTTAAATATTAAATACAAAAATAACTGAAGTCCATATGAACTTAGCTAAGTCCAGATAATTATCGGTTCTTAACTTAAGTTTAGATAGAAAAAGTACTGCCAGTTCAAATGACTATTTTGCTATCGATATTTTGTATGAAAAACGTCAAAATATCTGAACCAACGAATGAAAATATTTTTTATAAACACAAAAATTGAACGACCATTGTTTTTTAAAATAATTTTTTTTCTGATTAGTGGTGTAAAATTGAGTTTTTCACATTTTTTGTTTTATAACCGATCGGAATAATTTCCTATACGAGATTTCTTTTTATTTGAATGTATTTTGTTTTTATTTTGCATGCTTTTCCAAAAGCTGAAAGGTTAGTGATGGCGATTTCTGAGTTTTGTTTCGATGACTTTCCTAAGTTGGGATGTCGTTTTTTTCGACAATTTTATCTGAACCTGCAAAAAAACAAGGCTAATATGTGCACGTATTTGAAGGTTCCCTTATAAAATCTGGAACAGAAAATAACTCAGAAAACATTACTCTTTGCCTACGTTCTGTAACTCTCTCGCATCGAGAAATTTCTTGCATGAAATACGCAAATTAGAACAAAAACGATGTGAACGATGCCTAGTGGTAAAATAATGGCAGAAATAATTTTTGTATGACTTGCATTTACACGAGTTCAAATAATCGAGTTCAAATAATGGAATCAAAGTACTGGCAACTTACATAAAAGAATGAGCCAGGTTCATTCGTTTTTAGAATGGCATAATTTGGAAAATGGCGTCAGTAAAATGCTTACACATAGCCATTTTATTGGCAGCATTTTATGCGAAATTCTCTCTGGCATTTTTTTTTTTTTTGACCAAAATGTTGCCAGTATTTAGAGCGTTTACACCATGGACGTATTAAATATGGACTGCTAGCCCCCAACTTCACGTTGGTTCCTGCTTTAACTTAAAGGTTAGACCGCACACAACTGCAGCGGAACTACACTTCACGACACGGCAAAATATTATTTGTATGAAATTGTATGAGCTATATCGCACTAAGCGGCAACTGAACTTCATGAAATCTCATACAAATTATTGTGAATCGCAGTTCCGCTGCAGTGCAGTTCCGCCTAGTGCGGTCTAAACTTAAACGACACCACGAGCGGCCGGCGGCGCAAAGCGGAATAATTAAGTAACTCTTGACATTTGAAGTTTTGGAAATGACAGCAGTCCAAAATCCAAATGTCAGATTCGTATTCGTGGAATTTGTAAAGAAATGCAAGCCACAATTTTTATTTAGTAAATTGAAAATTATTAAATTAAGAATTTTACTTATAACTTCTCATTTATAGAATTTCTTTAAAGAAGAAAATTGGCTTTGGATAATCATGAAGAGCAATTCAACTATTGCAAGTGGCAATCTTCAATTCTGACAATGAAACAGAATAACCTTTGTCCTGGACATTGATCTCATTCTGGCTGACAAGGAATTAGTTACTCCTGTCGAGCTACAAGGCTTCTAAATTCTCCAAGTAAGTTTTTATTGCACCAATATATGTACAATGCAAAAATAAATCGATAAAGTTGTGTTTTCTTTCCAGATGAATTAAATGCATTCCGTCTAGTTCCTTTTTTTACTCACAATCAACCAATGGAGAATGGACTACTGGGCTAGTTCACTGCCAAGATATCGGAAATGCAATAAGTCTAGATGCACAGCTTTAGAATTTTTTAAATGGTTTTCCAGGAACTTCCCTTTTGTATATAGATGTTCCTTATTGTTTTTAATATAAATTTTTTCTAACCCTCATATTAATAAAAGGAGCTAGCGGCGAGTTATCATTTACTCGTGATAAGCTAGGAGTTAAATTTCTGCCACTTACTAGCTAGCTTAACCAACAAGAAAGGTGGTTTGACGAAGGGTTAAATTAGATAAAAAAAATATACGTTTTAATTCACCAATTGTCTCTTAATACTTGCTCACACAAGAGTTCAGAAGCTACAGGTTAGTTAAGCCCTGTTTGTATGAATATGGCTATAAAAGTCTAACATTTTCAAAGAATGTATCACTTCGTTTCTAAGTCCACCTTCCAACTTTTCATCAACCACCTAAAGCTGCAGGATGTATAAGGGTCATGGTACTGATTCTTTCTTTAAAGCTCTTTAAAAGTATCCTTCACTCTTAAGGCTCAACTACATAGACCTACTTTTGTACAAAAGTACAAAAGTGAGAAATTAAAATGCTCGCTTAAGAAACATGCTTGCAAAAAAACATACGAAAATTGTTCTGACATATTATTTAAACCACCATGCACAATTCTCCATTGTTTTTTTGCAAGCAGGTGTCTTCAGAGTAGATATTTATTTCTCACTTTTGTACTTTTGTACTTTTGCCTCTATGTAGTTGAGGCTTTAGTCTTTACTAAATGTCCTGAGCAAACACGCCTGTTTTAAAGTTTAATCGTTTTTATTCCCACAAGCACTAATCCACAATTTGCACATTTAGGCGTCTTTCAAGAAATAGTGATATGTATTTTAATTTTTGTTAACTGTTTTTTTCTGCCCGGTGTATTATTACACCCCAAAACAGCACACACAACCATTTTAAAATTTTAAAATTCACTTTTTAAACGCGAAAACATCTAAATTTTATCAAAACCCAATTGAAAACTTCCAATTAACAATCTCGCTTGTCAAACTAGGAGCTGCCGATGACGTCGCAATATAAGCAAGATGGCGATTTGGGTGTATCTAATAGCCCTTCCACACTAGCTCACTGTGTATTAATACATGCCAAATTGAAATTGGGAAAGAATTAAACGCGACTGCCAAATTTGTGGGAAAGAAATAACTTTTCATATTTTGCTTCCATACTTGCTTGTATTTATACATGAAGGGTATTCATGCAACGAGATAATTTTCCGATTTGCAGAAAATTCTAACTTTCCGCAAGATGCAAGATGAACACCCCATTAAAAATCCTTGTGGGAAACGTTGGAAATCAGCAAATTAACATCACATTTGACTTATCGCAGTGTATCAGATTATTTCTTCGATTTCCGCTTCAAATTCGTGAGATAAAATTCTATGTTTTGCAGAATATTTTTCTCATACAAATTTTGACAGTTTATTTCTACCGATATAAAATTCTATGGTTTTTAAGCTTTCTATGGGTTTTCCGCATTTGCATGAATACCCCTATTACCATAACCTGAAAAAAAGTGTGATAGAATGTGGAATAGAATTAGAAGCATTCCTAAAAGTATTCATGTATTAACACATGTCAAATAGTGTGGGATAAAATGTCGGGTTGTGTAGGCTGGCCTTTCATATTTTGTTTCCACACTATTCTACATGATTTATTTCTTTCCTTTTTGACATGTATTAATACACAGTGGGCTAGTGTGGAAGGCCTTTAATGAGCATACCTTATTTCTGTTTAGGAAGGATTTACATGTATCTTCATCTGCAAAATGCAGAAAAGTACAGCAGGACAGATGTATACAAAAAATCCGAGCGAGTGAAAGAGAACCATCAAGAAGATGAACATGTTTGTCTTCATTTCTGTATTATGGCACTTTCCTATAATGCAGAAACGAAGTTCTTCTGCATTTTGATCTTTTCTCTCTATCTAACAAATATAAATTTTGTATTTGGCATCCCTTCTTTTGTGCAGAAACCAAATGCAGATACATGTAAATCCACCATTATCTTGTAATGCCATTTTGCCATTCGTGTTAATGCAGCATTATACCCCCTTCAGCCACTGTTGCCCATCACTATGCATTTGTATAACAGATTCGAAAAAAAAAATTGGCATACAAATTCCTTTCCACTAAAATTTCCAGTTGTCAAATAATAAAAAAATGTTTCTATTCCCAAGTGCAATCGTGTCGTAGAAAATCAAAAAAAGAAAATACTTTTCCTTTTAAAAACAAGATTAGACAATTTTCAAATCCGCCAACAATATAAAATCATTTGCAGAAAATTAATTGAATATTTTTTAATTTAAGTGCAATAAAATTCAGTGCGAGAAAGCTACGAATTGCAAAGAAAACAACAAAATAAAAGAAATAAAGTGGACTCATCGTGTCATACATACATCATCGGAACATTACTTGTTTTAATTAGTTTGTTTTCTAATTGTTTTTTTTTTTTAAAGGAAAATGTCGATTGTATATTTAACTTTTGCGCTTAAATTAGACGCATAAATAAAACGCGTAATATTATTAAACATTTTGTTAGAATATCACAATCCAAACATGTAAGTTCTGTGCTAAAAATAAATGTATTTTTGTTTGTAACGAAAGAATTCATTGCCATCATCGAAGTTTCTTATTTTTTTGTTTAGAATTCTATATCTGAAAGTGAGGGCTGGGCCAAGGGGAAAAAGTTATTCCAAACGTGATGAGTTATTCCAAAATAAAATTAAGCAAAAATAAAACCATCCCACTTGCCATTAGTTTCAAACTTAAGTGAATTTATTTGTGATGTGATTTATAATTAAATAATTTTATGCTCTCAGTTAATTCATTCATATTGTACATTCAGACTGAGTCTAGAGAGCCATTGTGGCTTTACAGAATCAATTAACATTCGTCTCCCTATGCGTTGTGATTTAAATATTCGTACGACGAAATACCTATGTATTTTCTGTATCTACAAGTACAACTCAGAGATATTATTTTGTCGTTTATATTTTTGTAGGAGTAGCTATAGCTAGCTAACAACTATGCAAAAATTATTGTGGACGTTAGCGAGAACGATGACAATTCCGTACTCAATTTAATTGACAACATTATTTTCTCGTAATATCGTTTGATTATTAAATTCAAATGCTCCAGCTGCAGTTTTAAGTTGAAAAATGTAAAAATTTTATTTAAATTAAGAGTCACCAATTGAGAATTTATTACGGAAGACAACATCTAATTATTAACTATTTTAGTTATCGCATTGGTGTGCTAATTTCCACCTATGTTTTTTATTTTTTTCATTTTTTGTTATAAGAGATAAGGTAAATGATAAATAATTGGATTTGTTTACAAAGATAACGCACTTGGAAAAAACAACAACCATCCATTATCCAGTATTTTCTTTTTTTTTTTTTTTTCTTATTACTGTCTTATTACTAAGTCAAAAAGGGTTACCTAGTGCTCTTTTTAAGTTCAAACAATTTAAATATTCAAAAACCATAATATCTAAGACCCTCTAACCTTCTTTTGCCCTAAATTTCATAATCCGTACAATTAATAGGTATTACATTATTTGTTCTTTGCTTAGAAAAGTATGTATCTATTGTGTCCCAGATTTCTCGAGTGCATTTTTGTCTAACTTAAGTTTTAAATACAGTTAACTTTCATCGTTCCTTAAATTAAAAATCTGTTACTCTGAGTAACTTTATGACGTCATAAAGTCGGTCATAAATATAAAGTTGAAGTGTCAGAAAGTAACTCTGAGTGACTAAGTCCAACTCATCTCCTTGATATATGTATGTGTTGAAATATTTATCTGCCGAGAACAGCTGAAATAGTTTTCATTTTGTTGGTTTCTCTTAAATTTTGGGAATTGTTTTCAGTATTGTAATTATGGCCAGTATATTTAGGTTTTTGATGTGTAAACATCTTAGCTCTCAGTATGGGTAAAATTAAAAGAAGGATAGTCGGATAGTAGGATAGCTTGAAAATGTAGCCATTTTTTGTACTTTGTTGACATTTTTGGTAATGTTGCAATCGGCCCTAGAAGATAAAAGCTGACATGAAATGACATGACAGAGATGATTTAACATTTTCAAAAATTATTTTCTTTCACATTTTGCCAATAGTCTCCGCAGCTAGTATTACCATGTAATTTTAATTACCAGTTAATAAATAATAATAATAATAATAATAAAATTATTTTTTCTCTAAGAATTCCAACAGTTATTATAATTTTTGTCTTCTTATGTTTTGACACAATGTTAAGTATTGCTACGAAAAAAACGGTCGAATTAATTCCCCTAAGGGGCCAGTTATAGCCATCAGTAAAAAACATCAGTAAAAATTTTCTTTTGCATAATTTCATGTGTTATAAAAAGATTTGAAACATAAAAATGGTACGAATCGATGGCAAATCAATTAAAATATATTTTTTTCTGGCAAAAAATAATCCCAAGGATGAATAATTTTTGTAAAAAAAGTATTTATTTATTTTACTGATGAAAATTCGTTTTACTTAACAGCTTATTGCCAACTCACAAAAAATGGAACATTTCGTTTCAGTTTCCTGTATTCTATTTTGTTACTGTTCCACTCCATCAGTAAAAAATTTACCAAAAAAATCAATAGCCACTTTTTTTTAAACTAAGAAAAACAGTTGAAAAATTATTTCCGTCTCAAATATTCCAAGAACAAAAAATGATTCCGAATCCAGTCTATTTTTTTTAACGTATAATGACGTAGTCAACAACTGGTAATTTTTTTTTTTTTATATTCAATAAACAGTTTCTTTTTTAGAGCAAAAAAACTGGACAAAAAACAATTTAAAATTCTTAACAAATTTTTTTTAAACTCAAATATTTTGAAAAAAAAAAACAATGATATCGATATCAAATTTTTACTAAAAATGTATACCTATACCATCTAAATGTTGTGTAATTTTGATATTTTTAAAATCACCCTTTAAATAGCTTAAAATCAAAATGTTGCAAGAAAAAACTTTTCAAAAATATTTTAATTAGAAAAATTCTTACCATCAAAATATTCTTTGAAACTATGTTGTTTTTTTAAGTACACTCCCCTGATTTTTGGTATTTTTCTCCGTTTTGAAATAATTGGCTTACATAATTAATACCTCTATACCAAGAAAAGTAAGGAAAAAAGTTTTGTAAGTTAGATGCTTAGAATTTTGAAAGCTATTTACAAAAAAAAAATATAAAAATTTTAATATTATAAATAGCTAAAGTGCGAAATATAAGTAATGTCACATTTGTTATTATATTTCGGAACCCCAACTCTTAACGAGAGCAAAAGATGCAAAACCACACAATCACATTTCAATATCAAGTTTTTGTTTATATTTTATATTTCGTAATTTTCTTTAGAAAGTGAGTGTTGTTGTATAGTTTTTGTTTGCTTTTTGTTGTTATGAGAAGCTCAGACTTTGATAAGAAAAAAAATTTTCAAATAACGTTACCGTCATTCCTGCAATTTTTTACAGCAGATTCTCTAACAGAAAAACTGAACAAAATTGTTGGAAGCCATCCGCAGACCATTTATCGGATTCTGCAATCGGGGTGAATTTAATGAATTTAAAATGATTTTTTAGTTTCAAAGGATAAATTAAAGAAAAAAAGTTTGATTAAATAATTTGTATTAAACAACCTTAAAAACACACTAAAATTATGTTGAAAATAATATTTACTCAGTTATGTGGAATATAAAATATAGAATTTTCTTTACTTTATTAATGAAACAAAAAATTATATTTACTTTTTATCAAAAATTGCATATGATGGTGTGACATTGGCTTGACCTGCGAACGATTTGTCTAAAAATTACGATACTTGTGGAAAAAATATTTACTCTGTATGCAAATCCATGCTAAAGTTATTCCTATTTTAATTTGAAAATGCGCCAAAGTTTCACGGTACTTAGACTAAATATTTAAAAATTGGATTAAAGCTCAGCACCACAAAAAGGAGACTGATGAGTGCAAAAGTGGCAAAGGAAATAGCTATATCTCCAGCCAAACAATTGGTGGTAGCGCCTATAAGTTGTTGTTCAAAAATTCAATGAAATTGACGGAATAAAGAATGGCCAAGCCTAATAAGCTGACATTCTAGTACGAATAGTACAATAATAACAATAATATTTTTGTGTGTGTTTACTGTTTGTACTTCGAGAAAATGGCGGAACCTTGAAAACTCTTTCGCGGAACTTCAGGGTTCCGCGGAACACAGTTTGGGAACCGAGGGTCCGGACGATAGCTAGAAACGGTATCGACAATAGTTTGCTTCACGTTACACTTCTACTCTCGTATCGTCTATCGTTCTCGTTTTTGAAAGTTTGAGAGTATCTGAAAAACACGTTTGAAATATAAAACATCAGAAATATTGTACTGTCATCGTGAGAAAATTCGTTTTGTTTGCTGTTGGGTTTTTGTTTAAGTGAAAATAAATTTTTGTAAGGCCTTAGGCATACAATGACAGTTTATTCAATATCGTCGTGGCCGTGGGTGTCGTTTATTAGATAGTTAAAATTTTACGTTGACAATTCACACAAATGTATATATGTATGTATGTACATATGTATTTATATTTGTAGTCATACTTCAAGAGCAGACAGTGAATGAGAATGGACAAAGCGGTCTGCCTACGCAAAAGTAATTTCCCATAATCGCTGAAAAGGTTACTGCAAGTACTTTTTTTTGTTATATAGCCGTTAAGCTGGTTCGAAAGATAACACCGCTTCAAAACAGCAATTACTTTTTGAACGAAGTATGGCACATTACTGTTGAGTTGGTATACCAGTTAAAGAAATGCATTGTTTTTCTATTTACAAAACAATGTAATGCATGCAATAACTTCTCCAACGGTGTATGATAAATTACTGTGTGTAGGTAGACTTGCTTACAATATCATGATACATGCACCTATAAACCCTTATAATTATATTTTGATTATATATCGAAAACGATATCGTCAGAGTTACGTGATGAGATTATCTAAAAATGTTATTACATTAAAAATATATAATTATATAATATATACTCTACCACCCACCACTTAGGTAAATATGTACATATGTTTATGGTTTTCAAGTGCATCAATGGCAAGTTACTAGTGTGGGTCGACCCCAGACTCATTTTTTTATTAGTTTTCAAGACGGTCATAAAGTCTACTATGAGGCATTCTAGGGTTATCCATTATTTACTGGACACCCTGTGTATGTACATATTTTCATTATTATTATTATAAGAAGATGAAGAAATTTAAATATTAAAATATTGAAATTGCTTCTGTTTTAAGTGGAGTGAATGGATAAAATTCATTTAAAAAGTACAAGTGACCTCAACTCCAGAAATAATTGTGTTTCGCCCAAGGTATAACAGTGGGCTCTTTAGTCAGTCTGTTATACCCTACTAAGACACAAATTTTGGTCGATGTTTACCGACTCTTATAAAAACCACAGCAAAAAGATACTGTGAATTTTATTATTCTAGGGGAATTTGTTTAAATTCCTGCACCCAGAAAATAAATACCCGTGGTCAGGTTTTTTATAATAAGAAGATGAAGAAATTTAAATATTAAAATTACTTCTGTTTTAAGTGGAGTGAATGAATACAATAACAATTCAATTAAAAAGTACAAGTGACCTCAACTCCAGAAAAAATTGTGTTTCGCCCAAGGTATAACAGTGGGCTCTTCAGTCAGTCTGTTATACCCTACTAAGACACAAATTTTGGTCGATGTTTACCGACTCTTATAAAAATCACAGCAAAAAGATACTGTGAATTTTATTATTCTAAAGGAATTTGTTTAAATTCCTGCACCCAGAAAATAAATACCCGTTGTCAGGTTTTTAATTCACAGTATCTTTTTGCTGTGATTTTTATAAGAGTCGGTAAACATCGACGGTCTTAGAAGGGTATAACAGACTGACTGAAGAGCCCACTGTTATACCTTAGGCGAAACACAATTATTTCTGGAGTTGAGGTCACTTGTTCATTATTATTATTTCCAAACATAGCTTTTAAAAAATTTCCAGGATAATTTGGTTTCTGTAACGAAAAGCATTTGAAATATACCTAACCAGAAGGTCCCAACCACGCTCTCCATTCAAAATAGTGATCATTTCTTCCAAACTAAGGTTGTCCACTGTAAAGAAACGCCTTCGAAATTCCTTGAGTATTGGACAGATTCGCAGAAAGTGAAAAACATCTTCACGCACTTTCAAATTGCATACACAGATCGCACAATAATGGTAGTTCTGGCCGATCCGGAATATAATTCAAACCAATGACTTCACCTCTTACTTTAAATATCATGCAGATTTGTTCAGTTGTGTTTTGTGGCAGGAAATACGTGTTGATATTTTAAAAACGATTCAGTATGCTGTAGTAGGTTCAATATTGTGAAGACTCCGCTTCCTTAGTGAACTTATCATACATCATATTTCCAACTTTCCTTAGCAAATTGTTGAATTTTTACTTCAGGGCATCTGGATTATCGTTAGTTGATACTGTAAAATCAGCTGAAGATCCGTCGGCCAATTTGTTCCATTCAGTAACGCAAGTTCCTCCAGAATGTATCAACTGCGCGAGACCCTGTCTGGGAATCCTTTCTTCTCCCATCGCCATTACTCTACTTGCCACGTAATCGAAATGCATTTTGAGCGAATCCCAAAAAAGCGGTGCTATACCTATTTCCAAATATAATATATAATTTGGTTAACTACAAGGCAGCCTGAAAGTATTTCGAATAAAAAACGAAGGAATTTTTCCACAGCCTCGAAAGAAAGATATCCCCATATTTGGGCACCGTAAAAGAGAATTGATAATGCAACTGTTCGAAAAATTGTATACTTCGTTCCATGTGAAATGTTTTTTTTTTATCAATACAACTTCTCCACACAGAACACATAGCACGTTTAGCTTCAGATAATTTGTATTGAAGATGCTTGTTTTGTGTTAAGGTTAGAAGCAATTAAGATCCCTAGGTTCTTATACTCCTTAACAATCTCTATTAGTTTATTCTCAAACATCCACTTTTCACTTCTCGAGTACCTGCCACCCCCACTTCTCATAATCATAATTTTTGATTTGGCAAGGTTAATCGATAAATTCCAGGTTTCGCAGTAGCGTTCGAGTCGATTTATCATAAGCTGCATACCGTTTATAGTTTCTGAAAGGAAGACTAAATCATCTGCAAGCATCAGTTCTGGTATGTTTTTTCCACTACTAACGACTGCCCCTTTTACACTATCGATAACGTCGTTTATGTACAAAACAAAAAATAGAGTACTGAGAACGCATCCTTGCTTAACGCCCATTGACGTGTCAAACCCTTGCAATATTTTCTTTATAGATTGCTCTAATGACACCTATTATTTTTGTAGAGATTCCGTATCTGTAGAGTTTGTAGAAAAGTGCTTCCCTGGGTATTGAGTCGAAGGCTACGCGAAAATCTACAAAAAAAAAAACATACAGCTTTTCCCTCTCTTATTATAGATGTCTCCAATATTTACTAGAGAGAAAATTTGGTCGATTGTTGAATGGTTTTTGCTGAAACGTGCTTGGAATTGGTGCAAAATCTGCTTATTTTCAACACACTCACTTAGTCGGTTAAATTGTATTGAGCCAAATATCTTTGCCACTATGTTGAGAAAAAAAGGAAAAAAAATCTCCCCTTACACCCTTCTCGCCTACAAACTAGCTAGTTTCTGGCAACTCAGTTTCCTTGTGTGAAAGCGGCCCAAGCAGCAACCTGGATGTTTGGTATGCCTTGTTTACGCATCTTCCACTTGAGTCCCGGCACTCACATATTTTTTTTTAAATACATAAAAAGCTTAAATCCAAATTTTCGTTACAAATCTGTGAATGTAATATTTGTTGATATTTTATGAATAAAGCCCGTATGACACTACGTACACATTATCTTCATTTTTAATTCACTGAAAATTAAACTAGAGTAGTAGTAGTAAACAATTTATAATTGAAAATACCGATATGAGTGAGCCCTTACACAATGGGCCATCACACACTGGCTCTATTTTCAGCTGAACTAAAGCCAGACTTACTTTTTTCCTTCAATCACACACGAGCTCAGCAAAGCCGGCTGAAAATTCTGTGTACTTGAACCGGCTTTATTTGTATTAGTGCTCTCAATTTGAGAACCGAAAAAAAAAAAAAAAAAAAAAAATTTCCTTTAAAATTTTCAGTTTAGCGTGACAACGGATTTGTTTATTTTGCCTAGAAACGAAAAACTGTGTATGTTTTAGTAATTAAACTTTGTTAGACCGCTCGAAACAAGGATGAACATTTCAGTCGTTTCTTTCCTCACACTTCACCTCCATTGCCTACAAACTTTCATTTCCCCAGCTTAGTCTAGTTCAAAATTGAGCCTGTGTGTGATGGCCCAATTACCACATTAATCTAAAAAAGTATTAAAAATGAGATTTGATTTACAAGTTTCAGATTCTGGCAGCTTTGTTTTGACTTTTCAGAAACTGTGACTACAAAAAAAGTATACACTGGATGAGAACACTAGTTTTTGGTGTATATTTACTTTTGTGGACATTGTAATTGTCAAAACATAAGGTCTGTTCCAAACCTTGACCAAAACTGCCAATTGTCAACAATTGTTGCCCAATTCCTGTTCCACACCTCACAAATTTGATAGTTTTGGGCAGAAGAAGCGCCCACGAGAGAGTAAAACAATTTCCTCTCCTGACAAATTCTGCCCAAGAAATTTCTTTGGGCAGAAATTGTTGTAAGGTCTGTTCCCAACCTTGAGCAAAACTGCTAATTGTCAACAATTGTTAACAATTTTTGCCCAAATCTTGTTCCACACCTCAGAAATTTGGTAGTTTTGGGCAGAAGAGAGGGCTCACGAGAGAATAAAACAATTTTCTCTCCTGACAAATTCTGCCCAAGAAATTTCTTTGCGCAGAAATTGTTGGTCCGTCAAGTGCCAAGTTGAGGTACGTTGTATAAAAATTTTACTACTGTCGAGTAATCGGTTGAGTTTTCTTCGCGTTGGTATAAAAAAGGATACAACAAATTAGAAGAATATTGTGTGAAATTGTGTGGCAGAATGTTTGCCCAGAAACCGTTCCAACCTTTTCGGCAGTTTTTCTCTCTGTGAGAGAATTTCATCCACACACTTTAAAATTTGACAGACCAACAATTTCTGCCCAAAAATCTTGGGAACAAACCTATAATGTCGTTCTTTTCATAAAATAACTGATATCTCTTTTTCTCTCGGATGACACTTAAACAACTTAAACATGATTTAATGAATTAAAAATGAGAAAAAAATGAAGTATCATACGGGCTTTAATGAAACTAGCTGACCTTTTTTGACCAATTACTTGCCTTTAAGATAACAAACTTGTGTACTTAAAACAAACTTTAAAAAATTCATTAAACTTATCTATGGCTGACCAATTACTGAAATAACTTGACCTTTTTTGACCAATTACTGATCATACAGGTAGCATACTTTTATTTGCGAATATCCCAGGGCCATACGCTTAATAAAATTAGCAATTAATCTACTATCTTAGGAGTATTTCACTATGTTCCCGAATGAAAAATAAATTACAGTAAATAACCATTTGTTTCAAAACAATAAGTGGTAAAGTTTACCTGCTGCCCGCAGATTTGTAAAAGAATGCAAATTCTTCAGTGTAGTTTTTTTTTTAAATCAATGTACTTGTTTGATCAACGTATAACCTTTTTATCTTGCAAATGTATGAGCGTTTAGTTCGTCGGTCGGTTGCCACCAAATTTCCCTTAATTTAAGTATTTATTTAATTTAAAATTTTTTTGGATTTTTGTTGAATTTCAGAAGTAAATGGCGGCTTCACCACGTTCTGCAGACACAATATCGTTATGCTCAACGGTATCAAGCTGTCCCGATCGAAATGGTTTCTATGGAGGCTTTCAACGAACTGATAAACCAAAAGAACCTCTTTCCAAAGCACAAATCCTGGCTCGCGAAAAGAAATGGATACACATGACTGAAAACTGGTCTATTTATATGTCGAAAAACTACAAAAAGGCAATTACACAATGATGATGATTAAATATTAAAATTCTTCCATATTTTATTTACATATTCTTTTAATTTAGATAAGAGAACGCTGTCGCAAGGGAATTCCCAAATCAGTAAGACCAAGAGCATGGTTTTATCTCTCTGGAGCTTATTTATTAAAAAAGAAACATGGAAATCTGTATGAGACACTATTACAAAAACCAGGCAATCCTCAAGTCATCGAAGAAATCAAAAGGGATAAACACAGACAATTCCCCTTTCATGAAATGTTCCTTGACGAGGATAAAATTGGCCAAATTGAATTGTTTAATGTGTTGAAAGCATATTCTATATACAATCCAAAGGTGGGATTCTGTCAAGCGCAAGCGCCAATAGCAGCGTTTTTGCTCATGCATATGCCAGCTGAAGATGCCTTTTGGGTTTTTGTCAGCGTATGTGATGTGTAAGTTTGTCTATTTAGTTCTCGCTCAAAAGATAGAAATTGATAATTAATTTATATTATAATTGTCATTTTCAGATATTTAGAAGACTATTTTATGTCTGGCTTGGAAGTTCTTCAAAACGATGCTGGTATTCTTGAGGGTCTATTAAAAAAAACCTTCCCTTCTGTCTATCGGCATTTACAAAAACACAAAATTGAGCCACTGCTCTATATGACAGATTGGTTTTTGTGTGCAATGACCCGAACACTACCATGGGAAACCCTATTACGTGTATGGGATTGTTTCTTAGCCGAAGGCATTCGCGTCATCTTCAAAGTAGCGCTTGTACTTCTTGGTGCCTCTCTTGGCAGGCAAAAAGTTCGCAAACAATGTAATGGGCTGATTGAAACACTAGAAGTCCTCAAATCTCTACCTGAAAAAGTTCTCGAAGAGGAATTCATTTTAAATAACATCCAGCGATTGAATCTTTCCGTTCAAGATTTTGAAATCGAACACACCCGTCAGAAACAAAAACGAGAAAAATTGCGAAAATTAGAGCAACAACACGAACAAGCGAATGGAGGAGGACCGAAGTAGATATAGAGGATCTGCTGCAGGATAACCACAAACCACACACACCCAATTATTATAGTAGAGAATTTTTTCTATCGAATAATTTACAATTTATTTATAAAAAAAAACACACACACACAACGACACTACTTACTAAAAACATGCACATAATAATCGCACAAAAAAAATATCAATATTTGCCAAACTAATATTTAATAACCGGATTCGTCAATTATCTCAGATCAATGACAAATTAGAAAACCCAATCAATAATATAAATCCACTTTTAATTCGGTTTTTATTTTAAAAGAACACGTTCGTTTCATAAACAAATTGGAATTGGAATCATAATCAAACTATGCGCAGTGGAAAGATAGGTTTTTAGTGATAACCTAAAATTTCGAAAAATCTGCACCATAGAATTTGTAAGATTTATCCTTGTATTAAAACAGAAAAAGGCATATACAAGTATTTATCATTCTTGTTATATAAAAAAAAGACTATATACGAATAAATAGGGCCCAAATAACCTACCACAAAAACTGTCGATTTCGATTCACAAAACTCACTTTTTTGTTTTCAACACGTATTTTTACTTCAAATATTGTTTTGAATTGTTAAAATTAGGACTAGCAAAATGCATTTTGATGTATGTACATATGTACGAGATGATATAATTTGAATTCTCAGTAAGAGAAGAAGGCTATCATCTTTCATTCATGACACCATCTTCTTTTGAAATAAGATGTTATTAATTTGAAAAGCTTCCAGGATTAAGAATTTTATACAAAATGCTTTTTCTTTAAGCACCCAAACAATATTGCATCGCTTTCGCTCTACGTCTTATTTAACTTCTGTGATTCCAATCTAGTTGAACAAACATATTTGAATACAAGGAATTAAAAGTGGAAACTAGATTGGTGGGTTCTGTATAAAAAGGATCAATAGACCGGATTCAGAGCAAGTTAGATATTTGTCCGCTTTCTTTTTTAAATAACATCTGATTAATCATCTGTTACTAATAAATCAGAGATCTTGAAATAATAGATTTGTTTAATATGTAATCTGCTTGAAACCGGCTATATAAATATAAAAAAAAATCTAAATTCCAAACATTTTGAAATCAAATTTCAAGGCTGGTCTTCGATGTGGCAACTTTGTAACATAAAATCTTTGACTGCATGGACCATGCAAACTTCAGATTAAGTAGGAGAGGCCTTCGAAACAAGGTTAACACACAAATCTCCTTGACTGTCTTTTCTTTAAAATTGAAAGTAGGAAGGCACAGCATCGCTCCTTCTGAGTGAGCTTATAGAGTTATACATAGTAGGAGTAAAAGTCACCTTCTTCATTAGAAGCATCAGAAAAGCAGAGCTGCTAAAGAGTAACAATTGTACAAAAAAAAGTTCTGTTAACCATGGCATCGGATTTTTTTTTTCATTGGAAGAAATCGTCGTAGAGTAAATTTGTTTGGAATTTTGAATAAATATCTGATTCTTTTCAATCCTACATTTTGTCAGATTCAATTCACCAATCATCAACAAATATACAGAAACAAGAAAAGAAATCTAGCCTACATTGTTGAATATGATTTTGTTAATATTATCTCTTAACAAACTTGAATTGCAGCTTTTGTTTATACTTAATTAAGTACATGCAAATATACATTATTAAGAGTGTTTAAGGTTTTGCGTTGAAAATAACAATTAAAATCATATCATTAAGATAGTAGATGGTAAATTTATTTAAGGTTAGTAAAAATTTTGCATTGTTTTTTATCGGCTACAAGTCGAAATTGAATTATTTTTCCTTTTTGCTTTTATTTTATTTTATTTTACTTTATTTTATTTTTGTAAATAGTATTGAACTTAACAAAACTTGTCTCTATATATGCACCTTTTATATTGATATCAATATTGCATTTCTTACTAATTTATTTTTGTTCTTATTTTTAATAAAAGCAACACACTAAAGTATTATTCAATCCCAGATATAAAAAAAAATGTAAACACAGTACAACCTTTGAATAAATAAAATAAAGAATAATAAAAATTAATTAAAAAACACGAACATATCTTCCATCATCATTCCATTGCCTAGTTATAAATAAATAAAAACAAACAAAAAAACATTTCAATCATTAAATTAATTAAATATTTATATACAAACAATTTATTGAATTAAATAAATCATTCAAATAAATATTATATTGAATTCCTTATTTCTTATTTAACCTTGTGGAATATTAAGTTTTATATTTTTAACAAAACCCATCTTCATTATTTAATCTTTACTAAGGAGTTTCGATGGTGCAAATATTTAATTTTTTTTTGTATTTGTATTTTGTTTTGAGTAAAAGAATAATTCATACTTACATTATAGTTTCTTTTTTTTTGTTTTTTTTTTTTTTGTTTTAATTATATTATGTAATATTAATTGTGCAATTTTCTTTAGGAAAGAATATTTAATAAATGTTGTGAGTTATGTATTTGGAAAATTAAAAAAAAAAATTGAAAAAAAAACTAAAGAAATAAATAAATAAAAAACAACACATACTATAATATATTTCATATTTATACTGGTAGGTAATAAAATTTGAAAACAAATTTAATGTATTATATAAAAGTAAAAAAAAAATGAAAACAAAATTTTAAGATTTTTTATTAAGGTCAACAAAATAAAACAGTTTATACAATCATTCAATTTATAAATAAAAGCTGTTGTTTTTTTTTAAAGTACTTACTTACTTTTGATGGCGCTCACAGCCCAGGATGGGCTTCGGCCTCAACTAACAAGCCCCTCCAGCCAGCTCTGTCCCTAGCTAGCCGCTTCCAGTTGCGCACACCGAGTGCTTTGATGTCGTCATTCACTTGATTGCGCCACCTGTTACGGGTTCTTCCTCTGCTGCGTACCCCATCGGGGTTGGATTCGAAGACTCGTCGGGCAGGTGCGTTGCTGTCCATACGCTCCACGTGCCCCAGCCATCTAAGCCGCTGTATTTTCAGCTTTTTGACCAGGTCAACGTCGCTGTATAGCCCGTATAGCTCGTCGTTGAATCTTCTCCTCCATACTCCTTCGATACACACCGGACCGAAAATCACACGAAGAATCTTCCTCTCAAAGCACCCTAGCAGATTTTTATCCGAATCTTTCAGTGTCCATGCTTCTGACCCATAAAGCAGGACCGGGATGATTAGGGTTTTGTATAAAGTCTCCTTGGTTCTCTGAGAGAGGGCCTTACTACTTAAATGCCTTCTTAGACCGAAGAAACAGCGGTTGGCAAGAGTAATTCTTCGCTTGATCTCTGCACTGATGTCATTCTGCGATGTAATAGTGGAGCCCAGGTAGACAAAGTCCTTGACAACTTCGAAGTTATATCTGTCCATCGTGATATTTTGCCCGAGTCGACGATGTTGAGATTCCTCTCTCGATGACAGCATATACTTCGTCTTGTCCTCATTAACCGCCAATCCCATTCTAGCCGCCTCCGATTCAATGCTCGCAAATGCCCCTGCCACAGCTCGCTTCGTTCTGCCGACAATGTCTATGTCATCCGCATATGCAAGCAATTGAACGGACTTTTGATAGATTGTACCGCTGGTGTTGACATGTGCGTTGCGTACAATGGCTTCAAGAACGATGTTGAATAGGTTGCATGATAACGCGTCGCCTTGCCTCAATCCTTTCTCAACATCAAAGGAATCGGTGGTGTTCTTACCAATTT
Source organism: Melangyna quadrimaculata (assembly GCA_949320155.1). Taxonomy (NCBI): domain Eukaryota; kingdom Metazoa; phylum Arthropoda; class Insecta; order Diptera; family Syrphidae; genus Melangyna; species Melangyna quadrimaculata. The sequence continues at coordinate 199,481,104 of OX439483.1, read as the reverse complement.
TGACGGAGCAGCGAGATTTCTCCATCGTCATCCTGCACAAGCGGACGAGTTTGGCAGGGATGCCGAGACTAGACATGGCTCTGTATAATTCGTCCCTTTTCACGCTATCATACGCGACTTTAAAATCGATAAAAAGGTGGTGTGTATCGATCTGGAATTCCCGGGATTTTTCTAAAATCTGTCGGAGTGTGAACATTTGATCGACGGTTGACTTGCCTGGCCTAAAACCGCACTGATAAGGGCCGATCAGATCGTTGACAAAAGGTTTTAAGCGGTCACACAGGATGGCCGACAAGATTTTATAAGCGACGTTTAGGAGACTAATTCCTCTGTAGTTGGTACATTTCAGAACATCTCCCTTTTTATGGATGGGGCACACTATACCGAGGTTCCATTCATCGGGCATACTTTCCTCCGACCAAATTTTGCAGATGAGCTGGTGTATGCTCCTAGCCAATTCATCTCCCGCTGATTTAAATAGTTCGGCTTGTAAGCCATCCGCACCTGCAGCCTTGTACGACTTAAGTTTGGATATCGCCAGCCGAACTTCGGTTAGGTCGGGTGGACGGAACTCTTGGCCATCATCGTCCAAGTTGAATGGAGCGTTCTGCCTATTAGCGGCATCTTGGCTGTCTTCGCCATTAAGCAGTCTAGAGAAGTGTTCTTTCCAGATCCTCAGCACTGACTGTGTGTCTACTACCATATTCCCACTCTCATCTCGGCAGGCTTCCGTTCTAGCCTTGAATCCTTGGGTGGATCGCTTCACCCTCTGATAAAATTTTCGAACATCTCCCCTACCGCTACAACCCTCAATAGACTCTACCGCCCGCTTCTCGTGCTCTCTCTTTTTCCTCCTGAGAAGTCGGCGTTCCTCTTTTCGTTTCAGCCCGTAGAGCTCCCGGGCCACTCTCTCAGCAGCTCTTGTTCGAGTCTGCAGCATTGCCTGGTAGGCCTCGTCCTTAGCTGCATGCGCTAGCCGGCACTCCTCATCGAACCAGGGGTTTCGTTGTATTCGCCTAGTGAAACCCAGCACATCAGAGGCGGCACTTCTAATGGCTTGTTGACAGTGTTCCCACTGGTCCTCTGCACTTGATGCTGGTAGCGGACCTCCTGAGAGATTAAGAGTTACGTGGTCTGCAAAAGTTCTGGCAGTCTCTTGCGATTTAAGCTTCTCGACATCGAATCTTTTCACAGCATCTGCTCTGCGTTGTCGCGTCATGGATATCCGCATACGTAGTCTAGCTACCACCAGGTAGTGATCCGAGTCAATGTTGGCCCCTCGGAACGTTCGGACGTCCAAGATACTGGAAGCATGTCTCGCGTCTATCGCAACGTGGTCGATTTGGTTGACGGTTACTTGATCACGCGACCGCCAAGTCCCCTTGTGTATATTGAGGTGTGGGAAGTAGGTGCTTGAGATGATGACATTTCGCCCCGCCGCAAAGTCTGCCAGCCTGTGTCCGTTGCCGGAAGTTTCGTCGTGTAGGCTGTGTCCTCCGACTATCGAACCAAAGATGCCCTCCTTTCCGAATCTTGCGTTGAAGTCACCAAGAATGATCTTCACGTCGTACTTCGGGCACATATCATACGTTGTCTCCAAGAGATCGTAGAATGCTTCTTTGGTTGAGTCTTCTCTCCTTTCATGGGGGGCGTGAACACAAATCAGCGAAATGTTCTTAAATTTGCCTTTGATGCGGATTGTGACCAGGCGCTCGCTTACACTTCGGAAGCCCAAGACTTCTTGCCTAAGTCTTCCCCTTATCACAAAACCACAACCCAAGAGCCGCTGACCCTGTTCCTTTTTTTTTAAAGCAGAAGTTTAAAATGCAGTGATTGTGTTTTGAGCTTTAAAAGCCTTGGCCCAATGTATTAGGCACTCTTATCTTTTCGCTCTTTTCTTTTTTGTTTACATAATATGTACTTGTACTGAATTTGGAAATCACAAATTAGGTTATCAGAAACAACAATACAGATAATCTACTTTGACACACGCCCTTTCAATTGGGGGAGTTTGTTGAAGTCACCAATGACCTTCTTTCATGGCCTGCACAGTGTAAGTGGCATTTCCCTACTAATATTTTAAAAGCGAATCCCAAATAACAGTTTGAAACGTAAGTTACATGATAACCACGTCAAAAATAAACCTTAATTAATTATCGTCATAATATGGTAAGAAATGAGTAATATAAATACTATGGCCCTTAGTTATACACGAATTTTGAGTTGAATCTAGCTAAGATTCGATTTTTTTGTGTGGGTTAAACTCGACGTTAGGCCAAATTCGACTCGAAATTCGTTTATTAGTTAGAGCCTATCAGTTTATTTAAGCTGGAAATAATGCCAAATTTGTCTTACTCTTAAGGTTAGACTCAAGGAAAATGCTCTCCCAATCTCAACTTCGAGGCTGACTTGGGGTAACATTTTCTCTCAACCAGAAATTTTGTCAAATTGTTGGTTTCAAAAATTTAATTTTACAGCTTAAAGCCTAGTACAATCCTCTGTGTGAAATGAAAAATAAAAGCGGTTTTAAATTCTCGTGAATAACCATTGTGAAACCAGGATTAATTCTTCACGTGAATTTTCAGTCCACAGTTGGGAAATTTTTAATACTCACTTTGAATGAAAACAAATATTGATTTGAATGAAAGTTTTTCTGACAGAATCTTTACAAAATCTTAACGATGGTTTCACAAATCTATGGAAATAAATAAATTTATCTATCTATCTATCTACCATGGTTTCTTATCTTTGCTTTAAATTCAAAAATAAACGACATTTTAGTCCAAAATAATTCCTTATGTTTTTTAATTAAATTATTTGAACTTTTATTTTGATTAATAAATTAATTGACAAATGTCACACTTTTCCACAAATTTATTATTTTTTTCATAGTGGCTGTGCGTTGCAAAATAAAAATTGTAAAATGAAATTGATTTTGAACCGGTTCATATTTCACTTTCAAATTTGGGTACCCACCTCTCGTTTTTAATTTCATCGTTGTGAAATAAGTGTCACCTTTAAAGCCTAGTACTCACCTCTTTGTGAAATGAAAAATAAATGCGGTTCAAATTCACGTGAATATTCATTTTGAAACCATAATTGATTCTACACGTGAATTTTCAGTCCTCAGTTTTCTAATATTTGATACTGACTTCGAATGAAAAAAAAAATATTGATTTTTATGATGGGGTATTCCATTGGTAAATTAAGAATTTGATTTTTTTTGTGACGAATGGAATGATATTTGAATTGATTTTTCTTTTGATATGGTATTGGTGTATTTTTGTGTCTGTGAACCTGTAAATGGTATCGGCTGACGAATATAAAAAAAATCAGTCAACATTTTTTATACATTCAAGTTTGTTTTTTTTTCATTTGATGGGATTTCAATTTTTAAATTATAAATAGACGATAACAAGGTTGTAATTAATGATGAGGGATAAGTTCTATGCTAACGACTCATTTCAAACTGCTTCCATTCTAATTCAATTATTACTTTTTAGTCCTTATATTTTCACAAAAAAATTCTTTCTCTACTGAAATGAATTAATGAAAACATGCACTTGTCAAAATAACAGCTGGCAATTGTACTGGTGTTAGTAAAAGGAGGGGTAGATCCACCGAAAAATACGGATCTGAAAAATTGATGCAGAATCAAAAAATATCAATATTTTTTGGCCAATGGAAGGTTTTATTTGTCAGAATCGGTGTTTTGACAGATATGTATCAAAAAAGTATTGAAATTTTGTACCAATGGAAAACCCCATGACTGTCAATTTGGAAGAATTTTTAATAAAAAAATAACGAAAACTGTTTTGACCTCACAGTTTGTTGATTTTAAGGTTAGACCGCACTAGGCGGAACTGCACTGCAGCGGAACTGCGATTCAAAATAATTTGTATGAAATTGTATGAAGTTTGCCGCTTAGTGCGATATAGCTCATACAATTTCATACAAATAATGTTTTGCCGCGTCGTGAAGTGTAGTTCCGCTGCGGTTGTGTGCGGTCTAACCTTTAGACTGTCGGTAGCACTAGCGATTCCAAAATTAATTATTGTTAGGTCTAAAATGTCAAGCTTTTCCACACTTTTATTTGTTTTTCCTAGTGGTCGTACATTGGGAAATGAAAATTAAGAAATGAAATTGATTTTGAACCGTTTCACATTTCATTTTCAAATTTGGGTACTCACCTCTCGTTTTGAATTCCATCGCAGTGAAATAAGTGTCACTTTTATATAGAAATTTCATTTTCACTCGAGCTGAGTACTAGGCTTTAGCCTAGTACTCACCTCTTTGTGAAATGAAAAATAAATGCGGTGCAAATGCACGTGAACATTCATTATGAAACCATAATTTATTCTCCTCATGAATTTTCAGTCCTCAGTTTTTTAATATTTGATACTCGCTTTGAATGAAAAAAATATTGACTTTTGTGACTGTCAAATTGAAAGAATTTTTAATTAAAAAAATAACGAAAACTGTATTAATTCCAAACTTTGTTGATTTTGGCCTGTCGGTATAGCACTAGCGATTCAAAAATAAGTTATTGTCAGGGCTTTTTATTCATTTATTTTAAATTCTATTATCACCAAAATAAATTAATAGACAAATGTCACACTATTCCAGACTTTAATTTGTTTTTCCTAGTGGTCGTACATTGGGAAATGAAAATTACGAAATGAAATTGGTTTTGAACCGGTTCACATTTCATTTTCAAATTTGGGTACCTCTCGTTTCGAATTCCATCGCAGTGCAATCAGTGTCACTTTTATATAGACATTTCATTTACACTCGAGCTGAGTACAAGGCTTTATATGGAAATTTCATTTACACTCGAGCTAAGTATTTGGCTTTAAGCCTAGTACTGAGTCCAAGTGAAAATGAAATTTCTATATAAAAGTGACATTATTTCACAGCGATGAAATTCATAACGAAAGCTGAGTACCCAAAATGTGATAGCGAAATATTAACCGGTTCAAAAAATTATTTCATTTCATTATTTTCATTTCCTAAAGCCTAGTACTCACCTATTTGTGAAATGAAAAATAAATGCGGTTCAAATACACGTGAATATTTATTATGAAACCATAATAACCTCAGTTTTCTAATATTTGATACTCAGTTTGAATGAAAACAAAAATAATGATTTTTATGACTGTCAGTTCGGTAGAATTTTTACTAAAAAAAATTACGAAAACTGTATTAACCTCACAGTTTGTTGATTTTGGCGTGTCGGTAGCACTAGCGATTCCAAAATAAATTATTCTTAGATCCAAAATAATTATTTCATCAGCAAAATAAATTAATAGACAAATGTCACACTTTCATTTGTTTTTCTTAGTGGTCGTACATTGGGAAATGAAAATTATGAAATGAAATTGATTTTGAACCGTTTCACATTTCATTTTGAAATTTTGGTACTCACCTCTCGTTTTGAATTCCATCGCAGTGAAATAAGTGTCACTTTACATAGAAATTTCATTTACACTCGAGCTGAGAACTAGGCTTAACGTACAACCACTGTGAAAAATAATAAAAGTGTGGAAAAGTGTGACATTTATCGGTAAATTAAAATAAAAGTTGTAATAATTGAATAAAATAGCCTAAAGAATTATTTTGGATCTTATGATCGTTTATTTTTGAATATTAAGTGCTACCGACAAGCCAAAAACTAAAATGGTCTTCTCAAGCATTTCAAAATTTTGTTAAACTGTCAGACAAATCAAACTATTTTGTTTTTTTTTTTTTTCATTCGAAGTGAGTATTAAATATTTTCAAACTGAGGACTGAAAATTCACGTGGATAATTAATTATGGTTTCACTATGCTTATTCACGTGAATTTCAAATCGCTTTTATTTTTCATTTTGCTCAGAGGCGAGTACTACGCTATATGAATTTAATTTTCATTCGAACTAAATACTAAACTTAAAGCTGAAATATTAGACATTTGGTTAATGGTTTTATTATTTTATTAGACATTTGCTTACCATTTACTAACAACTTCATGATATGTATGGTTTAAAAATAACCAATCTATGAAGCTGTGTTGAATTCTTAATCATTAATTTGGAATAAGTTTTTAAATAACTCTTTTTTGGACACTCATTGTTATTTTTTCTCATTGTTCTTTTTTTTTGTATCACTGTGTTGTGATACAACCAATAAGTTGAAAATCAATCCAAACAAGAGTTTTGAACAAGTCCTTAAATTGCTCCTTTTTCAACACAGATTATTATTTATTTGAGACAAGGTTTGAATAATTCCCAAACTCACCCTTATTTAAAGACAAAATATTATTTATTAGTTGAAAATCAACGAAATCCAGACACAAGTTTTGAATAAATCCTTAACTAAGTCCTTTTTGTACACACAATAATATTTTTGGGTTGAAAATCAATGAAATCCAGACAGAAGTTTTGAATCCTTAACTTACTCTTTTTTAACACTGAATAAGTCCTAAATTAAACTTTTTTAATCCAAAATATTATTTATTGGTCCAAAAGTAGCCAAATGTAATCCTTTAGTTAAAGAATTGCTCTTAGTTCACCAATCCACAACTCAAGATATATTTCACCTTGTTTCCAACTCCGATTTAACTCAACACAATTTTTAGACGCACGCACACAAGTCGAATTAGCTCTTGGAAAATTTCGTCAGAACAAAGTTTTAAAATAACCTGAAATCAACATAATACAGGGGCCTTATTACGTAGAACGATAACGATCAAACGATATCGTACCATATAAGTGGACAAAGAAAGGGACAGGTATCGCCAAAACGATATCGTTTAATCGTTATCGTTTTACGTAATAAGGCCCCAGGTTATTTAAAAACCCTACCTTAATAATTAATTGATAAATGTCACACTTTTCCACAATTTTATTATTTTTCCCAGTGGCTGTACGTTACGAAATGAAAATTATAAAATTAAATTGATTTTTAACCGGTTAATATTGCACTTTCTCATTTGGGTACTCACCTCTCGTTTTTAATTTCATCGTAGTGAAATAAGTGTCACCTTTATATGGAAATTTCATTCACACTCGAGCTGAGTATTAGGCTTTAAGCCTTGTATTCAGTCCAAGTGAACATGAAATTTATTTATTTCAGACAAGGTTTGAATAATTCCTCAACTAACCCTTTTTTAAAGACAAAATATTATTTATTAGTTGCGTAAAGGTTGTAAAAAAAAAACGAAAATTAATTAAACGAAGTTTTTTTTTAAACTTCATCCAAACGGTTTAATAAAGCCGATAAAATAACGTTTAAAACGAATGTTAACAAAACGGTTGAAAAAAAAAACAGTCTATAAGCAGTTTTTACTGACCTTCTTAAACAGTTTTTTATAACCCCAACTCCAACTGAGGTTATGTTCTTCCTGACCATTTTCGGATATGAAACATCACTGCAACGTTTCTAGGACGTTTTTCAAACCTATACTCCATAGGTTGATAAACCAGGGATATAGGAGGGTTAAATAACCGTCTTCTGACTTTAAACTTCTATTTGAAATATTATTTGATTTAAGAAAATAGTTATTAAATAAAAAAGTAAATTTTGATAGTAACTTAAATCTTAAAAAGTGGAACATTCGGGCTGGCAAATAATGTTTTAATTCAGAGAAAATGGTTGTTATTTACAATATTTTTTTTGTAATTTTAAAAATCTTTTTGTTCCATTTTAATCGGAGTTGAAACATTATTGTCCTTCAAGTGAGATTTCGAATTTTCGTGATAAAGTATAATATTTATGATCATCTTAAATTTTTCAACCCCCCGAAACCTATTATAATCAATTCCACACGAATTGATAATTGAATGCAAGACAGTTAACAGTTTAAAATAAAATTGGAGATAACGTTTCTTGGTACTAACATAGCTACCTGAGAAAGAGACTTTTTTCTCTTGTTTAATTTTCACCAATATCCTATATTTTGCTGAGGAATTTATAAATTATTGAATAAGACAGTTAACAGTTCAAATTATTAAATTATTTGCTACCACACAAAAAGTTGTAAAATAAAAAATAAAAAAAAAGAGCGTGTGTAACTCAGTACTCGTGGCAGAAGTGAAACTTCTTTGGCTATCTAAAAATCTCGATATGTATAGGGATATTAAGGTTATATGCGTTAGACGCAGCTATGTGTTCTATATCAAAATGATCGATGTGTTCGGGTTGTAAACTTGAAAATTAAATAATAATGGTAAAAATTTAAAGTAAAATAAAGGTGAAAATTTAAAAGATATAAATCAGTTTATTTGAGAAGGTTTTCCGACTATTTTCAAAAATTCCTACACTTCAAATCTCTGCAAAATCAAAAATTTGTAAATGAGAACTTTAATTTTGTTTTATGTATTTTGCAACGATATATAATTCAAATTTGAAGCGGCCTCACACTCACCCTTCACTCTCAACGCACCCAAAGAAGTTTCACTTCAAAAAGATTTAAACCCAATTTTCAATTATTATAATTTGTAAAGGGTCGCTTCCCAGCCTCGTCCACCTAAAAACTTAAAAGTTTTTTTTCAGGGCTACTGCCTCTTGCGAGGAATTGACAAATCCTCCAAGAGTATCACTTGTCACGAATAAGTGCTTCTCGTCTAGCCGTTCGGATTCGGCATAAAATTGTAGGTAGGCGCACACAGGAATGATTGCGAGCTGTTAGTCACTAGGCCCTGGTTCTTCATGAGCGGTTGTGCCACCCGATTTATTTTTAAGGGGTCTGCCAAATAACATTTTTTTTTGAAAATGCATCATCAACATCGAGTGTAGCTTCGGCTGTGTTGCACGTAGAGCCGTCCTGTTGAAACCAAATGTTGCCAATATCCTCCTCTTCAACTTTTGTGAACAATAATTCGTTTAACATGGCCCGATAACGATCGCCATTGACTGTAACAGCCACTCCTTGCTCAGTTGAAGAAAAATGGCCCAATTATGCCTCTGGACCAAAATCCGCACCAAACAGTGACTCGTTTTGGGTGTATCGGCTTTTCAATGTATGCATGCGGGTTTTCTGTGCCCCAAATGCGACAATTTTGCTTGTTGACATACCCGCCAAGATCAAAATGAGCTTCATCTGAAAAGATGATTTTTTCGGCAAAATCGGCAAAGTAATGTCGCAATATTTGCCAGCGTTGTTCAAGCGTATACACAACCATATTCGTTCAGCGGTAGGATAAAACTAATTATCTGTCGAAACAGACATGAGCTAAGTGTTACCATTCACGAAATAAGCACTAGTTGAAAAAAAAAACGTTAGATGGCGGACCCTTTATTTTATTTAATAGCTCCATAAAAAAAACTAAGGGTTATTGCGAGGGTATATTCCAAATAGAATTAAGAATGAATAAATTTAAACTCTACAACTATCGATATTCCATGTTTAAAAATGTCCATCCATCTATTTCCTGTATACTTTTTTTAAATGAATTTTGGTTGTTTTAGCTCCAATTTTTGTATAGTTAAGTCTTCATTCTGACGGGATGATCTTTGGTACATTTATAGTCCACATCCTAAATTTACTTTTAAGAAGTGTTTTCACTGTGGCAACACTGGCAAACCGGAGATATAAGGGTTGCCTTCTGACCATGTTTTAACACGAAATTTCACATAAATTAGCCTATAAATCGGGAACCAGACATCGGTATATTATGTCGTGAAATGTCTCGTTGGATTAAGAATACTTGAAGCCATGGAAATACGTTAGTTTTTTGGCCCCTTCCCACCCTTGTGCGCTGGGGAGGCAAAATAATGGTAATAAAATGAATATTAATAAAATTTAAATTTCTACCAACTTTTATCAACATACCAGTTTTGGGAGGGGTTTACTGGCAATAGTAATTCACTTTTACCTTCCATTAAAAAAACACCCTTTAGCCCCAGATTTTTGTATGTACTCTTTTGATTCTAATTTCTTATGACAAATGAGAAATGTGTGCCAAGTTTCATCACCATACCGTTGATATTTGGTAATATTATGCTCGTTTCACTAAAAATTTAGTCCTAATTTTATAAAAAGGTTATAACTTTTTCTAGGGAAATTATATTGAAATTATTTTGATTGCATAAGATTGGGCATTAAAAATTACCCTAAGGTCATGTGCCATATATGCTTAGATTATACCAAGACAAATATAAAGTGGTTTGATATACTTCCACCTTCCCCTCCGCCATTTTGAACGCGATTATACAAAAACTAATACATGGATAAAAATAAACTTTGGATATGCTGTAGAGTATGAAATTCTACGTCGACACTCATCTTAAAATTTGATGAATATTGATTTAATAACCATTATTTTTTGACAAATAAGAACCCTTATCTGCAGAGGTTATTTTGCTCCCCCGCGTACAAGGGTATGGGGGAGGGGTCAAAAAATTAACATATTTCTATGGCTTCAAGTATTCTATTTCAATGAGACATTCTACGACATCAACCGATGTCTGGTTCCTGATTTATAGGCTAATTTATGTGAAATTTCGTGTTAAAACATGGTCAGAAGGCAACCCTTATATCTGCGGTCTGCCAGTGTTGCCACCGTGACAACACTTCTTAGAAGTAAATTTAGGATGTGTAAAGTAAATTTAGTGTCCCAAAGCTCATCCCGTCAGAATGAAGTGCAAGGTTGGCTGCCTTAACGCCCCAACTAATAAGGTCACACACAAAAGTTAAACTCATTTTTATATATTATATGAAAAACATATACATATAAAAATAAAATATATATATAGATGACTATATTTTCAGAACAATAGGTAAATACTCCCTTAAATAGACGCAGAAGCGTAATTTTTTTTTTGACGCCCCACGTCATTTTTTTTGACACCGACATTTTTTTGACGACCCGCGTCATTTTTTTTGACACCCCTCGCTCAATTTTTTGTGACGGTAGTCCATCCTTTTTTCCGAAAATTAATTTTTCTAAAATCAATTAATTTTGAACAGCAGTAAAATGCCTGTCACTTCTCTATTCAACAATCAGCCCTATTGTGTGCGTGAAAGAAAATCCGACCGGAAAAATTACATTTCACTCTTCCCTTATTGTGAGTTTCGGGCGAAAAATGTTCCCTGTTCGTTTAAATTCCTTTATTGACACTGTTGACAGCATTTTTTTCGTGTGAAATATCTCATGTCATTTGCAGCAAGATTTCCATTTAATTTTTGAAGGTAAATGGACCACACTTGTTGTAAAATAGAGGGTGAAACTCGCAATAAAAATCCGGGTGAACAAAACATTTTCGGGCGAAATGTTTTTCGGGCGAAACTCACAATAGGGCTGAATGTCAACATCAACCTGTATAGAGTCTTTTTTGGAAAGTTATCGCCATTAAAGGATTTTTAGTTTTGAGTAGAAAATAATGGAATTACTTTGAATTCAAATATCTTCGGAGCCAGACCTCATAGAATGTTCTAGTTTTCAGCTATAGATAGCTCTCTGATTAAGGTTTTTTTGAACCGCAATGTCTTGCTTATTTGCGGAACTGTAGGCTTCTAAAATTATCCAAGGTTTCAAAACTCAAAAAAAAATTACTTTGAATGCAAATATACCAAAACCAGACCTAGTAGAAGTGTCTGCTTTGGATGTGCTGATAGCATTTGACATTACCTTTCTATTAATGTACATTTCAACTGGTTCAATTGAGACTCGTGAAAAAATTGTTTTTGGTGATAAGGGGGCAATCTATGTTTTTTTTCGAAAATTAATAATATAGTTTGAAATATTTATTATTATTCGAACTTTTGATTTAAAAAAAACGTCTTTTTCAAGACATTTCTTAATATTAAAAAGAATAATAGTTGCGTTCAAAAACCAAAATACAACCAAAAGAGGATTAAACGTTGATATTAAATTTGTAAGTACATATTTTATAATTTTTAAAAATTGAAGCTAAAAAATATTAATAACTATGTTTTTCAGACCTGAAGAAAAACGTAACCACGTTTGAAACGTCGTCTGATTTAGATACATAGCTACAAATATAGACCTAAAGCATAAACATTATATTTTATGTATAAGGGTTCAAAGTACGTGTACAAAAATCAGTGCCAACTTAAGTGTCCTACTTTGACCACAACAAAGTCGGCGAAAATTTTTTTTTTCCGTCAAACGACTCGACGAAGCGAATTTATGTATCGATAAATTTTTGAACTTTTATTTTATACCTATAATTTATTAACGTTTTTTTATTAATTGTCGTTATCAATCAAATTAAAAAAAAAGTATGATTTTTTTTTTATTTTAACCTGCCCAGACCACCTAGCTCAACCAATACTAAGGACCAGGAATCGCCACTGTAGCGAACATGGCTACAACACCTCAAGAAAGACAACGCATACTCCGAAAAGCCTCAAATTCAACATTATCAGTTAGCAAAATCAATGGTAAAACCGTAGTTAAGCCACCAAAAATGGTTTTTGTCAGATTGTCCGGGAAGCAACGCATTTTAATCATCTGAAAACTAAAAAAGATCCACCGAAATCAGGCTGGTACAGATCTCATACGTGAACTTTTAAAGTTGATTTAAATTGGGTATACTTAAAAGATGATTTTAGATAGTGTACCTAATTATATATCAGAAAACTCTTTATTTTTTCTTAGAATTAGCGTTAAAATTAATCTTTTTTTTTTAAATTGACCAAATAACGAAAGGGCAATCTAAGCCTAAATTATCTGTCAAATACTTCGCTATCACCCCTGTTCCGATTTTCAATCATGAATTCATAGCTAGTTGTTATTTATCAAACATTTGTTTTTATTCGGCATTGTGTTTTTCAATCTTGAATGGATAGTTGATTAATTGTGAATTTGTATCAATTCTCCATAGTGAATGAATAAATCGATGTTGTCAGTGTCAATTGTCATCGATATTCGCCAATTTTTCCTTCAATTGATTAAATTTAGTGGACAGAGAGTAAATTTGCACGAGACGAAAAAAATGTAAAGGTTGCGTAAATTTTCGAATTAAAGTTTAAGTTTTGAATAATCATTAACAGGACAAATTAGTAAGCAACAATAAGCAGTTGACCCGATTGGTTGAGCTAATGGATGAGTTTAGATTTTGCCAAAGGAATATGTTCTAGAGCTGCGTCACAACAAAAAACCGCAAGAATTGGCTACAGAGCTAAATATTTTCGGTTCAACTGAACCTACGCGTAAATGGGAGAGACGGTAAAGAGTATAAATTTTATTTGACAGTTTTCATAAATTTGTTTTTATTATTCTAATTACTTTATTACGTTAAACCACCTGGGAAAGGTTTTGGTTTATTTCAAATATTGAAGCCAGAACTGTTCCAAGTACGAGCCAAACATATTTGCAAACTACATTCACGGAGCGTGAAGACTTTTTGTTTTTGTAAGGGAATCCCAGAAAAGTATCGCGAATGGAGAAACTACATACCGAACGCAAGAATATGTTGGAAGTAAGCGAAGACAACTGTTGCTTTTTAATTCTTTAAGGATTATTTTTCTAAAAAAAGCTTTTTTTTTCATTTCATATACCTACCTTATAGCCCGGGAGCCCGTGACATATTTTAGTCAGTTACTCCACCAAAGATAATTTAGCTGAGATATGGTTAATTTGGTGTCATAATGAAGCCTATTGAAAGTCAGCTGGCGAGCACGGGTGGGTGTGGCTACTACCACCAAAGCTGAAATTTGGTTATTATGATAGTTAACACCTTATTTTTCCAGCAGCACACAGCTTGCGTACAAGTGATTGCATCCGTATAAAGGCACCAGTTCTATTGTTATGAAGTGGGGTGGATACAGCTTTCCACGGAAGAGATGCTTCAAACCTGTCACCTTTTCTACAAATATGTAATGAAACATCAGCACATACCCCCTTTTTATCTTCAGGCAATATACCCAAAACATCAAGCTTCCAGAATCTCTGGATATCTTCACAGGCACAGACGTTAAGTCAGATTGCACAGGTGGAATCGGATGACTTTTGTCCGAAAGTCGATGGTCCTTGAAGTGTCCATCCCAAAACTGTGTTTATTGCTGTTAATCTTTCTGTCAGACGCTTGTATTCTCCTGTTGCAAACTGCCAATATGTCTCTGTGGGTTCAGATAGCCCATCGAAGCAAATAGCTGGAACCTCAATTGCATCTAGCACAACAGCTTGGTCATCAAATTGGCTGCGAAGCACTAAGCGAACTCTGTTACAGAGCCTGCTTGGCTTTGGCTTATCACTTCCGAAGGTTATAACGCTCAAATTATGTTCTCCCACAATAGAAAGCTTCAAACGGCGTGCAAGTGTTGACTTAATAAACGACAACTGGCTTCCTCCGTCCATAATAATTCGAACGAACAAGGAAAAGGTGGAGATTTCACTGCTTGCATACGCACATGCTGTCTGTAAATAGGTTATACCTTTTTGCACTCGATCAGATGTGTACAAGTTCACTGTAGAATCGTTGTTTGCCGTCACTGGTTTGATAATACCTTTTGATGAATACGAAGGGTCACACATGCTTGTAGATTGACGCCCATTACAAGTCCTGCAGATAATTCCTTTTACTCGGCACATCCTCGAGTTGTGACCTTTTTTGCAGCAACGAAAGCATCTTCCTTCAGTAACAAGCATTTTTTTCTTTTCAGTAATAGTTTTTGAACAGTAACAATCCTTGGCTTCATGGTTTGTGCTATTACAAAAGAAACAATGATTATTTTTTTTTTCTCGGATGTAAACAAACCAAGTGCAGTTTTGACAGGTCTTGAATTTGTATTTGCAGTCGTCGAGCGAGATAGATGTAACCTCGCCTCGTTTGCCTTTTCCATAGACTCAACTTCTCTTTTAAGAAACTTCAACAGGCAATTTACTTGTATGTCACCGATTGTTTTCAAAGAATTTTCGGAGGCTGAAGAGACACTTGCTGCTTCGTCTTCATGCTCTTGTTGAGGATTTTGAGGATTTACATTTGATTCCTCGTAATAGCGATGAAAATCTACTCGTAACTCGTTAGGAATACAACAAAACAAAACGCCTTTAACATAACAAAATAATTAGATGACGGAATGCCTAATGCTGAGAGCGAGCGTGTAGACACAAATTAAATAATTCTAAGTCTTCTACTTGGATGACGTATTTCAGTAGTATGTAGAATTTGTATTATAAAACACACATATGCTAACACCCTATATTATGCAAAAACAAAAGTCAGCTGGCGACCGCGACGGCGACCGCGACTGCGATGGCGACCGCGACCGCGACGGCGAACGTGACGGTGACGGTGACGGCGACCGCGGCGTCAACCGCGACTACGACCGCGACCGCGACGGCGACCGCGACGGCGACCGCGACGGCGACCGCGACGGTGACCGCGACGGCGACCGCGACGGCGACCACGACTGCAACGGCGACGGCGACTGCGACGGCGACGGCGACCACGACCACGATCGCGACCGCGACGGCGACTGCGACGGCGACCGCGACGGCGACCGCGACGGCGACCGCGACGGCGACCGCGACGGCGACCGCGATGGCGACGGCGACTGCGACCGCGATGGCGACGGCGACTGCGACTGCGACGGCGACCGCGATGGCGACGGCGACTGCGACTGCGACGGCGACCGCGACGGCGACTGCGACGGCGACCACGATGGCGACGGCGACCGCGACGGCGACGGCGACTGCGACCGCGACGGCGACCGCGACAGCGTCGGCGACTGCGACAGCGTCGGCGACTGCGACGGCGACCGCGACGGCGACCGCGACAGTGACAGTGACCGCGACCGCGACCGCGACGGCGACTGCGACGGCGACCGCGTCCGCGACGGCGCGACCGCGACTGCGACGGCGACCGCGACGGCGACCGCGACGGCGACCGCGACGGCGACCGCGATGGCGACTGCGACCGCGATGGCGACGGCGACTGCGACTGCGACGGCGACCGCGACGGCGACCGCGACAGCGACCGCGACCGCGACGGCGACGGCGACCGCGTCCGCGACGGCGCGACCGCAACTGCGACCGCGACTGCGACGGCGACCGCGATGGCGACCGCGACCGCGACGGCGACCGCGACCGCGACGGCGACTGCGACGGCGACTGCGACGGCGACCGCGACCGCGACGGTGCCTGCGACGGCGATTGCGACCGCGACTGCGACGGCGACCGCGACTGCGACCGCGACGGCGACCGCGGCAGCGACCGCGACAGCGACGTCGACCGCGACGGCGACTGCACGGCGACCGTGACAGCGATAGCGACCGCGACGGCGACGGCGACTGCGACCGCGACGGCGACTGCGACCGCGACGGCGACTGCGACGGCGACCGCGACGGCGACTACGACGGCGACCGCGACAGCGACCGCGACCGCGACGGCGACTGCGACGGCGACCGCGACTGCGACGGCGACCGCGACCGCGACGGCGACTGCGACGGCGACGGCGACCGCGATGGTGACCGCGACGGCGACCGCGACGGCGACCGCGACAACGACGGCGACTGCGACGGCGACTGCTACGGCGACCGCGACAGCGACAGCGACCGCAACTGCGATGGCGACTGCGACGGCGACTGCGACGGCGACCGCGACGGCGACTGCGACGGCGACGGCGACCGCGACGGCGACTGCGACGGCGACCGCGACGGCGACCGCGACCGCGACGGCGACCGCGACAGCGACCGCGACAGCGACCGCGACGGCGACGGCGACCGCGACTGCGACGGCGACGGCGACCGCGACCGCGACGGCGACTGCGACGGCGACGGCGACCGCGATGGCGACCGCGACGGCGACCGCGACGGCGACTGCGACGGCGACGGCGACCGCGACGGCGACCGCGACAACGACGGCGACTGCGACGGCGACTGCTACGGAGACCGCGACAGCGACCGCAACTGCGATGGCGATGGCGACTGCGACGGCGACCGCGACCGCGACGGCAACTGCGACCGCGACCGCGTCTGCGACGGCGATCGCGACGGCGACCGCGTCCGCGACGGCGATCGCGACGGCGACTGCGACTGCGACGGCGACCACGACCGCGTCCGCGACGGCGACCGCGACGGCGACCGCGATGGCGACGGCGACTGCGACCACGATGGCGACGGCGACTGCGACCGTGACGGCGACCGCGACCGCGACGGCAACTGCGACCGCGTCCGCGACGGCGACCGCGACGGCGACAGTGACAGTGACCGCGACCGCGACGGCGACTGCGACGGCGACCGCGTCCGCGACGGCGCGACCGCGACTGCGACGGCGACTGCGACGGCGACCGCGACCGCGACAGCGACCGCGACCGCGACGGCGACAGTGACAGTGACCGCGACGGCGACTGCGACGGCGACGGCGACCGCGACGGCGACCGCGACAGCGACCGCGACAGCGACAGCGACGGCGACCGCGACTGCGACGGCGACCGCGACGGCGACCGCGACGGCGACTGCGACGGCGACCGCGACGGCGACCGCGACAACGACGGCGACTGCGACGGCGACTGCTACGGCGACCGCGACAGCGACCGCAACTGCGATGGCGATGGCGACTGCGACGGCGACCGCGACTGCGACGGCGACCGCGACCGCGACCGCGACGGCGACTGCGACGGCGACCGCGACGGCGACTGCGACGGCGACCGCGACCGCGACGGCGACTGCGACGGCGACCGCGACCGCGACGGCAACTGCGACCGCGACCGCGTCCGCGACGGCGATCGCGACGGCGACTGCGACTGCGACGGCGACCACGACCGCGTCCGCGACGGCGACCGCGACGGCGACCGCGACGGCGACTGCGACGGCGACCTTGTCCGCGACGGCGACCGCGACGGTGACGGCGACCGCGACGGCGACTGCGACCGCGACCGCGACGGCGATCGCGACCGCGACCGCGACGGCGACTGCGACGGCGACTGCGACGGCGACCGCGACGGCGACCGCGAAGGCAACTGCGACGGCGACCGCGACCGCGAGTGCGACGGCGACCGCGACGGCGACTGCGACTGCGACGGCGACCGCGACCGCGACGGCGACTGCGACGGCGACCGCGACGGCGACGGCGACCACGACCGCGACCGCGACGGCGACTGCGACGGTGACCGCGACGGCGAACGCGATGGCGACGGCGACTGCGACCACGACGGCGACTGCGACGGCGACCGCGACGGCGACCGCGATTGCGACTGCGATGGCGACCGCGACGGCGACTGCGACGGCGACCGCGACGGCGACTGCGACCGCGACGGCGACCGTGACAGCGACCGCGACTGCGACGGCGACCGCGACTGCGACGGCGACGGCGACCGCGACGGCGACTGCGACGGCGACCGCGTCCGCGACGGCGCGACCGCAACTGCGACCGTGACTGCGACGGCGACCGCGACCGCGTCCGCGACGGCGACGGCGACTGCGACGGCGACTGCGACGGCGACCGCGACGGTGACTGCGACGGCGACTGCGACTGCGATGGCGACCGCGACTGCGACGGCGACCGCGACGGCGACCGCGACTGCGACTGCGACGGCGACTGCGACGGCGACCGCGACGGCGACCGCGACCGCGACTGCGACGGCGACTGCGACTGCGACCGTGACTGCGCCCGCGACTGCGACCGCGACGGCGACGGCGACCGCGACTGCGACGGCGACCGCGACTGCGACGGCGACGGCGTTCGCGACGGCGACTGCGACCGCGACCTTGTCCGCAACGGCGCTACCGCGGCTGCGACCGCGACGCGACCGCGACCGCAACGGCGACTGCGACGGCGACCGCGACGGCGACGGCGACCGCGTCCGCGACGGCGACCGCGACGGCGACCGCGACAGCGACGGCGAAGGCGACCGCGACGGGTCATTAAGAAGCTTGCGTTCTTCGAGATATTTCTTGAGCTGAAAATTGATTAGTGTTTCCATGACCTTGGAAAGAAGGGACGTAAGTGCAATTGGACGATAGTTTGAGGGTGAAGAAGATACGCCTTTTTTAGGGACATGCTGGACAAATGTTGTTTTCCATCCACTCGGAAAGAGACCAGTGGAGTACGACAGATGGAAAAGCCAGCGTTGAAGAATCCGGGCCAGCGGATTTGTGTATATCAAGATCTTTTAGAACTCGGGCAACTGCACGAGCGCGAAAGAAGATTCATCTTATAAAATCGTTTCCGCGCTCTCATAACACTTTCTGGTAACGTCAGATTAACAGCAAACTGTGCTGCAAGCAGATTGGCTTTCTCTAACGGGCTGACAAAAGGGGTGTCATTGAAGACGAGCGTTGGAACCGACGATGAAGTAGCAACAAATTACATTTTCGTACATATACAAATATTTTGGACTTACTTTCTCTTAGGGGCCACAAACCGGATAAGGTATATTTGATGTACATATTTATTTTGTAAGGTGCCTTTCACTTTTCCATCGGTGGCAGTCTTAGAGACATACATTTTTTTCAAATCAGAGGCATATCAAAATCACTCGTGAACTTTGTTCGCACTTTTCTTGAAAAGCAACGAAAACGAATCTTTTCAATTATAATACGAATATGTAATGTATTTGAGTTTTTCCACTATTGTAAAAAGAGCAATTTACACAAGTGGTCATTTTTGAAAATCAGAGCTATTGTTTTCATTTTCAGTAGTGAATATTTATATCTATTTACTAAAATTAAGAAACAGAAAACAGTGCACAATACCTATGATATTTTACTAATTTTTCCTGCAACTTCAATTCGCTGTTGTGTTGTTCCTGTAACAGTCAGGAATAAAAATGAAGAGCGCGCTAATAAAGGTTCGTTCGACTCAGTTGTTTATTTTAATTTTCTTTGGAACGAAAAATGAGGTAACTTTTGCAAATACCAAAAAAGTGTTTTCGTCTTAAATTTGTTAATTTTGTTGTATAGGTAGCTCATTTCATTTTGAATTGGCTTTGGCAGTTCGAAATATATATTTTCAACGAAATTGCCTAAGTTGGCGTAGTGAAAATTTAGTATTACATTCGTAGTCTGCTATTTCACGCCGACTTTTGATTCTTAACTGTCTTGAAATTAAATGAGTTAAGGTACGATATATTTTTCCAGGATATGAACGATTTTAAATTATTTTAACTTTTTTTTTAACAAAGATAATGTATTATAGGGTTTCCGATTAAGGTCGGGTCGATTTTCAAATTGAATAAAACAAGATATCAATAAGGTTTTATCTTTATTTGAGAGACCTATTATAGTATTATAACATCGTTCAAATGGCCGCCCTCGGCTTCGCTGGGTGGCGCGGATTCGAAAGGTCCAGTTTTTGATGATTTTGGCGCAAAAATCAGGCAGAATTTGACCGATGGCATCGATTATGTTGTCTTTGAGGGTCGAGGTGGTTGGCAGCTTATTCGCATAGACCTGCGACTTAAGAAAGTCCCACCAGAAAAAGTCCAAAGGGGTCAAAAATCACACGATCTTGGTGGCCAATTCACGTCGCCTCGGCGCGAGATAACCATGCCATGAAACCGCTCGTGCAGAATATCGATTGTGTCTTAAGCTGTGTGGCACGTAGCGCCACCCTGTTGAAACCATATATCTGCAGTGTACATATCATCCAATTGAGGCCACAAGAAGTTGGTGATCATCGACCTATAGCGATCGCCGTTGACGGTGATGGCCTGGCCAGCATCATTTTCGAAGAAGTACGGACCGATGACGCCTCCAGGCATACAGCCCAAAATCCACACGAAACAGTAGCTTTATTTGGATGCATTGGCACCTCGTGAATCTCGCGTGGATTAGTGTCGTCCCAAATCCGGCAATTTTGCTTATTCACGTACCCATTCATCCGAAGCTGGGCCTCATCGCTAAAGATGATTTTTCGACCAAAATTGGGATAAACTTCTAACTGCTCTAAAACATTATTTGCACGTGTTGCTCGACGCTGTAACTCACCATGATGATTTGTCTGTAGTAACTGATTAAAAGACGACATTTTGACCGAAAGTAAAAGAAACAATATGGCCGCCACGAGCTGTCAAATTACGGGTTAATTTGACAGCCTATTGGAAAACCCTTTAGTATAGTTAATTAAGATTTTTTCCCTTTTCTTTTATATAGCTACGCACAATAAAATATGAAAAAAAAAATATAAGGCACTTAACTTTTAACAAATATAAGTTCGTGTAATTTTTTTTGGCATGACCCCACCCCCCCAAGAACTAAAGCTGTATACGCCCCTGGTTTGTTTTACCATAATAATTTCTTAATATCTTACAATATTTTTTTCTAAAATTTGTAATCCCTAATAAAAAACAGTCGACGACCGGCCGCACCGGTTAAACAACTGCCAAATGATCAGCCAAATCGGATCGCAATATCCGACGGTAGTTTTACCACAAAATAATTAAATCGAAAAAACTGAACTACATTTTGTACAGTATGTAGTTTTAAATTTAAAGAATCGTAATAGTCTGAGAGCAAGTGAACATGAACATTTGCTCAAAGTGTTTTATACCGCTTCAAATTGTGTGGCAATGTCGTTTGTATCAGTACACACTACATGCCATCGCATCGGTCTGGCAGCGATATCACCGCCCTAACACCACTAAAATGAACTTTCAAAATGCAACAACTAAAATAATCCCCCAAAAGAGTTTTATACGGCTTCAAATGTACATCACTAAAGCCATGTATACCTATAATAACTAGAACTAGTACCGCCCAGTGGTCGAAATTCTACCATTCTCTATATACTTCAATAAAAAAGGTTATATAACACACTGAACAACGTACATGAATAATTGTTGTTGTACAACAATCGTACACTCCACCATGACCGCCCTCATTGCATGCCCAACGCTAGTGTTGGTTCAGCATCGATACTCTATCGATAGTATCGATAGTAAAAAACTATCGCGTACATCCATAGTTTCTAAAAACTATCGATAGTTTCAATACTTACAAATTTTGTATGATTTTCTTTAAAAGCTAAAATTATTTTTTTTTGTCAGGTCTTTTTCTGCATTTATCTTCCTCTAGGTATACATATATAAACTCGCGAACAGATGGGTCAAATGTTTTCATTTTTTTTTTTATTGTTTAGTATCTTTGGCAAGCTTGCCACATTAACTTGCCACCAAAAAAATAAAGTGGTATTCGTCAAGCCTTAACAACATGGCCTACTTTTGTACAAAAGTACAAAAGTGAGAAATAAATATCTATTCTGCAGACACCTGCTTGCAAAAAACAATGGAAAATTGTGCATGGTGGTTTAATTTATTAGTCAGAACAATTTTCGTATGTTTTTTTTTTTTTTTTGAAAGCATGTTTCTTTAGCGAGCATTTTAATTCCTCACTTTTGTACTTTTTTACATAAGTAGGTCTAGAAGTTAAGGCTTCAGGCTAACCGAAACGATCTTTTTTTTGGATTACAATACATCTTGTTTTTTTCTATCCTAAAAAGCAAGTTATCAATTGATATGGTATATTTTTAGTTGCTTAAAAAAAGTTTTAAATTCAAATTTTCAAATGTTTTTTATTATTGAATAAATGCATACCTAATAAAAAAGCCTTTTTAATGCTTTTTAAGAAATTTGGTAAAACTATCGATAGTAACGATAGTGTTTTCCCAAAACTATGGATACTATCGGAAATGGGAACTATCGATGTTAAACCAACACTACCCAAAGCACACTGATCGTTTCTACTCTGACATAGTGACAAAAATTTCATGAGGATTTTTTGTTTATCTTATATCCACGGTTGCCACGTTGGTAATTTGTGACCAAATTTGGTCATATATTTTACACTTGGTCACTTGGTCATTGTTCTCCATCTGTTCACTTTTTTTTGAAGAAGAAATATAAAAAACTCGACTTTTAATTAAGTTTGTAATAAAGTAATTTTGTACTCGTTTTGGTCCTTTTTATTTTCAATTTTGGTCACAAGTTTTATTTCCAAGTGGCAACCGTGCGTATATCTTCAGTAAAGAATGTTTTGTCACTGATAGCTATATCAATTTGTATCAGAGATGAGCCTGAAATGATTGTTAAAAATGGACAAATCAAAGAACATGAAATCCTTTTAATTTAAACCATTTAAACAAAAAATGTTCTAAAACATTATCAAATAATTATGTGATCAGTTGTTATACGTTTTTATACCGCAGAAATAATTTAATTTGGAAATTAATTTTACTATTTTCATTTGGTTTCTGAATTTAAAAATTTGGTCTCTTTGCCCGAGAAGGTAATCGACTAGTACAAAGTTTTGGAGTTATAAGCTAATGAAGCTAGTCTTGAAGATATTTTTTAAACTTAAAAATATAGAAATGTTCTGGTTCAAGGAATGTTAAAAAAAATAAAACATTTAAATGAAATTCTTTATTCAAATTTATATTAACTTTATATCACTTCTATAGCCCCTGGGAATCTACGGATAAGGCCAATCAAACTCTTGAGAACCTTACTTCTAGGTTGGTTATGGAAGAAGCGCGGTTCCAATCGCTTCAGGGTCCTAGTGTAGGTTCTAGTAACGCATTGGTCGCAAGAAAGTTTCGTGGACAAAAAGAGAAGAAGCAGGACAAGGGGGGCAAAAGTCAAAACCAGGTAGAAAAGTGGACACTGGAAACGAGACTGTCTTGAGGGGTCAGCTAAAGGGAATCCAAGTGCTAATCGTGGGCAAGCTTTCATTTGTGAAGCGGAGGCAGCGGTTCAAATAACAAAGCGAGACGAGTGGCTCTTAGATTCGGGTGCGAGCGATCATATGACCAACAGGAGAGAGTGGCTTGTTAATTACACAGAGTTCAAAACACCGGTAGTCGTTCGTGTAGGAAATGGGGCTGCGATAAGTGCTATAGGTAGAGGTAGTAAAAATGTGCTTTGTTTTGTCAATGATAGCTGGAAGCAGAACCATATGGCAAACGTACTTTTTGTACTAAAAATGCATGTGAATTTATTTTCATTGAGTACGGCATTGGACAAGGGGTTACGGTTTATCTCTGACGATTCCAAATGTCAGTTGTTGAAAAACGGAACAACAGTTGCAGTGGGAGTACGGGATTCAAAGCTTTTTAAGCTTTTGATAAAAGTAGAATCGTCTGATTTTAATGACGTCACTGCACATGTAGCTGAAAGAAAAAAAGACACTTTACAGTTTTGGCATGAAAAGCTTGGACATCAGAATATTGCTCAAGTTCGTCACATTCTAACAGATTTTCAAATACCGTTCGCCGACGACACTGAATTTTTTTGTGAAGGTTGTATGTATGGAAAGCAGCATCGTGAACCATTTAAACTTTTTTTTGGTCACAAGTTTTATTTCCAAGTGGCAACCGTGCGTATATCTTCAGTAAAGAATGTTTTGTCACTGATAGCTATATCAATTTGTATCAGAGATGAGCCTGAAATGATTGTTAAAAATGGACAAATCAAAGAACATGAAATCCTTTTAATTTAAACCATTTAAACAAAAAATGTTCTAAAACATTATCAAATAATTATGTGATCAGTTGTTATACGTTTTTATACCGCAGAAATAACTTAATTTGGAAATTAATTTTAATATTTTCATTTGGTTTCTGAATTTAAAAATTTGGTCTCTTTGCCCGAGAAAGTAATCGACTAGTACAAAGTTTTGGAGTTATAAGCTAATGAAGCTAGTCTTGAAGATATTTTTTAAACTTAAAAATATAGAAATGTTCTGTTTCAAGGAATGTTAAAAAAAATAAAACATTTAAATGAAATTCTTTATTCAAATTTATATTAACTTTATATCACTTCTATAGCCCCTGGGAATCTACGGATAAGGCCAATCAAACTCTTGAGAACCTTACTTCTAGGTTGGTTATGGAAGAAGCGCGGTTCCAATCGCTTCAGGGTCCTAGTGTAGGTTCTAGTAACGCATTGGTCGCAAGAAAGTTTCGTGGACAAAAAGAGAAGAAGCAGGACAAGGGGGGGCAAAAGTCAAAACCAGGTAGAAAAGTGGACACTGGAAACGAGACTGTCTTGAGGGGTCAGCTATAGGGGATCCAAGTGCTAATCGTGGGCAAGCTTTCATTTGTGAAGCGGAGGCAGCGGTTCAAATAACAAAGCGAGACGAGTGGCTCTTAGATTCGGGTGCGAGCGATCATATGACCAACAGGAGAGAGTGGCTTGTTAATTACACAGAGTTCAAAACACCGGTAGTCGTTCGTGTAGGAAATGGGGCTGCGATAAGTGCTATAGGTAGAGGTAGTAAAAATGTGCTTTGTTTTGTCAATGATAGCTGGAAGCAGAACCATATGGCAAACGTACTTTTTGTACTAAAAATGCATGTGAATTTATTTTCATTGAGTACGGCATTGGACAAGGGGTTACGGTTTATCTCTGACGATTCCAAATGTCAGTTGTTGAAAAACGGAACAACAGTTGCAGTGAGAGTACGGGATTCAAAGCTTTTTAAGCTTTTGATAAAAGTAGAATCGTCTGATTTTAATGACGTCACTGCACATGTAGCTGAAAGAAAAAAAGACACTTTACAGTTTTGGCATGAAAAGCTTGGACATCAGAATATTGCTCAAGTTCGTCACATTCTAACAGATTTTCAAATACCGTTCGCCGACGACACTGAATTTTTTTGTGAAGGTTGTATGTATGGAAAGCAGCATCGTGAACCATTTAAACTGAGTCAAAACAAAGCCACATATATTTTAGAGCTGGTTAGCACAGATGTTTGTGGCCCGATGCAGCAGCAGTCTATTGGAGGCTCACGATATTTCCTTCTTTTTAAGGATCAATTTTCCCATTATAGAAAAGTCTACTTCATGAAAGAAAAATCTGAAGTGTCAACATTTCTGAAAGTTTATTTACAAGAGGCTGAAGCTGATACAGGTAAACGTGTTAAAGTGTTAAGAAGTGATAATGGGTTGGAGTTTATGAATCAAGATGTTCAAAACTTACTTCATGAAAAGTGTATTAAACGTCAGGCAACTGTTCCCTATACACCTGAACAAAATGGTTCCGCTGAGCGGGAGATGAGGACAATTATGGAAGCTGCCAGGTCCATGATCCACTCCAAGAACTTAGGTTATAAATTCTGGGCTGAAGCGGTGAGTACTTACTTACTTACTTAGGTCCTCGGACCTATTACGTCCGTGATGTTTCCCTTACGGGACATAGGGCCTCCACTACACCTACGCGCCATCGTGTACGATTTCTTGAAATATATTTCAGCTCTCTCCAACTTTTCCCCAGTCGTGCCGATTCCTGTTCGACCGTTCTTCGCCATGTACTTCTAGGCCGGCCCACTTGTCTTCCCTCCTGTGTGAGCGGGTTCCACTGCATTGCTTGAGATGCAATGCACCGATCGCCTTTTCGAAGCGTATGGCCAATCCACTGCCACTTTCTTCTTCGTATAATGGAGTCTATGGGCTCCTGACCCGTTCTCGTATGAAGTTCGGCATTGGAGATACGGTTGGGCCAGAAAATCCTCAAGATGTTTCGTAGACATCTATTAACGAAGGTTTGCAGCTTTCTAGTGACAATTTCAGTGACTTTCCAAGTGCTGCAGCCGTAAAGCAGAACGGATTCAACATTGGAGCGGAACAGTCGTAGCTTGGTCTTTAAGCTAAAAGAGTTGTTTCTCCATATTTTGGACAGCATTCCGAACGCAGCCTTTGCTTTTCTGATTCGGCTGTTTACGTCCAGTTCAGTTCCGCCACCCGTAGAGATAATACTCCCAAGATATTGGAAATCCTCTACCATCTCTACCGGTTGTCCAGAAATATTTACTTGGATTGATGAGGAAGTTCCAAGGCTGATCCTTTTAGTTTTTGCCGAGTTGATCTTAAGCCCTACGATTTCTGCTTCTCTCTCCACCCTTGTTGTCATTTGATGGAGATCCATGATCCTATGAGAGAGTAAGCATACGTCGTCCGCGTAGTCCAGATGTTTGAGGTGAGATTGCAGAGTCCACTGAATTCCCCCATTTCCATTTGACAAAGCTGCGTGCAGTACGTCACTTATCACCAACAGGAACAGTATTGGTGACAGTATACAGCCTTGCCTAACTCCACTTTGGATTTCAAACTCCTCTGACAGCCTACCTTTGTGCAAAACGTGACACCTGGATCCATCATATGTAGCCTTGATAATAGCAATCAATTTATCTGGGATGCCCCTCCTGTGCAAAGCAAGCCAAATAAATTCTCTATTGACACTGTCGAACGCCTTTTCAAAATCGATGAACAGCAGGTGAAGTGGTGATCGATATTCAACGCACTGTTCGATGATGATCCTCAAGGTGTTGATGTGATCAACACAGGAAGATCCAGTGCGGAAACCTGCTTGTTCGGCGTCGAGTGTGTCTTCGAGGTGGTCTTTAATTCGGTCCAATATTATCCTTGCTATTATCTTGGCTACTGCAGGCAGAACGCATATTCCTCTCCAGTTTTCGCACTGTGTGAGATCTCCTTTCTTTGGGAGCTTGACAATCATTCCTTTTTTCCACTCTTCAGGAAAGCTCTCTGCTTCCCAAGCTCTCTTAATAAGTGGGTGCAGTAGCTCGCTCGATGTCGTTGGGGCTGCTCCTAAGAGCTCTGCAGGAATACCGTCAAGTCCAACCGCTTTGTTGTTCTTCAGTGCTTTGATGGCGGTGATAATTTCTTCTTTACTGGGGGGTACGGTGCGTATTCGGGAAATTGTTACTTCGGGTAGCTCAGTGGGAATAGGGTTCACTTCACTTGCGAAAACGCGGTTTAAAACCGCAGAAAAGTGTTCCCTCCACCTTATGAGCTGGTCCTCATCCGAAATTAGCAGGGATCCGTTTGTGTC
Organism: Melangyna quadrimaculata; assembly: GCA_949320155.1. Taxonomy (NCBI): domain Eukaryota; kingdom Metazoa; phylum Arthropoda; class Insecta; order Diptera; family Syrphidae; genus Melangyna; species Melangyna quadrimaculata. The sequence continues at coordinate 199,453,374 of OX439483.1, read as the reverse complement.
TTTAACCAGGTGTTGTTTAGAGCTCTGGACACCAGTGAGCTCTTTGGTAATTCTGTAGACGGTCCTACTGTCACACCTACTAGCGGCTTCTTCTGCTTCTGTAGCCAGTGCGTTGATGTAGTTACGCTTATCACGTCGCACACTACGGTGAACTTCCCTCATCTTCATGCGGTACGTAGACTCAAGCTCGTTTCTCCCTGCTGCTGGGGTAGCTGCGATGCGAGCTTTAAGGTGTTTCCTTTCTTCGATCCTTGCCCAAGTTTCGTCGGAAAGCCAAGCACTATTTCTTCCTTGCGCCCGGCCGACTATACTTTCAGCACCGGATATGAACACATTTTTCACAGCACACCAATGATTTTCGATGGATGTGGTTTCCGTGCTGCTGATTGCGTTCAATCCTTGTGAAAGGTGGTCCCCTAGTTGTTGGCGCACTGCAGGATCCTTTAGTCTATCTGTATTAAACTTGGGCATTCGAGTGTTTCCTTGGGATCTCCGAACTGCAGCTGTACGCAATCTTACGGTAGCAACCATCAGATGGTGGTCCCGGGCCATTCCCATGTCAGCACCTCTTCTGTTACGGACGTCCTGGAGACTGCTTCTAAAACGCCGGCTGATCGCGAAGTGGTCAATTTGGTTGGAAGTTGCTTGTCTGTCAGTCGACACCCAACTGACTTTGTGGCACGTCTTATGCTCGAACATGGTCCCTCCAATAACAAGGCCGTTGGCGTTGCAGAAATCGACAAATCGTTCGCCATTGTCGTTTCGGTTACCAACACCATGTTTTCCCATGACATGCCTTAGCCCAGTGTTGTCATTGCCAACCTTGCATTTAAGTCTCCCATCACCATAACTATATCACCTCGTGGAACGCTATCATAAGCAGCACTCAGCCGGTTATAAAAGGCCTCCTTCTCCTCGTCAGAAGAGAGCAAAGTTGGGGCGTAACACTGTATGATGGTAAGCGGTGAGTACTGCGGTTCATATTTTAAATAGAACAGGTACAAGTTCTGTAAAAGGCAAAACTCCATTCGAACTGTGGTTTGGTGCTAAACCTGACATTAAGTATTTTCAAGTTTTTGGTACACAGGTTTTTGTCCATGAACCTGATCAAAAGAGGCGTAAACTTGACGCAAAATCTAAAAAAGGGTTTTTTGTTGGTTATCAGGAGGGTGTGAAAGGATTTCGGGTTTTTATCCCAGAAAATAACAAATTCGAAATATCACGGAATGTTGTTTTTAATAATATAAATCCGGATAAGAATACTGTGGCTTCTTTGAAAATCTCTGAGGCAGATGAAGATGCAGACTTCTTTGGCGATTCGACTAAAAACAACGTGCAACCTTCTTCGAGTAATGATGCTTCAAACGTGGTTCCCACAGAACGCGAGTGTGCGGTTGATGGCTCATGTGACGGTGGCGTTGGCGGCTTTGGTGATAGAGGCGATGGTGGTGACGGTGGCGTCGACGGCTGCGGCGATGATGAATTAGCAAATAAAAATGGGCACTCGGTTCTGATTGACGATGATTCAGGTGAGGTTCCCTCTGGGTCTAAGGAAACAAGTGAGAGTTGGGAGGAGGGCGATGACTACTCAGATGCTGTGGATACGTCTTTTGAGGTTGAGTCGGAAGAATCTCCAGTCGCAGTGAACCCTAAGAGGACATCAATTGGTATAAGAGGCAGGCTAAGAAGTAAGACCCGTGAAGCAGGTAATATGCATTTTACTGTGACAGAAAGCTTAGCTTTGCTTGCTGAAGCTGACACTCCATCAAGTTATGAAGATGCTGTTAACTGTCCTGATGCAAGTGAGTGGAGGGCAGCAATGGATGAGGAGATTTCTTCTCTAAAGAAAAATTCTACTTGGGAGCTGGTTTCCCTACCTAAAAAAAAGGAAGTTGGTGGATACGAAGTGGGTTTTCCAGAAAAAGTGTGCAACAGCTAATGAAGACGTTCGTTTCAAAGCAAGGCTTGTTGCTCGTGGCTTCAGTCAACAATATGGGGTGGATTACTCGGAGACTTTTAGTCCTGTTGCCAAATTTTCTTCAGTGAGAGTTGTATTGAGTATTACAGCAGCAGAAAACTTACATATCATGCAGTTTGACGTAAAAACCGCGTTTTTAAATGGCAAGATTGACGAGGAAATCTATGTGCAGCAACCTAAGGGGTATAACGACAAGACTGGGAGAGTATGTAAACTATATAAGAGCTTATATGGTCTTAAGCAATCGTCCCGCTGCTGGAACCAGACGTTTACAAAATTGTTGCGAGATTTTGGTTTAAGGCCAATTGATGCTGATTCTTGTGTTTTTGCAAGCCACGAAAACGAGAAGAAGATCATTCTTGCGATTTACATCGATGATGGACTCATGGCAGCGACTGACAAGAAAGATATAGAGAACCTTTGCGAATATTTAAAAAGTAATTTTGAAATCAAAGTTTTTCCGGCCAAGCATTTTTTGGGTCTGGAAATAAGAAGATTTAAAGACGGTTCTATTCATCTCAGTCAATCGATGTTTGCGGCGAGAATCATAGACAAGTTCAATATGGTGAATGCGGCTGTGGTGTCAACTCCGGCGGATCCTTCGATCAACGCGGCAGATATGACTGAAAATAGTAAGGAAGAGGTCGAGTTCCCGTAACGGCAAGCTGTTGCCAGCCTTATGTATTTGATGGTTGCGACACGTCCAGATTTGGCTTTCGCTGTTGGCTGCGTAAGCCGTTATCTGGAGAAACCTTCTACCATTCATGTGAACATGGTGAAGCGAATCCTAAGATATGTCAAGGGGACCCTAAATTACGGTATATTTTTTGAATCAAAACTAAATTTTACTTTGAGTTGTTACAGTGATGCGGACTATGCTGGAGATGTTAATACTCGGCGCTCCACTAGTGGATTCATGTTTCTATTGGGTACAAGTTGCATAACATGGGCCTCTCAGCGACAGAAATGTGTCTCCCTCTCGACAACTGAATCGGAATACGTTGCTGCATCCGAAGCTGTAAAGGAGCTGGTCTGGATTAAACAACTTTTGGGGGAATTATTACCAAACCAGCAGTTTCGAGCAATTTTGTATGTTGACAATCAAGGAGCTATTCGTCTAATCAGAAATCCTGAATTTCATAAGAGGACGAAACATATAGATGTACGTTTCCACTTCATTCGAGAAAAATATGCTGATGGTATGTTTGATTTGGAATATGTTCAAACCAGCAATCAAATAAGCGATATCTTTAAGAAACCTTTGCAAAAGGATAGATTTTTTCGACTGAGATATTTAATGAACATTATAAATTTTAAAGAAAATGAATTAACGTAATTTATTCAAATTGTATTATTTTGATATTAATTTGTTTTTTTTTTTTAATTTGAAGAAAGTGAATTAACGTAAATTTATTTTAAAATTGTATATTTTTGAATTGTTTACACATTATTGAAATACTTATAAAGTGGGAGTGTTGAGTCATTCAAAGTATTTGCTATTTTTCCATTCTTCACTCATCCTTGCTCAACTTACATTCATAAAACTGTTATACATTATCTTAATCTCATTACATATTTAATAAAGCTCTTTAGTCATTGTAAAGCACTCGTAGTGGTTGGTTATTTCTTTTTCTTTTGCTGTTCGGTAATCTGTTCAACAAATTTGAATTTTATACACAATTTAAATAAAATAACTAGATAAAGTCATAGTTTGATCAAAATTATTTTTTTACTTCAATTTTTGAAAGATCATCCTGAAAAAACCCGTATGACTTAATACTTGTTCTTTCTTTTAAAAAATTGCCTTGTCTTTCGACTTTCTAAAAAGGTATACATTTTACTAATACAGTCATCAGAAGTTACAACCATTTTAACTCAATCATTAAGAAAAATTAAAATTAATTACTTTTTTTTGTTAAGATATCAGAGTTAAGATATCACCAATCTAACTGGCGCTATTATTTGCACCTAGAACAAGAACCAGTGATAATCAATACAGGAACCATTTGCCCCATAAGACAGACTATTTCTCCAATATTTCCACAAATAGTATACCTTGAGGTGGAAATACTCTACCTTAAGGAGTAAATGGTTCCAGTATTGATTATCACTGGTTCTTGTTCTAGGTGCAAATAAGGGCGCCACCTAGATTGGTGATATCTTAGCTCTGACGTGGTTCCTCTATGTGTATAAACTCAATGGCAGAACCATATTTGCCTCGTGTATTGTGTTGCAGTGCGGTGCATAAAATATATGGAATGACAGCGCCACACGACTCTACAACACAACACACGACACATATGTGGATCCGGCCTAACGCTCAACTGGACATTTTAGTAATGATCGTTTTTGGTTCGATGATTTGGCTAATTCTCGATGTCGTTTTTTGCGATACTTTTATCTGCACTTGCAAAACACACCTCTAATAGGTAAATAACTTTTCCTTCCAATTTCAATATTCAAACATTCTAGACACAAATGTACATTATTATCTCCTACTTAATCTTCCCTCTGCTTCCTAAATGCTCGAACTGTGTTAAATTACAATATGGGCATAACTCATAGGCATAACTTTTTGCGGTGGTAACTCTGCTTTTCAACTGTGCAAACAGTTGCAGTGAGTCGGCTTGGGCACCCATAACGGGGGTATTGCATCTTTTTTGTGTACGAAACTCTGTTACGTAGATAGTATACCACGACAGTAACGCGAAAATTCGGCTGGAGGTTTAGAGGTGGTATGTGAAAAAGTCGTCAGCTTTTGAATTGAATATGGAAAGGGATATATTTTCAACGTGTTTCTTTATTTAGTAAGTATAGATAAGCTTTATTTGCAAAAATAAAGCTTACTGACGATGGGATAGAAGCATATAGGTATCTTCTGAAATGTACATAATCTAGGTACCTATACATCTAAACAAATAAAGAAATAAAATACTTGAGTGTTTCAAGTTTTTTTTTAAATCACCCCTACTACGATTGTCGTTTCACTAAAACGACAGTAAAATGACAAGGCTCCAGAGGGGACAGTTGGCATTTAAATAAACCCAAATCTTCGACATTCTCTCCAATCTCCAACCATCTCATCACTATGACGAAATTAGTTTTAATAAAATATCAATTGCCGCCTCCAGGACGTGTCGTTTTAATGTCGTTTTAGTGACACGACAACCGTAATAAGTAGATAAAGAGCCATTTTTGTATTAAAAATAAATAAAGATACTTTTGTTTTTAAACTATAAAAAAGAAGAAATCAATTTTATAGCAGAGCTTATCAAAAAAGACATTTTACTTATAAGATACAAAATTCGCATAGCGCTTAAATTTGGTAACTATCTTTCACTGACCATAACGAAGCAATAGTAAAAAGTCCCTGTCGGTCCGACGACTGCGACGTGGGCATAACTTTTAACGAAGGGTCGAAGTGTCGAAGTGTCGAAAAAATCAGTTTTTAGCAAATAACTTTTGAACGGTAAATGCTTACAAAAAAGAGTCTAGGTACAGTTTGTAGAACAAAAAATGTACGAGAAAAAAAAATTACACTTTTTTCTTCGACCAATGATTAAGAAAACATACCTACCTATTTAAAAAAAAAATGAGTCTGGGGTCGACCCACACCATTGGTGCACTTGAAAACCATAAACATGTATATTGTTATATATTTACCTAAGTGGTTGGTGGTAGAGTATATATTATATAATTATATATTTTATAAAGTAATAACTTTGGCTTTTTGGATAATCAGATAGATATACAGGGCAGAATGTGGCATTACCTATATTTTGTACTTTAGCTATTTATAATAGTAAAATTTTTATAATTTTTTTGTAAATAGCTTACAAATTCTAAGAATCTAACATATAAAACTTTTTTTCCTATTATTATTTAAGCCAATTATTTCAAAACAGACTATTGGCTAAAAAAAAAATATCAAAAATCGGGGGAGTGCACCTACGAAAAAAAACATGGTTTCAAAGAATATAAAAAGGCATATTAAGTGTCATATGCAAAATTTCGATTTTGTAGCAATTTTGAGTGTAAGAATTTTTCGAATTAAAACATTTTTGAAAAGTTGTTTCTTGCAACATTTTGATTTTTAGCTATTTTAAGGGTGGTTTTAAAAACCTCACAATTACACAGAATTTAGGTGGTATAGGTATATATTTCTGATAGAATTTTGAAACCGATATCATTGTTTGTTTTTCAAAATATTTGAGTTGAAAAAAAATTGTTAAGAATTTTTAATAGTTTTTGTTCCAGTTTTTTTGCTCTAAAAAAAACTACGTCATTATTTGTAAAAAAAAAATAGACTGGGTTCGGAATCATTTTTTGTTCTTGAAATATTTGAGACGAAAATTATTTTTCAACTGTTTTTCTTAGTTTAAAAAAAGTGTCTGTTGAATTTTTTTTTTAATAATTACCAATTTGGTATTGTGTAATTATGTGTAAATTAAAATTAGTCTGAAGTGAATATTTTATTCCGTTCTCGAGAAATTCCAGATAAATGATATATTACAGCTCCTTTTTAAATTGCTGTAGTAAAAAACGGTTTATTGAATTTGTTAGAAAACCTTTTTAGCACGTAACGACAATATTATCTGTAAAATAAAATTTATCCGAGGTCGATATCTTGATTCATTCTCGAGATATGGTGGACGAAAAGAGTACCCCGAACGTACGTACATACACACATACAGACATCTTGCTAAAAACGACGAATTCTGATTCTAGAGACCTCAAAACGTGAAGATATGTCAAAATTTTCAATTCGACAAATCGCACGAATTACAATAACTTCCAATGGGAAGTTAAAAAACACATAAAATGAGGAAAACATCATTATTTTTTGAGTAGGAACATATAACTGGTTACACCGCCAATGCTATCGAAAAAGCCTAAGTACATTTTGTAGACCACAAAATTTTCTATACTAAAGATTAACACAATTTTTTCCTACGACCTATAATTTAGAAAATATATCTATATATCTATAAAAAAATAAATAAACAAATGACGAAAATATTGTTTTTCCCTGTGACCAAAAATTTACAAATATGCATAGCTTATACACTCCAATTCACTCGTTTTAATACTTTTTTCAATAAACTTTTAACGATTTGTCCATAACCTTTTATAATTATGACAAATCTAATTATAGAAATTATTAAGTGAAATATGGGGATTAAGATCCAGGAAGAATTTTTAATCGTTCTAAAAACTTGTTAGGGTTATGACTCTTTGAGAAATTTGACTCAAAAAAAAAAATTGACCTTTTTTTGTGTCATTCGTTTAAATACACCTTGAAAAACAACCCAGTAGCTCATAAAATCGTTAAAAATATTATGCACAAAGTCAAATAATAAACATGAAAAGACATTTTCTCATGAATTCAACAATTTTGCCAAAAAGGAAGTTTTCAAACCGAAGAGAAAAATGCTCAAATTCGAGACTATCAGGACAATGGTCATAGCAGTCGCTGTGAAGGTCACATCATTGGAACAAGTATGCAGCTACTTTCGATATAGGGAAAACATTGAAAAAACAACAAATCGCTAGCGAACCAGTGGCGATTCCTCCCAGTTAGCAGGTTTATCGCCGCTAAACCAAGAATTTAAATGAATAAATTGTATGATGTACTTTTTATTTTCAAAAAGTAACAAATGGCAATATTGAAATAATGATAATGATTTCATACAATAATCAATACTATAAATACAAAAACCTACCCACCTACCCACCTACCTTCCTACCTACCTATTTTCAAATCATATTTTCCTTCACACAACACAAAACTCCCATCTTCCTATCTGCCTCAGCGTTAGAATATGCGATACCAAATCAAAATTCTCTACAAAGAGCATTGAAATAATTAAAAAAAAAAAATAGATACCTACCTAACCTACCCCCATATTGTTCTCAATTATATTTTCCTGCAGACACACAACATAAAACTCTCATAGAACAAGTCTCCCTTGAAATATTTTAGCTTGCAACATCTGCGCTGCACAATTTCACACAATTTTTAATAATATCTATACAAATTACAAATACAAGCACAAATACAATACAATCTAGAATATAAGAGCGTTTTACTACACAATGTCCTAAGCAAAGCCCAGCTAAATAAATGAAAGCGTAAGCGTAAGTATGATGCGATAAGGCACGATACATTAGGTATGCAAGCAGCTCCAGGTACATTTTGGATACGTTTTTTTTGTCATTCTCTTTTTTGCTTTCGTATATGTTTCTGGGAAAATGCGGTAGGAAGGATGAATGCATTGTTTTGTTATTAGTGATCTTTGATTGATATGAGTAAACATTGAGATTGAGTTCTTTTAGCACAGTGAATAATTACACAAAAAATTCGCAAAGCGCGATGTAGTTCTGCATTTTTGATATGTTGTTGGGGCATGTTAGAGTAGTATATAGCCAAGTTTGCAGCAACAGTGAAAAAAACGCTAAAATCACCCCTTTTTTCCGACAATTTCCTTTATAACTTTGGAAATATGCAACTTATGAAAAATCCGTCCACTATAAACTTGTTTTTTTATAAAATTTTCTACAAAACAACATCAATTTTAAATGCATGTTATATTTGTGTTGCTATCTAACCATGAATTAAAAAAAAATCTGAAAAAAACTAAGTAAATTTGAAGCACTCAAAAAATATGTCAAAAATTGTCCAATTCTTCTCAAATAGTCTAGACTCTCGAGTATCACAAGACGAAATTCGATCCAAATCGGTGAAATAGTTTAGGCAAGAAATATGATGCTAACTAAGTGCAACACAATTATGATGCAAACATTGCGGTGGTCAAAGTAGGACACTTAAGTTGGCACTGATTTTTGTACACGTACTTAGAACCATAAAATCATGAAATATAGTTAAAATAGATGTTTACATCATTTTTTAAGCCAAGTGAACAGTTTTTGGAACTTTTAAATTCAGTACCAAAGTTGCTTAAAAAAAGATATAAATATTATAACTATATTTTATGATAATAATTCTTCGTGACTTAGCAGCATATATGGTCAACTCATTAAAAGGCAATAAACTAAAACTTAGAATTTATATTTAACTTGTTTTGTAGGTTAGAATTATTTAAAATATTTTGAATTATTATTCAAAATATAATAAATATAGTTTGAAATATTTATTATTATTCGAACTTTTGATTTAAAAAAAACGTCTTTTTCAAGACATTTCTTAATATTAAAAAGAATAATAGTTGCGTTCAAAAACCAAAATACAACCAAAAGAGGATTAAACGTTGATATTATTTTTATAAGAAAAAAATTTGTAAGTACATATTTTATAATTTTTAAAAATTGAAGCTATAAAATATTAATAACTATGTTTTTCAGACCTGAAGAAAAACGTAACCACGTTTGAAACGTCGTCTGATTTAGATACATAGCTACAAATATAGACCTAAAGCATAAACATTATATTTTATGTATAAGGGTTCAAAGTACGTGTACAAAAATCAGTGCCAACTTAAGTGTCCTACTTTGACCACAACAAAGTCGGCGAACATTTTTTTTTTCCGTCAAACGACGCGACGAAGCGAATTTATGTATCGATAAATTTTTGAACTTTTATTTTATGCCTATAATTTATTAACGTTTTTTTATTAATTGTCGTTATCAATCAAATTAAAAAAAAAAGTATGATTTTTTTTTTATTTTAACCTGCCCAGACAACCTAGCTCAACCAATACTAAGGACCAGGAATCGCCACTGCTATGGGTGTATTTTCGGCAACAATGATGGTCACCATCACTTTTCGTTTGTGCAGTGAATTCAATATTCCAACATTCCAATAGACGTCAGTGCAGCAGTGCTGTCGGAATGGCTACTATAGTAGCATTTGGCTCCTTTACTGTTGAAAGGACTACTGTGCTACCCATGTCTCAGAAAGGCTCCCCATGTCTCCACATGGGAAAGTTAATGAAAATATTTTTAAATCCTGACTCCTATTAAAAATTTCACATCTCTGTTAATTTGTGATCATATTAGGGGTGTTCATGCAAACGTGGAAAACCTAAAGAAAGCTTAAAAACGATAGAATTTTATATCGGTAAAAATGAACTGTATACCCTTGTTTATTTTATAAAATATCTAGAATCAAGGCTCTCCCAAACCAACGCGAAATCGGCCGGAACATTCGTCGACGACAGTTTTTGTTGTTATTTAACATTGTTATTTCTCATTTTTGTTATCATTGTGAATCGTTCGCCCTGCAGAGTGAATGTTCTTCGCAGCTTTTGCGTCGGTTTGGGAGAGCCTTTAACTCCCCAACTTCCCAAACTGCTCCCCAAATGTTATGAAAAGTGCTACTCTCGGAATTTGTGAAACAACAGCACTGCAGTGCAGTGCTAAGCTGGTAAGCAAGCACAAAGAAAAACCGAAAAAAAAAACAAAAACAGCTCAAACAAAAAGAGAACTTGACATATGCTTTGTTAAATTACTCTTGTGTTACTATTGTGGTAGAAGTTCATTTTTTAATGTAAATTCTGGGATCCCATACTTACTAGACTGAAATAAGAGAAAAAAGAAGTAGATTTGGCCTATTTTGGTAAGATTGAAGTAGGATGAAGCATTGATTTTAAAAAAGAAGTAGATTTAAATATATTTGGTGCGAAGTAGGAAGTAGTTTTAAAAATAATTTGAATAAAAGAAGTAGATCTACTTCAATTGAAGTAAAGTGGTACCACTGGCTACAGCCTGAGTAGAAACGATTATGAACGATCAGTGTGCTTTGGGCATGCAATGAGGACGGTCATGGTGGAGTGCACTATATCTTGCAGGGCATTACAACAACAATTCATGTACGTTGTTCAGTGAGTTAGAATCTTTTTTATTAAAATACCTATTACATAGATAGAGAATGGTCGAATTTCGACCACTGGGCGGTACTAGTAGTGATTATACTACGTTTTCATTAGAGCCGAAATGAGGTTATTTCGAAATTTGGCAAAAGAGTGTTTTCATTATCAAATTTGCTAATTTTATTTGACTTCTCATTTCATTTTGAATTTGGAATGGCAGTTAGCCGTTTATTTTTGTTGTTTTTTCTTGCTGTTTTAGGTTCAGGTTTTCATTAGGCACATACGCCAAAAAATATAAAAAAGTTTTAGATGTCCACAAAACACGAAAATGAAATTTTTTTTACGCGGAAATAATTATTAACAAAGTTATAAACAATTTAAGTTTGCACTATAAAAGGCTCGTAGGTAGGTAGAGATGGCGGTCACAAGCATCCTTGCTCGATGACCCAATTAACGCGGTAATGCGCCGTTTTGATACCATAACTCGTTTGACCTGTGGGTTAAAAGAACATTTGTAAAGAAAAAGAGGGTATTTGGTGATAGATCTCCCAACGGATCATCGCCTACGTCCGAGTTCAGCTGCAGTATGCTACGCTAAGCAATTTGCTGATTTACTCGGGACGAATACGATCTGATCCCTTAGGGTGATCGTCTAGTCGCACACTCGGATATGGTAATCTCTGTACACCTCCGTCTGTTTGCACAACATGACTTGTGGTTATCAGAGAAAGTACCACCCGCCTGTATGACCAGACGCTTAAACTTATTAAGGATTTGGACATAGGAAAAACACCCGATAGGACCAAATTTCGTAACTAAAAACCATCTACACTGTGCCAACTAGGCAACTTGTTGACTGGTATTGAAGCGAAGGTTGGCACAATCGTGTGATCCTCCGGTCCTCGTGCACCATGAGCCACCTTCAAAAACCAGTAGTCTGCTAGCTCACAGTCATAGGAGTTTGGGGAAGAAAATAGTGCAAAAGGAAACAGAAGTTAATTCTAGATCCATTGAAACATTCTTGAACTTGAAAATAGGAAAACACTCGAAAGGGCCGAAGTCCGCAACTAAGACCCATCTCCACTGTGCCACCTAGGCACTTGTTGGCTGGTATTGAAGCGGAGATCGGCCCAATTGTGTGATCGTCCGGTCCTCGTGCACCATGAGCCACCTTCAAAAACCGTTAGTCTGCTAGCTCGCAGTCATAGGAGTTTGGGGAAGAAGACGGTGCAAGAGGAACCGAAGTAAATCCTAGATCCATTTCGTCGCGTTGAGGAAAGAAGTCAAATCTTTGATCTTCGTTCTGGAGAGTTCGTGAAGGTCGTCAAAAAAGGGCTTCCCAAAAGATTGTTGCCTCATTCTGGCCAAAGCGGGACATTTACAGAGGAAATGAAAGACTTTTTCCTTTTCCTGCTGGTCTCCACAACTACGACAGTGAGTATTGTAGGGGATGCCAAGCTTCGCCGCATGTTCTCCTATTGGCCAGTGTCCAGTGCATGTTGCAACAATCCTTGCTTTGTCTCGCCTGGGTCTGCACATTAGGTTAATAGTTCGGGATTTATTATAGGTAGGCCAGATTTTTCTAGCAATAATGCAGCTAGTTAAACTATTCCACCTACGATTAGATTCTGAGAGAAAAATTGAGAATATATTGCCCTTCATAACTCCAAGAGGAATACTGACTCTTTCCGCAAGTGAGTTATGAAGGGCTGAACCTTGCCTGGCCAGCTCGTCAGCCCGCTCATTCCCCTCAATGCCACTGTGACCCGGAACCCAGATAAGAGTGACCCTGAGGTTAGTGTTCAGACTCAGAAGCTCTTCCTGGCATTGTCGTACTAATTTTGAGGATGATGTAGCCGAATTAATGGCTTTGACAGCCGCTTGACTGTCTGAGAAAATAGCCTTATTTCGGTTCTGGTTTGGATTTTGTTTAACTAGCTTGCATGCTTCCCTGATCGCCAGTACTTCAGCCTAAAAGACACTAGCAAAGTCTGGTAGCCGAAAAGACCTGGATATATTTAGGGACTCTGAGAAAATACCCGCACCAACACCGCACTCCATCTTTGACCCATCAGTAAAGATAGTTGTGTCGAAGTCTTTCGTCACGACGTCATCATTCCAATCATTTCTGGATGGGAATATAACTTTAAAATCTTTACCGAGGCTCATTGAAGGGGTGCAGTAATCAGTCGGAGTCGAAAACATTTCGGTAGGAATTAATCCCGTGATGTTGCTGTGCCCATAGGGTTTGGCAAACCAGGAGTTCGATTCTTTTAGTCTTATCGAGCTGCAAGATACTATGTATTTAATGTGCAAATCTAGTGGTAAAAGGTGTAGAAAAACTCCTAAAGCATCTGTTGGACAGGATCGAATAGCCCCTGTGGTGCCAATGCTAGCTGTTCTTTGAACCTTCCTAAGTTTGTTGATATTATACAAATTCTTTAATGCTGGCCACCACACAATCGAACCATACGTGAGAATAGGTCGCACCACGGCTGTGTATGTCCATAAAATCATTTTTGACTGGAGGCCCCACCTCTTACCAAAAGTTTTGCTACAGGCATAGAAAGCTATACAGGCCTTATTAACCCGTTCTTCAATGTTTAATTTCCAGTTTAATTTAGGGTCGAGAATTACACCCAGATATTTTGCACTGGAGGAGAGCGAAAGTGTTTGACCGTTGAGTCGAGGTAGATTGAAGGGGTCTATCTTTGTTTTGGTAGTAAAAAGTATAAGTTCAGTTTTGCTTTGATTAATACCCAGTCCGCAGCTCGCAGCCCAGTTACTAACCTTCCTTAAAGCTACTTCTGTGATGTCACTTATCACAGGGGTAAACTTACCCGACACTAGTAGCACCAAATCATCGGCATACGCGACCGCCTTCACTCCACCCCTCTCCAACTTAGCGAGAATTTTATTCATGACTAAAAGCCAAAGAAGAGGAGACAGAACACCACCCTGGGGTGTTCCTCTACTGACGTATTTGGTTAATATTGTATTTCCTAACGTAGATTGAATCCTTCTTTCCCTGAGCATGGAAACTATCCACTCCCGGATGTAGAGCTCTACACCAAAGTCAATAAGGGCTTCTAGAATGGACTCAGTTAGGACGTTGTTGAAAGCTCCTTCTACATCTAAGAAGGTGGCGAGTGTATATTCTTTGAAATTAATAGTTTTCTCAATTGTACGAACTACCTCGTGAAGGGCCGTTTTCGTGGACTTACCCTTTAGGTATGCGTGTTGAGAGTTTTCAAGAGGGCATCCAACTAGGATGTCCCTAATGTGTTTGTCTAGGATGCGCTCCATAGTTTTAAGCACGAAAGAGGTCAGACTAATTGTTCGAAAATCCTTTGCGGATTCATGGCCCCTTCTACCGACCTTCGGGATGAAAACTACTCTGACATGTCTCGGATACATGGCTGAGATAGAGGCAACCTTTAAAAATTATTTCCAGCCAAGGAACAACCACATCTTGCAGTTTTTGAAGCATAATAGGCAGTATGCCATCCAGGCCTGGAGATTTATATGGAGAGAAGGAATTAATTGCCCAGGCAATATTTTCTCTTGTTATGACGGTATTGATATGCTCTACATGAGCTAACGGTGGGATTTGAGTTTCAAGTGGTTCCAGTTTATTGTTTTCACACCCCGGAAAGTGTGTCGTCATCAGTAGTTCCAAGGATTCAGCTGGAGAGACTGCCCACTCCCCATCGTTCTTTTTCAAAAAAGACGGGTTGCAATGCTCTTTTGACAGAACTCTACCAAGTCTTGCGGAGTCTTTGATGTTTTCTATTGACTCGCAGTACTCCCTCTAGCCTTGTTTCTTGGCTGATGCGACAGCTCGCTTGTATACTCTAAGGCTATTTTTATACGGTTGATAAAATTTGTTTTTGTGGCAGATGTTGAAAATTTTCCTTGTCGATTTTCTGAGTTCAGACAGATTTTCATTCCACCATGGAGGGAGAGTTTTTCGGCTATATTTAACTGGGCAAGAGATCTTGAACGCCGTGTTCATAGATGCTTCAAAGCTTTTCACCTTTGACTCTAGATCTGCAACCGATTCTGGACTCAGATTGGGTATATTGCGCAGTTTAGAATTAAAAATTTTACTGAACTTCTTCCAGTCAATTCGTTTAGGATTTCTATAAGGAGGAGGGGTTTCAGACTCAAAACCTATGCTGAAGTGTATCCACCTGTGATCCGAAAACGAATTCAGAAGAGATACCTTCCAATTTTCCACTAATAGATTAATGTTATTGTTGACAATAGTAACATCGAGCACATCCTCCCAACCTTCAAAATTTTCAGAGCTCGGAAAGACGAAAGTGGGAGTATTACCTCTGTTACAAACAGTTAAATTATTATCAATGACAAAATTAAAAAGAGACTCACCTCGTTCGTTTATCTCGGAACTTCCCCAAAGGGTGTGTCTTGCGTTTGCATCACATCCAATCAGGAGGTTTGTTTTTTGCACTTTCGCCTCGGCTATGAGTGCGCACACTTC
Source organism: Melangyna quadrimaculata (assembly GCA_949320155.1). Lineage (NCBI taxonomy): Eukaryota > Metazoa > Arthropoda > Insecta > Diptera > Syrphidae > Melangyna > Melangyna quadrimaculata. The sequence goes on along the minus strand of OX439483.1, from coordinate 199,438,064 downwards.
TTCTGGTGGTGACTGCTGGTCATGCCCGAAGTAAGCAGGTGCCAAGATAAAGCCGTCTGCATTTTTTGCTTCCAACCTGACGACTGTCAGATCAGGAGTGCTAAGATTAGGACACAGAAAAGCTTTTAAGTGTTTTTTAGCTAAAATACAAGTTCTAGGCTTACCATCGTTTGTGTTTGCGATCTTGTAGATCAGGTCGTATTGTTTATCTTGGAGGCCTCTCACTCTAGAGCGATTGACCCATGGTTCTTGGACGATGCCTACATCTATATTTTCCTCACTCAGGAAAACTCTCAGATTATCCGAGGCACATTTTGAGTGCTTCAGGTTAATCTGAATGATTTTTAGCAGCGCGTTTTTTAATTTTCTTTCGATTCTGCAAAGCCAGGGCCCGGCGACTCGCTAGGGACCTCGACTCCATCAGTGACATCGTCTAGCTCAACGTTGTCACCAACTTTGCCGGGGTCTGCCCCCTGGTTCTGCAGAATCTTAATTTTCGCACATCTTATGCCAAAACGCAGCTTGAATTCGGCTTTCTCGAGAGCCCCAATGCTTTCCTCGCTGATCATCAGAAGGTAAGATTTACTGTTCCTTTGCGGCTCCTCCGCATTAATGACTGTCCAGTCGTGCATCGGAATCAGTGGATTTAACCTCCAAAGACCACGGATCAGCTCCTGTCCGCTTGGCTTAATGCTCATGAGGGGCAACCAGATGCGAGCCTTAGGTCGTTTAGGGATGTCCTTAGCTGGGATGAGCTTGAGCTTCAAGCCCTCCCAGTCATTGCTAATCTTAGCGATGCAGGTCCTAAGGAACTCCCTAGAGAACACGTCTGCGCACCTGATTACCCTGTACCCCCTGAGCACCTCGTCAGAGTCAAAACTAGGGTTAGGGCCCTCGATCGCCGAAAAAAGGCTCAGGTTCCATTAGGCACATATGCCAAAAATTTAAAAAAAAATGTGTTTTAGATGTCTGCTGGGCCACAAAACACGAACATGAATTTTTTTAGCGCGGAAATAAATATTAACAAAGTTATAAACAATTCAAGTTTGCACTATAAAACTCTGTGCTTACATACAAAACATAATGAAAAATAGGATTTGTGCTATAAGCCTAAAAGTATGCAACACTTTTGATAATCATCATGTATGAAAAAACGTGGGTCAAATTTTAGATAAGTTTAGTAGGCTCTGCATAATAAAAGTTAAAAAGTTTTTTTTTTAAATGTCTACCACGAACAACGAAAATCAGGAAAATGGGAATTAAGACTCAGAACCTAGTTGTTTAAGTTACTTTGGGCCACCCAAAATAGGTACTATTTATTACACTTAAACTGAAAGCATACACACTGACAACAAAGGCGTCTGCCTGGCGACTGAGCATACCCTAAGCGGAGTGACGGAGTCGCGTGAGCGGGACAGAGAACCCGAAAAGAGAGTTAAAATCCTTAAACCCGCGAAGCGGGCCACCCAAGATACTGTTTACTACAAAAAACTTTGATAACAGATCGACTGACAACATAGGCGCCTGCCAGACGACTGAGCATACCCTAAGCGTGAGCGGGACAGAGGACCCGAAAAGGGAGGCAAGATCCTTAAACCCGCGAAGCGGGCCACCCAAAGTACTATTTATTACACTTAAACTGAAAGCGCACACATTTAATTAAATTTAATTGTGTTTCCTCATAATTTATAAATTGTTAATTATTAACCTTTTCAAATTTTGAATTATTATTTTATATTAACAAACGATATTGTTTTGACAAGACAAAACAACCATTTTGAACTTCATATTGAGTTAAAAAGTAGTTTTCAAGAAGTTACGGTACAAACTTAAATTGTTTATAATTTTTTTAATAAAAATTTCCGCGCAAAAAAAAAAACAGTCTCGTGTTTTATATGCTTTTAAACAGCATTTGAATTTTTTTTCTCGAAGAATGTGCCCAAAGGAAACCTTACCCCTTTTTGTTCGCCAATTATTATAGGATAAATATAGTTTTTCATTTTAAAAACACAAAAATATTACAAAAAAATGTTTTATAATTGCTATTTTATTGTAGTAGCCTAACACGTAGTGTGTTCGACTGTCACGCTGGAGGTCTGGGTTTACTTCCCAGCCTCGTCCACCTAAAAACTTAACAGTTTTTTTTCAGGGCTACTGCCTCTTGCGAGGAATTGATAAATCCTCCATAGTCTAATGGCTAATGCCTAAAACAGATGTGCAGCTTTTTCCATGCAGCGAAATTAAATTACACAGGTTCTTATGGGAGCCGATTCACTCAAAGTCTGCATGCAGCGCAGCGCTGCACGATGTCTCTATTTCTATTTAGCCATAAAACAGATGTACAGCGAGTCTGCACGTATCTCTGCATGCAGAGCTGCACAGGAAACACATGAAATTTTGAAATAGAGATATCGTGCAGCGCTGCGCTGCATGCAGACTTTGAGTGAATCTGCTCCCATAAGAACCTGTGTAATTTAATTTCGCTGCATGGAAAAAGCTGCACATCTGTTTTAGGCATAAGAGCTGACAGCAAATTTTTGGTTTGGAGGTATAACCAAAATTTGCGAACATGTATGTTGAGGTACTAGGGCCACGATTTCAAATTCAACCGTCTGGCGGGATTATTTTGTCGCCGGGGCTGGAGGCGGGAGGTTGAAAACCGCGATTATTCAGATTTTGGTTTAGAGTATACAACCACTTAAATATATATGTAAACTAAAGAGAACTACGCTCTCATCAAGAATTTTGGGGTCCCAGACAATTTGAGTGTCGCCCGACCCAGACAGACGCCCTCCAAAACTGTATACTGTGTCAGATCAAAAGAATATTTTTCTGTGTTGGTATACAGTTTGCTCAAGGAAACTAAGAGCAAAGTACCTGTGATTACAGAGCCATCGTTCACGTTGGTATAGTTAGGTCAAAATTCTTTTAATTATTCGCAGAATTTTGAAAAACAGAATTTTTAAAAAAGAATTTTGACCTAACTATACCAACGTGAACGATAGCTCTGTAATCACAGGTACTTTGCTCTGAGATTCCTGAGCAAAATGTATACCAACCCAGAAATCACCACATACAATAGCTATACCAACGTGAACGATTGCTCTGTAATCACAGGTACTTTGCTCTTAGTTTCCTTGAGCAAACTGTATACCAACACAGAACTCACCACACACAATAACTATACCAACGTGAATGATGGCTCTGTAATCACAGGTACTTGGCTCTTAGTTGCCTTGAGCAAAATGTATACCAACCCAGAACTCACCACGCACAATAACTATATCAACGTGAACGATGGCTCTGAAATCGCAGGTACATTGTTCGATATGAACTAGCGTATAGTTTGCTTCAGCTTTTTTAATATTTTACAAGCAAACTGTATGTGACCACAGACCTCTCTGTGGTAGCATACAGTTTGCTCTACAATACTTTCAAATTCGCTGAGCAGAAAATGGCTGAGCACAGACTATGGAGATCTGTGCTGATATACAGTTTGGCAATACGCGTCCCAGACGATTTGAGCGTCGCCCGACCCAAATGGACGCCCCTCAAAAGATGCATAAAACCAGATTTTAGTTTAGAGTATATAACCACTTAAAAATATATGTAAATTAAAGAGAATTACTCAGTGATTAAGAATTTCGGGTTCCCAGACGATTTGGGTGTCGCCCGACCCACACAGACATCCTCCAAGGCCCATAGGGGCGAAAACAAACTTTCTATTTTGGAGGTATAACCATATAAATTATATATCAAAAAATCAGGAAAAATCTTCTTATTACAAATATGTATGTCCCAGACGCTTAAAGTGTCGCCACAACCTACCAGACGCCCTCTAAGGCCCATAGGGGCGAAAAATAACTAATCAAATGATGAGTCAATGTATTCGAAGGTATAACCATAACCATATAAATGATATTAAAAAATGTTTAGAAAAAAAAAATTATTTCCAGTTTGCCCCAGGAAATTGCGCAAAACATTGAAAAAAAAGAATATTTATGTATATTATTTTTTGTTTGTCTAAAAAAAGTTACTGTAAATATTTTTAAAAAAGTTAAAAAAAATCAAATATATGTATGCATGTATCTTTAAACTTTGAAAAAAAGTTTATTTGAGTTCACTGCCTGTTAGTTGTACTTTGGAAGTTTTATCAAATATTGCAATCATATCTTTTTAATCATAACTACTTATTTTCATTAAACAAAATACATTTAATAAAATAAATAAAATATTTTAAATTTTAAACATTAATAAAAAAAAGTAATGTACATAACACAATTTTTGTAATACTTGGAAAAATTACTCCGAATCCGATTCGTCAGACGAATCGTTTGAAGTGTCTACTTCACTATCATATGAATATCTTTCATCGTTTAGAATATCTGCAATTGGTTCTGGTGTAGCATTCCCATCGAACCCTTTTAAAGTCAGCCTATTTACATCCATTGTCCAACCATAGTCTATATAGTCTACACGGCAAATATAAATGCATCTTTTTATTTGTTGAAATAAAGTGCTTTTATTTGGAGGTAAAAGGTTTTCTTCGAAACCTACAGATAAACGTTGCAAACATTAAGATATCTATTTATTTATTTTTATGGAAATATTCTTATGCATCGTAAATCTTACTTTTGATATTTTTGAAAAATTTTTTTGAAGTTGGCTTGCAGGCTTGTAGAAAAGTTCAAACCGGGCTTCATCCACATTAATGGCCCTTGCTTGATAAATTTTACACACAAATTCTTCAATTTTGTCTTCCTGGCTCATATTATTGAAATCACCAAGATTGAAAAAGTACATTGCAGGTCTGGTGATGTTTTCAATATTTCAAAGGGTTTTAATTTTCCTTTTTTTTTATAAAAAAACTCGGAGTGTAGTCACAACCAGTAAAACAGTGGAAGGCAGGTTCGATGGGAATGCTACACCAGAAACAATTGGAGATATTTGAAGAAAATTATAATTAAAAGTCCGAGAAAATGAGAAAACTTCCAAAATGTCCAATTTATAACAAGTTTTATTTCCTTTATCAAAAAATTAACCGAATGATATCGGGTCAAAGAAAATCGTTAACTGTTTTGATTTCATAATTTACATGTCTTTTTATAATACTTAGATGTACAGTTCAATTTTAATATATATATGTATATACAGTTTAAGAAAAAAATAGATGAAAAGAATTGCAAAAATGTGTTATGTACATTAAAATTCAATAGGATAAGTGATGCCACTTCAAGACAATTAAAAGAAAATATTATCAATTTTTAACATCCTCCGCCCGCGCCAGGTCACGGTCACAAATCTCCAGTGGGTACAAATGTTGAACAGCTCGTCTTAATTTCTTACCATCACCAAAGCGCACTTCAGCTGCTCTCACCTTGCCATCTCGACCAGGAAAACATACATCTACGATAGCCAATTTCCAATGTATCCTCGGAGTAGCTGCGTCATAAACCAAAACTACATCTTCCGGTCGAATTTCTTATGTAAAGGATTTATTTGAATGATGAGCTGAACGCAGCAGGCCCAAATATTCGGTCTTCCATCTTTTCCAAAGAAGTGAGGTGTACTTAAGTCTTGTTATCCATTTAGTCCGAAGCTCCGAAGAAGAGATTCGGTCCTCAATTCCAGTCTCGACAGGAACATGACTCGAAATACCAGAGAGGAAGTTGTCGGGTGTTAGGGGTGATAGGTCAAGTGGATCATTGCTGATATAGGTAAGTGGTCTCATATTTATTATACGCTCAGCTTCCGTCAAAAGAGTGTGAAGCTCATCAATGTCAACCTTCGCCTTCCAGATAGTAACTTTGAGGATGTCTTTTACGCTTTTCACAATTCGTTCCCAAAAGCCACCCCACCACGGCGCCCTTTCAACACTAAAACGCCAGTTAATCCCTCGATTGCTGAGAAATCCATGAAAAACTTCGCTACTTAAGATTTCTCCAATAGTTTTTACTTCTGTTGCTGCTTTTTTAAACGTCTTAGCGTTGTCAGAGTAAATAACGTTCGGGCAACCCCTCCTTGCTATAAATCTCCTTATAGCCATTAAGCAGCTCTCAGTAGTGAGGTCAAACACCAATTCTAAATGTAAGGCTCGAACAACTGCACAAGTGAAAATCATGATATATACCTTTCTACTGTTTTCTCCATTGTCGATAGGCGTATACAGTGGGCCAGCGAAATCCACTCCTACTGTTTCAAAAGGCCGAGTTGACACTAAACGTTCCAAAGGCAATGGTGCAAAGGGTTGTGAACCAGGTTTCCCTCTCATCCGCTTGCAAATTGGGCACTTAGCAATGACCTTTTTTATGAGTTGACGACCAGCTGGCATCCAAAACCTTTCGCGCATCCTCGCCAATACTGTATTGACACCTCCATGTAAAGTGAGTTCGTGAAAATGTTTAGCAATTAGTCTAGTTAAAGCACCCCCTTTTGGTAGAATAATGGGGTTCACAACTACAAGCGGTTCATCGAGTCCTTGAAGCCTACTCTCTAAGCATATAAAGCCATCATTTTCCAGGAACACATTGAGATTCTGCAGGGTCGAAGAACGAGGGATTGGCTTTCCGACCTGCAAATACAAAATTTCATTGTTAAAAAAGGTGTGTTGAATGAATTTTAACCAATAATCTTCAGCTTTCTTTAGTTCGACTGCTCCAAGAAACCTAGTCGCAACCCTATTTTTATTTTTGTAAATAATAATATCAATGGTTCGAAAAATGTAACAAGTTACTCTTAAAAGCTTTTTCCATGTACTTATTCTTTCGAAAGGAAAAATTGGATCCAGGTCATCTTTTGATTTTGCTGGTATTGTTTCTTCGGACATCGCAAGCAGAGTTGTACACTTTTCAATATCCATCACGTCATTCGATGATGGCCATCCAGATTTATCACCTTTTAACCAATAAGGGCCTTCTTTCCATAATAGCGACGCGGCAAATTGTTGAGTAGATACCCCCCTTGTTACAAGATCCGCAGGGTTTTCAGATCCAGAGCAGTGTCGCCAATCCGTTTTTATGGTAAGATCTTGAATCTCTTTCACACGGTTAAAGACAAAAGGTTTCCATCGTCGAACGTCTCCATGTATCCAGTGTAAAGTTATTTGCGAATCGGTCCACAAGTAATAATGTTGGCACGGAAGATGACATTTCTGAAAATAGGCACATAATCTAGCAGCTACAAGTGCGGCAGCCAGTTCCAACTTTGGCAAACTTATGTCATCCGTCTTACTCTCTTTTAAAGGTGCCACTCGTACTTTAGAGCAAACAAATCTCACCTGAACTTCACCTTTGTATCCCTCAATCCGCAAAAATGCAACTGCTCCAAACGCCTTTGGACTTGCGTCAGCAAAAATATGCATTTCTGTGTGTTTAGAGCTTCCATCGAAGCCCAACCATCTTGAACAATAGAGATCGCCCAACTGATGCAGATCCTTCACGCAAGTACTCCATTCCTTGTGAAATTCATTTTCAATAGGTTGATCCCAGGTAAGCTTTTGCCTCCATAAAGACTGAAAAAGAATCTTAAGGCGAATTACAACTGGGTTCATAAATCCTAAAGGGTCATATATTCGAGCAATAATCTTCAAAACATTACGTTTAGTAGCTGAATTCATGTTTTGTAGATCTTCTGGATTAATATTAAGAGTAAGGTCATCGCTCAGAATATTCCACCTTACACCCAAAACAGTTTGTATGCTGTCCACATGCTGTATCCCCAGAGAACTTCGAACACCTTCATCATTGCTTACCCACTTCCTGAGATTCATCCAAGCTCGATCCATAATTTGTGTTGATTCCTGATAGAACAGCTCCGCTTCGGCTTGATTGTTGACGCTGGTAACCAAATCATCCATATAAAATGATCGCTTTAGTCGAGAACATGTGCTTGGAAAGGCCTTTGATGTTGATTGAAGATGTAAATCTATAGTTGCTGACAATAGGAAAGGGCTAGACGTAACACCAAATGTCACACGCGTCATACGAAATTCATGAATAGGTGGCAGATCCCTTGAAGGAAGCACTTCATCAGCGAACCAAAAAAATCGATGACTATCGCGATCTTTCTCAGCCAAAGCGATTTGTAAAAACGCTTTCTCGATATCAGCTACGAGTCCAATTTTCCCAAGACGAAAGTGTAGCAGTATTTTTAATATATCTGGAAGTAGATTGGATCCCGTCCACAGACAATCATTTAAGGAAAGTTTACCTGGAGCATGCGCAGACGCATCGAAAACTATACGAATCTTCGTTGTGGACTTCTCGGGACGATAAACCGCACAATGAGGCATTTAATACATATTTTTGGCTTCGATCTGATGAGGTACTCGTTCAGCACAGCCAGATGAAATTAACTCTCTCATAACATCATCATAATCCAAAAGTTTTTGTGGTTCCCTCGAAAGTCGTCTCGCCAGAGAGTATAATCTGGATAAAGCGTTCTCCCTATTGGTTGCTAGCTGGTAATTGATCGGCTTCCAGGGTAAGACCGCCTCATACCTCGTCGGAGTTTTACGAATGCATTTCGTTTGGAGCTCTGTAGTAAACGTTTTCATTTCAGATTCATCATCTCGTATGCCAAGCAACTCCATGTTCCACATATTTTCAAAAAGAGAAGAACTGCAAAGGGAAGAAACGTTAATTAAAGAATTACTACAATCTTCAGAGGTATAAGGGCCCTGAAGAGTCCAGCCGAATACGGTGTCAACAGCTGTCAATCCTTTGGCAAGACGCTTATACTTTCCTGTGATGATTTCCCAAAAATAGTCCGCTCCGATTAAAACGCTCAAACCTTCCGTTTGTTCATGACCCCCAAAATTCGAATCAGCTAAATAGAACCCTTGCCTTTGCGGACTACAATAGTTCTCAGGAGCAGGCAATGTGTCAAGACAAATTTCCGGAACTACAACAGCTACAATTTCTATTTCGTGTGAACTAAACTGGCTTTTTATTGTGAACTTAGTTGTCCTTAATTTTTGAAAATTGGGAGCGTCTATGTTACCAAAAGGGATGATGCTCATGTTTACAAATCCAATGATGGGTAACTTTAATTCATTGGCGACATCATCTCTAATGTAAGTTTTTTGGCTCCCACCATCAATGATCAATCGCACAAATAAATTGCGATTAGTTTTCTGTGAAGAAAGGAAAACACGTGCCGTCTGCAAAAAAACATTAGTAGATAATTTTCCATGATTATTTGAAGAACATAAATTAGTTGATGACGTTAAGATAGGTTTATCACTCGCACTCTCTCCGTTATTTGACTTTGACCATGCTTCTCCTCTGCACAAAACGGTAGAGTGCATACGTTTGCATTTTTTACATACTAGACCCTTCACTCTACAAAATTTCGATGTGTGTCCATTTTGCGTACATCTAAAGCACCTGCCGTCCTTCTTAAGCATCTCTTTCTTTTCATCGATAGATTGTGTAGAGTCACAGTCTCTTGTAGAATGTTCAGTAGACTTACAGAGAAAACATTTAGAAACGGAGGTACTCGTGGGTGTGAGGAGACCGGCTGCCGTTGTTGGTTGAGTGGAGTGGGTAATTGATTTACCGGATTTTGCAACGGCTGCTCTCTCAATAGACTCAACTTCTTGCTTCAAAAATCGCATGATATTTTTAACTTGCTTGTCTCCGACAAATGATAATGTGGAAGTACTATCCTCCGATAATTCAGCCGTCTCTTTTCCACTGTCAGCTAATTCTTTATGAATACGGTGATAATCGATACGTAACTCATTAGGCATGCATTTAAGAAGAATGGTTTTTAGCATTATGTAATAATGTGACGATGGTACACCTAACGCGGTGAGGGATCGGCTGCAAGCCATTACAGTGTTATACAGCTGCCTTAATGCCTGAGCATCAGTTCTACGATGTACAGTTGGTAAACCCATAAGTGTTTGCATGAGCTTATCGACAAGCTTCTCGGTATCCCCGTATTCCTCTTGCAAGAGCGATATGGCTCCGTCATAGCATGCATCGGAGGGAGTAAAACCTACAATAGTTTTTGCTGCATTGCCCGTGAGCACCGATTGCAAAAAATTGAACTTTTCCACACCAGATAGGGATTCATTTTCATGAACAGCAGATCTGAAATTTTCCCAAAAAGGAATCCACTCCTGGTAATCTCCAGAAAATCGTTTTAGTTGCAGTTTAGGTAGCTTTGTGCAGTGATTCTTCGTTAATGATGATGGACGTTGAGAATTTTCGCAGTTTGGAGTAGGATTGGTACGTTGTTTGATTTTAGCAAGACGAACTTGAAGCCTTGCCATCATTCCCGCCGCAGCATCTTCATATTCTGCAATCTTTTCAGGATTTTTATCCTCCAGCTCTTTAGTCTGAATGTCTTTATTAACCATATTCAAATTAGCATTGGCCGTTGTAAGACGTTGCAAAAAAGAAGAAAGTTCCTCTTCCATAGAATCTAATTCTGACAAATCTTCTATTTAGCGCGAATCGCTCTTTAAATACTCTGTCGCTTCGTTGACGATCTTCGTAATTTGACTGCGAAAACCAGCACGTGTTTGCAGCTCCATTTTATTATATCGATCGAGAAAAAAAACAATATTACGAGAGTATAAATGACACGACAGTTATTACTTTAAATAAAACTTGTTAAATCTTTTTTCCGACACGAAATCCCGGGTTTCGGCACCATGAAGAAAATTATAATTAAAAGTCCGAGAAAATGAGAAAACTTCCAAAATGTCCAATTTATAACAAGTTTTATTTCCTTTATTAAAAATATTAACCGAATGATATCGGGTCAAAGAAAATCGTTAACTGTTTTGATTTCATAATTTACATGTCTTTTTATAATACTTAGATGTACAGTTCAATTTTAATATATATATGTATATACAGTTTAAGAAAAAAATAGATGAAAAGAATTGCAAAAATGTGTTATGTACATTAAAATTCAATAGGATAAGTGATGCCACTTCAAGACAATTAAAAGAAAATATTATCAATTTTTAACAATATTCTAAACGATATATATAGTGAAGTAGATACTTCAAACGATTCATCTGACGAATCGGATTCGGAGTAATTTTTCCAAGTATTACAAAAATTGTGGTATGTACATTACTTTTTTTTATTAATGTTTAAAATTTTAAATATTTTATTTATTTTATTCACATGAAGTATTTTGTTAAATGAAAATAAGTAGTTATGATTAAATAGATATGATTGCAATATTTGATAAAACTTCCAAAGTACAACTAACAGGCAGTGAACTCAAATAAACTTTTTTTCAAAGTTTAAAGATACATGCATACATATATTTGATTTTTTTTAACTTTTTTAAAAATATTTACAGTAACTTTTTTTAGACAAACAAAAAATAATATACATAAATATTCTTTTTTTTCAATGTTTTGCGCAATTTCCTGGGGCAAACTGGAAATAATTTTTTTTTTTCTAAACATTTTTTAATATCATTTATATGGTTATGGTTATACCTTCGAATACATTGACTCATCATTTGATTAGTCATTTTTCGCCCCTATGGGCCTTAGAGGGCGTCTGGTAGGGTGTGGCGACACTTTAAGCGTCTGGGACATACATATTTGTAATGAGGAGTTTTTTCCTGATTTTCTGATATATAATTTATGTGGTTAAACGTTCGAAATAGAAAGTTTGTTTTCGCCCCTATGGGCCTTGGAGGGCGTCTGTCTGGGTCGGGCGACACTCAAATCGTCTGGGACCCACAAATTCTTGATGAGAGCGTAGTTCTCTTTAGTTTACATATATATTTAAGTGGTTATATACTCTAAACCAAAATCTCAAAAACCGCGGTTTTCAACCTCCCGCCTCCAGCCCGGCGACAAAATAATCCTGCCAGACGGTTGAATTTGAAATCGTGGCCCTAGTACCTTAAAATGTTGGTTATATTTCCAAACCAAAAATTAGCTTTCAGCTCTCGGTCTACCAAGGGTATCAGTTGTCATGAATAAATGCTTTTCGGCTAGCCGTTCGGATTCGGCACGCAATTGTAGGTCACTTGCATTCCTGTTGACACGCGCACACATGAATGGTTGTGAGTTGTTAGTCACAAGGCCCTGGTTCTTCACGAGCCGTTGCGCCACACAATTTATTTTATTTATTCAATTATTGTTTTAAATTATATTAATAGTCAAAATAGGAAGCAAGACTAGAGAGTGCGCTGAAAAATTCTAATATCAGATATATTCCCTTCTCCAATTATTATTTTTATTGTTGTTATTATATATCATCAAAATATAGCCCACAACATTTAAAATAAATATTGGTAAAGTCTCCACTTGTGTCATGAAGCGTGTTGAAAATTACAATTACAATGCGAAAAATCTGAAGTGTCAGTAATCTTGTTTCTTTCATTCATTCACCAGTGGGTAGCGCATAGGACTGACAAGCAGAAGATCGCAGGATCCCATATATGGCAGCTTTTTTTTTGTTGCCTGACGAGGCAAAAGGGTTCATAATCGCAATAGGCATATGGCTATGAAGGGTTAGCCTTTGCTAACCTTCATAGCCCCTTTTGCTACAATCTATATAAAACTCTCTAGTGCTATCCATTTTGTCTAAGTAACAAAAAGGAATCGAAAATTGTTTACACTCCTTTTTTTTGTTGTAAATTTCACACGACACGTCATGTCAAAATGACATTTAGATACTAAAACGGCTTTAATCCAGCTTTAAACCTCCTATGAACCAGTCTTAGCTTACTCCAACTCTGTTCCTCGTGTTTTTCTTATAAGTAAGCTTTTGATAAGAGGCTATGTAAAATCGGAGTAACCTTACTCCATCGCTGAAACGAGTTAATAAATAAGACTGTTAAGGTTTTAAACTGCACTAAGAAAAAGTAAGATATTTAATCAGTGTTTTTTTTTTTTTTTTTTTTTTTTTTTATATTAAGCGCGTGCAAAAGGGGTTGTGACTACCCTTAAGATGATATACACAGCACGAGCGATTAGGTAGATTGGAGGGGATTTAAAAGGAGATACCGATGCACATTGGTTTTGAACGTCTGTAGATCACAATGGGAGGGGAAAATTGAGCTGGGTAGAGCATTCCACATTCGAGTAGTGCGACTAAAGAAAGAATCTCTGTACTTAACAGTACGTCCGAAATTGGGCTCAAGGGTAAACTGATGGGCATTCCTAGAAGCGCGAGTATTACGGTTGAATTGTTTAAGGGGAGGAATGCAACTGGCTATTTCACTAGAGCATTGTTTATGGAAATATCGGTAAAATAAATAATATCGGCTTCATTGGATTTGATTGCAGGTGAACGTACCCCACACCCCCTTGCTGAAAGCCCTTGGATCCAGTTTTAGTCTACTAAATACTTACTTAAAAGACACCTGAAAAACTTATTAAACAAATAAACAAAATCATTTAAAAATAATTTGATATAATGTTTTATTTTAGACAATAACTTCTGATTGACTTAAAGTTATTTAGGTACTTAGTGACATTTAAAAAAATGTTTGCTTGTTATTTTTTAACATTCGTAAGCTTTATGAATGAACAATTCTTAAATATTTATGAGTATTTATAGTGAAATTTAGTAACAATTATTCATTAATTGATAATAAATACGAAATTTAACAAATATTTTGTAAAAAAACCTGGGGCTAGAAAATTTCAATGTTCTAGTTAAAGCTTTGCTTATAATTTTAAACCCAAAAATACAAATGTACACTCTTACTCAACTGAGTTTACTACAAAACAATATTTATGTATTTAACTTTAGAAAGCTTATTAAAATAATTAACATTTTGAATGGTTTACACGAATAATAAACTATTTTTATAGATTTATTGGATTAATTATTATTATAAAATTAAGTTCCTGTAGTTAATACAATTTTGTTGGTGCAAGTCAATGTTTTATACAAGACGTGACAATTTTAGAATTAAAATAAAATTTAAAGAAGCAAATACATAAAAGTAGGTACGTGGATAAACATTGTCTTAAAAAATCAGTTTTATTTTTCATTTGTTTTGTGTATATAGTATAATAAGCTAATGCCAACGCCTTTTGGCTTTATTTAAAATATTTAAAATAAAATAATTATTGTTATATTTACAATAATTTACAAAAAAATTTCTGGCTGAATACAATTTTGTTATATTATGATTTTGATTACATAAATATTTACTTAGAAAAGGACTTATGGATAGATAATTGGATGAATTATTTTTTATTTAAGTACTCGTTTAAAATGTACAGAATAGTTTTTACAAAAATCGTTACGTTTAAGCATGGCTCTGTCCGACTGACATTCCTTATTTCAAATAAAAAACATATCTAATCTAATTTTCTTGAAAAAAAAATTATAAAAAAAATGTTTAAGGTCAACAACAAGTCTTTCTTCTTTTTTATTATTGAAACAGATAATATTAAAAAAAAAAACGAAAACAAAACTATAGAATATTTTGTAAGTACCTAACATTTTGAAATCAATCTATTGCAAATAATAGGGAATCCTGTCATTAAAATTAAGATGACATTCAGTTACGTTTAATGAAGTTTAGTTACGTTTCATCTGAATTTTCAGCAAAAAATTCCCGATTGAAAATTCAGCTGACAAGTTTTTCAAAGACGTGTTTTTTGAGAAAGTGATTAGCTACTCAGTAAAAGTTTCACTGAGTTGCCAGAAACCAGCTAGTTTGTTGGCGAGAAGGGTGAGAGGGGAGATTTTGTGTCTTCCTTTTACGCCCTTCTCGCCAACAAACTAAAAATCGCCGGCAACTCAGTTTCCTTGTGTGAAAGGGGTCTCACTAATTTTGTTTGTTATTGATTTGCGTGTACAAAATTTTCTGGGTTGCTAATCACTGGGCGCATTTAATGCAAAAATTTGACATCTGCTGAAAATAAAGTACTTAATTTTTGCCGTCGAACACAAAACTATATGAAATGTCAGTTTTTTATGGAGAGCCTTTTTTGTATATAAAAGCTTCACTAAACGTAACTGAATGTCAGCTTACTTTTTATGACAGCTGGCAAATCAGAAGCTCCATCTGAAAATAAAGTACTGAAAAATTCGATGCGTTGAATGAGCCCACTCTCTCAAAAAACAAGGCTGATATAAAATCTAGGCTCTCCATACAAAACTGACATTTCAGATAATTTTGGGTTCACTGACATAAATTAAGTAGGTACTTTATTTTCAGAAATTGTCATATTTTTGCATTGAATGTACCCATTGCTTGCCATTTACGTTCAGCTGCCGTCAAAAAGTGCCGTTTGTAAATAGTGGAGAAATTTGTGCACAATTATTATTTGTTAACGTAAGTTTCTTGTTGTTTATTTATTAATTCCCAGTGTGAGTTTTAGCTAAAATCAGGCAAAGCTCAAGAAAGTAATACTTGCTCTCAGGACCAAGCTTCCCCACCACACACAAAAAATCGTAAGAATAGCTTCGTTTGTTGAACTTAACCCGGAGTTGACACAAGTTTTCTTGACAACCCCAAGAGCTGTGTTTTTCAGTTCTCAAAAGAACACCCAACTGCCACTTTCTTTTCTATTTCTATCCGTTTATTTAAATTTGTTTATTCCTTCAATTTCTGTTTAAAAAAATTAACGATTGCTTATAGAACGCGATTATTTCTTAACAATTAGTTACACTTCGACAGGTATTGGATATTTATTTTGTACACATATGTATTGTATTGTATATGTTTTTGAGGATCTGAAATTATTATGACAAGAATGAGCAGGTTCATTCTCTTTTGAGTGTTGTCATTAGATTTGTTCAGAGACGTTGTTCCGAACAGTTTGGAACAGTTTAGAACAGAAAAGTACCTACAAGTTTTTGCTGTTCAATGACAATTTTCTGTTCCAAACTGTTCTGATTGCTGTTCAGTGTGTCTGTACCGAACAGTTTGGAACAGAATAGAACAGGATTTTCTGTTCTTACTTTTTAGGTAGAACAGCTTAGAACAGATTTGTGACAACTGTCAAAATAAGCTGTTGTCACTTGCAAGTTGATATTTTTTAACAAACATCTTGGCTCTTTGTACTTTTACTTTGGAAACAAAAAACAATACAAATTAAATTAAATTTAATTAAATAGTGTATTTAAATAAATACTATTTCTAAATGTTTTTAATAAAAAGTATTTCTTGCTTATCCACCAAACTCTGAAAGTAAATAACAATTTTGTTTACAATTACATCTGTCAGACGGCTGCCTGTTCTATCTTGTCTGACGTTTCTGTTCTACTCTGTTTTGTTCTAATCTGAAAAATCCTCACTGAACAATCCTGTAATTGAAAAATAATGACAGCCCAATATTTACACGATGTCATTACTATGGTAATATTAAACGTCACTTTCATTTGTCATTATTTTTATGACAAAAATTAATGTCAGATTTTGGATCATTTACACGATTTGGCCATTAATGACAAGAAAATGTAAGAAATTATGACAACTTGTTACTCGTGTAAAAATGTGGCATTAATGAGTGTGTGCCAAAGAATCAGGCATGCTTGGTGATGGTTGGTTGGGAGGTCGTCGTCGTTTTAGCTGATATCAGTATGTCAACATTTATTTGTAGTTAGTTGAGTATTTGAAATTTCAATATTGTAATGGAAATGCCTATGTGTCATGGTTTATAACACAGTATATTGTTTTAATTATTATTTTATGTGGATATGTACAATAAAAAGACATAATATTGTAGCAATGTTGCATTATCAATTAAAAGAGTATGTTTGGACTCCATTTATTTTAATCAGAAATACTGCGGTTCAAAATACTTAAAATGAACACCATGCCAATTTCAGAAACCAAATATAAATGCTTGCTTAGGGAATTGATGATGATCAATGTAGTAAGTGAGCCTGTGGATTCATAAAATAAAAAATAAAAGGGAATTGTATAGTTAGAATTGGATGTCCCTCTTGTATTGCATATCCAGAAATAACTTATACCTTACATCACACTTTGTTTTCAGTGCCCGATCATTGGCACCAGTTTAATTGCAATAGCTAACATACCTACTCCAATAATACATTCTGTTTTCATTTTGCAATCGATCTCCAACTAAATTCTCTGTCTATAACTGAAGCCAAGTGAATTCGCTAAGGTTCATTGTCCTTCATGCAATGCCTTACTTATACCTGACCTTTTGCTGAATATATTTCTGTATCGTCAGAGTGGCATGGAGCAGAGATAGTCAATTTGATGATTTTGTTTGTGCCTTTCCTGTTGAGTAAGCCGTGGAATTTGATTGTTTAGAGTACATTGTATAAATAGGCTTTCGATTCCGAATGTCAACGTACTACTTTGGCTCCCCCGTCTGTTTTTATTCTATCATTTAAGTTATAAGGCTTTTAGCTAGCAAGTTTTTGGTTCAGATTAAAAACAGCCCTTTTTCCTCATTTTTAGTATAAAAGAAAATTAATGATATGTCGGGAATTTACTTGCATAGAATTATTACAATTCAAAATAAATGTTCAAAGAAAACAGCATATCGTGGTGTTTTTGAAATGGTTTGGAGAACATCAAAACGATGCTTGCGATGCGTGGCAGTTAGCTCACTCGTAATGGGGAAGATATTTCCCCCGAAACTCAACCTCCCCAGTAACAAAACATAAATCAAGTCTGGTGTCACAACAGGTGAAAAAGCGGGCGGACACATACCACACACAAGGACACTTCGGGTGTTGTTGCAATGTGGCCTTTACCCACCCAACTTGGGGAAATACCCAAACGTTTTGGTTCAACAAAACACCCTAACAGCAAAAAAAAAAAAACTAACTACAATTTAGGACAACGAGATGTATTTTTGGTGTGTGTAAATGATATTAATTCTATGACAAGTGATCTTCATAATTTCACCTTTATTCACCACAGCTGAGTTATGCCCTCAATATTTCTCTCCAATTAAAATCAAATCGCTAACCGATGACAACTGAGCCATAATTATGTATACAAAAATAACACATGACATTATAAACTTAGACTGCTTTCACACAAGGAAACTTAGTTGCCGGCAACTGCGAGTTTTTAGGCAAGCAGGGCGTAAGGGAATGACACAAATTTCCCCTCACACCCTTCTCCCCAACAAACTATCTAGTTTCTGGCAACCCAGTTTCCTTGTATGAAAGCGGTCGAAGATTCAATTAAAACGATCGATCACATTGACTTATAAGATATGTTCAGCTAGCATCCAATTTATAATGGTTTCAGTTATAACAGTACTGTCACTAGCGCCAGGTTTGATCCCATCGGAAAACACGGAAACAATTTTGAGTTGAGGACTTTTTCTGAGGGATTTTTTGCCCGCTTATTTTTTCATTTTGGTTGCCTCTTTTGAAAGCAGATTTGAAAAGTTTGCAAAGTTTAATTTGTTAAAAAAGTGTTAAATTAGTGGAGAAAAGTTTTTTTTTTTTTAATAAGAAAATATACATCAAAAAGTTATCAAAACAATTTAAATAATTATGTGCTCAATAGTTGGTCTCAATTATTCTAGTCAAAGACCACGGCGGCGGCACCCATCCCTTCATATGCAAGTCATCTTTAATCATCTTAAATAATTATAAAAGTGGTAAATTCTTTAAGATTTAAGTAAAATTAAGGTTGTATCGTGGAGGAAAAATTTGATGAAGACTGGATAGAAGCTATACTCTTCTTAAATGGTCAGGTTCACAAAATCTCAAGTAGATTCCCGGTATGCGACTTGCATTTTGAAAAAAATTGCCTGATAAACCTTGGACCAAAAAATCATCTCACATCTAATGCTATTCCAATTTTGTTCACTAAAATGCTTGGGGAAAAATGTAAGCTTAGGATTTTAATGTATTGAAATGTGAAAATGCATTACAATTACTCTTTTAGGTCCAGGGATCTTTTGGAAGAAAAACCTCCCGCAAATATTTTGGGTGAAAAGTAATTTGTCTTGATTTTTTTATTGAATAAACTTAACTGAAACTTTTGTTTTATTCAAATGCAAATATTGATGCTTATAACATTATATATTTAGTACTTTGTCAAATTTAACTGTTAAAATAAGAAATCTAATCTCAAATAGCTTTGACAAAAATATTTCCAAGAAATTTTATATTTATTTAAAAATTGTACGGTGGTACACTACGGCCTACAATTATAAAGGTTTCACACTCTATCTTTTACTTTGATTAATTATTTTCAAATAAAGAATCGTTTGAATATTTTTTTAAAACTGGAGTTTTTATTTCCGTTGGACTAAACTATACCAATACATAGCCATGTTACATTGGCGCCCAACTAGTGGTCCGGAATCAACTCTATTCAAACAAATAACCGCAACGGACAAAGTGCACACTGCACAGAATCAAAACAATTAATCGAAATGTTTCTTACCAAGCAGTTTTAACAAATTTTGGAAGCAATGCAGTCTAGCTTCAGGAATAAAGGCAGCTTCAGTCACTGTGCCGAACGCTTCTGAGTTGACCGAGACCCTACAATAATAGAAGCTTTTACCTCAATTATTGAAATCTACAAGGACGTTGAACAAATAAGCGAGGGAGGCCAAATAAAAAGCTTCCCCCTTCTCTAACAAGAAAAAGCCGCTGCATGTTGACAAGGGGTCAAAAAAGAAGCAACCAAATGGGAAGAAGTTCTTATGTTCGTACGCAACGCATACGCACCAGTTAAACCTGATTACCGTGTTTACCGGGATATAATTGAGCAGCGTCAAAAAACAATCGAATTTACGGATGATTTTATCTGCACAAAACGTGCACTATTTGCACGACTATCAGAATGTGTGCAAAAAGATCCGATAATGATAGCCATTGTATATGGATTATTGAATCTCCATATTCGTGAGGCACTACCTCGAGATATTTTTCAGACATTCAATGAATTATTGAATAAATCAAGAATAGTTGAACTTTCAATTACTAAAAAGGTTGTTGAGGACTTAGAAATTGAATCAGGACGGTTCTCTATAGCAATCCTTACCATTGACATTAAACTTCATCATGAAGATGAAATTGAATCAGAGCCGTTCTTCAAAGAAATCCTTGTCATTGATAATAAACTTCATGAAGATGAAGCAAATGATGAAAGTTTGTTTGATGACCTAGCCAAACCTACACCGTTTGCAACTCACAGAAGCAGCACTTATGTTCAATAGCAACAACACCGTATCGACTGCGCCTGCCACCCACCGGAAGAACTCCACTAAAATCTGAACAAGTAACAAACACATCAATACTACAAGAAGCCTGTGATGAACAGCACTGGCCTAATAAGGAATGTCATTAATTATACCTTCCGTGATGCTCTCATCCAGGGGGAGAAGAAAGAAAAACACTTCTCTTTAAACAATTATTCAAATACTGATCAATGCACCAACCAGTTCGAGTCTAACGAAAACGAGGACGAATAAAGATTAACACTCCTGTCTCATCATCGGGATGATTTCAGAGACAGAGGGCGAGATTATAACATTATATATTTAGTACTTCGTAAAATTAAACTGTTCGAATGAGAAATCTAATTTCAAATAGCTTTCCAAAAAATTGTAAAAAAGGAATGATTTTGAAATTTATTGATTATTATTGTTTTAGACTTCAAATATTCAAAACATTACATACATATACATAAGTATGTAGGTAATAAACTTCTTTTCTTGCACAGAACCTGCTCGAAAACGTAAACGCAAATTTCAAGTTGACGAAGCCACTCCCAAAATAATAAAACAAAAACTGTATAAGCACTTGTATTCAAAAAAGAATAACATTTTGAAAGTTATAAAACCTAAGCTTAACAGAAAAGAACAAAAAATTCAATCCTTGAAAGCTTTTATTAAGAAAATGAAATAAGAACATGATTTCAGAAAATGGCTCGCAAATATTTCAGGTAATTGTTTTTTGTATTTTGAAAGTTTGTAAAAATAAGATAAACAAAACCTTTATGGTCTTGTTCTTGCAAAAACATCAATTTTTGTAGTTAAAATTTGTTTTCGGTTGAGACGTTTGCATGTATATATGGGTGATTGGTGAGCGTACGTAAGTAGGAAGTGGGTCGGTTTGGCCTTGGAATTCCGGGCGAGAAACAGACATAAGATATGCGAAAGAGACATAAGATATTTGCTGTGTGAATCGATGTTATCAGTGGTGGTCGCGTGCCAGTGGGCCCAGATGGTAGTTGGCTTTTCAGTATGATGTTTTATGTTTTTGGTTAGTTGAGTATTTGAATATAGTGAATTATAGAAATGTGTTATGACTAATCACATATTTGTTTGATTCATTGTAATTTGTAGTTTATATTTTGTACAGATAAGAGTATGAAATGTGTTATGGTTTTAATTCGTAGTGTGTAATAGTGTGAATTTGTTTAGAATTTCAAACTGCAGTTGAGACTATTCATTGTGTCACTATATACAAATATACCATAGAATGACTTTGATTGTTTATATTTAGACCAGCTTTTGATTGGGGTGGAACATTAAAAAAGAAAAACATGTTTTGGTGTGAAAGATTATAGGAAAGGGAAACATTCTGTATATGTGAGTCCGGATGGTTAGAGATAAAATTTACAGATGTAATATTTTATGGTGAAACATTAAAATTACTGGTACAAGCAGAATATGCAAGAGAATGCGTATTGTTTCATGTTAGAAATGGAGAGACGACATCGCCTATTATCAATTTTAAGTTGCAGTTTCAATCCATACAGCATGTACTATTCAAAATTTATATGTATGTAGTAAGAATTTATTTTTTTTTTTTGTTTTGAAAAATTAAAATACTAATATCTTCTATAAATAAAAAAAAATAATTATTGTTCAATAGGAGGAGAGTTGACATTGGTCGGATTGATTACACCCCAATCGAATGCTGTAAAGAGAAAAGAGAATGAATTTCCGGCGCTTTGTCCGTTTGGGGGGCAGAATTACCTAATGAACCTGAAAAAATTAAAATGAGAAAAGGCAATCACAGAAAATTACAAACAATTGAACCAATTGATGACTCATTTCAATCGTATGTATCTTAATCCTATAGAAATGAGAGAGGAATAAGAGATGAGGGAGAGGGGTAAATTGATATAATACACATTATATAAAATTTAAAATTCTATTGTAATGTTTATTAGTTTCCGGTAATAAAGCTGATGTCGAATTATTGAACTTCAAATCAATGAAGCATGCATACCAAATGAATGTCTATTAAGAAAAAAAAAATGTACCCAAATTTATTTGATCACAAAGTTTTATTTAAAAAAATTACAAAAGATGTATTATTTATTGCGTATAGGTATCCAGGAGTTGTGATCTGATGAAAATCCGAGCCATTTCACATATATTCGATCTTTTTTCCTTTGAAGCACTTCTTCGATTAGATAATGTATCGGAGAAGTTATAGTTTTCTGTGTTCCGTATTTATTGGGGTGCCCTTGGTAGTCTACCAATAAGTACGTTATTGGATTTTAAAGTTTAATAGAACCTATGGTTTCACAAAAGCAACAACAAATATTCATACGGAAAATATTCCGAAAAGGTGTGTAAGCACATTCGACGAGGAAAGTATAGCGGAACTTTCGAATCTGCAACTGGAAGTAGTCGGACCAAAGGAGGAAACAGATACATAGGAGTATTATTAAAATAAAACCAGAGTTTTTCTTAGATAGAAAATAATCTAGGAAAAAGACCACTAGCCTTACCACCACCACCACTTATTTTAAATTCATTTTGGGGGAAATTAGGGCAACGAGAAATCAACAAAAAACTTGCATCCTGGATAAAGCTTTGGATTTGTTTCTCCTTCTTTCTAATTCTATAATAATTAATGTTATCTTACATATTCTTCCAATTAATGATAAAAATATCGTGGTTAATTTCGAGTCGAAAGAAGAAGCAGGAGTCCCTACCAACAGTTAATGTTTGTATAGCTGCCTATACAATAACGCACGCCCGTCTCAAATTATACAGGTACCTAGAACAGCTGAAAGAAAGAGTTCTGTACTATAATACAGATTCAGTTATTAATATAAGCCGGCAAGGCGAAATCGAACCATCTACTGGAGAGTTCATTGGAGACATGACTGATGGAATTGGAAACCTACGATCAAGGAAGCTATATAACAGAGTTTGTGAGTGGTGGTCCTAAAAACTATGCATACAAAATCTATAGAACAAAAGATAATGCTGAATACGTTGTATGTAAGGTAAAGGGCATTTGCACTTAAAATAAATTTCGACTCAATAAAAGAAGCAGTAATAAATTCTTCTGCAAAAGATAACGATAGGATATTTTATAAAATCTTATAATATACGTCGAACAAAAGGGCATCATGTGATTACGGTCGAAGAGGTTAAAACCTATAAACCAATTACAAAAACGTATTTAACTACATTCGAAAAAAAGAATTCTGCATTCAAAGAATAAATTCCTAAATTATTTCATTCTTTCCCCAATCTGACAGATACCCAGGGGAGTTCTTTTATCGATACTGATGGCGGACATCAAGTGTAAGCCTCACGTGAAAATCCTAAAATGATTTGAATCCACCCTGTACTCACTATTAATTTGTCAATTGCACTAAATGATCTATATCCGGTTTAAGAAGCCATTTTGTAAAAACCACATTTAATCTTAAAATGTTGTTAGATAGAAAGCTTACAAATTGTAGTTATATCACTTTAAAAATAAATATATTTGAAAGTGACAAGTGCCACACAATATAATTTTTTTTTATTAAAAGAGGAATATAAAACCTAACTTACATATCATAATCAAGACTTGATATAACATGGAGTTCGTCGTTATCGAATTCTAAACTATATGCCAAGTTAACACTCCTGACTCCACCATTACAAGTTCCAAATCAACTCCAAATCAAATTCCAAATAAAAAACTGCAAGCGGCAGACAGTAAATGTACAAACCAACCCTGCATCACAAGAAGACCACACAGCGATCAACAATCGTTATCACCCAAAAACGATCACACGCATAATATATCAGCAGCATATGCAGAACGACAAAACCCAGCCTTGGAAAATGAACATGATATCATGTTCAACAAAAAATTATCAACTGGAGATGAATAAAACATGTCTTTGGAGTGTTATCAGGACCAGCCAGATGCAGCTGTGACCACAAGTCGAAGTGCATGAATATATTTCTAAGATAACAACAATGTATATAACCACCAAAACAAAATATTGTGTTAGACGTTAACTGACCATCAAACTGTAAAGCCATAGAAAAATAAAGTTACAATAAATTGTTTTTAATAACAAAATTTATCTGATGGAAAGACTTGGATCAATGAAGATAATGGCAGACTGAAGAATAGGCAGTCTACCATGGACCGCGAACAAGATACCTTATACATTAATTCTACTTTGATTGTTTATAATCCTTTTTACAAATTTAATGTAACGAGTAAGACAATTAATTTGCCATATAATAATACAATAGAAATCAACTTATACTGCCCAACTCTAGCTTATGGTATTCAATTATGAAAAGCCATAGTTAGTCTCCAACTACAACTGGGTTAAAAATTATAATTATATTTCTTTAAAAATAAATATATTTGAAAGTGACAAGCGCCACACAAAATATTTTTTTTTATTAAAAAAGGAATATAAAACCTACCTTACATATCATAATCAAAACTTGACATAACATTAGTAACTCTCTACTATATATGCCATATAAAAATGGAAAAGAAATCAACTTCAGCTGCCTGACCCTAGCATATGGTTATAATGAAACTCCATAGTCAGTCTTAAACAGCATCTAAAAGATTCCGGGGGCTTAAAAATTGTAATTATATTTCTTTAAAAATAATAAATATATTTACTAGTGGCAAGCACGAAAAAAAAGTAATACAAAACCTAACTTACATATCATAATCAAACTGACATAACATGAGTTCGCCAGGAACTCACATTTCTGGAAGTTGAGAAGAGTAAAACTAAAAAATGTCATCCAATATCTCTCGTGGGTAAAACGTTTTCGAGGATATAAACACGCATTTTTTTCTAAGATCATATTTAGAAAATCAGTTAAAAAACTGACAATTACTTTGTACTTTGTTAATAAATAGTATACTACACCATAAACGGAAAATAGGACCCGATAAAAGATGTAGTTCTTACAGCAGCAATTATTTTAATAAAACTGTGTTAAAAATGTTTGCTAAATAATATATAGGTAACAGCAAAAAGAATTAAAACAATTTAAAAAAAAATTATTATTAAAAAAAAAAAAAAAAATAACGAAACCATTTTTAATATATTTCCCAAAGAAAAATAAAATAATTTTCTTTTCTGAAATCTACGACAGTCCAAAAACAGAAAAACCGAAAAGATTTCTTTCACATTTGCCAAAACTAAAAACTGATATATTTTGGTAATGTTACACCACCCTTAAAATGTACCAATCGATACCAACAAATTTGTACAAACAATACAGCTGTTTAATGAATATTGCACATGCATAAAAATGAGTGACAGTTGGTTCGAAGGTTTCGTTTGAAAAGGAATTCTTAATAGAATAGATTTTTAGTAAAAGTATGTGATAAGCGTTTAAGTGGACCACCTGATGCTTTACACTAGACAGTCGAGGGCTGATACAGAATAGAAAGGGGGATCCGCTAATCTACCGTGTCGGCCGTAGAACTGTAGATTAGCGACTCCTTTATAGTTGCGACGTGCTCGCACAAGGACATCTTGTTAAATCGAAACATTACAAATATCAGGAACAAATATTAAAAGCTTCCGAAATATTAAACTTTTGTAAAATAAAAAACAAATTTAAGTGAACTAGACTTATCTAGGAATAAATTAAAATTAATCAATGACTTAATTCCATTACCTTGAACAAAAATGGGGATATTAAATGACATGAAAAGTTTTGCATTAATAAACCACAACTATACAAGAGCTGAAACTCAAGGTTCACACAGAAATCTCGCAAACGGCAAGCACTTCTATAAATCGAAAGATCCCATAAGGACCTGTATTCTAATGGCGACCACTTAACCGCTTATCTACCATGTCGGCCGTAGAACAGTTGATAGGCGACTCCTTTATAGTCGAGACGTCCTCGCCCAAGGACGTCTCGTCTATATTTAACTAAACAAACAACAAAATTGGTATTCTTTCTTCTATTGAAGGAGATTTCTTATAATATTAAATCGAAAAATTGAAAATATCAGGAACAAATATTGAAAGCTTTCCGAATATTAAACTTTTGCAAAATTAAAAACGAATTTAATTGAACTGGACTTATCTAGCAATAAATTAAAAATAATCGATGAATATGTGTAATGATCGATCAAACTTATTTGACGCAAAATTAAGATCAAAAGTAGATGAGGCCATAGTTAAATGCAAGGTCAGCTCCATTGAAGCACTGATCAGAAAATTCAAGGTAACAGGAGGCAGGATCTGGAAATGTTCAGCTACCCAGGACGATAGTCTAAGAAGGATGACAAATTGAAGTGGACCACTCATGGACCAATGTGCAAAGCATGTTCAGACTTAGGATAACAGTCACGACATATATTAGGAATTGTGCTTAATGGTATTGAATCACTAAATGTTATCTGTGGACCATAATCATCCCTATTTAGGATCTTCTACAAGAGGCAATAAGAGTTGTATACAATCTTGTGAAAAAGATACTGACATAAGTTTCATCAAGAAGACACCTAATATGCGTAGAGATTTCCAATAGTTTGTCACTCCAGACTTCAACCTTGGAAAGGCCATCACCAACAACTTAGAGAATTTTACAGTAGAACGTTCAGGAGGTACCATCACTGGTTTTAAAAGAACAGGCCCTGCGCTTCACAGATATGAATGGAGCAGGATATCATCAGGAAGTTACATCGCCAACAGCACTGTTTATGGAACCCGAATGATAATCTCGGCAGTCACCTTTAAGATGTAAGAAGACAACAATTATGATTTTATGTATCTATCAGCCTCTTATAATGTACACTTACTTTACATTTTTCACAATAGAAACATTGGCTTTTGCTGTCTCTCTCTCTCTGCTCGCTCTGCAATTTTTAATTGCTGGAGCGAAGATCGCAATAAACCTCCCCCCCTCCCCTAAAATATTTTATTAAAAAATGTATTTAAAACCAAACCCATTCTTAGACAACATGCAGGACGACATTCAACCACGAATGCAACATCGTGAGCATCAACCTTACAAATCTGCAGCCATTCTGATGATCAAAGGGCATTATTAGGAACATGGGTAATTGACGAAGTAGTGAAAACTATTGAAGTGGGATATAAGCTACTAACTGTTATGTAAATTTGAAAATACGAAGTGATTCAATATAATCCAAAAACAGGTTCTGTGGGGTTGTTTACTTCAATGATAAATACATATCTTAAAATAAAGCAGGAAGTTTCAGGATGGCCAAGCAAATGTTTAACTGAAGAGGATAAAAACAAATATATTACGGATTTGGATTTTCTCGAAAAGGAAATTATTAAGTTGGAATATTCGAAAATAGCAAATTATCCTGGAATAAAATCACTTGCCAAACTTATTCAAAATTCTTTTTGGGGTTAATTTGGTCAAAGAGAAAATCAACAATAAACTTGCATTTTAAATAAACTTTCAGATTTGTTTGAATTGTTTACATATCCTTCTATAGAAGTCCAACAAATTCTACCAATCAATGAAAATAATATAGAAATAGGTTTTGAATTAAAAAAAAGCAACTGAGAACCCATCAACTGTCTACTCAAGCTCGTCTTAAATTATATCGTTACTTGGATAAACTAAGAAAAGAGTTTTATACTACGATAGTGATTCAGTTATTTATGTTTCTCGTCAGGGAGAATTTGAGCCACCTACTTGAGACTTTATCGGTGATATGACTGATGAATTGGATATCTTTGGCCATGGAAGTTTAATTACTAAATTTGTTAGTGGTGGTCCAAAAAACGATTCCTATAAAGTATTCAATGCAAAAGACGAAAGTGAACACACTGTGTGTAAGGTAAAGGGCATCTTCCTCAATTATGAATCATCTCAAAAAATTAATTTTGATTCTATAAAAGAAGCGGTTTTAAATTCTTCTGCACAAGATGGTGAAAGTGAAGTCTAATAATATACGACAAACCAGAGAACATCAGGTGATTACTGTTGAAGAAGTTAAGACTTATAAGCCAAGGTCTAAAAAAGCGATTGTCTGAAGTTGGGTTCGGAATTTGTGCGTGTGTTTTTTATCACTTATCGTTATCAGCATTGAAGAGATTTTTATATAAGCGTATGTTAAGAAGAAATAATTTTAGTTAAAATAAAGATATTTTAAAGAGAATATAACTCGGTTTTTATTTGCTGCTCGCAGTTTATAAATTTCCCCCCACCAGAGGTAAGGGATTTATGAACCGACTTGTGTATAACATTGGAAATTGGAGACGAGAACTTTACTGCTGAAACCCATAACGATGGCATCTAACTCAACATCGCAGCATGCCGTTCTCTTTGGCACGCGCTCCTTTTCAAAAAATAAGTTCCCTCGCTAGTGTCCCCTTCCTACTTAGGATAAAAAAAAAGTTATCCGCAACGCCAGAAAGGGAGACGCACTTGTTAAAAACATTGAAATTACAGATATTCGATGCCATACGTCTCGTCGGTATCTGTACCATTCTTAAACGAAATTCAATCTTAGTTATATTGAGTCCAAGGCATTTCAATTTTTCCATTTCAATTTGTATTTCTTTGATATCCAAAAGGATTATAAAATATCCGAACGGGGTAAACAAATTATATTCATATTCAATAAAGTACCGAAACAGCCAAACAATTGTCCGACAAATTGTAGGCAGTATTTTAAGATTAAAGACCGATTCGTAGTGTTGGACTTCTCAGATAGCTGTTCACAACACTCGTCTCGGATCGAGTTATAGTTCAGATGATAGTTTCGCCTCACCAGCAGTAAAAGATCGGAAGCTTTTAAATCCATTTTTTTTATTTTTAAACATCAATTCCCTTCTTAATTTTCAGGGCAATAGAAACCAGTAGACGAAGACGTCATTCAACATAATCAATCAAATGACAGAGAACCGTACCACCACCCGCTCCAACTGTCACTGGCAAACATGGAGCTGGGTCCAACAGACAAAGATATAGAGGGCATAGACCTCTCTCCAAGTCGAATGGACCACGACGAAGTGCTTCCCACCGAAGAGAAAGAAGAACACCTTTTGGCAGATGAGGGGGCAGTTGCCCCCATCTGCTAAAAATACACCCTAATGACTAGACGCGGGATCAGTACCAAGCTAGTCCAAGTGAACATCCACCACGCAAAGGCGGCATCAGCTGTTTTAGCGAGGAAGTTTGCTGCGGACAACTTGGGGTTAGCTCTGATCCAAGAACCCTGGATCTACGGGGGTCAGGTAAGAGGGTTGACTAGTAGCGACTCTAAGTTAATATGGGACACGAGGGATGACTCACCCAGAGCTTGCATACAAATTAGAAATAATATAAATTTTATATGTCTTTCAGATTTTATGACGAGGGACTTGGTCCCAATACAGGCCCAAATAAATATTGAGGGAAACAACCAAACGATGGTTGTAGCAGCAGCCTACTTCGCCGGTGACGAGGCCAACATTCCACCAATCGAAGTACAAAGGCTAGTGGATTATTGCAGCCGGAAAAAGCTGTGCTTGTTGGCAGGTTGTGACGCTAATGCCCACCACACTATTGTGAAGGTAAGACCAGCACCAGCGATCACTTAATTGATTGCCACAAAACAATTAATAGAACATTCAACCTACTTCGATATTTAATACTCGAATTTCCATCGCATCACATTTTATCATCAGCTATAGCAAAACCGAAGCACAAACAATACAATATCCATATTTCCGTTGGTACACTTAGTGCACATAGCTATCAATACTCATATAGTTTACCTGGCACCTTCAGTGCACGAGCTAAATAATATGACACCAAGTACACAACAACACTTTGAATGCATGAAGAAAAATAAACATAATTAAGGGTCGCTGAGTTATGACAATAAAATATGCATCATAAGCAAGCTAGCCCAAAACACTTGAAGTGCATGAGTATTATGCTGATACTGCATTTAATGGGAAATTCTATAGAGTATCGAAGTATGGTTGAATATCGATGTAGGCATAATATTTTGTATAAAAGAAGAAAATAAAATAATATTGATTCGCTTCTAATTCTGAAGTCGACGAAACTGCACTTTCTTTTTTTTTCCTTTATCAAGCAACTCGCTGGAGGTTAAACATTAGGTTTTAGTATCACAGACGCCCTACAGAGCTACTCGCTTTTGGGTAAAGGTTTACCTGGCTACTCGCCGGACCAGTCTGGTTACAAGTACAAATCTCAAGGCGACCAAACATTGCACTATATTGGGCAGCACTGACATAAACCAGAGGTGAAGTACTTTTTAGACTATATCTAGAAATATTTAATGTAGGGAATACCCCTACTTTTGTTTTTAGAACTAGAAAAGCATTTTAGACATTACTTTCGGAACACCGAACACCTAATAAGGGATTGGAGAGTATCCAATGAACTCTCGATGTCTGATCACAGAATAATTGTGTTTATCTTAGATGGCCTTCTCATAGAGAATACTTCTGGAAGGAACCCTAAGAAAACAAACTGGGGCCTATACAAAACCGGTCCAGTATGTACGAAAAATAGTCACCTTGAATTAGAATTTATAGTTAATGAGTTTAGTGGGGCTATACAGGAGGCTTTTGACCTCAGTTGTCCTCTTAAACCCATTAAAAGACAGAAAGACGCCCAATGGTGGAATTGAAATCTGTCAAAATTAAGATCCAAGGTTAGAAAACTCTTTAATGAGGCAAAAAGAACCGGGGAATAGGATAATTACACCGCAGAATTGACAAAATACAATAAAGATATAAGAAAAGCCAAAAGAAATAGTTTTACGTCTTTCTGTGAGGGTATTTCCTCAACCCCTGCAGCGGCAAGACTACACAAAGCTCTTGCAAAGGAGAAGACAATAACATCATTAGCACTTCGCTACAATGATGGGAGCTTCACTGAAAATGAAGAGCAGAGGGCAACTCTACTACTTAATACGCACTTTCCAGGCAGCCTACCATTGGTAGGAAACTCGGTTGAGAGAATACCTCTAAAACCTAATAGAGAAGACTGGAAAATTGCAGCAAATATATGCTCAGGCAAAAGGATTGAGTGGGCGATTAGTACCTTTCAACCTTTCAAGCCACCAGGGGCAGATGGTATCTTTCCAGCCCTTTTGCAAAAGGGTTAGGGTGATCTTATGCCCTACCTTATTAGTATTATTCGACTAGTATTCTTCGAAGTAGTATTGCTCTTGGGTATATACCAAGACTATTGAGGAGAGCTAAAGTAATCATTATTCCTAAAATTGGGAAAAAAGATACAACCCATCCAAAGTCTTTCAGGCCAATAAGATTAACATCCTTCGTACTGAAAACTTTAGAGAAAATACTAGACAACTTCATAAGAACAGAAGTTTTAATAACCAGGCCTCTCAATCTGCGACAGCATGCCTATAGAGCGGGTGGATCCACAGAAACCGCTCTTTTCGAGCTCACTAATACCTTACAAAAAGCATTAGATACAAAGGAAACGGCATTAGCTGCCTTCCTATGATTCCATAAATAAAGCCCTTGTCAGGAAGTGTGTTCCCATCTCCATAACCAGATGGATTAGGGAAATGTTAGGTACCAGGACAGCAAAGGCAGGAACGAACGTACAGATTGTCGTTACCACAAGAGGTTATCCTCAGGGAGGGGTACTATCACCCTTGCTGTGGAGCCTCGTAGTGGATGAACTTTTAGAAAATCTTACGTCACAAGGCATACGAATCATTTGCCGATGACATCGTTATCACAGCCCTCGAGAAGTTCGAAGAAACTCTATGTGATATAATCCAAAGAGGACTAACAAATACAAGGAAATGGTGTCTATCTGTAGGGCTTAATATTAACCCCACAAAAACTACGATTGTACCATTTACCAAGAAAAGACTTCTACCACGCATGAAACCTATTCGGTTAGCTGGCGAAGTAATTGAAACGAATAGGAGGTAGAATATCTAGGAATTACACTAGACAGTAAACTCCTCTGGAACAAGCATGTAGAAATAACCGTCGGGAAAGCCCTTATGATATGCAAGAGACTTGCAAGAAAATCTTGGGGTTACAAGCCTAACATTCTTAGATGGATGTACACCATGATGGTAAGACCCATCATTACCTATGGTGCGGTTGCTTGGCACAAACGAACCGAATTAGCAACTACTAGGAAAGCTCTAGAAAAATTACAAAGGCTCGCATGTTTATGCATAACTGGAGCCATGAGAACTTGCCCTACAGCCGCTGTGGAGGTTAACCTCCATTTATCCCCTCTACACGAGGTAATTGTAAGTGCTGCAAAAAGAGCCATTATGAGATTTGCCAAGGAGGGAACAAGTACTGGAAAATACATCAGTCTGAGGGAAAGAGACTGTATTCCGAAATCCTCATTAACAAACCTTATTGACATTCCAAGAGATGGTAGGATTAAAAAATATAACTTCGTCAAAAACTTTCAAACGAAGCTTAGTTGCGAAAAGACTGGGTAGGTGAAACAGTGAACTACACTTTCAATGCAAATACCATCAAGTGGTACACTGATGGATCGAGAACGACAGAAGGGACTGGTGCGGGAATTGTTAGGCCAAGAACCAAACTTTCCATACCGATGGGACAGTCCTCTAGCATCTTTCAAGCTGAAGTTCAAGCGATAGGAGCATGCGCAGGTCAAAATCTCGAAAGAAATTACAAGAAACAAAACATTGCCATTATGTCAGACAGCCAAGCCGAACTCAAAGCTCTGAGCTTCTACTCCATCAGCTCTAAGCTGGTATGGGAATGTGTAGGAAGGCTAAATGAACTCGGCAAAAATAATACTGTCACACTCCATTGGGTACCTGGCCACGTAAGAGTCCAGGGCAACGAAGAGGCAGACTCCCTAGCAAAAATAGGTGCAACAACTCCCTTAACGGGACCTGAACTATATTGCGGAATAGGCGAAAATGTTATAAGAAACAAAATCAAAAAAAGAAGAGGAGGCAATAAGTTCTAAAACTTGGAAAGAACTCCCAAAGCTAAGACAGACTAAACTATTACTTGGGAATTATAACCAACAACGTTTTACAGACTGTATCAGTTTAAGTAGAAACAACGTAAGAATTATAACGGGTCTCCTCACTGGGCACTGCAAACTAAAAAGACACCTTAATATACTTGGCCTAGTAAGTAGTGCCACATGCAGATTCTGTGACACAGATGAGGAAACGCCGGACCACATTCTAGGCAGATGTAGCACACTCATACATCAAAGAAAAAAATACCTGGGACGCTACCAGGTAGAAGAGAGCGACTTACTCCAAATACTCCAATTCTAGAGAGGAATACATCTTGAGGAAGAGCTGTGAGATGAGCAGGCCTCATCCAGCTCTAGGTGGGGGGCATAATAGATCTCAAAGGTCGCAGTGCAATATCCCTCAAATTTTTTATTCATTCATTCATTCACTCGCTCCAACGGGAAAGACATCAATTTGAACAAAAAAGAACTGCAATAATATAACAATAAACCACTAGGACGATGCGACAGTGCTGCCATTAACTGAACTGTGCTAAAACGTGATACTATATATCAGATGATCATTTGCTAAGTTGTAGTATTTAACTATGTCGACTAAGCAGGATGTGTGGAAAAAAAAAACAAACTTCATACGTTTCGATTTGTATTTCCTTGACATCCAAAAGTATAAGAAAATTTGAGGGATATTGAACTGCGACCTTGAGATCTATTGTGCCCATCCAATTGGATTATATAATATCCGAACGGGGTAAATAAATTATATTCATATTCAATAAAGTTCCGAAACAGCCAAACAATTGGCCGACAAATTGAAGGCAGTATTTTAAGATTAAAGACCTATTCGTAGAGTTGGACTTTTCAGATAGCTGTTCACAACAGTCGTCTCGCATCGAATAAAAAAAAAATTTTAAATCCGTTGAGCTGATATTTTCTCCCTACCAGCGGTAAGGAATCTGAAGCTTTTAAATCCATTTTTTTAAGTTTAATTTCACTTCTTAGTTTTCAGGCCAATAGACACCAGATGACGAAGACGTCATTAAACATAATCGGTCAAATGGCAGACTTTGACAATCTAACAACACTAGACATAGAGAACCGCACCACAACCTGCTCCAACGGGAATCACATTAATACAATAAACCACCAGGAAGACGGTGCTGCCATTAACTGATCTGTGATAAAAAGTGATACTGTATATCAAATTATTTAACTATGTCGACTAAGAAGGATGTGTTGAAAAAATACAAATTTTAAACGTTTTAATTTGTACTTTGATATCAAAATCGATTTTATATAATTTCCAAATGGGGTAAATAAATTATATTTATATTCAATAAAGCACGCAAACAGCCAAATAATTGTCAGATTGTATTATTTAACTATGTCGACTAAGCAGGATGTGTTGAAAAAATACAAACTTTTCACTTTGTATTTCTTTGATATTCGAACGGATTTTATAGGGCGTTTTTCTTTTTAAGTTCCGAGTAGAGCTCTGAACAGAGTCTGAACACTCTGAACAAACTCTGAGCGATCTCTGAACTGAGCGTGCCATATTTACGTTCGCCATATATACTTTTTTGATTTTTTTTTCACTTGTCAAATTTGAGTTCAGCTATTCAACTCCGTCTGCACTATTTATTTATTCTGAGCTCATAGAGCGCGCTCTGAACATGTTCTGATCATGTTCAGAGCGAAAAAAGAAACACAAAGTTGGAGCTCTGAATGCTCTGAGCTAAAAAAGAAACACGGATTTTTTTTACAGAAAAACGCCCATAATATTCGAATGGGGTAGATGAATTATTATTCATATTAAATAAAACACCGAAACAATCGGCACTTTTTTCACTTTCAGATATTTAAGTTTTCAGTTTTTGGTTTGGTAAGCACTTTAAGACAAATTGAAGAAACATTTTAGTTACATACATATATCGACAGATTTTATCAAAAAGCGCAAAGCGTCAGTACAACGTATTGTCAGTGTTGATACGATGAACTAACGAACTGACATGGAAGACGTTAGCCCGCAATATAATTTCAATGAAGAACCTAATAACATTAAAACTAAGACGATAGGACTACCCAACCAAAATTTACAGTCCTTTTTATGTAAGTCTGACTATATTTTCAGTACGATATGTAAATATTGAGGAAACCCTTTGGAAATAATGGCCCGTTAATGAAACTTGGTATAACTGTTGTATTCCTCATGTATACCAAGAATAAGAATATTTGATAAAAATATCTATCGTAAAGAGGTGCTTTTCAGTTCAAAATCTTAATTTTATTTTACCATAAAGAAGACTCTTTTGATTTTT
This sequence comes from Melangyna quadrimaculata, assembly GCA_949320155.1. Classification (NCBI taxonomy): domain Eukaryota; kingdom Metazoa; phylum Arthropoda; class Insecta; order Diptera; family Syrphidae; genus Melangyna; species Melangyna quadrimaculata. The sequence goes on along the minus strand of OX439483.1, from coordinate 199,402,625 downwards.
TATTCTAGTGACACTTTTAATTTTTGCACCAATTTGCATGAGGATAGCATTTTTTGTCACATGTGTTTTGGTATAGTCCAATACTTTTTTCACCTTGTCAAACAAGGCATCTTGTACGAATGATATTTTTAGCAAATATTCTTGTTCTTGGTGTGCATGATAAATGCAACAGTTTTACCAAGTTTCATTAAGGGGCCATTATTTCCAAAGGGTTTCCGGAATATTTACATATCGTACGGAAAATAAAGTCACACTTACATGAAAAGGACTGTTACTTTTGTTTGGGTAGTCCTATCGTCTTAGTTTTAATGTCATTAGGTTCTCCATTAAAAAGTACCTACTTTGAAATCATGTGCCATATGCCCAGATTGTACCAAAGTAATTTTTTACGTTTGATGCACAACAACCTCTTCCCCTTCAAAACGTCATATTTAAAAATCCTCAAGGTTGCCAGAGGTATACCCGGCATATTCAGATTCAGCACTCTTTTTCCATGCGGACACCATCAAAACATTTTGTATATACCGACATTTTTGGGTGCAAGTCAATTTTCCCCAGACTATAACTCCGGATCTACCCAGCAACACGTTAAAAATTTCCAGAAAATCTTTTATTTCCATGGGATATTCAATCTAGAGTTTTCAGAGATAAATACGAGTATTTCTATGTACTAATGTACTTGCGATAAAATCGGTGTGGAAAATCAAGTTAAAAATTTTGACAATGTGCTAGTAACAAGAAACTAATCACAATCAATAACAACCAGTCGGTCCTTATAATAATTTATCTACTTTATTATAACAATAGAAAATTGTTCAAAGAATACAAAACCGCTACATAGTGATCTTCACACACTATCCACCAAAAAAAAATTCTACTTACAAGAGTTCAAGATAAGAATTTTATTTTAGAATAAAATCTCAACCATAATAACATAATGTAAATTACAAACATTAATTTGGTTGGGTTAAACCCAAATAATCTGAATGTCGGCAACATTTTGTGATAAAGGAGGAACGAATATTAATAAATTATTATAAGATTTAATTCTTTCTTACACTTAGCTCAATTTAAATTGGATTTTATCCAAGCAAAGTTAAGAAAGGCACGAACTTTTCAGCTTGTGATCGCGTAATATCAAATAAAAAGAAGAAATTATGCCGCAAATGATCACAACTTTTAACAAAAATAAAAAAACAAAAGTAATTTGCTTCGTCAAATTGATTTTATTTAATTTGGATGCATTTCGATTCAAATTCGACTCATCCTCAGCAATACACTATTTAGTTTAGAAAACTAAATAAAGCAATACACTATTTAGTTTAGAAAACTAAATAGTGTATTGCTGAGGATGAGTCGAATTTGACTCCAAATGCATCCAAATTAAATAAAACCAATTTGACGAAGCAAATTACTTTTGTTTTTTTATTTTTGTTTTTGTTAAAAGTTGTGATCATTCGCAGCATAATTTCTTCTTTTTATTTGAATAAATTATTGTTGATATGTTTCTTAAAATATTTTACTTTCTGTTTAGTATTGTACTATTTTTGTTTTCAAATCCAATGCTCTTATCAATTTTTAATCGTACACTGAAAACTGAATGACTTTTACTTGAAAAATGTTTAAAAAATAAAAGAACCAACATCCTCGTAAAATAAGAAGATAATCTGTGATAACTTTATGTCGTTTCTAGTTTGATTAAATAGTTCTTTCTGTTTAGTTCTTACCTAAGTTAATTAATGTTTATTAATTTATTTTCAATTTTGTGTCAGTGTCGTCAGGTTAATGCAATACTGGGAGTTATTTGATAGATATAGTATGATTTAATGTATTGAAATTAAAAATATTGATATTTAAAGTGACAATTGATACAGATGTGACGAAAACATAAAACTACGAATTGTTATGTATTAAATTCATAAATTGAATGACATAAATTTTTCTCAAGTTAATGTATTTAACTATAGTCTACAGTATAGATACAATTATTTTTCAATACAACTATTTGTACTTCTAAATTGATAGTATCTACTAAAAGTGTGATCAAGTAGTTAAAATGAATCTAAAAATTATTTTATATATGTTTTCGATTTACGTCAATACCATATTCGAATTTTCAAGTACTTACTTTACTTTTGATGGCGCTCACAGCCCAGGATGGGCTTCGGCCTCAACTAACAAGCCCCTCCAGCCAGCTCTGTCCCTAGCTAGCCGCTTCCAGTTGCGCACACCGAGTGCTTTGATATCGTCACTCACTTGATTGCGCCACCTGTTACGGGTTCTTCCTCTGCTGCGTACCCCATCGGGGTTGGATTCGAAGACTCGTCGGGCAGGTGCGTTGCTGTCCATACGCTCCACGTGCCCCAGCCATCTCAGCCGCTGTATTTTCAGCTTTTTGACCAGGTCAACGTCGCTGTATAGCCCGTATAACTCGTCGTTGAATCTTCTCCTCCACACTCCTTCGATACACACCGGACCGAAAATCACACGAAGAATCTTCCTCTCAAAGCACCCTAGCAGATTTTTATCCGAATCTTTCAGTGTCCATGCTTCTGACCCATAAAGCAGGACCGGGATGATTAGGGTTTTGTATAAAGTCTCCTTGGTTCTCTGAGAGAGGGCCTTACTACTTAAATGCCTTCTTAGACCGAAGAAACAGCGGTTGGCAAGAGTAATTCTTCGCTTGATCTCTGCACTGATGTCATTCTGCGATGTAATAGTGGAGCCCAGGTAGACAAAGTTTTTTCTCAAAATCCGAATCTTTCAGTTTCCATGCTTCTGACCCATAAAGCAGGACCGGGATGATTAGGGTTTTGTATAAAGTCTCCTTGGTTCTCTGAGAGAGGGCCTTACTACTTAAATGCCTTCTTAGACCGAAGAAACAGCGGTTGGCAAGAGTAATTCTTCGCTTGATCTCTGCACTGATGTCATTCTGCGATGTAATAGTGGAGCCCAGGTAGACAAAGGCCTTGACAAGTTCGAAGTTATATCTGTCCATCGTGATATTTTGCCCGAGTCGACGATGTTGAGATTCCTCTCTCGATGACAGCATATACTTCGTCTTGTCCTCATTAACCGCCAATCCCATTCTAGCCGCCTCCGATTCAATGCTCTCAAATGCCCCTGCCACAGCTCGCTTCGTTCTGCCGACAATGTCTATGTCATCCGCATATGCAAGCAATTGAACGGACTTTTGATAGATTGTACCGCTGGTGTTGACATGTGCGTTGCGTACAATGGCTTCAAGAACGATGTTGAATAGGTTGCATGATAACGCGTCGCCTTGCCTCAATCCTTTCTCAACATCAAGGGAATCGGTGGTGTTCTTACCAATTTTGACGGAGCAGCGAGATTTCTCCATCGTCATCCTGCACAAGCGGACGAGTTTGGCAGGGATGCCGAGACTCGACATGGCTCTGTATAATTCGTCCCTTTTCACGCTATCATACGCGACTTTAAAATCTATAAAAAGGTGGTGTGTATCGATCTGGAATTCCCGGGATTTTTCTAAAATCTGTCGGAGTGTGAACATTTGATCGACGGTTGACTTGCCTGGCCTAAAACCGCACTGATAAGGGCCGATCAGATCGTTGACAAAAGGTTTTAAGCGGTCACACAGGATGGCCGACAAGATTTTATAAGCGACGTTTAGGAGACTAATTCCTCTGTAGTTGGTACATTTCAGAATATCTCCCTTTTTATGGATGGGGCACACTATACCGAGGTTCCATTCATCGGGCATACTTTCCTGCGACCAAATTTTGCAGATGAGCTGGTGTATGCTCCTCGCCAATTCATCTCCCGCTGATTTAAATAGTTCGGCTTGTAAGCCATGCGCACCAGCAGCCTTGTACGACTTAAGTTTGGATATCGCCAGCCGCACTTCGGTTAGGTCGGGTGGACGGAACTCTTGGCCATCATCGTCCAAGTTGAATGGAGCGTTCTGCCTATTAGCGGCATCTTGGCTGTCTTCGCCATTAAGCAGTCTAGAGAAGTGTTCTTTCCAGATCCTCAGCACTGACTGTGTGTCTACTACCATATTCCCACTCTCATCTCGGCAGGCTTCCGTTCTAGCCTTGAATCCTTCGAATTTTCAAGCAGTCATTTAATACGTCAAGATGTGAATAAAAATAATTCAAATATTCAACAACAGTCATTGGCCCAGCTGACAAAATCATTTACCCCCTTATTAATAAACGAAGCTAGCGGCGAGTTATCTTTAACTCGTGGATTAGGAGTAAGATTTCTGCCACTTAAGAGCTAGCTTAACCACCAAGGAAGGTAGTTTAGCGAAGGATTAACTAGGACAAGTAAATATACCTTCCTTGGTGGTTTAGCTAGCTCGTTAATATGGGGGTTAAAGTGTTTCAAAATCAACGTTTTAATTTTCGGAGTTAAATTACAAAAATGGAAGCGTTCTGTACTCCACTTTTTTCCTCTGACGGTTCCGAATTCATGAGGTCTAAGGCTGCGCGTACAGTAGTGCGACAAAGCGATGCGAGAAGGTATTCGAGATTTGAGTAAAAGTGGTCAAAAGAGTTTGTGAACGTGATGCTTGCGATAAGTATGTGATAAAATCGCAACACTCGCAGCAAACATCGCTTCACTGTGCACACGTTTATAAGAATAAATGTAAATATTTTTCTCGCACGGCAACATTTCTCGCATCGCATCGCTATGTCGCACTACCTAAAGGTTATTACATAAATTATTGTTTGATGAATTTATGACGCTATCTGCAGCAATTTCGGCTTCTTCATCGGTCGAGTCATTATATTGATTATTATTTTGACGAAAATCATGCTAAATGTACATTCAAAAGTTTCTTCAGTTAACTTAAAATCCAATGATGATATTTTCAATAATGCTAGATGTGTGGAATAAAAAAAATGCGATAGTCCGACAAAAATTAAAAGAAAAGGATAGTTATAATGACATTTATATACCTACAGCATTTCATGCCTTATAAAAACACGTATAAGTTATTATTACAGGAACAAACGTAAATATGTAGAATTTGTTAATTATATCGAACATGTTGTGAATTTGCTGGATCTATTAAAAAATTGTATCAAGATTGTTAAATTGTTTATTACAAACATAATTATTAATATGAAAGTATAACTTTTCAAGAATTTTGTTTAAAAATCGGACTAGATATAAAAATTTATTTATTATATTTTATTTCTTGAGTAATGATCTGATAATTTTATACTTCAACACAAAAAATATGAATTTTTCTAATTATATTAACTCAAGTGTAAACATTACACGAATAATTGCTTATGTTTCTTTATTGGATACTTCAAATACGAAAACAGGAATTCCTATTTTTTTATTTAAAGTATCTTTTCCCAGGTTTATATGAAAAAATCAAATTAAAGTTAGTCAATTTTTCTTTATTGGATACTTTAAATACAAAAACAGGAATTCCTATTTTTTTATTTAGAAGTGTCTTCTTCCAAGCTGGACTAAGTTCGTTAGATTTTTATTTATGTAAATATCACGGTCCTACAACAAACTTAGAAGATCTAAAAAATTGCTCTGATTGTGTATAATTTAATGAAATTTCATTTGCTTTTGCTGTTGTTACTATAACATAGTTTGTCCTTATTTCGAAAATAAGCAATATAAGCGGTGGTATTGGCGACATGAGTGATGAGATATTTGTATCCCATAGTGCATTTGAAAAGGCTATTATTAGATAACAAAATTGTAAACAGTAGAGAAATTGATCCTAGGATTCTTTTAAAAAACTTTCCAAAAAAAGATTAGATTGAAGCTAGTAACGTTTGTTTTCAGAATGCTGTTGATATTTGTTTACAATCAAATATAAAGTGTTTTTTTTTCGTTAATTTTAAAGAGATTAGATGCTAGTGCAGCAGTCATTTAATAAAATTGTGGGTGCATTAGTGTAACATATTAATAAAAGTATAACTGTGTATGTAAAAACCAAATTTTCTGACAGTATTGGATAGAAAATTAAAATTATGATGGTATCCGATAGGAAATTAAAATTATGACAGTATTGGATTAAAATTGTATCAAATTTTGTTGGTGTGAACAATAAAGAAACTTTCGTACACTAAAAATAACAGTTACGTAAATTATCCAATCTTTGCTTTTTAATTAACAATGTTAAAAATGTAAGTTTTTAATAATGAGTCTGAAAAACTTAATCCATTTATTAAAATTTCATTATTAATGCCATATTTACTTCCATTATTATATTGATTTATATTTTATTTCCCCACAATGGGCAGTATTCATAGACGTTTTTTAAACTCTTGTTTAGATATCTTTAAGCAAACCTCCAGTTTTAGTTATTCATAGTGATATTATAACTATTACTTAGTTGAAAACCTGGGGTTTATTTTTAAACTGACGATGAGTTGTGTTTAAATAATTTTTCAATCTACTAAAAGTCAAAATAGTTTCAATTCTTTTAATTAATTTTGGAAGCCAAGGAACAAATTTTTGCGTTAAATGTAGCAAAATGTCAATTGAAATTGATGAAGATTTTGATATTTTGGATGATATCGAAATGGTGCGTGAAACTCAAGTTAGAAAAATAAAAGTATACAAGAAGCGAGCCAATCCTTATGAGTTAAATGATAAAGATTTTTATACAAGATATCGTTTTGACAAAGAAACAGCATCTTTCATAGAAAATTTGCTTGGCATTCAAGAACAGCCAAATAAAAGAGGATTGCCAGTTTCTGCAAGCTTACAAGTTCTAACAGCACTGAGATTTTTCGGAAGAAATGTCCACCAAAGTGATATAGGTATGAACATATATACAAATGAGTTTAAAATATGCATTACTAACTTAATTCTTAATAGCTGACCTTCATGGAATTTCTCAAGCAACGGTCAGTAGAATTGTTACTCGAGTTGCAAGAAAATTGGCATTACAGCTACCTTATTTCATTAAATTTCCGTCTACGATTCAAGAGCTTCAACAAACCAAAGCAGATTTTTTTCAAATAGCAGAATTTCCAGCTGTTATTGGTACCATAAATTGTACACATGTGTGCATTAAGTGTCCAACTAAGGTTTTGGGAGAGGCTTTGGCTGGCCATTTTCTCAACAGAAAAGGATTTTATTCCCTTAACGTTCAAGTTTGATTATTTCATTGCATTCCAACAAAACTACTAGATTGTTAAACTTGCAGATTGTCTGTGATGCACAGTGTAAAATAACAAACATTGTTGCACGTTCTAGAGGGTCCATGCATAATGCTCGCATATGGAGTAAGTGTAATCTAAAGGAAAGTTTAGAAACTACACGAAATTTTCACAAAGGAGTTTTACTTGGAGATGCAGGCTATCCCTTATCTTATATTCTCTTCACTCCTGTCAGAGATCCACAATCCCCACAGGAAGAAAAATATAATAAGTCGCATATTGCGACAAGAAACAGAATTGAGCGCTTGAACGGGCAAATAAAATCGAAGTTCCGATCTATTTTTGAAAGGCTGAGGGTCGATTTGGACACTGCAAAAAATGTTGTAGTGGCAGTTTTGCATAATATTTCTAAAGAAAGAAATCAATCATGTAAGTAGGTACTCTAAGGAATCAACCTACACACAAAGATCTTGAAATTTAAAATATAAAAAAATGCATAAAGGACATACATATCTACATACACATATATTATTTTCAGTTTTTGACGAGGAAATTGAGGCAGAATCGATCTCAACTACCGTAACGATCACAGAAGAAAATAATCTCGAAAGAAGACTAATGCCCACGAAAACATTTCGGCAAAATTTTATCAATCAGCATTTCACTTAAAAAAAAAACCTTACTTATAATATTCACTTAATTCATTTTTATTAAATAATAATATTTAATGTATTAAAATAAAGAATAATTGAAACAAAACAAAAATAAGAACCAAAACTGTTAAGTAATTTCATTGATTTTTCGAAAATTTATTAGCCTTTTCATTCTCCAATATAGCCTTTTTAATTTCCATTTCGATTTCAAACAACTGCTTTTCATATTTTGTTTGTTTTTTTATCTGTTCTACTTTAAGTTTATGCAGTTCTTGAATGTTTCGGTTTTGACTCGAAATTTGTTTTCTGCGCTGTTGAAGAATGTCAACTCCTCGATGTTTACCGCATGGTTTTGGTAATTGCTGAAGTTGCAGAATTGGAGAGTCTTTAACGAGCTCTGGCACGGATTCCTCGGATTTATCATCTGGACAATTCATTGATTCATTTACCTCCATCGGTATAATTTCATTAATGACATCTTGTAAGTCCGTGTTGCTGTCAATCAGGATTTTGTCTTCTATCAAATCTTCTCTTATCATGTCTCTTACGATAAGGTCATCTTCTGGAGGTTGCTTCACCTCCAACAAATTTCCCGTTGCCTTTAGTACCCTCTGTAGAATTGCTGTACTTTTTCTTGCAGCAATTTTCATACGGTGCCACTGATCCTTTAGTTTTTGTAATGGTCTATTATAGCAGCCTTCATGTTGTCATCAACATACTTCCAAGCGTCTTTTTTTTTTTTTTTTCTTAATCATGTTGAGATCATTTTTCTTGTCATCAATAACATTTAGGTGGATACGTATGAGCTCGCGTAGGAGTTCTTTTTCCGTTTGTGACCAGTTTTCCTGCCTTTCTCGCTTGATATTGTTTTCCTTATTCTTAAGAAATTATGAAAAGAAGAATATTCATTGCTTATTTTCGTACTCATGTACACATTTTTTTTTAATTTCTTACCATTTTTCAACAGACACCTTAACAAAACAGCAAAAAACTATTGATTTGAAATAATTTTTTTGTTTTGAAGTTCAAAATGTAAAAATTTGAAAGAAAATTGTAGCAGAATCATTTCATAAACTATAGTTTTTCTAAAGACAGGTAGAAAAATGTCTTTGAATAAGATCTATGTTTATTTAAAGAATATGAGTAAAACTGTGGGTTAGTAAATCAAGTGTTTAACGGACAACTATGAATATGCCCCAATATGTTTTATTGTATTGGTTTATTTTTCTTAATCAGATACTCTAAATACGCAAATAGGAATTCCTATTTTTCATTTAAAATATCTTTTGGTTTATTTTTCTAAATCGGATACTCTAAATACGAAAATGGGAGGTATTTAAGGAAATGCGCATATGAGTTTGTTTTCGAATAACAATTTGTGAATTTTGTTCATTAACAGAAAGTTCGGAAAGTTTAATAATTTTAGGATAGCATAAAGCTTACTATGTCTTTGCGAACAGAAAACCTTATCGTAGAAAAATACATAGATTCATTAACTGGAGTTTGAATTATAGTCTTTTGGGTAATAATTTTAAGAATTCGTCTAACTTTTACATGAAATCTTTATATACATTTTTAGATTTTTATTCCGCGTTATCAATTATTGCACAGCGCGCGCGTATGTGTATAGTATTTCAAATGTAGAACTTTTAACATCTTGGCTATTTTGAAATATTATATTAAATGCTCTAATAAAATTAATACTCGATCCTATGTTGTAAATCTCCATGTTATCTACAAATTGTTTGTCATCTATCTTGCAAATAATGTTCTTATTGGCAATTTGCACTAATTTATCGTAATCTACTACAAAATGCGACTCAACTATTCTGTCGTAAAATTTTTTTTATCAACTACACAAATTTATACATATATAATGTTGATTTTATTCCACGTTTATATTACATCTAAGTATATTGATTAAAAACCAATGTTAATAAATGTTTTTATATTTTACACATTTACTTAGAAGAAAAGGTGTTGTTCCTAGAGGACAGCTATACAGAGTATCGTTGTAAATAAAAACTTGACCATTTGTAGACAATATGATCCAATCAAATGGTCTTACAAAAATCATTCTATTACAATTGTTTGCTGATGACTTGTCATAAATTTCAAAATAACTTTCAAAAAGTTGCGTATTTTTTGAAGATTTTTCAACGGTATTTGAAAATTGAATAATTAAAATAAAAAGTAAGGAATTCTTACGAAACATTGGGTCGAAGAATGGAATATTTTTCCATTCCAAATCAAAAACACCAAAAGAGCCTAATAGCAACACAATCAAATAATTATATAAATAATTTGTCAAACACATACAAAAACATGATTAAAAAATTGATTTTATTTTTTTTTATTTTTTTACATCTTGCAAAGTAAAAGTAGTACAACCGATCGGTTTTCAGTGTTTGATTGAGAATTAATAACAGAATTGAATTTTAAAAACCAAAAAAGTACTTAACTAGGTACATAGAATTTTGAACGAAATAAGTTTAAAACTTTTTATTTATTTCTTCAAACTTTTGAGCTTAAAAATTATTTTTTCAAAAACTGGTTTCTGGCTTTACAAAAAGCTACAACATGTCATTGTAGGGTAGATTATTATTATTATTAAACACTTCCTTATTTAAAATAAATATATATATATAAAGAGGTTAATAATAGAAAATAGAACATAGCAATAGTTGCCGTCTGTCGAAATTGTAGGGTAGATGTTAGCGCTGTTGTTTTTTAAATATTTTTTTCTGTTTTAAGTCAATTTTTTTAGTAAATTTTGCCTCCTGTCCAAACGGGTGGAATAGTTATTATATAAGAATAATTTTATTTATGTTTGAAAATGTTGTATTAAACCAAATTTCCTAAGTAAAATTATAAAATATATCATTAAAACCAAGAAAACGATTTTTGTCCCAATTTCATTAAAATGTTCGCACTATGTGAAGCGACGAACCCAGGAAGTAGGGTTGTAGGGCTAATAGAGTGCCACCAAATGCGCCGTGCCAGCAAAATAGGGTTCTAGAGCAACAATCCATTTTGCTGGAGTTGGTATGCTAGGGACATCGAAGATGTTATTTTCGGGTTTACCACGATATCTAGAAACCAATCATCCAGAAAGCAAAAATTTCGAAAGTAAAAATCTCGAGAAAAAAAATCTAGAATTGAAAAAATCTCGAAAACAAAAATCTAGAAACCATAATCTCGAACTGCAGAAATCTAGAATGCAAAAATCTAGAATGCAAAAATCTAGAATAAATATTAATTGTTGAGACAATGAATGGTTACAATTCGCGCGCGCGAATTGTAACCATTCATTGTCTCAACAATTAAAAAATATTAATAATTCTAGGTTAGGGGCCAGTTATAGCTATCATTGAAAACCATCATTGAAAAAGTTAACTGCTGATTTTGAGACCTTTCGAAAGTTTAATCATTGAATATTTTAATGCAGAAATATAGCTTACGACTTCAAAATTATTTCTCCTTCAAAAAAAATTCATTTTGACCCATATCTTCCCCATAACGTAACTTTAAATTTTTTAATGATGAACTACCTTACCAATGATCATTGAAAAAATTAAAAGTTACGTTATGGGGAAGATATGGGTCAAAATGAATTTTTTTTGAAGGTGAAATAATTTAAAAGTCGTAAGCTATATTTTTGCATTAAAATATTTAATGATTAAACTTTCGAAAGGTCTCAAAATCAACAGTTAACTTTTTCAATGATGGTTTTCAATGATAGCTATAACTGGCCCCTTAGGAAAGTCTCCTTAAGAGAATCAGTACACTGTACAAGCACATGCACCCATCCAACTATACAAGTAGGTGACTAAATTAAGTGTTGCTAGGGACGGTCTCTTATAACAACGTAAGTTTTCTTATTAAAAAAAGTGCAATGAAAGTAAATGAAATCGTTACAAACAAAGGTTCCATCAAAATTGAAATTGATGGGTTTATTTATTATTTAAATAAATCTGTAAAAAATAAGTTTTACTGGCTGTGTGAACTGAATAAATCTCATTTTTGTAGTGCCAGGGTAACTACAGTCAAGCATAATGATAATGATAAACATAGTTCAGGTTAATTGTGTGGTTCAAAAAATTCAGATTGGTCAAGAAACTAAGGTAAAAAGGGAGTATTTAAAAATAGAAAAGCTAATCTTAAAAATACTGGACGAAAAAAGTTATGTAAGCTACCTAAAGAGTCTTGCATATAACTCCAGTTTATAGAAGTTATTTAGTTATTATAGTTAGAGTTATTTGTTTAATTTTGTTATGTTTTGACAATTTTCCTTTGTATTGAATAATTATTGTACTTTTTTGTACACGAGTATACATACATATACATGTATACATTTCCTATAAAATATTTGATTTTTGTTAAAAACATTTTCGATTCAATATAGCATTTTCGTTTGTTGTTCTTTTTGACAGGAAAATGAAATTGTTTGACAAATTGAACATATTATGCATTTTATTTTCTTTTAAACTATTGAAAAAGGTAAAAACAGATCTCGAAAATTTTTTTTTTCGAGATTTTTTTCTAGATATAGTCTTTCGTGATTTTTGTACGTTCTAGATTTTTGTACATTCGGGATTTTTGCATTCGAGATTTTTTTTGTTTTTTTTTTTCGAGATTTTTGTTATTCTAGATAACGTCATGATCCCGTTATTTTCTGGCTAAATCGTGTAGTATTGACGATTGGGTGGCAACAATTAGTGTTCGGGAGAAGGCTAATTACAAAAAACCATTTTAAATTTTCTTACTTCCAAGCTTCGTTAGGTATAAATAAACAAAGAAAGGCTTCTTTACCATATAAATTACGAGTGTTTTCATTGGAGGCATATTGATATATAAGGAATGTGATTCCAGTATAAGGTAAATGATTGCTTACATTGCCTCAATGTAAGAGTTCCTTACTAAGATAGCAGCGAACGAGTGCAAGACGTTGAGATTTTGTTTCGTTCGCGAGATACAGGGTTACCTCTTTTAGTCAAGTTAGCAGGACAACTTTCTTAAAAATGTAGATAAACGATCTGAGAGTGGATAAATGTTTAAAAATAATTTATTGCTAATTTGTAACGAAGAATAAATATTACTTTTTTGTTTCGTTTGCGAGATACAGGGTTACCTGCTAAGTTGACGTCAAGAGGTAACCCTGTATCTCGCAAACGAAATAAAAACTACTATTTTTTCTTCGTTACAAATTAGTAACATTTGCGTTTATCTACATTTTTGAGAAAGTTGTCCTGCTAGCTTGACTACAAGAGGTAACCCTGTATCTCGCAAACGAAACAAAAACTAATAATTTTTCTTCGTCACAAATTAGCAATAAATTATTTTTAAACATTTATCCACTCTCAGGTCGTTTATCTATAATTTTGAGAAAGTTGTCCTGTTAACTTGACGTCAAGAGGTAACCCTGTATCTTGCAAACGAATCATAAAAGTAATATATTTTATTCGTTACAAATTAGCAACAAATTATTTTTAAATATTTTTCCACTTTCAGGTCGTTTATCTACATTTCTATAAAGTTGTCCTGCTAACTTAACGACAATAGGTAACCCTGTATCTCGCAAACGAAACAAAAAAGTAATATTCTTTCTTCGTTACAAATTAGCACCTAATTATTTTTAAACATTTATCCACTCTCAGGTCGTTTATCTACAATTTTGAGAAAGTTGTCCTGCTAACTTGACGTCAAGTTATAGTCTAAGAGCCGGAAGCTAATTTTGGGAGTGGATTGATAACCAAAATATGAGTATGAGGGTTTGTAGTTGCATATATCGTGGTATCAAATGTAAGGCAGGTTTCTTTTTCAGCCTTTGGCGGGGTTGTAGGTTTAAAAATAGCGATTTTCCAGTTTATTTTGTCAGAGATATTGACACTTCAATAAATTTAAAAAAATATATTATGTGATGCTCTGTCATTTTCTTTAAGTCCAAATGTCATAATCTTGGCAATCCGACCAACTCAAGATATTAGGTTTTTAAGCGAACCTTGATCGATTTTTTTTTTGAGACTTTGTTTTGTTGATTTTTTTGTGTTTTATAACTCTCCAAGAAAAAGACGAAAAGGTCATCTTTAAAAGCTTATATTTTGGGTTCTATTGGTCGGTTTACCAAGATTATGACGTTTTGACTTTAAGAAAATGACAGATCATCACGGCATAATTTTTTAAATTTATTGAAGTGGTAATACCTTTGACAAAATAAATTTGAAAATCGCTATTTTCAAACCCCCACTTCTGCCAAAGGCTGAAAAAGAAACCTGACAGACGTTGTTTTTTTGATACCGCGATATATGCACCTAAAAACCCCCATACTCATATTTTGGTTATCAATCCACTCCCAAAATTTGCTGTGGGCTCTTGGTCTATTAGTAGGTAACCCGGAGTCTCGAAATCCAACAGTGAGATACATTTTTTTCCGTTACAAATAAGCAGCCCAGGACTAAATATTTTTTTTAACTTTATACACATCATTATTCCGAAAATAGTGTCCGTTATGTATATATTCATATCGGCTGAGCACTAATACATACATTAACTAAAGTGAACATGTTGGTAAAGAAAACTAAAATGAAAAAAGCAATAGATTTCAATTTCAAAATGTTAGCTTACGAAAATGATATATAAAAATATTATTTATAAAGTATATCTAAATGATATTTTGTGTGTACATTTACAGTAATGTCTCCTGAGTTTTAAGAAACACCTTCTTTTTAATATGGTGCATTTTACAAATGTTTGAAATTTAATTCTGTTTTTACTTAATATTTAACATTAACTTTAGTTATTTTTTTTTCTGTATTATATATCAAGCTTTTTGCTAAGTTTTATATTTTTTGTATGTGTTCAAAACGTCTATAAAAGATTATTTTGAAATATTTTGTATTACAAATGATGCTATATATTTAATACTTAGGTATCTATAGATAGTTATTATATAAGAAGATTCTTAATTATAAAATTTAAAAATATAATTTATAACTATTTTAAATTCGCCATATTTTTGTATATAGGTCCACTTACTCGCTTTCCTTTGATGTGGTTGGTAAACGATGTTTTGAAGACTGTTTTTGTGTTTAATTGTTATTGATGTAATCTCGTTCTACAGGTACAAATTGAAGATAGTTTTCTCAAGTTAGAAGCTTTTTGTTTAATTATTATATACATATATTTTAAGCAATAAGCTCATACAATCATGTCCTTTCGTTTTATTTTTTCGGAAGTATTTATAGAACAGAAAGATTTTGATTTTCTCGATTAGAAACGTTTGTCTTTTGCTTTTCTGCATTTTTATTATTTAGCGAGATACAGAAATGATTCCGAGTCGTAGAAGTTACCGAAAGTAAAATATTATTTGTGTTTTTATATGTAGGCACTGAAAACTTGCTCTATTTTTTGTTTAGGTGAGAAACTTCGAAAATAGGACTTCTCGCAAATAGAAATAGTTGAGAAACTTTAACGTTAACAAAATAATAGACGGTTCTTCTTATTTAAAAAAAAACTGATCGGTATTAGTTTGATGACACTTTATTCGTTTTGGCAATGGTCATTTGTGTTTCTTGTTTGCAGTATTTTGATGAATGGAAGATGGTTAAGTTTGATGATTTCTGAAATGAAAAAAAAAAAAAAAATGAAACATAAAAATAATAACTAAACTTTGTTGTTTTAAAAATCTTAAACTAAAGAGGTAAATTGTATATATTTGAAAAATTAAGGATAAGAAAGAGCGAATATGTCAGAAAAACTTCTCTCAGAAAGGAGAATAGGCACACTGAGGGAAAAATGTATGAGCTCAGTACAGAGATATTTATGTAAAATCTGTGTACTGAAGTTTGCATAGGATTGCGATGAAAGCTCTATTTACTGAGTAAAGTTAACGTGTGCTGGTTACATTTGAGTTTATGTACCAAATAAAACCCACCCTCAGTGAGCAGAATTTATGTAGTCAGTCTATAGAAAAGATATAACTCGCATTGAATACAGGCAACATTGACTCAACATAGAGCTATTGACCAGCTACAGTGGCATATGTACTGACTAAATAAATTAAAAAATCAGAGAGCAAGCAACGTGCGTTCATTCAATACTATTGTAGCTGCCTTTATTCATCACATAAAGTTATGTGTTGAGTACAATGCAACGTATAACCAGTCTATATTTTATGTGTGAATATCTTAAACTCGGAAGGTTTCTGCATAAAACAATGTACTCATCACACGAGCAACGCGTTGAGCCTATGCAACGTGTATCCACTCAATACGAATGTAGCAGCGTTAATTCATCACATCACGTTATGTATTGAATACAATGCAACGTGTAACCAGTCTATATTTTATGTATACGCATCTAAAAATCGGAAGGTTTTTACACAAAAAAATGTACTCATCACACGAGCTATTCGATGAGTCTAAGCAACGTGTATCAACTCAATACGAATGTAGCAGCGTTTATTCATCACATTTTGTTATGTGTTGAATACAATGCATTGTGTTACCAGTCTATATTTTATGTGTGCAGATCTTGAAATCGAAAAGTTTTTAGATAAAACAATGTACTCATCACACGAGCTATGCGATGAGTCTAAGCAGTAGCGGATCTAGGATTTGGCTGTGGTGGGGGCTTCTGGTTTGAGACCTTAAGTAATAATATTTGACTGTCGTAAAATTAATATTACAATTTATATCAATTTTACAATTTATACCAAGATCCATATGATTCATCCTGTGACAATAAAACGATCCAGATCCCACAAAAACTTTGCATTAATATTGGTATTCCTGAGTTTTTTGACGTTATCAAATTGACATGTAAACAAAAAATAAAAATGGAAAAGAAATTGAAGTAAGTGTTTTATTATCTTATCTCGGGATCTGGATCTTGTTTTTTTTTATCAGTGCTGACAACATTTACGAATCAAAATGGTCTTGGATCTTGAAATAGATCCAGATAGAAAGCAGGTTCCTAAATTGTTTTTGTATTACGTGTATAATTTAAACCAGACCACGATCCCGATAAAAGATAATAAAACACAGCTAATAGAGGTCAGATTATGTTTAAGGCTCAAGTTTTTGTTTTTTGTGAAAAATATATACATATGTACAAGTACATATGAAGTTATATAACAGAAAACGAATTTTGACTTTATCACTGTTCCTTTAATAATAGCCGTGTATTTTTTGTATCTTTTATATACGCTCCTATCTGTTTATAATATGTATATGTTTATAATCAGCCCAATTCTAAATATTCAACGGGAAAATAACTCCCCGGGAGATTTGTTCCCGAAAAATTAAAATGCTCCTCACATCAAATATATTAACATTTTCAATTTTTTGGACATTTAGAATTCCAGCTTTTTTCTCGTAGTATTATTTCTCATATTCGAAGTTTGCTTAGAATAAGAAAAAGGGAACAAAATTCCCGGGAATTTCTCGTTTAGAATAAGAGAGTAGGGAAAAGGGAAGTACTTACCCGGGAATTTTTATTTAGATTTGGGCTGAATATGTATCCAAGAAATTAAATTGAATTGAATTGAATTATATTGAAATGCCTTCAATATAAAAACCAATAACAAGAATTCGGAATTGATATGTGTTTAACATTAAAATTATTTTTAAGTGGAGATAGAAGGAAATATAAGGGCTCAGCAAAACATGGTAGTATAAAAATAGCTGACGAGCTGGCCAGGCAAAGTTCAGCCCTTCATGGCTCACTTGCGGAAAGAGTCAACATTCCGCTTGGAGTTATGAAGGGCAACATTCTCTCAATTTATCTTACTAAAGCAAACCGTAGGTGGAGCAGTTTATCAAACTGTATTATATCTAGGAAGATTTGGCCCACCTATAACAAGAACCGAACAATTGATCTAATACGCAGACCCAGGCAAGACATAGCCAGGGTAGTTGCAACCTGTAGCGGACATTGGCCAATAGGAGAGCATGCAGCGAAGCTGGGCATACCTCACAATACTCACTGTCGGAGCTGTGAGGACCAGCAGAAAAAGGAAACAGTAGTTCATTTCCTCTGCAAATGCCCTGCTCTGGCCAAAGCTAGAAAACAGTCACTCGGAAGAGCATTCTTTGACGACATTAACGAACTTTCTGAAATGAAGATCAAAGACTTGATTTCTTTTCTCAACGCGACGAAATGGCTCTAGGACAAATTTCGGCTACTTCTGCATTATACCTTCCGTCGATTCCCTATGATCACAAGATAGTGGACTAGGGTTCTGGTGGGAGTTTGTGGTGCACAGCGGCCGGATGATCATCCAATCAGATCAGTGGACGCTCCAGTGCCAGCCAACGAACTGCCTAGTGGGCTAACTGTGTATGGTGCGGGTGCGGGTGCTGATCTGGTTGAGTGAGTGATCCACTTTCTGATGACTGTGCTTAAAGGTACAACCAAATCCTATTCTAAACTAAATAAAAAGGGACGATATCCTGAGGATATGCCCATATTTTCTCTCTTCAATTTCATCCACTGGTTCAAACGAGTTATGGTATCAAAACGGCGCACTTCAGCGCTAATTGGGCTAGACTGCCCGTGGCCACCATTTCTACCTACCCATACAAATAGACCTATAATCATAACATATTTTATAACTTAAATTTTTAGCCACGTTATAGCCTCTTGAACCACGCGAACAAATTTGTTTATTTATACTGCTTAATAATTGATGAGGTACCTACCTACATTATGTAAGTATTGGTTTTAATTAGCTAAAGGTATGTGTTGAACTTTACATTTTTAACAAGATTTAAAAACTGTTTGTAATTGGACAGTTCAGAAAAATGATATTTAAGTGGTCTTACTGGCAAAAGCTCATATCTGCTTTGACAGTATCAGTCCTCTGAGATCACATTTTTCTGAATTATCCAAATCAACGAGTAGAGTACCTATGTAGCTGTTTTGTTCAAAATGTTACTGGAAAGCACAGAAAATAATATTTTGCCGATTGAAAAATAAAATATCAAAAATTCAAGACTTTTAATCGGACATAAAACAAAGCTGCTTGAAGAAATAACTTGCGGCCCAATTCTGCGATCGTGAATGAATTTTTTGTGTACGCTGCATACTTTCGATTCCTGCTCAAAAAATGTGTCAATAAATTTGCATGTCACTCTAGAATCTATAGGTATTGCATTTATGTGCACCTGCATGATTTTCTGAGTGCACAGAGAAAACTCACGGTTTGGAATTTGGCTCCTTGACTAGAGATAGAGAATTTATCTTTAATTGCTTAATTCAAAAATTTTTTGTATTTACAATTGCCTTGGAGCTTTGACATTTCGCAAACTAAGCCACAAAATGCTCTGAGCCCAGTCAAGGCCGTAGGAAAAAATTCCTGTTCTATTAAACATTTACACCCCATTATTCTCCAATTGTTTTAGCCTCAATTGCGTTTCTTTCGTCAAAATAGCTAAGTTTTTAGTGTAAACTTTTGTTGCATTTGACATGTTAATGTTAAGCCTTGACCATGTTTTTTTAAATAATATCTTCAATCCAACTTCGGACTTTGGCAGTCCCTAGACTTAAGGCCCAAAAACTCACTGGAATAAGGTTAGTTCTTAGCTGACTACGTTTTTAGGTTTTTTATTCAATACTCACAGACGTTATTAGTCCCAAGCCGGTTTCTTCGTCCCAATTATCTGGGTTTTGTTTTTACAGAAAAATTTTCGTTGCAAGCAACATGTTTATTATCACTAGCCCCCAACTTGGTTTTTTGCCCAATTCACTTCAGGCTTAAGCCCCATCGTTAGGGCTTGGAAAAAAGGTACATCACACAAATTGTTCAACCGCAACCACATTGTTGTGTCCATCTAATTTCACATCTAAACAATACTTTAGACGAATATAAAAATCAATACGTTGTAATATAATGCGTTTTATATTTCAAATTATTTTAGGAAGCGGCTGTGTGGGGGGGGTTAGCCCCTATAGCCACCCTCTGGATCCGCCACTGAGTTTAAGCAACGTGTATCCATCCAATACGAATGTAGCAGCGTTTATTCATCACATATAGTTATGTTTTGAGTATAATGCAACGTGTATCCAGTCTATATTTTATGTGTGCAGATCTTAAAATCGGAAGGTTTCTACATAAAACAATTTACTCATTACACGAGCTATGCGATGAGTCTAAGCAATGTGTATTCAACGTTTGTAAGTAAATGTAAAAACGTTTAACTTATTAACATTATGGACGAGAACATTAAATTGCGAATTAGCCCAATGGTTGCATGCTCGCTCGGTGCTTGGAAGGATACCAGTTCAAATCCAGGTAAGTAATACTTGACATTTTTCTAGTAAAATAAATTTGTATACTTTCAGAAGAAAGGGGAAATCAGCTGTGGGTAATATCAGTGAAGAAAGAAATTCCCCACAGTAAAAGGTGAAAACAACTTTGTGATAAACAGCAAAGTTAAGAAAGAGATGAATATGTAATGAGTACATACAGCTTGTACCCATTACATAAAAAAAGAAAAAGCACATAAAATAAAGCAATAAAGGTTCTCTTTTTTTATGTTATGAGTACATGTTTATGTAATGAGTACATAGTATTTATGTAATGAGCATATGCTTTTTTAAATTTATGTAATGAGTACATATTATTTATGTAATGAGTACATATATTTATATAATGAGTACATATTATGTATGTTATGAGTACATTGAATGCCGCTGAGAAAATTTACTCACTACATAATCATATACTCATCACAGATCACAGACGGATATTTATGTTATGAATCAATGGAGAATTTATATTTATAGAACGAGTGCATAAAATATACAAATAAAATGTACTCACTCCATAACCCGTACACATGTATGTATTGGGTCAGTTAAACATTAATATTTATTTAATGAATACATAGAGAGGTGCAACGTAACTTTACTTATTATATAGTGTTATGCGATGAGTATAACCAACATGTATCCATTAAATCCTAATGAAGTAGAATTTACTCGTCACAAGAGGTTATTTTTTGAGTACAAAGCAACGTGTATCCAATCAAAATTAGTGAAGCACAATTTACTCATCACAAGAGGTTATGTGTTGAGTGCAAAGCAACGTGTATACAGTCAATATTATTGTTGCAGAGTTTATTCATCACATAAAGTTATGTGTTGAGTATAAAGCAACGTGTATTTAGTCTATATTTTATGTAGAAACATCATAAACTCGGAAGGTTTCTACATAAAACAATTGACTCAGTACACGAGCTATGCGATGAGTCTAAAGCAACGTGTATCCATTATATTTTCTTGTAGCAACGTTTATTCATCACATAGGGTTATGTATTGAGTATAAACAACGTGTATTCAGTCTATATTTTATGTAAAAAATTCGAAAATTCGAATTTTATTTCAGATATCCGACACATCTTTATGCGGTGCATAGAATTCTTTATTGAATACATTATGGCAAAAATGTGTGTACTCAGTACAGATTTATCATTTAATGAGTACATAAAGTTATGTGTGCAGAAATCTATGGAATGAGTCAACACATTTATGTGCTGAGTACATACATTTTTCCCTCAGTGCATTTTGGTCTACCTATTGCCCACGAATGAGAAAAGTAAATGTAAACCCTGGGATTCAAGCAGTATATGTCAACAAAGATTGCAATTAGAGTAAAAACTAATGACAATAGTGTTCCATTGAAATAACAGCATTGGTCAATTTCGATGAACTGAAAAGACCCCAAAATAAAGGGACTTTTATACCAATGGCCACATAGCAAATAATATCATGGTTGGCGAATAGTTCGCTTAACAGTATGAAAATTATACTTTTTTATTCGATTTAACGAATTTAATGAATGGGAATAATTGTGTGTCCAGTGCCCACAATCGAGATATACCAAGTTTCCACTTGTCATTGAAAAGACGCAAATTGACACACTTTCCAGGACAGGGTGGCTTTTACCAACACAGAAAGCAAAGAAAGTAGTAGTAGCGAGCAAGTATAGCTCACCCTGTCTTGGAAAGTTTGTCAATTTGCGTCTTTTCAATGACAAGTGGAAATCTAGCATTAGAAAGCTTAGTTCAAGAGCATCATTTTTGAATATGGACACAGAACTGTAAACCATGGGGCTTAGGCAATATATTACAAAATATAAAACAATTCGTCTATGTTTATTCGAATGTGTTTTTACTTAATTTTTTGGTCACTTATTTAAGCCAACTCCCATTGTTTAGGACAAACAATTACTCGTACACTTCGTAGTACCTAATCATTTTTATAGGGTTCGTTTCTGGGCACTAGGTAGTTCAGGTCCCAAATATTTTTGCTCATTCTCCTTTTGTATTCAATGTTTTTAGTTATTTTTTTTTTTCGTAATTTGCCACTGTTTTAAAAGTTGCTTTTAAATTGTCTGTGTAACCTATGAACAGTTGCTAAGATATCGGTGTTAAAAAGCGAATATTTTTACATCAGAAGCTAGATATCTCAAGCAAAAAACATGTTTTAAATAACCAAAATGGGATAAAATTCCCATTTAGGTTGCACGAGATTCTAAACGCGGATACTTTTATTCCGTAGATTTTTATCATTTATATGTATATATGTATATTTTTAAAGTTTTAATTTTTCATGTAAATTACAAAAATAAAAATGTTGACATAGGCGCCTGCCTGGCAACTGAACATAGCCTAAGTGGACCGATGGAGATGCGTGAGAGAGGCCCAAAAAAGGGTCTTTGGAATTCGCGAAGCTTGCCAGGCAAACTTAAGTCGTGCAAACTTAAGTGCTTTTCATATGAGCTGCGAATACGAATTGTGAATGGTCGCTGAGAAGTACGAGTTCTGATGCAACAGAAAAATGTTAAATCGGTAATTGAGGTTAAATTTATTTTAAAATATTGTCGAAAAGTTAAAAGAAAAATAAATTGATATTTATTGAGTTTATTTTGCCAACAAAACAGACAAGAAATTAACAATAATATAACAATAATTTAGAGGAAAGTATAGAATATAAATATATTCAAAAGTTTAAAGTTAAAACCTACAGATTAATAAATATATGTACATTTATGTTATAAATTTATAAATATATATATATATATAGTAAAATAAAGAGAACAAAATATAAAATTAACAAATAAAATATTATCACGAATATTCACAATATTTATTAAAAATCTTTGAACACCCATTAAAAGACTTGTGAGATGCATAATTTGTCTTCGAAATTACTTCCTTAAAAAAATTTGTTGGTCTAAAAGTTCGAACATATGGATTAACGGATATTTTGGAACATAAAAAAGATGATTGGATATCACCTTTATAGAGGGCAAACGACCCAATAAAACTTCAGATAGTTTTTGCGATTTTGGAGGGTATACATTAAAATAAGCTTTACACGATGAGAATAACGAGGCAATACAAAACTGTCAGAGATCCACCCCAAACCTCTCAGAGCAAACAACAGAAATCGTTTTCGGGCAGACTCAAGTTCCTTAATATCAACATCATCAACGGAGACCAAACAACACTAAAATATTCTTACAGAGACTGAACCAATGAACAAAATATTGCTTTTGTAATGTAAGGGTCGTTAAAATTCTCTGGATCTCCGTGTTTAAAAGTAAGTTGTCTGTCAAGTTTAACTTCTAAGTCCTTAATTACCTGCGTCTTTTCTTATTAACTTTTATCTGTAAATGGTATAGTCGAAAAAAATGGCACGTTTTTTTTTTTTCCTTAAGAAGGAAATTATATTGCATTTATTCACATTAAGCTTCATTACATTTACTTTACACAAGCTCGCAAGTGAGTTCAAACTGCGTATAAAACACGCCCTGTGAACAATAAGGGCAATAAGTCATTTATAAAAATTTAAAAACACATGTGGACAAGATGGTTCTCTTAGGGAACCCCGGAAAATAACATCACAGAACCTAACACACTGAATACCTACAGATAAGAATCTATCCACTTTAAATAATTTGAAAATGCCATTCTTTTCAAGTTTAAAAAGGAGCAGACCGTAGTCAACTTTGTCAAAGGCTTTACTAAAGTCAGTGTAGATCACATCAACCTTGTTCCCTTCTGCCATTTCTTGAAGAATATAAGAGGAATAATCTGCAAGATTATTAGTTGTGGATCTACCCCTAAACAAACCATTCTGATGCTCACTTATAAAACTATTTGGCAAAAGCTGACAAAATTGCAATTACCCGGTAATTATTAATGTAACACTTATCTCCGTTTTTGAAAAATTTCCGTTAAAAAAGAATTACGCCATGAATTAGGAAAATCACCATTGGAAAGAGAAAGGTTAAAAAGTTCGAGCAATGGTTTGGCAATAGTTTCGGCTATTTTTCTCAGGCATTATGGTGGAACTCAATCGGGACCACTGTTCTTAATAACATCAATGGATTTCAGTTCATGAACTAGATCGAACATTTTTATTGTCAAGGAACTCAAATTAACCCTATTTTCCACAGTATGTACGAAATAATCACTTTCAAAAATGATTGAATTATTATAGACGGTCTCAAAACACAATGCAAGCAATTCACATATCTCATTCACTTCTGAGCACACCCCCTTATCAGAATGCATTGTTGACCAGGGTTGTCAGATTGTGCGATTTGGCGCCAAATGTGCGATTTGAAATTTAATTTGGCGACACGAAAATCGGTTTGGCGATGTACCCCAAAAAAGGCGATATTTTTAGTTTTTGGCGATTTAAATTTTTTTGAATCGAAATTCTAATATTCTTTTCTCAAATGTTCATTTTAACCTTACATCTTTTTCATCGCTATTTGCGCTGAACGCAACCCAAAACTGAAATTTTATCCCTAAAATAAATGACGTATGTATGTCAAAACAATCAACTTTTTTAGGGTTTTCCATTGGTACAACATTTCAATACTTTTTTGATACATATCTGTCAAAACACCGATCCTGACAACTAAAACCTTCTATTGGCCAAAAACTATTGATATTTTTTTGATTCTGAATCAAATTTGCAGATCCGTTTTTTTCGGTGGATCTACCCCTCCTTTTACTAACACCAGTACAATTGCAAGCTGTTATTTTGACAAGTGCATGTTGTCATTAATTCATTTCAGTAGAGAAAGAATTTTTTTGTGAAAATATAAGGACAAAAAAGTGAAAATTGAATTAGAATGGAAGCAGTTTGAAATGAGTCGATAGAATAGAAAAGTTATCCCTCATCATTAATTACAACCTTTATAATTTAAAAATTGAAATCCCATGAAATGAAAAAACAAACTTCAATGTATAAAAACTGCTGACTGATTTTTTATATTCGTCAGCCGATACCCTTACAGGTTCACAGACACAAAAATATACCACTACCATAAAAAACGAAAAATCAATTCAAATATCATTCCATTTGTCACGAAAAAAATCAAATTCCGCATCAAATTATTAATTTACCCAAGGAAAACCACATTGTTAACCAAATCAAAGAAAGATAGATTAGCACAGTGCAAAAATTTGCGGCTGTGATATACGTTCGCTCAAAAACTGACTTAGAACGGCATGCTGTAAGATCTAGCCATGTTGGAAAGGCTATAAAAAGGATCCCATTGATAAAATATTATGGACACATATGTACATCGAATATATTGAAGAGGACTTAGTACAAGAGTATTTTTTTTTTTTTTTAAATTTATGTTTTTATGTAGAATTTTTATTTGGTTTTGTTTTGTTTATTTATTTATTTTTTTTTTAATATGATTTTTTTTGATATTAGAACTACAAATTGCGGATTTTTTTTTCATTTTTAAATTTGGTGATTTTTTGGGTTGAAAATTTTGAAATATGGTGATTTTTTGGCGATTTAAATTTTAATTTTGGCGATTCCGCTTTTTAAAACCTGACAAATCTGTTGTTGACGGAAAATTACAAACATTGCGATTCAAGTTTATATAGGACAATAGGCTAATCTGGCCCAGCTCCAATAGGAATGACCTTTATATCATATATGCATATGTATTCAGGTACATATTTATACATTCATTATCAGTTAACCGCATCGCATGTATACAAATACGCTGTGTGACGGAAATTATTTAATTTTGAATAAAATGAGTTTTACGTTCACAATGCTCTATTTTCATTCATCGTTCTACAGATATTGGATTTTAATTAAAATTGTTGATGTCAAAATCATCTCTAGAACAAAATATCAATTTCTATCTCATTTATCAGAATAAAAATGGGTATTGTTTTCAAGGTACGTTTGCAATTCGTAAAAGTTAGACGAAACAACCCACAAAACCACCCTTATGTATTGTTATTAAGCTATTTTTAGCTTGTTCCTTATTTACACAAACATCGCTAAATAGTTTAGAAACCAAAACCAGGTCGTCGATTTTACACATAAATCAATTGATTTTGACATCAAATATTTTAATTAAAAACCAATATTTGTATTTTTTACAAATTAAAATTCCAAAAATTGATTTTTGCGGATAAAATTGATGCTCACGACTCATAAAAATTATTAAAACATACTTAAAAAATCTGAAAAATTCAGGTAGTGTGTTAAGGTTTCAACAAACTTAACTCCAAGAATTGGCTTAAATCGAATGAAAAACACACAAAAAAGTTTTAGAGAGAATCAATGAAAATAGAGAACTGTGAACCTTAAACCCATTTTATTCAAAATTAAATAACTTCCGTCACAGCCAATTTGGACAAGCGGTTAACTGATAATGACTGCATAAATTTGTACCTACATACAGTGCTTTGCATAAGTATAAACGCAACTGTAAAAACGGATTTTATCAAAAACTGGCAATGGACGCGACACCTTACTATTTTTTTATTTAATGGTATCAGTAAACAAGTGGATTGAGCAAAAAATAGTTCCGTTATTTTCCCTTGCATTGTTTAGAAATTTAAAACAGATTTTTTTGTATTGCAGAAGTTTAAACGCAACATGCAAATATCGTTTAAAGTTGATTCATTTATAAGTTTCGAGATCACAAAGAACGAAGTCTCGTGGTCCACATTTAAGCGATACGGAAAAGGCCAAAATTCAAGAATTTCGGTCAAGTGGCCTAAGATTTGGGGCTATTAGAAGGAAAATTTCGATATCGGGTCATTTTTCCGAAATTTCATACAAGATCCGGAATCTTGTGAAACGAAAATATGACCCGGGGGTCCGCAGATGCTGACACGTCGCGATAAGAGCCGAACAATCAATGTTGCATCTAATTCGGTGCAGTTTTTGCGGGAAATTCGTGACGAATTAGGGTTAGGCGTTTCAGTTTGGATGGTTTTTCGTACGTTAAGAAGCAGTGGAGTGATTTTTTGGGGAAAAATGGCGCCAGCTACAAATCTGACAACAGCCCACAAACAAAAAATATTGCAATTTGCCCGTCAAAACATGGACCGCAATTGGAAAACCGAGAGTCACATTTTATTATTTAACGCTTAAACTCCTCTAATTTTAAAAATTTATTAATGCCACACGTACATATTTATATAAACGTGAAAAAAAAACGTGAAGGACTACCTGTGGGTGTTGAGGAAAAAATAATAACGGTATTTTATTATGATATTTTTATTATTGGGAATTATTATTCATTAAAATAGCTATATCTTTGGATATTATTGATGCAGGAAAAAGTTTGATACATCAAATGTTTAGAAATTGTTTGTTCTTGAATTATAAAATATAAAACAAAATATATTCATGCGGAAAACTTTTTAAAAATACACAAAATTTCATTTTTTTTTATAAAAAAAAGTCGTAAAAGATGTTGGTTTAATTTGGTTGTGTCGTAGCCTAAAACAAACAAAAATTAATAATTTGCACCAATTTTGAAGAAAACCTCATTTTCAGAATAACATAAGACATTTGTTAATTAATATCTTGTAACTGTCGGACACAATCAGGCGTGAACGCAGGGGGGGGTTAAACCCCCCCCCCCCCCCCGAAATGTATGAATTTAACTTCCTCGCCATACAATTTCACTCTTAATTTTGAATTTTCAGTTTAAAACCCCCCCCGAAATTTGTTCAACCCCCCCCCCCCCCCATTTTTTTCTACGTTCGCGCCTGGACACAATGTACAACAAGATGCGAACGTAGGCGATCAGGAATACACATTCAGGAATGTTATGTTCAGTAATGGGTGGAACCTGCCAGGGAACATTCTGCAATAATACCATTGGCGAAGACGACCATCTGAACGAAGTAGATCCAATTAGTTTTAATTTAATTATTTTGTATAACACTAATAAATGTTTAAGTAAAATACCTTCAAATATAAACTATAATGTATGTATAATGTATAGAAACAAAAAACTAACACACTATAATAGTCCAGGCAAATTAGGATAATATTGAAGAATATATGGATGTAATATAGCATCTTCGATTTTTGTGGTATTTCCAAAGTTATGTAGGAAAATAACAAAAAACAGGGAGTGAGTAATGCACTTTCTTGCACGTTTTGATTTCTCCTGGAAAAGCCACAATTAAATCATTTAATTAAAAAAAAAATAATTTTTATAAGTTCAAAGATGCATTTGTAAAAATTAATTCAGTCGAAGGTTCAATGGGCAGAGTTATTTTGAAGAAAATTGAAAATGTTTTATATAAAAACGAGGGGTACCTACTCAAAAATAGAAAAATCTCAAACATATTAACGCTGAAGAGAACTTGGGAAACTATTCAATAAGTGAAATTCTTACATTTCAGAATGCTCCTGTTACAACTTTTAATGTTGAAATATCTTTTTCAATGTAAAAAAGTTCTTTGCGACCAAATAGAAAAATATTTCTTTTTTTAAATTTCTTAAAAGCTTTATGGTACCTATATACATACATATTATGTGTGAGAACATATTCAAAGAATCTGGACAACTAGTATCTTATTTAAATGAGGTTTGAATAGAATTTTTTTAATTTATTTTATGTTTACTTATTATTTTTTGACAAATAAAAGACTGATTTTTAATATTTTTTCATTTTACGTGCATATTTTATGCGCATATTTTTTGTTTTTTAGCGCATAAAAAAAGTTGCCCTTGATAGTAAATATTGCAAATTAAATGAAAGTTTTCTTTGTTTTAATTTTCAATGACAATTTTTCAAACTTTACTTTACTTTATGAAAAAAGTATTACATTATCTTAAACTGAGTTAAATTAGATATTTTCAATCTTTGTGAAATTATTTACCATTGTTTTTTTTTTTTTTTTTTAGTTAGGACTCAATATTTTGTACCGCGTTTCTTGATTTTAATTTAATCTAAATTAAAAATTTTGCAACGGTGCGTTTGACAAAATTTTGGTAATACAACAAATGACGGAAAATACAATAATAATCAATTTATACTGTAGCAGCCGTATTTATTAGATTTCACTAATACTTGGTTCAACCTCGGAATAGTTAAACCGAGTCGAAGCACTTACTCCGGGTTTACGCCACGTCAAACTAATCCATATTTATAAAATATTTTCTCATCCGTTTTAGTTACGCCTGCCTTATGTCAAATATTTTATCAAAAAAAATCACCAATCTAAAACTCTGGTTATAATAAACGTAAACAAACCTCAGCTGATTTCCATTATTATTCGTTTAAGTTGTTTTGTTATTGGTAGAGTTATTGTTGTAGGAATATTTTGGTTAAACAAAATTAACTAATACATAGATGATAAAAATAAAACAAAACGTTCTGAAAAAATGGGATAGTTCAAAAAAGGTATATTTAAATTTGTAAATATATGTAGGTATGTATATAATTTCCAGATTACAACAGACAAAAATAATTATTTTTGTTTATGTTCATAGATATTTCTCCGACAACTAATCATCCCTCAGTGTCATGGGATCTAAACGAGTTTTGTACTGCTTTGGCCTTCTTCTTCTTCCAGTAATGTTAAACCGTTTAAAGAATTTAAATGATGCATTAATATAAAATAAATATCCACTCTTTCGTAGTAACCAAAATAAAAAAATTGTTTGCACTCCTCTTTGTAAATTTCAGACGATGGCATGTCAAAATGACATTTAGATACTAAAACGGCTTTACTCCGGGTTTAAACCTCCTATGAACCAGTTTTAGCTTACTCCGCCTCTATTCCTGGTATATTTTTTTTTTAAATAAGCTTTCCAGGTTTAGAGGCATTGTAAAGTCGGAGTAACTTTACGCTGCCGCTAAACCGAGTTAATAAATAAGGCTGTAGGTATTCAGTTTAATACTACATTTAAACAAAAAACACTTTGAAAACCTTACTTTATAAAAGAAGTTAACATACAATCTTAAGAACCATTTATTGCTGCATAATTTAAAATAGTTTGGAAGTTGAAAAAATGTACCGTTGTATTTTGTTTTTAACCAAAATCATTTTTTTTTTGCTTGTTGTCTCTTGAATAAATTCAAAAAAAAAATTGAGAACGGTTAATATTTTATTCACAACCAAATATTTTAAACGATGCCAAATTGAATAATAAACAAAATAAATTACTTTTTTTTTGAATGAAAATCCGTTGACTGTTAAATTGGAATGATAAGAACTGTAAAAAAAATTGCAAAATTTTTACTCCTTGAACGTTTAATAAAATGTGTACCAAGTGTAAGACACTTTTTACAAAATAAAATTCTTTTATCTTATGTTAAATATAATTTTGCGTAGTTTGATGTATTTCTAAGTTTTTTGGATGAGCCGTTACATATTTTTTTTTTTTATTAAAACTGCAAAAAATCAGTTGACATTTTAAATTTTTCACCAGTTACTAAAAATTTAAGGTCGTAATATATACATAGAAAAAAAAATTTACAAATGTTTAAAATGTTCACTTTTTCAAGATTTTATAAAAAAAATTGACAGACTTAACAATAGGTACATAATAAAATAAAATGTTTATCATCTTGTTCTAGTTTCAATTCGGCATCGTTTGAGGTAGGTATTTTAAAATTTTCTTATGTACAATTATATTTTTTTTAATTTAAATCTGAAGTTTGTTTTCGTGAAATGCTCAACAGCTAGAGGCGGGGACAATTCCTCAAATACTCCTATTAAATAGCTCTACAACCTATCAAAATCCCAATCCTATTACCAAAATTTAGGATTTTTGCACAAAGTTCCTGGGCTAATAAGGCCCGTTTGCTGATACGAAACATAAATATTTAAGTTCAACATAAAAGCATAAACTGTCACATTAATTCTTATGTTAAACATAAATCCTTAAGTATCGTTTCAGCAAATGGGCCTAAGTGTATTCAAATACATAGATTTCGATCCGATTATAACACTTTACAGTTACAAATTTATGTGAGCTAGATTTATTTCATCTGACAAATAACAAAAATCACTTTATCAGATATCTGGCAATATTTCTTTGAATAGATCAAAATGTCCAGTTTCTGAACCTTAAAGAAAATAACTCTTCAGTCACGCATGTCTAAAGCCTGATCCACATCTGTGTCGTGTGCTGTGTTGTGGAGTCGTGTGTCGCTATCGCTACAATGTATTTCATAAGCGTAGAACCATATTTGTCTCGTGTGTTGTGTTGCAGTGTGCCGGATAAAATATATGGAATGACAGCGACACACGACTCCACAACACAACACACAACACACGACACAGGTGTGGATCAGGCTTAAGGGCTAGTTGCTGCAATTTCTGATTTCTGATAGCCTGAGGTTTTTTGTTTTAATAAACTCTAGTCTAAATACAGCTTAGTTGAACATGTTGGGTAAGGATTCACTTAAAATTATTAGATAATGTGCACACATTAATTTTGATTTTGCCTACCCTTCATAATTTATTGTGTCAAGATTTTCGGAGAATTTTCTACACTTAATAATTGCTTTGTTGTCGTGCTGCAGCCCGAATATTTAAAAACAATTTTTCCTTACTTGTTTATATCATCTAATTCAACATTGTGATGAAGCCATCGGAGGATAGTATTTATAGTTCACAATTAAATAATTTACAATAACTGAACAGAGATGAGCCAAAACATTTTTTTAACAAGACACAAGTTTCTCTAATCACTTTAATTCTTTGAAGCAAAAATAAAAATTCTTGGATTTTAAACTCGAAAAAATTCCAAAACAGCAATAATAATTAAATTATTGTGATGCGGCAAAGATAATAATTTTTATTTTGTGTGTTCTTAAAACATTTTCTTTAATACACGATTTTATCTTTTATTTAAACATATTATTTTTTAATCGGTAGATAAGGAACAACAGACAACATACTATTTACGAGTAGGTACCTTCTGTCGCCAACGAAATTTAAGCTACGAATGAAAAGAAATATTGCTTGTTGCTTCCCTTTTATAATTGGGAATTGGGATGGGAGATGGGATTGCCCACCAAATACACATAATATTATGTGCTTATTGATGGTGTAGCTCGCAGAGCTGCCGTTTCAGTTTTTCAGAAAGCAGTACTTCAAAAAAAAGCAGTACATAGCAGTACTGCAGAAAAATACGATTTCTTCGTATTTTTTTTTTTTAACTTTCCATTGGAAGTTATTGTACCTAATGGTGCGATTTGTCGAATTCAAAATTTTGACATATCCTCACGTTTTGAGGTCTTTAGAATCAGAAAGCGTCGTTTTTAGCAAGATGTCTGTATGTGTGTATGTACGTACGTTCGGGATACTTTTTTCGTCCACCAAATGTCGACAACGCATACAAAAAAAATGAAGAACTACTACCAACACATAAAATACAAATATGGTTTACAAGTGTGTGACAATTTAAAACAATACAGCAATTCACAGAAAACTTTAGCTTTACAAAAACAGAACTTAAAATTCCTACTAATATGCCGACAAACCGGACTTATTCCTAACCATTTAAAAAAGTCCACAAATAGCACAAAACAACTCTTTTCTAATAAAGAATCGATAAATGTTTATGAAAAAATCGAACTTAAATTCCATCAAAAAGTTCTCAACGTAGAAATAACAGAGATGCACCATAAGGTCAAGCGCACTAACAATTTAATTCGCCTTCACGACCAACATATCAAAGAGAACTTATCCCAAAACGAATACAAACAATTCACAACAAAACAAAAACAGATGTTTAAAGACACATATAATAAAAAACAACAATCGAACGCACATAAAATTGACAGCCTAAAATCATCGCTTTGGAAGGAATTCAATATAGAAATGCATGAAAAATGGTTTGAAAATCGCACTAACATTGAATTCCCTTTAAAGGTCAAATGGCTTTTATCGTTGGGCAAGAAATTTGCACTCCCAGTGGATAAACATAGCTTTCCTCTTTTTCAATTGATAGCTGATGGAGAAGAAATAATTCGAAGTGTGCAAGACGAAAGAGAGCAAGAGCTTATGAGGGCAAAATATAGTAACATGCTGCACTCGTTTCAACGCCACCAACAAAATGATCGATTTGCCAAATATTTGCTTAATGTAAATAAGCAAACAATCCATTTTCTTAGGCAGCACAAAAACATTGTTATTGTACCAGCTGACAAAGGTAACGTTACCGTGGCGATGGAGCGTGTGGAGTATGACGATAAGATGATTGAATTGTTGTCAGATCGTAATACTTACAGACGGGTGAGGAATAACCCAACAACAACTTTACAAACTCGTAACAACGATCTAGTCAAATGGCTTAACAACAACAATTGCATTGATGATAGGGAAAAGGCGAAGATGACAACGTATACATCGCAGCTTCCATCCATATACGGACTGCCAAAAATTCATAAAGCAAACATGCCCCTGCGTCCCATTACGTCATCAATGAAACTACCATGTTATGAGCTTCCGAGGTTTATTGGCAGAATTTTACAGTGCGCGACGGCAAAATCAAGCTACTCGGTTATTAATTCATTTGAATTTGTTGAGAGGGCTAAAAAAATAAAATTAAAAGACAATGATGTTTTAGTTAAGTATGATGCAGTGTCACTTTTTACAAACATTCCCATACAACTAGCCATCACCATTATAAAAAAGAAATGGGAAATAATTAGTGAAAACACTAGAATTAATCTGAACAAATTTCTTGAAATCCTTGATTTCTGCCAAAAGGAAAATAACTATCTACAATTTAAAGATGACATTTTCAAACAAATTTTTGGCATGCCTATGGGCAACCCTTTGTCACCCACGATTGCAGATTTAGTACTTGATCACGTACTAGATGAGTGTTTTAGTGGAATGGAAGAAAGGCCTACTTTTGTTGCTTAGTATGTAGATGACATTTTTGCCGTGGTGGACAAACGCAACATTGAAAAAGTGCAGCTGATCCTTAACGGATTCCACCCGAAAATCCAGTTCACTGTGGAAATGGAACATAACAGGTCAATAGCATTTTTGGACGTAAAAATCCATCGTGAAAACAACCGTCTATTGTTTGACTGGTACCAAAAACATACTGCGTCGGGAAGATTAGTCAACTTTCGGTCTTACCAAGCGAGGCACATAGTTATGAACACTGCATCCAATCTCGTCAGTAAAGTTTTCGCACTCAGCGACGAACAATTTCACTCTGCCAATGAGAAAAAAATCAAAAAAATTCTGAGTGACAATGGTTTTCCAAATTCTATAATTCGTGGTCTACTTCAGAAACACAATTGCAAAATTCCAAGCGAAGACACTAAAGACCCGAATAATGGTTACTACAAAAGTATGGTTTACATCCCAAGACTGACTGAGAATTTTAAAGAAGTGATAAACCAAAAACTAACAGATGTTCGCCTGGCCTTCAAATCAAATAAAACTCTGAGTCACCTTTTCACTAAACTTAAAACGAAAGCGGATAAGGATAAAGTTACTGATGTCATTTACAAAATAAATTGTAAGGGTAAACCTAATGAACCATGCAACCAGTGTTACATCGGAACTACAAAACAATTTCTTAAACAGCGAATTTCTAATCATAAATCGGATATCAAATCAAACAATCCTGGAAAGACAGCCCTGGCGAGCCACAGTATCGAAAACGGCCACTCTCCAGATTTTGAAGGTGTTAAAGTCCTACAGACAGAGAAACATGTTTCGAAACGATACGCCCTAGAAACATTACACATCATCAACAACAACAACAACAACAACAACAACATGAACAGAAAACAAGACACCCAAAACATCTCTGCCATCTATTGTTCTCTTGTCTCATCATAACACAATATTCTTTCAGTTTCTTTACTCCTTGTTTAAATTCCATAGACTAAACTTCGTTTGAAGTGGTTTTTTTTTTTTTTTTTCTTTACTTTTGTAAATAATATTACAATTATTAGATACAATGGGGCGTATTCATAGTCATTTTAGACCTGGGTCTTGGTTAAACATAGGTTTTGTTAAATTTTCGGACGTTGATTCTATTTTTTTAAGTTTATAATTTCAAAATATTTGAAGCTATTTGTATAGTATACCAATTAAATTATTTTATAAAAATATAAAACCAACAATTTGTACCTAAAATCGGTCTGTATTCATTGAGTCAAAATTGTCTTAAACTGTAGTTTAGTTAAGCCTGGGTATATCTGCGACTATGAATATGCCACAATAATTTTAAATGTCAGTTTAAATTTAAACACAGTTTTATTAAAGTGAGTGTATTTTGTATTGTTTCAATTATTGTTATTATAATGTAAACAATATATTTTTTCTTGTTGTCCAAATAAAGTTCCCCTGAAGAAGGCAGCAACCCCTGCCGAAACGTCGGGAAAGCTAATGTAACTTAATTGTTTCATTGCAAAAACTACAGTGACCAAAAAAAGCCGATGGAAAAATTGTTTTTAATTACTTCCAATCACAATGACAACGCATAAAGACGCAAGGGATAGTTGTAACAAACAGTATACTATTTACATTTTTGAAAGAAAGATTAATTTAAACATTTCATTAATTTTTAGTTTTCTTTGAGATCAATAAAATATTTTATTTTACAATGGGTCACAGCTCTTTTGAGTACACAAATTAACTAGTATCGCCCACTGGCCAAAATTCGACCACTAAAAACTCACAGACTCTTGAGTGAAACAATTTGTTTTAAAATTAAGTCACAAACAATTTTTATTAGTTTTTAATATTTTTATTCCAGTATGCACAGTGATCGGCAATGTAAAAACAAAAATGACCGAGTGTGTAAAAGCGTGTCTCAGGTATATTCTGCACATCTCCGCACCATGACCTTCCAACCATATAAAATTTATCGAAATCGGTTGGATACTTTTTGAGCTAATGGTACCACAATATGTTTTTAAAGCTATTTATAAAATAGATTTTGTAGATCTTCTGATTAATTAAACGTGTAGAATATAAAGCTTTAAAGTATGAAATTTAATAGGTTCATGTATAAATGTAGGTTCAAAACACTTTTTTAATGTTAAGTTTTGTTGTATTGTAAACTGGTAAACGTCCAATAACGACTTGGCTGAAAGGATACCACTTAAACTAATCACATTTAAGCAATTGGGTTTTCGTTTTGATCAAATTTAAACTTGAAAAGACTCGCTCACAAGAAGCACCGCGGTGTGACAAAGCTAGTAAGGAACCAATAAAAATTTGCATGTTAGGGGCCAGTTATAGCGATCAGTAAAACCATCAGTATAAATTTTCTTTTGCATAATTTCATGTGTTGTTGTAAAAAGATTTGAAACATAAAAATCGTACGAATCGATGTCAAATCAATTAAAATATTTTTTTCTGGCAAAAAATAATCCCAAGGAAGAATAATTTTTGTAAAAAAAATCATTTATTTATTTTACTGATGGAAATTCGTTTTACTGAACAGCTAATTGCCAAGTCACAAGAAATGGAACATTTCGTTTCAGTTTTCTGTGTTCTATTTTCTTACTGTTCCACTCCATCAGTAAAAAAATTACTGAAGCAATTTAGGGGCCAGTTATAGCGATAATTAAAAACCATCAGTAAAAGTTGAACCAGGTGAAAACTGGAATTTTTTAATTACAGCCGGTTATAGCAATCATTAAAATTCTATAAGTAATTAAACGTCAAACCTCCAGCAACAACCTTTTATTATTTTTAATGAGGTAAATTGCTTCAGTAATTTTTTTACTGATGAGTGGAACAGTAAAAAAATGGAACATAGAAAACTGAAACGAAATGTTCCATTTTTTGGGTTTTGACAATCAGCTGTTCAGTAAAACGAATTTCCATCAGTAAAATAAATAAATGCTTTTTTTACAAAAATTTTTCATCCTTGGGATTATTTTTTGGCAGAAAAAAATATTTTTATTGATTTGCCATCGATTCGTACCATTTTAATGTTTCAATTCTTTTTTTAACACAGCAAATTATCCAAAAGAAAATTTTTACTGATGGTTTTTAATTATCGCTATAACTGGCGCCTTACATCATTAAAAATAATAAAAGGTTGTTGCTGGAGGTTTGACATTTAATTACTGATATAATTTTAATGATTGCTATAATCGGCTGTACTTAAAAGATTCCAGTTTTCACCTGGTTCAAATTTTACTGATGGTTTTTACTGATCGCTATAACTGGCCCCTTAGTAATAATGAAAATGAATGATGAAAAGTAGTATGAAGTACGAAAAAGTAATTTATAAAAAAAGCAGGCCCCGTATTTCAAATTACGAAACGAAAGGCAAAAAACGATACCCAAGAAAACGATAGTCATGACATGGACCGATTATGGTTAACGATAATGAATGCATGAAAATATTGCCAGATAAAATCAAAAATTCTATATTTTTAAGCGCATCCAAGTTCATTCCTTCAAGCGCATCCAAGTTCATTCCTTCAAGCGCATCCAACTTCATTCCTTTAAAATTTCTGTCAACAAGAAATTGTAGAACTGAATTAATAAAGTGTATCTAATTGATTTCTAAATTTAAACAAAATGCTTTTCCATTGCGATTTTTGTTGAGTAGTGACGATGATTCCAAGGATTCGAAAAACCGGGAAAATTCAATTTCAAGAAAATCACTGACCCAATGGATATTCCTGATGCACTGCAAGTTGATTGAGCATTATTAACACTTTCATTTAGTTGGTTGAGCATTATTAACACTTTCCAAGTCTTCCATAATGGCATCAACAATGTCAGAGGAGGATCGCCGAAACGCATTCCTAATGTGTTGCCTGAGACCGCTTCATTCCGATCAAGGATTGATATCACAGGTTTCTCGTTGTCTGAAAAAGTATTTTTTTTTTTTGGCCCGCCTCCTGTGCCACTGGGATGCAATTTATCATCTCGCATTTTTCTTTTCACGTTGTTCTTATAATCTTTCCATACTTTGAAATTATAAAAACAAAATAAAGGATGCATTAAAAAGTTAATCTTACTATAAAAAACTTACATTTTTCTATCCATCGACGGTCTTTTCTGGGGGGCCAAGTGTATTGAGTTTTGTTGAAAAATTGTTTAACAAACGTAATAAATATGTGACAGCTACATAGTCATGTGTGAAAACAATAAAATACGAGTGCCAAAAGCAGTCGTAAGAGACAACGAGTATCGTTTAATTAAAATGACTATCGTAAAACGTAATCGCAACGTAAAGATAACGAGGGATTTTGAACGATAATCGTTATTCGTAATACGGGCCCAGTACTTTGGCCGTGTTGGCAGCACGGAGTTTCAAAAAGCAGTACAAATACAGCAACTGCAGTACTTCGGCATCCCTGTGTAGCTGTTGTGTCAGTTGATATCAGCTGTTTTTGCTTTGCTTTCCATTTTCCAGTTTAGAAATAGAATTCCATTTCCAGAAATATAAACTGCTTGATACAACGTATGCGACACAACGCTGCGCTGTTTTGCAGGTGGATGATTCTTATTCCTTCCACCAATTTCGGTGGTTAAGCTTAGTAAACATCACTTAGACGATTTTTTTTATAAAATGTTGTACTTAGTTCACGTGATAAGGCCTATCCCTTCTCTATTCCACTTTTATTAATTTGGCTGAAAAAGTGCAGAAACAATTTAAATGAGATTAATACCTCAGTAAGAATATACATTTCTTATTTTCTATTTTTTCGCTTAAACTTGGTAGGGACCTTCAACTGACTATAATGCTAGGTTTCCACTTGTCATTGAAAAGACGCAAATTGACAAACTTTCCAGGATAGGGTGGCTTTTACGAACACAAAAAGCAAAGAAAGTAGTAGTAGCGAGCAAGTATAACTCACCCTGTTCTGGAAAGTTTGTCAATTTGCGTCTTTTCAATGACAAGTGGAAAAGTCCCCGTGCGTCGATCCGACAGGAGCACAACTTTTTACGCATGGTCAAGTGTCGAAAAAATCAGTTAGCAAATAACTTTTTAACGGTAAGTAAATGTAGTTTGAGTACATTTTATAGATCACAAAATTCTTTAGAAAAAACTTTTGTCCTAAGAGCATTGATTAATATCGTTTTCGGTTGGAGGTTCGGAGTTACTCCTTTTTGAATCCTATTACTCCAAAAGACTTGGATTGGCTGTTCTGAGCATTGTTTTCGGAGTGTTCGTCTATTCCAGATTTTATAAAGGAGTAGTCCCAAAACACACATAAACATAATATAAACGCTTTCATCGGATTATTTGTCAAATTAATTTCAATCGACTGAACATGTAAAATATACCTACATAAATATCAGACAATTTACTCACAAACACGTTAATTAGTCTCGGAACAACAGAAATAGTCGGGGAGCCCGTCATAGGACGACCTACCCTCATCTTTTTACCAGATAAGAGGTATACAGTTTTTAAGATAATGTCAAAACAAACAGTTTACGCATGGGTTGCCTATACAAAAAATGGGCCCTTTATAGGCTTTATAGGGTTGGCACGCTTTAAAGATCAATTTTTGCGTTTATTCAATTATCTGATTGCACTTATGTGGCAACCCATAAGGATATTCAAAAAATATATTATAAAAGGAAATTCAATTTAAAAATTTTCAAATACGATATTTTTTGAATTTTTTAATTTAAGTAGGGTAAATTAGGGTGAACGATTTTGTTTGCAATTGATAAATTTTATTGAATACATGAAAGTTATATATGACAAAAAAAAAAATTGTCAAAAATTTACAACTCGAGATATGAACGTTTGAAGGCGTAATAGATGTATGAGAAACAATTAACTATAAATCAGTGTGACGTTCTATTAAAATATATGGTATGCTGTTATGAAGCTGATTAATAAAAATATAATAGGTATCTGCCAAATTTTTAATTAAAGCTTTGATTTTGGCAAAGTGAGCTTTTGATTTTTTTTTAATTTACAGGTTTTCTTATTTTTAATTTTGTACCCTTTGGCATTTTCATTGAAATTAACATCAAAATGAAGATAATTCTCCTATAAAGAGTGAATTTCAGATGCATTACTAACACAGTTTCATTAGAATTTATTGAGGTACTTTATCAAACCGTCGTCGCCTGGATCAACTTTTGTCGTATGTGCAAAATTCATGTTTTGAGTATTGAATGCAGTTTTATTAATTGAATTTTTCTCTACCGACCTGTGAAATCGGTTTTTCGATATCTGTCTTAGTTTCCGCGATAATCACCTTGCATTTTTTTGTATGTTTTATAGGTTCTAATCGTTTCAGTAATTATTTGTTTTATGTGCCCCAAAATACTGCACATACGACAAAAATATCACACACAACAATTTTTTCATACAAAATCTGTCGTTTTTGTTTCAGAGGAATTGAAAAGTAACTAGCACCTAAGCAAATTATCGACCTCAAAAATCCTGGAGTCCCACCCGGTACCACAAAATCGAGACTAAACGGTCTTTTACCCGTTCCTTCGTAGAGAGCGTTTTTTGGGTTGGGGAAGTACCTCTTGGCTACGTCGTTCATAGCGATGACCTTTGTGGAAACTAGGCTTAACCGGTTGAGTAAGTTGCCGCAACTTAACGCTTCCCTTTAACACTCTTTTAAAAATCTCTTTTACAACCACAGTACAATACAATACGATTCAAAGTTATATACATATGTATAAATCAGAGTTTAAGAACCAGTACCGAGGAATTGTACTTGTACCTAAATTCCACAAAGGAATTTACAAAATTTGTATTTATTACTTCAGTAATTAAATAATGTACTTAAGTACTTCTTCAAGTACTTCTAATTGCTTAAGTACCTACTTATAATCCCTTTTAAATTCCTTTTTTAAAAAAATATAATAAAAACAAAAGGAATTAAAAGCAATCAAAAGGAATTAAAAGTACTTAAGGAATTAAAAGTATGAAAAAGTATTTAAGTACAGTATTTAATTACTAAAGTAATTATTACAAATTTTTTAAATTCCTTTGTGGAATTTAAGTACAAGTACAAGTTAAAATTTTTTTAAGTACAAGTACCGAGGAATTGTATTTGTACTTAAAAATTTTAAGTACCAAGGAATTGTACTTGTACTTGTACTTAAGCTTAAATAATACAGGTCTGGATAAATGTACAAATAAAAAGAAATAATAAAAATTATAGTTTCTCTTTCTCAAACGCCAACGGCCAAAAAATTTAACTTCCTAAATGTACTTTCTTCAAAGTATTAAAATAAATATTTACCTTTTTTAAGAACAGTTTTAATTCTAGTGTTTTTTTCCATATTTAATTTTGATTTCAGTTTGTCGTATGCAATACACTTTTGTCTTAATATAATTTATTTTTTGTCGTATGTGTCATAATTGTGTCGTATGTGTTTGGCTAGCAAATAGTTTTGGTGAAAACGTTACATACGACAACGGAATATTGGAGAAAATCGATTATTTTTTGTTTCTAGATTGGAATATTCAAATAGTTTAAACATGGTTCAATTCACAAATGTTTTTGGCATATACCATGTAATTTTCAAAAAAATCTACCGTCTACAATAGTTTATCCAGTGGGCCTATTCTGGAAAGCGCGGCGGATCGCTTTTAATGGCGGATTTGCATTTTCTTATTCCCAAAAGCGCTTTCGCTTTCCATTCGACCTTATGGAAAGCGAAAGCGCACTTTCCAACTAAGTGTCAGTCTGTGCATACATTTTGAAAGCGATAGGTCTGGAGGTGACGAATAAGTGGCGGATTTAAACAAAATGTAAATAAAAAATTTAATAAATGTTTTTTCCAATAATTATGTGATTAATAATTGTTATTAAGTTATTTAATAGAATTTATTAATTGCTTTGAGTGAATATTTTTGGCTTTAATCAAGGCGTCAGAAGCATACCTCCGCGCAACAATTTGCTGCACTGATTGATTTTTTAAAGGAGCACAGTGGAATGGCTAAGGGCCTTCTCATTGGTCCAGAATATAGGGCCAAGTCTGTAGACCTTTGGGACGGGATGACTAGGGTTCTGAATAGTCTTGGGCCTCCAATAAAAACACGGGATGGCTGGACGAAGGTTAGTCAAATATTTGTTATATACATTATGTATATGTTTCTTTAGTTTCGTGGATATGAAAATAAAAATATTCAAATACCACATAAATAGTAAATTCCGTCAAAATACTAAATATATTCATGGGACAGGAGGTGGACCCTACAAGCAATATGTGTTATCTGCTCTGGAAGAAGAAGTTATTGTTTTGCTGGATTTAAGGACCCAGCAGTGTGGCCTCAAAGTCAGCAAATTTGGAGTTTCTGCCTCCAACCCAGACCCTTTGGTTCAAAGGTAGAGATGGGTAGACTCGGACCTGTATAGTTCCATGAACCATATCTTCTGTCGGAATCGTTCCAGTTCATTCCACTTTCCACAAACTTAATTCTAACAGGTCCATAGTTCCAACGTCGGACAGACAAAATTAAAAGAACGAAAAACAAACATCCACATAGTTCCAGTTTCCTACTCACTCTTTCTCTAGTACTAATGCCTACACACCACTACATAGAAACAGTTTGTTGTGTTTCTGCAAAGGCATACTGGATACTGGAAATGGAATAGAGAAAACGAGAGGTAAGAAATGTGCGAAGGAATATACAGTTAATTGCGAAATTATTTGCACCATTGTTATTGTTGGATGCTTCATTTAAATGTAACCAAAATTCATGTCAATAGTAAAATTATTTGCAACATATAATTTTTGTGTTCATAATTAAAATGTACAACAAATTCTTGTTTGATATAATATAATAAACATGAATTTAGTGAGCGAAATATCGTCAATCTAGTTTCTGTTCACTCTCGCTTTAATGTTGTATTGTTGGGTTGTGTCGTTGTGTGTCTATAGTCTGAGTCCCCTTTTCGTTTCTTTTTTTTTCTGTTATTAAAAGTTCCAAGTTTGTTTATAGAGTTCCATAGTTCCATTGCATACGAATAAATATGGAACTAGGAACTTTATAAACAAACAAGGAACTAACAAGAGGGAAAGAAAAGGGGATATCGATATCCATATTATACTTGTACAACATAGGGTTGCTTAAACATCAATAGTCGGCGCTTTCGATGGTATCGATAGTTTTAAGATAAAACTATCGATACTATCGATAGTATTTTTCATTTTAAAAGTCCTAGCCGTTGGTGTATAATTTATACATACGAATACGAATCTGGATCTGATTTAACTCAACACGTAGAACAAAAACAACAAATAATAATTTTTATTCAAAAACAAAGACGTAACATAACTTAAATAAAGACAAAACATTTATAAATTAGTAGTTAGGTACTTCAAAAACAAAACAATTTCTTTAAAAAAAAATAAATAGGTTTTTTTGCATATCTCTCAGACAGATGTAAGCATTTATACATACATATGTACATTGTACATATGTATTGCAGTCATAAGAATCAAAAATATCACAATTGTTTTTAATAATAAGTGTGTTGTGCAGATTTGTTACTTTAAGTTTGCTTCTTAAATGCTTAACTACATAGACCTACTTTTGCCAACAAGTAGGTACCTACAAAAGTTAGAAATAAATATCTATACTGCAGACACCTGCTTCCAAAAAAACAATTGAAAATTGTGCATGGTGGCTTAATTTATTTGTCAGAATAATTTTCGTATGTTTTTTTGTAAGCATATCTCTTTAGCGAACAATTTTTAGTTTATGTTACTTATTATGTGTTTCACCACCAATAAACTTGTGAGGTGAACAAATATCGATAAAAAAAATAAAAAATAAAACAAATATCGATAGTATTTTTAAAACTATCATTCTTCAAAATTACTTCAATTCATAGTTAGATAGCAACACAAATATAACATGCATATGAATTTTGAACTAATGTGGTCTTGTAGAAAATTTTATAATAAACAAATTTATACTGAATGTATTCTTCCTGAATTGCATATTTCCAAAGTTATAAAGGAAAATATCATGACCTTAGCGTTTTTTTCACTGTTGCATTTTTCCTGCAGCGAGAACAGGTTTTCGAAGCTGTAAATTAAGCTACAGACTACTCTTACATGTCCCAACAACATTTTAAAAATGCAGAACTACATCGCGCTTTGCGATTTTAGTATTGAATTTGACTGGCCTAACAGGTACCTCTATCTAACTTATCACTATCAGAACATATGTAGGTACATACCTAGAAATTTCGTATTTTTGTTTCACCTAAAAATTAAATTTAAGTTGCAACCTAATACCTGTTGTATTACCTTTATGGAATTTAGAACATGTACATGTACAATACATATATATCTAATCTAATATAATAAGTGAAAGTGTTTATTTATGTTCATTGGCAAAGGATGTACCTATCTAGATTTATCTA
The DNA here is from genome assembly GCA_949320155.1 of Melangyna quadrimaculata. NCBI lineage: Eukaryota > Metazoa > Arthropoda > Insecta > Diptera > Syrphidae > Melangyna > Melangyna quadrimaculata. The sequence continues at coordinate 199,358,217 of OX439483.1, read as the reverse complement.
TGTACTTATGTAGATAGTAGGTGCAATAGTATACCCTCCCCGGCCACTCGCTCGTAACCGGCCACTTTTCAGATAATGATCATGTCATGTCAAAATATAAAATTTTAATTATTTCAGGTTTATTTGTTTATTCATCAAGCTGAGAGAAGATTCTCTTTTTAGACTTCATACTATATACATATTTACATTGGTTACAACAAATAAAAATTCTTAAGTATCGATACAAAGTTTTAACTTTAAGGAATTATATAAAAATACAATAAATTATTATTAATTATTAACATTAAACGGTTTGTATGACTATAATATTTGATACATGCATTTTGAAAGTATTTCTTGTACAATTACTAAAAATATCTATTCTGGAACAAACAACGTTAGTTTCCCGGATGCAACGTGAAATTGGTTCATTTAAACCATAATTTGTCCGTTGAAAATATTCAAGTAATATATTTGACTCACGAAATCCTCTTTGAGGAACGCGTAAGTTTACAAAATTAAGTAACTGAGGACACTGCATGTGATACGATAGAATATCTCTGATGAACATAATAGAAAAGCAAGTACGCCGATCTTCCAAAGTTTTAATACCAAACAGTAAACACTTAGATTTGTAAGTTGGCATGTCCATACGCCAATTTAATTTGAAAATTAAATATCTAGTAAATTTTTTTTGAACTTTTTCGATTCTATTAGATGAGTTTTTATAAAAGGGATTCCAAACTGTAGAAGAGTATTCCAACACAGATCTGACCAGAGAATTAAAAAGTGACTTTCGCGAATAAGGGTCTTTGAACTCTCTTGTATTTCTCTTTACAAATCCAAGCATTTGGTTAGCCTTATTTACAATATAGTCGATATGAGGCAAAAATGAAAGCTTTCTATCTAAAATAATCCCTAGATCCTTTTTACGTTCAACGCGCACCAGAGTTTCATGATTTATTTCATAATCAAATAAAATAGGGGTAGCATGTCTATAACATGACATTATATGACATTTTGCAACATTTAAAAAAAGAAAATTATTGTGACACCATTCAGTTAGTTTTAATACATCATCACGAAGTGAAAAACAATCCGACAATGACTCTATTTTGTGATAGAGCTTTAGGTCATCAGCAAATAAAAGACATAACGAAGATACAAAAATTGAAGGAATATCGTTAATAAATAAAAGAAACAACAACGGACCCAAGTGACTACCTTGCGGCACGCCAGATGAAACGTAGATATTTTCAGAGTGACAGTTATCAATTTTGACTATTTGAATTCTATTTGTAAGATAAGATTCTATCCAGCTAAGGAGTTCAGAGTGAAATCCCAATGACGATAATTTATAAAGAAGCACTCTATGGCTTACACGATCAAATGCTTTTGCAAAATCTGTGAATATTACATCAGTTTGTATGTAAAGTTCAAAATTGTTTATAATGTGGTTTGTCATTAATGTAAGATTTGTTGTTGTTGATTTACCGGAGACAAAACCATGTTGATAATCATTTATTTTAACTTTAGGTAACAAATCGCTAATCAGGGCCTCATAAATTTGCAACGAAACAATTTATAAGTTGTGAAGGTTTTAAGTTGTATTGAGACTGAATTGACTTGTTGTTAAACGTTTTTATTAATAGCTATTCAATCAAACCAAAAAAAAAGAACACATGTAACTCAGTACTCGTGACAGAAGTGAAATTTCCTTTTCGATTTAAAAATCTATATATACTATTAAGCTTAATACGTAAGTGTCAGCTATGCGTTCTATATTAAAATAATCGATGGGTTATAATATCCATGAAAATACTAAAACGTTTAGTAATTGAAGCCAACTCCTTGGTTTTATAAAAATAAAAATTACTTTTCAAAATTTTTTTCCAAAAACTCCTACACTCAAAATCTCTAAAAAATCAAAAATTTGTATTATGACAACTAAAATTTGATTTTATTTATTTTTTAACCATATATAATTCAAGTTTTTAGCGCACTATATAGTTTGGCCTATTTTCAGATAATGTTTAAAATAATTTATATCTCCATACCAATAGGAGAAAGATAAAAAAACTTAATCTAGTAATGTTCTGAGAATTTCATTATCTATTCACCAAACAAATTAACGAGAAAAAAAATAAATTGGGTGGCACAACGGCTCATGAAGAACCAGGGCCTAGTGACTAACAACTCGCAACCATTCCTGTGTGCGCCTTTTGACAGGAATCGAAGGGACCTACAATTTAATGCCGAATCCGAACGGCTAGACGAGAAGCACTTTTCGTGACAAGTGATACTCTTGGAGGATTTGTCAATTCCTCGTAAGAGGCAGTAGCCCTGAAAAAAAACTTTTGTTTTTAGTTTTTAGGTGGACGAGGCTGGGAAGCGAACCCAGGACCTCCAGCGTGACAGTCGAACGCATAACAATTACGCTACGGGCTACTACATGAGAAAGGTCTCTACGAAATGAGAAAGGTCCTATTTTTTGGTATGATTTTTAAATATATCATCCAGTATCGTAAATGATTAGGTACGTATTGTTAACAAAAGTTTTGTTTTTAATAAATGTTAGGATTCTAATATCTTCAAAATAAACTCACTACCCGGATACTAGCTAGCTCAAAAGTGGCCGGCTACTGAACTTTGGTGGCCGGATACTGGTGAAAAAGAACTCTTATTGAAAAAGTAATTTTAGTTTTAATTGCAATACAACAATTGTCTTCATACTTTTTATTTCATAAACAAATTATAAAAGATCAAAAAAAAGAAAACATGTTCTTAAATTCTATATTGTCAGACACAAAAGTTAGAAAATGCGTTAGATGGCCGGGTATTGGACTCCTGGTGCATTAAGCTTAGTTTGTAGATTAATAGGTACTTATCAATTTATGTCACTCCATTAACGGTACCTTTTTCCCAAAACGAATGGATTTGCTTCAAATTTCGTACAGCTTTCCTACGATACTTTCACTCAAAGCTTGCAATAAATAAATGGTTTTGTTTACTTTTTATTTATCTGCTCATAGTATTTTGTCTGTTAGGACTCGATATTTTTTTTATTGAATAACCTTATTAAAAAAATTTATGTTTGTATAACTAGCACTGTTGAATTCATTTTAAGGTCATAACGCGTTATTACTAAATAACTGTACAAACATGTGTACCTATGAACCTCTTTTTTGTGTCATTGACATTGAAAGTTGAGTCAAACCGACAAAGTGTTGGTCTGATTTGAATGATTTTTAAGCGACATGTTTTTTTTTTTTATATATTTATTATTTAACTTACCTACCTACCTAAAATATAGAAATAGAACGAACCGAAGAGAGCAAAATGCAATTATTGCTCACAAAAAATATCATTTAGATTGGCAAATTTGAGTAGGCATTTAAAAAGAAAACACGTCGGAATTTCAACGAGCCCTATAGAGCGCCAAGCTGACATAGCACTTAGTGCTCCTGAATCAACACCAGCGGAAACAGGAATCGTAACGATTGACATCGACACAGATGTTTCTTGTCCTCGCCCTGAGCCACAACCAAAATCCAAAACAATTGTTCAGCAAAAAATATACGGCTACACCGAAACAACAAAACCAATTTCGCAGCAAAAGAAGGCAAAAATTGACAATCAGCTGATTGTAATGATAGCCAAGGAGTACCACCCGCTGCGATTAGTAGAAGAACCTGAGTTTGGCAAACTGATTGCTCTTTTATGTCCATCATATAGATTGCCAACTAGGAAGACATTGTCTGAAACACTCTTGCCTCAGCTTTGCCTAAATTGGAACAGGAAGTGCAAACAAAAATTCAAAATGCTCCAGGAGTATGCCGTACAACAGATGCATGGACTTCGATCAACAATCAAAGTTTTTTTGCTGTCACAGCGCACTACGTAAACGAAAAGGATATGCAACTATGCTCCAATTTACTTGGGTGCATCGAATATGGTGATCGACACACTAGCGTCAATTTATGTACCTTTTTGAAAGAGCAGGTGTTGAGGTGGAAGATAGAAACAAAAATTGGGGATGTAATAAGTGACAATGCAGCGAATATTCTTTTGGCAGTACAAATGGGAAATTGGCGTTCTATAGGGTGCTACGCACATCTTCTGAATCTGACTGTTCAAGCAAGCATTGATCATGTTTCTGAAACTGTGCAAAAACTCAAAGCCATCGTAGAATTTTTCAAAAGAAGTTCACTAGCTTTGTATAAGCTAAATGAACTTCAAAAGCAAATGGATTTGCCAATTTTAAAATTAAAACAACAAGTCCCAACTCGTTGGAATTGGAAGTACGATATGCTGGATAGAGTTTTACAAATAAAAAATGCTGTGGTTGCTACTTTAGCAAATTCTAAAAATCGAACTCTCGTTGAAATCCGAAGATTGGGATGTGATAGAGTATGTTGTTCCAGTTTTAAAAAATTTTCAGATGTAACGGTAGAAATATCGTCCGAAAAAAATTTTAGTTTGTCCAAAGTAATAGTATATTGCAAGCTTTTAAAACGCCGTCTCACAAAATGTTGTTGTAAAATTGAAACACAATATCTAAGTACGGAAAAACAAACCCCAAACTCTGTTAAAAATTTTGTACACACGCTTAATGAACAAACGCAGAATTTAGAGAAGAATCCTCTCTATGCCGAAGCTACAATTTTAGACCCAAAATTTAAAAATAGAGGTTTCCGAGACGAAGCAAATTTCAAAATTGCTTATGAAAATCTAAAAATTAAAGTTTCGTCCCAGCACTCTCAAATTACGGAACGCTCAGGTAGCACACCTGGTTCTGCTTCTGTTGAAGAAAATGTTGCTCCATCAACATCGGGAGCAGCACTTCAAAATACGAAACCGTCTTCAATTTGGGATGATTTCGATGCTGAAGTTTCGAAATTAGTTCCCCAAAACACAAGAGTTGCTGGAATAGTAGAGCTCGAAAATTACATAAAAGAGCCCCTGCAAATAGAAAAAAACCTAACAATCCATAACACTGGTGGAATGAGAGAAAATTTGTGTATCCAATTCTTTACAAGTACATGCTTAAAAGGCTTTATTTAGTCGCAACATCCGTTCCTTGCGAACGAACATTCTCTAAGGCTGGATTAATCCAAACAGATAGAAGAAGTAGGTTGTCTTCAAAAAAGGTTTCACAATTACTATTCATACCTAAGTAGTAACCTGTAGGCAGATTTGTTCTTTTATTTTGATTTTTGGGCTTTACTCGGAATTTAATAACGCTTATGTATTTCAGAGAAATTTACAGATTAAACAAAAATATATAAATATTGGATTTTTAAAAATATATTTTTTTGTGTCAAATTATGTATAAACTTATTTTTGTAATGTTTGAGTTTAAATCAAAATAGTATAAAGGCTTTCCCAAACCAATGCGGAACATTCGTTGCGGCGAAGAAACATTCGCATGTCAAAATTTATTTACATGGTGATATATGAGATTACTCACACCAACGCGGCGGAGAAACACTTGAAATAATTTTGACTGACGAATGTTCCTTCGCCGCAACGAATGTTTCGCATTGGTTTGGGAGAGCCTTAAAACTACATTTGTGTTAGTTATATTTGAATACAAAACTAGAGTTCCTATGTGCTTAGTGCTTATAAAGTGATTTTGTTTTTGTTCCTTAGATTTTAATGTTTTTTTTTTAATGTATTTTAATGTATCTACCTGTATATGTATCTCAATAATCAAAATGTGTAAATATTATTAAATTGAATTACTAACATTTAATAAGAGACAAAATTGTTTGTCAATGTTTAATTTTATATTTATTTGTATTATCTCAGATAAAAATTGAAGTTTGCCATTGCTTCTTTCTTCACATATCAAATTTATTAAAAAAGAACTAACAATCTAAAGTTCCTATGTGCTTATAAATTGATTTAATTTTTGTTTCTTAGATTTTAATGTTTTTTAAATGTATTTAAATGTACCTATGTATGTAACTAAATAATCAAAACGTGTAAATATTATTTAATTGAATTGCTAACATTTATAAGAGACTGAATTTTGTGTGAATGTTTAATTTTATATTTTATTTGTATTATCTCAGTTAAAAATTGAGGTTTGCCATTGTTTCTTTCTTCACATATCAAGATTATTAAAAAAAGCTAACAAACTGAAGTTCCTATGTCTATGCCTACAATTTGAATTAATTTTTTTCTTAGATTTTAATGTTTTCAATGTATTTAAATGTACCTATGTAACTCAATAATCAAAATGTAAATATTATTTAATTGAATTACTAAAATTTGATAAGAGACTGAATTGTTTGTCAATTTTTACCTTTATATCGTATTTGTATTATCTCAGTTAAAAATTGAGGTTTGCCATTGTTTCTTTCTTTATATATCAAATGTATTTAAAAAAAAGCTATTCTAAAATTCAGCGTAATGCTACATTTTGTTTGTCCTATTACTTTTTTCTTTAAAATGTATATGAACCTACTTAAGAGGGAAATTTTTATCCTATAATATTAAGAAAAGAGGAAGAGACTAAACAGTTTTTGTAAGCTTCATTGTTTGAACTCCTCTGTTTTTTCGTTTTCCAAAAATACGTACAACATAATTATAATATGTTATTTTTTCTTAACACATTTAAATGTTTTTGTTCAAATAATTAGAGGTAAGACTTAGACACTATTTTTGTTTTCTTCTTAACACATTCTAATGTGCATTTCTGTATTTCTTATTTATCTAAATCTCTTGTTAACTTTGAAGTTATTATTTTTTGTATTTCCTCTTCTAAAAAAAAAATATGTGCCTGTACATAATGTTACTACTATTTGTTTCCTTTAAATAACATTAAAAATCCACAAACATATATGTTTACGAGAAAGCATCTACCTTCATATATATTTCAAAAAAGTAGTAACTACTAATTTATTTGAACTTTAAACTTTTTATTTATCCTAATCTATTAATATTAAAATAATTATTTGTGTTTGATTTTGTTTTGCTTAATATCACATTAAAAATGTAATTAAAAAAAATCTATTTAAAGCCTTTTATTTTATCTACTGATTCTGGAACAAGATCTTTTCATACTATATTTGTGTACCTATATATACATATATGTATAAATATATGTAGTTCCAAACATGATTATGCTACTCTTAAAATTCCAGTTAAAGATTCTGGTCATAATCAATAAACCAATAATTTAGAAAGGGAAAATCTCCAAAATAAAAACCTCGGAACTAAAAATCGAAAAAATAAAATCTATATTATTGAAAAATCTTTAAAAAAAAAATCTCGAACTACGGAAATCTAGAAAAAGAAAATCTGAAATGCACCTAGAGCTCGTATTAATTTTTTTTCTAAAAAAGTTAATTTTTTTTGTAAAAAATTTATATTTTTTTTTGTAAAAAAGTTAATTTTATTTTGTAAAAAAATTTATATTTTTTTTGTAAATAAATTAATTTTATTTTGTAAAAAAAATAATTTTTTTTTGTAAAAAAGTAATTTTTTTTTTGTAAAAGTTATTTTTTTTTTTGTAAAAATGTTATTTTGTTTTTTTGTAAAAAAGTTATCTTTTTTTTGTAAAAAAGTTATCTTTTTTTTTAAAAAAGATAATTTTTTTTTGTAAAAAAGTTAATTTTTTTGGAAAAAAGTTAATTTTTTTTTTGTAGAAAAGTTATTTTTTTTTTTTTTTGTAAAAAAGTTAATTTTTTTTACAAAAAAAAATCATCAGAAATGTTTGTACCTATTAATTCAAAAAGAAAACACGAGAAAGCATGGAGAACAGAAAACTAAAAATTATAGAGCTGGAAATGAAGAAAAAGAAACTCGAGCTAAAGGAACTAGAGCTACAAAAATAGACTATAGTAGAAAATAATATAACTGAACTGAAACTTAAGTTCCTATTATGTTTTAAAAACTAAACAAAAATGAAGTGCTATTTTTTTTTTTTACAAAACTATTAATTTAAGTATTTATTTATTTATTTAATGTAGGTATAAAGTTTATAAATGAATGCTAATAAATAAAAATGAAAGTTAAAAAATGAACTATTTAAACAGAATCTCTTATTTGGTTTGCGATATTTTTATAGTTGCCAACATTTTCTAAAGTTGGAATATTGACAATATCATCTTCATATAATCAAAGCCGATTATCAAAGTCTAATTTGTACTTAATGCAAATATTATGCAACATAGCACACACGTTTGTTATAACTGCTGCCTTTTCTGGACGGTAATAAAGTTCCCTCGACTTCAGTAAGCATCTGAACCGTCTTTTTAGAACACCAAAACATCTTTCTATGATGCTCCTAAATTTCGAATGCACTGGTGTTGTAGTTAGCTTCACGACTGTTTGATGGAGCTGATCTATAGGGCGTCATCAACCATGGTTCAAGGCTATAACCGGCATCACCTTCAATTAAATATAAAATCACTAGTAATTATATATTTATATAATAATAATATATGTATTATATAGTTGTTACCAAGAATTTTGCTCTTATCTCTTTCCTTGAACATTTTTTCCATCACGTCTCTTTCGGAACTCATTGCCCGTACAACTGAGTCGTGAGAACTCCCCCCGTAGCTGGCATTAACGCAACTGATCCTGAGAGTATGATCACAAGCCTGTTGGTTTAAAATAATATTAATACTTGTTACTAATGGAACATGAATATTAAAATATGTATCTACCATCATTGCATTCAGACTGTGGTATCCTTTTCTATTGATGAAGTGGTTAATTTTTCGAAGGACAGACTATGCTAATATGAGTCCCATCGACACACATAATCACACCGGGAAAACCACTTTTTTCAAAGAAATAGGATTTCGCTCGGGCTTTTTCCTCCGCGGTCATTTCAAATTTTATGTGTTTAGAACACAGTTTCTCTCCCATGATACTCAATGTTTCTTTCATCACCTTCGAGACTGTGGGTTGAGCTAGTAGTCTTGCCTTCCGCTAAAAACCTAAGCGTAGCGGCAAGCTTTAGTATTGCCGGTATAGAGGTATTATTCTCTCTTGTAAAATTATCCTTGATATCTTCAAAAACATACAGAAATGCTTCCTTTGACAATCTTAATAATTGGACAAACCTTATTGAAGAAAATTAATTAAATTCAATTGTGATGATGAAATGCAATGCTCACTCTTTGTGAGGAATATCCAGCGGAGAAGACCCACTTCTTAGAAATTTTCTTTGTATTCTTAAATTTTCTATATTTTCTTCTTCGCCTTCAGCATGTAAAAATACACATATAGAATCCATCGAATGAATTTATATATAAATTAAACCAACGAATTTACAAATTAAAAATTATTTGTAAAACAATTTGTTTATAGGAAACAACTGTCAAAATTTTGGAAACAGCTGACATCGAAATTGGAAAATTGGAAGGAAATATGGAAATATCTTGGAAATATTTGACATTTCAATTGGAAAACTGGAGTGATCGCTTTCTTCCACTTTCGCTTTTGAGAATAACTTAAAGCGAAGACGGTCGAAAATTTATTATCGCTTTCAATACGATCCGCCGAGCTTTCCAGAATAGGCCCCCAGGCGACGAAACGTTTGTAGCATATGCAAGAAGTAAGACCCCTTTCACACAAGGAAACTGAATTGCCGACGATTTTTAGTTTCTTGGCGAGAAGGGCGTAAAAGGAAGACAAAAAATTTCCCCTTACACCCTTCTCACCGACAAACTAGCCAGTTTCTGGCAAACTCAGTTTCCTTGTTTGAAAGCCTTCTAAGGGACACTCTGATAAAAAAGTGCAGTACATGCATCTGATATACCTACATATACATTTTATAGATATATTATAGACATCTGTATGGCAGAGTAGTAACTGATTTCTCTGGCGCAGAGAAATATTAATATGTGGCAACACTGAGTTTTAACCAAGCTTTTGTAAAAATCCTGGTACTATCATGATAAAAATAGGAGAATTTATCTGCATTTTGATGTTAATTTCAATGAAAATACCAAAGGGTACAAAAATAAAACAACCTGTAAATTAAAAAAAAAAAAATTTAAATTCACCATTGCCATGCATTTTTTCAATCAAAAATCGATTTTATTTGCGGAGCTGTAGGCATCCAAAGATATCCAGGGTTTCAAAACTCAAAAAAATTACTTTGAGTGCAAATATACCAAAAACTAGACCATGTAGAAGGGTTTGCTTTGGATGTGCTGATAGCATTTGACAAAATACCTTTCGATTTATGTATACATTTCAATGGGTTCCAGAGACTTTCGTGAAAAAATTGTTTTTGGTGATATGGGGTTAGTTCGTGCTTTTTTTCAACCAAAAATCGATTTAAATAAAAATTCCCTAAGGCCTGTCAGTTTCCTATTCAACAACGTCAACCGCAACCTCTTACGAGGCTTTTTTGAAAAGTTATCGCCATAAAAAGACTTTTAGCTTTGGCTCGAAAAAAATAGATTTACTTTGAACTGAAATATCTTCGGAACCAGACCGCATAGAATGTTCTAGTTTTGAGCTATGGATACCTCTCAAAACTCTCAAAAAAATCATTAAGGTTTTTAAAACGAAAAAAAGAGAACGAGTGAGTTACGGCCTTATTCAGATTTGGATTGTTCAGAAAACTAATTTTCATTCGTTTATGACATCTTCTTCCGACAGCTTCCGAATATTAAGTTGACGACGAAGAGAACAACAATAAAAACACGTTGTTGGTGTAATTTCGCCCTCATTGGTTTGCAAGAGCCTTTATGGTTACGTCTTAATAATTTACGAAAAGTAGCTTTTCTAATCGTTGAGTAAATGAAGACGTCTGAAATATTTGTTCTTGTATAAACTACATTTTATTCACAACTTTTATGGCCAACTATTCTCGATTTGATAGCTTCAGAACACTGCCAGTTTTTTTTTTGGTTCTCTGAGATATCATATACATAATCATATTTATGAACACGCCTAATTCTTAAAGTCACAATGTCGTTGGGGGATTTGATCCAATTTGTGTACATCATTTCCAAAAAAAATTTTGACAGTTCATTAAAAAAATGGGAAACTTACCCAAATGGTGAACTTATCTAGTGTTTTATATCGTTGCATGAATACCCCTATTATTTTGTCTTCGTGTAAGGGTATGTGATTAATGAATCACAAATTTTATGACAGTTTTGTCATTCGTTTAAATCAGACTTAAGTCTTTCTGTTTTCATGCAATTAACCATGATAAAACTACATTTACACCGATCACTAAACCGAGATTTAGGTAATGAGATTTATTTGGTGTTTCTACTTCACAAAACGAGGATTATGACGAAACATTCAAATGGTGTTTCATTTATTTGATATGAAAGGAAGTGAGATAGATAGTTTTTTTTTCTTACATTTCCATCTATCAACGGAAGAAAATGGCGTTTAAATGGGTCGGTCGGTTCCAAAAGTGTTTTCCGAAAAAAGTAAGTTTGATTTGAAAAAACATTTTTTTCAGGAAGATTTAAATGAGTTTTATTTTACAACGTATTTGAAGAGATTAAAATTTTGTATAGTAAATATTCGATATTTGATATTTATACTAGATCTCGGTGTAGTGCTCAGTGGAAACATAGTCGGCCATATTTATTAGATTTCACTAATACTCGGTTAAACCTCGGAATAGTTAAACCAAGTCGAAGCACTTACACAGGTTTTACGCAATGTCGAACTAATCCTTATTTAAAAAAAAATTCTTAGCCGGTTTAGTTACGCCTGCCTTATGTCAAATATTTTATCAAAAAATCGCCAATCTAAAACTCTGGTTAACATAAACGTAAACAAACCTCAGCTGATTTCCATTGTTTTTGGTTTATTTTGGTAAAGAAATTATTTGTTAATTTCGAATATTAAAATAAAAATAAAAGAAAAGAAAACGTTCAGAAACACTGGGAAGATTCTCAAAAGATATGTTAATATGTTTACATAATTACAACAGATAAAAATAAATATTTTGGTGTATGTTCATAGATTTTTCCCCGACAACTAATCCATCCGTCATGGGATCTAATGAGTTTCGTACTGCTTTGACTTTCTCCTTCTTTGTTAAATGTCAAACCGTTTAAAGAATTAAAATGATTTATTAATGTAAAATAAATATCCATTTTATCGTGGTAAAAAAAAGAAAAAAATTGTTTGCACTCTTTGTAAATTCACACAATGTCATGTCAAAATGACATTTAGATACTAAAACGGCTTTATTCCGGCTTTACCCTCCTAGGAACCAGTTTTAGCTTACTCTGCCTCTATTCCTGATATTTTTTTTTTTTTAAATAAACTTTCCAGTTTTAGAGGTGTTGTAAAGTCGGAGTAACTTTACGCCACCGCTAAACCGAGTTAATAAATAAGGCTAAGTATGTAAAAGAGGTAATGGTTAATGATCTGTTGAATAGAAAAATTTTATAGACCTTGTCATCGGTTTTCAAAATAAAAAAACATTGACTTACGTTTTCATAAATACATACCTGTTAAGTAAAAATATTAAGTGTGCTTTTGTTTTGTTTTCCTTTAACTGTTAAATTAAAGACACTGTTTACTTTTTAAAAAATATTTTATTATATTTGTTAGTAACTAAGGTTAACAAAGGTTAAGTACATAAATATATGTATGTATTTTAAGTTATAGAAAGTTTATTTGCTTATAATATTTTTTTTTTAGTATATAAAGTATGTATGTTTAAAAAATAAGTAGCTCGTAGAATTTTGTATGTACAATAAGTTTAATTATTTGTTTGATTAATCTTTCACACATAGTATTTATTTTGAACAAATTCATGTTAATTTGCATAAAATGTATTTTTAAATATTCAACTCAATTATAAATAAATTTATAAACATGAGAAATTTTATTTTAAACTAAGAGTTGATAGGAATTTTTTTAAATTTAATACAAAAAATAAAATAATTTTTAACATTATAACAGCAAACAAAAAAATCTAAATATATTATAAAGTTGTACAGTAATATTTTTTTTTCACTGTCTTTTCTTTAAAAAAATATCAAACAAATCAATAATTTTATAAATATAAATAAATAAAAGTAAATAGTCATAAATAATAAAAGTGGATGATATTTTTTTAAATGCTTGCCAAATATAGTAAAAATTAAATATATTAAAAAAGGGTTGTGAATATATCAACAAAGTATTAAAACTAGCACCCTTGTATATGCATATATTTTTTAAACAAAATTGTATACAAATATGTTATGTCAGAGCTCGCAGTTATCACGCACAGTCATTAACCTGACTCACAGAAAGTGCAGACGATGCACACGCGCCTCCGTTCTACAGGTTGTTCCCACCGTGGAATCTGATGCCATTGGATTTGCATGGGAAGTGCAAATCAGCAAAATAGATATTAAATAAAATATATACCCCGAATAAAATAATAGGAGAAGAATTTGGTCATTGTTATTTGGACTTCTACCGAGTGCGGTATTAATAAAGCAAGATTGTTATAAACTACCAATTGTGCTTTAATTGAGGACCAGTGGTCGGTCCTATTAAATTATCTTTTTCTTCCTAAGAGTGCGAAAACTCTTTACTTCGCTTATGCGCCCCCGCAAATACTTGACTTTGTATTCGATAGATAAAGAGATGATGCGAACGTAAATTTACCATAAATTGCATATCAGCACTTTGTGCCTTCAGCAGCTTGTGTGTGAGTCTCATTAGATACCAAAGAATAAAGAATAATTATTTGAATCATTGCACCATCCGCAGTCAAACAAAGATTTGCTGCCTTAGCATTATCTTAACTTTTTAACTATTATATAAAGGCGAAACAATTATTTTGTACGCCCGAGTTACAAACCCAGTTGCAATCCCAAATATGCAAGCTTTGCATATTCCCACAAACTGTGTTGCATATTCCCACAGTAATATAAATCTTTAAATGTGCACATGTCATATAGTTTTCTTGTTGTGCATCCTCTATGCACATGCCATCATAATAGTAATACGAATCTTTGCTTTGCACCTTCTGTGCAATTTCCAAGAAATATTGTTTGGCACCTTAAGTGCATTAAATAAAATTAATTGTATCAAAAGTTAGTTCTTAAGTTGCAGTCAATGAATAAAGCAATATAAAAAATAATTTTTTTTGTATATAAAGTTTTGAATAAACGCGGGACGCGCATAACTCATAAAGTATTGAACTGATTTACGTAAAACAAATTTCATAATATTCTTTATGTTAATGAGATGGTTTTACGCTATTTTTTATTTCTTTGTTCGTTTAATTTTTCAGAATATTATTGTTTTTTTTTTTTATTTTTTGTCATCTTTTTTCTTAGAGTTTGTCCCAAATATTCACTCATACTCTCAAAACGGGTTGTTATATTAAGCCAATTCTTTTGAGTTCTTGGATAAAATTAAAGAGCTATTGCTACAAGAAAATGAAGTAATGATAAGCTTTGACGGAACGTCATTATTTCCAAATATTCCTGTAAGCGTTGCCCTTGATGAATTCGAAAAATATCTAAGCAACCTTGATTTTGAGGAAGAGAAAAAGAAAATTTATTTAGAAGCAACAAAACTTTGTATGAATCAAAACATCTTTCATTTTCGGGAAAAAATATAAAGTGATAAAGTGTAGAATTCGGTACGAACATGGGTAGCCCACTCAGCCTACTAATCTCTGAAATGTTCATGTCTGCGTTTGAAATGAAATTAAAAAGATTGATTCTACCGCGAGTGTGGCATCAATAGTAGACGATGTGTTTTCAATGGTGCATAAAGATGATGTTCTAAAAACATTAGATATTTTGAACAACCAATTCGACTCAATAAAATTCACATATGAAATCGAACATGAAAGAAAACTCGCATTCCTTGATTTGGAAATTCAGTATGTGAATAATTAAATTCAAGTAGGGGTTTTTCACAAACCAACAAGCACCATGAGAACTATCACTAGTGATTCGTTTTGCGCAATACAACATAAATTAGCCGCGTAGCACTCAAAGGTTCATAGATTGTGTCGCCTCCCCCTCGCAATAATTAATTTCAAAACAGAGTATGAATACATAAAAACAACAGCTCTCATTAATGGTTGTAGTGAACAAATGATTGAAAAATTAATTTATAAACATACGCGAAAAGTGAACAATTATAATATGACAACCTTTTTCTCACAAATGGATAAAGAACAAAATAAAAGAGTGGCTTTGTCTTTTGTACCACAAGTAACCAACAAATTAAAAAAAGTTTTTAGTGATCACAAACTGGATATTGTTTATAAAAACGATCAAAATATGGTGAGTTTACGAGGTTCTACAAAAGACAAGATACGTCCTTTGAGTAAGTCGGGTATTTATGAAATTGAGTGTGGTGACTGTAAATTAAAATACTATGGGCAAACAGAACGTAATATCGAGACTAGGTTTAAAGAACATTTTGTGAAGGGCTCACACTACCGACAATTTAATTATCCATTTGATTCCGGTCATAGACATCCACTAATGCACTTCAATGCACTTGCATTTTATTCATGGTCATAAGTATCAACCTCATGCACTCCATAGCCCAAATTTATAATATAATAAATTCAATGCCACTGACGATGACAATGACGGAACGCGACGACGCGACGCTTCAGATTACTTTGTTCAAATGTATCTACCTACTTGCTAAAGTTCAATGCACTGCATGCTGTGTAGTGCATATGGCTATTAATTTGATGACATAGCAATTATGCTGCCCAATTCTGTTATTCGTCGATTTTGCAATAAAATATTAATATGTCTATGTGTATATGTCTAAGTTAGAATATGTATAGGCTTAAGTCATTAGTGTGTAAGCATATCAATTTTATATAAATAGCTTAAGTTGTTAAGAATAAACTGACTTTCGTTAAGGAAGTATACAAGAACACTTTGGCTCCTCAGCCTGTTTTTAATTTACTTCAACACGGAACAGATCGGCTCTTTAGCCATCATCCTTATTCGGCTTGGGGAAGCTATTTAATATCCCCCATAGCTTAAATAGGTGAGGTAGTGTAGGCCCACATTACAATTTCACGTATATTCGCCTCAATCAACCACAAAAATCTGCAATTGCATCTCATGTGTTAAATAATGGTCATGAAAACATAAACAATTTAACTTTACTTAAACAAGTGAACGATCATAGAAGATTGGACGCCTATGAATCTTTTTTCATACAAAAAGACCCAAAAGCACTGAATTTAGACAACAGCAATATAGAATCTTGCCTAATAAATATAATGTGTCACAGCAAAACATAAACAAAAAAAAAAAGGAAACAAATTATTGATCTTTGATCGAAGCGCAGCATCAGTTCTTCAATGTTGCATACCCAACGTTTAGTCGTGATTGCCGATGATGAAGCGCAAAAGCTTCGAAATGCATTCAAATCGAGTTACGTGTTTGTTTAATTTTTATTAGTCTTTTGTTAAATGTTTAAGTGTAAAATTGGAAACAAACGTGTAACGACTCAAGTGAAGTTAATTAAGGTTGACTTTTTAATTTAAAAAAAAACTTAATTTATCGAATATATCTTATATCTACCCTATATCTTTTTTTAATTATACCTATACATACAAGCTGAGGAATAAATATATAAACATTTAAAAGTTATCAACTTTTCTAAATTATTTCTATCCAGGAATGCTTTAAGAGCAAGCTGTTTTTTTTTTTTTTTTTTTTTTTTTTTGTATTGTTCTCTTCTTCCGCAAACTGAATTCATGCCAGTTATCACAATGCACTCGGGCATTGGCCCAATAGTAAGACAGTGTTAAGCAATAAATTATATATCTAGGTTAAAGAACACATTTTGTCATAATCTGCATTATTAGCATGTTGCGTATGAATTCTACTCGAGCCGTGTTAATAAGACTGAATTGAATAAAGTGTGTGAAATTGGCCTTGATATCGATTTGGTTGAAATTATGATTTAAGAAACAATAAATAATGGAGTGTTGATTGACAACTAAAACCACACGGTCGTGTTTCATTTGAAGTGGAATTAAACTTAACATTTGGCGCAGCCGGGAAACTTAATACAAAACAAAAAACTGGCTCCCACATTAATATTAGATTAGTTATAAATACAAATACAAACAATATTGCAAAACAAAAGAAAATCTATATAAATAAATAAAAATTATTGGTGCAACGACTGTACAGCACTCCCATCGCAAACCAAGTTTATTTTTTAAAAACAAAATAATATAACAATAAACAAAAAAAATTAACAAGTTCAAACCCCAACAAGTGCAAAGCAAAAGCGATAAGTACACTACGTCTTCCCGTCCAACCAAGCCTACGAAGGCTTTTGGAGAAAATAGACTCTTTTTCTCTTAGCCCAACCTTTTCTGAAACAGAAGGTTCATCAGAACAACATCGAATTCAAGAACAAGAGCAGCACCAAGAATAGGAGCAACAGCGAGAACATCAACACAAGGTTCAAGAAGAATCAAAGAAACTAAACCCCACACAAATAATTCCATCTGCGGCGCGAGTTATAGAATCACTTCCCAACACACAAAAGAGCATACCAAGCATATTTACTTGAGTAGAATACATTTCACAATCAGTGAAGTACTTCCATTTATAATATAAACAAAAATTGTCAACGATCGAATTCTTCGATCGATATACATAAATGTAAACAAAGTCACCCTTAACCAAAATATAAAAATAGTTAATGATCGAATTCTTCGATCGACATAAAAGATAATCACTTTCAATGAATGTAAACAAAGTCACCCCTAACAAAAATAAACTCAAATGTAAACAAAGATTGTCAACGATTCAACTTCTTTGAATCGTTATCTAAATGTATCTTTCTAATGTACAAAGCAGCATCACTGCATATACAAATATTTTAAGATAAAAAGGGCTGGTATGATGAGCCACAAGTGAGTTGTAATTCAGAGTTCGATATAAATTCTTTTAACTAAAGATTTCCCCCCACCAGTGGTAAGGGATCTGAAGTTCTAAAGAATTAAAAAATAAAGAATTAAAAATAAAAAGATTAAATGCAAACTTAAATTGTGTTCTTTTATTTAAAATCCTTTTTTAAAAAATTGATCCCGGAGGATTCAATACAAAATTCGCGCGGGTTACGTCGGCACTTCCGCGGACTCCTCAAATCGTAAATTGGAGAACATAAGTTAATTGTCCAGTGTAATCAAGCAACATACATTTCTGTGACATTAAATTATTATTAAACTGAACTCACTTTTGTTGACTCCACATAAAAACTATCAAAGTAATATAAAAGTGTCTCATTTAATTTTTGCCATGAGAAAATGTATGTTATTTGATTCTTCAAAAACAGAATAGCTTCTAAGTACTTTTCCGTTTGTTAATTAAGTTAGTTCTGAACCATTCAATAAAAGAAGATCATAAGATTTAAATTTTATTTTTGTATTTTTTTTTTATTTGAACGAATAACGAAAAACGTAAGTCGCGTGGAAGGAAATATATTCGACCTCAAGCGCTTACACAAACAGTAAACAGGTACGTCATACAAAATAACACACAAAAAAAAAAAAAAAACAATAATAACAAAAAAAAATGGAAGTTACGACCATCCAATACACACTCCTTTGACATGCGCAAACCTGTTTCCTGTTGCATTGGTATAGGCATTGGCCTTTACCAATGCATGCGCTGGATATATGACCCATTATTTTGTTAAGAGTCCTCTTCCGGGACATCCTTAACTGGCGCCCGAGCAGGCACCGGCTCAAATTTCGAGTCCTTTTACACCATGTGAATTGTTGTGTCCTTTCATACAGGACAGGAGATTTATACGCTCTATATAGAGGGAGAGGTACAGCTGTAACCATGGGAACACAGTAACCCTATAAATCCTCCGGCAGCAAGGACTCCGGTGCAAGGACTCGAAAGTGAAGTTGTTGTGTGAAGACAAAAATTGTCTAAAAATAAAAAATATGTAAGAAAAAAATCCGAAAATACTGAAACGGAACGGTTTTCTAGTTAAAAATTAAAATTAGAAAACGTAATTATTTTTTTTTTATATATAAAAAAAGAGAGAAATCCAATAGTGTATCAACAGTAAAAAAAAAAAAAAAGAACAAAGGTAAGGTGCATTGATTTTTGATTTATATTTAAAGTGCATTCATACACCCCGATCTTTAATTCACTTTTACGTGGTACAAAAATTTGGAAAGTTTGAAATTGAAACAGATATAAAAATTAAAAAAAAAAAGAGTGATATCGTTTACGCAAGAGTAAAGGGTATCCAAGCCAAAAACAAACCTATATTTAGGAGAGAGGTTGTTGAAAGAGACAAAAGGGTCACAATCACCACACCAGGTAGACGAAAGATCCATAAAACTCATTTAAAAACTGTTTAAAAATTATTAGTAAAATGAGTTATAAAAAAAAGGAGGGTGTATGATTATTCTCTAGCATACAAGAAACATACACAAAAATATTAAAACCAATTTAAGAAGACATTTATTCCTTTAATTAACTAGAATGATTTTTCTCTAGTATACAAGAAACATATGAAAAAATATAAATTTTTATAAAATTAAAATTAATTAAAAACATTAGAAACAGAATTTTTAAAATTCAAATTTGTATTTGTTTGTTAATTATAACCTAAAATTAAAATTAATTAGAAACTTTGTTAATTATAATCTTAAAATCAAAAATTAATCATAGATTATGTTAAAATCTTGTTTTTTATTAAGTTAAGCGTATCATAAAAAATTTAAATAGTACCTAATTAAAGTGAGATGAAAAATACCTTCCCTTTTTTTTATTTACCGATAAAGTTTCACTTTTGCATCACCATATCTTAGTATGAGCTTACACTGAGGTCCCAGTTATCACAGAAAAAGCAAAACAAGAATATTTTTTTATTTTGTTATTATATTCCTAGATTAACTCTCCTAACTGCAGCCCAAGCACTCCAAATTTTTGACTACAAGGCACCGATAGTCTCCATGAAAGAAGGAAAAGGATGAATTGTTGATGGTAGCTTCAAACTAGTACATACCATTGACCTAGCAGAATTCCAAAACCTTGTGGATGGTGTGAGCGACGTCATAAAAGATAACATTAAGGAAACGAGTTATAGAGTTTCATTTGGGGCAAATAATAGAACGCCTAGTTAACATCCTCATTTGATGATTAATCATCAAAGCAAGCCATAAGCTCGCTGTATGAATTTTTATTATATCAAATCACAATAGACTAAACATCCTATCGGATAAAGATGAATTTTATTAAAGTCAGCAATATATCGTCATCTCGAATGTAAACATCCTATCGGATAAAGATGAATTTTATTAAAGTCAGCAATATATCGTCATCTCGAATGTGACATTGGATGTGATTGGATATCGATCACATCATATATACAAATCATGACTGTATCCATCAGATCGGTCATGAAAGATATTTTTAAGATTAATCAGTTTTAAGTTGGAACTCGTAGAAGTAAGTTCATAGTTGGAGCTCAAGCAGGAAAGTTTAATAAATACAAAAGTTTAAATAAAATTTTAAATATATTTTTTTTAAATTTCCAACACGAGTTAAAATATTTAATTCGCCTCAACCTACTTAAGGGTAAATCACCTAGAATAACGAGGTCCATCGACTGGATTGAAACAGCCTGGAAGTGGGTATCTGGAACTCCTGACGCCAACGATTGGAACAAAATCCTTCAAAGCCAAGAGGCGATCATTGAGAACATCAACCACCAGTACAAGGTTAATGAGAAATTCTTTGGAATCACAAAGGACATAACCCGAAAAATCAACTTGGTGATTGAGAGATATGAACAAAATATGTCACCATTGCTGGAAAATTCGAACAAGACGCTCTAGATGAAATCATTGCCGTCAAAGGCGAGATGAATGAGATCGTCCGGGCTTGCCAAATGGCTAAAAGTGGCTTGATCAACACGAATCTTCTTGATACCGAGGAGATCAACTCTAGAACTATAGTCACTACCCTATGCGAACGAGATAGAAGCCATCGAGTGTGGCACACCATCTATTTTTACCTATGGGACAATGCTGCTCTATATCATCTCAATGCCAAAAGTGGGAAATGAAGAATGCAACCTGGACCCATATGTTCTGTAACTTTCGATGTGATGAAACTTGTCGAGAAACGGTGGGAATTGGAACGAAACTCATTTTATCACATCATCGGGTTTCTGTAACTTTTACATGCGATAACTTTATCGACTGGAACAAATGGAATAGAAGTACTGGAAAAATGCGATAAAATGGGTTTCTGTATCTCTGAAGCTTGATAAGTTTATCATTTTAAACGTCAAAACTACTAACTGACACAAACACTGGCGATAGATGTAAAGAACATACAAATCAAAAAAAGCAGGTAAATAAATAAATGTAAAAATAAAGTTACTTTATTATGATAAAATAACATTTTCAGAGAACTTCAAGGGTAACAAATGAGGGCATTCATGAACTGGAGGCGAAACTATTGCTGAACCACCGAGGGAGCTCAACGAAATGGAGGAATCAATATTATCAATTATCAGCACGCATGCCGTGGATGGGGATTCAGTTACCCCTGAAGCTGGAATAGCTGCAAATTGCGCAAGTGACTTCCACATTTACAAAAGATTTTCCTATCAAATTATTCGTTTCAATCATTTTTAGTTGAAGAGGAGGAAAAATCCGAAGGCGAGCCGGAATAGCCTACATGTTCCTCAAAGAAGAGGAAAATGGGAATATCGTCATACCAAAGTGCTCTCAGCGAGGCTCGACAAATGCAAGAAGGTTTTGAGAGTAAGTTCAAAAAACTTGAGTCCCAAATTTTTAAAATGTTTGCTTCGACTGAAAAAAATAAAGTGCAAAATTAAGCCATTAAGGCTCAAAATGAGCAAATAATAGCGCGAAATATTTCGAATGCAGCTCTGCTCAATTCACTAATAAACCATAACAATGAAATTTTGAATCTTTTCAAAAATGAAAAATTATAGTTTGTTTTCTGCGGAAAAATCATGGCCAATGTCTCTCTGGTAGGATCCCTGTGCAAAAAAGTGGATTGCCGAGCAAACGCGGAAGGGCATTGGCCTATGCATGCGCTGGGTATATGACCCATTATTTCATAATAATAACGGGTCAGAATATTCAATGGGAACCTATGTGGTTCTGCCGATTGTGATGGGTCAGCAATTACACAGTTAAGCTTTCTTTAGATTTAGATAAATGAAATCAATTGTATTCCGACTGCCAACCTGATTGGTGCTATTTTAATACTTTAAATATACATATTATAACGTTAACGAATGTCTTTGAAATTTCTTTTGAATAGTTAGTCGAACCGTTGGGCCAACCCTGAGGGTCCTCTTCCTTGAAGAGTTGATAACTCTGTTAAAAAATAAATGTTTGGACCAAAAAAAACAACATTGTACTAAAAAGTGCGTTACGTACAATGTAACCCTGGGAACCCCTGATGAATTTTTTGAATAGAATTAAATCGTTTAAAAATAAGGAGTAAAGCAAAGACAAAGGAACAATACCCTATTGGGGTAGACGTTCTGACGCAAGAGCTTAACGAAATTGCTCTGCACACGTTTAAAGTGGAAATCATCAACCCAAACCATAAGTTTTTCCTGTTACAAGAAAATCAAAAGAGTTTAGAGGACATTGTTCCAAAGGTGAGATTATTGAAGCAAATCGAAGGCTACATGTACACACATATCCCATCAACCCATGTTTTAAATCCCCTCAACCATACCAATAGCTAAAACCCGAATCTACCTCACAACTTCAACTCCTACCCAAGTTATACGCAGAATAATTTGCAAACTCAGAATAGTTTCCAACAATTACAAAATAAGTCAATTCCCAAAAATGTTCCACAAAAAACTGCAACATTATCCAAATGCACTTTCTGTGGAAAATTGGGTCATAATTATGCAGAATGTCGTGTTCGCAAATCGACTTATCTGTTCCACACAATACACAATCAACAAATACAAACAATCAATCGTATCTAAAAAAACAAAAGCAAGTCTACCTCTGCGTTTGGAAAACTCCAAGGCAAATGTCGCCAATACCCAGACAATTCCCGGACAAATGTAAAAATAGGGTATAGTACATTCTTACCTCTGGTTGAACTTCCCTTAAACATAAGTAAGAATGGAAAAGTCCAACTCGTGGTTGACACGGGAGCTCAGATTTCAATTCTGTTTAAAAAAAATGTACGATTATAAAAAGAAAACAGCCAGAATTTGACTGTTGGCTCAGTTACTGATACTTTTGATCTTGATGATTTACATTTCGGGATACGATTTCTTCCAGCATTGCAATATTGAAGGCAGAGCGCAACGTTTAAAGGCTGCGCGAGTTACCTATGATGTAGCTACCGCAACAACAACACATATGGGTAAACAACAACTTACAAATGAACCAAATACAATAACTGCAACATCAGCACATTTCTGTCAGCAACATCAACAAACAATAAATGCAATATCAACAACAAATCAATATAAAAGCAAAGATATTAAAACGCAGCGAGGCTCAACAATACGGATACTATCTGGATAGTTGCAGCGACGCTTGGACGGCGGACTATCTTGGTGTTTTTCTTTTTTTGATTTATATTTCATTTTTAATTCAATAAAGCGTAAGAGGCCTGTGGCCCAATTTAAATAAAAGAAAATATTTTTTTTTATTTCATTGGCGGCTACATAAAATATCAGTGGCGCAGTCGGTTGTCCTCTATGATACAAATTAGAGGATAGTGAAACGATACGAAAAATAAAAATCACAGTGTTTTGTTTTAGAAAGAAACTTTTCAATAAAAAACAAATACCACGGATTATCCAAGTAAAAATTGTGATTATAATAAAGTGACTTTAAGAATCTAATAATCGCATCCAAAAGCAAAAAAACCACGGATTATCAAAGTGAAAACTGTGATTATAATAAAGTGACTACAAAAGTCACCTACAAAAGTTCCATTCAACTCAAAAGTCGTCAACCACGCGATCAACGAAAGCTTCACTTAAACCCATTCACTTTCCCAATACATTAAACTTCTCCAATTCCATTGCCTATGCCTCATTGAAACAAAACCCAAAATTCCCAAATCATCAATTTCCATTTTGTCTGTGTCCAACGATCAATGCACTCCCTTTCTAAAGCTTGATAATTGTGAAGACTAATTCAAACAAATCTCTAAATGTTGATAATTGTGAAGACTAATTGTAACAAATCTCTTAATCTTGTTAATTTTTAAGACTAAAATTGTGAATACTAAAATAATCTTAAAATTCAAATATACACTCCCTGTCACTTGTTTGAGACCACTATTTTCATAAAAGTTTTTTCTCGATAAATACCGGTAAGCTATATTTTTCCTGGAAATTTTTGATACGTGTGAGTAGGTATATATATATTGCAATAAAAAAGAATAAAATTAAAGAGTTAACTCGGAAAATTCATAGAAATTTCCCAAATTATGTGAATGGACTGCAAAAAATGAATATAAAAAGATACGTCACTTGATTGAGGCCATTCCAAAAATTGCTTGGCAAAAATTAACATCGCCGATTTTTTTCAAACAAAAGTTTAAAAAAACTATATTTTATATTAAATTTCAAGTTGAAATGGGCTCTGGAAACACGTCGACAATAGCAGAAAGAGGATCAATAGATGCTTTAAAGGAACTGGGATTCTCAGGCCGAGAAAAAGCTAGGAGACCGAACAGAAGTAAGACCATTGTCAACAATTATCTAGCAGACAATGAAAACTATGGAAAAAAAAAACAAAAAGGACGCACAGCTCAAGCAACAACAATCCGATAAAAGCGCTCATTCAGCGGCCAGCTTCAAATTCCACATTATCAGAGCCTAAAATAAGGTAAATAAGTGGGGTATCAGCAAATATTTCGACGGTCAAGAGTATGAAAATCAAACAGAAGCCGATTCTACGGCAGCTAAATAAGGAACTACGGATGAATTTCGCCAGTAGCCTGTAGAAACGCATGGAAAAAGGTTGTCTTTTCAGGTGAAAAAAAGTTTAATCTTGACGGACCCAATGGTTTTAAGAAAAGAAGAACTTATTTTGTCAAGACATCACAGTCATACATCAGGTGTTATGGTGTGGGGAGCTAACACCTATTATGGAAAATTTGAATTGCAATTTATAACTACAACAATGAACGGAAATAGTTACAAATGCCTGCTGTTACGGGTATTTTCAAAGCTAAAACATATTCTTCAACCTCTACATTGGATATTCCAACAAGACAACACCCCTATCCATACTTCCTGGGTAGGTAGTGGCTGGATTCAGTTGGAAAACGTTGGACTTTTACCATGGCCACCCTATTCACCGGACTCAAACATCATCGAAAACGTTTGGGTCTGGCTATCTCGAAAAGTTTCTGATGATGGTAGACAGTTTGAAGATAAGGACGTCTTGGTCGAAGCTAACTGCTATGCCTGAAGCCAGATTTCCCTGGATTATTCCAAAACTGTATGATTTAATTCCAAACCGTCTTATAGAGCTAATTTCAAAAAATGGCGGTCATACTCATTATTAATTGACACAAACATATTACATTAATGTTTAAAAAACAAAAAAAAAGTAAACATTTTTATTGTTTTGTTCATTTTTTATAAGATTCTTCAAGTGGCCTCAATCAAGTGACGCATTTTTTTATACCAATTTTTGCAGTCCATTCTTATAATTTGTGAAATTCCTATGGAATTTCCAAGTTACCCCTTTTAATTTATACTTTTTTATTGCAAAATATATTTACCTACTCGCAGGTATCAAAAATTTCCAGGAAAAATATTTCCTACGGGTATTTATTGAGAAAAAAACTGCTGTGATAATAGTGACCTCAAACAAGTGACAGGGAGTGTATGTTATACGAAAGAAAATAAAAACCAAAAGGAACAATTCTTTTATGTAACACTAAACGAGAAAAAATAAAACAAATAAAAAGGAAAAAAAAACCAACTAAGAATCGTGCTTCTCAGAATACTAAAAATAGCACAACACCGCTGTCAAAAATGTATAACTGGGATGAGAGGGCGCTGTTGATGGCAGCAGCTTCAAAAATGCACGGGCTGGCACGATATTGGTGGGATACCACCCAGGAAGTATCCACAACCTCGATAAACACAGTTTACGATGGGACTGAAAATGCATTTCCCCCACCAATACAGCGAAATCAAAGTCCATCAGCAATTATTAAAGAAAACCAGAAAGCCGAATGAGCCAATAGAGGCCATCCAACTGGCCGACAAAACGATTATACAGTTAAATTTAAACACAGTTTTATTAAAGTGAGTGCATTATGTATTGTTTCAATTATTGTTATTATAATGTAAACAATATATTTGTTCTTGTTGTCCAAATAAAGTTCCCCTGAAGAAGGCAGCAACCCCTGCCGAAACGTCGGGAAAGCTAACGTAACTTAATTGTTTCAATGCAAAAACTACAGTGACCAAAAAAAGCCGACGGAAAGATTATTTTTAATCACTTCCAATCACAATTATTAATTCCAAATTGGTCAATAAATCATTTTTAGGATTATTCTGACTGATCTGAACGACCCCCAGTTGAGCTCAAATCGGGCTGCAACTAGTTTTAATAATATCGCTGAGCTTATTGAAAAGATAAACTGTTGCGAGAACATACGGGGGACTACCCGGGCTACATCTTACAGTTTAATGAGCAATCTGACTAGACCAACCGATCATCTCACCCACCGAAAAATACAATTTCGTGCTATAATTGTGATAAGGCAGGACACATCTCTCGACAACGCACTCAAAGTAGAAAAAGATCGTAGGCGGCTGACAAATATAAAACCGATCTTGCTCCAAGCCAGCAACCATCTGAAAAGAAATTTCGAATAAATGTTATCCAAAGTCATTCAAAACCAGACCGGTATCATAAAAAAGTGATGATGGGTAGTAGGGAATATTCAGCAATACTCGATTCCGGTAGCGAAAAAACTATCGTTACGCAAACAGTGGCTGATGAGACTGGAGCAACAAACGAGTCATGCAATTTTACGTTCCATGGATTCGAAGGCGGAAAATGTCAAACAACCAGTCAAATCGCTTGCACTTTAGGAATCGATGGTGCTCATTTGCCGATAGAGGCTATAGTAGTCCCAGACGAAAACCTTAGGAAACCAATTTAGATTGCAAAAGATGTATTAAACGATCCGGTTTGCACTGTAACCAAAGGAGACGTTCTAATTATTGTTAAAAGAAAAAGCGAACATAAATGTACGGAAATCACCACCGCTGACCTGCACGTAGATGAAGGGTTCAATTCAAGGATCTTAGTTATTTTGCTAAATAGGTTTCGCAAATGCGTAGCAATAAACGAAAAGAACTAGGACGGACGGATTTAATGGAAATGGATATAGTGCTTAACAAAACTGATCCTATAACTGACCCTATGGAAAACGAGAAATCCTCGCCTCAATGGTAAATAAATTCAGTAGCGACATTATCCAAGAATCGAAGTCCGAGTCTGCCGCACCAGTAGTTCTCGTCAAAAAGAAAAATGGAGAAGATCGCATGTGCGTAGACAACCGACGCCTAAACACAGTCACGAAAAAGGTAAACTTTCCAGCGTCGTTAATCGATTAAGAAATCACCAATCTGGTGAGGTATGATTATTTTACTGTGCTTGACCTGGCATCGGGGTATTACCAGATACCTATCCGAAAAGAACATAGACCCTATACTGCATTCATTACTCCGGATGGATTATTCGAATTTAAAGTTATGCCATTTGGGCTTGTAAAAGCCCCAGCTTACTTTAAAAAGTTGATGAAAGTGATTAAACAAAGGATGTTACCTGCGATAATCGTAAGTTACATGGACGATTTCGTTATACCCTTAAGTTCACTTGAGGACGGAATAAGAAAACTAGAAAAACTTTTGGGAATTCTGAGTGAAATAAACTGACTCTGAACTTAGAAAAGTGCGAGTTCTTTTAAAAGGAGAAAGAATTCCTGGGTCACATCATCAAAGATAACAAATGACAACCGGGAAAAATCAAAACACATGCGGTACAGGAATTTGTAAAACCCACAAACGAACACCAAGTAAGACAATTTATAGGACTCACAATATTCTTTAGAAATTTCATCAAGGAATATGCGTCGATTGCCTCACACCTCACTGACTTGACTAAAAAAACAGGAATTTGTCTGGGGGAACAAGGAACAAGCTGCTTTTGATCGATTGAAGGAGTCACTGATAAGTAAGCCAGTTCTAGTTCTGTACGATCCAAAAGGGGAACACGAGTTGCACACTGATGCCAGTTACAAATGTATCGCTGGAGTATTATTGCAAAAGGAAAACGGAAACCTACACCCTGTCGCGTATTACACCCGAAAAACTACGAAAGAGGAATCTATGTAACATAGTTATGAGTTGGAGACTCTTGCTGTCAGTGGCGAGGCGTCATATTGTTCATTTCGTTCATGAGCGCCAAACTTTCTACGCCTAACTTTATAAATTTTCTCTCTATACTAAACACCCACAAAATTATTTTAGCTACTTGTCCCCTAAATCCTAACAGGCCGACTCCACTAGAGATAATTTCTCTCAGAATACTCATCCTGACATGAAAAGTCTAATGGAGTCGCGTTGTTTCATCTTATGATATGATGTTAGCGATCTCTCTCTACGAATTTGTTTTGACATCGATGTCTGATATCAAATTTGACGTTTGAGTTTTTTTTTCCTTTTTTGTGTGTGGATGACATTCTAATGTCATTATTTTGTTTCTCTCATTGCGACAGTTATTCATTTGGCTTATAAAGTTACTTATTTAAAAAAAGTCGGCATTTGGAGTTTTTTTTATTAAATTCATATTTAAAAGGATTAAATCAGCTAATTACACATTTTTATATGAAATCAGTTTTTGACAAATCCTTTTAAACAGCTACAATTATGAGTGAGTGGAAACTTTCCCAAAACGAAACCAAGCTCCTGATAAACTTGTATAGGGAAAATTTTCCTTTGTAGGGCAGCTTGACCCTTCAAAGCCTATCTATGCTGTTGAGACACAAATGGAAGTGCTAAATGGGTTAGTTAAAAGTGAAGGTTTTATAAATGGATTATTAGGAGTATTTAGCACTGTAAGCCTTATAGGAATAGGATCTAATTTAATACTGAGAATTGTTAAAGTATGGCAATACTCAAGTCTTATGAAGCAACAAGCTAACTCTTCAGCTTAATATTTAACCTAATCAACTTTAAATATATCAATAATAACATATTAATCAACATATAATAACCACTTTTATAATAATGTTTAAAATACTCAATTTTTTAACTATTAAGTAAAAACGATGTTTCCGTTTAGCTTCCTGCTCTTCGCTCATTTCTAACTCTTCAAGATCTTCCAACTCTTGCAGAGCTTTAAGTGTACGAATTGCATCATGTTCACGCATTCTTTTCGCCATCGCCCTAAACCAACCGTAGGTATATAACTATTATTACTATTATTACTATTACTATTTCCATGCACTCAATTTAAATGAAAACAAAAACAAACATTGCTAGCGACACCAACATCCTTTCTCTTTTGACTTTTTACATCAACTCGTTCACCTGATTTCAGAACGAAATGTATCCATTGAAAGTATACACACAGAAAAAAAAAAGTTCACACTGGTGTAGCACTCATTTCGTTCACATGATTTGTGAACGAAATGTATCCACAGAAAGTATACCATACACACACACAACAAAAACCTCGCATCATGTTCGTACGAACCAACCGATGGGAATAGTGTAGGCACAATCTGAATGTACACGTACAGGATAGTTGTTTTGTTGGATGTTGATTTTGTACTTCGTGCTCGAAGAATATGAACGAAATGGGAACTTCGTTAGAAGTTTTTGCAATGAATTGAGTTTATTTTTGAGTGGACGTAAGTACAGATTTTTCTTTAAACTGTTAATTAAATCTTGGAAATGGTTTCAGTTTACTGAACTTTTGATTTTATAATTAACGTGTAAAATTTAATAAACAAAATGGCATCAACTAGTGAAAAAGGTGTTAATAAAATAGGAAAATTATAGCGACTGAAAGACCCATGGTGTCAGACTTGACAACAAAACTTTGCAATAAAAAAAGAAGTGTTACTAAAGAAACTATTCGTAATTTTTACCCGTTCGTAGTTATACAGGCAAATTTGAAAAAAGTAATTATTAAAGAACGCTATAGATAGGTTCTTCTCCTTCCGACGGATGAAATTGTCAAAACCTTTCCAGAATGTCTATATGTATAGCAATATATAAACGTTCGATAATATAACTAAATCGTAAAAAATGGTAACTTTTAGGCGACAGCTAGACGGTAATTTAACCATAAACATTTATTGTAATACGCAGGCAGATAGTCATGCAAATCGTAAAAGGGTTACTTTTAGGCGACAGCTAGACGGTACCTAACCGTAAACAGTCATAATGCACAGGCAGCTAGTCATGCAGCTGCACAGATTAGTTGTTAGGTATATTGTATAGAAAATACATAAGAAATAAGGAGTGAGGCAATATTGAAACACGAAGAGTGTGTGAATGAAAGATCAATATGATCAGGCGAGATAGGTAGCATATTATAAAGATAAATGCACAAAGGGGTGTATCGTTGTAAGTTCATTAGCACGAGCAATATTGAACTGGAGTTAAAGGAATAGGAAGTAGGCTAATTAGGGTTGTTCATTTACATAAACAAAATATAGGAGTTAGTTTTAAGGAGAATTAAGAAAAAAAGAGGGAGGTCTTATTATCTAAGGAAAAAGAAAAGACATTGTGGAAAGACGAGTAACAATATTCATTCATTCTAGTTTGAAGTGCATTTGAAATCATATCGGGCGTCGGAAGGAGTTGGACAAACTAAAAAAAAACAAATTGAACTTTTATAGTCAAAAAAATAATAAACTAATGGAAATAATTCTTGTGTTATAATATTCATATTACCGTTTGCAAAACCATAAATTAATTGTTCTGCTGGCCTTGCTTATTATTTAGACAGGAAAAGGATACAAATATTTGATATTTCTGATTTGAATAATTTAGGTGACAGTTACTCTAAACATTTAAAATCCCATATAAATTGACTTTATGCGTTCAAAACCTTTGCAAAAGTGCGAGTAGGTTGCTCTGCCTTTGGACAAAGCCAAGCAAATAAGTGTCAACAAAAAAAACTTTTGCGGAAACATTTTTTATATATATATATATTTATATATATATATATATTTATATATATATACATACAAATATATATATATATTTAAGTATAATTACTATCTATATATATTATGTGCTTTTTCTTAACTTAACTTAAATATTAATTTAAATATTATTGAAAGTTAAAAAAAAAATCTGCGGGTAAATTCAGAGTTCTGGTTCGTAAAGTATGCGTTGAGCACCTCGTGGACGGAAAAATGGGCTGGGGCGATCAGGACAGCTTAGTGTGTTTGTCAGTCCGTGATCGCCAAAAATTTCTCGCCAATTATCCTATTAACGAATAATTATCTTTTATTCACTTTTTCCGTTTTAATTTTATTTGGTTTAAAATATAGAGATACATATTTCAAAAAAAAGAGATCACTCACCGATCAATACCATTCATATATATTTGCTTAAATGGTAATCCACTTTGTAATAGTTAGATTGACGGTTTCCTCACTTCTAGCACACTCGGAACGTAGGTACTCCCTGTAAGGACTTGCTCACTTTGTTTCACTATTAAAAACATTTTTTTTTTTTGTTTAAACTTACTACATACGTATATTAATTTTTTTTTTTTTTGCAATGTGAATCCTCATTTAATGCCAAACTTTCTACGCCTAACTTTATAAATTTTCTCTCCATACTAAACACCCACAAAATTATTTTAGCTACTTGTCCCCTAAATCCTAACAGGCCGACTCCACTAGAGATAATTTCTCTCAGAATACTCATCCTGACATGAAAAGTCTAATGGAGTCGCGTTGTTTCATCTTATGATATGATGTTAGCGATCTCTCTCTACGAATTTGTTTTGACATCGATGTCTGATATCAAATTTGACGTTTGAGTTTTTTTTTCCTTTTTTGTGTGTGGATGACATTCTAATGTCATTATTTTGTTTCTCTCATTGCGACAGTTATTCATTTGGCTTATAAAGTTACTTATTTAAAAAAAGTCGGCATTTGGAGTTTTTTTTATTAAATTCATATTTAAAAGGATTAAATCAGCTAATTACACATTTTTATATGAAATCAGTTTTTGACAAATCCTTTTAAACAGCTACAATTATGAGTGAGTGGAAACTTTCCCAAAACGAAACCAAGCTCCTGATAAACTTGTATAGGGAAAATTTTCCTTTGTAGGGCAGCTTGACCCTTCAAAGCCTATCTATGCTGTTGAGACACAAATGGAAGTGCTAAATGGGTTAGTTAAAAGTGAAGGTTTTATAAATGGATTATTAGGAGTATTTAGCACTGTAAGCCTTATAGGAATAGGATCTAATTTAATACTGAGAATTGTTAAAGTATGGCAATACTCAAGTCTTATGAAGCAACAAGCTAACTCTTCAGCTTAATATTTAACCTAATCAACTTTAAATATATCAATAATAACATATTAATCAACATATAATAACCACTTTTATAATAATGTTTAAAATACTCAATTTTTTAACTATTAAGTAAAAACGATGTTTCCGTTTAGCTTCCTGCTCTTCGCTCATTTCTAACTCTTCAAGATCTTCCAACTCTTGCAGAGCTTTAAGTGTACGAATTGCATCATGTTCACGCATTCTTTTCGCCATCGCCCTAAACCAACCGTAGGTATATAACTATTATTACTATTATTACTATTACTATTTCCATGCACTCAATTTAAATGAAAACAAAAACAAACATTGCTAGCGACACCAACATCCTTTCTCTTTTGACTTTTTACATCAACTCGTTCACCTGATTTCAGAACGAAATGTATCCATTGAAAGTATACACACAGAAAAAAAAAAGTTCACACTGGTGTAGCACTCATTTCGTTCACATGATTTGTGAACGAAATGTATCCACAGAAAGTATACCATACACACACACAACAAAAACCTCGCATCATGTTCGTACGAACCAACCGATGGGAATAGTGTAGGCACAATCTGAATGTACACGTACAGGATAGTTGTTTTGTTGGATGTTGATTTTGTACTTCGTGCTCGAAGAATATGAACGAAATGGGAACTTCGTTAGAAGTTTTTGCAATGAATTGAGTTTATTTTTGAGTGGACGTAAGTACAGATTTTTCTTTAAACTGTTAATTAAATCTTGGAAATGGTTTCAGTTTACTGAACTTTTGATTTTATAATTAACGTGTAAAATTTAATAAACAAAATGGCATCAACTAGTGAAAAAGGTGTTAATAAAATAGGAAAATTATAGCGACTGAAAGACCCATGGTGTCAGACTTGACAACAAAACTTTGCAATAAAAAAAGAAGTGTTACTAAAGAAACTATTCGTAATTTTTACCCGTTCGTAGTTATACAGGCAAATTTGAAAAAAGTAATTATTAAAGAACGCTATAGATAGGTTCTTCTCCTTCCGACGGATGAAATTGTCAAAACCTTTCCAGAATGTCTATATGTATAGCAATATATAAACGTTCGATAATATAACTAAATCGTAAAAAATGGTAACTTTTAGGCGACAGCTAGACGGTAATTTAACCATAAACATTTATTGTAATACGCAGGCAGATAGTCATGCAAATCGTAAAAGGGTTACTTTTAGGCGACAGCTAGACGGTACCTAACCGTAAACAGTCATAATGCACAGGCAGCTAGTCATGCAGCTGCACAGATTAGTTGTTAGGTATATTGTATAGAAAATACATAAGAAATAAGGAGTGAGGCAATATTGAAACACGAAGAGTGTGTGAATGAAAGATCAATATGATCAGGCGAGATAGGTAGCATATTATAAAGATAAATGCACAAAGGGGTGTATCGTTGTAAGTTCATTAGCACGAGCAATATTGAACTGGAGTTAAAGGAATAGGAAGTAGGCTAATTAGGGTTGTTCATTTACATAAACAAAATATAGGAGTTAGTTTTAAGGAGAATTAAGAAAAAAAGAGGGAGGTCTTATTATCTAAGGAAAAAGAAAAGACATTGTGGAAAGACGAGTAACAATATTCATTCATTCTAGTTTGAAGTGCATTTGAAATCATATCGGGCGTCGGAAGGAGTTGGACAAACTAAAAAAAAACAAATTGAACTTTTATAGTCAAAAAAATAATAAACTAATGGAAATAATTCTTGTGTTATAATATTCATATTACCGTTTGCAAAACCATAAATTAATTGTTCTGCTGGCCTTGCTTATTATTTAGACAGGAAAAGGATACAAATATTTGATATTTCTGATTTGAATAATTTAGGTGACAGTTACTCTAAACATTTAAAATCCCATATAAATTGACTTTATGCGTTCAAAACCTTTGCAAAAGTGCGAGTAGGTTGCTCTGCCTTTGGACAAAGCCAAGCAAATAAGTGTCAACAAAAAAAACTTTTGCGGAAACATTTTTTATATATATATATATTTATATATATATACATACAAATATATATATATATTTAAGTATAATTACTATCTATATATATTATGTGCTTTTTCTTAACTTAACTTAAATATTAATTTAAATATTATTGAAAGTTAAAAAAAAAATCTGCGGGTAAATTCAGAGTTCTGGTTCGTAAAGTATGCGTTGAGCACCTCGTGGACGGAAAAATGGGCTGGGGCGATCAGGACAGCTTAGTGTGTTTGTCAGTCCGTGATCGCCAAAAATTTCTCGCCAATTATCCTATTAACGAATAATTATCTTTTATTCACTTTTTCCGTTTTAATTTTATTTGGTTTAAAATATAGAGATACATATTTCAAAAAAAAGAGATCACTCACCGATCAATACCATTCATATATATTTGCTTAAATGGTAATCCACTTTGTAATAGTTAGATTGACGGTTTCCTCACTTCTAGCACACTCGGAACGTAGGTACTCCCTGTAAGGACTTGCTCACTTTGTTTCACTATTAAAAACATTTTTTTTTTTTGTTTAAACTTACTACATACGTATATTAATTTTTTTTTTTTTTGCAATGTGAATCCTCATTTAATGCCAAACTTTCTACGCCTAACTTTATAAATTTTCTCTCCATACTAAACACCCACAAAATTATTTTAGCTACTTGTCCCCTAAATCCTAACAGGCCGACTCCACTAGAGATAATTTCTCTCAGAATACTCATCCTGACATGAAAAGTCTAATGGAGTCGCGTTGTTTCATCTTATGATATGATGTTAGCGATCTCTCTCTACGAATTTGTTTTGACATCGATGTCTGATATCAAATTTGACGTTTGAGTTTTTTTTTCCTTTTTTGTGTGTGGATGACATTCTAATGTCATTATTTTGTTTCTCTCATTGCGACAGTTATTCATTTGGCTTATAAAGTTACTTATTTAAAAAAAGTCGGCATTTGGAGTTTTTTTTATTAAATTCATATTTAAAAGGATTAAATCAGCTAATTACACATTTTTATATGAAATCAGTTTTTGACAAATCCTTTTAAACAGCTACAATTATGAGTGAGTGGAAACTTTCCCAAAACGAAACCAAGCTCCTGATAAACTTGTATAGGGAAAATTTTCCTTTGTAGGGCAGCTTGACCCTTCAAAGCCTATCTATGCTGTTGAGACACAAATGGAAGTGCTAAATGGGTTAGTTAAAAGTGAAGGTTTTATAAATGGATTATTAGGAGTATTTAGCACTGTAAGCCTTATAGGAATAGGATCTAATTTAATACTGAGAATTGTTAAAGTATGGCAATACTCAAGTCTTATGAAGCAACAAGCTAACTCTTCAGCTTAATATTTAACCTAATCAACTTTAAATATATCAATAATAACATATTAATCAACATATAATAACCACTTTTATAATAATGTTTAAAATACTCAATTTTTTAACTATTAAGTAAAAACGATGTTTCCGTTTAGCTTCCTGCTCTTCGCTCATTTCTAACTCTTCAAGATCTTCCAACTCTTGCAGAGCTTTAAGTGTACGAATTGCATCATGTTCACGCATTCTTTTCGCCATCGCCCTAAACCAACCGTAGGTATATAACTATTATTACTATTATTACTATTACTATTTCCATGCACTCAATTTAAATGAAAACAAAAACAAACATTGCTAGCGACACCAACATCCTTTCTCTTTTGACTTTTTACATCAACTCGTTCACCTGATTTCAGAACGAAATGTATCCATTGAAAGTATACACACAGAAAAAAAAAAGTTCACACTGGTGTAGCACTCATTTCGTTCACATGATTTGTGAACGAAATGTATCCACAGAAAGTATACCATACACACACACAACAAAAACCTCGCATCATGTTCGTACGAACCAACCGATGGGAATAGTGTAGGCACAATCTGAATGTACACGTACAGGATAGTTGTTTTGTTGGATGTTGATTTTGTACTTCGTGCTCGAAGAATATGAACGAAATGGGAACTTCGTTAGAAGTTTTTGCAATGAATTGAGTTTATTTTTGAGTGGACGTAAGTACAGATTTTTCTTTAAACTGTTAATTAAATCTTGGAAATGGTTTCAGTTTACTGAACTTTTGATTTTATAATTAACGTGTAAAATTTAATAAACAAAATGGCATCAACTAGTGAAAAAGGTGTTAATAAAATAGGAAAATTATAGCGACTGAAAGACCCATGGTGTCAGACTTGACAACAAAACTTTGCAATAAAAAAAGAAGTGTTACTAAAGAAACTATTCGTAATTTTTACCCGTTCGTAGTTATACAGGCAAATTTGAAAAAAGTAATTATTAAAGAACGCTATAGATAGGTTCTTCTCCTTCCGACGGATGAAATTGTCAAAACCTTTCCAGAATGTCTATATGTATAGCAATATATAAACGTTCGATAATATAACTAAATCGTAAAAAATGGTAACTTTTAGGCGACAGCTAGACGGTAATTTAACCATAAACATTTATTGTAATACGCAGGCAGATAGTCATGCAAATCGTAAAAGGGTTACTTTTAGGCGACAGCTAGACGGTACCTAACCGTAAACAGTCATAATGCACAGGCAGCTAGTCATGCAGCTGCACAGATTAGTTGTTAGGTATATTGTATAGAAAATACATAAGAAATAAGGAGTGAGGCAATATTGAAACACGAAGAGTGTGTGAATGAAAGATCAATATGATCAGGCGAGATAGGTAGCATATTATAAAGATAAATGCACAAAGGGGTGTATCGTTGTAAGTTCATTAGCACGAGCAATATTGAACTGGAGTTAAAGGAATAGGAAGTAGGCTAATTAGGGTTGTTCATTTACATAAACAAAATATAGGAGTTAGTTTTAAGGAGAATTAAGAAAAAAAGAGGGAGGTCTTATTATCTAAGGAAAAAGAAAAGACATTGTGGAAAGACGAGTAACAATATTCATTCATTCTAGTTTGAAGTGCATTTGAAATCATATCGGGCGTCGGAAGGAGTTGGACAAACTAAAAAAAAACAAATTGAACTTTTATAGTCAAAAAAATAATAAACTAATGGAAATAATTCTTGTGTTATAATATTCATATTACCGTTTGCAAAACCATAAATTAATTGTTCTGCTGGCCTTGCTTATTATTTAGACAGGAAAAGGATACAAATATTTGATATTTCTGATTTGAATAATTTAGGTGACAGTTACTCTAAACATTTAAAATCCCATATAAATTGACTTTATGCGTTCAAAACCTTTGCAAAAGTGCGAGTAGGTTGCTCTGCCTTTGGACAAAGCCAAGCAAATAAGTGTCAACAAAAAAAACTTTTGCGGAAACATTTTTTATATATATATATATTTATATATATATACATACAAATATATATATATATTTAAGTATAATTACTATCTATATATATTATGTGCTTTTTCTTAACTTAACTTAAATATTAATTTAAATATTATTGAAAGTTAAAAAAAAAATCTGCGGGTAAATTCAGAGTTCTGGTTCGTAAAGTATGCGTTGAGCACCTCGTGGACGGAAAAATGGGCTGGGGCGATCAGGACAGCTTAGTGTGTTTGTCAGTCCGTGATCGCCAAAAATTTCTCGCCAATTATCCTATTAACGAATAATTATCTTTTATTCACTTTTTCCGTTTTAATTTTATTTGGTTTAAAATATAGAGATACATATTTCAAAAAAAAGAGATCACTCACCGATCAATACCATTCATATATATTTGCTTAAATGGTAATCCACTTTGTAATAGTTAGATTGACGGTTTCCTCACTTCTAGCACACTCGGAACGTAGGTACTCCCTGTAAGGACTTGCTCACTTTGTTTCACTATTAAAAACATTTTTTTTTTTTGTTTAAACTTACTACATACGTATATTAATTTTTTTTTTTTTTGCAATGTGAATCCTCATTTAATGCCAAACTTTCTACGCCTAACTTTATAAATTTTCTCTCCATACTAAACACCCACAAAATTATTTTAGCTACTTGTCCCCTAAATCCTAACAGGCCGACTCCACTAGAGATAATTTCTCTCAGAATACTCATCCTGACATGAAAAGTCTAATGGAGTCGCGTTGTTTCATCTTATGATATGATGTTAGCGATCTCTCTCTACGAATTTGTTTTGACATCGATGTCTGATATCAAATTTGACGTTTGAGTTTTTTTTTCCTTTTTTGTGTGTGGATGACATTCTAATGTCATTATTTTGTTTCTCTCATTGCGACAGTTATTCATTTGGCTTATAAAGTTACTTATTTAAAAAAAGTCGGCATTTGGAGTTTTTTTTATTAAATTCATATTTAAAAGGATTAAATCAGCTAATTACACATTTTTATATGAAATCAGTTTTTGACAAATCCTTTTAAACAGCTACAATTATGAGTGAGTGGAAACTTTCCCAAAACGAAACCAAGCTCCTGATAAACTTGTATAGGGAAAATTTTCCTTTGTAGGGCAGCTTGACCCTTCAAAGCCTATCTATGCTGTTGAGACACAAATGGAAGTGCTAAATGGGTTAGTTAAAAGTGAAGGTTTTATAAATGGATTATTAGGAGTATTTAGCACTGTAAGCCTTATAGGAATAGGATCTAATTTAATACTGAGAATTGTTAAAGTATGGCAATACTCAAGTCTTATGAAGCAACAAGCTAACTCTTCAGCTTAATATTTAACCTAATCAACTTTAAATATATCAATAATAACATATTAATCAACATATAATAACCACTTTTATAATAATGTTTAAAATACTCAATTTTTTAACTATTAAGTAAAAACGATGTTTCCGTTTAGCTTCCTGCTCTTCGCTCATTTCTAACTCTTCAAGATCTTCCAACTCTTGCAGAGCTTTAAGTGTACGAATTGCATCATGTTCACGCATTCTTTTCGCCATCGCCCTAAACCAACCGTAGGTATATAACTATTATTACTATTATTACTATTACTATTTCCATGCACTCAATTTAAATGAAAACAAAAACAAACATTGCTAGCGACACCAACATCCTTTCTCTTTTGACTTTTTACATCAACTCGTTCACCTGATTTCAGAACGAAATGTATCCATTGAAAGTATACACACAGAAAAAAAAAAGTTCACACTGGTGTAGCACTCATTTCGTTCACATGATTTGTGAACGAAATGTATCCACAGAAAGTATACCATACACACACACAACAAAAACCTCGCATCATGTTCGTACGAACCAACCGATGGGAATAGTGTAGGCACAATCTGAATGTACACGTACAGGATAGTTGTTTTGTTGGATGTTGATTTTGTACTTCGTGCTCGAAGAATATGAACGAAATGGGAACTTCGTTAGAAGTTTTTGCAATGAATTGAGTTTATTTTTGAGTGGACGTAAGTACAGATTTTTCTTTAAACTGTTAATTAAATCTTGGAAATGGTTTCAGTTTACTGAACTTTTGATTTTATAATTAACGTGTAAAATTTAATAAACAAAATGGCATCAACTAGTGAAAAAGGTGTTAATAAAATAGGAAAATTATAGCGACTGAAAGACCCATGGTGTCAGACTTGACAACAAAACTTTGCAATAAAAAAAGAAGTGTTACTAAAGAAACTATTCGTAATTTTTACCCGTTCGTAGTTATACAGGCAAATTTGAAAAAAGTAATTATTAAAGAACGCTATAGATAGGTTCTTCTCCTTCCGACGGATGAAATTGTCAAAACCTTTCCAGAATGTCTATATGTATAGCAATATATAAACGTTCGATAATATAACTAAATCGTAAAAAATGGTAACTTTTAGGCGACAGCTAGACGGTAATTTAACCATAAACATTTATTGTAATACGCAGGCAGATAGTCATGCAAATCGTAAAAGGGTTACTTTTAGGCGACAGCTAGACGGTACCTAACCGTAAACAGTCATAATGCACAGGCAGCTAGTCATGCAGCTGCACAGATTAGTTGTTAGGTATATTGTATAGAAAATACATAAGAAATAAGGAGTGAGGCAATATTGAAACACGAAGAGTGTGTGAATGAAAGATCAATATGATCAGGCGAGATAGGTAGCATATTATAAAGATAAATGCACAAAGGGGTGTATCGTTGTAAGTTCATTAGCACGAGCAATATTGAACTGGAGTTAAAGGAATAGGAAGTAGGCTAATTAGGGTTGTTCATTTACATAAACAAAATATAGGAGTTAGTTTTAAGGAGAATTAAGAAAAAAAGAGGGAGGTCTTATTATCTAAGGAAAAAGAAAAGACATTGTGGAAAGACGAGTAACAATATTCATTCATTCTAGTTTGAAGTGCATTTGAAATCATATCGGGCGTCGGAAGGAGTTGGACAAACTAAAAAAAAACAAATTGAACTTTTATAGTCAAAAAAATAATAAACTAATGGAAATAATTCTTGTGTTATAATATTCATATTACCGTTTGCAAAACCATAAATTAATTGTTCTGCTGGCCTTGCTTATTATTTAGACAGGAAAAGGATACAAATATTTGATATTTCTGATTTGAATAATTTAGGTGACAGTTACTCTAAACATTTAAAATCCCATATAAATTGACTTTATGCGTTCAAAACCTTTGCAAAAGTGCGAGTAGGTTGCTCTGCCTTTGGACAAAGCCAAGCAAATAAGTGTCAACAAAAAAAACTTTTGCGGAAACATTTTTTATATATATATATATTTATATATATATACATACAAATATATATATATATTTAAGTATAATTACTATCTATATATATTATGTGCTTTTTCTTAACTTAACTTAAATATTAATTTAAATATTATTGAAAGTTAAAAAAAAAATCTGCGGGTAAATTCAGAGTTCTGGTTCGTAAAGTATGCGTTGAGCACCTCGTGGACGGAAAAATGGGCTGGGGCGATCAGGACAGCTTAGTGTGTTTGTCAGTCCGTGATCGCCAAAAATTTCTCGCCAATTATCCTATTAACGAATAATTATCTTTTATTCACTTTTTCCGTTTTAATTTTATTTGGTTTAAAATATAGAGATACATATTTCAAAAAAAAGAGATCACTCACCGATCAATACCATTCATATATATTTGCTTAAATGGTAATCCACTTTGTAATAGTTAGATTGACGGTTTCCTCACTTCTAGCACACTCGGAACGTAGGTACTCCCTGTAAGGACTTGCTCACTTTGTTTCACTATTAAAAACATTTTTTTTTTTTGTTTAAACTTACTACATACGTATATTAATTTTTTTTTTTTTTTGCAATGTGAATCCTCATTTAATGTTCGTAAGACGGCACGTTTAACGAAAACGACACTATATATAATTTTATCCTTTAAACTTTTTTTTTTTTGTTATTTTAATAACTTAGATTCGGTCCTTTTTTTTTAAGATAAAGATAAGTTTAACTATAGTTGGCAAACAAAAAAAAAACTACACTTAGTTAAATTCCAAATTTGAAATCTACGAGACGTTTAACTGTCCGCAGCTATGTGCGGTGGATATGGTACGAATGGTCGATCGTAATAAAGTTATATGGTTCGAGTCAAAATCTTCCCGTTCCGCAAGCCCAACGGCTAAATCGTTTGATTTTAACCACCAATCAATTAAAACCAATACCATACAGCAAAGTAAAGTTTCTGTGTGTGTACAAGCAAACAAGTTTAGTACATGTTTAAACGACATCTAGCCGTGAAAATGATAAACAAATAATACGGCGGCCATCATGATTTTATTTTGCGAAACGAGTTCAGCTATATAAATCAGGACGAGACGGAGAACAATTAAAAACGAGGGAAACGTCAAAAACCAAAACAAACTCACAAAATATGGCAGCCGGTTTGAGTTCCCTTACATTTCTACGTATAATTTTATAAAATTATACAAAAAAAAACAAGAGAAACGACAAAAGAATTCATCTCGAAGATTTTTAGTAAGTCCTTTATACTAAATTAAGAAAAAAATATCTATCCTATCATTTCCTTTCCTTCAGGTAGCGAACAGAATTTTCCTTTGCCCAGCGACGACAGCAGCCGGCAGCAGAAGCAGCACGATGTTCGAGCAACATTTTTCAGGGGTAAGTAAAAATTTGACGCAAAATGTTCATTGATTTTATTGTTATAATTGTATCTAATTGCTCTTGTTAATCTAACATTACAGACTAACAACATTTTTGCTTCATTTGGACGGCTGCACAACAGAAGCAGTAGCAACGATACACCAAACGTAAGGGGTAAGTAACAAAGATCCTTGCGAAAAGTTTTTTAAATCATTGTTATATTTATTTATTATTATAATTTTATAGAACAAATTGGGTATCCAAAAGAAGCACCGTGGTCTCACACACAAAACGATGAAACATCGGAGCCAACGTTCCAAGTGAGTATAATGAAATACATAAATTAGAACACCGCTAAATTTCTTTTTTTTGTTGGATTCGTTCGCAGGTACATATGTCAACACCCAACATTTAGGATGCAGCTCGCACACTATGACGAAGCTGATCCGAAACTCTTTCCAGCATCGATGGACTACTTTTTGATGAGTGTGCTACCGAGGAAGCAGGTGTCCACAACAATGTTAAAATGTGAAGATGTAAGAAAACATATTGTGGTTATAGATTGTGGAACAGTTTGATATCAAACATTTCTGAAACTTTTTAACCGTTAAAATAATAAGAATTGAGAGGACTAGTCCATTTTATTGAGCCAGTGATAAGTAAATTAGGCCATTATTCGGCAATTTGACTTCGAGCATCATATTCATGAGAGGAATATGACTATTGCGAGAATAAATTCATTCAAATATCGGACAAACAAATTGTGAACCCCCATCTACTCGTCTACACTAAATGTTGAAATGTGAAGATGTAAGAAAACATATTGTGGTTATAGATTGTGGAACAGTTTAATATCAAAAATTTCTGAAACTTTTTAACCGTTAAAATAATAAGAATTGAGAGGACTAGTCCATTTTATTGAGCCAGTGATAAGTAAATTAGGCCATTATTCGGCAATTTGACTTCGAGCATCATATTCATGAGAGGAATATGACTATTGCGAGAATAAATTCATTCAAATATCGGACAAACAAATTGTGAACCCCCATCTACTCGTCTACACTAAATGTTGAAATGTGAAGATGTAAGAAAACATATTGTGGTTATAGATTGTGGAACAGTTTAATATCAAAAATTTCTGAAACTTTTTAACCGTTAAAATAATAAGAATTGAGAGGACTAGTCCATTTTATTGAGCCAGTGATAAGTAAATTAGGCCATTATTCGGCAATTTGACTTCGAGCATCATTTTCATGAGAGGAATATGACGATTGCGAGAATAAATTCATTCAAATATCGGACAAACAAATTGTGAACCCCCATCTACTCGTCTACACTAAATGTTGAAATGTGAAGATGTAAGAAAACATATTGTGGTTATTTATTATGGAACAGTTTGATAGCAAACATTTCTGAAACTTTTTAACCGTGAAAATAATAAGAATTTACTAGAGTCGCCATGCATCTATGATCTATCTAGAAAACTTAACGAGAAAACAGTTAGTGACAAATATCCTTTACCTAACATTAATGATGTGTTAGACAAATTAGGCCGAGGTATATATTTCACGACACTCGATCTTGTTAGCGGTTTTCACCAGATTGAGTTGAAACACAGAGACATTGAAAAAACAGCATTCACCGTAGAAATTGGGGTTTATGAGTATTTGAGAATGCCCTCCGCGTTAAAGAATGGTCCATCGACCTTTCAAAGCTTCATGCACAATCTCCTCAGGGACTTAGAAGGAAAAATCTGTCTCATTTATAAAGATCATCTTTGCTTCTTCACTCCAAGAACACACAGGAAATTTAAAGAAAGTTTTTGATATGTTACGGGAAGCAAATTTCAAAATTCAGGTCGACCAATCTGAATTCCTTCCCAAAAGGGGTAGTGTTCTT
This sequence comes from Melangyna quadrimaculata, assembly GCA_949320155.1. NCBI lineage: Eukaryota > Metazoa > Arthropoda > Insecta > Diptera > Syrphidae > Melangyna > Melangyna quadrimaculata. Next base: position 199,313,727 of record OX439483.1, on the reverse strand, counting down.
AAGCCATATAGCTACAAGCGAAGGCGTCAAACCAAACCCTGATAAAATTTCTGACTTCTGACTTTCGGCTTAACTCGACTTTAGACCAAACTCGACTCTAAATTCGTTTATTACTTAGGGCCATTGACTTTAATGAAAAATATGTTAAAACACTTGAAATGAGTAAAGAATTACTTATTGATGACCCAATATTACAATATCCTGATTTTACTAAGCCTTTTATCTTAAACACTGATGCGAGTAATTTCGCATTAGGTGCAATTTTATCCCAATGTCTCCAAGTAGTGATAAGCCTGTTTGTTCATCCTTTTGTAAAGTTGAAATTCTGTGTTTGTCTCTTTCATGTTTTGTCACTATTCATATTTCAATTTATCTCTTATATTTTTTCAACTGTCTTGTCTCGTCTATTGTCTCCGTCGCATTCTGCGAATTTTTTAAAGTAAAATCAAGATATTTAATAAAAGCAAATTACTAAAGTAAATTCAAATAATAGTACAGAGACTATAATATATTGTAACTATTAAATAAAGACTTTGTTCATCATATCAAAGACATAAATTGTGTCCTGTGTTTTTGTCTGGAGTCTTCGCAATTGATCATAATCTGAACATCCAACATTATGCCATTCAATCTTTTACAGACTCGGAGACCAAATGCTTACTCTACCATCGAGAAGGAATTGTTGGCAATCGTTTGAGCAACGAAATATTTACGTCCATACTTATACGGTCAGAAATTCAAAATTGTAACTGACCATAAGCCCTTGCAATGAGCTTAAAAGACCCAATTCTTAACTAATCAGATGGCATTTGAAACTCGAGGAGTTCGATTATCAAATATTCTACAAAATGGAAAACTAAATTTAAACACAGACGCGTTAAGTCTAATTCAAATACATAGTAAAATCGAATTAAATACTAACTTCATTCTGCAGCTGAAAATTTAGATGATCATATATTCATTTCAGAACGACCCCTAAACGAATTCAATATAGATACAGGTTATTTTAAAGAAAAATGACAGGGACAAACCATCAAAACTTGAAATGCTGTTTAAAAACAAACAAAGGAGAAATGTGTACAAACAAAACTTTACTGAAAATAACATTGCAGACATTTTTAAACAACATTTACCCCCAAAAAAATGCTGTGCAATATACACAGATAATGAAACATTCAGAAGTATATTCAAAATACTTCTCTAACAGCAAGGCTTTCAATCTTATCAATTTTGTGAAGAAAAAGTGTATCTCCACAATATTTTTCCCATAAAATCTCCTGAAAAGTGGTAAAGGAGTGACACAATTGTTTCTTGTGATAACCATTGGTACTTGACTTTATTTGAAATTCTCATTTTGTAGTTTTACATCATGTCTCGAGGCTTCCAAATGTTAAATTTGTTAAATATCCAATCTAAAAATAACAATTCTCCCCAAGAATCAAGAACGACTCCTGCGGATGAGTTCAATATTTTGGAAGAAGCGCTCGATAATGACATCCTGATTGCATACGACATTTCCAAAGTAGCTTATGCAACCTCACTGGTTATTTTTAAAAAATCTTCCCTCAAAGCCTTTTCAATTAGATTGCTCAATGCACTAATGAGCGCATTCAGATTATGCAAAAGAAAAAACATAAAACTAAAATAAAACTAACTGATGAGGGAGAAATAAAAATTGTTATTGGTTGCATGCTAATTATGACCTACAACAGAGTGCCTTCTACCAAAGATTATTGGTTTAAAAATGTCTCGCTTAGAAATGAGGCACTACAAAATGCCATTTCAAGGGATCGGTTTGTTATGCTTATTTCCAAAATGTATTTCGCCCCGCCAGAAAAGCCTGATGGAGCAGGGAAAACGTATTACATTGATGATATAGTAGAATGCTTGAAGCATCGGTTCTTGAGAGCAAGACAAGACAGCCCCTTCCAGAACATTGACGAGTCTATGACCAAGTTCAAAGGCCGTTCATCGCTGAAGTAGTACATGCCACTAAAGCCTACTAAACGTGGAAAACAAATGTGGCTGCGTCGCAATGCTTTGAGTGGTTATACGTATGACTTCAACATTTACAGCGGTCGTGAAGAACGAGTATTAGAGGGAACCTTAGGGGAACGTGTTGTAAATACTCTGGCAGAAACAATCAAGGAGAAAGATTTAACACTTTGTATCGATCGCTTTTTTATATGTGTACATTTGCTTGAAAGCCTGAAACGAGCTGCTCTTGGTACTATTATGACTAACCGCAAGGGCTTAACGATTATTGATCAAAAATATAAAAAAAGGTGAATCAGTTTTCAAGGCCAGTAATACAGGACTAATGTTCGTAAGATGGCACATCACTAAGGAGGTATCCGTTCTGAGCAACTGTCATACTGCAAATGTCGTCCAAGTCAATAAAAAGTAAAAGAACAAATAACCATACCATGTCCCGAACTTATCAAATTCTATAGAGAGATAATGGATGGCGTTGATCGGGCCGACCAACTAGCAGGGTTGTACAAACTATACAGGAAATCTACAAAATGGTGGAAAAAAGTTTTTTTTTATAGGCTTTTGATGATGAGTGTTGTAAATTCAAACATTATTCATTCACAACTTTCCTGAACAAAAACACCTTTGATAGGATGTCCTGTTAATTTGGCAGAAGATCTAACATCCGAAGGAAAGCTCCCAGCAAAGATTCATCGCTTATCCAGATCTGGATGCATATCCAGAAAGAGAAAACGGATGTCTGCAGTCCATCTTCCTGTGGAGGGACCTACTAGGAGGCGTTGCACTAATTGCAGTGAAAACAAACGAGAGAGGCGCACTAAGACTATATGCGAAGAGTGCCAAATTCCACTCAGCAAAGATTGCTTCGCCAGCTGCCATAAGTGAAAAGATCCATATATTTATTTTTGTATTTTTAATTTCTTTTACATGAAATCATATTTATTTTTTCTTCCTTCTTTTTCGCCATTTATAAACAAAATGAACTAATTAAATACATTACTTAGAAAATAATTTTTGTGAATCTGGGTTTATAATTGCCTATTGGCACAAATATGTCCCACTCAAAGAGGCGGTTGTGACATATGTATCCCAGCGCCCCCTATGGATTTTTTTGGAACTTTTTTGTTGGAAATATACTAAGATTAAATCATTTGATCGGCTCAACAAAAAATATTTCATGTTAGGTTAATAACAGAATTCCGGGTTGAAAGGGTTAAGCACCACCGACTGAATCGCAATAAATAGTTGCATATACAATTTGGAGAACATTAAAACAAATGAAAATCCTTAACAACAATTCACCAGCAGACTGGAATCAGTGCCTGGAATAATTAAGGAAGCATTTCGGGCCATCTCAGCTTTCAGCCAAAAGATATTGGGTTACTAAGAGAACTATTAACATTTCTCTTAGCAACGCCAACGACAGTAACAATCGGATAGAGACAAATTATTTTATTTAACTGGCGCCCAACGTGGTTGAAATGAGGAAATAAATAGTAAAAGCGAATCCGAGCTATTAGTAGTTGTTGAATTTTATTTATTTTTATTTTATTTTCCTTTCATTTATTTCATTATGACTTTTATATTAATTAAACAAACTCCATCGAGAACAGACGTGTTTTCTTTTCGCTCCGCGTATTGTGCTATCCCTGATATTTATTTATTTTATTAAAAAAAAATAAATAAACAATAAAAAGCAAACAAAATACAACTCGTGTGAAAATAGCCCCATAAACAATTTTTTACTCGTGTTCGATTTGCCCCAATAATTGTTTTTTTTCCCGTTATCATCAATAATCGACCCTCAATTAATTGACCCACATTCCCCAAGTGTTTTTAAATTTAACTGTAAATCGCTAATTTGCATTTTTTTTTTGTTTTGTGTTTTTCTCTTACCCAAAAGTAAATAACTATGAAGATTGATATATTATACAATTTATTGTAAATAACTATGGAAAGTTGTCGTTTTGATTTTGCCCATTGTGACCTCGACAATAAAAATGCTGAGAGGGTCTGTGGCAAATCATTCCACCCTCTTTGTATCGGACTTAGTAAAAGGGCTACAACATACTTGAAAGAATATTCAAATCATTTCTTTTTCAAATGCAATGAGTGTAAAAAAATTTCTCTTTCGGATGTTTTGTTCACGAATAAATGCAACAACGAGAACATTAATTCTGTTGCGAATAAACTTGACTTGACTCCCTGGAGATTAAAGTGACCGCTTTCAACGAATCGCCGCCCGAAAGCATGTGTGTCGATCTGAGACAGGATCTCAACTCTACTATAAATCCCATTCTAACTGACAACAAATCTTTTTACAAGAGTGTCATCAGTCAGCTACAAAAAATGGATGACTTTTTAATTAAGGCATTCGATGAATTAAGTAACAGTATCGATTGCGTTAATAAAAGATCTGTTTCCAAACTATCATCCATTGAAAAACAACTTAGTGCTCTAACAGACCTTGTTATGAACGACACTCGCGTAAATCAGTTCAATAATCGTTTACTTATTAAAAAATGATATGATAACTCTTTTAAACTCTCATTTTGCCTGTACTTCCGTAGAATCCGTTAACGAAAATTTAGCCCTGCTCCGCTCCGATCTGGATTGTCACCTCCAGAGTACCTCCAACATAATTATACCCGGTCTCCGCCAACCTCTCGCGTTACTCGAAAACGCCGTGGGTACAATAAATTTAATTAGCTCGGAGCTTATGGAAACTAGAATCTGCATTACCCAACTTGCAGATGACAACCAGACGGCATCCTGTAAAATCGATGGGATTCAACTCCAACCTTCTGCCTCTGTATATAACACTTCCTTACTGGCTGAAATCTTGGACACTGTCCCTTCCACGCCTCTTCCCATCTGTCAACCTTTTCCACTACCTGCTATCGGAGCTGCATCACCACCTCCGCCTGATAACGGTGCTGCATTATCACCTTCACCTGCTCGCCAAAAACTCCAGGTTTCACCACATTTAACAACACAAGCGGCAACATCTCCTCCAGAAAAGTCTTGTCAACAACCGGCGTTCATCCAACACAACATCTCAGCCATTACCTACCATCAACCGATTTGGCACAATTTGGGCCCTATCCGAATGGAACAACAGGATTAAAAGACTTAATAGTAATGCTGAAAATGCTATATTCTTTTTAAAAAATTCTCCCGCACTGCTTGGATAACCAGACTTTTTAAAAGAAGATTTTCCATTACTCTTACCGAATGCCAGAAGACCTCGAAACCGCGTTCCAGACACCAGAACAACTTTAAAATTAGCTTCCCATTAAAATAACAATGGCTTTTTTGCTCTTACTCAGATAATGTGCTTCGTCTGGGAAATATGACTATGACCAAATGGGTGGATCAACAGGAACATATTAAATATAAAAACTTTATCTATATAAAATAAAAACCACCCCTCTATCCTCTAATTAAAAAAAAACATATTCGAGTCAAAAAAATAATCCCGTTAACTTGCCCAGATCTGATCCTAACTGGAGCTTCAAAACTAACCTCTTCCCCAGTTTTACCCCCTCCTCCATCTCGCAAAATATAACAAACCCTCTAGTAACCCGTCAGAAACGAGTATCTTTCAACCTCGAACCTTCCTCAAAGACCCCTCTTCCCACCAATTCTTCATCTACAAACTTTCCAAACTTCATACACTCTTATACCTTAAACCCTGCTTCCTCACCTTTTTTACCGCCTCTTTCCACTTCTAACTCTGCTAAAACCACTGATCCTTCTTCTTCTACTGTTCATCCCCCAATCTTTGACCCAATGATTCCCCCTTCTGTGAAACTTACCTCTCGACTTGCCGACCTTCCACCTACTTCAAATGACTTAGATGGACGTTATATGATGTCTCGTTTATGAGATAATAAACTTTTCGATAACGTTCGTCTTTACCTTGCGTACTTATACGACAAACTAATTCTGTTTGCATTGAAGGCAAAACTAAAACCAACCTGATTGTATCAATTCAAAAAGAAGGCCTGCCAACAGATCCCACCAGCCTTCATAAGATCTACACCCGCTTCCATGAAGGCTTCGATATTTCTCCTGCTACAGTCTCTAAGGATCTTGCTGCTGATGCTTCCCATATTGGCTCTAAACGCGTTTCTCACCTTCAAAGTACCCGAAACACCCTGAAAAAATATTATCGACCCTAACCTAATTCCTATTTTCGCTCCTATCCCTTCAAATAGACTTCCTTTACCTAATATCATCCTCCGAAATGCATGTCTCTATATTACCAAAATGTCAGAGGACTTCGTTCCAAAACCTCCTCCGTCTTTCTCAACTCACATAAGCTCCCCTTTGACATCTTTGCGCTAACTGAAACAAATTTGTCTGCTGATATAAACGATAACGAGCTTTTTCCATCACATTTCAATATCTTTCGTGTCGATGGTTCCTCGAATTATACTGAGACTTGTGGCCGTGGTGTCTTACTGGCAATTCACAATCGTTATGATTCAACACTATTTAAAACCACCCTCTCTACCTCTTTTGAGTTTCTTTGTGTTAAATCAAATATTTCAAAAACCTCACTCATCACCATTTGCTGTTATATCTGACCTTCCCAGCCTATTCAATGCTACCAGCTAGTTGTTGATGCCTTCGATTCCATTTTTGATGCTGCTCAACCTTCCGACGTCGTCATAATTGTTGGTGATTTCAACTTTCCCAAACTTCAATGGGTCCTGTCTGATGAAGAATCTTACTACATAGCCCTAAATCCCACATCCGACAAAGAAATTCTATTTACCGATTGCCTCTCAGACTTAGATCTTTACCAATTAAGTGGTGTTACAAATAATTTAGGTCGCCAACTCGATCTCATATTTTCCTCTGATGCTGACAATTGTGTGGTATCCGCTTGTGATCATCTACTCTCTAAATTAGACTCGTACCATCCTCCTCTTTTCCTTTCTTTTTCTTACGAGTTTTCCCAAAAACCCAATCTTTCTGAAAATCCACTGACATTCAATTTTCGGAAAGCTAACATCCCTAAACTCAACGGCTTGCTTAGATCTATTGACTTCAATAGCATCACACTCACCGCTGACATCGACATCGCCCTCCACAATTTCTTCTCTATTGTTTTTAACTGTCTTACTTCCTCTGTCCCTGTGGTTCAACAAAAAAGCGCAAATTCATCTCCTCCCTGGTACAATAGTGACTTGCGGTCTTTAAGAAATAAAAGAAATAAACTCTGGCGGATTTACCTAACATCTCACTCCATCGTCGATCTCTCAAATTATCAGAACGCCAACTCTCTTTTCTCTGAACTTTGTGATTCTCTTTACCAGGATTACCTGAATCGAATGCAATCTTGTATTATAACAGACCCCAAAAGATTCTTTCATTTTATCAATGCTAAAAGAAAATCTGATAGCTACCCGTCTACCTTAACTTATATGAACTCTAGATCCGATGATCCCAAAATAGTTGCCAATTTATTTGCCCAATTCTTCCGACAATCTTTCTCTGATACCGACCTTCAGCCTGACTTAGAATACTTCTCCTACTTAAAATATTGCAACCAAACTTCCTTAAACTCCATTACCATTTCATCAGAAGTTGTTGAAAGCAAGATTAATAATCTAAAAGACGATTATTCTGCTGGTCCTGATGGGGTCCCAGCCATAATCTTGAAAAAGTTTCAACTGTCACTCTCGCTTGGAGTTTTTCCTGCTCTTTGGAAAAACTCTTTTATAATCCCTATCCATAAAAAAGGACCCAAGAAAGAAATTTCCAACTACCGCCCTATTGCTTAGTTATCATGTATCCCTAAGCTTTTTGAAAGTATCGTCTATGATACAATGCTGTTCCACTGCAAGCATATAGTCTCCCCAAACCAAGACGGTTTCGTCAAGGGCAGGTCTACTACTACTAACTTGTTAGAATTTGTTTCAGGAAACTTATGCTTTCTTGAAAACGGTAATGAGGTCGATGTTATTGCAACCGATCTTAGCAAAGCCTTTGACAAAATTTCTCATTCTTTGATCCTTTTCAAGTTGAATGCCCTAGGATTTCAACCCATCTTCCTTTCATGGGTTCAGTCATACTTAAAAGATCGGCAGTTTAAAGTTATCTTTAGATCCTCTGAATCTGATCCCATCCTTGCAACTTCTGGCGTCCCGCAGGGAAGCCACCTTGGCCCACTGATTTTCATCTTGACTATCAACGACGTCGACTGTATAATAAAAGACTCTTTTATATCAGTTTACGCCGATGATAAGAAAATCTTTAGGTGCATAACATCCCCTGCCGACTCTATTCTACTACAAAATGACCTTAACCGATTTTCAACCTAGTGCCTTAAAAACTTTCTTGAGCTCAATGTTAACAAATGTCAAGCTATCACCTTCTCCGTAGGCGCTTTCCACTCCCTCCTAGGACGTATTTTATCGACAATGTGCCAGTCCCCTCGGTTGATTCACTGTGCGATCTAGGAATTATCTGCGATAGAGAATTGAATTTTCGTTCTCACATTGATAAATCCATCAAGAGAGCTAACTCCGCACTGGGCTTTGTTAAACGATGGTCAAAGGAATTCTTCAACCCTTATGTCACTAAATCTCTATACCACATTTGTTAGGCCACTCCTCGAATATGCAAGTCAAGTCTGGTCACCTTATTACCTTAATCACTCTCAGCGAATTGAAGCTGTTCAACGTAGATTCCTTCGTTTTGCCCTCCGCGGCCTTCCCTGGTCTGATGCACATAACCTGCCTCCCTACCAACATCGTCTAAAGTTAATTAATATGGACTCCCTCGAATTTCGCCGCCGAGTGGCTGATATTGTCTTCACCCATCAGCTCTTAGCTGGCAATATCGATTGTCCAGTTCTTCTTCAAAAAATCTCCCTGCAAACAAATTCCAATAATCTCCGATCCATACCTCTGTTCCAAATCAAGTTTCACCGAACCAATTACGGTAGCAACGAACATATAAGCCGTATGCTACGTACCTCTAACAGCGTGCACAACCTATTCGACTTCCATCTAACCAAAGACAGCCTCAAAACCCCCCTTTACCATTCCTCGCGCCCCTCCTAGCCATAATATTAAGTTAGTGTAAGTTTTTAATGTTAATCTTTAAGTAAGTATGTAAGTTTTTGCTTGTATTAAGCTAATAAAGTGAAACAATCTCTTGGCGGCGGGAGGGGCATTTCTCCCTTCTCCCTATGGGCGTTTGTTGCTATATAAATATTTCAATCAACCAAACTGTAGTGCCTTCTGCACTATCAGCAAAATATTCTTTTTCATTTTCATTAGCATAAACATCTGACTAGGGTGCCTTCTGCGCAGTCAGCTTCAAAAGGGTTGTTAACCCAAATTATATTTATGGAACTTCAATGCATTATTTTTTTTTTGCAATTTAATTCTTTCGCACGAGTTACATATGATATACCCACCAAACAACCAAATGCAACATCGACACATTTGGATCAAACCAAACAATCAAATACAACATCAGCACATTTGGATCAACCCAGACAGCCAAATGCAACATCAGCAATAAAGGTTCAACAACCTAGTCAAGAAATCAATGCACAATCAGCAATCAATAAGTATAAAAACGAAGACATCATAAACAGAAGTTCCCCAATAATACGTATACTACCTCGATAGTCGCAGCGACGCTTGGACGGCGGGCTATCTTGGTTTTCGGAATAATTTTATTTTGTTAATAAAGCGTAAGAGGCCTGTGGCCCAATTAGAAAAAAAAAGAAAAATTAATTTTTTTTTATTTCATTGTGGCAACAGTAAATATAATTCACGCTCACTTCTTCTTTTTTTTTATTATTATTTTTGTTTCTGATTATTTGTAAATAATGTAGACTAAGCTTTTTTTATCTATAAATATCAATTGTTAAATAAAATTAATTATCATTCACTCTGCGGAACGCCACGCATTTATTATTTGTATACTCTTCAATCATCGGTTCATGGTGTTGCACCTTGAATCTTGAATCCACGAACGACATACATATAATCATAGTGTTCTACTGTGATTATATCCCAGTCATAGTGCTACACTGTGATCTGGACTTCAAGCACAATTCGAAAGAAGCTTCGAATTAACAGTAGTTATACGCGATTATAAAAGCGTTGTACAAAAAGGACCAACTCGGCCTTTTCGGGAACAAACGGTAAAATCTTGGTAAAAGCTCCGCAGAACCGAGTGCCGTGAAAAAAGCGAAAGCTGAAAATAGGACTATTCCTTGCATTGTCCCGCTAAGTTGCTTTCAACGGCAATGAGAAACCTTTTAGTAATGTAAGTTATAAATAAGTAAAAAAAGAAATAAAAATTGCGAAACGAAATTAAGATTTAAAAATTATAAGTAAAAAATCAAAAATTGAAATTCATATTGAACAAAATTAAAGTGAAAAAAGATATAAAAATTGTGAAACGAAATTATAAGTAAAAAATCAAAAATTGAAATATATGTATATTGTCACACAATTATAATACGCCACTAATTGGCAGCACTGACACGAATTGTCAAACACGCAATTAGTTTTTTGTCTAGAAAATTCGTTTTACTTTATATTTTATCAAAAGTTTTAAAGTCATAATATCCCCTTAATTTATCAAAGTTTGTTGGTTCTCACAATAAAGATAAAATCCATTTAAAATAAATCAGCAATTTATCGAAAGGTTAACTTTTCAGTATTATGTAGGCAACATAACCTATAATTATATGGACACATCAAAGAAAAGAGCTCTGCATTTAACATCACCTGAATACAGCGAAACAAATCCCAAAAAACAATCTGCTCATTCAACTATGTTTAACAAAAATATGAATAATAATAGTTCTGGTTCATACAAAGCTCCACCACCGTAAGCTACCCATCGTGGTGCTGATGCCTATTTGAGTGCTGCTGACTCAGTTGCTGCTGCTGCCGCTGGTGGTAATGTTCCTGTTGTTGTACACGCTTCCGAAGTACATGATACTCCCGATGTTTTCTCTTGGGATGTCTTTGAATTTAAACTAGGCAATATGCTAGATAGGAAGCTGGTAGACGTCTCAAAAAAAGATGATCCAACACCCTCCCGACTGGAAATCGAACAACTGTGTAACGGGAATGTGATGCTTAAGGAAGATCTTGATGTGATGAAAAAAAGACTTGAAATCATTAATAGCAAAGTACAAATGCAAAGCAAGCCGCCAACGAATTCATTGAGATCTGTTCTCGTGTGCTTAAAACTAATGTGATTGTTATTGAATCTCGACACATAAAAGCTTAAAATAGATCGTCGTTTGAATTCACAATGGAATCTGCACTACAAGCAAATAATATAATCTCGACAAAAAAAGAATATTAATGGTTGCGATATATACATCCAAAAACATTACACTGCAGACGAAAGAGAGATTTCACCTTCGTCAACTGGGTAAAGCGGTTTCCAAACTGGATAAAAAAATCAAAGTGCGCTTTGGAGATACGTCGTAAATCGACAAGCTGTTTAATTGGAACAATGGGAACTTTGAAGCAAAAGAACACAAAGATGCTGATTTCATACGAGATTTATTGAAAAAAGCTAGCTTCGAGTGCAATGTGGTCGTTAAGAATACACGTCAACCTTCTTTAAGGGACCCAGAGGCTGGTAAATCAAACTGAAATTCGAGTCAACAATAGAAACAAGATGTCTGTCAGGTGTTATCATATAATGTAGTGAATTTAAAAAGTAAGCATAGTATGACTTTGCAGCGGTGCCATACCCACCCTACCATGAAATCCTTTGGCACTGTTTGGATTTCCCCAATTAGAAAGGTCGATGACCAGCTTCCGGTCACACCATCTTCACCGACTGCCACCAAGGCCACCATCTACACCCCTGAAAAGTTGGTCTTCAAACAGCCATGTTTAGCTCAAAAAAGGAACAATGAAAAGCCAAAATGTCATCAAAATAAACGGCTAAATGAAGTTTTATTTAAATATAACATAAAGGCATATATATGTGGGATCGATGAGTAATAACATAAAGCTAAGTATTTAATAAGAGTATATTATTGTATATTAGATAACGCAGATACTATACTTTCAGACCGTCGTCATGATCAAGAAGCAAAATAAACATCAGCACATTCCACTGGACGGAATACGACCTGTCACCACCGCGGCGATGAATAGCAACCATACACCCACGACGATAGATAAGAATGGAACAGCAAACATACACCACCGGTCAATGCACTGAACAGATCCAAATATCCAGCAATGACAACGACCGACGAAACATGACCTAATTCAATGCATTTAAATAGCCATGCACATCGTAAGGAGGAGAACAAAACAAAAACAATGCCAAGCATACCAAATCGATTCATCAAGATTCTGCTGCTACTGGGAGGAGTGGTAGGGGTTGGCTGCCTATGGAGTTGGGCCACCAGGGCTCTTGCCTGGTATCGACTCATGCGAAGGTTGATGGTATGGGATCTTGTCTAAGCGACGGCGAAAAAACACAGAAGGGAGTTCAAGAATAGCTACGACGACGACAAGAAGTAAGGTAACGACGCGCGATACGACGACGGCGGTCTGAAGTATATTTCTGTTTAAATTAAGTCAAAGAAAAGTAAAGTAAATAAAAACCAAAACGACTGTTTAATAAAGACAATATATTAACTATTATAGTGTATAAAAACTGTTTATATTTCTTTATATCCTACATATATATGCAAGGAAACATTAAGAATAAAACGAACATTGCATTGAATCTAATATGAAGTGGTATTATTAACTGTTTTTTAAATTTTTGATTTATTTTTCAGGTTCGAGTATAAAAAGATTACAATTTAGCTAAAAAAAACAAAGAAAAACAATAAAAAATATAAAAAAAACTAATGTGGCTAAGGCGTTTCCCAAAGGATGATGTAAATAGTACCCATTTCGGCACCTAATAAATTCTGGTTGGATTTTCGAATCTAAAATTCCCTACCTCGATAGAGCTCTTTGGAGGTTGACTATAATGACATCAACTCTTTACCTAAGAAGCGCGGACAAAAAAAAACTTAGGAAACACTCTACCTATCACTTACAATCAGGTATTTATTGAAAATTATAATTATTTGTTATTTGCTTAACACCACAAATTTAATCCAGGAAAGCAAACAAAATCTAAAACTTCACCGTTTTCTTTCCAAAAAAAAAATTAACAAAACAATGTAACTATTAAAACAAAATTATGAACACTTAAAATTAAAAGAATATATATATAAGTTATATCAGAGCTCACTTGTGCGTCCCCATAAATTATCTAGTAATACGAGAACACACTTTGTGCCTCTACAAAAATGTAACATAAACAAATGAAGGAAATGAGATCTATGGGAATAATGCACTATCAGCATTTCTTGCCCTCAGCAAGATGTACTTTGTTTATATTAGTCTTCTAAGATTCCTTCACACATAGACAAATTAAGATTTGCTGTGTTAGATTTTAGTAGTATAAAAAGGGATCGTTCGATCTCTTAAGATTCAGATATTGTCAACATCTCAACGTATAAACTAAAGATTTCCCCCCACCAGTGGTAAGGGATCTGAAGTTTGATGAATAAAGTGACGATTTTTTAAATTTAAAACTTTGTCTTTTATTTTCTGTTCTCCGGTGGAGAACAGACAAAACTAATTTTTTTGGTATTTCCGCGATACTAAAATATAAATTATATATAAACGTTATACGTAGATATTTGAGTTTCGGGAATCCTGCTCGGTATAGTTTCGATGCTTATCCAAAAATTACCAAATTGGCGAAAGCAATACTTTATCTTTCTTCCTTTTGTTTTATTTTTTTTTTTGTATGCAACACTAAGATAAATACCTTGATTTTCCTTATTTTTATTTTTCTATAGACTCACTACGATGGATTACATTCTTTGGATTTGTCGATATAATTGGGTGAATCGACAGAATCGGATTCCAGAGAGTACGTATCTGGGGGATATTAGCAGAGCACCAGTAACCGCTTTAGCACTTCATTCCACAATCATGTGCAGCAAAACATAAGCGTTTGGAGAAAACGTCTTCAACAAGCGAGTCCAGATTGTCCCATGAAAACGAAGTATCACAAAACGAGGCTCGACAATCCATGGTCCCAAAAAAGTTAAGGTGGCGGCGCCCCAGTCTATCGCTGTAAATCTGGGATCGCCGAAATTCAAAGGAAGGTGGTTGGGTTGGGTAAAACCTATATAGATTTTTGGTTCACTTTAGCACCAATTTTTAATAAAAAGATGCTTAGATTTAAAACTCACCCTAGTGTTGGTTCTCTTTTTCTCTTCTTTTTACAAAAGTAATTGCCTGATTCGTGTTGGTATAAAATTCTCCCGATCACTTTGGAACACGTAAGTATATAACACTCTAATTAAAAAAAATCGAAATATACTTTAGCATAACGAATTTAATTCATTAACAAAAAGAAAAACATCAGTATTTAAGTAAGAACCTAGTATAACAAAAAAAAAAAGAATTCACCACGTAGGTATTCCGTATTAAACTTATTTTCCCGTATTAGGATTAAGGTATGTGGATACCGAGTGACAGCCGAGTCAAAAGTCGTACACAGCTTTTGTTTGATCTTCGGAGGTAATTTTACAAGTGACTTTGGGTTATCGTCGAAGCATAATTTTGCCGTACGAGGAACATCCCACTTTGATTCGGTTATTCTACCTCCCACATCATTCGGGTCATACGATTCCATCCATCCGCTAGTTATTTTTTTTTTTTTCTTTGAAATAATGTCAATGTATTATTTTTCCGAATTCATCTTCCATCCTTCAGTTGACATTTCAGCTGTACTCCTCCAACCTTTCAAAAAGCACTTCCTAAATTGACCCCTAGGTGGCGCAGAGGCCGCAATCAAAATGTAGGGTTCGGTTCACACTAAAGACTATTTCCCACAAACGTCACTCCTAATGCAGCGCTGAATGGGTTCAAAGAATGTTGGGTACGGGCGTCCACAACAAAATTCGTGCTTTTGCTGGATATACTCCAATTAAAGCGCGAAGACAGAGGTCGCCCGAGTTGTATACCTGTGCGTCTAAAGCGATACTTAGTTTCGGTTCAATTTCAGTGAAAACCTGCCTTAATTTGCTGTTTTTTTCTAATGGTTTTTTCGCTTTGAATACTTAACAAAAAAACTTCAGAAATGACGCGCGTCGACGTCGCAACCCACCTCATCGATGCAAAACGTACCCTTAAAATGTCCCTACAATTTTAATTTGCTTGTACCCGGAACGCGATCATCTGACATTTGGAGTGGGTAATTATTTTCCATTCAATTTCATTTCGTTCATTCATTTATTTCTCAACTAGCCGCCAAACCCTCAAGATGTCTGCCTTAAAAAGTTCCAGTAAGTAGGTAGATATTTAGATTTAGTAATTTAGTTAGTATAACTTGTTTTTTTTTTTTCTCTTCTTTCAGTTTCTTTATATTTTTAATTTGATTGTCCTACAATTTATTTTGTGTTTTTTTTTTCAGGCTATGCTGGGAAGGAGCAGGAGTCTTAAGACGCCACACAAAGGGGTGTCTAGCCGGGGGTTATCGGTATACGTGGGGCGTTACCCACGCTACCCAAGCCGGGCACACTTTTCACCGCTAGGCCACGTGTAAGTAGTACTTAAGGTACAGTTGATGAATCGTTTACTAATATATTTTTTTTTTCCAGACGAAAAACTACGGTCGTGTGTTGCAAGTGCCGACTGTATTTTAAAAAGGACAGTCGTCGGCGTTGCATTTTTTTGGGGCTTTGGTTTTTGGATGCTTTTCCGGTGCTTTGCGGATGCAAAGTACTATTTGGAAGATTCTGATGGAAATGTGTGTTATACATCTATTTTGTGTCCTTCTGGCAAAGTCATGGATAATGTGAAATTGTGCAATAAAGCCATTGAGCCTGATTCAGCACTAGATGAATTTGATTTCTCAATGATTCGAATTGGCTCCATTTTTGATAGGAATGACCAGCCTCCATTCATGGCCCATGAGAACAGGTTAGAAATTCTGAAAACGGAATATTGTGTGATTGATGGTGATGATGATTGAAGGTGACAAGTTCTTTGTTAAAAACTTTGGAGTTGGAAAGGCAAATTGTTACTGCAAGATCAATCAATATTGAAGGAGTCTCATATATAGATGCATGGATTTCATTCAAGTGGAGACTTTCTGTAGAATTTAATAAGATATCTGAATTGGAGTGTTCAGAATGCAAATTATCTTGTTCTGATGGTATTATGAAATATTCACTAAGAAAATATATTAATGTTATTAATATATGTTACTTAGATCTGTGCTTCATCTCCCAAAGGTGAATTTTCAATATCTGAGTTAAAATATATTAGTGAACCCTTGAAGATCACTATGAGCTCTTTAACAAAACAAGGTGTTGTTATTCGTGAAATGCAATGTGAGACAATTGAATCTTGTAACAAAATTCAGTGCTGGCTTTGTTATGAAAGATTTTTAAACTACCATTGTGCCAATATCTATATCATTTTGATATACTTCATAATATTTCTATCTATTTGTTTATTTTTGATATTACTGATAAAGATCATTGTTTATTGTGTGTCATTGATAAAATTCATCTATAAAATTTTATTTTTTATTCTGAAATTGTTTGTCTATATCTTGAGAAAATTTTTCTTGTGTTGCAGCTCTCTGGTCATGCCTGTTTATAATAGAGTGTCTGATTTAGATAATCAAGGTCTATGGATAACTCCTGAGAAAAAGAAGGAGGATGAAGATATAGAATTAACAGACATCACTATTTCTGGACTCAGACATGTGGTTGACCATCATGAGGAGATCAATCTTGATGGGTTAAAATAGTCGTCATGTTAATAGAGCTCCTTTGGGCAGAGTTGTTGTGGGTAGACCTGGATCAAGAGGCATCAAAGCAGAGACTCAGACCTCTTTTTTTAGATTAGGAGCCTCTGGACTATCTATGAACATAGTAATATGTATTTTCTTCATCATAATCCCCATTGGTTGCATAAATAGCTGTTCTGATGTGGCAACAATTAGCACTCAGGAAATTTCATGTGATGAGATCAGTGGGAGGATATCTTGTACAGACTCATTTAATCTTCTTCTTAGTGTTGCTGCCATAGGCCAGTATGTTTGTATCCAAGCAAAGAATGTAGATGGCACTATCATAGCTACATCTAGAATTAAGACTAAATCAATAAAATTGATTTGTAGTAAAAGATCTCTATATTTTACCTATCTGGCTAGACCTAGCATATCTAAAGTATATAGATGTCGTGGAGCAGGACAATGTCATGATGATATGTGCAATAGCAAAAGTTCAGAAGAATTTTCAAAAGAAGTCAATCCTGCTGATCTACACATTTTAGGAGAAACCGGTTGTACTAGTGTCAATGGATTTTGGGGGAATGGCTGCTTTTATGCAGATTCTGCATGTATGTTCTATAAAGTCACCTTCCCTAATGTAGATAATGGAGAGTTTTTTGAATTGTTTGACTGCCCATTATGGAACTGGAAGGTGGAGTTAGAAATTTCTCAGTCTGACTTGCTTGGTGAGAAGGTCTCAACTGCCATATTGAATACTGAACTTCCTACTGATTCTAGTATTGGTAAGATCAGATTACATAGTATTAGTACCCCACCTACACCCACTCTTAATGATTGTTTTGCGAAGTACTCTGATGTTAATTTTCCTTATGTTTCTATAATGCCTTGTAATAGAAGAACTCAGTTGATTAAAGGTGAAATTGGGGAAATCCAAACAGTGCCAAAGGATTTCATGGTAGGGTGGGTATGGCACTGCTGCAAAGTCATCCGCAGCGCCCTTGAAGTGGTGATATTGTCCGTCCGCAGTCTTTTTGATTGTTGTTCTTTCTCTGACCTGATTTATGTTTTGTTTGCAGGCGAGGTTAAGTTTTGGGGGCAAGATCCCCCCCATTCCGGTGTGTTCAAGCTGAGCAACCACAAGCAGGCCGCGTCCCCCGGAACTTAGCATTCGTTTCCTTTTCCGAACACTTCTTTTTTTTTGGTTTCCTACCTATTCCTTTTTCTTACCCTACCTCCACACTTTTTCCTTTTCCTCCCCCTCCTCTTGTCACGCAACAACAGCTAATGCTCAATTTATTGATAAAAACCTTATTAGAGGGTTTCCTTCTATCTCTTCACAGAGAAAATCAAAAGATAAAGTAGCAGATTCGAAAGAGAAGAAATGTTTGGAACTTGTTGAAAATATAGGTGGGGTAATTTTGAATGGAAGAGTGCTTGGTGATGAAGATGGTGAATAAACGTTTTGTGGTGTCATGGGGAGCTCTACCATTGATTACTGTATATGCTCGTTTGATTTTATAGGGTTGATTAACAACTTTTCGATTCAATCTAAGGAATACTCAGATCATATGCTTTTAGTTTTGAATTTCTCTCCACACGTATCAACTTCAACAAATGTAGGCCACTTGGAACTTGAAAAAAAGTTAAACTGGTTTCCCAGCATGGCTCCTAAGTACGCAGAAACGTTGACTCACCTAAGTAATTGTGAGTACATTCAAAGAATTGAATCCATTGATGAAAAAGTAAATATTCTTATGAATAAAATAAAGACTGCGGCTGGTATTGGTATAAAAAGAAAACTATTTCTACCTAAACATAAATGGTTTGATTTTCAATGTTTGCATGCAAGAAAAAAATGTTGAAACTCCTTCGTGTATTTGGATCATATAACCCAAACCTTTATAGGAGGCGATATATTCAATGCAGAGCTCAATACATACAAATATGCAAGCGAAAAAAGTTAATTCATAAGCATGAAAACATTGAAAAACTGAATAGTGTTAGAAATGCTAGTGATTGGTCGAAACAGGCCCCGTCAAAAAAACGTACTTACCTCCAGACTAATGATTTTTATAATCATTTGAAGACTTTACTGTCACCTCCCGTATGTGAACACAACTTTCTTTGGGCTATGCCAGTTATAACAGACCCTTTCCATGACTCTACTTTTGAAATGTGGGAATTATTGCATGTGCTCCAAAAAGCTAAGCTTTAAAAGGCTTCACGCAAGGATAGAATCTGGTATGAATTTTACAAAAATGCACCATGTTTTTTGGAAGAGGTTCACCTTAGCAAAATTTTTCCATCTGGTAAGGTGCCAGTTTCAGTTCGTAGCTCCATAATTACACCACTTTTTAAGAAAGGAGATCGTAATAACTGTGAAAACTACAGAGGTCTTTCTCTCTTAGACACTCTATACAAGATATTTACTGGATTAATTTTAAATAGAGTCAACGGTTGGATTGACAAAAATAATATCCTTTCTGAGTTCCAATCTGGCTTTCGAGCTGGTTATTCCACAATCGACAGCATATTTAATTTAACCAGCATTGTCCACTAAGACCGTAAGAAAAAGAAAAACACATGCATTTTTTGTTGATTTTGTATGTGCTTTTGACCTGATACCACGTAAATCCCTTTTTTTCAAGCTTTATTCATTTGGGCTATCAACTTAAATAATAGAAATTTTACAACTGCTTTATAAGGATACAGCTTGCCAAGTCTGGGATGGAATCTCTTTATCGAACTCCTTTGAAATAAACGTTGGTGTAAAACAAGGATGTTTACTAAGCTTAATTTTATTTAGTTTGTATCTGAACGACCTTCATTCACATTTAGCTGGAGGTATCAGCGCCGCCGACATGGTTGTGAAAGTGCTTCTTTATGCCAATGACCTCGTAATCATCTCTGATTCCCCTATTGAACTACAACGTATGATTGATTCATTGGCCAGTTACTGTGCATTATGGGGTTAACAAATTAACCTCAAGAAATCCAAAATTGTTGTGTTCAGAAAGGGTACAAGAATCTCTAACAATCTCTATGGTTCTATGGCTCTGATCGTATTGAAGTCGTAAATGAGTATAAGTATCTAGGAATAACTCTCAATTACAATCTCTCATTTAATAAACACTAAGGGCCTTACTAATAACCAAATTTAGTAAATAGTTAAATGCAAATCTCCAGATTTCAAAAAAATCACATACCAATAACGAATTTAGTCTCCAGTTTAGTCACTAGTTAAATGTCAAAATTTAATACATGGAAATCCATCTCTAAGCTGTGCACTAAAATCATATCTGAACGCAAGTGTATCTGTGGTGCTATTTTATGGTATGCAAATAAGTATTAAATGTACTGAAATTTTTACTTTTTTAGGTTCGAAAAAAGTCAACATTTTATTTATTTATTTTTTGAATAGATAAGTGACACCGTTTGTTTATTTTGGCTTAATAGCAGCCGTAGTTATCTATATGGTTCATAAAAAAACATGCGTTTCAATAACATAACACGAGATCCTGTTCTTTATCGGTAACACTTTTAATGACCAAAAAATTGGTTCTTACTCTGGTGAGTAGGAGAGGATCTCTCATAAACGAGAAGGTAGTGTAAGGAAAAGAGACAACAGTCATATGCACGATACACAATAAGGGATAATCAGACACGTCTTAAGGGTCTCCCAAACCAATGCGAAACATTCGGTGCGGCGAAGAAACATTCGCAGTTGGTGTAGGCACTCTCATTTATCACCATGTAAATGAATTTTGACTGACGAATGTTTCTTCGCCGCACCAAATGTTTCGCATTGATTTGGGAGAGCCTTTATGTTGAATATTGGTGTTACATTTATTAAAATACGTTGTTATAAAATTATATTTTCAAAGGAAATTAACAAGAAAAACATTCAAAATTGGGCCTATGTATGTAAACCAAACATAAAAACAATACTTATTTTGTTGGTTGGCATAACCACTTCCTAATTTCATAAAAAATGAGATAAGCCTGATCCACATCTGTGTCGTGTGTTGTGTTGGGGAGTCGTGTGTCGCTGTCATTCTATATATTTTATGCGCCACACTGAAACACAACACACGAGACAAATATGGTTCTACACATATGAAATACATTGTAGCGATAGCGACATACGACATACGAACACACCACATGACACAGATGTGGATCAGGCTATAAAAAAATATGTGCTAAAGACACCTGTGTCCAAACAAAATGCATGAGTTTTGTTGCATTTTTCATCGTTTCTCGACCGATTTTTCTATGTGAGATGTTACAGAACGTGGGCACAAACTAAAATAAACAACAATAATATTGTTCTGACCATTATATTTAACTTTTAACTGGTTTTTGTTTTGTTTATTTCATACGTTTGTACTTTTTCCAAAAAGTACGTGAACGTACTATAAGTGCTGACAATAAAGAAGTGGTGAAAACGGATACGACAACACTGAACCAGTAAGGTAGCGAACAAATTATGAAAGTTCATTATTATTTTTTTTTTTTAAATTGTCTTGTGTATGCGCCGACGGTCGGGTGAATATTTCGATTTGTATAACAAAATATATAATGGAGAATACTGCCAACAAAAGAAAAAGATCCAGCAATTGGACACCTGAAATGGTAGAATTTCTTTTATTAGTAATAAAACCCGTCGCAGAAGTGATCGACAGTAAACTTAATAGTTTATCGATAATAAAAAAAAAGTGAAGCCTGGGAGTGCATCAAAAAGTCGTTTGACGCGAATGGGTACCAGGTAACGACGAAACAAATAAGAGACCAGTGGAACCGCCGTAAGCAGTTGTCTCGGAGTAAGATTTCAGAATTTAAGAGATCGCAAAGGCAAACTGGAGGCGGATCTCCACCGAAGGAACCGGACGAACTCGATTATGAGATTGAAGAGATAGCCAAAGACGATTTCTTGGAAGATTTAT
Organism: Melangyna quadrimaculata; assembly: GCA_949320155.1. NCBI lineage: Eukaryota > Metazoa > Arthropoda > Insecta > Diptera > Syrphidae > Melangyna > Melangyna quadrimaculata. The sequence goes on along the minus strand of OX439483.1, from coordinate 199,291,945 downwards.
CCGCTTATGATGGCGATGCTTTTTATGCGAGAGAAGAAACGTATATAGCTTTTGAATTTATGAATCTACTTGTGAAAGATACTAACAGGAATTAATTTATTTTCAGAGTAAATGAATTACCGAATGAGCTGGAAATTTTGGTAAAGTAAGTTCAACACAATTTTTTTCAACTTAAGCCAGAACCACAGCTGCCTTGTGCCGAAGAGTTCTGTGTCGCTATCGTTACACCCACATATAGTATTGTTTCTAAGCAAAAACTTTTGATGCTTCTTTCGAAAGTAACAAACGCGTATTTCAAAAAGATAGGAGTTGATAACTTTTTGAAATCAGCTATTGGTAGGTAATTTCAAAAGAAGCATCGAAAGTTTTTGCGTAGAAGCAGTTCTAACAAAAATCACTCTTGGAATATGGATAGGTACATCATTCGCCACATATGTACAAACATATGCGTATATGTGTTTTTCAAGAGTGATTTTTTTCTTTATCTATGTATATTTCATACCTACGTGCTTTTTCTATTTATTGCTTTAGAAAAACGGATTCGCCAAAACCAGCTGCACCACTGAATGATAGCAATAAAATGTCGGCACCGAAAAGACCAACAGCAAATAAGAAAAGGATCTTTCCGACTACTGCCTCATCGGAAGAGTTGCTGAGAAAAAGGATAGTGCAGGTAGAGGACGAAACCAAGGCCAACAAAAATATTTTTCAACTCAAGGAGAAAAAAGAGAGGATAAAAATTCAAGTCCAGAAGAGAAAGCTCTGTTTATTGAATATGCAAATAAGGCATTTTCAAAATAACGTATAAATTATTTGTTGTTTTTTTGTATTTTTAAGAGTTTTGGCTAACTGTAATTTTCAAGTCTAATTTTTTTGGTTTTAATTAATATTTGTTAAGTGTTTTTGAAGATGTTTTATGTTTGTTAAAAATAGTTTTTTTTTCTCATTTACATATGTATGTTTATACATATTTTAATAATTAGATTTAAAATAAAATTGAAGTCTGAATATTTGTTTTTAGTTAATTTTGTATTATTAAGTATTTTGAAGTTCCTTTTATGTTTGTTAAAATAGTTTTTATTTTGTTATTATTATTATTTATGAAGTGCAATGAAAATAAATACAAAAAATACATTTTACGAAAAGTACTTTCTTATGAATTGCGTTCTATATCCAGTCCCACGTACACTACTTGTTGATGGAATCGTTTCCTCGTCTTCAAGTTCAGAACTCTCTGGTTCTGGTAAAATCTCGATTAGAGTGTCATTTAAGAAACCTTAAGGTAATATTGAAAAATTATATTTTGATTTAAATAAAGAAGATTGTGAAAGTACCATTTGAGCCATCTGAGCAATATTGCTATTGCTACTATGGTTGCTTTGGCTGTGTCATAGTTGACATTAATTCCATTAAAACAAGCCCTGAATTTGTTTTTGAGCTGTCCAAACAATTGTTCTACTGTTATTCTTGTTCGGATATGAGCTTTGTTATAGCGCTGTTCTGCTGGACTTAGTTCAGCCGATATTCGGAACGGAGTCATCAATATTTTCGAACATGCATATCCACCGTCGCCCAAAACAACTCCTCCCCTTAAATCTACGTTTTGCAACCGGTTTGCTATAACAGATTCACGCCATATTCTGGAATCATGAGCTGATCCTCTCCATCTAGCAACTATGTCTAGAATTTTGCCATGCGCGTCACAAACAACCTATAAAAAATCAGTTTTTGCAAGACTTTTTTCAGAAAAATGAACACCTACCTGAACATTAATTGAATAAAAATTCTTTCGGCATCTATGGCGTGAACCGAACTCGCCACCTGGGTTTTTAATTTTAATGTGCGTGCAGTCTACAGCTGCAATGCACTGAGGGAACATGGCAATGCTAAGAAAGTCTTGCTTCATTCTTTGAAGGCTTCGAGCATCTGTTGGAAATTTGATGAATGTTCTTGTTTTTGAAGCTAGTGCTATAACAAACTTTCTCACACAATTGCTGACAGCTTGTTGAGAAATATTATGAAGATCACCTTATTAAAAAGAAATTAAGTGGGATTGAAAAATACCGACGCGACATATGAACATATAAAAAAAAAACTACCGGTATCCCTTTGGTACGATCCTTTGCCCAGGTATCGCAACGAGACCAGAACAATGAGCTCAGGTGAAAGTGCGCCGCCTTGATTCGTCCGAGATGCTACATCGTCCTTAACAGCTTCGATGATAAATCTGGCATTTTCTTTAGTGAATCAATACGATAGACTTGAATTAATTTCCAATAATAAGAAGAGAACTTTAACCAACCTGTAATGACCAAAGAATTCATTTTCATTGTACTTCGTAAATGGATCTATCCTTTCTTTATAAATTTTAACTTTACGTGATGAAAAAGTTTCTGCTATTATATTTAAATCAAAAAATATATCTTCGTCACTCGTCATTTTACAAAATTTTAATATTTTGGTTAGTTTAAAAAAAAAACAATTGATCTTTGACAGTTCTGACAGTTTATTCAATTTTTTTTTCTAATTTGTAGTAGATTTTGTAAAAGATTCAAGAAAAGTCTTGAGACTTGTTAGTGAGAAGGTTAAATTGTTTATTGGTAGCATTTTGTTAAAGCTCAGCACTTTGTTTTAACCTTCCAGTTAACTAATAGTCGACATTAGCTTTTGATTATTAGTAAGGCCCTAAGACTCAAAGCTCACAACGTCTAAAAGTACAATCATCTCAACGTAGTCGAAATATATAATTCACCCTAATGCCTAATACCAGTTTCACTAATAAGCTTAAAATATACATCACCTTATTGGTAGATGCCCAATATATAAGAAATCGCGACTTGCTTGTTTTGGCAAAGAATCACTGTCCACTGAGGAGCTATATACTGAATTAAATGGAAACAATTTCTCTTCCCTATACAAATTTTCAGTCAACTGTCAGAAATCTATTAATGAAATAATTTATATAAGTAAATTTTAAAGTCAAATACATACATAAATCGAAATCGATATGAATAAACTGAAATATAAAGTTAAATTTGTATATATTTAGTATAAGGTATAAAAATATAAAAATTGAAATAAGTTAACTAAAGAAAATTTTGTGATTAATTTTCAAATGCCAATCTGACAGACAACAAAATTATGTTATGTCAAAATTTTAAGATTTTTTTTATCTTTTGTATTATAACTATTTTCAAGTGTTATAATGAATTTAAATAAAATCTTTTAAAAATCTAATCTTATCTAAATCTAATACGCCACTAAGTTTTCCACACTCTTAATTTTACTTCTTAAGGATTGTCTCCAATTCTTTAAAAGTCAAATCATTAAAAACAAACATCTCAAATTCAATTTCAATTTCCGAAGAATTGTCTTCAATATTCTTCGACAAATAAAACTCTCAAATTTGGTTCTACAGAATTGCCTTCGCCAATTCTCTATTTTTATAGATACACATAAAGCACCTGCCAGAATGTAGTTTTAAGAAATTCATTCACATTATTGTTATACTATTTAAGCTCTAGAGTCTAGACAATTTCATAATTAATTCAGATTGTATTATTATCTCGTACTGGTCGAACGCTGATCGTATAATAAAGAATAAAACTTAACGGGGCATATTCATAGTCGCAGATAGACCCAGGTTTAACTAAACTACAGTTCAAGACAATTTTGGCGCAATGAATACAGACCGATTTTAATTACAGTATGTTGGTTTTATATTTTTATAAGATAATTAACTTGGTAAACTACACAAAAAGCTTCAAATATTTTGAAATTATAAACTTAAAAAAATAGAATCAACGTCCGAAAATTCAACAAAACCTATGTTTAACTTAGACCCAGGTCTAAAATGACTATGAATACGCCCCAACGTGTTTTATTATTATTGGCGCAGTAGCTATCAAGAGGAATCAAAAATCGAAAAACTTTCACAATTCTTAAACATTAAACAAATTAATAATATCAGTATTCTAAGAAGCACTTCTGAAAAGAATTTAAATATTGCAATATTATTGTTAAACCTAAAATAAAACAAAATTATAGCAGTTCGTGTGCTCATCGTTTTGTATAGTTTCTGTATACATACAATTTTCATTAAATCTGTTTTCGTTCTATTTCAACAAAATGGAGCAAGTAGAAATAAAAAACTCGGAGAAGAATGATGAGAGTGATGCGAAGTACCGAGATACCGCGTCGACGGTAGAAGGAGCTGCTGGTGGCAAAGGATGACGAGAGGATTGGGAAACGAGTGGTTAAGGAAGATGAGTGGGCATTGGGGATTATTAGGAGAGAACTCCAATTACTGGAGCGCGAGTTGAAGCTGCAGAAGAGAGAAGCGGAATTTCTGAGGAAAGAGAACGAAGCCATGAGGAGAGCTGAAGAGAGTAAGACAAGTGGGCTTAATCCTAGTGGTGAGTTCGAAACCGTCAACTTATAACCTACAAAAAAAAAAAAAAAATTGTAATTGAAATAAAACATTTTTTTTGCCCCCACTGTAAAATAATTCCATTCGCTTCCAAAATTCCAGTATATAACTATATGGGGCTGATTGCGGAAACAGAGGATACTTATGTATGTATGTAAAGAAAAGCATATATCAGTCATTGTTCTGGCAGGACATAGTTTCTCCTATTTTATAAAAAAAAATAAATATAACGCGTGTTTAAATTAGATTCTAAAAGAATCCAACGCCGACGCAAACAAAAGAAAATCTATTAAATTCCAAAATCCAGTGTTAAATTAAATAAAATATTCATTGCCAAAGCGCAAAGCTACAAGTGGGCAGCGTTACCTTTATACGACTTTAGTCGCATTTTTGCGACCTTTTCTTCACTGTGCGACGCATGCGACGACGTTTTTAAAATTGCGACCTTTTAAAATATGCGACGTTTTTTTCTATGCTAAAAAATTTAATCCAAAGTGAGACATCACAAATTTTTGATTTATGCTGTTATACATTGCATACTTAATTTATTATTTTTCAAATTTTATTATTAAAAGATTATGCAATTCAAAAAATCTATTTATGAGATAAATTATCGAAACGAAAGTTATTTATACAAAAATTGAAGAAATATATAATATCGAAATTGAAGCGGAAAACTGTATAAAGAACAAAACTAAAAAGTTTTAAAATTATTTGCATAAAAAAATGAAGGTACTTCATTATTATTTGGCCCTTTTTGACCAAATTTTTTCAATATTCAATGTAAAAGATGAAAAGCTTTCTATTTTAAAACGTTTTTGGTCCAAAAATAATAAATTCTAAGCAGGATTTAGAATATTGTCGTTAAGTGTCAAATTTTAAAAACCTTAATAACTAATGAGCCAGAGAAAGTGGTCGAGCAGTATAAATTTGTTTCTAAAATCTTAACTTTACCACTCAGCAGCGCTTGCGCTGAACGAGTTTTTTTTTCGAAGCTAACCCTTATGAAAAATAAATTAAAAACCACTTGCAAAGAGAAACTTGTGAAACAATGTGGGCTTCCACAAATCTCATTGACTGTGACTGTAATATTATAGAATGGCTTCCTGAAAACAATTTGATTTAAAAGTATAGAGAAACCATTTCAAAACAAGGAAACATTGTGATTTATCCTTTAAGGTAGTTATTTATATATTTAAACGTTACCTGCATATTAATGTAAAATGAAGTCTGAATTTAGTTTTTTTTTTTTGGTAACTGTTATTAATTTTAGCTATTATTTAAATAAAAAAAGTTCAAAGTTTTTCTATGGTAAAAATAAATCAATTTCGGTATGCGACTTTTTTTCTTTTAAGTTGCTACTTTTTGCTCCAAAATGCGCTTTGTATTTTGCGACTTTTTTTTAAAAAGGTTAATTGAAAGAAAGAAAGAGTGCGGTTAAATTATTTAATTATAGAGAAAAAAAAGGATATTAAAGCTCCTCTTTATGTTTTGTATTGTAGGAGACAATTAAAATAGAGTTCCAAACCCCAAACCGAAGCTGAAGAACTGGGTACCTACAGGTTGCATCACCGCTACCTATAAAATAGGTCCAAAATGGTCCATCTTTAAAGTACATATATTGTATAAATAATCTCGGGGTAAGTTTTTTTGAAGAAGTTTTTTTTTAGAATTTTACATAAAGAAAAAAATTTGTTCACATAGATTTAGCGGTCACTCGCAGGGTCCAGAACGCCAGGACCGCAACGGTTTTTTTTTGTTTGGTTCCCTTGGAGGCCGTGCGTTTCTTTTGGAAAAGGAGGCTGCCTTCAAACAAATTAAAAAGAAAAAAGTGAGACAAGGACGAGTCGGCGAATGGGGTGTATTCTAACTTTTTTTTTTTTTTTTTTTCCTTATTAATTACCAATCAAAAGCGGTGCGATACTGTATTAGAATTAATTTTGGTTTGTAAGACGCCAATACTAATGGCCTTTCTTGGCTCATCGCCCGGCGTTTCGCCCGGGCTGCAGTTGTCCTCCGAGTTATTTTTTTTTTGCGGTGAGTCCAAAATAGGACCTAACCACCCACCCAAAGAGCTCTTTAGGCAGGTAGGCGTTTTAAAATATTTATAAATTGTTAAGGCATCGCAAGTTTGTGAAACCAAGTTTTCAGTCGGTTCTTGGGAGAGGTGTTGAGATCTCGAGTAATTTGTTTTTCCTTATTAATCTTATGGAACATTTTTTTATTTTGATGGTCATTTTCTTTCAATCAATAAAACCGAGTTTGTGAATCGCACTTCATAGTAAAAGTCAAAAGTCTGTTTATTTCAGATAATTTTTCGTTGTTGGCCTGAACAATCAGGGCATGTGGTAAGATACTTTTTTTTCAGGGGATTCGGTAGGGCAGGCTTAAACGCCAATCGGCGATGAGGGGTGAATTCCAGCAGTGACCTCGCTATAGGGGGATCCTAAACATCCGGACGGAGAATTCCACGGCTGGGTGGGAATGAGCCGCTCCACATAACATCTGTGGTGTTTGCGTGTGGTGAACCAGGCTTCGTTATACTTTTTTGTTTGTTTATGTTCAAGTAGAATGGCATGATCAATGTAATTTGTTGTGGCAGCGTTATGCAGCGGAAGCAAGATGCCCGTCCCATCCGGCGAGCTCGAGCCGAGCAGATAAGCATGCCAGTTTCCGTAGCAGACATCTCCCTTTTCCCATTTGACCCCTTATTATCCCTCTCTTCCCAGTTATCATTTTCCTATCCCTTTTAGATTTTAAATTTTAGTTTTTTTTCTTCTGTTTTTTTTTTGATTCCTCCACCGTTTTTTTTTTTTCTTCCTCATACTTGCAAATCTTTTCCCTTACACAGCCCGCAACAAACTTTTCCAACATCAAGGACTTGATCCCTGAAGTAGTACTGACGACAGTTTTGAACACTGGGAGACACAACTGAAGAGTGTACTGACCGTTTACAACTTGGGGTGATAGCAGTCCGCGTGCCCTAATCTCGACCAAACTCAAGGGGTGTGCTCTAAGGTGGCTTAACTCGAAGGTGATCGGTTCTGTTAGGTAGAGACCTCGAAGAAAACACTGCACGTCTTACTAGTAGGAGATTTATTTTAAGAGTGAGTATAGAATATCTTGTACAAAATAATAACGAATTATGAGTTAATATAATGAGAGACTGATTGATTAATACAGTATGTGTATACAAGTCTGGACTACAATACATAACACAAGGCAAACATGATGACTATACCGGTGAAGGCTTTAATCAAAGAGATGGGGTCCCTCTTCAAAGCCAGGGCTATTCGCCTTATCCTGAAGTCGATGTTTGCGGGCTGGAAGTAGTTGGCTGGTGAAACCTATCAGGAGTACTTCCACGAGAAGGTAATACTAGCCAATAGGGTTGATATACCCGATAATGACCTAATGGAGTACCTCATCGAGGGAATTCCCGATGTATCGATGCGTACTCAAGCGACGATGCATTGTTTTCGTGACAAGGAACATCTATTGGCGGCATTTCGCACGGTAAGCATTCCGAAGATACCTATGCTAAGCGAGTCATCAATGCCGACACCCAAGCAAATGGTAAGGTGTTATATTTGTAATGCCATGGGGCAATTGCAAAAAGCCTTATGGAGGATCATACAATTATAAAAGAAATTACCAGAATATAAATACAAACCAAACACGAGCCAGACGATCACAACGATATAGGATCGTAAACAATAGTAATTAAATCTTCATTAGCATTTACACACAAGAGAGTAGGATAAACAATCGTCCCAACACATATAAAGGAGAGCATATAAGTTAACACCAAACATATTGATTCTTCTCACATCCGAATTCCATTGACATAAATAAGCCACATTCATCCATAGCCAATAAATAAACATAAATAGACGATCATGAAGAGATGTCCAAAATGCTACTTAGCAAATTGTTCCCCATCACTAGATAACATAAACAGAAAACATCACCATCTTTAAACACAGCAGCCTACGTGACTTAAGCTGCAAGTCAGCAAACATCCCCCACGATGCGATCTTCAATTTCATCATCTCATAGCCACGCCATCAAATTGTTTGGTCAGCAGTTTATTATAATTTAAGCTTTAGAAATTAAGAAAAATGATCTATTGTATTTTGAATTTTGAAAAAAGTAGAACCTCTGCCAAAATAAAATTTTTTTAAAACAAATTAGTAAAAAATAATTTAATTTATATTATGCCGATAACCGTAATCCAGAGCATAAATACCAGATGCGCTGTTGAACTAAAGGAGCGGAACTAACCTGACAACCGAAGGTGCTGCTCGGCGGCAGTGTTAAATTTACTAGTATTAGGTAAGTTATATAAAATAAGTTTCAGTAGTGTTAAATAAAGTTTAAACGAAAATTAAAAAGTATCAGTGAAACATATTAATTCCTCCGAACCACATCGCCAACAAAAATCAAAGGCACACAATTCATACACTTCTAAAATTTGTCGAAGTCGAAATAAACCAAATGGTATGCACGAGAGTAATGAAAGAATGTACTGGGAGGATATCCAAATCTTTTCATCGCAACTTAACCAGAGAAACTCATCATCAATAGTTCAAACACCAAACCTACAAAAACTTCCGTCTTACCAATTTAAAATAAAGAACTCATACAAGAACGTCACAGAACAGCACAATGATGCTCAGCTCAACAATTATATTCAGCCCTCATCGTTTTCGTCTACCTAATCGGATTTCACAGACCATCAACAACATTAGCCAATATCCAGATCACACAGCAGTTTCCGGAATACATACCTATAAAAATCATCGCTCTTGCCACCAGAACAACAGGAATGCAGTTCATTTGGCCATCGCTCCGTTCTCAGGGGGAGGAGTTACATTGACCCCTCAACTATGTAATGCTTAATTCGCTATAAAATATGTCTTGCTTAATTTGATTAATATCCAATAACATTATTTTATTTTGTTAATTCAATTAAAATATTTCCAATATCGAATTATAACTTTATTCCCACACGCAGATATTTTTGCTTATTCAAAACATTTAAAATTGTACATTTATACAGTTAACTTTATATAGTTAAACTGCTACCTAAGCAATACAAAACTATAAAAATAAATGCAATTAGATTTTAATTTGTCTTTTGTTCAATAAACGTCAACTGGCGAAGCCCTGCTCAAATTGAAAATTGTTTTCTTTTTTTAATCTATATTATATATATAATATAGTATATTTTCGCGAAGGATATCTTTAACTGGCGCCCGAGCATGGACAGGATGCAAGGACTGTATCATTTATGCCTAAGGATCTGTGCGACGGTCAATACGCTCTATTTGAGTGAACGTCACTGTACCCATGGGAACACAGTTGACCATTTTGATACCCTGACCACAAAATCTTCTACATTAACATGGGAACATGCGGATACCCTGAATAGGCCATTAGTAGGCCATTAGTAGGCTGCTTGTAGCTAAACGGGAACAACACGACACCTCCCATGCATCTTGCTCCCAAGAAATAAAATATTTAAAATATTAACGAAGGACCTTTCCTTTTCCTTTCAGACAAACTAATAATCATCACCCAATGAATCTAAAAATCTATGAATTGTTGTGAGTGCGATTAAAATAAAAAAAATTAACAAAAAAATAAAAATATCAATTTACCTTTGTCTAAGGAAAAATATATAATCCAATCAAAATAATCCATTCTAAAAAAATTACTCTTAAAAGAAATTTTGTAAAAAATTGTGTAGTTAAATATAAAATAATCTTTTTTTTTTTAAGTTAAATAAAAATTCTGTGAATTGTCTTTAAAAATTTGTCTAATGGAAAAATATATAATCCAATAAAAATAATCCATTCTAAAAAATCCTTATTAAAAGAAATTATCCTTATTAAAAGAAATAATTTTAAGTGAAATTAAATTTTAGGAAAATAATTAAAATATTAATAAATTAAGTGATCAATCCCTGCTTTATATAAGAATCATTTTAAGTAAAATAATTTTCTTTAAAGGAAAAAATCTTGTACGAGAAATAAAAAGCTAAGTACCTACATATCTATAAATCATATTATTTTTCATTTTATCCTTCTTTTTTACCGCTCTCTTTACCTTTATTAATTAATAAAAAGTTATTAAACTAATAACTAATTCGAAATGGACACCTTACAACAATTAGTGACCAACTTGACAGGAGCAGTCAACAGGATTGTCGAACAGCCCATGTCGATGGAGGGGCGTATTGTCGCTATGGAGACTCGGTCTCAAGAAGTAACAACGCCACCTTTAGAATCAAGTGAGTCGTTTAAATTCAATAGTCCTAGGACCGAAATGGAGCTTAAAGACTTCAGCAAGCTCCCTGACTGTGTCAAGGAGCTGCGCACCTTTGACGGAAACCCGACACAGTACATATCATGGGTACATGTAACATGTTGTTAAAAGGATCCTCAAAGATTTCGAAATTGTAAAAAGCAAGCCTATTTATTGTGCTATCCTTCAGCACATAAGGAGGAAGGTCAGAGGGAGTGCGGATACCGCACTCATCTGATATAACATCTTTGACGATAATTGGCCAACAACAATGTCTTTCACTGAATTATGCAGATAAAAGGGACATGCGGACGTTAATGCATCAGGTCACCCAATTGTCCCAAAAGAAACTCAAGACGAGTTTTATGCGGCACTCAAATAAATACTGAGTATTTTACCCAGGAAACGGTGACGGCCTTTGTACCGCGCTTTACATGTCTTTATCTGCAGCCTAAATGGCGATTTGGCTAGGATGCTGATCATTCAGAAGCCTAGTACTTTCCCGGAAGCCTATTCGGCTTGCTTAGAGATTCAGAACCTTAACTACCCGAGTCATAGCATCCACATACCTTCCGTATCAAACTCGGTAACTAGCCCGGTTAATCAGGTTTTCAGACAAGGAATGCCAATCGTGCCTTTTAGGAGGCAGTCCAAACCTTACACGCTTGAAAGACATTCTCCAAATTCAACAACAATGTTCCACGGCCAACTCCTCCTAAACCACACGAAAAATGGATGCATCCGTACAGTCAGACAACGTCAATTATATGAACCGACCACCGCAGAGGGCAAATCTCTTTAAAAGAAAGAGCAGATTCCATAACTTTCCTCGGAAATAACTAACACTGTTCAACATCGAAACAATAAACCAAGAGATTCATTCGAATCATACGAGGACATTGTTGAAGGAGAAGTAGACGATGAACTTAGTTTTTTGACAGGTGCCCATCTTGCATACCATACATAAAATATGGTTCACAGAAAGGGGAAAAATAGAGGTGAGTTAGGTTATCAGAACAGGCAGATCTAGAAAAAGTAAAAAAACTGGACAAAGAAAACCGCACCACCCGCTATACATTGGAAAGTCTTCGGATTCAACAAAAAATGACAAAACAATGATAATATAAGCTCTGCATACGGTGTTGCCATTAACTGAACTGTGATAGAAAGTGATACTAGTTTAAATTTTTGCTGTCCAATAAGTGTTAAATTCAAATTATTTTATTGTGTCCTTTTAAATATTAATTTATTTCAAAGAAAAATTTAAAATTTTCAAATTTAAAATTAAAACCTAAAATAATTTTTTTTTTTAACTTTTCTTTCAAAAAATAGCTCGAGAATCTCTAACCCCTTTAACGTTCATTTGGCAGCAGGAAACATTCAAATTACAGATAAATTTACTGCGAGATTTTTTTTTTTTAACGCCGGCAACAATACTCTCTTAACATTTCATGTCTTACCAGGCCTATCGTCCTTTGATGGCATCAGCGGAGATAATACAAGGATCTAGAAGCGGTAATTGACAAAACTAACATACTCACTCTCAAACCAAGAATTAAAATCCTTCTGAAAGAAAAACTGTCAGGTGAAGTCAGTATTACTGTTCAATTCAGATACATAGCGAATAAATCGCGTTCTGACCGCGGACCAAACTGTAAACAACATACCCTCACAAAAAGCCCGTCTCTACGAACAAACCCCACGCGGGATATTTTTGGGATTTTTTTTTTTTGTTTCATTTCCTCCCGGCCCGAACGCATGATCAAATACAAACATGCCATTCTTTCTTCTCTATTTTTATTCATTCCATCGTTCACCATCGCCATTGCCACAACCACCACCGCCACCGACATCCTAAATATTTTCTTTTTAGTAAACTATTTATAATAATTTGTAATAAATTAAAGAAAAATAACGTAAAGAAAAAGGTTTTATTGTAGTTTAAAGACTAAAAAGAACAACATTGGCGACCCGAACGTTTGGTCCACCGGCCGAATACCTTTTTCTTTCTTCACAAAAATATAGAAAATTTGGCATATTAAAGGTGGTGGCCGGCTAATTTGTGCAAGGCTGTCTACAAGAGGCACAAGTTGCTTTTTTTTTTGTCGTCGCATTTTGCAGACGACAAAATTCTTATAAGTCTAAACCCGACGGCAGCCGGTGTCCGGTTATAATGAGGGGCTCTCGTGGTGTTGCCTATATAATAGGTGGGCACTATTGGAGGACATCTCGCGTGAGTTAACACACCCTGTTTATCCTAGTATACACAAATACAATCAGCTACATCCTATGTAAACCCACACAATTAATTCTTTATCCTAAATGATTATGTATAAAAAATACTTTGCCCTACATAAGATAAGGAAGGTTTATATATTGGTGGGTAAACACAGTTGAGTGACTTAAGTGCAGATATTCAAACCCGATGGACATAAGTATCCAGGAGGATTAGTAACTTTAAGTCAGTAAAATAAGTAAAATAAGATATTTAGATTAAATAAAGCAATTAAAGGATTTAGATCCCAAAAATAAATATCTTTTATTTAAATAATACAAAGTGTATTATTAATTCGTGCTTCGGTCGTCGGCGGAACAAGCAATTCCAGTGTCAGCGCGTAAGGGACGCATAAACTGGAGAATTTTCCCCGACAAAAGTGTTGTGAGTGTGCCGCCGGCCATTTTGTGCAAGACTCTAGAGTTGGGTAGTTCCGGACCTAAATAGTTCCAGGAACTAGTTCCTCTCTCGGATACATTTCCACTCGTTCCGCCGATTGAAGTTAAACAGTTCCATAGTTCCGACCGAATACAGAGAGATAAAAACACTTTTCTCTTCTTTCCCATTCGCATTTTCCTTAAAAACTGATGTTGTGTGTGTAGCCGTATAGCACAGGAAAACAAAAAAGAATACCGACTAACTTGCGATGTGTGTATTTCTATTTTGATTTTGTTTTGTTGCACATACTGTTGTTGTCATCGAAAAAAGAAATGTCTCATTCTTATTGTATATTGTGAGTGTGAGAGTCATTGTTATTGCTAGTTCCTATGGCTTATGGAACTATTTAGGTTCGGAACTTTTGCTAGTGCCTATGGATTATGGAACTATTTAGTTCCGGAACTACCAATTCTTGTTAGGAAGTTATATTCTTTTAAGTTTTATTTTGACAAAGCTTGTTGTTTGTTGTTGAAACGAAACCTATTTGTTTTTTTTATTTTCATAAAACGTAAGTAGGTATAGGTACTTTCGATTTGTAGAAAAACATAAACATACAAAATAGAATGCATGAACATATAAAAATAATGTCGCCTTGTGAATAGCCGTTTACTTTCAGTTTTATATATTTCTTGTCTGCCAAGTTGTTTCGATTTACCCCTCAAAAAAGTTTTTCCGTATATTTCACATCTAATCGTTGGATCGTTTATTCTTTAATGTTATTGTTATTATTGAACTAGAACTCTCCTACATTTATAGATGACCTTCAATTATGGAGTCGATATTTTTGAAAATTAAAACCAACGGATTAATTTCCCTACATTTTAAGGGATTCAATATTGAAAACGTATTTTTGAGTTTAAGATATTGAAAAATTCCACACAAAATTAGCTGTGAATTTTTATTTTCAAAATTAATTTCTTTTTGAATATCTTGGTTTATTAGAGTTATTAACGATCTGGTGCAACAAGTCTAGAAAAATTGCAAAATTTTATCTTTTTATTGCAAATCGTGAACGCACTTTTACTAAACTGTTGCAACCTCGAAAATAATTCACAAAATTACACAAACAAAAAAGAAATGGCGTCACGAATTAAATTTCGTGAGCTGTCAAATACGTAGTGCAAATCGTACACCGTTGTATTTTTCTGTTGTAATAGGTTTGAGGTATAGATAAAGTGAAAAAGTGTAACAAAATTATAGCCCGTATATTTTGTTGTTGTGGTGCAAGAAATCGTCGCACTTTTGCAATGATACAAGACCAGTTGCACCGGATCGTGAATACCCCTATTATAATGTATGAAGGATTTAGGTAAACATTTTCAACGCACACTCTAATGCATTCAATGCTTTTGCTTGCTTTCTCTCTTTATAGTTTTTAATCATAAAATATTTTTTTCAAAATGGCCATGCGTAGAAGAAAAACCAGTATTTTATGGGACCATTTTTCTGAGACTGAAAAAAAGTAGAAAGCACGCTGGAATTTCTTTCAGACCATTACAGCGCCAGCCTGTGATAATACCGAGCGCATCGGCAACACCGGAAACAGCCTCGGCCCCACCGAATCCAGGGGTCATAAATGTTGACAACGAAAGTAGTGTTTCTCACCGTGCGCGTCAATCTCAGTCTCAACTTCAATCCCGATCAGTCCAGCAAAAAATGGATTCATTTACTGAAAGACCTCTTTCACAACAAAAACAATCAAAAATTGACCAACAACTAGTAGTTGAGGAACCTGAGTTTGGGAAATTTGTGTCACTTTTATGCTCTGCATACAGACTCCCAACAAGAAAAACTTTGTCGCAAAATCTCTTGCCTCAGCTTTTTCTCAAGCTAGAGCAAGAAGTTAAGACAAAAATTGAGAACGCTCCAGCAATTTGTCTGACAACTGATGCATGGACATCAATAAACAATCAAAGTTTTATTGCTGTTACTGCCCATTATATTGATACAGAAAATGTACAACTGTGCTCCAATTTACTTGGTTGTACTGAATACAACCAAAGCCACAGCAGTGACAATATGTGCGCTTTTTTAAAGGACCAAATTTCAAAATGGAAGAACGACCATAAAGTTGGAGCAATTGTTAGCGACAATGCCAAAAACATTCTTTCCGCAGTTCAAAAGGGGAATTGGCGGCCCATAGGTTGTTTTGCTCACTAAACACACTAAAAAAGTTAAAAGTGTTGTTGAGTTTTTTAAGAGAAGCACACAAGCCCTATATAAACTAAAAGGGATTCAATCTCAAAGATTTGCCCACCTTAAAATTAAAGCAAGGCGTTCCAACACGATGGAACTCTACGTACGACATGCTGGATCGTATTTTAAAAATAAAAAATGCTGTTATTGCTACATTAGCAATAGTAAGAAATGATCTTTCTTTAAACAATGAAGATTGGGATGTTCTAGAGAGAATTCTTCCAATTTTAAAAATATTTTTGGACATAACGGTCGAGATATCCTCCGAAAAAAATGTAAGCCTTTCGAAGGTCATTGTTTACTGCCGACTGTTAAAATTTGAAATAAGCCGTTTTACAGAACAGCTTTCCGATCCCCAAATTCCGCAAATTTGTGAAGAATATTTAAGAAGAAGTTCAAAGCCGTTTCAACAATTTGGAAAAGAATTTTCTTTACGCCGAGGCTACAATATTTGACCCGAGGTTTAAAAACAAAGGCTTCCGAGATAACTTGAATTTTACATCAGCCTTTGACAAATTAAAACAGAAAGTTCCATCTCAACAGCAGCGTTCTTTTCAAATTCAAACTGCATCTTTACTTCTCCTGTTGAGGAAGTAGTTGCAGTTGCATCAACTTCATCATCAACATCAGCAAAAGCAAATGCATCTATTTGGGATGCTTTCGACAAGGAAATCTCAAGTTTAGTACCAGAAAACACAGTAGCTGCTGGGATAATTGAACTTGAAAAATATTTAAACGAACCACCACTCAAGAGGACGGAAAACCCTTTAATTTGGTGGAATGCCAGAAAATGTGTTTACCCAATTTTGTACCGGTATATGCTCAAAAGGCTTAATTTGGTAGCAACATCTGTTCCTTGCGAACGAACTTTTTCAAAAGCCGGAATGATCCTTACCGATAAACGTAGCCGTTTGTCGGCCAGCAAGGTATCACAATTACTTTTTATTAGCAGCAATATGTAAAATCTGCCATTTAAATTTTGCTATTCATTTTCATTTCCATTCATGTAACTTTGTTTGTTTATTGATATTAACTTGTCCTTGTGGTTATGTTTCAAACTTTTTCATCCGTTTTGTTTTCCCAAGTTTTTCTTAAAAAAAACTGTATATTTTATTTTGTAAAGTGAATTTTTAATATATTTGTTTTGTTTTTTAAATGCTTATGAAGAATGTTTAAATTATACTATTTTTGTTACTGTAATGCTATCTTTTTTATTATGGTTGTTGTGTTTAAAACTATTTCATCCTTTTTATTTTCCTAAGTTTTTTTTTTAAAGACTGTATATTTTATTTTGTAAAGTGAATTTTTAATAATTTTGTTTTGTTTTTTTAAATATTTATTTATGGTATTATTATTTATTTTAAATTCAAATGACAAACAAAAAAACCTATTTTATTTCTTATTACTTGGTTTTTAGTTTTGACGCTTTGACACAGAAGCAAAATATTTCAGATAATTTCATTACTCTCCTCCTTTTTGTAAAGGCTTTAGGTTTTTATCTTTTCTTGAGACTAGTTCTAAGGAATTTTATGTTTTATTTCTTCCTTTAAATTTATTTATTGATGACTTGTTTCTCTAAAGTGTCACTTAGTTCCAACCATGACGATTAAAACTAAAAAAAAGCTTAATCGTTCCGCTTAATCGTTCCGGAACTAGTTCCGACGTAAAAATAAAACTTTCCATGTTCGTTCCGCTAAAGGAACGATTTTGCGCAACTCTGCAAGACTCCCTACAAGAGGCACACGTTGCTGGTGGTTGGACACGTCGTCATTGGAACAGGGGCTATTTGTGGCCAAGTGTCGCAATAATTGAGCGATAATACTCAACAGCACAAATAGTTTCTCTCAATCCTGTGCCTTAAAACGGTGATCCGTTACTCCGTTACATATAAGACGTCCCGTTATATTTGTCATCCAAGTGGCATCACGTTATATGGTAACGGATTTGCATAAAAATTTTGCAACATTAATTGTCGTCATCGATGACATCATCGCCCACGTGATTCAACAAATATCACAAGATAAGTCATCTTGTAAATACACATCAGCAGCATCGTCATCATTGAGCCACCATCATCGAGTCGAAGTCAACAGCGTTGCCGCCATGATACATTTTGGATTTCTACAGGTATAGTTGCAATTTTTTGCGTTGTTTTTTGACGAATATATAATAACTTTTAATAATAAAGTTGACATATTATTTGACAAATTAAGTGAAAGTATTTATTGCAAAAATTCGGTGCGATCTTATAATTAACGGGTAAAAAGAATATATATGTAAATATGTATATGTAAGAACCACTGCGAAAACACGAGGAATCGCCTTAACAGTTTGATAGAAAGATTTAGCTCTGTATTCGACCCAATATCAGATAGTGAATTAATTTGATAGTGAATTAATAAATATGTACTTCAGTAAAAGCCGAAATAAAAACAAGAACGAATGATCCTATATATACTTAAAGTTACATTTATACTTGGTGCATGCGCCAGGGAGTTAAAAAAGAAATAAAGAAATTACTGGAGGAAGGAATAATCCGACCTTCGCAGAGTCCCTAACTCTTCAATTTGGTAAGTGCCAAAAAAGCCCAAACCGAATGGTAAACAACAGTACCGCATGGTAATTAACTATAAAAGACTTAACGCGGTTACGATTGCAGACGCTTAGGCCGCTCCCTGACTTGTCGGTACGGTATCGTAAAGCGAGTTTTCTTACCGTACCGAAAGCATACCGATACCGCTTCTGTCTCTTCACTTGCCGGAATACTTTCGGTATTTAATCTATAAACTCAAAATCCGGAAAAAAATGTCGTCCTCAGCAGAAGATGCAATTACATGTTATATTTATACGCGTATAAAAAGAAAAAAATACTAGCGACATTCATATATTGAAAAACAATTGTTTTGTCGACTGTTTGTTGCGGCCAAAGAACTTTCACAAGATGATGAAAGGTTTCAATACATGTACAAAATGAAAAAGAATACCTATAACGAGCTTTTCCTTCTCGTTGCTACATTGCTCACACAACAAGACACCATATTCAGGGAATGCATAAGCGCTGAAGAGAGGTTGCTGATTACTTTGAGGAAAGTACCACATTTTCATTAAAAAAAAAACTAATATTGTTTATATGTAGTTAAATAAATATGTTTTATTTAAATAATTCATTTAAATAATTTTGTTGGCGATTTCACTCCATGCCTTGTCAGTAAGATCTTTTCTTGAATATTCTTTTAATTTGTAATTGTATAAAAACTCGTATTTTTCCACTTCCAATAAAATTTAAACGTGGATGTTCATATCTAACGATGACATTTTACACAATACACGCGGTATTTACCGATTGCTTACTGCCCATTCGTACCGCGGCTCGGTATACCGCATGTATAGCGTACCGCTACCGTACCGATACCGCCTAATCAGCATGCACCCATTGAAATACATGTAATCGGTAAACAAGCGGTACGTCAGATTTTACCGTACCGATACCGTACCGACAAGTCAGGGAGCGGCCTTAAACAATACCAGAAATCAATCCTACCCTTGCCAGCCTTGGCGATGCCAAGTACTTTACGACGCTTGATCTGACGTCGGGCTTTCATCAAATTCCGATGAAAACCTCCGACATTCAGAAAACTGCGTTCTCTGCTATGAATAGGAAGTATGAGTTCCTCAGACTACCGTTCGGCCTTAGAAACGCCCCCGCTATCTTTCAGCGGATGATCGATGACGTGCTCGTCTATATTAACGATGTAAATATCTTTGGAAACAGTGAAGAAGATCACCTTAGCAACGTCGAAACGATTTTCTCCAGTTTACGAGATACATTGACCCCTCAACCATGCAATGCTACCTAAGCTTTTTTAATCTAGCCGGGAATCCAATACATAACTTACGCGAGGTTAATTTGAAGGTAAATTTAGAAAAGACCAATTTCATGAAAACGGAAGTAGAATTTTATTATTCCAGAAGGAATTAAACTCGATATGAAGAAAGTGATAACGATACAAAAAATGTTACCACCAACCAATCTTAAGGAACTCAAAAGTATTCTAGGATTAACATCCTATTATAGGAAGTTCATCCGTGATTATGCGAAAGTTGCCAAACCACTCACTAATCTTATCAGAGGTGAAAATGCGCAAGTGAAGGCAAACACATCTAAAAAATGCAACTTACTGGCTCCAACTGGCATTAACGCGCCCACACCCTAAACAAGTTTCATATTCCTATTTCCGCCAATACGTAAATACATACTTTTCCTTCTCGACCGCTGACTGAGCACGCTACACGTGCGCTCGATAAAACCAGAAAGTAAAATAAATCTGGAAGGAATAAATTAGAAAGAAGTTAAGAAGCCCAACAATAAGAGCGAGAGGACGAACAATAAGAAGAAAAAAAAAAAAAAAAAGAGACCTCGATACATAAATCTTGCAAGCCACACACAAGTTGAAAGAGCAAATGTATATGAAATCATATACGATACAAAGATTCATGGAGCAGCAAAAAATATCCTGTCCGCAGAACCCCCAGCAGACTGGAATCAATGCCTGGAAAGAATAAGGCGACATTTCGAAGATGTCCAAGTTCTCCAAACCGAGCGGCAAGCGTCAAAGCGATACACACTTGAAACATTGCACATCATTAACAACCACAACAACTTGAACCGAAAGCTCGACAAACAAAACATATCCGCTGTATATTGCTCACTTGTCACTGACTAAACGTCAATTGCTTGTTTTTGTTTATTCTTTTTTAAGCTTTATAAAGCACAATACTGAACTTCATTTTGTGGGCATAAATTTAAAAATTTTATTCAATGTAAATTTAGTACAATTTTTGATATTTTTAGAAAATGTAAGTCGAATTTTTAATGTTGTCAGACATTTTCGTCCCTTTAAGGATGTGCCAGAATAGCCAAAAACATAGGATCACTTAGAGTAAGTTGCATTCTAAATTTAGACATAAAATTACAAAAATACTCATTGAAGAAATAGCAGAAATCTCGGCTTTTAGTGGGAATGGTGAATCAATACGCGTTATATTCAATAGTATGTGTTGTAGGAAACCACTGACTGATCAATAGTGCACTTATAGTGTAAACAAACAAAATATATTCAAGGTACGCCTTTAGTGGTAATACGACTCAGTGGCTCCATCTGGCATTTCACGTCAGTACTCAAACGTATCCCACTTAGCGCCCCCACCCTAAACAAGCTCCATATTCCTTTGACCGCTCCGCCATACGTTATTTTCCTTCTCGACCGCTGACTGAGCACGCTACACGTGCGCTCGATAAAACCAGAAAGTAAAATAAATGTGGAAGGAATAAATTAGAAAGAAGTTAAGAAACCCAACAATAAGAGCGAGAGGACGAAAAATAAGAAAAAAAAAAAAAACAAAAAGTAGCGAAATAAAAAACAGAGGTAAGAAAGATTAGAAAACTAAATCATAAACAGAAAAAAAAAATAAGTACAAAATATCTCTGCCATCTACCACAGCGGCGAGGAGATAAAAAAGAAGTGTAGACTTAAGCGTCCTCTGAAAATTTTCGAATGGCGATGAGAACATAGGTAAGAGTGGGAGGGCTGACCGCTTTAATAGGGAGGGCAAATTCATTATGGTAATAACATCTGGATAGATAGATAGATGGATGTTATTCAATTAATACAAAGTTGTAAGTACATTTTTGTTTTGGTTTCAAGAATAAATATTAAGGCATGTCAAAAAATGTCGTCTGCCGTGGTGACAATGTTAGGAGAATATCGAGTCAAGATGTACCGGTTGTATTTAGGAGAATATGGAGTCAAGATGTACCGGTTGTATTCAGGAGAATATGGGGGTCTAAATGTACCATCATTCTATATAAGATAAATGGAAGATGAGTTTTAACAGTAGGTGGTAAATAATGTGAATCACGCTACCAGAGTCCAGAAGGAAGATTAAGTTTTCAGTATGGAAACTACTAGATTATGTAAATAAGGAGTTTTTTTTCGCGTTTCTTGTTTTTATTGGGTTTTTTGTTACAAACGAGTGACGACAAAGAACAGGATAGTGTGGAGAAGATCTGCCACACCAAAAGGGAGGGAAAACTAAATCACGCAGGTTGAACGAACACCTATACAGTTTGTTTCGGAAGTGTCAAGATCCCACCCCACTGGCGAGCTTAGCATGTGAGATCACTAGCAGACCTCCTGGCATACCGACGAACAAACAACTTTTTTCACAGTTGCCTGGACGGACAGATGGGTTTCAGTAACCGTCTGCCCTAAAGGTAAAAGGTGGTTAGAAAAGCATTTTATGTATAGATTCATATTATGTATATACGTAACAGTGTTGACGGTATCAACAGAAGCACCAACAACAACAGCAGCATGAGTGACCTGATACCAAACTCCCCACAGCAACATCAACAGCAGCAGGTAACATAGCACCAAACTTCACACGGCAGCAGCAACAGTTGCAAAGCATGCTGACTCAGACGGCTGAACTTCTATATACTGTGTGGCATTAACGTGCAGTGTCACCAGTATTCATATTTTTCCTTATGTATGTTTTTATTTGTATATATTATTTGACATTATAGTTAATAGGTCAATGAAATTGAAAGGCAAGCAATACCGATAGTAAAAGAAATAACACAATAAAGTTTGAAATGAAATTGTAAGCATTTTAAAATAAAGTTTAATAAGCTGAGTGTCCCAATAGAAAAGCGTTGGAACTCCACACCCTAGAAGATAATCATGAAGAAGATTATGTTGTAATGAAGCATTACACTGCACTAAACCCCTGACCGACGCCACTAGCCATTTCCATACAAAACATAATTGATTCACCAGCAAAACAGCCGAGCTTCCTCATCATAACTCAGCTCCAACTAAGTCCAAAGCAAACTAAGAACAAACAATGCAAGCAACAAGCCACATACCGTACTTACACTTAGAGAAAAACGTCCTGGAAGAAGTTGACAAGGCCACATGTTGGAATTTATAAATTAATTTAAGTTTTGGCTTATGAGCCAATTCAAGTTAGTTGTGTAGTTCAAAAAATTCAAATTAGTCAAGAAACTAAGGTAAGAAGGGAGTATTTGATAACAGAAAAGCAAATCTTAAAAATACTGGACCAAAAAGAAGAAAAAAGAAATGTCAGCTACCTTCAGAGTCTTGCATATAACTCCAGTTATAGATTATTGCTAAACGGGCTTTAGATCAAATGAAACAGATATTTTCTTTTTGTCACAAAGTTTCGTCCATGTATATGGACATCATCAGGTGCAAAATGGTTTCTTTAGCATTGATATGTATGTTGGCCAATCCGAAGTGATCCCACAAACAAATTGCAAGAGAAGAACAACAACCTTGTTAAATATTTATTTGAAAACCAAATACTAGACTAGACCAACGTCAAAAACAAATTATGACCACATATAATTCGGTTGCACCCAGACTTTATGGACTCCCCAAAATCCATAAAGAAGGCCTTCCCCTACGGCCTATATGTTCTTCTACAAAAGTTCCTTGTTATAACTTGGCCAAATACCTCATCAGTATTTTGAAAAATATAACATCAGAATCCAAATTCAATGTTAAAGATTCACTCCAATTCAAAAACAAATTATATGGGCTTAGAACGGAAAAGGATGAAGTTCTGGTGTCATTTGATGTAATATCACTTTTTACAAATATTCCACTGAAAATGGCACTAGAACTTATCAGTAAGAACTGGGATAAAATTAGGGAACACACACTCATTAAAAAGCCCAAATTTCTGGAACTACTAAGGTTTTGCATAATTGACAACAATTATTTGGTTTATGGCAATAAAACGTACCAACAAAAAGATGGTATGCCGATGGGAAATCCAGCTTCACCCATAATAGCAGACATTATTCTCGATGAACTCCTTAACAACTGCCTGGAAAAACTACCACACAAACCCAGGATCTTGACAAAATATGTGGATGACATATTTGCCATAATAAAAGCGATAGACATAGAGCAAACTTTAAATACCCTTAACAGTTTTCATAGAAAAATCCAATTTACCGTTGAAATTGAAACAAACAAGAAATTAGCTTACCTCGACACAGTAGTCACTCGCGAAGAAGGGCAACTAAAAATGGATTGGTTTCAACAACCAACTTCTTCGGGTAGAATAATCAACTTCTTCTCCCAACATCCCAAGCAAATAATTTTCAACACGGCCAAAAACTTGATACATAGAGTTCTTTCAATCAGTGACACAGAATACCACATCAATAACAAAATAAAGATAAAAGAAATGTTACAAAAAACGCCTTTCCGCAACAAATAATAAAAACACTAATATCACAATGTGAACATCGAAGTATCCATCCACCGGAAGAAAAAGAAAGAGAAAACAAAATTTACAAATCCTTTACGTACGTTAAAGAAATAGCAGATCGGTTCAAAAACGCAAAACTCCTAGATACAGAGAAATACAAATTAGCTTTAAAATCGACAAACACAACTTCACAACTCTACACCAACCTTAAAACAAAAATAGACAAATTGGAACATTCAAATTTAATTTACAAAATTAATTGTAATGGAAATTCTGACGAAGAATGTAACCAAATATACATAGGAACAACAAAACAAAAACTTAAGAGCAGACTAGCAGGACACAAATCCGATATAAAAAGCAGCGCAATACAGAAGACAGCCCTGGCATCACATTGCATAGCTTTCAAGCACTCCCCCGACCACTCCAACGTCAAAATAATGCAGCGAGAAGGACATCAAAACAAAAGGATGATAATCGAAACGCTGCATATAATCAATGCTATAACCCAATGAACAGACGAACCGATATGGACGACGTCAGCCCACACTACAAGCATTTGGTGGAGAGAGAAGATTTTGCTTACGGAAAAAGTGCTGGCATCAAGCCAAATGTTAACGGTGAAAACAAGGGACACAAATATCCCGCAATTTCAACAGCAGATGCCGTTAGATAAATGGCCTGCAATGCCGTTAGCGCCTCAAACTGAAAATCCAGCCTTTTTTAATCTGAACTTCGACAAAAACTTTCCTGCTCTTCCAAGTGGAAGGGAAGCTGACAAAATAGATGAAAATCAAACCTCAACCCAGACAAGACCAAGCACTAGTGCAAATGGGCAACAAACTACTCCGAGAAGGATGGAAGCAGCACAAAATTTAATGGAGCTTGGAACTCCGAACAATAACTTAATACAAGATGAATCCATGAAGGAAGGCTGGAAGACAGTCTCAGCAAAAAAACGAAGAACCAACTCCAGTAACTCATCACCTGCTAGCAGAGATTCATCAGATCAGCGAAGGAGCAGTAACCGGTTTGAAATCCTTGATGATATGGTTATTTTAAGTAGCGGTAAGACAAATTATGATTTATCTCAACCTAATAAAAATAAAAGTTCTGAAAATCAAGTCAAAATTGGTGACATTTCTAAAAGCAAAGTAAAATTCTGCCCCCAATTATTTTGTATAGGGCTAATATTAAAAAAATGGTTGATGATCTTAAATCATCAGTACCAGAACTTCAGGTTAAGGTAATTAATGTAAACCGCTCTAAGAGCAAATAATTCGTAAGCGATGCTGGGGCACACTCCAAACTTTTAGATCTCCTTAGGGAAAATAAAGATGTTGAGGCTCACTCATTTACTCCTAAGGAGTTGAAACGAGTTAACTTAATCCTAAGAGGGTTAAATTTTCATTATAATGAGGACGAAATTAAGACAGAAATAGACAATTTAGTTACCAACGTCGTGGAAAGTGTCTCTAAATTCGGAACCCTTCGTTCCAAAGAAGAACAAATTAACTATAATCTGTTCTTAGTAAAATTATTACCTGATAAACAGGCGAAAGACATCATGCAAATAAGATACCTTTGTTATTCGAAGATCACTTGGGAGAGACCAAGAGGGAACAAAGGGGTAATGCAGTGTAGACGATGCCAGGCTTTTGGTCACCTGGCAAAAAATTGTGCTCGTAGGTATAACTGCGTAAAATGTGAGGGTGACCATAAGCCCGGCGAATGCAAACTACAAAAAACGAATGAATCGATTCCATATTGTATTAATTGCAACAAATTTGACCACCCAGCAAATTATAAAGGATGTCCTTTTTACGAAGGATATATGAACAACAGGAGAGCGTTGATAAGAAACGCAATTGAAGAAAACGAAAAACGAAACTCTTTTGTTCAACAAGCTGTTAAAAACGCAAGCTTTGTCACAACAAACACTTCTTTTGCCGATCATTTTAAAACAAACTCTCCGGTTGTTCAATCCCAAATAAGAACCACCTTGAATACAGGTGGAAAAAACGTTATTAACGAATTTTTCGAACTCTCTAAGGAGTTATTCGGAACGAGTGTTTCCGATCTTATTTCGAAGATCAGAAACTTTCTACAGAACATAAACAGAGCGGGAGTTACATACCTCAGACGACACATGCCTCAACCCAGGTCATCGGCACCAACGGCACCAACAACCATCATCAGCAGTTTCCCACAATTAATTTATAAAAGCATTTCATAAGATCTTATTTCATTTTATTTCATATTTGCAATTCTATTTCACATTTTCCTTAAACGTATTTCTGTTTGTAAAATAGCCGATTCATCATTTGATTGATATAAAAATTGTAATGCATAGCATAAGAGTTTGAGTTTGATAATAAACACAGCACTGAGCTGTTCATAAAACAAAGGTTGATTTTTTTTTATTAAGCGCTACACTTCCTACCTTAACTGGCGCAGTCGAACGGAACGAGTTAAGATTATATCGACGGTTAATCGGAAAATCCAACTCGTAAAAGAACTCTAATATAATACAAGTGTATACGGAAGAAAAATTCGAAGGTTCATCGGAAAAATATACCATAGCTAAAAAAAAAAAAAAAAAAAAAAATATAGTCAATCTTTCAACAGTTCAGTGCAAGTGATAAAAACACTGTCGAAGGCAAATCGAAATAAGTGTGACGGGATAACTTTTTTGAGAGCAAATTCGAAGGCAAATCGAAATAAGTGTAACGGGATAACTTTTTTGAGAGCAAATCGAGATAATAAACACTAATATACGAGGAAAATTTTTTTTTTCTCCGAGAGTGAATCTAAAACGTCAACGAGATAAAAGATAATATTTTTTTTTTCGGGAGCAAACCGAATATTGTGAAAATAATATCAGTGCGATACATAGACACTCATCGAGACATCTAAAAGTGCAAACAAAAACCTGGAGGAGCAGCTCAACAGTATGAACAATAAGAAATTTTATATCACGTAAGTCGAAACAACGAATTTCATCCCATGCTCCCATTTAAAATCCCAAAAATTAAAAATAATCCTTATCCACCTCAAAGGAAAAAGTTAGTCAACTCCAATAATTTAAGCATAGGAATAAATAAAGAATTTAAC
Source organism: Melangyna quadrimaculata (assembly GCA_949320155.1). Lineage (NCBI taxonomy): Eukaryota > Metazoa > Arthropoda > Insecta > Diptera > Syrphidae > Melangyna > Melangyna quadrimaculata. The sequence goes on along the minus strand of OX439483.1, from coordinate 199,264,880 downwards.
TTTGAAAATATAAATTTAAATATTGAAAAATCTGAAAGAGATAATTTAACTAAAAACATTAGCAAGCATTTAGATAGTGATAGTGAAACTTATTTAGAAAGTAGAATTAATCTAAACATAAAGAGAACTATAATGTTGAATGGTCAACAAGAAGACCCAGCAGCAGCAGCAGCCGCTGCAGCAGCAGCAGCCGTCGCTGCATCAGCAGCAATAGAACTCATGAACTCACTTAGAGTTCCAGAGATAGTCAAGGACATTCCAACCTTCGATGGAAATCCAAGACTTCTCTTCGATTTTATTAAAAACGTTGAAGAGATATTATCTCTTCTCGAGGGTATCGATGGCACAAATTTGTGCAGGGTCATACTCCGAGCCATAAGGAATAAAATCGTTGGCCCAGCCAACGAAGTCCTCAACGTGTACGGGACAACGTTATCTTGGGTCTCTATTAAAACGAACCTCATAAATCACTATTCGGACAAACGGAACGAAACGTCGCTCATACGCGACCTTCACAATTTAAAACAAAATAGCAAAACCTTAGAAAATTTTTTCAGCGAAGTTATGGAAATACAAGCATCCATGAATAATCATATACAGATACATGAAAAAGAACTCAACGTGATAATTGCAAAAAATAAACTATACCAAGAAATGTGTTTAAATACCTTCCTTGCAGGACTTAGAGAACCTCTTGGTTCCACAGTGAGGGCAATGAAACCTTCAACCCTATCAGAAGCCTTTGCTTATTGCACAAAGGAACAGAACATTTCATATATGAAACACGAACCATTATATTTCCAACAACAAAAGAAATTTGTGCCCCCCGTTTACCAATTCAATCCACAACCTCAAGTCTTTCTCAGAAAACCACAGACACCAAACCACACCGTTAACTTCAACTCACGTTATAGACCAGGGCAACAAATGTATAATTCTCTTAACCCTTTTAACCCACAAACAAGACAAAATCAACATCACTTAAATCCTATACCAGGACAAGGTAACCACCATTTTAACAGACCTTTTAAAACGAACCCCGGCTCTGGCCAATTCTCACATAGACAACATATAGCTCCACAAGAACCTATGGAGGCAAGTACCACGTACTCCAAACTCCAATCCCCAACACAACACAGTTTAGGTCTACAAAACACCAGAACACCCAGCAACTTTTTCAAACAAGCAGGTCCTTCTAGAGAACTGCATAACATCGACATAGAACACCCAGGTACTTCAATACATCCTGAATATGGGAACCCGTACGAGCCCTTTGACAACCTGGACCTGGAGATCGAAAACCCATACCAAAATCTGGACAGGTATTATAACGAACAGTTTCAACAAGACCTCGAGACGTTCCAAGAAATTAACCACCCAGAAGATACCGAAAATTTTCACGAACCAGCCTCTGGGAACCAATCGGATATATAAACATCAATAAACATGGAAATATTTTACCATATGTAAATATTTCTTCACCTTTTGGAAGACCACTCAGATTCCTAATAGATACCGGTGCGTCTTCATCTTTCATTAATCCTGAGTTTGCAGACCCTCAACTTCAAATCCCCATCAATAATACAGTTATAAAAACAATTTTTAAAGAACACACAATAAATAGAGCGATAACATTTAACTCTTTTTCAGAATTCCAAACACATGGTACAATTAGATTCTTAATATTCAAATTCCATGGATACTTCGATGGCCTTATCGGTTTAGACATTTTGACACAAATTAAAGCAAAAATAGACTTGGAAAAACGAAAATTGATAACAGAAAATTCCAGTATTTCTCTACTCTTTAAACCAAATTCTACATCATCGCAATACATTATTCCCCCATACTCAAAAATGATATGTCGCCTCCCAGTAAGCATACGAAATGGTGATATTTTCATAAGACCAACAGAAATCAAACCAGGCGTTTCCATTTCAGAGGGAATATATGTCGCTAAAGATTGGTATAGCATCCTTGAAGTAATTAATACTTCAAACCAAGAACAGACTATTTTTCTGGAGCGACCCATGAAAGTCTGTCCATATTCAAATACTGAATTTTGCGAGATTAATATAACAGAAACATACTCACAATCGCATGACAGGAAAATACCCGATACTGAAATAGTAAATTCATTAAAACTTAACCACCTGAACTCTGAAGAAAAGAGATCCATAATCAAATTGTGCAAACAATTTGAAGATATTTTTTTTCAAAAAACCCAACCTCTTACTTTCACTACCGCTGTCAAACATAAAATACCAACTAACGACGATGTCCCTATATATACCAGGTCATACAGATACCCATTTGTACATAAAATGGAAGTTCAAAAACAGATACAAGAACTACTCAGACAAGGAATAATTCGTCCAAGCCATTCGCCGTGGAGTTCCCCGGTATGGGTGGTTCCGAAAGGAAAAGATATACCCACGAAAAAGTGGCGCCTTGTCATTGATTTTCGTCGTCTAAATGAAAAGACAATTAGCGACAAATATCCACTCCCGAACATAACGGAGATCCTGGATAAATTAGGGAAATGCATGTATTTCTCCACTCTAGATTTAGCGAGTGGGTTTCACCAAATAGAGATGGACCCAAAAGATATACCTAAAACGGCATTTACAGTCGAAGGAGGTCACTTCGAGTTCGTACGAATGCCGTTCGGACTTAAAAATGCTCCATCCACTTTTCAACGAGTGATGGACCATGTACTAAGTGGTCTCGTGGGAAAAGTCTGTTTGGTATATTTAGATGACATAGTCATCTTTTCAACCTCTCTACAAGAACATCTTGAAAACTTGAAGAAAGTTTTTTTAAGATTACAAGAATTCAATTTTAAAGTGCAGCTAGAAAAAACTGAATTCCTTCACAAAGAAACAGCATTTCTTGGACATATAATTTCCAGGGACGGAGTAAAACCCAATCCCGACAAGATCAAAGCTGTAAAAAATTTCCCTATCCCAAAGACGCAAAAAGAAATAAAATCGTTTCTAGGCCTCCTTGGATACTACCGCAAGTTCATTAAGGACTTTGCAAGGCTAACAAAACCACTTACAGAGTGCTTGAAGAAAGGAAAATCAATAACACTCGACAAAAAGTACGTCACAGCTTTCGAGATGTGTAAAGATCTCTTGATTAACGACCCAATTCTTCAATACCCCGATTTCTCTCGACCGTTCGTACTAACTACGGATGCAAGTAACTACGCAATAGGTGCAGTCCTATCTCAAGGCACCATAGGTAGCGACAAACCAATCTGCTATGCTAGTAGAACCCTAACTGATTCGGAATGTGGTTACTCTACCATTGAAAAAGAGCTTTTAGCGATTGTTTGGGCAACGAAATATTTCCGCCCCTACCTGTTTGGTCACAAATTCAAAATCGTGACCGATCACAGACCATTGCAATGGATGATGAATCTTAAAGATCCGAATTCAAAACTAGTTAGATGGCGACTCAAGTTAGAAGAGTTCGACTATGAAATCGTTTACAAAAAAGGAACGTTAAACCTGAATGCTGATGCACTCAGCAGAATAAAAACCGAAAGTCAAAATGAGAAAATTGAATTAAATATAAACGAGGTTAACCACACAAATCCCAGTTCTAGTGGATCTACAATCCACTCTGCTCTTGAAAATATGAACGATCACATATATATATCTGAACGTCCCTTAAATGAATTTAGCATACAGCTCGTACTTAAGAAAACTGAAAGAGACAAACCAGTACAATTACAAATGCCATTTAAAAACAAACAAAGACGAACTTTAGAAAAACAATGTTTTTCAGAGAATGATATTATTACCATTTTCAAAAATTATGTTCCTCCAAATAAATATTGCGCTATTTATACCGATGACGATACATTCAAGACCATCCAAAGTGTCTACTCAAATTACTTTTCAAATAACAAAGCCTTCAAAGTAATTCGTTGCACAGAAATATTAAAAGATATACTTGAGAACGATGATCAAGATAAACTGATAAACGATTACCATTTAAAAAACAACCACAGAGGCATAAACGAGACACTTCTTCACCTTAAGCGTGAATTCTTTTTCCCATTTATGAAAAACAAAATCACTACAGTTATAAATAACTGCGAACTGTGCCAGAAACTCAAATACGACAGGAAACCCCAAAAAATTGAATTTCGAATCCCAGAAAATCCTGAAAAACCTTTAGATATCGTACATATCGACATCTATAGTATTAATAATCAAAAAATCCTCACGATTATAGACAAATTCTCTAAATTCGCAGCAGCGTACACAGTTCCAGTTAGAAATAGCCTAACAATAATAAAATCCCTTCTGCATTTTATGAGCCTCCACGGCATTCCAACCAAAATTATATCAGACCAAGGCGCAGAATTTACTTCTTCTATGTTCAAAGACTTCGTTAAACAATACAATATAAACCAACACATAACATCGCTTCAACAATCAAGTAGCAATTCTCCCGTTGAAAGACTCCACTCCACACTAACTGAAACATACAGAATCATTTTTACAAAACATAACGACCGAGATCATGACGACATACTCAATGAAACTATGATAACCTATAATAACTCTATACACTCTGCTACGAAATTAACACCTTACGAACTTTTTTACGGTAGAACCTACAAATTTAAGAATATTAGCTATAGCAACGTGCATGACTATCTCAATAGACTAAATGAGTTTCAGGCAGAATTATTCCCATCCATTAAAAACAAAACAGGAAACCAGATACAAAAAAATTTAAGCAAATTAAATCAGAACAGGGAAAAACCATGTAGTATAAAGACAGGATCATTTATTTATAGAAAAGAAAATAGAAGAAATAAATTAACACCAAGATTCAGTAAACATAAAGTTAAAATTAATAGGGATATAACAGTCCTTACTACTAACAATCAAAAACTTCATAAATCAAAAATAAAAAGAAGACGTAAATTTCAGGTTCACAACTCTCACCCTTCTAATAACAATGACCACAGAACAGACGATCGAAGTACACGATCTGACGAATAATCATGGCCTCCTAACATTGAAACTGGGAACGGGCAGGATGATTAAGGCATACAAAAGCCTGATTCACATCATAAGATTAGAAAAATACCAAGAAAATGTAAACGCTATAGGCAACTCTTTGGCAATTTTCAATAAAATAGACGGTTTTAATGACTCCCTTAAAATCATTAAAATAAAATATGAACAGCTGCAAGACAAACTCCAAACGCTAACACCTAATTTCAGACAAAAAAGAGGACTTATCAACGGTTTAGGAACAGTTGTAAAGAGCATAACAGGAAATTTGGATGCTGACGATGCTCTGGATATAAATAAAAAAATAGAAATGCTATCAGAAAGACAAAATGACATCGAGACACAGGAAGACGACCAGGTTAGACTTAACAAACAAATGATAGCAAGATTCGACAATATAACAAACCACATAAACACGCAGCAGAAGATTATTGAAAAATATTTAATTAATACTGAAAAGACATTAGGAAACAGAATCAGATCAGAGGAAAACTCAATCAGATATATTCAATATTTAAACCAAATAAACTTCAATATAGAACTTTTAAACAACCATTTGACCAATATCGCGGAATCTATTATTCTTGCCAAATTAAATATCATCTCAAAACACATTTTAAACTCTGATGAATTAACATTCATTTACAGTTCCTTAAAAAATCAGTCTGTAGAAATTAATTCAAACGAAAACATATACGAATTATTGGAGCTTCAGGCTTACTATAACCATTCAGATATAATATTTAATATACAAATTCCTTCCTTAGAAAATGAATCATTTTCCTTTTTCCATTTATTACCCATCCCACTCAAAAGTAAATTACTTCACATTAAACCCTTTTGTATCCTTAACCAAAACGAAATTCAATGTTTTGACAAGAAATGTGAACAAATAGAAAAAACATTCTACTGCAAAGAAGAAACGAGCCAAAACTCTTACATGGAAACAAGCTGCATCGCCAATTTAATGAACAACAAACCGGCACAATGTAAAACTTCAGATGTAACCCAAGAACAACAAATATACCAGCCAGAACCTAACTACATTCTGTTCATAAACAGTCCAGAGACAGAAATAACATCAACTTGTGGCCCCCAGGTTCAAAATCTGAAGGGTACATTTATCATTCACTTCTCAAACTGCAGCGTCAACGTCAACCAAGTGACATACGAAAGCACGAGCAGAGTTTATTATGAAGACGTCCACATTTATCCCACTTCGATCAACAAAATTAACATATCTTCGATCCAAACAATCAACCTCCAATCGCTACAAAACTTCCACTTTGAAAACAAAGAGGCAATACGTTATCTGGAAAGACGCACCAACAAACATATAATCCTTAACTACACCATCATCTCGACAATATCAACGCTAATCGGACTTGTCATCATAATATACCTCACACACCTACATAGAAGGGCCAACCAACCCCAACAACAACACTCAATACTCGATAACAATAGTCAACATACCCCAGCAATAAACCTAATGATAGCTCCGGCTAAAGACGCATACAGCCTCTTCGACCGTAGCTCTCTCCAGGGCGGGAGGAGTTACATACCTCAGACGACACATGCCTCAACCCAGGTCATCGGCACCAACGGCACCAACAACCATCATCAGCAGTTTCCCACAATTAATTTATAAAAGCATTTCATAAGATCTTATTTCATTTTATTTCATATTTGCAATTCTATTTCACATTTTCCTTAAACGTATTTCTGTTTGTAAAATAGCCGATTCATCATTTGATTGATATAAAAATTGTAATGCATAGCATAAGAGTTTGAGTTTGATAATAAACACAGCACTGAGCTGTTCATAAAACAAAGGTTGATTTTTTTTTATTAAGCGCTACACTTCCTACCTTAACTCGGGCTCAATTGAAGAGAAAAGATTGGCTTATTTAGGACTTCTTAACGAAGTCCTCATTTCAAACTCGAAGTAATGGCATTAAAAATACTAAGCCATAACGTTGGGTCCCTAATTGAACACTCGAGAAGAATTGAATCCCTTTCAATTCTGCTGAATAATAATATAACTGTGGCATTTTTACAAGAAACCCATCTAAATGACAGACATAAAATCTTTTTTGATTCATATGTAATGATTAGAAATGACAAAAATCAAGAGGTGGCAATAGCCATAAAGAACAACATCCCATTCAAAACAATACACCCAAATAACGTAAACATACTCTGTAACCTGATCTCAGTTGAATATCGGTGCAATGGCTTTAAAAAATGTATTTTGTTGGGTTCCATATACATACCATCAGGTATGTCTGGTGCCTTTTTAATGGAAGAGCTAAACAAATTAAATCATCTCGCTGAACCCTTCGATGGCTGTATTTTGGGAGGGGACCTAAACGGAAGGAACCCCTTGTGGGGAGATAGTGTCACCAACACGAATGGCAATGGTCTGGAAAAATGGCTCGGGGACACTGATTGCAATTTTACGAACCTAACAACGGATTGTCCAACTTACCCAAGAACTTCATCTTATCTTGATCAATTTTTAATTTCCAACAACATAATTAATACAATTAACACAAATTGTAGCATCCGTGCCTTACCATCCTGAAATTCCGTTGAGTCAACCTCCCGTTATCAGATCCTTCAAACAAACAGATTGGAACAGGTTCAGAATTGTGCTAGACGAAGAATTGAAAAACGTTAAACCCTGCACAGTTTCAAATCTATCAAACTTAGAAATAGACCAAACAATTAAGAACTTTAACACCGCTTTATACTCGGCTATTGAATCAAACTCAAAAACAATATCACCAACGATTAAAAAATATGCACTTCTGCCAAATAGCATCAAAATTCTTTTTGAACACAAAAACAAATGGCAAAAACGACTAAAAAAAATATACCATAATAACTACAACAGAACATCGAATGAATATAAAGAATTATCTGGTAGAATTTCCCTACTCAGACAAATTATCAAAGAAAAAGTAGCTAACTGGATTAATGACCAACTAAAAAAAAAAGACTTTCTAACATTAAACCAGGACCACAAGCATACAAAAGCATAAACAGACTTGTAGGCAAAACAAACAAATTCAGCTGTCAAAAACTAACAATCAATAACATTTCTATTAATGAAGAGGAAGATAAAGTCAAAGCTTTTGGTGATTACTATGAAGAAATTTATAGCATTCATCCAGTAAACGAGGATATCGAGCTCGCGGAACAAGTCAGGGAGAAAATCGAACATGCCAAGCTGTCATTACCGGATAGAATTTTTGTATTTGACATTGAAAACTCAGCTCTATCCCCAATAGCGCCACAAATGTTTACCTCCATAGTCGAAGTAACATCCATAATCAGGAGTCTGAATAGCAAAAAATCGGCAGGTCCAGACAACGTATCAAATTTCATACTTAAAAAACTTTCTAAAACTGCAATAGAATCGATCACAGTAATCATAAATAACTGCCTTAACAATGGATACTTTCCACTAGATTGGAAAGTTGCCAGATTGTTACCAGTTAAAAAAAAGGCAATTGTTCCGATCTTAGCAACTTTAGACCTATTTCCATGCTTTCCAACGTAGGAAAAATATTAGAACGAATTATTAGTAACAAAATGGACAGTCACATAGACAATTCTTTTGAATTCATATCTGACTACCAATTTGGCTTTAAAAAACAACACTCCACCACCCATGCCTTGGTTAAAATCCATAATTATGTTACTAATAATTTAAGAGAAAAGAAATGTACTGTAGCGTGTTGTCTGGACGTGGAAAAAGCGTTCGATAGTGTGTGGACTGATGGTCTGCTATTTAAGATACTTGAAATTGGATTTCCTCCGGAAATTTTTAAAATGCTTCTCAGTTTTCTCTCTGACCGAAGTTTCTTCATAATGCTCCAGACTTTAAAATCTCACCTTATAAAAACCTATCGGGGTGTTCCACAAGGATCGGTATTGGGCACAAGACTCTATAATTTGTTCATATATGACTTTCCCCATATAATAAAACATAAAAGCATATCAGACACCAAAGGTATCTTATTTGCGGACGACACGGTAGTCTTTGCTCATGCCGAATATCCACATGATGCCCTCAGATTCCTCATAAATCATATTGACAAAATAGTTAAATATTACCGGAAATGGGGAATAAAACTAAATATTGCGAAGTCAGAAGCAATCTGTTTTAGGAAGTCTTATAGTAAAGGTAAATTGGGAGTAGTAGCCGAAAGTAGAAACTTAACCCTTAAAATTGATGGGGTTGAAATTCCTTTTAAAAACAAAATAAGTATCTTGGAGTACACTTTTCTAATCTACTCAAATTCAATCCTCACGCTAGGATAGTAAAAGAAAAAGCATTAAAAATCTCAAATATATTAACACCTTACCTAAGACATCGTAGCTTAAAAAAAAACACCAAACTTCTATTTTACAAAACACTTATAAGACCCATTATGCTTTATGCTTTTCCAAGCTGGTTCTCGATTTCACCTACGGTGGCTAAAGAACTAGAGATTCTGGAAAGAAAGACACTGCATAAACAAGAATTTCAAGACAAGAACTAAAAAATTCTCTAACACATATGTCTATAATGAGGCTAAAGTTATTCCACTGATGACTTACGCTTTTGATTTAATGAAAAAATTTACCAATAGAATGAGCTGGTCGGAAAACAGTCTGTTATATGAAATTTACAACCAACAAAAGAGTATCTCCTGGGAGAATTCACTATATCTTTCCCCAATAGGAATTGAGTTGGAGAGCAATACTCTTGGTTTGGAGTGTGCCCTACCATCCTTCTACCAACAAACTGTCCAAGGACAGAACCGTGGCTAAAAAAGTTCAAATATTGTTTTTCGATCGCGCTGCATCCTGGCGTGCTACAGGATTCTTGGAAACTCATTTCCATGGCTCACTTTAAGTGAATCATGGGGGGTGACAACTCCGGGTGGTGGTCAGGATGTGGCGCATTGAACACAACTCATTGGGAAATTAAATTAAAGTCAACTGAAAATGTACAAATAAATTACATGTAAAAATATTTATTATTATCATTACACATTATTCTTATTATCATCATTATTGTAACAAAATTAAAATCAATGAACTGAATACCTATCAAGACAAACAAAAGTAAAAAAAAAAATTAATACAAAAAGAACTTGTAAGATAAAATGAACTATTTATGTTATGTATTTAATTTAATTTAATTGAAAACCATACTTTATTATTGTAAACAAACAAAACCTTTGAATAAGCTGACAAAGAAACAAAAGAAAATTAATAAAACAAACTAATTTAAACTTGTAAATAAAAGAAAACTAAACAAAAACTAAACTTTGGAAAGAAAATCCATGTACAAAATCTTGATGTGTACCTGACATGTAAACATTGTGGTGAATTTCAGCTATGAGTTCCTAGAGTTACACGAATATAGTGTATCTCCCTTATCATAGGTTAGTTTTAAGTTAGGTTAAGTTTTCCACGACTAAAACGTCAAAATAATTGTGAAATAGCTCCATGAGCAAGAGCTCTCCAAACGTGTAAATAGATTAGCAATAGAAGCATATGTCATTAAAACAAGAGGGCCATACTGTTCAGTTCTCAATGTATCTTAGTGTAAGAAAAAGACAAATGTATTCATTGTAAAGAAAAAAAAGAAAAGACTTAATAAAATTGAATTGAATTAAAAAATTTGGTGGAGAAGAGGAAAAGAAAAAGCTCTACAATATGATCTTTATGTGCTGTGTGCTCATTTTTCTATAATTTTTTCAGTTTATTTGACGGAGATGTTACTTGTCAGTCAAACTTCATACTGTGTAGTCGTAAAATAAATTATTAATTTAACATACGTAAATGTAACAACAATTATTGTAAGTGATTAATGTATTGTGAATATCTTTGTAAACATTTATTAACAAACATATCAATGCTAATATAGAAACCATTTTGCACCTGATGATGTCCATATACATGGACGAAACGTTGTGACAAAAAGAAAATATTTTTTTAATTTGACCTAAAGCCCGTTTATATAATCTATAATAACAAAATGTCACCAACATCAAAATATAAAAAAAAAATTTAACTCCAGTTTATAGAAGTTATTTAGTCTTAGAGTTACATATTTGTTTTATTTTGTTATATTTTGACACTTTGCCCTCGTATTGAATAATTATTGTACTTCTTTGATATTTGTTATTTTGTGGTACGAGTATATACAACATATCCTATAAAATATTTAATTTTTTTTGTAAAACATTTTCATTTGTTGTTCTTTTTTGACCAGAAAAATAAATTGTTTCATAAATTGAACATATTATGCGTTTTATTTACGTTTAAACTATTGAAAAAGGTTAAACAAAAATCTCGAATGAATTTTTTTTTTCGAGATATTTTTCTAGATATAATTTTTTGTGATTTTCGTACGTTCTAGATTCTTTTACATTCGAGATTTTTTTTTTTCGAGATTCTTGTCGTTCATGAAAACAGAAGTCAGTTATTCGGGTTTTCGACAGAAAATTACTTATTCTACCTAAATCAACAACTTTCATGTTAAGTCCGTTAACAGAAGGTATTCAGGCTAATACTACGTTATCACTGGGCCAAATGAGGTAATTTCGTAGAAAATTTCCAAATTAGATCCAATATTACCTCATTTCCCGTACAAATTAAATGAGATAATTTCAACCTAATTTGCACGAAATTAGGTTGGAAATTAGTTTAAACCAAATCAAATCAAACACCTCTAAAATGATTGCAATTGTGAACAGTTACCTATTGTGAATAAGAATCAAAGAATAAAATGCCAAACTTGAAGTACGCGCACGTTACATATTTGTATGGTGACCTTCGACACGATTAGTTCATTTACCTTATATCTATTTATTCCATGTAACACGAGTATGAATTAATTGTCAAAGTGCAAAATTAACAATAATAAATTCATATAAATTATAAAACTGCAACATAATCATTTATTGTCATGGGAAAATAATATACACAAAATGTTCAATCAGCATATAATAATGAATATCAAATATATCTGATTGAACAACACAAAAATGTAAATCTAGAATAACCAGTCGTTAAGATACCGCAATACAATAAAGACATATATTAAAAATGCACTAAACTGTTCTGTCACTTTTTTAACTCGCATAAAAGAAAACAAAACAAATACACAATAATTAAATAATTATTATAGTTTCCGTATTAATTTTTTTTTGCTTGAAAAACGTAAACAATATTTAAGACTTAATTCACATAATAAAATATGTGCTTATTTTCCATATGATATGTTCAGTAAGCATAAATCGAACGCGACCAATTATGATCATTGTGTTTAAAGATGTAAATTTAATTTTCGCTCGTTTCTCCAACTACCTTCTGTGTCGTATTCCAATCCACTCGTTCCATTTCCGTCGAGAAGCCATTTTGGGGCCAAAAGTGGAGTAGCCTACGAAAGTTCTTTCTTTCCGGCATAGCCTGTAAGGCGGTTCTCCCTAGCTCGGATTAATTACATAACGAAGAAAAAGTAAGTTATACCTTTGATTTTATTAATAATAAAATCCTAAACATAAAATGGATTTTACTTATCAACAGGCAGGTAATACTAAAATCTTAAGCATCCGTCACATTTAACCACGATGCTTATTTTCGCCTCGAATAATTATTTTCGGGCAACATCGCTACGAGAAGCCCAGTTGAGTAAAACGACCTACAGGGAATAAAATTAAATAGGCAAATGCCATATGGCTGAAATAAATGGTAGAGTGTAGAAATAAGTTTGTAATTTTGTTTCCAATCCGAATTAAATTACATTCCAAAACAAATTTTACTACAGGTACCTAGAACCCGTTATCAAAAATATAAGGAAGACGACAAAAAGAAAGCCAATAACTATTGAAGCAACAGGGGTTGTTTCTTTTAGTTCCCCTATCTTCGCCTGAAATTCTACTGGAAACTTCCCTGCAAAGGAAGAGGAGGAAAGTGCGCAAAGTTTTTTCCGTCCCACAGCTGCTGCTGGCGGTGGCACTATTTTTTTTTCGTCTTGCAACGTGCTTGCAGAATCCAACGTGCTATAGGAATCAAAGTCAGTGTTTTCATTATTTATTTAAATCTCTCGTTCCTTTTGGGGTACCTACGTATGACCCATCAAAATTAATCAGTACTTAAATACAAAAAAAATTTTCGAAACAGATGAGATAAGTACCATTTAATGCGTTTAAAATTGTTTTATTATTATTATTATTATCATTATTATTATTATTATTAAATTTGCTTTAATTAATACAATTAACTATTAATAAATACAAAATTAATAAAGAGTCAGTAATATAAATACAGTCTAAATTAAAAATATAGTTTTTTTGTATAAACAAAAAAAAAATTATAAATAAATTGGAAAACGCCATTGGTTACAAAACCGAGGGGAAGACAAAAAGCTTTAAGCAAAATACAAAAACAAAACTACAATATCACAAGCCCATACAAAGTTAGGACAGATTTTTGAAATCCATCGAGTACAGACGTGTTTTCTTTTTGCTCCGTATATTGTGCTGTCCCTGATATTTAATTAATTTAATTTTATTAAAAAAAATAAATAAACAATAAAAAAGCAACAAAAAATAAAACTCGTGTGTTTTTAGCCCCATAAACAATTCCTGTCTCATCAATATCTGTACTCTTGTTCATTTTGCCCCAGTAATTGTTTTTTCCTGGTATCATCAATAAATGACCCTCAACTAATTGACCCACATCCCGCAATTGTTTTTAAGTTTAACAGTGAAATCGCTAATGTTGCATTGTTTTTTTTTTTTTTTTTTTTGTTTTGTCTTTTCTCTTTCCCAAAAGTAAATAACTATGGAAAGTTGCCGTTTTGATTTTGCCCATTGTGACCTCGTCAATAAAAATGCTGAGAGGGTAGTTTGCAACGGAATCTGTGGCAAATTATTCCACCCTCTTTGTATCGGACTTAGTAAATTAGTAAAAGGGCTATAAAAAACTTGAAAGAATATTCAAGTCTTTTCTTTTTCCAATGCAGTGAGTGTAAAAAAATTTCTCTGTCGGATGTTTTGTTCGCGATTAAATGCAACAACGAGAACATTAATTCTGTTGCGAATAAACTTGACTTGACTCCCTGGAGATTGAAGTGACCGCCTTCAAAGAATCACCACCCGGAAGCATGTGTGTCGATCCGAGACAGGACCTCAACTTCACTATAAAGCCCATTCTTACTGACAACAAATTTTTTTACAAGAGTGTTATTAGTAAGCTACAAAAAATGGATGACTTTTTAATTAAGGCATTCGATAAAGTAAGTAACACTATCGATTGCGCTAATAAAAGATCTGTCTCCAAACTATCCTCCATTGAAAAACAATTCAGAGCTCTAACGGACCTTGTTATGAATGACACTCGCGTAAATCAATTCAATAATCATTGTTACCCCCAGAGTACCTCCAATATAATTAAACCCGGTCTCCGCCAACATCTCGCGTTACTCGAAAACGCCAAGGGTACAATAAATTTAATAAGCTCTGAGCTAATGGAAACTAAAATTTGCATTACCCAACTTCTACCTCCGTATACAACACTTCTTTACTGGCTGGAATCTTTTACACTGTCCCTTGCAAACCTCTTCTAATCTGTCAACCTTTTCCACTACCTGCTATCGGAGCTGCATCACCACCTCCACCTGATAACAGTGCTGCCTTAACACCTTCGCCTGCTCACCAACAACCCCAGGTTTCACCACATTTAACAACACAAGCGGCATCATCTCCTCCAGAAAATTCTTGTTAACAAATGGCTGGTTTTGACTTCACAGTCATTACCTACCAATAACCGATTTGGCACAATTTGGACCCTATCCGAATGGAACAACCGGATTAAAAGATTTAATATTAATGCTGAAAACGCTACATTCTTTATAAAAAAATGCTCCCGCTCATGCTGATGCTGCTTGGATAACCAGACTATTTAAAAGCAGATTTTCCATTACTCTTATCTAACAGATCTAAAAAACTTACAATTAGAAGAGTTAGCTATAAATGCAACAAGCGCAGAGAAAGAAGTTATAGGAAAAATTAATGAAAGTAATGCACTCACTGTTTTCAAGAACGGCTTAAATCAGAACATAAAACCATTTGCCGCCCAACCAAAAACACTAACCACAGAAATTAATCTATCCCTCGAACTAGAGAAAGATTCAAGTCCGAATCAAATACTGTTCATGAGAAAAGGGTATAATAACTAATTCAACTACTATAGAGGAGCCACAATTTATAATACACAAAGACAACATTTCCAACAACCAAATCACACAAACTACAGACAGAATTTTTCAAACCAACGACAACCAGAAAGTCATAGATACCAAAACAATTACCAACAACGAAATTATCAAACTAATAACTTCAATAACCAACAAACACCAAACTATGGGCCTACCTAAAAGTCCAATAGAAATAGATTCACAAACAACAAAGGAGTTAACATTATCTGTGCTTTATTGGAAAAGCTATCCATAGTTCAGTAGAATTTTACACGAATAACAAATCAATTTCGTTCTCAAATGTTGGTACGATTGATAATTCATTTGAATCTCGATAGCTGTTTTCGTTGTGTAGTTGTACATTTGGAAAACAAGAAAATCAGTTCTAAAGTAATGTGCTGCTGAGTGAGCGTGACCGTGATAACGTGGCAACAATTAATTAATTCAAGTGATTTTTTTTTTAACGTACCAAGTTATTTTTCCGCTAAAAGGACTTTAAATATCTTTCTGCAAAATCGAATTTAATTGATTGTTATAAATGTCACTCTCATTATTTAAAATTGCAAAAAATTAGTTTAAATTATACCGCGTGATAACACTTTAAAATTATTAACTGCTTGTACTTTTACTCTTAAATCTTGAAAGTGACCGCTCTTATTCCGAAATTCATATTTGTACCTACATACAAAACTTCCAACACATATTTCCATTTAAATTCTACGTATACGCACCTTTAACACAACTGTATTTTGCATTCATACGCCTTAAAGGCTGAACATAAATACCATATACCATCTTGCACCTTGTATGCACAATTGCACATGCTTAATAAAGGAAATAGAAAAGTTATATCGTCTCTCCTGACCAACAACTGCAGCCCACCTCACCCGATCCTTAACAGGCAAAAAACACAAACTCCACACGGAAACGCACTATACACTTCTCTTCTCCAAACACCGCTATGTCACAATCCAATGAAGCTCTAAAAAAATGTGATTACATCATATCACTTATTTCGTCAAAAATGGACGAAGTCGAGAGACGAATAAAGGTAGAACTATAATATTCGGGAGCCGTCGGAAGCTAATGTCAAAACCGAACGAAAAGTAGCTCTCTGAGACGTCAAATTGACAGGTAACCCATAATTTGCTGAAGTGGACTGAAGGAACGATATGTCAAAATGAAATAAAGTATTTCCCGCGTTTCTCAAAGAAGTTGTGTAGTGTTGTGTTTACTTGCGGTGCCTGATTTTGTGCGAAATTATTTTATAAAACTAAAAAGGAAACAAACAAAAATGGAAATTAATTCTTACATAGAAAACATGAAGATTTTGTTGCTTGGTATGCAAGCTATGCAGGAACTTAATGAATTGAATGAAATATGCTAAAACAAAAAAAGGAAACGCTCATGTGCGGTACGCGAAATTAATCGCGATAGGAATAAAAATGGTTTTTTCAAAGTTTCTTTCCCAAGCAAATTAAATTTGATATAAAATCAATATCTTCATCTACTTGGGTCGACATTATTTTAAAATAGCTATTTATTTATATTTATACACAAAAAAAAACAAAAGCAGCAAAACCACTGACAAAAACACAACCAAATCACGCGCCAATTTCTACTTTTTTATTGACATCTGTCAGTTTCCTTTCGCAGGAGCGCTCGATGAGCGCTGTCTCTATCGACAGCGAAAGTTAACGAAAACTTGACGAAAAGTACCAAATCGCAATTATATGCATCTCATCTAAATTGTGTGTATTCGCTCGGTTTCGTCCGACCACGTAAGCTGACTTCTATCTATTATAGTTCTACCTTAACAACAAAAATTGAAACCGAACGTCTCTGCAATGAAAAAAATCTGTTGATGACGTCACTAGCCGTATTGGATTTTTGGAAACGAAACTAACCTAAATTGAGGTTATTAAGAAAACAAATCACTTAAAGGAGAATTAAAAAAACACGATGACGCACTTCAACAAATAATCGCACGAGTTACATATGATATAGCCACTACAAACATACCCACCGAACAACCAAATGCAACATCAGCACAATTGGTTCAACCCAAACAACCGAATGAAACAAATGCAACATCAGCAATAAAGGGTCAACAACTTTTTCAACCAATAAATGCAGTGTCATCAATCAATAACTATAAAAGCACAAGCATTACAAACCAGCGGAGCCCAATAATACGTATACAACCTTGATAGTTGCAGCGACGACGCTTGGAAGGCGGGCTATTTTGGTTTTCTGATTAATATTTTGTTTTATTATTGTTTTATCAATAAAGCGTAAGAGGGCTGTGGCCCAATTATAGTAAGGAAATAGTGTTTTTTTTTTTATTTCATTGCGGCTACATAAAACATAAATCGCGCGGTAGCCTTAAACATTAACCTTAAACGAAAACGTGGAAAACTTCACTTTAAACTATTTTAGCTTAATAAGCATATTTGATATTAAATTGAAAACACAATTGTAAATCAGTTCTAATTCTTCAATCCGATGAAGAGGTGCAGCCCTTTGCTATGGACAGCGGCCTCCCATTGGAAATAATAATAATACTGTAAAACAAATATTAAGAAATCAAAAAATAATACAAAAATAGAAAGGAAAAGAACAGTTATGTTTTTTTTTTTTTTAATTAAGCTCGGACCTCGATACATAAATTATGCTTCCCACTGGCTATGCTGTCAGTATTTCGATACTTTACCTACCCACATACATAAAATACAAACTGAACATGGTCCACGTAAGCCTGACCTCGTAATTAAAGAAGGAAATCGTGCGATTGTTGTCGATGCCCAGGTCGTCTCTGATTCCATCTCCATTGACACTGCCCACCAACGTAAAATTTCTAAATATAACACCGTCACCATCAAAAATGAAATTCGGGCACTTATGCAAGTAGAAGAAGTTGTCGTAACGAGCGCTACACTCAACTGGCGCGGCATATGGTCAAACTCATGCATCGGGAATTGCTTGATCTAGGTGTCGTAAAGAAGAGTGACTTAGCCTTGATATCAACAAGAGTCTTGATAGGTACATTTAGAAGTTTTAGAGTTTTCAATGATGCAACTTGGTCAACCAGGATATTCGATCCAGGTTAACTTCCCCCGTCTTTTCCCTTTTCTACGTGCTGCCTGCGTTCAGGCACAATGCAACCGACCACTTGATGGGCCCCTATCTTCTTAATTGATGGTAGATGGGTCCCAACGTTTCAGGTCAAAATCCAAACATTGATGAGGGCATACAAATATGCTATAGATAATAACAATAGAACTGGAGCACCTCCATGTGCATACTCCGTTTTTGGACAAAATGGATGACCTTTTTAGGACCAGGGCCTATAATTACAAATGTCCACAACATAACGTATGGAACAAGCCGCAATTGCAGTAAGAAATCATTTGGTTTTGTATACTTTCGCCATTGATACCTTTGTATACATGTACAAATATATTTTACAAATCTTTTAGAATGCAAGTGAAACTTCCGAGGACACCGCTGCCCAACCATAGCCAACATAAATAGAGATCCCCAACACCGACGATGAAAGTTCTGAAAATTCTGCTGCCTTGCCAGAGACCACTGCCACTGAGTTGCCTGCCGATGTTGAAAGCCAAATGCTATCAACTTCCACTGCCACTGCATCGAAAAGAAAGGAAGATTTCTCGTTCTTTATATTTTCAAATGACAATTGAAGATAAAGAAAAGGAAAGAGAGGACAAAAACAAAAAGTGCACAGAATATATGAAGTTGGAAGAACAAAAGCAAAAATCAAGAAATATTAAGTTGAAACTAATAAAAGAACTTATAAATAAAAGAAAAAATGAAGTGAAATGTACGAAATGCCGAGAAAAGGGCGCATTTTCATAGCATTTTTAAGCTATAGTACATCAAACAAACGGTATCTTAATAACTACTCCTAAAATATGTAATGTAAAGATTTTAAATGTAGATTTTAAATAAAGAAGTGGAAAAGAAACAAATTTTTGGTTCTTGACGTCCATTTAAAAGTGACACACTGCCCTTACAGTCGGTGATATGTATATTAAACCGACATTACGGTTTTTGGTTAAATTTATTTAAATCATTAAAAGAGGACTAAACAAATCAACGGAAAAAATATAGTGGCTTTAAAATATTCTATATATGTATATGTGCTCTCCCAAACCAAGGCGAAACATTTTCTGACGGTAGTTTTTGTTGTTATTTAGCATTGTTTGTGATTTTTGTTATCACTGGCCGCGATCAAGAACCCATGCGATAGCGTATCTAAGATAGTTTCATATCCAAATAGGTTTTTGAACGGATTTGTTGTTTTTGACATTTCGCTTGGGATGCAAAAATTTTTCGGATAACTATCCAACAGCAAAAGCTGTTTTGTCATCAGCTGTTTTTTAAGACGGGATAAAAAAAAAACATCATGACATCAGCTGTTGGTTCGCCTACTTTCATAAATTTAAGTCCAAACGTCATAATCTTGGCAATCCGACAAATAGAACTCAAGATATTAGCTTTTTAAAGGAACCTCAATCGATTTTTTGTGGAGACTTTGTTTTGTTAATCTTTCGTGAAAGTGTTTGTTTTATTAAAAAATGAGTCAAGTCAAAAAATGAGTCCCTTTTGACTCAAATGAGCTCTGGTGGTAACACTGTTCGCCAGCTGGTTTTTCCTTAGGCATTACAACAACAAAAACCAATCCAGATACCTTTGGCGACGCACCCGAGCTATTTTTTAAATGTATGAATAAACCGCTTTTCTGCATGGTTTTACCAACGCCAACGTAGCAAGCATTATTTTTGATTTAAACCCCAATCGAGTGAAATTGTTTTGTGAATATTTTTAGACAAAAAAGAAAAATCAAAAAAAGTAGTGTTGTGAAATAACAATTAAAAAAAACTTATAATAAACAATGAATTGTTTAAAACGTGTGCGACGGGCCAAAGTTACTGCTGTGGAACACACGGAGTCCGTTCTAAAATTCAAGGACCGTGTATTCATCGACAACAAAGTGGTACCGGCCTCACATAATGTGTGGGAAGACATCGCACATGATCTTAAAACCAATGCGTCAGCAATAGGCATGGGCTATTGGAAGGATTATCTGGGCAACAATTTATAGTCATATCACCAAACAATGATGAAAATGAGTTGACTCGTAACAGTGATGATTTTAACGAAACGAGACTAAATACGAGCTCGCCCAAAAAAGTATTGTTCACCATTACTTTAGGGAAGAACGAGTTTAAGAAACTGCTAAACGAAACTTCTTATCACATGAGTACTAAACGAAAAAAAAAATAAGAAAGTATACAATACTTAAAGAAGAAATGTGGGCCGATATTATGGCCATGAAAATATACGATGAATATGGTATTGACCATGTTTTCAATTTAAAAAGCCAGTATATCTTCCGGGATGGAACCAGTGGTTCATGCAAAGGTAAATTAAATAAAAAAAAAAAACTAATAGGTACCTTGTAACAGGCGGACTCCGAACAAAAATCATAATTAATTAACACAATACCCTTTACAAAAAAATTGAGTATTTTCTTATCAAAAGCAGAACCTGCCGCGCGCAAACGTGCGCATGCAGCCTAATGATCTTGTGCCTTAAGAATAAAGTTTCGAAGAGTGGTACAATTGGCATGAACCACCCGTGTTCCGGGCCGTCCCGTACAGAATACTTTTGCGTTTCCGTTTTTTCCCCCATTCCATGAAATTCCATAAAGAAACACGAGCCGATTGCACATCCTCGTGATCTCTTCCTTTTCATTCTGAGCCGTCGTCCTATAAAGTTGAATTTTACTTTTCAACACGTTGAGGTTGTTTCATCGAAATATATAAAAGAAAAGAGAAGCGTTAGTCAAACACGCATTTTCTTTTGGTAATTTGTCTAGTTAGTTATTTTATTATATCGTGTCTACAACGCCATAAAGAAAAAAAAAGCTATTCCACGATAAGGACTCTGGAAAAGGAATCGTATTACAAGAATTTGTAAAATGAGAGGCTAGACGTAAGTAAGAAGGCAAGCTCCTGAAAAATGGATAGTGTTGGCAACGCTGCCACCAACATCAAAAACGCCATCTAGCGGTGAGATGAAAAAACCCGGAAAACAAACTTATAACATTGATAGAGACGGAAAACAAAGTCTAGAGAGAGACAAATAATTTGAAATTGTTTCTAACGACCCTTTGAAAAAGAAGCTTCCTTTGTTCTAGTCACTTCTATTTGTGATTCGACGAAGCCAACACGGTTAAAAACGAAATTTAAAGTTCTCTTCTTTTATAACAATAAAATAATATATAATAACAAAAAAAGTTCTATTATTTTTGAAACAATACCACAGTTGATTTTCAACATTTCTTTAAATTTCTTGAAAATTCGTTGGCATTCGCAAATTAAAATTAAGTAAAAATCATATCCATAACTTAAAATGGCAGAAAATAATGAATCAGGACAAAATTCTCCTGGTGCAGCAAACAAAAATTTCCAAAGTCAATCCTGCAAACTCTGCAAGGAAAAAGACTGCATGGAAATGGTGCAGTGCGATAAATGCGATCAATGGTACCACTTCGAATGTGTAAATGTAACATCAGAAATATCCAAGAAGGATTGGATGTGCCAAAAATGCTCTACACCACCGGCCAACGACAACAGATCGGTCAAATCTAAAACCCAATCAAAAAGACCATCATTGACACGATCAAAACGACACAACCTCGCGCTTCAACGATTGGAAGAAGAAAAAGCACTTGCGGACAAGCGAGAAAAAGAAGCGCAGCAACGTAAAGAGCAGATGGACAAGGAATATTTGGATAAGCGCTTCGAAATTCTCATGAACTTCAGCTCAGAATCGGAGGACGAAGAAATCCCAGAGGGATCAGCACATGGACGCGTATGTGAGTGGTTGGAGAAAGAACCAAATGCGGCAAACGAAAAGCAAACTGACAAATTGGTGATTAACCCACCACAATGTAGTCACACTGCAACTCAGCCAAACATGGAATCTTACCACTACTTACGCACATACCAACAGCAACAACCTCAACCACTGAAACCAACCAATGTCCACCAAAATGAGTGGAAGAACCAAGGTAATCGTTTCTTGGAACAAGCAATTGCTCCCGAACCTTACGAACATCAGAGGCAAAGAGGAGTCAACGACACAAAACCATCAGGGAGTTACTATTTCGAGCCGAAACTTCCAACTGCATATCACCTTGCTGCCAGACAATCCTTGCCAAATGAACTGCCAATCTTCACAGGTCGATCAGAAGAATGGCCTGTTTTTATAACCATGTTCGAAGGTACAACATCATCGTGTGGATTCAATCACGTAGAAAACCTTCTGCGACTACAAAAGTGTTTGAAAGGCAAAGCGTATGAAGCTGTTCGCAGTAGACTGACGCAACCCAAAAATGTTCCTCGAATTATAGAGACCCTGAAGGAAACGTATGGCAGGCCAGACGTTGTTTTAGACTCACTTATCATGAGAGTGCAAAATGAACCGGCCCCAAGAGCGGATAGACTGGAATCTATCATTCCATTTGCTTTGGCTGTCGACAACATCTGTTCAACGATGGAAGCCTGTGACATGTTCGACCATCTCTACAACCCATCAGTGTTGCGTGCCCTCATCGAAAAGCTTCCACCCACAATTAAATTGCAGTGGGCAACGTACATGGAAACCCTGCCAGATGTTAACCTCATAACATTCGGTGAGTGGTTAACTAAACTCTCCAGGACCATCAACCGTGTAACGTTCACGAGCTCTAACGTTAACACCAAAATAGAGAGGCGAGGCGAGAGAGGACACATCAACATACACAATGAAGAAAAGTCGCAGATAAAAAAAACATGTTGCATCTGCAACCAAAAGTGCAACAAAGTCGATAGTTGCCGCCAATTCATCAGCCTTACCCTCAACGATAAATGGAACGCTGTGAAGCAGCACAACCTTTGCCGGACATGTCTATCCCTCCATCCCAATTCCCGATGTAGAGTGGATTCAAAATGTGGAGTCAACAGATGCTACTTTCGACATCATAAACTACTGCATAATTCAAGCAAAGATGTATCTTTGGTTGCACAATGCAACGCCCATCAGAATAAAGCAACGTCAGTTCTTTTCCGAGTTTTGCCAGTCATTATTCATGGCCAAAAAGGCGAAGTTAAAGTCTACGCCTTTCTTGATGAAGGATCTTCACTTTCATTAATGGATGACACTCTCGCAGATGAATTAGGACTCCGTGGTCAAGCGGATCCACTTTGTTTAAAATGGACTGGCCAAACACATCGCATGGAAAACGATTCTAAGATTGTATCTTTGAATGTATCAGGAGTGAACAGCTCAAAGAGATACCGACTCACAGATGTCCGCACCGTTAGGTCCCTCGACCTGCCAGTTCAAACCATATGCATGGACAAAATAGTGCAACACTATCCATATCTGCAAGGAATCCCTATTGAGTCTTACGAGAACGCAACACCAAGAATTTTAATCGGGCTTGATAACGCCAACCTAGGGTTAACATTAAAATTCAAAGATGGTGGTCGCAATGATCCAGTTGCTACAAAGACTCGATTGGGGTGGGCCATTTATGGGCCATATGAGAAGGGAACTGGAATTCAACTCCGGCCGAAAGTCAATCACGCTTTTCACAGCTTTCATCATTGTGAATGTGAACAGACCAAAGACCTAAAACTCAACAAAATGCTCAAGGACTACTTTTCACTGGACAGTGTGGGAGTAACAGCAATTCAACCTCAATCAACAATGTCACATGAGGACAGACGAGCCCTTCAACAGCTGGAGTCAGAAACCAAACGTGTAGCCGATCGTTTCGAAACATCTCTGTTGTGGAAATATGACAATGTGCAACTCCCAAATAGTCTTTCTATGGCAACTCGTCGATTTGAGTGTCTTCGAAAAAAGCTAAGACATGAACCACTTTTGAGAAAAAATCTGGAATCTCAAATTGACGATTATGTCTCTAAGGGCTACATCCGAAAGTTAACACCAGCAGAGCTCTTGGAAAGTCGTCCACGTACTTGGTACCTGCCTATCTTTCCGGTAACAAATCCAAACAAACCAGGTAAAACAAGGATAGTCTGGGATGCAGCAGCAAAAGTGAACGGAGTGTCTTTGAACTCTGTGCTTCTCAAAGGGCCAGACCAGCTTACTTATCTTATGGGTATCCTGTACCGGTTCAGAGAAAGAAGAATTGCTATATGTGGCGATATTCGTGAGATGTACCATCAAGTTCTCATCAAGAAGGAAGACCAGCATGCCCAACGATTCTTATGGTGTCAAGACGACTCTCAGCCTGAACCAGATACTTATGTCATGCAGGTAATGACATTTGGAGCAACCTGCTCTCCTACCTGTGCCCAATACGTTAAAAATAAAAATGCAATGGAGTTTAAAGACACTCACCCAAAAGCTGTAAGGTGCATCACAAAAAACCATTACGTGGACGATTTACTTGAAAGCGTAAACACGGAAGAGGAAGCACTTCAACTGGCAACTGAAGTTTCCATGATTCATCGGCAAGGTGGTTTCGAAATAGGCAAATGGATTTCAAACTCACCTAAAGTCCTTAGTCAACTCGGAGAATGTTCAGCGATGGCCCAACGAAACCTGAACATGTGTGACGACATAGGAGCAGCCAAAGTACATGGTATGTGGTGGTGTACTTCGACAGATTCCTTTAAGTACATACTGACTCGAGCCAACAACGACATCCTCCTGTCGGATCGCAAGCCAACGAAAAGACAAGTCCTCCGAGTGTTGATGTCAATCTTTGACCCATTGGGATTGATAGCCAACTTCTTGATCTTCTTGAAAATACTGCTGCAAGAAATCTGGAGGACACCAGTTGATGGAATCACAATTGGTTGGGATGATTCTATAGGCGACGAGCACTTCGCACGGTGGATCCAATGGGTAAGACTGTTAGACCAAATAGAGCAAATCTCTATTCCCAGATGTTATCTGAACAACATGCGCTTCGATGATGATGCCGATACTCAACTGCATGTATTTGTTGACGCAAGCGATAAAGCGTATGCAGCAGTCGCATACATAAGGACGACAAACGCTAACGGTGCTGAGTGCAGATTGGTTGGAGCAAAAACCAGAGTGGCACCACTAAAGCTGGCTTCAATTCCTAGATTAGAACTGGAAGCTGCTAGGCTTGGATGTCGTCTATCCAAATACGTCATCGAAAATCACTCCATTGAAATCTCACGGATATGCTTCTGGACAGATTCAAAGACCGTCTTGTGTTGGATTCGGTCGGACCATCGTCGCTACCGCCAATTCGTCGCCTTTCGTGTGGGAGAAATTGTTGAAAATACAAACATAAACGACTGGCGGTACGTTCCAACAAAATTGAACGTTGCAGATGAAGGTACCAAATGGCAAAAATCTCCAATATTCAACTCATCCAGTCGTTGGTTCACTGGACCATCGTTTTTGAAATATTCTGAAGAAGACTGGCCCGAAGATATACCAAAAAGTAGCACTACAGATGACGAGATTAAAATAAACTTATTTATCGACAAATTTAATTCGGAGAATGTGATAGACGTCAAACGATTTTCCAAATGGATTCGCCTACTACGATCTCAGGTATTTGTTTTTCAATTTATTTTCAATGTAAGAGCAAAAAAAAGGAAAGTGCAAAAGCGAGAAGGTATTTTATCAAAAGAAGAGTACCAAGAGGCTGAACAATACCTTTATCGTCATGCACAATTGGAAACATATGCTAGTGAGATAAGAAGACTGGAGGCTGAAGAAGACTTGCCAACAAACGAACGCAAAGGACTAAGAGCCAGCAGCCACATATATGCTCTTTCACCATATTTGGATAGCAGTAAGATCCTTCGCATTCGTGGTCGAATAGATGCAGCAGTGGGAGCGTCGCCGTGCATGAAACGACCAATACTACTGGAGAAGGACCATTATCTCACAGGACTCATTATCCAATATTATCACGAGCAGTCTTTCCACCTTAATCATGAAACAGTGATAAATGAACTACGACAAAAATATTGGATACCGAAGATTCGTATAGCTGTGAAAGTTGCAGTAAAGAAGTGTCAGATGTACAAAGTAAGGAAGGCAGTTCCACAGCCACCAATGATGGGTGATCTCCCAGTCGCAAGACTTTCAGCATTCTCTCGGCCATTCTCATTTGCTGGGATCGACTATTTTGGCCCGATGACCATAGCAGTGGGAAGGCGAACTGAAAAACGCTGGGGTGTGTTAATTACATGTTTAACAACACGAGCCGTCCACATTGAGTTAGCCAACAGTCTCTCATCAGACTCTTGCATATTGGCCATCAAACGATTCATCGCTCGTCGTGGGATACCAACAGAGTTCTACAGCGATAATGGCACGAACTTCCATGGAGCTGATCGTGAACTTCAACAAGCTGCAGATGTCCAGAAGAGCCTAGCTATGGAATTCTCTTCTCCAGCAACAAAATGGAACTTCAATCCACCCTCATCGCCTCACATGGGAGGTAGCTGGGAGAGGATGGTACGAGCAACTAAAAGAGTGCTTAAACAAATTGCGCCAATACGAAATCCGTCTGATGAACTCCTATACAGTATGTTGGTTGAGGTAGAAAGAACATTAAACTGTCACCCGCTGACTTATGTTCCATTAGAGACTGAAAGTGATGAAGCGTTAACTCCAAATCATTTTCTCCTCGGCTCATCTAACGGAAGCAAGGTCGACAGCATTCCCTCTGACGACGGAACCCTTTTGAGAAAAAATTGGATGAAAGCGCAACAATATGCAAACATGTTCTGGAGGCGATGGATTAATGAGTATCTTCCAACTCTCACCCGAAGGACAAAGTGGTACAAACCAACAAAGCCTATAGAAGTAGGAGACGTCGTCATAATAGTGGATGATTCCAATCCAAGAAATCTATGGCCTAAAGGACGAATATTAGATACGGTAATCAGCAAAAATGGACAAGTTCGTAAGGTGACTGTACAGACGAACTCTGGAATCTACGTTCGACCAGCAGTCAAAATAGCCGTTCTTGACGTTCGTGAATCTGGTAAGCCGACAAAGGAAGTCGCCGTACCGGGGGGGAGTGTTGGCAACGCTGCCACCAACATCAAAAACGCCATCTAGCGGTGAGATGAAAAAACCCGGAAAACAAACTTATAACATTGATAGAGACGGAAAACAAAGTCTAGAGAGAGACAAATAATTTGAAATTGTTTCTAACGACCCTTTGAAAAAGAAGCTTCCTTTGTTCTAGTTACTTCTATTTGTGATTCGACGAAGCCAACACGGTTAAAAACGAAATTTTAAGTTCTCTTCTTTTATAACAATAAAATAATATATAATAACAATAAAAGACGAGTTCCATTATTTTTGAAACAATACCACAGTTGATTTTCAACAGATAGCTTAAAATAAAAAAATATCATATTTGTCCATATATGTAGGTAGAATCTTTCATCGACAAATCCTTGGTGCTGACCAAATTTTTGTTTGGGACGATCAAACCAAAGTGTTCCCTGGTCCGAAGGACCGGCATAAAGGTCGTGGATTGTAATCCAAAATAGTCTAATCTCGGAGGTACAATCAAGCCTTAATCCAATAGAAGCGTTACAATCCCGAAAGAAAACCGTGCACGTAGTAGGCTGGAGTGTGTCATCAGAGGGATTCGTACCCACCTGATGGGTTACATTATTTTGCTATTCCGACAATACATGTAGTGCAAATCGGATGCATAGGTAAGGAGAAATAAGTCCAAAAGAGAATGACGTAGGTTTTAACACTATAATTTACTACACATAGGCATCGTGGATTTATCGGAAGAGAAAAATTATACATCTATTCGGACCATTAGGTAACACCAGTGAAGACGAGAAAGGAAGCTCCAGAAGTGGAGAATTTGGTTCGGGTATAGTCACCTAGGAGAAAGAATCATAAAAATGAAATAAATTGAGAAAAATAAGTATACGGTTTAAAAAAAAAAAGTCGATAATTTATAAATCAAGGAAAACGTGATATACGAGTTAAAAGAAAAAAAGAAAACAGTTAAAATAAGACAGATTCAGGGGGATGTAGAAAGAAGAAATAGTAAGTTAATGTCCAAGTATAACATTGCCACATAACCCAAAGACACTCATCTTAGTGAAGATTGAGTTATCGTAAACAACAAATAATAAAGGAAATCAATTTATAAACAAAACAACATATTGTGACGTATTGGACATAACAATTCAATCATGGATGAAATTGATACTCCTGGGTACAAGTGTTCCAGATCTAGTAAAGATGACATCATCCTCCCCCACCATTAGATATCATCAGTAAAAGAACAAGTTTAGATTTAAGAAATATATTTTATGGTAGTCAGTTTTAAGTAAGATACCGTAGAGATAAGTTTTAAGAAAGAGTCCGAAGTGATCGGAATAATAAAGTAACTTTTTTAAAAGTCATTTGATGAAAATCAAATATTAATTGGCGACCGTGACAGAACATCCAATCTAAAAAAAAATCAGAAAATACAAATTATGATTTGATTGTGATGTAAAAACTCTAGTGCTGCGTTAATATAAACATAGTGCCGAGTAAAAATACATATAAGTATCCTTCAAGAGAGGAGAACAAAATTAAATAAGTATCCAATTAAAAAGGAGAATAAATAATAAAAAGAAGAAAACTTAAATATGAATTAAGAAATATCCTTAAAAAGAGAAAAAGTTAATTGTGAAATAAAAAATAATTTTTTTATTATTTATATATAATATCACAAAGAAAAAAGTGAACAATATTTTCTTAGTGTCTTTAACAATAAAATAATAAGAAATAAATAAAAAATAATTGGTGTTAAAATTTTTTTTAATGAATAAAAATATAAGTGATAGATATTCTAAAGAAGAAAGATTAAAACAATTAATCGAAAGAAGAAAATTTGTGCGGGAAAATGAACAAAAAAATAAAAGTAAATTTTTAATACTCAAAGTGAAGAAAATCGAACATATATATTAAATATACATACATATACATATATATTAAATATTAAAAGAAGCTAGTGAGGACATTAAAAATAATAACCTATGTGAAAACACCGAATTAAAAAAGTAATCAACAGTATCAACACCAGCGACGCAACTTTAATAAAATTAAAATCATCATTTGAACGAGCTGCAGATTTAAGAAGTAATTATAATAAGTTATTTGTCATTATATTTGGTTGATCTTTGGTAAAAATATAAATATAAAAAAGAACCGGATCACCAATAAGAATAAAATTAAAATTGAATTACAAAATTTCATATAAAATAGAATAAGATATTCTAGAATTCTTGAATTTTTATAAAAAAATATATACAATTTTGATAAGAAAAAAAAACAGTTGAAAATTATAATCAAATTCTAAAAAAAAAGAACCATTAGAACTGAGAATAGACATACTGGACGAATTACTTGAAAAATTTCATAAACTTAACCTTCAAACGAATAAATTAGAAATCAAAATGCCTGTGGATCCAGAAATGGAAAATCTAGTCGCAAGACTTGTAGCAGCTAGTTCAGCTTCATAAGTGTCAGAAATTACTACTCTGAGAAGTACTTTAGAATCAGTTACAAATAGTAATATAGTTACCGAATACGAAAAACAAACGATATCAGACGAAGTAACATGCAATGAATCATTAGACGTAATAAAATCAATACCCGAATTTTCAGGGAATAATACTAATTCATGCGTAAGCTGGCGTGAGGCAGCCAATAATTCAATTTCTTTGTATACAAAAGGTAGTCGCAAATACTTCGCAGCTCTCACAATTTTCAGAAACAAAATTACCCATTCCGCAAATGACATACTTACAAATCATGGAATAGTTTTAAACTTTGACGCTATAATTTTGCGTCTAGATTTTGCTTATGCAGATAAGCGACCCGCTCACAAATTTGAGCAAGAGTTAAGCGTATTACGGCAAGGTAATACAAATTTAATTGATTGACTCCCCCTGGGAGATTCAACCTTCGTTTTTCTTTATGAGTTTGTTTAAATAAGGAGCAAAAGATAGATCTGTTGTGCTCATGACCCCCCTTGAGTCGCATGTTCTATGCATAACTGCTCTCAGTATTGGTAGAACATAAATATTTAGTTTTGTAATAAGCCAATGCCCAACGTTTAACTTCAAGGCCCAAAAATTGGCTAGTTAAGCTGCATGATCATATCACTAACCATGCAGAGTTATACAAACTTATCCAAATGTTTTATTTCTTTTTAAATAATCCAAAGATGCTAAGTGGTTATACATTTTGTAATGGTACTCTTTTATGGTGTTATTCTTCTTTATTTATATTGTATCTTTGTTCATATTTACAAAACCTTTTAAATCACTTTAAAAACTGGTGTTTAAAATTGAAAATTAAGTTTCTTCAAGTAACTTGCAAATGTTCTCATGTGAAACCTTAATATCGGCACCCAACAGGCAAGAAACAACGTCAAAGTAAATAACAAATATATTGGATCGGGAAATCGATATTTTTCATCATCTACGAGTATATCTTAAATTAATTTGTTGTTACGGGTATTATTGGCCAAGCAGACTTAAATTCACAATCAAAATCATTTGGATATCTCTGACCGCAATGTAATAGCCAGTTTCTAATAGGGATGTGACTGATATATTAGTATTCACTAAGATATTACTAATATTTGAAAATATTCAATATCACTAATACTAATACCATAGACATCATAATACTCCGATATTTATTTAAATACCCAATAAATTTCTACCTTCACAAAAATGTTAAGTTCTCCCTTCACAAAAATATTGACCTCTCCCTACACAAATTTATTCACTTCTCCCTACACAACAATATTAACTTCTCCCTACACTAAAACTACCCAAACGCACCTTCTACCGATTTCATTCTAAGCTCATTTTGTATTTAACAAAAAAATGCATTCTCTTGTTCCTACATTCTCTTTCTTACCTTCGCTCGTCATCGCCAGCCGCCGCGCCGCTAATCTGAATATCTGATATAAGTTAACACCAAACATATTGATTCTCCTCACATCCAAATCCCATTGACATAGATAAGCCACAATTCATCCATAGCCAATAAATAAACATAAACAGACGATCATGCAGAGATGTCCAAAATGCTACTCAGCAAATTGTTCCCCATCACCAGATAACATAAACATAAAACATCTCATAGAGATCAACACCACAGCAGCCTACGTGACTTAAACTGCAAGTCAGCAAACATCCCCCACGAAGCGATCTTCAATTTCATCATCTCATAGCCACGCCATCAAATTGGTTGGTCAGCAGTTTATTAGTATTTAAGCTTTAGAAATTAAGAAAAATGTATCAATTGTATTTTGGATTTTAAATAAAGCAGAACCTCTGCTAAAATAAATTTTTTTTTTTAAAACTAATTTAATTGGCGCCCGAGCAGGGACCGGTTTAGTGCGTTGTTATTGGAAATAAAGTTATTACCAGTCGCCTCAAGAAGCCGCCGTGTAAACTTAAAAGTCAAAAAAGTGCTTAGTTCGTCTTTTTGTAAATTGTAACCAGTCGCCTCAAGTAGCCGCCGTGTTAACAAAAATCAGACGTCAATAAGTGCTACGCTCTCAAATAAAAATTATAACCAGTCGCCTTAAGTAGCCGCAGTGTTTAATTAAGAGAACATAAAACGTACTAACCGGTGCCAAATAAGTGTAACGTTCTTGAGAAATTACAACCAGTCGCCTTAAGCAGCCGCCGTGTTTAATTAGAAGAACATAGACAATAAGTGCAAGTGAAGAGAACGAGGCACCTTAGTATCCAGATCTCCACAGGAAAAAAGGACGATATAAAAACTATCACGCCGCTCTACCAAGATGATGAATGTTATATATTTTATGTAAGTTAGAATTAAGAATTATAAAGATTTAAAGAAAGATTGAAAAAAAAACACACAAAACACAAACTAAGTAATACTATAACATATATGTACATAATTTTTTTTTATTCATTAAAAATATGGCATACATAGTAATAGAATTAGTGAAACCAGATCCAAAAATCCCAAAATAAAAGAAACAATTATAATAGAGAAAAAAGAAAAGTAATAAATAAGAGTAGAAATTAAGGAAAAAGAAAAGTAATAAATAAAAGTAAAAAATATAATTTTCATTAACTTGATGAAACTTCTGAAATAAATTTTTATATCTTAATACACACATATATTAAAATGGCGAATGGTAGTTAATCGAATTTTTAACAATGATGGAAGACAAATTATAAATTCTATACTAAATCCTAACGCCGAAATATCAGCCGCTCGAGATCTTGAAATTAGACCTGAACACGCGAACGGTGTAACAGAATAAGATAAAATACTTGATATCGTAAAAAGTTTACGAGAATTTTCAGGTAATCCTATTGAATTTTCCTCATGGAAAAAAAGCGTGGATAGAATTCTACGCATTTATACACCTTTATTAGGAACACCAAAATACTATGGAATTTTAAGTGTCATTCGAAATAAAATTACAGGAAGAGCAGACAGCGCTCTTGAATCCTATAACACACCTCTAGATTGGAAGGCAATATCTCGCTGCCTTACATTACACTATGCTGACAAAAGAGATCTTGGTACCTTAGAATATCAAATGACCTCATTAATTCAAGGAAATTCTACTATTCAAGAATTTTACCAAGCAGTATACAAGTTAACCCGATCGCCTAGGTCGTCGCCGACCGCAACCAAAGCTGCTGTACCCGCCGTCGTCGTGGTCGTCGTCGTGGTCGTCGTCGTGGTCGTCGTCGTCGTCGTAGTCAAGGTCATCGTCATTATCATCGACGATAACTATTTATGCTGACACAACTATTTCTATCAACGAAGTAGCTCCCACCGATGTCAACCACAATCCATGCGACGGGAAGTATGGAAATGTGATATCTTGCACACGCTGCAAGATAGAAACACTTCACAGGGTAGAGTAGAAGTTAGGTAGATTTTAAGCTTTAGTTTTTAAGAAGACTCAATACAATAAAGACAGAAGATATTAAAATTAACAAATACTTGTTATCTTTACTTATATATATATATTTCTGAATTAATATTTTTGAATTAATATTTTGAATTATTTGAAACTATAATTATTATTTAATACTATTGAAAATGTTTATAGTAAATGAATTAAAAGTAATTATTGAGGGAAAGATTGTATACAATAATGTACACTAACATAATCACATACATGTATGTATATAACTGTTAACAATAACTTCATAAAGTTACTATAAATAGTATGCATAAATAATTTCAGTTGTCAGTTGTCGTCACAATTTCACTTTTTAAATAAATCTTAAAATATAAAAAGTACCGAGTTCTTTTTATTCCCAACATTACCAATAGCCGCAAAAGGCGAACTGCCTCGAACCCCATGTCTACATCAAAAAAAGTAGCTATAGACTCCCAATAACAGGCTCTCAAACAATAGATTTTCCGTATTGGCTGATGATACCGCTGATGTTCCTCCTGGCGTTCCAACGATGTCATCATCTTCAAGCAACAATCAACCAGCTGTACAGCAGAAGACCAAGTTAAAAAAAGAAATATGATGTCCTCCTATTTTTGCAAAGGGGGTAAGTTCTAAAAATTTGTTAGATTTTTTTAATAAACATAATTAAGATGATAGATAAGGTTAAATTTGAAAACAAAGGTCTTGGCAGATTGAAAATGTATGTTAAGGATGTCGACTTACATTCTTGTTTGTTGTCGGCTCTTAGTGATATGAATGTTGGTGCCTTTTCCTTTGCTCGAAAGGATCAAAGGAAGCATTCGATTTTGTTGAAAGGGTTATCGGACGTTTTCACCCCCGAACAAATCTCAAACGACCTGGCGAGGGTGGACTCTTCATTGAAGGTCGAGGTCAAACCGTTTGTTACCAAATGGTCAAAGGATAACTAAATTGACCTTGGTATATATGTATATCTGTAAAGTTGATGATAGAGATTCCTTTAATAAGCTTAAAGAAATAAAAAGTATTCTTCACCATAGAATAAGATGGGAAACCGTCAAACGCAGTAGTATTGTTCAATGCTTTAAATGCAAACGCTTTGGACATGTACCTATTGTGCTTTCGCTGATCGCTGTTCTAAGTTGTAGGAAACGTTCTGACGACAACACCTAGTCAGAATGTCAACAGCCAAACAAAGCAAAAAGTATTTTTAGGCTAATAAGAAATAATATTCTTGCCAACTAATGAAAGGAAATCAACGAATTAGAACGACCGATCGTAGAAGAGAAAAGGTGAGCGAGTACCCTTAAACTTTTTTCGCAATAGGGAAACGCTCAGAAATTAGTTAGGAAAACGCAGTAGAATAGATCACACGAAAACAAACGATCTACTACATTTTAATGTTACCCTTTAGTTCAATTTTCATTCTGTTCCGAGTAGCCCGAAGTGAATGAGTCGACTTGTAGAACGAGAGACGACAGGCTCAGTCTTTTAAGTCTGACCATCAAACGAGAAACATCTTATTTTGTGAATAAGAGTCTTTAAATTTTTGTAATATTTTTTTTTTTGCATCCTGCTTATGGTAAGTGATTTTTCGTAAAAAGATGATTAAATAGTAGTCGACCTACCTCAGGATCCCAACATTTACAACATTAGTAATTGCCGATCATCAAGAATCAGCGACGACGATAAATTAAATGTCACGACGAACCTACGTCGTAATAACGCAAAATATTCTCGGTGCACCAGAAATTGCGCAAGTCAAAATTCTACGGGAAATCCTAAAGCAACAAGGTAAATTTCTTTTATTTTATCGTTTTACATAAACAACCCTTAAAAAAGAAAGAGTATAATCAAACCAAAAGAAGCGCCAAATAAATTGGAAAAGCAATAGTTTAGTTGAGATTAAGTACGAGAGTAACCATAGGGAAGAAATTCAGAGTAGGTATACAAGTAAAGTAGGGACATTATAATTTACGGGAGGAAATACATTAAATGTCTTATGTATATTCTCTCGTGACTACGTTTGTGTTTCAGTTAACAAATTAATACCCCGATATCTGAAAAGTGTGAAAGTGTATGTATAACAACTAATCATCATTGCAAAATTCAAGAAAATTTACAGCTCATAGTTCAACAACAGTGTTGGGACTTCTACCACTTAAGTGGTATTTCTACTACTTTTTGGTGTTCATGAAAATCTACCACCTAAAAGTCTAATTGTACCACTTTTTGCAACTCTCCTTTCGTCTATCTTTTTACTTTACCATACACCAATAACACCATACGACCTCAACCACACCTGAAATATCCAACTAAATCGATATGATTTCACCCAAGTACTTTTTCACCTCAGTCTCAGTTATTTGTCTCTGTGTTGGTGTTCTGTGATCTGTGATTTGACTGTTTTCTGATCTCTCTAAAATATAAAAATAGATTGTTTACTTTTACCATAGAGTATTAATAACGAAGAAGTTTCATTTGATTTTTCAACTATTTACATTAAATTATTTTCTTTGGACTTTGAAAGTTTAAATTAAATGTTTAGGATTTCGGTGTTGGCTTTTGGCTAGATAATAACAAAAATTGTATATCTAAACATGCGTAGATTTTTGATTCCCAAACCAAAAACGTAAGTAAATTCATTTGTTTAATCTACAAGCTTATTGTTTTGTTTTCTATTTCCTCGTTTATTATAGTGCAAATAATAGGAATCCGCCCCAACCACAACCTGTAACAACACCACCATCGACACCATCAACATCTTCATCAAATCTATCACCGAAAATGTAAATACATAAATTCAATTATTTTAATCTTTAAAGCATGCTTGCTTATTAGTTTTTACTATTACTTCCTAAATTTAGTACCAGCACTAGAACTCTACCTCAAAAACAATCTGTTAGAATATCACTGTCACCAGAATCAAAATCTTCTTCTTCATCATCATCGTCCTCGTCGTCATCGTCGCACTCGTCAGATTCAGATTCAGGATCAAGAAATGAAAATGAGTCTGGGTAAGTAGTTTAAATTAGATTTAAGATTATTAAAATTATGACAGGATTCAAATATTTTGAACAGTGTCCAAGAAAATCAAGAAAACAAGAAAAAAAAGTATATACAGAAATACAAAGCTAGCTGGGAGAAAGAATTTTCATGGTTGAGGGAGCAAAACGGCGGTGCTTTTTGCAGAGCATGCTGTAAGCAGCTCGTTAATTGCAAAGCATTACTCGAACGGCATGAAAGAAGAAAATGCCATATTCTCAAGCATGAACAGCTCCAAAAAACAAGAACGATTAGTCAATGTTATGGTAAGAATCTAACAAAAAATAATAAACTAAAAGGAGATCTAAGGTTAACTTTATACTGCGTAAAATATAATATGTCACTGAGTCAAATGGATTCATTACCCGCTCTGATTAATATATTTCTTCAAGAAACAAATACAGTGGATCGGATCAGGTGTGGTCGAAAGAAAGCAACATCTATGATAAACACCATATTAGGTCCATATGCCTTGGAAGACATTGCAAAAGACTTAAGAACCAAAAAATATAGTATGATAATTGATGAAAGCACAGATATTTCATCAAAAAAATGTCTTGTTGTCCTTGTGAGGTATTTTGATTCAGTTGAGGGAGCAATAAAAGATACATTTTTTGGGTTGTTTGAGCTAGAGAACTCAACAGCTGAATCAATCTACAATAAAATTGTAGAAACTTTGAAACTTTTTAATATTCCAATTCAAAATATGATTGGATTTGCTTCAGACAACGCTGCTGTTATGACGGGTTCATTAAGCGGTGTTGCCTCACGTTTAAAAAATATTAATCCGAATATTTTAACGATTGGATGTACATGTCATAATTTAAGTTTGTGCTCCGCTTATGCTGCTAAATGTATACCTGGGCAAATAGAAAAATCATTAAAGGACATATATTTCTATTTTTGCCACAGCTCGAAAAAACAAAAAGATTTCATTAATTTCCAAAAAGCACTTGGGGTTAATGAGCATCAAATTTTGAAGGTTTGTCAAACTCGTTGGCTTTCGTTGGAAATGGTCATAAACAGAATCATAGAGCAGTGGAATCCTTTGTTTGATTTTTTTATACTGCACTCATTTGAAGAACCTACTTCCAAAGCTTCACTAATTTTTGATTTTTTAAAAAATAAAGACAATTTAGTTATTTTGAATTTTTTGTCAATAAATCTGAAAATTATAAATGAGTTAAACAGAATATTTCAATCTGAGAACACGAAAATACACTTTTTAATCGAAAGTGTGAATAATTTAAAACTAAATATAATGAAAAATTTTGTTAAGTCAGAAAATGTTAATATAAAAACAAATGTAAGAAACCCTGAAAACTATTTGCCATATTCTCAAATGTATTTTGGTCTTCACTTTGAAATGTACTCCGCAGAAAATGACACTGATGAACAAAAACTAATGGAATTAAGAAAAATGATGTGTAGCTATTATGTTGAATTATGTTTTCAAATTGGAGAAAGATTTAACTTTTCAAACGATAAGTTAAAATTATTAAAATATTTGAATCCAAAAAACGTCATTGGTGGAACAATGCCATCAGTTTTAGGTCTGACGATACATTTTTCACCAAATATAACGAACCTAGAATTGATAAATACTGAGTGGAGAAAACTTATTGGAGAAAATCATTTACTCCAAATGTTTAAAACTGATGATATTGTTTCACAATGGCGTATGATACAAAATTTAAAAGATGGTATGAACAATTTATTGTTTGAAAACATTTCCTCATATATGTTGGAGCTTTGTTGCTTACCGCATAGCAGTGCTGCTGCCGAACGTAAATTTTCCGATTTAAAAAATATAAAAAATGAAAAAAGAAACAAATTGGAAACAACAACTGTTCACAACATTTTAGCTGCAAGGGAAATTTTATTCAATGATCAAAATTTTAATCCTCCAGAAGCATTAGTAAAATATGCTTCAAGATTTAGTTTTTCTGGCGGTTTATATAAACAAAAATAATTGTTA
Source organism: Melangyna quadrimaculata (assembly GCA_949320155.1). Classification (NCBI taxonomy): domain Eukaryota; kingdom Metazoa; phylum Arthropoda; class Insecta; order Diptera; family Syrphidae; genus Melangyna; species Melangyna quadrimaculata. Next base: position 199,226,520 of record OX439483.1, on the reverse strand, counting down.
TTTTTGAAGTATTAACTAATTTTTTTAATTATTATTAATTATTAGAAACGGCTGTTATAGATTTAAGTTTTTGGTTTGGAACGAGTCTAAAATGAAATTGTGTATGTACTCGTATGTATATGACTTGTTTCCAGATATAAGAAATGTGATCTTTGAAACATAAAGAACTGAAATATTATTTATTTTATTTTTGTATTTAAATTATTTTAAATAAAGTTATTGAATAGGTATACGATTTGTGACATAAAAATGGCTTTTAATTTCTACCACTTTTCTACCACTTTTTTGACAACCTTTCTACCACTCTTTGCCTTCCTCGAGGTCCCAACACTGTTCAACAATCAACCAAGTAATGTGCTCACTTACGAGGAGAGGTTGGGTGAGTCATTTTTTTTTTGATTATTATTGGTTTATAAATAATTGAATACATTATATTGATTTAAAAAATATTGTACCATATCATATTTGATTTATTTATATTTATATTTTGATATACAGTACAGCCTCGCTAGTCCGGACACTCGCTAGCCCGGACACTTTAGTAGTCCGGATACCTCTATGTTTCGGACACTTTCAAATATTTACCTCTACAGTCCGGACAGCGTATTAAAATGCTTATGTACAATACACATACATATATTATTTGTCTCTGTTTCTTGGAAAAAACGTTTGTTCATACGATTACGGGGAATCCCCTTCTAGTTTTGTCGCTTGTAGTTGGCTCTGGAATCTAGACATTTTAATCGTTGCAAATTTACTCATTGGAAGTTTATATTTGTGGTCGTTGATTTTTCATGCTCTGTTACATTTCATCGTGAGCTTTCTTTAAGGATAAGGCATATTTTTTGGTGTAATTTGAATTTCTCATTGAAAATTTTTAAAACATAAATTATTACTTATTATGGCTTCTACAAAGAAAAGGAAGCATGTTACTTTGACACTTTCTGAGAAATGTAAAATATTGGATGATATTGAAACTGGCAAATCAGTCAGGCAAGTAGCTGAAATTTTCAAAGTCTCAAAGTCAACTGTTTTTGATATAAAAATGAATAAGATGAAAATTCGGAAATTTGTATCTAACACATTCCAAGGGTCAGGTAAGCTTACAAAAGGTCTTAAATTTAAGGTCTAAGATCATTTAACAATTGCTTTAAGGACAGAGAAAAATTATCAGACAAGGTGAACACCCAGCGGTAGAAGAAGCATTGATGACATGGTTCATCCAACAAAGAAATCATCATGTGCCAATTTCAACAGATATGATTCAAACCAAAGCCAAATTCTTTTACAAAGAGATGACAGGTAAGGAAGATTTTGCAGCAAGTTCTGGTTGGTTGGAAAAATTTAAATTGCGACATGGATTTCGATGCAAGATTTGTGGCGAAAAAGTATCCAGCGACGTTGCTGCTGTTAAGCCTTTTCAAGAAAAATTTTTAAAACTGATTCAAGAAATGAACATAAGTGAAGAACAGGTATATAATGCTGATGAGTCAGCTGCCTTTTGGAGGGTTCTTCCGGGGACGACATGGGTTCATGCGAATGAAAAATCTGCTCCTGGCAGAAAAATATCGAAAAATCGCGTTACTTTTATGCCATGTTCTAACGCTGCAGGAACTCATAAGTTACCCCTCTTAGTTATCGGAAAATCAGTTAATCCGAGGGCTTTTAAAAACGTTAATCATCCAGTAGCATATAAAGCTACCAAAAAAGGCTGGATGTCTACAACGATTTTTTTTTGATTGGTTCAAGAATAATTTTATTCCAAGTGTGAAAAAGTTTTTGACAGAGATTAACATGCCGTTGAAAGCACTTTTGGTTTTGGATAATGCCCCATCTCATCCTAAAGAAGACGAAATAAACTTTGATCCGAACTTCAGAGTCTTATTCTTACCGCCTAATTGTACAGCAGTATTGCAGCCGATGGATCAAAATTTAATTCAGAATATAAAGGTAGCATATAGAAAGCAGCTATTGACCCACATTCTACTGGAAGATGATAAAAACATTGCAGCAGTCTTAAAAAAATTCAATTTGCGAGATGCTGTTTATTTTTTAGATTCAGCTTGGAAGGTATCGGAGAGAAAAATATTAAAAAGAGTTGGTCAATATTATGGCCAGAACTGGCATCCCAATGGAATAATGAAGACCTTATACCACTTTCACAGTTACGCCAACAAATGGACTCGTATTCTTCGCTTGCTGATTTAAATAGAATTCATGCCATGATAAGAATAATTGATCCGAATGGTGACACATCCACATATGAAATCAATAAATGGGCAACTGGTCAAAATGAAGTCTCCTACGACTTTTCTGATAATGACATTATTCAGTCCGCTTTACAAATCCAACAAAATGTTACTGAAGCTGAAGAAGAAGACAGTGAAGATGAAAATGTAAACAAAGAAGTTTCGAAAATTTCAAACAATGAAGCAAGGAAGATATTTGCCAAGGGCATTCAGTGGGCCGAACAAAATAATGCATCTCAAATGCATATCCTTCTCCTAAAGAGGTTACGCGAAAAAGCTGAAAAGACGTTTTTAGATAAAGCGTTCCAACCAAAAATTAGCACGTGCTTTCCTACTCTTTAAAATAAATTAAAATGCGTTCATATTTCTTACATACGTACATGTATATATGTATTTAAATTATGTGTATATGTACTTCTATTTGTAATAAAAAGGTTTTGAAAAGTTTTCGGTTGTCCATTGTATTTAATGTTTTCTCTATAGTCCGGGCATTTCGCTATTCCGGACACGGTAGAAACTTTATGTGTCCGGACTAGCGAGGCTGTACTGTACACATTCATTCATTTCCGTATACAAGTGGTGCATTGATAAGATCCGATGTACCGAAAAGTTAACCCCAGAGTACACATGATCTTGTTAGCTAAATTTAAAGAGGAAGATTTTGAAATCAGTGTTGAATTTTTGTGAACGTATAATATATATCGAGATAATGTCAGATAGGGATGAACCTACGGACGTATTGAAGATTCGTTTGTCAGTTAGTTGTGTTTAGAGTTAGAAATTTTATAAAGAGTGAAGCACATTCTAATGTGCTAATGGAGATCTCATAATAGTGAAGAGCTTAGACAGAAATTAAGCTTGTGTGGTTTTTGCCTTTTAGGAATAATGAGCATTAAAGTAATTTTAATTAATGATTAAGACACTCTGTTCATGCGTGTTGCAAAATGTTGTGCCTTCTTGCGCAAGTCCGCGTTGCAAGGACCGTGCGCGGAGGGCCAACATTGGCAATGCGCATGAACAGTCCCAAAAAGTTGTGTTTGTCGGTTGCACCAACTGAACGCACCCCAAACCCAATATTATTATAAATACTGGGTTGTGGATCGTGCTTTTAGTTGGTGGAACCTAACCAACTTCGCTTCATATACTTCCTTGTGAGCACAACCTAGATTTCTTATTTTTCACCTTGGCCCATTCGGCACTTTAAAATTAACTTACTCGTCCAATTACTTATATCTAACTTAAATTATCTTAAATCTATCTTAAAGTAACTTAAAATTATTGATAACTACTTAACCTACTGTAAAATTAATGAAAAGATAAAAAGTAAAATAAAGGAACAAAAAATAAAGAAATCCTAAATTTCATTTTGGATACGACGACAGGACGCCATCTTAACCAATAATTTATTGCTGTGTCGCAATCGTCGCTGCTCCAGTTTCATCATCCAGCCTTTGGCCATAATTGTGCCGAAACATTGGTCAATCGAGCCTGGATCTCAACAAGCTCCTCCTCATCCTCGTCATCATTTGATATCATTTGCTTGCACGCCACCACGCCGCCGTCGAAACATAACGGCACGTAATTACTTACGCCGTTCATCGCATCAAGCTACCACGCCGCCGTCGAAAGACAACGGCACATAATTACGCCGTTCATCGCATCACGTCATCATCTCCGTTATTGCCGTTATTGTCGCAAGTTGTGTGCAACATTTCGAAGTTTACGCCATTTTTGCTTGTTGCCACGCTGCTGCACTTCTGACAAGTGCTGAACACGCCGTTATTCATCAGCAGACACCGAGCCGTTATTCGTGGAAAATTTACCACGGTGACATTTGTGCTATTGTGACACCACCATTGCTGAGATTGCCGAATCTAAGGAATCAAGAACTAGATACGCAAAAAAGTGCTCCTCTACCACCAGCTATACATTGCTGCTGAGAGCACCACACCAAAAGGTGCTTCTCCAACAAGGGTGATTGCACTATGCAAAAAAGTGCGCACCACCTTGCCGCTGCTGCCGAAAGCATCCCGATACAGGGTGCTTCATCGATCAATATTCAACCGCTTCCACATTCAAGCGGAGGAATTTATGAAAAGCCTTTTGGGCATATAACTTTTGCTAAGCAAAAATAAAATTATTGTCGACCATTGCCTCGACTGGTGCGACGGATATCCACCATTGCTTCGATTGGTGAGAGAGAAGGACGAAGAAGTCAACGAAGTTTCAACGCCCCAAGCTGCCTATGAAGACATCATTGCTGAAAATATAAATTAAAATTGTTCAGGTTAGTATAAAGTTTTTAATAATTGAAGGCATTTCTTTTTTTTAACTATTAAATACATATGTACATTCAATATATACTTTTTTTGTATTTCAACGGCAAACGTGGCGTCACGCTCTCACTCTTTCTTTTCTTTTTTTCTCTCGCGTATCGCTTCGTGCTCTCTTATCCTAGTCACTTATATCGATATTTTCTTGCGATAAAAATTTAAGCCATATTTTTTCAGTGATTCCAAACAGAGATTCTATGAGAATCCATAATTCCTTAAAGTAGTGAACAAAGATCTTTTATCTGTTCGTGCTTCCATACATCGCGGTATTGCTCAACATTTCGTCATTAAGTTTTTTAAATTACATTTCTTGTGGGTACTTTAATTAACCATTTGATTTTCATAGTTTTTAATCGGTACAAATTCAAAGAATTAGGTGGATCCTTCGATTTTTTTTTGATACTGGCCCGCAGTGACTCAAAGCTAAAAACCTCTTTTCAAATCCTTGGAAACTTGTTACGTTTTCAATCACCTCTCTCGTCTCATTCGGTATTACAGCTGCGCTTTGGAAAAGTTGTTGAGTTTTCCAACTTTTTTCAAATCTCTTTTGAAAACAATTCTCGTTTTCAATAAATTTTCAATACAATTCGTTGTGAATCGTAAAGTTGTTGATTTCTTCCAACTTTGTCAAACTCTTTTGAAAACACTTCTCGTTTTCAATTATTCTCAAGATTCTTTTTCGAATCATATAAAGTTGTTGCTTTGTCCAACTTTTTTTTCAACTCTTTTGAAAATACATCTCGTTTTCAATTATTCTCAAGATTCTTTTTCGAACAAAGTTGTTGCTTTGTCCAACTTATTTCAAACTCTTTTGAAAACATTTCTCGTTTTCAATTATTCTCAATATTCTTTTTCGAATCCTAAAGTTGTTGAATTTTTCAACTTTTTCAAACTCTTTTGAAAAAAATTCCCGTTTTCAATTATTCTCAAGATTCTTTTTCGAATCATATAAAGTTGTTGCTGTGTCCAACTTTTTTAACTTTTTTGAAAACAATTCTCGTTTTCAATTATTCTCAAGATTCTTTTTCGAATCATATAAAGTTGTTGCTTTTTCCAACTTTTTTCAACTCTTTTGAAAACAATTCTCGTTTTTAATTATTCTCAATATTCTTTTTCGAATCCTAAAGTTGTCGAATTTTTCAACTTTTTCAAACTCTTTTGGAAACAATTCCCGTTTTCAATTATTCTCAATATTCTTTTTCGAATCATATAAAGTTGTTGCTGTGTCCAACTTTTTTCAACTCTTTTGAAAACCATTCTCGTTTTCAATTATTTTTTTTAATATTTTCGATTCTTTTGTCAATCGGAAAGTGTTGATTTTTTTTTAACTTTTCAAACTCTTTTGAAAACATTTCTCGTTTTCAATTTATTATCAATACAATTCTTTCGCTATTTTTATCTCATGAATTTCTTTTGAATCTTTATTCAGTGCATCCAAGACTATCTATTAACTAGAATTGAAAGGTTTTTCCCTTCTTCACCCATTTCCGTCAATTTTCAGATACCCGAACGCGTTTGTTGTTCGGTATTTCTCTTTATTTCTTGACTGCTTTCTCTTTCTGCACGCCTAGTTTATTACAGTTCTCCCTCAACTACTTGCAACTTGCCTTATCATGTCAGTTTTGGATGATTTAATCTTTGCAGCGGACTTGCCTGTGAAATTCCACGCATCCGCCAAAGAGGTTCCCGAACAGAACCACACAATTGCATCTTTGGAAGCAAGAAAAACAGAACTTAAAGACTTATGGCAAGAAGTGAAAGAAAAGTATGCAGAATGCGCTCGTTTTCGACCGACAGGAAAAGAGAAACCCTTAGATATGGATGCAATAGAATCCAAATATAAGAATAGCAATGAGACATATGTAAGTTGCTTAGCTCTATTTTTTGAGCTTCAGACTAAATTAAAACCTGATCCATTTTTGGATCATAGTTCCCCTCGGAAATCAGTTGGTAATAATTCCCAACAACAACCTTTATCTTCAGCTTCTCATTGTATTAAATTACCACCATGCGATACTGATACGTTTCATGGCGATTATCTCTCTTGGCCGGCATTTCGTGACATGTTCGATGCGGTTTATATACAGCATCCAAAGTTAAGTGAGGTTGAAAAACTGTTTCACCTTCGTTGCAAGACTAGGGGCGACGCCAGTAGGACTGTCAATCAGTTTCCATTAACTCATGCTAGTTTTTCTCTAGCATGGGAAGCACTAAGGGCAGTCTATGAAAATACCCGCATTCTGGTTAACAACCAAGTCAAAAATATCTTTAATTTGCCGACGGCTCAAGAAGAATCCGCAAGGTGTATTCGCACACTTCAAAGCAAAGTTAATGATTCTCTCTCAGCACTCAAAGCACATCATATTAGTACTGATAATTGGGATCCAATACTTGTTTTCGCGTGTTCTAATAAATTACCCAAAACTACTCTAGCTCTCTGGGAGCAATCCTTAGAAGATCCCACTAAAGTTCCAACATGGAAACAATTAGATAAATTCCTTATTTCTCGATTACAAACTCTAGAGTCTATTTCGGACACAACTTCCACAAAACCAATAGTCAGCCAACAATTCAATCGAAAAAACATCACGCAAAAGCCTTACAAAGTCAATACGTTTCTTGCAAAGGCGGGAGGATCCAAATGTAAAATCTGCTCGGCAAATCATTCCATATATGAATGCCCAAAGTTTTCTGCAATGTCTATTGCATCTCGAATTGAAACCGTTCGTAAACACAAAATGTGTAACAATTGCTCAGGCACCAGTCATACAAAATCTTCTTGCACTAGCAAGTACTCTTGCTCCTATTGCAAGAAACGGCATCACACACTTTTGCACTTAGCAACCAATCCTTCAATCGAAAAAACTAATAGTTTACAGTCCACTCCTCAAAACTCAGTTGCTCATGATTCCCAAATGACTGCTTCTTCACAGCCATTTGTTCCTCAATCATCCCACCAAAACTTTATGGTGGTTTCTCAAAAAAGAATTCTGTTGGCTACTGCCTTAGTTGGTATAATAGGAACGGAAACAGTACATGTGTTAAGGGCACTTATTGACCCTGGTTCTGAAATATCCTTCATTTCAGAATCCGTACAAAGGCGTCTAAATCTACCATTCGTAGAGAAGAACACTACGGTTTCAGGTATTAGTGGAAACTTATCAATCACTTCTAAAAAGCTGTGCTCATTTTCTCTCACGTCCTTTGAAGCTCCTCAAATAACACTTTCAGCTGAAGCTATTGTGCTTAAGACACTCACTAATAATTTACCAAGTTCATCCTTTTCTATCATAGACTCCAACCTCTTTGTTGGTCTCAAACTAGCTGATCCTTCCTTTAACAAAGCTGCTCATGTAGACCTTTTGATAGGCGCTGACCTTTATCCCTCTGTAATCCGTAACGGTGTTAAAGTTATATCCAATTCACTAGTGGCACAAAATACCATTTTTGGATGGATTTTATCCGGACCACTTCCACAGTCTTTTCAGTCGTTCAACACGACAATAACATCTGAGTGCACTCCGAATGATTTAGATGCTCAGATACGAAAATTCTGGGAGTTAGAAGAACTACCTTCTACTGTAATTCGGTCAAAGGAGGATTGCTATTGTGATGAACTTTATAAAAGAACCACCTTCAGACGCGCTGATGGTAGGTTCGTAGTGCGTCTCCCATTTAAACCTCAAACCTCAAAGAACCACCTAGGTTATTCGAGATTTATAGCTCTTAAGCAATTCTCGAGAAATGAAAAATCTTTATCCTCAAAACCAGATCTCAAATCTCAGTACTCAAAAGTTATATCAGAGTATTTATCCCTTAATCATATGCGAAAGGTAACTCCATCAAAAAAAGTTGAAAATGGCCAAGTAAAGTCATTCTATCTTCCGCATCACGCGGTCATAAAACCCGAGAGCACTTCAACGAAAGTACGGGTGGTTTTTAACGCCTCCAATTCCTCCTCAAGTGGTGCAAGTTTAAATGATTTACTTTACCCTGGGCCGACCTTACAACAAGATTTATCCTCTTTGATAATTCGATGGAGATTTTATAAGTACGTATTCAATGCGGATATAGAGAAAATGTACCGCCAAATTCTGATCGATTCTCGAGACACTTCCTTTCAACGAATTCTTTTTCGTACCTCTCCCCATTTAAAAATTGAAGATTCTGAACTTTTAACCGTCACTTTTGGCGTTAATTGCGCTCCTTATTTGGCCATCCGTACACTACTCGAAGGTAGTAGTAGTAGCCCGTAGCGTAATGGTTAGTGCGTTCGACTGTCACGCTGGAGGTCTGGGATCGCTTCCCAGCCTCGTCCACCTAAAAAACTAAAAAGTTTTTTTTCAGGACTACTGCCTCTTGCGAGGAATTGACAAATCCTCCAAGAGTATCACTTGTCACGAATAAGTGCTTCTCGTCTAGCCGTTCGGATTCGGCATAAAATTGTAGGTCCCTTCCATTCCTGTCGAAAGGCGCACACAGGAATGGTTGCGAGTTGTTAGTCACTAGGCCCTGGTTCTTCATGAGCCGTTGTGCCACCCGATTTATTTTTTTTTTTTACACTACTCGAATTAGCACAAATTGCTAAGGCTGAATTCCCATTTGCTTCAAAAATTATCCAATCCGAAATGTACGTTGATGATGTATTGTCAGGGGCTCATAGTATCGATTCCGCCCAAAGGGCTCAATTAGAACTTATTAAGCTCCTCGATTCAGCGGGGTTTCCACTTCGTAAGTGGACCTCCAATACTCCTCGTTTACTTGAACATTTACCTCGAGAACACATGTTGAATGAAAGTTTTCTAAAACTGGATGCGGATAGCAACACGAAAACATTAGGTATACGGTGGAATGCCAAAGGTGATAATTTTTACTTCACAACTCAAAAAATCCTTCTTTCGGAAAGGCCCACTAAACGAGAAGTTTTTTCTCAAATTGCTCGGATTTTCGATCCTGCGGGTTGGTTGGCACCCGTTGTCATAGTTGCAAAAATGTTAATGCAACAAGTTTGGGCGGAAACAAAAGTGGGACAAAACCATTCAATCCGATACCTTCAGTACATGGAAAAACTTTGCGGAATCCTTACCTGAGATTCAACGTATTGAAATACCTCGTTGGGTAGAATATTCTCCCTCAGCCGAAGTCCAATTTCATGGATTTTGTGACGTCTCTGAAAAGGCCTATGCTGCTGCGTTATATATACGCGTGCGTCATTCAGACGGAACACTATCTTCTCACCTGCTCTGTGCAAAATCGAAAGTTGCACCCATCAAATCTGTGTCATTACCACGCCTGGAGTTGTGTGGGGCACTTCTTATTTCCAAACTGATAAAATTTTATGTTTCAAATTTCCCAGTTCACTCTTATAATATTTTTCTCTGGACTGACTCATCCATCGTTTTGGCTTGGCTTAAAAAACCACCAAACGTATGGAAAACTTTCGTTGCTAATCGCACCAGTGAAATCCTAGACAATGTGGGTAACGTCCTATGGAGGCATGTTAAGTCCGCTGAAAATCCAGCACATTTAGCCACTCGTGGTTTAATGCCTTCCGATTTGAGGCTGAACACATTTTGGTGGAAAGGGCCGACTTGGCTTTGTCAACCCACAGCTCAGTGGCCAGAAACTCCTCCAACAGCCCCATGCGTCGAAGATCTCGAACAAAAAGCAATTGTCTCATTAGTAGTCCAAAAAGACCCCGAAGATATACTGGATCGTTTCTCATCTTTACCTCGTGCAATGCGCGTTATTGGCTACATATTTCGTTTTTATTTCAAATTGTCAAAAAGGGAAAATCATCATTACGATTCGCCCAATATCTCGTCTCAAGAAATAGAATTTGTCAAAATTCGCCTGACACTTTTGTCTCAAACACTGTATTATCCTAATGAACACACTCTTCTAATGGAAGGCAAAACCGTTCACTCAAAAAGCTCAATCATCTCTTTCAACCCATTTTTAGACTCTCACTATCTTATTAGGGTCAACGGTCGATTATCTCAGTCGAATCTTTCCTATAACGAGCGACCCCCTTTTATTCTACCATATAACTCACGATTTTCGTATCTCCTTATACAATTTATCCATGATATATCATTGCATGGTGGCAATTCCTTAATGCTTCGGCTCGTCCGACAAAGTTATTGGATTCCAAAGCTTAAAAAGCTAATAAAATCGTGCATACGAAATTGCAAAACCTGTACTATTGCTCAAAAAGTATTAAGCAAGCAATTTATGGCTGCTTTACCTCCTGAGAGATGCACATTTTCTCCCCCCTTCACTTTTACATGAATTGTATTTGCTGGCCCATTCGTACTTAGAAGTTTTAATACTCGAAATTGTCGTATGACCAAAGGTTATGCCTGCGTGTTCGTTTGTTTCTCCACAAAGGCAATTCACCTCGAAGCGGTAACTGATCTATCCTCCCAGGCTTTTCTTGCCGCGTTTGCAAGATTTACGGCACGCCTCGGATTACCTAAAGAAGTGTATTCTGATAATGGTACAAATTTCGTAGGGGCTGATGCTTTATTACGTAAGGATTTTAAAAAATGTCTAGCTTCTATCCCTCAGGAAGTTAGAGCCACTTATGGCTTTCAAGGTTTGAAATGGAATTTTATTCCAGCTGGTGCACCTCATATGGGTGGCCTTTGGGAGGCTGGTGTCAAAAGTTATAAAAGTCACTTGAGAAAACTGGGGGCCAGTTCAAATTTTACTTTTGAGGAATTCTCTACTGTTTTAGCCCGCATTGAAGCGTGCTTAAATTCACGACCCATCTCTTCAATGTCAAATAGTCCCTCTGACTGTTTGGCTTTAACCCCCGGACATTTTCTTCGTGGAGGTCCACTCTTAGCTTTCCCTGAGCCAAATTTGGCTGATGCCAATTTATCTTTACTCAATCGGTGGGAAAAGGTGAAATATTTGCAACAACAATTCTGCCGACGATGGAAGGACGAGTACCTAAAGGAACTTCATCAAAGACATAAATGGCAATCGCCACAAGAAAATGTCAAGATAAATGACTTAGTCGCTATCAAAAGTGAAAATTTGCCATCTACAGAATGGCGCATAGGGCGTGTTGTCAATTTACACCCCGGCGCTGTTGGGAGAGTGAGGGTGGCGAAGTTGCGAACCCAAAATGGCGAAATCAGCCGTCCCATAGTCAAACTTTGCTTATTACCCTTTAAATAATCTTAATTATATTCATTTATATGTAAATATTGCCTTTCAATTATTATAAAACTTTATACATAACTTTCTTTTTCAAGGGTTTTGTTTTTTATTATCACTTTTTCTCGAATTCAAATAATCTTTTAAAAAATTTAAATTCAAAATTTTTCTCATTTTTTCAATTTCATCTAACTAAATTTCATTCATAATCATTTTGGAATGTTCTCTTGGCGCATATCGCCAAGGGGGGGCAGAATGTTCATGCGTGTTGCAAAATGTTGTGCCTTCTTGCGCAAGTTCGCGTTGCAAGGACCGTGCGCGGAGGGCCAACATTGGCAATGCGCATGAACAGTCCCAAAAAGTTGTGTTTGTCGGTTGCACCAACTGAACGCACCCCAAACCCAATATTATTATAAATACTGGGTTGTGGATCGTGCTTTTAGTTGGTGGAACCTAACCAACTTCGCTTCATATACTTCCTTGTGAGCACAACCTAGATTTCTCATTTTTCACCTTGGCCCATTCGGCACTTTAAAATTAACTTACTCGTCCAATTACTTATATCTAACTTAAATTATCTTAAATCTATCTTAAAGTAACTTAAAATTATTGATAACTACTTAACCTACTGTAAAATTAATGAAAAGATAAAAAGTAAAATAAAGGAACAAAAAATAAAGAAATCCTAAATTTCATTTTGGATACGACGACAGGACGCCATCTTAACCAATAATTTATTGCTGTGTCGCAATCGTCGCTGCTCCAGTTTCATCATCCAGCCTTTGGCCATAATTGTGCCGAAACACACTCTGTTAGTATGAGTTAAGTAAAAGTAGGATACTTAAATAAAGTTTGTGAAACCGTTGAAAAATATAGAATCTTTTTTTTTTTTTTTGTTGATGACAATCATTCTGTTTCAAAGGAATATTTTTGGATAAGTAAATTTACCATCGGTACCATAGAGGGAGGTTAATCAGACTTTCCTATCTAAATTATGGGGATCCTCGGATAATAATAAGTCGTAACCTATAGAGGATCATAATGGCGTATGAAAAGAATCATACCGATTAGGGTGGGTTAAGATAGGTAAAAGGAGAGAACAACACCAGCTCCTCCCAATTAAAGGGTTTTATAGAACCAAATGGACACCATAGGTTTGATACTGCCCGTACAACAGTATTGATAGGGCAGGGTAGTGTATAGGTTCAGGAGGCTTGAACATCGGAGTCCCCCACAAGTCAACTCACCAATCATCAAATCTTAAACTGAATAAAGTATTTGTGGGCGAGATGTACAATCGTTCATTCGCAAATAAGGATCTGACGAATCTGAATCGGGCCCAGCAAAACTATAACATTTATTAACGAGCATACCAGTAAGCTCGATAGGGTCTGTAAATAAAATGTAACACCGTCAATACTCCGGCAGCAAGATCCCGCATCATACGGCGAGCGCAGTAATAGTGCACCCAGTAGACCCAGGCGGCCGTAGAGTAGAGACAACCCTGTCTGGAAGCAGAGCTCATCTTCTTGGAAGATGGTCTTCGGGAGGTAAGACAAGAGTGTAAGGTAGGGATAGCTTCCTTATGGGAACGGGAAGAAGACTGGATAATCTCTTTTATGAGGTTAGAGTACGCCGAATCCTTTTCAAGTTAACGATAGTAATTTATTCTTCTCTCGTTCTTCTCGTCCTTTCATTGGGATATATTCGATATTCTCAGGTAGAGATTAATGGTCGATATACATACATCGGAGAGCTAGACGTCCACACTGTATGTGAGCTATTAAAAATGAGAGAAGTCAAGTGGTCGTAGAGTCGATAAGCAAGGTGTGTTTAGAGTAGTATATATATACAAAATATCGAAGTATTTTTATATATGAAAAAGGCAGTGAGAGTTGAGGACGACGTCGAGACGCTTACGATTCGGGGTCCTTGGGTTTCGCTGCTTCTGGAAGATGGTTCGTTATACCGGATGTTTCATTCGCAAGGATGATAACAAGTAAAGAATTTTCGTTACAAAGTGTCTAGATATTCACGATCGTGATAAATGCAGCTTAAAAAAAGACGATGATAATAAATCAAAGGTAGCTTGCATTAACTTTGGATCCTCGGGGCATGGGAATGTCCCAAGAGATTGCAATACATCCAAAGAAGAGAAACCAGTGCACCTATTGGCACAAACGTTCAGTTATTCACCCTTATTCCGTACTTAAAACGCCAATTTGCGTTTTTGGTGTCGTGCCGTTTTAGAGGCGTTTAATTGTTCGTATTCCGTAACTCAAACGCCAGCATTTCTCTCGCTCTTACATTCCACAATATAATCCACAAAAACAGCTGACATTTGACATATCAAAGTTATTCAAATTGAAGAAAAAAAAAAATAGCTTGGAATTGTTTTTCTTTGAGTAAAATTGTTTAAAATACAGAACACGGAGAAATGTATAGTGTAGCAAGTTATATTTCTTGAAGCAGCAATGACGATGAAGAGGAAGAAAATAGAATGAAAAAAATTATTACTGCAGAGGAGATTGATTCGATACAAAGCAAATCCTATAGATTTACCAGATTTCTTTAAGGGTTTTTATATTCTTTAAGGATTCGTCAATGCTGCAGAATAATTTTTCTTGGACTTGTGTCTGCTTTTCCAAACATCTTTTGAAAAAAATTTTCCTTTTCCTTTTCCTTTTTTTTTTTTTTTTTTTTTTTTTTTTTTTTTTTTTTTTTTTTTTTTTTTTTTTTTCAGTCTCACATTTTCATCCTCAAATATAACTTCTTTTATTGTTAGCTCTTCCTGGTCATCCAATGTCGGATCTTCAACACACATCTCGTAGGTAGATTTCACGAAAAGTTCTGGCAGTGGTTGTGGTTGATGATGGATTCGAAGAAGGAGTCGGAGTTGCAAATTTAACCGGATGAAGTAACTGCAATGGGCTTGCGGGAAACTCTGTAGAACGAACTACCGATTTTCGGGCGGTTTGCTTTGTACGAGGCATATTTATTTCACTTTTTTACAAAAAAAAAAAATTCCGAGGCAGCGTGTGCCTGCTTCCAATGCAAACATATCATCTTCAAACTCTTATGCAGGCTAAGAGGAGCTCCAAGCACCCCTTTATCAGTTTCCCAAACAAATATTTCCCAGAAGAATTCAGCTTCTCAATTTAGCGGTTATCTTAATGAATCTATTAGACTATTAGGTATCCCATCCCCATGACCGCATTCGCGAATTTTGACCAACTTACTTACAACTAAATGAATTAGAGAAACCCGGTTCGTATCTGGGCTTTATAGCCTTAATTTCACCATGATTTTAAAGCTCTTATCATTACTTATCCGAACTTAATCTGATGTTGGGAGATATCTCTCCGACAGTAGTTTTCGTTCATGAAACCCTTCATTAAGGAAATCGTAAAGTGAAGATAGGGGAACTGCTATCCTAATCGACAATTCTATTCAATTAAGCACAGAACCATAGATTTCCAAAATAACGTAATTTCAGCAATTATTATCACAATTACCATATCCGGACCCTCGGGGTGCCACCTAACTCTTGCTTTAGTCTCCATTTATATTTCTTGCAACACTGGTGCGAGCCTGGTCGGTGTCCTAAACGATTTGTACTCCCTTCTCTCCTCATTTGACTATTTCATCATTGTTGGAGTCTTAAACTCCCGACATAGATTCTTTGGTGACTCTACAGCTAATCAGAACGGAAATCATCTTTTTTCCTGGTTTCAGAATAATGGTCTACTTGATATAGATATCATATCTCCAAACCTTATTGCTCCACGAAACTCTGCTCCAAACTTCAGTTGCTTAACAATGCACTCTTTCTCAGATAATTTTTCAGTTTTTCTTGCTCTGGAGCTTTTTGACTCCTCCCTCCAAACAAACACCTCATTCTTAGATACGAAGTGGGATTCTTTTAACTCTGACTTATCTCAGAAGCTTAATGATATCAGCATCCCAATTTACAGAAATCTTACTAATGATGAAATAGATCATTTGATATATAAAATTTCCAACTGTTTTCACGATCACATTGACTCGCACTCCAAAAAATTCAAAATAAAAAGCGCTTATAAAAACCTAAGCGAAGAGATTCTCAAGCTCCTTAGGCTGCGAATAAGTGGGAAATCTCAATTGAAAAGAATTTTTCACAAAGAAGGTAACCGAATCAACATGGTCTACAAAACTCTGTCCTCGCAAATAACTTGTTTAACCAAGATAATAAATTACCAAATAAAAATTCATACGAATAATCAATTTAGAAAGAGATTAAAACAGTTAAAACCATGTGTTTTCAAAGAAATAGATCGTATCACTGGACCAAAGCGTTTGATCGACCAATCTTCTTCCCCCATCATTTATAATAACACTTCTTACCATTCGACAACAGATAAACTAAAAGCCTTTGAGCAGTTTTACTCTCAGTTATATTCTCCCAAAACTGAAGTCAGAGACCTAGTCAAAACGAACAATCATTGAATGTCTCTAACAATTTTCAACACTTTGTGGTCAGTTAAAGTAATCTCTACATCTAATTTAATAAACAGAACTAAAATCTCAAACTGTTATAATTATGCGAAAACAGTCAAGAAAATGAACTCGCCTAGCGCAATAAATCGATGTTCGAAAACAAGGAACTAATCTTTCCTCTTCGATTCCATGCATTCCATGTAGCTGCGGCTAAGTTCACTTAGGTTCTTTAGTAGATCGACAGGCAGACATTCCTACTTTCTGTGTCTGGCCGTCCAAGAGTTAACTACGCATAAAAACTTCTAATTGGGAAAACCTTACATCGAGGGTGAGTGTTTTCGCATTTTCTTTGTGTAAAAGTTATCAATTTTCTTATAAAATATAATAAAAGTAAAGAGTCAAAGTTATTCATAAAATGTTTCTCTTAATTTCGTGGAAAATGAAAAGGTGGACGATTGAATTTCGTGTCACACCAAAATTACACTGGTGGCCATGAAATGGCGTCGGAATTTCCTTCGGCTGAAGAAAGCCACATGTTCCGGAATATTGGGGAAATGTAAAGTCCTTGCATAAAAAGGTAATATTTCAATTTGTTTTATAATTTCATTAAACCATTTAAGCATATGATAATGTAAGACATACCTAAATTATATCTTCCATAAAACCCTATGCGACGATAATATTCTTATAATATTTCTTCTTTATTTTGGTGAACTACACAGGTACAATTAGATTGCTCTGAGGAATTCACTGAATGAGAAAAATCCAATAAAACGAAATAATAAGAAAGAAAGCAGCAAAAACCATCTTTATTCAAGAAAAACAGCATCAAGATTCGAGGAAAGTTCTTGATGGGTTCAACCCAGAAAGACTTCCGCAAATCAAACCACGTGGCCAGACACCCACATGTTACAAAGAAATAATACAAATCCTCATCCATCGATATATTACTAATATCAGTGGTAGTGATTTGCGTAAATTTAATTTTAGTGAGATTGATTTTATTCGATAAAAATAATTCATATCAAAATCCAATTTCAATACCAATTAGCAAAAAACTCAAAATCTCGTAAAAGTGTATTCGATAGATAGTTACGATATTAGCAAAAGTTACAACCATTTCTACGAGCACATAAAATCAGTGCATACTTTTGGGATCATAGCCAAAATTCAAAATTTGAAATTCCATTCCGTTAAATATTCAAATAGACAATTTGTGAAAGTAATTAAACCTCAGTAACAACAAATCGAAATCTAATTAAATCATAAAAAACCCCAAAAATATTTTAATGTCAAAAGTTCAGCAGATCCGAATTTTATATTATCATCAACCGATGAGAGTCATGTCAGTGAAGAAGTTCATCAATCCATCGACATCAATCAGCAAGATAGAGTCACAATCAAGATCGTAAAATATTAATCCATAACGTGTATATGAGATTTTGTAAAATTTTTAAGAAAACTAACAATTCAGAGTAAAAATTTCCATAACAAGTAAAAGATTAAGTATTTATATTTACTAACCTAAAAGAGAAGATTCAGTTCAGAAATTTTAGGGAAGAGAGAAGAAGTATTTTTTTTTTATTGATCAAGTTACGAAAGTATAAGTATTGAATTAAATCAACAGCGAGATTCAAATTACCTGGGTGGTAATTGAATCGTATTTCAAATCAAAAAGTAAAAAGAAGAAGAAGATATACTTACAGTATAGTCTTCAAAATTAGGCCATCTAAAATTACGTTTATTTTTATTTAAGAATTTATAGGTATATTTCAGCAAGTTAAAAATAGTGTATTTTAATTTGGGAAGAATATCTAAATCATATAACATCAACTAAAATTCAGTGATATTGAAAGAGTATAAACAGAATAATTCAAATTGATCATCAAGTAACATAAAATCAAGTTTTGTCAACAAATTTCACAGCATAGAAACCAGCTTCATCCAGCAGTAATTGTGCAAGTTAACGAAATATTTGCAACGGATGCAAAACACCTACATCATTGTCTTGCCTAACATTCAACATACGTGAGAGAATGTGCTGACAGCGCGTCTGCTGCACCAACAACGGATGGTCAGTCACACGAGATTCGCAACACGCCGGCATGTCGTGGGATAGGAGTTGGGATAGCCTAAGTAAAATATAAGTTTCTTTCTAATTGTAAGTTCAGTTAAATTTTTAATGTGAAATAAAGAGGTTCTTCCTCCAAAAAAATATATTTTTTTATAATAAAATAATAAAATAACTTAATTTGCACAAGTACGGCGGAAAGAACGGTGAGTCAATTTTTGGTTTGTTCGACTATATTGTTCAACTATATTGTTTGATCATATTATTTAATTATATTGAATTTTCACATTGAACAACAAAACAATTTGAAGTATACCTCAAGTACAGTGATACCCATTTAAATGAAACAAAACTGAAGATAACAATAATATCAGTACATAAAAATAATTTTTTTTTGATAAAGAACATTACAGTAGCTTCAGTATAACTTTTATATGAAAAGACAAATTACAGTAACCTCAATTTAACGATATATAAAGACAGAATAGAATACAGTGATCTAAAATTTTTAGATAGTAAAGACGAAATACTATAGTTTATAATGTTTATATTTGTTTTAAAATACAACCATTCTGGTAATAAATCTCAAAGCGAGACGGTTCAGTAAGGAGACTTTCCTTATTGTACGTCGTTATTAAATAATTTAGTCAAGAACAACATTTTTAGTTAGAATATGAGAACTATTTCTGAAACTAAGAGTGTAATGTTATAAATTACAGATATAGAGAACATAAAGAATATAAGGTCATTTAATAAGAGTAAATTATAGTGATAGGACTAATCCATTTATTATAAGATTAATTCCGTAAATTTCATGTAATTAAGATTCAGTAATAAAGTACTATTGTGTAATTCAAAGAGACATAATGAGTCTTGAATAGAATTATTTATTAGGGGGTGAAAGACATTGGAATGATCAGTCGTGGTGAAGAGTAAAGACAAGGAAGAGATGTTTGTTTAACTTCTCTCTCTTGTACACAAAGGGAGATTCTTCAACCAAAAATATTTAGTCGCAGAAGAGTCTATTATGGACGGGTGAGGTAAAGAAGACTAAAGAGGATGCAGAACATCTCAGCACCTCAAAGAAGGGAGATTCTTCAACAAAAATAATTAGTCGCAGAAGAGTCTATTATGGACAGGTGAGGTAAAGAAGACTAAAGAGGATGCAGAACATCTCAGCACCTCAAAAAAAGGGTGATTCTTCTATAAAAATTAAATAGTCATCGAGGAGTCAAACATGGTAGGGTGAAGGTAAAGAAGACTAAAGAGGATGCAGAACATCTTAGCCCCTCGAAAAAGGGGTTTCATGAAAATCGAGCGATCGAAACACAGGATCTTATTAGAGAGTACGTCTAATAGGATAGGGAAGGACGAAGTCTAGCTCACGCGATAATAACATCACTGTTCGCGACGCGCGTAAATAAACGCTACTACACATTAATGATGACTTCGAATAGGAAGTACGACTATTCGACCGAATAATGCTTTTCCATTTCGGGCCCAGCAATCTAAAATATTTATGTATCCAATAACATCAAGGAATTTAGGGTCTGTAAATAATGTAACACCGTTCCATGTTCCGACTGCAAGATCCTCCCCTCATCCGGCGAGCTAAGCAATCGTGCATCCAGCAGGCCCAGTGTGGTTGTCGAGCGGGAACAACTTCCTATCTGTGTAAGTGAGTAATTCTGTTGTCTAATGTTAGATAGAGGGAAAGCTCAGTGAAAAGGGGAAGAAAGATTCCTTTAGGAAGAATCGGAAATAAGGTAAAACACAGTATAGGTTTCTTTTATGAAATCAGAGATGATTAAACTCCTCTCATGTAATATAATTGATATAGAGTTTTTCCTCCTTTTCCACTCGTTCTTACCTATTGGATATGGTTGATGTCCGTTTAGAGAGAGTTATGAAAATAAGAAGAAATTATAAAATGGCCAAATGAATGGGATTTTGAATCTTATGATTAACATATCTTTCTCGTATTGACTCTTCTAATGGTCAGAGATTATTTTTGGTGTTTGAGTAAAGTTATATATGTGAGACATCGAAGCATATTCAATAAAGGTAGAGATATAGGCGATTATATTGGTTTCATAGGAAATCAATCTTTTGTCTTGTTTCTACTGCTGTAAGGGAATCAGGTGAGATCGATTTTTCTTTTCTTTTGCAATTGGCAATGTTGGCGTTCATTACAGATGAAGCCCAACGTGGGGCCCGAATGTAATTGAATGCTAGTTGCATTGTTCATTGTTAATTGCTCGATTTCTAAAAAGAAGAGAAATCATCCATTATCACCAAAAATTCGTTACAGCATTACCACCTTCACCTGCTCGCCAACAACCCCAGGTTTCACCACATTTAACAACACAACCGGCATCATCTCCTCCAGAAAATTCTTGTCAACAACCGGCTCGTTTATCCAACACAACTTCACAGTCATTACCTACCATCAACCGATGTGGCACAATTTGGACCCTATCTGAATGGAACAACAGGATTAAAAGACTTAATATTAATGCTAGAAATGCTTTATAACCAGACTTGCTTTATAACTTGCTTGGATAACCAGACTTTTTAAAAGCTGATTTTCCATTGCTCTTATAAAATTCCAGAAGACTTCGAAACCCCGTTCCACACACCAGAACAACTTTAAAAAGTAGCTTCCCATCAATATACCATTGGATTTTTTTCTCTTAATCAGATAATGTGTTTCGTCTGGGATATATGAAAAATAAGCCCGTTAACTTTCCCAGATCAGATCCAAACTGGAGCTTCAAAACTAACCTCTTTCCCAGTTTTACCGCTTTCTCCATATTGCAAAATATAACAAACCCTCTGGTAACCCGTCGGAAACTTGTATCTGTCAACCTCGAACCATTTCAAAGACCTCTCTTCCCACCAACTCTTTTTCTACAAACTTTCCAAACTTCATACACTCTCATACATTAACCCCTGCTGCCTCACCCTTTTTCACCACCTCTTTCCACTTCGAACTCTATTAAAACCACTGATCCTTCTTCTCCTACTGTTTATCCCCCGATCTTTGACCCAATGCTTCCCCTTTTCTGTGAAACCTAGAACTAGACCTGCCGATCTTCCACCTACTTTAAATGACTAAGATGGACACGATATAGTCACATCCGGACCCTTTAAATGATCGTTAGCAAAATTGACGCGCATTCTTATGATCATTTGATGCTCATAAGAATGCTTCGAAAATTGATGCTTATCTGTAAATAAGACACAGACAAAACAAAGTATAAGTTCTAATAATGCAATGCAGCACTTTTAAGCTACAATGCATTTTCATCATTGTTTCTGGATCGCTTGCTTTTGCCTTCTGATAGATACACAGAGTGTGTCTATTCCTATCTTTTTTGCCGACAACATGGGCTTGGCGTTGTTTAAATAAAACATTATTAATCCCATTAAATAAAATCTGTGTTTTTACTTGAAATACTTCTGGCCACCTTGCATAACTATATGTACAAATAAAGTTAGCAAATGACTGGTTTTATTAACTCCGGAACACTCTTAAGCTTTCGGAATGATTTTAAAATCATACTGAAATTGAATATAACACCTTCACTTCCACATAAATTTAAAGCTAGCTTAAGTTTATCAGATTTTATTTACAATTTTTTTAAATTTTCTTTTCTTCGCCTTCATTTTGCCATCAGCTCCGGAAGTTGATGCAAAAGAGTGTATTAGGAGCATCAAGTATGATAACTTGTCAACTTCAGAGTTAGACAGCTGTTGGCAAGCTTGTAGCCAATTTAGACTGGATCAAATATATAAAGAGACAACATTTTTGAGGAATGCCCGGATTACAAGAAGCCAGAAGGTTATCATTTGGTAAGCTTTAATTTCAAGAAATTATATTTAAACTTTGAGTCTAAAAAAAATTCATAATCTTAAGATTGACAAGGATTTTGGGGTTGTTTTCCGAAATTGCCTAGGAGTTCTTTTGAAGTATCCAGAGCAGGCTGACAATATAAGAAAGTTTTTATTAGATGAAGAGCACCTGCGAGACAAAAATTTACGAAATATAGTGAACCAAATTGATGAAAATGATATTAAAACTGGTAAGATGTTTAGAGGTTTAATAGGTATTAACCAACAACGGCAGTATGCACTTACAATTTCATGCTTTACTTTTTCGTAAAGCGAGACATTTCATCTTTCAGTTGTTGCTTTTTTTTTTAATTTTGTTTCGAAACATAATTGCTGTACATGTGTTTGGGGATTTCCAATCAAATCCCGGTAACTAAGTAAATCCTTTTTCTGAGCTGCTGGGAGCTGGCAGATAATTGATTGAAGTACCGATAGATAGTTTCATTTCCGTTGCACAAAAAAATCTTCTCTATACACCAACAAAGATAATGTGCTGTAAATTAAAAGTTCCTTAATTTACCTTCCTTTGAATTCCAACTCAGAAATATTCTTTTATGTGTTTTTTTATAATTATTCATCAAACTAATAACCTTCTAATAAATTCAGTTGAAACCCTTTAAATATCTTATCCTTAGATAAAGTTTGGTTATATTCAGTTATCTTTGCCCTTGGTTTAAGATTTAATGTTTTTTTTTTATTTTTTTTTATAGATAGTGCTTTGGTTAATTACTTTGGTGTCTCCACGGGTATTTGATACCAACACAAAAGGACAGCCGAAAAGATAACTCTGGCAAGAGTAGCACTGTTTGATTCACTATTAAAAGCTCTCAAGAGGCTTTCCTATTTATTGGGTCAAGCGTACAAAGAGCTCGATGACCATATAACATTTTTGAAAAGCAAGTCAGAAACTATACAACTATTTATACTTGCTGTTGGGGATAAGTATTTTGAAAATGTTTCGAGCTACTACGTTTACCTTGATGGCATTAAGTTCATGTTTTCAAATTTTTTGAGAGCACTTGATATGTTTCAAGTGCTTGAACTTGTTTAATTTGGAGTATCCAATTCAGAGTCCAAAGTATTTGCACACACATACAGTAAAAAAGAGTTAGTATTAGTGTTGCAGGATTCATTTTTCTCAACCTCAGATTAATGAACATCTGATCCTTTCTAAGTCGAAACTGTCATGATTTTAGTTTGTTGAGAGTATTGTTTCAAGTAAGATATAGTAAACTAAACTACGACCATGCATAATATCGATATCGACACATATAGTGCCCTACTAGGTGTCCAGATGTGGAATTCGAAGATGAACAAATAAACCACTGAACTGATTCTTATTTTCGCGAACATAATATGTCGATATCCGCTTTTAGTCTGCTAGCACTTCATACGTAATTTTCGCTGCCATCCACCCACGAGTTAACTTGTACTCTTCCGCAATAATTCTTGTGAATACATTTCATCACAGTAACTACGGTAGTAAATTGAATTTTTTCTAATTAAAACCTTAAGTAACTATGTCTAAATCAATTCCCTATAACCCTTAAGTGAAACAAGTATAAAAAGAAATTTCTCGAGGGCAGCATCGAAATTAAGTTTTGGGCCCAAGTATTCCAAATAATCTCTGAACAAAATCTTTAGTCGGCCACGTCATCAACCAACCTGAAAGAAGCGTTCACTGCTTCAGTGGTGTGCAAGTTCTGGTACGTGGCCATATTTTTTGTGATCGCATCAATTAATCGAAGTTGTGACTTGACTCCTCAAGCTGACGAACGAGCGAAATAATTGTCTCAAAAATTGTGCTGTATTGCAAGATTCTGAAATCTACAGGAACCTTTTTCCTGATCAGACCAGCATCTAGAACATTTATATATTCTATCTGCATCAACCAAACAGTCATATGCATCAAGACCAGTGACAATAGGAATCGCACTCTCGTCAAAACGCAAGTATACTCGATTGATTGATTGCCCAGATCAAGTAGTGGTTGCGCTGAGCAACTGGAACAAATCTACAATCAATACAACGTGCTTCAACAGATCATTAGTACCCATCATTTCACTGATTGCATATACGTGGCTAGAGCTTGGAACGAGAAGACTCGCCAAACAATAACAGTTTCAGCCATTTCATGCGTCGTGTCACACCAACAAGATTAACAATCAAAAAAAAGTTAAAACTTAATTTGGAATTAGTGATTAGTTTTTTTTTTCAATCTAGATTCATCTTAATTCTCCAGTTTCTCTGTATATTGTTTTTTTTTTTCTTGAATTAATTTTAAAGTTTAAATTAAAACCACGTATTGCCTAGTTGTGTAAAAATTCGTATTGGATGGAATTATTTTTAATTTTCAATTTGGATGTTGATCAAAGTGAGAGAAAACGAAAATGTAATCAATTTAACTTTTGTCAAGTCAGAGCAGATCATCGGAGGATGTGCGCACATGTTCCTGGATGCTGTGGAGAGAATATCTTGTGAGTACCTACTTACCCAAAACTGTATTTATTATTTTATTATCATTTTCTTTTTTTCTTATTTTTCTCTTGATTATTTACTCTTAAACTATCAAGTTGGATGTTTAAATAAAATAAAAAAATGACTTTCAGATCCATTCCATATGATTTCTATCTTAAATTTATCAATTGCATTTTAAGTAACAAAATCTTGAATTAAAGAGTATAAATATAAATTGTTTGCTACAAAATTACATTTCTTTCAATGATGAGAGTTGACTAGGTATTTAAGAGGTGAGAGAGTAACTTAGGTGGAAGTAGTGTAGTGAGAGATACAATAAATGAGAGCTTGAATTGTCAGCACAATAAGGGACATTGCTTAATTTAGCACAAGCATTGCAAGGAGGTGGCTCGTGCCACTATAGGATAAGGGCCTGCTAAGAAGCTTATTAAAGAGCTATCGTCATGATCATCGGACAAACTATGCGAAGTGCTGACTGCTGTATATGTTAGTTTTTTTATTCTCTTTAGTTTTCTTTACTTTATGTTATCTGGCACGATTTTTTTTTTTTTTTATTTGAATGAGCTAGGCATTGGTAGCAGCAATAACCACTCCAATCGCTTGAGCTAGCAGGGAGGAAAGTGCCAGACGCTGCATACCCAAGGAATGTCCATATCTGATTCCGTGGCTCATTACAAAACCTAAATGGAAACGTCTAAAAGAACTTGTTCTTCTTTCATACATTGAATTATGTCCGAACTTATTTAATCAGAACATAACCCCTTGATCCGAACTATACACATAATAGTCACGATCAAATGTGTAGACACCCTTAAATAAATTTATGGAACGACAGAGTTCAGAAAATATAGTATGAGCGGATATAAAAAGGAAATACTTCCAGTCGAGCTAATCCGATTCACTTCCAATGAATTTCCAAGTAGCCGGCCGCCATATCTTATAAATAGTTTTCGTATAAATTCGCCGGCCGACATTTGTTCTTTTCTGTCTGGCCGCCGAACTAAACAGTTCAATCCCTTTGGAGCAAAGAATTTTGGTAAGTCAAGTAAAAGAAAGAGAATCATAGTAGATTCAAGTGAATTAATCGAAGTAATTCAATTTTTATTATCTAATAGGCTATTGAGGCGGACTGCCTTATTGTCGCTCTTAGACAACTTAAAAACATCCCGCTGAATCAAGAAGAATCTGTGAAAAGTAAGAAAAAACCACCCCTGATATTCAGGAAACAAAAAAAAGTCCAAGTCCCAGAGTAATTTACATACAAATTAGCAAGACAACTAGGTAAGGCTAAATCTTTTTTATTAATACTATCCAATTAGAAAAAGTTCTAATAAATTCAGTAGTGTAAAGAATCAAATCTTAAAACACACGTGATTTGCACTTACAAAAGTATTCATTAGTTTTGTTTTTTTTTTTTATCTACTTAGGTACGTTCGTTGAACGAACACGTGAGTCGATGACTCGCCAATATCGATCGTCACATCGAAATCTTAAAGCGAGGAAAGTCCGAGCAGTCGTGGCTCAGGTATTTTCCGCATTTTTCTACGGCGGCCTGACACTGCACAGAATAGCACCGCATAGAATAGCACCGCATAGAATAGCACCGCATAGAATAGTACCGCACAGATTAGCACCGCACAGAATAGTACCGCATAGAATAGTACCCCTCAACACCAACTTTAATTTACAGCGAAATCAAGAGGCAGAAATGCTGAAGAAATGCATTTAAAGACCTATCCTGTAAATTAGGGACTCATCTCGTGTTAAGATGCATAAAAGAAAAAATAAATCCATTCAGGAAAAGCTGTTCGAGTTTCGTCACATAAAAAAAAATCTGTGAATTATAAAAGAGTGTTAAGTTTATTAGCAAATTAAGATCGTTAGTTTAGGCACCAACCTAAAGAAAATTATATTAGTGAAAATCGAAACCTTTTATGGTAAAGTCACGAGTTATACAGAATATGGAGGGCTACTTCATATCAGCCCTGTAAGATGAATTAAGTTTATATAACGTTAAAAGAAAAATAGAAAAAGAAAGCAAGTTTAAATCAGAAAAGATAGTGTGAATTGAAGCAAAATAAGTGAAAGATAAATCTTGTAGTTTCGGAGAAAAGTTTTAGAAGAGAATCTAGTTTACCACTTGAAAGTTAAAGTTTAACTTCTGATTAATATTATTAGGTATTATTAAAGGTTATAGTAGGGTAGAGTATTTACAAACGAAGCGAGAATTGTAAATTCTTCCACTCCTCTGAAAATACCAAGTTTACAGAATTTTTCAGCCTATCAATATCAAGAACAGAATATCGTGTCAAGAAAGAATAATGTCATCAATCAAGATAAAGTCATTTTGGAATTTAAATATTATAACAGATATCAACATCAGTGAAAGCCGCAGAATCATCTTAAGTATAAGTGCACTTCTACAAGGATGTCTGGTGAGTTATGTTTTATGTTAACTATATTTTTTTTAAACTTATATTGATATTCAACTTGGCTATATACATATTGTGTGATGATAAAGACACATCTTGAGATTCACGAGTGATAAGGGTTCGGAAAGCTTAAATGAAAAAGTTAAGAGAGAAAAGAAAAGTAAAGGCAAAAAGAAAACCTACTTTTGGTGGGAAAGAACAATAATTTGGTTCACGTTGTATTTTCATGTGGAATAATTAAATAGTAAAAATAATTGCGAGACGGGACTATAAAGATGAACGATCTTTTTAGTACGTCGATAAAAGTAATGAAGAAAATAGGAACGAATCCTTGAATTATTTTCTTTAGTTTAAAGTTTAAGTAAAGTTTTTTTTTGATAACAAATCCATCGAAGGAGTGGAGGTACATATATTAAACAGTATTGACATTATAATAAGTATGTTTAGGTTGATAACGTATAGTAAGGTTAATCGAGTAATGTATAGAAATAAGGAAATAAGAAATATGTTATATAATAAAGATCTTGAATTCAAGTTGATTTTGAATTTGACAAATAATTAAACATGTGTTTCGAGTAAAGTTATTTAAGGGGAGTTTAGAGAAATGGAGGAGAATGACATAACCAAGTAGGTAGGGAAATAAAATACGGAAGGGTGATTCAAATATAGGTGGAAAGGATATGGAGGCTAGTACCCAAATACTTTTTCATAGTAGCCAATTAAGGATCATACAAGTATATGGTGAATGCGATTCATTGTATATTAGGGTAGGGTTAAGAATAGCAGAGAGTGCAACAACAGCCGCGATTCTCAAACACGGGGTTTTCGAACATTAGAGCGAAATGAAAACCAAGGATTGAAGTAGAAAGGTACAGCTGCTTTAGTAGGGAAGGGTTAAGTGAGCTCAAGGAACCATAACATCAGGGTTTTCTAAATCGTGTGATTCAAATCCTACGAACAAATGAAACTTCATGAATGGGAAGGTACAAAACATTTATCCGTACTTCTACGCCAAATCGGGCCTCAGTTTTTTTTATATTTTATTTTGATCCACAACAACAGGATCTATCGGGTCTGAAAAATAATGTAACACCGTTTGCACTCCAGCTGCAAGAACCACTCACCATCCGGCGAGCTTAAGCGATCGAGCACTTAGCAGACCCAGGTGGCTGTAGTAGAGCAAACACCCTTGTTTCAGTGTAGTCAATTGGATTTCGTATGCTAACGGCTAGATAGGAGTTCAAGAGATGAAATGTTAAGGTAAGATTCCTTAAGGGAACCAGGAGAACAGAGAGAATGTAAGAGAGTTTTCATGTAGGAAGACCGAGCTGATTAAACCCAGCGACAGGATAAACGAAGAAACACCTCTTTGATCTTCTGTGACTTCCTCTTATGGATATGTACGACGTTTATAGTTGAGTTATAGTAATCGGTCTGAATGATAGGAATCAAAGAAGGTTATTATATAACCGGTTTTGAAATGAGTAAGAGAAAATTTGTAGTAACTCGACCGTGGTGTCGACAATTTTTGGTGTTTAGTAGTTTCATGTGCATGACATCGATGCATATTCTCTAAAGGTGAAGGATTTTCGGTCAGGTCTTTAAGACGTTATAAGGTCGTGATTGGAATTATTCACTTCTGTAAGGAATCGATCGTAATTGTTTATACATCACTGATGACACTCAACGTGGTACACGAAACTTCTTTAATAAAATGTCAGTTTTATTTAAGATTTTGAGGAAGCCTCGTTGACGTCTCACATCAAGGATGTATTCACTCTTTATTATATATATTCACAACTAATATACATATATATTTCAAATACGTTACATATTGGGCACTACTTTTACGAGATCAACTTTCTAAAACAACATCCCCTAAAATGTTTTTACTCACAGACAGGCTTGCCAGATTTTTATGACCCAATATCGCGATTAGAAAAAAAAATATCGCAAAAAACCGCGAAATGAAAAAAAATATCGCAAAACCGCAAATCGCTTAAAAATAAAATTTTATAGTAAAAAAGCTACATTTGTCTAGGTATTCAATTTTTTAAAAATTAATTTAGTAGAAAACAAACAATACCTAACAAAAAATAAATAGGTAGTATTGCAGCAAGGAAATTGAATTTAAGACATTTTAGATATATGTACATATATTAATTATAATTTTTTATAGGTATATTTTAATTATTGCAAAAAGTTTCGATGTTTGAGCTAACATTTTCTTCATCCTCATTCGAGTATTGCTCGTACATATTTGAGTTACGTCCGAGCCTCCACCTACAACGGTAAACCCGCTATCCCTCACACGCCCCTTTGCCTAACGGCATCTCAATTTAAGCCATAACGGTTTCCCACCATTTTTGCTTACACAGCATTCCCAATCCACAAACGGATACACCCCCTTTTCACGTTCCTCCAACAAACAAAGAAAACACTCATATTTCATTTTATTAATATGGAATATGAATATTCTGTGATCGCGAGCATTCCTTTCCCACGGGAAGCATTTTGCGTTTATGGAATAGTTCACCTCTTAGATTTAATTATTTTATAAATCAGTTCTAATCCGACAATCCAATTGTGAGGTGCAGCCTAGCTGAAGACAGCGGCCTCCTTTTGGAGTTAAAAAAAAACAATTGTAAATTTAAAATAATAAATATAGAATAATAAAAAGAAAAGAAAAAAAAAAAAAAAAAATATGTTTTTTTATCCCGACCATGAGATAAGACTATGTGTTCGATATTATGTACCGTGCATATATAAACATTATATCGAAGAGAAGAAGAAGGCGTTTCCCTTCCGCGAGATGCAGCAGGAGAAGGGGAAACCACATTTTCCGCATGGAATTATCTTCTTATATCATTCGTTTACGAACCGCTTAATAAACTAGACGTATGTCATTTCTATTATAACCCAAGACATTGTGTTTTATTTTGTATGTTAAAAAAAGGATTACAGTCCAACAAAAGAGCCAGATAAGGCCAATATCAATCACGGTCCTTCAGAGCCGAACATTGGGCAAGCCCTATAGAGCAAGTGTTATAAACAATAAAAGCCGAGCATATTAACAATTTAAAAATAAAACAGTACTAGGGCAAGTGCAAGCGCAAATCAAAAGAGTAGTGCCGAAAGTAAAAGCTACATTTCTTTAAAATTTATACCTCATCTACCTATATTGTTAAGTGCATATCATATAGGTGAGTACCTACATATTTTATTGTAACATATTTTATTGTTTTCGCAAATGCAAATTGCAAATTGTGTCTTATAAGACATTCATATACCTACCCGCTTACGCTAAATAAGCAAAGGTATACCTAAGCTCATTTATGTGAAAATTCGTAAATATTGATTTGACAGACTCTATTTACCTACTTTGTTCGCCTGAGCGCATGTGCATATGGTTCACGGTGGCTATGTATTTATTTAGCACCACAATGCTACATTTAAGGAGACAAAAAACATGCAATCTACGCAACTGCCCAAATACAAACCATGTATGTACTTGTGCATAAATTATTTGTCATTTATGGTTGTAGGTAGAAGCATCCAGATCCAGATATTCCTACTTATATATTTTTGTATATATCTTACTTTTATGCATATCACTGCAAGTGCACAATTAACATTGATAGTAATGTGTGCGTTCTTACTTTTATGTGCATCCTTAAGTACATATACGTACATAATGCCAGAATATGCAAATGATCTTACCTCCCCTCCGGAACTTACTTCTTAATGTAGTCAACTGCTTAGGGGGTGTGTCTTTGGTGCAAGTGAACTCACCCTGTGGCTATATACTGAACATCTATCTAGTTGCACAGGCTCCGGCACGATCGTTGGCGATTTCGTGTGCATTGTGCATCTCCTTTCTCTTTCTCGAATATAGAAGTCAACTGACCACTCATGTGTTGGATTAATTGGTTTGCAGGTATATTTACTTATTTTTAATTGTAAATAACAAGACTTACAAACTACAAGTATAGAGGCAGACTGATAGAGTGTGAACGAATTATAAGGAGAGAAATGGTTTTAAGGGTTGGCCTTCCTCAGAGGCCAACTCAGGAATCATGTAAATGCATTTCAATATACATAAGTATTAGAAAATAACATCTATTTTATTATAAAGTCGGCAATTTGGATTTTCCAATAAATAATAATCTATCTTGTCTCTGGTTCTTGCTTTCTCTTAAAGCGAGGGACAGAGATAGAGATAGACTTACGCACAAGCAGTCGATCAAGGAGCAGTAGAAGAGCGTATTTGTCTAAATAGATAATTTGTCGTTGGCTTTTGCATGTGGTTAAAGTTTAATGTGAAGCAAGTGGCAAGTGGGTGTTTCTGTTGTCAATGGAGATGACTTGCAATATAAAACAAAAAAGAAAAACAAATACGAAAGCGAGTGTGCGCTATGTACCTATACCTTCTTACCCCTTTTTTGCCTACGGGATGAATTTCTTTCCCCCTCTCTCTGGCAATGTACAACCAAAGAACTTGCTCAAACTTAAACAAAGAAAAAATAAAGAAAGAAAAAAAAAAAAGTTACAACTTCTGCTTCACAATTACCACATTTAAACACAATTATATTGGACCGTTAGGGTCTACTATATTGTTTGTTTGTTTTTTACGAAGATATTTTTTTTATTTTATTGGTGTACACTGTTGACCTTTTTCCCTTGTGCATCTGGTGGCCGGTCCATGTGATCATAAAATCATTTTTACTACCGTTACGGTCAATATTTTGTATGATGCAAATTTGATCCTTTTTTGTTTTTGTTATTGTTTTGTGTCTTATTGATAATGCAGCTGGCTTGCGATCTTTAAAATTAATAGTCCATAGTAATAAACCATGGCGCCGCGCCAGTCCAGGCTGTTATTAGATAGGTACGCTTGTCATTCGTTCTGTAATAGTGCAAATTTGATACTCTCTTCTTCTTTTTTGTTTTTGTGCGTCTCATTGTCGAACCTAGTTTCCTTTGTGCAGCAAGTGGTTGAGCAATGGGATTATAAAAATTATTTTCCTACCGTTACAGTCTATTTTATTTTTTGATGATGCAGATTCCTCCTTTTTATTTGTGGTTTTAATTTCTCACTGCCGACCTTCATCAGCTGATTGATTATTTTTAAAATAAATTTAGTCAATCATACTCATAACTCATGGTGCTATCCCTGGTTATCATTTCACTGGTTCGTTTGATCGCTCCTTATGATGCAGTCCAGTCAACGGGTCTTGTTGCATTGAATATTGCTTATTCTAGCAGCTGATTTTTCAATCAAAGTATGAGTAGCTGGCAGCTCTAAGCGCAGCTAGTTCATAAAATCATTAATCTTGGATTCATTTTAGACTACCGTCTGATTCTACTACTTCTTTTGCAAAGAAATATGCTTCCTTCATTGTTTCTTTTCTTGAAAGATGAGTCATCAATTTAGGATAAAGTTTAACTTAATTGCCCTATGAGACGCCGAAATTTGTTTGCTTTCCTTTTAGAATCGAAAAGGTTTGGATTAATTGTTAGCTTCAAAATCAATAATGGCAGTTTCCTAAAAAGGTGACATTTGTATACAGAGCAGTTGGTCGCAAGAGCCAACATTTGTATAGAGAGCAGTTGCCCACAAGAGGTAACATTTGTATACAGAGCAGTTGCCTAAAAAGGTTACACTTGTACACAGAGCAGTTGGTCGCAAGAGCCAACATTTGTATAGAGAGCAGTTGCCCGCAAGAGGTAACATTTGTTTACAGAGGAGTTCCTAAAAAGGTGACATTTGTATACAGAGCAGTTGGTCGCAAGACCAACATTTGTATAGAGAGCAGTTGCCCGCAAGAGGTAACATTTGTGTACAGAGCAGTTCCTAAAAAGGTGACATTTGTATTCAGAGCAGTTCGTCGCAAGAGCCGACATTTGTGTAGAGAGCAGTTGCCGCAAGAGCATTACCTTCTAAGGGTAAATTTTATCTGAGCTGACGTTCGCAGGACGAAGCATTTGTCATATCAAAGACAATGTTCAGTCCAAACGTAGAGCAAGAGCGTGAGTTACATACCTCAGACGACACATGCCTCAACCCAGGTCATCGGCACCAACGGCACCAACAACCATCATCAGCAGTTTCCCACAATTAATTTATAAAAGCATTTCATAAGATCTTATTTCATTTTATTTCATATTTGCAATTCTATTTCACATTTTCCTTAAACGTATTTCTGTTTGTAAAATAGCCGATTCATCATTTGATTGATATAAAAATTGTAATGCATAGCATAAGAGTCAGAGTTTGATAATAAACACAGCACTGAGCTGTTCATAAAACAAAGGTTGATTTTTTTTTATTAAGCGCTACACTTCCTACCTTAACTGGCGCAGTCGAACGGAACGAGTTAAGATTATATCGACGGTTAATCGGAAAATCCAACTCGTAAAAGAACTCTAATATAATACAAGTGTATACGGAAGAAAAATTCGAAGGTTCATCGGAAAAATATACCATAGCTAAAAAAAAAAAAAAAAAAAAATATAGTCAATCTTTCAACAGTTCAGTGCAAGTGATAAAAACACTGTCGAAGGCAAATCGAAATAAGTGTGACGGGATAACTTTTTTGAGAGCAAATTCGAAGGCAAATCGAAATAAGTGTAACGGGATAACTTTTTTGAGAGCAAATCGAGATAATAAACACTAATATACGAGGAAAATTTTTTTTTCTCCGAGAGTGAATCTAAAACGTCAACGAGATAAAAGATAATATTTTTTTTTTCGGGAGCAAACCGAATATTGTGAAAATAATATCAGTGCGATACATAGACACTCATCGAGACATCTAAAAGTGCAAACAAAAACCTGGAGGAGCAGCTCAACAGTATGAACAATAAGAAATTTTATATCACGTAAGTCGAAACAACGAATTTCATCCCATGCTCCCATTTAAAATCCCAAAAATTAAAAATAATCCTTATCCACCTCAAAGGAAAAAGTTAGTCAACTCCAATAATTTAAGCATAGGAATAAATAAAGAATTTAACTTTGAAAATATAAATTTAAATATTGAAAAATCTGAAAGAGATAATTTAACTAAAAACATTAGCAAGCATTTAGATAGTGATAGTGAAACTTATTTAGAAAGTAGAATTAATCTAAACATAAAGAGAACTATAATGTTGAATGGTCAACAAGAAGACCCAGCAGCAGCAGCAGCCGCTGCAGCAGCAGCAGCCGTCGCTGCATCAGCAGCAATAGAACTCATGAACTCACTTAGAGTTCCAGAGATAGTCAAGGACATTCCAACCTTCGATGGAAATCCAAGACTTCTCTTCGATTTTATTAAAAACGTTGAAGAGATATTATCTCTTCTCGAGGGTATCGATGGCACAAATTTGTGCAGGGTCATACTCCGAGCCATAAGGAATAAAATCGTTGGCCCAGCCAACGAAGTCCTCAACGTGTACGGGACAACGTTATCTTGGGTCTCTATTAAAACGAACCTCATAAATCACTATTCGGACAAACGGAACGAAACGTCGCTCATACGCGACCTTCACAATTTAAAACAAAATAGCAAAACCTTAGAAAATTTTTTCAGCGAAGTTATGGAAATACAAGCATCCATGAATAATCATATACAGATACATGAAAAAGAACTCAACGTGATAATTGCAAAAAATAAACTATACCAAGAAATGTGTTTAAATACCTTCCTTGCAGGACTTAGAGAACCTCTTGGTTCCACAGTGAGGGCAATGAAACCTTCAACCCTATCAGAAGCCTTTGCTTATTGCACAAAGGAACAGAACATTTCATATATGAAACACGAACCATTATATTTCCAACAACAAAAGAAATTTGTGCCCCCCGTTTACCAATTCAATCCACAACCTCAAGTCTTTCTCAGAAAACCACAGACACCAAACCACACCGTTAACTTCAACTCACGTTATAGACCAGGGCAACAAATGTATAATTCTCTTAACCCTTTTAACCCACAAACAAGACAAAATCAACATCACTTAAATCCTATACCAGGACAAGGTAACCACCATTTTAACAGACCTTTTAAAACGAACCCCGGCTCTGGCCAATTCTCACATAGACAACATATAGCTCCACAAGAACCTATGGAGGCAAGTACCACGTACTCCAAACTCCAATCCCCAACACAACACAGTTTAGGTCTACAAAACACCAGAACACCCAGCAACTTTTTCAAACAAGCAGGTCCTTCTAGAGAACTGCATAACATCGACATAGAACACCCAGGTACTTCAATACATCCTGAATATGGGAACCCGTACGAGCCCTTTGACAACCTGGACCTGGAGATCGAAAACCCATACCAAAATCTGGACAGGTATTATAACGAACAGTTTCAACAAGACCTCGAGACGTTCCAAGAAATTAACCACCCAGAAGATACCGAAAATTTTCACGAACCAGCCTCTGGGAACCAATCGGATATATAAACATCAATAAACATGGAAATATTTTACCATATGTAAATATTTCTTCACCTTTTGGAAGACCACTCAGATTCCTAATAGATACCGGTGCGTCTTCATCTTTCATTAATCCTGAGTTTGCAGACCCTCAACTTCAAATCCCCATCAATAATACAGTTATAAAAACAATTTTTAAAGAACACACAATAAATAGAGCGATAACATTTAACTCTTTTTCAGAATTCCAAACACATGGTACATTTAGATTCTTAATATTCAAATTCCATGGATACTTCGATGGCCTTATCGGTTTAGACATTTTGACACAAATTAAAGCAAAAATAGACTTGGAAAAACGAAAATTGATAACAGAAAATTCCAGTATTTCTCTACTCTTTAAACCAAATTCTACATCATCGCAATACATTATTCCCCCATACTCAAAAATGATATGTCGCCTCCCAGTAAGCATACGAAATGGTGATATTTTCATAAGACCAACAGAAATCAAACCAGGCGTTTCCATTTCAGAGGGAATATATGTCGCTAAAGATTGGTATAGCATCCTTGAAGTAATTAATACTTCAAACCAAGAACAGACTATTTTTCTGGAGCGACCCATGAAAGTCTGTCCATATTCAAATACTGAATTTTGCGAGATTAATATAACAGAAACATACTCACAATCGCATGACAGGAAAATACCCGATACTGAAATAGTAAATTCATTAAAACTTAACCACCTGAACTCTGAAGAAAAGAGATCCATAATCAAATTGTGCAAACAATTTGAAGATATTTTTTTTCAAAAAACCCAACCTCTTACTTTCACTACCGCTGTCAAACATAAAATACCAACTAACGACGATGTCCCTATATATACCAGGTCATACAGATACCCATTTGTACATAAAATGGAAGTTCAAAAACAGATACAAGAACTACTCAGACAAGGAATAATTCGTCCAAGCCATTCGCCGTGGAGTTCCCCGGTATGGGTGGTTCCGAAAGGAAAAGATATACCCACGAAAAAGTGGCGCCTTGTCATTGATTTTCGTCGTCTAAATGAAAAGACAATTAGCGACAAATATCCACTCCCGAACATAACGGAGATCCTGGATAAATTAGGGAAATGCATGTATTTCTCCACTCTAGATTTAGCGAGTGGGTTTCACCAAATAGAGATGGACCCAAAAGATATACCTAAAACGGCATTTACAGTCGAAGGAGGTCACTTCGAGTTCGTACGAATGCCGTTCGGACTTAAAAATGCTCCATCCACTTTTCAACGAGTGATGGACCATGTACTAAGTGGTTTCGTGGGAAAAGTCTGTTTGGTATATTTAGATGACATAGTCATCTTTTCAACCTCTCTACAAGAACATCTTGAAAACTTGAAGAAAGTTTTTTTAAGATTACAAGAATTCAATTTTAAAGTGCAGCTAGAAAAAACTGAATTCCTTCACAAAGAAACAGCATTTCTTGGACATATAATTTCCAGGGACGGAGTAAAACCCAATCCCGACAAGATCAAAGCTGTAAAAAATTTCCCTATCCCAAAGACGCAAAAAGAAATAAAATCGTTTCTAGGCCTCCTTGGATACTACCGCAAGTTCATTAAGGACTTTGCAAGGCTAACAAAACCACTTACAGAGTGCTTGAAGAAAAGAAAATCAATAACACTCGACAAAAAGTACGTCACAGCTTTCGAGATGTGTAAAGATCTCTTGATTAACGACCCAATTCTTCAATACCCCGATTTCTCTCGACCGTTCGTACTAACTACGGATGCAAGTAACTACGCAATAGGTGCAGTCCTATCTCAAGGCACCATAGGTAGCGACAAACCAATCTGCTATGCTAGTAGAACCCTAACTGATTCGGAATGTGGTTACTCTACCATTGAAAAAGAGCTTTTAGCG
Organism: Melangyna quadrimaculata; assembly: GCA_949320155.1. Lineage (NCBI taxonomy): Eukaryota > Metazoa > Arthropoda > Insecta > Diptera > Syrphidae > Melangyna > Melangyna quadrimaculata. The sequence continues at coordinate 199,189,071 of OX439483.1, read as the reverse complement.
ATTGTTTGGGCAACGAAATATTTCCGCCCCTACCTGTTTGGTCACAAATTCAAAATCGTGACCGATCACAGACCATTGCAATGGATGATGAATCTTAAAGATCCGAATTCAAAACTAGTTAGATGGCGACTCAAGTTAGAAGAGTTCGACTATGAAATCGTTTACAAAAAAGGAACGTTAAACCTGAATGCTGATGCACTCAGCAGAATAAAAACCGAAAGTCAAAATGAGAAAATTGAATTAAATATAAACGAGGTTAACCACACAAATCCCAGTTCTAGTGGATCTACAATCCACTCTGCTCTTGAAAATATGAACGATCACATATATATATCTGAACGTCCCTTAAATGAATTTAGCATACAGCTCGTACTTAAGAAAACTGAAAGAGACAAACCAGTACAATTACAAATGCCATTTAAAAACAAACAAAGACGAACTTTAGAAAAACAATGTTTTTCAGAGAATGATATTATTACCATTTTCAAAAATTATGTTCCTCCAAATAAATATTGCGCTATTTATACCGATGACGATACATTCAAGACCATCCAAAGTGTCTACTCAAATTACTTTTCAAATAACAAAGCCTTCAAAGTAATTCGTTGCACAGAAATATTAAAAGATATACTTGAGAACGATGATCAAGATAAACTGATAAACGATTACCATTTAAAAAACAACCACAGAGGCATAAACGAGACACTTCTTCACCTTAAGCGTGAATTCTTTTTCCCATTTATGAAAAACAAAATCACTACAGTTATAAATAACTGCGAACTGTGCCAGAAACTCAAATACGACAGGAAACCCCAAAAAATTGAATTTCGAATCCCAGAAAATCCTGAAAAACCTTTAGATATCGTACATATCGACATCTATAGTATTAATAATCAAAAAATCCTCACGATTATAGACAAATTCTCTAAATTCGCAGCAGCGTACACAGTTCCAGTTAGAAATAGCCTAACAATAATAAAATCCCTTCTGCATTTTATGAGCCTCCACGGCATTCCAACCAAAATTATATCAGACCAAGGCGCAGAATTTACTTCTTCTATGTTCAAAGACTTCGTTAAACAATACAATATAAACCAACACATAACATCGCTTCAACAATCAAGTAGCAATTCTCCCGTTGAAAGACTCCACTCCACACTAACTGAAACATACAGAATCATTTTTACAAAACATAACGACCGAGATCATGACGACATACTCAATGAAACTATGATAACCTATAATAACTCTATACACTCTGCTACGAAATTAACACCTTACGAACTTTTTTACGGTAGAACCTACAAATTTAAGAATATTAGCTATAGCAACGTGCATGACTATCTCAATAGACTAAATGAGTTTCAGGCAGAATTATTCCCATCCATTAAAAACAAAACAGGAAACCAGATACAAAAAAATTTAAGCAAATTAAATCAGAACAGGGAAAAACCATGTAGTATAAAGACAGGATCATTTATTTATAGAAAAGAAAATAGAAGAAATAAATTAACACCAAGATTCAGTAAACATAAAGTTAAAATTAATAGGGATATAACAGTCCTTACTACTAACAATCAAAAACTTCATAAATCAAAAATAAAAAGAAGACGTAAATTTCAGGTTCACAACTCTCACCCTTCTAATAACAATGACCACAGAACAGACGATCGAAGTACACGATCTGACGAATAATCATGGCCTCCTAACATTGAAACTGGGAACGGGCAGGATGATTAAGGCATACAAAAGCCTGATTCACATCATAAGATTAGAAAAATACCAAGAAAATGTAAACGCTATAGGCAACTCTTTGGCAATTTTCAATAAAATAGACGGTTTTAATGACTCCCTTAAAATCATTAAAATAAAATATGAACAGCTGCAAGACAAACTCCAAACGCTAACACCTAATTTCAGACAAAAAAGAGGACTTATCAACGGTTTAGGAACAGTTGTAAAGAGCATAACAGGAAATTTGGATGCTGACGATGCTCTGGATATAAATAAAAAAATAGAAATGCTATCAGAAAGACAAAATGACATCGAGACACAGGAAGACGACCAGGTTAGACTTAACAAACAAATGATAGCAAGATTCGACAATATAACAAACCACATAAACACGCAGCAGAAGATTATTGAAAAATATTTAATTAATACTGAAAAGACATTAGGAAACAGAATCAGATCAGAGGAAAACTCAATCAGATATATTCAATATTTAAACCAAATAAACTTCAATATAGAACTTTTAAACAACCATTTGACCAATATCGCGGAATCTATTATTCTTGCCAAATTAAATATCATCTCAAAACACATTTTAAACTCTGATGAATTAACATTCATTTACAGTTCCTTAAAAAATCAGTCTGTAGAAATTAATTCAAACGAAAACATATACGAATTATTGGAGCTTCAGGCTTACTATAACCATTCAGATATAATATTTAATATACAAATTCCTTCCTTAAAAAATGAATCATTTTCCTTTTTCCATTTATTACCCATCCCACTCAAAAGTAAATTACTTCACATTAAACCCTTTTGTATCCTTAACCAAAACGAAATTCAATGTTTTGACAAGAAATGTGAACAAATAGAAAAAACATTCTACTGCAAAGAAGAAACGAGCCAAAACTCTTACATGGAAACAAGCTGCATCGCCAATTTAATGAACAACAAACCGGCACAATGTAAAACTTCAGATGTAACCCAAGAACAACAAATATACCAGCCAGAACCTACTTGTGGCCCCCAGGTTCAAAATCTGAAGGGTACATTTATCATTCACTTCTCAAACTGCAGCGTCAACGTCAACCAAGTGACATACGAAAGCACGAGCAGAGTTTATTATGAAGACGTCCACATTTATCCCACTTCGATCAACAAAATTAACATATCTTCGATCCAAACAATCAACCTCCAATCGCTACAAAACTTCCACTTTGAAAACAAAGAGGCAATACGTTATCTGGAAAGACGCACCAACAAACATATAATCCTTAACTACACCATCATCTCGACAATATCAACGCTAATCGGACTTGTCATCATAATATACCTCACACACCTACATAGAAGGGCCAACCAACCCCAACAACAACACTCAATACTCGATAACAATAGTCAACATACCCCAGCAATAAACCTAATGATAGCTCCGGCTAAAGACGCATACAGCCTCTTCGACCGTAGCTCTCTCCAGGGCGGGAGGAGTTACATACCTCAGACGACACATGCCTCAACCCAGGTCATCGGCACCAACGGCACCAACAACCATCATCAGCAGTTTCCCACAATTAATTTATAAAAGCATTTCATAAGATCTTATTTCATTTTATTTCATATTTGCAATTCTATTTCACATTTTCCTTAAACGTATTTCTGTTTGTAAAATAGCCGATTCATCATTTGATTGATATAAAAATTGTAATGCATAGCATAAGAGTCAGAGTTTGATAATAAACACAGCACTGAGCTGTTCATAAAACAAAGGTTGATTTTTTTTTATTAAGCGCTACACTTCCTACCTTAACTCGTGCACTCGCACAAGAGCATTACCTTTCAAAGGGTAAATTTTATTGAAACGTTCGCAGGATGAAGCATTTGTCGAGTTAATGACGATGTTCAGTCCAAAGAGCGTGCACTCGCACAAGAGCATTACCTTTCAAAGGGTAAATTTTATTGAAACGTTCGCAGGATGAAGCATTTGTCGAGTTAATGACGATGTTCAGTCCAAACGTAGAGCAAGAGCGTGCACTCGCACAAGAGCATTACCTTTCAAAGGGTAAATTTTATTGAAACGTTCGCGGGAAGAAGCATTTGTCATATCGAAGACAATGTTTAGTCCAAACGTAGAGCAAGAGCGTGCACTCGCACAAGAGCATTACCTTTCAAAGGGTAAATTTTATTGAAACGTTTGCAGGACGAAGCATTTGTCATATCGAAGACAATGTTTAGTCCAAACGTAGAGCAAGAGCGTGCACTCGCACAAGAGCATTACCTTTCAAAGGGTAAATTTTATTGAAACGTTCGCAGGATGAAGCATTTGTCGAGTTAATGACGATGTTCAGTCCAAACGTAGAGCAAGAGCGTGCACTCGCACAAGAGCATTACCTTTCAAAGGGTAAATTTTATTGAAACGTTCGCAGGATGAAGCATTTGTCGAGTTAATGACGATGTTCAGTCCAAACGTAGAGCAAGAGCGTGCACTCGCACAAGAGCATTACCTTTCAAAGGGTAAATTTTATTGAAACGTTCGCGGGACGAAGCATTTGTCATATCGAAGACAATGTTTAGTCCAAACGTAGAGCAAGAGCTTGCACTCGCACAAGAGCATTACCTTTCAAAGGGTAAATTTTATTGAAACGTTTGCAGGACGAAGCATTTGTCATATCGAAGACAATGTTTTGTCCAAACGTTGAGCAAGAGCGTGCACTCGCACAAGAGCATTACCTTTCAAAGGGTAAATTTTATTGAAACGTTCGCAGGATGAAGCATTTGTCGAGTTAATGACGATGTTCAGTCCAAACGTAGAGCAAGAGCGTGCACTCGCACAAGAGCATTACCTTTCAAAAGGGTAAATTTTATTAAAACGTTCGCAGGATGAAGCATTTGTCGAGTTAATGACGATGTTCAGTCCAAACGTAGAGCAAGAGCGTGCAATCGCACAAGAGCATTACCTTCTTAGGGTAAATTTTATCTGAGCTGACGTTCGCAGGACGAAGCATTTGTCATATCAAAGACAATGTTCAGTCCAAACGTAGAGCAAGAGCGTGCACTCGCACAAGAGCATTACCTTTCAAAGGGTAAATTTTATTGAAACGTTCGCAGGATGAAGCATTTGTCGAGTTAATGACGATGTTCAGTCCAAACGTAGAGCAAGAGCGTGCAATCGCACAAGAGCATTACCTTCTAAGGGTAAATTTTATCTGAGCTGACGTTCGCAGGACGAAGCATTTGTCATATCAAAGACAATGTTCAGTCCAAACGTTAAGTAAGAGCGTGCACTCGCACAAGAGAATTACCTTTAAAAGGGTAAATTTTATTGAAACGTTCGCAGGATGAAGCATTTGTCGAGTTAATGACGATGTTCAGTCCAAACGTAGATCAAGAGCGTGCAATCGCACAAGAGCATTACCTTCTAAGGGTAAATTTTATCTGAGCTTACGTTCGCAGGACGAAGAATTTGTCACAACGAAGACAATCTTCAGTCCAAGCGTAGAGCAGGAGCGTGCAATCGCACAAGAACATTTCCTTCTAAGGGTAAATTTTATCTGAGCTTACGTTCGCAGGACGACGCATTTGTCACAATAAAGACAATGTTCAGTCCAAACGTAAAGCAAGAGCGTGCAACCGCACAAGAGCACTACCCTCACAGGGTAACATGATTGCTTTCCGTATTGAATATTAAATTTATTTTAATTATATATTAATCGCCAGCAATATGCTAATAATATTTGTTCTTTTTTCTTTACTTTTCTTTTTTGCGAGCATCACTGATCTAGAGCAATACCATGAGAAATTTCGAGGTATGGTAGAACTGCTTTATCATCACAAAAAGAACACAGAAGGTTCCTGCTGGACTTAAAAGAACATATTATCAACAACAAATCGAATCATCATGATGCGTAGATGGTGGTTGTTCAAAGTGGGCAGAAATATATGTTTACACCCAACAATCTGAAAAAAGGAGAGTGTGTTCAGTAAGGCATTCATGGTGTTGACTCTGTTGAGTCAAAGTGGGCAGGAACATTTAAGAGTGCAAGACTTATTGAGCTATCATTCTTCAATAAGAAAGATGCTTCGCATACCAGCCTATATTCAGCGATTCTTGCATGTGTTCTTCGTAAAATGGTCTAACAGCCCGATTCTCCCCAACATCACTGATACATCACAAGTCACAAGAAGAGAAACTTTTTCGATGACAACAGGTACTAAGAAGTTAGCAAAGAGGAAAAGAACATCATCAGAGCCTTTGAAACAGACTATTGGGCAATAGAACCGAATCAAAGATTTAGTTACCAGCGTACCAGCCAGCGGTCACACATGAAGAATACTAACGAGCATAAGCTTTTTGGATTAAACATACTCAGAAGAAAAAGTATCCATTACGCAGTCCATTACCGAACGATAGTAACTTGTCATCGCTAACGCCTTTTATGGATGACTCTGGCATAACTCGAATTGGTGGTCGTTTATCTCGTTCTGAACTCACCTTTGACCAAAAACATCCGATCCTGCTTCCCGCCAAAATCCTCCTCGCTCAGAGACTAACGTAGCAGGTACATGACAACACACAACATGATGCGTAACGTGCACCTGGTATCGGCAAAAGGTTACAAGTCAACTGATGGCCGACCTTCTAGCCGATCGGTACAAATATCTCGACCATTCAAACAGTGTGGGGTTGATTTTACCGGCCCGTATAGAATTCGTGCATATTCTGGACGTGGTGTTCCCGTGACATCGAATGCCTACCTGTGTCTTTTCATCGATTTTCCTACGAAAGCAGTTCATTTGGAGTAAATGAGCGATCTCAGCGCAAAAGCATTCTTGGCAGCATTGGACCGTTTAGTTGCACGAAGAGACATAAGTACAGTGACAACGGGACGAATTTTGTTGGTGCGAATTCGATATCTACTAAAACGAATAGAAGAGCAGTTTAATGAGAAGGAACACCAGAACGAGGTGGCTAAACGCAAAATAACGTGGCATTTTATACACCTTTAGCGCCACATCACGGTGGGTTTTGGGAACGAGCAAAATACCATCTGAACGGAGAAATTGGCATTCACAGGCTTACATTTGAAGAGCTGTACACCGCGTTCGTTCGTATAGAAGCCTGTTTGAATTCTCGACCTCTGTGTGCGCTCAAAGACGATCCAAATGATCTTACTGCTCTAACGCCAGGGCATTTTCTGGCTGGCGGTAAAAAGTCCACCCTCTCGGTCCAAACGTGGAAGCAGTTCCGATGCATCAACTCGATAGCTGGGACAAAAAACCATAAATTTGAGCAGAGCGTTTGGAGTAGATGGTCTCAGGACAATCTGGAAGTACTGCAGTTGCGCATAAAATGGATGCAACCAGATCGAAACTTGGAAGTTGGTGATCTGGTATTTCTTAAAGAGGACTACTAACCACCAGGAATTTGGAGGTAGAGTACGAAGTGCACGAATCCGGACAAGCGTGCGAATCTATGACCGCCCTTTCACCAAATTATGCCTCATACCAGTGGAGACCAGTCTACAACCCCACAACGAGATGTGTGCAAACGGGAAGTGCACTGATGGTTGTACATTACCAGCTACAGAAGAAGCCATTATATACAAGCAATTGCAGGAGTGAAATACCCGAATCGACTTGGTTTTCCATTGGACTACGTATGCAGGGGCGCCAATGGTTTTCCCAATGTCCTATAGAGCAAATGCTATTCGGAAGAGGCCCCAACAACAATAATAATAGATTATCCAAACATCGGTATTTGGCAGTCCAATTTGAATTTTTAAACCTGCTGGTTTAAAGTGGGCAGTATGTTCGATATTATGTACCGTGCATATATAAACATTATATCGAAGAGAAGAAGAAGGCGTTTCCCTTCCGCGAGATGCAGCAGGAGAAGGGGAAACCACATTTTCCGCATGGAATTATCTTCTTATATCATTCGTTTACGAACCGCTTAATAAACTAGACGTATGTCATTTCTATTATAACCCAAGACATTGTGTTTTATTTTGTATGTTAAAAAAAGGATTACAGTCCAACAAAAGAGCCAGATAAGGCCAATATTAATCACTATGTAATTGGCGCAGTCGCACAGTGGGACGACCCATAGCAATAAATAAAAACATCAACTATTTTAGCGGGACTTTGGAGTGATTGGTAAGTCATCTTTAATATATACAAGGTCTTACTGGAATAAAATTATTTATAATTGTCAACTCGTGCAACAGTTACCGACCCGTCAACATCGACTAGTGGAGATTTTTTCATAGACAGCGATAACACGTGTTTTTTAATATAATTTAAATTTGTTGCTTATTAAATTGTGTGCATAAATAATTATTTTACTATGGATAATAATATTGACCAAGGTATGGGAAATCATATTTTACTTACAAAATTGTGTTTATTTCGTGGTTTTTTTAATATGAGTTTTGAAGTGCATAGCTTATTAGAATTTAAAAAAAAATGTGAATCTTGAGTTTTAGTAAGGTTTTCTAAAATAGCCCAAAAACCCCTCTTGAGATCTTTCTTGTTTTATGATGATCTATATATCTATTGACTCAATCACAAAAGAAACTTTGCGCAAATTTGCGCTTTTTTAATTATTGACATTTTTGTAGGCTTAACTCCATCCATCAAAAATGGTGACTTATTACAAACATGGATTCAAAGTGAGAAATCAGTCAAATTAAATGCCGTTGCTGCAAAAATTATTGAACTATTAGAGCTAGAAGAGACGAGTGAAGTTGTTGAACTCCAAATTCAAAACGTTTCGAAGTATTACTGCCTAAAATTGAGGCAAAAATGGGAAAATTGCCAAAGAAAAGGGGATAAGTTCATGCAAGTTAATGAACGATGGCTTAATCTTAATTTGCCGTTACCAGTCGATGTCTTAAATCGTGTAGGAGAGATGGATTATACAAGTCCACCAGGAACGAGTAGATGTAGGCCTTCAAAGAGCTGGGAAGAGTGCAGTGAACGTACGAAAAAACGTCGCGTTCATGAACTTATCTCACAGCACAGTGCTGAGGAGCTTAGCTATGCTGCTGAAATGACTGGTCGCCATTCAAATTCACCTCAAAGATCAGATAAGAATTTAACTATGCAGCAAAGCCTTGCATTGTACTTAGACTTGAATTTGTCTAAGAGAAAGTACGCTCTTCTACGGTCTGTTTTAAATGATGTCCAAAAAGACTGCAAGTTATTATAAACTACAAATATACAAAGCAGAACTTTTGCCTGAGATCCCTAATGTTTCGGAAACTGTTGCTGAAGTCAACCTTCAGTCGCTTTTAAACAAAACTGCTTAAAGCAGTGTACGGAATATGAACACTTCATTTGATCTTATTTGCAAATGGGGCTTTGATGGCAGCTCGGGGCATAGCCATTATAAACAAACATTTATAAATAGTGACAATACGGATAGCTTCATATTTGTTACTGCTTTTGTGCCATTAAAATAAGTGGATACCATAAACAGCACAGAAGTTTGGATAAATTCCCGACCAGTTTCCACTTATTTCTGTAGGCCTATGAAAATAATTTTCCAGAAAGTAAATAGCGCCCTTATTGCATCCGAGCAAAATCACATGAAGGAAATTATTAATCAACTTCAACATTTCGAAATCAATATTGATATGGTAGAAACATTGATATAAAATACACAATGCTAATGACTATGCGTGATGGTAGCGCAATAAACACATTGAGCGCGACAATGCCAAGCCATGGTGGGGGTATATAAGCCGGCACACACGGAGCTGCGCCATCAGTCCACCGCCACCTGTTGCAGCTGTTGCAGTTATATGTAAGTATTAAATTTTATAGAAATTTAATTTTACCACGATAATAAATTCAAAACATAATAATACAGGTTATTCTTGGAAGAACCGGAAATTGAAGACAATGGCATCGACTTCCAAATCATCGACATCGAAGAAAATAGTGACGTGGAACAAAGTGGAAAGCTCGGACAGCGACGACAGCCAACTAAGCGCATTCGAGAACGAGAAGAAAGAACAGAAAAGAAAATACGACGAAGAAGAGCCAGAAACTCAAGCAGTACTGGAAGCATGCGACATGCAAACACTTACGCAAGCGAAACCGAGGAAAATTCCGAAACAGACGCAGATACAAGAAATGCTGGATCAGACAGCGGAGACGAATACGAACGCTCTTGGGACTTTTGTGAACTAGTTGGCGATAATATGGGAAGACGACAAAACACTAAAAAGTCTATTGAAAATATTAGCGGCTGCAGCGAGTCTAGCGATGAAAAAGAGGAATTTCACGTTCAAAAAAAAATATACGGCTAGCAGATGGCAGTGAAAGAAATGCTAAAAATAATATTGAAAAAAGAGATTTCTATGAACTGCTCGTTCATACGTTTCAAAACATTGTGCCGAGAAGAAAAATACTACACGATATTTACGCACGAGACATTAACGGAGGAAGAGACGGACTTGCTCGTAGATGCATGGGAATCAACTACGGAGGAAATATCTTCATCACAGCAACCCACGGAGACCACTGGCACGTCGTACACGACTGCAACTACAGCAGCAGCACCTGCCGTTGTGCAAGAATCAACTATTTTAAAGACAACTTCAGCAGATATGGACGAAGACTTGTTCACTCGAGCGAATTTACCATCAAACACTGGTACAATCTCGCAAACTATTTCGAAAAGGATGAACGACAGCTGGATATCCTTCACATCGCCGGGAGAAAGTGGCTACAATATAATAAAACTGGACATAATACCCTACAAAGATGCAGTAACTTTGGACAAACAGAACTGGTGGAGAGTAGCAACAATGAGAAGCCAATTTCTGACTTCGTCGCCTGTGGATCCAATTCAACTGAAAGTCATGGAACTAGAGAAGATGGCACAAGCATCACTAAAAAAACTCGAACTGAAAAAAGATGTAAAGGAGCTAGGATCGAGGAATTCATTCAAAAACTTCCAGCAGCACCATTAAGCAACATATTCTCGACACGATACTGGTCGCAAGGTCCATGGAGATACGAGTCTCAAAACTCACCACTAATGCAAACAGTAATGAAAAACATCGGCCTGCAATACTGCGACAAAACAATAGAAGATATGTACGCTCTGTTCAGAACATGCGAAGCAAACAAACTGATATTCAACGCACCAATGGGTGACATAAGTAACTACTATTATTCACTAAAAAAAAGTATATACATAATGGAAGAACTACTAAAATTTCAATTCAAAGACAATCCAATTCTCATAGAAATATTTTTACAAGACGTATACAATGTTTGCAATAAATGTTTGTAATCTAAAAAGAGATACTGAAATAACTTTCATTGATCACCTGTTTGCTCTTAATTTATATCAAGTTAATACAGTTGTAAATAGTTTGTACAAAATTCTGGATTTAGTATTTATTCCTCAGGATGAATCTAATGCTTATGTGAGTGAAATTGTTCCATTTTCTTTGTTTAATAACTCGATTCATCATAAAGAATTATTTATTGAAATTCATGTATACAGTTATTTAAAAAATGTTAATCACTATACCAATTCATTTAATTTTTCAAAAACAAATTTTATTGAACTCAATAAATATCTTGAAACCGTTGACTGGAAAATTGAATTTTATAATTTAAACTTGAAGAACACCTTCGATCATTTCATCGGTATCTTATATAATGCTTTTAATTTATTTGTGCCACATAAAACCAAAAAGAATGTGTCCAAACCTCCATGGTATAATAAGAAATTGGCTCATCTCAAAAATCTTAAAAATAAATCTTTTGCTAAGTTTAAAAGAACGAATAATTCGGTTGATAAAAATTACTTTTGTAAATTACGTAAGGATTTTATTGTCCTTAGTAAATTCACGCACAGAAATTATATTTTGAATACTGAGCTTGACTTGAAGAGTGATCCCAAACGTTTTTGGTCTTTTATAAACTCAAAACGGAAGTCTATTGGAATCCCAAACTATATGAATTTCAAAGGTAATGAATCCACTGATGTTATCAAAACTTTAGAACTCTTTGCTCAGTTTTTTGAGTCTGTTTATTCAGATTTTAACTCCACCTTTTCTCCATCAGGGAATGTCCCTAAGGTAGATATTGGATTTAGAATATTCTGATGTTTTAGACGCACTTAACTCTCTTAAACCAAATTCGAATCCTGGTGTAGACGGAATTCCTGCTTTAATTCTTAATAGATGTTCTGAGTCTCTTTGTTCACCGTTGTTTACTATATTTGAATTATCACTCTCATCTGGTATATTTTTGGATGAGTGGAAATCTTCCTTCTTAATCCCCATCTTTAAATCGGGATCAAAAAACAATATAGAAAATTATAGAGGTATCTGCAAGTTATCCGCAATTCCAAAACTTTTTGAAAGTCTAGTGAAAAATAAACTTGATTTTCTTGTGAAAGAACATTTTAATGAATCTCAACATGGATTTATTTCGGGAAGGTCAACTGTTTCCAACCTGTCATGCTTCTCGCCATTTGTTGTGGATGCTATCGAAAAAAAAAAGCCAAGTAGATGCTATTTATACAGATTTTAGTAAAGCTTTTGATTCGGTTAACCACAACATTCTGCTTCTTAAGCTTGATGCTTTCGGAATTCATTCAAGCTTACTAAAATGGATATCTTCATATTTAATTGGAAGGGTCCAAAAAGTAAAAATAGAGGATTTTACTTCAAGGTCAATTAAATGTACTTCGGGTGTTCCACAGGGGAGTCACCTTGGCCCATTGCTTTTCATTATGTTTATTAATGATATTATCAATTATATCACCTTTAGCAAGTGCCTCATTTATGCTGACGATCTTAAACTATTTTTAAAGATAACATCTATTGATGACTGCCTTAAACTTCAAAAAGATCTTGATAATTTGGCTCACTGGTGTAAGTCAAACTGCTTAAACCTTAATATCAAAAAATGCTTTATTATTTCCCTCTCTCGCAAACGTTTTACGTTGGAATTTCCGTATTCTCTGGATAGTAGTCCTCTTCAAAGAACATCAAAAGTTAAGGATCTAGGTGTTCTTTTTGACTCAAAATTTTCATTTTCCCTTCATATTGATGCAATTGTTGCTAAGGCAAATTCAATGTTGGGGTTCATTAAAAGAAACTCCATCGAATTTTCCGACCCATATACACTTGTTTCTTTATTTTCTGCTTTAGTAAGACCCAATCTTGAGTACGCGGACGTCATATGGAACCCTTCTCAACAATTATATTCACATAGAATTCAGAGAGTTCAGAACCGTTTTACAAAATATGTGTTTTTTAAAATGCGTTGGAATTTTTGTCCATGTTCACAAGCAAGACAAAGTCTTTTAGGCTTGCAATCTCTCAAATCCAGGAGAACAATTCATGATATAGTTTTTGTGCGTGATATTCTTTGTTACCACATTAAGTGTCCTACTTTACTTTCCTTAATATGTAAATATGCTCCAATGAGGCCATTGAGGGAAAGACATCTTCTTTCTGAGGCAAAGCATAGTACGAACACGGTTTAAATGAATCTGTTTCAAGGTCAGTCAGGGAGTTCAATAATGTGTATGATCATATTGACTTAATTCTCTCTAGAGATAAATTTAAGAATGTATTATATTATTTATTTTTAAGACCTTAAAAATTTGTTGTTTATTTTTAAGTTCATTTACATATTTACATAAATATCTACCTAACTATTTAATTTTTAATATTTATTTTAAGTTTATTTATTTATAATTTTTTGTATTATTATTTATAAACCAACTTACAATGTAATCTGTTAAGCTTTTAAGCTCGTAGATGAAATAAACAACAACAACAAAAATGATACTTAAAAAAAACACATTATTCATTCTATCGCAAGCAAACGCCGGTAAAAATTATTTCTTTGACGCAGTAATACACTACTTCTTGAACTTTGGACTGCTCGGCAACTTCAATAAATACAACGGGTTTCCAATGATGGAATGTGTAAACAGAAGAATAATACTTTGGAACGAACCGGTTGTCGAGGCGTCGGCATTCGAAACATTGAAAACAATATTCAGAGGATACACAGCAAACGCAAAAGTTAAATTCAGCGGTGATGCGAAAGGCGAAAGGTTTTCACCAGATCGAGATCGCAGAAGAAGACGCGAAGAAAACAGCATTTTCAACTGGAAGTGGCCATTACGAATTCACTCGTATGCCATTCGGATTGAAGAATGCTCCTTCGACAATCCAACGCTTAATGAATTCGGTGCTTCATGAATTTATAGGACAAGTATGTTGGGTATATCTAGATGACATAATAATTTTTTCAACTAGCCTTGAAGAACATATTGTAGCATTAAACAAAATATTTAAAAGACTAAAAGAAGTAAATCTAAAGGTACAGCTCGATAAATGCGAATTTTTAATAAAAGAAACCGAGTTTTTAGGGCATGTAGTGACAACAGAAGGAATAAAACCGAACCCTAATAAAGTATCCCCGACTACAATAAGAAGTTTGTTTTGACAACAGACGCTTCGAATTTTGCATTAGGCGCTGTCTTGTCACAAGATAACCATCCTTTATGTTATGCAAGCAGAACGCTTAATGACCATGAAGTCAAATAATCTACAATTGAAAAAGAATTGTTAGCCATAGTATGGGCTACAAAATATTTAAGGCCTTATCTCTATGGGAGAAAGTTCACCGTTCGAACTGACCATCGTCCACTTGTTTGGTTAAGTTCTCTCAAAGAACCGAATATTAAACTTCAAAGGTGGAAAATTAAATTAGAAGAATTTAATTTTGAAATAGAGTATGTTAAGGGCAGGGATAACCAAGTTGGAGATGGGTTATCAAGAATGGAAACTTACTCCAACGAAAATGTAGGAAGTTCCATTAACACTTTAGAAGAAACAGACTGTACTAACAATATAGATGTAGGATACGACAATACAAAAAACGAAGATGAAGACTTAATAACTCAGTAACCATATTCCTATCGTAGATTCACCCGTTAATATTTATAAAAACCAAATAATCCTAAATACAACAGAAAAAATGAATAACCATAAAATTTATTACACTTTCAAGAAAAAAAGAATTGTAATAGAAATAAAGGATTTCAATGAAAAACTAATCATTGATATTATGAAGAAATTCATTCCCCATAAAGGAATAGTAGGTATCTTTTCAAGAAATGACAATTTGTTCGCTAAATTTCAGGACGTATATGTTAAATACTTAAGTAAGAATAAACTCTTACGAGTAATCAAATGTAGTAAATTTTTAGGCGATTTAGACGATGAGGAAAAAGTTTTAAAAGGTATATGAAGAGCACCTGCGAGACAAAAATTTACGAAATATGGTGAACCAAATTGATGAAAATGATATTAAAACTGGTAAGATGTTTAGACGTTTAATAGGTATTAAACAACAACGGCAGTATGCACTTACAATTCCATGCTTTACTTTTTCGAAAAGCGAGACATTTCATCTTTCAGTTGTTGCTTTTTTTTTTTAATTTTTTTTTCGAAACAAAATTGCTGTACATGTGTTTACGGCTCCACTAACTCAAAATTTTCAGAGCTTGAGTTTAAACCCTATATGCTTCCGAGAAGGCTGCAACAGAATTCTGCGGGGAAAAGTAATAGATTCACCTGGAACTCT
Organism: Melangyna quadrimaculata; assembly: GCA_949320155.1. Lineage (NCBI taxonomy): Eukaryota > Metazoa > Arthropoda > Insecta > Diptera > Syrphidae > Melangyna > Melangyna quadrimaculata. The sequence goes on along the minus strand of OX439483.1, from coordinate 199,173,702 downwards.
CCCAAGATAACGGTCCTCCACCAAAAACTGTGCCAAAGCCATTAGAGAAAATAGATTATGGCCGAATTGTTCAAAGCAAACAGGCCAATTACGTAAATCGCCCAAAACCACCAAATTTATTTAAACGTAGGGCGGCTTCTGACAACTTTCCTAATAAGCAGCAACGTCTATATGTTAGAGAGGTGAAAGATGAAGTGCAGTTAGACGAACGAATACTCCGCTTCTGCAGAAGAGGCTGCTTGTGAGGAGATACATTCTATGACAAAGGGCCACCCAGCGTACCATACATAAAGTACGCAACTAAGGATGGAGCCTTGTTGAAATTTCTTGTTGATACGGGGGCCAACATGAACTTCGTGGGCTCAAAAATAAATCAGCCCACCATCGAAAAGCCATTTAAAGTACAGGGTGTGCGGGACAAATTAAGATATCGCATTAGAAGATTCTTTGTAGAAGTGGGCAATGATACACTGATCAGATTTGTTGTCCTACCAAGACTTTATGCCTTCGATGGGATTATTGGAGATGACACGCCGAAAAAGCTTGAGGCTGTCATCGGAAGGAAAAATAATTTACTAATTTATTAACGATAAAACCTGACATTAAAATGCAATTAAAGGCAAAAACATCGCGCCAGGTATACATTGTCTTTAGCGAAGACCTTTCCCAAGAGGTTAGGCAGGGATTGTTATAATTAATTGAAAAGTACAAATCGCTCTTTGGACCAATTGATATCAATTAAGTAATTGGCATTTCAATTAAGGCCGAAATTAAAACAAATACAAAGAGCTATCCGTACCGCGAGAAGCAATATAGAATGATCATCGACTACAAAAGACTGAACAGCGTGCGAATTTCTGACACATATCCAATACCGGATATAAATACAAAAGAGAGTGAGAGTGATACAAGCAAGTTGCCTTTTTATAAGCTCCAGTAAAATACAAATATTGAAGTGGGTTTTATTTTAATTTAAAGTCTAAAAGCACTGATTGCCCTTCCTTTTTATTATTGAAGGTGAGTTCTTTTAAATTTAAACCAAAAAGACAGAAATTGGAAGATAAAATTACGAAATAAAACAAAAAAAAAACAAGAAAAAAATATATAAATCCTCTGCGACGGTAATATGCAACGGATACCGTCCAAGACCGCTGAAACTAACATCAACACAAAAGCACAAAGTTCTGCGAAGAGAGATCTAGCGGAAACCTCCCCCGAACATTTTCCACCACAAAAGTTAGTCACAGACAAAAAATGTCGAATAAATCCGTAAGTTCAATGCAAATTTTTGATTTAAAAATGTTGATTGGAGATACCATGACCTCTCTCAATTCTAGACGAGAAGTTCAAGGATCTGCCCACCAAAGCAGACACTGAAAAGATCAGGATAGAGATTAATTTACTGCAACACAAAACAATCTCTCATTGCAAAGTAAACTTGAGAAATTGGAGTCACGGTGGTTTTCTCTTGAACGGCAAGTTGAGTTTCTGTCAAAGAGGGTCAACGAAAAAAACGTAGTTTTGCACTTCCCAGCTCAAGCAGGTATTTCTGCAGAAACTTAGGCACAAGATCTGTGCGTGTATTTACTCTAAACTCAAAATCCAGGAGCAGTAGCATCAACGCGACTGATTAGTTTTTGGAACACAAACAACGAGAATGTGATTGTGGAACTTAAAGACAAAGAAGATGTAGGTCGAATTCTGCAGAACACTGTTAAGCTGAGAGACACCTGCATGTCACTGCACAGAGACTTCCCCGCGCTGGCAAGAGAAAGAAGAAGAAAATTAATAAAAATTAAGTCTCAAATTACTGCGAAGAACAAAAATATAAAAACATTCATCCGGGGAGATACGATCAATAAAAAAAAATCCCAACCTATGGAGAACGACTGATGACACTTAATCTCGGCCTTCCAAGAAGCTATTGCTGGCCATTTGTCATCGCTCAAGTCACCGAGCCCATAATTGGATCCGATTTCTTATCATCTATCTATTAGTTGATGTCAAAAATAATAAACTGATTGATCGAAAAACGACACTTCAAACGTCTGGTTTTGGCGCAGCTACATCATCTAGTGCTGCTCATATTGGCACTATAAATCCGTCATCCTTCATTTATGACCTGCTAAAAGAATATGAAGACGTCACAAAAATAAATCTCTTGGCTAAGACGAAGCACAATGTTACGCACCACATTCAAACTAAGGGACCTCCTGTATATTCAAAGGCTAGGCGACTATCACCCGAACAACTTAAGATAGCTAAGAAAGAATATGTCGACCATCACAGAGCAGCTGGGCTAGTCCTCTTCACATGGTCAAGAAGGAAAATGGTGACTGGCGACCATGCGGGGACTACAGAAGACTTAACGCAAACACCGTCTCAGATCGTTACCCCATTCCTCACAATGGAGACTTCGCTCACCATCTGAAGGGCAAGAAGGTTTTCAGCGTCATAGATCTCACACGTGTATACCATCAAATCCCTGTGGAGCCAGAAGACATTCCGAAGACAGCCATAGTACTGCGTTTTGAACTGTTTGAGTTTATGGTGATGACTTTTGGACTCCGCAACGCTGCTTAATGATTTCAGCGGTTCGTCCACGAAGTTATATCTAAGAGTCCTTGATTTCTGTTTTCCTTACATCGACGACTTTCACATCGCATCCAACTCAGCAGAGGAACATCGGGAACACCTGGGACAGCTTTTCCATCCAACTGAAGACGCACCTTTGTCAATCATGGTTGATGCCTCTGATACAGCTGTAGCGCAGTTGTACAGCAACTAGTGTCAAATGATTGGCCTCCTCTTGGATTTTTCTCAAAAAAACTTTCACCATCGCCAACGCAAACAAGCTACAGTGCTTACGACCGCGAGCTTTTTAGTGCTTACTTAGCTATCAAGCACTTTCAACACCTGCTTGAAGGAATAAAGTTTGTGCTTTACACGGACCACAAACCTCTTACGTTCGCTTTTCAACAAAAACCGGAGAAGTCAAGCCCACGTCAACTCAGACACTTAAGTTACATCGGACAGTTTGCCACAGATTTAAGGCATGTATCCGGCAAAGATAACGTCGTTGCTGATGATCTATCCAGAGTACACGCCATATCCTTACCATCTGCAATTGACTACGGTGAATTAGCAAAGCAACAACAGATCGATGGCGAACTCAAGGAACAACTCAACAACATCTTTGCAGTTAAAAGAAATCACTCTGCCTAACTCTGAACATCAAATATTTTGCGATTTTTCTACTATAAAAGGTCTGCCCATACGTTATGAGGCGCCAAGTTTTCGAGACGATACACAACTTGTCACATCCTAGCGTCAAGAAAACAACCCACATGCTTAAGGAACGCTTCACTAATTTATGTAATATTTCATGTAAAATTATTTCATATAATACATATATCAGGTTTAGGAAATAAGTTGATATTTAAGATTTGTTTTGAAACCATTAGAGATACCGATATATTTTTATTATTCGAAACTTTTATTGAAAGAGACACATCACATTATGAGACATATTTCCAAGAATTTATACTTAAAAATAAATAAAAGCATAAAAGAAAAGAAGATATCAGCAATATTATGGTAACGACATTTATTCATTAAGCAGCCCATAGGGATCTTCCTGCGCACGGATCATCTACTTGACGAAAGAAAAGCTGTAAGTAATTATAATTTTATATTTAATTGATTTGATATAGTAGTAACTTATATTTGCTGATGCATTCGTATCTTTAATTAAAAAAAAATGATAAGGAATTTATTAAAAAAAAAACAGTTTTTTTACCGACTCCTCACATACATACCCATTTATCTCGACTATTTTTAGAATAAGAACATAACCGATGAAAAAATTAAGTTCTACCACGTTCGATTTTCGCTTAAAAAAAGTTTTACAAACAAATTAATTGTTCCATACGTTTATAAGATACATAAAATATTTTTATCAGCTCTTCTCAATATAAGGCGTGTTTCTATTTTGCTCTTCCAAAATGTCGAATATTTGTGCTAATGTAATCAAAAACTAAAGCGTGCCGATTTAAATGATAGTGTAGTTTGCGGTTCATTTTGCGGACGACTTTTTCATAACAATTGTGCCAATATTAACCAAGAAAATCTTAATATTCTTACAAACTCTAATAATACGTACATTATATTGAATTGTGCGGGGAAGATGGAGAAGAACTCTAGATTTGCTTACAAGAGAATAACGTGTTAAATAGAAGGAGGTGGGTTTGTTTCATGCAAGTCATATCCGTTGATATTCCATTATCATCAGATATAAACAAAGTTGAAGACAATGTTACCTTCTGCAACATTGCACAAAATGCCTTTGCACATTAACTCTTTGTTAATGTTGCCTTCTGCAAGAGATTGTAGAAATATAATCGCCATTCGTTCATCTTATCTATTCTCTTGATGTGATTGTTCAAACGTTGGGTGTAGCATTAAGATATTGAATTAAAATAAAGTCAGTCTTCTGCTTGAATCGAAACTCGAAACATTACTCTCTGTCTTTTAATTATAAAATATATAACTTCCAGGAGAAAAAGCAGAGTTGTTGGAACGGTTGCGCTTGTATTTGAACTCACACTCCACCAAGGGTGCTGAGGGAGGAGAAGGAGGCGAAACCGAAGATATATTTGATGAGTTTGGTTAGTTAGGGGTGGGTGGAGGTAGTCATGGTGCAACTGCAACGCAGGTGACAGGGCTGATATCGGGACACAATGTTGTAGGGCAGACTTATACATCGTGGCCATTGCAAATATCTTTTATGGAGCCACGAATGCCCGTGTTTACATTCAAGGATATTGAAGAGAGTACAACCACATTCAAAGGCGAAGAGTCACAAAACTTTTGCAAATGGATACTAGAATTTGAGGACGTAAGTCAGCTTGTGCACTGGAACGCTTTGCAAATGTTCGTTTATTGCAAGCGGTTGTTAGGAGGGGCGGCAAAAATGTTCGTTCAAAGCGAATCTGGTATCAGAGACTGGTCATCCCTAAAGTCAGCTTTGATGAAGGAGTTTGGGATAAAGGTCAACTCAGCGGAGGTACATAGGCTGTTGAGAACAGCGAAGAAGCAATAAGCAATAATCAAAATGCCTACGTGACCGAATGATAAACATAGCGAAGCCAATTGATGTTGATGAAGAGTCAATAGTAGAATACTTTGTGGATTCAAAAAAAGATGATAGATGCAATAAAATTGTCCTATATTAAGCGAAAAATATCGAAGATCTGAAGGGTAAGCAAAACTTACGATCGTGTTAAGGGTCAGACAACACATTCAGAGAAGCGCGCGGGTTATGTCAAGCTCAAAAAATAAGAACATAACAACAGAAATACCCACGGCTGCAAGTAGCAGTGATGTAGTGAAGTAGCCAAGTGATGACGACGAACGATCGAGTTCATTTGCCAATCGGCTGGTGATTCCAAGAAATAATATTTCGCTGACTGGCAAATGCACTCGATTCCAACAACTGACATAGCTTCTCCCATCCAAGCATTGAGTTCAGTTGTATTTGTATTGCGATTGAGAATAGTAATCTAAACCAATTTGTATTGCATATCTATTTTAAAAAGTGTTTCTGATTGAATAAGAACTTGAATCGCCCCATCACGATACACACTTGCAGACAAAAGCGATTCAAGAATATGCTACAATTGTGGGAAAGCAACTCATTTCGCAATAGATTGTAGCAAGCAATACAAATGTTAATAATGCGGAGTTTTAGGGCACCGATCTTTTGAATGCAAGGGGACGCAAGCAAAAAAGGAACATGTCGCAAATGTTAAATTCGGGTTGCATAGTAAGCATCTCCTTAAAGACATAAAAGTAGATGGGGTCGAGGTTACACTCTAGTTGACATGGGCTGCGACATCTGTTTGGTAAGACAAGACTTTTAAGTACAGCTGCGGAAAGCCAATGTCGAACCTGCACTGATTGTTTTGTCTGGGTTGGGCAATAATCAAGTTGTCACTCAAGGATGCGACGACTGTAGAGTAGTAGTTGAAAAAAATAGAGTTTGGCGTTAAAATCCGTGTCATAAAAGAAACTGAATTACCATTTACTCTGGTAATAGGAAATGAATTGCTGAGAGAAGCCTGCGTTATATTCAATAATGGAGAGATACGATTCCGATGAAAGAAGACAGAAGAGGAAAAGCGCCTTCCGAGGAACAAGATCAAAATAAAGAAAATCTGAAATCGAGCATTTCACCCACCAAGGAGACTTGTGAGGCAGACGACAAAAGGCAAACCAGCAGAAAGGGGATCAAATTCGTGCGTTGCGTCAAGACTTTAAAACGAAATTTGTTGTGTTGTTAGAACTAATCGTGAAATAGGTGTAAAATCCAGAGCGTTTTAATGGATGGACGTTGTTTTATTTAAATGCTGTCGATTTTACATCTTTTTTTTCGCTTTTGGAAGGAAATAATTTGTTGAGGAATCGTTAAAAGGTCAGATGTTGCAACATATATATTCAAGAAAAACTATTTCTTACTCAAAGAGGAGGAAGAACCTATAGACGGACGATTTTTGAATGCAATTAGTGAGTTATTTAACGCTGGTAAGTTATCTAAACCTAAGGAATTTGATTTTGGGGCTCTATTGAAGACTTATTTGGTCTGTGAGCAGTGCCACCAAAAAGGACTCCAGTAAAAAAGTTAAAGGCTTTAGACAACACGCCTGTTGATAAAGGTGGAGAAGCTGAATCTGCAGTGCACGTTAAGAATGTGCTCTAAGTCTTTTTTTTTATTTTAATCATTTAATCATTAAATTATATTTTTTTTTATAAAAGATAACCTCAAACTGCATATTTTATTCCGTCGACCCACATTTATAACTCCAATTCCAAATAAACAAAATTTAGAAATTCGTCTGCAGAATATTATTTTATTGAAATTCATAAAACAATGTACCATTATCAGAATGATATCCAATATAAAAAGGATTTAAGTTCTGTAAGTAATTGCATTCCGAATAAGAATTGTACTTTTGGAACTGTGTCCCGACGGATTAAGAGATAGAACTTGCAAAAGGATATCACCAAATCAAAGTTCATCCTGCGGATATTGTAAAAACGGCTTTCGTGACACCTAATAGACTCTAAGAGTATCTTAGACTGCCATTTGGGTTGAAAAACGCGCCGGTAAGCTTTCAGAGATTGATGAACGAGACATTAAGAGAATATATTTATAAAATTTGTGTTGTATATTAAGACGACATTTTAATTTTTTCAACAATTCTCAAAGAACATTTACAATCTCTAAACATAATTTTCAGAAAACTTTCTGAACACAACCTAAAAATTCAGTTTGACAAATTTTCATTAATGAAAAGAAATACGGAGTTCTTAAGACAGACAACAACAAAATTCTCAAAGCTATATCCAAGATCATACTACTCGCCGATCCAGTTAACTATGTGCATATTCAAGACACTACCACAGCCAAGCAGTGCTGGGATAGACTGCAGGCGGCAAGTTAACATCCTCATTTGATGATTAATCATCAAAGCAAGCCATAAGCTCGCTGTATGAATTTTTATTATATCAAATCACAATAGACTAAACATCCTATCGGATAAAGATGAATTTTATTAAAGTCAGCAATATATCGTCATCTCGAATGTAAACACCCTATCGGATAAAGATGAATTTTATTAAAGTCAGCAATATATCGTCATCTCGAATGTGACATTGGATGTGATTGGATATCGATCACATCATATATACAAATCATGACTGTATCCATCAGATCGGTCATGAAAGATATTTTTAAGATTAATCAGTTTTAAGTTGGAACTCGTAGAAGTAAGTTCATAGTTGGAGCTCAAGCAGGAAAGTTTAATAAATACAGAAGTTTAAATAAAATTTTAAATATATTTTTTTAAAATTTCCAACACGAGTTAAAATATTTAATTGGCGCCCGAGCAGGGACACGGTTTGTTTTGAACGAAAAGTGAAAATATAGTAACGGTTAAATTAATTAAAAAGGGGTAAAATTAAACCCAACCGTTTATACTTAATTTAATTTTCATAGTGCAAAGTGCATCCAAAGAAGAGAAAAATAAAAAGTATCTTCTCGCCCTTGAACTAACCAAAAAAATTCAGTGGTCCTACTTGACGTAAAGCATCAAGAGGCAACCGGGACAAATCCCAACAGATTAAGAGAAGTACGCACATATGTAGCAGAAAATCTAAAAGTGAAAAGAAAGAAAATTATAGAAAATCTAAAAGTGAAAAGAAAGAAAATTATAGAAAATCTAAAAGTGAAAAGAAAGAAAATTATAGAAAATCTAAAGGTGGAAAGAAAGAAAATTATAGAAAATCTAAAAAAAAAGAAAAAAAACTCAAGAAAATATCAAGTGGACGAAATTACATAAAATACAAAAAGTGAAAAAAAAAGAAAATTATAGAAAATATAAAAAAGAAAAAAACTCAATAAAATACCAAGTGGACAAAACTATACCAAATACAAAAAAGAGGTTATTAAAAAATTCTGAGGTGAAAGATAAAAAAGGAGGAAAAGATAAACATCAAAAGCTGAAAGCAGGAGTAAGAACTCATTATATTATATAAAATTGTAAAAAAAGGTGTAGACCAATATTAAGAATATTATATATAAACATCAGAAAAAATAAGTGCTTCTATAATAATATATACAATTGTAATAAAGTATATTGAAATAGAGTAAAGAGTATTGAAACATAGCATAACAATGGCATTAACAAACGAACAAATTCAAGCTTTGATCGCAAGAAAGCACACACGATTTACAAAATCGAGTGCTAGAACTGACAAACATACTGACCCGACTCACAACTTCTGACAACATAATTCCTCATACTGACGTACAAATCGACCCAAACTCAGATGCTAGGGAAAGTTTAGAATTAGTGAAAAGTTTAACTCAGTTTCAAGGAGATAATTATATAAGCTAGCGGACATCGGTTCAGCATTGTATGAAAGCATACGAGCATTGTAAAGGAAGCACGAGCTATTTTACAGCCGTGAATATTTTGAGAAATAAAATTACAGGGAAAGCTAATGATGTTTTGACATCACACGGTACACCATTAAACGTGGATGCAATACTAGGTAGATTAGGCTTGACGTATGAGGACAAAAGACCCATACACATGCTGCAGACAGAATTGACAAATGCTAGGCAAGGGAAACAAACGCTTCAGGAATATTACGACGAGATAAGTAAGCTCTTGACACTTATCACTAATAAAACAATAATGAGTTATGGTCCAAGAACGGCGGAGACAAAAGTCCTTATAGACGTAGCAAGGGAAAACGCCTTGAGAGTTTTTGTTACTGGGTTAAACCAACCCATGAGTAATCTAGTGTTTGCTCTTAACCCGGGAGATCTCCCTAATGCGTTAGCGAGAGCTCAAGAAATTGAGGTTAATCAATCTCAAAGATTTAGAGATAGAACCGATTTTCATACTAGGCAATTCCAACAACCGATTTTCAATTCACCAAGAGTGAATCACAATTTTGTAAATCCTCGGAATAATTTTCCAGGACAAAATTATAAAGTAACTCCACCGCAACAGAGAATGGATCTTAGAAGTGGGAATTACCACCAAAGACCACAAAGCAGCAATTATATTAGTAACAACAATAATAACAACAGTAATAATGGTAGTCATACTCAAAATAGACAGTATAGTAGTAACCAATACAGAGATCAGCGGTTCAATAACGAAATACGCAATAATAATAATCCTTTTAAGAGGGATAGACCGAACAGTAGCCAACAGCCCTTAAACAAAAATCCTAGGATAAATAATTTAGAAGAACAGGGTAATTTTTTAGAGTAAGGAATGATTTACCATTCATTCGAAAAGTAGATGGTAAATCAGGTAGGGTATTTAATATTTTAATCGATACGGGGGCAACACATAGCTATGTTCAACCCGGATTGTTTAAAAATAAGAAACTAGAAATACCAAGTAGAGTAAAAAGTGTACATGGCACAACATTAATAAAAACATACCAGGAAATAAATTTGTTAGGCATTGAGGAGAACTTTTATGAATTAAATGAATTAAAAGATTACGAAATGATAATAGGAATGAGAACACTAAGAAAAATTAAGGGAAAAATAAATATTTTGGACAGTACATTGGAATACGAAAAAGGCATAGAACCTTTACTATTCAATGATGAGTTCATTAATAGTTCGATTATCTGCATGAGCACAGAGGAAACTTTTATAGAACAGCTAAAAAATATTTTAAAAAAGTATCAAGGGATTTTCACAGAAAAACCTAACTATTTACCATATAACACTAATGTTAAGTGTGGCATAGAAACGATACACGAGGAACCAGTTTGGCAAAGAGCCTACCCTTATCCGCAGTCCGCTGCAGTATTTGTTAATAAGGAGGTAGAAACATTATTATTGAATGATGTAATAAGACCAAGTAGAAGTGCTTACAATAGTCCAGTTTGGGTTGTTGACAAAAAAGGTTTCAACGACGATGGTACAAGGAAGTTACGCATGGTAATAGATTTCAAGAAACTAAATTCCTTTACGAAAACTGACAAATACCACATGGCAGAAACATCAGTTATTTTGTCCAATTTGGGCAAATCAAAATACTTCACTACTTTAGATCTGCAATCAAGATTTCATCAAATTCTTTTACGAGAACAAGATAGACAAAAAACTGCATTTTCAGTCAATAATGGCAAATATGAATTTAATCGAATGCCATTTGGACTTAAGAACGCTCCGGCAATATTTCAGAGAGCAATGGATGATATACTGAGAAATTATATAGGAAAGTTTTGTCATGTCTACCTAGATGACGTGATTATATTCTCGGAAACACCCGAGGAACATTTAAACCACATAGAGTTAATAATTAAAGCTTTATCAGAGGCTAATATGCGAATCAGTAGTGAAAAAAGTAAATATTTTATGGAAGAAGTAGACTTCTTAGGATATGTCGTATCATATAATCATATAAAGACAAACCCGGAAAAAGTAAAAACAATAAAGGAATATCCCGAACCAAAAACTTTACGGCACTTGAGAAGTTTTTTAGGACTCTTTGGTTATTATAGGAAGTTTATTCGTAATTATGCGATGATTAGTAAGGGATTAACAAAGTATTTAAGAGGAAATGAGAAAATAAATAGTAAACATATGAATATAGAACTAGATTCTGAAGGTAAAAAAGCGTTCCAATGATTAAAAAATAAACTTATAGAAGAGATAGTGTTGAATCAACCAGATTTCAGTAAAACATTTGAATTGACGACAGACGCAAGTAACTCTGCCATAGGCGCAGTGCTTAGTCAGGAAAATAAACCAATAACATTTATAAGCAGGACATTAAGTAAGACAGAAGAGGGTTATGCTACTAACGAGAAGGAATTGTTAGCAATAGTATGGAGCCTTAAACATCTGAGAAATTATCTCTATGGTCAGACTGGCATCCGCATATATACGGACCATCAACCATTAAGTTTTGCGGTTTCCGATAAAAATCCGAATGCAAAATTAAAACGTTGGAGAGCATTTATCGAAGAATATGCTCCCATTATAATATACAAACCAGGTAAGGAGAATGTAGTAGCAGATGCTTTAAGTAGACAAGAGTTAAACATGATGAATTCGGACGTAGCAACAGTACATAGTACTCAGAGTAGTCCAGTTGAGGAAATTAAAAGATAAGGAGGAAATATTAACAGATTTAGGAATCAACTAATATTTCAGGAAGGAAATCAAAACGGCGTAGTTAGTAAGCAAGTACATACAGGATACTGGCGACATACTGTTATTTATAAAGATGATGGTATTTTTAATAAACTAAAGGAAGTAATCAGGAATGGTTTTAATGCAATACATTCAACAGAAGAACTATTGTTCAAAATAAAGGAAAAATTATTAAATGAATACCCAACAACACAATTTGCTTATGTAGCCAATTTAGTAGAAGACATCACAGATAGAGATACTCAAGTTTCAATTATAAAGCAAGAACATGAGAGAGCACACCGTGATTCTAGGGAAAATTTTAAGCAAATTTCGAACAGGTTTTATTGGCCGGAGTGCTATAAGCAATTGTTAACTTATACGAAGGAATGTACAATCTACAAAGAGAATAAATATGACAGACATCCAATTAAGTATAAGATTGGAGAGGCTCCAATTTCGAAGAAAGGGGGGGAGCGCATACACGCTGACATTTATTACATAGACAATGATCAATTTTTAACCATGATTGATTCTTTTTCAAAATTTCTCATAGTAAGACATATTGAAAGTAAAATCGACGCAAAGATTAAACTCATTGAAACAATACCAATATTTGGAAGAGTTGAAACACTAGTGACAGATAATGAAAAAACATTTTGTACTCCATCAGCACAACAGGAATTAGAAAGACTAGGCATAAAACACGAAAGAGTAGCTCCAAACCATAGTAAAACGAATGGAATGATAGAAAGAGTTCATAGTACAATCACCGAACTTATACGTATAACGAAAACGGAGATTCAGGCAGAAACCAAAGAGATAATGCCATTTGTAGTAAAGAAATATAATGAATCCATTCACTCAGTGACAAACCTACAACCAATAGAGGTTTTTCATAATTTTGAAAAGTATATATCATTAGGAAATGTATTAAAGGAAAGACAAGACAGGACTCTTTCCTATTTGAATAAAAATAGAACTGAAATTAAATTTCGGCCAGGACAAAAAGTTCACGAAAAATCAACACGTAGGCAGGGAAAAGTAAAACCTTTATACAGGAAAAGAATAGTAAAAGAAGACAGGGGAAGAGTCATAATTGATAGTAAAGACAGAATCATACACAAAGATAACTTAAAAAAATGAAACAATATAGATACAATACTTAACAATTTCAGAAATATGACTATGAGTATTATTGTGGGATTACTGGCATTACTAACCACAACGTCTGCTCAGTTGCAGATCACTAATTATAGCTCGGAGGAATATATCCTCATAGAGGACGGATCTGCTGCACTATACGATGACAGAGGAGAAATTTACCATGTTATAAATTTAACGTACTACAAGAATATTTTAGATGAAATTAAAGGAAAGAGTTTGAGGTTAACTAGAGTGGATATAACAAATCTGGAAACAGCTGAAAAATTACTAAATCAACTATTAATAAGAGATAGATTTAGACGAGGAATAAATGAGATCGGTACACTATGGAAATGGATATCAGGAAGTCCAGACCATGACGATAAAATACGAATTGAGACAAAGTTACAAGAATTAATAGATTCTAACAATAAACAATACCAGACTAACACACAAATATTTAACGCTATAGAAAAACTAACAAACGAAGACAACGGTATTGACAAAGAAGACGGACTCATAATAAAATATATAATTGGAGATTTAAGAGAAATTATAAATACTATTAATTTGAGTAAGAATGCAATATTAAATACTATTATTTTAAACATGGAAGATTTAGAACGGATTATGAGAACAGAAAAATTACCAATTTCAATTACAGATGCTTTAGATGCATCAGATTTTAAAATTATTCAAAGTAAGGAAATAATTATGCTTTATATAGAATACCCTATTGTTAAAGAGATTAATAGTCGATTTATTGTGGAAAGTATAAATGTAGGAGATGGCAAATTAGAAATACCTAATCAAATTGTATTGTATAATCAAAAATATAAAATGGCAAGTTGCAAAAAAGAATTAAATAATATATTTTGTAAAATTAATAACGAAACAAATTGCCTTACGGATTTGTTAAATAATAATAAAGCTAATTGTCATAAGATAAAAGAAAATAACCCAAATATAAAAATAATTAAAGATGGTATTATTATTGTAAATGGAGAAACCACAATAAATACGAAAATATATAAGGGTACATATCTCATTAATTTTAAGAATAATGTTTCAATAAATTATAAACAGTATGAAAACAAAAGAACTCAATTTATGAAACATATTAAGCAATATGTTCCATTGGAAATAAAAATTTTGAAATATCTAGAGTCAAATGACCAAGAGTTAAAATTCACAAATATAGATCTTGTAAGACCATATATTAACGATATTAAAGAACACCCAATGTTATGGGGTATTACAATAAATTTGTTATTAATTATAAGCATAATTATAATCATTAAACTATTAAAAATGTATAAGTTTAATCAAGAAAGAAAAAACAAAAAAAACATTCGAGATAATGATGGTAAAATGCTTACAAGAAACAAAAAACGAAATTGATGAGCGATCGGGACGATCACTACAGAAGTAAGGGGGGAGTTAACATCCTCATTTGATGATTAATCATCAAAGCAAGCCATAAGCTCGCTGTATGAATTTTTATTATATCAAATCACAATAGACTAAACATCCTATCGGATAAAGATGAATTTTATTAAAGTCAGCAATATATCGTCATCTCGAATGTGACATTGGATGTGATTGGATATCGATCACATCATATATACAAATCATGACTGTATCCATCAGATCGGTCATGAAAGATATTTTTAAGATTAATCAGTTTTAAGTTGGAACTCGTAGAAGTAAGTTCATAGTTGGAGCTCAAGCAGGAAAGTTTAATAAATACAAAAGTTGAAATAAAATTTTAAATATATTTTTTTTTTAAATTTCCAACACGAGTTAAAATATTTAATTCAGCTCAAGCACAAGGGATTACAATAAACAACGAAACTTTTGTAATAAATTCATTACAATTATTCCATCTTTTTTTTGGCTTTTCTGCCCTAAATCTAGAACTGCATATGACGTACCAGCAGAGAAGATACGAGTGGCTGCAATGAGTCACCTGCTTTCTGTTGTCCATGCCTTTACTGGATGCGATACCACCTCAGCATTTTACAGGAAGGGAAAAGTAAAGGCATTTAAGCTTCTGGAGATTAATGAACAACTGAGGACTGATGTGCATGTATTCTTGCAAAGAAATTCAACGAAGGCGGAGCACTCTTTATACGTGGACTATACAATATTCCACGAGAGACACCACTCGATGAAGCACAGTACCGTGGATACAACAGGGTGATTGCTAATCTGCAGTTACATTCTAAATTTGAATTAGCTTGTCTTCCTCTAACTAAAGCTGCTGCAGATCAGCACTCATATCGCGTATATCATCAAGTACAAGCTTGGCTGGAAAATGCTTTGGAACCAACCGATTGGGGTTGGAAATCCGTCAAAAGCGGATTAGTTCCTGTTACAACAGATCTGCCACCGGCTCCAGAACATCTACTTAAATTAATATCTTGTAACTGTCGGACACAATGTACAATAAGATGCGAATGTAGGCGATCAGGAATGTTATGTTCAGTGATGTGTGGAACCTGCCAGGGAACATCCTGCAATAATACCATTGGCGAAGAAGACCATCTAAACGAAGTAGATGCCAATGAGTTTTAATATAAATTTTTGTATAAGACTAATTAATTTTTAAGTAAAATAACTTTATATATAAACTATAATGTATCTTATGTAACAAAAAACTAACATTTAAGCAAATATAATATTGATAAAAAAATGTATATATAACTGAAGTATGTTCTTTTTCATTTTTTTCAACAAATATTTTTTTTTTTTTTTTCAGAAATGTCCGCAGAAGGAACCTGCAAAATATCTTAAAAGACGCAATATAAAATTTTTAACAAAATTAAATATTTCTTTTAGTGTTATTCAGTACCGTTAGCTATTCAATTTCAATAGTAAATATTTTAAGAAAAATGAACATTATCTTTTTTTTTAACTTTCAAAGACGATTTTCCCAACTTTACGGTTCCTTATGAAAAAATAAATTACATTTTCTTAAACTGAGTTAAATTGGTCATCATTTGAAATATTTTGAATCTTTGTTAAATGTACCATTGTATTTTTTTTTTTCTTTTTTTTTAGTTAGAACACAAATATTTTCTAACACGTTTCATGATGGATTAAGTTCAAAATTTTCCAAATAGTGTGTTATAAAAACTGTTGTTATACCACATATGACGTAAAATATAATAAAGAACAAATAAATACTGCATTTAGTTTAATTGGGTCCCGTTAAATACTCCATTTTAACAAAATACACTTAAACAAAATGAAAAAAAAAATCATTTTCTTCAATTTGTATACAAATTTGACAAATTTAGTGCTACTTTATAAAACAAGTTAACATACAATCTTAAGAACCATTTATTGCTGCATAATTTAAAATAGTTTTGAAGTTCAAAAACTGTACCGTTATATTTTTTTTTTTTTTTTTTTAAGAAAAATCATTTTTTTTTTTCATGGTTGTCTCTTGAATAAATTCAAAATATTTTGAGAATGGTAATTATTTTATCTATAACCACACATTTTAAACAATGCGAAATCGAATAATAAACAAAATAAATTACTTTTTTTTTATAAAAATTTTTTGACTGTTAACTTGGAACGATAAGAACTGTAAAAAAAATTGCAAAATTTTTACTTCTTCAACGTTTAATAAAATTTTTACCAAGTTTAAGACACTTTAAAAAAAAAAAACAAAATTCTTTTATCTTATGTCAAATATAATTTTGCGTAGTTTGAAGTATTTTTCAAGTTTTTTTGGATGCGCCGTTATATTTTTTTTTTTTTGTAAAAACTGCAAAAATTCAGTTTACATTTTCACTTTTTCAACGCTTACTAATTTTTTTTTTAAATTTAAGGTCGTAATATACAAAGAAAATGTGCACAGTTTTATGCTTTAGTAAATTTTGGATCATATGAATTTTTTTTCAGCTTTCTGAAATGAACCGTTATATTTTTTTTTTTTTTTTTTATCATTTGAAACTTTTAAGTTTTTGTTCATGGTTCCCTATCCATTTTATTGAAATTATTCAAGATATATCTAAAAGAAAAATCTCAAACAAAGTTGAATTTAACAGTGAAAAAAGTGTTTTTTTTTTGATTTTGTTATATTTTGTTTACAATTCCGTTTTAACAGTAAATACTGTAAAAAATTGTTTAAAATGTTCACTTTTTCAAAATTGATAGAGTGAACGGTACATAATAAAATAAAATGTTTACTATCTTGTTCTAAATTCAATTCTGCATCGTTTGAGGTATTTAACAATTTTCTTAAATGTACCGTTATATTTTTTTTAATTTATACCTTAATTTTTTTTTCGTGATTTGTCTTTGAATAAAATATTTTTTTTACAGAAGGGTACATAACACAAGCTTGTAAGATATATCAAATGACGCAGAATTAATTAATTAACGAAACTGTATTTTTTGTTTTTATTTATATTTGTTAAAAAATACATTTTAATGGAAAAAACCCCAAACAAATATTAGAAAATTTCAATTTTTCAACTTTGAATAAAATTTTTACTAATTTTTGGATTTTAGATATAAAAAAAACAAATGTACTATGATAAAGTATTTAATTATGTATTTTTTGAGACATTTTAGAAGTTTGGGGAATGCACCGTTATATTTTTTTTTTTTTTCAAACGCTGATGACGCGGATTGCTCAACAGCTAGAGGCCAGGATATTTCCTCAAATACTCCTTTTAAATAGCTCTACAACCCATCAAAATCCTAAAGCTATTACCAAAATTTAGGATTTTTGCACAAAATTCCTGGGCTATATGTACATTCTATAATATCATTAATGTATTTTATTTTTAATAGACCCGCAACAACAGACAACAAAGTCACCTCATCTACATCCGCTCCAGCATTAACTTGAACCGCAGGAACCACAGGAAAAAAAGAAGAAAATTTCTTTGACGGAGTCCCTTGAAGCGACTCAGATCGCTAAAATCTTCGAGGTGGAAGATGACGTTTTTGCCCCAACACCCACCTCAACCCCCACCTATTTAGGAGCTTCAACGTCGAAGGATTATAGTCATTTGAAATAAAAAAAATTATTTAATAAAAATGTATATACCTACTACGAGTACCTACCTATAATAAAAAATACAAATACAGAGATAACGTTTTTATTTTATTGAAGTGTCGCATTCCATTTTCGCGAAATTCTCAAAATTTAAAGAGAAATTGTAATGCCGATCATGGAATAGCTGTGCTACTTCTTCTTTTCTCTTCAATCATTTTTCGTGAAAAGAAAAGAAAGATCCCCGGCGAATTCAGTTTTATGACTCATCCTTTCTCACTCTTCGTTCCGAATTTAACATGCCTGGATAAATAAACTTTTTTGGAATTAAGGGTTAATTAAGCCAGAGTTACACCATCACCAGTTTTAATTCCGCTAAAAATATCAATTCATGAGTGGAGATTTTTATCACCGAGATTTGTTGTATTTTACATGGAAATTATTATATAAAGTTTACACAAAATACCTTATATCACTTTATAGGTGCATTTTAAGTTGTAAACTTTTTTGTATACCTATATTTTGTCTATTAGTATAAACACATGTCATAAACACGAGTTAACATCCTCATTTGATGATTAATCATCAAAGCAAGCCATAAGCTCGCTGTATGAATTTTTATTATATCAAATCACAATAGACTAAACATCCTATCGGATAAAGATGAATTTTATTAAAGTCAGCAATATATCGTCATCTCGAATGTAAACATCCTATCGGATAAAGATGAATTTTATTAAAGTCAGCAATATATCGTCATCTCGAATGTGACATTGGATGTGATTGGATATCGATCACATCATATATACAAATCATGACTGTATCCATCAGATCGGTCATGAAAGATATTTTTAAGATTAATCAGTTTTAAGTTGGAACTCGTAGAAGTAAGTTCATAGTTGGAGCTCAAGCAGGGAGTTTAATAAATACAAAAGTTTAAATAAAATTTTAAATATATTTTTTTAAAATTTCCAACACGAGTTAAAATATTTAATTCAACGCACTTGAAAATTTTAGATGTACGAAATTGTTAGCATTATTTGAGCTCAATACAATTGATTCTTTAGCTAATCAATACATATATACTGATATTCCATTGCATTATGTTTGGCATGATCAGAAAAAAAATGGAAGAAAAGAATTCGGGGTGGAGATAAAATAATTTCAAGAATGTATGTAGTATCACCAAGGGAAATTGAACTTTTTCATTTAAGGTTACTTTTATTGCATGTTTGCGGTCCAAAATCATTCCACGAAGTCAGGTCATACAATGGCATAGTTTAAAGCACATGTGTTGAAGCGTGCCATGCACGCGGGATAGCTTCTAATGATGATGAATGGCGTCATTGTTTAACCGAAGCTAAAGAAATTAATTCGCCAAAGAAAATGCGAGAATTGTTTGGGTTCATATGTGCATTGAATGTACCAGCAAATGCGTTAGCTTTATGGAATGAATTTAAAGAATTTATGAGTGAAGATTTTTTAAGGACACAAAGCATATAATCGAGCACTTTTAGACATCGAAGAAATTTTAATCGCACACCATATGTCATGTAATGATTTTGGTTTACCAACTCCTACAGTAATGCCAGGTTTAGATGCAATCGATGTATTAGATCCACAAGAAGAGATTCTATTCAATGAATTATATGAGAGTGCTAATAGTCAACAACGTAATACAATCGATAGAGTTATTCGGGGGTTTATTTACCATGATACTGGATGCAATGTATTTTGTTTAACTGCTCATGCAGGTTGTGGAGAAACTTTCACACAAACCGCCATTATTCATAAAATGAATTCTCTCAATCTTCGTTGCATTGCAACTGCTTTCAGTGGTATTGCTTCTACTCTGTTAATTGGAGGTCGCACTTTACATAATGTTTTTAAATTGCCAATACCGATTCTAGAAAATTCAGTTGCGAACATTACCGCAAATAGTAGTCATGGTCGTAAGATTCTTTCATCGTCTTTGATAATAATAGATGGAATTTCGATGTGTCCAATTCATGCATTAAAACTTAAAGATAGATTACTGAGGGATTTATGTACTACTGATGTTGATAAGAATACAGTTTTTGGAAAGAATTCTTTTGTGTGGTGATTTTCGACAAATTTTACCTGTTGTTCCACATGGGTCACGAGCAACAGTAATCGAAAATTGTGTAGTCAGTTGGAATCAGTTTAGTTTATTTCACCTATTACCTTAACTCAAAATATGAGAG
Source organism: Melangyna quadrimaculata (assembly GCA_949320155.1). Lineage (NCBI taxonomy): Eukaryota > Metazoa > Arthropoda > Insecta > Diptera > Syrphidae > Melangyna > Melangyna quadrimaculata. Next base: position 199,153,580 of record OX439483.1, on the reverse strand, counting down.
CTTTATCACATGAATTAGAATTTGTTGAATTTTTGAAAAAACTTGGTAATGGTGATCTGCCAAATTTTGAACAGTATGGCCATATTATCGAAATTCCACAGCATTTAGTTGGACATCTTAAAAATATAATAGACGAAGTCTATGGACATTTTCCCGAAAATATTTTGTCTGAGCAAATTTTGAAATCTGTCGTTTTAGCGCCTACTAATGATGATTGTTCTTTAATCAATAATGATATTCTCAATCGTATACCATGAGAAGAGAAGGCATATTATAGTTTTGATAAAGTAGTTTGTGATAACTTTACTGAAATTAATAATTATCCCGTTGAGTTTTTAAATTCTTTGACGGTTAGTGGTTTGCCCCCACATAATTTAGTATTAAAAGTAAATTGTATTGTTTTACTGATTCGTAACTTGAATACATCTAGAGCATTAGTAAATGGAACTCGAATGCGTGTTAGGGCTTTGCATAATAATACAATTGATTGCAAAATTTTAACAGGTTTTGCACGCAATAAACGAATTTTGATTCCACGTATTAATTTAACTTATTCTGGTACTATTTTACCATTTGACTTCCAAAGGACGCAGTTTCCAATAATTCCAGCTTTTGCTATGACAATTAACAAATCCCAGGGACAAACATTTGATAAGGTTGGAATTCTACTTAGACAGCCCGTTTTTACACATGGACAGTTATATGTTGCCGCAAGTCGGGTTAGATCATTCGAAGGTTTGAGATTTTATATAAGCGAGCATAGTTCGCAGGGGCATTTAGCTAATAATAAAAGAGTTTTTACAAAAAATATATTTTATAGGGAAATAATTTTTAATTAAATTGATTTTATTTTAATTGATTGATCAAATGAATTAATAAAAGAGTTTTTACAAAAAATATTTTTTATAGGGAAATAATTTTTAATTAAATTGATTTTATTTTAATTGATTGATCAAATGTGCAGACACATAATAGTATGCCAAACTAAGTGATCTAATATGAAATGAAATACATTTAACTCAATTTCATACATGATTATCATCAATTTTAAAAACATGGATATTCAGACATTTTTTTCAAAAGCATGAAACTATTTTTATTTATTTGCTTACATATACGTAGTAGTTTCTGCTAAGCAAAATTATGGTATAAACAAATTTAAAAATCATTGGAGTGGTTTTTAAAAATAATAATTTTGTATATATGTAAATACATTATACAATTTTTAAAACAAAAAAAATCGATTTCAGAGAATTACAATAAACATTTTTTTTTAATTTGAATTTTTTTTTTTTTAAATGTTGATATGGACTATGAATTTTTGACCAAGTACATACAATTACTGATTAAGTTAAGCACTGGAGAAACGACCTTATTGGTCAGATCTTTTTTAGGTGCTGCTCAAGACTTGAACACAGACTGCATAGGGGATCTACCAATGCAGTTCTGCAAATACTGAAATCAAACAATCACAGGCCGACTCATCAGTCAATCATATATTATATAACAGATAGATACTGTCAGTCATACCCTTTTACGGCGCAAGTTTTTTTTTTTATGACATACTTGGGCGAAACCAATCGAGTTGAAGTCAATTGAGATTTTAACAGAATTAATTTTGTTTCTAAATTTCTTCATATTCATTATTATAAGAAACATAAAGACGAGTTTCTATAATGTGCGTGGGTGCAAATTTAAACAAATTACCCTAGAATAATAAAATTCACAGAACCTTCATGCTGTGATTTGTATAAGAGTCGGTAAACATCGACCAAAATTTGCGTCTTAGAGGGTATGACTGACAGCATCTATTTGATGAGTACATCTGTCAACATATTTGGGCGAAACGCAAGGAGTATGAGTAGGAGTTTTGGTCTTTTGAGCTTTTAATTAAATTATTATACCACGACAGACAGAACTAATTTTATTTCTATGATTTTTATACGAGTCTTAACCGACCAAAATTTTTGTCTTAGAGTGTATGACTGACAGACTCTAACTGTCATCATACTTGAGTTAAGGGCACTTGAACTTGAGTTTTTTATAAAAAAATATTCAATTAGCTTCATATATATTAGGAATAATTTTATTCATCTAAACAATTCGTCCAACTTTAAGTATATAGAGAATGGTCGAATTTCGACCACTGGGCGGTACTAGTTTATAATAATCTACCAAATGAATTAAAAAAAGGAAAGAAATATACCGAAATTCCAAAAACTTTTAATTGCTTATGTTAAAACAAGATTTTTATAAAATAGAAATTCTGTCAAACTTTTGTAAATAATTTTTCAAATCGCAAAATATTGCCAAGTTAATTAAATTAAAAAAAAAAAGGTCCCAGGTAAACCATCATCTACTACTATAAGATTTTATATTTTTTGTCATATACGAGTATAATAATGTTGTGGTATCATCATTATCATGATTGAAAGTTGTTACATAGACGAAAGCTAAAATTGTGTTGAAATTTATTTGAAAAATCTAATAAATATATTTTTATATTTTGTTTTGTTTGCAGAATGCTAGTTGTGTATTGTTTTAAAATAATATTATTTAAACCATCTTTAAGACAACATTCATATCTTAAATGATAAGGATTTATAGACATTTTATTTAATTTTAAACCTATTTGGCAAGAATTTACTTAAATATATCCACTTACCAGTGTTCTTTATCTTAGATAAGATGGTCTACAAATAACAATTAAAATGAGTATTGAAGTTCGCCGTTGAGTTTAAATTTGAATGTTCTTCTCGTTGTTTTCTTTTTATGAAATATGTTGTTACGATGTACTAATGCATATTAATTATCAGATGAATAATAAATTGTTCGTCCAATTTCATTGGACCTCTGTTTGCAGACATGCGGTTCCGGAGATGCTGCAACCACGATCGCGGTCTAACTCGACGCAAAATGACCATGTTAAGAGTCCGTAAACTCCCGAAGCTTGTTAGATAGCTTATATCAGCGAAGAAAAACCGGTTCGAAAAACAATTTAAAGTATATATTAAATAAAGGATAACTTGGCAGACCGCAGTAGTACACTGGTCTGTGCCACTAGATGACAATGGCCCATCATCAGGACAGTTAAAGATATATTTTTGAAGGATGGCACAATCGGATACAAAGTTGTATGAACGATAATGATTATAAAATATTACCATTCAGTCACTTCACTAAATTAAATTAATAAAATTATTATTCTTTTGGTTTTTCCAGAAGCTCGTTCATTTTCATTTCACTTTTTAAAAAAATTTAATTTTAAATATTGAACGATTGATGTTTGTAGTGTCAGTTTTTTTTTGCGTATTCACACAGTAGAATTTTTTTTTAAAAATGATTTTTTTAGAATAGAGGAAGACATCTATTAGAGGTGACATCTGTCATATGCATTAAACAATTATGATGCCATGGTGAACTTTACCGACCCCTAGTTTTGTGACAGGTTTCGTATATAAAACAACATAAACTAAGCTCGAATTCACTTTATGTACCGCCTTAGAATGTCATTCAATAAATTTATCTTGATGCAGTTTGTTTATTTCCTTGCAATTTTATTACCACAGCAATTGTATACTCAACGGTTTTTTAGACTTGTATGTATTGTTTTGATTTGTCCTCAAAAAAACCCTAAAAGACAAAAAAAAAAAAACATTAAAAAAGCTGTAAAAGTAAGTAGTCTCATAATTATGTAAAATTCAATTTTGTGTTCGTTTACCCCTATACTATCAACATTATATTAATACGTAAAGGTGATTTCTACCCTCACCTTTTTGAATGTCTTAATGGCAACATATTATATTTTGTTTTTGCTTTTTTTTAAAAGCTATGGGCAATCGCTCTATGCCAAACTAATTATTTTGATTATATTTTGCCGTTAAGGCAGTTAAATTATAGTTTATATAGTTTTTCGCTGTTACACCCCTTGACCGCGCTTGCAAACTCACCACGCCACCATCAATTTTCGTTTGTGCGGCGAATTCAATATTCCAACCTTCCAATAGACGTCCACGTCAGTGCAAGCACAAAGAAAACCCGAAAAAAACAACAACGACGCCATTTTTAGCTCACACAGCCAGATGCCAGAGTAGAAACGATTATATGATCAGTGTGCTTTGGGCATGCAATGAGGACGGTCATGGTGGAGTGTACGATATTTTGCAGATCATTACACCAACAATTCATGTACGTTCAGTGGGTTAATCTTTTTTATTGAAGTATATAGAGCATGGTCGAATTTCGACCACTGGGCGGTACAAGTTAAAATAAATATGTATCTAGATACTTTTTGATATTAATTAAATTTCTTAAAACACAAAATGCGTTATGCTTATATGATATCAAGAGTGTAGGCATATACAGGGCGTCCCAAAAGTCAACTTCGAAACGGAAACGTGTGATACGGTAGGTGGTGAGTTATTAGCAAAATAATAAAACAAATTTTTGCCAAGTATTTTGTGAGTTATGTGCAATTGAAAAAAAAATCGTCAACCTGTGACGGTCTTTCAAGTGCCGTGATTACAAATCTTAACTTTTCTCAATTTTTTGTTATGAAACCTTGAATAACCCCGCTAACAAATGCATTCAAAAATTTAAATACACCTGCATCATTTTTAAAGAAAATATCACTTTTTTACCCAACTAAGTACTCAAAATTTTTACATGACCCTAATTCAATGGACGTTAGTGTAAAAAATGTGTACTACGAAATTTTGCCAAGTTACCTTAAAAGTTGGCGTGTTTAATTCTCATTTCAAAATGGTATTACATTTTTGAGAATATTCCATAAACAACCGAAAAAAAATTCTTTTCTCAACTAACTCCGCTTTAAGATAAATTCTTTTTAATTCATAAAAAAAACTTTAAAATCTTAAGTTCGAGGGGGATGAACAGTTATTTATAAGTAACCACTACCAGGCCCAGAGTACCGCGGGCTATCAAATAGTGATTCATTTCTATTATTTTGGTTCAAGTTTTAAATAAATTCAATTTTTCAACAATAATAACATCAAAAGTTTATTTTTTTTAGTGGGTATGGTAGTAGAAACACAGTCAGTGCTGAGGATCTGGAAAGAACACTTCTCTAGACTGCTTAATGGCGAAGACAGCCAAGATGCCGCTAATAGGCAGAACGCTCCATTCAACTTGGACGATGATGGCCAAGAGTCCCGTCAACCCGACCTAACCGAAGTGCGGCTGGCGATATCCAAACTTAAGTCTTACAAGGCTGCTGGTGCGGATGGCTTACAAGCCGAACTATTTAAATCAGCGGGAGATGAATTGGCTAGGAGCATACACCAGCTCATCTGCAAAATTTGGTCGGAGGAAAGTATGTCCGATGAATGGAACCTCGGTATAGTGTGCCCCATCCATAAAAAGGGAGATGTTCTGAAATGTACCAACTACAGAGGAATTAGTCTCCTAAACGTCGCTTATAAAATCTTGTCGGCCATCCTGTGTGACCGCTTAAACCCTTTTGTCAACGATGAGATAAACTGTTTTAGGCCAGGCAAGTCAACCGTCGATCAAATGTTCACACTCCGACAGATTTTGAAAAAATCCCGGGAATTCCAGATCGATACACACCACCTTTTTATCGATTTTAAAGTCGCGTATGATAGCGTGAAAAGGGACGAATTATACAGAGCCATATGTCGAGTCTCGGCATCCCTGCCAAACTCGCCCGCCTGTGCAGGATGACGATGGAGAAATCTCGCTGCTCCGTCAAAATTGGTAAGAACACCACCGATTCCTTTGATGTTGAGAAAGGATTGAGGCAAGGCGACGCGTTATCGTGCAACCTATTCAACATCGTTCTTGAAGCCGTTGTACGCAACGCACATGTCAACACCAGCGGTACAATCTATCAAAAGTCCGTCCGTTATGCTTGCATATGCGGATGACATAGCCATTGTCGGCAGAACGAAGCGAGCTGTGGCAGGGGCATTTGCGAGCATTGAATCGGAGGCGGTTAGAATGGGATTGGCGGTTAATGAGGACAAGACGAAGTATATGCTGTCATCGAGAGAGGAATCTCAACATCGTCGACTCGGGCAAAATATCACGATGGACAGATATAACTTCGAAGTTGTCAAGGACTTTGTCTACCTGGGCTCCACTATTACATCGCAGAATGACATCAGTGCAGAGATCAAGCGAAGAATTACTCTTGCCAACCGCTGTTTCTTCGGTCTAAGAAGGCATTTAAGTAGTAAGGCCCTCTCTCAGAGAACCAAGGAGACTTTATACAAAACCCTTATCATCCCGGTCCTGCTTTATGGGTCAGAAGCATGGACACTGAAAGATTCGGATAAAAATCTGCTAGGGTGCTTTGAGAGGAAGATTCTTCGTGTGATTTTCGGTCCGGTGTGTATCGAAGGAGTATGGAGTAGAAGATTCAACGACGAGCTATACGGGCTATACAGCGACGTTGACCTGGTCAAAAAGCTGAAAATACAGCGACTGAGATGGCTGGGGCACGTGGAGCGTATGGACAGCAACGCACCTGCCCGACGAGTCTTCGAATCCAACCCCGATGGGGTACGCAGCAGAGGAAGAACCCGTAACAGGTGGCGCAATCAAGTGAATGACGACATCAAAGCACTCGGTGTGCGCAACTGGAAGCGGCTAGCTAGGGACAGAGCTGGCTGGAGGGGCTTGTTAGTTGAGGCCGAAGCCCATCCTAGCTGTGAGCGCCATCAAAAGTAAGTAAGTAAGTATAACAAATGTTCAAATTGTTTGACTCCAACGGCAATGCAAGACCTACATCTTCTTGAAAACGATCGATTTATAAGACGGGCGAATCAGCTTGAGTTGATGTCTGCAACAGCCTCCGTGATTTTTTGGCGCAGCTCGGCTAAGTTTTTGACCGGTTTTGAGTAGACTTTTTCTTTTACTGCCTCCAAATAAATAAATCCAGAGGGTTTAAGTCAGATGAACGGGCTGTCCAAGAAATTGCACCAGACCGCCCTATCCACCTGCCTTGGTATTCTTCATCAAGGAATTGTCTCACGGGGCAAGCATAATGCGCTGGGCAGCCGTCTTTTATGAAACCACATATTTCCATAAATGCTAAGTATATTCCAATAAATTTGGTAAGTGGTATTGTAAAAAATCTAAATACACCTCGCCGTTTAAGTTCTCTGGTTGCTCAAATGGTCCAATAATTTTACCATTCAGAAATCCGGTCCACACATTAACTTTGAAACGATACTGCGATTTATCATCCCGCATCAAATGTGTATTTTCTACAAATTGTTACCGGGTTACTTGAGAAAAACATTTTTGTTTCCGTTATTTATGGAATATTCTCAAAAATGTTGTACCAATTTGAAATGAGAATTGAACACGCCAGCTTTGAAGGTAACCTGCCAAACTTTCGTAGTACATTTTTTTTACACTACAGTCCATTTAATTAGTCATGTAAAAATTTTGAGTACTTAGTTGGACAAAAGTTATATTTTCTTTAAAACTGATGCAGGTGTGTTTAAATTTTTGAATGAAATTGATTGCAGGTTTATTCAAGGTTCCATAACACAAACAGAAGAATTAAGATATGTAATCACAGCACTTGAAAGAGCGTCAAACGGTAACCATTTTTTCGATTTTTTTTTTTGAATGCCTATAAGTATAACTCACAAAATACATGGCTACGATTTTTTAAAATTATTTTTCTGATAACTGTCACTACCTACCCTGTCACCCGTTTTCGTTTCGACATTGACTTTTGGGACACCCACACCCTGTTTATCTGTCACGAACAAATAATTCCATCTACAATACAATTGTTGTTATGTTTCGTTATGCAAAAATTATTATTGCCGTGTATATTCCCATACAAATTGAAGTAAGGTGTTATAACTCCTGTGAAAGAACTGCACATTTTGAAAAATTTCTCATGAATCAATGATCATAAATCAATCGTTTCATCAATTAAAAACCAACACATACATACAAGAGAAATGACAAAAAGGAAATTAAATAATGTACATAATGTACATACATATACAGGGTGTCCCTTTATTCGTCAATAGTTTTTTAGGGCATGATTCTTGGGTGTATTCTAAGAAAAAAATTGTTTAACATTAAGGGCCTATCTCCAATTTTGATATAATTTATCGGGGATTTAAGAAAAGTCTTACTTTGGAGTACCCTGACCCATGGTAACGGTAATTACGCTGTAAATAATAATAATAGAAACTTCGTTAAGGCCTTTATTTTTAGAAATACCAGCCTTTGTAACTGCGTTTAAATAAATTTGATATCTTTTCTGAGTCTTTAGATATTCAGTTTTTAGTCTGTTCCATTTTTCCTGCCCATGCTAATTTTTTGACTTTGGGGTCAATTTTCTCCAAAAAAATGCGTAATCGACATGATGTTTTAATAATTTTTTTGAATGTAAGTAACAATGCTTAAAATAAAAGACACAAACAAGTTTGCCGAAAAACCCATAGATTTTTTGATAATTTGGAAAACCAGCGGCAGGTAAAATTTAATAAAAAGGTTTTTTTTGCTTAACGCTCGAATGGTTATGATATGAATAAAAAAATGATATGTGTGGTTATCGATAATTTGTATTTTATGTTTGAACTAAAACAGTTCAAATTAGTCCTCTTCGATTTTGTATGCATGCTAGAGCCCGTTTTCGTATTTCATTGATATTGATATTAATGATCCTAGCTACTGCCTCACTTCTGAGGACGCTTTGAGCATGCGCTCTTCTAATTCACTTTAAGTTGCTATTTTGGTTGAATAAAAAATTTAATTCATTCTTCCCCATTCAAAAACATCTAATATTGTAGGGTCAGGAGATCTTGCAGGCCATTGAACTGCTCTTACTTTTTCCTATCCAACGATTACCGCTTACTCTTCATCTTGTCAATTTTTAACCTCCCGAGCAAAGTGAGCTGAAGCACCATCAAGTTAGGAATAAGATGAAGCTAGTTGAACCTCTGGAATGTCCTCCAATAGTTCTGATAAATCATTTTGCAACAACTGTAGGTAGTTTGTAAAATTCAACTTAAGTGGCTACTAAAATTAGCATGTATTCAAACCAAAGAATGTCAGAGTGCACCCGTTATAACTTTTTTAGTAAAAAATATACTTAAACAATTATCTAAATTCATACAAATAATTTTTATTCATAACTTTTCGAGCTTAAAGCCACTGTTTTTCCAAATTATCAAAAAATCTGTGGGTTTTTTTTATTAACTTGTATTACATACATTCAAAAAAATTATTAAGACATCCTGTTGTTTACGCATTTTTTGAAGAAAATTGACCCCAAAGTCAAAAAATTAGCATGGGCAGGAAAAATGAAACAGGCTAAAAACTTAAGAGTGAGAAAAGATATAAAATTTATTTAAACGCAGTTACAAAGGCCGGTATTTCTTCTAAAAATAAAGGTCTTAACGAAGTTTCTATCATTATTATTTACAGCGCAATCAACGTTAACATGGGTCAGGGTACACCAAAGTAAGACTTTTCTTGAATCCCCGATAAATGATATCAAAATTGGAGATAGGCCCTTACTTTAGAACAATTTTTTTCTTAGAATACACCAAAAAATCATGCCCTTAAATACTATTGACGAATTAAGGGAGTTTACGATCAAAATGTATTTCTGTTAAAATTGTCGGATATTCCTTTATTTATTAACTTTGATAATGAACAGTCTGGCAACTTCTCCAGTCTAGATATAATTACTATTAATAAATTCAACTGTGGTCCAGTGGTGTCAACAGAAACCCATGAGAGGAAAAACCATAGAAATAGAATTAGAAGGGTATTATATGTGAACTGTGAAAGTGAATTTAGTCACACTGCAGGATAAATGATCTACATAAAAAAAAAATATTTCAAGACATTGAAAAATAAATGAAACAACTTTCTCATACAACTAGGAAGGATCCGGCTAAATGATCATTCATCAACCTGGTTTTTTCTTCTTTTTACTAAGAAGTTAGTTTCTTTATTGTTCTAATATCTTCAAAAGTAAAAGTCCAAGGACAGTTTTGATAAAAAAAAATTATTTTTTTTATATATTTTTTTTTTAATTTTGAGTTTGAAAACTGTTACTGTTAATTAAAACAAATTTATTTAAAAATAAAATAAAAGAAGGGATTTCTGGGTTTGCAAAAAGGTATATGGGCCATCACGTACAGGCTCAATTTCGAAATAGACAAAACTGGGGAAATGAAAGTTTGTAGGCGAGGGAGGCGAAGAGTGAGAAATGAAAGGACTAAAATGTTCATCCTTGTTTCGAGCGAAATAGCAAATACTAATTACTAAAGTATACACAGTGATTATTATTTCTAGGCAAAATAAACAAATCTATTGCCATGAAAAACTGTTATTCTTTATGTCGATTTTTAGGCCCAAATACCTCTCGAACCCCATGGTCTACATCTTAAAGGCTTTCACCAAAATTAAAGTACATGACTTCTACTTTTTAATCATATATGTAATATTTCTGTTGAGTAGGTGCAGCAGCTTCCAATGCGGAATTGCATTATTGCTTTTTTTATGCATGTTTGCCAAACACCTCCTGAACCCCACTACGTACACTTTATCGGTTGTTTAAAAAAATTAAGTACACGCAATAACCTTTTCATTGACGTATCACATATCACTGTTGAGTTGGTAGACCATTTACCAATGCGGAATTGCATTATTGTTTTTGGTGCTTTGAAGCCAAATACCCCACGAACCCCATGGTTTAGAGCTTAATGGTCATATAATGAAATGAAGCAAATGTAATAACCCTTACAGCGATGTATGACAGATTACTGTTGAGTTATGGTAGACCAGTTGACAATGAAGAATTGCATTACTTGATTTTTGTAGTTTTTGATGGCTAAATATCTTTTGAACCCCATTATCTACATCTTCAACGCGACGAGAGCGTGACGTGATTTGTTGTCATAAAATCGTTGCCCAATTTGCAATGCGACGAGTTTCTTGACGACGAGTTTTTTGACAGCGTTAAATTATTTATTGTTTTTGTTCTTGCTCTGCAGTGTGCGTTCAAAATAATGAAAAAAATCAAACTGAAATTACTTTTATTATTTAATGTCGGTTTCAAGTGGGCGGTTCGAAACAGTGAAAATGAAGTAACTCCGGATGACCAATCGAAAACGGCATAAATATTATAACTGTGTTTGTCCATAGCTGGGCTGGGGAAACGATTTTCGGCTAAAAATGATTAATATAATTTCATTGTCAATAAAATTAATTTGTTTTTGTTAATTTCCCCTTATCTGTTGTTTTCTTTATTTTTTTCTACAATTTCACAAAATTCACAATCAGTCAAATATAAAAAACGTCGACAAGAAGGAGAACCACAAAATAACTAAGCGCAAAATCCCCAAATACTAAAATCTCCATGTTTTGAAAAATTTCCAAAATTAAAATCTTTAAGCCCAAAATGATTATATTCTAAATCCTCAAACTCAAAATCCCCCAAAAAATCCCCAACAATAAAATTTAAATAAAGTGCAAAAAACTTTGATAACAGACCGACTGACAGCATAGGCGCCTGCCAGACGCCTGAGCATACCCTAAGCGGAGCGACGGAGTCGCGAAGCGGGCCACCCAAAGTAGTGTTTAGTACAAAAAACTTTGATAACAGACAATATATGTATGGAGATTCTGGTGCTTGGAGATTTGGGTTTTAAGGATTTAGTTTTTCTAGATTTTAAATTTAGAGATTTCGGTTTTGGGGATTTTAATTTGGGGATTTTAGTTTGGAGATTATGATTTTGGAACTCGTGTACCTGACCCTCGGCAAGAGCGTTTCAATTTTCCCAACTTTAGCGTGACGTGACGAGAAGAAACGTTTAATTGTGCATAACCTGGCGTTCCCTCGTATACTTACATGGTTTGAAATCGGTTTGCCAACTACGACGAGTTCTCTTCACGCTCTCGTTGCGTTTTCTCGTCGCATTGTGAACCGATCTTAAGATGGTAGTTTCGTATCTATATAGGTTTTGGAACGGATTGGTTATTTTTGACATTTCGCTTGGGATACAAACGTATATCTACCAAAATTTTTCAGATAGCATGGATATGGAGCAAAAACTGAATTGTCATCAGCTGTTTTTTACACGGGATTCCAACAACACGAACCTATCTGGATAGCTCTACATAGGTTTCCGATCGCGGCCATTACTGTACGAAATAACACAATAATATGAAGTGAATTTAGTTGTGTTTCACTCATTTTTTTGACATATTCACAGGTATGGCAAAAGATACGAAATTAATAATTTTAAACAGAGATGCAATCAAAACGAAATGTTCGATCAGAAAAAAGTTTCTTATGAGAGAAAGTGAAAAAGGAGTTCAGTGAATTTTTATAAAAAATTTCCCTGCCCAAATTTTGTTCCCTGACTTTCCAGTTTAGTGGACACCATGTTTTAACATAGACTGGCTAGACAGAAATAATACATTATAACTTTTAAGGTTTCCACGGTTGTTTATAGACATAATTAATTAATTTTCGGATTAGCCGTGGTATTTAAAATTAGAGTGCGATTTTGTACTCATCCCGAACGTTTCGCATCAAATTACATTGAGCGTATAGGTATGCAGTTCCTTGTAGCAGTTGGTCTTCGTATGTGGGACAAACTCAAAGAAGCATTGCCACCCGCTTAAAAGAGCACATTATACTCTGTTCAGTTCGTACTTTCAGTACAAACCTTATGTGAGAGCTTTTTCAAACATACACGTGCTGGCTGGTGTTTGCATTGCAGTCAACTTAAGAAATTACCTGTGAAATAAAAAACAGAACCCCTGACTCCCGTTGTACTACAAACTTGTAGAGAATTAAATTTTCTACAAAATATATTAAATAACTTTTTTCACTACTCACTCTTGTCTCAAAGCTACATCCCATTAAAAAAAAAATGTATGTAATCGCTTATATTTTTTTTTTGTCACTCAAATTAAAAAAAATACCGTAAAAAAAGTTATAGAACTTTTAATTATCCATATTTTTTACTTGCACAGTTTCTTAATTGGAATAACGGTTCTCGCTCTGGAGCGAATGTACACTCGAGCAATCCGCACGGAATAAGTTTTTATTTATTTTTTTTTTTTATTTTAATACAATTATTACAGTAACTATAAAAATCTGGTATTGCTGATTTATTGCTGAGTTGTTTAGAATATTGGCGTAGTAAATAACCTGAGTTTTCGACCTCGAGCAGCGACCGCTTCATGGTAGCGATTTGTTCGCGCTTTTTTTCTGTTATTGGCGATTTTAGTCCTAAGGAAGTAATTTTAAATAAAAAGATTGTTCTACGACTTCAAAGTAACCTACTTTGATCCAATTTGGGCCCAAAACCATCGCTGTAGACAATTTGGTTTCCAAAATACAGTATCTCAAAATTTAGCGATACAAAAATATAAAAGAAGTAGTATTATGGAAAATAAAGAATGGTTGACATAAATGCATCAAAGCACTGGAGAGTGTAGGTTGAGCTTAAAATAATAGGACAATCATTTATCCCCGTTAAGATGGGAGGAGCAATTATCTACAAAAATGACTTAAGGTAGAAACAAAACTATTGAAAAACAATGGTAACCACAATATTCTCCTAGCTTATCCCAGAAAACCATTCTTGAAATTGGTTTTTAAATAAAGTTATTTTAATCGATAGTTTTTGAAAAATTAATTTTCAAACTCAAAACTTTGAAAAAGAATATTCTTCTATTTACTTATAAGAAATAGGATCCTTAGCGCAAAGGAGAATGCGCATTTTGGTCTACTTATTGCCCACGAATGAGATATATATCCTTGGAAAGCTTAGTTCTAGTACATAATTTTTTGTATGGACACAAAGCTGTAAACCATGGGATTAAGGCAGTATGTGGCAACAAAGATTGCAATTAGAGTAAAAGTTAATTTCAATAATGTTCCATTGAAATGACAGTATTGGTCACTTTCGATGATTTGAATAGACCCCAAAATAAAGGAACTTGTATACCAATGGCCAACAATAGGGTATAATATCATGGTTGGGAAATAATTCGCTTAACAGTATGAAAATTCAATTATTTTTAATCCATTTAGCGAATTTAATGAATGGCAATAATTGTGCGTCTAGTGTTCAAAATTAGGATATACAACGTTGGAAAGCTTATTTCATTTTTGAATATAGACACAGAACTGTAAACCATGGGGCTTAGGCAGTATATTACAAAATATAAAACAATTCGTATATGTTTATTCGAATTTGCAGTGTTTTTCTTGTTTTGTTGGTCGCTTATTTTAGCCAACTCCCATTGTTTAGGACAAACAAAAATACTCGTACCTTGGTACACTCCATAGTACCTAATCATTTTCATAGGTCTCGTTTCTGGGCACTAGGCACCATATATGTTTGCCCATTCTCCTTTCTTTTTCAAAGTTTTGAGTTTGAGAATTAAGTTTTCAAAAACTATCGATTAAAATTACTTTACTTAAAAAGAAAATTCAAGAATGGGTTTCTGGGATAGGCTATAGGAGAATATTGTGGTTGTTAGCATTGTTTTTCAATAGTGTTGTTTCTACCTTAAGTAATTTTGTTTTTATATAATTGTCCCTGCCATCTTAACGGGGGTAGATAGACCCCCCTTCCGGTATGATTGTCCTATAAGTTTGGCTCAACCTACATGCTCCAGTGCTTAGATGCATTTATATCAACCATTCTTTATTTTCCATAATACCATTGAGTTTTTACTCAATGTATAAACTTATTGATGATACTACTTGTTATGTATATTTTTTTTATCACTAAGTTTTGAAATGCTGTATTTTGGAAACCATTCGGTCTACAGAGATGGGTTTGGACTCAAATTGGAGCAAAGTAGGTTACTTTGAAGCCGTAGAACAATCTTTTTATTTAAAATTACTTCGCCAATAACTGGAAAAAGCGCGAACAAATCGCGTTTTTTTTATTTTTGACCATGAAGCGGTCGCTGTTCGAGGTCGAAAACTTAGGTTATTTACAACGCCAATATACTAAACAACTCAGCAATAAATCAGCAATACTAGATTTGACGCATACGTGAATGTATATAGTTACTGTACTAATTGTATTAAAATAAATAAAAAAAAAACTTATTTCGTGCGGATTGCTCGAGCGTATATTCGCTCCAAAGCGAAAACCGTTATTCCAATTAAGAAACTGTGCAAGTAAAAATTATAGATAATTAAAAGTTCTATAACTTTTTTCACTGTATTTTTTTTTAATTTGAGTGTCAAAAAAAAAAAATATAAGCGAATGGGATGTAACTTTAAAACAAGAGTGACTAGCGAAAAAAGTTGTTTCACATAATTTTTAGAAAATTTAATTCTCTACAAGTTTGTAGCACAACTTTATTTTCTAAGATCAAAAATGCGCGAGTTATAAGCAAAAATCAAAATGAACATTAAAAACAAAATGGCGGCCAAATGACTCTAGGTACGGTTGTGCGTAATATGGTTTTAGACTCGTGAATCAATACCCTATCGAATAGTGAAGTCAAACTTGACCTCGGATTTAGGTCCCAGCGCGCCATATATTGAAATCTAACTTGACCGTACTAATGTAGCTTTCAGAATTATAGCTTTATAATAGATTTTGAGAGCATTATATTGTATGTATGTGTGTTAAGTTTCGTTTTATTTTTTTTTCCTGGTTAAAATGCTTCTATACAATATTTGTTGGGTATTTTTTTTTAAGGAAGAATTACTATTTGAAAAAGTTTTTGATGGAATTCGGTTTATTAATTAATTGCAATTTGAATTGCCAAATAGTTTTTTTTTTCTTCATGAAAGTAAAAATAAAAAGAATGAGGTTTCGTGTTTATTGTAATATTTTACCAAGGGTTCATAAAATAAAATTTATTTCCTTTCTAAAAATTCTAATAAGGCATTACTAATCCTTTTTCCTGAAATAAATCTTATAATCTAACCCAATCCTTAAAAGTCATAGAAAATTTAGCATACACAAAAAAAAAAAGAACAATAAACATTGTTTGGTTTTTAACCTGTTTTTATTTTAACCTGACCTGCGTGCATTCAAACAAACTGTGGGTTTATCGCCTACTAACTTACCTCTTGGTAATGTGGAAAATGATAGATTTATTAACTTCCCATTGGAAGTATTAGTTATTGGTGCGATTTGTCGAATTGAAAATTTTTACATATCTTCACATTTTGAGGTCTCTAGAATCAGAATTCTACGTTTTTAGCAAGATGTCTGTATGTGTACGTTCGGGTACATTTTTCGTCCACCATATCTCGAGAATGAATAAAGATATCGACCTCGGATAAATTTTATTTTACAGATAATATTGTAATAACGTGCTGAAAAGGTTTTCTAACGAATTCAATAAACTGTTTTTTTACTACAGCAATTTAAAAAGGAGCTGTAAAATGTCATTTATCTGGAATATCTCGAGAACGGAATAAGATATTCACTTCAGACTAATTTTAATTTACACATAATGACACAATACCAAACTGGTAAATATCAAAAAAAAATTTAACAGACACTTTTTTTTAAAACTAAGAAAAACAGTTGAAAATATCAGCAGTGCTAAAAAACACAATCTGAAGTGATCATGATGTAATTGAAGTTTTTATTCAATGCTCAAAACTAAATAAACCGAATAAAAAAACAATCAATTACTGTAAGTACAATTAAAAACATTTTATAACTGAACGTAGACTTAACCAATTATTCTTATTCCAGAATATTCACATAAAGTAAATGTTTTAAGTGAAAAATTAGCTCAAGAACTAAAAAACGTAGTTAATAGTATGTTAGTGACAAGTTGTCGCCAATAATAATAGTTTAAAAGCGAGCTAAGAACTTCTAAAATACTTTAAATTCATTTGTACAAAACAGCTGTTGGTATGCTTGCCAGCTGTGACCGGCAAGCATACCAACAACAGAGAAACCACTAAAATGCAGACATTGTTCAAGAAGGACATGAGAGCAGCCTTCGAAGCTATGATCAACTACTGGAAACCTATCCTAGAAGAGCCCTCAACTCAACTCAGCGGCCAGAATACTCCCAAATGATCTGGAACTTAAATGGAAATCAATTGATATTGAAGAAATCAATTCCAACAATATCACCCTATCATCGGCGCCCGGAATTGATGGAATATCTCCAAGGCCAAGGGCTGAACTCCGCCTTATTAATATGGAGGAGATCAGAAACATTACAAGGCTTAAAGCAAAATTGGTTATTAAAGGACATGTTATCCCCAGGGACCGTATCGAAAGAAACCTCAGATCCCTAAACAACGAACACCTCAGCCAAAACTGGGATGTTGTCGATGTTGGAGAACAGAACGCCGAAGGGACAGAAGTGACGGTGCTACTTAGCTAAAAATCGTTGCAAATTCTGCGAAAAATTGGCTTCATGTTTCGCATTGGTACAAACCGCTGCAAACTTAGGCTAACAGCCAATCAGAACAAAAATGTAAATGGGGGGTCGATAGTTAAAAACTTATCATGAAATTTTTTTCTAATAAACGTAATCATAGTAAAGCTACCAGTGCCAACCTAGTCTATCTCTTGGAGAATAGACTAATTGATATCGCCCTCGTGCAAGAACCCTGGTTAGCAGGTGGGAAAATCAGAGGGCTGAAAAGAAAAGAAACTATACTGTACAAAACTACTCAGGTGGGAACAAACAGTAGCTTTAGAACATGTATCGCAGCTAGAAAACAGTTTGAACTTTTTCTTCTATCCAAATATTTTAATTTAGATCAGTCGGCAGTCAAGTTGTAGAGAGATGGGCTACCACCGCTCATTAAAGCATCATGCCATATGCCTCACGATGGGACGGAAGGACCACCAGCTGACTTAACAAGCCAGTTAGTTGTACATGCTGCGGAAACGAAACACGACATAGTGATAGGATACGATGCAAATGCGCATCATTCTTGCAACAAATTTAAGGAGATGCTTGACATTTCCATAACAAATAACTCAAGCACAATACCAATAGAGCAAAGAAGGGTGCCAGAGGAGCAATTGAATTTCTCTTACCAGACACAATAACCTCCAAGAAACCGTTTGGAAACCTTCGTAATACGAAATGGGATATTTTCAATAGGGAACTAGAAACTAGGATTAAATCCTAATAAAATAATTCACTAAATGAACCTCAATCTTTAGATATTGCCACCACAGAATTCACAGATATTCCAAATAAAACTTTTGAAAAAGGGTGTCCCCTTAAACAGGTAAGGAAATGTAATAAAAAAAACACTTTGGTGGACACATGAAATTGGCATCATCACAAAAAGAAACAGGAAGACTTTCAATACAGCCAAACGATCTAGAAATGAATAAGAATAGTAAGCATACACCTATACTAACATTTTCACTATTTCCTGAAGATAAAAAGTGAAAATAAAAAAAAAAAAATTAAGCTTAATTAATGCTTTAGGACTTTTAAGCCTTTGACAAAAAAAAAAATAAAAAGGCCCTTTGCACAAAAATGTACGATATTTTAAATGATATTGATTAATTTCAAACAATTTTTTTTATAAAATGTACGCATAAAATCGTATTAAAAATTATAGAAACGAATATTTTTAAAAGCCCTAACTGCCACATGGGGCTTTTTAAAACAAAAATGGATAAAATTTCTCTATATACTGTGTTATAAAAGGCCCTATATGGTAGGTTAGGCCTTTTTATAAATTTTGATGCATATGATTTGTAGTTAGGGCTTCTAAAAATTGTGTTTTTCTGGCTTATTTGAAGGTTTAAGGTTAAGAAATTGATACACAAAAATGGAAGACATTGCCCAAACTCAAAATCGGATTTGGCAGAATATAGATTTTAAGTTTAATAAAATAAGTTTAGAAAGCATAAATAGTCCAATAGATATGATAAACAGAAAACCAGATTTTCATTTTATGAGTGTTAAAATGTTTAACTGTCCATAATAGACGCTTTATTAGCAAGAATTATCAATATATCTCTAATTGCAGGTCCTTTTCCACAATACTGGAAAGAATCCCTTGTAGTGCCAACAAAAAAGGTACCAAATAAAAAAACATTCACCCCTAATACGAAATTCGTATTATTAAGTCGTGTTTGGTTGTATGTTGGGCTTGTGGTTTCCTTAATAGTAAAATGTAATCTTTTTTGGTGCAAAGCTTTTGAGAATTTACGAATAGAGACATATTTTGATATTGGTATTTAAAATTAACAATATCATCATCAAATGAAATGGCCAAAAGAACAATTTGTGTTGTTTTCGAACAATTTTTGTTCTTTTCGCCATGTCTTTTGTTAAATATGTTGTTAAGTTTAAATATTAGCATTGCAAAGTTTTAATTCGTAAATTAAGGAAACCTCAAACCTAAAATACGACTTAATAATACGAATTTCGTAATTGGGGTGATTGTGACTTTCGACCTAAAAACATGATGCCACTAAGAAACAGCTACCAATTATGATTTCAACCAAACCAATTATGTGAAACCTGTTTAGATTTCTTATTAACCCATTTCCGGCTAGCGTTGCGTTTCCGCAACGTCATATTTGAAGACTTCTGAAACTTAACTGATTAAAAATTTAAATTAACTAAAAAGTTACTTTGAGAGATAGTTGAATTATCTAATCGACCTGTTTTTGGATTTTTATCTAAAAAACTTTTTATGTTTTTTTTTTTTTACTTTAAAAACACGAGTTTTTGTAAATTTTGAGGAAGGATTTTTGAACTTTTGAAAAATATCGTCAAAATTATAATTTTTCAAAAAAATATGAACTAAAGGTAAATAAAGGTTCAAATTATATTTTAAAACAATGCTGACGTAATTTATATGAGTTGCCTGCTTGTCAGGTTGGATGAAAGCATTACTTTGCGTTTTCGCAACGCTCGTCTAAAGCAGTAGCATTTGAACCTAAAACTGATTTTTGTGTTCGCTGCGTTTTTTAATTGATTGAATGGTTTTTTCTCGGAATATTGTTTGTTTATGGTTATAATGCAAACACACGGTTTATAAGACAATAAGTAAAAACATTAAATATTGTCTGAAAACCGAAAAAAAAAGAGACGAAATAACACTGTCACAAGACCAGCTAAAAAGAAACAAATTGCATCGAATAATATCATGCCGGAAAATGAAAATAATTGTAGTTTGGTATCTTCAATGACCATCCTTGAGCTTGCCGCTATGCTAGAAGGAAGATTAGCCACTTGCCATCCAAAGAAAATATCGACGGCCTAAGAGTTGACTACAATGTCATATGTCAATCAAACAAGCAACTTTCACAGAAAGTAACATCGCTAGAAAAAAAATGCGAACTCCTTGAGGATCAAATTGATCAACTGCAAAAGATACGCACGGAAAACAATGTTCTTCTTCGGTTTAAGGTCCAGCAGGGGCAAGAAGTGAAAGCAAAAGCCAGAAATGTTTGTACTAACCTGGTAGCAGGAACGGTAGTAGAGGACAGTCAAATCCGCCATCTGACGCCGAATCACGGCGAAATCCAAAATGTGTTGGTTAAGTTGCGATCTGGGGAGGAGGCCTTGTCCCTTCTTAGAGCTGCAAACAAGGTGAAATACACGGGCATTTGGATTCGTAAGGACCTGCCATTCAACTGCCGGAAAAAGAGGTTCAAGCTTGGTCAAGTGGGACATGAGATAAAGCAAAAATCTCCGTCTGTGAAGATCTCGTTAAGGGACGATAAGCTGGTGGTGGAAGGCATAATGTTCACTTGGAGCTTCCTGACAGGTTTGAGAAGCGGTGGATGTGATGGCTATTCAATTCTGGAAAATAAATTGGGAATTCATTTCGAGCCAGAACAAATTATTGTAAACAACAACGATGACAGCAGCACCGAGGTACGAATGACGTTTGACAGTGACACCGCAGGGACAGCGCCACGTTCCTCACCACTGGTGAGATTTTCAAACAGCTCAGCAAGTACATCAACCGGAATTAAAAATTAGGTAATAGCCGTCTGCCATAACTCTTTAGAAAATACGTTAGATTTAAATTATACAAAAAAAATTGAAATACTATCTTACAACATATGCGGTTTCAAAAATAAGTTATTATTCAATGAATTTTATGAATTTATAAATAAGCATGATATGATTTTTTTGTATGAAACACATATAGTAGACAATTTAACAGCAAATATTATAGAAAGAAGGTTAAATAAATATGAAATAAAATGGGTACATGC
The DNA here is from genome assembly GCA_949320155.1 of Melangyna quadrimaculata. Taxonomy (NCBI): domain Eukaryota; kingdom Metazoa; phylum Arthropoda; class Insecta; order Diptera; family Syrphidae; genus Melangyna; species Melangyna quadrimaculata. Next base: position 199,132,383 of record OX439483.1, on the reverse strand, counting down.
AATCAAAAATCACGCAGCAGGACGGGGTATAGGAGGACTGCGCTTGTGCTTTGGAGTAAAAAATACACTACAGAAGTTCGTCAATTACAAGTTTATAACCAATGATGATATTACAGTGCTAGAAATAACAATTGAAACGAAAAAGTTATATATTTTACCACTTTATCTGAATCCAAACAGCTGGAATGCGGATTTTCACAAAGTGTACGATTATTTAGTAAGTAAAAGTGGAGCAGAAAATATTATGGTGCTAGGAGATTTAAATGCAAGAATGGGCGAAGAATCAGGACAAGAAAACATGAAATTGCAATACAGTAGAAACTCGAAAGACAAAATTATAAATACAAATGGGAGAAAAATACTCGATATGTGCGACAGATTCAAACGGTGAGATGACCTACATTGGTCCTAGAGGTAGTTCTGTAGTTGATTTTTGTCTACATGGGGAAGACTGGAGGCCCATTATTGAAGACATGACGGTAGAAGGAGTGCCTTTCTCGGATCACCTTCCATTAGTGATCTCTGTAAGAATAGTAGGTAGTAATGAAGAGGATGTGAGAGAGCTACAACTTATGCCCAAACTTCGTTGGAACCAATCTAGCATACAAAGGTATAATTACTCGATTAATGAATTTCTGTGAGCTGAACGGCAGAAAGAAAATGGAGATTTAGAGATGGATTCTTTGGAAACGATTGTCAAAAAGGCCTACGCAACTGTAACATCATCAACAGGCAAACATAAGACAACTAAAAGTGCTTGGTTTGATAAAGATTGCTCTAGGGCAAGGAGTACGTCCTTTGGTCTCCTTAGAACATATAGAAAAACCGGTTCAAATTTCTTCAAAAACTTATACTTGCAAGCCAATTCAAAATTTAAAACACTTTGTAAATCAAAAAAAAAGGTATACTTCGAAAATCTCGCACAAAGCCTTGCGATTTGCAAAAACGCGAAAGACTTCTGGAAAAACGTAAGAGAAATCAACGGAGTTAAATTAAAAACTAGTGCTACCTTGGGAGTAGATGTACTTAAGTCATATTTTCAAAGTCTTCTTAACGCGGATACCCAATTTTTGAATACACATTATGCTCGGCCCTACATTCAGAACGAAATTTTAGATGCAACGATCACAATGGCAGAGGTAAAAATAGTTTTGGCTGATACTAAAGACAATAAAGCAGTGGGATCGGATGGAGTTCCAACTGAATTTTTTAAGTACGCCTCAGACGAATTTATTTATGAACTTACACGACAATATAATACAATTTTCGAAACCAGAAGGATTCCAGAGAGCCTCAAAGAGTCAGTTTTGTTCCCTATTCACAAAAAAGGTAGTTTTGATGATCCAGTTAATTACAGAGGTATCTCCTTTTTAAATGCGTCATTGAAGGTCTACACGATTATACTCCAAAAAAGACTATTATCATGGATAAACCAAAATGGAAAAATTAACGAGTGTCAAGCGGAATTCAGACCAGGTCACATTGATCACATTTTCGTTCTTAGGAATATGGCTCAAACATACATTGACAGAAAACAAAAGTTGTATGCACTGTTTGTAGATTTTCAAGCAGCTTTTGATAAAGTTAGTCGTCCAGCTTTATTTTATAAACTATACTGTAAAGGGGTGTCATATAAAGGAGAATGGGCAAAAATGTATGGGAGCTGGTCTACCCACTCAACAGCAACGTGTTGTATGTCGTTGAAAAGGTAATTTTACTTACTTCATTTCATTGTATAACCATTAAGCTCTAAACTATGGGGTTCGTGAGATATTTGGAATCAAAGCACCGAAAAAGACAATAATGCATTTCTTCATTGGTAGTGTGTCCTTATACCTACATTAATCTATGATACATCGTTGAAAAGATAATTTTGTGTACTTTATTTTTGTATATAGCCGTGAAGAAGTAGATCATAGGGTGCAAGAGATATGTGGGCATACAAATCGGCAAATATAACAACAATGCAATTCTTCATTTGGTACTGGTCTACCGACTCAACAGTTATGAGTCATACGTCGTTGTAAAGGTTATGGTATTTGCTTCATTTCATTATATGGCAGTTAAGCTCTAAACCATGGGATTCGTAAGATATTCGGCTGTTAAGCACAAAAAACAGCAATAATGCAATTCTGCATTGGTAACTTATCAACCAAGTCAGCAACTATGAGTCATGTGTCGTTGAAAAGGCTGTTGCGTGTACTTCTTTTTAGTATATGACCGTTAAAGTTTAAATAATGGGATTCGAGAGATATGTGCCAAAAACGCTGAAAAGTGCAGTAATGCAATTCCGCACTGGTAGCTGGTCTTTCAACTCAACAGAAATCTCTCTTATATCTTTGAAAACGCTATTGCATGTACTTCATTTTGCAATATGCCGTTAAGATGTAGACCGTGGGGTTTAAGAGGTATTTGGATACAAAATATAAACATAAATAAAAAAAACCCATGGTTTAGAGCTTAACTGCTATATAATGAAATGAAGCAGATGCCATAAGCTTTTCAACGACGTATGACTCATCACTGTTGAGTTGGTAGACCATTACCCAATGAAGATGTGCATTTTTGTTATATTTGCCTATTTTGATGGCCAAATACCTCTTGAACCCCACGGTCTACAGCTAAACGGCATATTGCAAAATGAAGTACATGCAATAGCGTTTTCAAAGATATAAGAGAGATTTCTGTTGAGTTGAAAGACCAGCTACCAGTGCGGAATTGCATTACTGCACTTTTCAGCGTTTTTGGCACATATCTCTCGAATCCCATTATTTAAACTTTAACGGTCATATACTAAAAAGAAGTACACGCAACAGCCTTTTCAACGACACATGACTCATAGTTGCTGGCTTGGTTGATAAGTTACCAATGCAGAATTGCATTATTGCTGTTTTTTGTGCTTAACAGCCGAATACCTTACGAACCCCATTGTTTAGAGCTTAACTGCCATATTATGAAATGAAGCAAATGCCATAACCTTTACAACAACGTATGACTCATTACTGTTGAGTCGGTAGACGAGTGCCAAATGAAGAATTGCATTGTTGTTATATTTGCTGATTTGTATGCCCACATATCTCTTGCACCCTATGATCTACTTCTTCACGGCTATATACAAAAATAAAGTACACAAAATTATCTTTTCAACGATGTATCACAGCTTAATGTAGGTATAAGGACACACTACCAATGAAGAAATGCATTATTGTCTTTTTCGGTGCTTTGATTCCAAATATCTCACGAACCCCATAGTTTAGAGCTTAATGGTTATACAATGAAATGAAGTCAGTAAAATTACCTTTCCAACGACATACAACACATTACTGTTGAGTGGGTAGACCACTTTGCCCATTCTCCTTTGGAAGAGCTCTTGAAACCTTGTATGCAGACACGAAAACAGCTATATGGAACAGAGAGCGGCTTTCGGACTGGTTTTCAACGTTTATAGGAATGAAACAGGGATGCAATATAAGTCCAATTAGTTTCATCATGTATATCGATGATCTTATAGATAATCTACCCGGTGGAGTAGATTTTGCAGGAATCAAAATAAAGGGGCTGTTATTTGCTGATGATTTGGTACTCCTTGCTAAATCTCCTGAATCATTGCAAATGATGATAAACCGATTACACACATATTGTGAACGCTGGGGATTATCAATAAATTTGGAAAAAAAACTAAAGCTATGATTTTTAGAAATGGAGGAGGAAGGTACGCCAGGACGGAACATTGGTCTTATAACCAGAATAACATTGAAATTTTGAAACAATATAAATACCTAGGATTCACAATAACAAGCAACCTTAATATGTCGAAACATTTAAGCGAGAGCAGCAGCCAAAAACGCCTTGAACGCCACATGGAGAAGCTGTCTTGGAAATAAAAACGTGTCTCATTGTGCAAAGTACAGAATATTTCAAGCCACTATGGAAGCAATCATGTTTTATGGTACGCAAGTATGGGGCTATGAAAAGTTTGATATCGTGCAACAAATTCAAAGATTCTTTCTGAAAAGAACTTTTGGCCTACCATCAAGCTCACCGAACTATATCCTGCACGTAGAAACGGGGATTCCGGAGCTCTTTACGAAAACACTTAAATTACATGTTGATTATATTATAAAAGTAATGCTGCTTCCAAACGAACGGCTGCCCAAAAAAACTGCACTGTACGCTTTACAACGAAAGTCACTGTGGGTTCAAGAATGGCATAACTTAGCAACGTCATGTGGAATACAACTCAACCTTTCGTTGGAAAATAGCGGCACGTGGAAAGACCAAATGTACGGAATGGTGGCACAGTTGGATGCAAAATGGATTCAAGAATGCCCATGGAAAGCGAGTACGTCAATGCACCGGTCAATCTATGCAAATCTTCAGCACTGCCTCGGAAATGCAAACTACTTTCAAATAAATTTCAGCGCTAAAAAAATATCTTCTATATTCAGGATGAGAGGAGAACTTCAAAACATACTCTATCAACCACATAGGGAAGACCTAAAAATTGAATGCTCAATGTGCAACCAAAGGACAAGGGAAGACGTCTTCCATTTCTTGGGAGTATGCCCATTGCTAATGGAAATTCGAAGGGGTTATTTCGGCTAAAATGTATTAAGTGTAGTAGAAATGATGGAGTACTTAAATGGTAAAAGATTGGGAAAGACTCTATAGATATACCACGAAGGCAGAAAGATACAGATTTCAAATAATTAATGAACAGTTTTAAAAACACAATAAAAGAAGCAAAGCAAAAATGTAAACCGTAAACATAATTTAATTTTGTTATAAAATTATTTATTTAGAAAAAGTTTTTTTTTTCATATTGTACAAAAAAAGTAAACTCTGGCAGACGGCTTTTTAAGTCATGCTTATATGATTTAAGAATTATAATATTGTAAAAAAACAAATATGATTGAAATCAATAAATCAAATTATCTATCTTATCTATCTATCTCTCTAATGCAAACATTTTTGAGAAAAAATCATATTTTTTGATTGAATCCTGTCCAACAAAAGGATGCATATTTTAGTTCTAACAAAGAAAAATAATTAAAGATTGCTATATTGGAAAACCCTTTATCATCCACTTGACTTTATTCTTAGAAATAATTAGGCAGTGCATTTTGCATATAGGAAACATCAAGGATCAGGTCATTTTTCTTGTGAGCGTGATCTTAATAAGACAACTGTACTATACTCAGGTACTATGAATCGAGTGCATATTCTTATGCCAAGAAAAAAAAGAAACGAATTCATAAATACGCGCTGTATTGGATAAACAGATCGCGAATATAAGTTTTTTGCATTCGACTTATTTTTTACTTAAAAGCTGTGAGTTGTGCGGTCAAGAAGTGTTTTAAGAATGATCTCTGTGTTTTATAAAAGAAGCTTAATATCTTTATCTATATCTAGGTGTCTGAATGTAACCATGTTCCCCTAGAAAAATATAATTTGCAGTGTGTTAATGCTGTAAATTTTATAAACGTCGGTAGACATCGACTAAAATGTTGCGTCTTAGAAAGGTAACAATTACAGCTCTAACTGATCAGGTCAACTGTAGTTGGTATCAGGACAGAAGCTTAAGATATTTATATCATTCAGAATCTATTCTTTTCTTCTCTGCAAATGTTAGATTTATTATTTCACAGTGATATAGTCAATTTTATTTTACATTAGCATAATGTAGACAAAAATAATCCAACATTCGGAACAACATTCATCGGAATAATATTTGTCTGGAATGCATACAGTGCTCCAGTTGGATTCAAGTTGGTATACTTAACTAGTATTTCGAAGCGTTATAGTAAACAATACCATGAACCGATATCGTTTCCAAAGAATCAAGTCCTATTTACATGTTTGTGATAACAGTAAAATCGATCCCAGATAAAAGTTTGCTAAAGTTACAACACTCAACAATATGCTCAATGATAGATTTATGTAGTTTGGAATATTTTCGCATCACCTTTCAATAGATGAATAAATGATACCCTACTACGGACGTCATTCGGCTAAAATTTTCATTCGAAAAAAACCCATTCGTTTTAGATATAAATATTGGAACTTGTGCTCACATGATGGATACTTGTTTCAATTCATTCCGTAGGTGGTGCAAGTAGTGAAAACTCCTCTAAATTCGGGTTGGGAGAAAATGTTGTACTCAGATTACTTTCGAAAATCGATATCCCAACCTAGTCACTTTCTAGTTTGCTCTCGACAAATTTTTTACGTCACACAAACTAATACACACATTGCATTTGCAAACAATTTGCGAAGGAAACACCAATGCCGCAACTATGTAGAATTTAGAAAGTTTGTTGTAGATTCCTTGTGTCGATCGGAAACAAACACTGAACCTGTGATTCAAACGGAAGGAAACCCCTATTTGTCGACATTTTTTTTCAAGTGACACGAACAAAAACCACCCGGGTTTAACATAAGATTTTTACCATAAGCATAGTAAAAAAAATGATAGATAGATAGATAATTTCTTTTTAGATTGTTTATGGTCCTGAAACGGACCGTTTTATGTTATATTATCAGGAAAATACTCCGGTTCTTGATTTTAAAATTGTTTGATATGACGGAAATATATTATGGCCGATATTATTCGATTTCATAATCACTTCGTATTTATATTTTGTTAGTTTTGTTTGAATTATTAAAGCTGAGGCTGTGTCGGCATTAAAAACTGAGATGGGAGTATTGGGCAAAAGCGTGAAGTTGTACCAAAGCACAACAATCTTCATATACTTTATTCGGTCTTCCACTTGTACCCGCAGTTGACGTATTGAAACGAGAGTCGATATATTTTTGTTTAAAATTAACTAGGCACTTTCTTGAACAAATGGCTTATACTTACTTAAAAATTTAGAATTTACAAACCGAGGGCCTTATAATATTTATTAAAATATAGTAAGAATCTTCTCTTTATTTCAAAAACAATTATTTCAAAAATAATCGTACCATTCTTTTAAAAAGTTTTCCAAAGAGTTGACTTTTTGGGTGAAAAAGAATTCGCAAACACCTTTTTTTGCTATGACAAAATTAGGGATGCTGCAACTTTTTACATTAATGTTAACACAACCAAAGCTCAAACGCAAGTGAAACGATGACATTTTTAAGCAATCATTATGTAAATAACTAATTCAACTAAAATAGCTGTGAAATTAGTAACGGTAATACAAGTCCATTTCAGGTTCTATTTTCGTTACGCGTGGTGTGTGTTCTTAAAAGCTTCTTACGGGCAAAGTGGCCGAAAGTGACCATTTGTTTTTACATCAACAGTTATAGTGCCAACGTTTGGAAACGTTAAGCTTCTTATTTACAGACTATTAAATAGGTAGCAAGAATAATTCATTCCAGAGGTTGCTCCGCTCAAGAGTCATATACTTGTAATTAGTAAGTCTATTTGAAAAAAAAATATGTCATACTCATAATATTGAACTCAACAATTTATTTTTTTTTAAATGCTCCTAATAAAAAAATATGGCATTTAAAAACTGCAAACAAAAAACTTTAAATTTCAAAAAATGAGAAAGAGGCCACTTTGTGGTGACTGTACTGTGAACCTGTATCAGATAAAAATAAAAAATAAGTGTTTTCTTCATTAACCCATTTCCGGCGGTTACCAGTTTCAGTTGACTTAGAAACTTGAAATTTTACACACTATCCGTTTTTGGTCTAATTAGAGGAAATCTGAAAAAAAAATGTTTGGAAAAGCTTCTGGTTTTCCGGAAAATTTACGTTGCGCTTTCGCAACGCTCGCCGAAAGGGGTAGCAAAATTATTGAAATAATTTTTTTTAAAATGAAGTATTAAGAAATTAATTAAATATCGATACACTGCGTAATTAAAGATGGTTGAAAGTAAAATGACAAAATTCGTAATAAGTTATACATTATGTTTAGATATATTATGTTTACAAAGAGTGGGGTTTTCTGTGGTATTCATCGAAGCATTTTGGATGAAGCGGGATATCACATTTCTTACAGGAAAAAAACGGTTTGGATGGAACACTTACGACATCGGAGACGCTTTTCTGTTTTGATGACAGTACGTTTGATGTTGTCGAAACGGGCCACTTCATTCGGGTTTCCTTCCGTTTGAATCACAGGTTCAGTGTTTGTTTCCGATCGCAACAGGGAATCTACAAGAAAAGTTCTAAATTCTAGTTACGGCATTGGTGTTTCCTTGACAAATTTTTTGCAAAACCAATGTATTTTCTCTGCATTTACCAACGCTGCATCCAGTGCATTTGGTAAAAGTGGCCAGTACCACTTTTTTCCTCGAATTCGAATCCGATAATTGCTTGTAGCGTTATCAAATAAGTCAACACCACCCATCGTTATGTTGTTTTCACGAATTGCATTTGACATTGGAATGTTGACATGTTTTTTTTTTCGATCAAACCGTTTTGCCTGATTGATTGGTTGGTCCATCAAATGATTTTTTGTTTTTTTTTTGAAAATTTAACACGATGGCTCTTTGACTACTTTGGTAACTCATAATGAAGACATGTCGATTCCTTTTTAGAAGTTGAAGCGACGTTTTGGGGTGTTGATGCACTGTTTGGATCATTTGGTACAACATCGACTTCCGGTTCATCGTATATGTCTTCAGGATTTTGAAAATTTAAATCATCAAACCTGCATTCTAGCTCAATTTCACCAGCCAATTCATTAGGCAACATGTTTCCATCCTCCAAAAGATGCACATTATCATCGATTTCCTCATTATCACTAACAGCATCATTTTTTGGAGGTAAAATTGTAATGTTTGTATGAACTGCAGCATCCAAATTCAAATTTATTAGAATTTTGGAATTACAATATGCACTCGATTTATAGTACCTGAGTATATTACATAAGAAAAGTGACCTGAGCCTTGATGTTTCCTAAACGCAAAATGCACTACCTAATTATTTCTAAGAATAAGTCAAGTGGAAGGTAAAGGGTTTTTTCAATATAACTTTCTTGAATGATTTGTTTTTTTTTTTTTTTTTTTTCTAGAACTAAAATATGCATCCTTTTGTTGGACAGGATGCAATCAAAAATTATGATTCTTTTTCAAAAATGTTCGCATTGTAAACATAAACACACAATATTCCGAGAAAAAAACTGTTCAATCTCATATAAAGCAGGGAATTTTTTTTTTTTAAATGCTTCTGCTTTCGGCGAGCGTTGCGAAAATGCAACGTAATGCTTTCATCTAACCTGACAAGCAGGCAACTCATGTAAATTACGTCAGAATTATTTAAGAATATAATTTGAACCCTTATTTACCTGTAGTTGCCATTCTTTTGAAAAATTAGAATTTTGACGATATTTTTAAAAAGTTCAAAAATCCTACCTCAAAATTTACAAAAACTCGTATTTTGAAAGTCCTAAAAAAGCACGAACATTTTTTTTACCACAAAATCCAAAAACAGGTCGATTGTCTAATTCAACTATCTCTCAAAATCATTTTTTAGTTTATTTCAATTTATTATCAGTTATTTCACAGAACTGTTCAAATATGACGTTGCGAAAACGCAACGTTAGCCGGAAATGGGTTAACATACATACATGTTGATTCCAAAAATAACATTACTTTTACTGTGCAAAAAGTTTCAATATTTGGGGATTTTTCCACCTTGGAACCACTGTGCGCCGTCCGTTCATGGTTGTTTTAATTGATCAGAAGATATCGACGAAAACGACAGCGAAGATATTGTTCAATACGAAGGTAATAATTGTAACACATGTTTGCGCAAATTAAGTGTTTTAGAGTTCTCTTTTATGTCTCCAGATATTGACCGAAGCCGCTGAAAAAGTTTTAAGGTTCTTTTCACAATATTCCTCCTAAATGTCCAATTCGAGACTCGAATACAAGTCAAAAATTCATCCACAGCAGAATTCTACTTGGAGCTACTTAGCGGTGTTGTATTTTGTATGCGTGTAAAATCGTGCTGTACTATGGATGGTTTTATCAATAAAACACGATTGTTTTCTTCTTTAGACACCGACGTTGTAGTTTTCTCTGTTATCATTTTAATAATTACATGTTCTAGGGTTCCTTTTGATTTGTTTGTCATAATTAATATTCTTAAAAAAACTGCTCCTAGCATTTTTTTATTTGGTATTATTATTGGTACTGTTCTGAACATTTCCACAAAATTTCAGCTTTTTAATAAATATTTCTTGGACATGGGGATTTTTTTTTTGGATTTTGCATTCCAATGCAATTATTTACTCATTTTTAGTAGTTTCATTCAAAACATTGTAGCCATAAAACACCTGTTTCTAATTTTGTGTAGGCTTTGCTGATTTTGAAGTCAAAGTCTGTCCATTTACAGAATCATTTAAACTCCCAGATGAGTGTAGTGTCTTTTAAGCTAAGATTTACGCTATTGAAAAAGCGGGAGAACTGGTACACAAGAAAAAACTGACCTCGTCAGAGATCACATTTTTCGTGGACAGCCAAGCTATCAAAGCATTAGCCCGTGAGACTATAAGATCCAAGACAGTGGCAAAATGCCGAGGCGTACTGGAGAAAATTTGTTACTCCAACCAAGTCAAACTCTGCTGGGTTCCTGGACATAGAAATATAGAAGGGAATTATATAGCAGACGAACTGGCAAGGAAAGGGTCATTAGCAAATAGGAACAATAGTAGCCAATTATTAACGGGGCCTGAAATCCCGATCGGCGTGATTAAAAGGAAAATTGACCTAGTAACGAAAGAGCAAATCAATAACTCCTGATTTTCCAGGAACGATTGCGTTATCTCTAGAAGTTTATTGCCTAGAATTAATGAAAAGGAAACTCAGTAAAGAAATTAAGAATCTTGATAGGTGTACTAACGGGTCATTGCGCCATTGGCACAATGGCCACCAGAATAGGCGCTTTCGCACCCGACTTTTGTAGGAGCTGTCAGGATGTTAAGCACCTGCTGTGTGATTGTCCAATCCTCCAAACAAATCGCCTCTGGTACTTCGGAAACAGGTTTGTTGGAGAACTGGACGATCTAGCGCAGGTCTCGATGGCAAATATGACAAAATTCATAGAAAAACAGGCAGGTTCACAAACGAACCAGTCTATGTCAACATTAGTTAGGAACATCTCTGTATTTCATTTATAAGGGAATCACAATGGACCAATAGGCCCCCGTGTTCCTAACCTAACCTAACCTGTCCATTTTACGCTTGCAAGGTCTTTCTAGAACAATTAGATAGCCAGAATAGCAAAAAGCCGACAAATTTTAGATGATGGTACTTTTTATTTAAATAGTGGTCTAATCCCAACTGGGATTTTTTGGTTACTTATTACCACAAATGATTGTTTGTATGTTCTGAACATGTTCACTAAATTTCAGCTTCTTAATATATATTTTTGGGACACTGGTATTTTCTTTGAATTTGCACTGCAATTTACTCTGTTAAATTCACTTAATTCAAAACAGAAGCCATGCAATACCTAACTTATTTGTATTTACTTCCCTGATTTTGTCAATCTAAGCCTTTCCATTTGACATTTGAATGGTCTTTTTAGGGCAACAAGTTTCAGAGATATAGCCACAAACAAAGAATGCAAGATGTCTGCATTTGTTCAAGATTGTGGTCATACGCCAACGCGGATTGCTTGGGACTTTTAACAGTTCATTAAGGACACTGTCCTGAACATTTCCACAAAAAAATATACCTATACAAAATGTTGTCCGGGTCAATGTCTAATTTGACTGTGCTATCATAAAAATATTCCAAGTAAAAAAATTTATTTCAATCATTTTGATACCCCTCTCAGCGAGCTTTGTGGAAACGCTACGTGAATTTTCCGGAGAACAAGAAGCTTTTCCAATATTTTGTTTAACCAAGAACAGATAGTGTGTAAGATATCAAGTTTCTAAGTCAACTGGAACTGGTTGTCACCCGAAATGAATTAAGGAATGGAAAAAAGAATTTGGCGATACAAATACGAAGGTATCGCCGACAATTGATTTGAACTTCGGTACATCACAAGGTACAATATTGGGTGTGTGGCTACTCCTGATTCTCATAACCGATATGAACAAATTAATACAATCATCGAAGGTTATCCTACTGGCTGATGATGGTTTACTATATGTAGCTGGTAAAGTCTTAACAGAGTACTTAGAAATAGGTACTAAATCAAGATCTGAACACAATAAATATATGGCTAAATATGAACAGAATATAATACATTGCATCGTTTTTTTCTGAAATTAAAAAGCTCACCTTCGCAATTTTGATAAATCCTATTTATTTTGCATCTTTGGTCTGTTATATGTAAAAGAAAGTGACATAGGTGCAATAAATGCTTCGAAGAAGACGACCCTGTCTTTTGCGCTTTCGGTAAAGTAGATATATATGCAACAAGTCACTGAAATCCATTTTGTTTAAATTTAAATTAAACAAAAAAAGGCCGCAACCTGCAATGAATATTAAGAAAAAAAACTTCAATTCTCTTGGATGTAAATACATACTAATAAAGGCTTAAGAAAATAGAATCAAAAATGCTTATTCAAGCGAAATTTTAGATTATTTAACTATGGATGGACGGACATATAAACGCTTTAAAACTCCTGTACATGCATTTATGCATAGGTATTGAAATTAAACTCATTTCTTATTACTAGAATATGAAAAATGTACGCTTTCTATACATTTCCATCGTGTATTATACAAACATACATACATACCTCATATTCTTATAAACATAAAAGCAATTCTGACTTGAAAATGTGTCCGATATTCTTTGATTTAAAATTGGTAAACAAAAATTGTAAATAAACAAGCAGGTAGTGACCGGCGCGGCCGGCACTCTAGCAGACGGACGACATGGCTTTCGTTTTTAAAATGAAAAATGAATAATGAATTTGAGTTGAATGGAAATGAATGACAACCGTTCTATATTCCAGTTCCGAATAATGGAAATAAAATTTATTTTACGTTAGGGTGAACACATATTGTGCCGTAGGGTTAATAACTACGTTTATATGAGCTTTAAACTCGCTTCAGAGATTTGTAAGTGCGTAGCGCGTTGAAATGGGCTTGATTCAACTTTATATCGTTTTTTGACATGCAACTCGATCTTCTGGTTTTTCTCTCACCAAGAAACCATCGTTCAATACAGATATCCAACATCACAGCCACAATCCAATAAACAAACAGTGCATTTTTACTCACTGCGAAAATTATGTCATGTCTTTCATTAGCCTTTCACAACTACACCTATCTTTTCCAACAAAATTCACTTAAGGTTAGACCGCACTAGGCGGAACTGCACTGCAGCGGAACTGCGATTCAAAATAATTTGTATGAAATTGTATGAAGTTTAGTTGCCGCTTAGTGCGATATAGCTCATACAATTTCATACAAATAATATTTTGCCGCGTCGTGAAGTGTAGTTCCGCTGCAGTTGTGTGCGGTCTAACCTTTAAGGTGGATTTACATGTATCTTCGTCTGACTTCTGAAAAAAGGGGATGCAAAATTAAAATTTACATTTGTTGGATATAGAGGGAACACTAAAACGCAGAAGATCTTCGTACATGCAGATTATACGAAGTGCCATAATGCAGATATGAAGACGAACATGGTGATTTTACATGTATCTGCATTTGGTTTCTGCACAAAAAAAGGGATGCCAAATACAAAATTTATATTTGTTTAGATAGAGAGAAAAGATCAAAATGCAGGAGAACTTCGTTTCTGCATTATAGGAAAGTGCTATAATGCAGAAATGAAGAAGAACATGTTCATCTTCTTGATGGGTCTCTTTCACTCGCTCTGATTTTTTGTATACATCTGTCCTGTTCTACTTTTCTGCATTATGCAGATGAAGATACATGTAAATCGACCAACATGTTCATCTTCTTAATGGTTCTCTTTCACACGCTCGGGTTTCTGGCAAGCATCTACTACGTTTTCACTGGGCCAAATGAGGTAATTTCGTTGCAAATTTCCAAACAGATCCGAAATTACCTCATTTGCCACCAAATTTGCACGTAACGAGGTTCGAAATGAGGTAAATCCATCCATCAGCAGTCGATTCCAAAAGCTTTAAGAATCTCTTGCATGAAAATGTCAAAACACCAAGAGAAAACAACGAAAACAAACGTTTTACTGCTATTCCAAATTCAAAATGAAATGAGATGTCAAACGAAATTAGCAAATTTGATAAACACTTTTTTGCCAAATTACCTCATTTCGGCTGTTATGAAAACGTAGTATAAATCCAACTTACAAAAAAAAAACGGAAAAAAAACACGCACTTGAAACGTCAAATCATGGCCATATTTTGAACAGCGCCCATGTCTTCTTCAAGAAGTTATTTTTTTCGACATGTCGCTGCATATACATGGATTTTTTCTAGACATGTTCATAGTCCTGCTATCGTTCATAGCCTGTGGCGGCGGCCCGTTACGGATAATGGTGGATTTACATTTATCTGCATTTGGTTTCTGCACAAAAAAAGGGATGCCAAATACAAAATGTATATTTGTTAGATAGAGAGAAAAGATCAAAATGCAGAAAAACTTCGTTTCTGCATTATAGGAAAGTGCTATAAAGCAGAAATGAAGACGAACATGTTCATCTTCTTGATGGATCTCTTTCACTCGCTTGGATTTTTTGTATACATCTGTCCTGCTCTACTTTTCTGCATTATGCAGATAAAGATACATGTAAATCCAACATTACATGTATCTGCGTCTGCATTATGCAGAAAAGTAGAGCAGGATAGATGTATACAAAATATTCGAGCGTGTGGGAGATAACCATCAAGAAGATGAACATGTTCGCCTTCATTTCTGCATTATGGCACTTTCCTATAATGCAGAAACGAAGTTCTTCTGCATTTTGATCTTTTCTCTCTATCTAACCAATATTCATTTTGTATTTGGCATCCCTTTTTTTGTGCAGAAACCAATTGCAGATACATGTAAATCCACCATAATGGTAAATGGTTTTTTCGGTTGTTTCGTCTTTTTTGACAGATTGGGTGAGGGGAGTAGAAATGTAGAGGGAAGGAAGCCACGAAAGCAGGAATGAAAATTTCAATACACAATGCTCCTCGATATTAGCAAAAGACGATTTGAACAAAAATTAATGAATTTGAAAATTGTTTTCGTAATTGAATATACCTTATATACGAGTATATTTCAGAAAGAAGTGATTACAAAATATTTTTATTTATTACGGGCTGCCTCCACAGGCCATGAACGATGGCTGGACTATGAACATGTCTAAAAAAATCACATGGAGTCCAAAAAATCCATGTCCACTTCAAGCAAGCGAGTCCGTTTTGGATCCGAAACCAGTTCATAAACGGACCCAAAACCGGATCCGAAACGATTCCAAATCGGATAAAATTAGTATTGAAATTAGAATCACCACGGAGCCATTATGTGAATGTATTGTGAGAGAGAGAGAGTATTCCAATTCACCATACTCCGAGAGAACGGAGCCTAAATGGAATCCAAAACGGACCAACAAAAATGAATGAATCTTCCCCATCTAGTCGAGTTTCTACATTGCATACAAAAAAAAAAAAAACAAACAGAATTTTGTTCATTTCAAGACTTTATTTTTATTTATCAATTATAAAAGGTACATTTTATATTTCCACAACTTAACATATACATATAATAAACAATAAACTTGTATTTTTGCTTGGAAATTTCTTAAAGTTTTCACAAGAAAAAAGATAAAAAGCAATGGTCTTCGCCACGCTACCTACAAAAACGAACTAAAAAAAAGGTGGTGGAAATTAAAACAAATTGACTGTACTCTCTCTATTTCTCCGTGAATAAAAAAAATTCTCTCGATTCTTGTTCTTCTTTTTACATGCGTACACAGAAAATTTATTAATGTGTGTGAGACACTCAGGTTTTTTGGATTCCCAAGTGATTCCAAAGTGAACCGAGAAATTCGGGTCCGTGATTTTGCTTGAAGGGTCCATGCAGCAGCATGTCAAAAAAAAATAACGTTTTGAACAAGGCATGGAGGGCTGTTCAAAGTTTGGCCATGAGATGACGTTTTATGTGCGTTTGAGTTCATTTTCTGGTTTTTCTTGAATGTGTAAGCGAGTTTTGTTGTAAAAGATAGAAGCAGACCTGTATAATTTAAGCTTAAGTACAAGAACAAGTACAATTCCTTGGTACTTAAAATTTTTAAGTACAAGTGCAATTCCTCGGTACTTGTACTTAAAAATTTTAAGTACCAGTACCGAGGATTTGTACTTGTACTTAAATTCCACAACTTACTTACTTTTGATGGCGCTCACAGCCCAGGATGGGCTTCGGCCTCAACTAACAAGCCCCTCCAGCCAGCTCTGTCCCTAGCTAGCCGCTTCCAGTTGCGCACACCGAGTGCTTTGATGTCGTCATTCACTTGATTGCGCCACCTGTTACGGGTTCTTCCTCTGCTGGGGTTGGATTCGAAGACTCGTCGGGCAGGTGCGTTGCTGTCCATACGCTCCACGCGCCCCAGCCATCTCAGCCGCTGTATTTTCAGCTTTTTGACCAGGTCAACGTCGCTGTATAGCCCGTATAGCTCGTCGTTGAATCTTCTCCTCCATACTCCTTCGATACACACCGGACCGAAAATCACACGAAGAATCTTCCTCTCAAAGCACCCTAGCAGATTTTTATCCGAATCTTTCAGTGTCCATGCTTCTGACCCATAAAGCAGGACCGGGATGATTAGGGTTTTGTATAAAGTCTCCTTGGTTCTCTGATTGAGGGCCTTACTACTTAAATGCCTTCTTAGACCGAAGAAACAGCGGTTGGCAAGAGTAATTCTTCGCTTGATCTCTGCACTGATGTCATTCTGCGATGTAATAGTGGAGCCCAGGTAGACAAAGTCCTTGACAACTTCGAAGTTATATCTGTCCATCGTGATATTTTGCCCGAGTCGACGATGTTGAGATTCCCCTCTCGATGACAGCATATACTTCGTCTTGTCCTCATTAACCGCCAATCCCATTCTAGCCGCCTCCGATTCAATGCTCGCAAATGCCCCTGCCACAGCTCGCTTCGTTCTGCCGACAATGTCTATGTCATCCGCATATGGAAGCAATTGAACGGACTTTTGATAGATTGTACCGCTGGTGTTGACATGTGCGTTGCGTACAATGGCTTCAAGAACGATGTTGAATAGGTTGCATGATAACGCGTCGCCTTGCCTCAATCCTTTCTCAGCATCAAAGGAATCGGTGGTGTTCTTACCAATTTTGACGGAGCAGCGAGATTTCTCCATCGTCATCCTGCACAAGCGGACGAGTTTGGCAGGGATGCCGAGACTCGACATGGCTCTGTATAATTCGTCCCTTTTCACGCTATCATACGCGACTTTAAAATCGATAAAAAGGTGGTGTGTATCGATCTGGAATTCCCGGGATTTTTTTAAAATCTGTCGGAGTGTGAAAATTTGATCGAAATTTGACTTTCCTGCCCTAAAACCGCACTGATAAGGGCCGATCAGATCGTTGACAAAAGGTTTTAAGCGGTCACACAGGATGGCCGACAAGATTTTATAAGCGACGTTTAGGAGACTAATTCCTCTGTAGTTGGTACATTTCAGAACATCTCCCTTTTTATGGATGGGGCACACTATACCGAGGTTCCATTCATCGGGCATACTTTCCTCCGACCAAATTTTGCAGATGAGCTGGTGTATGCTCCTAGCCAATTCATCTCCCGCTGATTTAAATAGTTCGGCTAGTAAGCCATCCGCACCTGCAGCCTTGTACGACTTAAGTTTGGATATCGCCAGCCGAACTTCGGTTAGGTCGGGTGGACGGAACTCTTGGCCATCATCGTCCAAGTTGAATGGAGCGTTCTGCCTATTAGCGGCATCTTGGCTGTCTTCGCCATTAAGCAGTCTAGAGAAGTGTTCTTTCCAGATCCTCAGCACTGACTGTGTGTCTACTACCATATTCCCACTCTCATCTCGGCAGGCTTCCGTTCTAGCCTTGAATCCTTGGGTGGATCGCTTCACCCTCTGATAAAATTTTCGAACATCTCCCCTACCGCTACAACCCTCAATAGACTCTACCGCCCGCTTCTCGTGCTCTCTCTTTTTCCTCCTGAGAAGTCGGCGTTCCTCTTTGCGTTTCAGCCCGTAGAGCTCCCGGGCCACTCTCTCAGCAGCTCTTGTTCGAGTCTGCAGCATTGCCTGGTAGGCCTCGTCCTTAGCTGCATGCGCTAGCCGGCACTCTTCATCGAACCAGGGGTTTCGTTGTATTCGCCTAGTGAAACCCAGCAAATCAGAGGCGGCACTTCTGATGGCTTGTTGACAGTGTTCCCACTGGTCCTCTGCACTTGATGCTGGTGGCGGACCTCCTGAGAGATTAAGAGTTACGTGGTCTGCAAAAGTTCTGGCAGTCTCTTGCGATTTAAGCTTCTCGACATCGAATCTTTTCACAGCATCTGCTCTGCGTTGTCGCGTCATGGATATCCGCATACGTAGTCTAGCTACCACCAGGTAGTGATCCGAGTCAATGTTGGCCCCTCGGAACGTTCGGACGTCCAAGATACTGGAAGCATGTCTCGCGTCTATCGCAACGTGGTCGATTTGGTTGACGGTTACTTGATCACGCGACCGCCAAGTCCCCTTGTGTATATTGAGGTGTGGGAAGTAGGTGCTTGAGATGATGACATTTCTCCCCGCCGCAAAGTCTGCCAGCCTGTGTCCGTTGCCGGAAGTTTCGTCGTGTAGGCTGTGTCCTCCGACTATCGAACCAAAGATGCCCTCTTTTCCGAATCTTGCGTTGAAGTCACCAAGAATGATCTTCACGTCGTACTTCGGGCACATATCATACGTTGTCTCCAAGAGATCGTAGAAATTCCACAAAGGAAATTAAAAAATTTGTATTCATTACTTTATTAATTAAATACTGTACTTAAATACTTTTTCAAATACTTTTAATTCCTTAAAGGTTAGACCGCACACAACTGCAGCGGAACTACACTTCACGACGCGGCAAAACATTATTTGTATGAAATTGTATAAGCTATATCGCACTAAGCGGCAACTGAACTTCATACAATTTCATACAAATTATTTTGAATCGCAGTTCCGCTGCAGTGCAGTTCCGCCTAGTGCGGTCTAACCTTAAGTACCTACTTTTAATTCCTTTTGTTTTTCTTATATTTTTTTTACAAAAGGAATTTAAAAGGAATTATAGAGGAAGTGTACCAATTATGGAATATGCTCCTAATATGGAATAGTGCAATATTCTGAAAACCACTTTTTGTACGCATCTGTTCATTTCAGGTAAAGCTTTCTTTTTATGTAAATATTCGTTGTTATTATCTTTGTGGACTTAGATGGATTTAGGTGTGCGCAATTATTAAAAGTAGTTTTTTGGTTAAGTGCGTCACTTATTATTGTTAGTTAATTTTTCTTATATTTTGCTATGTACTTAACTTAAAATATTTTTTTTTCTCGTGCTATTAGTAAAAACGTCATCCTTTTGTATAACTAAAAGTATTCAGGCAATATCAGTTCAATAATAAATAAACTTTTACATAGTTCAATCAATATCCTTGTTCCTAATATGGAATATCAGTGTGTTCCTAATATGGGATATATATTTCCATATTCCATATTGGGGAACGGTTAAGATATTTAAATTCTGCAAACTATTAAATAACTGCCACCAATGGTATCAAGTAGATTGATCTAGCACAGAATCTAATAATTTTGTTGGTAATTTCTGAACAAATTTTAACGTAGAGAATGGTGTCTTCCATACAAAATCATTAGTGGTCCATATTAGGGTCACTTTTTTAAATGTTTTCATTTTGAGTTTTTTTCCCTTTCATTAATTTAATGGATTATACTAATTTTTATAAATTTTGATTCTGATTTTTAACTAGTATAAAGTATTTTTAACAAAATCTATTTAAAAGAATGAATAAAATTTGCCTTTTTTGTGTTTAAAAATGTGTTTATATTTTGGGTTTCCATAATCGGTACACTTCCTCTAAGTACTAAAGGAATTAAAAGTATTTGAAAAAGTATTTAAGTACATTAAACTACTAAAGTACTGAATACAAATTGTTTAAATTCCTTTGTGGAATTTAAGTACAAGTACAATCTTAGAAGAAGAAATAGAGGAAGAGGTATTTGTCACATATACAGTGTACGTGAGTGAAGCAATTTTTGAGAACCAGAAGTGTCAAATCGTTAGCGTGTGATTAGAAAAAACAAAAAAAAAACTGATACAAGTTAAAACCCAAATTAATATAACAATTACTTTGAAAAAACAAATAATTTAAAGTGCATTCATTGGACATTGTGGTGATTTTCTTATAAATTAAAAAAAAAAAACATGAAGTGCATTGTTCAGGGGTGTGGAAATCAACAAAACAAGGTGAGTAAAAGCATTTCCTTTAACAGGTGAGTTTTATTATATTTTTCTCAAAAAAAGTGCTGTAAAGTTTTTGTATTTAGATTGATGAACTATTAAACAATATATTTAGAATGGGTTACACTTTAAATTAAGTCAAGAATATTATTATTTAGTTGAAAATGTGCACATATTTTTTTGTTAGAATTCAAGAACCAGAAATGTCAAACTGAAATTGAAGTTAACAGGGGCGCATGAAATTATATCGGAGTTTGAAAGGCGCAACTATCTGTTAAGCGCCCTTATGAGAAATTTTTTTTTTTATTAAATCGATTTTTTTTCGTCAACTTATTAGTTCATGTTTCAATGTTAATTTGTCTTTTCAGTAAGGTGTCTATCAGTTCATGTCTGGTTATTCATGGATCATGGCTCATGTTTAAAGTTTAGTCCATTATAAATAATATGTTATTCGATAGTTAATTAATCTACATAAATACAAACAGTTAACAGAACTTGCTTTAAGAAAAATATAATAAAACACACATGTGAGGAAATGATCTATTTCGTCGTTTTTCACACGATTTACCAACGCACTTAATGTTTCTTTTTGTTCATTGATACATAACCACAATGTCTATTTTATTTACTTAAAAAGTTTTTTTTTTTTCAAAGTTCTTAGTTTTTTTTTTTATATATATATGCGTCTTAATTTGTAACACTTTTTTATTGTTCTTTTTTAAAGTCACACTAGCGATTTGATATTTCAGATTGACAAAAATTGCTTCACGCACGTACTCTTTCTTTTTCTAAGACCAAACCACTAAAACAACTTCGGAAAATAACAAAAATGATTATTCTGATGGCGCCCTAGTGAGTTGCCGTCAAAGAGCACTCCGTCCCCGCTGTAATGCATTTGTGTTTGTGGGATCTCACACCATTTAAAAAACTGCTTCACTTTTTTCCAACAAGGGCAGTTCCTCTATTTCTTCTTCTAAGAGTACAATTCCTCGGTACTGGTACTTAAAATTTTTAAGTACAAGTACAGGGGAGTTGTACTTGTACTTACAAATTTTAAGTACCAAGGAATTGTACTTAATTAGTTATTAAGTCAAAATATATTTAATTACTTTACAGCGCTGGATAGAAGTAGTTGTGAAAGGGTAATCACTGTTTGTTGATTGGATTGTGGTTGTCATGTTCGACATCTATATGGCCTGTGGAGTCAGCCTGTTACCACTGATTATTTTCGCACAAAACATCACCAAATTCCAAAAACGACAAAATAGTGGAAAGTAGTACGTATTCTCGCAAACAGTTTGATCATGAACGTACGTGCCTGTCAAAAAGACGAAACAAACGAAAAAAGGAACCGTTTAATCAGGCTCTATTATGACAAACGAATGAATTTGCTTTCTTTTATCATAATATCGACAGAAAAATGCCAACTTGTGTATAATAATAACTACAGAAAAATGCCAACTTGTGTGACGTCACAGTCATCTACTTATGTTTGTAGCAAAAAAAAATATTTTATTTTAATTGATTGTTTTTGTGAGTTTTTCTACTCTTATCCCTTAAAAAGATTTCGTTTAAATACTTATTTCTTAATTATGGTCTTCATTTTAAATAGAAAACAATAATAAAAGATGAGTGTGACGTCACAGAAAAACCAAGATGGCTAATTGGGTGTATCCATAACCAATTCCATCAGCAAATCTATGTCCACTGTTGAAAAGTTGTTATTTCTCTTTTTTTTTGCAAAATTATTGATCTATTTTCCAATTTTTTTTAAATTGTGTTCGTGTCACTTGAAAAAAAAAAATGTCGACAGATTATCAACAACCCAAAATAATTTTTGCTGTTTCGCGTTTTCTTTGCTTCAGAAAGAGAAACAATCTTAGAAGAAATAGAGGAACTGCCCTTGTTGGAAAAAAGTGAAGCAGTTTTTAAAATGGTGTGAAGTCTCACAAACACAAATGCATTACAGCAGGGACGGAGTGCTCTTTGAAGGCAACTCACTAGGGCGCCATCAGAATAGTCATTCTTGTTATTTTCCGAAGTTGTTTTAGTGGAATGTTCTAAAAAAAAATAAAGTACGTGCGTGAAGCGATTTGTCAATCTGAAATGTCAAATCGCTAGTGTGATTTTAAAAAAGAACAGTAAAAAAGTGTTACAAATTAAGACACAAATATATAAAAAAAAACTTTCAAAAGACAAACCTCTTCAAGTGAATAAAATAGACATTGTAGTTATTTAGCAATCAACAAAAAAACAGTAAGTGCGGTAAGAGCATTTCCTCTCACAAATGAGTTTTATTATATTTTTCTCAAAGCAAGTGCTGTTAACTGTTTGTATTATTTATGTAGATTAATTAACTATCGAAGAATATATTATTTATAATGGATTAAACTTTAAACATGAACCATGAACAACCAAATATGAACTGATAGACACCTTACTGAACAGACAAATTAACATTGAAATATAAACTTATACGTTGGCGACGGAACAAATAGATATTTTATTACTAACTCAAAACGTGAAAAATCGATTTAATAACAAAAAATAATTTTCTCATAAGAAGGGCGATTAACAGATAGTTGCGCCTTTCAACCTCCAATATAATCTCATGCACACCTGTTAACGAGAATTTCAGCTTGACATTTCTGGTTCTTAAATTCTAACAACAAAATTATGTGCACATTTTCAACTAAATTATAATATTCTGACTTAATTTAAAGTGTAACCCTTTCTAAATATATTATTCAATAATTCATCAATCTAAAGACAAAAACATTACAGCACTTTTTTTGAGAAAAATATAATAAAGTTCACCTGTGAAAGGAAAAGCTTTTATCTACCTTTTTTGTACTTCATGTTTTTTTTTTTTTTTTTTGAATTTATAAGAAGATAACCACAATGTCTATCTAATGCACTTTAAATTATTTGTTTTTTCAAAGTAATTGTTTTTTTTTCTAATCACACGCTAACGATTTGATACTTCTGGTTCTCAAAAATTGCTTCACTCACGTACACTGTATATGTGACAAATACCTCTTCCTCTATTTCTTCTTCTAAGGAATCAATTGACAAGGAAAGCTACGTAATGTTTGCAATACATCACTTGGCGAAGCAAAAACGTACAATGCTGCCAACTCTTTTAGCCAAATCACAATCACGCGTTAGGTCGCTCCGACTTTGACATATTAGGCGTTTTTCTTTTTTTGTTCAGAGCAGAGCCTGAACTGTCAAACAAAAAATTGTGTTTCTTTTTTACCTCTGAACGTTCAGAGCTTCAAATTTGTGTTTCTTTTTTAATTCTGAACGTGTTCTGAGCTTGTTCAGAGCGCGCTCTATGAGCTCAGAATAAAATAACTGAGCAGACCGAGTTGAATGCTGAACACAAGCATTTGATAGGTGAAATTGCAAAAAAAGTGACAGTTTAGTGTTCAGGTGTGTTTCAAAAATAATTCTGAGCGCTCAGAACCAGAACACGCTTTGTTCAGAGGATGTTCAGAGCATGCTCGATATGCTCGGACTCTGTTCAGAACTCTTTTCTGAGATAAAAAAGAAAAACGCCTATTGAATAGAAACAATGAATTCGTATGAAACAAACCAAGATGTTACCTCAGGCGTTGCGTCGCTTCAGATCGTAAATATCGTAAGCGCGAGCTCCAACGCCCGAATAGATCTATTTTCTATTCTGGCTTCGCTTTAACAGTTCTCATTTTATTTTTGTTGTGGTTGGATTTTATTTGGGTGCGGAAGTTTTTATTTAATTAAACATTTCTTATTTAAAAAAAATTCTTTCAAAAATGTTTATCAATAAAAAACTTAATATTTTATTTATCTGAGTGACTCGATTGATAAATGCAACAACAGCAGCAGTGAAATTATCTAGTTAGTATGAATTTTTTTATTGTGGTTCAACATCCAGTACCTACTTCGTATGGAGATTCTGCAAACTAAATTGCATACATAATTATGTGTTTTTATTTTGATTATTCCAGCACATTATGTACCTACATATTAATAGTTGTATTGATTGAATCAAAATAACCTTCTTTACATTACCAAAAACAATAAAATAAAGCAATTTCGTGTGAAATCTATTCTATATTTTGTTTCATTTCAAAAGAAAAAAAAATGTTTGATTCTTCACAGCTGTTTTGTCAGTACCTTCTTTGGACGTGTTCGATTAAGTATGAATTTAGGTTCCGGAGAGTGAATTCACTCCGGTTTGCGTACATCTGATACCAGAGTACTTTTATTTTTCAATGTAGGTTTTCTTGATAGAAATTAAATTTAATACATAGTGACTAAACGCAAAATATAATGTATGTACATAAATAAAGCAAGTTTTGCATTTTAATGAAATGATATTTTGATATAGTTTATAATAGTTTATTAGATATGCACTATACGAAGGAGGACAGGGAAAAAAGTAAGTTCTGTTTATGATGAGTACTTTCCAGTTAATTTTCAGCGTCTGCTTTTGCAACGACTTTTGAGCCATGACTTGTCGAAATTTGTTTTTTGCGAAGGTGAGTTCAGATTTTGATCTCGTTTGCACTCATTTAATTTAAAAAAAGGCATGACTCAAAAGTCGTCGTGCAAATGCAGACGAGAGAACGCACAGATTCTGCAACATCTACAAAGTTGCGAGTCTGTATACAGACTTTTAGGCCTAATTTATTCACTCAAAGTTGAATATAACTTTGGTATTTTTACAGTCAACTTGAGAAATAATTTTTATACACTCTAAGTTGACGTTTTCAACTTTTGATTTTCTTCTCCCGAGTTGATCAACTTTGGCTTTTCTCAACTCCCCCAAAATAGTAGAAGTCAGCGAGCAAACTTGGGATTTTTATTCATTTCTGTCTAATTATACATGCTATTCAATTCTCGACCGATCACCGAATCAAGCATTGTCGGGTGAGTTAGTACCAAGATGGTGGACCGCATGAGTTTTTTTGGTTTCTTATTTTTTTTATTTTATAACTGACATTTTTTTTATAAAAATGATGTTTTTCCCCCACCAAAAACTAGGACAGGTGTACAATTTCAATGAACAGATCACTTCAGCATTGTGTTCCAAGTTATATACGGAACGATTTGCTGGTCTTGTGATGTTTAAGTAGTGGGTGATGATTTCGCCGGACAAGTTTTAAAACATACTCATGAACATGGATCCATTCATGATTCCATTTCACAATAACAGTTTTTACGTTTCATGGAGTTGTTGATCTTTGTTTGGCTTTTCCTGTTTGACCCTGCATTAAGGTTAGACCGCACACAACTGCAGCGGAACTACACTTCACGACGCGGCAAACAATTATTTGTATGAAATTGTGTGAGCTATATCGCACTAAGCGGCAACTGAACTTCATAAAATTTCATACAAATTATTTTGAATCGCAGTTCCGCTGCAGTGCAGTTCCGCCTAGTGCGGTCTAACCTTTATTCTTCTCAAACATTAAAATTTCTACACACCAAAAAAAAAAAAAAAATAAAAACAGAGACACTATTGCTTCTGCATTTTCCGTAAGCAAATTATGAGAAATTAATTTAAAGAAACAGATCTTTTATTCTGTCACATTCCTATCTTGTCAAAGCCCGAAGCCTGACGTAGGGTCGCGCTTAATGACACATGTGGTGCGTTCTTTTATTAACCATAGTTAACTATGATTGATATGTCAAAAAAAATTGTTGAAGTGTCATTGTTAGATTTAGTTGGAAATTGTTACATTTCATTTAGGAACGATTTATTATTAGATATTGTTGATCTGTCAAACTTTGGAAAACTTTATTTTATCGTTAATTACCATAAAATCATGTTATTTTTCTACAATATAATCTCCTTTTTCATTAAAAATGGTAGAAAATTCAATTTTAATTCATTTCACTTCACCAAAAGCTTTGTTTTGATTCTTCAATTTTAATTTTTTGTAAACAAACCTTCTCACATGTGCTTTGACAGATCAACACTTTCAACTCATATCATGGAGATGAGTTGGAAATAGTTACGAATTGTAACTATTTGACACTAATAAACTGAATTTAGGAACGATGTGATGACGTCATATAGTTACAAATCGTTACTATTTTGTAATAAAGGAACGACCATTGTTAACTATAGTTACCCATAGTTAACTATGGTTAGTAAAAGAACGCACCAATGATATCGTAAAGTCGGTAAAAAGCCTGTCAAACTGATCTTAAGTTTAAACTCCCACTGTGAAACTGAGGGTACGATAAAAATAAGTAATGAGCATAGATTATTAGTCCAGTAATTTTAGTTATTTTTTTTTTAAACATATGGGGAAGAAATTTTTGTTTTGAGTTCATTGGAGTATCATACAGAAAGCTTAACTCCAAGTTTTCGACCACCAACCCCTTGGAGGGTTGCCACTTTCTTGATTTAAAAAGTGAATTTGTTTTTCATGAATTAATCGATTTTGAATTTATCGAAAAACTGAAAATGTATTTTTGTAGAGAAACATACGTTCTACAAATTTGTGCATGTTAATTTTTTTTTATATTATGTGTATTTAACGAGTTATAACTAGTTAAAAAAAAAATGGAGTTCACATTTTTTTAAAAGTCAGGTACTTTTTTTTCGTTAAATGTTCGCTTTTAATTTAAACACGAGTATGTAAGTATATGTAGATACATATTAAGTAACAAATGATTGTGTCAAAAAATTTCGCCAAACATACCGGGTGATATTTCAGTGAAGGCTATTGGGTCAAATTTCAGATGATACAGTAGGTAAACAAACAACTTCGCATACGAAAAAAGTTTTTAAATAAATTGTAACTTCTTCTTCTTATATATGTATGTAAAAAATGACACTTTTTGCAAAAGTGCTAAAAAAATCTTGTTTTAATTGGTTTGTTGTTCCAATACCCGTATTCAAGCTTTTTATATATGAACATAAGTAGTTTTTAAACATTGGCGAACAAAAAACTCATGATCAATTAATTAAATAATACAAACTCCCCTAATAATGTGACTAACTATAGGAGTAGTATGCTTTCAATTTTAATAAAATTTATGAAACTCGATACAGCAATATACTTTCTTTTGACACATATACAAATGTTTGGTTCTTTGCCGAGTTATTGTATACTTAGGTCCTCGGACCTATTACGTCCGTGATGTTTCCCTTACGGGACATAGGGCCTCCACTACACCTACGCGCCATCGTGTACGATTTCTTGAAATATATTTCAGCTCTCTCCAACTTTTCCCCAGTTGTGCCGATTCCTGTTCGACCGTTCTTCGCCATGTACTTCTAGGCCGGCCCACTTGTCTTCCCTCCTGTGTGAGCGGGTTCCACTGCATTGCTTGAGATGCAATGCACCGATCGCCTTTTCGAAGCGTATGGCCAATCCACTGCCACTTTCTTCTTCGTATAATGGAGTCTATGGGCTCCTGACCCGTTCTCGCATGAAGTTCGGCATTGGAGATACGGTTGGGCCAGAAAATCCTCAAGATGTTTCGTAGACATCTATTAACGAAGGTTTGCAGCTTTCTAGTGACAATTTCAGTGACTTTCCAAGTGCTGCAGCCGTAAAGCAGAACGGATTCAACATTGGAGCGGAACAGTCGTAGCTTGGTCTTTAAGCTAAAAGAGTTGTTTCTCCATATTTTGGACAGCATTCCGAACGCAGCCTTTGCTTTTCTGATTCGGCTGTTTACGTCCAGTTCAGTTCCGCCACCCGTAGAGATAATACTCCCAAGATATTGGAAATCCTCTACCATCTCTACCGGTTGTCCAGAAATATTTACTTGGATTGATGAGGAAGTTCCAAGGCTGATCCTTTTAGTTTTTGCCGAGTTGATCTTAAGCCCTACGATTTCTGCTTCTCTCTCCACCCTTGTTGTCATTTGATGGAGATCCATGATCCTATGAGAGAGTAAGCATACGTCGTCCGCGTAGTCCAGATGTTTGAGGTGAGATTGCAGAGTCCACTGAATTCCTCCATTTCCATTTGACAAAGCTGCGTGCAGTACGTCACTTATCACCAACAGGAACAGTATTGGTGACAGTATACAGCCTTGCCTAACTCCACTTTGGATTTCAAACTCCTCTGACAGCCTACCTTTGTGCAAAACGTGACACCTGGATCCATCATATGTAGCCTTGATAATAGCAATCAATTTATCTGGGATGCCCCTCCTGTGCAAAGCAAGCCAAATAAATTCTCTATTGACACTGTCGAACGCCTTTTCAAAATCGATGAACAGCAGGTGAAGTGGTGATCGATATTCAACGCACTGTTCGATGATGATCCTCAAGGTGTTGATGTGATCAACACAGGAAGATCCAGTGCGGAAACCTGCTTGTTCGGCGTCGAGTGTGTCTTCGAGGTGGTCTTTAATTCGGTCCAATATTATCCTTGCTATTATCTTGGCTACTGCAGGCAGAACGCATATTCCTCTCCAGTTTTCGCACTGTGTGAGATCTCCTTTCTTTGGGAGCTTGACAATCATTCCTTTTTTCCACTCTTCAGGAAAGCTCTCTGCTTCCCAAGCTCTCTTAATAAGTGGGTGCAGTAGCTCGCTCGATGTCGTTGGGGCTGCTCCTAAGAGCTCTGCAGGAATACCGTCAAGTCCAACCGCTTTGTTGTTCTTCAGTGCTTTGATGGCGGTGATAATTTCTTCTTTACTGGGGGGACGGTGCGTATTCGGGAAATTGTTACTTCGGGTAGCTCAGTGGGAATAGGGTTCACTTCACTTGCGAAAACGCGGTTTAAAACCGCAGAAAAGTGTTCCCTCCACCTTATGAGCTGGTCCTCATCCGAAATTAGCAGGGATCCGTTTGTGTCTTTAACCAGGTGTTGTTTAGAGCTCTGGACACCAGTGAGCTCTTTGGTAATTCTGTAGACGGTCCTACTGTCACACCTACTAGCGGCTTCTTCTGCTTCTGTAGCCAGTGCGTTGATGTAGTTACGCTTATCACGTCGCACACTACGGTGAACTTCCCTCATCTTCATGCCGTACGTAGACTCAAGCTCGTTTCTCCCTGCTGCTGGGGTAGCTGCGATGCGAGCTTTAAGGTGTTTCCTTTCTTCGATCCTTGCCCAAGTTTCGTCGGAAAGCCAAGCACTATTTCTTCCTTGCGCCCGGCCGACTATACTTTCAGCACCGGATATGAACACATTTTTCACAGCACACCAATGATTTTCGATGGATGTGGTTTCCGTGCTGCTGATTGCGTTCAATCCTTGTGAAAGGTGGTCCCCTAGTTGTTGGCGCACTGCAGGATCCTTTAGTCTATCTGTATTAAACTTGGGCATTCGAGTGTTTCCTTGGGATCTCCGAACTGCAGCTGTACGCAATCTTACGGTAGCAATTATCAGATGGTGGTCCCGGGCCATTCCCATGTCAGCACCTCTTCTGTTACGGACGTCCTGGAGACTGCTTCTAAAACGCCGGCTGATCGCGAAGTGGTCAATTTGGTTGGAAGTTATTGTATACATATATCAATATTATTTCATGTAAGCACTTAACTCTTTTAAGCTGAGTCCTAAAAATACTAAATTGTGAATTTTCTGGGCTCACAGTGGTGAACTGAAGTTTTAAGTCCAAAACTGAAGTTAGTAATCTCCATCATTCTTAAGAATTTCAGATTTTTAAAAATACAAAATTCAAAAGCTTGACAAAATTTAACTCCAAAAGTTGAGGTTTTCAAAACTTTTCTGCAACTAAAATCAACACATATTTAAAAATTTCCTTAACATGGGTAAAATAATTTTTAATTACCCTTCCAAAAAAATAAAATTTACTATAATAAAATGTCATCCTGATTTACTGCAAATTATTTCTAAAACGTCTACTTTCCCGTTTTCGACTTTTAAACGATCATATCTCGATGCCTTAATTTTTCGGATTTATTTTTTATATGTAAAACTTTGTTATATTTCTTAGTCTATCGATTACAAAAACAAAAACTCCTGTACACACCTCCGTTTAAGAAATACAAAACACCGTGTTGAGCCTTAAAATCTATATAGCGGCAACCCTGCAAGGGATCCATGGTCGAAAACTTGGATTTAAGCTTTTTATAAAGTTATCTTACGATGCCCACAAAAAAATTGCTTCCCCATATGTTTTTTAGATTCCCATAGGAGCCAAATCTAAAATGACTGGACTGTAGAGCTATCAATTTTTTTTTTTGTTCTTTTTTGAAACTGAAGTCCGGTGTAGGATCCGAATAAGCAAACTTCAATTATTTATAGTTAGCCAGTTCAATTTCCTAAAATCTCAGAAATGTTCCTCTGTCAACTGGAATGAGCAGGATGAGAAACCAGAAAGCTATGACCGCGATCGGGTACGTAACCAAAGGTGTCTGGATTTGTTCGTGATGATGTAATGTATAAGGAAAAACTAGCTGATGAACCAAACATCTGATGTCAAAAAGAAATCTAATATGGCGTTTTCACTGGGTAATTTCGTTGCAAATTTCCAAATGAGATCCGAAATTACCTAATTTCCCATACAAAATCACATTTCGAAATGAGGTAATTTCAACCTCATTTGCACGAAATTAGGTTGGAAATGGCGAGAATCAGTTTCAAAAGCTCTTAAAAGCTTTTGCATGAAAATATCAATACACTATACTCAACAACATAAAACAGAAAGAGAAAACAACAAAAATAAACGGCTAACTGCCATTCCAAATTCAAAATGAAATGAGATGTCAAATGAAATTAGCTAATTTGATAATGAACACTTTCTTGCCAAATTTCGAAATTACCTCATTTCGGCTCTAATGAAAACGTAGTATAAAGCTATCCCAAAAATGGTCGGATCTGTTTGGATTTACGAACAGCTGACATCTCATCTGTTCATTTTCCTTTGTGCAGAGTCATTGGCCGCGTTCGGATACCTAACCAAAGGTATCTGGATTTGTTCGTGTTGTTGTAATGCCTAAGGAAAAATCAGCTGACGAACCAAACAGCTGATGTCAAAAAGAAATCTAAAGCTATCACAAAAAATTTCAGATTTGTTTGGATTATACTAACAGCTGACATCTCATCTGTTTATTTTCTTGGTTTTGTTTGGTTTGGTTACGTATTCGGTTTTGGTCGTTCTAAAACATATCAGATTCTAACGTATCTCAGATACGTATCTGCTTACCACTCGAACGTGGCCATTTTCGTTTGGTTTGGTTTCGTATCCGGTTTTGATAATTCGAAAACGTATCAGATTCTGACGTATCTCAGATACGTATGTGCCTACCACCCGAATGCGGCCAATTTCTCTTCAAGAAGTCAAAATCAATCTCCATCTCTTTTTATATAAAATCATCTCCATCTCTTGTTTTGCAAATTCATCAACAGCGATAATTGAGCAGGCATTTTTGTTCCTATAAAAAATAAATAAATTGGGTGGCGCATAGGCTCGTGAAGGTCTAACAGCTCGCAACCATTCCTGTGTGCGCGTGTCGAGAGGAATCGAAGGGACCTACAATTTTATGCCGAATCCGACACTAGATGAGAATCACTTATTCATGACAAGTGATACTTTTGGACGATCTGTCAATTCCTCGCAAGAGGCAGTAGCCCTGTTCCTATAGCTCCTCAAATAATAGAACCATGACCATGATCCATGCATAACGACTTACCTGATAAGTTTGCCTTTTATAAAAACATTTGTTTTCTCTTTGTTTTTTATTAAATGAAAGTGATTGATTTGCAACTATTTATAAAACATTTTATTTATTTTAATTACGCCGAATATATAGGTACGCTTAGATTTATTTATAATTCTTAAACTTTAACTTATAGAACAATATTATTAATTACACTTTCATTATAAATTTTAATATACCAACATGCATAATATTTAAAATGTAAATATATTTTTTATTATTCTTGTTGTTGTAAAAATAAACATTCTGGTAAAATTATCATTGAAATGTTGTTATTTTTTGTGTTAAATTTTTGTTAGTTTTGAAGTATGATTGTTAAATCTAATTTATTTACAAATAATACAAAAAAAAACGAATTGTTGATTAAAACTCAACAAACAAAATCTTTGGTTATATATTTAAAAATACCTTTAATCACATTCCAAAGTGAGAAATTGTTTGTGACAAGATTTCAAAACGATTTAATGATTTTTGTTTATATTAATATATTCTCCATATTATTATATGTACCATAATTATGTTTTGTTATTCAACATTGCACGATATTGCTTCGAAATTAATTATTAATAATGCATTTCACTAATTTTTAACTTAAATTTTGTTTACCCTTAATTTATGTGTGTATATAGGTACCTATATTTGTTTTTAAGTTTTACTATGTAAAATAAACAAGAACTTCATTAATGTAATGCAAACAGTTTATAATTAAGGAAAGTATTGAATTTAAATATCGAAATAATCTTACAAATTATAATTAAATTCTCTTAAATAATTAAACTTTATTTTTAATATGTGGTTGAATATGATTAAATATTTTATTTAATTATTAACAAAATGTGTAGAAAGTTTTCTACATCGGTTACTATTAAAAGTGTCTTATATTTAATATAACATAATGTAATATTTATATTAATGTATTTACATAAGGGTTACTATTGTTGTTTAATAAACAAAGAGTGGGCCTTAATAACATAATTTCTTGCCAAATATAACCAAATTATAATAAAAAAGTTTTTTTTTGTAACATTTGGGAACGAATTAACTTATAAGTTAGAATCAACTTAGTTATTTTGTATACCTATTTCCATTTTTTTTTTCTTAAAATTCAAGTGAACAATCACAGTGTAAACAAGGTCATAAATAGTGACAAAAAAAATCAATTTGAATTTGCACTCCATTGGCCACGAAAAACAATTAATCTTAAGATTGAAATCTGAATTTACCAATGGAAAACCCCATTACTTATACGTTGGGAATATCAAAAAATAATTAAGTGTAGTAGAAAAATGCTTGCTTAAGTAGCTCTGCATACTAAAATAAAATACATTCAAATTCGATCAAATACCTACGGCGAGACTATGGAACATGTCTAAAAACAAATCCCATGGAGTCGCAAAAATCCATGTCCAAGCAGTGACACATCTATACAAATCAGATTGTGGATTGGATTGTAGATTGGATTATGGACATCGTTCATGGCCTGTGGAGCCGGGTGTTAAGAACTGAAATAGTTGCTGTTAAAAAAAACGGTACGGCAATACTAACTGTAAAGGTATCGAAGAAATTATGACAGTTAAATTTTCGATTTTTTTTTTCATTTTCTTGTATCTGTACGGGAATTCATAAATATTTTGAGTTGAATCATAAAATACATAAATACAAATTAAATAAAAGGGAAATATTCAGCAACTGATGGACAAAGGACACACGACATGTATCTTATTATTTCAAATCGCTTTTTCACATCTTCTACAATGAATCTGGTATACCTACATATATGTATGTATGTGCAACTGCGCGCAAGAGTGAAATCGAAAAAATCAATTATGTCCCTATCAAATAGAGAGCCGCTTTCCAGGACTCTGGTCTGACTCGTAGAGTTGGACTTCTCAGACAATTTATAAAAACTCGCCTGGAATCAAGTGAAAACGTAGAAGACTATGTGAGTAAGATTCTGAAGGTAGAACTATAATATTCGGGAGCCGTCGGAAGCTAATGTCAAAACCGAGCGAAAAGTAACTCTCTGAAACGTCAAATTGACAGGTAACCCATAATTTGCTGAAGTGGACTGAAGGAACGATATGTCAAAATGAAATAAAGTATTTCCCGCGTTTCTCAAAGAAGTTGTGTAGTGTTGTGTTTACTTGCGGTGCCTGATTTTGTTCGAAATTATTTTATAAAACTAAAAGAGAAACAAAAATGGAAATTAATTCTTATATAGAAAACATGAAGATTTTGTTGCTTGGTATGCAAGCTATGCAGGAACTTAATGAATTGAATGGAATATGCGAAAACAAATAAAGGAAACGCTCATGTGCGGTACGCGAAATTAATCGCAATAGGAATAAAAATGGTTTTTTCAAAGTTTCTTTCCTGAGAATGAAAGAACTCGATGTTGGGCAGTTTTTCATCTACACGAGGATGAGCCCTGAGCACTATGATGTGCTACTTAATTTGCTAAAAACTTTTATGGTTAAGACATCTATAAGAGAACCCATCAGCCCGGAGTGTCGCCTAGCCGTAATTTTGTTGTAAGTATCCTACCTTTAAAGATATACATATAACCAAATATCTTAGTTCATTATAAAAAGAATGCAAATCCAATTGTTATGATCGTTTCAGCTACCAGTAGTGTGGATTAATTTCAATAGGGGTATTCACGATCCGATGCAACTGGTCTAGTATTATTGCAAAAGTGTAAAATTCAAAAATGTTCTCGATCTATAACAACCATACTGCCTTAAATCTTGCTACAGTTTTGCATTTTTGCAGCAAAACCACTGACAAAAACACAACCAAATCACGCGCCAATTTCTACTTTTTTATTGACATCTGTCAGTTTCCTTTCGCAGGAGCGCTCGATGAGCGCTGTCTCTATCGACAGCGAAAGTTAACGAAAACTTGACGAAAAGTACCAAATCGCAATTATATGCATCTCATCTAAATTGTGTGTATTCGCTCGATTTCGTCCGACCACGTAAGCTGACTTCTATCTATTATAGTTCTACCTTGGCGATGGCACATAAGCCCAAAGTAATTGGCATGCTAATAACAGATGTATGACCACCACCAGGGCAACAAAATCTACCTCTTTTGCATGCTCGTCTGGTTCACTTATATTCAAATGATCTGAAAAAAACGAAATCTATGGTGAATTCAATGAACTTCACTGACAGAACAGCAGCAACTTGTGTTCCATGATGGCTCGCAAATCCTTAAAGACATCTGAAACAAGGTCGAAAAAACTTTTTCAGCTCATAAATTCTCTCCCAAACCAACGCGAAAACGGAGTGGAATTTTACGGCAGTTTTTGTTTAGCAATGTTTTTTGTCATTTTTGTTTTCATTGTGAATGATTCTCCTCATTACTACAGTTTTCCTATTTTTCCTATATATTTCTGTGGGTGACTTTAACTTGATTACTTTGACACACTCTCTTCGAAATTTACCAGATAATGAAAGTGGTCCTTCTCATAATACTGACTCTCGTCGTCGTGCTAAAAGTAAGAGAAGCATGGATTAATTATGAAAAATCCAATTTTTATAAATATTTGTATCCAAACTATATTGCTGTCCAAGTCTTGAAACCAGAATCGGACCCAATTTTGGATTGGATAATATCTTTATTAGTACTATTTGTAGGTATTATTAAAAAGAACTTTCTAGCACGTCAATCACAAAGGTTGCGAGTGTTTTTGAGAGAAAACGACGTTATCTATTGACCACTTAGTTGTGAATTAAAAATTTTCTTTAGAATAAAATAGATTATTATGTGTTATTCTTTTATTTTTTATTATTTCTATTAAGTTTTTTTTATTTTATACTTGAATTTATTTTTGAACAATACAATTTTTTGATTATTTTAAATTTGTGTTATTTTAATCTGAGCTTTTGCGTTTCTTTGACCCAAGCTTATGTCGACTCCCAAGGGGCATAGATAATGTGAGCCCACCGAAGCCTGCGCGGATGGTTTAGGGTGCTCTAAGACCCACCTACCTGCCATCTCCGAAGATCGATGCCCGCATAGGCCAACCCCGATCAATGAAAATGTGGTGCATCCAAAACAGCAAACTAAGGAAAAAATTCAGAATCCAGACCAATAAAGGACCGAGACTGACAAGAGAGCCGTTCGCAGATGTGGAAAGAGCGAAAGTTCAGTGAATTGAAACGGCTGAGCTGGGAACAGAAGTTTCATGCTAAACTAGAAGCCAAAGTCAATCCACAAACCAAATCTAAGCCTGTCTAAGAAAAAAGTCTAGGGTACCACCTCTTCCAAAACGATGAAAGTCAGTGTTGAGAGCAGACCCTTAAGATTCATGCAGTCCAACATTATTCAATTGCTTTCAACTATGTATATGAGTTGTCAATTTATGAAACGTCAAATTGTTATGTGTCAAAATGTAAATTATGTAATAAAAAGCTAAAGTCATGTTTGTTATATATATTATTTAATTCTTTGTTTAAATTATATAATGTTTCAGTATTGTAATAAATACATAACTGCCGCAAACTGTATGCGAAATAAGTCATTTCTTTACTATCTTCCAACGAAAGAAGTTCAAGTTTTTTTATTTCTGGAAAAAGTATTTGAACCGAACATTTTGGTCCATTCGGGCCATATATACCCACAAGTGAGATCGAGAAGATTAACTTTCAGTGGCCTACATCACTTAAGGTTCGACAACGCTGGTTCAAGTAGTCCAAGAAAGAGGAATAGGCACAGAATCGAATAGCTAGTGCAAGACAGATAACCCTACGCCCTAAAGAAAATTATGTACTGACATTGAGTCGACAAGCGATGCTGCAAGGCTTAGGAAAGTCATGGCAAAGGTCCATATTCCTCTAGACTTCTTAAAAAGGCCGAATAAAATCTGATCTGACTCGTTATCTGAGACTTTCGAGCTACTAATGAGCTCACTGCCCAGGATGTGTCACCAGATTGTAGAAAGAGCGAAGGTGGATTGGGCATAGACACCTTCTCTGCATACAAGTCTGCAGAGCCTTGTGGAATAATTCCGATTATGCTCAAAAGCAACATCACTCCTTATAACTATCCTGACTTTAAGCCGGCCATAATGCGTTTTTGTTTTCTATTTTCACAATAAAAGATATTTTGTTGTAATTATTGAGGTCTACAAGACAATTTTTTACCACCGTCTTAAATGTCATTTGATCACATTTATAATAAAGTTGGCTAACATAAAATTCTGGAAGCAATAAACAATTGTCAGTATTATAGGAATTATCTATCGTTCCAAGTGGATGGGGAAAAATGGCACACTATTTTGGCCAAGGAAAGCTGCAGGTTCCGTCTTCCCTTATCCAGTGAAAAAGGGTGGAACAAATACAAATTAACGGTCAAACGGTCCTACATACAATGGGAATTCGAAACAGCCGACAAAGATGTCGGTGAAATGTTGGACTAAACTGACACCAGTGACAATAGCAGTAGCGGATGTGATATTATTCCACTACTAGTACCAAAATATCGATTTAAGCGGTTTTACTTCGGTTACGATAATAAGCGACTTAGATGATGCTAATAGATCCCTTTGTAGATAGGCATGTTTTTAGTTGCTGTACAGTTAATGAATACAAAATTATTACATCTTAGAGAATACCAGCGTTTTAGCCCAAAGTTTTAGACGGTTCTACTCAAGGGCATAGTTTCCTGCACGGAACCACAGGTGTTCTTAAAGAGCTTTGCCAAAAAGCGAGCGACGATCTTCATTTTATTAGGGTTCGCTAAAGGCAGTGCCAGGAGGAAAAAGCGTAATTTGACGTTTTTCCTTGTTCCGCTTTCACCGAAAAGGATAGATTGAGTATATCCGTACTCGACTACCAGATTGTAACATGTGATAAATTAATAAGTCCCGGCAGTATGTTTTAATGCATGTGCTGTCAAAGTGCTGCAGCAGATGGAACCCCCAATTATAGGAGTGCAAGCTCGGTCAGACTTGCTATTCAGTGCTACACAGTTTATGATTACAAATTTATTAACAACCTTTTAAAGGAATACCAGTTTTAGCCCAAAGTTTCAGATGGTTCTACTGAAGGGAAAAGCGAGCGACTATCTTCATTTTAATAGGGCTCGCTAAGGGTAGTGCCTGGCGGAAAAAGCGTTTTTCCTTGTTCCGCTTTCACCGAAAAGAACATTTTTAGGAGTATCCCCGTACTCGACTACCAGATAAAATGTAACATGGGATAAATTAACAAGTCACGGCAGTATGCTTTGATGCATACACTGTCAAAGTGTTGCAGCAGACTGCGAAATAGTCAAGTTGCGGAGGGGACCCCAAAATAGAGGAGTGCAAGCTTGGTCAGGCATGCTATTCAGTTACAAAGTTATTAAAAATCTTTAAAAGGAATACCAGTTTTAGCCCAAAGTTTCAGACGGTTCTACTGAAGGACATAGATTCCTGCACGGAACCACAGGTGTTCTTAATGAGGATAGTTTGAGGAGTATCTCCGTACTCGACTACCAGATTGTTACATGGGATAAATTGAAAAGTCACGGAAGTATGCTTCAATGCATGTGCTGTCAAAGTGTTGCAGCAGACTGCGAAATGTAGTCAAGTTTGCGGAGGGAACCCCAAAGTATAGGAGTGCAAGCTCGGTCAGGCATCTATTCAGTGCTACACAGTTAATGATTACAAAGTTATTAAAAATCTTTAAAAGGAATACCAGTTTTAGCCCAAAGTTTCAGACGGTTCTACTGAAGGACATAGATTCCTGCACGGAACCACAGGTGTTCTTAATGAGGATAGTTTGAGGAGTATCTCAGTACTCGACTACCAGATTGTTACATGGGATAAATTGAAAAGTCACGGAAGTATGCTTCAATGCATGTGCTGTCAAAGTGTTGCAGCAGACTGCGAAATGTAGTCAAGTTCGCGGAGGGAACCCCAAAGTATAGGAGTGCAAGCTCGGCCAGGCATCTATTCAGTGCTACACAGTTATTGATTACAAAGTTATTAAAAATCTTTAAAAGGAATACCAGTTTAAGCCCAAAGTTTCAGACGGTTCTACTGAAGGGCATTGATTCCTGCACGGAACCACAGGTGTTCTTAATGAGATTCGCCAAAAAGCGATCTCGATCTCGATTTTATAAGGTTCACTACAGGCAGATCCAGGCGGGAGAAGTGGTATTTTAATGTTCTTCCATGTTCAGCTTTTACCCGAAAAGGACAGTTTAAGGCGTCGGTAGTAGGCACCGAGCGATACGTTGTGAACCTAGTAGATGACAAGACCTGCCAACCAAGATACTGCCCAACCATATTTACAGACAGGTTAGGATGGAAATATCAAAGATTCACTAGGGGATGAACCCGAAAGAAGAAAATGAGAATCTCTAAAAAAAAGAACTAGTAAAAGGGAATATTGTTACAATCCATGACATGAATACAAACGTACACACAGTTCCAAGTAAAATACTTTACTTCACGAAAGAATCTGTCGTTAAACGTTTTTTTTTTGTGACTTCCTGTAAGCTAAACTTCCTCTTTTGAAAACGTGATCCTGCGTGTGAACATCGTCTCTAGTTCTCACCAAAATTACAACACATCAAAACGGAACTAAATGATAGTCGATCATATTATCCAAAGTTTTTTTTATTTTTTGAGGGGAGAAAACATAAAACTGAAACCAAATTTTTACTTAAATGATCATAAATTTCCTAGGATCTACGTTTTTCCTTGCTGAATAGTGAAAATCTAAAAACACAATACCATCGGAGGCAGATTTTGTAAGTACATACATATCACCTAATTTTCAAAGAAAATAAGATTAGACTTTACATCTTTGCACAACTACTACGCTTCATACATATCAATTTTTTTTTGTTTAGGCTGACACGTCCATCGTGCCCAGAATTGCCTAATCCCTTGCCTTGTGTCGTCATCGGATATAGCGCTCGCTTCACAAAAAAAAAAAAAAAATTAAGAGTGACGTACTCCGTTCTCTTTTATTTTTGTGAATCAATTTCAATTCCACTCTTTGCGGAATACTCTGGCTAACGGATACGTTAAACAACACACAAAGCAACATCTTTTCGTTCCCCTCAGACATTCCAAATTTACCCGGCCACGACGATTCTTTCCTTCTACCGACAAGAAGACAAACATAAGAAGTAAACTGAATTTAAAAACTTAAAAGTAAACAAAAAATGAAGAATTTTAACTACTGAACAATAAAAATAAATATTTAATACTAGATAATTAAAAATATTGAAGCAAGAAAAGAAAAAAAAAAAATATATATATATATGATCAGTGCTAGTGCGTAAAATAAAATAAAAAAATAATAAGTTTTGCCAGCTTCACTGGAAGAAAAAGAGAAAAAAAGGTTTTGCCAGCTTCCCTGGAGAAAAAAAAAATAAAGAAAAGAATAGAAAAAAAAAAAAACAGAAATTGTTGGTGTAAAAGGTGTTTATGGTGAGAGGATGTCAACATTCATTTTTTTGTTTAAGGATAACCAGAGAAAGAGGATCCAGATCTTGTGCACAACATCGAGTCCATGTATGTAAGTCATCTAATATATTCATATGTAGATTTCTATCACTATATTTTTTGTGTTACACCGGTAAATTCATATATCTACAGCTTAAAATTGAAATTTCATTCTTTACTTTAAGTTTATTTGAGACAAATTTATTAAAGATTTATTTTGTTTGCATAATCCATAAAAGAAAAATGAGATAGGTACAAGGTATGAAACCATTCTATTGTTTTTAATTGAAGTCAGGTTGTCTCTAATGATCAACGATGGCGCGGTCAGATATCATACGTAGAAAAAAAAGGTAAGATTTGTTTGCCTTTGGGACAACGCAATTCTTGAGAGTGTACGCGTTGTCATGGAGTTTTTAATTATAAGGGGGGAAGACAGCACTCGGCGTAACGACAACACCTGTTATTCCACTGGCAAATGTAATGTACTGCAAGGTCAGTCCATCATCTTTTATGTAGTTTTTTTTTTATCGGCATGATTCTAGTGTGCTCTCGTATGAGCCCCAATCACAAGGTCCCACTCCGTACCCGACGAGCTAGACCTTTTACAAGCATGCCGACAGTGATGTGAGGAGCTCATTACCATAATAATAACTTTTATATTATGAGTGAACTAAGAGTGCAACAATATGCCTTCTAATATTATGGTAAAGGCAGACTCTAATTGTAGCTTTGATCAAAACTTTGTGTCTTGTAATATGGATCCATATGAATTAACATTATCAGATTATCAATCTATATGTCACATAAATGTTCCAGCTTTAAATATTTCTTTATATGTAAACTTTGAATTTTCTTTTGTTGGTCAATTAGATCCTTCAAAACCAATATATGCTGTTGAAACTCAAATGGAAGTTTTAAATGGTTTGATCAAAAGTGAAGGGTTTATAAATGGTTTGCTTGGTATATTCAGCACAGTTAGCTTAGTAGGGATAGGTTCAAACTTAATACTAAGAATTGTTAAAGTTTGGCAATATTCTAACCTTGCAAAGCAACAAGCTAATTCTATTATTTAAATACTCATTAATACTAACATATTTACTAATCCATTTAAATATTTTATTACTTAACAATATTACTAATCTAATATTTTATTAGAATTAATCATTAAAATATTTTATTCTATATTAAATAAAATTTAGTTATAATAATATTGTTTAAGGTTCTTAAATATCTAGATCTAAGATTGGATTTAAGGACATAAGGACGGTGTGTACAATGTGCGAAATCATGTGTTGAGAATCGAACGAACAGTACCTTTTTAATTTCACTTATGTTTTACGTCAGAAAGAAATTGTTTCGCATATTATCATTAAAATGTTCTTAGTTTCGATTAAAAATGTTTAATTCTTATAATCAATCTCGTGTTAAGAAAGTAATTATTTGATAAATGTATGTTTAAGTTGACTATCGATTTATTGCAACAAAATATCGATTAGTTCATAGATTAACGATGTTGGCCATCACTGGCATGTAATTCAGTCCGTTGTCAAATGTCTTCGAATCGAAATGAGATTTAAATTTTTCAGCAACCACGTGGTTTTAAAAAAAGTCGTTCATAAATATTTTCTTTTGTATTAAATTTAAGAAACAACACGACGTTTCGACAGGGGTTGCTGTCTACTTCAGGGGTAACTTTATTACATACAAAAATACAAATAGTTTATCACTCAAGAAGTTTTAAGCTTAAGAATTTATTGGTTGATTCTTTTAACCCTTACACACACATAGAGCCAAGAAAAATCAACGAAAGTTTCATACTGGTTATAACTGATTTATCAGTCATCTCTACACTTTTGGCTTTGAATGTAACTTTTCCCACTTTAATGCAAAAAAACGTTATTTCAATGTTTTTTTTTTAGATGTTTGATGAACAAGTAATAACCAAGTGAGAATTTACGAAAATTTATATTATTAAATGATGAAATGCTCCATTGACGAACAAGCTTTTTTTTATGAATATGAACAAAAAATCTTAACCTTTATTTCTAATATTATATTTGTGAGTTTAATAATAATCATCACATTCCTACGAGCTACCACCATTATTTGTCAGTAAATGAACTTCTTGACTATTACCTTAAAAGAAGAAAAGTTTCAGACAGTCCTTTTGAAGGACATAGATTCCTGCCAGAGCCAGGCGGAAGAAGCACAATATGCTATTCTTGCTAGTGCTTTCGCACAATAGCAAACTGGAAGCTCTCAAACAAAAAACGCTATACAAGAGAGCTGGAGCAAAACCAGCAACATGGGGGCCCGCTTAGGACTTATTGCGGATGGAGTGTTGTAAAGTACGCACTTCACAACCTCCAACGGTCATTTCTCATGCCCTTTCATGACCCCATCTATCCATTCAACTCCACTTCAAATTCCCATGGTCATCATTTCCTTTGATTGACCAATATCAATCCCACTTAAAACTCCCATGGTCATCATTTCTTTTTATTGACCAATATCCGACCCACTTAAAATTCCCATATCATCATTTCCTTTTAATTACTTACAAATTCCATCCCACTCCAAAGTCGTCAACCACGCAGTCAACGATCGCTCCACTTAAACCCATTCACTTTTCCAATCCGCTAAACTTCTCCAATTTCATTGCCTGCTCCATTGAAACAAAACCCATAATTCCCAGATCATCATTTTCATTTATATATCCAACTTATCAACCTATTAAACGAACACCAGATCGCAACTACAAACAGACACACTTGTGCATGATGTTGCATTTCCCGCAGTTGTCGTCGTGTCGGGTGACGAGCAATCGATGGGTCACTCTGTATCTTGTGTTCGGACATTGCAGTCGGATATCTTATTCCTTTTCCATATCTTTTACTCAAACTTGATATCAAACTAAGAAAATTATAACAACAAACAAAACTGCGCGCAGTATATCTTTACTATATCCTTTTTTTAATAATCTATACTATTTAATTAAAAAGAAATAAATAAAGAAAACACAGTGTAAACTTAAACTCTTGTTTATATAATTGGTGACTAAGTTAATTATAAATAAATAAAGAAAACACAGTGTAAACTTAAACTCTTGTATATATAATTAGTAACTAAGTTAATTATAAATAAAACAAATAAAGAAATCTCAGTGTAAACTTAAACTCTTGTTTATATACTTGGTGAATAATAACACAAAAGAAAGGTAAGAACCCAACTGAGAATCGTGCTTCTCAGCGAACAAAAATCAGCACAACAGGAGATCCAGATAAATTCAGAAGAATTACTTGGAAAATCCTTGTCATTATGTATCCATTAATATCTACCTTATTTTTGTATGTTAAGAACAAAGTCGACAGGATAAAGAAGACGGGAGAGTTCGGGGCTGGCTACTGCGATCAATTGGACGATAATTATAAGATCGTGCAGGCATAGTTGGAGATTTAAAGAGCCCTTAGTCTGGAATTAGTTCCTCTTAGACTGAACAGTACACAAAAAAAGGCTTACCAAAGAAATTTACAAGAAATCAACGCTCCCGCGACAAAGAAAGGCAATGCAAATTATAAAACAAAAGAAAAAAACGAACACA
Source organism: Melangyna quadrimaculata (assembly GCA_949320155.1). NCBI lineage: Eukaryota > Metazoa > Arthropoda > Insecta > Diptera > Syrphidae > Melangyna > Melangyna quadrimaculata. The sequence goes on along the minus strand of OX439483.1, from coordinate 199,088,321 downwards.
TAAGGATCCCACTACGCACAGAAGTCCATGTTGAGCTAAGAGCAGTGCACAAACACGGGGGGAATTTCAGTTTACCTTAGGATATTCACCGGGAGCAGCAAACGAAGACAGCAAACCAACCAGAGGCGCATTCGACTATATACACACAAAGAAGACGCGAATCATATGTTTCATTGTTGTACGCAGTTCCATTAAAAAAGTTTTGGTAATTCTTTGTGAACGGTTGTGTCTTGCAAGTGGACAAAAATAAAATAAAACAATTATATGAAGCAATGAATTAAATTAATAGTGGAGTAAATTCAAATCAATATAAAAGAAGAAAAAGTGACCCTTAAGAAAAAACAAAAGTGTGTTCAATAAAACATTAATTAAATAACAAAATAGTGCCGGTGATGATTTGAAAAAAAAAACAGTGAAGTTAAAATAAAAAAAACTACAAGAGAGTTAACTTACAAAAGAAAAGAGTATGCCGTGCTTTCAAACAACCCGCTGCGAGTAAAAGATATGGATGAACTTTTAGAGCTTAAAATTGAGTACCCCAAGCTTTGCATATATGAAAAACGCCTTGAATCGACAATCGACAAAGGGAGATTAGAATAAATTTAGCACCATTGATCCTCTTTATTAACTTTAACTTGTTACGAACGTAAATTTTAAAATTTCCCTACTGACATCACTCCTAAGCGAAATGCCACTATTCTCCTACAAATCGATCAAGTAGGAGAAATCTTTGAATGTATGAGTGTGCCGAACGTCACCGTTGAAAAATTGGTGGCACTTTTCCCATGAATAGGGGTAATTTAGGTGACGATTTACCAAGAGCTTTTCAAAAAGAAATTTTACTTGCTAAAGTGCGTATGGTCTGTAAAAAGCCGCCATAATTTAATTTTCTTTACTGAGTGATTTAAAAGAAAAATTAAAATATATAAACACCTTTTTTTTTTGTTTTGAATTACAAAGTTTAAAAATTGAACATAGACCGTACCAGGTAATAACGATTTTTCTGTGCCATTAACGTTTATCTCAGTTATTAATAAAACGAAATTTTGTAGAGTAGTGCAAAAATTAAAATTTCAAGGTGAAACAAAAGGAAAGTTCAGGAAGATACCTACATACCTATGTATATAATTTTGTGCACAGTAAAACCTTAGAAGCAGGTAACAAGCATTATAATCGAAAAATATGCCGTCCATGATAGTGATTTTTTTTATCTTGTTTTATAGAGAAAATTGTCTGCTTGTTAAAGGCAAAGTCGTTGTCCCGGTCCCCACAAAGTGGGTAGCCGATTTAGAAACAACCATAGTTCAAAAGTGTGTAACCGCCAGTTTGTTTTATTACTATAAATCCAGTGGAAATTCCTAAGCTTCGTGGCGCAGCGGATTGGGTGTCTTCTCGGCAACCCGTGGGTCCGGGGTTCGATCCCGGTTTTCATCGTCGAAATATTTTTTGTGTTTTATATTAATTGTTTAATTTTTGATTTTTAAATGCCCTTATAAATAAGTTTTTTTTGTTTCTTGAACATCGTAAAAAAAAAATTAACTTTCAAACTAGTGGTACTCATATGGACGTATGTATATTTATTCATTTATATGCAAAGCTACTTGCATGCACCTATTAGTTTAGCACTTTTGTTGTATGGGCTAAGAAAGTGAATCTTTTAAACATTTGATAAGGTACATTTTAAAGAAGGATATTGACAGGTACTTCACCAGCCTGGATGATGTGGCCACTTCATCGTCAGCTGGATATCACGGAATAAAAGGGGTGAGTCACTATTTACCTGTTCTTTAAAAATAATAATAACTTATTGGATGTAGAAAAGAATTCAAGGGTGGGGACTAATGGTATTTAGTAGTTTCGAGTGCAGTGCATACAAACGCACATATTCTTGCATATGTATGTATAATTAAGCATCAAACACTGAGTATCTACTATTGATTGAAGATGGTTTTAAATTTGATTTAATTGTTTGTTTATTATATTATTATTTTGTTTTGGCCTGTCAACAGTGGGACATATAAATAATTTAGTTGACTTAAATTAAATTTTGTTATTTGATTTTGTTTAACTTATTAATTTAAATATTGTTTATGATTTATAAATTTTAAATTTGTTTTAAATAATATGGGCAGTAAATACATTTATAATATTTGCACCGAGCTATAAATTAACATAATGGGTTTTTAATTTAAAGGATAAAGGATGAGGATTGACGAGGATGGTGGGGATGGAGTAGGGGAGTGAAAGATGGCAAGTTAAGGGGTTACTTAAGCGAGATAGGTAACCAAGGCAGGGTGGGTAGAGGTGATGTCTCGCAGCGTCATAACAACTAGACGCATAAGCCTGGCATGATTTGTATGCGCGGTTCTGATAGGGGTCAAGAACACACACCCTCCGACGAGCGTGAGGCCGGTCAAGCATGCCAGCATTGACCCCGACGGCAATAAAGGAGCCCGCAAAAAACTTTATTCGTCTGTGAAGGTTCAGACTATTGACTTCCAATTGGGAAAGAAAAAAAAATATGCAAAGTAAAAAAATGTGGTCTTTTGTTATAAATTGGACCATATTTTTTATTTTTTGAATAATTTTGAATTGCTACTCGACAGCACTTCTCTAGGTAACTCGCAAAGTGTTTCGTATTTTCTTCATCATTTTTGGCGCAAAATTTTTAACAAAATTCAACAACAATTATTGAATATGATTCATCAGAGCAAACAAAATAGAAATGGTGGATGAAAATGGAGAAATTATCGACGTCATGTTTGCATCGGCTGATGAAGCGGATTCCTATAGATTGCACAATTTACTCAAAAATTTTGATTTGGAAATTCTTTTTGCCCTTTTCAAAGGTGTGTTTTCAAATCAGTTTTACTTCAATGTTAAACCTAGTTAATGCATCCATTAGAAGTGTAATAAAAATATAAACGTAAATTTGTAGATTCATTCATTCATCTTAAGTTCCATTCATTCTTTATTTCCATTTCATCTAGTCCAGACGTTTCTCAACACACTAGTTTCCATAACGTAAGTTTACTTACATTTATTGCTATTTAAATTATCAATTAAAATATGTTGATTTTAGTCTAGAGACTAGATAATAAAATTGTATCTTTCTTTTCTCCTACAAGACGCAACAGTGGCGACGAGGGTTCCTGAGATAAAAGCAGTTAAAAACAAATTCAACCACCACGCATCATGGCGGAGAACAATATAAATATGAGTACGATGCCCTCCAGCAGATGACGACCCAGCAATACATTGAGGCCTCAGTGGCCCTCCAGAATCGCATAGGCGTAGTCAATCTGCCGAGAGAGGTCGACACGGTAGCCTCAACAGCGCCCAGTTCTTCCACCGCAAAACTGGAGATGAAGCTGGAATCCATACACGTTCCCGGCTTCACAGGTGAGATTCACACCTGGCTCCAGTTCAAGGATTCCTTCGAGAACCTGATACATAATACCGACCTCCCCGAGGCCTATAAGTTGCAGAAACTGCGCAACGCAGTCAAGGCTTCGGACGTGGGGCTAGTCGGAAGTGTTTACTCTGGGGGGTAAGAGGAGTGACATATCTCGTTTAATTAAAATAGGTGTTTCAATTATACTAGTTTTTTCCTTGATTTTTGTTTCAAACTCAACTTAATCCCTTTTCCCTCGACGACAAGGTTCAAAGATAAGGACTAATGCTAAGGAGAGTTTTATTTTGAGAATCTCGTCCATTGACAGATATGAAGAAAATATTGGCGAACTGGTAAACAATATAACGGTTTAACCATTCAGAACTTTATTATTAGCATTGGCCAAAATGATTACGATCTTGATTCATATTATATACATTTAGATAATTGTAAATGTTTGACAGTTTGAAAGAAGAATATGATTTTTGTTTCAGACTCAACTAAGTCCTTTCCCCGACGACAAGTTTCAAAGATAAGGACTTATGCTAAGGAGAGTATAAACTATGAAGAAAATGTTGGCAAACTGGTAAACAAATATTATAACATAGGTTCAACAATTCAGCCCTTTATTATTTGTATTGGCCAGAATGATGACAATCTTGATTCATATTATATATATTAAGATAAAACATTGCATAAGTTTGACAGTTTTATAGCAGTCCTTGACTTGTGATTCGATCTTAACTAAGTCCTTCCCCCGGTGACAAGATTCAAATACAAGGGCTTATGCTAAGGAGAGTTTTATTTTGAGAATCTCTTCCATTGACAGATATGAAGAGAATATTGGCGAAATGTCAAACAATATAATGGTTAAATAATTCAGCACTTTATTATTAGCATTGGCCAAAATGATTACAATTTTGATTCATATAATATAAATTTAGATAATTGTAAATGTTTGACAGTTTTAAAGAAGAATTTGATTTTTGTTTCAAACTCAACTTAGTCTTTTCCCCGACGACAAGATTCAAAGATAAGGACTTATGCTAAGGAGAGTATAAACTATGAAGAAAATGTTGGCAAACTGGTAAACAAATATTATAACTTAGGTTCAACAATTCAGCCCTTTATTATTTGTATTAGCCAGAACGATGATAATCTTGATTCATATTATATATATTAAGATAAAACATTGCATAAGTTTGACAGTTTTATAGCAGTCCTTGACTTGTGATTCGAACTTAACTAAGTCCTTCCCCCGGTGACAAGATTCAAATACAAGGGCTTATGCTAAGGAGAGTTTTATTTTGAGAATCTCTTCCATTGACAGATATGAAGAGAATATTGGCGAAATGTCAAACAATATAATGGTTAAATAATTCAGCACTTTATTATTAGCATTGGCCAAAATGATTACAATTTTGATTCATATTATATAAATTTAGATAATTGTAAATGTTTGACAGTTTTAAAGAAGAATTTGATTTTTGTTTCAAACTCAACTTAGTCTTTTCCCCGACGACAAGATTCAAAGATAAGGACTTATGCTAAGGAGAGTATAAACTATGAAGAAAATGTTGGCAAACTGGTAAACAAATATTATAACATAGGTTCAACAATTCAGCCCTTTATTATTGGTATTAGCCAGAATGATGACAATCTTGATTCATATTATATATATTAAGATAAAACATTGCATAAGTTTGACAGTTTTATAGCAGTCCTTGACTTGTGTTTCGAACTTAACTAAGTCCTTCCCCCAGTGACAAGATTCAAAGATAAGGGCTTATGCGAAGGAGAGTTTTATTTTGAAAACCTCTTCCATTGACAGATATGAAGAAAACATTGGTTAAATGGTAAACAATATAACGGTTGAGCAATACAGCACTTTATTATTACCATTGGCCAAAATGATTCCAATCTTGATTCATATTTAATAAATTTAGATAACTGTAAAAGTTTGACAGTTTTAAAGAAGAATTTGATTTTTATTTCAAACTCAACTTAGTGCTTTCCCCGATGACAAGATTCAAAGATAAGGACTTATGCTAGGAGAGTGTATCGAACAGCATGAGTCTTGCAACTCTACAGTCGATGTTTTCTTTATAATAAGAAAGATATATAGGAGAATATAGAGAATGGGGTTGGCAACTCTGTTCAAAAAGTGAAAGGTGCGAAAATTTTAGCTCTATTAAAATAAATAAAATTAATTACTTAAACCAACTAATAAAAAGCAAAGTAAAAAGAATATAAATCTTGATTATACAAGTGTCCTATCGGTAAAATAAAACTGGGTGAGTCACATTAAAAATACCTAGACAAAAAAAATCAACGATGTTCGGAAGTGGTGCGGCTTTGCAAAACAACAATCAACAGAATCCCCCTAAACGACCGCATACACAAATGTCACCTAAAGAAAATAGTACACCTGTTGGTAACTTATCAGTCGCGGATTTAGAGAAAATTTTCCAAAATTCTATGGCAGATTTATTGGATGTCAAGCTGAAAGACGTGGCGACTAAGACCGACATAGAAGGTATAAGCGCGGACATTTCTACACTGAAGCAAAGCAACAAAGCATTAGAAACGCAGCTACATTAAATGGAGTCTCGATGTGTTTTGCTCGAAAGACAAGTAGAGTTTCTGAAAAAAAAGCAAATGAGAAGAACCTGGTCATTCATTTGCAACCGGCGGGGGTTGGTTATCCACAAGCTACGATAGAGAAAGCTAAAGCGATTTGTTTGGATCTCCTGGAGACGCATGACGTTTCTAAAATAACTGCAGCACGTCAAATAAGCTCTGGAACTAAAACTCCAAATGTTATTGTGGAAATGGCTGCCAGAGATGATGTTGTTAGTGTGCTAAAAGCTAAAACCAAATTGCATAACACTGGCACTTCTATCCACAAAGATTACCCATTGGCAGCAAGAGAACGCAGAAGGCGATTGAATGTTCTAAAAGCAGACATAATTTCCAGAAACAAGGGCATTAAAGTTCAAATCCGAGGAGAAACTCTTCAGATAAACGATACAAAATGTATTTCGATAAAAGTGGTAAACTGATTTCCAGTGATGAAGATGGTTTGTTATTGATTCAGCAAGTACTTGCGGGTGTCAACAATGAACTGACAGCGCACAATGACAGGAGTTCTTATGGTGGAACCACAAGGGAAAGTGAAGCAGACAGCAGCAGCTCTCAAACTGTTGATAATGTTTACACTAGTCGATTTTAGTTGTAATGCCGTCTGCCACAAATCAATTTCAGTAAATAATTATAATGTTAAAATAAATAATTTTAAGTCATATAAGTATAAAATCCTTTCGTATAATGTTGCAGGATTAAATAATAAGAGTATTTTTATGGATTTTTTTAAATTTATAAATCAATTTGAATTTGTTTTTCTCTATGAAACTTTTTTACAAGAAAATAGCTTTATGAATTTTGAAAATAAATTTATTAATTTTGAATTTAAATGGTTACCAGCTATTAGAATACAGTCTAGAGGAAGAGCTAGTGGAGGATGTTATTTTGGGTATAAGAAGGATTTACAAGGTATTAACTGTGAATTTCGAGTATTGGAGGGAGTTACACACATAAATCTTAATTTTAATAATACGACTTTTCGGTTGCTCCCAACGTACATCAACTGCAATCATTGGGATAGTGATTTCGAAAAATTGGAAGAATTCATGGCGCAGGAAAGGACCTCTAATATGCTGGTGGTGGGTGACCTTAATGCAAGAATTGGAAATGAAGCTGGAAACGAAAATCTGGAAAATGGCATCAACCGAAAATCGAAAGATACCGTTCTTAATGCAAATGGTGTAAAATTAATAGAGTTTTGTAACTCATATTAGTTAAGAATTCAAAATGGAACTAGCTTGACGGATACTGGAGGAGAATTAACGTTTGTTAGTAATCAAGGCAACTCTGTTATAGACTATAGCCTCGTGGGTGGAAAATGAATGATCACATTGTCGACTTCAAAGTTGAACATGTCCCGTATTCTGACCATTTTCCAATAGTGGTGACATTTGGACTGACGGCGATGGAGTCTGAGGAAAGTAGACCTATGCGACTATTACCTAAACTGAAATGGAATCGAGTTAAGATTTTAGAGTATCAAGACAATCTGAACACATCTCTTCGAAATCAACCACAATGCAACATAAGTCAATTAGAGGAAACCATCAAAGCATCGTATCCAGTCTCCACGTCAAGGAACGGTAGAAAAGACTGTAAGGCTCCGTGGTTTGACCTGGAATGTGAAAAAGCCAGACAGTTATCGTTTGCTTGGCTGAGAGCATATACTAATTCAAATGATGGTTATTTCAAAAACCTGTATTTGCAAACCAATAGAGAGTACAAGGCATTGTATACGTAAATTTTACATTTTTTGAAGCAGAATCGAAGCGATTAGCCCATTGTAAGAGTTCGAAAGAATTTTGGACCTTAGTAAGGAATTTGAACGGCAAAAAACTAAGCATACATCATACACTTAGCCCTAATCTTCTGGCAACGCATTTCAAGAATTTATTGAATCCGTTACAAGAAAGAAGTAATTTTCACTACGCGCCTCCTGGTTTCACTAATGAAGTATTGGATGCGGAAATAACACAGCAAGAAGTAAATGAAGCACTGGTTAAGCTTAGAGATGGAAAACAAGCTGGTTCTGCCGGGATCTCAGCAGAATTCTATAAGTATAGCACCACAGAGTTTATAGATAGGATAACTATAATACATAGTATGCTACTGAATGAGTACCAGGCAGGTTTTAGACCAGGTTATTCAACAATTGACCATATCTTTGTTTTGAAAAGTCATGTTTGGCAGAGTCATGCAAAATTTGTATATGGATACAATGGCGTCAGTTTGGAACGGTGAAGAGAGGTCTAAGTGGTTTAAAACTGAATCAGGTGTCAGACAGGGTTGAACTATGAGCCCAAGTTAGTTTGGACTGTTCATCGATGATCTCGTAAACTTTTTACACTGTGGCATCGAATACGCTGGTCACTTAATTAAGGCGCTGTTATTTGCAGATGACATCGTCCTCTTGGCATCTTCTCCTGAAGCGTTACAGTTAATGATCAACCGACTTTTTCAATACTGTAAGATTTGGAATCTAGTAGTCAATTTGGAAAAATCAAAAATTATGATTTTTAAGAACGGTGGAGGCAGAAATTCGGCAAACGAAAAATGGTTTTTTAATCGAGAGACCATAGAGGTGATTAAGGAATATAAGTATCTCGGAGATTACTTCACAAGTAATTTAAGTATGGAGAAGCATTTGAAGGAGAAGCTGACAAAGGCAAAAAGTGCAATCAGTGCATCGTGGAGTAGATGCTTTTGTAATAAAAGTATTGCCCACAGCAGCTAGTTTCGAGTTTTTGAGGCAGTATCGGAATCAATTTTATTTTACGCAGCCCAGATATGGCGAGTGAAAGTGTAGAGAAGCTCCTGCGCTTCTACATAAAGCGAATTTTCCGACTACCACCAAATACGCCTAATTATGTGATTATGCTGGAAACGGGACTGTCACCGCTCTTTATTCGAACACTGAAATTGCAAATTGATTATGTCCTTAAGGTAATGAAGATGGGAAATCAACGGCTTCTAAAGATAGCAGCTCTTCAAGTCATACGGGATAAATCAAGTTGGTATGCTAAATGGATGGACCTAGCTATGGACTGTGGTATGGACCTAAGTCTTGGTAGTTTTGACTTTGTTCGCTGGAAAATGTTGCTGTATCAGATTATTTCAACAGTTGACTTGAAGTGCAGAGAGAGATCCCAAAACAACGCCACTGAATCGCTGCATAGAGCAATTTATTCCCAACTCAATCACAATTTGGAGGAAAGAAATTACTTTCGGGATGAAAACAGTATCGATGAAATATCAATGATGGTCAGGCTACGCGGAGAGATGATCCATTTTAACTTTATACCTCATAGAGAAGATTTACCCATTGTGTGCTCCTTGTGTAATTTAGGTGAAAGAGGAGATATTGTGCACTTTATGGGGAAATGTCCTATCCTAAGAGAGATAAGAATTATTACTTTCAGTACCAGTTTTTTGACAGAAAATGAAGTGATATCTCTGCTCAACAAAATCGAAATAAAAAAACTCTACCAATATTGTAAAATGGCTTTAGCATATAGGGAGCGTATATTCAGTGAAAGTTTTTAAGGTTCATGTAACTATTTTATTCAATTTATTTATGTTTTCTTTTTGATTTTCAAATATTGGGTAATTATACATATTTGTTTTGATTTAGCATTTATTTTCAAATATTTAAAAGTTTTGTCAACTAGGCAGACGGCAATAAGGCCAAGCTTCTTGATTTTTTGTTTTGTAAATTATGTAATTAATTTTGAGTAAAACCAATAAAAATCTTATCTAATCTAATCTTATCTAGAGAATAATGTAAGAATTCGAAAGAAAGTCTGGATAGATTTTGACCGAGACGGTCGTGTTTTGAATAAAATGGAGAGAATAGTGGTTTTTATTGAATTTTTCACTTTTGTTACGAATGGCAGCACTGGCCATTCATGCCTATACCAATCTACTCTTGAAAATATCTTATATACAAAGGAGAATGGGCATATTGGTCTACCTATTGCCCACGAATGAGATATATATCGTTGTAAAGCTTAGCCATAGTACTTCATTTTTTTGTATGGACACAAAGCTGTAAACCATGGTGTTTAGGCAGTATATGACAAGAATGATTGCAATTAGAGCAAAAACTAATTGCAATAGTGTTCCATAGAAATGACAGTATTGGTCAATTTCAATGAACTGAATAGACCCCAAAATAAATGAACTTTTATTCCGATGGCCAATAGTAGCGAATAGTATCATAGTTGGCGAATAATTCGCTTAGCAGTATAATTGTGCGTCAAGTGACCACAATTGAGATATACAACGTTGGTAAACTTAGTTCAAGAGCATAATTTTTGAATATGGACACAGAACTGTAAACTATGGGGTTTAGGCAGTATTACAAAATATAAAGCAATTCGTCTATGTTTATTCCATTTTTCAAAGTGTTTTTTTTTACTATTGTTTGGGACAAACAAAATATTCGTACGTGGTACACTCCATAGTACCTAATCATTTTCAAAGGTCTCGTTTCTGGGCACAAGGTAGACCAGGTCCCATATATTTTTGCCCATTCTCCTTTATAATGTATTGTAAAATGTAATAGTTAGTTCTTGATCCGTCTCTGGCCGCGAAAGACGTGTTCCTTAACTTCGAGGAAACGGAGATAATAAATGTGGGTTTTTTACTTAATTTTCCCACAGTAAAAGTCGTACCTGTTTTATTTAAATCGAAATTGGAACATTATGGTCCTTCGGATCCGCGATAATAAAAAAAAATAGGAGTGAAAAAATAGGAGACCTTAGCGGTCGTGGCATCTATGTGCTCGCGTATAATAAATATGGGAATTTGCTCTAGGAAGAGTAGATATTTTATTCCAGGGGGGATTTGACATTTTATTCTAGGGGACTAGAAACTTAGGAATGTTCAGTGTGACTGCATAAGCCGCTGACATAATTTTGATAAATAAATTTTGGAAATTTAAACTAATTATGGAATATGAAACTGGGAAGTTTTTGTTAAATTTATTTTATTATTTTCTCTTCAGGACAAGGGATTAGGAAGGAATACTCTTAAAAAAAATTTTTTGAATTAGAATTTTTTGAATTTATAATCTTGTTATACACATAAACTTCACACATGCACTGAATTTTTAAACAACAACAACTTATGTTGTGCCAACAATGTTGGCACATTGCCTTTCAGTATGTCAATTTAATTAGGTAGGTAGGGGGATAATCGAGGAAAAATAAAGGAATTTTTTAATAATATTGCAGGAGCATATTACATTGATAAAAAATATACGCGTAAATAAATACATAAATAAAATTAAATTAATACAAAAAGGAAGGAGCGTTAAGGAACAAGTCTCTCCAACAGAGCCAATGCCAGGAGACAAACAATTTTCATCGCCCCAAAGAGCGATCAATCGAGCTCTAAAATCTACACTCAACATCCCAGGAGGGACTGCTAATTCGAGCGGTCCAGCTTCTCCAGCTTTGGGAAAAAGCAAATGAACTTGTTTTGGAAATGGTAGAGATTGCCAACGACTTGGAATCTACCAGGTCGGTAGCCAGGAGCCAATCGAGTTTGGGAGCCGCGAGTGGTTCAGGCTCACAACATACCTACAGGAGTGGATCCTCATCGTGGCGACCAGGAGGACATTGTGAGGCATGTGAGGTAGAGACACATCCTCTATACCATTGCCCGGAATTTACCTCGTTGAACTTCAACGCGAGGAGGGAATTTGTAACCAGGAGGAACATATGTCCCAACTGCTTGAAAAATATTGAATACCATGTTGATTCACAAACCAACAAATACACTGGGCGGACCCAGAGTATTGGAAACCGAATATAATTCATTTAATTTTTGGGTGGGCTTTTTCGCCAAAGTAGTCACGTCAGTTATACAACGAAATATATGTGGAATGACGTTGATAGAAACTCAGGTAGGCGTTATTGTGTTTGGAACACAAACTGAAATGGTGGACGAATTGACAGGACAGTCAATTTCGTGCATTCAATATAAGGAAGAGGAACAGGCTCTTAGAGCGTCTTTGGCAACACGATCAGGTTAGATTATGCCCTAAGCTAACAGAGGAAGAAATGTTAGTGGAAAAACCTTTCATGTAAACATATAAACGGGATGGATCAGGAAGTTTCATAGTAAAGATTCCGTTAAAGGAAAATATAAAAGAACTAGAACTTACACAAAGACGGCTGTTACACTTAAAAATATTCAAAATAAATGAAAGAATAGGTGTCTTAAAAACTGTATTAAAATGAAGTTTATAATTCTAATGGTAATCTACTCTGTAGATGTGATTTTGGGATTAATTCCTGATACATATCATATTAATTCATATATGTATGTTCAGGTCTCTAATAACACTATTACTATACCAATAACCCTAAATAGGCCTATTGATTATGATCAATTTTTAAACTAAACTTCAATGTTTTTTGAATCTAAGAATAACCAAGGAAATAATTAACACAACTGAAGAAAACACAATAGAACATAGAACATTAGAAAATCAACCAGAAGTTTTCCTGATCTTAAAAAGACATTAACAGAAATGTACATTCCACTCAGAGAAGCGATAAGATTAGTCCCTGTTCCGCTTGCTACTTGGATTTTTATCGATGCTTCAATAGGAATTGGGGTAGCCAGAATGCTTTGAAGGTATCAGACGTCAATCCAAGAATTAGAGAACCCATCGAGATGTAACGATGGGAGCTTAAATTTCTTTATACTGCTGCACGGAATCGAAGAGGGAAGTAACTATTCTTTCTTGTACGTTACAGATGAAGCCCAACGTGGGGCCCGAAACGTCAGCATTTTCTGATTGTTGAAGAAACCACGTTGCTGCTCCCCATCTGCGATGTTATGGTAGAGAAATTACTTCCACTCATATAAATTAGTATTCCGTCGGAGAAGGGTCTAGGCAACCAGATATTAGTCCAGAAGAATTTGTTGCTGAACAATAAATAATTCTAAAAAGACTTGACGGCAATCAAAAGAACCGATTCCTCCTAGAACATCAAATGGAGCGTGACCAGGAAATACATGCTGACTGCTTCTTTCTTCGGCACTATTTGCAAAGCCAAGAAGAAGGGCTCATTCATCTAACGGACATTTAGCTAAAACTATAAAATTTAAATAAAAATAAAAATACACACGTGTTATGTTCTATTTTATTTGTTTTTTTTGTTGTTGTTGTGAAACTAATAAACTGACGCTACTTATATTCTAAAACTTTCATTTTATTTCAACAAAGTTCGGTTCTGCAAAAATTCAACCCTAAACCAACTCAGCCCATCATATAAACATCACTCATAGCATATAGTATATATAGTATAGTCTTTGGTTTCCTCTTTAAGGGCGTCCATTTTGATTTCAATATTCATGTTCAGTCAGTATCAGTCAGCGTCAGTGTTATAAGTCGAAGTAAAAAGTTAGTGGGGTCAGAAAAGACAAATTAAAAATAAAACAAATAAAAATTTAAAACAAAGTGAAACATAAAAAAAACAATTGCAATTGCTTAGTGAACAAAAAAGAAAAAAACGATTGCCCCAGCCCTAAGTCAACGAAAAATGAAAAGGTACAAGTATTTATTTCGACATTGGCAGTCTAAAATAAGTATTTAGTCAGCGTCAGTGTTATAAGTCGAAGTAAAAAGTTAGTGGGGTCAGAAAAGACAAATTAAAAATAAAACAAATAAAAATTTAAAACAAAGTGAAACATAAAAAAGACAATTGCAATTGCTTAGTGAACAGAAAAGAAAAAAACGATTGCCCCAGCCCTAAGTCAACGACAAAGGAAAAGGTACAAGTATTTTTTTCGACATTGGCAGTCTAAAATAAGTATTTAGTCAGCGTAAGTGTTATAAGTCGAAGTAAAAAGTTAGTGGGGTCAGAAAAGACAAATTAAAAATAAAACAAATAAAAATTTAAAACAAAGTGAAACATAAAAAAAACAATTGCAATTGCTTAGTGAACAAAAAAGAAAAAAACGATTGCCCCAGCCCTAAGTCAACGAAAAATGAAAAGGTACAAGTATTTTTTTCGACATCGGCAGTCTAAAATAAGTATTTAGTCAGCGTCAGTGTTATAAGTCGAAGTAAAAAGTTAGTGGGGTCAGAAAAGACAAATTAAAAATAAAACAAATAAAAATTTAAAACAAAGTGAAACATAAAAAAGACAATTGCAATTGCTTAGTGAACAGAAAAGAAAAAAACGATTGCCCCAGCCCTAAGTCAACGACAAAGGAAAAGGTACAAGTATTTTTTTCGACATTGGCAGTCTAAAATAAGTATTTAGTCAGCGTAAGTGTTATAAGTCGAAGTAAAAAGTTAGTGGGGTCAGAAAAGACAAATTAAAAATAAAACAAATAAAAACTTAAAACAAAGTAAAAAAAAAAAAAAAAATTCCCCCAGCTCTTAGTGAACAAAAAAGAAAAAAAACGATTGCCCCAGCCCTAAGTCAACGAAAATGGAAAAGGTACAAGTATTTATTTCCTATTAATTATCAAAATTTTCTCTTGTTCACGTTATTTTTGCATTCGTAATTAAAATACATTAAATCATGATCAAAAGCAATAAATTAAGAAATAAAGTAAAGTGAACTCCCCCTCACGGGTTAGACTTTGTCGTAGTGAGGGGGCTTACGCCTAGGCTTTCAGCAATCCAGCTGCAAGTCTAGGTAACTAACATAACCCAAAAAAACCGAAAACCGAAATGTTGAAAACTAATAAAATATGAAATGAGTACTAAAGAAATTAAAAAGCGAGTGGGGATATCCACTCAAAAGTCGGTAGGAGTCGCGACTACCGGCGATGGCTTGGCCTCTAACGAGGAGAAGTCGCCAGTGACACTTAGTACACCTGGTATAACGAAGTGCGGAAGGTCTTGCGAGCCACAATCCATGGAAAGACTGATAAGTCATCCGTGGGGGGTGAATCGACTCGTGAGCTAGACGCTACTGCTGGCGAAGAGGGCTTTGTCCTCCCCGCCAGTAGTACAAATCCTTCGTGCTCGGGGGGACCCCCCACGACCATTGGCAGTGCTGCTGCGAAAAACAGCTCCACTGCCGTTGGCCGTGGGGGTCTCTCTTCGGGTACGTTGGCAAATGCCCACCGTAGTGGTAGTAGTGGCTGCTGCTGCCATTACCACTGCCCGTAAAAATGCGAACTCCGGAGCGGGTGCCTTCTCCGTTACCGGACGAGGCAGACCGCAAAAGTGTTCGCAGAAGAGACTCCAATTTGTTGGAGGTCAGCGTGCGTTAGCAGGTTCTACCTCCACCGGATTGGGGTGAAAAAATGCACATGTGCTCAACTCCGGGTCGGGTGTCTCGCCCAGTAGTACAGCCGTTAAAAGCTTTACTACTGGTAGGAACATACCGACCCCCGTTGCAAAGAAAGTGCTCCAGCAGCTCCGTTGGAAGTGGGGCTATGAAAAATAGTTCTGCTTCCATCGGGATGGGGCTCAACAAAGCCACTCCCCCGCAGATGAGCTCGGAGACGGATATCACATCCGGCAGCGCGTCCGTGACTTACGGATCCAACACTGCTGGGGTGCTTAAGCCGCCTCCGTATTCACAGAAGAACCCCCAACCCGATGGAAGCACGGCCGCTGGCAACGGTCCTCCCTCCATCGGGATGGGGCTCAACACCCCCCCCCCCCCCCTCCCACGTTTTGGACCCAGGGGCGGGTACTTCTGCCAGCAGCGCGTCCGTGACTTACGGATCCTCCACTGCTGGCCGAAGTATACCGCCCATGGGCTCAAGAAAGATACCACAACCCGTTGGTGGTAGGGTCATGAAAAATGGCTCTGCTTCCACCGAGTTGGGGTGGAACCAAACCAACCATAAGGAGGTTCGGAATGCCGAGAGGATCGTGAAAGCTATCGGTGACATTCCGGTAGCTGATCGTGACTCGCGACAAACTGCCAAACTCCAATGGGCCATGAACATTATGGCTCTCAGAAAGACCAGCGGGGACTACACGTCAAAGCGTCAACGGTCCATCGGGAGCACCATCCCCGATCCCAAACGACCCAAGGTGCAAGGCACCGACAAATCACTTAACGTGAATAAAGGTCTGCCCATTTGTGACGTACTAAAGGACAAAATTGTCATTGCAGTCATCGACAGAAGTAATGCAGATGGCAGGATCTCTCCTGAGAATTGGTTGAAGGTCATAGTGAAGCTCTCAGCTGGCTTCATGAGTTTAGTGAGGGAGCATCCCGGACCTCAACCAATCACAGACGATGCAGGCTGGCACCAAGGACGTGTTAAGCTCATCGCATGTGCAGATCAGAGATCATGTGATCTGTTTACGCTTGCTGTTAGCAGACTGGGAGAGGTCTGGCCAGGTGCTAGTCTCGAGGCTGTTGCTAGGGATGATATCCCCTGCAGGCCTAGAGCTCGTGCCTGGATCCCGATCGAACCAGCCAGCAAGGATGAAATACTCCAGATGATGCAGTACAGCAATCCAAGCCTACCTACAAAAGATTGGGTAGTCGCGAAGCTGGAAGAGATCAGGGGTTCCTTTAGATCTGCTATCATAGTAATCAACAAGGAATCTCTGGCTCCTCTGGTGTCGACCGAAAATGTGATTAGGTACGGCTTCCACAAAATCGCATTGAAGGTTTACAAAAAAGATGAGGAAGTTGCATAAGAAGCCCCTCCACAAAACCCCCAGGACATGACCATAGACGAAGACCCTGTCGTCGGCATCGAAACTACAGAGATGGAGATAGATGACATTGACACTTCTCCGGCTATGGTATTGCCCAATCCGCCAACCGACCCAATCCGTCGACCTCTCCGACATGGAGAGCGTAGACTCCCCTATCAACGTTCTTCTAAGCGAGCAAGAACTTTTAAGATCTTCCTCTGAAGCCGAAGACGCTGACCAAACGGTGCTGGAGGTTGATCTGACCGACTGTGGTAACAATGCTGCAGCTGATTCAGATTAATCTCCAACACTGTATTATGGCTTCGGCCTCCTTTCTTCTCCGTCTGAACACAAACGGGGAACATATTGTCCTGATCCAGGAACCATGGATTGCTAACTCCAGTGTTCAAGGACTCAGGACTCCGGGCTATTACACGCTGCATGCGCCAGATAAAGGTGAACCTAGATCTTGCATAGTAGTTAAATGTAATACTAATGTATTTTTACTCCCTGAATATAGCGATCGAGATGAACGGCCGTCAGATTACAAACCGAAAAAGGGTTGCACTGGATAGTGTCCGCCTATCTTGGCCATGACGATCTTGGCCCTCTCCCCAGTGTAAAGCTAAGGAGACTGATCGCTGATGCAGAACGGCAGAATATACGCCTAATTATCGGGTGCGACGCAAACGCGCACCATACAGTATGGGGGAGTTCGGATATTAACGACAGAGGTGAGTCTCTTTTCGATTATATTCTTACTACTAACCTACTTCTAAGTAATGTTGGAAACGTACCAACTTTTGTAACTAGAAATAGACAAGAAGTCTTAGATATCACTCTTGTCTCAGATATGGTTCATCAATCGATATTGGATTGGAAAGTATCTTCTGAGCACTCGTTCTCAGACCATAGATACATTCAATTCAGTCTAAATGATGAAACTGAAAAGCCTCCTTCCTTCCGGAACTACCGGAAAACAAATTGGCTCCTATATGGGGAAACTCTTAAAAAGTTAATCAAACCTGACCTTTTTAATCCTCCCCTGAACAAAACTGATCTCGATAATAAAGTCCAAGATCTAACAAATGCACTCAACAAATCAATGATCACTTCCTGTCCTCTAACTAAAATTAGGGGCAAAAAGAAACCTCATTGGTGGAAGCCAGGGCTCGAACCGCTCAGAAAAGAATGTAGGAAACTTTTCAACAGAGCTAAATACACCAGAGAAAGTTTAGATTGGGATATATATAAGAACTCGCTGAAAGTGTATAAAAAACAAATGAGGATAACTAAAAGAACTTCTTGGAGGAACTTCTGTGACAAAATAGAAGATTCTTCAGAAGCATCCAGACTTAGGAAAGTCCTCTCTACCAATCCAGGGATGCCAAGCTCTCTTAAAACAGCAGATGGCTCCTGGACCAAATCCTGTGATGAATCACTAAATTTGCTACTTGATACTCACTTCCCAGGTAGCTCACAAAATGTCTCAAATACTGAATTCACTCAGTCACATGACTTGGTCAATCAAATACCAGGTCTGATTACAAGGGACAAGCTCCAATGGGCTATAGACAGCTTCCAACCTTAAAAATCCGCGGGACCAGACGGCATTATACCTGCTGAACTTCAGAGATCCTCAGATATCATAATTCCTATACTGGAAACTATACTGAATGGTTGTCTGAATTTCATTCATATTCCTTCAGTATGGAGAGAGGTGAAAGTTGTCTTCATACCCAAAGCTGGAAAATACTCCCAAATTAATCCAAAAGACCTGAGACCAATTAGCTTATCATCATTCATTCTTAAAACTTTCGAACGTCTGATTGATATCCACCTGCGTGACACTATAGAGCTTAACCTTATCTCTAAAGCACAACACGCTTACTGTAAGGGAAAATCGGTGGAAACTGCTCTTCACACCTTAGTAAGATCTATCGAATACTCCCTGCACCATAAAGAGTACACGCTTGCGGCTTTCCTTGATATAGAAGGCGCCTTTAACAACGTCAGCGGCCGTGCAATAGTAGGAGCACTGGAAAATTTGAAGGTGGACGGCCTACTGATTAAGTTGATAGACCATATGTTGGGAAGTAGGGTCATCAACTCTGCATTGGGAGGCTATTCCACTAAAAGATCTGTCACTAGAGGCACACCACAAGGTGGGGTCCTTTCACCACTTCTATGGAACTTGGTCATAAATGACTTACTGACTGTCCTGGAGGGTGAAGGATTCAAAGTGATTGCGTATGCAGATGATGTTGCAATAGCTATATCAGGGAAACACCCCCAGGTTCTTACAGAACTTCTTCAAACCGCTCTTAACAAGCTAATAAAATGGGCAGAACGCTGTGAGCTAGGTGTAAACCCCCGCAAAACAGAACTTGTCCTCTTCACAAGGAAATATAAAATTCCACAGATAAATTCTCCAA
Source organism: Melangyna quadrimaculata (assembly GCA_949320155.1). Classification (NCBI taxonomy): domain Eukaryota; kingdom Metazoa; phylum Arthropoda; class Insecta; order Diptera; family Syrphidae; genus Melangyna; species Melangyna quadrimaculata. Next base: position 199,069,210 of record OX439483.1, on the reverse strand, counting down.
CAATTAATGGTGTTCCACTTTCCTTTTCAGATGAAGCCAAATATTTAGGTCTCATACTGGATAAAAAACTAAGTTGGAAACCTAATATTCAAGAGAGAATTAAAAAATCCACTGTTGCTTTATTCTCCTGTAAAAAAGCTATAGGTACTAAATGGGGTCTATCCCCTGCCATAACTCACTGGCTCTACACTGCGGTCGTAAGACCGATTCTCACTTATGGGGTAACAATTTGGTGGACTGCTCTAGATAAAGTTACGTACTGTGACCAGCTGAGCAAGGTCCAGAGATCAGCAAGTATGTGCATAAGTGGAGCTCTCCACTCGACACCATCAGCTGCACTAGACATACTCCTCAGCCTCACATCCCTCGATATATATGGCAAGCAAATGGCTGCGAACACAGCCGTCCGCCTTAAAGCCATTTCTCAATGGACCAACAACTCTATCGGTCATACTAAAATTCTAGACTTATATGAATCTATTCCTTGTCATTCCGACTACACCACATCCAAACTAAATTTCGACAAAAGTTTCCAGGTCACTATACCCTCAAGAGAATCTTGGGACGTTGGGGACCCTCTGATTCAGTTCATTTTTATACTGATGGGTCGAAAACTGAGGAAGGAGTGGGTGGCGGAGTGAACTCAGACAGACTTAATTTAAGTCTCTCCTTCCGGCTCCCTAACCACTGTAGCGTATTCCAAGCGGAAATCCTGGCAATTAAAGAAGCTCTGTCTTGGCTGAGAGAAAACGTGATATCAACATCGGATATACGCATCTTCTCAGATAGTCAAGCAGCACTTAAATCTCTCAACTCTGTCTCTACCAACTCCGTTACGGCCCAAAACTGTCGATCGTCTCTTGAAGAGATGGCGGAACAGTTTAATATTCACCTTCTTTGGGTGCCGGGCCATAGAGATATTCCGGGAAATTGTAAAGCCGATGAACTTGCCAGAAATGGAACTCTAATGCCCGTTTTGCCTAACAGGTGGAACATAGGTATACCGATCGCTACGTGTAAACTTTTGCTAAAACAAAACTCTGCAAGGAAAGCAAACTCTAGATGGACAAACCTTACTACATGTCTGGCCTCAAAAGAAATCTGGCCATCGCTAGACCCTAGGCGCTCTAAAAGTTTGCTATCACTTAGTAGATCACAAATTAGCTCCGTAATAGGTGTCATAACAGGACACTGCCTTATAGGAAAACACGCCACAAGACTTGGCGTTTTCTCAAATGACTTCTGTAGAAGTTGCATGGACGAAGAGGAGGAGGAAACAATTCCTCACCTCCTCTGCACATGTCCTGCTCTTTCACAGAGGCGCAGACTCCTTCTGGGGGACTACTTTTTCAATGATCCAAGCGATCTAGCTAATACAGACGTACACTGTCTCTCTCGCTTCATAAAAAGCTCCGAATGGTTTTCGTAATGAGGATAATCTCCTCATTCCTATCATGTGGTATCACAACGGACCTAATTATGGTCTAAGTGTGTCAGCCGTTTTCCTGACAGCCACTTTAACCTAACCTAACCTAACCTAGAAATAAAATCCTACTCTTGAAAAACATGGAAAACGCAATGAAGACGCAGCACGATCATAGCTGGAAATTCAACTCGGTCAACAAATAAAAGTTGGTGGATAATTCATTGCCGAAAAATTCTCTTACCTTGGAGCATCACCAGATGGAATTATTGATGAAAACACCATTTGCGAGATCAAATGCCCCTATTCACTTGCTGAATTTGGTTCGATTGCAGCCATCAAATACAAGAAACTAAATTTCATGACAGTTTTTGATGATGGTTGCGTAGGAGGAATTAGTAAGAGTCATATTTACTATTATCGAATATTTCCAAAATTGTTCATTTCGTATATTTTTTCATATATCAATCAATAATTTTTTTTTCAGTTACGATTTCAAATTGATAGGTTCTCTCCAAAAGGAAAAAATTCAACCTTACAACCTAAAATGCACCTACTCCTACTGACTTTACTTTTTGTCGACATTGGCAGTCTAAAATAAGTATTTAGCGTCTGAATACATGTTTGCCGAATCTGGAAGCATCGCTTAGTTTCAACAGTATCTTAATCTAAATTTGAATAATTTGTTGAAGAAGATATAATCGAGATTAAAACTAATTTTCTAAAGTTTTAAAAAGAATTATGTAAGCAAATAACAAAACAGTTCGACTTCGACAACAAAAAATTCAATTGCTTAAGTATTTGTATGTGAGCCAAATAGTGGATGGTACTTTGCAGTGGCGTCTTGTCAGAGTGTGCAAGATTTGCATTGCACACCCTGATCTAACGACAAAAAATACCTCATCGAACGTTGTTTAATTTTACCCAAAAACACTCACAGTTATACAACCCACCAACAGCTTACCCATATGCATGCTCCATATTTGTTCATCCTCATCGAACGTTATGTAATATTACGCAAAAATATGCCCATTTACACAACCCATAATACCTACCTCCTATATTCTTTTCTTCAAAATTCCTTCATCGTTGCGTGAAAATAAACAGAAAAAGTAAACTAGTACGAAACCTCACTGTGCAGTTATTCTTCAGATGAGTTCACCCAAAATCTATAAACTGCAAAGAAGCTTTACGGAAACGGAATAGTGTGAGCACTATTGGTTACATGGACCTAAACCATCAGCATGAGAATATTCCAAAGCATGAACATATAATAAATGGTCTGTCTCAAATATTTTTCAAAAAACCTGAATAGAGTATTAATTTAATCACCAAAATGATGTCAAAAAATAAAAAAGCTCTTTCGAAGTATTAATTGATGCAACTATTTGTTTGTCTGTTCATGAGTTGCCATTCAGGGGTCACGATGAATCCAATCAATCCTTAAAGAAAGACAATTTTAAAGACTAATGTACATGCACAGCCAAATATAATCAGACATTTAAAGAATTCTTGGACACTTTCACAGTTTCTAAAGGCACTTCAGCAACTATTCAAAACGATTTTATTGAATCAGTAAGTAATGTATTGGTAAAGGAAATTAAAAGAGAGATTCAGGAAATTGAGTTTGTGGCAGTGCAATTTGACGACACTACAGACATCTTTCGAAAGGCACAGCTTTCGTCAATGGTTCGTTAGGTTAAATAAAACGGAGAGTGTGAAGAGCGTTTTTATAAGTTTTTTGATATAATAAATGACCAAAGTGCTGATGCAATTACAAAGGTAGTTCTACATTTAATTGACGAACTTCATATTTGTGAAAAAAGAAGCTAAAAAAGAATGCTACCCTCCCCCAGAAACGTGCACGGTAAACAGCACTTGTGCTGGAACTCAACTTCAAGCATTAGTTGATGTAACCGTTAGGCGTTTATCGGTGTTTTTGGACAAGGTCTTTTCATCAATAAGAGAGCAGGACCGAAGCACTTTGAAGTTGATCTGCAAATGGGGATGTGACGGGTCTCAACAAGCACAATTCAAGCAAAAACTCGATAATGAAGGTGACTCGGATGCAAACATTTTTCAAAGCTGCTTTGCACTTGTGCGACTTGTTTGTGGCAAAAACAATGAAAAGGTTTTGTGGCAAAATCCAACACCTTCATCTCCACGATTTTGTCGTCCAATTCGATTTCGGTTCGTCAAAGAGACAAATGACATCACCATTGAAGAGATAAATTACGTTAAAAATTCCATTGATTCTCTAATCGCTACTGAGGTTGACATTGGTGGAAAAAGGTTTTTTGTCAATTACAAATTTAGTATGACAATTATAGACGGAAAAGTCTGCAACGCAGCTACTGGAACTACATCTACTGGTCGTCGTTACATTTGTGGAAAAACTTCGGAAGACTTCAACCAATTAGATGACAAAAAAAATAGAAGTTTCAAAAGAAGCTACTGAATTCGGCCTGTCTATTTTACATGCGAGAATCAGATTTTTAGAAAGCATTCTGCATTTAGCATATAAAATGCCTGTAAAAAAGTATCGGGAAAGAAAAACAGAAGACGAAAAAAGGATGGAAAAAGAGAAAAAGCTGGAAATACAGACAAGATTTCGCAATGAAACCGGTTTACTAGTAGACATGCCTAAAACAAACTTCAGGAATACAAATGACGGCAACACCAGCAGGAGATTCTTTGAAGATCCGAAATTAGCGTCAGACATTAGAGGTTTAGATTACAAGTTGATTTATAGACTCAAAGTAATTTTAGAAGTTATATCAAGCGGATACAAAGTAGATACAGACAAATACGCCGAAGAAACTGCTCGTTTGTATGTAAAACTGTACCCTTGGCACCCAATGACCCCTACACTTCACAAGATGTTCATACATGGTTCGGAAATTATAAAAAATGCATTATTACCTATAGGACAACTGTCCGAAGTGGCAGCAGAGGCACGAATAAACATTTTCGGGCTTACAGGCAGGAGTTCGCTGGAAAATTCTCTAGAGAATCCTGCAATAAGGATATTTTGAACAGACTTCTCTTAAGCTCAGATCCGTTACTTAGTGCCTCAAGAGCTATACAAAAAAGGAAGGTGTCTTAATTTTTGCCCGAAACAATAGAGATGCTTCTCCCAGCTCAACCAAATCTAGAAGCTGAAAGTGATGAGGATGACGTTATAAGAGATGATGAATAAAATATTTTTTTTTGTTAAAATCAAGTTTTCTCGTCTTCAATACATATATGAAATTATAAAATAATGTTTTTTTTTGTTAAAATCAAGTTTTCAATTCTTCAATATATGAAATTATAAAATATTTTTTTTTTTAAATCATGTTATCACTTCTTTAATATATGAAATTATAACTGTTTTTATTTTAAATGCTTTGTTTTTTTATTTTACGTGACTCTAAGCCTAATAAAACATACAAATATTTTTGGGCGCGTAGATTCATGAAAGACCTCTATGTGCGACGCTAAACTGCCGATTCAAATTTCGGCAATCGATTTATTTAAAGGCAGTCAAAATAAAGGTCAAACGGTGAGATGTGGGAGTGCTTAAAGTAGTTATTGTTAATATTTTACTTATTTTTGTAATTAATTATAATTTTACCAATGGTCACTTAAATAATCACATTGATATTATAGATAGATTTAATGTATTTTATTATATTAGTCTAGGGAAAAAGTGGCCTTTTTGGGCCGAACCCAAAAATTTAGGTATATAAAAAATGTTTTGATGGTATCCGCATGGAAAAAGAGTTTTGTTTGGGTAGTCCTATCGTCTTAATTTTAATGTCATTTGGTTCTCCATTGAAAAGTACCTTGAAATCATGTGCCGTATGCATAGATTGTACCAAAGTACTTTTTTAATTTTGATGCACAACAACCTCTTCACCTTCAAAACGTCATATTTAAAAATCCTCAAGGTTGCCAGAGGTATACCCGGCATATTCAGATTCAGCACTCTTTTTCCATGCGGATACCATCAAAAAATTTTGTATATACCGAAATTTTTGGGTTCAGGTCAATTTTCCCCAGACTATATAGGAAGAAATTCTTCATCATTCAATGATATGTTGAATCATTTTTTATAACCGAGTTAGGATTTCCTCGGTTAATTATGACTCGTAAACAACATAAAGTCTGTAAGTTAGATTTTAGAAGTTTTATGGGCGATACTTTTTTACATTTAGTTAGTTATCCTTTTTTTAACCGATTTAGCAAATTTAGATTCTCACATTTGAGTTCAATTCAAATTATTCACTCTTAAATTACAAGTGTTTGCGTTTAATTTAAAAATGTTTTTCGAATGTTTTCACTTCCAAATTAAAAGCGTTTATGTTTGATTTAAAATGTTCAATAAAAAAATACAAATTTCAAAGTGTTTACTTTCAATTCAAAACGAGTTCATTTTAAAATTTAAAATTTTACAAACGTCTCACAATTGAGTGCAATTCAAATTATTCACTCTTAAATTACAAGTGTTTGCGTTTAATATAAAAATGTTTTTCAAATGTTTTCACTTTCGAATTAAAAGTGTTTATGTTTAATTTTAAATGGTCAATAAAAAAATACAAATTTCAAAGTGCTTACTTTCAATTCAAAATGAGTTCATTTTCAAATTTAAAATTTTACAAATGTCTCACATTTGAGTTCAATTCAAATTATTCACTCTTAAATTACAAGTGTTTGCGTTTAATTTAAAAATGTTATTCGAATGTTTTCACTTCCAAATTAAAAGCGTTTATGTTTGATTTAAAATGTTCAATAAAAAAAAATACAAATTTCAAAGTATTTACTTTTAATTCAAAATGAGTTCATTTTCAAATTTAAAATTTTACAAACGTCTCACATTTGAGTTCAATTCAAATTATTCACTCTTAAATTACAAGTGTTTGCGTTTAATTTAAAAATGTTTCTCGAATGTTTTCACTTTCAAAAAATTCATATAAATTTCTAGGAATTCGACAGAAAAATAGTAACGAATAGATATGTATGTAAGTGAAATATGGATAGAAGTCTATTCGACTTTAATTCTATTTTGAATAGACTCTGGCAATAAGACCCAAAATTAGGGAGCGCAGCGGGTCGAAATTCTATATGGTAGAGTTAAGTTATTGTTATTAAAATTTTGTTCAACAATTATTTTTAAATACAAAATTTTGTATTTCAAAATTGAGGCCGTCGGTGCAAAATTGGGTAACTCAATTTGAATTACAAAAAGTGGGTTGCAGCACTTGCAGAAATTCTGATTGTCAAAATCTTGCTTCTGGATAGTGAAATTTTTTACTAGAAAAATATAATTTCAAATGAAATAATAAGTATTCGATTATAAAATATTTATAGTAATCCCCGCAAATAGCAGTGGTCATAAGGGTTTGATTTGTTCAATTATTCGGGTGGTCCAAAAAGGGGGTGAAACGGAAATATCTCCAAAAGAAATTGAAGAAGACCACAAATTAAAACCCTTTCTTAAAATGCTCTGCAAGAAATTTGTACGGATTTGAAAAGTAAGTAATTTTAAACACAGTACGTATACACTATACACCCTCGATATAACCAATTTTCTCAGTAAACGCAACTTTCCACCCATGGTTGTTTCTTTTTTCTGTATGCATTTTAAAGCTATTCTTTGAATTCTTAAATGCTTGTTTTTAGCATTTAGCACATATTTCCAAGGGCTAATAAATAATGATGAGTTAATGATCTTTTTAATTTTAATAGCTTATTTTTCAATTTTCATTACAAGCGATGTACCTATTTCGAATAGATATTCGTGATAGTATACGTAAATAAACTTTTTGAATTGATATACATTTCCCGTCAGTTGATATCTTTGGTATTTGAGATACATTACCCAAAATAAAAAAAAAACTTCAAACAAATACGTTCACTGTATTTTGACCAACACTGTTCCTCTAATTTATTTTTAATTTGGAACGCATAAAAGTAAATTTAGATAAATTATTCCATTATTTATTTTTTTTTTCAACATGTTAAGTTAATGTCCAAGTATAACATTGCCACATAACCCAAAGACACTCATCTTAGTGAAGATTGAGTTATCGTAAACAACAAATAAATACGGAAATCAATTTATAAACAAAACAACATATTGTCACGTATTGGACATAACAATTTAATCATGGATGAAATTGATACTCCTGGGTACAAGTGTTCCAGATCTAATAAAGATGACATCATCCTCCCCCACTATTACGCATCATCAGTGAAAAAATTAAGTTAGCTTTTAAGAAAAATATCTCATGTAAATCAGTTTTAAGTAAGATACCTTAGAGATAAGTTTTAAGAAAGAGTCCGAAGTGATCGGAATAATAAAGTATCTTTTTTAAAAGTCACTTGATGAAAATCAAATATTAATTTGTTATTAAACATTTAAATGCGTTAGATAGGTACACAAATGTTTTTTTTCGGACTTATTACGTGTTTTCATAGATACATATGTAGTTATATATGTACATATGTACATATGAGGCGTTATAATTGAAAGTGGAATACGTCCATACAAAAAACAATGATAACATTATTAGCATCTTAACAGTATCTCCTCCTTTGGAGATTTTGTTTCCATATCTTCATTTAAGAAAAGAGGTACCGTTATATTGAAACTATATTTTCACAACTTGAATTTTTTTTTTTTTTTTTTTTCAAAAAATCAATGGCCCATATTTAATTAATTTATTATTTTTTCCATAAATGCAAAGATCTCTTTTGAGAATTTAAAATATTTAAAAAAGCAAGATATCCACGGTGCAATAAAACCAGTAGGATTGCGTGCGGAGTTTAGAGAAAAACTGTTTACATATTTTAAATATGAGGTGGGTATGCTTGAGCAGAAAATATCTTTAATACAGGCTGTCTCACAGTCACCGATGCAGAGTAAAACGATAGAAAACCCCAGTCTAAATAGACAAATAAGATACATACATTTTTTTCCTACGAAAAATAATTAAGAAAGTATTGTGGCTATTTAAAAAATAAACACAAAATTACAAAAAATAGTAGAGTGGCCAGTAGCCGGCCCCTTAACGAAATTTTCCGACAAAACTTTTCACTAAGCCTTGAGTTTTTAACTTCTTTATATTTATATTTACCAAATAGTTCATTAGATATTCTTTAAGAGTTATAAAAACATAAAACGACGATATTTTAACGTAAACAATATTGTTTTTATGAAAAAACACATTTTCCTGTATTCGGCCCTTTGGTTCCTAACTTCGTCCACCTATACTCAGCCCCCTCTTTAAAAATTCAACTATTTTATTTTCATTCATTATAATAAAAACAAAAAGTAAAGTAAGTTCCTGACATAAAATTCATTCATTCAAACAAAACCTTGTTTCTATGTACAAAAAAAAAAAAACAATATCAAATAAGTTTGTAACTTGTTACTTAAAATAACAAAACAAAACTAGATTCAAAGATAAAAAATAAATACAGGACGTCCCTTAATTCGTCAATAATAATTAAAAAAAATAATTCTTGGTTATATTCTAAGAAAAAAAAAATAGTTTTTTAAGTAATAGTCAATCTCCCATTGTTCCATGTTTATCGGGGATTTAAAAAAAGACTTACTTTGGTGTGCTTACCCATGTTAAACGAAATGACTCTTTTATTAATACTAATGATAGAAACTTCGTTTAGTCTTTTTTATTAGAGGAAACACCAACATTTGTAATTGCGTTTAAATAAACTTGATATCTTTTTTGGGTCTTCAGATATCCTGTTTTACCATTTTTTCTTTTACACGCTAATTTTTTGACTTTAATGTCAATTTTCTATAGATAATGCGAAATAAACATAACGTTTTACTATTTTTTTTAAATTATTATTTACATTTATGTACATATATTTGAATACTTTATTAAGAGCCAATTTTTCAATCGTCAGTTATTTGCCGGAAGTATACATTTATTTGGCAATTTAACATCGCATAGCAAAATTGATTTTTTCATTTAAAATGAAAACAAAATAGTAATAATCTATACAATATTATAGTTTGAATGTGGTTTTTAAACGATTGTATATATTTTTGATATTTTTAATTTTGTACATATACAATGTAGAACATTTTTAATTAATTCAAACTTTATTTTACGCTTGTTTCAAAGCAATGTTGATTATTTAACATAATATTTATTCCTATGAATAACTTGATCTGTCTTCTCAATGGCAGACCCTTTGAAAACTCCAACCACAGAAGTATCACTACAATCTCACTAAATACGACTCTTTGTTTGGTAGGAGGCCGGCTACTGCAGACGGCCGGAATAAGGCAACTCTACCTGTTATATTTTTGATTAGTAAAAAATTAGTCTAGGAACACTTTGTAGACCACATAATGTTCTATAAAAAAGATTAGCACATTTGTTTCCAACGACCTTTAATTTAGAAAATATAACTACCTATTAGAAAAACAAAAATACACAAATATTTTCTTTTTGAGTAAATTTTTTAACGTCAATGTTTTCAAAAAAGTTCTGTTTATGCTTCATTCATTTTTGGACTTGAAGTAAAGTTTGGAACCAATGATTTACTTGAGCTGCAGTGACTGCGGGACAGTTTTTATAGTTAATTTTCTAACATAATTTAGATTGTATAGGCTTCACACGATGATGAAACCTTGAGCAATACCTCAAACATTTTAGGATGGTTTGATAAGGAACGCTCGGACTCCTCTCCCCATTGTTCTATCCCAAGATCGTTCCCCGAAATAATCCAGGCAAGAACCTAAGGACTCAATACAAATTCAATTATTAAAAATAAAATCATTTCACAGTCTCTTTCGTCTATTCTTCAATCAAGAAGTAGAGGAAAATGTCTTCTTACTTATTATGAAGAAAAATCCAAAACTTGCCTTTTAGTATCTACCTATATTTTATTTAACTATTTCTATTAGAATAACACCAAGCTAAATGCGATCCCGTCATGCTCTTTATTTGTTTAATGCTTCTCAGTGCCTTTTTTTCGTATAGCCCAAAAAATAACAAATCATTAAATGATATCTATACTTTTTAATAATTTTAGGATTATTATTACATACCACGACGCAACAAGAAAAACCCAAGTGGCAAATTGTATTCCAAATATTTCAACACTAAAACCAAAAAAAAAGTGGGATACTTCCATTGTGTCAGCCAGCAGCGCCGAAGAAATTGAAGTAAATGAAGATGACGAAGCAGACGATTCGATTCCAATTTCTCTTAAGGCAATTTTCAAAAGAGATTGCGGTGATTGGAATGAAACTATAGACAAATGGGAAAAAACGTTTACCCTGCGTCGATCCGATTTCAAAAATTGCTCCGAATCGGACTTTTTATTGGAATGGCCAAAATTTAATGACGCCCGAGCACCTTCCTTGGTAATTTTAATTTCTTTATAAAATATTCTTATTAGCTTCTTATCTTCTTTGTACAAATTTTAAAATCGATTTAAGATGTGATAAAAACAAGACTGTTTAAAGTTTCAAACCTAAATATGTATCTTATCAAACAGTTTGTTTAAAATCGATAGCAAAATTCATTTGAATACTTTTTTTATTATATATTTTGCTGATTTCATAATAAAATATTTGTTCACTATCTTTAAAGATAAACATTGATTTCAACGTCTTATATCCTGGGAAAGAGCACCTGCTAAGAAGCAAATGTGAGTTATTCAAAAAAAATGTCGTAAGCTTTTACGACTTTAACATCAAGAATCCTCAGTCCAAAAATTTGCTGGTTCAGGCTAAAGCATCAAAAAAAATTGGTAAGCATCAAAAATTAAAATTGTGGGATATTTAATAAGTTTATTACGAATTACCATTTTCTTTTTTAAAAAAGCTTCAAACTTTGTTCAAAGTTTTAAATTCGTGATTTTTTCTTTTTTTTTCAGATTGCTAAGACTACATTTTAACAATTCTGTTAAACTCCGTGTTACTACCATCGGCCAGATTTAAGAGTTTGGATGGGCAATCAAAGCGAAAAGCAACAATACAGGATGCAAACGAAAGCTTCATTTTACACGTTCCGCAAGTCTCAGACTATGAAGTAAAACTACAAGAATTGATTGGCAATTACTACGAAAATAAGCAAAATATACAACCTTTTATATCAGTAGAAGGGAGTACTCCCGAAAGTTTAAAATCATTTTATGTTTACTTTGATAAGACGCTTTATAAATTTGAAACATTTGTTCAATGTTTGGATACTTGTTTCAAAATTTTTCAAGTTGTCAATTTGCAATATCCGAAATTGTGCGAAATTCCTTGGACTTTTACCCAATATTTTTTTTATGAAATGTTCCCAAAATTTGAAGTGAAAAGTCCAAATTTAAGTTAATTTTTTAATTATATGCAAATTGAAAACAAAAAATAATTAAACCTACATTGGTAATATGTACTTCATATCTAAGATCTTATATCCTTAAGTTATTAAAAATTAAATTCAAAAACAAGATGAATCTTTTAAACTTTTGAGTAATAACATTTTTTAAATCAAAGAACACATTCATATTTATCCTTCAACTTTTAATATTACCGCTTTTGGACCAAAGTATTTGAGCAAATTCATATTAATCCTTAAATTTTTAGTGCTTACTTTGGTATCAAAGCTTTTGAACACATTCGTGATGTTTATGTTTCACTGGAAATTCCTTATAAGAAAATTTTAAATTGAAGTCAAGAAACGAGTAGCCAATATTGTACTACAAAACAAGGTTGACTTCACAGTTGTTTATTTAAGTGCAAGGTTTAATTCTCCACACATAAAAATCATCTTATGTTTTAAAAAAAAACCTTTATTAATTTGAAAAATTGAAAGTTAGGATATGTTTTAAAATTTATCAAGCTTTCGTGTCAAATTTCTTGGATTTTTATTTTCAACATTTTGAACTTAAGGTTTGAGTTTGTTTTAAATTACAAGCAAGTTGATTTTTTTTTTAATCATTAATCCTTAAAGGTTTCAATTATAATTTGAAATATAACAAAGTATCCTTCACTTTTTCATTTTTATCAAACTCAGTAATTAGTCTCTTAAGGTGCTTTTATATTGTCATATATGTTGATTACATTAACTACTACTAGCTTGGTGTACGGAAGTGTTTTTGGTTAGCTCTGCTATAATTTAATTTTTGCCAGTGATTGTCAATGAGCATAAAATAAGAATTTGTGTCATAACTAACTTTGCATATACCTCAGCTTTAATCTAACAAAAAAGCAAGAAAGCTTATTTTTATTATCCATTAAAACGATAAAAGAAATTATTTATTTCTGGTGAGGAGCATCGAAGCTAGTCTAATTCTTAGTGGTGAAAATCAGCTATATCTATCTCTGTCGTCAAAACAGAACACAAAATATTACTGTGAGTATTTACCATATAATACTATGACAAACAAGACCAGAAAAGAGCTAAACTATTCTCCTACTTCCATACGGATTATCAAAGCCTCCTTGCCCCACTTCCCTGCAGTAAACAAAAACGCTGTTTTAAGTTTGTTTAAGAAAAAGCTCTCTCGATTTTGGTGAATTTAAATATCCATACAAAAGATAGTTAGAACACAAACCAAGTGATCATCTTAGTTGAGACACAAACCAATTTGCTGAAAAAAACAGTGACTCGCAGCTCTGTCCATGAACCGTGAATTAAAAAATAAGAGGTGTTTAATAGAAACTTCACCTGAACCTGAAAACAAAACTTTTTTGAAAACAAAAAAAAACTGCACTTCGTCCGATATGCCTGAAACATTTCAATTAGCTACCCTTATTGATGAAATAGATAAACTCTTGGACCAGAAACTAGTTAAAATAGCTACAAAGGAAGATATTAATGGTATCAAAATGGAAGTTGCTGCCCTTCAAGAAGAAAATAAAACACTTAAGGAGGAAATCGAAAAATTAAAAGATGGTGAACGTGTGATTCATAAAGAAATGGAAGATGCCGAGAAATTTAGCAAGAGGTTGAACGTGATAGACAACGGATTAAACGCGGAGAACATTGAAGAAGCGAAACAACAATTTCAACAAGTTTGCAGCACAACCCTTCGAGTCACTGCAACAGCTAATAGTGCCCGAAAATTAACTTCATCCAAAAACGTCAGACCTGCCTATGTATTTGAGCTTGCTAATACCGATGAAGTTCACTCCGTTATGTCTACAACAAAAAATCTCTCGAATACCCAGATTTCCATTAATAAAGATCTAACTTCAAGTGAAAGAACTGAGCAGTACCACCTTCGCCAGATAAAGAGATGCCTTCTTAAAGCTGATAGCAACCTCCGCATCGAAATCAAACGCTGGACTCTTTTGGTAGATGGACGACGTCGGTTTAAATGCAGCAAAGGTGGCGTTGTAAGAGCCTTTAACGAAAAAGACAGAGAATTTCTGAGTCAGTTTTTGGGAAAGGACTCAAATTACACTGTCATCCTGGATACTCCTACAAACATACAACACTCAATCGAAAATAACCCAAATAACCATTAGCTAACAAAAGTCTGTCAGGTCTTGTCTTATAATGAAGCTGGTCTTGTTAATAAAACTATTTTATGTAACTTTTTTAAATACGTTCGTAAATTTGATATTTTCTTTTTGTATGAAACTTTTGTTTTATCAGAGCATATACGACATTATGAAATTTATTTTAAAGAATTTAAACTATACTGGATTGCGGCAACGAAAACATTTAACTTTGGCAGAGCTAGTGGAGGATGCTTATTTGGATTCCGTAAATCTATTGAATCATTATACCAACTGAAATTCTTAAATGAACATGATACTGTTTTCTTGCAATGCAACTTTTCGGGATCTATTCTAAATTTGGTCCCAAACTATTTAAACTGCAACCATTGGATGCGTGATTTTGTAAAATTAAAAACCTTCTTTGAAGAATTTCAATCAAACCACTTTATAGTTATGGGAGATCTTAACTTCAGAACAGGAATCAAAGGAACAGTCGATTCACGTATATCACAGCTTATCACTGCCATAAGAAATTCAAAAGATACTGTAAGTGACAGCAACAGCAATATGTTTTGTGAGCTCTTGGAAGACATCGGTGCATTTATACTTAACGGGAGAGGCTTTGGCGATGAAACTGGCGAGTTTACTTTTGTGTCAACTAGAGGATCATCAGTGATTGACTACTGCTGCCCTTCATACAGTGCATTGGAAATGATTGAAAGTTTCTCAATTGATAGTGCAACCTTTTCCGACCACATGCCGCTAGTGTTAGGTCTTATAGCTTTTGAAGATACGCAGAGTTCCCCCAGTTCAATGTTGCTTCCAAGACTAAAATGGTTTACCAATAGACGCGCTCAATACATAAACAGAATTGATGAAGTTGCTGTAGAAAAACTCTTGCCTTTGGATAGCGTTGAAACACGATGCAACTCCTTAAAAGAGTGTATCTATGCAGCATACGAGAACCCTATTAATACCAATGTCAAGTTTGAGCGAAAGAAACCCTGGTTTGATATGGATTGTCATAATGCTAGAAAATCTTCACTCAAGCTACTTAACATTTACAGGAAATATAATCTCGATGCAAGCAGAAAAAACTACTGTGATGCAAATAAAAAGTATAAAACCCTATGTAAAGAAAAACAACGTTCGTACTACCAGCGAATTTCCAGTCAACTCGCAAGTATTACCACAGCAAAAGATTGGTGGAAGTTGGCCAAAGAGATACGCGGTAATTCTACGATTAGTGGAACCCAAATCACAGCTTTCGAATTTATGTCATATTTCGAAAATTCCTTTAATTCAGATGGATTAAGCAGCGGAGAATATTCCCGAGAAACAAATCTAGTTGAAATACCTGAACTTGATCACCCAATTGATTTGAATGAAGTAAGGATTACGATTGAATCTTCAAAAGAAAACAAAGCTCCGGGTATAGACGGCATCCCATATGAGTTTTATAAAAATGCGAGTAACTCTTTTATTGATGAGGTTCACACCTTGCTGAGAAGAATCTACGAAACAGGAACAATACCAACATCCTTCAAAAAATCAATTATATTTCCGCTCTTCAAAAAAGGTGACGCTAGTCTTGTATCTAATTATCGTGGGCTTTCATTTTTAGATACCCTCTACAAATTATTCACCTCAGTTCTCCTAAGCCGCCTCACTACTTGGATCGAAAACAACAATATACTCAATGAATACCAAGCTGCCTATCGAAAAGATTATAGTACCATCGATCAGATCTTCAATCTTTCATGCCTTATTCAGCTGCAACTAAGCCAGAAAAAGAAACTATATGCTTGGTTCGTAGACTTAAAAGCTGCGTTCGACAATATTAACAGAGAAGCTCTTATTCACAAACTTATTACATGGGGCATCTCGACGAAAATGGTTAAAATTATCAAACTACTATACCAAGATACAGTTGCCGCCGTCTGGGATGGAAGCAGTACCTCTAATTTCTTCCAAACGAGCAAAGGCGTTAAACAAGGTTGCGTTCTGAGCGCTTTGCTTTCTGTCTTGTTTTTAAATGACCTCCATTCTGAACTGCCCATCGGAATACATGTGGAAGGAATCGGTATAAATGTTCTTTTGTATGCCGATGACATTGTAATTTTGGCTGAGAATCCAGCTTTATTGCGATAAATGGAACCTGGAAGTTAATCTTGAGAAATCTGTAATTGTTATTTTTAGGAATGGAGGACGAAGAGCATTAAGTGAAAAATGGAATTTCAAAGGTGTAGAAGTAAAAATAACAAACCAGTGTCATCCCTGCATTTTTCCCAACTTTCATCCATTTCATAAAAATATTCTGTTGTCTCTCTTCAAGAGATGAATAGAAAAGTAGTCAGTCAGTCGTGAACAATTGAGCTAACAATAAAGTGTTTAAAAGAAATATTCTGTCTTGAAATTTAATTAATTATTTTATTAGTGAATTCGGCTAGTTTCCTGACACCAGTATAAATATCTTGGCGTCGTCTTTACATATAATATGTCCTGGTCTGAACATCTGACAAAGAGGCTCGCAACATCAAAAAATGCAAACAACGCAACCTGGTCTAAGTTCTTGAAATATAAGTTAGTACCTCATTCAGCAAAGTTTAAAGTCCATGATTCAACCGCCAGATCAATTATGTATTACTGTGCTCCAAGTATGGGGGTACAAAGAGTACATACAATGTGAAAAGCTTCAAAGGTTTTTAGTCAAAAGATGTTTCAACCTACCAGATTATACACCAAACTACGTTATACATATCGAAACCGGTCTTCCAAAAGCTCTAGATTACCACGCATACTTTCAACCGCAGTACTTCGCAAAAATATTTATTGGGCCCAAGAATGGTCTGGCCTTTTCCGTGCGACTGGCATCGTTGTCAACTATGAAGCAAGTAATTTCGATTGGAAACTTGCCCACAACATGCTTTTGATTAAGCTGAGAGAACAACAGTGGAGAGCTTCTACCGAAAGTGCTTTACAATCGCAATTTCACAACGAATATAGCAATCTATCATGCACAGAGATACCAAACTATTTTAATGACTCAAATTCACGAGAAATGATAAGTATGATCTTAAGAACGAGGTGTGGATTACTTAACTTGAATGCTAGGGCATTTCAGCATGACACTGTTGGCTTATGCACAGTGTGTAATCTTGATGCAACTGAGAACACCTACCACTTCGTCAGCATTTGTCCTATTTTCAATTCATACCGGAGATTATTTCTAGGAGCTGAAACAATTAATCGCACCGAGTTTTTTCAAATATTAAATGGAAAATGTTATTTAAATCTATACAAATTCTTAAAATATGCTCTTAATTATCGCAATTTAATTGTAAATGAATATAATATTTAAAGTAAATTCAAGCTAAGCCAAAATATAAATAGTAAAACTTTAAACTGACAGACAACTTTAACAAGTTATTGTCCTAACTAATTTTGAACACCAGCATAATCTTGTTTTTTTATAACTACCTTTTTTAAGAAAATAAAATTTATTTATCTATCTATCTATCTATCTATCTATTGTCATATATGTATATAAGCTTTTGTGTCAAATTCCTTTGGTTTTTATATTCAAAACTTTGAACTTAAAGTTTTAGTTCGTTTTTGAATTTTGTGTCAAATTCCTTGGATTTTTATATTCAAAACTTTGAACTTAAAGTTCTAGCTCTTTCTAAATTTTATGTCAAATTTCTTCTAAGCTCTTGTGTCAAATTCATTGGGTTTTATTCTCAATACTTTGAACTTAAAGTTTGAGTTCGTTTTAAATTACATGCAAGTTGATTTATTTTTAATCATTAATCCTTAAAGGTTTCAAAGATAATTTGAAATATAATAAATTATCATTTACTTTTGTATTTATATCAAACTCAGTACTCTGTTGAGTATACGTACATATTCATGTCCTACTCATTACTCCTTACTCGTCCTTTAGTTTATAATAATTATCTTCATAAAGTAAGGTACACCTTCAACTTTTTAATATAAGGCACCAGTTTTTGTGTCAACGTTTTTGAACACATTCATAATGTTTATGTTTCACTTGAACCTTTCATTTTGAAAGAAGGAATTACTCCAGAGTATAAAATCATTTTATGTTTATTTTTTAAGCTTGATCTTGCACATAGCCAAAATTATTAATGACTACAAAGAAAAATTCAAAAAATAATAGGCAGGTATAACGAATATAAGTTAAGTATACAACCATTAATTTGAGTAGTAGGAAGTAATACAATATCTTTTTAAAAATTGTATGTCAAAACTGAAATTTAAGTTTCCTTTAACTTAGATGCAAGTTTAATTCAAAAATCCAAAATAATTTATGCTACATTTGTAATACTTCCTATCTATTAAACTGCGGAAATTGAAGTAAATGAAGATGTCGAAGCTGAGGACTCGATTTCAATTTCTCTTAATGATACTATAGACAAATGGGAAAAATGTTTGCCCAAAATAATTTATCCTACATTTGTAATACTTCCTATCTATTAATATTAACATCCGAACAAACGTCAAATTTGTACATAACATTTAGAAAGTTCAAATAATCATGGCCAATCCGAATCCCATCGGCCCTGGAGTAACAAAAATTGTGTCATTAAAAGATAGGACTAGAGCAGTGAATATTCGACACTCAGACACAAATGTGCAGTACACATATCCGTCAGTCAAGCTAGGACTGGGAAAGCCAGAAATTCGTGTTAAAAATCGTCCAGCAGGAGCAAACTCGCTTAATTTAATACAGATAAGGACCTCAGTCTTCAATAATATAGTACAGGGATCTCTGTCTGTGAAAGAAGCCAACCTATTTTTATATTTAAAAGCTTGATACCGAAATTGATATTTTTCATCAATTAAAGATTCGCGACAGAAAAAAAAGAAGAAATTCTATTCTAAAAGACGGGCACAAACGAAAACAAGCACGAGTAGGAAACGTCAATTGTCAAGTTAGGAAGAGTTTGGAATGTACTAAGATGGCAAAAGTACTAGATGGTATTAGTTTCTGGCGATCTAGGCTCGAAAAAAGCTTTTAAAATTGCAAAGCGAGAAAACTCGTGTGCAGATTTTCTCTGCGCAACGTTAAAGAGAAAAACAAATTAATGGGTAGGAATATTATGCTTTTCACTCGAGAGTGAAGGTTTTTATCTGATGAAGTCAATGATCCTGGAAATTAAGAACAAAAAAATAGAAAAGCTTAAATTTCTGTAGATTTTCCAATGCCGGTTAGTGATAGGATAAATAAGAATTGCGGAATTAAACGATCAAGTTCAATCAGTTAAGACGGTTGACAAATTTTAACGTACGTGAATACAATTTCGCTTTATAAATTAAAATTAAATTTCGAATACTTGCATATAAAAAAAATATTCAATTGTCCAACGAATAATTCCAATTTATAAATACTCATATTTTTACGAACCCTTTGGGTCGAGAATAATTAAATTTTGCGAAAGCAAACTCCAAGAAAATCTAAGGAAAATTCCTATACGGCCAGTTCAATCCAACCGCCCAATTGAGGATTTATTTAGTTTACCGGCAGGAATTTCCTGGTTTTAAAAACTGCCATTTCACCAGGCAAGCAGGAAAAGTGATCGAAGAAATTAATACCTACTACGAGACCCTGTATAGAAAAAAAATACATATACTTTGAAGGCACACCAAAGTTACATGACCGATTTGCCCTCCAAAATTGCATAGCTGGTATAGCTCAGAGGGTAAAGCGGTCGATTACCATCCAAGCCTCGAAGGTTCGAGTCCAGCCACAGATCAGTGCCAAAAACCAAATTCTATTTTTTTTCTATTATTTTTTTTATTTTAACGTAAATTTTTTTTATAAATCTTCGTTTTCCTTTTTTTTATATACCAAGTGCTAAATTAATCTATCGGTGATTTCGAAGTGGTGAAAAGTAGATTCAATTTATTTATTAATTCGCGAAACGTACCGTAAAGTCTCGGTCCGCGGATTATATATATACATATATATATATATTAAAAAAGTGTGTTAAATAGTTGCACAAAGGCATCAAGCAATTTAAAAAGAAAAGGTATACATCTTTAAAGAAAACCGTTGCAGTGGCCACTACAAAAGGAATTTAAGGGTGAGTTATTTTTTTTGTATACCAAATTATATTGTTGCAATATATTTAAATTAATTATATACATATATATGAAATAAAAAAACAATATATATAATCAGTGCCGGATTAGCCTCAAGGCAAACTAGGCAGCTGCCTAGGGGCCCCGCTTGAGCTAGGGGCCCCTCGCTCTGACTACGAACAAAAAATTTTTTTGGAGATGCACCTTCAATAAAAAACAGCATTACATTTTTTATACTTGCCATAAATATAAGAAAAAAGAACAACAAAAAAAGAAACAGTGTATACGTGTTTATAATGAATTATGACTCCCATGCCCCATTCCATCCTAATGGGCCCAACCCAGCGATGCCAGAATGAGAGATTTTTACCTTTTTTTTCGGATTTTCGACAGTCAGCTCAAATTTTTTTCACGTTTTAATATCTAATAAAAGTTAGTAGGAAGTACAACTAAAATTAACTTTCGAACAGATTCGAAAGTAGCACAAAGTAACATAGCAGGGCCCCAGAAAAAAACAATATTTTCAAATGTTACAAATACAAACGCATTAGCACAGGGTCGAAGTGCAGTTGGATAATACATTTTGGGAGACGAACCAAAATGAAATGAAAATAAGAATGGATATTATGTACATAATTTACACCCCTATTCTGGCAAACCTCACAAGTCACAAAAACCTCACAAGGTGATCATAACTTGATTTTGTGAGGATTTATTTCTCACAAACTTCTTACTAAGAAAAATCCAACTTGTGAGTTGTGACCTCCTTCAGAGCAGATCACAAATTCGAAAGTTTTTGTGACGCCAAAACCTCACAAACTCAAATTCAGCTCACCTTGTGAGGTCATCATAACTTGTGAGGTTTGCCAGAATAGGGCTGTTAGATTAAGCAATTTTTTTTAACTCTTCTATTGTGTTCAAATAGATAAACCAACTACTGTAGTTATTTTAAGTTTTATTTTGTTTTAAATACATTATTTACATACATACATATCTATGTATACATGTATTTTATCTTCAAAAATATTTTTATATTTTTGTTGGTGAAGGTATACTAATTGAAAACAAACTTAAAAACCATTAATTTTACAAAAATATCTAAGAAATAAAATGGAAAAAAACTAAAACAAAAAGTGAAAACAAACTTTTTTGATGGAAAATAAAAGGATTCGACTTGCCAAGTCTGGCAACGCTGCAAACTATAGAGTATAGAACTCGTGTTGCATCCGTTAAAATAAACACATCCGTCAAGTCCATCATGTATGTGTTGGGATAAGTTCTTGGTTTATGCATCCGTCTTCTGTCGGATTAGATTCGAACGTATATATTTTAATCGTTGGTGCTTGGTAAGTGGTTTGTACTAAATTACATGCAGTGAAGTCACAGTGAATTAATTAAAAAAAGATTTAATGTGTTTTTTTTTTGAATTTTAAGTGATAAGTTTTTAATATAAAACAAGCAAGTGCCTTGAAAAATTTCAGCGAGTATCTATAGATTTAAAAGTAGTAAAACTAAAGTTGCGACTATTGTAAGCGACAGGTAAGTTTTTTAACAATGGAATTTGATTTCAACTTTCCATATGTCGAATTTCCTAGGAATAGGATATAGGTAATTATTATTATTTGTTGGAGCAAGAACTCTTTTGAAAAATTTGTGAGTGAAAAGTTTTTAATTCCTAAAATAAAATTAAAAAAAATTGCATAACAAGAATGTTTTCATTTCATGTGTATGTGTGTTCAAAATGAGTGGGTATGCTATGCATTATGCAATATTGTTTTTGCCGAATTCGCCGAACTTGTTCGTTTTCGTTTCCCCTCTAGTACACGGCGAACAGTTTCTGTTGCGAACATTTATTTTCTTCCTATTCTTCAAAGAATAAATAAAACATAGAAATTGTTCGCCAACAGCGAACCGTTTGCGAACAAGCCCCTAGACGACGAATAATAGCCAGCACGAACAAGTTATTCGAGCATGTTCGTCTTCGTCGTTTGGGTTCATCTTTATTTTTCGCAATGAATACAAGAGCAAATTTATGTAGGCATGTAGGTACAATGAAAAAAATATAAACAAACGTTTTTAATAATGAAGTAGCAGAAAGCAGTAGGTATATGAGAATTGGTGTAGGTTATGTATCTTTTTTCTTGTGCGGATTCTTGTGCGTACAAGAAGAAAGGGGTGATAATGTCTATTTTTTTGTTTTTCTTCTTCATTTTAGGTGTCCGGTAAGGAGAATAGAAACTGTTTCTTGTCTGTTTAAATGTGAGATCTGTGTGGGCAAATAATGAACATAGAGTTGGTGTAGGTTATGTACCTATAAAACATATCTTATTTGTTGTGCAGGGCTAGGTGCATACAGGAAGAAAGGGTTGATAAATGATAATGTCGCATATTTTTCGTGAATGTTGGGTGTACTTTTAATTTTGTTGGGTGTACTTTAATTTTAATTCGAATTTTGAATAAAATTAAGTGTTGCATATTGTTAGTAGTAAATAAAGTGATTTATATAGTGTGCTTATTTGAGCATAAATAAAAGTTACAAATTGGCACTCGAATTTTGAGTACGGGGTCGTTTAGTTTTCTTAAAAACTATAAGGCATAAGAGCATTATGGTTTTCAATAGCTATTTGATATGAAATTATTTGAGGAAGTTTAGGTAGGTACTTCATCGATCAATTTAGTAGGTACATAATTTAAATCCACAATCTTGACAAAAATAGTATTAGGTAAATGTGTTTTTTTTTTAACTTCTTTTTCTAAAATTTTGACTTTGAAATCGATTATCTCGAAACCAATTGATTAAAATAACTTGATTTAAAAATTAAAGAAATAATAAAGCATTTTCTAAGATAAACAGTATTTTTTTTTTATTTCTTAAAAACTTCAAGATATTTTTTATCCTGGTTTCTGTTTTTTTTTTTTAATTGGGGCATAAAATTTAGAAAACAATTTGTTGGACTGAGGTACTGGAATCGCTGCGGAAACTTAAGGGGGAAATCCCACGACAGCTTTTTCAATAATTTTTTTTGGAAAGCTGAAACACTGAGGGAAAAAGGTTCGGTTCTAAAGGTCACATAAAGCAAAGTAGTTCATCTTTGAAAGATTTATTAAAATTTGGAAAAGAACACGATGTTCTTGACATACGAAAAAACATAATGGCGCAAAATTTTAAACGATTTACCTAGTAAATTACTAAACTAAAGATAATTGAATGAAATAAATTTTATTGTTTAGCTAACAAGGTAAACAAGGCTTAAAATATTTGACGTTACAATTTCTAAATTTGAACAATTGTAATTAATATATATATATTTTTTTTTTAATTTTTTATTTTTTTTTTGTGTTTGTTACCTCATAACTTTGGACTGAGTGAATCTTTTTTTATCCGAAAGCTGGTGCCTGTAGTGTAGACCCATTTCATCAATTTTGTTCAGTTCTGGCTATAGAAACTATGAAAAAATGCATAAAACCCAGTTTTGATCTATTTGAGTCGTTTTTTTTTTTTTTGATAAAAATGGTTATTACAAAAAAATCTTATAGGCATTAAATAAAGTAAAATGTTTAAAAATGATTTATTGTTTTTACCTTTTCAGAAATAATAGCTAATTCAATTTTTATTTTTTTAAATCAAATTTTGTTCTTCATTTTACTTTTCTTTTTGATTAAGATCTCAAAACTTGAGATTTTTCTTGTAAAAAATCAAGGTATTAAATATTAATATTTGAATTGAACTGCTTATTTCTATAAAGCGTAAAAGAAAACTCGACATATGGAATGTTTCTATTTTTTGTATGCCCAACATTTTGTAAAAACTACAAATTGATGTAACCAAGTTTTTTTTTTATTGGGTGAACTTAAAAACGAAATGATTGTGCTTTGTATTTGTATGTTGTGGGTTCTCCTTTAAACAATTGTTTCCCTTTCCTTAAAGGAACGAAATGTCTGAAGAAAGCCTTAAGAAAAAACACCTAAGTGGTTCAGAAAAACGCAAAAAGCGTCTTGAACAACAAAACAAGCGAGATGAAGTGTTAAAGAAGACATACAACCTTTTTCAACTTGGATTCAGCCGTCAATCGCCAGAGATCCAACCTTCTCCAAGTACGTCTACTGGCCAATCTTCGGATACAAACGCGGTAGAACTTCCTTCCGAGTGTTCTGAACAGACTCAACAGGATAAAGAAACATCTACTTCGAAGTGTGCAGACGGAGGCGAGGACGAGGTCCAAATACTAAATCAAAGCATTGAACAACTTGGAGTAGAATATCAGAATGACATTGGAATATGGCAAAATATTAATAACGAAATACAAGATTTTTGGTGTGCAAGAGATCCATACGAATGCCAAAACTTTGAATGCGATTTTTCTGCTTCAAGTCGACAGTACGATGATACCAAAAGATTTTTTTCTCAGTCAATGTTTTTTCGAAAACATGTAAGTGGTGGTAAAATAAAACGAGAGTGGCTTATGTATTCTCCATCTACTGGAAAAGTATTCTGTTTTCCATGTGTTCTTTTTGGTGAAGAGCAGAGTCGATCGCAATTCAAAACTGGATTTTCTGATTGGAAAAATGCGACAGACAGAATGCAAGCCCATGAGAATAATTCAAAACACCAAGAATGTGTTCATACCCTTATTAGTAGACGCCGTATTCATGGACGAATTGACACCTCTTTGGAAATTTCCATCAACAAAGAAAGAGAATATTGGACACAAATTTTACAAAGACTAGTATCGGTCATCAAATTTGTATCATCTCGTGGATTGCCATTTCGTGGGGATGATGAAATTCTTGGTTCTCAGCATAATGGTAACTATTTGGGAATTTTAGAATTACTCGCCGAGTATGATCCTTTTCTTAGTGCTCATTTAGCTAAATATGGCAATAAAGGAAAAGGAAGACCATCATATTTGTCTTCAACAATTTGTGAGGAATTGATTGAAATATTGGGAAACCGGGTTTTAGAATTTATTGTGAACGAAATTATCGAAGCTAAATATTTCTCCATAAGTGTCGATTCCACACCAGACATTTCTCATACTGACCAGTTGACTGTAGTGCTGAGATATGTCAAGTCAAACGGAGAAGTAGCAGAACGTTTTCTGGCCTTTATTCCAATGGCCAGTCATAAAGGGGAAGAACTAGCAGAAGCAATTTTGAAATTTTTAAATAAATATCATATTAACATCAAAAATGCGAGAGGGCAGTCATACGATAACGCTTCAAATATGTCAGGTTGCTATAATGGCCTACAGGCGCATATTAAAAAAATTAATCCTCTCGCACATTACGTTCCATGTGCAGCGCATTCCCTAAATTTGGTGGGAGTGCGTGCTGCAGAGTGTTGCATTGGTGCAATAAGTTTTTTTGGATTTGTGCAGACCTTGTATAACTTTTTCTCCGCATCAACTCATCGCTGGGGAATAATGCAAAATAACATTGAAAACGGATTAGTTCTAAAAAAAGTATCTTTTACAAGGTGGTGTGCTAGAGCCGACGCAACGAAAGCTTTATCAAAAGGTTTCCTCGATTTTCAGAAAGCTTTGCAGTCTATTATTGAAGACAAAACACAAACAACACAAACAATTCACGAGGCTCGTTGTTTGATCAAAGAATTTGAAAAAAAAGAAAATGTAATAATGCCACTTTTCTGGAATGCCATACTGGATCGGATAAATGCAGTAAGCAAATCCCTACAACATCCAGCCATCGAACTTACAACAGCAGTCGATCTTTTAAAATCGCTCTTACATTTTTTGGCATCGCAGCGGGAATTGTTTGATGAGTATGAAATGCAGGCAAACCAAAAAACCAACATCGAATACAGTGATGAAAATCAGAGGGTTAGAAGAAGAAAAAAGTATCATGATGAAGGAAGTGGAGAAGAAGTCTTACTGAATGGAAAACAAAAGTTTAAAATTGAAACGTATTTGCCAATATTAGATATGCTGTACGGAGAATTATCGCGAAGATTAAAAGCCTATGAGGAAATTAATTCTCTCTTCGGATTTTTAACAGATTTCATGACAAAGACGAACCAAGAGATCAAAGACGCATGTATAAAATTCATTGAATATTATTCTGACGACATCGAGCCACAGTTTACTAATGAGATGGTGCAATTCAAGTTTTTTATGTTGCAATCAGAGGATGCACCAGAAAAATTTAAAATTGTGGATGCCGAGAAGTTACTCAAAATAATTTCAGATAAAATGGTCCAATCAACGTTCCCAAATGTTATGATAGCCTTAAAAATATATAGAAGTTTGATGATTTCTAACGCGACTGGTGAACGTCATTTTTCAAGACTAAAACTTATAAAAAATTGTCTGCGTTCATCAATGTCCTAAAAGCGATTGAATTCGTTAGCAATAATGGCGATAGAAAACGATGTTCTGGATGAGGTCAATTTTCAAGACATAATAAGCGATTTTGTTTCAAAAAAAATTAGAAAAGTCAATATTAAAACTTAACTTGGAAAAAACATTTTTCTTTCTTTTATTACATAATAATAAAACCAAAATTGAAACTTTTGCGTATGATTTAACTCTCCAGTTTTATAATGAAACCGTAAGTATACTTATACCTTATGAATGCAAGATAATTTCTAATAACTTGTAGTTAATCGAAATTGCCTGAGAACCATGAAGTTGTTATACATATATGCTTTGTTGAGATATCACTGCATATATTTACTACAGTTATTAATTTATATATCAACTGCAGACTGTTGTCTAAGATGTTTCAAATGTTTTAGTTAAGATTTATAAAATGACAGATTATAGCTGATTATTCCTCAGGAGGTTACCTACACCTTCTAACCTAGCTCAAAAAGAGCTTATAATATCGAAAAACTATCGGAAAAGGGCCCAAGAATTACTCTGCCTAGGGGCCCATGACATGGTTAATCCGGCTCTGTATATAATAGTACGCGGATTGAAGGGTGGGTTTGAACAGGGGGATTAATGGAAATTTAAAAGAACAGTCAAGTGAAATATAGGAAAGTGAAAAGAGGAATTTAAATCCCAAATTAATTAATAAATCGAAGACGATTTAATAGAAAGAATATAAATTTCCTTTTGATCAGCCAAAGGGTTGCCGATTGATAATTTAAACTTGGGTTAAAATTGTGTAATTTAGATTTTCTGTGAAAACTAACCTTAAATTTTTGAATTAAATTTAATATAAATTAATAACTTAAAAATAATATGCAATAAAATTGTTAGTTTTAACATACACTGAAAGAAAAGAAATGATGATTTTTATTAAAGCATTTTATTGAACTTATTTGATAATGAGTTTTGAGTAAGTTCGATACAGGGATGAGAAGGATGAGGTAAAGGGAGTGATGTAGAAGGAGGAGAAGCCTAATAAAGGGGTTACTCTGGCGAGGGAGTAACCGAGGAAGGGAGGGTTAAGTATAACGTCTCGCGCATCGATACTATCTAGATGCAAGTCTGGCAATTTAAATTTTTTTTGTAGTGAGCTCGAGGTCCAAGAACCTAGACCACCGCTGAGCTAGGGGTTCGAAAAATGCCAGCAAGGACCGTGAAGGCAAAGCAGCTCGTTACAAGCTCGAGAAATAGAAGGAACATTAATTGAAGCTTGGTCATCATATAACCTCAGCATTGGTGACGCCGGACGAACGATAGGTCCTTTAGATCTAATCCAAGTGATCGAGGTATCAGATGACATGGCTGATATAAGAACAGGAGCAGATCCAGGTCCAGACCAAGATTTGTTCCTATTGTGCTACATATTTTGTATTTACAGATATGCAAGAGCAAACTCCCAAATACAAAGGACGACACTTGCAACACAGATCAATAATTTCTTAACCGGTCTTCCGGGTCAAGCGGGAAGAACAGACATAAACACCTACCCTGGCTCGGGTCAAATCGGGCAGAACTTTGAAGTTGATGCAACCTTTGTTGGACTAGTGAGTATGTATGATATGTTTTTCTCAAAATTTGACAAACATGAGTACTCGATGTCAAGATTTGGGTCCCAGTCATCAAGGCATAAAGATTGTGCATCATTACTCATTTTTCGTCACACTCAACACCATCTCGGGTTAAGTACACCTGGCGAATTGATGAAATGGGTATTCACACAGGAATTAGAAGATGAGGTTTTCCGGCTATATAAGGATAGCGAGGAATATCACCTCAACGATTCCTATTTCCCATATCAGGTTGAATTTCGCCTGGTAAATAAGTCACCTTATTCCTCAGTAGCGTGTCCCGCAAACTACTTTTTTTGTGGAGCTATTTTGGCAATAGAAGCTGAAGCAAGAGGATTGCATGCTCGACATTTGTTGTCTAGTAACGTCGCTAATACCCTAGCTAATGCGAAAATTGTGGCTCAACAACATCCTCACCGAAGCAGTTTATGTTTCACTTGAACCTTTCATTTTGAAAGAAGGAATTACTCCAGAGTATAAAATCATTTTATGTTTATTTTTTAAGCTTGATCTTGCACATAGCCAAAATTATTAATGACTACAAAGAAAAATTCAAAAAATAATAGGCAGGTATAACGAATATAAGTTAAGTATACAACCATTAATTTGAGTAGTAGGAAGTAATACAATATCTTTTTAAAAATTGTATGTCAAAACTGAAATTTAAGTTTCCTTTAACTTAGATGCAAGTTTAATTCAAAAATCCAAAATAATTTATGCTACATTTGTAATACTTCCTATCTATTAAACTGCGGAAATTGAAGTAAATGAAGATGTCGAAGCTGAGGACTCGATTTCAATTTCTCTTAATGATACTATAGACAAATGGGAAAAATGTTTGCCCAAAATAATTTATCCTACATTTGTAATACTTCCTATCTATTAATATTAACATCCGAACAAACGTCAAATTTGTACATAACATTTAGAAAGTTCAAATAATCATGGCCAATCCGAATCCCATCGGCCCTGGAGTAACAAAAATTGTGTCATTAAAAGATAGGACTAGAGCAGTGAATATTCGACACTCAGACACAAATGTGCAGTACACATATCCGTCAGTCAAGCTAGGACTGGGAAAGCCAGAAATTCGTGTTAAAAATCGTCCAGCAGGAGCAAACTCGCTTAATTTAATACAGATAAGGACCTCAGTCTTCAATAATATAGTACAGGGATCTCTGTCTGTGAAAGAAGCCAACCTATTTTTATATTTAAAAGCTCGAGAAATAGAAGGAACATTAATTGAAGCTTGGTCATCATATAACCTCAGCATTGGTGACGCCGGACGAACGATAGGTCCTTTAGATCTAATCCAAGTGATCGAGGTATCAGATGACATGGCTGATATAAGAACAGGAGCAGATCCAGGTCCAGACCAAGATTTGTTCCTATTGTGCTACATATTTTGTATTTACAGATATGCAAGAGCAAACTCCCAAATACAAAGGACGACACTTGCAACACAGATCAATAATTTCTTAACCGGTCTTCCGGGTCAAGCGGGAAGAACAGACATAAACACCTACCCTGGCTCGGGTCAAATCGGGCAGAACTTTGAAGTTGATGCAACCTTTGTTGGACTAGTGAGTATGTATGATATGTTTTTCTCAAAATTTGACAAACATGAGTACTCGATGTCAAGATTTGGGTCCCAGTCATCAAGGCATAAAGATTGTGCATCATTACTCATTTTTCGTCACACTCAACACCATCTCGGGTTAAGTACACCTGGCGAATTGATGAAATGGGTATTCACACAGGAATTAGAAGATGAGGTTTTCCGGCTATATAAGGATAGCGAGGAATATCACCTCAACGATTCCTATTTCCCATATCAGGTTGAATTTCGCCTGGTAAATAAGTCACCTTATTCCTCAGTAGCGTGTCCCGCAATCTACTTTTTTTGTGGAGCTATTTTGGCAATAGAAGCTGAAGCAAGAGGATTGCATGCTAGACATTTGTTGTCTAGTAACGTCGCTAATACCCTAGCTAATGCGAAAATTGTGGCTCAACAACATCCTCACCGAAGCAGTTTATGTTTCACTTGAACCTTTCATTTTGAAAGAAGGAATTACTCCAGAGTATAAAATCATTTTATGTTTATTTTTTAAGCTTGATCTTGCACATAGCCAAAATTATTAATGACTACAAAGAAAAATTCAAAAAATAATAGGCAGGTATAACGAATATAAGTTAAGTATACAACCATTAATTTGAGTAGTAGGAAGTAATACAATATCTTTTTAAAAATTGTATGTCAAAACTGAAATTTAAGTTTCCTTTAACTTAGATGCAAGTTTAATTCAAAAATCCAAAATAATTTATGCTACATTTGTAATACTTCCTATCTATTAAACTGCGGAAATTGAAGTAAATGAAGATGTCGAAGCTGAGGACTCGATTTCAATTTCTCTTAATGATACTATAGACAAATGGGAAAAATGTTTGCCCAAAATAATTTATCCTACATTTGTAATACTTCCTATCTATTAATATTAACATCCGAACAAACGTCAAATTTGTACATAACATTTAGAAAGTTCAAATAATCATGGCCAATCCGAATCCCATCGGCCCTGGAGTAACAAAAATTGTGTCATTAAAAGATAGGACTAGAGCAGTGAATATTCGACACTCAGACACAAATGTGCAGTACACATATCCGTCAGTCAAGCTAGGACTGGGAAAGCCAGAAATTCGTGTTAAAAATCGTCCAGCAGGAGCAAACTCGCTTAATTTAATACAGATAAGGACCTCAGTCTTCAATAATATAGTACAGGGATCTCTGTCTGTGAAAGAAGCCAACCTATTTTTATATTTAAAAGCTCGAGAAATAGAAGGAACATTAATTGAAGCTTGGTCATCATATAACCTCAGCATTGGTGACGCCGGACGAACGATAGGTCCTTTAGATCTAATCCAAGTGATCGAGGTATCAGATGACATGGCTGATATAAGAACAGGAGCAGATCCAGGTCCAGACCAAGATTTGTTCCTATTGTGCTACATATTTTGTATTTACAGATATGCAAGAGCAAACTCCCAAATACAAAGGACGACACTTGCAACACAGATCAATAATTTCTTAACCGGTCTTCCGGGTCAAGCGGGAAGAACAGACATAAACACCTACCCTGGCTCGGGTCAAATCGGGCAGAACTTTGAAGTTGATGCAACCTTTGTTGGACTAGTGAGTATGTATGATATGTTTTTCTCAAAATTTGACAAACATGAGTACTCGATGTCAAGATTTGGGTCCCAGTCATCAAGGCATAAAGATTGTGCATCATTACTCATTTTTCGTCACACTCAACACCATCTCGGGTTAAGTACACCTGGCGAATTGATGAAATGGGTATTCACACAGGAATTAGAAGATGAGGTTTTCCGGCTATATAAGGATAGCGAGGAATATCACCTCAACGATTCCTATTTCCCATATCAGGTTGAATTTCGCCTGGTAAATAAGTCACCTTATTCCTCAGTAGCGTGTCCCGCAATCTACTTTTTTTGTGGAGCTATTTTGGCAATAGAAGCTGAAGCAAGAGGATTGCATGCTAGACATTTGTTGTCTAGTAACGTCGCTAATACCCTAGCTAATGCGAAAATTGTGGCTCAACAACATCCTCACCGAAGCAGTTTATGTTTCACTTGAACCTTTCATTTTGAAAGAAGGAATTACTCCAGAGTATAAAATCATTTTATGTTTATTTTTTAAGCTTGATCTTGCACATAGCCAAAATTATTAATGACTACAAAGAAAAATTCAAAAAATAATAGGCAGGTATAACGAATATAAGTTAAGTATACAACCATTAATTTGAGTAGTAGGAAGTAATACAATATCTTTTTAAAAATTGTATGTCAAAACTGAAATTTAAGTTTCCTTTAACTTAGATGCAAGTTTAATTCAAAAATCCAAAATAATTTATGCTACATTTGTAATACTTCCTATCTATTAAACTGCGGAAATTGAAGTAAATGAAGATGTCGAAGCTGAGGACTCGATTTCAATTTCTCTTAATGATACTATAGACAAATGGGAAAAATGTTTGCCCAAAATAATTTATCCTACATTTGTAATACTTCCTATCTATTAATATTAACATCCGAACAAACGTCAAATTTGTACATAACATTTAGAAAGTTCAAATAATCATGGCCAATCCGAATCCCATCGGCCCTGGAGTAACAAAAATTGTGTCATTAAAAGATAGGACTAGAGCAGTGAATATTCGACACTCAGACACAAATGTGCAGTACACATATCCGTCAGTCAAGCTAGGACTGGGAAAGCCAGAAATTCGTGTTAAAAATCGTCCAGCAGGAGCAAACTCGCTTAATTTAATACAGATAAGGACCTCAGTCTTCAATAATATAGTACAGGGATCTCTGTCTGTGAAAGAAGCCAACCTATTTTTATATTTAAAAGCTCGAGAAATAGAAGGAACATTAATTGAAGCTTGGTCATCATATAACCTCAGCATTGGTGACGCCGGACGAACGATAGGTCCTTTAGATCTAATCCAAGTGATCGAGGTATCAGATGACATGGCTGATATAAGAACAGGAGCAGATCCAGGTCCAGACCAAGATTTGTTCCTATTGTGCTACATATTTTGTATTTACAGATATGCAAGAGCAAACTCCCAAATACAAAGGACGACACTTGCAACACAGATCAATAATTTCTTAACCGGTCTTCCGGGTCAAGCGGGAAGAACAGACATAAACACCTACCCTGGCTCGGGTCAAATCGGGCAGAACTTTGAAGTTGATGCAACCTTTGTTGGACTAGTGAGTATGTATGATATGTTTTTCTCAAAATTTGACAAACATGAGTACTCGATGTCAAGATTTGGGTCCCAGTCATCAAGGCATAAAGATTGTGCATCATTACTCATTTTTCGTCACACTCAACACCATCTCGGGTTAAGTACACCTGGCGAATTGATGAAATGGGTATTCACACAGGAATTAGAAGATGAGGTTTTCCGGCTATATAAGGATAGCGAGGAATATCACCTCAACGATTCCTATTTCCCATATCAGGTTGAATTTCGCCTGGTAAATAAGTCACCTTATTCCTCAGTAGCGTGTCCCGCAATCTACTTTTTTTGTGGAGCTATTTTGGCAATAGAAGCTGAAGCAAGAGGATTGCATGCTAGACATTTGTTGTCTAGTAACGTCGCTAATACCCTAGCTAATGCGAAAATTGTGGCTCAACAACATCCTCACCGAAGCAGGACTCCCCCAACTCGCCGCAAGAATCGACCTATTAACTGCCAACATTATTCAAAAATTCAACCCGGCACTCCAATCACCTATACAAAATGTCGCCAAGAAAACCTTAAATCGGAAGAGATCCCAGAGACTTCAATCAACCCTGTGTAATGCACTTTCTTTTGCAAAGGACTCAAATATTCCAATCACTTTTAAAAACAACGTGAGCTACAAAAGTCAACCACCCTGGAACCTTCTAAGGCACACCATAAATACGGAACTATGCAACTATCCCAAATCCACTACCTCTGATGACACATACAAAGCCTTATTCCTGGCTATGGTCGACAAATACTAATCCCTTGGTTGGAACCTTCTTTTTACTGACGCCTCTAAAACAGATAGCCACACATCGTTTGCAGTAGTCGACGAAAGTGGTTCAGTCCTATCAAAAGGTCTGTTACCACCTTTTTCATCGACATTCACTGCCGAAGCGTTTGCTATACTTAAAGCAATAAAGTGCTCAAACAAAAAAGGACTATCATATTTACTGATAGCCTATCTACAATATCTGCCGTGAAAAATATATCGAACTCCATAGAAATCGTCGGAACAATTCGCAATCACATTATATCCAACAGCGAAACAATAAAGATCGTTTGGATTCCCGGCCACACTGGAATCACCGGCAATGAGGCAGCTGATGCAGCAGCAAAATCAGCAAAAAATGAACCCCTACAAATGTTCTACCAATACAATAAAAAAGACATAAAAAACTTCCTCCTAGAAAACTGGAAATACAAGAGGAAAATTGATTGGGATAACTACAACCACATCTACAAAAACCTTAACCCCAACGGTGTTAAAACAATATACCCTTACAATATCTCATTAAAAAAGTTAAAGATATACATCAGAATTAGGCTTGGCCACTCCTACATAACACATAAACACCTATTCAACAAGGAATCACCAGCTTTATGCCATCTGTGTGATGCGAAACCTGTTCTTACCATGGCCCATCTTCTCTCCTGCACCAAAGTATCCGAATCCTGCAATAAACTCTCCAAACACAATCTCTTTCACCTCCTATCCAATGTCAATACCGTAAATATAAATCTAGTATACTCTATCCTTTCAGATCTAAATCTTGAAAACTCTATATAAAAATTATGTAACTCTTTCACTTATAGCTTAAATTTATACTTCTTTATTTTTGTTTTCTAGTTGAAAGCCCTGGCAGCTAGCTCTAGTCTTAAGAAATTATTAATTTTGTAATTTACTTACATTTTAATAAAATTATAATAATAATAATAATATTAACAACCTTACGGTATCTAGTTGATTGAAATATAATAAATTATCCTTCACTTTTGTATTTATATCAAACTCAGTACTCAGTTTATTATAAATACATAATTATATTTTGTATCCTTCTCATTACTTCTTCCTCATCCTTAAGTTTTTAATAATTATCTTCAAAAAGTAAAGTACACCTTCAACTCTTTAATATTAGTCACCAGTTTTTGTACCTAATTATTTGAACACATTCATATTTATCCTTCAACTTTTAGTATTACCGCTTTAGTATCAAAGATTTTTGAACACATTCATAATGTTTATGTTTCACTTGAAATCCCTAGTAAGAGAATTTTAAATTCAAATTTAGTATACAACCTTTCATTTTAATAGAAGGAATTACCCCAAAGAGTTTAAATCATTTTACGTTCATTTTATAAATTTGACACATTAGCTTATAGTTCAGTATACAATACACCAAGCGTAAGGCCACAATCGACCAAGAAATAAAAGCTTGATCTTGCACATAGCCCAAATTCATAACACCAAAGTAAAATTCCAAAACTAATAGGCAGATATAACGAAGATAGTTTAAGTATACAATTTTTCATTTAAGTAGTATGAAGAACTACAAAGGGTCTAAAATTATCTTACGCTTATTTTGAAAAAAACTTTATAATTTGAAACATTTTTATTAACAGAGATAAAAGTTACTTTAAGTTGTATTTCAATATCCTAAGCTTTTTCTAATTATTTCATTCTCACTTCCTTTTTTTATACACTGCTTAATACTCAGGCTTAATTAATAATTATCTTGAAAAGGTAACCTGAATTTCTTCAACTTGATATGACTTTATAATTGTTGTCAGAAAATCAATCAAAATGTATAAGTGCTTCAAGTGCATTGACAATTTTTCTTCAGTTAATGTTCTTATAAGACATTTAAAATGTATTCATTTATTCTCTCCAAAAGACATTTTACAATGTGGTCAGCATAATTGCAGACAACTGTTCTCAAGCTTTTTCCTTTTAAAGCGACATTTATTGTCACATAAGAAAAATGAAAATACAGTTTCCCTTACAGAAGAAATATTACCAATACCAACTTCAATACCTATACCAACTTCAAGTTTTTTCTGCAAAAGGAAATTATAAACTTTGATTGCACACCTCAAATAGAAATTCAGCAAGTTATTTGCGATTTAAAACATAAAGCCTTAGTTTTGTGTCTCGAAATGTATATCACACCCAGTTGAGTTGATCACAGTCAACGAGTACACAGGTGCACGGTGCAGTGATAATAGTGAAAATTCTATCTAAGTGTATAAAACAAAAATAAATATTCAGTGAAAAAAAGGGTTTGCAAAGGTCTACCTGCGCTACCTGATTAATTTAAATTTTCCAAGAAGGGTTTTTCCATAGTGGATTATCCTTCTTGTGACATTAACAATTAAAAATCTTAATCCTTCAAGTGAAACAACAAAAACATCAAACCCAGGAAATCCCATCAGCAAAATGGGAAAATCCGCGAGGCGGAAGAGTGACGTCAAGTTAGCATACGAGGCTATCAAGTTGCAGATAAAGGCGGGAATTAAAAACCACGGAAAGGAGTTCCTGGTTTCTATTCAAGAAAAACTCGGAGATATAGATCAACTATACGAGGACGACAAAGAAGAAATGGATACAGAAGAAATTGTGCAACCTGAAGAAGATTCATCAGAGGAAGATGAAGAAAATTCTGAAGAGTGATGACGATGAGGATCAACCAGATTTAATTCGACTCAGACTTCGAAGAAGTACAGAGACCTAAAAGAAAACCTTCCCAATCCCCAATAACATCTCCAAAGAAGACCAAAAAGCCAGCAACAGAGGGAGGAGACTCTATCATCACCCAGGAAAAACCAGCTGAAAAACCAATCACACCACCAAAAGAGCCAAAAGTCACTAAAGATTTTTCTGCCATCAACCACGAAAACCCGAGTTCCACCAATCAACTCAGCGTCAGGAACCCCAGCATGGAACCCCGTTCCACATTGATGCCGCCAATTGTGTGCTTCAAGCTCAACGTAGCGGAGATCAGCAAACATCTTCGTAGTCAGGGTGTAGTATTCAAGATCCACAACATCAACATCAATAAGTCAGTCATCACCACCAAGACAGAGGAGGAGCACCTGAAGATCCGCGACTTCCTGAAGATAAAAGCACGGAGTTCAACACCTACACTGCCAAAGAGGATAAGAAGACACTGCTTGTTCTCAAAGGTATTCACCAAACCCATGAACCAGAGGAAGTCAAGGAGGAACTAATTGCCGAAGGCATCGAAGTCCTATCAGTAAGTCCCTTCAAGACCCGATCAGACAGGAAGTGCAACAGCTTTGTTGTTGAAGTCACCAAAAATTCGGACATTCCAGCAATCTACCAGAAGACACTTCTTATGCATCAAAAGGTCCATTGGGAGAAGTTTAAATCCACCACGATCACGCAGTGTAAAAATTGCCAAAAGTTTGGTCACGTCGCCAGCAACTGTGGCATGAAAATACAGGTGCGTAAAATGTAAGGACGATCATCTTCCAGGAAACTGCCCTAGGACCCTCGACAAAGTTAGTGACAACCAGGTATTCTGCGTCAATTGCCAGCTAATCGGACACCCTGCCAGCTACTTTGGATGCCCAATAAGGAAGAAGACACTAGCCGAAAAAACCTTCACGGCAACACAAAAGCGAGAAAACCATCACCTCGTCGTAAAATCAGCAAGAAAAGCCATTGTGCCCGGCTTATCGTTCGCCAACGTTGCTGCCTCCGCTAAAACAGTCTCCAAACCCGTGGGATTTCCGGCAAAGAACTCAAGAAAGAAGACATCTGCACCAGCACAGCCTCCTCCAGCCAAACCAACAGCCCAGCCTGCTCCAGCCAAACCAACAGCCCAGCAGAGAACTCCACCAGCCAACAATCCAAACCAAAAGGGTAAATCGCAATCTATCAACATTTTTGACGATACCGAAAGATTGTTTGGAACTGATCTTCTTTCTCTTCTCCAGAAGGCAAGAACGATAGTTCCAAGCAACTACGGTCATCTCAATGATCAAGATAAGACAATGATATTGGGCAAACTTATTTGTTTATTATGTATATAAAAAACCACCTCTCCTTTATAACATATAACGTTAATTCTATTTATTCCACAGCCAAACGTATTGCACTAACCTTTTTTTTAAAGTCAAAGAAACCTGGCATTATCTTTTTACAGGAAACAAACATCACAGCAAGAAACCCCCTTAAACCGGAAGGCTACACATCCTACAGAGAGGACAAACAATCTGAAGGTAGAGGAACAGCCATCCTCATAAAATCAGATCTCAGAGGCGAGCATGCAAGGATACCTGGACTTCGCTGCATGGAAACAACAGCCGTTGTCATCAAAATGACGGAGACTGAGACGCTACTCTTAGTCTCAATTTACAACAAGTGTAATTCGACAAGGTGTGACATCCTACATGATCTTCACGCCATCAACAACCTGGCCACCCAACATACTTATTGTGTTCTTGGTGGGGACTTTAACGCACGGCACCCGCTCTGGCTGGACAACGAGGAATCCGTACAAGGAAGGGCAATTGTGGACTGGCAACCAGAACTTCACTCTCTGGTAGTCATTTCACAGCCGAGGTTCACATTCCCTAGAACTCCATCTCTCCTAGATTTCTTCCTTGTTTCATCCAACTTCACGAACATCCTTCCTGAATTCAAGAACTATTCCTGTTTGGCACACGATAGTGACTCTGATCATCTGGCGGTTGAGATGAGAGTCCGCCTTCATCAAAGAATATCAACGGAACGGAGTGTTCCCGACCTTCAAATATCCTACAAGAACATGAATTGGAGAAGATTCCGCAACGAAGTAGAAGAGCACCTCCCTGAAGTCTCCAGCATCAACAACCTGACCAACATTGAGATCGACAACACTATACACCAGTTCGAAGCAGTTGTCAACAATGCGCTGGACAAACAGAAAACTCCCCCCACCAGCAAGGACAGATATGCGAACTTGCCCCAGCATATACAAGCAATATATGCTCACCGGCAAAGGCTCCGCAAGAAACTTCAAAGAATCTACCACAGGACATTCAACAGAGAGAGCGACGAGTACAAAAGGATTCACTCTGAACTTCAATGCACCAACAACATGTTCAACCAAGCAGTCAAATTCCATCAAGAAAAGGACTTTAGAAGGAGACTTGAAGACATCAAACCTGGCCCTGACACCTTTAAAAACATCAACAAGATTGTTGGAAGAGCTAACTCTATACCAGAGACCATCCTTCACGGACAAGAAGTCTCAAAAACTCCCGCTGAGAAAGCTGTAGCATTCGCCAATCACTTTGAGGAACGTTTTAAGGACCACCCTCCCTTACACCTCCCTGAATTCATCGAAGAAGTAGAATCTCGCTACGAAGAAATCGCACTCACCTCTTACGCATTGACCTCATTCAACGCAGAAAATCCTTCAACTGGACCAACACTTATTGATGTTTTTACTTCCCCTGAAGAAGTAACAGACATCATCCAACCTGGAAACTCCAAAAAATCAGCAGGAAGCGACAAGATATCTAACTTCATCCTTAAGAAGTTACCAAACATTGCTGTCCTCTCGCTAACCATCATCTTCAATAACTGCCTGAACAACAGCTATTTCCCAGCGGCTTGGAAAACGGCGAAAGTTGTTCCCGTCCCGAAAAAAACAGACAGAGAAAATGTGGAAGGATATCGACCAACTGCCCTGCTTTGCTGTGTGAGCAAGGTACTAGAGGCGCTTCTTCTTAAAAAACTTAACGTTTTCTGCAGAGATAAAGATGTTATACCGGAGTTCCAGTACGGCTTCCGGAACAGGCATTCCACCATACACCCACTGCTTGGACTTCACAGCGACATTACACTCGGACTCAACAAAAAAGAGACGAATATTGCGTGCTTAATAGACATCGAAAAGGTTTTTGACTCCGTTTGGATAAAAGGGCTTTTATTCAAACTATCGGAGCTTGGACTACCTATCCACTTTGTAAGTTTAATTAAAAATTTTCTAACCCATAGATTTGTTTATGTTCAAATAGGTAAAGAAGAATCCCCAATCAAACGAATCTGCGCTGGAGTTCCCCAAGGATCAAGGCTCGGACCGTTATTATTCAACATATACACCGCCGATCAGCCTACCAACATACCTGGAACAAAGACGAAGCTCTATGCTGACGACTCCATCACTTATGCTACATCTTCATCACCAGAAATTGCCGCCATGAGAGTCCAAGAACACATCAAGAACGTATGGGATTACTATCTCAAATGGGGTCTGAAGATAAACAGCACCAAAACAGAACTGATCTGCTTCCGTACACCAGTGACAGTCTTGAGAAGAGGAGCGTTTGCTACACGCTGCGACAACATTAAAATCAAGCTTCCCGACAGCACTGAAGTATCGGTCAAGACAACAACAAAATACCTTGGAGTCAACTTCACAAACAAAATGAAATTCAAGAAGCATACTGACTTGATGCTGAAGAGAGCCAACTTTTCTCTGCACTTGGTCCACCCGTTACTCCGGAAGCGGAATCGGCTAAGCAAGAGGTCCAAGCTTCTTGTTTACAAGCAGCTCATCAGACCCGTTTTGACGTACGCCTTTCCCATATGGTTTACTATATCACCCACAGCAATGAAGAGGATGAAGCTATTTGAGAGGAAAATGCTCCGCATTTGCACTGGACTCTACCGCAATCCATTGACGAAGAAGTTCATCCCTACAAAAAAATTGTACGAGGAAGCAAAATTGATACCAATTGATCAATATATGCTTCAGCTTGCCGAGAAAATCATCAGGAACCTGGAAGACCATCCAAACCCAGAAATTGAGCGACTCCTGCAGCAGCAACTAGAGCCCAGCCACAGATACCTAAATCCCCGAGCCATCATTGACGAACAATTTGAAGACATCATCCACAACGATGACGCCCCTTTCTACGAGAGAAACAACAACAGACACTACAGGGGATAAACCCTGTAATACTTTTAATTTTTTTTTATTATTCTTACAATTTATCCATCATTAATTGTATAAATTATATAAAAACTCAAATTCATGTATTAGATTAAGTAAACATTAATATGATATTGTAACAAAATAGCATTACATAAAGCCAAAAGAAGAACGTTGGGCCCCTATTGTTGAGCCAACAAGATTAAATTTAATGATAAGTTAGTTTTAAGTCATTTGTATATAAAACAAATTGAAAAATAAAAATTCTTAATCTAAAAGAAAAAGTCAGCGCAATGAACTTTTACAGTTATCGAATAATGATTCGTGAAAATCACATTTTAGAATGCCGTCGACTTTTTCATTAATATATTGTTGACATGTATGTTAAAATCGAAACAGAGCGCTTAAATTTCATTCGATTTAATCAGAGAAAAATACGTTGTGAGGAATACATTCATTTACGTGATTACATCAATAACGATGGTAACGTCAATAATATTGTTATTTTACCATCGTCATACACTGGAAGTCCGCGAAACATGCACGAATAGTTGCGCAGGACGGTATGGCATATGTTCGACGTGACGGGCGATCTGATTTTGGTATCACATTCAGTGTAATCCACACTGGAGTGAAATCAAAGAAAATTTGTTGCCCGGTAAATCTTCTATTGATCGTCACGATATCACTGCTCGTTAATTGACTTTATCGTGAAATCTGAAGTATTTGGTGAAGTCGTAAAATTGGATGTATTCTATTGAATGACAAAAGCGGGGCTTACCACATGCTCACATTTTAATTTGGTTAGTACATAAAATAAAAAGTGACCAAATTGACTATTGATCCAGTATTATTTGATGTTGTCACATAAAATATGATTCATGTTCCATATGGTGATTTAAACCCAATATCTCCGTGTATGATCGATGGAAAATGTTCCAAAAATTATCCACGAGCATTAATTTCTGAAACTATCACTGGCCACGATGGATATCCATTATACCGTTCAACGAATGATAATGGCAAATCTGTTTCATTGAAAATTAGAAACGAAGATGTAGAATATAGACAATCGTTGGATTGTGCAGTATTCACCATTGTTGTCAAATACTTTCAAAGTCCATTTAAATATCGAGTATTGCAATTCAGTCAAATCGATAAAATATATTTGCAAATATATAAACAAAGGAAGTGATATGGCTGTATTTGGTGTTGAAAACAAAAATGACGAAGTTAAACAATACCAATTGGGCAGATATGTTAGCAGCAATTAAGCAGTATGGCGAATTTTACGTCAACGAATTTTCTTGCCTTGATATTTTTAGCAGGTGATTTTCGCCAAACATTGCCTGTTTATTTTAGGAGTCAGTTTTACAGCAATGATTTTGGTTGCAGTATGGGAAACAGTTTATCACCTCTGGTCACAGCAGCGTTTATGTCCAACTTTGAAACCAATTTGCAAAAAGAAGGCCTCCTGCCCCGCATATGGTGGCGTTACGTTGATGATACTTTTGCAGTTGTTAAAAAAGAAAATGTTGAATCTATGTTAAACACCTTGAACAGCAGATACGAAAGCATTAAATTTACATATGAACTCGATTCAGAAGATGATTATTCATTACCTTTTTTGGATTTAAAAATAACACGCACTGATGGTAAAGTTCAATTTGCAGTTATAGAAAGATTACATCCACTGACCGCTTTATTACATTTGATTCCTACTGCAATCATCAACAAAAATCGAAGCTTTCCATTCGATGGTTAATAGACTCTGCCGGCTTTCACTTTCCTTGCGCAACTTTAAAACTGAGCATGAATATATACTTAATTTGGCTACAATTAACGGATAATATAACAAAATAAGAAAAAGAAAGCGCTCAACGCTTTTCGCTCAGAACACAATTTAAATTAAATCGAATCAAAGACGTGTGGCTATCGCTTTCGTTCCGAATGTCACCAACAAATAACATAAATACTATGAGAAATCTAATATGAAAATGGTACAGCAACAAACTTCGTTTAGCACTTGGAACTACAAAAGATTCTATACCGATGCTTGAGCGGAGTGGTGTTTATAAAATCACCTGCAAAGACTGCGATGCTGCTTACATTGGACACGAGAAGGGCAAGTGCACAAGTGACCACGAATGAACAATAGACAACGAGGAAATCCAAAAAGCGATACAATCACACATATTTAGTTTTGACAACACAGAGTCTCACTCTTTAACACCAATTGTTGATAACATTAAAATCTTAAAAATAGTGAATAAGCCCTCTAAGTTAAGCTTACGAGTCTTTTTTCATCCAAAAAAAAAAAAATAAATAATTCAATGAATTTAGAATCTGGGGCAATAGAGTCATCTCTTTTTAACTCTTTTTAATATTTTTAATGCACATATATAATTGTATTTTTATTAGCGAGTTATTGTTGTAAGCAAGTTAATTTTGTAAGCGAGATGATTTTGTTTTAAATGTCCATTTCAGCTTCGTTCGTTTCATTTTGTTATATTAAACTCGCGCTGAAGATGAACTTTCAATTTTAAGTTCGAAATGCATACGATATAATTATTAAATATTTAAGAACTACAATTCATCTTGTGTTTTTTTATATTTTTATCGATAGTTTGCGGTCAGTAAGAAATTTTATATTATTCTGTTCTTTAATTGCCTGTTATTCCTCGATCTACAGCTGCTGATGAATTGAATGCATGTTTGAAATTATCTTATTTGTGGAAGCATTTAAAAAAAATTACCCTAACTAAAAATGTTCCGGTTGAATTAGAAAATGATCAAACAGCAGCTAAATTTTCGAAGTTATTGGATATTGGAATTGGCAAATTAAAAGTTGAAAATTCAACTGGCTTAATAACACTACCAAACAATTTTAGTCTCAACCAAAAACAAGAATTCATTGATAGAGTATTCCCAAATATAGGACAACAATTCAATAATCATGATTGGTTAAGTGAACGAGCAATTTTGGCAGGCAAAAATAAAGATGTAAATGATACCAATGCAGACATTTTGAATAAAATACCAACTCAATTTTTTGAATACAAGTCGATCGACACAGTTATGAATCAAGATGATGCCCTGAATTATCCCACTGAATTTTTGAATTCTCTTGATTTGCCTGCCACCATTATCCACCACATTATCTATATCTACCAGTTGGCGCACGGCGCCGATAATAATGCTGCGCAATATTAATCAACCTCGGCTTTGCAATGATACCAGACTTGCAGTAAAAAGGTTGTTGAACAATGTGATCGAAGCAACAATTTTAAAAGGGAAATACAAAGGTGAAGTTGTTTTAATT
The DNA here is from genome assembly GCA_949320155.1 of Melangyna quadrimaculata. Classification (NCBI taxonomy): domain Eukaryota; kingdom Metazoa; phylum Arthropoda; class Insecta; order Diptera; family Syrphidae; genus Melangyna; species Melangyna quadrimaculata. The sequence continues at coordinate 199,025,390 of OX439483.1, read as the reverse complement.
CCAATGATTCCAACCGATTTATCATTCGATTTCAAACGTCTTCAGTTTCCTATACGACTTGCTTTTGCCATTACGATTAATAAGGCGGTATTAATTTAGAGGTCCCAGTATTTGCGCATGGGCAACTGTATGTTGCATCTTCACGTGCAGGTAAACCGTCTGACTTAATAATCATAGCCGATGGAAAAACGAAAAATATTGTATATCAAAAAGCACTTGAATAAAATGTATTAAAATTTAAACAGATTATAAATTCAATTTTTTTGTTTGTATTGAATTAGTAATTTTATTTTATAGCCCCCGGCACAAAAAAAAGGTTTTTTGTATTTTATTGAAAAATATTCGTACTAGAAAAAAAAAAAATAAAATTCTGTTTTCCCAAATTTTTAGGGCAAAATTGTAGGTATAAGATGGATCTTCATCCGATCCGATTATATAGCTACTTTCAATACCTATTAGGAATGGCCAGCTAGGTATTTTAATTTAATGCAAAGCAGTTAGCCAAAAAGATAGTTCCGGTACATAAGGAGGATACAAATAAAGTATTTGAGTCATGTCATAAAACATTAGTTTTGTATATATTTTTATATGTATTGCACTGGTTTGAATTGTTTTTAATAAATAGTTATTTTGTGCATTACAATGATAAATGGGTTTTCGAAAGTGTTGTTTGATTTTAATATGTTGACTATGTTTGTAGTTCGCGGGAGTGTCTCGTGACCGTCACTATTAAAAAATGTGGAATGTACCTGTCACTATTGAAAATGCGATTTGTTGTATTCCAAACAGCAATTCTCGATGTTGGGCAAGAATTGCAAATTCTCCAGATTTGAATGAAAAAGCCTTTACTGCACGGCTGTTTAAAATTTGATGGAATTCTATTTTTTTGATTGTGTTGCTATAAGGCTCTTTTGGTCTTTTTGATTTTGGAATGCGAATAAAAACTATTATTCCCTTACCTTTTTTTTTTAATATATCAATTGCGTTAAAATAAAGAAAAAAAGTATCTGTGATATTGCTTTAAATAAAACTTGTTTTTATACGTAGATTTAAATTTATAAAATGGAATAAAATTATATTGCAACTACTTAACATTAATATTAAATATTACTCTTTAATAAATGTGTAAAATTTGGCAAGAAATCACATTTAAATTATAGTTTTTCAACTAAAAGGCCCACTTACCTACTTAAGGTATTCTTTTTAAAAACAAACAATTACGTAAATCTGCCTGATTGTCTCTAATTGAACCATATTTAATATTTTAGCGGTGATTTTCGCCTTTCCACTAATTTCACATCCTTGACACATAAATCGTGTTTAGATCGGGCAGCAAACTTGATCACAGCTTGTGTTGAAACTTGTGGTACATGTCTCAAATCCAACCAGGTCAACTTTTCACATTTGCTAAGATGATCAAGCGACAGTTCGGTTATCATACGACACCCACTTAAGTTCAACTCAACAAGGGTACTTATGGCACTCGAACAAGTGCCGATTTGTGCTACTCCAGCATCTGTAACTCGCTGGCACGATGACAAGTCTAAATGAATCAAAGAGGGCAGTCCTTGTGTGATGTAACGCAATGCAACATCCGATATGTCTGTGCCTGCGATTTTAAGCGTTTTTAAAATTCTTAACCGAGATTTCGAATCGGTTAGACCCGGACGTGAATCTTTAGGTGGTGAAAGAATGTCTCGAATAGCAGAGTCATTAAGTCCTCGTACAAAGCTCAAGTCCAAGATTTGCAATGGAGGGCAAAGACAAGTGTGTAGAGCCAGAACCGCTTGGATGGGGCAGTTCTGTAAGCTCAAATTTTTAAGCGCTGGCATACGAGCAATTATCCAAGCCAACTGCCGTTTGGCTATTTGCGTCCAATCGAGAATGAGATGTTCCGGCTGACGACGCACAATCGCCATCAACAGCGAAGCCGATAATTTGTGCTCAGCACAACTCATAACTTTCCATAGATCAGGATCAACAGAAACATTTGACCAGATTTTGCACACTGAACTGCACGTGACCAATGACTCAGGCGGTAAGTAACGAAAAACAATCTTCAGAAGAGTCGCATCTAAAGCTAAATTGGAAGACGATTGCGTTTGAGTCTGTTGAAATGGTGTTGGTCGGATGGCATACAAAGGTTTTTTTAAAACTCTTGTTGAAGAATTAAGCATTTGTTGAGCCAACTGCGAACGTATCGAGTTCTTTTTACGCTGCTGTGAAGGTGCTAAACTTGTCATAGTCGGTGTCGTTGTTGTTGCTGTTGATGATGCTGCTGAACCACTTAAAGTTGTTTCTAATGTTTCTGTGTTAAGATGATGGTTTTGATCTTGCAATGCATTACAGCTTGAACTGGTTTCATCACTTTTTCTTCGTTTTGTTGAGCTGGGGTTTACATTTCTACAAATGTTGCCTTCTAAATTGTGATTATTACTGTCGGGTTTTTCATTTTTAATACTTGAGACTTCTTTATTGGCCATCGATGAACGTTTCAGTTCTTTTTTGTAGCTTGTGGTATCCATTTCAGATTCACTTGAGAAAACAAAATCGTGATGTTGAGCATTGTTATTTGTGTTGGCGGCTGAGTTTGACCCAACGCCATTATTATCATGGAAGTGTCTACCCTCAGAGATTGAATTTACATCGCTACTGCAGGAAACTCTCCGGACTTCTGATGACTTTTGCCGAGCACGAAAATGACGAGGCTAGAAATAAATTTAAGAAAAATATGTATAAATATTTGCGGAGTAAATTTATTGACCAAATACCTTATAGTCGGTGTTTTTCCCGGATTTACAACACGTCGGACATTCCCAACTATTGGGAAGATCTTCATTTATGATCCCTTTGACATCTTCTGTCATCCCATTTGCAAGTGCAGCACAATCCGGATGGGAAATCTCATAGCACACTGAACATTCCATCAGTGCGGAGGGTCCTTCTAGAGAAGCTTGCAACTTGGCTTGTGGCGAAACTGGGGTTTGTCGCCACCCATCTAAGTGACAATAAATGCATTGTGCCGTCACTGGTAACATTGGCGAAAGACATTGTCGCATCATGCAGGTTTGTTTTGCTCGGCCTGGTCCGCCAAATTTGACCATATCCAAACAGAAGCTGCACTCACCACAATCGGAACGCTGACATGCAGCACAGATTTTGCAACGAGTACGCCGACGTCTAGGCTGATTTTGATTTGTTTTCGAATCGACAGAATTACTTTGGCTGGACAATGAGGCACTGACTATCACACTGTTTTGATTCATTGATAAACCAGCACTAGTGACTGTCGCACTGGTTGTTGTATATGGCAGGTCAGATGGCAACAAATTGCTACAACTTGTACTAGTTGCTGGTGCAGTAGACGCAGACGCAGCCGCAGCCACTGCTGCACTTATCATCTTTTTTGGAGGTTTGGTTTTAGCAATGGAAGGTGATATAAAATTCATATCTTCTATGGATGGCGTACTACCACTTGCGGAGCTGCTACCGCAACTTGAAACAGCCAATATATCAAAATGACCATTTGAGAACGGCTCCTCTTTGACAGAATCTTCTAGTGGCTTTTCTTCTTCAACTGTGGCCACGGAACACGAAGACTCCGTTAGTTGGGTATGCTCCTGCAGTATTTCTTCATTTTTCCTTGCGATTTCCACCTTAATTTGTTCCTTTACCTTCATACGATCATAAATTTGAAACTCAGGCTGCATGTTAGGTTGTGGTTTGAGCACAGGTTCTCCTGTTATAGCCATATCAGGCTTATCTTTGCAGTGACGCTCGACAAGCGTTCGAACATCTTTAATTAATGCTACCGGATCGTGCACCAAATCTGGAACATTTTTTTTCTGCGGTGGCAAATCATACAAATACATCACTATCTCTTTTAAGCCGAAGAGTTCATAGTGTGTTAAATGAACATGTGGCTTGTGTTCTATTTCCGCTTCTGGTATGGACGGTTCGCCTTCTAGATGAGAACGGCCAAGCAGAGCGAAGACATAGCGCGCCAGAACATACCAAAGCATTTCTGTGAAAAATGGATAGCGAAACTTTTGCGGCACTTTTGTTGCATCCTCGACCTGAGCAGTCTTGAGTTGCTTCACTATGCCAAAGGAATGTAGAAAATTTCCTCCAAATACAAGCGAATCTGTTGGAGTATACACTGCATGAATCCAGCCAGTGGGAATAAAAAACGTATTTCCAGCTGTGAGGTAGACCCTTGCGCATTTCTCAACTGTGTCACCAAAAAAGATATCCGACTGCTTCCCAGATAAAACCCACTTCTCATACAACTGAAGGTTCTTTTCAGTAGGCGGTATGAGCCAGAATACCTTACTGCCTTTTAATATGTGATACCACACTGATGTACCACCGAAATCTATGTGAAAATCTGTGTAGCAGTTCTTAACCGACATCAAACAGTACTTTTGTACTTTGGGGTACATCATGTCGCCCAGCACGTTAGTTCCTTCTGTTTGTGCATCCTTGAGCTGTTTTGGCCAAACCACATCGACCCAGTCTATTAATCGCACAATATCAGGACTTTGAATGAATGCGTCTAATCGAGTGTGCGAAAATTCTAACGATATGACATTGAGGAGCCTATGTTTTTCTGTGCTTTCGTAATAGTGCTCCCATTCCTTCATGGTCATATTGTGATTTTTTTGTGTGTTTACATCCATGACATCCAGCATGCGACGAGAACCCACGCATAAACGGACATCATTTACCTCAAATTCTTGAGGTGATGGCATACGGATACCCAAGCCAGCTTTATCACGAAACAGAAGCGGAATATTGAAGCCATATTGTTGGAGAAAACTACAAGAATAAAAAGAAAATTAAAAAAAAATATTACAAAACAAATCACACTCGCATTCACAAGATACCAACAGGTGTTCTTTTTTGTGATTGCGAAGTGTTGAAATTGAAACTAAAAATCATCAACAAACAAATATAGGTACTTACCCAACAGTCAAATCAGCACCCCTCATTTCCCGCACCATGCCGGCTTGGGCGAACTTTGGAGATTCCAATTTTTCAGCAACGCTGAATCCACGAACCCCCTCATCGTCACCCAATGTCCATTCTTCTAGGTAAAGTTTTCTCTGTTTTCTTTCGCGCTGCAAAACACAAAACAAAAAGTTATTTTAAGTGAATTTTGATATAAATAAAAACAACTGTGGCACACGTATGCTTTTATATATTAAAGTGATTAAGTATTGCAAATTTAAAGGTATTGGTTTAAGGATAACATAATGGAGTTTTTGAAATTCCTTTTTGATGTTTTGAAATTATTTCCTAAAAAAAAACCGACTTCTTTTATGCACGAATAAGTTGTCATAATGCATCGCCACCGTGTCGAGTCTCATGGGTACGAAGTAAATCTTGGGACGATTCAACGAATGAGTTGACAACGTAATTTAGTGCAGACAAATAAAATAATCCGGTCGAAAAATGCAAAGCTCTATTTCTCAGAACTCTGGTGTAGTTTTGAAGTTTGTTTAAGAGTGTATGTATTGTTTATTCAAGGAACCTAGTTAAGAATATATTGAATAGAATATATTGATAAATAATGTTTAGCTCTGGTCAAAATTAAAATTGCCTCGTCGTGACATTTACTGAATTGTATAATACTATTTCACAGTTTCCAGAACTATTTCTGTGGTACTAAGCTAAACTCGATGTAATTTTATTTAGAAAACACTTTTCAACATTAATTTGTTTTTGTTGAACTGCTATAAATCTAATTTCCCGTCGAAGAGATTTTTTATGTTAAAGAAGTAATCTAATTGGAATACCATGTAGGAATCTCAAAAGAAAGAATTTTCCCAAAATTCAATTCACGAGAACTTTCGAAAAGAGTCAGAAGTTTTCAACAAAATATACCTAGTACAGCGATGGCGAAACAATGGCACGCGACGAAATCTTATTGGCACACAATGAATTGAAAAACCCAAGTGCATTTTTGAGCGGCAGCATTATCATTAGCTGTTTAGATCGAGTTTAGTTTTCTTCTTTTTTCTTACCCTTTTTTAAAAAGTTTTTTTTACTTTAGTACCAATCCTTATCGAGCCTTTTTCATCTAAATCGACTTTAAAATGAGAACTTAATGAAAAAAAAATACGTGCAAGTTTAAGATAAACTCTAAAAAAATTCATTACAAAAGGAAAAGGCATTGAGTACTAGCCCAAGGATTTTATAGATTTGAAAAATTTAAAGATGCACGGTTGTTTAAAAGCTTTTGTTTTCCTCCAAAATATGGCGATATGGTACAATCGAGCAGTCCTATTGAACAAATTGAACTCCTTTCCAAATCGGAGGCAGTGGATTCTAAAATTCCAACAGCCTTATTTATTTTGGCGATTCATTTTTCAAGGTTCTTATACTGTGAATTGTTGATGAACCGCGTATTAGCATCGTGTATGCAGAAGAAGTTTCGAAGTTTTAAATTTAATTAAATATAAATCTAGTTAGATATTTCACTTTTCGGATTATGGTAATAATAACATCCTATACTCACAGAGTTCTTTCAAGAAATTGTACAAGATTTTCCAGTCATATCCGTTAAGAATAACAATTGTTTCATGCATATCAAAAGTTTTCTTTCCGAAGAAGGCAAGACGCTAAGGAGACAAAATAGATCATATGCTTATATAGTGGAAACAGTCTTCTTTTGATTTAGGATTGCATAGTGAGCAGAACTGGTTCGCACCTTGTTTTAAAAGTTAAATATATTTTTTTATAGCTTAGCAGGTCGTGAAAGTAATTATTTTCCAGTAAATAAGTGTTGACCTGAGAGTATTAAATTCTGCTGTCCGAATCACGGGCTCGAACAGAATTTTCCTGCTTCCGAATTATTATGTTCTATTATATATGTATTTGTTATGCAATATGGAATGAATCATTAGAGTATAAAACTTATTCATTTTCGACATTGAATTTTTGTATAACGAGTTAGCCCAGTGGGCAGCGCATTGGACTGACAAGCAGAAGATAGCGGCATCAAGTCCCACATAATCCAACTTTTTTTTTGCCTGCCGAGGCAAAGGGTTCATAATCGCCAAGGCCCTTGTTCTAGGCTTTGCAACCCCTTGCTAGCCCCTTCCCAGAATATATGTAAAACTCTCTAGTGTCTTTTCGAAAACTAGATCGTTTTTCTGCGCGGGAACCTAACATTATTTCCATTATTCGATTTTGTTTGGGAAAAACCTGGTTTATAGGATTATTAAGTACGAAGTTTAATCAAAATTGTTAGAAAAAAAACTTGATATAACCGAAATTGTTTTTAAAAAAAATTACTTTCTAGGACTACATCATCATTAAACTAGTTTTGGTTGAAACCATTTTGATTCTATTTTATAGTACTTGCTATCTGATGAAAGAGGAAGCTCCTATAAAACATTTTCATAGCTACAGCCAAAAATATAATACCTCAGATCCTTTATTTATTATTGTTATTTATTTCCAATCAAATTCAGTTTTACAATTAAATTTATATATAAATATGTATGACATGGCATGGTTGCCGTCTGCCAGATTGAACGTTTCGCAATTAAGACTTTAAAAAGTAAAAAATAAATGACTATAATTTTATGTTTATACAATCATTATCACAAAATATAATAAATTGAATTGATACTTATAAATAAAATAAAACCGTTTCTATAAATCAAAGCATTTCTACAGTAACTTGCAAGATTTTTCCAACCGTACGACCCATTCAGGACATCATAATCATATATCAAATATCCGCCGGAAATCACTTAGAATAGGACATTTCCCTAAGAAGTGAAAGATGTCTTCTTTCTCGTTGAGATTGCATAGATTGCAAAAAATAGGTAGATCCTCTCTATATGGCATGAAATTCAGGTTCAGCATCTCCGTTTTGGCTCGAAATTTATGACTTATGTCATCGGTTGATATTTGAACTTTGAAGTAATTTTCAGCACTTAAGGCATGAGACAGGTTCTTATAAGTTCCACGTGTTTGGGGTGAGGTTTCCCTCGTTGGATAACGCAAATACAAATTTTCGTCTATCGTTGCTATTAACTTGTACAAGCTATCCCTCCATCCCTCTATTCTACTCTCTTCCAGATTCAACTTAACATGATGCGCATCAGCTAAACGATACAGTTCTGCAAACATTCCAGTTCTTGTGCGGAATAATTTTAACATGATGCTTTTTTGTAGGTTAGAGTCTTTTAAATTTTTTGTAAATATGTTTTCAATAACCGGATTCGACATAAATAGCATATGTTGGTACATTTGTTGGAAGCTTAAACAGTCTCTTGAAAAAATAAAGTTGCAGCTTTTCAAATTCTTCAATTTCTAAATATCCAAAAATTTCCTTTCCGTAACATAAGCAGGAGTTTACTACAGCGTTAAATACCTTATATTTGACTGCGTTACTGATTTTTGAGACTCCAAAAAATTTGCCCTACATTGAGTTAATCGCTACTTTTGCCTCCTTTTCTTTTTAATGTGACTGGTAAAGCTTAAATTCGCTGACATAGTTACCCCTAGATATTTGAATTCAGTAACAGTTTCGATCGGTTGATTGTTGAGTGTCCATCGTTCCGTAGCAAGGTGCACTCGCAACCTCCCGAAGATCATTGTTTTTGTTTTCGCTAAATTTATATTTAGATCCCATAATTTACAGTATTTTTCCAGTTGGTTTATCATAAGCTGTAACGCATGTGGAGTTTCCGCCAGTAGGACGAGGTCATCAGCGTATAGAAGGACTTTGATCAAAATCCCCGTTAAAGTAACTCCTCCGGATAAATTATGGATCAAGTCTTCGATAAAAAGGTTAATCTACAGCCTTGTGGTACTCCAGCAGTGGTAATAAAGTCCTGCGATTTTTTGCCTTCACTAAATACTTCATCACATGTGCCCTGAAGGATTTCCGCATACATTTGGACAAATTTATATGAGACATACATGGTCGTTAGCTTGTATATTAGGCTTTTCCGGTTAATTTTATCGAGGGCGGCTTTAAAATTGATAAAAACTGAGTACAATTTCTTTTTTTTTATCAATAAAATGTCTGGCTACATAGGTCAGAACAAAAATTTGATCAAGCGTTGAATATTCAGCTTGAAATACGCTCAAATGCTTGTTTGTTTCAACCCATCGTACCAATCTGCTATTCATGGTATCAGCAAATAATTTTCTTCCTGAATTTAAAAAAGAAATGCCTCTATAGTTTTCAGGATTCGAGCTATCACCTTTCTTAAATATGGGAAAGATTAGGGCTTTCTTAAAGTTTTCCGGGATTTTACATCGGTCATACATCTTATTGAATACATTTTTCAGTTTTTCAATAAATGATTATGGAGCATATTTAAAAAACTCAGCGGGGATGCCATCCTCACCTGCCGCTTTATTTCTTTTTATTCTGATTAGCGCACTGTTAATTTCTTCAGTTTCGATTTGCCTATCCAATTCTTCTACAATAATATGAGGCATTGCATATTGGAAAGATATCTGATCCGGATCTTCTTGTAACAGAGTTGAAAAGTGTATTGCCAGATCCTTAATAAACAAAATTTTGTTGCTGAAATACGTAACCCATTTGAATATTGTAAGGAAACAAATTAGTTTGTTTCTTCTGATTACTTTTATTTGCTAATTAAAAAAAAAAAAACAGTTATGTATGTATGCAGTACTCTTGATATGAATTTGGTACTTCACTTCCTGGAATTACAAAAACTAAGTAAAAACTTAATTCTAGCTTGTGGTTGTGGAATGATAAGAAACTCAAAAATAACTTATTCTTCTTTTTTACTTTGTAAACAAAATGTTATGTAGTGCTTAGTGATATTAGCTAAGCACTATGCTGTATGAAATTTTAAAGACCATGGGGCATATTCATAGTCATTTTAGACCTGGGTCTAAGTTAAACATAGCTTTGGTTGAATTTTCGGACGTTGATTCTATTTTTTTAAGGTTATCATTTCAAAATTTTTGAAGGTATTTGTGTAGTATACCAAGTTAATTATCTTATAAAAATATAAAACCAACAATTTGTAATTAAAATCGGTCTGTATTCATCGAGCCAAAATTGTGTTAAACTGTAGTTTAGTTAAACCTGGGTCTATCTGCGACTATGAATATGCCCCTATGTAGGTAGGTACATAGTAAAATTAAGCTTTTAAGCCATTAGTTGCGGAAAGAAAAAAATCCAAAAACTCTGTTTCGTCGTTCTTTTTTTTAAATATGGGGTCTTACTACCATTTCATTTATCACCAGCAAGCTAGAACTAATGCTGCCTTAACATTTTAAAGCCAGTTTTCACATGACGCTCATAAGCTGGGCCCTACTATGTAACTTTATTCTACTTTCGAATTAATTCAAAAGGTTTTTTTATTTAAAGTGGTATGAAAGTAGAATCAAATATTAGTACTTCTGAATTTTTTCTACAGAATCTCCAATAAGCGCTATTTTATTAAAGTTTTTAAGTGCCACTTTAGAATTAGCCACTTGAGGTCTTGCGAACTCGTACATTTTTATTGTAGAAGTAAGTTTATGAGCTTCATAACTTAAGAATTGATTGTGCTATTCACACAACTACTCATAAGTATTTTTCCATGTTCGAAAAACTAAACTATTCCAAACTTTAAAAAGAAACTGTTTTCGGAAACTATAAAAGCAGGGTATGCAGACAACATAAGAATATCAACAAACCCAAAACATTTTTTGTAAATAGCTATAATATCTGAGTAAAAATAATAGGTAATAGTTTTTATAAAGAAATGAACATTACAATGGGCCCTATTGCGGTTGTCGATCGATTATCGCTAACGAGCGATCAACAATCGACAAATTGAGAAATCGGTATTGTGGTTGTCGATTGCTTTCGACAACTATCGAAAATCCGATCGCTCGTTGTCGACCGCATTTTTGTGATCGACGGGATCTATTCAACAAGTAAAAAATTATGTAGAGAACACAATGTGAGTGTTTTTATTTAAAAAAAATGTTTATTTATAAGTAAAATAGGTAGGTTTATTTAATTATTATTCTTTATGCAGGGCGAAACAAGTTTCAACGACAAAACAGATAAAAGCCATCAATGCACCCAATAACTCATGAGAATCCGAATTTTTCAAAGAAATACATTTTTAATTGGCGTATTTCAATAAATAAAATAACTTTATTTAAAAAGAAGATTCCAGAATTGGTTTCTGGGTTTAAGATGAGCTATAGGAGAATATTGTGGGTGTTACCATTGTCTTTTAATAGTGTTGTTCCTACCTTTAGTAATTTGTTTAGATAATTGCCCCTCCCATCTTAACGGTGGTATATAGACACCCCTTCAAGTATGATTGTCCTATTATTTTGGCTCAACCTACAAGCTCCATTGCTTTTATGCATTTATGGCAACCAATATTTATTTTCCATTATACATTTTTTATTATTATTATATATTTTTTTTTAACCGCTAAATTTTGAAATGCTGTATTTTTGAAACCATTCGGGTTACAGAGATGGTTTTGGCCTCAAATTAGAGCAAAGTAGGTTACTTTGAAATCGTAGAACAATGTTTTTATTTAAAATTACCTTTTTAGGACTAAAATCGCTAATAACTGAAAAAAGCGCGAAAAAATCGATTTTTTGATTCATGACCATGAAGCGGTCGCCGCTCGAGGTCGAAAACATAGGTTATTTACAAGGCAAATGTCTTGAACGACTCAGCAAAAAATCAGAAATACCAGATTTGACGCATACGTGAATGTATATAGTTACTGTACTAATACATAATTCAGTTTCTTTTAAACTTAGCACTTCTTTTAAGATTAAGGTTACAGTAGATTGAGCCAACGAACAAATCATTTCCTACACTTAGTTGATAATGATGCTTGGGCACAGAATCGTAACGCAGGACACAATTTAAGGATGTTGGGAATCGATGATTTTCTTATTCCCAGCTTAAGTTTTCTATCAATTTTAGAAAGTAAATCCAAAAGGCTGGCTTGGATTATCAAAAATAGTTAAAAAACCTACATAAGACAAAAAAATTTAAAGAAAAAAAAAACTACAGAATCAAGTAAATCCGTACAATTTATCATCTAACTCAAAGGGGTTGAATGAATTTCTTATATTGCGCCGTTTTCTGATGGCCTCTAAAATTCAATTTTTTGTATCTTCTTCTGTATCTTTTTCACTTAACAACGTTTCGATGTATCAATTTCTTATTTTAAGTTATATTTTTAAAGTAGTCTATAAGAGATCTGTATGCACTGTTTGATGAATGAAATAAATAAATAAATATAAAAATAATTAATTTTATTATTGGAGATTGTTCTCCCCTGGATTTTCATTTTTGCGGGGCGAGGAGTCGAATACTCCTATCGTCAATCTCCCCCGGATTCCTCCCCCGGAAATTACTTCCAATCAGTTTCGATATACTCTGAGAGAATTAATAGGTCCGTTATCTTACTTTAAATTTCTGTGATTTTCTGTGCATTTGTGTGATTTTCAGTCCAAAGCCTTTCCCGTACTCAATAATTTGACAGTTTTTGACAAAAAACAACGCTCACGAGAGAGTAAATAATTTCCCCTACCTGTGATTTTCAGTCCGAGAAATTTCTACGGACTGAAAATCACAGCACAGCAAAATGTCATTTTGAGAGTAAAAGAATGAAAGCCAAACATCGTGCCGTACTTGCCTGGCACATTAGGTAATAAGGAATTTGGTTGAATTTGCGTTCATATTAGGTCCGATCCTTTACTTTGTGCACAGAAAATCACAAACTGTCAGATCTTGGAGAGCAACGTTGATATATTCTCAAAAATATCATAACTGTGCCAAAGTACGGGAACGCAAATTCAGCCAAATTCCGTATTACATAATGTGCTGGACAAGTAAGGCACGATGTTTGGCTTTCATTCTTTTGCTCTCAAATTGACATTTTGCTGTGCTGTGATTTTCAGTCCGGAGAAATTTCTCGGACTGAAAATCACAGGTAGGGGAAATTATTTACTCTCTCGTGAGCGTTGTTTTTTGTAAAAACTGTCAAATTATTGAGTACGGGAACGGCTTTGGACTGAAAATCACACAAATGCACAGAAAATCACAGAAATTTAAAGTAAAGGAACAGACCTATTCTGAAATTATTTATCTGTCAAAGTTTGAAAATTATTTTCTGAAATCAGATTAAATATTTGTACTATTTGTGGCGATAAAGACCTATTTTGAATCGTAAATTCAATTCTCATGTAATGGAAACGCGTAAAAGTATTCAAAAGTTCAAGAAAAAAAAAGCATTTTTTGTCTATTTTGTTGTTGTAATATTTTTGTTCTCCCTCTGTGCAAAACTGTGTTACTTTATGAGGGGTAAAAACCCGAAAGTGTTAAGTAAATTTGTTCCAAAATGTGTTAAAAATATATAGAAACAAAAACGAAATATAGATCGGTTAAAACAAAACCAATTTATCCTCCAAGCCGTTTCCCCGTTAAGTCTCTAGCTTGTTGTAGAGTTGACGTACCACACATACCAAAACCGATAGACTTCTCAGTAAACGTAATGTTGGGTTTTATTAAAATGCCTATATTTTTTTGAACCGAGACCAAAACTTGTCCTTTAGAGGAAGTACAAAGTACAAAATTATAAAACCTTCAAAAATAGGTAGGTGAGTTTTTTCTAGGAAACATCATTAATTTTCCTCCGGAAAATAGATTTACGATATCTACATTTTTCATTAGAGTTTTTTCCCATTTTTCGAACATTGTTTATGATTGGAGAGTCTCATACGGGGTAAAAAATCCGGGGGAGATTTTATTCGCGATAAGGCTAATTTTGTTTTCTATTATCGTCTAAAAATAATTCGTTTGGATGATTTAATTATATGACTTAACTTTAAACAGAAAATAATTTACAACAAATTATTTTGAGATGTGATAACATAGAAATACCCAGAAATACCAAGATGGTATGTATAAAATGAGGATACCTTTTTCTGTTTATCTTGGGGAGAACGAATGTTTTATTGCAAAGTTTTCGAACAACTTTTCAAAGAGAACGCTCATATCTTAAGAGTGGGCGAGACCACTCATAACTTTTGTGAGTGCTCGTAAATGTTCACTATTATTGCTTGGTGAATAGGTTTATGAGTTTCTTAAGTCATGAGCGTTTGGTGAATACCGGCCTTAAAGTTCTATTTTTATTGGCCGAATTCACAATGTCAACTTAGAACTTAGGTACCTACTAACCCTTTAAAAAAAAAAGAAAACTAAGGCACACAATTTTGTTCCCGCAACTAATTTACTATTAAAAGGGTAAAATTGATGCCGCCTCTATATTTTCGAAATTTTCTTTTTTAATGGGCGGGTTCACAATTTCTTTGTTTGGAATTTTTGTCTTTCCACAACTAAGGTGTTCTGAAAATTTGTTCGTTCCATTGGGCAGATAGGTAAATAGATTTTTTTTTTTACAATCAAGTTTGCAAATCAAAATTTATTGACAGATTTAGCCTTCTCTGTACTAATACCAATATATGCAATTTAAAGCCGTTAATCTTTGCAAATGTCTTATTTTAATTTATTTTGATTGTGAAAACAATGCTTAAAATCTCAAGGAAATAATTTCGAATAAAAATTGAAAGCTGTTTTAAATGAATTAGTAAATTCATAAAAATCTCATTTTTCTCTTCTAAAAGTGCATCAATATATCCAGAATATCCAGTCAAACGATAGCCTCGTTGCTATAATATTTTAATTTGTTTTTGATTAAATCCAATAAAATATTTATTGTTTATTGAAATATATTTTTAAGACTGGCTTTAGGACATTTTTTTAAGTTAATAGGCGTTCACGAAACAGAGATCGGAGATTTTGCTCCGTCAAAAGCTAAGCAAGCGAATCCAAAATTTTTTTTCCTCAGTATTTTGACACTATTCTGAACACGCCTAATAAATACTTTAATATAATATATTTCTCTCTTATTTTTTCTCTCTCGATCTTCAGCAGTTTTTATTGTTTTTTTATTGATTATCATTTAGTATTAAGTCTTTTTTTTAACTGCAATAAAACAATAATGAAAGCAAATTATAAATGATTTACCTATTTCGATTTTTTGAAATATTATTAATTTTTTATTTTTTAGCGTTTTTATTTTTTTTTTTTTTTTTCTTACCAAATAAATTTTTTTGAATGATTTGTTTTAAACGATGTTTTGTTTTAAACAATATTTTGTTAGAAAACCACATTCAAAAATTAATAGAAAAAAACTTTAGGGATTTGATAAAAAAAACGTTAAAAATATTTAACATTTGAAAAATGGAAAAAAATTATTTCTAATTTGTTTTCATTTAATGCAGTTTTTTTTTTAATTATTACTCAATTTAAATTTTTTAATACATTTTTAAACGCAGTTTTTAAAGGAACAATAAATCAATCAGAATTCTGAAACAAAATTAGAATAACTGTTATAGTTCGAGAAAAAAAATAAAATATGAAAAGTGTAAGATTCCCATACAAATCTGTATGGGAAAAGTATGACCTTAGGGGCACGGGTTAATGACCTCGCATCAAACTGTTGTGGTCAATCATTTTTTCTTACAGAATAAACTTTTGATTAATAGGTAGGTACATATATACCTATATTTTATTCTTTTAAATTTTGTAAATAAGATAATTATTTATTCACTTCATCGAAAAGTTAAAACAAAACTAAGTTGATAATTATGTATACCTACCTACCAACATATATCCTCTGGAAATTACATAAAAAGATTTAATCGCTTTTGCAATTCGCATCTCATGTAAAAGGAATTTTATGCTTAATGCTCATAAACATACTTACATACCTACCTACCTATACCTACAAATGATTTTTTATAACATTAGGTCTAGGTACCTAGCAATTAATGAAATCTATCATAAAACTTAATCGTTCAATTGTTATTGATACCAACGTAAAGTTACATATAACTTAGGTAGGTATGTAGATACTCATAATCAAAAGGTAGTTAAATAGGTAGGTAATCATGAATTATTAAACCTTTACCTACACTTAAATATGAACATCCAATTAGAATAATACACAACATACCTACCTATCGATTTTATGGCTAAAAATCAATGCAATTTTGATTTAATCACTTCTAAACAATTAATCACCTTATTGTTTCTACATACATTATATCAAATTAAGATTTCATTCAAGTACCTACAACACTTAATAATAAACAATGCCCCTTTTCTTATCATAGACTAACCCTAAATATAATCCAATCCTCTAAAGCCTAAATATTCACTCAGTCATTGATCATTGTTGATTAACGAATCTTTTGTGATATGTGACGCTGTGCCAGTAAGAACATTGAGAGCTAAATAAACCGATGACGTGTTCCAAGTTTCCACCCGTTTCGTACCCTTTTAAAAGGTTTTGCAAAACAGAATTATATCAAAAGCGTTGCCCCAGCCCCATGCTGAGAAAATGTAAGAACAAAATCAAGTTTTTTGGTTTAATTCTATATGTACGCTGTATGGTGCTGCGCAGCTTGAATAAAAATCGTGATTGTGATTTTGTTTTTTTTTGAGCGAATTCCCCTAAAAGATTTACAGACAAATATATTTCACTACACTTTACCTTTCCATGCTGAATCTGGTCCCACTGCAAGAAGTCTGGCAATAAGGGGAAAAAACACAACTACATTCACAAGTTCATGTTAGTCAGCGCAGACGTAGAAATTCATATCAATCCAAAGGGGAATAAAACGCACTTTATGACTACTTCCACCACCGAACTTGTTTGTGTTTGTGTTAAAATAATGTATTTCTCCACCGCATATAAAAAAGGTGTTGCCACTGTCAGAAAATTATTTCTGATTAAAAAACAAGTGTTAAGTTTATTATTAATTTAGTTAAGCCATCAAACCCCAAATTAAAAGCAGATTTCAGTTTGTGTTTTGTACTGTTGTACATTATAATAATTGTAATAATTTCAACTATATACGTAACTTTAAGATCTAAGGTTTTTTTTAAATACAGTGCACGGCACTAGTTAGAAAGAATAAAGTTAAAACAAGAAAGCAACAAAGGAAATCTCAAAGGATTCTAAAAATTGTTTGTATTCGGATAGCACCCAAGCAACACAATTGTCTCTCTAAAGTGGAATGGTTTTAAAAAGATTGAATTAAGAGGTAGTTAACAAATGATCATTTTGTTTGGAGAACTCTTGAAGAGTTTATGTGTTGCTTGGGCATATACGAGCCCAAACCTATGATAAAAACAAACATTTGTTGATTCTTAAATTCCACGGAAATATAGGTAGTTACTCAATGTTTTGGTATTTTACTTAAGATTTATATATTTTGAATAGGAAAAAATCAGAAACAAAATTACTTCAATAAAATAATGATACCCACATATACAACACTCTTACAAAAAAATAACGATTGATACATTTGGTTGGCATATTGGTCTTAATTTTTTTTTAATCTATGCGTGGTGGCATTGTGCCAACTAATTTTTGACATTCTTAGGCACCAAAAGAAGCCCGTAGCAAAATGGTTAGTGCGCTTGACTGTCACGCTGGAGGTCTGGGTTCCCAGCCTTGTCCACCTAAAAACTAAAAAAGTTTTTTTCAGGGTTACTGCCTCTTGCGAGGAATTGAAAAATCCTCCAAGAGTATCACTTGTCATGAATAAGTGCTTCTTGTCTAGCCGTTCGGATTCGGCCTAAAATTGTAGGTCCCTTCCATTCTTCTCGACAAGCGCACACAGGAATGGTTGCGAATTGTTAGTCACTAGGCCCTGGTTCTTCACGAGCCGTTGGGCCACACCAAAAGGTACCTAAATATTTGTGATTTTAGTTTTTAGGCTGTGTGTCAATTGCGTTAAAAGTGCGTTAAATTTGATCCCATGGCTAAATTTTGACATTACTGAGGTGAATACAGTCGTCAAGTCGTTAAAATTTAATCTGCTCAGGAGTTCGTTTAAATTGTAACTAGTGCATAAATTTTGACGTTTGTATTAAGCTTCTTGCACATTACTTACACCATCGACCTGTTATACCTGGACTGCTAGGAGCCAACATCACGATGGTTCCCTTTATTAAAAAAAAATCAATACACTAGCGTCAATTTGAAAACGACTTAGGCCTAATTTATTCACTCAAAGTTAAACATAGCTTTGGGATCTGTACAGTCAACTTGAGAAATAGTTTTTTCACTCGAAGTTTACGTTTTCATCTTTAGATTTTCAACTCTAGAGTTGATCAACAAAATAGTAGAAGTTAATGAGTAAACTTGGGAGTTTTCATTATTTCTTACTTACTTTTCACTTTTGACTTCGAAAGGAAAAAATCTTAAAATAAATAATAATCAAATAAAAATAGAGTTCTGTTTTAATTGAACTAATATAATAAAAAATGTTTCGTGCAAATTACCTACTTCTGAGAGAATTGGGCTTCATCTTTTTAGAGCAGCTAAGATGATGCAGGGAAGAAAATGTATCCCTTTAAAGGCGGCAATATAAAATGATTCCCCGTGTTGGTATCGATAAATAGGACGACCATGATTTCATTTATCGTTCGCGCCTCTCAAAAGCAATGACAATTATTTTTTTTTTATTTAATAAATGATTCGTTGCCTTTTGACGAAAGACATTACGGAAAATATCGGTTAAAAAAAAAAACAAAAACAGGTTGTCGTTCGATCTCGATCAAGCATCTTCGGGCGCGGTTAGTACTTAGATGGGGGACTGCATGAGCATTGAGTTTTTTGTCTTGGTATTCTTTTGAATCCGCGCTTCAGATGGAATGAAAAATCCATTCCAATTATTTGGATTAAATAAAAAATCGACAGTAATGGTTTATCCCAAGTATTTTATTGAATAAGGAAACACTAAATTCTTATTCCAAATATTTTAAATATATATATTGAATAAAGAAACATATTCACACTCAAATGCAAAATTATTCTAATGCAAACAAAAAGTTGAAAATGATGTCTTGTGTGCCATGCTTAACAAATGAGAATGGCGATCGACAAGCAGTCCAGGTATATTAGGTTCATCATGACTGCCACTATCAAAATGCAATTACCGCGTTCAAGATCGTATCCAAAGCGATTTGGATAGATTTGTGTTGTAATTCCTTCTAAAAAAAAACTATTGCAATAACAAATCAAGTTATCCACCGTCTCGGATAGGTTCCTTAACGCAAGGAACGTCTATGGGAAATGAATGTTTTAAAAAATTCCATTTAATGCAATTGACACAGCAAAACCCTTCAATTTTATTCACCCCTATAAAAACGGATCAATTTTAACTAGGATCAAATTTAACCAATATTTCACCGCAATTGACACACGGCCTTAGGTTTTGAAGATTCCGACAGGGCTTTTTGGCAGTTACCTACCATACCCTACATACCCTTCTAAGGCAAAAATTGTGATCGATGTTAACCGACCTTTATAATAATCAAAGCATAAAGATTCATTATTCTAGATGTATGATAGCAGCCATCTGTCATTACCTGGGCGAAAAGCGTGTTAATGACAACTCTAAGTTGTTCACTTTAAGGTCATCGTCCGTTTTGGAAATAGTACGGACCAATAAATGGTAACGTTTTGAGGATACATTGTCACGTGGTAATTTTACTTAACATACATAGGCATTCACCCAAAAATTCGCCTCGTCGGAAAAAATGATTTTTGGGCAAAGCTTATTTTTATAATAAAGTTTTATCATTTATAGACACGCGCTGTTCAATCGAGTAACTTTGCCATGTCGATTCGGCATCAGTAACTGAATAATAACAAACAGATTTGATAGATGTCACCAAAACAACATGGCCGCCAGAATATACCCGTGCGAATTCAAAAACCCTTTAGCTCTTCGGTAAACACGGATGCCTTAGAATGATGGCATAGTGTCGAGCATGTTCTTCCAAAAAAGCATGCAACATCAACAAAACTTTTTAACTCCCTCCCAATTCATAAATGCCTACCAACCTAGGTGAAATATAAAATTAAAAAATACCCCCATGCAAAACAAATGGTATATCTATAACTTTTCCGGCAACACAAATGAAATCGAGTGAGTGAAGGTCTTTGCTACTTGGTGCATTCCCCAATCTCGATGCATAGATTTTCAGAGCAAAACAAACACAAAAAAATAAGGTAGGTAGATAGGTATACTTCTACACTTAAAGGTGACGTGAAAAGTTAAATATACCTTCCTATACCAAGAGCTGAATCTGCGATTACGATTGAAATATTAAATCACCACACTACACTGATACTTTTTTGACGTGCAAAATAATCTCAGCGTCGGTTCGGTGTGGTGCGGTCCTTGCCTTTGCTACTTTTGCTAGATACCTAGATACAAAAAATCAAATCAGTCTTGTTTGGCTTGCCTGCCGACACAGAGACTGCTTGTTAGTTGCTATAAAAGATAAAAAAAAAAAAAACAGAACACAGTGTACGCAAATCAGCAAAAAAAATATTAAAACCAAACTGACGAACGAACGAGTCCAAAAAACTTACACATTAGGCTTCAATAGATAAGCAAACCAACTACATACATACATATTTATATTTGTCATTTACTTAAGACATTACGCCTTTTTGGGTTGGATGAAATGCCGCATTCAGAAAATAATCAGCCATTAGCAGAGCATTGGAGTTCGCCAAACGAAGCAAGAACAATTTTCCAATTATTCATAGAACATTGCGCGCCCGGTGTTATATTTTCATGCTTTTTAATTGATAGATGAATAGGTACAAGGAAATAAAAAGATCTGACGACAACAGAATGAAAGTGCTCAATGGAAAAAAAACATTCCTTCCCATCCATAATAATACAAATTTTGTATTAAATGGATAGGAATTGAAATTCTATTCTATCTGTGTAATTAAAGTAAGAAGGAAATCAATCCTATTTTAAAAAGTAATGTGGCTATTAATAAATACACAAGTATGGATGCGTATAGGTATCATACTGTAGGTATGTAATTTCTTATTGTTCACCAAACTCTCCTCTGATTCGATAAAGCACTTGTTCCAAATTTGAGCATCAAAAACCTGTGTGAGTGCTAGCGGCTAGCATTCTTCTGTGTAGGGTAACCAACTTCGTATAGGCATAGAAGAGGCGGCTCCGTCGACGATAAGTAATCCAACTCCATCCAGAAAACCAGTCAGGCAGGTTTGCTTTTTTTATTCAATAAAAAGCAAAAGTCTTGTCCATAGAACAAGGAGCAAAGAAGAAGGCCAAACTAATAGAGCGCTCATATCATAAAAGTGTCCTATAGGTATTAGTTATATGTAGTTATATGTTTTGCATTTTTAAGCGCCAATTTAATCAAAAAACATGCAAGTTCCTAGGAAATTATAAAGAACAAATATACAAATATTAAACATTTAAAAAATAAGTATGTCCAAGGCTTCGAATATAAATACTTTCAAAAGGTTTTTCTATAATAAAACAACGTGTATCTTCAACTAGGGCAAAAGCACACCTACCAATTGACGGCGGCTGTGGTGACTTCTTGCTGGCGACCCCGATTCGGACATCGCCTCTTTACACTTTCAAGTACAATCAACAAAAAAAAATCTGTTTTCCTGGTCTTCTGGGCGATTTTCTACCCAATCACTCACGGGTCACTGAAAAATACCTCACGTCGTTGTCCCAGAGTCCAAATTGCTTTTTTTTTCTTGTATTTTATCCGCCACCACTACACTACACAAACACGACTACAAAACAACAACAGCAAATGCTGCTGCTGCTGCTGTTAGAGCTCCGCTGGCTGCTGATTACGAGAAGTAAGCAAGCAAACACACACGGTACAAACACAAGATATTAAAAAAAAACACGAAAAAAATCCAAATGCTTCTATTTTATTTTAATAAAAATTTTCTTAGTTTTCACGTCAAATCATCGTCTTTTTTATCACATTTAATTTTCAATTTTCGCACTTGGTAAATTTATTTTTTTTTACTTTTAATTTCCTTTTTTGATTTGGGAGGATTTTATTTCGGAACGGAAGGAAAAAAATATGTAGATCGTAAAAATGTCCTCCTTGAAAACCATAGCACGACGAAACAAATAGATAAATTTGTTTATTTTACGAAATGTTGGTGCATTCTCACCAGTTGCACTTTAAATATTAAGAAAAACTTTTATGTTTCGATTAATTATAATCGCATCAGTGCGGTATAAACAGTGACGAAGAAAATTAATTGAATTGGAGAAAAAAAATATTTCGCGTTCCTTCTAAACCGACCAAAAATAATTTCACGTCCACACCTTTCAATGGCATCGCCATTAATGACAGCGATATAGAATTTTTCGGAATATGTGCAGCGCTGGCAGTGTTTCCACTTTTCTTTGAAATAATTTACTTTGCAGAGTGTACTATATTTGCTGAAATTAAAGGCAGTATTTATGGAGCGGTAATAAAGTTATAAGACTGGTAGATTCTGACATGTATCTGCATAATTTGATCTCTGCAAAAGAAAATGGGGATCTAAAGGAAAATTTACAAACTGTTGGATAGAGTGAAAACTCTACTTTTCTTCAAATCCATCTATCTTATTGACCAAGCTATAAAAGACAATACATACGCATTTAAGGCTCTCCCAAACCAATGCTTAACATTCGTTGCAGTGAAGAAATATTCGTCAGTCAAAATGAATTCATATTTTTCTCCGCCGCGTTGGTTGTGGGCACTCTCATATATCACCATGTAAATAATTTTTGGCATGCGAATGTTTCTTCGCCGCAACGAATGTTCCGCATTGGTTTGGGAGAGCCTTAAAGGCTCTTCAAAACCAATATGAGAGTACCCACACCAACGCGGCGGAGAAACATATGAAATAATTTTGACTGACGAATGTTTCTTCGCCGCAACGAATGTTTCGCATTGGTTTGGGGGAGCCTTTATAGCTGCTCATTAGGGGGGTTCACACTCATCGACAAGTCGATCGATCTGAGTCGTGTTGCTAGCGTTCACATTCGACGACCGCCTCATCAAATTCATTTGTAAATAAATTTTCAAAAAGCAAACACGGCGTAGATTTAACTTTTTGCACCAGTTTTAGCGAAGGAAATCCATTTTTTCTCCCTTACTTTTGTGGTTTTACTTCTATTTCAACAAATTCTCTATGAATCTCACAAAAAAAACTAAAAAGGAACACTAAAATCCAAATTTTCAGACATATCAGTTATTCAACTAGTGTTCACATTAGCTACAGCCGTCGTTCGACGAGAAAAATATTTAAAAATTTGAAAAACTTCCGACAGTCGTTCAACTTGTGTTCACATTACAAATTATGTGAAGTTTCGACACGAGTTGATGAACTTGTCGATGAGTGTGAACCCCCCTATTACAGTAGAGTGGGATAGTTGTAAGGACAAAACCGAATGTGTGATGATGGTCATTCTTATGCTGGATTTACATGTATTTTTGTCTGCAAATATGAAGAAATGTAGATCGGGACAGATGTATGCCAAAACTCCGAGCGTGTGAAAGAGAACCATCAAGAAGTTGATGATGTTCCTCTTCATATCTGCATTAATGCACTTCCTATAATCTTCATGCACAAAGATCTTCTGCATTTTGGTATTCCCTCTCTATCCAACAAATGTACATTTTAATTTTGCATCCCCTTTTTTTGCAGAAGTCGGACGAAGATACATAAAAAATAAAATGTGAAAACTGTAAAGTTTCCATACAATTTTTTATGGGAAAAGTATGACCTTAGAGGCACGGGTTAATGACCTCGGAAAAAAATTTTGTTGGTCAATAATTTTTTCTTTTGGCATAACCTTTCGATTGACGGGGTGTGCTATCCAAAAACATGAGTTTGGGAAATAACGGACACCCTAATATGTATTGTTTTCAGTGCACCAATGGGAAGATACGAGTGTGGGTCGACCCCAGACTCATTTTTCATTTTTTGTTCTGGGGCCAATTATCATTTTTTTCTGTGGGCCATTTTTCATTGGGGCCAAATTTCGTGTAGCCATGAACTTGGCTATTAGTCCAGGAAAATTATATTTTTATTCCGGAAATATCCCAGAAAGCTGAATTTTGTTATACACGTTCTAAGAACCTTCCTTATGTCGTTTTCGATTGGAGGCTCGGAGTTACTCCTTTTTGACTCCACTTACGCCAAAATAATTCGATTTGCTGTTCCGAGTAATGTTTTCGGAGTTAATTTCTGTTCCGGATTTTATAAAGCCTTAACTACATAGGCCTAATTTTGTACAAAAGTACAAAAGTGAGAAATAAATATCTTTTCTGAAGACACTTGCTTGCAAAAAACCAATGGAAAATTGGGCATGGTGGCTTAATTTATGTGTTAAAACAATTTTCGTATGGTTTTTTGCAAGCATGTTTCTTTAGCGAGCATTTCAATTTCTCACTTTTGTACAAAAGTAGGTTAACTACATAGGTCTACTTTTGTACAAAAGTTCAATAGTGAAAAATAAATATCTATTCTGAAAACATCTGCTTGCAAAAAAATATGGAGAATTGTGTATGGTGGTTTAGTTTACATGTCAGAACAATTTTCGTGTGTTTTGTTGCAAGCATGTGTGTCTTTAGTGAGCATTTTAATTTCTCACTTTTGTACTTTTGTACAAAAGTAGGTCTATGTAGTTAAGGCTTAACTTGTCAAATTAATTTTACTCGACTGAAAATGGAAAAATATACATAAATATCAGGCAATTTACACACATACACCTAATTTTTCGGAAATTAGTCTTGGAACAGCAGAAAATAATTCGATTGGAAGCAAAAAGGAGTAGTAATGTTCTGAAATCCAATCGAAAACGACATTAATAAGCCCAGAAAGTTCCGCCTTGATATATTGGGTGCTAGCTTTTTTATAACGGTCAAAATTCAAAAAAGTTTTTGTTTCCGAAAAAATCAATATAATGGCCGCATTCGGAAACCTATGCGATAGCCTATCTAATGTCGTTTTCGATTGGATTTCGGAACAGTACTACTCCTTTTTGATTCCAATCGAATTATTTTTTATTGTTCCGAGACTAATTTGTGAAATATTTATGTGTATGTGCGTAAATTGTCTGATATTTATGTATATTTTGCACGTTCAGTCGAGTAAAATTAATTTGACAAATAATCCGATGAAAGGGTTTACTAACTTGTATATGTGTGTTCCGGGTCTACTCCGTTATTGATTCCGGAACAGAAAAATACTCCGAGAACATTACTCGGCACAGCCAATCCAATAATTTTGGAGTAGGCGGAGTCAAAAAGGAGTAACTCTGAACCTCCAACCGAAAACGACATAAGATAGATTCGTATCCATATAGGTTTTCAAACGTATTGGTTGTTTTTGACATTTCGCATGGGTATACAAACGTATACCAAACATTTTCGGATAGGTTGGATAGCTATCCAACAGCAAAAGCTGTTTTGTAATCCACTGTTATTTTACACGGGATTACAACAACACGAACGTATCTGGATAGCTCTACATAGGTTTCCGAATGCGGCCATCTCCATTTATAAATACATACATTCACTTTTCCTTTGTCATATTTATTTTGTATGTATGTATTTTTAATCATAATATAATATTATTCACCTACCGAAACAAACAGCGTCATTATTGAAGAAGCTGATGCATACTCGCCTTTAACTCTGTACTAATACTACCAACTTGTGTTGCAATCTCTCAAGTGTAGGAGGCGTTGCTGTAGATGTCAAACACACTAGCTTCGCCATTGCGATATTCTAATCATAACGTTGTGTACTGATAACTTTACGGTTGTGTTGAAAATATAAATTTTCGTTGTGCTCAATTTATTAAAGTATTTTTTCGTTTTAAATAAAATTTATTATGAGTAAAAGAAATAGTATTCGGCAAGAAAGCCACAGCGATGAAAGACACTCGAAAAAGAGGACCTACAATTCATCATCGTCTTCCTCTGAGGGCATATAGTTTCTTCTCCTCCAAATAAGAGGATGAAGAACATGTCCCGACACGTTTCATCTATGGATCAACGAATAAATGATCTAACGGACCAGGTTTGTCAACTTTCACAGTATGTAAATATGATTTTACCCCAGGATATAACATCTAGTCAGCCGAATAGCTCTTCTTCCTGCATAGCCTCGAAAGTTCGCGGAGGGCTTTAGATCTGAGTGAATTACATACGGAATGTGATTCGAGCCCAATACAATACAAATCGAGTGCCGAGCTGCATCTCACCGGCAGCACATGTCTCGTGAGAGTTTTGTCCCCACCCCCGTTAACGTTAATTGCTTGTCATATAACATATATAAAAAAAAATCATCACCACCTAAGCAACAAATAAATAAATAAATACCCATTACTTGTCGTGCATGTAATTTAGTGCCATTATTCTTTCCTCATCACGGTCTCGCTGTTTATATAAGGAATGATGTTGCGTACCAACTTCAACCACAATATGGTTTGTGCTCAAACACAAATTTTAACTTCATGTGGTTCAAATTTACGGTCAATAAGCACATCATTCATTCCTGTTTTATTTATCGGAGCCCAAATCTGGACAGAAATTCAACTTTTAACGAATTTGATGCTCTGACTGACTCCATCCTAAGAATTGTTGCCCATTATCCTCACACTGAAATCGTCATTGCGGGCGATTTCAATGTACACAATTCTAGTTGGCTTCGCTTTTCTGGCCAGACAACACCCGAAGGAAGGTATGTTGAGCTCTTTGCTGAGTTAAACCACCTGACTCAGCTTGTTAACGAGCCAACTCGAATCCCTGATGTTGCAGGTCAATCCGCCAACACACTAGACTTGTTTCTTACCTCTGACCCTAATAAATACACTATTAGTGTATTATCGCCTCTAGGCTCATCAGACCATTGTGTCATATCTGCTAATTTCTCGTGCCAACAAAACTCAGTTAAAGACAAAGTACCAACGAGAACCGTTTGGCAATACGAGAAAGCCAACTGGGACGGTCTCAACGGTTTCTTCAGTAACTTTAACTGGTCACTATGCTTCCTCGATAGTGACGTAGATGCCAGTGCAGATATGATCACAAATTTAATTCTTTGTGGAATGAGAAATTTTATCCCGAATAGGGTAAAATCTATCAAACCCAAGGAAAACTCATGGTTTGATTCGAGCTGTAAAGAGGTTATTAGGGTCAGAGAAGTAAGTTTCCGATGTTATAAAGCCAACCCTACTGAGGAAAACCGGAATAAGTTCAAACAAGCTAGAAAGACCTGTACTGTTCATATTCGACGAACCAAATTTTTGCATGACCAGAAATTAAGGCAAAAAATACTACAATGTCCCACAGGTAGTAAAAATTTTTGGTCATTTGCAAAGAATATACGAAATGCTACTTCGTCGTCGGTTCCAACGCTCGTCTTCAACGATACACCTTTTGTCAGCTCGATAGATAAAGCCAATTTGCTTGCAGCACAGTTTGCTGTTAATTCGACGCTGCCAGAAAGTGTTATGACTCCTCCTGTACTTGAGAGCGTAAATGATTTCATGGGACAAATCTTCTTTCGCACTCGTGCAGTTGCTAGAGTTCTAAAAGATCTCGACGTACACAAATCCGCTGGCCCGGATAGTATCCCTCCCATTGTTCTGAAGAGGTGTTCTTCAACGCTGGCAAAACCACTGCGTAAGCTTTTCCATCTGTCCTATTCTACTGGTCTCTTTCCGAGTGGATGGAAAACAGCATTTGTCCAGCCTGTCCCTAAAAAAGGCGTATCTTCCTCACCCTCAAACTATCGACCAATTGCACTTACGTCCCTTCTTTCCAAGGTCATGGAAACGCTGATTAATTTTCAGCTCAAGAAATATTTCGAGGAACGAAAGCTTCTTAATGACCGGCAGTACGGCTTTTGTAGCAATAGGTCCACTGGTGATCTGATGGTATATCTCACCGAACAGTGGAACACATCTTTACATCGTTTTGGAGAAAGTAAGATTATTGCCCTTGATATTTCAAAAGCGTTTGGTAGAGTTTGGCATCAAGCTCTCTTATCGAAAATGCGCGCATTTGGTTTCGATGAATCTCTTCTTCGTTGGATTAGAAATTACCTTTCGGACCGTTCAATACAAGTTGTATTGGACGGTTTCAAGTCTGAAATTCACAAAATAAATGCTGGTGTGCCCCAGGGCTCCGTTTTGTCTCCGACTCTCTTCCTTATATTCATAAATGATCTTCTGTCTGAAACGTCTAATCCATTAAACTGTTTCGCTGATGACAGCACCCTCAGCTTCTCATATTCGTTTTCAGATTCACATCCATGTCCTTCGGATGTGGAACTTGAACGTCAGCGTATGATTAGCTCATTAAATTCCGATTTTGCCAGCACTGTCCAATGGGGAATTAAAAACCGAGTGGAATTTAATGCTTCAAAAACCCAATGCTGTCTACTGTCGTCTAAGAGAAACCCACCCCCCATGCCACTATCCATGAGTGGCACTTGCATTGAGGAAACCGAAAAGCTTTCAGTCCTCGGTATGTGTATAACAGACCACCTTCTGTGGAATGACCACATATTCGACGTCGCCAAAAATGCTGCTAAGTGCTTAGGTTTTCTTCGGCGATGCAAGAAATTTTTCTCCCCTTCTGATCTGGCTGTAATCTATAAAGCCTTTATTCGTCCAAAACTCGAGTACAACTCTCATGTTTGGGCAGGTGCTCCAATAACCCATTTAAGTCTATTGGATAGAATTCAAAGAAGAGCTATGAAAATGATAGGTGAAAGAAATATAACTGATACATTTGCTTCTCTAGAACACCGCCGCAATGTTTCTTGTATTTCATTATTTTATCGTTATTTTCATAAACAGTGCTCTAGCGAAATAGCCAGTTGCATTCCTCCCCTTAAACAATTCAACCGTAATACTCGCGCTGCTAGGAATGCCCATCAGTTTACCCTTGAGCCCAACTTCGGACGTACTGTCAAGTTCAGGGATTCTTTCTTTTCCCGCACCACGCGAATGTGGAATGCTTTACCCGACTCTATCTTTCCCTCCCATTTTAATATTCAGAACTTCAAAACCAATGTGCATCGGTTCCTCCTCTTAAATCCTTCCCTATTTTCCTAAAGCTCGCACTGTGTTCAACATATTAAGGGTAGTCACAACCCCTTTAGTGCGCGCACAAATAAAAAAAAAAAAAAAAAAAACCTGCAAATCAGGAATATTTAAGGGAGTTAATTCAATTGCAGCAGTTTGGATTACCTTCATGGAAGAGTGTTAAGTATTTGAAGGCCGTTAAATCTTTGGCTGCTACACCTGGATTTGTAGAATTAAAAATAAATGACGAATTATGCACTCTGAATAAAGGCAAGTATTTTCTTGCTTCCACGGAACAAGTAATGGCCGCATTGACATATGCATTGTTAGATCAGAAGGCATTACTTAAATCAGGCTTACATCCAATTATCGATTGGGCATTCCAATCACCGAATGAGCTAAGTCCGTATGCTCTTTATGAACGATTTACGTCACAGTTTGGATCTTCGTCTGCTCCTTATAAGATCTCTGAGTCGGCACTTCAGGTGGTCTGTGGCAAGAGGGCAGAATGTATTGAGGTGCGCAGGGAGAGGCTGATAGGTGAGATTTCTAACAAAAACGTTCAGTCTGCTCTTAGAAGTGTAAGTCCTAGTCCTGAGAACCTATTCGATAGGTAGGAATTGTTCGCTTTGATACAGTCGCTGGGTAGATTGCATTCTAGAACACAAGACTTTTACACCAAGGCTAATTCACAGCCAGGGTAGAAGGAATGCGGTTGATAGTAGATTTTCCTCTCGAAAGCATCAAAAATATAATCAGAAAGACTTGAGGGCGAGTAACGCAAATAAAGGTCAAGGTAAAAAGTTTAATTCTTCCTTTCGTTCTAAAGAACATAACAGAGACAATAAATGATCCAATAACATCTTTCAAGGGGGGTCAGTTGCAAACTTACAAGGCAAGCTGGCAGAGTCTGGGCGCAAACTCTTTTATTTTAAAAACAATTTCAGGAACAAGAATCCCCTTCGAAAGTTGGCCCAAGTTTTCTTTCAAAAATGTTTTTAATAAAGAAGTCGGACGGAGGCCTTCGTCTTATATTCGACTTGAGGGCCTTAAATACATATGTGAATGTAAAGACATTCAAACTAATTTCTCATTTAACGATTCCAGAGTTTTTGCAACCAAAAGACTGGATGATAAAAATAGATATTTCACAAGCTTATTTCCATGTGATAGCTGAGAGCCATCGTTGTTTCTTAAGGCTCATATACAGAGAAGAGCTCCTACAACTATCTTGTCTTCCTTTTGGCCTTGCTTCGGCACCGAGTCTGTTTTCAGCCCTCACATGCTGGATCGCGGAGACCCTGCGCAAAAGAGGTATGCGAGTTTTGGTATATCTGGACGATTTCCTTTTAGTATCTCAGGACCCTTGCACTATAGAACGACAGGTTGCGGAAACCCTTCGAATTCTAGAAGAATTAGGATGGAAAATAAATTTCCAGAAATCAGTCCTGATTCCAAGTCAAGAGCTGGAGTACCTTGGCATTTCCTGGAATGCCTCCAGAAATATTATGTTCCTTCAAGCCAAAAAAGTAGAGAAGATTCGATTTTCCCTTCGGGTAATGTCACGGCTAAAGTTCTGCACTCTTCACCGATTGCAGCAGATTCTGGGTCAGTTGAATTTTGCCAGTTTTGTGATACCCAGGGGCCGACTTCACTCTCGCTACCTACAGATTTTTTCAAGGCAGTACAACAATCGACCGAGACAAAAACTCACCATCCCTCGGAGGGCTTTGGAAGTGATAGATTGGTGGCTCGGAGTTTTAACCAGGGTCGAGATATTGCACAAGAAAGAGGTGACACATTTTCTAGCAACGGATGCTTCAGATATAGGTTGGGGTGCTCAACTAAACGAAACAATCTTATCAGGCCAATGGTCGAGAAGTCAGATCAAATGGCACTGCAATTTAAAAGAGATGTATGCCGTTTTGATGGCTATAAACAAGCAGGCATCTGTTTTGAAACACGCATACATCCTTCTCCAATCAGACAATAGAACCTTAGTTGCGTAATATAACAATAAACTTACTAGGCCTGACATATCAGCTTCTCGACCTAATCGATTGGCTCAATATAACAATATCCACATTTTACCTTCCGGGAAGGTACAATGGAATAGCCGACAGGTTATCAAGAGGTCGTCACATACCGGAATGGCATCTTTTGCCCCAAACAACTGCGGAAGTTTTCGAAATGTGGGGAAGGCCGGAGATAGATCTTTTTGCATCAAAAGAAACAGCGGTTCTCGACCACTATGTATCGATAGATTGCAAAGATCAGCAGCATACATAAATGCTTTCAGCCAAGTTTGGGATTATTGCCTAGGGTGGATCTTTCCACCGCCAAACTTAATGCCAAGAGTTCTAGCACACTTGAACAAATCTCGGGGAAACGATCTAATTGTGTCACCGGAATGGGACCAGGTTTTCTGGATGTCCGACCTCAAGGCTCGGGCTCTGGAGCCACCCTAAGAGATTCAGAACCTGCGGAAGGTGCTGATAGATGTGACAACGGGCCAACCCCCTCCACAGGTAGAACATTTAACGCTGAAAGTAAAGATAGTTGGGGCTGGGCCAGCCAGATAATAGATTGGTCTGCAGAAGAAAAGAAATTATTAAAGAAAGGATGGAGAGATTCTACATTAAAAACCTATTCCCCTGCGATCAACAGATGGCTTTGTTGGTGTGAAAATAATAAGGTCAATCCTAGATCTCCTACTGGTTCTGGATTAGCAAGATATTTGGCTAATCTTTACTGGGGAGAGAAATTTGCTTCTAGTACAATCCTTGTTCACAAGTCTGCGATATCAATGTTCTGTGTTCCAACTTTAGCTGAGAGCCTATCTACAAATTTCTTTGTGCGGCGTATTCTAAGAGCTATCAGCTCTTCTCAACCATCTTCTGAGAAACCACCCATATGGGATCCAAGGTGTGTTTTGAATTGGTTGGCAGAGAATGAGACTAGAAACAATTCCTTGTTTGACGCCTCGAGGCGAACAGCTTCTATTCTCCTTTTGGCATCGGGCAGAAGAATTCATGATCTCACACTTTTGAAAATATCATCCGATAGGTATAAGAAGGAGGACGGGAACATTATTTTCCATCCTTCATTCAGGTCCAAGACTGGCCGCGTTCGGATACGTAACCAAAGGTATCTGAATTTGTTCGTGTTGTTGTAATGCCTAAGAAAAAACCAGCTGACGAACCAAACAGCTGATGTCAAAAAGAAATCTAAAGCTATCCCAAAAATGTTCGGATTTGTATGGATTATACTAACAGCTGACATCTCATCTGTTCACTTTCTTGGTTTTGTTTGGTTTAGTTACGTATCCGGTTTTGGTCGTTCGCAAACATATCAGATTCTAACGTATCTCAGATGCGTATCAGCTTACCATCCGAACGTGGCCACTGATTCAGCCAAACACAGGCAGTCTAGTTGGCAATTAATTTGCCATGAAAATAAGAGTCTGTCCTGTTTTCTGGATAAAACAGTTAATTGCACTCTCTAAAGAGCGGAGATCTCTTATGAACAACTTGGATAACTTGTTCTTAACAATTAATGGAACAGTTAAGCCAGCATCAACAACAATAATTGGGGGCTGGATTCGCACCACGTTAAGAGATGCGGGTATAGGTGCTACACCAGGAAGTTTTAGAGCAGCGGTCGCATCATTAGGTTGGCTTGAAAGGCAGCCAATAGATGATATTTTAGCAAGAGGAAACTGGAGGACTGAGAATACATTCCGAAAGCATTATTGCAGAGAGGTAGCTTCAAATAACAAACGCAGTTCACCTTTTCATTTTAAAAACTTCAAACCTGTATAATTATTTTGTCAATAGTCACGGAGACATTTCATTTGATAAATATATGTATATAAGTTTAGCCGTAGAGACTTTTTATTTGATATAATATGATGTATATACATAAGTTTAATAAATGAATTTTCTTTATATAATAAAAAAAAAAAAAAAAAAAAAACAAAAATCAACATGTTATAACAGTGCCAAAAATGAGAAGTCCAACTATTCTTGTAAATAACATTTCTGAAGAATGGGACAGCGATAGATTTGCAGAAGCAATCAAAAAACAAAACAACCCTTCAAGCAAGCGAGCTCGTTTTCGATCCGCAAACGTATCAAACAACGTATGTACAACTTCACATTCGGATCCAAATACGGATCGAAAAACTGCGTTTTGCGTCTCAAATTAGTATGGAAATTAGAATCACCACGGAGCCATTATGTGAATGTATTGTCCCGGTCTACATTGAACGATTTTTCCAGTGCCGATCTTTTGTTCGTAGGTGAAGGGAGTGAAAAGTGAGGGGTAGGGATCAAATCGTTTGTACCACAAAACTCGAACGATTTTTCCAGTCTGTTTATATTCTCTTTCACCCTCTTTCCAGTTGTTTGTGTGCGTTCGTTGTCAGTGTGCCGTTGGGTTGATGGTGTGAGTGAATATCAATGCAAAATGAAGAGCACAGAAATAAAAAATGAAGAAGACAAGGAATAAATCTCATGGAAAAAATCGTTCTGTGTACATTTCACACGATTTCTGGAAAAATCTTCGTGGAAATATCGGGCAATGTAGATTGGGACATTGTAAGAGAGTTTTTCAATTCACCATACTCGGAGAACCGAAACCAAATGGAATCTAAAACGGTTCCAAAAAAAATGAATGAATTGAACCCAAAAGTATTAAAAAAAAAACTTCCCATCTAGTTCAGTTTCTCCATTGCCTACAAAAATAAAACAAACAGAATTTTTTCATTTCAGGAGTCTTTTTTATTTATCATTCATAAAACGTTTTCTATAGACTATTTCGCACTAATAAACATGACATATTTCCACAAATATAAATTTACATTTAATAAATAGAAACTTGCATTTCTGATTGGAATTTTTTCAAAGTTTTAACAAGAAAAAAGAGATAAAAAAGCAACCGTCTTCGCCACGCTACCTACAAAACTGAACTAAATACTAAAAACAAAAGTGGTTGAAATTAAGGCAAAATGATTGTATACTTCGCCTATACCACAGATAAGCAATACCTAGATGGGAATCTACGGCTGTCAATTCGGTTTGCCTACAAGCTCAAACGTCAAATGGCCGTGGTGAACATCGGATTTTTGCACTAGTGTACGTGCAGACGACCGTGGTGAAAATCGGATTTTTGCACTAGTGTACGTGAAAAAAAATCCGAGTTTCACCTCGGTTCGTGAACAAAATGGCGGATAATTTTAGAATCCAAGGGTTTGTTTAAATGTGCTAGGTTCTTGTATGCCGATTTCCTTTAGACGATTGCAGATTAATTTTTTTTGTTGTAAGGAAGTCGCAAAAAAAATCGTGTAGTCGGTGTAAATTTTCTATATGAAAGATTTGATTTTTGATCTTTTTTTCTAAACAAATCAAATTTTTCTATCACAGATTTGATTTTTTTGTTGAAATGAAAGTTACATTAAGGTTTAACTACATATACCTACCTACTTTTGCTCGCTAAAGAAACCTTCTTGCAAGAAAACATACAAAAATTGGTTTGACAGAAAACGTAGTATAACTTCTTATTGGCTGTAGAGCTACTAGCGATGTTGTATTTGTAATGCCTGTAAAATCGTACTGTACTATGGATGGCTTTTGTGATAAAACACGCCTATTGTGTTTTTTCCTCAATCAGAATTGACTTTATTGCAGTTTTTGCAATTAAGAACAGATGAGATTCACACCATTGTGGGTGCTTTCTTTTATCCCCATACAAATTAATTCTGGCAGATGAAGGTTTTGTTGGTATTCCAAATGTTTCGCATCGGCTTAGGAGACCATTTTTGTTGCAACACAATTTAAATTGTGTAAAGGATCTTTCAAATCAACGTTAAAGGCTCTTCCAAACCAATGTGAAACATTCGTTGCGGCGAAGAAACATTCGCATGTCAAAATTTATTTACATGGTGATAAATGAGAGTGCCCACACCAACGCGGCGGAGAAACATATGAATTAATTTTGACTGACGAATGTTTCTTCGCCGCAACGAATGTTTCGCATTGGTTTGGGTGAGCCTTAAATCGGAGCGAAACACGACAACAAAACATTCACTTTTTAAAATTAAGTTACATGAAAATAATTGAGAGTAGGTACCCACAATGAAAGTTGTGCGATTTTCCATATGAACCCGATGACTGACAAAAATGTTGTCCACGCATCGGTTTGGGGGACCTTAAATTAATTTCTAAAAATTTACGTCGGAATTTGACCATGATCAAATCCAACCCCTTACGTATAAATTAAAATAATTTCATATATTAAGTGTGTCTGTACCCTAAAACTAAGAATATAGTAGCTGTCAAATTTGCAATGGTGAATTTAATTTTTGTTGATTTCTCGAACCTTATTATTGGTTGGCGAGATTTTTTTTATAATTTTTGTGCTGTAGAGCTGAAAAAAATTGAAATTATGTTTTTAAATTTCATAAACATAATTAGGTCTTTTGCCCTTTGCTATACTCTGCTCAAACAGGGCCCCTTCGGAGGCGACAGAGTTCTACAAAAAATTCTCATCGCGCATCGTCTGCCCAAGTAGCTTTTTGGCGAATTGGAAGAAAGAAACATGAAAGCACCAAAAGATTTTTCATTGAAATTCAAGGACTCATTCAAGTTCCGCTTGCCATGCGGGCATTGTGCTAGGTGAAACAATTATTTTTTTGTTAATTTATTTTTTAATGAAAATCACAAACACCGGAATAAAAATCTTCGCACAGCACATTTATGAAAAAAAATGAACTGTCAAACAAATCAAATTCACCGCGTTAAATTGTTGTTGCAGTTCACATCTATTCATCGACACGAAATGAAATTACAAAAACAACAATGTAAACAAATGGGTTTTGGGGGGTGATACTCGTTCTTTTTACATGCGTACACAGAAAATTTATTATTGTGTGTGAGACACTCATTTTTTTGGAGTCCCAAGTGAACCGAGAAATTTGGGTCCGTGATTTTGCTTGAAGGGAACCCTTCAAGCAAAATCACGGACCCAAATTTCTCGGTTCACTTGGGACTCCAAAAAAAATGAGTGTCTCACACACAATAACAAATTTTCTGTGTACGCATGTAAAAAGAACGAGAATCGAGAGTATTTTTTTCAAGCATCGAGAAATAGAGAGAGTATAGGCGAAGTATACAATCATTTTGCCTTAATTTCCACCACTTTTTTTTTAGTTCAGTTTTGTAGGTAGCGTGGCGAAGACGGTTGCTTTTTTATCTCTTTTTTCTTGTTAACACTTTTAAACATTTCCAATCAGAAATGCAAGTTTCTATTTATTAAATGTAAATTTATATTTGAGGAAATATGTCATGTTTATTATTGCGAAATAGTCTTTAGAAAACCTTTTATGAATGATAAATAAAAAAAACTCTTGAAATGAAAAAATTCAGTTTGTTTTATTTTTGTAGGCAATGGAGAAACTGGACTAGATGGGAAGTTTTTTTTAATACTTTTGGGTTGGGTATGCCTCAATTCATTAATTTTTTTTGGAACCGTTTTAGATTCCATTTGGTTTCGGTTCTCCGAGTATGGTGAATTGAAAAACTCTCTCTCTCACAATACATTCACATAATGGCTCCGTGGTGATTCTAATTTCCATACTAATTTGAGCCACAAAACGCAGTTTTTCGATCCGTATTTGGATCCGAATACGAAGTCGTCCATACGTTGTTTGATACGTTTGCGGACCGAAAACGAGCTCGCTTGCTTGAAGGGAATGTGGAGTGTAATGTCAAATGTGTAAAATTTTATAGGGTGCCTCAAAAAAAATTCGTTTCGAGCAATAATTGAAATTGATGGTAAAGCATTTCCATTGTATATAAATATCTATAGTACTATCAAAAAACCAAAACGACGGTGGCGGTGCCACTGGCCTGGGAGGGCATTTGCTCTGTAGATAATGTATTGAAAATCTCATTAAATCTCCCTAGCGATAATCACTCCACCTTTAGGCCTAGACTATCGTCCCGAAATTCGACTCATTAATAGTACTATAGGTTTTATATACAATGGCATTTCGTAAAATTATGGAAGTTGGAAAAGTCAATGTTGGATGGAATAGGTACCCAGTGTACGAGTATATTTTTGTAAAGCAATGCTACAACTGTTGGGGTTTTAATCATATTGCTGGGAAATGCAATAAAAACATGTTGTGTGCGAAGTGTGGTGGAAATCATGATGCGCGTAGTTGTGAAAAAGTAGACTTTAAATGCAACAATTGTGATGATGCTAATAAAAGAATAGGGTTTAGCTTAGATATAAATCATGATTGTAGGGATAGAAATTGTGAGGTGTTCAAAAATAAATACAAGTTGGAAAAAAATAAAATTGAATTTTAGCAACTAAATTTAATTCAGGTTGTCTATTTAAACATTCAAAGTATTTTAAGTAACTTTATTGAACTAGAAACAATGATAATAAATAATCAATTTGAATTTATTTTGTTATCTGAAACATGTGTTACTGATGAAATAGATGATGCTGAACTTTATTTAAACAACTATAATATAAACAGGTGTAATAGTGAGTCAAGACATACTGGTGGAGTCATTATTTATTTGAAAGATAAGTGGCAAGCGGAGCAGTTCAAATGTATGCGATTGATAAGGATATTTGGTGGCTTGCACTCAAAGTTTTTTGTGACACATTTGTTTTTGTTTTGGTCGCCGTTTACAAATCCCCAAGAAGTTCAAAAAGAGTTTTTTGTGATAAATTTATCGAATGGATGGAAGAGTTGAATGAGTTACCATATGAAGTGTTTGTAATTGGTGATTTTAACATTGACTGGATGCAGGCTAATGAACTATATAAAAGGAACATTGAAAGATATTTAAACATTAATAGTTTTAAACAGATTATTAATAAACCCACTAGAATAACTCAGAACTCGAAAACATTAATCGATCTTGCAATAACTAATTCAAAAAAAATCAAAGCTGAACCGATCCCGAGTTTGAAAATTTGTGACCATGAAACTATTTTAGCAGAGATAAAAGTGAACGTTAAAAAAGAAATAAAAAGGAAAACGATCCAAATTTTAAAATATCAAAAAAGTGACTTTTGCAATTTTTTAATAATGAGAAATATTTATGTTTGTTATTTAAGTGATCCAAATCAAATGGCTTTAATATTTCAAAATATTCTTGAAGAAACAGTGACTTCTCTCCCTAAAACAAAATCTGTGCGTGAGAATGAACAGAAATGGTTTAATAAGCATCTCAGAGCTTTGAAATGTCAAAAAATAGTTGGATATAATAGAGCTAGATTTACAAATAGTACAATCGACTGGAATAACTACAAAATTTTAAGAAACCAGTTCAAAAAAGAAATTAACAAAGCTAAAAGTGATTTTATTAAAAGTAAAATAAATAATTCAGTAGATCAGAAGTCAATGTGGAGAACCAATAAACAATTTGTGTTAAAACAGAAACTAGCGGAGATAAGCAAAGTTGGTTTGGAAAATATAACTTACAGTGAAAATACCCTTCTAGCAAACAAGTTTAACAAGTATTTTGTAGACAGCATAACTGAAATAAGTACATCGATCCCATATGTCCCTTTTAATAACCAGATCGTAAGAAACCCTATTTCCTTTAGTTTTCAAGAAATTGAGTGTTCTGATTTAAAGAAAGTGTTTGACAATATAAAAAATAAACGTGATCCGAACTACCTTATCCAAATTTTCAAAGACGTGATTAGTGTCATAGCACCTCCGTTAACTAAAATTATAAATAAATCCTTTTGTGACGGTATTTTCCCCAGCTCATGGAAAATGTCTCAGATTACTCCGATCCCCAAAGTTAAAAAATCAATTAAAGGTTAGACCGCACACAACCGCAGCGGAACTACACTTCACGACGCGGCAAAACATTATTTGTATGAAATTGTATGAGCTATATCACATTAAGCGGCAACTGAGCTTCATACAATTTCATACAAATAATTTTTAATCGCAGTTCCGCTGCAGTGCAGTTCCGCCTAGTGCGGTCTAACCTTAAGTGTGAAGATTTTAAACCAATTATTGCCCTCCCTCTCTATGAGAAGGTACTTGAAAAAGTTGTTCACTTCCAACTGGAATCTTCTTTCGATTGTCATAAGTTGATAATTGATACCCAGTCGGGGTTTAGAAAGCAGCACTCTTGTGAAGGTGCACTTAATATGGTCATTGCAAATTGGAAACAACAACTCGACGCAAAAACAAAAATTATATGTGTTTTTCTTGACTTAAAGCGGGCTTTTGAGACAGTAGACAGATCAATATTATTTGAAAAACTTGAAAGTTATGGAGTGCGTGATAAATCACTATCCTGGATGATTTCGTATCTATCAGGTCGAACGCAAAAGACAAAAGTGAACAACATTTTATCCGATGAAATGTTAATTGATATTGGTGTACCACAGGGGTCTATCCTAGGCACTTTCCTTTTTAACGTTTATATCAATGACATTGGCAGTGTAATAAAAAAAAACAGTGAATATGCTTTGTTTGCGGATGATGGGTTGTTGTATGTTGGTTGTGATAATGTAAAAGAAGGGGTCGCTAAAATGCAAGAAGATTTGGATAATCTTAGTATTTGGCTTAAAGCAAACAAGCTAAAATTGAACGTGTCGAAAACTAAATTGATGATTATTGGTAATAATACAAGTGACAGTGTGACAAATATTAAAGTTGATAATGAAATATTAGAAATAATATCAGAAATAAAGTACCTTGGTATTGTTATAGACAATAAACTTTCATTTAATAAACACATAGACTATATTGTGAAAAAAATATCAAAAAAGACAAACTTATTGAGAAGAATTGTAAAAAATATTTCAACTGTTAGTGCAATAAACATTTTTAATGCAATAATAAAACCACATTTTGAATATTGCCCATCCATTCTGTTTTTGTGCAATCAAGAAATGATCAATAAGCTTCAACTTCTCCAAAATAAAGCAATGCGAACAATTTTAAAGTGCAATATTTATACTCCAATCGCTTATATGTTAGATATAATAAGGTGAACAAAGAATTTTAATGAATGTTTTACTGTTTGTCTTTAAAATAAAACATAATTTAATGCCTGCTTATCTTTCTCGTTTCCTTAACTATGTAGGTAATGCTCAACCTTTCTCCTTAAGAAACAACCAAGACTTCCGCCTTCCATTTGCAAGAACAAGTGCAGCCCAAAATAGTATTTTTTTAAAGGACTTCGAATTTTCAACAGTTTGCCAAATGAATTAAAATCAGAAACCAATTACAACAGTTTTAAGACATATTATAACTTTTGTTAAACTTCAAAATTAGTTTTTGAATACTTTTCTCATTGTTTAATTATTTATTTATTATTAAATTATTTATTGGTTACTAAATTATTTTTTCATTGTTAAATTAATTATTATTAATATCTTTCTCTCTTTTTTAAAACGCACAAACAATAATGTAATTTATAAAATTTGTAAATTAATAGTTGGTAAAACTAAATAAACAAACATACATAGCGTTGTGAATAAACACCAGCAGATAACAGACAGGTCTTCAACAACGACGCTGTGTGTTTCGGTAGGTGAATAATATGACGGTTTTCCATTAAAATAAAACCGCTTTTATTTACCGAACAAACACTCAGCGTCGTAGCAAGTACCTTGCTGGTGAAGACACTATGATTAGAATATCGCAATGGCGCAGCTGGTGTGTTTGACATCTACAGCAACGCCTCCTACACTTGAGAGATTGCAACACAAGTTGGTAGTACTAGTACAGAGTTAAAGGCGAGTATGCATCAGCTTCTTCAACAACGACGATGTGTTTGTTCGGTAAATAATAGCGGTTTTATTTTAGTGTAAAACCGTCATATTTATAAATGGAAATATATATTGATTTTTTCGAAGAAGAAAAATTACTTTATATGTATTCAAACCAAAGAATGTCAGAGTGCACCCGTTATAACTGTTTTAGTAAAAAACATACTTAAAAAATTATCTAAAACCACACAAATAATTTTTATTCATAGCTTTTCGAGCTTAAAACAAAAAAAAACATTTTTATTTTTATTTTACCTGCCGCTGTTTTTCCAAATTATCATAAAATCTATGGGTTTTTCGGCAAACTTGTAAGCAACTTTTATTTTAAGTATTGTTACATACATTCAAAAAAATTATAAAACATCATGTTGATTACGCATTTTTTGGAGAAAATTGACACCAAAATCAAAAAATTAGCATGAGCAGGAAAAATGGAACAGGCTTAATACTGAATATCTTAAGACCCAGAAAAGATATATTTATTTAAACGCGGTTACAAAGGCTGATATGTCTTCTAAAAATAAAGACCTAAACGAAGTTTCTATCATTATTACTTACAGCGCAATTACCGTAAACATGGGTCAAGGTACACCAAAATATGACTTTTCTTAAATCCCTTTGGCCCTTACTGTAGAACAATTGTTTTCTTAGAATATACCCAAGAATCATGCCCTAAAATACTATTGACGAATTAAGGGACACCCTGTATTTATAACGTCATTTTAAATAATATCATTTTTTTTTTATTCAAAAATGATCGAAATTTGACCATTTTTGAAGTCGCAATATCTTGCAAAGTGTGGTAATATTTTCTCTAGGCAATATTAAAATCTACAAAATAAGTATAAAATATTAATTTAAGAGTAAAGAGCCAAAAACCAGTATTCTCGATTTTTGGTGATTTTTTAAAAATAATGATATCATAGAAATTATGGCTTCTAGAAAAAAAAAAACTGTCAATGCAATTTTAATTTTTCGATTAAGCTTACAGTTTAAAGGCCCTCCCAAACCAACGCGAAACATTCGGTGCAGCGAAGAAACATTCGTCAGTCAAAACCCGTTTTTTTTTTGGCAGTTGACACTATCGAAATCACAGCGACTTATGACTCGTATGGAAAAAAGTATCATGTTTTTTTTTTGAACAGAATATTATGATCTTTAAACTGAGCTTAAGATTTTTTTCGACAACTTGTGCTTTTAAGAATAAAAAGCAAAAAACAGAAATTTGATCTTTTTGTCAATCTTTTAAAAAAATTATATCTTTAAACCCGATGTTTTTAAGAAAAAAAAATCATGTTTTTTTTATATGGTAATTGTAATGTTTACAAAAATTTGACTTATATGCACAACAAAGACTATGAACGAGAAAAAATGGGTCAAATAAAAAATAGAAA
Source organism: Melangyna quadrimaculata (assembly GCA_949320155.1). Classification (NCBI taxonomy): domain Eukaryota; kingdom Metazoa; phylum Arthropoda; class Insecta; order Diptera; family Syrphidae; genus Melangyna; species Melangyna quadrimaculata. The sequence goes on along the minus strand of OX439483.1, from coordinate 198,983,149 downwards.
AAATATTAAATTTTTAAGAATTAATAGCTCGGAAAAGGTTATATTTATAAGTTAAGATGTATGACCTTTTTTAATGCAAATTGTATTTATTTATTTATAAAAGAAGCTTATAAAATAAATTTACAAACTCTTGACGAGACCATGTTCTTTCATTTTGAACTAAAGTGTTTTGGACGAAAAACCATTAGAAATTGATAGATTGATTTTCTTGGGAAAAAACACAAACTTTTTTGACATTTACCTTAATAAAAAACTAGCACCCAACATATCAAGGCGGAATTTTCTGGACTTATTAATGGTGTTTTCGATTGGTAAATTCAGATTTCAATCTAAAAATTGATTTATTTCGTGGCGAATCGAACGTTAATTCAAATTGATTTATTTTTGTCATTGTATTCGTGTAATTTTATGTTTGTTTCATAACATCACAAAACTCGTCATCCCTTGATGCACTTTCAGAAGAAAACAATGAGCTTCATGAATTTACAATTAATTTTTAACAGCTTCCATTTTATATTAGAAACGCTTCCCTTTATAACACAAACTTCCCTTTAGAACACAAATTTCATTAACGGAAATAAATTCAAACAATACAAAAAATTTTGTGAAGTGACAACTTTAAATTGTATTGGTATTAGTGTAGGAGGGGTAAATCTGCCCAAAAATCTAGATCTGCAAATTTGATTTTAAATCAAAAAATAAATCAATTTATTTGCCCATTGGAATGTTAAATCTGCGTTTTGACAGATTTAAATCAAAAATAAATTGATTTATTTTACCAATCGAAAACACCATAAGAAAGATTCACAGAATGTGTATACTAAAATTCAGCTTTCTGGGATTTTTTCCGGAATGTGTACCTTATTTTGACTAATTATTCTCGACTATATTGCAAAAAAATAAATTAGCATAAAACGAGTCTCGCCGCTTTAAGAAAGTAAAACTTGAAAAATCACCCCATTTTCCACTTCCATTTCCACACAGAATTTTTTGTCCATAGAAAATTATGTGCAAAAATACTACTTCTGCCTATGTAGCCACTCCATGTATATTTTGTTTGTCCTATTAAACATGGAATAACGAAAACTAAATTTATTTTGTTTTTAGTAATATTTTATAAAAAAATCACATTATACGCTGAGATAATTAAGTTATATTCATTATTATAGATTATAAGATTTTATATGAAAAAATAAAAATAATTTTCAAAAATGCATACGTGTTATTCTAAAATGCTTACATTAATTAGTCCTTTCTTCTTCAACAAAAAAAAAAAAAAAACATCTACTATACTACTATAGATATATTTCTTGACACACTTAAACTAACGACAGTACAATAAAGTTAAATTTTATATAAAAAAGGAAACATAACGTAATAAAGTCTTGATACGGCCCATTCCACTGGGAGTCAATTTAATCTTTAAAATCCTATTACAGAATTTGTCATAATTGGAATTCTGTTACAAATCTCGAAAAAAAAACAAAATTGTTTTTTTTTATTTTTCATTACGTACGATTTTTCGGTATTCGTATTCGTAGCAGGATTCCGATTGCAATTATTTCTGTAGAAGGAGTTTTTATTATCTTTACCTCGTCTTTCACTTTTTTGTTTTCTTTTTATCACTTGTTAGATGCATTTCTCCCAAATATTATGCTGAAAGTTACATGCGCCAGTTACTACAAATCTGTGTCCATGCCATCTGCCGTAGATGCATCCATAGTGTTCATGTTAGAATTAATAGAATTATTATTATCTTCCTGCTCCTCATACTCATCGTATGGAGTGTGCAAATCAATTAAATTGTTGTTTTGGGGACTAGGATTAGTTCCATCGGGGAGAAGATCTTCCAATTTAGCTGGCGGTGTCCATAAAACCAAAGCAGTACAAGGTCTCTCTATTCTACTTTGAATCAGGGCATTGGGCATGAAACTAGAGTGAACGGCATGTAATTTCTTGATTTCATCGCAAACAGTTATCCGGTTGGCATTCTTCAGTTTTTCTTCGAGTTCCTTTTGTGTAATTGGATTATTAAAGTCATAGTCCATTGAGGATGTTGGGTCATTGTTTGAGCTGCTGCCAGCATTGTGTTCAGTGTAGTTTCGAGAAATGTGCATTCCACTGAAATGTGCAATAACTTTTTCTTCGGTGATGAACTGTTTATTGGGTCTGTAATTGTACATTCAAATAATTAAGGTATAACTTGTTGTCCACAGTATTTGAACTTACAATGGGGGAATTATTTTTGATTTTCGTTTATGCAGATTCTGGGTACGTCTGGTGTAAGGATCTAGGACTAGGTGTGGAGCTGAAAACTGTACAACACCATTTTGCTGCTGCATTGCAGTAGTCATGGACCAAGGCATACCTTCCCATTTCCAGGGGGCATTCGATGGTAATGGCATTGCATGTGGATTACCAGATGGCCTAAAAGTAATTGCGTATCAATATTATAATTGTATAGGGCTATCTAATTGAATATTTACTTCATTTTTCCTTGGAAAATTATGAATAAATCCTCTTTTTTACGATTATATTTATTGACAGCTGCTTTTGGTTTTCGCTCTTGTGAAGTTTTTTTTGTTGTTGTTTATTCTGACCCCTCAGATTTAGAATGTACTAGAAACATTAAAGTGGGATATATAATGGAACTGAAACTCCAGGGGAAATTAAAAAAAAAGTCCCGCAGAATTTTAGACGCACTTTTGCGGTGAATTCTGCACAATGCCCATTATCATAGATAAACAAATAAAGATACAAATCTTTGGCTGTCAATCCGGTTTGCCTACAAGCTAAAAGGTGGGTTTAGCCGTGGTGGAAATCAGTAAGTTTTACTAGTGTGCTTTAAAACACGCATACTAGTGCAACTTACTGATTTCCACCACCGTAACTTTGTTGTTGGATTTCACATTTATTCATGGACACAGAATTAAATTACAAAAACAACAATGTAAACAAATGGGTTTTGGGGTGTAAAACGTACGAAAGATGTGTATCTTTATATATACCATTATCTATGCCATTATGTAGGACTTTGAGGCAATGGTAAAATCAATGGCCCTTAGTAATAAAGGAATTTTTAGTCGAAATTATCATAAAGTCAAGTTTATTGCATACAAAAAAGTCGAATCATACTACGTTTTCATTAGAGCCGAAATGAGGTAATTTCGGAATTTGGCAAAAAATTGTTTTCATTATCAAATTTGCTAATTTCGTTTGACATCTCATTTCATTTTGAATTTGGCAGTTAAATATTTGTTTTTGTTGGTTTCTCTTTGTGCTTTGAAATTTTCATGCAAGAGCTTTTTAAAGCTTTTGTAATCGACTGCTGATGGATAGATTTACCTAATTTCGAAGCTCATTTCATGCAAATTTGGTTGAAATTATCTCATTTGAGAACGAGAATTTGTATGGTAAATGAGGTAATTTCGGATCTGATTTAGAAATTTTGTATGGAAAACTCGAATTTAGAATAATTTCGACTCAAAATTCGTTTATCAATTTATTGCAATGCATTCCCAGGCAATTTCAGTTTTCAACTTTAATTACAAAATGACGGAGAAGTCAACAAGAAACCATCTTGAAAAGGGCGAAACGTCAACATTTATTGCCTCAGCAATGGAAAGCAATAATTGCCTCCCATCTACCGGGCAATATTGCCATTGCAAAAGCGGCTCCATTGGCATTATTCAAGGCAATGGCAATGAGTGAGGCAATTTATTGACTCAAATATTGCCAATGGAGCCCCTTGGTTAGGACATACGTTAACGTGGCCAATGTCACTACCCCAAATATTGGGAATCACCACAGTGTCGGAATACAAAACGGACGTGCAATATCTCCCTAATTCTGTTTTGGACCTACATTACGTATGCACCTTTTAATTCAGTAGATGAACGACAAAACTCTATTACAATAATTTTTCTTCGCAATGTTGTCACACCTGAATTATAAATATCAAACAAGTTGAATTTGTCTTGTTTAAAATTTATATTTGTTTAAATACCTACAATTTTAATATTTAATACGATTCCAATTTCACACAAACAAATTGTTAACATGTCAGAAGCCAAAGACGACTCCTCTGGCATAGTGCAGCGTCTTGAAGAACTTAATCAATGGCAAGAGGAACAAAAGAGAGTTCTATTCGAGAGACAAAACAATCAACGAAAACTTCTTGGTCTGGAGCACAGGAAAATGTATGAAACTCTTGGAATTTATCATGCTGATTCGAGTTTATTGAACGAGCAAGATGATGAAAGTTGTGGAGATGATTCTACTTCCAGTGAAACTGATCTGGGAATAAGTAATCTTGAACAAACTGTCGATGAAGAAGTAATGTCAGATTGTCAACAGGAAACTGAAGCAAAACCAAAACGGCCATTCCTTCGACGGAAACAGGGTCTGATAAATCGTTTCAAAGTGGATCCCGATCAATTTCTTCTCAGCAACCTTCCACCATACAAATTTTCTTCTGTTCATCCAAGTTTAAAACAAAGTAATACAAAGAAGCCACCGGAAAAGAGTAAACCACAAAAAGCAAAGAGACCAATTTCGAAGGCAGTCTTGAGGCTGAAAGCTTGTGATAAGTCTACGAAACCCGCAAACCTCGATTCATTGGAAGAAAAATTTCAAAAGTCTTTGATTTCTTCTCAGGTCGCATGCAACTCAACCCCAGACATGAAATCCCAGTCGTCTTCTTTGAAAGAAACGCCCGAACCTATTTCTTGGGCAAAAATTCTTGATCCAATGAATGTTAAGCCAATTGAAAAAATGTCTTCAAGTCCAAGCTGTTTAGAGTCCCATGATAATACCGATAACATAAGTATTTTTGAATTGCTCGAGCAAAAAGCTAAAGATGGAAGTTTCGACTTGAATTCAAGTTACATCAAAAGATTTTTGAGAAACACAGGGAAGTATTCAAATGATGAACAACTTAGCTCGCCTATTTCTCCCAAACTTCCGCCTATTCCCTATGAAATTCATTCCAGCTCGAAGTCCTTGGTATCCGATTCATCTGACACGGAAGAAGAACAGCAAGAGGAAACAGATGCTGCAACGCCAAGGCCAACGAGAGCTAGAGTTCGCTTTTGCGATGACCCAATAACAGCAACAAAAGGACTAGAAGCAAACTTATCTGCAGCCCTAGAGAATAGCGATGCGTCGCAAGTCTTCGAGGAATTTAAGAAACACTTGTTTGCCAATCAAACTGACTCAACCATCACCATGGACAATGAGCAGGGAAACGTTATGACTCAAGAAATCCTTGAAAATGCCGAACTTATTCGAACTCGGTTGTCTGAACTGGAAGCGGAAATAAATACATTTAAGACAAATAACTTGGAATTGGTCAAGTCCAAGCAGGAACATGAACTAGAGAAGGCCCACTTCGAACAAGAGTGCTTAGAAGCCTCAGAGAAGCTCAACGATGAGAGAATCCAAATGGAAATCTATTTGCATGATGAGCGCATGAAGATCGAGGAAGATCGCAAAAAAATGGAAAAACAAATTCGACATCAGAAATCACTGAATTCGGGAAAGGAAAAGAAAGAAATTGCAAAACTGCAAGAAGAAATTGAAAGTTTGCAAAGGGAAATAAAAAAGAAAGACGAAGCACATATAGCGGCGCAATCCAGATTAAGGGCTCAAGTAAGAAATCTAGAAAAAGATGTTCGGCAGTTGAATATTGATATTGAGGTGCTCACCAAGGAGAATAAAAGACTAGAAACAGAGAATTTGAAAATTAATCGACAAAATAACAATAAAATGCTACAAGAAATTAATAGGAACATTGCTAAACTGGCTCCCAAAGGGGTAAGATTTGAACTTATTTAGATTGATTGACGTTACAGGGCTAGGTGTAGAAGTATTTTTTTTTTTTTTTTTAATTTTCATCCGCAGTAGCGGATGTAGACCTGGGGGACTTGGGGCTAAAATTTGATACATACATACATTTTAAATAATGAAATTTGTTTGTTCTTAAGTTAAAATAAAAAAAAAATCCCACTTAGCTTTATGACGTACCATTTTGCTACTCATTTTACGATTTTGGAAAGAGTCGAACAAAAGCTCACAGACAATTATAAAGAGGGTTCAGAATTCTTTTCGACCGCCTAGATCTTTTTCGTTGGCCGCCATCTTGAATTAAAAGTACATTGGTTATGATTTTTTCCATATTGTTCTTAAAGTTTTGAGTTGTAAATCAATTTCTTTAAAAACTATTTTTATAAATGATTTAATTTAAAAATAATATAAGAGACCAGACTTCTGGCTTCCAAAAACAGTAAAACACTTTTTTGTTGGTGTTGCTGTCGTTTTTTTTCAATATAAAGTCGTTTATTTTAGAAAATTGTCCCTCTTATCTGAATGGAGGAATTTAGACCCCCCACTTCTGTAGTAAAAAAAATACTCGTGTTTAACCCCTCTAAAAAAATCCATTACAATTTGTACTGTCAAGTTATCGTCTTTCTCCTCGTATATATATCCTTTCAAAAAAAAAAAAACAAAATAAACCTTACTAAGTTTAATCATATTTTCGCGTTTAATTCTTAAAGTATCAACCGTAGACAAAAAGTTATTAATACCAAAGTTGCAGAAAACTAGATTTTAAACACTTTTGGCCTCAAACTTTTGAAAATGGGCGAGTTCAAAAACTAGTTTAACTTAAATTTAAGATGGCGGCCAACGCAAAAGAGCTAGGCGGTCGAAAATCATATTGAACACTCTTTATAAACGATTGAAAGAAAAAAAAAATACTAATTTCATGTAATTTTCATGTCAAACTACATTCCTACTGGACTAAAACCATTTTATGTAGGTAAATTATCGCTTAAAGGAGATTTTTTTTTTGTTCAAGGTCATCTAAAAAAATCTAGAACGAGTAGCAACCATCCGGATTTGTTGTTTTTTTTTTTAATTTTAAAAAGGTTTAAAAGTAAGGGCCCAAGGGAAAAAAATCTAGTTGCATTTAACAGGCATCTTAGCCTAAGCTGTTCGACTCAAACCGGTATTTTGTACAATTCTACGTGGGATTTTGACCCGGCTTCGTCTTTTTCGTTTAACACCTTCCGGACTTTACAGTTTTAGAGTTAAACTCCGAAAATTCTCTCGACTTAGCTAAGATTTTGTTGGTTGTTATTGCATTCCAAATGTTAATTGTTAAGCCCTGACTCCAATATTTTTATAATTATCTTCGAGCGTTAGCCCCGTGTTAGCTTTTTTAATCAAATTTCCATCGGACTACTATTGCATTCAACATGTTAATTGCTTAGCCCCTATCTTGTTTTTTCTGAGCTTTTATATAATGCCCTTCGGATTCTAGCTCCATTATTTTGTTCGTCCAATTTTTTCGGATCTAGAAAAAAAAACAAGTTAGTTACATGAATATTAAACTAGTGTTTAAACATATTTAGATGAATGTAAAACTCTCACGTTTTGTAATGTATTGATTTCTATCATTCAATTAATTTTAGGAATCGGCGGTAGAGGGGGTGGATTAAGCCCCTATTGCCCCCCATCAGGATCTGCCATTAGTAGTAGTACTTTTCTTGAAAAAAAACTCAAAAGTTATCAAAAACAGAACTGTGTTTTTCGGTTATCAAAAAACTACCCAAAGGCATGTAAGTTGAAGGGAATCGCCTGTTGCACAACCCAGAACTTGTAACGTTTCGATTTTCATCTATTTATTAAATTAAAGGAGATGGCCAAGAAAAAACCCAGAATCGACAAGAAAATTTATTTGTATGTGGTTTTTGAAGGCTTAATTAGAACCTCTAAAATATGTAATCGTTACATCGATAAACCATGGGGTATCAAAACCATGGGATAAACCATGGGGTATTTTCTAACCCAATCAATCTGAAAAATCTTCTGCTAGTGGTTTTGTTTTCTTTTGACTTAAAGTAACGGTTGGTACTCTCTTTTTCAAAAGCCACGATGCAAAAACTAATCTTACTCTCATCTCCCTTTCTACTATTTTTTAAACACAAAGAAATAGAAATAAAATAATAAGGGCCTGTTTTTGAGTGCGGGTTTACAGTTAAATCCGAGTTAACTCACTAAATTTGGTACTGTTGTCCGGCGGTAACTACTACTTACTTAGGTCCTCGGACCTATTACGTCCGTGATGTTTCCCTTACGGGACATAGGGCCTCCACTACACCTACGCGCCATCGTGTACGATTTCTTGAAATGTATTTCAGCTCTCTCCAACTTTTCCCCAATCGTGCCGATTCCTGTTCGACCGTTCTTCGCCATGTACTTCTAGGCCGGCCCACTTGTCTTCCCTCCTGTGTGAGCGGGTTCCACTGCATTGCTTGAGATGCAATGCACCGATCGCCTTTTCGAAGCGTATGGCCAATCCACTGCCACTTTCTTCTTCGTATAATGGAGTCTATGGGCTCCTGACCCGTTCTCGCATGAAGTTCGGATTGGAGATACGGTTGGGCCACAAAATCCTCAAGATGTTTCGTAGACATCTATTAACGAAGGTTTGCAGCTTTCTAGTGACAGTTTCAGTGACTTTCCAAGTGCTGCAGCCGTAAAGCAGAACGGATTCAACATTGGAGCGGAACAGTCGTAGCTTGGTCTTTAAGCTAAAAGAGTTGTTTCTCCATATTTTGGACAGCATTCCGAACGCAGCCTTTGCTTTTCTGATTCGGCTGTTTACGTCCAGTTCAGTTCCGCCACCCGTAGAGACAATACTCCCAAGATATTGGAAATCCTGTACCATCTCTACGGGTTGTCCAGAAATATTTACTTGGATTGATGAGGAAGTTCCAAGGCTGATCCTTTTAGTTTTTGCCGAGTTGATCTTAAGCCCTACGATTTCTGCTTCTCTCTCCACCCTTGTTGTCATTTGATGGAGATCCATGATCCTATGAGAGAGTAGGCATACGTCGTCCGCGTAGTCCAGATGTTTGAGGTGAGATTGCAGAGTCCACTGAATTCCTCCATTTCCATTTGACAAAGCTGCGTGCAGTACGTCACTTACCACCAACAGGAACAGTATTGGTGACAGTATACAGCCTTGCTTAACTCCACTTTGGATTTCAAACTCCTCTGACAGCCTACCTTTGTGCAAAACGTGACACCTGGATCCATCATATGTAGCCTTGATAATAGCAATCAATTTATCTGGGATGCCCCTCCTGTGCAAAGCAAGCCAAATAAATTCTCTATTGACACTGTCACGCCTTTTCAAAATCGATGAACAGCAGGTGAAGTGGTGATCGATATTCAACGCACTGTTCGATGATGATCCGCAAGGTGTTGATGTGATCCACATAGGAAGATCCAGTGCGGAAACCTGCTTGTTCGGCGTCGAGTGTGTCTTCGAGGTGGTCTTTAATTCGGTCCAATATTATCCTTGCTATTATCTTGGCTACTGCAGGCAGAACGCATATTCCTCTCCAGTTTTCGCACTGTGTGAGATCTCCTTTCTTTGGAAGCTTGACAATCATTCCTTTTTTCCACTCTTCAGGAAAGCTCTCTGTTCCCCAAGCTCTCTTAATAAGTGGGTGCAGTAGCTCGCTCGATGTCGTTGGGGCTGCTCCTAAGAGCTCTGCAGGAATACCATCAAGTCCAACCGCTTTGTTGTTCTTCAGTGCTTTGATGGCGGTGATAATTTCTTCTTTACTGGGGGGTACGGTGCGTATTCGGGAAATTGTTACTTCGGGTAGCTCAGTAGGAATAGGGTTCACTTCACTTGCGAAAACGCGGTTTAAAACCGCAGAAAAGTGTTCCCTCCACCTTATGAGCTGGTCCTCATCCGAAATTAGCAGGGATCCGTTTGTGTCTTTAACCAGGTGTTGTTTAGAGCTCTGGACACCAGTGAGCTCTTTGGTAATTCTGTAGACGGTCCTACTGTCACACCTACTAGCGGCTTCTTCTGCTTCTGTAGCCAGTGCGTTGATGTAGTTACGCTTATCACGTCGCACACTACGGTGAACTTCCCTCATCTTCATGCGGTACGTAGACTCAAGCTCGTTTCTCCCTGCTGCTGGGGTAGCTGCGATGCGAGCTTTAAGGTGTTTCCTTTCTTCGATCCTTGCCCAAGTTTCGTCGGAAAGCCAAGCACTATTTCTCCCTTGCGCCCGGCCGACTATACTTTCAGCACCGGATATGAACACATTTTTCACAGCACACCAATGATTTTCGATGGATGTGGTTTCCGTGCTGCTGATTGCGTTCAATCCTTGTGAAAGGTGGTCCCCTAGTTGTTGGCGCACTGCGGGATCCTTTAGTCTATCTGTATTAAACTTGGGCATTCGAGTGTTTCCTTGGGATCTACGAACTGCGGTAAGACAACTAGCTTTTTTCGAAACTTTATTTTTCTTTAAGAAGCTTTATCTTTCGAAAATCTGTCAATATTTAGTTCAACATTCTTATAGTAGGCATATACTATAAAATTAGATTCTCAAAAATTATTCCCACAATGGCCAACGATTGCACAGAGTAGCAAAATTGCTGCAAGAGTGTAAGGTTGTTGTGATTTAAAATTGAAAGATAGATGTATTTATATATAATTACTTTTTATAACGGACACTGTTTTGAATTCTTATGATTTTAGGTTATTCATTGATTATTTTTGTAATTAAACTTTTGAGTAAAAATATGGGTGATAACCGCCATTTTCGAAACGAAGAAAGCATCATCTCATGGCTCATGGCTGCAGATTTTAGTTACTTGCGGCGGACCTATTTAATAACATGGATCAACCTCGATATGAAGATTTTTACTTTTTACTTTTTTTAAATGAAGGAACACTTTGATTTTAAAAAAAAAACTATTTAAGAAAATAATTTAATATTTGTTATCTAAAATTAATGCCCTTTCAAAGCATATATGATTTTTCTTAATCAACTCTGGGTTTTTCGCCCATACATTTTTGGGTATTTTAATTGTTATTGTTAAAAAAAAGCATTAAGGGCCAGTTTGTTCATAGTGGTTTAATTTTGTATGTGACTCACAGGTTCTAATTAATTAGCGCTTATCAACAACTTAACTTTGGTTTTTAAAAAAATCGTCAGCAAACACATTCAGTGATTTACTAGTTCCAATAATCATAGAGTAAAGATGATTAGCTGACAAACTGACCCTTAAAACAGCAAGAGCTCAGCATCAATTATGTCATCTGATTTGTTTGATAAAGACTAAAAAACAATACCAGTTCTCTTCTCTTTTATGGTAATTTTGTATGTGCAAAACGTAATATGACTAAGATAAATATTTTTTTTTATATAATAGATGTATGGCAAAAAATTAATTTCCCCACTAGGGAATATCCTAAAAGCCTTCCAAAGCGTAACTCGAATCGTTTTAGTGGCTTAGGCTGCAGGTCGAAGATACAGAAAGACTGACAGAATTGCGGAACCCTTTTGTTCGCATTCTCTATCATCGTAATGCTAAATAAAACTAATATAACTAATACCACATACAGTTCTTTTCGGCTACCTGACTTTGCTAGTGTCTTTCAGGCTGAAGTACTGGCGATCAGGGAAGCATGCAAGCTTCTTAAACAAAATCCAAACCAGAACCGAAATACAGCTATTTTCTCAGACAGTCAAGCGGCTGTCAAAGCCATTAATTCGGCTACATCATCCTCAAAATTAGTACGACAATGCCAGGAAGAGCTTCTGAGTCTGAACATTAACCTCAGGGTCACTCTTATCTGGGTTCCGGGTCACAGTGGCATTGAGGGGAATGAGCGGGCTGACGAGCTGGCCAGGCAAGGTTCAGCCCTTCATAACTCACTTGCGGAAAGAGTCAGTATTCCTCTTGGAGTTATGAAGGGCAATATATTCTCAATTTTTCTCTCAGAATCTAATCGTAGGTGGAATAGTTTAACTAACTGCATTATTGCTAGAAAATCTGGCCTACCTATAATAAATCCCGAACTATTAACCTAATGTGCAGACCCAGGCGAGACATAGCAAGGATTGTTGCAACATGAACTGGACACTGGCCAATAGGAGAACATGCGGCGAAGCTTGGCATCCCCTACAATACTTACTGTCGTAGTTGTGGGGACCAGCAGGAAAAGGAAACAGTCTTTCATTTCCTCTGTAAATGTCCCGCTTTGGCCAGAATGAGGCAACAATCTTTTGGGAAGCCCTTTTTTGACGACCTTCACGAACTCTCCGGAACGAAGATCAAAGATTTGACTTCTTTCCTCAAAGCGACGAAATGGATCTAGGATTTACTTCGGTTCCTCTTGCACCGTCTTCTTCCCCAAACTCCTATGACTGCGAGCTAGCAGACTAACGGTTTTTGAAGGTGGCTCATGGTGCACGGGGACCGGACGATCACACAATTGGGCCGATCTCCGCTTCAATACCAGCCAACAAGTGCCTAGGTGGCACAGTGTAGATGGGTCTTAGTTGCGGACTTCGACCCTTTTGAGTGTTTTCCTATTTTCAAGTTCAAGAATGTTTCAATGGATCTAGAATTAACTTCGGTTTCCTTTTGCACCATTTTCTTCCCCAAACTCCTATGACTGTGAGGTAGCAGACTACTGGTTTTTGAAGGTGGCTCATGGTGCACGAGGACCGGAGGATCACACGGTTGTGCCAACCTTCGCTTCAATACCAGTCAACAAGTTGCCTAGTTGGCACAGTGTAGATGGTTTTTAGTTGCGAACTTTGGTCCTATCGGGTGTTTCTCCTATGTCCAAATCCTTAATAAGTTTCATCACATGTCTAAATCGAATAAAAGCGTCTGGTCATACAGGCGGGTGGTACTTTCTCTGGTAACCACAAGTCATGTTGTGCAAACAGACGGAGGTGTACAGAGATTACCATATCCGAGTGTGCGACTAGACGATCACCCTAATGGATCAGATCGTATGCGTCCCGGGCAAATCAGCAAATTGCTTAGCGTAGCATACTGCAGCTGAACTCGGGCGTAGGCGATGATCCGTTGGGAGATCTAGATCTATCACCAAATACCCTCTTTTTCTTTAAAAATGTTCTTTTAACCTACAGGTCAAACGAGTTATGGTATCAAAACGGCGCATTACCGCGTTAATTGGGTCATCGAGCAAGGATGCTTGTGACCGCCATCTCTACCTACCTACCTAATACCACATACATATATTGCGATCCTCTTCAGATAGTACCTTAAAAAGTAGAGGATAGCAACGTTTTCAAAAATCGATCAATTAAAACCTTGAAGAAACTAATGCTTAGAAAATTTGTTGCCCTGTAACTTTTCAGGTACACAGAGAGTAAAACCTAGAACAACAATTCATTGCCTACGAGCCAAACATTTTTTACAATACACTTTTTCTGTTCGACCAATAGGAATTTTTATTATCAATACATACGTAATACATAAACATTTGCATTTTAAACTATATCTTTCATTTGTTTGTTCCGATTTAAGACTATGGTCCACATGGAAGAAAAACCTCCAACCAAAACGCCTACTGTTTCAAAGCAACAATCTAAATCCAAAATTGTGGCTCGCCGCAAGAGTAGTGAGTTAAAACGAAAACCAAGTCCAGTCAAAAGACAGGATTCACCTGTGGATAGTTCGGAAGAGGAGCTAAGCAGTATATTTTCTGATGAGCCTAGTAATCCCAAAACTAATTCAAAAGTTACCTTTGCTAAGTCACCTACGCCGCCGAGTCGCATACAACATACAGACAAAGAAGAAACAAACGAATCACCACCAATCGCGGCAGATGCCTCATTCAAGCGTGAAATTCGTAATCCTGATGGCAGCAAAGACATTTGGTATCCAAATGGCAATCTTAAGAAAATTTCATCCGATGGAATGCTAATTCGAATGCTCTACTTCAACAAAGACATAAAAGAGACAAATATTAATGAAGGAACAGTCAAGTATTACTATGCTGAAACAAATACCTGGCACACAACATACCTAGATGGTCTTGAGATTTTAGAATTTCCCAATGGACAAACCGAACATCGCTACAAGGATGGAAAGATCGAGGTGCACTTTCCTAATAATTCAATTAAAGTAACAAATCCATCGGATGAAAATAAATTAGAAGAGTGGCGATTCGCCGATGGAACAAATTTAGTTCAAATGAAAAACGGCGATAAAATTCTTTTGATGCCAAACGGTCAGAAAGAAATTCACACAGCGCACAGTAAACGCCGAGAGTACCCAGATGGAACCGTTAAATTGCTTTATCCAGATGGTAGCCAAGAAACGAGATATTCAAATGGTAGAGTGAGACTGAAAGATAAAGATGGTAATCTTGTTATGGACACTGACAATGTTAAATATTAGCATAAGTTGGAACTGGCTCAATCAGATTGACTGTAGTCGCGTGTCTTTAACTTATTTTATTTTGTATATTTTCTGATCTCAAAGAGAGAAAGTTAAATTTAACAAGCAATTGTGATTATTGTATGGTTTTTGTTTGTCACTCGTACACTTTTGAGTTCGATTAAAGTTGAATTATATAAAAGAATTATTTTTTTCTCAATTACCGGAATAGTGAAAATACTCAAAAATACTACAAAAAATTTAACATTCCAATTCTGCTATTCATCGGGCGGAATTTTCCTTGAATTTTCACTAGTTACTATTCTGCTATTCATTCCAAGTAAATGTGGATTTACGTTGATAATGCGGTTTAGTGTTGTCTTATTCACGTGGACGAACTTTTTCTATACAATTCAAATCCGCAAATATAATGTTGCGGGTTTCAATTGGACCTCTGTGTGTCTGGTTAGAGCTTCGAAAATGTGGGAATGTGTTGCTTAATTAGAATATTTGTATTATTTATAAGTGGGAAAAAAGTTCATATTTGTTTATTTTTCCTTTTACCTGCGATATAAAGGTACTTTATGGCAAGTTATGGATTCGTAAAAAAATGGAACTAGAGATATTAATTTTCCCTAACATTACGGTGATAGAGAACGCGAAAAAGTGTATCCCACAATTCTGTCTGTCTGTCCTCGCCTAAACGGTTGGAGAGATTTTCTTCAAACTTGATACATAGTGTTTTTGACTGATATGCCCACACGTTTTTTTTAATTTTTTTAGGACCAAAAATAACAGTAGGTACGTGCCATGCAATTTTTTTCGCCAAAAATGAAAATATATTTTTTTTCAAAAACGGCTTCGAGGATTTTGTTAAAAAAATTATAATAAGGAAATGCTAATTTTTAATAATTTTTTATATTCAAAAATTGGTTATTTTTGGTACCTGCAGTAAAATCATTTTTTTTTTTTTGGTTTTTGATTTTCTCGAAAACAGTTAAGTTGAAATTTTTAGATAAATCTCCTAAAACATTGCTGTGAATTAAAAAAAAATCAAATTTTTTTTTGAAAACTAAATATTTTGAAAACAACTTGGTCCATATTTTTAAAAATAGAAGTAAAATAATTTTTTATTATTTCGTAGAGTAGTTGAAAAAAATCATGTTTCTAAACTCAAAAATAGTGGTACCTTCCATACAAATGTTGAAAAACCGTTAATAATAAACTTATTTTTCTCGGAAACGGCTACAAGAATTTTGATAATTCTGATTGGGAAGTTTGTGTACAGACTCACGCCAGTTTATTGTTAAGAGTAGTGCCGGGTAAGAGGTCTCGTGAGGCATGTAGATAATATAAAAACCGGACTCGTGAGTCTGCTTTGTTGTTCATTCAACGTGGAAGTTGTTGTTGTTGTTTCAATGTATTTTGAGGCGACTCACAGTTTGTAATATAAACAGGATGGTACTGACCAGTCCGTACTCAAACTTCCCAATCTAAACAGGGTCAAAGGTATGGTCAGTATTTTGATACTCAAAACTTTCCCAATAACGGTTATTAACGGTACCTGTCAAAAACCGTTTTTTTTATTAGTTTTCAAATTGCTCGTTAACGGCTGCACCGATTTGAACCAACATTTTTTTTTCATATACAAATTTTCAATAATTATTGTACTTAAAAAAAAATATTGAATTTTTTTTTTGAAAATTCAATATCCTGAAAACGGGCTCATGAATACTTTTTTTTATTGTGTATAAAATTCTCTTATTAAATACTTAAAGTTGGCATACCTACCAGATTTTATTTTTGAAAATGGGCAAACAAATTTATATATATATATATACAAAATTCTTTTTATTTAGAAAACCGCTCCAAAGGTTTTTGATTTTTTTTTCATAAATTCATATTTATCAAACAAATCAGATGTATACTTTATTTTGAGCTCCGACTTTTTTAACCATTAAAATAACAAACTTATACTAACTTATACATAGTAGATATTTATTTTTTGTACTTGTTTCTAAAACTTAATCAGTTTTTTAAGAGGTATCCAAAGCTGAAGACTAGAACATTATACGAGGTCTGGTTGCGAAGATATTCGGAAGGCGTTGCGGTTTTTAAAACGCTTAATTAGTTTTTGTTGAGAGCTACCCATAGCTGAAAACTAGAACATTCTAAAAATGCCAATAATTTTCAACCCAAAACCTAAGTCGTTATATGGCGATAACTTTCCAAAAAAAAGCTCGTAAGAGGTTGCGGTTGACGTTGTTGAATAGAGATCGGGCAGGTCTTTGCATTGTCGTTCAAAGCTCAATTTTGTTTTTGAATCGATATTCGACAAAAACATTTTTTCACGAAAGTCTCCGGGACTTATTTTGAAAAACCGTCCATGTTGCCTCAACGCCATTTACAATCGAATTAAAAAAGGAAGGAGGTCGAAAGCGTGCCGAGCCGGTTATTGCATCATTTACCGATTTTTCGTTTTCCTACCTGAATATCCACGTAGTAGCCCGTAGCGTAATGGTTAGTGCGTTCGACTGTCACGCTGGAGGTCTGAGATCGCTTCCCAGCCTCGTCCACCTAAAAACAAAAGTTTTTTTTTCAGGGCTACTGCCTCTTGCGAGGAATTGACAAATCCTCCAAGAGTATCACTTGTCACGAATAAGTGCTTCTCGTCTAGCCGTTCGGATTCGGCATAAAATTGTAGGTCCCTTTCATTCCTGTCGAAAGGCGCACACAGGAATGGTTGCGAGTTGTTAGTCACTAGGCCCTGGTTCTTCATGAGCCGTTGTGCCACCCGATTTATTTTTTTACCTGAATATCCACAGTATACATATTGCTGCTACATAACTATGTAGAGCTACGGTGATTTTGTGTGTTAGGCCCGTGTCGTTTGTTAAAAGGCAATTAAAAAAAAAAAACATTCTTTTCGTTGTACCTAGTTGGTATTTAGTTTTTTTTTTACATAAATTTAATCTCGCTCCACATCTCTTTATCAAAAAAGTGAGAGATACTGAAAAAAATACCGGACGAGCGTAAGCATATACATTAATGGACGCGCAATAACAGTAACTAAATTATTAGCTACAAAACTATAAGCCAGAAAAATAAATTTTTAAAATTATTTTTGTTTCATATCACTATCATCATTTTTTAAAAGATTATTAAACTTTTAAAAGAAATTTATAAAACAAAACTGCGATTTTATATGGAATATTTTTTTGGAATGAGGTAAACGTGTTTTCACAAAATAGCGTACAAATCTAAGTTTCTTCGGTAGAACTTGTAAAATAAATGATACCGAATTAAATAACATATTTTTGAAATAGGTTTCAAAATAACATATTACTATGTACTTTTGTCCGAATAAATCATTAAACCTACATACTTCAAAATCTTTGTTTTCCACCCATTAAAAACAAATTATTACGAACAAAAAATAGAGTTTATTCAAAATCATCATTATCCTCCTCTTCGGGTGGATCGAAATCACGTATTTTAACATCAGCATCCTCACCGTACTGTATAACATTATCGATTTGCATCAATAAATCCTGCACACTCTCCTCATCGTCTACATTCAACGGAACAAAGCGCACCAAACTGAAATCTTCTATTAATGATCCAATTGCCCGTGATAGCTTTTGGTGTTTTCTTCCCCATGATGATTCTTCTGTTATATCACCCAATAAGGCTCGTGCATCTGGTTCCAAATATTTTTCCAGTTGACTTCGAGCAGTCTTGCTCAGTAAATCCATTTTGGAGAGAACATTTACGTGAGGCATTTCCATGTTGGCCATTACACTCAGTGCAGCCATGGTACCGGATAGGAATTTCGCACCATCAATCATAAATTGTGAGTCAACCAGAAAAACTGTACATAAACGGAAATTCCATGATTCCAGCAAGTTGACTAATTCTTTTCCCATTGTTAGATGTGTAAATAATTCTATTTGGCCTGGCATATCGAAAAGTATGTAATCATCGTCAGGATCAGCCTCACCTTCATCGTCCGATCCACCACACAGCTGACTCCTTAACCAATCTTGGTTTTGAATAAGGAATTCCAGACAAAAAACTAAACCACCATTGGGACCGTAATGAAGCTCTTCATCTTCCATTGCATCTTCTAATTGTATAAGGTCCCGGATGTCTACTATAGGTTGATAATCGAAGCGTTCGGCAGCTGGATCCAGATTGACTACGCTGATGGACCTTTTCATATCTTCTGCATGGCGTTGCATGAAGGCGCAATATGTGGACTTGAATTGAAAAGAAAATATTTAAGTTGTTCACGATGAAAATTGTTTTTACCCAAAAGCACTTACCTTGCCGCTGCCTGCTGGACCCATTACAATTTGGGCATATCGCATTTTAAAGCTCTTTGTACACGGGATTTTTTAATAATTTTAAATGCCTATTAAACTACTACTACCGAATTCAAAACACAAGTCCCATGCTTTTTTCTGCGTTTGCACTTGCATGCAAAATGTCAAAACGAAATGACATCTTTTGTTAGGAAAATGAACGCGTCCAGTGCGAAAGATATGTTCGATTTGGAAAATTATTGGTTATTTAAGTCTGAATTTACATTGCTCGATTTTTTTCAGAAATTGGTTGAAATATTCCTTGCCACCTCCACTGGTCATAAATGGTGGTACCCCAGCAAACGTAGAACTACATAAATAACCGGTGAAATATGTACGTAATAGAAGTACTTCTTTTCCACTGAAAAAAGATAGGGGCTCGGGAAAAAACTCAGTTATATACCTCCTATACATGAGAATACATGAAGCACCTATCTCTTTCTAGCATGCGAAATGTAGTGAATTTCCCCTGCATTAAAGTACTGACAATTGTACTTCAAATGTATATTAGCGAAGCTCTACTGGAAGTACTTCTAATGTTTATTCGCCAGTCGTTTCTTAAACCATAGCGAAAGTACTTCTTATGCGTGTACATTTCACCGGTTATATCCGTACTACTACATACTGAGTTCTCGAATATAAAAGTACGGATATAACTGGTGAAACTTGTACATAAAAGAAGTAGTTTGTTTCTTCTGAAACTGAGCCTTTTGAAATTATATATGAAATAATTTATATGATAAACTAAATTTTACGAATAGTTTTCGCCACCAGTTTGTTGCTTGTTTTATCAAAATAAATAAACAATTTTTTCAGACTTGAACAATTTGCTGCAATCTCAAAATACACGACGATCGTCGAAAATGGTTTCCTTGACCCTGATGAATCTGAAATGCAGTAATAACGAAGTATAAAACACTAATAAAACATTTCTATTTTCTATTCAAGTTTTTATTATTCTGCCGTTGTGAGGGTCACAGGTCACAATTTTGTGTGAGTTTGTTTTTGTATAAGGCGGTCACAATTTCGGATTCTGTGGGAGCCCTCATAATAAACCTCACAAGAACAACGTAAGTTGTGATCTGCCAAGGAACAGATCATAATTTTTAAGTTTTTACGAGGCGAGTTCACCACGAGTTATGAGGTTATTGTGACTTGTGAGGCATCAGTGAGGTTGCCAGAATAAGGCTGTTAATGACAATAATTTAATATAATTTCTTTGTTTCTTATATAAACAACAACCAAAAAACAACCATTTATAACTCGCGCTCGCCGATAAAATAAATTTTTTAGTTTGTCATGTTGTGCATATTCGAAATGAGACCAAACTTTGTGCATCGTATACATTGCACTCTTTCTTCCCATTTACGATAGAAGCGTTTTATTTTTTTTTAGGAGAAACAAAATTTATTTTTTTGAGGGGAGAGTTTTTGTAAATAAAGAAACACATACATTTATAGAATGCGTTTTGTTTGTGGTTGTGTTTCAAGGCAAACTATTGAGTTTTGGTTTGCAGGGACGATAATAAACATCTCTAAAAAAAATCGAGTCGTAAGAATCCATGTAGATTATACTTTTTTATTTCGCCCATTGTTCAGGGTCAGTAGAGGTGGTTTAAAGGTTAGACCGCACACAACTGCAGCGGAACTACACTTCACAACGCGGCAAATCATTATTTGTATGAAATTGTATGAGCTATATCGCACTAAGCGGCAACTGAACTTCATAAATTGCATACAAATTATTTTTAATCGCAGTTCCGCTGCAGTGCCGTTCCGCCTAGTGCGGTCTAACCTTAATACACACGTGACGAGTTTTCAAGTTATTGCTCTCTTAATTTTGTTCGCTTTAATCTTCTTTTTACACCACACTGACAATTACTTAATACACACAAGGAACTGCACAAAAAGTGGAAGAGAATGAAAACAGCCTGGAAAAATCGTTTGAGTTTTGAAAAAAAACAATGGATTCGGAAAAATCTATGGCGCTAAGTAATAAACGGTTTTGGAGTCGAATTTAACCTAAAGTCGAGTTGAACCCATACAAAAAAAATCGAAACTAAGCTATATTCGACTCGAAATTAGTTTATTACTCAGGAACTATGTCTTTGCGTTTGCTGTAACATATATCCATACATACAAGTCAAAGTTTATTGGAATACATTTTGTATTATGGTATATGGACATCGTTTAGCTCCAGTGTAAATTCATTTTTTCTAGACATAAAGCCTCTCCTAAACCAACGCGGAACATTCGATATGCAAGACGAATCTTTCACAATGATACACAAAATGACAAATAAACAATGCATACAAAATTCTTTACCCAAGCTAAATTTTTGAGAGAATTTTGTATGGGAGCTGAAGTTTAGCGCGATCTGCGTACTAGGCGCCGCTTTCACGTTGTTTTGCCGGAGATTTTAATCCTCCGAATAGTGAAAACAGCTTGTATCGGAATGATTTCGACATTAACGTCTGTTAATGTACTCAACAAAAATTCACACTTCTATGAACTTTAGTGCAATGCAAAGCCAATCACGGACTCACTAAGTTGAAAATTTCCAAATTCATATGATGCGAGAGGAACCTTAACCTTAAATGCAGAACTAAACGATGAACTCGCCAATTCACATATCAAAAGTCAAACGTCAAAAGTGAAAATTGCAAATATACTCCTCTAAAAACTTCTTTTTCTATTAAATTATTATTTTTGATTTTTAAATAATATATAATAATAATTATAAAAGTTAAACCATAAAGTATTATAAGATGCCGGTGAGAAAATATAAAAAAAATATCTTAATTATAAACATCGGGCGTGGTTGTTTTCATTGATAAGCTGAATCAGAATTTGATAAACATATTTTGTGGCTATAATTTAAATATATATGTACATATTTGCTTTTTTAATTTATAATAATATAGTTTTTATTGCATAGGCCTACCACTCCCAAATCAAAGAATATAAGCAATCAGTTGGAAATATGGCTATTCTTCCACTACGTACACAATCCCGTGGTCCAGCTCCTAGCGCAAACATCGAAACCGATATAATCGATGAATCACTGTACTACTTCAAAGCGAACGTATTTTTTCGTACATACGAAGTTAAGGTATTAAAAAACAAGTTCCATAGCTTTATGAAACTTAAAACAATTTCTCTTATAACAATTTAGAGTGAAATCGATCGAGTTCTTATATACATAACTCTTTACATCACTGAATGTTTAAAGAAGCTTCAAAGGTGTTCAAGCAAAAGCCAGGGACAGCAAGAAATGTACAGTCTTGCCATTTCCAAATTTGATCTTCCTGGTGACGCAGGATTCCCACTAAATTCTGTTTATGCCAAGCCATCTGGACCAGGTGATGCAGGTATAAAAACTCTAGTTTGATATAGATTGCAGCATAGCAAGTGATTCATATATTTCCAGATCTTATGAGACAATATCTCCTTCAGCTGCGGCATGAGACAGGCAGCAGAGTTTGTGACAAAGTTTTCTCAGACGATGGCAAGCCAAATAAATGGTGGACTTGCTTTGCCAAAAAGAAGTTCATGGAAAAGTCACTCTCTGGACCAGGCCAGTAAGAGAAAGCTTTGTTTTTTTATTTTTTTTTTTGTATTAAATATTAAAGTCTTATTACCATATTAAAAATATATTAAACCAGTTTTTAATTGGAAACACCAAAAAATTCTTTTATTTCGGTAAAGAAACAAATTGTTTTAACAGTTAATAGGGGTGTCAAAGCTTTTCATATATTATTATATTGGTTATTTATTAATATCACTAAACCATTCATTTCCCCGTTTATTAACTTATTTAACGATATAGATGATCAGCTTGCAAGTTGGAAGCTATTTCTGATTCCCATTTATCACCGTTGTTCAAAAGCTTCTCTTTGTTGTATAGCAACTCTTCGTGTGTTTCTGTAGAGAACTCGAAATTGGGTCCTTCAACGATAGCATCAACGGGACAAGCTTCCTGAAAAGTAAGAATTTTTTTTTGAAAAACAAGTTTTAGAATGCAAATGATTATTGTTATTAGTTCTGAAATTATTATACAATGTAGCCCTATGTATTGCACCAACTGATTTTCACCTTGCAACTTTTCATACTACAATTTTTCTGGGATGAGAAGTTTTTACCTAAAATACAAATTTTCTCACGACTTGGGGTTTTACAAATTTGTAGGATTTTTTGAA
This sequence comes from Melangyna quadrimaculata, assembly GCA_949320155.1. Lineage (NCBI taxonomy): Eukaryota > Metazoa > Arthropoda > Insecta > Diptera > Syrphidae > Melangyna > Melangyna quadrimaculata. Next base: position 198,960,349 of record OX439483.1, on the reverse strand, counting down.
AATAAAAAATGTAGTTTACCAAATCAAAGGACTTAGCAGTAAGTAATATTCAGCCTTATTGTGAGTTTCACCCGGAAACCATTTCGGCCGAAAATGGTTTGTTCGCCCGGATTTTTAAAAGCTATTGCGAGTTTCACCCTCTATTTTACAACAAATGTGGCCACGTTCGCCACCAAAAATTAAATGGAAATCTTGCTGTAAATGACATGACATATTTCACACGAAAAAATGCTGTCAATAAGGGAATTTTTACGAACAGGGAACATTTTTCGCCCGAAACTCACAATAAGGGAAGAGAGAAATTTAATTTTTCTGGGCGGATTTTCTTTCGCGCGGAACTCACAATAGGGCTGCTTGTACACATAGAATGAGGAAAATGAGAGCATCAGCAATACTATGTATACATGCTTAAGATATTTCAAGTTACATTTGTGTCGTGGTGAATTATAACAAGTAATACATTTTATCTTCAAAACAAAAACATTTGTAGGCACTCAAACGAAATGAGGATGACGATCTTCAGATATGTAGTACGTAGAAAGTAAGGTCCCTTATGGTCCCGCTTTCTAAGAAATGCAAAAGGTCATGCTGGGAAAAATGCAGGTGAAAAACGGCGATATGTGCTTATCGACTGCTAACGACAAAAGCTGCGCCTAATTGAATGGGTATTTGTCGTTGAACGCAGACAATGCAGGGAATAAATGTTTATTTTTACTATATGAACGATCAGAAATGAATGCGGATTAACGCAAAAGACGAAACAGACATTTTTACAGAAATTAGACTGGGGTATTTTACCAAAAGGTAATAATCTTATCAGGGCTATAGACTCTGAACTGAAGCCTGCAAACCCCGTCAAGTAAACATCGTAATACAATCGCTCTCGCTGTAAGTAATAAATAAGAACAAGTTCATTTGATATTTTGTATACAGAAATGCACAAGTTCTTTGCGTGCGAGACTTTGAATCATATGGAAATATGTATATACAAAACAATTTCGGTGCTTCATTCGAAACCGAAATTTCAACGCATCATTACATACAAAATTTTAAGTTTTATCAAAGAGATTTTGATGTCGAGTTCAGTGGAGGAGATCTCAGATCCGCAGAGATAATATCCGGCCAAAAAAATTAATTCAATTAATCTGAACGAACACGGATTTATGCGTTTCAAAGGAGCACACAAAAAGAATATTGTTTGTTATGTTCCTTTTGATTGTATGACCTTCGGTGCGAAATAGAAAACTGAACTTTGTCTAATGTGTTTGTAATGCTTAAATAGTTAAGCTGCTCTGACAATATATCATGACACTGGAATCACAACTTAAGAAGGTATAGATAAATTATCCAAACAAAACGAACCGGAACCCCGACTTTCTTCTGTGAATTGTCACGATTCCTTTCTGTGACTTTAAGACTGAAATATCCGTAATTTTAAGCCAATTGAGCAATTTCTGAGTTTGGATTTGAATTCTAGACATAAATACTTCGTTTACATGGAGAATTGAATCAGACTTGAAGTCGGATTCAATTCCATATAGACCTGGATCGGATTCAAACAGGATTTCTCGATCCGATTCCACTTTGCGAGCTGAATCGAATCGAAAAATACAAGTAGACCTGGATTGAAAAATTAAAGAATCGAGTTTTAAGTGTGTGTATTTCAATTTGTTTTGTTTTGTTGTTTTTTTTTCTCTCGTAGTCATAAATTTATTTCCGCACGCACACAGTAAAGTTAAAATTTCACTTGAAGTGTACTTGTATTCTATTTGAATTGGATTCAGTGAGGTCGTATACCTAGATTGAAATATCAATCCGATTCGATCGTCGAATCCTGTCATGTAAACGGAGTAAAAGAAATTGTGCCGATCTCTGAGTCTGAAGGTGCTATTAGATTATCATATTTTGAAAAATATCCCTGGGATATTTGTGAAAAATTAAATAAAAACTGTCGTACTCAAAATATATCTTTGTATAAAACTTATTAGTAATAGTCATGAGCTAGCTTTTCGTTACGCAATGTGGATGCGTTTGGCGGCACTTGTGTTTCTACTTGGTTAGACATACCAGCATTTTCTAGCTGGTATGTCTAAGGACATCACCAGGCTATAGATTTTATATACAAAGATAATGTTTATATTTTATGTGTCAATCAGGTCAATTTGTTTCAAGTTTTTTGCGTGTTAAGTTGTCAAAATATTATTGAAAAAAAAAAAAATTAGCATTAATCAAGAAATTATGAAATTGCAAGCCAACATTTTTCGGAAAAGCCGCCGCAGACAGAAAATAGAAAATGAAACTTCAAAAAAGGTCCACAATGTATTGAAAGAAGAATAAAATAGCGAGGAAATTCTAGTTCGAGATTAATTAATTAAAAAAAACACTTGCTGCTAGGCTTAATATAATTAAATACCTTTCTTCAAAAAAATGTAAAGTTCACATAAATACACTATGTTATCTTACAAAAATGTTAATACTTAACAAAATAGACTATGGGCTCAGCATCTACGGAAACTGTCCAAAATCAACACTCAACATAATAAAACCTACATACCATCAAGCTGCACGACGATCAATCAACGCATATCCAACTACACCAATCAAAAACATACTGGCTGAATCCGGGTTGCCTTCTCTTAACGAGAGATATGAAGAAATGGTTTTAAAACTTGCTACAAAACTCCTCTTCCCCACGAGATCCGTAATAAACAAGGATTCAAACAGCGCCCTTCGATCCAAACGAAAAAAAGAATCCCATCAGCTATTTCATTCGTTTGGAACCACATCTCGAAATTCAACCTGCCCACCAAAATAAGACGCATTTAAACATCAACATACCCTCCTTGGATGTGCAGACCAGAATCATTTGAACTTACATTGGCTACATTCTCCAAAAACTACACTCCAAAAAATGTCTACCTAAACTTATTTAACACCATAGAAAATGACCTCAAATCAAAGAACTGGAAATTTATATTCTCTGACGGATCTAAAACAGAATACCATACAGGTTTCGCTGTTACCACACAAAATGGTGAAATACTCAGTATAGGTCTTCTGCCAGACCACGCATCAATATTTTCAGCAGAGTCTCTAGCAGTCTACGAAGCCTTAAAATACGCCGGTAGTACGAAAGGTCACTGAGTTGTATGTACAGACAGCCTCTCAGTTATCCATGCTATTATGAATCTGAACAACAGCTCTCCAGAAATAACTATTCTTAGAGACATTGTTATCAAGTCACCACGCAAAGTTAAAATAATGTGGGTACCTGCTCACATAGGCATCATGGGTAACGAATACGCCGACAAAGCTGCTAATGCCTCCAGTAAATCACCTACACTCATGTTCAACACATTCAGTGAGTCCGATCTCTTAAGAACCATTAAAACAGAAATCAAAACCACCCAGAGGCAACGGTGGTCGATATACACTCATCACTACTCAAACATTAACGAAAATAAAACACAACCTATATACCCAATTTTCACACCAAAAGACACCATCACAAATTTTGTTCGTCTGCGTTTAGGCCACACATCTCTAACCCATCAGCATCTTCTAAAGAAAGAAAACCCTCCTAACTGCCCAACTTGCATGGTAACAACGGACATTGGACACCTTCTAGCCCACATGAACCGCTCTTTAACTAATAATAATAATGAAAACATTTATGAACTACTAAAAAATACTAATGTAAGAAATATAGACATTTTACAAAAACTAATTTTAAAACTTGGCTTAAAATTATAAATTATTATATCAGCGAGCCGAAAGCCTATGCAGCTTGTGCTCTCTAAACTTGTACTAACTTAGCAATTTAAGATTACTATGTTAATTCTTATAAATAAATAAAATAAATAAATAACTTTTTATTTAATAAATAGTTTTTTTTTTTATAAAAAAGAAGCCTTTTTAAATTTTGAATCATGTTCCAATGTATTTCTACTCCATCTACCAGAAGCTGATAAATGTTCTCATGACATTTTCACCAAAGGGGTTGGCGATGAAACATTTGTGGCAGCAATTAGTGAATCAATAATCAATATTTTTTAAATTGTTGTTGGCTATAAAAAATGAAAACGTCGTCCCTATTTTCAGATCCGACTCGTGGCAACATCTTTACTATCTTCTCTCACGGTTGAAATTCTGAAGGGAAAATTAAAACCCTGAAGTTATATGAAACTTTGAGTGAATAAAATATGCCTAAAATCTATATTACTATTACGAACCGACGGTGGTGACATCTGGTGGTTTCGCAACTAACTTTGTTAGCTGTGGAATCAAATCAAAAAGAACACTAATACCGCACCTGCCGCCAATTTATCCAAATCGCGTAACGAACATGATATAACCAGAGATCAGAAATAAATCTCAACCTTTTGAAAGGTCCTCTAATACCTGTTATTTGCTGTCATTTTCAATAAAGGTCATACAATAAACTATATTCTCAACAAACGAAAATATCGGTCAAGGTCTGAGAGAAACCTTTATTTTGTGTTTTTATAGTTTAGGTCAACCAGTGAGATTTATCTGTGAGAAAAAATAAATCTCATCTGCAATTTTATCAATCAAAATGCCCGTTAGTATGCGGAAATGCAGTAGCCCGTAGCGTAATGGTTAGTGCGTTTGACTGTCACGCTGGAGGTCTGGGTTCGTTTCCCAGCCTCGTCCACCTAAAAACTAAAAAAGTTTTTTTTCAGGGCTACTGCCTTTTGCGAGGAATTGACAAATCCTCCAAGAGTATCACTTGTCACGAATAAGTGCTTCTCGTCTAGCCGTTCGGATTCGGCATAAAATTGTAGGTCCCTTCCCTTCCTGTCGACAGGCGCACACAGGAATGGTTGCGAGTTGTTAGTCACTAGGCCCTGGTTCTTCATGAGCCGTTGTGCCACCCAATTTATTTGATTTTTATGTGGAAATGCAGGTTATAGGGCTTTTTCGAAATTGCATTAGTTGTGCTTGGCAACTCAAGCCACAGTCGAAAAGACATTTTCATCTTGCATTTTATATTAAACAAAAAAAAAGATATTATCTTGGGTCAAACAACCTTGAAAGTTTATTATTAATAAGACTTAATACCTAAAATAAGAAAAAAAAAAGCTCATATGTATAATGTATTTATTTTTGGAAAATAAACATCACACCAAAAACATAAATGTTAAAAAAGTAGCCAAGTTCTATTATGTACAAAAACCTTTGCGTAACAAGTCAGCCGTAAAAAGTAGTGAGATCTAAAAGTACGACAAGTTCTAAGTTCATTAATGTTAAATATCCAATATTTTAAGTAGAGTAATAAGAAAGAACCTTTAAATTATCAGAGAAATCTGTTATTTAATGATAATTGACTTAAATTGAGTTCAGTTATTTCAAAATTGAGTAATTATGTAGGTAATAAAAAAAAGAAAACTTGCCAAGTAAACCAACTCAGTTGCAGTCAGTCAGTCAGTTACGGATCTTGCCATTTTTGCAGTCTTATATCACGGGAACAACTAATGCTAAAGAATTGAAATTTGGTGAGTTGCCTTAGCAAATGCTGCGAGTTTGAACTTTATGACTATATTGGTACTGAAATTGGAAGGGGGGGGGGTCGAACATAGCCTGAGATTGATCCTGTAAAAAGGGTGTAGTGCCAGAACTTCGCTGGGCACTACCGGGCTCTTTGATAATCTCGGCAAATTCGAAATTTGTCTGCGTTAACCATTTTTGATTTATTTTCAATGAAAAGGTTGACCTTTTGCCTTAATTTTTTCGTAAAAAAAGCAACAATTGAGATATTTTTGAAAATAAAAAATTAATCTCAACAGATAACCTAAATTTATTTTATTTTTTTTTAAATAAATCTCAAACTGAAACGAAAATCTTTCTTAAGGAATGTTGTAACTCGAAAGAAACCAGTTTGAAATAAAAGTTGACAGTTATTTCCGATCTCTGGAGATAACTATAGTTTTTTATAAAAAGCTTCCAATAAATAATTTTTGTCTAAAAATCTAGAATAATCGTAACTAAACTTAACTGCAAATCAGAAGCTCAAGAAGTTCAGAAATTTTATGCGATGAACTTATGGAATTTAGCTTTGAACGACATAAATTAATTATATACTTAATTTTCAGATATTTTGCAGATTTTTCCATTGAACGTACCTTTTGTGATTTTCGAATTGTGCTAGTACCCAACTACTTTGTTTTGCAAATAATGAAGTTAAAACAATATTAATATTAAAATTAAATGCTTGTTCACAAGAAATGTTGGATTTTCTATCGAACAGTAAATTAATTAATCACACAAAAAAAACAATAATTTTACTGATCAAATTTAAACCCTAAAAATGCTCTGGTAGTTGGTTCGATTATGTTACACAATGCAAAATATGTCAACTAGTCGATCCAGTCAAGAATTGTCGATTCAATGGATAATAGAAAATGCCAATCGGGCCTATATCGTTAATCTACATCTACGTGTCAAATATGAACCCAACTAAAAAGTGTGAGAATCCAGATAAAATAGTAGAACAAAAATTGGATGAAATCGAAAAGCAATTCGACATAATTTAAACAAATAAAAAAAAAGTTGTGCACACAAAAATACTATTTAAAAATACATATACGATTCCCGAGAAAAACCCGGTTGAAAATTATTTGTCCACGTTCCCTAGTGAAATATTCAGAATAGATCCTCGCCGATGTGCCCGGATAGACAAATTTCTAATATATAATTTCTTTAAAGTCAGTTTTTTTTTGTCATTTTTCAATTCTCTTGTAAAATGTCATTTTACTATAATCAGCATGAAAAAGGAGCCGGTCCGCACATTTTTGGCACAAGGGTAAAATAATTTATAGTTACTAGCCTACCCGTGCGAGACCTCTCGCACAAAATTCTGAAAATTGAAATCCGTTATCCGCCAAAGTCCCGATCTACATTGACCGATTTTTCTAGTGCCGATTTTTTGTTGTTGTAATCGTGTGAGACTGAAAGGTACAATCGTCATGGAACAAACAAAAAATAGGAACTGGAAAAATCGTTCAATGTAGATCGGGACAAACACGTCCACTGTCTCATCGAGTTGGAAAAACCTTGAGAAATTATATCTGAAAGGCAGATGTAAATATAGAACTATGTAAAAATAAAAGTAAACAAAAATGTTAAAAAGCTGAACACTGCAGCAATGAATTAGGTTTCGTCCGCTCTCTTCGAAAATGAGGAAGACCTTTTGCCAACATAAATGCAAATTCCGATAATGAAATTTCACTAGTGGCTTCGGGTACCTATAGCAGCTTTTCTAAGCAAAATTCGACAAATTATCGAGTGATTTTTTAATTTTAAATATATTTTAATTTCTTTAAAGTCTATTTCAATAAAAAAAATAACAAAGTTTCTATGTAAAATGAATGTCCTGGTCTACATTGAACGATTTTTCCAGTGCTGAATGGAAAAATCGGCCGAAACTGGAAAGAACTTGTCCGCTGTACTTCTCAATCGCACACGATTACAACAACAATTTTTTGCCGGCACTGGAAAAATCGTTCAATGTAGACCGGGACAATCTTTCTCTTCTTAATGGACGTTCCAGTGGTTTTTTGTCTGACAGTTAATTATAGTGAAATATAAGATCTTTTTTATCCTTCTGACTTATTAAATTGAGAAGAAAGATCTCCCAAGCCAGTGGGAATTATTAAATAACAGTAACGTTAATTTCCATATAAAAGAAAGCCAAATTAAGTGAAGATTGTTAATAGCAATATAATTTTTAATTATATCATTCAACAAATATGCATTAAAATATTTGATTTTATTTTAAACATTCGAGCGGTCACACACGGACAACTTATATACTGTTATTCACACCTAGCACTTGCAAGTTAGTGCAATAATAATTTTTATTTTTTGCTGTGCCGTTTAGTTCCGTCAAACAGACCAAATTTCACATAAGATGAAAATAGCTAAGATAGATTAGTATCCATATATTTAGGTTTTTGAACGGATTGATTGTTTTTGACATTTCGCTTGGGATACAAACGTATACCTAAATTTTTCGGATAGCTTGGATAGCTATCCAACAGCAAAAGCTGTTTTGTCCTCAGCTGTTTTTTTACACAACACGAACCTATCCGGATAGCTCTTCATAGGTCACATTCGGGTGGTAGGTAGATATGGTATTTGAGATAGGTATCTGATATGTTTTCGAACGACCAAAACCGGATGCGTAATCAAACCAAACAAAAACGACCCTGCACAAAGGAAAATGAACAGATAAAATGTCAGATGTTAATCCAAGCAGATCCGAACATTTTTGGGATAGCATTATATTTCTTTTTGACATCCGCTGTTTGGTTCGTCGGCTGGTTTTTCCTTAGGCATTACAACAACACGAACAAATCCAGATACCTTTGGTTACATACCTGAACGCGGCCAAAGGTTTTTGATCGCTGCCAATGAATTCGTAAAATAAACACATTCAATTGCAATGGAAATGAATTGTCAAAATGTCCACTTTCCAATCGTATTGGTCCACAGTCTCTTGGGTCCGTTCAATATTCGACGGAACTTCCCTTAAGCGGAACTACACGACGCAGCAAATTACAGCATTACACTTTTGCTCACGAATGATAGTGTGTACACACTGATTGATGATTTGTCAGTCAGAACTGTTGCCCGCGTGTGTACCACGCTTTACAATGCACGATTTTTTCAGTGACAACGTTCACGTTGCGCTGAGAATACTCGAGTATCCGTATATACATATTTGTGAACGACCAGAACCGAAGTTATTAAAGAAGACATATACTACTTACGTTTTCACCAGACACTAAACCGAGATTTAGGTAGAGATTTATTTGGTGTTTCCACTACACAAAAAGAGGATTATGACCAAACATTCAAATGGTGTTTCATTTTTTTGTTATGAAGTAGAAGTGAGCTATAGTTTTTATTTACATTTTCATCTGTCAATAAACGAAAATGATGTTTAAATGGGTCGTATCCACAATAATTCTCCAAAAAAAAAAAAAGTTTGTTTGATTTGACAAACTAATGTTTCCAAGAAGATTTTAATGAGTTTTATTTAAAATCTTAATTTGAGGAGATTAAAATTTGTATGATAAATCTTCGAGATTTCATGGAGATTAATGATAATCTTGATAAATCTCGGTTCATTGTCTGGTGAAAACGTAGTAATACATACATACTATTTATACAAATAAAAACTTTTGTTCATGTCTTACTTTATGATTACACTGTTCACAAAAAAACGTACGTACTTCCTTTCGTTATTTTGACATTCATGGAATTTGGGGTTGTTTTGTGAAAAAATAATCAGTAAAAATAATTAAAAATGCTTTTAATCACTTATTTCTCAAATAAATATAAATGTGTATGTACACAACGTACCTATATGAAATTACGAAAAAAATATCAATGCAATCATTTTTATTTAAATCATTTTTTGCTTCCGCCGAGAAGCATTGTGGAAGTTACCAATAAGAAACGTCAAAGTTCAACCAGAAAGTCTTGAAATTTTCTTTCCTGCTTTTGTTACTTCCTTCCCTCTACATTTCAACACCCTTCACCCAATCTGTGAAAATAACAAAAGACTAAACAACCGACAAAATGAATAGTGTAATTGTGGTCTTATTGTTATTCCGTCAACTTCAAGTGATTCCTTGCCTTAATTCCATGCACACCAAAATTTATTGAACAGACCTAATTTGCACGATTGGAAATTGGAATGTTTGTTTTGAAAGTTCATTGGAATTTGAAGTGTTCATTTTCATTGGAATATTATAATATTTTTAAAGCTAGTTTTTAATCATATTATAAATATTTATAAAATAAAACTATAACTCTCGAAGTCCTTGGGAAATTTCGATTGTTTTGACACCTCAACCATTAAAATCAGTTCAGTATGTTGGCTTAAAAACAGTCACGTACTACTGAAATAATATATATGATGATGATTGTCAAAGAACGCTTAGTCCCATATAATACTACCTCGGCGTGAAAACTTCTAAGGATCTGTCTTGGGTTAAGCCCGAGTTAGTTAACTCTGGAAATAGGTCTGTCTACAGTTACGTCAGGAAGCTGTTTTTTAATTGATGATGAATGCAGAATACCATACAAAACACGGAAGATAAAATATAAACATTTTTCACCAAATTTGGTGAGTTAACTCGGGTTTAACTTTAACCCCGCACTGAAAAACTGGCCCTAAGAATTATAATTGACATTAATTTAATATAACAGCTGCGCAATAAAAGTAAAATAAGTGGGGATAGACTTTCAAAAAAAAACATTTCACATAATGAAGCAATATTTGCATACCTATGAGAAGCGATGCAGTTACAAGTTAACAACATACCTGACAAAATCCGCAGTATATACACTTTGTCATATCAATATCGTAGCGCGTAGTTCGCCTGCTGCCATCAGCTCGCTCCTCTGCTTCAATTGTAATGGCTTGAGCAGGGCAGATAGCTTCACACAGCTTGCATGCAATGCATCTTTCCTCTCCGCTGGGATAACGACGAAGAGCGTGTTCTCCACGGAATCGTGGACTTAGAGGTCCCTTTTCAAATGGATAATTAATAGTTGCAGGTTCCTTGAATATATGGGCCAAAGTGACACCAAAACCACGCATAAGTTCAGATAGGAAAAGTGTTTGGGCAGAACGATCGGTGATGTCGTTGAGCTCCATGCTTAATTCCTTGTTGTTCACATAGATGTAACCTTTGGCTGGGGCTATAATATCTTTATCCCTTGAAGAGTACATTCGAATGCTTTTGGGTAAGCCCGAGCGTCCTGAAAAGGATTAATAAGAAGATATACTTTTACAAAATGTACGTTTGTTGATGACATAAGAACACATAACCTATTAATGCAAATTTAGCAAAACAAATGTATGTTTAAGAAATATTCACAGAATATACTTACCATATTTAGCTAGGGAAAATATTTTCATTGTAGCCATTTTAGAAGTTTGTGTTTCTCAAATATTTTCGATGATTAGCACTGAAAAGTTGTGATTTTTTGGAAAAGATCTACAAACTTTTGGATTGGAAAATCTAGTCGGCGCTGTCAGATGGTTTAGATTTTGACAAGTTGAATTTGTGGTCCGACGGTTGGTATTTCTTTTCGAAAAGAACTCTATAAAGTTCGAAGTCCAGGTGATGCCAAGTTTTATTATATCTGAAATTACATTGCCCGATTCTACAGGAATTGTTTAAAGGCTCTCCCAAACCAATGCGAAACATTCGGTGCGGCGAAGAAAAATTCGCCAGTCAAAATAATTTACATGGTGATAAATGAGAGTGCCCACACCAACGCGGCAAAGAATCATTTGCCTTTCAAAATTTAAGGCTCTCCCAAACCAATGCGGAACATTTGTTGCGGCGAAGAAACATTCGCATGTCAAAATTAATTTACATGGTGTTATATGAGAGTGCCCACACCAACGCGGCGGAAAAACATATAAATTAATTTTGACTGACGAATGTTTCTTCGCCGCAACGAATGTTTCGCATTGGTTTGGGAGAGCCTTTATTTAAGGCTCTCCCAAACCAATGCGAAACATTCGTTGCAGCGAACAAACATTCGCATGTCAAACTTTATTTACATGGTGATATATGAGAATTCCCACACCAACGCGGCGGAGAAATATATGAATTAATTTTGACTGACGAATGTTTCTTCGCCGCAACGAATGTTTCGCATTGGTTTGGGAGAGCCTTTACAGGATAATAAATGAGAGTGCCCACACAAGCTGCGAATGTTTCTTCGCCGCACCGAATGTTTCAAATTGGTTTGGGAGAGCCTTAATACTACGTTTTCATTGGAGCCGAAATGAGGTTATTTCGAAATAAGCTCATTTGGAACGTCAATTCTTATACAAATTTGACGTTCCAAATGAGCTAATTTCGAAATAACCTTATTTCGGCTCAAATGAAAACGTAGTATAAAATGCACACTTGGAACGATATTTTTAGTTGTCCACTTCATTAACTTTGATATTCTCTTAATTTTTAATTGAGATTCATTGAAGGAGAACGAAAATTGACTGTAGAAAATATTCTAAGTTTTGAGAAACAAAAGATTTATCCCTTTTCCTCACTATTCACTCCCTTTTCTAATCTCCATACAAAAGATGACGTCGTGAAGCTAACAGGTCACAATTTTTCGTGAGTTTGTTTTTGTAAAGTCTTATCTACATAGGCCTACTTTTGTACAAAAGTGAGAAATAAATATCTATTCTGAAGGCACCTGCTTGCAAAAAAACAATGGAAAATCATGCATGGTGGTCTAATTTACATGTCAGAACAATTTTCGTATGTTTTTGTGGAAGCACGTTTCTTTAGCGAACATTTTAATTTCTCACTTTTGTACAAAAGTAGGTGTATGTAGTTACGGCTTAAGGCGGTCACAATTTCGTTTTCTGTGGATGCCCTCATAGAAACCTCACAAGAACAACGTGAGTTGTGATCTGCCGAGGAGCAGATCATAATTTTTTAGTTTTTATTGTACGAATTTACCAAGAGTTATGACAGATGTTTAAAAGACGTTTTTTAAAAAGTTAGACCGCACTAGGCGGAATTGCGATTCACAATAATTTGTACGAAATTTTATGAAGTTCAGTTGCCGCTTAGTGCGTTATAAAGGTTAGACCGCACTGCAGCGGAACTGCGATTCAAAAGAATTTGTATGAAATTGTATGAAGTTCAGTTGCCGCTTAGTGCGATATAGCTCATACAATTTCATACAAATAATAGGGGTATTCACGATCTGGTGCAACGAGCCTAGTAAAAGTGCGAAATTTTATTTTTTTTAAGTGGATCGTGAACGCACTTTTCTTATCTTCTTGCAACACTAAAGCAAATGTCAAAATTAGTTTGACATTTGTTATTTGTTTTTATTTCGAACATATCTGAAAATTTCAATTTGATTTAATTTAAATTTTGTTCATAAAAAGATGCCAAAAAAACGGAAAAAGGAAATATTACCAAATCTTAATTATCGTCCGAATTTTAAATGGAAAATAATAGTAAAACATGATGACGACGTCACATCAAAACAATCAAGATAGCAAATTGGATGTATCCAATGAACATACCTTTGTATCTGTTTAACGTAATCAAGAATGAGTGAGCTGTCAAAAACACAATTTACAAATTTTACAATGTTGTATTTTTCTGTTGCAATAGGTTTCGGGTATTGCAAAAGTGCGAAACTGTTGTAAGATTGCACCTTGTATATTTTGTTGTTGTAGTGTTGTAAGATTTTACACTTTTGCACTTTTACAATGATACTAGGCCAGTTGCATCGGATCGTGAATACCCCTTATGTTTTGCCGCGTTGTGAAGTGTAGTTCCGCTGCAGTTGTGTGCGGTCTAACCTTAAAGCTCATACAATTTCATACAAATAATGTTTTGCCGCGTCATGAAGTGTGGTTCCGCTGCACTTGTCTGCGGTCTAACCTTAATAGTTAAAAAAAAAACACTTTTGAAGAGCAAAGCAAAATCAAGTAAAGTGATATGGTTTTAAAAACATTAGGAGTATTCATGATCCGATGGAACTGGTCTAGTATCATTGCAAAAGTGTAAAATTCAAAAATCTTCTTGCTCTATAACAACAACACTGCCTTAAATCTTTCAACAGTTTTGCATTTTTGCTATAACCTAACCTCATTGCAACATGGAGTGTAAAATTTAACTGGTGTCGTTGTCAGTTTAGAAGAAAATTTTTCAATTTTTTTACAATGATACTAGACCAGTTGCATCGGATCGTGAATACCCCTATTTAATTAAACGGTAGTTAGGAAATGATCATTTTGTTTGGAGAACTCTTGAAGAGTTTATGCGCTGCTTGGGTACTAAAAAACCCAATTGAAATATTTCTATCTTTTTGATTCCCTTTTGTCTTCAAAAAATTATAACATTTACAGAATTGAGTAAAATGCACATCCATTCTGATGATCGATACTCATGTTTTATTTAAACCATGGTTTTGATGGATCATGTAGCTGATCAATCTGTTTCTCCCTTAAATTTTTTAAAAAGGGAAATTTGGCATCACTTGTTTAAGATTTTCGAAACTTCACTTCTTTTCGGGTTTTCACGTCGTCTTTATGGCGTTCATTTTTTACAATCTTATCATTTTCGTGTTATATTTTCTTAAATTTGAAGAAAAATGTAGACAATTATAAGTTTAAATAACTTTCTTATTTGTTTATATTTATTTTGCTACGAAAAAAAAACTAATTTCGTCAAATTCGTTAATGATTTCTGTGGAAAACGTTTATTTTTATCTAGGAAGTTCATATGGACTAGCTATCAAAGCAAGTGCGTTTCCCGTCGGATACAAAACACCAGTGTATGTGCTCGGTGATTTACATATCTTTTATTTTTAAAGGAGTTTATATAAAAAGTAAAACATCTAACAAATGTATAAGAACAATTTAAACTAGCGCCAAATAAAAACCCTGTCGCATTGAAAGGAACAAAATAAATATATCAAAATGGAGAACCTCAACGTTCGGGAGGATCTTTTCTCCAGTGTTAAATACTACATAAGCGGCAATTTGGATGATAAGGTAAAGTGAAGCATGGAAAGTAGGTATTTTATGCTATTAAAATTTTCAGAATCAGCCAGAGTATTTTTAGGCGCCAACTGATTTAATAAATTCAATTATCAAAACATCAACTTCGCCGATATAAGAAATCAAAGGAATATTTATGGGATTATTAGAAAATTTCATATAAGTAGGTACACTCTAATAAGATTGATTGTGATTTGTGACTAACCACTTTTCAAACGACAAAACATAAAGGCCCAACTTTCCATCAAGGTAGCACAAATTTTAATAAGCGGAAATATTTATTCGGTGGTTTTAGCGTTCAAAGTAATAAATTTCATAATTTTATTTATGTATATTTTTTAATTAATAGGTATTTACAGTTTTTAAATTTCATACAAAATGTATGTTATTTCAAGAAAATTCTTTACATAGGCACCTACCTGGCGATGGCAACTGAACATACCCTAAGCGGAAAGATTGGGTGTCGTGAGCGGGAATGGGATCCCAATAAAGCAGTTAAAATCTTTAAAACCTTACTTTTAATCCTTACCCTCAACGAAAAAAAAATATAATTAGTAGGTAAATCACATTTAACAGTGATTTCATAGAAATTTACCTAAATGAAAAGACCAATTATCCATTTTAAAAATTTAAATTACAATAAGCAACTGGCACTACACTATTCAAACACAATCACATAGGTATATCTAATCTTATAGTTATTGGCGCTCGGACTTCTTTTAAGTTGGCTATACGTGTTGCTAAGGTTTTCACAATCATATTTGCAGCATTTCTTTTTGCAATAGTGTTGCTCCACCTGTAGAACTTCCACATTCTTCAAATCTGATTAATAGTGTTGAGTAAGAGCAGTTTTTTGTGCAATTCCATTGTTTATATCAGATCTATGACCAGAAAATCTATTATTCAATTTCTCTTTCGAAGTAACTCAGCACAGATATTGAAAAACAAAAAAAAGGAATTGTCGTGTAGGGCCAGTTTCCCATTGCAGACCTACCGGAGTAAGTTGCCATTAAATTTTTCTTTATGGACATTTTTGCAGAATGAGTTAGTAAAGCTTTATTGTCGAACATTGAGGATTCAAGTGCAATTTATGCAGGCAAGTGGGCACTGCGTAAATGAGTATATCGTATCCTGTATTGCGCACTTATGTATGTACATATGTCCCAATTCTGTGAATGTGAAACTGGACCTGTATATGTATGTATATTTTATGATTCTTTATTTGGAAATTGCCTACATAGATCCTCCCACCATTAAAGGAATTCCACTAACATTCTCCGACGAAGCTAAATATCCGAGTTTTATTTTAGATAAGAAGTTAAGTTGGAAACGTAATATACAAGAAAGAGTCAAAAAGGTCACAGTGGTGCTCTTTACTTGCGAAATATCCATTTGAAGCCAGTCCAAAGTAAAGTCCAAAGATCAGCTTGTATGTGTATAAGTGGAGCACTTCGCTCTACCCCCTCCGCGGCACTGGACTCTCTTCCACACCTGACACCCTTCGATATATTTAGTAAATAAACAGCAGAAAGTACGGCAATCCGTCTTAAAGCATCTTCACAGTAGATCAATAATGAAATAGGCCACTAAGCTGTTCTGAACTCATACGGATCACTTCCAAGTATCATTGACTACACTATCCCACAGACAATTCCGTTTTGACAAAAAAAATACAAGTTGCCATACCTTCCACATCCACATGGGAGTACGTGACATTCTTGAAAGACGAATCGATTCATTTTTATTCGGACGGCTCAAAAACCGATGACGGGATTGGTGGAGGCGTGTATTCAGATAGACTAAATTTAAGTCGCTCATTTCATCTTGCTGACCATTGTAGCGTGTTCCAGGTGGAACTTTTGGCGATAAGGGAAGTTTTATATTGGCTTAAGGAAAACATGATATCGACTTCTAGGGTTAGGTTAGGTTATAGTGGCTGCCAGCAAAAAGCCGACACACTTAGACCATCAATTGGTCCATTGTGATACCACATGAATCTAAGATTTTCTCC
The DNA here is from genome assembly GCA_949320155.1 of Melangyna quadrimaculata. NCBI lineage: Eukaryota > Metazoa > Arthropoda > Insecta > Diptera > Syrphidae > Melangyna > Melangyna quadrimaculata. The sequence continues at coordinate 198,943,754 of OX439483.1, read as the reverse complement.
TCACTCGCTAAAACCAATTGGAGCTTTTTACAAAGCGCATGAGACTGTTCATGTCCAATCTTACTAGATCTCTTGGATCATCGAAGAAGAAATCCCCAAGATGGAGTTTACGTCTTTGAGATAGGGCGGGACATGTACAGAGAAGATGAGGAATGGATTCTACTTCCTCTTCATCCATACAGCTTCTGCAAAAATCATTTGCGAATACTCCAAGCCGCGTTGCGTGATTTCCTATGAGGCAGTGTCCAGTAATGACATCAATTACGGAGCTGATCTGCAATCTGCTAAAAGATAACAAACACTTAGAGCGCTTTGTGTCCAACACTGGCCAGATCTTTTTAGTTGCCAGGCAAGTGGTGATGTTATTCCACCTCAGGCTTGTTCTCCTTATAGCATCTTGCTTCAGCAAAAGTTTGCAAGTAGCGATAGGTATACCGACATCTACCTTGTCTGGTAGAATAGGTAGTGTTGTTCCTTTTTTGGCGAGTTCGTCAGCTTTGCAATTTCCCAAAACGTCCCTATGGCCTGGCACCCAACAAAGGTCAATATTGAACTGTTGTGCCATCTCTGTAAGAGATGAGCGACAGTTTATGGCCGTTTTAGAGTTTGTAGAGACAGAGTCCAGAGATTTCAAAGCAGCTTGGCTATCTGAGAAGATAGAAGGATATCCGGGGTCGATACCACGTTTTCTTTGAGCCACGATAAAACTTCCTTTATCGCCTAAAGTTCCGCCTGGAACACGCTACAATGGTCAGGAAGACGAAATGAGAGACTAAGATTTAGTCTGTCTGAGTACACGCCTCCACCAACCCCATCATCGGTTTTTGAACCGTCCGTATAAAAGTGAATCGATTCGTCTTCCAAGAATGTCACATCATTTCATGGGAAGGTATGACAACCTGAAAGTTCTTGTCGAAGCGGAATTGTGGGATGGTGTAGTCAGTGTAGTCGTATGAGTTCAGAATAGATGAGTGGCCAACATCATTATTGATCCACTGTGAGGAGGCTTGAAGACGTATTGCCGTACATGCAGCCGTTTGTTTACTGAATATATCTAGGGGTGTTAAATAGAGGAGAGTGTCCAGTGCAGCGGAGGGAGTAGAGCGAAGTGCTCCACTTATGCACATAGAAGCTGATCTTTGGACTTTACTGAGTTTATCGCAGTTAATCGCTTTATCCAAAGCAGTCCACCATACTGCCACCCCATAGGTGAGAATTGGTCTAATTACCGATATGTATAGCCAGTGAGTAATGCGGGGTTGTAGACCTCATTTATTCCCAATGGCTTTTTTGCAGGAGAAAAGGGCTACAGTGGCCTTATTGACTGTTTCTTGTATATTAGGTTTCCAGCTTTACTTTTTATCTAAAATAAGACCCAAATATTTTGCTTCGTCAGAGAATGTTAATGGAATACCTTTAATTGTGGGAGGATCTATAATAGGAATTTTCTATTTCCTAGTAAAGAGGACAAGTTCGGTTTTGTGAGGGTTGACGCCCACACCGCATCGCTCTGCCCAGTTTATAAGCTTGTTTAAAGCATTCTGCAAGAGTTCCTTCAAGACAAAAGGATGTCTACCTGATACGGAAATAGCAATATCGTCCGCATAGGCAATCACTCTGTAACTTTCCACTTCCAGAGGAGTTAGCAGTTCGTTTACTACTAAGTTTCAAAAGAGAGGGGACAAGACACCTCCTTGCGGAGGTGTATACTAACCGTTCTTCTTGCAGAAAATCCGCCGAGTTTGGAATTGATAATCCTACTAGTTAGCATTTTGTCGATAAGTTCACGAAGCAAATCGTTTACCTTCAGATTTGACAGCGCAGATGTGATTGCAGATGTGTCGACATTGTTAAAAGCACCTTCTATATCTAAGAAAGCAACCAATGTGTATTCTTTGTTGTGGAGGGAATATTCGATGGTACGTACTAACGTGTGGAGAGCTGTTTCCACCGACTTCCCTTTACAATAAGCATGTTGAGCATTAGATAAGAGTCTCGTATCTATGCTTGATCTTAAGTGGATATCAATCATTCGTTCAAAGGTTTTTAGAAGGAATGATGATAGGCTTATAATAAGTTCACGAAGCAAATCGTTTACCTTCAGATTTGACAGCGCAGATGTGATTGCAGATGTGTCGACATTGTTAAAAGCACCTTCTATATCTAAGAAAGCAACCAATGTGTATTCTTTGTTGTGGAGGGAATATTCGATGGTACGTACTAACGTGTGGAGAGCTGTTTCCACCGACTTCCCTTTACAATAAGCATGTTGAGCATTAGATAAGAGTCTCGTATCTATGCTTGATCTTAAGTGGATATCAATCATTCGTTCAAAGGTTTTTAGAAGGAATGATGATAGGCTTATAGGTCTGAGATCTTTTGGGTTTACGTGTGAGCATTTACCAGCTTTAGGTATGAACACAACTTCCACTTCTCTCCATAACAGTGGAATATGGACCAGATTTAGGCACCCATTGAATATGACTTCCAGAATCGGCAGGATAACATCTGCATTCTTTTGGAATTCAGCTGGTATGATGCCATCTGGTCCTGAAGACTTATATGGTTTGAAGCTGTTGAGTGCCCATTGTAATTTTCCGTTAATCCTATGCAGGATTGTGGTATTTTCTACTTGTGAGCTACCTGGAAAGTGAGTATCTAGTAGCAGGTTAAGCGATTCTTCGCATGAGTTGGTCCAGGAGCCAACTGCAAATTTCAGACAGCTTGGCATCACTGGATTTGTTGAGAGGATTTTTCTCAATCTCGAAGCTTCGGAAGTTTCTTCTATATTACCACAGAAATTACTCCAAGAAGATCGTTTAATCTTCCTCAATTCTTTTTTGTATGTCTTTAGGGATTCTTTATATGAGTCCCAATCAGACAATTCTCTAGTAAATTTAGCTCGATTAAAAAGTTTTCTACAGTTTTTCCTGAGCGGATCTAGCCCGTAATTCCACCAGTGTGGCTTCCTTTTACCCCTAATATGGATACGGGGGCAGGAGAGATACAGTAATTTGTTAAGGGCGGAGGTTAGATCTTTGACTTTGTTGTCGAGATCTTTAATGTTGGATGGAACATTTAAAAGTTCAGGTTTAACTAATCGTTTTAGTGCTTCTTTATATTTGGACCAGACGGTTTTACGAAAATTACGAAAAACTAGTTGGCATGGAGGTTCATCATTCAAACTGACTATGATCTGAGAAAGAGTGATCTTTAGATACCTTCCAGTTCAGTATTAATTAATGGATGTTGTCCGAGACAAGAGTTATATCTAATACTTCCTGTCGGTTTCTGGTAACGAATGTAGGTTCATTGCCGACGTTACTTACAATAAGGTTAGTACTTAGAATAAAATCGAAAAGAGACTCACCTCTATCATTGATAACGGTACTCCCCCTGTTGAATATATTGTACTTAGGTTTTGGAAAATACTTGTTCCTAAATAGTGTACTTTAATATTTTGTTTAGAGCTATAATTTATTATCAAATTCTATCGTAGTAACGATTTAATTGTTTGTTATTATTCACAATACTTTTCTTGTTCTATAAACATCCTTTTATAATATTTTATAAGTCTCGACTTGTTATTTCGGTAGATACTTTTCCAGCGTTAACAAATAACTTCAATAGGTTATGGGCCCAGGTATACGTTCAAAAGTATAATTAAAAAAGAAGGAAATAACTGAAATATTTTGTTTGTGCGAGGATCATCGCATATCAAAGAAAACGCTATTACGTTGAGTCGATTGCTTAATCAGTATTTGCAATTGAAAATATTTTTCGGATAATTGCTGGATATATACTTCGAGAAGAATCGGTAAGAACGATAAGGCGTATTATTAAAAACAAATAGACGAGATGGAAAAGGATATATCAACAATTGAAAAGTTTACCAACCCATCCCAATGGATGATGTGGAAATTCCAAGTTCGTGTGAATTTAATGGCTTTGGATCTATATGGCTACGTCGATGGAACATTGGAGAGGCCAGGTGAAGGTGAAGCAACCAAACTAGCAGCATGGTCGAAAAATGATGCTAAGGCTCAGAAAGTCATTGTTAACTCATGTAGTTCTAAGGTTCTCATTCATGTATGTAATTATTCAACATCAAAGGAAATGTGGGACAAGTTACATTCGATTTACGAGCAGACAAACGATTCAGCTAAGCATCTTTTAGAAGAGCAGTATTATCTCTATCAGAAAAACCCAGCCCATGATATTGCCACACACATTTCTACTTTAGAAAATTTGGTACAGAAGTTAAAGATAGCTGGAGTCACCGTAGACAATAGTATGTTCATGACGAAAATACTAATGACGTTGCCATCGCAGTACCGACATTTTTCTACAGCATGGGACTCAACGGCTAAGGAAAATCAGACGATTATTAATTTGACGAATCGGCTCTTGGTTGAAGAAAGTCGTCTTGGAGTTGACAATATGCATTTGGGCGAAGTTGGAGCAAGTGAAGCTTTATTGGCAAAGCGGAACACTGGTGCAATTAAGAAGCAATGTCTACCAAGATTCAAGAAGATGGACAAACTGAAACGACCAGGAAAATGTTTCAAATGTGGATTAACTGGACACTGGAAACGTGACTGTAAGGTACAGACACAGACACGATCAGATGGGGACAAAGCATTTTTCAGCAACATTGTTCAATCTCTGGGAACGTGTGATGCATGGTTCGTAGACTCATGTGCTACTAATCACATGTGTAGGCGTCGTGATTGGTTTATGACATTTACTAAATTGGATAAACCAATTGATGTTGTCCTTGGTGATGGAAAACTGATGCATGCTATTGGACGAGGTGATTTGAAGGTTCTATCATACAGTGGAGCTGAGTGGATAGAAAAAACAATACAGAATGTTTTGTATGCACCAAATTTGTATGCAAATTTGTTTTCTTCAACTAAAGCCATGGACAATGGTCACACAAGCTGGTCCGACAAAGATTCATTTAAGCTGTTGGATGGCGAAAGTGTTGTTGCAGTGGGAGCAAGAAAAGGCGGTATGTTTCAAATGCTTTTCAAGATTATTGAGCCAACGTCCGACAAATCAATGGTAGCTGTGAAAAGTGATACGTTGCGCATTTGGCATGAACGTCTAGGCCATCAAAACCTGCCTCATGTTAGAAATTTTTTGAAAAAGAATGGTATTCGATTTGTCGATGAAAACTTTGACTGCGATGGTTGCGCATATGGGAAGCAACATCGGCTCAGCTTCAACTCACGGCCAGACAGATCTTTGAAGTGCGGTGAACTCATCCATGCGGATGTTTGCGGACCAATGGAGGAAGATTCACTTGGAGGCTCAAGGTACTTTGTACTTTTTAAGGACGATTTCTCAAAGTATCGTTTTGTATACTTTCTCAAAAACAAATCGGAGGCTTTTGAAAAGTTCAAAATAGTCTTGAAGATAGCTGAAAAACAATGTGGTCATCCAATTAAGATTTTTCAAACGGATAATGGTCTGGAATTTGTGAACAGATCTTCCAAGCAGTTTCTAGAAGAAAATGGGATTCATCATCGTCGGTCAATTGCCTACACTCCTGAACAAAATGGATGTATCGAACGTGAAAACCGAACCATCATGGAATCGGCTCGGTCAATGATTTACGCCAAAGGACTTAATCCTCAGCTTTGGGCGGAGGCAGTTCAAACAGCTGTTTTTGTTTTGAATCGTACAGGAACTAGTACTGTAAAAGACAAAACGCCATACGAACTGTGGTACAACAAGCGAGCACAATTTGATCATTTTCGCATCTTCGGTTCAGAGATTTACGTTCACATCCCAAAGCAAAAACGGAGAAAATTAGATGCAAAGTCAAGAAAATGTATATTTGTTGGATATGATGAAAGTCAAAAAGGAGTTCGTGTCGTTGATGAATCGAATTGCGTATCAGTGGTACGTGATGTAAAGTTTTTGGCAGAGGAATCATCTACAGCCATTTTCATCGAAGATGACTTAAGTTTTGAAAAACAAGAAAACGATGTTGAAGAAAATTTAGATGATCATCACCTTGACAGTCAACAAGCAATAATGGAAACTGAAAGTCGTCAAGCAAAAAGAAGAACGGAAGCTGAAAGCCAGCCAGCGAGAAGAATTCCAAGACAACCAATTCTAGAAGCTAAAATTGATGAAAGTAATATTTTAGAAAAACGTTTACGTAACCGTCAAGAAGGAGCTTCTATAGCAATGGCTTTATTGGCGATCAGTGAGGAACCGAAGTCTTATGAAGAAGCCATCAAATCAGATGAAAGCGACAAGTGGTTGAAAGCGATGAAGGAGGAGTTCGATTCACTTATGCAAAACCAAACCTGGACCTTGGTTGAAAAAACAAAGAATCAAAAGGTAATCGACAACAAATGGGTTTTTAAAGTGAAGAAGAACACAGACGAATCTATAGAACGTTTTAAGGCAAGACTAGTATGTCGTGGTTTTAATCAAGAGTATGGGATCGATTATTTAGAAACATTCAGCCCAGTTGTTCGATTTACATCATTGCGAGTGATTCTGGCAATTGCTGCAGAGAAGAGGATGTACATAAAGCAGTACGATGTTAAAACAGCGTTTCTGAACGGAGATCTGGAAGAAGTCGTCTTTATGCAGCAACCAGTTGGTTTTGACGACAACAGTGGACGTATTTGTAGACTACAGAAGAGCTTGTATGGTCTGAAGCAAGCTTCACGCTGTTGAAACCGGAAGTTCAAGACGTTCATCAATCTTTTTGGGTTCAGAACTTGTGAGTCAGATTCATGTGTTTTTGTAAGTAACAAAAATGGAAAGACACTCATAATGGCAATTTATGTGGATGATGGGATTGTGACTGGAGACGATGAAGCGAATGTTATATGCGTAATTGAACATCTGCAAGAACACTTCAAAGTCAGACAAATGCAAGTGGGTTGTTTTCTGGGATTTGAAATCGACCAGCAAGCCGATGGTTCTATATTTATGCACCAAACAGCATATAGTAAAAAGATTTTAAAACGATTCCATTTTGAAGATTGCAATCCAGTATCCGTTCCAGCTGATCCAAACCAATTACTTACTAATTTTGAAGAGTCAGAAGCAAGCAAGTTTCCATATCGACAACTAGTTGGAAGTCTCATGTACTTGGCCATCGCTACAAGACCTGACATAAGTTATGCAATTGGGAATGCCAGTCGATATATGGAAAAACCATTGGTGGTACACGAGAATGCTCTAAAAAGGATTTTGAAATACATCAAAGGTACAGTCAGCTATGGAATCCTATATAACACAAATGGAGATCATAATTTATGCGGATTCAGTGATGCGGACTATGCTGGTGACATTGACACACGAAGATCGACATCAGGCTTTGTTTTCAAATACAATGATGGGATTATCAGTTGGAGCAGTACAAGACAGAAATGTGTATCGCTCTCTACAACGGAGTCAGAATATGTAGCAGCATCTGAAGCAGTGAAGGAGTTAGTTTGGTTACAACGATTGTTTGAAGAGATAGTGCCAGACAAAATTATGAGTGCTACAACGTTTTACATGGATAACACAAGTGCCATTCGTTTAATAAAGAATCCAGAATTCCATCGTCGCAGTAAGCACATTGATGTCAGGTATCACTTCATCCGTGAAAGATTCGAAGAGGGATGCTTCAAATTGGAGAATGTATCAACAACAGATATGATTGCTGACATCTTAACCAAAGCACTACCAAGAGAACGTTTTCAATTATTACGAGCTTTAATGGGAGTATTTGACAAAAAGTGGGAGTGTTGAATATATTGTACTAAGGTTTTGGAAAATACTTGTTCCTAAATAGTGTACTTTAATATTTTGTTTAGAGCTATAATTTATTATCAAATTCTATCGTAGTAACGATTTAATTGTTTGTTATTATTCACAATACTTTTCTTGTTCTATAAACATCCTTTTATAATATTTCATAAGTCTCGACTTGTTATTTCGGTAGATACTTTTCCAGCGTTAACAAATAACTTCAATACCCCCATACTGTATGGTGGGCGTTTACGTCACTCCCAATAACGAGGCTGATCTTTTGCCTTTCAGCATCAGCGATTAGTTTCTCCAGTGTATTGCCTTGGAGCGGGCCAAGGGGGTCATGGCCGAGATATGCGGACGCCAGCCAAAAAGTACCTATGGATTTGACAATCCATGGTTCTTGGATCAGGACGATATCTTCCCCGTTGCTGGACAGACGAAGAAGAAGGGAGGCCGAAGCCTTGATGGAGTGTTGGAGGTTAATCTGAACTAACTGCAGCATTTTGGCTACAATCAGGCAGATCAGCGTCCACCACCGTAGTGTCTGTATCTTCCGGATCAGAAGACGAGCTTAGAAGCTCATCCTCATCCAGAAGAATCATGTTGAGGTAGTCTTCGGTATCCATTTCAGATGAACCGTCGACGTGGGGAGATGATTCAGGGGCAGCCGAAGAAGTGCCGGAAGCATCGACTTCCAAAGATGGAAAGGTTATCAATGCCCCGGGATCGTGGACCACAACTTCGTCACCGTGGGGGTGTGGAGGTGCGCTAGCAGCGTCAGCCTCATCTTTTTTATATATCTTAAGGGTAATGGTCTCAAACCCATACCTAATCACACCTTTGGTCTGCGCCAGAGGAGCAAGGGACTCCTTATTGATTACAATAATTGCCCTTTATAAAGACTCCTTTGCTCCTCTAGTTTCGCGACTTTCCAGTTGTGAGTAGGAATGGATGGATTAGAAAGCTGGATCATCTGGAGTATTTCATCCATACAAGAGGGTTCAGCCGGGATCCAAGTGCGTGCTCTTGGTCTGCAAGGGATATCCTCCTTAGCAACCTCAAGCTTCGCACCAGGCCAGACTTCGCCTAACTTGCTAATAGCCAGCTTATAAAGATCTGATCCTCACAAACGATAAGTTTCCCATGGCCTTGATGCCAGCCACCATCACTAGTGATAGTAGGAGGTCCTGGGTTTTCCCTCATTAAACTCAAGAAGCCGAGAGCTTCAGTTTGACCTCCTGCCAACGACCAGGTGAAATCGTGCCATCCATATCGCTCCTATCGATGAACGCAACCACTATTTTATCTTGCAGCACATCGCTGAAGGATTTGCCTCCACTATGGGGATTAAGCTGGCCTCCAAGTTGTATTTTGTCATAAAGCTTCTAGCCCACTTAACCATTGCTTCATGCTGAGAGTTTCCTCCACCCTTGGGTACATTGCCAAAGATCTTCAGAATCCTCTCAGCATTCCGCTTATCCCTATAAAAAGTCCCAGAAGGTGAAGGTTTTTGCCTGCCCCCACTGGGATCATTTTTGAGAGGTTTACTCTCATTAGTGGTGGAAGGGCCATGCTTCACAGTCCTACCACCACCGAAAACCGACTTCGACGTTTGGGGAGGATTTCTCCCCTTAGCGGGTGCGGGGCCATGCTTCACGATCCCACCACCACTGAACTTTGGTTTCGAAGTTGAGAGAGGTTTACTCTCTGTAGTGGTAGAGGGGCCATGCTTCACGATCCCTCCACCACTGAATTTAAATATTTCTATCCTACTCTCGCTGTTCTTACTGTCAGCGGCTTGACCATGAGTTGACATGGCCACGTCACTGACAGGAAGGACAGGAGGAACGGCAGACGACTTTTCAGTCGCACTACCGGCCGATCTTAAAGAAGAACCGGGCTTACCACCAACAACAAAAGAAAAAGAATTCATTTGATTCCCACGAGTATCGGAGAAAGGGTGGTCCATCTGCACAGAGATCCGTATATGCAGATAAGGCTAGTTAATCCGGAGTTCGCCAGGTATCCGGATACTCCGTTAACGACTGAGCTAGTATTTTAAACTGGGCCCCCAGCCATGCTGATCATCGGCACGGTACGTATAACACCTTGATCCGGCCCAAGGAATAAGGATTTGGGTTAGTTGGGTAAGAAAGGATGGAAGGAAGGGGAAGGGTTGGGAAACAAAGAAGGGAGAGGTAGGGGAAAGGAAAGCGCCCTTTGGTTTCGGGACTCATCTAGAGCACTCGCTCGAGACTCATTGACCCTACTCAGCTTCTACAACGACGCTCAGGTAGAAGACCATATCGATTTCTAATATCCACATCTTATCAGATAGCCAAGCTCCTATAAAATCTCTCGACTCTGTCTCTACAAATTCTATAACAGCCCTAAACTGTCGATCATCTCTTATAGAGATGTCACAGCAGTTCAATATTCACCTTTGTTGGGTGCCGTGCCATAGGTACATTGCAGGAGATTGTAAATCTGACGAACTCGCAGAATGTTAAACAGCACTGCCTATTTTATTAGCAAGGGTAAATGTCGGAATACCTATTACTGCATGCAAATTTTTGCTGAAGCAAGATGCTTTAAGAAGAATAAACCTTAGGCGAAACAACGTCACCACTTGCCTGGCGTTTGATATCTTTAAACAGGTTGCACATCAGCTTCGTAATTGGTATCATAACCGGGCATATAAGAATGCAAGCACGCAACGCGGCTTGGAGTATTCGCAAACAATTTTTGCAGAAGCTGTAGACGAAGAAGATGAGGAAACAGTTCTTCACCTTCTCTGCACATGCCCTGCCCTATCCCAAACACGCCGGCTCCATTTAGAAACCTTCTACTTCAATGATCTTAGTTATCTGACAAACAGACATTAGTAGTCTCGTGCGCTTCATTAGAAGCTCCATCTGGTTTTAATGAGTTGGCAGAAAATCTCTAGACCGTCTTATAGTCTAAGTGTCTCAGTTCTTTGGTCTGAGCCACTTCAACCTAACCTTACCTAACCAACTTTCATCAATAATAATTATTTTTGTTATTCGTCCCTGGCCGATTCGTTAAACATTGTATGCAATCTCTATTTCTGTAGTATCATTTCATGACACATGACTTCTTAAAGAATTACTTTCATACTCTATATTAACAAAGCAATAATTTATAATATAGGAAGAAATGTACCTGTTTGAATTAATACGAGTATTTATAAAAAAGATTTATTGTAAAATGAATAAGAATGTATTAATAATAGTAAACTTTACTAAATAAACTATACTAAATAAACTATACTACTACTACCACTAATCTTTGACGTAATGGATCTCAATTGAATTGTTCGGTTTGTAACTAAGCTGCTCAGGTATTTTCTATTTAAACCTGGGTTTTACCCTTAATAGTTTTATTTCCGTTTTTCTTTGCAGGTTTGGGTTCTAAACGGTTAGTCATATTTCCCTCATCAGCAAAAACATAATCCAATGTTTTACTCTGACAGTTGATACCAAAAGGAAAACAAAACATAAAAAGTTTTTTTCAGTGCTCTTTAACATAAAGTCCAGTCTTGATGAAGTAGTATCAAAAGACATATCCACGTACCCCATAGGTCAGTTCATACCAGTTTAACTCATGGCACCAGTAAGTATGCCAAGCAAATAATGCTCAAAATCTGTGCTAGTCACTAGAACTGGAACTCTTTATAAAAAACAAAATTATGACACACCCTGTTCCATGGGCCACTGGGGGCACCAGTTTAAATGTAAGACTAAATGAAAAGTATTTTCAAATAGTGGGATTTCGTTTTTATTTGTCATTTTACTTGCGCAATTGAAATTTATAATGATCAAACCACATGTTAAATATTGTTAAACAAAACTGTTTCTTGGTTCTAGACGAATGTCAGAAAGGTTGCAAAAATTGCATAATAGGGGAATGCGGTGTATTCTGATGTGTAATAGGTTAACACCGATACAACTTATGTTATATACTCTAAAATGGCTCAACCAGAGAACATAAATGAATGTACTAATTTTTATCTTCAAAATGAAAACTAATGTGTTACCTAATTATCTTTATAATGAAATAGTTTATGTAACTGATATGCAAACACATAATTTAAGAAATTGATGTGATTTCAGACTACAATTTTTTACAACAAGTAGATCGCAGAACAATTATATGTTTAAAATTGTTTTAAATTGTTCAATAACTTGTCAATTGACTTAAAGTCAGAAAATTATTTTAATGTTTTTAAAAGGAAAATGATTTATATGTAAAAATTAATTATATTTAATTTAAAATATTAGTTTTTATTCCTTAAATAAGTTTTAAGTTTAAGATTGTAAAACATAGCGGAAGCTAAATAAAGATTAAAATCAAATCAAATTATCATGAAAAACTAATTAGTACAAAAGACTTCAATATTTGATATGTCACTAGTTTGAGAAAAATGTCATCAAAGTATTTTTTATTATTTTTTTTTCTACTCGGGGCGTATGAAAATAACATCTTTGGAAAAATGAAACACCCTATTATACATTCAAATATTAAAACTACTGAAATTGTCTTAGTTAGATCACACAGTCATTCAAATGATGTGGTTATAGTTAACCACTTTGTAAAAATCACGTTAAAAAAAAACAAAATACAAAATTTTGGCAGAAACAGCATTATAAAAACCGAATATATTACATACTTTGGATATACAGAACTTTAGAACACAGAACAATGATATATAGAATTTTTGAACAAAAAGTAGCCGCTGGAGTGTCACATCCAAAAATGTAACTAGATGATCCCCGAATCCTTACTTAACTCTACCTCCCACCACTTAGCTAATTAATGATCAACGTTTCGCATTACATTTTGGCATTTCCCAAAAATTCAACCTTGAAATTTCACTCTCAACGCGCGCAATGGAGTTTCACTTCAAAAAGTGGCGCTTATTCCGGAACGATTCTTCTGAATTTATTTTATTTGATTTGATTATTTCTTAAGCTTCTGCTTTTTATTACACTACACTATTTAGTTAAAAAAAAAAAAAAAAAAACAAATAAAAAGAAAATGAAAATGAATTATTGATTACTTAGCTATAATTAAATTTTACGAATAACATTAGCCGTGTTTTTTGGAAGTTCAGATAGAACTGTCGAAAAAAACCACATCCGAAGGTTTCATTTTCAGCCTTTGGCGGAGGTGGGGGTTTGAAAACAGCGATTTTCCGATTTAATTTATAAAATATTTGCCGTGATGCTCTGTCATTTATTTTAAGTCAAAACTCTTTCTTGGAGAATTATTAACCACAAAAAATCAGCAAAACAAAGTCTCCAAAAAAATTAAGGTTCGCTTAAAAAGCTTATATCTTGAGTTCTATTGGTCGGATTGCCAAGATTATGATGTTTTGTCTTAAACAAAGTGACAGAGCATCACGGCATATATTTTTAAAATGTATTAAGTGGTTATACCTTTCACAAAATAAATTGGATAATCGCTGTTTTCAAACCCCCACCAAAGGCTGAAAAAGAAACCTGCCAGACGATTGTTTTCGATACCACGATATATGCACCTACAAACCCTCATACCACTCCCAAAATTTGCTGTGGGCTCTTGGTCTATTACTGTACAACAATTTTTTTCTTAGAATATACCCCAGAATCATACCCTAAAATACTATTGACGAATTAAGAGACACAGTATTGACGAATTAAGAGACACAGTAAACTGATAGGTTGCCAAAGCCGCCCGTCGATCATGTTATGTTATTTCATGTGATTCAGGGCTGAGCGTAAATATGTATTTAATTTAGTTTATAAACTCACCCTCCACTTTCAAAAAAAGTTACTTTTAGAGAATGTGGCAACCCTTTAAATCATACCCAATTTAGGCATATTTATGGCCTATCTTCTAACATATTGCTTGTTTCATTTTTTTTTTTGTAAAAAAGTTAATTTTTCTTTATAAAAAGTTATTTATTTTGTAAAAAAATAACATTTTATAAGTGTATTTAAGTTAATTTTTTTTGTAAAAAAAGTTTTTTTTTTGTAAAAAATTTATTTTGCAATTTTTTGCAAAAAAGTTATTTTATTTTGTAAAAAAGTTAATTTTGCATTTTTTTGCAAAAAAGTTAATATTTTTTTATAAAAAAGTTATATTTTTTTTTGTTCAAAAGTTATTTTTTTTTGTAAAAAACTGATTGTTCTTATATTGACTACGGATGCGAAGTATACGGGAAGTGCAATGCTTCAAGTAAGAGAAAACTTAATGTTGCTTGTATCAACGCTACCAGATATATATTCGGTCTTCATAGATTTGACAGAGTATCTCATTTTTCATAGACATTATATAATCTCACATTTGATAGCCTACTGAAATTGCGTTCGCTAACTATGGTCTTCTCAGACCAGACAGCCCTGTAGCCTTTTTAATAGAAGAACGTTCTGTGCTTTCAGCGTAGATTCGTCAACCGCGATTTTCTTGTTTGACTTCCGAACGACAGTTCTTCGTTTATACCACCCGACTCTGGAACTCTCTGCTGCGACATATGAGGGACATTGCAGTAAAGGGGAGATTTCAGAGGGAACTTAAAGCATTTTTATTAAATTGAATAATTATTGTACATTAAATTAGAATACATTTCTCCTATATTTCATTTTTTTTCTTTTGTAATTTTCTTTGTTATTTATAGATATTTGGTTTGTCAAAAAGTTTCCATTAAAATTAAACAATTATAACTATGCACTAGCTTATAAGACTTATTATCTTAATGTGTATAAGAATTCGATGGAATAAATCCAAATCTAAAGACAAAACCCTACATTGGATGGGCATGATCAGGTGACCATGGTGGCGGAGTGCATAGACATCAGACCAAGCTGGTAATTTATAAATTAAAATTGAACATAAAGACTAAACACCAACCACTAAAGGAATCTGATCATTAATGTGGAGCTATGAAATTGCAATAATTCCAGTCAAATGCAGTCGTGGTAGTCCACTCAACGGATTGTTGAACATTCAAGCATTCATAATATTATTTCTATTGACGTTAATTAAATGGTTGATACTCATTTAACTAATATATTAAAATATTTATTTTGTTAGTGTTAAAAGCGATGAACCCAAAATGTTTAAATTTTGAAATAGTAACCCGTCTTATAACAATTATTTTCATTTCCATTACAGGTTGAATTACTTTTAAAAACTGGTGGTGCTCAATCACGATCTTACCTCAACGAAATTGTTACTCATCTCGTGTGCGGAAGCAATTACACCGAAGAAGAACTTGTTATGGGAATCGACCTGTATAGTGTTACGCCTGTTACAGAAAATTGGATAACCCACAGTGCAAAACTTGGTCGCCTAGCATCAACAAAAGCATTCGATCCAAATAAACTGCGAATATTTGCTGGTGTTCGAACCACTTTTTCTCAAATAAGTCCCTCTGATCGGCGTAAATTATATGCTATGCTTACATTCCATGGAGCTGAAATGTGTGAAAATCTCAATGCCAAAACAACACATTTAATTTGTGGATCAGCATCAGGAACTGCATATCAAAAAGCCAATGCCTTGCCAAAAGGAAAAATAAATTTGATTTCGCCAGATTGGGTTTTGGATTGCATAAAGAAAAATGAAATAATTGCTTGTGAATCTTATCATCCAAGATTGCTTAAAATTGTAGATAGACCCAAGGTCGTGAAAGCTTTACCCCCAATGGTAGCTTTGCCTTTAGCACCAGCGGCCACCGTTGTAGCGCCGATGGAAAAGCCGTCGTTAAGTTCTCTGGCGAAAATAATAGGTTTCGAGGAATGTGCAGAAAAGAAGGGCAAACCAGTTTTAAACAAACAACAGATGCAACAACAGCAGCATCCAAAACAGCAAACGCAGCAGAAAACTCAACAAGAACAAAAGCAAAAACAGGAAGAACAACAAGAGAAACTTAAACAACAAATTCAGCTGCAACAACAACAGCAGCAAGATAAAATTAAACAAATTCAACAGCAACAACAATTGCAACAGCAGCAACAATTGCAACAACAACAACAACTGCAACAACAACAGCAACTGCAACAACAACAACAACAACTACAACAACAACAGCAACTACAACAACAACAGGAATTACAAAAAGAGCAAGAAGCTCAGCAATTGTTGTTGCAACAACAAAAAATTCAGCAAATAAAACAGCAATTGTTGCAAGAGCAAGACCAACAAAAGATTCAGCAACAACAGATAGAACAACAGCTGCTACAACAAGAGAAAATAAAACAACAGCAGCAGCAACAACAACTTCAACAACAACAGCAGCAGCAGCAACAACAACAGCAGCAGCAACAACAACAACAACAGCAACAACAACAACAGCAGCAAGAACAACAACAGCAGCAACAACAACAGCAACAACTGCTGCAACAACAATTGCATCAACAGCTTCTTCAAAAACAACAGTCACAACAACAATTACAACAACTTCCAACTCAAAAGCATCAGCAATTGCAATCACTTTCTCTCTCGCAATCTCAATTGCCACCTTCTTCAGCTGGTAGTGCACCCACCGTCCCTACTTCTACAGCGCCTGCTCAAATAATTCGAACATTATCTTCCGTAGGTCAAAACAACATTATCATCACAACTATTCCGAATTCCCAAATGGGCAATAACAAACAAGTACAAGCCACACAATCGCCTGTAATTTTTGTACGCCCAAGATCTATTGGACAAGGCAAGGGCCAAAACACACCATCTGCTTCTATTACACAGCCTCCACAAATCATACTTCAACAAAAGATTATTCAACAGCCTAATACTGTGGCTGTTGAACAACAAAGTCAAGCACCACAGCAGGCTGTGACTGCTGCACTGACCAAGTCCCCAGTTACCGTTTCTCCTCAAATTGTCAATGTACAAGTACAGCGAAATCTAAAGAGTCCATCCATTCAGCAAATGCAACAGCTACAGCAACAGCTTCAACAACAACAACTGCAACAACAGCAATTGCCATCAACATCTGCTCCTCAAATACAACTAATTCAGCAGCACCAGGCAGCTCAGCAGAAACCGCCCGAACAACAACAGCAAATTCAACCACAACAGATTCAAACACAAGTTGTACAGCAAAAAATCCAGGTACACCACCAGCTACAACAGCGATTACAGCAACAATTACAGATGCAACAGCAACAGCAACAACAACAACAGCGATTACAGCAACAATTACAGATGCAACAGCAACAGATGGGACAACAACAACAACAACAGCAACAGCAGCAACAACAGCAACAGATGGGACAACAACATCAGATTCAGCAACAACCTCCTCCATCAAGAACACCTCAACCTATTACACCACAACCCCAGACACCACAACAGCCACGAACTCCGCAAACACCAACAGGTACACCCAGAACTCCACAGCCGCAGCAATGCACCACACCCTTACAACAGCCGCGTACTCCTCAACCACAACAAACACAACCGCTTCAACAACCGAGGACGCCACAATCTATAAGTGCACCACATACTCCTCAACCACGAACTCCACAACAATCTCTTTCCCAACCATCAACACCGCAACCTCAAATTCAATCACCACAGCACCAGTCCATCGCAATGTCTCCTCAACCACAGCTCTCGCAACAGCCACAAATTGAACAGCAGCAACAATCACAACCGCAGACTCAATCAATCCCGATGTCCCCGCAAATGCTACAACAACATATACACCGGCAGCAGCAAATTCTGCAGCAACAGCAACAACTGTATCAACAGCAACAACTTAGTGGGCAAAGTCTTACACCGCACCAACAAAGTCTACAACGTCAAATTCAACACCAACAGGCCCAACTTACCCAGCAGCAACAGTCATTGCATCAGCAACTTCAAATGCATCAGCAAACCACAAGGATGCAACAAAATCCCTCGCCAAGTGTCCATCAGACACCATCTCCTCAACCTCAACTACAAAGTCTGCTTTCTCAATCTCCTAGAGCATTACAGTCTCCAGTCCCACAGATGACACCGCCTCCCCAGTCTCCACAGCAGCAAATGGCAGCTCAACATCATCAGCTGAGGCAACAACTACAAGGACGTCAGCTGCAACACTCTGCCACTGGTCAACCACACAGACAAATGATAGTTACTCAACAGCAAATTGGTACACCTGCCAGCTCTGGAACAACTTCACAACAGCAATCGCTGCAACAACAGTTGCTTTCGTTTAGTCAACAACAACAAAAAATTCAACAAGGGCAACAGCTCCTTCAGCGATCCCCACAGCATGGAAGTCCATCTGTTTCAGTTCAGGTAAATCAGACAAAATAATTGTTTTTCTTTTTAGTTATACAATATTTGTAGATTATTTTATGCACATCACTTTGGGGTTGTTTTTCAGAATCACATTTATAATAAACTAGCCGACCCGTATTCGCGTTGCTTCGCAGACTTTAAAAAATAATTTTTTTTTGTTATAAGTACAATATTAAAGGAGATTGTTGACATTTGTATACCTTTCCACCTGTGTATTTTTTTTTTATTTTAAAACTTCCAGATACACAATGTTTTGGCAGTGTAGCCATTTTGTAATATGTGAAGTGAATTCATTTAAATTTATTCATAACATTTTCCCTTTTAAAATATTCGCCAAACACCATTCAATTGCATTAATATTATTGTACCACTTTCTTTTAATACACACGATTGTACGCTGTTCTTCCCGTCATTTTAAGATATCAATCTTGAAGATCCGACCATTAGAAGTCAAGTTATACGCTTTTTACTCGAACCAAATAATTTTTTTTCACCCGTCTTTTTTATATAAAAGCGATGCAAAACAATTTATTTCCCCCCAGTTTAAGAAGGAAATTCATTTCGTCTGAAAAGAAAATTTGGATGAGTGATTAGGACGACGCACAGTGGTTTGGTTTGTATGGGAGAGCGGAAAAAAGTCTGTAAAATCTGAACTATGAAACGGAGAGCAATGAAATTTTGTACACATGTTTGGATTGGACTTACACACATTTGACAAAATTTTGTCAGGGCCGTAACGGGGGGGGGATCAAAGGGGCCTGACCCCCCCCCCCCCCGAAACAATGTATTTTATGGTCCTACTTTCTTCTTAAAAAATGTAGACCTTGTATATATAGATTATTGATTGTCATCAAGTTGCATAAATGCGCAATTACTCTATACTGACTTATTTTTTTTTTAATCATTTAGGTATATATACATAACTAGGGTGCCCGCGACCTCTTCGCTGGTCGTTAATAAAAACTCAAAGTTCTCTTCAAAATGTTTATCTATTGTATTGGTTTGGTGTGGTTTATAGGCCGGCGGCGTTATTGGGCCGTAATACTTCCGTGATGATCAAGACCGGCACGTTACTGTGAATGGGGATCGCTACCGTTCAATGATAACCGAATATTTTTGGCCCCAATTGGATGATATGGACTTGGAGGACATGTGGTTCCAACAGGATGGCTCCAAAAAGCCACACAGCGAATGTCACTATCAATTTATTGGAAACCAAGTTTGGAGAACGTGTTATCTCACGAAATGGTCCAGTCGCTTGGTCGCCTCGGTCGTGCGATTTGACGCCGTTAGACTATTTCCTGTGGGGCTACGTCAAGTCTATGGTCTATGCCAACAAGCCAGCGACGATTGATGAACTTCGTACGAATATCAATCGTGAAATTGCAGCAGTATCGGCCGATTTATGCTTGAAAACCAACGAAAATTGGGCTCAGCGTCTGGACTTCTGCAAGCGTGCCCGTGGTGGCCATGCAAAAGAAATCGAGTTTCATACATAATGGCATCAAACGTGCTTTCACAGGAATACAGAATTTCATTGATATCCAAAACCGTTTTTGTTTTTTGTAGCGCTCTTATTAAAAAACCCGATATAATGTGGAGTGCTCGTTTAGACTGCTTTCACACAAGGAAACTGAGTTGCCAGAAACTAGGTAGTTTGTAGGCGAGAAGGGTGAGGGGAGATTTTTTTTTCTTTCCCTTACGCCCTTCTCGCCTACAAACTCCCAGTTGCCGGCAACTCAGTTTCCTTGTGTGAAAGAGTTCTTACATTCCAAAAACGTAACCATCATAGGGGGCGCGGTTATTCAATTTTCAATATAGAGGGGGTTTTTACAATAAAACCGTCATAGCTGCAGCTGTCAAAAAACCCTTTCTATAATGAAGTCACGCCCCCTATCACCGGCTCAAGTACTACAATGCATTAGGGATAGGAACGAGCACTCCATATTATATATACTCAAAGCGCTATATACTATTTTTTTACCTTTCCACAACTACACCATTGTGCTCAGCCAGCAGGCTTGATTTCAGTTTGCGGAAGAAGAGAACAAAACAAAAATAACAAAAAAAACAAAGCAGCTACTCGTTGATTGCTTTGAATAGCATTTATTCATGGATAGAAATAATTTAGAAAAATTAATAACTTTCAAAAGTATGTATATTTATTCCTCAGCTTGTATGTACTTGGCCTAATGGAAGTGTGGTTTCAATATTTCAATGTTTTCTTATAAACACTATCGTTATGTACGCTTACATCGTCATCAGCCAACTGTAAAGAAAATACTTACCTTTTTATGACCTTTTTTTAGTGTGAAAACACCAAAATATAAGTTTTTATTAATCTTTTTCTATAGGAAAACACCAAATGCCAAAGCGTTGGCCCATAAATTATTATTATTATTTAATAAAATGTACCTAAATACCAAGAATAGTTATTTATAAGCGCTTAATCTACCAGGACTTAATGGTGATCATATTCTTTAAAATAATATCAAAAACCGAAGCTTGAATTGCACTGTTTCGGTTCAAATTGATGGTGAACCTTCTCCAATAAATAATACAAGTTGCTTCAAAAGTAGACTTTATTGTTGGCTTAAAGCAATAAATATGTATGTAATATAAATTTTCCAGTTGAAATTTAGTAACTTTGAAAAACTTAAGTAAATCATAATGTCCGTACTCACAATTTGTTTGGTTCTCTTTTAAGTTGAGTTAATGTCGAGTCAACTAATTTAGATATAGCTTTTATCCATAATATGCTCAGAAAACGGCTTTATCGATTTTCTTTAAACTTTAGCCCCAGTGTCAAAATTCAAACTAACTTTGTATATTTTGTTTTTTCTTTAAACAGCAATCACAAAGTAAACAGCTGATAATGACCAAGCCAATTGATCCGACGGATCCAGTTCAAGTTGCTCAAGTGTTAAGTAGAACTGCGCAGAGTCCTATTCATGATTCTCTTATTCTTCGACAGCAAATGGCCCAGCAGCTTCAAAAGCAGCAACAACAGCAACAGCAGCAACAACAGCACCAACAGCAACAGTCTCCACGACAATCACCACACCAACAACAACAACAGCAGCAACAACAACATTCTGCTCAGCCACAGCAAATAGTCATTAGCCAAGGCAATAATCAGATCATAACTCAGAGGCACGTGATAAATACATCAACAGCTCAAGGGCAGCAAATCATTCAAAGCCATATGCTTAATATTCATCAACAAAAACAACAACAGCTCCTGTTACAACAACAACAGCAGCAACTTCTTCAAAAACAAAATCCGACAAATGCTTCACATCAGGTGCAATTTTCCCAGCAGCCACAACAACAGCAAACCCAGCAGGTGCCGCAACCAGGTTTGCAGCAACAAGTGCGAATTATACAGCAACAAGGTCTTGGAGTTACCCAACAAATTGTACAGCAACCAGCGGTGACCGGACAACAACAAATACAGCAGCAACAACAACAGGTGGTATCACAGCTTCAATCGCCGCCTTACCAGCAACAATCACAGCAACCACAACAAATAATTCAACAACAGGGTCAAACTGTTCAACAACATTCACAACTAGTGCAACAAATACAACAACAGTTACCTCAACAACAATTACAACAACAACAGCAGCAGCAACAGATCAATGTAGGCTCTCAAACTAATAACAAACAATATCCCGCAAAATTCATTATTAGCCAACAGCAATTCAATCAACTCACACCCCAGCAGCAGCAGCAAATATTACAGAACCAAAATCAAAATGTGTTTTTTGTGAACCAAGGCAACCTGCAGCAAGTTCAACAACAAGTGCAACAGCAACCAATAGGTCAGCAACAACAAATTTTGCAACAACAACTTCAGCAATCCCCACAACAACAGCAACAACAACTTCAGCAACTCCAAATTAGTAGCCTACAAACGCCTCACGGAACCACCAATCGTATGCAGCAACAAAAACCTCCCCCACCAATGTATCCACACACGCCAAACGTGACTGTGGGGCAGACTGATATGCAAAGTGGTTTATTGCAGCAACAACAATTACAACAACAAGTAATCTTGAATTCTCCACAACATCGAAACCAACAACAACAGAACACAATATCACAACAACAGCCCCAGCAGCAGCAGATAATTATTAACCAACA
Organism: Melangyna quadrimaculata; assembly: GCA_949320155.1. Classification (NCBI taxonomy): domain Eukaryota; kingdom Metazoa; phylum Arthropoda; class Insecta; order Diptera; family Syrphidae; genus Melangyna; species Melangyna quadrimaculata. The sequence goes on along the minus strand of OX439483.1, from coordinate 198,921,536 downwards.
GCAAATCATAAATCCCCAGCGTCTTCAATATTTGCAGCAACAACAACTTCTGCAAAGCAAACAGCAATCTACTCAACAGCAAATAGTTATTCAACAAACACAGCCAAGTTCAACTTCCAGTCAACCGACAATAATGCAAAGCCCACCCCAACAAATTTCACAGTCGCCTCAGCAAATTCAGTCTCCAGTCCAGCAGCAAATTCTCACAAATCAAGGTCAAACAATTGCTATACAGAATCAAATAATTCTACAGCAACAACAGCAGCAACAACAACATAAACAACTTCAACTACAACAACAATTATTGCAGCAGCAAGGTGATCCTCTAATTGGCCAACACCAAGTGACCCTTCAGCCACAACAACAACAACAGCAGCAGCAGCAGCAACAACAATCGACACCTCAAATTATTCAAACTCAGGTAGCACCACAATCGCAGACGGTTCTTATACAGCAGCATCAACAAAATCCTCAGACTATTATCAACCAACAGCAAATCCAACAAACTCCTCCGACACAATCACCTCAACAGCAAATAATAATTCAGCAGCAATCGCCACAACAGCAACAACAGCACTGGAGCTCACAAAACCCACTCACTGCCCAACAACAGCAGCAGCAGCAAGTTTTGCAAATACAATCAGGCCGCCAAACACCAAATCCAGCAGCAACACAACCCACTCAATACATTCGAACCGTACGGCCAGGTCAATGGCCAACAACAACAACTGGAGGAATTGCAGGTACTCAGCAAAGGCAGTTAATACAATTGGATGATAAGACGCATGCTCATTTCATGTCACTGGATCCTGTGAAGAAAGCCGAATATATAGCAAAGTTACAAAGCAAACAGAGAGTAATGCTGAGGCAATCCGTTGCGTATCAACCTCGCCCTGGTGCTCCTAATGTTGTGGCTAATAATGTGAGTGCTCCGCGACCAGCCGGTACGCAACATATTATAGTTCAAAGCCAAATGCCAGCCGGGCTAAGTCACCAGCAACAGATGCAGTGGCTGCAGCAGCAAGGAGCACGACAAGTTCTTGTGAGAACAGGTAAGTAGCATTATTTCAATCCAAAATGCAATCATTATGAGTGTTTACGTAAACGCCTAACAAACCAATTTATGTTATCACAAAAATAAATGAAATATTTAATCAAATCAAAAAGAAGCAAATATGTATCTTTACTAATTTTGTGATTGCAGAAATCGTTTAATCCGAAGTTTACATTGTTTGTCATTTCATCTTGTGGTGTCTTTAATTACTAACCTTCTGGCTTTCAGTTTAAAAACATTTTGCTTTCATTTTATTCTAATATGTCTGTTTAATGAAGAAATTCTAGATCAGAACAGAACAGTACAAATGTGCGAAAACATTCAGAACGGGATGCATAGAAAAGTACAACTTCATGTTGGCTATTGCCTATCAGCTGAGAAATTTTGAATTCAAACAAAAACAATACTCGGAACAGCAAACCGAAATCTTTTGGAGTTATAACAGTTAAAAAGCAGTGACGCCGAACCTCCAATCAAAAACTACTCAAATTTTGATTTCTTCATTTGAAGTCAAAAAATCTACGCACACTTTTTTGATAAATTTAAACAAATCAGCTTGCTCTACCTCAAATATAAGTGCAGAAAATATGCACAACAACTTTTTCGCAATCCCATTTCAGATAAGAGGCGAGTTACAATTTTATTTATATGGACTAGTAGACCCGTGTTTGCGATACTTCGCTAACGTTGTTTAGTACAAAATCTGAATGTTTAAATCGTGCATGAAACGTAGAAAGTATTTCCCGTCTACCTTCATTATTCCCTTACGTGGTCCTTTTAAAATTACAAGCAAGCACTAATGTGGATTTCCATTGGTAAAAAATATCAATATTTTTTTGATACATATCTGTCGAGACACAAATTAGCCTTCTATTGTATCAATTTTACAGATCCCTGCTTTTCGGTGTATTTACCCCTCTTTTTATTAACCCCCTGTACAATTTACAGCTGTTATTTTGACAATTGCTTGTGACATGAACATGATTCCTATGGGAATTAAATATGTCTTTGAAGAAACTTTTTTCTTTAGTATAAATTAGACAATTTAATAAGCTTAACAGCCCTATTCTGCTGTTGTGAGGCTCACAGGTCACAATTTTATGTGAGTTTGTTTTCTTATAAGCCGGTCACAATTTCGTTTTCTATGGAAGCCCTCATAATAAACCTCACAAGAACAACGTGATTTGTGATCTGCCAAGGAGCAGATCATAATTTTGAAGTTTTTATGAGGGGAGTTCACCACGAGTTGTGAGGTTATTGTGACTTGTGAAGCATCACTGAGGTTGCCAGAATAAGGCTATAAGTCTCAATTTTCGACTATCCCCTTGTAAGGTTTCTCCCACTTGATTTAAAGAATGAACTTGGTTTCTAAACGGGTGGAGGTAGGCAATATTTGTTTTGTGAGCAAAACTGCAATGGCTTTACATTCTTGATAGCAATTTATAACACACATTTCTTATATGTATACATGTTATATATTTACAATAATTTGTAAACTTTTCTCTAATCTGGAGGAGACCATTCATAGAATAAAATAAGGATATAGTGATCATGTTTTAAAATGTTTTTTAAAATTTATTTAATAAATTCAGATTTTAAGAGACTTTCGTCTCACTTAATTTCAGACAAAAAATGGAAAATACACATTAATAAATAGTCAAAATTTGTTTGAATAAATAATTCTGATTTTTTTTAAAGAGAATGAATAGTTTTTAGTAAATGGTACTACTTTCACATTGCTGAATCACTTCAAGTAGCCTGCTATATGGTACTTCCAAGTGATTTTACCTCCATTCCCACACTTATTTCATGATGTTTACGTCGGATGAATATGGTTACCATACAATAAAGTCCACATTTTAGCTCTGTATCAGGAATTTTGTTGTCAAATTCAAAGGATTTTATTTAACATAAAGCAGTATACATACATAATATGTAAATCTTCTATTATTTAACATGACTTAAGTTGTCTTTTTTATATTTTTTTATATTTTATATTTTATATTTTATTATTTATAAAAAAATGTGTGAGTGCCGGGACTCAAGGGGAGGATGCGTAAACAAGGCATACCAAAGACCGCTTTCACACAAGGAAACTGAGTTGCCAGAAACTAGCTAGTTTGTTGACGAGAAGGGTGTAAGGGAAGATTTTTGTCCTCCCTTTTTTTCAAAAAAAACTGCCTATACCACATTACCGACCTGTACCACATTACCTCAATTTACTCTATTTAATGCACTAACTGTCTTCCATGAGTCAAAATTGCCAATACCACATTACCGACATGTACCACATTAGCTCATTTTACTCTATTCAATGCACGAGCCATTGTCAAAATTGTTCGGTAAACAAAATGATGTGTCCGTGGCTATTATACTTTCAAATTTTATCCATAAGGGGCCAGTTATAGCTATCATTGAAAACCATCATTGAAAAAGTTACCTGTTGATTTTGAGACCTTTCGAAAGTTTAATCATTGAATATTTTAATGTAGAAATATAGCTTACGACTTCAAAATTATTTCTCCTTCAAAAAAAATTCATTTTGACCCATATCTTCCCCATAACGTAACTTTTAATTTTTTCAATGATCATTGGTAAGGTAGTTCATCATTGGAAAATTAAAAGTTACGTTATGGGGAAGATATGGGTCAAAATGAATTTTTTTTGAAGGTGAAATAATTTAAAAGTCGTAAGCTATATTTCTGCATTAAAATATTCAATGATTAAACTTTCGAAAGGTCTCAAAATCAACAGTTAACTTTTTCAATGATGGTTTCCAATGATAGCTATAACTGGGCCCTAACGAGAGCTAAGATGCTTACATATAAAAAAGTTTCTTTTTAAATAGTTCTTCAAAAATTCAAATATGTCCATTTACAATATTCAAAATATCATCTTCGGTTAATTTATTTTTCCCCAAACGTTCTCCTCTTAGTTTGGACACATTCAACAAATTACTTCTAATTCACTACTATGAGGAACATATTTCGAAGAATGTTATACACACCTCGCGGTGTGTAAAAAACCAAAGCTGTCCATCAAATATTTCAGAAACGGTATTTGAAGCATTTTTGAGGCTTGAAAACACAGCAGTTCTAATGTTACGTAAAAGCTGTGCTGCTTTTAAATATGTATTCCATTCCCTTTCATATCATGGAAATAATAGTCGCATGCATAGTACATACTAACGCTCACACTGTGCTTGTTCATATTAAGGGAAGTCAAAACCCATTGAGAGCGCGGTCCATTTAAAACAAAAAAACTTTTTTTGCCAAAAAAAAAAAGAAGATGGAAGGCCAGCCGTCATTCTACCTGATGTGACTTATTGAGAAAGAAAGCCACTGGCTCCTGCGTCATCGGATACGGATTCTATGAAATAATGCCATAAACATTTATACTCTTAACGCACTTTTATTTGATTTCGAATATCATATCAGGTAGATTTTGCTTATGTACGTATCCAAGTGAGACAAAAAATAATCTAAATTTCATGACCTACATTATGAAAAAAGCATCATAAAATCAACTTAACCCCAAAAATCTATTTACAACATAATCACTATATCCTTCTATCTGTAAATGGGGTTTTCCAGATTATTGCATAGTTATAAAATATAGTAAAATCCTGTTCGTAATCAAGTCAGATGAAGTTTATTTATATATACTCATAGACTTCTAGGAAGGTACATTACATATACATATGTATGTATGTAAGTACCATTCAATGAGTATTAACAATTTTTGTTCATTGTCATTTAAGTACCTATTATATAAATAGCTTAAATTCAAACCCCTGCAGGGTTGCCGTTTTTTAAATTAAGAACTCAATTTTTTCATGAATATCAGCCGAAAACAACAAGAAAATTGTATTCCATAATTTTGAAATCATGATATTTTGTATGTTTGGAATATTTACCGAGTGATATCTAGCTATTTAATAAAAATAGAATTGAAATTTTTTGTATCAAATATTCGCGAAAAACTAACTCAACTTTAATTCGGAAATCGTGCAAAAGCTTAGTGGTCAAAAATTCGGATTATGCTCTCTACATGTTAACGTACTAGAAAAAAAGTCTTTCACAATTTCATATTAAAATCAAACCTTAATTTATCAACTATGTTTTATTATAACTATTTTTAAGACTATCGAAACTTACCGGGTTAATTATGACAAATTTTATCAATTTCTTCTTCACGACGTTTCTTCTTGGTCACGGGATAAGACTGGTATTTCATTCATTGAGCATATTTATTTCAATACGAGAAGGCAGATGGGCTTTTGTTAGATGTTTCCAATTAAAAATCAAAATCACTACAAGCTGATAATAAACCTATTAAATTTGTTGCATTTTATTGTTGGACAAAAATAAGTATGTTTTTTTTTTTTTCATTAAACAAAAAAAATAATTCTAGGTTCTGCTCCAGGTCTGAGTCCAATAACTCAACAATCCCAACCACCACTTCCACCAAGCACACCACAACCTCAAGCGACACAGCAACAATTTAGTGTTGTTGATCCTAGTAATGTTAACCAGCAAATGCTATTGCAACGACAACAGTTACGCGTGCAACAAATCCAGTTGCAACAGAATCAACAACAAAAACCGCCACAAATGCAGCAGTCCCCAGTTCAAATTATACCCACTAGTGGTGGTGCAGTTGGCAATTCCTTGCCCGATCAACAATTACAAGGACTTCAGTCGTCTGTTGCTGGCAGTGGTGGTCCAACCATGATATCTACAATGCAACAACAACAGCAACAGACCCTAGTTTTACCACAAGATGCTGCAAACAGTTTACAAAGTCAAAATAATGCCCTACAAACTCAACAACAACAAATGAACCTCAAAACCAAGACTGCCTTAGCCAACATGCTAAGCAATCGCTTAAGCAACAATGGCGCAACGATCATCAACAATGTTTCACAAATCGTAACTGTAGATGGAAATGCATCGCCAATGGTCCCAGTATCACCAGTTGAACCATCTGCAGCTGGGACTCTTCGTCTTATGACCCAACAACGCAACGCTGTTTTAAATCAAGGTGTACCGGTGCCACGTACACAGCAGGAGCTACTTTTGTTACAGCAACAACAGCAGCAGCAACAACAACAGCAGCAGCAACAGCAACAGCAGCAGCAACAGCAACAACAACAGCAACGACGGACCATAACTCCTGGCAGTGCCCAGATAGTGGGTTCAAATGTAATAACTTCTCCACAGCAAAATGCTGCAATGATGCCTGGTGCACAATTTGTACAAGCTAGAACTCCACTGCCACCAAGACCACAGTTCTATGGTCACAATCCTAACCTTAAACTGCCACCAAACCTTTTTCTTCTAGGGTGCCATTTCCACATAGTAGAATACGATAAGACTGACGAAGATGATTTGCCTGAATGGATTGAAGCTATTAAACATTTTGGCGGCGAAGTTGAAAACGCCTATGGTCCTCGAGTTACCCATGTGTTGTGTCGCACTCAACGGCATGGAGTCGTGATGCAAGCTATACGTGATTCGAAGCGCTGTATTACAGCTTTTTGGCTTAGCGACACATGTTTAAAGAAACAAATGCAACCACCATGGCAGTGTCTTCATCTACCTTTTCCTAGCATATATGGCATCCAAAAGCCATTAGAAAAACATATAATTACTGTAAGTGGTTTCGATGATGAGGATGAGTTTCGATTGCAGAATATGCTTGAGGAAACTGGAGCCTTATACACATCGTACTTATCGCCAATGAATACCGTGTTAATTTGCAAATATGCTGAAGGCGAAAAGTACAACAAAGCTAAGGAATGGCAAATTCCTATTGTTAACTCTCTCTGGCTAAGTGATATTGTTATAGGAAATCTCAGTGGACTGCATCAATACGAGAATCAAAAGTATCAACAGTATAATTTAACTTCACCATTTAGAATTGACTTTATGCTTGTCGGACACTTGATGGGTAAGTGAATCAATTTATTAGCTTTAATTAAGTAATTTTCTTAACAGCTCTACCGTTGTTATTTTTATGTGCAATTTTTGTTGTTTAGTTTAATATTACGTTTGAAAGCTTGGCTTTTTTTTATCTCTCTTGTCTGTCTGTCTTTCCAAAAAAATCAACTACAACCGCCATATAAAACATTCATATGCAAATACATTCATAATAACTTCTATAATTTAAAGAAATGGTTAGAAATATTATTATTAATATAACTTTTCTATTTTCAGCTCCATGGAAGGCTCCAATAAACCTTACCCAAGAGGCACATGAGCGGGCTAAACGATCAGCCTCAGAGTCTCCCTATGATTCTCGTGCCAAAAGACAAAAATTATCTGAATTTCAAGAAGATATACCGGAAAACGTAATCTGCAGGGAATATATAGATAAACCTCCACGAATTATGTTTTCTCAAGTTCTCTATATTGACCGCCTGACAAAAGCCGTTCGGTAAATTAACATAACTTTTAAGTCTACTGTATTTATATTCATCAATTTTTTTGTATGATTTTTTAGTTCTCTGGGTGGCTTAGTTGTCGAGGATCCTGCAGAAGCAAATTATCTTGTAATGACACGCGAAGCACGTACTTGCAAACTTATACATGCCATTTGCCATGTAGACTATATTCTTAAAAGCGCTTGGCTTGAAGATAGTGCTAAATCTGGAAAATTTCTTTCTCCAGAAAACTACAAAATTCCATACATTGAAGTAGACGAAAACATGAAAATTCCTTTGGAGCGATCACTCATGTCAACGCAACGTCGGACGTTGTTTGAAAACAAATATTTCTACGTAACACCCGATGTTTTTCCACCACGAAGTGAAATTGTTCGAATGATTGTCAGTTCGGGTGGCAAGGTTGAGGAAAATCGACGCACTGTAAAGCAAATCAATGAAACGTGCGCTGAATCGCCGGATAACTACATAATTATAACCTGTCCACCAGATTTACCACTTCTTGTTGATATAATGAGGCAAGGAAAACCTAAATGCTGGATTCTAACAACTGAATTTGTGCTCAGTTCGATATTGAAACAAGAGGTGGATTATAAAACCAATATTATGCCTTACGTCTATAATAATAACTATATTGCCCCTGAGAAACCACACTCTGGGGGAAAAGGTAGAAAAAAAGAGAACATAAATATTTAAAGCTATAGAAAATAATATTATTTTGTGCTTTTTTGTTTTAATAAATAACTGTAAATAATGTATAAAGAATTTTGCCAAAAATCTGTGCATAGAATTTAGCTTTTAAGTTCATTATTTATTTATTTTAGATTTAATTTTTAGTAGTATAGAATAATTTCTAGCAAACTTTTGATAAATGGAGTGAAATTTGTTCAAAGAAATATTTATATATTTTTGGTTATGTATGTTTCAAAGATTAAATTTTAAAGTATATGAAAAAGTAAGGATACTCATTTTATTTAACATGATCAACAGGAAAAGGTTATGATTTGAGAAATTAATCATCTAAAGATTAGAAAGAGAACGAGAAGAAAATTCTATTTTCGCAAATACAGTGGGGACTAACAAAAATTTGGATGTGCTAATTTGTTACATTTGTTATGATTAATAAAGCACGCTTTCATAATTTAGGTGTGCGTTGTACATCTGTAACTACTGGTGGTTGGTTGAGAACAAAGTATTGAAAATGTCTTCTTCACGTTTGCACTGCTGTTTGCTTTTAACAGATTCTCTTGCGAATTTTATATTTGCCAAAATCATGTAAAATTAAACATAAAGGAAAGAATTGAATTCATTGGAGAGTCTGAAACACTTATGGTTATATATTGAAGTTCAAATATTCTTGTTGGTTTGGTAAAATTGATAGATTATTTCAGATTCCTAACGTCATAACTTCCTGTCACAAACATTACGGGTTGCCAAAAGTACAAAAAGAAAATGTACCTTTGAGACCCATCGTTAGTCAAATAGATACTCCTACTTATCTTTTATCCAATGAGCCATAAAACTTAAACCGCTAGTGAATGACACCGACTCATTTGCTAAAAATTCACATTTCGTGTCTATGATTAAAGAATAAAAGAACATGAAATCATGGTAAACTTTGATGTCACTTCTTTATTCACGAATGTACCAATCAAAGAATGCCTAGATGTAATTAAATTGAAACTATCGAACTCTCAAAATGATTCGAAATTGTTAGATCTGATTGATATGTGCCCAACGTCGGCCTATTTTCTGTATAATGGTAAATACTACTTACAGATTGATGGTGTTGCGATGGGATCGCCTGTAGCACCAGTAGTAGCCGATATATGGCTGCAACATTTTGAAAAACTAGCATTAGAAAACATCTCCTGTAAAACCATCCATTTGGAAGCAGTATGTAGATTATACATTCTGCATCGTTAACAACCCGACTCCACAGGCCATGAAAGATGTCCATAATCCAATCTACAATCCAGTCCACAATCTGATTTGTATTGATATGTCACTGCTTGGACATTTGCTACTCCATGGGTTTTTTTTTAGACATGTTCTATAGTCCGGCCATCGTTCATGGCCTATGCAGTCGGGGTGTAAGGAAAATATGGTTGATAGTTTTTTGAAGCATCTTAACTCTATACACGAGAAAGTGAAAAAGAAAATTCATTGGCATTCCTGGACGTTAAACTCATTAAAAAACTCATTAGTTAACTGTCTGATTTGGTTTCTTGTGTCTGTTTTTTCGTATTGGGGGGTAAAGTTAGGGTTGACTACAGCAACATTCGGGGACTTAGGCAGAATTTTTGTGCTGCATATGTCCATACTGTGAAAAACAGGGCAGCTGTTTAGGCACTTAGTGAAACCCAGGTAGGGGAAAATACCGATCACTCGGAATCCAGCCTACATGGTTATAGCTTAGTGCCTTTATTTTTTTTCTCATCATGGTCTCGCCGTGTATGTTTGAAACGATGTTGCTTATCAGCTTCAACCACAATATGGTTCTTGTTTGAATACAAACTTTAATTTCATGTGGTTTAAATTCACCATCCATAAGCGCATCATCCATACTTGTTTTGTTTATCGTAGTCCTAGTTTGGATGGTAATTCGACTTCCAATGAACTAGATGCACTATCCGACTCCATCCAGAGAATTATTTCCCATTATCCGCACAGTGAAATCGTTGTTACGGGCGATTTCAATGAACATAATTCTTCGTGGCTACGCTATTCGGGTCAGACAACACCCGAAGGAAGGTACGCCGAGATTTTTGCTGAGTTAAACAACTTAACTCAGCTTGTTGACGAGCCTACTCGGATTCCTGACGTTGCAGGTCAATCCGCTTACACTCTAGACTTGTTCCTTACCTCTGACCCTGATAAATACACTATTAGTATATTATCGCCTCTAGGCACATCAGACCATTGTGTCATATCTGCGAATTTCTCATGCCAACAAAATTTAGAAAAAAACTCCCAAGAGAACCATTTGGCAATATGAGAAGGCCAACTGGGACGGTCTCAATGATTTTTTCAGGAGCTTTAACTGGTCACTATGCTTCCTCGATAGTGACGTAGATGCCAGTACAGATATGATCACAAATTTAATTCATTGTGGAATGAGAAATTTTATCCCGAATAGGGTAAAATCTATCAAACCCAAAGAAAACTCATGGTTTGATTCGAGCTGTAAAGAGGTTATCAGGATCAGAGAAGTAATTATAAAGCCAACCCTACTGAGGAAAACCGGAAAAAGTTTCAACAAGCTAGAAAGACCTGTAACGTTCATATTCGACGAACCAAATTTTTACATGATCAAAAGTTATGGCAAAAAATACTACATTGTCCCAAAGGTAGTAAACATTTTTGGTCATTTGTAAAAAACATACGAAACACCACCTCGTCCTCGGTTCCAACGCTCGTCTTCAATGATACTCCTTTTGTCAGCTCACTAGATAAAGCCAATTTGCTTGCAGCACAGTTTGCACAGTTTGGTTTTATGGGACAAATCTTCTTTCGCACTCGTGCAGTTGCTAGAGTTCTAAAAGATCTCGACGTTCACAAATCCGCTGGCCCGGATAGTATCCCTCCCATTGTTCTGAAGAGGTGTTCTTCAACGCTGGCAAAACCACTGCGTAAGCTTTTCCATCTGTCCTACTCTACTGGTCTCTTTCCGAGTGGATGGAAAACAGCATTTGTCCAGCCTGTCCCTAAAAAAGGCGTGTCTTCTTCCCCCTCCAACTATCGACCAATTGCGCTTACGTCCCTTCTTTCCAAGGTCATGAAACGCTGATTAATTTTAAGCTAAGGAAATATCTTCAAGAACGAAAGCTTCTTAATGCCCGGCAGTACGGCTTTCGTGGCAATAGGATATATCTCACCGAACAGTGGCACAAATCTTGACATCGTTTTGGAGAAAAAGATTATTGCGCTTGATATTTCAAAAGCATTTGATAGAGTTTGGCATCAAGCTCTCTTATCGAAAATGCGTGCATTTGGTATCGATGAATCTCTTCTTCGTTGGATTAGAAATTACCTTTCGGACCGCTCAATACAAGTTGTATTGGACGGTTTCAAGTCTGAAATCCACAAAATAAATGCTGGTGTGCCACAGGGCTCCGTTTTGTCTCCGACCCTCTTCCTAATATTCATAAACGATCTCTTATCTGAAACTTCTAATCCATTAAACTGTTTTGCTGACGACAGTTTCCTCAGCTTTTCATATTCGTTTCTTGATTTACATCCCTGTCCTTCGGATGTGGAACTTGAACGGCAGCGTATGATAAGCTCATTAAATTCTGATCTTGACAGTATTGTCCACTGGGGAATAAAAAACCGTGTAGAATTTAATGCTCCCAAAACTCAATGCTATCTCCTGTCGTTAAAGCGGAACCCACCCCCAATGCTGCTATCCATTAGCGGCACTTGCATAGAGGAAACTGAACAGCTTTCAGTCCTCGGTATGTGTGTCACAGACCACCTTTTGTGGAACGACCACATATTTGACATCGCCAAAAATGCTGCTAGGTGTTTAGGTTTTCTCCGTCGATGCAAGAAATTTTTCTCCCCCTCCGATCTAGCTGTGATCTACAAAGCCTTTATTCTTTTAAAACTTGAGTACAACTCCCATATTTGGGCAGGTGCTCCAATAACCCACTTGACTCTATTGGATAGAATTCAAAAGAGAGCTCTTAAAATGATAGGTGAAAGAACTATAACGGAAACGTTTACCTCTCTGGAGCACCGTCGAAATATTTCATGCCTTTCGTTATTTTACCGTTATTTTAACAAACATTGCTCCAGCGAATTAGCCAGTTGCATTCCTCCCCTTAAACAATTCAACCGTAATACTCCGCTTCTAGGAATGCCCATCAGTTTACCCTTGAGCCCAACTTCGGACGTACTGATAAGTACAGAGATTCTTTCTTTAGTCGCACTACACGAATGTGGAATGCTCTACACAGCTCTATCTTTTTTTTTTCTTTTTTTTATAACGGAAACGTCTTCCCCTCCCATTATGATCTACAGACATTCAAAACCAATGTACAGCTGTGTTTATCACTACAAGGGTATTCATTTTTTTTTTTTTTTTAGCGCTAAATATAAAAAAAAATAACAAGATGGTTCTATCGGTCACACAGTTTACAGAAAAAACACTCATACGGATAGATATCTCCATGCTACGTCCCACCATCACCCGGCTAATTTAACTTCTGTTGTATCCGCACTTGTTAACCGGGCGCACACAATATGCGATTCTGACCACCTTAAAGAAGGGTTGAATCACGTGGACAAAGCATTAAAGAATAATGGGTATAGTTTTAAGCAAAGAACTTGGAGGCCTAAGATAAATATCTTAGAGAATACAACCGAAAAACGAGCCTTCTTACCGTATATAAAATGGATTTCAGATGAAATTGGACGAATTTTGGGAAAATACGGAATAAAAACTATTTTCAAACCACCAACCAAATCCGCCAACTTTTAAGAACACCAAAAGACAATCTTCCATTTCAAAATCCCGGAGTGTATTCTGTACCATGCAGTTGTGGATTAAGGTCCTCATTATGAATAGCGAATCAAACGGATTGCGACGCATTTACCAAACATTATATTCAAAAAAATAGTCGAACGTTCGATTCGCTATTCATAATGAGGGCCTAAGTTATATTGGTGAAACAAAAAGAGCAATAAAGACACGCTTAAATGAGCAGTAAATCTGTCCAAAATTATGCCGTCACAAAGTCTGCAATTTGTGAGCATTTAGCTTATAACGAAAGTCATTATATTCGTTTTGATCAAGCCAGATCACTTGCTACCGAAAGGTTTTATGTACCGAGGATAGTCAGAGAAGCTATTGAAATAAGAAAACATAAAAACTTCAACAGATATGCGAGCTTCAAACTATCAACAACATGGGATGGGGATTTTTACCAAATTGTCAAACTCCAAACTGACAGCCAAAATTTTGGGTTAATGACATTTGTGCGTTCTTTTTATTTCTAACTAGTTAACCTTCATCGTTCTTTTTATTAGAAAAAGTAACTTTGAGTTTTCATTTTGGAGTTAGATTGTGTTTGCTTTTTGTCTTCCGATTTGGAATTGTTTTCAATTTTGTAATAATTTATTATAAATTTAATTGTTTTATTATTGATTTTGATTTATCATCGAAATTTTTGGCTCATAATATGTTTGGCTCATAAAAAATTAACAACAAAAGCAAAAATAAATTACAAATGTTTTATATTACGATTCCATTTCATGCTAAAATGAAGTTGATAGTGATTTAATTTGTAAGAACCAAGCATTTTTGGTACTGAATTATGTATCAATAAATTTAACGCAATCAAAATTTTGTCTTGTTTATTATATCTTATTTTTCGATTTTTTTTCAACCCCTTCCCAATTTTTTAACTTTGAACCTTTCTGAAATAAAAATTATTTTTTTTTTAATTTGACATTGAAACTTTTGTTTCTGACCATAGTAACAAAAAAGAACGCACCACTAAAACAAATACCGCAAAGCACTTAAACGTCATTAACCCAAAATTTTGATTTGACGTTTAGAAGCTATGAGACAGAGATATATTGCTTTTTTTCTAAAAAGCCCTATCCATTAGTTAGTAAGCTCAAACCGACAAAAATAGCAAACGAATTGCCTGACGTTGCAAGCTTTGTATGCACACAAGAATATGCACACTCAATACAACATGATCCAAATTGCCTTGTACCCAGTACCCACTCCCATTGAAAGTGCACCAACAACATCGCACAGGTACAACTTTAGAACAAGAGAACAACAGCATACGTCAAACGCCAGTCTTATCCCGTAACCACGAAGAATGCAATTTCTTCGAAACGTCGGGAAGTAAAAATAAATAAATATATTTCTTATTAACTACGCGGTAAGTTCCGAAAAAAACATACAAAAGTTACAATGTTAAACCGTGAAAAGACAAGTTTAAAATTGCATATGATAGACATGTCAGCTGACATGCAACAATTATAAAAAATTGTTTTTTTTTTAAATGTTGCGAGAATTAAAAAAAAAATGCACGACTGGATCGCACGAACTTGCTGCTCTCGCAGCTAACAACTAGAATGTAGCTAGATATAGTGATGGTTTACCAATTATCTTATATGGTTAACAAAAAAATAATAAAAACATGTTAAAATAGCAATTTTGAATATTTTTGATTTAATTCAAACACATTTTGAAAAACAGTTAAAAATGTTTTCTTTGATCTTATTTTTTCGTAAAAAAAACATATTTACATAAATTTCAAATGCAATTTTTGCTGAATAACTTAGAAGTACTGAATCGCAAAATAATGATAAAGTCAACCAAGCCAATGACGATATATGAATACATGCACCTAAATATGTATAATAAATGCAATTAAAAAAACATATATTAATGTTCATCACTCTTTTTTGTTGGTAAGAACGAGGTATGCAGTATCATTAATACTGGTCGAAAGATGACATGTGAAAAGTTTAAACAAAATCGTAAGAGCTGTTTTCGAGAAAACTTGATAAAGCCGAAATCGTTGTATGGCAGCTACCCGTTCTAGATGACCTAAAACAAAAATTCAAATTTCTCCTCTAGGGAACCACATATAAATATTTCACACCAAATTTGAATCAAATCCGTCCTACCGTTTAGGGTCTAGCTCGATGTACATCAGGACGTACAGACAAACAGTTCGACGGACGTCTTGACAAAAATCACTTTTTTGGACTTCTCCATCATCATAATGTTAGTTTTAATTTAATCAAATCCGTCCTACCGTTTAGGGTCTAGCTCGATGTACATTAGGACGAACATTAGAACAGATCGACGGACGTCTTGACAAAAATCACTTTTTTGGACTTCTCCATCATCATAATGTTAGTTTTAATTTAAAACCTCGATTTTTTTTGACACGAAACCAATACTTGCCCTATAGTAAAAATTCATTGTATTCTTAAAAATACAGTAAAGCCCAGAGTGATTCAAAATAACACTTTTGTCAATTTTTCGGGAGTGCACCCCAAAGATTAACTTGCAACAAAATTTCACTGAAAATATGAGCATAATCGAACATTTTTTAGATAGTGCTACCAGCTGTTTTTCATTTTTTTCACTTGAAAATCTGATTTCTTCGAACATTTTCAAAATTTAATAACTTAACTAATTTAATAACTTAACTAAAAGTTTTAATGATAGAGACTTGAAATTTTAAGAGAATATTTGTTATTTTTTAAAATACATTTTTTTATCAACCAAAAAATACCCGCCTAGAGTCAGTAAGCGCCAGAAAACTGGGACATCATTTTAATTTTTACTAATTAATCAAAATTGAAATCTGTGCAATCGGTGAATCCATACAACTCACATGCAATATAGAAGTGGCTGTAAGAGCAGAGCAATTGGGTGTTTTTTGAGAAAACAGCTCTTGTGGTTATCAAAAAAAACCTGCTACAACCCCTGGGTGCGATTAAACAAAAAAATGGATTCAGAAGTCAATACCGGATATGTTGTCAAGTGTTAGTGCCTGTCCACATCGGATTTTTAATGCTAGGTGCAACCTGTGAGAGAGGTAGATTTTATGTGAGTGAAAAAGAGATGGGTAGATTCCACCCAAATTGCACCGTAGCGCCACTTTCAAACAATATTCTCGGATTCAACATGATAGATTTCTTATTGTGTGAGTGAAAGATAGATATATTTCAAGGATGGGAGATAGGGATGGGTAGATTGAACTGAGAGGATTTACTCTTCATCGTATGGACCATAGAGTAAGTATACTACCTAGAGCATAGAGTAAGTATACTACCTAGAGGCCCGACTCGTACCCCCCTTGCCTTAAACACCCGCAAAATTTATTTGAGGTGAGTAAGAGAAAACTCTCCTAATCTACTCTTTTTTTCCTATCCGTGAATCCATGTGAGTGGTGGATTAAAAAACAAAATGGCGAAATTTGCTCAAACTGACAGGTAAGTTTTTTTGTTGGTTTATCAAAAATGACAGATCTCAAAAAAAAAAAATACGTGAAACTCGTGAAATAAGTTTTTATTTTAACTTCAATAAAAGTTTATTAATTTGTATAAAAGTGTATTTTTAATATCTTTAAAAAGTTTTTTTTTGTGTTCATTTATAGATGCGATACAATGTGAAAAAAGCGCTCACGGAGAAGTAAATAATACAGGAAATTACTTTCTCCTAAAACGCAAGTCCCAATCAAAATGATGGCGACACGTTTTATTGGAAACAAGACTTTAAATCTCCTAAAGAAATCAAAAATCTACTAAAAATATAATCTACTGCCAAGGGACACTGAGAGAGTCCTTGTGTCTGAGATCATCTGCTAAATTCTAGATTTGTTTGGCTCACCTTGCTACACCATGTAAAATAGAAAATTTCAAAGCACCTCTAAGTTCTTTATGTAATAAACATCATTTCCCCTTCTTTTTCAGAATTCTCATTCATAGTGGAAATATCAGCTTGAATTTCGCTGGCCAGGATAATTCAGTTTTCAAAGGAATAAAAACTGCACATATTTACCTGACATCACATCGAATGATCTTCAATAGCAAGAAGCAAAATGAAGAAATTATGTCGTTCAGTGATCCTTTTATTACTATGAGTGATGTGAGTTCATATTTTGATACACCTTAATCCCCAATACTCAACTTTTTTATATGTGCAGGTGGATATTGAACAAACTGTTTTCGGAACCTTTTACATTAAAGGCAAAGTGAGTGCTCAACCAAATGACAATTTCATTGGTGAAGTGAAATTCAAGTTGTATTTAAAATCCATCGAATACGGTCAGGCTATGTTGCGAGCCACTTCTATTGCTCAGCTAAATATGGGTTGTTTGAATGATAATCCCGACACTCCAACTGGTGCTTGGCATGAAGCTCATCCACCAGCTTATCAACCACCACCAGGCTACTACGAATGAATACCACAAAATGTTGCCTTCGCTAGCCCGGCACCGAATTCAGTGTTTGTGAGCAATACCCTGCTTCATATCCAGGAATCGGTATACGTATGTAAAATTTAATTTTACCTTTAGTTTTGTTCTCGCTTATCTTCTCGACAAATTTTTAACAATTTTACCTTCTATTTTAGATATAATTGAGTTAAACCTTCCAAGAACCTGCACAACTGATTTTCGCGATCCGAATGATCTTGTCAACTTTAAGCTTATAATTTGTCCAGACGAAGGTTTCTACAAAGATGGTCGATTAGAGTTTAATTTCCGAGTCGGCTAAGTGTGCAACTAAAGTTTATCACCAGAATATTGATTTGGAAGGCAATGTCTGTTTGTTCTAAGTGAAGACTGGAATCGAAATTTGACAATTAATTCAATTGTATATTGTCTTCAATATTTGTTCTTGGTAAATAAAGACAAAAAAACTCAATTTTTGATAATTTTAAATTTAAAAACTTATTATTTGATTTTAGGAACCAAATAAAGAGGATCCACTGATCAAAGAAGCAGCTGATTCTTACATTAAGAATATGTCTAGTAAATTAGTATAAACAAAAAACAATGCTAATAATGGTGAAGAATAGTTTTTGTTTCTTTTGCTGCGGGCCCAATATGTTTGTTTTATAAAGCTCAATTCAAAATTAGAACAAAAATATAAGCAAATAGCATTAGCGCAATTATGTTATCGAATACTTTTGTATTTTTTTTTATTTTGTTTCCAAAAACTGTTAGCACAGTCAAATTTCGCTGTGTGCGATTAGTTCTGCATTTTTGATTCATTCTTGGGGCATGTTAGAGTAGTCTGTAGCTATGTTTGCAACTTCGAAAAACCTGTGCTCGCTGCAGGAAAAATGCAACAGCCAAAAAAATGCTAAAATCACCCCATTTTTTCCGACATTTTCCTTTATAACTTTGCAAATACGCAACTTAGAAAAAAGCCATCCACTACATTCTTGTTTGTTATAAAATTTTCTACAAGACCACATTAGTTTAAAATTCATGTACGTTTTATTTGAGTTGCTATCTAAACATTGGTAAACAAAAATCTGAAAAACTAAGTAATTTTGAAGGGCTGAAAAAATAGGTCAAAAATTTTCCAACTCTGCTAAAAATTTGGAATCAAATAGTCTAGAGTATTACAAGACGAAATTAAAAAATTCGATCCAAATCGGTAAAATAGTTTTGGCATAAGAAATATGATGTTAACTAAGTGCAACAAGCTATTATTGCATCATTGCTGTGGTCAAAGTGGGACACTTAAGTTGGCACTGATTTTTGTTCACGTACTTGGAACCTATGATAAAATATACTTTGGTAGCGTTTTTAAAAGTTCCGAAAATTGTTCACTTAGCATATAAATATGAGTCGTACTCCTACTCGTATAGACATGGTATTGTTCTTTTGATTATGGTATGTAGTATAAACGGCTACAAATTGCATATGAACAAAATTTGGAGCTGTATAAAACACTTACATATTTCTTTCCTCATATTTTTTTGCATTTCAAAAATGCATTTTGGTCCGCTGTATCGCGAACATGTTATGCAAAGCAGTTTGCATTGATACAAATAGCATATCCACTAAATATGAAGCGGTATAAAACACTTTTAGCAAATCGTTAAACAAATCTCGTAATAAAAAAATTTGTCTTATGACATTTTAACGATTTTGAAATGATTTGAAATGAATTGCTAAAGTTACGATTGTAATACATTAAAATACCTTTCCAATGACGTATTTCTTGTCCAGCTAGAATGCTATTTTTGACCACATTCCTAACCTTATTTATATCCAACTTTCAACATCTCAATATTTTTCTTTAAGAATTGTTAGTTTAAGAAATTTCCATTTGTTTATTTTGTTTTAAAAAAGCTTGTAACGAAAATATCGGGAGCTTTTAAGGCAAAATTAACTGAATTCATATTTTTTTATATACTTATTACCAAAGAAACTTTTGTTTCTGTTTTTTATTTAATAACAAAAAATAAATTGCGATAAAAAACAATACAAAAATCATAATAAGAGAAGTATAATATATATTATGTACTAATTTAAATCGCAATAAAGAAGCTTTCATATACAAACAACAGCACACACAGTCTTCAAGGAAATTCTTGTAGGACTTATTAGATAAAGATTTTTAATAATTTTTGTTCTTATCTTAAACATTTTTTTTGTTTTACACAAGTTAAATCGCCATCTACAATTGGAACTGTGTAGAGGGTATTCCTCTTGATTAAATACAATCGCTTATAAAAATAATTGGTGAATGAAAAAACTTTTTTATTTCATGCTAATTGCGATGTTTAGTCCATAATTTTTTTTTTAATAATTTGGCGGGGATGGACACTAGAAGGTTTTACAAATCTTCATCCTCCTCGGGCAAAGCAGTCTCCTGTGCCTCTTCGATTTAAACTTGGGCATAAATTGAATGAAAAATATCTTGTATGTTGTCATGGATCCCACTGCCTGAAATTGAAAAAAAAAATATTTTTAAATTTAAATTATTTACATAAAACATTTTTTTAATTTTTTGTGTGCAAAGCAAAATCTATATAAATATCCCTAAATAACTTTTGTGGTACCATTTTCTCAAGAAGTGTGTAACTGATTTCGATAAATTGTATATGGTTAGAAGGCCACACATGAGACATGCACTTATACACTGTGGGTCAAATTTGATTTACACTGCCGATCACTTTGCATATTTGCAACTATAGAGCAACATCTCAATCAAACATATTTCTGACATTTTAGCCGAATATAGTAAGGTGAGCAATAAACAGTAAAGCCTTAAGTCTTATTCAACAAATATTTCTTGCGACTCGCGATTTATATTTTTGGTATCTAAAAAATTTTCAAACAAATTGTTTGACTCTAGAGTGAGTCATTGTAAGGGTTTGTTCGTCAAATTTCAGCCATTGGGCGATACTATTCTAAATAATTAAGACATACATTTTATTTATACAAGACATTTTCTTTCTTATGTAGTACAATTTTGTATATAAGAAAGAAAGGAATTCTTTGAATTTTTTTGAGTCTGTTATATTCGTCATCAACTGTAGCAACTTCTATTACAACAGCCGTAACTAGCTCCGGTGGAGTTGACATCTATTATCTTCCCTATAAAACAAAAATAATATTTTTTATTATTTGGAATCAGGCCTGTTGAGCTCGAATAATAATCGTCATAAAATTTTCCAATTAATTTTTTCATCATGAAAACGAAAAATGTGTACCTACTTAAATGTATACAGGGTGTCCACCTGGAATGCCTCATAGTAGACTTAATGACCGTCCTGAAAACTAATAGAAAAAAGTTCTATCCCAACCACAAGAAAATATATGTGCATTTTTTTGTTCAGTGCATTATTTTTTGCGTTACCTTACGTTTTTGAATACCACGAGTACAAGTGAATGAATTCGACCGCTTTTTTTTCGTAGCAATATTTGACATTGTGTTTGTCAAAACATAAGAAGACAAAAATTATATTAACTGTTGGAATTCTTAAAGAAACAAATTATTAAACTTTGATTTTCGATGCAAAATGTGAAAGAAAATAATTTTTGAAAAAGTTAAATCATCTCTGGTATGAAAAAATGCATGAATAGATACCTGAGTGGCCAACAATTTTTAAAATATGCTCGTTCCATGCGGATTTCAAAATGGTATAATTTATTATTGCATGCACGAGAGTCAATTTAGCAAAAACAAATGTTTTAAAAACTAGTAAAACGTAAAATTAATATCATGCGTTCAACATGGTAGATTTTTGATTGATTGCCTGTTTTTATGATGTTGTCCTAGTGATAAATCCATGCTTTTAACTTCTAGGGCCAATTGCAACATTACCAAAAATGTCAACAAAGTGCAAGAAACGGCTACATTTTCAAGCTATTTTGAATTATACCTGGTCTATTGCGCCCTAACAAAACCATATAATATTTTCGCAGTTGCTATAAGTTTATTTGTTATTTTCTTCAAACAAATAGTCTTTTGATCCAACTTTCAATCAATTGACCACTAAGTTAGAAAACAAAATCAGAAATAGGTATTTTGTTTAGTGTTTTCCACCCAATCTAATACAGTCTCTGCACCTCAGAATAAATAAAAGTCTTATAATATTCTTGTTAAGAATCTTGTAATGCGGCTGCCTCCACAGATCAAGTTGATTTAGGTCTGGTGAACGAGGTGGCCATAAAATTGGTCCCAGACCTCATATCCATCTCCCTGTATATCTGGATTATTTGTAATGCAGCGGCTTGCACAAAATTCCACACCCCCTCTGAGAAGCTGATCGGCTTGCTGTATTCGATTTATTTAATGCACCTCTTATAAGAAAATTAATTTGGTAATAACCACTACCAAAATATTTGATGGTTTTGTAAAAGGCCAACAGAAAAGGTGTAATTCAAAATAAGTTCGAAAATTTGGCCGTTTTTTTTGCACTTTTTTAACATTTTTGGTAATGTGGCATTTGGCCCTAGAAGTTAAAAGCTTGGAATTTTCATTAGGACAACATTATAAAAACAGGCAATAAATCAAAATTCTACTACATATGTTCAACATAATATGGTATTATTTTAACGTTTAATGTGCTTATTTTGGAAAGTTATGTTTTGACAATTACAATATCCCACAAAAGTAAATATACACCAAAAACTAGTGTTCTCATGAGTCCAGTGTATACTTTTTTGTAGTTACAGTGTACTTTGAGATGTTTAATTAAAAAAATATTTTTCAGAATTAAGAACTAACAAATTATGACTTACGTATTCTAAAATAGTGTAAGGATGATCAATACCATTAACTCGCTCGCTCATTATCACCGATCGTTGTTGAATCGCCAACGCTTCCTGTGGATCTCCTAATATGTAGCTCAGGCGGGCCAACATCCTAAGACACTGTCCATTCTCAGAGTGCATTGCACCGAACACATTATTTAACAAATTTAATGCCTCATTTATCAGTTCATAACCTTCCTTAAAGTAACCCTGTTGAATTTTCGATTGACCAGTCGTATAAAAATTATAAGCGTCAGTGGCTCTAGGATTAATATGCTTGACAATTGGGAAGACATTGACAATATCCTCGTCGGTGAAAGTAGGCTTGTTCCGTGACTCAAAGTTATATTCCCTCAGTAAAATTTGAATGCCTACTTTCAAACATAATGCTCGGAGAATGCTGATTTTTTGTAACTTATATGTTTCAATAACCGATCGCTGATCCTCACATTCCAAATCAAAGTCGTAATAGGCTTTGATTTCACGCTTAATATGTTGCCACATGGATTTGGGTGTTATGAGCGCCCATTCGTTGTTGTCGTTCCCAAAGAGTGCGTTTTTACCATTCTTACGTTTATTGCGACGTTTGTTAGTCTTTTGTAGCTCATGTGATCCCAATGCTGGTGCCGTTACAGGTCCACTAGTAAGGAAACAGTTTAAGAAATGACTAATTGCTGATGATAAGCTCATAACTTCCGTATTTTGCATGTAAGTGTAGTAAATATGTTTAGCTGCACGAACAATTAACTCCTGGACGGCAATGTGATAGAGGTATTCGAGTCTTGGAACCTGTCCTAGTAGCTGAGCTACTTTTCCCAAATACCTTGAATTTTAAAATACAGTACAAATTAAATAAAAAATAAAAAAAAAAAAATAAACACTAGCTGACCTTATATTAATGCCTCGGGCATGTAATGTTTCAGTCAAATTACAACCATCAATAGCTGCCGACAAATGATCCATATGCTCCTTGATAAACGCAGGAATCTGCTTCTGCACCAAGAACTCTGCTGCATCTCTTACTAGTTGCTTTTGTTTTTTAAGCGAACTGGGCGAGTTGCTGGAGTCTACATGACTAATTCCCGGCGAGTAAACATCGGGATTAAAACGGAAGTCAAACTCGTACTCCTTTAAAGATCCAACAGCTGTACACGCTCGTTTAACAACTTCAGCTACTTGTTTCTCATCGTGAGCGTTGGTCTCGTTTACTTTTTGTCAATTTTTTGGCTTCCTCTGTTGACGCATTCGCATTGATCTCTTCGGTGGTGACTTTTTCTATTGCTTTTTCCTCATCTCTGTTCGTATCCTCAATTGCTGGTTGGTTCTTGTTGGCATCTGTTTGAGTAGCTGCTGCTTCAGCCTTCTTTTTATGATTCAACTGTTGTAAGTGCTGAGCTGCATTTCGAATGAAACTAACATAACGATCTTCGATGAAAGACTCCAAAAGCTCTTGTCGCAGACAAGAAAGCTTATGTTTATGCTCGATGGGGAATCCCATTGCTTTCAATTCAGCACTTGGTTCCTCGCCTTCGATCTTTAAAAAGTTCAAATCTGGTGGGAACGTACGTAGGAGATCTAAAATATAATGACGCCCGTCATTGCCAATGATTCCTTTGCACTCTACTGAGGAGCACAGCTCCACTTCCTCATCCTTTTCATTTAGGACAGAGTGAGGCAGAATTTTCAGATGCTTGGCAGCCTTACGAAGCAATTCCAAGTACTTTGGATGGCTCAAAACTGTTTTGCCGAAATCAATCGAACCATAAACAACAGATTGTTCCTGGTCACGTTCGAGAATTCCCGGAATAATCGATTGTGCTGTGATGCGATATCCTCGATAATCAATTACAACCGTACCAAGTGTGTATAGTCCCTCGACATCAACTGCACTGTACACACGAACACCATACAAATCATTTCGTGGCGCTACAAATGCAGCAACATCCCCACCTAGCTCTTTGTAATGATCGCGAACATCGAAGCCCAGAGAGAAGAAAATATTATTCCAAATGCACATTTGCATTTTTGGATCTTCACCGGGATTAATGGCCAGAACATTGCCATCAATTACTGCCAAAGCACCACGTGTGGCGGCCATGACAAAGTCTCCATGAACTTTGAAGATAGCACGCTCACGCAGTAAGCGGTCTGGCAGTGATTTGCGTGGAAGTTCGCGAGTTGTTTGTAATTCCTCGTTCCAGTCTCGGGTTTGGCCAGGAATGTGTTCTTCATAGCTGTAAGAAAAAATCATCACTTAGCATGAAAGTTTAAGATAAAAACACAAAAAAATACCCTAATTTCGATGAAAAAGCATCCTCTGGCATCAATTGTATGCTCTAACTGGGGTGATGACCAAGTGAAGACCTGGTAGGGTTTCGCAACCAATTTCGCGAAAATAATTTTCGAATTATTCAACGATAATCAAGTTTCGCGGGTTTGTTTCATTAAAAACTATTAAAAATATTGACCAAACAAATTATAATTATTTTGTTGTCGCAAAATTGCAGCAACAGCAAGTGTCAAAACAATCCACCAAATGTTGCTCAGTTGCTGTACGGCTTGTGGGGGAATTTAGGGCATGTACGCATTGAATTTCAAGGGTGTGTATCTACTTTTTAATTACATTTTCTTTGTTTTCAACACAAATAGTAATAAATATTACTGGATTTTTATGCCAGAAGCAATAAATAGCTATTTTAAATAAAGTTTTTGTTCATAAACATTCAGAAACATCAATTTTATTGACAAAATATTTTATTTTTCAATTTTTGAATTTAACGGATAACCTTTTTTGAATATCTGATTCACCAAATTGAGCACATGACCACGTTTGAGCAAATGCCCTAATGCATACATACAAAGCTCGTTTTTTCCCATTTAAAATGCATTGCAACTGCACACATCCTTACTGAATAGGGCATAAATCCTCTCAATTCAGCTTGTAGGGTGAAAGAGCATGGACACCTTAAGTCGGTTCTCTAGGTAGTATTTTCTCTATGGTATGGACACAACTAACTTGTTAACACCATAGAGAAAATACTACCTAGAGAACCGACTTAAGGTGTCCATGCTCTTTCACCCTACAAGCTGAATTGAGAGGATTTATGCCCTATTCAGTAAGGATGTGTGCAGTTGCAATGCATTTTAAATGGGAAAAAACGAGCTTTGTATGTATGCATTAGGGCATTTGCTCAAACGTGGTCATGTGCTCAATTTGGTGAATCAGATATTCAAAAAAGGTTATCCGTTAAATTCAAAAATTGAAAAATAAAATATTTTGTCAATAAAATTGATGTTTCTGAATGTTTATGAACAAAAACTTTATTTAAAATAGCTATTTATTGCTTCTGGCATAAAAATCCAGTAATATTTATTACTATTTGTGTTGAAAACAAAGAAAATGTAATTAAAAAGTAGATACACACCCTTGAAATTCAATGCGTACATGCCCTAAATTCCCCCACAAGCCGTACAGCAACTGAGCAACATTTGGTGGATTGTTTTGACACTTGCTGTTGCTGCAATTTTGCGACAACAAAATAATTATAATTTGTTTGGTCAATATTTTTAATAGTTTTTAATGAAACAAACCCGCGAAACTTGATTATCGTTGAATAATTCGAAAATTATTTTCGCGAAATTGGTTGCGAAACCCTACCAGGTCTTCACTTGGTCATCACCCCAGTTAGAGCATACAATTGATGCCATAAGAACAGAGGATGCTTTTTCATCGAAATTAGGGTATTTTTTGTGTTTTTATCTTAAACTTTCATGCTAAGTGATGATTTTTTTTACAGCTATGAAGAACACATTCCTGGCCAAACCCGAGAATGGAACGAGGAATTACAAACAACTCGCGAACTTCCACGCAAAACACTGCCAGACCGCTTACTGCGTGAGCGTGCTATCTTCAAAGTTCATGGAGACTGTCATTGCCGCCACACGTGGTGCTATGGCAGTAATTGATGGCAATGTTCTGGCCATTAATCCCGGTGAAGATCCAAAAATGCAAATGTTCATTTGGAATAATATTTTCTTCTCTCTGGGCTTCGATGTTCGCGATCATTACAAAGAGCTAGGTGGGGATGTTGCTGCATTTGTAGCGCCACGAAATGATTTGCATGGTGTTCGTGTGTACAGTGCAGTTGATGTCGAGGGACTATACACACTTGGTACGGTTGTAATTGATTATCGTGGATATCGCATCACAGCACAATCGATTATTCCGGGAATTCTCGAACGTGACGAGGAACAATCTGTTGTTTATGGTTCGATTGATTTCGGCAAAACAGTTTTGAGCCATCCAAAGTACTTGGAATTGCTTCGTAAGGCTGCCAAGCATCTGAAAATTCTGCCTCACTCTGTCCTAAATGAAAAGGATGAGGAAGTGGAGCTGTGCTCCTCAGTAGAGTGCAAAGGAATCATTGGCAATGACGGGCGTCATTATATTTTAGATCTCCTACGTACGTTCCCACCAGATTTGAACTTTTTAAAGATCGAAGGCGAGGAACCAAGTGCTGAATTGAAAGCAATGGGATTCCCCATCGAGCATAAACATAAGCTTTCTTGTCTGCGACAAGAGCTTTTGGAGTCTTTCATCGAAGATCGTTATGTTAGTTTCATTCGAAATGCAGCTCAGCACTTACAACAGTTGAATCATAAAAAGAAGGCTGAAGCAGCAGCTACTCAAACAGATGCCAACAAGAACCAACCAGCAATTGAGGATACGAACAGAGATGAGGAAAAAGCAATAGAAAAAGTCACCACCGAAGAGATCAATGCGAATGCGTCAACAGAGGAAGCCAAAAAATTGACAAAAAGTAAACGAGACCAACGCTCACGATGAGAAACAAGTAGCTGAAGTTGTTAAACGAGCGTGTACAGCTGTTGGATCTTTAAAGGAGTACGAGTTTGACTTCCGTTTTAATCCCGATGTTTACTCGCCGGGAATTAGTCATGTAGACTCCAGCAACTCGCCCAGTTCGCTTAAAAAACAAAAGCAACTAGTAAGAGATGCAGCAGAGTTCTTGGTGCAGAAGCAGATTCCTGCGTTTATCAAGGAGCATATGGATCATTTGTCGGCAGCTATTGATGGTTGTAATTTGACTGAAACATTACATGCCCGAGGCATTAATATAAGGTCAGCTAGTGTTTATTTTTTTTTTTTTATTTTTTATTTAATTTGTACTGTATTTTAAAATTCAAGGTATTTGGGAAAAGTAGCTCAGCTACTAGGACAGGTTCCAAGACTCGAATACCTCTATCACATTGCCGTCCAGGAGTTAATTGTTCGTGCAGCTAAACATATTTACTACACTTACATGCAAAATACGGAAGTTATGAGCTTATCATCAGCAATTAGTCATTTCTTAAACTGTTTCCTTACTAGTGGACCTGTAACGGCACCAGCATTGGGATCACATGAGCTACAAAAGACTAACAAACGTCGCAATAAACGTAAGAATGGTAAAAACGCACTCTTTGGGAACGACAACAACGAATGGGCGCTCATAACACCCAAATCCATGTGGCAACATATTAAGCGTGAAATCAAAGCCTATTACGACTTTGATTTGGAATGTGAGGATCAGCGATCGGTTATTGAAACATATAAGTTACAAAAAATCAGCATTCTCCGAGCATTATGTTTGAAAGTAGGCATTCAAATTTTACTGAGGGAATATAACTTTGAGTCACGGAACAAGCCTACTTTCACCGACGAGGATATTGTCAATGTCTTCCCAATTGTCAAGCATATTAATCCTAGAGCCACTGACGCTTATAATTTTTATACGACTGGTCAATCGAAAATTCAACAGGGTTACTTTAAGGAAGGTTATGAACTGATAAATGAGGCATTAAATTTGTTAAATAATGTGTTCGGTGCAATGCACTCTGAGAATGGACAGTGTCTTAGGATGTTGGCCCGCCTGAGCTACATATTAGGAGATCCACAGGAAGCGTTGGCGATTCAACAACGATCGGTGATAATGAGCGAGCGAGTTAATGGTATTGATCATCCTTACACTATTTTAGAATACGTAAGTCATAATTTGTTAGTTCTTAATTCTGAAAAATATTTTTTTAATTAAACATCTCAAAGTACACTGTAACTACAAAAAAGTATACACTGGACTCATGAGAACACTAGTTTTTGGTGTATATTTACTTTTGTGGGATATTGTAATTGTCAAAACATAACTTTCCAAAATAAGCACATTAAACGTTAAAATAATACCATATTATGTTGAACATATGTAGTAGAATTTTGATTTATTGCCTGTTTTTATAATGTTGTCCTAATGAAAATTCCAAGCTTTTAACTTCTAGGGCCAAATGCCACATTACCAAAAATGTTAAAAAAGTGCAAAAAAAACGGCCAAATTTTCGAACTTATTTTGAATTACACCTTTTCTGTTGGCCTTTTACAAAACCATCAAATATTTTGGTAGTGGTTATTACCAAATTAATTTTCTTATAAGAGGTGCATTAAATAAATCGAATACAGCAAGCCGATCAGCTTCTCAGAGGGGGTGTGGAATTTTGTGCAAGCCGCTGCATTACAAATAATCCAGATATACAGGGAGATGGATATGAGGTCTGGGACCAATTTTATGGCCACCTCGTTCACCAGACCTAAATCAACTTGATCTGTGGAGGCAGCCGCATTACAAGATTCTTAACAAGAATATTATAAGACTTTTATTTATTCTGAGGTGCAGAGACTGTATTAGATTGGGTGGAAAACACTAAACAAAATACCTATTTCTGATTTTGTTTTCTAACTTAGTGGTCAATTGATTGAAAGTTGGATCAAAAGACTATTTGTTTGAAGAAAATAACAAATAAACTTATAGCAACTGCGAAAATATTATATGGTTTTGTTAGGGCGCAATAGACCAGGTATAATTCAAAATAGCTTGAAAATGTAGCCGTTTCTTGCACTTTGTTGACATTTTTGGTAATGTTGCAATTGGCCCTAGAAGTTAAAAGCATGGATTTATCACTAGGACAACATCATAAAAACAGGCAATCAATCAAAAATCTACCATGTTGAACGCATGATATTAATTTTACGTTTTACTAGTTTTTAAAACATTTGTTTTTGCTAAATTGACTCTCGTGCATGCAATAATAAATTATACCATTTTGAAATCCGCATGGAACGAGCATATTTTAAAAATTGTTGGCCACTCAGGTATCTATTCATGCATTTTTTCATACCAGAGATGATTTAACTTTTTCAAAAATTATTTTCTTTCACATTTTGCATCGAAAATCAAAGTTTAATAATTTGTTTCTTTAAGAATTCCAACAGTTAATATAATTTTTGTCTTCTTATGTTTTGACAAACACAATGTCAAATATTGCTACGAAAAAAAAGCGGTCGAATTCATTCACTTGTACTCGTGGTATTCAAAAACGTAAGGTAACGCAAAAAATAATGCACTGAACAAAAAAATGCACATATATTTTCTTGTGGTTGGGATAGAACTTTTTTCTATTAGTTTTCAGGACGGTCATTAAGTCTACTATGAGGCATTCCAGGTGGACACCCTGTATACATTTAAGTAGGTACACATTTTTCGTTTTCATGATGAAAAAATTAATTGGAAAATTTTATGACGATTATTATTCGAGCTCAACAGGCCTGATTCCAAATAATAAAAAATATTATTTTTGTTTTATAGGGAAGATAATAGATGTCAACTCCACCGGAGCTAGTTACGGCTGTTGTAATAGAAGTTGCTACAGTTGATGACGAATATAACAGACTCAAAAAAATTCAAAGAATTCCTTTCTTTCTTATATACAAAATTGTACTACATAAGAAAGAAAATGTCTTGTATAAATAAAATGTATGTCTTAATTATTTAGAATAGTATCGCCCAATGGCTGAAATTTGACGAACAAACCCTTACAATGACTCACTCTAGAGTCAAACAATTTGTTTGAAAATTTTTTAGATACCAAAAATATAAATCGCGAGTCGCAAGAAATATTTGTTGAATAAGACTTAAGGCTTTACTGTTTATTGCTCACCTTACTATATTCGGCTAAAATGTCAGAAATATGTTTGATTGAGATGTTGCTCTATAGTTGCAAATATGCAAAGTGATCGGCAGTGTAAATCAAATTTGACCCACAGTGTATAAGTGCATGTCTCATGTGTGGCCTTCTAACCATATACAATTTATCGAAATCAGTTACACACTTCTTGAGAAAATGGTACCACAAAAGTTATTTAGGGATATTTATATAGATTTTGCTTTGCACACAAAAAATTAAAAAAATGTTTTATGTAAATAATTTAAATTTAAAAATATTTTTTTTTTCAATTTCAGGCAGTGGGATCCATGACAACATACAAGATATTTTTCATTCAATTTATGCCCAAGTTTAAATCGAAGAGGCACAGGAGACTGCTTTGCCCGAGGAGGATGAAGATTTGTAAAACCTTCTAGTGTCCATCCCCGCCAAATTATTAAAAAAAAAATTATGGACTAAACATCGCAATTAGCATGAAATAAAAAAGTTTTTTCATTCACCAATTATTTTTATAAGCGATTGTATTTAATCAAGAGGAATACCCTCTACACAGTTCCAATTGTAGATGGCGATTTAACTTGTGTAAAACAAAAAAAATGTTTAAGATAAGAACAAAAATTATTAAAAATCTTTATCTAATAAGTCCTACAAGAATTTCCTTGAAGACTGTGTGTGCTGTTGTTTGTATATGAAAGCTTCTTTATTGCGATTTAAATTAGTACATAATATATATTATACTTCTCTTATTATGATTTTTGTATTGTTTTTTATCGCAATTTATTTTTTGTTATTAAATAAAAAACAGAAACAAAAGTTTCTTTGGTAATAAGTATATAAAAAAATATGAATTCAGTTAATTTTGCCTTAAAAGCTCCCGATATTTTCGTTACAAGCTTTTTTAAAACAAAATAAACAAATGGAAATTTCTTAAACTAACAATTCTTAAAGAAAAATATTGAGATGTTGAAAGTTGGATATAAATAAGGTTAGGAATGTGGTCAAAAATAGCATTCTAGCTGGACAAGAAATACGTCATTGGAAAGGTATTTTAATGTATTACAATCGTAACTTTAGCAATTCATTTCAAATCATTTCAAAATCGTTAAAATGTCATAAGACAAATTTTTTTATTACGAGATTTGTTTAACGATTTGCTAAAAGTGTTTTATACCGCTTCATATTTAGTGGATATGCTATTTGTATCAATGCAAACTGCTTTGCATAACATGTTCGCTATACAGCGGACCAAAATGCATTTTTGAAATGCAAAAAAAAATGAGGAAAGAAATATGTAAGTGTTTTATACAGCTCCAAATTTTGTTCATATGCAATTTGTAGCCGTTTATACTACATACCATAATCAAAAGAACAATACCATGTCTATACGAGTACGAGTACGACTCATATTTATATGCTAAGTGAACAATTTTCGGAACTTTTAAAAACGCTACCAAAGTGGCTTAGAAAAAGATATAAATATCATATATATATTTTATCATAGGTTCCAAGTACGTGAACAAAAATCAGTGCCAACTTAAGTGTCCCACTTTGACCACAGCAATGATGCAATAATAGCTTGTTGCACTTAGTTAACATCATATTTCTTGCCAAAACTATTTTACCGATTTGGATCGAATTTTTTAATTTCGTCTTCCAAATTTTTACGGAGTTGGAAAATTTTTGACCTATTTTTTCAGCGCTTCAAAATTACTTAGTTTTTCAGATTTTTGTTTACCAATGTTTAGATAGACTCAAATAAAACATAAATGAATTTTAAACTAATGTGGTCTTGTAGAAAATTTTATAACAAACAAGAATGTAGTGGATGGCTTTTTTCTAAGTTGCGTATTTCCAAAGTTATAAAGGAAAATGTCGGAAAAAATGGGGTGATTTTAGCATTTTTTTGGCTGTTGCATTTTTCCTGCAGCGAGCACAGGTTTTTCGAAGTTGCAAACATAGCTACAGACTACTCTAACATGCCCCAAGAATGAATCAAAAATGCAGAACTACATTGCACACAGCGAATTTATTGTCGAATTTGACTGTGCTAACAGTACAAAAAAAAATACAGTATTCGATAACATAATTGCGCTAATGCTATTTGCTTATATTTTTGTTCTAATTTTGAATTGAGCTTTATAAAACAAACATATTGGGCCCGCAGCAAAAGAAACAAAAACTATTCTTCACCATTATTAGCATTGTTTTTTGTTTATACTAATTTACTAGACATATTCTTAATGTAAGAATCAGCTGCTTCTTTGATCAGTGGATCCTCTTTATTTGGTTCCTAAAATCAAATAATAAGTTTTTAAATTTAAAATTATCAAAAATTGAGTTTTTTTGTCTTTATTTACCAAGAACAAATATTGAAGACAATATACAATTGAATTAATTGTCAAATTTCGATTCCAGTCTTCACTTAGAACAAACAGACATTGCCTTCCAAATCAATATTCTGGTGATAAACTTTAGTTGCACACTTAGCCGACTCGGAAATTAAACTCTAATCGACCATCTTTGTAGAAACCTTCGTCTGGACAAATTATAAGCTTAAAGTTGACAAGATCATTCGGATCGCGAAAATCAGTTGTGCAGGTTCTTGGAAGGTTTAACTCAATTATATCTAAAATAGAAGGTAAAATTGTTAAAAATTTGTCGAGAAGATAAGCGAGAACAAAACTAAAGGTAAAATTAAATTTTACATACGTATACCGATTCCTGGATATGAAGCAGGGTATTGCTCACAAACACTGAATTCGGTGCCGGGCTAGCGAAGGCAACATTTTGTGGTATTCATTCGTAGTAGCCTGGTGGTGGTTGATAAGCTGGTGGATGAGCTTCATGCCAAGCCCCAGTTGGAGTGTCGGGATTATCATTCAAACAACCCATATTTAGCTGAGCAATAGAAGTGGCTCGCAACATAGCCTGACCGTATTCGATGGATTTTAAATACAACTTGAATTTCACTTCACCAATGAAATTGTCATTTGGTTGAGCACTCACTTTGCCTTTAATGTAAAAGGTTCCGAAAACAGTTTGTTCAATATCCACCTGCACATATAAAAAAGTTGAGTATTGGGGATTAAGGTGTATCAAAATATGAACTCACATCACTCATAGTAATAAAAGGATCACTGAACGACATAATTTCTTCATTTTGCTTCTTGCTATTGAAGATCATTCGATGTGATGTCAGGTAAATATGTGCAGTTTTTATTCCTTTGAAAACTGAATTATCCTGGCCAGCGAAATTCAAGCTGATATTTCCACTATGAATGAGAATTCTGAAAAAGAAGGGGAAATGATGTTTATTACATAAAGAACTTAGAGGTGCTTTGAAATTTTCTATTTTACATGGTGTAGCAAGGTGAGCCAAACAAATCTAGAATCTAGCAGATGATCTCAGACACAAGGACTCTCTCAGTGTCCCTTGGCAGTAGATTATATTTTTAGTAGATTTTTGATTTCTTTAGGAGATTTAAAGTCTTGTTTCCAATAAAACGTGTCGCCATCATTTTGATTGGGACTTGCGTTTTAGGAGAAAGTAATTTCCTGTATTATTTACTTCTCCGTGAGCGCTTTTTTCACATTGTATCGCATCTATAAATGAACACAAAAAAAAACTTTTTAAAGATATTAAAAATACACTTTTATACAAATTAATAAACTTTTATTGAAGTTAAAATAAAAACTTATTTCACGAGTTTCACGTATTTTTTTTTTTTTTTTGAGAACTGTCATTTTTGATAAACCAACAAAAAAACTTACCTGTCAGTTTGAGCAAATTTCGCCATTTTGTTTTTTAATCCACCACTCACATGGATTCACGGATAGGAAAAAAAGAGTAGATTAAGAGAGTTTTCTCTTACTCACCTCAAATAAATTTTGCGGGTGTTTAAGGCAAGGGGGGTACGAGTCGGGCCTCTAGGTAGTATACTTACTCTATGGTTAACACCAAGCATTCAAAATCCAATGTGGACAGGCACTTAAATTGTACGTCGACACCATGAAATTATATGAATATACAGGGTGTCCCCTAATTCGTCAATAGTATTTTAGGGCATGATTCTTGGATGTATTCTAAGAAACAAATTATTCTACAGTAAGGGCCTATCTCCAATTTTGATATCATTTATCGGGGATTTAAGAAAAGTCTTATTTTTGGTAACCTGTCCCATGTTTACGGTAATTGCCCTGTTAGTAATAATGATAGAAACTTCGTTTAGGCATTTATTTTTAGAAGGCCCTTGTAACGCGTTTTAATAAATTTTATATCTTTTCTTAGTCTTAAGATACTCAGTTTTTAGTCTGTTTTATTTTTCCTGCCCATGCTAATTTTTTGACTTTAGGGTCAATTTTCTCCAAAAAATGCGTAATCAACACGATGTTTTAATAATTTTTTTGAATGTATGTAACAGTACTAAAAATAAAAGTCAGTAACAAGTTTGCCGAAAAACATATAGATTTTATGATCATTTGGAAAAACAGCGGCAGGTAAAATTAAAAAAAAATGTTTTTTTAACTTTAAGCTCGAAAAGCTATGAATAAAAAATGATATATGTGGTTATCGATAATTTTTATTTTATGTGTGAACTAAAACAGTTATAAAAGGTGTTCGAATGAGTCCTCTTTGATTTTGTATGCATGCTAGAGCCCGTTTTCGTATTTCACTGATATTGATATTAATGATTTTAGCTACTGCCTGACTTCTGAGGACGCTTTGAGCATGCGCTCTTCTAATTCACTTTACATCCAATTTTGTAGGGTCAGGTGATCTTGCAGACCATTGAACTGCTCTAACTTTTTCCTATCCAACGATTACCGCTTACTCTTTATCTCGAGCAAAGTGGGCTGAAACACCATCAAGTTTGAATAAGATGAAGCTAGTTGCACCTATGGAATGTCTTCCAATAGTTCTGATAAGTCATTTTGCAACAACTGCATTGTAGAATTCAATTTAAGTTGCTACTAAAATACGCATGTATTCAAACCAAAGAATGTCAGAGTGCACCCGTTTTAACTGTTAGTAAAAAACATACTTAAAAAATTATCTAAACCCACACAAATAATTTATTTTTCATAGCTTTTCGAGCTTAAAGCTAAAAAAGCATTTTTTTTTATTTTACCTGCCGCTGTTTTTCCAGATTATCATAAAATCTATGGGTTTTTCGGCAAACTTGTTACCGACTTCTATTTTTAGTATTGTTACATACATTAAAAAAAAATATTAAAACATCATGTTGATTACGCATTTTTTGGAGAAAATTGACCCAAAGTCAAAAAATTAGCATGGGCAGGAAAAAAAAATATTAAAACATCATGTTATTTTTTGGAGAAAATTGACCCCAAAGTCAAAAAATTAGCATGGGCAGGAAAAATGGAACAGGCTAAAAACTGAATATCTTAAGACTGAGAAAAGATATAAAATTTATTTAAACGCAGTTACAAAGGCTGGTATTTCTTCTAAAAATAAAGGCCTAAACGAAGTTTCCATCATTATTAATAGCAGCGCAATTATCATAAACATGGGTCAAAAAAATAAAAATAAATCGGGTGGCACAACGGCTCATGAAGAACCAGGGCCTAGTGACTAACAACTCGCAACCATTCCTGTGTGCGCCTTTCGACAGGAATGGAAGGGACCTACAATTTTATGCCGAATCCGAACGGCTAGACGAGAAGCACTTATTCGTGACAAGTGATACTCTTGGAGGATTTGTCAATTCCTCGCAAGAGGCAGTAGCCCTGAAAAAAAACTTTTTAGTTTTTTAGGTGGACGAGGCTGGGAAGCGATCCCAGACCTCCAGCGTGACAGTCGAACGCACTAACCATTACGCTACGGGCTACTACTACTACTAAACATGGGTCAGGGTTCACCAAAAAAACATAAATCCCCGATAAATGATATCAAAATTCGAGTTAGGTCCTTACTGTAGAACAATTTTTTTCTTAGAATACACCCAAGAATCATGCCCTAAAATACTATTGACGAATTAACCTGTAGGTTAATCTGTAGGTATATCAAATAACAGTTTTTTTTCAGACGAACAATAAAGGCTTAACTACATAGACCTACTTTTGTAAAAAAGTACAAAAGTGAAAAATAAATATCTATGCTGAAGAGATCTGCTTGCAAAAAAAAAAAAACAATTCGCTTAATTAAGCTGTCAGTACAATTTTCGTATGTTTTTTGCAAGCAGGTTTCCTTAAGCCTTAACTACATAGACTTACTTTTGTACAACAAAAGTCACAAAGTGAGAAATTAAAATGCTTGCAAAAAAACATACGAAAAATGTCCTGGCACAGAAAATAAACCACCATGCACAATTTTCCATTATTTTTGTATGTCTTCAGAATAGATATTTATTTTTCACTTTTGTACAAAAGTACGCCTATGTAGTTATGCCTTTAGAGAACGTTTTAATTTCTCACTTTTGAACTTTTTTTTTTGGAAAAGTTGGTGGTTTGTTCCCCCAGGTCGCCTCGGGAGAAGGGGGCAAAAAGATAATCACCCCGATTAAAGAATCCGATGAATGGTCTGACAATTTTGTTCAGTTTCTTACTTACTTGCGATATAGCGTAACGAATACAATTATTAATACCCCTAATAGCCCTTCCACACTACTCCACAGTGTATTAATACATGTTAAATTGAAAGTGGGAAAGAATTCCACGCGACTGCCAAATTTGTGTGAAAGAAATGACTTTTCATTTTTTCCTTCCACACTTGATTGTATTAATACATAACCTTAACCTAAAAAAAAGTGTGATAGAATGTGGGATAGAAATAGAACCATTCCCAAAATTATTCATGTATTAATACATGTCAAATCGTGTGGGATAGAATGTCGGTTTGTGTAGGCTGGGCTTTCATATTTTGTTTCCACACTATTCTACATGATTTGTTCCCACTTTTTTGACATGTATTAATACACAGTGGGCTAGTGTGGAAGGCCTATAAGGAAATTTCAACTTTGATCAACTATACCATATTTATTTGTAGAGTAATTTGAGTATGTTGTATACTATAGTATACTTACTTACTTTACTTTTGATGGCGCTCACAGCCCAGGATGGGCTTCGGCCTCAACTAACAAGCCCCTCCAGCCAGCTCTGTCCCTAGCTAGCCGCTTCCAGTTGCGCACACCGAGTGCTTTGATGTCGTCATTCACTTGTTTGCGCCACCTGTTAAGGGTTCTTCCTCTGCTGCGTACCCCATCGGGGTTGGATTCGAAGACTCGTCGGGCAGGTGCGTTGCTGTCCATACGCTCCACGTGCCCCAGCCATCTCAGCCGCTGTATTTTCAGCTTTTTGACCAGGTCATCGTCGCTGTATAGCCCGTATAGCTCGTCGTTGAATCTTCTCCTCCATACCCCTTCGATACACACCGGACCGAAAATCACACGAAGAATCTTCCTCTCAAAGCATCCTAGCAGATTTTTATCCGAATCTTTCAGTGTCCATGCTTCTGACCCATAAAGCAGGACCGGGATGATTAGGGTCTTGTATAAAATCTCCTTGGTTTTCTGAGAGAGGGCCTTACTACTTAAATGCCTTCTTAGACCGAAGAAACAGCGGTTGGCAAGAGTAATTCTTCGCTTGATCTCTGCACTGATGTCATTCTGCGATGTAATAGTGGAGCCCAGGTAGACAAAGTCCTTGACAACTTCGAAGTTATATCTGTCCATCGTGATATTTTGCCCGAGTCGACGATGTTGAGATTCCTCTCTCGATGACAGCATATACTTCGTCTTGTCCTCATTAACCGCCAATCCCATTCTAGCCGCCTCCGATTCAATGCTCGCAAATGCCCCTGCCACAGCTCGCTTCGTTCTGCCGACAATGTCTATGTCATCCGCATACGCAAGCAATTGAACGGACTTTTGATTGATTGTACCGCTGGTGTTGACATGTGCGTTGCGTACAATGACTTCAAGAACGATGTTGAATAGGTTGCATTATAACGCGTCGCCTTGCCTCAATCCTTTCTCAACATCAAAGGAATCGGTGGTGTTCTTTCCAATTTTGACGGAGCAGCGAGATTTTTCCATCGTCATCCTGCACAGGCGGACGAGTTTGGCAGGGATGCCGAGACTCGACATATGGCTCTGTATAATTCGTCCCTTTTCACGCTATCATACGTGACTTTAAAATCGATAAAAAGGTGGTGTGTATCGATCTGGAAATCCCCGGGATTTTTCTAAAATCTGTCGGAGTGTGAACATTTGATCGACGGTTGACTTGCCAGGCCTAAAACCACATTGATAGGGGCCGATCAGATCGTTGACAAAGGGTTTTAAGCGGTCACACAGGATAGCCGACAAGATTTAATAAGCGACGTTTAGGAGACTAATTCCTCTGTAGTTGGTACATTTCAGAACATCTCCCTTTTTATGGATGGGGCACACTATACCGAGGTTCCATTCATCGGGCATACTTTCATCCGACCAAATTTTACAAATGAGCTGGTGTATGCTCCTAGCCAATTCATCTCCCGCCGATTTAAATAGTTCGGCTTGTAAGCTCTCCGCACCAGCAGCCTTGTACGACTTAAGTTTGGATATCGCCAGCTGCACTTCGGTGAGGTCGGGTGGACGGAACTCTTGGCCATCATCGTCCAAGTTGAATGGAGCGTTCTGCCTATTAGCGGCATCTTGGCTATCTTCGCCATTAAGCAGTCTAGAGAAGTGTTCTTTCCAGATCCTCAGCACTAACTGTGTGTCTACTACCATATTCCCACTCTCATCTCAGCAGGCTTCCGTTCTTGCCTTGAATCCTTGGGTGGATCGCTTCACCCTCTGACAAAAATTTTCGAACATCTCCCCTACCGCTACAACCCTCAATAGACTCTACCGCCCGCTTCTCGTGCTCTCTCTTTTTCCTCCTGAGAAGTCGGCGCTCCTCTTTTCGTTTCAGCCCGTAGAGCTCCCGGGCTACTCTCTCAGCAGCTCTTGTTCGAGTCTGCAGCATTGCCTGGTAGGCCTCATCCTTAGCTGCATGCGCTAGCCGGCACTCTTCATCGAACCAGGGGTTTCGTTGTATTCGCCTAGTGAAACCCAGCACATCAGAGGCGGCACTTCTGATGGCTTGTTGACAGTGTTTCCACTGGTCATCTGCACTTGATGCTGGTGGCGGACCTCCTGAGAGATTAAGAGTTACGTGGTCTGCAAAAGTTCTGGCGGTCTCTTGCGATTTAAACTTCTTGACATCGAATTTTTTCACAGCATCTGCTCTGCGTCGTCGCGCCATGGATATCCGCATACGTAGTCTAGCTACCACCAGGTAGTGATCCGAGTCAATGTTGGCCCCTCGGAACGTTCGGACGTCCAAGATACTGGAAGCATGTCTCGCGTCTATCGCAACGCGGTCGATTTGGTTGACGGTTAGTTGATCACGCGACCGCCAAGTCCCCTTGTGTATATTGAGGTGTTAGAAGTAGGTGCTTGAGATGATGACATTTCGCCGCGCCGCAAAGTCTGCCAGCCTGTGTCCGTTGCCGGAAGTTTCGTCGTGTAGGCTGTGTCCTCCGACTATCGAACCAAAGATGCCCTCCTTTCCGAATCTTGCGTTGAAGTCACCAAGAATGATCTTCACGTCGTACTTCGGGCACATATCATACGTTGTATACTATAGTATACTTTATTAAATTCCGCGTTGATTAAGCTTTATAAATAAAGATTTAATTATTTGGATTATATTTATAATGCCAATTTAAAAAATCTTACCAAAAACTACAATTATTGGCATCCTGATATAGTTATTAGTACCCAGGCACTACAATTGTTGGCACTCTTTAAAATACAAGAACATGATGTTTTAATCAATGTTTTATAACTTAATTTTTATGATTTAAGAACACTTTATTTTAAATTAAAAACAATTAATAAATATAGTATCTATAAGGAAATAAATATACATATATACAGGGTGTCCCACAGTCACCGGCCTAGACGAAAATTATTTAAAAGTCGACAAAAATTAAGAGGTATTTTTCTCGTTTTCGCTACCTTTTCGACTTATAATAATTTTTATTATTTTTGATTCCGTTTCTTTTAACTGGATTTAACTTTTTCCAACTGCAGCCAATTTTTGAATTTTTGTTTGTATTTAAACAAGAACAATTAATAGTTTTTACTCACCGTGCAACTCAATTTATTTAAACCCATTTTGTCTGTATTTGTATGCCTTTTTTTCATTCTTATATCAGTTTTTTATAAAACACGCTATTAAGTATCTTTTTTTAAAGCCCAATTTGTAATCTTTAGGCTACCTTATATTTTTTTTTTAACAAAACAA
Organism: Melangyna quadrimaculata; assembly: GCA_949320155.1. NCBI lineage: Eukaryota > Metazoa > Arthropoda > Insecta > Diptera > Syrphidae > Melangyna > Melangyna quadrimaculata. The sequence continues at coordinate 198,880,924 of OX439483.1, read as the reverse complement.
TCCATTTAAAATTATTAAAACTAAAAAAAGGAAATTGAAGAAAATTTGAATATTGGATTCTTATTCAGTTTATTATTTTTTTAAACTTTCGATCTTTTTACCACTAAGTAGCTTACAGCCCTATTCTGCCGTTGTGAGGCTCACAGGTCACAATTTTGTTTGAGTTTGTTTTTGTATAAGGCGGTCATAATTTCGTACTCCGTGAAATCCCTCATAAGAAACCTCAGAAGAACAACGTGAGTTGTGATCTGCCAAGGAGCAGATCATAATTTTTAAGTTTTTATGAGGTAAGTTCATCTCGAGTTATGAGGTGATTGTGACTTGTGAGGAATCAGTGAGATTGCCAGATTAAGGCTGTTAGACGTAGTTTTTATTCCGTTTAAGCAAATACTCAAACTTTTCTGAATTTCCTTTTTTCGTTTTATTTTGTTTATAATTTTGAACTTATTTTTTGTCAACAAAATAATATAAGCTGTTGGAGAACAAAAGGGTTTCATAAGAAAAGGGTACTTATGTCGTTTTCGATTGGATTTCGGAACAGTACTACTCCTTTTTGATTCCAATCGAATTATTTTCTATTGTTCCGAGACTAAATTGTCTGATATTTATGTATATTTTGCACGTTCAGTCGAGTAAAATTAATTTGACAAATAATCCGATGAAAGGGTTTATATGTCTTATGTGTGTTCCGGGTCTACTCCCTTATCAATTCCGGAACAGAAAAATACGACTCCGAAAACATTATTCGGAACAGCCAATCGAATTATTTTGGAGTAAGCGGAGTCAAAAAGGAGTAACTCCGAACCTCCAACCGAAAACGACATTAATAACATGTTCTTGTAAAAAAAAAATTATATAAAAGTCAATATAAATAGCGGGAAGCCCACTATCGGCATAAAAAAAAGTTGTAGGATGGGCAAATACTGCTAAATTAATTATATTTTTTAAACGAAGGGACCAAAATTAGTTTTTGACTCCATGAATATTCAATAAGTTGAAATAATTGAATAGCTTTCATATAGTTCCTACCTAGTTTCATAGGAAACAAACAAATATTATTCTTCATTTCATTGCAAATGTAGTAAATTAAATCAAATAAAATATGGTGCAGTGCATTAACGCCCACGGATTTAACACCCGCGGGTGTTAGTTCCCAAAAAAATAAGGAATTAATTCCCGCGGGTGTTAATTCCTTCTAGGTTTTAATTCCAATTTAAAGTGGAAATAAACCCCATCTGGAAGGCACCTATGGTATCAGTCTGCTTTCAAAGTTCTTGTACTAAATAGTACCCGCTTCGCGGGTTCAAGGATTTTAACTCCCTTTTTCAAAGTGCTTTCAAAGTGTTTCTAATAAACAGTGATTTGGGTAAAAGTATTTAAGAATCATATATGAATGAAGTGTCGGTCTTAATGCATGCCAATTCCAAAAAGCAAAAACCACCCGCGGGTCTTAGTTCTTTTATGTGCTTGGCCTTATTACCACTTTAAAAAAGAATTACCCCCCCCCGGGTGTCATTTCCTTTTCTTTTGGTAAATAACACCCGCGGGGCTTAATTCCGGGGGCGTGAATGCACTGCACCGTAAAATATATGTATTTTTACAAGGCAAACCGAATTTCTCGTCAACCAATATTAGCATTTAAGACGTTGCTCCCTTTTTTCGAACAAACCTTAAAAGAAGAAATTGGAAGATAAGTTACTTCTAAACATTTAATATGGTATTCTGGCAGTTTGTTCAAACTGAAATCAATAACGGTTGAATCATACAACTATTGGCACTCATAAAAGTACAATCATTGTAGCTGCATAGGATGTAACTATTGGCACCCCCTGCCAATAATTGAACCCTAGTTTTTTTTTTGGATCCAATTATTGGCACCCTTTTTATTAATAAAACAATAACTTTTTTAACAAGATATATTTAAAAACGGCTCATTTAATGTTTATTAACACATTAAAAAAAAGAAATTAATAAAAAAAATTAAAAGGAAGCATTTAAAAACACATTTAAAAAATTGTAGGTCCTTAACCAAAACAATGGAAATTTCGAAGATTTTTTAATTTTTTTTTAGCGTGATTTTACTTTCACTTGTAAAACAGAGTTTAAAAAGAATGTCTTAAAACTAAAACGCAGATATATGAGAAAAATAATAGAATTCAAAATAAATGGGCTTATTCGGACACCTGGTTACTGAGAAAATTACTGTTGGGGTGCCAATATTTGTAGTCGTTACGCTACGTAGTATAGGGCAAGTTTAGGATTCTTGAAAAAATCGAGATAATAATTTTCTCTAACATTAAAGGCTCTCCCAAACCAATGCGGAACATTCGTTGCGACGAAAAAACACTCGCATGTCAAAATTTATTTACATGGTGATATATGAGAGTGCCCACACCAACGCGGCGGAGAAACATATGAAATAATTTTAAGTGACGAATGTTTTTTCGCCGCAACGAATGTTTCGCATTGGTTTGGGAGAGCCTTAAGCCTAGTACGCTGCTGATGCGAAACGAAATTTTCCTGTGGTCTCCAAAAACACAACGAAATGCTTACGAAAACACAGCGGACAAATTTTCATGGAGTGTTTCACAAATTGCTAAAAAATAATACAAATTTTAACGAAAAATAAACCAAAAGACATGCTGTAATAAAAGTAACCACAAATAAAAACACGAACAAACCTAAATGTCGTTTTTCCGCACACAATTAATGGTCCGGTAAATTAATTCTGTGCGAGAAGAGAGAGGAGAGTTGTCAAAACAATCTGGTATAATCATCAAAAACGAAGAAAAAACGAAAAGCACAACGAAATTTTTCGTTTATGATTTCGTGATGTCATTTTTGTATGGGATTTTTCATTTCACATCATCAGCGTGCTAGGCTTTACGATGATAGAGAATGCGAAAGAAGGGTGAGAGGGGGGATTGTTTGCATTCCTTTTACGTCCTTCTCGCCTACAAACAACAAATCGCCGGCAACTCAGTTTCCTTGTGTGAAAGGGGTCTAACTTTTTCAATGATAACTATAACTGGGCCCTTAATTAAATTACTACTTTTTAATGTTTTTAACTAAATTATTACTTACTAACTTTTTTGTAAAAAATCCTTTCGGAGTGGGCTTCAGACCCTCGAGCCACCCTCTATATATTCCTGAATACAACATCTCCATATGGTAGGTAGGTAACCCTCTTACCGTCGTTCAGCCAGTGTTGTCACTGTGGCAACACTTCTTTAAAGTTAAGTCAGGCCATGAACTAATGTTGTGCCAAGGTATATATTCAGAATGAAGTTCAAGGTTTGGCTTAAAATGTGTCGTAAACGCCCTCACTATACCACTTGCAGATGAGCTAAAACAAACATTTGAATTTCTCATCTAGGGAATCACATTAAAATGCTTCACACCAAATTTGAAGCCAATCTGTTCTGTTTAGGCTCTAGCTCGATGTATATGTACATCAGGACGCACTTACAAATAGACCAGCGGATATGTCTTGTCGAAAATCACTTATACATCATCCTGATGTTAGGTTTGATTAAAACCTGGAAATGTTTTTAAAACGAAACCAATACTTGGGTTACATAGATCAAATACAAATATGTCATATAAAAGGCGTTCAAAATAAGTGCAGGGGCGTTAATAACGACAATCGTTCTTAACACAGAGTTTTAGTTATATGGCGATTACGATCACAGTTTAGATATCATCTAATGGTGGATTTAGGTACATGTATCTTCAGCTGACTTCTGCAAACAAAAGGGAATGCAAAATTAAAACTTACATTTTTTGTTGGATAGAGAGATAACACCAAAATGCAGAAGATCTTTATACATGCAGATTATAAGAAGTGCCATAATGTAGATATGAAGACGAACATGTGCATCTTCTTGAAGGGTCTCTTTCATACACTCGGGTTTCTGGCATGCATCTGTCCCGCTCTACTTTTCTTCATACTTGCAGACGAAGATACATGTAAATCCAGCATAAAACATCATTGCACCTCTGATAGAATATAGCTTTAAAGCCTAGTAAGCTGCTGATGCGAAACGAAATTTTCCTGCGGTCTCCAAAAAGACAACGAAATGCTTACGAAAACACAGCGGAAAAATATTCATGGAGAATTTAAATAATTTGCAAACAAATAAAACGAAATTTAACGAAAAAATCAAACAAAAATAGTGCTGTAATGAAAGTAACAACAAATAAAAACACGAACAAACCCAAATGTCATTTTTCCGCACATAATTAATGGTCCGGGCAATTAATTCATTGCGAAAAGAGAGTGGAGACTTGTCAACAAAATCTGGTATAATGATCAATTTCGCTGGTCGAACAGCGTACCACAGAACGAAAAGCACAACGAAATTTTTCGTTTATGATTTCGTCATGTCATTTTTGTATGGGATTTTTCGTTTCGCATCAGCAGCGTACTAGGCTTAAGGCTGATAGGTGAGAGATCAGTTCTGAAAACATTTGTTTCACTGGAACAACGTCGAAATATCTCTTGCCTATCACTGTTTTGTCGAATCTTTATCAAACAGTGCTCTAGTGAAATTGCCAGCTGCATTCCTTCCTTTAAACATTTTACCCGTAACACCCGCTCCGCTAGGAATGCCCAACAGTATACCCTTGAGCCAAATTTTGGTAAGGCTGTCAAATACAGAGATTCTTTTTTTAGCCGCGTACTACACGAATGTGGAATACCCTACACTATTTTTCCTTCCCATTTTAATATTCAAGCGTTCAAGACAAATGTACATCGTTATATCCATTTCAATCCTCCCTCTGCTCCCACTGTGTTAAATTTCAACATATAAAGGGTACCTAGTCATAACCCCTCGTGTGCACGTGAATTATAAAAAAAGAAAAAAAAAAACAGAAACCATTGTGTTTGTAGTAGCGCGTAATCGTCAAATTGCGATTGCACAAAAACGATAATCGTAAAATAAACGATACGCGTATTTTTATTAACGAGTGCCTTCCAGCCATAAGTCAGCTTTCATTTTGGTTTAAGTTTTTTTTTTTTTGTAGAGTTAATTTTAAACTTATTTATTTTTTCTCAACGATTTTATTTACTTTTCTATTAAAACATGTGCCCATCAGTGACTGAATAAAATACACAATGTACGAAAATTGATTCAACTCCATAATTGGAAAGTGATCGACAAATTTGATTTTGCCATACTAACAAGAAAGTCCTGTCCGGTTCCTCTTTGGTACCTAACACATCCTCTGCCAGACACCAATGTGCTCCAGCTAATTTCAATCATATATATTATTTCTGTTGTCAAACTCCTTTTTTTCATTTATAAAATAGTCAAATCCACTAAAATAGCCCAACTAACAAACTCTCCAGAGCTAAACTCTTGAATTTTTCTTCTTGGAATAAAATTATATAAACCTGACCTGTAGTCTTATAAGAATCCTTTGGTGAAAATTTAACTCAAAACGTAGTTTTGTAGTCTTTCTAATCTCATAACAACACATATTTAAGAGTTTTAATCATTTTATACTTCTATAAAAGCTCTTACGACATCTAATTTCAATACCTCCTATACCAAGAAACTATCTGGATTTCAAATAACAAATGTTTTGCTATATGATGCTAATAAGATCCCTAATGTTTGAAATCATCTTAGAGGACTTGTTCTGTATTATGGTCCAAAACTATTTTTTTCGTTGCAAAAATTATATTTTTTGAACGTGTTTACGTACTTTAAGAATAAGAAAAATAATGATTTACAATAATTTAAGTAATTCGAAGAAACTCACCAAAATTTCAGCACTGAGAACACTACTTTGAAAAGCTTTATACATAAGTCAAAATTAAGAAAATTATTTTATTTGCTGTCTTTGAAGCTGCGTTTATGTTCCTATTATAAATAAAAAACAAAACTCTTAAAATAAAAGATCGAAATTAGTATTTTTGCCACGAAATTTGCCTTTTTGGACCACAGTGTACCGTTTATGGTTTGCTTACAGTTCTGTCAAATCTAAGTCCTAAAAAACATTTGAGATCTCATAAGAAGTATTTTAGTTTCATAAATAAACTTTAATTCTTCGCTTCTAAAATCTATTCTTTTAGCAATCTTATTCAAAGCGTTAATATAATTAAATTCTCATAAAGATGTTAATAGAAGAGTTAGTTTCTCATCAGCAGCAGCTATATTTAAATATACAAACAGAGTTTTCTGACTGTTTTGAGGGTTACCATAATTTAAAAAATTATAATTTCAAACCTGATCAAAACTCAATTTTTCAAGGCGCAAAATAGAAATCTATTTTTGAAACATCAAAATAGCGTTTCCATTTCTCAACTAAATGAGAATTAACGCAATAGATGGCTACGATGTGTAGTGGAAATTTACATTTTAGGTTAGAAATGACTTTCAAATAAATTTGTTCACATTCCCGGTTTCATATTAAATTCCACTTTAATTTAAAAAAATAAAATTGTGATCAAATTCATCGTGATAACCAATGGCTCATTGCCTGAATTCGAATTTTATTTTGTTCCAAAATATTTCCATGGTAACCCTTCTCCTTATTAAAATTATAAATTAAATAATTTATATATGCATTATTTTGAAGGCGCTTCATTTTTTTCGAGGTAAAATGTTCAAATTAGTAGATAACATTTCAACCGCATATAGTTTTTGGTTCCCATACCTGTGAAAAACAATATAATGTATCGCCTTTATGAGTATAATTAATTGACTTACGAAATAAATACAACACATTATTTTTTTGACATAATACATTATCAGCCGTATCTATAAAATTATCTTAAAATGCCTTTTAGAGGTTATTTAGTTAAGCTTGCTTAAATATTAAAGTTGCCTTTAAATCACGTTACTTAAATTTGTATCTATAATCAATATTCCTTTCATACTTAACTAAACAACCGTAATGTAACGTAACGCAAGAAAATTGACAATTCTGATACAAATTTCTAGTACATTTTTCACTCTCAGGCTATTTCTGTCAGATTGCAAAAAAAAATTTGCAAACACAAAAGAGTGCACAAATAATAAGACAGAAAGAGAAGCAACTGGGTAAATGTGTGTATGCATCGTCAAACACAGAAGACAGAGGAAATGAAACCATTCCACTTTAGTTTTTTTTTTTTGATTTTGTTTTCAGAAATTTCCTTCCTATATTGGTGAGAAAGTATATCATTTACTATATTATTTTCTTGAACAAAAAAAAAAACAAAACAAAACAATTTAAATCCGGCCATCGCAGTACACACATAAATATTTCCTTACTCAACCTACGCACAATTTGTTTTGATAAAAAAAAAAACAATTCTCATATGTCAAAATATATTTAAGTTGGCTTTGCGTAGCCTTTAAACGCTTTGGATGGTGTTTAAGTTAAGAGGTGTTTAAGTTACGTTGCTTAAATGTGGAAATTGATTATAGATACCGATTTCACACTTAAGTGATATTTAGAGGTAGTTTAGAGTTAAGAAGCCTTTAAAATTTCTTTATAGATTCGGCTGTATGTATACACAAAAAAACTAAAAAGCATTTTGTTTCTTTTTAAAAATGCTTAATGAGAAAGACGTGATAAGAGCACCTCCCATTGGAAGAGACGCATTCTCAAAGCAAGATTTAGCTGAGCTTTACAAGAATTTTTCGAGAGGTAATCGATAGTACAAATGTTATCTCATAAGAAGAATGCAACTCGGATAATTAGACCCCTTTCACACAAGGAAACTGAGTTGCCGGCGATTCTTAGTTTGTAGGCGAGAAGGGCGTAAATGAAAGACAAAAAATCTCCCCTCACACCCTTCTCGCCAAAAAACTAGCCAGTTTCTGGCAACTCAGTTTCCTTGTGTGAAAGCCGTCTTAGATCACAAGTATTGCAAAGAAACATATGTTATATGCCGTTTTCACTGGGCCAAATGAGGTAATTTCTTTGCAAATTTCCAAATGAGATTCGAAATTACCTAATTTCCCATACAAAATCACATTTCGAAATGAGGTAATTTCAACCTCATTTGCACCAAATTAGGTTGGAAATTAGGTGAATGCGTCCAGAGGGAATCATCAAAATATCAATACGCTACACTCAACAACATAAAACAGTAAGAGAAATCAACAAAAATAAACGGCTAACTGCCATTCCAAATTCAAAACGAAATGAGATGTCAAATGAAATTAGCTAATTTGATAATGAAAACACTTTTTTGCCAAATTTCGAAATTACCTCATTTCGGCTCTAATTAAAACGTAGTATAAAGGCTCTCCCAAACCAATGCGAAACATTCGTTGCGGCGAGGAAACATTCGTCAGTCAAAATATTTCATATGTTTCTCCGCCGCGTTGGTGTGGGCACCATCATATCACCATGTAAATAAATTTTGACATGCGAATGTTTCTTCGCCGCAACGAATGTTCCGCATTGGTTTGGGAGAGCCTTAATATGGCGTTTTCACTGGGCCAAATGAGGTAATTTCGTCGGAAATTTCCAAATGAGATCCGAAATTACCTAATTTCCCATACAAAATCACATTTCGAAATGAGGTAATTTCAACCTCATTTGCACGAAATTAGGTTGGAAATTAGGTGAATGCATCCAGCGGGAATCAGTTTCAAAAGCTCTTAAAAGCTTTTGCATGAAAATATCAATACACTATACTCAACAACATAAAGCAGAAAGAGAAAACAACAAAAATAAACGGCTAACTGCCATTCCAAATTCAAAATGAAATGAGATGTCAAATGAAATTAGCTAATTTGATAATGAAAACACTTTTTTGCCAAATTTCGAAATTACCTCATTTCGGCTCTAATGAAAACGTAGTATAAGGTTAGTTACGTTTTAAAAATGTATAACTTTTCATTTTTGTCTGGCAAATTTTTTTTTTCTCATAATCGTTTTTTTTATATAATCGATTTTTAATTCGCTACGTTATCGCCATAACTTCATGACTATCGTTTCTTAAGGTTTTGTTCTGTCTGCCGTTCATTTTCGTATTCAATTATATGGACCCAGTTTTTGAGCACTAAAAAGTGTGGACTAATCGTTAAGGTTAGACCGCACTAGGCGGAACTGCACTGCAGCGGAACTGCGATTCAAAATAATTTGTATGAAATTTAATGAAGTTCAGTTGCCGCTTAGTGCGATATAGCTCATACAGTTTCATACAAATAATGTTTTGCCGCGTCGTGAAGTGTAGTTCCGCTGCAGTTGTGTGCGGTCTAACCTTTAACGAATTAATTATGCTGATCTGCAAAATTCGTTGCATTCCCGTCGAAGGTTGGTCCGCACGCAACATAATTAATTTAATAGAATAGAATTTTCAACCAATCATAATATATCTATTCCACCCGCAAACACCGTACTGCACAACGGAATTTTTCATTTATGATTTCGTTGTGTGGTTTTATTGTATGGCATTTTTCGACCCACATCAGCAGCGTACTAGACATGAAACGTCAAATTTCATCGCAAGCTTTTAACAGCACTCATGGTTTCTTTAAAAATCTACACGTCGCTGCATTGACATGGATGTTTTGGACTCCATTGGAATTTTCTAGACATGTTCATAATCCTGCCATGTATCTGTGAAGGTGGGCTCGTAACTACCCAACTCCACAGGCCATACAGATGTCTCACATCACAGCTACAAACCAATCAACAAACAGTGCATTTTATTCACTGAGCAAATTATGTCATGTCGTTCATTATAGCCTTTCACAACTACTTCATCTTTTCCAACAAAATTCATCTACAATATTTCAACAAAACCAATAAAAAAAACTTACACGCATTTGAAACTCAAATCATGGCCAAACTTTGAACAGCACTCATGTCACGCTCAAAGTAATTTTTTCGACATGAAGCTGCCATGGACATGGATTTTTTTGGACTCCATTGGATTGTCTAGAAAAAATCCAATCGAGTCCAAAAAAAAGTTCGACATGTCGCTACATGAACATAGGTTTTTGGACTCCATTGATTTTTTTTTAGATATGTATGTTAATAATTCTGCCACCATTCATGGCCTGTGGAGGCTGTTCGTTTGGCCGAAACCGCACCTGTCTTGTGTGTTGTGTTGTCCTGTGTCGCTCTTAGCACATATATTTATAACGTTACACAGCATCACAGCGTACGGGACGAACGTGGTTTTACGGATATGAAATATATTGAAGTAAGGCGACACAACACACCACGCGTGACAAGTATGGTTCTGGCTTAATGCTGCATTTACACGAATGGCAAAATGACATTATATCTGACAAATTATTGCCATTTTTCTTTTTATCGTGTAAACGCTCTTAATACTGGCAACATTTTTGCCAAAATAAAATGGCAGAGATAATTTGGCATAAAATGCTGCCATTAATATGACTATGTGTAAACACTTTACTGACGCCATTTTCTGAAATTATGCCATTCTAGATAAGAATGAACTTGCTCATTCTTTTGTGGCATGTTGCCAGTATTTTTAAATCTGCCATAATTTGAACTCGTGTAAATGCATGTCATAAAAAAATTATTTCTGCCATTATTTTACCATTTTTTTGGCAGAAATATTGGCATCTTTGCCATTCGTGTACATCCGGCATAACGCAGCACTGCATCAAATAACAAGCGTAGCAGCACATTCGTATTTTGTTGATGTAGTCTCCGCTTTTAAATGTAAAAATATGGACTGGCAGCACTTAAAGCTCATTTCCAGCCAATAACCAACATTTCATTTCAAAATTCAGCCAAACAAAACAATGGAAATGGAACCCGGAGAACACGAGAATACCGGGAGCGGGACCGTTTTGGAATTCATTTCTTCAAAAAAATGTAAAATGTCCGCCATTTATTTAAAAAAAACTATGTATGCTCTCATTTTAAATATGTATGCGTTTTATGTGTCACCACCGCCACCAATTACGACAAGGAAAACAATATCCAAAGGCCAACAATTCCAGCCTAAGGCTAAAGCGAGAGGCAAGAAAAGGTGCGGCCATATTGATTGTGGCCCGAATATATTGTGTTCATTCTTCTTCAATACACCACCTGCTGACAGAGCAAGACAGCATGCTGTTTCATTCCCAAGTTATTCACAACAACGCGCATGTGTGCAAACGTTCCATTCGCCAATGTAGAAGAACCAAACGAGAACCCACCGACTAAATACACAATATTCCTCTCAGCAGTATTGAATTCGACCAGGCCGACGACGACGAGTCCTCACGAAGAAGAGTTTTAAATTTTGAAAAGAAAAAAGTAAAAAAAATATCCAATTTATTAGCATAGCTTTTCATAATTCATTCGTTTTTCTTTTCCATATCCTATAATTTTTTCTGTGTCCAAATAGTTATATTTTTTCTAATCGAAAATATCAAAAAAAAAAAACCATAAGTTTGAGTCGCCCAGCTACTAATTCGCAGATTTTCTTCTTTTCTTTGGATTACTTTTCAAGGATTATAAAGCAACTTATTTCTCCGAGACAACACGATGTCTGAACGCGAAAATAATGTTTACAAGGCTAAATTGGCTGAACAAGCCGAACGCTATGATGGTAAGTGTAATCATGCAAGAAAAAACGCATTTTTTTCAAAATTTATCAAAAATTTTCCCATGGAATGATCTAGAGAAAGATACAATTTTTTTTTTACTCTTGCATGAATTTTTTCTTCGTACATATATTTTTCCTATATATATATATATGCATGTAGCATGTATATATATTTAAAAATTGAACATGTATCCAAGAAGGAAGAGGGGCGAAAAAGGTCAGAGCACAGAGGTTGTGGCAAAAAACAAAAGGTGACTGCTGGAAAAAAATTTGCAAGTGTCTTTGGCCCTGCTGAACTCAACTCAGATTAAATTTTCATCTTAAAATTATTTTTTTTCATACTCCAGTCCAATTTTAAAAATGCGTCATATTTTTCGGAACCATTTGTATTTTATTCGGGCGTACGAGTTTCAATTTTTAAAAGAAAAATCTCGTTTTTTTTTTTCTTAAATAATGCGTTGCTATGCCGCCTTTTTAGCTTTTTTCCTTGGAGTTTTTTTTATTCTTTTTTTTTTTTTCATTTACTTTAAATGGGGGAGAAGTTTGAATTCGAACACTGGAGAGAAAAAGCCAAGGAGACCAAGACATGAGACAGACTGATTTATGGAATACAAAAAATCAATGAATGGATCAATAAAAAAGGTCCGGGCAAGAAATGTGCTACATAGCACAAAGCACTGGAATGAAAATTAATTATTCGGCGCATATGATGAAAATCACCTGCTACCAGTTTTCGTAGAAGAATTACTCAAAACAAATTGTTTAAAAAATATGTAACTGATTTCTTTATTGATTTTTGGAGATACACTCAAATTGGCGGTGTCAGTTGTTGGTTTCATTTGCTGGACATACCTTACTCTGTTACAAAAGAATAGTCTTTTATATCTTATGGTGCTGTCCTTGTCTTTTTTTGCGCTCTACACGATGCTCCCCAATCACATGGTTTTCATAACGAATTTTTAGTCAATTTGTTCAAAAATGTAGCGCGATTCTGTCTATTTTCTTACTGAGTGTTATATACTATATCTGAATTTGAAGTACTATATTTATGAGCCCTTTTACCACCTTTTTTTTCCTCCCAGTCTTAACAGCAGTGTTGCTGTGCAGCACTATGTGTATGTGTGTGTTAAAATGGAATGGTATCACCAATTCACCAACAGAATTTAGTTAAACTTGAAAATGTCATATTTTCTCGTTTCCTCAAGTTGATGCAAAGATTTCGATAACATAGCAAGCGAGATAGAAAAGAACATGACGTAGTTTTCCATGCAAAAGCACCAAAACCAAAGGCAGAGGAAAAGCAGCGCCAGCGTGTGTCTGTACATAGAACACTACAATTTACATATAGTATACATACATAATTACTATTTGTCTCTTGGGTCAGGTTTTTTTCTTCTCTTATTCCATTTTGCGTGCAATTTTCCATTTCCAATGAATTTTTCCTGTTTCTAATAATTTATTTGTGAAAATTGTTTTTCCTAACGTAATTCACATTTGTTCTTTTTTTTTGTTTGTTATTAAAGACGAAAAGGAAAATTTATGCAAGCAAAACTATTCTTATGGTGGGGCACTTGTGGGTAAAACTTGGGAAATGCTATAGTGAAGCGAACCCCCTTCAAGGGTAGCTACCTTTGGGGTTTTTCTTTAGTCGACTTACCTACTTGCTTTTTAAATCGGATATTGGGGAATCAATCAGGAACCGAAGTCGAGGTTCTTGTATCTTATCTTCACTCTCTTAGTTTCTTTGCTTGGGCTTTTTTGCCGGCTGCGCTGTAAGACGGCACTGTTCTCCGATCAGTTGTTTCTTTCTATTACATTTCATTGCTAGTGGTGTAGAAAGAAAAATGATTCATCCAACTGAATCAAACCACGACCACAAGAACCTACTTTTGATATTCTTGTCGTCGTTGTCGTAATCGTAAATAATTTTCGCAATGATTCACACACGAATTCCCATCAAATTAGTTACTTTTGCCTCATTCGCTTTCATTTTGACAATGGCAATGGTTTTTGAAGTACCTATGATAAACTTTGAAAAGTAGGTATAGCATTAATTATAATTTATAACAGTCCCTTTTGATTACTACACCAACTTCCATGACTTCCACCAGTAGATATAAAAATAAGCAGGAAAATGTACCTGGCTAAACAAGTAAATACTTTTGAAAAAGAAATTCCATACGAATATTATAAGGTTTTGTACTAGGTACAATGGCGCATGGTAGTGCCGTCGTTGGAGCTTAATTGAGGGATGGCTTTGTAATAAGGCGATGAGTCTATGGTTTTGTCTAGACAAATGGGGATGCAACGATGATTTCTTTATAGTTTTCCTTAAACAAAAATTCTCTATTTTTCATTGTCAATTGTCTAATAGTCCTTATTTTGTATTTTCATTTAATAATTTTTCAATCAATGTCAGTTCTGGAATGTCTTTCCGTATATATTTATATATAACTTTCGATGAGTTAACAAAGCAATTATAGCTATGTAGGAAGCTATATACATCACAACCCACCTCTGCTCTGCATCATGACTAAATGCTTATTTCTTTTTAAATGACTTGAAATTAGTCATTTTTGTTATTTTTTTGTTTGTATTTATTCGTTAACATACAAACATTACCTATTATATTGTCAAGGAAACTTGGTTGTACTAGGTATTCAAAATATGATTTTGAATACATTTTTGTTATTATCAAGAAAGATAATGAATTAAATTATTTAAGATTTATGAAGATATGTTGAGGTACTTTTCTACTTACACATACCTACTCATATATATGTTACGTCAACCGTATATTTGACCGACTTATTTTGTAAAAAAAAAACGGAATATTTTATAACTTCTAAGATTTTCGCGGTGGTTAACATTAAACATTTTTAAATTTCGGATTAGCCGCATTGCAAATAAACAAATATTTTTGTGAGTACAATTCACTACTTACCCCGAACGTTTCGCTTCAAATTGCATTGAGCGTGGTCGTTCGTATTTGTGTGTTTTGTTTGAACAGGGTTCGTAGATATAACCCTTTTTAATTCATACATCCGTGCGCTCTACATACATATATACCTATGTTTATGTCTAATCTTGTATTATTCCAAAAGTTTTAGAGCAACTTAAAAACAGTTTGCTTTAACAGTAGATTTAATCTAACTTTTTTCCCAAACATACATCTGCATGTTTGTAAAATTCCATGTACCTAGGTACAACCTTGTGACTATATGAGGCTGTGAGTGCAAAAGTTGCGTAACCCACTTTTTGTAGTTGGTTTTAAATCGACTAAAACAAGCACATTTGCTTTTAAAATAGTAATATTATTTTTTTAGGAAAGATTAGATATCTAAGAATTTAAAAATATGTTTAAAATAATTTATCTTCCTAAGACAAAAAAATGAGAGACAAAATAAGCCAATTTTACAAAATAGGGTTACGCCACTTTTGCACTCATAGCCTCATATATGTCTGTACATGGTACTTCAGACTTAACTTCTGAACAATAACTCATAATTTTGAGTAGAAATTTGTGTGGTCCTATAAATAATTTATTTTATACCCAGTCTTCTACTTGTTAAAAACCACATCATCTATATATACCTACATTTATGGTGTTTTCGATTGGTAAAATAAATCAATTTATTTTTGATTTAAATCTGTCAAAACGCATATTTTACATTCCAATGGGCAAATATTGATTTATTTTTTGATTTAAAATCAAAATTGCAGATCTAGATTTTTTGGCAGATTTACCCCTCCTTCACTAATACCAATACAATTTTAAGTTGTCACTTTACAAATTGTTTTAATTGTTTGAATTTATTTCGGTTAATGAAATTTGTGTTCTAAATATAAAGAGAAGCGTTTCTAATATAAAATTGAAGCTGTTACAAATTAATTGTAAGTTCATGAAGCTCATTGTTTTCTTCTGAAAGTGCATCAAGTGATGACGAGTTTTGTGATGTTATGAAATATACATAAAATTACATGAATACAATGACAAAAATAAATCAATTTGAATTGGTGTTCGATTTGCCACGAAATAAATCAATTTTAAGATTGAAATCTGAATTTACCAATCGAAAACACCATTAAAATACTTTGACCTTTGGAATAAAGGGTGAGTTTCTGATATCACAAATTTGTGTTCCTCAACTCGACTAAAAAGGAAATGAATCAAAAATAACGTTACTTGCCAAACAACTTACACAAATAAAATTATTTATTTGAAGACAAAGCTAACAGCTATGTATGAAAATAACTTATGTCGTGGTTTTAAAAAAATAAAATAGCGGCGTTCACATAGACTAACATCTCAATTCATGACATTTTTGAAATTTTAGCTGAATAAAGCTACATATGTTAGCCATAAACAGTAATGCCAAAAGTCAGATACGCCAAATATTTCTTGCGACTCGCAATTCATAATAGGTGCCTACGCTTCCCATCATCGGTACGGCTTAATAGAAGTTAATAGAAGCTTCTATTAAGCCGAACCGAAGCTGAAATGTTAGTTGGGAAGTCTGACCACCAAATCCGAAATTGTTGAATCGAAATTTACATAAGCGCCCATGTTTTGCAATTTCATCGAAAGTAAATTGAAATCACTTCAATTTCACGTGAAATGAATTTGGCATGTTCTAGATTTCAAGCGATTCTGCTTCGAACTGTCAAAACTAAAGGATCATCCATTTTTATTTTGTATTTAAAGCGAAATAACTTTGAGCATAGATGCCATATTATTGACAATTTTAAGGGAAAAAAAGAAGCAGAATTCCAAAGAAAAATTAGAATACAAATTTTGCGAGACGAGTCAAATGGGTACATTAAATTTAATGAAGTGGACAAATTGGCCTACAATGACTCGGTGTGAGATTTGTCTCAGCTTGAGAAACCCCTCGCAAAATTAGGATGTTTCTCCATGTATTTTAGGAATACTTTCTCTTGTCGTGTGTTCGTTCTTATGTTTTCCCTTGAAAAAAAAAAAAAAAACAATAAATAGGTAATACTAAAAATAGAAAAAAAAAATTGTTCTTACATTTAGCACGAAGACCAACAAATACACAAGCTAACAGCAACTGTAACAATTTCACAGACAATTCACAGAACATTAACAAAGTGATTTAAATGCGTTCAGAAAATCGAATAAACCGAAATACAGAACATCCATTTCCATTTTCGAAATAACAATTCACGATAACGAATTGTGGAACACCCAAATTCATTTTCGCCATGTGAACATGGTCAAAAAAGTATATTCGTAGCCTTCCTAACTGTCAAAAGGAGACGTCAGCCATATATATTACATTGAAGTTAGTGGCATTAATCATCATTTTTTTTTAGTATTCGTTTTTCACCAAATATTTTTGGTTTTATTTCAATGAGATGTGCTCGCGAGAGCTCTTCCACCTCGCAAATGGAAATAAAAGTATTAACATAAGTGCAGAGCTTTGAATTAGTTAAGGTCCATTTGCTGCACCGAAACTTAAATAAGTATTTTTTAAGTTCAACACACAAACGCTAATGACTTACTTTTTACTCATCGTGGGCCTAACATTGATTTATCGTGGACTTACTTGTTTTTGAAAATTTGAAGAAAAGTAGGGGGACAGATGCTAACAGAAAGTGTGAAACTAACTATTTATGAAAATGAAGATGTTTGCTTTCATATCTTGATTGACACTTCTGATAATCTGCATTTATGAAGATTTTCCCTATTTTGGTCTCTTCTCCCATTCTGCAAAAAATGTAAATTTATATTTTTTTTTAACACCCACCTATTAATAAAAAAGCAACGATTGCTTAGATATTTTTTATCTCTGCGAAAACGAGCTGTCAATATTTGTAGGACATTTGTCTGCAAAGCTATTTAATTTGTCTGCCGAACTTGCTGCTAAAATCGAACAAACGTTTTCGTTTGTGCGAACGACTTGCTTCATGTAACTTAAAAAAACGAAGTTTCTTAATATGTTACATATAAGAATTCTAAATAATATCAAAGAAATTGAGATACATAAAATGGAACACATTTTATGATTTGAAACCGTTAAGCATTTGTTTCTATTAGGTACGTTCTACAATGAAGTGTTCTTGGAATCTATGTAGGATGTAGATAACTGTTTTTCTGTAGTGGAAGTACTTTTGGGTATTCTATTTTGTTGATAAACTAAGTTGTAGTTTTACTATAGCTCGATGAAAAAATATCTTAAATGAAAAACTGAAGCGATGAAAGGTGCTAATTTTTAAAGTGTAAAAAATGAAAAATAAAATGAATTACATATCAAAACAATGCAAAAATAATGTCACATGACATCTAGAGATGCCTATGTGCTCTTAGTTTTTCATAAAAAAAAAAACACATGCAAACAAATTTCGCATTAGATGTCTAAAATATCTTTTCTAAGTTTATCAGGACCAGATTCTGTAATAAATGAATCTTTTCAAAAACGATCGAAATTTGGTAAAACCTACATACATAAATATAGTTGGTATTCATTTTATTCTATACGCTTAGTTTTAGTCTGATTAAGGTGTTTTATTTGGATATAAATATGTACATATATGTATATCTATATCACAACAAAAACATAAATGTTAAAAAAGTAGCCAAGTTCTTCTAATACAAAAATCTTGGCGTAACAAGTCAGCCGTAAAAAGTAATGAGATCTAAAAGTACGCCAAGTTCTAAGTTTATTAATGTAAAATATTTTAAGTAGAGTAATATCGAAGAACCTCAAAATTATTAGAGACATCTATTATTTAATATTTACTGACTTAAATATGGTTGATTTACTAGTCAAGCTTTCATTTCAAAACTGAGTAATTAGGTAAAAAAAAGAAAACTTGCCAAGTAAACCAACTCAATTTAAGTCAGTAATTATTCAATAATAGATGTCTCTTATAATTTTGAGGTTCTTCGATATTACAATAAGAAGATGAAGAAATTTAAATATTAAAATATTGAAATTACTTCTGTTTTAAGTGGAGTGAATGAATAAAATTCAATTAAAAAGTACAAGTGACCTCAACTCCAGAAATTATTGTGTTTCGCCCAAGGTATAACAGTGGGCTCTTCAGTCAGACTGTTATACCCTACTAAGACACAAATTTTGGTCGATGTTTACCGACTCTTATAAAAATCACAGCAAAAAGATACTGTGAATTTTATTATTCTAGGGGAATTTGTTTAAATTCGTGCACCTAGAAAATAAATACCCGTGGTCAGGTTTTTTATAATAAGAAGATGAAGAAATTTAAATATTAAAATATTGAAATTACTTCTGTTTTAAGTGGAGTGAATGAATGAGGTCACTTGTACTTTTTAATTGAATTTTATTCATTCACTCCACTTAAAACAGAAGTAATTTCAATATTTTAATATTTAAATTTCTTATTTTTTAAGTTTTATTTGAAGAATAAGAAATATCTGAAGTTTAACTGACTATTAAAAAATAGTCCTAACTATGAACAATTATAGGTAGGTATAACAATTCGTTTGAAAAGAAATTTTAAATAGAAAAATTAAATATTGAAAGATTACAGTGGGCAATAAGAAATTGTATTTAATAGTCAAAGGTTTGAAATGCGTGAGTAAACGCTTATTGTCTAGTTCTTTTTCGAACATCACCGTTTTACCACACCTTTGTGATGAGTTCTTTTGTGCCACTACTAAAAGTATTGCAGTACATACATTGCGTAAGTTTATTGTTTCACCCTTCTAGCATGAGCACGTATAATCCTACATGCATACATAAACTTCCCAATTCTCTAGCCTTTAAAATAAATAGGCATTCATACATATGTACCACTACATACACAACAAAACAATGACCTTGTTTTTCGTTCAACCTTGGTTTAGTCTAAATTAGAAATTGTGATCTATTGTATTTATTCTTTCGATGATTAAGCTCGAAAGCATGAATGGTGGAGGGTGTGCTCTTCAATGCTTTTATTTAACCTTTATCATATTTTTTAAAGATTATAAAATATAAACAGTTAACAAATAGAAATCGATACACGAATTTCGATTTGTTTAGTGTGTATATTTAAATACGTTTTATA
Source organism: Melangyna quadrimaculata (assembly GCA_949320155.1). Classification (NCBI taxonomy): domain Eukaryota; kingdom Metazoa; phylum Arthropoda; class Insecta; order Diptera; family Syrphidae; genus Melangyna; species Melangyna quadrimaculata. The sequence continues at coordinate 198,861,345 of OX439483.1, read as the reverse complement.
AAAAATCAGCATTCAAACTGTGTAATTACCAAATAAAAGATTGCATCATATTTTAAAGAACTCAACGAATCTTTATAACATATAACATACATATTTGGAATTTCAGGTTCAAATTGTACAAGCCAAAGATGATTCTTATTATTTATAAAGAAATCCTTATAATCTTTTTTAATTTCCAGATAAAGTCTTAAGTCCGTTTATGTATTAAAAAAAAAGAGAAAACAAATCAAAGGCGTCATTTATCTTGATTGAATAATTTCATGTTAGAATTCGCCTGTTCGAAATTAAGTGGATCTTAATAGATTAAACTGGTCAACAGAATTTAACAGAAATCGGACAATACTGTTCCTAAGATTTAGCATGTAATAAATCAGAGCTCAGAATTGGTGCAGAAGAGCACATTTTCGACTTAACCCGTTTAAAAACGAATAACAAAAACCATCCTAATTTGTTTTCTTAATTCATACAATCTATTGACTTCTTACATATAATTGTAAATATATATATATATGAGTCATTTTTCATGTTTTTGTCTAGCTTCGCTAATAGTAATAGGGCTCATACATACTTTTCTTTTGCAATTTCAATATTTTCCAAAACACATGGGTGTATTTCCAGTACTTTTTGTTTGCATTGCTAAACAAACAATCCATATTTTGTCTAATTAGGTACTTCAGCTCCACTTATGATAATATTTATCAATAAAACAAAGCACGTAGAGTATTCGGCAGTTTAAACTAAATTTATGCAAACCAAGATTGTTTTTGCTATTCGTTTTTATTTCATATTTTAATTAGGTATAAGCAAATAAAAAATATAGGCATTCCATGGAGAAAATATTAATGTATTTTTATGCTTCTTAAACAAAATTTCCATTATTCAATTATATTAATAACGATTTTTTTTTTGTAGAAATGGTTGAAGCCATGAAGAAAGTCGCATCCATGGATGTTGAGCTTACAGTTGAAGAGAGAAACCTTCTATCAGTCGCATATAAAAATGTGATTGGAGCTCGTCGTGCCTCATGGCGGATAATCACCTCAATCGAACAGAAGGAAGAAAACAAGGGAGCCGAGGAAAAGCTTGAAATGATCAAAACCTATCGCGGCCAAGTTGAAAAAGAATTGCGCGATATCTGTTCGGATATTTTGAATGTATTGGAGAAACATCTCATTCCATGTGCCACAAGTGGCGAGAGCAAAGTATTCTATTATAAAATGAAGGGTGATTACCATCGTTATTTGGCTGAATTCGCTACCGGATCGGATCGTAAGGATGCCGCTGAGAATTCATTGATTGCCTATAAGGCTGCCAGCGATATCGCCATGAACGATCTTCCTCCAACACATCCAATTCGTTTGGGATTAGCTCTTAATTTCTCCGTAAGTACAAAACAAAACAAAAAAAATCAATATTTGTTATGTAAATTATTGAGTCAAATTTTATTATTGTTTTAACTAGGTGTTTTACTATGAAATTTTGAACTCGCCGGACCGTGCCTGCAGACTGGCGAAAGCAGCGTTTGATGATGCCATCGCTGAGCTGGATACACTTAGCGAAGAAAGCTACAAAGACTCAACGCTTATCATGCAACTTTTAAGGGACAACCTTACCCTATGGACGTCCGATATGCAGGCTGATGGTAAGTAATTCACTGAACATTGTTCGTGCGAATTTTTTCAAAATCAAAGAAAATATGTAAATCTAATATAAATGTTTGTATTTTAAACGTCAAGAAAAATTTTCAGCACTTTTTCGTACGCATATGCAAACCATTTTCTTTTGTCTTTTTTGACGTTTCGGAAAACAATTTTACATGTCAACAAAAATGGCAAACTTAATAAAAATGTATGGTTTCCATGTATAGAAAGAATTTGGTTTTGGTCGGGTTTAATTAGTAATGACGAAGTGCCCGTTTGGGAACACCATTTTGTTCGTAAATATCTGTATTTTAAAGTGAGATTTCTTTTTGAAACGACAAAACTCGGTGACAGGCTTAACGCAGCAAATTTGATGTATGTTCTGCGTCATAAAATGACTATTATTAGGTTTATAATGAACCGGAGCTGCACTGCATAAAACTAAAGAAAAAGCTTTTCTTTGTATTATTCACACAACGACATCTTCCTTTGATGTAAAGTAAATATCTAAAAAAATCAAAGCATCAGTCATAACATAAAATTTAATTTTCTGTTATAAACTCTTGGCAGTTTTCACATACATACTAACTTGTCTTACTCTGCTTACTTTGTTCAGGTACTTTTAACTTCACTAAAAGCTAAGTCTGTTAATTGATTGCGTATGTTATCTTGCGATCAAATACGCAACGAACTAAAAATATAGCACTAGATAACTGTATATACAATAAGACCACGAAAAAGAAAATGTAAACAATTTGTTATTTGGTTCTCAATTCATTGAATTAAACATTTTGTCAGCGACGTAATCGTTCACGTACACAAATAAAAATATCAATTTATCTAACAATCGAAACCCATTATAAAACTTATCACATAATTATGAAGGTCTTCACAAATTCATAGTATTCCTCTTCGTGGGATATAATTTCGACATATTATCAAGCTACTGTCAATTTATTTTATTTTATTTATTTATAAACTAATGAACACGCACACATTATTATGTAAATATAATATAAAAAACAATAAATGTAATGTGTATTTATGTACGTAGCTTACCTATATCCCAAATCGGTTCAACAATGTTTACTTATCCATTTTATTTTTTTTTCTTTAGGCGAAGGTGAGCAAAAAGAACAAATTCAAGATGTTGAAGATCAGGATGTGTCGTAATTTATGTACCATTAAATTGTGTGAAAATGGCATATAAAAATATAAAAGAAAATATATAATAATAAAAATAAAAATAAACATCAATAAACACACACACAAAACCAACAACTTTAATTTTAAGGAATCTAAAAAATATAAAAAAAATAATATACATATAAGAAATATAAATTATAAGTGTATTGTTTCGTCTTTGTATTAAAAAAATCAACAACAACAACACAGCAAAAAGCACCCACTCAATATAATACTTTATAACTTTTTTTTTTCTTTAGATAAAAATTAATAAAGTATAGAATTCAAATCGATAACATTTTTTTGCATCCTTTTTTACTCCCTCCACTTCCATGCAAAAAATACCACCATCATTTTTACATTTCATTTTTGTATTGCGCTTTATTTTTAAAAAAATCGGATTTAATATAACAAGAATTCCAAAGTTGTTTTTCTTTCTCCAAAACAGACTTTTTCATAATATTTTTTATTTGTTTCTCACAATAAAATTTCTTATTTACTTACACACTTGCATACACACAAACATCCTTATCGCCGTTAAATTTTGTTTACTTTATATTCCAAAATAATATACATAAATATATAAAAAAAATTAATACAATAAAAAAAATGAAATTGAAACTAAACTATTTTTAATATAAATATTTTTAATTGTTTTCGTTTTGTTTTTAATTTATAAGAAATTTTAACATTCTGCTTCAAGTATTTTTTTTTTTAAAGCAAAAAAAAAAACTTTATTCATATTTACAAAACAAGAAACATCGCATTGTTGTCATGCAAAGATACAATGAATTATTAATTATATTTATATATATAACTGATTATATATATTGTATTTAATTAAAAAGTATTTAAAAAAATGCAAATAAAATAAACTTAATTCATACATTTCAAAAAAAGTAACAGGAGTAGAATATTTTTTTCTTTGCCGTCGCGAAATACTGCATTTATTAATTATTACAACAATTAAATTTATAATACAAAACATAAAAAAAATTAAAACAATTTATAATTTACGAAAATAGTGAAAAGCAAGCTATATATATATATATGATTATTAATGAGAAAACAAAAAAAAAAGTACATGCATTCTTTTGAGTTTTTTTTTGTTCAAGTGATTTGTGGTAACACGAGTTCCAAAATTTAATCATTGAAAACAAAAAAAAAAGAATTAAGATACATTTTTTCTATTTAACATAAGAAAAACATGATACACAAGCAACCAAAACAAAAGCAGACATAATAATAGAATATTTGTGTAATAACTTAAAAAAATGCTTAGTGAGAGAGAATTCTGGATAAAAGCATATATAAAACCGATTTTCAAAGTTGATCAATAAAAACAAAAAACAATTAATACTAAAAAAGGTTTAACTGTAACCATCATTGATAAAATTTGTGTGCATATTTTTTATGATTTTCAAAACAATTTTTTTATTTAAATAAACGAGAAGGAGAAACAAAAACAAGGAAAAACGGAAAATTTGATTTCCTATGAGCTTGAGTGTGGGGGACTTTTTCCATTAAATTATTTGAAGAAAACCGGCGCACATATCTTTTCCCACGCCAATTCTTGACGGAAATTAATTAAATTTGGTACACGATTTGTGAACGCCGAATTCAGGGCCCGTATTACGAATTACGTTTATCGTTCAAAATCCCTCGTTATCGTTATGTTGCGATTACGTTTTACGACAGTCGTTTTTATTAAACGATACTCGGTTTCTCTTACGACTGCTTTTGGCACTGGTATTTTATTGATTTCACACATGACTTTATGTAGCTGTCATATATTTATTATGTTTGTTGTTTGAGTTTGGTGCTGCAAAAGCCAAGTCCAAAAGTTTGTGGAACAATTTTTCAACAAAACTCAATTCACTTGTCCCTCCAGAAATGACCATCGATGGATAGAAAAATGAAAGTTGTTTATAGTTAGATTAACTTTTTAATGCATCCTTTATTTTGTTTTTATAATTTCAAAGTATGGGAAGATTATAAGAATAACGTGAAAAGCAAAATGCGAGATGATAAATTGCACCCCAATGGCACAGGAGGCGGGCCAAATAAACAAAATACTTTTTCAGACAACGAGAAAGCTGTGATATCAATCTTTGATCTGAACGAATCGGTCCAGGATATATCACTAGCGTTTTCATTTTTATTCAGTTCTGCGCATGTTTCAAAATCAATAGTAAAAAAAATTGAATTTCAAACAATCACTTCAAATTTTTTTTTTTGTTTACTGTGTATTTTACACAAGAAGCAGTCATATTGAAATTTGACAAGCTGCGCCTGATAATACTATTGTGGTCTCAGGCAACACATTAGGGATGCATTTCGGCGATCCTCGCTTCCAAAAAGAACATGACATTGTTGATGCCATTATGGAAGACTTGGAAAGTGTTAATAATGCTCAACCAACTTGCAATGCATCAGGAATACCCACTGGGTCAGTGATTTCCTTGAAATTGAATTTTCCCGGTTTTCCGAATCCTTGGAATCATCGTCACTACTCAAAAAAAAATCACAATGGAAAAACATTGGGGCATATTTATAGTCGCAGATAGACCCAGGTTTAACTAAACTACAGTTTAAGACAATTTTGGCTCAATGAATACAGACCGATTTTAATTACAAATTGTTGGTTTTATATTTTTATAAGATAATTAACCTGGTATACTACACAAATAGCTTCAAATATTTTGAAATTATAAACTTAAAAAAATAGAATCAACGTCCGAAAATTCAACCAAAGCTATGTTTAACTTAGAACCAGGTCTAAAATGACTATGAATACGCCCCAGTTTGTTTAAATTTAGAAATCAATTAGATACACTTTCTTAACTTTATTAATTCAGTTTTACAATTTATTGTTGACAGAAATATTGAAGGAATGAAGTTGGATGCGCCTGAAAAAATGAAGTTGGATGCGCTTAAAAAAATAGAATTTTTGATTTTATCTGGCAATATTTTCATGCATCCATTATCGTAAACCATAATCGGTCCATGTCATGACTATCGTCTTCTTGGGTATCGTTTTTTTACCTTTCGTTTCGTAATTTGTAATACGGGCCCAGAGGTGGAATCGGCTAAGGCGATAGTTGATTGTTGATCATCAAAATAAATGCTTATGCTCCACGTAAGGTGATTATCACTTTGTTGCTATAGTTTGTGGGTGACAGCTATTTAGGTGCCGTTTTCATACATTTTGCTTATATTATGTTTGAGAAAGATAAGTTGTGTTAGCTAAGTTCCGCCACAAATCGATAGTAAAATGAAAAAAAGTTATCAAAGTTCAAATAAAATATAAGTGAACAGTATTGTTTGTATATATATACAGGTACTCCAAAGCAAAGTTTCTATGCGAACCAACGAGAAATTACAAAAAATTTCAATTGCTCAGGAAGAAACCAAGGAATAAAGGAAATATTCTGGATATCCTTGTCCACCAATGTACCTACCTATGATACCTCAAATAATATTTTTTTAGTAAATAAAAAGAAACTCACAAAAAACGTTTGCTTTTCTTAAGCATTTTATTCAAATACCATACGAACAAATAAAGTGTTTAAAAAGAAAACAATTTTATTGGCAATCCATTTGCATTAAAGCGCCAGCTGGTCCTCTTGATGCTTTTGGGACGTTCGGCCAGAGCTTGACAAGGCATTGTACATAGTATTTCTCCGGCTGGGTTAAAAATTGTGTTTTGCCAATTTTAAACGAGTTTAGCATCGTACTATCCACTAACATTTTACTTAAGTTAAAATCACCAACTCTTTATTTTATCTTTTTAGTATCGTACTTAATCCATATGAGAAATTTTGAGAAATTTACTAGGTATAGGATGGACCCGAAAGTTCCAGGTTCGAGTCCTGCTGGTACCCAACTTTTTTTCTTTTTTTTTGTAAATAATGAAGTTAAAATGATAAAAATATAAATATCGGGTACTTATTTAAAGCTCATTATGGGTTTCCATCAACATATAATTAATTTACAACGCATAAAAACGATAATTGTGTTCATCAAATTCAAACCCTACAAATGTTCTGCTTTTTTTAATATCACTTTACGCAGACAAAGAAAAGTTTATAATCGAAATTGATTATCAAAACAGCGACAGTCAACTAACGCCTTAACCGATTCCACCACAGTGTTAGCCTATATTTTTGTACTCGAAGTGTACGCATTCGGAACGCATGCGTTCTGCTTGTATTCCGCATGCGTTCCGAATGCGTTAAGCATGCTTTCCGGATGCGTTACGCATGCGTTCCGGATACGCATAAAACCGATTGTCTTTCTCCTTCAAAGAATTTTATAACTCATAATTTATTAAAAAAAAATCTACATATTGAAAGCGTTTTCGCCGCACGTGAATTAATATAAGAGCCTAATGTTTTCATTGCACATAATTATTTATGCAAATAATAAAGATACCCACATTTTTGCAAAACTAAAAAAGCGTGCTCTCATTCGCATTATTACAAATTAATTATTACAATCACATAACACGGTTTACTTGAATTGCAAATGGTGGCAAAATGGAGTCATGGCGTTTGCAATATAAGACTTTCCATAATTGCTTCAAAAATGCAGGAATGCTGCATGACTGCAAAATACAATTAAAAAAAATGGTACCATTTATGCAAGATTTTAGTAAAATTTGATGTCATAGTTGAGAGGAAATATTAATTCAAACAATGACATCAAATTTTACTAAAAACAATGTACCATTTTTTTACAATTGTATTTTGCAGTCATGCAGCATTCCTTCATTTTTGAACTCACCCAACATTATAGGACCCCGAGCAAGACTACGAGAAAAAAACTGGCATTCTAAATGTCTAAAAAATGGAAAATGTAAATGAATTGGGCTGATTGTGTTTCAGACGTTTTTTTATCTATTTATTCTTTTTTTAACACTTCAAATGAAACAAAAAAAATATGTTTGGAAATAGGGAGGGGATTTTATTCGATAGTTTTGATTTAAAATCGGTGCATCTAATTACATTTCTTAAAAATGCTAGCGCATTATAATTGAAAAAATTACTTGTTATAAACAATAAATTACGCTCTCCCACCAATGTTTCATTGTATAAACCGCTTGTGGTGTTTATTTTATAAAAAAATATCGAAAATATATCGCTTTTTCGATATATCGAGTTATTTGTTCATCTCTGCCTGAAATTTATATCCATCGCAATGCATCTCATTTCTGTAAAATTTCTTCCGGTGACAGCTACGTACTTCGAACCGAAATTCAATTTCCGACGAATGTTGCGTTGCGGAGAAAGTTCCGCTCCGACGGTTACTTCGGGGCCTATTCTGGAAAGCGCGGCGGATCGTATTGAAAGCGATATTTCAATTTCGACCATCTTCGCTTTAGGTTATTCTCAAAAGCGAAAGTGGAAGAAAGCGATCCTTCCAGTTTTCTTATTTTAATGTCAAATATTTCCAGCCTACTTCCATTTTTACTTCCTCTCTCTCAATTTTTCCAAAATAAATTCCATTTTTACTTCCACTTATCAATTTTTCCAAACGAAAATGACAGTTGTTGTTGGCCGTCGAAGAATTTTTTGATTTGAAACTTCTTTATTAATATTTTGTGCCAAAAGAAAATTTTATTGTATATTTATTCAATTTTGTTGCTATTAGTCATAAAATAAACATTTAAATGAACCAAATAAGTGTGATTTAAAATGATAAGGTTAAGAGGGAAGATAAGAAGATATATTTCCAAATTCATTTTTTGTTTGCATTATTGTTTTCAATTCGCCACCAATCTGTCACCTAGAAACCTATCGCTTTCATACAAAAAATGGTAAGCGAAATCGCTTTGGGGAATAAGAAAATGTAAATCCGCCATTAAAAGCGGTCCGCCGCGCTTTCCAGAATAGGCCCCCTCGATAAGGCCGATTAGATATATATATCGAAAAATCGCCTCATTACAAATTATAGGTCCCAGAGGGTTAAAATGTCGCCATACCTAGCCAGACGGCCTCCAAAGGCCACTCCCACCCAAGACACATATATTACAGGTTATATCATTAGCATGTTCATTTTTGTTCAGTTTTGCGCATGTTGTCAAAATCAATAGTAAAAAAATTTAATTTCAAAAAATCAAATTGTTTTTGTTTACTGTGTACTTACACAAAGGGCACCCATCTTGAAATCTGGAAAGGTGCGCCTGATAATACCGCCAACCTCAGATATGTGTACTGTGACTCCCACCCAGATGCTCAGAAATTTATTAAATTAAAGCCAATGATTTTTCAAAGATCCCTAGAGTGGGCTTTAATTTTATAAATTTCGGAGCATCTGGGTGGGAGTGGCCTTTGGAGGCCCTCTGGCTAGGTGTGGCGACACTAACCCTCTGGGACCTATAATTTGTAATGAGGCGATTTTTGCTGATTTTTTGATATATCAGTTATTTGGTTATATCTTCCAAATCAAAAGTTTGTTTTCGCCTCTATGGCTAGGTATGGTGACACTTTAACTGTCTGGGACCTATATATTTGTAATGAGGCGATTTTTGCTGATTTTTTGATATATCATTTATTTGGTTATATCTTCCAAACCAAAAATTTGTTTTCGCCCTTTGGAGGCCGTCTGGCTAGGTATGGTGACACTTTAACCATCTGGGACATTCATATTTTTAATGGAGAGATTTTTGTTGATTTTTCGATATATAATTTATATGGTGAAATCAAAAGTTGTTTTTCGCCCCTATGGGCCTTGTAGGGCGTCTGGTAGGGTGTGGCGGCACTCAAGGCGTCTGGAACATATATATTTGTAATGAGGAGATTTTTCCTGATTTGTCGGTATATAATTTATATGGTTATACCTTCAAAAAAGAAAGTTTGTTTTCGCCCTTATGGGCCTTGGAGGGCCTCTGCCTGGGTCGGGCGACACTCAAATCGTCTGGGACCCCGAAATCCTTGATGAGAGCGTAGTTCTCTTTAGTTTACATATATATTTAAGTGGTTATATACTCTAAACCAAAATCTGAACAATTGCTGTTTTCAGCCTCCAGCCCCGGCGACGACAGTTGAATTTAAAATCGTGGCCCTAGTACCTCAACATATGTACATGTTCGCAAATTTTGGTTATACCTCCAAACCAAAAATTTGCTGTCAGCTCTCGGTCTAAATGTGCATCGGTTTCTCCTCTCAAATCCTTCCCTATGTTCCCAACGCTGGTACTGTGTTTCAATATTTTAAGGGCAGCCAAAATCCCTTTAGTGCGCGCTAACTAAAAAAATGAATATGCAATTTTTGAATTCGATGTTTATTTTTATTAAAAGTTTATTTATTTTGTCTAGGCATATGTAGGTCAGTTGTAAGTAATTTTATTTTATGACCAGAAAATGTGACATTTTTTTCGTGTTGACGTTAAATAATTATTAAAGGAAGCAAATCAGTGATCTCTGTAATACACTGGATAGTCGGCCCTATCGAGGTAACCGTCGCGTCGGAGCGGAATTCTCTCCGATTTCCTACGAATCGGAGACATTTTGCTTCATGGTAGTTCTCCGATCAGCTGATCGGAAATTCTCTCCGATGAAATTCAGCGCATGCCATTTGCATGCGATGTTTTGCGATGAAGTACTTGTTTTACTATTGACAACAAACACAATTTTCTCCGAAGTCCTCCGACCAGTTCTTGTTGCGGAGAGTGGTTTCTTTAAAAAAAAATAGTTAGTTAAAATGTAAATAACAAAGAAATAAACTTTATTTACGTTAACTTGTGTTTTTTATAATGGACTTACGTGCTCACACCAATATGAGCGGACGGTGAATCGCTGCCTGAATATCCCGACACAAAAAAGTCACCAGAAATTGTGGCTTCATTGGGACCAAGGCAAAGGGATGTTGGTGGATGGAAAAATGTATGTTCGTGATCATTTGCATTGTGATTAAAGTATGCAAATTTCATGTATTTGATTTATTATTGCTTGTTTTAAGTCAAATAAATAAATAATATTGTGTTTCAAAAGTGTTTTTTTTTCTATTTAAGGCTATCCCAAACCAATGCGGAACATTCGTTGCGGCGAAGAAACATTCGCATGTCATAATTTATTTACATGGTGATATATGAGAGTGCCCACACCAACGTGGCGGAGAAACATATGAATTAATTCTGACTGACGAATGTTTTTTCGCCGCAACGAATGTTTCGTATTGGTTTGGGAGAGCCTTTATTCTTTTTTTTACACTTCAAATGGAAATAGAAATAGAGATGGGACTTTATTCGATAATTTTGATTTAATAATCGGTGCATCTAATTACATTTCTTAAAAACGATAGCGCATTATAATTGAAAGAATTACTTGTTATAAGCAATCAATTACGCTCTCCCACCAATTTTTCATGGTTTAAAACGCTTATGGTGTTTATTTTATAAAAAATAATCGAAAATGTATCACATTTTCGATATATCAGGTTATTCGCACATCTCTGCCTGAAATTTGTATCCATCGCAAGGCGTCGTCTCATTTCTGTAAAATTTCTTCCGATGACAGCTACTTCGAACCGAAATTCAATCTCCGACGAAGGATGCGTTGCGGAGAAAGTTCCGCTCCGACGGTTACCTCGATAGGGCCGAGTGTATTCCCTTATGTATAACAGTTTTCTTTGACTCCATTTGAAGATGACATTTAAATGTACTTTGCAACGGGATGTGTTTGGTATCTTGAGCTTTTTTCTGACTTTGTTATAAAAATTCACAACAAGAACAGAAAAATCATCAATTGCCAAACGGGTCTATTTTTACGTTTCGGTTGTCAATGACGTTTCCCGCACAAAGCCAAGTTGTGTTAATAATTTAATAAAGAAAAGTGAATTCCAAGTGATATTTCATTCATTTCAGATATTTAAAAATAGGTATTCCTCATCATCATCTTTTACTTCTCCTGGCTTAATGGATACATGAATTTTCCAGTTATCATCATCGCCGAGCACGACAACGACAAACCGTACTTCGACTATGAACGACTTCTCCAACAACGAGGTTTGGAATTAAATAAGCAAAACAGAAAAAAGAAAAGAAGTGCAAAGTGTGTTGGATTTGGCTATCGCTCTAATAGTGCATTTGCCTACTGTGTCACCCCTCCTTGCATCTCATACGTGAATTTTTCCCATTTTTGATTTTGAGAGTTGAACGGACTAGAAAGACACAGTCGCGTCGCTCACACAAAATAAATTGCATCTTTCGAGCTCAGTGCTATCTACTGCTGGAAGCAAGTTTTCTAGTTTGGTGCGATTACATTCCATTTGGTTCGGATTTTTATTTTCGATTGAAAATTACACTCCAACTGTATTACCTTCTGGTGCCTGGCCGTAGGGTTGTTGCTGTTGAAGAAACTTCAGACTCGAAACAAATATTTGCAGAAATGCAGAAACGTAAGTTGTCCAAATTATACCTACTCATTCCTCACAGTCGAATGAAAATTTTGCTTATTCCATTTGTTCTCCGGGTTTTACGTTTTTTTTTGTGCTGAATTGTTGAATGTGGGTTATTCCTCTGAATTACATGCACATTCAAATTCTATAACACCCCTTAGCCCTCTATGTGCTGCTGCACGATATGTATCTGATTAATGGTTAACGTAACTTGCTTCGTATTGACCTGACTGCCTACCAGATTGCCAGTCTTCCAATTTCAACCTAAACGGCTTTCACACAAGGAAACTGAGTTGTCAGAAACTGGCTAGTTTGTTGGCGAGAAGGGTGTGAGGGGAAATTTGTTGTCTTCCTTTTACGCCCTTCTCGCCCGAAAACTAAAAATCGCCGGCAACTCAGTTTCCCTGTGTGAAAGGGGTGCTACCATCATTTTGCCTCACAGACTTCTCACAGCCTGCAAGAAATTTTGTGCATCTGAGCAAAGGAAGGGGAACGGGAGAGGACAGTCACAGATCGAAGACTATGAATTTCAAAAACAGAACTCATAGGTATTCAGTTTTCCTGGAGGAGATTGAAACAAATTAATAATTAGCATTAGACTTTTTTAAAAGTATTTTTTAGTGAAGTAGTTGAAATATTTCATTCAATTTGCAAATTTATGTGATTTTACCATTAAAATAACATCCAGTTGCGATGTTGAGACTTGAGAACTCCAGAGAGCAGACAATTCCTGCATATAAAAATAGGGTAGGTCGTAGAAGGTAGGCAAATATAAAGCGCGAAATTTGAAATGTATATTTGAAAAGTATATTTTCTTCTTATTTATTTTAGAAGTGACAGGATTATATTCTTTACGCTAATCGAAAATTGAGATTTAAAATTGAAATTTAATTTGAAGAGAATGCCTGTGAAGAGATTTAAGCATTAACTACATAGACCTACTTTTGTACAAAAGTACAAAAGTGAGAAATTTAAATGCTCGCTAAAGAAACATACTTACAAAAAAACATACCAAAATTGTTCTGAAACATAAATTAAACCACCATGCACAATTTTCCACTGTTTTTTTGCGAGCAGGTGTCTTCAAAATAGATATTTATTTCTCACTTTTGTACTTTTGTACAAAAGTAGGCCTATGTAGTTAAGCCTTTAATCTTGGTAGAAATTAGCACTTTTGATACCTAAAGAAAATCTGATAAACTTCTGCATTTTATGTTAAAACTTATTTTGTGATTTTTTGTATTTTATTTATTAATTTTTTGTAAACAAAAAATAATATAACCGCCCCAATTACGTAATTTGTATTATTAAGTCGTATTTGGTCGTATGCTGGGCTTGTGGTTTCCTTAATGGTAAAATGTTATCTTTTTTGCTGCAAAGCTTTTGAGAATATACGAATAGAGTCATTGCGATGATTTCATTTAAACTTTAGAATATCATTGTGAAGACATGGTGAAAAGAACAATTTGTGTTCTTTTCGAACAATGATTGTTCTTTTCGCCATGTTTTTTGATAAATATGTATGTTGTTAAGTTTAAATAACAGCATCGTAAATTTTCAAAACCTTTGCACCAAAAAAGATGATACTTTACCATTTAGAAAACCTGAAACCAAACTTACGACCAAATACGACTTAATAATACAAATTTCGTAATTGGGGTGAATGATTTCATTAACTTTTTAACTATCATTCTATTTTTTTTATTCTATTATTATTTGTATATTAAAATTATATATTTTTTTCTTCTTATATTATCAGTGGACTACCTTTTAGGGATTGGAAAAAAGTTCTTATTGATTGCAATTCAACTGAACATGTTGCCGAATTATATGATAATTTTGCGAGATTTGGCAGAAGCACTCGGTCATCTAGTGCTTCTCCTTTGAACTTGCCCGCAGCAAAAAGTTGACTGAAAGCCATATGATGGTATCGAAACAGTAGCTATTCTAACAACCGATGATGACGTTCCCATATCCGAAGTTGGGCTACTATTCAGTTTATATTCAGGTTCTGCCAAGAAGTTCGCCAAATTTGTCGAATTCAGTAAAAGAAATTACACCTCCCACTAATGACGATGTAACCGGAAACAAATAAACTCTGGATAACATTTTAAGAACAAGTATAAAAGGAAAAATGCTAGTTGATTTATACAAACAAAACCAAAAATTCGAGGAATCCCAAAGGACGTTATTAATTCACCTAATAGATGAATACTATAAGGACAAAGGCCTTCATTTAGAACTATCAACAACTTATTAAATTGAGGATGAAATATCAAAATTTCCAATGGAACAATTAGTACGTTATAATTTAAAAGAAATATGTCTTAGATATATATTATTGGCCGGATTCAACGCATCAAAATGTTCAGTACTTTATTTTCAGATGGAGCTTGTGATTGGCCAGCTGTCATAAAAAGTTAGCTGACATTCAGTTACGTTTAGTGAAGTTTAGTTACGTTTCATCTGAATTTTAAGCAAGAAATTCCCAACTAAAAAGTCAGCTGACAGCTTTTCTATACAAAAAAAGGCTCTCCATACAAAACTGACATTTCATATAATTTTACGTTCAACGACAAAAAATTAAGTACTTTATTTTCAGCAGTTGTCAAATTTTGTATTGAATGCGCCCATTTTTAACTTTTTAATATTACAGGAATATTATAGAACATCAAAGCGAGGAAGAATATATAATAAATATTGTAATTACAAATATTCACTGATAAAAATGGCACGAAGTTCCGCTTCAAAAGACATTTATAGTACTGTGACTGCTCCAATTTAATTTCAAACCTTGGTAAGTCGTGTTTCACTGAGTTTCACTGAAAATTCAATATTCACGTCAATTAAAGAATCCGCAAAACTCGACCCGCAGTGATTCGCAGTGCAGTCTTCTCTTTTCTTTTCACGATCTATGAGTAGGTAGGAAAGAAAGCATTGCACTGCGGATCAAGTTTTATTGATTCTGTAATTGACATGAATATTGAATATCTCGTCATCATGACGATTACAGTATCTGCAAATTTTCATCCGCAGTGACTTAAAGAGCAGTCTTCTCTTTTCCTTTCACGATAAATGAGTAGATAGGAAAGAAAGCACTACATTGCGGATCGAGTATCGCGAATTTTGTAATTGACATTAACTTTTAGAAACAACAAAAATCGAAATCCAGTTTTTTGACAAAAAAAAAAGATTTTTCAAAGAACAAATAGTTTCCGTAAAAATTTTCTCAAAAGTTAAAATACAGTTCTGTTCTTAAAACTCAAAAAATCAAAAAACCGGAACTATTTATTTTTCTTTCGCCATCATTTACTGATTTCTTAAACTGATGAGGTGTTAAGAGAACACGTTTTAGTTCTTCATATTCTTTTTGTAAATCCATGTACTATTTTTTTCAGTTCCCGAGGAAGATGCAAAGGAAAATCGTTTAGTAATACTAAAAAATGATAACATATCTGAGGAACAATTTGAATACAGTTGGAAAGTATGCACAAAGTTTCGCATTAATCAAATTAGAAAATTCTATACCTCTTATATTGAAAAAATGGCCCGAGTACAAGTTACCTCACGGTTATAAATACGTGAGTTAAAACCCCATCTTTGAAAATGTATACATCTATTAGTTTGTTTTAAAATACATACATAGATTGCAATTGATTTTAAATATCTAAATCCTTATTGGAACCCTCCTGTGAACAATTGGGACTCTGCATTTGAAAAATTAATCAACTTTTAATGCACGGGCCATACCATTAAAAGCAAGAAATCAAATCAGTTTTGAGCTTAATCAAGAGAATGTTTTAAAAGGTAAGTTCAATAATTTGTAGATGCTTTGTATAAACACGCTTCAGTTTATCAACAAGCTAATTTTTCACTTTAAAATAAGTTTTAAATGTAGGTACTTGTTTTTGTTTTTACCTATGTATGTACCAAGGTTTTCATATTTTTAAGGTTTTTTTTTTTCTTTTTCAGATTATGGTGATTGCACGGTTTCTTAAAACCATGAGTTTTAATATGTGGAATTAATGATAAAGGAAAAAAAGTTTATCAAAAATATCAATTAAAGCATTTCAAGATTCATTTGTTGAATTCAAGATGTTAAAAGGCATAGACAAAATTTACAACAACAGTATGATAGAATATATCCTTTCATAGCTGTTTTTTTTTATATTTAGCGCGCGCTAAAAGGGTTGTGACTACCCTTAACATGTTAGACACAGCAGGAGCGATTAGGTAGGTTGGAGGGGATTTAAAGGAGATACCGATGCACATTGGTTTTGAATGTCTGTAAATCACAATGGGAGGGGAAAGCATGGAGCATTCCACATTCGTGTAGTGCGACTAAAGAAAGAATCTCTATACTTAACAGTACGTCCGAAGTTGGGCTCAAGGGTAAACTGATAGGCATTCCTAGAAACGCGAGTATTATGGTTGAATTGTTTAAGGGGAGGAATGCAACTAGCTTTTTCACTAGAGCAATGTTTGTTAAATTAACGGTAAAATAACGAAAGGCATGAAAAATTTCGACGGTGCTCAAGAGATGAAAATGTTTCCGTTATAGTTCTTTCACCTATCATTTTAAGAGCTCTCTTTTGAACTCTATCCAATAGACTCAAGTGGGTTATTGGAGCACCTGCCCAAATATGGGAATTATACTCAAGTTTTGGTCGAATAAAGGCTTTGCAGATTACAGCCAGATCAGAAGGGGAGAAAAATTTCTTGCATCGACGAAGAAAACCTTAACACTTAGCAGCATTCTTAGCGACATCAAATATGTGGTCGTTCCATAAAAGGTGGTCTGTGACACACATACCGAGGACTGAAAGCTGTTCAGTTTCCTCTATGCAAGTGCCACTCATGGATAGCAGCATTGGGGGTGGGTTTCGCTTTAACGACAGGAGACAGCATTGGGTTTTAGAAGCATTAAATTCTACACGGTTTTTTTTCCCCACTGGACGATGCTGTCAAGATCAGAATTTAATGAGCTTATCATACGCTGCCGTTCTAGTTCCACATCCGAAGAACATGAATGTGAATCTAGAAACGAATATGAAAAATTGAGGGTACTGTCGTAAGCAAAACAGTTTAATAGATTAGAAGTTTCAGATAAGAGATCATTTATGAAAATAAGGAAGAGGGTCGGAGACAAAACGGAGCCCTGGGGCACACCAGCATTTATTTTGTGGATATCAGACTTGAAACCGTCCAATACAACTTGTATTGACCGGTCCGAAAGGTAATTTCTAATCCAACGAAGAAGAGATTCATCACTACCAAATGCACGCATTTTCGATAAGAGAGCTTGATGCCAATCTCTATCAAACGCTTTTGAAATATCACGCGCAATATACTTACTTTCTCCAAAACGATGTAAAGATTTGTTCCACTGTTCGGTGAGATGTACCATCAGATCACCAGTGGACCTATTGCTACGAAAGCTGTACTGCCGATCATTAAGAAGCTTTCGTTCCTCGAGATATTTCTTGAGCTGGAAATTAATCAGCGTTTTCATGACCTTGGAAAAAAGGGACGTAAGTGCAATAGGTCGATAGTTAGAGGGTGAAGAAGATTCGCCTTTTTTAGGGACAGGCTGGACAAATGCTGTTTTCCATCCACTCGGAAAGAGACCAGTAGAGTAGGACAGATGGAAAAGCTTACGCAGTGGTTTTGCCAGCGTTGAAGAACACCTCTTCAGAACAATGGGAGGGATACTATTCGGGCCAGCGGTTTTGTGTATGTCGAGATCTTTAAGAACTCTAGCAACTGCACTAGTGCGAAAGAAGATTTGTTCCATAACACCATTAACGCTCTCAAGTACAGGAGGAGTCATAACACTTTCTTGTAGCGTCGAATTAACTGCAAACCGTGCTGCAAGCAAATTGGCTTTATCTAGTGAGCTGACCAAAGGAGTATCATTGAAGACAAGCGTTGGAACCGAGGACGAGGTGGTGTTTCGTATGTTTTTTACAAATGACCAAAATTGTTTACTACCTTTGGGACATTGTAGTATTTTTTGCCGTAATTTCTGATCATGTAAAAATTTGGTTCGTCGAATATGAACGTTACAGGACTTTCTAGCTTGTTTAAACTTTTCCCGGTTTTCCTCAGTAGGGTTGGCTTTATAACAACGGAAGCTTACTTCTCTGCCCCTAATAACCTCTTTGCAGCTCGAATCAAACCATGAGTTTTCTTTGGGTTTAATAGATTTTACCCTATTCGGGATAAAATTTCTCATTCCATAAAGAATTAAATTTGTGATCATATCTGCACTGGCGTCTACGTCACTATCGAAAAAATCGTTGAGACCGTCCCAGTTGGCTTTCTCATATTGCGAAACGGTTCTCTTGGGAGTTTTTCCTCTAACTGGATTTTGTTGGCATGAGAAATTTGCAGATATGACACAATGGTCTGATGTGCCTAGAGGCGATAATACACTAATAGTGTATTTATCAGGGTCAGAGGTAAGGAACAAGTCTAGAGTGTTGGCGGATTGACCTGCAACATCAGGAATCCTAGTAGGCTCGTCGACAAGCTGAGTTAGGTTGTTAAGCTCAGCTAAAATCTCGGCATACTTTCCTTCGGGTGTCGTCTGACCCGAATAGCGTAGCCACGAAGAATTATGTACATTGAAATCGAACGTAACAACGATTTCACTGTGCGGAAAATGGGAAATAATTCTCTGGATGGAGTCGGATAGTGCATTGAATTCATTGGAAGTCGAATTACCATCTAAACTAGGACTACGATAAATAAAACAAGTATGAATGATGTGCTTATGAATGGTGAATTTGAACCACATGAATTTAAAGTTTGTATTCAAACATGAACCATACTGTGGTTGAAGCTGATAAGCAACATCATTTCAAACACAAACGGCGAGACCATGATGAGCAAAAAATAGAGGCACTAAGCTATAACCATGTAGGCTGAATTCCGAGTGATCGGTATTTTCCCCTTCCTGGGTTTCACTTAGTGCCAAAACAGCTGGCCTGTTTTTAGCAGTATGGACATAAGCAGCCTTATTCTGCCTTAGTCCCCGAATGTTGCGGTTGGCAACCCTAAATTTACACCCCATTACAATAAACAGACATACAAAACCAAATCAGGCAGTTATCTATGCTGGTATTCAGTTTGGGCCCCAAAATGGCTTCACAGTACAAATACTACTAGTGTTATGCCTAAATAGCAGTGTACTGATCCGCCCCTGGATACCCAAAAACAATAGAAGCAATTTATCTGATATGCTTTGGCTTAGTCCATCATAAGCATTGAATGTAATGATACATACATATACTGCATATAATAACTAAGCCAAAGCACTGTGAGCGGATTGGAAAGGAGAGATTAGGAATTACCGCTGTGCTATGAATGTTTGTGGTTTGAGCATTATAAACGTCGCTACACGTGTGCACTTTTGTTGTTGTTTTTATGCACTGGCACTTGCACTTTTTTTTTATTTGTAACTTGTTTAAGTATGTACATATGTAGGCTATTGATTCTATTTTTTTTTTTGCGCGGCGCGATTTGTATAGGTTTTATATTTGTATTTTCTTTTTTTTTTATTTATTATAGATTAGAGGGAAATTGATATTTTATTTATTTTTTTTTTATAATAAGGGGCAATAGGCAAGGAAAAAAACAGAATATTGCAGTTGATATGATATTTATTATCAATTGATAGGGTTATTTAATAGGATTCACAACGTAGTTCACACTCCTACACACGTCCACTGACGGTGGTTTGCAGATTTGGGAACTAACATACAAAACTTTTCGAAAATATTTGTTTGTGTAAAAAATGTTTACTATTTACTTGATAATTTCATAAGATCTCTAGATTTATATTTTTTTCGAAACGACTAAAATACTTTTTCCAAGAGTTTATGTACTGGTTAATGAGTTAAAGGAGAAATAAATAAAAATGTTAACAAAATCAATTCCATCTTATCTTTGTTTTACTCAACATGATGAAGGGTGAGTATAAGATCGGGCCAGTTTTAAATTTCGAGCCATTTTTGAACTGTTTTTTTTTTTTTTTTTTGAAATGTAAAAACTAGAAAGATACAGAAAATATTAGGCGTGTACCACAAACTGAGCGCTCATTGAGCGCTCAATGTCAGATTAACGGAAGCAGAATCATTTGGTGGGACAACATTCTCCGCTCTCTTTCAAAAAAAAAAAAACATGTGTTATATTATTCTCATACAAGTTTGGAAATAAGATTTCAACTTTTCGTTAAATATTTAATTGTTAAAGCAAAAAACTTATTGAAATTAATGAAAATGATTAGGGGCCAGTTATAGCTATCATTGAAAACCATAATTGAAAAAGTTAGCTGTTTATTTTGAGACCCTTGAAAAGTTTAATCGTTAAATATTATAATGCAGAAATATAGCTTACGACTTCAAAAATATTTCCCATCAAAAAAAAATTCATTTTGATCCATATCTTCCCCATAACATAACTTTTAATTTTTTCAATGATCATTGGTAAGGTAGTTCATCATTGAAAAATTAAAAGTCATTTTATGAGAAGAGTTGTGCCAAATTGAATTTTGTTTTACCTAGAAATAAATATTAAGTCAATTAGCTTTACTTTGGCATCAAAGTAATCGTATATTTTTTCTTTAAAATCTCTCAAAATTGACAATTAATATTTTCAATGATGGTTTTCAATGATAGCTATAACTGGCCCCTAATTCAATTAGTTTGAGTTTCACCAACATTCCGTCTTTATTTTGTATTTATTTACTACTTTCTTATTTGCACACCCTCAAAAAATTATAACTTGGTTGTCAAACAAACAGCTGTTTCAACTGAGAAAAAAAATTAAATAGTGAATCCAAGAAATTTTTGGATCAGAAATCTCCGCAAAAAATCTCAGTGCTCAGTTGAGATTTGTTGTCTCACTTAAAAAATCCTTGAGCACTCGGAGCGCTCAGTTGATGGTACACGCCTATTAAGTTCGTTCGTTCCTTTACTCGCAAATTTTGCTTAATGTATACATACTTTTCTAGGCATCCTTTACGCAAGTGATTGTTCCAAATTCTCACTTGATAATTGCATAATTACTTTGATTACAATTCGTGATTCCTTAAATAAATAATAAATTTTAAACGATGGTTTAATACTTACTCATTTTTATTTGGATAAAAACATCAATTACCCATTTTATAATTTAATGTTAACCTGTAATAACTAATGCTTATATAAAATTTGAAATTGTAATAATTGGTCACATGCAGCGATTAAAAGAACCTTGGTTTTGTTTTTCCTTCTTCCTTTTTTTTAAATTCATATGCAAAAATAAATAAAATCAAAAGAAAAATGCTGACAAAACAAACATTTGGGAATAAAAAATCCTTATCTAATAAATCATAAAATTAAATTTTTTTGTTGTATACATTTTACGTTAAAGATATTTACACATATGATGATGTGAAATAAACAAATATTTACAGTCTTTTTAAGAAAAGAAATTTGCAATCTAATATCTTAAAGATAAATCGCTATCAATCTCAAGAATACAAGTAGTGGTATCAAGAGACTTCCAGCACTCAGTCTATTCAGAACTCCACTACTTTTAAAGATACTGGCGCAAAATTTTAGACGATTTAGTACGATGTTAAATCATTTTTAGTATGATACTAGGTTAAAAATTGTGTTTTGCTAATTTTAAACGAGTTTAGCATCGTACTATCCCCTAACATTTTACTAAAGTTAAAATCACCAACTGGCTATTTTATCTTTTTAGTATCGTACTAAATCCATATGAGAAGACCCAAATGTTCCAGGTTCGAGTCCTGCTGGTGCCCAACTTTTTTTTCGTTTTTTCATTTTTTTTTTGTAAATAATGAAGTTAAAATAATAAAATATAAATATCGAATACTTATTTCAAGCACTTGATGGGTTTCCGTTAACATATAATTAATTTACAACACATAAAAACAAAAATTGTGTTCATCAAATTCAAACGCTACAAATGCAATTTACTAGTTAGCAAAAGGTTTAAAATTTTGGAATAGATAGTAAATTACTAAATACTAAGGAAATTGTTAACTAGTAAAATGTTAAGCCCTTAACAATAGGTTGTTTAAAATTTTGCGCCACTGTTTTTAATTGCTGGTTTGATATGAGGATCTGTTGAAGAGCTATATCCTGGCAGGTGTGAAGATCCGTTGTTAAATGCTCCTCTTTTTGTATGATTCCTTGCGTGATTACCAATTGATAACGTGTTCCATTTTGTTGAATTTATCGACAAAGGTTTGGATGATGCATAATTTAATATGGTTGAGTTGAAAAATGTTGAATTCATCAGTGTTGAATTAACAATTGCAGAATTCGGTGAAAATGATTCGACATTGTTAATATAAAACTTCCAATTGTAGAATTCGATAATTTTGTTGAATTTCCCTCTGAAGTTGAATTGAAGGGTATTGTCACCTACATCTACTGAACGCAAATTTGCCTCACAAATAATTATTTTTGTCGACTTGTCAAAATCAAACTTAGAAATTTTCTTGAATATTTTACCTCAAGAAGTCACTTAGAAAAAAAAAAAAAAGAGAATCCACGACATGGATTAGAAAATTCCGTCGTAATGAAAATTTCGATTTCAACTTACTTCAACGCGACCGCACAAATAATTTACAAAAAGTTAAAATAATTTTAATTTGAAAGCTGATAATTTTGACAAGAACACACTCGATTTGAAATTAAGGCAGATATTTCTTCACTTACTTTTCAGTCACTTTCCAGTAAAAGTTCCCTTAATTTTAATGTCGAATTCCTTACAACTATTTGAAGTCGATTTCATTAAAAAAATTCTTGGTAAAAGGAATTTAAAAAAAATTCGATTTTTTTTATGAGTGTGTGAGTGCAATTTGACAGGAATTTTGTTGTCGCACAAAAACTAAGCGCTAAGCAAATATTAAAGTGTATTTTATTTTCGCGTTGTTTTGATAATTTAAAAGCAAATATATTTCGTCTGATAATTGAAAAACATCAAAAACAATTGTGCGCGTAATCAAGTAAAAAAATTACAATCCAAAATTAATCCACACACAGCAGCGAGGATATATTCTGAATATTTCACTAGGGGACGAAGAAAAATAATTTTGCAACGTGTTTTCCTCGCGAATTGTATGTTATTTTAATGGGATTTTTTGATTCTTGAAGATATGCACAATTATCTTTACTTTTTTTCATCATTCACTGAAATATTAAACAATTAAGAACACTTAAACATTTGTTTTCTTTTTTAACCTCGTCACAAAATTGTAATGAGAACATTTAATTCCATCTTGATGCATGAGAAATGTCAAATCTTGATAGTGTGTGTGCGATTTGATGTGAAATCTAGCTAAAAACGCAAGATTTGTTTGACAGCATTAAAATCGATTTTGTTTAGAAAAAATTCGATTTGTTCAGAAGAATTCGAATTTTTTTGGTTGTAAGGAATTCGACATAAGTCAATTTTTCGACAGCTGGCCAATCAGAGACTAGAAATTTGCCTAATTTGCAAGTCTCCTAAGTCATCTGAACGTACATAAACAAAATTTTTTTTTTTTTTTTATAATCAAAATTATTCTGACACCTAATTATTATGAAAATTTATTAAACTTACTACTTGGATTTGCCACAAGTGGATTAATTGGTGCATCATAAGTCGTTGAAATGTATTATCCATTGTTGGTATTTTCGAATAGATCCATTCTAAGTGTATAATAATATTGGTGTAGGTACAAAGCACTTTGAATTATATCTGAGCTGAAGAAAACAAACCAACTAAGAAGCTTTTACATACAAGGCCAGAGTTCCACGATCATTGTTAAAAGATAAAAACGAATTGTCTTTCTAGATAATGGAAAAAACGTACATATTTAAAGGATTAATGTAAACATAATGGGGCATATTCATAGTCGCAGATAGACACAGGTTTAACTAAACTACAGTTTAAGACAATTTTGGCTCAATGAATGCAGTCTGATTTTAATTACAAATTGTTGGTTTTATATTTTTATAAGATAATTAACTTGGTATACTACACAAATATCTTCAAATAATTTGAAATAATAAACTTAAAAAAATAGAATCAACGTCCGAAAATTCAACTAAACCTATGTTTAACTTAGACCCAGTTCTAAAATGACTATGAATATGCCCCAATGATGTTATAATATATATGTATTTACTGCGCAATTGAATTGATGAAAAAGAACATAAAAGGAGCAAATATCACGTTTCCGTGTGGCAGGGTATTTTGTTAGGCTGCGAAATACTTCGTTTTTACTAAATATATTTCCTCGGTTTGATAATAATCTGCGATGGCTCCGGTTCGGTACAGGCCTGATTCCCGCCAGACTATGAACCATTTGCTAACTGGCATCTGCGATGCCATTGAACATCATCACGGTAGATTACCCGTTAGTGTGTATCATGCAGATGACTTTTGTTCCCTTCGTGAACGGATTATTGAAGAAATTAATGAAAAGTTTCCTTACGATGAGAAGAAAGGTCCAATATTCAGCAATGCCATTGATCGCGAGTTCTTGAATAAGAATAGGCAAATCTCGCAAATCACCATTAAAACTCCGGCATCCATTAATGCCGATTTAGGGGCGACTCAGAAGAACCGAGTTAGTCTGGATGAGATCTCAAGCGATGAAGATTACCAATGGAAGGGGTCTGGACCGTCGAGTGCCAAAGAGAAGCGCGATAGTCAGTCGCCAGCATATAAAGTTGTTCTTCCGAGAGTTCGTCGTTCTCCCCCATTCGAATTCGAAGAGGTGTAATAACTTAATTTTATTTTTTTTTTTTTAGCTTTAAAGTCCAATACTTTTAGATTTTAAATGTTATCATATAGTCAGTCAAACTAATGTTGTAAAGCACCAATAAGCTTAACATTTTTTTCAATTAACTTTTTTCTTTTTTTTCTTTAAAAGTTATATATGTAAATAATGTTCAGCGCAATGCTTGCTGAACTGTCTTGAACACGAGCACATCATTTCGCTATTCAATGAGAAATTTTCTCCTTTTAACTTTTTTTTGGGTGTCTAAACTAAAAAAAAAAACTAAGATTATTAGCAAAATATAAATAAAACTATTGCACTGCACAACAAATTCATTTTGAGGTTATGATATGATTTTGATTTGACGTTTATGTGTTGTAATACTGCACACTGTTATAATTTATAACAGTTGCAAGGTACATGACTTAATTGTTATAAAATTCTTCAAACGGAGTCAAACTTTTTCTATGGATACGCTATCAAGTTATATATAGAGATCAGTGAAGCAAATGAATTTTCTTCAACATTTGTTACTTTAGTGAATAGCAACTGCAACCGCCTGGGCTCGGTCAATTATTTCATTGTAAAAGTTTGTTTGTTCTTTCGTCGGCCTAGTATTGAAGTGCCGTATACGACATTTTTACATTTTTGGAAAATCGCGTTTAAATGTTTGGAAGTCTATTGCGAAAAATCTAACCGCTGGCATTTTTTGATATTTAAGTATGATATAAAGTTAAGAATTTTCATTTATAAACATGTTATTGGACATCTGAACCTCTTTTAGTTTACAAAATATTTAAATTTTTGTTCAAAATGAGTTTGCCTTATACGCCAGGAAAATCAGAAGTTTCTTTTCTTCATACACGTACGTCAAAAATGTCTATACACTATACGGCATTACAATAATGAACTAAATTAAGATACTGTAATCTCACTTTTTAAATGCAATATTTTTCTTCTTAATAAAAGACAGTTTAAAACGAAAAATAAATTTTATTTAAAAAATTTTAAAGTTTCTTCAGTCCATTTTTTAATCTAAAACTATCACAACATTCTGCAAAAAATCTTTAAAAAGGATAATCACTAAGAGTTAAGATACATAGAAAATTGAAAAATAAACTTAAACTTAGTGAATTCATGCATTGTTGTTCTTTGTTTTCTTAAAGGTACGAAGAAAAATAGCACTTTTGTAATTAAAACTTAAAAAGAAAGAACATGTTCAATGAATAAATATATTTATCATTCAGTCCTATCAGGAGTTTCACCCGAAAAACCTTTCCCCCGGATTTTAAAATGCTATCAGGAGGGGCTTTTGGCGATACCTGTCTCTTGTTTTGTCGATTTATACATGATAGGGACAGCTATCGCCAAAACGATATCGTTTGTTCGTTATCGTTTTACGTAATAAAGCCCCAGGAGTTTCGCCCGAATAAGATTTCACTTCGAATTTAGAACTGACAGTTCGAAAAATAGGTATGTTCAAGAAGCATGCCTCTATAAATTTACCCAACTGTGTATGTGTTATGGAATCAGACTCTGTTTAGATTGTGACTGCTTAGTGCGTCGTGACGGCAGTTTGTAGGTGAAATCGGTGAGGGGGAAACGAAGGCGACAGTCAAAAAAAATGAATGAGGTGTTGCAATTTCCTGTTAGGGCTATGATACGACTTTTAATTTTTCTCCAATCGATTTCTTAAAAAAAAACATTCTGAGGAAGCGGATATATATGCAGATTATGCTTTGAAATCATCAGCTTCCTTTTGAATCAATTTTAAAGTTGTTTTTGGATAGTTCATTTTTTTTAGTTGTCTAAATATATTTATACTTTTTTATCGACACAGCTAAACTTGTATTCACATAAGGCAAATGAAAAAAAAATATTTTGTGCTTATGGCGTATGTATATACGATTTCTAAGCGTTATACTGCAATTTGTATGCGCATACGTCACATCAATACTAAACGAGCGTTTGATTTCTGATGACTTACGTTGCAAGACAGTAAGACGTACGTCAAAACAATTCTCAAACTATTTTGGTGTTTAAGTCAAAACAATACGTGAACTTGATGATTTTGGTGGATATACGTTAAATCTATTCTGAATATCTCAGCAACGAAAAGAGATAGAAAAAAAACGGATAGCAGATTTGAAAAGAGCACCCCCGAAAACATAAGACTGCATACCCAGTTCAAAAAATGCAATTTGGCGTATGTATACGGCACTTCAATACTAGGGCGACGCTTTGACAATATTTCGATGAATGTACATCATGCACAACGAATCAAGTCGTTTGTCGGTCATTGTGGATCTAAGCTAAGTTTTTACTTTGCGTAAGGTGCTGAACGATCGCTCAGCGGTGCAAGTAGTGAGAGCCCTATACAAAGAGCTGAAAAAATCGATGGATAAAACTCCTCTACATTGTTCAATAAATCAGAAATGTTTGAACAATCATTTCCATTAGTCTGCATTTTGTTAAAACGGTACCACATCTTGGACACTTCTCCATTATTTTCTGTATAATTATATCGAATTCTGGAGAATCCATAATTTGCATATTTGTTGGTGGATAGCTGAAATACTGAAAATGCAGCTTCATTTTCTTCTGAAAAGCGTTCTGTAAGCGACATTATCAGGGAATTAATGTACAGAATATAAATAGCTTTTTCTAAAATAACTTTGGGGGGGGGGGGGAATAAGCGGGAACATTTGATCGATGGATTTATTTTTGAATTATTATCGGACAGCCTAAAACTATGCCTATAATTCACTCAAGCATTTTTCCATTACCTCCCATAGAGATTTAAAGCAATTATCAGAATCCTCTCGATGTCGTTGAAACAATTTATTCATAACATTGACCTGATCTTTTACTGTTGACAGATTTTGGTCAACGCCCTGTAAAATATTAGCAACAGATTCTAGCATCAAGGTGTAATGCAACATCACAAACAAACAATCGTATCGAATTTCTGTTATTGAATCCAAGATGGCATGTTTGTTGGTTGTTCTAAAAATCTGGGATGGAATCGGCTAAGGTAATAGTTGATTATCATATACTATGTGTTGATTGTCGTTTTGATGATTGCTCTTTCTTTCTTTGCCTATAGATGTGATAAAGACAGCTATCTTCAAAACGACAATCAAGGCAATTAATTCCACCCCTGATAATGATAAAATTCCAGGGCAAACCACGGACCTGGGGGCCTACTCTGTATTTCGTTCCGAAAGTGAAAATTTCCTAAATCGAATATTTTGTACTCCCTATTTCTAAAGCGGAATGACATCTACTACTTTCGAAATGACAATTCCCAAAGTGGAATTTTCGTACCTGGCAGCGTATTGCCAAACTGTATATCAGCACAGATCTCCATAGTCTGTGGTCAGCCATTTTCTGCTCAGTGACTTTGAAAGTATTGTAGAGCAAACTGTATGCTACCACATAGAGCTCTGTGGTCACATACAGTTTGCTTGTAAAATATTAAAAAAGCTGAAGCAAACTTTATGCTAGTTCAGATCGAGCAATGTACCTGCGATTACAGAGCCATCGTTCACGTTGAAATAGTTATTGTGCCTGGTGAGTTCTGGGTTGGTTGTTGGTTTACATTTTGCTCAAGGCAACTAAGAGCCAAGTACCTGTGATTACAGAGCCATCGTTCACGTTGGTATAGTTATTGTATGTGGTGATTTCTGGGTTGGTATACAATTTGCTCAGGAATCTAAGAGCAAATTACCTGTGATTACAGAACTATCGTTCACGTTGGTATAGTTAGGTCAAAATTCTTAAAAATTCTGTTTTTCAAATTCTGCGAATAATAAAAAAAAGTTTCAAAAATGTAAAAAAGCGCGCGCTTTTTTCAAAGTTTCAAAAATGTAAAAAAGCACGCGCTTTTTTCAAACTTTTTTTTTATTATTCGCAGAATTTTGAAAAACAGAATTTTTAAAAAAGAATTTTGACCTAACTATACCAACGTGAACGATAGCTCTGTAATCACAGGTACTTTGCTCTTAGATTCCTGAGAAAAATGTATACCAACCAAGAAATCACCACATACAATAACTATACCAACGTGAACGATTGCTCTGTAATCACAGGTACTTTCCTCTTAGTTTCCTTGAGCAAACTGTATACTAACACAGAAAAATATGCTTTTGATCTGACACAGTATACAGTTTGCTCTTAATTTGTATGAGCATTCTGTAGTCTACAGTTACAGTTTGGCAATACGCTACCTGGCAATTCGTTTTCGAACGTCAAAAGCATTCTAATACGGAAAATTAGTTTCTACAACTAATGTGATAACGGAATTTAGAAGGAAAGTCTTAAAATGTATGTTTTTTTTTAGAAAATCTTAGTTATGATAACAATTTAAGCAAATAAATTTAATTACAGAAAAAAAAGTGCAAACAAAACACAAACAATTCGAGATGTTGGTGGAGCATGTGTGCTCATCCCGATTTGGCCAAGGGACATTTAGAATCCCCGTACGCCAAGCAAACATCCAACAATTTGTGGAATCTTTGCCACCAATAAAACTTTACCTTTTATCACACATTTCCATAATATTTGATTTGTCCCGTATAATTTTCCGTGCAATCCATTCTTCATTATTTTCTGCGTCCATCCATAGTTCAACCGAATCCATTTCCTTTTGATTTAATTTAGATTTTTCTTTAAAAACCATAGTTTGCTTATCCGCCATGTTTGTTTTTTGTTTTGATTTGACACATCTCATGAGAAATAATTCGAGACTCGAAAAAAACTAATCCGTAAGATGGAAAAGTATTAAGTACTATTTTTTCCGCTTCGAATGTTTTACAGAGTACAAAATCAAAAGCGGAACGAAAAACACTTTCGAATTGGATTGACTTTCGGAACGAAATACTGAGTAGGCCCCCTGGAAACAAAGCTGCCAAGAAAACAATCACATTTCCGAACAAAACAAAGAGTAATATGAAAGCGGCTATACAGGGCTTGGCTCAGAGGCAGGGGGGGCAAACCATTGACTCTGACAAAAAAAGTACATTTAAACAGTCGTTTTGTGAAAACTTCCTAGTTAATACTAAAAATGGAACTAGTATGGTTGTTCGGCCAGAGCCAGTGGGGGGCAAGTGCCCCCCTTGCCCTCTCCCCCTGCGGGCGCCTATGGCATAGGAGGCTTGAGGCCACCCTCAAGCAATATGGCATACAGTGTTTGCGTTCACGCATACGTTCCATAAAAATGACTGGCCTGATCAGGGAATACGAAGCGAATCGTTTTCAATTCGATATCTCCTTTTCGACTCGCTTCGTATTGATAAATTATACTTCCAAGATTTCCATATAATTGACAGCTGGTTTCCAGGAAATATTTTTTTATTGCAGCCATGCATTGTGAGATTTCAACATCCTCAAATCAGTGAGTTAACAGAAAATTCTTGAAAAGTTCTTCTTCACCGCTTGAACTTCCTAGTCTTTTTTTGTTTTTTGTTGATCAATTCATTCACTTAAGTTCTTTGGGTTTTCTTTTATTTTACAAAAAAAAACGTTGATGCATTTTGTGTAGGAGGCCCGTGACCATATAAAACTGCAGTGATATTTTCCCAAAGTTGCGATTTGTGAGCGCATTTTATGCTCCTTTGGATAGCCCTATTCATTTTCTCCTGTAAATTCAATGACCGTGGAAAATTGTTGCTGGTTTGTTACTGACTTTGGTTCCTGCAAGTTTATCTAGAAAAATATTATTATTTTTTATTTCCTTACTTTGTTTTTATTAAAAAAAAAATAGTAAAACTCGCATTTTTGTTTATTTTAATGAAAACAACAAAATACCACTTTCGACCGTGTCCATACACCAATCCGCCAAAAAAAAAAAACTATCGGAAATTGACGCGTTAAAAATTGAAATGTCTTTTCGGATTCGTTATCGATTTCAAAAATAGGGCGAATGTAAAACGACAGCGACGAAAGCGAAAGCAGTAATACCAAATCTCATTTTCGCCACCTAAAACGATTCGCTTCGTGTTCCCCAATCAGGCCACAGCATTGGTAACTTTCGATAAACTGGATAGACCCCAAAATAAAAGAACTTTTATACCAATAATGGCGAATAATATAATTGTAGGCGAATGATTCGCTTAACTGTATGAAAATTCTACTTTTTACTTGCGATATATGTATACATACACTCCAATTCACTCGTTTAAATACAGATTTATTTCAATAAACTTTTAACGATTTCTCTATAACCTTTTATAATTATGACAAATCTAATTATAGAATTTATTAAGTGTAACATGGGGATTAAGATTCAGGAAGAATTTTGAATCCTCCTAAAAAATTGTTTGTCGTATGGCTCTTTGAACAATTTTAGTCAAAAAATCGACCTTATTTTTTGTGTCATTCGTTTAAATACACCTTGAAAAACAACCAAGTAGGTCAGAAAATCGTTAAAAATAGTATGCGAAAAATCAAATAATCAACAGTTAAAGACCATGAATTTAACAATTTTGCCAAAAGGAAGTGTTCTAACCCAAGAGAAAAATGACCAAATTCGAGACTATTAGGACAATGGTCACAGCAGTCAATGTGAAGGTCACAACATTGGACTAAGTATGCAGCTACTTTCGATATAGGGATAACCATGCAAAAACCACACATATCAAACATCTGAAAACTTAAAAAGATCCACCGAAATCAGGCTGGAACAGATCTGTTTCGTGAACTTTTAAAGTTGAGTTAAACTGCGCCTAAATACAAAATACGGTGTGAAAGACAACGGCATCAGGTGGTTCTTATTAAAAAAAAAATAAGTTCAATTTGGTTAGTCCCAGCGGGTATACCTTCTATTAACATGACATGAGAAAAGAAAAAATAGGCTTGGGTAGTAGACACAAGAAGGGAGGCCATTTAATGGTATGAGGCACAGTATGCTATTAATACCCAGTTTAACCATAGATAAACAAATAAAGATACAAATCTTTGGCTGTCAATCCGGTTTGCCTACAAGCTAAAAGGTGGGTTTAGCCGTGGTGGAAATCAGTAAGTTTTACTAGTGTGCTTTAAAACACGCATACTAGTGCAACTTACTGATTTCCACCACCGTAACTTTGTTGTTGGATTTCACATTTATTCATGGACACAGAATTAAATTACAAAAACAACAATGTAAACAAATGGGTTTTGGGGGGTAAAACGTACGAAAGATGTGTATCCTTATATGGTTTATCTATGGTTTAACTCAACTTTAAAAGCTCAAGAAACAGATCTGTTCCGGCCTGATTTCGGTGGATCTTTTTAAGATTCAGATGGTTGAAATGTGTGGCTTCCCGGACATCTTGATAAAAATCATTTTTGGTGGCTTTAACTACGGTTTTACCATTGATTTAGCTAACTGATAATCGCCGTGTTTTTTGGGCCTTTATCTCCTCTTCCATATCTGCTTAAAAATAATTCCCATGTTAAATGCAACACCAATTTCGAAATTGTCAAAATTGTTGTTGTATTTTACATGGAAATTATTTTTTAGCAGATATGGAAGCGGGAATAAAGGCTAATGTTGAATTTGAGACTTTTCGGAGTATGCGTTGTCTTTCTTGAGGTGATGTAGCCATGTTCGCTAGCGGTTTGTTGTTTGTGCATCGTTTTCCCTATATCGAAGGTAGCTGCATACTTAGTCCAATGTTGTGACCTTCACATTGACTGCTTTGACCATTGTCCTAATAGTCTCGAATTTGGGCATTTTTCTCTTCGGTTAGAACACTTCCTTTTGGCAAAATTGTTAAATTCATGGTCTTTAACTGTTGATTATTTGATTTTTCGCATACTATTTTTAACGATTTTCTGACCTACTTGGTTGTTTTTCAAGGTGTATTTAAACGAATGACACAAAAAATAAGGTCGATTTTTTGACTAAAATTGTTCAAAGAGCCATACGACAAACAATTTTTTAGGAGGATCAGCGAGGTTGTCGATCAGCGATCGCACTTTCAACGATCATCACCATCGACTGATTTCTCAATCGGTATTGCGTAACTTGATCGACTAGTATATAAGTTATTGTGAATGAAAATGTATAAATTGTGAATTATTCATACTTTGACGTTTGACAGATCGATTTTTTTCAGACTGGATTGTTTATTTATCTCGTTTTGTGAAGTTTGCAATAAAAATAGTTTATTTTTATAAAAATAAACTTAAAATAAGAAATGGATAAATCGAAGCGTTAAGTGAAAAAGATTCAGAAGAATATACAATAAATAGAATTTTAGAGGCCATCAGAAAACGGCGCAATATAAGAAATTCATCCAACTCCTTGCAGGGGCGTATACAGCTTTAGTTCTTGGGGGGGGGGTCATGCCAAAAAAAAATAACACAAACTAATATTTGTTAAAAGTCAAGTGCCTCATATTTTTTTTCATATTTTACTGTGCGTAGCTATATAAAAGAAAAGGGAAAAAATCTTAATTAACTATACTAAAGGGTTTTCCAATAGGGTTGATTTTGACAGCTTGTGGCGGCCATATTATTTCTTTTACTTTCGGTCAAAATATCCTCTTTTAATCAGTTACTACAGACAAATCATCATGACGTTTTAGAGCAGTTAGAAGTTTTTCCCAATTTTGGTCGAAAAATCTTCATTAGCGATGAGGCCCATCTTTGGATGAATGGGTACGTGAAGCAAAATTGCCGGATTCGGGACGACACTAATCCACGCGAGATTCACGAGGTGCCAATGCATCTAAATAAAGTTTCTGTTTTGTGTGGATTTTGAGCTGGATGCCTGGAGGCGTCATCGGTCCGTACTTCTTCGAAAATGATGCTGGCCAGGCCATCACCATCCACAGCGATCGCTTTAGGTCGATGATCACCAACTTCTTGTGGCCTAAATTGGATGGTATGGACACTGAAGATATATGGTTTCAACAGGATGGCGCTACGTGCCACACAGCTTAAGACACAATCGATATTCCGCACGAGCGGTTTCATGGCATGGTTATCTCGCGCCGAGACGACGTGAATTGGCCACCAAGATCGTGTGATTTGACCCCTTTGGACTTTTTCTTGTGGGGATTTCTTAAGTCGCAGGTCGTTGCGAATAAGTTGCATACCACCTCGACCCTCAAAGACAACATAATCGATGCCATCGGTCAAATTTTTATAAGATAATTAACTTGGTATACTACACAAATATCTTCAAATAATTTGAAATAATAAACTTAAAAAAATAGAATCAACGTCCGAAAATTCAACTAAACCTATGTTTAACTTAGACCCAGTTCTAAAATGACTATGAATATACCCCAATGATGTTATAATATATATGTATTTACTGCGCAATTGAATTGATGAAAAAGAACATAAAAGGAGCAAATATCACGTTTCCGTGTGGCAGGGTATTTTGTTAGGCTGCGAAATACTTCGTTTTTACTAAATATATTTCCTCGGTTTGATAATAATCTGCGATGGCTCCGGTTCGGTACAGGCCTGATTCCCGCCAGGCTATGAACCATTTGCTAACTGGCATCTGCGATGCCATTGAACATCATCACGGTAGATTACCCGTTAGTGTGTATCATGCAGATGACTTTTGTTCCCTTCGTGAACGGATTATTGAAGAAATTAATGAAAAGTTTCCTTACGATGAGAAGAAAGGTCCAATATTCAGCAATGCCATTGATCGCGAGTTCTTGAATAAGAATAGGCAAATCTCGCAAATCACCATTAAAACTCCGGCATCCATTAATGCCGATTTAGGGGCGACTCAGAAGAACCGAGTTAGTCTGGATGAGATCTCAAGCGATGAAGATTACCAATGGAAGGGGTCTGGACCGTCGAGTGCCAAAGAGAAGCGCGATAGTCAGTCGCCAGCATATAAAGTTGTTCTTCCGAGAGTTCGTCGTTCTCCCCCATTCGAATTCGAAGAGGTGTAATAACTTAATTTTATTTTTTTTTTTTTAGCTTTAAAGTCCAATACTTTTAGATTTTAAATGTTATCATATAGTCAGTCAAACTAATGTTGTAAAGCACCAATAAGCTTAACATTTTTTTCAATTAACTTTTTTCTTTTTTTTCTTTAAAAGTTATATATGTAAATAATGTTCAGCGCAATGCTTGCTGAACTGTCTTGAACACGAGCACATCATTTCGCTATTCAATGAGAAATTTTCTCCTTTTAACTTTTTTTTGGGTGTCTAAACTAAAAAAAAAAACTAAGATTATTAGCAAAATATAAATAAAACTATTGCACTGCACAACAAATTCATTTTGAGGTTATGATATGATTTTGATTTGACGTTTATGTGTTGTAATACTGCACACTGTTATAATTTATAACAGTTGCAAGGTACATGACTTAATTGTTATAAAATTCTTCAAACGGAGTCAAACTTTTTCTATGGATACGCTATCAAGTTATATATAGAGATCAGTGAAGCAAATGAATTTTCTTCAACATTTGTTACTTAAGTGAATAGCAACTGCAACCGCCTGGGCTCGGTCAATTATTTCATTGTAAAAGTTTGTTTGTTCTTTCGTCGGCCTAGTATTGAAGTGCCGTATACGACATTTTTACATTTTTGGGAAATCGCGTTTAAATGTTTGGAAGTCTATTGCGAAAAATCTAACCGCTGGCATTTTTTGATATTTAAGTATGATATAAAGTTAAGAATTTTCATTTATAAACATGTTATTGGACATCTGAACCTCTTTTAGTTTACAAAATATTTAAATTTTTGTTCAAAATGAGTTTGCCTTATACGCCAGGAAAATCAGAAGTTTCTTTTCTTCATACACGTACGTCAAAAATGTCTATACACTATACGGCATTACAATAATGAACTAAATTAAGATACTGTAATCTCACTTTTTAAATGCAATATTTTTTTTCTTAATAAAAGACAGTTTAAAACGAAAAATAAATTTTATTTAAAAAATTTTAAAGTTTCTTCAGTCCATTTTTTAATCTAAAACTATCACAACATTCTGCAAAAAATCTTTAAAAAGGATAATCACTAAGAGTTAAGATACATAGAAAATTGAAAAATAAACTTAAACTTAGTGAATTCATGCATTGTTGTTCTTTGTTTTCTTAAAGGTACGAAGAAAAATAGCACTTTTGTAATTAAAACTTAAAAAGAAAGAACATGTTCAATGAATAAATATATTTATCATTCAGTCCTATCAGGAGTTTCACCCGAAAAACTTTTCCCCCGGATTTTAAAATGCTATCAGGAGGGGCTTTTGGCGATACCTGTCTCTTGTTTTGTCGATTTATACATGATAGGGACAGCTATCGCCAAAACGATATCGTTTGTTCGTTATCGTTTTACGTAATAAAGCCCCAGGAGTTTCGCCCGAATAAGATTTCACTTCGAATTTAGAACTGACAGTTCGAAAAATAGGTATGTTCAAGAAGCATGCCTCTATAAATTTACCCAACTGTGTATGTGTTATGGAATCAGACTCTGTTTAGATTGTGACTGCTTAGTGCGTCGTGACGGCAGTTTGTAGGTGAAATCGGTGAGGGGGAAACGAAGGCGACAGTCAAAAAAAATGAATGAGGTGTTGCAATTTCCTGTTAGGGCTATGATACGACTTTTAATTTTTCTCCAATCGATTTCTTAAAAAAAAACATTCTGAGGAAGCGGATATATATGCAGATTATGCTTTGAAATCATCAGCTTCCTTTTGAATCAATTTTAAAGTTGTTTTTGGATAGTTCATTTTTTTTAGTTGTCTAAATATATTTATACTTTTTTATCGACACAGCTAAACTTGTATTCACATAAGGCAAATGAAAAAAAAATATTTTGTGCTTATGGCGTATGTATATACGATTTCTAAGCGTTATACTGCAATTTGTATGCGCATACGTCACATCAATACTAAACGAGCGTTTGATTTCTGATGACTTACGTTGCAAGACAGTAAGACGTACGTCAAAACAATTCTCAAACTATTTTGGTGTTTAAGTCAAAACAATACGTGAACTTGATGATTTTGATGGATATACGTTAAATCTATTCTGAATATCTCAGCAACGAAAAGAGATAGAAAAAAAACGGATAGCAGATTTGAAAAGAGCACCCCCGAAAACATAAGACTGCATACCCAGTTCAAAAAATGCAATTTGGCGTATGTATACGGCACTTCAATACTAGGGCGACGCTTTGACAATATTTCGATGAATGTACATCATGCACAACGAATCAAGTCGTTTGTCGGTCATTGTGGATCTAAGCTAAGTTTTTACTTTGCGTAAGGTGCTGAACGATCGCTCAGCGGTGCAAGTAGTGAGAGCCCTTTACAAAGAGCTGAAAAAATCGATGGATAAAACTCCTCTACATTGTTCAATAAATCAGAAATGTTTGAACAATCATTTCCATTAGTCTGCATTTTGTTAAAACGGTACCACATCTTGGACTCCGCCAGGAAGTTATCCAGAAAGCAGCCATACTTCTCCATTATTTTCTGTATAATTATATCGAATTCTGGAGAATCCATAATTTGCATATTTGTTGGTGGATAGCTGAAATACTGAAAATGCAGCTTCATTTTCTTCTGAAAAGCGTTCTGTAAGCGACATTATCAGGGAATTAATGTACAGAATATAAATAGCTTTTTCTAAAATAACTTTGGGGGGGGGGGGGAATAAGCGGGAACATTTGATCGATGGATTTATTTTTGAATTATTATCGGACAGCCTAAAACTATGCCTATAATTCACTCAAGCATTTTTCCATTACCTCCCATAGAGATTTAAAGCAATTATCAGAATCCTCTCGATGTCGTTGAAACAATTTATTCATAACATTGACCTGATCTTTTACTGTTGACAGATTTTGGTCAACGCCCTGTAAAATATTAGCAACAGATTCTAGCATCAAGGTGTAATGCAACATCACAAACAAACAATCGTATCGAATTTCTGTTATTGAATCCAAGATGGCATGTTTGTTGGTTGTTCTAAAAATCTGGGATGGAATCGGCTAAGGTAATAGTTGATTATCATATACTATGTGTTGATTGTCGTTTTGATGATTGCTCTCTCTTTCTTTGCCTATAGATGTGATAAAGACAGCTATCTTCAAAACGACAATCAAGGCAATTAATTCCACCCCTGATAATGATAAAATTCCAGGGCAAACCACGGACCTGGGGGCCTACTCTGTATTTCGTTCCGAAAGTGAAAATTTCCTAAATCGAATATTTTGTACTCCCTATTTCTAAAGCGGAATGACATCTACTACTTTCGAAATGACAATTCCCAAAGTGGAATTTTCGTACCTGGCAGCGTATTGCCAAACTGTATATCAGCACAGATCTCCATAGTCTGTGGTCAGCCATTTTCTGCTCAGCGACTTTGAAAGTATTGTAGAGCAAACTGTATGCTACCACAGAGAGCTCTGTGGTCACATACAGTTTGCTTGTAAAATATTAAAAAAGCTGAAGCAAACTTTATGCTAGTTCAGATCGAGCAATGTACCTGCGATTACAGAGCCATCGTTCACGTTGAAATAGTTATTGTGCCTGGTGAGTTCTGGGTTGGTTGTTGGTTTACATTTTGCTCAAGGCAACTAAGAGCCAAGTACCTGTGATTACAGAGCCATCGTTCACGTTGGTATAGTTATTGTATGTGGTGATTTCTGGGTTGGTATACAATTTGCTCAGGAATCTAAGAGCAAATTACCTGTGATTACAGAACTATCGTTCACGTTGGTATAGTTAGGTCAAAATTCTTTTTTAAAAATTCTGTTTTTCAAATTCTGCGAATAATAAAAAAAAGTTTCAAAAATGTAAAAAAGCGCGCGCTTTTTTCAAAGTTTCAAAAATGTAAAAAAGCACGCGCTTTTTTCAAACTTTTTTTTTATTATTCGCAGAATTTTGAAAAACAGAATTTTTAAAAAAGAATTTTGACCTAACTATACCAACGTGAACGATAGCTCTGTAATCACAGGTACTTTGCTCTTAGATTCCTGAGAAAAATGTATACCAACCAAGAAATCACCACATACAATAACTATACCAACGTGAACGATTGCTCTGTAATCACAGGTACTTTCCTCTTAGTTTCCTTGAGCAAACTGTATACTAACACAGAAAAATATGCTTTTGATCTGACACAGTATACAGTTTGCTCTTAATTTGTATGAGCATTCTGTAGTCTACAGTTACAGTTTGGCAATACGCTACCTGGCAATTCGTTTTCGAACGTCAAAAGCATTCTAATACGGAAAATTAGTTTCTACAACTAATGTGATAACGGAATTTAGAAGGAAAGTCTTAAAATGTATGTTTTTTTTTAGAAAATCTTAGTTATGATAACAATTTAAGCAAATAAATTTAATTACAGAAAAAAAAGTGCAAACAAAACACAAACAATTCGAGATGTTGGTGGAGCATGTGTGCTCATCCCGATTTGGCCAAGGGACATTTAGAATCCCCGTACGCCAAGCAAACATCCAACAATTTGTGGAATCTTTGCCACCAATAAAACTTTACCTTTTATCACACATTTCCATAATATTTGATTTGTCCCGTATAATTTTCCGTGCAATCCATTCTTCATTATTTTCTGCGTCCATCCATAGTTCAACCGAATCCATTTCCTTTTGATTTAATTTAGATTTTTCTTTAAAAACCATAGTTTGCTTATCCGCCATGTTTGTTATTTGTTTTGATTTGACACATCTCATGAGAAATAATTCGAGACTCGAAAAAAACTAATCCGTAAGATGGAAAAGTATTAAGTACTATTTTTTCCGCTTCGAATGTTTTACAGAGTACAAAATCAAAAGCGGAACGAAAAACACTTTCGAATTGGATTGACTTTCGGAACGAAATACTGAGTAGGCCCCCTGGAAACAAAGCTGCCAAGAAAACAATCACATTTCCGAACAAAACAAAGAGTAATATGAAAGCGGCTATACAGGGCTTGGCTCAGAGGCAGGGGGGGCAAACCATTGACTCTGACAAAAAAAGTACATTTAAACAGTCGTTTTGTGAAAACTTCCTAGTTAATACTAAAAATGGAACTAGTATGGTTGTTCGGCCAGAGCCAGTGGGGGGCAAGTGCCCCCCTTGCCCTCTCCCCCTGCGGGCGCCTATGGCATAGGAGGCTTGAGGCCACCCTCAAGCAATATGGCATACAGTGTTTGCGTTCACGCATACGTTCCATAAAAATGACTGGCCTGATCAGGGAATACGAAGCGAATCGTTTTCAATTCGATATCTCCTTTTCGACTCGCTTCGTATTGATAAATTATACTTCCAAGATTTCCATATAATTGACAGCTGGTTTCCAGGAAATATTTTTTTATTGCAGCCATGCATTGTGAGATTTCAACATCCTCAAATCAGTGAGTTAACAGAAAATTCTTGAAAAGTTCTTCTTCACCGCTT
Source organism: Melangyna quadrimaculata (assembly GCA_949320155.1). Taxonomy (NCBI): domain Eukaryota; kingdom Metazoa; phylum Arthropoda; class Insecta; order Diptera; family Syrphidae; genus Melangyna; species Melangyna quadrimaculata. The sequence continues at coordinate 198,820,954 of OX439483.1, read as the reverse complement.
GAACTTCCTAGTCTTTTTTTGTTTTTTGTTGATCAATTCATTCACTTAAGTTCTTTGGGTTTTCTTTTATTTTACAAAAAAAAACGTTGATGCATTTTGTGTAGGAGGCCCGTGACCATATAAAACTGCAGTGATATTTTCCCAAAGTTGCGATTTGTGAGCGCATTTTATGCTCCTTTGGATAGCCCTATTCATTTTCTCCTGTAAATTCAATGACCGTGGAAAATTGTTGCTGGTTTGTTACTGACTTTGGTTCCTGCAAGTTTATCTAGAAAAATATTATTATTTTTTATTTCCTTACTTTGTTTTTATTAAAAAAAAAATAGTAAAACTCGCATTTTTGTTTATTTTAATGAAAACAACAAAATACCACTTTCGACCGTGTCCATACACCAATCCGCCAAAAAAAAAAAACTATCGGAAATTGACGCGTTAAAAATTGAAATGTCTTTTCGGATTCGTTATCGATTTCAAAAATAGGGCGAATGTAAAACGACAGCGACGAAAGCGAAAGCAGTAATACCAAATCTCATTTTCGCCACCTAAAACGATTCGCTTCGTGTTCCCCAATCAGGCCACAGCATTGGTAACTTTCGATAAACTGAATAGACCCCAAAATAAAAGAACTTTTATACCAATAATGGCGAATAATATAATTGTAGGCGAATGATTCGCTTAACTGTATGAAAATTCTACTTTTTACTTGCGATATATGTATACATACACTCCAATTCACTCGTTTAAATACAGATTTATTTCAATAAACTTTTAACGATTTCTCTATAACCTTTTATAATTATGACAAATCTAATTATAGAATTTATTAAGTGTAACATGGGGATTAAGATTCAGGAAGAATTTTGAATCCTCCTAAAAAATTGTTTGTCGTATGGCTCTTTGAACAATTTTAGTCAAAAAATCGACCTTATTTTTTGTGTCATTCGTTTAAATACACCTTGAAAAACAACCAAGTAGGTCAGAAAATCGTTAAAAATAGTATGCGAAAAATCAAATAATCAACAGTTAAAGACCATGAATTTAACAATTTTGCCAAAAGGAAGTGTTCTAACCCAAGAGAAAAATGACCAAATTCGAGACTATTAGGACAATGGTCACAGCAGTCAATGTGAAGGTCACAACATTGGACTAAGTATGCAGCTACTTTCGATATAGGGATAACCATGCAAAAACCACACATATCAAACATCTGAAAACTTAAAAAGATCCACCGAAATCAGGCTGGAACAGATCTGTTTCGTGAACTTTTAAAGTTGAGTTAAACTGCGCCTAAATACAAAATACGGTGTGAAAGATAACGGCATCAGGTGGTTCTTATTAAAAAAAAATAAGTTCAATTTGGTTAGTCCCAGCGGGTATACCTTCTATTAACATGACATGAGAAAAGAAAAAATAGGCTTGGGTAGTAGACACAAGAAGGGAGGCCATTTAATGGTATGAGGCACAGTATGCTATTAATACCCAGTTTAACCATAGATAAACAAATAAAGATACAAATCTTTGGCTGTCAATCCGGTTTGCCTACAAGCTAAAAGGTGGGTTTAGCCGTGGTGGAAATCAGTAAGTTTTACTAGTGTGCTTTAAAACACGCATACTAGTGCAACTTACTGATTTCCACCACCGTAACTTTGTTGTTGGATTTCACATTTATTCATGGACACAGAATTAAATTACAAAAACAACAATGTAAACAAATGGGTTTTGGGGGGTAAAACGTACGAAAGATGTGTATCCTTATATGGTTTATCTATGGTTTAACTCAACTTTAAAAGCTCAAGAAACAGATCTGTTCCGGCCTGATTTCGGTGGATCTTTTTAAGATTCAGATGGTTGAAATGTGTGGCTTCCCGGACATCTTGATAAAAATCATTTTTGGTGGCTTTAACTACGGTTTTACCATTGATTTAGCTAACTGATAATCGCCGTGTTTTTTGGGCCTTTATATCCTCTTCCATATCTGCTTAAAAATAATTCCCATGTTAAATGCAACACCAATTTCGAAATTGTCAAAATTGTTGTTGTATTTTACATGGAAATTATTTTTTAGCAGATATGGAAGCGGGAATAAAGGCTAATGTTGAATTTGAGACTTTTCGGAGTATGCGTTGTCTTTCTTGAGGTGATGTAGCCATGTTCGCTAGCGGTTTGTTGTTTGTGCATCGTTTTCCCTATATCGAAGGTAGCTGCATACTTAGTCCAATGTTGTGACCTTCACATTGACTGCTTTGACCATTGTCCTAATAGTCTCGAATTTGGGCATTTTTCTCTTCGGTTAGAACACTTCCTTTTGGCAAAATTGTTAAATTCATGAGACAATGGGCCCTATTGCGGTTGTCGATCAGCGATCGCACTTTCAACGATCATCACCATCGACTGATTTCTCAATCGGTATTGCGTAACTTGATCGACTAGTATATAAGTTATTGTGAATGAAAATGTATAAATTGTGAATTATTCATACTTTGACGTTTGACAGATCGATTTTTTTCAGACTGGATTGTTTATTTATCTCGTTTTGTGAAGTTTGCAATAAAAATAGTTTATTTTTATAAAAATAAACTTAAAATAAGAAATGGATAAATCGAAGCGTTAAGTGAAAAAGATTCAGAAGAATATACAATAAATAGAATTTTAGAGGCCATCAGAAAACGGCGCAATATAAGAAATTCAACCAACTCCTTGCAGGGGCGTATACAGCTTTAGTTCTTGGGGGGGGGGTCATGCCAAAAAAAATAACACAAACTAATATTTGTTAAAAGTCAAGTGCCTCATATTTTTTTTCATATTTTACTGTGCGTAGCTATATAAAAGAAAAGGGAAAAAATCTTAATTAACTATACTAAAGGGTTTTCCAATAGGGTTGATTTTGACAGCTTGTGGCGGCCATATTATTTCTTTTACTTTCGGTCAAAATATCCTCTTTTAATCAGTTACTACAGACAAATCATCATGATGTTTTAGAGCAGTTAGAAGTTTTTCCCAATTTTGGTCGAAAAATCTTCATTAGCGATGAGGCCCATCTTTGGATGAATGGGTACGTGAAGCAAAATTGCCGGATTCGGGACGACACTAATCCACGCGAGATTCACGAGGTGCCAATGCATCTAAATAAAGTTTCTGTTTTGTGTGGATTTTGAGCTGGATGCCTGGAGGCGTCATCGGTCCGTACTTCTTCGAAAATGATGCTGGCCAGGCCATCACCATCCACAGCGATCGCTTTAGGTCGATGATCACCAACTTCTTGTGGCCTAAATTGGATGGTATGGACACTGAAGATATATGGTTTCAACAGGATGGCGCTACGTGCCACACAGCTTAAGACACAATCGATATTCCGCACGAGCGGTTTCATGGCATGGTTATCTCGCGCCGAGACGAAGTGAATTGGCCACCAAGATCGTGTGATTTGACCCCTTTGGACTTTTTCTTGTGGGGATTTCTTAAGTCGCAGGTCGTTGCGAATAAGTTGCATACCACCTCGACCCTCAAAGACAACATAATCGATGCCATCGGTCAAATTCAGCCTGATTTATGCGCCAAAGTCATCGAAAACTGGACCCTTCGAATCCGCGCCACCCAGCGAAGACGGGGCGGCCATTTGAACGATGTTATATTACTATAATAGAGCTCTCAAATAAAGATAAAACCTTATTGATATCTTGTTTTATTCAATTTTAAAATCGACCCGCCCTTAATGGGAAACCCAATAATACATTACATTTGTTAAAAAATAAGTTAAAATAATTTAAAATCGTTCATATCCTGGAAAAATATATCGTACATTAACTCATTTAATTTCAAGACAGTTAAGAATCAAAAGTCGGCGTGAAATAGCAGACTACGAATGTAATACTAAATTTTCACTACGCAAAGTTAGGCAATTTCGTTGAAAATATATATTTCGAACTGCCAAAGCCAATTCAAAATGAAATGAGCTACATATACAAAAAAATAACACATATGAGACGAAAACATTTTGTTGGTATTTGCAAAGTTACCTCATTTTTGGTTCCAAAGAAAAGTAAAATAAGCAACTGAGTCGAACGAACCTTTATTAGCGCGCTCTTCATTTTTATTCCTGACTGTTACATTTTTTATTTCGGAGAGCCTCAGCAACAACACAACAGCGAAAATTAGTAAAATTAGGAAAAATTAGTAAAATATCATAGGTATTGTGCACTGTTTTCTGTTTCTTAATTTTAGTAAATAGAAAATATTCACAACTGAAAATGAAAACAATAGCTCTGATTTTCAAAAATGACCACTTGTGTAAATTGCTCTTTTTACAATAGTGGAAAAACTAAAATACATTACATATTCGTATTATAATTGAATACAAAGATTCGTTTTCGTTGGGTTTCAAGAAAAGTGTGAACAAATTTCACGAGTGATTTTGATATGCCTCTGATTTGAAAAAAATTTATGTCTCTAAGACTGCCACCGATGGAAAAGTGAAAGGCACCTTACAAAATAAATATGTACATCAAATATACCTAATCTTTTTATCTTTCTTACCAGTAAGCCTTTCTGATAAAAATAATGGACAAAGTTGTTAAATTCTACGAGCCTAGTCGCTTTTCGTCAATAATTCCATCCGACTGGTCAAACGGTTCACCTCAAGGAGTTCCAAAAAATCTCCTTTACCATAGCTATTGGCTTTTGCATTATGGGATTCATAGGTTACTTTGTAAAAGTAATCCACATCCAAATCAATAACAGTATTGTTCGATCGTAAATGTTGAATATATGCAAACAAAATCCTTTAATAATAGGTTTTCATCATAGTTTTATATATGTATTTATGTTTTTTATCGTTAACATTAATATTTTTTGGTTAGAATAACTATAAATCGAAAGTTATCACTTTTTTTGCTTTTAAAAAAAATCTGTCATACAAACAAAATAATTTCTGTATGTGTGTTTAAAGATTTTATTTTCAGAAAAAAAAAATATATTTTTTTTGAAAATTTATTTTCAGAAAAAAAATATATTTTTTTTGAAAATCCTATTAGTTTTTACTTTACTGAGTGAAAATTTGGTAACAACTCCGCACTTTGATTTCTGTTTGGTTTAACAGGTTTTGGCTGTCATCTCAAAACGGAAACTAGCCTATGCATATATTTTAAGATTTGAATGCATTATAATTTTATGAAAAGTTTGTTGTTATGTTAAATTTGAGATACGAGGAAGAAAATCAAAGTATCATCGATTGACTACAAAATAACGTAGGTATTCCATTGCCATTAAATTTAAATTTCTTATTGAATTGAAGTTACCAACATTCAAATTCTCTATTGAATTCTAAATTATCAATCGAAAATCCTACTATCTTTTTAAGTAACCAACTTTCTTTTTTTTTTCTATGTGGTTACTAAATAATTATTTCAGATCAACAAAATAATCTTGAGTTCTCGGGGGGGGGGGGGGATGACCCCGTGACCCCCCCCCCCTGTATACGCCGTTGACTCCTTGGAGTTGATAAATTGTACATTTTACTTGATATTGTAGTTTTTTTTTTCTTTTCATTTATTTGTCTTTTATAGCTTTGTTAACTATTTTTGATAATCCAAGCCAGCCTTTATGGATTTAATTTCTGAAAACTTAAGCTGGGAATAAGAAAATCATCGATTCCCAACATCCTTAAATTGTGTACCGCCATTGTATATATACTCGTATAGTAATATCATGGCTCAAATTTTGTAGTACTAATAGTACTCACGAAATGTGCCGAAATTGGCGTTAAAATCGCTTAAATGCACAATGGAAACCTGGGGATAACGATGCAAGGAAAAATAAAAACAATTAGTAAGAGGGAGAGGAGAATATTGATTAAATTCGTACAACTATAATGATAGTAAGGGAGTCAGATGTTTTTGTCAGTCAACAATGAGAATAAGAGGAAGAAAATGAGAAAATGAAAATATATGTTTTCCTATGGGCTTATTCTTGGGTTATGTTCTTCCAGTTTTTTTCAATGAGTTTTTGTTGCTTTCTTTTGATGGCTATGGGTATATGGTTTTTTGCACGATTTTGCAAGGTTAATATATTGGCCATTGGAACCATATTATATCATGTAGGTAGATATGTATGTACATTTTTATAAATTAGTAGGTAGCTATACTGGGTAGGTATTTAAAGAAATTAAATTTGTTTGCAAAAAAAAAGCATGAAAATAGGTAGTTATGGTAGGTACATAGGTAGCTAAATATTTTGAATTGAGGTATGTAGGTAGGTAAATTAAAACATGATATACCTAAGTAGGTAGGTACGTAAGGTTATTTTAATTTATGTACCTACATAGGTATTATCAATTAAAATAGGTAAGGTCGTAAGGTAGGTAGGTATGTATTGAAAAAATAAACAAAATTATTTTCAATTGAAGGTAAGTAGTTACCTACGTAAATAGGTACCTATGCATAGGTAGGTACCTAGAGATATTTTGAAACTCAATTCAACAAACTCAATTTTTTTCAATAAAAAGCTTTTTTTTTAGGTAAAAAAAAAATATTTTTGAAAAATGAGTCTGGGGTCGACCCACTCTAGCAACTTCTCATTGGTGCACTTGAAAACCATATTCATACATACATATTTACCTAAGTGGTGGGTGGTAGAGTATACCTATATTACATAATTATATAGTGTAATAACATTGGGTTTTTGGATAATCAGTATAAAGGTAGGTATAGATATAGAGATACAGGGCAAAATGTTACATTGCCTATATTTTGTACTTTAGCTATATTTATAATAGTAAAATTTGTTTGTAAATAGCTTAAAAATTATAGGAATCATATGCAAAATTTCGATTCTGATGTTAAAAATTTTTCGAATTAAAACATTTTGATTTTTAGCTTTTTAGAGGGTGGTTTTAAAAATCTCAAAATTACACAACACTTAGATGGTATAGGTATACATTTTTGGTAAGAATTTGAAATCGATATAATGTTTTTTTTTTTCAAAATATGTGAGTTAAAAAACATTTGTTAAGTATTTTAAATAGTTCAACAAATCGCACCAATTACAATAACTTCCAATGGGAAGGTAAAAATATCAATTGAACATATTATAGGTACCCATTATATACATACATGTATAGCAACTACTTATAAATAAAAATTACTTTTCCCAATGACGCTACAGCTTAATTTATAAGTATTAAAATTATATAGGTACTAAAATTTATAATTTTATAATAACAATAATTTTGTGTAGGAGTGCATTAAAAAAGGATTTTTTTTAATTCTTAAATTTAATAGTGTTGCAACGCAACATGCAACAAGATCAAAAAAAGATCAACAAAACAAAAAAAAACTCATATACGTTTTGCCGACGGCAAAACCATATCCACAATGCCAACTACCGACGGCAAACCGAGTTTTAAATGTTTTAATGATGAAAATTCAAAAATATTCAATTCGAAAAGTGCTTAGTAGTTGCATGGGTGTAGATTTTTTATTTTTTTATTTTTCCATATTTTTATAGAAGATGAATAAAGCAATTATCCATGTTTAAGGAATTTTCGATAGGATTTTTATTTAGTGTCGAAAATGATTTTTAAAAAACATAAATTTTTGCTGGCCAATTTTGCAAAGTTTCTTATTTTTATATTTTTAATTAATATTTAATATTTTTATTTGTATCATTTGACAGATTTATCTAAGGGTAAACATTATTATTATATCTTTTTAATAAAAAGTCGCAGAGATTTTAGATCTTAAAATTTAGCTCTAAAATGTGGCTAAAATTTGTGTTGACAAATTTTTGAGGAGGGATGTTTTATATTTCAAACTTTTTGATAGATTTTCAAAATTTATAATTTTTAAATTTGAAAATATTTGATGGGCATGGTCCGTTTTGCATTTTGTTGGTAAAAAAATTCAATAAAACTAATTTTAACGTGTCTTTTGTTGAAATAATCAGTAAACTTTTATTGGAATTATTTTAGAAGAGGATTAGAGTAATAAGTGTGTTGATTTTGTTTTTCAAAATTTATCAATTTTGTATTAACTTTTACAATTAAAGTACCAAAAATCGAGTTGATTTTTCACTAAATCACATTTTTGGTATGAGTTTTTTTAAGATTTTGCAAAAATTTTAACACAGAATTTTAGATTATCAATTTCTGCCTTAAATTCATGTATCATTTATAATGAACTAATAAGTATTTCTCAATTTTGGAGCCTCTAAATTTGTCTGTATGTAGATTTTTTGTGAATTTCTTTACTAAATTGGTCGGCCTTTTTTTCCCGTTAGATTTACAAATATAAAGTAACCCACATATTTGTAGAAAAGTAATACACCAATAATTGTGTTTCATTAGTTTTTTGAAATTCAAAAAAAATTCATCAAGTTTTGAATTTAATATATTTAATCTATAGCTGAATTTTGAGATCTTAACTTTTAATATCGGCCGAGTAGAAATGAAGTTATGATTTTTTATATTAAAAAAAATCGAATTAGATTTGAGATAACGGTGCTTTGCACTGGTTGACGATTGTTGACAAAGCAGAGCATTTCTATGGATTTGAGCCGATTTTTTATGAATTTAAAAAAATCAATTATACGCCAATATAGGAGGTAGATTAAAAAATGAAGTATCAAATTAATAGTTATTCTATTGAGATTAAATATAATAAAAAACTAAATCAATTCATGCACACACTAACATGTTATTAAGTAATATGTGCTAACAATATTATATTGTTAATTTCTCAGCTCAGCGGTACAGTAGGAATATAGAACATACAATAGCTATAATTCATTAGTACTTGCAAACCTGTACGACTCTTCACTAAAAACATATTAACAAAAAAAACAAATTTTAAAAGTTTTACTTTCTTAAATGTCAAATGATGTTAGAAAGATAAAATTTTTACCATTTGATTGCTATCAAATACCTATATGTATCTATAACATAATGAAATTTTAGATTTTTCCAACAACCCATTAAAAAGATAAAAATCAAATACCTTGAAAATTTGACCAAACAAATTTACCCTTTTTCAAGAATCATTTTGGGTATGAAAAAAAATCCTATCAAAAATTCCTTAAACATGGATAATTTGTTCATTATCTTTAAAAATATGTTAAAATAAAAATTATTAAAAATCTACCCCCATAAAACTACTAAGTAATTTTCGTAACGACTATTTGTCAACTTTCAGTCTTAAATGGGTTATGTATATCTCGCTTTTTAGATTTTATATAAAAAAAGATGTATACACATTTTTTCCTAACTTTTTCTAATCTTTAAAATAAAAAAATCAAGTCTCTACGACTACACGTTTTGAAGTTAGTTTTTCGACTTTATTTCAGTTGTCACCCTTAAAACCCTATTAAATGTACGAATTTCAAAAGATCCGTTCTTAGTGCACCCCTACAATAAATTTTAGTATATATTTTTAGGACTTCTAGTTTAAGCTTTAGAGTGATTGGCAAATGTTGTTTTAATTTTTCTTTCTTTTCTATAATAAAAATAACAAATAAAAAAACTAAACCTACAAACAATGAAACTATCAACACTTAACCTACCTCAACATCACATAAAGATTCCTTCTTCTAGCCACTGAAAAGTACCAAGGAAATTATGCCCATACATAAAAATAAAACTGAAATCTGGCAAGAAAATTGAATACCCATAAAACCAAAACCTACCCCCGATCATACTTACCTATATACTTACCCATGCACATGGATGGAAAAATCTGTTTACTTGCTCGCCGCAAAAAGATGATTCCTACATTATCATTTGGGAACATACAAATTGTTTTTGTTTTTTTGTCATCTTTATTCTATATACTCCCTCTTTTACTATCTACCTCCTATAGAAAACAAATTGACAGCCAAAACAAAACAGTTATTTTTTGTCTCCCTTGTAACCTCATACATTTTGTATAGCCTTCTCTATTCTTCTTTTCTGTCTTTAGCCTTCGTTTTCTTCTAATTTTCCCCTCATTTAATCTCTGCAAAAATTGAAAAGTCTCTTAAATCGTTAGTTCTAACACTCCTCACCATACGCAGCGACAATTATTTGAGCCATGATATTACTATAAGAGTATATATACAATAGTACCGCGTTACGATTCTGTGCCCAAGCATCATATCAACTAAGTGTGGAAAATGATTTGTTCATTGGGTTGGCTCAATCTACTCTATCCTTAAAAGAAGTGCTAAGTGTAAAAGAAACTCACATATGCATGTCCAAAATAAACGAAAGTGAAATACGCCAAACAAAAATGTACTTCCTTGAAAATTCGGATTCTCAAGAGTTATTGCGTGAATTGATGGCTTTTATCTGTTTTTTTGTTAAAACTTGTTTCGCCCTGCATTAATAATAATAATTAAATGTACCTATTTCACTTATAAACAATTTTTTTAAATAAAAACACTCACATTTTGTTCTCTACATAATTTTGTACTTGTTGAATAGACCCAGTCGATCACAAAAATGCGGTCGACAACGAGCGATCGGATTTTCGATATTTGTCGAACGCAATCGACAACCACAATACCGATTTCTCAATTTGTCGATCGTTAGCGATTATCGATCGGCGATCGACAACCGCAATAGGGCCCAATTACTTTAACTGTTGATTATTTGATACTATTTTTAACGATTTTCTGAGCTACTTGGTTATTTTTCAAGGTGTATTTAAACGAATGACACAAAAAATAAGATCGATTTTTTGACTAAAATTGTTCAAAGAGCCATAAGACTAACAATTTTTTAGGGAATTCAAAATTCTTTCTGAATCTTAATCCCCATATTACACTTAATAAATTCTATAACTAGATTTGTTATAATTATAAAAGGTTATAGAGAAATCGTAAGTTTTTTCGAAAAAAAAATCTGTATTTAAACGAGTGAATTGGAGTGTAGGTACTATATGGCAAGTTATGGATTCGTAAAAAAAAATTGAACTCGAGATAATAATTTTCCCTAACATAACGATGATAGAGAACGCGAAAAAAGTGGGTAACGCAATTATGTCTGTCTCTCTTTCTGTCTGTCCTCGCCCCTACAGCCTTAACGGCTGGAGGAATTTTCTTCAAACTTGATACATAATGTTTTTTGGCTAATATGCCCACAATTTGTATTTAATTTTTTTTGGGACCAAAACTAACGGTACCTGCCATACATTTTTTCGCCAAAAACGAAAATTCTATTTTCTCAAAAACAGGTCCGAGTATTTTGTTAAAAAAAATTCAAATAAATTAAATAAGAAAACAATTTTTCTATTGTTATTGTTTATCTTCTTATTAAATAAGGAAATACTGCTTTAAAAAAAAAATTGATTTTCAGAAATTGGTTATTTTTGGGACCAATTTGTTGGTTTTTAATTTTCTCGAAAATAGTTGAGTTGAAATTTTTCATTTTTTCTTCTAAAAAGTAGGTATAAAAATTATGGCGAACCAAACCAGAAAGGACTATAACTTTTTTTTTAGATTATCGTATCGCATTAATTTTGATGTTATTAGGATCAGAATTGAAAAAAAAAAAACCTTAACGTTATGCTAGGTTTCCACTTGCCATTGAAAAGACGCTAATTGACAAACTTTCCACGACAGGGTGGCTTTTACTAACACAAAGAGCAAAGAAAGTCGTAGTCCTAGAAAGTTCGTCAATTTGCGTCCTTTCAATGACAAGTGGAAACCTAGCATTATCATTTTAAACACATTAGTTCATCCAAATATATTATTTTATGAATATTAGCAACAAAATAAAATAAATATGCATTCAAATTATTCAATTGGCACAAAATGTAAAAAGTAATGCTTCGACGGCCAAGAACAACTGTCATATTTTTCTTGGAAAAATTGGAAGTGGAAGTAAAAATTGAACTGGCATTTAATTTTGTTTGGAAATATTGCGAATTGAAGTAAAAATGGATGTGGCCTGGAAATATTTGACATTAAAATGAGAAAACTGGAAGGATCGGTGTCTTCCACTTTCGCTTTTGAGAATAACCTAAAGCCCCATTCTACATTGATCGTTTTTCCAATGCCGATCTTTTGTTCGTTGGTGAGGGCAGTGAAAAGGAAGGGGTAGTGACCAAATCAATTGTACCACATAACTCGAACGATTTTTCCAGTCTATGTTCTCTTTCACCTTCTTTCCGGTTTTATGTGTGTGTTTGATGTCAGAGTGCCGTTCGTTGTGTGAGTGAATATCAATGAAAAATGAAGAGCACAGCAATAACAAAAATGGAGGCAAGGAAAAAATCGTTCTGTGTACATTTCACACGATTTCTGGAAAAATCGGCGGGCAATGTAGATTGGGACAAAAGCGAAGACGGCTGAAATTGAGATATCGCTTTCAGTTCGATCCGCCGCGCTTTCCATAATCGGCCTACTGGATAGCGCGGCGGATTTGTATTTTCCTACTCTACGCTTTCGCTTTCCATTTTTTATTTAAAATCGATTACCTAGAAAACTATCGCTTTCAATAAAAAATCGAAAGCGAAAACACTTTTGAGAATAAAAAATACAAATCCGCCGAATTTTCTAGAACTAGAGTTCTGGAGTTCCGCGTGAAAGAAAATCCTCCCGGAAAAAATTACATTTCACTGTTAAATATGTCGATGTCATTAACAATAAGAAAGATGCCACACTTGTTGTAAAATGGAGTGTGAAACTCGCAATAGCCTTTAAAAATCCGGGCCAACAAAACATTTTCCGGCGAAACTCACAATAGGACTGAATCAAAAAGAAACCAAAGAGCAAGTAAAACGAAAAAAAAAATAATATTCCTAATTGTTCATACATGTATTTACTTATTTATTAATATACATACATCAGTTCAAATATTATACTTTCCTCAGTTTAAATGTGAAAAGAGTAAAACAAAAAATAGTCATAGTTATCTTTACAGTTTACAAAATGTAGTTAAAGTAACGAATTGCTGAATTTCATTAAAGAAATTCATTAAAGTTTAAGATTTTCGTATATGACGAAACATTAAATCGAGATAAGTTGCTTAAAAAACTTAGCTTAACAATATTAACTAAACTCAACCATGTCATCAATTGAAAATAAAAAAGTCATCTTTGGATTCGCTCCATCTGATTGAGTAGTGTTCTCAGCTACGCCATCATTTAGGAAAATAATCATCAGAGGATTTTGTGCTCGACATGTATTGATCGAGTTCCTTGTCCAAGTCTTCTTTTTTCACATCTAGCTTATCGGGACCTGAGAAAAAAAATAAAACAATTAATTTGAATTTAAGCACTAACCTTATCAAGAGGAATTTAAACACTATATCATTTGATATAAGTCTGCAGCGAAGCACTCACGAATAGCCTCCTACTGACTTCGGTCCGTTTTTACCTAGTTGCCGTCCACCACGAGCACTTCCTCGACCTCGGCTGCGGCTACGGCCGCGTCGCTGTGGTTGTGCATTCCCATTACGTTGAGCGCCTCCACCGGCTGTCGCTCCTCCTCTTTGCTGGCTCCGACCTCGACGTCCAATGCTGCCAACTGCTGCACGCCCACGTTGAGCTCCGCCCCTTTGTCTATTGACTACGGTGGCGGCGCCACCTCTGAGTACTAAATTTTTTCTCTGTAAAGGTCTGTTATCAGTGCGACTCCTTGAGCGAGCACGTCCACGTGCGGCGTTTCTTCTCCTGGAAGCTGATCTATTTAACGTTTGATTAGCTGCAACTGGAGCTTGTCTTCCTTTGACGCGACTCAATCTGCTTTGCACATTACCAATGGCCATTGAGGGACCTTTGGGGGTTACAGCCTTAACAGAGTTGCGCCTTCTTTGAACTCGTCCGGAGGCGACACCTCCTCTTAATGGCCTTCTAGCTGCACCTGGACCCGCTCGGCTGGCGGATCGAGCTCTTCCTACCGTAGATCCTAGTCGCCTGCCCAAACGACTGGTTATCGGCACAGAATTAACGCCGCGAGCATCGCCCATTCTATTGACGCGATCAATTCTGGATCGCGACCGACTGCGGATAACTTGGCGAGGGCGGCTATTGGAACGACCACGTGCTAATCGACCCGATATTCCTGGCTGGGATAATCTTGGGGATTGCAGAGGGGCTTGACGTGTTCTAGAGCGACTCCTAGACCGCATGCGTGCCGCCGGTAGTGGTTCGCGAATAGAATTCAACTGAGAATTCCCGCCCCAAACTGGGCGACCAACGGCACGACGAGGATATCTAGCCACTTGAAGGCGTTTTCCTCCTACACGCTCTGCTATTCTTGAGACTGAGTTTGATCGTCTCGGAGACCGTTGTCCCAAAAAGTCAGCTTGCATTCTATCAGAGGGGGGGAAATACACAATATGAGGATTTGTTTTGATTCTTAGGGAGAATGTTAGATTAAAAAATTGATTCTTCGTGTGATGGCGGTTAAGTCTCTGTCATCACATAGAGACAGAGACTCAATCCAAAGACTCGGATTACAACAGAGAGTGATCTTCTATTAGCGTTTGATCTTTTTTTTTGACGTTTCTCTCTGTGCCTGTGTCTGGTTTTACGATATATTTTGTAATTTCTAGTGCAAATTAAAAGAGTTGATCCTTACGTTGCGACATTTGAAATGCTGTTGGCTTTCAGGAGCCTTCCACTGGGTCCCAGACGTAGGGCTTTTATGGTTCCACGTTTCAGTGGCTGACCATTATTAACCCGGTTGTATGCAGCCGTTGGTTGTGGTCTCGCCTTCATGCTTCTCTGCAAGTTGGCAAAGAAAAAAATGTTGGTATCAATTAGGTAATAGTGACTGTCTAAATTTTTCTTTTCACAGTAGCTAATTATCCTCTGTATGTGTCTAACTAGTTTAACATATTTTGTGTATATTATTTTTTAAAGCCCACTACTGTGTTTTATAACAAAAAGTTATTCTTGGATGCGTACTCTTTTAAGTTTCAATGCTGCTTCCCTTGTGTGCTTCTGGGCAAGTTGCTTCAGGAGGCGTCGATTTGCTATGGAAGCCGCTCGACTGACTGGACTGTCAACGCCTCGGCGCGACGTTCTCTGATTTATTTTGGGCTGTGCGGAGAACGCTGTAAAACGATCGCTCAGCGTCATTTTTGTTGAGCTGTTTATGTGAATCTTATTGATTGCATTTAAAGATGTTGTACTTGACATTTTGTTATTGTTATTGTTGATGTTGTAATTGTTTTACTTGTTTTTATGGTTAGTTTTGTTGATGTTTGATTGTTCTTTACTTTCAGATAATGATGATATTCTTTTTGTATACAAAGTTTGTACGCAGATTTAAAATGTATCTCTATTCTTTGTTGTTGTATTTTTCTTTATCCTTGCGTTGTTTTTTTTACTTGACTATAATAATGTGACAGAAGTTTTTGTGATTTTTTTAAAATCTGAAATGAATTCAAGAAAAAAATACTTAAGTTGATATTGTTTAAATAATGTATGCAAATAATTCAAAAATTATTTGCGTTAAGTGAAGTATTATAATATAGTCCGAGAGCTCGCAGCAATTTCTGGGCGTGAATAATAGCAAAAATTCTCAGATAAAAAAAAATACTAAATTCTTGCATTCGGTGGTTGGGCCTTTGAAAATGGCGATAAATTGTAAATTGAAAAGAATGTAATCCTCGGCTTAAAAAATTAACTAACCTGTAGAGCTATTTTTTAGAAAATTAAAATTCTCGCTATGGCTTATAACTCAAAAATTAAAAATCCGAGATAGACTTGCATAGGTTTTTTAATTTCCCCAGGTAATTACATACTGAAATAAAGTTCTTGAAGCCATTGTACGCAACGCACATGTCAACACCAGCGGTACAATCTATCAAAAGTCCGTTCAATTGCTTGCATATGCGGATGACATAGACATTGTCGGCAGAACGAAGCGAGCTGTGGCAGGGGCATTTGCGAGCATTGAATCGGAGGCGGCTAGAATGGGATTGGCGGTTAATGAGGACAAGACGAAGTATATGCTGTCATCGAGAGAGGAATCTCAACATCGTCGACTCGGGCAAAATATCACGATGGACAGATATAACTTCGAAGTTGTCAAGGACTTTGTCTACCTGGGCTCCACTATTACATCGCAGAATGACATCAGTGCAGAGATCAAGCGAAGAATTACTCTTGCCAACCGCTGTTTCTTCGGTCTAAGAAGGCATTTAAGTAGTAAGGCCCTCTCTCAGAGAACCAAGGAGACTTTATACAAAACCCTAATCTTCTAAAAAGCGGCGTTTCAGCGACTGAAATTCATATTTTCTCCCTTACTTTCGTGGGTTTACTTCTATTTCAACCCATTCTCTTTGAATCTCACATACAAAATTTAAAAGTAACACTAAAATCCAAATTTTCAGATATATCAGTTGTTAAACTAGTGTTCACATTAGCTACAGCGGTCGTTCGACCGAGCAAAATGTCAAAAAATTTGAAAAACTTCTGACAGTCGTTCAACTTGTGTTCACATTACAAATTATGTGACGTTTCGACACTAGTTGATGAACTTGTCGATAAGTGTGAACCCCCCCTATAAAAAAAAGAAAAACAGATATAATATACAGGGTTTCCCATTAATAATGGTCCAAACTGAAACTGGTGAAAGTCCGGGTTATGAACAATGCATCAGAATTTGGAACTTTGTCCATACCGAATCATAAAAGTTTTCGAGTAAGGGCTAATTTTTGAAACTAGTATCGCCCACTAGCCGAAATTCGAATTATTTTTTTTTTTTTTTAAATATGCACAGGGATCGGCAGTGCAAAAACAAAAATGATCCACGGTGTGTAAATACGTGTCTCAGCTATATACTGCACATCTTCGCACCTATGGCTTTCCAACCATATAAAATTTATCGAAATCGGTTGGATACTTTTCGAGCAAATGGTACCACAAAATGTTTGTAAGGCTATTTTATAGATTAGAACCACACCCATAATTGATTTTTGTTTTTTACTTTTTGCACTAAATAATTAGTTAATAGTTTTAACAATGATTTTGTGGGCTGAATATGGAAAAAAAGTTTTTTGATATCTCTAATTCATGTTAAAATTAAAACTTCTACACAATAAAGAATAAAATACTTTTTCCATTGGAGCAAAGACAATGAGTAAACTTGGACAAGAAGTTTTTTGTATTTTTTTTATATATTCTGCGCGCACTAAAGGGGTTTTAAATACCCATAAAATGGTTTAACATAGCCCGAGAGATTAGGTCAGTAAATTTCAAAGGAAATACCGATGCAATGTTTGCATATCGAAATGAGAGTGAAAAATTGAGCCGGGTAAAGCATTCCACATTCGTGTGGTGCGACTGAAGAAAGAATCTCTGTACATTACAGTACGTCCAAAGTTGGGCTCGAGGGTAAACTGATGGGCGTTCCTAGAAGAGCGAGTATTACGGTTGATTTTATAAGGGGACGAATGCAACTGGCTATTTCACTAGAACACTGATTGTAATAATAGCAATAAAATAGAGAAATACACAAAACATTACGGCGGTATTCGAGAGATGTAATTGTTTCCGTTATAGATCTTTAACCTATCATTTTAAAAGCACATTTTTATCAAAATCTTTTGCCCTAACGAAAAAAATGATTTAAAGCCTTTTGTTTGCACAATTTTACAATTTTTCGAAAGACATTTCTTAAAAAACACTGATGATTTTTGAGAAATTTACAATCAAAAATAAATGTTAACCCTTTCACCGTACAAACTCGAAAGTCCTTATCCGTTATTTTAAAACCGTTATGATTCGGTATGGACAATAGAGTGGGCCGAAAAACACTTTCTCGAATTTCAAATCGTAATACCGCGGAAAACTTGCGAATTGGCAAGACTAAGAGAGATTTGAAAAACAATCAAAATCGGTTCATATCTTCCGATCGCGCATGCGCTCTGAAGTTTGGAACATTATTGAAAAATGGTATTTAAAAAAAAAATATTTGAACTAAGACTTTGGGTGGACAATTTTTTTTTGAGGTGCTTTGAGTTGTTTTTTCATTCAATATTGAAGCTGTTTTAACTCCATTTCTCTTCCGCTCTTTTTATAACAGAGTGTAAATTGTTCGTCTTAATGGAATTGACGAAAAGTTCAATCAGCCCGCTCTAGCGGAAAATGCTTTAAAATCTATTGGCAACATTTGAATTAATGTTAAGTTCTTAAAATTCATATTCTTAAGATGTCGCATAGGCGAAAACTGGCTAAATATTTCCAAGTTGCGCAAATATTTGTCGATGGACGCAATCTACCTCTTGAATTAGGGAATGTCCAGGCTCCGAAAATGTTTGTGTAATTAATTTTAAATTTGAATTTTGAATAAAAAAAAAATCAAAGCAGTGGACATGACCTTGTTTTTATTTAGGAGGACTCTAGGAGTCACTCCAAAGAGTCAAAGCTTCAATAAGTGGACTGTCAGAAACAATTCGATGCAGTATTTTTGAAACTGCACTGGCAATATCGTCACCAGAACGGCTGCTTTGCAACTCATTCCACAATAGGTTAATTTTTCTTTTTTACTTGGCAAAATAAGTGTTGCAGTCATATTGTACACATTTAGTTTTCTTTTGTAAAAAAACGAAGAGGCATTACCTTTCGGCAGAGCAAAGACAGTTTGGAGGTCAAAACAGACAGTGGCATGCTTTGGATCAATGTTTTTCCGATCAAGATCTCGTTCGGCCTTTATTAATGCCTTTTCGTTAACGACTTTCTGCTAACGACTGAAATTTTTTTTGATCGCTCTTTGTATTTATACTTTCTGCACCGGCAGTTGAAATTTCTATACACGTTCGACAAACCAAACCGCAATATTTGTTTTCTCATGTGTTGTATTTGTATATGATCAGTCCTACATTCTATGTTAGTCTCATACACGTACGACAAATCAATTTTAAGGTTTTATTTTAAACTTTTTATCGTATGTTTTAAGCCTATACACTTACGACAAAACAATATTAAGAAAAAAAAAGAGGGAAAACACATGGAATTTTTGTCGTACATGCCAAAAATTGGCGCTTACGACAAAACAAAACACAAGGGGTGATTATTTTGTGGATATACGACAAAATGCATACTAATTATCTCGGTAAGAGATAGGAAAACTCTGAAAACAGAAATGAAAACAGCACCTTTGAAGACATAGTACTGCATATCCAGTTAAAAAAAAACTGTTTTGGCGCTTACGACAAAACAATTCTCGGGCGACGATATATAAACTAGCTGACCCGGCGAACTTCGTTCCGCCTTAATTCATTTATGTAAAGAAAATAATAATTCCGAGCATGATATACAATGATGTTTCATTTAATTCGGTCAATTGAAATTCTTTATTCTAAAGTTTTATTGAATACAATAAAATAACTAAATTAACAATGTCGATGTGTTTCAATGAAACCAAAATGATTGGCGTGTCGGCCAACCTTCCGCTTCTTTACTGAAGAGCTTTAATAGTAAAAAACATTTTTCTTTTTATATTCAGGCGCGTACACGTACAAGGCGGTACGTTTGCCGATACGTTAGCAAGCCACATACAACTGACCATGTAAGAAACATGGGAATTCAAGATTGATGCCACAAACATCCAGCGATTGTCCTTACGACTTATTGATTGTCAATTGTCATAGCAAAACCGAGACGCACTGAAAATTGAAGACGCTTAAATACGAATGGCAAATCGCTCAGAATAAGCGGGATCCGTGGAATAAGAACATCTTCGCCTTTGAATTTTATTTGGATAGTTGGTGGCTTCGTTTTCATCCATCACGAAGTCCACGGATTTGAATATTAACTCACCGACGATTTGATTTTGAATGACGAAATTCAAATGCTCGACATTCTTGTTTTTCGCAACCAAAGTCACGCGTAAACTCAGCAGAAGGAGAATCAAACTGATAAAGGTGCGAGGACTGAATTTTCTCGAAATTTAGCTTAGTTTTCAAGTTTATGCAATAAAACCAAAAGGGTTGTAGTTACTCCCCTTCCTTTTCGTAGTTTTCTCATCTCCAATGAGCCATTTAATGATTTTCCAATAAAAACCATTGAGCGCCTTAGTTCCATTCTATATGACATAATCAATAGCCTATTAGTGGCTTCCTATAATATTAATATGACATATAATTTCATTGATGAAGGTGACAAACATGAAGAGAATTTAATGTTGTATAAGCAGAAGCTTAGGTTTTCTACAATTATTGGCATGGTTTTTGAGTTACAATTAAAAATCTAATCAGAGAACTGTGTTTTCCAAAAAGTGTGAAATGTTGGTCTTTATTCACCGTACTCGTGGCTTAACCTTTAATTCTACAAAAAAAAATTGTAGACCATTTTTGTAGGAAATTTTATTTAAGGTAATGTAAGGTAATTTTATACAGAAAGTGTATATTTTCTTGACTTTTTGACAAAAAACTGAAAAAAGGTAGAAAATTTTGAGGTTTTTGCAATTTTGAAAGCCATATAGGTACGTAGGAAATAGCAAAGTTGAAATTCGGAATCAGCGACCCCAAAAACATAAAAGACGAGTGAGAAAAAACTTCTATATTTTTTTCTTGAAACTAGCACTCCAGAAGACGATTTGACAGGACTATTTGTCTCAGTGGAGTGAATATAACAGACTGACTGAATAGCCCACTGTTTGACTGGGCGAAACACAATTATTTCTGGAGTTGAGGTAACTTGTACTTTTGAATTTAAAAATAAACTATATATTTTTTTTTAATAAACGTGTAAGAGCCCAAGACAGCAACACACGAACTAGTAACAATTTATAGTGCTCATTGAATGTATAAGGGAAAATGAAGAGATATCCAAAGCAGCATTCAATGCGCCTGAATACAAATTTCAGACATCGCTACTTTGAGAAAGTATCACTGCGGTTATAAATTCTTACGCGACTCCTACAAAAAATATATGGAGTGTTTTTTTTTTTTGTAAAATTAAATAAAGCCGAAAGAACTTAAGTAAATGAATTGATCAACAAAATTAACATAAAAAGACTATAGACCAAGAGCCCACAGCAAATTTTGGTAGTGGATTGATATCCAAAATATGAGTATGAGGGTTTGTAGGTGCATATATCATGGTATCGAAAATAGTCGTCTGGCAGGTTTCTTTTTCAGCCTTTGGTGGGGGTGGGGGTTTGAAAACAGCGATTTTCCAATTTATTTTGTCAGAATAATTACCACTTCATTAAATTTATAAAATATATGCCGTGATGCTCTTTCATTTTTTTTAAGTCAAGACATCATAGTCTTGGCAATCCGACCAATAGATTTCAAAATATTAGCTTTTTAAGCGAACATTAATCGATTTTTTTTTGGAGACTTTACTTTGTTCATTTGTTGTCTTTTTGAAAAAGACGATAATGTACTCTTTAAAAGCTTATATCTTGAGTTCTATTGGTCGGATTGCAAAGATTATGACGTTTTGACTTAAAGAAAATGATAGAGCATCACGGCATATATTATATAAATTTATTGAAGTGGTAATTATTCTTACAAAATAAATTGGAAAATTGCTGTTTTCAAACCCCCACCCCAAATTCAATTTTGTGTTTATATTTAATTTCAAAACCAAAGCAAACAAGTTGGATTTTCACAATGAGTGATTGCAATAAGAAAACATTTCCTGGGGTCTCATCACGTAAAACGAAAAAGGGAAATATAAAGACAGATTTCTTCAAAACGATATCATTCGATCGTTTTTGTTTTACATGATGAGACACTTGTAAATCAGCTATCTACTATGTGGAAATATTGGAAGTATGATTCACGACTCGTTTCGAATTCGATAATTGATCAAAGCGAGGCGAGTCAAAAAGGAGTTATTGAATTGAAAACGATTTGCTTTGTATTCCCTCATCAGGCAACTGTATTTTTACAATTTTAACACAAAATTTTTACAATTATGTACATTTTAACGACGACAACTTTATTGCGGATTCCTAAGTGATAGTTTTGAATAGGGCTAATTGATTCACCCGTTTATGGAACTTGCGAACTGTATATCCGACGAGGAATGTTTATGAAAAGAAAAATACTGCCATCGGGCTCCGCTCAGAGCTATTAGCCGTGTTTTTTGTGCCTATTCAATATCTACTTAAAAATAATAATTTCCATGTAAAATATGTACACAACAACAATTTTGACAATTCCAGAATTGACGTATTTAACAGGGGAATTAAAGCTTTTTTTTGAGAGAGTGACTAGCAATCCGTTAAATTTTTCACGGAAAACACACAAAATTCTCTATAATAATTTGTTTTGTTATTTTTTTGCATGTAAACATTTTGCTGAGTTGCTAGTCACTCTCTCAAAAAACACGGCTTATATTAAAGCAGATATGAAATTGGAGATAGCCATTAAAAAACATACAATTTTTATTTAAACAAAGAAAAATGGGTTTGCATCTTTTAGAGTAGGCGGCACAACACGAGAAAATGATTTATTCGCTCATTTTGCCGAAATTTAAGTAGGTATCTTGTGTCTATGCAAACGTGGCCACGGAATAACAAGATGATGTCATTTATCAAATATTGTACTTCACTTCAAAGAAACAGCAGCTTCTCACCACGATCAATGTTTAAATTGTGATTTGTGACTACACCATTCAAGATGGTTTTAAGCGTTAGGTGAGGAGATCCATGAGGCATTGAGGGATCTTTTACTTTCACCAATTTCATCTACTAAATAATCCATTCATTGATTGATTAAAGTTTATTTAGCGTTTAGTTCATTGGCGTGTCATGGTGAAGAGCTGAATAATTGAAAAGTAGTACATATAGCAAAATAGCCAGGATTCAGATCTCAGATGCGTTGTGATATCGACATAGTCAAATGAAGTTTTTTTTTTTTTAATAAAAAAGATGAAGAAATTTAGAAATAAAATTATTTCAGCTTTTGGTGGAGTGATTGAATATAATCGAATTAAAAACTAAAGTGAGCTGTTAAACGAGTTTTTTTTTTATAATAAATCGAATTATTAAAAAAGGAAAAATAATGAACAACTGTTTTGTATGTACCTACGCTACCTGCATCTGCTACTAAATGTATGTGCATAGCTTGGTAGGTATGAAGCTTAGTAGGTAATTTGAATCACCTTGTGCTACTTCTTCACAGAAGTTAACGGAATACCCACATCACATTATTTAACATCAATACAGGAAACAGAATTATTATACACTGCATTCAAAATATATATGATATATTATGTATACATACATACATAGCTATTTTAACATACAATTTTGTTTAAAAATAGATATAATATGCCAGCTATGGTGTTTCATCATTTCTAGAAATTTTTATTGTTAAACCTATGATTTGTCAGATTATAATTTAAATTGTTTTTCTTTGATAATATTACAATCAAATTATATAAAAAAATAATAATGAATACCTACCTTGAAGTGCTGTTATTGGGAATAATAAAAAAGTTTCTTTTCACTTTAAATATTTCTGAGCATCCGGGGATGAAATTTTACTATTGAAGAACTTTCCGATTTTACAGAAGGTAATTGATGTTCACTTTGAACTTTTTTAGTTTTGTTTTTAGAATAGTTAATATATGCACGTAACTTTGGAACTCTTGCATTTGTTTAAATTTTGAATTCAATTTTAGGGATAGAAATTAATAATGGCCTCCTCTAATGACCAATCTCTTTGAATGAATATGAAATTAAAATGGCCGATTTAAGACGATGAACAGGATGATTTTTGAAATAATTCGTTTATATTTTAAAATAAGCATCATTGCCAGATATGACATTTCTTGTGTACAGTAAGATTCAAAAATTAATAGAGGTATTTACGATCCGATGCAACTGGCCTAGTATCATTGTAAAAGTGCAAAAGTTTAAAATCTTACAACACTACAACAACAAAATATACAAGGTGCAATCTTAAAACAGTTCCGCACTTTAGCAATACCCGAAACCTATTGCAACACAAAAATACAACATTGTAAAATTTGTAAATTATATTTTTGACAGCTCACTCATTCTTGATTACGTTAAACAGAAACAAAGGTATGTTCATTGGATACATCCAATTTGCTATCTTGATTGTATTGATGTGACGTCGTCATCATCTTTTACTATTATTTTCCATTTAAAATTCGGACGATAATTAAGATTTGGTAATATTTTCTTTTTCCGTTTTTTGGCATCTTTTTTTGAACAAAATTTAAATTAAATCAAATTGAAATTTTCAGATATGTTCGAAATAAACACAAATAACAAATGTCAAACTAATTTTGACATTTGCTTTAGTGTTGCAAGAAGATAAGAAAAGTGCGTTCACGATCCACTTAAAAAAAAAATAAAATTTCGCACTTTTACTAAGCTCGTTGCACCAGATCGTGAATACCCCTAATATTTTTTATTTTTTTTCACATTTCACTATGTTTCGATCTACATTGCCTGATTTTTCCACGAAGATTTTTCCAGCAATCGTGTGAAATGTACACACAGAACGATTTTTCCATAAGATTTTTTACTTGTCTTCTTCATTTTGTATTGCTGTGCTCTTCATTTTACATTAATATTCACTCACACCATCAAACGAACGGCACACTGACACCGAACACACACAAAAAACTGGAACGAAGGCGAAAGAGAACATAAAAAGACTGGACAAATCGTTCGCGTTTTGTGGTACAAACGACTTTTCAGTCCCTTCACCAACGAACAAAAGCTCGGCACTGGAAAAATTGTTCAATGTAGATCGGGACTTTCTATTCAACAAAAAGGCCTCAATTTTTTTTGGGGCTTGATTTTATTTCAGATCGACTTTTAAAAACTCGATTTCAGTCAAAGATATACATAGATCACGCACTTGCTTGCACACCAAAGTAAGCTCCCTTTCACATATAAGGAAAGCTCTTAAAAGCTTTTGTATGAAAATATCAATACTTTATACTCAACAACATAAAACAGAAAGAGGGAACAACAAAAATAAATGGCTAATATACTACGTTTTCATTGGAACCGAAATGAGGAAATTTCGACTTACAGGCCGATTCTACCTCTTGTGGGGAGTCACAAGTCATAAGCCCTTCTGACTATTTTGAGGATTGTTGTATATAACAATATCGAATTCTCCCCCAATCCTCACAAGAAAACTCACAATGAAACTCACCACAACAAAGGTGAATTGTTTGGTGTCATTATTCGAGCAGCTGATTATTAAAAACAAAACATAAATTGAAATTGTGCCAGTCGGATTATTCACTTTATGAATAATTCCGCACAAGGCGGAACTGCAATGCAGTGGAACTGCGAATCAAAATAATTTGTATGAAATTGTATGAAGTTCAGTTGCCGCTTAGTGCGAGCTAGCTCATACAATTTCATACAAATAATGTTTTGCCGCGTCGTGAAGTGTAGTTTCGCTGCAGTTGTGTGCGGTCCGATGCAGTTATGAGATCCATCATGTGCTATGCCACTCAAGTTTGGGGAGTATACCAATATGAAGAGGTGGAACAACTTTTAAGATACTTCATCAAACAAAATATTCAGATTACCGTATAACACCCCAAATTATATGCTGCACCTGGAAACTGGCCTACCACCGCTGTATATACACACTCTCCAACTTCATTTTGCTTACATACAGAAAGTTCTGGCCCAATCGAGTAATCATCTTCCTCATATAATCACGACTTAACTCCAAAGAGGTTATTTTCAATTTTTCAGTGAATGGGCTAGATTAGCCAACGAGCATAACGTTAGTCAAAGAGATTTTAACGAGACTACTTCTAGAAGTGAGCTAATTCCAAAAATAGAGGAATCTTCACGAAACGAATTTAAGAGGCAAAGCCAACAAAGCCAGTCGCGAACTACTTACAAACTACTTCAGCATGACCTTGGTGCAAGTAACTATTTTCATGACAGCTTCAGCCTAGATATGATATCTACCATATTCAAAACGAGGGGAGAATTGTTATATTTGAAAATTTGAAAATACAAATGTGGAATGCACGCTGTGCAATCTAAGAGTAAAGGAAGATATATAACATTTCGTGTCTACCTGCCCAATACTTAGCCCCATAAGCCCCATACAACTTCATTAAAACTGCACTTAAATACCGGAAACAAATAATAAACGAAGCATTTTAACTACATACTTACCTTCTTATAAACATTCTTCAAACTTCACTTCTTAATATACAAAATTAGTTAAAAAAAAAACACTAGGGGTATTCACGATCTGATGCAACTGGTCTAGTATCATTGCAAAAGTGTAAAATTCAAAAATGTTCTTGCTCTATAACAATAACACTGCCTTAAATCTTGCAACAGTTTTGCATTTTTGCTATACCCTAACCCCATTGCTACGGAGCGTAAAATTTGCCTGCTGTCGTTTTCAGTTTGGAAGAAAATTTTTCAATTTTACACTTTTGCAATGATACTAGACCAGTTGCATCGGATCGTGAATACCCCTACCATCTTTTCGGCTGACGGCAAAAGCCAATGCTCAATTGTGAATTTTGTAAACAAATCTGAAATTATAGAGATAAATAAATCACTACTACTACTACTACTACTACTACTACTACTACTACTACTACTACTACTAAATAAATTTTGATTGGTTGAATGTTTCTCCGCCGAGCCGAATATTTCGCATTGGTTTAGAAGAGCCTTAACTGATCAACCTTAATTTGTATTTATCTTGTAGAACATTTTTTGTGCGTTTGATTGGAAGGAACCCTTTCACACAAGGAAACTGAGTTGCCGGCGATTTTTAGTTTGTAGGCGAGAAGGGCGTAAAAGGAAGACAACAAATATCCCCTCTCTCACCCTTCTCGCCAACAAACTAGCTAGTTCCTGGCAACTCAGTTTCTCTGTGTGAAAGCGGTCAAATGGTTACACAAATAAAGCCTGATCCACATCTGTGTCGTGTGTTGTGTTGTGGAGTCGTGTGTCGCTATCGCTAAAATGTATTTCATATGCGTAGAACCATATTTATCTCGTGTGTTGTGTTGCAGTGAGGCGCATAAAATATATGGAATGACAGCGACACACGACTCCACAACACAAAACAAGACACGGATGTTGATCAGGCTTAAGGCCCTGATCCACATCTGTGTCGTGTTTTGTGTTGTGGAGTCGTGTGTCGCTATCGCTACAATGTATTTCATATGCGAAGAACCATATTTGAATTTCTTCTGCATTTTGATCTTTTCTCTCTATCTAAGAAATATACATTTTCAGCCGTATTCATTAGAATCCGCTGAACAGATGAATAGTTATGCACTGCATACGGACTTATGTAGCCACTATACAACGTTGCATAAATTGTTATGCATACAATATTTTTCAACCCATTATAGTTATAATGAGCTTGTGTCAAAATTAGTACCATAAAGGAGGAATCTAGTACGTTTAACTTTCACAACTGTCGAAGGAGACCCAGCTGTGTGTGTGCTGTGTGAAAAATCAATAGAAGTAATTCTGCTGGCGATTGGATTCTTTTTGGTTTCTTATTAATTTCTTTTAATATTATTATAATTATCCAGTAACTTTGTTATTTTTTTGTGTTCGCAAATAAAATTAAAAATATTTGAAAGAAAAAATACGTCGTTTTTGATTTATTTCATGAATTGTTCCATTCACTGATATCGTGATGTTTTTGTTGAGGAGAAAAATAAAAGGGTGGTGCTTATTTTGTAATGCTTAAAATTCATTTGTATTTTCCCATGAAAAAGATAAAGGTGAATCTTTGTATAATTTTATTTTAATCACGCATGCCGTGGAGCATTTGCAAAAGTTGTAAGATTTGATGGAAAATCTTTAAATTTTGCACATTTATTAAGCAGCTTCTATAAAATAAAGTGTACAAAACAATGTTCTTTATTTTTTAAAACAATGTCTCAACAAAAATTTACAGTAAATGAACAAAACCAACATTATTAATTGTTGTTTAAATTTTATAAAATATTTTGAAAATGAGATATCAACACCTCAAAGATTGCAAAAATAAGCGCCCCCTAACATCTATCTACATTATTGCTATGTGTGAGTCAAAGTGACATTCCGATACTAAACAACCCTTATGTTGGCTCTATACAACCTCTAAACGCGTTTAGCTTATGTTGCTTCTATTCAACGTTGCATAAGTTTATGAATAAGGTTTTTGCGTTCAGAGGCATTATAAAGAATGCATAGCGCTATGCACTCGCTATAATTCGTTTATGCATAAGGCTGTGTGTATTTGGCATCCCTTTTTTTGTGTAGAAACCAAATGCAGTGCCCACGTTCTGTAACTTCTCACATCGAAAAGTCGGTCGAGAAACGATGAATGGAACAAAACCCATGCATTTTGTTTCAATTTTGATCGTTTCTCTACTGATTTTCACGATGATGGAAGTTACAGAACGTGCGCATAGATACATGTAAATCCACCATTAACTTGCAAGTACTTCCCCACCTCCAAAGGAAAAAGGCTACTATCAAATGTGATCCACTTTACACCGGACTCCACAGTCCATCAACGATGTCAATAATCCAATCTACAATCCAATCCAAAATCTGATTTGTATGGATATGTCACTGCTTGGAAAGTCCCGATCTACATTGCCCGATATTTCCACGAAGATTTTTCCAGAAATCATGTGAAATGTACACACGAACGAACGATTTTTTCCATGAGATTTTTTCCTTGTCTTCTTCATTTTTTATTTCTGTGCTCTTCATTTTGCATTGATATTCACTCACACCATCAACCCAATGGTACACTGACACCGAACACACACAAAAAACTGGAAAGAGGGCGAAAGAGAACATAAACAGACTGGAAAAATCGTCTGAGTTTTGTGGTACAAACGATTTGATCCCTACCCCTCACTTTTCACTCCCTTCACCAACGAACAAAAGATCGGCACTGGAAAAATCGTTCAATATAGACCGGGACAAATGGATTTCTGCGACTCCATGGGATTTTTTTTTAGACATGTTCCATAGTCTGGCCATCGTTCATGGCCTGTGGAGTCGGGGTGCTAGGAAAAATTTCTGTTACTACTGTACAACCTCAACCAAAAAGCAACAAATTTTTTATTTTTCAGGTGAATGACATTCGCTGTCATCTACTGATAAAAAAATACCAAAAAAAAACAAAATTATTTAGCTTTTTTGTCTGCGCGCGATAGCCTACTACGGCTGTTTTGCAGACATAATTTATACAAATTTGTATTCCTAAAAAAAAACAAATCGTATTCTACGAATGTATACATATGTATATTAAATTAATAAATATACAAATGATTAAAGTTTGAACTTTCAAGAGAAGAACAGTAAAATGTCGTATCAATACAAACAGTCGGCATAGCTAAATGCCTTGAGGCAATTGTAAAGACAAAAAAAAAATAGAATAACCGAGAACAGAAGGTAAGAATTCGTAAAATATTACGTGTCAATCACCAAGAACCTAGTCTCGCACAACTAGAAACATTCCTAACCCATCGCAACAGTGTATTATCCCCACAATGGCCAACATAGTTCCTGATTTGATTATCTGGTAAGTTTGATAACTTTCGGTTTTGTGGTTTTATTTTTTTTTTGTATTGTTTAAATTATTGACTTGCATTTTTTAGTGGTTTGATCCTGGCTTCATTGCTGGTCATACATTTCTTTTCGGATTTGATGCGCGTTAGCTTAGGTGGATATTACACTCAAAAGACTTTGTCACAGCTGGTAGAATCGCAGGCGAAAGAATACTCCTGGCTTCTGAAACTCACAGTCAATTGCATTGGTTACAGCTGTGTGTTTATACCTGGTTATCTTATCTATAAATATGTTAGTCGCACAAGCTATCTGGAGAAAACAAGTGAGTTATTGGTGTTTTTGTTTTTGGACAACTATTTTTTTGATTAAAAAGCAATCTGAATTGAAAAGATGTATGTAGGTACATATGCCATATTTGGTATTCTTAATAGGTAAAGCAAAGATTTTATTTGAATAGTTCAGGAAAAATGAGATTTCAGGAGTATCACTGCCAAAATACACAAAACTTTGTATTTGTTTGCTCATGTATTTTGACAGTGAGGAATAATTTTCCTTGACTAGCCAAGTCACAAGACGTCAAGGAATGTCGATGTAGGCTAGGCAATAGAAAAGATGCCTAGTCCTTGTGCTTGTGTATCGACGAGCAACTTTTAATCTTGTACGTATGGGAACCATTTTTGCTAAATTCAAAAATAATTATTTTTGTTTGTAATTTTACAAGACATTGCGGACAGTTGCCTTTTGCTGATCCAGTTATTATGTAGGTACCCGTTTATTAGTTGATTTATGACGTGCGAGCATTGATCATATCAACAGCCAGAATATCAAACACCAGAATAACGTAGCTCTAGTGGACTGATTGTTAAGCTGTAAATTAGGTTTTGGGTCTAGTAAGCATTGAGTCGTATTCCATGGTTGCCACTCGACTGGAAAGTCAGGGAACGAAAATTTGGTCAGGGAAAGTCAGGGAATTTTGAAAGCGGTCAGGGAAAATTTTGTTCAGCACTGAATTTTTTCACATTAAGATTATTAAACCTTTCGTTGAACTCTGCTCACATTTTTGCGCCAAAAGAATGTGTAATCAATGAGATACAGTTCAAACTCATTTTCTATAAACTATTTTTTGGCAAAACATCATTTTTAGAACTGAAAAATTAAAGGCTATAGAGCATCTTTTGTCGTTATATACACCGTCACTTTTAAATATTTTTTTGTGGAAATACTGTATTTTTTTTTTTCATTTACAAAGGGACCTTTGAAGTGAAAACAGTCCAATAAATTTTTTTAAGAGTGTCATATATTGCGATAAAACTTTAATTAAAAGCTCCACCAAGAAAAAAGTAGATACAAATTAATATGACTATGAAATACAGCCATGCAAACTTTAAATTGCGATTTTTGAAGTTTGAAATTTTTTGAGTTATGACTGATCTTTTTAATGAACGATTATGTACAGATTATTTTTATCAAATGTTTAAACATACGAATATTGTTTCCACATACATAAAGTGCTCTTGCAAAGATTTAGTTTCTTTCATAATACAAGTATCGCCCACAGGGCGAAATTCGTCCATCCAAAACTCACATTCACAGACTCTAGAAGAGAGTCAAAATTTTTTTTTAATACGCACAGTGATCGGATGTGCAAAACCAAAAACGGCCCGAGTGTTTTCATGCGTGTCTAAGGTATTATTCTGCACATCTCCGCACCTATGGCATTCCAACCATATACAATTTATCGAAATCGGTTGGATACTTTTTGAGCAAATGGTACCACAAACTTTTTTTAAGGCTATCTATGTATAAAAATAAGCTATCCCGGAGTGAAGATTTCATAAAGATGTAGAGCATAAGATAATTATTGCTTTTTTTTTAACAGAAATCATATTGACATTTGCGTCAGCAATTACAAAAATTGAGGATTGTGAAACTTGGTCAAAATTTCAACTTACCGACAGGAATATTGTTGAATAAATCAACAAAATTGTTGAACATGGAGGATTGATAATGTGCAAAGGATAGATGGCATTATGTGTTTTTTTTACATTGTTTTTCTTTGATTTTAAGTAAAAATTATGCATGTGGATAACTTTGTAGATGCACTAGTCTTTTGAGTGTAGGAATTTTTGGTAATAGTCGGAAAACCTACTCTCATAAACTGATTTATATCTTTGTTATGTAGATATATTTTCAACAAATATAAAAATAAGAGTAACTATTTTTTTAGTGCATTACATTTCTTTTTACTTGCGATATACGTAGTATAGGGCAAGTTTAGAATTTTTGCAAAAAAAAATTCGAGATAATAATTTTCCCTAACATTACGATGATAGAGAACGCGAAAAAAGTGGGTCCCGCAATTCTGTCTGTTTTTTTTTAGCTCAAAAAATAACGGTACCTGTCATACAACCAATATACAAAAATTGATTTATTTCAAAAGCGGCTCTAACGATTTTCAAAAAAAAAAAAAAAAATAACGATGTTATAAAATTACTTAAATAAATATTTTGGTTGAAAAAAAAAAAATTATAACGGTTATTGACGGTACCTGTCATACAACCCATTTTTTGGTTTTCAAATATCTCGTTAATCAGATAGCATACTTTTTTTAGCTCTATCTGTTATGGCTATTAAAATAACACATTTATAATAATTTATAGTAATTAAAAGTAATTTATAGGAGTAAATTTATATTTTAACTTGTTTTTTTACTACTTTGTTCATGATATCATAATGTTATGTAACCAATACAATATATGCACACTGTCAACTTCAAGCTACGTTAAAGTTGTAAGCTACGAGAGCAAGTTAGTGCGATCCAGTCGCGCCCATTTTTTGATACAGCTTCCAACTAAGAATTACAGATCACTTTTGAAAAGCTAATAATTTGTGATTCGAGTAATAATTAAGAAGATTTTGTTTCTCTCTTAAGTTTAACCAACTGAACAATTTCAAAAAACATTTTTTATTTGGTCAGGGAAAACATAAAAATTGGTCAGGGAAAGTCAGGGAAATTTATTTTAAAAAATAGTGGCAACTATGTATTCACATAGACTTATGCGAAGATACACAGAGACTTTTAATCAGTAAAAACCATGAACATTTGATTTTGTTTTTAGTTATTTTTTTAATCTATACTGTTTTTGTTTTCCTTTTTTAATTTCGTATTAAAATCGAACTCATGATTGATTTTGACCAAAATTTACATCAAGATGATAAGAAAGATGATAAGAGTGTGATTCTCGTAGTTCTCTGTATTTCATTTACTTTTCTGTAAAAATATACATGAAACTAGCGGACCCGGCAGACGTTGTCCTGCACGATATTTCAAGCAATTAGGATATTAAACAAAGAATGAAATGAAAGACAAATAATATAATAATTTCATTATAATTTATTTTGAAATAACAAATAATTCGTTAAGCCCGTATGACACTACATTTTTTCTTCCTTTTTAATGTATTAAAAATGAAACTAGAGTAGTTCAAACAATATAACGATATGAGTGAGCGCGTACACAATTAGCACATTAATGTAAAAAAGTCACAAAAAAGTATTAGGTTAGGTTAGGTAGATGGGCTGCCGGTAGATCTTGTTCCCGTCACACTTAGATCAATGTTGATCCTCTGTGATACCCCGATGGATTGGACCATCCCTTTAAAATAAATAACCTATGAAATCCTATGGAGCATCGAGCCATTTCGAGGCGTTGATGAAGTTCATTAAATTTAAGATGTTATTATCTGTTGACTCAGCGGTACAATCTATCAAAAGTCCGTTCAATTGCTTGCATATGCGGATGACATAGACATTGTCGGCAGAACGAAGCGACCTGTGGCAGGGGCATTTGCGAGCATTGAATCGGAGGCGGCTAGAATGGGATTGGCGGTTAATGAGGACAAGACGAAGTATATGCTGTCATCGAGAGAGGAATCTCAACATCGTCGACTCGGAAAAAATATCACGATGGACAGATATAACTTCGAAGTTGTCAAGGACTTTGTCTACCTGGGCTCCACTATTACATCGCAGAATGACATCAGTGCAGAGATCAAGCGAAGAATTACTCTTGCCAACCGCTGTTTCTTCGGTCTAAGAAGGCATTTAAGTAGTAAGGTGCTCTCTCAGAGAACCAAGGAGACTTTATACAAGACCCTAATCATCCCGGTCTGAATGATTCGGATAAAAATCTGCTAGGGTGCTTTGAGAGGAAGATTCTTCGTGTGATTTTCGGTCCGGTGTGTATTCAAGGAGTATAGAGGAGAAGATTCAACGACGAGCTATACGGGCTATATAGCGACGTTGACCTGGTCAAAAAGCTGAAAATACAGCGGCTGAGATGGCTGGGGCACGTGGAGCGTATGGACAGCAACGCACCTGCCCGACGGTCTTCGAATCCAACCCCGATGGGGTACGCAGCAGAGGAAGAATCCGTAACAGGTGGCGCAGTCAAGTGAATGACGACATCAAAGCACTCGGTGTGCGCAACTGGAAGCGGCTAGCTAGGGACAGAGCTGGCTGGATGGGCTTGTTAGTTGAGGCCGAAGCCCATCCTGGGCTGTGAGCGCCATCAAAAGTAAGTAAAGTAAGTTATCTGTTGACTTCGAGATTTCTTCTAAATTGTTGAAGAAGTAGCTACCCAAAAATTGTTTCCTTATGTTGCAGAGCGCCGGACAATGACCTAGGTAGTGAAGGGTGTCCTCCTCTACTTCTTCGTCTCCGCAGCCTCTGCATAGGTCTACAGTATTGAGTCCCATTTTGTCTTTATGATACCTTAAGAGATTATGTCCTGTGATAATTCGTATCAGAAGATGCAGGGATCTCTTTTTCAGGTTCATAATTTTGTCTGTTTTTTTTTCTTATTGTAGCTGGGCCACATATTCTTTGTAGTGGTACAAGTCGCAAGTGAGTTCCACCTGTCATTGGAAAGTTCCACTATTTTCTTGTTAATCGCCTGTTTAATGGCACAGGGTGGAATTTTAACAATGGAGTCTGTTAGGCTTGGATCTAAAGATGAACCAGTCCTTGCCAGTTCATCGGCTTTTTCATTACCTTCAATTCCACAGTGTCCAGGGACCCAATAGAGTCTGATGTTGTGCTGTGTGGTAAGAACTCTTAGCTCTTCACGACAGCTTGAAACCAGTTTGGACTTGCTTTCTGTGGCAGAGATGGCCTTGATCGCCAGCTGGCTGTCAATGTAAAAAGTGATATCAGCTCGTGGTATTGCCATCATTAATATTTGCTCGACACCCTTAATCACTGCCAGTACCTCCGCTTGGAAGACACTGCTGTAGTCGGGGAGTCTATAAGATTTGGCTAAATTGAGGGTTTCTGAGAAGAATCCCGCACCTACACCCGTATCCATCTTCGATCCATCGGTGTATATTTCTACCACCGGTTCATCTGGTTGTTGTAAACCAGCATCCCATTCCTCTCTTGTGGGGATGGAGACAGAAAACCCCTCCGTAAATTTATTGATAATTTGTGCGTGCCCTACCGAGTTTCTTTTTCAGCTATTGGTTTGGCTTAGTCTTAGGGCGCTCTAGGCCGCAGTTACTTGTACAAGTAGATCTAGGGGCTTTAAGTTGAGTATCTTTTCCATTCCCGCAGTGGGTGTGGATCTCATTGCCCCTGTAATTCCTATACATGCTAGTCTTTTAACTTTATTAAGCGTTTTGCAATTAGTTTCTTTGTCCATCGCGCTCCACCAAACCAGGCTTCCATATGTAAGGATCGGTCTTATAATGGCCGTGTACATCCACATTATGATCTTAGGGTTTGGAACCCAGGTCTTACCAAAGATCCTGTTGAAGGAGTAAAAAGCGATCATGGCCTTCTTGGCTCTTTCTTTAGTGTTCAAACCCCAGGTTAGCTTTTTGTCAAGAATTACGCCCAGATATTTGGCATGTTCTGAAAGACTAATGCGGGTTCCATCTATTGATGGTAGGACAAAATCTGGTATTTTCCTTTTGTTAGTAAAAAGTACCAGTTCCGTTTTTTGCGGGTTGACCGAGAGTCCACATTTCCTCGTCCAGCTACAAACTTTCGACAGAGCGTAGTTAATCTGTTCGCTGGTTATGGAAAGAAATTTACCAGTCGCTAGCAGCGCCAAGTCGTCCGCGTAGGCGACTACTTTGACACCGCTGTGTTCCAGTTCGATCAGGATTTCGTTCATAACCAATACCCACAAATGTGGTGAGAGAACTCCTCCTTGTGGAGTCCCCCTAGTTGTGGATACTTTGATCTATGCATCCCCTAGTTCTGAGTAAATCCGTCTGTATTTTAACATACAGGTAATCCAGTTTATAAGGGAATTATCAACTTCAAGGTAAACAAGTTTTACCGCATCATTTTGTACATTGTTGAAAGTTCCTTCAATGTCCAGAAAAGCAGCTAGAGTGTACTCTTTGTTCTTGAGTGTTGTTTCTACTGTGCCTACTAAGTTGTGGAGTACTTCGTATGTGTATATCTATTAGTTGTTCAAGGGTTT
This sequence comes from Melangyna quadrimaculata, assembly GCA_949320155.1. Taxonomy (NCBI): domain Eukaryota; kingdom Metazoa; phylum Arthropoda; class Insecta; order Diptera; family Syrphidae; genus Melangyna; species Melangyna quadrimaculata. The sequence goes on along the minus strand of OX439483.1, from coordinate 198,785,016 downwards.
TTAAAACAAACGATGTTAGACTAATGGGTCTGTAGTCTTTGGCTTCCGTGTGACTTGGTTTTCCAGCTTTCGGTATGAAGACTACTTTTACTTCGCGCCATGCCAAGGGAATGTATCCCCACTTAAGGCTGCTTACAAAGAAGCGCTTGAGATATTGGGTGACATGTTTAGTGTTCTTCTGTAACATCAAGGGGAAGATGCCGTCTGTTCCCGGAGATTTGTAGGGTGAACATGAGTTTATCGCCCAGTTTATTTTATCCTCCGTTATAATATCTGGTGGCACCGTGTGCTCCGTTTGTGCTGCATCTTCTGTGTTATTAACATCAAAGTTACAACGAGGAAAATGAGTTTTAATAAGGAGCTCCAGTGATTCTCCACATGATTCAGTCCATTGATCATTAGGGCCTTTAAGAGACCCTAGGGGAACTGGTTCTTTTGCTAGAATTTTTCTAAGTCTTGCCGATTCGTTTGTTCCTTCAATTTGGGTGCAGAAGGTTTGCCACGAGCTGCGTTTCGCCCGTTGTGTTTCAGCTTTGAATTTTCTTTGACTGTTTTTGTATGCTCCCCAGTCTAATTCATTTCTAGTTCGTTTGGCTGTATTGAAAAGTCTTCTTGTTTCTTTTCTTATAATGCCAATTTTGTGTGTCCACCAAGGTAGTTTATTATTGCCTTTCCTCACCTGTTTAAGGGGACATCTCTTTTCAAAAGCTTTATTTAGAATTTCTGTGAATTCTGTGGTGGCTCTATCTAAGGATTCAGGTCCAATTATTGAATTATTTTCTAAGTAGTTAATCCTAGTCTCTAATTCACTATTGAAAGTGTCCCAGTTCGTATTACGAAGGTTTCTAAATGGTTTCTTGGAGGCTATTGTGTCTGGTATGAGAAATTCAATGATTTTGTGATCAGAGAAAGATAGCTCTTTTGACACCCTCCATTGTTCTATTGGTATTGTGCCTGAGTTGTTTGTTAAAGTAATATCAAGCACCTCCTTACAATTTTTTGTAACAAACGTTGGTTCTCTACCCCTATTTGCTATTAATAAATTGTTCTTAATAATAAATTCAAAAACAGACTCATCTCTTTTATTGATGTCAGTGCTACCCCATTGGGAATGATGCGCATTTGCATCGCATCCTAGCACTAAGTCGTGTTCTTTTTCCGCAGCATTAAGTACTAATAGGCATGTTAGTTCAGCTGGTGGCCCTTCCATCCCGTCCCCAGGCATATAGCATGATGCTATACTGAGCGGTGGCAGCCCATCTCTCTCCAACTTGACGCCCGTTTGATCTAAATTACTGTATTTGGATAGAAGAAAAAGATTAAAATGTTTTCTAGCTACGATACATGTTCTAAAGCTACTGTTTCTTCCCACCTGAGCAGTTTTGTACGGTATGATTTCTTTTGTATTCAGCCCTCTGATTATGCCTCCTGCTAACCAGGGTTCTTGCACGAGGGCGACGTCATTTTGTCTATTCTCCAAGAGATAGACTAGATTGGCACTGGCAGCTTTACTGTGGTGAAGATAAAATTTCATGATTAGTTTTTAACTACCGACCCCCCATTTACCTTTTTGTTCTGATTGGCTACTAGTCTAAGTTTGCATCGGTTTGTACCAATGCGATCCTTGAAACCAATTTTTCGTAGAAGTGGCAACGATTTTTGGCTAAGTAGCACCGTCACTTCTGTCCCTTCGGCGGTCTGTTCTCCCACATTGACAACATCCCAGTTCTGACTGAGTTGTTCGGTGTTTAGGGATCTGAGATATCTTTCGATACGGTCCCTCGGGATTACAGGTCCTAATAACCAATTTCGCCTTAGGCATAGTAATGTGTCTGATCTCCTCCTTATTAATAAGGCGGAGTTCAGCATTTTGCCAGGGAACATTGGTTTTCTACACGAAGTCTTTGAGTCGTATTCACATAGACGCATGCGAAGATACATAGACTTTTAATCAGTAAAAACCATGAACATTTAATTTGTTTTTAGATATTTTTTTAATCTATACTCTTTTTGTTTTCCTTTTTTTATTTCGTATTAAAATCGAACTCATGATTGATTTTGACCAAAATTTACATCAAGATGATAAGAAAGATGATAAGAGTGTGATTCTCGTAGTTCTCTGTATTTCATTTACTTTTCTGTAAAAATATACATGAAACTAGCGGACCCGGCAGACGTTGTCCTGCACGATATTTCAAGCAATTAGGATATTAAACAAAGAATGAAATGAAAGACAAATAATATAATAATTTCATTATAATTTATTTTGAAATAACAAATAATTCGTTAAGCCCGTATGACACTACATTTTTTCTTCCTTTTTAATGTATTAAAAATGAAACTAGAGTAGTTCAAACAATATAACGATTTGAGTGAGTGAACAATAAGCACATTAATGTAAAAAAGTCACAAAAAAAAATTAGGTTAGGTAAGGTAGATGGGCTGCCGTTAGATCTTGTTCCCGTTACACTTAGATCAATGTTGATCCTGTGTGATACCCCGATGGATTGGACCATCCCTTTAAAATAAATAACCTATGAAATCCTATGGAGCATCGAGCCATTTCTAGGCTTTGATGAAGTTCATTAAATTTAAGATGTTATTATCTGTTGACTTCGAGATTCCTGCTAAATCGTTGAAGAAGTAGCTACCCAAAAATGTTTTCCTTATGTTGCAGAGTGCCGGACAATGACCTAGGTAGTGAAGGGTGTCCTCCTCTACTTCTTCGTCTACGCAGCCTCTGCATAGGTCTACAGTATTGAGTCCCATTTAATTCCTATCAGAAGATGCAGGGATCTCTTTTTCAGGTTCATAATTCTGTCTGTTTTTTTCTTATTGTAGCTGGGCCACAGATTCTTTGTGGTGGTACAAGTTGCAAGTGAGTTCCACCTGTCATTGGTAAGTTCCACTATTTTCTTGTTAATCGCTTGCTTAATGGCACATGGTGGAATTTTAACAATGGAGTCTGTTAGGCTTGGATCTAAAGATGAACCAGTCCTTGCCAGTTCATCGGCTTTTTCATTACAAAATTTTCTTCCTTTTTAATGTATTAAAAATGAAACTAGAGTAGTTCAAACAATTTATAATTGAAAATACAAATATTTGTAAAAAAGTCACAAAAAATGTATTAAAAATGAACATATTTCAGATTCTGGCAGCTTTTTTTTTGAATTTTCAGAAATTGAAAATCAAAAATTATTTTAAAGTACACTGTGGCTACAAAAAAAGTATACACTTGGCTCATGAGAACACTAGGTTTTGGTGTATATTTACTTTTGTGGACATTGTTGTTGTCAAAACATAATGTCGTTCTTTTCATAAAAAATACTAATTTTACTTTTCCTCTCGGCTGACAATTAATCATGATTTAATGAATTAAAAATGAAGAAAAAATGTAGTACCATACGGGCTTTACCTATAATCAATAATGAATGTTTTTTTTTATAATACAAATTCTATATACTACTGAAATACATCAGCCAAGTAGAAGACTTAGCATTATTAAATTGGACTTGTTTGTTTAATTTTATCTTAATGCTAGTTGATGAACAATATTTTTAGTCAATTCCTGAGGAGTATAAACTTGACGGTTTTCTAACGCGAGAACACGCTTAGGTGCATTTAAATTCCGAAGCAAAATGATAGATGAGCCAATTTTTAATCGCAAGTTATGTGGTGGCATTGGCACTATTTTATCTCTCCGCGTTTGATTCGTATACCTCGACGTTCAAATGCATCGCCAACCATAACAACTGCAACTTCATTAATGGCCGGTGCATTATATCGGCACGCGGGCTGCCCAGATAGTACTTTGTTTGCTTTGATGACGATCGTATAGTTTTCGTTTTGCAGTTTGTTTGAAACGGTTTTGAAAAACTAGGCCAACTGGTTGTGATTCTGTAAAAAACGGTTCTAAAATACCCAGAATTTGTCGCTCCTCCATCTGCTCGATATGGTTGTACTGGCAGCGTGCGTTTATTTGCTTTTCCTCATCACCCATGAAGTAGCTTTGCAGAAATTTTGAATCGGTAGCAGGCATCGGCATTAAAGAACCAATTTGATGATACACTTGGAACTGAATCTTAAACGTTGATTGAAAATTGCGACCATCCTCATTCTGAACAATTTTTGTTGTTCCAAATGATGTAATTTGAAAGCACGAATTGAATTTGCGAATTTTGCGCAAAAACAATTTAGATTGAGATGTAGCTCCAGGCAATAGTGCTTTCAATGGTTCTGGCCGTTTTTCCAGACGCACAACAGAAATCGGCATCTACACAAACGCATATAAAATAATTCATTCAAATCGGTCCAGTCGTTTAGGAAGAGTTCAGTGACATACGAACGTAAATTGTTTTGCAGGCATGCTTAAGTCAGATTTCAATTTTTGTTCAAGCCATCGACTTCAGCTGCAGCACTAAAAAATGCAGCTGCTTTAATAAAAATAAAAAATATCATAGAATAAAAATTATTTGTATGACAAAATAGTCAAGAATTTATTAATAATAAATTTGATTTATTTATTGGGCTAATGTTGTTTAAAAAGTTTAAAACAGTGCAACAAAAAACAATTAAAATGGAAAAAAGTGATTTAGATTACAATGGTTAAATGAAACTTTGAATTTTCGTTTGTAATGATTGAAAACGTTTAATTAAAGCCTGACATATTTAAACTGTTTTTCTTGGACAACATTGCCTTGGGTGGCCTACCACCAAAGGTCCAAGAAAAGGTAAATGTTGGCACCTTCCTGACGATTATACATTCTCTAAGCAGAGCAACGAGCCAAAAAAGAGTTAAGAGTTTTAGAACGCACAAAGCGGGTCACTTAATGTTCTAGTGTCCAACAAAAATTGTTGAAAAACGGCTAAAATGAATCATGAATACGAAGCAATTCATCTGCATTAACTAATGTCCATCTAATAGTCTAAATTATTGCGTATAGCTTCACCATTTTCATCAAAACCCTCGTTTTGCATTTCAATTGCTTTTTGTTGCACTTTGCCGGGCTGATTTGTGAATCTAATCCATCCAGGGATCTAAACAAACGCATACCAAAAAAATTCATTCAAATCGGTCCAGCCGTTTAGTGTAGTTCAGTGACATACACACGTACAGTAAAAATTATTATTTTATACTATATAAAAGAAAGAATTTTAATCGTATTAAATATGAACATTTTTAGAAATCACGCTACAGCCTAAACTACAAGTCATAAAAATTCAAACTAAAATTTATACGATTGCAAATTTTATGTAGTGAGAGATCGGATTTTTTGATATTGGCATATTAAAAAGGGTAAACAAGGGTAAATGTAGGGGAAAGTCAGATTTTTAACTTCTAAACGCAACGTCGTAGGAACTTCATTTTTTCTTTATTTTAAAGATCTTTAAGAATTAGGAAAAAAACACGTACATCTTTTTTTTTGCAAAAATCAAAATCACCCAGATATACCCGTTTTAAGACTGAAATAGGCACAAATAGTCGTTACGAAAAGTGCTTAAAAGTTGTATAAGGATACATTTTTTTTTTAATATTTTTACATATTTTAAAAGAAAATAAAAAAATAAATTATCCATGTTTAAGGAATTTTTGATAGGATTTTTTTTCATAACCAAAATAATTTTTGAAAAAAGGTAAATTTTTTTGAACAATTTCTCAAAGTATTTGATTTTTAATGGGTTGTTGGAAAAATCTCAAATCTTACTATGTTATAGAATAATTTGATAGCAATTAAATTTTTTCTTTCTAACTTATCATTTGAAAGATTTATTTAAGAAAGAGTAAAAATTTTGAAATTTGTTTTTTTGTTTTTTATTAATATCTTTTTAATTAACTGTCGTACAGGTTTGCAGTGTATTAATGAAATATAGCTATATGTTCTAGGAATTTGTATAAGTAAACATTATATTCCTATTGTACCGTTGAGCTGAGAAATTAAAAATATAATATTGTTTATACATATTACTTAATAACATGTGAGTGTGTGCATGGATTAATTTTGTTTTTTCTTATATTTAATCTCAATGGAATATCCATTAATTTGGTACCTCATTTTTTAATCTACATCCTATATTAGCGCCACTTCATTTCTACTCGGCCGATATTTAAAATTAAGATCTCAAAATTTAGCTATGCGATGTGGCTAAACTTGTTTATAAAAATTATTGAGGGGGGTGAAAAATTTCATACTAAAAGGGTGTGTAAGTGACTCGTCAAATTTATATTACATATATTAAATTTAAAACTTGATGAAATTTTTTCGAAATTCAAAAAACTAATGATGCACAATTATAGCTGTCACATTCTTCTACAAATATGTGGATAATTTCATATTTGTAAATCTAACGGAAAAAAAAGTAGGGGCAATTTAATAAATAAATCACAAAAAACCTATATTTAGGCAACTTTAAAGGTTTCAAAATTGAGTAATACTTAATAGTTCATAATAAATGATACATGAAATTTAGGTAGAAATTTATAACTTAAATTTGTGTGTAAAAATTATTGCAAAATATTAAACAAATTTGTACTAAAAATGTGTTTTAATGAGTAATCAACACAATTATTCGTACTTTTAATTCAAAAGTTAATGAAAAATGTATATTTTTCAAAAAAATAATGATGCACATTTATAGGTTTAACCTTCTTCTACAAATATGTGAGTAATTTTGTATTTGTAAATCTAACGGGAAAAAAAGTAGGGGCAATGTAATGCAATAAATCACAATAAAGCTGCATTAACCCAACTTTAGAGGCTTCAAACTTGAGTAAAACTTAACAGTTTATAACAAATGATACATGAATTTGAAGTAAAAATTTATAATCTAAATTCCTGTGTTAAAATGTTTGCAAAATCTTAAAAAAATTCATACAAAAAAATGTAATTTAGTGAAAAATAAATTCGATTTTTGGTATTTTAAATGCAAAAGTTAATCAAAAATTGATAAATTTTGAAAAACAAAACCAACACACTAGTTCCTTTAATTCTCACCCAAAATATTGCTAATAAATGTTTAGTGATTATTTCAACAAAAGCCACTCTAAAATTAGTTTTATTGATTTATATACCAACAAAATGCAAACTGGAACATGCTTTTTCAACGACTTTTATTTTTATATTTTTACCACGCCCATAAAATATTTTCAAATTTAAAAATGATAAACTTTGAAGGTCTAATAAACATTTTCATATATAAAACATAACTGTGCGTTGCTCACAGGCTTCACAAAATAATTTCAAATATTAACAATTTACATTAGAAATATTTTTTACAGATAAAATCCAGAAAAAAATTTAAAATTGTCAATTTGTCTGCATAAAATTGGCTATAAATCGGAAAGTACTTATCCGAATTTCAAAATTTAGATGTCTATGGAAAGATCATTGCCTCACTATTTAAATACATACAAAACATTAATAGATGTCCGTACAATTTTAAAGACTAATACGCTTAAACATATAAAATAGCATTTTGTTGGTTAAATAGTGAATATTATAACTTTTTATTTAACCGATTATCGAAATTTAAATTTTATAATAATTTAGAGCAATCAACAAATAGTTTGTATATAAAACATATTTCTACGATAACCACAAATCTTAATATGGATTTTTAAACATAATTGAAAGAAAAATTTTGCAAAAATCCAGTCTATTGATCGATAAAATTGTTTCTTTTTTGAAAAATATACGTAAAATACTTGTAAATAGCCATAACTTGGGCAATACTTTTTTGATATTTATAAATGAGGTATCAAATGAAAGGTTATAAGAAATAAAAAATTATGATAATAGAAATTACTCACTTTCATGAAAAAAATAAATTGTTAAAAGAGAAAGAATTTGCAAAAAAGCGACAAACTCTTACCTTTTGAGTGTATTTACTTTGAAAATTGGTAAAAAATAATGAAAAATGTATAAATTTAAAAAAAAAAAACTAATAATGATACACTATTAAAGGTGTAAATTTCTTCTACAAATAATTGAGTAAAAATAATTGACAGGAAAATTTATCAAAAATTCAGTCAATAGGTCGATCAAATTGTTTCTTTTTGGAAAAATATACACGTAAATGGCCATAGCTGGCAATTGCTTTGTGATAGATATTCATAAATGAGGTATCAGATGTAAGGCTACAACACAGAAAATTATTTTATTAAATACAAAAATAACATGTGACTGGTCGCTAGAACGATTAATTTAGAAGCAAATACCATAGTACCAAAGTAGAAAAATGTGTTGATTTTGAGAAATAGTTTTGTCGTGTCGTGCGATATATTGATTGAAAGGTGGAACTCCCTAGATCAGGAATATGCCACTTTTAAGCCACTAGGACAAGTAGTTGTGCCGCAAATCGAGTTTGAAGTTAGAAAAAGTGTCAACTTTGAAACCTCTAGAACGTTTAAAGATAATAGCAAGCGATACATCGATGGAAAGGCAGCATTCACGAATATGACATTTTTTAATTCGCTAGGACGCTTAGTTTAAGCCCCAATTGTAAATTTCATGTCAACTAAAATACCTATGTACCTACCCTCAAAATAAAAATTACATTATTATTAACTTAATAGTTAAACAAAGATCACAATAAGCTGAACTTTTACGTGGTACTATTCAGATACACAGTGTAAAACTGCGAAGTGACTGTTTGCCACAGGTGACTATTTTTTAGATATTATTTGTAAGTCTGCGAAGCGACTTTTTCTGCGGTTGGCTAGTATATATATAAAAAAAGATGAAATAAGTGCCTGCCATACAAAACTTTTAAACGTTTACGTTCCAACGACTTAAAAATAAAAGTATATTCGAATTGCTCGTATGTTATATTAAATAGTCCAGTAAACCTGTTTCCTGATAGGAAAAAGACCTTGCGTCAAATTAGATAGTTCTGATTTTTTTATGCGTTTTCGTATGATGCTGGGCTTATGGGCAAATTTTCGACCTCGAGCAACGAACACAGCATTGGTAAAAAACACAAAAAATAATGAGATTTTTTTTCAGTTTTTGATTTCAAACCCCGAAGAAGAATTTTCTGAATATAATATAGTTTACACTCAAAAACCCGTATTTTAGGGCTTAAATCATTAATAACTGGCATTTTTTTGGATTTTATTGCAAGCGATGTAGTTATTACTTACTTATTTTATTTTAGATGGCGCTCACAGCACAGGGTGGACTACAGCCTCAACCAAAAAGACCTTCCAGCCAGCGCTGTCCCTAGCTAGCCGCTTCCAGTTGCGCGCACCAAGTTGGTTTAGGTCGTGCGCGCCACCTGTTATGGGTTCTTCTTCAGCTTCGTACGCCAACGGGGTTGGATTCGTAGACTCGTCGGGCAGGTGCGTTGCTGTCCATATGCTCCACGTGTCCCAGCCATCTCAGCCACTGTATTTTCAGCTTTTTGACCAGGTCAACGTCACTGTATAGCCCGTACAGCTCGTCGTTGAATCTTCTACTCCACACTCCTTCGATACACACCGGACCGAAAACCACACGAATAATCTTCCTCTTAAAGCACCCTATCAGACGTTCATCCGATTTTTTCAGTGTCCATGATTCTGCCCCATAGAGTCGGACCGGGATGATTAGGGTCTTCTATAAAGTTTCCTTGGTTCTCTGAGAGAGGACCTTACTACTTAAATGCCTAAATCTAAGAGATCGAAGAAACAGCGGTTGGCAAGAGTAATTCTTCGTTTGATCTCTGCCCTGATGTCATTTTGCAAGGAAATTGTGGAGCCCAGGTAGACAAAGCCCTTGACAATTTCGAAGTTATATCTGTCCATCGTGATACTTTGCCCGAGTCGGCGATGACAGCATATAATTCGTCTTGTCCTCATTAACCGCCAGTCCCAGTTTAGCCGCCTCCGATTCAATGCTAGCAAATGCGCCTGTCACAGCTCGCTTCGTTCTGCCGACAATGTCAATGTCGTCTGCATACGCAAACGATTGGACGGACTTTGGTGTGTTCTTATCGATTTTGACGGAGCAGCGAGATTTTTCCATCGTCATCCTGCAAAAGCGGACGATTTTGGCAGGGATACCGAGATATGACATGACTCTGTATTATAATTCGTCCATTTTTCACGCTATCATACGCGACTTTAAAATCGATAAAGAGGTGGTGTGTATCGGTCTGGAATTCCTGTGTTTTTTTCTAAAATCTGTCGGAGTGTGAACATTTGATCGACTGTTGACTTGCCTGGCCTAAAACCACACTGATAGCGGCCGATCAGATCGTTGGTAGAAGGTTTTAAGCGGTCACACAGGTTAACCGACAAGATTTTATAAGGGACGTTTAAGAGACTTATTCCTCTGTAGTCGGTGCAGTTCAGAGCACACTATACACTATACCGAGTTTCCATTGATTGGGCATACATTCATCCGACCAAATTATACATATGAGTTGGTGTATGCTCCTAACCAATTCATTTCCCGCTGATTTAAATAGTTCGGCTGGTTCGGCATGCGCACCAGCACCCTTGTACGACTTAAGTTTGGATATCGCCAGCCGCACTTCGGTAAGGTCGGGCGGGCGGAACTGCTGGCCATCATGTGAAAGGAAGTGTTCTGTCTACTAGCGGTATCTTGGCTGTCTTCGCCGTTGAGCAGTCTAGAAAAATGTTTTTTCCAGATCACTGACTGCGTATCTACTACCATATTCCCACTCTCATCTCACCGTTCTAGCACTGTATCCTTGGGTGGAACGTTTCGCCCTTTGATAACATTTTCGAACATCACATCATCCACTACACATCGTTCAAGTTTAAAAGCACATACAGGCAAGTGAAAGCTGTTTATTTGTATTTTTGTATTTGTTTATGTTAAGTTTATTGATGCAAATGCCGCTCATAGAAAGCGACATAAGGCCTGGGATTCGTTTTAAAGACAGTTTTGAGTTTTTGAAACATTAAATTGAAAGCCGATTTGTTCCCTATTCGATAATGACTTCTATAAGAAGTACAATTATCGTTTATTAGATTTATTAACATTAGGAGTGCGCTACCAGTGGTTTATACAAAAACCCTTCTGTAGCAACCTCAGTCCCTAGCTAGCTGTCTTGAGTTCGCTGAGGTCCTCTTCAGCTTGCTTGACCCACTTGAGTCGCTGTCTTTCTTTACTGCGGAATGGCCATCAGTTTACCCTCAGCTCAGCTTCGAACGTACTGTTATGTATGTGTTTAGGCCCAAAATAAGAATGTGGAGTTCTTTACCCGGCTCAATAATTCCATCTCATGCAGATATTCAAAAGCAATATGCATCGGTTTCTCCTTTTAAATACTTTCCATTTACATAAACGCTCGCACTGTGTTAAAACATTTTGAGACTATTCATAGTCCTTTTTGTGGCACAAAGTATATACTAAAAAAAAAAACAGCGCTCCCCCTCCGAAATAGATTCAAAGACTTTTGGGCGCGGAGTTCTGTGGTCCATACGCTTTTCATGATGCAAGCACTACCTTTGCCAACTTCTTAGTTATTTTACTAGGTCGATGTCGCTATATAGTCCATACAGTTTGTTGTGTTATCTTCTTTTCCCCTCCCAGCTGGACCGAGAAAAAAACTGATGACATTTTATCTCAAAGATTCCTAAAACGTACTCATCCACCATTGACAAGTACCATTATTCTCCACCATATAGCAGGACTGGGATTATTATCGTCTTTTAAAGGAACACTTTAGTTGCTTGAGATAGGAGCTTGCACTATTCTTTTGAGCATCACGTTAAACATAAAGTTGTAATATAGCTTGCCGGCATTCATTGTTAAACTAGAGATTTTATTGTGGTTGTAGTGTAATGCCACCCCAATATTTGACTTCTGCATATGACTTCTTGGAGGTCATTGTAGAATCTATTGGTAAAAAACCCTGTGATCTTTTCCTCGAAGAGATTTTTTAAACAAATGAGTATAATATCCGATGCTGAAATGTTGACTAAGAAAATCCCAAATACCAATTTTTTTTGAGAGTGAGAAAAGAATTTCGATCATTGCAATAATTCCAAATTATTTTCATTCTAAAGAATTTTCTATTAAGGGCGGGTCGATTTTAAAATTGAATAAAACAAGTTGTATATGAGATATCAATAAGGTTTTATCTTTATTTGATTTTAAAATTGAATAAAACGAGTTGTTTATAAGATATCAATAAGGTTTTATATTTATTTGAAAGCCCTATCAATGACATTATGTGTGAAACATAACATCGTTCAAATGGCCACCGCTGGGTGGCGCGGATTCGAAAGTTCCAGTTTTCTATGACTTTGTCGCATTAATCAGGCTGAATTTGACCGATGGCATGGATTATGTTGTCTTTGAGGGCCGCGGTGGTTTGCTGCTTATTCGCATAGACCTGCAACTTAAGAAAGCCGCACAAGAAAAAGTCCAAAGGGGTCAAATCACACGATCTTGGTGGCCAATTCACGTCGCCTCGGCGCGAGATAACCATGCCATGAAACCGCTCGTGCAGAATATCGATTGTTTCTTGAGCTGTGTGGATGCATTGGCACTTCGTGAATCTCGCATGGATTGAAGTCGTCCCAAATCCGGCAATTTTGCTTATTTATGTACCCATTCATCCAAAAATGGGCCTCATCGCTAAAGATGATTTTTCGACTTGGGAACAACTTCCAACTGCTCCAAAAACCAACTAGCGAACATACGCTATGTTGCTCGACGCTGTAACGTACATTGATGATTTTTCTTTAGTAACTGACAATATAACAATATGGCCGCCACGAGCTGTCAAAATCAACCTATTCAACCTATGTCCCTATTGGAAAACACTTTATTACAAATTTTGAAACTGCAACAAAGTATGGGAACGCAAATTCACATGAGTCCGTGTTATCTAATATAATTCTTCTACTGATACTGAACTGTGAATTTATAGCCATGAAAACACAGATATGGTCAGTTTTTAACGTTTTCGCGAGGGCTCCTTTCTGTGAAAAACTATTGAATGAGCTCAGCAACGGCTTTGGAATACAATTCAAATCTTAACAAACAAACCAAAGTTTCTTATGTGGAAAATATTTACATACAATTTATAAAGAAATTATCAAACCGGGACCAAAATTGGAAAACAATTTTGATTATTAAAAATCGGGTTCTCACTCAGTACCAAATACAAAATTGTCTTTAGTGAGCAGGCAAGTCGCGTAGTTTTTCTTCTGGCTAAAACATGCCAGTCAAATTTTATAATTAGAATTTAGTTTATTAGTAGAAGAGTCGTCTCTGAATATAAAAAAAATGGCGATGCTGTAAGAGTAAGCGTTGCCAGCAAGCCACTATTTGAAAAAAAAGAAGCGCAAATCGTACAAAATAATTTGCTAGTAATAATGAGACTATTTTTATAGAAATTATTCTTTGAGACTAAATATCGAAAAGTATGCTTTTGCAGTTTTTGCCTAATAACTTTCTAGCCGTTGAGCAGTCCTGAGACAACAACTGACAAAGCTTAATTTTCGTCACATATGTAACTTCAAAATTTTAAACTCGTTAAAAAAATGTTGTTTAATATTAAAATAATTTACTTTTGCCAGATCCAACAATTATCCACTCAGCTGTCCGTATGTGCATCACGGGAACCATACACAACGACAACGAACGCATTGATTCTTCACAAACAAAGACTCCACCGGGGCTGTCATCGCCCGCAAATAGTTCAGTTAGCAGCTCCATTAAACGCACAAGTTCTCGGGAAGCTGTATTGCTAACATATTGTTTTACTGGCCTTATGTGTTCATACCTTACATGGGGTGTGCTTCAAGAGAAAATCATGACTAAGGAGTACATTAACTTCGAGGGAAAAACCTCACATTTCAAGGATTCACAGTTCCTTGTGTTCGCAAATCGTTTATTGGCTTTCAGCATAGCGGGCATATGCATCAGGGTGCGTCATGAGCCGCGCCATCGAACACCACTGTTCAAGTACTCGTATGCTTCGTTTTCGAATATCATGAGTGCTTGGTTCCAATATGAAGCTTTAAAGTTTGTCAATTTTCCGACTCAGGTGCTGGCTAAGTCTTGTAAAATCATTCCGGTGATGTTGATGGGAAAGATCATGTCACGCACAAAATACGAATACTATGAGTACCTGACGGCGGTGATGATATCGGTTGGAATGGTTTTCTTCATGACTGGCAGTGCAGAAGATAATCGAGCTTCGTCGGTTACAACAATCACTGGGGTATTCCTTTTAGCAATGTACATGGTGTTTGATAGTTTTACAACAAATTGGCAAGGAGCATTATTCAAAGCGTATTCCATGTCACCAATTCAAATGATGTGTGGGGTGAATTTGTCAAGTACGATATTTACAGCGGCGTCGCTATCAATGCAGGGAGGATTTATGGATTCTTTGACTTTTGCCTCCGAAGTGAGTTACTCAGCATGATTCTTATACAAAAATGTAATTAATATTTTTTGTTTTACAGCATCCAAAATTCATATTTGATTGTGTAGTCCTTTCGATAAGTTCAACAATTGGACAGCTGTTTATATTTTACACAATTTCTGTGTTTGGACCAGTTGTGTTCACCATTATCATGACGCTGCGGCAGGTAAGTTTTTTTTTTTTTTTCTATTATGTATATTGTTTCGCAAAAATTTCGCTCCAGAATCAAACTAAATAGTGCTACACCATCATTTCTTATAAGACATTTATCACATTCGTTTGAAACATTTGCTAGATAGATAGATAAATAGATAATTTGATTTATTGATTTCAATCATATTTGTTTTTTTACAATATTATAATTCTTAAATCATATAAGCATGACTTAAAAAGCCGTCTGCCAGAGTTTACTTTTTTTGTACAATATGAAAAAAAAAACTAAATAAATAATTTTATAACAAAATTAAATTATGTTTACGGTTTGCATTTTTGCTTTGCTTCTTTTATTGTGTTTTTAAAACTGTTCATTAATTATTTGAAATCTGTATCTTTCTGCCTTCGTGGTATATCTATAGAGTCTTTCCCAATCTTTTCCATTTAAGTACTCCATCATTTCTACTACACTTAATACATTTTTTCCGAAATAACCCCTTCGAATTTGCATTAGCAATGGGCATACTCCCAAGAAATGGAAGACGTCTTCCCTTGTCCTTTGGTTGCACATTGAGCATTCAATTTTTAGGTCTTCGCTATGTGGTTGATAGTGTAGGTTTTTAAGTTCTCCTCTCATCCTGAATATAGAAGATATTTTTTTAGCGCATAGATTGACCGGTGCATTGACGTACTCGCTTTCTATTGGCATTCTTGAATCCATTTTGCATCCAACTGTGCCACCATTCCGTACATTTGGTCTTTCCACGTGCCGCTATTTTCCAACGAAAGGTTGAGTTGTATTCCACATGACGTTGCTAAGTTATGCCATTCTTGAACCCACAGTGACTTTCGTTGTAAAGCGTACAGTGCAGTTTTTTTTGGACAGCCGTTCGTTTGGAAGCAGCATTACTTTTATAATATAATCAACATGTAATTTAAGTGTTTTCGTAAAGAGCTCCGGAATCCCCGTTTCTACGTGCAGGATATAGTTCGGTGAGCTTGATGGTAGGCCAAAAGTTCTTTTCAGAAAGAATCTTTGAATTTGTTGCACGATATCAAACTTTTCATAGCCCCATACTTGCGTACCATAAAACATGATTGCTTCCATAGTGGCTTGAAATATTCTGTACTTTGCACAATGAGACACGTTTTTATTTCCAATACAGCTTCTCCATGTAGCGTTCAAGGCGTTTTTGGCTGCTGCTCTCGCTTAAATGTTTCGACATATTAAGGTTGCTTGTTATTGTGAATCCTAGGTATTTATAGTGTTTCACAATTTCAATGTTATTCTGGTTATAAGACCAATTTTCCGTCCTGGCGTACCTTCCTCCCCATTTCTAAAAATTATAGCTTTAGTTTTTTCCAAATTTATTGATAATCCCCAGCGTTCACAATATGTGTGTAATCGGTTTATCATTATTTGCAATGATTCAGGAGAATTAGCAAGGAGTACCAAATCATCAGCAAATAACAGCCCCTTTATTTTGATTCCTGCAAAATCTACTCCACCGGGTAGATTATCTACAAGATCATCGATATACATGATCAAACTAATTGAACTTATATTGCATCCCTGTTTCATTCCTATAAACGTTGAAAACCAGTCCGAAAGCCGCTCTCCGTTCCATATAGCTGTTTTCGTGTCTTCATACAAGGTTTCAAGAGCTCTTCCAAATTTATATGACACCCCTTTACAGTATAGTTTATAAAATAAAGCTGGACGACTAACTTTATCAAAAGCTGCTTGAAAATCTACAAACAGTGCATATAACTTTTGTTTTCTGTCAATGTATGTTTGAGCCATATTCCTAAGAACGAAAATGTGATCAATTGTGCTCCGACCTGGTCTGAATCCCGCTTGACACTCGTTACTTTTTCCATTTTGGTTTATCCATGATAATAGTCTTTTTTGGAGTATAATCGTGTAGACCTTCAATGACGCATTTAAAAAGGAGATACCCCTGTAATTAACTGGATCATCAAAACTACCTTTTTTGTGAATAGGGAACAAAACTGACTCTTTGAAGCTCTCTGGAATCCTTCTGGTTTCGAAAATTTTATTATATTGTCGTGTCAGTTCATAAATAAATTCGTCTGAAGCATACTTAAAAAATTCAGTTGGAAATCTATCCGATCCCGCTGCTTTATTGTCTTTAGTATCAGCCAAAACTATTTTTACCTCTGCCATTGTGATCGTTGCATCTAAAATTTCGTTCTGAATGTAGGGCCGAGCATAATGTGTATTCATTGAAACATTTGAAATGTCAAACATATGCCGTAAACGAAGACTCCTGAATATAGCCTTACCTTTTGTGCCAGGTAGTAGCCCGTAGCGTAATGGTTAGTGCGTTCGACTGTCACGCTGGAGGTCTGGGATCGCTTCCCAGCCTCGTCCACCTAAAAAACTAAAAAGTTTTTTTTCAGGACTACTGCCTCTTGCGAGGAATTGACAAATCCTCCAAGAGTATCACTTGTCACGAATAAGTGCTTCTCGTCTAGCCGTTCGGATTCGGCATAAAATTGTAGGTCCCTTCCATTCCTGTCGAAAGGCGCACACAGGAATGGTTGCGAGTTGTTAGTCACTAGGCCCTGGTTCTTCATGAGCCGTTGTGCCACCCGATTTATTTATTTTTTTTTTTGTGCCAGCTAGACAGCCTAAAGCAAATTCATACGATTTTAAATCGTTTAGGTTTCGTTTGTAGAATTGAGATTCTGAATATTTATATGGATTTTATTAAGAACAGGTGTGGATATCTTGTAACTTGCGATATAAGATATTATAACGTTCGCCCATACAAAATTAACTGCAGCTCTCCGAGCTCTATTTGAAAAAGGTTTTTGTTTAATTTGCGGAGTTTCGGATAAAATTGTAAATAAAATCTTTTGAAATGGAACAAATTTGTATACTCTTGAAACTTGGTGGGAACGTTGAATTTACCATTTAAATATTAGATGTTTCTTTTTAGGGTGTAATGTTTTAAATGTTTAAAAAAAAATACAGTCATCTTTAAAAGTTATCGCCTTAAAATGAAGATTACTTTTAAGATGGGCTTGAGTCGCCGTAGTTTTCATTAACATCAACTCCTGTAACTTCGATCGGGGCACAGGGCGCCAACAAATCGTCTCCATCCTTCACGGTCTGCATCTAGATATTTTAACTGTGGCCACGTGTCTCTCTGGTTATTTGTTTCTGTTAACATTATTGATTTCCCTGTTGTTTTTAATCTTCCAAACCGCCGTACATCCTGAGGAATCCATTCAAAGAACTGCTTCGCAATATCATCGGTTGGTTTCCTCAGTGTGTGACGAATGCATTGCCATTTGCGCTTTCTTATGTCGACGTCCGGCCGATTTGGCTTGTCCTGCGCGACAATTTGTGGTTAGAAATAATTTGTGGCCAGAGAATCTTCAGGATGTGACGTAGACAGCGATTGACAAAAGCCTGCAGTTTTTATTATTATAATTATTTTATTTATTTTATTTATTATTCACTTTTTGCTATTTATTCTTAGACCGATTGACTCTCCTTTAACCTGCAGTGTTTTAAACATCCCGTTCATTCCACTGGTGTTATTTGCCAGGGTACATAATATCATCGGCATAGCAGAAAAAGAATTGGCGATAAAATTACCCTTTATCTCACACCCTGCCACACTTCGTATAGCCGTAGTTTTACTTATAATGGATTAAGCAACCTAAAAACATTTAACATATTTTATATTTGTACCCCAATTACACAAAAATTAAATTTTGGGTTAAAAACCTAACTTTTATTAGAAGGGAATTTAATTTTCTTTCACTTTGTCGTATTGACTTTGCCTCTATTATGCTTAGGTTCCGAAATATGGAAGAAAAACTACAAAAGGGGACCTTTACCCCCCTCTCCTGTCTAGGGCTTGGGACTTTGATTATGTTATACCTTAGGGTCCTCTCTACCACTATCACAGTATCTTGGGTGGCTTGCTTCGCAGGTTCAAAGAAATTATTCATTCATTAACCTCAAGTTCAAAGAAACATTACTATCACATACTACAAAGAATTATAATAACAAAAATTATAAAAAAAAATCAAAAAAATTGTCGTCGTAACTTTCAGATTTCTCAAAAACTGGGAGACATAGAACCATTTAGTTTTCAGTTTTCAATTAAGAATTAATAGGGGTGGTGAACAATAAAAGCCAATTCTGCATTTTATTTTACAATTTTCAATTTTTTTTTTTTTTTATTTTGAGTTTGTAATTTTTACAAAAACTGGACATCAATAACTTGATATGAAAATAAAATAAAATAAAATAAAAGAACGGAGTTCTGGCTTTCAAAAAAGGTAAATCTTTTTGTTGTAAGTGTTGCCGTTGTTTTCAAATATTATTTAAAAAAAATGCCCCTCCTCTCCAAAGGGTGGGAGAAAGCACCCCCCTATATGGCAAATGAATTTTGTATTCTGTTCCTTTAAAAAAACGTTATCATTTTTTGGCGCCATATGAAAACAATTCTTGCTATTTAAATTTTTCCTAATTTAGTATACATCAACTTTTTCGTATAGTTTCGGATATATAGAAAAAAAAAAGGAAATTATAACTCCTTTCTTAGCTTCACGATATGATGAAACAACAATGAATGAATGCGTATTAACGTTTTTTGTTTTTTCCAAGGAAATTGGTCAGAAAACTTTCAATATCTAAGACAATAACAGGTTTTTCAGATTTGTTGACTTTTCTACCGCCCGCATCTCCTTTATTTTTGACCCTAGAAAAAATGTGCATATATATATTTAATTGTCTCTAATTAAGTAGTATAGACTTTTCCGCTAACATGCTAGGTTGTGGAAATATTCACGAAAATCTAAAAAGGGGTACCTTTAACCCACCTCCTGAGTTTAGCTTGCGGCCCTGGGCTGGGGACTTTGGGTATGTTATACCTGGAGGTAACCCCTACCATATAAAAAAATAATCCAGAGAGCAAGCAAAATTCCTTCGTTGACTGTACTATAAGGGCCTTTATATCTTTACACATATCTACTTCAATTTTTTCAAACTGAATTTATATTCGTTACTGTAGTTTAAATTATTCTAATACGTTTGAAGTTCAACAAAGTGTTTGAAATCATATTCATCTTTTATTTCCAATTTTTGTTTGGTTGTAAGTTAAGTTTAAAAAATAAAATATCATAAACCAAAACCCATATTTTGACTTTGTATAATTTTTTCAGGC
Organism: Melangyna quadrimaculata; assembly: GCA_949320155.1. NCBI lineage: Eukaryota > Metazoa > Arthropoda > Insecta > Diptera > Syrphidae > Melangyna > Melangyna quadrimaculata. The sequence continues at coordinate 198,765,262 of OX439483.1, read as the reverse complement.
CGCTGCCATAATGCTTTCGTGTATCATCTACAACCACAGCATATCGGTTCTAGGTGTATTTGGAGTGCTGATAGTTTTCCTTGCTATATTTCTCCGAGTGTATTGTAACCAAAGAATAAAAGCAATTCGCAATCGAGCAGAGGCTATACGTCCCAAATTATCTGTCTAGTGTCTTGTGCAATATATGAATTCATAAAACACTTGGATTGTCTTTCGAATTTGTTAAGATATAATAATTAGGAATAAGTAATCGTAGTGCTTCTGTAGATAGATGGTTAATATTTTATATTAAATGTTTGTACGTATAAGTCTCAACGAAATACCCAGACTAAAATTATTGTTAAGCCTTTATTGTCTATTTTATTTACTTAAGACGAAAAGTCTGTCGTAACTACTTAACTAAATTAAGTTCATTTATCGGGTTATTCTATTTATTTAAGCTATAGTTTATTTAATTTTAAATATTATTTTTAATTGAAATACAAAAAAAAAAAAAAACAAAACGAATTATGTTTTAATAAAAATTATAAATAATAATTATATATATTTTTTATATTGTTGTCAAACTAATATAGATGCTGAGTATGTATTTAAAAAAAAGTTCAAAGAATTATTGTTTAATATTTTGCACTGTGTGATTACTTTTAACGAACAAAAAATAAAATCAAGTTATTACCGAAGTCTTGGCTACATGATCGTTTTACATTAGGTCTTTTTCAGGAATATAGATTTAGTTTATGATTTCAACAAAAATCCACAAAAACATTTGATTTGGAGCGTGCGAGATAAAAGGACTAACGGGACTTTCTTTCTTGTGAATTATATATATGGGTATGTATATCAAAGTATTTGTTAGCACTTAAATAATTAGACTGAGAGAAATGTTAACGTGCTTCATGCTCAATTAAGATGTAATTTATGTAACAATATTTAAGAATAAAGTAGATCCACAAATTCTAATTATTAGTACCTACTCTTATAATTTTCAAGTTTTCTCTCAATGTAACAGGTGCTCGAAAACAATTTAATTTTGTTATACATAAACATGACTAATATTAATTAATTGTTATTTGATTGGCTTTTTAATTTTATTCTCTGTTAAATATATAAAAGTTTAATTTAACACCTCTTATTTAGATACGAATAAAGAATAGTTAAAAAATATACATATACAGTCAAACTTCTTTATAACGAACTTCCTTACAACGTTATTCTCTCTATAGCGCATTTCATTTTGTCCCCCTTCCCGTTAAGAAAATACCCATACGAATTAGGTTCTTCATAACGAAATTCTCTTTAAAAGGAACTAATTTTTTGGCCCGAAAGCAAAGTTGTTTCTTTATAATGAAATGGCAATTTTCAAATTTGAAACAAAGTTTACTATGATTTTTATTTCTAATTTTAAAAGGGAACTCCCCTTTTCGGGAAGAATTTTATTAAAGTGAATGTATGTGATGTATAGATGCATGAAAAAGTGTACATGTGTAGTATGAATGTTACGCATATCAACAGGTCAATCGTTTGAGTTCGTATTTTAAGTTAAAAAAAAGTTCCAAAATGTCGAAGCGAAAAACTATTTCACTATCAGAGAAATTATCGATTATTGAAAAAGTTAAAAGGGGAGAAAAGATAAAGGATATTGCAGACAAATTTGGTGTATCGTTTAGTACATTGTCGAACAATAAAGTTCAAACAGAAGCAAAAAAAAAAAAAAAAACAAAATACGTTGATGTGGATAAAGAAATGTTAAAATGAGTGCAGAAAAAAAAACCTAACGATAATAATGTGAGAAATGGGTTTGATAATTTTCGAAGTTTTATTGAAACCAGAGATGAAACCTGATGATGCACATTTCAACCTTTCTAAATTGGAAATTTTTTATAATAAAACAAAAACCAAAACTGTTCATGTGCAGTTGAAAATTGATGTGTTTTTAATTAAAAAATAAAAATATATAAATTTCTTTAAAATGAGTCCTTTTTTGTACCTATATTATTTTTCTTTGAAAATATAAAAGAACACTTACAGTGTTAAAAAAAAATAATTTTTCTATATAACGAATCTATATATATATAAAAGAAATGTTGTCCGTATGTGCGCGCATAACTCGAGAACGGATCATTCGATTTTCACGATTTTAGGCTTGATGAATTCGTATTGACCCAAGGTAGGACATAGGACACTGTAGAAAAAATCCCGAAAAATTTTCAGGAAAATTGCAAATCATCCTCTTTTTAATGCATATCTCGAGAACGGTGTCTTCGATTTTCATTATTAAGGGCTTGATGGGTTCGTATTGGCTCAAGAAAGGACATAGGACACTCGAGGAAAATCCCGAAAAAATTTCCAGGAAAATTGGAAAACAGGGAACATCCAGTTTAAATGCATAACTCGAGAACGGTTACTTCGATTTTTACGATTAAGGGCCTTAATAAATTCGTATTAGTTCAAGGAAGGGCATAGGAAACTGGAAGAAAATCCCCTAAAATTTCCAGAAAAATTGAAAATCCGGGAACATCCGGTTTTTAGTGCATAACTCGAGAACGGCTACTTGATTTGGACAATTTAGGGCTTGATAAATTCGTATTGGCCCCAGGAAGGGCCTGAGAGCATCGGCTTTATTGCAATACGTGGAGAAATTGCAATTGAAAACAAAACATGATTTCTCCAGTCAATTTATTGGCGATAGGCAATGGCGTGATACCAGTGTACCTAGTCACCGGCCTTATTGAATTTCCACCGAATTTTTGCTACTTTACAATAACGCCGGAAGAGCTCATCGCGAATGTTTTTCCGAATTTCACTCAAAATTATGTTAACCATGATTGGCTAAGTTCACGCGCGATTTTGGTTGCGAAAAACAAGAATGTCGATCATCTGAATTTCGTCATTCAAAATCAAATCGTCGGTTAGTTAATTTATTCAAATCCGTGGACTCCGTGATGGATGAAAACGAAGCCACCAACTATCCCACGGAATTTTTGAATTCTTTGGATGTTCCGGGCTTTTCACCACACAATTTAAAATTGAAAGACGGCTCAGTTATAATTTTTCTGCGCAACCTCAATGCACCAAAACTTTGTAACGGAACGCATTTGATTGTGAAGTGCATCAAATCAAATCTTATATTCAAGCCACGATTTTGAGGGGAAAATTCAAGGGCGAAGATTTTCTCATTCCACGGATTCCGCTTATTCCGAACGATTTGCCATTCGTATTTAAGCGTCTTCAATTTCCAGTGCGTCTCACTTTTGCTATGACAATTGACAATCAATAATTCGTAAGGAAAATCGCTGGATGATTGTGGCAACAATCTTGAATTCCCATGTTTCTTACATGGTCAGTTGTATGTGGCGTGCTCACATATCGACAAACCTACCGCTTTTTAAAATGTTTTTTTGCCATTAAAGCTCTTCAGTAAAGAAGCGGAAGGTTGGCCGACACGCCAAATCATTTTAATTTAGTTATTTTATTGTATTTAATAAAACTTAAGTATACAGAATTTCAATTGACCGAATTATATGAAGCATAATTGTATATATCATGCTCGGAATTGTTATTTTCCTTACATAAATGAATTTAGGCGGAACGAAGCTCGCCGGGTCAGCTAGCTTTGTATAAAACTTCTTTATAACGAAGCAATTTTTTGTTCACTTGAACGTTCGTTATAAAGAAGTTTGACTGTATGTACATACCTACCATTACCCCTGTTTTATTGGAAAAGCTATCCATAGTAGTACTCCATAGTAGCTATCCATAGTAGGATTTTACATGAATAACAAATACAACATCGGCAGTATGAATACTGCCGATAAAAGTTAAAGTAGAATCATACTGCGGATAGTTTTCCGAGTCTCGAATGGATTTTTGGTGATTTCATTCTCAAATGTTGGTTACTATTAGTTTTTTCGTGAAGTTAATTTTGACTGCTTCTGATTCTCACAAACACTATATATTTTTGTTTAATATTCTGACAGGTGTTCTTTCAGTTAAACCAATTTTGAAATACAAAAACCAGGCTACCGCGGATGCATTTTTGGTAATTTTCTACTGTACTAATTATAGAATGCCAAAACAAATAAACAAATAAATTATAAATTTATTTAATTAGTTTATTAAATGAATCTATTCTACACAAAAACTTAGAGAATTTTATTTTGCACGAGTAAAAACTTTATTCTAAAATGTTGTACGTTATGTCACTTTGTGTTCCACGAAGTTGTACCTACTTTTTATGTAGAACGAGTGGGTGAGATGTGTCAAAACGTTAACTGATTTGTTCGATTGGCATTATAATAAACTAAAATTATTTAATAAAGTGTATTTTGAATATTTTTGGACTTCTTATAAAATAAAATTAAATAATATAAAAGAAATGGTTAATGTTAAATTCAAGTTGAAAATCATTTAAAACAAAAATGTTAGAATTTGAAATTTTACGGTCAACACGAAGCTGTACTCGTTTGTTCTATCTTGATATGACAGTTTTCACACATTTGTGCTGTTCTTTTCTTATCTAGAATTTCCTTATTAAACAATTTTGGGAGGATTTAAGAGGTGATACCGATGCAAATTGGTTTGAACCTCTGAATATCAAAATGACGGACATATAATGATGGGTAAAGCATTCCACATTCTGCTAGTGCGGCTAAAAAAAAAATTTCTGTATTTGACAGTCCTCCGGAATTTTACTCCAGGGTAAACTGATGTAAATTCCATAAAGCATATTAAGTTATTTTTTTGTATGCCCTGAAGTCGCAAATGAGTTTTTAAAAAATTTATCAACTCACCATGAAGTTAATCAAGGTTTTTTGCTAGGGCTAGTTGATGTTTCGAATAAATTTTCAAACTGACATGAATTGTGAAACATTGTATTCTATTGCGGACTCGCGTTATGAAGATAATTGTTTATTTTTGAAATAAAAAATAAATGAATACAAAAATTTAATTTAATACAAAAAAATAGAAATATTTATTGGCAGAAACGTTTCGAGTTGTAATTTGTGCAATAAGCGAATCCGTCCAACTCACATGCACTTCAGAGGCGGCTGCAAGAGCTGGGGGCCTACTCTGTATTTCGTTCCGAAAGTGAAAATTTCCTGTAAAGAATATTTTGTACTCCCTATTTCTAAAGCGGAATGACATCTACTACTTTCGAAATGACAATTCCCAAAGTGGAATTTTCGTACCTGGCAATTCGTTTTCGAACGTCAAAAGCATTCTAATACGGAAAATATGTTTCTACAACTAATGTGATAACGGAATTTAGAAGGAAAGTCTTAAAATGTATGTTTTTTTTAGAAAATCTTAGTTATGATAACAATTTAAGCAAATAAATTTAATTACAGACAAAAAAGTGCAAACAAAACACAAACAATTCGAGATGTTGGTGGAGCATGTGTGCTCATCCCGATTTGGCCAAGGGACATTTAGAATCCCCGTACGCCAAGCAAACATCCAACAATTTGTGGAATCTTTGCCACCAATAAAACTTTACCTTTTATCACACATTTCCATAATATTTCATTTGTCCCGTATAATTTTCCGTGCAATCCATTCTTCATTATTTTCTGCGTCCATCCAAAGTTCAACCGAATCCGTTTCCTTTTGATTTAATTTACATTTTTCTTTAAAAACCATATTTAGCTTATCCGCCTTGTTTGTTATTTGTTTTGATTTCTTGATTTGACACATCTCATGAGAAATAATTCGAGACTCGAAAAAAACTAATCCGTAAGATGGAAAAGTATTAAGTACTATTTTTTCCGTTTCGAATGTTTTACAGAGTACAAAATCAAAATCGGAACGAAAAGCACTTTCGAATAGGATTGACTTTCGGAACGAAATACAGAGTAGGCCCCCTGTTCTTGGGGTTGTTAAGAAAATTTGATGGTCGTGCAAAACAACAAAATAAGAGCCTCCACGTTGATTGATTGTTCCATGCTCGATGTGGAAAGTATAGGTTTTTTGTACAAAAATTGATTTTTAACCAAATTTAACATAACGAGATGGAGAAGACCAAAAAAGTAATTTTATCTCATGTCGGTCACTCAGTCTGTACATACATTTTAAAAGAGTTTTGACAGTTTAAAATTTCCTGTAAAACATTTTCATTTGATTCCCTAGACGAGAAAATGAATTTTTGTTCTATGTAGTTCATATAGAATATGTATCTACCAAACAACAAATTCGTTTTTTTTTTTTTTAAAAATTATCGAAAACAGCTTTAACAATGCTGTTCCTTAGCAACTGTATAGCTCTGAACCACAAGAGCAAGTTCGTTCGATCTAGTCGTGCATTTTGTTTATGCTCGTATACAAATTTTTCCACCATTCCCAAATTGGTACTTCTATAACGGTTGGTTTTTCTGTGTTAACTAGAACTTCTGTAACGGTTGGTTTTTCTGTGTTAACTAGAACCATTGAATAAATATATATAGATGGTGACACTCCACAACTAAATAGGAAAAAACAAATAGTTCTCAAAGGGACATTTAATTATTTAATTGTTCCTTTTTGTAAGGTAACCATAGCGATATTACTTCAATATTAAGACTTGTTTTGAAATTTGTTTAATCAGCTTGAGAAAGGAAATTTTAGTTTTATTTAGGAGCTCAGCGGAAAAGGTTGTACTTCTTGTTTCTTTTCGTTGTCATAACGATATAAATCAATATTAATTTAGTTTTGTAATTTAATAGTAAAGGAATGAGAAAAAAAAGATATACGTATTTGCTTTCAGGTTCAGATTATTTCACGTACATTTGTGTATACATATATGTAGTGGTACCTACTGTTGCTAGCAGTATTAATTTATTTGGTAGAGTTTGTTAGGTTTTTATTAGGTAATTTTCATTAGGAACAAAGTTTGTTTTTGATATCGTTAAGGCAGTTAGGGAGTAGGGACTTAGGGAGTTCATTTTTGAGGGATGAAGGCCTTTGGTAAGGCCCATTTCTTTTTTATTTCACAATTGGTAAAATATTCAGTTCATTGAAATAATAAAAAGCATTTTATCCAAAAGATAAGCCTATCCTTCATTTTTTGGTAGATAGATATAATTTTATTATTATGTATGTACATATGTATACGTACATATTTGTCCATTTACATTTTCGTTTACATCGAAGGCACCGTTTGTGTCAAATATGGTACTTCTGATGTTTAGCTGAGTTGTTCAGAATATTGGCCTAATAAATAACCTAAGTGGTCGACCTCGAGCGGCGACCGTTTCATGGTCAAAAATCAGAAAAACCGCGCTTTTTTCAGTTAGTGGTGCTTTTAGTCGTAAATAACTGATTTTAAATAAAAGCATTGTTCTACGATTTCAAAGTAACTTTATTTGCTTTAACTTGAAACTTAAATCAATTCTGTAGACCCAATGGTTTCCAAAATACAACAATTCAAAATCTAGCGATACAAAATTTAATATAGGTAACACGTAAAGTAATCAAACAGTATAATGGAAAATAAAGAATGGTTGACATAAATGCATCAAATCACTGAAGCGATTAGGTTGGGCCAAAAGAATAGAACAATTGTACCAGGAGGGGGGTCTATATACCCCCGTTTAGATGGGAGGGGAAATTTTCTAAAAAAAATGACAATAAGTGGTAACAATACTATTGAAAAACAATGGTTACACCTAAAATATTCTCCAATAGCTTATCTGAAACCCAGAAATCCTTTCTTGAATTTTCTTTTTAAATAAAGTTATTTCAATCGATAGTTTTTGAAAAATTAATTTCTAAACTCAAAACTTTAAAAAAAGAAGAGCTAATTTCTTTTTCAAAGTTTTGAGTTTGGAAATTCATTTTTCAAAAGCTATCGATTATAATAACTTTATTTAAAACGAAAATCCAAGAATGGATTTTTGGGTTTCTTATAAGCTATAGGAGAATATTGTAAGTGTTACCATTGTTTTTTAAAAGTGTTGTTTTTATCTTAAAAGTCATTTTTTTAGATAATTGCCTCTCCCATCTTAACGGGGGTATAAAGACCTTGCGGTATGATTGTCCTTTTATTTTGGCTCAACCTACAAGCTCCAGTGCTTTGATGAATTTATGTCAACCATTCTTTATTTTCCATTACACTTGTTATATTAAAATTTGGATCGCTAGATTTTAAATTGTTTTATTTTGGAAACCATTGGGTCTACAGAGTTGACTTTGGTCTCAAGTTGAAGCACATAAAGTTTCTTTGAAATCGTAGAACAATGTTTTTATTTAGAATTACTTCTTTAGGACTAAAATCGCCAATAACTGAAAAAAGCACGAAAAAATCGCGTTTTTTTTATTTTTGGTCATGAAGCGGTCGCCGCTCGAGGTCGAAAACTTAGGTTATTTGTTAGGCCAATATTCTGTACAACTCAGCAAAAATCAGAAACACTAGATTTGACGCATACGTGAATGTCAATGAACAATTTCCGTTTTGTTTTTTATTTATTTTGTTTTTAAGTCAATACGCAATTAACATTTTCTGGTTTTATCATTCGCATTTCAAAAATAAATATATTAAGGGCTCTCCCAAACCAACGCGGAACATGTGCTATGCAGGGCCAATCATTCACAATGATACAAAAAATGACAAATAAATATAATGCTAAACAACAACAAAAACTGCCGTCGGCGAATGTTCCGCGCCGCTTTCGCGTTGGTTTGGGAGAGCTTTTACTCTTTTTTTCGCCCGAAATTTCAAGGCATGTAATTTAGTGTAAGCCAAAAAATTTCAAAAAAATTGAATGCCAAATAAACAAGAACAAACTGCAGAGTAAAAAAATGCATAACAACTAAATGCCAAATAAAAATTGCAAAACAAAAGAATGCCAAAAAAATAATTGCCAAACTTCAAAAAGTCTATTAAACAAAAAAAAATAATAAAAATTTGCAAAATAAAAAATTCGAAATTAAGAGTTGTCATATCATTAAACCGGTGAAACGTAGTTTTCAAAATGTTAAATGCGAAATAAACAAAATGCGAATCGAAAAACGCCCAAATGACTTTCCACGAATCGATAATTTGCTAAACAATTCGGGTGATACATACATTACATATATCATACCTAGGGTGACCACCTTTCTCAAAGTCGATTTCGGTACACAAGAATTGTTTTTTTAATCTTTATTTAATTTTTAATTTTCAAAGGAACAGTTTTTCAGAGCGGGGCTTAAGATACATTTGGTGTGTTAACTCTGGATTAACTAAAGAAATGCTTTCGTTATTTTATCTTCTTTGTTTTTTAAGACTGCATTCACCTTTCATTTAAAAACTGTAACTGTTGTCAAATCTATTTCCAGAGTTAAGTAACTCTGGTTTAACTGACCACTGAGAAACTGGGCATAAATATTATATGAATATTTAATAAATATAAATAAAAATAAATGTTTGAATTATGGTGCTTTTTTAATGAATATTTCCCACCCGACAATATTTCTCAAACATTTTTGACTGACCCAACAAGAGCTCGAAGAACAGAAGACATGACATTTGTATGTTGTACCTAATGTAAAGGGTCTTACAAAGTTGAAATGATAAACCGGCTATTATCGGTAGGTAGACCATATTTCGTTTATCCAAGAGAACACTCTCTATTTTGGCTGAAATCGCTGCAAAACAAGGAATGCACTTCACGATTTTTAGTAAATGATTGTATGGAAGTTTTTGTTTTTGAAACTGTTTAAAAAAAACTCCACACATCAATGGTCAACAGAAACAAGCAACGTTGTTTTCTTCCCATGATTGAATCTTTTCCACAGCAACATACTTTGTTGAAAAGGTTTTCTTAATAAAATTGTCTTCTTCTTTTAAATTTCCATTCAACAGATTTATTGCACACTCTCTTCGAATTTTATGGATTCAGTATATTTTTTTTTTTTAACAGTCGACTAAAACCAGTCGCGAAAACCGTAAGAAACGATTGGAAACGATAATGGTTGGAATAGAGTTACAATCAAAACAAATCATATACAAGAATAATGAAATCTCAAAAAGTAAAGTAGTGTTCAGAATGTTGATGAATTAAGTTGCAAACACTAGGAAAGAAATATTAAAGGATGTGCTTACACTATTTCAGATTTTATCTCAATTTATTTTTAAATTCGGTACACGAATTTGATTTTGGTATATTTGTGTGTGCCGAGGTTTTTCTTTGGTACTTACCGGTAATTTCGGTACAGGTGGTCACCTTAATCATACCCCTTATTTTAATATTTTCTCTGGGCAACTATTTCAGAATATGTTCTTCACAGTACCTATGTACGTGTTTTGGTAATAATTCCAGAGGACTTTCACCTCCTCTAAAAAAAACCCCTTCGGTCATACTTACCATTTTTATATTAGTTTTTATGAAAAATAAATTATTTAATGCAGACCATTTATTCATCAATAAACAACAGACAAATCAGTTTAAACGGTTAACGGTAGTTAAGGTACTCAATTTTGCAAATGCGACTAACCTGTTATAAGGCTGGTTCCTACCAATAATTTTTTCTAATAGCTTGTATTTAATGGTTAATTTAATAATGACTTTTATAAATCATAGGTATTCTAACTAAGTATTAAGTATTTAATTAATCATAGAAATTATGACAGCTTTAAATATTGTATTGACCTCAAACTAGAAGATCTAATAAGAAGCTAGATATATTTTCACTGTTTTATATGCATTTTTGGCATTTTTGGTGAGGACACTGGTAAAAAAAATGACCACCGAAATATATAGCCTGTTATACCTCCTGCATTTTAAGACCTTACATTAAAAGATCAGGTCATTAGAACTCAAGTTACATTCACCTAAGCAATACAGCTTTCGTTTCATGTACATATATCAATAACTAGGACTATACCCCCTGTTCTGAGTTTAACTACAATTAAAGATAAAAGTCTAAAATTTAACCCACTGAACATTGAAGATAGTTCTTCTAATCGCAATATGCTTGTTGAATTGATCAAAAGAATGGTCGATTTAGTAGAGGTAGAAGAGAAGATAAAAAAAATTGTAGATTCTATATTTGCTATACCAAGAGGATCGCGCTCTATTTCTCAAATTTTAGAGGTGCTTTTACTTCTTAGGGGCAAAATAAGTAAATGGTGTGGTGATGGTGAATTTGCTTACTTATTCCAAGATGGTGATGATTCAGATATTAATTCAGATTTTTAAACAAAATTAAACAACACAAAATTCGTTTACTTTCATATACACATCATTATATGTATGATATAAATTTGAGTTTCAAAAAAAAAAAAAACTAATACCAAGAATCGTTTCCATAGAAATTTCTAAAAACAAATAAAATGAGAAAATTCCCTCTCTCATAATATAAGGGACATTAATTTAAGCGACACTAGCGCCATGCTAGCAGCCAGTGGTGATTCTTTCGAGTGTCACCTTCTATCTATATTTATTCAATGCTAGAACCTATGTTAATTAAATAATTCCGAACCCATCCTTATAGATAGAGAATAACTATATATAAATATAAATAACAAATTGTAATTTAATTTTTTGAATAAAATAATAATAGAGAATAAATATTAGGTACATACAAATCATTCATTTATTTAATTTTAACAACATATACAACAAAATAAAAATAATTAACAACGAAAATTATTTAATTTTTAACTAAATCTTAACCGTAAACGGGTGCATTAGACAAAGTCTGAATAACACTGTTAACTGTATTCGCCACACCTCCAACCAGCTGGCCGGGTGTTAAGTTTGGCTGAAACGAAATTAGTAGAATATAAAGCATTTATGTATGTATATAAATAATAATTTTATCAGTCTTCGTCTTACCATTACACCACTAGGCATAAAATTATTGTTCGCACCAACTCCAGCGTTATTGGAATCCACACCACCAGTTGTGGTGGAGGTATCAGCGCCAGAGCCAGTACCGCCCAAGCTTGCATCATAATCAACAGGATCAGTCTGAGAACTAATTTGTTGTGACTGAGATGGTGGCCCCTGATATGGTGGACTCTGATACGGTCTATTGACTCCACTCAGAGCACCACCAGGAAGGAAGAGACCGAGCCAGTTTTGAAAAAAGCCACCAACAGGTCGGCCACCGTAAATAGGGTCAGCCAAGCCTCCGCCAAAGCCTCCAGGTCCACCAAACCCTCCGGGATATCCTCCAGGATAGCCTCCTCCACCACACCCTCCATTAGGGTAAACATTGTAAACGTTGAAATCCCAAAAAACTCGCCCCTCAGACTTTGGTTGGTTGGCGTTCCGGAAATAACATCCGCTACCTCCATAACCCCCATAACCTGCTCCAAATAACTTTTTTGCCTTTTTCTTGAATGTTTTTCCCGACTCAAAAGATTCTTGATTTTTTGAACCAAGAAATTTAGCATTTTCCGAGTCAGCTTTACTTATTTTATACGGCCTTCGGGTGGTGGGGGTTTTGTAGTATTGCTGGTAGTAGCGATTTTGAGCTGCAACACGTTGAGCTTGAATACGTTGGGCTTGTGCTGCTCTCTGGGCGTAGTAGTATCTTTGTTGATTCGCGTAGTAATTATATCCTTGAGGTGCACTTAAAACAAGCTCAGCTAATAATATAACAATTAACACTACATACCACGAACTTGAAACAACTTCTTTAAACATTTTTAACTAAAAAGAAATTAAATTCTTATAATGATGTTTAATTCAAATTTAAAAACCACATTGAACTTTACTAACATTTCTCTTGATCACGTTGCATTTGCGTTTGTTTAACGTTAGATCCACATTCGAGGGGTCTTAGATTATAACTAAACACTTAATTCAATCCTAAGTTTCAGTCATCAATTTCAACGGTGGGAAAATTTGTAATTCATGAACTGGAACTACTGTAAACACATCATTTGATGGTGGCATTAGGTGTTTTCTTGTCTATATTTGTTGTTGTACCTATAGTAAAATTTTCCCAAAATGGATTTTATTTTCTTAACTAATTCTTATGTAAGAGTGTAATAAATACCATTTGGCCTACTTTCGTTAATTTTGCGTACGAATTCTGCAAATGAAGAGGTGGACTACCTACGCTTCTCTTTGATTCGAATAACTTTGTTTATAGCAATAATTCCCTTTTATGAAAAGCATATTTGAATAGACTGGCGCTAGAAAAACTGAATGCTTAGTGTTAAGTTTCCATTGGATATTGTTTTTCTTAACATATGTACATACATTTATGTGGTTTTACTAAGTTAATTTAGATGTTCCATCAGGAGTCTATTAAGCATTTGATTACCTTCAGAGGATAAACATTACATCCGCGTAGTTCATTAAAAAAATAAAAATAATAGTGACATGAAAAAATAAACTATATGCAAATTGTTTGTAGTTTTTCTTCAAAAGTTTTACGCGTATGAAAACAAAATTTGTTTTGCACCTAAAGAAGTCTATTCGAATTAATATGGGAAAAGGAAAATCGCTATCTATTGAAGAGAAGTCACAAATTGAAGCTTACAAGGAGTTAAAGCTATCAATAAGTGCAATATCGAACAAAATATTGACAGAAGTCGTAAACTGATTTCAGCTTTCCTCTGTAATAAGTCGGGATATCGTAAAAATATTAATAATTAAAATTGTTCCAATGGTGATAAGAGCGAGCTATTCCGGGAAAAGCATCGAACTCTCATAACCCGACGGCAAGGGCAAATGTTGGAGTTAAAGCAAACTTATCCACTTAATAAAGAGTGATAAGAAATGCTGCACATCTAAAAAAATGCTTCACCAAAAAAAAAAAAACGGCTCGAAAGGAAATGCGCTTCAATTTCGCAAGAACTCACATGTCCTGGAGTTCTGATTGGCGCTATTATGTCTTGTCGGACGAAAATAATTCAATTTGGAGGTCTAAATGGCTATAACTACTACTTCGATAACTTTCGCAAGGAGGTACACCAGTTGGATCACCTTCATAATCGGGTGGGGGGTGTAACGGTGTGGGGAATCCTCTGGTACTATGGAACTTACTGTTTTTGACAGCAAATATGAATGCAAACACTTACAAAAACGTTCTCTAAACTGTTTTCCCCATTTTGAAAATTTGTTAGGTACCTTGCCATAGCATTTTCAACACGATGCTCTGATCCACACCCTGCTAGGGTGGCTAAGTCATGGTATGAGGGCCAAAATGTGAGTTTATTGCAGTGGCCGCCAAGAGATGATCGGTACATTATTAAATTTCCTAAAAAATGTTAAATTTACTTGGGGCCAATTTTTCAGTAGTCAGATAAGCAGTCAGTTAGTATTTAATCCTCAGACAGACCAAAAATCTATTTTTTAATGGGCAGATATTACTTATTCCTAGGAACAGTTATTTTCAAAGTCAAACATTACTGCTTGTAAACATTGCTTTGAAATAAACGTTAAATAAAATTAAAATTACATTAAAAATGTTCGATATAGTGCTGGGATACACGAGCGCAAACAGGAATTAATTCACGAAAGAGAACGGATGATTTTTAGAAAGAAAGAAAGAAAAGGAAAAAATGGCATCCCTTTCTTTCTTTCTAAAATTCATGCGTTCTCTTTCGTGAATTATTTCTTTTTTGCGCTCGTGTATCCAAGCACATACAAAAACAAAAACATATACAAACATAAATGAAAGTGACATTCAAAAAATAATAGTCTATAGATTTTTTTTTCTCAATTGAAATTTTGCTATCCGATTGTTAAAGAGCCAATTAACTTTATTCTTCGAATAAATAACTGACTATTGAAAAATCGGCTCTTAATATATTAATTCTATTGTAATTGTTTGTGTTATTTTAAATTAAAAATTATAAAAAATATGTAAAAATGGAAAAAACAACACTTTTTGTTTTATTTGACTAAGAATTGAATCAGTCATAAACAATAATATTTTAAAAATGTTAGCTCATTGGCTGAAATCAATTACGCGAGCAAGTGTGCTAACCTTATGACGTGCAGTGTATGTACAAAAATTGAACTCGACAGATATTATTCAGACCTAACATAACGATGATAGAGAACTCGAAAAAAGTGGGTCTAGAAATTCTGTCTGTCTGTCTGTACCTCAGCGTTAACCACTGAAGAGATTTTCTTCAAACTTTGAACTTAAGGTCCTTAGGTCATTTAGCTTCAAAAATAAAGGAACCTACTATACAACCGTTACGAAAGTAATTATTTATCTATTATCTTGAAGACGGCTCTACCGATTTTACCAATAACGGTTATTACAGGTACCATGTCATATAACCGACTATTTTTTTAATTTCTCGTTAACCGGTGAACCAGATTTCGATAATTTTTTTCATTGGTCCTTCAAATCTTTGAAAATGTAGATAAAGTTCTATACATAGATGAAAACATATCGGGCATCCTTGTAACATACTCTAGTCTAAAGTCTAAAAAGATCGTTCTGATTTGTTTTCGAAACAAACTTCATCACTTAGCTGTCATATTTATCTTCATCCACATACGCCATGTAATTTTGTCTGTATGACCCCGAATACACTATTCGTTTTTTCGTTCGTTTCGTCTTTTTAAATGCTTGGGCGAGGGGTGTAGAAATGAAGGAGGAAGGAAGTTACAAAAGCACGAAGAGAAATTTAAAGACTTTTTCTGTTTGAACTTTGATGTTTCTGATTTGTCAACCGTAATGCCCCGCAATTTAGTTGAGACAATAAATTGACTCTTCCATTTACATTTCTTTGCTTTCCGCCAATGAAGACAATTATTGCTTTCCATCGTCAAGGCAGTACATTTTGACATTTCGACTTTTTCAAATTGATTTCTTCCCAGCTTCTCCGTGATTTCGAAATCAAAGGTAAAAATATAGGAGTGCGTGAAAAAAAATTGTGAAAATAAATTAACATTCCCATTGCTATTGTCATTGCCTCAAAAATTTCGTGCAAACAATATTGCAAAAAATAATTGACGGGAAGTGTAGGTACATCTACCACAAACATTTGCTGTCGGCTCTTTTATTAGTTTATTTTTGCCAAAGATCAAATTAATAATGCAAAATAGAAACATTTTTTAACTATCTTTTATATTTTTTTATTGTATAAAATATATTAACAAAACCTTAAACAAATAAGTAACAATGCTATAAAACCTAAAATTATAATTAACCATAGAAAGGATAAGATAGTTGTTGAAGGACATTGTTAACTGTGCTCGCAACACCGCTTACTAACTGGTTTGGCGTTAAACTCGGCTGAAATAAGATTTGCATTTTTATAGGTAAATTCATACCATACATTTATTTTTATAAACCTACCATTACATCTGCGTCATTTAAAAACTGAAAATTGGGCCCATCGGGGCCAACACCGCCAGTGGAGCTTGAACCAGAATTCGTTGTGTCAGCTTGAGAACCACCCTGTGCGGACGGTCTATTAACTCCACTCAAAGCTCCACCAGGTAGAAATAGGCCGAGCAAATTTTGAAAAGGCCGACGAATAGGTCCACCACCATAATAGGGGTCAGCCCAACCTCCACCAAAACCACCAGGATATCCTCCATCAAAAGCAGCACCGGTATATGGATCCGCAAGTCCTCCTATTCCTGCTCCTCCTCCTACTCCTCCACCACAGCCTCCACCAGGGTAAACGTTGTAGAAGTTAAGATCCCAAAACACTCGGCCTTCACCTTTCTCCTGGTCAGCATTACGGAACCCACAACCATTGCCGTATCCTGGTCCGTAACCGCCTGCGAGTAACTTTGCTTTTTTCTTAAATGTTTTACCGGACTCTACAGATTCCTGGTTTTGTAAACCAAGAAATTTGGCGTTTTCCGAGTCAGCCCTATTTATTTTGTAAGGTTTTCGGGTAGTTGTGGTGGTTTTGTAAGATTGCTGATGGAAGTAACGATTTTGTGCGGCAATTCTTTGAGCTTGAATACGTTGTGCTTGTGCTGCTCTCTGGGCGTAATAGCTTTGTTGTTGATTCGCATAGTAGTTATATCCTTGCGGTACACATAACACAACATCAGCCAGTAATATAATTAGCACTACAATTACGTTTAAGTACCACAAACTTGAAACCATTTCTTTATACATTTCGAACAAAAAAGAAATTTAGTTCTTAGAATCGTTATTATCTATAAAAAAAAAATAAAACTTCTTTAAACATTTGAATTTCAAAAGAGAATATTTTCTTAAACTGTTTTTAGTACAAAATTCATTTATTAAATTTTTCTTCGATCAATTTTAATTTGCGTTTGTTTCGGTGATGGTTTCTTAGATAACTGAATTGCGGATTCAACATTTAGTAACTGTATCCGCACTCATCACGTTTGATGATGGGAACCTTTAACCAAGAAATGAAACTAAAAATATACTCCAAATCATTTCTTGGCATTGAGAGATTTTGCATAAATTTAGCTAAAATAAAGGTGGGCATCCCACACCTCTATTATAAGTTTGACCTTTTTTATTTTTTTAGTAAATACCCTTTTAAGGAAATTATGTAAGAGTCGCTTGGAACTAGTATCAGTTTAAGGTTTAAGCCTAATTTCCGTCTAGTTCCAGACCATTAAAGTCAACAGGAAATAAAATTATTATGAGTGTGCGAGAAGAAAATATAACAATGCCAATGTTGGTATAAGCACAGTGAAGCATGCAGATTAAAATAAAATCCACAAATTGGACGCTCCTACTGGCCTTTCCCTTTCCCCATACAAATAAGTATTAACAACTTGTTTTTAATTACTTAAAAGATACATATTTTGAAAAAAAAGGAATATTCGACAAGAGAAACTTAAAAATAAAAGGGAAATCATACCTGTTAAGCCAGCTCACACGTTGGTAAGATTTATGTATCTATGTTTGAAAATTGAGGAAATCTATGTATTTCTTATTAACAATACGTTAAATTACGCGTGATCCTTTGTTTGCAAGTACCTAGTCCAGCTTGACTGGGTACTAGACTGGCTTAGTACTTTTGTGAAGAAATTGGCAGTAAGAATGCTAGAAATGCTACATTCACCATTCAACAAATTTCGACTTTCAAAATGTCGAAAGTAATCGACGTTTTATGAATCCAGATTACAACAGTCGAGATTTTGATAGTCGGCATTTGAATGGTCGGCGACATAGAAATAATCGACATTTTTATAACCGACATTTTGAAAAGATTATGGTTGAATGATGTTTACAATGTGGCTCCATTAGCAATATTTGAGGCAGTAGCAATTTCAACGACACTGGCAAATTATTGCTTGGGAGAGCATTTCAATGCTAAGCAATTTCAGTAAAATGAATCACTTAATCTTTTCACGGTTTCACATATTTTCACCCTAAATTTCAAAATGACGCAGAAGCTTTTCAAAATTGGGAAGAAACCATCTTGAATAAGACGAAACGTTAAAATTTGTTGTCTCGGCAATGGAAAGCAATAACTGCCTTCCATCTACCGGGCAATACTGTGATTTGCCATTGTCAAAGCGTCTGTATTGGCATTATTCAAGGCAATGGTAATGAGCGAGGCAATTTTGGTAAGAACCGCTCGCTTGTAAACATCATTCACTAAATGATAATAATCTGTTCATAATGTCGAAAATCAAAATGTTGACTGGTTCATAATCGTCTTTGATCACTACCTGTTATTCGATTGTTTTAAGCTGAACACTGGACATGTACCTTTAACAGAGTCGAACATTTTCATTGAATCAAATATCTGTAAATTTCCTGTAGAGAGCCAGGCAAGCATTATGTAATTATTGTTTTTTCTTCTTACGTTTTTAATGAAGGTTAAGTTTTTTTATGGGCTGTATGATAAAGGACCATTTCATAACAAATAATCTTGCATGGTGCTTATAAAATGTTTGTTTTCATTTTGCCAGACATTTCTGATGGGTTACTGAAACTAGCGAGGACCTCACGAGCTTGAGCAGTTTTGCCTACTGAAAACCAGAAAGGGCTTGACGAGTATTAGACAAGTTTTCCTCGTCTAGATTTTTCCTGCCAAAAAAATTACTAGTGCCTTGTCTAAACTTGACAATTCAAACTCATTCAATTTTGTTAAATTTACTTTTTGATCGTGGAAAGCACCAGTTTATTTAAAGGCTGCTAGGTGAAGGCAAAACGTACAAAGATATTCAAATCACAAATGAAAATTATTTCCAACGCCAAATTCTACCACGCCAATAACGAAACGAGGGGTCGAAAACCTTCTATGTCACCGTTGCTATAATGAAACGTGTAGTTCGGTACTCAAAAGGCAACACAACGACATCGGCTACATAAACAAAAAACGAACTTAATTCGACACCCCAAAGAAAAGTTTACAAGACTATAAATTAAGTGCGCGAAGTCATGGGAAAATACAATTTTTGCGAAAGATCACGTGGCCAGTTCAAAAGTGGTAAAATATTTTGTGGAAAGACGAGAGCAGGATTGTTTTATATGGAGGAAATACCATGAAACATAGCGGATACAGTCTCTTGATCTGCTAATGTTTTTCTTTTACTATGTTGTTTGTCCTTTATTTTGGATCAGAAATAAAATGCATAGGCACCCATCGCATTATGTAGAAATAATAAATAATAAAAATCATACGCGTAAGACGAGATGCCACTCAAATAAGTTTTCCAACAGGACAATGACCCAAAGCATACGAGTAAAAAAGCAAATCAATGGTTTCGGGAAACCAAAGCAAAGCAATGTTTGCCCTTCTCAGTCTTCTGCTCTTCTCAGATAATCTTTGGACGTACATATCAAATGGAAAGTTTGGGAGGCTTAACCGAAAAACATCAACGAGCTCTGGGCCGTGGTTGGAAAATCAGAGAAAACAATTCTGTAGAGCGATGCCAACGACTTATCGATTCCATGCAACGCCGCAGCCGCAGTGCAGTCGTCATAAAACCAAGGATACACAACAAAATATTAAATAATTTACTTAAGGTGCCGTAATACATTTAAATAAAAGTGCTTCAGAAAGCAAAACTTTTATAGTGTGACTACCCGAAAAGTACCTACTTTCTTGCGAATGAGATATCTGAGAGTGATTTTTTTTCTTGAAAATGCTTTCACAAAAAAAAAAAAAAACACTTTTACTGTGTGACTTGTTCTTGAAAGAGTTTTCAGGAAAGCAAATCAATTTCAGAAAATGCTTTCTGTTTCTGAAACTGTTCGTGAAAGTTTTTCGCTTTGTTGAAAGCGACCATATGTTTTTCACCCGAAAGGCTCTTCTATCAGCTGCATTTTGTGGACTATAAGCCAATAAATCTGTTGTGAGCTTTAAATCGGGTCGAAGTTATGGTTTCGAATTTCTGCTTTTCAAAATTCTGTTTTACAAAATTGTGCTTTTCAAAATATTTACAAGAGAAATAAAATTCAGATTATTCTGATTTTTTTTTTAAGAAACATTCATTCATTTTGAAAAACAGAATTTTGAATACAGAATTTAGAAAACAGAATTTTGATAGCAGAATTTTGAAAAGCAGAATTTTTATAGCAGAATTTTTTACCCACTCCGGTGGGCCAAAATATTGAATAATCTTAATATTTTAAAATAACTGGATCATAAGTCCACAATTGTTTTTAGGGGACGGATGTTTTCCACTCGAATTCTGTCACCTCGATTTTGTGGGTTCGTTACGTTTTCCCGCAACGCAGTTGAACGTTTGCCCGACGATTTTTAAAGTTAATATACTGCCTCTATCCCGCGAAATGTAATTTAGTGAGTGCCACCTTAATCGTTGTATCGGATGCTATGAAAAACCAGATTTTAAAAATCGACATATTATTCTCCTTAAACACGATGTTCGGCTTAACTAAGCACCGTAGAGACTTAAAAATTGCATATATTTGTGATCTAGGAAGTGCTAAATTTCAAACGGTTTATCACACGATACGAAAAATGATCTTTTATCTTTAAACTCGATTTGAGGTCA
Source organism: Melangyna quadrimaculata (assembly GCA_949320155.1). Classification (NCBI taxonomy): domain Eukaryota; kingdom Metazoa; phylum Arthropoda; class Insecta; order Diptera; family Syrphidae; genus Melangyna; species Melangyna quadrimaculata. The sequence goes on along the minus strand of OX439483.1, from coordinate 198,744,414 downwards.
AATTATTTGTCCTAGGCCCTCCAATGTTGACACCTCTTTTTCTCTAAACGCGATTTCCGGCTAAAATAAGAATATCAGAGAATTAAAAATATAGCATACTCGGGTTCAAGGGAGTGACACCTTTCAAGAATTACAAACAAAATTTTTGACTTTGAGGCGACAGAAAAGTCTATCAACGCAGCCGTCAACGCATTGACATAATTCTGCGTCTTGTTTATTTCACTTTTGGAAACGTCTCGTGCATTTATTGTATTAAAAACTGGTTGGAATGGCAAAAACGGTTGTCGAATCTATTGTATTTTATATACAAAACATTTTTAGAAAGCAATTTCAGAAAACGCTTTCGCTTTCATAGTGTGACGACCCGAAAAATGCTTTTAGTAAATTAGCTTTCTTGAAAGTAAAAAGTCGCTTTAAGAAAACACTTTCCTTTTAAAGTGTGAATGCACTCTGAAAGCACTTTCACGAAAATTTCAAAATCGTAATTGGTATAAACGGAAATAGGTCTTTGGCGTGTTTTTTTTTTAGAAAATTAAAATTTATTTTTGATTATACCTATAGACCAAGAGCCGAAAGCAAATTTTGGGAGTGGATTGATAAGCAAAATATGAGTATGAGGGTTTGTAGGTGCATATATCGTGGTATCGAAAACAAATGTCTGGCAGGTTTTTTTTTTAGCCTATTTTTTTCTGGATTATACAGAAGCGTACTCATCAATTACTTTTCTCAAATCTAATTGCCGTGCTCTTAGATTTTCAATCGATATCAATTATAAATTGCTTATCCTTTCTTGTTCCATGGTGCTTCGGAAGTGATTTTTTATTAATTTCAGTTTTGAAAAAGATCTTTCTGCTTTTGCTATAGTAACAGGAAAAGTTAAAAACATTATGAAAGCGGTGCATGCATAGGTGCTGGATAGATCGAAGACAGTGAAGAATTTTGAATGATCAAAAAAGTTGTCAATTTCTTAACATTATGCCATTTAAAATTGATAGAAAGCAACTGAGCAGAAAAATGAGACACAAACAAAACAAATATTACGAATATAAAAAAATCAACCCTTACTTTTTCTTAACAAAATACACTATAACTTTTAATCCATAGCAATGAGAAAAAAAAGTTCCAAGACATAATTTTAGAAAATTAAATTTTCTACAAGTCTTTAAACAAATTTTTTGTCTGAGATAAAAACTACGTGAGTTACATGCAAAAGTAGAATTAACCGTTAACAACAAGACTGCGACATAATGCCACTAGGTGCAAACTATGGTTTTTGGTTCGTACTAGTTCCACTATCTAGCTAGCATGGACTTTTGCTAACCATGATCACATATTTTTAGAATTTTGTCCCAATTCTTTTATTTTTTACAAATGAATACAAATATCATGGGTCACATATACACGAAACGAAAAAACAAATACTTGAATATTAGTGGATAAACTTTCAATCGGTTAATTGAATTCACTACACAGTGAGTTTATATGTAGGTTCTAAAGTAAGAGTTGATTAGTGGATTTTATTCGTCAATTGGATTTTAGTTGCAATGACTCAAAAAGTGCGGGTATGTTCAGAACGAATCTAACTTTACAAAGTTAATACCGATTGTAACGATACATTAGGAGATCTCATTGGGGGCCCCCCTGGCCGGGGTCATCGCCCCGTTTGCCATAATGGACGCTACGGCCCTGATGTCTACAAAGCTTACGCTCATTTTAGTCTTAAGCCAAACGAGCAAGTTTATGCGTATCAGTCGCACATTTTATTTTTCATAAATTCATAATCATTGAAGAAATACAATTTTTACTTGCGATATACGTAGTATAGGGCAAGTTTAGGATTCGTAAAAAAAAAAAAAATCGAGATGATAATTTTCCCTAACATTACGATGATAGAGAACGCGAAAAAAGTGGGTCTCGCAATTCTCTCTGTCTGTCCGTCTGTCTGTACCTCGACCTGCAGCCTAAACGGCTGAAGCGATTTTCTTCAAACTTTGGACTTAAGGTTCTTATGTGATTCCCTAGAGGGGAAATTGAATTTTTTTTTTAGCCCAAAAACTAACGGTACCTGTAATACAGCCCATATACAAAAATTGGTTTATTTCAAAAACGACTCTAACGATTTTCAAAAAAAAGTACGAGGTACTAAAATTACTAAACTAAATATTTTAAATTTAAATAAAAATATTTTGTATAACCGTTATTAACGGTACCTGTCATACAACCGATTTTTTGGTTTTCAAATTTCTCGTTAACTACTACACTGATTTCAACCAAAATTTGTATACAAAAGGCCGCTTACAATTTTAACAATTTTCGAAAAAATAATTTTTGGATTTTTAAAAAAATATTGAATTTTTTTTTTTTGAAAATTCAATATCTTGAAAACGGGCTAAAGAATTTGTTTTTTGATTTTGTGAAAAATTGTATTTTATTAAATACTAAAAGTTGGCATACCAAATTTTATTTTAAAAAATGTCCAAGAATTTTTTATAAAAAATTAATTTAAAAAAAAGCCGCGATTTTTAAATTTTCTTTTTCATAAGTTCACAATTATTAAACAAATCAGATGGCATACTTTTTTTTTCAGCTCTATCTGTTTTAGCTATTAAAATAACTAATTTATAATAATTCATAGTAACCATTTATTGTTTTTAAAACTTTTTTTTTAATTATATCATAATGTTATGGAACCAATACATATGTACGTTGACTATTTCAAGCTACGTTAAAGTTGTTAGCTACAAGAGCAAGTTTTGTGCGATCCAGTCGTGCCCATTTTTTTTATTTATTTTTATTTTTATTACAAAAAATTTAAATAACGACTTTTAATGCTATTTTACACAGTAATTTGATTTAAAAATAAATATTTTTGAATAAAAAGGCTTACCTATATTTTTAATATTTCTTCCAATTAAATAGTTAAGTATTTTTATTTAAAAATACGTCTAACTCGAAGGATCGGGAATTTAATGATATCCATCCACCTGCCATATAATTTCTGCTTGCATAAACCCAACATATACGTGAACTACCATTTTCTGACATCTTTTAAGAAATCGAATCACCCTGCATACTTACAGCTTTATTAACCTTTATCTAGGTAAGGATTAACAGCAAAAATAATTGAAATGATCTTTTTAAAAAATTAAATTAACAAAACCAATTGCTTATAGCAAACATTAAATATAACAATACAATTGGCTATTATGCCATTTAAATAATATTTACATCCAGTAATCGCGAACAATTGAAAAACCTGTTTTAATAAATGTGTTTTATTAAATTTTTATTCTAAAACAATTATATTGGAATATAAATTATGGCGCAAAATCGTAAGATTTTGCAATTCAATTTTAATTGTGAGTAAGAAAAGTTCACTTATAGTGGTATCATGCTAGCATTTCAAATTTTACAAATCGCTATTGGAATCCTGCTGTTGGCTGGTTTTAGTCAGATAAATTGTCAAGGTAAATTTCGGATTGAAACATTTTAATTTTTTTTTGTCTAATGAGCATAAATGTTAAGATAATGAATTGAATGACCGTCCTTGGTTACGTCACAAGTGGAGGCGAAACAAAACAACAACTACTGGTGATTTTTTTGACTTCTACTACTGAGACAAAAAGTCTTAGGACTGTCCTGAAATTTGTTTAACCTATTTAATCAACCTATATATGTTTAAAATAAAATTTTTTAACAGACTCAACAACAGCGGCAGATGACACAACTACAACTACGACAGCTTCAACAACAACAACTACTGTGGCTCCCGAAATTACCGATAGACCATGCCTTACGGATTTGTGTAATAAAGGTCTAAAGGCAAAGAAGGGTTTATTTGTTATTAATTTTTTCAAAAAGTAACTTTTGTTATTCGTAACTACCGTAAAAGGACGTTGAAAATATTGTTTGATAAAACTGAACTAAAAAATGGATATTCCTTTAAAATAAATTTTATAACTTAATAAAATAACATTCAAAATTTGTGAGCATCGAGTTGTTTTTTTCCATTTATACATAATGTGCATGCATATGTACATACATATGTTTTGATTGCTTTAGCAATGCCTGAAACGATTTTTTAAAGTTTTCTCGATTAAGTCCCTTGATTTTGAAAAAAATAAGGTTTTCTTTAAATGTTTAACATAATGTATGGCAGGTACCGTTAGTTTTGATTCAAACAAAAATTTAAATACAATGTGTTGGGCGGGGAATGGCCAAACAAAAACGCTTTTTGCCCGCAAGATCGGAAACAAATTGTTTAGGAGCCGAATTTTTGTAACCTCAAATCACTGCTCAAAATATCTGTAGCCCGAAATAGCCCAATTTAATTTTAGAATAGTAAATTTACATTTTTTTCCATTTAATTTTTAATTTCTAAATCAACAAAAATAGAAGAACAATTACAATCAAAAAGTGTAAATACATTTAAACAAATAAAATTGTCAACGGAAGATAGAAAATCGTTTAAGATCATGAACAAATAACAAATTGGGAAAAGAAAGTCCAATCTGGCAACCCTGCGCTTAGGCTGTAGTAGAGCGAACTTTGCCTACATTTGCATGAGGGTGATTTTGAAGCGCTACGCTGGCGCTGATTATATTTCGGTTTCCTTTCGGTTACGAAGCTGCTTTTACAGTCTACACAAAAGAAAAGTTGAGCGAGATTTTTAATAGAAGTTAGTTTTATTTAAGAGAAACAGAATAATCTCGGAACATTCCTTTTAATCTTTTCTTCTGGGTCAAACAATATGGAAAAGCACTCCCGCTACCACATGTCCATAGCAAGCTGAAATTGTTAGGTATAAAAGCCGCATTCTTTGATGAAACACTTAATAGTTGAGTTGATAAAAAATCGAGATATCTCTAAAACTTTGAAATTTAAAAGAGCTGTTCTGATTTTGATGATTTTTTTTTACAAAATGTTTGTTTTAATTAATTATGTAAATTCAAAAACGTTCTGGAAAGAAGATGCAATTATTTGTATTTTTAAATTACAATATAGATGATGAAAAATAAAACAAATTGTTCACTATATTAGTTGAAGCTTTAAATGATTATTATTGCGGTATCTTATAAGTCTTTTTTAAGATAAAGAATTGGTAAACAAGTTAGAGAAGCAAAAATGAGCAACACAGATCATAATTAGTGATTTCATCGATGAATATTCCTCACATATATTAAGTAACCATGGCCATGTAGGGAGTTAAAGTCCTTTGAACCCGCTAAGCGCCCCTCCTCTACCAAGATACTCGTAACCAAGAAAACTATTGACATTGGCGTCTGCCTAGCGAATATACCGCCACAATCTTAACCTTCCCGCAAAAGCAATTACTGTTTTCAATATTAAGATCATTGAAGATTTTTGCCAACCGGAGAGGATTTAAAGTTCACAACCAATTTATTGATTTAAAACGCACAAAATGCAGCTGATAGAAGATCATAGCTATTAACCCTTTGCCTTAAAGAAAGCGAAAAAATTTAAGGAACTTCAGAAAACGCTTTCGGTTTCATAGTTTGGCGGCACCTTAAAAATCATGAAAAAATATGGGCACGACTAGATCGCACAACACTTGCTCTCAGGGGCGTATACAGCATTAGTTCTTGGGGGGGGTCATGCAAAAAAAAAATAACACAAACTTATATTTGTTAAAAGTCAAGTGCCTTATATTTTTTTTTTTTTTTCATATTTTACTGTGCGTATATATAAAATAAAAGCGAAAAAATCATAATTAACTATACTAAAGGGTTTTCCAATAGGGACGGGTTGATTTTGGCAGCTCGTGGCGGCCATATTGTTTCTTTTACTTTCGGTCAAAATATCGTCTTTTAATCATTCACTACAGACAAATCATCATGGTGAGTTACAGCGTCGAGCAACACGTGCAAATGATGTTTTAGAGCAGTTAAAAGTTTATCCCAATTTTGGTCGAAAAATCATCTTTAGCGATGAGGCCCATCTTTGGATGAATGGGTACGTGAGTAAGCGAAATTGCCGGACTTGGGACGATACTTATCCACGCGAGATTTACGAGGTGCCAATGCATCCAAATAAAGTTACTGTTTTGTGTGGATTTTGGGCTGGATGCCTGGAGGCGTCATCGGTCCGTATTTCTTCGAAAATGATGTGGCCAGCCGTCAACGGCGATCGCTAAAGGTTGATGATCACCAACTTCTTGTGGCCTAAATTGGATGATAAGGACACTGAAGATATATGGTTTCAACAGGATGACGCTACGTGCCACACCGCCTAATACACAATCGATATTCTGCACGAGCGGTTTCATGGTGTGGTTATCTTGCGCCGAGGCAACGTGAATTGGCCACCAAGATCGTGTTATTTGACCCCTTTGGACATTTTCTTGTGGGGCTTTTTTAAGTTGCAGTCTATGCGAATAAGTTGCAAACCACCTCGACCCTCAAAGACAACATAATCGATGCCATCGGTCAAATTCAGCCTGATTTATGCGCCAAAGTCATCGAAAACTACATTTTCACTACGCCAATTTAGGCAATTTCCTTGAAAATATATATTTCGAACTGCCAAAGCCTATTCAAAATGAAATGAGCTACCTACCTATACAAAAAAATTAACAAATTTAAGACGAAAACACTTTTTGGGTATTTGCAAAATTACCTCATTTTCGGTTCCAAAGAAAATTAAAATAAACAACTGAGTCGAAAGAACCTTCATTAGCTGGACCAGTGAACACGCTATTCGTTTTTATTCCTGACTGTTACATTTTTTATTTCGGAGGGCCTCAGCAACAGCATACAGCAATCTCCAGCTGCCTGACCAAAAACAATCAGTTAAGCTAGCTGTGAAAATACTGAGGAAAAAAATTTTTTGGATTCGCTTGATCATTTGTTTTGAATTTTATTCAGAATTTATTTTAATCCTATCAAAGTTTTTATTTCAGCGAATTGAAGTTGCAGGAAAAATTAGTAAAATATCAAAGGTACTGTGCACTGTTTTCTGTTTCTTAATTTTAGTAAATAGATATAAATATTCACTACTGAAAATGAAAACATTAGCTCTGATTTTCAAAAATGACCACTTGTGTAAATTGCTCTTTTTACAATAGTGGAAAAACTAAAATACATTACTTACTTACTTTATTTTTGATGGCGCTCACAGCCCAGTATGGGCTTCGGCCTCAACTAACAAGCCCCTCCAGCCAGCTCTGTCCCTAGCTAGCCGCTTCCAATTGCGCACACCGAGTGCTTTGATGTCGTCATTCACTTGATTGCACTTCCTGTTACGGGTTCTTCCTCTGCTGCGTACACCATCGGGGTTGGATTCGAAGACTCGTCGGGCAGGTGCGTTGCTATCCATACGCTCCACGTGCCCCAGCCATCTCAGCCCCTGTATTTTCAGCTTTTTGACCAGGTCAACGTCGCTGTATAGCCCGTATAGCTCGTCGTTGAATCTTCTCCTCCATACTCCTTCGATACACACCGGACCGAAAATCACACGAAGAATCTTCCTCTCAAAGCATCCTAGCAGATTTTTATCCGAATCTTTCAGTGTCAATGCTTCTGACCCATAAAGCAGGACCGGGATGATTAGGGTTTTGTATAAAGTCTCCTTGGTTCTCTGAGAGAGGGCCTTACTACTTGAATGCCTTCTAAGACCGAAGAAACAGCGGTTGGCAAGAGTAATTCTTTGCTTGATCTCTGCACTGATGTCATTCTGCGATGTAATAGTGGAGCCCAGGTAGACAAAGTCCTTGACAACTTCGAAGTTATATCTGTGTATCGTGATATTTTGCCCGAGTCGACGATGTTGAGATTCCTCTCTCGATGACAGCATATACTTGGCCTTGTCCTCAATAACCGCCAATCCCATTCTAGCCGCCTCCGATTCAATACTCGCAAATGCCCCTGCCACAGCTCGCTTCGTTCTGCCGACAATGTCTATGTCATTCGCATATGCAAGCATTTGAACGGACTTTTGATAGATTGTACCGCTGGTGTTGACATGTGCGTTGCGTACAATGGCTTCAAGAATGATGTTGAATAGGTTGCATGATAACTCGTCGCCTTGCCTCAATCCTTTCTCAACATCAAAGGAATCGGTGGTCTTCTTACCAATTTTGACGGAGCAGCGAGATTTCTTCATCGTCATCCTGCACAGGCGGACGAGTTTGGCAGGGATGCCGAGACTCGACATGGTTTTGTATAATTCGTCCCTTTTCACGCTATCATACGCGACTTTAAAATCGATAAAAAGGTGGTGTGTATCGATCTGGAATTCCCGGGATTTTTCTAAAATCTGCCGGAGTGTGAACATTTGATCGACGGTTGACTTGTCTGGCCTAAAACCGCACTGATAGGGGCCGATCAGATCGTTGACAAAAGGTTTTAAGCGGTCACACAGGATGGCCGACAAGATTTTATAAGCAACGTTTAGGAGACTAATTCCTCTGTAGTTGGTACATTTCAGAACATCTCCCTTTTTATGGATGGCGCACACTATACCGAGGTTCCATCTATCGGGCATACTTTCCTCCCACCAAATTTTGCAGATGAGCTGGTGTATGCTCCTAGCCAATTTATCTCCCGCTGAATAAAATACATTACATATTCGTATTATAATTGAATACAAAGATTCTTTTTCGTTGCGTTTCAAGAATAGTGTGAACAAAGTTCACGAGTGATTTCGATATGCCTCTGATTTGGAAAGAATGTATGTCACTAACACTGCCACCGATGGAAAAGTGAAAAGCACCTTCCAAAATAAATATGTACATCAAATATACCTAATCTTTCTTACCAGTAAGCCTTTCTGATAAAAATAATGGGCAAAATTGTTAAATTCTACGAGTCAAGTCGCTTTTCGTCAATAATTCCATCCGACTGGTCAAACGGTTCACCGCAAGGAGTTCCAAAAAATCTCCTTTACCATAGCTATTGCCTTTTGCATTATGGGATTCATAGGTTACTTTGTAAAAGTAATCCACATCCAAATCAGTAACAATATTGTTCGATCGTAAATATTGAATAAGTGCAAACAAAATCCTTTCGTAATAGGTTTTCATCATAGTTTTATATATTTATGTCTTTTATCGTTAACATTAATATTTTTTGGTTAGAATAACTATAAATCGAAAGTTATCACTTTTTTGCTTTTAAAAATAATTTGTCATACAATAAAACAATTTCTGTATGTGTTCTATAATGTATTTAAAGATTTTATTTTCAAAAAAAAAAATTTTCTTTTTTTGAATCCTAAAAATTTGGTAACAACTCCGCACTTTGATTTCTGTTTGGTTTAACAGGTTTTGGCAGTCATCTCAAAACGGAAACTAGCCTATGCATATATTTTAAGATTTGAATGTATTATCATATGAGAAGTTTGTTGTTGTGTTAAATTTCTTATTGAATTGAAGTTACCAACATTCAAATTCTCTATTGAATTCTAAATTAACAATCAAAAATCCTACTAGCTTTCTAAGTAACCAACTTTCATTTTTTTTTTCTATGTGGTTACTAAATAGTTATTTCAGATCAACAAAATAATCTTGAGTTCTCGGGGGGGGGCATGACCCCGTGACCCCCCCCTGTATACGCCGTTGCTTGCTCTCGTAGCTAAAAACTTTAACGTACCTTGAAATAGACAATGTACACATTTATTGGTTCCATAACATTATATCATTAAAAAAAAGCTTAAAAACAATTTAAAATATAAATGATTCCTATGAATTATTATAAATTAGTTATCATAATAGCTAAAACAGATAGAGATAGATAGAAATATGAATTTATAAAAAAAAGATCAAAAACCGTTAGAGCGGTGATTTATTAATTAATTTTTTATATATACATACATATATAAAAAATCTTGAACATTTTTGAAAATAAAATTTGGTATGCCAACTTTAAGTATTTAATAAAATACAATTTTTCACAAAATTTAAAAAAAAAATTCATTAGCCCGTTTTCAAGATATTGAATTTTGGAAAAAAAAATTCAATACTTTTTTAGAAATCCAAAAATTATTTTTTCGAAAGATTGCAAGCGACCTTTTGTAGAAAAATTTTGCTGGAAATCGGTGTAGTAGTTAACGAGAAATTTGAAAACCAAAAAATCGGTTGTATGACAGGTACCGTTAATAACCGTTATACATTTTTTTTCTTTACCAAAATATTTATTTTAGTAATTTTAGTACCTCGTATTTATTTTTTGAAAATCGTTAGAGCCGTTTTTGGAATAAATCAATTTTTGTATATTGTATATTGGTTGTTGTATTATTTTTTGAGCTAAAAAAAAATTTCAATTTCCCCTCTAGGGAATCGCATAAAGTTTGAAGAAATTTGCTTTAGCCGTTTAGGCTGCGAGGTACAGATAGACGGACAAACGGACAGACAGACAGACAAAATTGCGAGACCCACTTTTTTCGCGTTCTCTATTATCGTAATGTTAGGGATATCTCGATTTTTTTTGCACGAATCCTTAACTTGCCTTATACTACGTATGTATATCGGAAGTAAAAATAATACTTTTACTCAAGATTCAATTTTGACGCAAAATTTTCGTCAGGGGATGTAGCTCAGATGGTAGAGCGCTCGCTTAGCATGTGAGAGGTACGGGGATCGATGCCCCGCATCTCCAACTGTTTTTTTTTTTATTTTCTAAAATGCTTTTTTTTTTTCTTTCACTTGATCAACAAAAATGTTTAAATTTATCACATAAATACTTATGTATATTAAATATGTGACGTTTAGTGGGGTAACTTTGCTCCATTTTTTAGAAAACTATTAAAAATCTTAAAAGTATACATAAATTAAATTAAATTTTGTTTCTATCCTTATTAGTCCAGTAACCTTGTCGTTTGTATGGAAGGCAACGCTTGCGTCTAATCTGGTATTTCTGATTTTTTGCTGAGTTGTTCAGGATATTGGCCTAAAAAATAACCTTAGTTTTTGACATCGAGCGATTTTTTCGCGCTTTTTTCAGTTATTGGCGATTTTAGTCCTAAAGAAATTTTAAATAAAAGCATTGTTCTACGACTTCAAAGTAACCTACTTTGCTCCAATTTGAGCACAAACCCATCTCTGTAGACCAAATGGTTTCCAAAATACAGCATTTCAAAATTTTAGCGATAAAAAAAATAACACGTAGAATTATCAAACAGTATAATGGAAAATAAAGAATGGTTGACATAAATGCATCAAAGCAATGGAGCTTGTAGGTTAAACCAAAATAATAGGACAATCATACCGGAAGGGGGTCTATATACCCCTTTAAGATGGAAGGGGCAATTATCTAAAAAAATGACTTAAGGTTGAAACAACACTATTGAAAAACAATGGTAACAACCACAATATTCTCCTGTAGCTTGTCTTAAGCCCAGAAACCCATTCTTGAATTTTCTTTTTAAATAAAGTTATTTTAATCGAAAGCTTTTGAACAACTCCAAACTCAAAATCTTGGTCACATAATGTGCAAACTTCGTATTCAGATATTTTCGAAAATATGAATCACTAAGGAGTAATACGTGAAAAACGGGTTTTGTCGATATTTTACGTTTTTTGAAATGTCGATATCTTCCGGTGAGTCGTAGAAAAAAAACTGCCATAGCCGATAACATGATCTACAAAGTTTGTATGAAATACTTTTGGATAGCTATTATAGGGGTGTCTAATAATTTTTTTTTGTCCGATATTGAAAAAGGGTATCGTGGATCTTGTAGAGGATACCCACACAAGTATTTCTACGTCCCGGAAATTTTTAAAATGGTACTTCCAGACCCCGCGGCTGTTTTTTATGTAAAAAACACGTTTTTTTTCAAAGTCAACAAGTGGTCAAGAATTTCGCGTATCAAACGTGGTTTCACCGACTTTAACAGATTTCTTTTGACTTTCTAGGTATGCTTATAATAAAATAGAACAAGTAACTGCCCCTTAAAATATGCCTTTTTTAATCGATAAATGGCTGAAAACCCCCCAAAAATCGGATGATTGATGGTTTTAAGCTTTTCTCGATTTAAAAGACCTCCGTGGGTTCAGGAACGAGCAAGTAAGACTCGTATCATAGGTAATTTCGTGTGCTTATACTATTTTACTTATGCTATTTTATTATTAGCATACCTTGAGAGTCAAAAGAAATCTTTTAAAGTCGGTGAAACCACGTTTGATACGCGAAATTTTTGATCATTTGTTGACTTTGAAAAAAAACGTGTTTTTTACATAAAAAACGGCCGCGGGGTCTGGAAGTACCATTTTAAAAAAATTTCGGGACGTAGAAATACCCCAGCTTTTTGGGAATTGGAATTGGGTACCCCTATTTTTTGGGCTAACGTCTAGTAGGTAGGGTAGAGCGGGGATATTTGGACCACTTTTTCTGGAATGTGTTATAATTACCAATCCGTTCATAGTACACCTATAAAACTGGGATCAATAATTGAAGGAATGGATTTTCGGCTTCTAAAGGCATTCAAAAAAAAAAAAACTTGAAAATGTATTACAGCAGAAGAATTATATACATAGCCTCAAATGCACCAAGTCCAAGTGGTCCAACTTGCCCCAGAAGCGGGGCAAGTTGAGGGGTTATTGGACCATGGTCTAAAAAGTGGAAAAATTATATCTAAAAATAACAAAAAAATCACTCATTTATTTAGAAACTGAATTTAAGTTTGAATAAACTTTACTTGAAAAGTAATAATTATTTTTAAGTAGACAAAAATAAATATTAAAAAAAAAATTAAAAGAATTAAAGTCAAAAAATAAATTAACGAATTAAAATAAAAACCTAGGTTATAAAAATAGTTAATACGTAAAACATTAAAGTGCAATTACGTATCGTAATCGCTTTTGCAATTAATGCAATTATATATGTCTACCTATGTATATGTCTAGTTTTGAATGCCGTTTTTCATTGGACGTCCGGAAGTCTTCTGAAACTATTCCATTGGCACAAAAAATACACTTCTGACGATTCTGAGAAGAGAAATTAGATTCTGGATTTCAAATCAGAATCCACTCGAGAAGCACTAATACATTCAAACTCAAACGTCACAACAAACTGCAATGTACTTCATCTTTTTTTTAACTTTCCATTTTAATTTAATTTGCATCCAAAATCAAAGTTTTTGGTGAATTTTATTCAACAAATTAAAAAAAAAAATCAAACAAAAAATATAATTTGGAAGTTCTGAGTTGATACACTCGTGTTTTACATTTCACTTTTTGTGCGGTAGCAAATAATTTTTATTTGACGATTCACCTATATAGATACCAAACTCCAGAATTAAGTAGAAGCATCTTGAACTGTTCCATTGGATTTCAGAATGAGTGAAAGCTTGAGTGAAACCAATGGAAAACGGCATAAGACTTAAGTATGGGCAAGCATAGCACTCATTCCAATATAAAGCATGCATTTTTAAATCAGCGGGGCAAAGTTGGACCACCACCAACGCCGCCGCCGCACTATGGGACCAAATGCTCAAAACCATCTCAAAAATCTATAACTTCTTTGTTTATCAATATTTTTTTTTGAAATGTTGCACAGGTATACTTGAATAACCAAGAATTGAAATAAAGACAAAATTTTTATTTGAAATATTATATTTTCTTTGTTTTAAATAATATGAAACATAAAAGTTGTTGATCTTGTTCAATCTATATGTTTAAATCATGTTGAAAAAACTATTCGACCGATTTTGATGAAATTTTTTCAGTTTACTTCTGTTACTGATGAAAACATTTAAAGCCACTTTTTATAAAATCCGCCCACTGCCACGCCCATTTGTTTGAAATATCATTATATTACATGCCTAGGAAGTCAAACAAAATTAACTGAGTTTTGTTTTAAAGTTGGCATGAGATTTGTAATTTTTCCGCCCACTTCTCAGCCGCTTTCTACTCCCTTTTTATGTGTTTCTGAATTTTTTCTTATTCAACGTCCTTTAAAAGAACAAATTTTGTTATTAAGTTTTGTAGTCCAAGTCCTTATTGGAAAGAAAATTCCTTAAGTAAATGGACTGCGTTTTTGAAAGGTCAGTTTCAATGTAGATACCTAAAGCCTTTTCCTTCGTTTAGGACGATACACCATCTGACTTCCGTAAAAGATTTTGAAGCAGATTTTTGTTTGCATCTGTTTGCATAATTCTAAGGAAAGTTATAAACGAAGACGATGATCATACTCCATTCCACGTTCCTGAATTAATTGCATGTTTTTCCATTTTCGTGTATTCTCAGAGCATTCTTCATAAGGTTTTGAGGGCCTACCTCGTTCTCTAGATATATTTTCACATGTAGAGGTCAATGAGCTACATGAATCCAGTATAAATCTGAAGTCACCATTTAGCCAGAATAGGTTCTCACTCTCAAAGGGATCTGGTTTTCTCTGGGCTTTATCCCATCGTTGCTTACATTTCGAGACCAATTATTTATGAATACTTTTTATTACTATCACCCCTATTGCGATTTGCGATTGTTGCTTGATAGTGTTGATAAATATTGGAATTCGATATTAAACCACCCAACCGAAAAAAGTCATTGGTCATTGGGAATAATGCAGACCGTTGTGAATTATTAAAAAAATGACAAATATCAATGAATAGTTGATCACAGTTTACACAGGTCGCGTCCATTACAAATGAACTCTTTCATTTTTTTTTATTTTTTGTAAATAAAATAAAGATGTACCAAATAGATCAAGTGCTTTAATGAGAATAAGAGTTCAATAGCCATTACATTGAGAATCCTAACTCTTTTCGCCTTCTTTTGTTGTTGCTTTTGATCTTGTTGAGTCAGTTTTCATTTTTTTTGCAGCTGTCCTCTTTTGTTAACAGTTAAATTTGAATACAGTTCATACCTAGATCAATAATATTATTTTCAATGTTAATTTGTAGATAAGCAGATTGTCTTCCTCTCTGTTTTATTGTTTGACTAACACATACATATAATTAGGGTGGCTCTAACAAATGAAATTTGTAAATTGTGATCAACTACCTCTAAAATCTTTGTAAATAGTTTTAAAAATAATCATGAATTTTTGTTTAATATTGATATGATCCCTAAGACGATGGAAATTTTAAATGGGAAATTATTGTGTTTTTTTTGTTTTTAATATCAATCTTTGAATTTTTATAACTTAAGTAATATCCGACCGAACTTGGCACGGTGTGTAATAAATTATATTTTAAAATTTTTCTAGATATACACCATTTTTTTACATTTTTTATTTAGAAGTAAGAAAACAATTGTCTTAAAATTTTTTTAATACACAGTTTTATATATCTTAAGTGACTATAGTTGTGTCAAATTTTAATTTTTTTCAGTCGATATTACCAAAGTTATAAGAATTCGAAGTTTTATTTTAAAGACCTATGTTTTTTCTCATGACACGTTTTCGCTTCTAAGACATAAAAGCGCAAATATGCGCAAACATTTATTTTATTTCCTTAATAAACAATATTTTTAGAATACAAAACAAGCAATATCTTAGCGGAGGCAACAGAGAAAACTTCAATTGAAAACCAAACAAAATAATATATGACGCATTTTACTCATAATTTTTTATTATTTTACAGTTACGTTTAGTTGTAACAAAAGTTATGGTTTTGTAAAGAAGAAAAATTGGGCTTTTCAAAAATGTATAACATTAATTAAGTCTGTTCAGAAACTAACGAAGTAATTGACTTCAAACATTCAATTCTTATGATAAGAAATGATATTAAATATCGAACTATCAACTTTAAAGTTCATTTTAGGTACTTATAAAAACATAGGATCAAAAAAAAAAGTATTGTGTCGTAAAGAACCACTTTTCTAATATGTAAATCCATCATTAGGTTTTTGAAATTACGAAATTCGTCAAAACCATTTCTGATATGGATTTCATCATTTGGTCCCATAGTCCGCCGGTCCAACCTATCCACACCTATAGTCCGAGAGCCAGTGAATTGCGTGTCCATGTCGTTTGTATCAGTGCAAGCTACATGTCATCGGTCTGGCAGCGATATCGCGTCCCCAACACCTCTAAAATGCACTTTACAAAGTGAAACCACAAAAATATTCCTTCTAAAAGAGCTCTATACGGCTCCAAATTTTCATCACTAAAGCCTTATGCCTATACTAACCAGAATCTATCGGTCTAGCAGCAATACACAGACCAATGACCACAAAAATTCATTTTGAAAGTGCAATTTAAAATGATATGTTACTGGTGTTAGGTCCACGGTATCGGTGTCAGACCGATGGATTCTAGTTAGTATAAGCACAAGTCTTTAGTGATGAAATTTGGAGCAGTATAAAGCCTAACCTCGACCTACCCTACATATAAAAACAAAATTGTTTTGTCTCCATTTGTATCACGTCACGAATCTTGTTGAAAATTACAACATCAACAACAAATCGGAAAAATCAATAGTTCATAAATCTTTTATTCTCTGATTCATGGTTAAGTTATGGTGTGATCCATAAGTCGTTTATTTTATTTTTTCAGTGCAAAAATCCAAAAACCTCTTTCAGCCATTAAATTTATCGGCTCAATGGTCTAGGGGTATGATTCTCGCTTTGGGTGCGAGAGGTCCCGGGTTCAAATCCCGGTTGAGCCCGCAATTTTTTTCTATACCTATGTACATCTTATCCAAATTTTTGTACACCTATTATGTACATAGGTAAATATTTTAAATATTTATGTTTACAAAATTTTATTTTTTCTCAATAGGTAAGTGTATTTCCTATCCTAGTACAATTGTCCGTGTTCGGGTACGTCGACAAAGCAATCTTGATTGATATCAGCTGACGCAACAACTACCCGTACACAAAGGAATTTGAAATTTGTTTGGATTCGTATATAATATCTGGCTTATTGATTCTCGAACGAATAACAGCTGTTGGTATTGGAATAACATTTCGCTTGCTTTAAAAATATTTTTAAAACATTTTCTATCAGGGGCCTATTTCAGCGCAACTACATCAGTTACATCAACTACATCATACAACTACTTTCTACAACTACACCAGCTACATTTTTCTGTTTCACATATCCCACTGGAAGTGTTGTATGATGTAGCTGGATTATGTAGACCTAGACCCCGACTACACCATTCTTTTTTTCGGTTGTTTTGTCTTTCGTCTTTAATGGTGGATTTACATGTATCTGCATTTGGTTTCTGCACAAAAAAAGGGATGCCAAATACTAAATGTATATTTGTTAGATAGAGAGAAAAGATCAAAATGCAGAAGAACTTTGTTTCTGCATGATAGGAAAGTGCCATAACGCTGAAATGAAGAAGAACATGTTCATGTTCTTAATGGTTCCCTTTCACTCGCTCGGATTTTTTGTATGCATCTGTCCTGCTCTACTTTCTGCATTATACAGACGCAAATACATGTAAATCCACCATATGTTGGCAAGATACGATTTGGATACAAATGATTGAATTGGATAATAATTTTTCGTAATTGAGTATAATTTATATACGAGAATATTTGACCCTGTTTAGATTGGGAAGATTGAGTACGGACTGGTGAGTACCACCGTGTTTACATTACAAACTGTGAGGTGCCTCAAAATGCATTGAAACAACAACAACTTCCATATTGAAAGAACAACAAATCAGACTCGTGAGTCCGGTGTTTATATTTTCTACATGCCTCACGAGACCACTTACTCCGCACGTCTCTTTCCTACAAACTGGCGTAAGTCCGTGCACAAACTTCCCAATCTAAACAGGGTCTTTGAGAATGAAGTGATTAAAAAACTTTTTGTTTTATCACAAAATAACCCCAAAATCCATGAACGTTAAAATAACGAAAGAAAATTAATAATTCAAAATAAAGGCTTAACTACATAGGCCTACTTTTGTACAAAAGAACAAAAGTGAGAAATAAATATCTATTCTGAAGATACGTGAAGTGTAGTTCCGCTGAAGTTGAGTGCGGTCTTGCCTTAAGAGTTCAAAGAAGGCAAAATATATATTAAGAACGTCTGAAGAGAAATGTCAACAACAGCTGACTTCAAATTTACATTTTACGTTGAATTGTTCGAGATAACATATCTCAGTGCAAAGTGAACGAGGCCATTTATATTGTTTTTTTTTTTTATAAGTGAGATATTTGAACTTTGAAGAGACACAAATAAAAAAAAACAAATCAAAAATGGATTTCGATATAAATATTTTCGATGAAGATTTTGAATTCAACATAAGAATTGAAAGAAGACCGAAAGTGTATTTACAACGAGTCAATTTTCACCGACTATACAAAAAATCAAAAGATAATTCATACAATTTTGAATTTCTTATGTTTAAATACAAAAAAAAAATACTTACATTCGTATATTTTCTTTTAAATGCAGCAATTTTATTCTGTTACAGCAATCACAGCAAATATTTGTATTGTGAAAATTTAACAAAAAATTACAGTAAGTTGTACTACAACAATGTAGTATCAAAAGCTGTGAAACAGAATCATACTTTTTTCCAATATTTCCAGTCGATTTTCCAATGCTACTTTGATGTACTACACCTGAAAAACCAATGTATGTTTGAAACAGAAATGATGTAATACAACTGTTATACTACTACATTGTAGCTGATGTAGTAGCGGAGAAATAGGCCCCAGAATATAGGGTTAAGTAAGAGTTAAAGTATAAAACCATTGCAAGATTCTAATTAGTTAGGAACATTTTGTGGATGTAGTGTAAACGAAAAATATTGCACTTTTACAATGATGTTAGACAAGTTTAACCAAATCGTGGATAGACCTAATATTATTACAGAATCCGATAAATGGTCTGCGGATGGCTCCCGACAATATTTTGTTCATTTTTAGGATTCGTGCAAAAAAAAAATTTCGAGGTTATAATTTTCCCTAACATTACGATTCTCGCACTTCTGTCTGTTTGTCTGTCTATCCGTCTGTCCATCTGTTCGTCTGTCCGTCTGTCCGTCTGTACGTCTGTCCGTTTGTCTGTATGTACCTCGATCTGCAGCCTAAACGCCTGAAGCAATTTTCTTCAAACTTTGGACTTAAGGTTCTTATGGGATTCCCTAGAGGAGAATCCTGTCATACAACCAATATACAAAAATTGATTTATTTCAAAAACGGCTCTAACGATTTTGAAAAAAAAAATTACGAGCTACTATAATTACTAAAATAAATATTTTGGTAGAAAACAAAATTTTGTAACGGTTATTAACGGTACCTGTCATAGAACCGATTTTTTGGTTTTCAAATTTCTCGTTAACGGCTACACCAATTTCAACTAAATTTTGTATGTAAGTGGTCCTTTACAATTTTAACAATAATATAAATTTTTCTAAAAAAGTAATTTTCGGATTTTTGGAAATTTAATATGGGCAACCGGGGACAAATTAATTCATGAAATTTTATTGTTGGTATCGACGCGGAATTTTATCCTCAACATCATATCCAAAGTCCTCAAAAATCCCTGAACTGACTTTTTGTGTAGACGCATTTTAAGAAGTGGAGAGGGGAGGGAGGCGGGAGTTTGTCAAGCTGAAAAATTTGTTGTAAACAATCTAATCATATGACACATGTTTTTAGGGTGCTTTCCAACACTGATTCTAAAGAGACCAAAACTGAAATGATACATGCACCCTGTGGAAAGTTTATGTCATATTTATGGAATGATCACTTTTTTTTAAAGTACAACAAGTAATATATTACCCAAAATCATTTTAAAATAATGGAATATTAATGAAATTTAGTATAAATGATTCATTCGGCATGCTTACTAAGAATCAATAGAGTCCCCAAAAATATCTGTGGTTAAAGAGTGTTTTTTTTTTGACGAAGAGATGCAAGTGAGTTATTATTACCATAACATCCATGAACAAATTCTGACACACTTATGAACTTTGCTTTTTATATTGACACCAAGGATCAAAAGAGTCCGTGTGTTTTTTGAGGGTGTAATGTTTGACCTGCTTAACGGAATTTCTGTTTCAAAATTAATCAAACTTTTTTTAGGGTGCTTGTATCCAGAGCTGTAAATTTTCAAGTACAAGTACCAGTCAAGTACCAAGTACCTTAGACTTGTACTTGTACTTGAAAAAACAAGTACAAGGTACTTGGTACTTGCAAATCATCAAGTACAAGTACTTTTTCAAGTACTTTCATCTAAGTACATTTACTGGGTACTGTAGTACTGCCCAGTACATTTTCAAGTACTTTTCAAGTACAAGTACATTTTCAAGTACTTTTCAAGTACAAGTATATTTTCAAGTATTTTTCAAGGACAAGTCCATTCTCAAGTATTTCTAAAGTACAAGTTTATTTAAAACAGTGTTTGAGTCGCGTATGGAATTTAATAAACATATTTTATACATATATTATAATTTATTCGCGTCGATACCAGAAATAAAATTTCATGAATTAATTTGTCCCTGGTCCGATCCTATCTTTCTTAGACTACTAAGATAACAAGAAGAAAACAAAAAATAAGTATAAAATCAATAATAAATACTGTACGTTAATAATGAATACAATACGAAAATTTCAAGAAGGAATGAAAAAGAAAAAAAAGAAAAGATACCAAAAATTCAAAAAGAATAAACAAAATACTCAACCAAAACCTTATCAAAAAGTTTTTTGCCACGAAGTATCTTTATATCTGGAGGCAGGGTATTTCAATTTTTGATGACAAAAACAAAAAATTGTCGTTCAGAGTTAGAACATGTGAAACGCGGTTGAATAAGAACCCAAGAACGCGCAGATGCAGCAAATGCTAGTTTTTCATATAAATACGATGGCTCTTATTATTCATACAAATGTTGTTTAATGTTTTGGTACAACCGAGAACATTTTTTGCATAACCGGAAAAATGGTCAAACCGACTTAGAATGTAAACATATCGTATAATACTATTAAAGGCTACTGTAAGATTTCTCTTGGTATTAGCGCTATGACCACAGAAAACTTCGCATCCATAGGTAAGAAACGGAATCAGTAGTGTTTTGGCTAATTTTATTATGACTTGTTGGGGGGTAAAATCTTTACTCATGGAAAGGTTACGTAAGCAGCCATATATCTTACCAATTGCCAGCTGGAGGTGGTAGTCCCAACTTAGTGTGGAATCGAACCAAATACCTAGGTTTTTAGCTCGGTCAGTATACTCCAACACTGTTTCATTCAAATTGATTGTAGGAAAGTAGCTTCGGTCTAGTTCGCGTTTATAGATGATAGGACATTTTGATTTTTTTGGATTAAGATGTGGAGATGGTTTATGACAGATCATTCAACTATTTTCTTCAGGATCATTCCAAGTTCACAACTTAAATAAATTTGCACATCAGCATACATACATATGCAAAGACGAATTTTTAATCACAGATGGGAGATCATTTATAAACATACTAAACAGTAAAGGTCCAAGAATAGATCCTTGAGGTACGCCAGATAAAAGTTCGACAAAGCTAGATTTGTTTTTGCCTACAATGACCGACTGTTTTCTTCCACTAAGATACGAATACATCGGACCAGAAGCAGCATCGGAAAAATCGCAATATCTCTTCATTTTAAATATAAGGATGTTATGGCTAACTATATCAAATGCTTTTGAAAAGTCCAAAAGTCCTAGGAATGAAAATAGATCCCGATCCACAGAAAGACGCAGGTCATCTTTAAAAAGAAACAATCTTCAGGCGAAGCGAAGAAGGATCGTATATTTTAATCAAGCGAGTTGCTCTTAGAAGTAAAACACACGGGTTGGCGATTGAGGAGATACAACATTTATTTTGAATTTTCATTTGTATTTTATACAAAATAATGGATATTCAATTTTCATTCAACTATTCATTCAAATTCATATTTTCCCGGCTTTCGACAATTGAACCCCAAACACTTCACACCTTCTTCCAGCATATCGCTACATCGGCATTATTGTCTAAACGTTCAAATGTATATCTCAATATATTTAACAACGAGGGTCATTCAGTAGATTCAAAATACTTTTGGTGGTAACATGAACCCTTAATATTTTCGTGTGTTGTTTGTCGCTTGCCTTCGGTCATTCGCTCCATAGAAGTGTATGCCCTTGAAATAATATCTCATGTAGCGATGGCAATGCACTTGGAGTATATTTGTGTGAATACTATTTTAATTGAATACATAAATGAGCAACGTTTTATTTTAATGGCAACAAATGAAATGATTTAAGTTGGAGAATGTTATATGAAGATATGACACCAGGCATACGCTGGAAGGTTTCAATTATCGAAGCTCGAGACAATAAATTATCACTAGTGCGTCCCCTTCGCACTCTTAGAATCCGCTGTATAAAATTGCAGGAATGTCGGTAACGTTGTTTAAAAAGCCTATACATATCCGCATTCCATTATAAATTTTGAAATTTAAAATCCGCATTCTGTAATCGACATTTTTAAATCTTTTTTTATTCCTTAAGACTTTGTTCAGCAAATAAGAGAATAATATCTACATATTCATTTTTTTATAAAAATTTTTATTTTAACATTTTCATACTATACACAACATACAAAAAAATAAAATTATATTACTTACAAACTAAACAACAAATTAATTCACTTTTATCCATAAAATGGTTGTTGGCCAAATCCGTATCCACCACCATATGATGGATATCCGTATCCTGAACCGTATCCTCCAAAAGGATAGCCACCTCCATAGCCTCCATTACCACCATAACCTCCATAAGGCCCACCACCATAACTACCAAAGGGTCCACCTCCAAATAATCCACCACCGACACCTGGACCACCCCCGCCGCCTCCGTTTAGTGGTCCTCCTCCACCAAGGAGGCCACTGAAGGGTCCGCCTCCACCACCAAGGCCGCTAAGAGGACCACCTCCACCACCCAGGCCACCAAGAGGACCACCTCCAAGGATTCCGCTTCCTGAATTACCAAGTCCTGGTCTTCCTCCTAATCCCAAAAGATTGGTGAACAATCCCAGAGGTCCACCACCACCACCTCCTAGTAGTCCACTGCCTAACCCACCACCACTATTTCCACCTCCTAAAAGGCCAAATATTCTTGGTTGGTTTTCCGGACTACTTGGAGAGCCATTTGATTCTGACGTTTCCTGCGGCATTGCCATCACATTGGCAGCTACAAGTACCAAACATGTAAATGAGATCTTCTAGAAATAAAACAAAAAAACAATAAATTAACTGTTTCATTTGAGCTACTATTTAGGACTTGTAAAATATTCTTACCAAAGCCTGCATTTTGTTGCTTCTGAAGTTCTATTTTGTTTTTCTTAATTTTTATTTTTTTACTGTCAAAATTTAAACTTTGAAGACTAAACTTGATTGCTTTGCTTTATATAGTCTCTATCTGGAAGTACGCACCTACTCAGAAAAACCATCTCAACAAAGACTGGTTTTGTTTTCTTGACGGTTCCGATCTTGGCTTTGATCAATTTTGCAATACAACCTTCGTTTTTATGTTTTTTTTTTTGTTTTATTGAAAACCGGAAACATTCTGTGCATCTTTTGGTCATTTATGGTAAATTGGTAATTTACCTCTATGACTTATTTGGTCAACGGAAGTTTTATCATTTGCAATATATAAATGGAAAAATTCTGAATCAATGGAACAGTATTTGTTTAAATTTTAAGTAAAATAATGAATAAATTGGTAAGATTATTCTGTTGATAAATAAAGGAATTTTTGTTTTCTAATACTACAAACTTACATGAATCCCAGATAAAGGCCCTTCTTATTGTCGCGGTGTTGTCTTTTACAACAAAATGTTATGCAGACTTTGAAGAGATTGGAGAGGGTGGCTATAATGGTGGTGGCTATGGTGGTAGTAGTGGCTATGGTGGAGCTGGCTATGGTGGAGGTGGCTTTGGAGGAGGTGGCGATAGTGTTGGTGAAAACATTGAAGAGGGACGATTTTTGGGACTTCTTAAAAAAGGAAAGGGACGTGTTGAAACTTATACAAACTATGTGCCATATCCATATCCAGTGCCAGTTGCCGTTCCTGTTTATCAAAATGTCGGACATGGTGGAAAACTAGGTTTTGGTAAAGGACTTATTGGTAACGGATTAGCAGAAGGTTTTGGGCAAGGATATTATCCGGGTTTTCCTAATCAATATTCCAATTTTGGTCCTGTGGGCGGATATGGTGGTTTTGGTCCTGGTCTTGGATCCGGTTATGGTTATTTTAAGTGAATGCGTGCATGGTTGTTGAATTATTGAAGAATGTTTTATTGTACTATTTAATAAAGATTTTGTTTGTTAGTGACTTGAGTTAATAGGTGTGTTTTTTTTTCAAAATTCAGAAAATTTGTATGGATAAACAATAACAGACGAAAATTTACCAATTATACATACATACGTTGTATGTAATTAACTAAACGCAACCAGGGTCCTGTAACAAAACGCGACAAGTACGAGAACCCAGGGCCGTAGCATTCAACCGCGGTTCGATTCCCCGGGGCCTCCGACCAAAAGGATCCCAAACAGATACCTCCTTTTAATATCGATCTAATATAAGGATTAACTTTCTCAGTCATTTCAAATCAAATCCAAATGACGAAAAATTATAGCTATACCTTTAGTTCCTAATATTATAAACATAGAAAATAGAAAATTCAATTAACCGATGTATTACACAGTATATGGGCATGAATGTAGGTACATACATATGTACATACTCATTTTCAAGTATTTTGTGCTTCGCTTTGTTTCCATCTGACGCATTAAATGTTCACATATTTAAATTTTCTCTACCCGGGTTTTCCAAACTTGAACCCGACATGCTTTTCTGGGAGGTATGACGGCGTTCATGAAAGCTTATCTATCTATTATCTTCAAAATGCATTGTCAAATAACAAAAAGTTAAGACACGGGTTTTATTCATAACAGGAATAAACATCTAGGATTTGCAATATGTTGAGTATTGACAAGAAGTTTGTTAGATCAAGATTCACTTCAATAAACTGTCTTTAGACAAGGGATTAGACGATTCTCAACATCCATCGTTTCCGTTTAACTATTTTCTACCCTAAGACTGACACAAGGCGTGTTTTTTGCAAGCCCAGATAGAATTTGATGTACATAGATATCGACATCGGGTGGGAATAAGAAAAGTCATCCCAGGATCAGTCCCAGGAAAAGTCATTTCAGGATTCACCTTCAAGAACTCGGCTGGTATGCCATCAAGTCCAGCTGCCTTGTTTGTTTTAAGGAGAAGAACCACATGCTTAACTTCTGCACTATTTGGTGGGCCAATATAAATTCCCCTAAAAGATCTGCGCATGATGACCATTTGCGGATTTACATACATGCATACATTCACATTCTGGTCGTCGTTGTTCATAGAAGTTTGTTCGTTCCATCTTCTTAGCTGATCTTCCATTGTCACCAATAGATTGCCGTTTATATCAAACAAAGGACAGGTTGGGGTGTTACGTTGCGCAAAGATTTTCTTGGTGATTTTGTACAGCTCTCTCGCTTTTCTTCTTACTGTAGCATGTTGCGCAAGTTTGTTCAACATTGCCGTTTTTATCGCGTCTCACACAGCGCTGCACTATTTTATGAGTTCCTCTATACCCGTTCTGCAGAGTCCCAGGTGATTTGGGATATCTACCATCTTGGACCAAATACAGCATGACCAACTTAGGTACTGTCATGTACAAAGAAGATTTCATGAGAACCCAGTTCAAAAGGGAATAGCACAAGACGATCCAACACTATCGCGGAAAAAAGGCAGGCGCAAAAACTCCTGGATGAAAAAATGCAACGACACCTGCATTTAGTTGGCCTCAGACATGGAACAATCCAAAACCGGGAGGCCTGTCGACGTTTTCTGAGGTCAACTCGGTGAACCCCACATGTGGAACCTTAGGTGAAGCAGTTGAGTGGGAGAGTTGTGATCCCCCTCGAGATCATGACGATCACCGCCGCCGGTTAAATGAAGAAGAAGAAGATACTTTTTTGCAAATCCAGCAAAAAAATTTGTTTTAATGAACAGTTTTTGATAAATTAATTTTCAAAATCAAAATTTAAAAAAAAGATAAAAAAGTGTAATATTTTTTTTTTGTCAAAATGGTGCGTTATTTTAGTTTTTAAAATTCAATAATTTTGAGTTAAACACTGAAACCTGGATGTTTCTAGGATTTTAACTTTTCAAGATATTAATCATTCGCTTTAGGCTCTATAGCTTGATATACATCAGGACACACTTCTTGTCGAAAATAATTTTTTTGGACTTCTTCAACATCGTTATGTTAGTTTTGATCAAAACCTCGAAATTTTGTTTTACTTTTAGTAGAAACATTTTTGATTTTTGGATTTTATTCGAAATGGGTTCGGTAGATTTTTCTTTACAAATTTTAAAAAAATTTTCAATATTTCGAAATTTGATTTTTTTTTTTGAAACTTAGTATTACGTCTTTTTTTTAAATTTTCATTTCAATTGCATTTTAATCCTAAAAATTTCAAAATTGTTATTTTGTTTTAAACATTTTCGATTTAATGACATAAAAAAACATTATCGCACCATTAATTTACACCATCAATGTCTAGCTACATTCTAGTTTGTTGCTACTAGAACAATTTTTTGCGATCCAGTCATGCATTTTATCTCCCGAATTTTCCAATTTTCTTGGTGATTTTCCAATTTATCTTTCCCTACAAACCATATTTGGGCTACTACGATTTAAGAATATTCAAACAAAAATTAATCAAATTGTTCCAGCCGCACTCGAAGGTTGCACCCACGAGTAGAACCAATTCATTTGTATTTATAAAGATTGACTATAGCGTCTCCTATCGCTATCGGCCAATTGTTTAGTTTGCATCACATAAACCAATTTAACGTTCAAAAATAAAATTAATTAAATTTTTTTTAAAAATCCATAAAATAAAAAAGTAAGTATACGTCCGAGTGTACAGAATCATTTTGTGGTAAACACAGTTCTGGAAGATGGCTCTATGATTCAGAGTTTATGCGGAAAGGTGTATTTTCTAAAAAATTGATTCAAAATGATACAAAATTATTAAACATCTTTATTTTCTTATCAAATTGATATTTTAGTAACATAAACAAAATTCAATCTTTTTCTACGATTTTTGCCTTCAAAATTTTGTGTAATGACAAATGAGTTATTAATCATGTTCTTTTTAGGTGTGGGCATTATTCTCAACGGACGATAAATTTTAAATCACTTTTGCCACAAAATCTACATCAGTTTCCGTAGTGTAGTGGTTATCACGTGTGCTTCACACGCACAAGGTCCCCGGTTCGAACCCGGGCGGAAACAATCTGATTGAATTTTTTTTCCTTTAAAACAAGTACATAGGTAGGTACAATAACGAAGGTGGGCTTTTTATTACATTTCAATTTGAGGCAAAAAAAGTCTGGTGCGAGCATAGTTTGGTTTGTTCATTAACAGATTTAACTGCATTTAATTTCAAATAATGAGTGCATGAGAACAAAGAATAGGAGGCCACCATTATTAAATTTTAATATGTACCGTTATAAAAGAAGTTTGATGTAGGTGAGTGAAAATTACGGTTTATGTTGGATATCGGTTGCAGTCGTTATATGGAATTAATAAGGAAATGAGTTTTTTTTTTAATCTGAGCAATATGGCCTCATCCAAATTCTTGGTGCAACTTAAAAAAAAACCACATTTATCTCGTGTTTAAAAAAAATTAAATACGCAATTGAAAAATGGGACAAGTTGTAGGTACGAAAAATCAATTAGGATGTTTGTGTGTGATTGATGCAGGGTCAAAATTCCACAGCTCAATAAATTATGGACACTTTCGAACAACTTGGATGCCGTGAACTCCTAAAAACGTTTACAAGTACTGCCGCACTAAGTAAAAAGGGCTAAGCGTCAAAAATCAAAATTGAGTTTAAGGCATTATTTGGATTTTGGAATCGTTAAACAGCGTTTTATTTTATTTATTTTTGTGTGAAAAAAATATCATATTTTTAACTGCAAATGGCTCAAAATCACGTATGAAAATGGGCATAAATCCATTTCCGTATATGGTTTTCAAAGGAACCAAAAACAGTAAAACGCATTTATTTCAAAACTACAAAACTGGATGTGTGCCCTTTTTACTAAGGACGGCAGAGTATGTTTTTTCAAAAATACATTTTATAGAAGGTAGACTAGGGAAGATAGAAAATTTAATATACATAGGTATAAGCGGACAAACATTAGTTTATGAAATTTTATTGTTGGTATAGACGCAGAATTTTATCCTCAACAACTTATTCAAAGTCCCCCAAAATGCCCGCATTGGTTTTTTTTATACACACATTTAAGGAGGGGAGTTTATCAAGCTGAAATATCAAGGGTATGGTAGTGCCCAGCCAAGTTCTAGCCCTACACCCTTTTTACAGGATCAAACTCTGACGGTTTTCGACCCCTCCCCCTCTATCTTCAGTACCACTAAAGTCAGAAACTTTAAGTGCCAGTTTGTTCACAGTGGGTTCAATTTAGTATGTGACTTTCATAAGCTTTAATTAACTATCGCTTATCAACCAAAATTGGCTGATTAGTGAAATCCATGATAAACAACTCATTCTTTGAATTTTTTAAACAAAAACGTTTGTGGATTTCCCAGTGTTGTGTATAAAAGAATTATTGACCCTCTGCACAAATAACTATATACAGGGTGTCCAGTAAATAATGGACAACCTTGGAATGCCTCATAGTAGACTTTATGACCGTCCTGAAAACTAATAAAAAAAAATTCTATCCCAACCACAAGAAAAAATATGTGCATTTTTTTGTTCAGTGCATTATTTTTTGCGTTACTTTACGTTTTTGAATACCACGACTACAAGTGAATGAATTCTACAGTTTTTTTTTTCGTAGCAATATTAAACATTGTTTGTGCCAAAACATAAGAAATTTATAATAACTGTTGGAATTCTTAGAGAAAAAAATTATTGAACTTTGATTTTCGAAGCAAAATGTGAAAGAAAATAATTTTTGAAAAAGTTAAATCATCTCTGGTATGAAAGAATGCATGATTACCTAAGTGGCCAACTATTTTAAAAATATGGGTGTCGAATGCGGATTTCAAAATGGTATAATTTATTACTGCATCTTGAACCAATCGGAAGTTATTGGTAAAAATCAGCAACAAGAGAGTCAATTTAGCAAAAATAAATAATGTTTTAAAAATTAGCAATTTAAACGTGAAAATAATATCATGCGTTCAACATGGTAGATTTTTGATTGATTGCCTGTTTTTATGATATTATTCTAGTGATAAATCCAAGCTTTTAACTTCTAGGGCCGATTGCAACATTACCAAAAATGTCAACAAAGTGCAAAAAACGGCTACATTTTCAAGCTTGTTTTGAATTATACCTGGTCTATTAGGCCCTAACAAAACCATAAAATATTTTCGCAGTTGCTTTTCGTTTATTTGTTATTTTCTTCAAGCAAATAGTCTTTTGAGTTTTGAGCCAACTTTCAATCATTTTATCACTTAGTTAGAAAACAAAAAAAAATAGATATTTTTGTTTTAATTAAAAGCAAATGCTCAAACTGTTTTTCGCCCATTCTTACACAGGTTCTGCACGTCCGAATAAATGAAAATCTTATAATAATCTTGTTAAGTTTAGCTCAGAATCTTGTAATTCAGCTGCCTTCACAAGATTTCTTAGCACTTCTAAGGACCTGATGGACTTGCTGTACACTATTTTCTTAATGCAGCCCCAATAAAAAAATCAAGTTGATTTAGGTCTGGTGAACGGGTGGCCATAAAATTGGTCCCAGACCTAATATCCATTTGCCTGTATATCTGGCATATTTGTAATGCAGCGGCTTGCAGAAGATTGCATACCTCCGTTTGCACTCTGTTAACATTTTTGGTAATGTTGCATTCGGTCCAAGAAGCTTTAAGCTTGGATTTATCATAAGGACAGCATTATAAAGACAGGCAATCAATCAAAAATCTACCATGTTTAACGCATAGTATTATTTTCACGTTTACTGTGCTTATTTGGAAAACTTGTTTTTGCTAAATTGGCTCTAGTATTGCAGATTTTTACAAATAAGTTTGCTATTGGTTCTAAATACTTACTTACTTACTTACTTAGGTCCTCGGACCTATTACGTCCGTGATGTTTCCCTTACGGGACAAAGGGCCTCCACTACACCTACGCGCCACCGTGTACGATTTCTTGAAATATATTTCAGCTCTCTCCAACTTTTCCCCAGTCGTGCCGATTCCTGTTCGACCGTTCTTCGCCATGTACTTCTAGGCCGGCCCACTTGTCTTCCCTCCTGTGTGAGCGGGTTCCACTGCATTGCTTGAGATGCAATGCACCAATCGCCTTTTCGAAGCGTATGGCCAATCCACGGCCACTTTCTTTTTCGTATAATAGAGTCTATGGGCTCCTGACCCGTTCTCGCATGAAGTTCGGCATTGGAGATACGGTTGGGCCAGAAAATCCTCAAGATGTTTCGTAGACATCTATTAACGAAGGTTTGCAGCTTTCTAGTGACAGTGTCAGTGAATTTCCAAGTGCTGCAGCCGTAAAGCAGAACGGATTCAACATTGGAGTGGAACAGTCGTAGCTTGGTCTTTAAGCTAAAAGAGTTTTTTCTCCATATTTTGGACAGCATTCCGAACGCAGCCTTTGCTTTTCTGATTCGGCTGTTTACGTCCAGTTCAGTTCCGCCACCCGTAGAGACAATACTCCCAAGATATTGGAAATCCTCTACCATCTCTACCGGTTGTCCAGAAATATTTACTTGGATTGATGAGGAAGTTCCAAGGCTGATCCTTTTAGTTTTTGCCGAGTTGATCTTAAGCCCTACGATTTCTGCTTCTCTCTCCACCCTTGTTGTCATTTGATGGAGATCCATGATCCTATGAGAGAGTAAGCATACGTCGTCCGCGTAGTCCAGATGTTTGAGGTGAGATTGCAGAGTCCACTGAATTCCTCCATTTGCATTTGACAAAGCTGCGTGCAGTACGTCACTTATCACCAACAGGAACAGTATTGGTGACAGTATACAGCCTTGCCTAACTCCACTTTGGATTTCAAACTCCTCTGACAGCCTACCTTTGTGCAAAACGTGACACTTGAATCCATCATATGTAGCCTTGATAATAGCAATCAATTTATTTGGCTTGCTTTGCGCAGGAGGGGCATCCCAGATAAATTGATTGCTATTATCTCTATTGACACTGTCGAACGCCTTTTCAAAATCGATGAACAGCAGGTAAAGTGGTGATCGATATTCAACGCACTGTTCGATGATGATCCGCAAGGTGTTGATGTGATCCACACAGGAAGATCCAGTGTGGAAACCTGCTTGTTCGGCGTCGAGTGTGTCTTCGAGGTGGTCTTTAATTCGGTCTAATATTATCCTTGCTATTATCTTGGCTACTGCAGGCAGAACGCATATTCCTCTCCAGTTTTCGCACTGTGTGAGATCTTTCTTTGGGAGCTTGACAATCATTCCTTTTTTCCACTCTTCAGGAAAGCTCTCTGTTTCCCAAGCTCTCTTAATAAGTGGGTGCAGTAGCTCGCTCGATGTCGTTGGGGCTGCTCCTAAGAGCTCTGCAGGAATACCGTCAAGTCCAACCGCTTTGTTGTTCTTCAGTGCTTTGATGGCGGTGATAATTTCTTCTTTACTGAGGGGTACGGTGCGTATTCGGGAAATTGTTACTTCGGGTAGCTCAGTGGGAATGGGGTTTACTTCACTGGCGAAAATGCGGTTTAAAACCGCACAAAAGTGTTCCCTCCACCTTATGAGCTGATCCTCATCCGAAATTAGCAGGGATCCGTTTGTGTCTTTAGCCAGGTGTTGTTTAGAGCTCTGGACACCAGTGAGCTCTTTGGTAATTCTGTAGACGGTCCTACTGTCACACCTACTAGCGGCTTCTTCTGCTTCTGTAGCCAATGCGTTGATGTAGTTACGCTTATCACGTCGCACACTACGGTGAACTTCCCTCATCTTCATGCGGTACGTAGACTCAAGCTCGTTTCTCCCTGCTGCTGGGGTAGCTGCGATGCGAGCTTTAAGGTGTTTCCTTTCTTCGATCCTTGCCCAAGTTTCGTCGGAAAGCCAAGCACTATTTCTCCCTTGCGCCCGGCCGACTATATTTTCAGCACCGGATATGAACACATTTTTCACAGCACACCAATGATTTTCCATGGATGTGGTTTCCGTGCTGCTGATTGCGTTCAATCCTTGTGAAAGGTGGTCCCCTAGTTGTTGGCGCACTGCGGGATCCTTTAGTCTATCTGTATTAAACTTGGGCATTCGAGTGTTTCCTTGGGATCTCCGAACTGCAGCTGTACGCAATCTTACGGTAGCAACCATCAGATGGTGGTCCCGGGCCATTCCCATGTCAGCACCTCTTTTGTTACGGACGTCCTGGAGACTGCTTCTAAAACGCCGGCTGATCGCGAAGTGGTCAATTTGGTTGGAAGTTGCTTGTCTGTCAGTCGACACCCAACTGACTTTGTGGCACGTCTTATGCTCGAACATGGTCCCTCCAATAACAAGGCCGTTGGCGTTGCAGAAATCGACAAATCGTTCGCCATTGTCGTTTCGGTTACCAACACCATGTTTTCCCATGACATGCCTTAGCCCAGTGTTGTCATTGCCAACCTTGGCATTTAAGTTTCCCATCACCATAATTATATCACCTCGTGGAACGCTATCATAAGCAGCACTCAGCCGGTTATAAAAGGCCTCCTTCTCCTCGTCAGAAGAGAGCAAAGTTGGGGCGTAACACTGTATGATGGTGACGCGACGTACTCTAGTCCGGAACCTGGCTTTCAGGATCCTGTCACCTAAAGGCTCCCAGGAAATTAAGCTTTTGAGAGCTGTTTTGGAAAGCAGCAATCCAACGCCAGATTCCCGAGTGCTTCCAGGTGTTTTTCCGGAATAGAATAGTACAGTGTGACGGGTTGGTGACTTAAACTTCCCCGAGCCCAGCCATCTAACTTCACTTATCCCTAAGATGTCCATCCTATACCGCATGAATTCCTTCTCTAGTTGCAGGAATCTGGCATTCTGAGGACCTTCTTTTCCATTGTCAAGAAGCGTCTTCACATTCCAGAAACCAATCTTTGTCCGGGTACAATAGCCAAAAGTCGTCAACGAGTTATTATTATTTATCCGAGGCGTAGTGTTGGTTTCGGTAGCGGGTTGGTTTCAGTTACGGAGAATGCTAACCTCCGTAACCTATCCTAGAAAGCTAGGCCTTTTCGCACTTGTAATTTTGGCCTATTTATGTATATTGGGATACACAAATAGTTGGCCGGGGACCACCACGAGGAGGTAAACCAAGCACTTCATCGTGACTGATTGTTGCGCTACTGGCCCAGACCAAGTTCTGAGCAATCAATAGTTTCCCGATCAGACACGATGCAGGTCGCCCAAACTTTTTCAAAAATTATTTTCTTTCACATTTTGCATCGAACATCAAAGTTCAATTATTTTTTTCTCTAAGAATTCAACAGTTATTATAATTTTTGTCTTCATATGATTTGGCACAAACAATGCTTAATATTACTACGAAAAAAAACTGTAGAATTCATTCACTTGTCGTCGTGGTATTCAAACACGTAAAGTAACGCAAACAATCATACACTGAACAAAAAAAAATTTTGTATTAGTTTTCAGGACGGTCATAAAGTCTACTATGAGGCATTCCAAGGTTATCCATTATTTACTGGACACCCTGTATACATATATACACCTTTACATAAATAAGCGAAGACAAGTCTTTCTAGTTTTATAAGTTAGTCTTTTGTAATACATTATGGAATAAAGAACCCACAATTGAAATCGCTGTTTAACTTAACTTATATTGAAATAACAATTGGCGACGAGGGTGGTTCCATAAAATTAAAAAAAAAATTTAAATCGTGTGTTAAATGGTTACAGAAAATGTGAAATTAAAACCACTAAACTCATTCATATGTCAAAAAGTGACGATAATAAGAATATTAAAATAGACTTAGAGCACGTGGTTTCCTATCCAAAAAGAATGGGGCTGATTGGAAATTTAGAATTTTGTATACCTGGTGAGGACTTCACAGTATACGAAAAACGTTTTTCGCAAATAGTTAAAATAAATAAAATCGACGAAGATAATAGAGTTCCTCTGTTTTTAACATTGTCTGGAGGAAAGGTCTGTAAAACTCTTAAAAATTTATTATATCCAGATGAGCCAGACAGTAAATCTCTGGAACAAATTTTATCATCTCTCCGTGATCATTATGCGCCAAAGACTCACAAACGTTCGGAGGGGCTCAAATTTTACATGGCTAATCAACAATTTGGTGAATCTATATCCGATTGTGTAGTTAGACTTAAGGAATTATCACTTCACTGTAAATTTGATAGCTTCCTTGATGAAGCGCTATGTGATAAATTAATCACCGGTGTTCAGGACGAAGGCTTAAAACAAAAAAATGTTACTGGAGCCCGACAAAAAAAAATCGCTACTGTCTACTACTGTCTCTTGGCCACCAACTTTGAAATGGTAGACAAAAATAGTAAAGTTGTAACAACATCGAATCAAATCAATGCAGTTCAACACTACAACCAATCGTTCATGGAAAAGAAAAATCACGATAAAAGTGCGAGGTATCGGAATGTAGGTCAACAAAAAAAACAGATGGCTCAAAAAAAACAAACAACTTAATCAAAACAACGCTAGATATTGCGGTCGATGTAAGAAGCCCCATACAGAGGATTGTCCAGCAACCAATTTGATATGTTATCGATGTCAACGCAAGGGCCACACCGGAGCCGAATGCTACGCCCATCAAAATTTAAAA
The DNA here is from genome assembly GCA_949320155.1 of Melangyna quadrimaculata. Lineage (NCBI taxonomy): Eukaryota > Metazoa > Arthropoda > Insecta > Diptera > Syrphidae > Melangyna > Melangyna quadrimaculata. The sequence continues at coordinate 198,709,662 of OX439483.1, read as the reverse complement.
TATCACGGCAGCAAGTGCATCGCCTCCAGCAGTTTGTATTTTAAACGTCGAGGGCGAAGAGATCTTATTTGAGGTAGACACGGGATCGTTTGTTACTTTAATTAGTGAAGCTATATATATAGTAATTATTTTTCTCATATAACCTTAAAAACATTTTGTAAAAAAATACTTTCATTTTCAGCAGACATAATTGATGTAGTAGGAATCTTTTCGGCAAGAGTGCAATATGGTGGTGCCTGTTATGATCTCGATTTGGTGGTAGTTATAACCAAATTAGAAGCTGCATGTTTTCTAGGAAGAGACTGGTTAGATGTACTTCTGCCAGAATGGAGGGCATTGCTATTAAAAAGCCCAGTAAAATATAAACAAGGTAAAGTAGAATCACTTCCATGTATTAAGAGTGGAGAAGAAATTAATATAACCTTATTAAATGTCATACGGGAAATATTTCCAAATCGTATTTTGAATCAAGATATCAATACACCCATTATCGGATTTGAAGCCGATATTAATCTCTCAAAAATGCATGCGGATGCACGACCTATTTTTTGTAAATCGTATAATATACCCTTTAAGTTTCGAGAACAAGTTGGGGAAGAAATAGATAAGTTGGTGAATCAAAATATATTAATACCTGTAAGGACGGCCCGCTGGGCGTCACCAATGTTTGCGGTACCAAAGCAGCAGCCCAGCTCTTTGACAATCTATCATTGATAGAATTTTATTAGTAACCAAGGCTTTTGCGTACTTGGACGACATTCTCATCTGTGGAAATATCTACGAAGAATGTCAAAGTCTGTTATTCGATGTATTACTTATTTACTTTACTTTACTTTACTTTACTTTTGATGGCGCTCACAGCCCAGGATGGGCTTCGGCCTCAACTAACAAGCCCCTCCAGCCAGCTCTGTCCCTAGCTAGCCGCTTCCAGTTGCGCACACCGAGTGCTTTGATGTCGTCACTCACTTGATTGCGCCACCTGTTACGGGTTCTTCCTCTGCTGCGTTCCCCATCGGGGTTGGATTCGAAGACTCGTCGGGCAGGTGCGTTGCTGTCCATACGCTCCACGTGCCCCAGCCATCTCAGACGCTGTATTTTCAGCTTTTTGACCAGGTCAACGTCGCTGTATAGCCCGTATAGCTCGTCGTTGAATCTTCTCCTCCATACTCCTTCGATACACACCGGACCGAAAATCACACGAAGAATCTTCCTCTCAAAGCACCCTAGCAGATTTTTATCTGAATCTTTCAGTGTCCATGCTTCTGACCCATAAAGCAGAACCGGGATGATTAGGGTTTTGTATAAAGTCTCCTTGGTTCTCTGAGAGAGGGCCTTACTACTTAAATGCCTTCTTAGACCGAAGAAACAGCGGATATCAAGAGTAATTCTTCGCTTGATCTCTGCACTGATGTCATTCTGCGATGTAATAGTGGAGCCCAGGTAGACAAAGTCCTTGACAACTTCGAAGTTATATCTGTCCATCGTGATATTTTGCCCGAGTCGACGATGTTGAGATTCCTCTCTCGATGACAGCATATACTTCGTCTTGTCCTCATTAACCGCCAATCCCATTCTAGCCGCCTCCGATTCAATGCTCGCAAATGCCCCTGCCACAGCTCGCTTCGTTCTGCCGACAATGTCTATGTCATCCGCATATGCAAGCAATTGAACGGACTTTTGATAGATTGTACCGCTGGTGTTGACAGGTGCGTTGCGTACAATGGCTTCAAGAACGATGTTGAATAGGTTGCATGATAACGCGTCGCCTTGCCTCAATCCTTTCTCAACATCAAAGGAATCGGTGGTGTTCTTACCAATTTTGACGGAGCAGCGGGATTTCTCCATCGTCATCCTGCACAAGCGGACGAGTTTGGCAGGGATGCCGAGACTCGACATGGCTCTGTATAATTCGTCCCTTTTCACGCTATCATACGCGACTTTAAAATCGACAAAAAGGTGGTGTGTATCGATCTGGAATTCCCGGGATTTTTCTAAAGTCTGTCGGAGTGTGAACATTTGATCGACGGTTGACTTGCCTGGCCTAAAACCGCACTGATAAGGGCCGATCAGATCGTTGACAAAAGGTTTTAAGCGGTCACACAGGATGGCCGACAAGATTTTATAAGCGACGTTTAGGAGACTAATTCCTCTGTAGTTGGTACATTTCAGAACATCTCCCTTTTTATGGATGGGGCACACTATACCGAGGTTCCATTCATCGGGCATACTTTCCTCCGACCAAATTTTGCAGATGAGCTGGTGTATGCTCCTAGCCAATTCATCTCCCGCTGATTTAAATAGTTCGGCTTGTAAGCCATCCGCACCTGCAGCCTTGTACGACTTAAGTTTGGATATCGCCAGCCGCACTTCAGTTAGGTCGGGTGGACGGAACTCTTGGCCATCATCGTCCAAGTTGAATGGAGCGTTCTGCCTATTAGCGGCATCTTGGCTGTCTTCGCCATTAAGCAGTCTAGAGAAGTGTTCTTTCCAGATCCTCAGCACTGACTGTGTGTCTACTACCATATTCCCACTCTCATCTCGGCAGGCTTCCGTTCTAGCCTTGAATCCTTGGGTGGATCGCTTCACCCTCTGATAAAATATTCGAACATCTCCCCTACCGCTACAACCCTCAATAGACTCTACCGCCCGCTTCTCGTGCTCTCTCTTTTTCCTCCTGAGAAGTCGGCGTTCCTCTTTGCGTTTCAGCCCGTAGAGCTCCCGGGCCACTCTCTCAGCAGCTCTTGTTCGAGTCTGCAGCATTGCTTGGTAGGCCTCGTCCTTAGCTGCATGCGCTAGCCGGCACTCTTCATCGAACCAGGGGTTTCGTTGTATTCGCCTAGTGAAACCCAGCACATCAGAGGCGGCACTTCTGATGGCTTGTTGACAGTGTTCCCACTGGTCCTCTGCACTTGATGCTGGTGGCGGACCTCCTGAGAGATTAAGAGTTACGTGGTCAGCAAAAGTTCTGGCAGTCTCTTGCGATTTAAGCTTCTCGACATCGAATCTTTTCACAGCATCTGCTCTGCGTTGTCGCGTCATGGATATCCGCATACGTAGTCTAGCTACCACCAGGTAGTGATCCGAGTCAATGTTGGCCCCTCGGAACGTTCGGACGTCCAAGATACTGGAAGCATGTCTTGCGTCTATCGCAACGTGGTCGATTTGGTTGACGGTTACTTGATCACGCGACCGCCAAGTCCCCTTGTGTATATTGAGGTGTGGGAAGTAGGTGCTTGAGATGATGACATTTCGCCCCGCCGCAAAGTCTGCCAGCCTGTGTCCGTTGCCGGAAGTTTCGTCGTGTAGGCTGTGTCCTCCGACTATCGAACCAAAGATGCCCTCCTTTCCGAATCTTGCGTTGAAGTCACCAAGAATGATCTTCACGTCGTACTTCGGGCACATATCATACGTTGTCTACAAGAGATCGTAGAATGCTTCTTTGGTTGAGTCTTCTCTCCTTTCATGGGGGGCGTGAACACAAATCAGCGGATTGTGACCGGGCGCTCGCTTACACTCCGGAAGCCCAAGACTTCTTGCATAAGTCTTCCCCTTATCACAAAACCACAACCAAAGAGCCGCTGACCCTGTTCCTTCAAGCACCCGCCGTAGTAGATGTCACACGTTTTCAGTCTCCGTACGCCCTCTCCAACCCATCGCACTTCCTGGATGGCTGTTACGTCAGCCTTTAGCCTGTCCAGGTTCTCCACTAATTGTTCGGCTGCACGTGTTCTGTATAAGGACAGGACGTTCCACGTGCAGATCCGAAATTCATTGTCCTTGTTTCGTTTGCTGGGGTCGTCAACTTTAAAATCATCCATATCCGAGGCTTGTTGTTGTTTCGGAACAACTTTTTTTTACGTGGTAGGGAAGTTACCCCGACGCACAACCCCCGACCCGGAGGACCAGACCCTTCGTATAACTCCAAGGGTAGGGAGCCGGATAAACCGCTCCTTATAGGCCTGAGCTACAAATATGTCGTAGTAGCCCATATAAGGTGTTCACTAAGTAGTTCAACCTAACTGGAACTGTAGACGCCACCGTTGATTCCATCTAGAGAATTCGTCCGCTGCCGCCTCGATGAAAGGAGAAGTGCCTTAGTGGGAACACTCCTCCCCCCCTCTCTCGTTGGCTGTCGTCAACAGCTTTCCACGGGGATTTAAACCCCGTCTCCAGCTGAGGTACTAGACACCCGATGTTCACCACGTGGAGGTGAGAGTAGGAGTTGGTAGACAGAGGTGGGTTTTGAGAAAAACCTGTGGACGCTTGTGTCCTCTAACATAACTACCCTTCGATGTATTAGAAAAACTTAATAAGCATAATGTACGAATAAATGTAGCCAAATATAAATTTTTAGTAACCGAAGTTAAATATTTGGGACATATTCTAAGCAATGGTACAATTCGCCCACTGCCCGATAAGATGATAGCTATAGAAAATGCTCCTGAGCCAAAAAACATTACAGAGTTACAAGCGTATTTAGGGCTGTAAACTATTACTCGCAATTTTAACCCAATGTTTCGTCTCATTTAAAATGTCTTGAGAAAGAATCAACAATTTAAATGGACCTCTTCCGAGCAGATTTCCTTTCAGAAAAGCAAATTATTGTTAAACAAGAATTGTGTTTTAGAATTGTACGATCCTAAGAAGCCAATTTTAATCGCCACAGATGCCAGCCAATACGGCATTGGAGCAGTAATGACCCATTTAGTAAATGGAGTTGAAAAACCCTTCTATTCGTTTCTCGCTCATTAACTCCAGCTCAGAAGAACTGGAGCCAGCTTCATAGAGAAGCTTTCGCAATTGTGTTTGCCTTAGAACACTTTCATAAATATATTTATAGACACCAGTTCACATTATATACGGATAACCAAGCGATAACCGAAATATTTAATCCATCAAAAAGTACAAGTTCGGTAGCAGCGGCGCGTCTACAGAGATATGCGGTAAAGCTCAATATGTATCAATATCCAATTGTCCATAAAAAATCTTCTGCGATGGGGCATGTAGACGCTCTCTCCCGTTTACCATTACCTATAGTGGAGAATGATATTCAGGGGAGCTGTATAAAATTTCTATCATTCTCTTCTGAAATGCCTATAGACTTGGAACGGATTAAAGCAGAGACACAAGAAGATTAAGAGTTAAAAAAGGTAATCAATTTTCTTAAGGGCGGAAAACAACACGCGCTTACAGAAAAAGTTATATCAAAAATCGGGGAAATGTGACAAAATTTAGCTTGGAGGATGAATGTGTGTTTTATATAAGTCATTCCTAGAATTCTGCGGCCTTGGATTTTACAAATGCTACATGAGAGCCATGCAGGCATTGTTAAAATGAAGCAACTGTCTAGGTTGTATGTTTGGTGGCCGCAAATAGATGGTGATATTGAACAATGTGTTAAGTCATGCATTGCATGTCAACAATTGCAAAACTTTTCGAAAGAAAAAACTTCTCATTGGCCTTTCAGCAAATTTCCTTTCGAACGCATCCATATGGATTTTTTCTTTTTAGGCAAAAATACTTTTTTATTACTTGTTGATTCATACAGTAAGTATGTGCACATATATGTAATGCAAAAAACAAATGTTTTTGCAGTAATTGAAAAGATAGAAGAATTTTTTTCAGTTTTTGGACTATGCTCTGAGATCGTTACGGACAATGGTCCGCCCTTTAACTCTAATATATTTATAATTTTGGAAAGCGATACGGAATTAAGATAACAAAATCACCTCCTTATCACCCCCAGTCAAACGGCATCGCCGAAACAAATGTACAAACCGTTAAAAAGTATCTAAAAAGGTTTTTAATTGACAACTCCACAGAAAATACAACAATTACTAAGTTAATTATTAAATTTTTGTTTATGCAACGAAACACCATTGCATCATCAACATCTTGCACACCTGCCGATCTTATGTTTAGTTATAAACCTAGAACTATATTGGATTCACTAAACTAAAAATTTGTGTAGTTTATTGTGTTTTGCATGCAGTTAATTAATGTTTTTTTTATTAGAAACAACAAACATTCCAAAATAACTTATCATGATTGAATCACCAATCGTTCTTATTGCATCCGAAGGAAAGGTTAGCCCATTAGAAATAATAAACAAAATTCGTAAAATTGATGAAAAAGAAGATCATGTTTCTATTGATGTTGGAACACCACTCAACTATAAGGCATACAAATATCACTTGACTACGGAATATTACAAAACAAATTTACTTCTACTTCCACTCGAAGCCGAACTTGAACAGATGCCAGCGGAAATTATTGAAAGTGTTGAAGCCTTTTTGATTTATTTTGACTCGGGGAATCGGCGATTTTCCAAGAGAATTGGTTACTACGCCGATTTTGTCAAAACCCACCAAATTGAACTAGGAGTCCTGCTATGTGATCGGCTCTATGATGATTCCAATGAAGGCATAACCTACAAAAAAGCCAAACAGGGCACCAATCTGCTATTCGATGTGATAGAGCTAGAACGATCCAGAGAAGAAGACGAGGAGGATGACCCCAATGACCCATTGGGCTACGATTCAGTGCAACAGGCGTTAAGGAGTTTTGTTTGGTCTGACATCGATGTTAGTTCAGGTGCAAATAAAAACTTTCTGAAAACCATTGGACTAGCATCGCCCAACAACGCCGAAACAAGTTCAGATGAAAATTCGGTTGAAGCCCAGCTGGAAATATTTGAGAATCTTCTTTCACAAGTGCAATCGTTTCGGACAGAGACTGCATCATGGTCCAGAGACCAGGTACTCGATCATGCTGAAAAACTCGCAGAGGAGTTTGTTCGAATGATGAACGAAGAAGGAGTCGGTGATGACGACGATAATGAAGGCAATGACGATGATGCCAAACATATCGACATAAATAGCAGCAGTAAATAGTCTCAAGACATGATCATACTGTTAAATTGTTAGAATATAATATTATAAAATGTAATTTTGTTTAGGGAATTTAAATGAGCTGTAAAATATTCCAAATTAAAATCAGTTGCATAAAAAGTGAAAAAAAAAAAAAAAATAAATAAATAAATAATAAAAAGGCATTAGAAAAAAACATCAAATAAAAACATTTCAACTAAAAGAATAGGTATTAAAATTTCGGACGAATATAAGCCAAATGAATTAATTATGTATAAAAATATATTTGGAAATAGTGTTAAATGGATTCCAGGTAGATTCATTAATAAAATTAGTAGATTTATTTATCAAATTTGTCTAAATAATAATGTTATTGAAACAGCACACAAAAACCAAATAAAAGGACAGTTTAAGAAAAACAAGTATTATTAAAAACAAGATTATAACGAATTTAATAATCAAAATGAGAACAACAATGATGTTCTAGGAAAACGAAAAAGAAGTGAAACGGAAATAGAAAAATGTGAACAATTTTGGAATAGTCGACCAAAAAGAATTATTAAAAAGCCTGAAAGATTAGGCTTTGATACTGCTTGAACTTATTGTAATGTATATATAATTTTGATTATTTCTGTTTTCTTTTCAATTATTATATGTTAGATTATAAATTGTTATTATTATATATATTTTTTCATTCAAAAGTGGGAAACTGTTGTGCATAAAACAATTATTGACCCTCTGTACAAATAACTATATATACATACATACACCTTTACATAAATAAGCGAAGACAAGTCTTTCTAGTTTTATAGTTTTATAAGTTAGTCTATTGTAATACATTATGGAATAAAGAACCTACTATTGAAATCGCTGTTTAACTTAAACTAATATTGAAATAACACTCAGCTCCACTAATCATGGATTAAAGATAATCAGCTGTGAACAAACTGGCCCTAAATTCGCTCATCAATCACAGACGACTCGCCAAATTTGAACTTTTAAGCATAAGCTGTTCTCAAAATCCGTAACTGACTCACTGATAGATCATCAAAATTATGGTCCACTTCCCGACCTCGTACAATCTTCTTATTTCGCGCTTCTGATTATATTGCAGAATAATGAAATTTAGTCGAACGTTAGGACTTGAAGTGTAAGCAAAGGCAACATTTTAAAATTTGAGATTTTACATTCAGAGGGCGTGGCACCCGCCCATTTTCTCAGAATTGATATCAATTATATGGAGCATTTCTGACTATCGTAGAATGATGCATTTTGGTACAGCGATAGGACTTGGCAAGCATGCAAAGTGAAAAATAAAAAGAACAAAAACAAAACAACAAAATTGAAATTATGTGTTTTTTCATGCAGGGGCGGGCGTGGCATCCGCAACTTTTTTGCAATTACTATCATTCAAATGAAGCACTTCTGACTGTTAAAAATTGGTAGAGTGGTTGTACTTGTAGTGCATAGAAAAATTAAAAACTTTATTTTGCTTATGGGTTCACTTGGCGTTTTTTCGATCCTACTTTCACTTGATAAAAATATCTTTTCAAAAAGAAGTGAAATAACACCAAAAACATAAATATTTTAAAAAAGAAGTCAAGTTCTTCTTTGTACAAAATCTTTTGCGCAACAAGTCAGTCGTAAAAAGTTCTCAGTTTATTACTCTTAAATATTAAATATTTTAAGTAGAGTAGGTAATATCGATGAAACTCATATTTACTAGAGAAATCGGTTATTTAATGATCACTGGTCTAAATTTGGTAGGTTTTTTGGCAACTTTTCTTTTATGTATTACCTAATAACAAAATTTTGAAATAAAACTTGACTAGGGAACCTCTTACAAATTTAGGTCAGTGATATTTAAATAACAGATTTCTCTTATAAATTTGAAGTTCTTCAAAATTACCTACTCTACTTAAAATATTTAATATTTAAGAGTAATAAACTAAGAACTTGGCGTACCTACATACTTATTGTTCTCACTACTTTTTACGGCTGACTTGTTACATTTATGTTTTCTATTTTAACATTTAAAAAAAGTTTAAGTCCATTTATTGAAAGAAAGTACAACAAGTAAAGTTTAATCCAAAATCATTTTAAAATAATTACCTATGTATTTATAAAAAAAAAATAGAATAGTTATTTTAGCTCCCGTGTTTAGGAAAACTACACCATGGAATAAAAATGTTCCGGACTCAAACAGAGTATTCCATGGTGTAGTTTTCCTAAACACGGGAGCTGAAATAACTATTTTTTCTTTATAAATAAAGGGGTTAATGTTTAATATGACATCATGTTTACCAAGAATCAGAAAGGTTCCCAAAAAGTATCTGTGGTGAAAGGTTAAAAAAGTTGTTTTGAAAAATTGAAGTATTGTTTTTGAAATGTAACGTAGTATTTTTTAAATATTTAAGTAACTTGTAAATACATAACAAAATAATCTAATTTTTGCCGAAAACGGTTCCAATGATTTTGATAAAAAAAATATATGCGTTCTGGTATAATTAATATTAAAATAATTATTTTAATGCATTTAAAAAAGCATTTTTCATACGATTTTTGTTCTTTTAAAATCGCTACCAAATTCACTAAGCAAATAAAATAAATATTATAACGATACTTTACGATAGTTAAGGGTTCCGCGTATGTGTACAAAAATAAGCGCCAGCTTAAATGTCTAACTTTGGCCACTGCATTGACGCAAACATTTCGCGGTGCACTTAATTAACATTATCTCACATGCTGAACCTATCAGAACGATTTGAATAGGGTTTTTATATTTCATTTTGTAATTCCCCAGAGAACTTGAGTCCACATTTATATTAGAATTAGACCATTTTTTAACTGTCAGTTAAGCGCTTGAAAACTACTTTTTTTACAGATTTTTTCTGACGTCATCGCTGTATAGCAACAAAAACATAACACCAGAAAGTTTTATTTAAATTACATCTTGTGGAGAATTTTATAACAAACAAAATTTGTATTAATGTTTTTTTCCTAAAATGCATTTTTCTAAAGTTATAACAGAAAACGGGAGTTAATAATGCACTTTCTTGCACGTTTTGATTTTTCCTGCAAATAGCACACCTTTTGGAGCGGGAGCAACCTCATATTCTTGTTGCTTATATTATATATGATTGAATCCCACAAAAATCTAAGATGCTATATGTTGCATCCACATATTGCTTCAATTTTATCCTAATTTGCCTAGACTACTGGTAGATTTATAAAATTTGTGTCTAGATGAAATTTGGGCGCAATGGAATATGGCCCCAAACATAAAATAATAAATGGCCGCAACAATTTAAATGGGAAATAACAAAAACAAAAAAAAAAAAATTGAAATTTGTAAGTGCGGGCCATTTTAAGTGGTGCCTTTTTTCATTTTTAATTTTGGGGTAAAATTTTATTAAGAAAAACGGCCATACTGTAAGCGGAGCGACGGATTCGCGTGAGCGGGACAGAGTACCCAAAAAGAGAGTTAAAATCCTTGAGTCCGAGAACCAGGCTAGGCAAGGTTATGGTGCAATTTTTCACTTTTTGTATGGGACCATTTTTCATAAGTTTGTGGCCATTTTTCCATTTTGAAAATGGAGCGATTTTTCATTACGGAAAAAGCCCCAAATTTGGGGGAATTTTTCATTTTTCGTTTGGGCCACTTTTCATTAGGCCAAATTCCATGTAGACAGATTTTGTATTACCTTCCTAAACGAAATACCTATACTCGTAATATGTACAGTACATTTACTTAATGTGAACACAATATCGCATTGATGCCCGCAGCTATTTTATTTATCACTTTATGTGATGAATAATTAATGTCTTCTTAATGATTGACTTAAGCATCTTTCAACCAAACTGACTTAACCAAAACAATAAAATGATTCACTATGTATGTGAATACCCAAGTAGTGATAATTAAGGCAACACAAAAAATCTAAACATTCAAATTTACTATACCTACATTTTATTTAAGTCAAAAACGTTGTTGTGGGTCTGTCTGCACGTTGCGTTGCTAAACAAAAATGACCTTCCTGTTTTTAAAAGAAAATTATATAACTTAGTATAAGTATTTTGTGACAGACATCACATACATCTCATAGCACACCTATATCGAGGTCGTTACTCTTGTAACTGATCAATTAATATATGTATCCCACATAATGTGTATATAACAGTGGCGTGGCGTCAATAATTTGGAATGGGAAGAGGTAACGAAAATGATTGATCTGCGAAAGTAAACAAAACTTACCTCTTTGTATCTTGAACAAAAAAAAAAAAAAAACAAGCAGATACATTAAAATTAGTTAAAAAACAACTTTTCCGCCGTTTGCAATGTATTTTCATAGGACGCATAGAGTGGCCTTTCATTTAAACGATTTTTTATTAATAAAAGGTACATAGTTTGCTTAATTCATTCATGTTAAGCAACAATCTATGCTTAAAAAAAAAATTAAAAACCAATCACAAACCAGGACTAAAAACCTAGCTCTTAAGTATTTATATAGCTATCAAACAAAAAATAAAGAACAAAAGCTTCAACTTCACAACTAACTAAATAAACACTATTTCATTACAGATATTTTTAAGGAACTCTCTTGATTCTTGTTTAACAACACCCCAATGAAACTTTTATTCCAAATCTACCATATTTCTTAATATTTAACTTGTTTTTCTCAAAATATCTCATAAAAAAGAATAGTTTTTTTTTAGATCCAGCGTTAAAAAGTACCCTAAAATCATGTGTCATGTTCTTACATTTAACCATACCAAATATTTCAGATTGATAAACCATACCTTCTTCCCTTTGCCGCTCTTTAAATGCCTTTATACCAAAAGCCACTGCTGTGATTTTGCTAGACTTTTGATATGCTGTAGAAGATGAAATTCTGCAATTATACCTAAAATAATATTTTATGAATTCATTTTTCACCGCTTACCCATATTAAATTACGCATTTCAATCTTTCCTGGACTATACATACTAAGCTTAACCAAAAAACAAGCAAACAAAAATAGAAAATGTATTTAACAACTTTCAGAGCAAATAAGCCGAAGAAGAGCGTGTTATTTTTCACCCCAGAACGAATATTAAGAGAAACGGAGTAAAGCAAAGGATTAAAAAACATTCCATGATATATAACACGAGGAACAGCGTCTTATTTTTTCCTATGTTGTTGCGTGTTGGACAAAGAGGATCTAGAAACAAAAATGCTCAGGGGAGGAAGGGATACAAAACAAATTTTATAAGACGGTGAAAGAAGCGTTTTATTTCTAAATTAATTCTTTCAAAGAGAGCGTATGTTGAGCAGTTGAGCAAAGAGCGAAGAGAAGAATAAATTGACGGTGTTTATTCGATAGCTTATGTTTGTGTGAATTTTATAATTCAATTGGTAGGGTTGCATAGTTTATGTTTATGTTTATTTGATAGTATTTTTCGTAAAATTTTTAAAGGGAAGACGATAGGAATCGTGTTATGTGGACGTCACGCCACTGGTATATAGTTACCAAGAGTAGAGATATGCGTTGAAGATCAGTGAAATTGAAATTCAAAAGACTTTATAGTCGGGAAGGTTGGGTTGATATTTTTGTATTAGAAACAAGTACTCTTGTAGATTTATAACAGATCTGTAGGGTTTTAAAAATTAGAGGATGAACTTAAAAGTTTTTCCTAATAGTTCAAAAGCATTCAATGTATTAATATTTACGCTCCATTAGAAACCTGGTTTTCCAGTTTCTTACCTCCGATTTTACCGGGCAGTTTTGACAGCTATGAATCGGTTTTCGTTTTTTTTAGCCCCTCTATAAAAATCCGCTATTATTTGTCTGCGCCGTAGGTATCGTACATTAATCCTCAAGATGAGGTCCCTGTTAATACCAAAAAATTATAAAAAAGTTGTAAAAGTAATTATAAATTTTCTCAAAAACTAGAAGACATAAAACCATTCGGTTTAAGCATTAACTACTAACAGCCAATTTAGCAATTCATTTCACAATTTAAAAAAAACTGCTCTTAAATTTTTCTTTCATTTTTTTTTATCAATATTTTGAGTTTGCATGCAAATTTTCCGAAAACTGTAGGCATGAATAACTGAATTTAACTTCAAAATTCAAGAACAGATTTCTGTATTTCAAAACTTTACTTTATTGTAAGTGTTGCCGTTGTTTTTTAATATTTGTTTCCATTTTAAGTCATTTTTTTTCTAAAATGCCCCTACCTCCTAAACGGGTTGAGATAGACCCCCCTCCAATTGTAAAAATGCTTATTTTCGACCCTTCTACAAAAAAACGTTATTAATTTTTGGCGCCAAAGTTATCGCACTCGTGCCCAAAACAGAGTGCCACATTTTAAAAGGAGTGTTGTCCAAGCACTTATATGGAGCATATAACTACTAATGAAATGGAGGAAAAAGACAAGGTAGTGAAAAAAGCTGAAATAAAACTTACACTTTAAGTGAAACTTTTTTACAAATATGCTTACTGTTTTGTCTCTAGAAACCTCGGCAGTAGTAGAATTGCAGAGTTCCGTGATTTTTCATAAGGTTGATATATTAAAAAAAATGGTTGAACCTGCGGCAAAAAAGTCACCAAAAACGCCGGTTTAGCGAAGGAAAAACAACGATTTTGATTTGAACCGTCCGGATTTTTCCGGTTTATATTTTGACGAAGTTCTGTATGCTTGTATCTTCCTACAGAGATGGAAAGATGATCGATGGAGCAGCATTAACGGGCGTTTTTCAAAAACTTTTCATCAAAAGAACTTTATTTTAAAATAAAATAAATGAAGATATTTATGGATTTTTCAAAAAGTTATAGATGGGCTTTATGGGTAATGCCGTTATTTCTTAATAATTTGTTTTCTTTTTCCAGTAAATTTTTTGGAAACTTGCCCTTCCCGCCTATACGAAGGGGCATACAAGACCCTCCTCCCATACGATTTTTTTCTTGTCTCGACCAAACCTGCATGCTCAAGCTTTTTGTGACATCTTAGCTTCTTAATAACCCTTAGCTTCTTAATGACCCTGTATAGATCGTAAGGTCTTTGATCGTCAAAAGCGATGAGTTCTATATGCCCTTGATGGAAACAACAATTGTCTGTAATTGGTGGTGGTCCAGCTTAAGAAGAATGTTGCAGCAACCACGATTTTAACTTCATTCCCTTCATTTGTCATCGGCCGAATTCGGATCGGAGTTTTTCGGACGACTGTCCTTGAGTTTCATCTGCATGTTTTCATAGGGTAAATGTCGCAATGGTAAGTTTTTTGTCGTTTGTAAAAAAAACTTTTGAAAAACTACCTACTTTGCTGTCAGTTCAAAACAAAAAGCGAATTTGCCTGAGGTTCGAGTTTGCTGTTTATTCAACGCTACCAGAACGCTCCGTACTTGGAAGCACAAACGATTTTATTGGACGAATCTTCTTTTACACTCGTTTAGTTGCTAGAGTCCTGAAAGATCTTGATGTACACAAATCCGCTTGCCCGGATAGTATAGATATCGCTCCTATTGTTCTGAAGAGGTGTTCTTCAACACTGGCAAAACCACTGCGTAAGCTTTTCCATCTTTCCTCCTCTACTGGTCTCTTCCCGAGTGGATAGCAAACAGGATTTGTCTAGCCTGTCCCTAAAAAAGGCGTTTCTTCTTCCCCCTCTAACTATCGACCAATCGCGCTTACGTCCCTTCTTTCCAAGGTCATGGAAACGCTGATTAATTTTCAGCTCAAGAAATATCTCTAAGAACGAAAGCTTTTTAATGAACGGCAGTAGGGCTTTCGTAGCAATAGGTTCACTGGTGATTTGATTGTATATCTCACCGAACGTTGGAACAAATCTTTACATCGTTTTGGAGAACGTAAGATTATTGCACTTGATATTTCAAAAGCGTTTGATAGAGTTTGGCATCAAGCTCTTTTATCGAATCTTCGATGAATCTCTTCTTCGTTGGATTAGAAATTAGCTTTGGGTCTGAAATCCACAAAATAAATGCTGGTGCACCAGGGCTCCGTTTTGTCTCCGACTGTCTTCCTTATATTTATAAATGATCTTTTGTCTGAATCTCCTAATCCATTAAACTGTTTCGCTGACGACAGTACCCTCAGCTTTTCATATTCGTTTTCAGACTCACATGTTCTTCGGATGTGGAATTTCAACGGCAGCGAACGATTAGCTCATTTAATTCTGTTCTTAACAGCATTGTCCATTGGGGAATAAAAAACCATGTAGAATTCAATGTTTCAAGAACTCTATGCTGTCTCTTGTCGTTAAAGCGAAACCCACCTCCATCACATCCATCAGTGGCACTTGCATCGAGGAAACTGAACAGCTTTCGGTTCTCGATCTCGGTATTTGTATCACAGACCACCACAGACCATGTTAAATGATCACATATTCGACGTGGCCAAGAACGCTGCAAAGTGTCTAGGCTTTCTTCGTCGATGCAAGAAATTCGTTTCCCCTTTGTATCTAGCAGTAATATATAGGACATCGGTCCAAAGCTTAAGTACAACTCACATTTCTAGGCAGGTGCTCTCCAAACTTATTTAAGTCTTTTAGATAGAATTCAAAAAAGAGCTTAAAGAATGATAGCTGATAGAGCAGTTACTGAAACGTTTGCATCTCTTGAGCACCGTCGCCGTCGCGACGTAACAATGCATGTCTCTCACTTTTTGATCGCTACTTTTATAATCAGTATATAAATGGCTAATTGTGTTCCACCCCTAAAACGATTCAACCGTAATACTCGCGCTTCCAGGAATTCCAACCAGTTCGCTGTAGAGCCTGTTTAAGACGTACAGTCAAGTCCGAGTTTCCTTCTTTAGCCGTACTACTCGAATGCGGAAAGCTTTCCTTACCTAACTCTATTTTTCCCTTCCATTGTGATATTCAGAAATGCAAAACTGATGGAGCGATGGAAAGGCAGTGGTCCTAGGTTAGGTAGATACAGGGAAAGTGGGAGGGAGGCTTTTGTAATCAGGAATCATCTTAGTAATTTTTCTCAAGAATCATTGACCCTACTCAACTTCTTTAATTCCACCTCTTCGATACTCGAGGTAGCAGTCGTAATCACTCGCTAAATAATAGAATTTTCCGACAAGATGGAATTTCGGGCAGCTTTATTTATTAGCTAGTTACCTAAAAGCTGATGATGACAGTCTAGTGCCATTGCAACGTGTCGATCGGTTTTAGTAAACTTTCTAAGCTAATTTCTTTGCAACTTTTCTTCTCGGACTGTAAAGGTTTCAAGTTTTTGTATTTTTGTTTAATGGTGATTGAGAGGAGGGAAATTCCCAAAATAAATAAAAAAAAAATGAAGACAAAATGTAAGACCATACTCATGGACCAGGTCAATATATACATACATACATTATTTATGTACAATGAAATAATATACCTCCACTGCTTTTGATTGCCAATTGCAAAAGACCAAGATATAAGACAAATTTGAACTTTTGCATTCATAGTTAAGTAATTTACGTGAATCTATACAGACGCAGATATTAAATTTATTGATCGATTATGAATTTCATCGTGAGTTCGTGCAACCATTTTTGGCTTGAAAGCGGTTAAAAACATTTAGTTTTCTTTTTCGTTCGTTTATAGAAATACGCTGTTGTTATCCTGATGTTTTTGGTGAGCTATGCATTTGCTGATGGAAAGATCCTACATCGCCAAGCAAGAGGACTTTTCTTCAAAAAGGGAAAACTAGGAGGCTTCGCAGGCGGTGTTAAAGGATTTGGTGGAAAATTCGGACATCATCACGAAGAACATCATAGTTATAGTAGTTATGGTGGAGGTGGTTTTGGAGGTGGATTCGGCGGGATCGGTGGAATTGGTGGTGGAGTTGGAGGATTTTTAGGAAGATGATTTTTGTTTGTTAAAATTTAATTTATATATTATAAGTGATAAGAAAAAAATTTGTTCGGATTTGTGATAGTGATACGAATGGCATTTTATGAAGTTCAAATTGTAGTCATTAACATTTATATAAAACCCCTAAACTTTGTTCATCATAGATCTTAATTTTCATTTATTAATTCAACAATGTGCATTTAAATGTTGCATTTATTTAAAATAAAATAGAAAGAAGTATTGTATGATCATAATTGATAAATGTGTTTGAATTAAAGAAAAATCCTTGCCTTTTTGTTTTTACTTGCTCTATTAAGGCATGAATTGGTTTCGTGAGAAAACAAAATTCGATTTTTCAATCAGAATTAAGGTAACGATGATGGAGAAGTCCAAAAATGTGATTTTCGGCATGACATCCATTGGTATGTTTGTCTTAATGTATATACGTCCTAAAGTACTCACGTCGGAATCGAAAAAAATTGGTATCTGTTTTTGTAGCTAATTAAATGCTATTTTGTTGCTCAATCCAAAAATTTGTAGCCCGCTTAGTTTTCACGTTATAGAAAATGCCGCTTAGTCTGAAATTAGCGGATGAAATCTAAAATAATGAGAATTCTGAAGTAAAATTGGTACCTAACCAAATTTTTAGCTCTTTAAATGCTCTTCAGCAATGAAAAAATAAATTCCGTACCTATTATAGTTTTTTATATATTCAACTTCCCGCTAAAATAAGTCTGAAGTTAGCGGACGAACATTCGAAATTAATAATTTTTTTTGATGTCCAAAATTGTAGCTTTTTAAATGCTTATTTGTTGCCCAAAAATTAATTTCTTATCTCTTAAGGGTAGTTTCTTATTTGAATTTTAAATTTAAAAAGTGCACTTACGGTGCGCTGAAGCTGGTGATAGCAACTGACAATACCTTTCTATTTATGTACATTTTAATGGGTTCCAGAGACTTTCGTGAAAAAAAATATTTTTTTTCAAAAATCGATTTGAAAAAAAAAAAATTGCTAAAATCAGTAAAATTTTGAACAAGAATGCAAATGCCTGTCCGTACTCTATTCAACAACGTTAACCGCAACCTCTTACGAGCCTTTTTTGGAAAGTTATACCCATAAAAAAGACTTTTAGTTTTGGGTCAAAAATAATGGAATTACTTTGAATCCAAATATATTCGCAACCAGACCTCATAGAATGTTCTAGTTTCCAGCTATAGATAGCTCTCAAAAAAACTAAACTGATTAAGCATTTTAAAAACCGCACCAAATTACAATCGTTGTTGGCAAATTACCTTTTTCACACAGCGATTTGGAATGAACTGCCATAGAAAGTAATCGTGTACACAAAAATACCTTTTCAACGACATATCTACATATATGTCTCGTTTCGGTTCCTAGATCATAGCTTCCATAAATTTTTTTCCGATTATCCTTTGGTAATAATAACTTTTCACCTCAAATCAAAATTCGGAGATATAAATCAATTGGCGTTTTCCAAAATGGCGTGGTATGGCGTCCCGAAAAACAGGAATTAAGCCTTTCTAATAGCTCTCTTTCAGGTGTACAAAATTCAGCCGTTCTCTATTTCGTCCCATAAAACTATAGTTTTTGACTTATTTTCCTGGTACTATATTCATTTTAAACAAATTAAAAACTTCACAAAATGCATTTTGCATACAATCAACGCTCGCGACCTCTACAGATCATTTAAAAAACGTTAAAACATTCAGCTAGTGTTGTTAAGGGTCTGGAACTTAATTCCAAACAAATTAAAAAAGGAAATCATGGCTCACCCTTATGTTAAATTTTAGCTCCCACATACCTACAAAGTTTTCAACAAATGTTAGCTTCTTGGCACTAAGGCAAATTCTGAGAAAAAAGATGGAAATGAATCGCAAGTTGAAACACAGGAAAATTTGCATCTACTTCAAAGTCGCATATGACTTCATTCTCTAAACATAAGCCTTGTACTTGGCGATATCCAACTTGGGATCTCATCCGGAAAAATGATCCAGTTGTGTCGCGTGACGTTTGCTTTTTATAAAGGATATACTGGGATATATATTTAAATTAATATGTAGAATAGCCGTTATAATTATTATTTTAAGTTTATTGAAAAATCACATGCTTTAATTTGTTTTGGCCTTAATTTTTATTTAATAATATAACAAACTTTTATTTATGTGACAACATCAACATTTACAAAAAAAAAAAAAAATGACTTGATTCATTAACCTATTAAGCTAATGAATTTCTTAAAAGTACGTACCTAATTGTTTAACAAACAGAAAAATAGCAGAATAACAAGTTCAAATATCTCAGCCAAAATGTGATAAATGGCTGCCATGATGGTTACCAACGAAGTCATGAACTTCACCAAAGTCACCATAAACTCCCTCATCTTGTACACCAATCAAATTTTTTTCCAGTCCTCCATCGAAAATTCCACTACCAAAATGATTTCCACCAATGTATCCGCTATAAAAATGACCTAAATGAGAATTGCTTCCATGCTGAATTCCCGATGAGTGTATTACTCCTCCATGAAATCCTGATTCGCCGATACCATATCCATTACTAAGCCCGTATGAATTATGGTGATAGATATGGACACTGGGATAATGTGTTCCATGATTGTGCAAATGTGAGTCATGATAATTATTATCGAAGTCACTTTCGTCTAAATAATGTTCATTGTGATCCTCTTTCCGGTGTTTGTGGTGATGATGGTGGTGTTTTTTCAAGAAATCAAAAGTTCGTCGTTCGGCTTCAACTAATGTCATTTCTGCCATAATCCATGCGATTGCAATCAGGAGAATTGTTATCTGGGAATATTTAAAAATATAAATCTAGTTAAAATGCCACTTCTTCTGTTCAAACCATTAACAATTTATAGTACCAAAAACTTCATGTTGTATTCGTGTTGAACTATTTTAATAAACTAATTTGTTTATAATACTCGTTTCAGTCGATATTTGTGATTGACGTTAATGTAACCCCTTTTATCTATTTATATGTCGAAGAAGATATATATTAAAACAATTACATTATTTTTAAAAACTATTCATCCATTTAGATGTCACAAATTTCTTCATTTTCAGAAATCTTTACTTACCTTACCTAAAATGTATTGCACTGAAACAAAAAATAAGAAAAAAAAAAAAAAACATTCCAAAAGAGTTCAACAACATTTTGTTGGTCATATGCTTGATGCTTGACTGCATCTGGACAAAAGGTGGGAAGTCATTTGGATTTTTTTATTTCGTTTGTGAATTTCCTAAAAAAATATTTGACATACCAAACTTAATTATAATGACTTGACTTGATTTGATGAAGATTAGAGGAAAAGTCTTTAAACTTTTGTGTGTTTTCATATTTGATTGTTTTATTATATTACTTCAAATGACATAACCTTGAGGTTTGTTCATAGTATTAACAAATATGTACAAAAAATAACGCAAGATTTGGGAGGTGGAATATTCATTGCTTATTATCGACTTCGTGGTCTGGTTAATGTTGCTTGATAATGAATGTTAAAGGGTATAGGTATATTTTGTTTAGCTATATATTTTTGTGGATATGTATTTGGCAAGTCTTGCAAATTAAAAAAAAAAAATTCGAAATCGATAGCTTTGGGTAAAATTCTTGGAATTATTTCTATCACAACTTAAGAGGGACGAAGAAATTTAAAAATTTCCAAAAAGCAAATGTTAAATATGAAAAAAGGCACTTTTAGTCGGCATTTCGAACAAAATAATCTGTTACCGATTTTTCAAGCCTTAGACTGTCAAATGCAATTGAAGGACTGCTGCGAAGATGATGTATTGAAATAACTTTAAGAAATGTATAAATTTCTTTAGATTGCATTTTTGCGCGGGAAAAGGTTATTTAAGTTCTTTTTGGTTCAAATTTAGAACAAAATATTCTATGCACTCTTAAATTTATTTTCTGAACTATCTGTGAACTGTCAAATTTCATTGTAGGATGTCTACACCAATGTGTAGATCAATGTCATGATGATGGATAAAAAAGATCTCCAAAAAATCCGAAATTTTTGATAAAGATGATAGAACAAGAGCCGACAGCAAGTTTTGGGAGTGGATGTATAACCAAAATCTAAGTATGAGGGTTTAAAGGAGCATATTTTGTGATATCGAAATCAAAAGTCTGACAGGTTTTTGGCTCAGTCTTTGACGGGGTCGGGGTATTGAAAATAGAGATTTTCTAAATTTCTTTTCAGGGGTTTTATCACTACAATTATTTTTTTTAACACATCATGATGCTCTATCATTTTCCCTAAGTGTAAAGACCTTAATCTTGGTGATCCGATTAATAGAACTGAAGATATAAGCATTTAAAGCGAACCTTAATCGTCTTTTCTTGGAGACTTTGTTTTGTTGATTTTTTGCGTTTCATAAATCTCCAAGAAAAAACGGATGAAGTTCGATTTAAAACCTTATATCTTGAGTTCTATTGGTCGGATCACAAAGATTAAGGTCTTTGGACTTAGGGAAAATGACAGAGCATCATAATGTATTAAAAAAAAATAATTGAAAGGATAATACCCCCGATCAGAAATTTGTAAAATCTCTATTTTCAACATCCCGCCCCCGCTAAAGGCTGAGAAAAAAACCGGCCAGACTTTTGATTTCGATATCACAAAATATACCCCTTTAAACCCTCATACTCAGATTTTGGTTATACATCCACTCCCAAAATTTGCTGTCGGCTCTTAGACTATGAAGGTGTGCCACGTGACAGCCCTTAACAGTATTCTGCGTTAACGATCGGACTTGGCAGACTTGAGACATAATTTGACGTTATTTGCGTTTATAGTACACATATACATATAAGGTATTATCAGGCGCAGCTTGTCAAATTTCAACATGGCTGCCCCTTGTGTAAGTACACAGTAAACAAAAACAAATTTGTGGTGATTGTTTAAAATTCAATTTTTTACTATTGATTTTGACAACATGCGCAGAACTGAACAAAAATGAACATTCTAGTGATATTGCCTGTAATATATGTATCTTGATTTGCGTTGACTTAAAAAAAAGATTGAAACTTTGTGTTTTTATTTTCATTTTCGTCATCAAAGTACGATTTATCATTCGTAGGTTTATATGACAGAACGGGCTAGACGCAGACACCAACCACTAATCTATCAAACTCACCCACCAGACGTTGCATGGAGCCACTTCTCCTACGGGCCTGATGAGTGGATGATCTATTCAGAGAGTGTAGAGGTAGAGATCATGCCCTTAACATACAACGGTGCGTTAACCTCCCCTCAATCCGTTGATTATGCGCAGACAGACACTTTTCCAACATCTTAATTGGACCAACTTAACAAAGCTGCCACATACACCGACCATACCGATTAATCAAACTTACCCGCCAGACGTTGCATGGAGCCACTGCTCCTGCGGGCCTGGCGGAGGTATGATTTACCCAGTGGGAGTAAGGGAGAGGTTCACACACTAAAAGCACCATGATGGGCTGGCCTCTCCTGTACCCAGTGCTTGTGCCGACGGACACTCCTTCAATCCCCTGAAGACTAATCTGAAAGAACTGGGCAGTCGCTGGCACCAACCACTAATACATCAAACCCAACCCAATAGACGTTGCATGAAGCCATTGCTCCTACGGATCTGGTGGGGGGATTATCAATCCAGTGAGGGTAAAGAAAAGGGACACGCCCTTAAAAGACAAGGATGCATCAACCTCTCCTCAACCCGGTATTTACGTAGCGATTGACACTCCTTCAATCAATTTGAAAACGACTTTCCAAAGCTTTAGCTTGTTAGAACTTTATCGACGTCCTTAACGGATTTTGTCATAAGATTTATCATAGGTTTCTTTTATGGGGTAAATCCCCTGGGTATCACAATGGATCTACACTGATCTAAGTGTAACAGTAACAAGATCAGCTGTCAGCCCAGTAACCTAACCTAACCTAACGATTCGTCATAGTTTTAAGCAGTTTAAAATTTAAGTATAATGTAAAAACATAAAGTGACCAGCAAGAAACTTGAAAGCAACTTGCTTGTTAAGTTGCTTGCCGTCTACGTCACGGCAATGTACTATGTACTATGTACATTAGGGTGTCCGTTGTTAACCAAACTAATTATTTTTGAATAGCACACCCCGTCAATCCAAAGTGTGCCGAAAGAAAAAATGATTGACCAAAAAAATTGTTTTCTGCGGTCATTAAACCGTGCTTCTATAAGGTCATACTTTTCACATAAAAATTTGTATGGGAATTTTACACTCTTTACCTTTTATTTTTTTTTCTCTGGAACTATAACAGTTATTTTTTTTTTTTTTGGGGAATTCTGATTGATTTATTGGTCCTTTAAAAAACTGCATTTAAAAATGTGTTAAAAAAAACATTTTATTACTATATATTTCTATAAATACTTTAATACTATGCAGAAAAATATTCATAACTATTTATTTATTGAAATACAGAAAAAATAGGTGCGTTCAGGACAGAGAGATATCGGAGATTTTGCTCCGTCAAAAATTTGTTTACCTTTTTTTTTACAGCCAAACTGTGATTTTTTCCTGAGGCCCTCCGAATTCTCCCTTTCCTGAACACGAAAAATATATAACAAAATTGTTCGAAATTTTGAGCCCATCAAACTTCTCATAGAGAGTTTTTCAATTTTTTGATTAAAAATGGCCTAAATTTAGAAAAATACTTAATTTAGAAGGAATAGAAGGAAAGAATTTTTGTTGGTACAAAGCACTGAGAATGAGGTGTTTAATATCTATGAATGCATATGTAAACTACAAATAAATATGCAGTGAAGTAAATTAAGTGAAATCTGTTACGTAATTAACGAAAAACTAATTTATTGTGATTCTGGTGTAAGATTTTATCTCAAACATAATTTACAGATAAACAAATAAAAATGTAGTGTTTCATGAAGTATTGCAACGAACGCAAAATAGACTATGATAACTTTGGCGCCAAAAATTGAAACCAGGTTTTTTAGAGGGGTTAAAAATAAGCATTTTTTTCTATGGGAGGGGGTTTATCTCACCCCGTTTAGGAAGGGGCAATTAACAAAAAAAAAAAATGACATAAAATGGTTATAAAACAACGGCAACACTTACAATTAAGTACTATGTATAAGTGGAGGCTAGATAGCATTTTATTCAAGAACCCGGAGAAACTCCTCCGATTTCGATGATTTTTTTTTAAATACAGGGAATCAAAATTAGAAAAAAGCTTACAATTCAAAAATCGACGCTCTCCAAAGAAATTTTTTTAAAACTCAAAAATCGAAAATTAAAAAAAGAAATATTATTGTATTTTATTTTTAAAATATATTTTAACTAAAAGAAAACACTCCAAAGGTTTGTTCTTTTTCATTTGTATTTAATACTAAAGTTCAAAACCAAGTACAGTAAAATCCGCTTATATTCACATGCGATGAAACCAATTTTTTAAGATAAATACAGTGAAATCTCCCTTAGGCGGACAGCCATGGTGCAGAAATTTTTGTCCGCCTAAGGGAGTTGTCCGTTTAAGGGAAATCAAACAAAAATACTTATTTTAAAAATTAGGAGTACATATTCATTTTTGGCTAAGGCTGGTTACGTCTACTTTTTCCTTTAAAGTTAAAATTTTCCTTTTTGGTGGCTTTCTGAAAACATGTTTCTATAAAATCAAGTAGGTAAAAATAATTAAAAAAAATTAAAACTACCTGAGCGCAAATAAACAAAAATCTGAAACTCCAAAAATAAACCTTTTATACGTCCAAACAAAATCAGTTTCACCACATGAATGAGAGAATCAAGGAATAAAAGCAAAAAGATCCAACAGATACCTACAATCCTTCAAACACATTCAACAGATAAACACAATTCACACATACAAATAATAGAGTTTCTAATGGGCTGGCAGCTGGCGTGCATGTATTTTTCCGTTATGTGAAAAGAATTTGATGCTCGCTGTACACTGCAACTTAAAAAAATACCGTTGCCAAAATTATCAGCGTGATACATGTTCAATCCTGCTCTGGTGTCCGTCTTAGAGAAAATATTTTGTCATTCATACGTGAAATTTCTGTCCGTGTCCGTCCAAGGGAGTGTCCGTTCAAGAGAAACTGAAAACAATGAAACTTATATGGAGCAATTTCCGTACAAAAAAATGTGTCCGCCTAATAGAGGTGTCCGCCTAAGGGAGGTGTCCGCAAAGGGAGATTTCACTGTATTTTAAATTTTATTTAAAATAAACATTGTTATATGTTATTTTAAATTTATAGAAGTTCAAAATCAAGTTCATCAAGTACAGTAAAAACAGCTTATGCACACAGTTTTTTTTTTTTAATTTTATTTAAAATAATTAATAGTTTTTATTATTTTAATTACGAGGAAATATTTTATAATACACAATATTAAGAACATAATATTTAATATTATGTTATATTTAAAATATTTGTTAATGTTAACATTTATATTTTATTTGGAAAAGCAAAAAAATAAAGTATTTTTTCTGTTTAGACATAGTTAGGCACCTAGGCACATATTCAATACATTATTTACATAATGTGTCTTCCTCGTCTATTTCATTTTTTTTTTGAAATTTAAATTAGGCTGACAGTAGTAACTACAGCTATCACCACTACATGCTGTACATTGTACAAGCTTGCGTACAGAAAAGGCAGAATATTATTTTTAATACGTTTTCCGGAGCAGGTGACTCGTTCATGGGATTTGGTATTAGGACGTTATTTAACTTCCATCCCCATTCGACTGGTGATAAACAATTACCCAGCCATAATTTAATTTAAAGATATACTTTTATTTAAATGTTCCATCGCTGCATCCGCTGTGCACGGTAAACTGTTCAATTGCACATGGACGTCATGAACAATTGTTTTAGTAAAAAAATGATATCTGAACAAATTAAGATCAACCGCAGATTTTGGAGCACCATATAGATCTAAAATACATCGCTCACAGGGCTTGCTAAATGGTGACTTTGTCTCGATTCGGTTGCTTGAATATTTCTGCAGCATCCTTTAAATGTTTTTGCTCTTCGAATTTTTTAGCAAATATGATTTTTCCTTTATTGTAGAAGGCCGATGTAGGTAGGTGTAGTATCACATCCTGTGAATGCATGTAAAAATAGCACATGGTCTTCGCACAAAGGCAGCTTGTTCAGACTATGCGAAGAATATATAGATAGATATATAGATTTATGGATAGATATACATAGGTAGAACGTACAATTTAAAGCTTTCTATTGCACGTGTACATGTGATATACCTACGTATGTACAATTGAATTGATCGTGTATTAACACGTGTAGGGTCTTAGTTGTAAATGTGTTTTTATAGTACTACAGGGGTATTTAGTATTACATTATCACATACATAGTATTATGTTATTTAAAACGATTGTTGACCTTAATTGCAGCTAGTACATATTGCCCGAAAGCAGCAAAGAATTATCCAAACAAACCTAGCCTTATTTGCCACCAAGGGTCTAATATCCGTTTGTGGAGGTTCAAATAGGAACAAAATATACACCGGTTTTAAAATTACACGTGTACTTTGATTAATCATGTATTCTCATTATTCTGATTACACGTTTTTTTTTGATTACATAGGTATATTTAAAAGTTATACCATGTTAATAATTTGTTATCACTCGTGACATAAAAACAAGAGTAATTAAATACACGTTTGAACCGAGATCTTTATTACAACAACTGTACATTCATGATACGTACGTCGTACCTATGTCTATAATTTACCTATGAGCGAAAAGTTAATTAAAATAACTATATTGTATAAAAAATTTGTCATTAATTCTATTTAACTCAAATTTTATACACTCAAATTTTATACAAAACAATTGCGTCCGGAAACTAAAATTAATTTGTCCGGACACTAAATTTTGCTGTCCGTATACTAGCGAAAATAAAACTTTTTTTTCAAAAAAAAAATAATTATTATGCAAATGTTAAATGTATAAATTATTTAAATGTAATATTATCAACAAATATCTAAACTTTAAGAAAAACCATAACTATTTAGTAAAACTTTTATAGTAAGACAAATAATTGAGAGCAAATTGCAGAAATATGTTAAGTGTCCGGATACTAGTGCGTTTACCTTATAAGCGGGTTTTACTGTGTGTTTTTGGACTTTTATAATATAATTTCAAAAAACCTTTCTATAATCTATGGCAGTGATATTTATTAGTTTAAGATTATTTTACAAATAAAATTATTTTTTTTTTTTTGAAAATTTTAGTTTTTTGAGTTAAAAAAAAACCTGTGGATAGCGTCGACTTTTGAACTGTAAACTTTTTCCTAGTTTCAATTCCCTACATTAAAAACAAAAAATCATCAAAATCGGAGCAGTTTCTCCGGGTTCTTGAATAATGGCCTTTTTTAGGCTATCTAGCCTCCACTATATACCGATTTTGAAAGCTAGACAACTAAAATGTCTGTTCCTTTACTCTGATCATGGTTTTATGTGATTTTTAATCCCAAGTTCTATCAATTTAATTTTTTTTTAATTTGAACTTGACAGTACTGAAAATCGCAGAAAATACAGAAACAGTAAAGGAACAGACCAACTCATTTACCCTCAATTTAAATTAAATTATGTGTGTCAATAGTTTTTGAAAAATTCGCATGCAAACTCAAATTTTTGATAAAAAAAAAAAATTAAAAAAAAAATTTGAAACCATTTTTTTTAAATTCTGAAACGCATTTCTCAATATAAAAAAAACGAATGGTTTTATGTCTTCTAGTTGTTGAGAAAACTGACATTGAAATATTACTAAATCTACTTTTTTATAATATTTTCATTTTTTGGTTTTTTGTCTTTAAATCCAGAATTCTTTTAATGCAAAATAAACTTTGCGTACCCTCAACTTCGCACCTCCCCTAAATCCGGCGTTAGGCAATAAAGCCCAAGGAAAATAACGCCCAAATAGATTTTGAGCTAAAAAAAAACTCTAAACTAATTTTTGTTGAAGTTATGTTTTGAGTTTCGGGTATTCTTTTCATTGTTTACAATCTTTATAAAGATGAAACAATGCCCAACATTTTAAATTGAATTAGAAAACTGCAAATAAGGCTCAAAAAAGGAAATGTTTTCAAGAACTTTGCAGGGGGCAGCATGCCTCCCCATACATTCCTCACTGTTTATACGCCGCCGGCGGCCGTAGTGGTGGGTGCTAGCACTTTATTTATGTAAGCAAGCAAAAAAAAGTAGTTTTAGTAATTTTCAGTTTTCCCAAAATCTAGAAGACAGAAATAATATAGCATTGACCACAAAAAAAAAAACAATTTAGCACTTCATTTCACAATTTTGAAAAAATTGGTCTAACTTTTTTTTTCACTTTCTTATCAAAATTTCGAATTTGCATCTGAATTTTTTTAAAACTATTAAAGAAAAGATTTGCGGCTTTCAAAACTGGTATAGTTCTTTATTATAAGTGTTGCCGTCGTTGTTTTATAATTTTGTTTCCATTTTAAGTCATTTTTTTTTGTAATTGCCCCTACCTCATAAAAGGGACGAGGGACCCCCATCCTATAATAAAAATGCTTATTTTTAACCCCTAAAAAGCGACTAATAACGTTTTAAAAGAATTTTAAAAATTGTAACAAATTCATAATATTATTAATAACCTAGACTGGAAATAAATCACATTATTGTTTCAGAATTCAGTCTCAATTATTGTTGGAATAACCTTAAAGCATTATCACTTTTTCAACCAGCTAATTATTATTGTCATCAAAATCACCGGCGCGGCGTGTAGAGTGTAAACAAGAAGTATTTATTTTTTATTATTTTTCTTATAGTTGACCCTCGATAAAACCCCAAAAAGTACAAACTCTAGTGAGTACCTACACAACACACAGATGGACATGGAATGACGTTGGCATCGTCATCACCCAGCATTATTTTGCCATTGTTAAACTCACTACATCATAGACATGGAGAAGCAGCAGTTTTAAGTACCTAGCTTGTGTATAGTTAAATCAAGTGTAGCAGGTGTAATACAATATACATACATATATACAAGTTCTTGAAAGGAAAACAAAATCTCAAAAAAATTCTCTTGACCGTTTCCGCAGATAATGTTAACTCCAAGACGTATATAAAGCATTGCCACGGAAGTGTTATTAACTTAGTATTACTCAAGTCGTGATTGAAGAACTTTATTAAGATCTAGAATATTTTTTTTTGTATTAAGAAAGATGCGTGCCTTCGTAAGTTGCAAGAATTTTATTTTGGCAAAATAATAATTGCGGATAATAATAATGTTTAAATTTTCTGGCAGATTTTATTTGTTGTGCTGTGTGTATTTTCTGTTAAGGCGTCAGAAGATGATAAGCCTCAGGCCAGGACATTTGGCTTACTTGAGGGTGCCTTGGGATCTACACTTGGATTAGGAAGTTCGCTTGGTGGAGGATACGGTGGAGGATATGGTGGAGGATATGGTGGAGGATATGGTGGGGGATATGGTGGAGGATATGGTGGCGGATACGGTGGTGGATACGGTGGTGGATATGGCGGTGGTTATGGTGGAGGATTTGGCGGTGGATACGGTGGCAGCGATGGTGGATACGGTGGTGGTTTTGGTGGTAATGGCTTTGGCTCAGGCTATGGCGGTGGCTACTATAGACCACGGCCATCATTCGGTGGAGGCTTTGGAAGTGGACATGGTGGCGGCGGATTTGGAAGTGGTTTCGGTGGGGGCTACAATGGGCATGTAAGTGGACATTATGGTGGATCATATGGAAGTTCTTACGGAGGAAATTATGGTGGTGGTTATGGAGGTGGCTACGGGGGCCAAGGGGGATTCTTTGGATGAAATTAAAAAAAGAAAAACAGAATAATTTGTTGTGATAATGAATATGTAAATAGTAATTGTAATAAAATTTAATGTAATAGATGAACATAAATTGTCTACACTAAAAAAATACATCTCGAAGAAACTGTTTGAAAAAAACAACTATGTTCATACGAAAACACAATCTACACACTAAATCGTTTAGGTACGTCATTTTTAAAATCATTCATTTAAAGTCATTCACACTATAACGATTCCTGTGCACAATAACGGGATCTTGCACTGCGTCAATAATTCATGGACCATCAAGGCATCAAGTGGAAAAATGTTTTTGTTTTGTTTGGTTTTTATTTAAAATAAAAAGCCGAAACCAGATCTATCTCGTGTGCTTTATTGTGGAGTCGTGTGTCGCTATCGCTATCGCTTCAATGTATTTTATATCCGTAATAACCACATTTGTCTAGTGTGTTGTGTTTCTTGTTCGTGGTGCATAAAATATATTGAATGACAGTGACACACGACTCCACGATACATCACACGGGAGAACGGAGAAGTATGATTCCGAACTAACTCGTTCGAATTTAGTTTACTTTAAGACAATTAAATTATTAACATTATCTACAAAAATAATCAATATAGAGTTATATTCGCAAGCGATAGCAGTGGCGATCACGATAACAATATGGATGCGCACATGTAAATCAATAGGGAACACACATCTACGCGCTATTTGGATTGCGTTAAACACTCTTTAGAACTGCGTGACTTTTTATTGAAAGCAGCAAACACCTTTTCCATGCCATTTCTCGCGATATTTGAATTGATTTTACTTCCGAAATAGAAAAATTTTCACTGGAAATTGGACAAAAGGCCAACCGTCTCGCTTGTTCGGTTTGGCGATTCAAATAAGTTCAAAAGACGTTACAAATTTTATGCTCTACAAATCCCTTATTCGGTCAGTCCTAATTTACGGCGTAAAAGCATGAAAAAACGAGACAAAATAATTTTTTGTATTCAATGGTTTGATATCCACCCAAAAAGATGTTTTATAACATTTAAAGTGTATTTTTTAAAATTTTGTTCTACGTTGTTCTGAACAAGACTTGCTACCTTCGTCGGAATTTGCACTGTCTACATCTTCTAATTCAATAGCTTCACTTTCTAAAATTTCATTGGAAATTGGATTTGCAATAGGATATTCCAATTCTTTCTTTGCAAAAACATTTTGTTTTTTAACAGGAGAAGCGTTTTTTTGTAAAAAAAAAAAACAGGAAACAAGAAGATCCTTAATGTACATCAAAATAAGCAATTTTTAAAGAAAAAGCTAAAAAATGCAAAAAACACCACATTTTCTAACACGAATCACATGTAAACCTGCAAAAACCTGCACCCAATTTTTTGTTAATCGAAGCTTTATATATTACTTTATTATTCTACATAAGCAACACAACGAAATTCGACTTTAAACATAAACAAAACGATTAACGAAGAATGCACAGAAAACAGATAAAATACACTTTAAAAGGTATTCTTTTAAATACATCACAAAAAATATTAAAAAACATTTTGTTTAACAAAAAATTTGAAGAACACACATGCAGCTAAAGTATTCATTTTAAAAATTGTAATTAGTAATGCAAAATATTATGTAAGTAATTTATTTAAATCAACATATTTTTTTTTGTGATGCAAAAAATTGAATGGTCTTTTTTCCACTGACTTTGAATCTGTGCTGCAGGGAAAATAGTAAGAATAAAAAAAAAACCTAAACAGCTTATTGATCTATGAGAATATTACTACTGTTTGGTATAAACTTCACTTCTCAATTTTACAATTAATAAAATCTACTTTTGTCTCATTCTTGGAAGCATTTACTCCATAGTGCGGCGGTACCGAGTGCTGAGCGATAAGAAGAAAGGCAAGCTCTTTTGAAAGAAAAATTCTTCGACTTTTATTAGCGTCTCATATGTATATGGGATATTCGCAAAAAAAAGTATGTCATCTAAAAGGTTAGTAATTGGTCAAAAAAGCTCAACTAGTTTCAGAAATTGGTCAGCCGTAGGAAATTTTGTATCAATGGTTAAAGTTTTTTCAAGGTCACCAACTATTTTTGGCACCTCATTTATGGGATATTCGCAAAAAATGTACCATTCGATAGGCCACCAACTTGTGATAAAAGGTCAGCTAGTTTCAGTAATTGGTCAGTCACATGTTTTTTTTTAATGAAGACTCTTGTACTGTAACCTTGAAATAATCTTTAAAAATTCATTAAAAAACCTATGGCTGACCAATTTCTGAAACATGGTATCGTTTTTTTTGGAAAATTCGGTAAATGAGGTGCTAAAAGTCTTATACGGCCTTGAAAACAAAAAAATCTTCGAAAATTCATATAAAATAACCTATTACTGAAACTAGCTGACCTTTTATCACGAGTCGTTGGTATACTTCTTTTCGAATATCCCACAAATGAGGTGCTAAAAGTCTTATACGACCTTGAGAAAATAAATTTTAAAAATTCAATTAAACAAAAACTAAGGTTGACCAATTACTGAAACAAGCTGACCTTTTATCACGAGTCGTGGGCCTTTCAAATGGCATACTTCTTCTGCGAATATCCCACAAATGAGGAGCTAAAAGTCTTATACGACCTTGAAAAATAAATTTTAAAAAATCAATTAAACAATAACTATGGCTGACCAATTACTGAAATTAGTTGACCTTTTATGAGGTCTAGGTAACCTTTCAGATAGTGTATATTTTTTTTTCGAATATCCCATAAATGAAGTGCTAAAAATAGTTTTCACCTTGAAAATTTTTTAAATAAATTATTAAAAAAAATCTATGGCTGACCAATTACTGAAAGTAGCTGACCTTTTTTTACCAATTACAATTAAATGGCATACTAATTTTTTTTTTAAATTCTATAAATGAGGTGCTAAAAGTCTTATACATTTTTTTATCACAAGTCGGTGGCCTTTCGAATATTACATTTTTTTTTGCGAATATCCCATAAATGAGGTTGCAAAAATAGTTAGCGACCTTGAAAAACTTTAATCATTGATTAAAAATTTTCTATTGCTGACCAATTTCTGAAACTAGTTGACCTTTTTTGACCAATTACTGACCTTTTAGATGGCATACATTTGTGAATATCCCATATTTGAGGTGCTAAAGGTTAGGAGCCGACTTTTATTTACTTCTACGTTCGACCGGTGCGAAAGGAGGAAAAAATATAACAATAATCTCTGTGAGATGTAGAAAAAGATGTGGATGTAGTCCTGAAATTTAAACGACGCGATGTTTACTGAACTTGTTCGGCCACCTTGAGCAAGCTCCAGAAAAGACAGTCTTTGTCCTCAGGTTCGAGATATTAAGGAGTATTGAACCCCTGGTTTAAAGACTCAGTTATCGTGGATGCCAGAGCGTTTGGTTTGGATAAATGGAAACAGCTAGCTTGCGAAATGATTGAAAACCATTATGTCGCTCAAGCAGAGGTTGTGAATTGGGAGCCTGCACGCAGAAACATTGCTGGATTAAAACCAACTATCGATTATAAATAACCATCTAACTCCGTTACTCTAGGCCGTACGGAGTTCATTTGTTCAAAACAGCAGAACCAACTCATTTAAAAAAAAATGGTTCAAAACAACCATGTTTTAGTAAAAATCACTGAAATGATTTCCCCACCGAAATCGGTTAAAAATAGAAAAATCTCTCTAGAGATCACTCAATTTCCTTGGTTATATTTGGCCAATCTATCACTCGGTTAAAAATAACTAACAAGCTTTTGCTAATTGTCCATATTATTCTATGTGAGTTGAGTACTCTTCTTTCTTAAGTTATTTTTATCTAACCTACTCTGTTGAAAATATATTAGTTAAGTAACTTGTTTGATTTTAGTCAATTAGTTCTGTACGGCAATCAACCTACTCACTTGGTTAAATTTAACCGATTACTCTGTTAAATTTCGACAACCATCTCTGTAGAAATAAGCCAACCTACTCGGTTGAAATTAGCCAATCTACTTGGTTCTAGGTTATAACTAGGCAGCTTACTCTGTTAAATTTAGCTAACCTACTTGGTTACAACGAGCCAATATACTGGGTTAAAATTTCTATCAATCCAGTTAATTACTAAGCGAACCAATTTTAAGTATTTAGAAGTAAGTATTTAGAAGTATTTTTTTTAATATTCAATGGTTTTAATATTTTAAAGTGGAATGCTAAAGTACAGATGGACTTGATTTAGCATTTTAGAAAATTAAAAATTACGTAGACTACTCTTTCTTTAAAAATGGGCACGACTGGATCGCACAAACTTGCTCTCGTAGCTAACAACTTGAATGTAGCTTAAAATTGACAATGTGCAGTGCATATATAGTGCTTCTATAACATTATGATATCAACAAAAAAAGTTTAAAAAACAATTTAAAATATAAGTTATCACTATAAAATAATATATTTTTTTTAAAAGCTAAAACGGATAGGGGCATATTCATAGTCATTTTAGACCTGGGTCTAAGTTAAACATAGCTTTGGTTAGATTTTCGGACGTTGATTCTATTTTTTTAAGGTTATCATTTCAAAATATTTGAAGCTATTTGTGTAGTATACCAAGTTAATTATCTTATAAAAATATAAAACCAACAATTTGTAATTAAAATCGGTCTGTATTCATTCATTCAGCCAAAATTGTCTTAAACTGTAGTTTAGTTAAACCTGGGTCTATCTGCGACTATGAATATGCCCCATAGAGTTAAAAAAAAAGTATGCTATCTGATTTGTTTGATAAATATGAATTTATGAAAAAAATATTTTAAAAATCGTTAGAGCGTTTTTTTTTTAAATAATTTTCTTATATACATACAAAAATTCTTGAAAATTTAAAAAAATTAAATTTGGTATGCCAACTCTTAATACTTAATAAAATACAAATTTTCACAAAATTTGAAAAAAAAAAAAATCATCAACCAATTGATATTGATATTATTTTCAAAAAAAAAAAAGTTTCAACATTTTACAGACGGACAGGCAGACAGAATTGCGAGACCCATTTTTTTCATCGTAATGTTAGGGAAAATTGTTATCTCGATTTTTTTTTGCACGAATCCTAAACTTGCCCTATACTACGTACATATATCGCAAGTAAAAAATCGATTTCTTGGCATTTTGCGTTTAATGTTTGAAAAAAAAAATGTTCATGTCA
Organism: Melangyna quadrimaculata; assembly: GCA_949320155.1. Taxonomy (NCBI): domain Eukaryota; kingdom Metazoa; phylum Arthropoda; class Insecta; order Diptera; family Syrphidae; genus Melangyna; species Melangyna quadrimaculata. The sequence goes on along the minus strand of OX439483.1, from coordinate 198,674,906 downwards.
CAAAACACGTAACTGACACTATTACACTCCTTCACTCACTCACTGACAGATCACAGATCAACAAAATTACTGAGCAGTTCCCGACATCATTTAGATTTTCCATTCAGGTGGCGTGGAATCCGCCCATTTTCATATAGTTAATATTTTTTTTATGGGACACTTTGTATTGTTGCGGTTGCGGTAGGATAGAGTGGTAGGTCTTGAGGTGCATACAAAGAACAAAAATGTAAAGTGTGATATTCTTTGGAGGGGCGTGGCATCAACCAACTTCTTTACCGTTATTTTCATTAGGTAAATGAAGCACTTCTGATTCATGAAAACCAGTAGAGCGCTAGGACTTGTAATGCATACAATAATTTAAGTCAGAAAACATAGTATAACAAATTTCACTAATAAACTTAAAGGTTCTTCGACATAAGTCGACAATATCTGATATTTAACATTAAGGAACTTACAACTTGGCGTACTTTTAGATCTCATTACTTTTTACGGTTGACTTGTTATGTTACTCAAAGGTTTCTGTATGTATAAAATAGAAGAACCTGGCTTGTTTTTAAGTTAACTTAATGTTTTTGGTGTGAAATTACCTAAATATTTTGAAGCTTTAGGCCAATTTTACCGAAAGTCATCACCCCTGTAACGAATTGTGAAGAAATGTGTCAAGTATACTATTTCTGTTTCCTTTATGAATGTTCATTCCTACTAGGCTATTAGTCTAACGTCAATATAATTGTTTGCGTATAATTTTGAGAATCCAACCAAATCTGAATGGCACTGTTGCACCCGAGAGCAGGACAGGAGGCAATAATTGACAATAAGGCCACCCGCTCTAAGTAGACATTATAGAAAGCGGTTGAGAAGCATTTAATGACAATTGGCAAGAGTTTAGACGTGTAAAAAAAAAACCAACAAAATTTGTGCAAATTTCAAATTTTCACAACCAAAATTGCGGTAGCAGTCCAAGTAAAGATAAATCCTGTATAAATCAAATCTCAGATCATGAGCTCACTTTTAGAAAGCATTATCTTGAAAACCCATTATTGGAAAAATAAGCGCCATCTGCGACCCAAAGTTATTCTAGGCACTAAGTAATAAACGAATTTGAAGTCGAATCGAGCTTAAATTCGATTTTTATGTATGGTATAAACTCGATATTAGGCTTAATTCGACTCTAAATTCGTTTATTACTTATAGGGCCTATTTATTTAATTTTACACAACATACATATTTGATTTTTCAATAAAATGCCAATGAACCGCAAAGGGACAAGTCATTAAAATGTTTTTTTTTTCCCAGCATTTATATGCCATGAAGAATAAGCTGCTTTTAACACCTTAAAACCAAGCTAAGAAAAGAAACAATAATCAATTGAACATCAACTTATAAACAACTCTTTATAGCTAGTCTTGATTAATATTAATTCGCTATGATGAAATTAATGTTAAATTTCGTGAATCACAAAATGTTGGTGTTAATTTATAAGTAAATATATATTCAAGGTTTTCAAGGTTACCTCAATTTTAATTCACACTCTTTTCATCTCCAGATTGCTTTCGCTTTCGTTTGAATTTAAAAGAGTGTTAGCATTTAACTAAATAAAAGTCGTTGTCGAAGTGGTCAGCGGTGCGGCATACAACATACCTACACACAAATGATGGTGATTCACCTTTATAATTTCGGATTGAAAACAAAATTGACTTTTAATAGTGGGCACTGGGCGGTGCGGTGCTTTGATATGAATATGATACATATCTACATATAAATATACATACGTCTTGTGTTATGTCTCTTGTATTTTAAACATTTTTCTTTTTTTCGGAATCAACCATCTCTTACGAAATATTTTGAGTGCAAGAACAAGCCCTTTATTTTGATGAAAAACTTGTTATTATATTCATGGCTAGTGCGATTGGGTTGACTAACAAACATGGATGCGGACTGCGACTTGCGATATCACGAGTTTACACTAAAAATGTGTAACTTTAACCTATACATTCTTCAAGGATTTCAAGAATATTGACAAAAAAAAAAAAAAAAACTGAATAATTGTAAGCCAACTGAATTAAAAACAGAAAGCGACTTGGTATTTGAACTCCTTCAGTTGAAAGTGGTATGTACCTATACTTACTCAAATGACCATGGTTTGGTATATTATTTTGAACGTCATTGGGGGAATTCCCATATGGAAAAATGAAAGAAGAATAAAGTGCACGACTCTATGTCAAATAACGTACATATGTAGGTACTTTCCTATATTAACTTCCTACTCTATGATTTCATTTCATTTGATGGCAGTTCTTGATTTAGGACCTGTTTCTTACAGTGTGGCCAACGCATTGAGTGTCAGAGCAATATCCAGTTCAATCAAACCCGTATCAATAAAATACCGTTGCGAAGTAATGTGATTTCTGACGCACATACATATAGACCGAGAGCTGGCAGCAGATTTTGGTCGTGAAAGGAAACCAAAAGATTTTAATAGTATCGGTAGTCCTGGTGAAGGTGATAACGAATAGGTTCGTCTGCCAGCATGTAGTGGCCCCGTTACCATGTAAAAGTGCATCAAAAGTACAACTTTTCTGAAAATTGAAATCGGGTGGGAAACCATTTCATATGTAATACAACTTGACGCCATCAACTACCTGATTACAAAAATGGTTTCGACAGACGTCTAGGTGGCCCCAAAACCCAGACAGGCGTCCCCGAAAACGCGATTTTTTTTTGTTGCGAGTTTAGGCTTTTTGGAAACCACCTGAAATTGGCCACAACTTTTAGCCACAGACTCCCTGAGTGTGAATATGTACGTGACAGACGTCTAAGTGGCCCCGAAACCACCGACAGACGTCCCTGAAAACGCGTTTTTTTTTTGCGTTTTTTGTCAAAAAAGAAACCACTTGAAATATATCACAAACGAAAGATCTTGAGCCCCGGAGTTTAAATATGTCGCGGATTTTTTATTGAAATTTTAAGATAATTGATGTATGCCACCAAAATGTATCGCAATCGGAAGGTCTTGACTACCAGAGTACTAATGTATAAAAGAAATTAGTTTTTGGTGTCACCCACCAGCTAGAAAGGCGCGAAATAAATCGTGGATTTCTTATTTTATTTTATTAGTAATAGGATTTTGAGGATAACCACTTGAAATAAATCCCAATCAAAAGGTCTTGACCAAACAAAAATTAAAATGTAAGTGACAGACGTTTGAGTGGCCCCAAACAACTGACAGACGCGATATAATTCGCGGATGTTATTATTTTTTTTTTAAATTGTATATTAGTGGTAGCTTCTTCAAATGTTTACCAATTAAAAGGTTTTGACTCAAGAAAGTGATTTTATAAGTTACAGGCGTTTGAGTTACGCCAAACTGCTGAGAAGCGCGATAAAAGTCGCGGATGTAATTACTAGTTTATCAAAAAGATTATAGATACATATATCTTGAAATGCATCTCAATTTAAAGGGCTTGACTCCCAAAGTTGTAATTGACAGACATTTGGAGCGACGCCATACTGCTGAAAAGCGCGATAAAAGTCGCGGATGTTATTACTAGTTTATCAATTAGATTATCAATACAAATCTCTTGAAATGCATGTCAATTTATAGGGCTTGACTCCCTGAGTCGGAAAATTTAACTGACAAAAGTTTTGAGTTACGCCAAACTATTGAAACCCACGATATAACTCGCCTTCATATATTATTATTATTTTTAATTTCAATTTAAATAGAACCTACCTAAAAAGGTTTTGACTAGCTAAAAAAGAATATTTTTAAGGAAACACGTTTTGAACACACCAAACCATTCAAATACTCGAAGTCGAAGCGTACTCCAGGCGTACTCCAAGCGTACTCCAAGCGTACTCGAAGTGTACTCGAAGCGTACACGAAGCGTACTCGAAGCGTACTCGAAGCGTACTCGAAGTGTACTTGAAGCGTACTCGAAGCGTACTCGAAGCGTACTCGAAGCATACTCGTACGCTACGAGAGCGCTTCGAGTACGCTTCGAGTACGCTTCTAATCTAAATCAAAAATGTCTGTATTTTTTTGTTTGAATCTCTTAAACGATTGGGCCCCGAATTTTTGTTCCTTGATGAAAATAAACTAGAACGAACAAAAATTCAGCAAATATAAAGTATGTAATTGTAATAAAAGTCTCTTCGAAGGTTAGCTGCAAATCACATCGAATTTGAATAATTAGTTCGATACATTGATTGATGGCATTCCTTAGTTCACGTTTCGCGGGATAGATGTAGTAAATATAGTTTAAAAATCCGGGAGCAAACGTGTTACCACAAAATGCAGCTGACAGAAGAAAACGGGCCAAAAACATACGTTCACTAAGAAAGTGAAACACTTTCAAAAACACTCCGAAAAAATTGGCTTTCTTGAAAACGCTTTCAGGAACTAGTCACATACTGAAAGTTTCTGCTTTCTGAAAGCACTTTCTCTTCAGTGTGTGACGGTACCTTTAATTGAGTTAAATTTTCTATCTAAAAATTTTTCTAGAAAAATTCATACGTAATTTCATAATACATAATCTTAAAGGTAAATCTAAATGACTAGATTTTTCAAATATCGAAAGTAGATTTGAAATCTTTTCGCAATAAGCCCCTTAAGTAGCAAAAAAAAAAACAGTAGGTATATACCCCTATACTTGCAATTTCAAATGACTGTTCTACTGAATTAAAAAATTATATCAAGTATAAGATTTTTTAGATAGATATATAATTTGATTTATTGATTTCAATCATATTTGTTTTTTACAATATTATAATTCTTAAATCATATAAGCATGACTTAAAAAGCCGTCTATCAAGTATAATATCACATAACTTTGGTCACACAAGATATAGTTGTTCTTTGAGTTGTATTTATTTATTTTAGAACATTTAAGCTTAAAATAAATAATATTTTTAGATTTAAGTGTTACACGCCAAAAATATATATCAATACCAACTATGTATGTATGCATATGTTGTGTAATTTCAAGATTTTAAAAATCACTCTTTGAAAAGATTAAAATCAAAATGTTGCCAAAAACAATTCAAAATGCTTTAATTAGAAAAGTTTGTACACTCAAAATCGTTTCAAAATCAAAATTGGCATACGACGCTTAATTTGTCTATTTATATACATATATATTTTGCAACCATGTATTTTTTTTTATTTACACTCCCCTGATTTATGGTATTTTTGGTTGCCTCTTTTTTATTTTTTGAATGGTCAATTTCTCATATTTATTGTCTTTTAACCAAAAAGTTAAACATAAGTAGGTATTTGTAAATATACGTGCGTACATATACTTTATATTTCAATGAATTATGAAATATAGGTTTTATTTTCCGACAGTTGGCAGGTGCGGTTGTACAGATGTTGTTTTGAAGCAAACAAGATTTAAGTTTAAGGTAAAAGATAGATACCTACCTAACAATGTAAATATGTATGTTTGCAGATACACATTATAGTGAGAAGTTGTTTATTGTTTAGGTATTTTTTTTTTAATATTTTTAAGGTTATTTGGATTCAATGAACTTCTGTATACCTAGTATGCTTTGAGCTTGAAAACTTATATTTATATGGCTTAGTACACATACATGCCTACCATAGCATATTTTATAAATCACTTTGATCCATTCAGACATTTAAGGACCATTCACACGACAGCTACAAACGACCGACGAATGAACAAACAAATGGGAACTAAAAAATTAATAAACCTTAATATTTCACAAAATCTAGTCAAAATGGTAGAATTCGATTTAAGATTAATTTAAAAATTATAAAATCTGAATTTTTATTTGCTTAAATATGAGAAATTTGAGAAAATAAATTGTTCGTAACGAATTGCGGCTATTCGCGACGAACAAATTGTTTTCTTTAAATTCACTTGTCTTAGCAATTAAAATGAAAACTTTAGTATCATAAAATAATCCTCAATTATATTTCTTCCATTTTGCCTAGATTTTGTAAAGAATTTAGGCTTATTAATGTTTTAAATCTCATTTGTTCATTCATTCGTCGATCGTTGGTCGCTCTCATGTAGTCTTTAACTCTAGTCTTTTATTTTTTGTTCGTTATTTGTGTACGTGTCAGCGGTTGCGTCACAGTTTGCAGATACATACCTATATTTATAATTTAACAATTATTGCGCTCTTATGATTTTTTTTGTATCTCATCCGTGGGAAACTGAAAATTATGAAAAAAAATATTCCATGCATTTTTATCTACTTTGTTTTATTGCAACATTAAAGCTTAAATGTATGCTAGTACACATGGACGCACAACGGAATTGTATAGTTATAAAATTTGGTTATTTTGTTTGCTTGCAGATTAAGAACAAATTGCTGAAGCGACACGTTGATGACTCGCTGTTCTTTCCAAATTTCCGTTTTTATCCAAATTGTGTTACCACTTTTAACATAATTCATGTTACATAAAATTATAATTAAAATATATGTGTCAGAGCATTTTATTATAATTTTTGCTTTGTATTCATAAAATTACATTTTTGTATCAGCATTTTTGTGAGCATCAAGTGTATACTTATCGTTGATGGAACAAAAAACGCGGTCATCTCGAACCTTATTACATTTATCATAGTTGAGTACCAATTTTCATTTTTAAAAATGGTAGAATTTCCTGCTGTTGCCGGTTTATTTCAGAACGAAATCGGACATTTCAAATAAACGAACAATGTTTTATTTGATTACTAAACTAGCGGTGCCCGGCAGACGTTGTTGTGCCTTTTCCAGTAGGTAGATAATACATAAATATTTTGAACATTCTTAACACAAACTCGTCGGCTATACATTTCTCATTATAGCCTTTCAAAACAAAAAGGATTTTAAAAATCGGAGTTGTTGTTTCTGAACAAACAAATGCAGCAATTTTTCAAAGACCCGCGTACACAAATATAAAAAATTGATAATTAGCCCTGCTAAAGGGCTAAAGATTTGGATTAAATTTCTTAAACTTAAAGTTCAAAGCAATTTTAACAAAACTGCATATTTGTTTTTTTTTTATATATAAATTCCCTAAACTAAAGTCGACGGGTTTTTAGTTATTCTCTCATAACTGGCTAGGCAGAATTTGTTAAAATTTTGGGAAAAAGTATTTCTAAAAAGTAGAAACAATATTGCGTTCCAAAATTCGCACACAAAATTTATTAAACAAAAAAAAAATTCAGATGAAAAATATTTTGTAATACATTTTCCCATAATTATTCAATTCTATTAATGAAGTAAAACGCTTTGCCACATTATAGTCTTAACCCAAAAGACCAACTTACTGCAATCCAGTATTGCATTTCATTTTAATGAATAACTTATGACGTATTTTTCAAATTTTGTCGAAAACGTTCTAACGGATTTTGGTGTTTGCAATAAACCCGCGTATTTGTTTTTTGACTTAAAAGTTTACATAGCTAGTTTTTGTTCTTACAAAAATGGTCAAAAATCAAAAATTAAAAATTAAATTTTGTTTAGGTATTTTTATTTTTTTAGAATTATGTTATTGTCATTGATCATTAATCAAAGAAAAGCAAATAAAAGTATGAACAATTTTTTAACTAGGTATTGCACTATCCACCAAAATTTTGTTAAATTTATGTTATCTATATTAATAGACCACAATCCTGTTTTGCTTGCTCTTTAAGGCAAGTACATATTGATTTCGTGTCAAAAAAGTCAAAAAAAATTTTGAGGTTTTCATCAAAACTAACATTACGATGATGGAGAAGTCAAAAAAAGTGATTTTCGTCAAGACGTCCGTCGCGTCGTCGGTCTGTTTGTCTGTGCGTCCTAATGTATGTATGTCGAGATAGAGCCTAAACTGTTGAACGGATTTGCTTCAAATATTGTGTCATCTAGAACGGGTAGCTGCCATACAACGATTTCTCTTTCATCAAGTTTTTTTTGAAAATGGCTGTAAATATTTTGATTAAACTTTGTATACCACGTTTTTAACAAAAAAAAAAAAAAAAAAAAAATACGAATAACGGATATACAGATATTTTTTTTATATACTTATTTAAGGCTAAAACAGATGTGCAGAAAGTCTGCACGCATCTATGCATGCAGAGCTGCACACGAAACACATGTGCATAGTTTCTGATATTCATGATGCATATTTATGTCAAACAAATACATGAAAGCCCAGCGTTGCCGATGTGACACCATAGTGTTGGAACGAGATTTTCTTCGTTGGACGATGGCAAGATTGCAACGCCGGCTTCATGGATTCTTAACAAAAAATCACCAACACAAACAATTTTTTTGAAAGAATGGCAGGTTATGTCAATATGAGTAATGCCAAATACAAATTATTTAAGATTTTTTTCTTTGACGTTGTGACTGCAATGATGCTGCGCAGCAAATTTAGAAATAGAGATATCGTGCAGCGCTGCGCTGCATGCAGACTTTGAGTGAATCTGTTCCCATAAGAACCTGTGTAAATTAATTTCGCTGCAAGAAAAGCGCTGCACATCTGCTTAGCACATTAGGTATATGCCCACATATCTCGTAATTGTCTTAGTTGAATTTGTCATTATTTTGGAATTCAGTAGTCATAAATTATTCTACAAATATTGCATCTAAAATTTTTATAAATAATTTTTTGTACGCAAAAATACAACCGAAGAAAAAAATTTTTATTTTTAACTTTTTTTCCAAAAATGTTTGTGTTAAGTCAGGAAAAAAAAATTTCTATTCTTACATGTTTTTATTATATTTTCGTTAACGATATAAGAATATTAGTAAGTCATCACAATATCTACACAATACCCGTGTTTTATTGAAAAGCTATCCATAGTAATGGGTGATTTTTTAAGAGGTTCAGAACTTTAAAAAAAAAAAACACAAAAAATTCGAAAAAAATGAATGAAATATTTATTTGAATCGATAGTTTGAACCTTGCAATTTAATGTTTAAAGATAATTTCATGCAAATGTTGACCGCGGCTGCGTCTCAGGTAGCCCATCCGCTGAGTCCAATTTTGGCATACTCTTTCACACATATCGGCCGGTATCTCACGAATGAATGCATGGATGTTGGCTTCCAGTGCGTCAATCGAAGCTGGCTTGTCCCTATAGACATTAGCCTTGACATACCCCCACAAAAAATATTGTCTATTGGTGTCAAATCGCACGATCTAGGCGGCCAATTGACCGGCCCGAAACGTGAAATTAACTGTTCACCAAACTCGCCTCGCAATTGCACCATTGTTTCGCGTGCTGTGTGGCATGTGGCACCGTCTTGTTGAAACCACATATCATGCAAGTCAAGAACTTCCATTTCGGGCAAAAAAAAGTTTGTTATCATCGCTCGGTAGCGTTCACCATTGACAGTAACGCTGCGATTCGCATCATCTTTGAAGAAATATGGCCCAATAATGCCGCCGGCCCATAAACCGCACCAAACAGTGGCTTTTTCGGGATGCATTGGTAGCTGTTGCAATGCTTCTGGCTGATCTTCACTCCAAATGCGGCAATTTTGCTTATTTACGTACCCATTCAACCAAAAATGAGCCTCATCGCTGAACACAATTTTTCGATAAAAAAGCGGATCCTCGGCCAGCTTTCCAAGAGCCCATTCACCAAAAATTCGGCGTTGTGGTAGGTCGGCTGGCTTTAGTTCTTGCACCAGCTGTATCTTAAAAGGCTTTACGCCCAAATCCTTCCGCAAAATTTTCCACGTAGTGCTGTAACAAAGGCCTAACTGCTGGGAACGGCGCCGAATCGACATTTCGCGGTCTTCTGTCACACTAGCTGATACGGCCGCAATATTTTCTTCACTACGCACAGTACGCAAACGTATTGGTGGTTTAATGTCCAACAAAGTAAATTTGGTGCGAAATTTGGTCACAATCTTCCGAATAGACTGCTCAGAAGGTCGAGAATGCCGACCATAAAATGGAAGCAGCGCGCGATGAACATTTCGAACCGAGCACGAATTTTGATAGTAAAATTCAATAATTTGCAAGCGTTGTTCATTTGTAAGACGATCCATGGTTAAATTGCAAACCAAACTGAAGCTGTTTGACAGTGACACAAGGTACTAAACACACGTCAGCTGTCAAAACCAGTGTTGCCAAAACAAACCAGCTAAAAAATCACCCGTTAGCTATCCATAGTAGGATTTTACATGAATAACAAATACAACATCGGCAGTATGAATACTGCCGATAAAAGTTAAAGTAGAATCATACTGCGGATAGTTTTCCGAGTCTCGAATGGATTTTTGGTGATTTCATTCTCAAATGTTCAGTTAATTTTGACTGCTTCTGATTCTCACAAATACTATATTTTTGTTTTAATATTCTGACAGGTGTTCTTTCAGTTAAACCAATTTTGAAATACAAAAACCAGGCTACTGCGGATGCGTTTTTTTGGTAATTTTCTACTGTACTATTTATAGAATGCCAAAAAAACACGGGTTAGCTAGTTTCGTACGACCCAGTCGTGCATATTTTTTTTTAAATGCAAATGCAACATGTAACTTTTTGAGTTGTGGATAGCCATGTTCATCCTGTGAATTTTTGCCCACTTTAGCTATTATTTACGTACTCTTATGTATGTTTTGAATTATTGTTAAATGCAGCTAAAGTCCATTATTACCTATTAAATCCAGGCTTACTCGCGGGGTCATAATTAATTATTTTACAAACTTTCAAATCATTCTATGTAGTTGTTTATATGTCCTGTGTACTTTTTTTTTTAGCTTTTTTCACAATAAATTAACTTTAATTTATCTAGTACTGTAAATGCAACTGCAACTCTTACTGCAATTACTTATTGAGATGACAATGTTGGTACGCTTTCTAAAAAATACATTAAAATATATATTTTTTAAATCAATTTAATGTCTTCCAACTTAAAGTGCATCTATAACTGCAATTGCAATTGCTGGTATTTAAACTCACGCCCAATTTGTGTTAAGCCTTTGAACATAAGTTACCACTATTATTCTGAAATGTCAGTATGAATTATTGTTAAATGCAACTGCAATTAAAACTAAAACCGCTACTCCTTGTTGCGAAAAAAATATTTGAACCTGAACCTGTCCTCTAAGAACCTACATATAACCGCTAAAACAGATTTTTCTATTTAATTTGATTCGTTTTTGTCCAAATTTACAGTTAGAAAATTCATTTTTCAAAAACTTTGTTGGCACTCATGCAACTTATAATTATTAATAATTGCATAAAATATGCACTAACGATTGAATGCAATTTTAAAAGGTTTCATGTTCCGTAAAGATAGTTTGGTCTTGATTTCTAAATGTTTTCAGAGTCCGGGGTCTATTAATTATGGTTAAAGATGTACATCGTAGCTCAGTTAATTCTTCAATTTAATAAAAATAAATTATATGTAGAATCAAATAAATTACAAAAAAAAAAGAAAAAAAAATGCAAAAAGCAATGGGCTCAACCGGGATTTGAACCCGGGACCTCTCGCACCCAAAGCGAGAATCATACCCCTAGACCATTGAGCCGCTTGGAAAACTGCTGCCAATTTATAAATAAAAACCCTTCTCTTCGAAAAGTTAAAAAATTTAAATGATTATTAGAGTTTTGTGGAATACCAAAATTACCAAATCATTTTTAAACTATAGAAATTTATGAATTTGTTGTTGTTTTTTTTTTATATTAATGTCTATTCTATTATATAAAATATTTTTTTGTTTTCTTGTCAGTTTGGACGTTGGTGGGCTAAACTGACAAAAAAACACTTTTTTTTTTTGATGCAGCAACAAGGTCCATTGCCCATGAATCCGATATTGTCTACCTAAAAATAAATAATTTTAAATTCTCTTTGATCTCTGTTATCGTACAAATTTTGACTTGCCTCTTCAAAAACATGTTGATTTTGACGTCTTTGATGTTTACCTTTTTTTCTTCAGCTGAACGACGCAAATGGGTGCATTTAGCTCTATGCCACCGTGTTTTGCTGATTTATATTGAACGACTTAGGTCGGTATTTTGCTGTTATTGGTTGAGATTGACAAGTACAGTCGAAATGTTCCTCCCAGTTTCCGATGACTTTTTTATGCAGTGCTGGAAAAATCAGTTGCATGTTGCATTTGCAACTGACTCCAGGGTGTCAAAAAAAAAATTACGCCCGGACGTCAAAAAAAAATATTGATAGTTTCATAATGTTGGAAAACAATTGATTTGGTTCGAGTAAAAAGCGTATACTTAAAGAGTGGATAAGATAAAAATCTTGATTTATCCTTCGGCTTTTTTGGTCACAATGGATATGGCAATGAAACAATCAAGTTACATTTGCTTTTCCCGACGTTTCGGCAGGGGTTGCTGCCTTCTTCAGGGGAACTTTATTGCACACAAAAATATATATAAAAAAAAAAAAAATCAGTATAATAACAATTGTATGACAACATTAAAAATTAGACTTACATTTTGTAAAAATATCAAAAATTGATTGATTTTTTATATTTTTACAAAATGTAAGTCTAATTTTTAATGTTGTCATACAATTGTTATTATACTGATTTTTTTTTTTTTTTTTTATATATATTTTTGTGTGCAATAAAGTTCCCCTGAAGAAGGCAGCAAATGTAATGTAGGGAAAAGCAAATGTAACTTGATTGTTTCATTGCCATATCCATTGTGACCAGATTAAATTAGATTAGATTAGATTTTGATTTATTCATTAATTCAAAAAGAAAATTTACAATGTTAGTTTTTAAACATAATTATTTTTGGCATGGCCTGAAGGGCCGTCAGCCAGATGATAGCCGTAATAAAAAAAAATTTCAAATTTTGTAAATTATTGGAGTTTTGATAACAATTTGAAATTAAAAATTTTCTCTTGTTATTCTTCTTCTATAAAAAAGTGCTATTTTAATAAATTGCGATCATTTTTGCCAGTCTGCTCCGTTTAATTTAGCTAAAAGATCAGTTTGTTCCAAATAGTTTTGATGCCAGACTTGTCGCCTTATCTCTGCCAAAATTGGACATCTTGCGATGAAATGCACTACATCTTCCCTTTCATTCGTGTTACATAACGAGCATTTTAATGGTAAGTCGTCACGGTGGGGTATAAAATTAAGTGGCAGCAATTCTCCTCTTGCTCGGAATATCAAAGACATTGTTTCGGAGCTAAGGCAATCCTTGAAATAGTTATTTTCACCCAGATCGTAAAGAAGTTTAGGGTAAGTTTCCCTATGGAGTGAACTTTTTGCCTTTTCCACACTGTCTTCCCTTACTTTGGTGTGAAGCTTTTCAAGTAGCTTGTAAAGAAACGGCTTCCATTCTTGTAGATTATTTAGATTGAGGTTGAAACAAAGACCACAAATGTCTGCCAGATTCTTCCATTCTTTAAACCATGAGCTTTGGGGTCTTATTATTGAGATTGCAATCTTTCTAGCAACTTTTTCTGTTTGGCTGTACATATGTTTGATGATGTAGTTGAAATGTAACTTTAACGATGCAAGATAGAGCGGTGATAATCCAGTTTCTAAAAGTAGCATATAGTTCGGCGTTGTGTCTGGTAGCCGAAATTGTCGTTTTAGATGGAACCTCAGGAGTTTTTCGGTGGTTTCCGACTGGTGCCAGCCCCATGATTCTGCAGCATAAAGCATTATGGATTCTGAAGTTGCAAGGAAGACTTGGTATTTCGCACTAAATGCTAGGTCCTTACATCCGTAGACATTTCGCCACACCGTGCCAATCGCATTTTTGGCGGAAGACAGCTTTTAAGCCAAGTGTTTTTCTATGTTAAGGTTGCACGTTATATTGAAACCAAGGTACTGGTATTCCCTTACAGTTTCAATTTAATCAGTTCCATAGTACCATTTTTCATTTGCCGCTAACCGTCCTGTTCCTCTCCTAAATACCATTGTTTTTGACTTGTTCAGGTTAACAGTGAGGTTCCACTTCAAACAGTACGCATGTAATTTGTTTATCATTAACTGTAGGGACTGAGCTGATTCGGCTAGGAGGACAAGATCATCTGCGTACATGAGTATTTTAATCGGAAATCCATCAATAGTTATGCCACAGGGCATGTCCTTTATTAAGTCTTCAACATAAAGGCAAAAAGCTGAAGGGCTGAGATTGCAACCTTGTTTTAGACCAGATAATGCAAGGAACCATTCAGAGAGATTTTTCCCGTCCCATACTGCATACAATGTTTCCTTATAGATGTCCTCAATCATCCTTCCAAATTTAAGGGACATTCCATATCCAAACAACTTAAACATTAAAGCTTTTCTATCGATGGAATCAAATGCAGCTCGGAAGTCGACGAAAAAGGCGAATAACTTTTTTCCTCTACGTAGATATGTCTCTGAGATGTTGGTCAGGCTAAATATATGGTCGATAGTCGAATAACCTTTCCTGAATCCAATTTGAAATTCACTGAGAAGGCGATTACTTTCGATCCATGTTGTAAGGCGGCATCTTAGGATTTCTATAAAGATCTTTAGCGATGTATTGAGAAAAGCGATTCCTCTGTAGTTTGATGGGTCCGTCTTATCTCCTTTTTTAAATGTGGGAAATATAATTGATTTTCGGAAAGCCTCTGGAGTTTTCCCTGTTCTGAAAATATCATTGTATAAGTTCGTGAGATACTTTAAAAACTCATTTGTTGTATATAAAAAACTCATTTGGGATCCGATCTACTCCAGGTGCCTTGTTATCTTTTGCTTTCGTAACTACTGCTTCTACTTCTGAGAGCGTTATTTCTCTATCTAAAATTTGATTTTCAAAATTTGGTTTAGCGTACTGTATTGGATGAGAAAAAAGTTCCGCGTTCAATTGCTTTTCAAAATGGTCTTTTAGGGTTGTTGCTGGTAAGAGTGTTTTTGTTGCAAATGTTTTTCCTTTTATATTTTGAATTCCTTTCCTGAAGTCCGAAGAGTTTTTGCAGCGCGTAAGACTTTCGGCTTGCTTTTTGTAGAAGCTTAGTTTTTTTGACTTACATATAGCTTTGTAAGCTTGATTTGCTGCTAGGTAGTCGTCTTTTAAATAACAGGCATTAAAGCTTTGATATAAGCTTAAGAGTGCAAACGATCTTTTTCTGGCGGACTCACAATCCTTATCATACCAAGCTGAATTATTTTTACAGGTCCCCTGTTTTGTGTGATGTGACACCGCTGTAGATCTTATAACGTTCTCTACAGCTTCTACCGTTAGTGGGTGTTCATTAAGTCTTTGTTCTTTCATCTTGCGATTTAATTTCGTTTGATATTCTTCTACACGATTTTTCTGCCATTTAAGTTTTGGGAGAAGGCAATTTTCAGTTTCGCGACGTACTTCGTTATCTGATTCTGAAGTGTTCACAGTAGTGATCAACGGCATATGGTCAGAGTATGTCAGGCTGTCGACTTCAAAATCAAATAAGTGGCTAGCTATATCGCTAGACATAAGGAGATAATCGATAACGGACTGGCCTGGATTCCGGATGAAAGTGAGTTTTGTCATCCTCATCACCTTTTTGGGTACCGTTCATTATGGTCAAATCGAAAGAACTTCCCAACTGCATTATAATTTTTCCCCTGGCATTAATTTCCCTGTCTCTAGATTTTCTTGGAACTGGATGGCTTCCAAAAGATACGCATTGTTCTTGTCCGGTACGCGCGTTAAAATCTCCAATAAGCATGCAGTGTTTTTCTCCTATTGATTGCATAGCATCGACTAAAGAAGTAAAGTCAGGTTGCCAATGTGAACAATTTAAATAAACAGGAACTAAATTAATTGCTTCGTTGCATATCACCATTTCTATATATTTAAATTCTTCTATTTCCTTGAAGATGCACTTTATCGATGTCAAAGATTTTTTAAAGCCATAGAGGGCTCCATCAGATGCTCTTCCTCGAACCGCTCCATTCCTTTTTACTGCTTCAACCCAGCACAGTTCATTGTTGTGACCAAAAAAGCCGAAGGATAAATCAAGATTTTTATCTTATCCACTCTTTAAGTATACTACGAATTGGTCAATAATTCTTCTTTAATAAAAAGCGTATACTTATAAATTATAATGGTCGGATATTCAAGATTATGAGATCTTCAAATGACGGGAAAAACAGGCTACAGTCATATGTATTAAAAGAAGAAGGTATAATACAAGTTAAAGCAACTGAATGGTGTTTAGTGGATATTTTAGAAGAGAAAATGTTAGGAACAAATTCAAATTCACATATATGTACATTTGTACATTCATTATCAGTAAATCGCATGCCCGAAGTTGCTGTGTGACGGAAGTTATACATTTTGAATAAAATGAGTTTAGGTTCCCAATTTTTTACTTTCATTGTTTTTCTTTAATATTTTGAGTATTTTTGGTTTGACTTAAGTCGCTCTACCTGAATTTTTTTCAGATTTTTTATATAGCAACCAACGATTTTAAGCAAAAATCATTTTTTGGAGTTTTTTTTTTGTAAAAAATACAAATATTGTTTTTTAAATAAAATTTTTAGTCTCAAAATCATCTCTGGAAACAACGAAAAAGTATAAACCTTTATCTCATTTATCAGAATAAAAATGGGTATTGTTTTAAATGTAGGGGAGAGGGGGCAAAGTGGACTACGGGGCAGAAAGGACTTAACCGTTTTTGACTTAGTTTTTAACTTTATTTTATTTTCAATGATGAGAACCTCCTTAGTTTCATATTAACAGTTAAGTTTGTTTTATTTTTAACAATTAAACATTGAAAATAGACGTTTTACTAAATAAAACAGCAACTTTTTAAAAGACATCTAACCACACAGCTTTATTCTTGCTTTTCCTTTTTAATCAAGTGTTTGGTTTGATTTAGTTATGTTGGATTAATAAAAACCAAAACTAAAAAGATTTTTTTTTTGTATAAAAAAAATATTTTTAACAAAAAATCATGGGGCAAGAAAGACCAGAGCAGCAGGGGGTAAAATGGACTATGATTAATTTGCCCTATAGAAATTTTTTTACGAAATTTTCAGCTGGTATCTTATTTTTTGTTATGATAAATCCATTTACTGTTTTGGTCATATTTTCCTTTCGTCTGCTTAAGCATTTTGTTAATTTTTGGCTAAAAATGAACCTATTGTTACTTTTCACTTGAATAATGAGTTTACTGTCAATAGATCATATTTAAAACTTCGAAGAAGAAATTATATTTGTTCATTATACTTTCAATACAATATATGTATATACATAAATACAAAATTCTTTTGCTATAGTGAAGTTCAAATGTTAAGCTTTATTATTAGCAACAAAAATCGTTCGATTTTTAACAATATTAAAAATTTCAGGAATGTCTGAAGCTTAAGTAGTCTTTCTTGCCAACCTCTCCCCTACTTAATTGCAATTCGTGAAAGTTAGACAAAACAACCCACAAAAATACCCTTATTTACTATTATTAATTGTTATTAGGGATTTCAAATATTTTGAGCTTATTCCTTATTGAGTACCGAAGAGAATGGTTGTGTATTTATAAATAGATAGTAAACACAAACTAGAATATTTTATTTTTCATTTTTTTACTTCATTTTTCAAACAAACATATTTTTTAATATTCCTGGCTACGCCTTTCTTTTTTTCTAATCGATTACTTTTGTTGTTATTTCTGGTTATAAATGTGGTTTGTTTACATTTTTCATTTACAAAGCAAAGCATTTTAGTTATCTTTTTAAATATATTTTCGACTTGATTTACAAACTTACACATTGTTTGATTCTATTTCAATCATAATATGGATACCCGTTCATATAAACTAATTTGATAAAACTAATATTCTGCTGACGCTTCTTTCGTTTTCTCTTATAGGAATATCATTAAACGTCAAATCAAAAAGAAATCTATCGCCTTTTGGAGCTTCACTTCCTGACAGTGTTGGCAACGTAAGTTACTCCGAGTCAGTTACCCATATAGTTACGCGTAACTAATTATAATTAGTTACACCTCATTTTCCGCGTAACTAATGTAAGTTATGTAACTAATGTAATAAATATAGCTAAAACAAATTTGACTGACTGAACATTAAACAAAATAAACAATAACATTTATAAGTAAACACAAATTTTTATTTCATAAAAATAACAAATAACAAAAGAAAGATTATAAAAGAATTCAGAGATCAAATCTATGTATGTAACTCAAATACGTATGTAGGTATTAAATTAATTGAACTCGTCAAACTCAAATTCCTCCAAAGATAATTTTACGTCTTCCATTCTTAAAAATCAATAAAGAAACATTAATTTTTTGGAACGTTCGAAAGACAGTCGATTGCTCAAAGGGGTGTGAATTAAAGACCATGAAGCTGTCCAGTTTTGTTGCCTTGATTTCCTCTCGCGATCTTTTATGCAACTTTGAATAACTATTTGGATGTTTTGGAGACGATTGTATGCCCGATGAAGATGATCGTAAAGATGACGTTGACAGAAGAGACCACGTTGAAATAGACGCTTCTCCAGATGCTTGCTTATCTGATGAACCCATGCCCGTAAAAGTTGACGGTATAGAAAGGAAGTTGAGGGCAGAGACTAAGTGCAAACTGAAACTTCTCCGGATGCTTGATTGTGTGCTGACGCTGAGTCCAAGCTAGCTTTAGCTAGAAGAACTTCATTTGTTGAATCGTTGACCAGGATGGATTGTGGAACTGTTGTGATTTCGACTCCAACTTCACACAATTGAATCTAAACACATACACATTTTACACTTTAGCTTTCTCACAAGTATAAAAATATTTGATGAATATTGTGGTTATATTTACTAATTCATCTCCATAAAAAAAAAAAAATATATGTTTGTTCATCATTGCGCTCGGAATTCACTAGAGGCATCTTACAAGTATTCCAGAAGATCACAATAGTTGCATTAGCGAAACAATTTATTCCGTTTTTGGATTAAAATCATACCTATGTCCTTTTAATCGTTGCAAAGCAGTGTTTTGCAATTGTTTATTGCAAATTTTGCACAAAACCACCAATCTTGAGGTTTCAGGGCATCTTTTTGGTATGAATCCCAGATCCGAATATGAATTGGTAACAGGCCTTCCGGATTGACGCTTTGTTTAATTTTTTGACTCCGACATTTTAAATCAGAACTTTATAACTTATAAAACGTGACTTTTTTTCTGGAGAAATGTCAAAATCATACATTATTTACATTAGTTACGTAACTTATTCAATAAGTTACATTAGTTACATTAATTACGCGTAACTAATTAAAATTTGTAAAACTCGCGTAACTTACCAACACTGCTTCCTGATATGCAGGTGGTTTCGAAAGCAAATTACCAGGTGTCTATAAGTTAGAAAAATCATGGTTTATTTTAAAATATTTATCTACATTTAAATAAATGTAAGTTAGTATAGTTTTCTTCATCAAAACTATCATTTTTTTTTCTGTATGTAATTTGTGGCCATTTTCCTAAGAGTCCTGGGAGATCTTTTGACACCCAATCCGTTCTCTGGGATATAATTTATTTTGGATAACATGTAGTTATATATTTCTACATATATGTATGTATAATAAAATATCATATCGCAATCGAAGTTCTGTGTTAAATTTATTATTGTATTTTGTTAAACTTTTTTCCTTTTAAATTTAACATAAATATGGATAGTCTCCATAATACATAACAATATAAAGACTCACTTTGCGTCTGTGCCAGATCCCAAACTGCAACTTTTCTGCAGGTTTATTATGCAAAAGAATATACCAAAGAAACCGGAACGTCTGTCCAAGTCCACCCATATCTTGGATTTGTTTTTCAAAGATATGCTTGCTGTCCATATATACCGTGTCCATGTCCACTTCATGCACTAGCCCCCAAGGGTCTACATCATGATTGTTATATCTATTCTATCTCTCAAAGCACTTGGTTATGATGAAATCAAAACAATCCCAAACCCATATCCCCTAAACACTTTATTCTCATCTTCATCATCATCATCATCCATTCACAAAAACGTTCGAGCGTCAATCGAGTGAAGTTGGCTAGGGTCGTCGATGGGTGGACTTTGGTCATCATCAGGCTCTCAGGCGGGTGATGGTCGGCACCATCAGGATCAAAACTAAAAAGGTGTGTGATGAGGACAACGATGATGATGATGAATTCCTTTTTTCCAATTAAAAGCGAATTGTTTTCTTGTCTGTCCAGTGTTTATTTAGGACTTGTGAAAAAGGTTGTGCTTCATTCCACTAAATTTTTGTCCATTTCCTGGTAATGGTTCACAAAAATCTATTAAGGTAGCCTTCGTACATGGTAAGTCCCCCAAACTATAAAAGCAAATAGGTGTAAAAAAAAGAAAACAATAACAACTTTTTAAGTTATCTACAAGAAACTTGCAAAAACTTTAGAATAAGAATCAATGAACGTTTAGAACAAGTGCTAACTTTTAAAGACATAAAAGGAAACGTCAATCGTCAAAACAATTGGTTGGTATACTTTTCCTCAAAGCCTTCGGTTATATCTTACATTATTTATTTAAAATGAATATGTTAACGATATTTTTGTAATGTTAAGATTGAGTTTCTGGTAATAATGTGTGTGCTGTCTGTTGACTCTCCATTTCATACAATTACATGTGTTTACCACACTTTTCACTCTTTTGGACAAATTAAATAGCTAAATTAAAGGAAGACTGTCAGAAAGACATCAAATATTTTTGTTTGCGTAATGATTAAGTTAAAGAAAAAGTCGAGCACATATTCGTATAAAAATAAAATTATAGACTCTTATTCAAAAGCTAATTTATTTTGTTTATAATAAAACCACGCTCACTTTTTACGTTGCACACTCCGACTGGCATCGTTTTAAATCGCCATCGTTTAAAAAAAGGCTACAGACATCGACGAGAACGGCAGAAATGTATGCAGAAGAACGTCCGAGTCATTCGGCCGAATAGCTCCGATCCGAAATCGGCCGGTTTATCGGTTTCATTGTACGCGAACCCTAAGAGTCCAGGGCCACCAGACATAACTTTTTTTTTGTCCAAAGCTAAGATTTTTTCTGTGAACATTATGCTATAGTAGCTAAGAACAAATGGCTACTAAGGCCAGTGTGTCAATTGCGTTAAATTTTGGTTAAATTTGAACCCAATTAAATTTGCTTTTGCTGTGTCAATTGCATTAAATGAGATTTTTTAAAAGATAAATTTCCCATTGACGTTCCTTGCATCAAGGAACCTATCCCAGATGATGTCAACCTATCCAAAAATATTCAGATACCTTGATTTGTTGTTGCAATAGCTTTTTTTCAGAAGAAATTACAACACAAATCTATCCAAATCGCTTTGGATACGATGTTGAACGCGGAAATTGCATTTTAACAGTAACAGTCATGGACCTAGTATACCTGGACTGCTAGTCGATCGTCATTCCATACAAAAGTTGCATTGGAGATGGTTTTTACCGATTTTAAGCGACAACAGTGCGTATTGTGCCACGCCGAATGTTTTGCATTGGTTTGGGAGAGCCTTTAAGGTGAAACATTTGCTAGTCAAAATGTATTTGCATGGAGATAAATAAGAGTGCCCAAGCCAACGGCGAATGTTTCTCCGTCGCCGGCGCACCGAATGTTTCGCGTTGGTTTGGAAGAGCCTTAAGCGGAGTACACATTATCAAACCTGTTTGACAAATCTGTTCACGTTTGTTATTGTGTACTCTCTGTTTGACAAACCCGTTCTTTGTACACAAATTTTGTTGATACTGTTGAGTGTTTGATATCAAACAGGTTTGATAATGTGTACCCCGCTTTAATCCATGATTATTGCAACTGGGAAATCGTCAAATGTATTTATTCTTTGATGAAATTCTAATCGTTAAAAAGCCAATTTTGGTTGATAGGCGTTAATTAATTAGAGCGTGTGAAAGTCACATACTAAATTTAACCCACTGGGAACAAACTGGCACTAGGTCGTTTTCAAAATTTATCCACTAGTTAAAATTTAAACGAGCACCTGAGCAGTGACTTGAAATAAGGCCCAACGAAATAAAGCCACATTTTAAAAATTTGGCCTTATTTCTAGGGCTGGCCACGAGACAAGACTCTGTAAGTCTCGTCAGGGTCTCGTTAAAATCGAAAATTTTCAGTCTCATCTCGGTCTCCTATAATTAAGTCTCGTCTCGTCTCCGAAAAATACGATTTCCGGCCAACTTGTTGATTATTGGAACGAAATATTTTCGATTATAGTTTGAATACATGCAGAAGAAAGTAAATATTTTAATGAAATTTGATTTTTGAATTTATTAGACACTCTTTAAAATTCGGTCCATATAACCAGTCTCGTTTCGGTCTCTTCTCGGTTCCTTAAAAGCCACACTCGTGTCGTGTCGTGACGTCTCGTCTCGTCTCGTCTCGTCTCGTCTCGTCTCGTCTCGTCTCGTCTCGTCTCGTCTCGTCTCGTCTCGTCTCGTCTCGTCTCGTCTCGTCTCGTCTCGTCTCGTCTCGTCTCGTCTCGTCTCGTCTCGTCTCGTCTCGTCTCGTCTCGTCTCGTCTCGTCTCGTCTCGTCTCGTCTCGTCTCGTCTCGTCTCGTCTCGTCTCGTGCAGTAGGCCGAGGAGACGTCATTATTCAAACTGGACTGTGCGAGTTGAAATTAGAGGGAATTTTATATATTCCTGGAATGAAGGGAAACTTTATTTCGGTTAGTCGAGCCGTAGAACGCGGTTGTACAGTATGTTTCAAAAACGAGTGTGCAGTCGTAAGCCAGCAAGGTGCGGACATATTAAAAGCGCAGAAAATAAACAAGCTATTTATGTTTAAAAGCAACAACATGTGCTATGGGTGGATCGGCGTATTTTTTAACATTCATCGATGACATGTCTCGGCGGATATTTACTTTTTTTCTCAAGTCAAAAGACGAGGTGTTTGAAAAATTTGTGGCGTTTAAGAAAATGGCAGAGCGTCAAACAGGTCAAAAGTTAAAAGCAATACACAGCGACAACGGTGGTGAGTACATCAACAAGCGTTTCGATGATTTTCTGAAGCAGAATGGTATAAAACGTCAACTTACAGTCCCGTTTAGCCCACAGCATGACGGTGTGGCAGAACGAGCAAACCGAACTCTGGTTGAGATGGCGAAGAGCTTGCTAGTGCGCGCGAACATGGCAGAATCTCTAGGGGCAGAGGCAGTACAGACAGTGTGTTATATACGTATCAGATCGCCAACTACAGCCTTGGTTGGCATAACATCGTATGAAGCTTCGAGTGGCAAGAAGCCCAATGTGGGGAATATGCGTACATTCGGTTCAGTAGCTGGTGGATTGGATAAAACACGTCACAGCAAATTCCAAGCGAAAGGTAAGGAGTATCGTCTAGTTGGATACTCATTAGTGTCGAAGGCCTACAGATTGTACGATGAAGAAAAAGATAAGATTGTTGAAAAACGCGATGTATTGTTTGATGAGCCTTGCGACCCAACATCGATTCAAAACCAAATTACGTTTGATATACCAGCACAAGGAACATCTACCGATTCACCAGATTATGCGATGAAGTTTAGCCCATATAGTAATGACGATGAGAAACAGGAATGTAAATTCAGTGACAACGATATGATGAGCGAAGAATACACAAGCGCAGAGGAGCAGGAGTACGCAGAGAAGCAGGAGTACGAAGAGGAGCATGTTGTGAAGAACGCTGGTCCAGGTAGGCCGAAATTGGTTTGGACAGGCAAGCCAGGGCGTCCGAAGAAGAGCTACCGCTGCCGCAAAATTTCAAGCAAGCAACCAGCTGTAAGTATGCTTCATATTGGCAGGCAGCCATGAACACAGTATATGAGGCGTTGTTGGCAAACGGTACGTGGACATTGGCAGATTTACCCAAGGGCAAACAGGCGATTGGTTGCAAGTGGGTATACACCATAAAGAGGGACAGCGATGGCAGCGTTGAGCGCTACAAGTCAAGGTTGGCAGCAAAGGGTTGTTTGCAAAAGTTCGGCGTAAACTATACCGAAACATCCTCACCTGTTTGTCGGTATGAAACAATACGCTTGATTTTGGCTGTATGTGTTGAGATGAAGCTATATCTACACCAAATAGACGTTTGCACAGCGTATCTGAACAGCGAGTTAAACGACAAAGTCTATATGAAGCAACCTGAGGGATATGAAGACCTGTATGCAGAAGGTGTTAAAACTCAACAAAGCGATATACGGCTTAAAACAAGCAGGGCGGGAGTGGAACTCCAAGTTGAATGCAGCGCTATGCGATATTGGGTTTACTCCGTGCAAGAACGAGCCATGCTTATATAAGCAAGACATAAAAGGTAACCTTTGTTTGATTATAGTTTATGTAGATGATTTGCTTATAGCGTGTCAGAGAAAGACAAATTTGATGCAAATCAAATCAATGATAGCTATGAAGTTCGAATGCATCGACAAAGGACCTTTGCGGTGATATATCGATGAACCAGACACTGTATGTCAAAGACATGCTGCAACGGCATGAGATGCAGCAGTGCAGGTTTGCGGCGACGCCATTAGATGCAGGCTTCCAAGTTGCCTGCAATAGCGAAAATTGTGTGATTGAAATCCCAACGGCGTATCAGTCAGTAATTGGCGAGTTGATGTGGCTAGCACTGACTTTGAGACCAGGTATCTACCATTCAGTTGTGAAATTAGCGCAAAGACACAATAATCCGCATAGCGAACATGTCGCAGGTGTGAAACATGTAATGCGATACCTTGCAGCTACGATAAACATAAAGCTAAACTATAGTGCATGTGGTCGGGCACTAGAAGGCTACGTTGACGCGGATTAGGGTGGAGATGTAAGCAATCGCAGATCATACACTAGATACGTAGTTTTGTGGCGGCCGGCCCGATCTCCTGGAAGTGAGAGAAACAGAATTGTGTGGCCTTGAGTAGTACAGAGGTTGAGTACATGGCACTTTCTTCAGCTACGAAAGATGCGCTGTATCTGAGACGTCTAATCAGGGAGATCTGCTGATCATGATCATGAATGGAGATAATCTCAGTGCTCAAAACCTAGCAAAGAATCCAGTCTATCATGCTAGGTCAAAGCACATCGACATAAGGCACCATTTCATCAGAGAAGTTATCCAGAGTGGTGACATCGAACTTAAATTTGTTTCAACTGATAACATGATAGCAGATGTACTTACAAAAAATTTTTGGAAACAAAAACATTTTCATTTAATTAAAAGCAATGTATACATACATATTCACATTGAGAAAATAAAACTTCCATTGTGACTCTGTATTCAGACTTGCGCATACAAATACACACTGCACTATTGTGCATTTGTTTGTCTCTTTTCATCATTGTATCTTCTTTGATTTTTCTTACTTTGTGTCAGTCGTCTTTTGTATCTTAAACTGTACGCAATTCATGAATTCAATTTTTTGTATTTCTTAAAAAATAAAAAGATTCGTTATTACTTATAAAGGGTCCGCCAAATAACTTTTTTTTTTTTGAAAATGCATCATCAACATCAAGTGTAGCTTCGGCTGTGTGGCACGTAGCGCCGTCCTGTTGAAACCAAATGTTGCCAATATCCTCCTCTTCAATTTTTGTGAACAAAAATTCGTTCAACATGGCCCGATAACGATCGCCATTGACTGTAACGGCCACTCCTTGCTCAGTTGAAGAAAAATGGCCCAATTATGCCTCTGGACCAAAATCCGCACCAAACAGTGACTCGTTTTGGGTGTATCGGTTTTTCAATGTATGCGTGCGGGTTTTCTGAGCCCCAAATGCGACAATTTTGCTTGTTTACATACCCGCCAAGATCAAAATGAGCTTCATCTGAAAAGATGATTTTTTTGGCAAAATCGGCAAAGTAATGTCACAATATTTCCCAGCGTTGTTCAAGCGTATACACAACCACATTCGTTCAGCGGAAGGATAAAACTAATTATCTGTCAAATCAGAAATGAGCTAAGTGCTACCATTCACGAAATAAGCACTAGTTGAAAAAAAAACGTTAGATGGCGGACCCTTTATGTAACATAAAACCGCTTTTTCTTTAAATAAAAACTTAATATAAGTTTCATCAGAAATAACGCCAAATTTAGTTTTGGCTTTATTTCGCTTTAAAAAACGAAATAAGGCCAATTTAGCTTTATTTCGTTTTCATGTTTTTTTTTTCAAAAACACTGAAAAATAAATCGCGCGCCGGTGTTATTTTCATTCGGTTAAGTGCATTAACGCCCGCGGAACTATCCCCTCGGGTGTAATTTCCCAAAAACGAACCCGCACGTGTTAATCCATAAAGACTTTTACCCAAATCACTGTATAGTACAAAAACTTTGAAAGCAGACCGACTGTCAGCATAGGTGCTTCCTATGCGACTGAGCATACCCTAAGCGGAGCGACGGAGTCCCGTGAGCGGAACAGAGGACCCAAAAAGGGAGTTAAAATCCTTGAACCCGCGAACTAACCCCCGCGTGTTCTAGTTCCCAAAAAAATGGTAATAAACCCGATCTGGGAGGCACCTATGTTATGGTGATGTGATATTTGGCCATGTGTCATATGGCCGTATTTTGAAATATGGCCATGTGACAAATTGTGAATGCGTAAAATGTCCATTTGCCAACGTTTGGCTATTTGTCGTTCTTACAAAGTTTCATACGGCCATTATGGCCATACGTCACTTTCAAATTCACGCGAATTAAAAAAAAAAAATACTTGTAAACGTTTTCAAAAAGTTGTTTTGAAAAGTTTTAATTTTGTTTTTAAAGATAGTTCCCAGAACATTTTAAAAAATACTTAAAAAAAAATATAAAATTTGAAATAACCTTCTGAAAACGTTTACAAGTTTTTTGTTTAAATAACTTCTGGCAAAAGAATAATTTGAAAGTGACATATGGCCATAATGGCCGTATGACAACGACAAATCGCCAAATGTTGGAATATGGACATTTGACGCTTTCACAATGTGTCACATAGCCATATTTCAAAATACGCCCATATGATACATGGTCAAATGCCACGGTACCATAACATAGGTGCCTCCCAGATCGGGTTTAATTCCATTTTTTTGGGGACTAGCACACGCAGGGGTTAGTTCCCAAAAAAAGGAAGTAATCCCCTAACTGGCAGGAACCTATGTTTCAATTTTTGAACTAAATAGTACTTTGGGTAGCGCGCCTCGCGGGTTCAAGGATTTTAATTCCCTTTTTGGGTCATCTGATCCGCTCACGTCACTCTGTCGCTCATCTAAGGGTTTGCTCAGTCACAGTACACATATCTAAGGTATTATCACGCGCGGCTTGTCAAATTTCAAGATGGCTTCTTTCAGTGTAGGTTTTCGTGTCAAAATGAAAAATGACAATAATGACAACTGAAAGGTAAACAAAAAAAAAAAACAAATTCGTACAATTTTTTTTTTTATTTTAACTGCTTAGCACTGATTAATTGGCCCGGATACACTTTTTTAAATACTTTTTTTGTTATTTTTATGGAAAAATTAGTTAAACCAAACTTTTGCAGAATTTTGAAAAGAAATTTAAATTAATGAACACACACGAGACCGCACCGAAATCATCCATTTTTCTTGCATTATGACACATGCGCAGAACTGAACAAAAATGAAAACGCTAATGATATTACCTTCAATATATGTATCTTAATGCTCAGTCGCCTGGCAAGCGCCTATGCTGTCAGTCGGTCTGCTTTCAAAGCTTTTGTTATCACTGAATGTTTTCGTAAAAACAAATTTGGTCTTATTTCCAAATGAAATTTGGCCTTATTTCGTTTTGGAAATAGAAATAAAGCCAATTTGGCCTTGCTTCCATTTTCAAAGAGAAATAAGGCCAAATCGATTTTTGATTGAAAAAAAGCATGGACTTACCCCTTAACACTAAGAACACTTTTTCGCAAAAGTCTCCAGAACCCATTGAAAAGTACCTACATATGTAAATAGAAAGGTATTGTCAAATGCTATCAGCTCATCCAAAGCAAACCATACAAGGTCTAGTTTTTGTATATTTAAATATTTAAAATTTTAAATCGTTCTAATATTTCAAAATTGTTCAATAAAAATATGCATTTGTTGTAAAAATATGTCCAATAAACCATAAAATGCATTTATAGTAAAATATCCAAAAATATGCTCTTACAGTTCAATGTCATGTTTAAGAAAATTTACTGATTCGAAATACTAGTTTAATTGTTTTCTTATTTGTTTACCCAACAAAAATATGTTTTAACATAGAAAAACTTGCCCTGATGGTCATGGTTTTTAATTTGTTTCATGATTATTTTTTTTTTTGATTTTTTCATTTTGTCATGATTTTTAATTTGTTTTCATTTTTTTTTCATGACTTTTCATTTATTTCATGATTTTTGTCATAATTCATTCATTTCTTCATGATTTTAATTTTTTATGAATTTTCATTTGCCTAATTGATTTTTTTATTTTTTTTTCTATGCTTTTATTCGTAAATTTGAATTTTGATTTGATTCGATAAATCGAAAGTCCCTTTTTGCTAAGCTCTGCAATCTAGGACTGCCAACTTATCTGCCCTCTTAACAAAATTAGCGGTCGGACAGACTTTTGCTGCGGCGAGTCGGACAAATTTTGTAAATTTCTTCTCAGTGAGAAGAGATTTTTAAGAAAAAGTCCTGCCTCCACGCTCCACCTAAAATAATAAAACCTTATGCAAAACTGTAATTACATTGAAAACTGATGTGCTAGACATTTGATCACTTGTGCCAGCACCATCAGCATATGTAATAGGGTTTTCCTTAATTCGTCAATCGTCACTCTTACTTCTTGTTTTCTGATTTAAGCTTTTGCTATTATGCTATTCTTTGATTCATTTTTTTTTTTCAATTCAGTTTTTAATCTCTCCATCTCACTCTCTCTAAAGGTTTATATACATCAAGTAAAACCATAATATTTCAGCATTAAACTCATCATCATCGGACATCAGAAATCAGGAAGTCGATGACAAACACCAACCAATAACAAACCATTCCATAAATTGTCTGTTTTGTAACTAGCAATTTCCAGATTTATTTTATTTCGTTATCTATATTTTTTATGCCCAACCGAACAACAAGGAAACAGCATAATAAGGACAATAGCTTTATTATACATTTAACTTTTATGGATTTAATTTCCAATGTCCTGGTGCCGACATGGGATATCAATGTTGTTGGTCATATAAAATATAAAACGTTATTGAAGTGAGAAGTAGGTATACTGAGTCGCAGCGCTTAATATAATGTGGATGATGATATAATGTGTGGAGGTGGAGGAGTGTAAGTCCAACAATGTCCTTTCTAATTTCCTTAAATGTTGTACAATGTCCGAGAAAGTGTAGACCCGTATCCTAATCTTTGTATATACCAAAACCATTGTGCGAAAAGGACATGATTTTTCCACAATTGTCAGCATTTTTGTTCTCTGATGATGGTGGTGTCGTTTGTACATTGTACCCTGTGTGCGGTGTTGAGAGTTGAACGGTTTCGGTTTATGTCTTTTTATCGAAAAGAAAAGTACGGTGAACGTTTGGAACTTAAACGGATATGTCCGCCCATAGAAACATGGGAGTATATTGTTGTAGGCGGACGTTAACATAATTTATGTGGTCACATATACGGATGCTGTAAGGAGTGATAGTTTCACTTGAATGAATGCCATACCTACTCGTATATGTACTACCTAGTTGGAAGGAAAAAGTTTTGATAGTTGGTTTTTGGTAGATTATCTTATGACGCTGACAGGGGATGTAGATATTCTGTTATGAGCAGTTTGAGAATGAAGAAATTCAAGGATATGTGTGTATAACAACGATTCGTAAAAATCCAATCAAAGTACAGCACATTCAATTATACATTAGATTTTGTTTGTATAGCTTAGGGTAGATGGTTCTATTGCTTAAGTTGTTTCATGGTTTTTCTTAATCTTCTGTCAAAAGAGGCTGATAATCTGTGCAATTATTTATTTTGAGAAGAAGATTGGTTGATGAACGCTCTTCAACATTTTGAAAACAATAACTTTCAAAAAAGGAAGAAAACCAACAAAGCGGAAGCATTTGCTGAATATTTCGAAGAAAATTTCCTGCCAAGCCCGCCCGACAAGATCCTCCATTCAAATAGGAAGTCGAGTCAACAATTCAGCAGACAGATACTTTGCCATTTTCAACGATGATAATCCCGCCAGTGATACCGAGCTGACTGTGGCAACTTCATCAATCCCGGAGAAGTGGCTGAGTTAATCCTCGCGCCACCAAATCACAGTTAAAGAAAAAATTCCAAAGAGAACCGTTTGGCAATACGAAAAAGCCAACCGGGACGGTCTCAATAATTTACCTTTAACTGTTCACTATGCTTCCTCGATAGTGATGTAGATGCCAGTGCAGATATGATTACAAATTTGATTCTTCGTGGAATGAGTAATTTTATCCCGAATAAGGTGAAATTTATCAAACCCAAAGAAAACTCAGGGTTTGATTAGAGCTGTTAGTAGGTTATTAGGGTTAGAGAAGTTTGCTTCCGATATTATAAGGCCAACCCTACTGAGGACTACCGGAAAAAGTACCAACAAACTAGAAAGACCTGTTACGTTCATATTCGAAGAACCAAATTTGTCCATGATCAAAAATTACGGCAAAAAATACTACAATGTCCCAAAGGTAGTCAAATTTTTGGTCATTTGTGAAAAATATACGAAATACCAACTCTTCCTCGGTTCCAACGCTCGACTTCAATAACGCCCCTTTTGTCAGCGTTAGATAAAGCCAATTTGCTTGCGGCACAGTTTGCTGTCAATTCGACGCTGCCAAAAGACAGTACCCTCAGTTTCTTATATTCGTTAATAAATTCACATCAATGTCCTTCGAATGTGGAACTTGAACGGCAGCGTATGATAAGCTCATTAAATTCTGATCTGGACAGCATTGTCCAATGGGGAATCAAAAACCGCGTTGAATTTAATGCTTTAAAAACTCAATGCTGTCTCCTATCGTTGAAGCGAAACCCACCCTCAATTCCGCTATCCATGGATGGCATTTGTATCGAGGAAACCGAACAGCTCTCAGTTCTCGGTAAGTGTGTCACAGACCACCTTTTGTGGAATGACCACATATCTGACGTCGCCAAAAATACTGGTAAGTGTAAAGGTTTTTTCCGTAGATGAAAGAAATTTTTCTCTCCTTCTACTCTGGCTATGATCTACAAAGCTTTTATTCGTCCAAAACTTGAGTACAATTCTAATGTTTGCGTAGGAGCTCCAAAAACTCACTTGAGTTTATTGGACAGAATAAAAAAGAGAGCATTAAAAATGATTGGTAAAAGATCTATAACGGAAACCATTACATCTCTCGAAAACCGCCGTAATTTTTCATTTTTCTTTTTCTTTCTCTATTTTACCGCTATTTTTGTGTGTTCTAGTTAAATAACCAGTTGCATTCCTCCCCTTAAACTAATACTAGCGCTTCTAGGAATGCCCATCAGTTTACCCTCGAGCCCAAATTCGGACGTACTGTTAAAAGTACAGAGATTCTTTCTTCAGTCGCTCCGCACGAATGAGGAATGCTTTTCCCGGCCCAAGTTTCCACCTCCCATTTCGATATGCATGTGCATCGGTATCTTCTTTTAACTCCTCTTCTACTTACCTAATCGCTCGGGCTGTTTTAAAACATTTTAAGGGTAATCTGATAATCATAACCCCTTTTGTGCGCGCAGAATATAAAAAAAAACAGCGGACGACAAAACGTAAAAACCATCCGGACCAGACATAATTCAAAACTTCATAATAAGGAGATTTCCCCAAGTTATGGTGTTATTGCTAACGATCTTATTGCGATAGAAGATAGTGATAATAGTACCAATACTGAGGAAAGTCGTCAGGATTGGCGATTCTGGGTATTATCTCATATCGCTTCTTAACAATACCAGCTTAATCCTGGAAGGACGACTTCTTCTTTCTAAGTTGAAGGCGTTCTGCACCACTAACAACATCATCCCGGATAGTTTTTAGGATTTCGGTAAAAAACATTCCACTCTGCACCCACTCTTGAGGTTCCAGAACGACGTTTAACTTGCTGTTGGGTGGTTCCTGGATATATAGAAAACATTCGTCATCATCTGGATACGGGGGCTAATACACAAGCTAACCCTTTTTAGTTTTCAAGGTAAATTAATTTAATTAATTTCCAGATCGTTTCAGAAGACCTCTAGGAATTCACAAAACACCCATGCTGCCATAGCATTATGCTTAATTTGCCCGACGACGATGACGGATCGCTAATGATGACCAAACTATCGGTAAAATATCTGGGTATCAACTTCGCGCAGAGGTCACGTTTCCTCACACGTAACAGCTTCTCTGAAAAAAGCACTTTCTACCGAATCTACCCTTTAATTCGGAAAAGAAATAGAATGGGCCATAGCATAAACTTGCTTCTCTATAAGCAACTTCAGAGACCGATCATCTCAACTGGGATTCGTTCATGGTTTACTATTTCCAAAACCAGCATGAGAAGCTTGGAATGTTTGAAAAGAAAATCCCGAGTCCCTGAACGGGACTTCACTTTGACCAGCATTGATGAAAATATTTCACCAACAGGGGGTGACTATGAAAAGTCCGGAATAATACCCCTGGATAGATACATGCTAATGCTGCCAAAAAACGGACGAGCAACTTTAGCAATCATCCGAATCCGCTAGTGCGACCCATCACTAGAGAGTTGAGATAGCCTAAGACTCGATACCTGGATGTGACAGCACTACTGGACGAAGGAATTATTTCTATCAATGACGACAAAGCAATCCAATTCTACGAGGACACAGCGTCAAACTACAGCGTCAAGAAGAGATCCAAGACAGTCAAATACATTTTTTAAAATAAATTTAAATATATAGGTAGTAGCCCGTAGCGTAATGGTTAGTGCGTTCGACTGTCACGCTGGAGGTCTGGGATTGCTTCCCAGCCTCGTCCACCTAAAAACTAAAAAAGTTTTTTTCAGGGCTACTGCCTCTTGCGAGGAATTGACAAATCCTCCAAGAGTATCACTTGTCACGAATAAGTGCTTCTCGTCTAGCCGTTCGGATTCGGCATAAAAATGTAGGTCCCTTCCATTCCTGTCGAAAGGCGCACACAGGAATGGTTGCGAGTTGTTAGTCACTAGGCCCTGGCTCTTCATGAGCCGTTGTGCCACCCAATTTTTTTTTTTTTTTAATATATAGGTATAGAATTAAGCCCCTTGGCCTTATGTGAAATATTATTTAACCAATAGAAGATTCAACGACGAGTTGTAGATATACAGGGACGTTGACGTGGTCAAAACGCTGACAAAACAGCGGCTGAGATGGTTGGGACATCACTTCGATAACAGTACTAATATATTCTTTAATACATTTCCTTAACTTTATACAGTATCTCCTACTTTAATTGGAAGACTCATTCCAATTTTGTTTAAATGACTTCGATTCTTTTTTTGTCATTGCAAACAATGCTGCAAATAAGATAATTGAATTATACATTTTTCATTGATGACTTTTTCCATTCATATACCAACTAGAGGCATCTACTACCTACATTTATAGGCTGATGATTCGGATGCCTTTCTGCAACAACAGGTGTCCCCCATTAAGCCATTCTGATCCTGACTTGTCCTGCAGATATAGCAGCAAAACAACAAAAAAAAAAATATCAAGCAATGTTTACACAACATGACACGACATCGATTCATTGGACTCAATGCAAACACTGTCCGGTTCAGCCATTCGTTTGCATTTTGCATCATCGATAAGGACCAAAAGGACCATCATAACAAGACCAACCAATATTGAGACTGCCTATATACATATATGTTATAGACATCTTGATATTCTCAGTGCGGTTGATATATCCTCAACGGAAGTCGGAAATTGATGGGTATATTGAACAGAAAAAAAATTGTCGACTTGTCGCCTTTTTTACAAATGAATTTTCGCCATATGAAGTCAATCAATTACAATTTGATAAGCAAATAAAAAACGGATATGATTCGGTTCTGTGCATTTCTGTATAGTTATTCGACTTCATAAACCATCTGCTTCGATGTATGTTTGTATATATGAGCGAATGTATAGAGAAAAAGAAGGTAGGTATAGGAGTATATATTCCGTTATTCTTTTACACAAACCATTTGTGGAAATCCTTTAAAATTGCTTATGATTTTTCAAAACTTCGTTCGTTATGACTTGAAGTTAAACAGTCCTTCTCATTATTATCATCTTGACAGTTTTCGTACGTTTTCAAAATTACAATAAAAACGTGCGAAAATTTATTGGCACGTACCTTTGCATTCAACCATAACCATCCATCCGTCCATCTCCGCATCCCGCATACTCACTCTCTATAAATACCTACCATTATTAACCCTAGTGGAGAATAAACAAAGCACTTTCGTGATGGTGGTGCTTTGTTTTGTTTTGTTTTGTTTTTTTTCTGAAGGCGTGAAGTGAAATTTTAAATCAGCATCCTGTGTTAGAAGCTTTGGATAAGGACACACCAGAGAGTGGGACAAAAGCAATGTTTTGTGTCACCTGTGGGAGATTCCACTGCCTATACATCTCCCCAACACCACACCGGTCTATCATAATTCATACTAGGTATATGCTGTGCCGGGTTAAAACCGGGTAAAGAGCGATAATTCTTGTCAGATGTGGAGTGTTATGTGCCAAACGAAATGAGTCCAAAAGTCCTCACATATAACACTTTAGAGTTGCAGAACAAGTGAATGTTTTTTAATAAAGAAATATTGCCAAAACGTGAACTGGTGAATAAATGAAAATTTTCACAAGACGAGATAGCTGGCAGTGGCGGTGGTTTTTCGGTACTTTATCAAAAGAGCCGTCTAGTGGAGTGGAAAAGTTAATTTATTTATAATGGAATCACCTGATTTCCATAGGGTAGTGAAATAGCTAATGGTAAACTGTGTCGATTAGTTATCATAATGAATATTTCATAAAAGTTGTTGCGTTGTTTAAGGATTGATGTAAAGAAAATTATGGAAAAGTGTCTTATAAATTACTTATAAAGTATCATATTTTTAAACCATCAATTTTTATTGAAAATCTAATTTCCTACAAAAAGTTACTAAAGTTAAATTCTCAAATCCATCAGCTGCACTAGACATACTCCTCAGCCTTACACCCCTGGATAGATATGGCAAGCAAATGGCTGCGAACACAGCCATCCTCCTTAAAGCCATTTCTCAATGGACCAAAAACTCTATCGGTCATACTAAAATACTAGACTTCTATGAATCTATTCCTTGTCATTCCGACTACACCACATCCAAACTAAATTTCGACAAAAGTTTCCAGGTCACTTTACCCTCAAAAGAATCTTGGGACGTTGGGGACCCTCTCAAAGGTGATTCAGTTCATTTTTATACTGATGGGTCGAAAACTGAGGAAGGAGTGGGTGGCGGAGTGTACTCAGACAGACTTAATTTAAGTCTCTCCTTCCGGCTCCCTAACCACTGTAGCGTATTCCAAGCGGAAATCCTGGCAATTAAAGAAGCTCTGTCTTGGCTGAGAGAAAACGTGATATCAACATCGGATATACGCATCTTCTCAGATAGTCAAGCAGCACTTAAATCTCTCAACTCTGTCTCTACCAACTCCGTTACGGCCCAAAACTGTCGATCGTTTCTTGAAGAGATGGCGGAACAGTTTAATATTCACCTTCCTTGGGTGCCGGGCCATAGAGATATTCCGGGAAATTGTAAAGCCGATGAACTTGCCAGAAATGGAACTCTAATGTCCGATTTGCCTAACAGGTGGAACACAGGTATACCGATCGCTACGTGTAAACTTTTGCTAAAACAAAACTCTGCAAGGAAAGCAAACTCTAGATGGACAAACCTTACTACATGTCTGGCCACAAAAGAAATCTGGCCATCGGTAGACCCTAGGCGCTCTAAAAGTTTGCTATCACTTAGCAGATCACAAAATTAGCTCCGTAATAGGTGTCATAACAGGACACTGCCTTATAGGAAAACACGCCACAATCGTTTTCTCAAATGACTTCTGTAGAAGTTGCATGGACGAAGAGGAGGAGGAAACAATTCCTCACCTCCTCTGCACATGTCCTGCTCTTTCACAGAGGTGCAGACTCCATCTGGGGGACTACTTTTTCAATGATCCAAGCGATCTGGCTAATACAGACATACACTGTCTCTCTCGCTTCATAAAAAGCTCCGAATGGTTTTCGTAATGAGGATAATCTCCTCATTCCTATCATGTGGTATCACAACGGACCTAATTATGGTCTAAGTGTGTCAGCCGTTTTCCTGACAGCCACTTTAACCTAACCTAACCTAAATTCTCAAATTCAGCTTATTTTTCGAGTTTATAATAATATTTTAGTTATTGTATGTGGTGGGTCCTGGGTTGGTATACATTTTGCTCAGGAAACTAAGAGCAAAGTACCTGTGATTACAGAGCTATCGTCCACGTTGGTATAATTAGGTCGAAATTCTTTTTTTTTAAATTCTGCTTTTCAAAAGTTTGTTTTTCAGCGGCTTTTTCACATTTTCGAAACTTTTTCTTATTATTCGCAGAATTTTGAAAAACAAAATTTTGAAAAGCAGAATTTTTAAAAAAGAATTTCGACCTAACATTGTTTCCTTGAGCAAACTGTATACCAACACAGAACTCACTACACACAATAATTATAACAACGTGATTACGATGGCTCTGTAATCACAGGTACTTTGCTCTTACCCAGCAAACGTAGAACTACATAAATAACCGGTGAAATACGTACGTGATAGAAGTACTTCTTTTCCACTGAAAAAAGATAGGGGCTCGGGAATACATGAAGCAGCTATCTCTTTCTAGCATGCGAAATGTATTGAATTTCCCCTCCATTAAAGTACTGACAAATGTGCTTCAAATATATATCAGCGAAGCACTACTGGAAGTACTTCTAATGTTTATTCGCCAGTAGTTTCTTAAACCATAGCGAAAGCACTGAAACTTGTCATTTAAAAGTACTTCTCATGCGTATACATTTCACCGGTTATATCCGTACTACTACATACTGAGTTCTCGAATCTAGAAGTACGGATATAACTGGTGAAACTTGTACGTAAAAGATGTAGTTTGTTTCTTCTGAAACTGAGTCTTTTTATTTAGTTTCATAAAGGACAAAGTTTATTGCGAGTTTTATCAAAATAAATAAAAAAAATTGTTCAGACTTTAGAGCCGTTCCAATAATTGAATAATTTGCTATATAACAATCTCAAAATACACGACGATCGTCGAAAATGGTTTCCTTGACCCTGATGAATCTGAAATGCAGTAATAACAATAAAGTATAAAACACTAATACAAACGTTTGTATTTTTAAATTAAATTTAATAACAATAATTAAATATAATTTCTTTCCATTAATAACTCGCGCTCACCGATAAAATAACTATTTTTGTTTGTGATGTTGTACACATGCTAAATGAGACAAAACTTTGTGCATCGTATACATCGCACTCTTTCTTTCCTTTAACGATAGAAGAGTTTTATTATTTTTTTAGGAGAAACAAAAGTCGAAACACACACATTTATAAAATGCGTTTTGTTATGGTTGTGTTTCAAGGCAAACTACTGAGTTTTGGTTTGCAGGGTAGTTTCCTTGAACAAATTGTATACCAACACAGAAAAATATGCTTTTGATCTGAAACAATACGAGTCTATAGTCTGCTCTTAATTTGAATGAGCATTCTGTAGTCTATTGTAGAGCGCCGGAGCTCTGTACTGATATACAGTTTGGCAATACGCGGCCTGGCCAGCATCATTTATAAATTTAAAGGTGAATTTAAGAGAATTTTTTGTTTTAAACATGCTTAGGTTCACCGCAAAAATGTTCCTTACTAAAAGGTACATATAACTACCTGCCTATTTGCCAATCATTCCTTAATGATGGATTTACATGTATCTTCGTCTGACTTCTGCAAAAAAAGGGGATGCAAAATTAAAATTTACATTTGTTGGATAGAGAGAGAACAACAAAATGCAGAAGATCTTCGTCCATGCAGATTATAGGAAGTGCCATAATGCAGATATGAAGACGAATATGTTCATCTTCTTGATGGTTCTCTTTCACACGCTCGGATTTTTGGCATATATCTGTCCCGCTTTACTTTTCTTCTTATTTGGAGACGAAGATACATGTAAATCCAGCATAATTAGGTAGCAGTTCAGTAATAAAATGAGAATAGCCCCACTTTTTTTAATTTATAATTTTTGAAAGTTGTTCCACGGAACGAACTGTTCCGGATTGTTTAAAAATGAAAAAAAGTATTCAAAAATGGGTATCTATAAGACATCTAACCCTTATAGACCAAGAGCCCGCGAACGATCCGACCTTCATTATTTTATAAAAGCTGAAAGTTTCTCTATGTATGGCCCCAATGCAGGTAAGAACGATCCCCGACTATGAACTTTTGATCATGGTGGCTTTGACAGTTAGGAGGTAGCAAAGGTGTAAAAAATTAAATTAAACTTTCATCATAGTATAAAAGCTGATTTATACATATGTTACTCGGGCAACTAGGGCTGGCCACGAGACGAGAAAAGTCTCGGTCTCGATCTCGATCTCGCATGACGAGACCGAAACGAGACGAGACGAGACCGGCTTTTAAGCAACCGAGACGAGACCGAAACGAGACTGGTTATTTGGACCAAAATTTACAGAGTCTAATAAAATAAAAAATCCAATTTCAGTTAAATATTTATTTTCTTCTCTACGTATTCAAACTATAATCGAAAATATTTCGTTCCAATAATCAACAAATTGGCCGGAAACCGTATTTTTCGGAGACGAGACCGAGACGAGACTTAATTATACGAGACCGACACGAGACCGAGACGAGACTAAAAATTTTCGATTTTAACGAGACCGAGACGAGACTTACAAAAGTCTTGCAGAGTCTCGTATCATGGCCAAACCCTACGGGCAACTACTAAAAGATGTTTACTCGCTTGTCAGACCGTTTCGATAGTTCCTGCAGCCTGTCCGACACATTGAAAGTAGCGCTAGTAATATAAAATGCAAGTGGGTTCGAGTGAAATATAGCCCAGGAAAATTGTACTTTTTCTGCCAAAAAAATCCAAGTAAAGATTTTTAAACGCAATTATCTTTACTTTGGCAAAAGAAATACTGTCGCGAAAGTCTATTGCCAAATCGTGTGCGCGTCAATAGTTGTCCAATGTTAAATGTTGAAAATATCAGTTTGTAAACTCGGAAACGCTAAATGCAATTGAAAAGTGTTTCATACAAAACTTGTAGATTGTGTCATTTGCCAAAAAAATTAATGACTATTTTTTTCTTACGACCCACTGTTAAGAAGATATCGACATTTCAAAAAACCTAAAATGTCCATAATAGTCGTTTTTCACGTATGACTCCTAAACGGTTAAAAATTTTTGAAAACGTCTGAATAAAGTTTTTACATTATGTGAATCCCAACAAGAAAAAATTATCATATTTTTTCTTAAAAACAACGACAAAGATATAATTTTGTTTAAAGTTTGACAAAAAGTTCAATTTTCAGTTTTTTTTTTTTAATTTTTACTCTTAAAAGTACAAATTGTCGAAAACAATCTAACGCTTAATTTAAATATCATAACATTTTGTTCAAAAAAAATATAAAAACTTTTTTCCATACTAGTCATAAGTCGCAAGATATTTTGACTTCAATTGTGTCAACTGTCGATTCGCATATATCTTTTAAGTCCTAAGCTTAATCGAAAAATTATATCACCAACATTTTTACATTATGTAATATTATATAAGCATGCATTAACAGTTTTTTTCTAAAAGCCATAATTTTTACGACATCATTATTTAAATAAAAACTCACAAAGGCTAAAATACCGGTTTTTGGCTCTTTAATCTTAAATGACGAAGTTTTTGGAAAATATTTTATACCCATTTTACAGATTTTAATATTCCCTAAGGAAACGTTATCACTCTTTTTTGCGTATAACGCATCAGTTGTAAGATATTGCGACTTCAAAAATGGTCACCGAGTTGCCCGAGTAACATACATATATAGATACAAATCAGCTTTTATACGATGACGAAAGTTCAATTTCATTTTATACACCTTTGCTACCTCCTAACTGTCAAAGCCACCATGATCGAAAGTACATAGTCGGGGATCGTTCTTACCTGCATTGGGGGCATACATAGATAAACTTTCAGCTTTTATAAAATAACGAAGGTCTGATCGTCGCGGGCTCTCCCTCTATTACCAAAATTTAGTATGTATTGAAATTCTTATAAGTTTTACATAATGTATGTATATAATCATATATCAATGTTAACAAATGTCAAGCTATCACCTTCTCCCGTAAGCGCTTTCCACTCCCTCCTACGACGTATTTTATCGACAATGTGCCAGTCCCCTCGATTGATTCACTGTGCGTTCTAGGAATTATCTGCGATAGAGAATTGAATTTTCGTTCTCACATTGATAAATCCATCAAGAGAGCAAGCGCCGCACTGGGCTTTGTGAAACGATGGTCAAAGGAATTCTCCGACCCTTATGTCACTAAATCTCTCTATACCACATTATTTGTTAGGCCACTCCTCGAATATGCAAGTCAAGTCTGGTCACATTATTACCTTAATCACTCTCAGCGAATTGAAGCTGTTCAACGTAGATTCCTTCGTTTTGCCCTCCGCGGCCTTCCCTGGTCTGATGCACATAACCTGCCTCCCTACCAACATCGTCTAAAGTTAATTAATATGGACTCCCTCGAATTTCGCCGCCGAGTGGCTGATATTGTCTTTACCCATCAGCTCTTAGCTGGCAATATCGATTGTCCAGCTCTTCTTCAAAAATCTCCCTGCAAACAAATTCCAATAATCTCCGATCCATACCTCTGTTCCAAATCAAGTTTCACCGAACCAATTACGGTAGCAACGAACCTATAAACCGTATGCTACGTACCTCTAACAGCGTGCACAACCTATTCGACTTCCATCTAACCAAAGACAGCCTCAAAACCTCCCTTTACCGTTCCTCACACCCCTCCTAGCCATAATCTTAAGTTAGTGTAAGTTTTTAATGTTAATCTTTAAGTTAGTATGTAAGTTTTGCTTGTATTAAGCTAATAAAGTGAAAAATATAACTTTTTTGTTTCTACTTGTTTGATTTTGATGATTAGGACTAAAATATGACTGAAAATAAATTATGTCCTCTAATTTTAAAAGCTATACGTATGCATAAATACCAGGCGCGAACGCAGGGGGGGTTTGGGGGTTGATCCTTCTAGGAAGTAGGTTCATACTTAATATTTTATTCCAAATTTGTTCATAAATGAAAAACTTTTGACTTTATTCTAATTTTATACTTTCTTAATGTCTGAAATGAGTTCCAGTCGTGCAAAGAATTGCTGTCTTCAATCTTCGGATTTCCCTGAAACGGTTAAGCTAATGTTGATTAAATTTGAATGCAGTTGCCTCTGATTTTATTAAAAAGACATTGTTTTAAATAAATACGTACTAATAAATAATAATTGGGTACGTTTAGATGACTAAGGGGACTTGCAACTAAGGCAGTTTTCTAGTTTGGGATTGGCCAGCTTTCAAAAAATTTACTTCAAATGAAGGAAACTTTTATCGGAAAGTGACCTCAAGAAATATCTGCATTAATTTTAAATCAAGTGCGTTCTTGTCAAAATTGTAATTTTTGAAAAAAAAAAAATTAGTTTAACTTTTTATAATTTTCTTGTGCGTTCGTGCTAATTATATTTAAAATGAAATTTTCCGTACATTACAACGGAATTTTGTTTCTATGTCGAGGATTATCTTTTTTATCTGAACACGAACTTGTGGTAAAGTATTGAAGAGAAGTTATAAGTTTGACATACGACATGTCAACAAAAAAGTTAGTTTTTTATGCAAATTAACGTTCATTGGATGTAGTTGACTGAATATGAAGTCCCTTATGTATCCTGAACGCACCTATTCTAAAAAAATCGGATTTTCTGTGCTGGCCATGTTAACTAACATAAATTTATTATATAATAACTGCCGCCTGCTTGGTTTCTGCGGGCAGATGAAAAATAAAATCGATATGCAGAGGCTAAGCAGGCATGCGGCATCAGATCTGCCGGAGATTTCTGCGATTACGAACTCGACCTATGTTCTTAAGAATTGAAATCAAGCAGTCTTTGGATATAAAACAGTCGATATTAATACGAATTGGTCATCAAAAAAAAATTATTTCTCAAATAACTTCAGCCTAATTCTCTGCAGGAAACAATTTAAATGAAAGCAACAACCTTCTAACAGTACCTACCTTAAAAAGAATGTTTTTTATTTTCGACTTTCCTAATAATGAACTGATTAAGATTTGTCTGCAAATTATTATGAAATAATTATTTTTTTCTTGCCAGCTGTCTCAGACTGGCTAGTTAATTTAGCCCAGTCAACGAAGACTCAAAATTATAAAATAAATGCAAAAAAGAAGGCCCTCTGGATTATTTTTTTTATATAGTAGGGGTAACCCACAGGCATAACATACCCATAGTCCCCAGCTCAGACCGCGAGCTTATCTGAGGAGGGGGAGTTAAAGGTACCCCTCTTTAGATTTTCGTGAATATTGGCACAACCTA
This sequence comes from Melangyna quadrimaculata, assembly GCA_949320155.1. Lineage (NCBI taxonomy): Eukaryota > Metazoa > Arthropoda > Insecta > Diptera > Syrphidae > Melangyna > Melangyna quadrimaculata. Next base: position 198,632,372 of record OX439483.1, on the reverse strand, counting down.
ACATGTTAGATGAAAAGTCTATGCTACTTATTTAGAGAAAATTAAATTGTCTATAAATTGATATATTCACGTTTTGTCTAGTGTCAATAATAAAGGAGATGCGGGGGGTAGAAAAGTCAACAAATCTGAAAAACCTGTTATTGTCTTAGATTTTGAATGTTTTCTGACCAATTTACCTGGAAAAAACAAATGAAGCTAAATACACATTCATTCACTGTTATTTTATCATGACGTGGGGCTAAGAAAGGGGTTTTAATATCATTCTTTTTCTATATATCCGAAACTATACGAAAAAGTAGATGTATACTAAATTAGTTAAAATTTAATAAGCAAGAGTTGTTTCCATATGGCGCCAAAAAATGATAACGTTTCTTTTAAAGGAACTCAATACAAAATTCATTGGCCATAGAGGGGGGTTCTTTCTCCCCTTCTTTAGAGAGGAGGGGCATAATTATATTAAAAAACAACGGCAACACTTACAACAAAAAAATTTACCTTTTTTGAAAGCCAGAACTCCGTTCTTTTATTTTATTTTCAAATCAAGTTATTGATGTCCATAGTTTTTGTAAAAATAACTTTCAAACTCAAAATTATTAAAAAAAAAATTGAAAATTTTGTTTTTGATTTTTCTTTTTAAATTGGGAAATAAGATGCTGATTTGGCTTTTATTATTCACTACCCCTAATAACTCTTAATTGTAAACTGAAAACTAAATGAATTTATGTCTCCTAATTTTCGAGAAAATTGAAAGTTGCGACGACAATTTTGTTGATGTTTTTTTTTGTATAAATTTTATTGTTATTATAGTAGTATGTGATAGTAGTGTTTCTTTAAACTTGAGGTTAATGAATGAATAATTTCTTTGAACCTGCGAAGCAAGCCACCCAAGGTAATGTGATAGTGGTAGAGGGGACCCTAAAGGTATAACATAATCAAAGTCCCCAGCCCAGGGCCGCAAGCTTTAGACAGGAGAGGGGGAAAGGTCCCCTTTTGTAGTTTTTCTTCAATATTTGGAAAACTTACCGTAATAGAGGCAAAATCAATATGATAAAGTGAAAGAAAATTAAATTCACTACAAATTAAAGATAAACTCATAGCTTTGCTGGAAGCAATAGAGATGCAAGAGTAGAAATATCCAACAAAAATTGATTTCCTTAGAAATTTAATGTTTGTTAATTAGTTTACTTTTATAATACGGTGTACATGTCTTCTATTTGTAGGAAATCTAATTTTCTTTCACTTCGTTATATTGGCTTTGCCTCTATTACACTACGTTTTCCAAATATTGACGAAAAACTTTAAAAGGGGACATTTACCCCCCTCTCCTGCCTAAAGCTTGCGGCCATAGGCTGGGGACTTTGAGTATGTTGTACATAAGGTTCAGCTCTACCACTCACACAGCACCTTGGGTGGCTTGCTTCGCAGGTTCAAAAAATGTTTTCATTCTTTAACCTCAAGCTCAAAGAAACACTACTTTCACATACTACTATAATAATAAAAAAAATTATACAAAAAAAAAAACACCAAACAAATTGTCGTCGCAACTTTTAATTTTCTCAAAAACTAGGAGATATAAAACCATTTAGATTGCAGTTTTCAATTAAGACTTATTAGGGGTAGTAAATAATAAAAGCCAATTCAGCATCTTATTTCCCATTTTGAAAAGAAAAATCAAAAACAAAATTTTCAATTTTTTTTTTTTAATAATTTTGAGTTTGAAAGTTATTTTTACAAAAACTATGGACATCAATAACTTGATTTAAAAATAAAATAAAAGAACGGAGTTCTGGCTTTCAAAAAAGGTAAATTTTTTTGTTGTAAGTGTTGCCGTTGTTTTTTAATATTATTTAAAAAAAAATGCCCCTCCTCTCTAAAGGAGGGGAGAAAGAACCCCCCTCTATGGCCAATAAATTTTGTATTGAGTTCCTTTAAAAGAAACGTTATCATTTTTTGGCGCCATATGGAAACAACTCTTGCTAATTTAATTTTAACTAATTTAGTATACATCTACTTTTTGGTATAGTTTCGGATATATAGAAAAAGAATGATATTAAAACCCCTTTCTTAGCCCCACGTCATGATCAAATAACAGTGAATGAATGTGTGTTTAGCTTCTTATGTTTTTTCCAGGTAAATTGGTTAGAAAACCTTCAATATCTAAGACAAAAACAGGTTTTTCAGATTTCTTGACTTTTCTACCCCCCGCATCTTCTTTATTATTGACACTAGACAAATTGTGAATATATCATTTTATAGACAATTTAATTGTCTCTAATTAAGTAGTATAGACTTTTCATCTAACATGTTAGGTTGAGCCAATATTCACGAAATTCTAAAGAGGGGTACCTTTAACCCCCCCTCCTCAGATTAGCTCGCGGCCCTGGGCTGGGGACTTTGGGTATGTTATACCTGGGGGTTACCCCTACCATATAAAAAAATAATCCAGAGGCCCTTATTTTTTGCAAGCAAAATTCCTTCGTTGACTGTACTAATTCAGAGAAAATGTTTCTTTTTTTTAACTTATCTTAAAAATAGTTGTTTTAATTTTTATCGGAGTTGAAACATTATTGTCAAGATTTCTACATTTTGTGATAAAATATAATATTGTGAACATCTTTGTTAGGAAACATTTTCAGCACGTTATGACGTTATTATCTGTAAAATAAAATTCACCCGAAGTCGATATCTATATTCGTTTTCGAGATATGGTGGACAAAAATGGTATCCCGAACGTACGTACATACACACATACATCGTTTAAAAACGACAGATTCTGATTCAAGAAACCTTAAAACGTGAAGATATGTCAAAATGTTCAATTCGTCAAATGGCACCAATAACAGTAACTTCCAATGGTTAGTTAATAAAAAAACATTTTCAAGTTTTTGCTACTTGTACAAACACCCTTTTAAAAGTCTAAAAAAATCATATGTACATATATAAATATTAGAAGGTAAAATTAACAAATATACAAAAGTTAAAACCAAAAAAAATAAAAATTACTACATTCTACGAGTTATAACATTAAATTTCTTGTACTAAGTTCCCCTTTTTGAGGTTGAAAATTCTAAAAAAAACTTAAAGGCTGTTGTACTCTTTCAAAATGGTCCAGTCAATCCCCTTGGTTTTCTCAAATTTAGATAGAAAGATAGATAGATTTTTATTTTTGGTATTCAGATTTACATTTGGTAAACTACCGCACAGTTTACATACGACAGGGGCTATAAGATCCTGCCCGACTGATGCCTTAAGTGTTTTTCTGCACCTTCTACCACTTGATTTACATATTAAATATCTAATATCTTCCAGCGCTTTAAGACTTAAAGAATTAAACTTTTGGTTTGCCAAGCCCTATGGTCACAGCAATATCACAGACTTGATTCCAATGGAAATGTTTTCGACTCCCACTGACTACTGCACCCCTACAAAAAGGATTTCAAAGTTAAATTTCCATCCAGGAAGGATTGGAATGATAACGTCGTGACGAAAGATTTCGACACAACTATCTTTACTGATGGCTCAAAGATGGAGTGTGGCGTTGGTGCAGGAATCTTCTCTGAGTCTCTAAATGTATCTAGGTCCTTTCGGCTACCTGACCTTACTAGCGTCTTTCAAGCTAAATTGCTGGCAATCAGGGAAGCTTGCAAGTTACTAAAAGCAGATCCAAACCAAAACCGTAATGCATCTATTATTACAGACAGTCAAGCGGCTGTTAAAGCCATTAATTCAGCTACAGCATCCTCCAAACTAGTCCAGCAGTGCCGGAATGAGCTTGCGGGTCTGAACACTGACTTCAATCTCACTCTTATCTGGGTCCCGGGTCACAGTGGCATTGAGGGCAATGAACCGGCTTACGAGCTGGCCAGGCAAGGTTCAGCCCTCCATGGCTCACTTGCGGAAAGAGTCAACATTCCGCTTGGAGTTATGAAGGGCAACATTCGCTCAATTTATCTTACTAAAGCCAACCGTAGGTGGAGCAGTTTATCAAAGTGTATTATATATAGGAAGATTTGGCCCACCTATGACAAGAACCGAACAATTGATCTAATACGCAGACCCAGGCAAGACATAGCCAGGGTAGTTGCAACCTGTAGTGGACACTGGCCAATAGAAGAGCATGCAGCGAAGCTGGGCATACCTCACAATACTCACTGTCGGAGCTGTGAGGACCAGCAGGAAAAGGAAACAGTAGTTCATTTCCTCTGCAAATGCCCTGCTCTGGCCAAAGCTAGAACACAGTCACTCGGAAGAGCATTCTTTGACGACATTAACGAACTTTCTGAAATGAAGATCAAAGACTTGATTTCTTTTCTCAACGCGACGAAATGGCTCTAGGACAAATTTCGGCTACTTCTGCATTATACCTTCCGTCGATTCCCTATGATCACAAGATAGTCGACTAGGGTGCTGGTGGGGGTTTGTGGTGCACAGCGGCCGGATGATCATCCAATCAGATCAGTGGACGCTCCAGTGCCAGCCAACGAACTGCCTAGTGGGCTAACTGTGGATGGTGCGGGTGCGGGTGCTGATCTGGTTGAGTGAGTGATCCACTTTCTGATGATTATGCTAAAAGCTACAACAAAATCCTATTCTAAACTAAATAAAAAGGGACGATATCCTGAGGATATGCCCATATTTTCTCTCTTCAGTTCCATCCACAGGTTCAAACGAGTTATGGTATCAAAACGGTGCACTTCAGCGCTAATTGGGCTATGGGCTAGACTGCCTGTAGCTGCCATTTCTACCTACCTACCTACCTTGTTTACATACAGAGATTTGATATACTAGATTTGATATCTTTCTACTGAATAAGTATTTTAATTTATATTGAGTTTAGGCTTTGATAAGAAATTAATTTATGAAGGAAAGTACAAAAACCTTCAATTTAAACAACAAAAAAGCAGGTACATTTTGACTAGAGATATTAATAAAACTTTAAAACTATAGCTGTATAGTATAGGCTAGTAGAATTTAGGTTAGTAAATAATAGGATAAATATATATATATATATATATAAGTAAGAGTAGTTAGTCGATAAATAATTAATTAAATAAATAAAAAATTTAAATAGATAAATAAATTGACAAATCAAAACAAAATAAATAATTATATAAATAAATAAATTATAAATAAATAAATAAATAAATAAATTAATTAATAAATAAATAAATAAATAATTGAATAAATAAATATATATATATATAAATAAATAAATAAATAACTGTATAGCTATATGAATGAATGAATAAATAAATAACTAATTGAATAATAAATAAATAACACCATTTAAATAAAGATGAATAAGAACTCAATTATACAATGGTCAGGTTAGATAGTAAACGTCGTCGAAGTAAGTTCAGCTTATAAGCGTTCCGAGTGTATACTGAGAAAACTAAATATCCTGAGTAGATTTAAATACAAAATTTGGCAGGCGCGGAGTTTCGAATAATTTGAAGCGAATGTTGTCGGTCATATTTTTGATTTAAGATGAACAATTGTAATAAATGCAAAATTTCAATTCGAGGAGAATCGGGCATTCGATGTGCGGGAGTTTGCGGTAAAATATTCCACTTTACAATCAAATGTAGTGGTATAGACTCGTACAGTAGTAGTATATTTGATACTTGCAACAGAGTACGGTACATATGTGAGGATTGTATCATGTACATAGAAAATGTTGATGCAGTAATAAAAGAAATGCATGAAGCTGTGAAAAAAAATTGTAGTTACCTAAGTGAATACAAAAAAGAATTTGAGGATTCCCTAAAACAAAATGAATATGAAATTAAGAGCCTTTTAGAGGCTATTGAAGCGAGATACATAGAAAGATTTAATACTATGGAAGTTGCACAGCTGGCTTGTGAAAAAAGTGTTAATCAAGTAAATGAATTAAGCGAATCATTACAAAATCAAAGCCAAAAAATAAATGATGGCGTAAATAAAATTGCAACAGTTTCTGAATCGATCATGGACATACAAAAACAAATATCGCAACAAAAAGTTGATAACAGCGACAATAATATGAAAGAAAGTGTCAAACATATAGCAAAGTCAATTAGTGCACTCACTCATGAAATTAAAAAGAAAACCAGCAGTATAATAAACCAAAACAAAGATAAAAGCTCTTTTGCTGACATTTTGAAGAAAAATGAATCATCGGTCCTTGTCTATCCAAAGGCTAAGCAGGAATCAAATGAGACTCGTAAACAAATCAAAGAAAAAATAGATCCAACTATTGTCAACATTAACAGTGTTGTGAACAAAAATGATGGCGGGTTAATTATTAAATGTGGGGACAAATTATCTTCAGAAAAATTAAAAATTGAAATTGAAAATAAATTTAAAGACCAGTATAATGTTATAGTTCCTACTAAACAAAATCCAAAAGTTTGTGTTATGAGTTTAGAGAATGATGAACAAGAAAATGAAATCGTGAATAAAATAAAAAAACAAAATTCTGAATTAAGTAACTGTGATATAAAACTAGTTCATGTATTCAAAAATAAAAACAAATGGAGAAATTTGAGCGCAATTCTCGAAGTAGATAATACAAGTTTTAATAAAATAATGGAATTAGAAAACATAAAAATAGGTTGGGTTAAATGTCCGGTCAGAGAATATTTTAATCTTACGAGGTGCTTTAAATGTCAGGGTTTCAACCACAAATCAAGTGCTTGTAAGAACACCATGGCATGCATGAAATGTGGCGGGGACCACCCCGTGAAGGACTGTATCAGTGAAGAAATTTCATGTAAAAACTGTATGGAATTGAATAAAGTTTTAGGGATGAACGTTAGTTGTGAACATCAAGCGAATGACAGGAACTGTCCTGTATTCCTTCGAAAAATAAAAGTGATAAAAGAAAGAACTCAATATTAGCAATTAAACCAACTAAGTTACTGGAGTTCTAATGTGCAGGGCCTAGTAAATAATTTTAACGAAATTGAATTTATAGTTAACAATAATAATTTTGATATTCTTGCCTTTTCTGATACCCATTTAACAAACGATATAGACAATAGTGAAATAAATCTACCAAATTATAGTGTGCCGGTTCGTTGCGATAGTACAAGTAGCCATACAGGCGGTGTAGTTTTATATTTTAAAAAAGATATAAGATATAGAATTGTTAGTGAGATACATGATTCCATGAAGATTTGGTGTTTATGCTATGAGATTTTTACAAAAGAATTTAGAGAAACTGTTGCGATATTGTACAGATCTCCAAGTAGTTCGGACCGTGAATTTTGTACAACATTTTCGAATTGGCTTGATGGAGTATTGCATAACAATTCCAATGTAGTGATTCTGGGGGACTTTAATATTAATTTAATGGATATTAGTTATACTTACACTAAAGCTTTCTGTGATATTTTAATCCAAAACAACCTGAAGCAAGTGATAAATAAACCAACGAGGATAACGGACCGTTCGCGTTCATTAATTGACTTCGTTATATGTTCCAAAGAGAAACAAATTTGGGCAGACACGGCTGCGGAATTAAAAGTTGGTGACCACGAAGCAATTCAAATAAAAGTTCCAGTGGATTGTAGAAAATTTAAAAACGATAAAAAATGTATTGATCTATTTAAATATAACAAGATTCAGTTCAGAGATACCCTTAGTGAAAAATGTGAGCAGTTAAGTCTTAATACTGATTTTAATATACTATCATCATTGCTACAAGATAGTTTAATATATTGTGTTCAAAAATTAACTAAAAAAACCATAGTCCATGAATCAAATAAATGGTTCACAAACGAACTAAGAACCTTGAAATTAAAAAAAATCCAGTGCTTTCGTAGGGCGAGTATATTCAATATGTCCAATGATTGGATTACTTACAGAAATGTACGTAATCTTTACAAAAATAAACTTTACCTTACAAAAAAGAATTATATATGTAATAAAATTGAAGCATGTCAAAATCAAAAGGATATGTGGCGAACAATAAAAAAATTGGTTTTAAATGAAAAAAAAGTTGAAATTAGTGAAGTTCGATTCGGTGATAAGTTGGAATCGGAAAACTCCGTGATTGCTAATAAGTTTAATGCGTATTTTATTGAAAGCATTAATTCAATTAGTAACTCAATACCCTTTAACAATATTCAGTCTGACATTGAGGTATCCCAAATACAAACTGTTTTTAAATTTAGGGAAATAGACCTAAATAACTTAAGAAAAATATGCAAAAACATGAATACAAAAAGTGCCATGAATCTTAACAGTAACATTGTCCTAGATTGTTTTGATATTATAGGTCCAATAATATTAAAAATTGTTAATGAATCTTTCATCCGTGGTGAATTCCCGAAAAACTTAAAAGAATCAATTGTTGCCCCAATACCAAAAGAAAATGGAACTAAGGACTGTGAAAAGTTTAGACCGATTAACATGATGCCTATTCTTGAAAAAATAGTAGAAAAGTGCGCGTATGAACAATTTTATAAATATGTATGTGATATTCAATTATTAATAGATAATCAATCAGGTCTTCGACATAACAACTCATGTGAAACGTCCCTTAACTGGTTGATAATGACTCTGAAAGAAGAAAGACATAGTGGTAACAATATTATTGCAATATTCTTGGACTTTCAAAGAGCATTCGAAACAGTGGATCGCAATAGACTTCTTATAAAATTATCAAAATATGGTGTAAGAGACATTGAACTAAATTGGTTTAAGTCGTACATAATTGACAGAACCCAAAAGACCTGTGTGAATAACTCAAATTCAAGTGCAATTAATACATATTTCGGTGTACCGCAAGGAACTATACTTGCTCCATTACTATTTTTGATATACATTAATGACATTTCTAAAGGTTTAAGAAATTCTAAAATATCTTTGTTTGCTGATGATGCTCTCATGTTCGTAAGTGGTAAAATATTATCTGACATTTTGGAAGATATCAAACAAGATTTAAATAACCTATGTATGTGGCTAGAGTTCAACAAACTTAAAATTAATGTTAACAAGACTAAATTCATGGTGATCAATAGTAATGTCAATTTAAGTTTATCGATTGAAGGTAGACCCATTGAACAAGTCAAAGAAATGAAATATTTAGGGGTAATATTAGACAATAACCTGAATTTTAACAGTCATATGGTTTATGTGTGGAAAAAAGTTTCCAAAAAAATTGGGTTTCTTAAACGCATTCGAAAAAATATAACAACAATTTGTGCCGTTAATATTTACAATACAATTATTAAACCACATTTCGAGTTTTGTTCCACAATTCTATTTTTAGGTAATAATGAGCACATAGATCGACTGCAAGTTCTACAAAACAAGGCTATGAGATCAATTCTTAAATGTGGATTCCATACACCAATAAATTGGATGCTATCTTGCTTAAAATGGTTAAACATCAAACAAAGAATAATGTTTAATGCGTTGCTGTTCGTGTTCAAATTAAAAAACGACCTAGCACCTAAATACCTAACATCATGCTTGACCCACGTGGGAGACAGCCAACCGCATTACTTAAGATCGAATTTTGATTTTAGACTACAGTATTATAGAGATGCTAGAAATCAAAATATGCTTTACCATCGTGGACTTAAATTATTTAATGAATTACCTTCTGAAATAAAAAATGAAACAGTTTTAAGAAGATTTAAACAATTACTTATATCTCATATCAGAGAAACCATTGTATAAAGATATTAGTTTTCCAATTGTATACATATTTATTTGTATAACAAAATTGTCAATATTTATATATTTATTGAAATTTAATAGTAAAATTTTACTAAATAAAAAATACACATACACATACACATACAAATATTTACATTTACATATATAACAAATCATTGAATAAATTAATAATCAGATAAAACAAAAAAAATATCAGAAGTATGGTTATGGAGTCAGTTGGATAATAAGAGGATTATCAGAGGTTTCACAGTTTTGTAAGAAAGATTCACTAAGTTTATTTATTCTAAAAGAAATCAATTCAACATTCCCTTTTTCGTGTAAATCTGAAGTAGAATGGTACCAGGGAGGTTAAGCATCATTTTGAGTATCTTGTTTTGCGATACTTGCAATTTTTTAAGATGGCATTTCGCACATTTTCCCCACACTTGGCATCCATACAAGAGGATTGCTTAAAATATAACCTTATGAATTATCCAAAGGTGTTATCTCGTAATAACACTTGCAGTTAGGCTGCATAGCTTTCGCTCTGTCATATTTAACATTGAAGGTTTTGAATGAACAACAACCACCTGTGTTGGCTATCACCGAATTATCATTTTATTTGAATTGCTTAGACATGACTTCCTATTAATAAATGGGTAGAGCATATTGATTGCTATGCTAACTTTTTGTAAGGTTTTGGTAATATGTTCCTTAAACGTTAGTTTTCGATCTAAATTAACTCCTAAATATTTGACGCTTGAAGCCCAATTAATATTAACACCATTAATATTAAGCTGATTGCTGGGAAGATAGCAAGACTTTCTTTTTCTACTAAAAAAGATAGCTTGAAGTTTATCAGCATTCAGCTTTATTTTGCACTTTTGATAATATTGAGTCATAAGTTCGAATGCATGACATGTGGAGACAAAATGCAGGTGACGAAAAGATGCCTGTATCATCAGCGAATATAGCTACTAGACATTCTGGTAGCCTGGGAATATCAGATGTGTAGATGTTGTACAAAAAAGGACCCAGCACTGATCCTTGTGGCACACCTTGGCTAACTTGGTAAGAGTCTGAAGGACTATTATTGATAAAAACACTATAACATCGGTTTGACAGAAAACTTTTAATAATTTTAACAAGATACATGGGAAATCCGAAAGATACCATTTTGTGCACAATCCCATCATGCCATACTATATCAAATGCCTTTTCTATGTAATGTAGAATGAGACCTGTTGATTTTCCAAGAGAACGATTTTTCTTCACATGTTCGCAGACTCTTGAGAATTGATGAGATGTACTGTGATGCATCCTGAATCCAAATTGTTCATTTGGGAAAATATTTAAATTATCAGCGATTAGTAATATTTTTCGCTTAAGGATTTTTTCGAGTAACTTACTGAGGCAACTTAGCAAACTTATCGGTTGATAGCTTGTAGCGAGTTTCGGGGGTTTCCCCGGTTGTGGGATTGGTATTACCTTAGCGGTTTTTTCAAGTCGTTGGGAAGTATTGAAGTTTGAGACATGTATTTATCAAAAACGTAAGAAAGATAAGCCCTACTTTAGGTAGCCTTTTTATATTAATATTTTTGATGTTATCAAGACCATCAGACTTTCGAGATTTTAAGGTGGAAACAATATGTTTTACTTCCTGTCTAGATACAAACTGATCGATAGGAGTATCAATATTTTGCGAATTTACCAAGTTCAACGTGCTACGTACAAGGTATTGTCATCACTAAGGTGTTGTGAAACGGTATGATTATTCAAAAAATGCGATGCAAAAATATAGGCTTTCTCTTCTACTACTTCATCACCATTTTCGAGATTCATTATTCGCCTATTTTTGGTTTTGATAATTTTTGCAATATTCCAAAATGGTTTTGCATTTTTTCCAATTTGCTTATTTTATCATTCCAATTTCTGTTTCTAAAACTACTTATTTCCAAATTAATCTTTTTGTTGTACAATTTAACTTGATTACGATATTCCGGTAACCGATAACGTTGCCACTGCCTGTTAAAAGAATTTCTTATACGTATTATTTCCAATATGTGTTCCGGTATTTTAATAGAAAATGGCTTTTTAAGTTTTTTTTGGGACACACGACCGTACAGAGTCGAGTATTTGATTTTTTTTTTATATTAAGCGCGTGCAAAAGGGGTTGTGACTACCCTTAAGATGATATACACAGCACGAGCGATTAGGTAGATTGGAGGGGATTTAAAAGGAGATACCGATGCACATTGGTTTTGAACGTCTGTAGATCACAATGGGAGGGGAAAATTGAGCTGGGTAGAGCATTCCACATTCGAGTAGTGCGACTAAAGAAAGAATCTCTGTACTTAACAGTACGTCCGAAATTGGGCTCAAGGGTAAACTGATGGGCATTCCTTGAAGCGCGAGTATTACGGTTGGATTGTTTAAGGGGAGGAATGCAGAAGAAGAAGGAGAAGGTATCGATATGGACATCAATATCTTCATTTGAACACACAGAATTTAAATTAGTAGAAACTGTTGAAAGTTTAGATTTAATTTCTGACCTGAAATTACTCCAATTTGCATTTTTTAAGTCTAAAAAGTACTGATCTCTATGTTCTGCCATTCATTCATCTTACAAAAAACTGGAATATGATCAGAACTTTATTCGTAAATAGTTTTAGGTTGAGTGAAAAACGAAGGTATATTCGTTACGAAAAAATCAAGGACAGAAGGACTACCTCTTGACCCAGATGGAAAATAAGTTGGAATACGGAAACAAGCAAGACATACTAACAAGAACATTACCCCAAGAGTTTGCACGAATACATCCCCAATCTCTATGTCTACAATTTAGGTCACCTCCAATTATGTAATTCTCGTTTCTTATTATTTATTTTCTAAGATCTCTTTTAAAGTGCATTCTTTTTTCTTCAGTAGAATTCTTACCTTTTCTATATACCGAGTCATAATTTTATTCAAAAATATACAAAACTACAGAATTAAAAACCAATAACAAATTTTACGATTTCAATTGGATCCCGGATTGTTCTTTTCTAAATTGTTCCAAGCTTAAGTTTCTAAAACTCGTGGGCGCCTTTTTGAGACTTCCAATATCTACAATTTTCTCCTGTGGAAAAATTAATCCAATACAATTGTTAAGAATCCATAGTCCCTAATACCCAAATATTTCGGGCCACCTCTTAACAAGTTATAAAATTAAGCTCTTAATAAATAAAATACTTATACTGTTCGGTTTTAAAGAAATTAAGACAGTTTGTGGATAACCAGGACCATTCCAGTAAGAAATGCGTGTTGTTTCTAGTCGACGAGAATGCGCGTGTTGAAGATGTACAATTTTCTGCCGAATCTGAACTGTTAAGATGAGAGGCAGGGCGAGTTCGTAATCGCAGAAAACTGCGACAGATCTGCCGCGTGGCTTCTTAGTTTCTGCGTATCGATTTTATTTTTCTTCTACCCACAGTAAGCAAGCAGGTAGTAGTTTTTTAATAAATCTGTGTTCTTATTATTATTAAAAAAAACGACATTTTTAAGATTGAATTTTCGCGCGGGAAAAGGCGATTTTAGGACTTTTGGAACGAAATATTCAGTGTACGCCATAATATAGTTTCTGGCCTATCTGTCAAGGCATAAACTGTCAAATTCCATTGAAGGATGGCTACAATGGTGATGGATTAAACTACCTCTAAGAAAAAGGATTTTTTTAGAATTATTATTAGAAAAAACGAAATCTTCGAGATTAAATTTTCGTGCCGGAACAGGTGATTTTAGCGCTATTGAGTGACATCTCGAAAGAAATATTCTGTGATAGACAAATATTCTGATTATAGTATAAGTATGTATGTATTTCAAAGCCATTTCATTTACTTATGGACACACATGTTTTCCTGTTTAATTTTTTTTTTCAACTAAAATTACCTTTTTTCAGCAGATTTTTTTTTCTGTACAAACTGCCCTACACGCGCCGCCGACTTGATTTCTGCACACTTTAATTTTTTTTGTATATGTAAGGCGCGCTAGAGGGGTTGTGGCTACCCTTAAAATGATGTACACATCACGAGCGGTTAGGTAGTTTGGAGGGGATTTAAAAGGAGATACCAATGCACATTGGTTTTAAACGTCTGTTGATCACAATGGGAGGGGGAAATAGGGCTCGATAGAGCATTCCGCATTCGTGTAGTGCGACTAGAGAAAGAATCTCTTTACTTAACAGTACGTCCGAAGTTGGGCTCAAGGGTAAACTGATGGGCATTCTTAGAAGCGCGAGTATTACGGTTGAATTGTTTAAGGGGAGGAATTCAACAGGCTATTCCACAAGAACATCACTGTTTGTAGAAATACGGGTTTAATAAAAAAATTATGTTTACAAACGAACTTTGTTTTGCAGGCCTGCTGAAGTCAGATTTAAATTATTGTTTACGAACACAAGCATTGTAGATCTAAGTTAGTCAGACGATTACGAACTCGCTCACAGTTTTTCCTGCAGGATTTGTCACTTTCTCGCGAGAGGGAGTATCGTTGAATTTTTTGTAAATAAGAACTCAGGAAAAAAAAAATTTGGACCATTGATATTTTTAGAAGTTTAAATAGTTTTAGGTGCATATGAACGAAAAATTTGAATTACCTAAGAGTATACCTACCTACTACTTGAAGTTAAAAAAAAAAACTTGAAACAATGTTCGGAACAACCAGAAAAATCTGTAACATCTCTCAATAGGGAATTTAGAAAAAATATGGAGTCGGATTTTAGGTCTTACCTTGCAATCGAAATGATAATAGTGATTATGTAAAAATAAGACTCCATAGAACTAAGCTAATTTATGTTTTTTTTTTTTCTATTTAACCCTTCTAATATTTCATTCGTTCAAAGTCTGCATCAAAGTCTTACATTCCTCTTTCAAATGTATCTTAATTAATATCCCATTTCAAATTTACATGCGAAAAATCCACTTTTTACCGAACTGTTGCTTTAATAAACTATAAAGAAACTCTTATCTGCAAACACAAGAGAAAAAAATCATCATTCCTTCCCATAAAATTAGCATAACATTAGCAATCTTACACATAAAATATTTCCCATTATCAATGGTCTTATCCGCCTACAGACGATTATGACCATAATAACATGGCGTAAGGCTGTGATTATCTGTTTAAGATATTTCGTCCTTACTGTCATGTTATTATCGTGCAAATTAACATACCAAATTGATGCGATTACACAAAGAATATTTTTCTTAATATTTCGCCATGCAGAGGACAAAAATGGTTTTCAAGAAAAAAAAGAAGAAAAACAGTCATATGGACGGGGGACGAAAAAAATCGAATCCTTGACTACAGAGTTATTTGTTAGAGAGTGTTTCAACAAATCGATACTGGCAAGAAAAACACACCGTCGAAAGAATATTATAGTTCAATCAGTAATTGAATAGAAATACACACAGAAGAAACACACTGATAAATTATGAATTTTAATAATATATACTTGCCATGTTCTTTGGACATCAATGTCTTCAAGGCTTATTTTAGTTTGGAATCTCAAAAGTCTAAAAACTCACCAGATTTAAAGCCTAAACAACAAGAAACTGAAGATAAATTTTTTGAGACGAAAACACTTCGCACACTTGCCTTGGATAAGATTGTAGACAATTGGATTGGTAAGAGAAAAACTTAAGCATAAATGAACTAAGAATAGCTAATTTATTTTGTTTTAATTCTAAGAGATGCCGATTTTTGAGGAAATAACAAAACAAGTCGACAGGAATTACGTTGTCGACAACTTGGCTTTGAATATTCCTCTAAAAATCTCTAGCGTTCACATAAAGAGTGACTTCTTTTGGCGGAAGTGCTATCAACATCGATGGAAGACTCTGCCAATAGATGGAGAAAAACGAAGTTGGATCAACATTTATATGGAAAAGCATTTGCAGGAGTATCTGGAGAATACCAATATCATTGATTATGATCAGGAGAGTGTACAAAGAATTTTGGATATAAGCGCTCCTTATATAAATAGCCTTCAAATTGATTTTCTTCAGCCGTCGATGGGTGAAATAAATGGTGAGAGTGAAAAATAATTTTAAGAACATCTTTAATTTCCTTTTTTTTTTAATTTTCAGATCATATTCCACTTGATATCATTCTGAGCAGTCTTCCGGACTTAAAGTCTCTTAGAGTTACTTACTGCACAAAGACTATTGAGACAAATTTTTATCTCGGTTGTTCGTCATTTTCTCGAAATGATATAATCACTTTTGCACTTGGCTTGAGCAATTGCTATGAACTTCAAGAGTTTTGGTATGAATGATCGAACTTATTAAGCATCACATTATAGTCTGCTGACTTTATTTTTTTGTTAGGCTTTATAGCGTAAAACTTGAACCATATCAACTTGCTTATATTTCAAAATCCCTAGACAAAGGATGTCAGAATTTAAAAAAGCTGGCAATTACACATTGTGCGATGCATGATGATGGATTGCAACAATTTTTAGATGGATGTTCAGCGGAGTCTTTTCCAAATTTAAAGATACTAGATCTAACGAATAATTTGATTTGTAAGTATATTGTTCCGTAGGTTTTTGAAGCAAATATTGTCTCAAGGTTTTTTTATTAATCTATTTGATCGAATTTAAAAAATTGTTTAAGGCATGGTATACACTAGTCAAAAAAATTAAGGAAACTATTTTTTAGTCATTTTTGAAGAGCTGTAACTCTGTAAAAAATAGTCGTATCGAAATGAAACAAAAAACATACTTAAGAATCAAATTTTTAGTTTTCAATTTGTAAAATATCTTTTTTTATATATACCGTTAATGTGCAATGACAAAAAATAGTAGAATGGAAAAAAAAAAAATAAAATTAACAAATTTTTTGAGTTAATCGAATGTATTCGTCAGAATAAATTATTTATCCAGCTTTAATTTCACAATTTTTTGATGTTTGCAACTTTTTTGATACAGCTTTTTGTTTTGATTAACTTAACAAATAAATATGATTCATACAATTTAAGGACAGTTTCAAAAACTGTATCTAAATTTCTGTAACATTTGATTTTAAATTTTATGAAAAACATTTTTTTACCATTCGCTGAAATTTAAAAAAGGAAAAAGTACAAACAATAAAGTTTTTTTAGTCTTTCACAAAAATCCCTGTCAATTTTCAAATTGATTGGTCGAACTAGTTATTCGTGGTGATTGATCAAAATCTTTAAAAACAATTAGACTAACAAATTGAATTGATTTTAAAAATTATTGTAAACATTATTTAAAGAAGTCGAAAATGACAATTTTTGCCATTTTTTACTTGCGATATACATACGTAGTATAGGGCCAGTTTAGGATTCGATCGAGATAATAATTTTCCCTAACATTACGATGATAGACAACGCGAAAAAAGTGGGTCTCGCAATTCTGTCTGTCTGTCCGTTTGTCCGTCTGTCTGTATGTACCTCGACCTGCAGCCTGAACGGCTGAAGCGATTTTCTTCAAACATTGGACTTAAGGTTCCTATGGGATTCCCTAAAGGCGAAATTGATTTTTTTTTTTTAGCTCAAAAAATAACTGTACCTGCCATACAACCAATATACAAAAATTGATTTATTTCGAAAACGGCTCTAACGATTTATATCGATTTATAACGGTTTTTAATGGTACCTCTGTCATAGAACCGATTTTTTGGTTTTCAAATTTCTCGTTAACGGCTACACCGATTTGAACCAATTTTTTTGTGTAAGAGGTCCTTTAAAATTTTAATAATTTTGTGTATAAAATTTTTGAAAAATATTATTTTTGGATTTTTAAAAAAATATTGAAATTTTTTTTTTGAAAATTCAATATCTAGATAATGGGTTGATGATTTTTTTTTTCAAATATTGTGAAAAATTGTATTTTATTAAATTCTAGAAGTTGGCATAACAAATTTAAATTTTCAAGAATTTTTATATATAAGAAATTATTTAAAAAAAAACCGCTCTAACGATTTTTGAAATTTTTTTTTCATAAATTCATATTTATAAAACAAATCAGATAGAAAACTTTTTTTTGAGCTCTATCCGTTTTAGCTATTAAAAAAAAAATTATTAATTTATAGTAATATTTATATTTTAAATTGTTTTTAAAACTTTTTTTAATAATATCATAATGTTATAGAACCACTATATATGCATATCAAACAAAGGACTTTAAAATTTGGACCTAAAATTTCTTGAAATGCAAAATAAACTAAACAAATTGGAGCTTGACTGCAAATTCCTAGCATGCTTAGTTCTCCACATACACAGTTTGACTTGCTAATTTCATATTGAAGTTATATATTTTTTTTTAAATTTCTTAAGAATAAGGACTTCAAAATTCTGACCTTAAATTTCTTTAAATGCAAAACAAACTGCAAATTTTGAGCCTCACTGTAAATTCTTAGTTCTTAAGAGACAATATTATGACCTGCTAATTTAACAGTAAAAATAAATGACTTAAAAATTTGGAACTAGAATTTCTTGAATTGCAAAATAAACAGCAAGTTTGAAGACTTACTTCAAGTCTCTAGCACAAGATTACGCCCACTATTTATGGTGAACTGCAAAATCGGTTATAGAAATGCAAAATAAATGCAAAAAAACTACTGATAACTGCGTTGGACCCATTACTCTAGGTGAAAGCTGCCCTGCCAACTTCATCACAGATGTCAAAATATAGTTTGTTTGAATATGTGCAGAAGAAAATAAATACATATTTAAATGAAATTGGATTTTTTAATTTATAATCATTTTTTAAAATGCGCCTTTTTTTCTGCCGAGGCAATGGAGACCGACGCACGAGACCCTCGGTAAATTTCGGTCCAAATATACAGTCTCGTTTCGGTTTCATCTCGGATGCTTAAAAGACAGTTTCATTTCCAACTGACTAAAAGTCAAAATGTAAAAAATGTTACATTTTGTGTATTTTTTATAACTACAATATTTATTTTGTTTTCTTTTTATAATTTGATAAAGCTCCTGAAGGCGCATTTATTCTAAGCCGCGCACTTCAAGGTAGACGTCTGGAAAAATTAGTTCTTAGATTAAATCCAATAGAAAGTGATGGGGCAGCTGCTATTTTATCCGTAGTCCAACACTTACCACTTAAAGATCTGGATGTTAGCGGATGTTCTCTGACAAACATGGTAACAAAGCTTCTGATGCAGTTCATTGTACAAAATGGAACCATCTTGAAATTGGATATTTCCAATAACGATTTAGAAGAGGTATGGATTATTTAGATACAAACAAAATTAAAATTAAATTTAAAAAATAATAAATATTAATTATTACAGAGTTTTGGTCAAAAAATTTGCAAAATTATAGGATTCAACAAAATATTGTGTCAATTAGATCTTCGAAATACTGGTGTTACATTAGATACCAAAAATAAAATTATGGAGGTATTAAAGCTAAATATATATTCATCATAAATTAATAGCAATTATTTTTTTATTTGTATCATCTTCTTGCTTCTTGGTTGAGTAAATAAGAATTAACGCACCACCAAAACAAATTTCGTCAAAGTCATGTCGGCCAAACAGAGTAATCCCACCACATAATCCGTAGTAAATTTACCTCTTAATACCTAGATATTTATTTATCTTTGAGATACACACACCTTTTTTTTGCTTTCATAGCTACGATTCTATGATATTGGTTTTTCCTGCTTAATATATACAAAAGCCATTCAAGAAAAGGTGATGAAAGGTGCAAGACTAAAAAAAAAAAGAGAAAAAGCAAAAGTTGGGTGCCTTTGTTAAGTCCATGGGATGCCACTTAACGTTGAAGAGCCAACAAATGATGAGGGAGGATTTGCTAATGCTATTCAAGAAATGGCAAAATATTATTTTATTGAGTCATTCAAGGATTCTTCGCAGGATATGTTGTTGTTGATTTTACGGCAAAGGTGCAAAAGTGGCAAATTGGTTGCTGTAAAAACTGTTTGAGGTTAAATTGGAATGGCTAAAATGTTTAATATTAAGATGAGATATGATGGTGTGGGTTAAAATTATGATGAAATTTAATATCATTTGAAAGCGTAAAATTTAGATTTTCGTTTTGTAAGTAAAAATCTGTATTTTAAACCATTTATGTTGATTTTGGAACTTTAGTGTAACCATAAACGATTTGCCATTAAAGAAAATTAATAATATATCAGCAATTTGGGAATAGAGCGTGTAAAGACCATTCCACTAGATCGTATTGGTTTTGAAGTATATAAACCTAATATAATAGAAACAATGTAATAGGATGAACTTTGATTATATCTTTCTTCACAATTTTTTTGAAGATTATTTTAACATTTTGCACTTCGCCAAATTTTAACTTCTTAGCTTATAGTGGCATAGTGGATATAGGACTGCAAACATTTTTAAACTCACTGAATATATGACTCATTGTCATAGTATCATACAAATGGAGCACTGAAGACTGACCGATACTGTTTAATCGAGGTGGCAAAAAAATGCCAGGGTGGCAAAAAAAAAATGCCGAGGTGGCAAAAAGTGCCGGGGTGCCAACAAAAATGCTGGGGTGGGAAAAAAAGCCGGGGTGACAAAAAAAATGCCAGGGTGGCAAACAAAATGCTAGGCTGCCAAAAAAAGTGCTGGGGTGTCAAAAAAAGCCGAAGTGGCAAAGAAAAATGTCGGGGTGGCAAAAAAAATGCCAGAGTGGCCAAAAAATGACAGAGTCGCAAAAAAAAAAAAAAGCCACGGTGGCAAAAAAAAATGCCAGGGTGCCAAAAAGTATGCCAAGATGTCAATAAAAATGCCGGGGTGCCGAAAAAAAATGTCAGGGTGGGGCCAAAAAAAGACGGGGTGGACGAGATCAAAGTGTATCTCGAAAACCAAGTATGCTTGAGATTTGAAGTAGGGTTCCAAATTTGCAATTTATTTTGCATTTCGAGAATAGGAAAGGTCCAAAATTTTAAGTCCTCTATGCGTAAAAATGTTCATACTGCCCGGCTAACTTCACAGTAAAGTTATCAGATCACATGGTGTATCTCGAGAACTATGCATGCCAGGAATTTGCAGTAAGGCTCTAAATTTGCATTTTTTTTGCATTTCAAGAAATTGTAACTCCAAATTTTGAAGTCCTCCATTTGAAACAATTTCATACTGTCCTGTTAACTTCACAGTGAAAGTAGGAGCTCACATGATGTATATCGAGAAACAAGCATGGTAGAGACTTTAAGTGAGGCTCCAAATTTGCAGTTCCTTATGATTTTTAGTTAAACAAACGGTTTGTCAATGTTCTTGCAGATTCACGTGGTTTACTACAAGGTGCAAACCACTCTGCACTCAAGAAATCATATAACATCAATAAACCTAGGAAGCTTCAAAGAATTGCTAGCGTTGGCACAACAGGGGCAATAAGATCAAAAAGATCCTGCCCAACTGATGCCTTAAGGGTTTTTCTGCACTTTCTACCACTTGATTTACATATTGAATATCTAGTATCTTGCAGCGCTTAAGGAATAAAACTCTTGGTTTGCAAAGCCCTATGGTCACAGCAATATCACAAACTTTATTCCAACGGAAATGTTTTCGACTCCCACTGACTACTACAGCGAGACGAGATGAGATGAGACGAGACGAGACGAGACTGGCTTTTAAGCAACCGAGACGAGACTGTATATTTGGACCGAAATTTACAGAGAGTCTAAAAAATTAAAAAAATCCAATTTCAGTTAAATATTTATTTCCTTATGCACGTATTCAAACTATAATCGAAAATATTTCGTTCCAATAATCAAAAGCTTGTCCGGAAATCGTATTTTTCGGAGACGAGACCGAGACGAGACTTAATTATACGAGACCGAGACGAGACTGAGAATTTTCGATTTTAACGAGACCGAGACGAGACTTACAAAAGTCTCGCAGAGTCTCGTCTCGTGGCCAGCCCTAATTGGAAAGATGACGCCGTGACGAAAGATGTCGACACAACTATCTTTACTGATAGATCAAAGATGAAGTGTGGTGTTGGTGCAGGAATCTTTTCTGAGTCTCTAAATCTCTCTAGATCCTTTCGACTACCTGACTTTGCTAGTGTTTTTCAAGCTGAATTACTGGCAATGTAGGAATCA
Organism: Melangyna quadrimaculata; assembly: GCA_949320155.1. Lineage (NCBI taxonomy): Eukaryota > Metazoa > Arthropoda > Insecta > Diptera > Syrphidae > Melangyna > Melangyna quadrimaculata. Next base: position 198,610,618 of record OX439483.1, on the reverse strand, counting down.
TGCAAGTTACTAAAAGAAGATCCAAACCAGAACTGCAATGCAGCTATTATTATAGACATAGTCAGGCGGCTGTTAAAGCCATTAATTCAGCTTTATCATTCTCCAAATTGGTCCAGCAATGGCGGGATGAGCTTTCGAGTCTGAACACTGACCTCGGTGTCACTCTTATCTGGGTTCCGGGTCACAGTGGCATTGAGGGAAAGGAACGGGCTGATGAGCTGGCCAGGTAAGGATCAGCTCTTCATGGCTCACTTGTGAAAGGAGTCAACATTCCGCTTGGAGTTCTGAAGGGCAATATTCTCTTAATTTTTCTTACTGAATTAAACCGCAGGTGGAATCAAATTGTATTAAATCTAGGATGATCTGGCCCACCTATAATAAACCCCAAACAATTGATCTAATACGCAGATCCAGGCAAGACATAGCCAGGGTCGTTGCAACCTGTATATAGGAGAACATGCAGAACATGTATATAGGAGAACATGCAGCGAAGCGGGCACACCTCACAAAACTAACTGCCGGAGCTGTGGGGACCAGCAGGAAAAGGAAACAGTAATTCATTTCCTCTGCATATGCCCGCTCTGTCCAAAGCTAGAGCAAAATCACTCAGAAGGGCATTTTTCGACGACATTAACGAACATTCGAACATTTTCGGCTACTTCTTCATCACACGTTCCGTCGATTGCCTATGATCGCAAGATAGAGGACTGGGGTTCTGGTTGGGGTTCGTGATGCACAACGGCCGGTTGTTCATTCGATCAGATCAGTGGACGCTCCAGCTCCAGTGCTAGCCAACAAACTGCCTAGTTGGGCAAACTGTAGTTGGTGCGGGTGCTGGTCTGGTTGAGCGAGTTATCCGCTTTCTGATGATTGCGCTAAAAGCTACTCAGTCATTCCACAAGCAACAAAATTCTTTCAATCCTATTCTAAATTCAAATAAAAATGGAGGATATCCTGAGGATATGCCCACAATCTCCCTTTCAATTCCATCCACAGGTTCTAACGAGTTATAGTATCAAAACGGCGCACTTCAGCGCTAATTGGGCTATGGGCAAGGATGCCCGTGGCCGCTATTTCTACCTACCTACCTACCTATGTCTTCTCCTTTTGTTTTGCACGTTGGTGAATGAAAATAAGATTTAATTTTTCCAGATATTAACCTTTAAGTTGTTATATCAACCTTACTTTCACCTTCTTTCTCTTCTCTTTCTTCTTTTTTTCTGCATATTAATTTATTGTATTCATAAGTTAATTTTTCTGTTAGAATTAGGTATATGAAAATGTCTACTATACGTTAAGACGGTTGAAGGAGCTCAATATTTTCTAGTCCAAGACGTATACCTTACTAAGCACAAGAACACAAAATTACAACAGAAGTGCTGCAAATTGATTATTTCAATATTTTCAATAAAATGGCCACTGATTCTTGAAGCTTCTTTCCTTGTTTGTTTTTTGTTTAAATTTAAAAACAAAAAATTAGTTCTTTTGCAACATTCAGTTCCAATATATACTGGAAATAAATTTACGCGGTTCAGCCGTCACCTCTCCTCACATCAAAGTCATCAGCAAACGCAAATACTGAATGCGCCAATTCTTCTATTTTCTATAGAGCTGAATATTTATAAACCCAAGTTGATTTAAATATTCCAGCCATTTGTGGTATCCGCACTTGTTCAATATACTAGATAGAAGTCGGAGACTGGGAGAGAGTTTTCAATTTAATAAAGAAAAACTCAACTGATGTCCTTCTGTGTTTTTATTCAGTTTGTTCTTTTTCTCGATTTGGTCCTTTTGTATTCCTATACCTTCTACCTTACCGATATAGTCGAAACATCGAAATCTGCCTGACAGAGGAAGACAGTTTATCCGAACCGTTTTCGACGGCTCTTGTATTCATTTCCATTGTGCTTATTATTATCTGACTGTCACTGTAAGTAAGTACCTTCACTTCCACAACCGAAAGACTCGCTCATTGTCGCATTCAATTTACTTTTATTTTATTGGAATTTTCCGGACAGGAAAATGGTCAATTTCATTTTCTTTTCTATTCGACAAGGCTGGCAGGCCAGACCATTCCCCAAGAGTTTTATACAAAATTTTTGTATACTATAAAAATAAAAGAAGGAAACAAAAAACAACAGACATAAATCAAACTAAATTGGAAAAATTCCTTCAAAAAACCAAACAGGATGCTACCTAAATCATGAAGTTTTGAATTTATATCTTTCAACTCAGCAAATCACTTTTTTGAGAAAGTTTTATATTTAATTTTTAATTGCGGAAGGACATTTTGTGGTAATTTCACTGTGCTTTGCTTAGGTAGAAGATTCAAATCGTAATTAAATCCTTTTTGTGTCCATCTGCGAAACTAAAACAATGCTGCATATCAGTTTTGTAAAGAGATCACGGCCGGACTGTCAAAATAAAAAAAAAGTCACCAGCTGCTTTCTATGCTGCGGTTGTAAGCGTTGGGCTGTAAAGATTTTTTTTACGCAAACTAGTTAATAGAGGCATTGTCATCAGTTAAAGAAATGTGAATAAATGAAATTCACTAAGATTTTGGCTTTTCTGTATTGCTCTACATGTGCGGTACACACATAAGGCCCTACTGTGGTTGTCGATCGTCGATCGATAATCGCTAACGAGCGAGCAACGATCGACAAATTGGGAAATCGGTATTGTAGTTGTCGATTGCGTTCGACAATTATCTAAAATCCGATCGCTCGTTGTCGATCGCATTTTTGTGTTCAAAATGTGAGTGTTTTTATTTAAAAAAATGTTTTTTTATAAGTAAAATACATTAAATTATTATTCTTAATGCAGTGCGAAACAAGTTTCAATCAAAAAACAAATAAAAGCCATCAATTACCCAATACCTCCTGGGAACACATTTTTGTTTTGCGTATTTTACTTTCGTTTATTTTTGACATACATGATCTACTTAGAACCTCTTTTAAGATTAAGTATACAGTAGATTGAGCCCATCGAACGAAAAAATCATTTCCCACACTTAGTTGATATGATGCTTGGGCATAGAATCGTAACGCGGTACACAATTTAAAGATGTTAGGAATCGATGATTTTTTTATTCCCAGCTTAAGTTTTCTATCAATTCCAGAAAGTAAATCCATAAAGGATAGCTTGGATAATGAAAAATAGTTAACAAAGCTAAAAAAGACAAATAAATGAAAAAAAAACAAGAGAATCAAGTCAATCCGTACAATTTATCATCCAACTTTGAGGGGTTAGATGAATCTCTTATATTGCGCCGTTTTCTGATGGCCTCTTAGGTTCCATTTCTTGTATCTTCTTCTGAATCTTTTTCACTTAACCATCACGGTTTGAATGTATCCATTTTTTATTTTAAGTTATATTTTTATATAAATAAATAAATAAACAAACCAGTCTGAAAAAATCAATCTGTCAAACGTCAAGGTATGAATTCACAACTTATACTTTTTCATTCACAATAACTAGGCGATCAAGTTTCGCAATACCGATTGAGAATTCAGTCGATGGTGATGATCGTTGAAAGTGTGATCGCTGATCGACAACCGCAATAGGGCCCATTGTTATCTCAAGGGAGAGGGTCGATATTCTGATTTCAAAATTCTGCCTATTGGTACAAAAATTCTGCTCTTCAAAAGTAATAATAACGAAAAATAAAATTCTGGTTAAGGTGATTTTTTTTTAAAGAAGGATTTATTAACGATGTAACAAAACAAAAATAACAACAAAATGTAATATACTTTACTTTTAAATTAATGCAAAAACCAACATGTAAGCAGAACCACAGAAGACTATGTTATTTGCTTAAGGAACCCAGTATGGCTGAAATCTGTTCTCTTTTTTAATTTTTTTTTTGTTCTTTATAATATGTAATTGATTTTTTCTGTTTTATTCTCTCTCCATTTTTGACCCTTTTAGCTTCAGCTTTGGCAGTGATAAGTTCCTTTTTGAGATCATTTATGATTTTGTATGGGCCTGCACCAGCACCTGCATGACTGCGACCGACTATCACCTTAAGTCAACGATGCCATGTTTCAACATTGTTCTGTGTTCGTGGAAATGTCTCTTTCGTTGCTTTTGAACTGCCATAAATAGTTTAAAGCACACTTGCACTTGCACTTGTCAAAAGACAATGGGCCCTACCAATAATCAAATTTAGTTACGACGTAAATATTTAAAGCAAATAGACCATAATGGTATGGACTATAAAAAATGAACCATAACATGTTATGTTTCATATTTTAGAGCCCTTACAATGAAATATTCATTATTTAGGGTTCATCTTAATATTTATATTTATATAACAAAATGTAATTAATATTTAAGTCATACCATGGTTGGTTTATTATTTAGAGCCCATACAATTATGGTCCATTTTACTTTAATATTTAAGTCGTTACTAAATTCGATTATTGGTAGGGCCCAATGACAAATACTTTCAGTTTGTAGTTTAGAAAAAAAGAAAGCATTCACATACTTTTATAGGGAAAAACTAGGTACCTACTATTCTCCAAAAATGTAGTTTTACAAAATTCTGCGAATAATAAATAAAAGTTTCAAAAACGAAAAAAAGCACGCGCTTTTTTACATTTTTGAAACTTTTATTTATTATTCGCAGTATTTTGTAAAACTGAATTTTGAAAAGCACAATTTTGAAAAGCAGAATTTTGTTAAGCAGAATTTTGAAAGCAGAATTTTGAAAAAAGAATTTTGACCTTGGCGGAATTTCGACCCCAACCCTTATCGCAATCGCCATCGCGTCAGTTTGCGCATACCTACTCATAAAGACTGTAGAAATGTGTGGATATCTGAGGTTGATATTAAGCAGGGTTGCGAGATTTCGAATTAAAAAACACTAAGTCAGTAGGTGACTTATGAATTGAAAAATATTTAATTCCCAAGCTCTTTCTGATTTGTGAACTGGAAAATATTTAATTCACAAGCCCTTTGCGATTTATGAATTCAAAAATATTCAATTCTCAAGCTTTTTCTGATTTCTGAATTGAAAAATATTTAATTCACAAGCTCTTTTTTCGATTTGTGAATTGAAAAATATTTAATTCTGAGCTCTTTCTGATGTGTGAATTGTGATTTAAAGTGTATAATTCACAAGCTTTCATATGGTACCTTAAATAAACCGCGTGTGCCAAATAAAGGGCCTTATGAGTAATTTAATTTTGAATTTGTCAATCAAAAACACAGGTTTTCGAAATAAAATTAAAAAAATGGGAGTTGGTTAAAATAAGCCACCAAAAAAATAAGAAAAACACTTTGCAAATTCGAATAAACTTAGATGAATTATTTTATAATTTGTAATATACTGCCTAAGGCTGCGGGTATAGTAGTGCGACAAAGCGATGGATGCGAGAAGAATATTTACATTTATTCTTATAAACGTGGGCACAGCGAAGGGATATTTGCTGCAAGTGTTGCGATTTATTTTATCACATACTTATCGCAAGCATCACGTTCACAAACTCTTTTGACTACTTTTGCTCGAATCTCGAATACCTTCTCGCATCGCTTCTCGCATCGCTTCTCGCATCGCATCGCATTGTCGCACTACTGTACGCGCAGCCTAATAGCCCGAGAGCTGGTGAATATTTAGTCAAAGTGTTTTATACCGCTTCAAATTGTGTGGTCATGTCGTTTGTATCAGTGTAAGCTACATGTAATCGGTCTGGCAGCGATATTCCGGCCCCCACACCACTAAAACGCACTTTCAAAGTGCAACAATAAATATAATCCCTCTTAAAGAGCTTTATACGGCTCCAAATTTTCATCACTAAAGCCTTGTGCCTATACTAACTAGAAACCATCAGTATGGCAGCGATACCGTGGACCTAACACCAGTAAAATATCATTTCAAAATGCAGGACTACTACGAAATTTTGGCAATTTACCTTAAAAGTTGGCGTGTTCAATATCAATTATCATCTCTCTCTCAATGGTATACAATTTTTGAAAATATTCCATAAATAATGGAAACAAAAATGTTTTTCTCACAAAATATATAGCTACAATTTTTTTATATGTTTTTCTGATAACTGTCACCACCTACCGTATCACCCGTTTTCATTTCGATGTTGACTTTTGGGACACCCTGTTTAACGGTTTTCCCACAATTAAATATCAAATCCATTTTTGTTTGCATTTTTAAGGCCGTTTTTTGACTTTGATATAATTTTATTTACAAAAATACGTTAATAAATCTCCTTTTTAGTGTTTAATTGATTTTCTTAAAAATACCTTATATGTATTTTCTTATCAAAAAATACATTTAAAATTATTAACCAAATAAAATTTGAATATTTGAATTAAAAAAAAAAAATAATCAATAAATAAACAATAAACAAAAGAACCTTATAATTTTATATTTCCCAGTTTAATTCAGCCCTGTTGTTGTGGTTCTTTCTTTGCCAACCTCAAAAGGTTTAAAAAACTTTTTAAATGATCTACTGTTATACATATATGTACATTAGTGTTGTCCTTATAAAGGTCATTGTCTTATTTTGAATGACGCACCCTCCTAATTTGTTCTAAATAAATTTAAAACAAATTTTGTTTTTTAATTATTTAGAACAAATTAGGGGGGTGCGTCATTCAAAATAAGACAATGACCTTTATAACAAGGACCACCCTAATGTACATAGTATGTACATAGCTACTGTTATTTTTTTCAGTATTTTTAAAATACAAAATCTGCGCAAGAAAATTGCATCTTTGTATTTGTATGTTTTATCGATTCAATTGCTTAAGCAATTTTTCAGCTGGCTTTATTTACGACCCGATTCGAAATTATCATAAAAATTTATGATTTATCAATTTTATTTGACAAAATTATGACCAGTTGATGGGAGTCTTGTGGCTATATATATGTACATAATATATATTTGTCTATATAAGAGAACAAAAACAAAAAAGAATGATTTTATTGCTCTATGCAAATCCAAACGGAATACATTTCATTATGTTTCCTCATAAATGTCTCCGATATTTGAATAAAAACAATTCCCACATCGTTTGACTGGATGTTTTATACATAGGTTTATTTTTTTCCTTGTATTTTGAAGCAATATAAAAAACAGCGACAAGGATTCTCCCCTTTTTGTTTGTCATATTGTCGTCACACATGTGGGAATTGAATTTTTATTCTCGTTTGCGCGAGGATACACGGTGGCGTATACTTATTTTTTTTTATTACTTTTTATGTGTAATTTTACGGTGATTTTATTTATTTATTGTGAAAGGGTGAAAGTTGAAAAAAGTTTCTTGTTTTATTCTTTAGTTGGTTTACTACCCATAAGTGTATAATTTTGGATTTGAAAGAAAGGAACAATTAACCTAGATTTTTATATCTTTTTCCATATACACAATTTTCAGGGTTAAATGGAACAAATCAAAGTACATAGTAAGTAGTTAGTTTATGAAACATCAAACAAGATTTTATATATTTTTAGGAGTTTTAGTAGCTGGGTATAAATTCAAGCACACATTTATTACTAAGACATTTATTTATAGAAAACAAAACAATCTTACCAAAGACGACTTAAAATTTAAATTTGTTTTTTTTTTATTATTTTTTGAGATGTGCTTGAAGGGGGGTAAGTTTTGAAATTTTGTAACGGAGATTTTTGAAGGGGAATTGTATTTTAAAATAAGTTGAAAATAAAGTAAGATTCTTATTATTATTATTTTGTATAAGAAATTTCTACTTCTTCTCGGCACGTGTTAACTGATTGCGATGACACTTTGCACAGAATTTCTCACAATCATTTTTAGGGGTGGTAGGACGAAATCAATTTAAACGATTCCAAAATAAGCTACTTCCTAATTATTCGAAACTAAGGCTATCTAGAGGCAATAACATCACTTTACAACAAAAGTTTATCTGCGTTTAAATTTTAATAACTAATTTTCTTAATTTAAATATCAATGCCATATTTTTAATTAGTTAACAAAAGTTATCATGGTTAGCCATAGCCATAGACGGCAAACGTTTTCATCCACGTTTGCTCGCAGATACCAACATTAAATCTAAAAGCCCTGCAGTGTGCGAAACAAAACAATTGCTGTGTAAATATTTTTAAAACATCTAAGAATACAAAAAAAACAAACACAGCCATATCTACGTTATCGAAGCAAGAATATACCCACAATATTGAGGTACACAAATTCTATTGTAGGTACATACATACCTAACCTACCTACTGTGGAATGATTGTTTGGTTTTAATTCGAAGAAGATACATAATGAAAATCATACACCGTTAATAATACATAAATTACCACAAGAAAATAAAATAAACTCTTCATTATCCTCGTTTGCTGCAGATCCAAAGCCACATAGTAAAGCTATGAGTCCCATGAGCCCTTCAGGCTAAAAATGCGAAAAAGGAAAATTCAACGTTTATGATTTAGAGTTATTGCTAACATAATTTTGTTCACCATTCTATGAAAGATGCAAAAAGGATGTTACGTAACGTAGTATTGCTTTTATTAAAAAAATTAAATATTTTAAGATAAATTTTTAAGAAATTTATAGGTTCTTCTAATTTCAGTTACCCATTTGATTTTACTCAGACTTGGATTGATGCTTTTTGTACACGAGAGCTGAATAAAAGATCGTATTGGCAACTTTTATATCGTCAAGTGCCGATACTGGAGAGTGCCAAACCAAACCCAAGGGCTCCGAGATCTTAGAACCTCATATACAGGGTGCTCCGTATAAGATTAAAATATACAGAATTTCAAAAACATGCATTGTTACAAATAAACTTGGTTAGGTCTTGTATATCATTTATCCTAATTATTAGCAGCGATGACCGACGGACATCATATAGGTATCTTCAAATATATTCGACAACAATGCAAAGAACAAGACAAAAAAAAAATAAATGCTTCATTTTAAACCGAACCTACCTATTACCACTCACTATAAAAAATGATTCAAATTCAAAACGGATACTTTGTATACCCGCAGGCTTATTTTTCGTATTCCTTATGTCAACAGATGTCCTTTTGAATACAATGGACAATAACAGACATATCATGGTGGTCATCAGTTTGCAGAGAAAAAAGAACTGAAACTCGCTGTAAAAGTATGTAAACTGAGTGCATGAAGTAAAGTTTTTGGTGATTTAGACTTTCATGGTTTTTTATTTTATCCTTTCAGAGAGAGAGTTCCAATCCAAACCTTTCATTTGATGAAACGAAACATGCATGTAAAAGATATCCTCTCGTTATCAGGATATCTTGTCATCGCAAGTTCGTTGTTTTTTTTTTTTTGCAAAACGAAGTTAGTTATGACTTCTTTTTTGTACATTCCTCTGGATTTTTATTAACTTTTACTCTTTAACAGTGATAGTAAAAAAAAAAAGAGTTAACAATGTGGCACTTCGGATTTAAGATAACTTTATTAAATGGAATTTAAATATGATAAGGCGTGTCTGAGTTTTTTGTTTGTATTCAGGGTTTTGCTGCCTTCCTGAATCCCCTTGTGTAATTTATGATAGTGATAGTTCCTGTTAAGATTGTGATTTTCACTTTTTATGACAACAGTTGAATTTAATTTTTACGGTAGGTGTGTGTATCTTTAGATGCATATGCAAATTAATATTAGATGTATTAGATTCAATGTCCCTTAGATGCTTCATTAAAGTCAAAAAAAAGAATCGGAAAAAATGTATGGAAGCTGGTGTAGGAACCAATAATAAAGAGACATATCTCGTTTAAAAAGGTATTTTTGTGTGCATGAATATTAACTACGGCAGCTAATTCTAAATTGTTGTGTGAAAAAAGTTATTAGCCGTGTTTTTTTAATACTCAGTAATTACTCATTTTTTTATTTTAAACGCAAAGCGAAAACCAATCAGACTACTCAGTGTTTGTTTTGTTTTTGTTTTGCTTATAAAATTAAAAAGTGAGTAATTAATGAGCATTAAAAAAACTCGGCTATTGATAGATAGATAGATAGATAGATAGATAGATAGATAGATAGATAGATAGATAGATAGATAGATATATAGATAGATAGATAGATAGATAGATAGATAGATAGATAGATAGATAGATAGATAGATAGATAGATAGATAGATAGATAGATAGATAGATAGATAGATAGATAGATAGATAGATAGATAGATAGATAGATAGATAGATAGATAGATAGATAGATAGTTAGATAGATAGATAGATAGATAGATAGATAGATAGATAGATAGATAGATAGATAGATAGATAGATAGATAGATAGATAGATAGATAGATAGATAGATAGATAGATAGATAGATAGATAGATAGATAGATAGATAGATAGATAGATAGATAGATAGATAGATAGATAGATAGATAGATAGATAGATAGATAGATAGATAGATAGATAGATAGATAGATAGATAGATAGATAGATAGATAGATAGATAGATAGATAGATAGATAGATAGATAGATAGATAGATAGATAGATAGATAGATAGATAGATAGATAGATAGATAGATAGATAGATAGATAGATAGATAGATAGATAGATAGATAGATAGATAGATAGATAGATAGATAGATAGATAGATAGATAGGTAGATAGATAGATAGATAGATAGATAGATAGATAGATAGATATATAGATAGATAGATAGATAGATAGATAGATAGATAGATAGATAGATAGATAGATAGATAGATAGATAGATAGATAGATAGATAGATAGATAGATAGATAGATAGATAGACAGATAGATAGATAGATAGATAGATAGATAGATAGATAGATAGATAGATAGATAGATAGATAGATAGATAGATAGATAGATAGATAGATAGATAGATAGATAGATAAATAGATACTATATATAATATTAAAGATTAGTTAAACAAGTACTAAGATCAAGATCAAGTCTGAAGATCAAGGCAATCTGAAGTCGGATCCAAATTAAAGAAATCTATAACATTCAGACAGTGATTACCGCGTTTAAAATACCTACCTAAGTTATGTTGCCCAGTGTACTAGAAACCTGTGTACCTATATGTATGTATGTACATTACTATACAATTTTTACTTTGAATAGGTACTATTTATTCGTTTGTATTGATAAAAATGGGTTTGATAATGGGTACTTACGGTAGCCTTATTGTTTTGTTGTTTCACAAAAAGATTCAAGATTTTTTGACCTCTACTTGATTTTATCCATGATTTATTCTAGTAATAGAATTAATAATTAATAAATTATTATTGTAAAACGCAACACAATACAACAAGTACCTTTTATGTTAAAATTTCACCACTTAATCTATAAGAAACTGCAAACAACTTCCGAATCTGACTAAATTTACCGACAAATGCAACAACTTGCTTCGAATTCGAATAGAATACGTACTTGTTGACAGTTATCGAACAGGGTTTTTTTTTTTTTTTAGTAAACACATGTCTCATGGCCAACTTATGCAGTGCATAAGGTCATTAAGTGCCACTTAGTGAGTTTTCGCACTATATAATAATCGGGATTTCATTGCAAAAAGCATACTAAGTAACTTAATGAGTTTTTGCACTATAAAATCATTACATTGTGTACTTAATGAAACCATTTCTTACATTTAAAAGGATTTCTGTTGTTCTGATGCTGTCAGGCGTTATTTTAATCGATAGCTATGATCGAATATCACAACGTTGCATTTTTATATTAAAATTCATCAAAAGTGTACTTTGTGACTTTTTGCAATAAACCGACGATATGTTTCTTTCATTCATGCAATCTAGTGATACCTAATAAATGCATTCGGCTTTTTATAATATTAATATGAAAAAAGATTACAAACAACAGAAAGTAGGTAACAAATGTGTTTCTCCACCACTCACTAATGTGCAAGCGAAAAAAGGGGATTATACATCACAAAAGTAATAAATATGTTTCTTTCATTCATGCATGGTGTAACTAAAGATTGTTTCTCCCCCACTCACTCAAGGTGCAGCGAAAAAAAAGAGAATTTTAAATTACAGAACTAATTCATATTTGTCGCTTTCACTCATTCAATGGGTTAAAAGTGAGGTATTCTTTATGTCAAATTTTTCATTTATTGAATTATTTGAATTTTCCGAAATTTATAGAAAATAGTGTGGTATAACATAAAGTTTTTGAGCAATCTCATGAGTATGTGTAAATTCCTATTCATTGATACCTATTTTAGAGAATTTGACCATTTTATAAATGAGAAAAAGGAGTTTGACAACAGAAATAATATATATGATGATTACATTCTTGTTTAAGTTATTTAAATTATTACTTGACGATATTCAAAAACAATATTTAAAATTTGTTGGCTTTTGGTAACTTTTAGTTAAGTTAAAACAATTGTTTTTTTCTTTTTTACTTGTAATAGGAAAAACTAAAAAAAAAACAGTTCTGATTTTAAAAGCTCTCCTTTTTAACTTTTGTTCTATACGCCACAGCTTCGTTGGTGTACAGATAAAGTCATTTCCACTTAGCAAACCTTTCACCTCTTCTTCTAGCAAGATATTCTTGCCAAAAAAAAAAGACTTCTGTGCTCCTTAAATATCGGACAACTCCCAAGGAAATGGTAGATATTCTCCTAGACACACACATGTTGCATAAAGTGCAGATATCAACCAAATCATTCCTGTGTGGCATGTGATTGAGATTAATCAGCTCTCCTCTGACTTTGAAAATAGTGCTAATAATTTTTGTGCAGTAATCTTCTTTTAAATTATTTTGTTCATTTAAGTTGTAGTTGCTGGAAGCGTAGATGGATCTCTCACTCGAAGACCTAGCTTGTTCCTTTCATTTTCGTCGAATATCTAAACGATCTCGTAAAGCGAATTTTTTCATTGGGCGGGTTGCACTCCAGACAAGTTCGATGTAATTTCACATTCTGCCGCAATATCTGTGTAGAAAAGAGCATTTCGCTGGACAGCTTCTATGAATACAAGTTTTGGTATTTTCATGCATTTTTAATACTCTCACTAAAAATCCTGCACTTATTTTAAGAGTGTACTCATAAAGAGTAGATAATTCAAATTCTAAATGGAACATGTATTTTGGTGTATTTACTGTTAACAATAATATTTTTCTGTTGAAGAAGCATAAAAGTGTATTGCTTTTGCTGTTGCATTAAACACTTCATATTTGGCACTAATTGAAATGCATTTGTAATTAAAGATATTTTTCCAGTTTGTACAGATGGCTGTTCTGGCTGCATCAGATTTTACTTGGAGATCCATATTTAAATTAAAGGTTATTAGCATTCTTAAATAGTTATACCTACTCCTTAGCAACTTCCAATTTTCTATTGTCATACTTCCATTGTTCATCTCGTGAAATCCTTCCTGAGCTATTTTGAAAATTCATAACTTTAGATTTTTGATTATTTACCTCCAAGTTCCATTTTTCGGAGTAGTCTAATAACCTGTTTGTCATTAGTTGAATGACAGATTTCCGTATATCACACCACAAGGAAGCCATTCAGCGATGTCATCAAGAAATAGCGCAAAAAGCAGTGGGCGGAAGTTGCACCCTTGTCTTACCCCGTGTTTGATCCTTATATTAGAAGATATTTCGGCACCATTTGTTATTTTACCATTTGTGTACTGATATAGTTTTTCCAAAGCTTTTCCAAATTTAAATGAAATTCCATGGTTGTAAAATTTATAAAACAAAGTGACCCTATCAATTGTATCGAAAGCTGCTTTTAAATTTATGAAAAAAGTGTACATTTTTTTTTTGTCCCATTTTTGTCCGCGCAAGGCATCCGAGAACAAATATATTATGCATTGTTGAATACCCTTTCCGAAACCCAAACTGAAACTCGCTTAACTTATTCTTTAATTCAAACCACTTACTGAGCCTATTATTTAAGAGCGACGTATACATTTTTAAGCTGGGGTTCAGGAACGAAATGCCTCTATAATTACTGGGATCGCAATATGGTAATAATCACTCACTTGCATCTCTCCCTAAAAAAAAGACACCCTTTAACCACAAATACTTTTGGGGCCTCTTTTGATTCTTGGTAAACATGCCATATGAAACATTTATATAAAATTTCATTAATATCCCATTATTTTCATGGTTCAAATGGTTCATCATTCCATTAAAAGAACTTTTACTTTCTACAAGAGACATATATCTTTTCAGTTTTGGTCTTTTTAGAATCAGCGTTGAAAATCACCCTAAAATACTGTCTCATATGATTATGTAGATTGTTTTATAACAAATTTTTCAGATTGACACTGATCTTTTATATGTAAGAAAAGGTTGTAATATTTTTTCTAGAAAATATTAAAATCTACAAAATAAGCTAAAAATATTTTCCGTCAATTTCATCATTTAAGAGTAAAATGGTTAAAACTGCAGTATTTCGTGATTTTTTGAAATAATGAAAAAAAAAAAAAAATGTTAATGCGAGTTTATAAAAGGTAACATAATGTTTGAATTTAGCTCCCATAATTTTTCGATTAAACTTGGTGTTTATAAAAGATGTATTAAAAAACTATTTTGACATTTGACGCTATCAAAGTAGCAATATCTTGTGTCTTATGACTTGTATGGATAAAACCGTCATAACCTTTTTGTAGAAGACATTACTGTCTACAAATTAAGCGTTAGTTGTTTCTTGACAACTTCCCCGCGCAGAAAAACAATCTAGTTTTCGACAAGGCACTATAGACAGTCGTACATAGATTCTGGAAAGGGGCTAGCAAGGGTTAGCAAAGGTTAGAACAAGTGCCTTGGCGATAATAAACCCTTTTACCTCGTCTGGAAAATACAAATTTGGCTTATTTGGGGCTTGATTCTACGATCTTTTAATTGTCAGTTCAATTGTGTAGAAGAGACATTCCTGATGGAGTACTGGAACATTCCCAAAAATTTTTTACTTGGAAGATCTTCTCGTGTGTTTGAAAAGTTTCTCTTGTCTAAATTGTTGGTACTGAAATCCAGCAAGGGCTTGCCAAGTATCTGAAAAGTTTTCCTCGTAAAGATGTTTCCCTTCTGAAAACTTACTAGGGCCTTGCCTAAACTAGACATAAATTTGGAATTTTTCCATCCGGGTCGTCATGAGTAAAACACAAAAAACAGACACTTAGAATTTTTGTCAAAACTTTTAAAATAATTAACACCCTAAAACAGTTGTTCTTAAGAAAAACTAATGTATAAACTGTGCATTAAAATGTTTTCAAAATTATGAACTATATATGAGTTACATATACGCATTTTCGACATTTTTACGTTTTTTGAAATTTCTTCGATATCTTCTTAACAGTGAGTCATAGGAAAAAAATCATATTAATTTTTTTCTTGCGATGGCATACAGGTGTTGTATGAAATATACTTCTCGCTAGCATTTACCGTTTCAAAGTCTTATGCGAAAATCTTATATTTTTGAGATTCAACCTTGAATAACTATTAACTCGCACACGATTTGGCAATGAATATTTGCGAAAAATATTTTCTTATTCGAAAATAAAGATAATTGCATTTAAAAATCTTCGCTTGGATTTTTTTGGCAGTTATGGCCATTTGTGTGTAGGTACCTTTTTCCTAAACCACGACATGACACGACAGTCTTCCAGCTGTTTGTAAAGCCCCGTGAAAAATTAACAGTTTGTTTTATCGAAGCCCACTGAAGTTTTTAGTATTAAATATTTTCATTATGACACACTTAACTCAATATTTAAAAAAAAAATATTTTCACCTTTGTATTTATAACGAAATGACATCCAAGGTATAGGAAATAATGTATCGTTGTTGGCCTCATAATCCCAATAATAATAATACAAGCAATACAAAATAAAATTTGCAACAAAAAAACAGAAAAAAGAAACAAAATTCTTCGTAAAGCAGACATGAATGCATGGAAAAAAATAAATACCTATTTTAAAGAAATCCATACTGTCGGTTTGGCTTTATTATTATGCTTACTCAACGAGACGATAAGTGCCATAAAAATAATTCAAAATAAATTGCTTTACATAAAAATTGGCTTCGTCTTGGGTTATTTCATAAATAAAAGTTTTTTTTTGTTCATATTTTTCTTCTTGCTTTTTATTTTTTTTTACTTCAAACTAGATACAATGTATCTATATGGACTACAATGGTTGACTGAAGGTGAATGATGACGATGCAAAAGCATTTCGTTCCATCATCATTGCTGGGATAATTTACGTCATAAGCAAAATAATTTGGTAATAATAATGCGAGTCATGAGTTCACCGCAAGAACGTTTTTTTAATTTTAAGAGGATTTATGTGGGTGATGATGTTTTTTCCCGCATGTGCTAGCCACCATATCACACCAAATTTATGAAGGTATATTAAATATTATAAATACAAATATAAAAAAAGCGTTCTTTTAAAAACACATTTTTGGATATTTCTTTAAGATCTATGCTAACCAAACATTCCAAGTAGAATTATGTGTGTACAATTGGGTGTCCGTTACTTCTGAAACTCATTTTTTCGAACATCCCTAAATTGTAAATCTAGGTCACAAAAAAAGGGGGATTAGGTACGATATGTCAACTCCATAAGATTTTTATAATCTCGACAGCATAAAAGTCGACTGGTTAAAAGAACGACTGATCAAAATATACAGAAAAACCTGGATCAATTATTTAAAATATCGAGTTTTTATAACTGTCAACTTTCAAAATTGAAAGTTATCGACACTTTAACCATCGAGGTTTCAACATTTATTCCAATCGGCAGGGTTTTTTTTTGCAAAAACATACCGCTAAAATTATATGATTGAAATGGTTTGTATCTGAGTGTACACACAAAAATCGGCGTGGCTGTAAAGCTAGGCGCATATTGAGATGTTGTTCTGCCCTGTCTAAGAGGTAGATATAGACATTACTAACACAAACTCATCGGCTTTACATTTCTCATTATAGCCTACAAACAAAAAAATTAAAATCGTAGTTGTGGTACCTGAGCAAACAAATGCAGCAACTTTTTAGAGAACCGAAAAATTCCCTTTACCTAATTTATTTTAGTTGTTTTCTCATATCTCGTAAATGGCTCGTACAAACAATACTGCGTTCCAAAATTCACAAACAAAATTTATAAAACAAAAAAAAAAAAAAAAAATAGGTGAGTTCAGGAAAAGGACATTTTGGAGTGCCTCACCAATCTCAGTTGCCCGAACAGGATTTCTCAGCAAAAAATCTGAGTTTAGTTGTCAAATCACTGAGGAAAAATATGTTTGCATTCGCCTATTAAGAGGAAAATATTTTGTTTGGACTTTTGACTTTTATACACTCCCATAACTATTCAATTCTGTTAATAAAGCGAAAAGAATAAGTTCATGCAATCCAATAGTACATTCCATTTTTATAAATAACTTATGACGTATTAATCGCGTTTTTGTTTCTTGAAATTATCTCGAAAACTAACGAACTAACGGATTTTGGTGTTTGTAATAAAACTGCATTTTTGTTTTTTGTCTTAAAGTTAACATACATAGCTAATTTGTGTTCCTATAAAAATGGTAATATTGCTGGCGACGTTGTATCGCCTTCACTCAAAATGAAACAATTTGGCTTTTTCATTAGGGCTGGCCACGAGAAGAGACTCTGCGAGTCTTTTGTAAGTCTCGTCTCGGTCTCGTTAAAATCGAAAATTTTCAGTCTCGTCTCGGTCTCGTGTCGGTCTCGTATAATTAAGTCTCGTCTCGGTCTCTTCTCCAAAAAATACGATTTCCAGACAACCTGTTGATTATTGGAACGAAATATTTTCGATTATAGTTTGAATATTTGCAAAGGAAAATAAATATTTAACAGAAATTGAATTGAATTGACTTTCTGTAAATTTCGGCCCAAATGTACAGTCTCGTCTCGGTCTCGTCTCGGTCTCGTCATGTGAGACCGAGACTTTTCTCGTCTCGTGGCCAACCCTAGTTTTCATCGACTCGTCATTGCACTTTGAAGGTGGACATGAAACCTGCATTGTGGCTGACAATTTTGCTGTTCCAAACTACATATGTCTTTGGAAGCATAATTTGTACTTGCAGAAAAACTTTTTTCATTGGGCAAATAAAAATATCTTGATCTTAGTCTTTATCGAAGTTAAACGCTTCCAAATAAAAATGGATTCTTTCTCTTTCATAAACTTTTCTTGTACAAAACAACGCGTGAATCACGTTTGTAAAGCGTTTAAGTCGGTGAACTCGAACTTGTCCAATTCGTGTTGGTCGGCCGTTTCAGTTTCTCTTATTCCTGTATTACGTACCTATACGAACTGATGTTAAACGATCTTCCCGTTGTTGGGTCATTTCGGTTACCTTGTAAGACATTGATTCGTTATGCTGACGTATTTTCCTCCCGATGACCATTTTTTTTTTTTAAATACAATAAAAATAATTTTCCGTGGTCAGGTGTTTTATAATTATTTTCTGGATGCACGAATTTAAACAAATTCCCCTAGAATAATAAAATTCACAGTACTTCTTGCTGTGATTTTTATAAGAGTCGGTAAAAATCGACCAAAATTTGTGTCTTAGTAGGGTATAACAGACTGACTGAAGAGCCCACTGTTATACCTGGGCGAAACACAATTATTTCTGGAGTTGAGGTCACTTGTACTTTTTAATTGAATTATATTCATTCACTCCACTTAAAACAGAAGTAATTTCAATATTTTAATATTTAAATTTCTTCATCTTCTTATCCATTTTTATATATAGGTAAGATACATAAATTTTTTTTTAAGAACAAACACCTGCAAAAAAAACTACCCAAAACAGTTAAAAATGGTTTTCAACTCAAATATCTTAAGAACAAACAACTATATCGACTCCAAATTTTTAAAATACCAATGCAATCTCTCAAATCAAAATTTGGTATATTTGTCTTTTTATATTCTTTTCAATCATGTTATTTTGTTCGACTGTATACCTACATACATAGTGATTTTTTTGATGTAAATATGTACACATGTAATGTATATGGTTTTCAAGGGCACTAATAGTAATAATATATGACATTCAAATTTAAAAACAGACATTTTTTTGGAAAAATATGTCTGTTCTGTCTGAAAGTAAAATTTTAAAAGTAAGCACACTTTTTAAACATAGTTTTCGTTGAGGAAAAAGGAGCACATAAAACCGCCCAGGTCAACATGGGCACGAGTATGTATGTCACATCTTATGCAGTGCGTTACAAAGTTACAGTTTGTCTTAAATGTTTAAATTTTGCATTAGATTCCGGTCTTAGTGCACTACACTTTTCGTTTATACTTAAAAATAATAATCCATCAACACTGTAAGAATATTCCAACGATTACCGTATCCGGGGAGGGAGTGTCAGACCCGCTGTTGCCATTATAACGATTACTGAATCTATGAATATAAGATATCAACAACCATTTTCCTTTCATATCTACACCGAGAAGTGTTGTGGATAATTTTAAAACAAGTGCGAAAAGTCCACAACTCCCACAGAGTAAAACGATGCATATTGCATAATTAACTTGATTGAACCATAAATATTTGTATTTTTAAAAATACAACGTACGTAAAGAAATAAAATTGAGTTCTTCAAAAATAGCCGTGTTACCTACATATAGTTTTTATTATATGCGCATACAAAAATTCTATTTAAACTTACAGAGACAAGAGAAGAATTTCAAATTATTAAAATAATCGAAGTCAACCATAAAAAGCTATTTTTATACTGTGTGTATACAAACTTTCACTTTTTTCTTGATTTTAATGCTCTACTTTAATACAGGTGGTGTAGGTATAAGGCTTTGTTTTATATTATGTTACAAAAATTAAAATTGCCTGGTGTTAGAATAACGGGGATGTAGCTCAGATGGTAGAGCGCTCGCTTAGCATGTGAGAGGTACGGGGATCGATGCCCCGCATCTCCAAGTTAATTTTTATAAAATTATTTATCAAAGAGATTATTTTTAGCCACAGTAATAACGGCTTAAATATTTTTAATATAAGTAAACAATTTCCAAGTAAATACTACAACAACTGAAGTCCATATTAACTTAGCTAAGTTCAGATAATTTTCGGTTCTTAACATAAGTTCCGATAGAAAAAGCATTGCTCGAATAACTATTTTGCTACCCATAGTTTGTATAAAAACGTCAAAATATCTGCGCCAACGAATGAATTATAAAACAAAAAATGGACGATTAGCCCATTCAACGAAGACTCAAAATTATAAAATAAATGCAAAAAATAAGGCCCTCTGAATTATTTTTTTATATGGTAGGGGTTACCCCCAGGTATAACATACCCAAAGCCAGGGGCCCCAGCCAGGGCCGCGAGCTTAACTGAGGAGGGGGGTTAATGGTCCCCTCTTTAGATTTTGGTGAATATTGGCACATCCTAGCATGTTAGTGGAGAAGTCTATACAAACTAATTAGAGACAATTAAATTGTCTATAAAATGATATATTCACAATTTTTCTAGGGTCAATAATAAAGGAGATGCGGGGGGAAGAAAAATCAACAAATCTGAAAAACCTTTTATTGTCTTAGATATTGAATGTTTTCTGACCAATTTACCTAGAAAAAAACAAAAAAGGTAAATACACATTCATTCACCGTTATTTCATAACGTCGTGGGGCTAAGAAAGGGTTTTTAATTTCCTTTTGTTTCTATATGTAAATCCGAAACTATACGAAAAAGTTGATGTATACTAAATTAGGCAAAATTTAATTAGCAAGAGTTGTTTTCATATGGCGCCAAAAAATGATAACGTTTTTTTTAAAGGAAAACAATAAAATAATTGTTTGCCATAGGGGTGTTCTTTATCCCCCCCCCCCTTTAGAGAGGAGGGGCATTTTTTTTTTAAATAATATTAAAATACAACGGCAACACTAACAACTAGAAAAAATACCTTTTTTGAAAGCCAGAACTCCGTTCTTTTATTTTATTTTCAAATTTAGTTATTGATATACATAGTTTTTGTAATCATAACTTTTCAAATTAAAAATTATTATAAAAATAAATTGAAAATTTTGTTTTGTAGATTAATGTTTTTTTTCTGATAAGTGATTCAAAATTTTGCATGCTTGTCCAAAAGTTGAAATCTTAGTGATGGCGTTTTCTGAATTTCGTGTTAGTGCTGGACTTTTTTTGCTCCGATAGCTTTGCTAAGTTCGGATGTCGTTTTTTTCGAAAATTTTATCTGAACTTGCAAAAAAAAACGGCTATTATCAATCAATATAATTTATGAATTTTAAAAGCATAATCGTGTCCAAAAAAAGCTCAAGATTTTAATCAAAACTAACATTATTATTAATATAATGGGAAATACCAAAAAAGTGATTTTCAACAAGACGTCTGTCGCGTGTCGGCATCGTCGCGTGGGTAGTTCTGTCTGTCTGTGCGTACTAATGTATGTACATCGAGTTAGGGGCCAGTTATAGCTATCATTGAAAACCATCATTGAAAATATTAATTGTCAATTTTGAGAGATTTTGGAGAAACAATAAATGATTATTTTGATGCCAAATTAAAACTAATTGACTTAATAGTTATTTCTAGGTAAAACAAAATTCAATTTTGCACAACTTTTCTCATAAAATGACTTTTAATTTTTCAGTGATGAACTACCTTACCAATGATCATTGAAAAATTTAAAAGTTACTTTATGGCGAAGATATAGGTCAAAATAATTTTTTTTGGAGGAGAAATAATTTTGAAGTCGTAAGATATATTTCTGCATTTAAATATTCAATGATTAAACTTTCGAAGGGCCTCAAAATCAACAGCTAACTATTTCAATGATGGTTTCCAATGATAGCTATAACTGGGACCTTAGAACCTAAACGGTTGGACGGATTTTCTTCAAATTTGGTGTGAAGCATTTTTATGTGATTCCATATAGAGAATCCATACAACGATCTCGGTTTATTCAAATGTTCTCAAAGACGGCTTAAACGATTTTGATTAATCTTCGTACATGGAATATTTAGAACAGTTTTAATAATACTACATACCACGCTTTTGCAAACAAAAATCGAATAACGGAAATAAATTTAGGAGTGTTTTTTGAACAAATTGCCTTTTTTTATAATTGTTTCGGGATATTCCCGAATAAATCGTCATTCCCTTGGTTTATTTCGTTCATACTTTTGAAATTTGTATGAATAGACTTTTTTTATGAAGAACTAAAACCAAAGAAAAAATCTACTTTTTTTTTAAACTTTTGAAAAATATACAGGTAATGGAAAATCTCTTGATAAATTCAGCATACATACTAGGCAAATAATTATTCTAATAATTAACCAACTTAATACACCAAACAGAAATTGTAAGCAAATATTCACCTGTATACACAACAATGCTATAACAGAATTTTTGCGATATTGTTGATGTGAGATATAAGTCTTTCGTTCACGAATAACAAACAAATTAAACGTTAGTAAATAAAGTACACGTTATTGCTTTTATATCTTAAGGGGTTTTAAAAGTTAGAATTGAGATAGAGAGTGTGTGATGTGCACTAAGACATCAGTGATGTCTTAGTGCAACATTTGCAAATCAAAAAACAAAAATCAAATATTGACAGGGTGAGTAAAAAACTGATGCAAACTAATTTTTTTTTCCAAATTTCAAAAATAGCTGTTACTCGAAAATCGGTAAGATTCGGTATGAACAAGTTACGAAATTCGGATAGTTAATGATTTAAGGTAGAACTATAATATTGTCGACTGCGCACTTTATCGTATGTCAAAAACCATAACAAAAACTAGGTTTCCGAACAGTCAAAAGGAGAAATCACCCATATTGAATTCTAATGAAATGAATCATTTTTATCTTCATTCCAACTGCAGCGATTTGTCTGTTTTTCTTAGGTGAGGTGCGCTTTCGAGCGCTGTTCCCCTCTGAAAGCAAAAGTGAATGAAACTGAACGAAAAGCAATAACTAACAATTATAGACGCATCATTTGATTTCCTTGTATTCGCTTGTTTTCGTTCGACCACTTCAGTGCCCCTCCGAGCATTATATTTGCGGCTTTAGCCTTTTGCCATGTTCAGTTTGATAAAGGGATTGATAATGGGACACCCTGTACAAATGATTTTTTTGTAAGTATAATATTAACAACTGAAATGTTCATGTTCATGTAAATACTATTACACCTGCCGTCAGTACTCATCCAACAATTTGATTCCAACCAATTATCTACTCTGTGATATCTCTTGTTTCAACATATGCTGATGCAAATGAAACAAATTTGCATACCTCTTTTGAATGACACAATGTTTGAGTTTAATTGAAAATCACATCTTGTCCCTTGTCATTGAAAATATGATTTTCAAACGCTTACAAAAAAAAATAAGTTGAAAAATATGCGAAACAGACAGTAAAACCCTTCGTAAAACGATCTCACATCCAAAACTCACAATAATTTCCTATTTTTTCGTTTTTTTTTTTTTAGATATATACAGACATACCTATATTTTTTTTTTTGATTTATTGACTTTTAATCAGAAATGGCAAAGTCATCAGCATTTATTTTCTTATCATTTTTTTTTGTTCGTTAATTTAATTTGAAAACTTTCGCCGACTCGGCTAAATGCCAAACAATATTACCAAGAAAAATATATATGAAATGGGATAATAGTATCCTTTTGGCTGGCGCCAATTCTAATTTTTAACCCTAACATCAAGGAAATTATCTTTTGCGAAGAACAATTATTTTTAATGGAAAAATTAAGCAGCATGGACGCAGCTCTAACAAGGACCATGCTGCGGAATTGCGGAATGGCAGGGTGTTTTTTTGTGAATTTTGAATTGTGGGGGTCAAATGTGCTTACCTAAAAAATAAAAAAAAAAACAATATATAAAACTTTTTGTTTCGCTTATCAACAAAAAAGGGTTTGCCTTCCTCGCATCCACCACTACCCTTTTAAATATAGAACTAAAGGATTTTCTTTGGCTTGGAAAAATTAGCCGAGATTTATAATTGGTCTGCGCGTCTGAAACGGTTCTGTTCTGCGTTTTCATTTTAAGTATGTTAGTGTGTTTATTTTGTATCGTTTCTGTTTGTTTTTGAAATTAATAAAATATATGAATTATTTTACGTATAAAAACACCAATGAGATAAAAATCAATTTACTGCTGCTTTTGGGTTTTCTATGGGTTTTGCGGTGTATGGAGTGTTTGTTTTTCTTTCGTGAACAAAAACAAAATATAAATATAAACGACTTGTGGCTCCCCTTTGGCATAAATCACATGCGAAGTCCTCGCAAAGATTTATGGGGTGTTAATATCTCATTTGAATGAAAACAGTTGGGTGTCGCTGCCGGGTGAGATATGTTTTTTTTTGTTTTCAGTCGTTCTAAACTATTGAAAATAAAATGTTGATGTCACAACACAAGAAATGTTAAAGTGAAATTTTTATTTTTGAATTTAAGAACGAACAAATACACCGTCAGAAAAGATAGTACAAATATTGCCACAGACACAAACAAACATAATTGTTAATAAGTTCTTAAATTTGCTGTCGATCCAGAAATTAAGGTGGCATATTCGAAGGACCTCGAATACTCATATTGCATTTGTGTACAGCCCCTTTCCAAGAATCAAGGGGAAGGTGGGTAAGAGGAGGTGGAAGTTTTTTAATTAAAATATAATAGACTGTATCCATAACTAGCTAATGGATTCCTTAAAAAAATAAAACTCGACATTTTGATAAAACTTGCTTAAACTTTTTCTCGTGGCTGCAGCCTTCTCGGCTTGATGGATTTTCTATGGTATATGCCCATAAGATTTTTTAATTTTTTTTTTTTCGATTTCAAAATAAACAGTACAATCTTTTTTAGGCTGCTACATAAATTTATTTTTTTTTCTCAAAAATGGCTTCTACGATTTCAATGAAAAAAAAATAGGTAAATGCTATATAAAGGGTCCGCCAAATAACTTCTTTTTTTTTTTGAAAATGCATCATCAACATCGAGTGTAGCTTCGGCTGTGTGGCACGTAGCGCCGTCCTGTTGAAACCAATTGTTGCCAATATCCTCCTCTTCAATTTTTGTGAACAAAAATTCGTTCAACATGGCCCGATAACGATCGCCATTGACTGTAACGGCCACTCCTTGCTCAGTTGAAGACAAATGGCCCAATTATGCCTCTGGACCAAAATCCGCACCAAACAGTGACTCGTTTTGGGTGTATCGGCTTTTTAATGTATGCGTGCGGGTTTTCTGAGCCCCAAATGCGACAATTTTGCTTGTTTACATACCCGCCAAGATCAAAATGAGCTTCATCTGAAAAGATGATTTTTTTAGCAAAATCGGCAAAGTAATGTCGCAATATTTCCCAGCGTTGTTGAAGCGTATACACAACCATATTCGTTTAGCGAAAGAATAAAACTAATTATCTGTCATATCAGTCATGAGTTAAGTGTTACCATTCACGAAATAAGCACTAGTTGAAAAAAAAAACGTTAGATGATAGAAAAATGATACTTTTTGGTAAAATTTTTGTTAAAAAGCGGTTAGATCTATTTCGTAAAGTAATCAATTGTTCAATTTTTGTTAAGAAATTTAATATTTCGAAAAAACTTCATGAATTTTTTTGAAACACCGCCGAGCGTTGTCGTTGAAGTCGTTGACTTCTTAACTCTTTATAGGCAAAATAGTAGCAGCTATCATAAAAATATAGAAAACCCGTTGAAAAAATATGATCTTTATCGAAAACGGCTCAATCGATTTTAATAAAAAAATAATGTGTACCTATAATTTAATTAGTGCCATCTTTTTATAAAGAAATGAAAAAATATTGCATTATTATTAACAGTATTTGCCATAGAATAGGAATTTCAAATTTAAATATTTTTTTTTTTTAAACAGAAGCTTTCAAAAAGTATATTAGACTAAGAGCCCAGGGCCGCCAGACATACGTCATTTTATCAAAGCTAAGATTTTTGTCTGCGAACAGATGCTATGGTAGCTAAGAACAAATGGATACTAAGAATCTTCAATCCGGGTGCAATTAAGAGGTAGCGAGTGTTAAAGTTGCATACAAATGTTGCAACATTGCGTTATTTTATCAAAGCTGAATTTTTGATATGTCTTAGGAGATGGTGTCATTTACTTTATTGGACGCTTGCAAGACATCTACAGTGGGGCCTAACATGAGCCAGACACTTAAAATATGTCAAACTAATCGTACCATTTACATAACAGAATCAAATCAAGATTTTATGTTTTCTTTGGGCAAATATTCTACAGTATTTTCTAATCAGCAAGCCACCTACAGCGGGCCTTATATCACCGTAAAACTGTCAAAATAATAATTCTTTGTTAGTAAAACGTCATTTTTTCGCTTATCTTAGCTGTTTTTAAATGACTGGCTGATGAATACGCCCCACTGTAGATGTATAGCTGATGGGGAATTATTTTTAAACAGTTAACCATAAAACATATTAATATTAGCTTTAAAACTACACGTAAATGACACGATTAGTTTGACATATTTTAAGTGTCAGGCTCACCTTCGGCGCCACTGTAGATGTGTGGCAAGCGTTCAATAAAGTAAATGACACCATCCCCTAAGACATATCAAAAATTCGGCTTTGATAAAATGACGCAATGTTGCAACATTTGTATGCAACTTTAACAATCGCTACCTCCTAATTGCACCCGGATTGAAGATTCTTGGTATCCATTTGTTCTTAGCTACCATAGTATCTGTTCCCAGAAAAATTCTTAGCTTTGATAAAATAACGTATGTCTGGCGGCCCGGGACTCTTACTCTATATATAATTTTGCATATACAAATTTTCAAACAGCCTTTTTTAATTATCAAAATATATATATATATATTTTTTTTAAATTCGATTGTTCAAAATTGCTATTGAAATATTTTGAAATTAAATTCATATCTTCATTCTAATAATTAGAATTACTTTAATTAAGCTCTCCAATTTCGTTTTCTTAAAATGGTTTCAACAATTTATAAATTCAAAATTATTTTTAATATCATTTAATTATAATTTATTTCGTTTTGCGTAAATTCATATGTGATCAAAAAATCAAATGCTACTTTTTTTTTTGTTTAGTTAAAACTATTATAGCTTGGGAAGCAATACGAAAAATTCTTTTGGACAATTTTTGAATAATACTCTTATGTGTACAAGCATGAACAGAATTTAACATAACAAGAGCAAGTTCTTGCTATTCAGTAGTAAATTTTATTTATTTTAAGCCTTTAAATTTATATATATTTTTTTTTTATTATGTCACGCACTAAAGTTTTACCTTCCCTTAATATGAACAAGCACAGTACGAGCGTTAGGAAAATAAGGAAAATATAAATAGTTTAACCATTAAATAGTCAAGAAATCTGTCGAAATTCATGTGCTAACGTTCAAGCGTAAGTGGCTGCCTTCAAACTCAAGTCAACTAATCCGATTCGATAAAATCAAAATCCAAGGAAATAATTCTCCCAGATCGATTAGTAAACATTTGTCAGAATCACCTAAATTTGTTTTATCAAAATCTTAATTTTGTTTTTGGAAAAAAAAGATTTTCTTTATCGGTTAAAAAAATTGTACCGCTATTTTATTGGTTCTAAAAACATTCAAAACAACGTAGCTGGACGGGCAGACAGATAGAATTGCGTGACCAACATTTTTCCTTCTGCCTTATCACCGTAATATATCAAATTTGATTAACATCTCGAGTTTCTGGCAAATTATATTAAATAAAAAAAAAAACCTTTAAATTTGGCGCAAAAATTAATTAAAAATACACACTGAAAGGAAAATGCTTTGAGAAACCAAAAAAATTTCTGAAAGTAAGACTTTCATAGTGTGACGAGCCGAAAAGTACTTTCATGAAAGCGTTTTCTGAAAGTGATTTGCTTTCCACAAAACGCTTTCACAAAAAAAAAACATTCACTGGTTGTCTAATTTCTGAAAGCATTTTCAAGAAAGCAAATCATTTTCAGAAAACGCTTTTGTTGGAGCGGTTTTCTTAAAAATTCATTTCTTATATATAAAATTTTTCGCTTATTCTCAGAAATAAAATCAGGTATTCCAACATTTAGTATTTAATAAAATACAATTTTACACGAATTAAAAAAAAATATAGCCCAGTCAAATTCGACAATAAATTCGCAAAGCGCGATGTAGTTCTGCATTTTTGATATGTTGTTGGAGCATATTAGAGTAGTATGTAGCTAAGTTTGCAACTTCGAAAAACCTGTGCTCGTTGCAGGAAAAATGCAACAGTGAAAAAATCACTAAAATCACCTCATTTTTTTCAGCATTTTCCTTTATAACTTTGGAAATATGCAACTAATGAAAAAACCATCCACGATAAACTTGTTTTTTATAAAATTTTCTACAAGACCACATTAGTTTTAAATTCATGCTGGTTATATTTGGGTTGCTATCTAACCAGGAATTAAAAAAAAAATCTGAAAAACTAAGTAATTTGCACTCAAAAAATAGGTCAACAATTGTTAAATTCTGCTTAAAATTAGGAATCAAGTAGTTTAGAGTATAACAAGACGAAATTCGACGATCCAAATCGGTCAAATAGTTTTGACAGGAAACATGATGTTTACTTAGTGCAACAAACAATGTTTGCATCATTGCTGTGGTCAATGTAGGACACTTAAGTTGGCACTCATTTTTGTACACTTACTTGGAACCTTTGACTATCATAAAATATAGTTATAATATTTATATCTTTTTTTAAGCAACTTTTATAGCAATTTTAAATGTAAAAGGCAATAATATTTGTCAAATGTATTGTATTTTATATACAAAACATTTTCAGAAAACGACTTCGCTTTCATAATGCAAAAGGTCTTTTTAGAAAATTTGCCTTCTTGAACGTTAAAATTACCTTTCAGAAAGCACTTTCCTTTTATTGTGTGAAGCCGCCTGTTACGGCCGACACCTTTAAGGACTATCAAACAAAAATACTTTAATTTTGTTTAAACAATTACTACTCCAGTTAAAATAGTTATTTGTGTGTATTTTTAAAAAGGGTTTACCAAAATTGAAAACATTTTTTTCTGACCCTTTTTGATTACATTTTTTGAGTAAAATTTCAACTGCCATGAAATTTTCCACGGAATATATTTTGCTATTATGATCCTTTTAAGGTGGGAAGGGGAACCAACGAAATTCGAACACTTTAAAAATAATTCCCAACTTACAGCATATCAGCATTTTCCAAAAATTGTTTAATGCTGCATAATTTTGAACCTGTTTCTTTTGGTTTTCCTTCCCTTTGAAGCATAGACTGCATTTTTATCACCCACTTTTTGAATTATAGCTGCGGCCGGCATGCATTGGTGTTTCTTTAGCAATTTTTGTTGCTTTGAGTTCATTTGATAAAAGTAGGCAGTATCGATATTTTCTTCGAATTCATATTTGATAGTTGCTTGTTACGTTATAAAATTAATCTATTTCTACTCCTACTCTACTGATTTTGTAGGTACATTTTCGATCGAATCGCTTTGCTTGCGCTTTATTGACCATGAAATTATTTGCCAAGACAATGGAATTGCCATTCCAATGAAAGTTTCATTTTTCTTTTCGAATGCAAAAATGTGATTGAACCAAGAACATTTTTCTTCATATGTTTTGCATCGGCCAACTTTCTATTCTAAAAAATATGAAATACATACATAAATATATATGAGTCGGTTAATAAGATTTTATAAACTTTCAGGATCAATATTAGTTCCTCAAAATGTATCACCTGTTCGACGCATTAAAATGTAGAGAGTACCAAGTTTCAATTCTTTAGCATTAGTGGTGCCTGAGATATAAGACTGCAAAAATAGCAAAAACCGTAACTGACTTACTCACTGACAGGCTTTGTGGTGTGTACAAAGGAAAAAATCGAAAATAGCATAATGATAAAATTTGGTAGACTGGTAGATCATGTGGTCCAATACAAAGGAGATATTGTAAAAATTGAAATTATTCATTCAGGGGCTTGACACTCGCCCATTTTCTTGAGTACAACTCCCATATTTGGGCTGGTGCTCCAATTAGTCACTTGAGTCTATTGGATAGAATACAAAAGCGAGCTTTAAAAATGAAAAGTCAAAAGACTATAAAAGAAACATTTACATCTCTTTTGAACACCGTCGCAATGTTTTATGTATTTCGTTATTTTGCCGATATTTTTACAAACTAGTGAAATAGCCAGTTATCAGGTACTGTTAAGTAGAGAGATTCTTTCTTTATTCGCACTACACGAATGTGGAATGCTCTACTCAGCTCAATTTTCCCCTCCCATTGTGATCCACAAACATTCAAAACCAATGTGCATCGGTATCTTCTTTTAAATCCCTTCCAACCTACATAATCACTCGTGCTGTGTACATCATCTTAAGGGTAGTCAAAAACCCTTTATCGCGCGCAAAATATAAAACAAAAGAACTGATATAAATAGTGTGGAGCACTTCAGCTTGAAAATTGAAATTTTTCATGCAGTGGGCGTGTCATCCACCCAATTTTTACAATTATTATCATTTAAATAAAGCAATTCTGATTTATAAAAATTGTTAGAGCAGTACGACTTGTAGTACGTTAGGTACATACAAAGGCACAAATTAAAAACTTAATTTTCATTATGAAGCTTTCATTGGGCGTTTTTAATCTACCCACTTTTCCTGATAAAAAGAATCTTTGCAGAAAGAAGTGAAATCACACCAAAAACATAAATGTCAAAAAAAGTCAAGTTCTTCTTTATACAAAAACCTTTGCGTAACAAGTCAGCCGTAAATATAGTGAGATTTAAGGTACGCCAAATGTTAAGATCTTAATTTACTTCATTACTAATTTACTTCAAGATTCTGACAACCATATCGAATTCCTCCCTACCAACCTTTATACCGCACCACCAAAAAACAATATTTTAGTGAATTAAGCAATCCTTTTAGAAAATAAAGAACAACACAAATTAATAGCAATATGGCTCCAATGCATCCTAGTTCCGAGTTGTTTTTCTTTAATTTCTATGATCCATCTAAATGAATTTATATCGGCCTACGTCTGTAGTGCCTTGCCAGTTTAGTTTTTTTTGGCAAATCAATTTAGAAAGATGATGACGTTCAACGTTTAAAATTCTTCAAAGCATTATTTCTCCCTTGCTCACCTCCTCAAACTTCTGGACACAATCAAGAAGCTTCATCATAAACCTACCTATACACTTCTGCCTCTCGAAAGAATCCTTAATACAATATATCCAGACAGAGAATAGATGGATATGGATATTTATCTTACTGCAGGCATTCATCT
Source organism: Melangyna quadrimaculata (assembly GCA_949320155.1). Lineage (NCBI taxonomy): Eukaryota > Metazoa > Arthropoda > Insecta > Diptera > Syrphidae > Melangyna > Melangyna quadrimaculata. The sequence goes on along the minus strand of OX439483.1, from coordinate 198,579,362 downwards.
CTGCCCAAAACCAGATATGAGTAAAATAAACACACACGACGGTCGAGAAACACAACCATCAGAGGAGCAAAAAAGTAACAGAAAAAAAAAAAATAAAAAAAAAAAACAGGAAAATCTCTGTGTGGTGTTGCGGTAGCCACCATTTAAAAGATTCTTCTTCATTTTAAGGTCCTTTTTCAATTAAAATCAAATCGTATTCTTGTCTGAACAGTATAGGTATGTTTGTTTAGGCTCACTATACCTACTCTCAGGGGTATAGAAACAAACATTCTCCAGTGGTCTACACTCTCACTTAAAACAACAATAAACGAAAAAAAAAAAATTAAGTGGCATCACTGTGGATTTATGCATAAAATGTTCGCGGTCAAGGATTTGTAAACAACTATTTTAACTCATTTTTTTTTTTGTTTTTGTTTAACTTTAACAGAAAATTCATACAAATATCAGACGCATTAATCAATGCTTAAAAAAGGATAGTAAGTATTTTGTGTTATTGAAAATCCAAGCTCATTTCCGGTAGGTACATTCAACCCCTTTTTACATTTGCATAAAAGAACTTCAACCCTTCAAACTGGAGAGGAAACTACTAAATATATTCGAAAGATGTTTATAGAGTGTGTATATATCCTTCAAACGAATGGGCGTTTGATTCATATAAGAGGACCCATTGCAATAAAAGGGAAAGCTACAATCAAAGTGATTTTTTATGAAGTTTTAACAGAGTTGTCTTTGACTTAAGGTTTAAGGATTAAAATTTTGTCAAAAAAAAACACCACAATAAATACAAAATAATAATTTATTTCAATTCATTTGTTTTAATCCGCTTATAGGATTTTATATATGTATGAATGTAAAAGCTTCCTAAAAATATAAAATTTTTACAAGTATCGTGATCCTGGCAATGTACGATATGAAAATTGGAAACTGTTGTTTCTACGAGGGCCTTTTTTTTTTTGTTTAAGGAGAAGAAGCAAGGTGTGTTCAAACCTCAGACACTCCAACGTATACAAAAACAAGGATCTGCAATTTTATACACCTTCATCATATTGCCTTTTGGGTAAGGTACATATATTTCGTCTTAATAAATCAACTAGATAATCCTGTCAAGATTTATTGGATGATTATCTATTTGTAGACAGATGGAAACGAAAAATGTCCATCGTTTGTATGTACATACATAAATATGTACCTATAAGGGTGAAAGTTAAGATCTTTTGTTTATAAGGAGATATAGGAGAACCTAAGGTAAGTCGTGTGGAAATGGTTTGAAGTATGGTTCCTTTATCGACTTCTTGAGTTGTATTAACAGATGATATGAATACTTTTATTTTTAAAACAAAAAATATTGTCATACAAAACACGTTTCAATATACCGACGTTTTTGTTTGCATTCTTAAAATAAATGTAAAAAAAGGACTTTAAAGATTCTAAAAAAATAAAGCAACAAATTTTAAAGTTATGATAAAACAGCGTGGCGCAGGGAAATAAGTCCCAGGGAACTAAATCCCCTAAGTGACTAAGTTCTCACTTAGTGGGAACTAAATTCACTCTAGCGAAGTGCACTTAGTTTCCATGCAATAAGGGAACCAAGTCCACTTTCTATTTATAATTGAGTACACAAACAGAATTATGAAGTGGGAACTTAACTCTCAATAAAAATAAATTGAACAAATAGCTTTAAGCTACAGTTATAGTTCTCTTTTAACTAAATTTTAAACTTATCTTGATGCAGTAGTTTCGATTTTAATTTTATTATTTTCAGTCTTGCAAAATGGATTTTAAAATGAATTGTGTTTCAAGGAAACACGATTAAGTTTCAAGAAATCACAATTTCAATTTGCAAGACTGAAAATAATCAAACAAAAATCGCACAATTTTACACACGCGCCGGCCGGCCGATCTAATTTTTCAAAATAACTTTTTGCAAATGTATACATACAAGGTGTTTTTTTTTAAATTCGCGCGACCGACTGATAACATAGTCGCCTGCCAGGCGAATGAACATACCCTAAGCAGAGTGACGGAGTCGCGTGAGCGAGGCAGAGGCTCTTAAAAGGAAGTTTAAATCTTTGAACTCGCGAAGCGGGTCACCAAAACTACTGTTTGTTTGTTATTTTCTTTTACTATGGGAAGTAACTCCCCCGTGCTTTATTTCTGTTGGTGTTATTGCACTGCAATACTCTTAACATATGTTATCTTTTTGTCGGTGAAGGAGGGAACTAATTGCACACTTATAGGCAAATAAAACCACTCAATTAAAAAAAAAAAAAAAATTCCTACATTGCATGGAAACTTATAGTACGTTTCCACCAACCACTAAACCGGGATTTAGGTAATGACTAATGAGATTTATTTGGTGCTTACACTGCCCAAAAAGATCAAAAAGAGGATTATGGCAAAGTGATATACATAGATATAATTTTTGTTTATATTTCCATCTGTCAATAAACGAAAATGGCATCGGTTCCACAATTATTCTCCGAATAAAAAGTTTGTTTTATTTGACAAACTAATGTTCCAAGTAAATTTGAATGAGTTTTACTTGAAATCTTTATTTGAGGAGATTAAAATTTGTATGATAAGTCTTCGAGATTTCAAGGAGATTTGTGATAATCTTGATTAATCTCGGTTTAGTGTCTGGTGGAAACGTAGTATAAGTCCACTTTGCTAAAGTGGATTAAGTTCCCAATAAGTGAATGAAAATTTGTAGGAATACGATTAATTTTCTTCCTTAAAACTGTCTGTATCTTCCAAATTATTTTTAAGTCATTCTATCCTTTTTTGAAATTTTTATATGTGGTATATAATACCAAACTACATCTTGGTTTTTTATGTTGGATATTTCTTTTAAATATAAAATCGTACAAAGTGGCGACTTCCCTAAGAGACTGCAATTTTACAATTTTCATGTAAATGTTTATGATTTTTGATTTTGTTGATTTTTATCATTTTAACGGACATTTTAAGGAGCTTAAAATTTTCAGGAATGCTGGCTATTATTGAGTTGGATTTGAAGTAAAAATTTTGAGCTATTAACTTAACCGTTATGCGTAGTTAACTACAGAGTGTAACACTGCATCCAGTCAAGACTCCTTACTCTGTAGTGCGTATTTATATAAATTTCATTTTGTTTTAATCTGCATACCAATAAAACAACAAACATGGATTTACTTCACATTTGGTTCATAGCCTTTTTATTTGATGGACATTTTTAATCGAGCTCTTCTATAACACGGGTAGCTGCTAAACTTCGCTTTACTTCTTTATTTTCAAAATTTCTCAAAAACCCCACTTTAATAGTTTTGATTAAATTTGATGCCTTTTATATTTTAAGCAATTGTAACAAAACTGGGCTCTCATCACGTAACATTTCTGACGACTATCGTCCAGACGATAGCTAGAAACGATATCGACAATAGTTTGCTTCACGTTACACTTCTACTCTCGTATCGTCTATCGTTCTCGTTTTTGAAAGTTTGAGAGTCTCTGAAAAACACGTTTGAAATATAAAACATCAGAAATATTGTACTGTCATCGTGAGAAAATTCGTTTTGTTTGCTGTTGGGCTTTTGTTTTAGTGGAAATTAATTTTTATAAGGCCTAAGACATATAATGACAGTTTGTTGAATATCGTCGTGGCCGTGGGTGTCGTTCATTAGATATAGTTAAAATGTTGCGTTGACAATACACACAAATGTAAATATGTATGTATGTACATATGTATTTATATTTGTAGTCATACTTAAAGAGCCGACAGTGAATGAGAATGGACAAAGCGGTCTACCTAAGCAAAAGTAATTTCCCATAAGCGCTGAAAAGATTACTGCGAGTACTTTTTTTGTTATATAGCCGTTAAGCTGGTTCCGCTTCGAAACACCAATAACCTTTTGAATGAAGTATGACACATTACTGTTGAGTTGGTATACCAGTTAAAGAATTGCATTATTATTCTATTTGCAAAACAACGTGCTGCATGCAATAACCTCTCCAACGGTGTATGATAAATTACTGTTGTGTAGGTAGACTTGCTTACAATATCATGACACATGCACCTATAAACCCTTATAATTATATTATGATTATAATATCCAGTCCCAAAATTTGCTGTCAGCTCGTAAAATATAAGAAATCACATCTAAAACTTACAAAATACACCAAGACGATAGCTAAATAGATATCGAGCAGTCGATATCGTCGAGACGATAGTAAATGACAGCTTTTTTAATTACATACATGAAGCATAGTTATCGATAACGATATCGAAAACGATATCGTCAGAGTTACGTGATGAGAGCCCTGATATTCAAGTTTTTGTTTAAAAAACGTAATTATGTTTTTGACATTTTTTGAGATAATCTTCTTATTTTTTTCGTTATTCCCATATATCGCGCTTAAATTTTGTTATTTTTTTTGCAGAAGTATTTCTTAAAAAAATATTGCATTCCAAAATTTTTCAAAGAAAAATGGTAAGCAATCTGTAAAAAAAGCAAACTTTTAACACTTTTTTTTAAGCATTTTTTTTTTTTAATAAAAATGAAACTAACAAACATCAATTATTTTTGATTTAGTCATAGTTCTATAGTAAAGAGCAAACATAAACATAATTTATGAAATACCTACATTTTCATTTAAATGACTACCTCGCCTAGAATCGCAGTAGCGCATTCTCCCACCCCAATTTTACTTGCTGACTATTTCTGGCTCTACCACACGAACACTCGTACGACATTAGCTTATTAGATTGTTGGCATAACATCGACTTTTCAGGGCACTCCACAAAAAAAAAAAAAACAACGTCAAACAGCAACTCGGAGGCGGCCGATTTGACATCACCAAGTTCGCTTATAACTCGATTACCAAATCGTATGGACTGTGTTTCATGGTGCGCCATCCCACTGAAAGCAAAGATCGTTTAAGTTTTTTTTTTTTTCAATTGCAGCCTACAAAAATTTGGCAATCATGGATCTGTAGCGCTCACCGTTAACCGAAACGGCGCTTCCATAAGCTGCATTTTCGAGATAATCTGCCCTAGCGAGGTATACGTCGGAGCGGAACATTCTCCGCAACGTATACTCCGTCGGAGATTCAAATTACATTCGAAGTGTGCGATTCGGAAAGAAAAAATACAAAATGCGACGACGCATTGATTTGACATGCGACAGAAAGTTTCTTGCTATAGATATCTTGCACAAGTTTATGAGAGCTTGTATTGTTTGGTGCTTGTTTTTTACGGCCGAATATGGGCCAATGATGCCACCACTTAAAAATCCGTACCAAACTATTACACTCTACGGATGCATTGGTTTTTTAACAATCACTTTAGGGCTTTGTGATCCCAAAATGTGGCAATTTTGTTTTTTAAAACAGCCGCCGAGATAAAAATGCGTCTCATCAGGCAAAAAAAAAATATGCGTCCATAATGCGACGACGGCCAATTGCTGTATTGAAGTTTGTAATATTTCCCAACGTTGTTCAAGGCTACAGTGGTTTATTTTTTTCTGCGAAGAGTAGTTGTCGGTTTCAAAAAAACATTCAATTAAAATAATCTTTTAACTGAACCACCCGTTATATCGTTTTAGACCTGAAGCACAAAAGCGAGTTGTGCCCTTTATTTCTTAATAGTTTCCAAGTTTATAGCCGTATGTGCATCTGGGTGCATGAAAGTTCAAAAATGTACATATCGACATATAAAAACTTTTAAAATAGTATGGGCTCAACCGGGATTTGAACCCGGGACCTCTCGCACCCAAAGCGAGAATCATACCCCTAGACCATTGAGCCGCTTGTATAAACCAATTTTATAAACGTAGTCTAGGTTTGAGTTAGGCATATGTTTACTTTCATATTTGTTTAGTTTTAATTATTTCAATAAATATTTGTTTGAACAAATTGCCCTCTTACCAACTTTATAATTTTTGTTTTTCCATAAATTAAAATTTGATCCAGAAGAAAGCACGATACGTAACAATATTTGTACTTCTGATTTCAAGTCAAACACAATATTAATAAAAAAAAAAATTCTTTGCGTTATCTTATTTCGCTAAAAAATCGTACTAGTTAACTAGCTAGTTCCTAAAAAAATTCCATAGCTTGAACACTAACAAATTGAAAGGTGATGTTGATTTAAAAAAATTGAAGAACAAAGCTAATTGAACATTAAATTTGTTTAACATTTAACTCAAACAAAGACTTCCAAGACAATAATACTTTTCAAACAAACAAACATTTTATCACTCTTGTATTATTTGTTTGAGTTAAGTATCTTAAATAAACACATATATTAAAAATTGAAACTTAAAGCAACAACATATAAAACTGGTTTAAAAACATTAATCAGTGAAAATCGCTGCTTAAAACATCAGATAAATAAAAATTATGTAAAACAACCGATTCAAAAATTGGCTTGAAATATTTAACGAGTCACTGTGGCGTATGAGCAATATTTTGATTGTGTCACTTACAATATATTACTATTATATCTCATGTATTGGCGTACTGAAATGTTTTTCAATTCATAAACAACAACAAAGAGGTAATATACTGCACATGTAGTGCAGATACTAGTAGAAAACACTTTAAAAGAGAAATTAAAAAGAAAACTTTCTTGCAAAAAAAAAAATTAAAAGTTTTTATATTAACTTAACATTGGCTTAAACATGCGGCTCAATGGTCTAGGGGTATGATTCTCGCTTTGGGTGCGAGAGGTCCCGGGTTCAAATCCCGGTTGAGCCCGGTTTATTTTGCTGGCCAAATGTAGTCTTTGGTCAAATGTAGGTATATTTAACAAAAGTCTAACAATGCAACCAGAGTTTCATGGCACTAGTAAGAAGGTATAGAATGAGTTATATTTTTTTAGACTAAACAATTAATATTAAAAGCAAAAATGCCAGCATCTACTTACATTTTTACAAGTACATGCGTTTTGCTGAATTTATTTTGCAAGTCAAGATTGGCGTTTACTGAAACAAAAAATGCTATCAAGTCATCGTCGTTTTAAAAATTCGTTAAAATCACAATGAAATTTAAGTTAATCAAGTTTAAAAAGTTTAAATTGACAGAAATGTATAACTTACCTATATCTACACATACAGATACCTAAATTTTGATGTAGGTTTTTTTTTGTAGAATTTAATTAAGTATAAGCAGTTATTTTGCTTTGCAAACATAATGCGGCGCATTCATAGTCATTTTTAAACTGTTTCTAAGTTAAACCTAGGTTTAGTTGAATTTTCGGACGTTGATTCAATTTTTAAGTTTATCATTTTAAATCATTTGAAACTATTTGTTAGGGAACAAGTTAGTAATCCTATAAAAATATAAAACCAACAATTTGTAAGTAAAATCGGTATGTTTCCATTGAGCCAAAATTGTGTTAAACTGTAGTTTAGTAAAACCTGGGCTTATCGGCCACTACGAATATGCCCCAATGTGGCTGACTCAATAATAATTGGTGTTATTATTTGTTGGCCCCTTCCTCACCCTTGTACGGGGGAGCAAAATACCCTTGGCGGATAAGGGTTTTTATTTTTCAGAAAATAATGGTAATTCAATGAATAATCATAAAATCTTAAGATGAGTGTCGACGTAGAATTTCATACTCTACAGCATATCCGAAATCCATTTTTATCCATGTATTAGTTTTTTGTATAATCGCTTTCAAAACGGGGGGGGAGGGAAAGGTGGAAGTATATCAAACCACTATATATTTATCTTCGTATAATCTTAGCATATGGCACATGACCTTTGGGCAATTTTGAATGCCCAATCTTATGCATACGTTCATACAGTACAGCATATCCGAAGTCCATATTCATCCATATATTAGTTTTTTTGTATAATCGCTTTCAAAATGGGCGAGGGGAAGCTGGAAGTATATATCAAACCAATATATATTTGTCTTGATATAATCTAAGCATATGGCACATGACCTTAGGGTAATTTTTAATGACCAATCTTATGCACTCAAAATAATTCCAGTATAATTTCCCTAGAAAAAGTTATAACCTTTTTATAAAATGATGACTAAATTTTTAGTGAAACGAGCATAATATTACCAAATTTCAATGGTAGGGAGATGAAACTTGGCACACATGTCTCATTTGTCATAAGAAATAAGAATCAAAAGAGTCCATAAAAATATCTGGGGCGAAAGGGTGTTTTTTTGAGTGCAACTGAAAAGTGTAAAACTATGCCCCGTAAACCCCCCTCCCCCCAGAACTAGTACGTTGATGAAAATTGGTAGTAATGTGTTCTTTTTTATTGCAACCAAGAATAAAAAAAAGATAAATCAAATATCTATTGTCAAAGGTTTTTTTTGAGGGAAATGTTTTTATATGCTCTGTACTCAAGAAATACATTAATTCTTACATTAAAACGACGATTACTTTCTTAAAAGTGATTCTATCATCTAAATTGTACTTAAATTGGATTCAGCGTTAAAAAATACTTTAAAATCATGTACCATATTAAATATTTGTACCCGGATTACATAAAAAGAAAATGTTGGGTTTATGACCCATAATTTCCTTCCGCCTAAAAAAAACACCCCTGGAACCAATATATTTGCATTAATCCTTTTGATTCTTGTTTTAACAAGAAATTAAACATTCCTACCAACTTTCATCAACATACCAGTTTTCGGAGGGGTTTACTGGTAATAGTAATTCATTTTTCCCTTTCACTCAAAAAAACACTTTCGTCCCAGATATTTGTATTGACTATTTTGATTCTTATTTACGACAAATGAGACATACGTTCCAAGTTTCATCACCATACCATTAAAATTTGGTAATGTAATACTCGTTTCACTGAAAATTTAGTCATCATTTTATAAAAAGGTTATAACTTTTGTTAGGGAAATTATACTGAAATTTTTTTGATTGCATAAGATTGTGCATTAAGAATTACCCTAAGGTGATGTGCCATATGTTTAGATTATACCAAGACAAATATATATTGGTTTGATATATACTTCCAGCTTCCGCTCCCCCCATTTGGAAAGCGATTATACAAAAAACTAATACATGGAAGAAAATGGACTTCGGATATGCTGTACAGTATGAACGTCGACACTCATCTTAAAATTATATGATTATTCATTTTATTACCATTATTTTCTGACACATAAAAACCCCTATCCGCAAAGGGTATTTTGTTCCCCCGGCGTACATGGGTAGGTGGGGGGTCAAAAACTGAACATATTCCAATGGATTTAAATATTCTAAATCCATTGAAACATTTTACAATATTAACCGATGTCTGGTTCCCGATATATGGGCTAATTTATATGAAATTTCGTGTTAAAACATGGTCAGAAGGCAACCCTTATATCTTCGGTCTGCCAGTGTTGCCACCGTAGAAACACTTCTTAAAAGAAAACTTAGGATGTTGACTATTAGTGTTATAAAGCTCATCCCGTCAGAATGAAATGCAAGGTTTGACCTAAAATATGGCCTTAATGCCTTAACTAATATGTATATATGTAAATTTGCTTTAAATTTAGCCCAGAACGTTCTATGTAGACCGAATTATTTACAAACTAAATTATGTATATGATAGCAAGTAGTAAAATTAGCAATATATCAATAGATGCAGGGTGTTGGTCTAAGATTCATCGAAAGAACAAAGCGTGTAGGTTGGGTCGGAAGAAGAAAACAATAACAGCCATATTATTGACACTTTGTAAAACTGGAAAAGAAACTAGTTTTCGTTAAATTTAGTTTTTATTCGAGTTTTGTCAAAAATTGATTAAAACTAGTTTTTTAATAAAATCGGTAATATTCGCTTTCGAGATTAAAACTAGTTCAGGGTATCAAAAGAGTTTCTAGATTTGGTCATAAAACTAATTTTTTTCGCTCCAACTGACTTCTTAAGTAATTTTGAACTTTTATTTTACAACTTTTCTTTGAAAAGGATAAGGAATTTATAATTATCACTTTTTATTACTCTTTTGTGTGGAATGGGTTTTAAAATTAAAAAAAAATAAAGTCGTTTGGCGTAAACACATCACATGAAAACTACACAATACTACACTACACTACACTACACTACACACTACCGCTGAAACAAAGAGCCACAAGTTAATTTCTGAAAGTGCGGTATAAAACAACTCGAGAAATACGGCATTCCGTGATACCACAATTACTAAATAATTTTCGATTTAATTTTTGACATTTCATCATCTCGTTGACTGTTTTGATTTGTTTGTTTGCTACTTTTAAATTTTAATGAATAATACAAATCAGTGAAAAAACTAGTTTCGAAACTCTTAAAACCAGTTGTTTCTAGTTTTAGGAGTTTGTAGTTTAACCCAAAACTAGTTTTAAGATTTCGAATTTTAGATGATACCGATTTCTTCAAAACTTGAAAATCGGAACCTCTATAAAACTAGTTTTGCCGTAAAACTAGTTTCGAAATTAGTCAATAATATAATCCTAAAAAGGCGTCTTTCTTCGCCGTGTAGTATTTAGGAAGGATATGTTATTAAAAAAAAATACTTATAGATAAATAGCTATTAAAAAAGAACGGCAACACTTGCACTGAAACAGTATAGCTTCTTTTAAGGCCAGACATTTAATATTCTGTTTTTAAAAAAGTATTTGAATCAATATGTTAGCTTTCAAACTAAAACGAAGTGGAAAAGAATATTAAAATTTATTTTTGATCAAAATTGAATGTAATTAAGTATTAATTTTTATTCCAATATTTAATGCTTTTATCAATTTGAAGTCAAAACTAAATTTGCTTCAATTTCCTCTAGATTTTAAAAATATAGGTACTTGTTTACTAAACAAACCATTATTTTTTGGTCTCCAATTTTATTTGTAGTACCAACAAGCCGTTAACAAAATTTATGGGAATAACCCAACAATAAAATAATTTCCTTAATATACTTACACTAAAAACCCGAAAAATCGCTTTTATATGATAATGACTTTAAACATAACATGTATAGGAAGTTTAATCAAAATAAATCGGGCTCAACCGGGATTTGAACCCGGGACCTCTCGCACCCAAAGCGAAAATCATACCCCTAGACCATTGAGCCACATGTTTAAGCCACTTTTAAAGACTTTAATGAAGTAACTGACAAAATGCAGTGTAGAGCTTCAGTTTCTTTTAACTTTCTCTTTTTAGGTCTGTTTACTTTTGTATCTTTGTCTTTTTACACCATCTCAACAGCCATTTGTAAGCCAATGTTATTATATGCGTGACACAAAACACAATGAAGCGTGAGATTGCAAGATAATCTTTTAATTGGTCGTCTTAAATAATTTGTGTCCACTTGCTAAAATAGTTTCGGTTCAACATTGATATATCACAACTAACTGAAATCAGTGAGCTTTATATCACCTTGTTATTAATGGGGCGTATTCATAGTCATTTTAGAGCTGTGTCTAGATTAAACATAGGTTTAGTTGAATTTTCAGACGTTGATTCTATTTTTCTAAGTTGATCATTTCAAACTATTTGAAGCTATTTGTGTAGTATATTATCTTATAAAAACATAAAACCAATAATTTGTAATTAATATCGGTCTGTATATTCATTGAACCAAAATTGTCTTAAACTGTAGGTAAGTTAAACCTGGGTCTATCTGCGACTATGAATATGCGCCATTATGTTTTAGAGCTTAAAAACAGATACGACCAGCACTGCGTTTTGAAAAGATCAAACTCAACTTACTTTAAGAAAATAAGTTTTAAGCCTCTAGTCCTAGTTTTTTAGTCACATATGATTAAATAAAACTCTTAACTCCAAAACTTAGATGATCTCGCACTGAAAAACTAGACTTCACAATTCAGATAAACATTTTAACTTCAACTAATTAATTTCTATTTATATACATAATGGCAAAAAAGATCGGGCTCAACCGGGATTTGAACCCGGGACCTCTCGCACCCAAAGCGAAAATCATACCCCTAGACCATTGAGCCGCATAATTAAGCCACCTAAAACAAAATAAATGTAAGTATATTTGGCAAAAAAAAGTTAAGTATACGCCATAGTGACCGGTTTTTGTTTTTAAATGTTTTAAACTTGTATTAAAAGATACAAAATAAAATTCATGAAAAAAAGTACACTGATATTTTGTCCATACAAAAATTATTTTTGTAATGCATTTTTTACGTAATATTAATTTTGGGAACTATTTAAGAGTACCTCTGTGTGCAAAATTAAAACAAAATTAGTCAAGCCATTTACAAGATGTACGAGAATAATCTAAAAGTAATGAAATTTCCCAAAAAAATTTTAAAACTCTGTTTCCGATACCCGATTTTTGTTGAAAAAAACCTTTTCTTACAATAAAATAAAATAATACAGATAAGAAGTTTAAACAAACCTCGAATGCATTTCGAAACCCGATTTGTTTCATCATCAGCACTGCACTACTGAAGATGTTGCTGTTGGTTGTTAGCGGCAGTGGGTAGACAGCATCATCGATGAGAGCAAAAACAAAACGATGGACACAACTGTTAAATTTACCAAACACATAAACAAGTGCATTGGTTATATTTTTGCAAACAAGCAAGATTCAATGTTTCCATTGTCTAAATTCAAGAGGTCTAAATTCAAGAGGTATGTACGCGTCTAATTGCAAATCAAAGTCTAATTGCAATCAAATTCACAATCATTGCATTTAACATCGTAAATACCTGATTTATCTAGGTCATTTCTGTTTTATCTTTTGTCGAACTGAGAATATTACATAGTTTATTATTGTTTTTATTAACAATATCGTATCCATGTTCTTTAAATTTTTTCATTAACTTGTTCGTTATTTCGGGAGCAAAACACATTGCCATACGTTGCTTTTTAACTTGTTCTTGTTGTTAGTACAAAGTGGTAGGATTTGAGTGTCTAGCTTTACGAGAATGATAAGCTATTAGCTCGTCTATCATTATTTCATTGTAACCGTTTACATGAGCAACATTTTTTATATATTCAATTCATATTCATTTTTGAAGTTCACTAATGAAAGAAGTAAATTGCAAAGCCTATAATCGAAAGAATGATTAGCTGCTATTTTATGTTGAACGGGAGCGTGTGAGTCAACGGTTATGCTTCTCATTGTACTTCTCCGCTTGTTAAAAATTCCAATCTCAATTTTTTCTCCATAACATTGCAGTTATAGATCAAGAAAATTTAGTTTGCCATTTTGTTCTTCTTCAAAGTAAACTTGATCGAAGAACTCAAGATTTGAAGTGTTTTTAATACATCCACTCTTTTTACAATGGCAAAAACATCATCGACATATCTCCTTCATACACATAATACATTTTGTTCACCTTTCAAAATTCACCCCAAAACATATTAGTGCCCTTTTGTCACTTTAAAAATCTCACCAAGTTGGAAAAAAACTCTGGTTCATACAAAGTTTCCGGGCACATCAATTCCGTCTAAATGTTTTTTTTAACTCTTTTAACGCCAAGTCAACTGGAATACTCGGAAACAATGAGCAAACATCAAATGAGATCATAATTTCCTCTAAACTTATTTTCACATCTTTAATTTTTTGTACAATTATTAAGTTGTGTGGCATATTTACGATGTATCACAAAAAAAAAAAATGCTCAGTATAACCTAACTAGCATAAACGTGATTATTTATAAAATCTGAATAAGTTCCTGGTCTCATCAATAACAAGATTTAAAAAAAAGCAGCGAAGGCAATGAATAGCATTAAAAACAAGGCGACCAAACCAGTGAAAGAGAAGATAAGCAGTGTTATCGAAAAAAATGTTGGTTTTCAAAAAACATAAACGATTTCAATGGCTTTTTTCGGGAGGATATGCACCAATAACATCTATTGACTTTGAACACTTTTTGATGCACAAATATGTATAATATTCAATTAAAAAGTACAAGTGACCTCAACTCCAGAAATAATTGCAGTCAGTCTGTTATACCCTACTAAGACACAAATTTTGGTCGATGTTTACCGACTCCACTTAAAACAGAAGTAATTTCATTATTTTAATATTTAAATTTCTTCATCTTCTTATTACAAAAATGTATAATGTTCAAAAATTGAGTCGAAATGTTTGTAAATTACTGTAATCAAAATTTAAAATAATTTAAGCTCGTTAAACTTCTTTGCAACTTTTCTTTTATAGCTTTGGTTGATTTTGTTATTTTCATTCCATTTTTTAATGGTTTATTATCTTTTTTTTATTTCGATAAAATTAGTCTATCAATTCAAAATTAACTCCGAGAAAGCTGAATTTTGTTGGAGAGCTTTATTTAGATGTCATAAGCATTTCTGAAGAAACACCTTAGATTTCGATAAGGGCTTCCGATTTCGTGGGGTGATAGACTGATAGGGGAAGAATCAAGTATTTTTCTTGCAAGTTTTTCGAAAACGATCAGTTTTTTAAACGAATGTTTCCAGAAAAATACATTTTTTCTCTTAGTGTTATAGATTTTATGAGAAATGTGCTTAAAGACTGTTCACGTTTTCTCAAAATCTTTGGCTCTAACGAAAAAAGAGTTTTATTATTTTCTGTGTGAAATTTTAGCAGCTTCATTTTATTTCAACATTTCTTGAAAACAAGTTTTAGGTTTCTAGAAACAGTATAGTCCGTCGATAATGTGAACTAATTAAAACAAGGCGATTTCGGATTTTAGAGGTATTCACTTTACTGGAACAGTTCTTATAAACTGATTAAGAAAAACATTCGTACCCATTTATAACAACACAAAATAAATCCTTTGAGCTCAGTTTCAATATTTATTAAGTTCCAAATTAAATTAAAAAAAATAGTATTAATTACAAGTACAATTCATTTCAAAAAGTAAAAAAAAAAACTTAACAGCAGTTTTTTTTTATGTAGACACGACAAATAACAGTTAATTTGTTATTCCCTTATATCGCACGCAAAAATAACAAGAGAAAAAAGAGAAATATAAAACTTTTACAGAAATAAATTCACATTTTAGAGTGCGAACATTTTGGAAGTTCTCACTATAAGTAGAGACGACTATGTAAGGTTTTCGCAGTTCACGTAATAGAGAAATTCACATTATCGGTAATTCACATTATCGAGGTACTACTGTATTTGCAAAAAAACTGGGTTTCTCCTTTTTCACCATCAAATTAAAGGTGATTCTTAAGAAATGCTTAAGACATCAGAATAAAGCTCTCCGCCAATATTCAGCTTTGTCGCAGTATTTTTGAATTGAAAGCCTTATTTAATAGAAATATTTAAACAATAACAGCCTTATGCATAAACGAATTATAGCGAGTGCATAGCGCTATGCATTGTTTATAATGCCTCTGAACGCAAAAACCTTATTCATAAACTTATGCAACGTTGAATAGAAGCAACATAAGCTAAACGCGTTTGTTTAGTATCGGAATGTCACTTTGACTCACACATAGCAATAATGTAGATAGATGTTAGGGGGGCGCTTATTTTTGCAATCTTTGAGGTGTTGATATCTCACTTTCAACATATTTCATAAAATTTAATACAACAATTAATAATGTTGGTTTTGTTCATTTACTGTAAATTTTTGTTGGGATATTGTTTTAAAAAATAAAGAACATTGTTTTGTACACTTTATTTTATAGAAGCTGCTTAATAAATGTGCAAAATTTAAACATTTTCCATCAAATCTTACAACTTTTGCAAATGCTCGACGGCATGCGTGATTAAAATAAAATTATACAAAGATTCACCTTTATCACTTTCATGGGAAAATACAAATGAATTTTAAGCATTACAAAATAAGCACCACCCTTTTATTTTTCTCTTCAATAAAAACATCATGATGTCAGTGAATGGAACAATTCATGAAATAAATCAAAAACGACGTATTTTTTCTTTCAAATATTTTGAATTTTATTTGCGAACACAAAAAAAATAACAAAATTAATGGATAATTATAATAAGAAAAGATTCCAATCGCCAGCAGAATTGCTTCTATTGATTTTTCACACAGCACACACACAGCTGGGTCTCCTTTGTCAGTTGTGAAAGTTAAACGTACTAGATTCCTCCTTTATGGTACTAATTTTGACACAAGCTCATTATAACTATAATGGGTTGAAAAATATTTTATGCATAACAATTTATGTAACGTTGTATAGTGGCTACATAAGTCACTATGCAGTGCATAACTATTCATCTGTTCAGCGGATTCTAATGAATACGGCTGTAAGTTTATAGCAAAATGTGATGTCAATAAAATTAGTATAGTACAACTATTAACCAATTTTTTTGTTGCAAAACATTAAAAAAAACAAAAACAAATTATGGACGAGGTGCCCAAAAAAAAACTGGTTAAAGTATAATAAAAACTGGTTTCAAATTAACAAAAAAAAAAAAAAAAATAGACGTTACATGAAAACCGTTATGATTCGGTACGGACAAGTTACACAATTCCGATAGTTCACGGTACAGGCAAAATTTCTCGGGCCCTACTAATTTTAATTAAACTTCTTTTCTGTATTATTTTAATTAATTGCAAGAAAACTAAATCTTAGGTTTTTGCCAAAAAAAAAATGGGTTTCGGAAACAGAGTTCTAACGTTTTTTTTAGGAAATTGCATTATTTTTTGATTATTCTCGTATTTCTTGTAAACGGCTCGACTATAATTTTGTTCCAATTTTGCACACAGAGGTACTCTTAAATATGTAGTTCCCAAAATTAATATATTGTTAAAAAAAAATTGCAAACATACATTTTTTTCCGACAAATATAGTATTTTTGACTTCTTTCACACTTTTCCATAACAATGCAAATCAATTGAAAAACTATATTCTACTTATATTTTATAATTTCTACCCACATTAAAACTAGTAGACCAAGAGCCCACAGCAGATTTGGCGTACGAAAGTGAACCAAAAAAAAATTATATGAGTCGAAAGGTGTATTAAGGCTGATAAAAGAAATGCAAGTCTTGCAGTCCCTGGTGGCGGCTGTTAGGTAGGAGGGGCAAATTTTCTAAAAAAATGACTTAAAACAAAAATAGTACTTAATTACGTGAAATTTTGCGAACAAAATAATTTTTACCATTTTTAAAATTTTTTTTTTTCAAAATTTTGAGTTCACACATTAATATTTCAAAAACTATTCGTTGAAAGAACTTTATTTAAAAAGTAAATGAAGGAAGGTACTTCTGGCCTTTTATGAAAATATAACAGGGCATTGTACATGTTACCGTTGTTTTTTAATAATTTTTTTACTGTTTTAAGTCAATTTTTTAGAAAATTGCCCCTCCCACCTAACAGCCGCCACCAGGGACTGCAAGACTTGCATTTCTTTTATCAGCCTTAATACACCTTTCGACTCATATAATTTTTTTTTGGTTCACTTTCGTACGCCAAATCTGCTGTGGGCTCTTAGACTATAGGAACCACAAGAGCAATGTATTCATGAATTTTATTTTGTTTCTTTAAATACAAATTTAAGACATTTAAAAACAAAAACCGGTCACTATGGCGTATACTTAACTTTTTTTTTGCCAAATATACATACATTTATTTTGTTTTAGGTAGCTTAAATATGCGGCTCAATGGTCTAGGGGTATGATTTTCGCTTTGGGTGCGAGAGGTCCCGGGTTCAAATCCCGGTTGAGCCCGATCTTTTTTGCCATTATGTATATAAATAGAAATTAATTAGTTGAAGTTAAAATGTCAATCTGAATTGTGAAGTCTAGTTTTTCAGTGCGAGATCATCTAAGTTTTGGAGTTAAGAGTTTTATTTGATCATGTGAGAAAAAACTAGGCCTAGAGGCTTAAAACTTATTTTCTTAAAGTAAGTTGAGTTTGAGCTTTTCAAAACGCAGTGCTGGTCGTATCTGTTTTTGAGCTCCAAAACATAATGGCGCATATTCATAGTCGCAGATAGACCCAGGTTTAACTAACCTACAGTTTAAGATAATTTTGGTTAAATGAATATACAAACCGATATTAATTACAAATTATTGGTTTTATGTTTTTATAAGATAATATACTACACAAATAGCTTCAAATAGTTTGAAATGATGAACTTAGAAAAATAGAATCAACGTCTGAAAATTCAACTAAACCTATGTTTAATCTAGACACAGCTCTAAAATGACTATGAATACGCCTCATTAATAACAAGGTGATATAAAGCTCACTGATTTCAGTTAGTTGTGATATATCAATGTTGAGCCGAAACTATTTTAACAAGTAGACACATATTATTTAAGACGACCAATTAAAAGATTGTCTTGCAATATTATACGCTTCATTGTGTTTTGTGTCACGCATATAATAACATTGGCTTACAAATGTCTGTTAAGATAGTGTAAAAAGACAAAGATACAAAAGTAAACAGACCTAAAAAGAGAAAGTTAAAAGAAACTGAAGCTCTACACTGCATTTTGTCAGTTACTTCATTAAAGTCTTTAAAAGTGGCTTAAACATGTGGCTCAATGGTCTAGGGGTATGATTTTCGCTTTGGGTGCGAGAGGTCCCGGGTTCAAATCCCGGTTGAGCCCGATTTATTTTGATAAAACTTCGTCAACACGATCTGTTTAAAATGATTGTCATAAAACTGAATTTTTCGGGTTTTTAGGGAAAGTTTTTTGAGGAAATTATTTTATTGTTGGTTCATCTCCATGGCTTTGAATATAATGAGAGAGTTAATTGTAAGATTAGATTATAATTTTTATATTATATGTACATATATTGCTTTTTGGAAAAAAAAATCCCAAAAAAGAAATGGCTACTCAGTTTTGAAAAATAAATCGAAAGTTTTTTTAATGCTCTTTGGAGTAATTTAAGGAAGGGATTGCATTTAAATTAAAGAAAAATTGTGTTTTTTATTTTAAATTTTCTCAAAATCGAGAAGACATTGAAGAAAATATATAGTGCTACACATCAAATTAATAAGAGGGTTGAATGTTGGAATCAAAAATAATACTTAATTACATTCAATTTTGAAGAAAAAATTTGTTTTTGAGCCACCCTTGGTCTATCTCCGACATTCTATCAATTTTACATCCAGCAATATTGCTATTTAATAACATAATAATTTCGAATCAGACACCACAAACAAAACCAAACAATTCCGTATACTCAGTTTTTGATTACCTTCAGTGAGGAAATTGTTTTTCGATAAAAGTCACACCGAAATAAAATCAAAAGTACGATCAAATTATCCATCATTAAACTTTTAATACCCGCAAAACATGAAAACCCAGTAGCAAAACTAAAGAAATCAGCTCCAGCAACTTTTTGCTTTGGAGCTGATTTCTTCAGAGGTGATGCGGTCTTTTTATAACCTTACAGCATGACACACAAATAAGGGAGGGTCATTATATTTGACTGGGGAAGGGCGAGATAGGTGGATGGGAACCAAGGATGGCGTTAAGGAAATTTCAAAACTTCCTAAGTTATTTTTCTCGGCAATCATTATGTACATATATAAAGAAACAGCAAAACAATCCAAATACAACACTGACGTAATATTTTTTTTTGTTTCAACCGAATTAAACACCACTAAAAGTCTCGAGGGTGTGAATAGATTCGCGGTGTGTTGTTTGTTTTTTTTTAATAATTTTGGGGTTAGAGTATTCGGCCCTTGGGGAACAAGGAACCACCAAGCACCATCAAGGAAGTAAACGATTTATCTGCAGAAAAGTTAAAAGCTGAAAAGAAAGTTTTGCATTATTTTCAAGAGATTAAATTGTTTTAATGGCTTCAAAGTTCGGAAGCGGTTAAAACTTTTCAAAGTTATAATGTTAAATTGTTTTTACTATAAAAATTATTTAACTTTTCTTTAAGTAGGGATTTAATAACTGTTTTTTGTGTGTTTTGATCGTTGAAGGGGCTTAATATGAAACATAAGTGTATAAAATCAATAATAATATCTGAGTAATGATAAAAGTACTCGTAGTATATTTTAAGACTATTGCAAATGAAATGTGTGACAGGGTTGACTGAGTTGGCAAGAAATGATTAGTGTTAAAGGAACATAACTATAAGGTGCTATGTGACTTATATACAATTCGTTCATCGGTGCGTCAGCCACCGAGACGCTTAGACAAACAATTAAACTTAAATCTACACCATTTTTTTGCATTTGAAGGCGTTTGTGAAACCACTGGAAATTGGTTTAATCCCAGAAGCACATCATTTATTTTTGGTGGGACTGACATTTTTACTATAACTTTGGTTTTAGTATGACGAAAATCATACAAAAATTTTAATATTTTTTCGGACTTTCCGCGTATATTGAGCTTGTTGTATCGACGACACGACGTTTGGACATGGTTCCATTTGTCGTTGTCAAAACAATCGTAAGCTTTGCCTGTTCAGCAACAGCAATCAGCACAATACGAATTAGAACAACAACAATCAATATACACTGGTTAAATCTTCGCAGAAAATAGTAGGAAATACGATTTACATACAAACAATACAATACACCTACAAACCATCAGCTAGCCGTAACTACGACAAGTCGAAGCGTTTGAAAAGACAAATTCAATAAATTTTTAAATTTAAATAAATTAAACGCGGTAAATCTGAAAATATATTAAAATTAATAGAATGAAAAGAAATCCTGAGTGTAAAAGTTTAAAAACGAAAATCATTAAATATTTCAAATTTAAATTAAAAAAAAAAATACAATCCCAAATTTTAATTTTTGATTTTTTTCTTTCGGTGGAAACTGTAAAAATCTTTTTTTCGTCTATTTTTGTTTCAATGCAATCGACATTTTGCTTAGTCAAGACTTAGATTTTATTTTTCAGTAAGTCGATTTAAATTTCAAAGAGTCAATAAAAGTCGAAATTTATGTGTTCTTATGTATCGCTTAAATTTTCTATAAGACGTAGGTGCGCTCCGGTGCCCTGGCGAGCAATGAATAGTAAACGAGAGAAGTTCCCACTTGGCCACAAGATGAATTTCATGAAAACTACTTTGCCGGTGCAGTCACTTTGACTGCATACAAATAGCATGCATCATCTTCCATCGGGGAAGATTGAGGCTCTTAGGAGAAAACTGTTTGACGTCAAGAAGACCTAAGAAGGATGTTGGTTCATATTGCTCCCAAAATTAATCCTCGTAAAAAGACTGTCCCTTTTAACAAATAGCTTACTGAATGGTGATCTGACTGAATGATGGTCGAAAGTTTCTCTATGGATTTATTCGTATCGGCGGGTATCATTTTATAAGCTTCTTGTTCGGGGGAAATTTTCCCGACTAAGCAGGATACGTATACCTACCTAAGTACCTGCCAAACAGTTAGCTGGGTCGAAGTCAAGATCTCTATAATTCATAAAAGGATTCATAAAAGGATTATAAGTAGTTGCACGTAATTATAACTTTTAAGGTTTTCACGGTTGTTTATAGACATAATTAATTAATTTTCGGATTAGACGTGTTATTTAAAAATTAGAGTGCGATTTTGTACTCACCCCGAACGTTTCGCATCAAATTACATTGAACGTGGTCACCGGGAAACTGCTGATGAAATGTTATGCATTAGATTGACTACGCAGGTTGTAGCGGTGCGAAAACGGTTCTATCTCATGAAGTTGTTGTTGTTTAGGTGCAGGTTGTTGGGAGCAAACAATACTCACTACATCGCAGGGTGTTTTATGTTTGATTTGGGATGTCCGTGACGTGTTAATGAGCGGGTCTCATGAACGAGCAAGCTTAAAACTGTCGTCCCGATTGAAATTTGGGTGGCGCTTAATTTCAATCGCCTTGCGTATCAAACGTGGGTTTCTTGCGCTAAAACCTTGGCTTGGTCGAAATGAATCCAGTGGTGTTCATCTGGATTGTCCAAGATATGTTCGCAAATTGCCGACTTTTCCCGCTGATTTTTACTTACATCACTTATGTGCTCTTTTAAGCGGGTGGCAATGCTTCTTTGAGTTTGTCCCACATACGAAGACCCACAGCTACAAGGAACTGCATAAACGCCTGGTGATTGGAGATGAAAGTGGTCCTTTGATATAACCGGAGGTAGTTTTTTACCTTTTTTGGTGGTATAAATATGGATTTTACCCCATACCCCAAGTGTTAAAAAGATATGGGGTAAAATCCATATTTATACTACCCTGCGATGTAGTGAGTATTGTTTGCTCCCAACAACCTGCACCTCAACAACAACAACTTCTTGAGATAGAACCGTCTACGCACCGCTACAACCAGCGTAGCCAATCTAATGCATAATATTTCCTCAGCAGTTTCCCGGTGACCACGCTCAATGTAATTTGATGCGAAACGTTCGGGGTGAGTACAAAATCGCACTCTAATTTTTAAATAACACGGCTAATCCGAAAACTAATTAATTATTAATCGGAACGACGTTACCAATTGAAGTCATATTTACACAATATGTTAAGTGTTGTTAGATAATAGTTTTTAATTATGTACGGTTTTTAATGATATACGTCACAATGTGTTACACCGATAGGCCGAAAAGCCCATCCTAAATACCTCGACTTCAACGCCACCTATCGGGTCCATATTTTGTAATTTTATTTTCTTGCAATAAACCAATGCTACATTTGAATATGAGCGATTTTGCTTAGTAAATAGAGAATTTTTGTCAATAACTTGACAACAGCGCCACCTACCGGATCCGTTCATTATTAGAAACTATTATCTAACAACACTTAACATATTGTGTAAATATGACTTGAATTGGTAACGTCGTTCCGAAGTTACACGATAAATAAAAGATGCAATAACGATTACATTAACGTCCATAACAACTTCCCTGGGCGCGATACAAACTTTTGCCCATACAATAAAAGATAGTACTCATCGAGACCTTTAAAATGATACAGTTCACAATGTGTTACATCAATAGGCCAAAATGCCCATTGTCCAAACTACAAAGTATTTTCATAAGAATTACTTTTTTTGTCAAAACCTTAACCCTTAAATTAAAAACTTATTCAGCTGAAAAAAAATATTTTTGCTGTTATGAGGTCTTGCAGATTATACCTACTGGACCATCAATATTTCGATAAGTTTGCAAATTGATTAATGATACCGTTTCTCCACACTGAATGATCAAAGTTTTAAGATTTAATAACGGGAATAAATTTGATAAAAAAAAATAAATAAATCGGGTGGCACAACGGCTCATGAAGAAACAGGGCCTAGTGACTAACAACTCGCAACCATTCCTGTGTGCGCCTTTCGACAGGAATGGAAGGGACCTACAATTTTATGCCGAATCCGAACGGCTAGACGAGAAGCACTTATTCGTGACAAGTGATACTCTTGGAGAATTTGTCAATTCCTCGCAAGTGGCAGTAGCCATGAAAAAAAACTTTTTAGTTTTTTAGGTGGACGAGGCTGGAAAGCCATCCCAGACCTCCAGCGTGACAGTCGAACGCACTAACCATTACGCTACGGGCTACTACGATTAAATTTGATTGTACCTTAATATTTGTATTAGTAATCATAGATATGATAGATATGAGTAGGGTGACCACCTTTCCCAATGCTGGTTTCGGTACACAAGGACATTTTCTTTTTTAAATATTTGTTTAATTTATTAAACATTATGAATATTTGAATACACATAAATACAAGTAAGTATTTGAAATATCGTGCTTTTTGAAAGAATATTTCCCATCCTAATGCAATACAAAGGTTCTTTCAAAGTTGAAATGCTCAACCGGCTGTTATGGGTCGGTAGACCAAATTTCGTTTATCCAAGAGAACACTGTCTATTTTGACCGAAGCCCCTACCAAACAGACGAATTGTACTCGATAGTTTTTAGTAAATGATTGTATGGAATGTTTTTAAAAATATTTAAAAAAACTCCACACATCCACACGCTGTTTTCTTCCCATGATTGAATCTTTTCCACAGTAACATATTTTCAAAAAGGGTTTCTTGATATAATTGCATTTTTTTTGTATTTGTCTTAATTACTCGCGATATACGTACTATAGGGCAAGTTTAGGATTCGTGCAAAAAAAAATTTGAGATAACAATTTTCCCTATCGTTACGATGATAGACAACGCGAAAAAAGTGGGTCTCGCAATTCTGTCTGTCTGTCTGTCTGTCTGTCTGTCTGTCTGTCTGTCCGTCTGTCCGTCTGTCCGTCTGTCCGTCTGTCCGTCTGTCCGTCTGTCTGTATGTACCTCGACCTGCAGCCTAAACGGCTGAAGCGATTTTCTTCAAACTTTGGACTTAAGGTTCTTATGGGATTCCCTAGTGGGGAAATTGAAATTTTTGTTTAGCTCAAAAAATAACGGTACCTGCCATACAACCAATATACAAAATCTGATTCATTTCAAAAATGGTTCAAACGATTTTGAAAAAAAAAATACGAGCTACTATAATTACGACAGTTAATATTTTGGTAGAAAAAAAAAAATTATAAGGGTTTTTAACGGTACCTGTCATAGAACCGATTTTTTGGTTTTTAAATTTCTCGTTAACGGCTCCATCGATTTCAACCAATTTTTTTTATTTTAAGAAGTCCTCTGAAGTTTTAACAGTTTTGCATATACAATTTCATACAAATTCAATATCTTGAAAACGGGTTGATGATTTTTTTTTTAATTTTGTGAAAAATTGTATTTAATTAAATACTAAAAGTTGGCATACCAAATTTATTTTTTTTTTAATTTTCAAGAATTTTTATATATAAAAAATTATTTAAAAAAAAAAAACCGCTCTAACGATTTTTGAAATTTTTTTTTTTTCTTAAACTCATATTTGTCAAACAAATTAGATGGCATACTTTTTTTTAACTCTATCCGTTTTAGCTATTAAAAAAACAAATTTATAGTAATTTTTAGTACTAATTTATATTTTAAATGCTTTTTAAAACTGTTTTAATGATATCATAATGTTATAGAATCACTACATATGCACACTGTCAATTTTAAGCTACGTTCAAGTTGTAAGCTACAAGAGCAAGTTTGTGCGATCCGATCGTGGCCATCTTTTTCTTAACAACCAACTAAAACCAGTAGTGAACACCGCAAAACCGATTGGAAAAGACAATAGTTGGAATACAGTTAAAAACAAAATAAATCATATACAAGACTAATGAGGATGCAAACACCAAAGTTAAGTTGATGATGTTGATGAATAAAGTTGCAAACACGAGGAAAGAAATATTAAAGGATGTGCTTACACTATTCAGATTTTATCTGAACTTATTCATAAACTTCGGTACACGAATTTGATTTCGGTATATTTGTACCGAGGCTTTTCTTTGGTGATATACGTTACGCAGCGTTAATTTCCGGTACTGTACCGGTCATTTCGGCACAGGACGTCACCTTAGATATGAGTAACATGATTTTAAAAGATTAAATTAAAAAAAAAATCAATTTTGGCAATACAAATTAAAAAAATTGTAAATATGTGTAAATACTTTGAAAGTGGAATTTTTCGTGTTTTTTGTTTGATGTAAAATCATACTGAAACAGAGTTGTAGAAAAAACAAATCTTGTTCATAAAAATATTTCATAAAACAGCTGAATCCCTTCTTATGAAATTCTACTTACATATTTATTTGTCTTCTATGAACAATTTCGAACGTCAAAGCAGACAAGAATTCGATACATTTAATACAATAACAAAGTAGTAGTAATAGTATATGTAGTAGTCAACATCAATCAAGAATCAAAAGTGAGATCCAACATGATGAAACATCCTTTTTATTTACTTATAGTACTATAAGATAATATGAGTATTGTAAATACACCTTATATACCTTATTTGCAAGAAAATACAAAATCAATAGCACCACCGATGATGCTGGTGGCGTCTTGTATCTCAGCACCACCCTCATTCCTGCACTTGAAATTCGTTCCTCTTAGATCCCAATATGGCAAAAATGAAACCGAAACTCTTGTTTACCTAAAGTCTTTAGCCATAATAGATGACCTCATAAAAAAAGTTTGATTTTTTATTGTTAAGCATAAAAATCGAAATAGCAAACACACTTAAGTCGGTGCTGCGCCAAAGAAGTTCCAAAGAAATCTCTTTCCCCCAACGAAAAAAAAAAACATGAGTATAAAAAAAAGATCCAAATGTCAATAGGAGATGACTGCCGCCTTCGTTGCCGGAACAAAAAACATTTATACACTCAACGACCGCATAAAACTTAAGGCATTCAATAAAGAGTACACATATTTGACCTTTCTTTATTCTTTTATAAGAAATTCCTTTTATACTTGCATGTTTTGTACAGATTTTATATGCCTATCATATACAAACCTATATGTACATAATATATGGATTTTTATTTCATTTTATATAAGGGTGATCTGTAAGCGCTTACTATATGGGAAAGGTTATGGCAAGTTATGGATTTGGAAAAAAGAATTAAATTTTATCAAACAAAACATTTAAATGATAAATAAGTTGGGAAAAAATGTCGCCAATCTGATTTTATTTCACGAGATTGAAAATTCAAATATATTAGTATACTTAGGTTAGGTTAGGTTAGGTTAGGAGGGGTGTGCACAGCCTAATTTGTTGCGTAACACATGGGCCTATTGGTCCATTGTGATCCCCTTATAAATGAAATACAGAGATGTTCCTAACTAATGTTCACATAGACTGGTTCGTTTGTGAACCAGCCTGTTTTTTCTATGAATTTCCTCATATTTGCCATCGAGACCTGCGCTAGCTCGTCTAGTTCTCCAACAAATCTGTTTCCGTACCAGAGGCGATTTGTTTGGAGGTTTGCAGGTGCTTAATGGTTTCAATTTCCTCAACATCTTGACAGCTCCTACAGAAGTCGGGTGCGAAAGCGCCTATTCTGGTGGCCATTGTGCCAATGGCGCAATGACCCGTTAGTACATCTATCAAGATTCTTAATTTTTTTTTTTACTCAGCGATAATATATACTGAGTTTCCTTTTCATTAATTCTAGGCCATAGACTTCTAGAGATAACGCAATCGTTCCTGGAAATCCAGGAGTTATTGATTTTCTCTTTCGTTACTAAGTCAATTTTCCTTTTAATGACGCCGATCGGGATTTCAGGCCCCGTAAATAATTGGCTACTATTGTTCCTATTTCCTAATGACCCTTTCCTTACTAATTCGTCTGCTATATCATTCCCTTCTATATTATTATGTCCAGGAACCCAGCAGAGTTTGACTTGGTTGGAGTAACAAATTTTCTCCAGTACGCCTCGGCATTTTGCCACTGCCTTGGATCTTATAGTATCACTGGCTAATGCTTTCATAGCAGCTTGGCTGTCCACGAAAAATGGACGCTTTTCCAAAAGCGTAAATCTCAGCTTGAAAGACACTAGACTCATCTGGGAGTTTAAATGATTCTCTAATATTGAGAGGTCCACAGAACACCCCTGCCCCTGTTCCTTTTTCCATTTTTGACCCATCGGTGTAGAACGGGATACCTTGTTCACTGATTAGTGAGTTAGGTTCCCATCCATGTCTTTCGGGAATGAAAATGGAGAAGTGTATTTTAAAATCTATTATGGGTGGTACGTAGTCAGTCGTCATATCAAGTTCGGCCACTGTGTCATACCTTTGACCATGACCATAGGTGCTGTGCTTTCAAGAGCTCATTTCTTTAAGTCGAAGTGCACTTTTGGCTGCTGTGCATCTTATGTACTCGTCCAGTGCTGGAAGATTTAGAATAATTTCCAGCGCTGCTTGTGGCGTAGAACTCTGTACCCCCGTTATTCCTATACAAGCTAGTCTCTGTACCTTGTTCAGGTTTTTGAGATAGCTAACTTTGTCTACAGCCTTCCACCACACGATCGAACCATAGGAAAGTATGGGACGAACAATTGCCGTGTATACCACTGTATGGCTTGTGGTTGCATACCCCAACGCGTACCAAAGGTTTTCTTGCATGTGAAGAAAGCACAGAGTGCTCTTTTCATTCTTTCCCCTGTGTTACGTTTCCATGTTAGCTTGGAATCAAGGATTACTCCCAGATATTTAGCTTCTTTGGAAAGTTTCAGTGGAATACCAATAAGCTTGGGAGGGGTAAATCCTCTAATTTCCTTTTCTTGGTGAACAGAACTAGTTCAGTTTTTTTAGGGTCAACCCCCAGACCGTTTTGTGCTGCTCAAGAATGTAGTTCTTGAAGTGCAGATTCCATAATATCTTTGATGGTGGTAAGGTACTTACCCGATATCAAAATTACTATATCGTCTACATAGGCAACAATTTTAATGCCCTGATTCCTTGTCTTGTTAGAATTTTTTTTACAAAGAGGACCCAGAGGAGAGGCGAGATTACCCCTCCCTGTGGTGTGCCTCTTGTAACTGTTTTCTCGACAATAATATCTCCAAGTTGCGAGTTAATGATTCTGCCATTGAGCATGGTATAAATCCATCGAGCATGGTATATAATACGAGTATACTTACTACTTAGATCCTTGACCCGTCCGAGGTGCACAGGGCGCCATCTCGTTCTGTTTCTGGAAATGGACTTTAGCACCCAAACTTTTACCGAGCTTTTGTGATTCCTTGTCGAGTGTTCGGCGCTATGTTTTACCCCAGGTCTTCTGTCGTCTTGGATGAGAGGATCCCACTCCATTGCATGTCTTGCGGTAGAGTCTTCACTAACGTAGGGTGTGACCAATTTACTCTCGTCCATTAACTGTTTTTAAATAACTAAAAGCAAACGCAAATAAAAACATTCATCTTGATTTGGATGATTTGTCCAAGCTCGTCCCGTAACATCTTCTGAAAAAAACAACTGGATGACCATCAACTGCCTTCCCATCCAATTGAAATACTTTGGTACTTTTGAATATAGCAACGTTTTTGCTAAGGTATCAGTTCCACATAACACAAAAAAAAAAGCGGTTAGTGTTGTTTTCGGTGGTTCTTGTGCTTTTTATCGTGCATTGTTTTGCATAAAATAAATACATTGTGCACATTTGAGATGAACTGCTAAAAACATAACATTTGTATGCATATCATGTACATATTGGAAATGAAAAAAATCTGCTAACATAGTCCCAATTCACATTGAACGATTTTTCAAGTGCCGATGTTTTGTTCCCTGGTGAAGGGAGTGAAAAGTGAAGGGTAAGGACTAAATCGTCTGTACCTTAAAACTCGAATGATTTGTCATGTCTGTTTTCGTTCTCTTTCACTTTCTTTCCAGCTTTTTTTTCTACGTTCGGTGTCAGCGTGCCGTCCGTTTAATGGTGTGAGTGAGTCACAATGAAAAATGAAGAGGACAGCAATAGAAAAATGAAGAGGACATGGGAAAAGATCTCATTGAAAAAAAAACGATCTGTGTGTACATTTCACACGATTTCTGGAAAAATCTTATTGGAAAAATCGGGAAATGTACATAAGATCGAGACATATCTGCACAATTGATATAAGGTTCGTTCGTTGAACTTTACCCAGGTTTACCAGGAGTTGTCAAAAAAACCTGGGTTTTTCGGTTCTCAAAAAACAGCGAAGGGATCTTGGAGCACGCCCGCTTCTGAACCAAGTGCGGTTCCAAGGGGGTGGGGGGTCATGGCGGTCATGAGATCCAACTTTTGTTTTTCTATATGTAGTACATTAACTATATACATTAGACCGTTTCAAAAAAAAAATTGTCTCCGATTTTTCCGCAACCAGGCTCAAAAGTTAAGGCTTGATAAGAAAAAACGTCTGTGAAAATTTGAGCTTTTAATATTAACGTTTAGAGGTAGCTCAACGCCGTTTTCTAAACGTTACCTCTAAACGTTAATATTAAAAGCTCAAATTTTCACAGGCGTATTTTGTTATCAAGCCTTAACTTTTGAGCCTGGTTGCGGAAAAATCGGAGACAATTTTTTTTGTTGAAACGGTCTAATATACATTCACGTATGCGTCAAATCTGGTATTTATGATTTTTTGCTCAGTTGTTCAGGATGTGAGACTAGTAAATCACCAAAGTTTTCGACCTCGAGTGGCGACCGCTTCATGGTCAAAAGTCAAATAATCCGCGATTTTTTCGCGCTTTTTTCAGTTATTGGTGATTTAAGTCTTAAAGAAGTAATTTTAAATAAAAATATATAAAAAGGGGGGAATAAAGACCCCCCTTCCGGTATGACTGATCATCATTTTGGCTCAACCTACACGTTCCAGTGCTTTGATGCAGTTATGTCAACCATTCTTTATTTTCCATTATACTGTTTGATAATATTACTTGTTATATTTTGTTTTTTATCGCTAAATTTTGTAATGCTGTATTTTGGAAACAATTCGGTCTACAGAGATGGTTTTGGGCTCAAATTAGAGCAAAATAGGTTACTTTGAAATCGTGGAACAATGATTTTATTTAAAATTACTTCTTTAAGACTAAAATCGCCAATAACTTAAAAAAAGCGTGAAAAAATCGCGGTTCTTTTGATTTTTGACCATGAAGCGGTCGCCGCTCGTGGTCGAAAACTTATGTGATTTAATAGGCCAATAGCCTGAATTACTCAGCAAAAAATCAAAAATACCAGATTCGACGCAAACGCCGCCTTCCATACAAACGACAAGGTAACTGGACTAATGAGTTTGCTTAAATAAGGAGCAAACGCTAAAGCTGTTGTGCTTATGACCCTCCCCCTTGAGTCGCATGTTCCTTGCATAACTACTCTCAGTATTGGTAGAACATAAATATTTGGTTGGGTTATAACCCAACATTCAACATCAAGGCCCAAATATTGGCTAGTTAAGCTGCATGATCTGATCACTAAGCATATAGTGTGCAGAGTTATAAAAACTCATCCAAAGATGATGCTAAGTGGTTATACATTTTGTAATGGTAGTTTTTTATTGTGTTATTCATCTTTATTTAGTAGTAGCCCGTAGCGTAATGGTTAGTGCGTTCGACTGTCACGCTGGAGGTCTGGGATCGCTTCCCAGCCTCGGCATAAAATTGTAGGTCCCTTCCATTCCTGTCGAAAGGCGCACACAGGAATGGTTGCGAGTTGTTAGTCACTAGGCCCTGGATCTTCATGAGACGTTGTGCCACCCGATTTGTTTTTTTTTTTTTTTCATCTTTATTTATGTATGTTTGCTCATATTTACAAAACCTTTTAAAACATTTAAAAAAATAAGGTATTTAAAATTTAAAATTAAGTTTCTCCAAGTTACTTGCAAATGTCCCCATATGAAAATAACAATTTTATGGGATCGGAAAATCGTTATTTTTCATCATATACGACTATTTCTTAAATTTCTTTTTTGCTCCGGGTATTATTGGCCAAACGGATTTTAATTCACAATCAATCTCTGACCACAATGTAATAGTCAGTTTCTAAGTGCGATAAAACAACAAACTTATACCAAGTCCTTTTCGAAGACACGTTTTGACGTTGATAGAATCGAAAAACCCTCTAAAATCTATGAAAATGCTGACCTTTTATTTGTACTTATGAACAAACTGTTTTAGGGAATTAGGGTGATATTTCGAATGCAATATTTTTAGAATGTTACAATACAGGTACTTCATGTTTCCAAACCTCAAACAAAAATTTATATTAAGTATACTGGCTAGGTAAATTATAAGTGTAGCTTTAGCAGAAGGTCCTTCTCTACGCTTCTTCTATTGATAATTTGCTTGCGGTGTTCAAGGGTAGAGAACCACCTTAGAGTTAGCCCTCTGTTAGGTGGTTTTCAACAATTCCTACATATTTCCACAAAGCCTTATAAGCTTTATCTACAAATTTATTGCGTACTTTAAGGACATATTAACATATAGATTAAGCGCTTAGAAGCCAAAGACATACTTATGTATGTACCTACATTTTTGTTAACAATAGGTTTCACTAAAATAAAAAAAAATAAAAGAAATTTTTTCAGGGTTTGTATATGTACGTAGGCGTCATGACCCCCCCCTGGCTGAAAGTCTGGATCCGCCCATGTTCGGAACTGCATGTGAGTTGAATTTAAAAAAAAAATGTTTCAATTTTAGTGTCAAACATATTTTTTTTTTTAATCTAACTATACAATATCTACTATTTCAACTTTTTAGAATCTTCTCCATCCTCGAAAAAATTATAAACCATTGAAATGGTTTAACCAATCTCATTTATCAGTAATTAATAGATCTTTTATAAAGATCGTAGAAGCCGTTTTTGATGTTTTCCTTAGTGACTAAAAAAAATTATACGGTAGGACAGAATTACAAGACTTCTTTTTCGTTTTTCCTACTATCTTTGTCGTAATTACAAGTAAAAACCAAGCGACTCAAAAACAAACTTTAGAAAATGGCGAAGGAATTGCAAATCAAAAATTATAACTCCTGCCTATCTATAAATGCAGTCTCAGCTAAATAAGAGCCAGAACAAACAACCCAACTAAACACTTGTTTTTTTTTTAGAATAAACCAAATGGACATGGTGCTGATATGGTACTTAATGTCAGAATCATATTTTGAAAATCAGTTTGGAAGCTTTGTTCACCTTTTCTTGTTTTTTTTTTTTTTTTTTTTTTTTGCACAAAAGGTAAACTAAAAAACCCAAATAATGCTTCATTATTTGCACATGTTTCCATATTATGAAACATCCATGTGTGCAGATCTCTGAGAAGCGTTCTTTTGGAAATTTGGCGATTTGTGTTACTGAATCATGTAGATATCAAAAAGAAAAGTAAATATGAAAAAATTAGTCGTTTTTTTTTTGTTCTTGTTACGGGGGTGCTGCCCGCATTTGCATGGTTCGTTAAACGAGGGACACGTTCTTCAAAATTTTCATTTAACCATATTCAATGTTTTGTGTTTTTTGTTTGTGAAAAAGTGTAGCAAATATATGGATAGCCTGCAAAGAGAGTGGAGTAAAATCCTTTGTAAACATTGAGTTTTTAACATGTTTCGTTGAAAATGTTGTCCAGTTTAAAAATGTATGTGAACATTTACTTAATCAATTTGCTGATGCAAAAAAGAAAGGTTTTTCTTTATCTAAACTTGTTTAATTTATGAAATAAACAATAAGGTTTGCAGTACGGTTTTTTTTACTATGACAGTTGGGTGCTTTAAGGATGAACTTTAAAATGGTGATTTTAAGTGTCGCAAGTTACTGACTTTGGGCAAATTCTTGGTAAATCCAATATCTCTGTTTAATAAACTGTGAGAAACATGAAACAGCTAATCGAAATCTGCACACTTGACGCAACGCAGAAATATCACCTAAGCTAATAATTGATTTTAAATATTCATGGTAGAAACCCATTTACAACATTATAAAATTAAATTGTTAAAATATTTACGAACAAATTTTAAACATAACCCAATGTTAACAAATTGATATACACAACACATGGTATGTTGTAGGTACTAGGTTACCATATGTACGAGGTCAATTTGAGGAGAAATTATTTATTCTATGAGCTTAACCAAGATGGTTGGCCTGATCGAGCAAATGAAGAAGACTGCTCCGACTTAGAGAGCCTTCGAGTCCCAGATCCCCCCAGTCCTTCCATGTTTGAGACGACAAGGAATTTCGGAACCTTCGGTTTAAGGACGACAAACCATCGAGGATGCTTAAACGCTTGATGACTGGATCCTAGAGGATGCAAAGTTGCCATTTAGTACAAGAGCCCAAATCTGAGTATGAGGGTTCAAAGGTCATATTTGGTGATATAGAAATCAAAAGTCTGTCAGGTTTTTTCCCAGCCTTTGGCGGGGACGGGGTGTTGAAAATAGAGATTTTCTTAATTTATTATCAGGGGTATAAGCGCATTATTTTTTTTTTTAAATAAATCATGCTACTATGTGATTTTCCCTAAGCCCAAACACCGTAATCTTGGTGATCCGACTATAGAACTCAAAATATAAGCTTTTTAAGCGAACTTTTACAATCTTTTTTTTTAGACTTTGTTTTGTTGATTTTTTCGTGTAATAAATCTCCAAGAAAAAACGGATTAGGTTCCCTTAAAAAGCTTATATCTTGAGTTCTATTAATCGGATCACCAAGATTAATGTGTTTTGACTTTTGACTTAGGAAGATGTATTTAAAAAAAATACTGCTTGAGAATAAAGTGAATTAATTATTCTTCGCTGACGATGGAGCCATCATAAGTGAGGTCAACCCGGCGAACTCCACAAGTGGAACCTTAGGCGAAGCAGTTGAGTGGGAGAGTTGTGGTCCCCCTCGTGAATTAATTATTCTTCGCTGACGATGGAGCCATCATAAGTGAGGTCAACCCGGCGAACTCCACAAGTGGAACCTTAGGCGAAGCAGTTGAGTGGGAGAGTTGTGGTCCCCCTCATGACAATCGCCAGTAAAATGAAGAAGATGTATTTAAAAAAAAAAAATAATTGATGAAATAATACCCCGGATAAGAAATTTAGAAAATCTGTATTTTCAACAACCCACCACCACCACCGCCAAAGGCTGAAAAAAAAACCTGCCAGACTTTTCATTTCGATATCACAAAATATGCCCCTTTGAACCGTCATAGATTAGATACTCAGATTTTGGTTATACAACCACTCCCAAAATTTGATGTCGGCTCTTAGACTAATTATAGGGATATCGCTGTGGCAACGAAACTTTGCAGGTCTCGTTTCTTTTTGGTCGCGTTTCAGTCTATATGTATACACAAATTTATTTCTTATTTTTTTAAACGCAAATTTTTGGAAGAGATCAATTGGCGTAATAATAAGGAAATAATAACCAAATCGTCTAAGTAACTATATAAAGGAAAGAAACTTCTCCAAAACGTTTACGTCAATACGTACAAAATTGTTTTTTTTTTTTTTTAATATTTAGAAACTTGAAACAGTACTTTTTTGTGTGAAGCTTCAAATGCATATATTTCGAACTTCCAATAATGGTTAAGAATTACAAATCCAAATTTTGTCGGAATTTTAAGTCATTTGTTCAGATGGTTATAATAATAATGGTTAATAAGCAAGAAAGTCGAAAACTAGATAAGTTTACCATTTGCGTAAGTTAACCATTTGGTTAATGAACTGTCAAAATTTGTATTGTAAATGATTTACATAAATTGCTCAAAATTCCACAACGAATTTGTTTAGGAAAATTTGATAAAATAAACCAAACGTCATTGTGACTTTTAGAATTAGGCGTGTTCAGAAATATGATATACATCATATATGATATCTCAGATAACTTAAAAAAAAAACTCTGACCGTGTACTGTAACACCACGTTTCCACCGACCAATAAACCGAGATTTATAAATAATGAGATTTGTTTTGTGTTCAAAAAGAGGATTATGGCAAAACATTCAAATGGTGTTTCATTTTTTTGATACGTAGTGGGAGTGAGATAGATAGTTTTTGATTACATTTATATCTGTCAATAAAATAAAATGGTGTTTAAGTGGGTCGGTTCCACAATTATTCCCCAAAAAAAAATGTTTGTTTGATTTGACAAACTAATGTTTCCATGTAGTTTTGCATGAGTTTTATTTGCAATCTTCATTTGAGGAGATTAAAATTTGTATGGTAAATCTTCGAGATTTCAAGGATATTTGTAATAATCTTGCTAAATCTCGGTTTAGTGTCTGGTGGAAAAGAAGTATAAATCTTCCAGATTTCAAGGAGATTTGTGCAAATCTTGATAAATTTTGCTAAATGTCGGTTTAGTGCCCGCGGTGTAAATTAGTATAACCATCGAATCGCGATTGGTTGGCGATAAAAGTTGTGAATAAAAACGTAGTTTATACAAGAAAAGTTAATTCGGACGCCTATATTTACTCAACGCTTAGGAAACCTACTTTTTGTAAATTATTAAGGTAAAACTATAAAGGCTCTCCCAAATCAACGCGAATCATTCGTTGTCGATGACGAAACTACATCAACATATGTACGTGTTGTTATTGTTATTTTTTTCGTCGTCAACGAATGAAGTCGGAAGCTGTGGAAAGCATATGAAAAACAGCATATATTTTTTTGCATTAGCTCATTTTCTTCCGAACGCGGGCATGAGTTTGCGACTATTAAACGCGACTTACACTTAAAACACAACTATTGTCTGCATCTTACATTTGTATTGTTCCGAGATATTCGTCTCCAATTTCGAGTTTGTTCGGGAGAGGTTCTCTATTTTAAAATAACTTCGATCTCTGAACACGTATAATTTTTGGCGTTTAATATATGACGTTTATCGAACAGCTGATTAAATAACACAGCTTTTAAGACCCCTTTCACACAAGGAAACTGAGTTGCCGGCGATTTTTAGTTTGTAGACAAGAAGGGCGTAAAAGGAAGACAAAAAATCTCCCCTCACGCCCTTCTCGCCAACGAACTAGCCAGTTTCTGGCAACACAGTTTCCTTGTGTGAAAGCCGTCTAACCAAATGAATAAAAAGGTCGTTCATGCAAACGTTTGTGTAACATTATCATTTAATACAATTTGTAAACTTACGACGTTGCATGAATACCCTTAAAGTCGCTCCACTTTTATTTGAGAATTTTCGGCGTTGGCGCCAAATCGTTCCGAAAAATATTAGGATCAAAGTGTTTTCCTTTGATTTTAAGTTGTTTTTTCTCTGTGGATGTACGTAAAATAAATTTAACTTTTACAGACAAAAAAACTGCCAATCATTTATAATTTATTTTCAACAACTTCTCGTATGATTGGAAATTTAGACAATCAAACAAATAAAAACCTTAATCTTCATCAATCAATTCAATTGTTATATTAAAAATATTTCTCAGAGTATTATCAATTTATAAGCAATTCCACTAAATCAGGTCCATATACCAATTAAGCCATTATACCAAAAAAAAAAAAAAAAAAAAAAAAAAAAACTCAACCCCAACTATCTGCGATGCGAGCCTCATCCTTACGGCAATCAATTAATTCACAAACTATCTCTTACTTTCCACATCCTCATCTCGAAATAGCAAAGAAAATATTCAGATCCCTGCTCATGCATATGCAAACATAAATATTTAGTTACCCCAAAATAATAATAGTTTAATGTCTTTGATAGTCTTGATTTAATAACATCCACTAGATATATACTACATCAGAAGCGATTGCCACTTGACTCCATTTAACATGTGTCAGCGATTCCATGTCGTCTTCTAGCACACTCGCATATGTATAGGTATACGGACAAGGATGGTAATTATTTTCAACAGACCCTTCCAATGTTATATGGCTAAGACATTCCCTTCGATCCTTTTGGCATAGACCAAAAATCATAGACGAAAAACAATCCCTCCTGGCGAAAGGACATTTATATTTATAAGAACTAAAAAGGACGAAGAAGGACAACAGCCAGCTAGTAGAAAATCTAGTAGAAGTGCGTTATGAATAATTTAGGTGTAACATCATGTCCTCCCTTGTCAGCTGAGTTGTTGTTGTTGTTGTTGCCAAACCATATTTGCCGAATTTCTAACATCTTCTTCTTTGTCAAGGACATCGCCCCACTAATACACATGCCTCAAAAGTTGCAACACGTCTTTGGCGTATCCTTTTGAGTTGAGTAGGGATAAGTTAATAAGAAACATAATTTGAAATTAAATTGATAAATTAAGGTTTATTGTCAGACATGCGGCATATCATTGTTTGTTTCGTTTGGTTTTTTTTTTTGAATAAGGACGAGGTATCCTTCCATTGTAATAATTATTTAAACACGTAAAAAGGATGAAGATTCTGCTGTATTTTGTATGAGCCAAAGAAAACAGTTAAAAAAAGTACCAAACAATTAAAATTGAGACAAACAAAACGATAATTTCCCTTATCTTGTTAAAGTTAATATTTCTTTTATGGGACTTTTTGATGGGGTGGGGTACATTGGGTAGCTCGCACTTCACTCTCACGTGGATCCGGCACGGCGGTGGCGGGAATGGTATAATGATGGCAAGGACTAAGGAAAATTAAAGAAGAAAAAGACGTAATCCTTCGGCAGAGGTAATTTCTTGTTATTCTTAATTGTGCGGTCGTTTTACAAGGCTTTACTTTAATTAGGAGCCAAGAAGGCGACGACCGACGACGATGACAACATCAGGGTGACTATGACTAGTAATGATTCTGTACGCACCATGCTGTGTGGCTATGCTTTGGAAAATTATTGCTAGCGGAGGGATAAAGTAACTCTGTCTAACTGGACGCAATTACCTATAATTTGAAGTTATAAACGAATAGTGATGGGAGCGGTGGAAGGGGAGGGTAAGTGGCGTCACAGTAATAGGCATATTGTGTTAATTAATCCTTTTGTATAAAAAGGTACAACAAAGGAAAGTAGATTTTTATACCTAATTTGTGATAATTTAAAAAAGAAACATGGATTTATAGTTGATCGTTGTTTTAATGATGCCGTTCGGTGTTTTGAATTGTTTAAGTCGAAGGTTGACTTAGTTACATATACTGAAATGTACTTAAGTAAACTAGATAAGATTCCAATGTGTCAACGTTTACCCTCTAATAATCATTTTATCAAAGTTTATTTCTTATTTGAATCTTAATTCAGGTTTCTTCAATTTAATATCTTTTTCATACGCGACTGACAAAATTTGAAACCGACAAACTGTAGATTTTTTTTTTAAGAAAAAGTAAGATGAGAAAAATTAAAATATTTAAATAATAACTAGCAGGTGCAGAAAAAAGAATGCTACACTTATTAAAGAACAAACACATCAAAGGGCACGGTAGTGCCCAGCCAAGTTCTGGCACTACACCCTATTTACAGGATGAAACTCAGGCGATTTTCGACCCCCCTCTAACTTCAGTACCAATAAAGTAAGAAACTTCAGTCTCGCAGCATTTGCTAAAGTCACCAGGTTTAGACAACTCACCAAATTTCATTTCCTTAGTATCAGTGGTTCCCGAGATATAAGACTGCAAAAATAGCAAAAACCGTAACTGACTCACTGACAGATCATCAAAATTATGGAGCACTTCCCGACATCGTAGAATTTTGTAATTTCGCACAACCGTAGGCCTTGTGGTGCAAATCAAAAATTTAAGATTTTCCATTCAGAGGGCGTGGTACGCGTCCATTTTCATAAAATTGATATAAATTACTTGGAGCACTTCTGATTGCCGTAGATTGATGAAATTTAGTACAGCGGTAGGGCTTAAAATGCAGGCAAAGAAAAAATTTTAAAATTTGAGATTTTTCATTCAGGTTGCGTGGTATCCCCCCATTTTCATAGAATTGATATAAATTATTTGGAGCACTTCTGACTGTCGTGGAATGATGAAATTCGGTACAGCGGTAGGGCTTAGCATACTTTCATCCGACCAAATTTTTTAGATGAGCTGGTGTATGCTTCTAACCAATTCATTTTCCGCTGATTTAAATAGTTCAGCTGGTAAGCTATCCGCACCAGCAGCCTTGTACGACTTTATTTTGAATATCGCCAGCCGCACTTGGGTGGACGGAACTGTTGGCCATCATCGTCCAAGTTGAATAGAGTGTTCTGCTACTTGCGGTATCTTAGTGTCTTTGCCGTTAAGCAGTCTACAGAAGTGTTCTTTCCAGATACTCAGCACTGACTGTTTGTCTACTACCTCATCTACTACTCTCATCTCTTTGTATCCTTGGGTTTCACCCTCTGATACAATTCTCGAACATCTCCCCTACCGCTACAACCCTCAATAGACTCGACCACCCGCTTCTCGTGCTCTCTCTTTTTCCTCGTGAGAAGTCGGCGTGGCTTTCTTTTTTTCGTTTCAGCCCGTAGAGCTGCCGGGCTACTCTCTCAGCAGCTCTTGTCCGAGTCTGCAGCATTGCCTGGTGCTGGTAGGCCTCGTCCTTAGCTGCATGCTCCAGCCGGCACTCTTCATCGAAACAGGAGTTTCGTTGTGGTCGTCTAGTAAAACCCAGCAATCAGAGGCGGCACATTCTGATGGCTTGTTGACAGTGTTTCCACTGGTCCTCTGCACTTGATGCTGGTGACAGACTTCCTGAGAGATTAAGAGTTACGTGCCACGTGGTCTGCAAAAGTTCTGGCGGTCTCTTGCGATTTAAGCTTCTCGACATCGTACCTTTTCACAGCATCTGCTCTGCGTTGTGGTGTCATGGATATCCGCATACGTAGTCTAGCTACCACCAGGTAGTGATCCAAGTCAATGTTGGCCCCTTGGAACGAACGTTCGGGCAACCAAGATATTGGAAGCATGTCTCGCGTCTATCGCAACGTGGTCGATTTGGTAAGCGGTTGGTTGATCACGCAACTGAGGTGTGGGAAACAGGTGCTTGATATGATGACATTTCGCCCCGCCGCCGCGCTGCAAAGTCTGCCAGCCTGTATCTGTTGCCGGAACTTTCGTCGTGCAGGCTGTGTTCTCCGAATATTAATACTATTTGCTATTGGGATTTTAAGAAATAAATATCTATCTATCTATCTATCTATCCAACCAAAGATGCCCTCCTTTCCGAGTCTTGCGTTGAAGTCACCAAGAATGATCTTCACCACGTCGAACTTCGGGCACATATCGTGCGTTGTCTCCAGGAGATCGTAGAATGCTTCTTTGGCTGGTCATCTTTCTCTTCATGGATTAGCGTTATGTTTGTAATTTGCCTTTGATGCGGATTGTGACCAGGTGCTCGCTTACACTTCGGAAGCCCAAGACTTCTTGCCTAAGTCTTCCCATTATCACAAAACCGCAACCAAAAAGCCGCTGACCCTACTCCTTGAAGCACCCGCCGTAGTACATGTCAGACGAATGTTTTGAGAAAAACCTTTGGACACTTGTGTCCTCTTGAATTTTCATAACTACCCTTTGAACATGAGCCATTACTTAACATCTTCAAATCTTAAACAATTTATAGCAAAGGCAGGGTCCAAAACAAGAAGGGTTTACGTGAAATGCACGTAAACCCTTCTTGTTTTGGACTCAGATGTTAATCAATATTATTTCCAAATTCATTTTCCTTTTAGATCCGCTGAAAAACATTGTCGAATATGATTATTTTTCTATCCAAGAATTTTATTAAAAAAAAAGGACAGTATATTTTCAGAAGTAAAGTTTTACATTGCAGATGTCAACTCTCTATCTTATTTTTCTGGCTCATCCTCATCCTATACTATTCTGTGCAAACAGCACCTCCTGCATCCTGGGAAGACATTCATCATAAGAAAAACACCAATGGCACCATCAGGAGCACTAAAGCAAAAATGAACACCCATATATACAGTTGGAAAAAATAAATAATAAGAATGAAAACACACACAAAAAAATAAAAACAAAAGAAATACAAAATCACTGTTTATCTAAATGAAAAGTCTTTCTCTTTTCTTTTTTATTTGCTTACCTCCAACCATTGCCGCTCGCTAAAGTAAAAAACAAGGATTTCATTTCTCCTTCTTCCCGACCTTCATTCCTTACGGAATACACGTTTGGAGAAGAATTTTAAATTTCCATAATTATATGCATCAGCAGGTTAAAAAATAAACGAGCATGGAGCCCACAACTCAAAACAATGCAGATTGATGGAGAAAATATATATTTTCGCACAAAACAATGGCGTTTTTATTCTGATGCTAAGCAAATATTGATTTAGAACAAATGATTTTAAATTATAAACGCTGTGGGTTAGAAGAAAATACACTTCAAATAATTGTTAATATTGTAGTCTCTTTAAGAATAATAATGTTCTCATTCTGTGTTGGGCTGCGGTTGGGGTAAAGAATTTAGTTATTGTCAGTGGCGGATCCAGGGGGTGGTTATAGGGGCTAAGGCCACCCTCCTCCAACATTCGATTCTTAAAATTGATTGATATATAGAAAAAATGCATTACAACGTGAAGAGTTTTATATCCGTCAAAATATCGCTAAGCAGTGAAGTTTGATAAGACTCAGACAACATAACGAAGCTGGGGCTAAGCAATTTGCATGTTATGTATTTTTTTTTCTAAGCCTCAAAGGAATTAGGTTGGGGCTAAAGCCTGAAGGGAACTGTACAAAAAAAAAAAAACAAGGTCGGGCTACGAATAATAAACAACGACAGAAAATTGGGACAAAAAAAAAACAGGAACTAGGGCTTGACAAGAATTGGACAAAAAAATGGTCGGACAAGCAAAAAATTCCCCTAAAACTTACCTTATTCCAGAAAGCTTTGGGGCTGGACTCTTGGCACTGTCAAATCCAAGTTTGAGATAAAGCTTGAAGAGATAATTGAAAAAACGGGGTGGGGGCTTAAAAATGTACCCTAAGAACAAAGCTAATTTTGCGAAAAAAAACGCAATTGGGAATTTGGGAACAACAAATCAAAATCTGAT
Source organism: Melangyna quadrimaculata (assembly GCA_949320155.1). Lineage (NCBI taxonomy): Eukaryota > Metazoa > Arthropoda > Insecta > Diptera > Syrphidae > Melangyna > Melangyna quadrimaculata. The sequence continues at coordinate 198,537,279 of OX439483.1, read as the reverse complement.
TTTTCTCTGTGCACTCAGAAAATCATGCAGGCGCATGTGAATATTCGCGATCCCTCTAGAATGACGTGCAAATTTATTCACAGATTTTTCTTGTTGTGGTTTAAAGCTTGACGTCACTGAAAAGTTAAAGTATATAATCTCCGCATAAAAATATTTTAAATGTTAAATGTGACAGATGTTATTGTACTTAACATTTAAAACATTTTAAGCCGGGGATGTAAGCTACTATAAATGCACAAATGTCAAAATACGTTTTCGATTAAAAAACTTTGTATATTTTTTACAGAAAAACCTTAAACCTTAAACTTAATTAAAACTTTATTATTTGTTATAAATTATAAAATTAATTTGAGGGCAAACAAATTAAATTACTTGATGTCTCAAAACTGGATCTCCCAAGCCCCCCCCCCCCCCCCTACAGCCAAATCCTAGATCCGCTACTGGTTATTGTGTAGGTATGAGGGATATACAAAATATGCCAGCGAGAAGTTAGACCACGGATAATTTTGCATGATGGCGTTTTTATTTCATTTTTATATGGCGGTCTTAATTCATATCGTAATACGAATAAAGTCCGTGCGGTGTTACTTCGTGAAATGAATTAAGGCTGCGTGGTCTTATTTCCTTTTTCTTAATCCCGGCCTTAGTTCATAGTTTTATTTGCTAATAGGGTAAGTACCTACCTATTGCTTTTGTGTCAAATGAGATTTTCGACAAAGACGTCCGTCGGTCTGTGCGTCCTGATGTTCATCGATATACAGCCTAATCGAATAGAAGAAAAGCGATTTGCTTCAAACATTGACCATAGGGTTTTAAGGGGATTCCCCGGTGGGAAAATTGGAATTTTCTTAGCTCCAAAAATAACAGTACTTCTACCATACAACCAATGTACAAACACATATTTTTTGCTCAAAAACGGCTTTAACGATTTCGATAAAACAAAATACGAATACCTATACTGTTAATGATATGGCCAATATTTTAGTAAAAAATAATTTTACCACTAACGGTTTTTATTATTTATTTATTATTTTATTTATTTATTATTATAATTTTGCACATTTAAATTTAAAAAAAAAAACATAATTTTTGGCGTTTTTAAAAATATATTAAGATTTTTTTTTTTTTAAATTTAGGGACAGTTTCACAGCCAAAGGAGTATCACTTAAGTGCGTAATCTATGATACAAAATGTGAATAAGTTCTACATAAGTCTCCCTGCTAAAATTACCAAAAAAGAAACTGGCCCTTATTGTCTTAAAAACGCGGTTGATGAATATTTTTTTTTTTAATTTTGACAAAAATTTTATCATATTAAATACCTAAAGTTGGATTATTGAACTTTTTTTTATTTAAATGTCCAAAAATTGTAAGGGTATATGAAAATTATTTAATTAATTAATTTAAAGGCCCTGATGGCGTTCATGTACAATGTACATCTACAAAAAAAACAAGCCAACATCACACATACTTTTTGTCGTTGAGTCATAATTACACATGATGCCCAACTCATAACTATCTTTTTTTGGATCCATCAGGATGGGTTATAAATCCATAATGCCCTCTTGAAAACCAATTTAGCTATTTATAACAGTACAGTATGGAGGTAATTATTATTTCAGCCACTTGTTTGAAAACAGAGACGATTGACAAAAAATTACTATAAATCAGGGGAGTGTTCTTTAAATAAAAATTACACAATTGCAAAAAATATAAAATGACAAATTGTGTCAGATGCCAAATTTTGATTTTGAAACGATTTTGAGGGCACGAATAGGCGAGTTCAGGAAAGGGCGGTTTCGGAGGGGCTCAGCAATCTCAGTTGCCTGAACAGGATGCCTCAGTAACTTTGTCTGAATCCGGGTTCTGCTTCAGTGTTTTTCAGACTTAATATGGAACCCATTTTCTGGCTTAATTTTGTTTAAATATTAATCTTTTAGGTATCACTATATACAATCCTCTCGAGGAAAAAACCATACTCCCAAAAATGTTGGAAAACATAAACAATACTTTCACATCCTTTCAAATTTATCATTAAAAACATTTAAAATATTATCAGCACGGGCATACTTTTGCCAAAAACGACACAAGTTTCCATAACGTTTAAGCGGATTTGAAAAGCCTGGACACTTCCTGTACTCATATATGTATGTTCATATGTACAAGAGGTAGGTTACCAACTAAATGAAAGTCCTAAATCACTGATGGTGTTGTCACCCCAAAAAAAAACAAGTCATTCCCTTTTAAAATTAGCTTCCTACGTTAGTCCACGAACGAGAATGAGTTGGAGTAGAGTACGAGTACATATATCACAGTTGAAATCTCATGGAGGAGGACATATATGAGTGCGGAGATTTCAAAGGACGAGAGTGTAAAATTATTTCTGGCAGAGTGATTAAAAGTTTTTATCCAGCTTTCTCTGGTGAGAACGACTTATGAAAATGAAAAACATGCTTCATACTGTAATTAATGCCATTTGTGGTATGGTCCTTTTTTCAAGTTCTATTTAATGCAATCAAAAGTTGGACAAAAAATAATGTTAAATATCCTTCGACAAACTATACACACAACCATGTAGGTACTCAATTGGGATCATCAGCCACCAGAGCTGCAAAAAAGGACCGACTCAAGTTGTTCGATGAACTTTAACGTGGCTTTTATGCAAATATACGAGCTATTTATAATAAGAAAGACATCGTTACTTTCTTTGGTTGCAATGGTCCTTCGAAGAGAGGCACATGGAAATGAAAGTTGTATATGTATTATTCCCGCCGAAGCAGGATCATATTCAATAAGCCATTTCGGAAGACAAAACTCCTCAGGAGTGCTTATTGTTTGATTTATGTGTCTACAAGGACTTCGTTTATTGAACTAAGGGCTCTACTTGAATATTTGTAACTTATAATAGTGAAAGTTAAGTGTTTGAGTTCTCTTCTCGACTCGAAAGCAGTTATTATAAATGTTGTTGATGAAAAATTCAGATCCTTTCCTAAGCTAACAACGTCAAGTCGAGCAGCATCCACCAGCAAATTGTTCATTCTTTCCATAAATATTTTATAATAATGCATAACTTATAAATTTCAATTTAGGCAATTTCATGCCCTGCCACTAATTAATTAACAAATTTTTGGCGCGCAAACATATTTTTTGATGAGCTTATCATAAATTTTACTACCGTAAATCTTATTGTACGTCGCTCGTCGTACACATACTTGCACATCGCACTCATATGTGGCAAAATTGTGGCCGCGAAAAGACACATACTCCTTCCTTCCGTTAAATTGCGAGGGTAAACAATCTGCCACATTGTGTTGTAATGTAGATTGTTTGCTTTTGGGAACAAGAGGAATAAGAAGTTTGAAGGAGTTTCTTGCTTGCTTGTTTGCCTCGCCATAAATTTAGTTTACACAAAAGTTTAAGGATATTTTTGAACAATGACGGCATACTCGAACTTGTACAATACATGTTGGAACTTCTTATGATGTTCAAATAAAAGATGGTATGATTTGAATGAACATGAATAGTTTTTGTATAAACAAAATACACATTATTTACTATAACTTCTAATTCAAAAATTCAGTAATAGTGTAAATAGAAAGAAAAAGAAAACGGAATGTACAACATAAGAGTCTGGCTTACCATTGACATACTATGTCAAGTGCTGTCCAAACGCACAACCGAGAACGCTCTATGGAACTTGGCCAAGCAAACGAAATTTGTTTTTATGGACATTAATCATCGGCATCATCATCAGGATTTTATTTACTATTGCTTCCGTAATCATATATATTTTTATAAGTTCACAAGCAAAATGACAGTTCCTTTTATTTTACTTTGTGTATAAGTTTGTGTTGTAGAATTTTTGTTTTAATTCAGAGCATTGTAAAAGGTGGCCCAACGAAAACGCAAGATGTTAATTGTAAATAAAACGAAAAGTTTTCAGAGAATTATCTCAATTTTTTTTATTATGATAGAAGGATCTATAAGTCTAGGAAAGATAGACAATTTAATATGAGCAAGGGGGGGCATATTAATTCATGAAATTTTGTTGCTGGTCCCGACGCAGAATTTTATCGTCAACAACATATCCAAAGTCCCCAAAAATCCCCGCATTGGTTTTTTGTATAGACGCATTTAAAGAGGTTGAGAGGGGGAGAAGGCGGGAGTTTATCAAGCTGAACAAAATTGTTATAATACAATCTTATCATATGACACATGTTTTTAAGGTGCTTTTTAACGCTGATTCTAAAGACACCAACACTGAAAAGATACATGTATCCTGTAGAAAGTTAAAGTCCGTTTTATGGAATGATGACTTTTTTTTAAGTACCTACAACAAGTAAAATATTACCCAAAACCATTTTAAAATAATGGGATATTAATTAAATTTGGTATAAATGTTTAATTTGGCATGTTTACCAAGAATCAAAAGAGTCCCCAAAAATATCTGTGGTTAAAGGTTGTTTTTTTTTGACGGAGAGATGCAAGAGAGTGATTATTACTATAACATCCATGAACAAATTCTGACACTTATGAAATTTGCTAAAATTATAAAATTTATATTGGCACCCAAGTATCAGAAGAGTCCATACAAATATCTTAAGTCCAAGGGTGTTTTTTTTTGGGGAAAAAACGGAAACGGTAACGGAAAAAACAGTCATTTTTGCTTCACAATTAATCTAACCTTTTTGAGGGTGCTTGCATCATATTGGTTTTTCTGTTATTAGATTTGGCGTTAAAAAATACCTTTAAACCATATATCATATGTCATATGTACTATCTCGATTATACGAAAATACAATTTTACGTAAGACGTAACATTTTGCTCCGTAGGACAGGTCAAATATAAACTATCTAAACAAACTCTTTCGATCAAGTTATTTTAATGGACTCTTTGGATACTTGGAAACCATGACATGTTTAATATTTTACCAAATTTCATCAGTGTCAAAACTTATTCACAGATGTTATGGTAATAATGATGCACTAACATCTCGCCCTCAAAAAAATACCATTGCACCACAGATATTTTTGGCAAATGGAACATTTATACCAAATTTCATTAATGTCCTATTATCTTAAAATGGTTTTGGGTAATATTTTACTTGTTGTACTCCAAAAAAAGTAATCAATTCATAAAAGGGGCTTTAACTTCCTACAGGATACATGTATCGTTTTAAAGCACCCTAAAAACATGCGTCATATAATTAGTTTGTATTATAACAAAATTTTCCGCTTAATAAACTCCCACCTCCCATCCCTGTTCACCTCTTTAAATTCGTTTATACAAAAAGCCAATGAAGGGATTTTAGGAGACTTTGGATATGTTGTTGAGGATAAAATTCTGCGTCGATACCAGCAATAAAGTTTCATGAATTAATTTGTCCCCGGTCAGATCCTATCTTTCTTAGACGGCAATTATGTGTGAAACAAAATATCAGCCAAATGCTCACCACGGCTTCAGTGATGCCTATACCTCTATCCGATGGTCCATATTTTCAATGACTATGAGACATAATTGAGTTTCAATGTCGTTAATGTGCCGAATTAACCATCCTTTAGCTCTTGAACTGTTCGTGAGAAAACACGGCCAATGAATTTCACGCGCAAAAGAGCCATTGTTTCGTTGGCTGTGTGGCAACTGGCACCATCCTGTTGGAAGCACATATCGTCCAGGTCCATGTCCATGTCCTCAATTTCTGGTCACAAGAAGTCCGTTATCATTAACAGTAACTGCTTGGCTGACTTCATTTTCGAAAAAGTAGGTACGGCCTGATGACGCCGCCAGCCCATAAATCGCACCAAACAGTCAGTCTTTGTGGATGCGTCGACTTTTCAACAATCACTTGTTGATTCTGATTTGCCCAAATGCGGCAATTCTGCTTGTAAACTTATCCAATGGGCGTTTTTCTTTTTTAGATCAGAGTCGAACTCTGAACAGAGTCTGAACACTCTGAGCGATCTCTGAACTGGGCGTGCTCTGCTCTGAGAGCTCACATCATTCGCCATTATTTACTTTTTTGATTTTTTTCCACTTGCCAAATTGTGTTCAGCTATTCAACTCCGTCTGCTCTATCAATTTATTCTGAGTTCATAGAGCGCGCTCTGAACATGTTCAGAGCGAAAAAAGAAACACAAAGTTGTAGCTCTGAATGCTCTGAGCTAAAAAAGAAACACGATTTTTTTTGTTGACAGTTCAGGCTCTGCTCTGAACTAAAAAAGAAAAACGCCAAATAAGGTGAAAGTATACCTCGTCGCTGAAGATGATTTTCTTTGTAAAGTCACCATTCACTTCAGTCTGTTCAACCAACCATTCGGCGTATTTACGATGCTTAAAATGGTCAGTAGGCTTTAGATGTTCAATCGTTGGGCACGACGACGAGTTGAGGTTAACGGTTCTTCTGCCACACTATCGCGAACAACAGCAATGTTTTCCGCAATCGAACTGGGCGAGCATAAACAGGTGTTTTCACTTTTCATGCAGACCCGGTTTGCTGAATTTTGCGCACAATTCTACCGATTGTGGACACATTTGGTCGGTTATGCTGACCAACAAAATGACGAAGTGCACGAAATGCATTTGGATTTGAACGCCCATTTTCATAAAAGTCTTCAACAATCTTAATGTGCTGCTCAATTGTAAATCTCTCCATGGTTGCATTTGTCAAACACTGAAACAAAGAAATGTCAAATTAAGTTGGGAAAAAAACTTGGCTCACAATAATTATTAAAATCGTGCATTATAGTTTGACCACCCTTTATTATAATAAACTTTTCAGCTTTTTAAACTCCCGCCTCCCCTCCTCTCCACCTCTCTCAATCAGGGCATTTTGGGGCACTTTGGCTAAAATAATGTAGAGGAGAAGGATATGAAATTCTGCGTCGATACCAGCAATCAAATTTCATGAATTAATTTACTGCCACTTACCCATTTTAAATTTTCTTATTTCTCTCAACTTTTTATATGAAAATTTAACTTCATTTCGATTGCCTATATAGGATATGTATTTTTATTACAAAAAAAAATTATTTAAATTAAAATATTTATGTATGGATGTATGTATGTAGGTATTTATTCAGTTGTTTTTTTTTTTTGTTTAATTCATGCTAAAAGTGAATTTGTTCATCATCCATCAATCCCTTGAAAGATAGATCCAAGTATTTTTAAGCTGACAAAACCACCATCATGAATAATTAATTTTTTCCATCTGAAAAGGCGATGGGTCAGGTGATTTTGAAAAAAAAAAAAAAAACACAAAAACAAAAACAAAACGTCAAACTCCTTGCGGGCATTGTTTGTTTTATAGAAAATGTTTCTCAACTTTTTAATGGCTGCTAAAAGCACTTAAAAAAGGTCCAGTTTTTGTTTTTTTTTTTTTGTTGTTTACTCGAAGAGGAATAGAAGAAGGAGACTCGAACCCAATTAAATTAATTTGATAACCGATGAACTTTAATCCGATCCGAATAATTGAGGCCATCTGGTCTCTAGAGAATAATGAAAAGTTGTTTAGTTGTTGTTGTTTTGGCAAAAACAATTAAATTTTTTTTATAAAATCAGCTCATTAATTTGTTCCCTCTTTATGGTCTTTGGCGTTTTTTTTAACAAAAGAACAGCTCAGAAATACGGTTTTGGTATACCGCGTCACGTATGTCATACGTTGACAAGATTTAGTTTAGTTTAGTTTCTGCACTTCACACACTGTCAAGTTTGATCAAAATATCTAGTTCATTTATTGTTTACTCGTATAGTACTTATTAGAGTAAGAGCCCAGGGCCGCCAGACATACGTCATTTTATCAAAGCTAAGAACAAATGTCAAACTAATCGTGCCATTTAGGTTGTAGTTTTAAAGCAAATATTTATATGTTTTATGGACAACTGTTTAAAAATAATTCCCCATCAGCTATACATCTACAGTGGGGCGTATTCATCAGCCAGACATTTAAAAACAGCTAAAATAAGCGAAAAAATCACGTTTTAGTAACAAAGAATTATTATTTTGACAGTTTTACGGTGATGTAAGGCCCCGCTGCAGGTGTCTTGCTGATAAGAAAATATTGTAGAATATTTGCCCAGAGAAAAAAATAAAATCTTGATTTGAATGTGTTATGTCAATGGCACGATTAGTTTGACAGATTTGAAGTGTCTGGCTCACGTTAGGTCCCACTGTAGATGTCTGGCAAGTGTCAAATAAATTAAATGACACCATTCCCTAACACATCAAAAATTCAGCTTTGATAAAAGAACGCAATGTTGCAACATTTGTATGCAACTTTAAAACTCGCTACCTCTTAATTACACCCGGATTGAAGATTCTTAGTATCCATTTGTTCTTAGCTACCATAGTATCTGTTCGCAGAAAAAATCTTAGCTTTGATAAAATGACGTATGTCTGGCGGCCCTGGGCTCTTAGTCTATATACATATATGTACCTACATAATTGGAATAGGCTATCAGCATTGAACAATCGAATTTATTCAACGCTGGATTGTCTGCTATTACACTATGCATCTAGACGCGTGCAACTTTTCGAACAAATGTAAGTGCAAAAAAGAAAACAAATTCGAAAAGATGAGACGGAAGAAAATCTGCCGTGTGTCGCGTGGGTAAAATATTCGTGCAACAAGAAAATTCGAAAAGTTCGAAGAAGTTGCACGCCACTGGATGCATGGTGTAATAGCACACATAGTTCATAAATTACGGCAGACTGCTGATGGATTATTATTATTGGTGGTTGTAATTGCCTAAGATTACCTCACCAAAAAAAAATGTCTTGATTGTAATCCTGATCTGTTTTTAATTAAACTAACAAAATTTTGTCGGGGATGTAGCTCAGATGGTAGAGCGCTCGCTTAGCATGTGAGAGGTACGGGGATCGATGCCCCGCATCTCCAGTTTCTTTTTTTTTTTTTATATTTGTGTTTTCTATTGGAATTTCAAGTTGACTCCATAATATTTTTAATACATTGATTTATGGTGAATTTTGATACATTGCGTTTTATAAAAAAGAAAGTGTGACTAGTTTGTTGTTTAAAAATTAAGCAACAAATTGTTATGAATTAATCAATTTTTTCCTATTATCCCACAGTCAACGAAGACCCAAAATTATAAAATAAATGTAGTAGAGGTTACCACCAGATATAATACACCCAAAGTGAAAGTCCCTATACCCCAACCCAGATGCAAGAGATTGCTTTAAAAATTGTCAACTTCGATTAAATAGAACTTTGTAATAAAACTTATAATCTATAATAACTTCCAATGGGATGTTAAAAATCTCGTGTCACGGTGTTTGTGGTCGAAATCCTCGACCGAATTTTATAAAATAAAATTTTATGTGTATATTTGGTAGGTATGAGAATAGGTGTTATGGTGTAGATTTGTTTTTTTTTTTAATTTTTGGATGATTTTTTTTCACCTTCGTACACCAAACCACCCATTTTTTAATCGCAATTTTAGTATTTTTTGTATGGACAATATTCAAATAATTTAACAAACAAAACGAAATTATTAATGTGTTTAAATGACAGATATCACTACGACCGCCTCATCGAACTTATGCATTGGCGTGAAGTTTCGCGTCACTTTGACATTTATTTTCTGCATTTGTGATGTATTATAACGCAGTGTGTGGAAAATTTTGCACGAGTTATATGTAACGAAGTAGATATATCTAACGAAGCCAAAGACCCCCCAGAATCCATAATAACAAACAAGAAAGCATCCTCAGCGGAGCTTCTATTGTTTATAAGATAAAAGTTTCAATTATAGGTATACATAGGTAAAATAATAAAATATATTCAATGCATAAAAATGTCAACACAACATTTTTGCTTACCACACAAAGTAAATTGACTTGTTTTAAGTTTCGGGTCTGGAATTAGACTGACTTTTATTTAATATTCAAATCTTTAAGCTAGCTGAAAATTACGACGATCGTTGGTTAACGGCAACGATCATTGTTTTTCTTTTGATAATGTAAAATGCCACTCAGATCCATAAGGGATACTTTGTGCGAGAGTTAACTATACACAATTTATTTCTTACATACCTACTAAGAGTTTGATCATATTACACTTATTGTTAAACACTTATACATTTATAAAATGAAAAATGCTAACACTGCAGTTTGTCAAAGTAAAATTCATATTATGCGGTATATGGAGGAACAGTGTATTACAATAAATTTAGGATAGCTAAATAGATGTATGTTGATATGTATTTAAATAAATTCCTAGAATTAATAATTTTCATGTAGGTCAGTACCCATAGGCGCCCGGTGGGGTGGGCAAGCTCCGGCCGAACAATCATAATAGTTCTATTTTTATTATTAAATACGAAATTTTCACAAAAACGACTGTTTAAATGTACTTTTTTGTCAGAGTCCTGACTCTGAGCCAAGCCGTGTATAGCCGCTTTCATTTTACTCTTTGTTTTGTTCGGAAATGTGATTATTTTCTTGACAGCTTTGTTTCCAGGTCCATGGTTTGCATTGGGATTGTCGATTTGAAGATAGCTGTCTTTATCACATCTATAGGCAAAAATAGAGAGAGCAATCATCAAAACGACAATTCGGCTTATCCCACAAACGTCAGTGGCTAAAAAAAAAACAACAGACAAAAAAAAAAACTCTAAGTCAAGGGTAACAAACAGCGTTACCAGAATGTGACAAAAGTATTAAACTATTTTTAAATTTTATTTGGTTTTACAATAGGGGTATTCATGCAAAATGCGGAAAACCCAGAGAAAGCTTATAAACCATAGCCTTTAATTCGGTAGAAATGAACTGTCAAAATTTGTATGGGAAAAATAATCTGCAAAATATAGAATTTTATCTCACAAATTTGAAGCGAGAAGCGTAGACATTAACCTGATACACTGCGATAAGTCAAATGTGACGTTTAATTTGGTGATTTACTACTTTTACGCAAGTATTTTTAATGGGATGTTCATGTAAACATCTTGCGGAAAGTTACAATTTTCTGCAAATCGCAAAATTATCTCGTTGCATGAATACCTTTAATGTTACTTTTTTTTTTTTTCATTTTTGTTACACTTTTTGCCATAATATATTATTGTCAACTTTTTTCTATTTTTTTTTTTCCAAGTATCTGTGGGTTCTATTTCACATTACTGATAGAAACTTTGTTTATGTCTGGCAGTGTTGCCGCTATGCGACTTTAGTCGCATTCGGACCCCTTTTCGGAAATCGGGCGACTTTTTGACCCCATCTCTAGGAAACTTCTCTTTGCGCTTGATAAAAACTTTCCAACCTTCCTTTAACCGTCACAGAATTTCAATCTGTCAAACGGAATCAAGTTAAAGTGTATTTGGTTCGACTCGATGTATATATAATATGTTTGCTTTTCCCTTCAACAAGATTTCTATCTTCTTTCTTTTTTAATTATCAGAATTAGAAAGAGAAATGACAGAGATAGTTTCAAAAGCAATTCAAATTCAAATATAAATAAAAAAGTTTGCATTATAATGTGCAATAATTCCCAAAATTTACTTAATATTCTTAATTAAAGAAAATTCTGCAAATAAAGAGAATGTAAATTTATTTATTTTTTGTTTTTAACTCTGACTGTAAATTGACTGAACACTGATCTCTTTGTTTAAGCTTATACTTAAGTTAATTTTAATTAATTTAACTTATTTATTCATTAAAAAAAAGTGATACCGAAATATAGATATGTATGTACCTTAGGGTGGTCCTTATAAAGGTCATTGTCTTATTTTGAATGACCCAACTCGCTCATTTGTTCTAAATAATTAAAAAAAAATTCCTTTAACATTTTAGCTCATTAACGTTAACTCGGCCCCCAAGACGTCTGAAGTTTTATATAAGAAATCCCTTGTATTTTCGTAAATCCAAATTTGAAAAATCTTAACATTGGTAAATCCAAATTTGAAAAATCTTAACATTGGCAATGATTGATAAAAAAAATTGAATTTTGGAACACATGTAGTCACTTTTGTCATAATTATAAAAATACATCTGAAAAAAAATTACAACAGTTATTTCCCTACTTATAGCCATTCAAACAAAAAAAAAGTTTTTATTTAATTTTAATTTTAATAAATTGTATACATTTTTTTTAAATACATTTTTTAAACATGACAAAAGTTACATGTGTGCAAAAATTCAATTTTCTTTATCAATCATTACTAAAGTTACGAATTTTTAAAGTTGGATGTACAAAAATACCATGGGATTTCCCATATAAAACTTCAGACATCTTGGGGGCCAGGTTAACGTTAATAAAATTAGCTAAAATTTTACAGGAATTTTTTTAAAATTATTTAGAACAAATTAGGGGGTGCGTCATTCAAAATAAGACAATAACCGACTTTTTCAAATATCTCAGCGGCAACACTGATGTCTGGTGTTGCAGTGAGTTTAAACTACGCTTCCACACATTTGTACCTGCTTCGAGTTGACATTGGCTTAGCTGATCTCGATCACACTGGCTGAGTGCAAACGAGCTGAAATCTTGTAAGCTTGTAACCCATATCAAGCTGGAGCTTTAAGTTAAAGCTCAAACTTGATCGCTCAATTTTGCATAATAAACACTAGCAAGAAATGTGTTCGCCAGTGGAAAGTTAAAAAAGTAACATTGTTACAACGAAACAAAATTTAAAAATAGTGTAACACATTAGTTACATTTATAACAATGTGGTAACGCTGTTTGTAACCCTTGACTTAGAGCTTTTTTTGTCTGTTGTCTTTTTTTTTAAGCCACTGACGTTTGTGGGATAAGCCGAATTGTCGTTTTGATGATTGCTCTACAAAAGCATTCAAGTACTGAGAGAGCATATTGTTTATGTAATTGAGGCACTGCAAAAGCTTTCGGAAGAGGGTAATAGAATAACAAAGCAATGTGCCCTCCGACTTTATTACTCTTGCACAAATTCGGCCTTTTTAGTTTGTTTGTTTGTGATGTCGCATTAATCCTCGATGCTATTGAACCTGTTGCTAATATTTTACACGGCGTTGACCAAAATCTGTCAACAGTAAAAGATCAGGTCAATGTTTCGAATAAATTGTTTCAACAAAATCGAGATGATGATGACCATTGCTTTAAATCTCTATAGGAGGTAATGGAAAAATGCTTGAGTGAATCAGGCATAGTTTTAAGCTGTTCGAGAATAATTCAAAATCAAATCCAACCATCAAATGTTCCCGCTTCTCCCCCCCCCCCAAAGTTATTTTAGAAAAGCTATTTTTATTTCGTACATTGATTCCCTGATAATGTCCCTTACAGAACGCTTTTCAGAAGAAAATGAAGCTGCATTTTCACTATTTCAGCTATCACCAAAAATATGCAAATTATGGATTCTCCAGAATTCGAAATATATATACAGAAAATAATGGAGAAATATGGCTGCTTTCGGGATAATATCCTGGCGGAGTCCAAGATGTGGTACAGTTTTAACAAAATGCAGACTAATGGAAATGATTGTTCAAACATTTCTGATTTATTGAACAGTGAAGAGGATTTTTATCCATCGATTTTGTCAGCTCTTTGTATGGGGCTCTCAATTCCAGCAATTACTTGCACCGCGCTGAGCGGTCGTCCGACAAACGACTTGATTCGTTGTGCACTATCTAACAAATGTTGAAGAAAAATCATATATTTGCTTCCTTCAATAATTATTTAAGGTCAACAAGAAAAAAAAAATCACATTTTCTAGTCATAAAATAAAATCACTTACAACTGACGTATGCCTAGACAAAATAAATAAACTTTTAATAAATAAAAACATCGAATTCAAAAAGTGCATATTGATTTTTTATCTGCACCCCCCCTCTGGAAAAAATCCTGTGGGCGCCTATATCAGTACCTAGTACCAACTACCTAGTAGTGTATACGCACTACAAAGTTCGTGCGAGTCATGCATTTTAATATTTTTTTAAATACAAAATTTACTCACAGAATACTCATACAATTTAAGAGCAGACTGATCAGTCAGATCAAAAGCTGATTTTTCTGTGTTGGTTTGGTATACATTTTGCTCAGGAAACTAAGAGCAATGTACCTGTGATTGCAGATCCATCGTTCACGTTGGTATAGTTATTGTGTGTGTTGAGTTCTGGGTTGGTATACATTTTGCTCAGAAAACTTAAAGCAAAGTACATGTGCAAATTTTTTTATAAATCATTATTCCAGTATTATAAACCATTATTCTTCAAATTAATTAATTTGTTGAGGCCAAAAGAATCCAATCAAAAATTGTCCCTGTGGTAAAAAATGCTTCATAGTCGTAGCCACTAATCGGACCACAAACTACACCAAATTCTACTGTACAAACATGTGCATTGTGCATACCAAATGCAAGCTTCCTAAGTTTAATGTCGAAAGAAAAGCATTGAAAATTAATTTAAATTTCAAACCTGACTTCCTGAAGCAATGGAGCTTATCCCACAAACGTCAGTGCCAAACGGAGCTAAAATAAGAAAAAAAAAAAAAACAACAACAACAAAACAGCAAAAAAAAAAACAGCTCTAACTTGAGGGAAAACAAATAATTTCGTATACGTGTACAGATTGTTTGCCCTCGACTTAGGTTTTTGTATGCATTTTTTTTTTAAGATATACATATGTATAGCTATAGTTTCGCGAAAAGCCCAATTGGAAACTCGCTAAGAGTTGTTTCTCGAGTAAGTGTGGGTTATTTATCTAGTTGAAGATTAGACAGTTGATCAACAAATGTATGTGTCAAACACATTAAATGTTCTTAAAAATGCAAAATGCAAAATGGGGCGGCTAAAATGGGCTCTGCCCCGGGCGGCAAAAAGCCACGCTACGTCACTGACTCTTAGAGCTATTTTACGGATCATACATTTTTTTTAATGAACGGTCATTCGCGAAAGTCTACATAATACCCGTATTTTGTTGGCGTTCTATAAATAGTACAGTAGAAAATTACCAAAAAAACGCATCTGCAGTAGCCTGGTTTTTGTATTTCAAAATTGGTTTAACTGAAAGAACACCTGTCAAAATATTAAAAAAAAAATATAATATTTGTGAGAAACAGAAGCATTCAAAATTAACTTCACGAAAAAACTAATGGTAACGAACATTTGAGAATGAAATCATTTAAAATCCATTCGAGACTCGGAAAACTATCCGCAGTATGATTCTACTTTAACTTTTATCGGCAGTATTCATACTGCCGATGTTGTATTTGTCATTCATGTAAAATCCTACTATGGATAGCTACTATGGAATACTACTATGGATAGCGTTTCCAATAAAACACGGGTAATATAGCTATGAAAAAATGGTATATAAACAAATACTTATATGTTATTAAATACAACAATTCCCGGCTGGAAAAATGCCTAGTTTCTGTCTAGTTTCAACATGGCACTAGTCAGTTTTCTTTAGGGAATATCTAGACGAGGAAAACTTGTCAAATATAAGTCAAGCCCTTGCAAGTTTTCAGTAAGTAAAATTTAGACGAGAAAAATGCTTCGTACTCTCGTGAGGTTCTCGCTAGTAAGAACTTGTTGGACTTTTTCGGCATCCTATCAGACTAAGCACTATCGTTATTGATACATATGCAAAATTTTAACTAAATAAATTGAATCGATGAATCGAAAAATACAAATTTTAACTTTTATTATAATTGATCAGTTTTGGTTTGAAAAAAAAAGTTAAAAATTTCACGCTCTTGCAAATCCTACCAAAATAATCATATAGGAGAATCTCTATTTTTACACCCCCGCCAAAGGCTTTTTGAACTTTTCATTGAAATTAATCAAAAATTATAATTTACTGTCTTAAACTACATTTACTTAATTCCAGGTGGTTCATCGCAAGTGGTTCATATTGGTTGATTTTGTGGTGGGATGTAGTTTAGATTAAGCGCATTTTTGTACACGATACTAGATCAAATAATATGATAATAAGAGTATTTTACAAAAATGCCCAGTATCATACTAAAATTGCTTTAATATCGTATTAAATTCATAAAAATATGCGTTTTTATTTTTGATCTGAGTTATTTTACTATCGGATCACAACCGATACTAAAATACCCTTTTTTAACGTTTCTAGTAAAAATATGAACAAATCTAGTTTTTGCTGGTCCGGGGCCTAGATTGGTTTTTATGACGAGGCAAAAGGGTTCATAATCGACAAGGCCCTAGTTTTGGACATTACTCAGCCATGCTAGGGCCTTGCCAGAATCTATTTAAAACTCTCTAGTGCCATGTCGAAAACTAGAATGTTTTTCTGCGCGGGTACATATATGAACGCAAATTTAGCACTTATTAATATTATATGTAGAATTTAGACTTTCGTGACTGACTGTATTAATATGATGCATATGTTTCGCAAAGTAAGTCCCAATGATAACAGTTTGCTCTAAGCTCAATGAAACAAAAACCCGACTAATGAATAACCAAAATCAAATCTTTTATTAAAAAAATGTTTGTTCCTATTACTGTAGGTACAGTAGGTAGTAAATATAAACGTTCTTTATTTATAAAAAAAAAAACTTTTTATTCTCATTCCCCAAAAACACGTTCTAAACCTTAAACATCAAAACAGCATAAAATACTGCTGTGTACCTACCTACACCTATTAGAAAATCCCCTCCGGATTCTAAGTGATCCATTTATCTTTTTCCTAACAACGACACCGCACAATTACAACAATCGATTTATCTTTTGAACGAAAATACCGACAGAAATACTTAGATGCAAAGATACTACTCCCAAAATCCTATATAGCAAACGACAGAGATATCCACAGCTTTGGCATCTTATATAGAGCTGTCGAATGAATTGTAATCGAAAAAAATACAAAAAAAAAAAAATAAATAAAGCAAAAAACGTAATCATCGATTGCAAACGGAATCTATAGACAGAAAGCCCGCAGAATAATTTCACAAGAAAAAAACTACACTCTTAAAGAAAGGAAAACTCACTAAAAAGTATCAAACGGACATAATTTATACCCATCCACTTTTGCCACCATCGCTGGCTGCTACCGCCACGCCATACAGTAGGACATTTGACTTTAAAATATGGCATCAACAAATAAATATTAAACGTTGAATGACTCAATTACTTTTTCTGATCTTACGAAAAACAAGAATTAGTCGTAAAATGGCTTCAACGATTTTAATTGCCTGAAAGGAGAACCGGGCACTTCTCGTATACATAATGAGGCCATCAGGAATGAAGGTTAAATAATTATAGACGGTGACTTTTGTTTCTTGCAAATTTTGGTTTGTGACTGTAGTTTTTCAAATAATAACAGTGGTTTTGGCTTTTAGTTTTTGAAGTTATTGCAGACAAAAGTCATACAATTTAAGCAAAAGCCAGGTATTTTAGTCAATTAACCCACCGTATGCACCCGACTCCACTTATCCGTGCCACCATATCGCAAAGGAACGGCAGCGATTATCCAACGAGATAAGCAAGTGCTATATAGGAAAGTGCCACCTAACCACCCATTTGCTATATCGATTGATTTCTGTTACCGAAACAAAACAACTTGTTTTCCATTACCATGTCCTTCCGATGCAAAGAAATAAAGGACCAAATACAAAATCAAAAAAAAAAAAACAAAAGCAAAAACTGCTGAAATAAAATGTAGAAAAAACAAAGAAGTACTTCTGCTAGGGCTTAGCCCCGAGTGGGTGAGGAATAGATGGTTTGGTCAGCATTGGGTTCGGTAGGGATATTTAGTTGGATTTAGCCTTCAACACTCCGTCCATTGAGTCGAGTCGAGTTGAGGGGGAAATCCTGTATAATGAGGGTTATTTCATTGGGAGATTTGTCTGCGGGTTATCCTGTTATGGTTAGTCGGATTCGTGTTAGTTGCCAGAAAATCATTTGTCCATTTAGCCGCACTGGATTTCGAAGTTGGCCATTTATCCCCCCAAAAATAAGAAGAGACCAATACGGCACTCGTATATATACGGACGGACTGTTTGATTTTTGCTGATTTAACTGATTGTATTCAAAAAACTGCGTATAACTACTTCAAGTTTGCTTACTCAGTTAATAAGTTCTTTATTACTTTTAGACCATCCACACAATATAAGCTACACACAAATCACAAAAGATGGTAATTTGCAAATTGTTTTGCGTACCTATAGGTATATGGAAAAATATGACACCATAAAAAGCAATCTGGCCCGAAGGACATTATAAAAGAAAGCTGGCACTGAAAATATGCGAAAATATTGCATAGTAAAATTCCGCAGGGTATGTCAGCATTTTTTGTTCCTTCTTTGATTTTTTTTTTCGTTTTTACTGTTTTAAGGACCCAGCATTATTATATTTGTGAATAAAAACAACAACCAAAAAAAAAGGACACATCATCCTTAAATGATGGCATCTACCACATTTCCTTCAGCTTTTTTTTTTGGGGTGTGTTGTATTTCGGTGTGATATCTTAGAGAGGAGGACATTAGAGCATTAACATAATTTATGTGGTAGAGGTACATTGGGTTGGGGATCGGGGGTGGTAACCAGGATAGAACGATGTCCGGCAAGAGGCAATTTGTTCACTTTGCACTCACACAATGGTTGTCTGGTCATCCTTGAACAAATAAGCACCTAATAAGGGATTTAATGTCATAGGGGTGGATATTTTTTTCTTTTATCGCCGGAAGGTAATTTTATTTTTTTTTAGTTTATGTTTTATATTTTGTACGGTCATATCTATCTGGATGACATTATCTGCGAGTGTTACATTGTTTATGCCATATTTGATTTTGACGATTGATAGTTCAGAGAAGGTTGGTTTTGTTCTTTTGATGTAATAAATTCCGGCCAATCTCTTATGTGTATAGATGTCTGAACAGAAAATTTACGAAATACATAGAGCATAGGTGGAAATTTATTTAGAAAAAACAAGATTTATTTTAATAATAGGAGAAAATATTTAGTGTGCATGTGCAAGCATGCGGCCATAGAAATTTTTAACTGGTTAAACATAATAGTTCTGGGCATTTAGACTTTTGCTCGGAAATAATTCGGAGGTCAGATTTGACTTTCACATTCGTGAGTATTGGTACACGAGTCGAAAACCACATTTTGCACAACTATACCTAGTGTCATTTAGCCGCCAATTTGTTTTTAACGGTAACTTAGATTTGGGCGCGTAACTCACGTATTATTCATCCTAGACGAAAAAGTTATGCGACAAACTTGTAGCAAATTTAATTATCTATAATATATGTTGAGCTTATTTTTTCGCAAATCCTTATGGTTTAAGAGTTACAGAGCTTTTTGGTCCAAAAAGTAGGTGATGATTTTTTTATATTCATCATAATTCTTTTTTTTTCACTAAAAAAAAATCAGGATAAAAGTTGTACAGCTTTGAATTATCTATACTTTTTATAACAGTTTTCTTTATGCAAATAGTGGATCGTAATCTCACTTTGCTATTGAATCTGCAACTCTTTTCCATGCCACCGACGAGGTAGAATTTTTTAGCTGCAAAAACGACTTATATTAGACCATATGAGTCATTTTGAGACGAAAAGTTTTTTTCCTTTTTAGTAAAATGACGCCAAAAGTTTAACTTGAAACTTTCTCAGAGCACAGAGGAAACTTTCAAAAATCTTTTCTGACAATGGACATTCAGAAACAGTATTGCAAGTCAAAATAAATTTAAAAGAACGACTTTTAAGTACAAATCCGCAACTAAAAATAAATAAAAACGCTCAAGATACATTTTATAATGCTTTAATATATACTAGTATCGCTCAGTGGCCGAATACTATCGGCCATACAAAAAAACACAAATTCATGGATGCGCTACCTGGGCGACCTGCATCGTGCCTGATCGGGAAACTATTGATTGCTCAGAACTTGGTCTGGGCCAGTAGCGCAACAATCAGTCACGATGAAGTGCTTGTTTAACCTCCTCGTGGTGGTCCCCGGGCAACTATTTATGTATCCCAATATACATAAATAGGCCAAAATTACAAGTGCGAAAAGGCCTAGCTTTCTAGGATAGGTTACGGAGGTTAGCATTCTCCGTAACTGAAATCAACCCGCTACCGAAACCAACACTACGCCTCGGATAATTGATGATAACTCGTTGACGACTTTTGGCTATTGTACCCGGACAAAGATTGGTTTCTGGAATGTGAAGACGCTTCTTGACAACGGAAAAGAAGGTCCTCAGAATGCCAGATTCCTGCAACTAGAGAGGGAATTCATGCGGTATAGGATGGACATCTTAGGGATAAGTGAAGTTAGATGGCTGGGTTCGGGGAAGTTCAAGTCACCAACCCGTAACACTGTACTATTCTATTCCGGAAAAACACCTGGAAGCGCTCGGGAATCTGGCGTTGGATTGCTGCTTTCCAAAACAGCTCTCAAAAGCCTAATTTCCTGGGAGCCTTTAGGTGACAGGATCCTGAAAGCCAGGTTCCGGACTAGAGTACGTCGCGTCACCATTATACAGTGTTACGCCCCAACTTTGCTCTCTTCTGACGAGGAGAAGGAGGCCTTTTATAACCGGCTGAGTGCTGCTTATGATAGCGTTCCACGAGGTGATATAGTTATGGTGATGGGAGACTTAAATGCCAAGGTTGGCAATGACAACACTGGGCTAAGGCATGTCATGGGAAAACATGGTGTTGGTAACCGAAACGACAATGGCGAACGATTCGTCGATTTCTGCAACGCCAACGGCCTTGTTATTGGAGGGACCATGTTCGAGCATAAGACGTGCCACAAAGTCAGTTGGGTGTCGACTGACAGACAAGCAACTTCCAACCAAATTGACCACTTCGCGATCAGCCGGCGTTTTAGAAGCAGTCTCCAGGACGTCCGTAACAGAAGAGGTGCGGACATGGGAATGGCCCGGGACCACCATCTGATGGTTGCTACCGTAAGATTGCGTACAGCTGCAGTTCGTAGATCCCAAGGAAACACTCGAATGCCCAAGTTTAATACAGATCGACTAAAGGATCCCGCAGTGCGCCAACAACTAGGGGACCACCTTTCACAAGGATTGAACGCAATCAGCAGCACGGAAACCACATCCATCGAAAATCATTGGTGTGCTGTGAAAAATGTGTTCATATCCGGTGCTGAAAGTATAGTCGGCCGGGCGCAAGGGAGAAATAGTGCTTGGCTTTCCGACGAAACTTGGGAAAGGATCGAAGAAAGGAAACACCTTAAAGCTCGCATCGCAGCTACCCCAGCAGCAGGGAGAAACGAGCTTGAGTCTACGTACCGCATGAAGATGAGGGAAGTTCACCGTAGTGTGCGACGTGATAAACGTAACTACATCAACGCACTGGCTACAGAAGCAGAAGAAGCCGCTAGTAGGTGTGACAGTAGGACCGTCTACAGAATTACCAAAGAGCTCACTGGTGTCCAGAGCTCTAAACAACACCTGGTTAAAGACACAAACGGATCCCTGCTAATTTCGGATGAGGACCAGCTCATAAGGTGGAGGGAACACTTTTCTGCGGTTTTAAACCGCGTTTTCGCAAGTGAAGTGAACCCTATTCCCACTGAGCTACCCGAAGTAACAATTTCCCGAATTCGCACCGTACCCCCCAGTAAAGAAGAAATTATCACCGCCATCAAAGCACTGAAGAACAACAAAGCGGTTGGACATGATGGTATTCCTGCAGAGCTCTTAGGAGCAGCCCCAACGACATCGAGCGAGCTACAGCACCCACTTATTAAGAGAGCTTGGGAAACAGAGAGCTTTCCTGAAGAGTGGAAAAAAGGAATGATTGTCAAGCTTCCAAAGAAAGGAGATCTCACACAGTGCGAAAACTGGAGAGGATTATGCGTTCTGCCTGCAGTAGCCAAGATAATAGCAAGGATAATATTGGACCGAATTAAAGACCACCTCGAAGACACACTCGACGCCGAACAAGCAGGTTTCCGCACTGGATCTCCCTGTGTGGATCACATCAACACCTTGCGGATCATCATCGAACAGTGCGTATAATATCGATCACCACTTCACCTGCTGTTCATCGATTTTGAAAAGGCGTTCGACAGTGTCAATAGAGAATTTATTTGGCTTGCTTTGCACAGGAGGGGCATCCCAGATAAATTGATTGCTATTATCAAGGCTACATATGATGGATCCAGGTGTCACGTTTTGCACAAAGGTAGGCTGTCAGAGGAGTTTGAAATCCAAAGTGGAGTTAGGCAAGGCTGTATACTGTCACCAATACTGTTCCTGTTGGTGGTAAGTGACGTACTGCACGCAGCTTTGTCAAATGGAAATGGAGGAATTCAGTGGACTCTGCAATCTCACCTCAAACATCTGGACTACGCGGACGACGTATGCTTACTCTCTCATAGGATCATGGATCTCCATCAAATGACAACAAGGGTGGAGAGAGAAGCAGAAATCGTAGGGCTTAAGATCAACTCGGCAAAAACTAAAAGGATCAGCCTTGGAACTTCCTCATCAATCCAAGTAAATATTTCTGGACAACCCGTAGAGATGGTAGAGGATTTCCAATATCTTGGGAGTATTGTCTCTACGGGTGGCGGAACTGAACTGGACGTAAACAGCCGAATCAGAAAAGCAAAGGCTGCGTTCGGAATGCTGTCCAAAATATGGAGAAACAACTCTTTTAGCTTAAAGACCAAGCTACGACTGTTCCGCTCCAATGTTGAATCCGTTCTGCTTTACGGCTGCAGCACTTGGAAAGTCACTGAAACTGTCACTAGAAAGCTGCAAACCTTCGTTAATAGATGTCTACGAAACATCTTGAGGATTTTCTGGCCCAACCGTATCTCCAATGCCGAACTTCATGCGAGAACGGGTCAGGAGCCCATAGACTCCATTATACGAAGAAGAAAGTGGCAGTGGATTGGCCATACGCTTCGAAAAGGCGATCGGTGCATTGCATCTCAAGCAATGCAGTGGAACCCGCTCACACAGGAGGGAAGACAAGTGGGCCGGCCTAGAAGTACATGGCGAAGAACGGTCGAACAGGAATCGGCACGACTGGGGAAAAGTTGGAGAGAGCTGAAATACATTTCAAGAAATCGTACACGATGGCGCGTAGGTGTAGTGGAGGCCCTATGTCCCGTAAGGGAAACATCACGGACGTAATAGGTCCGAGGACCTAAGTAAGTAAGTAAGTATGGATGCGCTATGAATTCTCTTTTACTCTACTATACAACATTCATAAAAATTTTGTTTGAGAACAATGACATAATTAACATTTATAGCAAATTACATCAGTGTCGAAATTTGTTAATAGATATTATTGACGCACTAACATCTCCCCACTAATAAAAACACACTTCACCACATATATTTTTGGGGACTCTTTTTATTCTCGGTAAACATGCAAAATAAAACATTTATAGCAAATAGCGTTAATATCCCAGTATTTTAAAATGGGTTTGGATAATATTTTACTTGTTGTTACTTAAAAAAAAAGACATCATTCCATAAAAAGGACTTTAACTTTCTACAGGATGCATGTATCTTTTCAGTTTTGGTCTCTTTAGAATCAGCGTTGAAAAGCACCCTTTAATCATGTGATTAGATTGTACTATACAAAATATTTAAGCTTGTTAAACTCCTGATTCCCTCCCACCCTCTCATCCTCTTTAAATGCGTCTATAAAAAATGCCAATTCGGCCATTTCGGGGGACTTCGGATATGTTGAAGAGGATGTTATTCTGCATCGATACCAACAATAAAATTTCATGAATTAATTTTCTTCCGCTTATCCATATTAAATTTTCTATATTTCTGAATTAGTGTATATATGTACGTACTTTTTTTAATTTGCAAAATAAATTGTAGAGTTACCACAACTCCTTTATATTCCTTTAAAATAAAGAAAAAATTGACGGACAGAATTTGGTTAATTTCTTGTTATATAACATTTTTTAGTAAAACCAAACTTTGTGCCTACATACAAAAAAAAATCAGAATTCAGAAAACCATTACTTTTTCTTAAAGCCGAACCCACACTTTGGTTGATTTTTGCGTTGTTGCATCATTCAAAATTTACTGAGAACTGGACCGCCAAACACAGATTTTGTTTTTGTTTGTAATTTATGGTAGCTAATGACAAATGGATAATATGAATCTTGAATCTGCGAGGACTTCAAGGAGGTTGTTTAGTTTTCAACTAATTAATATACAAAATTAATATGAAATTAATAAAAAACAAAAAAATATATTGTATTAATAACTGAATTGAAACACCCTATAATTTAAAACATAAAACTATCTTAATTAATGATCATTAACTCTAATAAAACGAAATGTAACTTTGTATCCATTTTTAGTTGAAAGAGGCCTATTGCGCGTTGGTGGAAGGGTATCACAGTCTTTTCTTATGATGCATAACATCAAATAATTCTACCAAAGGACCACAAATTTACCAAAACATTAATTGATTATTATCACGTGGAAAATCAGAGGTAGAGTCTTAAGGTTTATGCATACTGTTTTTTTTATTTTTAAGGAGATCATTTATTTTTTTTTTGAAAGTTGCCAGCTGGGGTGTTACGTCAGCAAGACACCTTAAAGCTTTTAAACTAATCGTGCCATTTACCTTTTAGTATAATATCTGATTTGTATTTTTTTCTTTGAGCAACTATTAACCGATATTTCACAATCAGGCAGGATTGTACAGTTGTGTCCTTAATCAGTAAGGCACCTACATTATGTAAATACATATATACATACATACAAATTTAAGCCTTGGTAAAAATCGTCTTTTGCGCTACACTCACTTTTTTTCCAAAAAAAAACTAACAAACAAAAGATTTAATTTTTGTTTGATTTTTAAAGTTAAGGTGCTATTACCTATATTGTCATATATACAAAATGGCAAACTTGCCTTATAAATACGTTCCAAAAGTGACGATGAGTTAGATGGGCATTTTCATATGACAGATTATACATGACACAATATACGTGGTAGGTATTTAGCTTGTCATACAAATATTTCTAACACACTTATTTGTCACTTTTGGCAAGTATTTATAAGGCAAGTTTGTCATATACAAACATATATATGATAATGTAATAGCACGTTACCCGGGGTTTAGACAAGCGAGTAGAACTAGTAGCGTTTATGTGTGTTAGGCTCGTTTCGGTTTCATTCGGTTCGATCTCTATTCGGTTTGTATGCGGCTGTGCCTGATATGTGTGAAACGATAAAACGGTGCTCTACGTTTTCTATTAAGTTTTTATTTTTGCCGTTTTATCGTTTCACACATATCAGGACCAGCCAAATACAAACCGAATAGAGAACGAACCGAATGAAACCGAATGTGTGTGAAACAAGCCTTAGTGTATCTGAACGGGAGAGAGTCAACTAGTACCACAAATAATGGGTGATTTCTTAAGAGGTTTAGAACTTAAAAAAAAAAAAAAACACACAAAATTCGAAAAAATGAATGAAATATTTATTTGAATCGATAGTTTGAACCTTACAATTTAATGTTTAAAGATAATTTCATGCAAATGTTGACCGCGGCTGCGTCTCAGGTAGCCCATCCGCTGAGTCCAATTTTGGCATACTCTTTCACACATATCGGCCGGTATCTCACGAATGAATGCATGGATGTTGGCTTCCAGTGCGTCAATCGAAGCGGGCTTGTCCCTATAGACATTAGCCTTGACATACCCCCACAAAAAATAGTCTAATCGTGTCAAATCGCACGATCTAGGCGGCCAATTGACCGGCCCGAAACGTGAAATTAACTGTTCACCAAACTCGCCTCGCAATTGCGCCATTGTTTGGCGTGCTGTGTGGCATGTGGCACCGTCTTGTTGAAACCACATATCATGCAAGTCAAGAACTTCCATTTCGGGCAAAAAAAAGTTTGTTATCATCGCTCGGTAGCGTTCACCATTGACAGTAACGCTGCGATTCGCATCATCTTTGAAGAAATATGGCCCAATAATGCCGCCGGCCCATAAACCGCACCAAACAGTGGCTTTTTCGGGATGCATTGGTAGCTGTTGCAATGCTTCTGGCTGTTTTTCACTCCAAATGCGGCAATTTTGCTTATTTACGTACCCATTCAACCAAAAATGAGCCTCATCGCTGAACACAATTATTCGATAAAAAAGCAGATCCTCGGCCAGCTTTCCAAGAGCCCATTCACCAAAAATTCGGCGTTGTGGTAGGTCGGCTGGCTTTATTTCTTGCACCAGCTGTATCTTAAAAGGCTTTACGCCCAAATCCTTCCGCAAAATTTTCCACGTAGTGCTGTAACAAAGGCCTAACTGCTGGGAACGGCGCCGAATCGACATTTCGCGGTCTTCTGTCACACTAGCTGATACGGCCGCAATATTTTCTTCACTACGCACAGTAAGTAAACGTGTTGGTGGTTTAATGTCCAACAAAGTAAATTTGGTGCGAAATTTGGTCACAATCTTCCGAATAGACTGCTCAGAAGGTCGAGAATGCCGACCATAAAATGGAAGCAGCGCGCGATGAACATTTCGAACCGAGCACGAATTTTGATAGTAAAATTCAATAATTTGCAAGCGTTGTTCATTTGTAGGACGATCCATGGTTAAATTGCAAACCAAACTGAAGCTGTTTGACAGTGACACAAGGTACTAAACACACGTCAGCTGTCAAAACCAGTGTTGCCAAAACAAACCAGCTAAAAAATCACCCGTTAGTATAATATTTTTGCCTGCGAGTAGCCTGCCAGTTATCCTGCTAGTGTAGTGTGTTGTTTTCATTTATTTATTTTGTTTCCATAGTTTCGATAATTTGTATATTTTTCTGTATGAAATATTTTCAAAAAAATCATACTAGTTGACAAAACGCGCAGAGAGCTACTAGTCATACATACATCCATAAAACTAACACTATGATACAAATGCTACTAGTTCTACTCGCTTGTCTAAACCCCGGAATAAGCCTACTTACATCTATGTACATTTATGTGTTTCGTATGGAAGTTATTTTTAAGCAAAAATATAGAAAAGTCTAACTTTCGCCGCCTTACGGTAAAATATAAATTCCAATTTTTCACCAAAAAATCGAAATCAATACATTTTATTCTCTCTCAAAATCAACGGCGAATACAGGAGGGGGGGGGGGGTCACGGGGTCATTGTTTTCATTTTCAGTAGTGAATATTTATATTTAACTATTTACTTAAATTTCAGAAACTAGAAAACAGTGCTCAGTAGGTACTTAATGATATTTTACTAATTTTTCCTGCAACTTCAATTCGAATTAGAACAAGCGGAAATAAAAACTTTGATAGAAATTAAATAAATTCCTGAATAAAATTCAAACAAGTGATCAAGCGAATCCAAATATTTGTTGCCTCAGTATTTTGACAGCTAAATTGAGATTTTGAGGTCCTCCGAAACAAAAAAAAAATAACATTCAGGAATAGAAACGAAGAGCGCATTCATTAGTTCAGCTAATAAAGGTTCGTTCGACTCAGTTATTTATTTTCCTTTTTTTTGAAACCGAAAATGAGGTAACTTTAACTTCGCAAATACCAAAAAAGTGTTTTCGTCTCAAATTTGTTTATTTTTGTATTGCTCATTTTATTTTGAATTGGCTTTGACACTTAAATACTTGTTTTCTCTTTCTATGTTCATTAGACTGATTCAAAAATAAAAAAAAGTCTCCGATTTCCAATGCCACTAGCTTACTACTTAGAGTTGAGCAAAATAATAAGCCTGTTAAAAATTCAAATTTTTAAATTAATTTTTAGAGGTCGGTCATCGCTATTTTCTATTTTCCATACGATTTTTATGGGCCAAAACACATTTTTGTACTTGAAAATTTATAACTTTATAATAACAAGTATTTAAATGAGTAGCATAACATTTTTTTTAGAAAATTGAACGCTCTACAAAAATGGCCCTCACTTTTTATCTAATAAAAATGTGGCCTAAAATGGCCCCCCTAAGGAAAATGTCCCGGAAAAAAGTGACATTCACACTGAAATCTTATATTCTTTGCAAAGTTTAATCAATAACGCTTACATTTTTTTGCTTTACGAGTAAAAAAAGTTCCAAAAAGTATTTAAATTATTTTATTTTCAAAATGCCTTCAAATTCCAACGATCAAAATTGCCCGGGTAAAATGGCATACTAGTATGCAATCCTACCCATGCAAGTAAATCAAACAGGCAAGTTGACCAAAAACCATTTTCAATTTAATTTAAATTTTATTTAAAACGAATCAAAGTTCAAAATAAAATAAACATAAACAATACTCAACAAAAAAAATAAAATCAACAATTCATTTAAAACAACTTAAATTTATATGTAAAATAAACATAAACAAAACTAAAACACCGAACATTTGACATTTTGGATGCATTTAGGGCTTTTCATAATGCGTCCTCAGTCCAGGACTGCCTATCTGTAGATCGTTCATATTTTTCAACCATTTACACTATACAAAAAAAATGAAAATGTAGGGGTAAGTATAAAATGGCACACTATGCCATTTTACCCGAATGTTAAGTAGGCCATTTTGCCCGTTTAGGATTTTTTATTTAACTTTTAATTCCGAACAGACAGAAATAGTTTTAGACCAAACAATTTCAGTAAATTAAGAAGAAATAATTGATACTTACATGCATTAACTGCTTTCTCCAAAATTCACCGTTTTGTATACAGTTCTTTTGTCAACAAATTTTTCTCAAAATTGTATTGTTATTTATTATTGAGGTGGCTAGAGACATTTTGATCCGTAAATTTGAAATAATATCTTGCAGTTGCTAACATTTCGTATATGTATGTCGGTTCTACCAGATAAACTAAAGAATAGTGTTCACAAAACCTTCTAAATCTGTTCGAATTTCTAGCGAGGGGGCCATTTTGGGCCACCTTCCCCTACTCCTTCCAAAGTTATTAAATGTCAAAGCGGAACTAATGGTTAATTTCACAGTTTTTTTCTTAAAAAATAAAAGTTCTAGAAACACCTGATTTTGAGTGTTTGACTAGAAATTAATAAGAGCATTGAATTTTGAAAACGAAAATACGTAATTTTATTACGTAAAATTATGAGAAACTATGGTTTATTTATTTATTTTTTTTTGCAGAGCTTTGAGTTTGGAAATTATTTTTTTCAAATACTGTTCACTAAACGAACTTTATTTGAAAGGTAAATAAAAGAAGGGATTTCTAGGTTTGCAAAAAGATATAACAGGGCGTTGTAAGTGTTACCGTTGTTTTGTAATAATTGTTAATTTCGTTTTAAGTCAACTTTTTTTAGAAAACCTAAACGAGGGGGAGTAGATCCCCCTTCTACACGAATTTTTTTTCTTTTCTCGAATAGACCTACATGCTCAAGCTTTTTGTCACACCTTAGGTGAATCACTCTGTATAATAGCTGGAATTCTCAATAGGGAATGAAAACAAATGTGAAATAAACCATTAGTTCCACTTTGACCTTTAATAACTTTGAAACAGGAGCGTATACAGCTTTTCTTCTTGGGGGGGGGGGGTGGTGTGGTCATGCCCAAACAAAATAACGCAAACTAATAATTATAAAATGTCAAGTGCCTATATATATTTTTTTTTCATATTTTACTGTGGGTCTATAAAAGAAAAGGGAAAAAGTCTTAATTAACTATTCTATAATACATTACTTATGTTAAAAATAAGTTAAAACAAATTGAAATCGTTCATATCCTCGAAAAAGATATTTTACTTTAACTCATTTAATTTCAAAAACAGTCAAGAATCAAAAGTCGGCGTGGAATAGCAGACTATGAATGTAATACTACATTTTCACTACGTCAAATTAGGAAATTTCGTTGAAAATATATATTTCGAAAATAAGATAATTTCAAACAAATTTGCACGAAACTAGATGAAGATTTTACAAACACACTCGATTGGAATCCATTTTAAAAATTTTGAAAATCTTTAGTATGAAAAAGAAAGAACAAGTATTTAACGAGTAACACAAACGGTAAAAAATAGTGTTTGAAAGCACCGTGTACGAAAGCATCGTGCATGAAAAAAAGTTGTACTCAGAGCCACACGCTCGAAATACAAATGTATTATACAACCGATGTAGGAAACTACATCGGTTTTCGTGCACGAAAACCATGCGTACGAAAATGCTGACACTACTATTATTGCTTGGACTTTAAGGCTGATACTACTATTTTTGCATGACTTCGGAGCTGGCAACAATAAAGGAGAGTATCTAAGATGAACAGAAAATATAAGAGCGAGGGGTAATGAATACTAATTGGTCAGAGAGAAATACAAATAATATACATTACACCCATGGTATAAAGAATACAAGGTATGCCGGATATGATATGACAGTTCGCCATCTTGTAATCGTGTGACGTCATTGTGAGTGACAGTGAGTTTTGTGCGGTTTTGTTTTCTTCCATGTTTTGGTAGATTTCGTTTGCGACAGTAAATATCTAATGTGCTCTTTAAAAATATTAATTATTTCAACTTTTTTTTCAAATAAACAAACTTTTGTGTAAATATGCCAAATTACTGTACTGTGAACAATTACTCAAGTTATTTAAATAACAAAAACTGTCAAATAACAAAAACTGTTCAAATAAGATAATCTGAGATTTCTTTGCTACCCAAAATACTTAAATCTGAGTTTTATTTAGGTTAAGCATGTGAAAAATATGTGAATACCAACTATGCAGGAATATGCTTGTTGCATTTTAGTGAAGACGATTATTGTCTTAAGCATAATAAATTAACAAATGTGCCGTTGCTAAAATCAAAACTCGATCCGAAAGCCATACCTTTAAATAAAAGTAATGAGCAAAATAAGAAACAAACGCATAAAAAAAATAATAACTTATTACTTTAAACAGAAATACCTAGCAGTGTTTTAACAGTTATACGTGAAAATAGTGAATTTGGTGTACCTATGGGTATTCTTACTGTTAGTGTTCTTAAGAAACGTTCAAAATTGTCCTTCGATTAAATTAAATTTTTTTGTAAATCGCGTTTAAAGATAAAAATATGTCGGTTTGATAAATTGGTTTTTCGCATACAGTGTGATGGAAAAGTGTCACTCCCAAGATTACTAATATGCAATTTTAAGTCGCTATGACGGTTATTTAAGCCGCAAATCAAGTGTGAAGGTGCCAGCTTTGGGGGATCTACGACGTTTAGTTTGCTCGCAAATTGATTTTAAAGATAAAAGTCAGTTTTTCATATCATTCGATACATCGATTGAAACGTGGGACTCCCTAGTTTACAAATATGTATTTTTTAAGTCGCTAGGACGCTTAGTTTAGCCGTAAATCAAGTTTAAAGGTGCCAACTTTGCTGCCTCCAGCACGCTCAGATTGGGTACAAATCACGTTTAAAGATAAAAGTCAGTTTTTAATATCATGCGATAGATCGATTGAAAGGTGGCACTTCCTTGATTACAAATATGTATATTTTTAAGGTCGCAAAAAGCCTTTCTGATACAAATATTAGACAAACTTGTTAAATTCTGTGAACCTTGTCGCCTTTTCGTCAAGGATTTCATCCGACTTGTCAAACGGTTCATCACAAGTAGTTCCAAAAAATCGTCTTTACCATAGCTATTGGCTTTTGCAATATGTGATTCATAGGTTACTTTGTAAAAGTAATTTACATCAATCAACAACATTATTGTTCGGTTAAAAAATATTGAATAGGTGCAAACAAAATCCTTTTATAAAAGGTTTTCATCATAGTTTTATATGTCTTTTTTTTCGTTAACATTAACATTTTTTGGTTAAAATAACTATAAATCGAAAGTTATCACATATGTAGGTAGATATTTGTTTTCTTTTTAAAAACAAATTCCTCTGTCATACAGACAAAACAAACAAAACAATTTCTGTATGTGTTCTATAATGTGTATAAAATATTTTTTCTATGAGGTTACTAAATAAATATTCCAGATTAACTAAATTATCTTGAGTTCTCGGGGGGGGGGGGGGGGCATGACCCCGTGACCCCCCCCCCTGTATACGCCGTTGCTTTGAAAGGAGTAACTACTTTTATTAGATTAAAAGTTAAGGCCATTTTTGCAGTGCGTTCAATTTTCTAAAAAAAACGTTATACTATTCATTTAAATACTTGTTATTATAAAATTATAAATTTCCAAGTACAAAAATGTGTGTTGGCCCATACAAATCGTATGGAAAATAGAAGAAAGCAATGAGCGACATCTAAAAATTAATTTAAAAATCTCAATTTTCAACAGGCGTTGGCATTGGAAATCGGAGACTATTTTTATTTTTGAATGTTCATATTCATACTAAAGACTTCCAAAGCTTTTAAAATGGATTCCGTTTGTAAAATATTCCCTTAATTACGTGCAAATTTTTTTCAAATTATCTCATTTTGAAATATATATTTTCGACGAAATTGCCTAACTTGGCGTAGTGACATAGTATTACATTCGTAGTCTGCTATTTCACGCCGACTTTTGATTCTTGACTGTTTTTGAAATTAATGAGTTAAGGTAAGATAGGATATGAACGATTTTGATTTATTTTAACTTATTTTTATCATAGGTTATGTATTATAGTATAGTTATAAAATATGAAAAAAAAGAATAAGGCACTTGACTTTTAATAAATATTAGTTTCTGTTATTTTTATGGGCGTCACCCTTCCCCCCAAGAAGTAAAGCTGTATACGCCCCTGGAGTTGTGCCAAGGATTAATCGTTAAATTTCAATAAAAAACTAACTAGCTAAAGTAAGTAGGTACAATTTTTTAATTTATTTTATGTTTTGCAATGGCACTTTTCAAAGTTATGCCGTTTTTCTTTATGATATTTTTGACTAATCATATCAAATAAATTTTAACTCAATTTTTTTTTTATCAAATTGTATTCTATTATTTCCTTTTTCCAATGGAGTGTTGAACTAACTCCATATAAAAAAAAAGCTTATGTGAATAACATAATTTTTTTCCGGAAAAATGACTTAATTAGGAGAGGGTTTGGGAAATCTTTTATTTTTGCACCTTTGTCATATATTTTTGAATTTATTTTGTTGAATTCCAATAAATCGAAGTAGGTTACCTAATGTAAAAAAAAAAAAAATTAAATATTAAAAGAAAATAATTAATGAAAAATCGTATGACTAAAAAACTTTAAACTCATTTTCTGAAGAATAAAGTTTTTTGAGTTATGCCAGTTTTCTTTTATAGCGACGATATATTCCACCAAGCAATTGTTCCTGAATCAAGAAGAAACTGCAATTTTTGGGTTGGGTACGATTTGCCGATTTTTAAAATGCTGATTTAAAAATATCGACCGTCATAATGTCGACTTTCGAAATTTCGACTGGTAAAAATACCGACTGATCAAAATGTCAACACTTAAAAAGTCGATTTTGAAAATATCGACTTGTCGATCAACAAGCCAATCTTGTTAATGTTTTCATAAATAATATTATTTATGTCAACCTGCAACCTTCAGTACATTACATATTCGTCATTCAATAAAGAAAGACATCTTGAAGTGCAGCGTCACAAACTAGTAATCGACGATTAATTATCAAAAAAAGAAACAAAAAGATATGTATTATTTCGGTGTCGATGTGAAGGTAAAAACTAATTATATCGCGAATGGAAAACATGACATTTGTAGGAACCCTTCAAAACATTCTCATGACGCCTTAGCTTTAAAAGGAAATGTGTATAAAGCCAATGCAGTGGTTAAGGAACTTGCCAATAGTACGGATGATTCTCCCGTTAATATAATAACTGAAAGTGCGTTGTCAAATTAATGCAATATGAGTGTCATGTTTACCGCTGTATTTTAGTTAAAAGTCGACATTTTTTCCGACAACTTTTCAATCAACATTTAAAAAGTCTGGTTTTTAAACTGACAACTTTTTTTTCGTCGATAAAACTTCAGTCAACGCGACGTTTTAACAGCCGATGAAATTTATATTTATCCGGTCGACATTTTTTTACATCGACCATTCGTACGCTTCCCGGATTTTTTGGATTTTGACGACATCGAGACGATATTGTAGAGCAAAAATTACACCGAGTCTCGTCTCGTGTCCATCGCTAGTTGCTGTTATTGCGATATACAAAATACAAACATACATACAGGTAAAAAAAATAAGTTTGTTGTCAATTAAAAAAGTCAAAAAAAAAATGGAAGGAATCCAAAGTCTGAAAGCCTCTTCTATTTTAATTATTTTGTAGCTGCATTATCTTCAATTCAACTTGTTTAATTAATTTGTACTTATTTGAAATGCATCTAATGTTACCTTATACCAACTGAAATACCATCATCGTGGTATAATTAAAAATCTGCCTGTTACTGTAAAACTTTCGATTACTTTGCCTAAAAATCCCTTTTTTTCTTTCTTTTCTCGAACCTCGAAGGCATTAATTGCTTGCCATGTCCTTCTTAACATTTCACACTTCATCCATGACTCCTTAACAAAAAAAAACAAGTCTAAAAGCTATTTACTTAAATAAGGCTACTTCTTTAGAAACGTTAAAAAAATCCATTAATTGCCTGCGGTTTAAGGAAATAATATAAAAAGAAATTGTTAAACAAAAGAATCACTGAAAGCCATTGAATCATTTATTTCGATTTTTTTTTTGTCCGTTTAGATAACAAATCTGTCTGAATGCCAGCAATTTAAATGAATGGAAGCAAAATCATTAACGCCATTCGAAACAGAAATGTTAACCATTGATTCCCTCTTGCTTCCGACTGAACTTTTTACCAACATACCTACATGACCCTCGCTGATGAGGCTGGCTTCCCTGCCGCATAGCCTACTCCATTACTCCTCCAAAAATGTTAAACCAACCCTGAAACCTCTGTAACCACTTCGAGTGTTTAACTTTATTGGGGTTTGGGGAAGGCCAAAAACTCAAAATTAAACACCACGACACACTTCCACCAAGTATTATGTAGGTTCATTCTGAATATATGATAGTTGGGAAAATATTGCCAAAGGGTTGATTCCTTTGGATTGTGTGTTGGTTTGGGGTGTGAGACATCTTCAAGAAATATGTTCGAAGTGTACATTAAGCTTCTTTTTCTTTAACGTGAAAACTTTCTTCTTGCTGTCTTGAATTCAGCTTGAGCTGAATTTAATTATTCATAACTCCTTCGGGTTTGGTAATAACGATGTCGTTAAACATGTTTTCTGAATGTTCTCGATGGGGAGAAGTTGGGGTTGTGTTCTACCTATGCGAGTTTTACCTTTTGTTTTGTGATATTGAGACGACAATGTAAATACACACAAAAGGAATACTGTTAATTGGTTTGGGGGAAAATCATCGTTGTTTTGGTATACAGGGTTCGGGAGTCATATAAGGGTAATTTTTGAAAACATATTGTTATTCAATGGAACATAAGTTTCTTGGCTTGTTTAAGAAGCTGAAGAAGAAGAAGGTATAAGTGGTAGGGTGAGATAACTTACGACCCGAAGATACGAGTTTTAATTTTATTTTAATAGCGTGAATAAGCGTCGTAAAGCGTTAGCTTTTCAAGCATGTTTTACCTTTTACTTTTATATATAAAATAATATTTTTAAAAGCATATTATCTCAATTTAAGGTTCTGGAAGATGGTTCTGCAAAGATTCCAATAGAATATAGAAAGATGTAGACTTTGTCGGACTGATGACTAGATATAGTGCCAACATTAAATAAAAAATGTGTGAGGGCCGGGACTCAAGGGGAGGATCTGTAAACAAGGCATACCAAACTTCCAGTTGCTTGCTTGGTTTTCGAGAAAAACTGCCTCTATACCACATTACCGACCTGTACCACATTACCTCAATCAAAAATGTTCGGTAAACAAAATGGTGCGTACCGGATATGTAGTGCTGTATCCGTGGCGTTCCTACTTTCAATTTTACCCATACCGAGAGCTAAGATGTATACACATCAAAAATAAAATGCACGACTAGTTCAGCATTCTATTGGGGAAAATGTACAAAAAGTCAAATTACTTATGAAAATGTTTTCACTTATTTTTAGTTATCAAATCAATTTGCAACATCTGCCACAAAAATAAATTCTACCAACCATATAAAGATTGCCTTAAATTTTACAAGCGAGCTGATTTCGCATCAGCTAAGCAACAAGTTTGGAGAGAGTTCTGCCAGTCAATAGAAAACATCAAAGACTCCGCTAGACTTGGTAGATTGCTGTCAAAAGAGCATTGCAATCATTCATTTTTGAAAAAAGAACAATGGGGATTGGGCAGTCTCTCCAGCTGAATCCTTGGAACTAACTCAGTAATCACTTGTAGCTCATATCACGATCACACGGTTAGCTCATATAGAGCATATCAATACCGTCACAACAAGAAAAAATATTCCCTGGGCAACTAATTCTTTCTCTCCATATAAATTTCATACTGCCTATTATGCTTTAAAAACTGCAAGATGTGTTTGTTCCTTGGCTGGAAAAAATTTTCAAAGGTTGCCTCTATCTCAACCATATGTACCCGAGTCATGGAGACATGTTAGAGTAGTCTTTATCCCGAAGGTCGGTATAAGGGGCCATAAATCCGCGAAGGATTTTCGACCCATTAGTCTGACCTCTTTCGTGCCTAATACTATGACAAACATCATCCTAGTTGGATGCCCTCTCGAAAACTCTCAACACGCAGACCTAAAGGGTTTATCCACGCGCCGGTCCTTCACGAGGTAGTTCGTACAATTGAGAAAACTATTAGCTTCAAAGAATATACACTCACCACCTTCTTAGATGTAGAAGGGGCTTTCAACAACGTCCTAACTGACTCCATTCTAGAAGCCCTTATTGAGTTTGGTGTAGAGTTCTATATCCGGGAGTGGATAGTTTCCATGCTCAGGGATAGGATTTAATCTACGTTAGGAAATACAAACTCAACCAAACACGTCAGTAGACGAACATTTCAGGGTGGTATTCTGTCTCCTCCTCTTTGGCTTTAAGTCATGAGGGTTTTCGCTCGTCGGTGTACCTGAGTTCTGCCTAAAGAAGTAAGAAGTATACTTAACTTCTGATTTAGTTCATTTCCTTTATTATCCACAACTTTAAATACTATTTTACATATAATAGTTGAAAATCACTATTTTGAATACGACTTGCTGGTATTTAATGAGCTACTTGTGATGTGCTTTAATCTTCAATCCGCTTCATCGGCAAATCAAACGAACGTATCCGGCAGAAATCGAAATGACTTATCAGGCAATCAAACTGGCGGAGCCAGGCAAATCAAACGGACGTATTCGGCAAAAATCAAACTGACGTATCAGACAATCAAACTGGTGGAGCCAGGCAAATCAAACGGACGTATTCGGCAAAAATCAAACTGACGTATCAGGCAATCAAACTGGTGGAGCCAGGCAAATCAAAAGGACGTATCCTGCAGAAATCGAAATGACTTATCAGGCAATCAAACTGGCGGAGCCAGGCAAATTAAACACACGTATTCGGCAAAAATCAAACGAACGTATCAGGCAATCAAACTGGTGGAGCCAGGCAAATCAAACACACGTTTTCGGCAAAAATCAAACTGACGTATCAGGCAATCAAACTGGTGGAGCCAGGAAAATCAAAAGGACGTATTCGGCAAAAATCATAACTGACGTATAACGTATAAGGCAATCAAACTGGCGGAGCCAGTTGGGGGGAAGTCGTCAAATTATTTTATAGTGGGAACGGTAGGTCTTTGGCTGGTATCTTCTTATAATCAAACTATTGTATTTATTGTACTCTTTAAATGAAAGACTGTGTAGGTCTTATTTATACATACAGGAACAAAGTTTTATTAAGAATAAAAGGAAGAAAAAGTTCATTACGACAGAATAATATTTATATAAATTAATTTTTAATTAAACAAAATAACAAGTAAACATTAAACAAGTGTTGAGTATCTAATAAAGTTCATTTAACATATTCAATATTCAAAACCCCAATACTTTCACTTGTTACATTAAACTATTTTTCAAAACATCTTGGGGCGTATTCATAGTCATTTTAGACCTGGGTCTAATTTTCGGACGTTGATTCCATTTTTTTTAAGTTTATCATTTCAAAATATTTGAATATATTTGTGTAGTATACCAAGTTAATTATCTTATAAAAATATAAAACCAACAATTTGTAATTAAAATCGGTCTGTATTCATTGAACCAAAATTGTCTTGAACTGTAATTAAGTTAAACCCGGGTCTATCTGCGACTATGAATATGCCCCCTTGTATTTAAACATCCTGACCCATTTTCTTGCACAACAATTTTAGTCGTGGACTTGCTAATGGTTTAGTCATAAGATCTGCCAGTTGATGTTCAGTTGAAATTTGTTGAACCTTGATTTGACCCTCAATAACTTTTTCTCTTATGAAAAAATGTTTAAAGACAATATGTTTCGTTCGTCGATGAAACTCTAGATTTTGCGAAAGTCTCACTCCGCAGAATTATCAACTTGGATGACTGGAATATCTTTTAATTCGAAAATGTATTTAAAAAGTCTTTTCAACCAAATGGCTTCTTTGGCTGCTTCATTTGCCGCAACTATTTCTGCTTCAGTTGTTGACGTAGCCACCATAGCTTGCCTTTGACTTAACCATGAAATAGCTCCACCAGCATGCTACACAACCACTCCTGAGGTTGAACGTCCAGTTTTTATGCAACCTCCAAAGTCTCTTCCCTGCATCGTGTCGATAAGTTATTCCATACTCAATTGTTCCCGATAAGTATCGAAAAATTCTCTTCACTCTTGTTATATCTTCACTTGATGGATTTTCAAGAGTTCTTGATAAAAATCCAACACTGTAAGCAATGTCTGGTCTTGTACCAAGCATAAGGTACATCAATGTCCCAACTGCTTGTCTATATGGAAATATATTCTTGATTTCTTCTTTCCCTGGTTCTTGGTTCTTTTCTGATTGGTTGTTGTTTTCAATATTCTTGATCATAGGCGTAGAAACTGACTTGCAATCAGAACAATTAAATTTTTCTAGAATTTTCCTTACATGTGCACTTTGTTTGATCTTTATGTTCTTATCTTTATGTACTATCTCTAGTCCCAAAAAATAAACGGCTTCTTTAGAAACAATCTTGAATTCTTGCTTTAATTCGTTTATACAAATTTCTTAGTCCTTCTTGTCTGTTGCCGCAACCAAACCATCATCAACGTACAAAACTAGGATTAGCTTTTCTCCATTTCTTTCACGTATGAATAAACACGGAACAGCTTCACTTATTTTAAATCCAAGATCTAAAATATATTTACCGAAACGTTTATTCCAGCATCTTGATGATTGTTTGAGACCATATAAACTTCTTCTCAGTTTACAAACCTTGTTTGAACCATCGTTATAGCCTTCTGGTTGCTTCATAAATATTACTTCTTCAAGTTCTCTATAAATAAAGGCTGTTGATACATCAAATTGTGCAAGATAAATGCCTTCGCTTGCAGCAATACTTAGGATTGACCGTATCGTTCCCAACTTTGCCACTGGACTGAACGTTTGACTGAAGTCTAAACCATAACGTTGGCTAAAACCTTTTGCAACTAGTCTCGCTTTATACTTGTCTATAGTTCCATCTGGATTCTTTTTTAAGTTGTACACCCATTTACAAGAAATTGGTTTAGACCCTCTTGGTAATTCTTCTAAAGTCTATGTTTTATTTTCTTTTAGTGATGTAATTTCTCTTTCCATTGCTTCCTTCCACTCGTGTTTGTTCTTGCAGGTGGTCGCTTCTTCGTAAGTTTCTGGATTCTCCAAATTGTACACAAATTCTTTCGCCGCCATAATAAAATCATCATACTGTTTTGGTTTTCTTAACTGTTCGCGATTTCTGAAGCTTCTACTGGATGTGTCAAAATGTTCTTCATGTTCCAAATCATTGTCATTTCCGGTACTATATTCATCACTTTCAAAGTCATTGTTAGTGTTGTATTTTTCCTTCTCTATCATTGTTGGTTCTTCTTTTTTTATTGTATCTTCAAATTCAGGTTCAGGTTCTTTGCTATCATTACTGTTTTCTTCAAATCCACGCAAAGGTAGATTGACGGTACTATCGCATGACTTGATCTTCTCTACAAATTGAACGTCTCTTGATAGTATCACTTTATTATCTTCTTTATTGAATACTCTATATCGTTCATCTCCGTCGAACCCTACGAGATATCCTTTCACAGCTTTCTTGTCCATTTTCTTTCTTTGCTGAATAGGCACGTGTGTAAAGCAAGTAGATTCAATTATTTTAAAGTGTTTTATTCTCGGTTTCTTTCCAATCCAAAGCTCGTACGGACTTACTTCACTGATGGATGACTTTCCAGTTCTGTTCAAAACATATATAGCAGAATTAATTAATTCTGCCCAGATAGCTTCAGGGAATGTCACTTCAGGATTGGAAAATTTAAAAGTTCTTGCCATTTCTATAATAGTTCTATTTTCACGTTCGCTTCCACCATTTTGCTGTGGTGTGTATGGAGCTGTTAGTCGCTGTACGATTCCATTATCTCAAAGAATCTTCTTGACTTCTTTATTATCAAATTCACCACCGTTGTCACTGAGTATTTCCTTGATAATATGACCTAGGCCCTTTGCATGTGCTATAACTTCACGTAAAGCGTCCTTAACATCTGACTTATGTTGAATTGCAAACCCATAGCGATATTTCGTATAACTAACTTTGAATACAACTAAATAACACTTATTTTTGAACGAGGCACTAAAAGGTCCGCAAACATCAGTTGACATGAGTTGACCTGGCTGATTTGTTTTTCTTCGGGTACCGAATGGCAACCGATGTATTTTTCCATATATACATGGTTCACAAATATCCTTATCTAGCTTAATTTTGATATTTAACTCTCTTTCTAACAATGATTTAACATGACGTCTGTCTTGATGCCCCCATCTCTCATGATAAAGCTGTAGAGTATTGCTGTCTGTTATTGCTACATGGCATCCTTCATTGATTGAAACTGGTCTCAAATCAGTTTTATATGGAGACCCATTTGTCTTACGATAACCATATAACAAAACTTGGCCATTTACTTGAAGCCAACACTTATTTGTTAAAGACTTAAAAATACTATTTCGATTTCTATCCTGTGATGCTAGAACAGAAAATAAATTTCTACAAACATTGGGTACATACCATACATTTTTTAGAGTGATTTCGATTTCTTGATTGTTGACTCTTGATTTCATTCGAATATTACCTTTTCCGATAGCTTTCAAAGTTTCTTTTCCTGCAGCTTGTATACAGCACGGTGTTTCAAATTTCTTGAATTTTTCAAAAAAATCAGCACAATGTGTAACAAGTTTCGTTGCTCCGTTGTCAATCCACCAGTCGTTGGGATTGCTTTCAAACGTAAGAACTTCTCTACATACTGAAACTAATGAAGCATTTATGTTCACATCACCTGAGTTGTAATTTTTGTTGAAACACAATGACTTGTTCTTATTGGGACGTCCATCGGCTATCCACTTTCTGCAGTCTTTCAGCCAATGACCCTTTTTTTTGCAGTAATTGCAGATGTCTTCATTTCTTGACAAATTTCTCTTGATCTTACTTTTGTCTTTCTTCTCACCTCTTGCTACCAGAGCCTCTTGAGATTCATCTTCTTCTTTTTCAGATTTTTGGAAATTTATTTCGAACAAAGAAAGCTGTGATGTTAATTCTTCAAAAGTCTTTCTTGTTCTTTCGATAGTTAATAACATTCAGCTTGATTTGAAAGTAAGTGATTTGAAAGCTCTGTAAAATATGTAATGCCTTGCAAACAAGCATCAAATCCGGTAGTGTTTTTTTAATTCCTTGCAGCAAGACCATTGTTTATTTCCATCCATAAATTTCTTAGCTGAGCGATGTGCCTTGATACATCATCGCCTGTCTTCCATTTAAAACTAAAGAGATCAGTGCAAATTTTGAAAAGTTGGTCCTTCGCAGTTGCTTCAAATTCATTCTTCAATGCATTCCATGCTTCAAATGCTGTCTCTTTATCCATTATCTTTTGATAAACAACATCAGTAACTGAACTAGTTTTCATGGATTTTGTATAACTGTTCGCCTTCGTAAATAAGTTGTACTGCTTCTGGTGTACTTATTTTTGAATTTCAGACGCATTCCCTGCCAATGCTTCTGGCTTAACTAGAATGCCAGCAATGACATCAATGGCTCCTTCATGATAGTGAAGAATATCCCTTATTTTTCTCTTCCATATAGGCCAGTCTGCTTCACCATTTAAGAGCTTGATATTCTTAACAAAGTCCATATCGAATTGTTTTCTTCTTATTAAAATTCCTTTCTTCTATTTTGAATTCTTTTCTTAAAATTCAATTTCAGAATTATTTTGCATTAACTTCTCAAGCGAATGCTGGGCCCATAACCTATTGTATTTATTGTACTCTTTAAATGAAAGACTAGGTCTTATTTATACATACAGGAACAAAGTTTTATTAAGAATAAATAAAAGAAAAAGTTCATTACGACAGAATAATATTTATATAAATTAATTTTCTGTTAAACAAAATAACAAGTAAACATTAAACAAGTGTTGAGTATCTAATAAAGTTTAATTTAACATATTCAATGTTCAAAACTTCTATAACTAATTAACTCACTTCTTATTCAACAGATAACTTCTTGTTTTTACTTGATTGAATTCATGAGGTTTTTTTGACTTTTGTCGCTTGTATGGCCGTCTCTTTTTAATAAAGTGTGAGCCATAAGTCAACAATTTATAATTTTCTATGTATATTTGTTGTCTCCGACGGCACCACTGCATAGCTTCTTATACAGTTTCACTCTTGTAACTTGTAACAACAAAGAAGCGAGTGTTCTTTTATGGTCACCATGCTGTTAACGAGGGCGACCGGCAAGGGGTGGGTTTCGCTAATGTACATGGAACTTCATCATCAGGTTTCTGATCGTAAGAAGAGGGGCAGCCAGTAGGAGATGGGTCTGGTTTGTTTCATTATTAGAAATTCACCATCGAGGTTCTTGGTCGTTGTCCAGTTGCTGCCTTCAGTGGAGCGTTTCCTTTTCTTTGATCATCGTCTAGATCACTTTCACCATTGGTTATTCTTATTGTCGTTGTCTTCTCATATTCTATATTTATTTCTCCTCTTTTGATCGTCTTTTATTTTCACCACACCTTGGAGCTTTTATTTCTCCATGATTTCCAGGCAGTGTGGGGAACTTTTTCCATATGCTATGGTAGGTTTTGTACAGGTCCGTAGTTTGGGGGGTAGAGTTGTGATGCTTCAATACAATCTATTAGTTAAAATAAATTTTTGATCCGCGGTTCAAATGCTTAAACACATTTGTACAAATAACCCCCATATTGCATACGTACAAACGCCTTAAATGCCTGTCCACATTGGATTTTTAATGCTAGGTCCATGCAGTGAGACAGGTAGAGTTTATGTGAGTGAAAAAGAGATGGGTAGATTCCACCCAAATTGCACCGATGCGCCTTTTTCAAACAATATTCTCGGATTCAACATGATAGATTTTTGAGTGAAAGATAGATAGATTTCAAGGATGGAAGATAGGGATGGGTAGATTGAACTAAGAGGATTTACTCTTCATCGTATGGACACAACGAACATATTAACATTAAGCATTAAAAATCCAATGTGGATAGGCACTAAGGCACTCACATAATACCGCAGAGAAATTCTTAAAGGGTAGCAGTTCAGATCAAAAATTCATTTCCATAATCATTTATACAAGAATAATATACCTTTTACCATAAAATTCCATTTTTTTGCGCAGATATGTAGATGCATACCTACATCTCATTTCGACCAAGCCAAGTACATATAAGTTTTTAAATAACACCGAACGATGGACATTTGTCTTGAAAGGTCTGAAATGAAAATAATTTTCTATCCTTGTACCATTTATTTTATTCTTGATAAATAAATCGAACAAAACCAAACGATGATTATTACTCCAGCTATACTACAAGTACCTACGCATTAATGGAATGAATTTATTTTTACTGCCGAGAGTCGAAAAGAATATCTTCCATTCGAATGGACATCGTAAGTACATAAAATTCATATTAAATA
This sequence comes from Melangyna quadrimaculata, assembly GCA_949320155.1. NCBI lineage: Eukaryota > Metazoa > Arthropoda > Insecta > Diptera > Syrphidae > Melangyna > Melangyna quadrimaculata. Next base: position 198,493,305 of record OX439483.1, on the reverse strand, counting down.
GCTATACACAAAGAATTGGCCAATGGTCAATGAGGTTCCATTCCAAAGCGTAAAAGGCAACCAAAAATGCTAATTTCGTTTTCATCCAAGTGTATAAACCGATTACAACGATAAACGTCCATTAACTGGCTAAGGAAGGCAACCTTCATTCCCAATCCCAATATTCCATTGCCACAGAGCCAGTGAAGGAAGGACACCCGCAGGACTCTTTCTATCGGGATGTATCTACGAATACACTTTTCTCTATATATCAGATACCTTGCTCTCGCATGGATTATGATGATTGCGGCAAAGATGATGATGGTGATAATAATTCTGATGGTTGTATCTGCTGTCACTTACATTGGTCCCTCGGGTACTATCGCAGCCAATTAGGAGAACATTTTCGGACTAAATCGGTGCTTAGCTATGCAAATGGTGTCCTATGGAGCTTGCTAAATGTGTTAGGGGTTATCCTTATGTGAACTTAACCAGGCGTGCTTGTTAGAATGCGGATTGTAAAATTATTTTTGGACGAAGTATAAATTTCTGCGGGACGATAACCGACAGTTGTTGTTTCTATATGGATGTGTTTTTTTTTTTTTGAATTCGGGTGTTGTCTTGTGATTTTGCAATTTCCGCTCCTTTTTGGCTATGATAGATGTAGGAATTATTTCTCCTCGAAGATTTCTAACAGACAAAAGGACAAAACTTATCCTTATTGATTGCTAAGATGCGATAGACTTCTTGAAAATATCTTAATTAAATATTTGTCGTCTGGAAGGACATATTATTCAATTTATGTCATGTGGGTACCTACCTATCTACCTTCATGGATTCATGTTTTTAGCTTGAGGTTAAAAATAAGAAAGCCAGTATGTTATTTCTATCCATTGAGAGAGGGAGCTATAAAGTTCTTAGAAAGGGTTTATAGAAAGAAATATACACACGCAAATGGAAAAGTTATGTTTTCAAGCAATTATTAAGAAGGACAGAAAAGTAGTAGGTAAGAGTATGGTTAGAAATAATAGAAAGTGCTTATTGTTTGATTTTTTTCCCCGGAAAAAAGTCAAGTTATCTGTGAGTCAAAATTGACCAAAACATAGACGCCAATGATGAGTTTAGTATCGCATTTAAGTTCAAGAACTTCATCTTCTTCATATGTACCAACAGACTTTTTTCAATTTACAACGGTTAATTTTTTTCAGAATCGCGTAAAGGCCTTCCTGTAGTAGCCCGTAGCGTAATGGTTGGTGCGTTCGACTGTCACGCTGGAGGTCTGGGTTCGCTTCCCAGCCTCTCGTCCACCTAAAAACTAAAAAGTGTTTTTTTTTCAGGGCTACTACCTCTTGCGAGGAATTGACAAATCCTCCAAGAGTATCACTTGTCACGAATAAGTGCTTCTCGTCTAGCCGTTCGGATTCGGCATAAAATTGTAGGTCCCTTCCATTCCTGTCGACAAACGCACACAGGAATGGTTGCGAGTTGTTAGCTACTAGGCCCTGGTTCTTCATGAGCCGTTGTGCCACCCGATTTATTTATTTATTTTTATTTTTTGGAAAGGCCTTCCACACAAGCCCACTGTGTATTAATACATGTCAAAAAAAAGGGGGAACAAATTATTTGTGGAAACAAAATATGAAAGCCCAGCTTACACAACCCATTCTATCCCACACGATTTGACATGTGTTAATGCATGAAGAATTTTAGGAATGGTTCTAAGTTAAGGTAATGTATGAATACAAGCAAGTGTGGAAGCAAAATATGAAAGGTCATTTCTTTCCCACAAATTTGGCAGTCGCGTGGAATTCTTTCCTATTTTCAATTTGACATGTATTAATACTAGTGTGGAAGGGCTAGTGTGGAAAAGGGCTATTATACATACAAATCTGGTATTTGAATTTTGTACTCATTAGTTTATATTTTATGTTTGTCTTCCTCTTTATATTGTATGATTTTTTTTTCATGTTTGCGCTTTAACTCAGTAATTCTGATTTTTTTAAAGTATTTGTTCATGTAAGTTATTTATTTTTTTGCAATCCTGGAAATTCTATGCTAACCCGGCAATTTGTTTGCCACCCTTAAAATTTTGTTGCCACTCTGGAAATTGTTAAGACAGCCAAGCAATTTTTTACCACTCTGGCAATTTTTACCACCCTGGTAATTTTTTTACCACCCTAGCAACTTTTTTTTGCCACCCTGGGTATTGTTTTGTTACTCTGGAAATGTCTTGCCTCATTGCCAATTTTATAGCACGCTGTCAAATTTTGTACCACTAGGAAACTTTTTGCCATCCTGGCAATTTTTGTACCACCCTGGCAAATTTTTTTGACACCCTGGCAATTTTTTTGTCACCCTGGTAATTTTTTGACAACCTGTCGATTTTTATCACCCTGGCAATTTTTGTTTGCCACCTTGGCATTTTTTTTTTGCCATCCCGGCATTTTTTCTTGCCACGCTGGCATTTTTTTTCCAGCCCGCATTTTTTGCCACCCTGGTGATTTTTTTTGCCAACCTGGCGTTTTTTTTTGCCACCCGTCATTTTTTGCCACCCCGGCATTTTTTCTTGTCACCTTTCACACAAGGAAACTGAGTTGCCGGCAACTGGGTAGGCGAGAAGGGCGTAAGGGAAAGAAAAAAAATCTCGCCTCTCACCCTTCTCACCTACAAACTAGCTATTTTATGGCAACTCAGTTTCCTTGTGTGAAAGCGGGTTAACCCTTGCAATTTGTTTGCGGCCCGACATTTTGTTTGCCACCCTGGCAATTTTTTCCGCCCGGCGATTTTTTGCTACTCTGGCAATTTTTTCTGGCAAGTTTTTTGCCACCCCGTAAATTTGTTTGCCGTTTGGCATTTTTTACTTCCCTGGCAATTTTTTTTGCCATCCTGGGCATTTTTTTGGCACCCTGGCAATTTGTTTGCCACCCTGGCAATCTTTCTTCCACCGTTGCAATTTTTTGCCGCCGGCTTTACTTCGACACCCTGGAAATTTTTTCTCACCCTGGCATTTTTTTTGCCTACCGACAATTTTTTGCCACCTTTTCTTTTTTTTATTTCATAACCTATTTAGTAGGATTATTAGTCAAACAAATTTTACTCGTCTGAACGTGCAAAATATACATGCACAAATATCACACAATTTACTCACACAAACATAATAGGGGTCTTCCATTCATGCAACGGCGTAAAACCCAAATAAACCTGGTAAACCATATAATTTTACCTCGGTAGAAATTAACTGTCAAAATTTGTATGGGAAAAATATTCCGCAAACCAGATAATTTTATCTCATGAATTTGATGCGGAAAGCGTAGATAAAAACCTGATACAAGTCATGTGTGACGTTTAATTCGATTATTTCCCACGTTTTTCCAAGTATTTTTAGGGGGCTGCCCAACTAACAAAATTGCTTCCGATTTCAGACAATAAAGTGTCATTCGTTTCTTTAGTGACCCAGAAATTCTTCTGACGGGAAGCCAAATCCGTATAGGAGTCAAAGGTGATATAACCGATCCATTAGACTTTCAATTAGCAATTACGTCAGCGTCACAATGCGAGGAACTGATGTTTCTGTAATTATATCCAATAATCCAAAGAAATATTAATGCAATCCTTAAAGTTAGTTTCTTGCTCGGGTCCTTATAATGTTTATATAAGCAAATATGGAGTTTTATATTGCAAACGCCATGACTCCATTTTCCACCATTTGCAATTCAAGTAAAACGTGTTATGTGATTGTAATAATTAATTTGTAATAACGCAAATGAGCGCACGCTTTTTTAGTTTTGCCAAAATGTGGGCATCTTTATTATTTGCATAAATAATTATGTGCAATGAAAACATTAGGCTCTTATATTAATTCACGTGCGGCAAGCGAAAACACTTTCAATGTGTAGATTTTGTTTAGATAAATTTTGAGTTATAAAATTCAGAGTTCGATCCCTAGGTTTACATACATGATTTTTGTTTGTATTATTTTTTTCACACTCTATAATTTACTCCTTTAGCAGTTCTTTCGAACTCTTTTAGAATGTTCTTCATAGCAACTGAATTTCCTTCATTAAGGTGCTTTAGGAGTTAAGAAGTTCTCCTTTTTTACTCTATGGAGTACTAAAGAGAGATTAAATGAGTGCAATAAACGATTATAAATAGCTTCTATGGATGAGTATAGAAGTAAAATTGTTAGTTGGGTGTTCATGTGAGTTTGTAAGATAAAATTTCCAGCTACATGAAATTTGGCCCCAATGTAATATGGCCCCAATCGCCTACTACGCAGCTCGAGCTAAAATTCCGCTCCCATACTTAATTCTCTCCAAAATGTAGCCAATCTAAAATATAGCCAAGAATTTTAGCCGAGAGGTACTCAGCTCCAGCTAAAGAATCGAATTTTTGATTCCTACTGTACATCCTTTATCTGTCAAAATTTAGCTCAGGAAATAAATGTCCGGTACATTATTCTCAAGCTAAAATTTGACAGATTGTTTTTTTTTTCTTTGTCTCCTGTGATTTGTTTAAAAAAAATTTTATTTGAGAAAAAAGTTTGATTATGGATACCAGTGATTAAATAAATGTGGAATACTTAGATAAGTATTTTGAAGTTAATGATAGGGAGAGCCCATAAATGCTCCTCAAGGATGCAAAAGAATGCGAAAAAAGAAAGAAAGAATGAAAAAAACATTTGCCGTAGACACACGAAAAAAGTTAGCTTTGCTTCAAGTTCTTCTTCAAGTTCAATTCCATTACACTTTTGTTTGTTTTTAAATTTTGAACTTTTGAAATTTAAAAAAATATTTTCTCAGAGAACAGCTGTTTTTGACATGTTCTCCACAGAACTGTTGTGTCAAATTTCAAATTCTCCACAACTCTTTTATGTCAAAATTTAGCTAGGGTTTTAGCTGATGTTTGGAGAGAAAATTGGGAGCGGAATTTAAGCTCGAGCTGCGTACTAGGCCGAAACAACGAAAACAAAAACAAATTTAATATGTAAATGGGGGCCATTTTTCATTGTTTTGGGGCCTTTTTTAATTTTTAATTTTTGGGGTAAAATTTCATTATGAAAAATGGCCCCAAACTTTTATTCTAAACCAAAATACTTTCACAACAAAAACTTTGATAGCAGACCGACTGACAACATAGGCGCCTGCCAGGCGACTGAGCATATAACCTAAGCAGAGCCACGGGAGCGGGACAGAAGACCCAAAAAGGGAGTTAAAAGGCTCCCCCAAACCAATGCGGAACATTCGTTGCGGTGAAGAAACATTCGCATGTCAAAATTTATTTACCTAGTGATATATGAGAGTACCCACACCAACGCGGCGGAGAAACATATGAAATAATTTTGACTGACGAAGGGAGAGCCTAAAATCCTTGAAGGATTTCCCAAACCGACGCCAAACATTTTTTGTACGATTGTAATTTGTTCTGTTGTTGTTGCTTCTTATATTAATTTTGGAACAATGTTTCATTTTGTGTTTCGGGGCATTTTTCAAAAGTTTGTGGCCACTTTTCAGTTCTGAAAATGGGGCCATTTTTCATTATGAAAATAAGCCCCAAATTTGGGGTCATTTTAGTTTGGGGCCATTTTTCATTGGGGCAAATTTTATGTAGCCAAAATTCCCTCACAAATTTTGACAGATCATTTCTACCGATGTAAAATTATATGGTTTATAAGCTTGGTTTTCGGCTTTTTTACATCAGTATACTGGCAAAAAATGCCAAACTGCCATTCATGTAAATGTAGCATTAAATTATCTTAAAGAAATTTTTATTTTTAAGGTTAGACCGCACACAACTGCAGCGGAACTACACTTCACGACGCGGCAAAACATTATTTGTATGAAACTGTATGAGCTATATCGCACTAAGCGGCAACTGAACTTCATTAAATTTCATACAAATTATTTTGAATCGCAGTTCCGCTGCAGTGCAGTTCCGCCTAGTGCGGTCTAACCTTTAATTTCCGTGTAAAAATTTTGATGAGTTGCTATCCACTATCTCAGAAAAAACACTGCTTATATTTATTTATTATTTTATGTCGATTTCGATTCAACAAAAATAATTCTATTTTTTGATCTTTTTCAGAATTCACATTCTTTACTACAAAAAAAAATCGAATTTTCTGGTGGTCTGATTTGATTTAGATCAATTTTGCAAATCTCGATTTCAAACACAGATTTTCACACGCACTTGCACACACACCAAACTAAAATTCATCCAAACCAATAGAAAATGGTACTCACACAATTGCAAACATAGATCAAATCACGTTTTGAGTTCTTTATACCACAATTGATCTAAAGTCTGACCACCAAATCCAAAATTGTTGAATCGAAATCGACATTAGTTTAATTTTTCTATGTGCTGGGATACACGACACACGAGTGCAAAAAGAATTAATTCACGAAAGAGAACGGATGATTTTTAGAAAGAAAGAAAGGGATGGAAAAAAATGCCATCTCTTTCTTTCTTTCTTTCTAAAAGTCATCCGTTCTCTTTCGTGAATTATTTCATTTTTGCGCTCGTGTATCCTAGCACTAAAGAGCTCTTTACCAAATGGAAATATATGGCTGTCTCATTCATTTTACTTTGTGGGGAATGTCATAACAAAGAAGACAAAGGAAAAAAATTGTAAAATTATTTCAATAAAATCAAAAAAAACTTTTAAATCATGTGATATTTAAGATATTTCCTTAAATTTGATTATTTTATATTTATCCACTCTATCACTTTTCTTTTATCAACGCAGAACTTCATTAAAATTTAAAATCAAGCTTTTGTTTTTTTTTTCAATTTCCTTTTGTTTGACATTCCCCACAAAGTGCTGGCTGTTACTTTTGAGTTTGATAGATTCGCAAAGAGATCTAATAGACGATGATGTTTTGGAAAAAAGAAAATTAAATTTCAAAACTTTAAATACTATCTCTACATTGACCAAATACCTACACCTACAAAAATAAAAAAAAATACAAAATTATAAAATTATAAAGCCCACCGTTTGAGAGATACTGGATTTTATTTTCTCCACTGCGCATAATCAATTCTTAAACTCCAACCAACTTCACATCTGTTATTACCCGGCTCTGGCTTTTCCATCCAAAACCAAAAGCCAAATGTCAGCTGCTGTCACTAACACATGTGGAACTTTTTACTGGATTCGCGAATTAATTTCCATAAAAATCAACAAATTGTTTTTGTTTTTATATCTTTAATATTAAAATAACAAACTATTTTCTAATCAAAAAGTTTACATAATGAATGTTTAAAACATTTCTTCTTAATGGAACGCAATAAATATGTGTTCCTTATTGATGGAATGTTACTTTTAGATGAAGTTAAAGTGAAATATAAAAATGCTTAAGTGCCCCAAGCAAAGTGAAATGGAAATCCGTTAGTTTTGCAATAATTCTATTAATAATTAAGTAAAAATTGTGAATTAAAATTTAACCAGTGAAAATGGAGTCGACTAGTAAATCAACTCCAAGTGAAAAACCAAAAGAAAAGAAAAATACGCCGCCGAAAAAGAAAAACACAAGTCCATCAAAGGCAAAATCGTCACAATCATCGTCTAGCAAGAATTCATCCAATTCCAACCAATCAACAGGAAAAACAAGTCGACATTCTGACAACAACGACAGGAGGTAAGTTTTTGTTTGTTTTTATGTTACCTTTTTGAATAAAAAGATTTATTTATTAATTAAATACATCGAGGAAAATTCTGTGAAAGCATCTAAATTCATTGGGAGCCGCCTGATGTTGTAAACAACACACTCCGTCTCTTCACAACTTAACTCTTATTGAATTATAAGGATTCCCCTGTAACCTAAACATCCTGTTGCTCGGAGTATTTCATACTTAAAAAAATCCAGAGCCAATTCCATTCTTTGATTTTCGTTAATATGGTTCCAATTTTCCCTGAATCCAATCATAAAATATAGCACATCGCATCTCTTGATATATGTGCCTAGGTAGGTAGGTAGGTAGAGATGGCGGTCACAAGCATCCTCGCTCGGTAACCCAATTAACAGTGTAGTGCGCCGTTTCGATTCCATAACACGCTTGACCTGTGGATTAAAGAAGGTTTTTTTTTTTTTAAAGAAGAAGGGTGTTTGGTGATAGACTTCCAAATTATGGATCATCGTCTTCGCCCTGAGTATGCTGCAGTATGGTTCTAAGGTAAGCAATTTGCTCATTGGCACAAGACTCATACGATCTGATCCCTTAGGGTGATCATCTAGTCCCACATTCGGATATGGTAATTTCTGTACACCGCCATCTGCATACACAGCATGACTTGTGGTCACCAGAAAAAATACCACCACGCGTATAACCAGGCCTTTATTGGATTTGGACATAGGACACAACTCAATAGGATTTGGACATAGTCAGCAACTAAAAACCATCTACACTGTGCCAACTAGGTAGCTTGTTGACTGGTATTGAAGCGAGGATCGGCCCAACCGTGTGATCTTCTAGTCCTCGGGCACCATGAGCCTCCTTCAAAAAGCAGTAGTCTGCTAGCTCACAGTCATAGGAGTTCGAGGAAGAAAATGGTGCAAAGGGAAACCGAAGTCAATCCTAGATCCATTTCGTCCCGCTGAGGAAAGAAATCAAAAGGTCGTTAAAAAAGGTCTTCCCAAAAGATTTTTGCCTCATTTTGGACAAAGCGGGACATTAACAGAGAAAATGAATAACTGTTTCCTTTTTCTCCTGGTCCCACAACTTCGTCAATTAGTATTGTAGGGGATGCCATGCTTGGCCAGTGTCCAGTGCATGTTGCAACGATCCTGACTATGTCTCGCCTGGGCCTGCATATTAGATTAATAGTTCGCGATTTATATTAGATAGGCCAATTTTTCTAGAAATGATACAGTTGGTTACACTATTTCACCTAAGATTAGATAAGGTGAGAAAAATTGAGAATATATATTGATTGCCCTTCATAACTCCGATAGGAATACTGACTCTTTCTGCAAGTAAGTTATGAAGGGCTGAACCTTTCCTGGCCAGCTTGTCAGGCCGTTCATTCCCCTCAATGCCACTGTCACCCGGATTACAGATAAGAGTGACCCGGAGTTTAGTGTTCAGAATCAAAAGCTCATCGTGGCACTGCCCTACCAGTTTAGAGGATGATGTAGCCGAATTAATAGCTTTAACAGCCACTTGACTGTTTGAGAAAATAGTAGTATTTCGGTTCATGTTTGTATCTTGTTTAAGTAGCTTGCATGCTTCCCTGATTGCCGGTTTGATATACCTAAAAGTAACATTTGTTAAATGAAATGGAAGGCTGTCACGTACATACTTTCAAAGTCCCACTCTAGAGCCAATTTGCAGAGTATTATGAAGTTCTAATGACACGGATTTCATAGTAGATTTGTTTGTAAAACTAAAATACTGGTAGACATTAAACTATTTAAATTCAAAATGGCTTACAGCCGAGTTCTTCACAAAGTACTAACGGTAGGACCGGTACTAGTCCTAAAGATAGTACTTAAATCGATATCAACTCATTTCTTCACACAAGTACTAAGTCTTGTCAATTAGGTACCGAGTATCAGTTAGAACTCGGTACTAGCTAGCTCCTCAAAATCAGCTAGTATTTGGTTATTATATCAGTTATTAATACTCAAATCAGTACCAAGTGATTTTTTCACAGAAATACTAGTCCCTAGTTCTGTCAAATTGGTACCGAGTACCAGTTAGGATCCGGTATTAGTTAGGACTTCGAAATCGACTGTCTACAGCGTTAGTACCCGAATCAAAAATATTTTCTGGAATCGTTTCAATAGATATTATTCAATTTTGCGGGTTCAAATGATTTTTTTTGTCTTGTAAGGAGTAATACTATTCGTGATAAAGAGGTTATTCCATTTGGCGTGAAAACACTACTACTGCACATTTGGTATCAAATTTTACTTTATGGGTTTTTGGGATTTAGGAAAAAGTTCGTCATAAAACTGCACTTTTCCCAAAATCCAAATTTTTGGGTAATACATAATGTATGTATGGACTCAAATGTGTATATATGTATTAATGTGCGTCCAACACATTTTCAATTTTCAAATGTCCATCCACCTTCAAGATGCTGCAACGTCATAGTCGGTAGTCGGTACATAGATGATTGCAAATTAACAATGACATATATTTTAAGTTATGTTAAGCCATTTCTTTTGTTAAGCCATTTGTTTTTACTTATGCGGCGTATTTTAACTTTAGGAAAAAGTGCACTTTTATGATGCATGGATTGAAATTTTTTCGAAAGCCCATAATAATTGGTTAACGAAACTTAAAAAACATTTAATAGTGTGTAGTTGCACAGAGACACCAACAAAAAAACTATTTTCGACGGCATCTGTCGGGGGTCTGACGTGTAAATGTATTTATTTTTATTCATTATTGGGATATGAAGCATTTGATTTTCAAGCAGTTAATCTGCCAACTTATTCCACGTGAGCTTCATAAGGACCAATTGTAAAGGTATTACGCCGATGGTCTACTTCACAACCAGCACATTTATCTTGCTAAAACTGCAAGCACATCAGATCTTCAAATTCTGTCTCGAAGGTAATCAATTTTGTCGCTTTTCTTCCACAGCTTCAGTGGCCGAGACGGTCGTACCAAATAAAAATATCCGCAAATGTTAAATTAAATTACAAATAATATTGTAATTGCCAAAACAGTGTCCAATTCACAATTAGACCAGTTTTAGACTTACCAGTACCCCAATTCCATTCGATCGTCGAATCCTCCCATGTGGATTCGACGATCGAATCGGATTGAGATTTCGATCTAGATATACGAATTCACTGGATCAAATTCATATAGAATCGAAGAACACTTGAAGTGAAACCTTAATTTTTACTTTGTTCAAACAGAGTTAAGTTTTTTAATATGATTACTACGAAAAAAACAACAAAATAAATTGAAAAACACGCGAGATTTAGCTAAGGGGCCAGTTATAGCGATCAGAAAATCACATCAGAAAAGTTGAAACAGTATGAAATTAAATATTTTTTCCTGATGGTCGTTTATAGCGAACAGGAAAAAATAACTTTGTTCAGTGACACTGTTCCGAACAGTTTGGAACGGTTTAGAACAGAAAAGTACAAGTTTTTGCTGTTCAATGAGAATTTTCTGTTCTAAACTGTTCTGATTTGCTGTTCAGTGAGGCTGTTCCGAACAGTTTGGAACAGAATAGAACAGGATTTTCTGTTCTTACTTTTTAGGTAGAACAACTTAGAACAGTTTTGTGACAACTGTCAAAATCAGCTGCTGTCACTTGCAAGTTGATATTTTTTAACAAATTTCGTGGCTCTTTGTGCTTTTACTTTGGAAACAAACAAATAAATATTTAAACAAAAACAACATAAATTAAATTACATTAAATTGTGTAGTTAAATTAATACTATTTCTAATTGTTTTTAATAAAAAGTATTTCTTGCTTATCCACCAAACTCGAATTTTTTTTTTTGACAATTACATCTGTCAGACAGCTGCCTGTTCTAACTTGTCTGACGTTTCTGTTCTACTCTGTTCTGTTCTAATCTGAAAAAAAACCTCACTGAACAATCCTTATATGTCAGTTGGCCAGCCTACCGCAAAGTTTTCCTGATTGAAATGCACACGAAAAACTTTTTCGCCCGCAATTCTGTCAGTGGAATCAGTGAAATTGGAATTCAAATCATTGGATTTTTTTGTTCCATTTTGTGAGAAGTTACGATCAGGTGGCACGAAAAATGAATTTGCATCAGGAAAATAAATAAATACATTTTAATCAAAAAATAATTGTTTAATTGAAAATTTAATTTGATCAAAAAATTCTATGAGTTATTTGTTATCGATTAGTGTAGCATTTGTGTTTCAAATCGAATGAAAATAGTGCAAAAAATCCATTTAAAAGTTTTTCCTGATTCGTTTTCCTGATCGCTATAACCGGCCGCTAATTCGAAAACCGGATCGCTAATTCGAAATCGAGGCGAGTGAGTGAGATGAGTCACTTTTCATCGAAAATCGATTTAGCTTGTAAAAGTGAGTAGTGACTCGCTTGAACTGTCAGATTACTCGCCTGGCTTTTCGCAGGTGACTTGTTGAATGTGTTGGTAAAATTAACAATTTTGAATAAGTATATGTGTTCTTTGGTCACATCTATTTATGAATATGAAATGAAATAACAAAAACAACTAACTCTGTTGTAACAACACTTTATTGATAATTTAAGTTTTAAAGAAAATTATACTAACATAAATAATAACGTATGAAACATTTTTTGACTGCACCATGCAGAAACTATGACGAATCGAATCGGATGACCACGGATGATTCTCAGCTCTGGGACCACAGTTTAAAGACTTCAACAGCACGAATTGTTTTTTTTTTCTTTGTTGCTGTTTATTTTTGTTGTTTTCGTTTTGTTAATTTTTCACATCAATTAGTTTTTATGAATGTAAATGATAATAAAAGCTCACTTTGTTAGTTAGGACAATTTATAAATAGAAATAAAATAATCACAATGGTTTCATTTTGTATGTTTATTATTTATGATTCAATTCGAAAATTATTAAAGCTGTCACAAAACTAAAAAAGACAACAAAACAAAGGATAGTCTTTGTATGACCAGAGATAATCTATGTATAGAGGGAAGTTACCCATCTCAAGTTACCCATCTCACTTAAATATCTAAATCGCTTTTGCGAGTGAAGTGAGATGAGTCGGCGAGAGTCATCTCACTCGACTCGCTGAAATAGCTAAATCTCAGCACAGGTCTACTTGTAATTTTCAATTCGATTCAGTTCGCAAACTAGAATCGGATCAAAAAATCCTGTTTTAATCCGATCTAGGTCTACATGGAATTGAATCCGAATTCAAGTCTGATTCAATTCTCCATGAAAACGGAGTATAATGTCCTAATACTCCTTTGTGAACTTAGATCCGGTACTAATCATGTGAAGAAATGATAAGGTACTAACTTTTCGTTAGGAACGAGTATCAGAGTTTGTACCTGTTGGTCAATTCCCGATCTATGAAACTGTCAAGTGATAAAATAGATATATCATTTCTTTTTCCACAGCAATTTTTCATTTTATCACTACACCGGAATGCCTTACACGATTCTGGGGGCCAATTCTCGATCTGTGAAGCTGTGAAGTGATAAATTTTACAAAACTTTAAACGTTAATATTTCGATTCTGGATGAGTGTGAAAAAGTGAAACAAAATGTCAAAACTTCGTAATTTTTTTTATCAAGATTTGACATTTAATATCACTTTTAAACACTCATCCAGAATAGAGTTATTAGCGTGTGAAGTTTTGGAAAATTTATCACTTCACAGATCGAGAATTGACCCCCTGGACCTATTTATGATTTTTGACTATTTCAGCACTTTTTTCTCAACTGTGCCAATATATATATATGAATAAACCAATAATTCACAATTGTTTTCAATAAAATTATGTGTTTTAACACATTGCAAATTGGAAACAACAACTCGACGCAAAAACAAAAATTATATGTGTTTTTCTTGACTTAAAGCGGGCTTTTGAGACAGTAGACAGATCAATATTATTTGAAAAACTTGAAAGTTATGGAGTGCGTGATGAATCACTATCCTGGATGATTTCGTATCTATCAGGTCGAACGCAAAAGACAAAAGCGAACAACATTTTATCCGATGAAATGTTAATTGATATTGGTGTACCACAGGGGTCTATCCTAGGCACTTTTCTTTTTAACGTTTTTATCAATGTCATTGGAAGTGTAATAAAAAACAGTGAATATGCTTTGTTTGCGGATGATGGGTTGTTGTATGTTGGTTGTGATAATGTAAAAGAAGGTGTCGCTAAAATGCAAGAAGATTTGGATAACCTTAGTCTTTGGATTAAAACAAACAAGCTAAAATTGAACGTGTCGAAAACTAAATTGATGATTATTGGTAATAATACAAGTGACAGTGTGACAAACATTAAAGTTGATAATGAAATCTTAGAAATAATATCAGAAATAAAGTACCTTGGTATAGTTATAGACAATAAACTTTCATTTAATAAACACAAAGACTATATTGTGAAAAAAATATCAAAAAAGACAAACTTATTGAGAAGAATTTGAAAAAATATTTCAACTGTTAGTGCAATAAACATTTTTAATGCAATAATAAAACCACATTTTGAATATTGCCCATCCATTCTGTTTTTGTGCAATCAAGAAATGATCAATAAGCTTCAACTTCTCCAAAATAAAGCAATGCGAACAATTTTAAAGTGCAATATTTATACTCCAATCGCTTATATGTAAGATATGTTAAGGTGGCTTAACGTTGAACAAAGAATTTTAATGAATGTTTTACTGTTTGTCTTGAAAATAAAACATAATTTAATGCCTGCTTATCTTTCTCGTTTCCTTAACTATGTAGGTAATGCTCAACCTTTCTCTTTAAGAAACAACCAAGACTTCCGCCTTCCATTTGCAAGAACAAGTGCAGCCCAAAAGAGTTTTTTCTTTAAAGGACTTCGAATTTTCAACAGTTTGCCAAATGAATTAAAATCCAAAACCAATTACAACAGTTTTAAAAGACATATTATAACTTTTGTTAAACTTCAAAATTAGTTTTTGCATACTTTTCTCATTGTTTAATTATTTATTTATTATTAAATTATTTATTGGTTACTAAATTATTTTTTCATTGTTAGATTAATTATTATTAACATCTTGCTCTCTTTTTTAACACGCACAAACAAGAATGTAATTTATAAAATTTGTAAATTAATAGTTGGTAAAACTAAATAAACAAACATACAAACATACATACTATTGCCAATTTTCTACCATAATAGCATCCAACAAATTCTAAATTCGTTTTCATAAGGTAATTTATTACCTCTGTAACACATCATTATTGCAATTAAACAGTAAATGCCGCAAATATTCTACATTTATTAATTTATTCAAAATAGCTTTTAAAAGCCTCAAATCCCTAATACTCACCCTTTTCATCTGGGTGATTTCACTTAGAATCATCATTGTGATTATAGTGAAGATCTCCAATCAGTTCATTTGAGATCGATTTTTTTTTTCACAAAAATGTACATACAAAATAATCTAACAGAATTAATGTAACTGAATTAAATTAATTCTCAATATTATTATATCTTTGATAACGAATTTAGCCAGCAACTTGAGTACCTACATCTTCTTCAATAACACAAAACATAATAAAAACAAAAATAATGCAACATGCCATCTAGCTGTGTACTTTTTGTTTATATGTAACTTGTGAAGTGGCTAAATCAAGCGGCTCAATGGTCTAGGGGTATGATTCTCGCTTTGGGTGCGAGAGGTCCCGGGTTCAAATCCCGGTTGAGCCCAATCTTTTTTATCAAAAATTTGATAGTCTTAAAATAGACTGTGCGTATGTGTATATAAATTGCATGTCCGACTATTAGAAGTCAAAATCAATACAAAATATTAAATAAGGGTGAGACTAAGTAAAAGCTGCCCTGCCATACGAGTTTTAATTCAATTCTGATGGTGTAAATTATTTACCCTCCAAATTTGCACCTTTATTTTGCATTTTGTTATTGTTTTTTTTTCTTTCTCAGTATTTTAAAAGCAGATGTTGCAAAAAAATAAAACAACAAAACAAAAAAAATAAAACAATTTTAAACCAATTTATATCGATGGAATGGGTCTGGCTTTCACATCATGCGTTATGATGGTGAAAACGTGTTGATAAAAATAACATGAAGTTTGGGTGGGTAGGTAGGTACGATGAAAGAACTTGAAATATTTTTCATTTTTATTTTCGGAATAGAGGACGAATTTGTTTTGCTTTGTTTTTATTATTACCAATAAAGGGAATTACAGCATGGGTAACACACTTGTGTTGATCCCTAATGCGATATAAATGCCAATGTATTCGATTCAATGATTTGTATTTTTTTTTTGTAAGTCCTCTGCCACATGGAATTTTAGTGTTTCTTACACATGAGTCGAAAATCCGTTTTTAGTGAAGAATCTTTTGGAATTACGAGTATAGAGTGGAATTGATTAGCTATGATGTGATAAATGGTCGTCGTATTTGATTGTTGTACTGAATTAGTCATTTGCGTTGGGTTTTTAAGGGAGTTCAATGTTTTCTAGGAATGCCCACATTTTATTTTACCAAAAATAAAAAAATTTCAATTTTGTTTTCAAAATTTTGAGTTTGAAAACTATTTATCTATTTTTTGTCACGCCTTACATATGTGATTCACACTGTAAATTATTTCAGTAGTCTGGATCCCTTTTTCAGCTCTCAAGTGTGTTTCAGTGTCAAATGAATCCAAATTTTCCAAGGATAAGCGAATTATATTTTTAGTTTATAAATATTTATAATTTTTTTGCAAAAAGTCTAGCATAGGTAAGCTAGTAATCGTTATTTTATGGTAGCAATACTGTCTAGAAAGTCCATTATCAGAGTTCTTGTGCGCGGTAATAGTTATTCAAGGTCGAATTTAAAAAATATGTATATATTTATTAAAAAAATAAAAAAAAAAATAAATCTCAATTGGAGATGCGGGGCATCGATCCCCGTACCTCTCACATGCTAAGCGAGCGCTCTACCATCTGAGCTACATCCCCATGATAAATAATTGAATTTCATACATTTTAGCCAAATCAGGTGGTCAACTTTTGATAGTACCTACCCAGCTAGCCGTCTAAAGGTAAGACCGAGTCTTGTTCACTGACTTCAATTTTTCATTGTGTTTTTTTTTTAAGTTATTACTTTGTCGGACCAGTTAGTCTATAAATATTAATATTTTTGTAGAAATAGGATTGGCTTTGCTTAAAATAAGACAAAACAAAACAGAAACTCAAATACTGACCACTATGTATTTTTAGAATATGTAAATGTATTAGATACAACGCAACCAAACCAAAATTGAGTACTCCAAAATGTGAAAAACTTTTTAATTGCAAATGTGCTCTTCATGGGCAAGTATTGGTTTCGTGTCAAAAAATTCAAGCTTTCAATAAAAACTTATACAAGATGATGATAGAGAGGTCTAGAATGTGGTTTTCGACAAGACGTCCGTCTGTTCGTCCTGATGTACATCGATTTGCTTCAAAAAGATCCCGGAGAACCTGCTCCGATTTTGACGATTTTTTTTTTTGAAATTTAGAAAATAAAAGAAAATAAAAAAATTGGTTAACCAAATGGGCATTTCGGTCTACCTGTTGCATACGAATGAGATATATATTGTTGGCAAGCTTATTCCTAGTACATCTTTTTTTTATGAACGCAAGGCTGTAAACCATGGGGTTAAGGCCAGTATATGGCAACAAAGATTGCAATTAGAGCAAAAATTAATTGCAATAGTGTTCGATTGAAATTACAGTATTTGTCACTTTCGATGAACTGAAGGGAACTTTTATACCAATGGCCAATAATATCATTTTTGGCGAATAATTCCCGTAACAGCATGAACATTCTACTTTTTTTTATTCGATTTATGGAATTTAATGAATTGTGATACAACGTTGCAAAGCTTAGTTCAAGAGCATCATTTTTGAATGTGGACACAAAACTGTAAACCATGGGGTTAAGACAGTATATTAGAAAATCTAAAACAACTCGTCTATGTTTTTTTCAAATTTGCAGTGTTTTTCTTATTTTTTTGGTGGCTTATTTTAGCCAACTCCCATTGTTTAGCGCAACAAAAATACTCGTATGTTGGTACATTCCATAGTACCTAATCGTTTTCATAGGTCTCGTTTCTGGGCACTAGGTAGACCAGGTCCCATATATTTTTTCCCATTCTCCTTTAGAGAAACAAATACGATTCAAAGATTGACTCTCTCATTTGATTTTGTTTCCAAATTGCAAAAATCCAACCTTTCCAAAAAAAATAAAAATATTTTGTAATATTATTTGTAAAAAATATGTACATAATCAAGTAAAAAGCACTTCAAATGTTTATAAATTATTTTTGACATTATTTGTATTTAATATAAAAGTTCAAAACAAAGTACAGTGAAACCCGCTTATATTTACTAGAAGATGATAGAGTTTCGTTTTATATTTATTATAAAACAATAAATAATAACTAGCATTGCCAGTGGCCGAATATTCTACCGAATATAATACTAATTTATATAGGTTCCATGACAATTTTGAAAATGTTAGAAAAGCAAAACTAATTAAAGAAAAAAAAAACAAACAAATTCACGGATACGTTTGTTTCTGTAGCATTCGTAAAAATTTTGTCTTGAACTTTAAAACAAACAGAATAATAAGGCTCAGTTAGTTATTTTTTAAATTGTTTGTTCATTATTTATTCAACAGTAAACCTTAATTCATCCAAAGCACACATTACACTACTTATTCTCTTAGGCCCGTTTGCTGATACGAAACATAAATGTTTAAGTTCAACATAAGCGCTTATGTTTTACTTTCTCCTATTTCCTTAGCATAAACTGTCACATAAGTTCTTATGTTGAACTTAAATGCTTAAATTTCGTATCAGCAAATGGGCCTTGGTTAACCAAATTTTGTTCTGCTTGAATTATCAAAATTTGAATTTCTAAATTAAATTCGATATTGCGTACACTCTGGCGTATACGTACTTTTTTTTAAATTTCTTAATTAAATAAATGACCAACTGTATAGCTTTTAAATAAAAAAAATATGAAATTATGTTTTCACGTAGTAAGTTCAAAAAGGACGGATATAATTAACCTGATTTGTTGCCTTTTTTAAAGCAAACAATACCCTTACTTTAAGTTCAACCAAATATTGTGCTACATTTGAAATTTTTTGGCGAATACACATACCCAAAAAATTCAAACAACCATTGCTCTTTTTAATGCTTGAAATGAGTTGCATGAGCGGGATAGAGGATACAAAAAGGGAGTTTAAATCCTGTCAAAAAAAAATTGTAAAACATTCAACATTTCAAACTTTTACCAATTTTGAATTTTTGAATTCTAGAATTTCCTTATTTTGGAGTCTTAGTGAAAGTAAACATCCTGAATCACTATCACTTTCAATTCCCATTTGTGCAGGCAAATATGGTGCTTTTGGAATCTGTTTTACTCTTTGTTTGCTCTCAGCAATAATATAAAATTTTATCAAAAATGTGCTTTAATAGTAAATTTAGATCGTACTTATTTAAGCACTGATTGATTGTTTACTTTTACGATGTCGGAGGTGATCTTGAAACATAACGTTGAAAGCTGCCTCAAGCAAACGCGAAACATTCGCCGTTGGTGTGGGCACTCTCATTTATCACCATGTAAATAAATTTTGAAAGACGAATGTTTCTCCATCGCGAATGTGTGGGCTCTCTCAATTATCACCATGTATGTTTGTAAATAAATTTTGACTGGAGAATGTTTCTCCGCCGCACTGAATATTTCGCGTTGGTTTGAGAGATCCTTATACATATATTTGGCGGCCTTGGAAAATAAGTAAATAAAAACGATAGCAAATAAGCTTACATTTCAGACAAACTCGCCTTTTTTCGAATACTGTCAAACATATTGTATGTATGTACAAACGTACTCGTACATACAAAATCTTTATTTATTTTTAGTCTAAGAGCTGACAGCAAATTTTTGGTTTGGAGGAATAACCAAAATTTGCGAACATGTATATTGAGGTATTAGGGCCACGATTTCAAATTCAAACGTCGGGCAGGATTATTTTGTCCCGGGGGCTGGAGGCGGGAGGTTGAAAACCGCGATTTTTCAGATTTTGGTTAAGAGTATATAACCACTTAAATATATGTATATGTAAACTAAAGAGAACTACGCTCTCATCAAGAATTTCGGGGTCCAAGACGATTTGAGTGTCGCCCAACCCAGACAGACGCCCCCCAAAAGATGCAAAAAACAGATTTTGGTTTAGAGTATATAACCACTTAAAAATATATGTAAATTAAAGAGAATCACGCACTGATTAAGAATTTCGGGGTCCCAGACGATTTGAGTGTCGCCCGACCCAGACGGGCGCGCTCCAAGGCCCATAGGGGCAAAAACAAACTTTCTATTTTGAAGGTTTAACCATATAAATATTATATCAAAAAATCAGGAAAAATCTCCTCATTACAAATATGTATGTCTCAGACGCTTAAAGTGTCACCACAACCTACCAGACGCCCTCTAAGACGCCTTCGAGGGCGTCTGTCTGGGTCTGTCGACACTTTAACCGTCTAGGCCATACATATTTGTAATGAGGAGATGTTTCCTGATTTTCTGATATATTATTTATGTGGTTATACGTTCGAAATAGAAAGTTTGTTTTTCGCCCCTATGGGCCTTGGAGCGCGTCTGTCTGGGTGGGGCGACACTCAAATCGTCTAGGAGCCCGAAACTCTTAATCAGTGCGTAATTCTCTTTAATTTACATATATTTTTAAGTGGTTATATACTGCAAACCAAAATCTGGTTTTGTGCATCTTTTGGGGGGCATCTTCTGTCTGGGTCGGGCGATACTCAAATCGTCTGGGACCCCAAAATTCTTGATGAGAGCGTAGTTCTCTTTAGTTTACATATATATTTAAGTGGTTATATACTCTAAACCAAAATCTGAACAATCGCGGTTTTCAACCTCCCGCCTCCAGCCCCCGCGACAAAATAATCCTGCCAGACGGTTGAATTTGAAATGAATTTGGCCCTAATACCTCAACATAAATGTTCGCAAATTTTGGTTATACCTCCAAACGAAAAATTTGCTGTCAGCTCTCGGTCTATTAGTCTAGGTACTGACCTTCAATATTTATGTATTTCTTATGGAAGTTATTTTTGGTCAAAAAATATATAAAAATTTAATTTTCTGTGCTTAACGGTAAAATATGAGTTACGAATTTTCCACCAAAAATCCAAATCAATAAAGGTCACCGTCTCTCAAAATTTCAGACTTCTAAACCCAACCCTTAAAAGTATAAAAATCATTTATCTGGAAAAATTCAAATGTCTATTAAATGCTTTAACAGCTACATACAGACATAATTTCTGCACATATGTGGGGCAAAACCTTTCAAACGTTATATAATTTATGTAGTTCCGTTGAGCATTTACAGAGAAAATTGTACCGTTAGGTTTTGCTAAGCTTAATAATATATAGATATTTAAATTTAAAATAAACTTTATTATATTTAATATATAATTCCAAAACCATTTTGAACCCCGCTTACACGCATAATTTTGTATTTATTTTAAAATAATTATTAATACAGTAAAACCTCCAATTAAGGACAGATCAATTAAACGGACAAATTCTCGCGACCATGGATCTATGATTTAAATTCCATACATTTTATGTTCCTTTATGCGGAACAACAATACCAGTTGTAATTTGATGAACCAAATTCTCTTAGGCAGACAAAAACTTCAGTCATTTGTGATTTTCTACCCTTCTTTTCAGCAATACTTTTTAATATCTGTTTTATTTTTATTTATTTTTCTATGTATTTCTGTCCATAAGTCGAGTATTTCAAAGTTCATTACAAAAATAAAATTGACAAGAATTAGGAATCAAATGCAAAGAAATTCACAGAAATTCAAAAGTAAAGGAACAAGTATGAAATTTGTTAATTTTTTCCCTTGAACAGACAAAAATGTTGTTATACCATCTCTCTCCGCATAAAGAAGGTTCCACTGTTCATACCTACCCAATAATTAAAAAAAAAATATGTAAAATAGACGTGTCGGATAAATTATTTTGTTTTCAGATATTCAAAATAGGTATGGAGGATCGTGTAGAAAAAACTTTTGTCTTGCTACATTTTTCAAAATTATTTTTTCAGATTCTACGGCCGTTTTTAGACAAACAAACTATCGTAATGTTAGGACAATTTAATATCTCGAGTTCGATTTTTTGTACGAATCTAAAATTTGCCCTATAGTACCTATCTATTTAAAGGGCCATCAAGTGGATTCTTTTAAAATCATAGGTTATTTTGACTCTGACAGCTGTTCCCGCTCGAAATCTTGACAGAAAGTCAGTGTCATACTTCCGCGGAACGAAATCAGTCGCTTTACGCTTGAACAACGTTTGGAAATATTGAAAAATTATTTCCAAAGTGAGTGCTGTGTAGCCCAAACAGTGCGTTTTTTTGAAAAGAAGTTTTGGTCCCACAGTTGAAGCCCCACAGCGCGCCTGCAATGTTAACAAAATTGAAGCATCTGAGGATCAGAAAACCCGCACCCGATGAGAAAAACCAATGCATCCACTGAGTGACAGTTTGGTGCGGATTGTTGAGTGGTGGTATCATTGTATCATTTAACTAAATGAGGCTGGGAACAACGTTTCGGTCAACGGTGGGCGGTATAGAACCATCATAACCGATTTTGTTTTACTGAAATTGAAGACATGCATTTGGACGACCTCTGGTTCAAGCAGGATGGCGCGTCATGCACACAGCCCATACCACAATCGATCTTTTGCGCACCAAATTCCAAAATCGTTTTATCAGCCGTCTTGGCTATGTCAATTGACCGCCTCGGAGATGCGATTTGACCCCTTTTGCCTTTTTTTGTTGGGAATCGTGAAGTACCGATGGTATGCCAACAATCCGGAAACGATTCAAGCAAATCAAGCCAATATCATGCAAGCGATCCATGAGCAACAGCCCGAAACCATCAATAAGGTCTTGGAAAAGCCACTTAACTAATTACTTATAAAGCCATAATATAAAGGGTGGTCCAACGAAAACGCACGATGTAAATTGTAAATAAAACAAAAAGTTTTCAGAGAATTATCTTAATATTTTTTATAACGATAGAAGGATCTGTTATTATCATTAAAATGTAAATACTTGTAAATATTTGTACTATAAAAATTAAGTTCTTAATGTACAGCTCTTATTATATTAAATAAACTGAACTGATCTATGACAATTATGTGTAAAACAAAATATCGGCCAAATGCCCGCCACGGTTTTGGTTGCATACCTCTAATCTATGGTCCATATTTTCAATGACTCTGAGAAATAATTGAGGTTCAATGTCGTTAATGTACCGAATTATCTCATCCTTTAGTTCTTGAATTGTTCTTGGCTTATTGACGAACACTTTTTCTTTTAAGTATCCCCGAAGAAAGAAGTGCAACGGTGTCAAATCACATGATCGTGGCGGCTTATTAACATCGCCACGACGTGAGATAACACGGCTATTGAATTTCTCGCGCAATAGAGCCATTGTTTCTGTGTGGAAAATGGCACCATCCTGTTGGAAGCACATATCGTCCAGGTCCATATCCTCAATTTCTGGCCACAAGAAGTCCGTTATCATCTCGCGATAGCGAACACCATTCACGGTAACTGCTTGGCCGACTTCATTTTCGAAAACGGAAGGCCCGATGACGCTGAAAGTCACTCTTTGTGGATGCATCGGCTTTTCAACAATCACTCGTTGATTCTCATTTGCCCAAATGCGGCAATTCCGCTTGTTAACGAATCCACTCAGATGAAAGTGTGCCTCGTCGATGAAGATGATTTTCTTTGTAAAGTCACCATCCACTTCTGTCTGTTCAATGTCAAATTAAGTTGGGCAAAAAACTTGACGTTAAGGTGTGATTCAAAATTAACATTGTTCATTATGGTTGGACCACCCTTTACATGTAAAAAAAAATTAATTTTGTTCATTTTATTGCATTTAAAAAAAAAAAAACTTGTATTTGGCTCACCCTATGACAAGTAAAAATAATCCAGGAAGCATTATTTACTCTTCGATTATTTATATAGTCCAGATGCTTGGAACAAATTTTGAAATTGATTTTAAACAACAATTCCCGTTGTAATTTTATTTTGCCCTTTATATGACTATTTTCGGGGTTTAAGCTTAAGACATGTACATACAAACCTTAGAGTCAAAAATAAATGTCTTTATCGTGATTCTTAAAACAATTCGCGTTAACATTCCAACGGAATAAATAAAATACAAATATCTTAAAGCTATGCTGCTACACTCGTATAGTAGATTTTTCAACATCCAGTATCTCTATCGGTCCTCTAGAAATTCACTTCAAACATAAAAAAAACCTATTGCAAAAGTTTGACAGGACAATTCACTTGGAATGCTTAAAGCAGTAAAAATCCTCCAACTGAAAGGAAGAAAAATAAAAAATAAACAAAAAAAAACAAAAACTTTCTCCCGTTATTGGCGGAAATTTATGTGTTAATTTTCCTATTTCTCACTTTGAGTCCGTTTTTCGTCCTTATTGTTTGAAAGAAAAAAGAACAACAAAATCAAACTTTTTTCGGGGACACCAAATCAAAAGGTGAAAAAGGACCAACCCGCACAATGTGTCCCCTTTCCGCAACGACCGACGACGACGACAACGATGTGTCGTCCGTCGTCGTCCGGTGTGAAAAGTAATTTTTCTTAAATACACAAAAGGTGACAAACAAACACAAACAGCTAGGAAAAAAAAAGGAAAGGACGAAAGAATGATTATTATAAATGAGCCAGGAATGGTGCTTTTTTTGTTTTGTTTCTCATTCAACAACATATACCTACCTATCTTAAAAAAAGGCACATTTTTCTCGCGAACATTCGCCAAGTGTGAATGGCATTCGTAAAAGTGGGTGGAGTACACTTCCAGATAAACCCTAATTTTTAGGTAGTCTTTTTATTCCAAGAATTTCAATAAATTACCCACTCCAGTAGAGGATGTTTTTTTTTTTTTTTTAATTTTACATTTTTTTTTGTTGCTAAGAAAAAACAACGCCCGCCACAACCTAACCAATCATCTGGTTCTGGATCACAAATAGCAATTATACAAATCCCTTGTTGTTTTTTTGTTGAAAATTTCCCTAACCATTCCAAAAAAGGGAGACGTGAGCAAGAATATATAGAAGACGTGTAAATTGGACAACTGACCGAAAACCAGACCCGTTCCACTGAAATACTTAAACTAACAATCCAGATCCTTATTTGTAGAAAACCATCTGTAGACAGACAGAAATTTACCACACATACATTGGATCAGTGGCTTCGGTGATGGTGATGGTGACGACGACGGTGGCACGGTCGGTGGTGGTCGAGGTAGTTCTCTGTCTCATAAGTAGCATGAGTCGAACTCGGGATATATGGGTTTTCAATTTTTTAGGTAGGATAGCGGATATAATGTATAAGAAGGAAGAATGAGTGGGTGGGTGTGTTTTTTTTTTTTTTAGGTGGAGAGATAATAAAAATAAAAATTCCAATCAATCGCCGAACAGAAATTTTTCTTGTTTTTACAAATTTCTCCAGACTCGACTCATTTACTGTTTCGCATCGATTGTTGTCCTCCGTCATCGTTGTCCTTAAAATCCTAGTACCTTGCTGCCAGGGTTGCCAAAATTTTAAATTCATAAGTATACTATTGTTTTGTGTTGATATGTTAGACGTCTGTTTAAAGGTTTATTAAAAGTCAGCTTTCCGTTAGGGGATGTGGATACGTTGGTAGCGCTAATGGTCCTTTTGATTTGACATACCAGCTAGTAGTTAGTTATGCAACCAACAGTCGTCACCACCGTCGATTTGCACTAGGGATGGCCACGAGATAGGTCGATGATCACCAACTTCTTGTGGCCTGAACTGAATGATATGGACACCGAAGACATATGGTTTCAACAGATAACGCTACGTGCCACACAGCTCAATACACAATCGATATTCTGCACGAGCGGTTTCATGACACGGTTATCTCGCGCCAAGGCGACGTGAATTGGCCACCAAGACCGTGTGATTTGAGCCCTTTGGACTTTTTCTTGTGGGGCTTTCTTAAGCCGCAGGTCTATGCGAATAAGCCGCTAATCACCGCGGCCCTCAAAGACAACATAATCGTTGCCATCGGTCAAACTCAGCCTGATTTATGCGCCAAAGTCATCGAAAACTGGACCTTTCGAATCCGCGCCACCCAGCGAATCCGCGGCGGCCATTTGAACGATGTTATATTTCACACATAATGTCATTGATAGGGCCCTCAAATAAAGATAAACCCTTATTGATATCTCATATGTCTCATGTTTTATTCAATTTTAAAATCGAGCCGCCCTTAATGGAAAACCCTTTTTTTTATTTTCTTCTGCACATATTGAAACTACATATATGGGAGACAAACTATATTTTGACGTATCGAGAATATTTCGTTCCAATACTCAACAGGTTGCCCTGAAATCGTTTTTTACCGGAGCAAAAAATAAGAGACAACAAATTTTTGGATTTCTTAAGTGGTTTTTAATCCAATTTAAACAAATAAATGGGTCTCTGTCAAACCGACCGTCAGTGTCGGTCGTCGCAAAGTGTGTTTTTTTTTGTTGCAAGAAATCATAGCTTTTAAACAAATAAAGATATCGTGATAATTTCTTTTTTCAACTTAAAGTAAATTTCCTAAGCTCTAAAGTATTTGAGTTGTAAGAAAAAAAAAAACTTATTTCCAGGGTGTTTCCGAATTTTCTGTTGAAATAAGACTTTCTCTTCATAGGACATGGACTGTAAATTTTACATCAAAAAATGTCAAAAGTAAATAACCGAAGTAAAACAGGCTTTCTTAAGGTTAAACAAAGTCACACGGACGCGTAAAAGTAAATGAACAATATTTTTGCAGGTGTATCAAAAGGTTTTTTGGTATTTTATTTTTCTGCACATTAGTGACTATTTCAGCGGTACATTTTAATCAAGCTACGTCAAAAGAATGTTAAGTGGTTTCATGCTAGCCCAGAAAAATTAAATACAAAAATGTCGTTACTTCAAAAAAATTCGACAAAGCTGAATTTTCGTGGAGCGCTTGATTTTTACGTCCTGAACATTTCCTAAAAAAATCCCTTAAATTCTCTATAATTGTTGTAT
The DNA here is from genome assembly GCA_949320155.1 of Melangyna quadrimaculata. Taxonomy (NCBI): domain Eukaryota; kingdom Metazoa; phylum Arthropoda; class Insecta; order Diptera; family Syrphidae; genus Melangyna; species Melangyna quadrimaculata. Next base: position 198,466,518 of record OX439483.1, on the reverse strand, counting down.
CTCTATACTTTATACGTCCCAAGTTGGGCTCAAGTTTAAACTGATGGGCATTCTTAGAAGCGCGAGTATTACGGTCGAATTGTTCAAGGGGAGGAATGCAACTGGCTATTTCACTAGATAACTGTTTATAAAAATAGCGGTACAGTAGAGAAAGACATGAAACATCACGGCGGTGTTCGAGAGATGTAATTGTTTCCGTTTAAGATCGTTCACCTATCATTTTTAAAGCCCTCTTTTGTATTTTGTCCAATAGACTGAAGTGGTTATTTGGCACACCTGTCCTGATATGGGAATTGTACTTGAGTTTTGGACGAATAAACCTTTATAGATAACAGCCAGATTAGATTAGGTGACAAATTTGTTGCATCGCGCGCCGTAGAAAACCTAAACACTAAGCAGCATTTTTGGCGAGATCCAATTTGTGATCGTTCACAGAAGGTGGTCTGTAATACAACCGATGACTCATGGATAGCGAAATAGGGGGTGTGTTTCGTTTTAACGACAGTAGACAGCATTGAGTTTTTGAAGCATTCAGTTCTACGTGATTTTTGATTTTCCATTGGACAATGCTGTCGAGATCAGAATTTAATGAGTTTATCATACGCTACCTCCACCTCCGAAGGACATGGAAGTGAATCTAAAAACGAATTTGAGGGAACTGTCTTCAGCAACACACTTTAATGCCTTAGGAGTTTTAGTATAGCATGTCATTAATGAATATGAAAAAGAAGGTCGGAGACAAAACGGAGCCCACCAGCATTTATTTTGTGGATTTCAGACTTGAAACTGTCCTATACATCTTGTATTGAGCGGTCCAACGAAGGAAAGATTCATCTATACCAAATGCGCGCATTTTCGATCAGAGAGCTTGATGTCAAACTCTATCAAACGCTTTTGAAACATCCAGTGTTATAATCTTAATTTCTCCAAAACAATGTAAAGATCTGTTCCACTGCTCGGTGAGATAAACCATCCTATTGCTACGAAAGCCCTACTGTCATTAAGAAGCTTTCGTTCTTCAAGATATTTCTTAAGCTGGAAATTATTTAGCGTTTCCATGACCTTGGAAAGAAGGGAGGTAAATGCAATTGGAGGGAGGTAAGTGCAATTGGAAAGATACGCCTTTCTTAGAAAACGGCTGGACAAATGCTGTTTTCCATCCACTCGGCAAAATATCAGTAGGGTGGGACAGATGGAAAAGCTTACGCATTGCTTTTGCCAGCATTGAAGAACACCTCTTCAGAACAATGGGAGGGATACTACCCAGGCCAGCGGACTTGTGTACATCAAGATCTTTCATTACTCTGGCAACTGCGCGAGTGCTAAGTGAGATTCGTCCCATAAAATCGTTTACGCTCTAAGTACAGGAAAATGACCAATAATGCTAACTACTATTGGGCATTGCAGTATTGTAGCCTTCATTTTTTGACATTCCAAAATTTGGTTCTTCGAATATGGCTGTTACATGTCTTCCTGCCTCGTTGAAACTTTTTCCCTCAGTAGCGTTGGCTTTGTAACTATACGGAAACTTACTTTTTTGACCCTAATAACTTCATTACAGCTCGAATCAAATCATGAGTTTTCATTTGGTTTGATTGATTTTACACTATTCGGGATGAATTTTCGTATTCCACAAAGAATACGATCCACATCTGCACTGGCGCACATAGGGGTATTTGCCTCGAAAAACCGCTCAAACATATTTTCCTGTCTTAATGAAGTGATACTTGACTGAAACAACTGTAAAAGGGATTTAAAGCTTATTTCCATCGAATTAAGATATAAATAAAGTATTTTGGATATATTTTGTTTATATTTTATTAAATTGTTAAATTAGGATGGTATGAATATCGTATATGGAACTTAAAGTTATTCAGTGAACTCTTGCCAGGATTCTTCTTCATCATTACATTCCTCAGCTGTTTCTTCATCTGATATTGTGGTCTCATCAAAAATTTGTAATGTTGATGAGCCAGGAATCCGGGAAATAAGCATTTCAAGGGTTTCTTTTGAAAATTGTTTAGATTTTGTAACAGGCAAAGGTCTTAAACTGTTTATTAGAGGATCTGAACTTAAAAGTAACCTACAAATAATATGAAAAATAGACTTGTATATTATTTCCCACTGCTAATAAAGTTTTAGAAACCTGTTAAGTACATCCAAGTTGCACTCCGTCCTTGTAAACTTCCTTGCTAAATTTAACCGGTACAACCTGAAATGCTTGTTCCGTGCTTCTGCTGCTTCTTCGGATAGCTGCCCAATAGCTAAAGGAGCATTTTAAATAACTTCCGGTCTATCTATAAGAATCTTGTGCATCGTTGGAGTCATGGGATGCCACGGATAAAGCTCAAAAGCAAATGCTTCAAATTTTAAAGCATCTATTTTAAATCAACTAGAAAGAACTTCCAATATGATTTTTAATCTAAATATAAGTTGCAAATCAACACCAGTTATTTCAGCAACTAGTTCTGGATTGCTAAAAATCCTTCGGTTGTATTGCCATCATTAGTATTCCCGAAACCAGATTTGGGGACATCAACGATGAGTCCGAGTTTTGATTTAAACCTATCTTGTATATCAGTTTTTCTTTAAGAAAATTTTATTCTGAAAGGGTTCTTAGCTGCCATTTCTTCAACGGAATCTTGTAAGCAAGATGAAGAATGATTTCAAAAAACCGTATCCTTGCATGTAAAATTGACAATCCAAATTTTATCGCATCTTTATCAACTTCTTTTCTTCTAGAAATATCATTAAAATCTTTTAAAGTAAGTCCACAAATATCAAACTTCATTGTAGATTTTGTGTTAGTTACCGCGTTGCACACTTTTCCATTGACCATTTTAAAAGCTAACGTGTGTTTTACTTCCAATGTCCTATCACCTTCTATCACTGTTTTGTTCAATGTTCTAATTTTGGATTCAATACCAGCTATTTGACTTTGCGTAAAATCAAGACATTCTTTTACAAAACTAATTTTAATTGGACGGCAATATCGTGCTGAGGATGGCGTTGGATTTTGCCAAATAATTTTGTTGGTTGAACTACAAAACAAACGCAGGGGCACAAATGAACTTTGGAAGATATAAGCATCTGAATCGGAACTGCTTTCAAAATTTTGCTTGAATTGCGTTTGTTACGAAGCATCACATCCTCATTTTGATACAAGTTAAAAGTTATGTATTTTTTCTTTTGGATTAAGAAATGTTTTGAGCTTAAGGAAGTGGTATCATTAATAAAGTCAGTTAAAGTTACATTGGTGCAATATTTCAGTTGCTATTAGGTTAATTGTATTTTGCTAATTTTATACGAAATAAGCGCAGTCCTATCTCCAAATATTTTACTAAAATTAACATTACCAAATATTTTTTTTATCTTTTTATCTTTGTACTAAATCCATTATGACATTTTGACGTTTATAAATGTCAAAATGAGGTATATTTGTGAATTTTTTGCACGAGCTGTCACTTTTTTGGAAAACTGTTTTAAAATTTGGAAAACTGTTTTAAAATTAGAAAAATGTTAAGTAGTATCGTGATAACACCTTAATATTAGACTGTTCAACATTTTGCGCCATTATTTTTAGAATGAAAGAAAAATGCATTTTTTTATTTTTATTATTTTTGTTTCGAGTTTGGATTTAAAAATTTTGTAAAAACACGTCTTTAATTAGAAATAAGCGCATAATCGATCGAACTGCAGTTTTTTTTGTTTTGTATTTTGGTGGCCATAAATCTTTTTCTAACTAAATGTTTATAATTGTGGCTTAAATATATCCTCTTACATCGATTCTTTCTACATAATCCATTGCTATTTTTTGATGTCGTTGATTAGTAATATTCTCAATTCAAATTACATTTTTGGTCTTCAAAAAACTTACCGATTTCAATGAGCAAATGCAAGATAAAAAGATGAAGAGGCAACCCCGTTACTAGCTCAATATGTGCTCATTTATCCCTTTTCAAAAGGAATGAGTTTTTGGCGAAAGGATTTTGAAGTTGGATCTTTCAACATTCTGTGCTGTGTGATGGGCGAGTGGGAAATGACGTCGATGACGCCGGCGGCGCGAAACCAAAGTAATTTTTCGGAACGATGATGACAATAACCAACTCTACCGACACGACGACCAACAAACGACGAAGTGTCCGCAAAGTCGGAGAAAGTCCGGTCAGATTCCAGCGAGAATTCATCTGAATATTATTTCGTCGTTCAACAGGAAGATGTCGTGGATTGTTGTTTTTTCATCGTCATTTACGTTCGTCGAAGGTAGATACCAGATACACAGTCGTCGGTAGTCGTGGGTTGCACCATTTGTTGTTGTTTTTCTATTTCTCATGTCGTTAAGAGTATAGAAAACTTTTCCAACGATAACATTCTCTTGCTTCTAGGATATTTCCTTTTACATTGCGACATGCGGTAATCTCTGGTGCGGTGGGTGAATGAGTATCTCATAACTTGCAACATAAACAAAACAACTCGGCGGGATGTTTTCGTTTATTAGTTTGTTTTTAATTTTCTTCCCTGACTTCTAACAAGTGATGGGGATTGAATTGTTGTGGACGATATTTCGTTGAATTTGGATATGGATTCATTTTTAGGGAATTCAACACAGTAGCAAGCGAATTGGATGGGTAACGTTAAAATTCGCAATGCTGGTATATGCAACTGGTTTTCGTTCCAATCCATAGTACCCTAGTAACCTAACGTTAGATACTATCTTATTTCAAGAAGAGTTCCTTTCTGCATTTTTTTATTGTTGAAAGTGTATCGTAGCTTAGTTGATGGTTGATAAAGTAAGTTGCCAGACCTTATACTCTGGTATTTATCTTTGCAAATCAGAGGCATGCTACCCCGTTCAGTTGTTCGGATAAGATTAACGACGGATTTTCCTTCATTTGGTCGGTTTTCGTACAATTTGTATAAGTTCATCGTCATCAATTCGTTGGCTATAACAACTTTGAATAATGGAGATTGGAATAGATTAATAAATAATCTTTCTGTCGGCTTTTTTTGGTCACTGTAGTTTAAGCAATGAAACAAATAAAATACATTAACTTTCCCGACGTTTCGGCAGGGGTTGCTGCCTTCTTCAGGGGAACTTTATTTGGACAACATAACAATAATAACAATAATAACAATAATAACAATAATAACAATAATTGAAGCAATAAAAATACACTCACTTTAAAAAAAACTGTGTTTGAATTTAAACTGACATTTAAAATTTAAACAATTTTTATATTATTTAAAGTAAAAATAAAGAAAAAAACACTTCAAACGAAGTGTAGCCTTTTGAATTAAAACAAAGAATAAAGAAACTAATGATATTATGTGTTATGAAGAGACAAGAGAGCAATAGATGGCAGAGATGTTTTGGGTGTCTTGTTTTCTGTTCATGCTGTTATTGTTGTTAATGATATGTAATGTTTCTAGGGTGTATCGTTTCGAAACATGTTTCTCTGTCTGTAGAACTTTAACACCTTCAAAATCTGAAGAGTGACCGTTTTCGATACTGTGGCTCGCCAGGGTTATCTTTCCGGGATTGTTTGATTTTATATCCGATTTATGGTTAGATATTCGTTGTTTGAGAAATTGTTTGGTAGTTCCGATGTAACACTGGTTGCATGGTTCGTTGGGTTTACCATTACAATTTATTTTGTAAACGACATCAGTAAGTTTGTCTTTATCCGGTTTCGTTTTAAGCTTTGTGAAAAGGTGACTCAGAGTTTTATTTGAATTGAGGGCCAGACGAACCGCAGTTAGTTTTTGGCTTATCGCTTCTTTAAAATTCTCAGTCAGTCTTGGGATATAAACTATACTTTCGTAGTAACCATTAATCGGGTTTTCAGTGTCTTCCCTTCGAATTTCGCATTTGTGTTTCTGAAGTAGACCACGAATTAAAGAAATTGGAAAACCATTGTCACTGAGGATTTTCGTGACTTTTTTCTCATTAGCAGGGTGAAATTGTTCGTCACTGAGTGCGAATACTTTGCTGATGAGATTTAATGCAGTGTTGATTACTATGTGCCTCGCTTGGTTAGAACGAAAATTGACCAATCTTCCCGATGCAGTGTTTTTTTTTGGTACCAATCGAACAATAGGCGATTGTTTTCCCGATGGATTTTTACATCCAAAAATGCAATTGATCTCTTTTGTTCCATTTCAACAGTGAACTGGATTTTCTGGTGGAATCCGTTGAGGATCAGCTGTACTTTTTCTATGTTACGTTTTTCCATCACGGCAAATATGTCATCTACATACTTAGCAACAAACGTAGGGCTCTCTTCCATTCCGCTTAAACATTCATCAAGTACTAGATTTGCAATCGTGGTTGACAAAGGGTACACATAGGCATTCCAAAAATTTGTTTAAAAATTTCATCTTTGAACTGCAGATAGTTGTTTTCCTTGAGGCAGAAATCAAGGATTTCCAGCAATTTGCTTAGATTCATTCTGGTGTTTTTACTAATTATTTCCCATTTCTTTTTGACAATGGTGATGGCTACTTAGATGGGAATGTTTGTAAAAAGAGACACTGCATCATACGAAACTAAAACATCATTGTCTTTTAATTTTATTTTTTTAGCTTTCTCAACAAATTCAAATGAATTAATTAAGGAGTAGCTTGAATTTTCCGTCGCGCACTGTAAAATTCTGCCTATAAATAAATTGTATTTTTTAATCACTTTCAATCACCATTATTCATTCCAATTTGGTCAATAAATCATTTTTAGTATAACAACTTTGGGCATATGTATAACGACGAGTTTCAGCCAAAAACTACTTCGCTTTCGTCGCTTACAACGACGAAGTTAAGAAAAATGCAAGCAAAACGTTATTAAAGGATGATGGACACATTTGTATGATATCTGGTCGTAGACCAACACAAATAAAATTGGTATCAAATGAAAGGTTATGTTGAGCTTCTTACATAAATGCAATATTTTCAAAATCGTACATGGGAAATTTGATATATTTGAGCTTGAAGTTGGCAATTGCAAACACCATATTTCAGTTCTTTTTCGAAATAACTGTTTAAAACTTTTCATATAAAGAAGGTAGGATAATGATTTTGGTGCCCAATAAAAGGTAGTTGTTTGATCTTTCAATTAATAACAAAGCTATTATGTTGCGTTCAATGCATTTTGAGATATTAAGTTTTAAAGTATTGAATAAAAACTTTTTTAGCACTGCCTTCGCACACCAATATCTTAAAAAATTCAGTAGTAATGTATCCTTTTTTTAAGCTCCATCGAGAAGATATTCTTACAACCGCTAATTGAATTATAAAGTGTCTTCTGCTGAAAAGTCCTGCTTATGACAAAAATTGCTTCAAAAGATACCTTATTATGCTTATAACCGGTATAAGTAGATTCTAGATTATATAGCCTGAAGACTGTTATCGACGTATAGTTTCACTCTACATTTTTATCTACCTATTTAATTTTAATACTACTACTACGACCCAGGAGTGGATAAATGTAAAATAATCTATTTCTAATTCATTGAGGAGAAAAAATATTACTTTTTTGTTTCGTTTGCGAGATACGGGGTTACCTGCTAACTTTAGGTCAAGTTAGCAGGTAATCTCGCAAACGAATCAAAAAAGAAATATTTTTTCTCCTCAATAAATTAGCAATAAATTATTTTTAAACATATATCCACTCCCGGTTCGTTTATCTAAATTTTTGAGAAAGTTGGCCTGATAACTTGATGTCAAGGGGTAGCGTATCTCGCAAACGAACCAAAAAAGAAATATTTTTTCTCCGCAATAAATTATTTTTAAACATTTATCCACCCCGGGTCGTTTATCTACATTTTTGAGAAAGTTGTCCTGCTAACTTGACGTCAAGAGGTAACCCTGTATCTCACAAACGAAACAAAAAAGTAATATTTTTTTTCCGCAATAAATTATTTTTAATCATTTATCCACTCCCGGGTCGTTTATGCTACATTTTTGAGAAAGTTCACCTGCTATCTTGACGTCAAGTACACCAACTTTTTTTTTTCAAAAAATCGGACCGTGTAGGACTTTTACTTTTCAAGATATTAAAAAATAAAGAAACCAGGTTTTTAGTCAAACAAGAAAAAACGAGGTTGATGATAATAATCCAGCGGTTGATGGAAAGATTGTTTAGTCGAATACTTCTTGGGTTTTTTTTTTTGACAAAGTTGGTTCATTTGTTTCTTAATATCTTGATGAAAATTAAAAGTCATAGAATCATCCGGTATTCAATATTTGATAATCAACCGATCTACTCTGTTAAAATTATCCAATTAGCCTAGTTACTATGTTCTGTGAGTCGATTTACTTTTTTGAATTTAGCTAACCTCTATTGAAGTCATCATATAAGGTAACCTACTATTTTGGATTAAGCCAACTTACTCTTTTGTTTGAATCAATCAACTCACTTGGTTGAATTTAAACCCACTAACCTGTTAAATAAACCCACACCAAATGTATGGAAACATTTTCCTCCTCAAATTGACTGAAAGTTTAGTGTGTTTTACTTCACGTCGTTCTGATTGAAAGTCGCCAACGGCTAAATGTTCAAAAATAAAAATTTAGAGTTATAGAGCCTGGAATCATATTAAAGTTTATCAAGATCAGAATGGCATGTAGTGTCTACTATAACATACCAAAATTTAAGCCATGTTACCCCGGGAAATTCTGTCCATGCACTTAGTGCGTGGTTCCTTACGCAAACTTCTCTGTTAAAATAAGACAACCTAATCGTAATCGAAAATAGCCAACCTACTCGGTTAAATTAAAAAAGCCTACCCGATTGTATTTAGCCAACCACCTTGGTTTAAATAAGCCCACTCGTCTGAAAGTAGCCAACCTATTAGGTTAAAATAGCTAACTTACTCGGTTAAAATTAACTAACAAACTTGGTTAAATTAAGCCAACATATATACATATGTGTATTTGGGTGTCCATTATTTTTTTAAACTCATTTTTTCCGCATTGGAAACATCGTAAATCGAAAGTTTATCCCGGGGTTTAGACAAGCGAGTAGAACTAGTAGCTTTTATGTGTGTTAGTGTATCTGAACACGAGAGATACAAATAGTAGTATAATGTATTTGCCTGCGAGTAGCCTGCCAGTTATCCTGCTAGTGTAGTGTATTGTTTTCATTTATTTGTTTTATTTCTATAGTTTGTATATTTTTCTGTATGAAATATTTTTAAAAAATCATACTAGTTGACAATACGCGCAGAGAAGAGCTACTAGTCACACATACATCCATAAAACTAACACTATGATACAAATGCTTCTAGTTCTACTCGCTTGTCTACAACCCGGGTAAGTGACAAGACAAGGTTCTTTATCAAAACAAATTTTGTCCCGTATCATTAACTCGTTATTCTAGTGGTACAAGAGGCGACCGTATGTTTACTTATCTCATCGCGGCTGTGGAAAAAAAATGATGCTAGTTCATAGCTTTAGCCTTAACATTAACAAAATCGCCAAAACCATTATTTAAATAAATGTCGGACATACTTTTGTGGGTTGTTGCGGCGATTCCGACCACTTTTGTAAAAAGAGCTATTTTTGTATCCTCTTAGGGGATTCCCTAAAAGGAAAATTAAAATATTTTAAGCTGAAAAACTAAAAGTCGGGGAGACGGCCATAGGACGACCTACCCTCATCTTTTTACCAGATGAGAGGTATACAGTTTTTTAGATAGTGTCCAAGCAAACAGTTTGTGCATGGGTTGCCTAAAAAATAGTGGGCCCTTCATAGGGTTGCCACGGTTTAAAGGTCAATTTTTGCGCTTATGTGGTAAGCCATAAAGAAATAAAAAAAAATATAATATGAAAGGAAATTTAAGATAAACATTTTCAAATTAGGGATTTTTTGAAATTTAAAATTTAATCCTTTCGGGACGGAATGGTAAAAGACAAAGAACATTTATATGGAATTGTACCACATCCGTACCGAAAGGGTTAAGTAGGTTAAATTAGGGTGAACGTATTAAAAGGTCGAAATCTTATTTTCTAAACGGTAAGTCACAGCGAAATGACTTTTTTTGCAATCGATAGATTTTATTGAATACATGAAAGTTATACATGACAACAAAAACTATCAAACATTAACAACTCGAGATATGAACGTTTGAAAGTCAAAAATGGCGAAATAGATGTTTGAGAAAAAATTTACTATAAATTAGCGTGACGTTCTATTGAAATATATAGTATGTTGTCATAAAGCTGCCAAATTTTTAATTGAAACTTTTGATTTGGCAAAGTGAATTTTTGAAAAATAATATTTTTTTAAATTTATAGGTTGTTTTATTTTTATTTTTGTACCCTTTGGTATTTTCATTAAAATTAACACCAAAATACAGATAATTCTCCCATATGAGCACAATAGTACCAGGATTTCTACAAAAACTTGGTTAAAACTCAGGGTTGCCGCACTTTAATATTTCTCTTTGCGTCAGAGAAAACAGGTTTGTACTACTCTCTGCCAAACAGATGCCTACACATTTGTTTCTTTCGGAATATCCTAACAAAATTAACATTTTCCCAGTGCTTTGTCAAAAACCTTTTCGAAACCTCCTTAAAACAATAATGAGGATAAAGAAATTTGAAAAAATAAAATTAGTTACTTCTATTTTAGATAGTTTTTTAAGCTTTCCAAGGAATTAGTAGGTTTAGATTGAAAAGGCTTTGTTATGCTGGATGGAATACTTGTACCGAAGGTCTTACATAGCAGTCAAATATTATGTGAATTTCAGATGCATTACTTAAACACAGTTTAATTAGAATTTATTGAGGTACTTTATCAAACGTTTATAGTATAGAGGATCCGAATTATGCAAGACTCTGATAAAAAAAGTGCAGTACATGCATCTGATATACCTACATATACATTATATACATATATTATAGACATCTGTATGACACGGAGTAGTAAATCAGTTCTGTGACGCAAAGATAAATATTGAAGTGTGGCAACCCTGAGTTTTAACCAAGTTTTTGTAGAAATCCTGGTACTCTAATGCTTATATGGGAGAATTATCTGTATTTTGATGTTAATTTAAATGAAAATACCAAAGGGTACAAAAATAAAAATAAAACAACCTAAAAAATTTTAAAAAAATATTATTTTTCAAAAATTCACTTTGCCAAAACAAAAGCTTCAATTAAAAATTTGGCAGATACCTATTATCTTTTTATTAATCAGCTTTATGAGAACATACCATATATTTCAATAGAACGTCACACTAATTTATAGTACATTTTTTCTCAAACATCTATTTCGCCATTTTTGACTTTCAAACGTTCATATCTCGAGTCATTAATTTTTGACAATTTTTATTGTCATGTATAACTTTCATGGATTCAATAAAATCTATCGATTGCAAAAAAAATCATTTCGCTATGACTTATCGTTTAGAAAATAAGATTTTTACGTTTACCCTAATTTACCATACTTAAATTTAAAATTTCAAAATATCCCTAATTTGAAATTTTGTATACTAAATTTCCTTTCATGTTATATTTTTTTTTATTTATTTATGGCTTACCACATAAGCGCAATCAAATAATTGAATAAGCGCAAAAATTGACCTTTAAACCGTGGCAACCCTATGAAGGGCCCACTATTTTTTAAGCAACTCATGCGGAAACTGTTTGTTTTGGACACTATCTAAAAAACTGTATACCTCTCATCTGGTAAAGAGATGAGGGTAGGTCGTCCTATGGCCGTCTCCCCGACTATAACGATACCTGCCAATCATCAAAAATGCAAAAGTTATTTATCTCAAAAATCGCTCTAAAGATTTTGATTAAGGCTGGCCACGAGACGAGACTCTGCGAGACTTTTGTAAGTCTCGTCTCGGTCTCGTGTCGGTTTCGTATAATTAAGTCTCGTCTCGAACTCGTCTCCAAAAAATACGATTTCCGGACAACCTGTTGATTATTGGAACGAAATATTTTCGATTATAGTTTAAATGCGTGCAAAAGAAAATAAATATTTAACTGAAATTAGATTATTTAATTTATTAGACCCTATGAAAGTTTCGGTCCAAATATACAGTCACGTCTCGGTCTCGTCTCGGTTGCTTAAAAGCCACTCTCGTCTCGGTCTCGTCATGCGAGACTTCTTTCGTCTCGTGGCCAGCCCTGATTTTGATAAATCAAATAAATTTTCTTTTAAGGTGCCTAAGTTAAATATTTCGCTAAAAAAAAAAAATTATCAATAACGGTTATTAACGGTAACTGCCATAGAACCGATTTTTTGATTTCTCGTTAACGCCTTCACCGATTTAAACCAAATTGTATAAAAAGGACGTCGATCTTAGTTTGCACAATTTTGCATATAAAAATTTGCAAAAAATATTATTATTTTTAAAGCAAAAAAGACCTAAAGCCTACTTAGAATTTAAACAAAAAATAATACTTTTTTTTTAGCTCTATAGCTATTTTAAATATTTGTTGTTATCTATTAAAAAAACGAATTTATAAAAACAAATATAATACAAAAGTTATTATACAATAAAGTAAAACCCAAATCTGTAACTTACACTCAAAAAGTCATTTTGGAGATGCGGGGCATCGATCCCCGTACCTCTCACATGCTAAGCGAGCGCTCTACCATCTGAGCTACATCCCCGTCGAAAGTTACCACCAATCATTTATATAAAAACCAAATTTTATAATTTAGATCAAATTACCTACTTTGCACATCGATGGGCCACTTTAAATTAATATTTCGAACACGTCTGTTAATGCAGTGTGAATGTTGTCGTCAGTGAAACTATTTATTGGTGCACTTTCATGAAGGTTGGTTGAAAAGACCTGTAAGTAAGTTCGTTGGTAAACATAGAAAACAAAATTAAAGATTTGGCGAGAATCTAGTTTTGTCTGTTTTATTTGTTGAGGCAAAAAAACCAAGATGTTCAAAATTTCAAATTAAATATTTTTTGCCAAACACACCTTTTGACCAATAGAAAATGCAATACATCGATTTAAAATCTTTTTAGGCGCAAATACATAAAATCATTGGCATTGCTTTCGTAGCTACATACCTACATAAGGTGTTATTACACTAAAATTTTAAATAATTTTTGTTACAAATATTCTTGACCATTCGTTGTCAAGACATCGATCACTTTCAATTGATTTACATTATTGCGACCGACTACTTAAAAATGTATCAACCAATTCACTTCTTGTCTTTTGAGGTTAACTTAAACGTGTTTTTATTGATAAGCATCTATAGGTAACGACAACAATTGTACCTCCTTTTGTAATTGTGAACGTGAGCAAAATATCGATAAACCGGTCACTCCAATTACTATTCAAAATTGGTTAAAAGAAAACAGAAACTAAATTAAGTTTCTTGAGTTTTAAATTTTGTATGGTAAACTTTCAACGGGGATGTAGCTCAGATGGTAGAGCGCTCGCTTAGCATGTGAGAGGTACGGGGATCGATGCCCCGCATCTCCAGAAATATCCTTTTAAAAAGTACAACACAATATTTTTTTTTTGTTTCGTTAAAATTTTGATATATACTTGCCAGAATGCTATTAAGATACCTGCAAGAGTACAACAGAAATTCATATTTAATTAAGAAACCTAGAAATTATTTTTTTACTCCGATTCTTATTTCCACTATCAAACAAAAATTTCACCTTTTAGTCCTTATGCCTTATGTGAGGTATTGTATTTGTGCTCACTTATTTATTTGAAAAATTTTAAAATTATGCAAATTTCTTTGTTTGGAGCTGCAAAATTTTAATGAGTAGGTCTCTTAAATGTGATGTTCAAAAGGGTAGTTATGTGCATTCAAGAGGACACAAGCGTCCACAGGTTTTTCTCAAAACCCACCTCTGTCTACCAACTCCTACTCTCACCTCCTAGTGGTGAACATCGGGTGTCTAGTACCTCAGCTGGAGACGGGGTTCAAATCCCCGTGGAAAGCTGTTGGGGACAGCCAACGAGAGAGAGGGGGGGGGGAGGAGTGTTCCCACTAAGGCACTTCTCCTTTCATCGAGGCGGCAGCGTACGAATTCTCTAGATGGAATCAACGGTGGCGTCTACAGTTCCAGTTAGGTTGAACTACTTAGTGAACACCTTATATGGGCTACTACGACATATTTGTAGCTCAGGCCTATAAGGAGCGGTTTATCCGACTCCCTACCCTTGGAGTTATACGAAGGGTCTGGTCCTCCGGGTCGGGGGTTGTGCGTCGGGGTAACTTCCCTACAAAGTAAAAAAAAGTTGTTCCGAAACAACAACAAGCCTAGGATATGGATGATTTTAAAGTTGACGACCCCAGCAAACGAAACAAGGACAATGAATTTCGGATCTGCACGTGGAATGTCCTGTCCTTAGACAGAACACGTGCGGCCGAACAATTAGTGGAGAACCTGGACAGGCTAAAGGCTGACGTAACAGCCATCCAGGAAGTGCGATGGGATGGAGAGGGCATACGAAGACTGAAAACGTGTGACATCTACTACGGCGGGTGCTTGAAGGAACAGGGTCAGCGGCTCTTTGGTTGTGGTTTTGTGATAAGGGGAAGACTTAGGCAAGAAGTCTTGGGCTTCCGAAGTGTAAGCGAGCGCCTGGTCACAATCCGCATCAAAGGCAAATTTAAGAACATTTCGCTGATTTGTGTTCACGCCCCCCATGAAAGGAGAGAAGACTCAACCAAAGAAGCATTCTACGATCTCTTGGAGACAACGTATGATATGTGCCCGAAGTACGACGTGAAGATCATTCTTGGTGACTTCAACGCAAGATTCGGAAAGGAGGGCATCTTTGGTTCGATAGTCGGAGGACACAGCCTACACGACGAAACTTCCGGCAACGGACACAGGCTGGCAGACTTTGCGGCGGGGCGAAATGTCATCATCTCAAGCACCTACTTCCCACACCTCAATATACACAAGGGGACTTGGCGGTCGCGTGATCAAGTAACCGTCAACCAAATCGACCACGTTGCGATAGACGCGAGACATGCTTCCAGTATCTTGGACGTCCGAACGTTCCGAGGGGCCAACATTGACTCGGATCACTACCTGGTGGTAGCTAGACTACGTATGCGAATATCCATGACGCGACAACGCAGAGCAGATGCTGAGAAAAGATTCTATGTCGAGAAGCTTAAATCGCAAGAGACCGCCAGAACTTTTGCAGACCACGTAACTCTTAATCTCTCAGGAGGTCCGCCACCAGCATCAAGTGCAGAGGACCAGTGGGAACACTGTCAACAAGCCATCAGAAGTGCCGCCTCTGATGTGCTGGGTTTCACTAGGCGAATACAACGAAACCCCTGGTTCGATGAAGAGTGCAATGCTGCAGACTCGAACAAGAGGTGCTGAGAGAGTGGCCCGGGAGCTCTACGGGCTGAAACGAAAAGAGGAACGCCGACTTCTCAGGAGGAAAAATAGAGAGCACGAGAAGCGGGCGGTAGAGTCTATTGAGGGTTGTAGCGGTAGGGGAGATGTTCGAAAATTTTATCAGAGGGTGAAGCGATCCACCCAAGGATTCAAGGCTAGAACGGAAGCCTGCCGAGATGTGAGTGGGAATATGGTAGTAGACACACAGTCAGTGCTGAGGATCTGGAAAGAACACTTCTCTAGACTGCTTAATGGCGAAGACAGCCAAGATGCCGCTAATAGGCAGAACGCTCCATTCAACTTGGACGATGATGGCCAAGAGTTCCGTCCACCCGACCTAACCGAAGTGCGGCTGGCGATATCCAAACTTAAGTCGTACAATGCTGCTGGTGCGGATGGTTTACAAGCCGAACTATTTAAATCCGCGGGAGATGAATTGGCTAGGAGCATACATCAGTTCATCTGCAAAATTTGGTCGGAGGAAAGTATGCCCGATGAATGGAACCTCGGTATAGTGTGTCCCATCCATAAAAAGGGAGATGTTCTGAAATGTACCAACTACAGAGGAATTAGTCTGATAAACGTCGCTTATAAAATCTTGTCGGCTATCCTGTGTGACCGCTTAAAACCTTTTGTCAACGATCTGATCGGCCCCTATCAGTGTGGTTTTAGGCCAGGCAAGTCAACCGTCAATCAAATGTTCACACTTCGACAGATTTTAGAAAAATCCCGGGAATTCCAGATCGATACACACTACCTTTTTATTGATTTTAAAGTCGCGTATGATAGCGTGAATAGGGACGAATTATACAGAGCCATGTCGAGTCTCGGCATCCCTGCCAAACTCGTCCGCCTGTGCAGGATGACGATGGAGAAATCTCGCTGCTCCGTCAAAATTGGTAAGAACACCACCGATTCCTTTGATGTTGAGAAAGGATTGAGGCAAGGCGACGCGTTATCATGCAACCTATTCAACATCGTTCTTGAAGCCATTGACGTTGTCGGCAGAATGAAGCGAGCTGCGGCAGGGGCATTTGCGAGCATTGAATCGGAGGCGGCTAGAATGGGATTGGCGGTTAATGAGGACAAGACGTAGTATATGCTGTCATCGTCGACTCGGGCAAAATATGATGGACATATATAACTTCGAAGTTGTCAAGGACTTTGTCTACCTGGGCTCCACTATTACATCGCAGAATGACATCAGTGCAGAGATTAAGCGAAGAATTACTCTTGCCAACCGGTGTTTCTTCGGTCTAAGAAGGCATTTAAGTAGTAACGCCCTCTCTCAGAACCAAGGAGACTTTATACAAGACCCTAATCATCCCGGTCCTGCTTTATGGGTCAGAAGCATGGACACTGAAAGATTCAGATAAAAATCTACTAGGGTGCTCTGAGAGGAAGATTCTTCGTGTGATTTTCGGTCCGGTGTGTATCGAAGGAGTATGGAGGAGAAGATTCAACGACGAGCTATACGGGCCATACAGCGACGTTGACCTGGTCAAAAAGCTGAAAATACAGCGGCTGAGGTGGCTGGGGCACGTGGAGCGTATGGACAGCAACGCACCTGCCCGACGAGTCTTCGAATCCAACCCCGATGGGGTACGCAGCAAAGGAAGAACCCGTAACAGGTGGCGCAATCAAGTGAATGACGACATCAAAGCACTCGGTGTGCGCAACTGGAAGCGGCTAGCTAGGGACAGAGCTGGCTGGAGGGGCCTGTTAGTTGAGGCCGAAGCCCATCCTGGGCTGTGAGCGCCATCAAAAGTAAAGTAAGTAAGTCTCTTAAATGCATAAATAAATATCGGTTGAAATCAGCCTAATTAACGAATTGACTTAGTATGACCAACAGAAATATCCTTTAGTATAATTCCCTTAATGATGGAAGCAGCAAAATGTCATGGAAGAAAATCATTCACTGTCTGTCTGTGACACTTAAATATCTTAATTTGCATTTCGTTTTTTAAGTCCATACACGAGTATACTAATTTTTTGATTTTGGGGTCAATTTTCTCCAAGAAATGCGTAATCAACATGGTGTTTTAATAATTGGTTTGAATGCATGTAAGATTAATAAAAATAAAAGTCAATGAAAAAATTGGCGAAAAATCCATAGATTTTATGATAATTTCAATTAACGCTCGAATGGCTATGAATAAAAAATGATATGTGTGGTTATCGATTATTTTTATTTATTGTGTGAACTAAAACAGTTATAACAGGTGATCAAAAGAGTCCTCTTTGGTTTTGTATGCATGCTAGAGTCCGTTTTCGTATTTCACTGATATTGATATTAATGATCCTAGCTACTGCCCCACTTCTGAAGACGCTTCGAACAGGCGGCGTTCTTATAATTCACTTAAAAATGCTATTTTGTATATAAAAACATTTACAATTACACCTTAATGTTTTCACACTTGTTTGTTTTTAACAATTACTAACACTTTTTAATTTACACGACAACGAATAAAATAAAAAAACGAACGAACGATTAAAAACACGTACCTGAATGCATTTAGGACTGTTTACAATCCATCATCAGTATCTGATCAAAATGATGTCATCTCAATGGATTGCAATCAGATGAGAGAGAAGAGGTTCGATGTGATATTGCCTTTATCAGCATTTATCGCATTGCTATCTCTTTGTATGAATTAGCTTTCATACGCATCCAGTTGCTCTCATCTGTTACTTGCTTTTTTAGAACCACACTGTTTGCATTTATGTTAAAATGATTTAGCTTTAAGACGTGATCTGCGATGGAAGAACTTTGACTTTAGTTTTGTTTTATATATGCACAGTGTTCTTTAAACCTCTTTTCTATGGTTCTTTTGGTTTGCCCATAGTAAACCCCAATGCAGTCACCACATTGTATTGCATATATACCTGATTTTTTCATGTTATCTATTTTGTCCTTTGTTGACCCGAGCAAGTTTTTTAATTTTGTTTTGCTCGAAAAATCTAATTGAATGTTGTGTTCACGGAATTTGTTTGAAATTCTGTTAGTTATTTCCGGCACATAACTCACTGAGGCTCTTTTCACTTCACTTTTTTCTTTATTTTGCGAGAAAAACGTCGACATGCTTGATTTTTTGATATTGTTTGAGTGTTTATGAATTAATTTATCTATTAAACTTGCACTATACCCATTTACATCTGCAACTTTTTTAATATAATCATATTCAGCTTTGTAATTTGAAGCTGATAAGGGAAGTTTACACATTCTGTATATCATAGAATGGAACGCGGCTTGTTTGTGTTGAGTTTGACAATGTGAATCGCTTGTAATAAAACGAATTGTGCTTGTCGGTTTATGGTGAACTGAAATATCTATTTTATTATCTAATGTTTTCTTAAAATCAAGATCTAAAAAACAGATTTTTCTACTTGTCTCCGTTTCAACTGTAAATTTAATTGTTTCAAATTGACTGTTTAAGACACTCAAAGTGCAATTTATTTTATCTTTTTTCACAATCGAAAAAACATCATCGACATATCGACACCAGAATCGCGGTAGTAAATATGCATTTTTGAGCCGCATTTCAAATGCCGACATAAACAACTCTGACACTAGGGGACTCAAGGGATTATCCATATTTGTTCCCTTTTCTACCTTATCAAATCTGTTCCTGAATTGGAAAAAGTTTTGTTGCATGCATAGTTTAGCTACACTCAAAAAACTCACTTTTTTATCACTTTGTAAATCAACGGCATTCAAATAATTTTCAAATTCCCTCAGTGCAAACTCAACTGGAATACTTGGGAAAAGGGACACAACGTCAAACGACACCATCATTTCATCTTCTTGTATTGTTTAACTCATAACTTTTTCGACAAAGTCGAATGAATCTTTTATTGAGAGGCCATTGATTGGAGGCAAATGTCTCATTTCACTAACCAGCCATTTTGCCAATAAATAACAAGGGGAAGAGATGCTGCTTACGATTGGTCTGTCACCGGATTTATGAATTTTAGGAAGACAATATATC
This sequence comes from Melangyna quadrimaculata, assembly GCA_949320155.1. NCBI lineage: Eukaryota > Metazoa > Arthropoda > Insecta > Diptera > Syrphidae > Melangyna > Melangyna quadrimaculata. The sequence goes on along the minus strand of OX439483.1, from coordinate 198,447,174 downwards.
AGCGGGACTTGTGGGTTAGACACTGAGAGTTTTCTTTTTAAACAAAAACCGAACACTGACCTTACTTTTTTAATAAGTTCATTGCTGTCTCTGATCATTTTGGGCAAAGGATTCTTGTTTGTTTCTTTGTACTCGCACTTTTCGATAACACTCAACATTCTATTTTCATAAACACTTTTGTTTAAAATTACTAATTTATTGCCTTTATCTGCTTTTACATACACGCAATCTTTGGATTTTAATGATTTTAATGTATCAAAATCATTTTTTTTTTTGGTTTTCGTGTACTTGTTGAGTTTTTTAACTCCACAATAATCTCTTTTGCAGTCTGCCTTATATCATCTTGAACAGAGTATGTTTTAAACTTCAACACTGTCTCAATGTCCACAACTGCGTCTACTAGCTGTATGTTATTGGATTTTGGGGTGAAATTTAAACCTTTATTAAGTAACGCTAATTCACTTTCGTTAAAAACAACATCTGATTGATAACATATAAAATCTGGTATGTATTTTGGTTGAATGCACTTTTCTTGATTTTACTTCTCTTAGGTGATCTTACAGGCCATTGAACTGTTCTAATTTGTTCCTATCCAACGATTACCGCATACTATTTATCTAGTCAATTTTTAACCTCTCGACCATAGTGGGCTGAAGAACCATCAAGTTAGAAATAAGAAGAAGCTGGTTGAACCGAAATTCTGATGAATCATTTCGCAACATCTCCAGATAGTTTGTAGAATTCAACTTAAATGGTAGTTTTAATAGCATGTTTTCTAACCAAGGAAAGCCAAAGTGCACATGTTAAAACTGTTTTAGTAGAAAACATTATTAAAAAATTATCTAAAATCACACAAATAATTTGTATTCCTAGCTTTTCGAGCTTAAATCAAAAAACAAAAAAAAAACTTTTTTTTTTACTTTTACCTGCCGCTGGTTTTCCAAATTATCATAAAATCTATGTGTCTTGTTATGGTCTTTTATTTTTAGTACTGTTACATACATTCAAAAAAACTATTAAAACATCATGTTGGTTACGAATTTTTTGGAGAAAATTGACCCCAAAGTCAAAAAATTAGCATGGACAGGAAAAATGAAACAGGCTAAAAACTAAATATGTTAAGACTGCGAAAAGATATAAAATTTATTTAAACGCAGTTACAAAGGCTGGTATTTCTTATAAAAGTAAAAACCTAAACGAAGTTTCTATCATAATTACTAACAGCGCAATTTCCGTTAACATGGGTCAGGGTACACCAAAGTAAGACTTTTCTTGAATCACCGATAAATGATATCAAAATTGGAGATAGGCCCTTACTGTAGAACAATTTTTTTCTTAGAATACACCCAAGAATCATGCCCTAAAATACTATCGATGAATTAAGGGACACCCTGTATAAGGGGCTTTGATGTCAAAAGCAAACAAAAAACTTTTAAACACAGAAGAAATATTAAGTTATGTTAGATGCGGAAAAAAATTGTATGGCTCGGCTACTTGATTTTGATTTTTGACATATAATCTTTCTGTCATTATAGGCATTTTTTTTCTGTGAGAGTAGCATTTTCTTTTACTTTTTCTTTTTTCTTTTTAGTTTGTGTTTTAATTGATTTTCAATGGTTTTTGGGTGTGATCTTGACATCGTTAGATCTGTTCTCAATAGGCGTTTTTCTTTTTTAGCTCAGAAAAGAGTTCTGAACAGAGTCCGAGCATATCGAGCAGGCTCTGAGCATCTTCTGAACAAAGCGTGTTCTGGTTCTGAGCGCTCAGAATTATTTTTGAAACACACCTGAACACTAAGCTGTCAATTTTTTTTTTTAATTTCACCTATCAAATGCTTGTGTTCAGCATTCAACTCGGTCTGCTCAGAGCTTATAGAGCGCGCTCTGAACAAGCTAAGAACACGTTCAGAACGAAAAAAGAAACACAAATTTGAAGCTCTGAACGTTCAGAGGTAAAAAAGAAACACAATTATTTGTTTGACAGTTCAGGCTCTGCTCTGAACTAAAAAAGAAAAACGCCTAATGTGTTCTGTGGTGCGCATAATGGGCTTAATGATTGTCATGTTAATGCTGGAAGCCTTCGCTCAAAATACACTGTTTTATATAAGATGTTTTGTACATCTAAAATGGACATTATTATGGTTTCTGAATACTGGCTTAATAATCGTATAACTTCTTAGCTGGTTAGTTTTCCTGGTTTTAGGCTTTTTAGAAATGATAGAGTTGACAGAAAACATGGTGGTGTTTGTATGTATGTTAAAAATACTTTGTTAGCTAAAAGTGTATTTGAGTCAGTTTCTACAAGTATAGAGTTTATTTGTGTTGAAATAAAACATATGGTATTGAAAAGTATCTAATGGTAGTTTGTTACTGTCCTCCTTGTTACTTCAAAGAGGAGAATCTTAAAGAACTTAAAGAAAATATATGTAAACTGAGTCCATTATATAACTTTGTGTTGTTAGTTGGTAATTTTAATGTCAATATTTTAGTAAACAATTTTTATTCAAAAAGACTTCAATACTTTTGTGATAAGTCAAACCTTTCAGTTATCAACTCTCTGTGGCCAACCTGTGTCCACTAATAATTGATCTGTTTTTGACCAATTCTCAACGTTGTATTCTGGGTAATGATCAGTTTAGACTCACTTGTGAGTTCATCCATGACATTATTTGTTGTTGCGTAGAATTTAATAGGGTAGAATCAACTGACATGGCACCTACAATTTCTACTTACAGGTCATTTAAAAACATTGATTTAATTTGGCTAGGAGCTGAAACATGTAACGCCAACTGGCATGCAACCTACCTAACACCTAACATAAATAGTAAGAATTCAATTTTTAACTCTTTAATTTCTCGGTTGTTTGAAAACTTTATTCCTATTAGAACGCGACCAAATAGAAAAACAAACTGCCCGTGGTACAATCTTGAAATTAAAACTCTAACTAGAGAAAGAGAGCGTTTTTCCGTAAGTTTAAGAGAAATCCACCAGAGCATAAAAAAAGACAATACCATACTGCCCGAAATCAGGTATCTTGTCTTATTCGATCTTCAAAAAGAGTTTTTTTTTAGCGGAAAAACTCAACCCAGCGCTTGACTCTAAAGTCTTATGGAATAATCTTAAAGCTGCAGGAGTTTGTAAATCTGATAAATCTCAGCAATGCCAACTTAATGCAGAAGATATGCGTACATTTCTTGACCCTCAAGCCCCTCAATCTTCTGATATAATTAACTTCGATGAGCTTAATGTTAATGATAATTTTGATTCGTTTTCGTTTGAATGTGTTAAAGAATGTGACGTTATTGAAGCAATTCGATCAATTAAATCTAATGCAATTGGCAGTGATCATGTTTCGCCCAAGTTTATTAAACTCATTCTACCAATTATTATGCCGTTTATTGTTCACATTATCAATTTTTGTATTTACAGCTCCGAATTTCCTGTGGAGTGGAAAGCCGCCAAAATAATCCCAATTCCTAAAAAAGCAAACCCATGTTTTCCATCTGATTTCAGGCCTATTAGTTTGTTATCGTATCTCTCGAAGGTTTTTACGAAAATCATGTACAACGAAATGATTAGCTTCCTAAACACACACCAAAAACTTTCTAAATGGCAGTAAAGGAGCAAACAAAATGGTTTAAGGAGCAAACACAGTTGTGAATCGGTAGTGATAAGAGTAACTTCCGATCTCCGTTTTGCTTTGGATGCGGACAACCTTGGTGTTTTAGTGCTGTTGGATTTCTCAAAGGCATTCGATTGTATTGATCACTATTCTTATTTCTAAACTTCAAAATATGTTTAGATTCTCTAGGGCATCTCTTCGGCTTTTATGTAATTATTTGTCAAATAGAGTTCAAACGGTTGAAGTTGAAAGTGGTACCTCTGCACCGTTTTTAGTCAACGTGGGAGTACCGCAGGGTTCGGTATTAGGACCACTTTTATTCTCACTTTTCATCAATGATCTACCTGATGTTGTTGAAGATTGCTTAGTTCAAATGTATGCAGATGACGTATTAATCTACATCAATCGCCCACTTGGATTAATCGAAAATGCCGTATTCCGAACTAATGACGATCTAAAGCGTATTCAACTGTGGGTAAGTGAGAATAAACTTAGACTCAACCCTTCTAAGACTATGGCTTTAATTTGTTCTAGAAATGAAATTCATTCTGCGGATATTCCCCCCATTATTCTCAGTGGAGATATAATCCCTTATCTAGATAAGGTTACCTATTTAGGCTTTACTTTAAATAGCTCTCTTAGTAGTTGTTGTGATGCAATCTCAGTTACTGTAAGGAAAATTTATGCTGGCCTTCGAAGTCTGAGATACTCTGCTTAATTGCTCTTACCTGACATGAAGCTACGTCTAATCAAAACTCTTTTAATGCATTTTTTTCTTGTTTAACTGTTCAGTGCATCCATGCTTAGATTCAGAATGTAAGCGGAAGCTGAATGTTGCCTTTAATGATTGCTTTCGTTTCATTTACAATAAATCTAGATATGTCAGTGTCTCCCATCTTCATACATCCGTTTTAGGAATTCCGTTTAACACGTATTATAAGTTCAGAAATATACTTAAATTACATAATATTCTCCATGGCAGGTGTGCGGAATACTTAAACGATCCGTTGCAGTTTGCACAGTCTCGTCGAGGCCTTAAGCTCATTTAACCGCGTTTTTCACACACCATTGCAGAGAGATCTTTCTATGTCTCAGTGATTCTACTTTGGAATACTCTACCAACTGAGTTACATTCAGTGGCCAATATAACAACATTTAAGATAAAGCTACTCTCTCACCTTTCAAATTAAGTGTACATACCTTGTTTTGTATTTATTATTATTATTATCATTATTATTTTTATTTTTATCATTTTATCATTTTTTTTTTTGTTCAATAAAATATAAATTATATATACAAATTGTTAATTTAAATAAGTGACAAGATTTTCTTTTACCTATATATTTTTTGTTTGATTTAATGTTTATACAATTTGTAATGCTCAACTAGGATACTGCTGTTGTTGTTTCTTTAAATAAATTAATAATAATAATAAATAATACTGGTTAATCGTAAAGTTTTCATTTTGTTTAAATCGAAGGCACTTGAAGGTCTACAAAATTAAAATTCAAAAAAATTCAAATGTAAAATTTAAAAAAAAATATATTAAGGGGAGGTAGGGCACATAGGACTACCGGGTCACAGAGGACTTTCTGATTAAAACGATAAATTATGCGAATTTCCCAAAAAAGTAAAATGCAATAATAAGGCGCACAGTGAAAAAAAAACGATAGTAGTTATTTGCTAATATTTATGATGTAAACACCTTAAATAAGGTATGTGCTGGCAAAATTGGAGCCTATTTTTCTTTGTTCAATATATTTAATACGCTGAAAGGAAAAAAAATAAGCATCCAGAAGGATTTGCCCCAAATGTGCGTCAAAGAAGAGCGAAGCTGTTGCGCATACGAAAAATGCTCTTGGAAAGGCACCCAAATAAAAAAATTGCTGTTCGCGACGACAGAATGGTAATCGAGGACAAAGTTTTTACCTGGGAAACCATGATGGGGTTGAAGTATGGTGAAATTGATGGCCTTAACATGCTAAAATCCATTTTTGGAGACATTTCTTTTTTAAATTTATTAATCAATGAACTATTAAATAAAAACAATGAGTATAATACGTCAAATGCGAGAAATGTGATAGCTGTCAACACAAGTGACAGTCAGACACACAGGGTGACATCACCATCCGCAACATTGAATTTGGGTGCAAGCACAAGTGATAGGTGTTTACACGAGGCATGAGAAGCTGCAGTCTACCAGAAAAAAGTTAATTGTTTAGTTGACATTAAAATTTTAAGTTATAATGTGTCAGGATTAAAAAATAAATTATTATTTGTAAACTTTTTTAATTATATAAAAAAAAATTGATATTTGTATGCTTTTTGAAACGCATTTATTAGAAAATGAGGAAAATCAGTTTAAGAAAATATTTAGTAATTACGAATTAAGATGGATAAACGCAATCAAAACGGCAAACTATGGTCGAGGTAGCGGAGGTGTAATTTATGGTTACCGCAGAGGTCTAGGTGAAATTAATGTGAGCTTCAGAAAGACAACTGATTCTTATGTGATGGACGTTAAACTTGGGAGTGACACGATGTGCATAGTTCCGATATATATAAATTGTAGTCATTGGCAGTCCGACTTTGAGATAATAAGTGAAATTTTGCAAGAGGTTGATTCGACAAATTTAATGCTTATTGGAGACTTCAATGGCAGGATTGGCTTGTCACAAAACAACTTTTTCTGCACGCAATGGCCTGTCTTCAGCCTCAATCGCAAATCAAAGGATGTAATCTGTGATCGTAAAGGTGAAAAAATCTTAGAACTTTCCGATGCATACAATTGTCATGTATTGAATGGTAGTTGCACAGGAGATTCACAGGGTGAACTGACATTTATAAGAGGTCAAGCTAGCTCTACAATTGACTACTGCTTTGTGTCTGGATAGTGGAACAATGTTGTGAGTGATTTTAGAGTAGGAGCTCAGACTTTTTCAGATCACATGCCGCTGGAAGTAACTTTTACAACATCGCGAACAGAAACACCAGCTGGGGCAAAAAGTCTTAATCTGATCCCGAAATTGCAATGGATTGAAAGAAAGAAGACCAAGTTTCAAGATAACATGAGAAATGAACTTAGAACAATTCAGGAAACAAGCGAACAAGTAGACATAACTGTTCTGACAAAAATCATAAAGAAATCCAACCCACAAAACCAGCTAGGAAAAATTAGAAAATGCTATAAGCAGAGTTGGTTTGACTCTGAATGCTTAGAAGCTAGGGAACTATCTTTTAATTTTTTAAAGCTATTCCGGTCACGAAACTTACCGATTTTTAAAAAGCTGTACTCCGAAGCAAATATTAATATCAAAAGAATTTGTTTGGCAAAAAACTCAGCTTTTGAGCAAGAGACAGTATCAATAATTAATCGCACCCGTAGTTCTGCTGAATTCTGGAAGGCTGTTAAAATCTTAAATGGAACTACAAATATCATCGCTCTAGGATTACAAGCGCCTAGTCTAAAGGATCACTTCAAGAAGCTTCTTAACGCAACGTTTGGCTCACCTTTAGTACAATACGCAGCCCCGCTGATAATGGATGACTTTCTAGATGCACCGTTTTCGATGTATGAAGTTAAAGAAGTTATTAAGAAGGCGAAAGTAAATAAGGCACCTGGAGATGACCGCATTTCTTTTGAGCACTATAAGTTCGCGACCGATGAATTTGTTTTGCTGCTTACTAACGAATTCAACCGAATTTTCGAAGACGCGAATTTTCCCGCTGTTCAAAAAAGGAAACTATCATGAAGCATCTAATTATAGAGGGATCTCTTTTCTAAATACAAGTGCTAAGTTGTTCGCAGGGCTTAATGAAAATAGATTGACCGAATGGGTGAGGAGGAAAAGTATCCTATCAGAGTTTCAGGCCGGTTTTAGGAAGAACTATTCTACAACGGATCATATATTCTCACTGTACAACATTGCCGATTCTTATATCAGGAGAAAGAAAAAATTATGTGTGTTCTTTGTTGACTTCCGTGCTGCTTTCGACTCTATCGTTCGTGAATCGCTTTTTTATAAGCTTTATACATTTGGGCTGTCAAGTAAAATAATAAACATTTTAAGAGCTTTGTACTCAGGGAACACAGCTTACGTATGGGACGGAACGTTTATCTCTAAAGAGTGAGTCTAAAGGGTGTATTTTGAGTGCTTTGCTCTTTATACTGTTTATAAATGACAAAACTGATGCAATCAGAGGTGGAATTAGGTTTGGAGGAGCTAAAATACCCGCACTTATGAATGCAGACGACATAGTTTTCTTTGCAGAGACGGTTGATGGACTGCAGCTAATGATGAACAGGCTAAGGGACTATTGTGACCGCTGGAATCTCGTGGTTAAACTAGCAAAATCCAAGATAATGGTATTCAGAGGGGGTGGCGGCAGGAATGCGAGAAATGAGAAATGGACCTTCAAAGACGTGGCAGTCGAAATTGTACGAGAGTATAAATATCTAGGGGTCCTATTTACATCGAATCTTAATATGAAAAAACATCTGGAACGAAAATTGACGGAGTCAAAACGAGCAATTTGAACTGTGTGGGAACGCTGTTTCAAGAGCGACTCTGTTAACCATAGTGCAAAGCAAAAACTTTTCCGCTCTACAGCGTCGATCTTACTATATGGAGCTCAGGTCTGGGGTTACTGTTCTTTCGAAGCAATTGAAAAGTTTCTCCGTTATTTTATCAAAAGAATCTTCCGTCTTCCAAAGAATACCCCAAATTACATGTTGTATCTAGAAACAGGACTGCCTCCCATGATAATGGAAACTCTTAGTATGCATTTCAACTATATTGTTAAAATTTTTCAAATGAATGATGAAAGAATACCCAAAATCGTACTGAAGAGTTCAATACAGATGACAGGTCACATGGTAGTGAAATGGGAAAAAATTGGCAACTACATGCAGTATGAATCTAATGGTCACAAAAAAAGAACAACCTGGAGTGTTGAGGACAAAGTTTAATAGTCTTTTAGAACAACTTGGTCATTTTTTGTACGACAAAAATGCATCTGAAGCTCGATCATCACTTTATAGATATTATTATAACCGTCTAAACTTCTGCCTCGCTAACAAAGCATACCTAGTTAATTCCAACTCATTAAAAAAAATCAGCATAATATTCAAAACAAGAGAGGAACTACTTAATCTTAACTTCTTGCCGCATCGACCAGATCTACCTTTACTTTGCAGCCTTTGTAATTTGAGTGTTCGTGAAGACATTCACCATTTAATTGCGATTTGTCCAGTCATGAAAGAATTCAGGATGATATATTTTGGAAAAAAAAGCCTAAATGAAGTTGAGCTAATTGAAATACTAAATGGAAATGTTGGATGGGATGTCCTTTATTGTCGCTGCACTTCGTTATAGGAGTTGATAATAAATGAGGATTTTTAAGAAATTATTTAATATCAATTTTCAAATTTGTTTTGTACACTAATGTATTTAAATTCAAAATGTCAGTCTGGTAGACGGCCATAGGCCAAACCATAAAGACTTAAGCAAAATGATTTCATATTATATACATTGTATATACAAAATTTGTTAAATCTGATAAAATGAAGAGTCAACTTAAACTTAAACTAACTAAACTTATTTAATAAATCGGCAAACGTTAAGTGGTCTGTACCCCGTTTTCCCCAACATATCTAAAAATTTGGATTGGATATTATAAATTAATTTCAAAAGTCATTAAACTAATTTATTTGAATTGCTTAAATTGATGAAATGGTGACATAAAATAATTGAAACACAAATTATTACTATAAATTACTATAAAAGATAACGGGGAAATCTGGCCTCGAACCAATAAGAACGGCCTTCATATCGTATATAGGTACATATTTATGCATTCATTGTCCCTTAACCGTTTGTACAAATTCGCCGTTTGATAGAAGTTATTTAATTTTGAATAAAATGAGTTTTAGGATCACAGTTCCCTATTTCCTTCGTTTTTCTTTGAATTTTGTTTATTTTTCTTTCGATTTAAGCCATTTTTAATTAAGTTCTTTGTACCCATGACACACTGCCTGAATTTTTTTGAGATTTTTAAAATTATGTTTAGGGGTCCAAGCATCAATTCTATGCAAAAAGCAGTTTTTGGAGTATTTAATTCCAAAAAAAATACAAATATTGGTTTTTAAATAATATTTTTGATGTCAAAATTATCTCTGGAAAACAACAAACAATATCAATTTGTATCTCATTTATCGGAATAAAATTGGGTATTATTTTCTAGGTTTTAAATTGCAATTAATAAAAGTTAGACAAAACAACCCACAAAACCACCCACAAACCACCCTTATACATACTATTAGGAGCTGAAAATATCTTTAGCTTATTCCTAAAAAAGTTCTTTAAAAACCGCAAAGAAACTTAAAATCGATACAAAAACTGACTGAGTTAAAAATTTTTTAGTATCATAAAAAGCAAAAAAAAAAAAAAAATGTTCTATTTTTTGTTTATTTTTGTTTGTATCTATTTGGGGATCAGTCCGTAATAAATGTATACAGCCATTTTCTTCGTTACTAAATTAGGAATACGCTAAAAATATTTTCAACCCCTAATAGTATGTATAAGGGTGGTTTTGTGGAGAAATTCTTAAGAGTTTATTTAAAATAATCTGAATTTATACGAGTGAATTGGAGTGTATGTTTTCCCCCATACAAATCGTATGGAAAATACAATATAGCCATGATTGACCTCTAAAAATTAATCTTAAGGGCTGAATTTTGAACTGGCTCATTATTTTGCTCAAATCTTACTATTAAGCTCGTTGCATTGAAAATCGAAGACTTTTTGTTTTTATTTGAATCAGTCTAAGGCCCGTTTGCTGACTCAAAACAAATTTTTAAGTTCAACACAAATGTTCTACTTTTTCCTAAGCATAAACTGTCACATAAATTCTTATTTTGAACATAAATGCTTCGTTTCAGCAAATGGGCCTTAGAATACCAGTTTTTCGCCGAATAACAGAAATAAAATTTTTGTAGTATTTCGAGCAAATTGCCTTTTTTTGGGACAATCCTGACCTTAGTTGGTTTTGTCATTATTTCACAAATCGGTACTTCTTAGTAAAAACTAAAAAGTTTTTTTCAGGGCTACTGCCTCTTGCGAGGAATTGACAAATCCTCCAAGAGTATCACTTGTCACGAATAAATGCTTCTCGTCTAGCCGTTCGGATCCGGCATAAAATTGTAGGTCCCTTCCATTCCTGTTGATAGACGCACACAGGAATGGTTGCGAGTTGTTAGTCATTAGGCCCTGGTTCTTCACGAGCCGTTGTGCCACCCAATTTATTTTTTTTTATTTTGTACTTTTTTGTTAGTCAAAAAATATTTCGTTTAAAATTTGTATGAATATTCTTTTTTTTTCAGAAAAATCAAATCAAATAAAAAACCTATTTGGACTACACTAGTCAAACAAATATTATAAGGGAACGGTTTTTTCGATTTATTTTTTTAGTATTTTTTGGAAGAACTGTATCGTTGTGGTTAATGGTCGTATTGAGATTAAATAAAAAGCGTTCTTAGGATTCATATTTCTACTTTTCAATTGTTTGCATTTAAAAGTCCTGAAGTCTAACAGTTAAAATTATTAAAAAAATATATAGCGTTACTGCGCTACAAAAAAACCGAAGGGGTGCATTTTAAAAAAAAAAAATTGTTTTAGTTTTTAGTTTAGTCATTCATGACATAATTAATTGTTTATTCAGCTTTGTTTCACAATTTTCTGTTGTCCTGTAATTTTTTTATCTTACAGATTTTTATTCTTGAATAAAAAAACACACCGTTTTGTCTTTGATCACCAATTACTTGATAAACAATGATGACACATAAAATTTAAGGGCAGTTTAAAAAACTAGAGCTAAATTCGTACAAGACTCTTACTATATTGTTTTAGCACTTTAGTCTTTATTATTTTTAACTAATACGTTTTTATATCTACAAAACAACCATGTTCCGTTATATTACAGACCTAAACTATAAAAACTAATCAGCATGAAAATATTAGCTTTCAAACGGAAAGTCGCATTGTGTGCGGTTGGTAACACAACTATTGCTCTTCTGCACAAACGTGTTCGAAATAATTAGTTTTTCATGTGCCGGTCACTCCAATTTCTATTACTATGAAGTTAAATGGATATCTTTTTTTTTTTTTGTTAAATAGGTCTTAAAAACTTGACGGTCAACAATAATTTTCAACGGGGATGTAGCTCAGATGGTAGAGCGCTCGCTTAGCATGTGAGAGGTACGGGGATCGATGCCCCGCATCTCCAAATTAGTTGAATTTTTTTTTTGTATGTGGCTTAGTATTTGAAGTCCTTATTTCTATTAAAAACTAGGTATGTATGTGTATTGCAAGAGTTGCAGGGTAAAATGTCTTCAAAAATAAAAAAAAGTCCAATGATACCAATAAATACTTCCGAAGAAACTAAGAAATTGTTTTATACATTTTTTATAAATACTAGGCAAGGAGAAAAATTAACTAAGTTTTGATTATCTGCATTGAAATTCTCTGTTTATTTAAAACTCCTTGCTTCTCCCTGTTTTTTTTTTTTTTTTGTTTTGTAATTAAACTTCATTCATTCCTGCCACTGTTCTACCAATAGTCCTAACCTCAAACCATACCATAATCCTGGCCTTTCAAAAAATCACGGATATCCGTTTTTGTTTAACTATGGTCTAAATTAAAATATTCAAACCCTGGTTTCTTACCCCACCAATTCACATCACATATTACAGGAGTTCCAACCAAAAAAAAATAAATCCTAAGGACAATAAGAAAATATGCGGAAATGAATAAACGTCTCGACTTTTGCACATAAAATACAGCCGGCCGTCTTAAGATATTGCCAGCCCCACCCTTGAAAAAAAAATGAACAAAAAAACACAACAGAAGAAATGAATTTGAATAACAAAATTATCATCTCAAACTTTCACCTTTCACAGTAAGTTGGATTCTTTCTTATATGTATTTATATCCCTCTTGTATATTTCCTTGAAAGACAAAAGGACTTCTGGATCTATCTATATGAATCCCAAGAGTGCAAAAAAAAAAAGAAAAAAATTAAGGATACTACCCAACACACCTTCAACCCCAATCTCCGGGACAAGATTATTAACACTCCACTAAATATGCATTTCTTATGTCGGCATGGGATGGTTAAAAAAATAACATCACGGGACCTTTTTTTGTTGTTGTTATTTCTTCGAGAAAAAAAAAAAATAAAAAAAGAACCAAAGAAAAACCAACAAAACTCCCAAAAAGTAAAATGGATGCACTCGTCCTGTTTATCTAGGAACATCCCCAACCAAAAGTCGTCGTCGCGTTCATCACGTTTATTTATTCCATCCCGACTATAACTTTTGCTCTCCAAACCAAAAACCCGAACGATAATAAGAAAGGACACATTTGGGTGTTTTTCTTACAAATGGAAGTAGACTCCTTAATGGCACTTCTCCATTCGACGATTGCCACACGACTCCCATATAATCGTTCGAGTGGTGTCGTCTGTTTACTTTCGGTTGTTCTTCTGGAGAGAATCCGCATGCGTCCTTAAACCGAATCTACATATCATTCATAAAGGACTTTTGGCGCGAAGATCAAATACCATCCACATTATGCTACCCACACAATTCGTCCTTTCTGATGGTCGGTCGGTCTCAATCAAGAGTACTGAGACGTTGGTTTTCGTTCTGCACGTGGTACGATTTCTGTGGGAATCTCATCATCACCAAGCAGTCCCCCAAATCAATTGTTTTGTTTTTTTTGTTTTTGTAGTCGCTTTTTGTTGTGGCGCTATATCCTTAGCAAGGAGGGCTGTTCCTTTCACAAGGACATCTCGTTGTCTGTATAGGTATATAGATTTCGTATAAAATTTTAGAGGGTTGCTCCACAACGATGGAATGCTAAGTGGCCTGGCCAGCCAGCAGGATTCTGGCATTTCGTTGCTGGATCCCAAATCGGTTGTTTGGTGGGTTTTTTTAATCGTCCGATGGGAAAAGGATATTTTTTGTATAATGTTGTTGTTGGTGTTTCTTCTTTTATAATGCTCGTTTGGAGTGACGATATGGTGTGTTGATGTCGTTACGGAAGGACGATTCCCTTTGAAGTGCGAAACGTTTAAATGATGTGTGATATAAATACCACCGGGTGGTGACTGGTTGGTGAGGCTGGTATTACAGTAATTATACAGTGTAATTTTTAACACGCTTTTTGCGTTTTTTAATGATTTTTCTTTGGAATGTGTGAGCGAATGTTTGTTTGTGTTTAACAAAAATTGTGAAAAAATAATGAAATAATATAATATGCTGTGGTAAGCAACTTAGTTGCAAGTTAAAAAAAGAAAATTGTGATTATTTTTTAAAAGACTTAGGATAGTCTATACGAGTATATGTATATGAATTTAATTCAGTGATTGTGATTTTAAAAATATAAAATTCTAATCATAGTAGTTAAGCTGAGATATAAAAAAACTTGTGAAAAATAAACTACTTATCCACTATTCCACTATCTAAGATTTCTAAGGTTTGTTAAAATTCTTTAATTTTAAATACTTTTTATTTCAATTTTAGGTTTTAAATTTTATAAATTTTGAAAATGTATTTAAACATGGATTTTAATTTTATTAGCATTCGTGTTTTGTTTTCACTTAAGTACCACTTAAAATTTTCTTCCCAAGAAGAAAACGCCTATCTGTTGTAAATGATATTAGAAACTCTATAAAAAAATTATTGTTTAAGAAAATATGTCTCCATTTGTATATGAAGAAATCAACCGTTTGATTCAACTATCGCAACCAAAAACTTTGTAAACCAAATTTCCAAGCATAAGTAATGTTATGGTCAGCTAATTTTAAGAGTTTTCCCACTTCTCTTCCTATGTTAAATCGAGTATATTAAGTTCATCTCATTTATTTACCTTAAATGGAAAATAACTGTTACAAAGATATAATAATGATATTGGAATTTTGACTTGCTGTCTAGATCGGACAAGAGTATTGGTTTCCGTGACAAAAAAAGGAGATTTTAATTAAAACTAACAACTAACATTACGATGATGGAGCATCCCACATATGTGATTTTCATCCGTCGCCTGTGTTTTCCCGCGTGCGTCTTTGCGCCTTGATGTCCATTAGGGCTATCGGATAATTTTTTTTTGTCAGATATTCAAAATTGGTATTGTGGAAGATACCCAGACAAGTAGTTTAAGTCCAGGGTCATTTTTCAAAGTGGTACTTGCAGACCCCGCGGCCGTTTTTTTAGGTAAAAAAGACATTTTTTTTTTTAAATTAAAAAAGATCAAGAAATTCGCATATAAAACGTGGTTGTACAGACTTAAAATGATTTGGTTTTGCTCTCTAGGGATGTCAATAATAAAATAGCAGAAGTTACTGCCCTTAAAATTTCAAAATATGTCTTTTTATTAGATAAATGTCTCAAAATTCCAGAAAAATCAGTTGATTTTTAAACTATTTTTCGACTATGAAGGCACACACTAAATTAAGAACAAACAAGTAAGCCCTTATTTTATAAAAGTAATTTTAAGTACTGAACTTAAATTCCTCATCCATTGTTCGTCATCAGCTCCGGTTTTAGGGTTAAGAAAATTTACGGTTTTTGTATTACTTGTTTCGAGATATTCCCTATTATCTTATTATTGGCGCAGTTGATTTTGTCATAATTTTTCAATTCGGTATTTATTAGTAAGTCAACAAAATATTGCCTTTATAATTTGTAATTTTTTACGAACAAATAAAATCAAAGAAAAAATCATTTTTTTATTTAACTTTTTGTCAACCTTTTTTTTTGAATTAAATCTAAAAATTTTAAAATTGATATTTTTACTTGTTTTAATTATTTTCTCGTGAATGATATCGATTTTTCTTTCAGTTTGAAAGGTAGACTAAAGTTCATCTTCCATTAACCTAAATCAAATACAAATGATGAAAAATGAATTCCCTAATTTGTTCGAGAGTTTTATTTTCAGCGACTGAAGCCGAAGTTAGCGGTTATGCTCTTTTAAATTTTGTAATTGCTTGATTCGTGTAAGACGGCGAAAATCCCAACTACATACATAGATTGAGATACAACAAGAGAAAAGTCAATTGGCTGAGAATTCTAATTTAGCGTACTTTCACAGGAGGAACAGTAAACTTAAAAAAAACTCCTAAAAAAAAAAAGACAAACGACACTTAAAAGCAAGTGTGACATCTTTTTTTAAGCTTAGGCACCTATTATGAATCGCGAGTCGCAAGAAATATTAGGCGAATCTGACTTTTGGCACTACCGTTTATGGCTCACCTAACTGTATTCGGCTATGAATTCAAAAATGTGTTGAAATGAGATGTTGCTCTACGAACGTCGCAGTTTGCTATTCTTAAAACCGCGACATATGTGATTTTAAAAACGTTCGACTTGAGTCGAACGTTCGACTCGCGAGTCATAATAGGGCCCTTAAATTCAATTGGCGTTAGGCATAACGCGCAAGGAAAAATCGCAAAATCAGTTTTGGGAGTTCAAAATGAAAACTTGTATCAAGGTGTAAAAAACAAAATATACGATTAGTCGTTCTGGAGATATTAGTTAAAACACGTTTTTCATAATGGCGGCTGAAGCACAACACTTACATCTGTGCCAACTTGTTTTTATACTCAAAGTCAACCCATTTACTAACCTTAACATTAAAATTTGAACGGTATGTTTTTGTAAAAAAAAACCTGCCGAATGAATAAGTAATTTTCAAAACTCAAAATATGGGAAACAAAATTGGAAAAATATTGTCCGCCTGTACCTTAACCACTGATAGTCCAGTCAAATGGTGTTTTGGTCAGGAAAAAACTAAAGAAGTTTTTTTCTCACTCGCCTTTTATGTTTTAGGGTCCGCTGAATCCTAATTTCAACTTTGCTACTTCCTACGGATATGGTTTCACAGCAAAAATCGCAAAAAACCTCAAAATATTCGACCATTTTTCAGTTTGTTTGTCAAAAAGTCAACAAAATATACACTTTTTGGATAAAATTTCCTTCTACACTTTATAGAACATAAAATTTTCTACAAAAAGAACGTAAGTCGACGTTAGTCCTAACATTCTACAACCACCGCTTCCATGACAACCGGTTGTACATCCGCATGCAATTTTTTTCTAACCTTACTTGATTCGTGGTTATAGTAATCAATCCATATTTATATTGATACCAAGAGGATAAAGACTCATTTCCAAACGACTTATTTCTAAATAAAGAAGTGGAGTGAAAAAATTGTAATCCTCCCGAGCGGGGATGGAAAAGATCTAAATATGGATTGATACCTAAAACCATGAATCAAGCTCCTTCATCAGATATTTTGGTTAGAAAAATTGCATGCGGACCGGTTGTCACGGAAGCGCAGGTTGTAGGACTAACGTGTTCTATGTTTTGTAAGAATTGCATGGGTGCAAACTGCGACAGTTTGCAAGAAACAAACATTCAAGAAGATGATATTCTTGAAGACATGGATAAAGATATTCAATAGATTTAATCAAATCTAGAAATGAAAAATTGTATTTTATTTTTGTATGAATTAATTTTCTTGTATGATTTTCACATTACTTAAAAACCAAAAGAGTTGTTTTTCAATTCAATTGGCGTTAGGCATAACGCGCAAGGAAAAATCGCAAAATCAGTTTTGGGAGTTCAAAATGAAAACTTGTATCAAGGTGTAAAAAACAAAATATACGATTAGTCGTTCTGGAGATATTAGTTAAAACACGTTTTTCATAATGGCGGCTGAAGCACAACACTTACATCTGTGCCAACTTGTTTTTATACTCAAAGTCAACCCATTTACTAACCTTAACATTAAAATTTGAACGGTATGTTTTTGTAAAAAAAAACCTGCCGAATGAATAAGTAATTTTCAAAACTCAAAATATGGGAAACAAAATTGGAAAAATATTGTCCGCCTGTACCTTAACCACTGATAGTCCAGTCAAATGGTGTTTTGGTCAGGAAAAAACTAAAGAAGTTTTTTTCTCACTCGCCTTTTATGTTTTAGGGTCCGCTGAATCCTAATTTCAACTTTGCTACTTCCTACGGATATGGTTTCACAGCAAAAATCGCAAAAAACCTCAAAATATTCGACCATTTTTCAGTTTGTTTGTCAAAAAGTCAACAAAATATACACTTTTTGGATAAAATTTCCTTCTACACTTTATAGAACATAAAATTTTCTACAAAAAGAACGTAAGTCGACGTTAGTCCTAACATTCTACAACCACCGCTTCCATGACAACCGGTTGTACATCCGCATGCAATTTTTTTCTAACCTTACTTGATTCGTGGTTATAGTAATCAATCCATATTTATATTGATACCAAGAGGATAAAGACTCATTTCCAAACGACTTATTTCTAAATAAAGAAGTGGAGTGAAAAAATTGTAATCCTCCCGAGCGGGGATGGAAAAGATCTAAATATGGATTGATACCTAAAACCATGAATCAAGCTCCTTCATCAGATATTTTGGTTAGAAAAATTGCATGCGGACCGGTTGTCACGGAAGCGCAGGTTGTAGGACTAACGTGTTCTATGTTTTGTAAGAATTGCATGGGTGCAAACTGCGACAGTTTGCAAGAAACAAACATTCAAGAAGATGATATTCTTGAAGACATGGATAAAGATATTCAATAGATTTAATCAAATCTAGAAATGAAAAATTGTATTTTATTTTTGTATGAATTAATTTTCTTGTATGATTTTCACATTACTTAAAAACCAAAAGAGTTGTTTAAAGCTGTAAAAACAATCATTTATTATTAATAAATTAATTTATTATTGCTATTTCATTCAATACATTTAAGTTTTGTTGCACAAAATAAGAATTAAAATAATGTCGAGGTAAACGTAATAAAAATTGAAAAAATGGCTTACTTTGAGCGACCGTATCTTGGTTGATTTTTTGTTAAAAACACTTTTTAAAATAGGTCACTTGAAACAAAATTTTACTATCTTTCTTTAATGTGGACCAATTTCTATACCTTTCTCTGCTGGAAAAAGAGTTATAGGCCAATAAGTAACAAAAAAATAGATTTTTCCTAATTTTTTAAAAAAAATTTCTGTTTAATTTATTTTTTATTTTAACACATAAAAAATGTATTTAAAATTTCTTGAATAGGCCAATTGTATAGTCAATTTGATTCTCTACAGAAAGGTTTTCGAAATTTTCTCGAAAGGACCATGGGCATTTTGGGCCCACTTTCAAAGTTGCTCAATAGTGATCAAACCTATATCAAATGAAAGGTAGTAAGGTTTACACAATTTGATTATATGGCAGCTCAGTTCAAATCGAACGCGAACATGGTCTTTCGGTGGGTTTATAAAAAAAGTACTAAAAATGAAAAAAAAAATATTGAAACAAGATGGCAACACTTACGAAAAAGATTTTAATCTTTGGTGTGTCTGTTACGCATGTAAAGTCTGTTATGTACATCAAATGTCTATTTATTTACTACTGTTGTACGATTAACTCTTTAACAGACCAAAACAACAATATGTTAAATAATAATTTAGAATACACCAAAATGTGGGTACGTATCTCGATCAATGCATTCTGAAAGATATATTGAGCAAACTATGGTTGGCTTATAGGTAGAACATCACCTAAAACATGTCGTCTAGTCCTTACATTCACGCGAGCGCAGGCAGATAACACAGCGATTTTCTGCCATAGCTTCCTATTATTATATTTGTATACCAATTCCTTTATACTTATTATACTTACTTATTTTTTTTTCTTGTCTTATTTAAAAATAATTTGTTGTTATTGTTAAGAAAATGGGCGAATTCGTAATCGTCTGACGAACTTAGATCTGCAAAGTTTGTGTTCGTAAACAAAAATTGAAATCTGACTTCAGGAGGCCTGCAAAACAAATTACGTTCGTAAACATCAAAAGTACGCAGAAATCAAGTCGGCGTTGGGCAGTTTGTGCAGAAAAAAAATGAAATTAAATCAGGAAAACATTTACATAGGTAGAGGCTGGGTCAGAATTGGGCCATTTTTCTTTGAAAATGAGGCTGGGAACAACGTTTCGGTCAACAATGCTCGTTACAGAGCCATGTTAACAACTTTTTTTTTTACTAAAATTAAAGACATGGATTTGGACAACCTCTGGTTCATGCAGGATGGTGTGCCATGCTACACAGCCCATACTACAATCGATCGCACGAAATTTCAAAATCGTGTTATCAGCCGTGCTGCGATTTGACGCCTTTGAACTTTTTTTTTTTTGTTGGGAACCGTAAGTGACCAATGTTATGCCAACAACAATTTTGTTGCTTTTTTAAAAAGAAACTTGTATTTGGCCCACCCTGTATGTGAAATGACTTTGAAGTACATATACCTTTATCATCAAGATATTTGTCTATCATAGCATATTTTTTTCCAAATTTCACCCAAAAGCCCTAAAATCACCTTTTACCGCGCGAAAATATAATCGCAAACATTTTTTTTGTTGTTTAATAATCGCGATTTTTTACAAATAATTTTCTGCGCTGCGATGTTTACGTATACATTTTTTTTTTTTTTTTTTCAAAAACTGCCGCCTGCTTACTTTCTGCGGGCAGAAGAAAAATAAAATCGATACGCAGAAGCTAAGCAGACATGCGGCCGATCTGTCGCAGATTTCTGCGATTACGAACTCGCCCAATCAGTTTTCAACTGTTTTTTAAAAAATAAATTTTCGACATTTTTGAGTTTGAAAGTGATTTTCTCGAAAACTATTGACATTTTTTTATTAAAAACATTACACAAGAAAAGATTTCTAGCTTTACAAAAATGTAAAAATCTTTTTTTTTTTATTTTTAGTGCTTTATTTTTGTAAAATCCACCCAAAGACCATTTTCGCGCTCGATTTGAACTGAGCTGCCATATAATCAAATTATGTAAACCTTACTACCTTTCATTTGACATAGGTTTGATCACTTTTGAGCAACTTTGAAAGTGTGCCCAGGATCAATACAAAAAATTTTTGTAGGAAATTTTATGTTCTATAAAGTGTAGAACTAATTTTATCCAAAAAGTGTATATTTTGTTGATTTTTTGGCAAAATAAACTGAAAAAACGTCGATTTTCGCTGTGAAGCCATATCCGCAGGAAGTAGCAAAGTTGGAATTCGGATTCAGCGACCCCTAAGACATAAAAGACGAGTTAAAAAAAAAAACTTCTATATTTTTTTCCTGAAACTGGCACCCTAGGTGACGATTTGACTGGACTATAAGGCGATTTTCTCCTAGAGAGGAAATTAATTTTTTTAGTTCCAAAAAAACCGGTACTTAGCGTAGAACCAATATACAAAAAAAAAATTATCGAAAACGGGTATAAGGATTTTGATAAAAATAAAAACTACAAATTATTGTAAATGATATGGTCAATATTTTGGAAAAATTAGTTCTCACAATAACGGTTAATAACGGTAATATGAATGTTTTTTTTTTTTTTTAAATTTCATTTTTTTAATTTTTTCACAAAGAAACACTAAACAAAATTAACCTCGCTTTTTACAAACTCACATTTAAAAAAATCTGGCTTTTAACAATGTTGCAGTTCTTTTATAACAACTGTTAACAAACTACCACCCTATCGCTAAACTCCCAGTTATTCCAAAACTGTTTGAGTGGATAACTTTTAATGTATTGTATTTTAACTGCAGCTTTTTTATAAATGTATCTACATATGTGATAGTAAACATAGTTTCGTCTAAAAAAAATTCAACTGTCACATAAATATATTGCATTTTACATCTTTTGGCCTGCTTTTGAAGATAGGTAACAAGTTGACTGTATATGCCAAAAAAAACATAATTTTTTTAAATTGAAGATGTATGGATGTACATAATGCAAGTTTCTTAATACATATGTTGATACTGTCTTATCTAAAAAAAATAGAAATTGTTGCGTTACGTTGAAATGAGTATTTTGAATTTTTGTATGTTAATTCTGGTATTTCGCACGGAACCCATTTAGGACCTCTACTGTTTATATTATTTTTAAATGACGTAAATTCGGTCTCAAAAAAACCGCCTACGCTGATGACGTTAAACTCTACAAAAACGTAACTTCAATACATTATTGAGTATTTCCAACAGAAAATGGTGCAATATTAACCATCTATATTGTTGGTGGTAAAGGTTTCAGTAATTTTCTTCTTTCATTAAGGCTTTATGCATACAATACAAGTTCTAAGATAATTTTTTATGAAAACATTGAATTTGTATGTATGTTTTTTTTATTCAGAAAATGTAGTTTTTGTATTTTGTAATTTTCTCAAAAACTAAAACACTGTAGACAGTCCAGTTTCAAGCATTTGCATTAACAATAATATGAGCATTGAATAATACGAGCCAAGTACTTAGATCTGTATATATGTAGTCCGAATGATTAATGATGAAAAATCAATTCAAAAAGCTTCTGTTGCATTTTTGCTCACATTGCCCATTGCCTGGACTATAATGATAACATCTTAAGTTCAGATAAACATAAATATGTTGAGGTAAATTTTAATGATCAAAATATTTGCTCACTCCCCTTTAATTAAATTAATTTCAATTTTATATTTTTTATTTGTCTATTTGTGTCAATCGTAAAGTGAGTGAATGTTAGCCACTTACCGGTTTAACAATACACAACAAAAGCATACTTGTATCTATAGACGTGGTCTAAATAATAATAAGCTTAAGACCTGGTTAAGCGTGTAGGTCACCTTGTGCACCGCCTTATAGTAATTATATTGGGTGTGGTGTAAGTATCAGATCTTGAATTAAAGTTTTATTTCTTCATTTTCAAATAAACAATTGGTGGTAATTTTTAACGGGGATGTAGCTCAGATGGTAGAGCGCTCGCTTAGCATGTGAGAGGTACGGGGATCGATGCCCCGCATCTCCAAATCGATTTTTTTGTTTTATTTTGTTTATAAATACAGGGTGTCCCTTTATTCGTCAATAGTATTTTAGGTCATGATTCTTGGGTGTATTCTAAGAAAAAAATTGTTCAACAGTCATTTATCGGTGATTTAAGAAGTCTTATTTTGGTGTACCCTGACCCATGTTAACGGTAAATGCACTATTAGTAATAGGCCAGGCTTAGGCCTTTATTTTAAGAAGAAATACCAGCATTTGTAAATGCGTTGAAATAAATTTGATATCTTTTATGAGTCTAAAGATATTCAGTTTTTAACTTTTTCCTGCCCATATTAATTTTTTGACTTTGGGGTCAATTTATCACAAAAAAATGCGTTGTCAACATGATGTTTTAATAATTTTTTGAATGTATGTAACAATACTAAAAATAAACGTCAGTAAAAAGTTTGCCGAAAAATACACAGATTTTATGATAATTTGGAAAAACAGCGGCAGGTAAAATTAAAAAAAAATGTTTTTTTAGCGTTAAGCTCGAAAAGCTATGAATAAAAAATTATATGTGTGGTTATCGATAATTTGTATTCTATGTGTGAACTAAAACAGTCATAGAAGGTGTTCAAATGAGTCCTCTTTGATGTGTGTGTATGTGCATGCTAGAGCTCGTTTTCGTATTTCACTGATATTGATATTATTGAACCTAGCCACTGCCTCACTTCTGAGGACGCTTTGAGCATGCGCTCTTCTTATTCACTTTAAGTTGCTATTTTCGTTGAATAAATGGTTTATTTGTCATTTCATTCTTCCCCATTCAAAAACATTCAATATTGTAGGGTCAGGTGATCTTGCAGGCCATTAAACTGCTCTAACTTTTTCCTATCCAACGATTACCGCTTAGGCAATTTTTTTCTTAGAATACACCCTAGAATCATGCCCTTAAATACTATTGACGAATTAAGGGACAACCTGTATAGACAACACCCGAAGGAAGGTATGTTGAGCTCTTTGCTGAGTTAAACCACCTGACTCAGCTTGTTAACGAGCCAACTCGAATCCCTGATGTTGCAGGTCAATCCGCCAACACATAAGACTTGTTTCTTACCTCTGACCCTAATAAATACACTATTAGTGTATTATCGCCTCTAGGCTCATCAGACCATTGTGTCATATCTGCTAATTTCTCGTGCCAACAAAACTCAGTTAAAGAGAAAGTACCAACGAGAACCGTTTGGCAATACGAGAAAGCCAACTGGGACGGTCTCAACGGTTTCTTCAGTAACTTTAACTGGTCACTATGCTTCCTCGATAGTGACGTAGATGCCAGTGCAGATATGATCACAAATTTAATTCTTTGTGGAATGAGAAATTTTATCCCGAATAGGGTAAAATCTATCAAACCCAAGGAAAACTCATGGTTTGATTGGAGCTGTAAAGAGGTTATTAGGGTCAGAGAAGTAAGTTTCCGATGTTATAAAGCCAACCCTACTGAGGAAAACCGGAATAAGTTCAAACAAGCTAGAAAGACCTGTAATTTTCATATTCGACGAACCAAATTTTTGCATGACCAGAAATTAAGGCAAAAAATACTACAATGTCCCACAGGTAGTAAAAATTTTTGGTCATTTGCAAAGAATATACGAAATGCTACTTCGTCGTCGGTTCCAACGCTCGTCTTCAACGATACACCTTTTCTCAGCTCGATAGATAAAGCCAATTTGCTTGCAGCACAGTTTGCTGTTAATTCGACGCTGCCAGAAAGTGTTATGACTCCTCCTGTACTTGAGAGCGTTAAATATTTCATGAGACAAATCTTCTTTCGCACTCGTGCAGTTGCTAGAGTTCTAAAAGATCTCGACGTACACAAATCCGCTGGCCCGGATAGTATCCCTCCCATTGTTCTGAAGAGGTGTTCTTCAACGCTGGCAAAACCACTGCGTAAGCTTTTCCATCTGTCCTATTCTACTGGTCTCTTTCCGAGTGGATGGAAAACAGCATTTGTCCAGCCTGTCCCTAAAAAAGGCGTATCTTCCTCACCCTCTAACTATCGACCAATTGCACTTACGTCCCTTCTTTCCAAGGTCATGGAAACGCTGATTAATTTCCAGCTCAAGAAATATCTCGAGGAACGAAAGCTTCTTAATGACCGGCAGTACGGCTTTCGTAGCAATAGGTCCACTGGTGATCTGATGGTATATCTCACCGAACAGTGGAACACATCCTAACATCGTTTTGGAGAAAGTAAGATTATTGCCCTTGATATTTCAAAAGCGTTTGATAGAGTTTGGCATCAAGCTCTCTTATCGAAAATGCGCGCATTTGGTTTCGATGAATCTCTTCTTCGTTGAATTAGAAATTACCTGTCGACTAAGAGAAACCCACCATTCAATCAAGTTGTATTGGACGGTTTCAAGTCTGAAATTTACAAAATAAATGCTGGTGTGCCCCCAGGGCTCCGTTTTGTCACCGACTCTCTTCCTTATATTCATAAATGATCTTCTGTCTGAAACGTCTAATCCATTAAACTGTTTCGCTGATGACAGCACCCTCAGCTTCTCATATTCGTTTTCAGATTCACATCCATGTCCTTCGGATGTGGAACTTGAACGGCAGCGTATGATTAGCTCATTAAATTCCGATCTTGACAGCATTGTCCAATGGGGAATTAAAAACCCAGTGGAATTTAATGCTTCAAAAACCCAATGCTGTCTACTGTCGACTAAGAGAAACCCACCCCCCATGCCACTATCCATGAGTGGCATTTGCATTGAGGAAACCGAAAAGCTTTCAGTCCTCGGTATGTGTATAACAGACCACCTTCTGTGGAATGACCACATATTCGACGTCGCCAAAAATGCTGCTAAGTGCTTAGGTTTTCTTCGGCGATGCAAGAAATTTTTCTCCCCTTCTGATCTGGCTGTAATCTATAAAGCCTTTATTCGTCCAAAACTCGAGTACAACTCTCATGTTTGGGCAGGTGCTCCAATAAACCATTTAAGCCTATTGGATAGAATTCAAAGAAGAGCTATGAAAATGATAGGTGAAAGAAATATAACTGATACATTTGCTTCTCTAGAACACCGCCGCAATGTTTCTTGTATTTCATTATTTTATCGTTATTTTCATAAACAGTGCTCTAGCGAAATAGCCAGTTGCATTCCTCCCCTTAAACAATTCAACCGTAATACTCGCGCTGCTAGGAATGCCCATCAGTTTATCCTTGAGCCCAACTTCGGACGTACTGTCAAGTTCAGGGATTCTTTCTTTTCCCGCACCACGCGAATGTGGAATGCTTTACCCGACTCTATCTTTCCCTCCCATTTTAATATTCAGAACTTCAAAACCAATGTGCATCGGTTCCTCCTCTTAAATCCTTCCCTATTTTCCTAAAGCTCGCACTGTGTTCAACATATTAAGGGTAGTCACAACCCCTTTAGTGCGCGCACAAATAAAAAAAAAAAAAAAAAAAAAAAAAAAAAAAAAAAAAAAAAAAAAACATGCATAATATTAGTTATTTATGTGCTCAAATTACAACCTGTACCAAAATAGTATATTAAAATAAAATGTTAATGAAAAATATTTTTAAATCGTTGGTTTTAGGCAGGAAAACTAATAATAAAGGAAAACAAGTTTTAATAGATTTTTCTTTTTTAAATTGCATGTTTTACATTTTGAAATCTCTTCAAGCTCACCTTAATTAAAGAAATTATTTAGTTAGAATGATATCAAACGTTATGCATTTCATGATCCAAAAGAGTCTTAAAAGTAACAGGTTAACTGGCTTCGACAATTTTTTTTTAATTTGGCACAGAGTCGTAGCTTTTCTAGGGACCTCTTAATATACCTTGTCTATTTTTAAAAAGAAATTTATTTTAACCAAATTATACCATTGTATACAATTCCGTTCATATTTAAAAATGTTATAAAAGTATTAAAAGCTCAACAAAAAAAAGTACGCATACGCCCTAGTGTACAATACCATGATTTTTAATTTAATTCTGTATGGTACCTGGACCTCTTGTATCAGTTGGGATTATGTAATCAGTCCACTATATTAGGAACCAGTAGGTTAGTATGGAATACACAAACTTGCTCTTGTGGTTCAACGCTAAAATTTGCCTAGTTCTTAAAAAAATATATTATTCTTAACTATTTTTGTATGTTTCTTAAATTTTTTTGAATACACGATTGACAATTTTCTGAAGAAAAAAAAACGCTAAGCTCTAGCTCAATGTACAGTGAACGTACAGAACGTATGACTGCATCGCAGACGTCATGATTAAAACCACTTTTTTCTTAACAAATAAAGTTTTTTCTATTAATTTTTGAATGTGGTATTGTTCAAAACAAATCATTTGATAAGAACAAATAAAATTAAAAACGTTAAAAATTAAAATATTTAATATTTTGAAACATCGAAATAAATTATTTCTAATTTGTTTTCATTATTTTTTTTAATGCAGTCTTGTAAACAAACTTATTATTTAATGATAATCAATAAAAAAAACAACAAAAACTGCTGAAGATCAAGAGAGAAAAAATAAAAAAAAATATATAATATTAAAGTATTTATCAACTTAAAAATAATTATAATTACAATTTTTTTTAATACATTTTTAAATGCAGTTTTTTTTAAAGGACCAATAAATCAATCAGAATTCACAAACAAAAATTAGAATAACTGCTATAGTTCCAGAGAAAAAAAAATAAAATGTGAAGAGTCTAAAATTCCCATACGAAGGAGAATGGGCACCTTTGGATGTGAGCGGAAACGAATGAAATTAGTGTCAAATGTCAAACGAAAGGTCTGCACCAAGGGAGTAACTTTCAATATGGGCGTTTCGTTGCAGTGCATTTAGGAAAAGAGATATGAAAAGACATTTGCAAATGCATTTTTGGGGTGGATAGCGTTTTCAAAAATTATCTGATGCGTTATCCTTATATCAAAATATCTAGTGACACAACACGTACCAGGTCAAGAAATCCCACGGTTATTTTACTAAGCCTCTTATACTAGTTCAGAAGGTAACAGTATAAGATTACCACTATTCCTGTTTACGCCATATAATTTGTATAAGATTACCTAAAGGGGTTTCCATTAAGGGCGGGTCGATTTTAAAATTGAATAAATCAAGTTGTATATGAGATATCAACAAGGTTTCATCTTTATTTGAGAGCCCTATCAATGACATTATGTGTGAAATATAACATCGTTCAAATGGCCGCCGCGGCTTCGCTAAGTGGCGCGGGTTCGAAAGGTCCAGTTTTCGATGACTTTGGCGCATAAATCAGGCTGAATTTGACCGATGGCATCGATTATGTTGTCTTTGAGGGCCGCGGTGGTTTGCGGCTTATTCGCATAGACCTGCGACTTAAGAAAGCCCCACAAGAAAAAGTCCAAAGGGGTCAAATCACACGATCTTGGTGGCCAATTCACGTCGCCTTGGCCCGAGATAACCGTGCCATGAAACCGCTCGTGCAGAATATCGATTGTGTCTTGAGCTGTGTGGCACGTAGCGCCATCCTGTTGAAAGCATATGTCTTTGGTGTCCATATCATCCAATTCAGGCCAAAAAAAGTTTGTGATCATCGACCTATAGCGATCGCCGTTGACGGTAATGGCCTGGCCAGCATCATTTTCAAAAAGTACGAACCGATGACGCCTCCAGCCCAAAATCCACACCAAACAGTTACTTTATTTGGATGGATTGGCACCTCGTTAATCTCGCGTGGATTGGTGTCGTCCCAAACCCGGCAATTCTGCTTATTCACGTACCCATTCATCCAAAAATGGGCCTAATCGCTAAAGATGATTTTTCGACCAAAATTGGGATCAACTTCCAACCCGTTTTGATAATAAAGTTTTATCATTTGCACGTGTTGCTCGACGCTGTAATTTACCAAGATGATTTCTCTTTAGTAACTGATTAAAAAACGATATTTTGACAGAAACTAAAAGAAACAATATGGCTGCCACGAGCTGTCAAAATCAACCCGTCTATTGGAAAACCCTTTTTTTCATCGCAGCTTTTCAAAAAGAGGATACGAACTGGCATTCATTAACAAAACCGGTGGCGGTGGTCGGACAAGCTTATTCACGCTGTTTCGGTGATAAAATGCACTTCCTACTGCATTTTGGTCTATAAGTATATTCTTCTTTCACAAGGGATTTTCAAGAATGGGTTTTCCAAATAATATAAGTAGCTATAAGGCTGCCCTCTTTATACAAACGCAAGGCCCAAACAGATTTTCATTGGATGATGACGCGAGTAAGAACGGTTCTCAGTGGCTCCGGTACCTAAAAAAGTTGGGACTTTTTAAATTCTCCAAAAAACACATGTTTCTCGTACTAATAGTAGGTAAAGAGCAACTTTCTGTAGCATTACTGGTGCCCATCCCAATTTTGACGATTTTTTTAAATCTTTCAGAAGATGATCTAATACCATTTGCTCTGGGTACGTACCTAGTGAAGATAGCCCGCAGTTATTATGCTGTGCACCTAGTACAGGACTTGTATAATATTGAAGTGTACCGAGAACAAGACCAGGAAATTTGGTTGTTGCGTATCCGAATACAGTCTGGAAATTTAAGGCCTAGGTTCTAGGATTTATTATTCGAACATTGTGATTGACCGACAAAGGAATGGGAGAGAACCTATCACACTTCCTGTCTTAGTAGAAGGCACACAATCGGATGCTGCGCGCAATAAAATGTGCGTAGTTTGGTACTTAAGCTGGGCATGAAACCCAACCGTTGGTATTCGATTACCAGCAGCGGAATTAAGTGCGATTATAGAGCATGAGTAGGAACTATACTTAAAAAGACATGTTTTTAGTATAGACTTTTATACAAAGTATGGTAATTGTACTAACATTTAATGATGTATGTGCTTTGTTTATAATAAATATCTTTGAGACTGATGTCCATAAATTGTTATTCCACTTTTCTTTTCTATTTGTCCATTCACATTAGCCACAAAACTAACTAAAACTCTACTGAAGTGTCAACCACAAAAGTCCATTTTATCTTAGTTTGAAGTACACTACAATGAAAAATCTTCTACATTGTACCACATCCAAAAATAATAAAACCATTCATGGCCGCTCGCACTCATTTTCCATACAAATTTGTTCATTCTCCTTTGTATGGGAAAAGTATGACCTTAGAGGCACGGGTTAATGACCTCGGACAAAAAAAATTGTTGGTCAATAATTTTTTCTTTCGGTATAAACTTTCGATTGACTGGGTGTGCTATCCAAAAAAATTAGCTTGGGAAATAACGGACACCCTAATGTTACATCACCTACAAATTGAATTTTGTTTTAAGTTGGAAAAACGTTTTTTTTTTTTTTAGTTTTGATATGAAATATTATTTAAACTTTTTAAGAGCATCTGCATTCAAAAAATTATTCTAATAAGTTTATCCAATAATGAGAAAGATACAGAAGGTACCGTTATTTTTTAACTTAAAAACATGATTTCTCCGAATATTTTAGGAGATAATAAAAAAATTACTTCAAACCAATTTAAAAAAAATGACCAAGTTAACAATAAATAAAAATTATCAACTTCACAAAAACAAAAAAAAATGGTTCTACTAGAAACTAGGGGTACCAAAAATTAACATTTTTTGAAAAAAAAAAATACCAAAAACTAGCCTTTTCCTATTTTCATTATTTGAATTTTGTCTAAGAAAATTGTTCGAGCCGTTTACGAGTCCGAATTTTGTACGAATCCATAACTTGCCGTATACTTAGTACCTACAATGTAAAGGTGCTCCAACGGAAAACGCACGATGTAAATTGTAAATAAAACAAAAAGTTTTCAGAGAATTATCCTAATATTTGTTTATTATGATAGAAGGATCTATGACAATTATGTGTGAAACAAAATATCGGCCAAATGCTCGCCACGGCTTCGGTGATATAACTCTATGCGATGGTCCATATTTTCAATGACTATGAGACATAATTGAGGTTCAATATCGTTAATGTACCGAATAATCTCATCCTTTAGGTCTTGAATTGTTCGTGAGATAACACAGCCATTGAACTTCACGCGCAAAAGAGCCATTGTTTCGTTGGCTGTGTGGCAAGTGGATGCATCGGCTTTTCAACAATCACTCGTAGATTTTCATTTGCCCAAATGCGGCAATTCAGCTTTTTAACGAATCCACTGAGGTGAAAGTGTCCCTCGGAGCTGAAGATGATTGTCTTTGAAAAGTCACCATTCACTTCTGTCTGTTCAACCAACCATTAGGTGTATTGACGACGCTTAAAATGGTCAGTAGGCTTCATCTCTTGAGTCAATTGAACTTTGTAAGCGTGTAAATTCAAATATTTATTCAAAATTCGCATCAGTGATTTTCGTGAGATGTTCAATTGTTGGGCACAACGACGAGTTGGGGTTCACGGCTCTTCTGCCACACTGTCGCGAACAACAGCAATGTTTTCCGCAGAACGAACTGTTCGAGCAGGCACAGGTGTTTTGACATTTTCTACCGATTGTGTACACTAGACACATTTCACATTTGGTCGATTATGCTGACCAAAAAAAATCACGAAGTGCACAAAATGCATTTTGATGGATAGATAGATAGATAGATAGATATATATTTATTGAACAAAATAATATTTACAATTTGACTTATAATAACTAGTTAGATACGATGATATTATACATTTATCGACACATAGGGGGCCTAATCTTATACTTTGTCTTAAATTTAAAGGATTATAAAATATAAAATACATGACAAAAAATTAAATCTAAAAGTCGGCTGACTTTATTGTCCTCGGGGTGTTCCGTCCCGGTTGTCAAGTTATGGTTTTGGTGGGGGGATGGGTTGGCCTTTAGCCGCGGTGATATGCTGACCCTGTGTCAGCGTAGAACGAAACTGATGGCTCGTTGTCCGTGATGATGTTGTCAACCAGGATTTCCATCGTACTGAGGTATCTCGGCTCGGAGTGTCGCTGCTGAGTGGTCATTCTTCTCATCAGTTGATTTGGGTGCCTGTTAGTGAGTTCTACAAGCTTCTTTGCTTGAAGCAGTAGGTACCTGTCCAGGGGGATGATGTTAGCTTCTGTGTAAAGACGCTCGTTGCTGTGATGTCTCATTCGCTGCCGATCAAAATATAGTCCGGTACA
This sequence comes from Melangyna quadrimaculata, assembly GCA_949320155.1. Taxonomy (NCBI): domain Eukaryota; kingdom Metazoa; phylum Arthropoda; class Insecta; order Diptera; family Syrphidae; genus Melangyna; species Melangyna quadrimaculata. The sequence continues at coordinate 198,415,514 of OX439483.1, read as the reverse complement.
AATCCTTAGTAACTTTCTTTCGAACATTTGAAGTTCCATCATGGCCGTCTTCGAGATGGAGAACCAGACAGGGAAGGAATAGCTGATTACAGGCCGCAGGAGCTGCTTGTACAAAAGTATCTTCGTCTTCTGGCTTAGTCCGTGTCTGCGTCTCATCAATGGGTGGAGTCGGTGAAAGGCCCAGTTGGCTTTTTTGAGGACATTTCGTGAGTGCGGGTTGAACCTTAACAACTCGTTGAAGTGGATGCCTAGGTACTTTACGTTCTTTTTGGCTGCTATTGTAGATCCGTCCGAAAGTTTCAGAACCAGACTTCTGCACTTGGCTGCGCTGCAACTACCTCTACTGGGTCTCCTGAAACACACAAGCTCCGGTTTGGAGGTGTTTATCCGGATGCCCCATTTCTTGTTGAAGGCGTCGAGTCTATTGACGTGGTGCTCAACTTTTCGTAAAGCTACCAGAGGGAAATCGAGGCGGCATACGTAAGGGAGTCATCAGCATACAGGAGATTTTGGCATCCAGATGGCAATGGTTGGTCAGATGTCATCAGGCTGTAGAGGAAGGGGCCTAGCTTGGAACCTTGGCATTTTGATATGAACACCCATTTTCGTAAAAGGCTTAAAAAATCTCAACGTGCTGCTCAATGGTTGAATTTGTCAAACACTGAACAATGAAATGTCAAATTAAGTTGGCCTAAAAACTTGACGTAAATGTGTGACTCACACCACCCTTTATATCGCAAGTAAAAATCTTTAATATCCATGTAGTTAAACAGGGTTTTGTGCAATTTCTTTAACCATATCTAACTGGCTTTCTCTAATGTTGTTGGTTTACTAATGATATGCATCTCCAATTTAACACAAACCTTTTAACATAATTTGAAGGTTTTCAATTTAAAATTAATACTGATCCAATTGAAGGTTTCGTCTCAAAACTCAAAACTGCATTAAATTGACTGTTTCTTTAGCTCGATTTGATGTTTTCAAAGAAATTCCACTTAATAAATCTTAACCAAGAACAAGAACAAACAAAAAAAAAACAAAAACACCTTAATTTTATCCACATCTAACTTACACCCCTTTGTAAATCTTGTTTACTTTTCATTCGGCGTATACCTATACGAAAAAGAGTTTTTGTTTCTTCCCCTTGGGGTGGAAAAGAAAAACTTTTTACTAAATATCTTTTGTTTTTGTGCAGGAGGTACATGTATTGTATATTGTGACGATCCTGGAGTAGGGAGTAGCGTATAGAAGACTCAACCAACGATGCGTTGATGGCAGAAGTTTTTGGTCTCAATGAGAGTCCTCCCTGCAAAATCGTTTTCTTTCCAAACAAACAATAAAATATTGGCACATTAATGTTTAGTCAGACGTAAAATTACTTTTAAGTCTTTTTCACTCTGTCTCTTTCTTTTTGCCTGCTCAGCTCATTTCTCAATCCAACCTTATTTCCCATTCTAAGTATTTTCGTATATTTTGTTGTTTTTATTTTTTTTTTTTTCCTTCGAAAGTTTTAAAATAATGCAAAAAAAAATTCCTATATTTTCCGGGCATTAATCCGCTTTATTGAGGGAGGCCCCAGACGCGGTGGCAATCTGGATTGATGCTCTTTGCCTTGTGCATATTCCGTCCCCATATCCCAATAACAGTATTTATTTTCGTCGACGTCGATGAAAATATTGTGATCATCTCAATTAGGGATGAAACTGTCTCTCTCTCCTGCTAAAAATCCAGAACATTGAACGTGAAGTGAATTGCTCACTTTCATTCTTCTTGGATTGTTATATTGTTCCTATGATTATATTCCAATTGACAGGAGCAAAAGCACATCATTGCTCGAAGTTCATTACGTTCTTAAAACCTATAGAAAAAGAATGAGTGTTTTAATCTGATTGTCGGGATGATTTGTCCCCACCCCACCTTCCGCCCTTAATTCCTGGCATTTTGAAATACACATTAAATCATAATAAAATGGACTTTTGACGGCAAATAAAAAAAAATAAACTTTTTCGAGTGTTTGCAGTTTAATTAAAAAAGAATTTTTTTTTTTATGTTTGTTCGATGAAGTACCAGATGCTCCAACAACACAGCTCGAAGTTGTTATAATAGAAGTGTCTCAATAGCTCAAAAACTTAAGTGCAAACAAAGTATGTATTTTCAATGTTATTAAAAAAATGCAAATAATAAATCCGAAGAAGTTTTTAATTGGTTTAAAAATCATGATAAAATGAAATGCCTGTCGACTTAAAAACATTTTTTTTTTTTTTTTTTTTGCTCAACTTTGGTCATCGAGTATCACTCACTTCTTTTCTTTCAAAGTCATTGTCAAAAAGTAATGTATAGTTATTTTTAAAGCCAACAATTGCACTTAAACACGAACGTGGTCAAAATATTAATTAAGAGTAAAACCGGTAACTCGCAATCGATAGTTAAATTATTGTGTTTTTATTTCATTTCTTTTATATTTCGATTGTTGGTAACTTTCAACGGGGATGTAGCTCAGATGGTAGAGCGCTCGCTTAGCATGTGAGAGGTACGGGGATCGATGCCCCGCATCTCCAAAATGACCTTTTGTTTTTTTAATTTTTTTTTGGGCAATGCAATAACTTCAGGGTTCGTTTATTATTTTTTTGTTTTTGTTTAACAAAATGATTTTAAAACTGCCAATGCACCGCCGAAATCTGTTTCGTCAGACTTGTAGGACTTCGCTTCTTTACATTACATTTTTTCATTGACCTTGGATCGTGAGCACAATTACCGTAATAAGTGGTACGTTTTGTCAGTCTGAGTTGTGACCTTTAAGTGTCCAACATGCGGGAAGTGTGCTATTAGAATTGCTTAAGTTCATCTCTTTGGGACAACATACCCGTTGCGAAATCCGGCATATTGTAAAACGTGAATCGGTCTATATCTTAAAAATTGTTGGATAAACCAGAATAAGAGACCAAAGATTTTGGAAATAAAATAAACTTTATTTTTTGTCTGACTGTTTTTGCACATACAGCCTAAACGGCTTAGTGGATGTTTTTACCTTGATACCTACTGTATTTTTTTGAATAGTATACCCACATGTTTTTTTTTTTTTTTTTTTTGATTTTTTTAGGATCAAAAATAAAAATACTTGCTATACAATTTCTTCTTAAGAGTTTCAACATTATTGTTAACCAAAAAGTTAGATTTAAACTCATTATTTTCAAAAAGACAGTTAATTTTTTTTTAAATTTAGTTTGATGTAATTTTTATTGTTTTCTAAAATATTTGTAAAAATCTTGTTTCTAAATTCAAAAATAGCAGTACTTTCAATACAAATGGTGAAAAACCGTTAAGAAAAATTCGTCGTATTCTTGGGGACTTTTTTTTAGGTCATGATTAGACATCTCTTAGGAAGTGTGCCAAGTTTCAAAACTGTTGAATTTTTTTTAAAGTTAAAAACCTTTATTTACTGGACTATTATACTGGGTGTTGGAACTGGATCTTCTTGCCCTTTTTATGAAAATACTGTTGGCATAAATCTTCCATTTCCCACAAGCCGCGCGCGCCGCACTGTGGTACTGAACAGGGTGTTTCGGAATCATTGCCTGAAGTAAGATATTCTCAGAAAAAGTAATTGACAAAATAAAGCATTAATGTAAATCTTAAGAAACAGTCGTAAATTTTTTCGAATAAAAAAGTCTTTTACTATTCAAGTGTCAGAATATATTCTAAAATAAAATTGATAACAACGGTGGATGCTAAAAGGTAACGAACAGTATTCTATAAACAGTTGGAATGATATATCTATCTACCTATATCTTAATCTTAATCTTAACTATTATATAAAGACGAAAGAATTATTTTGTTCCTTCGCGCATAACTCATAAAATAATTAACTGATTTACGTGAATCAAATTTTATAATATAATTAATGTCTATGAGACGGTTTAAGGATATTTTGTATTTCTTAATTTGTTTAAATTTTACGAATATTATTATTTTTAAATTTTTTGTCACCTTTTTTCTAAGAGTTTGTCCCAAATATTCACTCACACACTCAAAACGGTTTGATATTTTAAAATAATAAGACAACATTCTTACGAAAATTTTAAGACCTTTATCTTTTCTTAATTATGCATACAAGCTGAGCAACAAAAATATATAAACTTTTGAAAGTTATCAATTTTTATAAATTATTTCTATCCAGGACAGGAATGCTATTCAAGAGCAATCAACGGGTAGCTGCTTTGTTTTTTTTTTGTTATTTTTGTTTTGTTCTTTTCTTCCGCAAATAAATGCCTGCTGGCTCAGCACAATAAAGCAATTGAATGGTGTTTGGCGAATATTTTAAAAGGGAAAATGCTTCACATATTTACAAAAAGGCTTCACTGCAAAAACATTGCGTATCCGGAAGCTTTAAAAAAAAAAACATACATAAGTAGGTAGGAAGGTATGCACATAGAAACAAACTCCTTTAATATTATGTACTTATAGCAAATAAAATATTATTTTTTAAAGTTTGCGAAGCAACGCGAGCACGGGTCGGCTAGTTTATATATATAAAAGAGAAATGTCGTCCGTGTGTGCACGTATAACTCGAGAATGGATCGTTCGATTTTCACGATTTTGGGCTTGATGAATTCGTATTAGCTCAAGGAAGGACATAGGAAACTGGATGAAAATCCCGGAAAAATTCCAAAAAAAATTGGAAATCCGGGAACATCTGGTTTTTAGTGCATAACTCGAGAACAGTTTCTTTGATTTTCACGATTTAGGACTTGATAATTTCGTATTGGCCCCAGGAAGGGCATATAGGATACTGGAGGAAAATCCTCGACAACTTTCAGGAAAGTTGGTAATCCCGGAAGATCATTTGATTTTCAAGAGTTTGGGATTGATGGATTCGTAATGGCCTAAGGAAGGAATATGAGGTGTCCTTTTCGTTTCGTCATTCAAATTGAATTGTATTTGCTTTTGCGTGCGGTCAAATAAAATTAAATGTTATAATAATTTTTTTAAATTTTCATTGTGCTCAAAGTATTTGTATGTTTATCAAGTGCGATTCATTGTGATTTCTATCAATTTTATTTATGTAATTTCACTATTGAAAAATTAAATTGTGAAAAGTGAGATAAACAAACCGCTTTTGATTTCTTTCTGGTGCAATTGGATTTGGGTAATTTGTGAATCAGTGGAAATTTTAATAATTTTTGTGAATTTAACGAAACCAAAGATATTTCGAATGTTTTCAATTTAATGTGTTTTGGTATGTGATTGCAGAACATTTTCATTTGGCCATTTATTGGATTGGTTTTAGCAGTTGCAGGGTTTATTTGTGATTTCTTGAATTCCCACGATTCTCACAAGGTCGATTGTATGTGGCGTGCTCACGTATCGGCAAACCTCCCGCTTTGTACGAGTACGCGTCTGAAAATAAAACAGAAAATATTGTATATTATAAAGCTCTTCATCATTTTAGTTTCATTAAAACACATCGACATTGTTAATTTAGTTATTTTTATTGTATTTAATAACTTTAGAATAAAAAATTTTAATCGACCGAATTAAATGAAACAGCATTGTGCATGCTCGGAATTATTATTTTCTTTACATAAATGAATTTAGGCGGGTCAGCTAGTGTTATAGGAAACAGAATAGGAAAAAAGTAAACCGATGAAAACAAAAATAATAAAATAATATCAAATAGAATAGAAAATATATATATATTTATGAAATAAAATAAAATAAAATAAAATACATGATACATTCACCCTTATTATAATAGGCGTTTTTATTAAACGACTATTGTCACTTTTTGTGTCGAGTTTCTTTCTTGGCGTTTAAGAGTCGGTATTACGTTACTTAAACGCCATCCACACACGTCCAAAATAATGACAGTTTGATAATTAAAAGAAATTTTTCTTTTGAAAGAACGAATTTATTTTAAATATGAAACTTCTAATTCTAAAAAAAGCACAAAAAACAAACATAAACAGGGTTTCATTGTTTATTTCATTGCGAAACACTGATGAGGTGAGGAAAAAAAAGACGGGACATTGTATTGCACACGAAGTAAGTATTTACAAGGATACATTTTTCAACTAACCTTACTGGATATTTTGTAATTATAAAGATGAATTAAAAGTAATACACAATCTACTATTTCCGTTCTAACCGAACGATCGACGCGGCGCGCCGCCCCCAAGGAATCAAGGGTATTTGAACAAGCTTTAAATTTTTTGTCTATTCTCCGAAATTGAGACGCCTCGGAAAATTTGTTGTAAAGGATTTGTATCCATCAATTTTGAGTAGTTTTCTTTGTTTTGGCTTCCTTTAGTAATTTAAAGATAGTCAAAACTTATAAGAAACAGTGAACCAATTGAAAAACTTACGTTTTTATTTAAATTTATACAAGGCGTTTGATAATTTATGAACGCCAAAAAGTGTCGTTTTGCTTGTCGTATGAGTTAGCTAAAACGACAGCTACAATAAAAGAGAGTGACATTATTTGTCGAACAAAAATTTACATTCCACTTAACGCCAGACGTCAAGAGGCGTAACACTAGTGAAACGACTCCAAAACGACTTTCGTATCTGTCGTTTAAATGAAACGCCTGCTATAATAAGGGTGATTTTTTTACAATTACTATTAGTCCAGGCAAATTAGATTTTAGCATGTATGTAACATATTATCTTATTTTTTTGTGGTATTCGATCAGAAATAATATAAACAAAGAGAATATGAGGTTGCTCCCGCTCAAAAAGGTGTACTATTTGCAAGAAAAATCAAAACGTCCAAGAAAGTGCATTATTCACTCCCTGTTTTTTTTTAACATGCATCTTAGGAAAAAAACATCCAAACAAAATTTGTTTGTTATATAATTCTCCACATCATGAAATTTACTTTCTGGTCTTATACTTTTGTTGCTATACAGCATTGACGTCAGAAAAAAGCTGTACAAAACAGAGTAGTTTGAAGCGCTAAACTGACAGATAACTTACTTACTTCCTTACTTTTGATGGCGCTCACAGCCCAGGATGGGCTTCGGCCTCAACTAACAAGCCCCTCCAGCCCGCTCTGTCCCTAGCTAGCCGCTTCTAGTTGCGCACACCGAGTGCTTTGATGTCGTCATTCACTTGATTGCGCCACCTGTTACGGGTTCTTCCTCTGCTGCGTACCCCATCGGGGTTGGATTCGAAGACTCGTCGGGCAGGTGCGTTGCTGTCCATACGCTCCACGTGCCCCAGCCACCTCAGCCGCTGTATTTTCAGCTTTTTGACCAGGTCAACGTCGCTGTATAGCCCGTATAGCTCGTCGTTGAATCTTCTCCTCCATACTCCTTCGATACACACCGGACCGAAAATCACACGAAGAATCTTCCTCTCAAAGCACCCTAGCAGATTTTTATCCGAATCTTTCAGTGTCCATGCTTCTGACCCATAAAGCAGGACCGGGATGATTAGGGTTTTGTATAGTCTCCTTGGTTCTCTGAGAGAGGGCCTTACTACTTAAATACCTTCTTAGACCGAAGAAACAGCGGTTGGCAAGAGTAATTCTTCGCTTGATCTCTGCACTGATGTCATTCTGCGATGTAATAGTGGAGCCCAGGTAGACAAAGTCCTTGACAACTTCGAAGTTATATCTGTCCATCGTGATATTTTGCCCGAGTCAACGATGTTGAGATTGCTCTCTCGATGACAGCATATACTTCGTCTTGTCCTCATTAACCGCCAATCCCATTCTAGCCGCCTCCGATTCCATGCTCGCAAATGCCCCTGCCACAGCTCGCTTCGTTCTGCCGACAATGTCTATGTCATCCGCATATGAAAGCAATTGAACGGACTTTTGATAGATTGTACCGCTGGTGTTGACATGTGCGTTGCGTACAATGGCCTCAAGAACGATGTTGAATAGGTTGCATGATAACGCGTCGCCTTGTCTCAATCCTTTCTCAACATCAAAGGAATCGGTGGTGTTCTTACCAATTTTGACGGAGCAACGAGATTTCTTCATCGTCATCCTGCACAGGCGGACGAGTTTGGCAGGGATGCCGAGACTCGACATGGCTCTGTATAATTGGTCCCTTTTCACGCCATCATACGCGACTTTAAAATCGATAAAAAGGTGGTGTGTATCGATCTGGAATTCCCGGGATTTTTCCAAAAAAAACTGACAGATAAAGATGGTCCTATTCTACCATAAATGTGGACTCAGATACTCTACGGAATTACAAAATGAAATATTGAAACCCTATTCAAATCGGTGTGATAAGGTTCGGAATGAGAGGTAATGTTAAATAAGTGCACCGCGAAATGTTTGCATGAATGCTGTGGTCACACACTTGGAACCCTTAACTATCCTTAGATCAGCGGTTCCCAAACTTTTTAAGCTGAGGAACTCTTAACAAGATTCAAATATGTTTCGACACATACACCCTTTAACGATATCAAAAAACATTTTACAATCAATTTGCGCAAAAATGGACGTAATTTTATTCCGTGAAACTGGGTGAAATTTGCCTAGTGGAGTGACTTTAGACAGTGAATGTACATTTCTTTCAACTAAATATGAAAGACTTTTCTAACCTTTTCCAGCTTTCTCTTTTTTTTTTAAATGTATAATTTAATAAATTGAAAATGATTGTTCTATTAGTTAAGAGCCGACAGCAAATTTTGGGAGTGGATGTATAACCAAAATCTGAGTATAAGGGTTTATAGGTGCATATTTTGTGATATCGAAATGAAAAGTCTGGCAGGTTTTTTTGTTCAGCCTTTGGCGGGGGTGGTTGGTTGAACATAGAGATTTTCTTAGATTCTTATCAGGCGTATTATCACTTCCATCAATTTTTTAAAAATACCTTATGATGCTCTGTCATTTTCCCTAAGTCCAAACACCTTAATCTTGGTGATATGACTTATAGAACTTAAGATATAAGCTTTTTAAGCGAGCCTTCTTATCGGTTTTTTCTTGGAGATTTATGAACCGCAAGAAATCAACAAAACTAAGTCTTCAAAAAAATTCGATTAATATTCGTTTAAAAAGCTTATATCTTGAGTTCTACTAGTCATATCACCAAGATTAAGGTGTTTTGACTTATGGAAAATGACAGAGCATCATAATGATTTTCAAAAAATTGATGGAAGTGATAATAGCCCTGATAAGAATTTTAGAAAATCTCTATTTTCAACCCCCCACCCCCACCAAAGACTGAAATAAAGACCTGCCAGACTTTTGATTTCGATATCACAAAATATGCACCTATGTATAAACCCTCATACTCAGATTCCGGTTATACATCCACTCCCAAAATTTGCTGTCGGCTCTTGTACTACATCTTTATAAGGATAAATTAAGAAAAAAAGTTATAAACTAAATAATTTGTAATTAAAAAAAACGCCTGAAAATGATGAAAAGTTACAATATGTTGTGGAAATAATACGGAAGCATAATTTTTACTCAGTAATATGCAATATTATACAAATCGAATTTCCTTTACTTTATTTATTTATATATGGTTAGCATTTCGGGTGACTTTTTGTCTACTGCCAATTATTAGGCATCATTTGCAAGTGCGAAACTCCTAATAAGGCTGCACAAGGGCAGAGAAAGGTTGATCCTTCCAATATGATTCTAGTAATGTGGAAGCTTAAATTAACAATTCATGTATCTTTTTACTTGCGATATACGTACGTAGTATAGGACAAGTTAAGGATTCGTGCAAAAAATCGAACTCGAGATAATAATTTTCCCTAACAATACGATGATAGCGAACGCGAAAAGTGGGTCTCGCAATTCTGTCTGTCTTCGTTTCTGTGTGTGTGTACCTTGACCTGCAGTCTTAACCGCTAAAGCGGTTTGGTTCAAACTTTGCACTTAAGGTTCTTAGGTGATTCCCTATAGAGGAAAAATTGAATTTTTCTTAGCTCAAAAAATAACGGTACCTGCCATACAACCAATAAACAAAAATTGATTTATTTCAAAAACGGCTCTAACGATTTTGAAAAAAAAAATTACGAGCTTCTATAATTACTACAGTTTATATTTTAGTAGAAAAAAAAATTGTATAACTGTACCTGTCATAGAACCGATTTGTTGGTTTTCAAATTTATCGTTATCGGCTACATCGATTTCAACCAAAATTTTTATGTAAGAGGTCCTTTGCAATTTTAACAATTTTGCATACACAATCATTCAAAAAAATTTTTTTTAGATTTTCAATATTGATTTTTTTTTTTTGAAAATTCAATATCTTGAAAACGGGTTAATGATTTTGTTTAAAATTTTGGCAATTTTTTATTTTTTTTAATTTTCAAGAATTTTTATATATAAAAAATTATTAAAAAAAACACGCTCTAACGATTTTTGAAATTTTTTTTATACATATATTTATATTTATCAAACAAATGAGATGGCATACTTTTTTTTGAGCTCTATCTGCTTTAGCTATTAAAAAAATTTATAGTAATTTATAGTATAGTAATTTATAATTTTAATTGTTTTTAAAACTTTTTTTAATGATACCATAATGTTATAGAACCACTACATATACACATTGTCAATTTTAAGCTGCGTTCAAGTTTTTAGCTACGAGAGCAAGTTTGTGCGATCCAGTCGTGCCAATTTTTGTATATGGTAAAGGATACCCCCAGGTATAACATACCCAAAGTCCCTAGCCCAGGGCCGCGAGCTAAACTCAGGAAGGGGGGTTGAATGTACCCCTTTTTAGATTAGCACAACCCAGCATGTAAGCGGAAAAGTCTATACAGTGGGCTTATGTGGAAGGGCTTTAATTACCTAATATAGACCGCATAGCACCGAACAATCCATTGACCCGAATCGGTTTAATTCGGTTTCAGAACGGCACGTTTTCTTCGGATCTAGGGCACACAAAGCGTTCACAAATATTCAGTTCGGTTTCTGTTTTTCCGATTTTTTTTTTTTTTTTCTTAAAACATTTTATTTAATTTTAATTAGGTATTAGTGAGTACCTGAGTACAAACCGAATATGAACCATCTGTGGTGTGAAGAGGTCTAGACGGAAACCGAATACAGACCGAATCGAATGAATACGGAAATTATTTTGTTTGCTGTTTTTGAAGCTCCGTTTATATTTCTATTAGAAATAAAAAAACACCACGCCGCCGGCCGTTTGCAAGGTGAACTTCGTTGTTTCGAATATGCTGCGGTTCGGCTTTAATAATCAGGAGCCATCAGTTAAATATTTTCATTGAAAAACGCAAGATTTGTGGCTCCTAACCTTTAGCACCTCATATATGGGATATTCGCAAAAATAAGTATGCCATATAAAAGTTCAGTTAGTGGTCAAAAAAGGTCAACTAGTTTTACAAATTGGTCAGCCATAGAAAATTTTTAATCAAGGGTTACATTTTTTCAAGGTCACCAACTATTTTTGGAACCTCATTTATGGGATATTCGCACAAAAGTTATACCATTGGAAAGCCCACCAGCTCGTGATAAAAGGTCAGCTAGTTTCAGAGACTGGTCAGCCATAAGTTTTTTTTAATGAATTTTTAAAGTTTGGTTCAAGGTCACAGTATAAGACTTCTAGCACCTCATTTATAGAATTTAAAAAAATAAGTATGCCATCTAAAAGGTCAGTAATTGGTCAAAAAAGGTCAGCTAGTTTCAGTAATTGGTCAGCCATAGATATTTTTTAATAATTTTTTTTAAAAATTTTCAAGGTCAAAACTATTTTTAGCACCTCATTTATGGGATATTCGAAACAAATATACACCATCTGAAAGGTTACCTAAACGTCATAAAAGGTCAATTAATTTCATTAATTGGTCAGCCATAGTTTTTGTTTAATTGAATTTTTAAAATTTATTTTTTCAAGGTCGTATTAGACTTTTAGCACCTCATTTGTGGGATATTCGAAAAAGAATTATACCATTTGAAAGGCCAACGCCTCGTGATAAAAGGTCAGCTAGTTTCAGTAATTGGTCAGCCATAGGTTATTTTATATGAATTTTTGAAGTTTTTTGTTTTTCAAGGCCGTATAAGATTTTTAGCACCTCATTTATGGGATATTCGCAAATAAAGTATGCCAATTGAAAGGCCTCTGGCTCGTGATAAAAGGTCAACATGTTTCAGAAATTGGTCACCGATAGTTTTCTTTTAATGAATTTTTAAAGATTGTTTCAAGGTTACAGTATAAGAGTCTTCATTAAAAAAAAACCTATGGCTGACCAATAACTGAAACTAGCTGACTTTTTAGCAGGAGCCGGTGGCCTTTCCAATGGTATAACTTTTTGCGAATATCCCATAAATGAGGTGCCAAAAATAGTTGGTGACCTTGAAAAAATGTAACCCTTGATTAAAAATGTTCTATGGCTGACCAATTTCTGAAACTAGTTGACCTTTTTTGACCACTTACTGACCTTTTAGATGGCATACTTTTTTGCGAATATTCCATATATGAGGTGCTAAAGGTGAGGAGCCAAAATTTGTATGTAATTTGTTCAAGATTTTTTTTTTTAAATCATTTTTGATAATTCCTTATAGTAAATTAGGTCGAATTTCGGGAACTTCTTTGGATTTAGAAATATATTAAGTTTTTGGTAAGGTTAGACACATACATATAGCATGTATGCAAAATGTTACCCAGTCATTTATGCTGCAGCCAAAAAGACAGACCACTTTTTTCATTTTCGCAATATCAAGTTTCGATTTCTGTACGAATATGTACATAATTTTTCATAGTACCCGTACCTAATAAATCGCAAGTAAAAATGTATATGTATAAATGTAAGAGCCTCATCCTACACCTTCTTTCATCGTCTTAACCTTTCTTCTTGATAAAATGCAGGAAGTTCAATTTCCCAACAAAATAACTAAGAACATGTGATAATCGATAGAAGAGCCTTAAAACAAAATTACCATTTTTAAAAATACCTTTGAAGGCTCTTTTATAATTAATTATTCAATATCATCCGCGTTGATTCTGCTTACGATGTAAAATTCCAAAACTCGAAGGAACAATCTTGCATTGCTTATCCTTATAAGGGTTGAGATTGAGAGTTAAAAACAATTTTTTAAACAAACACTTCCTTTTACATATATACATGCATATCCAATATTCTACCGCAGACGACAACATATTTCAAGCTCTTATGGCTAACACAGGGAGTATAAAGTATGGAAATAAATCGCTTCATCCGGTGCATATCTTGGAAGCAGCAAATTGATGAATATTTACATACCTATAACCGGAGAAAACACATCAGCAATACTGGCTTGAGTTAACGACTACAAAAGGTACTTCTTCTTTCTGGTAAAACTGCCAATATCCTTTGTTTTATTTTGTGGATGCAAAAAGTATAGCCCGTCACATTTGTTTGCCATATCACATATGAATCCTTCTCATCTCGTACTCTTATATTTTTAAAAGTCCCAAACGAATACCAGGAGTTGAAATCAACCCGCGTAATTTGATTTCCACCCTTTCTTGTTTGTACCCCCACTTCCCCCCCCTTCATCATGAAAAGGTGGTCTCGTCCTGTTTGTTTTCCTAAGTTGGCTGTTAAGCAATTAAAAAACGTGTATGAGTTGAGAGTAGTCAGCGGGGGAGAGGGGGAGGATTGTTGTGAACGTTATGCTCCTTGGAGCCTCGTATAATGATACATGATGTGCTATTTACGATGACAGTTTCTGTTTTAATTTTAGTGAATTCACAGTGAATTTTAAAACAAACAAGGGATGAAAATTACAGTTTGTTGTTGCTTGGGTGTGTGTGATTCTTCAGCACAATTGTCGTCAATTTTGCTCCCACATAAAGTTTTTTTTTCGAACATTACTGCCGGGAGGAATCTCGTTTCTAGAAAATGAGCTTGGAAAACTCCTGTATTATTACACGATAGTTAGTCTTACATTTTGGATTTTTTTTTTTTTTGTAAAATTGTAGTCAAAGAGTTGTTTTTGTTCGAATTTTTGCCTCATGATTGCTCCATTGGTGCTTTGTGGGATTCACTTCCCTTCATCTATTCTTCTGCTGCTGCAGCCTCACCATCTACATTTTATAGTGGGTGAAGATACAAGATGAACAGAACGATATATTTTTGTATTTTACGTTTTCTGTGGAAGAAAAGTTTTCTTTTTTGTTTTCCTGACAAATGGAAATTTATTACCTGAGTGTTTTTAATTGTTTTAAGTGTTTTACCATGTTATTTGTTATTTTCGAACTCTTTCACTCATTCCTATTCAAATTGAAGAAGCCAAAATATTTCGTTGGCATGAGTATGAATATCTATGAACCTCTGCCGCGGCCACCGCCTCCGCGCGCCGAACCATGTGCCGTATGAATAGTTTTATTATTGAAATAAATCGCATAACTTAACGGTGTGGCGCGGTGTGTGTATCGTTTAGAATTACAATCATGCCTTGCATACATAATATTTTAAATAAAGAAGAATGAATATTTGTTTAAAATTTGTTAGTTTATTATAAAGAAAATTATCAATTTTTTTGATGGGGATGTAGATCAGATGGTAGTGTACTCGCTTAGCATGTGAGACAAAAGGGGATCAATCCCCCTCATCCTCAATGCTTTTTTTTTTTTTTGATTAACATGTTTTTGTTAAGTCTAATAAAAGTATTAATTTATTTATTAAATCATAGGGGATCCCCGAAATGTTGCTCTCCAAAATGAAATAGCAACAAATTAGGTAACGCAGATAATACAAACAAATTTTCATATAAAATCCGCAGTTGTTTTTCATGAAGACTAACAACTGGCTGGTGGAAGTGGTATTAACAGCAAACAGCAGGTTCTTCGAAATATTGAAGATCACCGAAGAACTGGAAATATCGGATGTATTTTAGCAGTATTTCCAGTGAAAGGGCAATACGACCCAGTTTCTCCATTTAGTAGTAAAGGTAGACTTAGTTTTACAAAAGATTGAGAACATCAAGGCTAGAAGTTCTGTTGACTTATCACAAAAATTCTTCAAATACATAGGTGAAATGTTGTTAGGCTGTGTTACAGATCAAATATTCAACTAAGTATTCGTAGAAGATAACATGTTCGTTCCATGACTGAAATATCACCTCTAAATCCTAATCTCCAAAAAATGTGATCGTATGTCGTGCTAAGCTAAACGTCGCATATAAGATATTATTAGATCCTTTCCAACGGTCTAATTTAGTTTTCCGATTGTGCGGCCTTAATTTATTTCGTTAAATGAATTAAGAAAACATTTTCTAATTTGATTTTTTGAATGTGCAGTCTCAACTTACGTATATTTTCAAATGAATTACTAAGACCGCGTAGTTTGATTTCATTTGTCGATCGCGGCCTTATTTTAAAGCACGTTTTATTAAACTCAGCTGCAAGTGGTCTGTTTGTTGAATTCTGTGGGTACAAATAATTTCCCACACCAATTCTTGAGGGAAATTATTAAAATTTGGTACACTTAATTATTTGGGGTCGCAGAATGATGTAATAAAAAAACAGCAATTTTTATACGGATTTTATATTACACTATTTCGAACTTTTCAGAAGAAGGAGTAATTGAGCGAAAATTTTGTTTATCAATTTTCAGCCAAGAGAGAGTAAAAAAAAATTCCATAAAAAAATTAAATAATATCTCACAAAACAATTCTAATCCGTAATGAAATTGGCGGAACATTTTGGATTAAATTTTCTAATTTTGTGACATATCTATGTTGGAACCATTTTTATATTTTAGTACACATTTGGGCACATGTCTTAAGTCATTTCAAACATAAATTTCATAAGATTCCTAGCTTTGAAAAGGCTTTCTTTGGAATTTCTACATTTCGAACCATGTTCCGGCCTAAATTGTGAAGCCCCCATTTCGAGTACGAAAATATAGACAGCACCACTGAATTCTGCGTCTCAAAATCATTAAGTTCACTAAGTTTCACTAATTTCCGTCAAGAAATGGTGTGGTAAATTATTTTTGTCCATAGAATTCAACAAACGGACCAGTGTGCGCCGCCGCGCCGCTGCCGTGCCCGCACAGCAACACGCTCAGTTCGATGTTGTATTCCTCCCGCAAAGCACATTTTATGCTTTATATAGAAATGACCAAAAGTCACCCCACACATTTTTATTTTATTTTGTTTTTAAATCGAGTTGTTTTTGTATGACCAAAAATAACGTCACATGCCATAGAACACTTTATCTCATTTCCAATAGTCTGAAATCGTTGAAGTATTTTTTATTTTTAATAATTATGTATATTTGTCTACAAAAAAAAATTGCTACGTAATCTAAAAGTACTGATTAGGTATTATCGTTACTGATTAGGATAAATCGTTAGTTTATTATTTTTAGTCTTCGTCTGGCCCTACATTAACACCAGTCAATTATTAGGGATTTTGTAAGATAAGACAACTACTAAAAATATTAAATTAACGATTTCTCGAAAATAGCATAGTGGATATAGTGTTTGATTGCTAACCTGGAGGTGTGGGTTCAAGTCCCACTCTTGGCAGCATTCTTTTCTATATTCCTCCAGTTTCAACTAGATGCCACCCGTGGAATTTTTGTTTAACACCTTAATCTCAATCCACTGTGCCAACAAAAAATTCTTTCATTTCCTTCTTTTCTTTCTAACTTGTGCCGTGCATTGCGTTTAAAAGACCTTAGGTCTTACAGGCAGTAGTTAGTTTAAATTATTATTTTTTTTTAATTAAGGGATTTGAACGATTTAAATCGAAGAAGAATATCAGTGTTTTTAGATTAAGTAACAATTTGCTTGGAGACAAATTTTAATCATAACAACATAACATTCCAATAAGAGGTGTTATTTTGATATTCAAAGAAAAATGGCATTTTTTTAAATAAATGATCGGATGTATATTTCAATGTAAAGAGGAATGTATGCCATTATTAACGGAAAACAATATCTGCCAAATGGCCGCCACGGCTACGCTTACACAACAAAATCCTTTTCATGAAATTTTCCATTAGCAAATCGCAAAGTGGCTGCTGTATGCCCTCAATAGCTTCACGAATTCCATCTTTGATTTCTCGAATCGACGCTGGGCTCTTGTCGTTGACCTTATCTTTCACGTGGCCCCAAAGGAAGAAGTCGCAAGGTGGTAAATCACAAGATCTCGGTGGCCAATTGTGATCACCTCTTTACGAGAGATAACACGGTCCGGAAACTTTTCCCGTAAAAGATCGATGGTTTCGTTGCTTGTGTGGCACGCAGCACCGTCTTGTTGAAAGTAAACGTTGTCCAGATCAATACCATCTATTTCCGGCCATACAAAATTATTAATCATCTCTCGATAGCACAATCCATTCAATGTAGCTGTTGCTCCAGCCTCATTTTTTGAAAAGTAAGGTCCAATGACCCCGCCGGACCATAAACTGCACCAAACAGTTACTCGTTGAGGATGGAGAGGCTTTACAATAATAAATGTTGGGTTTTCCGAGCCCCAGATGCGACAAGTTTGCTTGTTGAGGTAGCCACGGAGTGGAAATGGGCCTCATGATGGTCAAGATGACTTTTCGATGAAATTCCGGATTTTTTATAGTGAATTTTATTAATTTTAATGCGTTTTTGGAGCGTGCGTGTATCGTTCGATTTTTATTAATGGCGTAATTTCTGCTTGTCGAATGTCAAAAAATTACAGCTTCAAAAGTGACAACTACCGAAGCAGAGGCTATTCAAAATAACACATCTTATTGGAAAACCCTTTAGCATATACATTGGCAAGCGGTAAAGACGGAAATCTTTATCTGAGCCAATCCAGACGAATGAATACGACCATTGAAATCAGCAAATCTGAATTATCTTTGGTGGGTATGAACGCGATCTGTTGGGATTTTTTTCGACCATAGTGTTATTAATATGCAGGACAATGGACAAATCTGGCCCAGTACCAATAAGAATGGCCTTCATATCTATAATGTGCACAAATGCAACAGTGTGGAAAATATCATATTAAAGTAAAAACACAATTTGTCCCAAATTTTTCAAAATCTCTTGCTCTGACTTTTATAAGCTACAAGTTTTCCAAAGACTTTTCTTAAAAAAATGATGGTTTTTGAGAAATTTTCAAAAATACTGGGGTTTTCCGCTTTCACCACACAAAATTGAAAGTCCTTATATTTATTGAAGAGTTCCAGATTTTCGAAAAATTGATGACCGAGGATTTCATAACTTTTTGGAGAATTATAACTGGAATAATATTTACGAAGAAACCGATGTAGAGCACAGCTGTGCTTTATTTCACGATGTACTAAAAACCTATTTATCTCTATGTGTTCCCTTCAAAATAGCTCCTGCTGAAAGTGGAAGCCCAAGATGGTTTACAAAAGAAATAAAGAAATTGAGAAATAATAAAACCAAACTTTACAAGATCTGTCTAGCATCAAAATCTGTTGTTGACTACACCATCAAATACTCTTCAGCTAGGAGACAACTCCATCCGAAAAAGAGGTCAAGCTATCAACTATACTTGAGCAATCTTAAGGGTGAAATCCATGATGACTAGAGGAAATTTTGGAATTTTTTAAACATTAAAAGAAAGACGAATAATTTACAAGCCGTGATGACCTATAACGATTTATCTTCTAATGATAATACAACAATATGTCTTCGAACTTTTTCCAAAGCGTTTATAAAAAGCCTAATACCTGTAATAATAACTGTGATAATACCTATGATAATACATGTGATAATACCTGTGATAACACATATGACAACATCTGTTATAAAAACTGTGATAACACTGGAACTATACCAAACTTTTTCCAACTTGACGTTGCTATACCAGTAATTGACGAGCATGATCTTATAGGCCATGTCTCCAAGATAAAAGATTCATCATCCTATTGTTCTGATGAAATACCAGCCTTTATTGTTCGACGTAACATTTGTGTTTTAGCTCGTCCTCCATGCTATCTTTTCAATTTATCGATTAAAACAGGTATTTTTCCAAATGTGTGGAAATCCTCATTTATAACACCACTTTTTAAAAACGGAAACAAATGTAGTATATCCAACTATAGAGGCATTGCCAGGTTGTCGTGTATACCAAAATTGTTTGAAAAGAGTATCTTGGAAATAAAGAAAGAAAGAAATATGAAAACGTGATTTCGCCACATCAGCATGAATTTATGAAGGATAAATCTACTACATCAACTTAATGGAGTTTTGTTAGGATTTTGTTGTAAAAAACCAAAATGGATTTCAAACTGACGTCACTTACTTTCTTTACTTTTGATGGCGCTCACAGCCCAGGATGGGCTTCGGCCTCAACTAACAAGCCCCTCCAGCCAGCTCTGTCCCTAGCTAGCCGCTTCCAGTTGCGCACACCGAGTGCTTTGATGTCGTCATTCACTTGATTGCGCCACCTGTTACGGGTTCTTCCTCTGCTGCGTACCCCGTCGGGGGACTCGTCGGGCAGGTGCGTTGCTGTCCATACGCTCCACGTGCCCCAGCCATCTCAGCCGCTGTATTTTCAGCTTTTTGACCAGGTCAACGTCGCTGTATAGCCCGTATAGCTCGTCGTTGAATCTTCTCCTCCATACTCCTTCGATACACACCGCACCGAAAATCACACGAAGAATCTTCCTCTCAAAGCACCCTAGCAGATTTTTATCCGAATCTTTCAGTGTCCATGCTTCTGACCCATAAAGCAGGACCGTGATGATTAGGGTCTTGTATAAAGTCTCCTTGGTTCTCTGAGAGAGGGCCTTACTACTAACTGACGTCACCTATTTGAATTTTTCAAAAACTTTCGACTGTGTGAATCATACGGTACTTTTGAAAAAAAAAACTAATAACCATCGGGCTGCCGAATTGGTTCTAAGATTGACTAGAGTCATATTTATGTTGCAGATCACAGTTTGTTTACCTTAAAAATAAAACTTAAAAAAGAATAATTGTGCATTCCGGAGTTCATCAAGGAAGCCATTTAGGTCCCTTTTTATTTTTACTAGGGTGCCCGCGACCGCTTCGCTGGTCGTTAATAAAAACTCAAAGTTCTCTTCAAAATGTTTATCTATTGTAACGCTCTTTGGTATACAATATTTTTTGTCTTTCTATTTGTGGAATATATAAATAACGCTGATGGTTTCCCTACTCTGGAGCATGCAACATATAACTGCCCATGTGAAAATACTGGGTATTCTAAATCTCTGCCACACACTTCTAAAGACTAGAATTGTAACACCAAGGCGAAATAGAAATTGAAGCCGTTTGAAATTGAATGGTAAATCAGATGGAATTAGCGGAATTCGGGGAATAAGAACTTCTTTTCACTTATGCCTCCTTCGATTACATTATTCATTAAGCGCTTAACAGCAAGTCTAGTTCCGTTGCAAAGTGTTTGTTGATTTATATTCCGAAGCATTGATTGACACATTGACTTTTAATCGTTAATTATGGGGTGGCATTTTTGGTAAATTAAGAAATTCTGTTGAAAAGTTCACTACGTCATCTTCGTCTATAATAGTATCGATTGACTTATATGATACTAAATCACCAATTATTCCATTTTGAATATCCCAATTAACATCGTTAACATCTTTATTTTTTCCTGCCAATATTGCTCGTTCGCTTAACCAAGCATGATCTTTGTACCGCTGTCCAGTATTTGGAAAAACTTTTTTAATCAATTCTTCTTTAGTTTGGGTAATCTCACAAAAATTTTCCGACAATGTTATTAATCCATCAGCAATGGGCATTTTTGGCATCTCCAATATTCAACAACTGCTTTAAAAACTAAATGGCCGATGAACCGTTTTGTTTTTGGACACGCATAGCTATTTATTTTCAATCTGATTGTTTTGACATATCTCCACAAATAAGGTGATTTGACATATCTCCACAAATAAGGTGATTTTCAAGCATGCATCATTTCATCCGCTGGAGTTGATTGTGGAACTACGGGTAATGTTTGTCGTAAATCACCGGCCAAAAATATAAAGACACCACCAAATAAATTTCGATTGTTTTGAAGATCTTTCAATGTTCTATTCAAAGCTTCCAATGACTTCTTATGAGCCATCGTGCATTTATCCCACACAATAATCTTACATCGTTGTAATACATGTGCTGTTCCCAAGTTCTTTGGAATGTTACATGTGGGTGTTTCATTAATATGAATATCCAATATGGTAACTTCAGTAGGCCGATTCTGAAAAGCGCGGCAGATCGCTTATATTGGCGGATTTGTATTTTCTTAGTCTTAAAAAGGCTTCCGCTTTCCAGGTGGCCTATTCTGGAAAGCGCGGCGGATCGCTTTTAATGGCGGATTTGCATTTTCTTATTCCCAAAAGCGCTTTCGCTTTCCATTCTTTGTATGAAAGCGATAGGTGACGGATTGGTGGCGAATTGAAAACAAAAATGCAAACAAAAATTAATTCGCAAATATATCTTCTTATCTTCCTTCTTAACATTATCATTTTAAATCACACTTATTTGGTTCATTTAAATGTTTTATTTTATGACTAGTAGCAACAAAAACGAATAAATATACAAAAAATTATTCTTTAGGCACAAAATATTAATAAAGAAGTTTCACATCAAAAAATTCATCGACGGCCAAGAACAACTATCATTTTTGTTTGGAAAAATTGAGAAGTGGAAGTAAAAATGGAAATTATTTTGGAAAAATGGAGAGAGTGGAAGTAAAAATGGAAGTGGGCTGGAAATATTTGACATTAAAATAAGAAAACTGGTCGAAACTGAAATATCGCTTTCAATATGATCCGCCGCACTTTTCAGAATAGGCCCCCAGTTTTCGTTTCAAAATGATAAGTTTCTAGGTGATCGAAAAGTTTATGATCGATTTAAAACAAAAATTGGAAAACAAAAGAGCTTTTGAGAATAAGAAAATAAAAATCCGCAAAGGAAATAGATCCGCCGCGCTTTCCAGATTCCGCCTACAGTGCACAATGCGCAGTTCGACCACTTTCTAATAAGGTAGCAGCAATTCCCGATGAAGCGAGCGCCAATGCTATTTTGTTTTGTGACCGAATACAAACATACATGCTAAAATCAGTGAAATTAAAAATGTTTTTCCGGTACATCCGGTGCATCCATAAAATAAAATCCACCTTTCTCATCATAAACAGCTTTCATGATTATAAACACTGAATTTTTGTTTCGATTCTATAATGACAATAATAAAATCTGAACTTTCGTTTTGATTCTACATATTGTTGTTTGATTTTTCATCGTTTTGTTGTCTATTTTTACTTTGAATTTTGTTGTTGGCATACAAATTGTAAGCGGTCACAAATTCATTTTTTACATTTAAACCTGCTACAGAACAATACCTTTCCAACAAAAACAAAATCATCAAATTCGGAGCTGCCAAACTTGAGATATAAGAGAAAAATCGAACAACAATTCATTTTTATAGAAGATAATGATTTACATACTGCAATCCACTATTCGCAACTACTTTTGTTCGATGATGCTAGGCTTCGATTATCCTAAAAAAATAATAATGACTATGCATTACTGCAAAAAGATCTAAATAGTGTTTCCCTTTGGTGTAAAGTCAGTGATATGGAACTCAATGTATCAAAGTGCAAGTGTATGTCTTTTACTCGCAAACGTGCGCCTTTCTTTAATGTCTATATGTTGTGTGATCAACCACTCAAAAGAGTTGATAATTTCTGTGATCTGGGCATTATAATGGAAATGGACTCTAAATTAGACTTCAATAAACATATTGATCATATAATTAACAAAGCAAAATGCAGATTGAGTTTCTTTTGTCGATTTTCAAAGGAATTTCGAGACCCATACATTTTAAAAACTTCACTCTGCTCTATTGTGCGATCGAATATCGAATATCGAATAATGTAGCTGTGTTTGGAGTCCAAGCTACCAAAACAATATTAGTCGTCAGGAATCTGTGCAAAAACGATTTCTTCGTTATGCCCCTCGACATCTACCATGGAATATCCACACACATCCGCATAATACAATCAACGCCTTACTTACTTTACTTTTGATGGCGCTCACAGCCCAGGATGGGCTTCGGCCTCAACTAACAAGCCCCTCCAGCCAGCTCTGTCCCTAGCTAGCCGCTTCCAGTTGCGCACACCGAGTGCTTTGATGTCGTCATTCACTTGATTGCGCCACCTGTTACGGGTTCTTCCTCTGCTGCGTACCCCGTCGGGGGACTCGTCGGGCAGGTGCGTTGCTGTCCATACGCTCCACGTGCCCCAGCCATCTCAGCCGCTGTATTTTCAGCTTTTTGACCAGGTCAACGTCGCTGTATAGCCCGTATAGCTCGTCGTTGAATCTTCTCCTCCATACTCCTTCGATACACACCGCACCGAAAATCACACGAAGAATCTTCCTCTCAAAGCACCCTAGCAGATTTTTATCCGAATCTTTCAGTGTCCATGCTTCTGACCCATAAAGCAGGACCGGGATGATTAGGGTTTTGTATAAAGTCTCCTTGGTTCTCTGAGAGAGGGCCTTACTACTTAAATGCCTTCTTAGACCGAAGAAACAGCAGTTGGCAAAAGTAATTCTTCGCTTGATCTCTGCACTGATGTCATTCTGCGATGTAAAAGTGGAGCCCAGGTAGACAAAGTCCTTGACAACTTCGAAGTTATATCTGTCCATCGTGATATTTTGCCCGAGTCGACGATGTTGAGATTCCTCTCTCGATGACAGCATATACTTCGTCTTGTCCTCAACGCCTTGCTTTAATTAATTAACCATCACTAATGAATAAGGACAGTTTTTATAATTTTATTTATTTATGATGTTTGGTTGGAGAAATTGATTCCGAATATATGTTATCACAACTCAACCTTAATAAAAGCTCACGATCTTTTAGATTTGGAGACTTTTTTACCCAAAGATTTGATATGGAATTAATGAACCTTTGTTTGCTGCATGTGCAGATTTTAATAAGAATTTTAATGTTATTGATTTTGATGTGTCAAAACTATAACTATTTAATCAACAAAAAAACTGAATAAAACTGACTAAAAATATCTGTTTATTTTTATTTATTTGTTAAAAAAAATATTTATTTTTTTAAACAATAGCTCCGACTTGCCTGTGTTTATTCATAGATTTCTCGGCTCCCGTTTGGAGTTAAGAGCTCATTTTTTTTTTTAAATTTTAGGAAATAAAAACAGCTAGACAAAAAATAAAAAAAAAACTAACTAAAGTATAAGCTTTTTTTCAAAATAATAATGAAAAACCATCTAAAAACCAAAAGAAAATTACTAAAACTAACGGTAACTTTTTACTTATTTGTTTAAACAAAAAAAAAAAAAAACATAAAATGCTAGATAATTTTATTACAAACAATACGTTTTAAAATTTTTTACTGTGCAATGTACTGGAGCCGAGATATTTGCAAAAATCCAAAAAAAGCCAAAAAGTACGTTTTTACGAATAACTTTGGTAAACAAAATTGTCAAGTGGTGCAAATCTAGGGTTAAGCTTTTCTTGACGATCAACGCGAGGTCAAATAACGTTGACGATTCGACTGGACTATCTGTGCTGATGTACAGTTTGGCAATACGCTTCCTGGTTAAAGATATAAAAACTACTATCGAACTACAATGTCTTGCTACATTCTAGATGTCAACTACAAGCAAGTTAGTGCGTTCAAGTCATCAAGTTTATTTGTTCTACTTTAGCCTCTGAGGAACAATGTTGTTTAATTTTCTAAATTGTTCTCAGTTAAGAGTTTTTTTTATTAGCCAAAGGCCGATAATACTTCTTTTCTAAGTAAGTTTCAAGATTATCCTTTACTTTTTACAACATTCATCATGTTTGATAATTTTGTTTTAATATGAAATGATGTGGTCATCACTCTTGAATCTTAATTTCACATAGCTTGATTCGAAGCATCTAGATTGTATCATTGTTGGGTTCAAAATGTCAAGTCTCTCCCCTATAATAATTTGATTGATTTGCATATTAAAAACTCGACCACCTTCAGTTTATTGTCAGTGGAAAAAAAAAAACACCCACGACGGACGAAAGATGTTAATTTACAAAGAAACAAGGAATTCTTAATGCAATCAACGCCATCATACTCCGAATTCCCCTCAAAATAAGAACACAAAATGAAAGAAAACTCAGGATTAATTTAACAGATTTAAAATTTATAACTCACAAGAGATATAGAGCAGGAGGTGCGTGATGGCAAAAAAAAAAAAATAATAAATTCCCAAAAAGAAACTCAAAAGGAGAAGCTTCGCCACAAATCTTTTGCACCTTAAACTAATTAAAAAATGTTCCTTCGAATTAATTCGCTTAAAAATGCATGTCCTTTGTTTGTAATGATTTAAAATTCCAACTTTATTCTTCATCAACACCGCCGCCGTCACGCTCTCTCGAAGAAAGAAAAAAGTGAAGAATGTTAGAAGGTTCTCGCAGCTCGCACCTGATTTAACTCCGGGTTGCAGGCGTGATGTGACTTCGGGTTTTCTCTCTATATGTATAGCAGGACGAAGAAATAGGAGGTACCACCACTTCCTCCTCGGGTCTCCTTTATAAACATTTCAAATAAATATTTTCATTAATCACAGCGATAAATATTTCATGGTATTTTTGTCAAGTATAAAAGTTTTTGACTTGCAAAAAGTTTTTGAATAGCAAGTAAATTGAGGTAAATCACAAATTAGGTTCCATTTCAAAGATTCTGACAGACATTGTTGTTGGTTTGTGGTGCGGTGTTCTGTGTTTGAGGGTGCAGAAGTGGTTTGTTCGAGGGTCCTGATTAGGTGGATAGATTTGCTTATAGCGATAGGTGCGACAACTTTAATTTAATATGCAAAACACGTACGTAAAAAGGATTCTTCTTCATTTTTTTTGGCGAGTTCTTAAAATTCTGAACTCATTTTGTGTTTAGTTTTGAATGTGAGTTCTGGGCTTTAGATATGTTCGGGTAGAAAAAAGTCAATCAGTTGAATTATGTAAGCACAGTGACGCCTGCAAGCAAGGTTTTTTTTTTTGCAGATATTTAAAAGAAATTAAAGAAATTTATCAAGAAATCAAGAGTAATCAGTTTATAATTTCAAGCACTGTTGAACTATAATTTTCTCCGCTCAACGATAAATAAATTAATAATCTCAATTTTTAACCAAACATTCAAAACAGTAACATGCATCATACAACTTTAGAACATGATATACATGGCGTTAAATTACCTCAGAATCGGTTTAATTCCATCATCGGGTAAACAATTGTAAAAGTAACTTTATGAAATGTTAATTCAACAGACCACGTTGTAAAATAAAAATTTACAAAAGACCAGTTATCTTCTATATACTTTAGGGTGGATCGATTTTATTTTGTTCTCGAGTTCGGCCATTGATTGAAAGTTGTCAGCATCAAAACCAAAGAAAATGGTATAATTAAATTTTTCGAAAAAAAAAAATGTTTATACCGCCCAAGCTTCCTGAGAATTCGAAAAAAAAATCTTTTTATGACTTTTTAATTTTATGTGAAGGAATATTTATTTCATATTTATTTCATTTTATATTCAAGTTTAATTACGCTTTAAATAACAAAAACACAACATTCGTATTTAAATATTTTCTTTAAAAATCGTGATTGAATATTTTGATCATGAACGAAGTATTTAAAATAAGTAGTAAGCAATTTTATAATCTTTTCTTAATAAAAAACAGGCATTATTTTGCGGGATTCAAGTGTTGTTCTTTCTTTTCTGGTTAAAACGAATTCTGCAGCTGATGCCTCTGTAACAATTTTGACACACCTTTCCGTAGCTTTTATACATTCTTTTATGATTTCAATGTCAAATTTGTTTAGCAGTGGTGGCTCGGTTACGTTCAACTCCTTCTAAGCAATGATGTCAATGTAGTCCTTATGTTTTCAGGATGTCCATTCCTTTGAATTACAGGATCTATCACAGCTTTCAAGTGTTCCGGCATATATCTCGAAAGAACTATAGTTTTATGCAAGTATTTTGATGCATTGATGCAACTTGGCTTTGTTTTAATGGAAAACCACATCGGAGCATACACTTTCAAAATAAAATTAACCAAGCGTAATACGTTTTCAGACGGAGAATCAGTCGATAGATACAAGCTCAGAATTCTATTTGTGGTGGTAAGCCATCTGGAATGAACAATTTTTCCGGGGTTGACCAGAATTAATATAGGCACAAATATGAAAGAGCTATGATTGATCCCGCAGTGCGCCAACAACTAGGGGACCACCTTTCACAAGGATTGAACGCAATCAGCAGCACGGAAACCACATCCATCGAAAATCATTGGT
Organism: Melangyna quadrimaculata; assembly: GCA_949320155.1. Taxonomy (NCBI): domain Eukaryota; kingdom Metazoa; phylum Arthropoda; class Insecta; order Diptera; family Syrphidae; genus Melangyna; species Melangyna quadrimaculata. The sequence goes on along the minus strand of OX439483.1, from coordinate 198,388,301 downwards.
GTGATGTGAAAAATGTGTTCATATCCGGTGCTGAAAGTATAGTCGGCCGGGCGCAAGGGAGAAATAGTGCTTGGCTTTCCGACGAAACTTGGGCAAGGATCGAAGAAAGGAAACACCTACAGCTACCCCAACAGCAGGGAAAACGAGCTTAAGTCTACGTACCGCATGAAGACGAGGGAAGTTCACCGTAGTGTGCGACGTGATAAGCGTAACTACATCAACGCATTGGCTACAGAAGCAGAAGAAGCCGCTAGTAGGTGTGACAGTAGGACCGTCTACAGAATTACCAAAGAGCTCACTGGTGTCCAGAGCTCTAAACAACACCTGGTTAAAGACACAAACGGATCCCTGCTAATTTCGGATGAGGACCAGCTCATAAGGTGGAGGGAATACTTTTCTGCGGTTTTAAACCGCGTTTTCGCCAGTGAAGTGAACCCTTTTCCCACTGAGCTACCCGAAGTAACAATTTCCCGAATACCACCGTACCCCCCAGTAAAGAAGAAATTATCACCGCCATCAAAGCACTGAAGAACAACAAAGCGGTTGGACTTGACGGTATTCCTGCAGAGCTCTTAGGAGCAGCCCCAACGACATCGAGCGAGCTACTGCACCCACTTATTAAGAGAGCTTGGGAAACAGAGAGCTTTCCTGAAGAGTGGAAAAAAGGAATGATTGTCAAGCTCCCAAAGAAAGGAGATCTCACACAGTGCGAAAACTGGAGAGGAATATGCGTTCTGCCTGCAGTAGCAATGCTGTATACTGTCACCAATACTGTTCCTGTTGGTGATAAGTGACGTACTGCACGCAGCTTTGTCAAGTGGAAATGGAGGAATTCAGTGGACTCTGCAATCTCACCTCAAACATCTGGACTACGCGGACGACGTAGGCTTACTCTCTCATAGGATCATGGATCTCCATCAAGTGACAACAAGGGTGGAGAGAGAAGCAGAAATCGTAGGCCTTAAGATCAACTCGGCAAAAACTAAAAGGATCAGCCTTGGAACTTCCTCATCAATCCAAGTAAATATTTCTGGACAACCGGTAGAGATGGTAGAGGATTTCCAATATCTTGGGAGTATTGTCTCTACGGGTGGCGGAACTGAACTGGACGTAAACAGGCGAATCAGAAAAGCAAAGGCTGCGTTCGGAATGCTGTCCAAAATATGGAGAAACAACTCTTTAAGCTTAAAGACCAAGCTACGACTGTTCCGCTCCAATGTTGAATCCGTTCTGCTTTACGGCTGCATCACTTGGAAAGTCACTGACACTGTCACTAGAAAGCTGCAAACATCTTGAGGATTTTCTGGCCCAACCGTATCTCCAATGCCGAACTTCATGCGAGAACGGATCAGGAGCCCATGACTCCATTATACGAAGAAGAAAGTGGCAGTAGATTGGCCATACGCTTCGAAAAGGCAATCGGTGCATTGCATCTCAAGCAATGCAGTGGAACCCGCTCACACAGGAGGGAAGACAAGTGGGCCGGCCTAGAAGTACATGGCGAAGAACGGTCGAACAGGAATCGGCACGACTGGGGAAAAGTTGGAGAGAGCTGAAATATATTTCAAGAAATCGTACACGATGGCGCGTAGGTGTAGTGGAGGTCCTATGTCCCGTAAGGGAAACATCACGGACGTAATAGGTCCAAAGACCTAAGTAAGTAAGTTAGTATGATTGATAGGTGATCAGATCTTTAGTATTTGATATATCTGGTAAGGCACAGCTTATTGATTTAAAGACTTCCAAAGGCATAATCTCGCAATCTTTTAGATCTTTTCCTATTGGTCCTATAAAGCTTCGTGGGCCAGTTGTACCACCATCAAGGTGGTTAAATAAGTGTCGCAATGTTAGTGCATTCGCGTGAATTCCAGATGAACCATTGCAATGGCCTCTGTAATTGTTGTTCCAGGCATCTTACTACACCTCCTTTTAATCCAATATTGACAGCGGTCCCATCACATCCAACTACAACCAATTCGTTCAAGTCCACACTCTTGTCATTTAAGAAGTCTTTTATTCCATTCCTTACGGAAATTGCCTTTCCGTTTGATAAGGAAATGTGTCCCATATATTCTGAGTTTATCTCCTTGACCAGACTTATATGCTCCTCGGAAATAATTTTTCTTCTGGAAGAATCAATCATGGAAAGCGTTTTGTCCTTTCGTCCATCAAAGTACACTCCAAATGTTTCTTCTATTAACAGGGGCTTTTTGGCTAGAATACCCCTTTCCTTCTCACGGATTAGCCTTATTTTGTTTCGGTCCACTACATTGTTGGTGTCTTCCTTCGTAATAAGACTAAGTGTTGCAGTAACGATTGCTTCTGCAACCCTGTCTGAAATACCGTATCTATCAACAGCATGAGCGACAGTAGGCATCGATGACTTAAAACATTTCTTTGGTCCTGCCGAAGATGGTGACGGCTCCATATCTGATGAAATCTCTTCTTGAATTTGATATTCTGATTCCTCTTCAGAAGTAAACTCGTATTCAATAAACTGTGAATTTATCGACGTATGAGATTCAGGTTCATGGAGATTTGTTTGCTTTCTACTGTCATAATTTGTTTTTGGATCGCGGCCGATTTCTTTTTGACGATTTTTTTTTCATACCGAATCGATCCACCCTAATACATGTAAAAAAAATTTAAAAAAAAATGTGTTTATGTGCATTTGAAAAAAGGATTGTGTAAAATAAACTGTCTCAATCTTAAGTTTCGCAGGGTGCACGCGGCTATACACTATTTTGTTTCCTTATGCTTAAAGAACAGTGGGCGTTGTGCGTCGTGTACCCTCATAAAATCTAAACCAATTCACAGAATGATTTGAAAATTTGTACTACAGTACATTATGGCCCACGATTAAAACAGGATTAAAAAAAATATTAAATGTAAGATTTAGTTGCACTTGAATTTTAAAATTATTCATAGCGATGAGAGTAATTCAGTTAGTAGGCTTACCAAAAATTTGACAGAATTTGCAATAGAAATTGCAGTTGCAAATAAAATTGCAGTTGGAGAAAACAAAATGTATTTTGTGAAAAAGCTGCTTAAATATATTTTTATAAAAGTGTAACAACATTCGCTTGGTGTACGCAATTATAGATACGCTGCTGCAAATAAGGTGAAGTAATAGTTGCCGTAACAGGGCGAACAAGTGGCTATAAGCAATTAAAGTTACACCTAGAAAAAAAATTGTTAATTGTTAAAAAAAGCTCTTTTAAGGTTTATAGGGTGCACGCAATTGGAATTGTACATACAAAATAAAATGAAAAATTGTTTATATTTATAACCCACTTACATACGTCGCAAAATGAACATTTTTTACATTTCAGGCCGTAATTGCAAAATTGGCGTAGCCCACTTTTTTTCAAATATGAGTTTTTTTAGGTACATAAATATGAACACACATGAAATTTGGCCCAATGAAAAATGGCCCAAACGAAAAATGGACCCAAACATAGATAGAAAAATTGCCCCAAAATTAATATAAGTAGCAACAACAACAAAAAAAATACAATCGTACAAAAAAAATACAATCGTACAAAAAATGTTTTGCGTCGGCTAAAGTTTGGGCTTGTCAAGTTTGATTACTTGTCAAATTAATTTTACTCGACTGAACATGCAAAATATACATATCAGACAAGTTTTCGGGTAATATTTAACTTGTTGTTCTTTTTAAATGCATTAGTCCCATAGAAAGAAATAGTTGTTTTGTTTCATTTTTGGTTAGATACAGCGTTAAAAAGTACCCTAACATCATGTGTCATATTCACATATTTTACCAACCCAAACATTTCAGATTGAGAAACTCGTTCCTTCCCCCCGTTGCCCCTTTTTAAATGCGTTTATACCAAAAGCCAATGCGGTGATTTTGCGAGACTTTGGATATGCTGTGGAAGATGAAATTCTGCAATGATACCAACAAATCCATTTTTGACCGCTTACCCATCTAAAATCTTGCTATAAAAGGCTTACTTAAAGAGTGGATGAGATAAAAATCTTGATTTATCCTTCGGCTTTTTTGGTCACAATGTCTGGAAAAAATGGAAGAAAAACCAAGGTTCGTTTCAAAGTATGTAGATGACATTTTTGCGATCATAAACAAAGACAAAGTCGATGATGTTCTAAGATCCCTGAACGGATTCCATCCAAAGATCCAATTCACAATTGAGATGGAAAAGAACTGTGAAATAGCATTTCTTGACGTGAAAATTCGTCGGAAGAACGAGGGTCTCGTGTTTAACTGGCACCATAAAGACACAGCGTCAGGAAGATTAATTAGTTTTAACTCTAACCAAGCTAAGCACATCATTATCAACACGGCTTCCAACCTTATTGGCAAAGTATTCACGCTGAGTGATGAAAAATTTCATAACGCCAATGAAATAAAAATCACAAAAATACTGCGAGATAATGGGTTTCCCTCCTCAGTTATACGTGGTCTTATACAAAAACAAAAAATCAAAGCTCCACAGAACCTGGAAGCGGATTGCCCATTTGGATACTACAAAAGTGTTGTGTATATACCTGGTTTAACTGAAAACTTCAAAAAGGTTGTCGTCAACAAATCAAAAGACGTTATTTTGGCTTATAAATCCAACAAAACACTAAGCCACCTTTTCACTAAGCTTAAAGTTAAACCGGATAAAGACAAAACCACGGATGTGATATACAAAATCAACTGTAAGGGCAAACCCGACGATCCTTGCAATCAATGCTATATTGGCACCACAAAACAGTTCCTTCGTCAACGTATGTCTAACCACAAATCTGACATAAAATCTAACAACCCTGGGAAAACGGCACTAGCGAGTCACATAATTGAAAGTGGCCATTCTCCAGACTTCGAAGATGTCCAAATTCTCCAAACCGAGCGGCACGCGTCAAAGCGATACACACTTGAAACGTTGCAAATCATTAACAACCGCAACAACATGAACCGAAAGCTCGACACACAAAACATATCCGCTGTATATTGCTCACTTGTCACTGACTTAACGTCAATTACTTGTTTTTTGTTTATTCTTTTTAAGTTTTATAAAGTTTAAAAATAAAGACTGAACTTCATTTTGAAGTGCATACATTTTAAACATTTTATTCAATGTAAATTTATTACAATTTTTGATATTTTTACAAAATGTCAGTCTAATTTTTAATGTTGTCATACAATTGTTATTATACTGAATTTTTTTTTTATATATATTTTTGTGTGCAATAAAGTTCCCCTGAAGAAGGCAGCAACCCCTGCCGAAACGTCGGGAAAAGCAAATGTAACTTGATTGTTTCATTGCCATATCCATTGTGACCAAAAAAGCCGAAGGATAAATCAAGATTTTTATCTTATCCACTCTTTAAGTATACTACGAATTGGTCAATAATTCATCTTTAATATAAAAGGCTTAACCAAAAAACAAGCGAACAAAAAGAGAAAATACATTCAACAACTTTCATAGCAAATAAGTTGAAGAAGAGCGTGTTATTTTTTACACAAGAGAACGAATATTAAAAGAAACGGAGTCAACAGTTAACCTAGCACTTAGCGAAAAAGGGATACAAAACGTTTAACCAAGTGCCAGTATAACACGAGGAAAAGCGTCTTATTTTTTCCATAAAAGCGTGTGTTGAACAAAGAGGATCTAGAAACCAAATGCTCACGGAACAAAGGGATACAAAATAAAATTTTATAAGACGGTAAAAGACGTGTTCTTAGAATGAGAGCGTATGTTCAGCAACTGAGCAAAGATCGAAGAGAAGAATGAAATGACGGTGCTTATAGGATAGCTCATGTATGTTTATGCCAATTTTATAATGCAATTGATAGGGTTGCATTGTTTAAGTTTATTTGATAGTTGATAGTATATTTCGTGGATTTTTTAAAAGGGAAGACAGTAGGAATCGTGTTACATGGACGCCACGCCACTGGTACCTACTGTTCCGAAATCCAATCGAAAACGACATCAATTTCCTATTCTCAAAACTACATGGCTAGATTCAAAACTTGATTCTTGCTTTTTATAATTTGAGCTATTATTTGAGTGCAAAAATATCAATTTTTACTTATATTATATATGACTTAGTTTTTTTTCCACTTCCAATCAAATCTGGTGTGTAAAAAAAAACAAAAGGTTGAAGCGATAAAAATTATAAAGTCTAGTTTTATATTTTCATTTTTTTTTTTAATTGTGATAAGAAACTAACAAAAATTGCCTTTATTATTGATCCATTCTGTGAAGTGGGATTAAATCATATCAAAATTCCCGCCTAATATTAAAATTTAATTTAACTGTAAAGTTCAATTTTAATATTCGAGCTGATTTTCATGTGACCAAAATTTTAAAAATATGCTTGCTTAAATGTCTATACTCTGCCATATTAACATCCCTATAGATTTATTTGTTCGAATAACTTTTTTCCGGTTTCATTAAGTTTCTTTCAAATCCTCTGAGAAAAGTCACAGAAGTCAATTAAAATGGCAATACGTGACTCCATCCCAAGATGTTCCCTTCATTCTGCCTTCATCAACCAGCATTTGATCCACAACATCTTAAGTTTGAAGTGTTCTTTTTTCTTATTTGCGACTTTTTTTTCGTTGAGCTAAGGGGAAGTTATGTGAGACATTGTAAGAGTTTAATGAGAAAAGGTAAAATGTTATTTTATGTCTCTTTGCGTAAAGATGTTTGTATATTTTATTTATATGAGTGTCTCTCTTCTTTCTGACTATATAACATGAACTAGCGGTAAGATACCAACAACTTGTTTTCTCGTAAATGCGAAAACGTTTAAATTTTCACTAATTGTTGCATGTGCGTTTGTATTTTAATAAGATTCCATTAGAGTGTTTAGAGATATCTTCAAACATTTAACCAACAGCTGGAGGCATTGAAAGTGACGAAAAGGGTATTTTATTTGAGATATTTTTGTAGAAAGGTTAAATAAAGTTAAATGTATGATAGAGATTTTAATTTGTAACCCGGTAAAAATAACATTAGACAAGTTTTACAGTATGATTAGAATGTCTATAAAACGCTTACAAACACAAATTTAACAGTTTTGGTAAAATAAGTTCAAAATAACTTTGTGTGGGGGGAACATTAGACGAATCTGAAATCCTCAGGGGAATTTTGTAGCCCGTGAAATATTAAGTTCCTTTAAAAGATTTCTGGCACCGTGATTCCTCCCGGAATAATTTTCTTACGAACAAAAGTCCTATCAAATATAGAAACACTTTTGAACATCATTGACATGATTCCTTATGAAGACCTTTCGAAGAAGGGACTTTTTTTGCGATAACCTCGCATCTATGCACATCAGAATGTTGTGTCATTTCCGAAAATTTCTCATGCCAACAAAATCCAGAAAAAAACTCCTCAGAAACCTTTTAGGCAATATGAGAAATCCAACAATAAGTGTATCAATAATTCTTTAGTACATTTCTTTTTCCAGCATAGCTCCAATAACAAACTCAATTCTTTATGGAAGGAGGAAAAAGGGGATTCAATGAAGAAAAAATCCTTAGTTATAACTCTACTGTAGGTCATATTCGAGGAACCAAATTGGTGACTGATCAAAAATTAAGGCAAATACTACAATGTCCCAATGGTAGCAAGAATGTTTTATCATTTGTAGACGAACAAAACATTCGAAATACTACTTCAGTTCCAACGCTAGTTTTCAATGATACACCTACCGTAAGCTCGCTAGATAAATCAAATTTCCTTGCAGCACAGTTTTTTTGTATGTCAATTCGACGCTGCCAGAAAGTGTCATTAAATGACTTCTACCGCACATAAGAGCGCAAACAATTTAATTGGACGAATCTTCTTTCGCACTCGTTTAGTTGCAACAGTTCTGGAAGATCACAATACACACAATTCTGCTAGCCCGGATACTTTTCATCTCATTGTAATGAAAAGGTGTACTTCAACGCTTACAAAACCACTTCATTGCATATGCATTTCCATCTGTCCTTCTCTACGTGTCTCTTTCCAAGTTGATGGAAAACAGCATTTGTCCAGCTTGTCACTAAAAAAGACGTATCATCTTAACCCTCAAATTATCGACCTACGTTGCTCCTTTCCAAAGCCATGCAAATGCTTATCAATTTTCAGTTCAAGAAATATCTCGAATAAGAACAAAAACTTCTTAATGGCCAAGAATACGTCTGCATGACCCCTACCTTTGTCGGTCGACAAAGCTTCAACATTGTTCTGTATTCTTGACAATATTCTTGTCTCTTTAGTTGCTTTTGAACTCCGGTTGGTATTCTCAATTCTCATAACTAATTTTGTCGGGAGCTATGTACCTTACCTCTCCGGAATTCTGGTTTACAAAATCTGTGGAAAAAGCGCGCGCTTTCTCTCATTTTTGAGTTTTTTTTTTAAACCCAAAATTTTGTAAAACAGAGTTTTGAAAAGCAGGATTTTGTAAGGCAGAATTTTTGCCCCGGCAGAATTTCGACCCCCAACCCTATTCATTTATCTAAAACTTCAAAGTTCAACTATTTTTCATGACGACATACAGTACCTTCAGCTGTTCATATTCGTTTTCATATTCAAATTATTGTCCTTCGTATGAGGAACTGCAAAGGCAGCATATGATATGCCCTCTTCTTCTCATGTTCTTTTTTTAGCCGCAATACCCGAATGTGGAATGCTTAAATGGCGCAATTTTTAACCATTTACCAATTTTACATTCATTAAACTTCTTAAAATCTTTCCCTATTTTCCTAACGCACTGGTTAAATCGTTGTTAGGGAAGTTAGAAAACACGTGCACGTAACAAAAAACGTTCTCACTATTAAAGGCTCTCCCAAACCAACGCGAAACATTCGTGCGGCGGCGGCGGAGAAACATTCGCCAGTCAAAATGTATTTATATGGTGATAAATGCGAGTGCCCACACCAACGCGGCGGAGAAACATTTGCCTGTCAAAATGTATTTATATGGTGATAAATGAGAGTTTCCACACCAACGGCGAATGTTTTTTCACCGCGCCGAAAGTTTCGCGTTTGATTAGGAGAGCCTTAATATTTGATTGCGGAATCTTTGTTTGCTTCTAAAATAATGCTAAATATGCTCTTATTCATCTTATTCACTGACCTTCATTTTTTGACATCAAAATTCCAAATACAATAATTAAAATATTGGCTTGTAAAAAAGACGCGGATATTTATTTTTGTGTTAAAGCATAATTTTTCATCTTTTACTTTTAATCCCAATTGCCAATAGTTAATGTATTTTTTTTTTCTATTTCAGAGATCGTCATCACTACAATCGATATCCAAATTCAAGAGACCAGGTAGTAAAAGTTTATGATTTAAATTTAATATCGATTTAACAAAATATAAATATATTTGTATAATCTTACAGCGAGAAAGAAGCCACTACAATTCAAAGTACGACTCTGAACGAAACTTCAACAAGAAACCATATCAAGGTTGGAGTTCTTCGGCAGGAAATTCATATAATCGTGTTTGGAAACGTCCTTACTCAAATCGTTCAAATGATCGATATCAAAATTCCAAACATCAAAACTTCAAGAATTCCCAAAAAGGAGGAGGTGGCAACAATTATTACCACAATCAACAATCGCGCCACTCATCAGATTCTTGTAGAAAAAATAATCAATCACAATATGATGATGGGCCATGTCAGAGTTCAGAAAATCAAATTTCTTGGCCTGAAAACATTGTTGGCCAATTTCCGGTGCCACAAGTACTTGCATCTGTTATTCAATGTGCTGAAGAAATTTTAAAGCTTGGCAACAACAATTGTGAATTAGGAGGATCGGAATTTGAAAATCAAAACCAAGAGCCTGTATTTAATCCAAATGAATACTTTACAAATGAGAATCAAGAAGTCGACCCTAATCATCAAACTCAGCAAATAAACGAAGACAGCTTGACAAGTCAAAACCAAGAAATCGTTCCTGCACAGCTTGAGCAAATTAATGAATATTATCGACCACCTCCTCAGCAAATAAACACAGAAGACTTGGAGCTGGAATCCTTACAAAATGCGAACCAACAACTTTCCCCTGATCAGCTTGAGCAAATTAATGATAACTATCAGCAGGGAGTGTTAGCAAATCAAAATCAAGCTTTTGGCCAATTTCAACAACTAAACGAATATTGCCCAGAGGAATTATCATCAAACCCAGAACTCAACCAAAGCACAGATTATTTTTTTGCCAATATAAAAACCGAACTGCCAGAATGTGACTTTAATTTGGAAAAATGCATAAATAGTAACAATAGTTTTCCTTCAATATCGGTCATACCGATTTCACGACTCATCAAAAGCGAAATCCAAGATTTAAATAGACCAGATATAATTGCTCCAACAACTCCGAACAGGGGAAGGCGTTCTCAAAAGCCCAATTTAGTGCAACGCAAAAAAAGCATCACAAAGAACGGCAGTCTTAGTGAGAATATAGTTCAACGAGTGGCCAATATGGACAAAGTTGGCATTAAAAATGTCATAAATAGCTCCGGAACAAAATACGATGCAGCATTAAAAATTCAGGCACGTAAAAGGCTTCGCGAAGAAATACGCAAGCAACTTAAGACCATGAATTTTACTCCATCGGAAAATAATGATAACAATGTCCTTATACCGGATGAAATTGTTGATTCGATGAGTATTCCTGCGGTAGTATTGGATGAAATAAGAAAGGCTTTCGGTATAGTTTTAGTTGAAGATAAAAACTCAAAGATCGTACCTGATGGAGTTGAGAAATCTGTAAGTCCTTCTGCAATGGCTGTTAGTCCTCCCAGACTCGCAGAACCTGCCATTCAACTAAATGAAGGATCACCAAAATCTCCCGACCTAATGAGTAGACTCAAAATGTTGGAAGAGTGCAAGTCTCAATCGGAGAAAACACCTCAAATCAAAGTCGAAAGAACCAGGAGGAAAAGCAAGTCTACAGAACCGATACTTATAATAGATTCATCATCATCAAGTTCATCTGCCTCAAGTTCTAGCAGTGATTCAGATTCTAGTTCAACGTCGAGTGGAAGCAACTGCAGTCATACTTCTTCGTTCAAGCGTCGTCGAAGAAAGAAGAGAATACTTGAAGCGAATGTGGTGGGAAATTTTGAAAAGCTCATTCTGCCAAATTTGACAATAGCCCAACGCCGTCGGTACAAAGACAAATACTCGAAGACAACAAAGAATTCCCTCTTATATATCTATGGAGTTTGTGTAAGTCGAGCGAATCGCAAAAATAGCTCTGTGGATGAAAAGGAACAACTCAAAGTGAAAAAAAACTTAAGCTCCGCTGACAATGCTCAAGCTTTGGAATTCCTCATGAAAGCCATACTTAATCTCTTTGAAAAGCAAAAGGAGAATCTGAAAAAAAGTAAAGCATCAAACAAAACATTAACTGCGAAATCACAAATTAAAAGTCCCAATCCCGTTAGTGGCACAGGAAATAAATTAAAAGATTCCAGAAACACTGATGATGCCAAGGCATCACCAAGGAATCGAAGTGAAAGTGCCAGCTCAGTAGAATTGCCAAAACATCAAAGTAAACACAAATTGGATAAAGCATCAACAGAGGGTCTTGTTAATAAAAACCAAGAAGATTCTATCGCCGAAAGTGCCAACTCAGCAAAAAGGGTGTCGTCTGATGATGGGACACCTGTTGTGCATGAATTGGATTCAGATACTGAATCAACGAGTGGTGAAAACCCACCCTCAAGGCTATGGAAGTCTCCAGGCGAAAAGAAGTGCATTGACATCGAATCAACTTCGCAATTAAATAGTCTTGGAATTTTGCAACCACCCTCGGAAATAGAAACAGCCATGAGTAATCTTGGAATGATGCAATCTCCACTGGCTAATTACTCTTTTGATATTGAATCATTAAAATCGCAAAGTTCAATAGGAGATGCGGCTGTTAGTAGTATTCGTGAAATTGATGTCAAGCTAATGGAATTGCACAAACGAAAAATGTACATCGAAGAGATGATTCTTAAGTTGCAAAAAGACAAAATGGAAGTTGACCTGTGGACGATGAAATTGCAAAATGAAAAATTTATACTTTTAAATTCGGCCCTGGCGAGTGCGTCAGCTACTCCAAAAGCAAGTACTGTAAAGCGAAAAATATTGCCAATAAATATTGCAGCTAAACTTAAAAATCAAAGTAAAACCAGTCTGTTAGAAACAATCAATAGCATTGTGAAGGCAAAACAGACAAAACGAAAATTAGACGAGGAGAATAATTCTGAAGAGACTGCAACATATAAGAGAACACGAAGTGCAACAAATTCAAAAGCTCAAGATAGTTCTGGTGAAGTTCCAGTTAAGAAACAATCTAATTTAGACCAGACTGGAGATATAATTAAAAATAGTGAAGAAGAAGAACAAGAGGAAGAAGATGTTAAGACTGTAGAAGTTCACCATGTCGATTATTCGAATGTAGAGAATGGTAATCTAGAAGGATGGAAACTTCCAATCACACAAATAATTGTTATGGGAGAAGCAATAGTTGCAGCTTCTGAAGATGGTAATATATATAAGTTTAATATAAGAACGAGGGCATTGGAGTCGAAATTTTCGAAACACACCGAGGCCATAACCCAAATTTTTACCTGCCCAAAGGAGAACTTTGTGTATACAACATCACTGGATGGATACTTAAAGAAAACCTCGATTGAGGTGAGTTTATGAAGTTTGTTTTGTATAAGATTCAAGGAACTAAAAAAAAAAATACTACGCGTATGAATTTAGTTGATTAAAACGAATTACAAAATAACTACTGTTGTATGCAGTCCCTAAAAAGTAGCTTTGCAGCATTCCTTGAAGTGCTAAAATGTTTTTTAAATTGTCTAAGAACTGTTTTGCCCCATTAGAAATATTTGTTTGAGCTTTATCACGAAGTCATTTTATAAGTTTTATTTTTGTTGTCATTTTAAAAGTACACATTTAATTAATAAACTTTTTATTTTCTTCCTTGACAGAACTTTGGTTTGGAACTTCAATCGTTGAATCTTCAAGAACCTTTACAATCCATTGATATTGAATGGAGTACAGCATTTATTGGCAGTCGATGGGGAAATATCTTTACATACGATATAAAGGTAAATTAATAAAAAGAAGATGAAGAAATTTAAATATTAAAATATTGAAATTACTTCTGTTTTAAGTGGAGTGAATGAATAAAATTCAATTAAAAAGTACAAGTGAACTCAACTCCAGAGGAGTTGAGGTCACTTGTACTTTTTAATTGAAGTAAATTAATAAATATAATTTTTAAATATTTTATTCCGAATCCCTTAATATTGAATTTTAACTTTGTAATCTAAGACCTGGCTCAGTAATTTGCTGAGGAAACTGAAAAATAATTGAATTTTTCTTACGCAGCTTCCCGATAGTAATAATCTAATCAAATATCTCTAGCTTTTCAGATTTAATAGAAGAATATTTTGTTTGTATTATTTTAAAGCACCCAGCCCCCCCCCCCTCCTTAAAGAATAAATTCCGAAAATGAAAGATTGTAATAACCCGAATAAAATATTGCATGCACTTTAGAAATTACTAGGGTGGCAAAAACTAATCCTTCAAGGTCATCAGAATAGAGCCACGAATAACTGAACAAAGAGCGAAAATTGTCTTTTATATTCTTATACTATGGAAACAAAAGTTTTGCTGTTATTGTTTTTAGTTCACATAGTTAGTACCAGGGTTCGGTCCCCCCGAATCGGAAGCATACACAAAACGAACTTAAACCAAATAAAGCGGCAATATATTTTGTTTTTCTTTTGATTTTTTAATTTCTTTTGCTTTTCTTTAAATGAAGAGAGTGAAAAATGTGCATACATAATAGGTGTCATATTTTCGCGGTTGAATTTCGGACTTTAGACGATTCTAGTTATTTTTAATATGAAAATCGAAATACAATTTCAAAAAAAAAATAATGAAGACAAAAGTTTGAAATTATTGCAATGAAAAATTTTTTTTTTTAAATTTTGATTTCCAATATATTGCATTTTTTTTCTTAATCTACAATACATATAAAGTCTTAACAAAAAAAAAAAAAAAAATACAAAATATTCTATAGAATTTATCAAGGACAAGGGTTTTTTATTTCCTAGATATAGAATATGTCTTCATGACATATACCATACCTTGACAGGTATTTATTTTTCATCCATCCCAACTGCGAAGGATTTACTGGATTTTGTGGAGGTAGAGTGGGTGTTTTTTTTTTTTTGTAAAATAATTTTGCGTGTTTAATCCTGTAAAGGTAAGAAAAAAAAATGGATTTAATACAATTTGCGTAGATGTTTCTGTATAAAAAAGAAATTGTATCGGCGCATCCGTTATTTTTAGTTGTAGGAACAAATTTTATTTAAGAATTCTAGAAGTGCTATAGTTTAAACAAATTTAAGTCGTTTTCGTTTTTTTATAATTTATTATTTTGTTTTAATTTCGAAAAATATTTTTAATCAAAAAGGCAATCTACAAGAGAATTAGTTCTACGAATTACAGTCATTTTTAGTCCTACGATAAATAAAACATAAAAATTAATGAAAATCGATCCGGCCGTTTAGGCTGTAGTCGAACAGACAGACAGAACTGCGAAATCCACTTTTGTCATCTTTTAGATATATCATCTATACACTGCACATACTGGGTCGCACGAACTTGCTGTTATGTTCAAGTGGCTTAATATTTAAAAAATGTTACTGAATAAAAACATTGATAGAACGTGATTTTCGCGATTATTTTGAATGTAGGTGTGTGGCTTATGTATGATTCCATTGTAGGTTTTTTGGAAAGTTCAAATAAAGTTGGAAGGTGTCATTCGTCCCCTAAACAATAAACATGTCAAAACATATCAGCTTCGGTAAAATATCGCAGTGTTAACAAAATTTATATCATAATTGTCTTCAGATTTAATGTTCGCAGCCCATATATATTTGGTCTTACCTTGCTATATGGCTATTATAAAATACCGTATGCTCGTCGGCCCCGGGATCTCGGTCTATTATTTCTTGAACATATACATATCTACCCACACATACACTCCGCTCCACTTGAATAGAAACAAACATTTTGTTTACTATCAGAGCGTGAAACGCTTTGGTAAATTGATAAATTCACCTTTTGTTCTTAGTTCCTATAAGAGGGATCTATTGCGAATAAAACTGCAGGGACATAATAAATCAGGAAAATACCATTAGGTTATTTTTTAACACTTTTCTAATTACTTCATTTAAAACACTGATTTTTGTTTGCGCCACTTGAATAGAAACATTCTCTTAAATAAGGAAACAAATTGAAAAAATGCAGTAAAAGAGGGTAGTTTTTTATTTGTAATCATATTTTGTTTATATAATGTGTGCTACCACCTTTATTTGAAATAACCTGAAAAACCCTGTTGGAGACTGAATAATGCAGTTATTTTTAATAATTTAAGGAAATTGCAATTCATGCTACTTTGATTGCAGCAGTAAGTGATTCTTTGTCCTCATATTGTCGGTCAGAATCGTACACTCTACGAACCATCCATTCCAATACGTTTTCAATAATATTTAGGTCCGGAAAATACGGTGGCCATTGAAGAAATGTAACATTACTCTCGGATATCCAACTGTTAATGATCTTTGGTTTTAGGATTGGCGCGATGTCTTTTTGAAATGTCCATGGTATTGGTCCAAAGACATCGGTAAACTTAGGTAAAGCTTTTTGAAATATTTCCTTGTAGGAGTCTGCCGTCATTTTCAATGTGGGAAAGTCCAGATCAATTGTTCCAAACCAGAAAATCACACCCCACGCCATTACAGCGCCTTCCCGGCTATGGTGGCGCTCCAGAAACCTGGGTTCTTCGTCATAACATGAAAATAGTAATTACATAAATCCGTCCGGGCCATCTAAATTGATTTTTTTTCGTCTGAAAATACCACTTTTGTCCACTCTTCCTGCCACGTCATATAATTCCTGCAAAAATCTATTATATTGTATCTTAGTATTGGATTTAACGGTGGTTTTTCTTCAATTCCAGGTGCTTTAAATGTTGTGTTGTGGTTGTGACCCACGAATAACACGTCTTATAGTATTAAGACTCGCTGTAATACCACTCTCTCAAACCAACGTGAAAGCGGCACATTCGCCGACGCGGCGGCAGATTTTGTTGTTTTTAAGCATTATTTATTTGTCATTTTTGTTATCATTGTGAATGATTCGCCCTGTATAGCAAATGTTCCGCGTTGGTTTGGGAGAGACTTTAAGACAAAAATTGTATGTATTTACTTAAGGAAACTTAATTAAAAAAAAAAAAACTTCACGACTGAATCGCACAAAGTTGCTCTCGTAGCTAACAACTTTTACGTAGCTAGAAATTGACAATATGTTATTATAGTTCAATAATATAAAGATGTCGTAAAAAATAAAGTGTAGTTTAAATACAAATTATTATGTATTTTTTTTATAAATTTATTATTTTAATTGCTAAACATACTCACCCCTATTACGAAATTCGTATTATTAAGCCGTATTCTGTCGTATGTTGGGCTTGTGATGTCCTTAATGGTAAAATGTAATCTGATTTGGTGATAATCTTTTGAGAATTTACGAATAGAGATATTGCGACGGTGGTATTTAAACTTAACAATAT
Organism: Melangyna quadrimaculata; assembly: GCA_949320155.1. NCBI lineage: Eukaryota > Metazoa > Arthropoda > Insecta > Diptera > Syrphidae > Melangyna > Melangyna quadrimaculata. Next base: position 198,371,681 of record OX439483.1, on the reverse strand, counting down.
CATCATCAAAAGACATGGCGAAAATAACAATTTGTGTTCTTTTCGAACATTTTTTGTTCTTTTCGCCATGTCTTTTGATAAATATGTTGTTAAGTTTAAATACCAGCATCGCAAAGTCTCTAATCGTAAATTCTCAAAAACTTTGCACCAACAAAATTGATACTTTACCATTAAGGAAACCTCACACCCAACATACGAATAAATACGACTTAATAATATGAATTTCGTAATTGGGGTGATTATTTTTAAAAGATAGAGCTCAAAAAATATGCTATCTGATTTGTTTGAAAAATATGAATTTATAAAAACAAAAATCAAAAATCGTTTTCTTAGAAATTAATTTTTTATATACATACCTGCAATATAATTTTTGGAAAATAAAAACTTTTTGTATTTTGGTTGTATGGCAGGTACCGTTATTTTTTGAGCTTAAAAAAATTCAATTACCCCTTTAGGGAATCCTCTAAAAGCCTTAAGTCCAAATTTTGAAGAAAATAGCTTCAGCCATTTAGGCTGCAGGTCAATCTACAGACAGACAGATGGACAGACGGACAGAATGAATTTCGAGACCCATTTTTTTAGCGTTCTCTATCATCGTAATGTTCGGGAAAATTATTTCGATTTTGTTAACGAATTCAAAACTTGTCCTATAGAACCTGTATCGCAAGCAGAAATAATGACAGGTACGTTATTTTTGGTCCTAAAAAATTAAAAAAAAAAAAAAAAACGATCTAACCAATCTTTATGAAAACCGACCCATATGTTAGTATGGTTGTAGTCAAACAAGCAGACAAAATTGCTAGCACGTTTTTTTTTACATTTCTATTATCAGAATATCAACGTTGATCAAACTCTCGAGTTCAATAATTTTGTACATAAAATTCGGTTCTCGGTTGCTTAGAAATTTTATACATATTTATGGTTTTTAATTTCTACACAACTTTTTTTCTATAATCAAATTCTTTAAATTAATCAAATAAATTTCAAAAAATAAAAATGCAAATTATGCAACAGTAATATTAAAAATTATTTTAAATCAGATTAGATAGATACTAAACTGCACCCTGCTGAGTAGATATTAATTCCAATTTCCTTCCATTTCATATCCGTGATCATGATCGTCATGGTGATGATGATGATTCTGTTCGTTATCATCCCCGAAATCTTTTGTTATATGCAACTTGATAATATGATCTTGTATGCTCGGAGGCTAAAAATTGAAAAGTTGATTTTAATTCAAATTTATAGTCAATTTAATAAATTTAATTGTGTTAGATACATGTATTTTTTTATAAGAATGCATACCTGTGGTGGCGGTGGATAATACATTGGTGGTGGTGGTGGATAATATAGTGGTGGTGGAGAGTACGCATATGACGGAGGGTATGATTTTCCCTTTTTCGCAAATATTGCCTGTAACAGAGTATCAAAGAATCCCATATTTGGCTGTGGATAGCCCGCATAAACTGGGTACGATGGTGCAACTACATAATATGGAGATGGACAATAAGGTGATGGGGCAAATGATCCAAAGCCAAAAGCATCAACGACCTGCCAGTGCTTTCCTGATAATCCATACAAAAGAACCTAGAAATATAAGGATAGTTTTTCTGTAGATTTCTAAGTATAAATTGTTTTTTTTTTTTTTTAACTAACACTCAATAACAAATATTGCATAGCAAAAATTAAACTTCTACTGAATATGATAGGTCCAGACTTTTGGTTTTATAGTTGCATTTGCTTATTCCATTTGCTGTCAAATGGAAACATACATACAACATAACAACACATTAAGAAAGTGAAATCATTTCCTGATGACATCTCTGAAGTGATAATTTGTTTTTTATTTTTTTAATAATACATAATTGTTTTTTGTTTGTTTTTTGCATTATAATGACCTTATGTTGGAGGAACCTATACAAAAACTTTTCATTATCAGGTGTCAATGTCACTATTATTATTTTATTCCATTACAACATAAAACCTTTAATTAAACTTTGATTGATTGATAGTTCGGGAAGAAGTACCTACAATTACTATTATGTACGTGAGTAGGTACATGTGTTTTGTGGCCCAAAATAATTTCCAAGTTGTATCTTTTTAGTATTTAACAAATTTGCACTTGCAACATTCATTGACTTGAGAACGATTCAGTAAATACTGCTGGAAAAAAGGAGACACTAGATTAAGGTAACATTTTTAGATTATTTTTATTGTCCATCTGCGTTGAAAAAACACTAATCGGCACAATTTTTTAGATTTGCTGCCTCCGAATTTTATAAAATTAAAAAAAATATAAAAAAAGATATTTTTGAAGTTTATTATTTAAAACGATCGATCGTTTTGAATTATGTTCAAAAATTAAGTGGCTATCGCGATCTCTTAAAAGAATCGAATCTTCTTCGAAATTTCGTTCAAATCTTTCCAATATCTCTCTTACTTTTCAATTAATCCTTAGTAAAATGTATTCACCGTTTTTTCCGCCATTTTTTAAGTTATCTAACACTACGAGATCAATTTTGTCAACATTTTTTTTGATCAATTCAGTGGAATTGGTCTATTTCACAGCTATGTGAAATGGGAACCCCGAAGTCAAAATTTTTGGGTGCGGTTTATCAGTATCGTTTGTCCACCCTCAGGAAAAAAGGTATTAAGCTTTTCTTTTTTTTAGCAACTCCCTTAAATCAACAAAACTCATCTATTGCCCACAATAGATGACTTAGGAAGATGAGACTAAGTGCAATCGTCTGTCCACCGGCTGTTTAAGATTAAGCACCAAAAATAATCACTTTTCCACCCTTAGTTCAAAAGTTATTCAACATTTCTTTTTTATAGCAACACCAAAAATGTTAAATAACTTTTGAACGAAGGTCTTAACATTTTTTTTTCTTGCTGGACTGACCTGGACAAACGGTGGACAAAAGGTGGACAAACGATTGGGATTAAAACGATTTTGATAAAAAAAAATTTTTTGGTGTTGCTATTAAAAAGAAACGTTTAATATCTTTTGAACTAAGGGTTGAAAAACGATTATAATTTATGGATAATCTTAAACACCCGGTGGACAGACGAATGCACTTAGTTTCATTCGCTTAAGTTATCATTTTGGGTGTTGGACAAGCTTTTTGATTCTGGTGGTTTAGCTATAAAAACAAAATGTTGAATAATTTTTAAACGAAGGTCTAAACATTTTTTTTTTGTTGCTGGACTTACCTGGACAACCGGTGGACAAATGATTGATGAGGATTAAAACGATTTTGCTAAAAAAAATTTAAATTTGTACGGTGCTGCTATAAAAAAGAAATGTTAAATAACTTTTGAACTAAGGGTGGAAAAGTGATTATTTTTGGTGAATAATCTTAAACAGCCGGTGGACAAACGAATGCACTTAGTCTCATCTTCCTAAGTCATCTATTGGGAGCAGTATATGAGTTTTTTTCATTTTGGGGAGTAGCTATAAAAAAGAAAAGCTTAATAACTTTTTTCCTGAGGGTGGACAAACGTTTTTTTTTTGTTGGACAAACGTGGACAAACGATTCTGATAAACCCCACCCAAAATTGGCTGCTATAAAAAAAATGTAAATGCAAGCTTATATAGGGTTTTATTATGTATACATTTTCCATAGATAATTTTTCGATAAAACGTGCCGTTTAAAAAATATATGCAAAAAACCTATTTCTTCGACATTTGACGCTATTTAAGTACCAATATCTTTCGACTTATGACTTGCATGGAAAAAAGTATCAACACTATTTTCTAGAGAATTGTATGTTCTACAAATTGAGTCTAAGTTTTTTTGTCGACAACTTCGTCATTTTAGAGTAAAAATCGAAAAACTGGAAATTTAGGATTTTTGTCAAACTTTTAAAATAATTATATCTTTAAAACGGTTGTTTTTAAGAAAAAATAATAGTTTTTTCCTGTACGGGGTTACATAATGTACAAACTTTGCATTCAGATGTTTTCTAAAATATGAACCGTTTAGGAGTTACACGTGATAAAGTGACATTTTCGACATTTTACTTTTTTTGAAATGTCGGTGAGTAGTAGGAAAAAAATTGTCAAAACTTTTTTTCTTTGGATCACAAAATCTACAAATTTTGCATGAAATACTTTTCCATAGCATTTACCGTTTCGGAGTTACATCCGAAAACCTGATATTTTCGACATTTAACCTCGAATGGCGGCATTAGCGGCAAAGGTGCGAGGTGGCAAAATGAAAATTCGGAAAGAGCACCCCAAAATCTATAAAAATGAAAAGTTTTCGAAACTACTCCAAAACTTTCCACGCAAAACTACCAAATGACTGGACTATGTGTCATATGATTAGATTAGAGCCGACAGCAAATTTTGGGAGTGGATGTATAACCAAAATCTGAGTATGAGGGTTTATAGGTGCATATTTTGTGATATCGAAATCAAAATTCTGGTAGGTTTTTTGTTCAGCCTTTGGCGGGGATGGGGGCTTGAAAATGGAGATTTTCTAAAATTCTTATCAGGGGTATTATCACTTCCATCAATTTTTTATAAATACTTTATGATGCTCTATCATTTTCCCCTTAGTCCAAACACCTTAAACTTGGTGATATGACTAATAGAACTCAAGATATAAGCTTTTTAAGCGAGCCTAATCGTTTTTTTCTTGGAGATTTAATAACCGCAAAAAATCAACAAAACAAAGTCTCTAAAAAGAGGCAATTAAGGTTCGTTTAAAAAGCTTATATCTTGAGTTCTACTAGTCATATCACCAAGATTAAAGTGATTTGACTTAAAGAAAATGACAGACCATCATAATAAATTTTCAAGAAATTGATGGAAGTGATAATACCCCTGATAAGAATTTTAGAAAATCTCTATTTTCAACCCCCCACCCCCGCCAAAGGCTGAAATAAAAACCTGCCAGACTTTTGATTTCGATATCACAAAATATGCACCTATAAACCCTCATACTCAGATTTTGGTTCATCCACTCCCAAAATTTGCTGTCGGCTCTTGTACTAATTGTATAACAACAAATTTTTCAGCTTGACAAACTCCGCCTCTTAAAATGCGTCTATACAAAAAGCCAATTCGGGGCTTTTGGGGGACTTTGGATATGTTGTTGAGGATAAAATTCTGCGTCGATAGCAGCAATAAAATTTCATGAAATAATTTTTCCCTGGTCCGATCTTATCTTGTTCAGACTATAATAGTAAACGCACATTTTTTTATGAAAATTCTTTGAGCCGTTTTCGAGAAAAATAAGTTTTCTCTGAACGGTTTTCCAACATTTGTGTGGAAGGTACCGTTATTTTTGAATTTAGAAACATGATTTTATTAAGTATTCTAAATAAAAAAAACTATTTTACACCTAGTTTTGAAAATATTGCCCGTCTTTTTCAAAATATTTAGTTTTCAAAGAAAAATTTGATTTTTTTTTAATTGTCAAAAAAATTTTTTGTTTTAGTTTTGGTTCACATGTTTATAATTTTTAGAAGTTTTACCATAAACAAAATGAAAAATTTCAACTTAACTTCAACTTAAAATATCTAATTTTTGGAAATGAAAAAATTACAAAATAGTAGTTTTTGCTTATTTAATTTTATGATTTTTTTTTCAACAAAATCCTCGGACCCATTTTTAAGATAAACATCATTTTGCTTTTTGGCGAAAAAAATTGGATGTCAGGTACCGTTATTTTTGGTCCTACAAAAAATTAAAAATGAATATAATTCAGCTTTTTAATAAATATTTCTGGAACATGGGTAATTTTTTTCTAATTTGAACTCTGCAATTTACTCTGTTAAATTCTTTTAATTTTAAACAGTAGCCATGCAATACCTGTTATTAATTTTTATTTACTCCCTTGATTCTAAGTCTGGCCATTTGACACTTGAATAGTCTTTCTAGGGCAACAAGCTCCCCAGATATAGCCACAAACCAAAAGTGCAAGATGGATGCGTCTTTTAAAGATTGTGGTCTTTCGCCAACTCGGATTGTTTGGGACTTTTGACATGTGATTAGAAACCTGTTAAAAATATCTAATTTGACTAGACTTATATGTCTATTTTGACTGGACTAATAATTTTCTTATAACATAATAACAAGTTCACAAATGTAAAGTTACCAGTGAAGGCCAAACCCAATCTCTTTTGTTTTTTTAGAAAATTGTCTCTCCTGCCTAAATGAGGGGAAATATACCCTGCTGGCCGTGTCAATTGCGTTAAAATTTTGGTAAAATTTGATCCCAGTTAAATTGGATCCGTTTTTATAGGGATGAATAAAATTGAAGGGTTTTGCTGTGTCAATTGCATTAAATTGTAGTTTTTAAAACACACATTTCCCATTTACGTTCCTTGCGTTAAGGAACCTATCCGAGACGGTGTTAACCTATCCAAAAATGTTCAAATACCTTGATTTGTTGTTGCAATAGCTTTTTTCAGAAGGAATCACAACACAAATCTATCCAAATCGCTTTGGATACGATCTTGAATGCGGAAATTGCATTTTGACAGTGGTAGTCATGGACCTACTTTACCTGGACTGCTAGTCCATCGTACAAAAGTTGCATTGAAGATGGTTTTACCGATTAAAAGCGACAACAGTGCCTATTGTGCCGAGCCGAATGATTCGCATTGATTAAGGCGAAACATTCGCTAGTCAACATTTATTTAAAGGGAGATAAATAAGATTGCCCAAGGCAACGGCGAATGTTTCGCTACCGCGCCGAATGTTTCGCGTGGGTTTGGAAGATCCTTAAGCGAGGTACACATTATCAAACCTGTTTGACAAATCTGTTCACGTTTGATAGTGTGTACTCTCTGTTTGACAAACACGTTTTTTGTTCACAAATTTTGGTGATACTTACGTCAAAATTTATCCACTCCTGAGCAGGTTAAATTTTGACGACTGTATTCACGATTGTATTTCAGTAATGTCAAAATTTAGCCATGGGATCAAATTTAACGCACTTTTAACGAAATTGACACACGGCCTTATAGGGAAAAGAGGGCAAGCTTGGCATTTGAAAAAAAAATCGAACGCGAGTTTTAATTTAAACTAAAATTACAATTATGTCTCTCTGTAACTTGACATGCGCTACTGCAATGATTTTCTTAAAACTCTGGACTTAGGGATTTTATAAGTGCCACAAATAAGGTTATGTGCCTGCAGATCAAAGATCACTTTTTAGGTTATAATCAATATTTTAGTTTAAAAAAAATTAACGAATAACGGTAAGAATTTTAAAAAAAAACTATTCATTTTATTGTTGAAATTTCAAACAAGGTTAAACTTCGAAAAAATCCTGGAAACAACGATTGATAAATTTTACTATGGACCCAAACAAAACATTTAGAGAAATTTGATGGCTTTCGACTTAAAATTGGTAAAAGATCTTTATTTCTTTAACACAGAATCACTAATTTGCTAAAAATAAAAAAAAACACTATTTGTATCTTATTACAAATAATGCATGCTAAGCATACAAGTTTTTATTTTACTAAATTAAACTTTCAAGGTTTCCAATAAATAGTTTTTCATAAAGTAAGAAATTAATTTGCTTTTTTTTGTTAAGTATGTTTGTTATTTTTAAAACAGTACTTTAATTCTATTTTAAAAAAAATGCACCTTCGTTTCCGATCGATGGGAATCGCTACAAGTTTGCATATTTTAAATCGTAAGACTTTAAATGGCTTGGCAGTCAAAGTGTTAATAAATTAATCATACATAATACATAAATTACAAAAAAAAAGTACAAGACTAATGATACAATATTTTGTAAAGTTTAATTCCATTTTGGTTTTTCTTCACGCCAATGATTTTGATGGTGGTTCTGCTTTTTATGATCCTGTCCTGAATCCTTTACCAAATGCAACTGAATTCTTGAATGCTGTAAAAGCATAAACACAAACAAAATTAATTAAATACAAATAATTAGATCTACTTAGAGTTTTGTTATAATCCACGCATGACACCATTAACTCACAGTTTTTTTTTTTTAATTATTGTATGTAATTTAATTTACCTGAGGTGGATATTTCATCATAGGCATCATAGGCGGTGGTGGTGGAGACATGGATTGTCCTTTTTTTAATAAAAGAGAATCTAAAATGGTTGCAAACAATGGGTGTTTTGGATATGGGTCAGATTGAGGATAAGGATATGGAAATGGAGGAGGAGGATAGGGATAAGGATACGGAGGTGGATAAGGCGGTGGATATGAAGGTGGATAAGGCGGTGGGAAAAAGGGGGCTTGTGGTGCAAAAGATGGCCCGCCTAGCACTATTGTTGGAGGTGGGCAAAAGGGCGCAGCTCCGCATGCCGGTGGTCCAAAAGGAAATGGTGAATTAGCAGCGACCTGTAAAGGTATTGACGGTGGTACAGCTGGTGTAAAATTAAATCCAAATCCATTTGCTTGATGGTTATATCGTGTTAATAGTCCGCATAAAAGGACCTTTTTAAATAATGTTTTATATTTATTTGTATTTTAAGGATAATTGAATCTTTTACTGACATTTATAATATACCGCACTATTTGTGTTCGCATGGTGGTGAAATAATATCTACTGAAGATGATGATTGAAGAAGCTTTTGATTTTATAACAATTTCCTCGCTGCCTCTATTACACATTCGTATATTATTGCTAATTAACTTTCATTCAATTTTCAAATGGTAGTAAATCTCTATTGTAGAAAGTGAAAAGTCTTCGTATTGACATCTCTGGTATATTATCCACCCATCATCGTATTTTATAGATTTTGCGTTATGAAAGAAGAAAAAAGTGTTCATTCAATGTCAAGTGTCAATGAATCTATAATTGCGGCATATCTAAAACCAAGCGTTGATTGATTATTACTCATTATAGTTAATTATTAAATGATGGTGTCGTTTCCTGCAGTAAACATAAATGCGCCCTCTGATGATTTGAGCGCTAGTCAGTGCTTGGGTTTTTATAATTTTGACGTTTCCGCCGACCACTAAACCGAGATTTAAGCCCGGGACACACAGGACGCGGTTTGGTCGACATTTTTGACCGTCGCGTTCTTTGTCTTGTGTAGAACCACTTGTTGTTCAAACAAGCGCGTTCAAGTCAAGCGGCGAAGAATAGAACGCGACGGGCAAATCAAGCGTCAAAAAAGACCAACCGTCAAAACAAACCTCTGAAACAGCTGCATGTGAGATTATTATTTTGTATTGATTTTGGTAATTATCTTCAATTTATTTTTATTCGTGTTCTTTTCCAATTTTAAGACAAATTAAAACGAAAATAGTTTGTGTGACATTGAAGTACTGATCGAATTAGTTTCAACAATCATATTCATATACGATTGCAAGCACCCGGAGAATAAAGATGTTGCTAAAATGTCGAAGACATGGGTAAGAAATAGCTTCTTTTCTGGTTCATCTCATGAACCCATTTTCGTTTTTTTCTGGTTGCAAGTGTAAGCAGAAGAAGCACTTCATCTTCGTCAGAACTGCTGCTGCTGCTCATATTTTTGTTTTCATTATACTGCTGCACTCCGACCAACTGCTCAACAGAAAAACACATACGAAACTAGAATGTCGAAAGCTGACCGCGTTCTGTCTGACATTATAGAACGCGACGGTCAACGACGCACTTTCCACTGCATAAATAGATCAAAAAGAGGATTATGAAAAAACAATCAAATTGTGTTGCATTTTTTGTAGGGTAAAAGCGGGTGAGATGGCGCAGCGGGGGAGATGGCGCACCTTTAATATCTCCTACATTTATGGTCCAAACAAAGCTTTAAAACCCTTTTTGTATTCATTTTCTCATTTCAAATCGAAGTAGGCAGTGTTCGTCAACTCTACTGTGACGCAAACAAATTAAAAAATGTGACAACAACAAAACGTAGATTTATTTTTCGGAAAATTTTTGTCCACCTTTTTTATTCTCTGTTTTCTATGTGAGTCATTGGTTGATTTGATGCCTATGATACATTAAAACATACAACAATGTATTGACTGTGTACTGTCTATGAAGGTTTGCAAAAATTCTACCCCTTTTTTTATGTACCCAAAAATTAGTGGGAATGACAAAAAGGGTGAGATGGCGAAGTTTTTTGAGGGTGAGATGACGCATTCCACAGCACACTTGTTCACTTTACTTACTTACTTAGATCCTTGACCCCTCTAAGGGGCAACGACCGCTACACGCCATCTCGTTCGGTTTCTGGAAATGTATTTTAGCTCTCCCCAACTTTTACCGAGCTTTTGTGATTCCTTGTCGACTGTTGTGCGCCAAGATTTTCTCTGGCCTCCAGGTCTTCTGCCATCTTGGATGAGTGGATCCCACTCCATTGCATGTCTTGCAATAGAGTCTGCACCACGACGTAGGGTGTGACCAATCCACTGCCACTTTCTTTTCCTAATAACGATGTCAATAGGACTTTGGCCCGTTCTCCGAAGGAGTTCTTGGTTGGAGATGGTGTTCGGCCAAAAAATCCTTAGGATGTTTCGGAGACATCTATTTTCGAAAGTTTGTAGCTTCCTTGTGACAGAGGCGGTCACTTTCCATGTACTACACCCATATAGTAGTACTGACTCTACGTTCGACCGGAACAGTCGCAGCTTGGTCTTCGTACTGTAGACGTTGCTCCTCCAAACTTGTTCACTTTGGTGCACTGTGGCCGCACACCATCTCACCCGCCCAATGATTTTTTTTTTATAATTCGAACTTTGTTTTGCTCTATTACAAATTTTCTGAGAAACAGAATGAAGGAGTGTAAGTGAACTCATTTAACGCTTCAAGTTTCCACTAGTTTTTCTTTAGTTCACTGACGCCCCTTTGCACAACATCTTATGTCCTTCTGAGAATTTAAATTGTTTGCGATGCCCAATGCAAGGAAGCAAAAAGCCCATGCATTGAACATGGTAGATAATATCGCTGTTCAAAACCTCAAGAAAGAAAAACTAGTCATAAAAAAGAAAAGGGGCACTAAAATCGCAATCATTAATTCGTCATCATCTTATGAACAGATATCGCTACACGATGACTCCGATGGGCCGGAAGATTTCGGTTAAAACAATTGTGTGGTATGCGCAGAGGAATACAATTCCACCAAGAAAAAAGATGATTGGTTGCCTTTTTCATGTGCCATAGATGGGCACATGATTCATGCACATCATTTAAGCATACCTACTTGCAACGATTGTGGCTAAATAAATACAAAGTAAATCATGCGCCATCTCACCCACCACGGTATACCATCTCACCCACACCATATGGGGAGATGGTTTTTCTTAATGTTTTTTTATTATTTTAATTAAAAATTAAAGTCGGCTTTACAAAACTTTGTAAATATAGTGTATAATAACTTATTTAATAAAGAATATTTATGCAAAAAAGAATATTTCTGTAAAAAAAAAAGAAAATGTTGTATAATTTCGAAGATATTGCACAAATAAAAAAGGTATACCATCTCACCGGCTTTTACCCTATATGAAGTGGAAGTGAGATAGATAGTTTTTTTTTTACATTTCCATCTGTCAACGGAAGAAAATGGCGTTTAAATGGTCCGGTATCCGGTTCCATAAGTGTTCTCCGAAAAAAAGCAAAAAAGTTTTCAAGAAGATCTAAATGAGATTTATGGTAAATCTTCGATATTTGAAGGAGACTTTGTTAAATCTTACTAAATTTCGGTTAAGTGCCCGGTGGAAACGCACTATTTTCTAAAATCGGGTATGTTCAAATCTTGATAAAATATTACGATTAGTCTGCTTAAAATTAGTAACAGTGAATTAGTACGTAGGTACTTTATGAAATATCCCCATATTAATTAACGGAGTTAGTGACGAAATATCATTAACTGGGGGTAAGGTAGTTAGATTACGAGCTAGCTTTCGCACCAAGGGAGATGGTTTAGCGAAGGGTTAAATAAGAAATATAAATATACGTTTTAATTCACGAGTTGTCTCTCAATCCATGGTTGCTCCTTGTGGCGGATCCAGAAGAGTTATGGGGGTTTACACTCTGGTTCGATCGATTAGGCCCTAATATATTTTTTTTTTTAAATAAAAGTCCTAAGCCTCTGACCCGGTGTATAAGACTTGGCGATCGCGTGATCAACGAACCGTAAACCAAATCGACCACGTTCCGATAGATGCGAGACATACTTCCAGAATCTTGGATGTCCGAACGTTCCGAGGGGCCAACATTGACTCGGATCACTACCTTGTGGTAGCTAGACTACGTATGCGGATATCCATGACGCCACAGGGAGGAGCAGATGCTGTGAAAAGGCGACCACAACGAAACCCCTGGTTCGATGAAGAGTGCCGGCTGGGGCATGCAGCTAAGGACGAGGCCTACCAGGCAATGCTGCAGCCTCAAACAAGAGCTACTGAGAGAGTGTCCCGGGAGCACTACGGGCTGAAAAGAAAAGAGGAACGCTGGCCGACTCCTCAGGAGGAAGAAGAGGGGTGATGTTCGAAAATTGTGTCAAAGGGTGAAACGATCCACTCAGGGATACAAAGCTAGAACGGAGATGATAGTGGGACTATGGTAATAGATACACAATCAGTGCTGAGGATCTGAAAAGAACACTTCTCCAGACTGCTTAACTGCTTAAGACAGCCAAGATAACGCTAGTAGGCAGAACACTCCATTCAACTTGGACGATGATGGCCAACAGTTCCGTTCACCCGACCTAGCCGAAATGTGGCTGGCGATAACCAAATTTAAGTCGTACGAGGCTGCTGGTGCGGATGGCCTACCACTATTCAAATCAGCGGGAGATGAATTGGTTATAGGAGCACACACCAACTCATCTGCAAAATTTGGTCGGATAAAAGTATGCCCGATGAATGGAACCTCGGTATAGTGTGCCCCATCTATAAAAAGGGAGATGCTCTGACAAGCACCAACTACAAAGGAATTGGTCTCCTAAACGTCACTTATAAAATCTTGTCGGCTATCCTGTGGGACCGCTTAAATCCTCTTGTCAACGATCTGATCGGGCCCTATCAGTATGGTTCAGACTCCGACAGATTTTAGAAAAAACCCAGGAATTCCAGATCGATACACAGCACCTCTTAATTGATTTTAAAGTCAGGTATGATAGCGTGAAAAGGGACGAATTGTACAGAACCGTGTCATATCTCGGTATCCCTACCAAACTCGTCCGCAAACAGGATGACGATGGAGAAATCCCGCTGCCTCGTCAAAATCAGTAGGAACACCACGGAATCCTTTGATGTTGACGCGTTATCATGCAACCTATTTAACATAGTTTTTGAAGCAAAATAGTACGCAACGCACAAATCACACCAGCGGTACAAAATATCAAAAGTCCGTTCAATTGCTTGCGTATGCAGACGAAGTAGACATTGTCGGTAGAACGAAGCGACCTGTGGCAAGGCGCAGTTGCGGGCATTGAATCGGGGCGGCTAAAATGGGATTGGCGGTTAATGGGGACAAGACGAAGTATATGCTGTCATCGAGAAATGAATCTCAACATCGTCAACTTGAGAAAAATATCACGATGGACAGATATAACTTCGAAATTGTCAACGACTTTGTCTACGTGGCATTTAAGTAGTGAGGCCCTCTGTCAAAGAACCAAGGAGACTATATATAAGACCCTAATAATCCCGGTTCTAATCTATGGGGCAGGAGGATATTGAAAAAAATCGGATGAAAGTCTGCTAGGGTGCTTTGAGAGGAAGATTCTTCGTGTGATTTTTGGTCCGGTGTGTGTATGGAAGGAGTTTGAGTGTGGAGGAGAAAATTCAACGACGAGCTGTACGGGATATAAAGCGACGTAAACATGGTCAAAAAGCTGAAAATACAGCTGCTGAGATGACTTGGCCACGTGGAGCGTATGGAACGCACTTGCCCGACGAGTCTTCGAATCCAACCCTGATAGTGTACGCAGCGGAGGAAAAACTTATAACAGGTGGTGCGCAATAGTGGAGAACGACCTCAACCATCTTGGTTCGCGCAACTGGAAGTGGCTAGCTAGGGACAGAACTACTGGCTAGAAGGGCTTGTTGATTGAGGCCGTACTCCATCCTTGGCTGTGAGCGCCATCTTAAGCAAAGGAAGTATGAAGTATAAGGCTTCGGTGACGCACTGAGCGACAAGTTCAAGCAAAACAATAACAATAATTACGCAGAGATAGGTCGTCAGTCCGTCGCTCTCTCGTTCAGAAACGAACTAGCTCTGCATTCAATTCTGTTCTATTTAATTATTTATTGAATTTTAATACTGAGCGACGAGAGAATGTACTCAATTTTCTCAAAATTAAACAAAGTTTGAGAAAGTTACATGGAAACTGCAATTTATTGTGACTGATTTGCTTGAACTTGTCGCTCAGTGCGTCGCCGAAGCCTAAGAAAGAACAAAAGGAAATAAAAGTCAGAAACTATAGTTTAACAGCAAATGACTTTTAAGTTTGAGTAATATACGAAAAGCGAGGACTTTTTGCCAATATTTATTGTATTTCTTTCAGAAGAAAGTGTTTAAGATTATTTATTGCAAAACCAACCAAAGAAAAAACCTCTGAAAGAAAACCCATATATTAAATGCAATGTTGGTACTTTAACAGTTATTTTTATGTTTCGTTATTCGCCCTAATGTTAACTAGAATCGTTTATTTTTCTATAGGTATATGTTTATGCGAAAGTAGCAATAAGTTAAAAATACGAAAATTTCTTTTAAATTACAAAAGTGAAATATTACCTCTGGCCTCAAGACAAATTCAAAACTCATTTTCTAAGACGACATCGTCTACATTAGTGAGGGTGCGGCGGTGCTGAATAGAAGGGAAATGTCTTAGTCATAACAATCGATTTTAAATTATTGCCCAGACGTGATTGTAATTCACGGTACCTACTTTAATATTTGTTCTTTTCCGTCACGAAATCCCCATCACAACCTTTATACCCCTACTCCTCCCCAAACTGTAAGTTAAAGGACTATCTATCTATACCATGTACTATTTATACGCAAATTTTTTAGCATTTTCTTCATTATAATCCATGCATCGAGAGCTGCATTCTCCATTGTCCATCACTTTTTGTATAGGGCGTTTCGATGTATAGATACACCAATTCTTTGTTTCACAAAAAGTAAAAAGTATTTCTTCTTGTCTCTCAAAGAAAACCAAATAAATAAACCATTAGGTATGGATGCTTTCGAAATAGTGCAACGCAAAGCTTGTTAAGTTTCCCCCATAGATAAACGCATGCGCTTATTTTCACTTGAAGGATGTCGTTGCATAAAGAAAGTCCCATGCACACATCGATGCAGTGCACAAAGGATAAAGGACTTTCCCTTAAAGAAGGATGGCTTTAATTTTGTTTCTTTTTTATTTGGGTTTGGGCATGTCAGCTTCTCCAAATTTCTGCATCATCGTAAAACCATTTTATGTTCCTTGTCTTGCTTTTACGGTCAGAGACAAAATTCCACTTCCAAGTGATAATATTAGGTAGACAGGAGCTTTTTTTTTGGTTTTGCTATTTCCTTGAAGTGCAACTGGAACTGGAAGTGGGGCTGCTATTTGGTTGGTTCTCCACTGTATGTACAAGCTTTCGTTATATAAACATTTGATTGGTAGAGAAGGGCGAATAAGACTTCTTGCTTTAGTGCAGCAGTGTTGAAACTTGAAATTAAAAGGAATATAAAGACTCTGCTAGAAATATGCATTGAAAATAAATGTCAAATCTAAAATGGCTGCTCATGGGTAGGAGAGTGGGTGTGTTTTTTTTTGTTTGAAAAAATAGTAAAACAAAGTGAAAAAATTGTAAAACAAAGAAAACATTTATTTTATGGCAATTCATATAAATACTTGTTGCAAGCTATAAAAAAAATACTTTTTGGTTTAAAAAATCCTGAAAACAATTTTAACACTTTTGAACTTTTTATCCTTATCAAACTATTCTTGATGTAAAGTAACTTTTCTTATTAATTTTCACATGCTGAACACGAAAATAATATTATTTTTTCAAAATTTGTTTCCGTTTTCGAGAAATTTCGGTTTTTATTCTGCTTGCAAAAATTAACAGAAATCAAACATTTTTCTACTCCAAAGCAGAGCTACAACGACGTGCGAAAAAAACTGTAATATTAGGCGTGTTTTTTAGTGCCCTCTATGTTAGCCTAAAAAAAACAAAAACAAATATGCTTATTTCGCGGCGTTAAACATCGCTGCTTAAGAATTAAGCTAAAATAAAAACAGTGCTTCCATACAGTATTTTCTACGTTTTTCCGATTAATTCTCAACAAATGCAAAAAATTCATCGAATAATTCATTAATTTGGCAGATGGAAATTTAAGCACGGGTTGACTGATCTTAAAAAATATGACAAAAAAAAAGGTGAAAACCAAACATTTTTTATTTGTTGAAATATAATTATTAATTTAAAATAAATAAACCAATAAATAAAAGAAAGAACTGGTCCAGGGGAGAAACGTTTCTTTTAATTTATCAACATTTTAACGATATTTTGTTTAATTTTTGTTGTTGTTGACAAACAGTTGACAGCCAAAATATCAGAAAATGGCCGCGATCAAGAATCGATGCGATAGCCTATCTAAGATAGTTTCGTATCCGTAAAGGTTTCTGAACAACCAAAGCCAGATAATAGGTTACCTGAAAGTATTTTTTGGCAAAATTCTTCGCTGTAATACAGTAATTTGCATTTTATTATAGCCCTGTTTTTTGAGAGAGTGACTAGCAACTCAGCAAAATGTTTACACGCAAAACAATAACAAAACAAATTATTATAGAGAATTTTGTTTGTGTTTTCCGTATAAAACTTTTACTGAGTTGCTAGTCACTCTCTCAAAAAACACGGTTTATATTATATTATTTTTAATTATTTTTCTGAAAAAAATCAAAAACACAACTCAACGACGACAAACAAATCTCAATTTTGCAGTCATTGATTTTTGACATCTCGCTTGGTATACAAACATATACCAACATTTCTCAAATAGCATGAATAGCTATCACACGGGATTGCAACAACACGAACCTATCCGGATAGCTCTACATAGGTTTTTGATCGCGGCCAATGTCATTGGTATATCAGTGCTGCCAAATTCTTTTCTTAAACAATGATGAGCGTTTTTTTGTGCCATTGTTTCTTAAGCTAACATAGATGACACAAAAAAACACGCCTATTTTGTTTTTCTGGAACATCCCGACAAATAATCCAGCAAGAATTAGCTAACATTTAAACGTTCCACTTGCCCTTTAATCATTTTCCATGTTTGCAATGGCCTCATGGAAGCGCTCCCCATGTTTGTCACAAAATGCCTCCAAATGTGAATGTAAAAATTGGATTGTAAGAGACATGTTACAAAATTTTTCTGTGTATACTGTTTAGTTTATTATTAAGAGTCCACATCATCAAGTCGTCACTTTGATTATTGGTATTGGCTTTAAAATAATTCGCTAACGATAATATATACCTATAATATCAAACTCAAATATTTTAATATTTAAATTTCTTCATCTTCTTATTATAATGTCGAACTTTCGCTATTCATAATGATAGTCTAAGAGCCGACAGCAAATTTTGGGAGTCGATGTATAACCAAAATATGAGTATCATGTATCACACTAAAAACTAAAAAAAGGAGCCAAGTTCTTCTATATACAAAAATCTTTTCGTAACAAGTCAGCCGTAAAAAGTAGTGAGATCTAAAGGTATGCCAAGTTCTAAGTTTATTAATGTTAAATATCAAATATTTTAAGTATAGAGTAATATGAAAGAACCTCAAAATTATCAGAGAAATCTGTTATTAATGATTACTGACTTAAATTGAGTTGGTTTACTAGTCAAGTTTTCATTTTAAAATTGAGTAATTAGGTAATAAAAAAAAAACTTGCCAAGTAAACTAACTCAATTTAAGTGAGTAATCATTAAAAAACAGATTTCTCTTATGATTTTGAGGTTCTTCCATATTACTCTATAATACTTAAAATAGTTGATATTTAACATTAATAAACTTAGAACTTGGCGTACTTTTTGATCTCACTACTTTCTACAGCTCATTTATATATCGCGACATCCCAAATGTTTGTATTACAGTTTTGGTTTTAAACGTGTCCAAACCCTCTTTCGCAGTAATGGAAATGATCCGTTACGAATGCACACCGTACGGTGTGTTTGAAACCGGTTTCGGAAAAAAAAAAATTAAATATTACATTTGGCCTCATGTCTGACAAAAGGCCAACTCTTAAAAGTTGGCCTTATGACGCTTTACAAAAAAACACCGGAATTTGGCTTTATAACACTTGGTCTTTTGTCATGGCACCGTGCATAAACATCCTATTGGCTAAACCAGATGTGCAGCGAGTCTGCACGCATCTCTGCATGCTGAGCTGCACACGAAACACATGTGCATAGTTTCTGACATTCATGATGCATAGTTATGTCAAATAAATACATGAAAGCACAGCGTTGCCGATGTCACACAATAGTGTTGGAATGAGATTTTCTTCGTTGGACGATGGTGTGGCAACGCCGGCTTCATGGAGTCTTAAACAAAAATCACCAACACAAACAAATTTTTTGAAAGAATGGCAGGTGATGTCAATATGAGTAATGCCAAATAGCAATTATTTAGAAATTTTCGTTTTTCAGTTGTGGCTGCAATGAAACTAGGCAGCAAATTTAGAAATAGAGACATCGTGCAGCGCTGCGCTGCATGCAGACTTTGAGTGAATCGGCTCCCATAAGAACCTGTGTAATTTAATTTCGCTGCATGGAAAAAGCTGCACATCTGTTTTAGGCATATGAATCATTTGATACACAGAATTTGTTTTGTCCCGTGTCTCCTATTATAACCCCGTGTCATTTTTGATATGTAAACATAATTCGGCTACAACCTTTTTTAAAAACTTTTCCACGTCCAGTAATAATAAGGTTCAACATAGAGTGGGTTAGTTGCGTAAATAATTGGTCCCTTCTGTTAAAAAAAATAAGCATTCTGTATACATGGATGTATTTGGACGGGAGGCGACCGTAGGTTTACCTATCTCATCGCGGCTTCAGAAAAGAATGATGCCAATTCATAGCTTTAGTCTTAACATTAACAAAACCGCTGGTCGGCCAAGTGTTTCAGGTGCCAATGGGTAGAAAACGCACTTTTTCGGTTGCATTTTTCGCTTAGGATACCTAAACCATGATGGATTTTTATAAATGGGATATGAAATGAAAGCTTAGACTGCCCTCTTTACAAAACCAGTGGTCGAATAAACTGTCGTTGGTTGTTGCGGCAAGTCGGACCACTTTTGAAAAAAGAGCTATTTTTGTAACCTTTGCATTTAAAATGCATTTAAGTGGTTTTTCTAGGCTATATAAAATAGTTTTGCATAGTTGTCCACCTGTTAAACGAAACGGATACAAAAATAGCTGTTTTTACAAAAGTGGTCGGAATCGCCACAACAACCAACAAAAGTCTGTCCGATCACTAGTTTTGTAAAGAGGGCAGTCTGGGCTTTCATTTGATACCCCATTTATAAAAATACATCATGGTTTAAGTATCCTAAGCAAAAAATGCAACCGAAAAAGTGAGTTTTCTACCCATTGGCACCTGAAAAACCTTGTCCAACCAGCGGTTTTGTTAATGTTAAGACTAAAGCTATGAATTGGCATCATTCTTTTCTGAAGCCGCAATGAGTGAACCTACGGTCGCCTCCCGTACTGTATGCTCAATTCATATCAATACGTACCAACATAAATAATATGATGTGATATTTAGGCCTACCCTTCAAGCAAGCGAGCTCGTTTTCGGTCCGCAAACGTATCAAACAACGTATGGACGACTTCGTATTCGGATCCAAATACGGATCGAAAAACTGCGTTTTGTGGCTCAAATTAGTATGGAAATTAGAAACACCGCGGAGCCATTATGTGAATGTATTGTGAGAGAGAGAGTTTTTGAATTCACCATACTCGGAGAACCGAAACCAAATGGAATCTAAAACGGTTCCAAAAAAATGAATGAATTGAGGCATACCCAACCCAAAAGTATTAAAAAAAACTTCCCATCTAGTCCAGTTTCTCCATTGCCTACAAAAATAAAACAAACTGAATTTTTTCATTTCAAGAGTTTTTTTTTATTTATCATTCATAAAAGGTTTTCTAAAGACTATTTCGCACTAATAAACATGACATATTTCCACAAATATAAATTTACATTTAATAAATAGAAACTTGCATTTCTGATTGGAAATGTTTAAAGGTGTTAACAAGAAAAAAGAGATAAAAAAGCAACCGTCTTCGCCACGCTACCTACAAAACTGAACTAAAAAAAAAAGTGGTGGAAATTAAGGCAAAATGATTGTATACTTCGCCTATACTCTCTCTATTTCTCGATGCTTGAAAAAATACTCTCGATTCTCGTTCTTTTTACATGCGTACACAGAAAATTTGTTATTGTGTGTGAGACACTCATTTTTTTTGGAGTCCCATTGAACCGAGAAATTTGGGTCCGTGATTTTGCTTGAAGGGTATTCTGCCAGATCTGTTATTCTGCTATGAATTTTCTGTTATCTATCTATCTATATATTTATTTGTTTATATAAAAGAGAAATGTCGTCCGTGTGTGCACGTATAACTCGAGAATAGATCGTTCGATTTTCCCGATTTTGGACTTGATTAATTCGTATTGGCTCAAGGAAGGACATAGGATACTAGGATAAAAATCCCGGAAAATTTCCAGGAAAATTGGAAAACAGGGAATTTCCAGTTTTTAATGCATAACTCGAGAACGGTTACTTCGATTTTTAAGATTTAGGGTTTGATAAATTCGTATTAGCTCAAGGAAGGACATAGGAAATTGGAATAAAATCCCGAAAAATGTCCAGAAAAATTGGAATTCTGGGAACACCCGGTTTTTAGTGCATAACTCGAAAATAGTTACTTTGAATTTCACAATTAAGGGCTTGAAAAATTCGTATTGGCCCCAGGGAGGGCATATAGGACACTGGAGGAAAATCCTCGAAAATTTTCATGAAAATTGGTAATCCCGGAATATCGTTTGATTTTTAAGATTTTGGGATTGATGGATTCGTGATGGCCTAATGACGGAATATGAGGTGTCCTTTCCGTTTCGTCATTCAAATTGAATTGAATTTGCTATTGCGTGCGCTCAAATAAAATTAAATTGTGAAAAGTGAGATAATCAAACCGATTTTGATTTCGTTCTGGTGCAATTGGATTTGGGTACTTTGTGAATCAGTAGAAATTTTAATGATTATGGCTGACGATATTTTGCATCGAATTCGCACTGTGACTAATGATAATTAACTAGAAATGTCAGATGAAATGCGCAACGAAGCTTTGATTTTGATTGAAGATATGTGTCTGCTTATGAGTGGCAATTTGTTGTGCAAATTGGGAATGCCACCACCAAATTGGCCAATGCATGACGCATTTAATCGGGAAATTGAGCGAGAAAGGGATGTCGATCGAGTCGCATTGAGTCAAGCAGTTCAAACAAATGTGCCAATGTTAAATCAAGAACAAAAGCAATTGTACGATGAATATAAGCAGGCAGTCGATAACGGAAATGGTGGATTTTTCTTCCTTGATGCACCCGGTGGAACTGGAAAAACATTCCTGATTTCACCTATTTCGTCTACTATTCGTTTAAGATCTGAGATTGCTTTAGCACTCGCCTCTTCTGGGATAGAGGCTACGTTGTTGGAAAGCAGTCGAACAGCTCATTCTGCATTGAAATTGCCATTGAACCTGCAAGTGTATGAAGAACCTGCGTGTAACATTTCAAAGAACTCTGCGATGGCGAAACTATTGCAGCAATGTAAGATAATCATCTAGGACGAGTTGAAAGATTTACGAAATGATCAACGAGCGACGTTTCGGTGGTGCAATGATTTTACTGTGAGGCGATTTTCGTCAAACTCTATCTGTCATTCCAAGATCAACTCGGGCAGATGAATTGAACGCTTGCCTGAAAAGTGGGTCCCGCAATTCTGTCTGTCTGTCCTCGTCCGTACAGCCTAAACGGCTGGAGGGATTTACTTCAAACTTGGTATATAGTATTTTTGGCTAATATGCCCAGACGTTTTTTTTAATTTTTTTTAGGACCAAAAATAACGGTACCTGCCATACAATTTTTTTTCGCCAAAAAGGAAAATAATACTTTTCTCAAAAACGGGTCCGAGGATTTTGTTAAAAAAATTCAAATAAATTAATATTTTTTTTATTTTCATAAATTGAATATTTTGGGTACCTCCAGTACAACCATTTTTTTAGTTTTTGATTTTCTCGAAAACAGTAAAGTTAAAAAATTTAATTTTTTTTATGGTAAAAGTTCTAAAAAGTATTATTATTGTTATTGTACATAATTGTGAACCAAAATTAAAAAAAAAAAATTGAAAATTTAAAAAAAAAATAATTTTTTTTTTTGAAAACGACTTGGTCAAAATTTGCAAAACTAGGTGTAAGACAGTTTTTTATTATTATTACGGTACCTACATTCCATACAAATGTTGAAAAACCGTTAAGAAAAAAATTATTTTTCTTGAAAACGGCTTCAAGAATTTTGATAAAAAGATGTGCGTTTACTATGTAAGGTATGGTCAGTATTTTGATGAAAACAAATTTTACCAATAACGCAGGGACTGTTTTAAGTGGTAGTTGTTATGTTTTCTGGTAGTTGATATTTAAAATTGGTAGTTCTAAATAACGTTTTTGGTAGTTGTTATTTAACACTGCCCTTTCCTCGACCAGTTAGAAAGTATTTCTACGAATGTTAAATTTCAATCATAGTGTAGGATCGAATATTTGCTGCCGATTTTAATTTCGAATGATTTATTACTTTTAGGATGATCTAAGAATGTACAGAAATCATGTTCAACTTTTATCTGATTTCTGAATTTTAAACCCGCACAGATTGGGGCATTTGGTTTTGTTGCTTCAACGACTTCACATGCAATTTCAATTGAAAGTAAAAAAGAAACCTAAATTTTTTAGCGACTTATTTATGATTATTAAACAACTTTTTTTCAATTAATCAAATGCGACAAAAAATCGTCAAGCAAGCACAAAAACAAATTTCAACTTCAGCCTTTAGACAGCAAAAGTGAGGAATTTTTACAAAAAGATCAAATTTTAATTACAAAAAAAAATTGGGTTTGGCATCACGTTTTGCGGAACAAAATCGTATTGAATCGCTTTTCTTTTATTTTGTATTGTGTTTCAGCTGGCGCGGTAAAATAACCCTTGGTAAGAACAACAAAATTAAGAATGTGTCGATAAAAAATCCAACCGATAAACGGGCTACGGAAACTACAATTTGTTTGTTTAATTTTGTTTAATAATGATTTGTTGGTAGTTCTGGTTTTTTCTTAAAATAGTCCCTGCAATAACGGTTAATAACGGTACCTGTCATAGAACCGATTTTTTTGTTTTCAAGTTTCTCGTTGACGTCTTCTCCGATTTCAACCGAAATTTTTATGCAAGAGCTCTTTAACAATTCAAACAATTTTGCATATACACATTTTCAAAAAAAATATTTTTGGATTTTTAAAAAAATATTGAATTTTTTTTCAGTAGATATCTTGAAAACGGCCTCAACTCAAGAAATAATTGTGTTTCGCCCAAGGTATAACAGTGGGCTCTTCAGTCAGTCTGTTATACCCTACTAAGACACAAATTTTGGTCGATGTTTACCGACTCTTAGGCCGATGTTTACCGACTCTTATAAAAATCGCAGCAAAAAGAAAAATACTCGTGGTCAGTTTTTTTATAATAAGAAGATGAAGAAATTTAAATATTAAAATATTGAAATTACTTCTGTTTTAAGTGGAGTGAATGAAAACAATTCAATTAAAAAGTACAAGTGACCTCACCCCACTTAAAACAGAAGTAATTTCAATATTATAATATTTTAATTTCTTCATCTTCTTATTTTAAAAAACCTGACCGCGAAACACAATTATTTCTGGAGTTGAGGTCACTTGTACTTTTTAATTGAATTTTATTCATTCACTCCACTTAAAGCAGAAGTAATTTCAATATTTTAATTTCTTCATCTTCTTATTCTTGAAAACGGGCTAGTGAAATTTATTTTTTATTATGTAAAAAATTGTATTTTATTTAATATTAAATGTTGGCATACTAGATTTTACTTTTGAAAATGAGCGAAAAATTTAATAAATTTTTAAGAAAACCGGTCCAACGTTTTTTTTTCATAAATTCATATTTATCAAACAAATCAGATGGCATACTTGATTTTGAGCTCTTACTCTCGAAACCATTAAAATAAAAAATTTATAGTAATAATTTTTTTTTTTTTTAGTGCTATCATAATATTTTGAAACCTAGAGCTATGTACTTGTACATCATCCATTTTTAGCTACGTTAAAGTTGTTAGCTACGAGAGCAAGTTTGTGCGATCCAGTCGTGCCCATTTTTTAATTGGTATTCAGCAGTTCGAACTTTTATAAAAGTCTATTATGGAACAGACCTTAAATTTGTTAGACCGCTTTCACACAAGGAAACTGAGTTGCCAGAAACTAGCTGGCTTGCGAGAAGGGTATGAGGGGTGATTTTTTCCTTCCCCTTACGCCCTTCTCGTCAACAAACTAAAAAACTGCCGGCAACTCAGTTTCCTTGTGTGAAAGGGGACTTACCAATAATTAGCTCAGATGTAGTAAACAAAATATTTCTTTACTGAAAGTTATTGAATGGTGGTTTTTGTGGTAAGCGTAAGTAAATGTAGCAATTTATCTAAGAATTGTTGCATTTAACTAAAAAGTACCTTGAAATCATGTGCCATATGGAAAGATTACACCAGTCATTTTTTTCCGTTTAATGCAAAATAATCTCCCCCTTCCTCCTTCAAAAAAACACTCTTCTCTAAAAGATATTTTTACACACTTGATTCTTAATTTTTATGGTAAATTTAACGTTTTTATTTTTTTCTAAGCATTTTGTGTAGGTACTATTTTACCGAGTCGAGTCTTCATCACTTTATCTTTCGAATGTGTTTATGTTAATTTTCTTGGTAAATTAATTCATTAATGTTTTGTCAAATTACAGAAATATATAATATATAAAACGAGCTCAGTAAGTTTACTCCAGAGGAGGTTACGATAGCAGGCTGTCCACTATACCAATAACTCCTATGTCGCATTTTTTAAACTTTTCAGGAAGTCCATAAAATTGATTTAAGAGGATAATAAGAAATATTTTATGCAAAAAAATTAAGTTTTGTAGGCTGAGTAGAAACGAAGATACTAAGGCTGAAGAAAATATGATGAAAATGATATGATAGGAATTAAGCGCCGAATATTTTTAAGTTTACGATTACATTTCTTTAAAAAAAAAAATTTCACCAAACGGTGAATTTCATAAAAAGAATTGTTAGCTAGGAAGCATTCGTAGTATAAGCTGTCAATATGCAATTTCACATTTACTAAGTATTAAAGATTAAGCTTTAAACACTGGTCTATTTAAATTATGTACATATTTAAAAAATAAATAATATTTGTACAATTAAGTCCTAAAAACACTCACTAGCCTTTTTTTATTTCAGAACAACAGTTTATCTGAATCTCTTCTTTGTTCGTCTGGAAGTTCTATTATTGCATTAAGAGCCACAAAGGAAGGACCTCGCAAAATACTAATCGTCTCCTCCAAAGGAAATCAAATCAATTTTCGAGACGCCATGAGCGGGCTTTTACTAAGATCCTTAGAAGTCTCCGATAACCTGCACATATACAGCATTCTTCTCGACGATGGTTGCATCTATTGTGGAACTCAACGCAATGAAATTCATCAGTATAATTTTACTGTAAGTTTTTTTTTTGTTTGTTTTTGTTTTAATAAGCAAAACAGTGCATAATTCTTTTTTTTTTTTTTTTTTGTTATAGACTGGAGGACGTTTGGCAATATTTCATTGTGGCAATGGTGCAGTTTCTATGAAACTGTACAAAGAAAGATACATTTTCGTTGGTTGCTATGACGGATTTGTATATGTTTTGGATAAGAAAACAGGATGTCAAATAGGACGATTTCCAGGATCTGGAAAAATGATTTTGGCACTGGAGATCGCAGGCGATAAAGTAAGTTTTTGTTTCCACAGTTAAAATAAATTCTAAATAAGTTATTTTCTCACAGCTTATTACATCGGCCAAGGACAATACGATGCAAATTATTGATATACCCAAGTATATTGCCACTATAAAGGATAAAAGTTAAAAAGAATTATTCAAGAGCCTTAAAACTTTCACGCACTTTTTTTTATTATTATTTTGTTTTCTTTTTAAGAATAAAGTTAATTTCAATAAATATTAATATTTAACTGTTGCTACTTTGAAGTAAATGTATGTTGTAGTTATTGAATCTTCCACCCACACTGATGGTTCCTCTAAGATTAAGAACTAAAATAAAAGTCTATATTGACGGATCGTAAGACTAATTTTAACTTTTCAAGGAAGCTGATTCACATTAAGGCCTGCCACTTCCGACACTACCAGCGATAAGTTTGTTTTCAAATGGATTTTCGAGAAATATTAAAAACAAAAACGCCATATTGAATAAAAAAAATAAATTAAATAAATATTAAACTGCATTATCGTGTATATAAGAAAACATAAAACTTCTTAGATTTTTGGAAAATTGGGCTTTTATAAATTTTTTAATTTATGCAATATGTATATGTATTTTTTAATTTATGAAATATGTATATATAAAACTTTTGATTTGCAGCCATTGAGTAATTTAAACATTTAAAAAAAACGTATACTATATATAAATTTATTATTACTTTAAACACTGCATACATACATTATATCTACCGTTATCAAATATAGGTATTCAAAGAATTGGACATTTATAAATAATTATTTTGGGGCTACACTTAGATTTTGAATTGGTATTATCATGTTGAATGGATATTGCAACAATTCGATACACGATGGTCTTTGTTTCGGATTGTGTTGTAGGCATTTCTTTGCCATCTGTAAACAAAAAAAAAGATGAAATTCGTTTCAGTTTTAATCGATTTGAAATAAATATTATTACCTGCACCAACATAATTGGATAATAAGATGGTAACGCTGGATATTGGATTTCTGTTGTAGGGCTAGTTATGGCATTTACTTTGGCATAGATATTCTTGATGTGCCCGAATGGTGTCTTCTGGTAGATAAGGAGGTATAATATACAACCCAACGACCAGACATCGGATTTTGTTGAAATCTTAAAATTTAAAAATAATTACAAAAAAGTGATAAAAAGCGTGCGCTTTTTTACATTTTTGAAACTTTTTTTATTATTCGCAGAATTTTGAAAAACAGAATTTTTAAAAAAGAATTTTGACCTAACTATACCAACGTGAACGATAGCTCTGTAATCACAGGTACTTTGCTCTTAGATTCTTGAGCAAAATGTATACCAACCCAGAAACTACCACATACAATAACTATACCAACGTGAACGATTGCTCTGTAATCACAGGTACTTTGCTCTTAGTTTCCTTGAGCAAACTGTATTCCAACACAGAACTCACCACACACAATAACTATACCAACGTGAACGATGGCTCTGTAATCGCAGGTACATTTCTCGATCTGAACTAGCATATAGTTTGCTTCAGTTTTTTTAATATTTTACAAGCAAACTGTATGTGACCACAGAGCTCTCTGTGGTAGCATACAGTTTGCTCTACAATACTTTCAAATTCACTGAGCAGAAAATGGGTGAGCACAGACTATGGTGGTGGCTGAAATACAGTTTGGCAATACGCGGCCCGCTTAGCAAATGCATGGTGGAAAAAAGTCCAGAATAATTTATTAAAACTAATCGAACTTCTACTAATGTTGCTGAAAAAGTAGGGGAGCGTCGCCAACAGTGAGATAGTTTTTTTTTTAAATGACTATATCTTAAAAAGTATTCCGAGTAATTAGTTGATTATTTGTGCTGTTAATTGCATACTTAAAATTATATATGATCCTGAACTTTGCAGACAATGCGTCCGCTGAAGTTTGAACACCCACCAAAGTCGTAATACTTGTTCGATTTTAAAAAACTAAACGGCAGTCGCTTCGTCTCAGCAAGACCTAGTGCCGATATTTTTTGTTTTTTTTTTTTTATTTGTCTTAAAAAAAAAATTATGGCCAAAAGATTCAAAAAAACCCAAAAAGTTAACTAAAAAAAACTTTGGCCTTCTGTCACCACTGTAATTTTCACCGCATTTTCATAAAAATAACGGCAACGCTTCGTCTCGGCAAAATCTAGTGTCGATATTTTTTAGTTTTTTTTTATTATTCTTAAAAAAAAGTTATGGTCAAAAGATTGAAAAACCACCAACAAATTAACTAACAAAACTTTGGCCTTCAGTCACCACCGTAATTTTCGCCGCATTTTCATAAGAATTACGGCAATCGCTTCGTCTTGGCAATATCTAGTTCCGATATTTCTTAGTTTTTTTTTTATTTGTCTTAAAAAAAAAGTTATAGTCAAAAGATTCAAAAACCACCAACAAATTAACTAACAAAACTTTGGCCTTCAGTCACCACCCTAATTTGCGCCGCATTTTCATAAAAATTACGGCAATGACTTTGTCTCGGCAAAATCTAGTGCCGATATTTTTTAGTTTTTTTATTTGTCTTAAAAAAAAAAGTTATGGCCAAAAGATTAAAAAAAAACCCAAAACCTTAACTAAAAAAACTTTGGCCTTCAGTTACCACTGTAATTTTCGCCGCATTTTCATAAAAATTACGGCACTGACTTTGTCTTGGCAAAATCTAGTTCCGATAATTTTCAGTTTTTTTTTTATCTGTCTTAAAAAAAAAGTTATGTCC
Organism: Melangyna quadrimaculata; assembly: GCA_949320155.1. Taxonomy (NCBI): domain Eukaryota; kingdom Metazoa; phylum Arthropoda; class Insecta; order Diptera; family Syrphidae; genus Melangyna; species Melangyna quadrimaculata. The sequence continues at coordinate 198,342,886 of OX439483.1, read as the reverse complement.
AAAAGATTAAAAAAACACCAGGTGACAGAAGGCCCAAGTTTTATTAAGTTAATTTTTTGGTGGTTTTTGAATCTTTTGGCCAAAACTTTTTTTTTAAGACAAATAAAAAAAAAACTAAACAATATCGTCACTAGATTTTGCCGATTGTTGTAATTTTTATGAAGATCCGTCCAATATTACAGTTGTGACAGAAGTCCAAAGTTTTTTTAATTATTTTGTTGGTGTTTTTTTGTATCTTTTGGCCATAACTTTTTTTTAAGACAAAATTTAAGAAAATTACAGTGGTGACTGAAGGCACTAGATATTGCCAAGACAAAGCGATTGCCGTAATTTTTATGAAAATGCGGCGAAAATTACGGTGGTGACTGAAGGCCAAAGTTTTGTTAGTTAATTTTTTTGGTGGTTTTTGAATCTTTTGGCCATAACTTTTTTTTTAAGACAAATAAAAAAAAAACTAAAAAATATCGGCACTAGGTCTTGCCGAGACGAAGCAATTGCCGTTTAGTTTTTTTTTAAATCTAAGAAGTTTTAAGACTTTGGTGGGTGTTCAAACTTCAGCGGACGCATTGTCTGCAAAGTTCAGGATCATAATTATATTTACCTTTACCGATAAAATAATTTAAATCAAACACCACCTTTGTCTTACTGTTGGTAAACCAACTCCAACAGTGAGACAGTCCTTCCCCAACAGTGAGACAGCTCCAACAAATATTTGAATAAAAAAAGTTTTGTTTTAAAAAAATAAAATTAAAGTTACAAAAAAAATGTCTTCAGTGATTAATAAATTCATAATAAAAAAAAATCGGTTTTATTATTCATGAAATAAAAATAAAAAATTTAGCGCACTTCAATTTGGTCAAATGTGATTCCAAAATGGATTCGGCTCTGGGATCATAAATTTGCTCTAAAAGGCTGTTTTTCATGAGAAAAAGAGCAAACTAAAAACATGTGAGTGTCGCGACTCACGTTGAAGATATCATATAAATCATAAAAGAAAGTAACGAAAAATGTTGTACTTCTTTTCTTAAAAATGCATTTCAATTTAATTCAACCCCGCGTTAAAAAAAAATGCATACATTTGCCTTTGTACATAAGATTCTGACACGTCTCTTCTAAGAACAGCGCACTGAATTTTTTTCGATACAAAAAAAATGATGACCATATATTGCTAAATGCTATGTACCTTTATTTTTGGCTGGTTCTTCCCCATGGGACTGTTTCCAGTCGATGTATCAATCAAAGCTTCAGGGCTAATGTAGTTAAAAGTTCCGGCTTGCGAAAATTTAATTATACTAGTTGAATCGATGGCAATGTTACTAGCTATTCCAAAGTCTATCAACTTCAGTCTTCCATGAACCATCAAGAAGTTTGCAGGCTTGAGATCTGAATGTATAACACCTAAAGAAATAAATATGTATGTAGTTGAATATAAAAAAATATTTCGTAAACAAACAAAAAAATCCTTACCATTCTGATGAATATAAGAGACCGATTGTAACATCTGATACCAAAAGTTCATCAGCACATACAGAGGTAAGTTCGTTTTGTACGTTGATAGAATTTTATGCAAATCTGAATCACCCTTCTCCATGACCATGTACAATTTGGATTCCTTGGCAAGAAGTTCACTGGCGAGTTAAATGTTTTAAGAGATGAAATATTGTATATGAATAAAGTACTCACTATTCGTATAACGAAACCACACAAATATTACCCTGCAGTTTTGCTAATAATTTAGTTTCGTTTAAGTAGCCTTCGACCACTGCAGCGTCTCCTCGCAGATCAACTATCTTAAAAAAGGGAGACAAATATGTAGTTTAAGTTATTCGCTATTAGAATCAAGGAAGATTAGGTTAGGTTAGTGGGCTAACAGTTGATCTTTTTACCGTCACACTTAGATCAGTGTAGATCCACTGTGATACCCTGGGGATTTAATTCCCATAAAATAAACCTATGATAAATGAAGCTCTAACAAGCTGAATCTTGAAAAAGTCGTTTTCAAATTGATTGAAGGAGTGTCAGACGCTACGTAAATACCGGGTTGAGGATAGGTTGACGCACCATTTGTGTGTCCCTTTCCTTTACCCTCACTGGATTGATCAACCCCACACCAGACACCTAGGAGCAGTGGCTCCATGCAACGTCTGGGGTTGGGTTCGATATATCAGTGGTTGGTGCCAGCGACTGCCCAGTTCGGTCGGATTAGGAGAGTCCGTCGACACAATCACCGGGCAAAGGAGAGGCCAGCCCACTATATTGTTTTTAGAGCGTGAACATCTCCCTTACCCCCACCAGGCCCGTAGGAGCAGTGGCTCCATTCAACGTTTGGTGAGTGAGTTTGATAGATTAGTGGCTGGTGTCTGCTTCTACCCCGTTCTGTCATATTAACCTACGACGTCGACACAATCACCGGGTTAAGGAGAGACCAACATATCATTGTCCTTTAAGGACGTGATCCCCCATAACCCCACCGGTTAAATCATCCCCCCACCAGGCCCGTAGGAGCAATGGCTCCATGCAACATCTGGCGGTTGAGTTTGATAGATCAGTAGGTTAGTGTATGTGACTGCTTTGTTTAGTCATATTTAAGAAATATCAAGCCATTTTGTAGCGTTGATAAATTTGAACATGTTACTGCTTGTTGGCATTACCTGTTCCTCTAAGTCATTGAAGAAATGTCTCCTGAGGAGCATATTTCTTAGATGACATAGTGCAGGGCAGTGACAAAGGTAGTGAGGAGTATCCTCAATTCAATTTTTCAATTCAATTTCTTTATTGAGACTTTTGAGACAAAATTTTCTTATGTATATAAATATATAAATCTTATAAGTAATTATTATGAAGTCGGCTTACAAATATGCCAGACAAAGCAAGTTCAGGAAATATTGATGTTATATAATATTTAAACAATTAATTAAGGGAAACTTAAGTGTTAAGCAAGTTTTGGGAGTACGCTTGCTAAGGAGTATCCTCATGTATCTCTTCGTCACCACATCCTCTACATAAGTCATCCATAATGAGACTCATCTTTTTCTGATGGTAACCTAGTTGGTTGTAGCCAGTGGTAACGCTAACGAGAAAAGTATAGAGACTTTTTTCCCAGTTGGATGATGTTGTCGGTCCTCTGTTTGTTGAAACTAGGCCATAATTTTCGAATATAACAAAGGTATCGAGTGAGTTCCATCTCTTGTGGAATCATGGTAAGGGAAGTGTATGTAACATCTATGGAATTTTCTTGGTATTATGTTAAAAATTTATTTCTCATACGTGGCTTCTTTCAAAAAATTATAACTTCGATTAATACGGTCAGATCTTCAGGATTAGGTTAAATAAAGATAAAACGCCACGCTACATTCGGTGCTCAAATTATTGATACGGGTAAAAACAAATCTAAAAGGGTGTGCAAAGGCTTGGTCAATTTAAATTTTACTTTTTTAAATTCAAAAGTTGTTACAAAAAATTGCATAATTGCATAAAAACAAATGTATTTTTTTTTATATTTTGCGCAATCTAAAGGGGTTATCACTTCCCTTATATTGTTTTAGCACATCAAGAGCAGTTTGGAAAGGTGGAGAGAGATTTAAAAGGAGATACCGATGCACATTGGTTTTGAATATCAAAATGTGAGGGAAAGCTGGTAAAGCATTCCTCATTTATGTAGTGTGGCTGATACTTAACAGTACGTCTGAAAGTTGGCTCAAGGACCATAGTGTAAGAAACATAATACAACCATATCAATTACAGAATCCGCAATATTTTATTCCCGTGGAGTTGACTCAATCCGCATTCCGCAACGATTTTGGTGCGGATTTGAAATGTAAAAATGATATAATGGATTGCGAAATGGTTTTTCAAACTACGTTACCGACATTCCTGCAATTTCTAAAAGCGTGTTCTAATACACCCCGACTCCACAGGCCATGAACAATGTCCATAATCCAATCTACAATCCAATTCACAATCTGATTCGTATGGATATGTCACTGCTTGGACATAGATTGTTGCGACTCCACGGAATTTTTTTTAGACATGTTCCATAGTCCGGCCATCGTTCATGGCCTGTGGAGTCGGGGTGATAGAAAACACTGAACAAAATTCTCGAAAGCCATCCGCAGACCATTCATTGTATTCTGTAATCGGGGTAAATATTATTTCCTAAACCCTGAAGTAGGGGTGCTTGAATCAAAACTTCACCAATGAAAAAAATCTTGGCCACTTTGTGATGCTTGTAACTTGAATTATATTTGTTGGATCTTTAATAGGTATTTAATTAAAGATAAAATGTCAGGCTACTTTTGTGTGCAATTTATTCATACTAAAAATGTGATTGAGTGCAAAATAAGTTCGCATTATAAATTATGCCCCCCTAACCCCCGGCATGAGTGAACTAGTGATTGAACTAAATTAAGTATTGGTAGAAGTTGCAAACCCACGTCTTCTTTAATACTTATAATATAACATTGGGAAGGTCATGCTATATTTATATATGTTTAATTTTTGTTTTTGAATTTTCATATTTTGATGCGCTTAATAGTTCGAAATGAAGGAAAAATAATTATCTTTATTGTTTGACTTTTATTTACAATCCCTATAGTAAGCGGTTAATTTAATGCTACTCGTATAACAACGGGCTTCACATGGACCACCGGCGGAGGGCCCTGGCCGTAAGTCCTAAATCCATTCATTTATTTTTTACATTCGAACTTAACGTAAAACTTTGAGAAAAACTTGTATGAATTTGTTTTCAATTTTGTTCCCCAATTGATTTTGACTATTCTTCTTTACAACTTGTTTTAAAAACAAAAGAATGGATTTGGGGCTTTTAACAAGAGTGCCACACATTACTGTTGGTTTTGCCGTTTATTTTTAAGATATTTCTCTATTTTAAGTACTTTTTTTTAGTTCACTGCCACTAATCCCTCTCTGATATGACTTTTTTCTAGTATGCAAATACATATAGTAGGTTGTGAAACGTCTTCAAATGAACCAATTGCAGAATTAAAAATGGGCACGACTGGATCGCACACACTGCCTCTCGTCGCTAACAATTTTAACGTAGCTTGAAATTGACAATTTGCATATGTTATGTTCCATAACATTATGATATCGTTAAAAAAAGTTAGAAAAAACTATTTAAAATACAAATTATAAGTATAATTTATAAATAAATATAACTTTGTTATTTTAATAGCTAAATCAGGTAGATCAAAAAAAAAGTATATCATCTGATTTGTTTGATAAATATAAATTTAAGAAAAAAAATTCAAAAAGCGTTAAAGCGGTTTTCTTAAAAATTAATTTTTTATATATAAAAATTCTTCAAAGTTTTTGAAAATAAAATTTGGTATACCAACTTTTAGTATTTAATAAAATCCAATTTTGCACAAAATTAAAAAATAAAAATATATAGTAATAACAGTACCTCGTTTTATTTTTTTATCGTTAGAGCCTTTTTTTAAATAAATCAATTTTTGTTTATTGGTTGTATTGCAGGTACCGTTATTTTTTTAACTTAAGAAAAATTCAATTCCCCCCCCCCCCCCCTGGAGAATCTCAAAATAACCTTAAGTCCAAGGTTTGAAGAAACCCGCTTCAGTGGTTTAGGCTGCAGGTCGAGGTACATACAGACAGACAGAATTGCGAGACCCACTTTTTTCGCGTACTCTATCATCGTAATTTTAGATCAAATTATTATTAGCCCAGTCAAATTAGACATTGACCCGTACAAAATTTTTTACGGGTATATTTTTTCATAACAGTATCCTTAATCAACTGTGAAAAGCCCCAAGTTATCCGCGTTGGCGTACGACCACAATCTTGAAGAAATGCAGCCATCTTGCACTCTTTGTTTGTGTCAATATATCTGGATCTTGTTGCCCTAAAAAGACCACTCAAATGTCAAATGGTCAAGCTTAGATTGACAAAATCAGGGAAGTGAATACAAATTAGTTACAGGTATTGCATGGCTACTGTTTTGAATTAAATTAATTTAACGTAGTAAATTGCAGTACAAATTCGAAAAAAAATAACCATGTCCCATAAATAAATATTAAAAAAGCTGAAATTTAGTGAACCTGTTCAACAATTAATTGTGCTAATAATATACCATTAAATCCCTGTTGGGATTAGACCACCATTTAAATAAAAAGTGCCATCATCTGGAATTTGTCGTCTTTTTGCTATTCTAGCTATCTAATTGTTTTAGAAAGACCATGCAAGCGTAAAATGGACAGACTTTGACTTCAAAATCCGAGAAGCATACACAAAATTAGAAACGGTGTTTTATGGCTACACTGTTTTGAATGAAACTACTAAAAAAGAGTAAATAATTGCAGTGCAATGCTAAATCGAAAAAAAATGCTCATGTCAAAGAAATATTTATTAACAATCTGAAATTTTGTGCAAATGTTCAGAACAGTACCAATAAAAAAAATCCCAAATAAAAAAATGCTAGCAGTTTTTTTTAAGTATATATTAATTATGACAAACAAAAATAAAGGAACCCTTGACCATTATTATTAAAATGATAAGAGAGTAAAATACAACGTTGGTCTAAAGAAGAAAAAATGCGTGTTTTATTGGTAAAACCATCCATAGTACACGATAGTACGATTTAACACGCATACAAAATACAACATCGCTAAGTAGCTCTACTAAAGTAGAATTCTGCTGTGGATGAATTTTTGACATTTACTCGACTCTCAAATTGTATATTTAGGAGGAATATTGTGCAAGAACTTTAAAATTTTTTCAGCGGCTTCGGTTGATCTCCTCAATATCTGAAGACATAATAGGGAACTCTTAAACACTTAGTTTGAGCAAACATGTATTACAATCATTACCTTCGTATTGAACAATATCTTCGATGTCGTTTTCGTCGATGTCTTCTGTTCAATTAAAACAACCATGACCGGACGGTGCAATAACCACAGATTGCCACGCAGCTAAGACTACTTTGTAGGCAAACACAGCTACGCTCGTATTAACATTCGCAGTTGCATAATATAATTTTTAGAATATCCTCTGGAGCAGGATCAGCTATTAAGAGTCTATTCTTTAACGCCCATCCCCATCACAGCATGTCCATTTAACGTTTGAATGATCTTTCTAGGACAAAAATATACCCCAGGTATAGCCAAAAGCCGACAAATATAAATGATGGTACTCTTTTATAAATGGCAGTTTAACCACAGAAGGGATTTTTTGGGAACTTACACATATGATTTATTTGAGCTTTTTAATAAATTTTTATGGGACATTCTTAATTTTTTTCGAATTTGCACTGCAATTTACTCTATTAAATTCATTTAATTCAAAACAGTTGCCATTAAATACCTGTAACTAATTTGTATTTACTTCCCTGATTTTGTCAATCTAAGCTTGTCCATTTGACATTTGAATGGTCTTTTTCGGGCAACAAGTTTCAGAGATACAGCCACAAACAAAGAGTGCAAGATGGCTGCATTGCATTTTTCAAGATTGTGGTCGTACGCCAACGCGGATTGCTTGGGACTTTTAACAGTTGTTTAAAGACACTGTTCTGAACATTTCCACTAAAAAAATATACCTGTAAAAAATGTTTTCCGGGATAGGGCTTTTTTTGTCTAATTTGACTGGGCTATATCTCGAGTTCGATTTTTTGCACGAATCCTAAACTTGCCCTGTACTACGTATGTTCATTCATATATCAGAAGTAAAATTAGCATATTAATTAATGAACAGATAACATGGGGGTCAGAATACAAGTCTTCACCATTTGTACTTAATTAGGCGGTGCAGTGCATTCACGCCACGGAACTATCTCCCGCGAGTGCTAGTTCCCCCCAAAAAAAAGGATTTAACCTCCGAGGGTGTTCATTCCTTTTTAAATTGTGAACTAACACCCAAGGGGCTTAATTCTTTTTTCTTTAAAAATAAGTTAGTCCTAAAACGAAAAAAGGAACAAAAACAGACAGTACTTTGGTTTACCAGCTTTGCGAGTTTCTTCGACTTAGGGTTGCTCAGATGACTGAGAGGCGCCTATGATATCAGTCGGTGTGCTTTCAAAGGGTTTATACTAAACAGTGATTTGGGTAAAAGCGATTATGAATCAATGATATACATGAAGTGTGGGTCTTGATGCCCATTCTAAAAAGACGGGTCGTAGATCTTTTTTGTGGTGGGCCTTCTTATCACTTTAAAAAAGACTTAACCACCGCGGGTGTAGTTTCCTTTTTTTTTTTGGAAATAGTTAGGGTTAGTTCCGTGGGCGTTTATGTTCTATACCTATTTAGGCAGATCCAAGATGACTTTTTATAACGATTGCCCTACTATAAAAATTTAATTATTGATTTATTAATTGTGAAATACTATAATATAAAAAAATAATTATGTGTGCAATAAAATTATTTCTTACTTTAAGAGCACAATCCTTTCCTGAGTCCTTGCGATGGGCAAGGTAAACACTGCTTGACCCCCCACAGCCTAGCTTCTTCCTGATCTCATACTCCGAGCCATTGATCGTTATAATGCTTTCTTTAGATTTCGCTGCTTCAGTGTTTTTCAGCTCGGTTTCTTGCTCACTAAAGGCTAGAGATTTCTTAGATTTCATATCGGCATCACTTCTCGCAGGTGATTTTGATTTTACTTGATGCTCGGCAGTTCCTGGAGTACCACTCTCATTCAAAGTATCGCAAAGGGATAGTGTTATGCTATTATTGGCTAGATGCGGAGCTCGTGCTACAGCCATGGGAGTCTGAAAGAGAACCTTCTGCGAACGAAATTCATTAGCAATCGCTGTGCGCTCCATGCGAGTTGTGGAGCAGAGATCTTTTGGTCGTCTCGCTACAGACCATGACCGAATTTGAGGCGTTGCAAATTGAGAATCGGCTTGCTTCAGAGGAGTTTCAATTTCAACCCCTACTGCTGCTGCTACTGAAGGTTGAGAAATAACTATTGAAGGCGCACCACAAGCCATTGTGGGAATGTGGTTCTCCTGAATTGGTTTCAAAGGATGTTTTTGTCTCTGTGATTCGACATGAGCCGTGGCAATGACATCTTCATTCTTCTTCGAAGGCCCAGTATCATTAAGTTTCATTTTATCAAAGACCAAGAGAAAAGAAGCGTCTGCTGCCTGATTTAAGGTGGCGTTGGGAGGATTTTGATTCTTTTTTGGCGAATTTTCATCAGTGTCGCTTATGGCGGGACTCATGATTGAATCATTGAGAATGGCACAGTTGAACCTTATTGTATATAATTGTAACTTGCAATTTTTGTTAACTTCAAATAAAATTGTATTCGATTACCTATCATTCTTGCCCTCATCTTCGTCAGAATCGGATTCTAATGGCGGCAATTCTGAAACTCTTTTGGGTCTATGTAATAAAAACAGTTTTGTTTTAGTATGTTTTAATTTTTTACCACAATTGGAAACTTACATTTTACGCTGTTTGAATGAATCACTGCAATGTAATTCTCGTATTTCTTTGTTTTCGTTTTTTCTATAAGATTTTTTTTAAATTATAAATTAATGTATAAATGGCATATTAAATCAAAGCAGTTTTTGTATTAGTTCAAACTAAAACATACGACTTTTGGGGTGTTCTATCATCTTCTGAATCTGGTTCTAAAGGAGGAATATCTTTTACACGTCTTGGAAGAAAAGCCATTTATTGGTCCAGCTAAAGTACTGCAAGAATATTTTTTTATTTTATTAAATAAATTTCTGTAAAATGAAAATGAATAAACAAAACAAGTTTCAAAATATCATTTGACAGTTTAACAGAAAGTTTTCGTTAAATATCCACTTGAAGTTGATGGTGGTTTGAATTTGAGGTGATGTATACGACATCTGATTGTGAGATTATTTTCAAATTAACAGTAGAGCTGTAACAGCGGAAAATAAAGACCAATTTCACACAAGGAAACTGAGTTGCTGGGGATTTTTAGTTTGTAGGCGAGAAGGGCGTAAAAGGAAGACAAAAGATCTCCCCTCACACCCTTCTCGCCTACAAACTAGCCAGTTTCTGGCAACTCAGTTTCCTTGTGAGAAAGCCGTCAAAGATTTATTTTATTTGATTTGAACTTGTTGATTAGTCCCGATCTCAGTGATACACTAGATAGTGGATTCCCTATACGTATAACAGTTTTTTTTTGAAGCAAATTGAAGATGACGTTTAATGTAACTTACAACAGGGTGTGTTTGGTATCTTGATTTTTTTTCTGATTTTGTAAGAAAAATTCATGGCAAAAACAGAAAAATCATCAATTGCCAAACGGGTCTTTTTTTTACGTTTCTGTTGTCGATGACGTTTCCCGCCACAAAGCCAAGTTGTGATTTATAAAGAAAAGTGAATTCGAAGTGAGAGGTAAGATTTTTCCAAATAGGTATTCCTCATCTTTTACTTAATGCATATATTAATTTTCTAGTTATCATTGCCGAGCACGACGACGACAAACCGACTACCTCGACTAATTAAATAAGCAACACAGAAATTCGGATTTTTATTTGGTTTGGCGGCCTGGCGGTTGTTGCTGTTGATTGAAGGCTCGAAAAAAATAATTAAAGAAATACATAAACGTAAGTTGTCCAAATAATACCTACTTATTCCGCACAGTTGAGTGGAAATGTATCTTATTCCATTTATTCTCCGGGTTTCACGCTTTTTTTTGCTGAATTGTTGAATGTGGGTTGTATATACACACAAATTCTACACCATCCCAAAATACACCATACAAAATTAAATGCATTGTACTTTTCTGCTTCAGCCAAAATTTGTAGATAGGTACAATCATTCCAGGGAATAGTAAGAGATTAGTTCTTTGGTGGTGTTTTTGAAAGGTTTTCATAAGTGGAACATTAAAGATGAGTGGTTCATTATTTTATTATTTATTATTATATTATTCACTGATTTATTTTGAAAATTAAGGTTTATAATTTGGTGTATTTTTGCCGAAAGAAAAAAAATAATAACTTTCAAAAACCGGCAAGAAAACAATTTTTGTTGGACTCTGAATTCTTGTTTTTAGACTTGAACTATCGAAAATTATGTTTTTTTTTTCTATTCTTCGTATTTTTCAAATTTATTTATTTATATCTAAGTAAGAATAAAGAAACAAAAAACTAAAATTATAAGCAAACAAAATAAAAATATAGCACTGCACAACACAAGAAATTAATTTTGAGGTTATGATATGATTTTGATTTGACGTTTATGTGTTGTTATACTGCACACTGTTATAATTTATAACAGTTGTAAGTTACATTACAACTGTTATAAAATTCTTCAAATGGAATCAAACTTTTTCTATGGATACGCTATCCAGTTATATATAGAGATCAGTGGTCCCGATCTATATTGACGATTTTTCCATTCTGAATGGAAAATCAGCAAAAAAGTACAAAAGTGAGAAATTAAAATGCTCGCTAAAGGAACATGCTTGCAAAAAAAACATACGAAAATTGTTCTGATACATAAATTAAACCACCATGCACAATTTTCCATTTTTTTTTTTTGCAAGCAGGAGTGTCTTCAGAATAGATATTTATTTCTCACTTTTGTACTTTTGTACTTTTGTACAAAAGTAGGCCTATGTTGTTAAGCCTTAAAGCCTAGTACATACTTCCCCGTGAAGTGAACGTTCGCCTGTGGAGAAACCTTTGAGTATATATAATATGGAGTGCTTGTTTACATTCTAAAAACGTAACTATCATAGAGGGCGCGGTAATCTATGCGGTAATTCAATTCTCAATATAGAGAGGGTTTTTACAACAACACCATCATAGCTGCCAGCTGTCCAAATACCCTCTCTATATTGAAATCACGCCCCCTATCATAGGCTCAAGTACTACTATGCATTAGGGACAGGAACGAGCTCGCTTAAAATGTCATTTTTTCCTGGGTATTGATCGTTTGTATGCTCTTCATGGTGGATTTACATGTATCTGCGTTTGGTTTCTGCACAAAAAAAGGGATGCCAAATACAAAATGTATATTTGTTAGAGAGAGAAGATCAAAATGCAGAAGAACTTCGTTTCTGCATTATAGGAAAATGCCATAAGGCAGAAATGAAGACGAACATGTTCATCTTCTTGATGGTTCTCTTTCACTCACTCGGATTTTTCGTATACATCTGTCCTGCTCTACTTTTCTGCATTATGCAGACGAAGATACATGTAAATCTACCATCAATGTCATTGTCAATGAACATTGACCACATTGATGGGAAAGTCCCGGTGTACATTGAACGATTTTTCCAGTGCCGATCTTTTGTTCGTGGGTGAAGGGAGTGAAAAGTGAGGGGTAGGGATAAAATCGTTTGTACCAGAAAACTCGAACGATTTTTCCAGTCTGTTTATGTTCTCTCTCTTCTCCTTTCCAGTTTTTTGAGTGTGTTCGGTGTCAGTGTGCCGTCGTTTGATGGTGTGAGTGAATATCAATGAAAAATGAAGAGCACAGCAATAAAACAAGGAAGAAGAAATGGAAAAAATCTTATAGAAAAAATCGTTCTGTGTGTACATTTCACACGATTTCTGGAAAAATCTTCGTGGAAAAATCGGGCAATGTGGATCGGGACAAACAAAATCGATTTGGTTTTCATCAATGTTTATGTTTTGAACTCGTCCAATTTTATCTCCTCAAAATTTGACAGATGACAGACATCAAAGTATTGGAAACTCATTCATTCCAGTTTTCCAGATTCATTTATTTTTCATTCATTATTCATTCTTTGTCTTTTGCTGATAATTTAATTACCAAGTACAAATAAAAACAAAAGAATTATTTAACTTCTGGATTTAAGCTTAGCACCGCATCACCTATTTCTTTTTATTAATTTAATTGCAGTTGCCACAAGTTATTTTTAGTATCCTACGGTAAGAATAAGAATAATCACATATGAATACCTTATTCTAAACGGCAACAAAACTTTTGCAGGAGCAACTAAACGACTACAAATATTTCGAGAGCATTTGAAGAACTTTGATTTAAATCGTCACTTCGGTAGCCGGTGCAAAATAATATATGGATGAAACAAATGGAAACGCAAGTGATGGTGGTCAGGGGGCCAGTGACCATAGTCAGTTGATTGATCCGGTCTTAACTTCCAATCCCAACAGCAATTTTAAGGCTTTAAAAACTGTACCGGCTTTTAGGTGAGTTAAGACAAATTGATAACTAATATGTATATACATACCTATATATAATGTTTCCAGAAATTATTTATGGGTGGTGCTAGTTCACAAACAATATGCAAACTTCTAATCAGTTTGATAAGAAAAACAAAGCTCTTTTAAATAGAAAGCTGAATCAGTAAACAAAAGCGCATTAGTAACAGTTTTTAATGGATTAGGTCAAGCAAGGTTTGATTATTTCAAAATTAGGTAGGTATAATATTTATTTTGAGATGGGAGTTAATGAATTCGATAGAAGTTTGGGAAATACACACAAGCGATAGCAAAATCCTCAACTTTTCTCTATTCCCCATTTGTATGTTAGAGATCACGTCAGCAGTCAGATCAGAACAGAAAAGCATATATTTGTAAAAAACGTCAAAACAAGTTACAACGAAAAGCTGTTTTAAATAATTGTTCTACCTAGAAGAATCCACGTTCACGAAATTCTGCACTAAACTGTTCAAAAGATCCTCATTGAACAGTCTTGAATAGAAAATTGTTATTGAGCATCAACAAGTTGTACTTTTCAGTTCCAAACAAATCGTCTCCTGGGGTGCCTGTTTCAGGAAAAAAACAGAAGTTTTTTCTGACTCGTCTTTTATGTTTTAGGGGTTGCTGAATCCGAATTTCAACTTTGCTACTACTTCCAATGAATAGGGCTTCACAACGAAAATCGCAAAACACCTCAAAATTTCCGACCTTTTTTACTAAAAATTCCACAAAATATGCACTTTTAGGATAAAATTACCTTCTACACTTTATAGAACACACAATTTTTGTTAGAATGAATGGTTTGTCCGCTAGAGTACGGTAAAAAAAAGACGAAAATTATGTACTTTTTGAAAAAGACAGTTATTTTTGCTTGTAACTCAAAAACTAAGCCAACTCAAAAACTAAGCCTATGTGAAAAACCTAAGCTTCTCCTTAACTTACTTACTTTTGATGGCGCTCACAGCCCAGGATGGGCTTCGGCCTCAACTAACAAGCCCCTCCAGCCAGCTCTGTCCCTAGCTAGCCACTTCCAGTTGCGCACACCGAGTGCTTTGATGTCGTCATTCATTTGATTGCGCCACCTTATACGGGTTCTTCCTCTGCTGCGTACCCCATCCGAGTTGGATTCGAAGACTCGTCGGGCAGGTGCGTTGCTGTCCATACACTCCACGTGCCAGCCATCTCAGCCGCTGTATTTTAAGCTTTTTGACCAGGTCAACGTCGCTGTATAGCCCGTATAGCTCGTCGTTGAATCTTCTCCTCCATACTCCTTCGATACTCACCGGACAGAAAATCACACGAAGAATCTTCCTCTCAAAGCACCCTAGCAGATTTTTATCCGAATCTTTCAGTGTCCATGCTTCTGACCCATAAAGCAGGACCGGGATGATTAGGGTTTTGTATGAAGTCTCCTTGGTTCTCTGAGAGAGGGCCTTACTACTTAAATGCCTTCTTAGACCGAAGAAACAGCGGTTGGCAAGAGTAATTCTTCGCTTGATCTCTGCACTGATGTCATTCTGCGATGTAATAGTGGAGCCCAGGTAGACAAAGTCCTTGACAACTTCGAAGTTATATCTGTCCATCGTGATATTTTGCCCGAGTCGACGATGTTGAGATTCCTCTCTCGATGACAGCATATACTTCGTCTTGTCCTCATTAACCGCCAATCCCATTCTAGCTGCCTCCGATTCAATGCTCGCATATGCCCCTGCCACAGCTCGCTTCGTTCTGCCGACAATGTCAATGCCATCCGCATATGCAAGCAATTGAACGGACTTTTGATAGATTGTACCGCTGGTGTTGACATGTGCGTTGCGTACAATGGCTTCAAGAACGATGTTGAATAGGTTGCATGATAACGCGTCGCCTTGCCTCAATCCTTTCTCAACATCAAAGGAATCGGGGGTGTTCTTACCAATTTTGACTGAGCAGCGAAATTTCTCCATCGTCATCCTGCACAGGCGGACTAGTTTGGCAGGGATACCGAGACTCGACATGGCTCTGTATAATTCGTCTTTCTTTTTCACGCTATCATACGCGACTTTAAAATCAATAAAAAGGTGGTGTGTATCGATCTGGAATTCCCGGGATTTTTCTAAAATCTGTCGGAGTGTGAACATTTGATCGACGGTTGACTTGCCTGGCCTAAAACCGCACTGATAGGGGCCGATCAGATCGTTGACAAAAGGTTTTAAGCGGTCACACAGGATGGCCGACAAGATTTTATAAGCGACGTTTAGGAGACTAATTCCTCTGTAGTTGGTACATTTCAGAACATCTCCCTTTTTATGGATGGGGCACACTATACCGAGGTTCCATTCATCGGGCATACTTTCCTCCGACCAAATTTTGTAGATGAGCTGGTGTATGCTCCTAGCCAATTCATCTCCCGCTGATTTAAATAGTTCGGCTTGTAAGCCATCCGCACCAGCAGCCAGCCGCACTTCGGTTAGGTCAGGTGGACGGAACTCTTGGCCATCATCGTCCAAGTTGAATGGAGCGTTCTGCCTATTAGCGGCATCTTGGCTGTCTTCGCCATTAAGCAGTCTAGAGAATTGTTTTTACCAGATCCTCAGCACTGACTGTGTGTCTACTACCATATTCCCACTCTCATCTCGGCAGGCTTCCGTTCTAGCCTTGAATCCTTGGGTGGATCGCTTCACCCTCTGATAAAATTTTCGAACATCTCCCCTACCGCTACAACCCTCAATAGACTCTACCGCCCGCTTCTCGTGCTCTCTCTTTTTCCTCCTGAGAAGTCGGCGTTCCTCTTTTCGTTTCAGCCCGTAGAGCTCCCGGGCCACTCCCGGGCTTCTCCTTAAACAACTTTCAATTTTGTATAAATTTGTCACTTAAATTGGCGAAAAAGGGTCTAGAGTGCGATGAAATTAAATGTCATGTCCATTCTTTTTTTTTCAAAAATCTATTGAAAAAAAAAAATTGGTCCAATCAGCTATGGATAGCTCTCAAAAAACTTATTAAGCGTTTCAAAAAACCGCAATGTCTTCCGAGGCTTATTTGTCGAACTGTAGGCATCCAAAGATAACCAAGGTTTCAAAACTCAAAAAAATAACTGCATGCAAATATTTCAAAAACTAGACCTTGTAGAAGGGGTTGCTTTCGATGTGCTGATTGCATTTGACAATACCTTTCTATTTATGTACATTTCAATGGGTTCCAGATACTTTCGTAAAAAAATGTTTTTTTGGGCATAAGGGGTTAGTCCATGCTTTTTTTCAAAAATGGATTAAAACAAAATTGCTCCAATCAGTAAAATTTTCAACGACAATGCAAAGGCCTGTCCGTTCTCTATTCAACAACGTCAACCGCAATCTCCTACGAGCCTTTTTTTGGAAAGTTAAGCCATATAGAGTTTTAGTTTTGGATCAAAAATAAGGGAATTACTTTGAATTCAAATATCTTCGCAACCAGACTTCATGGAATGTTCTAATTTTCAGCTATAGATAGCTCTCAAAAAACTGATTAATTGTTTCAAACAACCGCAATGTCTTCCGAGGCTTATTTGCGGAACTGTAGGCATCCGTTTTATCTGGCATAAGCCTCCCCCATTGTTGTCCATATAGCTCTGTTTTTGGCATCATTATACCAATTATTGTTCAAAAGGTTGAGATCGTCAACCCATCTCTTTTTTGGGCGCCCTCTTGGTCTGATATCGTCAAATAAAGTCCATTTAGTTACGATTTTTTTTGGTCTGCTGTTCTAGATATATGTCCTGCCCAGCTCCATTTTAATTGTTTCGTCCGCTGTATTACGTCAACTAGGTTTGTTCTTCTTCTTATTTCTTCGTTGTTTATTCTCTGTATTTGCCTTATGTTCAAAAGATTTCTTTCCATTTTTGTTTGGCAGATTCTCAGTTTTTCATGATGATTTTGGGTTAGTCCTAGGGTTTGCAGCCCGTACGTCAATACAGGTAAAATTGTCGAGTCGATTACGTATTTTCTTGTTCAAGAAAATACCATTATTATTATTATTTTATTATCTTTATTTCAAACAAAACTTACAAAATATTAACAAGAATATACAATTTTAAAACTTTATAATTTTTGTTGAAATAGCTAAGTACAATCTGTTGCGGTAAGGCAAGAGGCGAATGTACATTACAGATAAAAAAGTTAAAGAAGAACTATATTGATGGGGAAAAACGAATTGAATTAATTTTACATTATGTAGAAGTTCTTAATTTTTTTTTTAATATTTTATATAATTGGAATTAACAAATTTTTTATATCTGAATGATTGAAAGAAAAAAGCCATTTTTTAACATTTAATAGAAATACTGATCTTTCTCTCACACACCTAAGGTTTTCTGAAAGTGAGTTAAAAAAACGGGCAGCTGTGACAGAGTAAAATCTTGAAAAATACGTTTTGTAAAGAGTTGGTATAGTTACGAAATTCCTGGTGTTGCCTCGTAAGTTAAAATTATCATTTACCCTTACATTATAGGACCCGGAATTTTCAAAAAATATTTTCAAAACTTTGTAACAGTACAGATGCCTTAAAGGGAGAATTTCAAGATTCTTGAACAAATCAAAGCTGGGTGTCGTCCGATTAACTGTACACATTAATCTAATAGCATGCTTTTGTTTTTTTTAAATAGGTTCAATTTTATTAAAATATGCACCTACCCAATAGGAGATACCATACTGCAACTTTGATTTAAACAATCCATTATAGACCAGCATTAAGATTGGTAGATTGCAATAATGACTTAGATGATAAAGTTGCCTCACAACCGAATTCAAGTATTTTTTCAGGTTCAGTGTGATCTGTCCACTTAAGATTCTGATCTAATATAACACCAAGATATTTAAAATTCTCTACACATTCTATTTTGAAACAGTTTTGACTACATGTAATATTCTCTTGAAATGATGTAATTTCATCACCTAAACAAAATCTTAAGCAGCTCGGTGAATGATGAAATAAGGGTAATTCTTGACAAGTTTTATCTTGGATTTTGTACACCATAAACTTAGTCTTATTACTTATAATCAGCTTATGTTGATTGAACCAATGTCTAAGTAGGTCTAAATCATGATTAACATCAGAATATAAATATATATCAGAATATAAGTCTATATAACTTTAACTAACATAGGAAAGGGCCGTATAATCAGCAAATGCTGTAACTTTGCCCTTAAAGGGCTGAATAAGGACTTAACATAAACAAGGAACAATATCGGACCTAACACAGAGCCTTGAGAAACACCTTAATTTGTATAATTTTGCGAGCTTACGATTTTATCGACATTTACCACTCGCTTTTGATTACTCAAATAGGAAACAAACCAGTCATAAAAAAAGCCCCTGAAACCAGCTTTGGAGAGTTTATCTAATAAAAGAGTATGGTTAACCATATCGAAAGCTTTTGTGATGTCAATAATTAAAGTTGAAGCAATACGAGAAGAATTCAGACTATTATAAATTTCACCCGTCAATTTTAGCAGTGCACTTTCAGTTGATTTTCCACTCCTAAAGCCAAACTGAGAATCGTGAAAGTAGTGCGTTTTATCTAAAACAGTTAACATTCTAGTTTTTAAACCCTTTTCAAATATCTTTGAAAAAACAGATAAAAGGGAAATGGGACGATAATTGTTTAACATCGTTGTATCACCCTTCTGTAAAAGAGGGATTATAACTGATGTTTTCAAAAATTCAGGGAAAACGCCTTTTTTTACACAAAAGTTAAAAATATAACAAAGAACATCAGAAATTTGAAAAGAAATTTGTTTCAACAAACTACTAGATATATTATCAAAAGATGTGGAATTTAATGATTTTAGTGAAGTTATAATTTTCATAATTTCAAGAGCAGTAAATTCTTCAAAGAAAAAACTCTCTGATTGAAAATTAGTTTGCTTCAACCTATTAACACAATTAATTGATACAGAAGTACTATTATCAGAGAAATCTTGACAAACACCAATGTTAGAAAAGAAGTTATTAAACAAATCAGCGACCTCAAGTGGCTCAGACACGGTCAAGTCGTTGTTTTTAATAACAATACCTGTGCTTGACTTATTTTTGTTCAGAATTTCATTTTCCATTCCTTTTTAGAGTTGCCAACGTTCTAAGTTAGTTTGTTTTTAAAGTAATTATCTCTACATAATGGTATTTCATTTTTTACTTCGCGACAAATCTTTTCGTAAAATATTTTTAATCTAGCATTATTAGGATGTTTTCTAACGAGTTTACATAGTTGTTTTTTTCTTTTAATTTTTTTCTATAACTGGACGGACATCCATTGCTTAAGACATTTTAATTTGTTTTGTTTTGTTTTCCAACATGATCGAAGCTACAGTTAGAAACATAATATTGCAATTTATTTAAAAATAAATCGAAAGCAACGGAAGGATCATCCACACTAAAAACATCATCCCAAAACTCAAAGTTTAGGTGAGCTCTTAAAGCAGTAAAATCAATTCTTTTGAACTTATTATTATCAACGTATTTTACATTTCTTGAAAACTTACTTTCCAATTGGATCCCAGTTAATCTATGATCAGTTATATGTAGATCATAAGCCCATGTTTTATACTCGGAATCGTTATTTCTATTCAACATAACAAAAATATGGTCCAAACAAGAATTATAACGAGTTGGCTCATTGATAGTAGATTCGAAACCAAAAGAGGACATCAATGTCAAAAAACTATCCGATTCAGAAGACTCACTCAGTATATTTATGTTAAAATCACCTAATAAGATCACATTTTTTAATTTTTAAATGACCAACAAGCTCGAAAATTCATCTAAAAAGGATCGTACTGTACACTTATGCAATCTATAAACACATATGAAACAGTATTGAACACCAGAAATTTCACAACTAACGTTTATAATATCTGCACTTTCCAATTTGAATTTAAAGACTTCACACCCTAAATTATTTTTGTAAAAAACCGCAACACCTCCAGCTGCATATGAATCATTACAACATGCATCAAATGTATAATTTGGAATAATATTTTCAAAATCAGACTTTTCTTCTTCAAATATCTAAATTTCAGATAGGAAAATTAAATCAGGTAAATGGTCCAGAGGTGCAAGATGAGAGAGAAAAGTATTTAAATTTGATCTCATACTGCTAACATTTTGGTGAATTATTGACAAGCCAGAAGATATTTCATTTTTTGGATGGTCAATACAAAAACAATTTAGATTATCAGAAACTAAGGAAAAACTATTATTACTAGAATTATTTTGAGAATTTATAGTACATACATGATTTAAACAAATATTTAATCGCGTTCGCGGAAAATCCTCAAATGAATTAATTTTTATTACTCTCTCGCCTTCTTTTTTTTCTTATGAGAACGGATGATTCTTTAACCCAAACAAATTTATAATTGTTCTTGTGTTTCAGTTCATGTGCCTTATTTAATAAAGATCTTGTGTAGCCGGTGAGACAATAATTAATGTAGATCATGCTGCCGCTGCTATTGTCGCTGCTACCAGCACCATCATTATTGCGGTTGTATTGAGCTCCCAATATATGAGCAGACATTTGTGTACGGTTTTCTTTCAACTTCGTCATATGAGTTTTTTTCATTGAAAGAGTGGAAAACTTAGCACAAACAATGTTAAAACTAGAAGTAAATTTCTTGTTATTGTTATTTGCTTTAACACTCTTTACATAACAAGATTCAATTTCAGAAGCATTGATTTCTGCTCCCATAACTGTCTCATTTACGTTTCCATTGCTAACATCGGGAAGTCCAATAATGTCAACTGCGTTTTGTTTTTCTCGCTGCTCGAGTACATTAATCTTTATCTCCAATAAATTAACTCTCTTATTAAGAGAAACATTACTGTCTTCCAGAGTTTTTACTTTAGCAAGAGCCTCAGTATTAATTAGCTTCAACTGAATAATTTCATTAAAAAACATTTGCAAGGTTACTGATCGCTGGGTTGCGTTGTTGTCATCATCGTGAATTGGGAAAGGAGCAGGACTGTTGAGGGTTGAAGATGTGCTGGAATTATTTTTTAGAGATCCGAGATTTGCAGGGGAGTAAATGAGAGCATCTTTTGGAATTGACTTTCTGCATATAAAACGTTTATTGTTCTCCAATCGTTCAATTTCACTTTTTTCTATTTTGGCGCACTTCGCGTGATAAAAAAATTTGCAACTTGTGCATTTTATTTTAAGTTCCTTGTCTATTTTTGAATGACACAAACCGCACTTGATTTTGTCACTCATTTTAAAATTTGTATTGCTTTTTATGTTATGTAACAAAACAAAAAAAAAAACTAGTCTTGGTTTGTAACTTTAAATAAGGAAAAAAAGACAAATTTGTAAGATCGAATTTTAAGTGCGTGCGCCCCATCAACACAACACTTGAAACTTGACCAAGGTTTCAAAACTCAAAAAAATAACTTTGCATGCAAACATTTCAAAAACTAGACCTTGTAGAAGGGTTTGCTTTGGATGTGCTGATTGCATTTGACAATACCTTTCTATTTATGTACATTTCAATGGGTTCCAGATACTTTCGTGAAAAAATGGTTTTTTGGGCATATGGGGTTAGTCCATGCTTTTTTTCTAAAATCGATTGAAAAAAAATTACTCCAATCTGTAAAATTTTGAACGATAATGCAAGGGCCTGTCCGTTCTCTATTCAATCTCCTACGAGCCTTTTTTGGTAAAGCCATATAAAGAGTTTTAGTTTTGGGTCAAAAATAAGGGAATTACTTTGAATTCAAATATCTTCGCAACCAGATTTCATAGAATGTTCCAGTTTTCAGCTTGGAATAGCTCTCAAGTTCTGCAAATAAGCCTTGGAAGGCTTTACGGTTTTTAAAACGCTGAATCAGTTTTTTATTCAGCGTCTTAAAAACCGCAATGTCTTCCGAGGCTTATTTGCAGAACTGTAGGCATCCAAAGACAACCAGGGTTGCTTTTAATTTAAGATTGGAGCACTAAATAAGCCTCAAACGATTTTTGAATTTCAGCTTGACGTCAAGCTGGGAACACCACAAGTTTGGGGATGAAGGGATTTTGGTGCTCGCTGGGGATTCGAGCACTAAATTAACCCCTACTTCCTGCATTATTAGATTTTAGAAATTCCATTGTGTTTCCAGCTTGACGCACCTGAATTAAAAGACCTTTTCATTGATGTAATAGAAACTGTTGACATTTTTTAAAAAATTATAGGCCAAATCATGGGTTAACTCTTGCCAGATAATTATTTTCAACAATCCATCGAGAAGTATATTAATTAAGTGTGTTGGGAGGTGAGGTTTACAAGTTTTGCATATCGGTACTTTTTGTTACCGATTTGGTTTCGCAGTCTGAGTTAGTGACACTTAAGTGCCCAACACGGGATACTTAAGAGTAAGTTATTCAGGTAAGTCCGCACTTCGAAACTTAAGTGCCACTACTGTTACTCTGAAACTGGCCCTTAATATTCTATTAATTTCAATTTTAAAAAGTTTGTACTTAGAAAAATTGACAAGTAATCATAGTACGTTTTTAAAAGAATAATTGAAGCGGAAAATCACAATTCACAAACCCAACCCCTGCCAAAAGCTGGGAAAAAAAACTGTAACTTGTTTTCGATGTCTTGATACATGTAATATATCTATAAAACTTTATGCTCATATTTTGGTTATACATCAAAACTCCCGAAATTTGGTGTCGGCTCATGAAAACTACACCGTTGCTGCAAATAGAAAGATTCTGCAAGATCTGGTTTTATATCCTATTAAACCTCGAAGAATTTTTGAATGCCGCTAGTTTCGCAAAAAAGCTTTGCAATTTTTAGTTAAATATTATCTTACCAATCAGCAGTTATTGGGTAATGGCTAAGGGCTAAATACACTCCCAAGTGGTAGCTGATACTACTCACATATTTATGAATTATTTGTCTTTTTATTTTGTTACATTTTTGTCCATTGTCTACAATCTAGTAGCTGTTTTTCTTGATTTTTCAGTAAGTGGAAAGATTAAATGGGCAATTTTCAATCGCAATGGGTGGGCTTAGACGAAGTTGAAATTATTATATATATATATATATATGTAAATGATGTTTATCTGCGAATTATGTTTATCTGCGAAAGTGATTTCGTTAATCCATTGATTTATTGTTCTTTTGCTATTTGTTCCTTTCGCGACGCGGTTTTGATTTCGAATAACCCATATTTAAAAAAAAAAATCTAAAAATTATTTTATTTACATATATTTCATTTAGCATTCATCTGCTTATCTCAACTGCAATATCTTTTACTGGAGTGCTTCTTGCAATTGCCTCGCCACCAGAGAAAAGGTGCCATGCTTATTTTACAATGCTATATTTACGTGCCGCATTCTGGGTTATAACTTATGTAAGTTCTCGCGGTATATAATAAATTAATTTAGTGATTAGTAAAGTTATTGTTTTTCTATAGTTATTCGACCACTACGTTAAACATCAACATGAGGAACTACGTTTGAATGGCTATCACGATTTTCATCGATCGACTGCAATGCACAAAGGAGTGCCACTGCATGTCGTTTCCCTTTGGAATACAGTAATTCTGGCAGTGCAAGCTCTGATGCAACACTATTACGGTGAACACTTTGCCGAACACTGTGCCGAAGGATTCCTTTCACCTATATCTTACATAACCGCATTTAATATTGTAGAAACGGTTGTTCTTGGGTGCGTTAATGGAAACTATATTGGTAAGGATTTTTTTTTTCATACTTCAATTAATGCACACTATTGATTTACTTCAATTTTAGTTCGAGTTAGAAAGTTCAACAGGGGTAGTCCACCACCGGATGCTCTAACTGGATCCAGCTGTACTGAAGGTTCTTTGGGTCTTCTTCAATCGAGCAATAGCACTGCTGAGTTATTGGAAAAACAAGTAGGCCTAGTGTAAAAAAAAAGTAAATGTCAGCAATACTAATTTGTTTCAATTATTTACAGGCGGATCTTATTAACTTCCTTAAAGATCACAACTTAAAGCTAAACCAGAAGCTTATGCAATTAAATGCTCAAGTTCGAACTGTTCATATTAATTAAACGAGTGATAAATGAAAATAATTTTGTACGGTTGTTTACTAACTGATTAACACCCTCATTACAAAATATCGTTTTGTGGGATTGACACTACTCCTTGTTTTATTTTACGTATTTTACAGTTTGCTAAATAAATCATTAATATTTTTACTAAAGAAGATTTTATCATTTACCTATGATTTTTGACTACAACAATTTGATAAACCTTTCCCATAGAGTAAACTATTGGACAGATAAAATAGGGCTGCTGATCTCATATTTAAATTAAGCATATGAAAAGAGGCATAAAAAGGATATTTGGGTCACGTTGAAAAAAGTTGTAATGCCTTTTTGTTTTAGAAAAAAAAAATAGAATGGGGGCCCACGAACTAATTTGTTTTAATATAATCAAATTAATGTTGAAGAAATTAATTTTGGTACGAGCACTTATACATAAATCTAGTTTCGATAGTATAGTTTACAATATCGACAAACTCCTGGGAGCAGGAGATGGGGCAATGGATATTGAGTGCTTTAGACTTTTTGGAACAAAGATATAAAAACTTGACGTGATTTGAATGTAATTATGTTGATGGGAAGCGAAATTTTCCTGTTTTTACTTGAACATAACGGATAAAATATTAACGGAGAGTTGAATAAATTGAAAATTAATAAAAGTAAATTAATCGAACGAAAATCAAAGAAAGCTAAGCTCCTATGAAAGAAGCAACAAATACAAACAGGTTCAATCCATTTAGGTTTGTACACAATCAATGGTCCGCGCAATTAATTCTGTGTGAAAAGAGAGTAGAGGCTTCTTCAAATAAACTGGTATAATCATAAATTTCGGTTGTCGAACAGCATACTGCAGAACGAAATTTGTTGCTTATGATTATGAATTCGTTTTGTCATTTTTGTATGGGATTTTTCGTTTCACATCAGCAAGGTACTAGCCTAAACATTATTGCTGTTTCCAATTGTCCATAATAGACACAGTTTGACAAGACAGGTTAGATTATACACTCTACTACAATTGTCGTTAATACTAGCCTACGACATGATAGTCGTAGGCAGTATTTAAAGCGTTCAACTAAAAATGTGTAAGGGAATAAATACTTACATTCAAACTATCCTCTGTCCAACAAAAATAGTCAGTACAGGCCTTATGGAAGAACTTTTTGAACTGGTACCTGTTGCTGATCGCATGGCACTCAATTAAGCAATTTGCCACTGAAATACAAGAAAGAACCTCTGATGTGCATACAAATTGTTTTTTTAATCTTGGTAAAACCTACGTTCATCCCACCATGTCCTACCTACTGGACATTAAACTGCAGATGCAGTCTGCTGTTTGTGTCTTTATTTGTCTTCTCATGCAATCAACCCTCTTTGTCTGTAAGCACAACGAAGAAGAGTTGCGATTGTCACGTTGATGCGTATCATTGAGGCATTTTCTTTGGTTTTTGGTATGAAACTGAGTGTTTATGCTTTTTTTAAAGCGTTTGAGAACAAATAAAATTTTTCTCTTTTAGGGCCATTAACTCTACTGTTCAATGTTTCTCATGAAAAGGGTTTTTTATTGACGGTTCGTAAATTTCCTATATTATTCCTATCCATAAATCTGGCCCCAAACGAGATGTTTCTAACTAGCGTCCTTTAAGTAAATTGTCTACTATTCCCAAGATTTTTGAGAAAATAGTTTATGAAAAACTAACCTTTATTCTTAAAGAAACGATTTCGCCATCTGAACATTGATGTATAGCTGGAATTATCCACTACCAAATCCACTAGTAACCAAATCACTAGAAATCTCGAAATGGTTTTCAAACTGATGTTATTTGTACGGACTTTTCGATATGGTCAACCATTTTATATTAATAAAAAAGATGGAATCCATCGACTTCCATTCAAGTATTCTTAAATGGTTTGCATCCTATCTCAATGGTAGAACACATTTGATCCGCATTAATAACTTATTTTCTGAAGTTATTCATGTAACCTCTGGCGTTCCTCAGGATAGTCACTTGGGGCCCCTTCTGTCATGTTGTCGATCAATGACATACCAATTTTTACCAACAATGCTCTCTGCTTAATGTTTGCGGATGATATCAAAATTATCCGTTGTATCGTTGGATAATTGCATGCCCTGAAAGTTCAAAGTGATCTTGAGCGTTTATCTAAATGGTGCATTTCTAAACAGCTCTTTTTAAAAGACTCCAAATGCCAATCTTTATCTTTCTCTCATCTCCAATTGACTTTGGGTATGAAATCGATAAAAAGCAAAGTTTTGGATATTTCCTAAAAGTTTAAGGGTAGGTAGGTAGGTAGGCTACCTACCCACAAATTGAAAAGAGATTAATAAAAATTGTCATCGTTCTGCGCTTACTAAATACTGAAGAACCTTGAAAATTAAAAAACCATGTTACTTAGTTCTTGCACTGAGATGTCGATATGTAGAAATGCCTTTAGTTTTTCCCATTTTTTTAATGTGTTACAACAGGTCTACAAGATTTTAATTAATTTGAAACAGTTTATTTTAAAGTTAAATATGAACACGCCGTGTGGATCGATCAATTATATGCTTTTTAAAACCGTTCTCACTGTTTTCACAATAAATTAACAACAAAAACTAGTGTTCTCATGAGACGATGGAATCTTTTTTTTTAAACCCAGTGTACTTGTAAATAATTTTGAATTTTTAATTTTCAAAATCAAAGTTTTAATAATGCGGTTATTGTGTATACGCTCCACTCATATCGGATTGTACGAACTACTCTAGTTTCATTTTCAATGAGTTAAAAATGAAGACAGTATCCCTGCATAACCATAACCTAGATGGAGCCATATATGAACTTCCAACTCTGCCTTCGGCCCTATCGAGGTAACCGTCGGTCGGAACGGAACTTTCTCCGCAACGCATCCTCCGTCCGAGATTGAATTTCGGTTCGAAGTATGTAGCTGTCATCCGAAGAAATTTTACAGAAATTCACATTACAATTATAGAATTTCAGGCAGGGATGTTCAAATGAACCGCTATATATCGAAAATGCGATATGTCTTCGATAATTCTTTTATAAAATAAACACAATAAGCGTTTTAAACGATGAAAAGTTGGTGGGAGAGCATAATTTATTTTGTATAAAAAGTAATTTTTTTTTCAATTATAATGCGCTAGCGGTTTTAAGATGCACCGATTTTTAAATCAAAACTATCGAATAAAGTCCCCTCCCTATTTCCAAGCACATGTTTTTGTTTCCATTATAAAAAAAATAAATCGGGTGGCACAACGGCTCATGAAGAACCAGGGCCTAGTGACTAACAACCATTACGGGTGGCACAACGACTCATGAAGAACCAGGGCCTAGTGACTAACAACTCGCAACCATTCCTGTGTGCGTCTTTCGACAGGAATGGAAGGGACCTACAATTTTATGCCGATTTGTCAATTCCTCGCAAGAGGCCCTGAAAAAAAACTTTTTAGTTTTTAGGTGGACGAGGCTGGGAAGCGATCCCAAACCTCCAGCGTGACAGTCGAACGCACTAACCTTTACGCTACGGGCTACTACTTTGTTTCCATTTGAAGTGTAAAAAAAAATAACTATAAATAACACAATATTATTTATTTATTTGACTTAATACAAGCGTTTCACCCTTATTACGATTGTCGTTTCACTAAAACGACAGTTAAACGACAAGGCTCTAGAGGCGACAGTTGGGGTTTAAATAAACCCAAACGTTCGACATTCTGTCCAATCTCCAACCATCTCATCATTATGACGAAATTCGTTTGAATTAAATATCAATTGACGCCTCCATGAGCATGTCGTTTTAGTGAAACGACAACCGTAATAAGGGTGATTATTTCGAGTTATCTAAAACAAAAGTCTGCCGTTTTTGCAGGCTTTGGGGGCGGTGGGAGGTTGAAATAGAAATTTTCTTCGAATCACTTAGGGAAGATTTTGATAATGTGCAAGTTGATACGCGAGGCTTGCAACTCCGTTGAAATGTTTGTAGGTGTTTTTTTACGAAGTTAAGATTGCGGTTTTCTTAAATGTTAGTCAAAAAAAGGTACCTTTTAGGGCGCCCCATCGAAGATAATGCTAATGCAGTTTGCGTGTTCAGGAACATCTTACGAATTCATTTCTGTTTACAGAGACGTTTTGAAAGCAGCTTTAGATATTCTGCTCTTTCGAAGTATCAGTGGGAACAAAAAATTCTCCGATTTCCTTCGAATTTAAGGATTTTGCTTTGAGGTAATTTTCCGAACAGCTGTTGGGAAAAAACGCCTCTTATGATTCAAAAGGTTTCAATATACCACTTGGTCACTGGAAATTTGTCTAAAATCAAGACCATAAATAAATAAAAAGACATATTTCTTTATTGTATATCTATTATCTACGCTTTCCTTTTATTTATCATTTTTGTTTTATTTTCATAAAGCATTAATTTTGTTTGAATGTTTCATTTTCTTATCGAACTTTTGTTCGAGTTTGTATAACATGCATACATGAATATAATGATAAACACATATATGTACATACAATACATACATAAAATCTGAATTTGTTTTTAATTTACTTTCTGTTTTCATTTCCTAATATCGTTGTTATATCAAATAAAATTATTCATATATTTTTGCTGTTGTTTTATTGTAATAACTTTAAATGAAAATAAATGTTGAGAAAATTTAAACAAAACAATTTGGAAAAAAACTAATACGAATTTAAAAAGACAAACATAACCAAACATTTGCAATAACAAAACAAATAAAGATTTAAATTTTAAATTTTTTACATATATAAATTTTGGCAAATATCTAACCACAAAAAAAAAAACAAAAATACAAATTGTTGCACAAATAAAATATTACAAAAGTATAAATGTATAGTAAGTAATAAAAGATAATTGTTGAAAAAAAATATAAATAAAAAAATACGTAATTAATAAAAAATATAATTTTAATTATTATAAATGGAATTATTTGTTTTTTGTTTTTTTTTTTTTTTATTCTGACTGAGAGGCGTTTATAGCAATAAAGAAAATAACATGGAATATAATTGATAATATTGTTCTGTTTCGCAAAATGGTTTAATATATTTTTTTTAAAGATAGTAATTTTATTAAATTAAATATATTTTTTTAAGTCTAAGCATAGATACCTTTTCAGATTTCAGCTGTTTTTTTTTATTTAACAGTTCATTCTATTTTAATTATTATTTATTTATGTGTGAATGGGTGTTTTTTTTATTTATTTAATCTTATCGCTTTATTTTTCTCTTTTAATTTGACACTATCATTCAGTTCCTTTTTTGTGTTTCTGTTAAGTTTAGTTTCCCATTTATTTCAAACTTACTTACAGAAAAATAAACTTAAGGATTTATTATTTTTTTTATTACTTTCTCATTTAAAATATTTCATTCTAAAATTGCACAGCGAACAAGTGTTTCTTAATGTCTTCCTGTATTGTTTTTTTTCACTTTTTTCAATCAGTTGTATTTTTTTTTTTTTTTTCTTTAGCTTAAGAAAAACAATTCGTTCACATTTACAAACAAAAACTAAAATATAAACCAGCATAATAATGTTTAATTTATTTCGAATATATCGCGCTTTGTCTCATCGTTTTTTTTTTCGTAAATTTTAAACCCTTCTTTAACCTCTTTAAATTTCTTCTGCATTTTTTTTTTAAATTTAATTCCGATTGTTGTTGGTTGGTAGGTTAATTTGCTAACCATGATCTTAAAATATTAAATGTATATTATATAAAAATAGATTCATTATGAATTAAAATTATGTATAAGTGATTTTGCTTTTAATATTTTTGTATTGAATAAATTTTAACATTTTTTGCTTGCTAGACTTTGGCTAGGAATTTATATCTACCTTAAATTTCAAACTTAAGTTAAAAATTCTTGAGCTAGCTTATTTTATTTTGAGTGGGTTTTATTTGTTGTTGGTCGAATGTTACAAGAATTCTATCGCTGTTGTTTATACTTTAAATTCCAAGAAATACAAAAAAAAACAAAATGATAGTTATGTATAATAATAAATTATATAATTGTTTGTTTTGATTTATTGTAGTCTTAGTAACAAAAAATAAGTTGTCCATTAGTTTGAATTTGTCAGCTGATTAGCATTTGAAGATGGAGTTTTTTTTTTTTTCTTAAACGCTTATTTCAAACAGTACAATGGCAATGATTGATCAGTTAAATTTAGCAGATTTTTATTAGAAATTCATGTTAAAACTGACTGACTGACTTTCTGTTCATTTTTTGTTTTTGTTTATTATTATTTTAGGTGTAAAAAGTCATATTCTAATAGTTCATCGATTAGAAAATGATTTAAGTTTATTTTTGTTGGTTTTATATTAATTATTATTTCATTACGTTAAGTTCTGGAAGGCAATCTTAATCTCCATTTGTATCTGATGAATTTCTTCAACATTAAATGTCCTGTAAATGTAAAAATTAGAAATGGTTAAGATTTAATAAGAAATACTATTAAAAACTATTTGCAATTTCAGTTGAAACCCTTCTGAATCTTTCCAACTTGTTCGCAGTTCGACATATATAAATCCACACAAATTTTTTTTTTTAATATATAAACGGACAAATATCGCTGGAGATAAAACTTGAAGTCCGCTGGATATGAATTAGTACGTGTAAGGTGTTGTTTTCTTCATAATGAACTCTTTCGTCAGTTAAAATTCCTCGCTGTTAGTTTTCTAGTGAGCCAAAACGCACCTCGAATATTTTAGAATGCCATAAGGCGGCAGTTATAGTTTTTTTTGAAACACAAATCAAACGGTGGAATATTTTTTGACAAGTCGGTTATAGCCATCATGAAAATTTCTTTCATTGAAAATTCCAGTACCCATACAAAACCATCTTTGAGGTTAGAGATGATCATTGAACGAAAAACTGACAGACGAGAACAGGAAGAGAAAGGAACGCATATCATTGGAACGATTGTGTTGCACTTTTGGCAATAAAATGTCAAGTAATCATTGAAAGTGATTTTTGTCATTGAAAAACTAAAAGTGATTTTATTAAAAAGGGTAAAGCAAACTAAACATTTGTTTGACTAAAAAAATATTTACAAACCTATTCCGCTATCCGATCCGATCGAATTTTTCGATTCACGTGAATATTTCATTCAATTTTTAACTCTTTATTTTCAAAAGCCTTCTATATTTTGAGTTCAAAGCTTCACCAATATTTGTTTTTAAGATTCTTAGGAGAATCTAATTCTTAAAATGTATCTTGGATAGAAATTTATATGCTTTTTGGAATAATCCGTTTTTTTCCGTCGGATAGCAGGATTCAAGTATTCACGTGAAAGTTTAGCAGAATAGGGCTGATAACTAATTTACGCCATCTAATTTATTTGTTTAAGTGCCTCAAAATTGAAAGACAACATTTTTTAATTGTAGTTTTCAATAAGCTATAACTGGCAATGGCCTAATAAAAATGGAAATCGATCAAAGAAAACAGGCAACTCGTGTATAAACTATTCTAGTTTGTATTCGTGGATTGATCAAATTAAAAGTGGCCATTTACATATTTTGGAATTCAGCTTTATGTCTGCTAGTTTCAATTGTCCCATCCTCACTAACATTTTAGCTTCGGTTCGGCTTAATAGAAGTTAATAGAACTTCTATTAAGCCGAACCGAAGCTGAAATGTTAGTTGGGATGGAAATTTGTTTTTTGATAATGTGTCATAACGGTGCGCTGGAGGCCTGGAATAGATATCATGCAGTCGACAGCTTTTCTTGTTACGTGAAGTAAACATTAAATCGATATATATCGCTTCGACGATAGAGGATTTATATAGTTACTTGAACATTGTACGTACACATATTGTCCTCGAAATGATGGCTGACAAGATGCTAATGCAGAAAAATCAGTCTCAGATTTTTAACAGTAAATGGGGGCCTCATCACGTAAAACGATCGGACTATGTCCTTTGGATTTCCATCATTGTTATCTTCATCATATATACATTTGTAAAAGACAAAAAAAAAGTAAGCTTCAAAACGATATAGTTTTACCTTTACTCGATGAGGCACCTGAAAAACTAGCTTACTATCGTGAGATTCCAAATTCAAAAAATAAAAACAAAAAAAAAGGAAAATGTTTTACGTTTTAACTCCAGATGTAATAATAGCATCTTTCGGTTTTTTTTTTTTGTTGTTTATAATTTTTTGTACTTTATAGTTTATTTGTAATTTTGTTTTCAATAAACAAATAATGAATTGGATGCACAAAAAGTTTTAAAAATTTTCTGTTTACTTTTCGATGTAGTTTTTAATATTTTGCTCCTAAAAATATTGTCACCGTAGTACAATTTAAAAAGGAACATTTTGTATTTGCCTTGAAGAAATCTTCCTTGTTGACCCCAGTACTTTCTTATAATATTTATCGACAAACTTCCAAAAAAGGTCCAAAAAAGAAAATGCGAACAAAGAGGCCCGTTCTGGTCTGGACTACTTAAATCTTAAATAAACTATATATTTATAATATGTTTTGTTTTTATTTTAATTTACTTGTTTTTCCCCGTTAGAATGTTTTAATAAATTAATTTCCTCCTCCTTTGAACGAACGATACTTCTCCAGTTTTCTTCCTGTTCGCGGGCACGAGCTTCAAGCTCTAATAATGTATTCCCCTGAAAAATTACAAAATAAAAAAATTAATATTTTGTTGTTGTTGAATTCAAAAAATTGAACTTACGGTCTTTGTAACGAGTTTTGTCAACTCTTCTGAGTTCGCTCGCAATTGAGCGTTTTGTGATTGCAGTTTGAGTATTTCAGCTTTGTCAGCAGCCAACGCTGATTCTACGTCGCTACTACCGCTGATGGTGTTGGTGCTAACACTACTACTATTTATAATACTATCACTAATATTTTTTGAATCTTCACTACTATTTAAGTTATTATGATTATGTGAAGAATGATTACTACTACTGTTGCTATTTGTTGCTGGTATATTGGTGGTGTTAGTGCTGGTGGTGTTAGTGGCGGTAGTTGCACTATTTTTACTTATAGATTGTTTAACATGTGTCGCTAGGACCTGCTCGACCCATTGGTCGAACGATAACGAAAGTGCTGATCCGGCATTTGCAGCTACTGCATCCGGATATAAACGTTCTAGTATATCGCGGATTTGTTTTTGATCACTAGCCGGATCTGATTTGATTGTAACTATTTTCTGTTGTTCTTGGGAAAGTAGAAGTGCATGATGTTGTTGCTGTTGAAAAAAAAAATAAAATATGTATAAATTAGAATAATTCAATTTGAATAACATTTTTATCAGCTCTGTGTTATAAGGGAGATTTAAAGCATAATAACAAAAAAAAAAACACTTACACCTAAGCTGTTGCTAATTTGTTTGTTTGCCGTTTCAGCATTTTGTAAAGCCTCAACCAACTTCCAGTTTTTAGTACGCAAGTCCTACGAAAGGAAACATAACAAAATAGCATTGCAATTGCTTCTAATAAAATTTATTTTTTTTTGTACTTAAATTTAAACACAAAAAAATTTATTAATGTGAAGTGTAAATCAAAATGTTAAATGTTACAACGAAAATAAAAACATTTTTATTTTGATGTAAGTTATGTATCCGGATAAAACTGGAAGTATGGTATAACACTGTTTGAATTATGCAGCAAATCTAGTAAAAAAACATGGCTTTACCCCTTGACGCAATGAGTAGCTTTTAGCTTTGACAGTGCTGTAGCACTACATCCTGAGCTTCATTATTGTCTTCACCATAAGAATATTTTGTGTGCACATTAATACTGTAAGCAGTGATAAGTTTACGTAACTTTATGTTTTATGAACATGTTAGTTAAATTGTTAAGCTTGCAAAACTGTTCCAAAATTATAAACATATAATAATAAGTATAATTTTAATTTTCGACAAAAAATGTAAGCTTATGATCTGAGGTGCTTTAAGATATCCGAATTAAAACGTAAACAAAATATAGGTACCAGGTTAATATAAAAACCAGTTTACATCTCACTGCATTATAAACAATATCACAAGTTGTTCATTTACATATACATTCCGAATGAGTGCATTGGTAAGGAATCTAAGAAACAAAAATTAAAGGAATTTTCTTCAAATGCACGTTACTTAAATAATCAAAAAAAAAAACTTTCTCATCTTAGTCATATCTTAATGGGAAGATATAACGACTCAATTATATGGCAAATCAATATTGTAATGATATAACGACTGTATTAGCAGTGAGATAGAATGTGCATGTCAAAAGGAATACGATGGGTTGGAATCCACATTGTAAGCCACCTTAAGTAGATGAAAATTAAAATCTATAATTTTGAATTATCTTCAACGGATTTTGATAGTCGAAAATAGCATACGGAGCAGGTTTTCAATTATATAGAAATAGTCCCGTACGTTTCGTAAACAAACTAGGATAAAAGTACGTGCAGTAAAATTTTCAATTTTTCGACAACTGGTCAATCACAGACTAGAAATGTGTCTACTTGCAAGTTTCCTAAGTCATATGAACGCACCCGATGGTAACATCAGTCCAATGACGGATATTATTAAAATAACAATGCTGAAATTGATTCGCTAAAACTGACTCAAAAAATTAAATCTACAAGTCCGTTGAATACGCAGATTTATCGACTTGCTGTTGAATGTTAACCACGCTAAACGAAATTGTAAAGGCTCATATATGTATATTATTGTGGTCCCTATATAGGTCATTGTCTTTTTTTGAATGACGCACCCCCTTATTTGTTCTAAATAATTAAAAAAAAATTCCTGTAAAACTTTAGCTCATTTTATTAACGTTAACACGGCCCCAAGATGTCTGAAGTTTTATATGGGAAATCCCATGTATTTTTGTAAATCCAACTTTGAAAAAGCATGTCTTTAGTAATGATTGATAAAGAAAATTGAATTTTTGCACAAATGTAGTAACTTTCGTCAGGTTTAAAAAAATTAACTACACAAAAATTAACAACATATATTAAAATTAAAAATTAAATAAAAAAACAGATATTTTTGTTTAAGTGGCTATAAGTAGGAAAATAACTGTTGTAAATTTTTTTCTGATAGATTTTTATAAATATGACAAAAGTTCCAAAATTAATTTAGTTTTATCAATCATTACCAAAGTTAAGATTTCTCAAATTTTGATTTAAAAAAAATAAATGGGATTTCCCATATAAAACTTCAGACGTCTTGGGGGCTTACCTAAAATTTTACGGGATTTATTTTGTATTTATTTAGAAGAAATTAGGGGGTGTATCTTTCAAAATAAGGCAATGATCTTTATAAGGACCACCCTAATGTATATTCTTAAAATTTTGTAAAAATTCATTAAGCAACTAGAAAAAGAAACCTTAATATAATAATTCTTCAAAAACAAATACGGTACTATCTTCACCTTCAATGTTAATTTTAAATAATTGTATTATTTTTATTTCACATGGATTTATCCTTAGTTGAAAAGAATCTCTAATGGTAGTAATGTATAAAACTAAAAAGAAAAACCTCTTCCCTAAGAGAATTTAAAACGTATTTTGTATATTAACCTTAAAATTAATAAAATTTTAAGAACATTGATTATTATTTATAAAGAATTTAAAAGGCATTATTCTAAAAATGAAAACTCAACCACCACAAAAAATCAAAATTATGTACTAATTTAACATAAACAAAACAAAAAAAAAAAAAAAACACTTACATTGTTCTTCTCCTTTTGTTCTTGAATTTGTTTGATGAGTTCATCTTCTTTGCTGGTCAACTGCTTCACCGAAGACTCATACTCTGACAGCTTCTTGTCCTTTTCTTCTAAAGCAGTCTGTAGAATATCCAAAGTATTTTGTAAATCATTTTGTTGTTTATTTTTCTCTTCGGCCTTATTATTGACACCACCAATCTCTTCGCTAAGCTCCTTATTTTGCAAATTCAAAACTTCGATTTCCTGTTTCAAGTCACCCAACTCATTCAATGTCATATCTAGCTCAGATTGTGTGGAATCCAATGCATTTTGTAAATTACGAAGTTCCACTTTGTTTGATTCATGTTCGCCTTCGCTGGATTTTGCTTTTTCTAGTTCGTAACGTTGCTTATTTATGACAACTTCGGCTTCATCCAGTTTTTGTTCGAGCAACTGGATCTGATTAACTTGAGTTTTAATTATTTCGTTTGACTTTTGTTTAGCATCTTCAACTCCTTGATGTGAAGCATTAACCAAGATCTTTAAATCATTCACACATTGATCTTTGTGGACAAGTTCTGCCTTCAATTCGCTAATTGCTTGTTCCTTGTGAGCCTGCTCAGCTTGCAGTATGGTGGCACGTTCATTCTCGCGTTGCAGTTGAACCAAAACTTCTTGTGAACTAGCCTGTTTCTCCAAACGTAATTTATTTTGGAATTGCTGACGTTCCAAAGTAAACTTATCATTAAGATTTTGTATTTCCTGAGTCATTGCAGCTAATTCACTCTTTTTGGATTGAATTTCTTCAATGTAGCCTTTGACTGTAGCATTAATTTGAGCACGCTCAGTATTTATCTCTGTACGCATTTCACGAAGCTTAGCTTGAATACCAATCGATGACTCTTGTTCCTCTTGCAAGGCCTTTTCTTTCTCTTCTAATTGCTTCTTCAATTTCTGAACAATATCATCGCTCCATTCAGAATGAGAAGCTGGCATATCTTGTTGTTTGTTCAACAAATAATCAATGAGAATTTGAATTTCACTACGGTTCAATTCGGCCCGACCAAAGAGGTTCATCAAAAGACTCACACCAATTGTATCGTTTTCGTTAATCTTGTCCAAGGCAATGTTATCCTTGTCGTTCTTTTTCTTATGTTGCTGCTTTAGTTTATTGCTTTGACTTTTGGGTGAACCAGTACGTACTGGTTTCTCTTCCAATTGCTTTATGTCCTTTGAAACACTAAGAATATCAATAACGCC
Organism: Melangyna quadrimaculata; assembly: GCA_949320155.1. Classification (NCBI taxonomy): domain Eukaryota; kingdom Metazoa; phylum Arthropoda; class Insecta; order Diptera; family Syrphidae; genus Melangyna; species Melangyna quadrimaculata. The sequence continues at coordinate 198,305,783 of OX439483.1, read as the reverse complement.
AACAGTTTCTGGTAGTATTTCTTTCTTGGGTTTATTTGTCTTTCTTTGTTCCTTGGGTTTCTTATTTTCAATAACTTCTAGCTTCTTCAATTCGACCGAATCCTTAGGGGGTTTGGTTTCAAAATTATTCAAAGCCGGTTTCTCTTCGGTTGTAACAGAGGTTTCCTTCACTAGAACAACTTGCTCGTTTTTGTTAGCCAGGATACCAGCGCTTTTTGTATTGACATTCTTGCGCTGCTTGTTGGACTTGTTGGTTGCCTTTTGATTGTTGCTATCGGCACTGGAACGTCGTGGGCCCACATGACTTCCATTATCAGAATCAACTATTTCGGCTTCTGGAGCAGCGAATTCAACATGAACAGGCTGAACAGTCTTTTTAGAAACTGCCTGTTGCTGAGGCTCTTCGGGAATATCTTCAATCGATGGATTCTCTGATTGGGCATCGCTGTCATCAACCTCGGTCGTGTTATCTTCGCTTTTCTTTTGTTGTCTCTGACGTTTTTCTTTTTTTAGTTCTTTTTTGCTTGGTAACTTGGAACTACGAGCTTGCTTTTTGGCTGCCTTTGCAGGGCCATAGATTTTTTCAGTCATTGCTTTCTTCTCGGCCACAATTTCTTCAAATGTTTTCCGACGGAAAAACTTGTTTATGAATAACAAAGAAAACAAAGATGCCAGAAATACACACGCGATAATAATTAAAATTTGAAAATCCATTTTTGCATATCTTCTACTCAACAATTTCTTTTTTTATATTTTAACTGAAACTTTTGAAACTCCTAAACAATTATTAATTCTGAAATGAGAAAAATTACAACACAAATTGATTAATAATTAATTACAAAAATACACAAATTTATTTAAGCGTTTGAGTGTTGTACATATATAATATGGTATACGTCTGCACTACATACATATATATCTTAATCGATATAAAGATATTGATTTATTTTGTTTTGATGCCGTTTAATGATATTTGAATTGTATTGCTGTTATAAATACATTATTGAAACCAACTAAAGAGTAAACAAAATAAAAATGATTATGGATTAATTAATCGGCTATTTTTTTTAATTCATTCCATAGTTTGACGTTTTGGAAAAGATAAGTGTATTGGCGAGTTGTACTAAAAATTGATATGACTTCAAGGCTTGTCAATGAACTTGTACTTGATATTAAAATTAATTACATTTATTATGAATGTTATGTGTACATGTGTTTTAGTTAAAAAATACTGATTAGAATATACAAAACAAAATTCTGCGGACTACGGAATTTTGTTAATATTATTTTAAATCGAACATGAACAATTATTTATTTTAATTTGTAATCTTTAATTGAAATTTAGAAGAAGAAATCCAGCTTTAACCTGAAAATGTGTAGTTAGCTGGTTTCTAGAGTTAAGTTTGAAATAAAGTCCGCCCTATCTTAGCTATACGATAAATATCAATTTCAAACGCACATATTTAATAATTACAATTTTTGGTTTGATTTTTATTGTGCCAAATTTATTGTGCTTTGGTTTGAATTTTTGGCATAACCACCTATGTTAAACCGTCACAAACTCCAAACAACTAACACCTACGTGAATATTTTATTTAAATAATAGTTATTCAAGAAAAATTATGTGATATATTTTTTTTTTATTTTCAAATCAGATACGCTCGTGTGAATTACTTTGGGATAATTGTGAATGAATGACTTTTACGGTATGTATCATTAGACCAATGAAACTAAACTTGCATATAAATTTGCCACAACGAGAGAAAGACTTAATTAGAGAAAGAAACAAATTGAGTGTTTTCCGTTAATGAAAATGAAACATAACTGAACTGAATACGTAGATGCTAATAGACAAACAATCAAAAAGTGATACACTATACAAAAAATGTGGTTGTGTCTAAATAATATTTAATGACCTGATCGACCGAGCGGTAGTGATTCATTCATTTGGCTTTTATGTTAAATAAAAACTCGATTATTGTATGGTCTTTTAGGTGAATAATAATTATTGCTTGGGAATGAAGGATGTTGAGGTGGGCTTCTTAAAATTTAAGATTTTAGTCAGAAATTGGAGGAGTAAACAAATTGTTATTGTCATCGTGATATTTTTAGTTTCGTTCTACAGAAATTGCCATCGTTGAATATTAGCAATTTTTTGTTTGGTTTACATATACAAACATGTATACATAATTGATATTTTTTATTTAATTGAGTTTTTAATTTGCAGAAGCTGGATTATGAAATTTTAAAATTAACCCAAGAAAGTTTTCATTGAACGATCGCCAAATGCAAAAAAAAAAAGTATTGTTGAAATAGTAGAAGTTATGCTTTGTGCCACGTTTTTGTGGACTAAGTTGTAGTTTTGAGTCTCAATCAAAACGATTCGACCTATCACAGCTGGTAGCGATAACAACGATAACCTTACAATTTGTAAAAAAATTGTAATTAATTTTACTATACTTGCTTCTTGTATTTATGGTTGCTTCATAGAGATTTCTTTTCACAAATGTTTGAAAGAGAGTAGTAAACTAAGACTAAGCACATGTACCTGTTACGCCATCTGATTGACATTTCATTCGATATTAAGTTTAAAAAATAGTGTTGAGTGTTAAGAACAAGAAGACTTTATATAAATTAAGGAAAAATCAATAAAAAAATCTCCTAAATACACCTACACTAAATGTCTTCCAAAAATTCTGACTTAATCAACAAATTTCAAACTAAAAATGAATAAAAAAAATAAAATTATGATGATAAGAAAGTTAAATAGGATTGCAACACAAGTTCAAATATTCGAATTTATTTGAAAAAAAAAAATATCTTATGCGTTTGCAAGATTATTAAAAACGTCTGAATACTAACTAGCAGAAAAGTTATTACTAAGAACACAAACCGTAGAATTTAGGAATATGAGTAGGTGAATTAAACAGTCAGTAAAATTAAATTGCAAAAGCAGTTGATTTATGTTTATAACCTTGCTGTTGTTTACAGAGCATTATTTACCGCTTTATTCTCTTTATTCTGACATAATATTTACTCAGTTGTTAGAAAAACGAATTTTTTATAAAATTAAATAGCAAGGTGCATTTCTTGTTTTTTTCTTTTTTTCACAAATTATTGGAAATAAAAACCGCAATTTATTATCAGCAAAATATAATAATTTTTTAGGGTTTAAGTGCTAATTTGCATTAAATTAGGTTAAGGGTCTATCATCAAACTACTGGCTAATAACCGAAGTGGATTGGTATTCTAAAATCTACCAAAAAATGTAGATTATTCCTTTCCTGAATTTTAGCTTTTAACCACATAGTTTAGTGACCCAATAAATCAAACTAAGGACCAGTTTGTTCAGTTGGTTAAATTTAGTATGTGACTTTCATATGCTTTAATTAAACAACGCTAATCGACCAAAATCGGCTGATTAGTGAAATCCATGATTAGCAATTCATACTTTGAATTTAAAAAAAAAAATTGATCAACGAACACATTTGAGGATTTCCCAGCTGCACTAATCATGGATTAATGATGATTAGCTGTGAACAAACTGGCCCTAAGACTAGAAAAAAAAAATGTATTTGCTGCCAAAAACTTCAGTTTAAATAATATCATCAACGACGGTTCTACATAATAGTGATATAAGAACAATTTATTTGCAAAATAACTTGTTGCTTGGTAAAGTAAACATTAGAAAATGGCTAGCTTTTGCAAGAAATTTGTTTTTTTAGTTAAATTGCAAGCATTTCGTTAAAATATTGTAATTTGATGCAATTAGTACAAACCTATTTAAGATGCTGATTGCCAAATTAACCACCGTTGGCTCAGGCATTTTTTACCAGGACGCCACATGTACCACCGGTGGGTCATGCTCTTTATTTATCGAAACGCCCATTCACCTAATGGCAAAATGTTAATTTCTTGCTTGGCTTGTACATAATGTAATTAAAACACTTGCTCTATAGGTCAAGTTTTGGTTTTGTATCACACAAAAATTTTAAGGTTTTAATCAAAACTAACATTTTACGATAGTGAAGTAGTCCAACAAACTGATTTTCAACAAGACCTCCGTCGGCCTGTGTCTGTCCTGACGTACGTCGATCAAGGGCCTAAACGGTTGGACAGTTTTGCTCCAAATTTGTTGTTTGGGTTTTGGTTTTAGCTAATTTAAAACGAGTAGCTGCCATACAACGGTTTTAGATTTGTAAAGTTTTCTCGACATCGGCTCTAGCGAATTTACATGTAATCTCTAGACCAGTTTTTATATACTGCATACCAGATTTTGCCAAATAAACGCTTTGTTAATTGTGAGTTTTTTAAGTGTTTACTTTGTAGATGATACGGAGACTGTTGCCTTACTAGTATAAGATATAATTTTATTTTCCAATGTATGTAAGTTTTCCCGTTTACGAATCTCAAAGAATCTCCCTAAATGCACCACTTAAACGTATATAGTCAGTGTATGTTGTATGTTCTATGTACATATATACAAATGTGTACAATAATCAGTAGTAAATAATGTTAACCATATTTAAAAAATTATTGGAAATAAAAACCGCAATTTATTATCAGCAAAATATAATAATTTTTTAGGGTTTAAGTGCTAATTTGCATTAAATTAGGTTAAGGGTCTATCATCAAACTACTGGCTAATAACCGAAGTGGATTGGTATTCTAAAATCTACCAAAAAATGTAGATTATTCCTTTCCTGAATTTTAGCTTTTAACCACATAGTTTAGTGACCCAATAAATCAAACTAAGGACCAGTTTGTTCAGTTGGTTAAATTTAGTATGTGACTTTCATATGCTTTAATTAAACAACGCTAATCGACCAAAATCGGCTGATTAGTGAAATCCATGATTAGCAATTCATACTTTGAATTTAAAAAAAAAATTGATCAACGAACACATTTGAGGATTTCCCAGCTGCACTAATCATGGATTAATGATGATTAGCTGTGAACAAACTGGCCCTAAGACTAGAAAAAAAAAATGTATTTGCTGCCAAAAACTTCAGTTTAAATAATATCATCAACGACGGTTCTACATAATAGTGAGATAAGAACAATTTATTTGCAAAATAACTTGTTGCTTGGTAAAGTAAACATTAGAAAATGGCTAGCTTTTGCAAGAAATTTGTTTTTTTAGTTAAATTGCAAGCATTTCGTTAAAATATTGTAATTTGATGCAATTAGTACAAACCTATTTAAGATGCTGATTGCCAAATTAACCACCGTTGGCTCAGGCATTTTTTACCAGGACGCCACATGTACCACCGGTGGGTCATGCTCTTTATTTATCGAAACGCCCATTCACCTAATGGCAAAATGTTAATTTCTTGCTTGGCTTGTACATAATGTAATTAAAACACTTGCTCTATAGGTCAAGTTTTGGTTTTGTATCACACAAAAATTTTAAGGTTTTAATCAAAACTAACATTTTACGATAGTGAAGTAGTCCAACAAACTGATTTTCAACAAGACCTCCGTCGGCCTGTGTCTGTCCTGACGTACGTCGATCAAGGGCCTAAACGGTTGGACAGTTTTGCTCCAAATTTGTTGTTTGGGTTTTGGTTTTAGCTAATTTAAAACGAGTAGCTGCCATACAACGGTTTTAGATTTGTAAAGTTTTCTCGACATCGGCTCTAGCGAATTTACATGTAATCTCTAGACCAGTTTTTATATACTGCATACCAGATTTTGCCAAATAAACGCTTTGTTAATTGTGAGTTTTTTAAGTGTTTACTTTGTAGATGATACGGAGACTGTTGCCTTACTAGTATAAGATATAATTTTATTTTCCAATGTATGTAAGTTTTCCCGTTTACGAATCTCAAAGAATCTCCCTAAATGCACCACTTAAACGTATATAGTCAGTGTATGTTGTATGTTCTATGTACATATATACAAATGTGTACAATAATCAGTAGTAAATAATGTTAACCATATTTAAAAAATTATTGGAAATAAAAACCGCAATTTATTATCAGCAAAATATAATAATTTTTTAGGGTTTAAGTGCTAATTTGCATTAAATTAGGTTAAGGGTCTATCATCAAACTACTGGCTAATAACCGAAGTGGATTGGTATTCTAAAATCTACCAAAAAATGTAGATTATTCCTTTCCTGAATTTTAGCTTTTAACCACATAGTTTAGTGACCCAATAAATCAAACTAAGGACCAGTTTGTTCAGTTGGTTAAATTTAGTATGTGACTTTCATATGCTTTAATTAAACAACGCTAATCGACCAAAATCGGCTGATTAGTGAAATCCATGATTAGCAATTCATACTTTGAATTTAAAAAAAAAAATTGATCAACGAACACATTTGAGGATTTCCCAGCTGCACTAATCATGGATTAATGATGATTAGCTGTGAACAAACTGGCCCTAAGACTAGAAAAAAAAAATGTATTTGCTGCCAAAAACTTCAGTTTAAATAATATCATCAACGACGGTTCTACATAATAGTGAGATAAGAACAATTTATTTGCAAAATAACTTGTTGCTTGGTAAAGTAAACATTAGAAAATGGCTAGCTTTTGCAAGAAATTTGTTTTTTTAGTTAAATTGCAAGCATTTCGTTAAAATATTGTAATTTGATGCAATTAGTACAAACCTATTTAAGATGCTGATTGCCAAATTAACCACCGTTGGCTCAGGCATTTTTTACCAGGACGCCACATGTACCACCGGTGGGTCATGCTCTTTATTTATCGAAACGCCCATTCACCTAATGGCAAAATGTTAATTTCTTGCTTGGCTTGTACATAATGTAATTAAAACACTTGCTCTATAGGTCAAGTTTTGGTTTTGTATCACACAAAAATTTTAAGGTTTTAATCAAAACTAACATTTTACGATAGTGAAGTAGTCCAACAAACTGATTTTCAACAAGACCTCCGTCGGCCTGTGTCTGTCCTGACGTACGTCGATCAAGGGCCTAAACGGTTGGACAGTTTTGCTCCAAATTTGTTGTTTGGGTTTTGGTTTTAGCTAATTTAAAACGAGTAGCTGCCATACAACGGTTTTAGATTTGTAAAGTTTTCTCGACATCGGCTCTAGCGAATTTACATGTAATCTCTAGACCAGTTTTTATATACTGCATACCAGATTTTGCCAAATAAACGCTTTGTTAATTGTGAGTTTTTTAAGTGTTTACTTTGTAGATGATACGGAGACTGTTGCCTTACTAGTATAAGATATAATTTTATTTTCCAATGTATGTAAGTTTTCCCGTTTACGAATCTCAAAGAATCTCCCTAAATGCACCACTTAAACGTATATAGTCAGTGTATGTTGTATGTTCTATGTACATATATACAAATGTGTACAATAATCAGTAGTAAATAATGTTAACCATATTTAAAAAATTATTGGAAATAAAAACCGCAATTTATTATCAGCAAAATATAATAATTTTTTAGGGTTTAAGTGCTAATTTGCATTAAATTAGGTTAAGGGTCTATCATCAAACTACTGGCTAATAACCGAAGTGGATTGGTATTCTAAAATCTACCAAAAAATGTAGATTATTCCTTTCCTGAATTTTAGCTTTTAACCACATAGTTTAGTGACCCAATAAATCAAACTAAGGACCAGTTTGTTCAGTTGGTTAAATTTAGTATGTGACTTTCATATGCTTTAATTAAACAACGCTAATCGACCAAAATCGGCTGATTAGTGAAATCCATGATTAGCAATTCATACTTTGAATTTAAAAAAAAAAATTGATCAACGAACACATTTGAGGATTTCCCAGCTGCACTAATCATGGATTAATGATGATTAGCTGTGAACAAACTGGCCCTAAGACTAGAAAAAAAAAATGTATTTGCTGCCAAAAACTTCAGTTTAAATAATATCATCAACGACGGTTCTACATAATAGTGAGATAAGAACAATTTATTTGCAAAATAACTTGTTGCTTGGTAAAGTAAACATTAGAAAATGGCTAGCTTTTGCAAGAAATTTGTTTTTTTAGTTAAATTGCAAGCATTTCGTTAAAATATTGTAATTTGATGCAATTAGTACAAACCTATTTAAGATGCTGATTGCCAAATTAACCACCGTTGGCTCAGGCATTTTTTACCAGGACGCCACATGTACCACCGGTGGGTCATGCTCTTTATTTATCGAAACGCCCATTCACCTAATGGCAAAATGTTAATTTCTTGCTTGGCTTGTACATAATGTAATTAAAACACTTGCTCTATAGGTCAAGTTTTGGTTTTGTATCACACAAAAATTTTAAGGTTTTAATCAAAACTAACATTTTACGATAGTGAAGTAGTCCAACAAACTGATTTTCAACAAGACCTCCGTCGGCCTGTGTCTGTCCTGACGTACGTCGATCAAGGGCCTAAACGGTTGGACAGTTTTGCTCCAAATTTGTTGTTTGGGTTTTGGTTTTAGCTAATTTAAAACGAGTAGCTGCCATACAACGGTTTTAGATTTGTAAAGTTTTCTCGACATCGGCTCTAGCGAATTTACATGTAATCTCTAGACCAGTTTTTATATACTGCATACCAGATTTTGCCAAATAAACGCTTTGTTAATTGTGAGTTTTTTAAGTGTTTACTTTGTAGATGATACGGAGACTGTTGCCTTACTAGTATAAGATATAATTTTATTTTCCAATGTATGTAAGTTTTCCCGTTTACGAATCTCAAAGAATCTCCCTAAATGCACCACTTAAACGTATATAGTCAGTGTATGTTGTATGTTCTATGTACATATATACAAATGTGTACAATAATCAGTAGTAAATAATGTTAACCATATTTAAAAAATTATTGGAAATAAAAACCGCAATTTATTATCAGCAAAATATAATAATTTTTTAGGGTTTAAGTGCTAATTTGCATTAAATTAGGTTAAGGGTCTATCATCAAACTACTGGCTAATAACCGAAGTGGATTGGTATTCTAAAATCTACCAAAAAATGTAGATTATTCCTTTCCTGAATTTTAGCTTTTAACCACATAGTTTAGTGACCCAATAAATCAAACTAAGGACCAGTTTGTTCAGTTGGTTAAATTTAGTATGTGACTTTCATATGCTTTAATTAAACAACGCTAATCGACCAAAATCGGCTGATTAGTGAAATCCATGATTAGCAATTCATACTTTGAATTTAAAAAAAAAAATTGATCAACGAACACATTTGAGGATTTCCCAGCTGCACTAATCATGGATTAATGATGATTAGCTGTGAACAAACTGGCCCTAAGACTAGAAAAAAAAAATGTATTTGCTGCCAAAAACTTCAGTTTAAATAATATCATCAACGACGGTTCTACATAATAGTGAGATAAGAACAATTTATTTGCAAAATAACTTGTTGCTTGGTAAAGTAAACATTAGAAAATGGCTAGCTTTTGCAAGAAATTTGTTTTTTTAGTTAAATTGCAAGCATTTCGTTAAAATATTGTAATTTGATGCAATTAGTACAAACCTATTTAAGATGCTGATTGCCAAATTAACCACCGTTGGCTCAGGCATTTTTTACCAGGACGCCACATGTACCACCGGTGGGTCATGCTCTTTATTTATCGAAACGCCCATTCACCTAATGGCAAAATGTTAATTTCTTGCTTGGCTTGTACATAATGTAATTAAAACACTTGCTCTATAGGTCAAGTTTTGGTTTTGTATCACACAAAAATTTTAAGGTTTTAATCAAAACTAACATTTTACGATAGTGAAGTAGTCCAACAAACTGATTTTCAACAAGACCTCCGTCGGCCTGTGTCTGTCCTGACGTACGTCGATCAAGGGCCTAAACGGTTGGACAGTTTTGCTCCAAATTTGTTGTTTGGGTTTTGGTTTTAGCTAATTTAAAACGAGTAGCTGCCATACAACGGTTTTAGATTTGTAAAGTTTTCTCGACATCGGCTCTAGCGAATTTACATGTAATCTCTAGACCAGTTTTTATATACTGCATACCAGATTTTGCCAAATAAACGCTTTGTTAATTGTGAGTTTTTTAAGTGTTTACTTTGTAGATGATACGGAGACTGTTGCCTTACTAGTATAAGATATAATTTTATTTTCCAATGTATGTAAGTTTTCCCGTTTACGAATCTCAAAGAATCTCCCTAAATGCACCACTTAAACGTATATAGTCAGTGTATGTTGTATGTTCTATGTACATATATACAAATGTGTACAATAATCAGTAGTAAATAATGTTAACCATATTAAAAAAAAAAATATGATCCCCTAAATCAATCATTCGAATGAATTCAACAACATCACTAAACAAACATTCATCAATTTTTTTCTTTTGTTTTTAAATGAAATCGTCGGAAATAAATAAACAAATTAAATACAAACACATACACAATAATAATCATACTTGCGACGGAGGTACCACTATCAAAAAGTGCATATTCATGTTAGCAGAAAATAATATTAAAAAAAAAAAGATGAAAGATGACATTTTTCCTTCAAAATAAGTTATAACCCTGGTGATAATGGCGGTCTTTCATATTTATTTTGCCTTATAAATGGAATTTGCAAACGTCGGCATTTTACAAAAAAATAAATTACCAGTTGTCTACTCAAAATTTAATCAAAAATAGAAAGAACCTTGACGTAATCAAAACTGTGTGTGTGTTGGAAATTAGTCTAGAGAATTTTTCAAGTGACGAATGGATCTACTGAAACTACGTCTACATCATTTAACTGATCGTTATTATGATTTATCATAAATGACGTATAACAATGATCTTTTAAGTTTTTATAAGAGGAAACGGCAACTAATATAATCACTCATCGAGGATTCAACCTAGTTCTCATGTAGTAAAGTCAATGAAAATAAATTAAAATATTGTAAATTTTAATAATGAACCACCGGTGAAAATTGTTTTATTCTCTGTCTCTGTCTACAAATAAATAATTCATAAAGCACTAAAGTTATACGTATGCATAAAATAAATTATCGTTTTAGAATTTATTCATTTTGTAGGTCGTAATTTACTGGAAGATGTGTTTTTGTTGTTTATCAAAAGTGATAGCTTTTTATACAACGCAATAATTCGTATTAACTAAAGAAAGTTTAGAGTTAAATAGTTACACTTCAAACATACATAGATTTATTTAAAGTAAAAGTAACTGAGTTGTTTTTACTCGCTTCGCTCAAAGGGATAGTGTATAATAATTTTTTGTGTAAACAAAAATCGAGGTTTGCCTAGTGTGCACCTAGGTGAACATCGATCTAGATCCTAAAAAGGTGAACCGATTAGCTTAAAATGAATATAATGGGGCATATTCATAGCCGCCGATAAACCCTATGTTTACTAAACTACAGTTTAAGAAAATTTTCGCTAAATGAATACAAGCCAATTTTACTTAAAAAATTGTTGGTTTTATATTTTTATAAGATTATTAACTTGTTATACTACACGAATAGCTTCAAACATCGATATCATACAATTTTTCAACGCGTTAAGATTAAAATAGGATTGTAAAATCGTGCAAGATATTTTTTGTTTGAAATATGCATTTGTATTGAATTTCGCAGCAACGCAACCCAGTCTTTGTGGGTAGTATAAGAACAAAAAAGTATTAACAATAATAAATAATTGGATAAGAGCCTTTAACACATTTCTGAAAAAAATTCCTCCAAAAACCGAATCCATACGACCACGGTTGAATGATAAAAAAAATCGTACTAAATTTAAATTAAACCCTTGACCAGCGTCAAATCTTTCGCTACTCTCCCCCTTGTATGACCAACGAATTGTTGCCATATGAATTGAGTACGGAGAAAAAAGAAAGAAACCGAATGAAATAACGCGATGGGTAGGTCGTCGGCTTCCAAATTCCAGTCACAGTTGATGTCTTAAGTTCAATTCCTAGGTGGGAAAAGCTTTTCAAATAAAAATGAAGATATTAAGACTGAGCAACACATAAAGAAGTCTGATGATCGGGTTGGCAGTCGTGAAATAGCTATAACTTCAGCCAAAAAACAACTTGGTGGTAGAACACTTGAGTTGTTGTTGTTTCATTCAAAATGTTCGATTATTACTGTTCTTTTTTTTATTTTTACAATATTCTAGAATAACTTTACTTATAAAAAGTTTGTCAAATTTAACATAAGAAAATCGTTAATTTATGATTTTTACTCAAGTTTGACCATCGCTAAAACACAACTAAATAATGAGAGCCTATTGATCAACTATTTAAAAAAGATGTCCATTTAATGTACTTTCCAAAATAGTACAACACAAGCTCGTGTCTTTAAAACAACCAAGAAAATTAACCATTAATGTAGTAAAGGAGCTTTTCACCATGTTCTCAAATGGAAATTAAGTTATAGTAAATTACTTGCAAATAATAAGTGGTGAAGATTGTCCTTTGCTCTAAGCCGACCTTAATTTTATTAGTATTGATTCGTAAAAATGTATGTGTGTATTAAAAATAGTTCGAATAAAGTAAGAACAATATGGGGCATAGTGGTTTCGAACAAAATGAACGAGTCTAAAAAGTGTCAGACCCTTAACTGCTAATTTGCTGAGAAAGCCAACATTTTTTTAAAGAGTTATTCTCATTTTATGTATCTACATATCTGAAAAAGCGAAGGTTGGGAAAATGTGAAAAACTGCAACACAACTAAGAAGAGGTGGCCTATCTACTGTCCTGAACAAAAATGATTCACAATGCGGGTTGAAAACAGTTATGTACAAAACCTATCTAAATTCTCAATGACAAACATTTTTTATTTTATTTTTGATCAAACTAGTTTTTTAAGAAACACGTTCACTGTTTCCTTAATGGTTTATTTCATACATTTGGAGTATAACAAATAAAATGTTCAATAATGTGTCAACAGTTTAGTTAGATTCAAGAAACCTAAATATTTTTCACTGCCTTTAAGCACTTGGTTGTCGTCAATTTGCACAATTGTTCTATTTTGCCTAACAAAAATCAATAAAAAACAAAAAAAAGCAAACATCGAACAGTTAACTGTTTTAAGTTTGTATAAGTCAACAATTGTACACATATTGATATATGAGTAAGGGAAAGTAAATTTTATTGAAATGTATAAGCAAACACTTTTGCGTGAAGTGTATATTATACACCCCCCCCTCTTTACACCGTCTGAAAGCTTTTTATTTGTAATCATAATTTTACTTCACCGAAGCTGGCGATTGACAAAATACACAAAATTTCCCAGATAGAGGAGATGCAGTGTTGTTTATATCAAATGTACTCGATGTTCATTAGATTTCCCTAGCGTCCGATGTTGTCGTACAATCTAAATTATGCCATGAATGTGGCGGCACAGTCTCGAAACACACACAATAATTAATCAATTTAGCCCAATGTTCTCCTCTGCTCGTTGTTTTGTTTTGCAAAACTATGATTTTAAATGGGTTACAGTGCTATTAACCTGAATGTATGTTTATTAAATCTATATGTTGCAATTTTTGAAAGGTAATGCACACAAGACGTTTATGTACGACCGACTGTATATTTATGTATGTGTTACATTGTACATTCACATGGTTTTCCTCTTTTTTTGAGTTTATAAAGTTTTTGCAGATTTAATATCATTTTCATGAGAAAGTTCAAGTAGTTAAGTCAACAATGCTTGAGGTCCAGGAGCAACCCGTAGGGTAGCGCCAACTTATGTAAAGTCAGTCAAATTTAAGGAAGAAATTTGGTCGAATATTAGTTTAAATAAAAGCTAACGCTACAAGTTGAGTGTGTATTCTTGAATCTTCTGAATTAATTAAAAGAAAAATCAGATGGAAGAGAGTTTGATTTTATAATTACATTTATATAAATACATAAATAGAATTTAAGTGAAATAAAATAGCAAGGCAACCAAAATCTAGGTGCATTTTATTTAAACTGATTCTTAACGTTAACTATTTTATTCAACAAAATAATCAGGAGCAGGTGGGAATACAAATCATTTAGACATTTTAAAATTTGATTGAGAGATTGTTATATCCGAATCCAACAAAATATCAGTTTCCTTTGTGCAATTGTTGTGTCAACTGATATCAGCTGCTTTTTGTTTTTAATGACTTTTCTATATTTTTTTGTTCACCAAGGGCAAGGTATCATAATACCAATAATACTTTTTTTTACTAAACTATTCAATTTTTTGCTGTAACACCAAAAACCCTCACTATCTAAAATTGCAGACCCCTAGACCCACCCCCTAAAAAGATACAAATCAAAAACTGCAAAAAATTACTTCTCTCAGAAATTTGTATATATTGTCGAATTCCTCCTCCGTTTTTAATAGACCTCATAAAGTGTACTACAATATTCAAGTTTGTTGTTTTTTTTTATATTATAATAACCGATAAATTTCCTAATCTGTCAAAAAAAAAACAGCGCCATGTTCTGCAAAAAGTTTTAGAAGTTTTTTATTCTTTTTTTTTTTTAAGGAATGTTTTCTCTTTTCCAGTTACATCAATTTTGATGCAGGTTAAGAATGTACTTTTAAAAAATTGAATAAATGATATGTACTGTACTTATATAATGTACTTGGACATGTCTAAATTGTTGTTGCTGACTAAAAATTCTAATTATAAAACTATGAAAATTGGAATGAATGTTTGAATGAATTATTGAGATTGGTTAAAATCGTCCAGTGAACCGAGATGAATCTTCCTTAAAACGTCATCACGATGATCACTTCACAGATTATTAAAGTGGGTTGATTTCACCTTAAGTACTTTCTATTTTATAAATGTTACCAGCGTCGGATAGCTTTCTTTGTGAAATAAAAAACCTTCACTAAGAAATATATTTCATCATCATTTTTTTTTATTTTTGCAATCGCTTTTGACGTCAATAAACTTAGCCGTGCAAATAATTAAAATATGTACATATGTATATATCTCCTCCAATGTATAATAAATAGCCACGGAACATCGGCAAGCAAATATTTAACAACGAGGATCACTAGTCATTTTCTGCAAAGAAAACTAATTTTATACACTACCGGTATACCTACCCAACAATAAAAGTCAGTGCGAAAAATAAGAAGAAAAAACAAAATTAACCACGACCAGCTTAAGAATTTTATATGTATAAACTCCAATGCTATCCGGTTTTGTGTAGCTTTCTTCGCATGTAGCTATCTCTTCTTAATATTCTTGTTTTTTTTTTTTTTTGATTTCGGTTTGAAATGGGAATCACCAAATTGTTAACTACCAGCTCGGCAAGCAATACTCGACCCACAGTGTAAGAAATCACTAACTTCTGCAATAACCTTCCATGTAGGAGGCACTGAGTGTGTGTATTGGTTTGTGCTCAAGTACAGGTAACCATCCATCAGTTGGTACGAACCAAAATAAATCACATCGAAGAATGCACACGTCATTTTATAATGTTGTTGTTTTAATTTTATTTAAAATCTTTATTTTATTTATATTTTTTTTATTAAAGCTTGATATCAAAAATTAAATCGAACTTACACGTTTAACACGATTTTTGTTATTAATGTAAGTGGGGAACACCATCAAAAAAAAAGATAATTATTTTTTGGTTTCGTTTCTCAGGATGAGTGTGGCCATACGTTATTTTTTTTTTTTAATTTAAATTTCCGTTTTTTAAACAAAAATGTTCAAAAGAAATTTGTTTTCACAACAATGTTAGGTTTGTGAGGCTAATTTTTATCCAAAACTTCAATTTTTATCAAAACTAGGAACATAAAGTTTTTAAGACTTTTTCACATACATTTTCAAGATAAATCTCTACAAACACCAAATAACATTAAATGGGTTATATCCTTTTAACATTTGTTTAAGAAGAAATATTGGTACGCTAATTTTCAATATGCAGTGAAAAAATAGTTTTCAAACAGATATTTTAACCCATTTTTGAAATTCAGAATTTTCAAAAAACAACTTTTTTTAACCCAACAAATAATTGTTTTTTAATATTCAAATTAATTATTTACAACTATTTTTGAGCTTTTTCCTAAATTAGCAATTAAATTGTGATAGCATTTCTAACATGGTGATAAATGAGTGTCCACATCAAAGACTTTTGGTTTGGTCCTTAAAAACAAAACAAACGAAAAAACTGTAAAAAGAAAACAGCTAGATTCCTGCTTGTAAGTTAAGCGGAAATTAAAAAGTTATCATAGAGGTGCTTGATTTTGTCGAAAATGATTTTATTGATTTTTAGCAACATTTAAAAAAAATGACATTTGTAAAAATACATAGTTCAAAGTTATTTTTTGGAAAATCAATATTTCGAAAACAATTTAACAAATTTTTTTAAAACTTGATATAAAATTATTTTTTAACATTTTCTAGAATATCTATTCCTATTTAAGAATAAGTCATATTTTTCCAGAATACTTGAAAATTTTTTGATCTATGTAGCTCATAAAATAACAGTTGAACCATACACATGCGAAAATCGTTAAGAAAAATCTTATACTTCTCTATTTTTATGTAAAAAAAAAGAAAAACAATAAAAAAACTACTTCCCTTATATGTAAATAACCATTTTCAGATGAACCGATAATATAAATAATTTTTACTCGCTCTATAAATACGGTGTCCATCCGTCCCGGATTTCCCGGGACCGTCCCGTATTTCAACAGCCTTTTTTTTAAAAAAACAGGGACGTACAAGTGCCCAGTAGTTGTCCCAAACAATAATAAAACTTTATAAGCCTTTTAAAGAGTATTTTTGCTATCACAATGGTTGTTTGAAGAAGAAAGATTGTTTTAACAACCCTTCACCTGAAGTCCTTCTATTTTTTATTCTCTCATAGACTTCAATTCTTCATGGCAACATTGCTTTAATGGAGTCGCAAGAAGTTTGCATGTCCGATGTTAGGCTGGCTATAAAAGATCTTAAATTAATGTTAAAAGAAATAGGTATGCCTCTGAAAGTAGAAAAATGATGACTGAACAAGTCGAAATTTAAATTTGAAGACAATATCTTTCAATTTTATAACACATGCTATGAATATTTTAATCAGTGGAATATATCTTTAAAAGAAATTGAAATTTTAAGGCCCA
This sequence comes from Melangyna quadrimaculata, assembly GCA_949320155.1. Classification (NCBI taxonomy): domain Eukaryota; kingdom Metazoa; phylum Arthropoda; class Insecta; order Diptera; family Syrphidae; genus Melangyna; species Melangyna quadrimaculata. Next base: position 198,288,778 of record OX439483.1, on the reverse strand, counting down.
TTAGCTGAAATGAATCTTGAGCATTTACATGAGAACTTATGTGACAGTTTATGCTGAGAAAATAGTAGAACATAAGCGTTTATGTTGAACTTTAATATTTATGTTTCGTACCAGCAAACGGGCCAAACTAACTAGTTATCTAACTAATTTATTGTAGATGCGTACCTTCCGGACCAGAAATAGAAGCATTTCTTTGGATTTTGTGAACCAAAAAGCTAACAGAAACCCACAATCTGTCAAATTTTGGAGAGCAAGGATGAAATATTCTCAAAAATATTAAAACTGTGCAAAATTGCGGGAACGCAAATTCACACAAATTCCGTATTATCTAAAGTTTGTCTGGTACGAGACGATATTTGGCTTTCTTTCCTTTACTCTAAAGATGACATTTAGCTGAACTGTGATTTTTAGTCAAAAGAATTTTCTCGGACAGAAAATCAAAGGTAGGGGAAATTTATTACTCCCTTGTGAGCGTATCTTACCTCAAAAATTGCGAATTCTTTGAGTAAGGGAACGGCTTTGAAATTAAAATCACACAAATGTACAGAAAATCCCAAAAAATTAAGGTAAATGAACGGACCTAATGACTCTCAGTTGGTTCATGAGTTTGTTTGCTTAAAATCTTTCTTTAGTTAGATATTATTTGAAAATGGACGGAAAAAAAGACATTAGGTGAAAAATGAGTAGACATTTTAATGCATTTCTTAGAAAATGTGCATTACGAAATCTTATGTCTTTGTAGCTTTAAATTATGAAGCTTTTTTTATTGTGTTCATTTAATTATTCAGAGACTAATTTAATTTGTTAAGAAAAGACTGAATTATTTTAATAATGTAATGAAAATGGTTGAGTTTTAAGTTTTTTTTTAGCTTTAGTTTGTTATGTTGTGAAAGTTTCTTTTCGTTTGTTTTTCTATTGTTTTTTCTCTCTTTTAATAGGTTTCAAAATAAAAATGAATGAAAAGACATATATTATTCTTATACATTTTTAAACTTTTCACTTTATGTCCCGGGTTTTGCTCCCCGAAATATGGTCACCGTATCTTTAGGGCAAGTATTGGTTTCGTGTCAAAATAAAAATTCTAGATTTTAATCAAAACTAACATTGCGATAATGAAGAAGTCCAAAAAGTGATTTTCAACAACACTTCCGTCGGTCTGCTTGTCTGTGTCTGACCTGATGTACATATGTACTGACATACAACAATTTCGGTGTTATCAAGTTTTCTTCAAAACAACTCTAACGATTTTAATTAATCTTTGTACAAGCCATTTATAGGCCAGTTGTAAGAACACTGCATACCACCCACTTACCAAAAAATCCGAATAATGAAAATAAAGTTATGGATTTTTTTTTTGAAAAATTGGCTTTTTTATACTTTTTTTTCAAATTTGTTTGTATGTAAAAAAAAAAATTTAAATTGCCTTTTTAACACTATTTTTTTGCGTTTTTTTTTAAATACGCGTTCCAAATTCGGTTCTTAAATATATTTTTTAATATTATATTTATGTACAAGTACATACATACATACATTATATGACTATATAAACAAATATTTATAAAAACCGCTCAAACAAATTAATCTAAAATCTTTACTAACTTTTTTTATTATCTTAAACTACTATATACTCTTTTTAAATAAAACTGGTGCATGTACATTAGGGTGGATCGTTTTCAAAATTGTTTGCCAAATCACTGTGTGCAACTCATAGTTTATGCTTAATGATTTTCTGAACTTATCCTCATCATTTATTTTGAGTCGCCCTTGTGAAAAACAAAATCGGGAAGCCATCGAAAATTGGTCTTTTTTCACAAGAAAATTATAAACCTACCTATTTAGAATTAGGAACGCGAATAGTTGGCGCAAAATAATAACGGATTCTTGTAGAGGGACTAGATACAAGTATTTTTCACCTCGCTGGTAGGGGTCTATCTCCTTCCGTATAGGTCGGAAGGGAACTATTTAAAAAATACTTAAAAATAAATCGTTTACAAAATTATTTAAAAAGAACGGAAACACTTATAATAAACAATGATACATTTTTTGAAAACTAAGTCTGTTCTTTCATTGAGTTTTTGAATCAAGTTATTACTATTAATAATTTTCGAAAAAAATATCTTCAAACTAAAACTTGAAAAAATATGAACTGATTTTTTCTTTCAAAAATGTGGAATTAGGTAAGAAATTGTCTTAAATTTCTTAGTGGATAAGTGCTCCTATTAATCCTTCATCAACCACTGAAAACCAGATAACTTAATGTATGCTATTTTTAGAGAAAATCTAAAATCACTAAAAATTCTAATTGTATTAATCATTTTGTTTATAAAATTGACCGTCCTGCCTATACTGAAAGAGATAGACCCCCCCCCCCCCCCATGGTGAAAATATTATTTTTGATCCCTCTACAAGAGTCCGTTATTTTTTTGTCACCAAATATTCCCACCCCGAATTCATAATATTTATATCATTTTTTTGTGAAAACCTACAAATCTTCAATGACTTCCCGATTTTGTTTTTCCCAAGGGCGACTCAAAATAAATGATGAGGATAAGTTTAGAACACCATTAAAGATATACTATGATTTACACATAGTGATTTGGCAAAAAATGCTGAAAACGATCCACCCTAATGTACATACAAATCTTGAAATTTTACATGCATATTATGTAAGCCATTTGACTATAACAGCTGTAACGTGTGACCCAGTCGTGCAATTGAAATGTAATAAATCAACAAAATTGCAAAATTGTTATTTTAACTTTATATTAATATTTTCTCGTTAACACGGCACATACAAATTAAAAATACAACCTAGTTGTTAACTACAAGATAAAATTCGTACTATCCAGTCCTTCATTTTGTTTCTTTATGCAAATAATAAAACGTTATTTCATAATATTTGCCCACGTTTCGCCGACTTCAGGGTTAGTTTATATTTAATCTGTAGAGTTAGTTCTTTAAAATTAAAATTCAGCCCAAATCTTAATATTCCAAGGGAAAATAACTCCCCGGGAGATTAGTTCTGCATATGTAAAAATGCTCCTCACATCAAGTATATATTTACATTTTACAATTTTTAGACATTTAGAATGCCAGCTTTTTTCTTGTAGAAGTAGAGGTAGCAAAATTCCCGGGAATTTTTCGTTTAGAATAAGAGAAGAGGGAAAAAGTAGTTAAGGAGGAGGTGTTAACTTAAATGAAAACTAAACTTTAAAAATCTTTGAAATCTTTTGAATAAATGTTCAATTTTTGTAAATGAATTTTAATACATATTTAAATACCATGTTTTTTTATGACCATTCAATACCACTTCAATAATTTAGAGTATCGATTCAGCGACTGAGAAGAATTAAGTGGACTAATGACACATTTTCAAATAAGATTGACTGTGATAGGGCCTAATACCGATTCAGCAAATTTGATAATCAGCATCAAATGTTGTTGATTATTTTGAAAACTATCCATTTTGAGAACTCAGAGGAGGACCCAATACCATAATAACAATCATAATAGGGGAAAATATTATTTTGTATAAAAAATTCAAAAATCAGGGGCAGTTTAATTCAAACTTATTTCCAATACAGCAACCATTCTTTACGTTTACAGTAAAAGAACTTTTTTTATTATTATATAAAAAACTCAAATGTTGTCACACCAGTTTTGAGGTAGTTGAGTTTGAGTACTTTAATTTGTTGTTGTCCCGATTGATAAGAGGAAACGCATTAAGTGCAAAAAAAAAAAAAAACAAATCGGATGTAGCTACGTACATATTTCTGTTTATATGAAAATGATTCTACAAAAAAAAATAGTACCCGACAACAAACAGACGAGATAAAAATTAGATTAGAAAAACATTTTTAAAATGTAAAGAAAAATAAAAAAAAAAGAAACCTACCACGTATGCAATCGGAATGTTGGAATTTTTGTTTTAATGGTGACGACAATGACACAGTGGACACAGATAAGCCCCAACAACCGGCTTTTATTGCTGATTTACAAAATCACCACCCGTATACCGTATGGTATGACAGAATAATGATGGTGTAAAAAATCCGAGAAGTTGTAGTCACATGAATGAAAAAACAAAGAATACCCTTAGTTTATGTGCATCAGCACCAACAGCAGCAGTATCATCAATCAATTACAATTTTTACATTTACAATGAACAAAAATGAAAAAAAAAAAAAAAAAACACGACACCATTGATGTGGTGGAAGCCGGCTAAGGTCATCAACCGGAAGATGAACAAGTAGCCGAGACTATGAGAGGGAAAAGAAAGTCTCCACGTTCATCGTCGTGGTGATCGTTTCGTCAGTTGTTCGTCATTGCTTAGACAATTCTTCCCAGGCAACCTAAGCATGAATGTATCTATATGCAATTCATAATTACTTTTTTAGGTACATAGCACGAGATGTGTATAGTGTATACATATATACAAATTGAATTGAAAACAAAAAATTAAGAAAAAAAAAAAATGTATATAGGCCACCACAAACTGTGGTCGTCGGCGGCGTAAGCGGGACGGTCGAGTTTGCGATATGCAAATGCTGTCGTCGTTGCGTCCGTCGACGACGAGTAGACGAAACAAAAGAATTGAAATCGTTCGGTCAGCTATAGCAAGAGTCATCCCGTCCGTCCATCGCCCCAACTGCAATTAATAATTTATGATTGGGACTTTCGCGGCAGCCAGTGCCTGCTGCCGCCGAGTCGAGCGGAGCAGGTTGGGGCTTCCCTGAGTGACAGGGACACAAGAGAACAAGACCTGTGCCACTGGCGCTGTTGTTCAGCTCACACACAAAATTGATGATGTCACTAAAAATAACTTTTAGCTCTGTGAAAAATTTCTTCCTCCGGCGTTCTACTTTTTTTTTTGGTAAAAATGTATTTACACCATAAAATAATTGAATGGTTTAACAATTCTTTACTTGAGGACAAAGAAAACTCTAAGACCAATTAATAAAATCCTAAATCATTCAGATATTAATGGACAAAAGAAAAAAAAGAAAAGACAAGGATTTTTTCGTGGCAAGTTTTGACGTTTCTTCCAACAGGGCTCGGTGGCTGGTTCGCCAACCAACTAACCTAACCGCCATTGCGATCAGTGCCGCTGAATGAAAAAAAAATTATTCACTTTAGCCGATTGGAACTTTTTTTTCCAAGTTTTTCTTATGATGAAATTATGTGGTATTCGATAGATAAATTTGTAATATAAATAATGAGAATGATTTGATAAAGTATCTTTTTTTAATTAATTGATAACTTACAAATGCGTTTAGATTAATTTGAAGAATATAAATTCACTGGAATTTTTCTTTTTTATAATAATCACACTGACATGCAAGCAAAACCAGATTACACTTCTTCAATCAAAATTGTCCAACTAAAAAACCGTACCCGACCAACACACACACAAGTAAAGAATTAACAAAAAAAAGCAGCTCGGTGATTTTTTCAGTTCAGTGGCTTTTACCAAGAGGAACTATTGTGAATTGTTTTATCCGGATGTGGATTTCAATATACAGAAAAGTGAAAGCAGCCCACGGTGCTTTTCACTGATGTTGAATTCCTTTCAACCATTTAAGATCGATTTATATTTGGTTGTAGGAATTTATGATTTTATTATTATATTATATTATGTGATTGGACAGGTATTTTGTCAACAAATTATTGCGTCCACAGATTCATAGCAAATATTCAACAGTCCATTCAACTATCACGTCGTTTAAATACAAAATTATTCATTAATTAGTTGGAAAAACAAATAAATTAATTTGTTTGGTTATTCAAGTAAAAGAAAATATAATGCAACTGGAAATCATTTATGCTTTTTATTTATCATTTATACTATATATAGTATGACAATGCTAATCTTATTTTTCTATTTCAAACTAAATGACAGACAGAATTTGGCATAAAATGCTGCCACTTATATGGATAAATGTTTAAACACTTTACTGACACCATTTTCCAAACTATGACATTTTAGAAAAAAAAAGAACTGTCTCATTCTTTCTTGGCAACCCTTCAAGCAAGCGAGTCCGTTTTGGATCCGAAACCACTTTATAAAACGGACCGAAAAACGGATCCAAAACGATTCCAAATCGGATCAAATTAGTATGGAAATTGAAATCACCACGGAGCCATTTATGTGAATGTGATGTGAGAGAGAGTTTTCCAATTCACCACACTCAGAGAAAACGGAACCTAAATGGAATCCAAAACGGTTCCAAAAAACATGAATGAATCAAGGCATACCCAAATGTATTGTATTAAAAAAAAACTTCCCCATCTAGTCGAGTTTCTACAATGCCTACAAAAAAAAACAAACAGAATTTTTTTTCATTTCAAGACATTTCATATCAATTATTAAAGGAACATAACATATTTCCACAACTATACTGTAGTATTTTACTAAGGGTTCGCAAATAAATCTTATTTTCTTTATTCAAACTGAAACAACAATTACTTCACAAAATAAAACGCTTTTATTTCAAATCTTTTATTTGTACTCTTTTATTATAACCAAGCACAAGTATGCAACTCTTTATTCACACTGACATTTATTCATTCACATTCAAAATCGAACTGCCCTTTCGGACTGGTGCGCCTGTATTTATACCCGAAAATAGGGTTCTAGAATTTTCTAGGGTCTACTAGAAGGTGCTTTCCAAAAAGGTTTCGGCAATTATTTCAGTACGAACGAGGCTGGACACCAACCGTGATGGATTTAATTATTTATTTCACTCAAAGATGGCGCGGAAAGTTGTACTAATGTGTGGTTGTTTACATAACTGGGCATATTCACCACAATACATATACATACAATGTAAACTTTTATTTTTGATTGGAAATTTCTTAAAGTTTTCACAAGAAAAAAAAGTTTCAATTCGCACATCAAACAACGCTATAAAACCCCATGACACACCATTTACAAATCAAACATTATGAAAAAATATGTCGATATAGATTTTGAGAAAATTACACAATTCTGAAACGAACATATTTGTTTAAAAAGATAATCGAATGTCAAAAGTTATATGTTGAAGCCGATTAGACGATACCCTAGTATGCCGTTTTCACTGGGCCAAATGAGGTAATTGAAAAATGTAGCCGAGCGAAATAAAATAATGCACAAAGTGTTATTTTAGTTTAATTAAAAAGATAGATTTATTTTCTTAGCAAGTTACAAATAAGTAGTTGTTTTCGCGTTGACTGCCCTTTCAAATCTGCCTTCTCTCTTTCTAGCTAATCTTATATCTATGTATATTGTATATTAACTTAAACCTCACCCAACTTAAGTATTTAATGGTTAGCTTATATGTATGCTTTAAGTATGGATGAGTATGGATGTAGATAGATAGATAAATAAATTTTATTTTCTTAAAAAAAGTAGTTATAAAAAACAAGATTATGCTTGTGTTCAAAATTAGTTAGGACAATAACTTGTTAAAGTTGTCTGTCAGGTTAAAGTTTTTCTATTTATATTTTGGCTTAGCTTGAATTAACTTTAAATATTATATTCATTTACAATTAAGTTGCGATAATTAAGAGCATATTTTAAGAATTTGTATAGATTTAAATAACATTTGCCATTTAATATTTGAAAAAACTCGGTGCGATTAATTGTTTCAGCTCCTAGAAATAATCTCCGGTATGAATTGAAAATAGGACAAATGCTGACGAAGTGGTAGGTGTTCTCAGTTGCATCAAGATTACACATTGTGCGTAAGCGAACAGTGTCATGCTGAAATGCCCTAGCATTCAAGTTAAGTATTCCACACCTCGTTCTTAAGATCATACTTATCATTTCTCGTGAATTTGAGTCATTAAAATAGTTTGGTACCTCTGTGTATGATAGATTGCTATATTCGTCGTGAAATTGCGATTGTAAAGGCTCTCCCAAACCAATACGAAACATTCGTTGCGGCGAAAAAACATTCGTCACTCAAAACTATTTCATATATTTCTCCGCCGCGTTGGTGTGGGCACTCTCATATATCACTATGTAAATAAATTTTGACATGCGAATGTTTTTTCGCCGCAACGAATGTTCCGCATTGGCTTGGGAGTGCCTTAAAGCTCTTTCGGTAGAAGCTTTCCACTGTTGTTCTTTCAGCTTAATCAAAAGCATGTTGTGGGCAAGTTTCCAATCGAAATTACTTGTTTCATAGTTGACAACGATGCCAGTCGCACGGAAAAGGCCTGACCATTCTTGGGCGTTATCTAAAGCTGGGTAGACTGAAAACTTTTCGCAAATATTTCAAATGTACTTCAAGGGTAGTAAGAAACGCTTTTGGAAGACCGGTTTCGATATGTTTAACGTAGTTTGGTGTATTATCTGGTAGGTTGAAACATCTTTTGACGAAAAACCTTTGAAGCTTTTCACATTGTATGTTCTCTTTGTACCCCCATACTTGAGCACAGTAATACATAATTGATCTGGCGGCTGAATCATGGACTTTAAACTTTGCTGAATGAGGTACTAACTTATTTTTCAAGAACTTAGACCAGGTTGCGTTGATTGCATTTTTTGATGTTGCGAGCCTCTTTGTCAGATGTTCAGACCAGGACATATTATATGTAAAGACAACGCCAAGATATTTATACTGGTTTGTTATTTTTACTTCTACACCTTTAAAAAAATTCCATTTTCACTTAATGCTCTTCATCCTCCATTTCTAAAAATAACAATTTCCGATTTCTCAAGATTAATTTCCAGGTTCCATTTATCGCAATAGCTGCTGAACTTGTTAATGATTGATTGAAGTAAAGCTGGACTCTCAGCCAAAATTACAATGTCATCGGCATACAAAAGAACATTTATAACGATTCCTTCCACATGTATTCCGATGGGCAGTTCAGAATGGAGGTCATTTAAAAACAAGACAAAAAGCAAAGCGCTCAGAACGCAACCTTGTTTAACGCCTTTGCTCGTTCGGAAGAAATTAGAGGTACTACTTCCATCCCAGACGGCAGCAACTGTATCTTGGTATAGTAGTTTGATAATTTTAACCATTTTCGTCGAGATGCCCAATGTAATAAGTTTGTGAATAAGAGCTTTTCTGTTAATATTGTCGAACGCAGCTTTTAAGTCTACGAACCAAGCATATAGTTTCTTTTTCTGGCTTAGTTGCAGCTGAATAAGGCATGAAAGATTGAAGATCTGATCGATGGTACTATAATCTTTTCGATAGGCAGCTTGGTAGTCATTGAGTATATTGTTGTTTTCGATCCAAGTAGTGAGGCGGTTTAGGAGAACTGAGGTGAATAATTTGTAGAGGGTATCTAAAAATGAAAGCCCACGATAATTAGATACAAGACTAGCGTCACCTTTTTTGAAGAGCGGAAAGATAATTGATTTTTTGAAGGATGTTGGTATTGTTCCTGTTTCGTAGATTCTTTTTAGCAAGGTGTGAACCTCACCAATAAAAGAGTTACTCGCATTTTTATAAAACTCATATGGGATGCCGTCTATACCCGGAGCTCTGTTTTCTTTTGAAGATTCAATCGTAATCCTTACTTCATTCAAATCAATTGGGTGATCAAGTTCAGGTATTTCAACTAGATTATATATGACATAATAATATGACATAAATTCGAAAGCTGTGATTTGGGTTCCACTATTCGTAGGATTACCGCGTATCTCTTTGGCCAACTTCCACCAATTTTTGCTGTGGTAATACTTGCGAGTTGACTGGAAATGTGCTGGTAGTACGAACGTTGTTTTTCTTTACATAGGGTTTTATACTTTTTATTCGCATCACAGTAGTTTTTTCTGCTTGCATCGAGATTATATTTCCTGTAAATGTTAAGTAGCTTGGGTGAAGATTTTCTAGCTTTATGACAATCCATATCAAACCAGGGTTTCTTTCGCTCCAACTTGACATTGGTATTAATAGGGTTCTCGTATGCTGCATAGATACACTCTTTTAAGGAGTTGCATCGTGTTTCAACGCTATCCAAAGGCAAGAGTTTTTCTACAGCAACTTCATCAATTCTGTATGGATGTATGTTACACGCTTTTTCTTTTATCAAATAATAAAATAATCTAGTCATAATATTCCCAGTCTCCGTTTTGCCAAATTTAGAAATTACCTCATTTCGGCTCTAATGAAAACGTAGTATAACGATTCGGTGGGTGTAAAGAACGTGAGCTATGACGCAGTTGGCCACCGACAGCTGGTTCCACACTTGGTGCAGGTTCTCCAATAGAGAAGCTTTTTCTGTAATCCTCAGCATCATCTGTGGATTCAGCAGAGGATTCAGAGAAGGGACATGTGGTCACAAAGGAATCATTACATTCTTCGACATTAGTTCTACCGTTTAAAGCATTAGTTCCATCATCTAAAGCCTTACTACTTTTGACACCATTGTCATTTGAAAATTCTTGTTTACTATTCAAAGTCACCACTAAATATCGACGGTTTCGTCTAAATATCTGACCTGTTGATATATCTAGAACTAAAAATGAATTATCATTAACTTGACCAACTATTTTGCCGTAACACCATTTTGTATTTTTCTTAAAAATTACTTTCTGATCAATATCAAGTCTGCACAAGGGACGCGTTTGACGATCATAATACAACTTTTGTCTTTCACGTTTTTTAATTAATTTTTCCTTGCTCACTTGTTCTGACAACTCTTCACGCAATACAAGTTTTTTATTAATTGGTGTCTTTGTTTTGATTCTACGACCAAAAAACAATTGTGCAGGTGACACTGTCATAGATGCCAATGGAGACGCATTATACTCAAGTAAACGACTTTCAAACTTGTGTGGGTTACCTTCATCAAAACATTTTTTAAGCAAACTTTTCGCAATAGCAACACCTTTCTCCGCCAGACCATTATTTTGGGGATCCAGGGCTCGAAAATGTCAGATTTATATTGGCCCTTTCAGCATATTGGTGCATTTGTCGACTGTCAAACGGACTTTTGTCGGACCTGATCTCCGATAGCCATATTTGTTAAATATTCTTTCTAAATATTCAATGACCATACTCATGGACTTATCCTTCAACTTGCCAGCCCTTAAAAAGTTCGAATATGCATCAAAAATTGCCAAATAATCTTTTCCAGCCAACTCGAATATATCGATTCCGATAGACTCCCATGAATATTCCGGAATCTCATATCGTTGGCGTTTTTCTTTTTTAACTCTGAGCAGTTCAAGAAACTGTCAAACAAAAATTCTGTTTTTTTTTAGCTCAGACATATCAGAGCTCAAAAAGTGCGTTTCTTTTTTCCATCTGAGCTAGCTCAGAGCTTAATCGATTAGCTCAGAATAAAATGACCGAGCAAATCGAGCGAAACGCTGAGCGAAGCCAACTTCACTTTTTTTCAGTGATTTGGCAGACGAAAGAAATACAAAAAATTAAAAATGGATTCCCAGGACAGTCGCCCGTCTCAATCAGGTAAATAAAAATGTATTTTAGTAACACACCTATAAAATGACAGTTCAGTGCTCAAATGTGTTTCATAAATAAGTCTGAGGGCTCTGATCATAATCTGCTCAGAGCTCTGCTCTGATCGCTCAACCTCTGCTCAGAGGTTTATTTAGAGCCAAAAAAGAAAAACCCCATGTGTAAGTGGTTCCTTTGGATTTTCACGGGTGTATTTTTCACAAATGGTGCATGTTTTCACTTCTCGTTCAATGTCTCCCGCCATTCCTGGCCAGTAAAATAGTGGCCGAGCTCTTAACAGCGATTTTTGAATACCCAAGAGTGGCTCATGAGTCATTTTAAGTACCTCTTTTCCCAGTGATTGTGGCACAACTAATTTGTCCCCAAAAAACAGTAAATCTTCTTCGAACTTTAGCTCATCCCTTATATTGTGGTACTGCTTGCCTTGACAACTTAGCTTTTTGAACTCCGGCCAACCATTTTACCAATACTTAATGATTGACTTTAAGATTGAATTATTCTGGGTTGCTTGTGCATAAATTAACTGATTTTGTTCTGACAAACACATTCGTTTCCGAACTAACTGCTTGTAACTCCTGATCATCTTCTCTCTCTTGCTTAAGCACCGCCCTCGACAAACAATCAGCAACAGGTATATTTTTCCCAGGCACGTACTTGATTACAATGAAGGGGTATTTTAATAGTCTCAGGAATAGTCGTTGTAGACATATATAGATACGTCATCAATCTCTCTTTTCATCAGTGTCTCCAATGGTTTATGATCGGATTGTACTTCAACCTGACGACCATAGATGAAATAGTGGAACCTTTCACATGCGAACGTCACTGGCAACAGCTCCTTTTCTATTTGCGCCCATTTTTGTTCAGTTCTCGTCAAGCTTCGAAACGCATACGCTACTGGTTGGTTATCTTGCAACAGTACCGATCCTAATCCATCCATTGAAGCGTCAGTCTGAATCACAATTGGCATATTAGGATCAAAAAATTTAAGTACGGGGCCTTTGGTCAAATATTCTTTTAATTCCCGCACCTCGTCACCATGACCCTTGCTCCAATGCCATTCAACATCCATTCGCGTTAGTTCTCTGAGTTTCGCTATTCGTTGAGACAGATTTGGGATGTACTGCCTTAAATATTTTAATATTCCGAGAAATCGAGCTACTTCAGGTTTGTTTTCAGGTAATGGCATGTTCTTAATAGCTTCTAGATACTCTGGGTTAGGCCTGACTTGCGACGCTGATAATTGTTGCCCCATGAATCGAACTTCATCCATAGCTATAATTGTAATTTTTCCTTATTAAATCGGATACCATTTTCTCGCACAATCTCCAAAACCCTTCTGAGTACTTGATTACGCTCTTCCATTGTACGACCAGATATGAAAATGTCGTCAAAATAAATTTCAACGCCCTGAATATCTCCAAAGAGCTGCACCATCTTTCGCATAAATAATTCCGGGGCATTGTTCAATCCGAATGGAACACGATTCCATCAATATCGCCCAAACGGAGTCATGAAGGTCGTTAAATCAGCACTCTCATCATCCAGCTCTAGATGCCAAAAACCATTTTTGAGATCCATAACCGTAAACACAGACATCCCCGCTAATCTTCCAATTATTGACTCCGCTCTTGGAATCATGAAATGATCCCGGCGAATGCATTAATTCAATGGCTTTGGATCCAAGCATAATCTGAGAGAACAGTTCGCTTTTTCCACAATTTGAAGGTTATTGACCCAGTCTGTGGGATAATCTACGAGTGAAATAATTTTCGCTTTTCCATCTCCAATAGTTCATCCTTAAGACGGTGATGAAGGCTTTCCGGGATCCTTTTTCTATATCTGAGCACAGGCACAGCATCAGGTTTGAGATTAATATGACATTTCCCTGGTAACTTACCCAGTCCACCAAACACATCCCCAAACTCTTCAATAAATGCATGCACAAGCTTCTTTTTGGCAACCTCTGAAATCAAATCGATACCCACATTTCGAATGACCAGACCTAAGCATGAGCAAGCGTCACGACCCAAAATGGGTTGCAAATTACCCTCTACCACCTCAAACAATATATTTTGTTTTCTCTTTTGAGCCGAATCAAAACAAGACAAAGTTATTTGACCCACTGTCTCTATTTTAGAATTATTATAACTTAACAGTTGCGCGTGTTATAACAGCGAATCAAATGATCATGTTTCATTTTTTAATAAAAAATAATGGAATGCAATTAGCGTCTGCCCCCGTGTCCAGTTTGAAGTTGACCTTAACGTCATTAAATACGAGATCTTGACACCACGTTTTACTTATGCTATTAAAGAAATGAACATTTACTACATTGCTTACTACTAAACTAGAGTCCCTATGCAGCCAATTACAAATTTTCGAATTACCTTGTCACTCTTTTCCTGATTTATACCGCATTAGTTGGCTCTCCGGAATGTCTGTGGATCGGCAAACATTTGCAAAATGGCCCAAACGCTGACACCTATAGCATTTTGCTCCTTCTCTAAGTGCTGGGCAAAATTTGTCGTGGTTCCCACTCGCATTTCCACCACATCGAGGACACTGCTTCTCAAACCCGCTTTTAAACTTTTAAGCTTTTGTTTCCACAACGGCCATTCTTTCCCAGCATCAGAAAAATTCATTGGCGAGGGACCTTGTAAATTGTTCGATGGGGCAACCGCCATCTGAACATTCGCATTTGGCTCATCATTCGCCATTTTGATTTTTCACACAATAAAACAGTAAAGTTAGGCGCTTTTGTTCCTTTGCTTTTGCACGTTCTATTTTATATGTCAGTTTATTTTCTTTGTCAGTTTTACACCTGACACCGTGTAAAATGTAGCCGAGCGAAATAAAATAATGCACGTTACAAATAAGTAGTTGTTTTCGCGTTGGCTTAAACTTAAACCTCACCCAACTTAAACATTTAATGGTTAGCTTACATGTATGCTTTAAGTTGGATGAGTTCACATGTATGTTACAGTAATTTCGTTGCAAATTTCCAAATGAAATCCGAAATTACCTAATTTCCTATACAAAATCACATATCGAAATGTGGTAATTTCAACCTCATTTCCCCGAAGTAAGATTGGAAATTAGGTTGAATGCATCCAGCGGGAATCAGTTTCAAAAGCTCTTAAAAGCTTTTGTATGAAAATATCAATACACTTTACTCAACATCATAAAACAGAAAGAGAAAACAACAAAAATAAACGGCTAAACTGTTATTTCAAATTCAAAATGAAATGAGATGTCAAATGAAATTAGCAAATTTGATAATGAAAACACTTTTTTGCCAAATTTCGAAATGACATCATTTCGGCTCTAATGAAAACATAGTATAAATTGAAAATATTTGTATGTGGAATTGATCCGACATTATGTAAATTCTTTAGTTCAGATATTTAGGCCTATTCTGCCATTTCTGTTATTCTGCTATGAATTTTCTGGTATGATGCATAACAGATCTCTACCATAAAAGATTCTTATAATTTGTATTCAGGAGTTCGATCTTTTATAAAAGCCTGTTATGGAACTTCGAAAAAGAAACATTTATACGAACAGTCCTAAAATCTGCTGTCAGAGCTGTAGTAAATAAAAAAAATCGACACTGACTGGTGACCAAAATAAAATTTACCCGTGGAATGGTCGTGTTTTATTCCGCGTAGATAAATTATTGTTCTATTTTATTTCTCTACAACAGTTCTTGAATTAAATATATCTAATTTAAAAAGTTATACGAAACACGCACACCGGCAAGATAAAGCGACTCTAGCTACCTACTTTTTTTACGTTTCATCCATCAACAACTGTGTTCTGTGCATTTGTGTATAAAAGTAATTTAGTTTGAAATTACTTATTTTTATGTT
The DNA here is from genome assembly GCA_949320155.1 of Melangyna quadrimaculata. NCBI lineage: Eukaryota > Metazoa > Arthropoda > Insecta > Diptera > Syrphidae > Melangyna > Melangyna quadrimaculata. The sequence continues at coordinate 198,273,480 of OX439483.1, read as the reverse complement.
TGTAACTATGCATTTTAATATTATTTTGTTATATGTCTTCTTTTAAGAACAATTCATTAAAGAAATAAAAGTTTTTACTTCATGTATTGAAATTTTTTATGATAAAAGTCAAACAAATCTGTCTTTTATTCTGTTATGGTTCATAACAGATTTTATAACAGAATTCGATATGCAGAACACCAATTAATGAAAGAATAAAATGTTTTTTTTGACAGTTCGAAAATTTGTATGGAAATTGATAAAAGAATAACAGAATATAAGAATAAAAGATTGCGCCTAATAGGCCTAATTGTTTTTTTTCGTCAAATTCTATATACACCCCGACTCCACAGGCCATGAACGATGTCCATAATCCAATCTACAATCCAATCCACAATCTGATTTGTATGGATATGTCACTGCTTGGACAAGGAATTTTGCGACTCCATGACCCTGTTTAGATTGGGAAGTTTGTGTACGGATTCACGCCAGTTGGCATGTAGAAAATATAAACACCGGACTCATAAGTCTGCTTTGTTGTTCTTTCAATGTGGAAGTTGTTGTTGTTTAATGCATTTTGAGGCGCCCCACAGTTTGTAATGTAAGCACGATGGTACTCACCAGTCCGTACTCAATCTTCATAATCTAAACAGGGTCATGGATTTTTTAGACATGTTCCATAGTCGGCCATCGTTCATGGCCTGTGGAGTCGACGTGTTATGGAACTTTCCTATAATGCAGAAACTGAGTTCTTCTGCATTTTGACCTTTTCTCTCTATCTAACAAATATACATTTTGTAGTTGACATCTCTTTTTTGTTTGTAGAAACCAAATGCAGATACATGTAAATACACCATTAAAGGCTTAACTACATAGGCCTACTTTTATACAAAAGTGAGAAATAAATATCTATTCTGAAATCACCTGCTTGCAAAAAAACAATGGAAAATGGTGCATGGTGGTTTACTGTATGTGTCAGAACAATTTTCGTTTGTTTTTTTGCAAGCATGTTACTTTAGTGAGAGTTTTAATTTCTCACTTTTGTACAAAAGTAGGTCTATGTAGTTAAGGCTTAAAGCCTTAACTACTTTTGTACAAAAGTACAAAAGTGAGAAATTAAAATGCTCGCTAAAGAAACATACTTGTCAGAACAATTTTCGTCTGTTTTTTTGCAAGCATGTTACTTTAGCGAGCGTTTTAATTTCTCCCTTTTGTACGTTTGTACAAAAGTAGGTCTATGTAGTAAAGGATTAAAGCCTTAACTACTTTTGTACAAAAGTACAAAAGTGAGAAATTAAAATGCTCGCTAAAGAAACATACTTGCAAAAAAACATAAGAAAATTGTTCTGACACATCAAATTAACCACCATGCACAATTTTCCATTGGTTTTTTCCAAGCAGGTGTCTTCAGAAAAGATATTTTTTTTCTCACGTTTGTACTTTTGAACAAAAGTAGGCCTAGGTAGTCTATTGGCTGAACGCACATTAAGGACGGTGTGAGAAGGAGTGTGATAAAAATCCCTTGAAACGTTGACCCGGAAAATTTTGTTTCAATCCCCTTACTTCTTGCCCTTCTCACCTACAACCCAGCAAACGTAGAACTACATAAATAACCGGTAAAATATGCACGTAATAGAAGTACTTCTTTTCCACTAAAAAAAAGATAGGGGCTCGGGAAAAAACTCAGTTATATACCTCCTATACATGAGAATCGTGAAGCAGCTATCTCTTTCTAGCATGCAAAATGAAGTGAATTTCCCCTCCATTAAAGTACTGACAAAGGTACTTCAAATGTATATCAGCGAAGCACTACTGGAAGTACTTCTAATGTTTATTCGCCAGTAGTTTCTTAAACCATAGCGAAAGCTTTGAAACTTGTCCTTTAAAAGTACTTCTTATGCGTGTACATTTCACCGGTTATATCCGTACTACTACACACTGAGTTCTTGAATCTAGAAGTACGGGTATAATGGCTAAAACAGATGTGCAGCCAGTCTGCACGCATCTATGCACGCAGAGCTGCACACGAAACACATGTGCATAGTTTCTGACATTCATGTTGCATAGTTATGTCAAACAAATACATGAAAGCACAACGTTGCTGATGTGACACAATAGTGTTGGAACGAGGTTTTCTTCGTTGGACGATGGCAGGAATGCAACGCCGGCTTCATGGATTCTTAAAAAAAATCACCAACACAAACAATTTTTTTGAAAGAATGGCAGGTGATGTCAATATGAGTAATGCCAAATACCAATTATTTAAGATTTTTTTCTTTGCTGTTGTGGCTACAATGATGCTGCGCAGCAAATTTAGAAATAGAGACATCGTGCAGAGCTGCGCCGCATGCAGCTCTTCAGTGAATCTGCTCTCATAAGAACCTGTGTAAATTAATTTCGCTGCATGACAAACGCACATAACTCTTGAAACTTGTACGTAAAAGAAGTAGTTTTTTCTTCTGAAACCGAGCCTTTTGAAATTATATATGAAATAATTTATATGAAAAATTGAATTTTACGAATAGTTTTCGTCACCAGTTTAATGCTAGTATTATCAAAATAAATAAAATATTGTTCAGACTTTAGAGCCGTTCCAATAACTGAACAATTTGCTGCAATACACGACGATCGTCGAAAATGGTTTCCTTGACCCTGATGAATCTGAAATGCAGTAATAACACAGTATAAAAAGCTAATAAGAACATTTGTACTTTCTATTTAAATTTATAATGACAATAATTAAATATAATTTCTTCGTTTCTTATATAAACAACAACAATTTATGACTCGCGCTTGCCGATAAAATAAATGTTTTTGTTTGTCATATTGTGCACATTCGAAATGAGACAAATTTTTGTGCATCGTATACATCGCACTCTTTCTTCCCTTTTACGATAGAAGAGTTTTATTTTTTTTTTGGAGAAACAAAAGTACTTTTTTCGAGGGGAGAGTTTTTGGTAAATAAAGAATCACATACATTTATAGAATGCGTTTTGTTTGTGGTTGTGTTTCAAGGCAAACTACTGCGTTTTGGTTTGCAGGGAAACTCCAAGTTGGCAACTCATGTTGCTTTCGATTGGATTTCGGAACAGTGCTACTCCTTTTTGATTCTAGTCGAATTATTTTCTTCTGTTCCGAGACTAATTTGTCAAATATTTATGTGTGTGCGTAAATTGCTGATATTTATTCATATTTTGCACATTCAGTCGAGTAATATTAATTTGACAAATAATCCGATGAAAGGGTTTATATGTATATGTGTGTTCCGGGTCTAGTCCTTTATTAATTCCGGAACAGAAAAATACTCCGAAAACATTACTCGGAACAGTCAATCGAATTATTTTGGAGTAAGCGGAATCAAAAAGGAGTAACCCGAACGTGCAACCGAAAACGACATCAGTTTCCTTTGTGAAAGGGAATAAAGGGACATACTGATTGAGTGTTTGACGTCAAACAAGCTTGTCAAACAGATTTGATAATGTGTACGAAAGTTTTTATAAAAATGTATACCACCCTGTAAAAATAAAAAGGAATGTCAAATAAAAAAAGGAATTTTTACACCAAGAAAAATATAAAAATAATAATTTAAAAATTATTAAAATTTATGTAAAATGATAGAAATTAAAGCAAAACTTATCCGAGCAGATTCTGCAATATATGCAGCCGGTGAAAAAGTTGAGTGTCTAATTGAATTTACCAACCGAAACGAACAAAATGCCAGCGAGACCTTCAAGTAAAACAGAAATACTTCAAAAAATTAAATTAAATTGTTGAAATGAATTTCCTTTACATTTACAGTGATTATTGCGAAAACCTAGCATGGGCGTCCGTGCAGATACATTGCTATCGTAAAACCACATTTTGTGCAAATTCCGTCGCTGATTTAACTGAAATGATTGGAAAGACTGCCCTGGATGCAGTCACACAAACTCCTGGTGAGATTATTGTCGCCACAAAACCAAAGATATTGTTTTGTGATCTTAAGCTACGGCCAGCGGAAACTAAGATTTGTGAGTAAACAATTTGAATTAAGAGAACTTTTATTGAGGAACCTATCACAGATTTTTTTAATGATTTCGTTCCACGAGAAGGACCACCAACCTACCGTGGCCACGACATCAAATATTTCTACAAAATTACAATTGCAACACAGAGAGTCAAGTCTAAAGTGCAAACCCTTACGGTTCCCATACGGGTATTACCTATACCGGTCATTCCAAGACCAGAGGAACTGGGGACCGAGACCAACGAAGAACTGACTCCTACAAACCCCTTTCTAGAGAAGAGAGAAATCACTGAATTAGAAGTTTCTTGGCATCATCTGAAGGTCTTTCTTGTTCTTTCCTTATTTTTAAAACTTGCTCAAACTGAATTTTCCCTTCGTAGAACGTAACAGCTCGAAGATCTCCCAAGTTCTATCGAATCACCAACAAACGTGGTTATGTAGGTCGCTTCTGTTTGTTCAAAACTGCTTACAAACTTGGAGAAGACATCGTAGGCAGTCTAGACTTTGCTAACTTCGAGGTTCGTTGTGTGCAGTTCTCCGTGAAACTGCAATCCGAAGAAATTCTGTTAAGAAAAACCATTCCAACTAAAGACGAAAGTGATACTGCTTCGGTGAATTCATCGTCCGATCTTAGTATCATTGCTGCTGTTGAAGGATTGAAATCCACTATCAATGAAGATGTGCCCGGCAAATTTACAACCTACGCGACCAGTCATCAAGTTTGCTATTCAATGTTGCAAACGCAAATTATCATTCCGATTCCATTGCATGCGGCTCCGTCTTTTAGGACAGATTTAGTTGATGTCAGGTGGCGGCTGCACTTTGAATTTGTTAGCAGTACGATGATGGACATTGGCAATCCTAATGCTGAGAGTGGAGAACTTACAGCACCGCAGGAAATTCCAGTGGAAACTATGATTTGGAATTTGCCAGTGACTATCTATTCGGCGAACCCTCTGCAGATTTATTCACCAAGTCCAGCATATAACTTGTTGATTAGATAAAAGCGATAAGGAATTTAGCTAAGTCGTTAAATGAAATTAAATTAAAATTTACTAAGGGTGCAAATATATATAACTTATTTCAACTATCCCAACGTGAACGTCTCAAGTAGTAAAATAATGTTTGGCATAACATAGTATATAAAAATACTACACCGTATAGTTTGGCTCAAATAAAGAAAACTGTTCTGTTGGGTGGGGGATTTTAATCCTGTCGCTTAAGGCCGCTCCCTGACTTGTCGGTACGGTAGATTAGATTAGATTAATAATGACTTTATTTACCATAATTTCTTAATCCTATGTTGTAACAATTGATTTAATAAGCATGGCCTACGCCGTCTGCCAGAGTGACAATTTAATGTTAGAATAAGTAAATTATAGTTAAATATATTTTTGTTCTTGTACTTTATCGTTTTATAGTTAGAAGATCTCGTCTATAATATTCTGCCTATATCTCAAACCTTACTTAACGTATTTACACAGCTGTTTCCAATTTTCACCATCTAGTATATTTTTCATTTCCACGTTGCTTAGGTTATTTTTACTAAAAACTGATCTTCGGATTTCCGCCAGGATAGGACATTTTCCCAGAAAGTGATACACGTCTTCTCTCACTCTCATATTACACAAACCCCATATATCTAAAAGATCGTTTCTGTATGGAATAAAATTCAATTGAATAATCTCCGCGCTTGTTTTTAAAATGCAGCTTATTTCTTCTGTAGAGTACCTCGAATTAAAGTAGTTCACATTCATTAAATTATGATTGAGCTGGGCATAAATATTGCGTTCCATAGATGACCTGGCCTTTATTTGAAGCTCCAGTCTTTTTTGCGTGTCGACTACCTCAATGAGTTCGTATAAATCGGATTTCCATGCCTCGATATTATCTGTACTTAGAGTTAAGGGATAATTACCATATTCAGCCAAGCGCTTCCATTGGGCATACCAAGAAATGTTCTTCCTTATTATGAGCATACTGATCCTTTTTGGCAATCTTCTATCTTCCATCTTAAGAGTTTTTAAGGCATAGTTAACTTGCATTTTAAGGGTTGATATGAAATATGGAGGTAGCCCAGTTTCAAGTAGAAGAATGTGGTTTGGTGTAGCCTGTGGCAATTTAAAAACTCGTTTTAAGAAATATCGAAGCAGTTGCTCTACTTCTTCATACTCTCCATGTCTCCAACTTTGTGCAGCATAACACATTATGGCCTTTGATGTTGCCTCAAATACACGATATTTGGTAGCTGTGTCCACCTCTTTACTAGCCATGACACTCCTCCACGTCGCATTTATAGCACTTTTAGATTTTGAAAGCTTGACTTTCATATGTTTCTTAAAGTTCAGATTTCTTGTAATAAGCATGCCCAAGTAGTTATACTCATTTACTACCTCTACGTCATGGTTAGCGAATTTCCATTTCTCGTTTTGGCAATTTCTACCTCCTGCATTTCGAAAGATCATGATTTTTGATTTTTCCAAGTTGACTTGCAGTCTCCATTTGTCGCAATAGTCGGCTAGCCTGTTTAGCATTAGTTGCAGACCATGTGGGGACTCAGACAGTGCCACAAAGTCATCTGCAAACATTAAGTGGCTTATCTTAAGTGTTTCAGACAGCTGTACTCCGCCAGTCCAGATCTCATTTCTGTCATCTATAAACAAGGCAAATAGTAGTGGGCTTAAATTACATCCTTGTCTAAGTCCAGGTACGGTAGCGGTACGGTAAAATCTGACATACCGCTTGTGTACTGATTACATGTATTTCAATGGGTGCATGCTGATTAGGCGGTATCGGTACGGTAGCGGTATACATACGGTATACATGAGGTATACCGAGCCGCGGTACGAATGGGCAGTAAGCAATCGGTAAATACCGCGTGTATTGTGTAAAATGTCATCGTCAGATTTGGACGTCCACGTTAAAATTGTATTGGAAATGGAAAAATACGACCAACAAGAAGGAATATATAAGGAGTATAACATGCAATTGCATCTTTTTCTGAGGATGACATTTTTTTCCGGATTCTGAGTTTTTAGATTAAATACCGAAAGTATACCGACAAGTGAAGAGACAGAAGCGGTATCGATATTGTTTCGGTACGTTAAGAAAACCCGCTTACCGATGTCAGGGAGCGGCCTTACAGGGAAAGGTATTATTATTTTAAATTGACTTAAATCAGAAAAATAACTGTTAAGAAACATTGGAAACACTTTATACCTTTTCTCAAAGTCAGAAACCCAATTTTGCATTTTTTGTATATATGTATATTTTTTTTTAATTTATACGTTTCAAAATTTTACCTTACTGAAATCCATTTTTGGTATTTTAAATATTTAATGCTTTTATACATTTTTGGTCTAATACTAATCCAAAGTCTTTTTATTTTTGAGAACAAAAACTTACCTCATGTTTCTTAGGCCATCTGCACACGAAGTCAATCATCGGTTGTAGAGCAGTGTCATTTGCTTCGTCAAACACAATCGTACAATTTCAAGTATTTTTATGCACAAAACATATTCCACTTAGAATTCCAACATTTTAATACAAATGTAAATGCCTTTACCTTAAAAATACATTTATGGAGTTATCATGTTTGAACCAAACACCACAGATATTTGTATGCACCCGAAATTCGACGAATAATAATAGTAGTAAATAATCTTCATCATTTGAACTCATATTTGCAGCAAACACGTTCTCACCAATAGACTGTTTTGTTTGTTTGTGCATAATGAATCTTGTAGGCGTCTATGACGACACACGTCGTGTCTAGAAGTCCTAACTGTGAATTTGTCATTAGTTCTACTGTTTGTTCTTATTCTACTTAGAACATTGAATTCAAGCACCTAGTAGCATTGAAAACTAGTCATTCAGTGTTAAAATAGTCAATAACTGATAAATGTGCGAATATTTTGGGGTATTTTAGATTTTGTTTGACAATGTTAGATTCGTCACTTTAGGCCGAAATGAAAAAAATGTGCAAGTTCCCTTTTAAGGACTTTTTTGAACAACAAATCTGATATACAGACCAAGGAAAGACAGACAGGGTCATTGCAACATGCTCTGGCCATTGGCTATTAGGAGAGCATGCGGCTAAGCTAGACATTCCCCACAATACTCACTGTCGTAGTTGTGGGAACCGACGGGAAAAGGCCATTCATTCTCTATAGCTAGAATGATAACACAATCCGTAGGAAGACCATTTTTTGACGACCTTAGCGAACTTTCTGAACTGAAGATTAGAGACTAACTTGGTCTCCTTTCTCAACACGAATAAATGGCTATAGGACGGGTTTTGGAACTTCTTTACCGGATTCTCCTTCAAACGTCTAGGACAGCGAGCTAGCGGACCGAGGGTCTTTGAATGGAGTTCCGAATGCCTACACTATCGGATTGGTTTTTACTTCTGTGCTGGCCAACTAGATGCCTAGTGTGACACAGAGTGGTTGGTTTAGGCGCGGATAGCGGTCCGGTTGAGTGAGTGTCCCAGTTTCCTCCTAAATTTAGTGCTATCACATTCCAAACCACAAACAACCTTCTTCCGTCAACAATTAACCCAAAGCATATCTAAATATATATGTTAATTAAATAGGATGGACAAACAAATTCCTGGTTTTTTGATATACATATCATTTAAAAAGTTATGTCTTCGAAATCACAAGTATGTTTCCGCCCCTATGGACCTTTGGAGAAAGTCTGGCGACACTTTAAATAGTCAGGTATCCACATATTTGTACCGAGGAGAGATTTTTCTCGATCTTTTGATATATCATTTATATGGTTATACCTTCAAAGCAAAATCTGGGTTTTTACCCTTTTTGGGGGGCGTCTGCCTGGGTCTGGCGACACTTAAATCGTCTGGGACCCCAAAATTCTTAATATTTAAACCACCCTGATATGTAGCCTATTATTTTTCCTCAATTTCAATACCTAGATCCGTCAACTAGAACTCAACTTTCCTCGTCATAATAAGGAACTATGTACATACTAGGGTGGAATGTTTTTAGCATTTTTTGCCTAATCACTGCATGCTTATAGGTTTTCAAGCCATTGAAAGTTGGTAGTTTTTCAAAAAAAAAAAATGATGTTTTGCATTCAGGCCGCGAATAGTTGGCTTCGAAAAATAACGAAAATAACAGATTCTTGTAGAGGGACCAAATACAACTATTTTTTTTTTCCATGGGGAAGGGGTCTATCTCTTTAAGTATATGTACAGTCTATAAAATTCGTATTCGTACAGTAGCTAACATGCAGTTCTTTTACAATTATTTCAAAGACTACAAAAAAATCCGAGCAATATTTGATGTCAAGTCAAAGACATTATGTTCATTTAATATAAAACACCCAAAAAGTACCATCCCTTATCAAGAACGGGACATTAATTAACAAAATTCCAAAAACTTGTGTGAAAGAAGACAAATTCGTATTCGTACACCAAATGGTTTCTCGGATACTTAAAGGAAATTAACACAATTTCAACATTTTGATGCATACAACGTTTTTGGAATTTGTTTGGGCGTTTCTATTGCAACAGAAAAGTACAAGTTTTTGCTGTTCAATGACAATTTTCTGTTGCAAACAGTTCTGAATTGCTGTTCAGTGAGTCTGTTTCGAACAGTTTGGAACAGAATAGAACAGGATTTTCTGTTCTTACTTTTTAGGTAGAACAACTTAGAACAGGTTTTTGACAACTGTCAGATAGCTGACTGCTCTATTTTGCCTGACATATCTGTTCTATCTTGTTCTGTTCTGATCTGAAAAAAACCTCACTGAACAATCCTATTATGAAACATACAAAAACAGTCAAAGAAAATTCAAAGCTGAAACACAATGGGCGCAACGCAGCTCGTGGCAAACCTTCTGCACCCAAATTGAAGGAACAAACGAATCAGCAAGACTTAGAAAAATTCTAGCAAAAGAACCAGTTCCCCTAGGGTTTCTTAAAGGCCCTAATGATCAATGGACTGAATCATGTGAAGAATCACTGGAGCTGCTTATCAAAACTCATTTTCCTGGTTGTAACTTTGATGTTAATAACACAGAAGATGCAGCACAAACGGAGCACACGGTGCCACCAGATATTATAACGGAGGATAAAATAAACTGGGCAATAAACTCATTTTCACCCTACAAATCTCCGGGAACAGACGGCATCTTCCCCTTGATGTTACAGAAGAACACTATACATGTCACCCAATATCTCAAGCGCTTCTTTGTAAGCAGCCTTAAGTGGGGATACATTCCCTTGGCATGGCGTGAAGTGAATGTAGTCTTCATACCGAAAGCTGGAAAACCAAGCCACACGGAAGCCAAAGACTACAGACCCATTAGTTCATCGTTTGTTTTAAAATCCTTTGGACGACTAATAGATATACACATACGAAGTATTCTAAAACCGAATGTGTGTTCACCTGTCCAACACGCTTACACAAAAGGAAAAAGTGTTGAAACAGCACTCCACAACTTAGTAGGCATAGTAGAAACAACACTCAAGAACAAAGAGTACACTCTATCTGCTTTTCTGGACATTGAAGGAGCTTTCAACAATGTACGTCATGATGCACTTGTACACCTTGAAGTAGATAATTCCCTCATAAACTGGATTATATGTATATTAAAATACAGACGGATTAACTCAGAACTAGGGGATGCACAAATCAAAGTATCCACATCTAGGGGGACTCCACAATCCACTTTTGTGGATATTGGTTATGAATGAAATCCTGATCGAACTGGAACACAGCGCCAGCGGTGTCAAAGTAGTCACCTACGCAGACGACTTGGCGCTGCCAGCGACTGGTAAATTTCTTTCCACAATCAGCGAACAGATTAACTCCGCTCTGTCGAAAGTTTCTAGCTGGACGAGGAAATGTGGACTCTCGGTCAACCCGCAAAAAAACGAACTGGTACTTTTTACTGACAAAAGGAAAATACCAGATTTTGTCCTAGCATCAATAGAAGGAAACCGACTTAGTCTTTCAGAACATGCCAAATATCTGGGCGTAATTCTTGAAAAAAAACCTAAACTGGGGTTTGAACACTAAAGAAAGAGCCAAGAAGGCTATGACCGCTTTTTACTCATGCAACAGGATCTTTGGTTAGACCTGGGGTCCAAACCCTAGGATCATAATGTGGATGTACACGGCCATTATAAGATCGATCCTTATTATATATATATTATATGGTAGCCTGGTTTGGTGGAGCGCGATGGACAAAGAAACTAATTGCAAAACGCTTAATAAAGTTCTAAGACTAGCATGTATTGGAATTACAGGGGTAATGAGATCCACACCCACTGCGGGAATGGCAACAATACTCACCCTAAAACCCCTAGATCTACTTGTACAAGAAACTGCGTCCTATAGTGCCCTAAGACTAAGCCAAACCAATAGCTGGAAAAGAAACTCGGTAGGTCACGCACAAATTATCAATAAACTTACGGAGGGGTATGTATAAACAGACTACACAAAACCCCGTACAGATTTTGAAAAACCGTTTTCTGTGTCCATTCCCACAAGAGAGGAATGGGATGCTGGTTTACAACAATCAGATGAACCGGTGGTAGAAATATACACCGATGGATCGAAGATGGATACGGGTGAAGGTGCGGGATTCTTCTCAGAAACCCTCAATTTAGCCAAATCTAATAGACTCCCCGATTACAGCAGTGTCTTCCAAGCGGAGGTTCTGGCAGTGATTAAGGGTGCCGAGTAGTAGTAGCCCGTAGCGTAATGGTTAGTGCGTTCGACTGTCACGCTGGAGGTGTGGGATCGCTTCCCAGCCTCGTCCACCTAAAAACTAAAAAGTTTTTTTTCAGGGCTACTGCCTCTTGCGAGGAATTGACAAATCCTCCAAGAGTATCACTTGTAACGAATAAGTGCTTCTCGTCTAGCCGTTCGGATTCGGCATAAAATTGTAGGTCCCTTCCATTCCTGTCGAAAGGCGCACACAGGAATGGTTGCGAGTTGTTAGTCACTAGGCCCTGGTTCTTCATGAGCCGTTGTGCCTAGCGATTTATTTTTTTTTTTTAAGGGTGCCGAGCAAATATTAATGATGGCGATACCACGAGCTGATATCACTTTTTACATTGACAGCCAGGCGGCGATCAAGGCCATCTCTGCCACAGAAATCAAATCCAAACTGGTTTCATGCTGTCGTGAAGAGCTAAGAGTTCTTGCCACACAGCACAACATCAGACTCTGTTGGGTCCCTGGGCACTGTGGAATTGAAGGTAATGAAAAAGCCGACGAACTGGCAAGGACTGGTTCATCGTTAGATCCAAGCCTAACAGACTCCATGGATAAAATTCCACCCTGTGCTATTTAACAGGCGATTAACAAGATAATATTGGAACTTACCAATGACAGGTGAAACTCACTTGCAACTTGTACCACTACAAAGAATCTGTTGCCCAGCTACAATAAGAAAAAAAACAGACAAAATTATGAACCTGAAAAAGAGATCCCTGCATCTTCTGATAGGAATTATCACAGGACATAATCTCTTAGGGTATCATAAAAACAAAATGGGACTCAATACTGTAGACCTATGCAGAGGCTGCGGAAACGAAGAAGTAGAGGAGGACACCCTTCACTACCTAGGTCATTGTCCGGCACTCTGCACTGCAACATAATCACAGAGGATCAACATTGATCTAAGTGTGACGGGAACAAGATCTACCGGCAGGCCATCTTCCTAACCTAACCTAATCCTATTATCTCTCAAAATGATATCACTGCAGAGATCAAACGAAGAATTACTCTAGCGAACCTCTGTTTCTTCGTTCTAAAAAGGCATTTAAGTAGTAAGGCCCTCTCTCAGAGAACAAAGGAGACTTTATACAAGACCCTAATCATCCCAGTCTTGCTCAATCAAAGTTTGCAGGGTGCTTGAGAGGAAGATTCCGTCTGGTCCGGTATGTCAAAAAGCTGAAAATACAACGGCTAACATGGCTAGGGTATGTGAAGCGTATGGAAAACAACGCACCTGCCCGACGAGTCTTCGAATCCAACCCCGATGATGTACGCAGCAGAGGAAGAACCCATAACAGGTGGCACCTACAAGTGGAGAACGACCTCAACGAACTCGGTGAGCGCAATTGGAAGCGGCTAGCTAGGGCCAGAGCTGACTGGAGGGGCTTGTTAAGTTGAGGCCGTAGCTCACCCTGGGCTGTGAGGGCCATCATTTCTAAAGTAAAAGTAGGTAATCTTTAAGAACTCGATTTCAAAAAAAATTTGGGAGGGGTAGAACAATTCAAACTAAATAAATTATATTTCAAACTTAGTTTAAAAGTTTATTCTAAATAATACTAATTGGTATAAGGCCCGTTTGCTGATACGAAGCATAAATGTTTAAGTCAACATAAACGCTTTTGTTCTACTTTTTCCTAAGCATAAACTGCCACATAAGCTATTTATGTTGAACTTAATTGCTTAAGTTTCGTGTAAGAAAATTATACAGTCTGTTGCAATCAAATATCGGAGTTACTAAAAGGAATCTTATCAAGACAACCCGTGCTCTACGGACACGAGTCTGCAAATTAAGTTCACACAACACAATTTCTTAGATAGAAAAGTCTCAGTTTCATTTGCAATGTTTCAATTTATTAAAAAAAAAATCAATAACATTGAATTTGAATTGTATGTATGCATTGGTTTTGAACAATTTTACACTCACTAATACTTCGAGTTAAAATTTTGAATCCAGTATTTATTATACTTCTTTACTTAAAAAAGAAAGTGATGTAAATTATAAATTGTACTTTTAAAATCCAACTTTTCCCAATTTGGTATCGGTTTTAGGATTGGCAGTTAGGTCTTGAACGCTTACGATAGTCTCATTGATTATAGTTTGTAGCTGACGTAAACTTTGTATTTGAAGCAAGCGAAGAATACGAACAGCATGGTCCAATGCAGGATCATCTGCGACTTTGTCGTTGCCTTCGGAAAATGGAAAAGGGGTCCCAGTTATTGGTGCTCGTTTTCTTACCTCCGGAGCAAGTCGATCATGTACTATTCGAACAATAGCTTCTAGCTGAATCAAATGATTGGGATGATGGGCGATTTGAAGTTTTCTAGCCATCGCACGAACTCCACCGATGAAATCTTTATGTTGAACTATAAAATAAAAATATATTATAAAAAATTGAAGTCCATATCCTTTGTTGGAGGGGGGGGGGGGAGAGGCGGTGAGCTTACAGTCAATGTTATCAAATAAGTTTTCTGCTTTCATACTCGGCGCAACCGATTTACTGTCTCGTTCTTGAATGTTCTTGGAATTGATGTCCTGGTAATTTTCAGGAGCATCCAAAAATTCTAGTCGAACAGCGTAGCTAAGTAGCCACGATAGCTCCTCCAGGGGGGAGTCGAACTTGGGAACACCTAAGTCAATTTTATAGCTTTGATATGCTTTTTCCCATTCCGGTATGTTGTCCACTTTGCGCAAACCAACGCGATCTTCTATTTTGTATTGTCGGATTTTCTGATCCTCCAACCAAAGAACTGTGCTGGCAAATACTTTGCGATCTGTAATATTAAATAAATCCTTGCTGGGACATTTTTATTAGTATATAAAATATATAGTGCTTACTTTTAGCATCTACAGAGTCCGGGCTTGGATGCTCCAGTGCTTCTAGTTTCATTCTTAACATTTTGCCTTCTTATAGGTTGAATATTTCTTCTATAAAATAAACTTTTTATCCTGCGCCGGAAAAATGGTCGAATTTGTTAAATAAAATAAATTAAAGAAGACGCTGGCGATGTCAAAAAAAGGGTTGTTTGAAAATGTAGTAGATTTTAAATACACACTACCAAGCCGACCAGACAAGCTGAGCGTTCCCAGCTCGAGTATAACCACACCTGTCTCGTAGCTTTGAAAGTCTCCAGTGCCGACAAAAATTGTTGTTGTAATCGTGTGCGACTGAGAGGTACAACCGACAAGTTCCTTCCAGTTTCGGCCGATTTTTCCATTCAGCACGGGAAAAATCGTTCATTGTAGACCGGGACTTATCAGTCGTGTGTTGCTGACAGTCCATTTATTTAAGACCGCTTTCACACAAGGAAACTGAGTTGCCAGAAACTAGATAGTTTGTTGTCGAGAAGGGTGTGAGGGGAAGTTTTGTTCATTCGCCCTTTTCGCCTGCAAACTCCCATTTGCCGGCGACCCAGTTTCCTTGTGTGAAAGCGGTCTTATACACCACACAACAACAGTCAAATGTAGCGATAGCGACAAAACACACCACACGACACAAGTAGTATGGTTCCGGCTTAGTATGGTTTTCTATTCAACCATTCAGATCTATTGGCATTCGGATTAAGGCATTGACAAATCTAATGGCGATGACATTTTATGCCGTGGGTATGCATTTCACTACCAGGCAATTTCAATTCAATTTTCTGTTTTTGATAATATGGCGGAAATCTATTCAAAATATGATATGAATCAGTTTGAAAAAGCCGAAACGTCCAAATTTACAGCCTCGCAGATAAAAAGCAATGATTGACTTTCATCAACCGGGCAATATTGCCATTGCCATAGCGTCTCCAATGGAAATATTAACACGCTTACTCCATAGGTCATACAGATGTCCCACATAACAGCCACAATCCAATCAACCAATTTTGTCAATCAGTTTTTACTCACTGGGCAAATTATGTCATGTCGTTCATTAGCCTTTCACAACTACTTGTATCTTTTCTAACAAAATTCACTTAAACATTGAACAAAAACCTGAAACAAATCTCACACGCACATGAAACGTCATCTCATGGCCAAGTTTTGAACAGCCCTCCATAACTTGTTCAAAACGTTATTTTTTTCGACATGTTGCTGGATGGACATGGATTTTTTGGACTCCATGGGAATTTTGTTTACACATGTTCATAGTCCGGCCATCGTTCGTGGCTTGTGGAGGCGGCCCGTTAAAGCAATGCCAACGAGTGAGGCAATTTATTGCCCCAAATATTGGCAAAGGATCCCCTGGGTGAGATTTCGTGTAAATAGAACGCAAAACGTAATTGGATTTATGTTTATAATTGTGTTTTTTAGTAAATCAAAAAGATTCCATGTCACTATACCAACCTCTTACATAAAGTAATCAACACTGCTAACACCTTAATTTAAACTAATAGGTTTATTTAAATGTCACTTCACTTTGGTGTGTGTGCAAGTGTGTGTAATCTTGCTTTTAAATCGAGATTTGAAGAATCAGTCTAAAATGTTATCATACCCCAAAAGAGTTGATTTTTTTTGTTGTGTAGAAAAAGATACACAAAATATAAATTTTTTTGGTTGAATAGAAAATAACATAAGAAATAGCACTTCAGAGAGCTAGCCGCAGTTAACGGAAAATAGAAAAAAATTTATTTTTTTTTAATTGACGGGTTTTAATAATTTTCTTCATGTTCTATCTGGTGTGTAGTCAGCTCAAATCAGTGAGCAAACTCAACACTACCATATCGGCATTCATGAAATCTACTACAACTGTTTGTTGTAAACAAACACACGTGCATAATTTCCAAACGTCAAACTTATTTTTGTTTTCTAATTTCAGTAAAACTTGGCCAATTCAATTTTATTAAAAGTTAAAATATTCACAAAATATGGCAACGAAAGCTATAAAACGAAAAGCATCAACTGGTAAATTTGTTTAATGTTACCCTAAAAAGAAATAAGTAATTACCTTATTTTTTATCTAGCCAACCGTAAAGAGAAACCCGTTGTTGAACATACGGAAGCTACTTCTGAGGAAGAAAATAATTCAGAAACGGAAGGACCCAGTGGTAACGCGGGCTGGGCTGATTCTATAGCTAAAGTTCTAAATACAAACAAGCCTAAGACCAAAAAATCTATCGTTCTTTCGAAAGCAAAAAAGATTATACCCAAATCAAAAGATGCAACAGACGCTATCAGTTTCGAAATTGACGGTGAGATCAAGGAAGAAAAGCCAGACAAAGATGTTGAACAGCAAACTAAGAAGCTAAAAAATCAACAATTAGCATTGAGAGTTAAACCGTCGACAGATGAATTTGAGCGGGAACGAGCCCTCCGAAAAATTGCCACGCGAGGTGTGGTACAACTTTTCAATGCTGTTAGGTTACAACAAAAAGACATTGACCAGCAATTAAAGGAAGCCGGACCATTGGACTCCAAGAGAGAAGCTGTTATGAACAACATTGACAAAAAGAAGTTTTTGGACGTATTGATGGGAGGCAAACGTGCAAAGTCTCAAGCGGTTGATAATCCTGTTAAGATTGAATCAAAAACTGAAGATCAAGATGACGATGATGATGTTGATGATAGTGTAAACAAAAAAGGCTGGAGCGTGTTGCGGTAAAATATAAAAAAAATTCTCAAGTAACTTAAATTATCCCAAATTATATTTCAGAGATGATTTTATGACAAATAAAAAAATAAAACACTGGGACGAAGAGGATAGCGAGGACGAAGGTGCAAATGGTTCTTCAGATGATGATGACTAAAATGATTATTATTTTACTGTACAAATTAAATCTTTATAAATAGAACTGTATTAAGATTTATTATTTCTATTGTTTCCTTTGAATATTGGAACATTTAACAACCTTGCAATTCCCAATGACACGGCGCCTGAAAGTTCAAGAAACAAATCATAAAAGTATGTTGTAAAAGTTTATGATAGAGTGCATTTTACCTCCAGAGACGAGTTTCATAATACTGGATTCGAATTTCTTTCTTTTTTGTGCTTGAGAGAAGATATAAATACCGATGGCTATAACGCCAAATCCACTTACGAGCCTACATTCTAGGCAATCCTTTTGTATTTGATTATCATTCGGCATTATTGTTAATTGAAGTTCTTGCGAAGTTCAATAATGAAGAAAGCCACAATCCAATTGGTTTTGTTTTTTCCTTTTTGTCACGGGGAACGGGGTGACGTTAAACTGTCACTTGTCATAGATTATTTTTATTCGAATACAACACTTTGACAGGGTGTTCTGCTGAAATTTAAATTAATTGTTTTTATTTTTTGTCATTGGTTTTTGGGTAGTTTTAAGATCTTTTTACCAAAAATTATTATTGGACATTTAAAAAATAATCATAAGTAGTCCAGGAAAATTAGCTTTTTACAAGGAAAAAATTAGTTCGAGGCTGAAATTTGGTATGAACATTGGTAATGGGACTTTATAGACTGAGAATGTTCCTCATCGATCCGAGGGCCGCTATCTCAGTTACAAAAACAAACATGAAAATAACATGAAAACGGTTTGTTTTAGAAAAAATAATTATTCAACAAACTTGTAGCTAAGGCAATTTTCCACAAAAATGTTTAAATACATTTTCCCGTAGCATTTACCGTTAAAAAGTTATAGTAGTTCATACAATCGCGAGTATCGCGAAATTAGCCCTTTTTTGTACTTTCTTTCACACCACCATAGAGGTCAAGTGCCCAGGTGCGTTTTTTTTAATCTGGTATCCGCAGAAGGCCTATTCCAATGTGTTTTGCAAATAAAATTTAGTCAACATTAGATACTAAGCATTGTTTGAAAGTCTGATTGTTGGTAGTAAGAAATGACTCATCATTAATGTCCTCTTCATACTGATCAGCAACCTTTACTACAATTACAAAATATTGTTGTAAGAAGTTCATCAGGTGCTGGTTGGATCAGATGTGTAATAAGCTCCAAAACATTATTTCTCAATACCCATCCCCAGCTTTCAGGATTAGTACTATCTCTTTTCAGCCAAGTTTGAACTTGATAGTAAACTCTATAAAGCCTCAACTACATAGACCTACTTTTGAACAAAAGTACAAAAGTGAGAAATTAAAATGCTAGCTAAAGAAACATGCTTGCAAAAAAACATACGAAAATTGTTCTGAAATATAAACTAAACCACCATGTACAATTCTTCATCGTCATCGTCATTCTATGTAGTTAAGCCTTAAAGGTGCTGTTGAGCAGCAGCAGATGTTGGAGGAAGGGAAGATAATTGTACAGCCTTGTTGAGCCTGGTCAATCGGACAAATGTGGAATATCTTATTTTTTCTTAGATCCTCACTCTTTTCGAAAAGATTGAAGAATTTTAATTTGCCTTTGTTGTAGTGAGCAGAAGTTGAATCTCAACCAGTAAATTGTTGCGTGGCAAGAGGAGGGGAAGGAAATGGAATTAGTGTGGAGGTAGGGTAAGAAAAAGGAATAGGTAGGAAACCAAAAAAAAAAGGAGGTGTTCGGAAAAGGAAACGAATGCTAAGTTCCGAGGGACGCGGCCTGCTTGCGATGCACGGCAGTTAGCTCGCCGGAATAGGGGGGATCTTGCCCCCGAAACTTAACCTCACCAGCAACAAAACACATATCAGGCCTGAACTCACAAAAGGTGAAAAAGCGGACGGACACTTACCACACACAAGGGCACTGCGGATGTTGTTGCAGTGTGGCCATTACCTACCCAACCATGGAAATCTGCGGCCCTATTTAGATTTCCCCAAAGATGGTGGATGAAGGGCTTCAGATCATACCATCTTCACCGAAGGAACTTGGCTACCTTCAGCACCCCGGAAAATTTCAACTTAGAAAGCCATGATTTCTACAATCGAAATCAGAAAAACACCAAAATTTCATATTAATAGAATGGCGGAAAAGAAGTTTATTATTTTTGATTCTGACTTTAAGATTATTTGATAGAAATTAATTATTTAATTGATTAATAGAAATTACAAAAAAAAACAATTTTATTAAAATATATCTTTTATCATTAACACAGATACATAAAACAAAAAAAAAAACAATGCGAAAAAGGAAGGTTTCCTGACCAGATTATCAACAATAAAAATACACTAAAAGCACCCTTTCTGGCACTTACACAAAAGGAAGAAATCGATGTTAAAGTACCTACCTCCTTGGAGGTGGTATAATCTCAAGATTTAAATGGTAAATTAAACTAAAATCGCGACGACAGACGGAGGAAACGCTAGCTTGTTCACGTACAAAAGTATAGTTGGAATTAATATTTTGTGAATCAAGAAAAAAACTATCAATTGTCAAAACTTCAACGCCAAAAACAAAATCATAAGAAAAAGGACATCACAAAACACTAAAGCAGGAACTAGGATGTAGCAGTGGCCCGGGAAAATCTCTATAGGGACCTATATATATTTATATGGCCAATTATATCTGCCATACAAATTGTTACTCTGTATTTGTTTTTTTTTCTTCTTTTGTTTTAAATTGCTTTTCTTTTTGTTCATAAATAATCTTTTCTTATGTTACAGACTCACTGCGGTGGTTCTTTTTACCAATTCAACCTTGCTGAAAGGTTATGTTAAATCACATAGGCGTATACGGGGCTCCTGTGGACTAAAAAAGGTACTCCAGTTGCTAACAAAATCGTGCCGGGACGCAAGAGCTTGGATGTCAAATTTCGGTCCACCAATGAGGAGTGATTCCAGGCCGCAATCGTTGATATTATCAGCAAAGTTAACCACAGTTGATTGGCACAAAAAAAAGATGGCGGGCGAAGAAAAAGATGGCGCGCAAAAAAAAGTCGTGGGGAACAAACAAATTTTTTATAACGTGGCAGCCCAGCGCTCTGCTGATAACCTGGGACCGCCAGAAAATAGTTAACCCTACTTTATTTTCCTTATCTCTTTAAAAAAAATTGAAAATCTGCGACAGGGTATTCAACCAACAGAAAAAAACGGGAAAACTTTCACTGGTTCTTTGCACGACAAAGGTATTCTTTCAATTTTAAAATCTACTTAATTTTTTCCGTCTTAACCTTCAATTTGTCTCGCTCGTTGTGCTGATCGAATAGATTTGACAAGTCAAGGGACACCACGTTTTTTTCTACTCACTTTAACAGTGCAGAAGTCAGTTTTCGGAATAGATGACATTTCAAGTTTTGATCCGAAAATAGTTCGTCTAGTACAAGGCAGAGGGTGCTAGAACTAGTCAACCAACTTATCCTCAGTTTACATTTGTACCTCAATAGGCGTTTTTCTTTTTTAGTTCAGAGCAGAGCCTGAACTGTCAAACAAATAATTGTGTTTCTTTTTTACCTCTGAACGGTCAGAGCGTGTTCTTAGCATGTCAGAGCGCGCTCTATGAGCTCTGAATAAAATAATTGAGCAGACCGAGTTGAATGCTGAACATAAGCATTTGATAGGTGAAATTTAAACAAAATTGACAGCTTAGTGTTCAGGTGTGTTTCAAAAATAATTCTGAGAACTCAGAACCAGAACCATAGAGTAAGTATACTACCTAGAGGCCCGACTCGTACCCCCCTTGCCTTAAACACCCGCAAAATT
This sequence comes from Melangyna quadrimaculata, assembly GCA_949320155.1. Lineage (NCBI taxonomy): Eukaryota > Metazoa > Arthropoda > Insecta > Diptera > Syrphidae > Melangyna > Melangyna quadrimaculata. The sequence goes on along the minus strand of OX439483.1, from coordinate 198,252,211 downwards.
TATTTGAGGTGAGTAAGAGAAAACTCTCTTAATCTACTCTTTTTTTCCTATCCGTGAATCCATGTGAGTGGTGGATTAAAAAACAAAATGGCGAAATTTGCTCTAACTGACAGGTAAGTTTTTTTTGTTGTTTTCGTTTTGTCAAAAATCTGACAGTTCTAAGTAAAATAAATTATGTGAAATCTAAAATCATGTAAAGTTTTTATTTTAATATCAATAAAAGTTTATTTACTTGTATAAAAGAATATTTTTAATGTCATTAAAAAGTTTGTTGTGTTTATTTCTAGCTGCGGTACAATGTGAAAAAAGATTTTCATTTGGTTCCCTAAGACCCTCGATTCTGAAGAAGCATTCCAAGCGAAGAAATGCGATGTCGCAGCTATTATTCAGTCACACTCGAAGGGACGAAAACAACGCAAGCTGTATCTTAAACTTCGTGAGAACACAATTATACTGCAATCATATTGCCGACGGTTTTTGGCGATTCAAGCTGCCAAAAGAAGACCAGAGGCTGCTGTTAAGATTCGAGCATTCATTAAAGGCTTCATCACCAGAGAAGATCCACCAAATGGTGTGAATGAAAAGTTCATTGCCAATGCAAAGAGATAGTGGCTTATAAGATTATCAAAGGAGTTACCAACAAAAGTGCTGGACATGAGTTGGCCTTCCGCAGCCAAAACATTGTCAGGAAGCCTCTACATACCTACATATGGTGCATCGGCTTCACTTAACAAGAAATTATAGTCAGCAGCTGAGTAATGATAAGAAGCAATTTGAACTCAAAAGTCACAGCTGAAAAGGTCTTTAAAGGTTAGTTTTTTGTTAAATTAATTTATTTCCCTGTGTTTTCCATATACCTACCTAGATAAAAAGAAAAATTACCCGCAAAGTATTGCCAAATGGTTCGAAAAAGACCACATTTCCAAGGAACACTCGGCGCAAGTTAGTAATTTTGTGACAACAGCATTAGGTTCTGAAGAACTTAAATATTCCTCACCTTGCGTCAAATACGATCGACATGGCTATAAGCCAAGAGGTCGATTCATCCTCCTCAGCAACAAAGCTATCTACCTTCTTGACGCAACAAACAAAAGCATCGACCGCCATTGGCCAAAATTGATTTTGTGCTAACGAATCACAGTGATCATCTGATGTTGGTACGAATTCCATTAGACTAAAAGAAAGACAAGGGTGATCTTATTCTAGAGATTCCCGCAATTATTGAGTGCTGCACGTACATCATTCATACAGTTGGCACAGCAAACATAATCAGTAGTGTGAATAGAGATTCGTAAGTTAAAAAGTTCTTTTTCTTGAAATAACAAATAGAATATATCTTAAAGTTGGTAGAAATTTATTGGAATTGCCAGATAAACCACTTCGTAATTCCAAAACTATCTACTTCATTGGGAAATAATTTTTCCAATTAAAAATGCTTTTGGTGACACTTAGTAGACTTAATTTGAAACAGTTTTGATAGTACAGCTACGGTTTTGATTTTTTTAGTTTATAGGTTCTACCTTTTTCTTAACTTTTCTTGGTATGGAGGGTATTCAGCCTTATCGGCAATTTCGGGAGAGATTGTTCTACTCCCGATTTTCATTTTTCCCTGGATTCGAATACTCCTTTCGTCAATCTCCCCCGGAAATTACTTCGAATCAGTTTCTGAATGATTTATATTCTGAAATTATTTGTCTGTCAAAGTTTGAAAATTATTTTATGAAATCAAATTAAATATTTGAAGTATTTGTGGTGATTAAGACCTATTTTGCATCGTAGATTTAATTCTCATGTAATGGAAACGCGTAAAAATATTCAAAAGTTAAAGAAAACTATTTTGTTTGTCTATTTTGTTGTTGTAATATTTTTGTTCTCTCCCTCTGTGCAAAACTGTGTTACTTTATGAGGGGAAAAAACCCGAAAGTGTAAAAAATATTTCCAAAATGTGTAAAAAATATAAAGAAACAATAACTTAATATAGATCGCTTAAAACAAAACCAATTTCTCCTCCAAGCCGTTTCCCCTTTAAGTCTTTAGCTTGTTGTAGAGTGGACATACAGCCACACATACCAATACACATACCAATAATGTTGGATTTTATTAAAATGCCTATATTTTTAAACCGAAACCAAAACTTATCCTTTACACCCCGACTCCACAGGCCATGAACGATGTCTATAATCCAATCTACAATCTAATTTGTATGGATATGTCACTGCTTGGACATGGATTTTTGCGACTGCATGGGATTTTTTTTAGACATGTTCCATAGTCCGGCCATCATTCATGGCCTGTGGAGTCGGGGTATTAGAGCAAGTAAAAAATTATAAAACCTTCAAAAATAGGTAGTAATATCCTTCTATTTTTAAAATTCTTCAACTAAATTGAGGCGAGTTTTTTCCAGGGAAACATCATTAATTTTCCCCCGGGAAATAGATTTAGGATATCTAGTTTTTTCATTGTAGTTTTTTCCCATTTTTCGAACATTATTTATGATTGGACAGTCTCATACGGGGATAAAATCCTTATTCCCGATAAGGCTGATTATTAACTTAAGCCAATTATTTCAAAACAGACTATTGGCTACAAAAAATTGCATAAATCAGACAGGGACTTTACCTTGCAAAGAATATAAAAAGTCAAACTAAGTACATATAATATGCCAAATTTTGATTTTGGAACGATTTTGAGTATTAGAACTTTTTGAGTTAATACATTTTTGGAAAGTCTTTTTTGGTAACATATTGATTTTAATCTTTTTAAAGAATTGGTTTAAAAATATCAAAATTACACAGCACATACATAATTATGTACATAGAAGGTAATGGTTTATATTTTTGGTAAGAATCTAAAATCGATATCGTTGTTTTTTCTTAAAATATTTGAGTTGAAAAATATTTGTTAAGAGTTTTTATTAGTAGCAAGTAGTAGAAAGCAACAAAAATATTTCACTTTCACATTTGGGTACTTACCTCTCGTTTTTAATTTCATCGGTGTGAAATAAGTGTCACTTTTATATAGGAATTCCATTTTCACTCGAACTGAGTACTAGGCTTTATATTTGGTTACTCAGCTCTCGTGTTGAATTTCATCGCTGTGAAATATGTGTCACTTTTATATGGACATTTTGTTTTCACTCGAAGTGAGTACTAGGCTTTACTTTGACTGATTTGATGGATTTATAAAATGTATAAGAAAACGTTTGTAACGATGATTTTTATTTGTATTATCATAAAAATACATTTATTTTGATTCGCAATCCTACCTTATGTTTTTGTGGAACAGAATATATTTATAATTATTGAAATTAGCTTTTTAAGCCACAGTTGTTGTTTTGTGACACAATCCCCTTTCAATTATATTGAAACATATTTTTGTATTTATATTCCAGCTTACATCGAAGTAAGGTGGTCAATGCCGAGAATTATAGGCAAACAAGCTACAATCAAAAAATTTTCGCCGCAAACAACTTTAACAACAAAGATTCGAATGAAGAATCTATTTAACATTGTGGAGACATTCAGGAGTGATGAAAACAAGAGTTGAACGGATTTAGTAATCGCATGATCAGTTATATCCTTTTGAAGAAAATATTCATGCCTTCGGATTGATCTTTCTTTTTTTTAAGATTTACTTATATCATATCAGAGAATTCAATGTATAAAGATATTCACCCTTATTACGGTTGTCGTTTCACTAAAACGACACGTCCCTGGAGGCGTCAATTGATGTTTAATTCAAACGAATTTCGTCATAAGGATGAGATGCGTGGAGATTGGACAGAAACTGTCGCCTCTAGAGCCTTGTCGTTTTACTGTCGTTTTAGTGAAACGACTATCATAATAGGGGTGATTAGTTTTCCAATTGTATGCATAATTATTTGTATAGCAAATTTGTCAATAGTTATATAATTATTGAAATGTAACAGTAAAATTTTACTAAATAAAAACATACATACATACACTTGAATCATTGTCAAAATCAATAACATTTTATTTTGTTAAAGCATCATTAATCTTCCTCATAAAATTGTAATACTTTATAGAACATATTTAAAAGAAACTTGTTTCTTTTTGTCTTTTTATTTAAATTTGTTCCTTTTACGAATCATATATATTATGTTTATGCATTAATAAAAATAAGTTATTTACAATAATTATACATAGTTACAAAAATAAATACAAATTAATAAAAGTATAAAAACAAAATAGTATTTTTTTAACGGAGCAGCCAATGAAAATCCAATTTCATGGCCTGGACAGATTCTTTTTCGTGGTTGTTTTTTATCAGTCGATTTCCAAGGGCCCTCTGAAACAAGTTTATCATCAACATCAAACATATCTTCCTGCCAGTCGATGTTTTGAGATGCTTTGATTTCCTCCTGATGTTCATTTACAAAATCACTTGAAGACAAATATTTAAAAAAAAAGGTATATTAAACCAGATCTAGACAATTCAATTGCAAATCTTACTTTTTCTTCAAATTCTTTTCACACGAACAGGGAATGAATAATTTTTGCAAAAGTTTACGAATTACATGTCTATCAATAGAATTGGCAAAAATATGTCGGCGTAATTCATTCTGATCGCCACCCTTCGAATCTAAAAACAAATGACAATGAGATATTTTTCCATCGGGACCTGCACGACCGATCTCTTGTACATAGCTCTCGAAATTTCTTGGCATATTATAGTGAATGACTGAACGGATGTCTGGTTTATTGATTCCCATACCAAAAGCTATTGTAGCCACAACAATGCGAAGCTCGTTTTTCATAAAAGCATTTTGTATTGTTCGCCGGCGTGATGCTGGAAAACCAGCATGATAAGGTTCTGCCTGCCAATTAACGCGTTTACGTTTTTTAGCGCTCGCTGGTACATTGTCGGATTTTCTATCCTAAAAGATTGAGGGCTTAAAAAGAAAAAAACAACAAATAATTAACTCCACTAACCTGCATGTAGGTTCTTATTTGTCCAGCAATTCGTTCGCATTCATCACGCCAGTGCAGTAGATAATAATAGACTGGCAGGCATCGAATCTGCAAGGAAAAGCAAAAGGACAAAAGATGTAGGACGGTCCGAAATTATTTTCTTTGTGAGCGTGAAGTTTCAGATTTAGACAAAGCTATACAAAAGACGATTCTTATCTTACCTTTTACTCAACAGTAATCCGATCAGAGCTATGTCTCTATTTTCATCCTTCGAAACTGACAATATCAAATTGTCCGGTAAGGGAACATCACTAATGATTCCTTTCTCTCCATCCGGAATGCTCAAATGTCTGATTATACTCGTTCTAGTGGGTAATGTTGCCGTTGCTGTCAAACCCAAGACAGTTTTTACACCCAAATTCTTTTGTAAAACCTTACAAATCATCAAATAGCTAGGTCGGAAATTATGACTCCATTGTGAAACACAATGCGCCTCATCGATACATGCAAATGCAATGGGCGGTAGTTTTCTCAAAATCGAACCAAATCCGGTTGAACGTTCGCCGGCCACCACTGCCTCGGGCGATACCAACAAAATATCAATTTCTCCATTATTGATCATTTCTAGAATTTGTATTCGTTGTTGCGGAGTTTGATTGGTATGCAGGCAGTGAGCTCGTAGAAAATGTGGAACACCATGAACTTGATCCTCCATCAAAGATACCAACGGCGAAATTACCAAAGTTATGGAACCCATTTTTTTGCTATATAAATAAGTAGGCAGTTGATAGCAAAGAGATTTTCCACTGCCAGTACTGAGAGTTACCAATGTCGATTGGCCGGTGAGAATTCTCATTATGGCCCGATCCTGGCCCTTGCGGAAGTCAGTGTGGCCAAACATCCTAAGCACTTCATAGACTTCTTCTGTTGCTGCTGGGATAGATCCGTCAGGATTAAGTTCATAGATAGGGCCGCCTTTGGAAACTACATTGGGAGCATTGAGTAGACCAGCTTTTTCAAGATTTTATGCCCTATATATACTTTTGGTGGAGATGGTGGGATTTCAGCTGGTTTTTCTGTTGCTGCTTGGATTTCTTTATAAATTTCAGCGACTATGTCTTCTTCTGCTTAATTTTCTTTGCCATCAAAAGTTTCTTCCTCGTCATCTTCTTCGCCATCTTTCTTATACAGAAGCGTGTTCGTTGCTTCTGGAAGTTTATCCAAATTCCGGCTATGCACAACCAATGCACTCTGACTGGCCATCTTCTCTGCCTCTTCTAGAGTTAAGTAAGGACTATCATCATCCATATCCACAGTAGCTGGCAGAAGAGAATCACCTTTAAGTTTGCACTGCTGGGCAAAATGACCCGGCTGACCGCACTGAAAACAAGTCAAGATCCCGCCATCACATCCACCCATGTTCATTTCGGGTCCAATCAAAGCGGCTGCTTTCTTCTGTTTCCATTGGCTCTTTTTGTATTTAGAGAAGTTTACTGTTTTCTTGCCACGAACGAAAACCTTCTTTTGGATATTGATCCGGACAAAATTCTCATTCAATTTTCCAGAAGCCACTTTGTCAGCTAACTTGTTTTTTAGTGCTTCACCTTTTTCATTCACTATAAAACATGTCTTGCTTACATCAGTTTTTTGTATTCCTCCTATTTTTTCGCTTACATTGTTAATATACTCATCTGCAAATCTTACTTTTTCTTCAAATTCTTTTCACACGAACAGGGAATGAATAATTTTTGCAAAAGTTTACGAATTACATGTCTATCAATAGAATTGGAGCGCAATGTTTTTTTTTATTCTATCTGTCAAAATTCTCAACATGATTGAGCAAAACTGGTCTATTTCTTGTGGCGGAAGTTAGGGCACATACGCATGGAATTTCAAGGGTGTGATTCTACTTTTTGATTACATTTTCTTTGTTTTCAATAGAAATAGTAATAAATATTACTGGATTTATATGCCAGAAGCAATGAAAGGCTATATCAAATAAAGTTTTTGTTCATAAACATTTAGAAGCATCAATTTTATTGACAAAATATTTTATTTTTCAGTTTTTGAATTTAACGGATTCCCTTTTGTGAATATCCGATTCACCAATTGAGCACATGACCACGTTTGAGCAAATGCCCTAATGCATACATACAAAGCTCGTTTTGTCCCATTTAAAATGCATTGCAACTGCACACATCCTTACTGAATAGGGCATAAATCCTCTCAATTCAGCTTGTAGGGTGAAAGAGCATGGACACCTTAAGTCGGTTCTCTAGGTAGTATTTTCTCTATGACCAGAACACGCTTTGTTCAGAGCATAGAGCATAGAGTAAGTATACTACCTAGAGGCCCGACTCGTACCCCCCTTGCCTTAAACACCCGCAAAATTTATTTGAGGTGAGTAAGAGAAAACTCTCTTAATCTACTCTTTTTTTCCTATCCGTGAATCTATGTGAGTGGTGGATTAAAAAACAAAATGGCGAGATTTGCTCAAACTGACAGGTAAGTTTTTTTGTTGGTTTATCAAAAATGACAGTTCTCAAAAAAAAAAAAAAAAATACGTGAAACTCGTCAAATAAGTTTTTATTTTAACTTCAATAAAAGTTTATTAATTTGTATAAAAGTGTATTTTTAATATCTTTCATTTATAGATGCGATACAATGTGAAAAAAGCGCTCACGGAGAAGTAAATAATACAGGAAATTACTTCCTCCTAAAACGCAAGTCCCAATCAAAATGATGGCGACACGTTTTATTGGAAACAAGACTTTAAATCTCCTAAAGAAATCAAAAATCTACTAAAAATATAATCTACTGCCAATGGACACTGAGAGAGTCCTTGTGTCTGAGATCATCTGCTAAATTCTAGATTTGTTTGGCTCACCTTGCTACACCATGTAAAATAGAAAATTTCAAAGCACCTCTAAGTTCTTTATTTCCCCTTCTTTTTCAGAATTCTCATTCATAGTGGAAATATCAGCTTGAATTTCGCTGGCCAGGATCATTCAGTTTTCAAAGGAATAAAAACTGCACATATTTACCTGACATCACATCGAATGATCTTCAATAGCAAGAAGCAAAATGAAGAAATTATGTCGTTCAGTGATCCTTTTATTACTATGAGTGATGTGAGTTCACATTTTGATACACCTTAATCCCCAATACTCAACTTTTTTATATGTGCAGGTGGATATTGAACAAACTATTTTCGGAACCTTTTACATTAAAGGCAAAGTGAGTGCTCAACCAAATGACAATTTCATTGGTGAAGTGAAATTCAAGTTGTATTTAAAATCCGGTTGTGCCATCGAATACGGTCAGGCTATGTTGCGAGCCACTTCTATTGCTCAGCTAAATATGGGTTGTTTGAATGATAATCCCGACACTCCAACTGGGGCTTGGCATGAAGCTCATCCACCAGCTTATCAACCACCACCAGGCTACTACGAATGGATACCACAAAATGTTGCCTTCGCTAGCCCGGCACCGAATTCAGTGTTTGTGAGCAATACCCTGCTTCATATCCAGGAATCGGTATACGTATGTAAAATTTATTTTTACCTTTAGTTTTGTTCTCGCTTATCTTCTCGACAAATTTTTAACAATTTTACCTTCTATTTTAGATATAATTGAGTTAAACCTTCCAAGAACCTGCACAACTGATTTTCCCGATCCGGATGATCTTGTCAACTTTAAGCTTATAATTTGTCCAGACGAAGGTTTCTACAAAGATGGTCGATTAGAGTTTAATTTCCGAGTCGGCTAAGTGTGCAACTCAAGTTTATCACCCGAATATTGATTTGGAAGGCAATGTCTGTTTGTTCTAAGTGAAGACTGGAATCGAAATTTGACAATTAATTCAATTGTATATTGTCTTCAATATTTGTTCTTGGTAAATAAAGACAAAAAAACTCAATTTTTGATAATTTTAAATTTAAAAACTTATTATTTGATTTTAGGAACTGATCAAAGAAGCAGCTGATTCTTACATTAAGAATATGTCTAGTAAATTAGTATAAACAAAAAACAATGCTAATAATGGTGAAGAATAGTTTTTGTTTCTTTTGCTGCGGGCCCAATATGTTTGTTTTATAAAGCTCAATTCAAAATTAGAACAAAAATATAAGCAAATAGCATTAGCAATTATGTTATCGAATACTTTTGTATTTATTTTTTTTTTTTTTGTTTCCAACAACTGTTAGCACAGTCAAATTCGACAATAAATTCGCTGTGTGCGATTAGTTCTGCATTTTTGATTCATTCTTGGGCCATGTTAGAGTAGTCTGTAGCTATGTTTGCAACTTCGAAAAACCTGTGCTCGCTGCAGGAAAAATGCAACAGCCAAAAAAATGCTAAAATCACCCCATTTTTTCCGACATTTTCCTTTATAACTTTGGAAATACGCAACTTAGAAAAAAGCCATCCACTACATTCTTGTTTGTTATAAAATTATCTACAAGACCACATTATTTTAAAATTCATGTATGTTTTATTTGAGTTGCTATCTAAACATTGGTAAACAAAAATCTGAAAAACTAAGTAATTTTGAAGCGCTGAAAAAATAGGTCAAAAATTTTCCAACTCTGCTAAAAATTTGGAATCAAATAGTCTAGAGTATTACAAGACGAAATTAAAAAATTCGATCCAAATCGGTAAAATAGTTTTGGCAAGAAATATGATGTGCAACTAAGTGCAACAAGCTATTATTGCATCATTGTTGTGGTCAAAGTGGGACACTTAAGTTGGCACTGATTTTTGTTCACGTACTTGGAACCTATGCTAAAATATATATATGATATTTATATCTTTTTCTAAGCCACTTTGGTAGCGATTTTAAAAGTTCCGAAAATTGTTCACTTAGCATATAAATATGAGTCGTATTCGTACTCGTATAGACATGGTATTGTTCTTTTGATTATGGTATGTAGTATAAACGGCTACAAATTGCATATGAACAAAATTTGGAGCTGTATAAAACACTTACATATTTCTTTCCTCATTTTTTTTTTGCATTTCAAAAATGCATTTTGGTCCGCTGTATCGCGAACATGTTATGCAATGCAGTTTGCATTGATACAAATAGCATATCCACTAAATATGAAGCGGTATAAAACACTTTTAGCAAATCGTTAAACAAATCTCGTAATAAAAAAATTTGTTTTATGACATTTTAACGATTTTGAAATGATTTGAAATGAATTGCTAAAGTTACGATTGTAATACATTAAAATACCTTTCCAATGACGTATTTCTTGTCCAGCTAGAATGCTATTTTTGACCACATTCCTAACCTTATTTATATCCAACTTTCAACATCTCAATATTTTTCTTTAAGAATTGTTAGTTAGTTTAAGAAATTTCCATTTGTTTATTTTGTCTTAAAAAAGCTTGTAACGAAAATATCGGGAGCTTTTAAGGCAAAATTAACTGAATTCATATTTTTTTTATATACTTATTACCAAAGAAACTTTTGTTTGTTTTTTATTTAATAACAAAAAATAAATTGCGATAAAAAAACAATAAAAAATCATAATAAGAGAAGTATAATATATATTATGTACTAATTTAAATCGCAATAAAGAAGCTTTCATATACAAACAACAGCACACACAGTCTTCAAGGAAATTCTTGTAGGACTTATTAGATAATGATTTTTAATAATTTTTGTTCTTATCTTAAACATTTTTTTTGTTTTACACAAGTTAAATCGCTGTGTAGAGGGTATTCCTCTTGATTAAATACAATCGCTTATAAAAATAATTGGTGAATGAAAAAACTTTTTTATTTCATGCTAATTGCGATGTTTAGTCCATAATTTTTTTTTTAATAAATTGGCGGGGATGGACACTAGAAGGTTTTACAAATCTTCATCCTCCTCGGGCAAAGCAGTCTCCTGTGCCTCTTCGATTTAAACTTGGGCATAAATTGAATGAAAAATATCTTGTATGTTGTCATGGATCCCACTGCCTGAAATTGAAAAAAAAAATATTTTTAAATTTAAATTATTTACATATAACATTTTTTTAATTTTTTGTGTGTAAAGCAAAATCTATATAAATAGCCCTAAATAACTTTTGTGGTACCATTTTCTCAAGAAGTGTGTAACTGATTTCGATAAATTGTATATGGTTAGAAGGCCACACATGAGACATGCACTTATACACTGTGGGTCAAATTTGATTTACACTGCCGATCACTTTGCATATTTGCAACTATAGAGCAACATCTCAATCAAACATATTTCTGACATTTTAGCCGAATATAGTAAGGTGAGCAATAAACAGTAAAGCCTTAAGTCTTATTCAACAAATATTTCTTGCGACTCGCGATTTATATTTTTGGTATCTAAAAAATTTTCAAACAAATTGTTTGACTCTAGAGTGAGTCATTGTAAGGGTTTGTTCGTCAAATTTCAGCCATTGGGCGATACTATTCTAAATAATTAAGACATACATTTTATTTATACAAGACATTTTCTTTCTTATGTACAATTTTTTATATAAGAAAGAAAGGAATTCTTTGAATTTTTTTGAGTCTGTTATATTCGTCATCAACTGTAGCAACTTCTATTACAACAGCCGTAACTAGCTCCGGTGGAGTTGACATCTATTATCTTCCCTATAAAACAAAAATAATATTTTTTATTATTTGGAATCAGGCCTGTTGAGCTCGAATAATAATCGTCATAAAATTTTCCAATTAATTTTTTCATCATGAAAACGAAAAATGTGTACCTACTTAAATGTATACAGGGTGTCCACCTGGAATGCCTCATAGTAGACTTAATGACCGATTTTTGGTAATGTGGCATTTGGCCCTAGAAGTTAAAAGCTTGGAATTTTCATTAGGACAACATTATAAAAACAGGCAATAAATTAAAATTCTACTACATACATATGTTCAACACAATATGGTATTATTTTAACGTTTAATGTGCTAATTTTGGAAAGTTATGTTTTGACAATTACAATACCCCACAAAAGTAAATATACACAAAAAACTAGTGTTCTCATGAGTCCAGTGTATACTTTTTTTGTAGTTACAGTGTACTTTGAGATGTTTATTTAAAAAAATATTTTTCAGAATTAAGAACTAACAAATTATGACTTACGTATTCTAAAATAGTGTATGGATGATCCATACCATTAACTCGCTCGCTCATTATCACCGATCGTTGTTGAATGGCCAACGCTTCCTGTGGATCTGCTCAGGCGGGCCAACATCCTAAGACACTGTCCATTCTCAGAGTGCATTGCACCGAACACATTATTTAACAAATTTAATGCCTCATTTATCAGTTCATAACCTTCCTTAAAGTAACCCTGTTGAATTTTCGATTGACCAGTCGTATAGAAATTATAAGCGTCAGTGGCTCTAGGATTAATATGCTTGACAATTGGGAAGACATTGACAATATCCTCGTCGGTGAAAGTAGGCTTGTTCCGTGACTCAAAGTTATATTCCCTCAGTAAAATTTTAATGCCTACTTTCAAACAGAATGCTCGGAGAATGCTGATTTTTTGTAACTTATATGTTTCAATAACCGATCGCTGATCCTCACATTCCAAATCAAAGTCGTAATAGGCTTTGATTTCACGCTTAATATGTTGCCACATTGTTGTCGTTCCCAAAGAGTGCGTTTTTACCATTCTTACGTTTATTGCGACGTTTGTTAGTCTTTTGTAGCTCATCTGATCCCAATGCTGGTGCCGTTACAGGTCCACTAGTAAGGAAACAGTTTAAGAAATGACTAATTGCTGATGATAAGCTCATAACTTCCGTATTTTGCATGTAAGTGTAGTAAATATGTTTAGCTGCACGAACAATTAACTCCTGGACGGCAATGTGATAGAGGTATTCGAGTCTTGGAACCTGTCCTAGTAGCTGAGCTACTTTTCCCAAATACCTTGAATTTTAAAATACAGTACAAATTAAATAAAAAATAAAAAAAAAAAAATAAACACTAGCTGACCTTATATTAATGCCTCGGGCATGTAATGTTTCAGTCAAATTACAACCATCAATAGCTGCCGACAAATGATCCATATGCTCCTTGATAAACGCAGGAATCTGCTTCTGCACCAAGAACTCTGCTGCATCTCTTACTAGTTGCTTTTGTTTTTTAAGCGAACTGGGCGAGTTGCTGGAGTCTACATGACTAATTCCCGGCGAGTAAACGTCGGGATTAAAACGGAAGTCAAACTCGTACTCCTTTAAAGATCCAACAGCTGTACACGCTCGTTTAACAACTTCAGCTGCTTGTTTCTCATCGTGAGCGTTGGTCTCGTTTACTTTTTGTCAATTTGTTGGCTTCCTCTGTTGACGCATTCGCATTGATCTCTTCGGTGGTGACTTTTTCTATTGCTTTTTCCTCATATCTGTTCTTATCCTCAATTTCTGGTTGGTTCTTGTTGGCATCTGTTTGAGTAGCTGCTGCTTCAGCCTTCTTTTTATTAGCATTCAACTGTTGTAAGTGCTGAGCTGCATTTCGAATGCAACTAACATAACGATCTTCGATGAAAGACTCCAAAAGCTCCTGTCGCAGACAAGAAAGCTTATGTTTATGCTCGATGGGGAATCCCATTGCTTTCAATTCAGCACTTGGTTCCTCGCCTTCGATCTTTAAAAAGTTCAAATCTGGTGGGAACGTACGTAGGAGATCTAAAATATAATGACGCCCGTCATTGCCAATGATTCCTTTGCACTCTACTGAGGAGCACAGCTCCACTTCCTCATCCTTTTCATTTAGGACAGAGTGAGGCAGAATTTTCAGATGCTTGGCAGCCTTACGAAGCAATTCCAAGTACTTTGGATGGCTCAAAACTGTTTTGCCGAAATCAATCGAACCATAAACAACAGATTGTTCCTGGTCACGTTCGAGAATTCCCGGAATAATCGATTGTGCTGTGATGCGATATCTTCGATAATCAATTACAACCGTACCAAGTGTGTATAGTCCCTCGACATCAACTGCACTGTACACACGAACACCATACAAATCATTTCGTGGCGCTACAAATGCAGCAACATCCCCACCTAACTCTTTGTAATGATCGCGAACATCGAAGCCCAGAGAGAAGAAAATATTATTCCAAATGCACATTTGCATTTTTGGATCTTCACCGGGATTAATGGCCAGAACATTGCCATCAATTACTGCCAAAGCACCACGTGTGGCGGCCATGACAAAGTCTCCATGAACTTTGAAGATAGCACGCTCACGCAGTAAGCGGTCTGGCAGTGTTTTGCGTGGAAGTTCGCGAGTTGTTTGTAATTCCTCGTTCCAGTCTCGGGTTTGGCCAGGAATGTGTTCTTCATAGCTGTAAAAAAAAATCATCACTTAGCATGAAAGTTTAAGATAAAAACACAAAAAAATACCCTAATTTCGATGAAAAAGCATCCTCTGCTCTTATGGCATCAATTGTATGCTCTAACTGGGGTGATGACCAAGTGAAGACCTGGTAGGGTTTCGCAACCAATTTCGCGAAAATAATTTTCGAATTATTCAACGATAATCAAGTTTCGCGGGTTTGTTTCATTAAAAACTATTAAAAATATTGACCAAACAAATTATAATTATTTTGTTGTCGCAAAATTGCAGCAACAGCAAGTGTCAAAACAATCCACCAAATGTTGCTCAGTTGCTGTACGGCTTGTGGGGGAATTTAGGACATGTACGCATTGAATTTCAAGGGTGTGTATCTACTTTTTAATTACATTTTCTTTGTTTTCAACACAAATAGTTATAAATATTACTGGATTTTTATGCCAGAAGCAATAAAAGGCTATTTTAAATAAAGTTTTTGTTCATAAACATTCAGAAACATCAATTTTATTGACAAAATATTTTATTTTACAATTTTTGAATTTAACGGATAACCTTTTTTGAATATCTGATTCACCAAATTGAGCACATGACCACGTTTGAGCAAATGCCCTAATGCATACATACGAAGCTCGTTTTGTCCCATTTAAAATGCATTGCAACTGCACACATCCTTACTGAATAGGGCATAAATCCTCTCAATTCAGCTTGTAGGGTGAAAGAGCATGGACACCTTAAGTCGGTTCTCTAGGTAGTATTTTCTCTATGGTTCAGAGGATGCTCAGAGCCTGCTCGATATGCTCGGACTCTGTTCAGAACTCTTTTCTGAGCTAAAAAAGAAAAACGCCTAATTGCAACTTTTTTTTTTCAATAAAATGGAGTGAAATAGTTCCATTCGGGCGTCCACAACAAAATTCGTACTTTGTTTGGATATATTCCAATGAAAGGACGAAACATAAAGTCGCCCGTACTGTTGGTGAATCGAATCAATGTGTAGTACTAATCAACCACGTTACCTTAATTGAGCTAATATCACTACAAAAAAAATCAATTTCTCGTCTCTTATCAGTCGACTTTGTACCTGAATGTAAAAAAAAAAATAACTTTAATATAACTGACAGTTGGCCGAATGTATAATTTTTATAATATTAAATACTGTGCCTTTGTGAGAGTCACATAATAAGATATATTTTTTTATATATTTTGGAGGTACACTCTCTTTAATAATTTAGAAACTCGACCTTATGAACGTAAGAAACTCATACAGTTTTTAATTAATTTATCATTTTTTTTCAGCCGGCAGCTCAGAATATAGCCGCAACTGGTGGTTTTGGTGTTTCAGTTCAACAAACCTCTGTCTTTGGGGCGCCTTCAACAAAAAATAAGCCAGCCTTTGGTGTGGCAGCATCTACAGCCAACACTGGATTCGAAGGACTTGGTATACTAATGTCAATACCAGCACCGCAGTTGGAGGACTATTTGGACAAAAGCCTGCTCCAGTATTTGGGAACACTTCTATGTTTGGAGCAGCTGCTCCGACCACTGGCTTCAGCAACTTCCAGGCCAACCAAGTCGGTTCGTTGTTTCAACTGGAGTTTGAACACGCAACCCACAACTGGATTTGGTGTCTCTGAACACAAACATAAGCTGCTCCACTCACATTCAGTAATATTCACGGACAACCAACAACGCAAGAAACATGACGACAACGCCAGTTTCTCTGTGACAAACCGGTCCACGGTCATCGTATGTTGTCAAGGAAGTTGAACGTTTAAAAGAGAAACATCGAGCTCGTCAATGTAAACTGTAAGAGGAAACATTTTCGTGAATCTTAGTCCGGCCAATCCGAATGGGGAAACAACAAAGGTGTAGTCCTTATTATTAGATAAAGTAAGTACAAACCATTTCAATCGAGTAAATCAAGATAGTGGTTTAGAAATAACAGCATTTTATAGGAACACTTTTAAGAATTTCAAGAAAAAATCAAAATACTTGTAAGTGCTAGTTATAAAACGCATTTATTTCAAAACCACTATTTTGATTTGGTGGATTGAAACTGTTCTCAGTCTGAATTTAAGTACTCGTATTGATCATTATAATCATTTTTAATACAGATAAATATTTAAACAAAAATTCATATAAAACACGTTTGAAAAATTTCAGTCGATTTTTTTGTTTAAAGTGTCCCATATGAAATTTTTTTGAAATATGTATCTATATTTAAATTGATTGTATTGTTCAGTACCACGACTTAATTTAAGAATCAGACTCAGAATTCAATCAGCCAAAACAAAATCTCGGCCGAAAATAAATTGTTTTCTTTGTTTTTTTTTTTAAAGATGATCTACAACAACTATGAGAATAAAATAAAAGCAGAAGGAACAAAGATTGATTGATCCGAGGACGCCTTCGTGTCAAAAAGGCAATTTGCAATTAAACGTCCATTCTTAAGGTTTTAAAATCGTTTTTAATAGAAATCTAAGAAATAATTTCTCGGCATAGTATTTTCATTCCATTTATTTAAAAAAAGTATTAAATGTACAAAAACACATAAAGATTTAAATGTTTTAAGTGTATCAATAAATTAAACAAAATTCTCTACATGTTCAAATTTATGAAAAAGTAATTCTAAAAGCTCAATGATGTACAACTATAAAGTTATTAAATAATAAACTTAAAAATACAATTACTTGTAACAAAAATTAAAATGTATACCTATAAAATATTTAGATTTCATTAAAATAATACAAAACTAGTTTCCTCTAAGATTCGTTGTTGCGATAGTACCTACTGGTACTGGTTGATCAAGAACAAAAGTATACATAATTTTTTATCTTAAAAATTAAAGTAGTTATACCCAAATACCTACAACTAATTTTGAAAATGTATATGAAATGTGTAAAAAGTCATACAAACATTAAAATCTGTGAAATTATTATATTATCAATAAAATAAAGCAGAAAACTACAACAAAATATTTTCATTTGTTTCGAAACACTTAAAAAAGTTCAACGATTATGAAGTTTAAAGCCATTGAAACCATTAGGAACAGTTTCATCATGCACACAAAGACTATTTTTTCAGTTTCTTAAGAGATGAGGAGAATCTCGCACTTCTTTTGGAAGGTGAAACATAAAAATTTCACCCATTCTATAAGAGTTGCACTGGGGAACTCCACAATGACCAGGATTAGCCCGCGGAATTGTCTGGAATAAAACGAAAATAGATACAGCCACACATCAGCGGATCTAGGATTTGGCTGTGGGGGGGGCTGGCAGTTTGGAGATCCATTTTGAGACCTAAAGTAATAAAATTTGCTGTCCCAAGATAAATTTTATAATTTATAACAAATAATAGAGATCAGTTTAGGTTTAATGCAAGACCGTACTCAACTTCAGTCGAACTAAGCTTCACGACAACTCGGCAAAACATTATTTTTTATGAAATTTAAGGAGCTTTGTCGCACTAATCGGCAACTGAACTTCATACGAATTCGTGTGAAGTGTAGTTCCGATGCAGTGCAGTTCCGGCGAGTGCGGTCTAACCTTTAAGGCTCAATTATTTTTTTTCCTTTAATGATATCCGTTTTTTGTGTGCCTTTATATCCGCTCGTGTTGCACTTCAAAATGTTTTCAATACAAAGTACAATAACAATTATTCATAATTGCTGTAGCGGAGATAGAAGCAAATTCAAAGGCGCACAATAAACGCGTACAAATTCGTTTATTTATATTATTTAAAAATTGATTAGGTACCTTCATTATGTAGTTATATTTTTAAATTAGCTGTGGGAATGTTTTGAACTTCCCATATTTGACAAAATTTGAAAACTGCTTTTAATTGGCTATATGTGCTTTGACACGGTATTAGTCCTCTAAGATGGATCTCATTTTTACTGAATTATGTAAATCAAAGAGAAGCTTTTTTGCTCAAACTGACACCTTACGACATAAGACAAAGCTGCTCTAAGAAATAAGTCGCGGCCCAATTCTGCCAGCGTGAATGAGTTTTCGTGTATATCTACGCTGCATACGCTTTATAGGTATTCATGCTAAAAAAATATGTCGACAAATTTGCACGTCACTCTAGAGTCTAGAGGGATTGCAAATATTCATTTGCTTTTGCATGATTTTCTGAGCGCGCACATAGAAAACTCACGCTTTTGGAATTTGGCTCCTTGAATAGAGAATTTCTATGTTTTGTATGTACAATTGCCTTGGACCTTTCAAATTTTGAAAACGTAGGCCCTAAAATTTTTAAGCCCAGCCAAGGCCTTAAGAAACAATTCCTGTTGTATTAAACATACACTAAACTTGACATCCCGTTGTCCTACAATGGGTTAAGCCATAAATGCATTTCTTTCGGTAAATTAGCTTTGTTTTTAGTATATACAGTTGGAGCATTTGACACGTTAATGTAAAGCCCCGACCATTTTTATCTCTTTTTACTCATCTCTTCAAGCCTTAGCCTCAACTTCGGACTTTGACAGTACCTAGACTTGAGCCCCCAAAACTCTCTGGAATAAGGTACGATTTTAGGAAGTAAGTTGCTTAACCCAGGCTAGGTTTTTTGTCCAATATTCTCAGACCTTATTGCGTCAAAGCTGATTTTTTTTGTCCCAATTTTCTGGGTTTAATTTTTAGGGAAAAATTGTCGTTGCATTAAAAATATCCATATTCATAGCGCTCAACTTAGTTTTTGTCCAATTCGCTTCAGGCTTTAGCCCCAATCTAAGCGCTTAGAAAAAAAATTACATAACATGTATGCAAATAGTTCAGCCCCAACCACGTTATTTTGTCCATCAAATTTTATATCTTAAAAATATTTTAGACGGAATATAAAATTCTACACGTTGTAATGGGCTTTAGCCCCTATAGCCACCCCCCTGGATCCGCTACTGCAGCCACATATCGAAAAATTGTAATATTCAATAAATAAATAATGGTAAAAAAATGAAAAAAACGTATAAAATGAAAAGCTTTTGGACTGTATCTTTGGAACAAGTTGTCGAATAAAGGCAGTTGATACCTTTTTATAATCGGTGCTTGATACTTTCAAAACTAGCATCAAAAGTTTTTACATAAAAGGCTTTTCGAAAAAAATCACTCTTGAAATACAATTATTTGGAATGTGGTATACGTATTCCAAGAGTTATTTTTTTTAATACTACTTCTTTGGAAAAATTGTTGATGCTTATTTTGAGAGTAAGAAGTGCTGATTCAAAAAAGGTATCAACCGCCTTTATTGGAGAAACCGTTCCAAAGATATACTTTAAAAGCTTTTCCCTGTTTACTTGGAAAAGTAAAATCTTAAAATTGATTGGGGTGTATCTTTGGAACTGGTTATCCAAAATACGAGGTTGATACCTTTTTGTATTCTGCTCTTGATACTTTCAAAGTACCTAAGCATCAACCGATGCTGGACAACTCCTTACAAATAGATCAAATTCAAAAACTTAAAATCTAACACTTACATTGTAGGTATAAGCTGCTGCTTTGAGCTGAAGAAATAATTTTTCTTGCTATTTTATAAGTTGTAGTTGCAACTTACTCGTTCACGATGGGAACATCAATACAGTTATCGCTGTTTGATAACTAGAACTGGCGGACCAGGGATTTTGAAGCCACTAATTATGAAGATCTTGACTTTCTTCACCTAATGACAAGGTGAAGAAAGAAAAATAGTTCTTAATTATCTTTTATTTATTTAATAAAAACAAACTATTTACGTCCAAGAGCACTCACGAAATCGCACCCAATTTTATTAAACTTTTTTATAAAATCACAGTTCAATTCTTATGGAAAAATTGTTTTAATGAAATGTTTCACTTCTTTGTTTTACAAAAATATTAATTTTATTGAGCTTGAAGCTCGCTCGAATACCTCATGTAAACGGGGTAATAGAGATCAGTCTCTGGTGAAAACTTCACTCATCTTTATATGATGGTTTGAAAAGTTGAAGAAGAGTTGAAAAGTTGAAATATATCAAAATCATCTCTTTTTGAGTGTTTTTGTTTTTCTTTGGCAGAAGCCATTTCAAAATTCACATCACAAGCCACAGCCGATGCAGTCATTGTTATAATTTTGGTAAGTTTTTATTATTAACATTTAATTTATTTATCAAATTTAACCATTTTTTTTCTAGCTTTCTTTAATGTTTATAAACAGCGGTGGCCGCTAGGTGAAAAAAAACTTCAAAGGGCCTCAACTATCTCAGTGTATGAAAGGGATTTTTCAGTAAAAAAAATCTCCGTTTGCTGGGTAAAGGACGCTGAGGAACCAGATTGTTTTTGGATAAGCTTGCTCAGCTTTTCATGGAGCCAAGACCCCGATTATCTTGGAATACTCGGTGACACTGTAGTTTCTCTGGCTCTTATTAAACTTTTGCGAGAAGTACGCAATTGGAACTTCTTCATCTTCATTGTTCCTTTGGAACAGTACAGCTCCGATTCCAGCATCCGAAGCATCACATTGGATATAGAATCTTTTTGTAAAGTCCGGATGCGAAAGAACTGGCGCCGTGGTTAACGCTTTCTTTAGTTCATCGAACGCTCGTAGTGCCTCTTCTATCATTTTAAATTTATCGCTTTTCTTTTTGAACAGGTCAGTTAGGAGTGCAGTCAGACTAGAAAAATTCTTTACGAATTTTCGATACCATCCTGCTAAACCAAGTAACCGCCGAACATGTCTTGGGGTTTTGGGAATTGGGAAATCCACAATTGCCTCCATCTTGGCAGGATCGGGTTTAAGCTGTCCACCACCAACTATGAAGCCCAAATACTTAAGCTCTTTAAAGCAGAATTTGGATTTCTTCATGTTGATGGTAAGATTAGCCCTGCGTAAACAGTCGGCTACTTCGCTTAACAAGGTCACATGCGTCTCAAAATCCGGCGCCATCACAAGCAGGTCGTCTAAATAAGCAAACACACGACCCCTAAGTCGTGCAGGAATAACCTTGTCCATTAACAGTAAATTGGTACAAGGGTCATCCCGATACCGTTAAGGCAGTCTTTTCCCTACTCTGTTTCTTCAACGGTATTTGCCAGAATGCTTCTTTTAGATCTATACTACTAATGTAATAAGTATCCGGTAGTCGACTGAGGAGCCCTTCCATATAAGGAAGAGGATTCGCGTTTTTCGCGTTTCGCAACAAAACCACTGGCGAACACTGGCTTTCCTCAATAACGCCGAGATCCAACATTGGATCTAACTCTTCATACAAAATGACTTGTACCGCTGGCGAGACAGGGTAGTGACGCTGTTTCACATGGAGTGCATCTCCTGTATCGATGACGTGCTCCATGATGGCCGTCTTTTCAAGACCATCCCGATGAAAACATAAAAATCTCTGCGTGACTGCATCCAGTCCGGCCTGTTGATCAACTGATGAGCGTTCGACAAATCTAATTCTTCGTCAACCGCGATAACACTTATTATGCTTGGGGCTAACTGAAGTGCTCTCCAGAAGTCCACCCCAATGTAGATCTCCTGGTCCAAATTTGGAACGAGGAAAAACGTTATGTTGGATATTTTGGTTTCATATTGCACAACAAGTTCGACTTTCCCTACGATGGATTGACTTTTTCCGTCAGCCGTCTTAACTCCTGATTTGTAGGGTATTACTTTACATTGGAGTTCCTTTGCTAGCAGCATGCAATTTTTCCCAAGTATGCTAACGCTCGCTGTCTAGTAAACCTACCACTTCTTTTACACCAATTTAATCTTAGCATAGGGCCTAGGATCTGACGCTCAGTTCAAAATTGTAGAAGAAATTCGCTTTCTAGTTTCTTTTCTGCATTTGAAATGGAACCTAGCTTTTAGTATGTTTTTCGACGGTAGGTAAATCTCATTAATAAAAATTCTACTTTTAGCTCGGTTGCACTCTTCTATTCTGACATGTGAAGGCTTGATTTTAAACAGATTTGGTTTAATATTATTATTTTCATTACTTTCTATTTTGGTTTCTCTTTTTAAAATTTTAATTTTCTTCTCACCCTCTTCAATAACAGGGGTTTTCATCGCTTCTTCAGCGGAAATGGTACTTTTTGAATCTACTGGAGGTTCTGACTCTGTTTGGCACTCGATTCCCCCGGACCCTTCGCGTTCCGTGACCGGTTTCCCTGATTGCATCGTGTGCAACGTGGCGTTGTTACACCCTCTTGGCCACATTTGTAGCAAAATATATTTCGCACGTTCGACTCGCAGTCGGAGTACATATGGCCTTGCAGTTCCAGCACACTAGGCTTGTTGTGTTCGCATATTTTCGAGGAGGAATTTTTGGACGAGCCCCGCCAAACTGGTAAGCAGCAAGCTGTTCATTAGCTGGCTGGTACTCATCTTCATACCCCAGTTCATTTACCGTATATTTAGCTGGAGGTTTCGTGAATGTTTTAGGCATGTCTTTCCTCGGAAATGCCACTTCTGCGTCTTTGCAAGAAGTCCTCAGCTGATCCAAGGTGAAAATGGCCTGCGGGTATACTAACTTCCCTATACTCTCGTTTACATTTCTTTTTAGGATTCGCACCATTTCTACTTCTGGTATGGGTATTCTCAACTGGAACTTCATCTTGTTAATGGCCAGAAAGTAATCTTCACTTCTCTCCCAGGAATGCTGCTTACGATCCATGATGTCTCGGATTATCTCGAAGTCGGTTCGAGTATTTTTAAACTGACGCAGCAAAGCGTCCTTCAACGTTGGCCAGTCATGACGGATATTAGTCCGTTGAAACTGCCAATACCATTCAGTAGCATTTCTTGAATGAAATTGATGGAAATCCCTTAAAACTTCTGGCCACGAGCATCTATGGTTGATCCGCTGGAGCTCAACTCTTAGGACAAAATCTTCCGCGGACGTAGTATTTGGTTGACCATCGAACGTCAAGCCCCACCTATCCATTCTTATCGGAGCTTGGGGTCTCGAATACAAAGTTGGACCGTATAATATGGATGTGGAGTATGCATAGAATTAAAGTTAGCATAAGAAACAGGATGAATCTCATCAAACCCACCAGGTTGTCTCCAACGCTGTTGATTTACCGGTGCAAAAGCACTTCTCCCTGGATCAGCTGGAGGATATGGCTGCATTGGTGGCTGTGCTGCTGGCACAGGGTCACACGCACGTTCTGTCGGTCTTGGCATCTGATCGGTGGAAGAGTGATTCGTTGGCCCTAAATTCAGATTCCTGAGGAATTCACCGAGTTGATTCTGAATTTCTTCCCTTAAGGTACTTGTCATTTCCCTTTGAATAACTTGCCGGGTAGAAGACAAACCTTCTACCACGGCTAAGTTAATATAGGCCTTCAAATCTTCCGGTACTAATCTTTTTTCTTTTACTTTCTTTATAGGAGGCGGTGGTCTTTGAGCTAAGCTCTCTAATATGTCCCTAGAACTACCAAGGCCACCTGTATTCACAGAAGCTGGTCTATTACTAGTATCAGGCACCCTACCTGTCGCTTGCCTGACGGTTTCGTTCATCGACCCGAATCTTTCCCTCTGATGTAATTGCCGTGCTCCCATCCCACTAAGTTGGCTGAAAGCGGGAGGCGAAATCGACTCGATATGACTGAAATTGTCATTGTCAGTCAAAGGAATACCTGACCTAGCTGGTTGGTTGGATGCGGCTCGGATTTGCCTATCCGAAATAAGAGGGGAATACATCATCTGCTGTCTAGTGATATGGTCTAACCATTGGCTTGCTGATCTTGTTAATCTATGATCTTCATTAATTTCAGCATTTCGTATTAGGCGATTGATGCGATCTTCTTCTTCCTTACTGAATTAAGCCATTTTAAAATTTTGATTGCCGTAGCAGAATTTACAAAAAAAAAAAACAATTAGGTGAGTTTCTCAAAGAAAAAATTTCTAAAATCAAGTGCAGTGCACAATTATTGTAGATCTAACTGAAACTTTTAAATAGTAATGAATATTTGAAAAACTAAAGAATTAACTTTGAAAACTCAAAGTAAATTCAGAAACTTGAAAAACAAAAAAAAAAAAAACAAAATAATAATGAAATAAATCAAAACAAATTATTGAAACAAAATATTAAAGAAACAGTTTATACAAACGATAAATGTTTCTTACGCAAATTTGAAACTTAGAACAAAAAAAAAACAAAAGATAGCCTTGTAACAAATATAATTCTAAAAACTTATTTTAGAAAAACCTTGTATGGGTATCTATAGGTAGTAATCTTACCAAACATTAAAGGAAATTTTTCTGTAGTAGAAAAATAAACTCAATAAAGTAAGAAACTTAACAAAAAAAATATCTTATTAATATAAGTAAACGACAAAAAAAAATTAACGAAAACTAATATAGTAATGAAACATATAGTTTCGTTAAAGAAAAGTAAATAACGCAAAAAAAATAAATTAAAGAAAATAATAAGTTTCTAAAAACTATTTTTAGAAAACTATTTCAAAAACAAAGTGAATAACTCTTGAAAGGTATCTCAACAAAAACTCGAAAAATAAATTTTATATTTATAGCAATATAGTAAACTGTAACAAAGTAATATAAATATAAAAGATTATTAAATTTTAATATTTTCAAAATAAACTATGTTTTACTTTGAACAAAAACAAAAACGATTTAACAATTGAATCTTGGAAACAAAATTTCTCTTGAAAAACGATTTTCATAAACGAAACAAAAATTTAATTGATTTCTTCACTTGAAAATAATTTTCGTAAACAATCAAAAATTTAAGTGATTTCTTCACTTGAAAAAGTACTGAAGTAATTTGAAGTTAGGTTTTCATAAACATACGGGATGCTTCAGGTAGCATTTTCGGTGGTTTCTTTTCGGTATGGTATGATCCTACTAACGATATCACTATTTAATAAGACAACGGACGGACGAACTAACTCCCTCGGTGTAGTAAGATCGATAAATGGGAAAAAAAAAAATAGAAACACTCCGTTCCCGCAATTCTAGTCTATCACGAAAGACTTTGCCAGAAGACATGAAACGGTGAGGGAAACTACACAGAAATGAGTTGAAAAGCTCAGAAGAAAAAATGTTGGAACGGTGCATCAATGTTCGACGACTCGTCAAACACGGTCACTGCGTCCAAAGAAAAATCCCTAACAAGACAAGACTATAGGATAAGAAATTGAAATTTGAAATAGAAAAGTAAAAAAAGTAAGGAAAGGAATAGGAAAAGACAAGACAAAAACATTCTGTTGCTACTACAAGTTCCCGAACTTTCGTCGCAATATACCTGAGTGTGTCTGTGACTTTCTCGATGCAGACTTACGAAAGTCGGTTACCTTGCAGCAGCTCCAGAAAATGCCTAAACAAACACTAACCGCAGTCGCTATGAACTTCCAAGAAATCGTCGCAATGCACGTGAGTGCGTCTGTGACCTTCTCGATGCAGACATACGATTCTTGAAAATTCATACCAAGTTTGGTTGAGGACTATCAAAACATATAAGAACTGAAACTAAGACTACAAAAGCTAATACGTTGGGCACCATTTTGTTGCGAGGCAAGAGGAGGGGAAGGAAAAGGAATTAGTGTGGAGGTAGGGTTAGAAAAAGGAATAGGTAGGAAACCAAAAAAAAAAGGAAGTGTTTGGAAAAGGAAACGAATGCTAAGTTCCGAGGGACGCGGCCTCCTTGCGATGCACGGCAGTTATCTCGCCGGAATGGGGGGAGGGATCTTGTCCCCGAAACTTAACCTCACCAGCAACAAAAACACATATCAGGCCACCCACCATGGAAATCTGCGGCCCTATTTAGATTTCCCCAAAGATGGTGGATGAACGGCTTCAGATCATACTATCTTCACCGAAGGAACTTACTTACTTACTTAGATCCTTGACCCCTCTAAGGGGCACAGGGCGTCAACTACCGCTACACGCCATCTCGTTCGGTTTCTGTAAATGTATTTTAGCTCTCCCCAACTTTTACCGAGCTTTTGTGATTCCTTGTCGACTGTTCTGCGCCAAGATTTTCTCTGGCCTCCAGGTCTTCTGCCATATTGGATGAGTGGATCCCACTCCATTGCATGTCTTGCAATAGAGTCTGCACCACGACGTTGGGTGTGACCAATCCACTGCCACTTTCTTTTCCTAATCACGATGTCAATAGGACTTTGGCCCGTTCTCCGAAGGAGTTCTTGGTTGGAGATGGTGTTCGGCCAAAAAATCCTTAGGATGTTTCGGAGACATCTATTTTCGAAAGTTTGTAGCTTCCTTGTGACAGAGGCGGTCACTTTCCATGTACTACACCCATATAGTAGTACTGACTCTACGTTCGACCGGAACAGTCGCAGCTTGGTCTTCGTACTGTAGACGTTGCTCCTCCAAACTTTAGACAGCATGCCGAAAGCAGCTTTAGCTTTGCCGATTCGGCAGTTAACATCTTCATCCCTACCACCGCCGTCTTTTGAGACAACACTACCGAGGTACAGGAAGTTGTCCACCGCTTCAACCTGCTGTCCCGCAACGACAACTTGAGAAGAAGATTCAGAAATGTTGAGGATTTTTGTTTTCCCGGTGTTGATCCTCAAACCGACTTTGTTTGCCTCGCATTCCAGATTAGTCACCATATGGTGAAGATCCATAATGTTGTGCGAGAGCAAACAAATATCGTCAGCGTAATCAAGATGTTGCAGGAACGAAAACATCGTCCATCGAATTCCACGCGCTTGCTCGGCTAGAGCTGCATGAAGGAAATCCCCTATCCCAGGAAAAGTAGCGGAGATAGCAAACATCCTTGACGAACTCCGCTATGGATATTGAAGTCCTCTGATACCTTTCCGTTGTGTAAGACTTGACACGATGCACCCTCGTAGGTAACCTTTATAACGGCGATAATCTTCTCGGGTACTCCTCTCCTACGTAAAGCTGACCAAATGAAATCTCGATTCAAACTATCGAAAGCCTTTTCGAAGTCGATGAAGAGCAAATGAAGAGGGGAACGGAACTCCACGCATTGTTCTATTATGATCCTCAAGGTGTTGATGTGATCAATGCAGGATGAGCCTGCACGAAATCCCATTTGCTCTTTGTCGAGAGTAGAATCGAGATGTTCTTTGATTCGTTCCAAGATTATTTTCGCCATTATCTTTGCCACCGCGGGGAGGACACAGATCCCTCTCCAGTTTCCGCAATCCGTAAGATTTCCCTTTTTTGGCAGTTTGACGATCATCCCTTTTTTCCATTCAATGGGGAAACTTTCGTTCTCCCATGCCTGTGCTATTAAGGGGTGTAGCAACTTCGCTGATGTTTGTGGATCTGCTTGGTAGAGCTCAGCGGGAATTCCGTCCAAACCTACCGCTTTGTTGTTCTTGAGGGATTTGATTGCTGATGTTATCTCGGCTAAACTGGGAGGGCAGGTGCGAATACGGGAACTAGTTTCTACGAATAGCTCATTTGGGTTAGGGGCTGGAACACCTCCGCTATCGCCTATGTGGTTGAGCACGCTAGCAAAATGTTCCTTCCATCTCCTGAGCTGATCCTCATCCGTAACTAGCAGGGTGCCGTCTACATCCTTGACGAGGTGTTGTTTCCGGGAGTTGTTGTTTCCAACCAATTCCTTGGTTATCTTGTAGACGGTACCACTGTCGCACCTTGATGCTGCTTCCTCTGCCTGTTCTGCGAGAACATTTACGCGCCTCCTTTTGTCACGTCTGACACTACGCTGCACTTCTTTCCTTTTCCTACGGTACTGAGACTCGATGTTAAATCTCTCACCTACTGGGGCAGCCACAAGTTGGGATCTAATCGCGTTCCTTTCTTCAATCTTGCTCCATGTATCTGCAGAAAGCCATGTGCTTTGGCTTCTCTGCCTTATACCCACAGACTCAGTTGCGGCAGTTGCAAAGGCCTTTTTCACATTGCTCCAGTGTTGGTCTGCATTTTCTGGCGTGGCAATGCTGATGACTTCTGCTTCTGCGGCGAGGCGGTCCTTATATCTTTGGCGCACTGTAGGATCCCGTAATCTGTCGGTATTGTACCTGGGTGTACGCAGGAAGTTTTGCCGATTTCCATCCACTGAAGCGATTCGAAGACGAACGTAGGCAAGCATATGATGGTGATCGCGAGCTAACCCTACATCAGCACCGCGTCTGTTTCGGACGTCGAGAAGACAATTTTTAAAGCGCTTGCTAATAGCAAAGTGATCGATTAAGTTCGCTGTACATTGACGATCTGTGGATAACCAACTTATCTTGTGCGAGATCCTATGCTCGAACAGAGTACCTCCAATGACTAGCTGATTTGCGTTACAGAAGTCAACAAACCGCTCTCCATTGTCGTTCCGTTCCCCGATACCGTGGTTACCCAGAACGTGCTTCAACGCTGTGTTGTCCTGGCCAACCTTAGCATTAGGATCTCCCATTACGATAGTGATGTCTCCATTCGGCGAGCTTCTGAAAACCGCGCTAAGTTGGCTGTAAAATTCGTCCTTCTCGGCATCCGACGCTTCCTCAGTTGGGGCATAGCACTGGATGATGGTGATTTTTCTTAGTTTACTCTGGAACCTGGCTGTCAATATCCTGTCGTTGATGTGTTTCCAGGTTATAAGACTTTGCCGCGCCTTTGGAGTCAACATTAAACCTACGCCGGAACATCGGGAGCTTCCAACTGGTTTTCCGGAGTAAATAAAGAAAGTGCTTTTCGAAGGTGAATCCACCTGCTCTGCGCTCAACCATCTCACTTCACTCAGACCCAAGATGTCTAGGTTGTACCGTAGGAATTCTTTCTCAAGTTGGAGGAATCTGGCGTTGTTAGGGCCTTCTTCGCGGTTATCGAGAAGAGTTTTAACATTCCAGAATCCAATCTTTGTCCTTGTTCGATAGCCAAAAGTCGTCATCGTTTGATCATTCCTTATCCGAGGCTGTAGTTGCCGATTCGAAGCGGTTGATTTCTTTACATGTGGTAGGTTGCCAACCCGTCACACGACCCCCAGACCCGGAGGGCCGGATCCTTGTGTAGCCTTAGGACAGCAGGCCGGATAATCCGATACCAGTAGCCCACTACGGGGATATGAGTGCTGCCGTTGACCCTTGAAGGGTTCATCCGCCACCATCTCTTTTTCAGCACCCTGGCTAGTACTGAAATTCCTTACCGACCTCAGCTCTAAATATTTCAGAGTAGCTCACGTAAGGTCTCTGTCGTCCATACTGTTGGTGACACCGTTGATTCTGATGAATTCATCCGCCGCACACCTTCCTTCTGATGGGCTCGTCTAGGACTTCAGCCGACTTATACAGCCAGTCATTTCCGACAGAGTATTTATAGTGTTGCTATTTTTGTCTCTTGTTCAACACTCGCGCTTATTTGTTTGGCAAGTCAAGTCCGAATGGACGAGACCAGTACCCGATGGTTACCACTTGGAGGTAAAATAAGCACAATTGATGTGTAGTATTCGTTACATCACTGGACATCGCCGTGTTGACGCCACTCAGTGACTACCCGCGTCCTACAACATCCAACCATCCAAGGAACTTGGCTACCTTCAGCACACCGGAAAATTTCAACTTAGAAAGCCATGATTTCTACAATCGAAATCAGAAAAACACCAAATTTCAAATTAATAGAATGGCGGAAAAGAAGTTTATTATTTTTGATTCTGACTTTAACATTATTTGATAGAAATTAATTATTTAATTGATTAAAAGAAATTAGAAAAAAAAAATAAATTTTATCAAAATATATCTTTTATCATTAACACAGATACATAAAATAAAAAAAAAAACAATGCAAAAAAGGAAGGTTTCCTGACCAGACTATCAACAAAAAAAAAATACACCAAAAGCACCCTTTCTGGCACTCACACAAAATGGAGAAATCGATGTTAAAGTCCCTACCTACATGGAGCTCCTTGGAGGTGGTATAATTTCAAAATTTAAATGGTAAATTAAACTAAAATCGCGACGACAGACGAAGGAAACGATAGCTTGTTCACGTACAAAAGTATAGTTGGAATTAATATTTTGTGAATCAAGAAAAAAAACTATCAATTGTCAAAACTTCAACGGCAAGAACAAAATCATAAGAAAAAGGACATCACAAAACACTAAAGCAGGAACTAGGATGTAGCAGTGACTTTGATTTTTGGACCGGAAAAATCTCTATAGGGACCTATATATATTTATATGGCCAATTATATCTGCCATACAAATTGTTACTCTGTATTTGTTTTTTTTTTCTTCTTCTTTTGTTTCAAATTGCTTTTCTTTTTGTTCATAAACAATCTTTTCTTATGTTACAGACTCACTGCGGTGGTTCTTTTTACCAATTCAACCTTGCTGAGAGGTTATGTTAAATCACATAGTCGTATACGGGGCTCCTGTGGACTAAAAAAGGTACTCCAGTTGCTAACAAAATCGTGCCGGGACGCAACAGCTTGGATGTCAAATTTCGGTCCACCAATGAGGAGTGATTCCAGGCCACAATCATTGATATTATCAGCAAAGTTAACCACAGTTGATTGGCATAAAAAAAAGATGGCGGGCGAAGAAAAAGATGGCGCGCAAAAAAAGTCGTGGGGAACAAAAACAATTTTTATAACGTGGCGGCCCAGCGCTCTGCTGATAACCTGGGACCGCCAAAAAATAGTTAACCCTGCTTTATTTTCCTTTTCTCTTTAAACAAAATTTAATTCTGCGACAGGGTATTCAACCAACAGAAAAAAACGGGAAAACTTTCACTGGTTCTTTGCACGGTAAAGGTATTCTTTCAATTTTAAAATCTACTTAATATTTTCCGTCTTAACCTTCAATTTGTCTTGCTCGTTGTGCTGATCGAATAGATTTGACAAGTCAAGGGACACCACGTTTTTTTCTACTCACTTTGACAGTACAGAAGTCAGTTTTCGGAATCGATGACATTTCAAGTTCTGTTCCGAAAATAGTTCGTCTAGTACAAGGCAGAGGGTGCTGGAACTATTCAACCAACTTGTCCTCAGTTTACATTTGTACCCATTCTGGACTACGATGCAATTCAATTGCAACTTTTTTTTTTTTTTCAATAAAATGGAGTGAACTAGTTCCATTCGGGCGTCCACAACAAAATGCATGCAAAAATAAGATGTGATATTTTGGGTTAGAGACTAAACTTTGAGTACAATATAATATAGATTTAGCTTTACCTGGTTTTTGAAATTATCTTTTAGTCTCCAGGAGTTCGTGCTATAAGTATTGCTATTAACGTCAACATCCTCTCCTACAACAATACTCGTGCGTTTCACAGCACAATCCATAGCCGTTTCGATAATCAAAACGTCAGCATCATTTCTGGCTTGCCTCACTAGCATATTAGCAGCCTTAAACTTTTCAGAAAGCATAGCAATGAGTCGACTTTTGTTGTTTGCGTTAGGGAGAAATTGTTGTTTGGAAGTTGACGCTGTCATTGATGCATCAAACAAAATATCTGCTAATGAAGGAGCTAAAGCACACCGACGACGCTGCTCGGAAGCTTTTATATTGTTTCGGTGATCCTTATAGCCATCGAACATCTAAACCAAACCGTTTTTGAGTTACTTTAAAAAAAACACACCTCCATGACCGATTTTGTTACCAAAAATTCAAATTAATTAATTTTACGACCCGAGTGATTCTTTGAACTGCTATAACTTTTTAACGGTAAATGCTTTGGATAAAATGTATATGGGCAGTTTTATGGGAAATTGCCTCAGCTACATGTTTGTTGTAGCGTGGGCCCAGCACCAATAAGAACGACCTTCATATCATATATAGTAGTATATGAAAGTAGCCCGTAACATAATGTCAGTCTCGTCCACCTAAAAACTAAAAAAAAAGTTTTTCAGGGCTACTGCGAAACGCACTGCGTAACGCATGCGTAAGGCATGCGTAATGCATGCGTAACGCCTGCGTAAGGCATGCGTGCCTAACGTTACGCGTGCGTAACGCATGCGTAACGCATGCGTAACTCGTGCGTAACGCATGTGTTAGGCACGCTTAACGCGTGCGTAATGCATGCGTAACGCATGCGTATCGCATGCGTATCGCAAAGAATAACGCATGTGCCAGTATTTTAAAATTTGCCATCATTTGAACTCGTGTAAATGCATGTCATACAAAAATTATTTCTGCCATTATTTAATCATTTTTTTGGCAGAAATATTGGCAACTTTGCCATTCGTGTAAACCCGGCATTACATTTTCATTTTCCTCATAGTAAAAATGGTTGAAAAATATGAAGGACCTATAGAGAGGCAGTCCTGGACTAAGGACGTATTATCAAAAGCCATAATTGCATCCAAAACGTTCAATGTTCGGTGTTTTAGTTTTTTTTTATGTTTATTTTACTTATATAAGTTGAAGTTGTTTTAAATAATTTGGAGGCATTTTGAAAATTAAATACTTAAAATACTTTTTGGAACTTTTTATACTCGTTAAACAAAAAAATGTAAGTGTTATTGATTAAACTTTGCAAAGTTCATATAGCATTTCAGTTAGAATGTCACTTTTTTCCGAGATATGGGACATTTTCCTTAGGGGGGGGGGGCATTTTAGGCCACCTTTCCCTACGATTTTACATGCATTACAGATACAACATCGCTAGAAGCTCTACAGCCGATAAAGCGTTCAATGCACGATACAACCCATCGTACCGATTTGAGTTTTACGGATATCGGTAGCGATATCGCAAGTGAGCTCACACACATATAATACATATAATGACGTAGTCAACAACTAGTATTTTTTTTTTTTTTTAATTCAATAGACAGTTTTTTTTAGACCAAAAAAAACTATTAAAAATTCTTAACAAATGTTTTTCAACTCAAATATTTTGAAAAAAAAAACAATGATATCGGTTTCAGTTTTTTACCAAAAATATATACCTAGCTATATCAACTAAATGTTGTGTAATTTTGAGATTTATAAAACCACCCTTTAAAAAGCTTATTATATATTATATATATACATATATTATTTCAATATTAATTCAAAAATATCGTTGTTAAAGCTCCTCTCGCTTCAAAATCGAAATTTCGCATATGACACTTAATTTGCCATTTTATATTCTTTGAAACCATGTTTTTTTTTTAGTACTCTACCCTGACTTCTGGTATTTTTTTAGCCAATAGTATGTTTTGAAATAGTTGGCTAAAATATAATATAATAAAATACATCCATACTTAGAGGAGTATTTATTTAGAAAAACGTGTTAAGATTTTTAATGAAATCTTATTTTTAATTGTATGTATAGCTTTTGGAATACAAGTACAAACCCATAGACATAATTTATCCCCAGTCGTATAATATGTCGTATGTCCTCACAGAGGCGCGGAAGGGGTGTGCGACATTAAAATGCCTCCGTGTCTTGAAATAATAAAATCAGGAAAACCATTTTTCAAAATAAATATTATAACAATATTTAATGATAGTTAAGAGTTCCAAGTACGTGTAGAATAATCAGTGCCAACTTAAGTGTCCTACTCTGGATCACAGCAATGATGCAAACATTTCGCGTTGTACTTAGTTAACATCATGCTTCTTGCCAAAACTATAAGACCGATTTGGATGGCATTTTAGAAATTCGTCTTGTAATACTGTAGACTATTTGATTAAAATTTTTTAGCAGAATTGGACAATTTTTACGTCCATTTTTGAGTGCTTCAAAATTACTAAAATTTTCAGATTTTTTTTTAATTTATGGTTATATAGCAACACCATATATAACATGCATGAACTTAAAACAAATGTGGTCAAGGTTTTATGACTTTTGATCTCATTTCCTTAACTGGACTTAACTTTGCCAAAATACAACCGATACATTTTGATTTTCTTTAACGCATGCGTAACGCATGAGTTACGCGTGTGTGCGTTACGCGTGCGTTACGCAAGCTTTACGCATGCATTACGCACGGGTTACGCATGTGTAACGCATGCGTAACGTATGCGTAACGCTTGCGTAACGTAAGCATAACGCATGCGTTACATGCTCATTCTTTTATGGCATGTTGCCAGTATTTTAAAATTTGCCATTATTTGAACTCGTGTTAATGCATGTCATAAAAAAATTATTTCTGCCATCGGTTCAAGCAGATCGTTCGCGTCAATTGGTCAAATTTTAATATCATCCTAGACCTAATTAAAGATCACGAGATTTTTCATGGACCAAGATCATGTCGACTGTTTCCTGTTAGAACACAATTGACAATAGTGCTATATCGATTGGGATCTAGTGGTGAATGCCAAAATTGCAAGATTGTTTGGTATTGGTGACGGTGGTACAATCCAGGTACATATAATTAAATATCTTTTTAAAATTAAAAAGAATATTGAAATTGAAACTTTCATATATGTATGTAATTCATTCTCAGAATATCACCGAAAGAGTTTTCAAGGCAATACTTAAACTTTAAAAAAATATCTGTTTTGGCCAGATGCTCCAGAGCGGAAAAATTTGGCTTTGGAAACGTTAAATGAACTGCCGCACTGTATCGGATACGTTGACGGCACTGAAATCAAGTTAGCTGAAAAACCTTGAGAAGACCCTGAAGCTTATTTTTCCAGAAAGCATGTGTATTCCCTAAAAGTTCAGGCAGTCTGCGACTACAAATTGAGGATTCACCATATAGTTTTGGGATATCCAGGCAGTGTACATGATGCACGAACTTATAATAACTGCTACCTTTTTACAAAAGAGCAAGATTTTTTCACGGGGTCAGAATGGTTGGCGGGCGACAGTGCATATAAATTAACTGGCACTGTTGTGACTCCCTTCAGGGAAAATTCTGTTGAAATGTCTGCCCAAAAAAGAAAAAAACTTTAACGGGCATTTCAGCAGATATCGCATAAGAATCGAGCACTGCTTTGGTCTCTTGAAGGAGGGATTTAACAGTTTAAAGGACCTAAAAATACAGATAAAAAACCAATCAGGGAATAAACTAGCATGTTGGTAGATTCTTGTATGTGCTATTTTACACAACATAATTCTGACGCAAACAACAACAGAGGACAGTTTCGAAGTTCAAAATGCAGCGAACACTGCAGACTTTGATGAAGAATCCAACCATGAAAGTGTTTGCACTGTTGCAGGACAAGTGAAAAGACAAGCCCCGGTGGAATTGATAGACAAACAAAATTTATAAATAAATGTACAATACAACACGGTTATAAGAAACTCCGATAATCCAAAAAATTTCTTTCTTATATCCGAGTTTTTCTTATATGCAGCCAACGGATATAAGAAAGACTATTTCTTATACTAGAAACACGCATATAAGAAAGCAAATTTTTTATATAGATATGAAAGAGATACCAAACCAAGCAAAAAACCTATCTACTGAGTTTTCACACGCTTTTTAAATACTTTCAGCAAAGCTTTCATTAACGATGAAAACATATTATTATGGCAAATACTAGTTTTGTAAAAGGTAAATTAAAAAATGATGAAGTAAATTTCTTATGTGTGTACTTTTTGTTCCTAACATTAATATTTGTGTAAAGTAATGATTTCTTATAGTCGTGTTTTTCTTATATGTGAGTTTCTTTTGTACAATCAATTTAAAGAAAAATACACAGTGTTTTGGACTTCATTTCTTATAAACGAGTTTTTCTTATATGAGTATTTCTTATATCCATAAAATACTATACCTACTTACCTTTGTTCTCATTTCCACTTGTTTAAATCCCTTAGTTTTCAAACTCTCACGATTTTTATGTTTTTTTTTTTATTTATTAACAAAGAAAAATAATTGTATTTTGTATTTCATTTTTTAAATTAAATATTTACAGAAAATAAAAAGTTATTAAAAATTATAGCAAATTATTGTATTTTATATTTTAATTCCAACTCGTACCGTTGAATTCTCTCCTCCTTTTCAATTTCTAATTTTCAGATTTCGAAATCTTGTATTTGTTTCTGCTTTTTTAACTCAATTTCTTCGTCGAATTTCTTGACTTCCAATTCTAATTTCTTCCCCTGGAGATCCAATAATTGACCAATAGTATTAGAACTGCTTGGTTTATTGCATTTTTTGGTCGGTAACTTCATTTGGTCTAAAAACAAAATGTTATTTACTTTGAGAAAACAGATTAAAAGAAGTAAACATATGTATGTACAATGTCAGACAAAACAAAAGCACTCAATTTCACTTGGTTACATTTTGCTTTAGTACATTTCTGAACTTGAATATATTTAAATGAATTTTATATGGTTAATGTAGGTATACATTAGGTCTTCAATCGCAAAGAAAAAAAATATATTAGTTAGACAGTAAAGAAAATACATCAAAAAATTTAAAAAATTATTAAAAGCACTTGCGACAAAACTAAAGCACATAATTAAATTCTGTAGTTGTTTTCCAATATTTTGTTATGAAGCCACAATTTTTGATAACTGATGCTTGACAACTAACAGGCATTGACTCAATCAAGTTCCTTGTGATTTCCTGGGGGATACTTCCAAGCAATTTTTGTTTGAACAACAAGAAAATCCTTGTTTTTGCAGCTATCACGTTGAATCTGGCGATCTTCAATCTGCAATAGGTTTTTTTATGGGGATGAGGTCAAGTGACTGTGCCGGCCACTTCAAAACGTTGACTTTATTTACCAAAAACCAATTTTGTACTTATTTAGCAGTAATGTTTTGGATCGATGTCATATTGGATTGTACATTTGAAGGGCATTTCTACTTCTGCGTGTGGCAGAATGATGTTTTGAAGGACGTCGTCATATACAAAACACTGTACGTAAAATAAAAAGTTTTGCTGCGGTAGAAAAACTTCATTCATACGCATCAGCTGCGCAAACTTGATACTTTGAAAACATTTCACCAGGGACACCAGGACCCCTGTTCTGTAACTATCGCGTTGGCGGTACAAGCAGTAAGTTTGCCCTGCAACAACAAGGTCTTTTTGCGTGTTGGTGACTTGAGGGCCAACTGATCGAAAGTCAAAACTTCACCACCAGCCTTCAAGATGCGCTCACAGGCCTTCTCTGTGATGTGTAAAGCACACACAATCATCTTGGGAACATATAGAATACTAAATAAACAACATAAACCTCTGAACCTATAGATTCACATACCTACTTCTTACGTCTTCGTTACTTCGTCTATCTACCTACCACTTACGACTTACCAAAACGTGAACAACTACCCCACCGTCAACCCCTATCAAATATGTCAAATAAAATAAATGTAAAAAATTTCCTCCAACTCGTCAAAACAGGGACAGATTTTTTTTGCATATTCGATTACACTTTTCTCTTCTCCAGTTTCCAGGAGACCGGCGCCTGTTTTTCCCTTCCAGTCTACGGCTGACATATGGGTTCCTTTTATGTACCTCATTTTACTCTTCATGCATGTCCAGTCGATGCTGGCCAGCTGTGGAGAAATTTCCGCAAGTCTTTCAAAAAACCTTTGGGCTGTTGGAAGGAAAAGATTTTTCATTAAAACAAAGCTGAAAGAAAAGCATTAAATGTAAAAATACTTCATAGCTTTCTTAAATAAGTCGGGTGGCACAACGGCTTATGAAGAACCAGGCATAGTGACTAACAACTCGCAACCATTCCTGTGTGCGCCTTTCGGCAGGAATGGAAGGGACCTACAATTTTATGCTGAATCCGAACGGCTAGACGAGAAGCACTTATTCGTGACAAGTGATACTCTTGGAGGATTTGTCCATTCCTCGCAAGAGGCAGTAGCCCTGAAAAAAAACTTTTTTAGTTTTTAGGTGGACGAGGCTGGGAAGCGATCCCAGACCTCCAGCGTGACAGTCGAACGCACTAACCATTACGCTACGGGCTACTACGATGGTGGCTTTCGTAGCTTTCGGGGTTATCTTTGACCGCCTCCACTACTAACTCCAGCATCGATTTTGTTTCGAACAGTGTCCAGCGGTGCGGTGGTTGATACGGCCGTGGACGTTTTTTTATTTATTGATCTTGTTTCTGGATTAAAAGAATAAACTTTAATAAATTATCTAAAATAATTGTTCTTCTTGCCTTCTGCATTTTTTTGTTTTGTTTTCGGTTGACAAATAATATGAGCGCGTTATGTCAAATTAAACGTCACAAAGTTTTAACGTTTTTATTTCTAAGATTTCTGCTTCAGTTTTAAGAGATAAAAGTCTATGTTTTGCAGAATATTTTTCCCATACAAATTTTGACAGTTGATTTCTACCGATAGAAAATTCTTTGGTTTCTAAGGTTTCTATGGGTTTTCTGTGTTTACATGAATACCCCTATTATCTAAAACAGTCAATATTTTGCCTTCGTCTAAATGCATGTCATAAATTAATTGATTTTGTCATTATTTTGTCATTATAATGACAGATTTTATGACACTTTTGTCATTCGTGTAAATCCGGCATAACTCTTGTTCTCGCTCGATAGCATTCGACCATGCGATTTCGGTACAGCTGATACTTTCGTTTACACACATGATACAATCGTCGCATGCGATTAAACTTTTGTACGATAATCGGTACAATAATTGTACCGAGTATTGAGCGCTCAAGACTCTGAAGTACATGGACCTATTATATATATATTATCACCCGTATTCATAAAGAAAAAATAGTTATTTTAGCTCCCGTGTTTAGGAAAACTACACCATGGAATAAGAATTTTCTGGGCTCAAACTAAAGGCAATTGCTTACTGCTCCATTTGTGTCCGGAACATTCTTATTCCATGGTGTAGTTTTCCTAAACACGAGAGCTAAAATAACTATTTTTTCTTTATGAATAAAGGCTCTCCCAAACCAATGCGAAACATTCGTTGCGGCGAAAAAACATTCGTCACTCAAAATTATTTCATATGTTTCTCCGCCGCGTTGGTTTGGGCACTCTCATATATCACCATGTAAATAAATTTTGACATGCGAATGTTTTTTCGCCGCAACGAATGTTCCGCATTGGTTTGGGAGAGCCTTAAGGGTGTATATGTCTACTAGGTCAATGCTAAAGTAGAATAGAGGCTCGAATAAACGCCAAAAATCTATCCACAGTAGGATTCTACTTTAGCTTCTTATCGGTTGTAGAGCTACTAGCGATATTGTATTTGTAATGCATGTAAAACCGTACTGTACTATGTATGGCTTTTGCAATAAAACACGCCTAATATCAGCCAAATGGCCGCCACGGCTACGCTTACACAACAAAATAGCTATTCAAAATAACACCTCTTATT
The DNA here is from genome assembly GCA_949320155.1 of Melangyna quadrimaculata. Taxonomy (NCBI): domain Eukaryota; kingdom Metazoa; phylum Arthropoda; class Insecta; order Diptera; family Syrphidae; genus Melangyna; species Melangyna quadrimaculata. The sequence continues at coordinate 198,212,834 of OX439483.1, read as the reverse complement.
GGAAAACCCTATATTTAGAATTTGTGAAACTCTATCTGAATATTTTTCCTTCATAGCCATTTTTACATAATTTGCCGACCTGGGCACTTTTTTTTTCTGACGCCCGAAAATATTTTGTTTGGTCACCGTTCAAAAAAAAATATATCTAGTTGATTATTATGATGGCAGAGAGTAGTAGGTTCTTAGTTTTCCCTATAAAAGTATGTGAATGGTTTCTTTTTTTTTTCTAAACTATAAACTGAAAGTAATTATTGTCATACGCATTGTCTTTTGACAATTGGAAGTGAAAGCCCTTCAAGCAAGCGCGCTCGTTTTCGGTCCGCAAACGTATCAAACAACGTATGGACGACTTTGCATTCGGATCCAAAAATCCAAATACGGATCGAAAAAATGCGTTTGCGGCTCAAATTAGTATGGAAATTAGAATCACCAAGGACTCACTTGCGCATGTATTGTGTGAGAGAGAGAGTGTATAATAATTCACCTTACTCAGCGAAAACCGAGTCCGAATCGGATCTAATAAGAATGCAAAAAATGAATGAAACGAGGCATGCGTTGAAATATAAAAATTGAGTATCGAAATAATTCGTGACATTTGACAACCAAAATAAAAATATTTTTGTTTTGTTTTTAAGTTACACTTTTTTGTTTTATTAATTAGGATAACACAAAATAAAAAATGAGGTCTTTTTTTCTGACTCAATAAAAAATAAATAAAGCTATTTACATAAAATTAAAAAAAAAAAAATTAAATGAGAAAAATTAATTTATGCTGTTTTGTTGTTTTTTTTGGACGCGTCGGATTCTGTCTGTCGCTCGATCTTGCATTCGGAAATTTGTTCCTTGCGCATTCTGTTAATGAAATCTTAATATTTAATGATTTGTTATCTAACCTTCAATGACTGAAATGTATATGAAATACTGGACCTCTACATTATGGTTCTTTCCATAAAAAGAACACTGCGAAGCAACATCGTCCGTGAACATTGCACGGAGGCTATGTCTAATGAATTTTTCCGGGGACTCCAACAAGATTTCCTGCAAACAAGGAAGTTTTAGAAACAAATTGAAAATACTAATATCGTTGTTAGTTACCAATGCCTTGGAAGCTCCATTTTTATCACGCAGTTTTATCTCCAACGAGGTTATATGTTCCATGGTAGAGCATGGGATGTCTTAAAACGGCAGCTTTATGGCGTTTCCGCTCTCATCCGCTTTGTTTTTTTTTTTAGCTCCTGGACCTCCCTACGCAGGTATTTGGTTTCCTTTATTCCGCTGGCCACTAGACTTGCCAGTTCTTCAACGCTTTTTAAAAGCATATTACATTTATTTTCGATTGATTCTAAGTTCGGAATTGAATCTGCAGATTTGTCTATTGATGTTGATTTTATGATGTTATTTGGAGGTGCCAGTGCTATGAGTCTCGGTGTGGCTGGGACTATTGTAGATGGATAAATAGTGTTGAAAAACGTGTTTTGTGATGGTGAAGTTATTTGATTATTTGTGGGTGAAGTTTTTATGTCGGTGAAAGGCCCTGTAATGGAGAAGAATTTTTCTTTTTAATTTTTATCATTATTAAACAGTAACATCTTACAGCCATATTTTTTTACTTGTTTCAAAACTTGTTTTACGGCAAAAATACATATTTCTATTGTGGTTTCGAGTTTCAAGTTTTGTACAAATCGGTATTATATAAAAGTTTTAATATCCCAATTTCAATATACTTTCGTGAATAATACCGATTTGAAACATTTTGCGTTTTAAAACAAGTCAATAATATGGCTGTTAATTATTATGTCCATTTAAATGGTACTCTTTATATGTATAGGTTCATAGGAGTATACCAAATTAAATCTTACAATTTAAAGATAATTGAATAAAATCAGAAGCAACTTACCTGATACCGTTGATGAGGTTTGTGGAGTTATTGGTACATATTGCAAATTGGTTCTGTTGTATAGGTACTGTTTTTGGGAACAGTGTTTCTGGGTGCTGGCTTAATATTGGCATCTATTTTTAAAAACGGTTGATACCTTTTTTGAATCAGCACTTTATACCTTCAAAACAAGAATCAACAATTTTTCCAAAGAAGTAGTATTAAAAAAAAATAACTCTTGGAATACACATACATCGTTCCATATGCGTATTTCAAGAGTGATTTTTTTCAATTAGCCTTTTATGTATGTATATGTATATATATGTATGTCTATGTATGTATGTACATATATGCGAGCACCAAATAATGAAAAGCCAATTTTTTAAAAAGTTAAATATTTGTTTTAACCCATTACTGTGAAAAAAATTTACCCAAAATAAAAGCCCAAGCAGGTGCATCACAAATAAAAGAACGTTTTTTAAGTTCGAAAGTCCGGTCATTATGGATAATTTTCTTTTGCTGTATATGCAGTATTTCTTCAATAAAAGGTTCTAAGAACTTATTCGCACATTGCGGTTTCTTGTGGCCATGAAAAACACCAATTACAAAAACTTTTTGTTCTCCCAAAAAATTGCCTGAAATTGGCCACAGTTGACTGTTTGAACTTTTTGCAACCGGAACTCCATCTATACTAACGTCCATTTTAATAATATTTTCCTTTGGGCAATAGAGTTCTACGAATTTTGTTAGGTGTTTTTCGATACCGGAATGGCAGTATTGGCCATTATCCATGTCGACAACTTTGTTAATATGTTTGACGCTTTTTATTGTTGTAATGTCTACCGGAAGGCTCGGGTGATATTTTTTTAAAGTTTTTAAAAGGGAATTAGCCGCCTGATTAGTAATATTATGTTCCACTGACCATTCCACTAGTTCATTTTCTGAATTGTTTAACGAATCAGTACGAAGTACATTTTTTGGCGAACAATTATCACTCGTTTCATTTAAACAATTGAAATTTTCCTCAGGATAATTTATTGTTTGGAATATGGGTGATTTTGCGCTGGAAGAACATGCGATTTCCTCATCTTCTTCTCGATTTCTTTTTGCACGTTTGCACATCACCAAAACATCGCGGTTTATTTTATAATAATCACTTTTATTCATTTTGTAATTATAAAAAAAAACTTACTTTTGCTTTTTAAAATCGTTTTTTGCTTTGTTTTTAATAATTTGTTAAGAGATTTGTTATTTGCTTCTAGCACTAACTTTTCCAAATTAAAACAAAATAACTGTTTTTGTTATATTCTCTCTCTGTTTTCTTTTCAGTCCATAAAAATACTCACCACTCGAGTATCTTCTATTCTCTCTTTTTCTCAGTCCATCAAAACAAAACGCGCGATTCTCGTTCCTCCTTGTGAATGCATATACAGAACATTTGTAAATGAATGTGTGAAACTACGTTTTGCATTTTTGCAATGATCTGAATGGAACCGAGGAAGTCGGGTCCGTGATTTTGCTTGAAGGGAGTGTGCTTTAACCCTTCAAGCAAGCGAGCTCGTTTTCGGTCCGCAAACGTATCAAACAACGTATGGACGGCTTCGCATTCGGATCCAAATACGGATCGAAAAACTGCGTTTTGCGGCTCAAATTAGTATGGAAATTAGAATCACCACGGAGCCATTATGTGAATGTATTGTGAGAGAGAGAGTTTTTCAATTCACCATACTCGGAGAACCGAAACCAAATGGAATCTAAAACGGTTCCAAAAAAAATGAATGAATTGAGGCATACCCAACCCAAATGTATTTAAAAAAAAACTTCCCATCTAGCCCAGTTTCTCCATTGCCTACACAAATAAAACAAACAGATTTTTTTCATTTCAAGAGTTTTTTTTTATTTATCATTCATAAAAGGTTTTCTAAAGACTATTTCGCACTAATAAACATGACATATTTCCAAAAATATAAATTAACATTTAATAAATAGAAACTTGCATTTCTGATTGAAAATTTTTCAAAGTTAAAGAGATAAAATAGCAACCGTCTTCGCCACGCTACCAACGAAACTGAACTAAAAAAAAAAGTGGTGGAAATTAAGGCAAAATGATTGTATACTTCGCCTATACTCTCTCTATTTCTCGTTGCTTAAAAAAAATACTCTCGATTCTCTTTCTTTTTACATGCGTTCACATAAAATTTGTTATTGTGTGTGAGACACTCATTTTTTTTGGAGTCCCAAGTGAACCGAGAAATTTGGGTCCGTGATTTTGCTTGAAGGGAAATTATTTAAGGCAGTTCAAAGCAACGAAAGAGACATTTCCAAGAACACAGAACAATGTTGAAGCATGGCATCGTCGACTAAGGGCCAGTTTGTTCACAGTGGGTTAAATTTAGTATGTGACTTTCATAGGCTTTAATTAAACAACGCTAATCAACCAAAATTGGCTGGTTAGTGAAATCCATGATCAGCAACTCATACTTAAAATTAAAAAAAAAAAATTGATCAACGAACACATTTGAGGATTTCCCAGCTCCACTAATCATGGATTAAAGATGATTAGCTGTGAACAACAAACTGGCCCTTAAGGTGATAGTCGGTCGCAGTCATGCAGGCCTATACAAAATCATAAATGATCTCAAAAAGGAACTTATCACTGCCAAAGCTGAAGCTGAAAGGGTCAAATATGGAGAGAGAATAAAAAAGAAAAAATCAATCACATATATTATGAAGAACAAACACAATTTTTTTTAAAAGAGAACAGACTTAACACATACTGGGTTCCTTAAGCGAATAGCAAATAATATAGTTCTCTGTGGTTTTGCTTAGATGTTGTTTTTGAATTAATTTATAAGACTATGTAGTATTACTTTTTGTTGTTATTTTTTTTTTGTTGAATCGTTAATAAATCCTTCTTGAAAAAAAAATCACAATAACTGAATCTTATTTTTCTATATTATTGTCAGTATTTTGAAAAGCAGAATTTTTGTACCAATAGTCAGAATTTTGAAAAGCAGAATTTTGAAACCAGAATTTCGACCTGCTCCCACATTTTTGTAGTACCTAGTCAATTTAACGCGGCATTTTTAAAAAGAACAAAAATATCAGTCTTTTTTTTTATAGGTATAGGAGGTAATATTTTTTTATATAATTTATTACGGCGTGCTTTTAAAGATGAAAATCGATCTGCTATTCCATCAACATCGATGGTTTTTGCAATATCATTTACAATTCCAATGACAGCTAGGCTATTGAGCTTCCATTGGCTCAAATAACTGCGCAGATAATTTGGGATAGATATGGATAAGATAATTTTCAATGCGGTGACAATGTTTGGAAATGAGGAAATTAGATTTTTGGAAACAATTAATTCCTCGAAAATAGTTTTGGTTGTTTTTTGTTTTAATATTGTTGATCGTTGATGTGTAACAATTCCTTGAACTGAAGACATTCTTCTCCAAGTTGTTCATCCAAGTCGTTAGGATAGCTGTTTGCCAATGCAAGTACTGCCTCCATTATTTGTTTTCTATCCAAAAGGACCAAGGAGCAAATGTGTTACCACTATGTGCATAAATTAGGTGCTCCAAATAAGGCCCACCTTATTGTTTTTCCTAAATAACTTCTAAACCTTATTACTTATGTACCTAGATGGTCTTAATAGAGATCCGACAGCAAATTCTGCGAGTGGATTGATGACCAAAATATAAGTATGAGGGTTTGTAGGTGCATATATCATGGTATCGAAAACAATCGTCTGGCAAGTTTCTTTGTCAGCCTTTTGTGGACGTGGGGGTTTGAAAACAGCGATTTTCCAATTTATTTTGTCAGAGGTATTATCACTTCATTAAATTAAAAAAATATATACCGTGATGCTCTGTCATTTTCTTTTATATTTTTTTTCATATTTTACTGTGCGTAGCTATATAAAATAAAAGCGAAAAAATCTTAATTAACTATACTAAAGGGTTTTCCAATAGGGACGGGTTGATTTTGGCAGCTCGTGGCAGCCATATTGTTTCTTTTACTTTCGGTCAAAATATCGTCTTTTAATCATTCACTACAGACAAATCATCATGGTGAGTTACAGCGTCGAGCAACACGTGCAAATGATGTTTTAGAGCAGTTAGAAGTTTATCCCAATTTTGGTCGCAAAATCATCTTTAGCGATGAGGCCCATCTTTGGATGAATGGGTACGTGAGTAAGCAAAATTGCCGGACTTGGTACGACACTAATCCACGCGAGATTTACGAGGTGCCAATGCATCCAAATAAAGCTACTGTTTTGTGTGGATTTTGGGCTGGATGCCTGGAGGCGTCATCGGTCCGTACTTCTTCGAAAATGATCCTGGCCAGGCCATCACCGTCAACGGCGATCGCTATGGTCGATGATCACCAACTTCTTGTGGCCTAAATTGGATGATAAGGACACTGAAGATATATGGTTTCAACAGGATGGCGCCACGTGCCACACAGCTTAATACACAATCGATATTCTGCACGAGCGGTTTCATGGCATGGTTATCTCGCGCCGAGGCAACGTGAATTGGCCACCAAGATCGTGTGATTTGACCCCTTTGGACTTTTTCTTGTGGGGCTTTTTTAAGTCGCAGGTCTATGCGAATAAGTTGCAAACCACCTCGACCCTCAAAGACAACATAATCGATGCCATCGGTCAAATTCAGCCTGATTTATGCGCCAAAGTCATCGAAAACTGGACCTTTCGAATCCGCGCCACCCAGCGAAGCCGGGGCGGCCATTTGAACGATGTTATATTACTATAATAGGGCTCTAAAATGAAGATAAAACCTTATTCATATCTTGTTTTATTCAATTTTAAAACCGACCCGCTCTTAATGGGAAACCCTATAATACATTACCTTTGTTAAAAAAATAAGTTAAAATAATTAAAAATCGTTCATATCCTGGACGAAAATTTTTGGATTCGCCTGATCATTTGTTTTGAATTTTATTCAGAATTTATTTTAATCCTATCAAAGTTTTTATTTCAGCGAATTGAAGTTGCATGAAAAATTAGTAAAATATCATAGGTACTGTGCACTGTTTTCTGTTTCTTAATTTCAGTAAATAGATATAAATATTCACTACTGAAAATGAAAACAATAGCTCTGATTTTCAAAAATGACCACGTGTGTAAATTGCTGTTTTTACAATAGTGGAAAAACTAAAATACATTACTTACTTACTTTACTTTTGATGGCGCTCACAGCCCAGGATGGGCTTCGGCCTCAACTAACAAGCCCCTCCAGCCAGCTCTGTCCCTAGCTAGCCGCTTCCAGTTGCGCACACCGAGTGCTTTGATGTCGTCATTCACTTGATTGCGCCACCTGTTACGGGTTCTTCCTCTGCTGCGTACCCCATCGGGGTTGGATTCGAAGACTCGACGGGCAGGTGCGTTGCTGTCCATACGCTCCACGTGCCCCAGCCATCTCAGCCGCTGTATTTTCAGCTTTTTGATCAGGTCAACGTCGCTGTATAGCCCGTATAGCTCGTCGTTGAATCTTCTCCTTCATACTCCTTCGATACACACCGGACCGAAAATCACACGAAGAATCTTCCTCACAAAGCACCCTAGCATATTTTTATCCGAATCTTTCAGTGTCTATGCTTCTGACCCATAAAGCAGGACCGGGATGATTAGGGTTTTGTATAAAGTCTCCTTGGTTCTCTGAGAGAGGGCCTTACTACTTAAATGCCTTCTTAGACCGAAGAAACAGCGGTTGGCAAGAGTAATTCTTCACTTGATCTCTGCACTGATGTCATTCTGCGATGTAATAGTGGAGCCGAGGTAGACAAAGTCCTTGACAACTTCGAAGTTATATCTGTCCATCGTGATATTTTACCCGAGTCGACGATGTTGAGTTTCCTCTCGCGATGACAGCATATACTTCGTCTTGTCCTCATTAACCGCCAATCCCATTCTAGCCGCCTCCGATTCAATGCTCGCAAATGCCCTTGCCACAGCTCGCTTCGTTCTGCCGACAATGTCTATGTCATCCACATACGCAAGCAATTGAACGGATTTTTGATAGATTGTACCACTGGTGTTGACATGTGCGTTGCGTACAATGGCTTCAAGAACGATGTTGAATAGGTTGCATGATAATGCGTCGCCTTGCCTCAATCTTTTCTCAACATCAAAGGAATCGGTGGTGTTCTTAGCAATTTTGACGGAGCAGCGAGATTTCTCCATCGTCATCCTGCACAGGCGGACGAGTTTGGCAGGGATGCCGAGACTCGACATGGCTCTGTATAATTCGTCCCTTTTCACGCTATCATACGCGACTTTAAAATCGATAAAAATGTGGTGTGTATCGATCTGGAATTCCCGGGATTTTTTTAAAATCTGTCGGAGTGTGAACATTTGATCGACGGTTGACTTGCCTGGCCTAAAACCGCACTGATAGGGGCCGATCAGACCGTTGACAAAAGGTTTTAAGCGGCCACACAGGATGGCCGACAAGATTTTATAAGCGACGTTTAGGAGACTAATTCCTCTGTAGTTGGTACATTTCAGAACATCTCCCTTTTTATGGATGGGGCACACTATACCGAGGTTCCATTCATCGGGCATACTTTCCTCCGACCAAATTTTGCAGATGAGCTGGTGTATGCTCCTAGCCAATTTATCTCCCGCTGATGAAAATACATTACATATTCATATTATAATTCAATACATAGATTCTTTTTCGTTGCGTTTCAAGAATAGTGTGAACAAAGTTCACGAGTGATTTCGATATGCCTCTGATTTGGAAAAAATGTATGTCACTAAGACTGCCACCGATGGAAAAGTGAAAGGCACCTTCCAAAATAAATATGTACATCAAATATACCTAATCTTTCTTACCAGTAAGCCTTTCTGATAAAAATAATGGAAAATTGTTAAATTCTACGAGCCTAGTCGCTTTTCGTCAATAATTCCATCCGACTGGTCAAACGGTTCACCGCAAGGAGTTCCAAAAAATCTCCTTTACCATAGCTTTTGGCTTTTGCATTATGGGATTCATAGGTTACTTTGTAAAAGTAATCCACATCCAAATCAAAAACAATATTGTTCGATCGTAAATGTTGAATAAGTGCAAACTAAATCATTTCATAAGAGGTTTTCATCATAGTTTTATATATTTATGTCTTTTATCGTTAACATTAATATTTTTTGGTTAGAATAACTATAAATCGAAAGTTATCACTTTTTTGCTTTTAAAAATAATCTGTCATACAGAAATCAAACAAAACAATTTCTGTATGTGTTCTATAATATGTTCAAAGATTTTATTTTCAGAAAAAAAAAATGTTCTTTTTTTGAAAATCCTATTAGTTTTTACTTTACTGAGTGAAAATTTGGTAACAACTCCGCACTTTGATTTCTGTTTGGTTTAACAGGTTTTGACTGTCATCTCAAAACTGAAACTAGCCCATGCATATATTTTAAGATTTGAATGTATTATCATATTATGAGAAGTTTGTTGTTGTGTTAAATTTCTTATTGAATTGAAGTTACCAACATTCAAATTCTCTATTGAATTCTAAATTAAGAATCAAAAATCCTACTAGCTTTCTAAATAACCAACTGTCATTTTTTTTTCTATGTGGTTACTAAATAATTATTTCACATCAACAAAATAATCTTGAGTTCTCGGGGGGGGGGGGGGACATGACCCCGTGACCCCCCCCTGTATACGCCGTTGTTTATGCACTGGGCCTTATTAGGGTCCGGGCCTTATTTGGTGCACCTACCTTATGCGCTCTCGCGTCTTTTGAGCTCAGATATCACATAACGTATTTATAATTGGATGGAAACAAATCCATACTCCGCTTTCTGTCTAATGTTAAATCGAACTTCTGGAGTAGTGTCCTTATCGAATTTGCCTTTTCCTCATTCTTATTTTTATTGCGAATTGCCTGTAAATATTTTAATAAAAAGTATTTAAGCGACCTTTAGTCCAATGCGTTTCAGTCCTGATAACAATTACAGTGGACCTCATCAGTTAGAGCTGTAATTGTTACCTTTCTAATACGCAACATTTTAGTCGATGGCTTCCGACGTTTATACAATTTACAGCATAAACACACTGCAAATTATTTTTTTCTAGGGGAACATGGTTACATTTAGACACCTAGATATAGACATAGACTTTTTATTTTTATTGAATTTCATTCAATGCAGTCCACTAAAATAAAAACAAAAACAATATAACTTCTATTGTTTAGGGTTTTTCTTTCTTTATTGTTAATATTTTACCAATGATAAGTATAAATCAGCAGCTGTTTTGAGATCGAGATCTACGGATTGCTATTTCGTAGCATTGATTCTCTCCAATATTTGTATAAGGAATTACCATAAACACTAATCGGTTCTGACGCAACGTTTTAAACAAAGATGATGATTCATGGCGCGTTTTAGAATTAATCAGGATGTCATCAGGATGTCATCAGGTAAATCATCTGCAAGACGACCGATTTTGTCTTTGATAGTTTAAGCGGGAAAGAAAAACATGTTCATGTGTAAGTATGTATATACATACATAGATATACATTCGTGTATTATCGATTTACTGCTTTATCAACATTATTAGATATTTGCGCCTCCCAAAATTTGCCGCCCTTCAAAATTTGCTGCCCTGGACAATTGTTTCTAATGCCCCTATGGTAAAAATGGCACTCTTGGTTTCGTAAGCATTTCGATGCGTTGGTGGAGACCACAGACAAACTTCGTTTTGCATCACCAGCCAGCGTACTAGGCTTTAATATGGAACATGATGGAATAGGCACTAATGCTCAACAAATCACGCTTACTGCAGCTGTTTTTCTTTTTAAGCACAAAATTAACTGCCTGGGAAAATAATTATATGCAGCAAAAAATCAGGAATAGAACAAAAGTGGTAAAGTCTAAAGTTGGCCGTGGCGGAATTCACAATTCATAGTTCACACAGGGAAACTTAGTTGGGAGAAACTTTTGGTTTGATGGCGAGAAGATTTTTTCCCCTCCCCTTACGCCCTTCTCACCTACAAGCTAAAACTTTCTGGCAATTCAGTTTCCTTGTCTGAAAGGAGGCATAGTTGATATATACAATCCTAGAAGCCATGGCCTTACTGTCGGAACAATCTTTTAAGTTTTCTTACTCACAGACCTCTTCAAACGATTTGTACCCATTAATTTTTAAAGTGGGTACAACTTATTTCCCGTGATGAAACCGATCACATTAATTGATTTTCAAAATCCTCTTGTAAAAATAATTACAGTAGGTAAGGTACTTCAATTTATCATTAGGTATTTTCCACTGTCATTGGGCCAATAACTGATTTGTAACTCTTATGTGTTTTTTTTTTTCAAAATAAATGTAAACCTTTTAAAAATACTCTAACGTCTGCAAATATGCTCCCGATAAGAGCGCACTCCCATATAGAAAATTAATAAAGGAGGTAATGCCAATAGTTGATATATACCTATACGTAAACTCGTTATAATTATTATTTTTACCGAACATACTTAAATATTTTGTTCTTAGTGTTAAGATAAGATAAGTTAGACTTTGAAGTTGGCTGCTGATAGACTTATGTATATAAAAATGGGCGAAGTTTGTGTCGTACCTGCCATTTCTGTAAAATACCTGAAACTATAAGATATTCAATCTTTTCATAGTTCTAGCTCAATAATAACTTATTTTTCTTAAGCATGTGGAACATTGCATTTAGTATAATCTTATTTCTATCAATTGGTTGTCTCGTTAGTGTCGACAGCCATGGAATGATGATGAAGCCTGTTAGTCGTGGATCCCGATGGAGAATCGATTCTACAGCACCTAAGAACTACGACGACAATGGATTATTCTGTGGTGGATACGGTGTGAGTCTCAGCATTTGCAGATATCATGCGGTCATCTCTAAAAAAACATATTTTCATCAATCTAGAATCAATGGTCAGTCCATGGAGGGAAATGTGGAATCTGTGGTGATAGCTACGGTGAGGCAACTCCTAGACCCCATGAAAATGGTGGAGCTTTCGGTCAAGGAATAATAGTTGAAAATTACACTGCTGGTCAACTTGCTGAGATAAGTGTGAAAATAACTACCAATCACAAAGGAAAATTTGTCTTTCATCTGTGCAACATTGATTCTCGACCAGAATCAGAGGAATGTTTCGATGATGAACCCCTGCAACTTATTTCAGGAGGCTATGAATATAATTTGAATTCATTTAGTTCAGGTTTCTATAATGCTTCAGTGATTATACCTTTAGATATAGTTTGTAATCATTGTGTTATTAGATGGACTTACTTAACGGGTGAGTTATGGACTTTCGAAACAAAAATTGAATATTTTTTTTCTTAACATCAATATTCTCTTACAGCTAATTCTTGGGGAATTTGTAAGGATGGAACTGGTGCTTTAGGTTGTGGGCCACAGGAACAGTTTAAAAACTGTGCTGATGTTGCAGTTTTCCCTTCACCATTATCGCTCTATCGCGAAGTACCAGATCAATAAAATAATTAAAGATTATTAAGAAGTGATTTAATTCGTAAAGCCTATATACATAGTTTATAGTTATACATATACATCCAAAACTCAATGCGAAGTTCAATCAGAATAAGAGGGAAACATCGATCAATAGTTATCGCGCTGAAAGGTTTATCGAAGAAATTAGTATTGATTTTCTATACCTACCTACATATTCTACATATACCTACCTAAATCGAATGTTTAATGTTTGTTTCGAAACTAATTTGCTCCTTATTTGTCGCCAAAATAATAGCATTTAATTTTATCATATTTTTCACGCCTGGGAAATGTGTACATACGAATTTCACTTCGCTTGGATTTGTATACGCTATAGGCTTTAAAATGAAGTGCAAAAATAAAAACGTATAGCTACATATGTACATTTATATGTTCGCATATTAATTGTAAAAATGTATAATATGATAATATACCTGTAAAAGCTTTACGTGTTAGCTACATAATTATAAGCTTTTTTTTATATCCTATTGATTATGTCATATAGAAAGGATCTGAGACGTTCGTGTTTTTTTTTTTTTGTTTTATAAAAATCATTAAACGGGTCTTTGAAGATGGGATGAGTGGGGTGCTATTCAATTAGAAAGTGCAATTTGGAGGAGGGGGAGGGTGAAATTAAAATATTTTTTTATTTTAGCATACAGTTGATATTTGATTTGTTGTTGTCCAACAAAGCCTAACAGTTTTTGATCATATACTCATTTCAGGTGACTGCCGCGGAGGTTGAGGTTACATCAAGTAAGGCCAATTCCAAAAGAGCTAGGTATACACAATTCCTGATGGTTTGTGCCTTGGATCATTGGCATGGTTGAAACAGAAATTTCAATAATCTACCCAACTTTTCGCACTTTGAATCAAATTATTTTTAAATATCCGTACATCAGGTACAGGCCCATACCATAACGCTTGTTCCTTTTTTGAATTCTTTCAATTCTCAATGAATGAGTCGCATAATAAGGATTCCAGACAACACAACAATACTCTAGACTAGACCTAACAAAAGCCATATAGAGAGATTTTAGTGCATAAGAATCCGAAAATTCTCTGGTGTTCCTTCTTAAGATACCTAACATCTTACATGCTTTGTTTACTATATAATCATAGTGACAAGTAAAAGAAAACTGGCGATCAAATATAACCCCTAAATCTTTTTTTTGTGAAACTTTTTCCAATGTAATATTGTTAATAGTATAATCGAAAATTATAGGAACCTTTTTTCTTGAACATATAAAACTTTGACATTTAGATACATTCAAAAAAAAGAAGATTGCTTTCACACCATAAAGCTAGTTTAAGTACATCTTCTTGAAGAAGATGACAATCGTTTAAAGATTTAATTACTTTGAAAATGTTTACATCATCAGCATATAACAGGTTCCCGGAGAACTGAAAAATATCTGGAACATCATTAATGAATAAATTAAAGAATAACGGACCGATGTGGCTTCCTTGGGGGACGCCCGAGGTCACAGTTATACATTTGGAGACAAATCTATCTATCTTTACATATTGGGTTCGATCAGTTAGATAAGAATAGATACATTTCAGAAATATGGAATGAAATCCGAGTTTTGACAATTTATAAATAAGAATTTCATGGTTTACCCTATCGATAGCTTTTGCAAAGTCAGTAAATATTATATCAGTCTGAAAACCACTTTCGAAACCTCTTATAAATGAATCGCATAAAATAGTGAGATTTGTAGAAGTGGATCTTCCTGAAACAAATCCATGTTGTGAGACAGAAATGAGTTCCTTTGTGAGAAAATTAAGCTTACGGCAAACAATTTTTTCAAACAGTTTAGGAATCACAGATAACTTACAAATGGGGCGATAGTTACATACTTTTTGCTTTGCACCAGATTTGAAAATTGGCGATATGAAAGACGCTTTCCACTCATCTAAAAACTGACCTGTTCTAAGAGACTTGTTGAAAATTAACCATACAGGAAACGCAAGGGACGCTGCACATCTTTTAATTATTTTGGGGGAAAACAAGTATGTACATACAAATGTACATACATACGTGAACGTGACACCCTTAATATGCACCTAAGGCAACGATCAAATTCATATAATGAAATATATAAGTCCATTATTTGGTTTTTTGTCTTGTTTAAAAACTTAAAACTCTCAGGAACTGCAAAATGGATGTAAAGAATTTGCTAAGATTTACAACAAAGATATAAGTTGAGACGGAATGCCTACATCTAGTAAAGTACTTAATGGAGGTCCAGTTATATGAAGGTGAAGATACTGGCTGAGTGTGAAGCCCGTAGCGTAATGGTTAGTGCGTTCGACAGTCACGCTGGAGGTCTGGGTTCGCTTCCCAGCCTCGTCCACCTAAAAACTAAAAAGTTCTTTTCAGGGCTACTGCCTCTTGCGAGGAATTGACAAATCCTCCAAGAGAATCACTTGTCACGAATAAGTGCTTCTCTTCTAGCTGTTCGGATTCGGCATAAAATTGATATTTGATTTGTTGTTGTCCAACAAAGCCTAACAGTTTTTGATCATATACTCATTTCAGGTGACTGCCGCGGAGGTTGAGGTTACATCAAGTAAGGCCAATTCCAAAAGAGCTAGGTATACACAATTCCTGATGGTTTGTGCCTTGGATCATTGGCATGGTTGAAACAGAAATTTCAATAATCTACCCAACTTTTCGCACTTTGAATCAAATTATTTTTAAATATCCGTACATCAGGTACAGGCCCATACCATAACGCTTGTTCCTTTTTTGAATTCTTTCAATTCTCAATGAATGAGTCGCATAATAAGGATTCCAGACAACACAACAATACTCTAGACTAGACCTAACAAAAGCCATATAGAGAGATTTTAGTGCATAAGAATCCGAAAATTCTCTGGTGTTCCTTCTTAAGATACCTAACATCTTACATGCTTTGTTTACTATATAATCATAGTGACAAGTAAAAGAAAACTGGCGATCCAATATAACCCCTAAATCTTTTTTTTGTGAAACTTTTTCCAATGTAATATTGTTAATAGTATAATCGAAAATTATAGGAACCTTTTTTCTTGAACATATAAAACTTTGACATTTAGATACATTCAAAAAAAAGAAGATTGCTTTCACACCATAAAGCTAGTTTAAGTACATCTTCTTGAAGAAGATGACAATCGTTTAAAGATTTAATTACTTTGAAAATGTTTACATCATCAGCATATAACAGGTTCCCGGAGAACTGAAAAATATCTGGAACATCATTAATGAATAAATTAAAGAATAACGGACCGATGTGGCTTCCTTGGGGGACGCCCGAGGTCACAGTTATACATTTGGAGACAAATCTATCTATCTTTACATATTGGGTTCGATCAGTTAGATAAGAATAGATACATTTCAGAAATATGGAATGAAATCCGAGTTTTGACAATTTATAAATAAGAATTTCATGGTTTACCCTATCGAAAGCTTTTGCAAAGTCAGTAAATATTATATCAGTCTGAAAACCACTTTCGAAACCTCTTATAAATGAATCGCATAAAATAGTGAGATTTGTAGAAGTGGATCTTCCTGAAACAAATCCATGTTGTGAGACAGAAATGAGTTCCTTTGTGAGAAAATTAAGCTTACGGCAAACAATTTTTTCGAACAGTTTAGGAATCACAGATAACTTACAAATGGGGCGAAAGTTACATACTTTTTGCTTTGCACCAGATTTGAAAATTGGCGATATGAAAGACGCTTTCCACTCATCTAAAAACTGACCTGTTCAAAGAGACTTGTTGAAAATTAACCATACAGGAAACGCAAGGGACGCTGCACATCTTTTAATTATTTTGGGGGAAAACAAGTATGTACATACATATGTACATACATACGTGAACGTGACACCCTTAATATGCACCTAAGGCAACGATCAAATTCATATAATGAAATACATAAGTCCATTATTTGGTTTTTAGTCTTGTTTAAAAACTTTAAACTCTCAGGAACTGCAAAATGGATGTAAAGAATTTGCTAAGACTTACAACAAAGATATAAGTGTAGAGGAGCTTGAGATGGAATGCCTACATCTAGTAAAGTACTTAATGGAGGTCCAGTTATATGAAGGTGAAGATACTGGCTGAGTGTGAAGCCCGTAGCGTAACGGTTAGTGCGTTCGACAGTCACGCTGGAGATCTGGGTTCGCTTCCCAGCCTCGTCCACCTAAAAACTAAAAAGTTCTTTTCAGGGCTACTGCCTCTTGCGAGGAATTGACAAATCCTCCAAGAGAATCACTTGTCACGAATAAGTGCTTCTCTTCTAGCCGTTCGGATTCGGCATAAAATTGTAGGTCCCTTCCATTCCTGTCGCCAGGCGCACACAGGAATGGTTGCGAGTTGTTAGTCACTAGGCCCTGGTTCTTCACGAGCCGTTGTGCCACCCAATTTATTTATTTTAGATACTGGCTGAGTTCCGAAATGCATCAGATGCGAATTTGATGCAAAGTCATAAGCAGTGGCGGACTAAGCTCCTGAAGGCTCGGGGCGGCAATGCTAAATGGGGCCCCTTGTATGATCAGATATTTTTGTAGTCTTAATATTGTTAGCTTTTACGATAGAGAAAACATAAACCGAAGTAATTATAATACACTCTTTATTCTAATCTTTATTCGCTAATTATATTGCATACAATAGGTATCTACTAAACAAATTGTATTTCAAAATAAATTTACTAGTCGTGGGTACATACATATTTTACAAAAATAAAGATGCAAAACTAAAGAGTATCTTGGAATATTTAAAAAAATATCACGGCTTTTGTTAATGAACTGAAAAAAGAGGTATACAAATTTGTGTCACTTGATTGAGGCCACGGTGAATTTCGCGTTTGAAGATTTAACGGAATAGATTTTTCTAAACAAAAATTTTAAATATTTAAGAAAATTAAGAAGTTAAGAAAAACGTTTACGGAAGCAGAAAAAGTAAAAATACATAAATGCGTTCAAAAAACTTTAACTCTTATGCCGAGAAAAATCAACCAAACTAAAAATAAGTTACATAGTTTTTTAACACTTATCTTGCGGATACCAACAAATGCTGCACAAAAATGAAAAACTTACAAAGCGGAAGAAATAAGATAGGGACGAAAAAATGGGTTAGAACTGTAGTTTGCCTCAAATTACATTTTCAGTCCCTTAAATGAAGTCAAAATTGACGTTAAAGCCAGTTTTACGACACCAAAAATGATATGCAAAAATATCTGGCACCCAAGATTTCTGAAGTGGCCTCAATCAAGTGAGGCAAATATTTATGCCCTATTTTTTCAGTTCTTTAACAGAGCTCGTCAGATTTCGATGGGGTTTTCTGGGTACCCCTTCAATTTGATGTCATTACTTTAGCAAAATGTGTTCTTAAACATAGCTTGTAAACTTTTCCGGGCAAAAATTATCCAACAAAACATTTTGGCGAAGAAAATAGTGATACTAGAACGGACACAGAAATTAGGGAAACACATCAGCATTTATAGGCATACCAACCAACATGTAAAGTGCAAAAAACAATGAATAGAAAATAAAATAAAAGCTTTTATTCAAAACTGGTGACCGACCGCCTGCTATGTATAGGAAACACTTTACTTTAACCAAAAAAAAAATTCTGTTGATTCAGTTGGGCTAATCTAAAGACTTCCTGAAAATTTCATCAAAATCGGTCTCGTCATTTTGAGTCTATATGGAACGTTCTTACATACATCGATTTTTGTATATTATGTACATAATGTCTTTATAGAATATGTAAATACAAGAGTGCTCCCGTCAAAAAATTAAGTTTGAACAAAAAAAATTTTAAGTTCGAGATGGGGCTGCATAAAGTTTTTCTTCATGTGTGATATAGAAACATTACGAAAAAAAAAATATAATTAATAGGTAGTAGGTTCATATGAACGTATTTTTCTTAAAATATATCTATATATGTATATTAACACACTTCGCAAAACATAAGGAAACCCTAACGGTACATTTTTCTTTGTAAATACTCAACGGAACTACATAAATTATATAATGTTGGAAAGGTTTTGCTCCACAAATGTGCAGAAACCAAATTATGTCTATATGTAGCTGTTAAAGCATTTAATGTACATTTGAATTTTTGCAGATAAATGATTTTTATCATTTTAAGGGTTGGGCTTAGAAGTCTGAAATATCGGGAGATGATGACCGTTATTCATTTCGATTTTTTGTGGAAAATTTGGCATCCGTATCTTACCGTTAAGCATAGAAAGTAACACTTTGATATATTTTTGACCAAAATTATTTTCCATAGGAAATACATAAATGTTGAAGCATAGTAGACTAAGCTTTACAATCAAAAAATAAATATTTTGTATGTACGACGTACATACAATATTACAGGTAATATCAAAAGCGTTTTCAGTTTTGTTCAGTTCTGCGAATGTGTCATAATAGAAGAAAAATGGCTGATTTCGGTGCGGTTTGCGGTTTTGTGTTCTGTCTCGTGTGTGTATGTGTTCATTAATTTAAATTTCTTTTCAATTCTGCAAAAGTTTGGTTTAACTAATTTGTCCATAAAAATAACAAAAAAAGTATTTAAAAAAGTTTATCCGGACCAATTAATCAGTGCTAAGCCCTATGTAAGATAAAATAAAAATATAATTGAAAAAAAAAGAAAAACTAAATAAAATGTATTACTACACTTCCGACCAAAAATGGAATCACTCCGTTTGGCTTTATGAAAACAACAATTGCGATGGATAAAATATCCATAATTGATTGTTAATAGGCTCATTTTAAAGCTTGAACTTCGAACTTTAAATTAAGTGTACAATCATAAAAAACCGTTGGACAGTTTTCGCGCAATCGTTTAAAAAAAAAAAAACAGAACACAAAACTAACTTTTTCCAATTTTCACGAATTTGTTTTTTTTGTATACATAATTTTTTATAAGAATTTGACAAGCTGCGCGTGATAATATCTTAGATATGTGTACTGTGTGTACGTCGTACATACAGAATATTTATTTACATACATATGTTTGACAGTATTTGTAAAAATGTGAGTTTGAGTGAAATTAAAGTTTATTTGTTATCGTATTTCAGAGTGAAAGCATCTGTACCTAAGGTGTTCCGCTTCACGGGTTCCGAGGATTTTAACTCCTTTTATGTGTCATTTTGTTTCATTTTTTTTCAAAGCTCTAGAGTTGGGCACTTATTTAATTTACAAATTTAAAAAAGTACGTATACGCCAGGGTGTAGATAGATAGATAGATAGATTTATTTATTCTTCTTTCATGTTTGACAAATGATATTTTCTTTACATAAATCTTTAAAGCATGGCTTTGCCGTCTGCCTGATTGACATAAAATTGACATAAATAATTTTTTTTTATTTATATAAGTTAAATAATTGTAGTTACACAAATTATAATAATACAAAAAAAAATAATTAAATTTTTTTTTTTGTTTTCCACTAGAAATCTTCATTAAGCCTAAGCGCCCACATGCAACTAATTTGGGGTGATCGTTTAGTTTGTGTCAAAACACAAATTGTTTAGTTGCTTCAATCGGTGACTGAATAGTTTCTGCATGTGCGCGGACTATCATATAAGAGCATGCGATTCGTTTTAGCAACCAAACTGTTTTGTGACTGAAAGTAGCATGTGCACGATTAGACTAAAAGTTGCATGTGGGCGCTAAGCCTAACAATTCTGATTCGATACGATATTGCTGCTTTGTAGTACTTTAAGAGTTGGTTGAGATCTTGCTCACAATTAAGGACTGCTAGGACTTCTGCTTCCGATTTTTCGTCGCTCCCCAAACAATTTCTTCGGAATTCCTTAAGAATAGAGCATTTTCCAATGAAGTGGAGAATGTCTTCTCTCTCCCGGAGGTTGCAAAGACTGCAATAAAGTGGCAGATCAGAGCGATGGGGTATATAATTGATACTTATTAACTCTCCTCTCATCTTAAAGACTGCCGATATCAATTCCTGGCTGTTGCTGTTGCTAAAATAATTTCTTTCACATAAATTATGGGTTAGAGCACTATATATTGATCGATGAATAGATGATGTAGCCCTTTTAATGGCATCGATTCTGTACTGTTCATCAACTTTCGAAATAAGTCCATAAAGCATATCCTTACTAAGTCTTCCGTTTTCACCAATACCATCGAAATTAAGTCCACAGTAGTCTGCGTGCTCCTCCAGTTTCTTCTACCACAGAATCCTTCTCTCGATTGTTCTAAGAACAACGATCTAGGAAGTCTTTCATACGGCATCTCAAGCACTTTCAACACATAATCAACGTGTAGTTTTAAAGATTTCAGAAATAATGGTGGCAGTCCTGTCTCGATTGTTATCATATAGTTGGGTGTTGAAATTGGTAGATAAAACATCTTTTCACATAGTATCTTAAAAGCTTTTCAACTGTTTCGTGCTGACTATGGCCCCAAGTTTGTGCTGCATACATCATCACTGACTCAGCTACCTTATATTTCACGCTGTGCTCAATGGGGCATATTCATAGTCGCAGATAGACTCAGGTTTAACTAAACTACAGTTTAAGACAATTTTGGCTCAATAAATACAGACCGGTTTTAATTACAAATTGTTGATTTTATATTTTTATAAGATGATAAACTTGTTATACTACACAAATATCTTCAAATATTTTGAAATGATAAACTTTTAAAAATAGAATCAACGTCCGAAAATTCAACTAAACCTATGTTTAACTTAGACCCAGGTCTAAAATGACTATGAATACGCCCCAATAAGTTTATTTGCGAAGCATCTCTTCCACGTAGCACATATGGTGCTTTTTGCTTTAACAAGCTTTTCCTTTAGGTGGGGTTCTATGTTGAGATTACTGGTGATTGTCACTCCAAGATACCTATAGCTTTTCACGACTTCTATTGCTTCGCCATTAAAGTACCATTTTTCATTCCTACATGGCCTGCCACATCCTTTTGTAAAAAGCATCACTTTTGATTTATTGAGATTCCATGACTGACAGTACTGATGAAGACGATTTATTATGAGTTGAAGTGCTTCTGAAGAATATGCAAAAAGGACATCATCGTCTGCAAAAAGAAGGGCCTTTATCAATACTCCTGCAAACTCTATACCTCCGGGAAGAACATCTATGAGATCGTTAATGTACAAGGAAAACAGAGATGGGCTTAAAGTACATCCTTGTCTTACTCCCATTTTTGTTTTGAACCAGTCCGAAGTGTCAGATCGACTCCACACCGTCGATTTGTTTCCCTCGTACATATTTTCCAAAACCTTTCCAAATTTAAGACTCATTCCAGCATAATACAGTTTGTAGAACAAGGCTCTACGATCTAAGCTATCAAAAACTGCCTTGAAATCTACGAAAAACACAAATAATTTTTTGTTTTGTTCTATGATATGCCAGCTATGTTTAGCAGTACCAAAAATATTGTCTTTTGTTTAATAACCGCTGCGAAATCCTGCTTGGTATTCTTTGATTAATTTTTCGTTTTCAAACCATGCCGCCATTCGATTATTCATAAATGTTGTCAACACCGTATACGAAGTATTTAGGAAGGATATACCTTCTGTAGTTAGCTGCCTCAGATATGTTTCCTTTTTTGTGTATGGGGAAAATTATAGCTTCTTTGAACTACTCTGGTATTAATACCCGTCTCCAAGATCTCATTAAAACCAATTGCTATTTTTTGATCTTTGATATTATCTGTGGCATGCTTGAAAAATTCTAAAGGGATACCATCTGGACCAGGTCATTTTTGGTCCTTAAGTTTTTCAAGAACTGAACATAGTTCTGACTCCGTAAAAGGTGCATCTAGTAGTTCATTGGACCTACAGGGTACTGCATAGTGTATCGGGAGGATATAAGGTAGCTATTGGATTCAATAATGTTTGAAAATATTCCATTAAAGTACTAGCACTGAAAGGTACGCTTATTTTAGGATTTTTACCGTTGAACCTGTTTATTGCCTTCCAGAATTCTTTAGCATCCTTGAAGCACGTTAGCTTCAGATCTTCAGTTTCGTAATATCTTCTCTTTGTTTCTTAACATATTTGTTTAAAAGCAGTATTTGGTCCGACATATAAGCTTCTGAAGTAAGTATTCCCAAGTTTGCAAAAAGCTTTTAGCCAACCAAAAGAAAAGAACCCCCCCCCCTCTCGCCCCTACCTAAGTCTGCCAGTGGTCATAAGTTCCAAAACTCAAACGTGAAAAAGTTTAGAAAGCGAAAGCAGCATGTTTGCGTAGCAGATGCGCATCAATAGAGAATTGCTGCCGCATCAAAATTTTTTGGAACTCAACCACTATTTCAGAGCTATACAATCTTGTAACAGTATGTAGATACAATCGAAAACACTTTTCCAATTTTGAAACAGGCAGCGTATAGAATTGTTCCATCAATGAGGGTATCAAACTGCAGTTAGGAGCGTTTCTAAATTAAAAATGATACAAAATGAACTTAGAAGTAAAATACTTTCAAAGAGACTAAATAACTTGTTGATTATGCCAATTGAAAATGATGTGCTTCAAGATATAGACTTCGATGAAATAATTCGAGATTTTGCAAATGAAAAAGCCAGAAAAGTATATCTTATATAAAAACTGTAGCACTATTCTATTGTATTCTATTAAACTTAACCTTAGTTTTGTTTGTTAAATTCGGAATAACGGTGAAAGATACTCCAAGGAGCTACCTAGGACTAGGAGGGCTTTTTCATTTGTTGCGATTGTAAAATTTGTATATTAAGGAACGAGTCAATTTTAATCTAATTAAATAAATAAAACTTTTGTCATTTTGTGTTATTTGTTTGTAAAATTTGATTACTATTCAGTCGTGCGGTTTGGCACATAATTTGTATTGATGCAAAGTATTAATATAGTGCGTTTACTTATAATCGTGTTGATTTCTGGTTGTGAAACGAAAAAAGATAAGATGTGTTTTAGCTTTTACTTTTGAACTTATGCACATATCTACATATAATAAAATTAAATTGCGAAATCAACACCAGCTACTCGTCGCCACACGAAATAATGTGATGTTATATGGTGCTGTGTAATTTACATTTTTTTTTTTTTTGTTAAGGGATCAGGTCTACTGGGGATACCCTTAAAAAAACGCGCCTATTCTCTTTCCGCTTGGTGGTGTCAAAAAAGATCAATTTATTTCAATCGGAAGAATACAATTTCGATGAAAAGTGAATTATTCAGAAAACAATTCCAAATATAAAAATCAATAATATAACAATTTATAATAAATTATTAAAAAATTTGAAAACAATTCCCAATCGGAAGACAAAAAGCAAACACAATCTAACCCCAAAATGAAAACTGAAGGTAACATTTTCTTTTTAAAAGAACGATGAAGGTTAACTAGTTAGAAACAAAAAGAACGCACAACTGTCATTAACCCGCTGGCAGTTTGGAGTTTGACAATTTGATAAAAATCCCCATTTTATTATAGACATAGTTCGAAGCCAGTGGAGGCGGCATGTTAGGAGAAATAGATTTATTAGCAGATTTACCGATGCCCATTAGTTTTGAATTTCTGAATATCACAATGGGAGGGAAAAATAGATCTAGGTAAAGCATTCCACATTCGAGTAGTGCGGCTAAAGAGGGAGGCTCTGTACTTGACTGTACGTCCGAAAATAGGCTTTAGGATCAGCTGACCGTCATTCCTGAATGCGGAGTATTACGGTTGAATCGTTTTAGGGGAGGAACACGACTAGCTGTTTCAATTGAGCATTGATTTGGGAATCAATTGGGTCAAGAAAAGGCTAACAACTTTTGACAGTCTCGAAGAAGAAAGAGAAACCTACAAAATACATTGTGAAGGGGTCAGGGGTCGTGGTGGTAGTAAAGGGAACGAGTTTTGTAGAGAAGAAATAATTTGTCATACCTACAAATTTTATTTCTGCACTTTATGATAAGTCTCTATTTAAAAAAAAAACGCATCATTCAACCAATAAATGTGTGTCATTTTCTTATTCTATTACCCAAAACTGTATACCTAGTGAAGAAAGGATTTTTTGAAATGCAAAAACTTCTAAGCTAAAATAATTTGAAGTACATGCGACCCTGTGACGCAAATTAAACTAATATTATAAACATTCAAACGTGTGTTGAGTTCCTGTTGTGTCAAACAACTAAAACTAAAAAAAACAAATAAGATCATAGACGCAGACCCATTTATGAAAATAAAACAGCTTTTCAAACATTGGTTACTGTTTACTTATTTGGGCTCACCAGTCAATCAATATTCATATCCCATGATAATATTATTTGTTTTCAAAATATGTTCTGTTATGTACAATTGTCTGTTATACATAAACAGGTACGAATCGAATTGAAAAATCACCTAAATACATTCAAAATATAATATAAACTTAAATCAATGTTTGTTAAGAGTAAGATCGGCCTAAGTTGCTTACGTTTTTTAATTTTAATTACAGACGGCTAATTTTTTTTTACAAAAAATATCATACGAACGTCTGCTATGAGCCTATAAAACCAAGCAGACCTGTTTTGATCTTTATCATTGTAATCTAACATCTACATAAGAGCTTAATTCTTTCATAGTTTTTAATAATTGAAATTATATAATGTCAGGATTAAAATTAAGCTTTGTCGTTTTATTATCCATCGTATGCGAATATCTAGTTGGTGTTCATAGCCATGGGATGATGTTGGAACCTTGTGCCCGTAACTCCCGCTGGAGAAACGATAAAACTGCAATTGCAAACTACGACGACAATAGCTTATATTGCGGTGGATACGCCGTAAGTTCTTGCTTTCAGTTTTTTAAAATTAATATAACAGTTAAAACCATTTATTTTGAGTTTGATTGATCTGTATTTAAGGTACAATGGTCAGCTTATGCAGGAAAATGTGGAATCTGTGGAGATAGCTACGGTGATAAGACCCCTAGACCCCATGAACTTGGTGGAACTTACGGCCAAGGAACAATTGTTGAAAAATACAAGTCCGGGCAAGATATCAAAATTTCAATTAAAATCACACAAAACCACAAAGGAAAATTCATGTTCCAACTTTGCGACTTGGATAATCAGTCGGAGTCAGAGGAATGCTACACAGCTAATCCTCTTAAGATTGCTTCAGGAGGCTACGACTATTTATTGAATTCCGATGCAAAAGGTTTATACACTGTTGTAGTAACATTACCAGCTCATATCAAATGCAAGCATTGTGCTATAAGATGGCAATACGTTGCCGGTAAGTTTATTTTTTAAGATTCTAGATGTTTTCAAAATATGGAACAGTTGTTTAACCAATATATTATGTACATTAACGACATATGTATATTCCAGGTAATTCTTGGGGAACGTGTGCTGATGGGACTGGTGCTATTGGATGTGGGCCACAGGAGATGTTTGTAAACTGTGCTGATGTTTCTATTCAGTAAAAAAAATTATTAAATTTGTATATTATTAAGGCTCTCCCAAGCCAACGCGAAAGCCGCACATTCGCCGACGCGGCGGCAGTTTTTGTTGTTATTTAGCATTGTTTATTTGTCATTCTTGTATCTTGTTAACATTGTGAATGATTCGCCCTGCGTGCGTAGCGAATGTTCCGCGTTGGTTTGGGAGAACCTTTAATATTATCGTTTTATATGTATATGTATAGTTTTTATGTACAAAACAGATAAGCACGTTTATTAACTTTTTAAAGATCTAACTTTCATTTATAAATAGGTAAATAAATACTTTTATAAAACATACAAAATAAATTAACAACAAACATAAAAAATAAATGCATAGATACATTTGGTATAGGTATTTAATACAATCTTATTTCCTCTTAGGTTTTCAAATATTTTTTCAAAAATTCGCTTTTTCTCCAGTTGATCAATAATTTTAGTTTCGAGGTGTTGTTGCGTCAATGTATTTCGCAACCTGTTCTTAATGTATTTAAGTTTTGAAATTGATCGCCCGCAAGCGACTTGTATGCATGGCATGACAATATCAACAAAAGCTTAAAAGCTAAGAAAAGCTTTTGGTAAGACTGGGATTCTGGGAATCGAAAAAATAACGCCCTAAAACATTAAAGCAAAATTTTGCACTGTTCTTACAATTTTCGACGTTTTTTTTTCAATGTCTTCATCTTCGATCTCGTCTTCATTTGAATCACTGCTGAGTCATTCCATATGAAAACGTCTAATCGAAAAGCCATCGCATTTTTGATTTTTTTCAAACTTTTTGGGAATCATCTCTAGGTTCCAAAAGATGGAAATCCAGCTGGATTTAATTTTCGCATTCACCGTTCCCCCTCTACATCCCATGAAAAATTTAAAAATTTTCATTTTAATGGTTTTTATTTTATTTTTAGAAATAATATGTTTAAAGATTTCAATACGTTTGAGGTGTCATTTTAAAGATAAAAAACGGTAGTTTTTGAAAAAAATATTTTAATTTACGAAATCATAGCCAAACAGTATCAACCACGGTGCTGAAAAAACGTGTTTTTACTTATTTTTTTTTGATTTTTAACTGCCTCCCGTTGGCCGACTGTTAAATTTAACGCGCTTAAAAGAAACAAAACCAAAAATTTACTAATTTTTCTCACCCTTTATATAAAATATCGCTGCTTTAAAAATCCATATTTTGAAAAATTGCATTTTTAAGGCCATAATATCACTATGTTTGACAAAAAATATCGAGATGAAATTTTTAGCATTACTTAGCTTGTAGTTTCAGCTTTAATTTCTGAATGCCTTGGTTTATTATTTTCATCCATAGCGTGAGCGCAGTGGTTTTAAGAAAGCACTATTTTTCACATAATAACAAAAGTGATAATAGAATTTGAGAACCGTTATAAGCAATATTCTACATTTATTTATTTTTTTTTAGATTCAATTTTGATGCCCTTTTTATGTTGAATCAAAAAAAATAAATAAATTCAGAGTATTGCTCATAACGGTTCTCAAATTCTAGTATCGCTTTTGTTATTATTTGAAAAATAGTGCTTTCTTTAAACCAGTGCGCTCACACTATGGATGATAATAACAAAACAAAACTTTCAGAAATTAAAGCTGAGACTACAAGCTAAGTAATGCTAAAAATTTCATCTCGATATTTTTTGTCAAACATAGTGATATTATGGCCTTAAAAATTCAATTTTTCAAAATATGGATTTTTAAAGCAGCGATATTTTGTTTCTTTAAAAATATGTGTTCTGAATATTTGAGAAATATAAGCGCGTTAAATTTAACAGTCGGCAAACGGGAGGCAGGTAAAAGTCAAGAAAAAACAGTAAAAAACACGTTTTTTCAGCGCTATGGTTGATACTGTTCACAGTACACATATCTAAGGTATTATCAGGCGCACCTTTCCAAATTTCAAGATGGCTGTCCTTTGTGTAAGTGCACAGTAAACAAAAACAAATTTTTTGTGATTGTTTGAAATTCAATTTTTTTACTATTGATTTTGACAACATGCGCAGAACTGAACAAAAATGAACATGCTAATGATATTACCTGTAATATATGTATCTTGGATACTGTTTGGCTTTGATTTTGTAAATTAAAATATTTTTTTCAAAAACAACCGTTTTTTTTCTTTAAAATGACACCTCAAACGTATTGAAATCTTTAAAAATATCATTTCTAAAAATTAAATAAAAAACCATTAACATAAATGATTTTTAAATTTTTCAAGTGTGGTTGAGGGGGAACGGTGAATGCTAAAATGAAATCCAGCTGGATTTCCATCTTTTGCAACCTAGAGATGATTCCCACAAAGTTTGAAAAAAATCAAAAATGCGATGGCTTTTCGATTAGACGTTTTCATATGGAATGACTCTGCTACAACTTTGTGATACCTGCATGTATTCTTCGTTGAGAGTAATTTTTTTATTTTTGGCCAAGAAATGGGTCAGTTCTTCGCGCAACTCATCGAAACTGACATCACAAAATTTAGGCAGCAATTGTGAGAAACTTTCCCGTGCATTTTTTGGAATCCATTTTTCCAATAAATGTGGAAAGTTTTTGGATCCTAAGCACGAGGAATCCGCTGATAAAGTACCGTGAACCGAGATCTTAAAGCATTGAAACACGTATCCAATACGACATTGTATACTTCAGCTTCGAATTTTTTGTTGGCATTTAAAATAGGTTCCTCTACAGCTTTTTCTCCAGGCGTCAGTTTTTTTCTTCGAACCTTTGGCAAAGGCAATTAAGGCTCGATGACAACATCCGACCTTTTTTTCCAAGGGCCTGGTTTACCCAAGCCACAACAACGGCGTATACAGGGGGGGGGTCACGGGGTCATGTCCCCCCCAAGAACTCAAAATTATTTTGTTGATCTGAAAAAAATATTTAGTAACCACATAGAAAAAATATAGCAAGTTGGTTACCTAGAAAGCTAGTAGGATTTTCGATTGGTACATTTTGGAATTCAATAGAGAATGTGAATGTTGGTAACTTAGAATTCAATAAGAAATTCAATTTTCATGGCAATGGAATACCTAAGTTATTTTGTATTCAATCGAAAATACTTAGATTTTCTTCCTCGTACCTCAAATTTAACATAACAACAAACTTCTCATATGATAATACATTCAAATCTTAAATTATATGCATAAACACTCATAGCATCCGTTTTGAGAAGACAGCCAAAACCTGTTAAACCAAACAGAAATCAAAGTCCGGAGTTGTTTCCAAATTTCACTTAGTAAAGTAAAAATTAATAAGGTTTTGAAACAAAAAGAACAGTTTTATTTCTGAAAATAAAAGCTTTATACACTCAGTTTTCTTTTTTAAACTAAATTTAAGTTGAAAAATTACAACATTAAATTTTCTATTTGGTCAGGTATTCGTTATATTTCCGCTTGAAAATAAAAAAAAATTTCTTAGCTTTTTTCGGGGTTTTAACATGAAGCTGAAGATCGCTGCTGATTCTTCCGAAGGCAGACCTCGAAAAGTATCAATGATATTGTAAAATTTCCAATACTAAAATGTTGTGCAAATAATTTCCAGGGGCAATGTTCGTTACTTTTTCAAATTTGCATCCCGTTATATTTTTTTAATAACTTTTTAACATTTTAAAATTAACTTTTTTTTATTGTGCATTGTGTAGAACAGACCTTTTTCTAGAGGTGATGCTCCTTTTTGTTTTTTTTTTTTTTTATTAAGCGTTTTTAACAAAACTTTAAGCCCTTATAACGTCTTAAACTCGGATGCAGCGATCTTCATAGCTTTATGTTTTAACAACGACGAGTAATTTTTTGTAAAAACATTTTCCAAAGGTTTTTCATGTATGATTAATATGAATTCGAACTGCACCCCCCCCCCCCCCAGGAGAAAGTTTTTCAGATATTGTCATTTGAAAATTTAAAAAAAAGAATATTTTTGACCTTCTGTAACAACGTGGTGTAATTTTTTTTTCAATATAAACGTTTCAATGATTTTTAAGTTTTCTTTTAAGATATCAGTTTAAATCTTTCCAACATTATTGTTTGCTCCCTGAAAAATCCTTTGTTGAAATCAGGCGCAAACGCAGGGGGGGGTTTGTGGTTCATACCTAATTGCTATACATATACATACATACACATGTATTTTGCCTTCTCCAGCAAACATTTACCTATTTGTCCCCGTAGCAAAAAAAAAATTGAATTCCCTTAACACAATTAGTTTCAAAAAGCAGAGCATTGTTTAATGATTACGGCTTACATTATGTTTCTTGAGTATACAGTTACATTCGTAACTTTGTGTGTTTGTGTAGTGGCCTCTTACATGTAGTTGTAGAGGTGAGGTTCTTGAACCGTGTTGTAGGGGCCTCCAAAGAAACGTAGGGGTCTCCAAAAATCTGTTGGGGCCTCCAACAGAGATCGAGGAGCCTCTACCAAACCCTAAGGTCTCCAACAAAGCTGAAGAAGCCTCCAAACCAACTTAAGAGGCTTCTATCCTAGCTATAAGGTCCTGCAACCAAGCTATAGGGACCTCCAAGAGAACTAAAGAGGCAACCAATATAGCTGTAGGGGCCTACAAAGTACTATACGTATTTGGGCCTCTAACGGAGATCTATAGGGGCCTCCTTCCTTTCTATAAGGTCTATAAGGTCCAAACAGGGCCCTCCAAAAGAACTTAAGGGGCCTCCAATAGAGCTATACGGGCGCTAAGGTTGAACCGAGCTGTAAGAGTTTGAACCGAGCTGTAAAGCCTCCAACAGAGCTCTAAGGGCCACTGGAGCTCTGTATTTACTCTGAGATCTCCATGAAAACAATAACGTAAACTTTTCTTTTGGGAATAAAAAGTAGATCCTGCAGAGGCTTTTATGAACTTTTTTTCTCAGCCAGGGGCCCAATGGGCAAAATCCCGGATGCCTAGTGGGTCAGTCCTCGCCTGCTTCTCTCTGCATTACAAAAAGGTTTTTTTTTTGGTTCTTATTCTATCAGCTGGAATGCTCTTCTTATTATAAAATCTACTTAAGAAAAGCTCTTGTCTGCTGGTACAAATGTTTGATGACATTAGTTTGTATGGAGGTGAGACATCTGTATATGATTATTTGTGGTTACACCCTGGAAAGCCTCCACATTTTAAACAGCGCTTACACTATGAACAGGAAACAAGACACTCAAAATATATCGGCCGTGTACTGATCTCTCGCTTCCTCAAAAAACGCCAAATAACAAATTCATTTGACAATACTTCGTCAACAGAAGTGCTTTTTTCTTTTTATATAAACTTTTATTTATATATTTTTCTTTTTTACAATGAAACAATAATTATAAATTTTACTGTGATTTATTTTAAAGTAAGTTGTTAATCCTTACCATTGTTTTTATATTTATTTGTGCATACACCATGTTCTTAAAATTGTTATTTTGTACTGTGTTAATAAAGATCCCCTGAAGAGGACAGAAATCACATTGAAACGTTGGGAACAAATCAATGTTACTTTGTTTCATTGCTAAAAATTGTGACCAAAAAAGCCGAAGGAAGATTAACATCTCATCCATCAATAAATATTAAAAACCAATTTGGTCAAAATACTTATTAAATTAACCGTTTTGTTCAACTCAATAGTTGGTGGGCCAACTACATGCAAGCTGGAGATTTGTATATTTAAATCCGAGCGGCAAAGTCCCGAATGGTATTAAAAAAAGTGCTAAGCCTTCGGGATTTTGACATACGAGATTTTACAGTTCGGAATTTTCACGTTCGGGATTTTACAATTCGGGATTTTGACGTTCGGGATTTAACCATTCGGGATTTTACATGCAAAAATTTGGCAATTCGGGATTTAAAATTGAAGTGATTTTCTATTAAAATTTATTTCTTTATTTTTAATTTTGCACGTAAAGCTATGTATGTAAACAGTTCCTCAAAAAAATAAGTACCTACATTTATTATGGGTGAGATTATTGCGGAAAAAAAGAAGTTTGACGTTTAAATTTTTTTATCGAAAAAAAAACAAACATTTTTGTACTCGTTAAAAAAATGTCAGTGACATTGTTTTGTGGCGTACTAGGCTTTAAAACCGCAGCTCAAGTGAAACGAACAGTTTCTATGGTTTCCAAAATGAAAGCAAAAACGTACACGAATAGGCTTCTGAAAAATATTTTTTGAGAGCTCTAGCACCTTCTCAAAAATAAAAAGAAAAAACAAATCGATCGACTTTTTAAATTTTCATACAGAAAATATTTTTTATTTTTCGTGCTTTACATTGTTGTGATACAGTTTTTTCTTCTTAGAAAAAAAAAAATAAATTTCATTTGATATTAATTATAGATTTCATCCGTTTTTTTTTATCAACGGCAACAAAAAAAAGTTTAAACGTCAAATTTTCACTAGCAATAATGTAACGAACAATTAAATGTGTGCGGAAAATAGTGGTTATCTACTACGATTTTCCGTTTTCGCTTTCGAATTGCGTAGATACGGCTGAACAAACCGAGAAGAAAATAATTCTTTTATGATTTCGTTGTGTCAATTTTTTATGAAAATGTTCGTTTCGCTTCAGCTCCAACCACACCGAACGTTAGCATATAAATATTCAGCCTTATCGGCAATTCCGGGGGAGATTGTTCTCCCACGGATTTTCTTTTTTCCCAGGAGTCCAATTCTCCTATCGTCAATCTCCTCCGGATTGAATCTCCCCCGGAAATTACTTCGAATCAGTTTCGAAATACTCTGAGAGAACTTATATTCTGAAATTATTTATCTGTCAAAGTTTGTAAATTATTTTCTGAAATAAAATTGATTATTTGAACTATTGGGTGGTGATTAAATTCAATTTTCGTGTAATGGAAACGCGTAAAAATAGTCCAAAGTTTAAAAAAGGCATTTTTTGTCTATTTTGTTGTTGTTTTTGTTCTAAAATGTGTTAAAAGAGTATAGCGGCAAAAACGAAATGTAGATCGGCTAAAACAAAACCAATTTCTCCTCCAACCCGTTTACGGGTAAACTTAATACTCTAGCTTATTGTAGAGTTGACGTACAGCCACAAATACCAATACCGATGGAGTTCTCAGTAAACTTAATGTTCGAAACTTGTCCTTTAGAGCAAGTAAAAAATTATAAAACCTTCAAAAATAGGTAGTAATATGCTTCTATTTTTAAAATTCTCCACTAAATTGAGGTGAGTTTTTTCCAGGGAAACATCATTAATTTTCCCCCGGAAAATAGATTTACGATATCTACTTTTTTAATTGGAGTTTTTTCCCATTTTTCGAACATTGTTTATGATTGGAGAGTCTCATACGGTAAGGCTGATTAAGTTTTAATAGAGCACTCAAAGCAAATACCTACTTTGAGATAGATAACATCATGCAAACGTATTCAGCTATGAATGTTTTATGTAGGACGTTGGCAGTAGGGGATCTAGGATTTGGCTCTGGGGGGGGGGGGCTTGGAGTTTGGAGATCCAGTTTGAGACCTTAAGTAATAAAATTTGCTTGTCCAAAGATACATTTTATAATTTATAACAAATAATAGAGAGTTTAGGTTTAATGCATGACCGTACCAACTTCATCCGAACTACACTTCAGGACAACGCGGCAAAACATTATTTTTTATGAAATTTTAGGAGCTATATCGCACTAAGCGGCAACTGAACTTCATACAAATTCATACGAATTCGTGTGAAGTGTAGTTCCGATGCAGTGCAGTTCCGGCGAGTGCGGGCTAACTTTTAAGGTTCAAGTATTTTTTTTTTAAGGAAAAAGATATATGGAGATACATGTGTAGTTCTATAAAAGACAACGAATTTTGACATTTCCACTTTCATTTTAATGATATCCGTTTTTTGTGCGCCTTTATATCCGCTCCTGTAGCGCTTTAAAATGTTTTCAATATCTACAAAGTACAATAACAATTATTCATACATAATTGTTGTAGCGGAGATAGAAGCAAATTCAAAGGCGCACCAAAATAATAATTTGAGCCATATATGCTTGAACCACGCGTACAAATTCGATTATTTATATTATTTAAAAATTGATTAGGTACCTACCTTAGGCTTGTTTCACACACATTCGGTTTCATTCGGTTCGGTCTCTATTCGGTTTGTATTCGGCTGTGCCTGATATGTGTGAAACGATAAAACGGCAAAAATAAAAACCTAGTAGAAACCGTAGAGCATCGTTTTATCGTTTCACACATATCAGGCACAGCCGAATACAAACCGAATAGAGACTGAACCGAATGAAACCGAATGTGTGCGAAACGAGCCTTATGTAGTTATATTTTTAAATAAGCTGTTGGTATGTTTTGAACTTCCCATTTTTGATAAGATTTGAAAACTGTTTATTATTGGCTAGTTCAGAAAAAATATATTTAAGTGTTCGAATTGACAAAAGATCATAAATGTGCTTTGACACGGTATCAGTCCTCTGAGATCTCATTTTCCTGAATTAGCCAAATCAACGAGAAACTATTTTGTTCAAGCTGACACTTTAGGTCATAAGACAAAGCTGCTCTAAGAAATAAGCCGTGGCCCAATTTTGCCAGCGTGAATTATTTTTCATGTTTACGCTGCATACACTTTTTATTCATGCTAAAAAAATATGTCGAAAAAATTAGCACGTCACTAGAGGGATTGCAAATATTCATTTGCTTTTGCATGATTTTCTGAGCGCGCACAGAGAAAACTCACGCTTTTGGAATTTGGCTCCTTGACTAGAGAATTTGTATGTAATTGCCTCGTACAAAAATGTTTTGTATGTACAATTATTGCCTTGGACCTTTCAAATTTTGAAAACGTAGCCCCGAAAATTTCTAAGCCCGTCCAAGGCCGTGAGAAACAATTCCTGTTGTATTAAACATTTACACTAAACTTGACATCCCGTTGTTCTCAAATGGTTTAAATCTCAAATGCGTTTCTTTCGGTAAATAAGCTTTGTTTTTAGTATAAACAGTTGGGGCGTTTGACACGGCCATTTTTATCTCTTTTTATTTATCTCTTCAAGACTTAGCCACAACTTCGGACTTTGGCAGTCCCTAGACTTGAGCCCCCAAAACTCTCTGGAATAAGATTAGTTTTTCGGAAGTAAGTTGCTTAACCCTGGCTAGATTTTTTGTCCAATATTCTCATCAGAACTTATTGCTCCAAAACTGTTTTTTTTTCCCAATTTTCTGGGTTTTATTTTTAGGGAAAAATTGTCGTTGCATGAAACATGTCCATATTCATAGCCCCCTTAGTTAATTTTTGTCTAATTCGCTCCAGACTTTAAGAATTACATAACATGTATGCAAATAGTTCAACCCCAACCACGTTATTTTGTCCACCAAATCTCATATCTTAACAATATTTTAGACGGAATATAAAAATCTACACATTGTTATGTATTGCTTTCTATATTTTTAATTATTTTATTATTCGGCTGTGGGGGGGGGGGGGGCTTTAGCCCCTATAGCCACCCCCTGAGTCCGCTACTGGACGTTGGTACTTAAATTCGATGACGTCAATTTGAACAAATGTTTTAGTTTTGCACGAGCATACTTAGGTATTAAGTGCTTAAAAAAAGAAAAGAAATAAGTACCTATGTATGTTTGTTTTGAATAAATTCATTTATAAAAGCATTTTAGAAAATATTTGAACTCTAGTTTTTAAAACGTGTAAGCAAATAATGTCTTATAGCCCAGTCAAATTAGACAAAAAAAGGCCCTAACCCGGACAAAATTGTTAACAGGTATATTTTTAAATGGAAATGTTCAGAACAGTGTCCTTAAATAACTGTTAAAAGTCCCAAGCAATCCGGCTTGGCGTACGACCACAATCTTGAAAAAATGCAGCCACCTTGCAGTCTTTGTTTGTGGCTGTATCTATGGAACTTGTTGCCCTAGAAAGACCATTCAAGTGACAAATTGACGGGCTTAAATAGACAAAATCAGGAAAGTAAATACAAATTAGTTAAAGGTATTACAAGGCTACTGTTTTAAATTAAATGCATTTAACAGACTAAATTGCAGTGCAAATTTGAAAAAATTACCCATGTCCCATAAATATTTATTATAAAGCTGAATTTTTGTGGACATGTTCAAAACAGTACCAACAATCATTTTGTGTAAGCTACCAAAAAATC
The DNA here is from genome assembly GCA_949320155.1 of Melangyna quadrimaculata. NCBI lineage: Eukaryota > Metazoa > Arthropoda > Insecta > Diptera > Syrphidae > Melangyna > Melangyna quadrimaculata. The sequence continues at coordinate 198,176,909 of OX439483.1, read as the reverse complement.
CCTTTGGGGTTAGACTACCATTTAAAAAAAAAGTAATATCATCTGTATTTTTCGGTTTTTGGCTATATCGCGGTATCTAATTGTCCTAGAAAGACCATTCAAACGTAAAATTTCCAGGCTTCGACTTCAAAATCAGCGAAGCACACACAAAATTAGTAACGTGTGTTTTATGGCTAAACTGTTTTGAATGAAACTATTATAACAGAGAAAATGATTGAAGTGCAATTTCGAAACAGAATAACCCATGTCCCAGGATTATTTATTAAAAAGCTGAAATTTAGTGGACATTTTCAGAACAGTACCAATAATCATATGTGTTAAGTTTCCAAATAAAGACCCAAATATGAAAATGCCAGGAGCAGTTTTTTTTAAGTATATTAATAATAAAAAAATAAAGGAACTTTAAGAAATATCGTGATACAAATTTTAAAATTTGTTCAGCAGCTTCGGTTGCTCTGCTCGTTATCTGGAAATAATAACGGAACAATGGAACACCTCAAACATGTTTTACAATCATTACCTTCATATCAAGCAATATCTTAACCGTCGTCTTGGGACTAAAAGGGACTAGTATTAAGCGTCCATTTTTTAACACCCATCCCCATAGCGTCGCGGGTAAACGGATACCTTTCCAGGCTTGTACCTAAAAAATCAGAATCTGACTTATAACAAGCACTAGATTTCAGAGACTATGATTGCTACACTCTGAACGAGTGTTGCTCCGCTGCAGAGGATGTTGGTGGAAGACTTGACAAATCAAATTGTGATTTAATAATCGACTGCTTGGCAACAGTTCGCATATACAATTTATATCGTTCGATGTCTAATGAGCTACTTATACAGCATCCATATAGCGAAAGCAGAAAAGCCTCTCGTACCACTGCGATGTCTGCATGCTTAGCATCTAGCTTGTTGAAAATGGCAACTCTATCGCGAAACTCTGCATTTGCTTGGAGCTTTTTAAAAGACCTCATTTTTCCTTTCCGATAGAGAGCAGATGTGGTGTCACAACCTGTCATTGCGTGGAAAAAAAGAAGAGAAGAGAGGAGCTGTCCAAGCCCGGACTTCAATTTTGCACATTTAAAGATCTTACTGACCCCATTCTTTTTTCCTGGCATAAACAAGCTTGAACAACCCTTATTCCTGCTGTTGTGAGGTACTTTGATAGAAGAGCGATAAAGCGCTTCTTGTTGTTCTCATTCGCTAAAAATGCTCCTTGCGGTACACTGGTTGGTGTGGAATCTTCGATCACCACGTCAACTGCCTCCCTACTAGTCCTCCTAGCATGTTCAGCATCTTTAGTTGTCGCGTTTCCAGCCATCGAACACCACATTGGCGGTATTCTTCTCAAAGTGGGTTTCAATATACTTGACGTATTGCAGAAGTAACACTTCAACTTTTCGTTTAATTTTTCCTTCGTAAGTAAAAAGCACCCGCGTGCCGTAGCTCACTTGAATGAAATTTATAATTTCGGTTTGATCGCATTAATAAAAAGCGTGAAAGATGATTCATTTATGACATAAGTTTCAGCGTCCTGATCTTTTTTATATAGTTGTAGTGCATTTCACTCGCCTAAAGTACCTAGTTTCATTCAAAACAGTTTAGCCATAAAACACCTGTTACTAATTTTGTGTGTGCATCGCTGATTTTGAAGTCGAAGCCTGGCCATTTTACGTTTGAAAGGTCTTTCTAGGACAATTAGATACCGCGATATAGCCAAAAACCGAAAAATACAGATTATAGTACTTTTTTTTAAATGGTGGTCTAACCCCAACAGGGATTTTTTTGGTAGCTTACACAAAATGATTGTTGGTACTGTTCTGAACATGTCCACAAAAATTCAGTTTATAATAAATAATTATGGGACATGGGTAATTTTTTCAAATTTGCACTGCAATTTAGTCTTTTAAATGCATTTAATTTAAAACAGTAGCCATGTAAAACCTTTAACTAATTTGTATTTACTTCCCTGATTTTGGCTATTTAAGCCCGTCAATTTGTCACTTGAATGGTCTTTCTAGGGCATTTTTTTAAGATTGTGGTCGTACGCCAAGCCGGATTGCTTGGGAATTTTAGCAGTTGATTAAGGACACTGTTCTGAACATCTCCACTAAAAAATATACCTGTAAAAAATTTTGTCCGGGTCAATGTCTAATTTGACTGGGCTATTAATATTTACATATGTAGGCATTTACATCAGTCAACTCCGCTTAACTGCACTCCGCTTAAATGAAAACATCGGTTATCTGAAACAAGAAATTTATTCCGAAGGCTTTTTGAGATTTTTTTACACAAACTGCTTCGCATAACTGAACTCCGCTTAATTGCAAGCTCCGGATAATTGAAACAAAATTGATAGCCCGAAATGAACATTTTTCAGTTATTCAACTCCGCATAAGTGAAACGACTGTTTTGTTTTTTTTTTTAATATGTAAAATTCATGTTCGTTTTGTGATTAAAAATGTAAATACTTTTGTTGTTTCTATTGTTTCATATGGAAATATAACTATTTTGACACAATTTTGATTTTCATACTAGTCGACTCCGTTTAACTGGAACACCATCATTGCAGCCCATTTGTTTCAGTTAAGCGGAGTTTTCAGTTAACCAAACTTCCGATAACTGAAACTTGTTTCAAATAAGCGGAGTTTTGTGAAAACAAATTAGATTTCATTTAGCCTGAAAACAAAAAAAATGTATGTATGACTTTAAGTATAGTGTCAAAATAGTTATATTTCCATATGAAACAATTCAAACAGCAAAGGTATGTACGTTTTTAATCACAAAACGAAAATGAATATAAAATATTTAAAAAAAAACGGTCGTTTCACTTATGCGGAGTTGAATAAGTGAAAAGTGTTCATTTGAAACAAACAATTTTGTTTCAATTATCCGGAGTTTGCAATTAAGCGGAGTTCAGTTATGGGAAGCAGTTTGGGTGAAAAATTCTCAAAACGCCTCCGGAATAAATGACTTGTTTCAGATAACCAATGTTTTCAGTTAAGCGGTGTGCAGTTAAGTGGAGTCGACTGTTAATTAAATTTATTTTGTTTTGACAAAAGTCCGCTTATTTAAAACAAGTTTCAGTTATCCGAATTTCGGTTAACTGAAAACTCCGCTTAACTGAAACAAATGGTCTGCAAATATGGTGTTCCAGTTAAGCGGGGTCGACTGTATTATGGATCTGTATTAAATGGAATTAAGATAATTAAACAAAATTGTTACTTATTATGTTTGTTTAAAAAATATTTTAACACCATTAATTTGAGTCAGCATAAAAAACAAAATACCTATAAATTTTTTTTATTTTCTTATAATTTTATTAATTTGTTTGTTTACACACAGTATGCATTTAAACCAGTGTACTGGTCATCTTCAGCAATACGACTGAGATCTATAGCCGTCACTCATATTAACAACAAAAAATCATTGTAATAATCTATGTAAGATATATAATTATACAAAAGTTAAAACAGGAAAGCAGACAATGTTTATGCAAAAAAATTGAAAATAGAGTGACTATATTTACACTGATAATTTAATGAAATAAGAGTAAAAGAGAAAGTCATTAAAAATCATTAAAAATAATTAAACAAGCAAGAATCTATATTCCCATTATCTGCATTTAATGCAGTGGTGTCATAATGAATATAAAAGCTTTCGGTTGCATCAAGCTTATTATTGTTTGAGACGCTAGCAAGTAGTCGGACATCATTTAAAGTTAATGGTAAATGTTGCTCTTGTAGTGCATGTGCTGCAATCGCTGACTTTCTTGGATCGTTATTTTTTTATATAATTTTGATGGTCTTTGAATCGTGTAGCGATTGATCTTTTAGTTTGGCCATAGTATTTGCGTCCACAGATGCATTTTATTTTATATACACCAGATTTTTCCAAGTTATATTTTTTATCTTTGACACTAGTTTATTTGTTTTTCAGTTTGAATTTGTTTGAGAACATCAAAAACATTTTATTTCAGTTGAACACTGTTTTTAACCCATTTGTGATTGCAGGTGCAAAGGTCATTGAGACTCGACAAGGTCATTGAAAATCGACTCGAAAATTCTTACTGTCTATAAAGTAAGTAGATAATAAACGTAATAGAAGATTTTTGATAGAAAAACTTTTTTGCATGAAAACAAAAAATTAATGAGGATACCAAATATTTGATTTAGGTTTAATCTGTATGGTATTCAAACATTTTTTTTTTTTAAACTTTTGACTTTTTTTCACACGTTCCTAGGCTTACCAGAATATAAGTCCTCTTTTTGAGAAAAAAATATCCGTCCTCTTTCTTTTTGGAAAATTTAGCATTTTGTCCTCTTTTCTATTTTGTTTTCAAAAGTATGTTTTTTTTTACAGTTTAAAGGTTCAATGCGAAATAAACATAAATTGTACAGTTTATTACTGCATTTTATAAAATCCATATTTCTTTGGCAATCTATTTAAAATGAAAATCTGCGAAATGTTTTCTTTTAGCCATTTTATAAGACTGTTTAGAGAAGTACATAAATCAATGAAAAATTAATGGTTAAATTTGTTCAAGTTGGTTGATTTAACGAAGCGTCATATTGTAGACTGGTCGGTTATATTTTTTACTCCGTCATTGCCATAGTGTTTTTTTTTTTTTTTTTTAATCAGTGCATGTACCATTGCGATGATAGAGAAATAAAGAATTCGTTTTAGATTACAGTAACGTACGAAAATTTCTTCTTGAATGCGGTTTTAACGACTTATATTAAACTTCATAACTATAGGTTTAATAAGCCAACTGATTGTAAAAAATCTGCGTATCATATTATCCCCGAAAAGTTCACATTACGGAAATAGGTCTTTATATTTTCTGGAAACTTTGCCTTATGATTGTGTTATTTCCATATGTAGGTATCCCATTAATGGTACTCGTATTATGAACATTTTCGAAGCTAATAAAAAAAGTAGATTTATTGAAATAAATATTTTGTGAGGTAACTTAAAACAAAAATAATAAGACTTTCCCATAATTTTATAAGCGAAAAATTTAATTTTCGCTGGCGTCCTCTTTTTGAGGGTTAAAGATCTGGTCACCGCCTACACTTTCCTATTAGAACGAGAGCTGACAGCAAATTTAGAGAGTGGATTTATAACCAAAATATGCATGTGAGTGTTTATGGATGCATAGGTATATCTTGATATCGAAAATAAAAGTCTGTCGAATTTTTTTCTCAACCAGCAGTGGTTTGAAAAAAGCGATTTTCCAATTTTTGTTTATCAGAGATGTGGTAACACCTTTGTATGACCCTGATTATACGATTCGTTTTTTCGTTCGTTTCGTCTTTCGTCTTTTTGACAGCGACGAACGTTTGACGTTTATATAATTTGGGGTTATTTTGTAAGAAAATAATCAGTAGTACTTAAAAATATTTTTTAATAACTTATTTCTCAAATAAAATTGTATATAAGGTAGTATAGGTACATAATATCCAATAACGAAAAACAATTTTACAATTAAATCATTATTCTTTTTATATTTATATATATTATATATTCGTTTTATATTTATATATATTTATATCTTTTTTGCTAACATCAAGGAGCATAATGTGGTTGACAAATCAGAAAACGTCAGAGTTCAACCAGAAAGTCTTGAAATTTTCATTCCTGCTTTCGGTACGTTAAAATCTAATTTTTAAAAGTTTACGTGAAAAATTCATTTTTGCCGCGAATTTTTAAGAATTACCTGCACCATACAAAAGTACCTGCTCTTAGCGCATGTGAAATTCACCAACTTCTTCTATCGTTTCCCCTTAATCAAAAACCAGAGAAACGCACGAAACAAAACACATTCACTTGTATCTTGTATGGCTTAATGGCATGGATGATATGAAAAATATGAATAGGTAGTTTGAATTTTGATTTTTGTATCCAAGCCACACCCATTGAATAAGAAGTACAGGAAGTGGCATATCGAGAACAAATTGAAGCATTTTTCAAAATTGTGTGAGTCACACAAACACAAATGCATTAACACAGGGTCGTAGTGAAGGTAGACGGCTACTTGCTGGGGCGCCCAAAGGAATTGTTTGCTGCGTTTCTTTGCGGGTGGTTAAGTTAAAAGCATGTAGGTACATGTAGAAGTACTGGATTATGGTTTTCATCTTCTCAGAAGTACTCAGGCACATACAAAAGGAACATAGCTGTTTCTATGAGCCTTGAAAGAAAAAAAAGATTTTTTTAATTTGGTTCAAATTTATTCGATCAAATAAATAGTTGAATGAAAGTCTTGTTTTTTGGATTTATTTGCTGAGCTGGATTATAAAAATAATAACGAAAAAACCACGCTTGAAGTAATAAAATAAAACTCACCTATTACAGAAACCTGAAAATTGAAAATGGATAATTGAAAATATGATTTTTAGTTTTATTTTTATTGAAAATGGGCCATCACACACTGACTCAATTTTAAACTTAACTAAATCCAGACTTACTTTTCCTTCAATCGCAAACGGGGTGAGCAAAGCTGGCTGAAAATTCTGTGTACATGAACCGGCTTTAAATGTATTAGTACTCTCAGTTTGAGAATAAAAAAAAACTAAATTTCCTTTAAAATTTTCAGTTTTGCATGACAATAGATTTGTTTTTTTGTTTGCCTAGAAACGAATACCTGTGTATTTATTAGTAATTAAACTTTATTAGTCCGCTCAAAACAAGGATGAAAATTTTAGTCTTTTAATTCCTCACTCTTAAACTCCCTCGCCTACAAACTTTCATTTCCCCAGTCTAGTCCACTTCGAAATTGAGCCTGTGTGTGATGGCCCAATAATATTATCACAGATATTTTCCTTAGTCAAATAATTTGAAATTATGTACATTTGATCTCTGTAGTTACGTTCCTCTGAAATTAACTATTTTTGTCAATTAAGTTCTAATTAGTAACTTTTCGTTACTTCTTGAAGCAGTATAAAAATAGAATCAAATTCAATATAACTGGACACAAACACTTCTTGACGAAGAACAAAACCGACACGATAGACAGCAGCACCGCATGTTTTTTTATATTTTTTTAATAAAATATATCAATTGTTTCCAATAATCACTTTTATTTCACTTTTTTATTTAGTTTTAAAGTCTATTTTTCGTTAATCTACAATCTCAAAATATTAACACACTTTTTTTCAGCTAGGCAAAATGACAGGTGAGTTTCAGATGTTTTTATTTTATTTTAATGCTTCACTCACGTACACTGTATATGTGACAAAAGCCTCTTCCTCTGTTTCTTATTCAATGGCCACACCCAGTGGCGGAACCAGGGGGGTGGCTATAGAAGCTAAAGACCCCCCACAGCTATGTACTAAAATAATTTGAAATATAGAAAACAAAATTTTACAACGTGTAGAGTTTTATTTTCATCTAAAATATTGTTTCTAAGCCATAAGCCCTAAGCTAAAGCCTGAAGCAAATTTGACAAAAAACAAGTGGGGGGCTATGAATAATGGACATGCTTAATGCAACGACAATTTTCCCTAAAAACAAAACCCAGAAAACTGGGATGAAAAAACAGCTTGGGGTTAATATGGTCTGAGAATATTAGACAAAAAACGTTGTCAGGGTTAAGCAAATAACTCCCTAAGAAATAACCTCGTTCCAGAAGGCTGTCTAGGGACTGTCAGTCCGAAGTTGGGACTAAAGCTAGAAAATATAATTACAAAAAACGTGCTTGGGGCTTAACATTAACACGTCAAATTCAACAACTTCTTACACTAAAAACTTATCTAATTTGACGAAAGAAACGCAATTGGGGCTAAAACAATTGGAGAACAACGGGGTGTAAACCTTAGTGTGAATGTTTAATACGACAGGAATTGTTTCTTACGGCCTTGACTGGGGTAAGAGAATTTTGGGGCTTAGTTTTCGAAATTTCAAAGGTCTAAGACAATTATACATACGAAATAATTTAGGACTATTCAAATTCTGTAGTCAAGGAGCCAAATTAAAAATACGTGAGAAACTCAGAAAAATCTTGCATGTGGACATGAATATTTACCATGCCTATATAGACTCTAGAGTTACGTGCAAATTTATCGACACATTTATTGAGCAGGAATAAAAAGTACAGGTATGCAGCATACACGAAAATGAAGGTTATTTTTTAGAGCAGCTGTTTCTTATGACCGACTAAAGACTTGAAGTTTTAATATTTAATTTTTCGATCCGCAAAATATTATTTTCTGTGCTTTTCAGTGACAGTTTGAACAAAACAAGTAGGTACTTTACTCGTTGTTTGACTGGTTCAGGAAAATGAGATCTCAGTGGACTGACACTGTCAAAGCACATTATGGGCTTTCGCCAGTAAGACCACTTAAATATAATTTTTCTGAAACAGTTTTTAAATTTTATCAAAAATGTGAAGTTCAGAGCATACCTTCAGCTTAATTAAACAAACACTTTCATAATGAAGAAAGGTACCTTATACCTAATCAATTATTATTAAGCAATATAAATAAACGAATTTGTTACATGGCTAAAAATTTAAGTTATAAAATTAGTTTACTGCCATGTTTTGCTTAGCCTTTATATTGGCTTCTAGCTCTGCTTAAAAATAATTCCCATGTTTAACACATATCAATTCCAAGTTCTTGTTATTCTACTTTATATTGAAAAAATTTTAAGGCGCGATAGTAGCGGATATAAAGGCACAAAAACACGGCTATTATTAAAGAAGGAAAGTGATAACGTCAAAATTCGTTTTCTGTTATATAACTTCATATGTACAAACTGGATCTCCAAAAGTCCAAACTCCAAGCTCCCCCCACAGCCAAATCCTGGATCCGCTACTGACCACACCATCTTTGGTTGGTGGTTGATGGGCTGTTCGACAGCACCCCACCTGCCACAACCACCAACAAAGCACCGACCTGACCTGCATCTTAAATCTAACTCAATGTAAATGTGTTGTCTTCGTCAGATACACTAAAATGACTAATTACCTTTTTCATTACCCCCATCCAATTGTTTTTCTTTTTTTTTGCTTCTACACAATCTTCACCTCTCACACCTACTACGATAAACGATTTACAATCAACAACCGACAACAACAATTTCGGTGATTCCCATGATACTAAATCTGTGGAAGTGCAAAGCGAACAAAAGAATACGCGCTACCAGTGAACATTATAAATAGCTTTATGCTTTTGCCTACTAATTTTTCTGATTACTTGGTTGATTTTCGGCTTCACGACTGAAATGCGGCAGCAAAAGCGTGCACCAACTCTGTCAATGGGGTGTTTTCACGATAAACCTATTCTATTCCGGCAACCAAATACAGTGTTCTCTGCTTAATTGTCTCCTGATTTATGAAACGAAAATAACGGAGAATTACGTTAAAACCTATTTCTACGGTTAATTATTGTTGTCTTTCCTTGAAGTGATACTCAATTAAACTATTTTTTTGTGTACCTATTATTTAATACAATAAAACTTAATACATAAGCTGATAGGGCGTTATGAGGTACCTGCCTACCAGCCCGAAGATATCGAGCAGAATCATTGTAAGACAACCTCAACTTTTTGGGTGAGCGTAATTGGAGGGAGCTACTCTGGAGGTTCAAACATATACAAATTTAAGATATTCAAAAGCACTAATTGATTGAAATTAATTAACATTTTAAAGCCTAGTACGCTGCTGATGTGGAACGAAAAATCCCATACAAAAATGACATGACGAAATCATAAACGAAAAATTTCGTTGTGCTTTTCGTTCTGTGGTACGCTGTTCGACCAACGAAATTGATGATTATACCAGATCGCTTTGACAAGTCTCCACTCTATTTTCGCACAGAATTAATTGTGTGTGGAAAATGACATTTGGGTTTGTAAATTAATTAAATTTAAATTCTGTTTTATTTATTTGCAATTTGTGGAACTCTCCATGTACAATTTTCCGCTGTGTTTTCGTTAGCATTTTGTTGTCTTTTTGGAGACCACAGACAAATTTCGTTTCGCATCAGCAGCGTACTAGGCTTAAGCCTAGTATGCTGCTGATGCGAAACGAAAAATCCTATACAAAAATGACAACGAAATCATAAACGGAAAATTTCGTTCTGCTTTTCGTTTTGCGCTTTTCAAAATCGATTATTGTAGCAGATTATTTGGAGAAGTCTTCACCCTTTCTTCGCACAGAATTAATTGACCAGACCATAATAGGGCTTTTTAGAAAAAAAGCAATATATCTTTGTCTCATAGCTTCTAAACGCCAAATCAAAATTTTGGGTTAATGACGTTTGAGTGCTTGGCGTTATTTGTTTAAGTGGTGCGTTCTTTTTTGTACCTATGGTCAAAAACAAGAGTGACAGTTTCAAAGTTAAAAAAGTTACTTTTTATTTAATAACGATCAAAGTTAATAAAATGGGAAGGGGTTGAAAAAATAAGAAAAAAAGACAAAATTTTGATCGCGTTAAATTTATTGATAAATAATTCACTACCAAAAATGCATGGTTCTTACAAATTAAATGACTAACAACTTCATTTTTGCATGAAACATTTTTTATGAGCCACACATTTCTTTTTAAAAAAATTAACCAAATCGGAAGAATAAAATTTCGATGAAAAGTGAATTATTCAGAAAACAATTCCAAATACCAAAATCAATAATAAAAAAATTAAATTTATGATAAATTATTACAAAATTGAAAACAATTCCAAAACGGAAGACGAAAAGCAAACACAATCTTAACCAAAAAATGAAAACTCAAAGTTACTTTTTACTTATTAAAAGAACGCGGAAGCTTAACTATAATTAAATTTAGAAACAAAAAGAACGCACAAATCCACAAATGTCATTAACCCAAAATATTGGTTGACAGTTTTGAGTTTGACAATTTGGTAAAAATCCCCATTTTGCGCGGAAAAATGACATTTGAGTGTCATTCGAGTTTGTACTTGTTTTTTCTTTTATTACAGCATGGCTTTCTGTGATTGTTTTCGCTTTGTGTTTGTTTGTAATTGGTGACACATTCAAAGAGAATTTTTTCGCTGTGGTTTGCGTAAGTATTTCGCTGTAGTGTTGGAGACCAAATAAAAAAATATCGTTTCGCATCAGCAGCGCACTAGGCTTTAGTTTGTCATCGCCTATTCCCATTGTGTCGATTAAATTTTGTTTTATTTTTGTCGATATTTTGTGCCTATTTTAATTGACGAACGCACGCAAATAATTTTATATTTTTCTACCTATGGTACTTGCATAGTTTTTACACATAATAGTAAAATAAGCGGACAACACTGTTAGTATAAATAGTTGTGTCCGTTCACAATTCACATTCACATCAGAAAGCAACGATAGAAAAAGGCAAACGAAGCTACACTACACAAAACACAACACTATAAAGGCTGTATCTGTATGTATGTACATAGCTTGTGAATGAGACTTGTGCAGATTTGTTATTTGTTTATACAAAAAATAGCTCTGGTGACGTTTTATGAGAGTTGATATGAAGAAGAACATGAAGAAGACTTTCATTTTAAACAGCATGACAGGTTAGCATTCGCGTATCGCGTTTTAGTTGCCAACAACCACAGAAAGGATTTTTCGCATGACACAGAACACGGAATTATTGGAACTTTAAGTCCGCTGAATGACTGGGTGATCAGCAAAACTTGTAGACTCCATCCGCATGTTTTGAATTTTTTCTTTCCATTCCGTTATTGAATGTTTGGTGTTAGTGTAGGTTTATGTATTTATCCATGCATACCTATATGGACTATGGAGTATGCTTTTGCTATTGCTTATGCATAAATTATTTGAGTTGGGGAAGAGCAAGAAGAGTCTTGTTTTCTTGTATTGCGTCTGAGGGGAAGTTCGCTCTGAGAATTAATAAAAACAACGATATAAAAAAAGAAGGCTGGCCATAGTGGCCATTGGCCAGGGGTAGTGAACCAATGGAAGTTGTGCCATATTATATTGTATGCAGCTGAACGCTACAAGTTTTTTTTTTATTATCTTTTGGTGCCCCATGCTATACTCATGTCACGATTTTGAAAAAAGTAAACAAAAAAACTAACAGAAAACTGGTGTGGTGAGCGTCCACTGTAATTGGATATTGGAACCAGTATTTTGTTCCGGGGGGGGGGGGGACTAACATGCAATTCTATAAACAAAGAATATAAAAGTATGAACATAGTAATTTTTTTTATTCATTTTTTAAAACGTTTTAAAGCATGATGACTGCCAGAGTTACAATGTTATATTTTTAGTTCGTTTTCTTTTAATCTGCCCTAGCGAGGTATCCGTCGGAGCGGAACATTCTCCGCAACACATACTCCATCGGAAATTCAAATTACATTCGAGGTGTCCGATTCGGAAAGGAAAAATACAAAATGCGACGACGCATTGATTTGACACGCGACAGATAGTTTCGTGCTATAGATAGTTTGCACAAGTTTATGAGAGCTTGTGTTGTTTGGTGCTTGTTTTTTCGCAAAAAGTACAAAAAATTTCTTTCTTTAATCATATTTTGTATTTATTACATTTTTCTTACAATTCACTGAAAATCGGAAACAAATTCCGCGAACAATTTCTGTCGGAGGATTTCGGAACAAAATTTTAAATTTTTCATCCAAAAACGCATTAGATCGCATGTCAACGCAAAACACCGGGCTGCATCCAATAATGTCGGAAAAATGTTCCGAACAGCTGTTCGGAAGAATACCTCGAAGCAAAAAGCCTCCGATTCGGAGGAAATCGGAGAATTTTCCGTTCCGACGGATACCTTGCTAGGGCCGAATATTAAATTTTTAAACTATGTACCAACATATTAGTTTATTACAAATAATACTTCTAGCCCAGTCAAATTAGACATTGACCCGGAAAAAATGCAGCCATCTTGCACTCTTTGTTTGTGGCTATATCTCTTAAACTTCTTGCCCTGAAAGGACCATTCAAATTAAAAATGGACAAGCTTAGATTGACAAAATCAGGGAATTAAATACAAACTAGTTAGAGGTATTGCATGGCTACTGTTTTGATTTAACCCGCCAACGGTGACCTATATGTCTGAGAGACCGGGTGTTTTTAAAAATTTGAATAACTTTATCCCCCATCAATTATTTTTGACGTGATTTCGAGTAGCTGCCGCATTTAACGTCTCCCATCCTCGGTTCACGCTAAAAGGGCTAAACGCGATCACGTTAAGTACTTTTGGTACTAACCCGGTGCGTGAGACCGTGTGTCACCGATTATGTAAGTCAAATAGTCCATAGTTGAATTACATATATATTTCGAAAATGTCAGTTTTTGGATATTTTATGAAAGTTCCTAGTGTCAAAAGACTAACAGTACTGACTTTATTACACGAATATGTGATATTTAATTTTTTTCTTAATTACAAAAAAAAATAAGTTTATAAAACTGATTTTTGGAAAGGCTCTACGCCAAAATTTGTATGGATTATTTTAGTGAAATAAATGAGCTAGGATTGATGAAATATCTTTGTTTAACTGTCAAAGAGCATATATTTAAAACAAAAACTTAACTTTTAATAACACGATTTGAAAAATCGTAAGTTGAAAACCCCGGTGCGTGAGACCGGCGCGCCGGCGGCGATACGGTGTCTCGTGGTGGAGTAGGTAGGTGCAAGTAGTAGCACCGTGTGTTGGTACTTGGTACTTTTCCTTGTTGTTCGTCTATAGACGAAAACGGCAGCGAGGCAAGTATGGATTGGGCCTGGCGGCGGCACGCGGTGTGGTGCCTGGTGGATGAGTAGGTACATATATCTACAATTTATGTAGGTATATCTCCATGTAGCACATCAGTATCACGTGCTGGTGGTGGTTTTTGATGTGTGGTGTGGCCGTCGGCAACGAGGCAAGTCTATTATGAATGAATGAATGAATCAATTCGGGGTTTGACCTTTGATCTATTGTGCCCCCATCTAGAGCTCAATGAGATTGCTCACTTAAAGCTCATCCTCTAATTTTAGTTCTTTTATAAACCTAAGTATTTGGAGTATTTTCAGTGAGAGTAGGTCCCTCTCCTCTACCTGGTAATTTCTCAGATATCTGTGCCTTTGATGCATAAGTGCATTGCATTTGCCTAATATGTGGTCAGGTGTTTCCTCCTGAATGTTGCAGAATCTACAAGTTGCACTGCTCACTAAGCCGAGAATACTGAGAAGTCTTGTGTGTTTGCAGTGTCCAGTGAGTAAACCCGTTATTATTCTTAGGCTGTTCCTGCTGAGATTTATGCAGGCTTTGTAGCGTTCTTGGTTGTAGTTCCCAAGTAGTAATTTGGCTTGCCTCAGTTTTGGGAGTTCTTTCCAAATTTTGGATCTTTTTGCCTCCTCTTCTGATTTGATCTTGTTTTTGATCATTTTGCTCCTATTTTGGCTAGGGAGTCTGCCTCCTCATTACCATCGATACCCACGTGGCCCGGTACCCAATATAGTGAGACATTGTTGTTTTTGCCCAGTTCATTTAACCTCCTCAAGCATTCCCATACCAATTTTGAGCTAATGCCATAGGAGCTTAAAGCTTTAAGCGCGGCTTGGCTATCTGACATGATGGCAATGTTCCGATTTCGGTAGTTCCTTTCAAGGTTACGTTCTGCACATTTACCTATGGCGTTTAAGGTTAGACCGCACACAACTGCAGCGGAACTACACTTCACGACGCGGCAAAACATTATCTGTATGAAACTGTATGAGCTATATCGCACTAAGCGGCAACTGAACTTCATTAAATTTCATACAAATTATTTTGAATCGCAGTTCCGCTGCCGTGCGGTTCCGCCTAGTGCGGTCTAACCTTTACTTCCACCTTTGAAAAAATTTTTCGAAGTTATATTTTTTAATCATGGCATCCCTTGGAATATCAAGAAGGTTTGTTACTGTCGACCTGGAGATGCATTGCCTTTCTCTGTTACCTATGCATTTTCCGGTCCCAGTTCCCTCCTTGGCAAATCTCATGATTGCTCCCTGAGCAGTACTGTCTATGACCACGTATAGTGGTGTTAGGTGAAGAATAACCTCCATTGCTGCTGTGGGGCAAGTTCT
Source organism: Melangyna quadrimaculata (assembly GCA_949320155.1). Classification (NCBI taxonomy): domain Eukaryota; kingdom Metazoa; phylum Arthropoda; class Insecta; order Diptera; family Syrphidae; genus Melangyna; species Melangyna quadrimaculata. The sequence goes on along the minus strand of OX439483.1, from coordinate 198,161,886 downwards.
CATTGCTCCAGTTATGCATATGCATGCGAGCCGTTGGATTTTTTCTAGGGCATTCCTAGTTGTATGAAGTTCGGTTCTTTTGTGCCATGCAACTGCACCATAGGTAATGATGGGCCTTACCATCATGGTGTACATCCATCTTAGGATATTTGGTTTGCAACCCCATGATTTGCCTGCAAGTCTCTTACATATCATAAGGGCCTTTGTGGCTTTCCCGACAGTTATTTCTAAGTGTTTGTTCCAAAGAAGTTTGCTATCTAGTGTGATACCTAGGTATTTTACCTCCTTCTTTGTTTCAATGGCTTTACTAGCTAAACTAATAGGTTTCATTCCTGGCACGATAGTCGTTTTTGCAGGGTTAATATTTAGTCCTACAGATTGACATCATTTACTTGTGATTTTCAGTCCTCTTTGTAATATTTCACAGCGAGTTTCTTGAACTTTCCTAGGGCTGTTATTACGATGTCATCGGCAAAGCCTATGCATCGTATGCCCTGAGAAGTAAGACTTTCTAATAGCTCACCCACTACAAGACTCCACAGCAAGGGTGACAGTACCCCTCGCTGCGGACAGCCTCTTGTTGTGATGATTTTCTGGACACTTTGCCCTGTGTGTGCCTCTGCAGTTCTTGTTCTCAGCATTTCACTAATCCATCTTGTTATGGTGATGGGTACACACTTCCTTACTAGGGCTTTATTTACTGCATCATAAGAGGTGTTATCGAAAGCACCTTCAATGTCTAGGAAGGCACATAGTGCAGTTTCTTTATTCTTTAAAGCAATTTGTAGTGTGTTAGTGAGCTCGTACAGAGCAGTTTCTGTGGATCTGCCTGCTCTATATGCATGCTGTCGATTGCTGAGAGGCATTATATTTAGTACTTCTGATCTTATGAAGTTGTCAACTATTTTCTCCAAAGTCTTCAGTAGAAAAGATGTAAGACTTATCGGCCTGAACGACTTTGGATGGGTTGTATCTTTTTTCCCCATTTTAGGAATAAAGATTACCTTAGACCTTCTCCATAGGCTTGGTATATACCCAAGTGCTATGCTACTACGAAGTATGCTAATTAATTGGGGAATAAGTTCCTCTTTACCTTTTTGTAAAAGAGCTGGAAAGATACCATCCACCCCCGGAGACTTAAAGGGTTGAAAGGTGCTTAACGCCCATTCAAGCCTTTTGCCTGAGCAGATAGTTTTAGCTATCTTCCAGGCTTCCCGGTTAGGTTTGAACGGTATCCTCTCTATTATATCCCCTACCATTGGTAGACTTCCTGGAAAGTGAGTGTTTAGCAAAAGGGAAGACCGTTGCTCCTTATTTTCGGTGAAGCTACCATAAGGGTTACGAAGTGCTAAGGAAGTTATAGATTTTTCTTTCGCTTAAACTTTATGCAGTCTTGCCGCTACAGGGGTAGATGAAATTCCCTCACAGAAAATTGCAAAACTTTTCCTTTAAGCCTTTCTTATTTCCCCATTATATTTGGTCAACTCTGCAGAGTAGTTAAGCCACTCTCCAGTATATTAATTGGGCCTGTCTGCGGTGGTGCGGTGCCCCGTGGATGTCGAAGAGTAGGTAGGTATGTCTACTAACAACGTAGCTATACTCCTATGTTGCACCGTGTTGGTGGCTTTTCCAGCACTTCAATGTTGCTTGGACCAAATGTTTATAATCTCGTGGTAGTCAGTGGATATTGTTGTTTTCTTTATTAGAAAACAATAAAAGAACTCGCGTTTATTCAATTTAATTAATAAGTAATTTATTTTGTTTTAATAATACGATTAAAAAGGTTTAAATGAATGCAGAGAAGCTGCCTAACAATACTTTTTTTGCGGAGAAGCCACCAACTGAATCGTATGCCAGTCAAAGAAATAATGACAGACAGAACTATGCAATTAAAGATTGATGATTGAAAATTTATAATTAAAGATGAATGGCATCCGGCTAGCTCGCAATGTCCACGTCATCCTATTGACGTGAAGTTGGGCGAGGTTTAGTATGCATCACTCGAACTAGCACAGGGTTATGCCAGAGAGAGGGATACATACTCTCGTCGTGGGATGGCGTGAACAGCCACCGTGGCAGCACTGGCAGACCGGAGATATAAGGGTTGCCTCCTTACCAGGTTATAAAACGAAATTCCACATACATAAATTGACCTATAAATCAAAAATCAGACATCGGAGGATGACGTGAAATGACTCATTGGATTCAGAATATTTGAATCCATAGGAAAATATTATTTTTTTTGGACCATCCTAAACCCTGCGTGCTGGGGGTGCAAAGCACTTTAGGTGGATAAGGGTTTTTATTTGTCAGAAAACAATGGTAATTATTTAAATATTCATTAAATTTAAGATGAGTGTCGACGCAGAATTAAATAGTCTACAGCATATCCAAAGTCCATTTTAATCTATGTATTTGTTATTTGTAAAGGGTGGTTAAATTTTAAGGGCCGATGTTGATTTTGAATAAAACACAAGTTATTTAGGAAATTACTGTCATTTCTTTTTATTATGATAATATTGGTATGGGTCAATTATGTATGGAAAATATCGGCCAAATGGCCGCCGCGACCTTGGCGGCACACCTCCATCCGATGGTCCAAATTTTCGATGACGCTGAGGCATAATTGAGGTTCTATGCCATTAATGTGCCGAATTATCTCATCCTTTAGCACCTTTTCTTTCAAATTACCCCAAAGAAAGAAGTCCGACGGTGTCAAATCACATGATCTTGGCGGGCAATTGATACCACGTGAGATAACACGGCCATTGAATTTGTCGCGCAAAAGAGCCATTGTTTCGTTAGCTGTGTGCAAAGTGGCACCGTCCAGTTGAAACCACTTATCGTCCACATCCATATCTTTCAATTTGGGCCATTAAAAAATCTTCTCACGATAGCGAACACCATTCACAGTAACTGACTGACCGGCCTGATTTTGTAAAAAAAACGGCCGGATGATGCCGCCAGCCTATAAACCGCACCAAACAGTCACTCTTTGTGGGTGCATTGGTTTTTCGACAAACACTCTTGGATTATCATTCGCCCAAATGCGGCAAATCTACTTATTGACTAATCCACTGAGGTGAAAATGTGCCTCATCACTGAAGATGATTTTCTTCGAAAATTGATCATCCACTGTTGCCATTTCTTGCCTCTTTTCATAATAAGCCTGAATAACTTTAACGCGTTGCTCGATTGTGTATCTTTCCATGGTTCAAATTAAGTTAGTCTGAAATTGGGAAATGTCAAATGAAATGCAGGAAAAATGCTTGACGTTTAGGTGTGGTTCACATTCAACATCGGCCCTTAAAATTAAACAACCCGTTATAATCGCTTTCAAAATAGGTGGAGGGGAAGGTGGAAGTATATCAAACCACAATTATATATTTGGCTTGTTATAATCTAAGCATATGGGTATGGCACATGACTTAAGGGTAGTTTTTAATGCCAAATCTTATTCAATTAAAATAAATACAATACAGCTTCCCTAAAAACAGTTATATTTCTTTTATAAAATGGCTAGCTGACCCGACGAACTTCATTCCACCTAAATTCATTTATGTAAAGAAAATAATAATTCCAAGCATGATATACAATGATGTTTCATGTAATTCGGTCAATTGAAATTCTTTATTCTAAAGTTTTATTTAATACAATAAAATAACTAAATTAACAAAATGTCGATGCGTTTCAATGACCAAAAAGGTTGGCGTGTGGGCCAACCTCCCGCTTCTTTACCGAAGAGCTTTAATGGTGAAAAACATTTTTCATTTTATATTTAGGCACGAACACGTACAAAGCGGTAGGTTTGCCGATACGTGAGCATGCCACATACAACTGACCATGTAAGAAACATTGGAATTCAAGATTGATGCCACAAACATCCAGCGATTGTCCTTACGACTTACTGATTGTCAATTGTCATAGCAAAAGCGAAACGCACCGAAAAATGGATGACGCTTAAATACGAATGGCCAATCGTTCGGAATAAGCGGAATCCGTGGAATAAGAAGATCTTCGCCTTTGAATTTTCCCCTCAAAATCGTGGCTTGAATATAAGATTTCATTTGATGCACTTCACAATCAAACGCGTTTCGTTAAAAAGTTTTGGTGCATTGAGGTTACGCAGCAAAATTATAACTGAGCCGACTTTCAATTTTAAATTATGTGGTGAAAAGCCCGGAACATAAAAAGAATTAAAAAATTCCGTGGGATAGTTGGTGGCTTCGTTTTCATCCATCACTGAGTCCACGGATTTGAATAAATCAACACACCGACGATTTGATTTTGAATGACGAAATTGAAATGATCGACATTCTTTTTCCCAACCAAAATCGCGAGTGAACTCAGCCAATCGTGGTTAACATAATTTAAAGTGAAATTCGGAAAAGCGTTCGCGATGGGCTCTTCCGGTGCCGGCGTTGTTATAAAGCAGCGAAAATTCGGTGGAAATTCAATAAGGCCGGTGACTAAGTCTTGTGAATTTAAATCTGTTTAGCCTGTTTTTGCCTGTTGGGTGCCGGTATGAAGGTTTCATATGGGAACATTTACAAGTTACTTGGCGAAACTTAATTTTAAATACCTATAGTTTTTAATGTGTTTAAAAGGTTTTGTAAATATGAGCAAAGATACATATTAATAAAGATGAATAACACAATAAAAGGGTACCTTTACAAAATGTATAACCACTTAGCATCATCTTTGGATGAGTTTTTATAACTCAGCATGACTCTGCATGGTTAGTGATAAGATCATGCAACTTAACTAGCCAATCTTTGGGCCTTGATGTTGAACGTTGGGCGTTAGGTTATTACACAACCAAATATTTGGTCATGACCCCCATGACCATCCTTGGATCCGCGCTTGCTTCTCAGGCCCTTCCTGGGGTCAAAAAGAATTTATCAAGCCCTAAATCGTCAAAATCATAGTAACCGTTCTCGAGTTATGCACTAAAAATCAGATGTTCCCGGATTTTCAATATTTCTTGAAATGTTAGGGGATTTTTTTCCAGTTTCCTATGCCCTTCCTTGAACTAATACGAATTTATAAAAGCCCTAAATCGTATAAATCAAAGAAACCGTTCTCGAGTTATGCATTTAAAACTGGATGATCCAGGCGCGAACGCAGGGGGGGGGGATTTGGGGTTCAACCCCCCCCGTAAATGTATCAAATTAACTTCCTCGCATAAGAATTTCACTCTTAATTTTTGAGTTTCCAGTTGAATAAAATTGAATAAATAGATTAACTGTAGTCAGGGTTATCAAATTGTGCGATTTATCGCCAAATGTGCGATTTGAAATTTCATTTGGGGACACGAAAATCGGTTTGGCGATGTACCCTAAAAAAGGCGATTTATTTAGTTTTTTGCGATTTAATTTTTTTGAATCGAAATTCTAATATTCTTTTCTCAAATGTTCACTTTAACGTTACATCTTTTCCATCGCTATTTGCGCTGAACGCACCCAAAACTGAAATTCGATTTCACTTCTATCCCTAAAATAAATGACGTATGTGTGTCAAAACAAACAATTTGTTAGACCCCTTTCACACAAGGAAACTGAGTTGCTGGCGATTTATAGTTTGTTGGCGAGAAGGGCGTAAAAGGAAGACAAGAAATCTCCCCTCACACCCTTCTCGCCTACAAACTAGCCAGTTTATGGCAACTCAGTTTCCTTCTGTGAAAGCCGTCTTAGTTAACCAAATCAAAGAAAGATGGATTAGAACATTGCAAAATTTGCAACTCTGATATACGTTCGCTCAAAACTGATTTAGAACGGCCGGCATGTTGTTTTTTCTTGGCATGTTGCAAAGGTTAAAAAAGGATCCCATTGATAAAATACTATGGATAAATATGTATGTACATCGAATATATTGAGGAGGACTAAGTACAAAGGAGTATTGTTGTTTTTAATTTTAAGTTTTTAAGTAGAATTTTTATTTGGTTTTGTTTTCTTTATTTATTTTTTATTTAAATATGATTTGTTTTGATATTAAAACTAAAAATTGCGGATTTTTTTTTTTTTTTCATTTTTAAATTTGGTGATTTTTTGGGTTAAAAATGTTTAAATTTGGCGATTTAAATTTTAATTTTTGTCGATTATGCTTTTTAAAACCTGAAAACCCTGACTCTAATATGTAACGGCCTAACTTATTTTCATTAAATTTGTATGCAGTGTTTTCCGTACCAATATTATTTGATTAAAAGGATAGGAAAAAAAAAGCCTAAAAAATCTTTTGCTGCTCAGGCTGGCAAGAAATGTTTTAATTTAGAGAAAATGTTTTTTTTTTTTAGAATAACTTTTTTAAATTTAAATATAGATGTTTCCGTTTAAACCGGAGTTGAAACATTATTGTTTTTCAAGCCAAGATTTCGACTTTTCGTGATAAAATATAATATTTATTAACATTTAAAATTTTTTCCTGCGTTCGCGCCTGGGATGTTCTCTGTTTTCCAATTTTCCTCCAGTGTCCTATGTCCTTTCTTGAGCCAATACGAATCTATCAAGCCCTTAATCGTGAACATCGAAGACACTGTTGTCGAGATATGTATTAAAAAGAGGATGATCCCTGATTGCCATTTTCCTGAACATTTTTCGGGATTTTTCCACAGTGTCATATGTCCTTCCTTGGGTCAATACGAATTCGTCAAGCCTAAATTCGTGAAAATCGAACGATCCGTTCTCGAGTTATGCGCGCACACACGGACGACATTTCTCTTATATATATACATATATAGATGACTCAATTTTCAGTGAAACGAAACAAGAATCAAAAGAGCCGATAAAAATATCTGAAATGAGAGGGTGTTCTTTTTTTAGTGAAAGGGAAAAGTGTAAACCTATATGACCATTAAACCCCTCCCAGAACTAGTACGTTGATGAAAGTTGGTAGTAATGTTTCATTTTTTATTATGACCAAGAATAAAAAAAATATAAATCAAATATCTATTGTCAGATGTGGTTTTTAGGAAAAATGTTTTATCTGCTCTATTCAAAAAATACATTAATTTTTCTATTAAAACGACGATTACTTTTTTAATGGTGATTGTATCGTCTTAATTTTACTTAAATTGGTTTCAACGTTAAAAAATACTGTGGTGAATATGCCCATTTGTGCAAACAACGACATCTCTTATTCTTCTATAACAGAATAAATAAGTAATGAGTTCTGCGTTTATAATCCATATTTTCCTTCCGCCTCAAAAAAACCCCTGGAACCAATATTTTTGGTGGATCCTTTTGACTCTTGGTTATAACAAAAAATAAAACATTTCTAACAACTTTCAAATCTACCAACTTTTCAATCTACCAACGTTCAATTCTTTTAAGGATCGCGCATGCGTTTCGAAATTTGTCGAATTTACTGCTAAATTCCTGTTTTTACGATATATTTTTTCCAGAGGTTGATTCACGAGCGGTATACCGAGAAGCTAGAGCTTGTAGGTTGCGTCGAGACAAGAAAAAAAGTTGAAAAGGAGGGGGGTCTATTCCCCTCCGTTAAGGCGAGAGGTGCAATTTTCTAAAAAAAAATGACTTAGATTGGAAACAAAATTATTTAAAAATAACGGTAATTCCTACAATGTCATGCAATACCAATACCTTCTTTGTAAAACCACAAATCTCTTTTAAAGGAAGTTATTTTAGTGAACACTTACTGAAAAATTGGTTTTAAAACTCAAAATTTTGAAAATAAAAATAAAAAAAATCAAACTAATTTTGTTTCAAAATTTTATTCATTTAAGTATGTACTATTTTTGTTGTTAAAATTCAATGCTCTTATTAATTTTCATCCAAACACTATAAACCGGATGGCTTTAGGACTTCTTCTTTTCAAGATATTAAAAAAATAAAGAAGGTTAGGTTAGGTTATAAGGGGTGATGATTCGGCAAGCCGAAACACCTCACTCGGATCTCAATGGATCCATTGCGCCCCCCAGGATTTGCGGAAAGGAAGGAAAAGGGAATGGTAATGACAGGAGTAAGTGGAAGATTAGGTAAGGGGTGGTGCCTCCCTGACCCTTCCCGAAATCTGAATGAATTTCAGGGTGTTCTTTAGTGGCAGAGACGAGATGTCGCCCAGTTTGTCGAAAAAGTATTCTCCGAGGGTGGCCGCCTGACTGTCTATGAAAATTTAAATGTTCTTGTTCACTAGTTCACATGTGACAAGATGCTTTGCTGCCTCATAAACTGCTTGGAAGACACTGCAGAAGTTCGGAAGCTTTATCGATCTATTTATCTCTTGGAACCATTGGTGAAAACCGACACATGATTTGTGTTTATGACCCGGTTTTCCGTCCAGACATCTCTTGTAGGGATATCTATTAAGACCACCGGATTGAAATCAATGTGTGGTATCATATAGTCTGTTTGAATGTCTATATTAGTAAAGTTGATAATCGTTCTATGACCAAAAACACCCCTTTTCCAGTGATTGCACTGTCTTAGTTGCAAAGCACTATTGGCCGCCATTTCCTTCGTAAAAGGTCAATTGGGGCGAGTGAGAGGAAAGTTTCTAGGGCTGCGGTCGGTGTTGTTCTCATGGCACTGGTTGTGCCAATACACGCTAGTCTTTGGATTATAGTCATGGTTTTGAGATTGGTTGCCTTGTCTAAGGCTGGCCACCAGACCAGACATGCGTATGTCAACATACGAGTATAGGCCTTATTATGGCTGTATACATCCAAGGAATGGTTTTGGGGCTGGGACCCCATGTTTCACCAAAAAATCTACTACATGTATAGAATGTTATTGTGGCTTTTTTCTCTCTTTCTTTAATGTTTTCTTTCCAGTTTAGTTTACGATCAATTACTAGACCAAGTAGTTTGTCCGTACCTGTGATATGTAACGGAGTCCCATTTATGGTGGGAGGGATTAAATTGGGAATGTTTCGTTTTCTCGTAAATAAAACCAGTTCTGTCTTGAGTGGGTTGACATTAAGTCCACAGCTACTGGCCCAATTACTGAGCTCGTTGAGCGATGTTTGTAGTAGCTCGCACAAGGTGGGGACAAATTTCCCTGAGACCATGATCACGATGTCATCAGCGTACGCAACGAATTTGACACCAGTTATATTAAGATTAACCAAAATCTGGTTAACGACCAAAAGCCAAAGCAGGGGTGACAAGACCCCGCCCTGTGGAGTGCCCCTACACGTCCTAACTTTTAGCTTGCTATCACCCATTTCTACGTTTACGAGTCTCGTTTTAAGCATGGAGTCAATCCAGTTTGACAGCATCGGATCGATACCTATAGGGTCAAGGGCTTACCGAATTGCAAAATTTTCGACGTTATTGAAGGCCCCTTCTATGTCAAGGAAAGCTTCCAGAGTAAATTCTTTGAAATGGATTGATTTCTCAATCGTGCCGACCACCTCATGAAGAGCTGTTTCAACAGATTTGCCCTTCATATATGCATGTTGGGCCTGTGAGAGAACTCCATCATTTAGTTTTAAGCGAATGTGCGTTTCTATTAGTCTTTCTAAGGTCTTGAGAAGAAAGGAAGATAGGCTTATTGGTCTGAAGTCTTTCGGTTCAGTGTGAGTAGGCTTTTGCCAGCTTTCGGAATGAAAATGACATTGACTTCTCTCCAACTAGAGGGAATGTAGGTGATGTTTAAACAGCCTCTATAAATTTCCACTAGAATTGGAACAATTATGTCTTTAGGGCTTTGGAGCATAGTTGGGATTATTCCATCAAACTGCAGACTTGTATGCTGAGAAGGAGTCTATGGCCCAGCTAACTTCCTACTATATATAATGAGGTTACCAATATTAGAGTTTTCACTTATGCCCGGGCCTCTGTTCTCAGGAGATGTGTCGGTGACACATCCTGGGAAGTGAGTGCTCATTAGTGACTCTAAAGTCTCAGAGCATGAGTCTGTCCAGGTTTTATCTGGCCTTTTTAAGAAGCTTGGAGGATTATGGACCTTTGACATGACTTTTTTTAGCCCAGCAGCATCATTTGTAGACTCAATGTCCGTACAAAATTTTCGCCAGGCTGCTCTTTTTGCGTAGGTAGTTCTGTTTTTGTATTCATTTTTACTGATCTTGAAAATATCCCAGTCAGCAGGGTTGTTACTATGTTAAGCTCTATTGAAAAGCCTCCTATACTTTTTCCGCAGAACGGACAGTTCGTTTGACCACCATACAGGGTTGAGCTTGCCTTTTCTTTTGGTTAAGGGGCAGGAACTTTCGTAGGCCTTGTGTATGTCTAGCGTTAGTTGATTAACTCGGTTTTCAATGTCTGAGCTGTTCAATAAAGAAACCAACATCTTATTTAATACAAGAAAAATTAAAAATTTGAGTTTGAAAATTAATTTTTCAAAAACTGTTCACTGAAACTTACAGCATTTGGAGTGTTGTTTTAAAGTAGTTTTTTCCCAGTTTCATCCATACTTAAAAGAAGATCGTTTTAGTTTTGGTTTTTATTAATCCAACAAAAACAAATCAAATCAAGCATTTGATTAAAAACGAAATTCCCGCCGTGTCTTGATCATAGGCGCCCGGAGGGGGGGGGGCTCTGGCCGAACCATCACACTAGTTCTATTTTTTATTATTAACTAGGAAATTTTCACAAAAATGACTGTTTAAATGTCCTTTTTTTGTCAGCGTCCATGGTTTCACCCCCCCCCCCCTGACTCTGAGCAAAGCCGTGTATTGACGCTTTCATTTTACTCTGTTTTGTTCGGAAATGTGATTATTTTCGTGGCAGCTTTGTTAACAGGTCCATGATTTGCATTGTGATTTTATCATTGGGGTGGAATCAATTGTGTTGATTGTCGATTTGAAGATAGCTGTCTTTATCACATCTTTAGGCAAAGATAGAGAGAGCAATCATCAAAACGACAATCAACACATATAATATTAAACAGTTCCACAAATAAGGCTCGGAAGGCCTTGCGGTTTTTGAGCCGCTTAATCAGTTTTTGGAGGGCTATCCATTGCTGTAAACTAGAACATTGTGTGGGCTCTGGTTGCAGAGAAATTTTGATTGAAAGTTAATCTTTCTTGTTTCAACCCAAAAACTAAAAATCTTAATATGGCCATAACTTCAAAAATAAGGCTCGTAAGAGGTTGCGGTTAACGTTGTTTAACAGATAACGGTCAGGCCTTTGCATTGCCTTTCAAAACTCAACTTTTTTTTTTTTAATCGATTTTCGAAAAAAAGCATGGACTACCCCCTTATCACTAAAAATGCATTTTCTTACAAAAGTCTCTGGAACCCATTGAAACGTACATATATAGAAAGGTTTTGTCAAATGCAACCAGCACATCCAAAGCAAACCCTTTTATAAGGTCTAGTTTTCGAGATATTTGCATTCAAAGTTATTTTTTTGAGTTATGAATGCTTGTATGACTTTGGATGCCTACAGTTCCGCAAATAAGGCTGTGACGTCATTTTCATGGCAAAACGCTTAATAAGTTTTTCAAGAGCTATCCATACCTGAAAACTAGAACATTCTATGAGGTCTGGTTGCGGAGATATCTTAATTCAAAGTAAATCCATTAAAATCGATTTTTTTGAGTTTTGAAAGTTTGCATGACTTTGGATGTCTACAGTTCCACGTATAAGGCTCTGAAGGCCTTGCGGTTTATTAACCGCTTAATCAGTTTTTGGAGAGCTATCTATTGCTGTAAACTAGAGCATAGTGTGGGCTCTGATTGCAGAGAAATTTTGATTCAAAGTTAATCTTTCTTGGTTCAGCCCAAAAACTAAAAATCTTAATATGGCCATTACTTCCAAAATAAGTTCAAAACTCAACTTTTTTTTCCAATCGATTTTCGAAAAAAAGCATGGACTACCCCCTTATCACTAAAAATGCATTTTTTTAAATGTTATTTTTTTGAGTGACGAAGGCTTGTATGACTTTGGATGCCTACAGTTCCGCAAATAAGGGTATGATGTCATTTTCGCTTGCAAACGCATTAGCATTAGCTATAAGTTTTTCAAGAGCTATCCATAGCTGAAAACTAGAACATTCTAGGAGGTCTGGTTGCGGAGATATCTTAATTCAAAATATATCCATTAAAATCGATTTTCTTGAGTTTTGAAAGTTTGCATGACTTTGGATGTCTACAGTTCCACAAATAAGGCTCGGAAGGCCTTGCGGTTTATTAACCGCTTAATCAGTTTTTTGGAGAGCTATCCATTGCTGAAAACTAGAGCATAGTGTGGGCTCTGGTTGCTGGAACATTTTTAATCAAAGTTAATCTTTCTTGTTCCAACCCAAAAACTAAAAATCTTAATATGGCCATAACTTCCAGAATAAGGCTCGTAAGGGGTTGCGGTTAACGTTGTTGAACAGATAACGGTCAGGCCTTTGCAATGCCGTTCAAAACTCAACTTTTTTTTCCAATCGATTTTCCAAAGCAAAATCTTTTATAAGGTCTAGTTTTCGAGATATTTGCATTCAAAGTTATTTTTTTGCGTTATGAAGGCTTGTATGACTTTGGATGCCTACAGTTCCGCAAATAAGGCTATGACGTCATTTTCGCTTGCAAAACGCTTAATTAGTTTTTCAAGAGCTACCCATAACTGAAAACTAGAACATTCTAGGAGGGCTGGTTGCGGAGATATCTTAATTCAAAGTAAATCCATTAAAATCGAGTTTTTGAGTTTTGAAAGTTTGCATGACTTTGGATGTCTACAGTTCCACAAATAAGGCTCGGAAGGCCTTGCGGTTTATCAACCGCTAAATCAGTTTTTGGAGAGCTATCCATTGCTGAAAACTAGAGTATTGTGTGGGCTCTGGTTGCAGAGAAATTTTGATTCAAAGTTAATCTTTCTTGTTTTAACCCAAAAACTAAAAATCTTAATATGGCCATAACTTCCAAAATAAGGCTCGTAAGAGGTTGCGGTTAACGTTGTTGAACAGATAACGGTCAGGCCTTTGCATTGCCGTTTAAAACTCAACTTTTTGTTTCCAATCGATTTTCGAAAAAAAGCATGGACTATCCCCTTATCACTGAAAATGCATTTTTTTACGAAAGTCTCTGGAACCCATTGAAACGTTCATATATAGAAAGGTTTTGTCAAATGCAACCAGCACATCAAAAGCAAACCCTTTTATAAGGTCTAGTTTTCGAGATATTTGCATTCAAAGTAATTTTTTTGAGTTATGAAGGCTTGTATGACTTTGGATGCCTACAGTTCCGCAAATAAGGCTGTGACCTCATTTTTGCTTGCAAAACGTTTAATTAGTTTTTCAAGAGCTATCCATAGCTGAAAACTAAAATATTCTAGGAGGTCTGGTTGCGGAGATATCTTAATTCAAAATAAATCCATTAAAATCGATTTTTTTTGAGTTTTGAAAGTTTGCATGACTTTGGATGTCTACAGTTCCACAAATAAGGCTCGGAAGGCCTTGCGGTTTGTTAACCGCTTAATCAGTTTTTGGAGAGCTATCCATTGCTGAAAACTATAGCATAGTGTGGGCTCCAATTTATAAATAAATTTTTTCCAATTGATTTTCGAAAAATAGCATGGACTACCCCCTTATCACTGAAAATGCATTTTTTACGAAAGTCTCTGGAACCCATTGAAACGTACATATGTAGAAAGGTTTTGTCAAATTCAACCAGCACATCCAAAGCAAACCCTTTTATAAGGTCTAGTTTTCGAGATATTTGCATTCAAAGTTATTTTTTTTGAGTTATGAAGGCTTATATGACTTTGGATGCCTACAGTTCCACAAATAAGGCTGTGACGTCATTTTGGCTTGCAAAACGCTTAATTAGTTTTTCAAGAGCTATCCATAACTGAAAACTAGAACATTCTATGAGGTCTGGTTGCGGTGATATCTTAATTCAAAGTAAATCCATTAAAATCGGTTTTTTTTTGAGTTTTGAAAGTTTGCATGACTTTGGATGTCTACAGTTCCACAAATAAGGCTCGGAAGGCCTTGCGGTTTATTAACCGCTTAATCAGTTTTTGGAGAGCTATACATTGCTGAAAACTATAGCATAGTGTGGGCTCCGGTTGCAGAGAAATTTTGATTCAAAGTTAATCTTTCTTGTTTCAACCCAAAAACTAAAAATCTTAATATGGCCATAACTTCCAAAATAAGGCTCGTAAGAGGTTGCGGGTAACGTCGTTGAACAGATAACGGTCAGGCCTTTCCACTGCCGTTTAAACCCGCTTAACCAGTATTATCCAAAAAAAGCATGGAAATCGATTTTTTTGAAAGCTTACATGACTTTGGATGTCTACAGTTCCACAAATAAGGCTCGGAAGGCCTTGCGGTTTACTAACCGCCTAATTAGTTTTCGGGGAGCTATCCATTGCTGAAATCTAGAGTATTTTGTGGGCTCTCGTTGCACAGACATTTTGATTCAAATTTAATCTTTCTTATTTCAACCCAAAAACTAAAAATCTTAATATAGCCATAACTTCCAAAATAAGGCTCGTAAGAGGTTGCGGTTAACGTTGTTAAACAGATTACGGTCAGGCCTTTGCATTGCCGTTCTTTTTTTCCAAGCTGAAAACTAGAACATTCTATGAGGTCTGGTTGTGGAGATATCTTAATTCAAAGTAAATCCATTAAAATCGATTTTTTTGAGTTTTGAAAGTTTGCATGACTTTGGATGTCTAGAGTTCACAAATAAGGCTTGGAAGGCCTTGCGGTTTATTAACCGTTTAATCAGTTTTTGGAGAGCTATCCATTGCTCAAAACTAGAGCATAGTGTGGGCTCTGGTTGCAGAGAAATTTTGATTCAAAGTTAATCTTTCTTGTTTCAACCCAAAAACTAAAAATCTTAATATGGCCATAACTTCCAAAATAAGGCTCGTAATAGGTTGCGGTTAACGTTGTTAAACAGATAACGGTCAGGCCTTTGCATTGCCGTTCATAACTCAACTTTTTTTCCAATCGATTTTCGAAAAAAAGCAGGGAGATACCCTCTATATCACTATATCACTAAAAATGCATTTTTTTACGAAAGTCTCTGGAACCCATTGAAACGTACATATATAGAAAGGTTCTGTCAAATGCAACCAGCACATCCAAAGCAAACCCTTTTATAAGTTCTAGTTTTCGAGATATTTGCATTCAAAGTTATTTTCGTTGAGTTATGAATGCTTGTATGACTTTTAATGCCTACAGTTCCGCAAATAAGTCTGTGACGTCATTTTCGCTGGCATGACGCGTCTAGTCTAGTTTTCGAAATATTTGCATTCAAAGTTATTTTCTTGAGTTATGAATGCTTGTATGACTTTGGATACCTACAGTTCCACAAATAAGGCTGTGGCGTCATGTGGCAAAACTATGAGGTCTGGTTGCGGAGATATCATAATTCAAAGTTAATCCATTAAAATCGATTTTTTTGAGTTTTGAAAGTGGATCACTCACACTCAACCAGATCAGCACCCGCACCCGCACCATCCACAGTTAGCCCACTAGGCAGTTCGTTGGCTGGCACTGGAGCGTCCACTGATCTGATTGGATGATCATCCGGCCGCTGTGCACCACAAACCCCCACCAGAACCCTAGTCCACTATCTTGTGATCATAGGGAATCGACGGGAGGTATAATGCAGAAGTAGCCGAAATTTGTCCTAGAGCCATTTCGTCGCGTTCAGAAAAGAAATCAAGTCTTTGATCTTCATTTCAGAAAGTTCGTTAATGGCGTCAAAGAATGCTCTTCCGAGTGACTGTTTTCTAGCTTTGACCAGAGCAGGGGATTTGCAGAGGAAATGAACTACTGTTTCCTTTTCCTGCTGGTCCTCACAGCTTCAACAGTGAATATTGTGAGGTATGCCCAGCTTCGCTGCATGCTCTCCTATTGGCCAGTGTCCGCTACAGGTTGCAACTACCCTGGCTATGTCTTGCCTGGGTATGCGTATTAGATCAATTGTTCGGTTCTTATCATAGGTGGGCCAAATCTTCCTATATATAATACAGTTTGATAAGCTGCTCCACCTACGGTTTGCTTTAGTAAGATAAATTGAGAGAATGTTGCCCTTCATAACTCCAAGCGGAATGTTGAATCTTTCCGCAAGTGAGCCATGAAGGGCTGAACCTTGCCGGGCCAGCTCGTCAGCCCGTTCATTGCCCTCAATGCCACTGTGACCCAGGACCCAGATAAGAGCGACATTGAGGTCAGTGTTCAGACCCGCAAGCTCTTCCCGGAATTGCTGGACCAGTTTGGAGGATGCTGTAGCTGAATTAATGGCTTTAACAGCTGCTGACTGTCTGTAATAATAGCTGCATTACGGTCCTGGTTTGGATCTGCTTTTAGTAACTTGCAAGCTTCCCTGACTGCCAGCAATTCAGCTTGAAAGACGCTAGCAATGTCACTTAGCCGAAAGGACCTAGGTACATTTAAAGACTCAGAGAAGATTCCTGCACCAACGCCACACTCCATCTTTGAGCCATCAGTAAAGATAGTTGTGTCGAAATCTTTCATCACGACGTTACCATTCCAATCCTTCCTGGATGGAAATATAACTTTGAAATCCTTCCTGATACTCATTGCAGGAGTGCAGTAGTCAGTGGGAGTCGAAAACATTTCCATTGGAATCATGTCTGTGATATTGCTGTGACCATAGGGCTTGGCAAACCAAGAGTTTGATTCTTTAAGTCTTAAAGTGCTGCAAGATACTAGATATTTAATATGTAAATCAAGTGGTAGAAGTTGCAGAAAGACACTTAAGGCATCAGTCGGGCAGGATCTTATAGCAGTTTTTTGAACCTTCCTAAGTCTATCGATGCTATATTTTTTATTAAGTGCAGGTCACCATACAATCGAACCGTATGTGAGGATCGGTCGTGCCTTTAAGGTATGCGTGTTGAGAGTTTTCAAGTGGACATCTATACAGGATGTCTCTAATATGAATGTCGAGAATGCGCTCTAAAGTTTTAAGCACAAAAGAGGTCAGACTAATTGGACGGAAATCCTTCGCAGATTCATGCCCTCGCCTACCGACTTTCGGGATTGAAACCACTCTTACATGTCTCCAGGACTCGGGAACAAAGTTAAGAGATAAGCATCCTTTTAAAATAGTTTCCAGACAGGGAACCGCTATCTCTTGCAGTTTCTGGAGCATAATTGGCAGTATGCCGTCCAGGCCTGGAGACTTATACGGTGAGAATGTATTAATTGCCAGGCAATTTTTTCTTTTGTTATAACGGTATTGATATGCTCTACTCGAGCTGAAGACATGTCTCAAGGTTCCAGCGTCTGCAACCTGCTGTTCTCGCAGCCCGGGATGTGCGTCGTCATTAATAACTCCAAAGACTCAGCTGGAGAGCCTGTCCAGGAACCATCAGGCTTCTTCAGGAATGATGGATTACAATGTTCCTTTGATAGATATTTACCGAGCCTTGCGGAATCTTTTATATTTTCAATTGACTGACAGAATTCCCTCCAGCCTTGTTGCTTGGCTGATGTGAGAGCTCGCTTGTAAACTTTCAGACAGTCTTTATAGGGTTGATAAAACTTATTTTTGGTGGCAGATATTAAAGATTGTTCTAGTCATTTTCCTTAGATTAGATAGGTCTTCATTCCACCAAGGGGTAGTGTTTTACGGCTATATTTTATTGGACAGGAGACCTTAAAAGCAGTGCTCATTGATGCCTCAAAGGATTTGACATTTGACTCAAGATCTATGACCGAGTCTGGACTTAGATTCGGTATATTGTCCAGTTTAGATTTTACAACTTGACTGAATTTCTTCCAGTCGATTCTTTTCGAATTTCTATAAGTGGATTAATTTTCGGTTTTGAAATTAATGTTGAAGAGTATCCATCTATGGTCCGATAAAGATTTCAAAAGGGATACTCTCCAGTTCTCTACTATTACATTAATTTTGTTATTTACGATCGTAATATCCAGTACGTCCTCCCAGCCTTCATGATTATCCGAACTCGGAAATAGAAAAGTGGGAGTGCTACCTCTGTTGCAGACCGTCAGGTTATTTTCAATTATAAAATCAAAAAGAGAATAGGGCTTTTTAGAAAAAAAGCAATATATCTCTGTCTCATAACTTCTAAACGTCAAATAAAAATTTTGGGTTAATGACGTTTGAGTGCTTGGCGTTATTTGGATTAGTGGCGCGTTCTTTTTTGTAACTATGGTCAAAAACAAAAGTGGCAATGTCAAAATTAAAAAAGTTATTTTTTTTTAGTAACGATCAAAGTTAATAAAATGGGAAGGGGTTGAAAAAAAAATCGAAAAAATAAGAAATAATAAGAAATAATAAACAAAATACAAAATTTTGATTGCGTTAAATTTATTGATAAATAATTCACTACCAAAAATGCATGGTTCCTACAAATTAAATAACTATCAACTTCATTTTTGCATGAAATTGAATAGCAATACAAAGCATTTCTAATTTGTTTTAGCTTTTTTTGTTAATTTTTTATGAGCCACACATTTTTTTATTAAAAAATTGACCCAAGCGGATGAATAAAATTTCGATGAAAGTGAACTATTCAGAAAACAATTCCAAATATCGAATTCAATAATAAAACAATTAAATTTATAATTAATTATTATAAAATTGGAAACAATTCCAAATCGGAAGACGAAAAGCAAACACAATCTAACCCCAAAATGAAAACTCAAAGTAACTTTTTCTTATTAAAAGAACGATGAAGGTGAACTAGTTAGAAAAAAAAGAACGCACAAATGTCATTAACCCAAAATTTTGGCTGTGAGTTTTGAGTTTGGCAATTCGGTAAAAATCCCCATCACCTCGTTCATTGATCACTGAACTACCCCAGAGGGTCTGTCGTGCATTTGCATCATTACCAACCACAAATTTAGTGCCTTTGGCTTAAGCTTCAGTTGTTAGGATTCGCAACTCTTCTGGAGGTGACTGCCTGTCACGGGCCGAGTACGCCCAGGCCAACAATCAGCCGTCTGCATTTTCATCCTCCAACTGTTAGGTCAGGAGTGCTAAGATTTGGACACAAAAAAGCTTTTAAGTGTTTTTTAGCTAAAATACAAGTTCTAGGCTAACCTTGGTCTGGCTTGCGATTTTATAAAACAGGTCGTATTGCTGGTCTTGGAGGCCTCTTACTCTGAGTCCATTCACCCATGGTTCTTGAATAACCGCTACGTCGACGTTTTCCTCCCTGAGGAAAACCCGCAGATTATCCGAGGCACATTTAGAGTGCTTCAGATTAATCTGTATAACTCGCAGCGCGTTTTTTAATTTTTAGGACACTTTGCACAGTCAGGGCCCGGCGGCTCGCTAGGGACAGCGACATCACCAACAACTTCGTCGATCTCGACATTGTCATCAGCTTTGTCGGGTACTTCTCCCTGGTTATGCAAGATTTTTACATTGATGTTTCTGATGCCAAACTTGAGTTTAAAATCGGCTTTCTCGAGGGCTCCCCGGCTTTCTTCGCTGATCCTCAGAAGATAAGATCCGCTGCTCTTCTGCGGTTCTTCTGCGGTTCTTCTGCCTTAATGACTGCCCAGTCATGCATAGGAATCAGCGGATTTAGCCTCTGAAGTGCGCGGATCAGCTCCAGTCCGCTCTGCTTGATGCCCATAAGAGGCAACCAAATGCGAGCCATTGGTTGTCTAGGGATGTCCTTAGCTGGTATAAGCTTAAGCTTCAAGCCCTCCCAGTCATTGCTCATCTTAGCAACGCTTTTACTAAGGAAATCCCTAGAGAACCCGTCCTCACACTTGATTAAGCTATATCCCCTGAGCATCTCACTAGAGTCGAAACCAGGATAGGGACCCACACTTGCCGATAAAGTGTATAAAAACACCATCTCTGCGAGCTTGGCCTCGATGAGGTTCCACACAGCCAACAGACCTTTGTTGTTTGTGGAGAACTCATCCACAACCGATACCTGGAGATCGTCTCTGACAACTTCCGGAGCATGCGGTTGCGCTCCTCTAAGAGGTGGCATTTGTTCACTCCTAGCCTACTCTTCTTCTGCGGTTGTGTAGTCTCTTCTTGAGACCTATTCCGCTTGAGGGCGTTTTCTTGTATAGCCAGAAGACCGTTGTAATCCTCAACGATCTTGTGGTACATTATTTTGTCAGCGGTGTCCCTCTCATGGACTGTTCCAGCTTCCTCATTCTGGCTATCTTGTCAAGAAAGTAGGTAGCTCTCTTGAACTGGGCCTTGAGAAGGGCGCTCGCTGATTGTCTTTTGATTTTGCGGGATTTATTGTTGGGTTTGGAAGGTACAGGGGTACTATGTCTAGTACTGCCTGTCGCCTGTGCTTCCTGAAGGTCCGGGTGGCCCATGAGTACCGAGACTTCCGGTGCTCACTGAGCTACCCTTAGTTTCTTGGCTAGAGGCCAAGAGTTCATCCTCTGTGTCGGCGGACCGTTCTACGTCTGTATTGTCAATATCGTCCATAGTGTTAAGCAAAAAATTTGATTCCCACGAGTAGGTCGGAAAGGAAAGGTCAGCCCCGGCAGAGCCGATATACCGGGGTAAGGAAAAGAATATGACGGGCCCTGCCAAGGCGTCCGAAAGAGTTTTTTATGTTTTTTATGGTCACCAAGGAGTGGTATTTAATTGGCCACAATAATCGTGACATTAATTAAAAATAACAGTATTCTTTGTATCTTTATAATTAATTTATCTTTCACTTTACAATGCAAATATCTTTTATCTTCCATATCGACTACTTGTAGACAACGCACATCAAGAACAGTTATCTATCTTTTTCAATTTTGTGCATTTGTCCGTCTGGTATAGTTCAGCGGTACCAATATATTACGAAAGGAAGAAAAGGGATAGTAGAAAAAAGGTTCGTTCGATTACCAGTAGCAGCCAGACCGAGAGTCGAGTTCAGAGTATGGATTTTAGGATAATTAAGTTGGATGTTTTTATGACAACAGGAATGGAAGGGACCTACAATTTTATGCCGAATCCGAACGGCTAGACGAGAAGCACTTATTCGTGACAAGTGATACTCTTGGAGGATTTGTCAATTCCTCGCAAAAGGCAGTAGCTCTGAAAAAAAACTTTTTTTTAGTTTTTTCAGGTGGACGAGGCTGGGAAGCGAACCCAGACCTCCAGCGTTACAGTCAAACGCACTAACCATTGCTCTACGGGCTACTACAGTATGCAGGTACAATGTACGATATTATGAGGCATCCATAATAGAAATGGTTTAAGTACACCATAAAATTGAAGGTTATTAAATATGTACGTTACCATTTTTTAAATTAAAAGCAGGCTAAAAAGAAAATATTCAATAATAAATTTTATTCTGGTGTAATTGCTAGAGGCATGGACCGATTTGAGTCATATTTGGTATTTTTTTTAAGCTATATGAGCAATTCAAAATCAAAACGTTCCTACTACAACATGAAATAAGAATTTTCTGGACTCAAGCTAAAGGCATTTACTTAGTGCTCCAATTGATTCCGGAACATTTTTATTCCATGGTGTAGTTTTCTTAAACACGGGAGCTGAAATACCTAACTATTTTTTCGTTATAAATACGGGGGTTAGTGTGTTCTGATTTCATCCAAGTAATTACTAGAATTCAACTGCAATTGAAAATAATAATCCTTTAATTTTTTTTTTATTTTTTCTTCTCGAAGAAATTATTGGTTTGTAAGTTTTACGAAGAAATTATTGGTAAGTTTTACTGCTTGATCGTATTGTAATTTAGGGTTTCCTCTATTCTTGTTTTGATAATTAAGATGAATGAATTTAAATATTAAAATTACTTCTGTTTTAAATGGAGTGAATGAATATAATTCAATTAAAAAGTACAAGTGACCTCAACTATCTAGGGGAATTTGTTTAAATTCGTGCACCCAGTAAATAACTACACGTGCTCAGATTTTTTTATAATAATGAAAATGAAGGAAGGTAAACATTGAGCAAAATTTGTGTCTTTGTAGGGTATGACAGACTGACCTAAGAGACCCCTGTTATTATTGTTTTGTTAACCTCTGTTGCTGATATTTTGTCAATCATTAATTGTCAACTGGGCAACTAGCCAAATGCACCTAATTTTGTACGCACATACATAGTGATCTAAATTATAAGCTATGAAACTATTGAATGCCGATTATACTAAACAATGGCGTTGAGCTAACCAATAAATAAGTGCGAGGCTGAACAATTTCAAGAGTTAGACCCCTTTCACACAAGGAAACTGAGTTGCCGGCGATTTTTAGTTTCTAGGCAAGAAGGGCGTAAAAGGAAGACAACAAATTTCCCCTCACACCCTTCTCGCCTACAAACTAGCCAGTTTCTGGCAACTCAGTTTCCTTGTGTGAAAGCCGTCTTATGTAAAAAAGAAGACGGGCCTTTAAAAACTGGAATATACCCATTAATCTTAATCGACGGTTATTTTTTAAAGTACTTTTAGGTGATGATGGTGCGTTGGTATGTTGACAATACTGTTAGACCTTCTGTATAAAGCACCACAAGGATTCCTAGGTACTAACTGTACGTATTAGGTTTTGAACTTGTAATCATTTTTTGTATTAATATTTGTAATGGGCAAATTGATATAGCTTACCTATGCATTCACTTAACCAATCTACATTTTCCATATAAAAACGGTTTGTGTGTTTAAAATTAGATCCAGAATCCGATATATCCACAACTTTCAGTCCTTTTGTACGTTTCATCCGGATTTTTTAAAGCTATTGCGAGTTTCACCTTTCATTTTACAACAAGTGTGGCCTCATTCGCCACCAAAAATTAAATGGAAATCTTGCTGTAAATGGATTGACATACCTATTTCACACGTTAAAAATTGTGTCAATAGTGCCAATAAGGGGATTTTTAAGAACAGGTAACATTTTTCGCCCGAAAATCACAATGAGGGAAGAGTGAAATGTAATTTTTCCGTGCGGATTGTCTTTCACGAGGAACTCACAATAGGGCTGAATATGAACTTCCACCTCTGGTTGCTCCGAAATATAACTCAAAACTGATATTCGTTGGCTTCAGCATACTAAATGTCTGGTTTAAAGCAAACCACTTTTACACAAGGAAACTAAGTTGCCAGAAACTAGCTAGTTTGTTGGCGAGAAGGGTGTGAGGGGAGAGTTTTTTCTTTCCCCTTACGCCCTTCTCGCCAACGAACTAAAAATTGCTTGCAACTCAGTTTATTTGTGTGAAAGCGGTCTACTATGAAATTTTCAACTTTGAAAAAACGGAATATATTTACTAAAAAATTTCATCCAAAAACAGTAAAAAAAAAAAATGGGAACGACATGATCGCACAAACTTGCTCTCGTAGCTAACAACTTTAACGTAGCTTGAAGTTAACAGTGTGAATATGAATTGGTTCCATAACATTATGATTAAAAAAAGTTGTAAAAAAAAGTCAAAATATAAATTACTACTATAAATTACTTTTAATTACTATAAATTATTATAAATTAGTTATTTTAATAGCTAAAACAGATAGAGCTAATAAAAAAGTATGCCATGTGATAAGTTTGATTAACATGAATTTATGAAAAAAAATTTCGAAAGTCGTTAGAGCGGTTTTTTTTAAATAATTTTGTATATACAAAAATTCTTGAACATTTTTAAAAATAAAATTTGGTATGCCAACCTTTAGTATTTAACAAAATACCATTTAACACCAAGTTAAAATAAATATTTATTGAATCGTTTTCAAGATATTGAATTTTCAAAAAAAAAAATTCAAAATTTTTTTCAAAATCCAAAACTTATTTTTTCGTTAAATTGTATATGCAAAATCCAAAACTTATTTTTTCGATAAATTGTATATGCAAAAGGATCTCTTACATAAAAAATTTGGTTGAAATCGGTGTAGCTTTTAACGAGAAATTTGAAAACCAAAAAATCGGTTCTATGACAGGTACCGTTAATAATAACAGTTATACATTTTTTTTTCTACCAAAATATTTTCTGTAGTAATTGTAGTCGCTCGTTTTTTTTCAAAACCGTTAGAGCCGTTTTAGAAATAAATCAATTTTTGTATATTGGTTGTATGGCAGGTACCGTTATTTTTTGAGGTAAACAAATTTTAATTTCCTCTCCAGGGAATCCCCTATGAACCTTAAGTCCAAGATTTGAAGAAAATCGCTTCAGCCGTTTAGGCTGCAGGTCGATGTACAGACAGACAGACGGACAGACAGAATCGCGAGACCTAATTTTTTCGCGTTCTCTATCATCGTAATGTTAGGTAACATTGCCCTATACTACCTATATGTATATCGCAAGTAAAAATGTGGTCGAAAGTAAATACCTAATTTTTAGCAATTACTGCATTCTTATACATACCAAAAACTTGTTATACTTAGAAATTCTCCAGTAAAAGCATTTACATTGTTATATACATACCACTCAATGAGAGACAATACAATGCACGGAGTCAGCCAGCCTGTTACAAATATTTGTTTAGTTTAACTGTAGTATCAATTAATTTTATGCACATAGTTTTATAACCAAAATGCTACAGCTCTAACTTCATTACAAAAAAAAAAAAAAATAAACAAAACTTTCCCTATTTGGAGAACTAACATTTTATTGGAATACTTTAGTTTTTTTTTTGTTTGTTTATTTAAATCATTTACAATTCACTTACATTTATATAATTTATAATAATTAGGTTAATTTTACTTTTACATAAATGGGTTGAATAATTATGTTTTTGATTTTTTTAACTGAGTTTTTTGTTTATTTAGGTAGGTGAATCAATTTTGCAGCATGCTTAATTTTGTGTATCATGAGCATTGTTTTTATTGGCTTTTTATGTTCTGTCCTACACGAATACAAGTATTTAATAGTAATATTCCATACAAAGATGGATTATAAATAACCAACAAAAATAGAAAAAGAAGAACATTTATATATAGGTATATTGTTTATGTTTAATAAGAATGTTACAATCAAAAACAAAATTAAAAAAAAAAATAATAACTAACATTGAATTACTATAATAGTACTTCGCAGTGAAATCGAAAATACGAACGGACAAGTTTTTTTTTTAAGCTCCTAGGTCGAATAAACATCGACACCAATTCAACACGAACGGAATGAATACTTCGTTTATTAATTTATATAGGTGAATATAACATAATTTTTTGTTAATTAATGTTCCATTTATGTACACAGAAAAATATTCATTGATTTTTTTCTTTACATGGCCAAATGAATAATTTTCATGCTTTATTGCGAAGACAAATAAGTTCGCAATATTTGGGAGGAATAATAGGAAATAAGGAAAGTGGGAGAGTTGAATTTGAAAGATTTACACCTTGTCGCCCATTTTCACCTTGGAAGTCATATAGATTCCAACAATGAGTCCAAACAAACCGATGGCTGAGCCGAAAATTTCAACGATGAGAATTTTCACAAACAGGTTAGAGTTAGCTGCATCGGCAAGGGCAGCTCCAGACCCAACAACACCAACAGCAATACCACAAACCAGATTGACCATTCCTACGGCCAGGCCAGCACCAAACATGACATAACCAGCTGTCCAGTTGTTGTTCATTACCATTTGAGTACTGAGGGCGACGCTAGTGTGATAGGACTCCAACAGACCAGACAAAACGATGGCAGTGATGAGTCCATAGATGGCGACTGCCTCACAAAAGATAACCGAGATAAGATTTTTCGTCTTGATGCGAGGGGCCTTGACGCCAGCACCCACAATGGTGGTGCCAGTAGTGTGTATACCGAGGGCGGCACCAACTACAGATAGAGAGACTGCAAGTCCGATTCCCAAACAAGCCCACATATAGGGCGAGGTTTCGGCCAAAAACCAACCAACACTTACACGCTCACCCTTGCCAGTGAGGACATGATACAGGACCAGAATAATTACAACAGTAGTAAAGAGACCTCCAAAAGTTCTTCCTAAGACGCTTCGTAGTTGTGCCATTTTGTAGTGTATTCTATAATTGGTATATTTTTTGGTCGATAAAAGTGATTTTAATGTTAAATTACTCACAGAAAAATTTAACTTGCAGTATCTAAAAAATCTTGTGACAGGTGATTCCGATCGAAAAAGTTTTTTACCTATCACATGACAGATTGCGATACTAGCTCCACCAAATGGAGGCAGATGTAAACATCAGCGAATTTAGAAGTGTACCACACAGGGATGTCATACAGCCGACCATACAAATTGAATGCTGAACATTCGTTGCGGCAAAGAAATTTTAGAATGTCAAAAAATTGGGAAACAAGTTATGTAGAATAGTGTGGAAACAAAATATGACAGCCCAGCCTACAGAACCCGACATTCTATCCCACACGATTTGACATGTGTTAATACATGAATGGTTGTAATTCTATCGCACATTCTATCACACTTTTTTTAGGTTAAGGTAATGTATGTATAATTACAAGCAAGTGTGGCAGCAACTTAATATACAGTGGGCTAGTGTGGAAGGGCCATTACGAGTAAATTGCTTAAGCCAGCACCACACTGGTCTCGTGTTTGTGGAGCTGTGTGTCCCTGTCATTATCCATATATTCGTCCCCTTTCACACAGGGAAATCAGTTGCTGGAGATTTTTTTTACGTTTTCCTTTAATTGATTTAAGGCTCTCCCAAACCAATGCGAAACATTCGTTGCGGCGAAGAAACATTCGTCAGTCAAAATTATTTCATATGTTTCTCCACCGCGTTGGTGTGGGCACTCTCATATATCACCATGTAAATAAATTTTGACATGCGAAAGTTTTTTCGCCGCAACGAATGTTCCGCATTGGTTTGGGAGAGCCTTTAAGGCTCTCTCAAACCAATGCGAAACATTCGGTGCGGCGAAGAAACATTCGTCGTTGGTGTGGGCACTCTCATTTATCTTTCTGTAAATAAATTTTGAAAGACGAATATTTCTCCGCCGCGTTGGTGTGGGCACTCTTATATATCACCATGTAAATTAATTTTGACTTGCGAATGTTTCTTCTCCGCACCGAATGTTTCGCATTTGTTTGGGAGAGCCTTATTACATTTCACACAAGGAAACCAAGTTGCAGGGGATTTTTGTTTTTTTGTTTTCCATA
Organism: Melangyna quadrimaculata; assembly: GCA_949320155.1. NCBI lineage: Eukaryota > Metazoa > Arthropoda > Insecta > Diptera > Syrphidae > Melangyna > Melangyna quadrimaculata. The sequence goes on along the minus strand of OX439483.1, from coordinate 198,134,948 downwards.
TAAAGTCTATTGGCTGAACGCACATTACGGACAGTGTGAGAAGGAATGTGATAAAAATCTCCTCAAACTTTGACCGGGGAGATTTTTTTCATTCCCCTTACGTCTTCCTCTTTTCGCCTACAAACTCTCCCCTCACACCCTTCTCGCATACAAACTAGCTAGTTTCTGGGTACTCAGTTTCCTTGTTTGAAAGCGGTCTTGATGACACCGAACACATACATACAAAAAACTGGAACCAAAGAAAAAGAGCAAATAAGGAATGGAAAAATCGTTTTAGTTTGGAGCTACAAACGATTTGGTCCTTAAAGCCTGATCCACATCTGTGTCGTGTGTTGTGTTGTGGAGTCGTATGTCGCTGTCATTCCATATATATTATGCGCCACACTGCAACACATCACCCGAGACAAGGTTCTACGCTTATGAAATACATTAGGCGTGATTTATTGCAAGAAAGCCATATCATAGTACAGTAGGATTTAACATGCTTATCTAATACAATATCGCAGGTAGCTCTACAGCCGATAAGAAGCTAAAGTAGAATCCTGCCGTGGATAGATTTTGGCGCTTATTCGAGTCTATATTCTACTTTAACTTCTTATCGGCTGTAGATCTACTAGTGATGTTGTAATTGTAATACATGTAAAATCCTACTGTACTACGCAACGATGCGGCAACATTCGGTGTGGCGAAGAAACATTCGCAGTTGGTGTGGGCACTCTCATTTATCATCCTGTAAATACATTTTAAAAGGCGAATGTTTCTTTGACGTGTTGGTTTGGGCACTCTCATTTATCACCATGTAAATTAATTTTGACTGACGAATGTTTCTTCACTGCACCGAATGTTTCGCATTGGAAAAGTCTTGCAATGTAAATTGGGACTATCGGACCTGGGAATTTGTGAACATTTTTAAGAACTGCTACATTGCCAGATTTTTCCACGAAGATTTTTCCAGAAATCGTGTGAAATGTACACACAGAACGATTTTTTCCATAAGATATTTTCCTTTTCTTCTTCCTTGTTTTATTGCTGTGCTCTTCATTTTTCATTGATATTCACTCACACCATCAAACGAACGGCACACTGACACCGAACACACACAAAAAACTGGAAAGGAGAAGAGAGAGAACATAAACAGACTGGAAAAATCGTTCGAGTTTTCTGGTACAAACGATTTGATCCCTACCCCTCACTTTTCACTCCCTTCATCATCGAACAAAAGATCGGCACTGGAAAAATCGTTTAATGTAGACCGGGACCAAGCTACCAAACAGACCTAAGAGTTCTTTTTTTATTTCAGGTGTACCAACTACCTAACAAGATTTTGACATTTGACAGATTTGATTAAAAAAAAATTAACTACTCGGTAAATGAACTTCATTCTTCAAAATATTGCATTCAAAAATTGAGATTTATAAATTGGGCAGGAATAGAAATACAAATAAAAATCCGTTAAGAATGGGTAAGTTGAATTTATTTGTCCAGGCAATTGAATTTAACAATACCAAAACTATGGAAGTAATTGGAAGCAATCTCCAACTTGTATGGGGGCGTAGAACTTTACTGTCAATCTAATTGTTTAATTAATTTTTGTTTTAATTTAATTTTAGATACAAAAGATTCCCCATCGGTGAAGCTAGAAAAACATCTAAAGCTACTCAAGGAAGAATACACCAAGTTGCAACGGAACTATGCCGATCTGGAGCGAAAATACAGCAAAGTTGTTGCTTCATCGGGTGATGCCTCGGAAATCGGTGAATTTAGTAGTTTTGTTTCCCGTCTCGTTATGATGGTGGCTTCTTTGTACGGCCGTAAGACCTATTCAGATTTGACGATCAAATTAAGTGGCAAATCCATGCCGGCACATAAGTTTGTTTTGAATGCCAGGTCAGAGGATTGGCGCGAAGATATTCTAGCCGATGCAACAGAACTCGATTGGACTGATTTAGACGAGGACATTGGACTCGCCTTGTTAAGTTGGATCTACACAGATGTGGTTGATCTTCAGCATGATAGACTAGCTCTGGGTCTGCTGCGTGCTGCACATAAATTTAAGCTACCAGGTTTGCTGGGCTTGTGCGAAAAAGCTCTCGTGGCTTCGGTTGGTGTTCGGTCGTGTGTTCGTTTTTATTGTGTCGCGGAAGAAGTGGGCGCTGCAAGTCTATTGGATTATTGTTCGGGTTTAATATCGACGCACTGGGATGATTTGACGCCACAGGATTTCGAACACATGTCTGGTCCTTTGTTGTATCAAATGCTGAAGAGCAAAACAAAACATCCCTTGCATGCAGCTGTGCGCTTGTTGAGAGAAGATGTTGTGTTTCTGTGTTTGGTTGAGAATGATGGTTCGGTAAGTCTTGTTAGTTATTTGTAAGGTATTTTTTTATTTAAATCATCAAGCGAAGAGAAACCACAGTTTTTCGTCGTGACAATTATTTTTAAAGATCCAATAATGATAGAATGTGCATCCATTGCTCATAGAAACTATAACCATTATACGTTGGAGATTTCAACGCTCTTTTAAGGCGGACTTTTTCTTAGCGAAGATATGAAATCATTTAGATATTGAAATCATAAGATATTTTCTTCATTATTTTTTTATTTTCATTTTTCAGATTATGTTATGGTGACCAGTTATGTAGGAGCTAAACTTTGACCCTTTCTCTTAACTGCAGGGTAAAATATACCGCCATTTTCCCTTTCCCCAATTTGAATTTGAATGATACCCTAATAATTAATTGTTAGTATATTTTCGAATTTCTTAACAATAATATTATGAGCCTTATCACATAATATCTAGACATTACCAACAACATTTCCGAATAAAGCCGCATCCTCACACGTATACTAAGCAAGCTCATGAGTCCAATCTTTTCATTTTTGTATTATGATGCAGGATATGTACAACTTCAAATAGCAATCTTGCACAGAGGTGCACAACCACAAAATATTGATTGCGCGTACTTTATAAAAAAAAGAAAAAGAATAGGACAGGATTTTCTGTACTTGCTTTATATGTACGACAAATAAGAACAGGTTTTATGTTCTTACATGTTGTGAAGTTTTTCGCAAATCTAGTGCTGCAATGTTCGACACCGAAATGCTTACGAAAGGGGCTGTGGCCCCTTTGAAAGTTTCTATAATTACAAATATAAAAACATTTAAAGTCCAAGTCAAATTGCTTCTTTCCAATAACTTCGAGCTCTGTATTTGGCTAAAATTCTTCTAGTTAACGAATAGCAAGCTTTTAGAGATTCAGTTATTTCACACGATGCCTTTAATTTGCACTTGTCAACTTGCAAAGCTAATGATTCGATGCGGTTCTAAATTTGTCTTCATCATACTTAAGCAGCCTAACAAAAGCTTCAATTTGACAAGCCTGTGTTCCTAAATTCACTATAACTATTGCCTTTATTTTGAATTCATCACTAAAGCACTTGTTAGATTATCTATTATGGAGAAAAGCTGCAATTTTAGTGCTTTGGATACTGATGTGGTTCCCTCTACTGACATATTTCACCGCTGGTTTTGTCTGTGCGTTATTGTTATCCGGCGCTATGCTCCAGTTTCCCCATGGCCTACATTTTGTCAATATAATCCTTCATCTTCAGAATTCTCCCTGCATTTCCATGGTATTTATAGAAGTTATTCAAGGGTAAAGGCTACATTAGCGCAGCAGGTATTAAAATATTCCATTCGCAACTTAAATATTGTTTCATCAGCCAGACTGGTAATTGGGACCTTCGAATTAATACAATTGATATTTTAAAGTTGGGACCAGGATGTTGAGAGTGTTGAGAATGAAAGTTGGAATGGAGGACAGGAAAGTACACTTAACTTTCAAAAGACGAAGATATTACCTCGAGAATCATTCATTCTTTTTGGCTTCAACAACTCAGCAAAAAAAAAAAAAACCCAACTTGGTAAATTTATGACATTCCGACTTTGCAGTATCAACGACGCACGATATGCACCCTTACTACACTTTGTTCCCACATCACAGATCAGCGAAAGATTTTAACCCGAAGCCGTGGACGTCGACGAGATTAGCGGTCAAAAGAATAGTAGTGCAATAAAGATTCACCTATAAATATCAAAAAACGCAAAGTTATTGAAAAATGCATATCATAAGTAATAGTTGCGTGTTAACTAACTAATAACTAATATTTAGCTGCATGCCCCTTGTTGTATGAAATTGATCAAATCTTCACACCTTTCTACGGGTATCGACCTCCACGATTCCTGTATAGCTTCGCATTGCGCATTGTTATTGGTTGGTTTACAACTAGCGACATATTTTCTAACATCCCACCGAAGACTCTCAATTGGGTTGAAGTCTGGAGACTATGAAGGGCATTCCATCACATTAACTTTGTTTGCCCGGAACCACTGCTTCGCAAGTTTGCTAGTATGTTTTGGGTCATTATCTTGCTGTTAGACCCATTTCAGTGGCATTTCATACTCAAGAAATGGTAACAGTATCACTTCCATGATATAAACACGATGATCTATGATACATTCAATTCGAAAAATGAAAAACATGCGCAAACCATTACGCTGGATCCTTCATGTTTAATATTCTTGACTTTGAAACACGGATTATACGAGTATGACGTACATATGTGGTAGCCGTCTAATATATTGACAATATTCCTTGCCACCATATAACACTTATCTTAGACTCATCTGCACACAGAATATTCCTCCACCTTGATGCAGGCCAGTCAAGGTTTTTTTTTTGCAAATATCATTCTCTTGTTCACATGTTTTTTTGTCAGCAAAGGTAAATTTCGCGGAATGTGGGCACTATGACCTTGTTCTCGAAAACGTCTACGAACCGTTTCAATACTTGTGTCAATGCCAAAAATATCCTTTATTTCAGTCGCTGGCCTAAATGGATTAATTTTGGACGCGTTTTATCAACTTTTATAACATAACCGGTTTTCCGCCCGCGATTTTCTGGCTTTGGGAAGTATTTAATGGCGTTTCTTACCGTTGTTGGCAGCCAACTAAACTTGGAACCTCAAAATAAGTTTTGCCTTCCAAAATTAGTTTTTATGAGTTCACGCTGTTCAGGAGTGCAGTGCTTGCCTCTAACCATTTCTGACGAATATTTTATGAAATTTTCGTTGAAATTTTTGCAAATCTTATGGATAAACAAAAACTAACGTTTTTCAAAATGTTTGATTCTAGAGTAAAGATGGAAAAATAATATTTATTTACTTTAAACTATGCACTCGATCCGATTCCACTTTGCGAGCTGAATCGAATCGAAAAATACGAGTAGACCTGGATTGAAAAATTAAAGAATCGAGTTTTAAGTGTGTGTATTTCAATTTGCTTTGTTTTGTTTTGTTTTGTTTTTTTTTTTTCGTAGTCACCATATTCATAAACTTATGTCCGCACGCACACAGTCAAGTAAAAGTGTCACTTCAAGTGTACTTTGATTCTATTTGAATTCGATTCAGTGAGGTCGTATACCTACATAGATCGAAATATCAATTCGATTCGATTCGATCGTCGAATCCTGTCATGTGAACGGAGTAAAAGCTTTGATTAATAACGGTTGTTTATTTGTCATATTTATATAGCAACAAAAAATGTTTTCATATGTACATGATCAATTAGAAATTTCTTCAAAGTGTATTAATTTTTGACTTTTAATGCAAGTTTAAAAAGGACAAAACAGGAGCTCAACAATTTTTTTATTTGCACTACTATTATTTTGACCGCAACTGTACATTGCCAAGAAAAAAAAAATTGGTGTTGTGGCGAAAAAAACTAAAAAAAAATCGACTTTTTTATTTGTTTGATACATTTCAAATACACATTCTAGTCAACCAACAAATTAATTTTATCGGGGTTTGCTTTAATTTCACTCAATTTCAAGCGATATTTGCACGCACGCACTTTCACACACACACACACAAAATTGCCACTCACAAAACTATAAAAATATATCAAATAAAGTTATTTGTGTTCTATTTAACACGACAATCTTAGGTCTGACTCCTAACTGAAGTGATGAATAGAAATGCACAGCACATTTATGTACTAAATATACATACATGTGTTTTTTAGTGCGATAAGAATGTAAGTATTTCCTATGACTCATACAAAGGAGAAAGCCCAAAAATGTATGGACCAAAAACCCAGAGTCGATTAGGAAAAATCATATAAGGATTGAAAGGCCATTAATTGTAGATAATAAATATGGCTTTATTTTCTTAAAATGTTATCCCCGGAGTGGCCATGACAATTTGTATTTTTTTTAAACAAGTTGTTCCTTCATGTAGGTATATAAAGATAAAAGTGCCAAATGTACCTGTATGATGGATTCATATAAATAATTAGATCCACCACAAGTCTCTAAAATCTAAAGCAAGATCTGTTAACAAGAAAAATCAATATTTTGGATATGTTTAAATTTCTCTCAACCCCCTAAAAATTGTGACACAAAGGATATTTATTACCAAAATTTTTATTAAAAGCTCTTCAGATTTCTTTAAATAAATTTCTGATCTTCTGGCTTCCCAACTGGCTTCGAAAAAGACAAGTCAGTTGACGAGCAAGTTGCTCATGTTTGTATGTATGTGTTAGTAAACAAATTTGAATGTATTGATTTTGTAAGCATGTACTAGCTCGTGTAGCCCACAGATAAGCAATACCTAGATAGGAATCTTTCGTTCGTATCACCCCCCAAAACCCATTTGTTTACATTGTTGTTTTTGTAATTTGATTTCGTGTCGATGAATAGATGTGAACTGCAACAACAACTTAACGCGGTGAATTTGATTTGTTTGACAGTTCATTTTTTTTTTTCATAAATTTGCTGTGCGAAGATTTTTATTCCGGTGCTTGTGATTTTCATTAAAAAATAAATTAACAAACAAATAATTGTTTCACCAAGCACAATGCCCGCATGGCAAGCGGAACTTAAACGAGTCCTTGAATTTCAATGAAAAATCTTTTGGTGCTTTCATGTTTCTTTCTTCCAATTCGACAAAAAGCTACTTGGGCAGACGATGCGCGATGAGAACTTTTTGTAGAACTCTGTCGCCTCCGAAGGGGCCCTGTTTGAGCAGAGTATAGCAAAGGGCAAAAGACCTAATTATGTTTATGAAATTTAAAAACATAATTTCAATTTTTTTCAGTTCTACAGCACAATAATTATAAAAAAAATCTCGCCAACCAATAATAAGGTTCGAGAAATCAACAAAAATTAAACTCACCATGGCAAATTTGACAGCTACTATATTCTTAGTTTTAGGGTACAGACACACTTAATATATGAAATTATTTTAATTTATACGTAAGGGGTTGGATTGCATCATGGTCAAATTCCGACGTAATTTTTTAGAAATTAATTTAAGGTCCCCCAAACCGATGCGTGGACAACATTTTTGTCAGTCATCGGGTTCATATGGAAAATCGCACCGCTTTCATTGTGGGTACCTACTCACAATTATTTTCATGTAACTTAAGGTTAGACCGCCTTAGGCGGAACTGCACTGCAGCGGAACTGCGATTCAAAATAATTTGTATGAAATTGTATGAAATTCAGTTGCCGCTTAGTGCGATATAGCTCATACAATTTCATACAAATAATGTTTTGCCGCGTCGTGAAGTGTACTTCCACTGTAGTTGTGTGCGGTCTAACCTTTAATTTTAAAAAGTGAATGTTTTGTTGTCGTGAGTGTTTCGCTCCGATTTAAGGCTCACCCAAACCAATGCCAAACATTCGTTGCGGCGAAGAAACATTCGTCAGTCAAAATAAATTCATATGTTTCTCCGCCGCGTTGGTGTGGGCACTCTCATTTATCACCATGTAAATAAATTTTGACATGCGAATGTTTCTTCGCCGCAACGAATGTTTCGCATTGGTTTGGAAGAGCCTTTAACGTTGATTTGAAAGATCCTTTACACAATTTAAATTGTGTTGCAACAAAAATGGTCTCCTAAGCCGATGCGAAACATTAGGAATACCAACAAAACCTTCATCTGCCAGAACTAATTTGTATGGGGATAAAAGAAAGCACCCACAATGGTGTGAATCTCATCTGTTCTTAATTGCAAAAACTGCAATAAAGTCAATTCTGATTGAGGAAAAAACACAATAGGCGTGTTTTATCACAAAAGCCATCCATAGTACAGTACGATTTTACAGGCATTACAAATACAACATCGCTAGTAGCTCTACAGCCAATAAGAAGTTATACTACGTTTTCTGTCAAAACAATTTTTGTATGTTTTCTTGCAAGAAGGTTTCTTTAGCGAACATTTTAAATTCTCACTTTTGTACTTTTTTGCAAAAGTAGGTATATGTAGTTAAACTTAAATGTAACTTTCATTTCAACAAAAAAATCAAATCTGTGATAGCAAAATTTGATTTGTTTAGAAAAAAAGATCAAAAATCAAATCTTTCATATAGAAAATTTACACCGGCTACACGATTTTTTTTGCGACTTCCTTACAACAAAAAAAATTAATCTGCAATCGTCGAAAGGAAATCGGCATACAAGAACCTAGCACATTTAAACAAACCCTTGGATTCTTAAATTATCCGCCATTTTGTTCACGAACCGAGGTGAAACTCGGATTTTTTTTCACGTACACTAGTGCAAAAATCCGATTTTCACCACCGTCGTCTGCACGTACACTAGTGCAAAAATCCGATGTTCACCACGGCCATTTGACGTTTGAGCTTGTAGGCAAACCGAATTGACAGCCGTAGATTCCCATCTAGGTATTGCTTATCTGTGGTGTAGCCTCAGGGTTAGAGACAAATAACTGTGTATGTACTATTAGTATATTGTTATTCTTCTCGAAACAAGGGGCAACATTTTGCTCCTCTTATTCCTTACTCTTCACCTCTCTCACCAACAAATAAACTTTCATTTACCCGGGTTAAGCCCGTATGATACCTTCTTCATTAATTTTAATTTATTGAAAATGAATCTAGAGCAGTTCGATCAATTTATAACTGAAAATACAGATATGAGTGGGAGCAACTAACTGCACTTTGTATTATTTCGTACAGTAATGGCCGCGATCGGAAAGCTATGTAGAGCTACCAAGATAGGTTCGTGTTGTTGGAATCCAGTGCGAAAAACAGCTGCTGACAAAACAGCTTTTGCTGTTCGATAGCTATCCATGCTATATGAAATATTTTGGTAGATATATGTACGCTTCTATCCCAAGCGAAATGTCAAAAAGAACCAATCCGTACGAAAACCTATATATATGGATACGAAACTATCTTAAGATCGATTTACAATGCGACGGAAAAAAATAGTTATTTCAGCTCCCGTGTTTATGAAAACTACACCATTGAATAAGAATTTTGTGGACTCAAATTAAAGGCAATTGCTAACTGCTCCATTCGAGTCCGGAAAATTCTAGTTCCATGGTGTAGTTTTCCTTAACACGGAAGCTTAAATATCCATTTTTTCTTTATAAATAAGGGGGACAGTTTATAATATTTAAATTATAATAACATAATATTTAAATAATAAAAGTAATTTCAGTTTGATTTTTTCATTATTTTGAACCACACTGCTCAGCAAGAAGAAAAAGAATAAATAATTTAATGCTACCAAAAAACTCGTCGTCAAGAAACTCGTCGCATGGAGAATTGGGAAACGATTTTATAACTAGAAAAAAAATGACAGCGAATCAAGTCACGCTCTCGTCGCGTTTACTCGTTCCATTGTTAATCGACCTTTAGATAGGCTATGGCATAGGTTTCCGATCGCGGCCAATAAGAGGCAAAAAATAAAAAACTAACTGTTAAAGGACAATAGGCAAAGATGTATGGGGGGTGGGCCCAGCACCAATAAGAACGGCCTTCATATCGTATATAGGTACATGGTTATGCATTAACCGTTAACCGTTTGTACAAATTCGCTGTGTATTATTTAATTTTGAATGAAATGAGTTTTAGGGTCACAATTATTATATTATATTATTTTGTGTATTTTTCGCTCGATTTAAGCAATTTTTTGGAATTAAGTTCTTTGAGCCCATGACACACTACCTGAAATTTTTCAGATTTTTAAAATTATGTTTCAATTTTATGCAAAAAGCATTTTTTGGAGTATTTAAGTTGTAAAATATACAAATATTGGCTTTTAAATAATAGTTTTTATGTCAAAATCATCGCTGGAAAACAACAAACAAACATCAATTTGTATCTCATTTAACGTCATAAAAATGGGTATTATTTTCAAGGTTTTAAATTGCAATTCGTAATAACAAACGACAAATCAACCCACAAAACCACCCACAAACCACCCTTATTTATACTATTAGGCGTTCAATTTTGTTAAACTTATTCCTTATTTAGTAACGAAGAAAATGGTTGTACATTTTTTACTGAATGATTCTTCTTCATTCTTAACAAAAAAATATTAACAAAAAATAGAATATTTTTTTTTCCTTTTTATGGTAGGTACTAAAATATTTTTATCTCAGTCAGTTTTTTACCGATTTTAAATTTCTTTGTGGTTTTTCATAGAAGAATAACATTTCAGAAAAAGAACATTTTTTGCTCAAGCTACAAAATCAAGTAGAAGTTTAACAGTTTATCTAAAATAACGCTAATGAAAACTAAGATTTAGTGCAAACATGGTTTTTTGTCTACTCGTTCAAAAACGACGACCTGGCTTTGATTTTGGACTATTAAGAGCCAATTTTTCAATCATCGGTTAGACTACCAGAGGAATAAACACTATAGCAACAGGAACAAATTTGTGTTTTATTCGAAGAATAATTACTATCTGAGGTTTAACTGACTATTGAAAAATTGGCCCTAAGTGATTTTTGTGTAAAACAAGGACCTGGATTTATGATTTTTGTATGATAAAAAAGAAACTAACTTAAAAGTAACTTAAAATAGGTAAGAAACTAACTGAAAATCTTTTAGTAGGTACCAAACGAACAAAATATTACATTTCTTATTTATAATTTTTTTTTTAATATTTTCTGCCCGTCAGCTCGTTATAAATGTAATACCAATTTTTCCGTTACTAAATAAGGAATAAGCTAAAAATATTTCAACCCCTTGTAATAATATATATAAATGGTAATGGTCCCCATGAAAGGAGAGAAGACTCAACCAAAGAAGCATTCTACGATCTCTTGGAGACAACGTATGATATGTGCCCGAAGTACGACGTGAAGATCATTCTTGGTGACTTCAACGCAAGATTCGGAAAGGAGGGCATCTTTGGTTCGATAGTCGGAGGACACAGCCTACACGACGAAACTTCCGGCAACGGACACAGGCTGGCAGACTTTGCGGCGGGGCGAAATGTCATCATCTCAAGCACCTACTTGCCACACCTCAATATACACAAGGGGACTTGGCGGTCGCGTGATCAAGTAACCGTCAACCAAATCGACCACGTTGCGATAGACGCGAGACATGCTTCCAGTATCTTGGACGTCCGAACGTTCCGAGGGGCCAACATTGACTCGGATCACTACCTGGTGGTAGCTAGACTACGTATGCGGATATCCATGACGCGACAACGCAGAGCAGATGCTGTGAAAAGATTCGATGTCGAGAAGCTTAAATCGCAAGAGACTGCCAGAACTTTTGCAGACCACGTAACTCTTAATCTCTCAGGAGGTCCGCTACCAGCATCAAGTGCAGAGGACCAGTGGGAACACTGTCAACAAGCCATTAGAAGTGCCGCCTCTCATGTGCTGGGTTTCACTAGGCGAATACAACGAAACCCCTGGTTCGATGAGGAGTGCCGGCTAGCGCATGCAGCTAAGGACGAGGCCTACCAGGCAATTCTGCAGACTCGAACAAGAGCTGCTGAGAGAGTGGCCCGGGAGCTCTACGGGCTGAAACGAAAAGAGGAACGCCGACTTCTCAGGAGGAAAAAGAGAGAGCACGAGAAGCGGGCGGTAGAGTCTATTGAGGGTTGTAGCGGTAGGGGAGATGTTCGAAAATTTTATCAGAGGGTGAAGCGATCCACCCAAGGATTCAAGGCTAGAACGGAAGCCTGCCGAGATGAGAGTGGGAATATGGTAGTAGACACACAGTCAGTGCTGAGGATCTGGAAAGAACAATTCTCTAGACTGCTTAATGGCGAAGACAGCCAAGATGCCGCTAATAGGCAGAACGCTCCATTCAACTTGGACGATGATGGCCAAGAGTTCCGTCCACCCGACCTAACCGAAGTTCGGCTGGCGATATCCAAACTTAAGTCGTACAAGGCTGCAGGTGCGGATGGCTTACAAGCCGAACTATTTAAATCAGCGGGAGATGAATTGGCTAGGAGCATACACCAGCTCATCTGCAAAATTTGGTCGGAGGAAAGTATGCCCGATGAATGGAACCTCGGTATAGTGTGCCCCATCCATAAAAAGGGAGATGTTCTGAAATGTACCAACTACAGAGGAATTAGTCTCCTAAACGTCGCTTATAAAATCTTGTCGGCCATCCTGTGTGACCGCTTAAAACCTTTTGTCAACGATCTGATCGGCCCTTATCAGTGCGGTTTTAGGCCAGGCAAGTCAACCGTCGATCAAATGTTCACACTCCGACAGATTTTAGAAAAATCCCGGGAATTCCAGATCGATACACACCACCTTTTTATCGATTTTAAAGTCGCGTATGATAGCGTGAAAAGGGACGAATTATACAGAGCCATGTCGAGTCTCGGCATCCCTGCCAAACTCGTCCGCTTGTGCAGGATGACGATGGAGAAATCTCGCTGCTCCGTCAAAATTGGTAAGAACACCACCGATTCCTTTGATGTTGAGAAAGGATTGAGGCAAGGCGACGCGTTATCATGCAACCTATTCAACATCGTTCTTGAAGCCATTGTACGCAACGCACATGTCAACACCAGCGGTACAATCTATCAAAAGTCCGTTCAATTGCTTGCATATGCGGATGACATAGACATTGTCGGCAGAACGAAGCGAGCTGTGGCAGGGGCATTTGCGAGCATTGAATCAGAGGCGGCTAGAATGGGATTGGCGGTTAATGAGGACAAGACGAAGTATATGCTGTCATCGAGAGAGGAATCTCAACATCGTCGACTCGGGCAAAATATCACGATGGACAGATATAACTTCGAAGTTGTCAAGGACTTTGTCTACCTGGGCTCCACTATTACATCGCAGAATGACATCAGTGCAGAGATCAAGCGAAGAATTACTCTTGCCAACCGCTGTTTCTTCGGTCTAAGAAGGCATTTAAGTAGTAAGGCCCTCTCTCAGAGAACCAAGGAGACTTTATACAAAACCCTAATCATCCCGGTCCTGCTTTATGGGTCAGAAGCATGGACACTGAAAGATTCGGATAAAAATCTGCTAGGGTGCTTTGAGAGGAAGATTCTTCGTGTGATTTTCGGTCCGGTGTGTATCGAAGGAGTATGGAGGAGAAGATTCAACGACGAGCTATACGGGCTATACAGCGACGTTGACCTGGTCAAAAAGCTGAAAATACAGCGGCTTAGATGGCTGGGGCACGTGGAGCGTATGGACAGCAACGCACCTGCCCGACGAGTCTTCGAATCCAACCCCGATGGGGTACGCAGCAGAGGAAGAACCCGTAACAGGTGGCGCAATCAAGTGAATGACGACATCAAAGCACTCGGTGTGCGCAACTGGAAGCGGCTAGCTAGGGACAGAGCTTGCTGGAGGGGCTTGTTAGTTGAGGCCGAAGCCCATCCTGGGCTGTGAGCGCCATCAAAAGTAAGTAAGTAAGGTGGTTTTGAGGGTCGTTTTGTAAGTTGTTTTGTCTTACTTGTACGAATTGCAAAAGATTACAAACAATAACTATTTTTATTGTGATAAATGAGGAAAAAATTGATATTTTTTGATTTTTTCCAGAGATGGTTTTGACACCAAAAATATTATTGAAAAACAAATAATTGTTTTTTTTTACAAATTAAATGCTCCAAAAACAGCTTTTTGCATAAAATTGATGCTTGCGACCCATAAACATAACTTTAAAAATTCAGGTATTCTATCATGGGTTCAAGAACTTAATTCCAAAAATGGCTTAAATCGAGCGAAAAATACACAAAATATTAAAGAAAAAAGGATTTGTTACCCTTAAACTAATTTTAATCAAAATTAAATAATTTTTGTCACACAGCGAATTTGGACAAACGGTTGACGGATAAGGAAGGCATAAACAAATACCTCTATATGATATGAAGGCCGTTCTTATTGGTGCTGGGGCCCAATTTGCCCATTGTCCTTTGACTGTGAGGTTCAACCAACGCCTTCAAGTTTATATTTCAAGTACGATTATTTCTTTTTACTTATTTCTTCATACTGTTTCTGCATACCTGAATGAATACATTTTGAATTATTTAAACAAAATAAACTTTTAACATCTCAAATATATGTACATATTATTTAAAAGTATTTTATTTAAATGGTTTCATTACTATGAACTACATTGCATAGGTATAGTCGTCCCTTTTGTTAAGCAAAGCAATTTTTTTTTAAATTCATGCAGTTATTATTTTTCACTTTAAATGCAATCCGTTATGTATTTGTATACCTTCAGATAGATCTTTGAAAAATACAAGGTGAGTTCTTTTTGCCTAAGGTTTAATTAACTCCATTCAAATACGTACATTTTCTACCACTTTGTGCAATATTAATACGTACCTACTCATGAAATTTTTTTTTTTTTAATTTTTGGATAGGGAAAATTTTGAAATTGGTCAAGGAAAGTCAGGGAAATTTATTTTGAAAAATAGTGGACACCATGAAATATCCTTAGCATTTATGTCGTTATTACATTTAATATCCTTGTTCAGTTCCGCACAAATGTTATACAAAATAAGAGAAAATTTTTCCAAATAAAAGAAAATTGTAGGTCATGTGCGGTATATTTCTCTTTGTTTACTTCAAAAACACAGTAACAGCCATTTTTATTTTCTGACAAACCTGCGCCGTATACAAGCTAAGATATGTGTATTGTGCACTGTGACTGGATCGCACAAAACTTGCTCTCGTAACTTACAACTTTAACGTAGCTTGGAATAGACAATGTACATATTTTTTGGTTCCATAACATATGATATCATTAGGTCCGTTCCTTTACTTTAAATTTCTGTGATTTTCTGAGCATTTGTGTGATTTTCAGTACAAAGCCGTTCCAGTACTCAATAATTTGACAGTTTTTTTTACAAAAAACAACGCTCACGAGAGAGTAAATAATTTCCCCTACCTGTGATTTTCAGTCCGAGAAATTTCTTCGGACTGAAAATCACAGCAAAATGTCAATTTGAGAGCAAAAGAATGAAAGCCAAACATCGTGCCTTACTTGTCCAGCACATTAGGTAATACGGAATTTGGTTGAATTTGCGTTCCCGTACTTTGGCACAGTTATGATATTTTTGAGAATATATCATCGTTGCTCTCCAAGATCTGACAGTTTGTGATTTTCTGTGCACAAAGTAAAGGATCGGACCTATTAAAAAAAAAGTTTTAAAAACAATTTAAAACATACTAAATGATTACTATGAATTAATATAAATTAGTTATTTTAATAGCTTAAACATATAAAGCTCAAAAAAAAGTATGCCATATCTGATTTGCTTAATAAATATGAATTTATGAAAAAAAAATTTAAAAATCGTTAGAGCAGTTTTTGTTTTTAATTAATTTTTTTATATATAAAATATCTTGAACATTTTTTTTAAATAAAAATTTGGTATGCCAACTTTTAGTATTTATTAAAATACAATTTTTCACAAAATTGAAAAAAAATTCAATAGCCCGTTTTCAAGGTATTGAAATTTCAAACAAAAATTCAATATTTTTTTAAAAATCCAAAAATTATTTTTTTCAAAATTTTTTATATGCAAAATTGTTAAAATATTGTAAGCGACCTTTTGTATAAAAATTTTGGTTGAAATCGGTTTAGTAGTTAACGAGAAATTTGAAAACCAAAAAATCGGTTGTATGACAGGTACCGTTAATAACCGTTATAATTTTTTCTTTTTTTTGAAAAATTGTATAGTGGTTGTCCAGTATAACGAATGCCGATATAACGAATGATCGATATAACGAACATGTTTTTCAAGTCCATTATGTATTCTGTATAACGAACAAATAACGAATTTCAGAAAAAGAAAAAAAAAATGATTGTAAGTGTTTTAATATCTACTAACATGTATGTTTATGATAATATTCGAAGATACGTACACAATTTTTTTTTTCTCTTGCTTAGTTATGTCCTACGTATTCGTCTTCGTGTAAACAGTTGCTCCGTTCGCTATGCACAAAACTGTAATGGACTTTTAGTCCCATTTTTTGTTGTTTTACGTTTTTTGGCGTCTAGAATATTTTACATGGTTTCTTAGTTTCATGTCTGATGCTGAATAAGAAAGTTTCTGCAAGATGCCGTTGCGCAAACGTCTTACAATGGAAGCAAAAATTAAAATCATTGACGAATATAAAAAAAAAAATTCGCTTTCGGACATTTCGAAGAAGCTTGGAATTCCAAAGTCTAGCATATGCACTATCAAGAAAAATGAGAGCAAGGTTCACAAAAATCAGAGAAATACAAACAGTGGATCTTTTCGTCGACGATTATTAAACAAGGGTGAATATCCAAAAATGGAAACCGCATTGTGCAAATGGTTTATTGCCCAACGTTAGAGTCACGTTCCTATTCCTTAAATGTTCTGTTATATGTAAATGAAGTTAAATATGTTTTTTTTTTTGTATTCTATTAAGTGAAGTATGTATTTATTTTTTTTATGAAGTATGAAATAAAAAAATGAAAAAGACAATAATTGTAAACTTTCTATTTACCTTAAGATTGTGTGAAAAAAACGTTTCGATATAACGAATTTTCAATATAACGAATTGACTCTGGACATTATATCGTTCGTTATACTGGACCACCACTGTATATGCAAAATAACAAAGGACCTCTTGTATAAAATTTTTGTTTAAAATCGTTGTAGCTGTTAACGAGAAATTTGAAAACCAAAAAATCGGTTCGGAATAATTTTTTTTCTACCAAAATATTTATTATAGTAATGAGTAATACCTCGCAATTTCTTTTTTCAAAATCGTCAGAGCCGTTTTTGAAATAAATCAATTTTTGTAAATTGGTTGTATGCCAGGTACCGTTATTTTTTGAACTAAAAAATAAATTCAATTTCCCCTCTAGGGAATCCCCAAAACCAAAGTTTGAAGATCTGGTCGAAGTTAAGACAGACAGACAGACAAGACAGACAGACAGAATTGCCAGACCCACTTTTTTCGCGTTCTCTACCATTCTAATGTTAGAGAAAATTATTATCTCGAGTTCGAAATTTTTACGAATCCAAAACATGACCTTACTACGTATATCGCGATTAAAAAATATCCCAGGAACGAAACAAATGAAGGCACAATATACATTATTTTATTAATATGATATATTTTGTTTTAAACATAACAGTACATGTGTATGAATATATATTTTTTTATAGTATCTTTTATATCACAATAATTTCTTTGAAAAGTCTTCAAAGCTTTTTATTTCCTTATCATTTTTTGTTTTTTGTAATATACTTTAAGCTTTTATTTTGTTTCTCGTTCTGATATTTTTTTTGTTTTTATAAATAATTTTTGATTTGTTTCTAGTGTCTATGAACACACATTTACATTTTAAATTTTTTTTAATACCAAAGTACAAATAATAAGTTCAGTGCAACAGGAATATCCTTCCTTCGGCAAAATGACTTGTATAAAAAAATTAACTTTGAGACTAAATTAGGGCTTATTGCATTCCCCTAGTGAACGGGAAAACTAATTTTGTTCTTATTGAGGTAAAAAGTATACATTTTTTTTAAATTAAACCGAACTGTAATGAAAAAGTTATTGGATAATGATTTGTTTGCATAGTACGGAATGTGTATTGTTCTAGTTTATAGAAATAAGCTCCGTAAAATACCTTATATCAGAAAGCATTATGCCATTGAAATGAGAAAGCCTAAAAAAGAAACACCAAAAGGCACCACTTTCCCTTTTATTACTTTCATTCTTTCGATGTTATGAAATAAAATTACTTTAAAAGAACAACAAAATTGGTACAATGTTGGGTTTCTTGTTTTGTAGTCATCTTACTCATCGTCTTGACTCTTTTGTTTTTAATAACATTCATTTTTATTTTATTAACAATTTTAGTGTTTTTGTTTAAGGAAACTGAATCAAATAATTAAAAAAAACACTCCATTTTTAAGGAGAAAGTACTTTAAATGATTTACACCTATGTGTATAATGAAGGTATCCTAAATAATGTTTTTAGTGAACTCTGTTAATAGACTATTTCGAACATATGGAACCTATTCTAGACTATTTCGAACATATGGAACCATTTAAAAAATATTTCATTGCATTAAATAAAAATATCACAACCATTGCATTCATGAGCAATTGATTCGTTGGGTCATTCTTCTTTGCAAAATTACACAAATTGCCACGGCAATAGCAGTACGTTGAACTCGAACCTGACAGGCTATTTTCCTTGAATTCTTGACAGCCTTCTTTGTAGGGCTCTTCTACTTTATGTTCCACACGCCATGCACCTTGTTTAAGAACCTTTTGGGAGAAGGAATACAAAATAAATACAAACAAAAAATAAAAATATTATACAACAAAGAACACAATGAATTAAGTTCTTGTTTGTGAAGTGGTTTTACCTGATCAGTGTATTTCTGGCTAGCACATCCTCTGGTCACTGTATCCACAGTTCCATTTTGCAAATATAATCTAGAAATTTGTTTAACACACATCGTCGAATACTGACACTCAGTTATGTATTCATCGGATTCATCGAATTTTGAACAAAGTGGTATGGAATTTGTTAGGTTGCCTATTTTGTATATAATTGGCGACACTTGACATTTGTAGCATTTTATTGCATCGCTAGGTTCTGAAAAAAAAAAATAAAGTCATAAGAATATTTTGTATAAGAAATTATAGTCAGTCTTAAAAAACAACGCTCAAGTGAGATTTTTTTTGTCCCACGAAAAATAATCTTTGAGCGCTCAGAGATATTTCCTTCGAACGACTTCTGATTATTAGAAATAGTACTTTTTTTTAATAATAAAATGTTTGTCCTCAGTATTTTGACACCCAAACTGAGATGTTTTGCTGAGGAACCTTTTTCAGGCAACTGAGATTGCCTAGGCCCTCCAAAACCTGCCTTTACTGAACTTGCCTTTTTGCTATAGAGCAAGTTTTGGTTTCGTGTCACAACAAAATTAAGGTTTAAATCAAATTTAGCATAAGTATGATGGAGATGTCTAAAAAAGTCTTCAAAGATGCCTTACAAAAGTTTTCGTCATGACGTCCGTTAATCTGTATGCGTCTAGAACCTTAACGACTGAACCGATTTTGTTCAAATTTAGTATATCATTTTCATAATGATAAATAGTAAAATTAAGTTACAGGTTTGTGTCAAGAAATGCATTAAAACGGGTTTATTTTTCAGCAAATTTGCATTTTGGCTGGGATCTTTTCCCCATATTTCGTAAATGGCTCCAATTTTGTTTAAATTTCATAAACGAATATTTAAGAAATACAAACAAATTTTTACAAGAATACAACAAATTTGGACATTATTGTACACTTTCCCATAAATATGCAATTGTATACAAAAATTTAAACGTATTTACGTCTACAATAATTCTAAGCTTCATTATAAAGATGATCCAGTTGTGGATTTTATTTTTTAAGTTCCAATGAACACTGAAACGAGCGTTTTTATCGATTTAATAATATTTTTTAATAAAAAGAATTTTTTTTTTAAATTAAATCCATAGAAATGGAAGAAGACAACAATTGACAATTGGGTTATCGTTTAAGATAACAAATTATTAGCAGTTAAGTGACTTGTAATTGAGACACGAATAATTGCGAATTACGATAGTCCCGTATTTTGACATTTCATTCACATGAGAGGTCGCCGACGACTGTGAATGCTTATACAACATACAAATGTAATATCGGTAATTGAGGTTAATTTGGAGCTAATTATTGGTGGAACACGTCCCGTTGTTGTGGATTGTGAATTTAAAACTGACACTTCGCAAAAGCTTGTTGTTAGTGGCGTAGAAAATATTAAAGTGTTATTTTGTGTTATTTAAACAAAGGATAATGGGCATTTTGGTCTACCTATTGTCCACGAATAAGGTATATATCGTTGGAAAGTTTAGCCCTAGTACATCATTTTTTTGTATGGACACAAGGCTCTAAACCATGGGGTTTAGACAGTTTACACAGTATATGGAAACAAAGATTGCAAGGTAGACCAGGTCCCATATATTTTTGCCCATTTTACATATCGCTCATTAAAAAGAATAACGTCATAACTCAAAAAACCTCAAACTTCAGAAATCGCAATTTAAAGTTTGCATGGCTGTATTTCATAATCATCTTCATTTGTATCTACTTTTTTCTTGGTAGAGCTATTAATTAAAATTTTATCGCAAAATATGACACTTTTAAAATATTTATTGGACTGTTTTCACTTCAAAGGTCCCTGCATAAATGAAAAAAATACAGTATTTCCACAAAAAGGTATTTTAAAGTGTTGTTCTTTGTAATGAGCGATATTTGTAGTGTTTTCTTTTTAAATGTTATAGCTAAGATCACTTATTCACTTCGTCGAAAAGTTAAAACAAAATTAAGTTGATAATATCTTTCTGAAATTGGTTTAAAAGATTTATTCGCAGGTCGCAGCTCATGTAAAAGGCGCTTTAAGGCTCTCCCAAACCAACGCGGAATATTGGCTCTGCAGGGCGAATCATTCACAGTGATAACAAAAATGGCAAATATACAATGCTAAGTAACAACAAAAACTGCCGCCGGCGAATGTTCCGCGCCGCCTTCGCGTTGGTTTGGGAGAGCCTTTCGGCTGCATAGCTTTCGCTCCGTCATATGAATTTTGAATTTAATTTTTTTTAGATTTTTGCTGAGATCTGAGATTTTGGTTCGGTGTGAAAACCGTCTACTATCTTATCACATCCTGACAAAAAATAAAATACCAACAATAATAAAAGACATCTTCAATACTTCTTTTTGTTTTTAAATCCAGCACGGATCAATTATTATATTCTATACTAATGAATATTTTGCTAAAATCATGCAATTTAAAATTGTAAGCTTATTTGTTTGACGTATGTATGTGCAGAATGTGGTCATTGAAGAAGTGAAGTGAAGCATTTAAAAAACAAGAAGGTCTTTTTCTTTTGATTTATATTTTTACTCTAGGTGCATGTTCTTGTCGAACATTGAACCAAAATTGTACCCCTACTTCACTTAGAAAAAAAAAAACTAAAGGAAAATATCTCATTAAAAGGACACAAGAGCATTTATTATGATGTCGGGTTTTCAAACACACTACCTTAACAGAGTTTAGGAAAATTGGAATACAATTGCATCGGTGCGGTGTGAGTTGAAGACACAGTACAAGCGTGAAATTATACTTTTTTAGAATAACAGATTGGTACCTACATATGTACATATATGTAGATATAATAATAAAATGTAATATAATATACATAACTTCATATTTCGCAGAAAATTAATTAATTTTTTTCTTTATGACTGAAGAGTTCTTCAAATTCTTTATTGAATACAAATATTTAGATAGCCTTTTTTTAAATTTCTTCGATGGTGCTTGTAGTGTTCCTCCAATCAACTATTCAACTATAGTCTGCTTGTACTTATAAATATGCATACATTACATACATACGTTTTTAATTACGTTCTCAATTTTGTTAATTGTGAGGCTTTCGATATGTTGTTTTTGTATTGATAAAATTCGTTTCGTTTTAAAAATATTTTACGAGTTCTTTATCAACATTTGTATAATACTTCCTCTTTCTGACGGAAAACACCCATCGAGAGTTGTACAAACGAAAAAATAGAAAATAACTTCCATATATAGACATACATGCATACATACGTACATTCTTCGCTAGTCTTTCTCGAGTATAATGAACCTTCATCTGTTTGTAATTATTTTATTTTCGATAATAATTAAAAAAATTTTTTTTGTAATAAAAACTTATTGTATGATCTTGTGCTAATTTTGTTCAGTAAAACGAACAATAAACTCACAATAATTGTCACGTTCGTTTGAGTTGCTGTAGGCATCTGAATCATTTTTAATCTTTTATTACTATGCGCGCCAAAATAAATAAAAAAAAAGTCCGATTTAAGTGCGTCTGTGTCAGATTAATTTTTTTATATTACTCACTACAACTTTTAAGATTTATTATTCTTAACATGCTTTTTAATAGACCAAGAATTATGTATATTGGTTATTCTTGCTTTAAGATTATGATTTTTTTACCAGGTACGCTTTGAATAAGTATTATTGTGTTTTAATATAAATGTATGGAGAAGAGATTAATGATAAATTTCCTATTTAATAAATATGGTGGAAATGAAAAAGAAATAAATTAATTTATTTTCTATTTTGAGATATGAGATGAGGAAGAGTCAACAAAAAATCACTATGTTAGATTAATGTTATAGTAGTAGAGTCTTTTATTCCTTATACCAGTTCAGTACTGAAATGTTTACTATTTAGAATTTGACAATATTAATTTATTTAATAGTTATTAACGTACTACTTCACTTTTATCTATAAAAAACTTTTGTTCCAAAAAAAAAACGGAACTCTTTTTTGTGTATAATGAATGAAAATGCATGTATAATTCAAACTGCTCTAAATAACCTGATGGGAAGGTCTAAGCTACAATGCTATTTTTGTATAAACATTGATAGATACCAACCAATTTCAGTTTGTATGTTTCTAAGAAGTTTAAATCGAATTGTATGTACATTAAGGTGGATTGTTGTGTGCAACTCATAGTATATGCTTAATGATTTCCTAAACTTATCCTCATCATTTATTTTGAGTAGCTCTTGGAAAAACAAAAATCGGAAAGCCATTGAAAATTTTTTTGTTTTTCGCAAAAAATTACATGTTATGAATTCGGAGTGGGAATAGTTCGTGACAAAAAAATAACGGATTTTTGTAGAGGTACAAAATACAAGTAGGAGGACCAATTTTATAGACAAAATGATTCAATATAATTAGTATTTTTCGTGACTTAAGATTTTCTAAAAAAATAATTCCACATTTTTGAAACAAAAAATCAGTTCATATTTGTTTTTATTTTTTCAAATTTGAGTTTAAAAATATTTTTTTTCGAAAACTATTGACAGAAACAACTTAATTTAAAAACTTATTAAAATAACGGACTGATGGCTTTACAAAAATGCATGTACTATCATTTTTTCAATTTTCGATTTCTAATAATTTACTTTTTCTATACCAAACAAAATGTTTAAGATTAAAAAAAAAAAATCATTAAAAACGAGTTGATGATTTTTTTAAATCAAATTGTCTCACTTTATGATAGAGAAACTTCTAAAAAGATTATAGTAAACCACGGAAAACTCGATATTTCGAAAAAGTTTTAGCCAATTTTCTTAAAATTTATTATAAAGTGATTTGTTCACATATTCTAGAATTCAGAATTGAATATAAAAAACAAATAGTACTTAAATTACGTAAAATATTGAAGAAAAAATCAGTTTGAAAATAACTTGCTTACCCCCAGTTTCACAGTGCAAGTTTAAACTCCACTTTTGGTTTAAACTTCAGATCAACAATTTATTCGGTTTCACAGTTTCGTTTAAACCTTGAACTGAGTTCAATTTTTAGTTTAAGTTAACCGAGATAACTCTGCCAACCTAAGTTCAAGTTTTGGGACCACTATACATAATACATTATGGAATTTATTTACGTATTTTTCATAACCAATACCATTAGTTTTTGTTTCTTTTTTTGTTTGCACAATTATTGGTTTATTCTCCAATTTTTTTTTTTAATTTTGTTCGTGTCACTTGAAAAAAAATGTCGAAAAATTATCAACAACCCAAAATAATTGTTGCTGTTTCGCGTGTCCTCTGCTTCAGAAAGAAAAAGAATAGACAAGGAAAGCAACGAACGGTTTGCAATACGTCACTTAGCGAAGAAAAAACGTACAATGCTGCCAACTCTTTTTCATAAAATCTAGTTAATCGAAGTTCAACTGATCTGAAGATCAGATTTCACTGTGAAACCGGAAAAGTTAAACAATTAAACTCAGTTTAGGGTTCAGCTGAGTTTCAAAGTTTTAATTTTCAAAATATAGGTGAAAAATTTAAGTGGATTTAATGCGATGTTAAATAATTTTTAGTATGATACTAGGTTACAAATTGTACTTTGCTAATTTTAATCGAGTTTAATATTGCTCTATCTCCTAACATTTTACTAAAGTTAAAATCACTAAAAGTTTATTTTATGTTTTTAGTATCGTACCATAAGACACTTTGACGTTTAAAAATGTCAAAATGAGCCATGTTTGTAAATTTTTTGCACGAGCTGTAACTTTTTAAGACGGTTTCAGCTGAAGTTTATGAAGGAAATTAGTATTAGTATGATACTAGTTAAAAAGTATTTCAAATTTAAAAAATTTTAGTAAACTGTTTCCACATTAGAAAAATGTTAAATATACTTAAACCTTAATATTAGGCTGTTTAAAATTTTGCGCTAGAATAATTTCATGTTTTTGAAAAACGTTGGAGCGTTTATTTTTTTTTTTTAACTAATTTTTTGTACATACAATTTTGAAAACAACTTTAAGAAAAAAATGTCTAATACGTACATTTTATAGGATTTTTGTCTCCAAGTTGTGTTCAAATTATGAATGTTTAATCTTTTAATAAATTTCAAATAAATAAATTAAATACAAAATTCAAATTTATTGTTCTAATTTAAATATTATTTTAGTTTTATACATTAAAAATAAATATATCACATCTTTTGATTTTTAATATAACTATGCCTCGCGTTTCCATCCTTGGGCGATTCATTTTGTCTGTGAATTGCCCGAGGATAAAGTAACACTCTGAAACGCGTCGCATAGTTATATTAAAAATCTAAAGTTCAAATTTGAATTTTGTATTTAATTTATTTATTTGAAAGGAGAATGGACATAGTGGTCTACCTACCCAACAGTTAAGTGTCATATGTCGATGAAAAGGTAAAAGGACGTGTACATCAATTAATTACATGGACGTAAGGCTATAAACTATTGGGTTCAAAAGATATTGCTCTTCAAAGCACCGAAAAAGACAGTAATGCAACTCTTCATTTGGAGCTTGTCTTACCACCCATAGTAAAGTTTCATACATTGTTGAAAAGATTATTATATGTACTTTATTTTGTTAAAAAGACGTTAAGATGTAGATAATGGGGTTCAAAAGACATTTAGCCATCAAAAACGGCAAAAATCAAATAATGCAATTCTTCATTGGCAACTGGTCTACCAACTCAACAGTAATCTGTTATACATCGTTGGAAAGGTTATTACATTTGCTTCATTTCATTATATGACCATTAAGCTCTCAAACATGGGGTTCGTGGGGTATTTGGCTTCAAAGCGCCAAAAACAAAAATAATGCAATTCTGCATTGGTAAATGGTCTAGCAACTTAACAGTGATGTGTGATACGTCAATGAAAAGGTTATTGCGTGTACTTAATTTTTGTAAACAACCGATATAGTATAGGTAGTGGGGTTCAGGAGGTATTTGGTAAAAATGCATTAAAAACAGCAAGAATGCAATTCCGCATTGGAAGCTGCTGCACCTACTCAACAGAAATGCGACATATATGATTAAAAAGTAGAAGTCATGTACTTTATTTTTTTGAAAGCCTTTAAGATGTAGACCATGGGGTTCGAGAGGTGTTTGGGCCTAAAAAGCGGCAAAAAGAATAACAGTGCAATTCTTCATAGGAAATGGTCTAACGACTCAACAGTAATGCGTCATACGTTTTTGAAAAGGTATATCATCATTTCATTATATGGCCGATAAGCTCTAAGTCATGGGGTTCAAAAGATATTCGGCTTCAAAAAACCAACAACTTCAAAAATGAATTTCCTCATTGTGTACTCTTCTGACTACTCAACAGCAATAAGTCTATTGTTGAAGAGGTTATTGCGTTCTCTTTATTTTACTATGTGGCCATTAAGCTGTTAACCATTTAGCAAATGAAGAGTTGCATTACTATCTTTTTCGGTGCTTTGAAGGGGAATATCTTTCGAACCCCATGGTTTAGCGCTTTACGTCAATATAATTAATTGATGTACATGTTATTACCTTTTCAACGATGTATTACTCATTGGTGTTGAGTAGGTAGACCAGCTCCCATACATTTTTGCCCATTCTCCTTTATTTTAAGATTATACATTAATTTGTTTAATATCCAAGTTTTAAGATAAAACTTTTGCATACATTTAAAATCTTAAAATTTTTAAATTTTATTTGAATTCGTTTTTAACATGACATTAGCCGTTCTTTTTTTGTTGCAGGTTCAGATAAAATTGTCATTAAAAAAAATCTGAACTTAGCAAAGTCATCGAAGCAAAAAAAGTCTAGCCCTATCACGAAATTCAGAAAACGCCATCACTAACCTTTCATCTTTTGGACGAGCATGCAAAATAAATACTAGGTACATTCAAATAAAAAAAAATCTCATGTAGAAAATTATTCCGTTCATCAATAGGGGGGTTCACACGCATCTACAAATTCATCAACTCGTGTCGAAACGTCTAATAATTTGTAATGTGAACACAAGTTGAACGACTGTCGGAAGTTTTTCAATTTTGTTCATATTTTGCTCGGTCGAACGACCGCTGTAGCATATGTGAACACTAGTTGAACAACTGAAATCTCTGAAAATTTGGATTTTAGTGTTTCTTTTTAATTTTTTGATTGAAATTCATAGAGAATGGGTTGAAAAAGAAGTAAACCCACAAAAAAAAGGAAGGGAGAAAATTTAAATTTCCTTCGCTGAAACTGGTGCAAAAAATTAAATCAATGCCGTGTTTGCTTTTTGAAAATTTATTTACAAATGAAGAATGTAAACGATAGCAACACGACTCAGGTTGATCGACTTGTCGATAAGTGTGAACCCCCCTAATGAAACAAACAAATGTGAAGAAAAATCAGTTTTAAACGACTAATTAGAAAAAAAAACAATGGTAGTCCATTTTTTTTTTTGTTATAAAAAATATTTTCATTCGTTGGCTCAGTTATTTTGACGTTTCCATACAAACTATCGATAACAATATAGTAATTCGAGCCTTTTTCTATCGAAACTTAAGTTAAGAACAGAAAATTATCTGGACTTAGCCAAATTCATATGGACTTCTGTTGTTGTTATATTTACGTGGAAATTGTTTTGTTCAGACTTCAGATGTCGTTTTTTCGTGCAATTTTATCTATACCTTAAAAAAAAATACGGCTATTATTGAACCATTGATATACATCGTCAATACGTCAAGGTCTAGTTACATTCTAGCTGTTAACTACAAGAGCAACTTCGTGAGATCCAGTCGTGCATTTTATTTACTAGTCAAAACTGTTAGCAAACATTGTTTTATCACTCTTAAAGCCGGGTTAAAAAGAACTCGGTCTAACCCGGCTGGAAAAATTCCCATTTTGTCTAGTTTCGACAAGGCACTAGTCAGTTTTCTTTAGGGGAAATCTATACGAGAAAAACTTGTCAAATATACGTCAAGCCCTTGCAAGTTTTCAGTAAGTAAAATTTAGACCAGGAAAATGTTTTATACTCTCGTGAGGTTCTCGCTAGTTAGAACTTGTTGGATGTTTTCGGCATCCTATCAGACTAAGCACTACCGTTGTTGATACATATATAACATTTTAACTAAACAAATTAAATCGATGAATCGAAAAATACAAATTTTAACTTTTATTATAATTGATCAGTTTTGGTTTCAAAAAAAAAAAGTTAAAAATTTCACGCTCTTGCAAATCCTACCAAGATAATCATATATGTATTTACTTTCGAATTCCTCCTGAAAGAAGGAAATTATAAATCTGGATTGAAATCGATTCGTCGCGATTTCTGAAACTTTTTTTTAGGTTCAAGATCTCCGATATATTTGATTTAAAAGAGTTATATGCTGCCAGTTTGTATTGGAAGCTTTATTAAAAACTGTTCTGGCAATTGGTTTTCGCACACTTTGATTGAAAAAATTCTTTGAAAATGTCTGTCATTATTTCTTTTATTTGTATTGCTGCGTGAGTTTGCATCAACAAATTTAAAGTAATGGTGTTGGCCAATTTTTTGCCTTCAACCCCAAAGCCCTACCAAAGCCGAAAAATAACCTTTCTGACTTTGATATCAGCCTCATAATTTGTTTATAAATTGTTTTGAACAAAATACGCTTTTATTAATATTAGTCCAGTGCGATTATAAAATGTTACACCCAGCAGTTTGTACTACCCCCAATTTTTGATTGTTATTGGATAGAGAGTTGATCGAATATGATAAATCTAGGTTCTCGCATTCACAATGTTTACCGTTTTGCCGCCATCTTGGAATATATATGCACTAGACTAAATACTTAATTTATATAAATAGTAAGATAAGAATATCGGTACACTGCACTAAACAAAATAACTAAAATATTATATTATTTGTATACAGGGTGTCCCGTAAGTAATGGATAACCCTGAAATGCCGCATAGTAGACTTTATGACCGTCCTGAAAACTGATAAAAAAAAGTTCTATCCCAACCACAAGAAAAGTTATATGCATTTTTTTGTTCAGTGCATTATTTTTTTTCTTACTTTACATTTTTGAATACCACGACTACAAGTGAATGAGTTTCATCATTTTTTTTTTGCAGGAATATTTTACATTACTTGTGCCAACACATAAGTAGAAGAAAATTATTATAACTGTTGGACTTCTTAGAGAAAAAAATTATTTAACATTGAATTTCAATACAAAATGTGAAAACAAATAATTTTTGAAAAAGTTAAATCATAGCTGGTATAAAAAAAATGCATGAATACCTGAGTGGCCAACTATTTTAAAAATATGCGCGTTAAATGCAGATTTCAAAATGGTATTACTTATTATTATATCTAGAGTCAATAGCAAGTTATTGGTAAAAATCTGCAATACTAGAGTAAATTTAGCAAAAACAAAAGTTTTCAAAATTAGCACAGTAAACGTGAAAATAATAAAAATAATAAATAAAATTCAAAACAAGCTCGAAAATGTAACCGTTTTTTGCACTTTTTTGACATTTTTATCAATAATGCATTCGGCCCTAGAAGTTGAAAGCTTGGATTTATCATTAGGACAACATCGTAGAAACAGCCAATAAATCAAAAGTCTGCTATGTTCAACGCTTGGTATTATTTTCACGTTTACTGTGCTAATTTTGAAAACTTTTGTTTTTGCTAAATTTACTCTAGTATTGCAGATTTTTACCAATAACTTGCTATTGACTCTAGATATAATAATAAGTAATACCATTTTGAAATCTGCATTTAACGCGCATATTTTTAAAATAGTTGGCCACTCAGGTATTCATGCATTTTTTTTATACCAGCTATGATTTAACTTTTTCAAAAATTATTTGTTTTCACATTTTGTATTGAAATTCAATGTTAAATAATTTTTTTCTCTAAGAAGTCCAACAGTTATAATAATTTTCTTCTACTTATGTGTTGGCACAAGTAATGTAAAATATTCCTGCAAAAAACAATGATGGAACTCATTCACTTGTAGTCGTGGTATTCAAAAATGTAAAGTAAGAAAAAAAATAATGCACTGAACAAAAAAATGCATATAACTTTTCTTGTGGTTGGGATAGAACTTTTTTTTATCTGTTTTCAGGACGGTCATAAAGTCAACTATGCGGCATTTCAGGGTTATCCATTACTTACGGGACACCCTGTATAATAAGAAAAAAACATTTATTTAACGAATTTTTAATTAGTTATTACATTGTACACCCATATGTATTTCTTTTGAACTTTTCATTAAAATTAATTAAAAATTATAATTTACTGTCTTAAACTATATTTCCTTGGTTCATCTCAAGTGGTTCATATCCGGTTGTTTTTGTGATGGGACGTAGTTTAGATTAAGAGCATTTTTTTACACGATACTAAATAAAATAATATGATAATAAGAGTATTTTACAAAAATGCCCAGTATCATACTAAATTTGCTTTATAATATCGTATCAAATTCATACAAATTTGCGCTTTTATTTTTATTATTCAGGTTTTTATTTTTGATCTGAGTTATTTTACTATCGGATCACAACCGATGCTAAAATACGCTTTTTTAATGTTTCTAGCAAAAATATGAACAAATCTAGTTTTAACTGGTCTGGGGCCTAGAGTGGTTTTTCTGTCGAGGCAAAAGTGTTCATAATCGACAAGGCCCTAGTTTTGGCCATTAATCAGCCATGCTAGGGCCTTGCCAGAATCTATTTAAAGCTCTCTAGTGCCATGTCGAAAACTAGAATGTTTTTCTGGCAGGGAATAGTGCGAGCAACCCTTCACCGGCAAGAAAAGAACGCGACGGTCAAATTGTGTTTGTAAATTTTAACAAAGAACGCCAGACCGCGCTCGGCTTGCCAGGCCTTTTGTAATCTCTCCTTCTAACTCTCAGATTTGTTGACCAATTAAAAATAGAACCTGCCGGCCGCTCCTTTTTTTTCAAATTATGTGAATTTGTAACAATTTTACACTACATATTGGTAACCTATTTTAAACTTAACTATGTTTTTGGTAGGAAGTATACATGCGCACACAGCACACAGAGAATTTGCACCTGTTTTTTTTCAATATCTCAAAAATTATCAGCCTTATAGAAAAAATGTCAAATCACAAATTATAGCTTATACAATTCTACACAAATTAGGTCTTGGAACTTTTTTTTGTAAGACCAATAATTTGGAAGATACGAGTTGAAATATGTCTTAGTCTAAAATGTGAATAGTACGCTTATGTTGTTATGAGTAAAAGTAAAAATATTGCCAAAACCTCAAAACAAGTAATACATAAAATCTTAAGATGGGTATCGGAACAGAATTTCACCCTCTACAGCATATCCAAAGTTTCACGAAATTCACGCATTGGATTTTGTATTAGTCGCTTTTAAACGGGGTGAAAGTAGGAGAGTAGGGGGAGGTTGGAGTTTATCACACTCAAATATTTATTATGATGCAACCAAAGAATATGGCACATGATATTAG
This sequence comes from Melangyna quadrimaculata, assembly GCA_949320155.1. NCBI lineage: Eukaryota > Metazoa > Arthropoda > Insecta > Diptera > Syrphidae > Melangyna > Melangyna quadrimaculata. The sequence continues at coordinate 198,103,807 of OX439483.1, read as the reverse complement.
GGTAATTTTTAAGGCCGAATCCAATAAAATAAAAATTAATTCGATGTGACTTCAAACAAAAAAGTTATAGTCGTAATAAAAGGTCGTTTAAAGGGAAAAGTGTTTTTCATAAAACATGTTATGCTAATGTTGAAACTTGGAATAAATGAAAACAAGAGTTCATAAAAATATGAAGATGAATTTAATTGAATGGAAAAGTCTTCAAGATCTTAAAATAAAATTATTTTTTTTTTAAATAGTTTATTTTTTAATATATTATTTTCAATTTTTTTTTCTTAATCAAAATCGATTGTATCGAAATGCTCGACATTTGCACATTTAGTGGAGCATTTACAAATTTTACTGCACAACAAATTGAGTTTTTGGCATGGACACAAATTAATTGATGTGCATGAAGATAGTCGGGTGCTGCAATCAGAAGAATATAAATATATTGAAATAAAATATATTGCTGAAGAATTTCTAAGCTAGTTGGCCCCTCAAAAATGACTGGTAATAATTCACCCTCGCACATGTACCATCCATGTTCTGTGGGTTCTAGGGCTCTCACAATTGGAATATGTGCGTTATACCAAATAAAAGCCTGCCAATTGCATCGTTTTATGTGTTGAGCAGTGATGAAAATTGACTTTTGTCGATTGTACTGAAAACTGAAAAAAAATTGTACTGAAAAAGATCAAATAATACTAAACTTTTTTAAATTATAAAACAACGCAAACAATTAAAATAAATATTTTATTAAAATAAAAAAGACATAAATTAAATATACCTATACATTTCATTGGTATAATTTTATTCTAAAATAAGTCTTATGGACGGATAGCAACTTTGTTTTGTTGTCCCCACCCGATTGCTTTTTTATTAGCCACCTAGGTATTTTATAAATAAAGGTATTAGTTTCATTAAAGTAATGATTAATATACTTGACTGTTACTTTTTCATTATGAAAATCAAAGCCGGCAGAAAGTTTCCCAAATGCGACACAAAATCAAATAAAATACGGGTCAAAGTCGAATGACAGCTCGAGATAGAGAGAAAGAAAAAAAACAACTAAATAAATGCAACCAGTACCAGATGTCAAGTCAAATTTTCAACGAAGCACGTAAGCACGATCATGATGAGTAATAAATGCATCCAAAATTTAAAGGGCCATTGGGACGCGTTCACAAATACTTTTCTTGTTGTGAAGATGTGGTGAAGTCTGACTGAAAATATTTGTTTGATTTTAGAGACTTATGAAAGTTGACCTTTTCAAAAATTAAAAATAGTACTGAAAATTGAAAAGTGGTACTTGCGTACTCGGGAAAGTCCAATAGTACCGAATTCAGTACAATAGTAAGGCTTTTTGCAACTGTGGTGTTGAGTAAAAGCTGGCAGAGACGGTAGCAATTTTTCAACTGACGATTGTTTGACCAATGCCAGCTCCAGTCACATGCTATTTAAATTATTGGCCCTGAGTAATAAACGAATTTCGAGTCGAATCTAGCTTAAATCGATTTTTTTGTATGGAATAAACTCGACTTCGTTTATTACTAAGGGCGATTATGTTTAGGCAGATATTTATCTTTTGTGTCATACAAAGATGCAAAAAATTTAATAGCAGCAATTATTACTTCCTCTGTTAGATTATCTCCAAGTCTTTCTAGCAGCAGCAAAAACTTTTTTTTGCCGATTGCAAAGAAGGACGAAGTTTTATCGCGTCCTGTTGTATCGCGTCCTGTCGCATGAATAGCAAGCAATGCTGAACACAATTTCAAGTTTGGGATATATTAAATGAATCGGTATGTAACGTCTAAGATCAGTGGTTGCCGTGGATTTTCCTGTTTCAAACCAAATATCAGGATTGTTTATTTGTTTTACATAATGGGCTATGAGAAGAATAAATACATCTGTATCACGCGAGGTTTAGACAAGCGAGTAGAACTAGTAGCATTTGTATCATAGTGTTAGTTTTATGAATGTGTGTGTGACTAGTAGCTCTCTGCGCGTTTTGTCAACTAGTATGATATTTTAAAAATATTTCATAGAGAAAAATACAAAAAATATCGAAACTATGGAAACAAAACGAAAACTGAAAATAAATACACTACACTAGCAGGATAACTGGCAGGCTACTCGCAGGCAAAAATATTATACTATTTGGGCTACTAGTTGGCTCTCTCGTGTTCAGATACACTCACACACATAAACGCTACTAGTTCTACTCGCTTGTCTAAACCCCGGGTCAGCAGGAGACAAGACTACTACTAATAGTTGTGAATACTGATACAGGCCTAGCTCATATGACAAATAATTCTTGTATCTGCTTCTGTATGATTCAAAAATAAAACGTCTGGATCAAGAAGAAATTTTATTATTATTCTAACAAAGATAAATCAATTTTTTGTTCTATATAATGACATACAAATAAAAAAAGTGTATGTTTATTTTCATCGCTAGAAAGAACTTTACTACACTCTGGAATAGGACGGTTAGCAGATATGTCATATTTGTTTGAGATAGTCTTATACCTTTTTTGACGCTCTTGCGTTTTTGGATTTAGTAGCTCATCATAGCAATCAAAAACATAATGAACTTCATTATAATATAATTGAACATAATCTAATTAAACATAATATATGAAAAAGTTAACTATTTAAAGAAAAAAATTATTTTATTTTAAGATCTTGAAGACTTTTCCATTCAATTAAATTCGTCTTCATATTTTTATGAACTCTTGTTTTCATTTATTCCAAGTTTCAACATTAGCATAACATTTTTTATGAAAATACATTTTTCCTTTTTTAAAAAGGACTAAAACTTTTTTGTTTGAAGTCACATAGAATTAATTTTGATTTAATTGGGGCCTTAAAAATTACCCTAATATCATGTGCCACATGCTTTGGTTGCATCATAATAAGTATTTGAGTATGATAAACTCCAACCTCCCCCTACTCTCCTACTTTCACCACTTTTAAAAGCGACTAATACAAAATCCAATAAGTGAATTTCGTGAAATTCTGCTCCGATACCCATCTTAAGATTCTATGTATTACTTTTTTTGAGGTTTTGGCAATAATTTTACTTTTACTCATAACAACATAAGCGTACTATTCACATTTTAGACTAAGACATATTTCAACTCGTATCTTCCAAACTATTGGTCTTACAAAAAAAAAGTTCCAAGACCAAGTAGAATTGTATAAGCTATAATTTGTGCCTTAACATTTTTTCTGTAAAGCTGATAATTTTTGAGATATTGAAAAAAAAAAACAGGGGCAAATTCTCTTTTAACCTCTTTTACCCCCCCTCACGATCAAATTTGTGGTTGAAATGAAGAAAAATTTTTTACCACATATTAAGAGCATAAAAATAAAGCTTTCCACAAAAATTCAGATTTTTACAATTTTTTTTTCTAATTTTTCTGGGTAAAACAAAATATCGAAAACAGTGTGCAGGCACCTTTAAAGCAGGATTTGAACATGTTCCGCCACAGTAATTCTGAGAAACTTTTAACCAAAGTACTCTTAAATTATATATTTTCGATTTGTATGTGTTAGATAGTTATCTTTCAGTTGCCACTTGCTCCTTTATTTGAAGGCTTTTTGCAGTTGAGTTGCAGGCCTAATAGTAAAATAACTCAGATCAAAAATAAAAACCTGAATAATAAAAATAATAGCGCAAATTAATACGATATTAAAGCAAATTTAGTATGATACTGGGAATTTTCGTAAAACACTGTTATTGTCATATTATTTGATTTAGTATCGTGTACAAAAATGCGCTTAATCTAAACTACATCTCAATACAAAAACAACCGGATATGAACCACTTGAGATGAACCATCTGGTATTAAGTAAATATAATTTAAGACATTAAATTATAATTTTTGATTAATTTTAATGAGAAGTTCAACAAGCCTTTGGCGAGGTTGGTGGTTGATAATAGAGATTTTTGAAATTAAATACCTATTTGATTATCTTGGTAGGATTTGCAAGAGCGTGAAATTTTTAACTTTTTTTTTTAACCAAAACTGATCAATTATAATAAAAGTTAAAATTTGTATTTTTCCATTAAAAAATTAAAAAAATTTAAAATTTTGCATTATGTATCAATAACGATAGTGCTTAGTCTGATAGGATGCCGAAAATAATAAATAGCTAAAATTTGTATTTTTCGATTAAAAAATTAAAAAAATTTTAAATTAAAATTTTGCATTATGTATCAATAACGATAGTGCTTAGTCTGATAGGATGCCGAAAACATCCAACAAGTTCTTACTATCGAGAACCCCACGAGAGTATGAAACATTTTCCTCGTCTTAATTTTACTTGCTGAAAACTTGCAAGGGCTTGAGGTATATTTGACAAGTTTTCCTCGTCTAGATTTTCCCTAATGAAAACTGACTAGTGCCATGTCAAAACTAGACAGAAACTTGGCATTTTTATTTTGAAGAAAATGATTTTTTAATTTTTTGTTTGCATTATGTCTTCCAAATCACATCACGCCATTTTATTTCTTATTTTATAACTTAATTTTTCAGTTTTATACTTCTTTCTGGAATTTCATTTACCTTGGTATAACAGCCTTCCAACTCTAAGCCATTTCAACTATAAAAGCTAAAAGCTGTCATGTGTGACCTTGCATTATGTATATTTGACTCTACTAATAAATTTCTTTATTATTAAATAAAAGTAACCTTTTTTATACATGTACAATGTACATGTACAGTACATTGTACATACCTTCCTACCTACTCAATAAGAACTTTCCATTTCTATTAAGAAACTCTGTATTTTTTGTTATGTTTGTCCATGTCCATAGAAAATCCCATTTAATCTCTTGCTCACATTCCAACAAGTACAAAAGTTTCACCCTATAACTTCTAGTAATATTAATGAAGAAAGCTGTAAAAAAAAAACAAACACCCGAAATTTATTTAACTCTTAAATTGAAATTAATGCAAGAAATTGATTTTCTACTAAGAAAAAAGTCGCACGATGTTGATACCCAAGATGCAAAGCACAAATTAAAGCAGACAATAGAATTACAAAAAAAAAAAATAGAACATGCGTGACTGCCACTCGAGGTCATTTTAAATCAATAGCTCAAATTAAAATTGTTGTTGAAGGTCATGGTATACAATATGTACCTATGCAGTATGAATTCAAAAGGTCACATACCACTCTAATTTTCATTGAACGATAAGATTTTTAGAAAATGAATTCGTAAACAACAGATTACTAAACAGGTGCATATCGGTATATCGAAGCCTCTTTTTTTCACCCAAAAGAATAATTTATAAAAATTAAGGTTACACTTTACACCACTATGACAGTGATTGTTCTCATGAATAAACATTCTGTAAATATCCCACACATAAAACCAAAAAAAATAATGCATGAAAAATGAACATTCAACAAGACGACAAGCCCTCTTTTATCATTTTATTTTCACTTCGTTGCTTTAAATTGAACTGACACATAAAAAATATAAAATCGATACACACAAATCATTTTCAAAAGAAAAAAAGAATTCTAAACGTGGTTCGTGGGTAGATTCGACCTTGAACTTAAAGAATGTATTTGAAAATGCAAGAAGTTTGAAAAACCAATATTATGTTCTCTTAATTTTGTAATATTTTTCTCTTTAAATTGATATTATGCTTTTTCGAATTTACTCTAATGATGTCTGTATGTTTTATTTTTTATTTTCTCTCCTTTTTTTTACTTTTGTAACTGTCATGTATGCATATAAAATAGAACCCAAAAAACACCTATCGAAATAAGCGGCAAAACTCATTTTATTGTATTTATTTGATGCTGTTTAAGTATATTTTTTCAAAGAATAACACAATTATTGTGCAAACTGAAAAATGTTTAAACCATGAAGTGAAAAACAAAAATTGTAAACAAAATTTTATATTTAGATTAGCTACACTCAAGCGATAATAAATTTTCCAAACAAAATATGTAGGCCAAACTCATATGCCAATAATTTAACAACAAAATTCAATTTTTGGATTCGTGTTTGAGTACTAAATCTATGATGTCTTATATTTTATTATCAAGTCGATTGGGCGATTGTTTTTGTGAGTTATATATTTATTATCCACGTGCTGTGTGTGGCAGTTTAGAAATTCAATAATAGAAAATGTTACCAAGTTTCATGTTAAGAAAATAGGATGATAGATTCTCATTCTATTGAAGAACCGCAGCTCAAAAAAAAAGATATATTTCTAGATGTATTACTGGACTTTTTGTAATTAGGGTAATTTAATTAAGCAGGCATGAAACTAGAAAAATACGAAATGTACATAAATAATGTGATTTCCTCTCTTTCCATTTTATCTTTCTTTAATTTAAAATTGCAAAAAATATCCAAAGTATCAAATATGCGACTGGGTCGCATGAACTTGCTCTTTTAATTAACTAAAATATAGATAGATATTAATTGTCAGTCCATATTAATTATTGTTTTAATGTCGTTAACGAGACAATATTAAAAACAAGTTAAAATACATTGTCGGTAAATTTAAGTCGATTAAGAACGATATTAAATCATTTTTAATGTGATACTAGGTTTAAAAGTGAGTTTTGCTAATTTAAAACAAGTTTAGCACCGTACTGTCCCCTAAGTATTACTTAAGTTAAAATCACCAAATGGCTATTTTATTTTTTTTAGTATTGTACTAAATCCAGATGATACTTTGACGTTTATAAATGTCAAAATGAATCAAAATAATCCCGAATGGCAAAAGCTGAGGATATCGAATCCCAAAATCTTAAATTTCAAAATCGCAAATTTAGGAAAATATCGAATAAATTCGGTCCCGAAAATCATTACATATATTTAAGCATTTTTTTTTTCAGAACTTTATTTAATTGTACATGTTTTTCACACAAGTAATTTTCATGAAAATATTAGCACATTATTTTAAACATTTTAACATGTTTCTAATTTTAAAACAGTAAGCTAAAATTTTCTAAATTTTAAATACTTTTTAACTAAAGTAGCCTTCAACTGAACATGTCCAAAAACGAGACAGCTAATGTAAACGAAATCCACAAACATACCTCATTTTGACATTTATAAGCGTCAAAGAGCCTTTCTTTCGTCTTTTTGACATCAGGTAAATACGTTCATGATTACACAGTTGGCAACAATACGAACGTAGTTCTTTTCGTTATTTTGACGTTCATGGAATTTGGTGTTGTTTTATGAGAAAATAATCATTAGTAATAATTAAAAATTTTTTTCTCAAATCTACTCGTATATTACGTATTCAATTATGAACAACATTTTTAAAATTCAATCATTTTTGTTTAAATTGTTTTTTTGTTTGGGTTACATCGAGGAGCATTGTGGTTGCCACATCAGAAACTCAAAATTCAATTATCTATTTATTTATGTATTCCCTCTACATTTCTACACCCTCTACCAAATCTGTCAAAAAGACGAAAGACGAAATTGCTGAAAAAACGAATCGACTAATCGGGGTCAAAGTATCGTATCAATGTGGAGGAACTCCTAAAATCAAATTGAGACAGTGCATAATGCTAGGTTTCCACTTTTCCATTTACCAACTGACGAAAGACTTATTTTTGCGTCTTTTAACAAAATGACAAGTGGAAATACCCTAAAATTGCTTGTCTTTGAACTGGCACACTCTGTCAATGATAGACAACGAATTTCTAAGACAAGTGGAAAAAACTGAATTGACCAACGAAATGTCACTTTGTCTTTGAAAGACAATGAACATTTTTGTCCAACTTGATTTACTTTTGTCAATGAAAGACACTGATATGACAGCTATAAAGTTTAAACAGAAATGAATGTTTTTTCAAATTGAAGTTATTTTTTTGTAATTTGGCGAGTAAAAGAAAATTAATTCTTTAAAATGAGTGACCGGAAAACAGACGAATATAAATTTCAGGTGTCTTACACCAGTTTTTGATTTTTCATCGATTTTCAGTGCAGTAATTTCTTGAAATAGAACACAGTTGAAAAGTTTTTTTTACTAGATATTTGTTTTAAATGGATGCGGAATGTAGAAATAAATGAAAATAATAGAGTAATTTGCATTTCCATTTCTTAATTTTTGATAACAACATATTTTTTGTTTAATATAGGTGTAGTATAGGTACTAATGAGATAGTAAGCTTTTGCGAAACTGCAAATAAATTTTTTTCTTTATGAATCTTTCTGTTTTATAAAAAAAAAACTCAATCTGCACACATCTACACAAATTTCAGGGAAAATCTCATTGACCATGAGTGTCAGTTCGAAAAAGACCAATCCAAGTGGAAATACTTGTCAATGAACTGAAAAAGTCATCTGTCAAAAATTCTTTGTCTTTGAAAAGACAAACTAATTTGTGCCAATTAAAGGCACAAGTGGAAATGAACTGGCATTCGTGTCGTTCAAATACCAAATTGACAGCTGTCAATCTGTGTCAATTCAATGACAAGTGAAAACCTATCGTACCTAATAGATCTAGCTTTAAATACCTTACAACAACAAAAAATAGCCAGTTCTTCCTTGTCAGAAAAAAACACTTGCATTAAGTCTTGAGTCATAAATTGCCAACTGAAATCACTTAACTATAAAGAGAGCATACATCTTAAGCAAAATAATTAAAACTCTTCTGTTTGGTTTATCTTTCTCGTATCATAAATGCACTATATAGGTACGTATCGTGCGTCGTAATGCAAAACCGGAAAGACCCCATATTATATTCTTGTTTCAAACATAAACCTACTCAATCACATTCAAAATACATAAATATGTAATGAACTCATGTTAATCAACTTCCACTCTTTAAAATAAAATAGTGAACATTCAACAAGTAGAATAACGATGACGTGACATGGAGAAGCGTATAAATGTACTTAAATGAGGAGGCTCTCTTCTTAATTGGGGTGGTCACTTTTCATTAAAAAAAAAAACAATATGAGCAACCTAGAAATAGAGAATTGGAAGAAATACCCAAACTTATTTGTGTGTACATAATATTATGAAAATGAGAGCAAATTAGATAAAACAAAAAATCATAAAAATGTACTCGTAAATAGAGGAGAGTGATAGCACTTTCGCCTGAATTACTGGATGACAGATTTATAAGTATGTTATGCTTCTGAACAAAAAAAGAAAGAAAAGTAATTTTAACTTAGCGTAGCCTGTTAAATTACACCGTGATTTCACGGCAATATTTATAATAATGTGGTAATTCACTCATGAAATCCCACTAGTGACTACCCGCCGCCGCTATAGTGGAGAGCGGTTGATGCATGCTTCTTTCGATGAAGGTTACAAACACAAAATATGACTCAAACATGATCTAGAATAGAAAGGCATGTTTGAACTTCCCCAATGCCTACATCTGAATTGAAGTTTATATTGCTTTCTGGTGGATATTTTTTCACTTTAAACATGTCGGATGGTCGTCGACGTAAATCAGAAGACTTAATAGCAACTTATGTACCTATACCTAAAAGACGATTTTCTCTTTAAGTACACCACATGGAGATTTTTGCAAATTTTGAAACTTAAAACTGACAGCCAACACTTTGGCACAATGACAGGTGGAGTGTTCTTTTTCTTTCCATCGTTAACTGTTGTTAACCTTCATCGTTATCATTATTTATTATAAAAAAGTTACTTTGATTTTCATTATGGGGTTAGATTGTGTTTGCTTTTCGTCTTCCGGTTTGAAATTCTTTTCAATTTTGTAATAATTTATTATCAATTTAATTTTTTTTATTATTGATTTGTGTTGTTTATTCTTTGTTATTTTTTCAATTTTTTTTTCAACCACTTCCCATGTTTTAACTTTGATGGTTCTTAAATGAAAAGTAACTTTTTTAACTTTGGTATTGCAACCCTTTTTTGACCATAGTTAACTATAGTAACAAAAACTAATGCACGCGTAAAACAAATAACGCATGTCACTTAAACGTCATTGTGCCAAAGTGTCGATTTGACGTTTAGAAGCAATGAGACAGAGATTTATTTCAATTTTTTTTTTGTTTTCTAAAAAGCCCTTTTGGATATCAATAGGTGTAATTTTTGCCCTTTGCGTCAGCTTTTAAATAATGTCCATGTAAAATACAACAATTGCGTTCATTTCTCGGCGATAAACATCTTCGCTTTTATCTATATGAAGTACCTAAGTAGATTTTATAGTAGAATTATAAAATGTTTTACATTGGATTTCGTTTTTGGGTGTCATTATTTTTAAGCTAAAATAAAAGCCCAAAAAACAACTCTAATGTGCCTGGCTTGAAAATATCCAAAAAAATGTAAACTTTTTGAATTGAATACCATTACATGTTTCCTATTTTCCCATAGCAACTTAAACAAAACACGACATCATAAAGCCATTCTATAGATACAACTCTCGCATACGCGGTTTCTTGAAAAAACCCATTCATTTCTTTGGAAAACTGAAAAAAAATATTAAAAAAAAAACCTGTAGCTTCGTATACATCTACCGCATGCAGCATCTTAGATCTCTCACAAGTTATGACTCATTATTTAGCTCATACAACCGGCTCTTGTTTCTTGCCGGTGTCCACTGTTAGTGCACATACTACATACCATTCTCGATTTTGTACCTCCCTATAGATTTTGGGGAAAATTCCTTTAGTCATCATTATCATCATCATCACAGACAAGTACGAAAACATTTCTTTCGTTCTTGTGAATCGTATGACGTCGTTGAACTTAATTTCATCGAACCAGTTTTAGTCAGACGTGACATCTAAAACTTGTTATCTCCATTAATCCCAGTGAAATAGCTCAACAACAACTTTCAAAACTTTTTTTTTAATTCTCTTTTAAACAGTTGCAAATATAAGAAAAATGTCTTCTTGATGTTCTGTTCAATGTTGCAGAATCTTTCGAAAGTTATCCAATTCCCTATACATGATTGTTTCGTACCTTTCTTTATCCGCGTGGAACTCACATCGACGATGACGACGTCATTTTCCAGGTCAATGATGTTCTCATGATAGTGTTAAGATCTTGCAAATAATATTATAAAAATGTAGATACAGTGCAGTTCGCTTGAATAGCCACGTTCATACAAAAATGAATGTCTAATACTTAAATTCTCACTGTATAAAATTGCACAATTTTGAAATATATTCCGAAATCATCCTCGAAATTTCACAATTTACCATATCTTGATGACATTTCAAAATCACCTCAAATCATTTCGCTTTCGACAAAGTACACAAACAAAATCGTAGATAGTCTATTTTAAGGGTATTAGCGTAAAACTAATTTACCAGTTAAACCCGCTTAAGAAAAACGGCAAATAGTTAAAAGTTAAGTTAATTGATTGGCACATTGTGCATCATAAAAATAGTTCACTTTCAAGTTTGGCTTCATACAATTTACATAGGTACATAAAATAATCTTACATTTTTTTTTTAAAGTCATCAATTTTCGTTTGTGACAACGTCTGAAAATGGCAATTCATCATTTTTTATTCAATATCATCTAAGATTAGCTCTTATTCATTATCATTATTTATTTCACTTAAGAGAGTTTTTTTCGATGAAAAATATCAAATTTAACTAAAAATATGTTTTAGGTATCCGGGTTTTTCACTTAAGCTAGTTTCGCAAGCAGAGTGTTTTAAAGGTAATTGGTAAACCTAAGTTTAACTTAGACCCAGCTCTAAAATGACTATGAATATGTCCCATTGTTGTTAGCACTGTTTGTTTACTTTATCGAAAAAAAAAAAAATTATAAACTGTAATAAAAAATAATTTTGTACGCAATTTCAATGAAATTGAGAAGATTTTATGTGATTTTAAATTAACGACAATGTTAACTGAAATTTTGTTCCTAATTTCCAAATTTCGCAGATGATTTTGGATTTGTGATAACAAAATGTAACATAATTCAGTCCAGAGTCCAGAATATGACTGTTCAAAATATTTGTTTTTTTCATTTTTATCTTTTAAAATTAAACCATGTACATATGTTTTAAATTATGCAATGATTCATGGGCACTGATAACACGGAATACAATAAATTGTTATGAATCAAATGCTTTTAAATCTGGTACAGTTATGAAAAAAATATATTGCTCATTTAATTTAAAACAAAATAAAAAATGAAGAGCGTTCATCCAGCGAACTGCGCTGTACCTACCTACCATACAAACAAAAAGTGCTATTTTCACCCGCCCCAAATGTGCGGCGGCCATGTGAAACTAATTAGCGAATAACATGGTGATGGTGATGGCGAAGCGATAGCGCCTCATAATAGAAAGTTAAATTGAATGAATGAAACTATTACTCGTAGTAACAAATTGAGCTTCCCACAATCTTCCGAGTAGCTTTTGTTATCGACTTAATATCCAAAAACATTTAAGTATCATTTTTATTTTATTTTACAAACCTATTAAAATAAACAATACCGCTAAACTAAGCGATAAGAACCCAAAACAAGCTCCTAGGGTGTTCTTTGTTCTAAAATACCACTTCATTATTTATTTATTTATGTATAAATTTATTTGTTAAGTCTTTTTTTTTATATATCAATCACTAGCACAAGAATCGCATATTATTTTGTTATCTTTGTTTTTGTTGTTTATTTAGAGATATTATTGGGAACCTCCTTTTATATTTGGCAAGAATTTGTAATTTTCTATAAATTTAAATTTTAACTGTCGGTTTTTGTTTTAAAATATACACATCATAATGTATCTATGTAGGTATTTAGGTAACCGCACAATATCCGGATTTCGCTAAACAATAAATTTGTGTTTGCTTGGAATGTTGGAATACGTATTCCGTAAACGTATCCGTATCTTATATCTTGGTTAAACACAAAGATGCACAACGGACGATATTGAAAAAAAAATAAAACAAGTTAGAGTTTGACAAGGCACGATTTTTTTCTTCTGTTTTGCTTTTCTTATTTGTTGTTGTTGGTTTTAAACATAAAAAGAAATAAAATTTATCTAAATAGTAACTTAGCACCCGTTGATAGCAAAATGGTAAAATAATGAGAAATGTATGTTAGAAGTATAATTTTGTATTTGTTGCCCTCTTTTTCACGTAAAATGCTTGCTATCGCATTGAGGACAGAATTATAACTGATTTTTACTTATGTTTAAACCAGCTGATGTAGCTGTGCTGTGCTGTGATGTCTGATGTGCCGTTCGTGTTCGTGTAGCACGCACAAGTTGTGCTTTTTAAGAGAACGTCCCATGGCATGCCATTTGGCATACCATTTGGCTCAGTGAGTTTCAAGCCAGCCTATACAAACAAAATTTTACTGGCACTGCGCAAGAACTCATACAAATTATTCTGTTCAATTGCCTACAAAAAAGTAAATTCCAGAGTTATCGTATGTGGGTTTTTAGTGCTTCAAATAAGGGAGCAAATAAAATTATTTTAGAAAAACAACTATTTAATATTTTTCTATATTTGTATTTTCTATGAAAAAAATAGTACCTACATGTATAAAGGTATCTATCTGCCTATTTGAAGTTATCATTTTATTTATACATAATTGTCTTATACAAGGAGATTTGTTTGGATTTGAGAACAAATAAAATGAGCGTGGTAGCCCACAGGGCTGTGTTTGATGGAAATATGTTTGATTAAAGCATAGGATTCATTAAATAAAAATACAATGACAAAAAATACCATAAAAACACAGGTATAGGTACTATATGGCAAGTTATGGATTCGTAAAAAAAAAAACGAACTCGATACCAATAATAATTTTCGATAACATCCCGCAATTCTGTCTGACTGTCCTCGCCCCTACAGCCTAAACGGCTGGAGGGATTTTCTTCAATCTTGGTTTTTTTTTTTTTTTTTTTTTTATATTCCACGCGCGCAAAAGGGGTTATGGCTACCCTTAAAATGTTTTTAACACAGCACGAGCGATTAGGTAAGTAGGAGAGGATTTAGAAGGAGATACCGATGCAACATTGGTTTTGAACGTTTGCACATCGAAATGGGAGGGGAAAGTCGAGTCAGGTAAAGCATTCCACATTCGTGTGGTGCGACTGAAGAAAGAATCTCTGTACATTACAGTACGTCCGAAGTTGGGCTCGAGGGTGAACTGATGGGCATTCCTAGAAGCGCGAGTATTACGGTTGAATTTTTTAAGGGGGGGAATGCAACTGACTATTTCACTAGAACACTGATTATAATAATAGCCATAAAATAGAGAAAGACACGAAACATTACGGCGGTGTTCGAGAGATGTAATTGTTTCTGTTATAGATCTTTCGCCTATCATTTTTAAAGCTCTCTTTTGAATTCTGTCCAACAAACTCAAGTGAGTTTTTGGAGCTCCTGCCCAAACATGAGAATTGTACTCAAGTTTTGGACGAATAAAGGCTTTGTAGATCACAGCCAGATCAGAAGGGGAAAAAAACTTCTTGCATCTACGGAGGAAACCTAAACACTTAGCAGCGTTTTTGGCGACATCAAATATGTGGTCATTCCACAAAAGGTGGTCTGTGACACACATACCGAGAACTGAGAGCTGTTCGGTTTCCTCGATGCAAGTGCCGCCCATGGATAGCGGCATTGGTGGTGGGTTTCGCTTTAACGACAGGAGACAACATTGAGTTTTAGAAGCATTAAATTCTACGCGGTTTTTGATTCCCCATTGGACAATGCTGTCGAGATCAGAATTTAGTGAGCTTATCATACGCTGCCTTTCATGTTCCACATCCGAAGGACATGGATGAGAATCTGTAAACGAATATGAGAAGCTGAGGGTACTATCGTCAGCAAAACAGTTTAATGGATTAGAAGTTTCAGACAAAAGATCATTAATAAAAATAAGGAAGAGAGTCGGAGACAAAACGGAGCCCTGGCGCACACCAGCATTTATTTTGTGGATTTCAGACTTGAAACCGTCCAATACGACTTGTATTGAACGGTCCGAAAGGTAATTTCTAATCCAACGAAGAAGAGGTTCATCGAAACCAAATGCGCGCATTTTTGATAAGAGAGCTTAGTGCCAAACTCTATCAAACGCTTTTGAAATATCAAGTGCAATAATCTTACTTTCTCCAAAACGATGTAAAGATTTTTTCCAATGTTCGGTGAGATATACCATCAGATCACCAGTGGACCTGTTGCTACGAAAGCCGTACTGCCGGTCATTAAGAAGCTTTCGTTCCTCGAGATATTTCTTGAGCTGGAAATTAATCAGCGTTTCCATGACCTTGGAAAGAAGGGACGTAAGTGCAATTGGTCGATAGTTAGAGGGTGAAGAAGATACGCCTTTTTTAGGGACAGGCTGGACAAATGCTGTTTTCCATCCACTCGGATAGAGACCAGTAGAGTAGGACAGATGGAAAAGCTTACGCAGTGGTTTTGCCAGCGTTGAAGAACACCTCTTCAGAACAATGGGAGGGATACTATCCGGGCCAGCGGATTTGTGTACATCGAGATCCTTTAGAACTCTAGCAACTGCACGAGTGCGAAAGAAGATTTGTCCCATAAAATCATTTACGCTCTCAAGTACAGGAGGAGTCATAACACTTTCTGGCAGTGTCTAATTAACAGCAAACTGTGCTGCAAGCAAATTGGCTTTATCTTGCGAGCTGACAAAAGGAGTATCATTGAAGACGAGCGTTGGAACCGAGGACGAGGTGGTATTTCGTATGTTTTTTACAAATGACCAAAAATTTTTACTACCTTTGGGACATTGTAGTATTTTTTGCCGTAATTTTTGATCATGTAAAAATTTCGTTCTTCGAATATGAACGTTACAGGTCTTTCTAGCTTGTTGAAACTTTTTCCGGTTTTCCTCAGTAGGGTTGGCTTTATAACATCGGAAGCTTACTTCTCTAACCCTAATAACCTCTTTACAGCTCGAATCAAACCATGAGTTTTCTTTGGGTTTGATAGATTTCACCCTATTCGGGATAAAATCTGCACTGGCGTCAACATCACTATCGAGGAAGCATAGTGACCAGTTAAAGCTCTTGAAGAAATTATTGAGACCGTTCCAGTTGGCTTTCTCGTATTGCCAAACGGTTCTCTTTGGGATTTTTTCTTTAACTGTGATTTGATGGCACGAGAAATTCGCAGATATGACACAATGGTCTGATGAGCCTAGAGGAGTTAATACACTAATAGTGTATTTATTCGGTTCAGAGGTAAGGAACAAGTCTAGAGTGTTGGCGATTTGACCTGCAACGTCAGGAATCCGAGTAGGCTCGTCAACAAGCTGAGTCAGGTGGTTTAACTCAGCAAAAATCTCGACATACCTTCCTTCGGGTGTTGTCTGACCAGAATAGCGTAGCCACGAAGAATTGTGTACATTGAAATCGCCCGTAACAACGATTTCACTGTGCGTATAATGGGAAACAATCTTGGTACCTACATAGTGTTTTTTGACTAATATGCCCGTACGTTTTTTTTATTTTTGTTCACTATCACTACAAATTTTGTTCACTATCACTACAATTTTTTTCGCCAAAAAAGGAAAAAAACATTTTTCTCAAAAACGGCTCCGAGGATTTTGTTAAGAAAAGATGCAATTAAAATAAGGAAATGCTCTTTTTATTAATTTTTTTATTTTCAAAAATTCGTTATTTTTAGTACCTCCAGTACAACCATTATTTTGGTTTTTGATTTTCTCGAAACAGTTAAGTTGAAATGTTTCATTTTTTTTATAGTTAATCTTAAATTAAATATAGTAATAAATTACTTTTTTGGCACTGTATGAGTTCTTTTATAGATAAATAATAGAAACTGAATAACTTCTTATTCTCATACAAATATAGCTTTATTAAAACTAACGTTTTCGAGAATATCTTCTCATCTTCAGGTTTTTAAGCAAATTGAAAATTTTTTTTACATATACATAAATCAAAAATTGATGTGATTAAAAAATTATACATATACATATACAAATAATTTTAAATTTAAAGAGTTAAAGTAATTTTATCTAATAATTATGAAAGCTAATGGTTCCAAACCCATTTATTCACTTACTTTCATCAAATTTTATTATAACCAGTTCGAACCATTAGCTTTCATAATTGTTAGATAAAATATGTATACGTTTATGTATAATTTTTTAATCACATCAATTTTTGATTTATGTATATGTAAAAAAAATTTTGAATTTGCTTAAAAACCTGAAGATGAGAAGATATTATCGAAAACGTTACTTTTAAATAAAGCTATATTTGTATGAGAATAAGAAGTTATTCAGTTCCTTTTATTTATCTATAGTTAATCTTCTAAAAAGTAGCTATAAACATTATTGTGAAGCAAATGTTTCAGTTTTTATTAATTAATTAAAAAATTAAAAAAAAAAAAATGAA
Organism: Melangyna quadrimaculata; assembly: GCA_949320155.1. Lineage (NCBI taxonomy): Eukaryota > Metazoa > Arthropoda > Insecta > Diptera > Syrphidae > Melangyna > Melangyna quadrimaculata. The sequence goes on along the minus strand of OX439483.1, from coordinate 198,086,499 downwards.
AATTAAAAAAAAATCAATTGTTTTTTTTTTTTTTTTTGAAATTAAATATTTTGAAAACGAATTGGTCAATATTTTTAAAACAAGGTGTAAAATAATATTTTATTATTTTGTAGAATACTTGAAAAATTCAAAAATAACGGTACCTTATGATAGTTAAGGGTTCCAAGTACGTGTAAAAAAATATGTGCCAACTTAAGTGTCCTACTTTGACCACAGCAATGACGCAAACATTGCGTGTTGCCTTAGTTAACATCATGTTTCTTGCCAAAACTATTTGACCGACTTGGATCAAATTTATTGTCTTTCGTCTTGTAATACTCTAGACTATTTCATTCCAAATTTTTAGCAGAATTCGACAATTTTTGACCTATTTTTTGAGTGCTTCAAAGCTTTTTTCAGATTTTTTTTTTAATTCATGGTTAGATAGCAACACAAATATAACATGCATGAATTTAAAACTGATGTGGTCTTTTAGAAAATTTTATAGCAAACAAGTTTATAGTGAACGGTTTTTTCCTATGTTGCATAATTCCAAAGGTTTAAAGGAAAATGTCAGAAAAAATGGGGTGATTTTAGCGTTTTTTCACTGTTGCAATTTTTCCTGCAGCGAGCACAGGTTTTTTGAAGTTGCAAACTTGGCTATAGACTACTCTAAAATGCCCCAACAAAATATTAAAAATGCAGAACTACATCACGCTTTGCGAATTTAGCACTTTTTTTTGTACCTAATTATTGACTGGGCTAAATTGTAAATTGTAGATTAACAAGAAATACCTCGAAGAACGAAAGTTTCTTAATGACCGGAGGTTCGGATTTCGAAGCAATAGGTCCAGTAGTGATCTGATGGTATATCTCACCGAACAGTGGAACAAATCTTTACTTGTGCTTGATATTTCAAAAGCGTTTAATAGAGTTTGGCATCAAGCTCTCTTATCGAAAATGCGCGTATTTGCTATCGATGAATCTCTTCTTCGTTGGATTAGAAATTACCTTTTGGACCGCTCAATACAAGTTGTATTGGGTGGTTTCAAGTCTGAAACCCACAAAATAAATGCTGGTGTGCCCCAGGGCTCCGTTTTGTTTCCGACCCTCTTCCTCATATTCATTAATGAAATGCCGTCTGAAACTTCTAATCCGTTAAACTGTTTTGCTGACGGCAGTACCCTCAGCTTTTCATATTCGTTTTTAGATTCACATCCATGTCCTTCGGATGTGGAACTTGAACGGCAGCGTATGATTAGCTCATTAAATTCTGATCTCGACAGCATTGTCCAATGGGGAATCAAAAATCGCGTAGAATTTAATGCTTCAAAAACTCAATGCTGTCTAATGTCGTTAAAACGAAACCCACCCCCTATGCCACTATCCATGAGTGGCACTTGCATGGACTTCCTCAATGTGTTATGTGTATCACAGACCACTTTATGTTGAACGATCAGATATTTTATGTAGCCAAAAATGGTGCTAAGTCTTTAGGTTTTCTTCGGCGATGCAAGAAATTACCCCTCCCCCCCTTCTGATCTGGCTAATATCTATAAAGCATTTTTTCGTCCAAAACTCGAGTATAATATTCTTATGTTTGGGCAGGTGCTCCAATTGAGTCTATTGGATAGAATTCAAAGAAGAGCTATAAAAATGATAGGTGATAGAAATATAACGGAAGCAATTGCACCTCTAGAACACTGCCGCAATGTTTCCTGTCTTCGTTATTTTACCGTTATTTTCACAAACAGTGCTCTAATGAAATAGCCAATTGCATTCCTCCCCTTAAACAATTCAACCGTAATACTCGTGCTTCTAGGAATGTCCATCAGTTTACCCTTAAGCCCAACTTCGGACGTACTGTTATAAGTATAGAGATTCTTTCTTTAGTCGCACTACAAGAATGTGGAATGCTCTACCTGGCACTGTATTTCCCTGCCATTTCGACATTCAGAGGTTCAAAACTAATGTGAATTGGTATCTCCTCTTAAATCCTTTCCTATTTTCCTAACACCCCGACTCCACAGGCCATGAACGAAGGCCGTACTATGGAACATGTCTAAAAAAAATCCCATGGAGTCGCAAAAATCCATGTCCAAGCAGTGACATATAAATACAAGCAACGAACACCATAGCACAGCGGTAAATTTCCTTTTCTCTCCTCCCCACGTCACTCACAGTGCTTTGGCTTCGTCACTATATGCAATGTGTGGCGGGTCAGTACACTGCTTTTTTAGGCATAACACTAGTAGTATTGTACTGTGAAGTCATTTGGGGCCCAAACTTGATATCAGCATAGATAACTGTCTGATTTGGTTTTTTATGTCTGTTTATTGTTATGGTGGGTGAATTTAGGGTTGACTACAGCAACATTCGGGGACTGAGGCAGAATTTTTGTGCTGCATATGTCCATACTGTGAAAAACAGGTCAGCTGTTTTGGCACTAAGTGAAACCCAGGTAGGGGAAAATACCGATCACTCGGAATTCAGCCTACATGGTTATAGCTTAGTGCCTCTATTTTTTCCACATCATGGTCTCGCCGTGTATGTTCGCAGTGATGTTGCTTATCAGCTTCAACCACAATATGGTTCATGTTTGAATACGAACTTTAATTTCATGTGGTTTAAATTCACCATCCATAAGCGCATCATCCATACTTGTTTTATTTATCGTACTCCTAGTTTGGATAGTAATTCGACTTCCAACGAATTTGATGCACTATCCGACTACGCTACGCTATTCGGGTCAGACACCACCCGAAGGAAGGTATGTCGAGATTTTTGCTGAGATAACAACCTAACTCAGCTGGTCGACGAGCCTACTCGGATTCCTGACGTTGCAGGTCAATCCGCCAACACTCTAGATTTGTTTCTTACCTCTGACCCTGATAAATACACTATAAGTGTATTATCGCCTCTAGGCACATCAGACCATTGTGTCATATCTGCGAATTTCTCGTGCCACCAAAACACAGTTAAAGAAAAAACTCCCAAGAGAACCGTTTGGCAGTATGAGAAAGCCAACTGGGACGGTCTCAATGTTTTCTTCAGGAACTTTAACTGGTCACTATGCTTCCTCGATAGTGACGTAGATTCCAGTTCAGATATGATTACAAACTTAATTCTTTGTGGAATGAGACATTTTATCCCGAATAGGGTGAAATCTATCAAACCCAAAGAAAACTCATGGTTTGATTTGAGCTGTGAAGAGGTTATTAGGGTTAGAGAAGTAAGCTTCCGAAGTTATAAAGCCAACCCTACTGAGGAAAACCGGAAAAAGTTTCAACAAGCTAGAAAGACCTTTAACGTTCATATTCGACGAACCAAATTTCTACATGATCAAAAATTACGGCAAAAAATTCTACAATGTCCCAAAGGTAGTAAATTTTTTTGGTCATTTATAAAAAAAACATACGAAACACCACCTCGTCCTCGGTCCCAACGCTCGTCTTCAACGATACTCCTTTTGTCAGCTCAATCGATAAAGCCGATTTGCTTGCAGCACAGTTTGCTGTTAATTCGTCGCTGCCTGAAAGTGTTATGACTCCTCCTGTACTTGAGAGCGCAAATGATTCTATGGGACAAATCTTCTTCCGCACTCGTGCAGTTGCCAGAGTTCTGAAAGATCTCGGTATACAAAAATCCACTGGCCCGGATAGTATCCCTCCCATTGTTCTGAAGAGGTGTTCTTCAACGCTGGCAAAACCACTGCGTAAGCTTTTCCATCTGTCCTACTCTACTGGTCTCTTTCCGAGTGGATGGAAAACAGCATTTGTCCAGCCTGTCCCTAAAAAAGGCGTATCTTCTTCACCCTCCAACTATCGACCGATTGCACTTACGTCCCTTCTTTCCAAGGTCATGGAAACGCTGATTAATTTTCAGCTCAAGAAATATCTCGAAGATCGAAAGCTTCTTAATGACCGGCAGTACGGCTTTCGCAGCAATAGGTCCACTGGTGATCTGATGGTTTATCTCACCGAACAGTGGCACAAATCTTTACATCGTTTTGGAGAAAGTAAGATTATTGCACTTGATATTTCAAAAGCATTTGATAGAGTTTGGCACCAAGCTCTGTTATCGAAAATACGTGCATTTGGTATCGACGAATCTCTTCTTCGTTGGATTAGAAATTACCTTTCGGACCGTTCAATACAAGTTGTATTGGATGGTTTCAAGTCTGAAATTCACAAAATAAATGCTGGTGTGCCCCAGGGCTCCGTTCTGTCTCCGACTCTCTTCCTTATATTCATAAACGATCTTTTATCTGAAACTTCTAATCCATTAAATTGTTTCGCTGACGACAGTACCCTCAGCTTTTCATATTCGTTCTTAGATTCACATTCATGTCCTTCGGATGTGGAACTTGAACAGCAGCGTATGATAAGCTCATTAAATTCTGATCTCGACAGCATTGTCCAATGGGAAATAAAAAATCGTGTAGAATTTAATGCTTCAAAAACTCAATGCTGTCTACTGTCGTTAAAACGAAACCCACCCCCCATGCCACTATCCATGAGTGGCACTTGCATTGAGGAAACCGAAAAGCTTTCAGTCCTCGGTATGTGTGTCACAGACCACCTTTTATGGAACGACCACATATTCGACATCGCCAAAAATTCTGCTAAGTGTTTAGGTTTTCTCCGTCGATGCAAGAAATTTTCCTCCCCTTCTGATCTGGCTGTGATCTACAAAGCTTTTATTCGTCCAAAACTTGAGTATAACTCTCACATTTGGGCAGGTGCTCCAATAACCCACTTGAGTTTATTGGAAAGAATTGAAAAGAGAGCTCTTAAAATGATAGGTGAAAGAACTATAACGGAAACATTCTCATCTCTTGAGCACCGTCGAAATGTTTCATGTCTTTCGTTATTTTACCGTTATTTCCATAAACAATGCTCTAGTGAAATAGCCAGTTGCATTCCTCCCCTTAAACAATTCAACCGTAATACTCGCGCTTCTAGGAATGCCCATCAGTTTACCCTTGAGCCCAATTTCGGACGTACTGTTAAGTACAGAGAGCTCAATTTTCCCCTCCCATTGTGATCTACAGACGTTCAAAACCAATGTGCATCGATATCTCCTTTTAAATCCCCTCCAATCTACCTAATCGCTCGTGCTGTGTATATCATCTTAAGGGTAGTCACAACCCCTTTTGCACGCGCTAAATATAAAAAAAAAAATAAGATTGTGGATTGGTTTGTAGATTGGATTATGGACATCGTTCATGGCCTGTTGGGTTGGGGTGTAACGCTCGCACTGTGTTTAAACATTTTAAGGGTAGTAAAAACCCTTTTAGTGCGCGCCTTATATAAAAACAAAATAAATAAATTCCCCTCATACATCATACTCCGATATATTAAACATAAGATATCGATTTGAAATTATTGAAGATTTCATAAAACATGGTGTAGTGGTCACTACACCATGTGTAGCTTACTTGAATGGCTTACTTGCCATAACTTCTTATATGTAGGTACCGGTACATACCCAGGAAATCAAATGTTTTGAAACATTATCTTTATTTAATAAAAGTCTCTGGTTTCCTCATGGTAAAGATTCTGTGTCTGTCATACATAGGCTAGGCATATCATATTTTTGCATATCCCTCTTCTCATTAAAGCTTAGCAATTATCTAATTAGATTTTTCTTTTTTATATTCTTTATGTTTGGGTGTGTTTATTGAATATGGGTGTGGCTATGAATACCGAAATAATTCTTGAACTAGTTAATCATGCTACAAACTTTTTTAGCAAAAAATATAACGTACAGGTGACAAATTAGATTGCGTTAATTATTATAATTTGCTGGATTAGAAAAAGATTAGATAAGCATGGTAAGTAATTGGATATTAGGATCATGAAATTTTAAAAGCCAAAATAAAGTCAGGTAGTAGCCCGTAGCGTAATGGTTAGTGCGTTCGACTGTCACGCTGGAGGTCTGGGATCGCTTCCCAGCCTCTTCCACCTAAAAACTAAAAAGTTTTTTTTCAGGGCTACTGCCTCTTGCGAAGAATTGACAAATCCTCCAAGAGTATCACTTGTCACGAATAAGTGCTTCTCGTCTAGCCGTTCGGATTCGGCATAAAATTGTAGGTCCCTTCCATTCCTGTCGAAAGGCGCACACAGGAATGGTTGCGAGTTGTTAGTCACTAGGCCCTGGTTCTTCATGAGCCGTTGTGCCACCCGATTTATTTATTTATTTTTATAAAGTCAGAAATTGATTGTTTGACGAAGATTAGGTCGAAAATCGCTGAACACACATTAGAAAAAAATATTTCCCAAGGATGAAGGTTAGATGAGAGTAAGAAGTTTAAATACTTTTGCATTGTTTGCTTCTTTATCTTATAACTGTAGAACCGATTACCGTATGGAAATGATCGATTTAAATTCTTAACGGGAATTGAATGTTCGTAAGTCCTTTTTTCTTATCTTAGTAATCTACTCCTTCGAAATTATTAAAGGTCAAAAGTGAAATTTATGGTTTATTCTACAATAAATAAAAAAGTCCCCATAGGATTGGTATTGTAAATAGAAAGTAGGCCGATGAAGGACCTATCTTGTTTCCCATAACTCTAGGCATCAAAATTTAAGGAATTTTTGGATAACCTTTTTTTTGAGTGCAATGAATTTTTGAAAAAAAAAAAAAAATGGCAAGCAAACTGGTCTACATACAACTGTCAAATTCCTATACATGAATGAGCTGTGACGTAGACGGCATTCAACTTGTAAGGAAATTGCTTTTAAGTTTTTTCACTGGCCAGTGAGCTTTTACTAGGATATCCTATCCAGGATTCTACACACATTTTTATTAAAATTTCCAAAAAAAAAATGAAAATGAAAATAAAAACAACACAAAAAAATTAGATACCTCTTGTTTCTACGTCAACGTAAATGTTGAACGAGGTGATTGTTTGTGTTGGTAAACAAAATTTGAGTAAATTGCAACTGGCTACCCAGTACTGTCTGGTCTCTGGTGTGACCTCACCCGCGCAGAAAAGCAATCTAGTTTTCGATAAGGAACTAGTGAGTTTTACATAGATTCTTGCAAGCACTAGCAAGATTTAACAAAGGCTAGAAAACGGGCTTTGGCGATTATGAACCCTTTTGCCTCGTCAGGCAAACAAAAAAAAAAAACCGGCTTTTGTGGGACTTGATCCCGCGATCTTGTGAATGTCAATCCAATGCGCTATCCACTGGACTAACTCACTATACAAAAATTCAATGTCGAAATTGAATAAGTTTCATTCCATATTGCATAACAAATACAGACAGAATAGAACCGGGTTTTATGTACTTGCTCTTTAGTTAGAACAACTAGAAAAGGTTTTTCCTCACTAAACAATCCTATACAGATATCTCACACCCTTAGTATATTGTGATACGAAAAAGAAGACAAAGGGAAGAGAGGAAAAAGTGTCGTATGATGCTGAAATTGCATGGTGCTTATAAAATTTGTGTTACTGGTGTACAAGAGACATTCCTGATGGGGTCCCGAAACGTGTCAAAACAATTTTTTTACTATAGATTGCATCACGAGTGTTTGAAAAGTTTTCCTCGTCAAAATTTTTGGCACTGAAATCTGACAAGTATCTGACAAATTTTCCTTGTCTATATTTACCCTACTGAAAACTTAGTAGAGCCTTGCCCAAACTAGACCGGAACTTGGCATTTTTCCAGCCGGGTAGGGTATAGAAAAATCAAAATTTACATTTAACTGAAGAATTTACACAAAATGGCACAGTGCCCAAAGTGCCGTTACCAATATTTAACACAGTATCTATATATAAATAGCCTAACAAAATGTGTGGTACCATTTGCTCAAAAAGTATCCAACCGATTTCGATAAATTGTATATGGTTAGAAAGCCATTGGTGCGGAGATGTGCAGAATATACCTGAGACACGCATAAACACACTGTGGGCCATTTTTGTTTTGCACTACCGATCACTGTGCGTATTTATAAAAAAAAATAAAACTAAAAAAATATTTTGTGATTTAATTTTCAAACAATTTGTTTGACGCTAGAGAGTCTGTAAATGTGAGTTTTGGGTGGACGAATTTTGGCCAGTGGGCGATATACTAGTCTAATAAATTACACAACGAAATAAAGGGGAAGAAATTGAAAAAAAATTTAAGAAATAAAGCGTTCATCTTTTCGGGTATCCAGATTTTAGCCCGTACATACCTCTTAATTGTCCCCAGATGAAGGTGTGCAAAATTTGTAAGAAACTACCTCCTAATTGTCGCCAGATTCAAGATTCTTTGTATCCATTTATTCTTATCTACCATAAGAGATGATCATAGAACAAATCTTAGATATAATAAATTGCCTGGCGGTCCTTGAATCCTGGGATATCGGTCTTTATGCCTCGTACAATGTCTTGTTATGCTCGTTATCATTAATAATTCGCGTCATAGCTATTTAAGGCTAATAATAATCTAGGTGGCCTGCCCCACTTTCTTAATTTAAAAAAAATATCTGATTATTTTTCAAACACGAACCACACCACATTTCACTCTATAACAAAAAAAAAATTGAAAAACATGTACCTAACCTAAAATAGTGCTTCAAGTCCGTTATCTTTTACCTTTCAATATTACCTTTCAAATACAACAGTTTCTTAAATGTAATAACTAAAATTTTGGTCTTTTAACCCTATTAATAGCTAAAGTTTGAAAATTGAAGTGATCCTACTCCGTTTTCTGAATATTACCTATAAAAAAAACTGGAATAGGATATCGTTATTTTGTTCTTACCCCCTTTAGATTGTTGCTGGAATGAAATGTCGAGTTCGGTGGATTCGGCCTGCTAGCGAAGCACGTCAAGTAGCTCGCCGAATTGGGAGGGTCTTGCCCCGAAACTCAAACACCGCACCACCCAAAAAAAAACATACATAAGGCCTGGAAAATAAATAATACTTGAAGACCGCGGACGGACTTCACCACACAAGGGTGCTCCTGATGCTGTCGCAGCTGGGCCTAATCCCACCCAATCTGGAAGTTTGTTTGTCTTTTGAGTTTCGGGAGCAAGATCCCCCAATCCGACGAGCTAATTGCCGCGCTTCGCTAGAAGAAAATAGACATTCCATTCCTTTCGGGTCCTATTTCGCTACCTATTCCTTTTTCATTCCTTACCACCCTACAGACTCCTCTCCTCGACTCGTCTTCCCTCGCAACAAGATGAATACATTTTGAAGAATGTTAACTACAAAGGTATCCTCAGAGTCCTACTAAAACATATAAACAGAAAGAATATTTTTGAAATTAGATATCATTTTGTTCACCCTAAGTATTACCTTTCAAACACCAAATTATTTTTTTATTAAATTATGTTTCTGATTTTAGCCCAAACAAACATAACTTTTGCGCTTTTTTAATTAGACAATAAGCGCTGCAGAAAAAATTCTATTCACTTTCCGTTCATGAAGTTAGAAACTACTAAAAACAAAACCCAAACAAAATTTGAAATCATTAATACCGGTACAACTTCTAAACGAAGCGAAATTGAGAAAATTACCTATAAAGTTTTTCGACTTAAAAAGATGTCCCCATTGTTTTATTGGTGGTGGTAACTTTGAGAAGCGATTTATAGATTTTTTTGATACGAGCGTCAAATTATTTTTGTTTCGATCGTTGGTCATGTTTCTTCCAATAATGTTAAAACATAAAACAACGATAATTGAAAGACCAATTTAAAATTAATCATTATTTTTTTTGTTTGCTTTACAGCTATCAGAAATTGTTAACAGTTTATCCCTGCAAGGCCAATTACCATTGCAAATGTCTCTACTTGCTCGTAATTTGGCAATATCAGAGCAATTGGTGAAAAACGGAGGAGCAAATATTAATGCATATGATGCTGAGGTATACATAAGTCTATTGGTTTATATTTTCTGCATTTTTCAACAAATTAAATTAATTCCCAGGGATCCACACTTCTTATAGACGCTATCAAACGTGCTGATGAATTTGCTGCCAACTTTCTGCTCGACCGAAATTGTGAAGTTAATCTTCCACATAGGTATGTACATTATGTTTTCTTTTTTTTTTTTTGTTAAGATATGTTTTTATTGATGATACAATACATTTTGTTTTTGACAGAGTAACCTCGGATACAGCATTACATCTTGTTTGTAACTATTCATCAAAAAACGTTGATTCCGAGACATTTCACAACATGCTAGAAGTCGGTAAGAAAATTTTAAATCGAAAAGCTGATGTTAATCTTCAAAATCAGCGCGGACAAACAGCTCTTCACTCCGCCATAATATCGGGACACACAGATTTGGTGGATTTGTTGCTAGAAATTCCTCAAATCGATATAAATATAAGAACACACAACGATAAGTGTGCCTTGCTTTTGAGTTTGACTCCGCCCCAATTTGAAGGCGAACCTTTTGAACTGGCTGAGAAGCTTCTTCAAAAAGGTGCTCGACCGAATCAAGTCAAATCTGATACACATGACAGTCTTTTGCAACAGTTGGCCTTACAAGGTCTTGAAGATGCCGCAATATTTCTATCTGATCATGCAAATCTAAATCACATCAATGGACAAGGACTTACCGCTCTGCACATCGCAAGTGAAAAGAACCTTTCGAAATTAGTCAGAAAGCTCCTCAACGCTGGGGCTTCTCCAAACTTACAATCAAGCATAGCAGATCTTAGTTCAGCCTTGCATCTAGCCGTCCAAGCAGATTGTCCTGAAGTTATAACTGAATTTGCTGATTTTAAAGAACGTGGAGAAGATGGTAAGGAAACTCCGGATTTCAATTGCAAAAATGCATCTGGAGACTCCCCGCTGAGCTTAAGTCTCTCACTTAACCGTACGGAACTGGTTCCCATATTGATAAGGGGAGGATCTGATGTGAATGCACGTAATGGACAGGATATGACATTGCTCCATCAAGCAATTCTTAATCATGACTCGGAGACAGCCGTATTCCTTCTTCAACAGGGAGCTGATATGAATGCTCTTACTGGAGAGCAGGAGTCTCCTTTGCAATTGGCCATCCATTGTCACTTGGCTCAAGTTGTAGACGCCCTTTGTACGCGTGGAGTAGCCCTCAGTGCTCCAGATAATAAAGGAGATCCGCCGCTATGGACAGCTCTTGAACTCGAGTATGAAGATGTTGCTCACGTGCTTGTGCGTCATGGTGTAGATACAGATTGCTGGGGACCAGGTCCCGATGGATGTCAGCAGACACTCTTGCATCGGGCCATCGACGTGAATAAAGAAGCCGCAGCTGTTTTCCTAATCAAAAGTGGGTGCGACTTAGATTCACCGCGTCAACCTGGCATGAATGGTGAAGGCGGCGACGAGTCCAAAGATAAAGCTTCTCCACTGCATCTGTGCTGTCAGTGGGGTCTTACCAAAGTTCTTCAAACTCTTATCGATCACGGAGCCAATGTTAACATGCTCGATTGGGAAAATAAAACACCGTTACACGTCGCTATTGAAAACCAACACAATGACATTATAATGGTCCTTTTATGTCATCCGGGAATCGATCTTAAAATTCGCGATAAAGCTGGCAATACACCTTTCGCAGCGGCTCTTACTATGCGTATGAATAAAGCCGCCCAGAATATTCTTGAGCGCCTTCCAAATGCCGCCGAACAAATGGACCAAAGAGGAAAAAACTTCCTTCACACGGCAATCATCAAAGATGACCTAGAGAGTGTGCTCTTTTTGCTTTCAATCCAGGTTGATGTAAATAGCCGAGTTCAAGACGTGAACCAAACACCTCCACTTCATTTAGCCGCTGCGTCAACAAATGAAATGATTATCAGAAATCTAATATTGGCTGGTGCCAGAATCAACGATCGTGATGCGACACAAAAAACTGCACTGCACATTGCCGCCGAACGAGGAAATTTACCAGCTGTCTCCGCCTTAATTCAAAATGGGGCTGATTTTGATTCAGCCGATAGTGATGGGAACAATGCTTTACACATTGCCGTTCGTGAGGGACATTTGACTGTAGTCCGCGAACTTCTCATCGAGTCCACAATAAATGCGGAGGCTTTCAACTTGAAGGGTCGAAATCCATTACACGAACTCTGCCGCACTGGAAAAGATAACACAGCGGCCGCTATATGCGAGCTTTTTATTGAATGCATGCCAAAGTATCCCATAAATGTTCCCGACATGGATGGCAATACGCCACTACTTTTGGCCTTTATGCGTGGTCAGGCACCACTGTGTAAGGTTTTGGTGAAAAATAAGGCTTGTATGGGCACTGAAAATCGAGATGGTGTGACTATATTCAATTTCAAACTCGCAACCGATCAATTGTTGCACAAGTTGTTGGATCAACTGCCGCAGGAGTCCCCATGGTCTGAATCAGATTTGTGCCAAGAGTGTGGAACTAAGTTTTCCCTCACTATGAGGAAACACCATTGGTGAGTTTAGGAAAATATATTTTATTTCAACAAACCTTAATTCATTGTTTCTTAAATAAATTTTTAGCCGTCATTGTGGTAGAGTTATTTGTTCAAAGTGCTCCAATAATGATATACCAATTCTTAAGTTTGGTATGAACAAGCCCGTCCGCGTTTGTAGCGTTTGCTTCGGTGTTTTACAAGTTGGCACAAATGTTATGCCATGAGATGAAGAAGGTGGTGTGTGTCCACTTCAAAACAACACATCCCCAATTTAATTCATTCCTTAATTCTTTGTTTTAATTTCTTATTATTTTCAAATATAATTATTATTAACTCTTTTTTTTATCTTAAACAAAATATGTAGTGTTTTGTAAATATTTTAATCTGTTCATAATCAACATCTTAAACTGTTATTCTAATGCAGAGAGTATTTCTGTTTATTCGTTTTTTTTTTTAACTTGTGTAATATGTATGTCATTACAAAATGTATAAATGTACGCAAATAAAGTGCGGTACCTACATAATGTATGTCAAAATTTGATTTAATGTTTTAGTTCTTTTTTTTTAATATAACTAAATATATAAATATATACGAAATGTTAATTACTATACAATTTAAAATAATAAAATCTACAAATATTATTTATTTAAATTTGTTTCATAATAAAAATAATGGAGAGATTAAGAAATCATTGCTGGCTGCTGGGGAATTAATTATGTATGATTCTTTTGCTTCTTAAATGAATTAATGCAAGAAATTGCTTTATGTCAATTTTCTATTCTAACAAAAATAATCAATTTTTTTTTTCGGGTGGTGGGAGGTCTGATTTGATATTAAAACGGCTTTTCAAATCTCGATTTCGGGAAAAGATGTAAACATTCGCACGCAGTTGCAGAAAAGTTGGACAAATTTTTCAAAAAAAAATGGCACTCACACAATTACAAACAAATCAAATCACGTTTGTTCTACTTGCAACGATTGATCTGAAGTCTTAATACCAAATCTGAACTTGTTGAACAGAAATCGGCATTAATTTTTATTGTTTCTTTCTTATAAAATCAATTTTGTTTATACATAATATTCAAAAAAAAAAATGGCACTCACACAATTACAAACAAATCAAATCACGTTTGTTCTACTTGCAACGATTGATCTGAAGTCTTAATACCAAATCTGAACTTGTTGAACAGAAATCGGCATTAATTTTTATTGTTACTTTCTTATAAAATCAATTTTGTTTATACATAATATTGAACATGATTTCGATCATCAATATTATTGATGATCGAAATCATGTTCAATATTTCCCAATTCATACATCACATAGACTGTATGGTTTTGATAGCGATGCTTTATTATTATACAAACATATTAATCTGTTTCTAATAGTTTATCAAATAACATAGAATTTAACCTCATAAACGTACCATATATTTCAGGTCTTATGTTCGAGGTATTGAATTATTTTTTTTTATCTGTCAGATGTTCAAGATCGGTATGGATGGTGTATCTTTTAGATGATGTAAAGACAAGTCTTTTTTGTTCTGGGACATTTTCCAAAAATTGGTCATGAAATGTGCTTTAATATTTAAGTATATGTGGCTACCCTGGAGTCGCCCTACAGCTTTTTTTGTAAAAAAAACAAACTGGACTCATCCTGAATCGCAATTTCTGCATTTTTTTGAAACCTAGGGTCACCCTGCACTCACCATGAAGTTGATTTAGATATTTTGGGGGGGGGGACAAGTTTAGGTAACGAACTAAATACATGAGTTGTATAAAATTTATTTTGTTGTAGAAACGCATTCTGTAAGAATTTGTTCATACGTTTTTTATTACACAGGCTTACACTGTTAGGGAAACGATGAAGAGTCGTTCCAAAGGTAACTTTTTTTAACGATGAAGAGTCGTTCCAAAGGTAACTTTTTGTGCTGAACTCAAATCCGGCATCCGTTATCTGCCATCAGCTCCAGTTTTTGAGATTTTCTTGTTAAAAAATGAATTAAAGGTTATGTAGCAATAAAACCGCATCGATTTCCTGAATAGCTAGTCTTCATCTTGAAATTCCAGCTTAAATCTCTAAAATATCTCTTAATTTTCGAATTATGTAACAACGAAACCTCAAAAAAAAGAGGGAAAAAAACAGATTTGTTTTTTTTTTTTCATTTTTTTGAGGATATCTCGAAATAGGAGCTGATGAGAGAAAACGCATGATGGTCAGCACAAAAAAAAAATAACAAGACAATTAGTACATTAATAAACCCATACATTTGTATGTCTACAATGCTTAGCCACATTATGAATTGAATTGGTTATTTTGTTTTGAAGTGAAGCTAGCTAGCAAACTTCCGACGCCACAAAATGTGGTGACGAAAATGACGTGATAATATAACTGCGACTACTTGAACAAAATCAAAAGATTGCTTACTTTCAGATTTTTTTTTAAAGCTATCTGGATATAATTCAATTAAAAAGTACAAGTGACCTCAACTCCAGAAATGATTGTGTTTCGCCCAAGGTATAACAGTGGGCTCTTCAGTCAGTCTGTTATACCCTACTAAGACACAAATTTTGGTCGATGTTTACCGACTCTTATAAAAATCACAGCAAAAAGATACTGTGAATTTTATTATTCTAGGGGAATTTGTTTAAATTCGTGCACCTAGAAAATAAATACCCGTGGTCAGGTTTTTTATAATAAGAAGATGAAGAAATTTAAATATTAAAATATTGAAATTACTTCTGTTTTAAGTGGAGTGAATGAATAAAATTCAATTAAAAAGTACAAGTGACCTCAACTCCAGAAATGATTGTGTTTCGCCCAAGGTATAACAGTGGGCTCTTCAGTCAGTCTGTTATACCCTACTAAGACACAAATTTTGGTCGATGTTTACCGACTCTTATTTTGTGTCTTAGTAGGGTATAACAGACTGACTGAAGAGCCCACTGTTATACCTTGGGCGAAACACAATCATTTCTGGAGTTGAGGTCACTTGTACTTTTTAATTGAATTTTATTCATTCACTCCACTTAAAACAGAAGTAATTTCAATATTTTAATATTTAAATTTCATCATCTTCTTATTATAAAAAACCTGACCACGGGTATTTATTTTCTAGGTGCACGAATTTAAACAAATTCCCCTAGAATAATAAAATTCACAGTATCTTTTTGCTGTGATTTTTATAAGAGTCGGTAAACATCGACCAAAATTTGTGTCTTAGTAGGGTATAACAGACTGACTGAAGAGCCCACTGTTATACCTTGGGCGAAACACAATCATTTCTGGAATTGAGGTCACTTGTACTTTTTAATTGAATTTTATTCATTCACTCCACTTAAAACAGAAGTAATTTCAATATTTTAATATTTAAATTTCTTCATCTTCTTATTATAAAAAACCTGACCACGGGTATTTATTTTCTAGGTGCACGAATTTAAACAAATTCCCCTAGAATAATAAAATTCACAGTATCTTTTTGCTGTGATTTTTATAAGAGTCGGTAAACATCGACCAAAATTTGTGTCTTAGTAGGGTATAACAGACTGACTGAAGAGCCCACTGTTATACCTTGGGCGAAACACAATCATTTCTGGAGTTGAGGTCACTTGTACTTTTTAATTGAATTTTATTCATTCACTCCACTTAAAACAGAAGTAATTTCAATATTTTAATATTTAAATTTCTTCATCTTCTTATTATAAAAAACCTGACCACGGGTATTTATTTTCTAGGTGCACGAATTTAAACAAATTCCCCTAGAATAATAAAATTCACAGTATCTTTTTGCTGTGATTTTTATAAGAGTCGGTAAACATCGACCAAAATTTGTGTCTTAGTAGGGTATAACAGACTGACTGAAGAGCCCACTGTTATACCTTGGGCGAAACACAATCATTTCTGGAGTTGAGGTCACTTGTACTTTTTAATTGAATTTTATTCATTCACTCCACTTAAAACAGAAGTAATTTCAATATTTTAATATTTAAATTTCTTCATCTTCTTATTGCTATCTGGATATCACGGATTGGCTGCCTGGTCGTTTGTCAACTATTACCAGGTTCAGTAGAGATACCGTTATTTATCCAACATCTCTTAAATCAATCAATCTAAATGAATTACGAATCTATAACTTTAGTTGTTACTGTCATATTTTCAAGGATGGACATTCAAGGAGGATATTCACAAGTCTATTCAAAAGTGAATTTTAAAAAAGTTGTTGCAACAACCGTCCCCTACGTAAATGTAATTGTCTTCTATGGGCAACAGGTGAGGCGATAGGGGTGCTTTAAAGGATTTATAACCAATCAATTTTTTTGAATAATAAATAAACAAGAAGCTAGTAAATATTTTCTCGTATTTTTGCTAGCTCTGTTTGTCCACTTTATCGAAAAATTGGTATAAACGAAAATGCAATAAGGGTAGTCACAACCCCTTTAGTGCGCGCACAAATAAAAAAAAAAAAAAAAAAAAAAAAGTTATTTCATAGAAATTGAGGTGACTTGAGATGATTTTAAAATTGCTTCATTTTATGAGAAATTTTGCAATTTTGATGATGATTTCGGCAAAATGTTTCCAAATTGCGCAAAGTCGTTAAGTGGGAATAAAGTAAGAATGTTGAAAAGCATGAAATTCAATTTTTTAATTTAACCATAAATCTTCGATGCATGCAGCAATTTCTCATCAAATTCTAAACATTTAATGAGTTCCTATCGCAGAATCTGTGGAACATCTTAACTAATAAGCCATGTATATTGCGGGTCTTGAATCCTACTACTATTGTCAACGTAGAATATTCAAACTGAAGTTCTAGCACTATACATTTTACTTCTAGGATTTTTTTAAGTTTAAGAATAGTCTAGCCATAGTTCTAGTCCTAGTTAGCTTTTTAATAGCAAATTTCTCAAGAATATATGTTTATCAAAAAACTTCCCTTGAAATTTGGCTGTCAGGTGAAAATATAGCAAAATATTACAAACGCTAAATGAGAACCGGAAGGTTGAATTACCAATCCATTATAGGTTTCCTGAAACGGTACCTATACAATTTTTATTGATAGACTAGAACAATAACAACCATCGATATTCTGACTGGGTGTTCTTCTGAAACAACTTGTCAAGAACGGGAATCAACGGAAAAACTCGATTTGCAGTGCGGGATGCAATGGAGTTCCTGAATCTTCAATAAAAACAATCTTACAAACATTTTAAGAAAAAATCAAAACGATAGAATTTTCTTGATGCAATATCTTTACTTTAATTTATTGTTCTCTAAGGTTAGGGATCTGCCAATTTATTTTTTTTACTTTAGTTTATTCCACAAGCTATGTGATACACAGTGATCTAATTCACCAATGTAATCGAATAGCTCTTCGGCGCATGTTTCGGCAGTTTTGGAGCGACTATTAACACGATCATTGCATGCCTGGTATTTGTTGTAAAGACCCTCGATGTGTCCTTCTTTAGCGCATTTTTCCTGCATTGGATAAATAAAGCATGTGAGGCAATAATCATATTTTTGAGACATGTTAATCTTACCCTTAAGACAGTTTGAGGATCAACCAATTCAGCTTCTTCTTCTTCTTCCTGGGCACGCACGGAAGGCAATGAGAAAAATCCAAAGAAACTCTTGTTGGCCATGATGCTGATGAGAGAAGGAAAAAAACTATAATATAAGCGATTGTCCAAGGACCGAATCAAGGTGAATTTGTAATGGTTTGATATATAAATCAATTTCAAATGAATTTTATTAAGCTTTACCTTTTTATGGGTGAAAAAAGCCAAATAATTTTTGAAACTTTTTGGGACCTGTGATGCAACCACAAAATTTTTGACAAAGTCGAAGGAATTCTTGACATGAAGTATGGAGGGAAATTTATTTTTGAGAATAATGGGATATTTTTTGAAAGTAGCAAATGAATGAATGCAGAGGAATGTTTATTTCTGTTTTACACTAAGCAATTAGCTTGCGATTCTTACACCCCCGACTCCACAGGCCCAAATGTCCTACATCACAGCCACAATCCAATCAAAAAACAGTGCATATTTACTTACGGGCACGTCGTTTATTAACCTTTCACAACTACTTCTATCTTTTCTAACAAAATTCACTTATATTACGTTTTCATTGGAGCCGAAATGAGGTAATATCGAAATTAGCTCATTTGGAACGTCATTTCCTATACAAATTTGACGTTCCAAATGAGCTAATTTCGAAATCAGCTCATTTCGGCCCAATGAAAACGTAGTATTACACATTCAACAAAAAAAAAAACTCACATGTACTTTAAACGTCAAATCATGGCCAAACTTTGAACAGCTTTCATGCCTTCTGTAAAAAGTAATTCTTTTCGACATGTCGCTGCATGGAAGTGTTCATAATCCTGCCATCGTTCATGGCCTGTGGAGGGGGATCGTTCAAGCACGTTCTTTTTTGTGACATGCAACCACCTCCATCTGGTTATGAATGATGGTAGGCTTCATAGACTAAAAAATTTCTAGAAGAAATCCATATGAAACTGTAAAATCCATGTCCATGCAGCAACGTGCCGAAAAAAATTAGTTTATCAACATGATATGAGCCCCGTTCAAGCTCGGCAATGAGATTTTACGTTGTAGGTATGTGTGTTTGATTTTTGTTGTGTGTTTTTTGTTTAATATGGAATAATTGCACAGTATAATTAACTGTTTGTTGATTGGACTGGACTTATATGGCTTTTGTGCAGTCCGAGTGCGGGGGACGTATGTATATGTGGGTGGTGGTGGGGCTAAGCAAAATTGGTGGGGTTGTGGTTTTCCTTATTTTTCGTTTTTTTTTTGTTGCTGTTTTCTCCTTCCCCCGTATTAATAAACGGAGCTAGCGGCGAGTTATCGTTAACTTGTGGATTAACACTTTAATAGTAAGATTTCTGCCATTTACGAGCTAGCTTAACCAGCATAATATGCCGCCCACAAAGGCCATGAACGATGGCCGGACTATGTCTAAAAAAAAATCCAATGGAGTCCCAAGAATCCATGTCCAAGCAATGACATATCCATACAAATCAGATTGTGGATTGGATTGTAGATTGGATTGTGGACATCGTTTATGGCCTGTGGAGTCGGGGTGTAAGGTAGGTGGTTAAAGCGAAGGGTTAACTAAGAAATGTAAATATACGTTTTAATTCACGAGTTACCGGCTTAATACATGCTTGCACGAGAGCTCGAAAGTTTGTGCTGTTTTTATAAATATGGCTGTTTGTGTTTTATTTTTTGATCATAGCGTTTTGACATTTTCGTGCAAAAGCTTTTCAGAGCTATTGAAATTGATTCCCGCTGGATGCATTCACCTAATGTCGTGCAAATTTAGTTGAAAGAGGAGCTCATTTGGAAACGAAGATTTAAATGTGGTAATTTGGATATAATTTAGAAATATATATATAATCAATACGTCACTTTGGCCAAGTGAAAACGTAATATCATATATATTATTTCAGTAGTACGTGACTGTTTTTAAGCCAACATACTGAACCGATTTTAATGGTTGAGGTGTCAAAACAATCGAAATTTCTCAAGGGCTTCGAGAGTTATAGTTTTCTTTTATAAATATTTATAATTTAATTAAAAACTAGCTTTGAAAATATTATAATATTCCAATGAAAATGAACACTTAAAATTCCAATGAACTTTCAAAACAAACATTCCAATTTCCAATCGTGAAAATTAGGTCTGTTCAATATATTGTAGTGTGCATGGAATTAAAGGCAAGGAATCAGTTGAAGTTGCCGGAAAAACATCAAGACCAAGATTACACGATTCATTTCTTCGGTTGTTTCGTGTTCCGTTTTTTTTTTTGAGAGATTGGGTGAAGGGTGTGGAAATGTAGAGGGAAGTAAGTAACGAAAGCAGGAAAGAAAATTTCAAGACTTTTTTTACTTGAACTTTCACGTTTCTGATTTGGCAACCACAGTGCTGTTCGGTGGTGTCACAAAAATGATTTAAATAAAAATGATTGAATTGGAATTTTTTTTCCGTAATTTAATATACTTATATATATATTTTTTAGAAATAAGTGATTAAAAATTTTTAATTATTTGTATTGATTATTTTTTTTACAAAACAACCCCAAATTCCATGAATGCCAAAATAACGAAAAGAAGTACATACGTACGTTTTTTTTCGCGAACAGTGTAATCACGAACTAAGATATAAACAAAATTGTTTATTTCTGTAAATAGAATATTTGTATGTCGTCTTTATTAAGTTTGTTTTTCTTTTCAATAATTTTATTAAAGATTAGACTGCACCAGGTGGAACTGCACTGCAGTGGAACTACGATTCACAATAATTTGTATGAAATTTTATGAAGTTCAGCTACCACCTAGTGCGATATATTTTATACAATTTCATACAAATAATGTTTTGCCGTATCGTGAAGTGTAGTTCCCCTGCAGTTGTGTGCGGTCTAACCTTAAAGGTTAGACCGCACACAACTGCAGCGGAACTACACTTCACGACGCGGCAAAACATTATTTGTATGAAACTGTATGAGCTATATCGCACTAAGCGGCAACTGAACTTCATTAAATTTCATACAAATTATTTTGAATCGCAGTTCCGCTGCAGTGCAGTTCCGCCTAGTGCGGTCTAACCTTAAATGTGAATGAAGAATTTATATTTGTTGAACGATATGAACAAAAATTATATTGGTTTTGTTTTATATAATTGTATTTATGGTAAATTAAATACAACGTGTGTATACATGGAAATTGACGGGGTTACTGTTACTTAATAATTCCCACTGGCTGGGAGATCTTTAATACATCCAAATTGAATAGGTCCGAAAGAGAAAAAAGATCTCTTTTTCATTATAATTAAGTGGCAGACATGACATTATACCACTGGAACGTGCATTAAAAAGAGAAAGATGCATTTTACATAGTCCTGGTCTACATTGAACGATTTTTTCAGTGCCGATCTTTTGTTCGTGGGTGAAGGGAGTGAAAAGTAAGGGGTAGGGATTAAATCGTTTGTACCAGAAAACTCGAACGATTTTTCCAGTCTGTTAATGTTCTCTTTCACCTTCTTTCCATTTTTTGTGTGTGTTCGGTGTCAGTGTGCCGTTCGTTTGATGGTGTGAGTGAATATCAATGAAAAATGAAGAGCACAGCAATACTAAAATGAAGAATGCAAGGAAAAAATCTTATGGAAAAAATCGTTCTGTGTACATTTCACACGATTTCTGGAAAAATCGGGCAATGTAGATCAGAACATAGGAACTTGAATTTTTGGAATTGCAATTGGAAGTGTTTATTCAACAAATTCATTTTCGTCCTATAGGAAATTAGGTCTGCTCAATTTATGTTGTGGGTGGAAATAAAGTTAATGCACTGGACGTTGACGGAACTAAACGGTGCATAAAAAATAATAATTATTATTGCACTAACTTGCAATTGCAAGGTGTGAATATCAGTATAGCTTCTTCGTGCATGACTGTTTGCATGGCTTGGGAGATCTTTAAGGCTTCCAAATCGAATAAGTCCCCATGAGAAAAAAGATCTTATCTCCATTTCGCGATAATTAACTGTCACAGACATAATCCCACTGGAACGTGTATTAAAAAAGAGAAAGATGAATTTTACATAGGTACTTGGTTTTTTTTAAATTAAAATATACTTTAAAAAAAATTAAAATAAATTTAAAATTAAGAAATCAATCCATAATTTTGCAAATTTTGCTTCGAAAAGTTGGTGAACCAGAAGGCACTGGTAAAATTTCTTCATCATGGCAAGAAATATTCCTAATTTTCAAAGAGAGCGGACGCATATGCTTATTCCTGCGTGGAGATTTTAGGCAAGTTCTTCCTGTTGTAAGGCACGACAATAGAACAACAATTATTGAAGCAAATATAAAACAATCTCTCTGAGGACAAAAATTGAAAAAAGGACATATGAGGACAAAAGACGATCCCATTTTTAGTAACTGGCTTTTAAAGTTGGGGAACGGTGATTTGGAGTACTAAAATGATTTGTCTCTGTAGTGTTCTTGTTTGTTATAAAATATTCTTGTTTTACTGAATAAATAAAAAGGCGTGTTGCTCATTTGATTGCTTGTATTCAACTGTAACGTTTTTATTTAAATTTTTGTTCTCATTTATTAATGAGTGCATCCTACTCTAAAGTTGTTGCAACTGGTACAAATATAGGTGCTGCCAAATTGCTTAAACATTACATTTTCTCCCTTGCTTATTAATATAATAAATAAATTAAAACAAAACTGTACATTTATAAATTATTAATTACTTCAAAAAATTACTCTAAAGGTAAGACCGCACTAGGCGGAACTGCACTGCAGCGAAACTGCGATTCAAAATAATTTGTATGAAATTTAATGAAGTTCAGTTGCCGCTTAGTGCGATATAGCTCATACAATTTCATACAAATAATGTTTTGCTGCGTCGTGAAGTGTAGTTCCGCTGCAGTTGTGTGCGGTCTAACCTTAATATGTAATCAAGATAACGTCGTGGCATCTGAGATCTTGTGGTTCGCTTGTGTTCTTGGTGTAAAGTTAAAGGTTGTTGTATTGGCTGTGGTGAATCTGGTGGTGTGGTGAAAACTTCAACCTCAGTAGCATCTCTGTTATTTATGTTGTCAATGTCAGCTGTTATTTCCGAGTTAATTTCAATTTGTTGTCGCTGCTCATTATTATTATTATTTTCATTGTTTGGTAATTGTTCAGCTTCAATAATTGGTGATGAATAAATTATTTTTTTATTTTCAGGTCTCATTGTGATGTTTGTATTATGGTTGTAGTTATTTCTGCAGTAGTGTTTGAAGAAAGAAGAGTTTCGTATTATATTTTTACCTCCTTCTCTGCTGGCCCAAATTTGAGATCCGATGATTTTTGTTACCTTCAGTGGATCAGGATTGTACGGTGGAGTTAACTTGTTAACTCTTTTCTGTTTACAAAGGACTTCGTCTCCGATGTTGAAATTACTTTCTTTTGTGTGTCTTCGTTTATCGGCATAGTGTTTGTATTTGAGTTTGTTTTTTTGTTCATTTTTGTTAAAGTTTTTCTTTTGTTTGTTTAGTGTAGGAAGAAAATTGTTCATCTTCCTGTTGAACATCATCTCAAACGGTGAAACTTCAGTCGTCACTTGTGGTGTTGATCTATAGTCACTCAGAAATATATCTAACTGAGAAAGACAATCGGAATTTTCTAACTCAGAAGACACAAGCGATTTTTTTATTGTTTTGACCATCCTCTCGGCTGCACCGTTCGCCTCAGGCCAGTATGGAGTTGTTTTGTGATGTTTAATGTTGTGTTGATCCATAAATTCTTTAAAGTCGTAACTGCTAAATGGTGGTCCATTGTCAGACTTTAAATTTAATGGCATGCCGAACACTGCGAAAATCTTCATCAAAGTTTTCTTCACTTCCGTGAATTTTGTTGAGTTGATTACTTCGGCAAATGGGTATTTCGAATACTCATCAACCAAAATAAGTAAATATTTTCCATTTGGAAGTGGTCCAGCGAAATCCATGGACACTTTTTCGAATGGAGCTGATGCTGGTTCAACTACTTCAAGTGGCTCGCGGTTGTTTTGGTTGGTAATCACTTGACAGATGTGACATTGAGAAACTGTCTTTTCTACTCGCTTGTCCAAGTCAGGAAACCAGATTTTCGTTCGTAAGAGCTGTTTTGTTTTGACTATTCCCATGTGAGATTTGTGTGCTAGGGCGATAGCTGTGTTGACAAGTTTCTCGGGTAGTAAGAGTTGTGTTCCTTTCAAGATACATCCTTCTGTTATGGAAAGTTCTTGCCGCACTCCTTTGTATCGACTTATTTCTTTGCAGTTCCACAAACTGTGTTGATTTGTTGTAATTGCTTTGATGAGTTTTTGTAAAATTAGATCTTGTCTTGTTTCTTGTTGTACTGTTAATAAGGAGATTGCTTTCGGCAAAGCATTTTGAATTATGAAGTTTACATATTGTTCTATTTTATTGTTATTGCTGGTGTTACTATTGTTGTTATTGTTTGGATGTCGAGAAAAATAATCTGCAGGGTTTGAAATGCCTTGTTGGTGTTGAATGTCGAAAGTGAACTCTTGTGTTTTAAGAAGTAGACGCTCAATTCTGCTCGTTGGTTTGGAGAGTGGGTTACGGAAAATGCTGATCAATGGCATGTGATCTGTATGGAGAGTGAACTTTGTTCCATACAGATAAATCTTAAAATGCTCCATAGCCCATGTTGCTGCTAGCATTTCCTTCTCTATCTGGCTGTATCGTTTCTCGACTGGACTGAGTGCATGACTTGCATATGCCACGATCTCAAAAGTTTTGTTGTTATCTTGTGACAATATTCCAGATAGACCTTCGGGACCTGCATCGACATGTAGGTGTGTTGGTTTTTTTACGTCATAGTACGCCAGCTTAGATGCATCTCCCATTAGCTGTTTTAGGAATTTGAGTGCTTCTTCGTGTTTTTTTTTTCCAGATGAACTCTTGGTTTTTTTGAATGAGTTCTCTTAATGGTTGTGTGTGTGTTGCTAGTTCGGGTAGAAAAGGTAAAGCAAAATTTAACATACCTAGGATGCTGCGAACTTCAGACACATTGTTAGGTGTTTCAAGTTTCTCGAAAACTGCTACCTTTTCCGGATCTGGTTGGATGCCGTCTTTGGAAAACACGAATCCAAAGAACTTGAGCTGGGATTGGCTAAATACACATTTTTTCTCATTGACGGTTAAGTTGTGCGCTCGTAGTCGTTGGAATACCTCCTCCAGTGCGGCATCATGTTCATTTTGTGTTTTCCCAAAAATGAAAATATCGTCGCTCACATTAAGGACATTTTTGATGTTGTTGAGTGTTTGCCTTATGATGTCCTGGAACTCTTCTGCTGCTGTGTTGACACCAAAGTTTAATCTTTTGTATCTGTAGACTCCACAGTGTGTGTTGAATGTTGTGATGAATCTTGATTCCTCATCTAACTCGATCTGATGATAACCTTCGTTGAGGTCGATTTTGCTATAGATTGTTGTGCCGTTAAGAGATGTTATAATGTCTTGCAGTGTTGGTGTTACCTTCCTGACTCTCTGAATGGCTTTGTTGGCGGCTCGCATGTCAATGCACATCCGAATAGCGGACGGGTTATGGGGTTTTGGTACAATTACCACTGGTGATACCCATGGTGTTGGACCCGTTGCTTTTTCGATGATGTCTGCTTTTAGGAGTCGGTTTATCTCGTCTTCAACAGCAGGTCGCAGATGGAAAGGAATGCGTCGGAAGCGTTGTGCCACTGGAGGTACATCTTTGTCTATGAAAAGATGAACTTTGTGTTTGTTATGTTTTCCTATTCCTCGGAATACTTCAGGATATTTCTGTTTGATGTTGAGATTGATGTTATTATTTGTTATTTGTTGAACTATGTGGATAATTTTTAATTGTTTGGACGCGTTGAAACTTAGTAGGGATGTTGCTTGGCTGGCTATTACATAAATGGTTTCGGCTATGGAGTGTTGTTTAAATGTTAGGTTTGCAATGAATTTTCCAATTATAGGCAGTGATGTGTTGGAGTTGTATGTAATAATTTTTCCTGTGTGTTCTGTTAGTGTTGGTCTATTTTGAAGCTTGTTAAATATAGTTTTACTTATTATTGTGGCACTTGATCCGGTATCTATTGTAAAATTTGTGGGCATGTTATTAACTGAAACTATAATCTTTGGCAAAGTGTTATTAGTGTTATTTACGTTAAATGTTGTTAGTTGTGTTTCATGTTCTTTTTGTTCTAAATTGTAGGCTCTATGTGTATTCGTTGGATTTTTGTACTTCATGCAGACTTTAGCAAAATGTCCTTTCTTTTTGCATGTGTTACAGAAAACATTTCGTGCTGGGCATTGTTGGAGACCTTCAGAATGCCAGTTGTTTCCACAGTTTTTGCAATTGGGTTTTGTGTTTGTAAAAGTTTTTGTTTTGTGCGCGTCTTTGTTTGTGTTTGCGCGCTTTGAGTGTTGATGTTGTCTCGCTCTCACATGATTGCATTGTTCAGGTTGTTGCTGCGCTTCGATTTTTACTGTATGCTCTTCACACATTTCATATGATTTTGCCTCTTCTAACAACTTCTGAAGAGAAATGCAAAATCTCTGAGTCTATGCGATGTTGTTGTGCAAATGATTTGAGATTTTATTTCTTTGTCCCTCTCTGTGAAATCACAGGTGGAACTCAATTTCAATAACCTGGCATAAAATTGACTCACCGTTTCATTTGGGTTTTGTTTTGCCTGCCGAAAGGAAAAAATCTCGAACTCTATGTTTGTTTTGGGCGAAAAGTAATCCAATAGCTTTTGTTTCGCTACTCACAAATTAATGTAAACACGACTGTAATGCTAATAAGGAATCTAAACCCAAATAAAGGCTTGATCAATGGGGCGAGGATGATAATAACTCAATTAAGTATGTTCATCATAATAGAGAAGCTTATTCATACTAGAAGAACTGTTTTAATTTCGAGAATATCATCAACACCATGGGATACATCCATGCCATTCATTCAACATGACGAGAAAACAGTTTCCCATTAAAAATGCATATGGTATGACCATAAATAAAAAAAAACATTACAAAGAGCTGGGTTGCAATTGCCGGATACTGTATTTTCTTCTGGTCAACTTTATGTGTCTTTCTCAAGAGTAAAAAGTTTCTGAAATATTTTCATAACTATAAAAAAGATTGAATCATTAATTCCAATGTTATTTTTAAAGAAGTTCCATAACTTCACTCATCATTCTTTTACACACATTCACATTCTTCATACACATACATACATGCATACATTAACATTTTAGAAAATACAAAAATTTAGGATTGTTTATTTTAATACAGTTGTTATTCATTTCATTCGTCATTTTCATTCACAAAATAAAAACATAGAAAAGTCAACCCAACTAAGGAAATATTGTTTCTTGCAATTTAATTTATACAAAATATGACTGAATAAATTTTATACATAAAATAATAAATAAAAACTTTTAGTTCATCTCTTATTATTATTTTTAATACTAAGTTGAAGTTCATTCAACATCAAGTGCGATCTTACCTTTATTTACATCTACCTTTCAAATATTTGAACAGATCTAATTTCCCATAAATATGGACAGGCACATAAGGTTCTTCCAACACGATTGGAAAGTGAAAATGTTTGGCGAACAACGGCCAATGGCCTCGATCACAAGCCTATGTAGAGCCACAGTACACATATCTCAAGATACATCTATCTGCTTACCACCCGAACGTGGCCAATAGTAAAAAAATTGAATTTCAAACAATCACAAAAAATTTGTTTTTGTTTACTGTGTACTTACATAAAGGGCAGCCATCTTGAAATGTGGAAAGCTGCGCCTGATAATACCTTAGATATGTGTACTGTTCACATATCTAAATTATTATCAGGCGCAGCTTTTTAAATTTCAATATGGCTGCCCTTTGTGTAAGTAGGTACACAGTAAACAAAAACAAATTTTTTGTGATTGTTTGGAGTTCAATTTGTTTACTATTGATTTTGACAACATGCGCAGAACTGAACAAAAATGAACATGCTAATGATGTTACCTGTAATATATGTATCTTGATGTAGAAATATCCGGATAGTAATTTGTTTATGAGTAATGTTCCTTATTGATTACAAGAATTAAGTCTTAATTACAAAAACAAAATTTTACACGAGAAAAAAAAACACAATAGGGGTATTCACGATCCGATGCAACTGGCCTAGTATCATTGTAAAAGTGCAAAAGTGTTAAATCTTACAACACTACAACAACAAAATATACAAGGTGCAATCTTACAACAGTTTCGCACTTTAGCAATACCCGAAACCTATTGCAACAGAAAAATACAACATTGTGAAATTTGTAAATTGTGTTTTGACAGCTCACTCATTCTTGATTACGTTAAAAAGAAACAAAGGTATGTTAATTGGATACATCCAATTTGCTATCTTGATTGTGTTGATGTGACGTCGTCATCATCTTTTACTTTTATTTTCCATTTAAAATTCGGACGATAATTAAGATTTGGTAATATTTTCTTTTTCCGTTTTTTTGGCATCTTTTTATGAACAAAATTTAAATTAAATCAAATTGAAATTTTCAGATATGTTCGAAACAAAAACAAATAACAAATGTCAAACTAATGTTGACATTTGCTTTAGTGTTGCAAGAAGATAAGAAAAGTGCGTTCACGATCCACTTAAAAAAAAAAAAAAATTTCGCACTTTTACTAGGCTCGTTGCACCAGATCGTGAATACCCCTAATAATTTTATATTTAAAACTTTATTTTATGCATTTCGGAGGCGGTTAACGTGCTTTACGCTGATAAGTGAGATAATTGGTTCAAATCGGCTTTGGATAGCGAATGTTCATGTTTGAGTGTATCTCTACACTGAACCATGTTTGTAATATTTTATATTAGGCCTTTCTTATTGGTAAGTGTATACGCAGCGCAGCAAAGTTTTACACTGTAAACAACAACGAAGGAAAAGTGCGGATACTACATAACGCGGTATTACTTTGTTTTGTGATGTTTAAAAAATATCTAATATTTTTTAAAAATCACAAAACAAAATAATAACACGTTTCCTTTGTTGTTGCTTACAGTGTAAAATTTTGCTGCGCTGCGTATACACTTACCAATAAAAAAGGCCTATTAATTTGTGTAAAAGAAAATTAATATAAAAGATTACAAACATGAAGTAAATACACTCGAACATGAACTATCCGGATAGGTTTGTGTTGTTTAAATCCCGCGTAAAAAACAGCTGATGACAAAATAGCTTTTGCTGTTGGATAGCTATCCAAGCTATCCGAAAAATGTTGGTATACATTTGTATCCCAAGCGAAATGTCAAAAACAAACAACCCGTTCCAAAACCTATATGTATACTAATCTATATTAGATATGCTATCGCATAGGTTCTTGATCGCGAAAAACTTTTTGTGCGAGAGCTCTCGCACGGGTAGGCTAGTAAGCCTTTATTTTACCATCGACTATAGCAAAACAATACACTAACATTGAATTTGTGCAACAAGATCAAAAGTTTGACTTGACATGTGGTTTCTTTTGAATAGGACTACTCTGTGTACTTCAGACTTTTTTTGTAACAAAAAATAAACTGTGAACTCTCGATCAATACAAAATATAGACACTGCGTTTAAGCGGATATGTAGCCGGAGATAAAGGCACAAAAAAACATGTCTAGTGTATATTAAACAACATTCTGGCACCACTGGAATTTTCGAGCAGTAGTTCAAAGCTTTGAATGCTGCCATTGCATTCTGATTTTTGTGTATCAAAGTCCAAAACAACGATCTTCGTATAGAAATTATGGCAAGTTAATTAATAACTAAATTAAGGTCAAATTATTAGTTAGCCTTCAACAAATGAATCAACAACATCCAATGTTTACGTTTGATTGCTAACCTATGTATATGCAGAGTGATATAAATATATATGTCTTTTAATTGAAATTATTGATATCCCCCTACAAAATCTAGAAGGGAAATTTTCGATAATATATGACACACGCACCCCTTTCTCCTCTTCGCTTTCGAAAATGGTTGACAAGGAAACAAAACGAACGCGAAAGCGAAACAGCACGAAAATCAAACGACACAAAAAATTCATATCGAATTCTTATTTGTGTTGCGACGTGCGTGTTTACGTGTATGTCATTTTGAAGTTTCACTTTGCTGGTGTTTGTTTGAAATTCACTATCTCGCTCTGGCAAAGATTCTTTTTTACTTTTTGGGCGAAAAACAGGAACATCGATTCGATGAGAAAAACTTACATTTATTAATTCGATTTCTGCGTTAATTTCCACAAATTATTAGAAAATAATTACCAATAAACTGCAATTAAAGGTCTTGTTTATTTGAGCAGAGTGAAATTTCATTATTAACACTCAATCATTAGTCGCACTATGCGACTAAAGCCAACATGAAGCAAACTTTAGTCAAAAGACTGATTCTTTTGCCAGGAGCGTGTTAAGGTAAATTATTTTCACTTCTTTTTTTTTTAAATTGTATTTCTTAGAAATATTTTCCATGTAACAATTTATATTTTATTAAGATTTCAATTCCATCGGCAATTTGAGTAAACTTTCAAACATTTTCCCTTTTTTTTTTTTTTTTGTGTACTATTTAAGGTTAGGTGCTGTGCTGGTGTTGGGGCATTTTTGACATTTTGTTTTAGTTTGGCACTTTTCGCGGATTTTTCTTGTTGTTGGGGAATTTGTCCTCCTAATTGGCGATCGGCAACTATATAAATGAACGGCAGTGGTCCAATGGAGCTACATAGCCGAGCTATGGCGCATTCGAGTGGCAGTGGGTCGGGTGGAGGTGTTCCTGGTTCGATTCAACCAGCAGTGGGGGGCAGTGGCATTTCTAAGTCTCTCAAAAACTTTAAAATGCTAGTCGACCCGACGCTTACCAAAGGTGCAATTAAATTATATCGTTATGATGGGGTTGTTCCAAATGATCCAACATACCCGCCAGTGGTTCCTCGTGACCCCCGAAATCCAATGCTGAGAATTCGAGGAAGGCCATTGGAACCTTTAGTGCTGACTGTCCCAAGGTAAGTTTTGTTTATTTTGATGGACAAGCGCCTCTTATGCTGTTTTATACCTGACATTACAGATTAAAGATTGATCAGCACTATGTCGGAGACCCGCCAGCAATCGAGATAACTATAACAAATTTAAATGACAACATTGATAAGCAATTTCTTTCGGGAATGCTGGATAAGTGTGGTCCGTATGACGAGATAATAATTTATCATCATCCAACAAATAACAAACATTTGGGACTAGCTCGGATTGTATTCGAAAATGTAAAGGCTTCGAGGATTTGCGTTGAGAAATACAACCAAAAGTCGGTTATGGGAAAGGTAAGTTGAAAACTAAGATGATGCAATAATAAGAACATTTAATGATTTGATTTTTGATGTGCGTGAAAGTGTTCTGCCATAAAAATCGTGGTTTTAATGTAGTTATTAGCTAGTGAAAAACAAAAAAAGTCTCCAAAAGAAGTCTATTAAGGATAGCTTAAAAAGCTTATATCTTGAGTTCTATGGGTCGGATCACCACGATTAAATGTTTGGACTAACACAAAATGACAGATCATCATGATGTATTATTATTATAATTAATCTGGTAAAATCCCTAATAATAAATTTAGAAAATCTCTATTTTCAACTCTCACCCCCGCCAAAGGCTGAGAAAAAACCTGCCAGACTTATAATTTTGATATCAAAAAATATTCACCTGTAAGCCCCTATACTCAGATTTTGGTTATACATCCACTCCCAAAATTTGATGTCGGCTCTTGTACTATCAGCAAACAGGATAAGCTTCGATGATTGTATTACTTTGCTTATAAGGTTTATGAACACCTAGCTACCCCATCATCATTACTTAAAACTGCCTGTCAAGACTAATTATTATATTTTTCACAATATTTAGATCATTCCTAAACCACTGCGTTTATATATGGAACATGCTTTTCTTTGACTATGGAATTTACTACCGTTTTGATATTCGACACAAATTGATCACATAAATCATTCAGACTAAACGATTGTTAACTATCAAAATTATTAACTAAAGAAATATCAGATAAATTAAACAGCAATAAATTCTGATCGTGTACATATTAAGGGCGTTCAGCAAAGAGAGATATAGGAGATTTTGCTTCGTACAAAGCTTAGCAAGCAAATCCAAAAAATTTTTTACTCGGTATTTTGACAGACAAACTGAGAATTTTTGCTGAGGCAAATGAGATTGCTGAGGACATCCGAAATCTCCCTTTCCTGAACGCGCCTATTTATTTATTATATATATATTATATATTTATTTATTTTATTTTTGTCATTTCTATTCAGCCCTATCACGAATTCCATCGTAATCGGAAACTTGTTACGAATCCCTAAAAAACGGATCACAGAATCCATCGTAGTGGAAAATCCCATACAAATTGCCCCTACGAACGGATTTGCTGATAGCTTTTTCGGAATTCGTAAAAAGATTCCGATGACGATGGAATTTGTGATGCTGATTGTATAGGTTTTTATTGATAAATCGATTGCTCCAAAATCACTTATTTTTAAGTCTTTAATAACTTTAACGTCTATAATATCAATTCAGTTTGTTATCACATAATCTATTAATGTTTTTGAACTGTTTGATTTTTATTGGCTCAGTCAATATTTTTTTTTTTTTTATCGCATACAGGTTTATCAAAGGGTAGTTCTCATATTGCTCAATGACATTTGTATGCAATATGACCTCGTTCAAAATCGTATGAAAATTTTTTTTTTTTACTAAATACAAATAATTATTTTATTTTATAACAAACAAATTATGTCTTGATATATTTTTTCCTAAGATGCATATTTTCAAAGTTATATAGGAAAATAACAAAAAATGGGGAGTAAATTATGCACTTTTCTGCACGTTTTAATTTTTCCTGCACACAGCACACCTTTTTGAGCAAGAGTAACCTCATATTTGTGATCTAATTCCATAAAAATCTAAGATACTATTATGCTACATCCCTGCCAAAATCTAATTTGCCTGGAATTCTTGTCATACATAAATGCCGTCCTAGGAATTTTGTCATTTTTTAACCTAAACAAATATTTTAATATGTTTCATTTCATGCTAATAAAATGAGTATATTTTTCGAAAATCAAATGCTATTTGGCATAATAATCAAACTAGTTACTTGTAGGATGCCTATATGGCAACCGTTAAACGCCAACTACAATCGAATTGGGTTCCTTACTTTTATCTTATTATGTGCCTTATTATGTGACCCAATCGATTGGACATTTTTGCAAGATTTTATTTAAACAAAAATCGATTTTATTGGTGAAAATTCCATTAAAGTGACACTCATTTTTACTATATGTATATAAGATGGCACCAAAACTTGAATAAGCGAAATTTCAGCGTTCCCCTAATTACATTCAGTATATATTAATTTATTGGAGTAGATAACTCATCATGAAGCATAACATAATTGAAGAGCCGACCCTGGCGAAGCTGATATTGCATAATTTCCATACCTAGTTCTCTTTTCCTATATATACCAAAAATGCATAGTGCAATGTAGCATCCGCACTCCCCACGATTTCTCGCTCCCACTCTTTTTTATAAAATTTAAAAATCCCGCTTGGTTTCACTTAAACACTTATTTCTCAAAAAGAAGTGGGAACAAACAACAAAAAAATGAACACAAGATTGTAAGACGACCAAAACTATACTCTTCTTGCTTGGTCTTTTTGTTCGTATTTCGTTGTCTCTCCCCAATAACTTTGACAAAAGAATATTTAGCCTTATATTCCTACTTTCGTTAATGTAATTTTTAACGCAAACAATCATATTTAAGGCACCGCGAATATTTCAGTGGCTGCATTTCAAGCCATTCCAAAAATTGTTTTTTACTGTTAGCTACACATGTGTAATTGGAAAACATGTTGGCAAAGATTACTCACTTACTAGTATCTATAATGTTTGGACTGCCTAACACTTGAGAAGTTCTCCAACAATTTAGGTTCTTTTTTGTTGATCAAATTGAATTTGTTTTTATTCCGTCCTTCCGTCCTTTGTTTTATTAACAGGACCCCTGTTAAATGTATCACTTGTCCAGTATTTGGGTTTTATTTGCCTGACACGAACATATTCAGATACCTTATATAGTGTCTCATTATGTGTTGTTTTGTGTAAAGTCCCCAAAAATCGCATCTATACATTCCAAAAATCTACAAAGTCGTCTCCCCTGTCAACCTTGTTTGAATAATGGTATTATTGTTTAGGAATAAAAATACAAAGAAACGACCTATTCAGACTGATCCAAACTTTATTAATTATAATATAATTTAATAATATTGTAATATCATTTTGTCGTTTCAGATATTGAGTGTTTTTTACGATCCCTTTGGTGTTATTTGCAAGAAAACTATTGAAACGTTGACGAACAAAAACAAATCAGCACAACCACCGGTTCCTCCACCAACAACAGTGACTCAACCTCCTCTACCAACAGCTTTAGGATCACAACCACAACCACCACCACTTCCACCGACACATCATTCATCGGGGGAATATCTTCAGGACTACTCCAAAGATGCTGTAGATCCCGTGTCATCATCAACCGGTAGTGCATATTATCGCGGCGCTGATAGAGAATACGATCATTATTCTTCACATACCAGTCGAGATCGGTACACAGATGATGATCGTCTTCGTGAAAAAGAGCGAGGTCGTGACCGTGATCGTGACAAATATTACGAAAAGAAAGAAGGTCGACATGATAAAGATCGTAAACATCATCATCATCACCATCATAAACGAGATCGTTCAAAAGACCGCAGCAAAGAGCATCGGCGTGATCGTGATAGGGATAGAGAGCGTGATCGTGACCGAGACAGAACCCGCGGAATTTCAAGAGAATTAGATCGCAAGGATCGTGATAGGAGTAAGTATAGCAGTAGCCGTTACTCCAGTAGGAGTGAAAGAATCGACTATGATGAGCTGTCTAAATCATCAGCGACGACTGTACATTCGTTGCCATCCCATAGCAATCATCTCTATGCATCCCCAGTGAATAGTTATGCGCCCCCAACAGGAATCGGAGGAGGCTATGGTTACCATCACCCTCCTCCACTACCCCATGCTTCTTACCATGCATACCCACCAGTGCCGCCACAGCAAAGTAGCTGGCCTTCAGCCGCAAGTGGAAGGTCCTGGTCAGCGCAGGCACCTCCTGCGCCTCCTCCGCCGCCGCCACCACCACCCCCAGAGGCCAGTCCAAACTGGGATGAACCAGAGGAAGAAGCGCCACTTCCGAAAGAGGAATGGCCCAAGGATACAGAGAACAAATCTTTTACAACACCAAACGATGAGGAATCATCAAAATCCAAAAAGATTCTAGATGTGACTGAAAAGATCGGATCGGCAGAAGTTGATCACACCAATGTAGACTTAGACACCAGAATTGCAATGATGTTTAAGGGCAAGTCATTTGGTAACGCACCGCCATTCCTGCAAATGGAGAGCAGTGATTCAGAACACGAAAAGGACAAAAACAGAGAAGAAGGCGAACTTACTCTCGATTCCGATAGAGCCGATAATGGGAAGACCAAAAAGTCCAAGTCGAAAAAAAACAAACACAAGGAAAAAGTAGAAAAAGTCGTCCACACGGAGCACAATGCTAGCGACATTTCATCAAGCGATGATGATATTTTGCTTAAGAAAGAAGCCAATAGCCCAGATAATGCAAAAAAAGACGATGATCGCATGTCGCTTTCTAGCTTGTCTTCCCACGATGGCAAACTGGAAGAAGAACCGCCGCCACCATTGCAGCCACCGCTGCCACCGAACAATCCTCCAGATGATCCGGCTTATCCACCAATTCCAGGATCCTCATATGTCTATCCAGGAACAGCTGGCGCATCATACGGATACTATTCCACCGATGGCTACCCGCAGTACCAGCAACAACCGCAGTATTTCCCTCATCCAGCGTATATGCAGTCTTACATGCCTGGTTTTC
Source organism: Melangyna quadrimaculata (assembly GCA_949320155.1). NCBI lineage: Eukaryota > Metazoa > Arthropoda > Insecta > Diptera > Syrphidae > Melangyna > Melangyna quadrimaculata. The sequence goes on along the minus strand of OX439483.1, from coordinate 198,050,552 downwards.
CGCACCTTCTTCCCCAAGAAGCAGCTTACGTTGGCACAACTGACCCTTACTATGATCCTTATAAGTACGAGTATAGAGAAGCCGCCTATAACTACGATGATCCCTACAAGCAGTCCATAAAAGAAGTAGTAGATCGGGTAAGTGAAGAGCTCAAGCAGATCCTCAAACGGGACTTCAATAAGAAAATGATCGAGAACACAGCCTACAAAAGTTTCGAGGCTTGGTGGGATGAGCAGGGCCGAAAAAAGAACAAAAAAGAAGATGCTGTTGTGGAAACAATATCCGGAACCTGTAACAAGCCTTTAGAAAAAGCTCCAGACATAAATGCACTGATCAATAGCAACCGTGACAATTTAGACTTTAACAACTACACAAGCCTCGGACTACGGGCGGCAATTCCTAAGATGCCATCTTTCCGAAGAATACGCAAACGAGCTCCTAGTCCAATTGCGAAGGACACTGACGAAACTGAGAAGCATTTGAGTGATCAAGAGGAGATGGTGCAAGGCTCTGATGAAGAAGAGGACAGCGCCAATGCTCTCACCTACAACCGTCGATCGGATGTTGAGGAGCGAGGCGCAGGTACTGCTGCAGTCAGAGAGGCCGCCGTCCGAACAAAACGTAAAGGAAGCTCGTCTAGTTTCTTCTCAACCAGTGACGAAGAGGAGGGAGAAGAAGAAGGAGAGGAAGACGATGATGACGATAGCGAAGATGATGACAATGCCAGCACTGCTTCAGACGTGAGCTCAGGTTCAGACTTAGACTTGAAAAAGATAAACCTTAAAAAGGAAAATCATCTGTACTTGGAGTCAGAGGAAGATCGGCAGCGCAAGCGAAAGATTGAAATATATTCAGATTCTGAAGATGAAAAACTGCAACCGAATAAAGTAGCCCCTGCTGCGGTTGTGAATCGGGTGGCATTCTCGTCGGATTTAGAGGAAATAAGTATGAGTCCACCGCCAGATGCACCGCCAACACCAGGTGGCCAAGAAGAACCCGAGCCGGATGAAATAGAAGACATCAAAAAATTACCAGAAAAACCAAAGGAGGTAAAAAAGTCTTTCTTTGACTATGATAGAATCTATAGTGACTCGGATGAAGAGCGAGAATATCAGGAAAAGAGAAGACGAAACACTGAGTACATGGCACAAATCGAGAGAGAATTTCTAGAGGAAAGGGACCGCAAGGCACGTGAAGAAAAGGAGGCCACTCCAGAAAAGAAGCTGCCAGAAGTTAGTGAGCCAGCAGCCACCAAGCTTACAGTGGTTATTCCTCAATCAAATAGTCTTGATGTTCCTCAAACGCCTGATATCAATAAAGTACCCCCCACGCCTGGTGTGTCTCTAACATCTGAATTCACTAAGAAAAAGGAGACAAAGGAGAAACCCTCAAAAGCAAAGAAAACGGAAAAATCTCCACCAAAACCGAAGACTGAACCGAAAAAGACCAAGGCGAAGAAAGCACAACCCGTTCAGGCGGTGGTGCCTAAGCCTGCAATTAAAGAACCCATTGTAAAGGACGAACCTGTGAAGCTGCCGCCCACTGAAGAAAAGAAGACAATCAATGGGTATGTTACAGACATTACCCAGAATGCCGATGAGGAAAACAGTATTTCGGATGCGGTTAAAATGTCGCCAACATCTTCGGATGGTGGATCTAGTCAAGCGAGTCAAGCTAGTCAAGTTGCATTAGAGCACTGTTATTCGCTTCCTCCCAAGTCAGACGAACCCGATGTCAAGTCGAAATCTTCTTCAGACTCAAATACACAAAATAACTATCTGGCCCATGATCACGGTTATACGTCGCATCCAGTTGTGAAGAAATCGGAAGGGGCCGATGTCGAGACGGTTAATTCTAGTGCTCCAGTTAAGTATGGTCCTGGTCGACCGCGGAAAGATTCAGTTCGAGCACAAAAGAAGAAGGACGAAGATAAATTGGTTGTTGAAAAACCTACAAAGAAGGCTGCAAAGGAAACTGAAATTGTTCCCTGGAAGACGACATCCTCGGCGGCTCTTGCGCTGGAACGCAGTTCATTTATACCGTCGGAAGTGTTCAGCTTAAGAGATGCTACCCAAGAGATGATGTTGCTCTATGAGTTCCTTACGCGTGGCATTGATGCCGAAGATGCCAACTACATTCGGAAAAGCTATGAGCAACATTTACAGGAAGATCGTTATGGGTACGAAATTTTTGGTTTTATTTTTGATTCCCTTTTAGTTCGAATAATTATATTTATTTTTGTTGGTTTTCAGTTTTTGGTTAAACAATACTCATTGGGTGGATCACTGCGTAACAGATCGTTCATTAGTGCCGCCACCATCAAAAAAACGTAAAAAGGAAGACGAATTGAAGAAACATCAAACGGGGTGTGCTCGTACCGAAGGTTACTACAAACTTGACGTCAAAGACAAAGCCAAGCACAAATACCACCACGCAAAAGCTAATGCCACCAATCAGTCTAAGCACGATTTGGAAGATCAAGCGCAGGCACAATCTAAGGTTGTATCGAAAATGCAGGGAATTTCGCGTGAAGCACGCTCCAATCAACGTCGCTTGCTTACCGCTTTCGCCTCAATTGGTGAATCTGAGTTACTCAAATTTAATCAATTGAAATTCCGCAAGAAACAATTGAAATTCGCCAAATCCGCTATTCACGATTGGGGTTTGTTTGCCATGGAACCCATAGCAGCCGATGAAATGGTCATTGAGTATGTTGGCCAAATGATTCGGCCAATTGTTGCCGATTTGCGTGAAACAAAGTACGAAGCAATTGGAATTGGTAGTTCGTATTTGTTCCGAATTGATTTGGAAACTATTATTGATGCTACCAAGTGTGGAAACTTGGCGCGGTTCATCAATCATAGTTGTAATGTAAGTACAATTATTTTTATCGTTATTTATAACTATGTGTTTATAAAATTTCGAGGAATATTATCATTCCTATGATAAAATTTGTGCTTTAAATATCCACAAGCAATTTTAACTAAATAAATCATTAAATTCGCAATGGAAACTGTAAATTCTATTTGTGTCGGCAACCATCGACATAAGATTTTATATTTGCGAATGTTTAGCTCCGATTATGTGTTGGATTAGGCCAGCTCTTATGCTCATAAACTTCGCATAAACAGTAGGCCTATTCCAGAAATCGATCCGTATCGTATTTAAAGTCGGGGTTTAAATTGAACGATTTTAGCTGGGCTGAATGGAAAAATTGGGTGCAATTGGATGGCAAATGTCAGCTGTACATCTCAATCTAACACGGTTAAAACAACAAAGAAAAAACCAGCACTGAGCAATGTAAATACGGACAAAGCGATAACTTAATTTCAGTTGATTTTGATTAGGATATTTTTAAAAGTACACATGAGCGAATATTATCCTTTCATTGTTCTAAACATTCTTAGGGCATTTCTTGTATTTATTTCCATTCTATCCATTTAAATGTTGCTCTTTCCCAACACTGAATATACGATTATTTTTTATATAAGATTTTAAATACGTTGCTATTACATACTTTTAGAACAGTGTTTGTTAATTCTTACGTTGTATTATTATTAAATTGTATTTAAATTTATTTTTTTATAATTCTAGCCGAATTGTTATGCAAAGGTGATAACAATCGAATCTGAAAAGAAAATAGTCATCTACTCAAAACAACCGATTGGTGTTAACGAGGAAATAACATACGACTACAAATTTCCTCTCGAAGACGAAAAGATTCCTTGTTTATGTGGAGCTCAAGGGTGTCGAGGAACGCTCAATTAATTTGGACATAATTAGTATATTGAATTAAATGTTTATTTTTTACTGTTGTTTTCTCCTTGCTTTGATCATTTTTTTTGTTCTCGTAACTCTCCTAGAATATAAGTTTCATTTTCACTACTTCTTTTTATGGGTTGTCTTTTCCGCACCTTTCTGCCACCATAACATCGTCATGTTAATATAATAACCATTATATAGTTTTATAAACGTAAGATTCCTTTTTTTATATATATAAAAAATATAATTATTAGTAAATTTTGTGTAAATGTGTAATGCAACTTAATTCTAAAAGAAAGCAAAGCGAACGTAAAATTGTGAAATTTTATTATAACATAAAACAAACAATTTACTGATAAAAGTAGTATGGACACTTCGTTTTGTGGAAGGCAAGGGAATATGCGATGTGTCTCATTATTTTTATCATGCATTATCGTCTAGCTTAAGAATTAAATGTAAATACTTGTACAAACAAAATTAAAATAAAAAAAAATAAATAAGATTAAAAAAATATAATACTTTAATTTGTAAGTGGATGCCGGAAGAAACTATCTCGAACATCCTACTCCATCAGTGGACATTTATTTGACTGTAAATAGTAAATTTGACGCATTAAGTGTTTTGAACTCGTACTTTATTAATAAAAGATACAAAAATAATATTCAATACAACTTGATAAATAGAAATATTTATTTATTATTTTTGAATGTAATTTGCATGTCTAGTTGAGCTTGTGCGATGTCTTCCAATGCTACTTGAATCTTCTCCAGCAACAATTCTCCTTTGTTGACGATTTCTTCAAGACGTTCCGAAGATTCTTGATTTTCAGCTTCCAATCGTTTAAGACTTTGATTCTGTAACTCAGTCGAGTTATCCTCATTGGGCAGCGATTCAATAAGTGTGTCGATGTCTTTGGCACAGCGAGAAATCAATTGAGCGAATAGCTGGGCAAAGTCGTCTTGCTGTTGATTTTGAATTGGTGTTTGATTTCCCGTACGATCGAAAATTGGAAATTTGCTTGGGTATGAAGTTTGTTGAATGATACCAATAGCATTACAAAAGTGTTCAGCTTGCTAATATTGTATTGGTTGTGGTTAACTAATATGGTAATTATACTTCTATTCTACTAACCTGGTTAACAGTGTCCTGCAGTTGAGTTAATCGGTCGGCCATGTCAGGAGACGTTGGAGTATATGAATCAAAATGGAAAGAAATCTTGAAAAATTTGTTTGCGCTGCTTGGATGAAATAGATCTATTTTTTGTTTAGAAGAAATTTCAGTGACAGTTCAACTCGATGGAGACATGTCAAAGTGGCAGCTGACAGAGTTTGGAATTCCACAAGCTCAGAACTCCATACTAACCAAGGTTTTACATGTGTAATTAAATTATGTATTTGGAAATGATGTATTTGGAAATGGGAATCAATAAAAGCCCTTTCACACTACCCCACTGTGTATTAATACATGTCAAATTGAAAGTGGGAAAGAATTCCACGCGACTGCCAAATTTGTGGGAAAGAAATGACTTTTCATATTTTGCTTCCATACTTGCTTGTATTAACACATTACCTTAACCTAAAAAAAGTGTGATAGAATGTGGGATAGAATTAGAACCATTCCTAAAATTATTCTTGTATTAACACATATCAAATCGTGTGGGATAAAATGTAGGGTTGTGTAGGCTGTGTTTTCATATTTTATTTCCACACTATTCTACATGATTTGTTTCCAAATTTTTTGACATGTATTAATACACAGTGGGCTAGTGAGGAAGGCCTTTAATGCCGTTTTCGATTGGATTTTGGAACCACTCCTTTTCGATTCGAATCGAATTATTTTCTGTTGTATCAAGCGTATGAGTGAATTGTCAGATATTTATGACTGTTCCGTGTAATGTTTTCGGAGTGTATTTCTCTGTTCCATATTTTTACAAAGGAAGAGACTCGGAACAATTATATACATATTAACTATTTTGTCGGATTACTTGTCAAATTAATTTAACTCACCTGAACGCGCCAAATACAGATAAATATCACCCATCGACTCTGTATCAGATGCGTTAAGTACTTAAACTTGGTACTTTGTAAACATTTTCACGTTTGAGTTTTGGAACTTATGACTTTGCATCAAATGCGCATCTGATGCATTTCGGAACTCATCCGCCATACTTGCTTATATTGATAAACGGAGCTAGCGACGAGTTATCATTAACTCGTGGATTAGGAGATTTCTGCCACTTACCAGCTAACTAAACCAAAAAGGAAGGTAGTTTATCGAGGGGTTAAAATTAGAATAGTAAATATACATACGATTTAATTCCCGAAGTATCTCTTAATACATGTTTATACACGAGAGCTCAAAAGTTACAGGTGAGTTAAGTGCTGTTTTTATTAACATGGCTGTTCACAAAAATCAAAAAAGGAGTATGATGGTACTGTTCCAAAATCCAATCGAAAACGACATAAGTACCTATAGCTTATTCCGAGTCTTCTTCTTTATCAAATTGGGAACAGAAAAACACTCCAAAAACATTACTCGAAACAGCCAATTGAAATCTTTTGGAGTAATGGCATCAAAAAGGAGTATAACTTCAATAAAAAACGACATTAAAATGCCAAAAGTTATATGGAATGCAGATGGGCCTTTCAAACTTTGTAACCAACATTCTTGAAATTTTTAACAGCGGATTCCAATAGAAAAAAACTGAACAAAATTGTCAGAAGCCATATCCGCAGACCATTCATCAGATTCTGTAATCGTGGTGAATATAAAAATTGTTAGTCTTACTTCAGAGTGCAAGGCTTGTTTTCCGATTGGAAACACATTTTGTTTTTATCTAGGTAATGTATAAATGTAATTCTTTATAACTTTTTGGTTTACATGACACCTGGGTGATGCCCATAGACATAGACAAAATGTCATGAACACAAAAACAACTTGTTTCATTTATTGACCTAAAGCCCAACAACAAAACAACAAATACACTTCAATCTAAAAAGGTCAAATAAATAAATAAATTGGGTGGCACAACGGCTCGTGAAGAACCAGGGCCTAGTGACTAACAACTCGCAACCATTCGTGTGTGCCTGTCGACAGGAATGGAAAGGACCTACAATTTTATGCTGAATCCGAAACCGAATGGCTAGACGAGAAGCACTTATTCGTGACAGGTGATACTCTAAAAGGATTTGTCAATTCCTCGCAAGAGGCAGTAGCCCTGAAAAAAAAAACTTTAGTTTTTTAGGTGGACGAGGCTGGGAAGCGAACCCAGACCTCCAGCGTGACAGTCGAACGCACTAACTGTCACGCTGGAGGTCTGGGTTCGCTTCCCAGCCTCGTCCACCTAAAAAACTAAAAAGTCAAAAAAGGTCACTACACTATAAAACTTAAATTCACAAATTTTGTTTACGGATTATCTTAATTTCACATTAAGTTTCAAAATGATAAAGAAGCCGGGAAGAAAACAGTTTGAAAAAGGCGAAGCGTCAAAATTTATTGCCTCAGCAATGGAAAGCAATAATCCCCATCTAACGGGCAATATTGCGATTGCCGTTGCTAAAGGGGCTCTATTGGCATTATTCAAGACAATGGGAACTCAAAAATTACCTACCAATGAAGCCCCTGGGTTATTATTTACATCCATATGTATATCATAACTAAACAAATTTTTCTATTTTCGAAAATGATACAGCCACTCTCATTCGAAAATGATAGCCACTCTCATTCGAAAATGAGAGTCATACTACGGTCTCATTGGAGCCGAAATGAGGTAATTTCGAAATTATCTCATTTGGAACGTCAAATTTGTATAGGAAATGACGTTCCAAATGAGCTAATTTCGAAATTACCTCATTTGAAAACGTAGTATCACTCTCATTCCAAAATGAGAGTCACTCTCATTTTCTCTCTCAACCAAACATACCCAAATTATAAAATAAAACTGTTTTCGGAAACGAAAAACAGCTGTTTTTTTAAATGTCTGTTAACAAAAAATAATCCCATGCAGTCGCAAAAATCCATGTCCAAGCAGTGACATATCCATACAAATCAGATTGTGGATTGGATTGTAGATTGGATTATGGACTTCGTTCATGGCCTGTGGAGTGGGGATGTAAGAGCTCCTGCCAGATTCAGGGGAAAAGTTAAAGGATTTTTTTTTTAATTTTGTGATGTGTATAATATGTTGATTGTGGGATGCAAACATTTACTTATTTTTTTTTGCATTCTGAAGAAAAGTCAGTGTGCCTGAACAGTGAGCACTAATGACTTCTTAGTTATTTTTTTCAAGGGCAATTCTGTTCAGTAGTTATTTATTAAATTTGAAAAACAATTAAAAAAATTAAAACTAAATTTAAGTGAAATATTTAATTTTACCGAGTGCATCTAATGTGCATACCTTGTTTATGTTTATTGCGAAAGCTTTCGAACAACTTTTCGAGAAGAGCGCTCATCATAACTTAAGAGTGTTGGGGACCACTCGCTCACAAATATTCACTATTATTGCTTGGTGAATGGATTTATGAGGCTCTAGTCTAGAAAAGATAGAAAATTTAATAAAGGGGGGAAAAATTAATACATGGAATTTTATTGCTGGTATCGACGCAGAATTTTATCCTCAACTAAAACTTAAAAGATACATTTATCCTGTAGAAAGTTAAAGTCCTTTTTATGGAATTATGACTTTTTTTAAGTACATACAACAAGTAAAATACTACCCAAAAACATTTTAAAATAATGGGATATTAATTAAATTTGGTTTAAATTTTTAATTTGGCATGTTTACCAAGAATCAAAAGAGTCCCCAAAAATATCTGTGGTAAAAGAGTGTTTTTTTTTTTTGACGGAGAGATGCAAGTGAGTGATTATTACCTTAACATCCTTGAACAAATTCTGACACTTCTGAAATTTGCTTAAAATATTAAATTTATATTGGCACCCAAGGATCAAAAGAGTCCATACAAATGTGTTTTTTTTGGGGAGTAATATTTGACCTGCTTAACGGAAAAAACAGTAATTTTTGCTTCAAAATTAATCTAACTTTTTTTAGGGTGCTTGCATCATATTGGTTTTTCTTTTATTAGATTCGGCGTTAAAAAAATACCTTAAAATTATATACTATCTCGATTATACGAAAATACAATTTTTCGTGTGACGTAACATTTAGGTATAGGACAGGTCAAACATAAACTCTCTAAAAAAAACTCTTTGGATCAAGTTATTTTAATGGACTCTTTTGATACTTGGAAACCATGACATATTTTATATTTTTAGCAAATTTCATCAGTGTCAAAACGTATTCACAGATGGTATGGTAATAATGACGCACTAACATCTCGCCCTCAAAAAAACACCCTTGCACCTCCCATCCCTCTCCACCTCTTTAAATGCGTCTATACAAAAAGCCAATGCGGGGATTTTAAGGACTTTGAATATGTTGTTGAGGATAAAATTCTGCGTCGATACCAGCAATAAAATTTCATGAATTAATTTGTTCCCGGTCAGATTCTATCTTTCTTAGACTATGGGTGAATACCGGAATAAATGTAAATTTATAAATTTATGTGTTATGGTTATTTGACTTGGAATTGATGAGAGAATTGAATACTGAAACCAAAAGTAATACTAAATTACATACAATTTTGAACAAATATTATTAAAGACAAAATTTCATATTCTTTTCCAAAATTTTGAGTTTAGAAAATTAATTTAAAAAAAAAACTATTGATTAAAATAAATTTATTTAAAAAGCAAATACAAGAATAGATTTCTGGCTATAAGATAAGTTATAGGAAAATATTGTAGGTGCTATAATTGTTTATTTTCAGTATATACTTTTTCCACTTTTATTATTTTTTTTTTAGAAAACTATCCCTCCCATCCTAACGGAGAGGTACAATAATAATCAAATTTAGAAACGACTTAAATATTTACGTAAAATGGACCATAATTGTATGGACTGGGACTCTAAATAATAAACCAACTATGGCATGACTTAAATATTTAGGTGGACCATAAATAATGAATATAACGTGGTATAGACTCAAAAATATGAAACATAACATGTATTTAAATTTTATACCTACTTGTTATTATTTAAAATTGCATCCTCTGATCTAGGGAATGTCCTCTTCCAATCGGATGATATGAATCTAATTTTCAGAAAGCACTTTCAGAAAACGCTTTTGCTTTCATAGTGTGAGAACCCGAAAAGTGCTTTTAGATAATTTACTTTCTTGGAAGTAAAAAGTTTTCAGAAAGCACTGTCACACATAGTGTGAAATGTGACTGCTCTCTGAAAACATTTTCAAGAAAATTTCAAAACGCTTTCTGAAAGCATTCAATTGGTAAAAAAAATCAATTTTGTTTATCAAAACGCAGATTTTGCATTCCAATGGCCAAATAAATCGATTTATTTTTTGATTTAAAATCAATTTTGCAAATCTAAATTTTTCGGCAGATTTTACCCCTTCATGTACTTACACAAATAAAATTTTAAGCTGTAACTTCACAAATTTGTTTTTTTATTGTTTGAATTTATTTCGATTTAATGAAAATTGTGTTCCAATTATAAAGAAAAGCATATCTGATATAAAATGGAAGCAGTTAAAATTTAATTGGTAAATTCATGAAGCTCTTTTTTCTCCTCTGAAAGTGCATCAAATGATGACGACTTTTTTAAAGTTATGAAACAGACATTAAAGTACACGAATACAACGACAAAAATAAATCCATTTAAAATGGCATTCCATTCACCACGAAATAAATCAATTTTTAGATTGAAATCTGAATTTATCAATCGAAAAGGTCATTAAATATATATTGGTGAACCCTACGTCTTGAACATATTACATGGACTCAATAAAAAATATATCATGTATGGTTCATTATTAATAGTGTCCGTACCATAATGGTCCGTTTTACTTAATATTTAAATATTTAAGTTGTCACTTAATTACTTCAAAAGCATTCAAAATCTACACCCACTTTCAAAAGCTTCCCGTGTGATATATGTATTTAACATTTTCTATAAATGGAAGCTACCCCTTTTCAAACATAGTCATTTACTCATGTTAACAAGTTTCTCTTCCAAATCCCGTTTCTGGCATTTTATTTAAACAATAAAAGTGATGTCAGACTAATTCAATAGAGACAACTTTGTTCCTATAAGTTATGCATCAGATATCAATCCTAATTTTTAATGGTTTCTTCGTGTTCCCATTTCACTGTTACACTCTTTTGTCCCCCACAAAAACAGGAAAAGTCATGTGAACAGAAATAAAACCGGAAGGTGGAAGACAATTCGCGGTTAACTGACTTACTAATGGTGGTATGCTGCATAATGCATCTTCCACTTCCCAGAAACACAGATGCACTCAAGCTGCATACATGCATATGTTGATTGTTTCAAAAAGAGAAATACAGAACTGGTACTGGTACAGTAAGCTTGGTGCTTGTGTTTCCTCTTTGGTCCCGGTAGAGTGACTTTAGGAAAAAAAAAGATAATACTCGAGGTGAGGAGGTGACACTTGTTTGAGCTGCAACGCTGCTTGCAAAAAACTGTCACACTCATTGCAGCCGTTACATTCGAGTACCTATACCTTAATGTCCCCACATATTGCTGAAGCCATACTCCCAAGAGCCGACTATGGTTTGAGTTTGGAGTCAGTCATGAAACACAAGAAGTATCTCTGTATCTTAAAACCCAAACCAAACCGATAAATCCAGTTAGTATGTTTTAAGCCGTAGTCGAGGTAGGAATCAACAAACAAACAATCCGAACACGAAATTAACTACATATAAGAAAAGAAACCTAGCCGAGAGAGAGCGACTGCGGTATATTTTTCAGCTCGTTTTACATTGGAATACATTAAGTGAAAGGTGTAATTTATTGGTGGAAGCCCAAGTGGAGAAAATTTTCCCCAAAACACGAATAAGTTGTGGTCGTTTTGTTATCGATTTCAGTTTCATTTGAATATCAGAGTGATACTTTATTAAAATTTCGCGTAACAGTTTTAGTTTACCGACTTCACAGTCAGATTTACATGAGTGTTTATCAGGAAAAATTCTGGTGCATTGTATCGTTTTTGACAAATCATTTAAATTTAAAAAACAAATTGCGCATTGACGGGTATAAGAAAATTCAACTTCAATCGGCATCGTAAGCTAATTGTTCTGTAACTGTTTTGTTGTTTAAAAATAAACAGGGAGAATATATCATACAAATTCAATTGGATTATGGATTAAGAGAGTTCACCTCATCAAAAAGGAAACACAATAATTTTAATACAACAAAATGTAAGTCAGATATCCTTGAGGCTGTTTTTTCTGAAACTATAGGTACCTGTACCTATATTACAATAAGTGAAGGGGTTATTGTTGATTGTAAGAAAAAAAAACGAACAAAACTTCTTTAAAGATAAAAACAAGAACCAGTTTGCTTAGTTTATTTTTAATCAAGCTTGAAGCTTGGACTATAAAAGGTGTTGGTTTCTCCTATTTTAAAACTCGATTAAATTTCATTTGGACAGAGAATTATGTTACATTGAAAAAATAAATACCAGTTTTTCTTTTGAACACAACGGTTGACATGGGCTTAGGTGTCTTAGTTTAAGTTATTCTTATTATTGATTAAAAAAAATGAGTCATTTTATGACAGATTCGAAGTCAATATAGTTTTAACAACGAAAATTCTTATTTACTTAAGATTAAGAGTTGAACCAGGCTCATGATTCACAGGTGTTATTTAAACACAGAACAAGTTTTTTTTTAAGAACGTATATACATAGGTGCTCAAAATAAAAACTTATTGATCAAGGAGTTATAAACGAATACGATGTTCCTGAATACATTCTCTCCTGATGTCCATATATATGTATATGGATCAACCGTCCCTTAGCGTCCGTCTGCGCGAAAACACCCGTTCAATTCACATCTTTCAACGAACGAAAGATTCCTATCTCTATAACCCATAATGTCTTGTCTGAATATCGTAATGGAAGGGGAGAATTAAGTCAGGTAAAGTATTCCACATTCGTGGTGTACGACTAAAAAAAAGAATCTCTGCACTCTAAAGTAGGAAGGTCTAAAATTGGGCTCTAGGGTAAACTGCTGCCATTTTTGAAGCACTATTATTATGGTTTATCTAATTGTTTTAGGGAGGAATGCAACTTGGATATTTCATTAGAACGCTGTTTAAAATAGCGATTGAATAATGAAAGACATGAAACATTGCGATTGTGACCAGTCCACAAACAGTAATTTGTGATGCACAAATGCACATACCGATAACTGAAAGCTATTTAGTTTCTTTGATACAAGTCCCGTTCATGGATAGCGGCATTGGGAATGAGTTCCGCTTTAGCGACAAGAGATACCATTACTTGGTTTTTGATTCTCCGTTGGATATTCCTTTCGAGATGAAAATTCAATGAAGTTAGTATCTGCTGCCACTGAAGTTCCACATCCGACGGGATAAAGATGTGAATCTAGAAACGAATATCAAAAGCTGAGGGTACCTACTTTCCTCAGCGAATGCAAGGAATGTTCCAAAGTTAATTTTTCTGAGTCATGCGGCATATCCTAACAAGCACCCTTTTATCAAAGACATTTTTGTAGACACTACGTTTTCTATCTCTTTTAGACTGTTCAAAGGTGTTTAATTTAATTGATTTTAATATCCTTCATAACAAACTTGTCATTAATTTCGATTTAGTTCAACGGCAGCATTACTAATGTTAAATTATTTATCTGGTAGGACAAACAAATTAAAAACCAAAGTTGGTAGCTCCGGATTCCTTCATTTATCTTCCGGCATTCGCTAAGGTTCCATTCTAGGACCTTTGTTCTTTTCGCTCTTTATCAAAGACATCGTCTCAAATTGTAAATTTCTTGATATAATGTATGAGGACGACGCCAAATTTATATTTCGCGTCAAGTTGGACTTCTGGCGGAAGCGGTCTGTAGGCTGAATGATGACCTTGAAAACATGTCGAGATGGGCCAGTCAAAACTTAGGTATAAAAACTCAACCCAGATAAATCTCAGTGTTTGTTAGTCTGAAAGTCGTCATTTAACGTTAATGAGGTTCCGGTAACTTTATTAAATAATAATTTAGATCCGTACTGCAAAGAAGCACGCAATTTGGGAGTGGTCAAAGTGAGCTATCAGCCTAAGACCATATAAACTCTGTTATGGCAAGAGTATACGGTGGTATCAGACAACTTTGGCGCAGCAGTAGTTATATTCCTCTAAATACCCGTCTGAAACTGGCAAACTGAAAATTAATTTTTCAAATCTATCGATTAAAATAACTTTGTTTAAAAACAAAATTCAAGAATGGGTTTCTGGGTTTAAGATAAGCTATAGGAGAATATTGTAGGTGTTATCATTGTCTTCCAATAGTGTTGTTTCTACCTTATGTCGTTTTATTTTAAATTGCTTCTCCCATATAAACGGTGGTCTACCCCCTTCCGGTATGATTGTTCTATTCTTTTGGCTCAACCTACAAGCTCCAGTGCTTTGGTGCATCTACATTATGTCAACCATTCTTCATTTGCCATTATAGTGTTTGTTAATACTACAAATTCATTTTTTTTATCGCTAAATTTTGAAATGCTGTATTTTGGAAATTGTTAACTCTACAGAGCTGGTTTTAAGCTCAACTTGAAGCAAAATTAATTCTTTAGGACTAAAATCACAAATAACTAAAAAAAGCGTGCAAAATTCGCGGTTATTCTGATTTACTTATACCCAAAATTGACGTGCGCGATTTTTATTACCATTCGAAATTTTGGGCATTAAGGATTTTGTCATTTAAGAGTTTGGAACTTGGGATTTTGGTCATTCGAGATTGCCGTTCAAAATTCGGTATTTGAGATTTCGTTCCCAACCCGGTCAAAAACTTTTTCAAAAAACCACCGCACAGCGATCGTGTTACAGAACGCATTCCTTGGTGTCAAATTCAGTATAAGAATAATATAATAAGAAAAGACAATTCCTGTAAATATTTATTTATTTTGTGTTTTAATCAAATTGTAAAAGAACAGTTTTTAAAGAAATAATTTTAACTTGCGAACCTACTGTCATATATCGGCGAAACACATTCATTTTTGGAGTTGAGTTTTAATTGAATTATATTATTCACTCACTCACCTTATTCTGAAATATGGCAATGTGACACATTGTGAAAGCGTCAAATGCCCGTATTCCAACATTTGGTCACTGTCGCTTTTACAAAGTTTCATATGGCCATATGTCAATTTCAAATTATTCTTTTGCCAGAAGTCGCACAATTTGAACAAAAAACTTGTAAACGTTTTCAAAGAGTTGCTTTGAAGTATTTTAGTTTAGTTTTTAAAGACAGTCTCCTGAACATATTAAAAATTACTTAACATAAAATTTCAAAAACAAAATTAAAATTTGTCTCTAAGTATTTTTAAAAAATACTTGTAGACGTTTTCAAGAAGTTGTTTTGAAAAATTTTAGTTGTTTTGAAAAATTTTAAGTTTGTTTTTAAGTGATGTTTTCAGAACATTTTAAAAATTACTTTACATAAAATTTCTATTTGGCACATCAGGGTGGGTCAAAGGTCAAAAATTTATTTATTGAGTTTCTGAAACCATATGCCCAAAAGTCACAAGGAAATGTGGCCATATGACACTTTGAAAAAGCATCAAATGGCCATGTTTTCGAATATGGCAATTTTACACTTGCACAATAGGCGTTTTTTATTGCAAAAGACATCCATAGTACGGTAGGATTTTACATGCTTATCTAATACAATATCGCTAGTAGCTTTACAGCCGATAAGAAGCTAAAGTAGAATCCTACCCAACTAACATTTTAGCTTCGGTTCGGCTTAATAGAATAGGCTTTAGAAGTTCCATAAGACATTTGTAAAGTTTACTTAAGCATAAAAAGGAGAATGTTATACAAGCTACTATAGCTTACCATGGAAAGATTTTTGGCGCTTATTCGAGTCTCTATTCTACTTTAACTTCTTATCGGCTGTAGATCTACTAGCGATGTTGTATTTGTAATGCATGTAAAATCCTACTGTTCTACGGATGGCTTTTGCAAATAAAACACGTCTAATGTGTCATATGGCCATATTTTGAAATATGGCCATATGACGCATGGCCAAATGTCACGGCACCTAAAACAGAAGGAATTTTAATATTTGTTTATCGAACGGTAAGAAATTTATTGACACAAAAATCATTCCAAGTTTGTTTAATGACATGTCAAAAAAAATAGGACTTTAAGTTTTTTTCTAAGCATTCATCAAAGTTAATTTCGCAGGAATAAAACACAACTCATACAAGTATTAACTGAAAAGCTTAAACAAAACTTAACAAAAACCCCACAATGAAGGTCAGAGATAGCTCTTCTAAGAAACCCTCTTGCAATTCAGAATTGACTGTGACTCTGACTTATATTTTTATTTTTATCTTTATCTATTCGCGCTGTTATTTGCATTTTTTACTTCTTCTCAGTGGTTTTTTTTTTTAATTATTTAGTTATACTGTTATATAATTTAAGTGTTTTTCTTCTTTTTTTCATCTTCATTAGCTTTAAAACAAAAATTTCACCTTTCTTTTTGGTTTGTATTCCGATAAATTCAACCATCATGCGCATTGTTGCAATTGTACAATTTACAAGTTTACGCATGCGCATGATTTGAATAATAAATCCGTTAGGATAATGACTATCTTGGACCTTTATTATGAGGCTGGAAACACAGAGGCGATTACTTAACTTATAATAAACTCAGTCAGTATAAAATACTTCCTATTTTTTTTTTAACAAAATATGTAATCTTGAGCAAATTTACATAACAGTTACCGAACTGATTTAGATTCCGTCTGGGGTTCACTATGCCGGCTACAACACTACCGCCATTAAACTCGTTTATTTTTTTGAATTTATAACATCTACGAGTAGATTTAGAGGGCATAAGAGGAAATGAACATTTTAATTGACATGGTTTTGAGACATGTAATAAGAAAACAAGTAAACAATAAGATACGAATTTATTCCGACTCGATACGAATCGACACAAATTTTTAGACTTAACTTGAACGTCAAAATGACTCATGAAAGTAATCGCTTATTTTGTTCTTGATAACAATATTTTTGGACACTTTAATTATTTGTTTTATTGTTATTTTTTATTAAGTGCTCGAAATGATTTCTCATCCTCATCGATTCGAATTTATTTTGTTTATGTATAAGAATACAATTAAAAATGAAAGTGTGTTCAGAGCACCTTCACTTTCTTTTTTTAATTCTACCTGTGAATTAAAATGACAATACGAACAAACAATTATACATTAATAAAATAAAAACTCCTCAAAATAAATGTTTATGTATGAGAATTATCACCTGAAAATTGTTAAACTTTCAGGGGAGATAAAAAAAAATGTTTTAGGTGCTGGTAGGTTGTATTAAGTGCTGTTGGAGGCTGAGATGTTTGCTTTTGATTTCACTTTCTCAATCAGTTCAGCACATAAGATACTGTAACTGAAGCTTTCTTTAAACTTAGATCATTTGAATAAAATATCTTCAAATATATTGAGAAATAATGATAAGTAGATCTTATCATATTAATTTTGTTAGTTACATAATAACAATAATATTTGTTTACATTTTTGCGTTACACAATGTTAACTTGGAGCATCAAACAGTGTGACTGTGCGTTAATTTGAATCTTATAGTTAGGCATTCATTTGAAATTAGATATACGGTGCTAACTGTTAAGGAATTAAATATGTAGGTACATATTTACTCTGTAGGTAGACACATACATAATTATTTTGACTTCTTTAGAATATTTATTAATAATTATGAATGATTTATTTTTAATAAGGGGTATTCAAGCAAACGGAGAAAACCCATAGAAAGCTTAAAAACGATAGAATTTTCTATCGGTAGAAATGAACTGTCAAAATTTGTATGGGAAAAATTTTCTGCAAAATATAGAATTTTATCTCAAAAATTTGAAGCGAAAAGCGTAGAAAAAATCCCTTAGAAACTTTGTGACGTTTAATTTGACATTTAACTTAACTTAGCTGTTTGTTGCTATCGTTTACGCAAACATTTCTAATGGGGTGTTCATGTAACCTTTAGCGTAAAATTATATTTTTCTACAAAGCGACAAATTATCTCTTCTCTCGCTATTTTTTTAATATCCCAATAATTCGGTGGCATTTAGTTTCGCGCTAAATTCATATGGTAATAGCCGTATTTTTTTACAGGTCCAAATAGAATTTCACCATAAAAAACGACATCTGAACTAAGCAATTTACTCGTAAATACAACAACAAGTCTAAGATAAATAAATAAATATAAATAAATTGGGTGGCGCAACGGCTCATGAAGAACCAGGGCCTAGTGTAACAACTCGCAACCATTCCTGTGTGCGACTGTCGACAGGAATGGAAGGGACCTACAATTTTATGCCGAATCTCAACGGCTAGACGAGAAGTACTTATTCATGACAAGTGATACTCTTGGAGGATTTGTCAATTCCTCGCAAGTGGCAGTAGCCCCGAAAAAAACTTTTTGTTCTTTACGTGGACGAGGCTGGGAAGTGAACCCAGACCTCCAGCGTGACTGTCACGCTACGGGCGAAAAACTTGTGATCGCTGAAGAAAAATGCAACAGTGAAAAAATCGCTAAAATCACCCCATTTGTTTCCGACATTTTCCTTTATAACTTTGAAAATATGCAACTTAGGAAAAAGCCATCCACTATAAACTTGTTTCCTATAAAATTTTTACCAAGACACCATTAGTTTTAAATTCATGCATGTTATATTTGTGTTGCTATCTAACCATGAATTAAAAAAAAATTCTAAAAAACTAAGTAATTTTGAAGCACTCAAAAATTGTTAAATTCTGCTTAAAATTTGGAATCAAATAGTTTAGAGTATAAGAAGACGAAATTCGAAACTTCGATCCAAATCAGTCAAATAGTTTTGGCAAGAAACTTTTTTTATTAACTAAGTGCAACAAGCAATGTTTGCATCATTGCTGTGGTCAAAGTAGGACACTTAAGTTGGCATTCATTTTTGTACACGTAAAATAAAGTTATAATATTTATATCTTTTTTTAAGCAACATTTATAGCGATTTTAAAAGCTCCGAAATGTTCACGAAATTACATATTTACTTAAAAATTGAACAATTTTCGAAACTTTTAAAATCGCTATAAAAGTTGCTTAGAAAAAGATATAAATATTATAATTATATAATTTTATAACAAACAAGTTTATAGTGGACGTTTTTTTCCTAAGTTGCATATTTCCAAAGTTATACAGGAAAATGTTGGAAAAATGGGGTGATTCTAGCGTTTTTTCCACTGTTGCATTTTTCCTTCAGTGAGCACAGGTTTTTCGAAGTTGCAAACTTGGCTATAGACACTCTAACATGCCCCAACAACATTTCAAAAATGCAGAACTACATCGGACTTTGCGAATTTAGCACTTTTTTGTAATTATTGACAGGGCTAATATAAACTTACCTAAGTCCAGAGTTATCGGTTCTTAGCTAAAGTTTCGATAAAAATAGTGTTGTCAGCACAAATTAAAACTTTGTTATCGATAGATTGTATGGAAATATCAGAATATCTGAGCCATCAAAATCAAGCAATTTTTTTTTTAAATACTATTGCTTTAAAAATTAATTTGTTTGTCGACCAGTGACTTGAAATTGAGTTTTTTGTTTTTGTTCCATTTTGTTTGTTTACTTTATACATATAAAAAATATAAATATCAATATGGATAATAAGTTTTGCATGCACGCTGAAAGGGTAGTGATGGCGTTTTGTAGTAGTGACGGTTTTTTTTGCTGTGCTTACTGCTAAGTCACGGTGTGGCTTTTTTTGTCCAATTCTATCGGGACAATAGGAGGTTTAATTTAATTCTTTTTTTTTTTAAATATCGTATCTTGCCCGTGATATGATAGAAGTTGCAAAGAATTTTGTTTTCTTGAAATCACCTTCGATTTTTTTGTTTAAGCCTAGTACGCTGCTGATGTGAAACGAAAATCCCGTACAAAAAAGACATGACGAAATTCTAAACGAAAAATTTCGTTGTGCTTTTCGTTCTGTGGTACGCTGTTCGACCAACGAAATTTATGATTGTACCAGATCGCTTTGACAAGTCTCCACTCTATTTTCGCACAGAATTAATTGCCCGAACCATTAATTGTGTGCAGAAAAAAGACATTTTTTGGGTTTGTTCGTGATTACTAGGCCTTACGCTGCTGATGCGAAACGAAAACCTCTACTTTATAAATAATGCTAGAAAAAATGTCCAAAAAGGATTAAAAAATAAAACAATTTTGCAGGACTGATTTTCCGTAAATGACAATACTTCTTTTTACTGAAAAACAATTACTTAAATATGAAGCTTTTAGCAAAGATTAAAACAAATGCAAGACTCAATTGTTCCTACACAATTCAAAATAATAATATTTCCAGGTCAGCTAGGTATTGCACTGTTGCACTGTTATTGCAATTGCTTTATTCATTATCTACCTTATACAGGGTGCCCCGTAAAGAATGGATAACCCTGAAATGCCTCATAGTAGACTGTATGGCCGTCCTGAAAACTGATAAAAAAAAGTTCTATCCCAACCACAAGAAAAGATACATGCATTTTTTTTGATCAGTGCATTATTTTTTGTCCTACTTTACATTTTTGAATACCAAGACTATAAGTGAATGAATTCCACCGTTTTTTTTCGTAGCAATATTTAACATTATTTGTGCCAGGACATTAGTAGAAGAAAATTATAATAACTGTTGGACTTCTTAGAGAAAAAAAATATTTAACTTTGATTTTCAATGCAAAATGTGAGAGAAAATAATTTTTGAAAAATTTAAATCATCTCCAGTATAATAAAAATGCATGAATACCTAAGTGGCCAACCGCGTTAAATGCGCGTTAATGCGATTTTCAAATTGGTATAGCTTGTTATTGTATCTAGAGTCAATAGCAAGTTATTGGTAAAAATCTGCAATACTATAGTCAATTTAACAAAAACAAACATTTTCAAAATTAGCAAAGTAAACGTGAGAATAATGCCATGCGTTGAACATGGTAGATTTTTAATGGAATTTCCTTTTTATAATTAAAGAATAAGACACGACTTAAATGAACGAATGAAAAGTTTTTAATGCGAAAGAAAATAAATTTTCATATAAATCTAAAAACTGAAAAACTGCTTTGATTTATAAAATTAATTTAAACAAAGTGATTTAGAAAACAAGTAAATAAAACTATCTGAGAGTGTATATTTAACACCCCCTCTCAATCCAGAATGTTTTACTTAAGCATCTTATTGCATTCCTAGAAGATTTGTAAATTTTAAGAAAGCTGCCTTCGGAAGTGGCTTCGTTAATATGTCAGCTACCATTTCATCTGATGGACAGTATTTTAACTGGATGATTTTCTTCTCTGCTGAATCTTTTATGTGATGATGACAAATATCAATGTGTTTGGTTCGTGCTCCACATTTATCTGACTCTATTAGCCGAATGCATCCTTGGTTATCCTCATAAATAATAGTTGGGCTAAGTTCGTTTTCCCCCATTTCTGTTAAAAGTCCTCGTAACCAAACGAGTTCCCGACTTGCATATGAGGCCGCAACATATTCTGCTTCTGTTGATGACATGGCTACTGAAGTTTGCTTCCGGCTTGACCAAGCTATACTACTACCTGCTAGTTGAAACACATATCCGCTGGTAGATTTTCTGTCTGTTGTATCACCAGCCCAGTCTGCATCCACGAAACACACCAAATCTCTTTCTTTATTTGAATGTAGCCACAAAGACTTATCGATACTAGATGCCAGGTACCTTATGACTCGTTTCACCGCTTTCCAGTCACTTTCAGTTGGCGATTCTATACGTCTGCTGAGAAGACTCACTGCCAAAGATATATCGGGTCTTGATACCGTTCCAATATAGAGCAGTGATCCTATGGCTTGACGATATAAATTGTTGTTGGGTAGCTTTGAGCTTATTTCTTCAGTTGAACCCAAGAAACCTGTTTCCATTGGTGTTAAAGCTGGTTTTGAATTTTCAAGATTATAGGTTTTTAGCAATTGTACAATCTTACTTCGTTGGCTTAATCGAAACGATCCATCTTCTTCACGTTTTATCTCTATGCCCAGATAATTCTTAACTTCTCCAAGATCCTTTATCTTCAAATGTTGTTCCAATTCTGTACACAACTTTCTTGTAAATTCCTCAGACAACCCAGCTACCAACATATCGTCGTCATATAACAATATGAATGTTGTTTTACCATTGCTTTCCTTTCTTGAAAATAAACAGGAATCTGCTTCTCCTGACTTAAAACCGATCCCATTTAAAATTGCTGTCGCTTTCTTGCTCCATTCACGTGCCGATTGTTTGAGACCATAAATACTTTTGTTTAGTCTCAAAACCTTTTCTTCTTGTCCCAAAATTTCGAAACCTGGGGGCTGATCCATATAAATTTCTTCTTTTAGAGTTGCATTTAAGTAAGCGTTCTTAACATCAAAGTGCCGGACATGTAACCCTCTCGAATGTGCCACAACAAGAAGAGTACGGATTGTTTCGTGTTTCACTACGGGAGCAAAGGTTTCGTCGTAGTCCTCACCGTATTTTTGAGAAAAACCTCTAGCTACTAAACGTGCCTTGTATGTACTTACTCTTCCATCTGCAGCCATTTTGGTTTTGAACACCCATTTGCAGCTCACTGTTCTTTTACCTGGTGGCAGATCCGCAAGAGTCCAAACTTGATGTTCCTTCATCGACTCAAGTTCATCTTGAGCAGCATTAGTCCACGCATGTTGTTGTGCAACTGGCAAAAATGATAGTTCTTCCCATGAATTCGGCTCTTTTATGATTTCAGCTTGGGCTTTGTACGACAGACGATGGGGCGGGATACCTTTATTCGAACAATCTGATCTACGAATGCACTCAGTCATTGGTAGTTCCACAACAGCATTACCTTCATTATCGGTTATATCAGCATCATCGGCATCAGGAAACTGAACTTCACCAGCTAAACTATTAGATTGTTTGTTCTTGTTTGACCCCAATTCCACTGAAAAATGTTCACAGTTCTCTTTCCATGGAATCTCTAGAATTTTGGGTTTGTGTAAAGCATTCAAATTTTGATTAAACAATTTGTTCGTATTCGGTTTTTGATTTTCAGGATCGCTTTCTATAATCCTCAAAGATCTTGATATCCAGACTCGATTTGATTTTGGATCTAATATACGATATCCCTTCGTATTGAAGTCATAACCAACCAGAACACCTTCTTCAGCCTTATCATCCCACTTTTTCCTCTTCTGCTTTGGTACTAAAGTGAACGCTCTTGATCCAAACACCCGGATGTGACTGAGATCGGGTTTATCACCGGTGAATAGTTCGACTGGAGTATTTTCAAGACTGCTGCTAGGTAATCTGTTCTGTAGATATGCTGCAGTCAAAACGGCTTCTCCCCAAAATCGGTTTGCAAGATTGGCATCCAGAAGCATACACTTTGCTGATTCAGTAAGGCTTCTGTTTTTACGTTCTGCTACGCCATTTTGTTGGGGTGTATACGGGACTGTGTATTGATGTTGTATGCCTTCCCTCTTAAGAAACTCTTCTAATTCTTTCGATACATACTCCTTGCCATTATCTGAACGAAGAACTACTGGTTTTCTTCCATACCTGTTTGACATAGCCGCAACATAGTCCTTTATAGCATTTGCCGCTTCATCTTTTGACTTAAGCAAACGCAGCACTGTATAATTAGAGAAGTCGTCTATTAATGTTAGGAAGTACCTGTTACCACTAGGAGTGGCTGTCTGCATAGGACCACATAAATCAGAGTGGACTAATCTTAATGGCTCCTTTTCTTTAGTCACTCTCACTGGGAACTTTGATTGTGCCAGTTTTCCTTTGATGCAGTGCTCACAAAAGATTTTGTCAGCGCACTTCTTAACTGTTATACCGGTTGCAAGTCCATCTTTAACAAGCCTCTCAATAGCAACTGGATCTCTATGGCCTAGTCGACGATGCCACTGATGCATACACAATGCACTTTCAGCTCTACAGGCAGATTCAGAAGATTCTCCAGTTTGCATCTTATATAAACTACAATCGCTTCTAGCTTCTGCAACCACTTTTGAACCATTCATAATCTTACACGTATTTCCCTGAAACACCACCTTATGTCCAAGACTTGAAATCCGCTGCACCGAAAGCAGTCCTCCATCTAGTGCAGGAACATACAGAACGTTTTGCAGCTCAATTTTCTGACAAAGTTTGTTCGACAGTAGACAGTTCAGCCAACCACATCCAACTCCTGATGCCAAAACTGATGATCCATTTGCAAGATAGATTCTGGTGTTATCGTCTTGAAGAGTCGCAAAGGAACTTCTATCATTTGTCATATGATTTGTTGCTCCTGAATCGATGTACCAACCACCAGTCTTCGCCCTGGCTCCTGCACAGACTTCAAACGAAACATACTTTTTAGTATCATTGTCAATCGTTGTTGACGCAATTGAAGACTTAACGTCGACTCCCTTTTGCATAGAGGATCTGTATCGAAAACAGTCTGCCTTCAAATGACCATGTTTGTTGCAGTAGAAACATTTCCTTGTTTCTTTTCCATCCGTTTTCTTCGTTTTTGTTGATTTTGAAACCCCGTGTTGACTATTTTTACCTGCCGACCACATAGCAACTTCTTGTCCACTATTTACACCAGCAATGCTCTCCAGACGCCTTTGGTATTCATCTAACATCTTTCCCGTCACGTACTCTATGGTCAAATCAGCTTCATCGCGACCCTCGAGTGCGGTGACGAGCCCTGAATATGATTCTGGTAGACTTACCAATAACACAGCAACAACTTCTTCTTCATCCAATGCCTTGCCTGACCCTCTGAGCAAACCAACAACTCGTATAATGGCATCTATATGTTCAGACATTTTGCCACCAGTGTAATGAATGCTGTACAGCTTTCTCCTCAAATACAGCTGACTTCCAAAAGTTGACCTCTCGTACTTCTTTGAGAAAGCTTCCCAAATGCTGTATGCATCCTCCAGGTGAGCAATATGCATAAGTTGACCATCCTCAACGCTCAAAGTTATGTACGCCTTAGCCTTGTTGTTTTTCTTCGTCCATTCTTCATTAACTTCTGCAGCCTTTGGTATACTAACCACATCCCAAAGCTCATCTCGTACCAATATCGCTTGCAGCTTAGTCTTCCAAAAGACATAATTTCCTCCGTTTAACATAGAAACATTCGCCTTAAGATCCATTACGAATAGAATTGTTTTACAATATTGTCCTCGAACAAAATTAACAAAAATCTTTACTTTTGCCACGATACTGGGCCCATAACCTAATGGAATTTCCTTTTTATAATTAAAGAATAAGACACGACTTAAATGAACGAATGAAAAGTTTTTAATGCGAAAGAAAATAAATTTTCATATAAATCTAAAAACTGAAAAACTGCTTTGATTTATAAAATTAATTTAAACAAAGTGATTTAGAAAACAAGTAAATAAAACTATCTGAGAGTGTATATTTAACAATTTTTGATTGATTGCCTGATGTTTTTATGATGTTGTCCCAATGATGAATCTAAGCTTTTAACTTCCAGGCCCGAGTGCAACATTACTAAAAATGTCAACAAAGTGTAAAAAACGGTTAAATTTTCGAGGTTGTTTTGAGTTATACCTCTTCAATTGGGCTTTAACAAAACCATTTAATATTTTGTTGGTTGCAATTAGTTTATTTGTTATTGTTTCCTAAGAAATAATTTCAGCAACTGCCAGATAATATTTTTCTTAGATTTTTTTTAAATTTATTTATTAAAATTAAATAACAATGGAAAGTTAAAAAAAAAACATAAAGTACATTGCAGTTTGTTGTGAAATTTGAGTTTAAATGTATTAGTGCTTCTTGAGTGGATTCCAATTTGAAATCAAGAATCGAATTTCTCTTCTCAGAATCGTCAGAAGCGTATTTTTTTGCCAATGGAATGGTTTCAGAAGACTTCCGGACGCTTCTGGACGCTTGGGGATATTCAATGAAAAACGGCATAAGTTAATCCAGCCAGAGTTAGCTCACCAAAAATGTATTGTGTTAACTCGGGATTCAAGAGTTACATCGATATGGGTAATACAGAGATAGGTGTATCTAATACAGAGGTAAATAACTATTGTCAAACGTTCAATAGATCGATCGTCTACTTGTCTTCCTTGTTTAAGGGCAAATTTGTTATCTATTGAGAAGAATATTTCCTTTTCCTTCAACTGGTCTATTAAATATGTACTTAACATTGATTTGATGACAACTGCTTGATTGATTGTTAAGCATATCACACATTTTCCTTTTCCAAGTTTTCTAGATGCTTAAAATTGGTTAAAATATTAAAAAAAAAAACAATTTTTTTTTTGTATCATAATCATGAAAGTGAATTTTTCATTCCAATAATATCACTTACCAGATATAATTGAACACGTCACGTGCTTTGATACACCACAAGAATAAATTAAATTTAGAACCCCAGTTTGGTCTTAACATTTATATTTTATTAATTGTTTTCATACTCCTATTACTGCCCCTTCAGCCCGCAGCTATATTGGTTAAAGTTTGGCCTTAACTAAAGCATTTAAGGAAGTATAGCTTCGCACTTAGCACCCATAAATTTGCTGGTGTGGCAATTTAAACCTCTTGTCATACAAATCGAACTGAATTAGGCCATACAAAGAGACCCAGCCGAGAAATCAAAACAAAAAACATTAAACAATTGCTGTCTGAGAAATTCAAATTAGTCAAACTAACCTTCGGCTAAAGCATTCAATAATAATAAATACAACAAAAATTTACTATATACGTTAGCTTAGTCTAAGCAAGCTATGTCTATAAGCAAGCTATGTCTATAAGCAAGCTTTGCCTATACTCGAAGAAATACAAAAGAAACTTTTTTGTGGTTACCTACTAGCTAGTTGTGGGTCTAGAGGTGGAGATGGATTTTTCAGCTTATGACATTGCATTGCCTTGAATGAATTGAAACAAGAAACTGAATGACTTATTGGCCTACAGTTGCAGTGAGAAGAGATTCAGTTTGTAGATATTCCTCCATACAGATGCAATCTTTTGCAACTTTCCCTTTGTAACAAAGAGTCACGACTAGTTCGCATAGACAGTCTCGAAAAATCTTAATCAATGTTGTGAATTGTAATATAGTAAACAGTACAGTACAGTAAAAGCTCTACTTGCCAACAGCTCCAATAAGCTTTCTTAAACGGACACATTTTCGAGAACTTCAGGCCTCGCCCCAAAATAAAAGTGTGCAAAAAACGCCATAACTGGTAACCTCAAGTGTACAGTTATAATATTTATAATTTTATTTTATGTCAGCTTAGATAATAGCTCAACTATAATTAAGTTTTTAACATAAAATATATACAGGGTGTCCCAACGTCACCGGCTCAGACAAAAACTTATTACTTATAACTGTTTCTTTAACTAGCTTTAACTTTGCCAAATTACAACCGATTCTGCACTCCACCTAGATCTTACCTGTCCTACAACTTTTTTTCTATGCGGATAACAGTTATTCTGCAATTTATTATCGAACCCATTTTATTGCATTTTTCTGCAACGTGTGTTAGCTGACACACGGAAACAGACTAACCAGTCCTATTAATAAACGCATAATAGCGTTAAAACATCCCTAACACGTGCCTTAAGCCAAAATCATACCTGTGTCGTGTGTTGTGTTGTGGAGCCGTGTGTCGCTATCGCTACAATGTATTTCATATGCGTAGAACCATATTTTTCTCGTGTGTTTTGTTGCAGTGTGGCGCATAAAATATATGGAATGACAGCGACACACGACTCCACAACACAGATGTGGATGCGGCTTTTACTTACAAATTTTATAAACAAAATTGTGACATGTGCTAGCCAACGGATGACATTACAAATATGTTTATTAATTTAGCCTTAATAAACATGTTTTTGCTATTATGTTAATAATAAAAATAAAGCAAGTTAAACATAACTTTTATAGCACGATCCGTAGATTCAATAGAGAACACAGTTATTTTATAATGCCCATTGACGAAGATATTGTAGGTGTTTAAAAAAAAAAAAATTTCCGAAAAAATATATTTTATTAAAAAAAAAACCTAAAAGAAATCACCACTTCTGTGAGCCATTATATTAAAAATTCAATAGGTAGCATGTTACATCTTCAAGGCTTAATTAATTTTTAACCGTAAAAGAAGGCAGGTACGTGTGGTGTGACCTAATCGTACATTTACTTATTTTGTTCAAATACAATACACAACACATACCTACATAATAATTATCTAAGGAAAACCTTTATTAGTTACAACTACAGAGAAAATTAACAAAATATCACTGACAAGTTAAAAATTCTCACAATTGTTTACATTTTCCTCTCTAAATACTGAAACTATTTTTCTTCCAACAAAAAAAATGTTTAACTTTTTTAATTGTTTGAATGGAGTTCCATCCATATGATTAATTAAAAAAAGTTTTTGAAAATGCATTTTTAAATGAAGTAAGATAGTAAATGCAAATAGTTTGTTATATAGGCATATAAGACGCATTTGCTGAAACGAAACTTATGTTTTTAAATTCAACATAAGAACTTTAAGCCGGAGAGCTGGCATCATATTTTTCGACCTCATCGGTACATGGATGATAGTTTGGTCAAAAAAAGATTTAGGACCTCCAAACACAAAAATGTCACTCCGGGTCAGAAGCTTAAGTCTTATATTTTTAAAATATTAAGGACCTCATCGATCGAAACGGAGTGGCAGACATAAGAAATACTCGAATCGTGTGCCTGTCAATAGTTATCCAAGGTAAAATATCGAAAATATCAGCCTTTAATAAAACTCCCAAACGCTAAATGCGATCAAAAATTGTTTCATGCAAAACTTGTAGATTATGTCATCCGCCAAAAAAAAACGTTATGACAATTTTTTCTTACGACCCACCGTTAAGAAGATATCGACATTTCAAAAAATGTAAAATGTCGAAAATGGTCGTTTTTCACATATAACTCCTAAACTATTCAAATTTTGAAAACACCTGAATACAACGTTTGTACATTATGTGAATCCCTATAATAAAACATTATTATTTTTTTTCTAAAAAACAACCGTTTTAAAGATATATTTTTTTTTAAAGTTTGACAAAAAGATCAAATTTCTAGTTTTTTTTAATTTCTACTCTTAAAAGCTCAAGTTGTTGAAACAAATCTTATACTACGTTTCCACCGACCACTAAACAGAGATTTAGGTAATGAGTTTTTTTTGCTGTTTCCACTGCACCAAAAGATCAAAAAGAGGATTATAACAAAACATTCAAATTGTGTTTCATTTTTTTCATATGAAGTGGAAGTGAGATAGATAGTTTTTGTTTACATTTCCATCTGTCAATAAACAAAAATGTCGTTTAAATGGGTCGGTTCCACAATTATTCTCTGAAAATAATGTTTGTTTGATTTGGCAAATTAATGTTTCCGAGAAGATTTGAAGGAGATTTATTTGAAATCTTCATTTGAGGAGATTACAATTTGTATGTGAAAAACTTTAAGATTTCAATGAGATTTGTGTAAATCTTGCTAAATCTCGTTTTAGTGCCCGGTTGAAACGTAGTATTACGCTCAGTTTAAATATCATAATATTCTCTTCAAAACATAGGGCACTTTTTTCCATACGAGTCATAAGTCGCAACATATTTGTTAAAAAACTTGTTAAGTTTATACTTGCGATCAAGATTATTAAGTTTTGATATATTTGTTTTTAGAGAAAATCTTTTCAATAAATTTTCATTCTAACTAATATCGTTTTCGATTGGATTTCGGAACAGTATTACCTACTCCTTTTTGATTCCAATCGAATTATTTTCTTGAATGTTTGAATCTTCAACAACCACTTGAGTGGGCTACCACCATTGTATTTGGCTGGAATTATTGCAATTTCATGGCTGCCACACCAATCATCAGATTCCCTTCAGTGGTGCTTAGTCTTTATGTTCGATTTTAATTTATAAATTAGTGCCGTCAATTGGAATCGAACCTAGACCAGCTACCCCTGAGGCCTATGCACTACGCATTGCGCCAACGAGGTCACCTGATCATGCCCATCCAAAAAAAATTCAAACATTCAATAATATAAATTACGGAGCGAAAGCTATGCAGCCTAACTGCGAGAGTGTTATCACACAAAAAACCCAATTATTTTCTGTTGTTCCAAAACTAATTTGCGAAAAATTATGTGTGTGTCAGTAAATTGTCTGATATTTATGTATATTTTGCATTTTCAGTCGAGTAAAATCAATTTGACAAGTTATCCGATGAAAGAGTTTATAATGTATATGTGTGTTCTAGGTCTTCTCCTTTATAAAATCCGGAACAGAAAATAACTCCGAAAACATTACTCGGAACAGCCAATCGAATTATTTTGGAGGAAGTGGTGTCAAAAAGGAGTCAAAACGGAGTAACTCCGAACCTCCAACCGAAAAGGACATAATGTTCTCATACGAATAAGTTGTTTGTTTTACTCTGCTAAAAGGTTATGGGGTATGGGCCCAGTCCATAATACATTGTAAAAATAAAAGAGAACATTACAATATATAAGAAGAATATCTATTCAGTAGAACTTCTTTGGGGTCCATCATATGGAAAAGCTGACTGGTTCAGAAAATTTGTCTACATGGAGCTTTGCGATGAAGACGCAATTGGAGCTGGAAGATGATTGGAAATATATTGAGACTGTTCCAGTTGAACCCCTTTGATGTTGCTTAGGACAAGACTGCTCGATGTAAGATGATCTTAACTATCGACAAGAGTCTATATGTTCATGTTAGGGATGCAACAACTTCAAAGGTGGTATGGACAGCGCTGCAAAATATTTGTCAAGACTCTGGCTTGGACAGACGCATAGGGTTACTGCAAAAAATGTGATCTGTGGTATTGGTAGAGTGCACATCTGTAGAAGATTATATCAGCCAAATCATTTCAACTGCTCAAAAATTGAACGAAATTGGATTTGTGGTCAATGATGAATGAATTGGAAGCTTATTACTCAAAGGTCTACCAGATGAGTATAAGCCAATTATTATAAGCATCGGTAGTAGTGGAAAGAATTTAACAGCTGATTCTATAAGAATGGAACTGTTGCAGGATTTTAAATTTGATTCAGGTTCATCCACCAGAGCTTTTATGTCCAAAAAAGGGAACTTTCTGTGCAAAAGAAAACGAATCCCAAGTTTGACAAAAAAGGGAAATCTCGATCTAAGTTTAAAGGGAAAGATTTCAAGTCATCAAAAGGTGGTTCTATGTTTGTAGCATTCCATGCAGAGTCAAAAAAGCATGACATCCGATTCTAGTTATAAAGAGCTCAAACTATTCAAGGGTCAAATTAAGACCGCAAATAATATGACAATGGAAGCAGTTAATAAAGATGATGTATCACCAGACGTGTTAACTCCCAAAGGTAAGCAAAGTGTCGTTGTTCATGACGTTCTCTACGTTCCCGAGCTGGAATTCAATTTACTATCAATAAAGAAGTGGACCACGAGAATGTTGTCATCTTCGACAAAAGTGGGTGTCGTGTCATGAATTCCTCAAAAGAAGTCATAGCGACGGGAAGATCTTCAAATGGACTCTACAAATTGGATATTGCCACAAATCAGAATGCATATGTTGCGCAATGTAATCTTGACAACATCTGGCATCGTAGATTTGGCCATTTTGGGTCAAGAAAATATGAAATTACTGGCACAAGGCTTGGTGAAAGGAATTCACTTAAGCCGAGATTCATTGCCGACTTGTATATCCTGTGCAGAAGGGAAGCAGCATCGAAACAGTTTTCCATCAGATAGGTGGAGATCATCAAAAGTTCTGGAAATAATCCACTCAGACCTGTGTGGTCCCATGGAGATGAAATCTATAAAAGGCAGTACATACTTTGTTACTTTAATAGATGCTTTCACACGAAAAGTATTCGTCTACTTTATGAAAAGTAATGATTCTGTACTGAGCTGTTTTCGTGAATTCAAGGCGGAGGAGGAAGAAAATCAACAAGAATCACGAATAAAAATCCTACGGACGGACAATGGAAAGGAGTTTATGAACAAGTAGGCAATGGAACTTAAGTTGAAGAAGCATGGAATTGTTCATCAAATAACGGTCCTCTACACTCCAGAACAAAACCGCTTAGCGGAACGAATGAATAGAACTCTCATAGAAAAAGCTCGAGCTATGTTGTGTGATGCTAGCATGCCAAAATTGATTTCGGCAGACGCAGTTAATTGTGCCAGCTATATAGTTAATTGTTCACCTTATAGAAAGCTCACTAAGACACCAGAAGAGTTATGGTGTGTTAGTCAACCAGATGTCAGTCATTTTCGAATATTTGGTTGCACAGCTATGTCACATATACCAAAGCAAAAACGTCGTAAGTTGGATTCCAAATCTGAAGAATGCATTTTTGTGGGGTATTCAAGCACTTCAAAAGGATTTCGTCTCTACAGTTCGAAAAGGAAGGATGTTTTCATCAGTCGTGATGTACCAAGTGTTTCACGAGGAGGATTTTCACTATGTATAAGGAAAGGCAAAATGAAAATAAGGTGAACGAAGTGCCAATGTATACCGCTGCAGTGGGGGCAAACCATCAAGAATCCAAAGAATCCAGCAATCGAGTGATTTCGAGTTATGTTCATCTGACAATGGCCGTGAAGTGGGGGATATTGAGGGAGATGTAACTACAACAATGTCATCAAAAGCTCAAAAAGATATCGAGGTAGACACGACTAGACATCCACAAGGTAAAGGATCTTCGACACACGGCATCATGTGCTGAAGTGAAAGGATATCGAAATTGCCTAAGGTGGTAACAATGTTGTGCAGAAAAATATTCTTGAAGATCCTGGAGACACATTATCTAGATACTATAAGGAAAAATGGATAGAGACAATGCAGTGTGAAATAAAGTTTTTCGAAGAAAATAATACTTGGAAATGTGTAGAAAAACCCGCTGGAGCCAATATCATCAAGACAAAATGGGTTTTCAAAATGAAGAAAGATAAAAAAGATGGTGTACGATACAAGGCTCGTTTAGTGGTAAAAGGTTTTACACAAAAGAAAGGTATTGACTATGAAGAAACATTTTCACCTGTAGTCAGATACTCATCCATTCGATATTTGATTGCATTATCAGCGAGATACAATTTGCAAATTCTACAAATGGATGCTGTTACCGCTTTCCTTCAAGGTGAGTTAAGTGAAGACATTTCTGTTGAGAAACCGAAGGGGCTTTTGATGGGAAAAGAAGGTCAAGTGATGAAACTGAACAAAGCTGTCTATGGACTGAAACAATCCAGTTTAGTTTGGAACACAATATTTGATCAAGCTCTCCAAAAAAATGAAGCGTTCAAAAGTGGATCCATGTTTATGTTATCATCGTGAGGGTAAAAGTATAACATTTATCGCAATATGTGTCGACGATATCCTAATATTTACGAACGAAATGGTATATTACGAAAACCTGATATTAAATTTTATGAAAATGTTTAAAATGAAGTTCTTGGGAACTGCAAAGCAATGCTTAGGGATTCAGATTTCACGTGACAAAGATGGGATTTACTTGGATCAAGAGAATTTTATTTCAGAAATGCTGATAAAAATCAATATGGATGAATGTTATCCTATAGCAACTAATATCGATACAAATACAAAGTTATCAAAAGAGATGTCACCTAAAACAACAGATGAAGAGTAAGAGATGACTAAAGTTCCTTACCAGCAAGCTATTGGAAGCTTAATGTTTGCGGGCACAGTGCACTCGACCAGATATTTGTTTTGCAGTTAACAAAATGAGCATTTTCAATAACTGTCCTGGCAAAGAACACTGGGCTGCCGTCAAGAGAGTATTCAGATATCTACAAGGAACAAAAGCAGCTAAATTAAAATTTTCCACGAGTGGAAATTCTGAATTTAATATTTATTCAGACTCTGACTGGGTGAATGATTGTGACGAAAGAAGATCGGTTACAGGATATGTATGTATCTTCCAAGGGTGTAACGCAACGAATCACCAGCCAACTGTTGCTTTATCTACGACAGAAGCCGAATATATGGCACTTTCGGCATCAACTCAAGAGGTAATGTGGATTCGTGGCCTTGAACTTAAACTCAACAAAGATTTTAATAGTTTGGCCGTGAATATATATTGCGACAATAAAAGTGCTATTCACCTTGCATCAACTAGCAAGTACTTATCAAGATCTAAGCACATTGATGTTCGGCACCATTTTATTCTCGAAAACAGAACATGAATATGTTATATATCTCCTTCGTTGGAATTGTAACTGAATTGTTGGTTGCGGATAATTTCACAAAACCAGTTGCAGCAGAAAAACATAAATACTCTTCTATATGGGTTTATGTTTAAAATAAATTTTGTTCGAGTGAGGGTGTTGATAAACTTGTTAAGTTTATACTTGCGATCAAAGTTATTAAGTATTTGAGTTTTGATATGTTTGCTTTTAGAGAAAATCTTTTCAATAAATTTTCATTCTAGCTAATGTTTTCATACGAATAAGTTGTTTGTTTTCCTCTGCTAAAAATATTGCTACTTCAACTGTCAAAAAACCGGGTTTTCTAATATATCTTTCATACCATGAGCTTAAGCATAGTACGCAGTTGAAGCGAAACGAAAATTTTCATACAACAATTGACACAACGAAATCATAAACGAAAAATGTTGTTCTCGTTTTGCTCAGCAGTGCGCAGTTCGATAGCGAAAATAGAAAATCGTAGTAGATTACTAGAGTCAAGTCTCCACATTTTTCCGCACAGAATTTATTGTCCGGAACATTATTGCTGGTGAGAAAGTGACAGTTTTTGTTTTTTTTTAGAAAAAAATGGACGAAAATTGTAATTAGTTTAAAACTCAATTTTTTTTTTTTTATTTTTTGACATACACCTGATAGAGCTCTCCATAAATATTTTTCGTAGCCTTTTCGTTTATATTTTCGCTATTGATGTCGAGAGCACAGACATTTTGCGTTTCGCTTGAGCTGCGTACAAGGCTTTAATCGGAAAATTAAATTAACAAAATGTATACGTTATATAATTTTATATTTTATAAGCATGCATTAACAGTATTTTTTTCAAGAACTCATAATTTTTATGATATCATTATTTAAAAAAAAACAACAAAAAGTAGAAAATACCGATTTTTGGCTCTTTACTCTTAAATAACAATTTTTTTCGAAAAAAATTTATACCTATTTTGCAGATTTTAATATTCCCTTGGGGAAACATTTTTCACTTTTTTGAGAATAACGCATCAGTTGCAAGATATTACGACTTCAAAATGGTCAAATTTAGAAAATTTTTGAATAAAAAAATAAAAAAAATATTTTGTTTAAAATGACGTTATAAATATTATATGATTATATTAGGTATATCATTTTAAACAAAATAATTTTTTAAAATTTTTTTAATTTTTTTAGCAGTCGTTTTTGAGAACAATTTATAAAACCGAAAACGTTGTTGTGAAAATTATTCTCAAAAATACCAAAACTGTAACTAAGTACGGCACGATGTCTGAATTTCATTCTCTTACTCTCAAAATTTGACATTTATAGCTGAACTGTGATTTTCCGTCCAAATTTTCTCTCTCTCTGATGTCAAAACCTGCGAGATTTCTGAGTACGGGAACGGCTTTGGACTGAAAATCACTCAAATGTACAGAAAATTAACGTAAAGAAACGGAACTATGAAAA
Source organism: Melangyna quadrimaculata (assembly GCA_949320155.1). Classification (NCBI taxonomy): domain Eukaryota; kingdom Metazoa; phylum Arthropoda; class Insecta; order Diptera; family Syrphidae; genus Melangyna; species Melangyna quadrimaculata. The sequence goes on along the minus strand of OX439483.1, from coordinate 198,014,950 downwards.
CCGGCACGAATGGATTGCACAAACTTGTTCTTGTAGCTAAAAACTTTAACGTATAGCTTGAAGTTGACAATGTGCATATGGTATTGGTTCCATAACATAATGATATCATTATAAGAAAAGTTGTAAAAAACAACTAAACTAAACTATAAACTTGTTATTTTATTAGCTGTTTGACAAATATGAATTAAGGAAAAAAATCACAAATCGTTGTGAACGGTTTTCTTAAAAATTAATTTTTTATATATAAAAATTCTTGAATATTATTAAAAATTAAATTTTGTTTGTCAGCTTTTAGTATTTAATAAAATACAATTTTGCACAAAATTAAAAAAAAATCATTAACCCGTTTTCAAGAAATTGAATTTAAAAAAAAAAAATTCAATATTTTTTTAAAAATCCAAAATATATTGTTTCGTAAATTTGTATGTGAAATTGTTAAAATTATGAAACATTTGGTTGAAATCTGAGTAGCGGTTAACGAGAAATTTGAAAAACAAAAAATCGGTTCTATGACAGTTACCGTTACTAACCGTTATAAATAATTTTTTTTCTACCAAAATATTTATTATAGTACGGTAGTACTTCGTAATTTTTTTTAAACATTAGAGCCGTTTTTGAAATAAATCAATTTTTGTATTTTGGTTGTTATTTTTTGAACTAAAAAATTTCAAATTCACTTCTAGAAAAAAAAAATAAATCGGGTGGCACAACGGCTCATGAAGAACCAGGGCCTAGTGACTAACAACTCGCAACCATTCCTGTGTGCGCCTATCGACAGGAATGGAAGGGACCTACAATTTTATGCCGAATCCGAACGGCTAGACGAGAAGCACTTATTCGTGACAAGTGATACTCTTGGAGGATTTGTCAATTCCTCGCAAGAGGCAGTAGCCCTGAAAAAAACTTTTTAGTTTCTTAGGTGGACGAGGCTGGGAAGCGAACCCAGACCTCTAGCGTGACAGTTGAACGCACTAACCATTACGCTACGGGCTACTACAATTCACCTCTAGAGAATCCCCAAATAACCTTAAGTCCAAAGTTCGAAGAAAATCGCTTCTGTGGCTTAGGCTGTAGGTCGAGGTATAGACAGAGAGAATTGTGAGACCCACTATTTTCGCGTTCTCTATCATTGTAATGTTAGGGAAAATTATTATCTCGAGTTTCATTTTTTTCACGAATCCTAAACTTGCCCTATATTACGTATATATCGCAAGTAAAAATACGTCACAACAAACTTGAAGCAATCGAATCCGTCAAAAAGACGCACAGACAAACAGACCGACGGACGTACTTCCAAAAATCACTTTTTTGGACTTCTCCATCATCGTTATTATAGTTTTTATTAAAACCTGAATTTTTATGACACGAAACTAATATTTGCTACACAAATTTATGTACTTACCAATTTATGGTCTCGTTTATTTTTCTTTCTGTAAAGTGCAAAAAATTGTAAAACTCGAAGCATTTATGGTGTTTTCTGTACAAAATAAGTTCTGCCATAACGGTGTTTGAAAAAATTAAATACATATATATGTATAATGCTTGCAAAGAAATGTTTTGAATGCTTCTTGCACTCAAATATTATTTTTGTGCGACCTTATAAAGGGTCCGCCAAATAACTTTTTTATTTTTGAAAATGCATCATCAACATCGAGTGTAGTTTCGGCTGTGTGGCACGTAGCGCCGTCCTGTTGAAACCAAATGTTGCCAATATCCTCCTCTTCAATTTTTGTGAACAGAAATTCGTTCAACATGGCCCGATAACGATCGCCATTGACTGTAACGGCCACTCCTTGCTCAGTTGAAGAAAAATGGCCCAAAAATGGCCTCTGGACCAAAATCCGCACCAAACAGTGACTCGTTTTGGGTGTATCGGCTTTTCAATGTATGCGTGCGTGTTTTCTGTGCCCCAAATGCGACAATTTTGCTTGTTTACATACCCGCCAAGATCAAAATGAGCTTCATCTGAAAAGATGATTTTTTTTGGCAAAATCGGCAAAGTAATGTCGCATTATTTCCCAGCGTTGTTCAAGCGTATACACAACCATATTCGTTCAGCGGGAGGATAAAACTAATTATCTGTCAAATCAGACATGAGCTAAGTGTTACCATGCACGAAATAAGCACTAGTTGACAAAAAAAAAAACGTTAGATGGCGGACCCTTTAGAATAAAGAATTTGAGTTCCAAACATTATATGTTTTTTTCACGTTAATTGAAAACTTTTGCCTTAATGGCCCAACCGAAAATGGAACTTCGCTCTCTTTTATACCTAAATGATCGATCTTCTATGCAAGGTGAGAGACAGACACCTATTTTAATCTTTAACCGACATCTTACCTTGTTCTGGTTATGGCCTTTTCTTAATTTAAATACTGAATGACCGTTGTGCATACGAGAAAGTTTTTGTGTTGACCCGATATAATCTACATACTTTTATACAATCGATAATGTCTCCAGAATTTTGAACTTTAGTAATTAAGTTGTTTATATTCATAAATGTATGGCTTGGGTAATGAATATATTTACGTGTTTTTTTCAAAAATTATTTTCTTGCACGAAACGAAAATATATAACTAAGAAACACGCAAGTTAATCAATACTCCAGATGACGGTGTTAATGATTGTGGAAGGTTTCTTTAAAAAAACAACCACACAATATTATAAACTAAGTTTTATTTAAATTTGAAAAGAAAATAATTAATTTATATACTAATCATATTAATTAATGTTGTTTCTTTTCCAGAAATAAAGCAACTTGTCGTTCGTCATTTTATTATGGCAGCGAAAACTTCATCACAGCAAGCAGTGGCTCTCAACGGAATCCCCATTGTATTGTGCCTGCTATTCATCGGTTGCACATTGTTCACAACCTGCTCTGGTCATGGAAGACTGATTGAACCACCAAGTAGAGCGTCAGCATGGAGATATGGTTTTCAAACTCCTCCAGACTATAACGACCATGAATTGTATTGTGGTGGATTTACGCGTCAATGGAAAGGCAATGATGGTAAATGTGGCGAGTGTGGAGATGCTTGGAATCTTCCCGAACCAAGACCACATGAATTTGGTGGCAAATGGGGTCAGGGAGTTATTGTACGTAGATATAATCCAGGATCAGAGATGGTCATTAGAGTGGAACTGACCGCTAGTCATATGGGGTAAGTTGAAAAAGAAATTAATACTTTATGATCTTTCTATTTATTAACATAAATGTTGTATTTGTATATTTATCATTATTTGTTAGATATTTCGAGTTTCGGTTGTGCCCAGAACCGAAAGCGAAGCAGGTTTGCTTGGATAAAAATCTGTTAACCGTTTTGAGTGGATCACCTGCCATACCAGCACCAGATGATTTAACAACTAGATTTTATCCCAGAAATGGAAGTAGAATATACGAAATCAAGACTCAATTACCAGGTGTGTTAGAGCTAAAATAACAAATACTCTTTATTAGACAAGCAAGCAAATATTTGTCCTTATAATATTGACTTGCCTGGCAAATATAACCAATAAAACAAGATCTTTTCTTACGGGAGCGGGTCGAAATTCTTGTTTCGCAATTCTGCTCTTCAAAATTCTGCATATCGTTACAAAATTTCTTCCTACCCTCATGAAACTTAGTGAAAACGTTACATTTACCATAAGAATGAAGAATCAAAATAGTCTATAAAATTATCTTGCTTGTTGTGCAAATATCTTGATTGTTGTGCATCAAACGGAAAAATGACTTTGGTACGATCTGTGCATATGGCACATGATTTCAAGGTACAACATATGGTGAATCTAATGACATTTAAATTAAGATGATACGACAGCCGGAAAAAAAAGTTGTTGTCCTTATGTAAGAACGCCTACATTTTGGTCCGTTGATGGAACTTACATAGTATAAATGTTCCATATCTCATGGAAACCAAAAATAAGTCGGTAAAGGGTGGGCCATCAAGTGGTTTCTTTTTTAACAATAGGTTATTTTGAAACTGAAGGCTGTTTGCCGTTTCCCGCTCAAAACCTTAACTGAAAGTCAGTCGCTTTAGCTTGATCAACGTTGGAAAATATTGAACACTTATTTCCAAAGTGAGTGCTGTGTAGCGCAAAGAGGCGAAATTAAGCACCCACCGCGCGCCTGCAAATTAACAAAATCGAAAAACCCGCACTTGATTGATGGGAATCCACAGTTTGGTGCGGTTTGTGGAGTAATGGCATCATTGGAATATTTTTTTTTTCCGAAAATGAGGCTGGGAACAACGTTTCGATCAACGGTGGGCGTAACAGAGCCATGTTAAACCACACAGCCCATGCCATAATCGATCTTTTGCCCACCAAATTCTCAAATCGTGTTATTAGCCGTCTTGGCGATGTCAATGACCGCCTCGGAGCTGTGATTTGACCCCTTTAGACTTTTTTTTGTTGTGGGGCACCGTGAACGTCAAGGACCGATATTGTTATGCCAACAATCCGGAAACGATTCAAGCACTTAAGGCCAATCGGATTCAAGCAATCCGTGAACTACAGCCCGAAACCATCAACAAGGTCTCTCTATATGTATGGAAAATGAGTGCTTTTGAGGAAGAAAGTATGTGAGACTATATCATAATAGTCTAGGAGCTATACCCCCTTCCCGTAGGCACTTGAATGTCACCTCAGTTTGAGAGTGTTTTTTTATGTTTTCGGGGTGGGGAATCCGAATCCGGAGTTAGTTTTTCCAAAATCCGGTGCAAATTTATTGTTATTAACGAATTTTGATGCATTTTTGTAATGCAAACAAAGTTATTAATGTTAGGAAAAAATATTCCGGGTAAATGCTGTTCCTTATTTTCTAAGAAATTCACATGGTTAAAGAAGCCCAATTTACTCAAATTTTCGCACGATAAAGCATAAAACAAGTACATATTTTTATTTTATTCGCCTGATTTTAGCTAATAAAAGGGTTTTTCAATTTTTTATTTATAGCGTCTAGTTTTAAAGACATACATTTTTTTAAGGCATGACAGATTTAATCCACATTCCAATATTGTAATATAATAACAGCTTGTGCTTATATATGATATGCATAAGGTGTCACAAAAGGTTAGGTAGGTTGGACTTAGACAAGAAAAAAATCGCATAAACGGTAAACGTAAAGTTCTAGAACCATGCGGTTTTCAGTATTTGACTAAAAATTAATAAGAGCATTGAGTTTTGAAAACAAAAACAGTACTTAATAACGTCAAATTTTGAAAAAAATTAGTTTAAATTTTTTTTTATTATTTTTTTTTTTAATTTTGAGTTTGAAAATTAATTTTTCAAAAACTTTTCACTCGAACAACTTAATTTGAAAATGATAATTAAGAATAGACTTTTGGCTTTTCAAAATGCTATAGCATGACTGTAAGTATTACAGTTATTTTTTAATATTTTGTTTCTGTTTTAAAAGATTTTTTCTGAAAATTGCCCCTCCCGCCTAAACGGGGAGAAATAGATCCCCCTCACATACGAATTTTTTCTTGTATAAGTCCAACCTACCTAGCATTTTGTGACACCTTATGCAAATCACCATGTATAAGCACAAGCTGTTATAAAGAAAAAATCTGTCATGCCTTAAAAAAATTTATGTCTTTAAAACTAGACGTTATAAATAAAAAATTGAAAAACGCTTTTATTAGTTAAAATCAGGAGTATAAAATAAAAATACTTGTTTTATGCTTTATCGAGCGAAAATTTGAGTAAATTGGGCTTCTTTTACCATGTGAATGTGAAAAATCTTATTATTAGTCTACGTTTCTGTGTATATCTCCGAATCTAATTATTCAATTGAGACAAAATACAAACGAAAATGTTTGTCAGAATATAGAGAATAATTTCTTCTATGAAAATTTTCTCGATAACTCTGACCGTTTACCTAAAAAACACGTTATTCCGTCTCGCGCTCCCTCAATTGAGCGCGCGCCCTCCCTACTAAGAAACAATTGGTCTTGGGCAATTGTCAACCGATTTACATGAATAATAACAAATTTCTTCGTTAGAAAATAAGGAACAACATTTACTCGGAACATTTTTTCCTGACATTAATAACTTTTATTGCATTAGAAAAATGCATCAAAATTCGTTAATAACAATGACTTAGCACCGAATTTTGCAAAAACTAACTCCGGATTCGGATTCCCCACCCCCGAAACACACAAAAAACCACCCTCAAACTGAGGTGACCTTCAAGTGCCTACGGGAAGGGGGTATAGCTCCTAGACTATAACAATGAAGATGAAGAAATTTAAATATTAGAATTACTTCTTAAGTGGAGTGAATGAATATAATTCAATTAAATATATAGTACAAGTGACCTCAACTCTATAAATTAATGTGTTTTACCTGGATATAAAAAAGGGGTCTCCATCAGTCATGTCTGTCATACCCTACTAAGACACAATTTTTAGTCGATGTTTACCGACTCTTATAAAAATTCCAGCAAGAAGATACTGTGAATTATATTATTATAGGGAAATCTGTTTATAAATTCGTGCACCCAGATTTTCTGGGTACTAAGACACAAATTTTGATCGGTAAACATCGACCAAAATTTGTGTCTTAGTAGGGTATAAGAGACTAACTGAAGAGCCCATTGTCGTGTTTGTGCGGAACACATTAATTTCTGGAGTTGACGTCACTTGTACTTTTAAATTGAATTCTATTACCATAACATTTCTGAACTCTTCTTTTTTTGGTTTCCATGAAAAATAGAACATTGATACCAACTTTCATCAACCAGACCATTGTTTTAAAGCGTTTTCGGTAATATTTACCTATATTACTGAAAATATAGTCATGATGCTTATAAAAAATGACTATAACTTTTTCCCGATAGTCGTATCCGTCTTAGTTTAAATTCCTTTAGATTCACTATTAAAAAGTACCTTAAAATCATGTGCCATATGCACAGATAGTACCAAAGTCATTTTTTCTGTTTGATGCACAATCTGCCCCATCTCTCCATCAAAAAAAGCACTCTTCCCTGCAAGATATTTTTAAAGACTCTTCTGATTCGTCATTCTTATGGTAAATTCAACGTTTTCACTAACTATTATGAGGATAGGAATTATTTTTTTTCTCGAAGAATTGTATGTACTAATTTACCTGAACTATTCCGTTATTCGAATTTTGTGTACTATCAAAACTCAACTCAATATCCTTACCTATGGCCGTTTTCGAAAAAAAAACTTTATAAAATCGAAACCTTAGTATGAAAGCTAAACGTTCTAGATAAGCTAGAACAAAAACTTTAATTTCTCTTATGGGGAACCACATAGAAATGCTTCACATAAACATAAAAATGCAAAAAAACGCAAATCCGTTAATTCGGTTAGGCTCTAGGTCGATGGACATATCAGAAAGCACAGAACGATGGTGGACGGCATGCCAAAAGTAATTATTTTGCTTGGACTTCTCCATCATCGTTATGTTAATTTCGCTTAAAACCTCGAAATTTGTTTTGACACGAAACCTATAATTGCCCTAGAGAGCAAGTAAAAAGCAATACAATATAGAAATTTAATGCTAAGCCATTTTGCATTTAGCCATCAACTATGAGTTTGTAAACATTTATACAATAACATTATTTATTTATTGCCTAGTCGGGTTGCTGTATTACCTTATAAATATAAATTTAGTATAATAAAGATAATGATTTATCAAAAGTCTTGTTTTGAAGTAGGTACAATGCTGATTCATTTAAAGATGAATCAATATTTATTTTAATGTTATTCATCAACCACTCATAATAAAATTTGTTTTATTGAATTTAAAAGTTATAATATTGTTTAGTTGAACTTCCATCTCTTTTAATTTGTATTTCTTATTTTATTAATAATTTTGAATTTTTTTAATATGTTTTTTTTTTTAATGATAAAATCGCAATTTTTATTTCCTTAAATTTAAATAATAACTTGTTTTATGAAATTGATGATTTTTTATTTTTACATTTCGAGTTCAATGAAATTCATTGAAATGCTTGAAAATTATGCATATAAGAAAAACTTTACAGCAAAAACTAAAAGGAATCCGTCTACTGCAAATAGAAAGTGTTAAAACATTGGAATAAAACCTTAATACAGCAGGTAGTATTTGGAATTAAAACGCTTGTTCTTTTTAAAATTTTTTCGGGATTTCTGTTTCTTAGAAATGAATTTTAAAACTATTACAGAAAGTAGGTACTCTGGTTTAAAAAGCAAAGTTTACAAATCTATAAAAAATAATTTTATCTAATGTTGGTTCAAAAGCTGAACAAGCGAATCCAAATTTTTTTTCCTCAGTATTTTGACAGTCAAACTGAGACCTTTTGCTGAGGAACTCTGTTCAGGCAACTGAGTTTGCTAAGGCCCTATAAAATCTCCTTTTCCTGAACACGCCTATTGAATTTTTGAGTAAAAGACTGAAAACTACTTGCCTTTTCGAAATTTCAATTCCTAGATGGCTCGTATATCGTACTAACCTTAACAAAATAAATAAATTGGTTGGCGCAACGGCTCGTGAATAACCTGGTCCTAGTGACTAACAACTCGCTACCATTTCTGTGTACGCGTGTCGATGGAAGGGACCTACAATTTTATGCCGAATCCGAACGGCTAGACGAGAAGCGCTTGTTCATAGAAAATTATACTTTTCGAGGATTTGTCAATTTCTCGCAATAGGCACCCTGAAAAAAAACTTTTTAGTTTTTAGGTGGACGAGGCTGGGTGTTAACCTTAACAAATTTTAATAAAATTTCGCTTTTGGGTGCGGGAACGAAAGTTATTCGAATATTTCCAAAACAAGCTTCACCCTAGTGTACATTTAGATAGTGTATGTATGTTAACTTTGCAATCAAAGAATTCCAATTTTACGTTTAGAGCATGCTCTCCATACGATCAGCCACATAGGATAAGTATGGAGGTGGAGCATTTGTTTTTAAAATGTTTGGCTTGCTTTAAAATTAAATTTCCCTTGCGCGGTGATAAATATTTTCCTTCAATTCGTTTTTGCGCCGCAAGGAAACATATTACTACCCTTTGCAAATGCACATTCTGCACACATGAAAAACATGGTTGTTCCTAAATCTTTCAATCCTCCTTTTGCAATATAAAATCTTTTCATATAAAACTAAATTATTTTTGTTGAGTATACGCCCAAGTGTACATTTATACAAGGTTCATGTATATGTACAGTATATTAACATTTTTTGCAGGCATTTTTTTTTATCAAAATCGTTGTCGGAGCCTTTTTCGATTTCCTAAGGTTACACAATTTTGTGTGGCAGCTAGGGTTAATTTTGTAGGGAGATTTACCAAAAGAAACGCTGCGGACAAGCACTCTGTAGCCAAACACTTCTGTATCATGTCGTTATGTCCCCTTTCACACAAGGAAACTTCCAGTTGCCAGCAACTGGAAGTTTGCTGGCGAGAAGGGCAAGAAGTAAGATATTTGTATAACATTCCTTTCTCATACTGTCCGTAATGTACATTCAGCCAATAGACCTTATATGGAAACAAACAAAAATCTTTGGAAATTTTGTTTCTTTATGTGAAAGGTACAAGAAAATTTAAGAAAAACGTCAAAATAATCTCCAGCAACTGGTTTCCCTATGTGACTGTGTTTGCTCAAAATCTCTTTATTTCTTACAAATGCATAAATCTCCCTAGAAAACAAATGAACCTTTTTGTAAAAAAATGTACTATGCTTGTGAAATAAAGATTTGTTTTCAAAGCTTCAGGACGAATTTATTCCAAAAATATTGTTACAAATCTTCAACATAAAACCAAAACCTTTAATTTCTTCATTTTATATTAAATATTTCAAATCTAAAATGACCAATGTTCTTTTTCTCCCAACAGATATGCAATGCAACCATTGCGTCCTTCAATGGCGTTACATAGCGGGCAACAATTGGGGAATGTGTGACAATGGAGTTGGTGCGGTCGGATGTGGTCCACAAGAAGAGTTCCGCGCATGCTCTGATATAGCAATCGGAGAAGGTGGTAAGACAACGATGCGTCCGTTCCGGCCAACGATTAAGACAAAAACCACAACAACAGCCACGCAATCGTCGTCCACCGAAGAAAACCAAACACAAGCAACAACAAAAGATGAAACCCCAATGCCCGAAGAAGTTTCACCATATCTTGCCATATTTATTGTGGCTATTACTCTTCTCTTTGTCTTATGCATCTTGGCCAGTATTTATCTGTATCACTATCACGGTCAACGTGTCAAACAGTTACTGCGATGGAGGAATGCAAAAGTTGATGAAAGTGGGTCTGGTGGCAAGGGAGTTACCAATATGCAGGAAGCTGCTACAGAAGCTTCTGATGTGAAGAGTTCGGCCTTATCTATGCCACCAATTCCTCCACCTAGAACTAAAAGACTGTCTCAATCTCAGGTTAAAGAGTTTTCGGCTGATCAATCGAGCGTAGCTTAGAATCACGTTCATTTTAATTTAAAAAAACAAAAAAAACGAAGGAGCTTCGAATTATTTATAACAGTTTAATGTTTAAGGTTTATCATTTTTCTACAAGAATTAATGTCGCATATTTTATTTTAGTACCTAAATTACTCATAATTAGTTTAAGCTTCAAAAAAAAAACGAACTAAAGTGAACATAGAAGTTATATTTTTTCCGTCCATCATTTTAATAACATATTGTATGTATGTTAAATGTGATACAACAAAAAAAGTACTGATCTTTGATATTCATGCAAATAAAATTAACAATAATTATAACAAGTTTTGTTTGTCGTTGTAAGAAGTTGTAGATTACTAAATGGATGTTGGTATGACACATGACTGGTTTTGAAGGTCTTAATTCAAATTGATTGGGAGTAAAGTTACTGGTAATTAACACCTATACTTGAAAGTTGATATCAATAAATGGAGACAAATAATATACAGTTCTTCAATGTAAGTAACCAACAGGAAGCTTTTTTTTTTCTTAGTCGGTGGTGAAAAATAAGAGCTGACACACTTAAGGCGTGGACATAGCCGTTTGAAAAAAAGAACTTACCTATGATATAAAATCAAATTCCCTTGAAAATTCAGAGCTGGAGAATATTATGACAACACCCTTCCTTAACAACCGTTTTTACTTATTAGTGCCTTATAACTACACATTATCACCCTTAAGGCTCTCCCAAACCAATGCGAAACATTCGGTGCGGCGAGGAAACATTAACCGTTGGTGTGGGCACTCTCATATGTCATCCTGTAAATAAATTTTGAAAGGCGAATGTTTCTCCGCCGCATTGGTGTGTGCACTCTCATTTATCACAATGTATTTAAATTTTGACCTGCGAATGTTTCTTTGCCGCACCGAATGTTTCGCATTGGTTTGGGAGAGCCTTTATTCATAAAGAAAAAATATTTATTTTAGCTCCCATGTTTAGGAAAACTACACCATGGAATAAGAATGTTCCAGACTCAAATGGAGCAGTAAACAATTGCCTTTGGTTTAAGCCCAGAAAATTATTTTTCCATTGTGTAGTTTTCCTAAACACGGGAGCTAAAATAACTATTTTTTCTTTATGAATACGGGTGTATTTATGTAGAGAAAAGTACGCAGCTGAAAGTGAAACGAAAATTTTCGTATAAAAATTGACACAACGAAATCGTAAACGAAATCTTTTGTTGCCGTTTTGTTCAGCAAAACGCAGTTCGATATCGAAAACGGAAAATCGTACTAAAAAATGGACGAAAATTATAATAAATTTCAAATAAATATTAAGTATTTTTTATTTTTTTGCGTGTCACTATAATGAAAAGTATACCTTAAAGGCTTAACTACATAGGCCTACTTTTGTATAAAAGCACAAAAGTGAGAAATAAATATCTATTCTGAAGGCACCTGCTTGCAAAAGAACAATGCAACATTGTGCATGGTGGTTTAACTTATGTGTCAGAACAATTTTCGTATGATTTTTTGCAAGCACGTTTCTTTAGCGAGCATTTTAATTTCTCATTTTTGTACTTTTGTACAAAAGTAGGTCTATGTAGTTAAAGCTTAAATAGTTTAACAGTTGTTCATTGTGTTTATTTTTATTTACCTACTATCTTTTCTCTGGGTTCTGTCAAAGAAAATTGCATACATTTGTTTCAATTTTATTTTCATTAAATTCGCTTTTAAAATTTAACCTGATCCCATTTTACTATTCGGTATTTACAGCCCTATTCTGCCGTTGTGAGGCTCACAGGTCACAATTTTTTGTGAGGTTTCTTATCACAATTCGTCACAATTTCGTATTCTGTGGAAGCCCTCACAAGAACAACGTGAGTTGTGATCTGCGAAGGAGCCTATCATAATTTTTAAGTTTTTATAAGGAGAGTTAACCACGAGTTATGAGGTTATTGTGACTTGTGAGGCATCAGTGAGGTTGCCAAAATAAGGTGAAGATCCGACTATTACAACAGAAGTTAGAATTTTTTCGAACCTACACCACCATAATCAACGTTGATTTTGCACAAAACGAATAGTCTACACTGAAGCTGCCTTCTTTGGGTTTGGTAAAGTTTATCAAATCGCTTTCCACATCAAATTCGTTGGAGAATTTTATTCAATTCGTGTAAATCATTTCCCATACAAATTTGGACACTTCATTTACTAAAGCTGGCTTTAGACTTTCGTTCTTTATTCGTTGTCCGTTGTTCGGTTTTCGTTCTTCTCTCAACAACGAACAACGAACAACGAACAACGAAGAAAGCATTTACATTAGAAAGTTAACTCTATTTACAAAATTGTTTATTTATATAAATAGGCTTCTTGTGCCATTCAGTAATTAAAAAAACTTCGAAAATGTCCGTACAATTTGCACGACACTCCAAAACAATGTTCATTTAAACAGTTTTAGCATTTAAACACAAGTTGTTAGGGTAACATTGAACAACGAACACCGAAATTTCTGACCTGATTTGAATTTGCACGTTCTTCATTCGTTCTTAGTTCGTTGTTCGGTTTTCTCATTTACATTTTCGTTGTTCCGCGAACGAACAACAACGAACATCGTACACCGACTATAACACCGAAAGTCTAAAGCCAGCTTAAAATGTCGAATTCCTTTAAAACCATTTGAAATCGATTTCATCCAAATTTTTTTCTTTGTAGTAGGAATTTAAAAACTTTGATTTTTTTTGTGAGTGTGTGAGTTCCATTTGACAGAAATTTTGTTGGCGCACAAAGTGAAAGAAGTGGTGCGCGCTAAGCAAATATAAAAGTGTGTTTCTTTTTGCGTTTTGATAATTTCAAACAAAATACATTTCGTCTGACAAAAGTAAAAAAAATACAATCGGCGCGGATCTATTATGAATGTTCCATTAGGGGACGTAGAAAAGTAATTTTGCAACGTGTTTTTCTAGCGAATTTGTATAGGTATTCTTTAATTGGATTTTTGTTTCTTGAAGATACATACATAAGCACAATTATCTTTACTTTTTTTAACTATTCACTGAAATATTTATCAATTAAAAACACTTTTTTGTTTTCTTATTTAACATCGTCACAGAATTGTAATGAGAACTTCTACTTCCATCTTGATGCATGAAAAATGTCGATTCTTGATAGTGTGTGCGATTCGATGTGAAATCTTGCTAAAAATGCAAGATTTGTTTTGACAGCATAAAATCGATTTTGTTAAAAAAAAATCGATTTGTTCAGAAAAAATAATTGTGTGTGTATTTTCTAGAAATAATAATACCATTAAAAATAAACGAATCACGAGAAAAACACGTTGCAAAATTACTTTTTCACTTCCCCTATCGTAATATTCATAATAGAACCACGCCGATGTGCCTGGATCGAATTTTGGGTGTATTTTGTTTACTTAAACAGGCGCACAATTGCTTTTGTTTTTTTACAATCATATATAGCCCAGTCAAATTAAACAAAAAAAAGCCCTAACCCGGACAAAATTTTTTACAGGTATATTTTTTAGTGGAAATATTCAGAATGGTGTCCATAATCAAATGTTAAAAGTCCCAAGCAATCCGGGTTGGCGTACGACCACAATCTTGAAAAAATGCAGCAATCTTGCACTCTTTGTTTGTGGCTATATCTGTGGAACTTGTTGCCCCAAAAAGACCATTCAAATGTCAAATGGTCAAGCTTATACTACGTTTCCACCAGACACTAAACCGAGGAGATTAAGCAAGATTATTACAAATCTCCTTGAAATCTACAAGATTTACCATACAAATTTTAATCTCCTCAAATGGAGATTTCAAATAAAACTCATTGAAATCTACTTAGAAACATTAGTTTGGCAAATCAAACAAACTTTTTTTTCAAGAATAATTGTGGAACCGACCTATTTTCATTTATTGACAGCTGGAAATGTAAAAAAAAACTATCTATCTCACTTCCACTTCATATCAAAAAAATGAAGCATCATTTGAATGTTTTGCCATAATCCTCTTTTTGTGAAGTGGAAACACCAATCAAATCTCAATACCTAAATCTCGGTTTATTGGTTGGTGGAAACGTAGTATTAGTTACAAGTATTGCATGGCAACTGGTCTAGTATCATTGCAAAAGTGTAAAATTGAAAAATTTTCTTCCAAACTGACAACGTCACCAGGCAAATTTTACACTCCATGTTGCACTGGGGTTCGCAAGTCAAAATTAATTTACATGGTGATATATGAGAGTGCCCACACCAACGCGGCGGAGAAACAATCGTCTTCCAAAATTTATTTACATGATGATAAATGAGAATGCCCACACCAACGGCGAATGTTTCTTCGCCGCAACCAATGTTTCGCATTGGTTTTGGAGATCCTTAATCCAAACATGCGGCAAAAATGCATCTATTTTTGGTGACTTCAGTGTCGCAAACACATGCGGCATTCGACATGCCGTGTACTCTTAGCATTTGACTTTTACCCCTTGAACACAATGGGATGCAGCTGTAGCTAAAATAATCGCTGTAGTATAATCTATCAATAAAAACGATGACTTATGTAGCAAAGCACTTCAACAATGATGTAGCGCATCATCACATCTGTTTTGAATTGTAAATTTATTCGAGACGTGTTCAACGCATATGAAATTTATATTTGAACTGAATTTGTATGATAGCTGACTATAAAAAAGTTAAAAAAAAACAGACAAAAATTCTCAAATGCATTAAACGTTCCCAAAAAAAGTGAAAAGTCAAAAAATGATATGGGAAACCCATATGTCATCTCAAATGCAGCTTGTAGCGCCGCAAAAAGTTAAAGTTAAGTCAACTTTCGCGGCAGACAATTTTCGTATTTTTTTAACTTTGACAGTGCTACATGCAACAGCTACAGCTACACCATTGTGTTTGGCCAATTATGCGGCAACAAAATTACTGTCAAATAGCACAAACACTCAATCACAAAACAAATCGAATTTTTTCAAATTCCAAACAACAAATAGAAAAATACGATTTGGTAAACATATCCATTGTCTTGAAACCCCCTAGTATAAATAAATTAACGGACATTTTTTTGCAAATTTTAACAAAAAAAAAAACATCTGCAATGATTCTGTGCCCATGTAAATGAATTTTATATAAAATTTGTAAGGAGAGCTTTGAACTATGCCATTTTAGTTGTCATTCTGACAGCTGTTCAAATGTCACAAAAGTGTTCCTTTTCGATTTTCTTTTTCTCGCGCAGAATTTGTGTGTTAAATTTATACTAGTTAAATAAAAATCAAGCTTTTACTGCATTAAACAAAATGTCTCTTATTCGAAATACACTTAAAACAATCCTTATTACCTCCCAATTCACCTCATATACGCAACTAAGTATGTCTTATTGAATTTCATCTGTAAAATCTCATTTGATCTTTAACGTCAATTCGTTTTAGATAAAACTCGAAACATAAAAAGATGGGTAGCCCCATCATTACGTGAACTTCGTCGTCGGCGAGAAAAACTCGGCCCAGAACTACCACAACCCAGATCGCAGTTTATTGAATGGAACTACCAAGCCGAATTGTATGCATTCGCTAAAAGATTAAATGAAGAGTTCGACCTGTCATCCCTTAAATCGGCCCTAACCAATAGGTCTTATATTATTCGAGAGGAAAACATACAACGTGAACTTGGTATTGAGGAACCTCAACTCAATTTGACCGACAATGCTAAACTTATGGAAAAGGGTGCTGCAACAGTGGCGGAGTATATCGATGCCTTCCTAAAGTATTCATTGCCGAAAGTTCCAGAAGAAGGTATAAAGGCATTTACTGCATTTCTTATGTCGGAAGAAACTCTTTCACATGTATCTCGACACCTGGGTCTTACCGAATTGGTGTTCTCCTCCGAATACCCACCCTCAAATGATACCATGGCCAGAAGTTTACTTGCTGTTATTGGTTCACTGCTAGAATCTTCGGGTTCAGAAAAGGCATTCAATTTCATACGTGATTTTATTTGCACACAGCTGAACCAAAAAGATCTAAGTGAACTGTGGGAAATCAAGGACCCAATAGAATATTTGAAGACAATCTGCAAAGATTTGAAACTCGCTGAACCTGAACCCAGGCTTATTGGTGAAGCAGGCAAGAACACAGTTCTTGCGGCGTATCAAGTTGCGATTTATTCAAATAAAAAACAAATCGGTCAAGGTAGGTTAAAAACTAATTTTATTCGAAAAGAAAAAATCTGAAATAAGATATGCGTTAATAAAATACGTTCTAGCTATAAATGATTGGACCTAAATCGTTTATAAGCTAAACAAAAGTAAAATACCTTCTTATTCAAAATGAATTGTTAAAATATTTAAAATTATACCTTTATAGTTTTTCAAATTATTTAAATAATCTTAGACCCAGTATTTCAGTGGTGAGTTAATTCAGAGTTAGTTAACCCTGGAAATAGATGTGCCTACAGTTACCTCAAAAAGCAGCTTTTAAGTGTAAGAATACAGAAAGGCTTAAAAATATGGAAGATAAAGTATCAAAACCAATTGTTAAGTTAATCCAGAGAAGTCTTTGATTTACCAGAGTTTGGTGAAAATAAAAAAAATTCCTTGTTAGAAACTCGTTTCAAAACCTGAACTATCTTCGCGTCTTTTGAAAAATATCATTAAATCGCAACCATATTTAACATATTTAAATAAAAACGATGGTCAGCCAAGCTTTGTGGTTGCTTTGGTCATATAAGCATAGGGGGTCTATCGCGAATAAAATTATCAATATGAACCTCCTTATAAATTTTGAGAAGTGAATGACGCTCAAAATTTTATCCAGAATTAAATTGTAATAAATTGTTCAGGGTATTTTTTTGGGGCAGATTAACTCGATATTCCCCATAGGTTCCATAATGAAGAATTCCGGTCGCACTCTATACTGAGTATACTCGTACACTGCCAACAAGGCTTTTTTTTATTTAGGGTATAAAATAAAAGCTTAGACTGAACTCCTTTACGAAACCAGCATCCGGGCAAATTTTCTTCATTACCGTGCATTTTTAAAATAACGTGTTTTTTTAAAAAACCGATAAGTCGGCGCAAGCACCGATTTTGTAAAGACACATTTATAGCTTAATATAACGTACTTTGATAATCCATTTATAGAAATCCTTATCATTGGATATGTATACCTACATAGTTAAAAACTGAACTGAAAGTTGGAGATTTTTTTGACCAAAGCAACCTTGTGCAGACTGACTGATCAACGTTTTTGTCATGTAGTTTTCAATCATTCTCATAGAAATAAAAAAGCTGACACCTAAAACTTAGTTAAAGGAAAACAAATATTGATTTATGGTTGTATTGCCCATTCCGCTCAGGGCACAAACTTTCGTGTCGGATAACTGATCCCAACTTGAATCAGATAAATCTTAATTATGTAAAATACCTGTTTTTGAAGCAGGAAAGTTAGAAAATTTAAATAGAGTTTAGTAGGTTCATGAATTCATAGAGCTTCTTGAGTCTACTTTAAAATAAAGAAGTAAATTTCTCTTCTCAAAAAAAGAGTATTTTTTTGGGGCAAGAAGAACTATAAATATAATCGCAGGCAATAATTATAAATATAATCGGCCCTAACGAGGTATTAGTTAGAACGGAATTTCATACAATTGGGGGATTTTCGCTTCGAGGCATTCTACCAAACAGCCGATCGAAACAAACATCCTCCGATTCGTATTAAATCGGAGAAATGTTTGTTCCGCCCCATACCTCGCTAAAACCGAGTGTGAAAATAATCATTTTTATAAGGACATTCTTATAAGAAAATTCTTCAATTTAATACGGATCGAAGGATTTTTGTTTACATTATATGAACTTGTCGGAAAAATAACTCGAAGATACAATTCCATTCCCACGAATACCTCACTTGGCCGATGTTATCGAAACAAACCTAAATAAATATTTGTTTTCTTATTTATTTTGTAGGTTTTGGAGAAGACATCGAAACAGCAATCCAAGTTGCTTCCCTCGATGCTTTACGTTCTTTGTTTGGCATACAGGACAATATGAAACCTTTTGATTTTGAACTTCAAGTAGACCAACAACTATCAAACGCTAAAGCAGCAAACCGTCTTCAAAAATAAATACATTTATATAAGACACATAAATAAATAATCTAAATAAAAAAAAATCATTAAACCGTAATTTTGTTAATTTTTTTTAGACTACGCATTGGCATACAACGAAAATAAATTTAATTGTCTATCGATAAAAACTAATCTTTTGACTAACATAAAAAAAAACTTCTTAACCGACAAAAAGAACTGAGTTCAAATAATTTAATTTATTAATTCACATCTGCGTTTATATTGTTATTTGAGTTTAAAGATTAGTAGTCTCCGGCTCATCTGGTTTCGTTGATTTTGATGAAGTTGGTGTTGGATTCTCTTCGGGTTTGCTTTCTAAAGAAAATGGAGGAATTTTACAATCAAAAGAATGACCATCCTCACGCTCTAGACGAAACGTTCCCCTAGAAGATAACAAAATTAATTGAAGTAAGGTTTTTTATTTAAAAATTTATTTCAATTTACCACATATGACCACTTGGAGCCTGCAAGCTTACGTGACTACTATACTGAAAGGCTGGTAATTTACGACTGAGAATAGGCTCTTGGCCGACAACACCTCGTCCTCTAACCGTTTCTAGGGTACCCGAAAGGGAAAATATTCTCCAGTGCCTTTCACGAAGTTGAACGCTTAGTTCGCCCAAATTTTCCAGTCGGATACAGTAGCGCCACTAGAATGAACAAAAATTGTTTATTCATAGGTCTAGTATTATAATCATTTCATTATTTTAATTTTAAACTTCAAGACGAAAAATTTTGATTCAAAAATAAGTCTTACATATTTTTATCATACATAATGGGCCATCAGCTCAATTTTGAGCTGAACTAAGTCCAGATAAACTTTTACTTCAATCGCACACGGGGTGAGAAATGCTGGCTGAAAATTCTGTGTACATGAACCAGCTTTAATTGCATTAGTATTCTCAGTTTGATAATCGAAAAAAAAAAAAAAAAATTTCCTTTAAAATTTTCAGTTTTGCATGACAACAGATTTGTTTATTTTGCCTAGAAACGAACAACTGCGTATGCACTAGTAATTAAACTTTGTTAGTCCGCTCGAAAAAAAGATGAACATTTTAGTCTTTTTTTATGCCTCGCTCTTCACCTCCCTCGCCTACAATCTTTTATCTCCCCAGTTTAGTCCAGTTCGAAATTGAGCCTCTGTGCGATGGTCCAATCAACGTAAATTATTGAGTTGAAAAATATACTCTAATCCGTATCAATCCAAAGGAAGTTTGTCATTTTATACTTCGCCTGATCCGTTAACGACATTCTATACAAAACCTAGGCATGTAAAAGTGAAAAAAACTTTTTATAAAATGACTAATTGATAGACTTTTCATGATTGGAATGTTCCTATATAACTCCGAAATGGTTTTTTTTTTTATTATTTGTTCCGGAAATTTTCCAACAGTTTTTTGTGGTTGTTCTGCGTCCAATTATAAATTGAAACATAAATTAAGGAAAATGGGCAAAAACTTCATAGCTTAACACTTAACAGTTTCTTGGCTGCCTAACCAATCATCAGTGGGGGTTAGTGGTGCTAGTCTTTATGTTAAATTTTTAATTTAAAATTAGTGCCGTCAACTGGAATTTAACCTAGACCAGCTACCTCTGAGGCATATGCACTATGCATTGCGCCACCGAGGTCACCTTATCATGCCCATCCAATGTAGGGTTTTGTCTTTATAAATTCCATTTTGAGACAACTAGCATTTTTCCTTCGTACACGCAATTTATAAAGACAAAACCTATTTTTATTATTATTGTTTTTATGATTTATTCTAGGGAGAAAAAAGTGTTTGACTATACCAAAACACTTGTGACGAAAAATACTACCCTCAGATTTTTTATTATTTTATTATTATTATTATTATGCCCCGCCCTCTTTCCCCTCCCAACCGGCGCGCGGGGAGGACGTTTTAATTATTTTTAATATTATAATGATAATTTTTCGTATTATAAATCTGATGTATTAGGGTTAAGGAAAATTTGTGATTTTGAACTGAAATGCACCATTTTACGATATTTTTATCAAATATTCGTATCCTTGAGATGAGAAATGGAACAGTTATACCAAGTTTCATTAACAGGCATTATTTCCAAAGGGTTACGAGCATAAATACAAATTGTACTGAAAATATTGTCACACTTACATAAAAAGGAATATAACTTTTATTTGGGTAGGCTTAGTTTTGATGTCAATATGTTCTCCATTAAAAAGTACCTTAAAAACATGTGCCATATGCATAGATTGTAACAAAGTAGTTTTTTCCGTTTGATGCACAACAACCCCTTGGTAACATCATATTTAAAAATTCTCAAGGTTGCCAGAGGTATACGCGGCATTTTCGGATTCAGCACTTGTTTTTTCATATGGATATCATCAACACATTTTATATAATAATGAAGCTCATTGAATTATGTTCAGTTTCAGTTGAGAAAAATTAGAATTTAAAAAAAAAGAGAACTACAAGAATGTGCAACAAAAAAATATACACCAAAAACTAGTGTTCTCATGAGTCAATTTCTGAAAATTCAAAAAATAGCTGATATAGTCTGAAAGATGTTAATCAAATCATATTTTCAATACATTTTTTGTGGAATTTTCACATTAAAGTTGTTGTTTTGTACGCGCTCACTAATATCGGAATTTTCGTTACTAAATTGTTCCTACTACTCTATGTAGTTTCGAAAAGTTTAACATCTGCCCCAGATGGTTTGCCAGCAATAGTATTAAAGATATGTGCAGTCCTTTTTTCAAAATTATATATGTCAAGGGATTTTCGATCAATATGGAAGGATTTTTTTATCATTCGGTTCACAAAAAGGGTTGCTAGGGAGATAAAGCAAACTAAAGGCCTGTTGCCGAACTATCATGCATTTCTAAACTTTTTGAAAGTATGGCCTTTGACAATGTTTACTTTCATTGCAAATCTTTATTTTCCACAAAATAGCACGGTTTCCTTATAGGTTAACCTACGACCGCTAATTAAACTGAATTTTTTTACACTTTAGTTTCAATCGAAAAAAAACGAAGTTGATGTTATAGCCACGGATTTTAGTGAAATCTCATAAAAAATTATTTTATTTAAACTAAATACTCTTGGATGCCCTCCTGTTTTCATTCAATGGATGGAATCATGACTATCGGATCGTAAATATCGATTAGAAGATATTTTATGTCAAAATCTGGCGTCATCTTGGTCCAATTCTTTTAATCCTGACAATCAATGACATAGAATCTGTGATTGAACATTCAGAACTATCTATGAGGATGACATGAACATTGTAAGAGTTATTTCCGTTCCTTATGATGCCTCATACTTGCAAAACGACCTAAACAATTTCTTTGCTTGATGCCAAAAGAACAATTAATCGCAAAGGTTTCTGCCCACTCCCTCGTGACTAGTTTCTTAATGAAGACCTTGTTTCCAGAGTAACGAACATTAGTGATAGTGAGCTGAATTTTAGATCACATTGTGACAACATAGTGTCTAGGGCCAACTCTGCTTTTGGTTTTGTTTAGCGCTGCCATTACTTTCATCCTGCCATTACTTGTATATGCCAGCCAAGTGTGTTCGCCTTATCACCTTGTTCATATAAAGAGGATTGAGGCAATTCAGCGAAAATTTGCTCTAAGGAGACGTCCCACGGTTGATAATAATAATTACCGAGATCGGTTGCTACTTAATAATTTAAATTATTTTATTATTTCGAAAAACGTCGTGAGGTGGCTGATATTATCTTTACTCATCAAATTTTGTCTGTTATTACTGATTCGCTCTCCCTTCTTGTTGCAATGAGATTTAATGTCAACTCGAACTCTCTAAGATCAGAACCATTTTTTCATCAAGCCCCTCATAGAACTGATTATGGCAGAAACGAACCAGTTGCAATGAATGTTGAGGGAAGTAAATGCTAATTCCAATGTTTTTGACTATAATTATAGCAAAATCAGTTTTAAACAACTTTAACTTCTTTAGTGACCACCGATTTGCAAGAGGGACACTCCAAATAAACATAAAAAAGCTATCAAAAAAAGAGAACTGCCAGATGAAGGAAATATCTGCAAATACCTATACCTAGAAGAACTTGATAACAGATGTAGATGGGACATTTTAAGTAAACACTCTGTTCAGGATGCATACAACCAACTTGAAACTGGAAATCTTATAGCAGCAGAAAACAACATTTTCGAAAAGTCAAAACGAAAACAACGAAAAACCCCATATCAAAAAGTGATTTATGACGACAAAAAGCACACATCCTAGCTATCCAAAAGAACGAGCTCAAAAACCTTAAAAAAGAATGTAAAAATGCAATAAAAAAAGATGTTCTCGAATATAACAACAGTGTCTCAAAGGAAATTATAGAAGAAAAAAAATCAACAAAAAAAAAGCTGAAGAGGAACTAACTGTCGGAAAGGAGTTAAAATTGTTATTTCAGATGAGTTAACAATTTCTTTCATTCGTCCGCATACAGTACAATGAGTTCGGGAGATCTTGCAGGCCAGTGAATTGGTCCATTTCTGCCTATCCATCTATCATCGTATACTTCATCCAGCCAATCCTTAACTTGAAGACCATAGTGGGCCGGAGCACCATCTTGTTGGAAATATGATGAAGCTAGTTGAAGCAGTGGAACATTCTCCAATAGGTCTGGTAGATTATTTTGTAAAAACTCCAGATAGATAGTAGAATAAAGTCGGGGTGGTAATTTGAAATACCCGATTAATTTATTTCCAATTACAACTGCCCACATATTGACACTGAATCTGTGCTGAAATGATATTTGCCGTCTTGAATGTGGATTGCTCGAATCCGTATGGAGATTATACAAATTCGTAATACCATCTCTTTTGAATTGAGATTCGTTTGTCCAAAGAATTCTGTTCATAAACTGGTTATCATCCAAACTTCTTTCCAGTAACCAATTCGAGTCTTTTTTCAAAAGCGCTCTTATCCAACTGGTATCGTGACTTAACTTTATAATTTGATGAACGAATTTGTTTTTCTATTCTTTTATACCACTTATTTAGTTAGTTTACCCATTAAACCAAAATTTAACTCTCCCTGAGAAGAGGTAAGGTAATTAGGGTTTTGACAGTAAGTCAAGTAGGCATAGGTATACTTCTAACCCTTTTCATGAGTGCACAATCTTACTAATTACCTAACAGTTATCGATTTTTGGAAAACCACTCCAATGGCCAAGTGCTGCAATAAAAGTAGGTAAAAAACACAAAATTCAATTTTTAATGGGCGATTCCATTATCGCGGGTGCAACATTTAGACAGACTTTAAGTATTTTTATAATAAAATAAAAGAATATTTTAATGAAATTATTACTTGAAGGGTTACATTTTCGACTATTCGCTTGGGATTCGTTTTTAAAACTCAAATTAAATAAATAAATCGTCAGAAAAAAGGTTTCAAAGTGCGATCGCGGCTGCAACGAATTTGGCCCATCTATCTTGATCATAGTACGAAAAACCCAAAGGTCTGTTAATTGTGAAACATTTATTATGTTTTTTTTTTTTTTTATTGAACGACATTGATTCAATCAACTAAAGACATAAAAATTAAGATAAAAAACAAAAATCAACTACAATTTGTTCACTTTTAAAGCAATCGCGGGTGCAACATCAAATTATCGCGGGTGCAACGCGTCTTACTTTAATGAATATTGACATCAGTAAAACCATATAAATGAACTGGATAAGAGATTTAGTAACATATATTTGCTGGTCAGTACCATTCTCTATTAATTTTTAGTTTGTTTTTTTTTTCAAATACGTCCAATATTTTCGAAAAATACTGTGGTGCGATTCTCTTATCGCTGCTGCAATATTAAGACTCCTTTGTGTATATTTATAATTAAATAAAAAAATATTTTAATGAAATTATTGGTTGTAGGGCTACATTTTAACCTATTCCCTACGTAGAAGTGCTCTGCACTTCTACGTGGCTGGCCACGAGATGAGACTCGGCGAGGCTTTCGGAAGTCTTGTCTCGGTTTTGTTAAAATCGAAAATTTTATTCTCGTCTCGGTCTCGTCTCCGAAAAATACAATATCTGGACAACCTGTTGATTATTGGAACGTCAAACTATAATTTGTCCCCCATATACATAGTTTGAATATGAGCAGAAGAAAATAAGTATTTATCTGAAATTGGATTTTTCAATTTACTAGACTAGCTGTACATTTTGGTCCAAATCCCCAATCCCGTCTCGGTCTCGTCTCGGATGCTTAAAATGCAGTCTCGTCTAGTTTCGAGACGCATTCAAGACCGAGACCGTGACTTATCGTCTCGTGGTCAGCCCTACTCTGCATAAAGTTCAGCATTTTTTCAAGCTTGCGCCTATATTTTTGTGAAGCAGTCTCTTTCCTTACTTCCCTGCATTTTATATTAAATTGTTTAAAAAAAAAAACAATCTTGAACAACAAAAATTATTATTCAAGGCATATTATTAATAAAATATGATACATAACTCAATAATGTTAGTTGTTGATAAGTTGCACCTGCGATCCTAATTTAGCGATCGCGGGTGCAACCAATTTGAATCAACGTTTTTTTTAATTCAACTTTCAATTTAATTCTAAAAACGTCTGGGTAAATTTTGTTTTTGATTTTTTCTTACTTTTACAAAGTTTCACTAAAGTTAACACTTTATTTCTATGAGAAAAACAAACTTTTATATATTTTATATCGCGGGTGCAACAAACTTACAACGGCTATTTGCAATCAATAATTTTTATTGAACGACATTGATTCAATCAACTAAAGACATAAAAATTAAGATAAAAAACAAAAATCAACTACAATTTGTTCACTTTTAAAGCAATCGCGGGTGCAACATCAAATTATCGCGGGTGCAACGCGTCTTACTTTAATGAATATTGACATCAGTAAAACCATATAAATGAACTGGATAAGAGATTTAGTAACATATATTTGCTGGTCAGTACCATTCTCTATTAATTTTTAGTTTGTTTTTTTTTTCAAATACGTCCAATATTTTCGAAAAATACTGTGGTGCGATTCTCTTATCGCTGCTGCAATATTAAGACTCCTTTGTGTATATTTATAATTAAATAAAAAAATATTTTAATGAAATTATTGGTTGTAGGGCTACATTTTAACCTATTCCCTACGTAGAAGTGCTCTGCACTTCTACGTGGCTGGCCACGAGATGAGACTCGGCGAGGCTTTCGGAAGTCTTGTCTCGGTTTTGTTAAAATCGAAAATTTTATTCTCGTCTCGGTCTCGTCTCCGAAAAATACAATATCTGGACAACCTGTTGATTATTGGAACGTCAAACTATAATTTGTCCCCCATATACATAGTTTGAATATGAGCAGAAGAAAATAAGTATTTATCTGAAATTGGATTTTTCAATTTACTAGACTAGCTGTACATTTTGGTCCAAATCCCCAATCCCGTCTCGGTCTCGTCTCGGATGCTTAAAATGCAGTCTCGTCTAGTTTCGAGACGCATTCAAGACCGAGACCGTGACTTATCGTCTCGTGGTCAGCCCTACTCTGCATAAAGTTCAGCATTTTTTCAAGCTTGCGCCTATATTTTTGTGAAGCAGTCTCTTTCCTTACTTCCCTGCATTTTATATTAAATTGTTTAAAAAAAAAAACAATCTTGAACAACAAAAATTATTATTCAAGGCATATTATTAATAAAATATGATACATAACTCAATAATGTTAGTTGTTGATAAGTTGCACCTGCGATCCTAATTTAGCGATCGCGGGTGCAACCAATTTGAATCAACGTTTTTTTTAATTCAACTTTCAATTTAATTCTAAAAACGTCTGGGTAAATTTTGTTTTTGATTTTTTCTTACTTTTACAAAGTTTCACTAAAGTTAACACTTTATTTCTATGAGAAAAACAAACTTTTATATATTTTATATCGCGGGTGCAACAAACTTACAACGGCTATTTGCAATCAATAATAGTTTAAAAAATAATAACAAAAACGTTTATGTTTTTATGTAAGCGATTAAATAACATTTGTGACAACATGTCTACCAAGTAAATCATAACCTCAAACTATCGGTTATGTCTTTTTAGGGCTTTTGTTAGCAGCTATGATAGTTGCAGTTCATACTGACTCTTTGTATGACAATGTTGCAAGGCGCAAAAAAAATAAGTATAATTTTTTTTTTTTTTAATAAATACAAATCATCTACCTTGCATTGTTATAAAAAAAAATTAAAAATATTGCAATTTATAAATTGATACCGAAAATCGTCTATAGCGGAATGGCCCAATCTGTTTTAGATTTTCCCAAGTATCATAAAATGAATCGGCTTTTGGGTGCTTTTATCAATAAGTTTTTTTTTTATTGTTGTTTTTTTCATCAGGTAAAAATAAGGAAACTTTATGTTTAATACGCATTTTTTGAAAAAAAAATTGACCAGTCAAAATTTTGCTCGGGCGAAAAAAATGTATCACCATTTAAAATTGAATATCTGACAACTCTAAAAACATATCAGCTCGACTTAAAGGTAGTTTTAAAGGTTAGTATTTCTACTAAAAAAAAGTCCAAAAGGAGGTCCCTAATATTAATACTGAAAGAGAAATCGACCTTAACATGGGTCAGGATATACCAAAGTTAGCCTTTTTTTAAATCATAAAAAAGTGATGTCATAGTTGAAAATCAGACTTTACTGTAGAACAATTTTTTTCTTACAATATGACCAAGAACCACAAGGAAAGCACTTTTAAAGCAGGGTATAAATATAGAATATAAAAGAATAGCACTTCTTTGAATTTTATCCAATAGACTCAAGTGGGTTCTTGCAGAACTTGCCCAAATGTGAGAATTGTACTCGGGATTTTTGGACGAATAAAGGCTTCAAATAGATTATAGCCAGATCAAAAGGGGAGAAAAGTCTCTTGCATCGCCGAAGAAAACCTAAACACTTAGCAGCATATTTGGTTACGTCAAATATGTGATCGTTTCATAGAAGGTGGTCTGTGATACACAATCCGAGGACTGAAAGCTTTTCGGTTTCCTCAATGCAAGTGTCGCTCATGGATAGAGGCATGGAGGTGGGTGGGTTAACGACAGTAGACAGCATTGAGTTTTTGAAGCATTAAATTATACGCGGTCATTGATTCCCTATTGGACAATGCTGTCGAGATCAGAATTGAAAGAGCTTATCATACGCTGCCGTTGAAGTTCCACATCCAAAAGACATGGATTTGAATCTAGAAACGAATATGAAAAGCTGAGGGTACTGTCATCAGCAAAACAGTTTAATGGATTAGAAGTTTCAGACAGCATATCATTGATGAATATGATGTTCACACTATCAAGTCAGCTATTGTGTATCTTATTACCAAAGCTACAAATTTAATATTCATACATACGTATTCTTTCCGGTTTTTTTTGGTCACCCACCATGGATGTGTCAGTGAAACAATGAAGTTAGTTTACTATTTCCAACCCTTCGCCAGGGATTTCTACGACCTTTTATACGAGAACTTAAAAGTATATTTAGTAAAGAAGGTAGATACTGAAACACAACAGTTTCTTGTTCCTATAGGGTGCATTTATGAATCATAGATGCAAATGTTGAAAAATAAGTTGTTCCAATGGAGTTTCTTTTTTTTTTAATTTAAATTCTTCGAAAGAGAAATGTTTGTAGCCAAGACTGAAAATTCTCTTTTAATGTTGATGTTTTAATGACACACAAAAGACAAAACTATCATGCCAATTGATATTTGCATTATTTATTTCATAAAAATGTCATTTGCATTTTTACGATTCACACTCACTTTTTTCACCTATTTGTGATACATAATAGTAAAAGCACTAATATTATTCGTGCCTTAAACTAACGAGTAAGGAAAATAACATGTCATGCTAATCGCATGATGATGCTTTAGCACATGAAGCAATAGGCGGCACTAAGTTGTTTAGCCGATGCTTCATAAAGCTTAATTTTTTGATGGGCAAGAGGTCGTCCCTTTGAATTAACGTCACTACTTTTGATGTTGGATTCGGGTGAAGCGATTTAGCCCTAATTATTAATTAATTAGAAGTCATTAACAATAAAATGTATGTTGTTAATTTGAAAACACATCAGTATTAAAAATACTTGTTCTGTAAAGTTATTCTGTTTGAATTTTCTTAACAGAGGAAGATTTGCAAAGTAAACTTCACTGGGGATGGGGAGGGAACAACCAGCACTCCAACCTCCTTCTCGTGAGTTGGAATCTTCAAATAAGAAGAATGACTTTATCTTTGCAATTACAGAAATATGTAAATTGAGAAGGAGAGTACCTATTGATTTATAATGCATTAAAAACGATTACATTCTTTCTTACCCAATAAACCGATGAAGCTGGTGTCTCGCGACATCCCATATAGAACGGTATGACTGTCACTCTTATATTTTCGGTTGTCTCTTTGTGAACATCAGATAGTTCTAGCCACGGATAGTTCTTATCTTGCCAGGCTTTAAGTGTATCCCGAGCTTCAAAAGCTGGATCACTGCCTTCAATTCTTGCTAAGAACTTATCAAATAGCTCATGATGAAGGGGATTTTTTTCCGTAGATGAATATGGCATTATATCATCATGGGATACATAATCCAAGCCAGGGATTGCATAGAGACTTCGATTTGAATCCTGATTACCAAGAAACGTAACAGCCTCTGTTTGAGCTCTCTAAAAAAACAACAACAAAGTTTAAGTGCATAAGTACCTACTTGATGAATTCATGTAGGTATATGTGCTTACAATGAATGGACAATCTCTGGAATCAATTAGAACTTGATAGAATGTATTCACTTTGCCCTTGACTTCTTTTGTAGCATTTTCATTGGTTTCCGTCGCCGAAGTTGTGCCCGTCTTGTCATTGTTTGTATTTTCTTGTTTATTTAGACTACTGTCATCTGCTTGCACTTTACCTGGTGCATGTAAATCACGATCGTATACTCTGGCAAGCCAAGGAAACAGCACAACTCCACGATAGCCAAATATTCTATGTAAAAATAATTGGCCAGTTAGGTATTTTCCTTCGAGTTTTGGACTTTCAAGTCTACCGACTTCAGCTAATCTGTAAAATAAATAATTATGCAACTCATTTGATAAAAACATATAAATGTGCACAAATATTGCTTGAGTTATTTGTGTAGTTGATTAAATAATTTACTTGTAAACTTTTTCGTTTTAATTTTATTTTTATTAATACATACTTTGTGAGTTGTGCGTTACGTGTGGATATTGTTCTTATAAATATATCACAACAAGCAATGCGACCGAATATTGCTGTTTTTATTAGTAGACCCATGAATAAAATTTATTTTGTTTAATTTATATTTGAAAAAAAATATTTTTGTTTTAGAAGTCTACTGATACAAACATTCGCTATTGCGAAAAGTCAAAAATGACAGCTTGGTTTGACATATGACAATGAATGGAAACGTTCAGGGCATAGATATTTATTGGCTTTGTTCAATGCTAAAATAATATTTTTTTTTTAGAAAAAATTATAATCGAAATGTCATACAACATTGGATTTTTATATGTTCGTCATTTCCATACGACGAAGAGAAAATCCTCTTAATTCAATCTACCTATCTCTAATTTTGACAGTTTATTTCAAAAAAAATTAAAGAAAAATAATCGAAATCAAGGGACCATCGTTACCACCATACTTTTTTAACTTTAGTTTTTAACTGATGAACACATTTCTTGCAGTGTTAATTATGCCAAATTGAGCGATCAAGTTGGAGCTTTAAGATATGGGTTACAAGATTTCGGCTCATTTTAATTTCTACGCTTCTCGTTTCAAATTTGTGAGATAAAATTCTATGTTTTGCAAATTATTTTTCCCATACAAATTTTTACCGTTCATTTCTACCGATATAAAAGTCTATGGTTTATAAGCTTTCTATGGGTTTTCCGCGTTTTGCATGAATACCCCTATAGGTTAGGTTAGGTTAAAAGGGGTGATGAAGCGGCAAGCCGAATCGTCTCACTCGGATCTCAGTGGATCCATTGTGCTCCCCGAGAGTTGACACCCTCTACATAGGTCAGATGAGCTGATGCCCATT
This sequence comes from Melangyna quadrimaculata, assembly GCA_949320155.1. Lineage (NCBI taxonomy): Eukaryota > Metazoa > Arthropoda > Insecta > Diptera > Syrphidae > Melangyna > Melangyna quadrimaculata. The sequence goes on along the minus strand of OX439483.1, from coordinate 197,984,374 downwards.
CTGCTCAAGTGGGTTCCCATGGAGTTGTGACCTGTGAGTATACCAACTAAAAGGGATAATTGGGGCCTGCTTAGCTTTAGTAAATAGTCTGTCTTGTTCTTAGAGAGCAACGGCCACAAAGTCCTTGAAACTCGACAGGACTCCAGTGTTGACCAACGGTCGTTAGTAGCTTTTAAGAAACTATGGTGAATTCTACATTTTTCTTGTTCAAGAGGCATAAGTACCCAGGGTATGACTTGGCTCGGTTCAAGTGTTGCCCCGTTTTTGGCCAGTTCATCTGCCCTTTCATTACCAAGAATGTCACGATGTCCTGGGACCCAACGAAGGGTAACTGTGTTTGCTGCGCCCAACGATTTTAGTTCGCTGCCACAGCAATCAATCAGTTTGGATTTAGTGACGATTGATGATATGGCTTTGATTGCAGCCTGACTATCTATGAAGAAATTAATGTTCTTTCCCGTGAATTCAAGCGTGGAGAGATGCTTTGCAGCTTCACAAACTGCAAGGACCTCTGCTTGAAAGACGCTACAGAAGTTCGGTAGTTTTATCGATTTGTTATGGGTGGGTTTTCTGAAAAGATGCCAGACCCTACCCCCTCGTCTGATTTGGACCCGTCAGTGAATACCGAGATATGATCTTCGTTAGTGAAAGTCTGTAAGTACAACTGGGTTCAAATCAATATGCGGTAGAATGTAATCCGTTTGAATATTAATATCAGTGAAATTAATTATCGTCTTGTGACCATAGTGGCCCCCTTTCCAATAATTGCACTCTTTTAATCAAATAGCGCTTTTGGCCGCCAGCTCTTTTGTAAAAAGATCAAGTGGGGTAAGCGAAAGGAAAGCTTCTAGGGCTGCGGTTGGTGTGGTTCTCATGGCACTTGTTGTACCTATACACGCGAGTCTTTGAATTTTTGTCATGGTCTTGAGATTGGTGGCTTTAGTATCTCTCCGTTGACATACTCAAGAAGCTTGACCTCTACTTGAACCCGCTGCTCGTTTGTAAGCCTCTTCATTAATGACAGCTACCTGAATACTCTCCGGCGTATCTTCGCTTCCTGCCAATTTGTGCTTCTTAGTGACGGTCATTGTAGGGGGTGTCGAATCGTTGTGTCTGTTCCTCTTTCGACGACTGCTAGTGCCAGTATGTTCGACCCTTTGGCGATCAGGACCGTTTATCGGTTTTGCCTTAGGATTACTGGCTACAGCCGTCTTGGAGGAAGAGGCACTCTCAGATCTTCTTTTTGTTTTGGTCTGTTTTTCTCGACTGGCGTCTCCACTCTCAGCTTCAGACTTCGCAAGAAGTTTCCGAGCCCAGTTCAACCGCTTCCAGTCTCTCCCCCCTATTTTAACAACGAAATAAAATTTAAAAATAGTGTAACACTTTTGTTAAATTTTTTATGCCGGATTTACACGAATGGCAAAGTTGCCAATATTTCTGCCAAAAAATGGTAAAATAATGGCAGGATAATTTTTTTATGACATGCATTTACACGAGTTCAAATAAAATTGTGGCAACGCTGTTTGTTTCCCTTGATTTAGGTTTTTTTTTGTCTGTTGTTTTTTTGTTAGCCACTGACGTTTCTGGGATAAGCCTTAGAAGAAGAAATAGAGGAACTGCCCTTGTTGGAAAAAAGTGAAGCAGTTTTTAAAATGGTGTAAGATCCCACAAACACAAATGCATTACAGCAGGGACGGAGTGCTCTTTGACGGCAACTCACTAGGGCGCCATCAGAATAGTAATTTTTGTTATTTTCCGAAGTTGTTTTAGTGGTATGGTCTTAGAAAAAGAAAGAGTACGTGCTAGAAGCAATTTTTACCAATCTGAAATATCAAATAGTGTGACTTTAAAAAAGAACAATGACAAAGTGTTACAAATTAAGACGCATAGTCCCGGTCTACATTTAACGATTTTTCCAGTGCAAATCTTTTATTCGTAGGTGAAGGGAGTGAAAAGTGAAGGGTAGGGATCAAATCGTTTGTACCACAAAACTCGAACGATTTTTCCAGTCTGTTTATGTTCTCTTTCGCCCTCTTTCCAGTTTTTTTGTGTGTTCGGTGTTAGTGTGCCATTGGGTTTATGGTGTGAGTGAATATCAATGCAAAATGAAGAGCACAGAAATAAAAAAATGAAGAAGACAAGGAAAAAATCTCATGGAAAAAATCGTTCTGTGTGTACATTTCACACGATTTCTGGAAAAATCTTCGTGGAAATATCGGGCAATGTAGATCGGGACATATATATATAGAAAAAAGCTAAAAACTTTGAAAAAAAAAAACAAAATTTTTCAAGTCAATGAAACAGACATTGTGGTTATCTATCAATAAACAAAAAAAACAACATTAAGTGCGTTGTTAAATCGTGTGAAAAACGACGAAAAAAGGCGGTAGGGTCATTTCCTCACAAGTGAGTTTTATTATATTTTTCTCAAAACAAGTTCTGTTAAATGTTTGTATTTATGTAGGTTAATTAACTATCGAACAACATATTATTTATAATGGACTAAACTTTAAATATGAGCCATGAATAACCAAACATGAACTGATAAGACACCTTACTGAAAAGACAAATTAACATTGAAACATGAACTAATAAGCTGACGAAAAAAAATCAATTTAATAACAAAAAATAATTTTCTCATAAGAAGGGCGCATAACAGATAGTTGCGCCTTTCAAACTCCAATATAATTTCATGCGCCCCTGTTTACTAGAATTTCAGTTTGACATTTCTGGTTCTTGAATTCTAACAAAAAAATTATGTGCACATTTTCAACTAAATAATAATGTTCTTGACTTAATTTAAAATGTAACCCATTCTAAATATGTTGTTTAATAGTTCATCAATCTAAATACAAAAACTTTACAGCACTTTTTTTGAGAATAATATAATAAAACTCACCTGTGAAAGGAAATGCTTTTATCCACCTTGTTTTGTTGATTTCCACACCCCTGAACAATGCACTTCATTTTTTTTTTTTAATTTATAAGAAAATCACCACAATGTCTAATTAAAGGTAAGACCGCACCCAACTGCAGCGGAACTACACTTCACAACGCGGCAGAACATTATTTGTATAAAATTGTATGAGCTATATCGCACTAAGAGGCAACTGAATTTCATACAATTTCATACAAATTATTTTGAATCGCAGTTCCGCTGCAGTGCAGTTCCGCCTAGTGCGGTCTAACCTTAATGCACTTTAAATTATTTGTTTTTTTCAAAGTAATTGTTATATTAATTTGTGTTTTAACTTGTATCAATTTTTGTTTTCTTTGTTTTTCTAATCACACGCTAACGATTTGACACTTCTGGTTCTCAAAAATTGCTTCACTCACGTACACTGTATATGTGACAAATACCTCTTCCTCTATTTCTTCTTCTAAGGGATAAGCCGAATTCTCGAAATTCAAATCGAACAGTCTTGCGTTTGCGGTATGTGCTTCGCCCAGCTTCGCCTCTTCGCCATATTTATTTATTTGTTGGTGGCGGTGTGCATTTGGTTTATTTGACGCTTTATAATTGTTAAAAATTGTTAAATTAAAAATAAGAAATTTGCTATTTTTTAAAATAAAATAATGGCTGTTCCAACTTATGGCGATAAGCCAATTAGCTTTCAACTCGAAGAAGGAGGCGAATATTATTATGTTGGTTCGGAAGTCGGCAATTATTTACGCCTGTTCCGGGGTATACTTTATAAAAAATATCCTGGAATGACCAGAATTGTTTTGTCCAATGATGAAAGAAAACGTCTAGCTGATGCTGGACTAAGTAATCACATTCTTGCAAGTTCGGTTTCATTGCTAAAGGCTGCAGAAGTAGATGAAATAATTTCAGGCAACGACGAAAAGTACCTTTTTATTTTTGTTCTATCTATAGATACCTAGTATTTTGTTTTGTTTTTTTTTTTACTAAAATACAGATACCGAGCTATATCGGTGAATACATCAGAAACACCACTACCGAGAGAGGGCAAATCGAAAAAGGCACCTCAATGGGTGCCAACAATGCCAAATTCAAGTCACTTGGATGCTGTGCCACAAGCAACACCAATCAACCGGAATCGAGTGCATACCAAGAAAGTGCGAACATTCCCCATGTGTTTCGATGACACAGATCCAACAACAAGCATAGAGAATGCCTCTCAGAGAGAATGTTTGGTGCCAATACGTTTGGACATGGAATTGGAGGGTCAGAAGCTAAGAGACACGTTTACTTGGAATAAGAATGGTAATGTTGAGATATTTTATAAAACTTACTAGTAAGCATTAGCAGGATGGTACGAGAGTATGTTATGCATTTCACTATAATTTTGAAGTATCTACCTATAACGATGGTCAATAATCAATTTGATAATTATTAGCCCTGTTTTTTTGAAAGTGTGACTAGCAACTCAGTAAAAGTTTTACACAGAAAAAAAACAAAATTCTCTATAATAATTTGTTTTGTTATAGTTTTGGGAGTAAACATTTTGTTGAGTTGCTAGTCACTCTCTCAAAAAACACAGCTTTTATTGAACCCTAGTATTTAAAAAGACTGTAGGTACGCTTGCATGTAGTTGGCCCACCAACTATTGAGTTGAGCAAAACTGTTAATTGCAATCGTTTGTACATCGTTTGTCTACGTTTGTTCAAGTTTTAGATTCGTTTGTACACTCACCGTTTTTTTTATAAAGCCACTTCAAATAAATTTACGGAGTTTGGCACACCAACTATAACGCTCAAAAAATCTAGAAATGCAGTTCGTCTATGTTTGTCTTTTTTTTCGTTTGTATACGTCCCAAATTTTTTTGACAAAAAATTTTTTAACCAAATTTTATTAAAATTTTAAAACATATGCATTCGTTTGTCTCTTTTTTATAATGATTTTTCATCGTTATAGTTTTTTTAAATTTGTATTTATTTCTATTTTTAATTAATTATTACTTTTTTCGGGACATGTAGCTCGCCCACCAACTATTCGATAGAAAATCTTTTGTCTCTGTTTGTCTTTTTTTTTTCGTTTGTATACGTCCCAAATTTTTGTTGACAACAAAATTTTTTTTAACCAAATTTTATTAAAATTTAAAAACATATGCATTGGTTTGTCTATTTTTTATAATGATTTTTTATCGGATTAATTTTTTAAATTTGTATTTATTTCTATTTTTAATTAATTATATATTAATTATATGGAGCATGTAGTTGGCCCACCAACTGTAACGCTCGAAAAATCCAAAAACGCAGTTCGATAGAAAATCGTTTGTCTATGTTTGTCTTTTTTTTTTGTATGTATACGTCCAAAATTTGTTTGACAAAAAATTTTTTTTAATCAAATTTTATTAAAATTTTTAAACATGCATTCGTTTGTCTCTTTTTTATAATGATTTTTCATCGTGTTATCTTTTCTAATTTGTATTTATTTCTATTTTTAATTAATTATTGCTTTTTTTGGGACATGTAGTTGGCCCACCAACTATAACGCTCGAAAAATCTAAAAACGCAGTTCGATAGGAAATCGTTTGTCTTCTTTTTTTTTTCGTTTGTATACTTCAACCAAATTTTATTAAAATTTTAAAAGATACGCATTCGGTTGTCTCTTTTTTATTATGATTTTTTATCGTGTTAATTTTTTTAATTTGTATTTATTTTTTTTTTTAATTACTTATTACTTATTTTGGGACATGCAGTTAGCCCACCAACAGCATTCTCTTTTATTTGGGTATCCACAGTTTCAACTTGTATGCGAAATTGCGATAATTAAGACTTTATTCTTTTTTTGTTCTTTTCTTTTTAAGGAGTGCCCTGCATTTAGGCTGCATTTAAAAAGACTTAACTTACACCTTGAGCATTATTTATTCAGTTAAAATAATTTAAAAAAACAAACAAAAATAGTTCTAATTCTATAGGTACTTTAGGGGTGTCTAATAATTTTTTTTGTCAGATATTCAAAATGGGTATCGTGGATCTTGTAGAGGATACCCACACAAGTATTTCTACGTCCCCGCGGCCGTTTTTTAAGTAAAAAACGTTTTTTTTTTTCAAAGTCAACACATGAACAAGAATTTCGCGTATCAAAAGTGGTTTGACCGACTTTAAAAGATTTCTTTTCATTCTCTATGGATGCTTATAATAAAATAGTACAAGTAACTGCCCCTTAAAATTTCAAAATATGCCTTTTTTACTCGATAAACGGCTGAAAACCCCCCAAAAATCGGTTGATTTTTAAGCTTTTCTCGATTTTAAAGACCTCCATGGGTTCAGGAACGAGCAAGTAAAACTCGTATCATAGGAAATTTTGTGTGCTGGACTCAAATCTATCATCCGTTTTACGCCATCAGCTCTAGTTTTTGAGATATTCCAGTCTGAAAATGGAATATTACCATTTTTTCACTTATTTTTGAGATTCTGTAAAAATTCGAAATGCTTTTTTTCAAAAAAATGCACCCCTAAGGTACTTGTTCATTAACTTGAATTTTGCCGTCTGCTTAACGCTTTTACTGAGTTTCTTTTCTGTATGAAATAGAAAGTAATTATAGGTACCAATACCTATACATGCCTATTATAGATATCGATAGGTAGTTCCAAAATTGTTGAGTACCTACCTAACTACCTACGAGTTTTGGCTGTTTTTTCAGCGAATGGCTTAGGGGGGTTTACTTAAAATAAATCAAAATTATTTTAACTCAAACATAATCATGAAAAGCGTATTTCCTGTAGTTCCAAAAACACGTAGGTAGTTGGGTAGGTACTCAACAGTTTTGGAACTACCTATCAATATCTATAATTAGCATGTATACGTATTGGTACCTATAGTTACTTTCTATTTCATACAGAAAAGAAACTCATTAAAAGCGTTAAGCAGACGGCAAAATTCAAGTTATTGAACAAGTACCTATAAAATTAGAATTATTTTTGTTTGCTTTTTTAAATTATTTCAACTTAATAAATAATGCTCAAAGTGTAACTTTAGTCTTTTTAAATGCAGCCTAAATGCAGGGCACTCCTTAAAAAGAATAGAAAAAAAAAAAGAATAAAGTCTTAATTATCGCAATTTCGCATACAAGTTGAAACTTTGGATACCCAAATAAAAGAGAATGCTGTTAGTGGGCTAACTGCATGTCCCAAAATAATTAATTAAAAATAGAAATAAATACAAATTAAAAAAATTAACACGATGAAAAATCATAATAAAAAAGAGACAACCTAATGCATATCTTTTAAAATTTTAATAAAATTTGGTTACATTTTTTTTTGTCAAAAAAAATTTGTGACGTATACAAACGAAAAAAAAAAGACAAACGATTTTCTATCGAACTGCGTTTTTAGATTTTTCGAGCGTTATAGTTGGTGGGCTAACTAGATGTCCCAAAAAAAGTAATAATTAATTAAAAATAGAAATAAATACAAATTAAAAAAAACTAGTACTGCCCAGTGGTCGAAATTCGACCATTCTCTAAAAAAAAAAAGATTCTAACCCACTGAACAACGTACATGAATTGTTGTTGTAATGTCCTGCAAAATATCGTACGCTCCACCATGAACGTCCTCATTGCACGACCAAAGCACATAGTACACTGACACTGATCATTCATAATAATCGTTTCTACTTTGGCTGTGGCTGTGTGAGCTGTTGTTGTTTTTTTTCGGTTTTTCTTTGTGCTTGCTTACCACTGCACTGACGTCTATTGAAAAGTTGGAATATTGAATTCGCTGCACAAACGAAAAGTGATGGTGACCAATCAGTGTTGCCGAAAATACTCCCATAGGAGTATTGTACTACTTTCAACACCATTGTACTCCCGTACTCCTCCTTTCACATTCGTACTCCTATTTTTTTAAAGACATAAAATATCTTACACTTGCAGATTACAATTAAATTCCTTAGTTTTATTCTAAAACTAATATTACTATGAAATAAGGTATCTGCCATAAGACAGATTTTATAATTAAAGAGATATTTTCTTACGTTTGTTAGTATAACTAATAATTTATATATTTATGTTTTTTTTTTTACTGAATTTATTTTTGATGATTTTTTTTTTCTAAATAAAGTTTAAGAAAAAAATTGTCCACACACTTATTTTTGAAGACAACAAAATGTCTGATTCAAAATACTCCCCTTTTTTGTCTGCAGACCTTCTAATATTTTTCCCCGGCAACACTGGTGACCATTCTCTATATACTTTAATAAAAAAGATTCTTACCAGTGTTGCCGGCGAAAAATCCTTGTTTGCAATTATTTTGCTTTACTCTGGTCATATCGACTTTTGAATGGCAATTCAAATTGAAAACGTCAAACTAATCTTTTTTCCTCTGGTGAAAACACTTAAGATTAATTTTTAATCTACTCTTTTTAATCCGAATTATCTTTAGGTAGACACGTAGTATTACTTTGAATTATTCTTACAAAGAATAACAATATTTCAAGCATTAATTCAGCAAACCTTTTCATTTAATTGAACTACACATACAAATTCACGAAGTTCAAACAAAAAAAAAACAAAACCACCGAACTACAATCTCAAGTAACAATAAAATAAATAACGAACTACTGGCAGATAAAAATTGCATGAAGCAAACGAAAAACGAAATAGTTTTGAAGCTGTCAAATTTACATTAAATTTAAAATGAATTAAATTTATTGAGGTTGGCATTACACTTTGCTGCAAGTGTAAGATATTTTAGGTCTTTAAAAAATAGGAGTACGAATGTGAAAGGAGGAGTACGGGAGTACAAAGGTGTTGAAAGTTGTATAATACTCCTATGGAAGTACTTTCCTGCAACACTGGTTCTAACCCACTGAACAACGTACATGAATTGTTGTTGAAATGCCCTGCAAAATATCGTACAGTCCACCATGACCGTCCTCATTGCATGCCCAAAGCAAAGCATACTGATCATTGCCTTAACGGCAAAATATAAACAAAATAATTAGTTTGCCGTAGAGTGACTGCCCATATCTTTGAAAAAAGCAAAAAAAATATAATATGTTGCCATTAAGACATTCAAAAAGGTGCGGGTAGAAAGCACCTTTACGTATTAATATAATGATAGCACGATGAAAAATCATTATAAAAAAGAGACAAACGAATGCATATGTTTAAAAATTTTAATAAAATTTGGTTAAAAAGAATTTGGGACGTATACAAACAAAAAAAAAAAAAGACAAACGATTTTCTATCGAACTGCGTTTTTAGATTTTTCGAGTGTTATAGTTGGTGGGCCAACTACATGTCCCAAAAAAAGTAATAATTAATTAAAAATAGAAATAAATACAAATTTAAAAAACTATTACGATGAAAAATCATTATAAAAAAGAGACAAACGAATGCATATGTTTTAAAATTTTAATAAAATTTGGTTAAAATTTTTTTTTTTGTCAACAAAATTTGGGACGTATACAAACGAAAAAAAAGACAAACGATTATATACAGAACTGCATTTCCAGATTTTGCGAGCGTTATAGTTGGTGGGCCAAACTCCGTAAATTTATTTGAAGTGGCTATAAAAAAAAAACCGTGAGTGTACAAACGAATCTAAAACTTGTACAAACGTAGACAAACGATGTACAAACGATTGCAATTAACAGTTTTGCTCAACTCAATAGTTGGTGGCCCAACTTCATGTAAGCTGTAGGTACTTATTTAAAAACCGGCAGATATCAATCAATGGGTGATAGAAAATTTAGTTTACTTCATTATTTGGAATGTCTAAATTTTAAAATTGAAATGAAACCATGAATCTGGTGAAATGGGCCCCATAAACTCCAGAGGTCGGCCACATAGATCTTCAGTAGTCGGTCCCAATTTTAAGTTCTATTGGTATTTTTAATTTTATTTTGCCAAGATAACTAAAAACATGATAAACAATTCAACATTTACTACAAAATTGATTGCAAGTACATACTATAGCACTTTCTTATATCTATATCTATTATAAGTAATTGAAAAAAAAAACATAAAAAACAACTTCAATATAGTTATAGAATCTTGAAGCTGTTACTGTTTCCGGTGGATTTTCGTGGAGTTTCTCAGGTGTATTTTTGACACATTTAGTATAGTCGGCTGCGTCTGCATTGAATGGAAATATTCCACACTTTCGAAAAGCGTTTTCAATGCTATCCGTCCTGTCTGAGATAGATATTTACCGCTTTTAGAAGTTCACAGAAATTGTTTTTCGTCACAGCTTTATTTTCCTTTTCGAGGAATAATCTGCCATTTGTGAACGGTTTTTTTATATTCACTTTTCAGTACCTTAAATGCTCCCACATTGGCAGCCTGAGTAATATACGTTGTATTTGGAAAAAGCGCATATATATAATTTTGCCATTACTTCTACAGAAGTCGCTCAGTTCCATGGATAAGATAGGAATTATGACCATGGACCAGAAACAATACTAATAATAAAAGATAGTCAACGAAACTGTTGGCCATGTATTCGCAAAAGGTTTCCAACCGCATGCAGCCAGTCTCTGATTTTAATAAGGCCCATTTATCGTTCATGCTTTTCGCTAAAGCTGGAGGAGGGCGCACATAAAGGGAATACGACCAAAGGCGGTAGAGTTTGACCATCAGCGCTGAACAAAAATAGGACAGTTATTGTCTCCTTGTCAATTTACCTTATACACGTTTTTTCTTCCCTTCGGAGCCAAAACGAACCCAGTTTTTGAAGCCAAGCAAAATGACGTCTCATCTGCGTTAAGTATTATTAAGGTATCTTCCAAAATATCTGCAGTATTTATCTCTTGCAAATAGTCCTGCAAATTCCGAAACCATTTTCTAACTGCTTCCTCTGTAACAATCGCTCGTCATTTTGACAGTTCTTCTGGTGTTGTGAGAGACAATTGAGGATGCCGCTTTAAACATCCATAGTTTCCTGGAAGGCAATGTTTAAGTGGTGTTGATCTTTTTTCTTTTAATACAATTGTTTGTACTATTTTCAAGAGGCCAGATGGCTTTAGTGGAAATCCACATTTTGCGAGGTTGATTATCCAATCTACCAAGCTCTATTCCTCATCTTTGTTTAAAACCGTGTCGGGGCCCATATGCCTAGGCTTTTCAGCTATTCGACTATGAATTCGGTCTTGTAATGTTGTTCTTATGACTTTATATTGTTGGCTTGGCATGCCTTTAGAATGTCTATTTTTATTCTCGAATTTTTTTAAGAGCTTCACTTAGAGCATCTTCGAATATTGATGAAAGACCCGCGTTGAACCATCCATTTTTGTTTATATTTAAACCTACAATATTTCTTTGGAAATTCTTAAGGGTTTCTACATAAATTTTGTTTTTTTTTTTTTTTCATCTAAAACATTTAGGTACTACAGACACTAGAAACTCATTATTTTATAGGAAAAAAGACTCAATAATCTTGTTAAAAATTAAGAGAAACTAAGAGAAACTATATGAAAATAAGCAAACAAAAAAAAAATCATATTCTCCAGTAGTCGGGCAGGGCGGCGGACGTAAGAAGAACTGAACAAAAAATGTCTCCTAAGGTCTGCCTCCTCTATTTGTAGAAAAATAAATGTTTTGTTTACATTGGATGGGCATAATCAGGTGACCTCGGTGGCGCGATTCGTAGTGCATAGGCCTCAGAGGTAGCTGGTCTAGGCTCGATTCCAATTGACGGCACTAATTTATAAATTAAAATTGAACACAAAGACTAAGCACCACTGAAAGGTATCTGATGATTGGTGTGGTAGCCATGAAATTGCAATAATTCCAGCCAAATACAATGGTGGTAGCCCACTCAAATGGTTGTTGAAAAATTCAAACATTCAATAATAAATGTTTTGTTTATATTTGTATGCAAAAAACGACATAAACAAGCAATAAACAACATAAAAACACTTAAACAAAATAACTCACTTTTTGCAGAACACTTCCACTACTTTTTTCCTTAACAAAATTTACATGTATACTTCTTCCAAGAACTGGAACATAAATGAGAATTTTCAACAAGAATACTAGTAGCTGCTTTGTTTCAATTTTGTTGCGGCCCGTAAAAAACCATTAAGATTAAAAAAAAATGTTTTCCTATGAATTCTTTATAATGTGTTAAATTAACCTTAAATGTACGAGTTGGTGGCCGACTATTCGAAGTGGCCGACCTCACATGCCAATGCCATCACCCTATGTCCAAAACTTTTTGGTGAAATACCTCCCAAAATGTAATGTTTATCATAAGATCGTGGCAAAGGGTGTTAGAGAAACAGTAACATTTGTCTCTAATCACTGTTAGGCTTATTAGCAGTGGCCATATCTTCATATTCTAGAACTCTTCTATCTTAAATCCACGTGTTCATAGAATTCTGCACTCCATTTAATGATGGTTTTTAATTGCAACTTTGCTGTTATTCAATGTTGTACTATTGAGAAAGGACTTGGTTTGCCCAAGTTATAACTTGCCTCTGAAACCCAAAAATAAATGCTAAACATTTTTGTTTGGTTTTTAGATACATTTTCAGTTATAAGACCTTGCAGATGCCATTTCTGTATCGACAGAGTATTTCGTAGTTGATGATGATAGCATGTGAATCTTGCGAATCGAATGTACAATTTGAAAGATACTTTTTTGTTTTTTCCTGTTCGACTGTGAATTAAATAAAGTGCAATTCCATGACAAAAAAAAATAATATATAAGACCATGAGTCTCTGAGTACTTAAGAATTTTTTAACTGGCACAAAAAGTATCACTGAGAATTCTGAGACAAAAAAGGAGTTTGATTTTATCAAACAGACAGAAATCCTCAAAATGATATCGCTTGATCGTGTTAATTTAACGTTTGACACCCAAGTTGTAATTGTTTGGCTGTGTGCAAATAAGAAACTACATATTGAAATGTTGTTGAAAACAAAAACTAATTAAATTAGATTTAATTTTCATTATAACTATAATATTCAATTTCCCATTGAATGCCAAAACATCGAATGGGAAAAATCTCGAATCGAGATTCATTACTTTTTAATTTTAATACTCTTTCAGACCTTGTTTGTATGGCTCCTACAAAAAACACTATTAAGTAATAAAAAATATTCACATACATATGTAGGTATATTCAATAAGTGTGTTCAGGAAAGGGAGATTTCGGAGGGCCTTAGCAACCTCAGTTGCCTGAACAGGATTCCTCAGCAAAAAATCTCAGTTTGGCTGTCAAAAAAATGTTTGCATTCGCTTGCTAAAAATTTGACGGAGCGAAATCTCCGATCTCTCTTTCCTGAACGCGCCTAATATGTAATTAGAAACAACGAACTTTTTAAATGATTTTTTAATGTCATAAACTCATAATAAACAAGATTACATGAATAATCAAATTAAAAAAAAAAAAAAACAAAAACACTAGAAAATAATTTTTTGTGTGCCAGAATACCTTATCACCTTTTTTGGTATTAAAATTTGCGAGCGCTAAGTCAATCGGTATTTTGTATTCGAGATTTTGGCACTCGAGAGGAAACTGGATAATAAGGATAAGATGTCTAGGCAAGTGAAGAGACTTCAAATTGAAATCCAGACCATCTTTCTAAATAGAGTCGAATGCTTTTAGAATATCAAGCAGACGGCTACGGTGGTCTCTATTTTATTAAGAGCCAGGGTTGTATCAGTGTGAAGCTTCAACAACGGATCGAAGGTAGAGTGGGATGATTGCTGCACTATACCCATTAAAGTGCATGTTAAGCGGAGTTTGTAGAGGATCAGCATTTTAAGACGTTTGCTGACGTTCGGGAGGAGGAAAATTTGTCGAAAATTGTTAATACAATTTGTTTCTGGTTTCTTTAAAGTCTAAGAGCCAACATTTTGGGAGTGGATGTATTACCAAAATCTGCGTTTGAGGGTTTATATGTGAATATTTTGTGATACCGAAATCAAAAGCCTGACAGGTTTTTTTCTCAGCCTTTGGCGAGGGTGGGGGATTGAAAATAGAGATATCTAAATTTCTTATCAAGGGTATTATCGCTTGAACTAATTTTTTTAGAAATACATCATGATGGTCTGTTGTCATTTTCCCTAAGTCCAAACACCTTAATCTTGGTGAACCGACTAATTGAACTGAAGATATAAATTTTTTTTAAGGAAACCTTAATCGACATTTTTTGAAGACTTTGTTTTGTTGATATTTTGCGTTTTATAAATTTCCAAGAAAAAAAAACCATACGGTTTGCTTGAAAAGTGTATATCGTATCACCAAGTAAGGGTTTTGAACTTAGGGAAAATGGCAAAGCATCAGATGTATTTAAACAAAATTAATTGAAGCTACATATAATACCCCTGATAAAAAATTTAGAAAATCTCTATTTTCAAACCCCACCCCCCTAAAGGCTGAGAAAAAACTTGCCAGATTCTTTAGTTTTAATGTCGTGCAGTCTGACGAGTTTTCTTCGGAGAAAGTGGTAAGGTGTTCAGGGTTCGATGTCAGTTCCATGATTTCTCTGTTGACATTAGAGAAAAAGTTAGGAGGGTGGATGGGGAGGTTGGGTTTGAATTTGCTTTCAAAGAAGTCCAAACAAGCAGTTGTGTTTTCATGGTCCGACGCAAGGAATTCCTCATTGTGTTGCAGTTAGCCAAGTATAGGAGTTTTTTTTCCTATAATGTGTTTAAATGTGTTGATTCATAACCGTGGGAACTTAAAGTACGCCGTATGGTAAAATATTCTCTGGAGAATTTTCCGTAGCTTTTGTCTATGGCTTTGAAGTACATACATACATATATAATCAAGATATTTGTCTATCATAGCAATTTTTTTTCCAAATTTCACCTAAAAGCCCTAAAATCAACTTTAACCGCGCGAAAATTTAATTTAAAAAAAAATTTTTTTTTGTTTAATAATCGCGATTTTTTACAAATAATTTTCTGCGCTGCTATGTTTACGAATACAATTTTTTTCAAAAACTGCCGCCTACCTACTTTCTGCGGGCAGAAGAAAAATTAAATCGGTACGCAGAAGCTAAGCAAACATGCGGCAGATCTGTCGCAGATTTCTGCGACTACGAACTCGCCTATGCATATGTATGTATGTAACTTTATTTAAAACTCTACACATATTGGATAATTACTATAAAACTTCGATTGTTTTAAAACCTTATTTAAAGCAGATTTATAAATTTTACTGCCGTTTATAAGAATAAACTCTTTAAATCGCACCAAAACCGTTGGAGTCGTTTCCGAAAAACAACCAAATAATAAATGTAGACGAAATATGCTGTGGTAGACAAATATCCTGTTCCTGATGATTTATGTACTTCGAAGCCATTTTATATACAGGGTGGGCCAAATACAAGTTTCTTTTTAAAAATACAATAAAATGAAAACAAATAAATTTTGTCCATGTATTATATGGCCTTATTCATAACAACAAACATACCCATCAATTATGGAGCACAATGTCATTCAAGTGGCTGCCTCGGCTGGCTTCGCAGTAGCGCATTCGGTCACTCCAATTTTCCAAAATCTTGTTGATGGTTTCGGGCTGTAGCTCACGGATTGCTTGGATGATATTGGCCTTAAGTGCTTGAATCATTTGCGGATTGTTGGCATAACATTGGTCCTTTACGGTTCCCCACAAAAAAAAAGTTTCAAATAGCAGCTCCGAGGCGGCCATTTGACATTGCCGCCAAGACGGCTGATAACACGATTTGGGAATTTGGTGCGCAAAAGTTCGATTGCGGTATGGGGTGTATGGAATGGCGCGCCATCCTGCATAAACCAGAGGTCATCCAAATTCATGTCTTTAATTTCAGTAGATATGTTGTTCCCAGCCTTATTTTCGAGGACAAATGGTCCAATAATGCCACCACTCCACAATCCGTACCAAACTGTCACTCTCTGTGGATGCATACCTATTGGCTTCTCGACAGTAATGTGCGGGTTTTCCTAGCCCCAGATGCGGCAATTTTGTTTGTTAACGGAGCCGCTGAGATGAAAATGTGCCTCGTCATAAAAGATGATTTTCACACAACTCACTTTGGAGATATGTTTTCAATATTTCTCAATGTTGTTCAAGCGTGAAGCGACACATTTCGTTCCGCGGAGGTATATTACTGACTTTCTTTCAAGATTTCGTTTGGGAAACAGCTGTCAGTGTCAATTCAATATTTCAAAAAGAAACCACTAGATGGCCCAACCTCTATCTACATGTTTTCCTGTTTTAATTTCAATTTTTTTTTCAGCAGAAATTACTTTTTTTTAGCAGAATGTTTTTTTTCTGCACAAACTGCCCGACGCCGACTTGATTTCTCCGTACTTTTGATGTTTACGAACATAATTTGTTTTGCAGGCCTACTAAGTTAGATTTCATTTTTGTTTACGAACACAAACTTTGCAGATCTAAGTTAGTCAGACGCCTCAGACGATTGCGAATTCGCTCTAAGTCTCGGTTCAGACTTGCCTTTTTCGCGAGAACGTTTTTCGCGAGAAAATTTAAATTTGCAGTCTAGTCCCGGCTTTGACACTGGGAAATCCGATTTCCGGATAACCTGTGGATTATTGGAACGAAATATTTTCGATACGTCAAAATATAATTTGTCCCCCATATATGTACATACATACTATGTACATAGTTTCAATGTGTAGAAGAAAACAAATATTTAAGTGAAATTGGATTTTTCAATGACACTGTACGGTCCAAATATATAGAGCGAATTCGTAATCGTCTGACTAACTTAGACCTGCAAAGTTTGTGTTCGTAAACAAAAATTGAAATCTGACCTCAGTAGGACGCAAAACAAATTACGTTTGTAAACACAGAAATCAAGTTTGCGCGGCTTCGGGCAGTTTGTGCAGAAAAAAAAACATTCTGCTGCAAAAAAAGTAATTTCTGCTGAAAAAAAATTAATTTAAAACAGGAAAACATGTAGGTAGAAATCATCACTGAGCATCATTGGACCATTTTCCTTCGAAAATGAGGCTGGGAAAAACGTTAACAATGGTCACTAAAGAGCCATTATAACCGACTTTTTTTACTTAAATTAAATCCATGGATTTGGACAACCTCTAGTTCATGCAGGATGGTGCGCCATGCCACATAGCCCATACCACAATTGATCTTTTGCGCATCAAATTCCAAAATCGTGTTACAAGCCGTCTTTACGATGTCAATTGGCCACCTCGGAGCTGAGATTTGACCCCTTTGAACATTTTTTTATTGGGAACCGTAAATGACCGACCGTAAAGCCCAACAAAAATTATATTGCATTTTTAAAAAGAAACTTGTATTTGGCCCACCCTATATGTAAAAAAAACCATAAAATCACATTTTACCGCGCGAAAATTTAATCTCAATTTTTTTTTTTAAGTGAAACTTCTTCGGGCGCGTTGAGAGTGAAATTTCAAGGTTGAATTTTTGTGAAATGAAAAAATGTAACGCCACATGTGCAACACTGAGATCATTGATTAGCTAAGTGGTGGGAGGTAGAGTAAAAGTAAAAATTTTTACTGATAGGCTAATATTTTTTATATTGCAAAAAGTTTGAATTCTTTGATAATCTATATTATTGTAGCAGATAAAATGGAAAATGTCCTTTTACGTATTTTTTCTAATTTGGTTTATTAGAATGCTAGAGTTTTGAATTTTTTTTGGTGGATAGATAATGAAATTCTAAGAATCTTATTAGTTTAAAATTTTTGTCTATCTCCTACTGGTATGCAGATATAAAGTATTTTAAAAATTTTATCTCAAAATAGGATAATTTCAAAAAATTGAATTTAATCAGGAGAGTCCGCTCCAAATTTGAATTATATCGGGTTTTTCAATAAGAGCGCTACAGAAGTTTTTTTTTATATAAAACGGTTTTGGATATCAATGAAATTTTTTATTCCTGTGAAAGTACGTTCGATGCCATTATGTATGGAACTCGATTTCTTTTGCATGGCCACCACGGGCACGCTTGCAGAAATCCAGACGCTGAACCCAATTTTCGACGGTTTTCAAGCATAAATCGACCGATACTGCTGCTATTTCACGTTCGATATTCGTACGAAGTTCATCAATCGTCGCTGGCTTGTTGGCATAGACTATAGGTTGGACGTAGCCCCACAGGAAATAGTCTAACTGCGTCAAATCGCACGACCGATGCGGCCAAGCGACTGGACCATTTCGTGAGATAACACGTTCTCCAAACTGGGTTTCCAATAAATTGATTGTGACATTCGCTGTGTGGCTTGTGGCGCCGTCCTGTTGGAACAACATGTCCTCCAAGTCCACGTCATCAATTGGGGCGGTAGCAATCCCCATCGGAAAACCTACTCCCATAAACTGATTTATATCTTTTAAATTTTCACCTTTTTTTATTTATTTATTGCTTAATCCAAGCGTTCTTAAAAACGTAACATATGAATCTTAAATCTACTCTTAAGTCTAAAAAAAAAAAAAAAAATGGGGATATAGAAAACTAGGAACGGTGGGTGGCATTAAAGAGGGAGGTTTTAAGGGTATCTTTATTGAAGTGGAGATCAAATGATTGCAGCAAAGTATTAATTATACGTAGCATGCGGTTAAGGGGTTCGTTGTTACCATAATTAGTTCGGTTAAAGTTAATTTTAAAAAGAGAAACCTTTCTAATACTTCTAGGTTTGGTATTAAGGGGTATTTTTTGAAGAAGCGAGGGGTAGTCAATGTTACTAACGAGAAGCTGGTGAATAAAAACAACATCAGCAACTCGACGACGTTTTTCAAGGGATTGAATGTCGACTAGTCTGAGGCGGTCTTCATAGGGTGGGAGGTTAAATCTATCAGGCCAAGGATGTGAACGAAGGGCAAAACGAAGAAATCTACGTTGCACCGATTCGATACGTAGGGAGTGAGAAAGGTAATAAGGTGACCAGACTTGACTAGCATATTCTAAAAGAGGTCTAACAAAAGTAATAAATAATGATTTTGTGACATAAGGATCAGAAAATTCCTTAGACCAACGTTTAACAAAACCGAGAGCTGAATTTGCTCTTTTGATAGACTCGTCAATGTGAGAACGAAAGTTCAATTGACGATCGCAAATAACACCAAGATCACAAACAGGTTGATTGTTAATAAGATACGTTCTAGGGAACAAAGGAAAGCTTGGCATTTACATTAAACTCAAGAAAGTTTTTTTGACACCATTTTGGCAAATGATTTAAATCATTTTGAAGCAGGGTAGAGTCGGAGGTGCATGAGATACTTCTGAAGATTTTTTTGTCATCGGCATAAATTGAAATAGATGAATTTTCGATGACAGAGTCGACATCATTAATGGTCAAAATAAAAATCAATGGGCCAAGATGACTACCATGGGGGACACCGAAAGTTGCGATGAAAGGGTCAGATTTAAATGACCTAAAAAGAACTTTATACAGTCGATCCTTTAAGTAGCACGTAGTGTAATGGTTAGTGCGTTCGACTGTCACGCTGGAGGTCTGGTATCGCTTCCCAGCCTCGTCCACCTAAAAACTAAAAAGCTTTTTTTCAGGGCTACTGCCTCTTGCTCTTGCGAGGAATTGACAAATCCTCCAAAAGTATCACTTGTCACGAATAAGTGCTTCTCGTTTAGCCGTTTAGATTCGGCATACAATTGTAGGTCCCTTCCATTCCTGTCGAAAGGCGCTCACAGGAATGGTTGTTAGTCACTAGACCCTGGTTCTTCATGAGCCGTTGTGCCACCCGATTTATTTAGTTTATCCTTTTAGTAAGAGTAAATCCATTGAATGAAATTATGCTGGAAACCTTAAGCTTTCATTTTAAAGAGGATCAATGGGTGAGAGATTTTATAGAAGGCTTTACTTAGGTCGGTTGTAATAACATCGACTTACTTACCATTTTCCAGAGCGCAAAGGGTTTCAGAGACAAATTCTGTTAAGTTGGTGGTTGTTGATCTACCTCCCAAGAATCCATGTTGGTTGGGGGAGAATATATGTTTGCAATGGAAAAGCATTGTATCATAAACAATGCTTTCAAAAAGCTTGGCGATGCAAGATAATTTGGCAATAGGGCGGTAGTTACAGATATTGTTTATAGGACCTTTTTTATGAATGGGGATTATAAATGAGTTTTTCCAATGAGAAGGAATGATTCCTTGTTTTAAGTTGGAAAATATTGGTCAAGGGTTTTATAAAATGCGAAGAACATTTTTTTTAAATTATGGCAGGCAAACCATCTGGACCAGCGGAATAGTCGTCTTTTAATTTGTTTAACTTTTCTTCAATGCCTCTAGAAGGTGTTGCCATGGAATTTAAGGAAGTTTGGTTGCAGTTTATAAGGTAAGAAAAGTATTCGAAATCAGGTTGGGAGATATTTTTAGAAAAAGACTGACCAAAAAATTGGGCAAATATGTTGGAAATTTGTTGCGGATTATCTATAAGATTTTCTTTTAGCATTGATGAAGTGAAAAAAGCTTTTTGGGTAATTTATAATGTTAGATTGCATGCGATTAAGGTATTCGTGGTAAAGAGATTCCGAAAGCTCTGAGAATAAAGAGCTGGAGTGCTGGTTATTATAAAGGTCAAAAGAGGAACCTGATTTAAGGTTTTCGCCATAGATTATTTCTTTTGTTTTTAAGGACCGTAGCTCCTTATTATACCAAGGGGGGACGATGCGCTACACTTGTTTGACAATTAGCACAGCTTGAGTGAGACAGGTGAAAACTTTGGAGTAAAAGCTAGTGAGAGCAGCGTTAATATCGCGGGCATTTACGATATCGTTTAGAACGGTAGAAATTAGCCAGTTATTAAGTTTGGAAAAATTTGTTCTACGAAAGTTGAACGACAATTGTCTTTCTGATTAAGTGGTATGGGAGTAGTCATTAGAGAATTTCAGAAAAAGAGGAGGATGGTATGCATCAAGTTTAGATAAATGATGATTACTTGCTGAGACAACACAATTATCAACGTCGGAAGAAAAAATAGATCAAGTTGACGCTCTAAATTGTTTTTGACTCCACTAAGTTGGAAAAGATCCAAGTCGGTGAGACAGTTGATAAATAGGATCTCTTTATCAGATGATGGGTTAACAGCTGTATAAAAAGATTCTTCATCAGAGAGAACCCATTGCAGATTAGGCAAATTGAAATCGCCAACGATAAAAATGGTATAGGTAGATTTGGCAGCATCAAAAATAGAGTCAAAGGTATCAACACCAACCTGGTAAGAATGGATAAGTTGTAGATTACTGAATTTGAGATTTTAGATTTAACACAAACGAATTCGAAAGAATTGGACTGAGAGTGTTTAAAGAGTATTGTGTCTAAGCGATTATGTACTGCTAAAAGGACTCCGCGACCGGGAGGACTAGCATCATTGGTGGAACCGTCTACCCGAAATACATTAAAGTCAGGAGAAAAAAGTTCGGAGTCAATTATATAAGAAGACAAGTTAGTTTCTGTGAGTGCAAAGATATCGTAGGGAAGGTTTTGGGAATTTAAAAACACAAGAGGAAGTTTTTGTACGAAGTCCTCGGACACTTTGGTAGTATAAGGACACAAATTTAGGAGGATTGATATGAAAAGAAAGAGGTAAATCACTGGGATTAGGATTTAATAGGCTGAAAAACTGGGTTATAGTTAAAGACTGTCTTATTATGATGATTGAAAAATGGTAAACGTTTTGAGTTGAGACGCAAAGCGAGTGAGGCTAGGTCATTCGAAACAGTATAAGGAGAGATATTTAAACTTTCGTGGAAGATTTGTTGGAAGGCCTTCTTTCCTTAATGATACAATGACACTCATTTTAGTCTTACCATTAACAGAAACTGTATCAGGCTTGTCATACAAATATGAGAGGTAGAGACGAACATATCATATAGTTTGGTATTATATAACCTGGCCATCACATACCGACCATCAAACTCATTGGTTGTTGGTTTATGTGCTGTAAATAAAGATGTTAGTCTAGCTGTGGGTGAAAATATTTACTTTAAATTTTCACCATTATTATTTAATTTTCAGGTTTACAACCCCAACCCATCGATCATTTTGATATAGAACACATAGCTGCGTCTTACGCATATAAGCTTAATATCCCTATACATACCGAGATTTTTGGATCGCCAAAGAAGTTTCACTTCTGCCACCAGTACTGAATTACACGCGCTCTTTTTTTTTGTAAAACTACATGGAATACGTTATCTAAGTTTATTTTTTTATTTTTAGAAAGCATGATCACACCTGAACAATTCGCTGAGGTACTGTGTGATGATTTGGACTTAAATCCAGTACCATTTGTGCCAGCAATAGCACAAGCAATCCGTCAACAAATCGAAGCATTCCCCAATGAACAACCAATATTGGAAGAAAGTTGCGATCAACGCGTCATCGTAAAGCTTAACATTCACGTCGGCAATACTTCACTAGTAGACCAAGTCGAATGGGATATGTCTGAAAAAAATAATAATCCCGAAGAATTTGCAATGAAACTCTGTGCCGAGCTTGGTTTAGGTGGAGAATTTGTGACAGCGATCGCTTATTCGATTCGAGGCCAATTATCATGGCATTTACGTACTTATGCTTTCTCAGAAGCTCCACTCTCTACGATCGATGTACCCTTTCGCAATCCAAGTGATGCCGATGCATGGGCTCCATTCCTGGAAACTCTTACCGATGCCGAAATGGAAAAGAAGATACGAGACCAAGACAGAAACACAAGAAGAATGAGACGTTTGGCCAACACTACAACTGGATGGTAAAAATAATAATAGTAATCGAAAAATTTATAACAAAAATACAATCTT
Organism: Melangyna quadrimaculata; assembly: GCA_949320155.1. NCBI lineage: Eukaryota > Metazoa > Arthropoda > Insecta > Diptera > Syrphidae > Melangyna > Melangyna quadrimaculata. The sequence goes on along the minus strand of OX439483.1, from coordinate 197,961,705 downwards.
AATGAATAAAACAAAATATATATGTATTTTCTAAACAAAAATAATTTATTATTTCTCCTGTTTAATTCTTTTTGCCTCACAACTTGATTCAAATGTCTGCGTTTGAGAAGATTCTTCCAAAATTATTAAACTCTCCTCGAATGTTCGTTTTCTATTTGCGTTTTGTGTAGCGAAACTTTTATACTTGGGAAATTGCGTTGTCTCATTTATTGGATTCATAACTTGTAGTGTTTCATAAACATTTGATTCTTTTATAATATCGTTGGGTTTTTCTACTGACTTAGAAGTGTTATTTAAGTCTGCTCCAGTCTCCCTTGGTTGTTCGAATGATTTCGATGGGCAAGAACTACCCTCTTCCACTGATATCGCTTCTTCTTGTCGTTTTTGTTCGTTTGTTGTTTGAGCGACTATATCTAAGAGATCAGACATTTTCATCGTCATTTTAGTATTTTTTTGTTTGTGTTGCTTCAATTTATGTTCTTTAATAGTTTCCCTTCTTATTTCATTATTTTTATGATTCTGGTCTTCATTACTCGGTTGTATGTCCATACATATATTACGTTTCTTTTTTATTTTTGCTTTATACTTTCGGTTTCTGTCTGCCTTTAATTGAGCAATTCGAAGATTTTCAGCAATTTTGTTCATTTGAGCAACTTTGAGTTCGGCCAAATTTTTACTGGCGAGTTGACCTATTTGTGTGCTGACATCAAAAATCACTTCGAATTTATTATGCTCTACGGACGTCTTGGGCTCTAATCTGCTAAGAAGAGTAGTCCTATAAAGCAGACTGATAAGACGCTGTCGAAATTTATTTCTCGCTTCAATCACATTGGGAGCTAGTTGACTTGTGCTTGTCGCAACTTTATCTGTGTTGTCATTAAACGAAGCCTGTATGCAAAGTCCCCGAAAAGCTAGCAGAGTACAATAACTAGGCGGCAGTTTAAACCCAACATCAGGTCTCTCGAACACCAATGTTTTGTCATCTTGTTCATGAAGTCGTATAAGTTTTGTCAAACTCACGGCAACAAATCCCTTGGCATAGCCTCCCTTGAGTATAATTGGCAGGTTCAATTTGCATTCGAAAATATACCGAACGAACTCCAAACTAGCTAAGCATTTGGGAACACTGCTATAGCCTTCGCCGAATTTGAAGTCATATGAGTATTTCAACAAATTATACCATTGTAGTTCGTTGTTTCGAAGTCTTGAACGGTATGACTCTTTGCTTGGGTTTTCGCTAGGGTCAGTAATTGGAATTTCCTCCTTAAAACCACTAGTGATTGTTTGTACCCAATTATTTTTATTTACATGCGATCGGGGTTTTCGTTTTTTTCTTGGAATATTTCCAACACTTGCATCGGGATTTTCTTTGAAAAATTTAGCAATAGTTAAATAACGAGTTCGACAACTGTTTCGAGTGTGACTTTTCATTGACTCGGATATAGTTTTCCAATCGTGTTCGCCATATTTTGCTATGAGATCTAGAAGTAATTGATCATCCTCCGGTGACCAGTGTCGGGTTGTACCACGAGATTTGATCGAATTGTTATATCTGTTCCGGATTTGGACGACTGTTCGATTTGGAAATAGATCTTTGGGAAAACAATTAAAATTTTCGCCAAACTCTTCGACAGCGGCTAGAATGATGCAATCCTCTTGGGGAGTAAATAAAGCTGCAAAGATAGTAAAACAAATAAATGTACTATTAAATGCTAAACATTTAAAAATTAAACAATTGGAATTTATTCAAAGATCTTTCTTAAAAAATGAATTTGTTTGAACTCAATGTATTATGTTTTTTTAAATTAAACTTAAAATATATAATTTAAAAATTAAAAAGCCGCTTGAACTAAAAATATACGGTGCCAACAAAGTTGTGCATTTATTTTAATTTTTTCAAATTCTGTTTATGAAAGTTTGATTGGCGGTGGGATGATTGGAAAATGTGTTTAAGCGTCAGCGCCACACTAAAATGGGGTCTGCAAATGCCAACTTATGGCAGCGTGCAGAGAAAACTACTTAGGAATAAAGTAAAAGTAGGTCACTGTCGAAAAGTTTTGTTGGAAACTTGGCAAGTCGAAGCTAAGTTATTTTCGCCTAATCAAGATATGTCGGAGGATATAAGAAAATAAGGAGGTTTTTAACAAAATACATACATGATATTTAATAAAAAACATCTTACCTCTTGAGATATTAGGATTAATACTGTATTTCCAACGAGCAAAACACTGTTTTTTCGTGCGATTTGGAAATTGTGAACATATAGGATTCCATCTTATCACATTGCCCATACGATATTTCTCTACCAGCGACAGCAACAAATCATCTTCCTCTTTAGTCCAGCGTTCGCCTTTATCCTCTCGCATTTTTATCGAAACAACAGTTTGATATTGAACAAAGCACTGATAGTCAGATCTGTATGGCATTTCTGAAGCTATCGCAATCCAATCTTGAAACTGATATTTCTTTGCAAGTTCATTTAGTTTAATATTTTCTTCGTCTGTCCACGCATCACGTTTGATTTCTGGCTTAAGATAAGAATTCCAACTTGCCAAGCAACTGTTTGCCGTGTGACGGGAACCCAAATTGTATACTGATATTTGATTCCAATCAATTTCAAAGCCATTGTCGACTTTATCTAGCAGTTTGTTTAGTTTGAGTGTGTGTAGTTTAACTTTTTTGCTTAAGGGAGTGGATTTGGAAAGTTTTTTTTCGTAAGAATCCTTTCGTTCTAAATACTCAATTGCCTTGAAAGATAAGTTATACAGCCATATTAAGATTATTTATTTTAAAATTATATTAAAATGTTAAAAACAAAAAAAAACAATTCTATTTAATATTAGCCTGTTAGGCTTCATAGGTTATATCTCATAAATTCCATGTGCCAGACTGCTTGAAGCTGGGCTATGTAAAGCAAAGGCTTCATTCAGGTCAACAAATTTTTAATTGATACCCATCGAATTTAAAGCCCTATATAATAGCATTTATCGCCAGGAAATGGCGAATGCCATCCCAGAAAAACTGATCCAATTGTGTTGCGTAACATAATAAAACACAAGGTGTCATGTGCAACTAGGAAATTTATAGGACGGTGAGCAGGGTCGGAAGGCACTATCGTTAACAAATCAGTCCAACTACTAGAATGTTGAACATCTCAACATCATCGGCCAGAACAGACGAAACTGGTTGGTATTAAGTAAATGTGGATGAGATTAAGTATTTGCTATCAACAACTAAACAAGCCATTTCTTACGCCACTGCTGTTTAAAGAGGTAGTTAAATATACTTTTTACTGCACGACTTATACATAAGTGGAAATCCGGCAGATAATTACTCAAGTAAACCGCTGATTATTCTGTTAGGTCGCACAAATGGATTTAAATTATGCAAGCGTAGCACAAATTGTTTTCTCTACATATATTTATACTGAGAGTCCTACTAATCGGCGGTGAGTGAACAGAAAAGGAAGGCTGATAACGGTTTCTTTTGAAAGAAAAGTTATTCGAAAGATATTTGGTCTGGTGGCGCATGTAGGAGAAAATATAACTATGAGTTGTACCGAGATTTGTAGTCCAAAAAGTCATCGAATGAATTAAAGCATTATGATCTACTTATATGCATTTCAAAAACTGTTATTTTGTTATTTGGGATATGTGTATGTTATGTACATATGTAAGTAGTTCCTATACGGCAAGTTTTGGATGTGTAGACAAATCGAGATGAAGATATTGATAAAATCTAACACTACGATGTAGAGAACTCTATTTGTCTGTCTGAGCCCTTGCCCTGAATTCTAAGCAGCTGAATCGTTTTTATTTTAACTAGGACATTTTGTTGTTAGGTTGAAATTGAAATTTTGTTGAGCTCTAAAAATAACGACTCCCTGCCATACAACAATTATGAACAAAATTATTTATCTCAAAAACGGCCCCCAAAGATTTTGAAAAAAAAGAGTCTGGGTTCGACTCACACTTTTTACTTCGCATTGATGCCCTTGAAAAGCAGTTTAGCTGTTTATAGTAGTACAGTAAAATTCTAAGAATCTTACTTATCTAACTTTTTTTCGTAACTTTCGGTATGGAAGCATTAATTATTTAATCCAATTATTTCAAAAAAGACTATTAGAAAAAAAAAAAAAAACACAAATCAGGTGAGTGTACTTTAAAAATAAACGGCAGGACTGGATCGCACAAACAGCAGCTAACAACTTTAACGTACTTAGAAATAGACTATCAGCTAGGTTAAAAAAATGAAATGAAATCGAAAATCGAGTGAATTTATTTTGCATGTTCCACATTTCAATCGATTTCATAATTTCGAAAGCTTTTCGAAATCACTTCAAGCGAAATCAAAAACAGCTCATATCTGTCATGTAGGACAATCTAATTTGTTGTTGATTGACATTCGTTCTTCAATTTCCATATTATTTGTTTTTTTTTTTTCTAATAAAATTTAAAAAAATTAGCGCTGTTTTCATTGCTGCAGTCTTAGAACCTAAAAAGAATAGATTTGCAAAAACGAAAATTAAAAGGTTGAAAAAGATGGTGATGTTGCTATGGGCCGAAGTACAGTGTCCAAAATCTTATCACGAGTCCTTAAAGTGTTAGAAAGACAAATTTGCCCAAGATGGAATAAACTCTCAATGTCAAAAAAATTTCAATATTTTTTAAAAAATCCAAAACATTTTTTTGTAAATTTTTATATGAAAAATTGTTTAAATTAAAATAGGCCTCCTGTATAAAAAATTTATTTGAAATCGGTGAAGACAATAACGAAAAATTTAAAAATAAAAAAATTGATTATATGACAGATACCGTTAATAACCGTTATTAGTAAAATCCTAATTTTTTTTTGTCAAAATTGTTGGAGCCGTTTTTGAAATACCGTTGTTTCTTGATCTAAAATACAGTTTTAATTTTCTCTCTATGGAATCCCCAAATAACCATAAGATCAAAGATTGAAGAAATCACTTCAGTTGTTAAGGCTGCAGGTCGAAATACAGATAGACAGACAGAAATTGCAGGAACCTTTTTTCGCATTCTCTATCATATTAGGGAAAATTAGTATCTCAAGTTCGATTTTTTTTAACGAATACTTTTTAAATTAATACATTTACGAAAAGTTGCTTTTGGCAACATTTTGAATCTTCAAAGAGTGGTTTTAAAACTCTCAAAATTTTTAAAAAATTTGAAATCGATATTATTTTTTTTTTTCTCAAAATATTTGAGTTGAAAAACATTTGTTAAAGGCCGTATGATACTACATTATTGTTTTTCACTTTTAATTCATTAAATCATGTTTAATTTTCATCCGAGAGAAAAGGAGAAATTAGTTTTTTTTTTATTGTGAAAGAACGAAAAGAACGTCATGCGAGACCGAGACTTTTATCGTCTCGTGGCCAGCCCTACTCTGCATGGAAGTTCATAATTTTTTTCAAGCTTGCGCCTATATTTTTGTGAAGCTATCTCTTTCCTTACTACCCTGCATTTTATATTAAATTGTTAAAAAAAAAAACAATCTTGAACAATAAAAAATATTATTTAAGTCATATTTTATTAATAAAATATGATACATCACTCAATAATGTTATGCCGTTTTCCATTGGTTTCACTCAAGGTTCCACTCATTCTGAAATCCAATGGAACAGTTTGTAATGCTTCTGCTCAATTCTGACATTTTATATTTGTATTCTTGAATCGTCAAAAGAGTGGTAGGGATGAGCGATATTGCAAAATCATCGACGTTTACATCGAAGAACCAAACTCGATGTCAAAAATTATCGAACACCGTTTTTTTTTTAACGTCGATGTTTTTAATACTTTTTTTTAAACATAAAAATGTTAGATTTCAATTTCAAAATACCTTCATAGTTTTGAAAATTATGACCATGTTCTTGAACGTTAATTTCTTCGATAACATCGATAGCGGTCTATAATATTAAGACCGCTTTCTTCACACAAGGAAACTGAGTTGCAGAAACTAGCAAGTTTATTGGCGAGAAGGGTGAGAGGGGACATTTTTTTTGTTTCCCTTACGGCCTTCTCGTCTACAAATTCCCAGTTGCCGGCAACTCAGTTTCCTTGTGTGAAAGCAGTCTAAGATACAGCTTTTTTTAATATCACTTTACGCAGAACAAAGAAAAGTTGATAATCAAAATTGATTATCAAAACAGCGACAATCAACTATCGCCTTACCCGATTCCACCCCAGGCCAAATTTTCTATACAAAAATAGATCGAACAAATTGCAATGATTTCTTCTATTTCGTTGATTTTAATGTTTGAAAATCGATCTTAATTTATAAAGCATGAATGAACATCTAACAAGTCGTATGTACAAAAAGTCACATGTAAACGGTGCCTTAGCTTTCTGAACATCGATGAATAAGGCTTGAACATCGGTCTTAAGTTATTATGCATCTATGAACATCTAAAAAGTCGTAGGTAAGAAAAATCTTTTGTAAAATCTGTTTTATAAAGCTTTTGCATGGTTGCCGTACCGCACATTATAAATTGTCATATTTCTCTCTTCTCTCTAATTCAAATATCAGTAGGGTTACCAACTGATAATTTAAATTTCATAAACAGAAAAAATGTAGATCGTAAACTAAATCTAGAAAAAAATAAATTTAAATGCAAATAAAAATAAATCTATCTCTTTCCACACCACCAAGAGGTAAGATAGTAGGCGCGTTTTTTTAAGAGTTCCCCGGAAGGCGGAATCTCTTTTTGTATTGTAATTTTTTTTATTGAATATTACAAAAACAATTTCAATGGAAGTCAGGGGTTCTGTTTTTTATTTCACAGGCAATTTCTTAAGTTAAGTGCAATGCAAACACCAGCCAGCACGTGTATGTTTGAAAAAGCTCTCCCGTAAGGCCTGTACTAAAAAAATACAAACTGAACAGAGTAGAGCAAATAATTTTTTTTTTAATACTCCTAATTAAAAAAAAGGCATTTAAAAACTGCAAAAAAAACTTTAAATTTCAAAAAAATGAGAAAGAGGCCACTTTGTGGTGACTGTACTGTGAACCTGTATTAGATAAAAATAAAAAAAAAGTGTTTTCTTCATGAACATATATGTTTCAATATTTGGGTTTTTTTCCACCTTGGAACCACTGTGCGGCGTATAATATGCTTGTTTATGATTTATTACAATATAGCATTAAGAAATTATGTAACTAAGTCATTATTAATCTAGAAGCGTTCTTTTAAAAAATATATTTTGATTTAAAACTGCCAGAAATCCATGTCATATTAATAGTACAGTCAACTCCGATTATTTAAAAACGGTTGAGTTGAAAATGGTAGTAGCCCGTAGCGTAATGGACTACCACGCTAGAGGTCTGGGTTCACTTCCCAGCCTCGTCCACCTAAAAACTTAAGTTTTTTTTCAGGGTTACTGCCTTTTGCGAGGAATTGACAAATCCTCCAAGAGTATCATTCGGCTTGAATAATTGTTTCTCGTGTAGCTGTTCAGATTCGGAATAAAATTGTAGGTCCCTTCCATTACTGCGACACGCACACACGGGAATGGTTGCGAGTTGTTAGTCACTAGGCGCTGGTTTTTCACCAGCCGTTGCGCCACCCAAACGACTTTTGAATTGGTAATTACAATTTCTTGTACATCCGCACAAAAATATGACAGGAGTGATAATTTGGATGTAGTTGAATGCAAGTGGCAGTGGAATAGAAGTGACAAAAATAATGTAAATTTTTTCTTTTTATCTTTTTTCAGAGACCCAAGTAGCAAAAATACAATTTAGTTATATTTTTAAGGGTTACTTAAAAAGGACAACAATCTATTACGGTATGGTACACCATATAATTGTTTTGTTAATAGTACAACTCCATTAGAATTTAACCATATTTATTAAATGTAGCAAATGAAAAATATTCACGCCCTTACCTGTTCTTTGATTCCCTGTAATATTCCGACCTTATCTCTGGGTGTCCAAGTAAAATGTGGATATAATTCTAAATCGCTCGGAAAGAATTCTTTTTCGACTTCACTGCGATACTTGTAATCGGCATTTGCCGGGCACGATCTTCCAGCTTTATCCTTAAAGAACGGTCTACCACAGCTTCCAATCCCTTTTAAACCGGATATCAGAGTCGATGGATTGGCAAGCTTTCGTTGATTCTCGTCGTATATTTCGCGACATTTGTTGATCATTGATACAATTTTACCTCGCAGTTCTTCCAATGTTTCTTGCAGTTTCCGATTGAGAACAATCGAATTTTCCATATTAACATCAGCATGATCTTGTAGCAGTTTAACAACATCAGTCATGCAATCAAATTCATCCCATTGGTAATCTTCGTCACTTTCGGAGGTAATAAAATCGTCCTCATCTTCGGAGGTTTCCTCATCATCACCATCGTCCTCACCACCAGTGAAACTGCTATCACTGTCGGATGTCTCACTTTGGGTATTAGGATTTTGAACTGATAACTTGTGTTTTTTCTTTTGAGATTCCATTTCTTTGAATTGCCAATGAAGAATTGAATTACTGAATTTCAAACGATTACAGCGTTTTTCTTACTTTTTAGGTATTCTTTCAAACATTGGCCAGTTAAATTTTGCATAAATGAAGAAACAAAAGATTTGTAATTTGTTATTTTGAAGTCTTGTATTTTGACACTATGATTGTGGAACGTATTAAAGAACCTGTTTGATTTTAAATCGAAATTTCCTTATACTACGTTTCCACCAGACACTAAACCGAGATTTAGGCTGGTATTCACCGAGCGCTCGTAAACTGCTCTTAACTTTATGAGCTTCTTAACTTGAAAATTATTTGTGCTATTCACCAACCACTCAAAAGTACTTTTCGATGTCCGAAAGAGAGAGAGGCTCTCTCTCTCTATCAGGCATACCCAAACTGTGAAATCAAACTGTTTTCGAAAATGAGTGACAGCTGGCGCTAAGACAAATGTCCACAATTTAAAGGAGCAAAAAAAAAGAAACAAAACAAAAATTCCACTAAAATCTGAAAAAGTGAAAATATATTTTAAATTTAAAATTTTACCTATTATACTCTTGTTTTTTTTTGTTTTTGCGATGTGTGTACGCAATATCACCATTATAAATTATCTGGCAGACGATGAATCTCATCGGAAAGCTCGGAAGTGAGGGTTGATGCCTACGAATATAAGAACATTGACATATAAAATTCTATAAGGACAATATTTTGTAAAAGCTTACCTCATTTTCCGACATTGTCGCAAAGTGGACAATGTGGGTCCTCTTCGATTTTTTTATATATCTAGATAAAAAAAAATTATTGCCTACAAAAAAACGTTTTGTTGTTTTAAAATAATTTAACTTACTTTTCATTAAATCGTTCAACGGATTTCAACATCAGATCTGGATCATTGTGTTTGTTTTGTACAATATGTGAGTCACTACTTGTTGGTGGCTTCCATGTCAATGGAAACAGACCGCAATTCTTGGAATGAGCCCTGACCGCTGATCATTTCCTGTCCAGAATACTCGTCCATCCATGTGTTATTCATACTAGCCAGGGCGGCTGCTGTCGTGTGCTAATACAACCTGCTCCGCTTTGGCCACCATCAATTGCTGATGCTGAAAATTTGTTGGGTCTTTTGTGCCGTCTGGATACTCTTTCATCCTTACGCCTGGAGCTGTGTTGGGGGCATTTGGAGATATAGTAATTTCCCATTGTTGAGCCTGTTCCAACACAGCTGCAGACGTAGTTTTCCTTTTTTTTTTGACCACATTAGGGGTCCGTAGTTGGAATTTCTGCCGGCGATGGCGACTACAAGTTGACTCAAAATATTTTTAATTTTTACTTGGATTCATTCTATACACTGATTAATTGTTTTGTTTACAACAATAACACCTAATTTACCACAACGCGACGGTTACATTTTATCATTTGATCGGGTTTTAATTTTTTTATAAATTTATTTTATTAAATTAAAAATTAAACATTTTTTTACAAAACACAATCGAAAAGCAAATTTTGACTGACAGATTGACAGTTTGAGAGAAGTGAAGTTTTATTGCGAAATTTTTCGAACAACTTTTCGAAGAGAGCGCTCGTAACTTAGGAGTGCTCCAGACCACTCATAACTTTTGCGAGCGCTCGTAAATGTTCACTAATATTGTTTGGTGAATAGGTTTGTGAGGCTCTTAAGTTATGAGCGCTCGGTGAATACCAGCCTTAGCATGATTATCACAAATCTCCTTGAAATCTACAAGATTTACCATACAAATTTTAATCTCCTCAAATGAAGATTTCAAATAAAACTCAATCAAATCTACTTGCAAACATTTGTTTGTCAAATCAAACAAACTGTTTTTTCGAAGAATAATTGTGGAACCGACCTATTTTCGTTTATTGAAAGATGGAAATGTAAAAAAAAAACTATAGGGGTATTCACGATCTGGTGCAACGAGCCTAGTAAAAGTACAACTATAATGGTAGTAAGGGAGTCAGATGTTTTTGTCAGTCAACAACGAGAATAAGGGGAAGAAAATGAAAATATATGTTTTCCTATGGGCTTATTCTTGGGTTATGTTCTTCCAGTTTTTTTCAATGAGTTTTTGTTGCTTTCTTTTGATGGCTATGGGTATATGGTTTTTTGCACGATTTTGCAAGGTTACTATATTGGCAAATTGGTACCATATGTATCATGTAAGTAGGTAGGTATGTACATTTTTATAAATTAGTAGGTAGATATACTAGGTAGGTAGGTATTTAAAGAAATTAATTTGTTTTGCAAAAAAAAGTATGAAAATAGGTAGGTATGGTAGGTACACATGTACCTAAATATTTTGAATTGAGGTATGTAGGTAGGTAAATTAAAACTTGATATACCCAGGTAGGTAGGTACGTAAGGTTATTTTAATGTATGTACCTACATAGGTATTATCAATTAAAATAGGTAAGGTAGGTAGGTATGTATTAAAAAAATGAACAAAATTATTTTCAATTAAAGGTAGGTAGGTAGGTACCTACGTTTTTTCATTGTATATATATATATACAATGGTTTTTTGCACGATTTTGCAAGGTTAATATATTGGCCATTGGTACCATATTGTATCATGTAGGTAGATATGTATGTACATTTTTATAAATTAGTAGGTAGCTATACTGGGTAGGTATTTAAAGAAATTAAATTTTTTTGCAAAAAAAAAGCATGAAAATAGGTAGTTATGGTAGGTACATAGGTACCTAAATATTTTGAATTGAGGTATATAGGTAGGTAAATTAAAACTTGATATACCTAAGTAGGTAGGTAGGTAAGGTTATTTTAATGTATGTACCTACATAGGTATTATCAAATAAAATAGGTAAGGTCGTAAGGTAGGTAGGTATGTATTAAAAAAATAAACAAAATTATTTTCAATTGAAGGTAAGTAGTTACCTACGTAAATAGGTACCTATGCATAGGTAGGTACCTAGAAACATTTTGAAACTCAATTCAACAAACTCAATTTGTTTTTCAATAAAAAGCTTTTTTTTGGGTAAAAAAAAAATATTTTTGAAAAATGAGTCTGGGGTCGACCCACACTAGCAACTTCCCATTGGTGCACTTGAAAACAATATACATACATATTTACCTAAGTGGTGGGTGGTAGAGTATACCTTTATTACATACCTATATTAAATAATTTTGGATAATCAGTATAAAGGTAGGTATAGATATAGAGATACAGGGCAAAATGTTACATTGCCTTTATTTTGTACTTTAGCTATATTTATAATAGTAAAATTTGTTTGTAAATAGCTTAAAAATTATAGGAATCATATGCAAAATTTCGATTCTGATGTTAAACATTTTTCGAATTAAAACATTTTGATTTTTAGCTTTTTAGAGGGTGGTTTTAAAAATCTCAAAATTACACAACACTTAGATGGTATACATTTTTAGTAAGAATTTGAAATCGATATAATGTTTTTTTTTTTCAAAATATGTGAGTTAAAAAACATTTGTTCAGTATTTTAAATAGTTCAACAAATCGCACCAATAACAATAACTTCCAATGGGAAGGTAAAAATATCAATTGACAATATTATAGGTATCCATTATATACATACATGTATAGCAACTACTTATAAATAACAATTACTTTTCCCAATGACGCTACAGCTTAATTTATAAGTATTAAAATTATTTAGGTACTAAAATTTATAATTTTATAATAATAATAATTTTATGTAGGAGTGCACTAAAAAAGGATTTTTTTTAATTCTTAAATTTAATAGTGTTGCAACGCAACATGCAACAAGATCAACAAAACAAAAAAAACTCATATACGTTTTGCCGACGGCAAAACCATATCCCCAATGCCAACTACCGACGGCAAAACGAGTTTTAAATGTTTTAATGATGAGAATTCAAAAATAGTCAATTCGAAAAGTGCTTAGTAGTTGCATGGGTGTAGATTTTTTATTTTTTTTATTTTTCCATATTTTTATAGAAGATGAATAAAGGCTCTCCCAAACTAATGCGGAACATTCGTTGCGGCGAAGAAACATTCGCATGTCAAAATTCATTTACATGGTGATATATGAGAGTGGCCACACCAACGCGGCGGAGAAACATTTGAATTAATTTTGACTGACGAATGTTTCTTCGCCGCAACGAATGTTTCGCATTGGTTTGGGAGAGCCTTAAAGCAATTATTCATGTTTAAGGAATTTTCGATAGGATTTTTTTTCGTGTCGAAAATGATTTTTGAAAAACATACATTTTTGTTGGTCAATTTTTCAAAGTTTCTGATTTTTATATTTTTAATGGGTAGTTGGAAAAATCTTAAATTTTAATATGTTATAGGTATAACTATATTTGTATTTCTATCAATTGAACAGATTTATATAAGGGTAAACATTATGAAAAAAATTTTTTATGTTTTGTATCAATATCTTTTTAATAAAAAGTCGCAGAGATTTTAGATCTTAAAACATAGCTCTAAAATGTGGCTAAATTGTGTTTACAAATTTTTAAGGAGGGATGAAAAATTTCATACTTAAAGGGAGTATAAATGACCCGTCAAATTTATATTAGCTTTATTAAATTCAAAACAAAAAAAAATGGGCACGACTGGATCGCACAAACAAACACCTGGGTATGTAAATGTAGGTCATAACTTTTTTGAAGACAAAATATATATGTATGTAGGTACCCTTTTTTGAATTGAAAAATGAACTCAGGTATTTGAAACTTAAAAGAAAAGAAACTTTTTTAGGTAGATATCAGTACCTAAGCTTACCTAGTACCTAGTTAGACCAAAAAAAGAAACAAAATTATTTTCAATTGAAAGTAGGAGGTAGGTAAATAGGTACATATACAATATACATACCTATAATAGGTAGATGCGTTTTGAAAACAACATTTGGTAAGCAACAACTCAATTTTTTTCAATAAATAGGTAGCTTTTTTTTGGTAAAAAATATTACAAAAGAAAATTATATTTTTGATGTTTAAAAAAAAATAAATATATTTGAGAAAAGAATTACATTAATTTTTTCATTTTGTAAAAAAAAACAGTTTTTTTCGATTTTTTACAAAAAAATTATATTTTTGAATAAGAAGTTTAAAGTACCAAAAATCGAGTTGATCTTTCACTAAATCACATTTTTAGTATGAATTTTTTTAAGATTTTGCAAAAATTTTAACACAGAAGTTTAGATTACCAATTTCTACCTTAAATTCATGTATCATTTATTATGAACTAATAAGTATTTCTCAATTTTGAAGCCTCTAAATTTGTCTCGATGTAGATTTTTCGTGAATTTCTTTACTAAATTGGTCGGCCTTTTTTTCCCGTTAGATTTACAAATATAAAATAACCCACATATTTGTAGAAAAGTAATACACGTATAATTGTGTTTCATTAGTTTTTTGAAATTCAAAAAATATTCATCAAGTCTTGAATTTAATATATTTAATCTATAGCTGAATTTTGAGATCTTAACGTTTAATATCGACCGAGTAGAAATGAAGTTATGATTTTTTATATTAAAAAAAAAATCGAATAAAAAATAATTTAATATAACGGTGCTTTGCACTGGTTGACGATTGTTGACAAAGCAGAGCATTTCTATGGATTTGAGCCGATTTTTTATGAATTTAAAAAAATCAATTATACGCTTATATAGGAGGTAGATTAAAAAATGAAGTAACAAATTAATAGTTATTCTATTGAGATTAAATATAAGAAAAAACTAAATCAATCCATGCACACACTAACATGTTATTAAGTAATATGTGTTAACAATATTATATTGTTAATTTCTCAGCTCAGCGGTACAGTAGGAATATAGAACATACAATAGCTATAATTCATTAGTACATTGCAAACCTGTACGACTCTTTACTAAAAAGATATTAACAAAAAAAGAAATTTTAAAATTTTTACTTTCTTAAATAAATCTGTCAAATGATAAGTTAGAAAGATAAAATTTTTATCATTTGATTGCTATCAAATACGTATATCTATAACATAATGAAATTTAAGATTTTTCCAACAACCCATTAAAAAGATAAAAATCAAATACTTTGAAAATTTGACTAAACAAATTTAACCTTTTTCAAAAATCATTTTGGGTATGAAAAAAAATTCCATCAAAAATTCCTTAAACATGGATAATTTTTTTTCATTATCTTTAAAAATATGTTAAAATAAAAATTATTAAATATCTACCCCCATGAAACTACTTAGTACTTTTCGTAACGACTATTTGTCAATTTTCAGTCTTAAATCGATTATATCCAGGGGCGTATACAGCTTTAGTTCTTGGGGGGGTCATGCCAAAAAAAATAACACAAACTAATATTTGCTTAAAGTCAAGTGCCTTATATTTTTTTTTTCGTTTTACTGTGCGTAGCTATATAAAAGAAAAGGGAAAAAATCTTAATTAACTATACTAAAGGGTTTTCCAATAGGGTCGGGTTGATTTTGACAGCTTGTGACGGCCATATTGTTTCTTTTACTTTCGGTCAAAATATCCTCTTTTAATCAGTTGCTACAGACAAATCATCATGGTGAGTTACAGCGTCGAGCAACAGTTGCAAATGATGCAGTTAGAAGTTTTTCCCAATTTTGGTCGAAAAATCTTCTTTAGCGATGAGGCTCATCTTTGGATGAATGGGTACGTGAAGCAAAATTGCCGGATTCGGGACGACACTAATCCACGCGAGATTCACGAGGTGCCAATGCATCCAAATAAAGTTTCTGTTTTGTGTGGATTTTGAGCTGGATGCCTGGAGGCGTCATCGGTCCGTACTTTTTCGAAAATGATGCTGGCCAGGCCATCACCATCAACGGCGATCGCTATAGGTCGATGATCACCAACTTCTTGTGGCCTAAATTGTGCCACACAGCTTAAGACACAATCGATATTCTGCACGAGCGGTTTCATGGCATGGTTATCTCGCGCCGAGGCGACGTGAATTGGCCACCAAGATCGTGTGATTTGAACCCTTTGGACTTTTTCTTGTGGGGCTTTCTTAAGTCCCATCAGGTCTATGCGAATAAGCTGCAAACCACCTCGACCCTCAAAGACAACATAATCGATGCCATCGGTCAAATTCAGCCTGATTTATTTGCCAGCGAAATTTTATTTTTTTTAAGTGGATCGTGAACGCACTTTTCTTATCTTCTTGCAACACTAAAGCAAATGTCAAAATTAGTTTGACATTTGTTATTTGTTTTTGTTTCGAACATATCTGAAAATTTCAATTTGATTTAATTTAAATTTTGTTCATAAAAAGATGCCAAAAAACGGAAAAAGAAAATATTACCAAATCTTAAATATCGTCCGAATTTTAAATGGAAAATAATAGTAAAAGATGATGACGACGTCACATCAATACAATCAAGATAGCAAATTGGATGTATCCAATGAACATACATTTGTTTCTGTTTAACGTAATCAAGAATGAGTGATCTGTCAAAAACACAATTTACAAATTTTACAATGCTGTATTTTTCTGTTGCAATAGGTGTCGGGTATTGCTAAAGTGCGAAACTGTTGTAAGATTGCACCTTGTATATTTTGTTGTTGTAGTGTTGTAAGATTTTACACTTTTGCACTTTTACAATGATACTAGGCCAGTTGCATCGGATCGTGAATACCCCTAATGATTGAAAATTGTGTATGGTGGCTTAATTTATCTGTCAGTACAATTTTTGTATGTTTTTTTGCAAGCAGGTTTCCTTAGCGAACATTTTAATTTCTCACTTTTGGACTTTTGTACAAAAGTAGGTCTATGTAGCTGAGGCTATAGACCTATTTTGTACAAAAGTGAGAAATTAAAATGCTCGCCAAAGTAACATTCTTGCAAAAAAACATACGAAAATTGTTCTGACACATAAATTAAACCACCATGTTTATTTTGCCATTTTATTTTGTTTATTTTGTCCATTGTTTATTTTGCAAGCAGGTGTCTTCAGAACAGATATTTATTTCTCACTTTTGTACTTTTGTATGTAGTTAAGCCTTTGAAAAAGAAGAAACTACAAAAAATTTGACAAAATAATAAAAAATTACATTTTAATATTTTCTAATTAAATCCAACCGAATTATTTATTCGTAAGTTTGTAGATCGCGTTCTGTTGTTGAATTGACAGTTCACAGATGCTTGTTTTTGATCACTATTGGTAGAATAAATTAAAATGGAATTTTGTGTTATATTTAAGCCTGATCCACATCTGTGTCGTGTGTTGTGTTGTGGAGTCGTGTGTCGCTATCGCTACAATGTATTTCATATGCGTAGAAGCATATCTGTCTTGTGTGTTGTGTTGCAGTGTGGCGCATAAAATAAATGGAATGACAGCGACACACGACTCCACAACACAACACACGACACAGATGTGGATCAGGCTTTAGACAAATTTCTGGTATTGTTTTATTTTTAGTTTTTTTTTTTTAAATAAGAAAATTTGAGGTTCTCCCAAACCAACATTCGGCGTGGCGGAGAAACATTCGCTATTCAAAATTTATTTACATGGTGATGAATGAGAGTGGCCACACCAACGTGGCAGAGAAACATTCGCCTGTCAAAATTTATTTACATGATGATAAATCATAGTGCCCACACCCACGATGAATGATTCTCCGCGGAGTCGAATACTTCGCGTTGGTTTGAAAGAGCCTTTATTCACATCAACGACTGCATTCGCAGGTTATGTGAAAGGCACTTTACTGATTTTACTTATTTAAGTTATATTAGCATTCGCAGCTGTCAGCGACCACTCATGTGAATGAAATGTCAAATTTCGCAACAATTTGTAGTTCGCAGTTGGCAATAAAGGCTCTCCCAAAGCAACGCGAAACATTCGCCTGGGCAGAGCAACATTCCAGCAGCGTTGGTTGGTTGGTTGGCCTTCCTTAATTCGTGTCTCATGTGCAAGGCACTTTATGGAAAGAAGGTCCCCTTTCACAAAAGGAAACTGAATCGTCAGCAGGAGGCTAGGCGGACAGAAATAATACCCGTTTCCATCCAAAGCTCCATTGTGTTTAAAGACTAAATTATTAAAAAGAAAAAAAAACACCATCCACATTCACTCAGTTTTTGAAACGTCAATCAATTTATTCACCGGGACGGGAAGCATTTTTTTCCCGATTTTACATTTCATTTCGCATAACCTCTGTGTCGAAGGTCGGTTGTCGAGTGTATCACTTTTATTCACATACTTTTCAATTGCACCCGCTTAAAAAATATTTAACGGTATTAAAATGTACAAGCAAGTAAGCAAACAATTAGCTTTCCAAGCTACCAGGAACTTCTCCACCAGCAAACAGGTGAGTCTCTGAATAAAAAACAAATCGTTCTTTGCCAAATCGGAAACGTCACTGGGGTTTACGTAATACCAGAGAAAAGTGCAAAAAATATTTCGCCTTTTTAGTGATTATACTTAGCAGGAACATTTGAAGGTCAATTATACGCACTTTTCTTCACAGATCAAACACTTTCCAGTTCTATGTGATGATTTTTTTTTTTTTCATTTTTTTTTAGAACAACTTCAAAGTTACTGTTTGTGGTGCTAACGGCGGCATTGGACAACCCCTATCGCTGCTGTTGAAGTTGAACCCATTGGTCACGCAATTGAATCTGTATGATATTGTTGGAACACCCGGTGTTGCTGCCGATCTATCGCACATTGACACTGGCAGCACAACTCAAGGATTTAAGGGCCCCGAGGAATTGGGAGCTGCCTTGAAAGGTTAGTATTATCTTATTGGGGTAGTACTTTTTTTTGTATGAAGTGAGCAAAACAGATTTATATAACTGTTCAGTTTCTCATTTCTTTTGTATTATCTTTTGTTGAATTGCGGTTATGATGTGCAGTTGTCATGTGGTTTCAGATACAGTCAGCTAAATTCATATCTGTAAAATGGTTTTTAATCTCGAAATCGAGTACAAATATTTAAGGAACTATAAAATTTGAAGGTTTCCTTTTTTCCACTTTCCATTAAGGTAGCAAACCTGAATTTTGATCTATTCTCTATAGAATAGTAATCAAATACATAGTACTTGTTGGTACAAACTAATTATTAAAAGTACCCTGCCTGGCCCGCTTTGCGTGTTCCAGGAATTTTAACTCCCTTTTTGGGTCCTGTGTCCCAGTCACGCGACCCCATCGATCCGCTTGGGGTCGCCTGTCAGGCGCCTATGTCAACATTTTTCTTGAAATACCTATTTTACATTTTTTATGAAAAATGAAAACTTTAAAAATTAAATAAAAGTTTCCTCACATTTAAATCATGATATTTATTATTTTGAACGATAAATCTAATAAATAATAGTATCAAAGTGTGAAATTTCGTGCTACATTAATGGAAAGTTGAGCCAAAAAAGATAATAATGGAGAGCGAGACAAGTCAACCCACTTTCTCTGAAACCTCATCAACCAAATAATAAACAAATACAAAATGCTGTAAAATTGATAAGGGAACACTTAATGGAATATTTTAAATCTCCATAAGGAAAAGTGAGCTGGCAAGCAAAAGCCACCTTTTTTTGGTTCGTTTGTTTAAATTTATTTAGCATCTAGTGCCATTTAAAAACAATTTTACAAATGTACATAATTTTTTTCCATTTTTGCTCATTGTTACAATTTTACAAAATTTAAATTAATTAAGCCCGTATGATACTACCTTTTTTTCTCATTTTTAAGGCATTCAAAATGAAACTAGAGTAGTTCAAACAATTTATAATTGAAAATACCGATATGAGTGAGCGCGTACACAATAACCACATTTATGTAAAAAAAGTCACAAAAAATGTATTAAAAATGAACATATTTCAGATTCTGGCAGTTTTTTTTTTGACTTTTCAGAAATTGAAAATTAAAAATTATTTCAAACTACACTGTGACTACAAAAAAAGTATACACTGGACTCATGAGAACACTAGTGTTTGGTGTATATTAACTTTTGTGGTCAAAACATAATGTCGTTCTTTTCATAAAAATACTATTTTCTCTTTTCCTCCTTGCTGACATAAGTCATGATTTAAGCCCGTTTGCTCATACGAAACATAAATGTTTAAGTTCAACATACACGCTTAAGTAACACATATTGCTTTGCACCAAATGTAAACTTAAACATAAATATCCTTAAATTCAACATAACTTAAATCGCAGAAAAAGTACCCCTAAGAGATTTATGTTGTACATAGGCTAACATTTATATTTTTGTTTGGAATATTTGCTAAGAATAGCGAATCGATAGCGTCAAAATTAACATGAAATTTTATATAAATGCATGTTGCACTGTCCAAATAGATTCTAGATGCTTAATTATATTTATATACAATACATATTCACTCACTTATGTTCAAGAAAATGACACATATATTTTTGTTATTCTAAAGCAGCAGATTCACAACTTCAAAACTTTACAATATAACTTCTTACAGAAATATAAAAAAATAACTCCGGGTAGTTTTTTTAATTATCAGGTTTTATTGAAAAATCATATTTAAAATCCAATATTTAGTTAAACTGTTAATCACATCCAAAATACGCCTCAAAATGCAAAATACTAGAAATAGATTTGAATTTTCGAACAAAATTGAAAATATGCATAGCTAAGTAGATCATAAATATTTTCTAGCAACAGAGAAAAAATTAAGTTGAACATACAAACTATGTTGAACTTAGCTATGTTTTAGATTTATGTTTTGTATCACCAAACGGGCCTTAATGAATTAAAAATGAGATAAAAATGAAGTATCATACGGGCTTTAGGCCCATTTGCTGATACGAAACATAAATCTACATCATAGCTAAGTTCAACACAGTTTGTATGTTCAAGTTCATTTATTCTCTGTTGCTAGAAAATAATTATGATCTACCTAGCTATGCATAACACTCATGAGAGAAATTGCTTCCAAAACGTCAATTTTGTGTGAAAAGTCAAATCTATTTTTAGTATTTTGCATTTTGTGACGTTTTGTGGACGTACGATTAACAATTTAACTAAATATTTGATTTTAATTATGGTTTTCCAAAGAAATTTGATAATTAAAAAATTTTCCGGAGTTATTTTTTTGTTTCTATATCAAAATTGATAATGTGAAGTTATGTTGTTGTGAAACTGTTGCCAAAATAAAATAAAAAATATGCGTCATTTCCGTGAATATTGGTGAGGCAAACTATTGCCTATTTCTCTTTTATTTAATTAAATATAAATAAAAATAAGCATCTGGGATCTACATATTTGGACCGTCCCGATACATTTTTATAAAATCTGTTGTTAAATTGTGCAATTGAATCGCTATTCTTAGCTAATAATACAAAATACAACAATAAAAGTCCAACATAAATCTGTTAAGGATTACTTTTTCTGCACCTAAGTTATGTTGAACTTAATGATTTTTATGTTTAAGTTTTCATTTGGTTTGGTTGTAGCCCGTAGCGTAATGGTTAGTGCGTTCGACTGTCACGTTGGAGGTCTGGGATCGCTTCCCAGCCTCGTCCACCTAAACAACTAAAAAGTTTTTTTTCAGGGCTACTGCCTCTTGCGAGGAATTGACAAATCCTCCAAGAGTATCACTTGTCACGAATAAGTGCTTCTCGTCTAGCCGTTCGGATTCGGCATAAAATTGTAGGTCCCTTCCATTCCTGTCGAAAGGCGCACACAGGAATGGTTGCGAGTTGTTAGTCACTAGGCCCTGGTTCTTCATGAGCCGTTGTGCCACCCGATTTATTTTATTTTTCTTCATTTGGTGCAAAGCAATATGTGTTACTTAAGCGCTTATGTTGAACTTAAGTATTTATGTTTCGTATCAGCAAACGGGCCCTAGTTAACTTTTAATGTAATGTAGTTTCTCAATACAAAAATATTTATTATAGGTTTGAAATCCCATATATTGTATTGTTCGCTGCGCTCTTGTTGTTCGTACTCGTTTAATTCTTAAGTCTTGACTGTGTCCTAAGTTGTGTCCCGATAGGACATTGTTACATTTTCTCGCAGACAGCTAGGACATATTCCGTTTTTGATTATATATACAAAAAGCATTACATTAAGCCAATTTAATGAATTTCTCAAATATATATACTATGCATACATATTGTCATAATAATATGTATGCAATGTGTACGTACAGTCATATTTGAAGTTTAGAATAAACGATTGTGGGTGAGTTCCAAAATGCAGGAATGCTGCATGACTGCAAAATACAATCCTAAAAAAATGGTACCATTTATGCAAAATTTGATGTCATTGTTGAGAGGAAACATTAATTCAAACAATGACATCAAATTTTACTAAAAACTTGCATAAATGGTAAATTTTTTTTCAATTGTATTTTGCAGTCATGCAGCATTCCTGCATTTTTGGACTCACCGTTTTTTAATTTTTCCTTCAATTCCTTATTTACTTTAACTTTACTTTTGTTTCGGATAGTTTGCAAATTGAAGATGATATGCTTTCATTCTCACTTAGATTTACAAGCCTTATTTTGTATGAAATTAATAAAACAAATAACATTAATAACACAAGTCTATGCATATGAATAGTTGGACAAATTTGGCGAACGAGATGGAGACTGTACGTCTAAGGTTTCTTGATCATCAGTCACATCGACCAAACCTAAGATTGTGGTGCTGTCACGAAAAATGAATAATTTATTTAACGAAATCAAATATTTTTTAACTAATTTTCTTGGGTGTCGCTTAGCTATTGGATGCAAGAATGATAAGGCATCCATGATTTTGTCATTTTCTTTATCTTCGTTTATTTCTGCATTTATGCTATGTCTTACCCATCTTCAGATTAGTTTTTTTTTTTTGATTTGTAGCAATAGGCGTCTTTTAAAGTTTTCAACAAAGATTTGCATTCTGGAACTGAAAACGAATACATTTTTGTATTTCATTAAAATGGCCCTCTAAAAAATACCTACCGGTTTTATCCATTTCAACGGCTATTCTTTTCCAGGCCGCCAATACCGCATTTGAATTATGTGGATTTCCTTTCAACAAAAAAATCAAATCTGTGAAGGGGAAATTTGATTTGTTTAGAAGAAAAGATAAAATTTTCTAAACAAATCAAATCTTTTATTTTAGAAAGATTTACACCGACTTGCACACACACTAGGAAGATTTGACATTTCTCTGGCTATTGTTTACGTTTGGCTTTTCAGTCAATTTGTTCAATTAAATTATTTCCGTGGTGTAAAAGTATAAAGTTCACGTTCTTCAGTAAATAAAAAAAATGAATTAATAAAATTTACTACATGTAGTTAGAATTACAATTTTCCATTTTCAAAAAAAAAAAAATTAAGAATTGTGCGTTCGGGCCTGTCAAATTGCACACACATACAATCACAGAAAAAAATTTATTTTGTTTGCGAGTTCCTTACAACAAAAAAAAAGATTTGATCTCCAATAGTTGAAAAGAAATCGACATTAGAGTAAAGCTTATACGCAGTATCCCATATAACAGATTTCCAAACTTTATTAATGTCGAATTCCTTACAACCAACAAAATTCGAATTTTTCTGAACAAATCGAATTTTTTCTAAACAAAATCGATTTTAATGCTGTCAAACAAATCTTGCATTTTTAGCTAGATTTCACATCAAATCGCACACACACTATCAAGATTTGACATTTATCATGCATCAAGATGGAATTAAATGTTCTCATTACAATTTTGTGGCGAAGGTAAAAAAGAAAACAAATGTTTAAGTGTTCTTAATTGTTTAATATTTCAGTGAATGATGAAAAAAAGTAAAGATAATTGTGCGTATCTTCAAGAAACAAAAAATCCCATTAAAATAACATACAATTCGCGAGGAAAACACGTTGCAAAATTATTTTTCTTCGTCCACTAGTGAAATATTCAGAATAGATCCTCGCTGCTGTGTGTGGATTAATTTTGGATTGGTTGATTGAGTCTTAAGTATACGAGGAAATGCCAGGGTATGCACAATGAAACGTTTCTCGTCGTCACGTCACGCCGGAGTTGGGAAAATTGAAAAAAAACGCTCTCGTCGACGTTTTTTATGTTTTTTTATATTTTACTGATGGTGAATTTTATGAAATTGTAGACAAAAATAAAGAAAACAACAGATAAGTAATAAATATAAATTTTGTTGACAATGAAATTATATTTATAGATCTATTTGTGTTGACAATATTATAATGTTGTATTGTTTTAATTTCTTTACACTTTTAGCCGAAAATCATTTCACCAGCCCAATGGACAAACACAATTATAATATTTAAATAATTAAAATAATTTCAGTTTGATTTTTTTCATTATTTTGAACGCACGCAGCACAGCAAGAACAAAAATAATAAATAATTTAACGCTGTCAAAAAACTCATCGCCAAAAAACTCGTCGCATTGTGAATTGGGGAACGATTTTATAACTAGAAAAAAATGACAGCGATTCACGTCACGCCTCGTCACGATTTCACGTCGCATTGTGAATCGAGCTTCTCGTTGATGATTCCATTTAGTGAACTAGCCGTTACTTTTATACGAAATTTTCACTTGAACTGAGTACTAGGCTTTAGTGGAAAGTTGAACCAAAAAAGATAATTTATTAATTTTTTTTAATCATTTTAGCAATTTGAATATTATGTCGTTTTTAATTGTAGAAGAGATTTGATCTTTTTATTTTTAAAGGTCTAAAATTGTTTGTGAAATTTATTTTCTGC
Organism: Melangyna quadrimaculata; assembly: GCA_949320155.1. Lineage (NCBI taxonomy): Eukaryota > Metazoa > Arthropoda > Insecta > Diptera > Syrphidae > Melangyna > Melangyna quadrimaculata. The sequence goes on along the minus strand of OX439483.1, from coordinate 197,937,552 downwards.
GACACGAATGGGGTTTGAATGTGTACGTGGCTTCCTCACTTGTCCATGATGTTATGCACTGTTATAAGGTTATATTTAATAATGACCCTGTTTAGATTGGGGAGATTGAGTACGGACTGGTGAGTACCATCGTGTTTACATTACAAACTTTCACATTGAAGGAACAACAAAGCAGACTCATAAGTCTGGTTTTTATATTTTCTACATGCCTCGCAAGACCTCTTATCCCGCACTTCTCTTACCTACTAACTGGCGTGAGTCCGTACACAAACTTCCCAATCTTAACAGGGTCAATAGGTACCATTGAGCCTTATAACAGTCTTCAAATGTCGTCAACCTTTTGTATGAATGCGCTATCCAGTGTAATAAGGCAGGTATTTACCGAACGCTCATAACTTAAGTGGCTCATAAACCTATTCAAGAAGCAATAATAGTCAACAATCACGACCGCTCACAAAAGTTTTGAGTGGTCTCGACCACCACACGAAATTGTAAACTTTTTTCACCGGTTTCATAGCTACTTTTATGTCCGAAATAAAGTACTCACAGTCTTATTCGGAATAATTTGATAACTAAAGCACGTATGACACTACATTTTCTTGCTTCATTTTTAGCTTAATAATTCAAGTTTAATTGTCAGCCGAGAGAAAAAGAGAAATTAGTATTTTTATGAAAACAACGATATGACGTTTTCACAATTACAGTATGAAATCACATTGTACTTTGAAATAATTTAAGATTTAAACATTTCTGAAAAGTCAAAAAATAACTGTTAGAATTTGAAAAAATTAAATAAAATCTCATTTTTAATACATTTCTTTTGACATTTTCACATTAATGTGGTTATTGTCTGTGCGCTCATTATTCCGGCGATACAAAATCCTAAATAAATACAAATATTTTTGGTTTCATAAAGTAGTTTTTAGGAAAAAAGTAAGCCGGCGAGATGGTCCAGGCTCTATCTTTGTTATAAAGCATTATCCTGCACTTAGCCAGACGTTGACGTTTTGTTTTTACGAAATTTGTATAATTTTTGCTAAGGTACTGATAAATATCTAAACGGTAGCTTCTATCACTTAAAAGCTCAAGACCTTTTTAGACTAACAGCCCACACCAATTTTTGGGTGTAAACGATAGCAAACATTCCTTTTGTTTTAAGATAGGTCCATAATATTCATATGCAAATATGAAAGTCTGGAATGTCGGGGTTGGGGCCTTTCCTACAGTGTACGAAATTAAAAATCTTATTTAATAAAAGAGCTGAGTGCCCTAGTAATGGCTATGGAGTCCAAAATGTTTCCCGAAGAGCCAAATAGCTGCAAAATGCACTCAAAGCTTCAATCTTTGAGTGCGTCTTGCGGACATTTGGACCCACAGAAAAGCTATTGAACCCCATATTCTTATCTAGGGCGCTCAGCTCTTTAATTAAATACAATTTTGAAGTTCCTACCCTAGGTACCTGCATGGGCTTTAGGAAAAAATGCATTTTCAATGCAGCATTACTTTTAAAGGCCGCAACCGCCGCGACATATCAGACTTTCATATTTGCATATGAATATTATGGACCTATCATAAAACAAAAGAAATGTTTGCTATCGTTCACACCCTATTTTTCTATTTTTTTTTGAAAAATTAAACTTAAAATATGTCAAAATATTATTTTTCAAAGTTTTTGCCATCCATACACATACAATTTATTTGTGAAAATAGCGATGGGGGATTACTAAACGTGTGAATATTAAGCCCATTTTTTAACAATTTTTTTTTTTGAGCCACAAGCAGCAAATTGTTTGTGATATCATCAACCCCAAAGCAACTTGATTCGTTTTGACCCACCCGAATGTACTCCTTAGTCTCGTCCGCTAGAACTTTGTTAGAGCAAACCAAAAAAAAACAACAGTTATCGACTTCTTAGTACAATATGAGAACATAATTGAATCACTACCATATATGTATCTTCAATTTCAAGTCACTTTATAGCTTTAAACAATAAGAGCAAGGTCGTGCGATACAATGGTACGTCCAACATTTTGTATCAATTATTTTTCCTGCATTTTTTTTGTTCTCAGAAATTCAAAATCAGATGAATAAAGAATTGAGTGATTGATAACCTTTCATGGCCTTAATATGGTTTATCTGAAGAATGGAAAATAATAACTTTGTTTTTAAAAATCCTCTTCGGTTTTTATTGTTTCTCAGATGTTGTTTTAAAATTTACAAAATCGTTGGATTTATAATGATGAAATATTTTTTTTGTCTGGGAATCAGGAATAAAGTACTGAAAAGGTAATTGCAAACATGTACGAGATAAAAACGAAATCAGAGAGAATCTGGTTATTGGGTTAAGGTACAACAATAATTCTTCGAGGAGTGTTCGTACGTAACCATGCGATGCTCCTATAATTCCGGGTTCCTAATTATGTCATGCAGTTTTCGTTCAAATAGAAATTCTTATAATCTATTAATCATTCTATCACTTCGTATCCACGTGAAACTAGATAGTAAAAACATGTTTTTTGAGAACTCTGGCCATGTTATTGCTATCAAGTCCAAAGTATAGTTCTATAAAGCTCCCTTCATTTTTAATCTTCTGTTACTAAATTTAAATACAACTATTTGTATAAATATGTTTACTTTTATTAATCTAAAGTATACGAAGAAATTAAATAATTAAAAACTGTTTGTATTCTTTATCTTTTTATACTATAGGTGCTGATGTTGTTGTTGTCTCCGCTGGTGTTCCCCGTAAACCGGGAATGGACAGAGATGACTTGTTCAACATGAATGCCGGTATTGTTAGGGATATTGCTGATGCCGTATCGAAAAACTGCCCCAAAGCATTACTCGCCATTATCACCAATCCAGTGAACACCGTTGTTCCAATTGCTGCCGAAGTTCTGAAGAAGGTAACATTTAAAAAATCACTTTTAACAAAAATGTAATTTTTAATTTGTATTTTATTTTATTTCTTACCAGAACGGCACATACGATCCAAAACGTCTTTTTGGAATTACCACATTGGATGTAGTTCGTTCACGAGCATTTATTGGTCACGGAAATAACGTTGATCCACAATCAGTAGAAATCCCCGTTATTGGAGGCCATTCTGGTGTGACAATCATTCCAGTTCTGTCCCAAAGTCAGCCCAAATACTCCAAGGAAATCGAACCTCTTACCAAGAGGATCCAAGATGCCGGTACTGAAGTTGTCAAAGCAAAGGCTGGAGCTGGTTCCGCTACTCTTTCAATGGCTTATGCTGGAGCTCGTCTTGCTAATTCTCTGTTGAGAGGATTGAATGGCGAACGTAATGTCATCGAATGCTCATACGTAGAATCGACAGTCACCGAAGCACGATTCTTCTCTACACCAGTTGTTTTGGGAAAGAACGGACTCGAAGAGAATCTTGGCTTGCCAAAATTGAATGATTACGAAAAGAAACTTTTGGTTGAGGCTCTGCCTGAACTCCAAAAGAACATCAAGAAGGGTGTTGATTTTGTTACCAAATCTTAAAGCGTTGTTACAGTGTAACGGTAGTGTTATCGTTTTTTTCTTTGTTATTCTCTTATCTAATTTTGACTTTAAAAGTTAAAAAATAAAAATATACCAAAAAGTGGATAAGCGAAAATATTCTTTTGTGTTTTTTTTTATTTTCTTTCCAGATTCAAACAACTTTTTCTAGCTTCCTGGTGTAATCAGACGTTGGTCATTATAGATATTTTTTTGTTGTCTTGTCTAATTTCACTGATTTCTTGGAAAACATGTCGCAGTTTTTTTTTTATTTTATTATTTTTAGTCGTAGGGAACATCTTATTTTTCAGGGACCAATATTGACCAGTTCAGTTGTATGAGAGCTATCTATAGCTGAAAACTAGAACATTCTATGAGGTCTGGTTGCGAAGATATTTTAATTCAAAGTGAATCCATTATTTTGGAGTTTTTTGAGATTTGAAAGCTTGGATGACTTTGGATGCCTATAGTTCCGCAAATGAAGCTCGGAGGTCATTCCTGTTTTTAAAACGCTTGATAAGTTTTTCAATAGCTTTCCATAGCTGAAAACTAGAAGATTATTAATTCAAATTAAATCATTTATTTTCGATTTTTTTGGAGTTTGGATGACTGCGGTTTTTAGAACGCTTAATCAGTTTTTTTTGAGAGCTATCCATAGCTGAAAACAAGAGCATTGTGTGGGGTCGGTTGCTAAGAAATTTCGATTCAAAGTTAATCTTTTTTTTCAACCCAAAAACTAAAACTGTGGGCTGTAAGATTCTGGATCTTGTATACAATTGCGGAAAAACGACCCAATCTCCAAATTTTCCTTAGAATAGCCCTACACCTTAGGATACTTGAACATAAGTCCTGAATTTTGGCCCTTTCCGATTCGCTTACATATATACCACGCGGCTTCGTTATTTGTCATGTCGAAACTCATAATTAAATAAAGCTTAAACTATATATGCATAGTGCGTTTATACTTCTGCAATAAGAAAAAAATCTGTTTTTATTTTTTAAACAACGCTAGGGAAAATAACGGGACTTTTTTGTTTGCTCAATTCACTTGTTTACTCATGCCATTAAATAAAAACATAGTAAGGTGACGCTTCCATTTCCAGTTTTCTATAATATGCATTTTTACAGGTGCGTTTGTTCTTATGCAAAGCACTGTATCTTGGATGTTGTAGGACGCGGGTAGTCACTGAGTGGCGTCAACACGGCGATGTCCAGTGATGTAACGAATACTACACATCAATTGTGCTTATTTTACCTCCAAGTGGTAACCATCGGGTACTGGTCTCGTCCATCCGGACTTGACTTGCCAAACAAATAAGCGCGAGTCTTGAACAAGAGACAAAAATAGCAACACTATAAATACTCTGTCGGAAATGACTGGCTGTATAAGTCGGCTGAAGTCTTAGACGAGCCCATCAGAAGGAAGGTGTGCGGCGGATGAATTCATCAGAATCAACGGTGTCACCAACAGTATGGACGACAGAGACCTTACGTGAGCTACTCTGAAATATTTAGAGCTGAGGTCGGTAAGGAATTTCAGTACTAGCCAGGGTGCTGAAAAAGAGATGGTGGCGGATGAACCCTTTAAGGGTCAACGGCAGCACTCATATCCCCGTAGTGGGCTACTGGTATCGGATTATCCGGCCTGCTGTCCTAAGGCTACACAAGGATCCGGCCCTCCGGGTCTGGGGGTCGTGTGACGGGTTGGCAACCTACCACATGTAAAGAAATCAACCGCTTCGAATCGGCAACTACAGCCTCGGATAAGTAATGATCAAACGATGACGACTTTTGGCTATCGAACAAGGACAAAGATTGGATTCTGGAATGTTAAAACTCTTCTCGATAACCGCGAAGAAGGCCCTAACAACGCCAGATTCCTCCAACTTGAGAAAGAATTCCTACGGTACAACCTAGACATCTTGGGTCTGAGTGAAGTGAGATGGTTGAGCGCAGGGCAGGTGGATTCACCTTCGAAAAGCACTTTCTTTATTTATTCCGGAAAACCAGTTGGAAGCTCCCGATGTTCCGGCGTAGGTTTAATGTTGACTCCAAAGGCGCGGCAAAGTCTTATAACCTGGAAACCCATCAACGACAGGATATTGACAGCCAGGTTCCAGAGTAAATTAAGAAAAATCACCATCATCCAGTGCTATGCCCCAACTGAGGAAGCGTCGGACGCCGAGAAGGACGAATTTTACAGCCAACTTAGCGCGGTTTTCAGAAGCTCGCCGAATGGAGACATCACTATAGTAATGGGAGATATTAATGCTAAGGTTGGCCAGGACAACACAGCGTTGAAGCACGTTCTGGGTAACCACGGTATCGGGGAACGGAACGACAATGGAGAGCGGTTTGTTGACTTCTGTAACGCAAATCAGCTAGTCATTGGAGGTACTCTGTTCGAGCATAGGATCTCGCACAAGATAAGTTGGTTATCCACAGATCGTCAATGTACAGCGAACTTAATCGATCACTTTGCTATTAGCAAGCGCTTTAAAAATTGTCTTCTCGACGTCCGAAATAGACGCGGTGCTGATGTAGGGTTAGCTCGCGATCACCATCTTATGCTTGCCTACGTTCGTCTTCGAATTGTTTCAGTACATGGAAATCGGCAAAACTTCCTGCGTACACCCAGGTACAAAACCCAGGTAAAATCCTACAGTGCGCCAAAGGTATAAGGACCACCTCGCCGCAGAAGCAGAAGTCATCAGCATTGCCACGCCAGAAAATGCAGACCAACACTGGAGCAATGTGAAAAAGGCCTTTGCAACTGCCGCAACTGAGCCTGTGGGTATAAGGCAGAGAAGCCAAAGCACATGGCTTTCTGCAGATACATGGAGTAAGATTGAAGAAAGGAACGCGATTAGATCCCAACTTGCGGCTACCTCAGTAGGTGAGAGATCGAGTCTCAGTACCGTAGGAAAAGGAAAGAAGTGCAGCGTAGTGTCAGACGTGACAAAAGGAGGCGCGTAAATGTTCTCGCAGAACAGGCAGAGGAAGCAGCATCTAGGTGCGACAGTGGTACCGTCTACAAGATAACCAAGGAATTGGTTGGAAACAACAACTCCCGGAAACAACACCTAGTCAAGGATGTAGACGGCACCCTGCTAGTTACGGATGAGGATCAGCTCAGGAGATGGAAGGAACATTTTGCTAGCGTGCTCAACCACATAGGCGATAGCGGAGGTGTTCCAGCCCCTAACCCAAATGAGCTATTCGTAGAAACTAGTTCCCGTATTCGCACCTGCCCTCCCAGTTTAGCCGAGATAACATCAGCAATCAAATCCCTCAAGAACAACAAAGCGGTAGGTTTGGACGGAATTCCCGCTGAGCTCTACCAAGCAGATCCACAAACATCAGCGAAGTTGCTACACCCCTTAATAGCACAGGCATGGGAGAACGAAAGTTTCCCCATTGAATGGAAAAAAGGGATGATCGTCAAACTGCCAAAAAAGGGAAATCTTACGGATTGCGGAAACTGGAGAGGGATCTGTGTCCTCCCCGCGGTGGCAAAGATAATGGCGAAAATAATCTTGGAACGAATCAAAGAACATCTCGATTCTACTCTCGACAAAGAGCAAATGGGATTTCGTGCAGGCTCATCCTGCATTGATCACATCAACACCTTGAGGATCATAATAGAACAATGCGTGGAGTTCCGTTCCCCTCTTCATTTGCTCTTCATCGACTTCGAAAAGGCTTTCGATAGTTTGAATCGAGATTTCATTTGGTCAGCTTTACGTAGGAGAGGAGTACCCGAGAAGATTATCGCCGTTATAAACGCTACCTACGAGCATCGTGTCAAGTCTTACACAACGGAAAGGTATCAGAGGACTTCGATATCCATAGCGGAGTTCGTCAAGGATGTTTGCTATCTCCACTTCTTTTCCTGGTGGTTATAGGGGATGTCCTTCATGCAGCTCTAGCCGAGCAAGCGCGTGGAATTCGATGGACGATGTTTTCGTTCCTGCAACATCTTGATTACGCTGACGATATTTGTTTGCTCTCGCACAACATTATGGATGTTCACCATATGGTGACTAATCTGGAATGCGAGGCAAACAAAGTCGGTTTGAGGATCAACACCGGGAAAACAAAAATCCTCAACATTTCTGAATCTTCTTCTCAAGTTGTCGTTGCGGGACAGCAGGTTGAAGCGGTGGACAACTTCCTGTACCTCGGTACTGTTGTCTCAAAAGACGGCGGTGGTACGGATGAAGATGTTAACTGCCGAATCGGCAAAGCTAAAGCTGCTTTCGGCATGCTGTCTAAAGTTTGGAGGAGCAACGTCTACAGTACGAAGACCAAGCTGCGACTGTTCCGGTCGAACGTAGAGTCAGTGCTACTATATGGGTGTAGTACATGGAAAGTGACCGCCTTTGTCACAAGGAAGCTACAAACTTTCGAAAATAGATGTCTCCGAAACATCCTAAGGATTTTTTGGCCGAACACCATCTCCAACCAAGAACTCCTTCGGAGAACGGGCCAAAGTCCTATTGACATCGTTATTAGGAAAAGAAAGTGGCAGTGGATTGGTCACACCCTACGTCGTGGTGCAGACTCTATTGCAAGACATGCAATGGAGTGGGATCCACTCATCCAAGATGGCAGAAGACCTGGAGGCCAGAGAAAATCTTGGCGCAGAACAGTCGACAAGGAATCACAAAAGCTCGGTAAAAGTTGGGGAGAGCTAAAATACATTTCCAGAAACCGAACGAGATGGCGTGTAGCGGTAGTTGACGCCCTGTGCCCCTTAGAGGGGTCAAGGATCTAAGTAAGTAAGTAAGTAAAGCACTGTATCTTACCCGGGATTTAGACAAGCGAGTAGAACTAGTAGCATTTGTATCATAGTGTTAGTTTTATGGATGTATGTGTGACTAGTAGCTCTCTGCGCGTTTTGTCAACTAGTATGATTTTTTAAAAATATTTCATACAGAAAAATATACAAATTATTGAAACTATGGAAACAAAACAAATAAATGAAAACAATACACTACACTAGCAGGATAACTTGCAGGCGACTCGCAGGCAAAAATATACTATTTGCCCTGCTAGTAGACTCGCTCCTGTTCAGTTACACTAACACATATATACGCTACTAGTTCTACTCGCTTGTCTAAACCTTGGGGTTAATTCAAATATATCCATTATTTTGTTTTTTTTTTTAGTTTTGAAAGTTTAGGCTCGGAGAGCCTTGTGGTTTTTAAAAAGCTTAATAAGATTTTTGAGAGCTATCCATAACTGAAAACTAGAACATTGTATGGGATCTGGTTGAAAAGATATTTTCATTCAAAGTTAGACCCTTTTCACACAATGAAACTGAGTTGCCGGCGATTTTTAGTTTGTAGGCGAGAATGGCGTAAAAGGAAGACAAAAAATTTTCCTCACACCCTTCTCGCCTACAAACTAGCCAGTTTCTGGCAACTCAGTTTCCTTGTGTGAAAGCCGTCTTAATCTTTTTTTTCAACTCAAAAACTAAAAATCTTTATATGGCGATAACTTTTCAAAGACGGCTCGTAAGAGGTTGCGGTGGAACTTTTCAATGTTGGTGGACTATTACCGGAATATTTGCAGGATGTTCCACAAGCAAAATACAAGAGGGCAGCGAAAAAAAACACTTCTTAGTTCTGCCTCTGACTTTAAAAATCTCTCCGAAATTTCTCGAAAACAGAAACAAATTTTAAAAAGTGATTACATATTATTATTTGTTTAGCATGCACAAATTGATTAGAAAAATTGCCTTACATCAAGAATACTTTTCCAAAGTCAAAATTTGTACCTACACCACCACTGAACTATATTGTTTTCTCTTGAAAACGGTTCAAGTGATTTTTTTTGATTATTTTTTGAAGATGTTTTTAAAAAAGTCAAAAGGTATATTTTTTGAGACCTCAAATAACTGTACATACATAGGTACCAACATACACGTTTCTAACAAACTCAAGCCAATTTTTTGAAACTTGGTACACAATTTTCTGTGTGCTTAAATTATTTTCCAGGTAAACAAAACTCTTCACGAGATTGCCGATAGGCTCCTTTACCAGTAGTTACTTCCCATTTTTGTATTTATTTTTAAACCGCAAATTATTCGTTAAATCAATTCAAATTATTTGTTATTCTTCTGAAATCATACAGAAACTATTAAAGCACGTTCGTGTGACCAAGTCGTGTATTTTATTTTTGTTTAAATTAAATCTAAATACATTTTTACCAAACTGTGCTAAGTTAAGTGTTGAAGATGAAAAATTAAAAGTCGCCAGACAAATTCAATATATTCAATCATTTTATTCAGCCCAATTCTAAATGACTATTCCCGGGGAAATGTTTCCCTTTTCCCTCCTCTCTTATTCTAAACGAGTTTCGTTCCCTTTTCCTTATTGTAGGGTTGCCATGGCTGTATAAGCTAACCTAGGACAAAATTTTTCTAAAATCCCGGACTTTGGAGGACATCATCTAACTTTAAAAAGAGGACAAAATGAAATCAAAAACTAGGTCCATGAACTCATACAAAAATATATTTCATATTTAAAATAACACATGTAAATTAAAAAAAAAATATATAACATAGTTATGTAAATTTATCTTTAGATTTATTTTTTTCAAGAACTTATTCTAACTAACCACCTGCACTAAGCAAGACGTTGACGTTTTTTTTTGAACGATATCTGTATACTTTTTGCTTATGTACTGATAAATATCTAAACGGTAGCTTCTATCACTTAAAAACTCAAGACTCTTTTAGACTAACAGCCCACAACAATTTTTGGGTGTGAACGATAGCAAAAATTCCTATTGTTTTAAGATATGTAGGTCCATACTATTCATATGCAAATATGAAAGTCTGGCATGTCGGCGTTGGGGCCTTTGTATGCAATACTTCACTTAAAATTCAGTGTTATGAAAATGCAGTTTAGACACATCAAAATCATATTTAATAAAAGAGCTGATTGCCCTAGTAGTAATGGCTATGGAGTCCAAAATGTTTTCCGAAGAGCCAAATGGCTGCAAGACGCACTCAAAGCTTCAATCTTCGAGTGCGTCTTGTGGACATTTGGACCCACAGCTCTTGAACCCCATATTAATATCTAGGGCGCTCAGCTCTTTAATTAAATACAATTTTGAATTTTCCACCCTTGGTACCTAGGCTTTAGGAAAAAAATGAATTTTCAATGCAGCATTACGTAAAGGCCCCGACCGCGACATACAAAACTTTCATATTTGCATATGAATAATATGGCCCTATCTTAAAAAAAAGGAATTTTTTTTATCGTTCACACCCTATTTTTCTATTTTTTTTTTTGAAAAATTAAACTTAAAATATGTCAAAATATTATTTTTCAAAGTTTTAACCATCCATACACATTCAATTTTTTTGTGAAAATAACGATTTTTTAACAATTTTTTTGAGCCACAAACAGCAAATTGTTCGTGATATCATCAAAACCAAAGCAACTTGGTTCGTTTAGGCCCACCCGAATGTACTCCTTAGTCCCGTCCGCTTGAACTTTGTTAGAGCCTTTAAAGTTATAAAAATTATCAATAATTTAAAAATATTTTTTTTAAAACCAAAAAAAAAAAAAAAAAAACTATTAAGACACGTCCAACATTTTTTATCAATTATTTTTCCTGCATTTTTTTTTCTCAGAAATCGAAAATCAGATGAATAAAGAATTGATAACCTTTCATGGCCTTAATATGGTTTATCTGAAGAATGGAAAATAATAACTTTGTTTTTTGAAAATCGTCTTCGGTTTTTTATTGTTTCTCAGTTTTAAAATTTACAAAATCGTTGGATTGTTAATAATGAAGCAATATTCATCTTTGCAAACACGTACGAGAGAAAAACGGAATCAGAGAGAAGCTGTTTATTTGGTTAAGGCACAACAATAATTCTTGGAGGAGTGTTCGTACGTAACCATGCGATGCTCCTATAATTGCGGGTTCCTAATTATGTCATGCACTTTTCGTTCAAATCATTCTATCACTTCGTATCCACGTGAAACTAGATAGTAAAAACATGCGACATGTTTTCCAAGAACTTATTCTAACTAACCACTTAAAGGCCTTCCACACTAGCCCACTGTGTATTAATACATTTCAAAAAAGTGGGAAACAAATCATGTAGAATAGTGTGGAAACAAAATATGAAAGCCCAGCCTATACAACCTGACATTCTATCCCACACGATTTGACATGTGTTAATACATGAATCATTTTAGGAATGGTTCTAATTCTATCCCACATTCTATCACAGTTTTTTTTAGGTTAAGGTAATGTATCAATACAAGAAAGTGTGGAAGCAAAATATGAAAAGTCATTTCTTTCCCACAAATTTGGCAGTCGCGTCGAATTCTTTCCCACTTTTAATTTGACATGTATTAATACACAGTGGGCTAGTGCGGAAGGGCTATTACAAGCCATATGGATTGGTTTGTGTTGTTGTAATCCCTTGAGAAAAAACAGGTGATGATAAATCAGCTATTCGCAAAAAATAGATCTCAACCTATCCCAAAAATTCTCGGTTACCTAGTCAGTTATCTGAAGAAAAATGTCAAGACAAGCTGACTTAAAATTTAAACTGAAGTCAGTAATCATTAAATAACAGATTTCACTGATAATTTTGAGGTTCTTCCATATTACTCTACCTAAAATATTTGATATTTAACATTAATAAACTTAGAACTTGGCGTACTTTTAGATCTCACTACTTTTTACGGCTGACTTGTTACGAAAAGGTTTTAGTATATAGAAGAACTTGGCTCCTTTTTTAACATTTATGTTTTTGGTGTGATTTCACTACTTTTTGCAAAGATTCTGTTTATCAGGAAAAGTGGGTGGAAGAAACGCCCCTGCATGAAAAAGTTCATGCTTTCAACTTTTTCTTTTTATACACCTGAAAACTAACCACTGTACCAAATTTCATAATCCTGCACAATAAATATTAATTCTCGGGAAATGGGTGGTTGCCACGCCCACTGTATGTAAAATCTCAAAGCTTTAATTTCCCCTATGCTTGCTTGTCAAGTCCTATGGCTCTACCAAATTTCGTCACGTTACGACAATCAGAAGTTCACTACATAGTTGATATCAATTCTGAGAATTTTAGTGGGTGCCACGCCCCTGAATGGATAGTTTAAAATTTTCCAATATCTGCTTTGTATTGACCACATGATTTACCAGTCTACCAAATTTTATTATTCTGCAACAATCCGAAGTGATCCACATAATTAATAGTAATTCTGAGAAAATGGGCGGATGCCACGCCCTCTGAGTTTAAAATCTCAAATTTTAAAATTTTGCATTTGCTTGCACTTCTTGCCCTACCGGTCTACCAAATTTGATTATTCTACGAAAATCAGAAGTGCTCCTCATAATTGATATCAATTCTTATTCAAATGGGCGGATGCCACGCCCCCTGAATCTTAAATTTCAAATTTTAAAATGTTTCCTTTGCCTGCCCTTTAAGCATTACCGCTGTACTAAATTTCATCAATCTACGACAATCAGAAGTGCTCCAAGTAATTTATAGCAATTATATGAAAATGGGCGAGTACCACGCCCCCTGAATGGAAAATCCTTTGTATACACAATAAGGCCCGTTGTGCGAAATTCCAAGATTCTACCATGTCAGGAAGTGCTCCATAATCTTGACGATCTGTCAGTGAGTCAGTAATGTAATGTAAAATTCGCGAGGTTGTGGTTGGCCGAAACATTTTTTTAAGGTCAATACAAAATTCGTTTATTTCGGAATGAACATTTTGGATTTTAGTAATAAGAATCGTTCAATTAAATTTAAAGGGTTGACACATGGAAGTCAAATAAGATCTATTTCATTTTATGTCTTCTATCAGATTTGTATTGGGTAGGTTCAGAGAACTTAGGGGACTTGATAGTTGCAATTAAGGCATAATTATAGACTGTGATTGGCCAGCTGTCGAAAGTTCCCTTCATTTGAAACAATTCGACAGCTGACCAATGACAGTCTAGAAATTTGCCTTACTTGCAAGTCCCCTAAGTTCTCTGAACTGTCTTTTTCTCTCTTTTTATTTAAAATTCAGAGTTCGATGATTTTTTTTTTAATTTTCAAAATTACTTGGTAGGGGAAAAAAGAGGACAATTTTTTAAAACGTTGGAGGACGTTCCGCGCCGAGGTTGAAAAGAGGGCATGTCCTCCAAAAAGAGGACTCATGGCACCTACCTTATTCTAATATCCTAAACATATTTATTTCGAATATCAGAAAAAATACTACGTTGAAAAAGCTGGTATTCAATGTCTAAAAAATGTAAAATTTATAAATACACTTGATGTAAGGAGCACTTTAATTATGGGAGAACAAATCTCCCGGGGAGTTGTTTTCGCAGGGAATATTAAGAATTGGGCTGATTGTCTTTGCTTTCAAATTATAAAGTTATTTAATCGCTGCTATTCTAAAATCACTTTTAATTCATTGTTTCAAATTTCACAACTTAAAATTTCACTTTATAGGAGAATGCACTCTATTTTAAACATACACACACACACACATTCAACTTCAATTTGAGGCGATTGAACTTGACGCGTTATATACAACACAATCTTTTCACATTGAACTTGACATTCATGTGCCGGTTAAAGCTGAATTAAATAGTCAATTACCATAAAGTACAAAAAATGCTAATGCCTAAAGACATAACTCTGTGTAGGTAGGCAGAGAATTTGAAGTCTTAATGCGTCAATAAAATTATTTTAAAGGAGATAGCAAAAGAAAGGGTCATTTAAGAATTGGTCTTGATTTTTGAATCATTTAATTTAGTTAAATATTAAACTTCCTCATATCTTATCAAGATATTTAATCTTAGTGATTCATGCATAATATGTATATAGCACTTAACTCACACAGAAAAAGCGTTAAATAAATATTTTTTCATATTTTATATTTAACGGTAAAAATCATTGGAGGAGATTTGAAAGCTTTGCATTTTTATAGATTTTGATGTGCTTTTTCCGAACATAAATAAAAAAGTTTGGGATAGTGGAAAGTTGCAAAATTATGAATTGAGCGTCGAACGCAACCAACCATGGCCATGGCAACAAATTTCGAAAAATTTGACTCATAATAAAAAACAACTATTTAATAAAGAGAACACCTAAATATAAATTTTGAAGCCCAAAATCCTATACAAATGACCATGGCCGTAGCCAGACAATTATTTGGAGGGGGACAGGCCCGTAGCCAGCATTTCGTTTTGGGGGGGGGGGGCTTGCTCTGAAGGCTAACGTACAAAACAAAGAATATAAAACTAAGAACATAATAATTCAAATTTTTTTGTTTAATAATTAAATAATGACATTGTGCCACTCGTGTAAATCCGGCATAACTGGCTTTACTTTTTCGAAGCCAGAAGTAGTTGTGAAGCCAGTAGAGAAGCAAGTAGACTCGTTCAGATTTATATATAAACCGATATTGATAGCCGTTGGTGAAAATTTTGGAATTTAGTATTTTTTCTGTCACAACTTTTAAGGAGAGGCGGGAGCAAGAAATTTAAACATTTCAAAAATAAGCAACAACTTTCAAAAAATATGAATGAATGACAGCTATGATGGATTAAAAAACTTTTAAAAACCAGAATTTTTTGGGATTTAATTTTTCGCTCGGGTAATATGCGATTTTGGAGACATTATTTGGAACAAAATATTCTATTACTGATTTGTCAACCCATATGCTGGATTTACATGTATCTTCATCTGCAAATATGAAGAAAAGAATAGTGGGACAGAAGTATGTCAAAAAGCCGAGCGTGTGAAAGAGAACCATCATGAAGAGAATCACTGGAGCTCCTTATCAAAACTCATTTTCCCGGTTGTAACTTTGATGTTAATAATACAGAAGATGCAGTACAAATGGAGCACACGGTGCCACCAGATATTATAACAGAAGATAAAATACACTGGGCGATACACTCGTTTTCACCCTACAAATCTCCGGGAACAGACGACATCTTCCCCTTGATGTTACAGAAGAACACTAAACATGTCACCCAAAATCTCGAAAGCTTCTTTATAAGCAGCCTTAAGTGGGGATATATTCCCTTGGCATGGCGTGAAGTAAAAGTAGTCTTCATACCGAAAGCGGGAAAACCAAGCCACACGGAAGCTAAGGACAACAGACCCATTAGTCTAACATCGTTTATTTTAAAAACCTTCGAACGACTAATAGATATACACATACGATGTATTCTAAAACCGAATGTGTTGTCACCCGCCCAACATGCTTACACGAAAGGAAAAAGTGTTGAAACTGAACTCCACAACTTAGTAGGCACAGTAGAAACAACACTCAAGAACAAAGAGTACACTCTAGCTGCTTTTCTGGACATTGAAGGAGCTTTCAACAATGTACATAATGATGTGGTAAAAAGAGCACTCGTTATACCTTGAAGTAGATAATTCCCTCATAAACTGGATTATCTGTATGTTAAAATACAGGCGGATTAATTATGAACTAGGGGATGCACGGATCAAAGTATCCACATCAAGGGGGACTCCACACGGAGGAGTTCTCTCACTACTTTTGTGGATATTGGTTATGAACGAAATCCTGATCGAACTGGAACACAGTGGTGTCAAAGTAGTCGCCTACGCCGACAATTTGGCGTTGCTAGCGACTGGATTAACTACGCCCTGTCGAAAGTTTGTAGCTGGACGAGGAAATGTGGACTCTCTGTCAACCCGCAAAAAACCGAACTGGTACTTTTTACTAACAAAAGGAAAATACCAGATTTTGTCCTACCATCAATATTAGGAACCCGACTTAGTCTTTCAGAACATGCCAAATATCTGGGCGTGATTCTTGACAAAAAGCTAAACTGGGGTTTGAACATTAAAGAAAGAGCCAAGAAGGCCATTATCGCTTTTTACTCCTGCAACAGTATCTTTGGTAAGACCTGGGGTCCAAATCCTAAGATCATAATGTGGATGTACACGGCCATTATAAGACCGATACTCACATATGGTAGCCTGGTTTGGTGGAGTGCGATGGACAAAGAAACTAATTGCAAAACGCTTAATAAAGTTCAAAGACTAGTGTGTATAGGAATTACAGGGGCATTACAGGGACCCCCCCGTACAGATTTTGAGATCCATACCCACTGCGGGAATGGAAACGATACTCAACCTAAAACCCCTAGATCTACTTGTACAAGAAACAGCGGCCTACAGTGCCCTAAAACTAAGCCAAACCAATAGCTGGAAAAGGAACTCGGTAGGTCACGCACAAATTATCCAAAAATTTACGGAGGGGTATGTATGCACACCCCCCCCGTACAGATTTTGAAAAACCGTTTTCTATCTCCATCCCCACAAGAGAGGAATGGGATGCTGGTTTACAACAATCAGATGAACCGGTGGTAGAAATATACACCGATGGGTCGAAGTTGGATACGAGTGTAGGTGCGGGATTCTTCTCAGAAACCCTCAATTTAGCCAAATCATTTAGACTCCCCGATTACAGCAGTGTATTCTAAGCGGAGGTTCTGGCAGTGATTAAGGGTGCCGAGCAAATATTAATGATGGCGATACCATGAGCTGATATCACTTTTTACATTGACAGCCAGGCGGCGATCAAGGCCATCTCTGCCACAGAAATCAAATCCAAACTGGTTTCATGCTGTCGTGAAAAGCTTAGAGTTCTTGCCACACAGCACAACATCAGACTCTGTTGGGTCCCTGGACACTGTGGAATTGAAGGTAATGAAAAAGCCGATGAACTAGCAAGGACTGGTTCATCGTTAGATCCAAGCCTAACAGACTCCAGTGTTAAAGTTCCACCCTGTGCCATTAAACAGGCGATTAACAAGAAAATAGTGGAACTCACTTGCAACTTGTACCACTACAAAGAATCTGTGGCCCAGCTACAATAAGAAAAAAAAACAGACAAAATTATGAACCTGAAAAAGAGATCCCTGCATCTTCTGATAGGAATTATAACAGGACATAATCTCTTAGGGTATCATAAAAACAAAATGGGCCTCAATACTGTAGACCTATGCAGTGGCTGCGGAGACGAAGAAGTAGAGGAGGACACACTTCACTACCTAGGTCACTGTCCGACACTCTGGGAAGTTACTTCTTCAACGATTTAGCAGAAATCTCGAAGTCAACAGATGATAACATTTTAAACTTTTGGTGGATTTACATGTATCTGCATTTAGTTTCTGCACAAAAAAAGGGATGCCAAATACAAAATGTATATTTGTTAGATAGATAGAAAAGATCAAAATGCAGAAGAACTTCGTTTCTGCATTATAGGAAAGTCCTATAATGCAGAAATGAAGACACATGTTCATCTTCTTGATGGATCTCTTTTACTCGCTCGGATTTTTTGTATACCTCTGTACTGCTCTACTTTTCTGCATTGTGCAGATGATGTAAATCCACCATTAATGAACTTCATCAACGCCTCGAAATGGCTCGATGCTCCATAGGATTTCATAGGTTATTTATTTTAAAGCGATGGTCCAATCCATCGGGGTATCACAAGGGATCAACACTGATCTAAGTGTGACGGGAACAAGATCTACCGTCAGCCAATCAACCAAACCTAACCTAACCTATCATGAAGATGGACATTTTCGTCTTCATATCTGCATTATGGCACTTCCTATAATCTGCACGTATGAAGATCTTCTGCATTTTTGTCTTCTCTTTATCCAACAAAGGTAAATTTTATATTTTGTATCCCTTTTTTTGCGAATCCAGATGAAGATACGTGTAATCATCAACAGAATGCCAAATTAAATTGAACATTTTTTGCAAAGACGTTGTATTGAAAACCCTCTAAATCTGGCCATATACGACCGAGCCGAATGGCTCGGAACCAATTTGGTTCGTGGTTTTCCGACTGGCTGAATATCCAAATGGTTCGGCGCTGAACCTTTTTGACATTTATCCAGTACAAAATGTTCGGAGCCAATTGGCTCCGAGCCGTTCGGCTCGGTCGTGTATGGCCAGCTTAAGAAATCTGATTTTTTTTAGATTAAATTGTTTTTTTTTATTTAGATTAAATTGTTAGAACGAAATATTCTGTGTACGCCTCAATTTAGTTTTATACCCATCTGTCAAGGCATGAACTGTCAAATTCCATTGAAGGATGGCTACCATGATGATGGATTAAAAAACCTCTAAGACCCCGATTTTTTTTTGAATTATTATAGAACCATATTTGTCTCGTGTGTTGTGTTGCTGTGTGGCGTAGGAAATATATGGAATGACAGCGACACACGACTCCACAACACAACAAACAAGACATGAGTGGTTCTGATTTAAAAGCTTCTCTACTGGCTTCCAAATTTTTGACTGATTTTCATTACATGAGTCGAGATATCGATTTGGAGTGTTGAGATTACAGAATAAGGATTTTGGTTAAATCATCAAATAAAATTGAATACACACACATAAAATAAGTCCATATTTTTAAACAAACATGGACTCTTTAAGTAGAATTGATTTCGTTGAGTGCTACGTTCAAAATAAATTTTATATCTTGAGAGTTTTTCCGTTTTCGTTCAAAGTAGAGCTCTGAGTAAAGCTGGAGCACGTCGAGCATGCTCTGAACACCCTCTGAGCCGAGCATGTTCGGATCTATTTGATTTATTTTTGAAACATATTTCAGCACTTCAACCACCATTTTAATTTCGTTTGTTCTGTTTCTCCTTATTTAGTCCAGTGCAATTATAAAATTTTATATGGGGGACCCAGCAGTTTTTACCACCCACAAATGTTCTCTTTATTCGAAAAGAGTTGATCGAATATGATAAATCTCAGTTTTCGCATTCGTAACATTTACCATTTTGCCGCCATCTTGGATTTTACTTTTTACTAAATATCTCGGTTCATATTAGTCCTACAAGAAAACTTGTAAGACATAAAATGCGTAGAATAAAATTTTATGTGTTAAATTTTTTTTCGTTATTGATAATATTTAAAAAGATACAGGCACAGTATTTTCCTAAATTTAGGTAATTGTCAATCAAAAATTTGAAAAACTTTCTACGAAAAGTTTGTTGGTCTCAAAATTTCGAACAGTTTTGTCATGCAACTTTCTTCTGTATTTTAATAAATAAAAAAGTTATGAATATTTTTGTATTAAAAAAAATGTTGTCTACAAGAACTCATCTTTTTTTAATCTGAGATCTTGGCTGAAAATCTTGATTTGGGCTCGCTAAAGTTAGATTTTCTCTTTGCTAAAGTGTTTTTAAGATTTTTTAATTTTAGTATTTTCGCTTTTATAATGCAAAACGGCAATTAATTTTTCCCTAGTACCGAATATTGGAAATTTATGGCTCCATATGCAAATTAATTTCTCAGGTATATCATTTTGTTTTGGAGTCTGTAATATTTAACTGCGCAATTAAGAAAAATTTCAAAGCGCGATGCAGTGAAAGTTAAAATAAGTGAACAGTGACAAAAATTAACACGTATTTTATTTGCTGTGGACCGTTCGAATTTGGCAAGCTTCCTATTTAAAAAAGGCATGCAAACTCTATTATCAGCCAGCATTAGGCAAGGGCTGAGACAGCACGTAGAAATGCTTAATGCTACGAAATGCTTATAGCATAGAAATCCATGTGGCATGCTGGCAGAAAAATATGGTGACTAACGTCGAGTTTCGGCATTGTCGGGGAGTGCGACTGACGGACCCAAGTTTATAACTCTCG
Organism: Melangyna quadrimaculata; assembly: GCA_949320155.1. Classification (NCBI taxonomy): domain Eukaryota; kingdom Metazoa; phylum Arthropoda; class Insecta; order Diptera; family Syrphidae; genus Melangyna; species Melangyna quadrimaculata. The sequence goes on along the minus strand of OX439483.1, from coordinate 197,917,347 downwards.
ATTTGACTATGAACCCTTGGGCTTCATATGCGTGGAATCAGCAGAAAATGAGTCGGGGGAGAAAATTGATCTAGTATGAAAACTTCACTGAATCGCGCTTTGAACTTTTTCTTAATTGTGCAGTTAAATATTACGGACTCCAAAACAAAATGATATACCTAAGAAATTAATTTGCATATTGAGCCTTAAATAATTGCACACTATATTTCCTTCTTTTTTATTTTGATATTCCCGTGCTTGGCCTTTGCTCAGTTTGTTTGGTAATTTTGTTCTGAGCTCGTAGAGCACTCTGAACATGTTGTGATAATTTTCTGTTTGAAAAAGAAACACAAATTCTAAGCTTTGACCTTTGCACGCGCTAATCACAAGAAACACAAACATTTTTTGAACCTTAGGTTTTGCTCTGAAAATAAAAACAGAAACACGCCCCTTGATTTTTCAGTTTACTCGCTATCCGCAAGTGATGCAAGTGATACCAAAGATAGGTAGGTACTTTTGATTTCAGAGTTCCTTGTTGGAAAAGTTTATTTTACTTTAGAGCTATGACTGTCATCATTTTCTGTTGGTTTCGAGACACTAAACTTTACTTTTCGGGGGAGGGATCAGACCCTTGTGGTACGGCTTTGTAAATAACATATTTCAAAAAAAGATAGGGGCTCGGGAAAAAAACTCAGTTATATACCTCCTGTACATGAGAATACATGAAGCAGCTATCTCTTTCTAGCATGCGAAATGTAGTGAATTTCCTCCTCCATCAAAGTACTGACAAAGGTACTTCAAATGTATATTAGCGAAGTACTACTGGAAGTACTTCTAATGTTTATTCTACAGTAGTTTCTTAAACCATAGCGAAAGCACTGAAACTTGACCTTTAACCCTAGAAAGATAATCATATTGTACATGACGTAAAAGATAATCATACGTCTCAGAGACGTATGGCACTTTGTTAGTGTATTAAATAAAACGCATGAACTTTTTATAAATTATTATTGTTTTAATTATGTAGTTCATATTTAGACAAATGAAGCATTGATTCACTTAAAATAAATATTAACTTTTAAACAATAAAAACAAAAAACTTAAACTCCATTACAAATTAACAAAAAAAAAAAAAATAACTTATTTTTTAAAGGAACATACAAATTAACTTCAAGTCTTAAATATTGCCTAGTTAGCATTTTTTTGGTTAAAAATAAGTGTACTAATCAGTCTTTGTAAATTTGGATCACATACGATTAAATTAAATACAAAAATGACACACGTCATTTTTGTGTTCGCCGCAAACCGCCTTTTTGCATACCACACATGATATTTTTGACATTCTGTGTATTTTTGATGGACAATATGTACAATATCTTTTCTTTTTTGTAGTAGGCTCTTCTTCATTTGCCTGAACACTATTTCCGCTTGTATTCGGTAGCAACTCTACAATATTTTGGCGAAGGGTCCTCTTCAAAGATGCAGCATCTAGCCTTTTTCCATATGAGCTGAAGTGAGTTCTTTACGGAGTTTTTCATAAAATTTTTGCGGCTGAGAGGTTTTTTATTCCTTGACTGGATATTATGACAGTAAATGACATATGAATTAACGAAAGCTATGTTAAAAATGCCATAAAGTACTGCCATTGGCCACCTGTTGGTTTTTCTGGAGCATGACCTACCCGAGCACATCTCACAAAAGTTACATAAAAGATAATTATACGTCTCCCAGACGTATGGCATATAGCCCAGGAATTTTGTGCAAAAATCCTAAATTTTGGTAATAGCTTTAGGATTTTGATGGGTTGTAGAGCTTTTAAAAGGAGTATTTGAGGAAATATCCTGGCCTCTAGCTGTTGAGCAATCCGCGTAATCAGCGTTTGAAAAAAAAATGGTGATGACAAAAAAAATAAAATATAACGGTGCATTTCACAAACTTCTAAAATATCTCAAAAAATACATAATTAAATATTTTATCATGGTACATTTGTTTTTTTTATATCTAAAATCCAAAAATTAGTAAAAATTTTATTCAAAGTTTAAAAATTGAAATTTTCTAAACTTTTGTTGGGGTTTTCGCTAAAATGAAATTTTTAACAAATATAAATAAAAACAAAAAATACAGTTTTGTTAACTAATTAATTCTGCGTCGTTTGATATATCTTACAAGCTTGTGTTATGAACCCTTCTGTAAAAAAAATATTTTATTCAAAGACAAATCACGAAAAAAAAATTAAGGTATAAATTAAAAAAAATATAACGGTACATTTAAGAAAATTGTTAAATACCTCAAACGATGCAGAATTGAATTAAGAACAAGATAGTAAACATTTTATATTATGTACCGTTCACTCTGTCAATTTTTTATAAAAACTTGAAAAAGTGAACATTTTAAACAATTTTTTACAGTATTTACTGTTAAAACGGAATTGTAAACAAAATATAACAAAATCAAAAAACACACTTTTTTTCACTGTTAAATTCAACATGTTTGAAATACTTTTGAGATTTTACTTTTAGATATATCTTGAATAATTTCAATAATATGGATAGGGAACCATGAACAAAAACTTTAAAGTTTCAAATGATAAAAAAAAAAAAAAATATAACGGTACGTTTCAGAAAGCTGAAAAAAATTCATATGATGCAAAATTTACTAAAGCATAAAACTGTGTACATTTTTTTTTGTATATTACGACCTTAAGTTTTAAAAATTTTAGTAATCGTTGAAAAAGTGAAAATGTAAACTGAATTTTTGCAGTTTTTACAAAAAAAAAAAAAAATATAACGGCGCATCCAAAAAACTTGAAAAATACATCAAACTACGCAAAATTATATTTAACATAAGATAAAAGAATTTTGTTTTTTTAAAGTGTCTTAAACTTGGTAAAAATTTTATTAAACGTTGAAGAAGTAAAAATTTTGCAATTTTGTTTTACAGTTCCAAGTTAAATGTCAAAAGATTTTTATAAAAAAAGAAGTAATTTATTTTGTTTATTATTCGATTTCGCATTGTTTAAAATGTGTGGTTACAAATAAAATAATTACAGTTCTCAAAATATTTTGAATTTATTCAAGAGACAGCCATGAAAAAAAATGATTTTTCTTAAAAAAAAAAAAAAAAAAATATATAACGGTACAGTTTTTGAACTACAAAACTATTTTAAATTATGCAGCAATAAATGGTTCTTAAGATTGTATGTTAACTTGTTTTATAAAGTAGCACTAAATTTGTCAAATTTGTATACAAATTGAAGAAAATGATTTTTTTTTCATTTTGTTTAAGTGTTATTTTGTTAAAATGGAGTATTTAACGGGACCCAATTAAACTAAATGCAGTATTTATTTGTTCTTTATTGTATTTTCCGTCATATGTGGTATTACAACAGTTTTTATAACACACTATTTGGAAAATTTTGAATTTAATCCATCATGAAACGTGTTAAAAAATATTTCAGTTCTAACTAAAAAAAGAAAAAAAAAAAAAAATGGTACATTTCACAAAGATTCAAAATATCTCAAATGATGACCAATTTAACTCAGTTTAAGAAAATGTAATTTATTTTTTCATAAGGAACCGTAAAGTTGGAAAAATCGTTTTTGAAAGTTGAAATAAAGATAATGTTCATTTTTCTTACAATATTTACTATTGAAATTGAATAGCTAACGGTACTGAATAATACTAAAAGAAATATTTAATTTTGTTAATAATTTTATATTGCGTCTTTTAAGATATTTTGCAGGTTCCTTCTGCGGACATTTCTGAAAAAAAAAATATTTGTTGAAAAAAAATGAAAAAGAACATACATACATTTTTATCAATATTTTATTTGCTTAAATGTTAGTTTTTTGTTACATTAGATACATTATAGTTTATATATAAAGTTATTTTACTTAAAAATTAATTAGTCTTAAACAAAAATTTATATTAAAACTCATTAGCATCTACTTCGTTTAGATGGTCTTCTTCGCCAATGGTATTATTGCAGGATGTTCCCTGGCAGGTTCCACACATCACTGAACATAACATTCCTGATCGCCTACATTCGCATCTTATTGTACATTGTGTCCGACAGTTACAAGATATTAATTTAAGTAGATGTTCTGGAGCCGGTGGCAGATCTGTTGTAACAGGAACTAATGCGCTTTTGACGGATTTCCAACCCCAATCGGTTGGTTCCAAAGCATTTCCCAGCCAAGCTTGTACTTAATGATATACGCGATATGAGTGCTGATCTGCAGCAGCTTTAGTTGGAGGAAGACAAGCTAATTCAAATTTAGAATGTAACTGCAGATTAGCAATCACCCTGTTGTATCCACGGTACCGTGCTTCATCGAGTGGTGTCTCTCTTGGAATATTGTAAAGTCCACGTATAAAGAGTACTCCGCCATCAGCAATTTCATCCTTCGTTGCATTTCTTTGCAAGAATACATGCACATCAGTCCTCAGTTGTTCATTAATCTCGAGAAGCTTAAATGCCTTTACTTTTCCTTTCCTGTAAAATGCTTAGGTGGTATCGCATCCAGTAAAGGCATGGACAACAGGAAGCAGGTGACTCATTGCAGCCACTCGTATCTTCTTTGCTGGTACGTCATATGCAGTTCTAGATTTAGGGCAGAAAAGCCAAATTTTCTGATGTTCTGCAGAACATAAAAAAACGAGTAAAATCAAAATGTCCGAATCCTCTGCAGCAACTACCACCGGTTCCCCTTGGTTTGCAAACTCCACAGCTATATATGCAATTGCGGTATCTGCGTCAGCTTCCGCTTGATGTGTTTGAATATTTAACTTATTTAAATGTTCCTTCAAGTTATTATTCCTACATCTTTAAAATCCAAGGATACACAGGTGGGGATGTTTCTAAAAAGACATATAATGGTATTAGGTACAATATAAGTAAGTATCAAACCTATTACCGAAATTTAGAATTTTGTATGGAGGCATGTCTCTATAGGAATTTTGTGAAGAAAGGGTGCAATTAAAATCTTCTCAAACACAGTTAAATACAATTTTGTATGTAATTCTAAAAATGAGGTTTTCTGCACAATTGAATTCTGAAAACTGGACATTTTTTTTTTTTTTTTTTATTGAGTTACGAATAAACAAAACTAAACCAACCTCCATTACGACTTTTTTCAAAAAATTTGACTCTTTGTGTATTTTTAAAAAGTTTGTATCGTATATATATTCCTTATTATACTTTATTATTAAAGTAAAACTAATTATCAATCATTTTACGTACCAATCTTGTTTCTAAACCAATTATATTTAAAGATATAGCCATTTTCATGAAACAAAGAATTCCCAAAAATAAAAAAAAAATCACACTAAAATCCCGTTATTTTTTTTTTGCTCAACAGCCACACACAAGGATATTTCTGAAGAGTTGTATAATAGTATTAGGTACAATATATGTAAGTATCAAAGCTTTTACCAAAATTTAAAACTTGCTTCCTGGGCTAATAGCTGTAACATTTCACCACAGGTACTTACTGTCGCACCACAACCGTCACAGGCAAGCTCCGACCACCGACTGAGCATATTATGGCGGCTGAACCGGTGCGGTTTACAGTTAAAAGGATATTACCATAGATAAACAATATAAAGATACACATCTTTCGTACGTTTTACCCCCCAAAACCCATTTGTTTACATTGTTGTTTTTGTAATTTAATTCTGTGTCCATGAATAAATGTGAATTCCAACAACAAAGTTACGCGGTGGTGGAAATCAGTAAGTTGCACTAGTATGCGTGTTTTAAAGCACACTAGTAAAACTTACTGATTTCCACCACGGCTAAACCCACCTTTTAGCTTGTAGGCAAACCGGATTGACAGCCAAAGATTTGTATCTTTATTTGTTTATCTATGATATTACCTACACTTTTTTTACGCGCGATACGTCTTGCAGACGTAGATTATCTTTCTAGGGTTAAAAGCAGTGTTCCCATAACGGCATTATTAGTGTTAAATCTAGCATTATAGAGAAGAGGAAAGCATTATGAAATTTTAAAATTATGCTAAATGCTTTTCTGGCATTCTTGTTTTTATTTTTTGCATTCTTGAATGCCAAAAATTATTGGAATCATTGATTTGATGATATCCTGGAAACAAATATTTAAAAAATAAAAATTACCATGTCCATTTTTTTTTAAATTACAAAACATTGTGATCAGTGTTACCATAATGACATTGTTAGGATGCAAAAGCGTTGTGAAACTATGCCAAATGTTTTTTTGGCATTATAGATTTTTTCTTTTGCATTATTAAATTCAAAATTTACTGTCAATATACTGATCTTATGATGATACTATGTAGTACATTCGAAGGTAAATACATACATTAAATATGATGTCTGACCTAACTTAAAACGTACCATAATGTTTTGTGTATCATATCTTTTTATGCAAAGAAACATTTTGTTAGTGGTTTTTGAAATCTAGCATTCGGTTTTTTTCAGCTGCCATACGATTTAGCATTATAAAATTTGAAATCTAGCATTATGAAATTTGAGATTATGGCAACACTGGTTAAAAGTACTTCATATGCGTTTACATTTCACCGGATATCCGTACTACTACAATTACTGAGTTCTAGAGTCTGAAATACGGATATAACTGTTGAAACTTGTACGTAAAACTGAAACTGAGCCTTTTGAAATTATATGAAATAAATTTATATGATAAATTGAATTTTACGAATAGTTTTCATTAACTGGTTTTAATGAAAACTATTTGTTAAATTCAATTGTTCATATAAATTTGTATCATATTATGCAATTTAAAAAAGGATTTAGTTTCATTAAGGACAAATTCACAAGTTTATTGCGAGTTTTATCAAAATAAATAAAAAAAATTGTTCAGACTTTAGAACCGTTCCAATAATTAAACAATTTGCTATAAAACAATCTCAAAATACATGACAATCGTCGAAAATGGTTTCCTTGACCCTGATGAATCTGAAATGCAGTAACAACAATAAAGTATAAAACATTAATAAAAACATTTGTATTTTTACAACATAACAATAATTAAATATAATTTCTTTGTTTCTTATAAAAACAACCATTTATAACTCGCGCTCGCCGGCAATAAAAAAAACTGTTTTTGTTTATCATGTTGTGCACATACGAAATGAGACACCACTTTGTGCATCGTTCATCGTATACATCGCACTCTTTCTTCCCGATAGATGAGTTTAATTTTTTTTAGGTGAAACCAAACTACTTTTTTTGAGGGGATAGTTTTTGGTAAATAAAAAAAAACACATACATTTATAGACTATGCATTATGTGTTGCGTTATGCTCGTGGTTGTGTTTCAAGTCAAACTACTGAGTTTTGGTTTGAAATTTGAAAAAAAATCTTACTTTGCACCAGTTTTTTGCTCACCCTGTCCATAATCGATTTTTGTTTTTTACAAATTTTGCACTTTAATATTGACTTATACTTTCACTAACTTTACTGAGTAAAATATCTTTCATTGGCATCACCATTTGCCTTCAATTCATTCGTTAATATTGAACTTTGGCAACATTTATTTTCGACCTCAATCTTCTAAAGAGCCCCCTGAACAAGATTCGTATGGCTCAATACAGGTTTTATATTTCAAAAATTGCCTATTTTTCTGTAGTTTTAAAAAAGGTATAAAACTCGTCAAAACTATGTTTAAATAGACAGTTATAACCGTTTGAACCCAATCAAACTGGTTCAAAATCAAACAAAACTAAAACATTATGGTTCAAATATTTCGATAAAATTAGAATTTCACTTCAAATATAACTCTGAAAGAGCTTAATTTTAGGACAAATCTTCCTTTTGATGTCTTTCGCATTTCTTAAATAAATACCTTTACCTGCGGTGAAAGCGCATAAATCCAGTATTTTTGAAAATTTTTCGAAAGCCATCAGGTTTTTTAAGAAGTGTCTTTGAAAAACTTGTAGCTTGAACTAAAAGACATTTCAGCCTCTAGTTTTTTAGTGTTTGACAAAGAATTGATAAAAAAAAATTCTATATTAGCCGTGTTTTTTGAGAGAGTAAATATCATGCAAAAAATAACAAACAAAAATCATTATAGAATGTTTTGTTATTGTTTTCCTTGTAAAATGTTTGCTTAGTTGCTATTCACTCTCTCAAAAAACATGGCTAATGACACTAAAAACTAAATATAATACGACCCAAACGCAAAATAGTTGGCATACTCATCAACTAACACATTAATCCTCTTTATATACCTTCATTTTCTGGCCCAAGCAGTTGTTGATTAAATCCTTTTTTGTCAATGTAATAAATAACATTTAATGAGTAAATAAGACCAAACAGAAATTAATTTGAGAAAACACACATGGCTTCAGGTTGCGTTCTCTTAAACAAAGATAAGAGCATAATAGTTGGACTACTCTCTATGGGATGCAAATAAGTTTGCCTATGATGATTTAAATAGATGTTCAGTTAACCGTTATTAATAAAATGACATGCACTTGTTTTGTTGTTTATTGATCTCTTGTTTTAAGTAAGCCAGCAACAGTTTAGTGTCAATCACGGTGCGTGGTGTTGCATTATCACCAGACCTTAGGGAATCCATAGTTAAAGCCTTCGAAACGGGATTGTCGAGCTACAAAATAGCAAAGCAAACCAATTTAATTTACCTCGCTCATCAATTCGAAACATCATCACAAAGTTCAAAAATAGTGCAAATGTGGAGGTTGGTAAAAAAACGGGACGCCCACACCAATTTCGAAACCTCGAGATTGCCGAGTCTTTAAAAAAATAATAAAGGAAAATCGACGTCAAACTGCCGATGCAATAACTGTTCAATGGAGAGAAAGAATCCAAAAAAGTGTTTCAGTCGACACTTGTAGTAAGTGGACAATGAAAAAAATTGGATATAAATTTTATAAGGTTTGTTTTAGATTTATTGAAATTAGAGCTATTTTAATTCGTTAAAACATAGGCCACAGAAAAACCACTTTTAACACCTAAACAAAAGAAAAGGCGCCTAGAGTGGGCAAAGCAACGTAAGAACTGGACTTTAAGTCAATGGCGGTCCGTTATTTGGAGTGATGATTCGAGGTTTGAAGTTTGCCTGGGCAACGAACGAAAACGTGTTATAAGAAACTCCAAAGAGGCCTTTCACAAAAATTGCATTAAAAAAACAGTCAAGTTTCCAGCATCTCTAATTGTCTGGGCGAGGTTTGGGCAATTTACATTTTTTAAATGGACCTGTCAATGCTACCAAGTACCGGGATATTTTGGAAAATGAGCTACTTCCATCAATACCACAACTTCAAACTAGTGATGGATTTTTTTCCAACAGGATGGTGCTTCCTGCCATACAGCAAGGTCTACAATGGCGTGGTTATCTGCTGAAGCAATTCCTTTACTGGAATGGACTTCGAGCAGCCCTGATCTTTCGCCAATTGAAACTGTCTGGCATAAAATGAAGCAAAACCTCCGAAAAGAACCATGTCGGACTCTTCAAGGCCTAAAAGCTTAAATCATAAATATTTGGGAATCTTTTGGTACCGAAGAATGTTAAAAATTAGTTGACACAATGCCACGGCGCATAGAGGCAGTTATCCATGGTAAAATAAAAATTAAGACGCGTAGGCCAACAATTTGCGTTTAAAAAATGTATCAATCGTTATTTAATTTTTTAAGACTGCTCTATATGGTTATTTAATTGAAGTCATTTTGTTTTTGTTACTTATTTCCATCTAAAATAATATATCTAAAGAAAAATCCCAAAATATTGAGTTTATTGCCGATGGAATTTAAGAACCAGCAGATTTTTGTTTTTTATCATAGGTAGTCCAACTATTTTGCGTTTGGGCTCGTAATACAAGGACTAAGAAAATTAAAAAAAAAAACTTGCGATATACCTACGTAGTTTAGGGCAAGTTTACATAGGATAATTGAAGAAAAAAAAATCGAGATAAAAATTTTCCCTAACATTACGATGATAGAGAACGCGAAAAAAGTGGGTCTCGCAATTCTGTCTGTCTGTACCTTGGCCTGCAACCTAAACAGCTGAAACGATTTTCTTTAAACTTTGGACTTGAGCTTCTAAGAAGATTCCCTAGAGGGGAAATTGAATTTTTTTTAGCTCAAAAAATAACGGTACCTGCCATAAAACCAATATACAAAAATTGATTTATTTCGAAAACGGCTCTAACGATTTTGAAAAAAAATTACGAGCTAGTATAATTACTGGAGTAAATATTTTGGTAAGAAAAAAAAAAATGTAAAACGGTTATTAACGGTACCAGTCATAGAACCGATTTTTTGGTTTTCAAATTTCTCGTTAACGGCTACATCGATTTTAACCAAATTAATGTAAGAGGTCCTTGGCAATATTAATAATTTTGCATATACAATTTTTCAAAAAAAAAAATAATTTTTGGATTTTTAAAAAAATATTGATTTTTTTTTTTGAAAATTCAATATCTTGAAAACGAGTCAATGATTATTTTTTAAATTTTGTGAAAAATTGTATTTTATTAAAAACTAAAAGTTGGCATTACAAATTCATTTTTTGTTTTAATTTTCAAGAATTTTTATATAAAAAAAAAAATAATTAAAAAAACCGCTCTAACGATTTTTGAAATTTGTTTTCAAAAATTAATGTTTTTTTTTAAACAAATCAGATGGCATACTTTTTTTTGAGCTCTATCTGGTTAAGCTATTAAAACAATAAATTAAAAGTAAAAATTTATATTTTAAATTGTTTTTAAATCTTTTTTAATGATATCATAATGTTATAGAACCACTACATATGCACATTCTCAATTTTAAGCTACGTTCAAGTTGTTAGCTACGAGAGGAAGTTTTGTGCGATCCAGTCGTGCCCACGATGAAATCGTTTAAAAAAAGTGACTCGGATAACATTTTTTCTCTTATCTGCCGTTAACTTATTTTCTCGGAGCTCAAACTTAAGTTGTTCTATGGTACATTTACAGCCTGATTCTGGCAACCTCACTGACGCCTCACAAGTCACAATAACCTCATAACTCGTGGTGAACTCGCCTCATAAAAACTTAAAAATTATGATCTGCTCCTTGGCAGATCACAACTCACGTTGTTCTTGTGAGGTTTATTATGAGGGCTTCCCCAGAATCCGAAATTGTGACCGCCTTATACAAAAACAAATTCAGAAAAAATTGTGACCTGTTAGCATCACAACGGTAGAATAGTCTATCTTGTGTCATACCAAATTTTGGTCTCTTTCGCATACAAAAGAGATACATATTTCAGATTAACTTTTCACAAATGCCTGCTTCTAACCTTATGACGAGCAGTGTACATAACTTTAAAAAATACGAATGTTTAAAATGGAAAACTCAATTCCTTATCCCTGATTCAATGTCATGCACTGAATAACTATGTGTACCCCAGGTACATAGTAAATCACATTGTAATGTTTTTTTCAAATTAATTTTTATATTTTTGTGATCAATGAAGCTTTAAAAAAAAATTACTTAATTTAAAGATGAAACATTGAGGTAGTTGTGGAAAAAACGGATATCTTTTGATTATAATTCTATGAGCAGCATCGCAAGAAGCAAACAGTGATTCACTGTTGACACCTTTACCGAACATATACAGGTTGATTCACCAAAGGTGTAAAAAAAAGAGCTTGAGCGTGTAGGTTTAGTCGATGCAGAAAAAAATCTTGAAGGAGGTGGTATTCCCCTCGAATAGGTGGAAGCGGCGATTTTCTAAAAAAAAATGAATTAAAACAGAAAACAAATTATTAAAAACGTGAAGATATGTCAAAATTTTCAATTCGACAAATCGCACCAATTACAATAACTTCCAATGGGAAGTTAAAAAACAACGGCAACACTAATAATGCCTTGATATATCTTTTCTGAAGTCTGAAACCCCTTCCTATATTATGTTTTTAAATACATAATAAACAATTTATGCAAAATTAATTTTCAAGCTCATAATATTGAAAAAAAAGAGATAAACAAAATGTTCAATCTAATTGTTTTCTTTCAAAATTTAACATTATTAAATTATAGTAAAAACGAGGTTGATGATGATAATCAACTGTTTGCTGAAATGATCATTAAGCCAGATTCTTCTTAGTTTTAAGTTTTACGACGAGCAAGTTGGGCCATTAATTTTTAAATATCTTGACAAATAAAAGTCTAGAGCCATCCAGTTTTCAGTGTTTGACTAAAAGTTGATAAGAGCATTTAATTTTGAAAACAAAAATAGTACCTAATAACTTAAAATTTTGAAAAAAAATGAACTTAAAAAGAATTAAAAAAAAGGATTTCTGGCTTTGCAAAAAGGCATATCGGGGATTTGTAAATGTTGCGTTGTTTTTTTTTAATAATTTGATTTCTGTTTTAAGTATTTTTTTTTAGAAAATTGCCCCTCCCACCTAAACCCCCCTCCTTCACGATTGTTTTCTTGTCCCTATAAAACCTACACGCTCAAGTTTTTTAACTCCTTAGGTAAGGACCAATCTAAAATAAAATATATACATACTTACCTACTTTGAAAGAGCGATTTTCAAGTTAGTTTTAAAAATCCGGTTTCCTTTGTGAACAAGTATCTTCATTCATTTTAAAATATAGGAGTAAAATGCAAGAACTTGCTTTCGTACATTCTGAGATTTACAGAAAAAATCAAATTAAAATTATTAGTACTTAATTTGCAGCAAATGGGTCTAATAATTTCGGCAGCTCGCTGCGCTGTTGAGTGCACGTACAGACGAACGGACACAAAGCTAAGATGGTGATGGGCCCTGTTTTTTAACATCTCGACCTATTGTTGAATTTGATCAACCTCGAATTTTGTTGTACCTACAAGAAACCAATACTTGCCCTAATAAAGCAAGTACCTAAATAATAATAATATCGAAAAATGTTTAATAATCATATTTTTTGATTACAATATTGCTGATAAGGATGACACTTTGAATTAAGCCCCCTGAAACAAAATCCTGACTATCACTAAGAAGATATTGCGATATTAATAAAACTTCACAGGGAAGTTAGCAAGCGTATTTCTGTGATGTTAACAGGGCAGTATGATTTATGATTAAGGACTTCAAAATTTGGACCAGCCTATTCTTGAAATGCAAAAAAATGTAAATTTGGAAATTTATATTTTTATTTTGCATTTCAAGAATAGGCTGAGTAAAATTTTGAAGTCCTTGATGAACTTCAAAATCGGGAACAGAAGTGTAAAAAAATTTAAATTACTGCGTTGGTCCCATAACTCTAGGTAAAAGTTGCTCTGCCAACTTCACATAATGCACAAAGGTACATTTGTATGTTTCCCGGAACCAAACCTTTTTTTAAAGAATCACTTTCTACTGGAAAATAAAATACCTATACTAAAATATTTAATCCCACATTGTGAGTTTTATAATTTTATTTGAAACTATTACTATTCCCTATACATTCCCTGAAGAAAGGCATATCTGATTTAAAAAAAAAACGCCTGATATTCCTATGCGTGTGATTTCAAAACACACACAGATGACCTTCCTTTTGAAAAGAACTCAAAAACAAAAGTAATTCTCGATTCCCAGCATAAAATTTGTGTCTATTTAGCATTTTAATTGAATGCATTTGAAAGAAAATAAAGTAGGTATATATTTAAAGGGAATCTACATTATTTATATAATTTATAAATTAAAGTAAATGGTTTTGCTTATTTTTTTAAATAGACTTTGCTGGCCAATGACTGTTCTTATGTTGTGTTATTTTTTGTTAATTGAATATTTAAAAAAAAACCTGGAGACAGATTATAAAAGCAAGAACCCCAATAATAAAGAAGCAATTGCCGTGTGTCTAGCAATTCGATCGCATTGAATTCGTGGAATCTTCTTCGATTTGGATAAATTATTTCATAAAATTTATAGTGAACAAAAGAATCCAAAAAGTGCTGTGATTATAAGAACAAAAATAAAAAAAAAGAAAAACATAAAACATAGTGATTTTGGTAGATAGATCTATAAATAAAGATGACAACTAATCCTGATGTAACAAGTGAAACCCTACTTTCAACTAAGAAGAATAAAAAGTTTTCGCGAGTTTTTCCCGAAACCGATGGCGATCAAGTTGTTATATCCGGGATGTCGGGAAAATTCCCCAACTCACGGAATATTGCTGAATATGAGCATAATTTGTTTAACAAGGTGAGAAATGGTCGTGAAAACTATTAATGACCCAATATATAATGGACTTGCGCCATGCCAGATGCAAAATTAAAAGATCATCTTTGATTATAAGCTTCGAGCAATTTATTCTCTTTTTTGTCCCATCCTTTTCGCTTGTCAATACTTAAAAATCTTCCCACCCCATTCAAGGATTTTTGCGTGGCTTACGAATTCGTTTCTGAGTAAAAATGTGTCCTTTAAAAATAAAATGAATTGCATGATTGTGCCAGTGTGCATGCCCCTTAAAAAATCAAAATCGAGCGGAAGACGCTCATTTTAAAATTAGTTCCTTTCATAGGCGCCCGCAGGATTTTTTCCAGGGGGCAGATACAAAAATAATTATCAATTTTTGAATTCCATTTTTTTTTTGTATTGAAAGTTTATTTATTTTGTCTAGGCATAGGTCAGTTGTAAGTGCTTTTATTTTAGGACTAGACAATGTGACATTTTATTCGTATTGTAGTTAAATAATAATTAAAGGAAGCAAATATATGATTTTTCGTCAACATTTGTTACTTAGTGAATAGCAACTGCAACCACCTGGGCTCTTTTCCAAAACGGTCAATTAATTCGTTGTAATAGTTTGTTGGTTCTTTGACAATATTTCGATAAAGGTACATCATGCACAACGAATCAAGTCGTTTGTCGGCAGGGGCGGACTGGGCCTCAGAGGGCCTACCGGGACTTTTAGAAAAAGGGCCACAAATTACATATTTACCAATTTTTATAAAAAGAAGATGGTAAAATAATATACTATATATATGGATAGTCAGTTTTGTAATTTTTTGTTTTTATGAAAAAAAAACTAAGCAATAAGCACGTTTATTAATTTCTTTAACGATCTAACTTACATTTATAAATACGTTTACATTTATAAAACTTACGCTTACATTTATAAAACATAACAAATAAAAGTAAAACATAGATACATTCAGGAAATGTATTTAACACAATCATTATTTTTCCTTTTACGTTTTCAAATATTTTTGTCAATAGTTCGCTCTTACTCGCCATTTGAACAATAATTTCCCCATTGGGAATATTTTTTAAAACAGTAAACTCAACAGACATAAGCATTGAAGTTTCCAGGTGTTCCTCCGTCAATGTATTTTGCAACCTGTTCTTAATATATTTCAGTGTTGAAAAAGTTCGCTCGCAAGCTACTTGTGTGCATGACAATGTCAACAAAAACTTATAAGCTAAGAAAAGTTTTTTGTATGACTGGGTATCGAAAAAATAACGCCGTAAGACATTTAAGCAACAGTTTGCACAGTTCTTACAATTTTCGACGTTTTTTTTTCTTCTTCTAATATCTTCTTCATCTTCTGTCTAGTCTTCATGTGAATCACAGCCAGTAGCGGATCTAGGACTTGGCTCTGGGGGGGGGGGCTTGGAGTTTGGAGATCCAGTTTGAGACCTTAAGTAATAAAATTTGCTTGTCCTACGATACATTTTATAATTTATAACAAATAATAGAGAGTTTAGGTTCAATGCATGACCGTACCAACTTCAGCCGAACTACACTTCACGACAACGCGGCAAAACATTATTTTTTATGAAATTTTAGGAGCTATATCGCACTAAGCGGCAACTGAACTTCATACAAATTCATACGAATTCCTGTGAAGTGTAGTTCCGATGCAGTGCAGTTCCAGCGAGTGCGGTCTAACTTTTATGGTTCAAGTATTTTTTTTGTTGAAAAGATATATGGAGAGACATGTTTAGTTATATAAAAGACAACGAATTTTGACATTTCCACTTCCATTTTAATGATATCCATTGTGCCTTTATATGCGCTCCTGTCGCGCTTTAAAATGTTTTCAATATCTACAAAGTACAATAACAATTATTCATACATAATTGCTGTAGCGGAGATAGAAGCAAATTCAAAGGTGCACCAAAATAATAATTTGAGCCATATATTCTTGAACCACGCGTACAAATTCGTTTATTTATATTATTTAAAAATTGATTAGTTACCTACCTTATGTCAGTAGTATTTTTAAATAAGCTGTGGGTATGTTTTGAACTTCCCATTTTTGACAAGATATGAAAACTGTTTATAATTGGCTAGTTCAGAAAAATTATATTTAAGTGTTCGTACTGACAAAAGATCATAAATGTGCTTTGACACGGTATCAGTCCTCTGAGATCTCATTTTTCCTGAATTAGCCGAATCAACGAGAAACTATTTTGTTCAAACTGACACTTTAGGACATAAGACAAAGCTGCTTTAAGAAATAAGCCGTGGCCCAATTCTGCCAGCGTGAATTAATTTTTGTGTTTACGCTGCATACACTTTTTATTCATGCTAAAAAAACATGTCGAAAAAATTTGCACGTCATTCTAGAGTCTAGAGGGATTGCAAATATTCATTTGCTTTTGCATGATTTTCTGAGCGCGCACAGAGAAAACTCACGCTTTTGGAATTTGGCTCCTTGCCTAGAGAATTTGTATGTAATTGCCTAGTACAAAAATGTTTTGTATGTACAATTATTGCCTTGGACCTTTCAAATTTTGAAAACGTAGCCCCGAAAATTTCTAAGCCCAGCCAAGGCCGTGAGAAACAATTCCTTGACATCCCGTTGTTATCAAATGGTTTAAGCCTCAAATGCGTTTCTTTCGGTAAATTAGCTTTGTTTTTAGTAAAAAACAGTTGGGGAATTTGACACGTTAATGTTAAGCCCCGGCCATTTTTATCTCTTTTTACCTATCTCTTCAAGCCTTAGCCCCAACTTCGGACTTTGGCAGTCCCTAGACTTGAACCCCAAAAACTCTCTGGAATAAGGTTAGTTTTTCGGAAGTAAGTTGCTTAACCCTGTCTAGGTTTTTTGTCCAATATTCTCAGACCTTATTGCTCCAAAACTGTTTTTTTCTTCTCAATTTTCTGGGTTCTATTTTTAGGGAAAAATTGTCTTTGCATGAAACATGTCCATATTCATAGCCCCCAACTTAGTTTTTGTCCAATTCGCTTCAGACTTTAGCCCCAATCTTAGGGCTTAGAAAAAAAATTACATAACGTGTATGCAAATAGTTCAACCCCAACCACTTTATTTTGTCCATCAAATCTCATATCTTAACAATATTTTAGACGGAATATAAAATTTACACGTTGTAATGTATTGCTTTCTATATTTTTAATTATTTTATGATTCGGCTGTGGGGGGGGGGCTTTAGCCCCTATAGCCACCCCCTGGATCCGCTACTGATCACATCTAAAGCTTTGTGATGCCTGCAAATATTCTTCGTTAAGAGTCATTTTTATTTTCAGCCAAGAAGAAGCAAAACTTATCAGAGCTGGCATCACAAAATTTTCTCAACAATTCTGAGAAAATTTCCAGTGCATTTTTTGGAATCCCTTTTTCCAATAAATGTGGAAAGTTCTTGGGATCTAAGAACGAGAAATACGCTGCTAATATACAGTGAACTGAAAATCGCATTCAAGTTCATCTCCGTCGTGTCTGGATAGCTCAAGAGACAGTTTTCCGAATCACAGAACTTTCTTTAAAGAAAAATTAGATAGAAATTTTGGTCGATGTTTAACGACTCTTATAAAAATCACGGCCGTGTTTTTTGAGAAAGTGATTAGCAGGACAAGTTTTTTTATGCGCTAAAAAACGGCGTAGGGACATATCGCCCAATGACTTATCGCCCAAATCGCAAAATAACAGAACGCCCAAATATTTGGGTGTTATGTCATAGTGACACAATTCCCAAATTATTGTGTCATACTGCCCAAAATAGTGCGAAATAGCGCCCAAAAATGTGACATAGGTAAGGCCCAAACCATTTTTTCGTGACATAACACCCAAATTTATAAATTTAAATTTATAAATTTTATTTCATGTGAATATGATCACAAATAAACTTGCATGACATCCAAAATATTTTGTCTACAATATGGACAGGACATTGACAATCTTCCTTACCATCAGCTTAGGAATATCGTTATCACAATATATTGATTAAATTGAATAAATATAAACATATAGGACTCTTAAAAGGTTGGTGAGTGAGCGCGCCGCGGGGAAGAGGAGCGGGTGCGGCCGGTCGCGGCGGCGAGTGCGGCCGGTTGCGGTTGCGCATTCTACCACACGCCCCGCACACGCCGCCACCCGCACGCACCACCGCCCACATACGCGCCGCCGCTGCGCTAACCGGCCGGCGCGTCCCTCTCCCGCGGCACGCTCACTCACCAACCTTTTAAAAGTCCAATAAGTTTTTATTTATTCAATTTAATCAATATACATACTGTCCTTATATATATGATAACGGTTCTTTTACACATACATATATAATTTCTAATTTACTACAACAATCAAACCAGCTTCAAGGAACTTTGTGTACTCTCTGCGCTGGGTCGCGCGCCGGCCGTCGCGGCAGTGGCCGGTGCGAAAACCCACTCAGTGATTCTAGCTGTAAATTGTTCATACAAATTTTCAGTTTTCATATTAACATGAATTTAAGGTAATAGTTTTATGCCACCACGTCCAAATAAAATTGACATAACGCCCAAATTTAGGTCCGATCCTTTACTTTGTGCACAGAAAATCACAAACTGTCAGATCTTGGAGAGCAACGTTAATATATTCTCAAAAATATCATACCTGTGCCAAAGTACGGGAACGCAAATTCAACCAAATTCCGTATTACCTAATGTGCTGGACAAGTAAGGCACGATGTTTGGCTTTCATTCTTTTGCTCTCAAATTGACATTTTGCTGTGCTGTGATTTTCAGTCCGAAGAAATTTCTCGGACCGAAAATCACAAGGAGGGGAAATTATTTACTCTCTCGTGAGCGTTGTTTTTTTGTAAAAAACTGTCAAATTATTGAGTACGGGAACGGCTTTGGACTGAAAATCACACAAATGCACAGAAAATCACAGAAATTTAAATTAAAGGAACGGACCTTTTAATGACATAAGATTCAAATTTAAAATAAAATTTTACAACAACAATTTATTCGATAGGTTTTTGGGAGTTATGTCATTTTGCAATTTGGGCGATATGTCCCTACGCACTTAAAAAAAAAACAAAATATGCGCATAAAATATGCACGTAAAATGAGAAAATATGCGCTTAAAAAGTAAAAACATGCTCTGAAAAAGTTGTAAGATAATGAAAAAAACATTTAAATTTAAAAAAAATCAGTCTTTTATTTGTCAACAAAAACAAAACAAAAATAAACCGTTTAAAGCTTTGATTAAGCATCAAACTTATCACTAGTTTAGCTTTCAGTCATGGTTTGGTCATGTTAATTTTTAATTACCACATATTAAATAAAAACTAAAAAAAAAGTTTCAGGCAAAAGTCCTAACGATTGCACACATTTCATCTCCGAGAAATCGAATTGGAAATCAGCTCTTCCAATTCGATTTCTGGGGGATAGAATTAATGTTAGTTAAGTAAAACATGAGTTAAGAGAACCACCATCATTACGCCCAAATAGGTATTAATTCGAATTAAAAGACTTTGCTACGGGTACCTTCTTTTTTTTAATTAGCTAAAATATTATAGGAAACTATTTTCTTATTGAAATTTCACTTTTTATCTATCAATGTCCATTAATCCAATTGTGAGTTAAAGCAGAGTAAGATACATCTTTAAATAAATTTGTCTACAGTTATACTTCAAGAAACAGTTTTCAGGTTGAGGGTGAATAATGCAGAAAGTCTTAAAAAAAACAGGGAAGATATAACATTAAATTATAAATAATTTTAAAAACCTTTTAATTCACTTTTAAATTCAATGTAAAATCATTATTGTATTATAATAACTCTGGTTCTCATTCATTTGGGAATAAAAAGTAGATCCTGCAGAGGCTTTTATGAAAACTTTTTGCTCAGCCAGGGGCCTACCGGGCAAAATCCCGGATGCTCGGTGGGCCAGTCCACCCCTGTTTGTCGGTCATTGTGGATCTAAGCAAAGTTTACTTTGCGTAAGCTACTGAACGATCGCTTAGCGGTGCAAGCAGTTGCTGGAATTGAGAGCCCTATACAAAGAGCTGAAAAAATCAATGGATAAAACTCCTCTTCACCTTTTAATAAATCAGAAATGTTTGAACTCATTTCCATTAGTCTGCATTTTGTTAAAACTGGGGGCAAAAGAGGGAACATTTGATCGAAGGATTTGTTTTTGAATTATTCTTGGACAGCTTAAAACTATGCCTGATTCACTCAAGCATTTTTCCATTACCTCCCATAGAGATTTAAAGCAATTGTCAGCATCCTCTCGATTTTGTTGAAACAATTTATTCAAAACATTGGCCTGATCTTTTACTGTTGACAGATTTTGGTCAACGCCCTGCAAAACATTAGCAACAGGCAGTACTACAAGCAGTACTACTTGAAGTAGATCTACTTCTTTTTTTTCAATTAATTTTAAAATCTACTTCCTACTTCGCACCATCGCCAAAATATTGAAAACTGCTTCCGTTTAAAAACCTCTGCTTCAACCTACTTCAATTTTTCAAAGGGAAGGCCAAAACTACTTCTTTTTTCTCTGTGAAATATTTTGTATGTTTAAATTTGAGCAAGATCAATCTGAAAATGAAATTCCACAACTTGAGAAAGTAAAACAAATTGTTTACAATTTTATTTTGGTGTAAGCAAATCCTTAAAAGATTTAAGCTTATTAATCCGTATTAATAAGCTTACTTCAATATCTTAATGCAAAAAAAATAGAAAGTAGTATGCGAACTATTCTGCCAATTTTGAAAGCGTTTCCATTCCCTTACTTTTAAGATTAAACAATAGATTTGTACACAAATTTACGCCCGAAATAGTTGGTGTCGTCTTTTGGAGTGAATTAAAACAAATAACAAATACCGTCGAAAAACCAATGTTTCAAGAACTTTCTGAGTTTATGCTAAACTTGGCAGTTTTGCCCCACAGTTCCGCAGCAGCAGAGCGAAACTTCGCTGAAATGCACTTCATTAAATACTAAACAACCAATAAACTCATCTGCGGAATTGTGGAAAGCATTAAGTCTCTCCCAAACCAATGCGAAACATTCGGTGCGGCGAAGAAACATTTGCAGTTGGCGTGGGCACTCTCATTTGTCATCCCGTAAATAAATTTTGAAAGGCGAATGTTTCTCCGCCGCGTTGGAGTGGTCACTCTCATTTATGACCATCCAAATTAATTTTGATTGACGAATGTTTCTTCGTCGCACCGAATGTTCCGCATTGGTTTGGGAGAGCCTTTATGCTCTGCAAAGAACTGATCAAACAGGAAAATGTATTAAAAACGAAATATTTAAACCACCAAAAAAATTGTTGTCTTATTTTCAAAAATATAAGTTGGTAGATGGAATATATATCTCTAAATGAAAAACCAATATCACTGACAAATTAGAACTTTTTTTTGTGCCTTAAAACTTTTTAAAGACTGGAATCTTTTTCGTTTATTTTTAATGACGTGTTCTTATTTTTGTAAGAACATACTAATGTTATGTTTTATAACAAAAAATAATTACTTAAGTACCTTAACATGAAGTCTGAGATGTTAATAAATAATATTTAAGAATTTATGTATGTACAAACATAGTATTATATAAATTTCTTTTGGATCACTTTTTTTGTTTAATTAAATTATATTTAATTGTAATAATAATTGTAATGCTATTTTTTTGTTTAACTAAATTCAATGGGGCGTATTCATAGTCATTTTAGACCTGGGTCTAAGTTAAACATGGCTTTGGTTGAATTTTCGGACGTTGATTCTATTTGTTTAAGTTTATCATTTCAAGATATTTGTGTAGTATACCAAGTTTATTAAAAAATTAAGTATAAAACCAACAATTTGTAATAAAAATCGGTCTGTATTCATTGAGCCAAAATTGTCTTAAACTGTAGTTTAGTTAAACCTGGGTCTATCTGCGACTATGAACATGCCCCAATACATTTGAAATTTTTTTTTAAAATATGCATTCAAGAAAAAAAAAGTTAATTTTGGAATCTACTTCTACTTTTTTTCCGGAAGTGGTAACGCTGGCAACAGGTTCTGGCATCGATGAGTAATGTGACATCACAAACAAATGTCGAATTTGTGCAAGAGTAATAAAGTTGGAGGGCACGTTGCTTTGTTATTCTATTACCCACTTCCGAAAGCTTTTGCAGTGCCTCAATTACAGCAACGATATGCTCTTTCAGAACTCGAATACTTTTGTATTTTGCCGTCCACGTTGTTTCACAAAACAGAAGAGTAATGCATTTTCGTCGTAAGGGACTCTCGCGAAAAAAAGTTATAACTCCCTTAATCGTCCCGACAGCATTTCTGATTTCAGAAACTCCGCTTACGTTGTTAATGACCAGATTTAATTTGTGTGAGCTGCAGTGAAAGAAATTTGCCTGCGGATATATGTCGGATATATATGTTTCCCGGCCATGGTTGAGCACCCATCATAAGCTTGACCAACCATTTTTGACAAATTTAATCCGAAATTGGTTAATGACGTTAATACCGTATGCGCTTTGGTAGCAGCGTCCATACTCTGCAGTGCCACAAAGCCTAAACATTCTTCTCGCACGTGGAATTTGCCTGTTGGCATTTTTTGCACAAATCGAATGGCTAAAGAAAGTTGTTCTGTGCCAGATATATCGCAATAACCGAACAAAATTCGCTTTTGTTGGAGTCTTTAATTAGTTTCTCTCTTAAAATTGCATTACAGATTTCAATCAGTTCATTTTGAGTACGGTAAGAAATATATGTTGCAGTTGCAGATTATCTTTTAAAATTAAATCTCCGGCCTCTACTCTAAAATGCAGCAAGTTTTTGAAAACTGCAGTTTCATCCGTCTATATATGTATTGTATATTATATATGTGTTGATTGTCGTTTTGATGATTGCTCTCTCTATCTTTATCTATAGATGTGATAAAGACAGCTATCTTTAAATCGACAATCAACGCAATTGAGTCCACCCCTGATAATGATAAAATCCCAAGGCAAACCATGGACCTGGAAACAAAGCTGCCAAGAAAATAATCACATTTGCGAACAAAACATAGCGTAAAATGAAAGCGTCTAAACCATGGACTCTGACAAAAAAAAAGTACATTTAAACAGTCGTTTTTGTAAAAATTTCCTAGTTAAGCCTAGTACCCACCTCTGAGTGAAATGAAAAATAAAAGCGGTTTGAAATTCAGGTGAATAAGCATTGTGAAACCATAATTAATTATCCACGTGAAGTTTCAGTGCTCAGTTTGAAAATGTTTAGTACTTTCTTTGAATGAAAAATATAATTTGATTTGTCAGACAGTTTAACAGAATCTTGAAATGCTTGAGAAGACTATTTTAATTCCATAGATTGGTTTTTGGCTTGTCGATAACACTTAATATTCAAAAATAAATAATCATAAGATCCAAAATAATTATTAAGGCTTTTTATTCAATTATTACAACTTTTATTTCAATTTATTGACAAATGTCACACTTTTCCACACTTCTATTATTTTTTCCTATGAAATGAAATTAATTTTGAACCGGTTCATATTTCGCTCTCACATTTTGGGTACTCAGCTCTCGTTATGAATTTCATAGTTGTGAAATAAATGTCACTTTTATATAGAAATTTCATTTTCACTTGAACTGAGTACTAGCCTTTAATAATAAAAATAGAACAAGTATGATTGTTCGGCCAGAGCTTGGGGGGGGGGCAAGTGCCCCCCCACCGGGCGCTTATGGTTCCTATTCCTGCATAAAATACAATTTTTGTTTAAATAATTTAAACAAAAAATATGTTTTTGCAATTCTTAATAGGTAGACATTAATTTATTAATATAATTAGAATGCAATTAAAATATTCATTATCTTAAAATATTGAATTTTTGTTTGCTATTTTTCTAAATCTTTTCTACATAGGTAAGGTTAGGTTAGGTTATAGTGGCTGCCAGCAAAGAAGCCAACACACTTAGGGCCAGTTTGTTCACAGTGGGTTAAATTAAGTATGTGACTTTCATAGGCTTTAATTAATTAACGCTAATCAACCGAAATCGGCTGATTAGTGATATCCATGATTAGCAACTCATACTTTGAATTTTTTTTTTTCAATTTGATTAACAAACACATTTGAGGATTTCCCAGCTCCACTTATCATGGATTAAAGATGATTAGCTGTGAACAAACTGGCCCTAAGACCAGCAATTGGTCCATTGTGATACCACATGAATCTAAGATTTTCTCCTCACTCGCTAAAACCAATTGGAGCACTTTACAAAGCGCATGAGACTGTTAATGTCCAAGCTTGCTAGATCCGTTGGATCATCGAAGAAGCAATCCCCAATATGGAGTTAACGTCTTTGAGATTGGGCGGGACATGTACAAAGAAGAAGAGGAATAGATTCTTCCTCCTCTTCATCCAAACAGCTTCTGCAAAAATCATTTGCGAATACTCCAAGCCGCGTTGCGTGGTTGCCTATGAGACAGCGTCCAGTAATCTGCCTAAAGATAACAAACACTTAGAGCGCCTCATGTCCAACATTGGCCAGATCTTTTTAGTTGCAAGGCAAGTGTTGATGTTATTCCACCTTAGGTTTGTTCTTCTTATAGCATCTTGCTTCAACATAAGTTTGCAAGTAGCGATAGGTATACCTATATCTACCATATCTGGTAGAAAAGGTGATGTTGTTCCTCTTTTGGCGAGTTCGTCAGCTTTACAATTCCCCAGAATGTGCCTATGGCCTTGGACCCAACAAATGTGCATATTGAACATCTTTTCTACATAGGTAATAACTGACTAACCCAATAGCAGAATTTATTTTTTTTTTTTTACCAAAGTCTATACTATACCCAAGAATGTACCTAAGGCTAAGCACGCACATGCAACTCTTACCGAAATTAAATAGTTTAATCACAAGTTGATCGATGACCGCATACAAAGGCAACTTTTTACCAACTTTTAAATGTTATAATCCCAAAGTATCGAATTGATTTTTCACTAAATCTCCTTTTTAGTATGATTTTCTGCATATCTTTGAAAATATTTGTACACACAAATGTAGCCAGACATTTTAACTTTAATGGAGTACTTCATTTCTGAATAACCCACAAATAACTAGGTTATAAGCCTCATAAAGTGGCCGAATCGTTTTTTTTCAACGTTTAATGCAAAAATGTAATGGAAAATCAAATTGATGAGGTCTTTTAACACCACTTTAGCATGAAATTTGTTGTTCCTTCCCAATAATTTATATAGCCTGACAATTCTTAAAGACCTTGAAATTGAAGACATGATCATTATAATAGAAGTAATAATTAATAATAAGAACGAAGCCATCTCGATTGAAAAATTATTTTTTAAAATTCTACCTCACAAGCAGAGCAACTCATTTAGGGTGATAGTTTAAAACACAAAGGGGCATATTCATAGTCGCAGATAGACCCAGGTTTAACTAAACTACAGTTTAAGACAATTTGGGCTCAATGAATACAGACCGATTTTAATTGGTACCTTGGTATACTACACAAATAGCTTCAAATATCTTGAAATGATAAACTTAAAAAAATAGAATCAACGTCCGAAAATTCAACCAAAGCCATGTTTAACTAAGACCCAGGTCTAAAATGACTATGAATACGCCCCAAACTGTTTAAAGGCCTTTCCCACTAGCCAAAAAAGTGTGAAACAAATTATGTAGAATAATGTGGAAATAAAATATGACAGCCCAGCCTACACAACCCGACATTTTATTGAAAATTACAAATAACAGTATAAACTTTACAGGGTGATTCACCTAAGGTGTGACAAAAAGATAGGGCGTGGCTATAACATATTGTTGTATGTGTTACCGTTGTTTTTTTCAGTAATTTATTTCTGTTTTTAGTAAGTTTTTGGTTTTCATTTCAAAATTGACTAATTAGATAATAAAAGAAAACACGCATTTCAAGTCTTATCGCTCTACCAACTTCATCATTCTACGAAAGAAGTGCTCCACATTATTGATATCAATTCTGAGAAAATGGGCGGGTGCACGCCCTGAATGGATAATTTTAAATTTTCCAATATCTCCTTTGTATTGACAACATGATCTACCAGTCTACCAAATTTTATCATTCTGTAACAATCCGAAGTTCTTTTTATTATTAATAACAATTATGTGAAAATGGGCGGCTGCCACGCCCCCTTAATGGAAAATCTAAAATTTAATTTGTTTTCCTTTGTTTGCACTACAAGCTTTATCGCTACGACAATTAGAAGGTTTCCAAATAATTTATATTAACTCTAGGAAAAGGGGAGGGTGCCCAGCCCCTTATTTACTTATTACAAGACCAACCATTTTATTAAATTGCATCATTCTGCAACAATCCAAAGTGACCCATACAATTAATTGACATTCTGAGAAAATTGGCGGATGCCACGCCCCCTGACTGTAAAATACCAAATTTTAAAATTTTGCCTTTTTTTGCACTTCGAGCTCTACCAAATATCATCATTCTACGACAAACAGAAGTGCTCCATATAATTGATATCAATTTTGCGAAAATGGGTGGATGCCACGCACCCTGGATGTAAGATCTCAAATTTTAAAATTTCGCCTTTGCTTTCACTTTAAGTCCTACCGGTGTACCAAATTTCATCATTTTGCAATGCTCAGAAGTGCTCCAAATAATTTATATCAATTCTATGAAAATGGCTGGGTACCAACCCCCCTGAATGGAAAATCTTAAATTTTCGACTTTTTCCTTTGTATGCACCAAACTGTTGCAACGGTTTTGCGAAAATAAATGATTCTACGATGTCGGAAAGTGCTCCATAATTGTGATGATGTGTCAGTGAGTCAGTTAGTCCAGTCAGTACCGGTTTTTGCGGTTTTATATCTCTTAATATCTGTTTTTTTACTTTATCTTTTTTTTTTCTAGCATTAGCATTAGCATATTTATTGAACAACGATTTTTACAATTTGACTTATAACTAGTTAGATACGATGATAATATTATACATTTATTGGCACATAGGGGGCCAAATTTTATACTATGTCTTAAATTTAAAGGATTATAAAATATGAAATACATGTCAAAAAATTAAATCTAAAAGTCGGTTGACTTAATTGTTCTCGGGGTGTTCCGTCCCGGTTGTAAAGTTTTGGTTTTGGAGGGGAGCTGGGTTTGCGTTTAGCCACGGTGATGTGCTGACCCAGTTTCAGCGTAGAACGAAACTGCTTGCTCGTTGTCTGTGATGATGTTGTCGTCCAGGATGTCCATCGTACTGAGGTATCTCGGCTCGGTTTGTCGTTGCTCAGTGGCCATCCTTCTTATTAGTTGATTTGGGTGATTGTTGGTATGTCCTACAAGCTTCTTTGCTTGTAGGAGTAGGTACCGGTCCAGGGGGATGATGTTCGTCTCTGTGTACAGACACTCATCGCTGTGATGTCTCATTCGCTGGCCGTCGAAATGTAGTCCGGTACAGATCCGGAGTAACTTTCTTTCGAATTTTTGAAGTTCCTTCATGGCCGAATAACTGATGACAGGACGCAGGAGCTGCTTGTATATAAGTATCTTCGTCTTCTGGCTTAGTCCGTTTCTGCGTCTCATCAATGGGTGGAGTCGGTGGAAGGCCCAATTGGCTTTTTTGAGAACGTTTCGTGAGTGCGGGTTGAACCTAAGCAACTCATTAAATTGAATGCCAAGGTACTTTACGTTCTTTTTGGCTGCTATCGTGGATCCATCCGGAAGATTCAGAACCAGACTTCTGCAGATCGCTGCGCTGCAACTACCTTTACTTTATCTTTTATGACTTTATTGTTACTAAAGTCAGAGGAGGGGTCAAAAATGGCCTAAGTTTGATCCTGTGTTAAAGGATGTACTACTTATAATTTTCCTAGAAGCAATAGAGATGCGCGAGAGTAGAAATATCGATAAAACAAAAAAAAATATTTTATTTCCTTAGAAATGTAATGTTTATTGTTAATTATTAGTTTACCTTTATAATATTATAAACCTAACTTTTGTTTACTTGCGGCTTTGACTTGAGTTTGGGGACTTGAGTTTGTTACACACAGGGGTCACCTCTACCACTAACACAGTAGGTACCTTGATTGGCTTGCTTCGCAGGTTCAAAGAATTTATTCATTCTTTAATCTCAAGCTCAAAGAAACACTACTATCACATACTACAACTACACAGATAATAATATTAAAACTTATAATAAAAAAACATCAAAAACATGATGTCCTCGCAACTTTCAATTTTCTCAAAAACTATGACACAAAGAACAATTTAGTTTTCAGTTTTCAATTATTAAGAATTAATAGGGGTAGTGAATAATAAAAGCCAATTCAGCAGAATTTAAAAAAAGATCAAAAACTAAATTTTGAAAGGTTTTCTTTTTTAAAACTATGGACACCAATTAACTTGATTTGAAAATAAAATAAAAGAACAGAATTCTGGGTTTTAAAAAAGATACATTTTGTTGTTTAATTGTTGCCGTTGTTTTCTTTATATTATTTAAAAAAAATGCCTCTCCTCCATAAAGGGGGAAGAAGGAACCCAACCTCTACGGCAAAAAATGTTTGTATTGTGTTCCTTTAAATAAAACGTTATAATTTTTTAGCGCCGTACGAAACCAACTCTTGCTAATTTAATTTCTCAACTTTTTTCGTATAGTTGCGGATGTATAGAAAAAAAAAATGAAATTATAACTACACTCTCAGCCTCACGATATGATGAAATAACAGTGAATGAATGGCTTAGCTTTTTACCTTTCTTGTTTTTTCCAGGTAAATTGGTCAGCAAAAATTCAATATCCAAGACAATATTAGTTTTTTTTCAGATTTGTTGACTTTTATACCCTCCGCGTCTCCCTTATTATTGACCCTAGCTAAAATATGAACATAACTTTTTTTATAGAAAATTTATTTTTCTCTAATTTTGTAGTACCTAGAGACTTTTCCACTTACATGCTAGGTTGTGTTAATATTCACGAAAATTTAAAAAGGGGTACCTTTACCCCCCCCCCATCATGAGTTTAGCTCGCGGCCCTGGGCTGGAAACTTTGGGTATGTTATACCTGGAGGTATCCCCTACCATATAAAAAAATAATCCAAAGAGCACCCTTTTTTGAATTTATGTTATAATATTGAGTCTTCGTTGACTGGGCTACTATTCATAATTTAAAAATTGAAATCCCATTAAATGAAAAATAAACTTGAATGTATAAAAACTGTCGATGGATTTTATTGTATTCATCAACCTATATACCATCTACAGTTAAAAAAAAAAAAAATAAATTCAAATATCATTCCATTCGTCACGAAAAAAATCATATTCCGCATCAGATTCTTCATTTATCAATCGAAAACCCCATAAGTAATTTTGAAGGACTTAACAAAGTTGTTCCGAAACAACAACAAGCCTCGGATATGGATGATTTTAAAGTTGACGACCCCAGCAAACGAAACAAGGACAATGAATTTCGGATCTGCACGTGGAACGTCCTGTCCTTATACAGAACACGTGCAGCCGAACAATTAGTGGAGAACCCGGACAGGCTAAAGGCTGACGTAACAGCCATCCAGGAAGTGCGATGGGATGGAGAGGGCATACGGAGACTGAAAACGTGTGACATCTACTACGGCGGGTGCTTGAAGGAACAGGGTCAGCGGCTCTTTGATTGTGGTTTTGTGATAAAAGGAAGACTTAGGCAAGAAGTCTTGGGCTTCCGAAGTAAGTGTAAGCGAGCGCATGGTCACAATCCGCATCAAGGGCAAATTTAAGAACATTTCGCTGATCTGTGTTCATGCCCCGCATGAAGGGAGAGAGGACTCAACCAAAGAAGCATTCTACGATCTCCTGGAGACAACGTATGATATGTGCCCGAAGTACGACGTGAAGATCATTCTTGGTGACTTCAACGCAAAATTTGGAAAGGTGGGCATCTTTGGTTCGATAGTCGGAGGACACAGCCTACACGACGAAACTTCCGGCAACGGACACAGGCTGGCAGACTTTGCGGCGGGCGAAATGTCATCATCTCAAGCACCTACTTCCCACACCTCAATATACACAAGGGGACTTGGCGGTCGCGTGATCAAGTAACCAAATCGACCACGTTGCGATAGACGCGAGACATGCTTCCAGTATCTTGGACGTCCGAACGTTCCGAAGGGTCAACATTGACTCGGATCACTACCTGGTGGTAGCTAGACTACGTATGCGGATATCCATGACGCGACAACGCAGAGCAGATGCTGTGAAAAGATTCGATGTCGAGAAGCTTAAATCGCAAGAGACCGCCAGAACTTTTGCCTGGATCGATGAAGAGTGCAATGCTGCAGACTCGAACAAGAGCTGCTGAGAGAGTGGCCCGGGAGCTCTACGGGCTGAAACGAAAAGAGGAACGCCGACTTCTCAGGAGGAAAAAGAGAGAGCACGAGAAGCGGGCGGTAGAGTCTATTGAGGGTTGTAGCGGTAGGGGAGACGTTCGAAAATTGTATCAGAGGGTGAAGCGATCCACCCAAGGATTCAAGGCTAGAACGGAAGCCTGCCAAGATGAGAGTGGGAATATGGTAGTAGACACACAGTCAGTGCTGAGGATCTGGAAAGAACACTTCTCTAGACTGCTTAATGGCGAAGACAGCCAAGATGCCGCTAATAGGCAGAACGCTCCATTCAACTTGGACGATGATGGCCAAGAGTTCCGTCCACTCGACCTAACCGAAGTGCGGCTGGCGATATCCAAACTTAAGTCGTACAAGGCTGCTGGTGCGGATGGCTTACAAGCCGAACTATTTAAATCAGCGGGAGATGAATTGGCTAGGAGCATACACCAGCTCATCTGCAAAATTTGGTCGGAGGAAAGTATGCCCGATGAATGGAACCTCGGTATAGTGTGCCCCATCCATAAAAAGGGAGATGTTCTGAAATGTACCAACTACAGAGGAATTAGTCTCCTAAACGTCGCTTATAAAATCTTGTCGGCCATCCTGTGTGACCGCTTAAAACCTTTTATCAACGATCTGATCGGCCCCTATCAGTGCGGTTTGAGGCCAGGCAAGTCAACCGTCGATCAAATGTTCACACTCCGACAGATTTTAGAAAAATCCCGGGAATTCCAGATCGATACAAACCACCTTTTTATCGATTTTAAAGTCGCGTATGATAGCGTGAAAAGGGACGAATTATACAGAGCCATGTCGAGTCTCGGCATCCCTGCCAAACTCGTCCGCCTGTGCAGGATGACGATGGAGAAATCTCGCTGTCCGTCAAAATCAGTAAGAACACCACCGATTCCTTTGATGTTGAGAAAGGATTGAGACAAGGCGACGCGTTATCATGCAACCTATTCAACATCGTTCTTGAAGCCATTGTACGCAACGCACATGTCAACACCAGCGGTACAATCTATCAAAAGTCCGTTCAATTGCTTGCATATGCGGATGACATAGACATAGTCGGCAGAACGAAGCGAGCTGTGGCAGGGGCATTTGCGAGTATTGAATCGAAGGCGGCTAGAATGGGATTGGCGGTTAATGAGGACAAGACGAAGTATATGCTGTCATCGAGAGAGGAATCTCAACATCGTCGACTCGGGCAAAATATCACGATGGACAGATATAACTTCGAAGTTGTCAAGGACTTTGTCTACCTGGGCTCCACTATTACATCGCAGAATGACATCAGTGCAGAGATCAAGCGAAGAATTACTCTTGCCAACCGCTGTTTCTTCGGTCTAAGAAGGCATTTAAGTAGTAAGGCCCTCTCTCAGAGAACCAAGGAGACTTTATACAAAACCCTAATCATCCCGGTCCTTCTTTATGGGTCAGAAGCATGGACACTGAAAGATTCGGATAAAAATCTGCTAGGGTGCTTTGAGAGGAAGATTCTTCGTGTGATTTTCGGTCCGGTGTGTATCGAAGGAGTATGGAGGAGAAGATTCAACGACGAGCTATACGGGCTATACAGCGACGTTGACCTAGTCAAAAAGCTGAAAATACAGCGGCTGAGATGGCTGGGGCACGTGGAGCGTATGGACAGCAACGCACCTGCCCGACGAGTCTTCGAATCCAACCCCGATGGGGTACGCAGCAGAGGAAGAACCCGTAACAGGTGGCGCAATCAAGTGAATGACGACATCAAAGCACTCGGTGTGCCCAACTGGAAGCGGCTAGCTAGGGACAGAGCTGGCTGGAGGGGCTTGTTAGTTGAGGCCGAAGCCCATCCTGGGCTGTGAGCGCCATCAAAAGTAAAGTAAGTAAGTAACAATATTGTAAGTAGGTATGAGTTTGGTCTTTGATTCGGTGTGAACTGGCAAAAATGGAAGGGAAATGAGCCACTGAGCCAGTCGAAATGTCAACGGAGAGTTTTCCAATGCCAATACATATATCCAACAATAATTGTTTTGATCGTTCTACGATTCGACACGTTGGTATATTTATACTTAATTTACATAAGTGTCTTGACCGTAGCGCCTCCTATCGGTCAGTTATTTGACTTACACACTACTACTACCTCCTAGCCAACAACAAAACATATTAAATTTTGTTAGAAATTAAATAAAAAAAGAATAGGGTGCGTATACGCCCGAGTGTACCATAATTGTTTTATCTTCGTTTTTAAGCCTAGTACGCTGCTGATGCGAAACGAAAAACCCATAGAAAAATGACACAACGAAATCATAAACGAAAAATTTCGTTCTGCTTTTCGTTTTGCAGTACGTTGTTCAATGAGCGAAATCGATAATTGAAGCAGATTATTTGGAGAAGTCTACACCATTTTTTCGGACACAATTATTCGACCAGACCATTATTTGTGCGCGAATAAATGACATTCGTGTTTGTATTTGTGTTTCCTTTTATAACAGCATGGCTTTCTGCAATTGTTTTCGCTTTGTGTTTGTTTTATTTTTGTTTGTATTGCTGACACTTTCAAAGAGAATTCTTCCGCTGTGGTTTCCGTAAGCATTTCGCTGTCATGGTGGATGGAGACCAAAGTTAAATTTCGTTTCGCATCAGCAGCGTTCTAGGCCTTAGAGAGAATGCAAGTGAGGCAAGTTTAAGGCAAACTGTTTTGTTTGTAGACTATAGCATAGTAAGGAGCTGAAGTGAAACGAAAATTTTTATACAAAAATTGACACAACGAAATCATAAACGAAAAATTATGTTTTCGTTTTGCTCAGCGTTACGCAGTTCGATAGCGAAAATAAAAAAACCGTAGTAGATTGCTAGAGTTAAGTCTCCACTTTTTCCGCACAGAATTTATTGTCGGGAACATTATTGCTGGTGAAAAAGTGACAACTTTTTGTATTTTTTTTTTTAGAAACAAAATGCACAAAAATTTTAATTAGTTAATAATTAAATTTTTGTAAGAAGAAATAAGTAGATAATGAGCCACACCATTCTTTAAAACTATTAACGGCACGAGTACGATAACTTGGGCGTCAACAATTGATAACGGATTTTTGTAGAGGGATCATATACAAAATTTTTTTACTGCGGGTAGGGGGGGTCTATCTCCCTCCGTTCGGGCGGGAGGGGCAATTTAATGAAAAAAGTACTAAAAATGGAAAAAAAATCATTAAAAAATAACGGTAATACCTACAATTAAGTATTATATCTTTTTTGAAAGCCAATACTCTGTTTTATTAGCCAGTTGTTAAATCAAGTGAAATCTGTTCATAGTTTTTGAAAAAAAACTACTTTCAAACTAAAAATTTGGGAAAAAAACATAAAAAAATGTGTACATTAATTCTTAATCAGAAACCGAAAACAAAATGATTTTATGTCTTTAAGTTTTTGAGAAAATTAAAAATTACCAAATTTACTATTTTAATTCAATTAATTTTTGTTTGCTTGAGTATTTTACGTGGTCTTATTTAGATAGTTAAAGTTGAATATGGATTAATTCTTACACAAATTGACTCTAAATTATCATACTTTCCCAACACCCAGCCTTAAGCTTAGTACGCTGCTGATGTCAACGAAATTTTCCTGCGGTCTCCAAAAGGACAACGAAATGCTTACGAAAACACAGCGGAAAAATATTCATGGAGAGTTCAAATAAATTGCAAATAAATAAAACGAAATTTAACGAAAAAATCAAACAAAAATAGTGCTGTAATGAAAGAAACAACAAATAAAAAGACGAACAAACCCAAATGTCATTTTCCCGCACACCATTAATGGTCCGGGCAATTAATTCATTGCGAAAAGTGAGTGGAGACTTGTCAACACAATCTGGTATAATGATCAATTTCGCTGGTCGAACAGCGTACCACAGAATGAAAAGCACAATGAAATTTTTCGTTTATGATTTCGTCATGTCATTTTTGTATGGGATTTTTCGTTTCGCATCAGCAGCGTACTAGGCTTTACGGCGTATAAACAGTGAGGTATGTTTGGGGGGGCATGCTGCCACCTTCAACCCCCCTTCTTGTGCTCACTGTAGGATTTGGGGTACCTTTGTGCGAGATTCGGTGTATGCCAAATTTCCTTTGCATTTAAGGAACTTTGAATGTATTCTCTGTATTGTATTTTTTTCAAAAAAAGATCACATTAAATATAAAAAAAAATACTCATACAAAAGTACTTCTAGTAATTTTCTCAAAAACTAGAAGACATAAAGGCTTTTGGTTATATGGGTTTGATTCAGAATTGATATGTGCATTGACCACAAAAAGAAAATTTAGTTTTCCATTTCACAATTTTGAGCAAAATTGATCCAATCATTTCTTTTTGCGTTTTTTTTTATCAAAATTTTGAGTTTGAATACAAATTTTTTGAAAACTATTTACACAAATAATTTAATTTATATGTAGGATTAAAGATCAGACTTCTGGCTTTTAAAAACTTTATTGTTTTGCATTTTAAGTATTGTCGTTGCTTTTAATATTTATTTTTCCATTAAAGTCGTTTTTATAGACCCCCCTCCCATAGTAAAAAATGCTATTATGATAGAAGGATCTGTGACATATCGGCCAAATTCTCGCTACGGCTTCGGTGGCATCCGTCTATCCGATGGTCTATATTTTCAATTACTCTAAAACATAATTGAGGTTCAATGTCATTAATGTGCCGAATTATCTTATCCTTGAGCTCTTGAATTGTTCTTGGCTTATTGACGTACACTTTTTATTTTAAATATCCCCAAAGAAAGAAGTCCAACGGTGTCAAATCACATGATCGTGGCGGCCAAGTAACATCAGCACGACGACGCACGTGAGATAACACCGCCATTGAATTTCTCGCGCAAAAGGGCCAATGTTTCGTTGGCTGTGTGGCAAGAGGGACCATCCTGTTAGAAGCACATATCGTCCAGGTTCATATCCACAATTTCTGGCCACAAGAAGCCCGTTATCATCTCGCGGTGAACACCATTCACGGTAACTGCTTGGTCGACCTCATTTTCGAAGAAGTACGGCCCGATGACGCCGCCATCTAGCCTATAAATCGCAGCAAACAGTCACTCTTTGTGGATGCATCGGCTTTTCAACAATCACTCGTGGATTCTCATTTGCCCAAATGCGGCAATTCTGCTTGTTAACGAATCTTTTGAGGTGAAAGTGTGCTCGTCGCTGAAGATGATTTTTTTTGTAAAGTCACCATTCACATCTGTCTGTTCAACCAACCATTCGACGTATTGACGACGCTTGAAAATGGTCAGTATAGGCTTCAGCTCTTGAGTCAATTGAAACTTGTAAAAGCGTGTTAATTTAAATCCTTGTTCAAAATTCAAATCAGTGATGTTCGTGAGATGTTCAATTGTTGGGTACGACAACGAGTCGAGGTTGGCGGCTCTTCTGCAACAGTATCGCGAACAACAGCAATGTTTTCCGCAGAACGAACTGGGCGAGCATACAAAGGTGTGTTCACATTTCCTACAGAACTGGTTTGTTTAAGATTGCGCACATTTCTACCAATTTTGGACACATTTCGTCGATTATGCTGAATAAAAAACCATTTTCGTAAAAGGCTTCAAACAATCTTAACGCACTGCTCAATTGTGTACCTCTCCATAGTTGAATTTGTCCAACACTGAATCAAAGAAATGTTAAATTAAGTTGGGCAAAAACCTTGACGTAAAGGTGGGACTCACAATTAACTTCGTGCATTATGCTAACGAACATTTAAATGAACAAATGAGTCAAATGCTAATATTGGTTCAGCCGTTCTTGAGTAATGTGCTTAGCACTGAAGCACATCTGATTTTTATTCTCTATAAATAGAAAGATTATTATTTTATGCACACGTTTATACTTTTCAAGATTGATATGGTTGATGATGAAGAACGCCGATGGAGGCATTTCAATCCTGAAATTCCAAAACGCGCTGGAAAACTGTACGAACTTGAAAAATTCGATGCCACATTTTTCGGAGTACATTTTAAGCAAGCACACACAATGGACCCACAGTGTCGTATTCTAATGGAGGTCGCCTACGAGGCAGTCATTGATGCAGGTATCAACCCAAAAGAGCTAAGAGGATCTCGTACTGGAGTTTATGTTGGAGCTTGTTTTTCTGAATCTGAAAAGACATGGTTTTATGAGAAAGTGTCATCAGGCGGTTTTGGTATCACAGGCTGTAGTCGAGCTATGCTTGCGAACCGTATATCATACGCATTGGGATTGAATGGACCATCGTTTCTTCTT
Source organism: Melangyna quadrimaculata (assembly GCA_949320155.1). Lineage (NCBI taxonomy): Eukaryota > Metazoa > Arthropoda > Insecta > Diptera > Syrphidae > Melangyna > Melangyna quadrimaculata. The sequence goes on along the minus strand of OX439483.1, from coordinate 197,880,610 downwards.
GATACAGCTTGTTCAAGTTCCATGTATGCCCTGGATAATGCCTTTACAGCTTTGAGAAATGGTGAAATAGATGCGGCCATTATTGGCGGTGCTAATTTGCTGTTACATCCGTTTGTGACGTTGCAGTTTGCTAGGTAAGTAAATGCTTTGAAACTAATATAAATATGTATCAGCAGTAACTTTATTAAAATGTAACTATGTTTATTTATATAGGCTAGGAGTGTTAGCATCTCATGGCTTCTGTCGTCCATTTGACAAGGATGCTTCTGGCTATACACGATCAGAAGCAATTAATTGCATGTTTCTACAACGCAAGCGTGATGCTAAACGTATTTACGCCGAAGTCATATACTCCAAGACAAACTGCGATGGATACAAGCCAGAAGGTATCACATATCCATCTGGAAACACTCAGGAGAAACTCCTTCGGGAGTTCTATGCCGCCGTTGATGTCAAGCCTAGTGACTTGGGTTATCTAGAAGCTCACAGTACAGGCACCGTTGTTGGAGATCCTGAAGAATGTCGAGCCATTGACAACGTTCTTTGCAATCAACGAAATGAACCACTCCTTGTTGGTTCTGTCAAATCAAATGTTGGTCACTCCGAAGCAGCTTCGGGTATTTGTTCGCTAGTAAAGGCAGTCCTTGCATTTGAAAATGGCAAGATTCCCCCCAACATCAATTTCAATTCTATCAAAGAGGAGATTCCACCCTTAGCAGAAGGAAGATTGACTGTTGTCAAAGATGTTGAAATTCTGTCTAAGCCATATATTGGAGTTAACTCATTTGGATTTGGTGGCGCAAATGCACATGCATTACTCAAAGCCTGTAATAAGGAGAAGATAAATAAGGGAATACCATTGGACAGTATTCCCAGGATTGTTGGATGGGCGGGTAGAACTGAACAAGCGGTTACCTCCATTTTGGATTCAGTCGAAAAACGTCCACTTGATGCTGAATATATAGGCTTATTGCATAATATTCAGAAAGATGATGTGACTGGTTTAGTATTCCGGGGCTATGGAATCTTCCCGAATAATGGCATTGAGAATGCAAAATGCATTGTTAAAGATGTTCAACATTATACTGGTATAAAGCGTCCTTTGATTTGGGTATTCAGTGGAATGGGATCTCAATGGACTCAAATGGGGGCATCTCTGATGGAAATTCCAATCTTCCGCAGCTCAATAGAGCTCTGTCATAATACACTCAAATCCAAGAATCTGGATTTAATTGATATTTTAACATCAACTGATACACACACTTATGATAATATTCTACATTCCTTTGTTGGCATAGCTGCTATCCAAATTGGTATAGTAGACGTGTTGAGAGCTTTAAATCTTGAACCAGACTATATTATTGGGCATTCGGTGGGAGAACTTGGCTGTGGCTATGCTGATGGCGGCTTCACTCCTGAGCAAATGATTTTAGCTGCCTATTACCGTGGAAAAGTTAGTTTAGAAATTGAAAAAATTCGCGGTTCGATGGCTGCGATAGGATTGGGCTATAAGAAGATTATTTCATTGTTGCCGGGAAGTATTGAAGTAGCATGTCATAATGGAGAAGAATCGAGCACAATTTCTGGACCAGCTGAAGATGTTGCTCGTTTTGTTGACGATCTAAAGTCACAGGGTATTTTTGCTAAGGAAGTACCCTGCTCTAATATCGCTTACCACTCACGATACATTGCCCACATGGGACCACAACTACTTAAATACCTTAAAGCAACCATCCCACATCCGAAGCAGAGATCTTCAAAATGGCTCAGCTCTAGTGTGCCAAAAGCCGAATGGGAACAAACTGGGCGTGATCTCTGCTCTGCAGAATACCATACAAACAATCTCCTCAGTAGTGTGCTTTTTGAAGAGACTTTTGCATTGCTTCCCAAGAATGCCTTGACTATTGAAATTGCACCACATGGTCTATTGCAAGCGATTCTGAAACGATCAATGCCCGGAGGTGTGCACATTCCATTGACTCAAAGGGGCAGTCAAACTAATGCCTTATATTTCTTAGGGGCACTTGGAAAGTGAGTTTGTAACCTTGGGCCTCATCACGTAAAACAAAAACGATGGATCGATATCGTTTTGTAGATAGCTGTCTTTATTTTTCTCAACTGAAGTGATAGAGACAGCAATAGCCGAGTTTTTTTAATACTCATTAATTACTCACTTTTAAATTTAATAAGCAAAACAAAAACAAAACAAAGACGGAGTAGTCTGATTTGTTTTCGCTTTGCGTTTAAAATAAAAAAGTGGGTAATTAATGATTATTAAAAAAACACGTCTTATATTGAAAACGATATCGTCCTATCGTTTTTGTTTTACGTGATGAGGCCCCTTGTCTTTGATTTTTGTTTGATTTCGTTCTGTTTTATAGACTTTTCAACAACGGCGTCACACTTCCATTTGAAAATCTCTATCCTTCCGTTCAGTTTCCAGTATCGCGAGGAACACCTGGAATCGCAGCTTCAATCAAATGGGATCACAGTGAAGACTGGTTCGTAACAAAATACGAGAATATGAAGACCAAAGCAAGTGGCGAGAGAGTCTTCAATGTCAATTTGCAGAGTGATGATGAGGAATACTTAAATGGTCATGTGATTGATGGAAAAATACTTGTCCCAGCTACTGGTTATTTGCAATGTGTATGGGAGACCTTCTCACTGATGTACCATGGGCCTAGTTATATGGATGTTTCTGTTGAATTTGAAGATGTCCGATTCTTACGTGCTACCACAATTACACAAGGTGGAACTGTTGAGCTTAAAGTAATGATCCACTATGGAACTGGAAATTTTGAGGTAATTAAATTCAACATTTAAGTTTTTTTTGTTCAAAGTAATTATCAATTCATTTTCGAAAGATCACCGAATCGAATAGTTTGGTTGTGACAGGAACTATTCGGGAGATTTCTGGAGATTCTCCACCACCTATGCAAATACCCCTGGATGAGAAATCCAATTTCCCTATGTTGGCTCAGAAAGATTTCTACAAGGAACTTAAACTGCGAGGCTATCATTATAATGGAGCATTTAGAGCTGTTCGGGTCGCCCGCAGTGATGGCAAGTACGGACAAATTGAATGGAAATACAATTGGGTGGCATTCATGGATGCAATGTTACAAATTCATATTGTCGGAACTGATTCACGAACGCTATTTCTACCAACAAAGTTTCGAAAGCTTCGTATCAATGGTAGGCATCATTTTGAAATGATGTCCCAAATGAATCCCGAAGATTGTGTATTTGATGTTTATGCCAGTCAGAAATTTGACAGAGTCATTGCAGGAGGGGTTGAATTGATTGGTCTTCATGCCAGTCCAATTCAAAGGAAACGACCACCAGGTATTCCAGTTTTGGAAAGATATCAATTTTTACCACATTTCCCTACACAAAAAATGAATTTAAATGATGCAGCGAGAACTTGCATCCAATTGGCGCTTGAAAATGTACCTTCAAATAAAATAAAAATAATTGAATTAGATACTGATCAGGAGCCTCCTGTTATTGGCTATTTTCTGGATGCAGTCGAAGATTTGCCAGTTGTTACTGGAGATTATATGTTCTTAAGTAATCAGAACCTAGAGCTGCCTGGAGTGCATGTGGAAAATGGAAAAGTCTCCACACAATCGAATTGTTATTTCATCATTGTGAAAAATCTATTTAGCCAGGAAAATATATTACCAATGGCCTTAAAAAGCCTCACAGATGGAGGATTTCTGGTGGCTCGACAAACTCAAGGACAATTGTACGATGCAAACATGTCGATTCCAACTGACTTAAAACTTCTTCTGGTTATTCCGACACTGGTTGAGGATGAAGTGATTCTACTTTTGCAGAAACAAAAACAAAATTCCCTTAAAGAACCCAGTGCTATCAAGGTATCATCTAAAGATTTAGAGTTCAAATGGATAGAAGAAGTGCAAGAAGCTATGAAAGTTGGTCCGGTGATACTTTATGCGGAAAATGAGAATCTAAGTGGCCTGCTTGGCTTAACTAATTGTCTAAGAAAGGAACCTGATGGCCATTTGGTTCGATGTGTGCTCGTAGATGATATGATTGCACCGCAATTTGACTTGGAAAATGCCTTCTATAAGGAACATCTAGCACTAGGACTAGGAATCAATGTCTATCGTAATGTGAGTAAAGCCACCTGTCTCGAGTGTTGTGTTATGTGGTAGTGGTAGTAGTGGTGTGTGTTATTGCTAAAATGTATTCTGTAAAATGTCGGTAGAACAACATTTCGCTCGTGTGTTGTGTTGCTGTGTGGCGTATGAAATATATATGAAGTGACAGCGACACAAGACTCCACAGCACAACACACGAGACAAATGTAGTTCCGGCTTAAATATAAATTCAAATAGTTTCTTCCGATTAAGGTTATGTTCATTCTTGTCACTTCCAGTTCACCTAATATTTTTATTTCATTTCTTAGGGTCAATGGGGCTCCTACCGCCATTTTCAACTTAATAATGAGAACCAAATTCTCCCCCGCGCTGATCATATTTACGGAAATGTTATCCATCGTGGAGATTTGTCATCTCTGCGCTGGTTTGAAGGACCATTTGCTCCCAAAGATTGTGAAATTAAAATCATGTATTCATCTATCAATTTCCGCGATGTGATGTTAGCAACTGGCCGATTGGCAGCTGAACTGAATGGTAGTAGCCGAATGGATTTAAGTTTAGTATTGGGCTTTGAATATTCTGGCTTAAATACTAGAACTGGCAAGCGTATTATGAGTATGGTAATGAAAGGTGGTGTTGCATCTTATGTGGAGAAACCATCGCGTTTGATTTGGAATGTTCCCGATAACTGGTCATTGCAGGAGGCTGCCACAGTACCGGTTGTGTACATAACGGTATACTATGCATTCTTTATGCATGTGGACATTCGCAAGGGTAAAAGTATTTTAATTCATGCTGGAACTGGTGGAATAGGTCTTGCAGCAATAAGAGTTGCACTGGCTTATGGATTGGAGGTTTTCACAACTGTGAGCACACCCCAAAAGCGAGCATTTCTGCTTAAAACATTCCCTAAACTTGAAGGTTATATTTATTTGACTTTTAAAACTTATCAAACATCGGCTTTAAATGATTACTTTTTTTTATTTTTAAAAAGATTCACATATTGGATTTTCACGTGACACATCCTTTGAAAACATGATTCAACAACAGACCGAAGGTAAAGGTGTGGATTTTGTCCTGAATTCTTTGTCAGAAGAAAAGCTTCTTGCGTCAGTTCGATGCCTTGGACAGGGTGGACACTTTTTGGAAATTGGAAAATTTGACATGGCTAATGATAGTAAGCTTGGTATGGGATGTTTCCTTAAGGAACTCACATTCCATGCTGTTCTGGCCGATACATTGCTAAATGCTTCTGATACAATTATAAATGTACCTATATATAACTCACCTTTTCTCTCCATGACATATTATTTTCTTAAATTTATTTTTTAGAAACTTAAATCTATGATTGACGACGATATTGCAGGAGGTATCATTCAACCATTGCCTTCTACTACCTTCCCAGCCAATGAAATTGAACAAGCATTCAGACATTTGATAGGCGGCAAACATATAGGCAAGGTACTAGTTCAAGTGCGAAATGATACCGAATCTCCATACACGATACCAGTTCCGGTTCTCAAACAAATGTACTTCAATCCCGAGTTCAGTTATGTTATTCCTGGAGGACTTGGTGGGTTCGGTCTGGAGCTGGCCGACTGGTTGGTCATTAGAGGAGCTAAAAAGCTTGTATTAAGCTCAAGTCGTGGAATCTCTAAAGATTACCAGAGTTACAGAATTTCGTAAATATTAATTGAAATTGAAAAAAAAAAAAAATGGATTAGTTTTTAAATGTTTCCCATAATAGGCTTTGGAAAACATATGGCTGCGAAGTGTTAGTGAGCATAGCCGATATAACAACTCGAACTGGCTGCGAAACACTGTTGAGAGAGGCGATCACGCTAGGACCAGTTGGAGGCATCTTTAATCTTGCAGTTGTTCTACGAGATGGTTTATTCATCAACCAATCGGTTGACAAATTCTTAGAATCCTTTGCACCCAAAGCTTTTGCCACACAACATCTTGACGAGTTATCGCGAAAGATGTGTCCACATTTGGAACAGTTTATTGTTTTCTCAAGTGTATCATGTGGACGTGGCAATGCCGGTCAAACAAACTACGGAATGGCCAATTCGATTATGGAACGAATCATTGAAGATCGTATTGCTAATGGTTTCCCTGGCAAAGCTATTCAGTGGGGTGCAGTGGGAGAAGTAGGTCTAGTAGCTGATATGGCGGAAGATAAAATAGATATGGAAATTGGAGGAACATTACAGCAAAGAATCTCGTCATGCCTTCAGGAGCTGGACAATTTACTACCAACGTCACATGCAATTGTAGCTAGTATGGTCGTTGCAGAAAAACGTGCTGGTCGCGCTGGAAACGAGAATATTACGGAGACAGTGATGAATATCATGGGTATAAGGGATCTGAAGTCTGTTTCGCTTGGCATGACTCTTTCCGAAATGGGAATGGATTCTTTGATGGCTGTCGAAATCAAACAAGCACTTGAACGTGACTTTGAGCTGTGCCTTTCACCGCATGATTTGCGATCTCTGACGTTCCAAAAGCTCCAGGAATTTGAGGATGCTAAGGAAGGAGAAGAAAATGATACTGTTAAACTAGTCCTCGCCTCTGAGCATACACCTTTGGGAATGGAGCTGCTTTTACGTAATCTGGGTGATGAAGCAAATTGTAACAAAGTCTTATGCCCTTTGTTAACTTCAGCTGATGCTACAAAGCTGAACATAAATCCCAGTATAATAATTCCTGGCTTAGAAGGTATTTCTGGAGAGACTTGGTATGCTTTAGGTAAACGTTTATACTCCAAGACAGCCGTCCTACAGTTGCATCATACAGCTGATCTAAAAACAATTAAGGAAATTTCACAGGCTGTTTTAAAGGTGGGTCAAATGAAAATATATTTTCTTTTACATTTAATATCTTAACTCAACTTATTCTATCTTAGAATGTGAAATCAGTTTTGAAGTCATCAGACAGCTTTTACATCATCGGTTATTCCTTTGGCACATTTGTAGCTTTAAATCTTGCGAGTCTGCTAGAAAAAGCCGGGTACCGAGGAAAAGTTCTATTGATTGATGGTGCACCACACTTTTTGAAGACATTAACAATGGGCCATTTGGGTGAAAACTACAAGGATGAAGATATCTATAATTTAGTCTTATCCGGCATTGTCAGTCAAATCTTTCCCGATGAAACAACAGAATCAGCGGCTGAAATATTTTTGCCGCTTAAGAAATTGGAAGAGAAAATGGCCAAATTCATGGAATTTGTAAAAAAACAAAATTTCTACAGCACAGAATATGCCCATGTAATGGTGAAAGCCATGTTTAATCGGGTTAAAATGGCTGCTGAAGTTGATCTCGAAACCTTAGACGTACTTAAGGCCTCCATAACTTTAATCAGACCATCAGAATTTGCAATGTTAGACGTTGAGGAAGATTACTGCCTGTCAAAGTTAACCAAGGGTACGGTAACTGTGAAGTTTGTTGAAGGAAGCCACACAACAATGTTAGATAATCCAAAATTAGCCAAATTTATCAATGAATTTGATCCAGCGCTGCAGGATGATAAAAGTTTTGAGATGTATTTGAAGGATGGTTAACCGGTGGGGGTATTGTAATATTAAGAATATTTTATTCGGCTTTTGCTAAATTTTTGTTTGTAATTATAAAATATCCTGCTAACCTAGATTTTTAATTTGTTTATTAATTTTTAAGTTGTAAACTGGTTTATATAAAATAATATTCAAATACAATAACATTTAAAATATTATTGAGAACAAATTATATGGGTTTTCATTATTTATTTTAAGTGCTTTAAGGACCATTCCCCACTGTAGACGGTTTCCAAGACTTGAGGAATATTGAAAATCAAGTGTTATTTCTAATAGAATTTAAGGCTTAAAATAAATTTTGGTTACTTTTCAAGATATTGTCAATATTACAATTATTGATTGTGAAAATCTTTTTCGCAACTTTCTTTCTAGTTATTAAAACTCGTTTTTTAAAAATTAATTTTAAAATTTTTGTTTTTTTTTTTTTTAAATCCAAATTAATATTACTTTTGAAAATTTTGATACGAAAGTCGTTATTCAAATTCAATTTATACGAGTAATATGTACAGAATTATGGATATTTAAAAAAATATTATAAGCATAAATTTAGTTTTATGAATTGCTTGAATTCTTTAGCTTTAGTAGTTTGAGCTAAACAAAAAAGATACCACTTGATTTCATTAAAAAATATAAATAAATGCAACGAAAACAAAGGTCTTGTAAATCAAATTTTAGAAACCAAATCTTAAGCGCCAATTTAAAGTAGTTATTAATATGGGATTAAAACTTTAATTAAATAAAATCTGTATTAAATAGCCATATCAATTTCTCATTTAAAAACTAGTTTAACATCTAAACTATTTCTGAAGGGGTTTTGAGTTTCAAGTTTTCAATACTTATCGATAGTATCTATTTACAATAGTTTTGATACTTTAAACTCGAAATATTAAAACTAGTTTTGGATAAATATAGAAATTCATAAAACTAGAAAGAGTTTCAAAACTAGTTTTGGAAATCGATGACAAAGATATTTAATAAAGTTGATCACGACACACAAAATTGGATTCCTTGAAGGAATTTGGATACTTGACTAGAGAATTTGTATATAATTGCTTAGTCCAAAACTGTTTTGTATGTATAATTGCCTTTGACGTTGGAAACTTTGGAAGCTAAGCACCAAAATTGAAAGCCCAGCCAAGGCCGTAAGAATCAATTCCAGTTGTATTAAACATTTAAACTAACAATGACACCCCGTTTTTCCCCTTGGGTTTTAGCCCCAACTGCTTTTTTTCGATAAATTAGTTAAGTTTTTAGGGTAAACAATTGTTGCATTTGGCAATTTAAACCACCGACTCCGTTTTTGCAAGTATCTGTTGAAGTTTAGCCTTAACTACGGACTTTTCCAGCAATCCCTAAATTAAACCCCAAAAGCTCTCTGGAATAAGGTATGTTTTTAGGTAATTGGGTGTTTAACCCCGACCACGTTTTTATAACCCATTCTCCGCCCCTTTTTTAGCCAACCTGTCTGTTTTTTGCCATTCGACACTTTTTTGCCACGCTGGCAACCCCGGCATATTTTTTGCCACCCGGCACCTATTTTACCACCCCGGCATTTTCTTGCACACCCTGTCCTTTTTTGACCACCCTGGCATTTTTTTTCCAGCCGGCATTGTTTTTTTTTACCTTGGCACATTTTTTGCCACCCCGTCCTATTTTTTGTCATCCCAGTTTGTTTTTTGCCACCCCGTTCTTTTTTGCCACCCTGTCTTTTTATTTGCCAGCCCATTCTTTTTTGGCACCCCGGTATTCTTTTTTTTGAAAGCCCGGCACTTTTTTTGCCACCCGGCACTTTTTATGCCACCCCGGCATTTTTTTTTTTTTGCCACCTCGTCACTTTTTTTTGCCACCCACTTTCTTTGGCAACTCGGTATTTTTTTTGCCACAACAGCGTTTGTTTTAACATCCTGTCCTTTTTTTGTTACCCCAGCATTTTTTTTGCCACCACGGTATTTTTTTTTGCCACCCGTTCTTTTTTTTTTGTTTTCGTCCATTGAATTCTTCGTTTACTTGACGAGTCGTACTCATCGTATGACTTTTGCAAGCCACTATATAATACATTAAACAAAATATTCAATTTGTGCTAAGTTCGATATAATTTACATAAAACACCATTTGTTGTCATTCCTGTGTCGTAATTTCCATAATTTATTGCCGCCCACTGCTTACTGTATGTAATAAAAAAGAGGCAGTTCCTGGTCTTTAGCTTTGGGTTAGGTATGTGACAGCACAGGTACATTAGGGTGTACGTTATTTCTCAAACCAAGATTTTCGAATTACACAACCCCCCCCACCCACACAAAAACGAAAGTTTCTGGAAGGTTCTGCATCAAACATTTTGTCCGGGGTCGTTTACACTTGCGTCTTAGGCCATGCCTTTTATTTACTATTGCAGTATTCCTTATTTTTTTATTGATTCTCGTTTTTATAATTATTCCAATAAAACCCAACATTAAGAAATTTATGTTGAACAGAAAATTATAATTTCTCGGTTTTTAAAATTGTTAAACATTCTTATTTTAGCCTTTCTTACCTTTTATTTCTTTTCTCTTGAACTACACGGTTTATTCTATTTTTTGTTTTGTAATTTTTTTTTTAAATGGGGAATATTCATAGATACTTTTTAAACTGTTGCTTAGCTGTGACTATGCAAACCTCAAGTTTAAGCAATTCATAAACAAACAAAGAGTCAATTTTTAATCATAGGTGATACTGAGTTTAAGTTGCTATTATGCTCTTAAATGTCAATATAACACTTAATTGGTTTCAGTATTGTTCCTGATAAAATCAACAAAAATAATTTTGTAGTGAAAATAGTTTGGGCAAGGCCCTACTTAGTTTTCAGTAGGTGAAATATAGACGAGGAAAACTTATCAGATACCAAAAAAACCCTTGCGTGATTTCAGTACAAAACATTTAGACAAGGGAACATTTTCAACCACTCGTGAGCTCCTCCCTAGTAAAAGCTTGTTGGAAATGTTTCAGTACCCCATCAGGAATGTCTCTTGTAGGTACACCAAAAAATAAAATTTTATAAGCACCATGCAATTTCAGTTTCATACGACACTTTTTTCTCTTTCCTCTGTCATATTATATATCACAATTTTGCGATGTGTATGGGGATGCTCGCTTACCTTCAGTATACAGTTGCACCCGAATCGTTGTTCAATAAACAGCGTCGGCAGCTTTTCGTTGTAAAATGGCATGGTTTTCACACCCATATTCCGATCTTCTCTAGTTCAGATCACTTGCTCAACTGAAGTGTGTACGATTTGGTGTTGCGTGTGTGGCGAAATGCCACACTGGTGCCAGTGCAGACACAAGTGCACTGTCTACGGGCCCTATTAGAGTATGAAAATTATTCTTATTGTATATCGAGTTAGCCCAGTGGGTAGCTCAGAAGCAGAAGATCGCGGGTTCAAAACCCACATAAGCAGTTTTTTTTTTGCCTGTAGTACGGGGCATTTACACTTTAGCTGGGAAATAAATCCGAGGGACTTTCACTTCGAAAGAGTATTGGTACACGAGTCGAAAACCACATTTTGCACAACTGCACCTAGTGTCATTTAGGTCGCTTGGGTTTTGGCGCGTAACTCACGTATTTTTCATCCTGGACGAAAAAGTTTTTCTATAAACTTGTAGTAAATTTAATTATCTATAAAATATGTTCTGCAAATTGTTTCGCTAATCTTTATCGTTTAAAAGTTAAAGAGCTTTTTGTTAATAAAAGTAGGTGTTGATTTTTTTAGTTTCAGCATATATTTTTTATTTGTCACTAAAAAAAATTGTTGCGACAAAAGTGGTAGAAGTTTCAACTATCTATATTTTGTACCTTAACAGTTTTTGAATTTGAATAACGGTTATCGCTCTGGAGCGATCCGTGTACGGGATCATTTTATTTATCAATACGAGATTTTCGATTGATGATATTACTAAAGCTGTGAAAAATGCGAGGCAAATTTTACTCTTAATATACGAAAGAGTATTATTATGCGAGTCGAAAAACACATTTTGCACAATTGTACCTAGTGTCCTTTAGCCGCCATTTTGTTTTTAACAGTCACTTGGGTTTGGGCGCGTTACTTACGTATTTTTCATCCTAGACGAGTACAGTAGTAGTACAAACTTGTAGAAAATTTAATTATCTATAAAATATGTTACGCAAATTTTTTGGCTTACACCTATGGTTTTAAAGTTATAGAGCTTTTTATTCAAAAAAGTAGGTGTTGATAGTTTTTTCTTCACAATATCTTTTTTTTTGTTACTAAGGAAAATTAATAAATAGTTTCCATAAAAGTGGTAGAGCCTTCAATCATCTTAACTTTTTTCATAACAAATTACTTTGCAAATAATGGATTTCACTTTGCTATTGAACTTTTGAACCTGTATAACTCTTTTCCACGCCACCCAGGAGATAGAGTTATTCACTGCAAAAACGACTTATATGTAGAGTCACTTTCGTTTTACAGCGTGTCGGCGCGTTTTTTGTTTGTGTGGTTTTCCCAGGAGGTCTAGTCCAAAGGTCAATTTAAATATTCTCACCATTGGCAATTCTTCTTCTTTTTTTTTTGAAAGGTCCGACGGTGGCCATTTCTTCGTCATCGTCATTACCATGTCCATTCTCAGAAAAGATCAATTATGGAAGTTTCGTCTATTCTCCTCAAAAGTAGTGCACTGAACCACTGCGTCGTCGTCACCTTCTAGGTCATCTTCATCCAAATCGACGGAGATTTCCTGGACGTTCTCACATGTCTCCCTTTCACAGTTCTTACAAACAGATGAGCAATAAAGCCCAGCTTTACGGCAACCACAAGCTCCTCCACAAATTTGTCAGGAATTAAATCGGTTCTATCATCGTCTTATCAGTTTAGTGAAAGCCTTCACATTTTCATCAGTTTTTGTTTACATTCGAATCCTAAAGTTTTGTTTGAATTAATTTTAATTTAGAGAATAACCCTATTTTCTGGCGATGTTAAAACGTTTTCTACAAAATGGTTATCATAAAAAATAGGTGATCTTTAAACTATTTTGTAAGTTAGTTATTATTTTAAATTAATTTTTTACTTTCATAAGTTAAGATGATTGAAAGCTCTACCACTTTTATCGGGACTATTTATTCAATTTTTTTAGTGACAAGAAAAAATTAGTGACAAATGAAAAAGATATGGTGAAAATAAAAAAATCAACACCTACTTTTTTGAACAAAAAGCTCTTAACTTTTAAACCATAAAGATTAGCGAAAAAATTAGCTTAATATATTTTATAGATACATAATACAAATTCTATATACTACTGAAATACATCAAGTAGAAGACTTAGCATTATTTAATTGGACTTGTTAAATTATTGATATAGCTTTTAACGGCCTTTAGTCCATACAAAATTGGCGTTTCTATAGATAATTAGAATTGCTAACAAGTTAGTTAAAAAAATTGTTCGTCTAGGATGAAAAATACGTGAGTTACGCGCCAAAACCCAAGCGACCATTAAAAACAAAATGGCGGCTAAATGCCACTAGTTACAGTTGTGCAAAATGTGGTTTTCGACGCGTGTACCAATACTTTTTCGAATGTGAAAGTCAAATCTGACCTCAGCTTTATTTCCCAGAGCCCCATATAAGAAATTCTAAAAGCCCCGTACTACTGACATGACGAGGCAAAAGGGTTCATAATCGCCAAGGCCCTTGTTTTAGCCTTTTCTAACCCTTGCTTACCCCTTGCCAGAATCTATGTTAAACCCTCATGTGCTTAAAGCTAGATTGATTTTCTGCAAGGGTACCTACCCATATTAACTCCCTGTCACTTGTTTGAGGCCACTCTTTTCATAAAAGTTTTTTCTCGATAAATACGTGTAAGCAATATTTTTCCTGGAAATGTTTGATACGTGGAAGTAGGTATATATATTTCGCAATAAAAAAGGATAAAGTTTAAGCGTTAACTTAGAAAATTCATAAAAATTTCAGAAATTATGTGAATGGACTGCAAAAAATTGATATAAAACGTTGCGTCACTTGATTGAGGCCATTCCAAAAATTGCTTGGCAAAAGTTAACATCGCCGATTTTTTCCAAAACAAAAGTTTAAAATATTTAAGAAAGGATAGAAAACTATATTTTATATTAAATTTCAAGTTAAAATTCGACAGTAGCAGAAAGAGGATCAATATATGCTTTATAGGAACTGGGATTCTCAGGCCGAGAAATAGCTAGGAGACCGAACAGAAGTAAGACCATTGTCAACAACTATCTATCAGACACTGAACCCTATCGAAAAAAAACGAAAAGGATGCACAACTCAAGCAACAACATACCGAGAAAAGCATCTCATTCAGCGGCTAGCTTCAGATTCCACACTATCAGCGCCTAAAATAAGGTAAAAAAGTGCGGTGTCAGCCAGTATTTCAGCGGTTTTAAGGATAATTAAAACCAGTGGTAACATCAATAGTATGAAAATCAAAAAGAAACCGGTTCTCGACAGCTACACTAGAGACTACGGATGAATTTCGCCAGGGAGCATGTTGCCTGTAGCAACGCATGGAAAAAGGTAGTCTTTTCAGATGGAAAAAATTTAAAACTTGACGGACCCGATGGTTACAACTTTTATTTTCACGATTAAAGAAAAGAAGAACTTATTTTGTCAAGACATCACAGTCATACATCAAGTGTTATGGTGTGGGGAGCTATCACCTTACGGAACAATTGAATTGGAATTTATAATTACAACAATGAACGGAAATAGTTACAAATGCCTGCTGTAACGGGTGTTTCCAAAGCTAAGGAATATTCTTGAACCTCTACCTTGGATATTCCAACAAGAAAACGCCCCTATCCATACTTCCAGGGTAGCTAGAAGCAGGATTCAGTCGGAAAACGTTGGACTTTTACCATGGCCACCCTATTTACCGGGATCAAACATCATCGAAAACGTTTGCGCCTCGCTATCTCGAAAAGTTTCTGATGCTGGCAGACAGTTTGGAGATGAGGACGTTTTGGTCGAAGCTAACTGCGATGCCTGTAGTAGCCCGTAGCGTAATGGTTAGTGCGTTCGACTGTCACGCTGGAGGTCTGGGATCGCTTCCCAGCCTCGTCCACCTAAAAACTAAAAAGTTTTTTTTCAGGGCTACTGCCTCTTGCGAGGAATTGACAAATCCTCCAAGAGTATCACTTGTCACGAATAAGTGCTTCTCGTCTAGCCGTTCGGATTCGGCATAAAATTGTAGGTCCCTTCCATTCCTGTCGAAAGGCGCACACAGGAATGGTTGCGAGTTGTTAGTCACTAGGCCCTGGTTCTTCATGAGCCGTTGTGCCACCCGATTTATTATTTATTTTTATAACTGCGATGCCTGGAGCCAGATTTCACTGGCTTATTCCAAAAAACTATATGATCTTATTCCAAACCGTCTAATAGAGCTAATTTCAAAAAATGTCGGGCATACTCATTTTTAATTGACGAAAACATAATACATTAATGTTTAAAAACAAAAAAAAGTAAACATTTTTATAGTTTTGTTCTTTTTTATAAGATTTTTCAAGTGACCTCAATCAAGTGACGCATTTTTGTATACCCATTTTTGCAGTCCATTCTTATAATTTGTGAAATTACTATGGAATTTCCAAGTTACGCCTTTAAATTTATACTTTTTTATTGCAAATTATATTTACCTACTCACAGGTATCAAAAATTTCCAGGAAACATATTTCGAACAGGTATTTATCGAGATAAAACTTTTGTGAAAATAGTGGCCTCAAACAAGTGACAGGAAGTGTATTACCTACATACAAAATGACAATTGATATTAAAAAAAAAAAAAACATTTATAAGCATAATTTATTTTCTTAGTGTAATGTGTATTGTATGTCACTTAAACTAGATATCTCAAAAGAGTTTTCAGTCTGCTCGGTAATTGCGAAGTAGGACTTTAGTTCTAAAGGCCCAACTATAATAGCATTTAGCTCACTTATGCACGCATAAGCGAATACACACAATTCATGTTCATAAACCATAATGCAATTCAGGTGCGATTCGTTAAGATTTGTTAAAATCTTTCAAGAGCGGCATGATTGGGCGATTTTTAAAGGCTTGTGGCCGTCATTTATGAGCTAATTAATATAGCCTTTCATAGTTAAGTTGGAGAGGAGAGAACGAGAAAAAGAATTGCATAGTGAATTATTGAATAAAGTCAAAAAACTTTTTCACAAGATTTGTATTTTATTTTTCGTGTCAAAAGCGATGAAATCTTTGTCAAATTTGACATGAAATATGTCCCAACGGCAACACTGTTCAAAATATGAAGGAAATCATTTATAATTGTTAGAAAATGTTTATATGGCAACTCTAATTCATTTAATACTTTCTTTTACTCTTTACTTTATTCTTTACATTCATCTTTGTAAAAGTTAGTTCAATAAAGTCATACTTAAGATTAACACGACTTCTCGCTTCTTTATTCTTTGCTCTGCTCAACATACGTTATGGGCCCAGTCCATGCCGTTTTTATAATAAAAATTGTAACACGCATTTTAAAATTTCAAGCCCACACGCAACAATTTTAATAAAATAATTCGTTCAATATTTTAACAAGTACGTCGGGATGGAAAATAAATTTAATTGAAAGCAAATAAAATGTCTGGTTCTGCGATGCAAATCGATAAGCTCGATGGTGAAAATTTCACATCTTGGTCTGTCCAGATGAGGAGCTTGCTGACTACTCTGGATTACTGGAGTGTAATCGAAGCACCTAAGAGCGAAGGTATAACTGATGCTGAAAGGTTTGTTTGGGATAGGATTGATGCCAAGGCGTTGGCAATGATCACATTATGTGTTAAACCTTCGGAGTTGATACATCTAAAAGGATGTAGGGTTTGGGATACATTAAATGCATCTTACAATGGGAATGGACCTGCGCGGAAGGTAAAATTATTTAAGCAGTTGGTTCGGTTTCAGTTTAAACTAGGGCAAAAGTTCACTGGTCAAATTAATGAGTTTTGTTCCATAGTCGATGCCTTGAATGCAATTGAGGTTCAGATTCCTAATGATCTTTTAAGCATTTTATTGCTGTGTAGTTGGCCAGATGGAATGGAGAGCTTCGTTGTGGCCATAGAGAGTCGCGATGATTTGCCATCGGTGAGTCAATTAAAGATGAAGGTCTTGGAGGAGGAGCATCGTCGCGGGGACAGAAGTGAATCCAGTGAACAACAGAAGGTATTCGCAGCTAAGCATAGGGAGCAAAAGAACAAAAATCAGCGAATCGATAAAGGCACGTGGGAAAGCAATCATAAACGTGGGCGAAAAAATGTCAAGTGCTATAGTTGTGGTATGAGAGGGCATATTAAATCTCAATTGCGAAATAAAAACGCGCGGTAGTTCTCAGTGCAAGTTCTCATAAAAAGAACGAAAATATAAAGCAGTGGATTCTTGATAGTGCTGCATCGTCGCACATGTGCTGCGAAAAATTGTTATTTTCGTCACTGCAGAAGCATGTTCAAAAGGTTTTTATGGCATCAGGTGACAACGTAGAAGCTCATGGAATAGTGAAGTAAGCAATCTATTGTATGTCCCCGAGCTTAAGTCTAATTTTGTATCTAAATAAAAAATGGAAATTGTGTCCAGTTCACTGATAATAAAACATTTGTTAACACTAAAGAAAACAATCTGATGTTAAAATCTTATTTGCAGGATGGAATTTACCTTACGGAGATGAAAGCCGAGAAGCAAATGGTTCTGAGTGCATCTCAGGAAGATGCATCGATGACTTGACATAAGCGTTTTTGGACATATCAATATGAATGATTTGCTCAAGTTATCCCAGAGGGATATGGTTCGTGGTATGAGTGTCTGTAAGACAAATGACTTTACATGCGTCACATGTGCATTGTGTAAAATATGTACTAAACCTTTCAGTCAATATAATGCATTATTTACTTCTAGTGTGCTTGAAGTTATACATACCGACATGTGTGGCCCCATGAGAGTGTCGTCTCAAAGTGGATCAGTCTATTTCATCACCTTCATAGACGATTTCTCGAGGTATACGACGACTTACTTCTTAAAGCGAAAATCCGATGCTCTAAGAGTGTTCAAGGAGTTCGTAACAACATCGGAAAATCAAACTGGGAAAAGGGTAAAATGTGTGCGTAACGAAAATGGTCGGGAGTATACTAGTGCCGAATTCAACAATTATTTAAATGCAAAGGGAATCATTCATCAAAAGTCTGTACCGTACACATAACAGCAAAATGGTGTTGCCGAAAGGATGAACAGAATCCTCGTCGAGATGGCACGATGCATGTTAGAGGAATCCAAGCTCCCAAAATGTTGTTGCTGTCGAGAATGTTGTTGTTGCTGAAGACATTGCTGAGGATGCTGTTGTTGAAGACATTGCTGCAGAGAATGCTTTTGTTGAAGACGTTGCTGAAGTAGAATCGAGTGATATAGGTGAAGAGGAACCGATCATGGAGAAGGCCAACAAGAAGGTAGGAGGAAGACCGAGAATTTTGCGGACAGGTAATCCCGGACGACCGAGAAAAGTCTCTGCCTCTTCTAGTGGTCGAGAAGTTGCTAATAAACTTATTTCAATTGATCGAGATCCAGCTTCCGTTCAAGAAGTTTTGCAGGGTTATAATGCTGTTAAATGGAAAGAAGCTATGGGAAAAGAATATAATTCTTATGTCGCAAACAACACTTGGGATCTTGTCCGTAAGCCGAGCAACAAAAATATCATCGGATGCAAATGGGTGTTCACAACGAAAGGCAATGCAGATGGAGATAATGAAAAATATAAGGCGTGTTTAGTAGCTCAAGGTTGTTTCCAGAAACAAAACGAAGATTTTTTTGAAACATATTCACCTGTTGTTAGGCATCCGACCATTCGATTAATTTTGGCTGTAGCTGTGCAGAATAAACTTCTTATTAACCACATTGATATTGCTGCTGCTTATCTCAATGGGCAATTAGAAGAGGAAGTTTTTATGCGACAGCCGGATATTTTTGTGGACCAGGACCAACCCGAAAATGTATGTAGACTTAAAAAGTCTTTATATGGACTCAAGCAGGCTGGAAGAGACTGGAATACAAAAATTAACGAGATTTTAATATCGATTGGGTTAATTAGATGCAAAACGGATAGTGGTGTATATATCTTGCGACACAAAAGTGAAATCAATATGTCGATCTAATCATAGCATGTTCATCAGAACATACTATGAAAAGTGTTGTGTACAAATTGAATACACATGTGGAGGCTGTTAATCGTGGTCAGATAAAATTCTATCTAGGATTGGAAATCGAAAGAGATAATCTCAGAGGGAATAGATAGATAGATAGATAAATTCTTTATTTCATCAACAAGTTTTACAAAGTTTTCTTAAGAATAAGGACATGGCAATCCTGCCGTCTGCCTGACGTTCAGAGGGAATATTCATAGCTATTCATCAGAAAAGATATATTAAAGACTTGCTGTCTCATTGGGGAATGGAAAACTGTAAACCTGCATTTACGCCACTTGCTTGTGGAAATGTTTTGGAGAAGTGTACTAAGCTGCACTGTGTTGCGACAAAATCAAAGGAATACCAATCACTTTTGGGTGCACTTAACTACTTGGCTACTATATCCAGACCTGACATCAGTCATGTTGTGTCGAAGTTATCACAGTTTAGTTCACATCCACATCCTGAACATTTGTGGCAGCTAAACACATTCTTCGTTATCTTAGAAACGATGCAGAGGTTTGTTTGACATATAATAATAATAATGTTTTGGTTTGCTACACAGATGCTGATTGGGGTTCTGACGTCACTGATCGAAAGTCATACAGCGGTTATGTTGTTTACTTTGGTGGAGGTCCAATAGCCTGGGAATCCAAAAAACAGAACTTTATTGCACTAAGCACAATGGAAGCGGAGTACATCGCCATGTGTCAAGGCACAAAAGAAGTTGTATTTCAGCGAAGTTTGCTCCAAGAAATGGGACTTATAAATCAACCAGAGGAACCAACTACTCTATATTGCGACAATCAGGGTGCTAGTTTCTTTGCTACAAATGCTATAACACATAAACGTGGTAAACATATTGATATTAAATATCATTATTTAAAAGATAAATGTTCACGAAATGAAATACTTATTAAATATATTCCAAGTAATGATAACATAGCTGATATATTCACAAAATATTTAAATAAGATTAAAAACTTGAATTTTAAAACGAAATTATTTAATAACTAATACGAATTTTTGTTGAGATGGAGTTTGTTAGAAAATGTTTATATGGCAACTCTAATTCATTTAATACTTTCTTTTACTCTTTACTTTATTCTTTACATTCATCTTTGTAAAAGTTTGAACTAACTAATAAAGTCATACTTAAGATTAACACGACTTCTCGCTTCTTTATTCTTTGCTCTGCTCAACAATTATAAATAATGAAAGTACTTTAAAATGATGACGACATTTTTTAGTTTGTTTGTTAGTGAATATAGTTGACAAAAATAGATCAATTTTAGCATGAAAAAAAAATCGAAAAAAAGCGATCAGGAAAAACTTTCAAATGGATTGTTTGCACTGTTTTCATTCAATTTGAAACACATATGCTAATTTATCGATGACTTATAACTCAAAGAATTTGTTTAGCAAAAAAAAAAACTTTCAAAGGAACCATAACTTTTTGTTAAAAAAGCATTTATTTATTTTCCTGACGCTAAGGCTCGTTTCACACACATTCGGTTTTATTCGGTTCGGTCTCCATTCGGTTTGTATTCGGTTTTGCCTGATATGTGTGAAACGATAAAACGGCAAAAATAAAAACCTAATAGAAACCGTATAGCACCGAACGATCCCTCGACACGAATAGGTTTCATTCGGTTTCAAAACGGCACGTATTCGGGTCTAGGGCACACAAAGTAAACGTAGCGTTCACACATATTCGGTTCAGTTTCGGTTTTCTGATCTTTTGTAATACATTTTATTTAATTTTAATTATTAGTGAGTACAAACCGAATATGAACCGTCTGTGTGAAGGGGTCTAGACGGAAACCGAAATCGAACCGAATACAGACCGAACCGAATGAAACCGAATGTGTGTAAAACGAGCCTAATTTATTTTTCGTGTCAGCTTATCATAATTTCTTAAAAATTCCAATTTCAATATCACTCATTCCACTTACAGAATTTCAAACAAATAAATCATTCGTGTGAATTTCTTATTTAATTTGTTATTTTGATACTGACAGCTGTTTCCCGCTCGAAATCTTGGCAGAAAGTCAGTATCATACCTCCGCGAAACGAAACTTATTTCCAAAGTGAGAGCTGTGTAGCCCAAACAGTGCGTTTTTTTGAAAAGAAGTTTTGGTCGAAATGAAGCACCCACAATGCGCCTGCAATGTTAACAAAATTGACGTATGGGAATTATCAAACCAGCACTTGATTGATGAAAAGCAAATGCATCCACTGAGTGACAGTTTGGTGCGGATTGGACCATTTTTTATTCGAAAATGAGGCTGGGAACAACGTTTCGCTCAACGATGGTGGGCGTTACAGAGCCATGCTAACCGACTTTTTTTTTACTGAATTTGAGGACATGAATTCGGGCGACCTCTGGTTCATGCAGGATGGCCCGCCATGCCACACAGCTCATGCCACAGTCGATCTTTTGGGCACCAAATTCCCAAATCGTGTTATCAGCCGTCTTGGCGATTTCAATTGACCGACACGGAGCTGCGATTTGACCCCTTTTGACTTTTTTTTGTAAAGGACCGATATTATGCCAATAATCGAGAAACGATTAAAGCTATTAAGGCTAATATGATCCGAGCAATCCGTGCGAGCTACAGCCCGAAAGCATTAACAAGGTCTTGGAAAATTGGAGTGACAGAATGCACTACTTTGAAGCAAGTCTCTTACTAATAAATCCATAATCCATGGACAAAATTTAATTTTGTTCATTTTATGGCATTTTAAAAAAGAAACTTGTATTTGGCCTACCCGTTATTAATAATTTAATTCGAGTTTATTGACGAATCTTCCTCATTTTGTTAAATTGTTTCAATTAAACAGCGATGGCGTTATTTATGGTATGCATTTTATTTTTATAAGGTAAATACGGATGTAAAAGCACCATGACTTATACATATATCTAGAATTATATACATACCTACACTTAATCAAATTTAAGTGAAATTAATTCAGGAACTTTCTTGCACCGATTCGTAATTGTAATTAAAATACTTAACGGTTTTAAGTTAAGTTCGATGTCCGATGTCTGCCCGATATCCAAACCTGTGTATTTTCAATACTCCATTGCATTTAGTTTCTTTTGCATTGCGATTGCAATTAACTTTTTTCATATTAATTAATTCGATTTTTAACTCAATGTAATTACTCCAATTGTCCAATAAAGCAACATATACCTATACATACATATGTACATTTCGAATTAATTTTGTCGGTATTTGCAAAAAAATACATATACTGCACAAAGTAAAAACGTCTGCGATTACAATGCAATGCACTTAAAATTAAATTCCAAACAATGCATTGTATATGAATATCTATCCATCTATACCCTGAAAACTTGAGGTGTGACTAACTTTTTCGAAATTAATTAAAAATTCAGGGAACACAAGACGCTCCGACTTAAACAGAAACAATAAAAGCCACAGAATGTTTCGAAAATGTTCAATTGTCGTTTAGTTATCGTCTGCTATTCACAATTCTTCTATATAATAATATTTCAATCGGCGAAAAAGTTTTTAACGCAAAAAAGTGTTTCGGGGTTAAAAAAAAAAGTATTAACAAATTGAAATTTTTTAAAATTTATGTGGTAAAATAAAAAAAAAAAAACATGGCATCAAAATCTGAAAATGATACAAAAATTCCGCGACCGGACTTATCGAGACCAAAATACTATCGTTCGCATCCTGCAAGTGTAGATGATGAAATTGTTATAAGTGGAATGTCGGGCCGTTTCCCCAAATCAGAAAATATAGCTCAATACAGGACAAATTTGTTTAATAAAGTAAGTGCAATTTATATATACATATGTATAGATGAGTGTGTGTGTATGCTTATTTTCGGGATACATACTTTTACATGTGTTAAAGTTCAATGTTCAATATCATCGGGTGAATTTAAGTTCAACTTGTGCAGCTAAATATTTATGAAGTTTTCAATCAACAATATTTTCGCGTGCAAAAAATGCTAATTTTTTTCCACGCCAGCTTACTTACTTAACGAATTCATAATATTGAAATAGTGAATGTAATCACTTTTTATTTCTATACATATATTGTGAAATACAATGACTATAAACATGTTTTTTAGTCGGTTTTACTTACAACATGGATAATAACTTCTCGATATTTATTACAAATTTTTAAAATACCGCTAGCCTGTGTTTTGTTTAAGAAAAATATTGAGATGAGCTTTAGGTGTTTTATAATTAATTTTTATAAAAATATTTTGTTCTTAATCAATTAGATAATTTGAATGAATAGTTTTTGTGAGAATGGCCGTCGTCTACATATCAAATTTCAGTATTAAATATGCAGATTTCAGATTTTTTTTTCTACTATAGCACTTAAGTTCATATATACATTTTTAGAATTGAGATTTGATGCAATGAACGCTCTGAAAGATTTTTGAAAAAAAAAAAAAATGGAAACAAAAATGACAGTGAGTTCAGTCAAAATTCTACGTGATTTTGCGGTCAGATACTTAACAAACCTTTGCTGGATTTTAGTACCAAAAATTTAGACGAGGGAAACTTTTCAAACACTCGTGAGGTCCTCCCTAGTAAAAACTTGTTTCGGTATCCCATCAGGAATGTCTCTTGTACACCAAAAGTTAAATTTTATAAGCACCATGCAATTTCAATATCATACGACACTTATGTCTCTCTTTCCTTTGTCTTCTTGTTCATATGACACTTATTTTTATGGGTGTGACATCTGTATATTATAATTATGTATTTTTTTTGCAAAACCTATGGTATGAAAAATTAGGGTATGAAACTTATTTACTTTCGACATTGAATTTTTCTATAGCAAGCTTGCCCAGTGGGTAGCGTATTGGACTGACAAGCAGAAGATTGCGCGATCAAAAATCGCACATAAGATAACTTTTTTTTTGTTTGCTTGGCAAAAGGGTTAACAATCGCCAAGGCCCTTGTTCTAGCCTTTGCTAACCCTTGCTAGCCCCTTGCCTTGCCTTATCGAAAAACTAGTGTTTCTATAGAAAAAGCGATATGAGTAATGTGGACCACCATTGATAATGAGCAAACTCATTTAATTTTTAAGCTGTGATATTAAAGCGTTTTCTAAAATTTGTATAGACTTTTTCTAAAATTACAATGACCGATAATTTATTTCCCTTATACATTATGTATGAATTACTTTTCTATAATTTTCTACTTAAAATGCATTTTTTTATTTAGTTTGTTTGTTTGCAATGTACAAATTAAAAGTGAAATTTTGATATTTGCAATAAAAAAAATAATTAGAAACATCTTTTTTTTTTTAAATTTGAAACCATGTGCTGCGGTTTATATGGACTTTAATTATGAAGGAAAGCTATGGTATGGATTAATCGTTTCACTTTATTGTTTGTGTCTTTTGTTAATCAAGATGATACATTGTTGATAAAATGGTGCGCGATATAAAATTTGTGTTTAATTTAACGGCATCAAAAAGCAATAATGCGTTTATTTAGTGTAAGTAGCTATAGGTCATAGGTCCATAATATTCATGTGAACATTATCGTGTCATATTTCGCTACAGTAAGAAGGTAGGTACTGACTAAAATTTAGACTACCATAACACCTGATGATATAAATATAATTCAACACAGCGCCCTTTTTTGGCTTAATGGTTCAATAGAAATGGATAACTTCCTAATCGGAGCAATTTTTCGTTATCATTTTTGGTGTATGCAACGCAAAAAGCAAATATAAATTTCTTTTTGCATTAAAAAGTTTCATTATTTGTAGGAGAATTTCTGATTAAAATATCTTATAAGCAATTGATATTTTATTGAAATGTAAGTACGAGTATGTTACTGTCTTATGGGGTTTTCCATTGGTAACAAATTTCAATATTTGTTTGATACATATTTTTGTCAAAACACCGATTGAGTCAAATAAAGCCTTCTATTGGGCAAAAAATATTAATATTTTTGTGATTCTGAATCAATTTTGCAGATCCGTATTTTTCGGTGGATCTACCCCTCCTTTTACTAACACCAGTACAATTGTCAGCTGTTTTGACAAGTGCTTGTTTTTATTAATTTATTTCAGTAGAGAAAACAATTGTTGTGAAAATGATATATTTGAATTAAAAAGAAGCTGTTTTTAATCATGTACATAGATTACAACTTATCCCTCATCCTTGTTATCGTCTATTCAAAATTTAAAAATTGAAATCCCATCAAATGAAAACGATCCCGTCGAGCACCGCGCGCCGCTTTTAGTCATCAAGAAAACGTGATCTGACACCTGCGAGGGCTTGATCTTCAAACCAGAATCTCGACCTTTCCTGATGGCGTCTCGAACTTGATGGCTGAAAATAGAAGGCCCTCTTGAATTGAATTGATGATTTTCAACTTGAATTTAACAAAAATTCCAACTTTTTTTATTTTATTAATTTTTTCTGAACAAACAATTTCAACTCACTGGCTATAACTAAAAAGTAGTTGCAGAAATTATTGTAGTAACCAGTTTCGAACAAACTTCATGAATCACAAAATTAAAGAAGGAAGAACAGGTTAGGACAAGATTTTTATTGATGAAATAAACAATTCTGTACTTTTCTGTGCAGAACGGATTCATTAAACAAACCTTTTATCTTTTTAACATAATACTAAAGTATGGTACAACTTAACATTTTTCTTAGTTTTTAAATAGTTTACTAGCATTTTCTAAGTTATGAATAGTTTTTACTGCTAAACCAGCTCTAGATGAATATGTCCCAAACGTTGACAGCTCGTGGAAACTCGTAAACATACTTATTTCGATTTTTTTTTTTTTTTTTTTTTTTTTTTTTTTTTATTTGGCGCTTTAATTTAATAACAGGTTAAGGGATAGTACTACACATGCTTAAGTCATTTAAAATTAGTAAATTTTTATTTTTCTCAGTATTATGCTATGTTTCCACCGATCACTAAACCGAGATTTAATGAGATTTACCCGTAATTTTCTGAAAATCTCGAAGATTTACGACACAAATTTATTTCGTAAATATTGTAGATTTGAAATAAATCTGGTTAAATCTTAATAGGACAAATAGTTTCATAATTTGAGCTGGCCTATTTCCATATTGGGCATTTTAGTGGTGTACTGGTGTTAGGGCCGCGATATTGCTGCCAGACCAATATTGCATGCAGTTTGCACTGATACATATGACTTGTGACATGGCCCCAAAATTTGGAGCGGTAAACAACTTTTGTATACTCTGTCCAGTTTGTATTTTCAGTACATGCCTTATGGGAGAGCTTTTTCAAACATACACGTGCTGGCTGGTGTTTGCATTGCACTCAACTTAAGAAATTGCCTGTGAAATAAAAAACAGAACCCCTGACTTCCATTGAAATTGTTTTTGTAATGTTCCATAAGCCCACGCACATCCCATCATGACCTGTCTGCTCCGTGGTTGTGACTGTGAGGAGACTGAAACAAGATACACACAATTTGACTTTTGCTCGCTTAGGCTGGTATTCATAGCTTAAGAGCCTCAGAAACCTATTCACTAAGCAATATTAATGGACATTTGCGAGCACTCGCAAAAGTTATGAGTGTTCTCGAGCACTCCTAAGTTACGAGCGCTCTCTTAGAAAGGGTGTCCGAAAACTTTCGCAATAAAACCTCCCTAAACAGAAAAAATTACACCCAATTCGCCATCATGGTATTTCTGGGTATTTCTATGACGTCACAGCTCACAATCATCTTTTGTTATTATTTTTTGTTTAAAGAAGTCAAAATTAAAGCATTCAAAAGAGTTATTTTTACATGACAATAGAATAACATAATATTGTAATGTTAAATTCTTAAAAGAACTACTACCTATTATTTTTGATCAGAGATTATACCCATTTACAGACAAAAGTAAACAATTTTTTTAGTTTGTTGATATTCTCTTGGCGTCTGGGCGTCTGCTTACCCAGCTGTCTTTCGTTTCTAATTGGGAATGTTTGGTTGGTTTTTCGAACATTTGCTCTTATATTCACTCATTGGCTCTCTTTTTTGAACATGGAAAAATACTTATGAGTGGTTGGTGAATATCACAAATAATTTGGAAGTTAAGAAGCTCATAAAGTTAAGAGCAGTTTATGAGCGATCGGTGAATACCAGCCTTAATGTGTTTATTAAAACAGCACATTGATTCAGAGTTCCCATACGTGCGTCGAGGGATGGAAATTCTAATACCTTTTTCTTCTAATAGCTTTATAAAAGTTTTGAGAGCATATATTTTATGTTTAAGGAAAAAAGTGTTATCACTTCGTGTTTTTCTGCTTACATTTTTTCGTTTCATTTTTTTTTCTTGGTTAAAATGCTGCTATACAATATTTGTTGGGTGTTTTTTTTAAGGAAGAATTAATATTTGAGCAAGTTTTTGATGGAGTTTGGTTCATTAATTAATTGCAATTTGAATTGCCAAATAGTTTTTTTTCTACATGAAAATAAAATTAAAAAGATTAAGGTTTCGTGTTTATTGTAATATTTTACCAAGGGTTCATAAAATAAAATTTATTTCCTTTCTAAAAATTCGAATTCTAAAAAAAAGAACAATAAACATTGTTTGGTTTTTATTTATATGAAAAACGCAACAGTATGCCAGTATACCTGAAAAAACCCATACAAAAAATCACCTTTTTTTTATTTTAACTTTTTATTTTAACCTGAACCCGGATATAAATAATAAAAACGCGCCTACTATCTTACCTCTTGGTGTTGTGGAAAAAGATGGATTTATTTTTATTTGCATTTACATTCATTTGTTTAAGATTTAGTTTACGATCTACATTTTGTCTGTTTATGAAATCTAAATTAGCAGTTGGTAACCCTACTGACATTTGAATGAGAGAGGATGTTCCGATCTGCAACCCGCTATGAGCGGACGTCTACATTAATACAATATCCAGTGTTTTTTCCCTAATGTCCACTTTCAAAAAAAAAAATAAATAAATAAATAGTCTGATTATCGGCAGATAATCATATAGATGAACATATAATAAAAAAACATAAAACATACAAATCGCGCCGCGAATTAAATTAAAAAAAAAAGCCCAAACTTAAACATATCCAACAACAATAGTGAAAGTGCCAGTGTCAGTGCATTATCCAAGCAAAAAGAAAAAAAAAAGTGCACCTGTTACGGCTATAACCTAATCAAGCGGTGGGGCTAGAACCCTTTTATTCGTTAGGGATAGAACCCTTTTTGATTTTTTTCCTTTTAAGAAGTGAAACACCCGTTATTTTTTTTTTTTTTCTTTAATTTTTTATTTTTTTAACTAGATTTAGGTAGGTAGAGTTAAGTTTTAGATTTTAAGAATTTCTGCAGGGAAGCTGCCAAATTTGCGGAGAAGCCACCAAGCCAGAACGAGGGTTGAAAAAAAAGTGACCGAGTCAACCATTTACAAAATGGTTGACACTTCGACATCCGTGAGCCGATAAATTTCACACCATCGCGAAGTTAGGTGTGGTTGAATATGTGTCACTCACTCCAGCAGCAGGGATGTGCTAGGAGTGAGTGATGCCCAACCTTAATCGTAGATGGCGCGAACAGCACCCGTGTAATGTAAATGATGATGCATAAGCAACAAATACCCATAACACAGCGGTAAATTTCCTTTTCTCTCCTTTCCACATCACTCACAGTGCTTTGGCTTCGTCACTATATACAGTGTATGTAGCATTCATACAATGTATGTAATCGATTAAGCCTAAGCATATCAGATAAATTGCTGTTATTGATTTTGGGTATCCAGGGGCAGATCAGTACACTGCTTTTTAGGCATAACACTAGTAGTATTGTACTGTGAAGTCATCTGGGGCCCAAACTTGATATTAGAATAGATAACTGTCTGATTTGTTTTTTTATGTCTGTTTATTGTAATGGTGGGTGAATTTAGGGTTGATTACAGCAACATTCGAGGACTGAGGCAGAACTTTTGTGCTGCATATGTCCATGATTTTTCCCACATCATGGACTCGCCGTGTATGTTCGAAATGATGTTGCTTATCAGCTTCAACCACAATATGGTTCATGTTTGAATACGAACTTTAATTTCATGTGGTTTAAATTCACCATCCATAAGCACATCATCCATACTTGTTTTATTTATCGTAGCCCTAGTTTGGATAGTAATTCGACTTCCAACGAATTCGATGCAATAACCGACTCCATCCAGAGAATTATTTCCCGTTTTCCGCACAGTGAAATCGTTGTTACGGGCGATTTCAATGTACATAACATAATTGTTGGTGGCTCCGCTATTCGGGTCAAACAACACCCGAAGGAAAGTATGTCGAGATTTTTGCTGATTAAACAACCTAACTCAGCTGGTTGATGAGCCTACTCGGATTCTTTACGTTGCAGGCCAATCCGCCAACACTCTAGACTTGTTTCTTACCTCTGACCCTGATAAATAAACTATAACGGCCAATTTCTTCACAAAAGTATTAAGCCAGTCTAGTACCCAGTCTAGCTAGAGCTCTGATACTCGCTCCTAACGAAAAGATCGTACCTCAGCATTTCTTCACATCATTAGTACCGGATCTAAGTTCACAAGGCAGTATTAGGACATAATACGTCTAAAACTGGTCTAACTGTCATTTTGACATTTTGTTTTGGCATTTCAAATATTATTTTGATATTTGTATTTATTATTTACAACAATTTTAATTTTATTTTCTTCTGACCGGCTCAGCGACGGAAGCTTTGCAAGAAAAACGACGGAAATTTATTGCCAATTGCCTATTTCTATCCAGAAGTGTATAACAAGCTGGTTGTAAACAAAAAACAAAAAATGCTCGTAAGCACCGCTTGCAGGAGATCTTCAAGAATCTAGCAAATACGTTTAGCTACCAGGACGTAGTGGCGGCAGACCGAAAAAAAAAAGAAAATCAAAGGTGAAAAACATCTCCATCATCAAAGACTCTCTGATTACAGAGGCCTGGTGAAACAAAGCGCTGTTTGGACTTCTATGTAAAAATTAGCAAACACCATTTGACTGTCCTTGTTCTTTCCTTGCTGGAAAAAGATTGGCCGCTCCGCTTGACCACATTCTGTTTGATCTGCACTTATTCAGATGAAAGTGGCCACCAAACCCCAGCAGACCCCGCTGAAAATGCGTTTTGTGTATTTTTTTTAGATAATCACAAATTATGAAATGTTTTTTTTTTCATCCTTTTTTTAACTAATTATTTTAGGGTTTGAGAAAAAATGCTTAATAAAATGCACTTTTCCCTAAAATTGTATTAATTCGTATAATATTCAGATTTATAATGAATGTATTGAATGAAAGCCTCCAAACCATTTTCAAAGATCCTTCTGCCTACAAGGCTGTGCGCGGCCGCGTCATATTTGCACCACAGATCTATTTAAATTTATATTAAACCAATTTGTTAAGCTTTTTAAGATGCATCGGAAAAATGCACTTTTATTAAGTTTGACAACTTAAAAACCAATTAATTTTTGTTCTTAATAGTCTACAAAATATGACGCTTCACCGTCTTGACGGATAAATACTTAAAACAAATATTGTACATACCAATGTAGGTATATATGTATGAACTGTACATATATGCATATACATAAATATTTACATAATAAATATATACATAATATTTATAAAAGCATAATTTACATTATTTTTCCTAAAAGTGGATTTTTATAATGCATTATGATGCACATTTTTCAAAAAGCCCAAATGATATAACAAATATGACGTGCCCGTTTTTAAGCAAAAGGACATTTTAAAAAGTCTTTAACGCCAGTAAATAAGCATACAAAAATCTTGTATACAAAGAATACAAAACAATAAAATAAAACAAATGGCTTTTTACCTATTTTTAGAAAAACAACGCCCATAAACTAGAAAATGTGCATTATTTATTAAAACGATTCAAATTGATTGCTCTGATTTAGGTATTAACGCCACTAGACTATCGATTTTGAAGTTCTAGCTTATACCAAGTCCTAACTGGTACTCGGTACCAATTTGACAGGACTAGGGCTTAATACTTCTCTGAAGAAATCACTTGATACCGATTTGAGTACTAACAACTGGTATAATAACCAGGTACCTGGTGATTTTGAAAAGCTAGCTAGTACCGAGTCCTAACTAATACTCGGAATCAAGTTGACAGGAATAGGGCTTAGTACTTGTGTGAAGAAATGATTTTATACCGATTTGAGTACTAACTTTAGGACTAGTACTAGTACTAGTAGTAGAAATTGGCTGTAAGTGTATTATCGCCTCTTGGCACATTAGACCATTGTGTCATATCTGCAAATTTCTTGTACCACCAAAACACAGTTAAAGAAAAAACTCCCAAGAGAACCGTTTGGCAGTACGAGAAAGTCAACTGGGACGGTCTCAATGTATTCTTCAGGAACTTTAACTGCTCACTATGCTTCCTCGATAGTGACGTAGATTCCAGTGCAGATATGATTACAAACTTAATTCTTTGTGAAATGAGAAATTTTTATCCCGAATAGGGTGAAATCTATCAAACCCAAAGAAAACTCATGGTTTGATTCGAGCTGTGAAGAGGAAAACCGGAAGAAGTTTCACCAAGCTAGAGAGACCTGTAACGTTCATATTCGACGAACCAAATTTTTACATGATCAAAAATTACGGCAAAAAAATCTACCTAAAGGTAGTAAAAATGTTTGGTCATTTGTGAAAAACATACGAAACACCACCACGTCCTCGGTTCCAACGCTCGTCTTCAACTCCTTTGTCAGCTCGCAAGATAAAGCCAATTTGCTTGCAGCCCAGTTTGCTGTTAATTCGGCGCTGCTGCCAGAAAGTGTTATGACTCCTCCTGTACTTGAGAGCGCAAATGATTTTATGGGACAAATCTTCTTT
This sequence comes from Melangyna quadrimaculata, assembly GCA_949320155.1. Classification (NCBI taxonomy): domain Eukaryota; kingdom Metazoa; phylum Arthropoda; class Insecta; order Diptera; family Syrphidae; genus Melangyna; species Melangyna quadrimaculata. Next base: position 197,848,831 of record OX439483.1, on the reverse strand, counting down.
CGCACTAGTGCACTTGCTGGAGTTCTGAAAGATCTCGATATGCACGAATCCGCTGGCCCGGATAGTATCCCTCCGATTGTTCTGAAGAGGTATTCTTCAACGCTGGCAAAACCACTGCGTAAGCTTTTCCATCTGTCCTACTGGTCTCTTTCCGAGTGGATGGAAAACAGCATTTGTCCAGCCTGTCCCAAAAAAAGGCGTGTCTTCTTCCACCTCTTACTATTGACCAATTGCGCTTACGTCCATTATTTCTAAGGTCATGGAAACGCTGATTAATTTCCAGCTCAAGAAATATCTCGAAGAACGAAAGCTTCTTTATGACCGGCAGTACGGCTTTCGTAGCAATAGGTCACCTGGTGATCTGATGGTATATCTCACCGAAAAGTGGCACAAATCTTTACATCGTTTTGGAGTAAGTAAGATTATTGCGCTTGATATTTCAAAAGCATTTGATAGAGTTTGGCATCAAGTTCTCTTATCGAAAATGCGTGCATTTGGTGTCGATGGATCTTCTTCGTTGGATTAGAAATTACCTTTCGGACCGGTCAATACAAGTTATATTGGACGGTTTCAAGTCTGATATCCACAAAATAAATGATGGTGTGCCCCAGGGCTCCGTTCTGTCTCCGACTCTCTTCCTTATATTCATAAACGATCTTTTATCTGAAACTTCTAATCCATTAAACAGTTTTGCTGACGACAGTACCCTCAGCTTTTCATATTCGTTTTTAGATTCACATTCATGACCTTCGGATGTCGAACTCGAACGGCAGCGTATGATAAGCTCATTAAATTCTGATCTCGACAGCATTGTCCAATGGGGAATCAAAAATCGCGTAGAATTTAATGCTTCAAAAACTCAATGCTGTCTACTGTCGTTAAAACGAAACCCACCCCCCATGCCACTATCCATGATTGGGACTTGCATTGAGGAAACCGAAAAGCTTTCAGTCCTCGGTATGTGTGTCACAGACCACCTTATATGGAACGACCACATATTCGACATCGCCAAAAATGCTGCTAAGTGTTTAGATTTTCTCCGTCGCAGCAAGAAATTGTTCACCCCTTCTGATCTGGCTGTGATTACAAAGCCTTTATTTGTCAAAAACTTGAGTATACCTCCCATATTTTGGCAGGTGCTCCAATAACCCACTTGAGTTTATTGGATAGAATTCAAAAGAGAGCTCTTAAAATGATAGGTGAAAGAACTATAACGGAAACATTCTCATCTCTTGAGCACCGTCGAAATGTTTCTTGTCTTTCGTTAATTTACCGTAATTTCCACAAACAGTGCTCTAGTGAAATAGCCAGTTGCATTCCTCCCCTTAAACAATTCAACCGTAATACTCGCGCTTCTCAGTTTACCCTTGAGCCGAACTTCGGACGTACTGTTAAGTACAGAGATTCTTTCTTTAGTCGCACTACTCGAATGTGGAATGCTCTACCCAGCTCTATTTTCCCCTGCCATTGTGATCTACAGATATTCAAAACCTATGTGCATCGGTATCTCCTTTTAAATCCCCTCCAACCTACCTAATCACTCGTGCTGTGTATAACATCTTAAGGTTTAAATGGCATAACAACTTTGAAAGCAGAAAATCGCTTCTTTATCCTTAAAAAGTATACTTAATTTAAGCAAATGATCATTTTATATAACATGTGAAATTAAATTTTAGAAGATTTAGAGCTTTTTAAAAAATTTAAGAACAGCAATTTATTAAAATAGCTCGGTGGTCTTAAATTAAGCTGTGCTTCAGCCTCCATTTTGAAAAAATGCGTTTTAACTTATATCTCGAGAAGGGGTCATCGTATTTTTTTTTTTTACATATATCGCGACCTTAGAACATCAGGGTTCTAACTGACATTTTTTCAAAGCTGAGTTATACATGTATTCGTAGTAAATCGAGTGTGCTCTTTCGATTCCTTTCGTCCATATTTGTCTATCTCTTTTAGTTTCCTATATAGTCAATAAAAAAGCAGGAAACAAAGTTCTAAGTACATCAATTTATAAAAAAAACTAAGTTCACAAAGTTCTTAGTGGTAAATAGAACCTAGTGTAATTAAACAAATTTTAAAAAATGCAGATAGAACTTTGTTACACAACAAGATGTAGATTGAACTTTGTTGCATTCAAATATTTAAACGTTTCTCGTAGTTAAAACTATGTAGGCTATGAATTTTGTGATAAATTAAAATTTTTTATCTAAAATGCATTTTAAATTAAATCTTTGTACACTTCGGTTTTAAAAGTTTGTGCTGTGTGATATTCCAAATGTTTGTTCGAAATATTCATACATTTTACTAAGTAAAAGTAGGTATTTCTATTTTAAAAGTAAATAGTGAATCAATAGGTGTACGGTTTTAAATATACCACTGTTTTAAATATAAGTGCGCTTCTTAAACAAAAGTCTCGTAAGCGTAAAAGCAATGAAAAAAATTGGAAAAAGAACATTTTGAAAAGAAAATATCACGCTGGTGAGGCATACACAAGTTCGCAGAGAAAAACAATACCAAAAGAAGAAATTAAAACGACAAAAAAAGTGGTTTAATTAAGTGCAAGTTCCACTGTTCCGAGAAATTGACATCAGAACGTAAACAACTTTTTGAATCCTTTTATTTGCAGCTGGATCGGATAGAATACCAACAGAGTTTTATAAATATGCCAACAACGGGGTGTATGAAAGTTTAACTAGCTTACTAAACAATGTTTTTGAATCGGGCATTGTACCTCAACAGTTTAAGGAAGCATTGATTTTCCCTATTTATAAGAAAGGATGTGCATCAGAGCCTGCAAATTATAGAGGCATTTCTTTTCTCAATGCGTCGTGCAAAATCTTCACTGCAATATTACAATGTCGATTATCAACGTGGATCAGCGAAAATGAGCTGCTGAAGGAATTCCAGGACGGCTTTAGGAAAGGGTACTCAACCGTTGATCATATATTTGTTCTGAGGAGTATTGCAGACTCGTTCTTATGCCAACAAAAAGAAACTCTACGTGTTCTTCGTCGACTTCAAGGCTGCGTTTGATACGGTGGATCGTAAATCGCTAATTTATAAGCTGTGCAATACAGGAATGTCTCTAAAGTTTGCCGAAATAATAGAAAGACTTTAGGAGGGTACACAAGCAGCAGCTTGGGATGGTGAAAAAAAAATCAAATTGGTTTCAATCAACTTCGGGTCTGAGGCAAGGATGTTCACTAAGCCCACTTCTATTTGCGCTCTTCATTGAGGATTTGATCGAATGGCTGCCAGGAAGTATTGAATATGCTGGGACGCTCATAAAAGCACTGCTTTTTGAGGACGATATTGTGTTGTTCGCATATTCTCCTGAGTCAGTTCAATTAATGATTATAATCGTTTATATGAATACTCCATACTTTGGAGTTTGATTGTCAATCTTGAAAAATCCAAAGTGATGATTTTCAAAAGAGGAGGAGGCAGGCAGTGTTGGAATGAGAGGTGGCAATTCAATGGGGAGCTGATTGAGGTGGTTACGGAGTTTAAATACATGGGCGTTATTTTTACGAAAAACTTAAACATGGAGAAGCACCTTTACTAAAAGCTCAACAAGGCAAAAATGGCGATAAACCTAATGTGGAAGAGGTGTTTCTGTAACAAATCTATATCCCACAGCAGCAAATACAAAATATTTCAGTCGGTAGCTGAATCCGTTATGTTTTACGCTGTGCAAACTTGGGGAAGCAAGCAGTACGAGACGGTTGAAAAGTTACTTCGGTTCTTTATTAAAAGATCATTTTGTTTACCAGGGAACACACCGAATTATTTGATAATGCTGGAAACAGGGCTTGCTCCACTCTTTGTTAAAACATTAACACTACAGGTGGATTATATTATTAGAGTTATGAGCTTAGAGGACAATTGTTTGCCAAAAAAGGTTGTTCTGAAAGCAATCCATACAAAGAGTGGGTGGTACAGTGATTGGTTTGAATTGGCAGTAAATTGTGGAATGGATTTGAACTGTAACGTGGATGATTGTAGGAAATTAAAAACGGATATGTATCAGCTCATTGCGAAGGTTGATGAAGAAGCAAGAAACAGGTTTATGGAGGAGGCTGAGAGCTCTTTATATCGAACAATCTATTGCCAGCTAAATAACAATTTGCAACTGGCTAATTAATTCCGTGATGAGCTTAGCGTTGAAGAAATATCCATGATGGTAAGGCTGCGAGGGGATATTCTCAACCTTAATTATGTACCGCACAGGGCACACCTTCCGGTGATCTGCAATATATGCAACATGATGGAGAGAGAAGACGTGGTGCATTTCTTAGGGAAGTGTCCAATTTTAAGGGAAACGAGGAGATGCATTTTCGGAAAGGATTTCTTAGCTGTCGACGAAGTCATATCCCAGTTGAATGAGATGAACGTTCCCAAATTGTTCGAATACTGCAAAATTGCTTTAAGATATCGCGAAAGAATCCTGCAAGGCGTTTTTTAATGTAATGCATTATTTTGATTTGATTAAATACATGATTTAAAAAATAAAAAACTGTTAATTTACAAAATTATAGGAAAATGTTAGGTTATAAAATGTAAAAGGATGTTTAAATTGTCAATCTGGCAGACGGAAAAAGCCATGTCAAAATGATTTTTGTTAATACTTTTATGTTATATACTTAATCTAAATCTAAAAATCTAATCCTTTTATTTGTTAGATCGTGATGGTAAAACTAACTATATTTTAAAATCGACAACTTAAATGGAAACTTTTCGAAAAACAAAAAAAAACTACTCCTTCTCGACGAAACTTCACTTTTGAGTATTTTTTTGGAGGTACTTGGAAACAAGATCCAGGTCTGTAAATCGTTTTGGCTTGGAAAATTTTCTATTTTCCAAAAATCTGTTTAAAATGCGCACGAAAGAAAAATTGAACATCTGGTATGGCCAAAAAAGATAAACGTGGAGTTAAGTCTGTAAAACGAATGAGCGAAAATAGGGTTGCAGAAAAAAAAGAGCATATACGATCTTTTCCAACAATAGAGTCGCATTATTGTAGAGCCAAAACAAATAAACTTTATTTAGATCCAAACTTAAATATATAGAAGATGTATAACTTATACAAAGATACTGTTCTTGATCCTGTAAAAGAAAGCTTTTACAGGCATGTTTTCAATACAAACTTTAACCTTGATTTTCACCATGCCAAGTCGGATAAATGTGGCCAATGTGAGGCCTTTAATGCAGCAAGAAAAGAAGATGCGTTAAGTGAAAAATTTACAAAGGAACATGAGATGCACTTAAATTTAAAGAAAATGATGAGAGAACAAAAAGCTTATGACAAAGAATCAGGAATTCTCATTTTAACTTTTGATTTGCAAAATGTTTTATCATGCCCAAGAGCTGAAATTGGTCTTATGTTTTATTGTTCAAAACTAAACGTTTACAAATTAACAGCTCATTTATCTACTACGAAAAAAGTTTACTGCGCTATTTGGCCCGAATACACCGGTGGGTGTTGTGGAAACGACATTGCCTCAGCCTTCACAAAAATATTGGAAAGGGTCTTCGCAGAAAATGTTATTACAAATTTGATAACATGGTCCGAATTCTGCGTTCCACAAAACAAAAATTCTATTGTGACATTCGCTGTCCAGAATTTTATATTTTATAAGGAACCCATTGGTGATAATGCAAATGAAATCTACTAATTTTAAGGATTTCGCAAAAGTTTCAAAAACCTGTTTTGAATATGTATAAGAACGTACCGTTCACGAAACTTATGGCCGATTTCATGAAGGCCTTTTAAATATTTAAAAGGTCATTTAGCCTTAAAATGAGGATCTTTGGTTTCACCAACTGCTTTTAAATATAACAGGCTTTTAAACACCTTTATAAACTAAAAGCTCATTTTCTTCTCATTAAATTTTAAAAGCGTCATAAAAGTCATCACATCCCGTGAACATAATACATATTTAGATATCCCATTTGGAACTAAAAATTATGAATAGGTAGGTAATACATTTTGGGTTTCTTTTTAGAATAATAGATGGGTCACCATCTTCTGCGGATGAAGCTAAAGAGCAACATGAGATTCAACGCCAAAGAGTATTCCGCGTCCACAGGTTTTTTTTACTTGGTAATGGTAGCTATAAGAACCCATGCAGAAATTATTTCTGTGACTATTAAGAAAGAAAACAAATTTTAAAGTGCTTTAAATTGTTTATATTTAAGTAAATGATACAAAAAAAAGTAAAGATAATTGTGCGTGTATCTTCCGATAAAAAATATTTAATTCGCGAGAAAAGCACGTCCCCTAGTGAAATATTCATATTAGATCCTCGCCGATATGCGCTTGCTGGGATTTTGGGGTGCACTTTTTTTTTTAATTTAATACGCGCACAATTGTTTTTGTTTTTTCTTACAATTATTGTAGGAAATATATTTGTTTTAAATAAAATAAACAATACAAACAATTTAATACACTTTAATATTTGTTGTGCGCGCAAATATTCTTTTATTTTTTGTGGCAACAAAATTGCTCTCAAATAGCACACACACAATTTTTTTTCATTTCATGACATTTTGTGTTTATGAAAAATGTTGTTTCAGTCTTTCTCGTTGTACTCCATATGTAAGAAGAGCAGAACCTTTCTTTTGTATACAGGGATGTGAGCAAACCCAAACTTTTAACTAAAATATCCCCAAAATTTCCCTTTTCTACATTGGTGAAGCTGAACAAATTTATTGGTCTGTTATAATTTATAAGGATTTTAGATAAAAGCGATTTTAATCAATGTTTATGAAATTGGCCATTAAAATGTTAAAAATAACCCAAGTAGAAAATGAAGTCGGGTTTTCATTGAGTTACGTCGATGATGACGAAAACATGATTCGTGTTTCAATACGAAAGGAGGAGGCTTTAGCAAAAACCCAGAAAAATAAAACAACAACAACAACTGCACATATAGGAACACCAACTTTCTTACCCATAGATGATATCGAAGTGTTCCAGAGAGAGGCGGTATCTCGAAAGAAAAAGAGAAACATCTTTTGTCGATGTTCAAATACATGAGTTCGTCTGATAAAGCTTATTACTAGGCCATTCCTAAGCTCGGTATGTTTAACAAAAGTATAAAAATGTAATTTTAATTTAATATTTAAAACTTTTTTTTTTTTAAGATGGTGAACAAAACTAAAATGTTAACTTTTTTCCACTTTTTATAAATTAAAATTTAAAACTTTATTTCAAATATCGTTTTATTTTAAAATAATGAGATGCATTAGATGCTTTTATAAAAAATAAACAAAAAAGAATACAAACTTCGTTTAGAAAAAAATTTTATTTCTTTTAGCTGACAGGGTTCCATCTGAACAATTAAATTTCTTATCATGACACTAAGTTCCTTCAGGTAATTAGAATCTTATTCTTATTGTTCTATGCTCAAATGCCTTAGCGTTGAGCAACAAGGTTCTATCGATTTTTTTAACCACGTTTTATTGCTAAATTATGAATTATGTTGTAGATTTTTAAATTCAGATCAACATAACTTAGTACAAAATTGTGTTTTTTTTCAACAAACTCGTGTGGATCCAAGCAAAACTATAAAAGTTATAGACAAACAAAAACTCAATCTCTGTTTTCTCAAAAGTGACTTGAGTGCAGTTAGATTAGAACCCTATTGTTCTAAGGTCGCGATATGTAGGTTTTTGTAAAAAAAAGCTGCCGACTGGTCTATAATAGTTTCGGAAATTCGGAGATATAGATTCATATCAGTGCTGCCACTCAGAAATTAAAAAAAAAAAAACATAATTAAAACATTATGTGAGCCCATAAAACATGATTCATTTTTTAGTTGGAAAATAGTAAAAACAGAAAAAAAGATATATTAAAAAAAAATGTGAAACTACATCGCGACTGGTGACAAGTAAAACAAATATTTTCAAATATTAATTACTTACTTACTTACTTAGGTCCTCGGACCTATTACGTCCGTGATGTTTCCCTTACGGGACATAGGGCCTCCACTACACCTACGCGCCATCGTGTACGATTTCTTGAAATATATTTCAGCTCTCTCCAACTTTTCCCCAGTCGTGCCGATTCCTGTTCGACCGTTCTTCGCCATGTACTTCTAGGCCGGCCCACTTGTCTTCCCTCCTATGTGAGCGGGTTCCACTGCATTGCTTGAGATGCAATGCACCGATCGCCTTTTCGAAGCGTATGGCCAATTCACTGCCACTTTCTTCTTCGTATAATGGAGTCTATGGGCTCCTGACCCGTTCTCGCATGAAGTTCGGCATTGGAGATACGGTTGGGCCAGAAAATCCTCAAGATGTTTCGTAGACATCTATTTACGAAGGTTTGCAGCTTTCTAGTGACAGTTTCAGTGACTTTCCAAGTGCTGCAGCCGTAAAGCAGAACGGATTAAACATTGGAGCGGAACAGTCGTAGCTTGGTCTTTAAGCTAAAAGAGTTGTTTCTCCATATTTTGGACAGCATTCCGAACGCAGCCTTTGCTTTTCTGATTCGGCTGTTTACGTCCAGTTCAGTTCCGCCACCCGTAGAGACAATACTCCCAAGATATTGGAAATCCTCTACCATCTCTACCGGATGTCCAGAAATATTTACTTGGATTGATGAGGAAGTTCCAAGGCTGATACTTTTAGTTTTTGCCGAGTTGATCTTAAGCCCTACGATTTCTGCTTCTCTCTCCACCCTTGTTGCCATTTGATGGAGATCCATGATCCTATGAGAGAGTAAGCATACGTCGTCCGCGTAGTCCAGATGTTTGAGGTGAGATTGCAGAGTCCACTGAATTCCTCCATTTCCACTTGACAAAGCTGCGTGCAGTACGTCACTTATCACCAACAGGAACAGTATTGGTGACAGTATACAACCTTGCCTAACTCCACTTTGGATTTCAAACTCCTCTGACAGCCTACCTTTGTGAAAAACGTGACACTTGGATCCTTCATATGTAGCCTTGATAATAGCAATCAATTTATCTGGGATGCCCCTCCTGCGCAAAGCAAGCCAAATAAATTCTCTATTGACACTGTCGAACGCCTTTTCAAAATCGATGAACAGCAGGTGAAGTGGTGATCGATTGCAACGCACTGTTCGATGATGATCCGCAAGGTGTTGATGTGATCCACACAGGAAGATCCAGTGCGGAAACCTGCTTGTTCGGCGTCGAGTGTGTCTTCGAGGTCTTTAATTCGGTCCAATAGTATCCTTGCTATTATCTTGGCTACTGCAGGCAGAACGCATATTCCTCTCCAGTTTTCGCACTGTGTGAGATCTCCTTTCTTTGGGAGCTTGACAATCATTCCTGTTTTCCACTCTTCAGGAAAGCTCTCTGTTTCCCAAGCTCTCTTAATAAGTGGGTGCAGTAGCTCGCTCGATGTCGTTGGGGCTGCTCCTAAGAGCTCTGCAGGAATACCGTCAAGTCCAACCGCTTTGTTGTTCTTCAGTGCTTTGATGGCGGTGATGATTTCTTCTTTACTGGGGGTACGGTGCGTATTCGGGAAATTGTTACTTCGGGTAGCTCAGTGGGAATAGGGTTCACTTCACTGGCGAAAACGCGGTTTAAAACCGCAGAAAAGTGTTCCCTCCACCTTATGAGCTGGTCCTCATCCGAAATTTTATTTAATATTAATTGGGGTTATTTTATTTAAAAAAAAAATACAAAAATTGAAGGAATAACATTAAACCACCAAACACACTTGTGTGCGGTAAGTAGCTAAAATGAGGAGTTGGATCTCAAAAGTACCAGTGTAGTGTATCTGTACAAATACTGTTATTCATTTTTATTGCATCGTTTGAATCTGACGTCAAACTAAGAATTCTGATAGCTAACAGTTCTAAAATAATCGTCAAATAACCGTTATTTATAAAATAGTTGAAAAGTTAATAAGAATACATGACGGCTATTTGACCAAATTGATTAAGTGCACCAAATTTCATTTATTTTTTAGCTGGAAAATAGTAAAAACAGAAAAAAAGATATCTTAAAAAAAATGTGAAACTACATCGCGACTGGTGACAAGTAAAACAAATATTTTCAAATAAGTCCGATCCTTTACTTTGTGCATAGATAATCAAAAACTGTCAGATCTTGGAGAGCAACGTTGATATATTCTCAAAAATATCATAACTGTGCCAAAGTACGGGAACGCAAATTCAACCAAATTCCGTATTACCTAATGTGCTGGACAAGTAAGACACGATGTTTGGCTTTCATTCTTTTGCTCTCAAATTGACTTTTTGCTGTGCTGTGATTTTCAGTCCGAAGAAATTTCTCGGACTGAAAATCACAGGTAGGGGAAATTATTTACTCTCTCGTGCGCGTTGTTTTTTGTAAAAAAACTGTCAAATTATTGAGTACGGGAACGGCTTTGTACTGAAAATCACACAAATGCACAGAAAATTACAGAAATTTAAAGTAAAGGAACGGACCTAATATTTATTGGGATTATTTTATTTAAAAAAAAAAATACAAAAATTGAAGGAATAACATTGAACCACCAAACACACTTGTGTGTGGTGAGTATCTAAAATGATGAGTTGTATAATAGTATGTGTTCTTTTCTTCAAGAAATTTCGTAATCGTCGGAAAGTTTACCTACGACGAACTATCACAATTTGTATGAAAATTCTTTTACGATGAATCATAAACTTTCCCACACGAATTTGTTTCGACGAAGATATAGTAAACGTGGAAGATATAGTAAACGTGGAAAACTTTTTGTGAACGTATGATGACATTTATGTATCAAAAATTGTCAAAACCAAACATTTTAATAACACAACATTTTTAACTATTTTTTTCAAACGCTTTTACAAAATAAGTGCCGTCCTCAGAATTAATTTATCACATCAATTTAAGGGGCATTCATTAAACGTGCGTTGGAAACTTTACGATTTTACGACGCACGTCGGAAAGTTTCCAATGTTGCATGAATACCCTTAATATATAGTCTAGTCAAAATAGACAAACAAATCTCAAAACGTAAACAAAATTCCGATAACGCTTAAACTTGGTGGGGGCCTTCCAGTGACTGTAATGCAGCAATGACGAAAAGTCCCCGTCCATCCGACAGGAGCATAACTTTTTAAGCGTGGTCAAGTATCGAAAAAATCAGTTTTTAAGAAATAACTTTTTAATGGCAAACGCTATCGAAAAGAAGTTCGAGTACAGTTTGTAGATAATAAGAGTCTCTATAAAAAATGCCCACTTTTTTTTCCTACGACCAATGATTAAGAAGGTAGTAGCCCGTAGCGTAATGGTTAGTGCGTTCGACTATCACGCTGGAGGTCTGGGTTCGCTTCCCAGCCTCCTCCACCTAAAAAACTAAAAAGTTTTTTTCAGGGCTACTGCCTCTTGCGAGGAATTGACAAATTCTCCAAGAGTATCACTTGTCACGAATAAGTGCTTCTTGTCTAGCCGTTCGGATTCGGCATAAAATTGTAGGTCCCTTCAATTCTTGTCGACAGGCGCACACAGGAATGGTTGCGAGTTGTAAATCACTAGGCCCTGGTTCTTCACAAGCCGTTGTGTCACCCAATTTATTTATTTTATAATAGTTAAGAAGGTATAGCTATTTAAAAATAACATTATATGACGAAAATATTGTTTTTTTTTTTTAATATAACTGTTAAATCGTCAATGCTTTCGAATTAAATCCTAGGAACACTTTGTAGACAGCAACATTATCTATAAAAAAGATGAACACACTTTTTTTCTTACGACCTATAATTTACAAAATAGAGCTTCTAAGAAAACAAAAAATTGACGAAATTAATGTTTCTTTGAGTATAACTGGTAAACCGTCAATGATATCAAAAAGTAGTCTACATACAGTTTGTAGACCACAAAATTTTCTTTAAAAGATTTAAAACTTTTTTTTTCACACGTAAGAATTTAGAAAATATAACTATTTGAAAAAGAACATAAAATACCAACAATGATGATATGATGGTTATATCTGGCAGCTACTATAATACATATATGTATACACTTTTTTTTCTCACCATTGTCGACAAAAAGGAAGTTAACTTTTTTCAACGTTGGATCTGAAAAGTGCCAGTGTAGTGTATCTGTACAAATACTGTTATTCATTCTTATTGCATCGTTTGAATCTCACATCAAACTAAGAATTCTGATAGCTAACAGTTTGTAAAATAATCGTCAAATAACCGTTATTTATGAAATACTTGAAAAGTTAATAAGTATACATGACGGCTATTTGACCAAATTCATTAAGTGCCGGCGCCGGCCGGCAGTTGTGCTGTAGCATATTTACATGTTCATTTATTCACTTTCACATACCTCGGTTTCTTTTACGGGAGTAGTTGGTAGCCTACGTGGCCTTCGGCTGTCTCTTTGAGACCACTGATTGTTGGCTTCTATGATTTGCTTGGTTTTCTGCTCAGTTGCTCTCTGGCAGCTTGGAACGATCTTCTTGTTCAGAGCGGTTCAGAATTTCTTTTCGTTCTAAACAATTAAGTAAATGGCCAAAGTCGACATTGACCCCTCACAAGTTACGCACTGTCTAAGATATTGGCTACGTAGGTACTGTTTAGGCAATGCATTAAAATTGATATTAAGAATAATGCTGAATATGTGACTTAAATTGAAACCAGATATGTACATATGGCTATTGGCTAAAAAAAATATATTTTTTGTTTTCTTAGTTGGATATGCTTGAAGAGTCTGAGAAACGCTGGAAACACATTGATCCGGAAATTCCCAAACGATGTGGTCGAATAAATCGTATTGAAAAATTCGATGCTACTTTTTTCGGTGTTCATCATATGCAAGCGCAAACTATGGATCCACAGTGCCGTTTGATACTCGAAGAAGCTTATATGGCTGTCATGGATGCTGGAATTAATCCGAATAACATTCGAGGTTCAAAAACAGGTGTCTACATTGCTTCATGTTTTTCTGAGTCGGAAAAAAATGTTATGAATGATCCCAATTCACAAGGTGCGTTTGCTATGACTGGGTAAGTTAGTTCTTTATATTGTTGTTTTACATTGAAATAATCCTTTTCATACTAAAAACAGATGCAGTCGAGCTATGTACGCAAATCGGATATCTTACAGCTTAGGTTTGGTTGGACCATCTTTGTACATGGACACAGCATGTTCTAGTTCTATGTATTGTCTTGATGTAGCCTACGCTGCACTCAGAAGCGGAGAAATCGACGCAGCTATAGTTGGTGGCACTAATTTAATCTTACATCCTAACGCCACATTACATTTTGCTCGTCTAGGAGTCCTTTCTCTCGTCGGCGATTGTTCGCCATTTGATCAGAAGGCAAATGGCTATGTGCGTTCCGAAGGTGTTGCTGCCATTTATTTGCAAAGACGTGGAAATGCATGTCGAATTTATGGAACTCTTGTGCATAGTAAAACAAATTGTGATGGTTATAAGGCCGAGGGTATAACTTTTCCCTCCGGTAAAATCCAAGAACAACTTTTGAGAGAGTTTTACAATGACGTAAGAATATCTGTCGATGATATTGGCTACATGGAAGCTCATAGCACTGGAACAGTAGTTGGAGATCCGGAAGAATGTAGTGCAATCGACAATGCTATCTGCAAGCAGCGCTCAAAGCCTTTGCTGATTGGTTCGGTGAAATCCAATATTGGTCATACGGAACCCACTTCTGGAATTTGTTCAATAATTAAGGTTATGTTGGCTTTTCAGTGTGGACAAATTCCGCCAAACATTCATTTTAGTGAACCTAGGAAAGAAATTGAAGCATTACAAGTTGGTCGAATGGTTGTAGTTAGTGAGATTATGGATTTGGAGAAGCCTTATGTGGGTGTGAATTCGTTTGGTTTTGGTGGAGCAAATGCACATATTTTGTTGAAACAATATGAAAAGGAGAAGAAACATACAGGCTTTCCGGAGGGAAGTCTTCCAGTTTTGTTTATGTGGTCGGGACGTACCAAAGAGGCAGTAGACACCGTATTCCAGAAGTTAGAAAGCAAGCCTCTGGATCCAGAATATATTGCATTATTGAACAATGCTCAGTTAGGTGGCGTTCCTGGAATGGTTTTCCGGGGATTTAATTTACTTCAAGGCCATGGCACGAATATGCCATCTTCTTGTGTTAAGGATATTCAACATTTTACTGGTGTCAAAAGGCCCATAGTTTGGGTGTTTAGTGGAATGGGGTCTCAGTGGCCTGCAATGGGAGCAGCTTTGATGGCAATCCCCCAGTTCAGGCAGTCTATTCAGCGCTGCTACAATGCTCTCAAGCCGGCAGGTGTGGATTTGATCAAAATCCTAACCGAACCGGATGTCAATATGTTCGACAACATTTTACACTCTTTCGTTGGTATAGCCGCAACTCAAATTGCTTTGGTGGATGTTCTTAAATATTTTGGCATAGAACCAGATTTTATAATTGGCCATTCTGTGGGCGAGTTGGGATGTGCCTATGCTGATGGTTGTTTTACTGCAGAACAGATGATATTGGCTGCCTATTACAGAGGAAAAGTGAGTGTTGAGAAAAAACAAATCAAGGGTGCAATGGCGGCAGTGGGACTTTCCTACAGCGAAATTCGAGGAATGCTTCCTGAATCAATTGAAGTTGCTTGCCATAACAGTGCCCAATCTTGTACTATTTCCGGTCCAGCTGAGGATGTTGGCGCGTTCGTGGCTCAGCTTAAAGCACAGAATATCTTTGCTAGAGAGGTTGCATGTTCGAATATTGCCTATCACACGCGTCACATTGCGCATCTGGGTGGAGATTTCGTAAAGTACCTGAAACATATTGTTCCTACGCCAAAAAAACGTTCTACCAAATGGCTAAGCACAAGTGTGCCACAAAAATACTGGACACGGCCCGAATCTCAGATGTCCTCTGCTGAATACCACACAAACAATCTCTTGGGAAGTGTACTGTTCGAAGAAACGGCAGCCCTTCTTCCCCGTAATGCGCTTACAATTGAAATCGCCCCACATGGATTACTGCAATCAATTTTAAAGAGTTCCATACCAAACGGTATTCATGTGAGTTTGACTCAGAGGAATAACAAAAACAATCATTTCTTCTTTTTGACTGCGTTGGGAAAGTAAATAACTACATATTTTGCCTTTTAATTTGGATAATATTTAAGAGATTTTTTTTTTCGTAGATTATACACCCAAGGATTGAATATACCTATTCATAATTTATACCCCAAGGTTGAATGGCCAGTGTCTCGTGGAACTGATACAATAAGTGATTTAATTCAATGGGATCATCGTGATGATTGGGAAGTCTTTAGTTACAGTAAATTGATCTCCAAAAAAAGTGGCGAAAAGACATTCATTATCAATATGAAATCAGAAGTGAATAAATACATGGATGGACACAATATCGATGGAAAGATATTGGTGCCGGCTACTTATTATTTAGAGTGCGTTTGGAAGACATTTGCAATGATGAATCATGAACCACTGTCATCCTACGAAAGGCCAATTGAATTTGAGAATGTGAGATTTATAAGAGCAACTACTTTAACTGCTGACAGCAAAGTTGAACTAACAGTTATGATTCATTTTGCAACTGGAGATTTTGAGGTAATTGTTCAGAAATGTTCCTTAATATTTTCCGGTACATTATTTTATGGCACAACAGCTCGTGGAGAACCAGGGCCTAGTGAATTACAACTCCCAACCATTCCACAGGAATGGAGGGGACCTACAATTGTATGCCGAAACCGAGCGGCTAGACGAGAAAGCACTTTTGTATAACAAGTGATACTCTTGGAGCCCGTAGCCCGTAGCCCGTAGCATAATGGTTAGTGCGTTGGACTGTCACTTCCCAGCCTCGTCCTCTTGCGAGGAATTGAAAAATCCTCCAAGAGTATCACTTGACATGAATAAGTGCTTCTCGTCTAGCCGTTCGGTTTCGTCATAAAACTGTAGGTCCCTTCCATTCCTGTCGACACGCACACACAGGAATGGTTGCGAGTTGTTAGGCACTAGGCCTGGTTCTTCATGAGCCGTTACGCCACCCAATTTAATTATTTCAGATACTATTGGAGGATTTGTCAATTCCTCTCAAGAGTCGGTACAGTAGCCCTGAAAATAACTTTTTTCCACTTTTCCGAATCTCGAAAAGTAAATTTTGAAAAGGTTTTGGAGTGTATTTTTGGAACGGTTTGACCTAGGAACATGGTTGATATCTTTTTGGAAACTGTTCATGATGCTTTAAAAAGGCGTATCAAAATATTTTCCTCGAAAGCAGTATTGAAAAAAATCAGTCGTAGAATACACATACTGATTCCATATAATATGCATATTCCAAGCGTTATTTTTTTTCGAAACTAAATTATTTAAAAGATTTCGACGCTCCTTTTTAAAGCATCAATAGCAGATTCAAAAAATGTATCAACCATATTCCTAGGACAAGTCGTTCCAAAGATACACACCAAAACTTTTTCAGAATTTACTTTTCGAGTTTCGGAGAAATAAGTAGGAGGTTTTGGAGTGTATCTGTGGAACGATTTTTCCTAGGAACATAATTGATACCTTTTTGGAATCTGATATTGATACTTTAAACAAAGGCTGTCAATCAGTTGACATTTCGGTCGCGCTTTTCAGCAAACGATTGAAGAGATACAAATTGTAGAGATACAATTTAGTTTAGCGCGATCTGAGTACTAGGCTTAAGTAAAAAATAATCAGCCCTATTCTGAGTTTCACGTGAAAGAAAATTCGCCCGGAAAAATTACATTACACTCCTCCCTTATTTTGAGTTTCGGGCGAAAAATGTTCCCTGTTTGTAAAAGTTCCCTTATTGGCACTATTGACGCCATTTTCTTCGTGTGAAATATGTCATGTCATTTACAGCAAAATTTCCATTTAGTTTTTGGTGGCAAACGAACCCACATTAGTTGTAAACTGGAGGGTGAAACTCGCAATAGCTTTTCAAAATCCGGGCGAACAAAACATTTTCGGCCGAAATTTTTTCCGGGTGAAACTCACAATAGGGCTGAATATTCATACACTTTTCACTTTCTATGATCTAAGAAATCAAGTAGAAATTAGTTTTAGTATTATTGCACTCAAAACACAATTAAATTTGTCCTTTATGCTGAATTAACACGATTATCCTAGGCCCCAGATCACGTAAGACTTAAGCGATTATTCGATTGAATGATCGTCGGTTTGATGACAGTTGTCACACTTATAGGAAAATATAGAGAGAGCAATAGTCGAAAGGATGAGCGAATTCGTAATCGTCTGACTAATTTAGATCTTCAAAGTTTGTGTTGGTAACAAAAATTAAATTCTGACTTCAGCAGGCCTGCAAAACAAATTACGTTCGTAAACATCAAAAGTGTGTAGAAATCAAGTCGGCGTTGGGCAGTTTGTGCAGAAAAAAAAACATTCTCCTAGAAAAAAGTAATTTCTGTTGAAAAAAAAAATTTAAATAGGAATACAACATAATATATCGGGCGAATTCGTAATCGTCTTACTAATGTCGAATTCCTTACAGCCATTTGAAGTCGATTTCATTTAAAAAATTTTCTTGGTAGAAGGAATTTAAAAAAATTCGACTTTTTTGTGTGAGTGTGTGAGTACAATTTGACAGGAATTTTGTTGCCGCACAAAAACAAAGAAGTGGTGCGGGCTAAACAAATATTAAAGTCTATTTTATTTTTCGCGTTGTTTTGATAATTTAAAACCAAATATATTTCGTCTGAAAATTAAAAAAGAACAAAAACAATTGTGCGCGTAATCAAGTACAAAAATTACAATCCAAAATCCATCCAGACACAGCAGCGAAGATCTATTCTGAATATTTCACTAGGGGACGAAGATAAATAAATTTGCAACGTGTTTTTCTCGCGAATTGTATGTTATTTAAATGGGATTTTTGTTTCTTGAAGATATATGCACAATTATCTTTACTTTTTTTGAGTATCCACTGAAATATTAAATAATTTGAAACACTTTAACATTTGTTTTCATTTTTAACATCCACACAAAATTGTAATGAGAACATTTAATTTCATCCTGATGCATGAGAAATGTCAAATCTTGATATTGTGTGTGCGATTTGATGTGAAATCTAGCTAAAAACGCAAGATTTGTTTGACAGCATTAAAATCGATTTTGTTTAGAAAAAATTCGATTTGTTCAGAAAAATTCGAATTTGTTTGGTTGTAAGGAAATCGACATAACTTACATAGATCTGCAAAGTTAGTGTTCGTAAACAAAAATTGAAATCTGACTTCAATAGGCCTGCAAAACAAATTACGTTCGTAAGCATCAAAAGTACGCAGAAATCAATTCGGCGTCGGGCAGTTTGTGCAGGAAAAAAAAACATTCTGCAGAAAAAAAAATTTTTAATTAAAACAGGAAAACATTTACATAGGTAGAGGGTGGGTCATCATTGGACCATTTTTCTCCGAAAACAATGGTCGTTACAGGGCCATGTTAACCAACTTTTTTTTTACTGAATTTAAAGACATGGATTTGGACAACCTCTGGTTCATGCAAGATGGTGTGCTTTGCCACACAGCCCATACCACAATCGATCGCACCAAATTTCAAAATCGTGTTATCAGCCGTCTTTGCGCCTCGGAGCTGAAATTTTACCACTTTTTTTTTTTTGTTGGAAACCGTAAAGGACCGATGCCATCAACAATTTTATTGCATTTTTAAAAAGAAACTTGTATTTGGCCCACCCTGTATATGAAATGGCTTTGAAGTACATATATACATATATCATCAAGATATTTGTCTATCATAGCATATTTTTTTGCAAATTTTACCCAAAAGCCCTAAAATCACCTTTTACCGCACGAAAATTTAATGTCAAACAATTTTTTTTTTGTGTAATAATCGCGATTTTTTACAAAAAAATTTTCTGCGCTGCGATGTTTACGAATACAATTTTTTTCAAAAACTGCCGCCTGCTTACTTTCTGTGGGCAGAAAAAAAATAAAACCGATACGCAGAAGCTAAGCAGACATGCGGTAGATCTGTCGCAGATTTCTGCGATTACGAACTCGCCCATCATCAGGATATTTGTCTATCACAGAATATTACTTTCCAAATGTCAACCAAAAGCCCTAAAATTTCTTTGAGGTTAATCTAGCCATGTAGCCATCCCTCATAGGAATTTGACTGTTTATACCTTTTTAGAAAGGCAAGAAACTAAATTTCGGCGTACAAAGAATATTTCGTTCTAAATGTCACCCAAAAGCCCTAAAATTGCCTTTACCCACGCGAAAATTTAATCTCAAAAATTTCGATGTTTCAATATTCATGCCGATTACAGAATCCGCAAAACTGGAGCCGCAGTGCAGTGCTTACTTTTTCATCTACTCATGTATCTTGAAAAGGAAAGAAAGACTGCATTGTGAATCACTGCGGATCGATTTTTGCGGATTCTGTAATCGGCATGAATAATTCTAAAAAAATCGGATTTGTTAGAAATAATTTTCTGCGCAACGATGTTTACGAACACAAATTTATTATAAAACTGGCGACTGCTTGCTTTCTGCGACCAGAAGAAAAATAAAATCGACAGTTTCTTTAACAATGCATATTTTTTTAAATATTTTAACTATTTCAACGCTTCAATCATATTCGTCACCATTTAACACCTCATTGAAACAAACAAACATAAATCGAATGTGTTCTTACATGCTTTCCTTCGAAATTTTGGCTGCACAAAATGGAAAATATTGTGTACCTCATATTTTCTATTGTTGCTACTGTTTCGCTCCGAATTCACATTCGTGTAGTGCGCCCATAGATTTTTATATAACAACTAGATGGCTAACTTCGCGGTGAAAGTTGAAGCACGTCGGCCATTTTTGATGAGGCCAAATTCCATACAAAAATGTGGCTATCTCCCTTATATTTCTTCTATATGTCTCTTTTTTTTTCCCACGTTTTGGCTCAAACAAAATGGGTGCAATGCTTCACTTTCTCTTCATACAAAAAGGAATGATTTAGTCGCCTATTTATTATATTTAAATCCAAGAGTGCGCCTAGTGAAAAAAATATCCATATCTTCCTTGACCATACGCCCGACATATTGAGGTTAAACTGATGCCAACGGTATTGTGATTGAATTTTTTTAGGGAATAAAAGAGACCAGTCTTGAATTTTAATTAAAAAAATTGTTATAAAATCTTTCATTGTTTTTCCCTATTAACAGATTATTGACGGTGACAGCTTGGTTGCATGTGGAACTGTTCGAGAAGTCAAAGATGCGAAACATCCACTTGAAATACCAATTAAACCCTTCGATACTAGTTGTGGCAAAGAATTTCACATGACTACCAAAGACGTCTACAAAGAACTAAAACTTCGGGGATATTATTATGGTGGAGCATTCAAGGGTATTGAATCAGTTCGTGGGGATGCTAATGTTGCCCGTCTTAGATGGAATTCCAATTGGGTAACATTCATGGATTGTATGCTTCAAACACAGATTCTAAAAAAGGACACACGAGATCTCTGCCTACCTGTTAAAATTCGAAGAATTCGTATTTTCGGTCGTTATCATTTGAATGCAGTTGGTAATAACAAATTTATTGATCTATATTCGAATAACCTTGAGGAAAGAATTGTTAGTGGTGGCATTGAAATAACGGGTATGGAAGAAAGTGCTGTGCAGCGCAGAAAACCACTAGGTCTGCCAGTAATCGAGAGATATACATTTGTGCCTCATTTTCCATCGCCAGTTTTGAGTCCAAATGATATGGGAAGATTTTGCATTCAGCTTGCGCTTGAAAATGAGTTAACGTCTAAAATGAAAATCGTCGAAGTTATCCCATCATCAGTACAAATTCCAATGATCGAATATTTCTTGAACGCTGTTGAAGATCTGCCATTGATTACAGGAGAATACAGAGTATTGAGCTCAAATACACTTGAGAATCTACCAGCTTGTGTGGTAGTTGAAGATGGCTCTATTTCTAATTATTTAGATTGCAATTTCATAATCGATCAAACAGGTGGCGATATTTTACAGCAATCGGCCAGCTTAACTGACCATTGCTATGTAGTCCTTGTCGTTAGTTCGAATTCAAATCTTGTAATACCGAATGAACTATCCATACTGGCGATATGCCCTTTAACAGAAAATGGCTTAAAATGTATACTTCTACGTAAACAAGGAAAAATTCGAGATCTAGAGGTGAATTATTTGAAAATTTCATCGAATGACACGGAACACAATTGGCTGAAGCCAGCTCAGGAGACTCTCAAATCCAAAGATTTAGTTTTATATGCACAAGGTGATAAGCAGAGCGGAGTGCTTGGTTTAGTAAATTGCTTGCGCAAGGAGTACGTAAAGACAATGGCACGTTGTGTGCTGATTGATGATACAAATTCTCCCGAATTTGACCCACAAAATGAATTCTATTCAAAGCATTTATCTCTAGGTTTAGCCATCAATATATTCCGAAATGTAAGTTTTTTGAAGAAACTTCGATTGTGCGAGTTTTTTTTAATTGTAAGTTATTTTTTTATTTGTTTTTATTGTTTAGGGTCAATGGGGAACGTATCGCCATCTTCAGTTAATTTCAAACCATGAAGTGAAACCACAATCCAGTGTTGTATTTGCAAACATGCAACATCGTGGAGATTTGTCCACAATCAAATGGCTTCAAGGCCACCAAACTCCAAACAACTGCCAAATGAAGGTCGTGTATTCGAGTCTGAACTTTAAAGACGTCATGGCTGCCACTGGTCGCATTTCGTTTAAAACTAAAACTCGTTTAGAACAGTCGGCTTTGTTTGGTTTTGAATTTTCCGGTATTGATATAAAAACTGGCAAAAAAATAATGGGTATATGCAAAATGGCCGCAGCTACTAATTATATCACAGGAACTTCACCCTTCATTATGGACGTACCTGATAACTGGTCATTGCGTGAAGCTGCTACTGTTGGTGCAACATACTTAACAGTTTACTATGCGTTTTTCTTTCGATCAGATATTCGTAAGGGAAAAAGCATTCTTATTCATTCTGGAACTGGAGGAGTCGGCTTGTCAGCTATACGCACAGCACAAGCTTACGGTTTGGAAGTGTTTACAACGGTCGGTTCAATTGAAAAGAAGAACTTTTTATTAAAAACATTTCCAAAATTAAAAGGTACCTACAGATCTTATTTTTTTATATTTCTAACTCAGATTTATATACATATGTAAATTAATAATAATTTCGTGTTGCAGAAAATCACATTGGAAATTCTAGAGATACAAGTTTTGAAACAATGATTCGGGAGCAAACAAATGGCAAAGGTGTAGACTTTGTGCTTAACTCATTAGCCGAACAGAAATTAATTGCCTCATTGAGATGTTTGGGCGAAGGTGGGACCTTTTTGGAAATAGGTAAATTCGATATAATGAGTGATAATCGTTTGGGATTGGCGCCATTTTTGAAGGAGCTAAGTTTTGTTGCTGTTCTTCTTGATTTGGTAATGGAACATGAGAATCCAGAATTAGAGGAAGTAAGTTATGATTGCCGTTATAAGAAAAAGAATTACATTCACTCATTTTTCTTCATCAGCACCTGGATTTAATCATTAAAGTCATCACAAGAAAAACAAATATCCATTTTTATTCAATTTTGTCTTAATTATAGTTCACTCAAATCGTCACCTGGAGTGCCAGTTTCAGGAAAAAAAATATAGAAGTTTTTTTCTCACTCGTCTTTTATGTTTTAGGGGCCGTGAATGTGAATTTCAACATTGCTACTTCCTACGGATAATGCTTCATAGCCAAAATTGTAAAAAACCTCAACGTTTTCGACCTTTTTTCATTTTTGTTTTGCCAAAAAGTCAACAAAATATTCACTTTTTGGATAAAATGTCCTTCTACACTTCAAAGAACATAAAATTTCCTACAAAAATAGTCTACAATTACACAATTAAAATTTTTTGAATATGCCAATTCTATGGTAAGTTTTATTCTCTACAAAATAGGTTATCGGAATTTTTTCGAAATTTAGCTTGGTTTTCAAGTTATATGCAAAAAACCAAAAGGGTTGCAGTTAATTCCCCCCTCAAAATTGCACCCTCTCGTTTAAAAACGCTCCGTCGTTTTCTAATCTTCAAGAAGCCATTGAATGATTTTTACAATAAAAACCCGTGAACGTCTTAGTTCCATTCTATGCGATATAATCAAAAGCCTATTAGTGGCTTCCTGTAATATGACATCTAATTTCATCACGCTCTAGCCGGTGCATTTTCTCGCCAATTTATGTGATAAAGATGACAAAATTGTAGAGAATTTAATGTTGTTTAAGCAAAAGGCTAATTTTTCTACAATCACAGGCATGGTTTTTGAGTTACAAGCAAAAATCTAAAAAGAGAACTGTGTTTTCCAAAAATTACGAAATTTTGTTTTTTTCACCTTACTCTAGTGGCCAAACCGTTAATACTACAAAAAAAAAATCTTGACCATTTTGGTAAGAAATTTTATGTTCTATAAAGTGTAGAAGGAAATTTTATCCAAGAAGTGTATATTTTGTTGCCTTTTTGGCAAAAAACTGAAAAAATGTAGAAAATTTTGAGGTTTTCTGCGATTTTCGCTGTGAAGCCATACCCGTGGGAAGTAGCAAAGTTGAAATTTAGATTCAGCGACCCCTAAAACATAAAAGGCGAGTGAGAAAAAAACGTCTATGTTTTTATCCTGACCAAAACACCATTTGACTGGATTATATGAGTTGATTTTATTGCAAAAGTTACTGCATCGTTTCTGCCTTTATTTAGAGTACTATTTTGTATAGTAATCTGCTGCACACGGTTTTCTTATTTGTAGCACTAACGTGCTTATAACTAGGTACTTGATTTTTATAAAAGAAACTCAAAAGCTATTTTTCGTAAAGCTGAACGATAGCATGCTCTTGCATTGGCATGATTATAGTCAACGATTGTTCGCAAATTTTTGATTTCCTCTCCTTTTTGTTAACACATCTTCCAAGCTATCTATTGTGCTATGTAATAAGAACATGTGATTTGTCTGAGTTATTTTGCCTAATTTATAGCCTATTACCAATCAAATCAATCCTTGTCTTCTTCAAACGCGAGGATTATTAGTTTTCGAAGAATTTCGACTCGCTTAAATTTCATTATCGGACACCTTGTCTCGGTTTCGATTTCCATAGAATAGAATTCAGTGCGAAATTGTTGTTGTTTGTCAAACAATTATTTTACTTCAATCAATATCTGTGAGTGATAAAAATTAACTTATTGCCAAAAAGGGTGAGTTCAAAAATACAGGAATGCTGCATGACTGCAAAATACAATTATTGTAAGAAAATGGTACCATTCATGCAAGTTTTAAGTTAAATTTGATGTCATTGTTGAGAGGAAACATTAATTCTTCTAAGACAGTAGAAATACGGACAGTATTTTTGTCTGCAGAAATGGAAAGTCAATTTTGCAGTTTTACTGAATTCCTGCATTTTTGAACTCGGGGAAAGCCTCGCAGGATAGAGAATATACAGAAAAAAAACTGACCGCAGCGGGTGGTTCACAAGGCACGTTATGCATTTCAGTTTTAGCGCAGTCCTTATCTACAAAAAATTGTCCTCGAGGGGAAAAAATAGTACAGCACACTTTTCTTAGAGGGGGTTGTTAGGCTTCGGTTTTATATTTTTTTCGGAAAAAAATGGCCAGGTGCCGCAGCCGCCATCCTGGATTTTTCATTTTTGACATAAGAGGTTACGGTTAAAGTAGAAGTTTGTTTGTAGATTGGGTTAAAACCAAAATAAAATTCTTAAAGAGGGGATGGGGGTCTAGTTTCTCCCGTCTAGAAGAACAGAAGGGGCTATTTACTAGACAAAAATGGCATCGAATCTAAAAAAAATATTGAAACAGAATGGCAACACTAACAAACTCATGCTATGCGAGATGTCTATTCTATTCTATTAAAATAAATTTTTTAACTCAAAATTTTGAAAAAAAAAAAAATAATTTTCTTAACAGTTTTTTTTTTCGAAATTGTAGCCATAAAACAGATGTGCAGCAAGTCTGCACGCATCTATGCATGCAGCGCTGCATGTGCATTATTTCGGACATTCGTGATGCATATAGTTATGTCAAATCAGATCATGAAAGCACAGCGTTGCCGATGTGACACGATAGTGCTTTTTTGGCACGAGTTTTTCTTCGAAATTCAATATAGCAGTTTTATATTCTCCATTATTTCACTTTAAGGATAATTTACAGTTCAACGAAATAAGTTCGAATTTTAGGGAAATTATATGAAAATTTGTCCGAATGACGTGGAAATTAATAGAAACATCTATTTCTGGATAAGATACGAATTTTTTGTTCGTACTACACGACTTTTGTATATTGATTTAGAAGTAGAAGAACTTGTGTTTCTTCCAGTGGCGAGTAAATTAACTTTTTTTTGCCACCAAAATATTTTTCGGGCGGCAACACTTGCTTCATGGATTCTTCACCAAAAAATCGTCAAGGCAAATCATTTTTTTAAAGAATAACAGTGATATATATATATACAGGTGATGTCAATATGAGTAATGCTGAACCCCAATTATTTCAGTTTTTTTTCTTTACAGTTGTGGCTGCAATGATTCTGCGCAGCAAATTTAGAAATAGAGATATCGTGCAGCGAGGAACTGCATGCAGACCTTGAGTGAATCTGCTCCCATAAGAGCCTATGTAATTAAATTTAGCTGCATGAAAAAAGCTGCACATCTGTTTAGCACAATACAACCGCATGCATAGTCCATGGCTATGAAACAGTGAATGAACATTTCAAAGCAATAGACTGAGGATCTTCAAGATTGTTTTTAGTATGAACTTTCATCTTATCCGCTTTCCTTATTCAGGGAAGAGGGAATGTTAAAGGGTACTAAGTCCTCAATTTGCAGTTGTTTTGCTCCACTTAAACGTTCTGCATCTCTTGGAAAAAGTCGACTTGATGTGATTAATGAAGAATTTTTACCACATACAAAGTTATATTGCCCCGAAGAAATGCAACGTTCAAAACAATCTGTAAAAACTATGTTTCATACGTAAAACGTCAGTTTACAAGAAAGTTCGGGATATCCCGAAGATTCCAAACCCCTTATTTAATAAAGAAAAAATAGTTATTTCAGTTCTCGTGTTTATGAAAACTACACCATGGAATAAAAATGTTCCGGACTCAAATGGAACACTAAGCAAAAAATGCCTATAGTTTAAGCCCAAAAAATTCGTATTCCATGATGTAGTTTTCCTAAACACGGGAGCTGAAATAACAAATTTTTCTTTATAATTAAGGGGGCAAGACTTTAGTTTTAAAAGGATGGGAGCGGATGAGGCGTGCAGTTAAGTTTCGTTCACCTAAGTTGTGACAAAATGATAGAGCGTGTATGTTGAGTTGAGACAAGAAATAAATCGTATGGAAGGGGGGTCTATTTCCCTCCGTTTATGCAGGCGGGACAATTTTCTATAAAACTAACATAAAACAGAAAAATTAAAAAAAAACAACGGTAATACTTACAATGCCATCTTATACCTTTTCGTAGTATATACCTTTAGTTGTTAAAAGTTGAAAAAAAAAAATGTTAAAATAATTTTGTACTACTATTTTGTTATACTTTTTTTGTTGTCAAAATTCAATGCTCTCAATCTATTCTCACATCGATTCGTAGTCGAACAGTGAAAACTTTATAGTTCTTGGACTTTTACTTTTCAAGATATTCAAAAATAAATGAACCAACTTTCTCATAAAACTAAGATGAATCCGGCTAAATGATCATTTGGGCAACCAGTTGGTTATCATCAACCTCGTTTTTTTTCTTGTTTTTACAAAGATGTTGGTTTCATTATTTTTTAATATTTTGAAAAGTAAAAGTCTTAGAATCATCCGGATTTCAGTTTTTGATTAAAAATTGATAAGAACATTGAATTTTGAAAAATAAAATAGTGATTTAGTACGTAAAATCAAAATTCAAAATTTTGAGTTTCAAAAACTGTTGACAAAAATAACTTCATTAAAAAAAAAACAATAAAGGCTCTCCCAAACCAATGCGGCACATTCGTTGCGGCGAAGAAACATTCGCATGTCAAAATTTATTTACATGGTGATATATGAGAGTGCCCACACCAACATGGCGGAGAAACATATGAATTAATTTTGACTGACGAATGTTTCTTCGCCGCAACGAATGTTTCGCATTGGTTTGGGAGAGCCTTAAAAGAAGGTCTATCTTTTAATAATTTTTTTTTTCTTTTATTCAATTTTTTTTTTTAAATTGCCCCTCACGACAAAACGCAGGGAAACATCCTAAATTATATAATTTAAAAGAACTCATACAGTTCTACAAAATTTATTGGGCCATCACACACAGGCTCAATTTCGAACTGCAATAAACTGGGGAAATGAAAGTTTGTAGGAGAGGGAGGTGAAAGGTGAGGAATTAAAGGACTAAATGTTCATCCTTTTTTCGAGCGGACTAACAATGTTTATTTACTAATACATACACAGTTGTTCGTTTCTAGGCAAAATAATCAAATCTGATGTCATGCAAAACTGAAAATTTGAGAGGAATTTTTGTTTCGATTCTCAAACTGAGAGTACTAATACAATTAAAGCCGGTTCATGTAGACTGAATTTTCAGTCGGCTTAAGCTCACCCCGTGTGCGATTGAAGGAAAAGTTAGCTTGGCTTAAGTTCAGCTCAAAATTGAGCCAGTGTGTGATGGCCCATTTATTTTGTTTTAATTCAAATGTCCTACATAAAATAAGTTTTGTTATTCGAAATTGTCACAACTTATTAACGACTAATTAACGGCAAATTATCCAATTAACCGTTTTTCGATTCGTGAATGTGGTTTTGCTATATTAACACAAATTTTCAATAAAAAAAAAAATACTTTTGCTTAAAAAAAAAAAACTAATTAAAAAATATTTTGTTTTTAAATTTGACAATTCAATAATGTTTTATAATGTTTTTTTTTTTTCTTTATTTTAGGCACTTTGTTCACTTGTTTCAAAAGACATCGCAAAAGGTATTATTGTTCCCCTACCAAGCACAGTTTTTCCAGCTGCTGAAATAGAGCAAGCTTTCCGCTATCTTGCCAGTGGAAAACATATTGGGAAAGTAATTCTCCAGATCCATGAATCGAGCGAAGCTACAACAACACTTCCGATTTCAGTGTTGCCAAGTGTTTATTTTTCACCTGAACTTGTTTATATTATCCCAGGTGGACTTGGCGGATTTGGTTTAGAGCTAGTAGATTGGATGATACTTAGAGGTGCTCGCAAAATTGTATTTAGCTCAACTCGTGGTATTTCCAATGGCTATCAGCCATATAGAATGCAGTAAGTATAGTTGTCCTTGAGTCTATTTTTTTTTGTTTTGTTAAATTCTAAAGAAAATAATTCTTTCTTAAAGGGTTTGGAAGAGCTATGGTTGTGAAATTCATATAAGCACAGTTAGCATCGTGACACGACACGGCTGCGAAGCACTTCTCAAAGGAGCACTGACTCTTGGGCCGATTGGTGGTATATTTAATCTAGCAGTTGTTCTTAAAGATGAATCTTTTGAAAACCAAAGCGTTGAGATGTTCAAAGAATCTTTAGGTCCAAAAGCCCTTGCTACCAAGTACCTCGATGAACTATCTAGAACTATGTGCCCCAAACTTCAGCATTTCTTAATTTTCTCGAGTGTTTCATGCGGTCGTGGAAATGTTGGTCAAACGAATTACGGAATGGCTAACTCCATTATGGAACGTATAATCGAAGACAGAGTTAGAAATGGCTTTCCAGGCAAAGCAATCCAATGGGGAGCTGTTGGTGAAGTTGGTTTGGTTGCTGTTATGGCCGAAGATAAAATCGATCTTGAAATCGGAGGAACTCTACAGCAGAGAATAAAATCCTGTCTACAAGAACTTGATACTCTCCTTTCGTGTCCAGATCCCCTGGTCGCAAGTATGGTTGTTGCTGAAAAGCGACTGGGCCAACATGGTGAGGAAAGTCTCTTAGAAACTGTTTTGAATATTATGGCCATTCGAGATTCAAAATCAGTGTCATATGGATCAACATTATCCGAATTGGGTATGGATTCTTTAATGGCTGTCGATATCAAACAAACCCTCGAGAGAAATTTTGATCTGTTCCTATCGCCCCAGGACCTAAGAGCACTTACATTCCAGAAACTAGAAGAGTATTCACAGAGTCGTAAAACACATGTTGATGATGATATAAAACTTGAAATTCAAGACGTCAGCCAACAGATCACCAAAATGGTTCGCAATATGGGCGATGAGAAAAACTTCGATAAGACTGTTGTACCAATTAATCATGGCAAAAAGAGTAAATATGCAGTATTTGTCTTCTCTGGAATCGAAAGCTCATCAGGGCAAGTGTGGAACAATTTGGGAACAAATATTGATGCACCTGCGTTCGTTATCCAATTGCATAAGACTGCGGCTATGACGTCGTTTGATGAAATAGCTAAATTTGCATTGAATGTAGGTTTGCCAAGCTTATTTTACTAAATTCATACATAATGTAAATAATTGTTTGTATTCTCCTCAGGAAATTGTATCGATCATTGATTCCAATGCAAGCTACCGATTGATAGGTTATTCATACGGAACGATTATAGCAACTAAAGTTGCCCATCTTCTGGAAGAACTTGGTCACCGAGGAAAAATATTACTAATAGATGGTTCACCTTTTGTTCTATCCACATTATTTATAAACTATGTGGAAACTATCGGCAAAGGCAATCTTGACACAATGATACTTTCAAATATTGTTAATTTATTACTCCCTGAAGAAAGTGAAGAAAAGACTATAAAAATGTTCTCAAACATACACGAATTTGAGGGAAGGATGATTGCATTTCAAAAATTTGTTCGACGTCAAAATGTTTTCAGCGAGCGATATGTAACTGCCGTTACAGCTGCTGTAATTCAACGGACGCGACTGATCAATGAGACTAATTTAGCAAAATTCAAAAGATTCAATGCACCAATTTGCTTAGTTAAGCCGTCTATTCCAATTTTGTCAAATGCACCGATAGATTATGAATTAAAAATGATTACTAATAATGAAGTAACAATTAGAACAGTAGAAGGTAATCACTTTTCTGTACTAGAGAATCCGGAATTGATGCAGACAATTAACGAGTTTATTTTGACGGAATAATCAGATTTATATATGTAAATGTACACAAAAAAGTATTTTTTAAGTTTTGAATTAAAAGGTTCAAAGGATAAATTGTTATTTTTGTAATCCTTTTGTTTTTATTGAGTTTGACTTAGGCCACTCTTTTCACAATCTTTTTGTCGACAATATTTTCTGTTTGAATATTTTTTCCGAAAAGTTGGGTGTTTACCAAAATTTCCGTTTCTACCAGGACAATGACCCAAATCACAAGCCAGGATTTGTGAATACCTGACTCATTTGAAATCAGCCTTACATGATGCAATTTCCGTGACAGTCACCCGAAATGAGTGTGACTGAAAACTGTTGGGCTTTGTTGCAGAACGATGTTTGAAACACACAAAAATGACATGAAAAATGCACTTTTGGAAGAAAAGCTGATAATTACCCTAGATATCACAAATAAGCTTGGTAATTTCATGCCAAAAGTTTTCAAGGCTCTAAAAAAGGCCAATAAATACTACTAAAAATTTTTATAATGCCACGAAACCAAACATGTGAGCTGTGACCTGGAATTTAGCAGCGTTTTTATTTTTTTTTTTATTGTTATGATGCTGAATACCAATTTTTTTCAAATCAGTTATTGATCTGTGTTTAAGTGTAGAGTTTTTCTTCAAAAATATAATTAAAATTTTATCGATTGTCTTTCTGGCTTAAAAGTTATTGAAACTTAAATTTTAAACCAGACACTGTATCACATAAGCTGTTTCCTGTGTGCCGCTGTATTTTGCAAATAAAATGATATCAAATTGAAGGGGTAACCAGGAAATCCCATCGAAATATGCCGGGATCTGTACTGTAAGAGAACTACAAAAATAGGGTATAAATAGTGGCGTCACTTGATTGAGGCCATCACTTACGAAATCTTAACAAAAAGAAAACATTTAAAGTAATGTTTTTTTTTTTATTTTTAATGAGTATGGCTACCTTTTTGTGACAAAAGCTTGGAACTTGAATTATTTAGCTGTTTTAAATAATCAAATTGAATCTTGACCCATTCATCAATGTTCTAAAGATGTCGCTCGTCGTCTTCCATTATCGTCTTTTTGATATAGCTCGGTGCAAATGTTTTTTATTATGTTAAGGCCAGGTAAATGCAATGTCTAAATTCAATTTTTTACTGCAAATCGGAAGTCTGGATAGGGGTAGAGTCTTTTTGGAAAATCAAAAGTAACATTTCCAAAAACATAAGTAACGTTTGGATATGCCTGTTCGAGTACCCATTATTTAGCTATTTAAGTTCATCATACTAGTTCTAAAGTTCAATTCCATAGTGCAATGCTAGATGATAGTTTGCCACGTCATAATACCTGACCTGGTTGTGATTTCGAAGCAAAATAAGTTTATCTCTACTATAAACCTAAAAACAAAAGTTTAAGCCATCAGGACTGAGCCCGTTTAGATTTTTCGATATTTTTGCATCAGAAAAGACAATGTACTTCTATTCTTTACTCGAAAAGACATTGTCCATGGGAAAATTCTCTCGCAATCTCTTATGTCCTTGACTAGAAAAAGGACTGCTTTCTCTAACATTTCTAGATGATGAGCGCTATAACTGTTGCAAAACTGGCTTAACCCTCACTTTTGAAGTAATTTTAGGGGCTGATAGAGTGGAATTTGAGGCAAACCACATCCTTAACCGCATTTTTTGAAATCTTATTCCTTCGACTCTGGATGCTGCTGCTGCTGTTAATATTCCCAAGAAAGTTGCTAAACACTATGTTACTGCTGTTGTAAACGTTTTTTCAGACCTAATTTTTATTTAAAATTGTGTGTATCTGCCTAATTTATTGTATTCTAAAAATTATAATAACAAATTTTATTTTAAAATATGTTTAAGAAATTTTGTATACAAAAAATTAATTTTTAAGTAAATTTTTAATTTTTTTCACAAATTCATATTTATTAAACAAATATGGCTAACTTTATTTTCAGGTCTAGCTATTTTAAATTTTTATAAAATACAAAATTAAGTGTTTTTACCTATCTTAAATATTTAGAGCATTCGTTTACAAAAAACGACCTCTACTGTTTGCAAAAACCACAACAAATAAAAAAATTGAATTCTTACACCATAATGTTTTCACACTTTTTTGTTCAAACATGTCGACGTTTTTCCTCACAAAAAAAAAAAAAACAGTAGAAGGAGAAGAGTTAAAAGAGCTTTAGTGAGTTATGTGCCGGAAATAACTAAGACCCCTTCCACACAAGGAAACTGAGTTGGCGGCGATTTTTTGTTTCTAGGTGAGAAGGGCGTAAAAGGAAGACAAAAAATTTCCCCTCACAGCCTTCTCGCCTACAAACTAGCCAGTTTCTGGCAACTCAGTTTCCTTGTGTGAAAGCCCTCAATTATCTCGAGAACTAGAGCCCGTAGAGGTTTAAAACTATCATTTTCGTGATCTAGGAGGTGCCACCTTTCCATTGATGTATCATACTGTACGAAATATTAAAGTTGAAAAATCGACTCTATCTTTATCTTTAAACTCAATTATCTCGAGAACTAGAGCCCGTAGAGGGTTAAAACTATCATTTTCGTGATCTAGGAGGTGCCACCTTTCCAGGGATGTATCATACTCTACGAATTCTTTAAGTTGAAAAGCGATTCTATCTTTATCTTTAAACTCAATTATCTCGAGAACTAGAGCCCGTAGAGGGTTAAAACTATCATTTTCGTGATCTAGGAGGTGCCACCTTTCCAGGGATGTATCATACTATACGAAATATTAAAGTTGAAAAATCGACTCTATCTTTATCTTTAAACTCAATTATCTCGAGAACTAGAGCCCGTAGAGGGTTAAAACTATCATTTTCGTGATCTAGGAGGTGCCACATCTCCAGGGATGTATCTACGAATTATTTAAGTTGAAAATCTATATTTATCTTTAAACTCGATTATCGCGAGAACTAGAGCCCGTAGAGGGTTAAAACTATCATTTTCGTGGTCTAGGAGGTGCCACCTTTCCATGGATGTATCATACTGTACGAAATATTAAAGTTGAAAAATCGACTCTATCTTTATCTTTAAACTCAATTATCTCGAGAACTAGAGCCCGTAGAGGGTTAAAACTATCATTTTCGTGATCTAGGAGGTGCCACCTTTCCATGGATGTATCATACTGTACGAAATATTAAAGTTGAAAAATCGACTCTATCTTAAGGGTTAAAACTATCATTTTCGTGATCTAGGAGGTGCCACCTATCCATGGACGTATCATACTGTACGAAATATTAAAGTTGAAAAATCGACTCTATCTTTATCTTTAAACTCAATTATCTCGAGAACTAGAGCCCGTAGAGGGTTAAAACTATCATTTTCGTGATCTAGGAGGTGCCACATCTCCAGGGATGTATCTACGAATTATTTAAGTTGAAAATCTATATTTATCTTTAAACTCGATTATCGCGAGAACTAGAGCCCGTAGAGGGTTAAAACTATCATTTTCGTGGTCTAGGAGGTGCCACCTTTCCATGGATGTATCATACTGTACGAAATATTAAAGTTGAAAAATCGACTCTATCTTTATCTTTAAACTCAATTATCTCGAGAACTAGAGCCCGTAGAGGGTTAAAACTATCATTTTCGTGATCTAGGAGGTGCCACCTTTCCATGGATGGATCATACTGTACGAAATATTAAAGTTGAAAAATCGACTCTATCTTTATCTTTAAACTCAATTATCTCGAGAACTAGAGCCCGTAGAGGGTTAAAACTATCATTTTCTTGATCTAGGAGGTGCCACCTTTCCAGGGATGTATCATACTCTACGAAATATTTAAGTTGAAAAATCGATTCTATCTTTATCTTTAAACTCAATTATCTCGAGAACTAGAGCCCGTAGAGGGTTAAAACTATCATTTTCGTGATCTAGGAGGTGCCACCTTTCCAGGGATGTATCATACTCTACGAAATATTGAAGTTGAAAAATCGATTCTATCTTTATCTTCAAACTCAATTATCTCGAGAACTAGAGCCCGCAGAGGGTTAAAACTATCATTTTCGTGATCTAGGAGGTGCCACCTTTCCATGCATGTATCATACTCTACGAAAACTTTAAGTTGAAAAATCGACTCTATCTTTATCTTTAAACTCAATTATCTCGAGAACTAGAGCCCGTGGAGGGTTAAAACTATCATTTTCGTGATCTAGGAGGTGCCACCTTTCCATGGATGTATCATACTCTACGAATTATTTAAGTTGAAAAATCGATTCTATCTTTATCTTTAAACTCAATTATCTCGAGAACTAGAGCCCGTAGAGGGTTAAAACTATCATTTTCGTGATCTAGGAGGTGCCACCTTTCCATGGATGTATCATACTCTACGAATTATTTAAGTTGAAAAATCGATTCTATCTTTATCTTTAAACTCAATTATCTCGAGAACTAGAGCCCGTAGAGGGTTAAAACTATCATTTTCGTGATCTAGGAGGTGCCACCTTTCCATGGATGTATCATACTCTACGAATTATTTAAGTTGAAAAATTGATTCTATCTTTATCTTTAAACTCAATTATCTCGAGAACTAGAGCACGTAGAGGGTTAAAACTATCATTTTCGTGATCTAGGAGGTGCCACCTTTCCAGGGATGTATCATACTCTACGAATTATTTAAGTTGAAAAATCGATTCTATCTTTATCTTTAAACTCAATTATCTCGAGAACTAGAGCACGTAGAGGGTTAAAACTATCATTTTCGTGATCTAGGAGGTGCCACCTTTCCATGGATGTATCATACTCTACGAATTATTTAAGTTGAAAAATCGATTCTATCTTTATCTTTAAACTCAATTATCTCGAGAACTAGAGCCCGTAGAGGGTTAAAACTATCATTTTCGTGATCTAGGAGGTGCCACCTTTCCAGGGATGTATCATACTCTACGAATTATTTAAGTTGAAAAATCAATTCTATCTTTATCTTTAAACTCAATTATCTCGAGAACTAGAGCCCGTAGAGGGTTAAAACTATCATTTTCGTGATCTAGGAGGTGCCACCGTTCCAGGGATGTATCATACTCAACGAATTATTTAAGTTGAAAAATCGATTCTATCTTTATCTTTAAACTCAATTATCTCGAGGACTAGAGCCCGTAGAGGGTTAAAACTATAATTTTCATAATCTGGGAGGTGCCACCTTTCCATGGATGTATCATACTCTACGAAAACTTTAAGTTGAAAAATCGACTCTATCTTTATCTTTAAACTCAATTATCTCGGGAACTAGAGCCCGTAGAGGGTTAAAACTATCATTTTCGTGATCTAGGAGGTGCCACCTTTCCAGGGATGTATCATACTCTACGAATTATTTAAGTTGAAAAATCGATTCTATCTTTATCTTTAAACTCAATTATCTCGAGAACTAGAGCCCGTAGAGGGTTAAAACTATCATTTTCGTGATCTAGGAGGTGCCACCTTTCCAGGGATGTATCATACTCTACGAATTATTTAAGTTGAAAAATCGATTCTATCTTTATCTTTAAACTCAATAATCTCGAAAACTAGAGCCCGTAGAGGGTTAAAACTATCATTTTCGTGATCTAGGAGGTGCCACCTTTCCATGGATGTATCATACTCTACGAAAACTTTAAGTTGAAAAATTGACTCTATCTTTATCTTTAAACTCAATTATCTCGAGAACTAGAGCCCGTAGAGGGTTAAAACTATCATTTTCGTGATCTAGGAGGTGCCACCTTTCCAGGGATGTATCATACTCTACGAATTATTTAAGTTGAAAAATCGATTATATCTTTATCTTTAAACTCAATTATCTCGAGAACTTGAGCCCGTAGAGGGTTAAAACTATCATTTTCGTGATCTAGGAGGTGCCACCTTTCCATGGATGTATCATACTCTACGAATTATTTAAGTTGAAAAATCAATTATCAATTATCTCGAGAACTAGAGCCCGTAGAGTGTTAAAACTATCATTTTCGTGATCTAGGAGGTGCCACCGTTCCAGGGATGTATCATACTCTACGAATTATTTAAGTTGAAAAATCGATTCTATCTTTATCTTTAAACTCAATTATCTCGAGAACTAGAGCCCGAAGAGGGTTAAAACTATCATTTTCGTGATCTAGGAGGTGCCACCTTTCCAGGGATGTATCATACTCTACGAATTATTTAAGTTGAAAAATCGATTCTATCTTTATCTTTAAACTCAATAATCTCGAAAACTATAGCCCGTAGAGGGTTAAAACTATCGTTTTCGTGATCTAGGAGGTCTCACCTTTCCATGGATGTATCATACTCTACGAAAACTTAAAGTTGAAAAATCGATTCTATCTTTATCTTTAAACTCAATTATCTCGAGAACTAGAGCCCGTAGAGGGTTAAAACTGTCATTTTCGTGATCTAGGAGGTGCCACCGTTCCAGGGATGTATCATACTCTACGAATTATTTAAGTTGAAAAATCGATTCTATCTTTATCTTTAAACCGAATTATCTCGAGAACTAGAGCCCGTAGAGGGTTAGAACTATCATTTTCGTGATCTAGGAGGTGCCACCTTTCCGGGGATGTATCATACTCTACGAATTATTTAAGTTGAAAAATCGATTCTATCTTTATCTTTAAACTGAATTATCTCGAGAACTAGAGCCCGTAGAGGGTTTAAACTATAATTTTCGTGATCTAGGAGGTGCCACCTTTCCAGGGATGTATCATACTCTACGAATTATTTAAGTTGAAAAATCGATTCTATCTTTATCTTTAAACTGAATTATCTCGAGAACTAGAGCCCGTAGAGGGTTAAAACTATCATTTTCGTGATCTAGGAGGTGCCACCTTTCCAGGGATGTATCATACTCTACGAATTATTAAAGTTGAAAAATCGATTCTATCTTTATCTTTAAACTCAATTATCTCGAGAACTAGAGCCCGTAGAGGGTTAAAACTATCATTTTCGTGATCTAGGAGGTGCCACCTTTCCAAGGATGTATCATACTCTACGAATTATTTAAGTTGAAAAATCGATTCTATCTTTATCTTTCAACTCAATAATCTCGAAAACTAGAGCTCGTAGAGGGTTAAAACTATCATTTTCGTGATCTAGGAGGTGCCACCTTTCCAGGGATGAATCATACTCTACGAATTATTTAAGTTGAAAAATCGATTCTATCTTTATCTTTAAACTCAATTATCTCGAGAACTAGAGCCCGTAGAGGGTTAAAACTATCATTTTCGTGATCTAGGAGGTGCCACCTTTCCATGGATGTATCATACTCTACGAATTATTTAAGTTGAAAAATCGATTCTATCTTTATCTTTAAACTCAATTATCTCGAGAACTAGAGCCCGTAGAGGATTAAAACTATCGTTTTCGTGATCTAGGAGGTCTCACCTTTCCATGGATGTATCATACTCTACGAAAACTTTAGGTTGAAAAATCGACTCTATCTTTATCTTTAAACTCAATTATCTCGAGAACTAGAGCCCGTAGAGGGTTAAAACTATCATTTTCGTGATCTAGGAGGTGCCACCTTTCCATGGATGTATCATACTCTACGAATTATTTAAGTCTAAAAACCGATTCTATCTTTATCTTTAGACTCAATTATCTCGAGAACTAGAGCCCGTAGAGGGTTAAAACTATCATTTTTGTGATCTAGAAGGTGCCACCTTTCCATGGATGTATCATACTCTACGAATTATTTAAGTTGAAAAATCGATTCTATCTTTATCTTTAAACTCAATTATCTCGAGAACTAGAGCCCGTAGAGGGTTAAAACTATAATTTTCGTGATCTAGGAGGTGCCACCTTTCCATAGATGTGTCATACTCTACGAAAACTTTAAGTTGAAAAATCGACTCTATCTTTATCTTTAAACTCAATTATCTCGAGAATTAGAGCCCGTAGAGGGTTAAAACTATCATTTTCGTGATCTAGGAGGTGCCACCTTTCCATGGATGTATCATACTCTACGAATTATTTAAGTTGAAAAATCGATTCTATCTTTATCTTTAAACTCAATTATCTCGAGAACTAGAGCCCGTAGAGGGTTTAAACTATCATTTTCGTGATCTAGGAGGTGCCACCTTTCCAGGGATATATCATACTCTACGAATTATTTAAGTTGAAAAATCGATTCTATCTTTATCTTTAAACTCAATTATCTCGAGAACTAGAGCCCGTAGAGGGTTAAAACTATCATTTTCGTGATCTAGGAGGTGCCACCTTTCCAGGGATGTATCATACTCTACGAATTATTTAAGTTGAAAAACCGATTCTATCTTTAAACTCAATTATCTCGAGAACTAGAGCCCGTAGAGGGTTAAAACTATAATTTTCATGATCTAGGAGGTGCCACCTTTCCAGGGATGTATCATACTCTACGAATTATTTAAGTTGAAAAATCGATTCTATCTTTATTTTTAAACTCAATTATCTCGAGAACTAGAGCCCGTAGAGGGTTAAAACTATCATTTTCGTGATCTAGGAGGTGCCACCTTTCCAGGGATGTATTATACTCTACGAATACTTTAAGTTGGAAAATCGACTCTATCTTTATCTTTAAACTCAATTATCTCGAGAACTAGAGCCCGTAGAGGGTTAAAACTATCATTTTCGTGATCTAGGAGGTGCCACCTTTCCAGGGATGTATCATACTCTACGAATTATTTAAGTTGAAAAATCGATTCTATCTTTAAACTCAATTATCTCGAGAACTAGAGCCCGTAGAGGGTTAAAACTATAATTTTTGTGATCTAGGAGGTGCCACCTTTCCATGGATGTATCATACTCTACGAAATATTAAAGTTGAAAAATCGACTCTATCTTTATCTTTAAACTCAATTATCTCGAGAACTAGAGCCCGTAGAGGGTTAAAACTATAATTTTCGTGATCTAGGAGGTGCCACCTTTCCATGGATGTATCATACTCTACGAAATATTAAAGTTGAAAAATCGACTCTATCTTTATCTTTAAACTCAATTATCTCGAGAACTAGAGCCCGTAGAGGGTTAAAACTATCATTTTCGTGATCTAGGAGGTGCCACCTTTCCATGGATGTATCATACTCTACGAAATATTAAAGTTGAAAAATCGACTCTATCTTTATCTTTAAACTCAATTATCTCGAGAACTAGAGCCCGAAGAGGGTTAAAACTATCATGTTCGTGATCAAGGAGGTGCAACCTTTCCATGGATGTATCATACTCTACGAAAACTTTAAGTTGAAAAATCGACTCTATCTTTATCTTTAAACTGAATTATCTCGAGAACTAGAGCCCGTAGAGGGTTAAAACTATCATTTTCGTGATCTAGGAGGTGCCACCTTTCCATGGATGTATCATACTCTACGAAATATTAAAGTTGAAAAATCGACTCTATCTTTATCTTTAAACTCAATTATCTCGAGAACTAGAGCCCGAAGAGGGTTAAAACTATCATGTTCGTGATCAAGGAGGTGCAACCTTTCCATGGATGTATCATACTCTACGAAAACTTTAAGTTGAAAAATCGACTCTATCTTTATCTTTAAACTGAATTATCTCGAGAACTAGAGCCCGTAGAGGGTTAAAACTATCATTTTCGTGATCTAGGAGGTGCCACCTTTCCATGGATGTATCATACTCTACGAATTATTTAAGTTGGAAAATCGATTCTATCTTTATCTTTAAACTCAATTATCTTGAGAACTAGAGCCCGCAGAGGGTTAAAACTATCATTTTCGTGATCTAGGAGGTGCCACCTTTCCATGGATGTATCATACTCTACGAAATATTTAAGTTGAAAAACCGATTCTATCTTTATCTTTAAACTGATCTTGGTCCTTGGTGGTTTTTAGCTTATTTGAATAAAATATCTCCATTTGTGTAAATAACAAAGTTCGTCTTATAGCAGCAAGCAACTAAGCAGTGCAACGTATGGCAAATTAAAAAAAATATACAAGAATACCACCCCGAAGCCAACAAAAAATGCGTCACAACCAAAATAGCAAACTTAAGATCAACGTTCAGAAGTGAGTTAAGAAAAGTATTTAGATCAAAAAATCTTATAGTGGCACTGGTGATATATGTATGTATGTACAAACACATAAACCCACGCCTTCTTATTATGACTTACTACTATTCAGGGGGCCAACTATGTCATTCGATTCTATTATAAAAATGTTCGAATTCGCAAAATCTACACAGTGCTTTGCATAAGTATAAACGCACCTGTAAAAATGCATTTTATAGAAAACTGGAAATGGAAGCCACACCTTACTATTTTTTTATTTAAACAAGATAATTGAGCAAAAAAAAAGTCCCGTTATTTTCCCTAGCGTTGTTTATAGTACGGGAGGCGACCGTAGGTTTACCTATCTCATCGTGGCTTCGGAAAAGAATGATGCCAATTTATAGCTTTAGTATTAAGATTAACAAAACCGCTGGTCGGACAAGGTTTTTCAGGTGGCAACGGGTAGAAAACGCACTATTTTGGTTGCTTTTTAGGCAAAAGTGGTCGGACTCGCCGCAACAACCAACAAACGTTTGTCCAACTACTGGTTTTGTAAAGAGGGCAGTGTAAGCTTTCATTTGATACCCTATTTATAAAAATCCATTATGGGTTAGGTATCCTAAGCCAAAAATGCAACCGAAAAAGTGCGTTTACTACCCGTTGCCACCTGAAAACTTTGTCCGACCAGCGGTTTTGTTAATGTTAAGACTAAAACTATGAATTGGCATCATTCTTTTCCGAAGCCGCTATGAGATAGGTAAACCTACGGTTGCCTCCCGTCCTATTAGAAAACAAAAACAGATTTTTTCGTATTGCAGAAGTATAATTGCACTATGTAAATCTCGTTTAAGCTTCATTTAATTATGAGTTTCGAGATGACAAACAACGAAGCCGCGTGGTATACCTATATACGGAAAAGGCCAAAATTCAAGACTTTCGTTCCTAAGATGTAGGGCTATTCTTACGAACATTTCGAGATTAGGTCGTTTTTCTGTAATTTCATACAAAACCCAGAATCTTATGGAACGAAAATAAGACCCGGGGGTCCACAGATGCATGCGTCAACGCATGCGTCAACGTATGCGTCAACGCATGCGTCAACGTATGCGTCAACGCATGCGTCAACGAATGCGTCAACACAAGCGTCAACACATGCGTCAACGTATGTTTCAACGCATGCGTCAACGTATGTGTCAACGTATGCGTCAACGCATAACGTTAATTCTATCTGAGCTACATCCTATTTAAATTTTATCGAAATCGGTCAAGGAACAACGGAGCTTACATTTTTGTTAACCACCCTGATAAGAAAACATTTTTGTCTTCCATAACTCTATCAATTACAAACTGTCACACTTTCATTGAAATCAGTCAAAAAAAAAAAAAATCAACGCATGCGTCAACGCATGCATATGAGTGAACGTAGGCGTGAACGTATGCATCAACGCAAGCATCAACGCATGCGTCAACGTATGCGTCAACGCATGCATCAACGCATGCATCAACGCATGCATCAACGTATGAGTCAACGCATGCGAAAACGCGTTCATCATGCGTTGACGCATGCGTTGACGCATACGTTGACGCATACGTTGGCGCTTGCGTTCACGCAGGTTCGGCATTAGAGATGTTAATTAAGTGTACCGCGAAATGTTTGCATCAATGCTATGGTCAAAGTAAGACTTTTAAGCTGGCCCAAATTTTTGTATACATACTCGAAACCCCTAAATATCGTTAAGTATCGTTATAATATTTATTTTATTTTTTTAGTCATTTTTGTAGCGATTTTAAAAGAGCAAAAATTGTATGAAAAATGCTTTTTTTAAAAAATACAAATAATTAATTTAATAAAAAAGGGCGCGTGTAACTCAGTACTCGTGGCAGAAATGAAACTTCTTTGGCGATCTAAAAATCTCGATATGTAAAGGGATATTATTAAGCTTATATGCGTAAGACGCAGCTTAGTGTTCTATATCAAGATGATCGATGGGTTGGCGTTGTAAAGTTGAAAATTAAATAACATTGGTGAAAATTTAAAGTAAACAAAATGTGATAATTTAAAAGATATAAATCAGTTTATTTGAGTAGGTTTTCTGAAAAATTCCTACACTCAAAATCTATGCAAAATCAAAATTTGTATATAACAACTTTAATTTGGTTTTATGTATTTTGCAACCATATATAATTCAAATTTTTAGCGGACTCTCCTGATTTAATTCAATTTTTTTTGAAATTAGCCTATTTTGAGATAAAATTTTTAAAATAATTTATATCTCGATACCAGTAGGAGATAGACGAAATTTAAAAATAGTAAGGTTCTTAGAATTTCATTATCTATCCACCAAAAAAAAATTCAAAACTCTAACATTCTATTTAACGAAATTAGAAAAAAAGACATAAAAGAACATTTTCGCTTTTATCTGCTACAATAATATAGATTATCAAAAAATCCAAACTTATTGCAATATAAAATATATAAGCCTATCAATAAAAATTTTTACTTTTACTCTACCTCCCACCACTTAGCTAATCAATGATCTCAGCGTTGCATATGTGGCGTTACATTTTTTCGTTTCACAAAAATTCAACCTTGAAATTTCACTCTCAACGCGCCCAAGGAAGTTTCACTTCAAAAAAAAAAAAAAAAAAACCTAAAGTCACCTTTTAATTTAATCTTAACATTTTGAATTTTTAATAATCGCGATTTTATACAACAAATTTTCTGCACTGCGATGTTTACGAATACCTACAAATTTATTCAAAAACTGCGGCCTGCTTACTTTCTGCTGGCAGAAGAAAATAAAATCGATACGCAGAAGCTAAGCAGACACACAGTACACATATCTAAGGTATTATCAGGCGCAGCTTTCCAAATTTCAAGATGGCTGCTCTTTGTGTTAGTAAGTAAACCAAAACAAATGTTTTGTGGTTATTTGAAATTCAATTTTTTTAACTATTGATTTTGACAACATGCGCAGAACTGAACAAAAATGAACACGCTAATGATATTACCTGTAATATATGTATCTTGAAGCAGACATGCGGCAGATCTGTCGCAGATTTCTGCGATTACGAACTCGCCCTGACTCACCAAAATAGTAAAAATGATTCAAAAAAATGATATCAAAACGCTTACCTAGAATAAAAAAAAGAAAAAAAAAAAAAACAAGTAAAAATATATTACACAACTGTTATTTATATTAACAAAAAGAAAAGTTATTAAAAAAAATAGCTATATCAAGTCAAATGTTACAATTACAAGAAATTAAAAGTCTAATGGTGTTTTCGATTGGTAAATTTAGATTTCAATCTAAAAATTTATTTATTTCGTGGTGAATCGAACACCAATTCCAATTGATTTATTTTTGTCATTGTATTCGTGTAATTTTATGTATGTTTCCCCAGTAGGAAATTTCAAAAAATTCATGTCGGAATCACCAGCTTTTTTATCGGTGAGTGGAAGCTACAACCCATGACTTTTGGCATGAAAACAGCGGTGAATTTAACATGGGGCTGTCATAGGCCGGTCACCTAGTGATTTTGTAGGTGAATATTTACCAGTGGAATCACGAAGTAGGGGTAACTAGTTTAAGGCTCTCCCAAACCAATGCGAAACATTCGTTGCGGCGAAAAAACATTCGTCACTCAAAATTATTTCATATGTTTCTCCGTCGCGTTGGTGTGGGCACTCTCATATATCACCATGTAAATAAATTTTGACATGCGAATGTTTTTTCGCCGCAACGAATGTTCCGCATTGGTTTGGGAGAGCCTTTATTCATAAGCAATTATATGTGATGAAAAATAGCATGAACTTTAAGCTGTGAAATCACTCGATAGCTTAGAGTTGCTTATTCACCGAGTGAAAAATGACATGAATGCTCACCCATTAATTCACTTTGTAAATGTAACTCGTTAATTCATATATGAGTTAAATATGCTGAAAAATACCATGAACG
Organism: Melangyna quadrimaculata; assembly: GCA_949320155.1. Taxonomy (NCBI): domain Eukaryota; kingdom Metazoa; phylum Arthropoda; class Insecta; order Diptera; family Syrphidae; genus Melangyna; species Melangyna quadrimaculata. The sequence continues at coordinate 197,804,798 of OX439483.1, read as the reverse complement.
TTCAATTATGAAATCACTAGGTAAGCAAGAGTTGCTTATTCAGAGGGTGAAAAATACCATGAATCAAAAATATCATTCACAAATGAATTATATTGGATGAAAAATATAATGGAAAGAAACTGGGTTATACATCACTGCATGATTTATAATGAATAATATGTGAAAGTTCATTATAACGGGTGATTTTTTAGCTGGTTTGTTTTGGCAACACTGGTTTTGACAGCTGACGTGTGTTTAGTACCTTGTGTCACTGTCAAACAGCTTCAGTTTGGTTTGCAATTTAACCATGGATCGTCTTACAAATGAACAACGCTTGCAAATTATTGAATTTTACTATCAAAATTCGTGCTCGGTTCGAAATGTTCATCGCGCGCTGCTTCCATTTTATGGTCGGCATTCTCGACCTTCTGAGCAGTCTATTCGGAAGATTGTGACCAAATTTCGCACCAAATTTACTTTGTTCGACATTAAACCACCAACACGTTTACGTACTGTGCGTAGTGAAGAAAATATTGCGGCCGTATCAGCTAGTGTGACAGAAGACCGCGAAATGTCGATTCGGCGCCGTTCCCAGCAGTTAGGCCTTTGTTACAGCACTACGTGGAAAATTTTGCGGAAGGATTTGGGCGTAAAGCCTTTTAAGATACAGCTGGTGCAAGAACTAAAGCCAGCCGACCTACCACAACGCCGAATTTTTGGTGAATGGGCTCTTGGAAAGCTGGCCGAGAATCCGCTTTTTTATCGAAAAATTGTGTTCAGCGATGAGGCTCATTTTTGGTTGAATGGGTACGTAAATAAGCAAAATTGCCGCATTTGGAGTGAAGATCAGCCAGAAGCATTGCAATAGCTACCAATGCATCCCGAAAAAGCCACTGTTTGGTGCGGTTTATGGGCCGGCGGCATTATTGGGCCATATTTCTTCAAAGATGATGCGAATCGCAGCGTTACTGTCAATGGTGAACGCTACCGAGCGATGATAACAAACTTTTTTTTGCCCGAAATGGAAGTTCTTGACTTGCATGATATGTGGTTTCAACAAGACGGTGCCACATGCCACACAGCACGCAAAACAATGGCGCAATTGCGAGGCGAGTTTGGTGAACAGTTAATTTCACGTTTCGGGCCGGTCAATTGGCCGCCTACATCGTGCGATTTGACACCATTAGACTATTTTTTGTGGGGGTATGTCAAGGCTAATGTCTATAGGGACAAGCCCGCTTCGATTGACGCACTGGAAGACAACATCCATGCATTCATTCGTGAGATACCGGCCGATATGTGTGAAAGACTATGCCAAAATTGGACTCAGCGGATGGGCTACCTGAGACGCAGCCGCGGTCAACATTTGCATGAAATTATCTTTAAACATTAAATTGCAAGGTTCAAACTATCGATTCAAATAAATATTTCATTCATTTTTTCGAATTTTTTGTGTTTTTTTTTTTTTTTAAAGTTCTAAACCTCTTAAAAAATCACCCATTATAATAAAATCATAACCATCAGTAATGTATGTATGTATATATCTTCTCCCTTTGAACAAAATAAAAAAAACTGCTCTCGTGTAACAAGTTATATGTATGTAGATAACTTAATAAAACATTTATTATGAAAAAAAAATGAAAAACGATACTTCAGGAAAAACATGTCTAATAAAATACATTAAGATAATTTAAACAAAGAAAACAAAAATAATATAAAAAAAAATAAATAAACGCATAGATGTTTACATTGAGATATGTAATAAAAAAAAATTTCAAAATGCTGAAGTCTGCATAAATAGGTCCTCGATTTCCTTTTCTTTTGTTGATACTGTCGCTACTTCTTTCTTTTGTTGGCATATCTTTTTATAATGCAGGTTCTTAATCCTTTTCAGGCCTTGCTGGACAGCTTTTTTGTAAAGCTGAACTGATGGCATATAAACTTATTTGTTTACTTTTTTTCACTCAATACGTATTTAATGACAACAAATTTCTAGAACAAAAGGGTTATTATTTAATGATCGCTAAAAAAAACGGGAATTTCTGGTTTATATGTTTTTTCTCTCTTTCTCTAAAAAAAAACCCCAACTCTTGTCATAAGTATGACTCTGTACATTCCCATCCACCCCTGAAATCCATGCATTTCTCGGGGTAGGTACAAAAAAGAAAATGAACTTGAAATGACACACAATTTCTAGAACAAAAGGCTATTTAATGATCGCGAAAAAAAACTGGAAATTCTGGTTAAATTTTTTTTCTCTTTCTCTAAAAAAAAACCACTAACTCTTGTCATAAGCATGTGCATGACTCTGTACATTACCATCCACCCCTGAAATGTTCGCATTTCTCGGGTTAGGTACAAAATAGGCAATGGGTATGTTTTTTTTTATTTAAGAAAAAAAAAAAAACCAAAACAATGCATAAAACCCAATTTCGATTATCACTCAGGAACTAATTATCATATTAACGTACCTACTTCGAATAGGTAGAGAAAAGGCAGTTATTATTTGTTTTATTAATTATTATTATTTTAAGAAGAATATTTCGTGTATTTTTTTTCCCATCTTTGAAATCGTCATGGCAAGTAGAGAAAAGGCTTTTTGTTTGTATTTTTTCTTTCTCGGCAAGAAGACAGAACAACCAAAGCAGAGAACCAAACATCATTTACGAAGTCATGATCCTATGCATTACTCTTCATCAGTGGAATCACCGTTTATGATTTTGTAACTGAAATTTTAGTGAGTTGTAAGTATTCAATTTATTTGAATTTAGTTAACTGATGAAAAAATGCATAACCTTTTTTTTATGAAATCATTACATACCGTTCCGCGATGGAAACAGTCGGTGAATCCATTCATGAATTCACCAAAAAATTTCATCGACGTCGATATTTCCTACTGGGTCATAACATCACAAAACTTGTCATCACTTGATGTACTTTCAGAAGAAAACAATGTGCTTCATGAATTTACCAATTAATTTTCAACAGCTACCATTTTATATCAGAAACGCTTCCCTTTATATTAAGAACACAATTTTGATTAACCGAAATAAATTCAAACAATACAAAAAAATTTGTAAAGTGAAAATTGTTAACTTAAAATTGTATTGGTATTAGTGTAGGAGGGGTAAATCTGCCGAAAAATCTAGATCTGCAAATTTGATTTTAAATCAAAAAATGAGTATGGGGTCGACCCACACTAGTAACTTCCCATTGGTGCACTTGAAAACCATGTACATATTTACCTATGTGGTGAGTGGAAATATTACATAATTATATACTATATAGTGTAATAACTTTGGGTGTTTGGATAATCAGTATATATACATAGATATAGAGATACAGGGCAAAATGTGACATTACCTATGTTCTGTACTTTTTTTCCTAACTCTTCTCGGTATAGAGGTATTAATTATTTAAGCTAATTATTTCAAAACAGACTTTTGGTTAAAAAAATAACAAAAATCAGGGGAGTGTAACAAAAAAAAACATGGTTTCAAAAATATAAAGAGGCAAATTAAGTGTCATATGCAAAATTTCGATTTTCAGTCTCAAATTAGGTAAAATTTTTTTAAGGTATCACAAAATAGCAAACAAAATTAAAAATACACTAATTTTTAGTGAAAATCCACTTTGACAAAAATCCACTTTATGAACTGGATTTTAACAACGTTGACGGTACAGGGGTAGGTGAATAGTGTATTCACATTTTAATAAATAAAATGTCCGTTTTTCTTTAAATAAGCTCACACTCTCAAAAAACACGCCTAATAACATTAATTATAGTTTAAAGTAGCAGAAGCAGTAACTATACAATGAAAAAAATATTTACTAATACAAATTATTATTCGGGCGTTTTCATAGTGGTTTCGCTTAACTCATGTTTTACTTAATTAGAGTTTATTCCAAATTGTACTTATCAAAATAGAAGATTATTAAATTATTGAACGTCAAAATTGCAAATTGCAAAAGTGCATTGACAAAAACTCAAATAAATGTTTTGGTTATCTTTGAAGTTTGAACTAATCATAATAGTTTAAAACGACAATGAATACGGCCCATTAACTTTAAAAAAAGAGTTTCAGAAGATTGTCTACCTCTGATACAAGTTAAAGGCAGTTTTTCGAAATGTCATCAATTGACTCTACATTTTTCTTAATGCCTTATGTCGTAGCATTAGAAATAACATTAGGCAAAAAAAGTATGCAGTTTACAGATATTTAAAAATATTTTTTGAATATTTGATACGTTCACTGAGCGCGAAGATACTGGTTAAAGCATAACCAAAGCATTTGACCACTCTAAAAAGCAATAAAAAAAGAGAAGATACTATGAGAACGTATTATGTTAATAAGTGCACTGCATTCGTTATTTCATTCCTGATTTTTTTTATGGGAAAAGAAGGGACAAATTAAATGTGTGAAATAAGTTTGCGAATTTTGACTGATTGCAAAGGAATTTTGTTTGGGTTTCTATAAATATGTACTGAGATACGTTTGAAATGTCAAACATAATCTAGATAACGTATGGCATGAACTAGTAATTTAATACGACATGTACAGTGATGTTAAAATCATTCCGGATTTTTAGTCAACTGCTTTGAGTGTTGGTTTGTGAGATAAAAATGAACAAATCAAATATTTGTAATTTTTCGCCATGTTTATTAAACAATTGTATCATTTTAAACAAAAAAACGTGGTCAAATAGTCAAAAATTAAAGTTGATTCAGAATTTTAATGTGACAAACTAACCGGATTTTATCTTGTACAATTAATTATTATTTTGTATTTAATATTTTGTCCAGTAACCCCTATTTTGTATCACAGCTCGACATCGACGAGGCATTGACTGAATTAAATTTTCGAAAATAGAAGCAGGAATATTCTCCCATTCATTTTTCAAGGCTGCAAAAAGAAAAGTTGTTGACGTGTGCCAACCCGCCTTTTTAAAATGGCCCACAAGCCACGGCCATTCTAAAACACGAATACTTTTAGTCGCAAAACACTCTTTTAGCAGCTTTGAAGAATGTTTGGGGTCATTTTCCTGCTGAAAAACCCAACGCAAATGCATTTCTTCCTCTGCATATGGAAGCATTACTGACTCCAAAATATCCTTATATTGAAAACGGTCCATAATTCCTGTGATTTGGTGTATTGGACCGCAGCCTGCGCCTGAAAAAACCCCAAACCATCACCGAGGCTCTACCGTGCTTAAATTACTTACTTACTTACTTAGGTCCTCGGACCTATTACGTCCGTGATGTTTCCCTTACGGGACATAGGGCCTCCACTACACCTACGCGCCATCGTGTACGATTTCTTGAAATATATTTCAGCTCTCTCCAACTTTTCCCCAGTCGTGCCGATTCCTGTTCGACCGTTCTTCGCCATGTACTTCTAGGCCGGCCCACTTGTCTTCCCTCCTGTGTGAGCGGGTTCCACTGCATTGCTTGAGATGCAATGCACCGATCGCCTTTTCGAAGCGTATGGCCAATCCACTGCCACTTTCTTCTTCGTATAATGGAGTCTATGGGCTCCTGACCCGTTCTCGCATGAAGTTCGGCATTGGAGATACGGTTGGGCCAGAAAATCCTCAAGATGTTTCGTAGACATCTATTAACGAAGGTTTGCAGCTTTCTAGTGACAATTTCAGTGACTTTCCAAGTGCTGCAGCCGTAAAGCAGAACGGATTCAACATTGGAGCGGAACAGTCGTAGCTTGGTCTTTAAGCTAAAAGAGTTGTTTCTCCATATTTTGGACAGCATTCCGAACGCAGCCTTTGCTTTTCTGATTCGGCTGTTTACGTCCAGTTCAGTTCCGCCACCCGTAGAGATAATACTCCCAAGATATTGGAAATCCTCTACCATCTCTACCGGTTGTCCAGAAATATTTACTTGGATTGATGAGGAAGTTCCAAGGCTGATCCTTTTAGTTTTTGCCGAGTTGATCTTAAGCCCTACGATTTCTGCTTCTCTCTCCACCCTTGTTGTCATTTGATGGAGATCCATGATCCTATGAGAGAGTAAGCATACGTCGTCCGCGTAGTCCAGATGTTTGAGGTGAGATTGCAGAGTCCACTGAATTCCTCCATTTCCATTTGACAAAGCTGCGTGCAGTACGTCACTTATCACCAACAGGAACAGTATTGGTGACAGTATACAGCCTTGCCTAACTCCACTTTGGATTTCAAACTCCTCTGACAGCCTACCTTTGTGCAAAACGTGACACCTGGATCCATCATATGTAGCCTTGATAATAGCAATCAATTTATCTGGGATGCCCCTCCTGTGCAAAGCAAGCCAAATAAATTCTCTATTGACACTGTCGAACGCCTTTTCAAAATCGATGAACAGCAGGTGAAGTGGTGATCGATATTCAACGCACTGTTCGATGATGATCCTCAAGGTGTTGATGTGATCAACACAGGAAGATCCAGTGCGGAAACCTGCTTGTTCGGCGTCGAGTGTGTCTTCGAGGTGGTCTTTAATTCGGTCCAATATTATCCTTGCTATTATCTTGGCTACTGCAGGCAGAACGCATATTCCTCTCCAGTTTTCGCAATGTGTGAGATCTCCTTTCCTTGGGAGCTTGACAATCATTCCTTTTTTCCACTCTTCAGGAAAGCTCTCTGCTTCCCAAGCTCTCTTAATAAGTGGGTGCAGTAGCTCGCTCGATGTCGTTGGGGCTGCTCCTAAGAGCTCTGCAGGAATACCGTCAAGTCCAACCGCTTTGTTGTTCTTCAGTGCTTTGATGGCGGTGATAATTTCTTCTTTACTGGGGGGTACGGTGCGTATTCGGGAAATTGTTACTTCGGGTAGCTCAGTGGGAATAGGGTTCACTTCACTTGCGAAAACGCGGTTTAAAACCGCAGAAAAGTGTTCCCTCCACCTTATGAGCTGGTCCTCATCCGAAATTAGCAGGGATCCGTTTGTGTCTTTAACCAGGTGTTGTTTAGAGCTCTGGACACGAGTGAGCTCTTTGGTAATTCTGTAGACGGTCCTACTGTCACACCTACTAGCGGCTTCTTCTGCTTCTGTAGCCATTGCGTTGATGTAGTTACGCTTATCACGTCGCACACTACGGTGAACTTCCCTCATCTTCATGCGGTACGTAGACTCAAGCTCGTTTCTCCCTGCTGCTGGGGTAGCTGCGATGCGAGCTTTAAGGTGTTTCCTTTCTTCGATCCTTGCCCAAGTTTCGTCGGAAAGCCAAGCACTATTTCTTCCTTGCGCCCGGCCGACTATACTTTCAGCACCGGATATGAACACATTTTTCACAGCACACCAATGATTTTCGATGGATGTGGTTTCCGTGCTGCTGATTGCGTTCAATCCTTGTGAAAGGTGGTCCCCTAGTTGTTGGCGCACTGCAGGATCCTTTAGTCTATCTGTATTAAACTTGGGCATTCGAGTGTTTCCTTGGGATCTCCGAACTGCAGCTGTACGCAATCTTACGGTAGCAATTATCAGATGGTGGTCCCGGGCCATTCCCATGTCAGCACCTCTTTTGTTACGGACGTCCTGGAGACTGCTTCTAAAACGCCGGCTGATCGCGAAGTGGTCAATTTGGTTGGAAGATGCTTGTCTGTCAGTCGACACCCAACTGACTTTGTGGCACGTCTTATGCTCGAACATGGTCCCTCCAATAACAAGGCCGTTGGCGTTGCAGAAATCGACAAATCGTTCGCCATTGTCGTTTCGGTTACCAACACCATGTTTTCCCATGACATGCCTTAGCCCAGTGTTGTCATTGCCAACCTTGGCATTTAAGTCTCCCATCACCATAACTATATCACCTCGTGGAACGCTATCATAAGCAGCACTCAGCCGGTTATAAAAGGCCTCCTTCTCCTCGTCAGAAGAGAGCAAAGTTGGGGCGTAACACTGTATGATGGTGACGCGACGTACTCTAGTCCGGAACCTGGCTTTCAGGATCCTGTCACCTAAAGGCTCCCAGGAAATTAGGCTTTTGAGAGCTGTTTTGGAAAGCAGCAATCCAACGCCAGATTCCCGAGCGCTTCCAGGTGTTTTTCCGGAATAGATTAGTACAGTGTTACGGGTTGGTGACTTGAACTTCCCCGAACCCAGCCATCTAACTTCACTTATCCCTAAGATGTCCATCCTATACCGCATGAATTCCTTCTCTAGTTGCAGGAATCTGGCATTCTGAGGACCTTCTTTTCCATTGTCAAGAAGCGTCTTCACATTCCAGAAACCAATCTTTGTCCGGGTACAATAGCCAAAAGTCGTCAACGAGTTATCATTAATTATCCGAGGCGTAGTGTTGGTTTCGGTAGCGGGTTGATTTCAGTTACGGAGAATGCTAACCTCCGTAACCTATCCTAGAAAGCTAGGCCTTTTCGCACTTGTAATTTTAGCCTATTTATGTATATTGGGATACATAAATGATTGCCCGGGGACCACCACGAGGAGGTAAAACAAGCACTTCATCGTGACTGATTGTTGCGCTACTGGCCCAGACCAAGTTCTGAGCAATCAATAGTTTCCCGATCAGGCACGATGCAGGTCACCCAACGCTCCTCCATTTGCTTAAAGACCAGTTAAGATGATTTTTTGCAAATTCAACCCTGAGTTAAATATTTTGATTAGTAATTAAAAGTCTTTTCCAAACACCTTTCATGGCTAACCTTTTTCTACGATGTTTAGCAGTAAGAAGAGGTTTCTTCGCTGGTCGAAATGCAAAAAGACCGAAATATCTTAAACGCTTCCTTACCGTACTTGGCGTCACAAATTATCTTTGAAGTTGCAAAAGGGTCTTTAAGCACAAAATTCTTTATGCGCCTATCAGTTTAAACAGTTGTTTTGCGAGGGCGTCCACCAAAATAATCTGCTTCTACTGATTTCCCGCTTTTAAATTTTGTAATGATGTCTCAAACCGTTGACGTTGGAATTTGCAATATTTCAGCTATAAAATTTTGTTTTGTACCGGCTTGGAACTTTTCTATTACCTTGTATCGAATCGCGTTGCTATAACGTGTTTTAGCCATTTTCTGCACTATATAATTTCAACTAACACAGCTCTCAACTTGTAAAGTCTGTTTAATCTACGGCGTGAGTCAAAAGACTCGAAAAAACCGCTACTTTAACATCGAGACTCGCAAGCTCCCTGCAATCCGGTTAGTTTTGCACAGGCATGTTATTATCGTAGCATAATATTTTTAAGGTTATTATTAAATTGTCTCATACCCTTTACAAATTATGGAAAACCTATGGAAAGTTATTAGTTTTCTACTTGATATTAAGAAAAACATTATACTGAGGAAAAATCCGGAATGTTTTTGGCAGCACTGTATGTCGTTTTTTTTTAAATTAAAATTGAAAATACTGCTAAAGTTAAAAATTAACAAAAATTAAATTTGAACTAAAAAATAATAAAAAACTTTCTTCGACTATATATGAAATCTTAGCACAGTATATTCATTAATTTCGCTAAATCGAATAAAAAAAGTAGAATTTTCATACTTGTTAAGTGAATTGTTCGCCAACCATGACATTGTTCGCTATTATTAGCCATTTTTATAAAAGTTCCTTTATTTTGTGGTCTATACAGTTCATCGAAAGTGACCAATACCTACTGTCATTTCAAAGGAACTTTATTGCAATTAATGTTTCCTCTAATTTCAGTCCTTGTTGCCATATACTGCCTAAGCCCCATGGTTTACAACTTTGTGTCCAAACAAACAAATTATGTACTAGGTCTAAGCTTTCCAACGATATATATCTCATTCGTGGGCAATAGGTAGACCAAAATACCCATTCTCCTTTGCAGATCTAGATTTTTCGGCAGATTTACCCCTTCTACACTAATACCAATACAATTTTAAGTTGTCACTTTAAACATTTTTTTGTATTGTTTGATTTATTTCGGTTAGTGAAAATTGTGTTCTAAATATGAAGGGAAGCGTTTCTGATATAAAATGGAAGCTGTTAAAAATTAATTGGTAAGTTCAGGAAGCTCATTGATTTCTTCTGAAAGTACATCAAGTGATGACGAGTCTTGTGATGTTATGAAACATACATAAAATTACACGAATACAATGACAAAAAAAAATCAATTGGAATTGGCGTTCTATTCACCACGAAATAAATCAATTTTTAGATTGAAATCTGAATTTTCCAATCGAAAACATCATTATTTAACAATCGAAAACACCATAAAACAAGAGTAATTTATTAACTTACCCGTTTCAATTCAAAAATTATTCGTTTCAAATTTTACCGCCATGATTCAAAACTCCTATTTGAATTTTGCAATTCACCACCCACCGAAGCGACACACACGACACACACAATGAAATTCACTTTCAAATAAAAATTTATTTTTGAGTAACAAAATACTTTTAGGCGTTCGATTTTATTATTTTTTTTTTAATAAATACAAACTTTATTATATTTTTAACACTTTTAATGTATTTTGAATACCGCACATTGAAAATTAATATTTTAAATAATTTTTTTTTCTCACAAAACGAGCCGAACTGAATAAATTTAATCTTGCAAGAAATGATCCACTCCACCTCCACCTGCATGAACCATGAATTGGCTGGCAGTGAATGGTAGTTGAGTGCATAGCAGTGTTGCCGCTGAAAAAAATTAAAAACGGGTCCAAAAAGGGGCCCGAGACAAAAAAGGGGACAATTATAAAAATTTGACAACACGTTCACACAAAACAAAGGAGTGTAAGGAGTGTGAAATAGTATATTTTTATGATTATTTCACAAAATATTCGATATTTTTGAGACAAGAAAAAAAGGAACTTATTGCAACAAAAAAAAAAAACTAGATAACTGTTTAAGTTTTCCAAATAATTCGAATATAAATTGTAGTGTTGTCCCTTCCTGCTATCATTTTGCGTGGCTTATTTAAATTTCGAAGCTAAACGACAGCATTTTGTGAAAAGAAACTTTGTGATTTTTTTTTGATTGAATTTTTTTAGCATATCTAAACGAAAATTATTTAATTAAAGCCTAGTACGCTGCTGATGCGAAACGAAATTTTCCTGCGGTCTCCAAAAAGAGAACGAAATTCTTACACAGCGGAAAAATATTCATGGAGAGTTAAAATAAATTGCAAATAAATAAATAGAAATTTAACAAAAACAGTGCAGTAATGAAAAAATCAACAAATAAAATCACGAACAAACCCAAATGTCATTTTTCCGCATACTGGTCCGGGCAATTAATTCATTGCGAATAGAGAGATTGTAAAAACAATCTGGTTAATCATCAATTTCGCTGGGCGAACAGCGTACCACAGAACGAAAAGGACAACGAAATTTTTCGTTTATGATTTCGTCATGTCATTTTTGTATGGGATTTTTCGTTTCGCATCAAAAGCATACTAGGCTTAAGAGTGGAATCGTAAAAAAGGCCAATTGGGCAATTCCTGAAAAAGTCGGGGCCACGGGGATTGGACCCAAAAAAAGGTGCCATTTGGCTCCTTTAGTGGCGAAACGGCAACGCTGGTGCATAGGAAAGAGAGATGTTCTTTCGTGCTGTGGTGGAGTGGGTGGACGGTGATTGCTTGTCTGTGATATGGTGAATTACTAAAGGTGTGTTCACATGGAGCAACATGTTTGGGCAAGATGGTAGGATGAAGATGGTTTGTGAAGAATTCATGTTTTTTTTTAAATTTGGATCCCTTTAGGATTAAGTGCCCGATTACACGATTCGTTTTTTTCGTTTGTTTCGTCTGTCGTCTTTTTGACAACTTGGGTGAGTGTAGTAGAAATGAAAATTTCAAGACTTATTGGTTGAACTTTGACGTTTCTGATTTGGCAACTACATTGCTTCTCGATGTTAGCAAAAAAAAACATTTGAACCATTTAACACAAAATCCGATTCTTCCGTGGGTGAAGTGAATAAGAAAATCGATTCATGTTTGTCTTACCCTGAGGACACACGAGCAGGTCATTTAAGTGGAGTGCAGAGCAGGGTTAGGCATAACTATCGAAACGCTAGATATGTTCACTGTGCAACTCATCGTTTGAACTTGGCTCTGTCTAATGCGTTTTACAACTCCTGCGAAAGTGAAATTGCTTATTTCTTCCGAAACCACTTAAATGCAAACAACATATTTCAAAATGTCATAAAAATATGTACCAGATAGCAGAGCAAAACGACTTCTGTGCCTTCGTGAAACGAGGTTCATTGAAAGGACGAGCTATTCCAACGCATTTCAATAAGCCTTGAAGAAAGAATGAGTAGGACATGGGCGTCAACTCTTTTGACAGCAGTTCAAAAGAGTGATTTTCTAGTAATAATGATGGTTGTTTATGAAAAACTATTTACGTTAACACTTCTCGCTTATCAGTTTTTTGCAAAATAAATCATTAGATTTTGGTTCTGCGATAGAATATTTTTCCTTTACGAACATAAGGGAAAATGCCGAAAATTTCTTCAAAGAAGTTTTTCAATCTGCATCGCAACCTGCCGAAGACTTTTTTGAAGTTAAAATAAGAGCTCGCAAGGTTTGATGAAAGCAAACACCACGCGCTTCTCCAAAGACAACATCTACTGAGGCATTTTAGGGTTTCTATTCTTATTCCCTGTGTGCATTAATACAAAATCTATCTGAAAGATTAATGGTGAACGAATACATTATTCCATCGTTTCAAGCTCAGCTTCATCAAGCTAACAAAATGGAAAAGCTTACTCCTTACTTCGAAAACACAATTTTGCTGTCAGCAGTGAAAGCTGCTCTGGTGTGAGAAAATATCGTCTATTGAAGATTCCACCGAAGTTTTAAAAGTGCTTATTTTTGAGATAAAACTTACTTTAAAGCTTTAAACTTCTTGCTAACAGTTTTAGCCAGCCTTTCAGTAAGAACAGGTAGTGTTGAGAGAACCTTACAAATGATGAAACGAATAAAAACGTGTTATGGAAAATCAATGACTAGGTGGTAGGGCCGTATCTAGAGCCCGGGGTAAAACTAAGTATGGGGCTCTATTTCTCAATTACTACTTGAATATGGTTTAAAAGAATTTCAACAAAAAATTATAAATGATTTTTACTAAAATTATTTTTTTCTGGATTTTTCGGAAGTGAACTCATCATACTTGTCTCAAATCTATTTGCTGTTTGCGCTTAGATTTTCAGTCGATATCAATGATTAAATGGTAAGGCTTTCTTGTTTCATGGTGCTTCGCAATCGCAAGTAATTTTTTATTAGTTTCAACTATGAAAAAGATCTTTCCGCTTTTGCGGTGGATAGCAAGAACAGTAAAACACATTATAAGAGTGGTGCATACGATACATCTGTATAGCTCGAAGACAGTGAAGCATTTTGAATGATCAAAAAAGTTGCCAATTCCTTTGTACAAACAAAACAAATATGACGAATATACAAAATCAACCCTAACTTGTTTTTTTAACTTCTCTTCTTCTGTCTACGGTAGTAGCCCGTAGCGTAATGGTTAGTGCGTTCGACTGTCACGCTGAAGGTCTGGAATCGCATTCCAGCCTCATCCACCTAAAAACTAAAAAGTTTGTTTTCAGGGCTACTGCCTCTTGCGAGGAATTGACAAATCCTTCAAGAGTATCACTTGTTACGAATAAGTGCTTCTCGTCTAGCCGTTCGGATTTGGCATACAATTGTAGGTCCCTTCCATTCCTGTCGAAAGGCGCACACAGGAATGGTTGCGAGTTGTTCTCATGGCATCTTCTTTGTACATGACAGTACCAGCAAAGTTGGTCATGCTGTATTTTGTCCGAGATGGTATTTTTGACGTGTAGGTTTCCTCGGATTCTCTTGCTTCTTATTCGATCACGCTTTGTCACTCCTGCTGTCATGCGAAGCATCTTCATTTCAGCTGCCGTCAATTTACTCTCATACTTCTTGTACATTGTCCACCACTGTGAACCATATTTAAGCGCTAGACAAACAACTGCCGTGTAGAGCTTTCCTTTCAGCTTAGGGGGCATTTTTCTATCACACAAGATGGCAGAGATTTCCCGCCACTTCATCCACCCTACGCTTACTCGATGTTTGATGTCGTCATCACAAGATCCTTCGCTGTTGATCATTGATCCAAGATATTTAAACTTTCCGCACTTGGGAAGTACTGTTTCGTTCAAATAGATGTCCGGAATAGGCCTGTGTGGATCAGAAAATGGACAGCATAGGTATTCGGTCTTTTTCGCGCTAACGCGGTATCCATTTCCCTCCAGAACATCCACTCATATATCAAGTGCTCGTTGCAAGGACACAGGATCTTCACTTATGATGGCTCCATCGTCAGCAAAGAATAACTGATTCACTTTGGGGTCCGTCACCTTATTCTCAAGCAGAAAGTCAAGGACAGTAATTAAGAGCAAAGTACTTAAGACGCTTCCTTGGTGCACACCTACTCTAATTCGGAACTCTTCGGTGATTCTTGCGGGGCATCTTACCTTTGTTTTAACTTGCTCATACATGTCCATGACCATCCGCACGTAGACTTCCGGAACTCCTCGTTGCCTAAGTGCAACCCATATCAGATCTCGTGGTTGTCTGTCGAATGCTTTTTCAAAATCAACCAATACAATATGCAAATCTCTATAGGAATCCCTATATTTTTCCATTCTGATTCTTATACCCTGAATAGCATCTGTGGTTGATTTACCCGAAACAAACCCGCACTGGTCGTCAGATAGCCGTATTATTTTTCGTAGGCGGCCATCCAATACCCGCTCAATGATCTTCGAACGGTAGCTGTCGCAATTTCGTGTATCACCCTTCCCCTTGTAGATTGGAAGAAGGTAACTTTCCATCCACTGATTAGGCATTCGGTCGCCGAAGATAATTTGGAGATGAAAATCATGAGCCATCTAGACCCGATGTCTCCCATCTTTTTCCAGTACTCAGAGGGTATCTCGTCTGGCCCAATAGCTTTTCCCTTTTTGGAGTTTTTCACTGCATCACTTACTTCATCGACTGTGATGCAGCTATTGAAAAGTATATCTTCGGAAACTGTTCATTTAAAAGTCCTTCACAATACTCTTGCCATCTGTGAAGAATTTTGTCGTCATCCACAAGGAGTTGGCCTTGAGCGTTGTTATTGAATTTTGGTGAACGAATCTCCTTAGCATTTTTCCTTCTCTGTGCGGCGATTCTGAAAATAGTTGCGCCCTTGTTCATGTTGGAATGTTGCAGTTCCTGAATAGCTTGGTTTGCATCAGCAGCCGGTGCAGATATTTCCTCCAGCTCCCGTCTGTAAACCACGCGTGCTTTTTCATTAGTGTATTTTTTTAACAAAATACACTTATAACTCCTAAGCCATATCAATGAGCAAAAGAAGTTAGAAAATAAAATTTATAGAAAATTTAATATTTTACAAGTTTGCGATATAATTTTTTTGACTGGAATAAAAACTAGGTACCTACGTGAGTTACATGCGAAAGTAGAATTAACTGTTAACAACAGGACTGCGAGATAATGACACTAGGGTGAAATTGTGCAAAATGTGTTTTTTGTTCGTGCACGGATACTCTTTCAAATGCCGAAGTCAAACTTCGTCTCGAACTTATTTCCCAGAGCACCATATAATAAAATCTTAATTCACCTTAATAGTTGCACCATCTAGCTAGCACGAGCTTTCGCTAACCACTTTTAGAATTTTCTACCAATTCTTTTGTTTTTATTTTACAAATGAATATATCATGGGTAACATATACACAAAACGAAACAAACAATTCTTAAATATTAGTGGATAAACTTCCAATTGGCGTAATACATCGGTTAATTAAAATTACAGCTAGGTTCCCAAAATCACGTGAAATGAAATCGAAATAGAAAATCAAGTGAATTTATTTTTTTTATGTCCCGCATTTCGATCGGTTATTTTGTTTAAGGTTAACTAAAAGCTCTGTTTTTTCTTTTGTTTTATACATACTTAAAGTTTAAATTTTCGTTTTTGTCAAACTCAAAGTTCTTTTGTTTCGACAAAAAAATGTCACGTGTTACGATTAACATAAAGGACAATGGGCAAAAATGTATGGAGCGTGTGGGCCCAGCACCAATTAGAACGGCCTTCATATCGTATATAGGTCTTAGAAGAAGAAATAGAGGAACTGCCCTTGTTGGAAAAAAGTGAAGCAGTTTTTTAAATGGTGTGAGATCCAACAAACACAAATTCATTACAGCAGGGACGGAATGCTCTTTGACGGCAACTCACTAGGGCGCCATCAGAATAATCATTTTTGGTTTTTTCCGAAGTTGTTTTAGTGGTATGGTCTTAGAAAAAGAAAGAGTACGTGCGTGAAGCAATTTTTGTCAATCTGAAGTATCAACTCGCTAGTGTCACTTTAAAAAAGAACTAAGGTTTTTAAGGTAATGTTCAAGAAGTTTAATACAAACGTCATAATTTATCCAATAGTTAAAATTTAAACAAGCTCCTGAGCAGGTTAAATTTTGACGACTGTATTCACCTCAGTAATAATTTAGCCATGGGATCAAATTTAACGCACTTTAAACGCAATTGACACACGGCCTCAATCACGAAAAACAATTTCCCATTCATTCATTTTTGTTCAAATCGTTTTTTGCTAACATCGAGAAGCCATGTAGTTGCCTTATCAGAAACGTCAAAGTTCAACCAGAAAAGTCTTGAAATTTTCATTTCTACTCCAATCACCCAAGATGTCAAAAAGAAGAAAGACGAAACAAACAAACAAAAAACGCATCGTGTAATCGGGCACTTAATCCTAAAGGGATCCAAATTAAAATAAAAAAACATGCATTCTTCACACCCCGACTCCACAGGCCAAGAACGATGGCCTGACTATGGAACATGTCGGACATCGTTCATGGCCTCGAGTCGGGGGGTCACAAACCAATATATACCATCTTGACCAACCATGTTGCTCCATGTGAACACACCTTTAGTAATTCACCATTTCACAGACAAGCAATCACCCACTCCACCACAGCACGAAAGAAGAACATCTCTCTTTCCAATGCACTCAACTACCATTGAATGCCAGCCAATTCATGGTTCATGCAGGTGGAGGTGGAGTGGATCATTTCTTGCAAGATTAAATTTGTTCAGTTCGGCTCGTTTTGTGAGAAAAAATAATTATTTAAAATATTAATTTTCAATGTGCGGTATTCAAAATACATTAAAAGTGTTAAAAAAATAATAAAGTATATATTTATAAGAAAAAAATAATAAAATCGATCGCCTGAAAGTATTTTTTTTACTCAAAAATAAATTTTTATTTAAAAGTGAATTTCATTGTGTGTGTCGTGTGTGTCGCTTTGGTGGGTGGTGAATTGCAAAATTCAAATAGGAGTTTTGAATCATGGCGGTAAAATTTGAAACGAATCATTTTTGAATTGAAACGGGTAAGTTAGTAAATTACTGTTGTTATAGACTATTTATTTTTTGTAATTGTAATATTTGACTTAAAATAGTTATTTTTAAATACTTTTCTCTTTGGTAAATAAATAACAGTTGTGTAATATATCTTGACTTGATTTTTTTTTTCCTTTTTTAATTCTAGGTAATCGTTTTGATATCATTTTTTTGAATCATTTTTACTATTTTGGTGAGTTATTTTAATGTTTTTATTTTTTTATTAAAATATGTCATACATACATCCACAGCTTTGTTAAAATTAATGTCATTGTATTAATGTTGTAAATCTTTTTAATAGTTATGGCAATCGAATCATAACAGGTATCTCTGTTATAAAGGAAATACCTACCAATCTCAAGCTCGATATTCAAAACATTTCCTTGTTCGACTGGAACTTTTATGTTTTTTAAAGTGAGTTTTATTTGATGGAATACATCACTAGTCTTTCGTGTATTTAAGCATGAATGTAACTCAGTAGTCGTTTTTGGGTTCGATTTACTATTTCCCTAGGAATAATAAAGTATTTTTGAGTGCGCAGGATTATTTCAAATCGATTGGTTTTTCTTTGTTGAACATAAATTTAAACGCCAAAATTACATTAATTTGGTTTGTTATCTTATTCTTCCGGTCCCGATTTGAGATACCGGCCTTTTCGTTACAGATCGTTGTTAAGGACCATAGTCTATGAGTATTATATTATATGTTTGTACAATCCAAGGTTGTTACTTGAAACACAGTGCTTCAAATAGAATTTCACAAATGGAATTTGCGAATAAAAGATTGCTTACTTACGCGTTTTAAACTATCTTTGTCATTACTGTTTTATCATAAAGGGTTTTTTGTTAATTCAATTTGAGAAGTTGGTAGTTTTAATTGTAACTCAAAAATTGTTCTGTTGTTGTTTTATAATTACCATCCCTTTTATAAAAATATATTACATTTGATATTTTGAAAATCAAGACCAAATTGTTGAAAAATCGACTTAATCTTTAAAATCAATTATCTGGTAAACTAAGCGTACCAGAGCGTTAAAAATATCATTTTCGTGATCTAGGAAGTCCCACCTTTTCATTGGTATATCTTTTTTTTACGAAAAATTAATGTTGAAAAATCGACTTGTTCTTTATCTTTAAACTCGATTATCTCGAGAACGAGAGCCCGTAGAGGGTTAAAATTACCATTTTCGTGATCTAGTGGGTGCCACCTTCCGATAGATGTAGATTGAAAAATCGACTCTATTTTTATCTTTAAACTCGATTATCTCGAGAACTAGAGCCCTTATAGGGTTGAAACTATTCCATAGATGTATCATACTCTACTAAAACTTTAAGTTGAAAAATCGACTCTATCTTCATCTTTAAACTCGATTATCTCAAGAACTAGAGCTCGTAAAGGGTTAAAACTGTCATTTTCATGATCTAGGAGGTGCCACCTTTTCATAGGTGTATCATATTCTACGAAAACTTTAAGTTGAAAAATCGACTCTATCTTTACCTTTAAACTCGATTATCTCGAGAACTAGGGCCCGTAGAGGGTTAAGACTATCATTTTCGTGATTTAGGAGGTGCCACCTTTTCATAGGTGTATCATATTCTACGAAAACTTTAAGTTGAAAAATCGACTCTATCTTTACCTTTAAACTGGATTATCTCGAGAAATAGAGCCCGTAGAGGGTTAAAACTATCATTTTCGTGATCTAGGAGGTGCCACCTTTCCATACTCTACGAAAACTTTAAGCTGAAAAATCGACTCTATCTTTACCTTTAAACTGGATTATCTCGAGAAATAGAGCCCGTAGAGGGTTAAAACTATCATTTTCGTGATTTAGGAGGTACCACCTTTCCATAGGTGTATCATACTCTACGAAAATTTTAAGTTGACAAATGGACTCTATCTTTACCTTTAAACTCGATTATCTCGAGAAATAGAGCCCGTAGAGGGTTAAAACTATCATTTTCGTGATCTAGGAGGTGCCACCTTTCCATAGGTGTATCATACTCTACGAAAACTTTAAGTTGAAAAATCGACTCTGTCTTTACCTTTAAACTCGATTATCTCGAGAAATAGAGCCCGTAGAGGGTTAAAACTATTATTTTCGTGATCTAGGAGGTGCCACCTTTCCATAGGTGTATCATACTCTACGAAAACTTTAAGTTAAAAAATCGACTCTATCTTTACCTTTAAACTCGATTATCTCGAGAAATAGAGCCCGTAGAGGGTTAAAACCATCATTTTCGTGATCTAGGAGGTGCCACCTTAGGTGTATCAAAAGTCGACTCTATCTTTACCTCTAAACTCGATTATCTCGAGATAAATAGCCCGTAGCGGGTTAAAATTATCATTTTCGTGATCTAGGAGGTGCCACCTTTCCATAGGTGTATCATACTCTACGAAAACTTTAAGCTGAAAAATCGACTCTATCTTTACCTTTAAACTCGATTATCTCGAGAAATAGAGCCCGTAGAGGGTTAAAACTATCATTTTCGTGATCTAGGAGGTGCCACCTTTCCATAGGTGTATCATACTCTACGAAAACCTTAAGTTGAAAAATCGACTCTATCTTTACCTTTAAACTCGATTATCTCGAGAAATAGAGCCCGTAGAGGGTTAAAACTATCATTTTCGTGATCTAGGAGGTGCCACCTTTCCATAGGTGTATCATACTCTACGAAAACTTTAAGTTGAAAAATCGACTCTATCTTTACCTTTAAACTCGATTATCTCGAGAAATAGAGCCCGTAGAGGGTTAAAACCATCATTTTCTCGATCTAGGAGGTGCCACCTTTCCATAGGTGTATCATACTCCACGAAAACTTTAAGTTGAAAAATCGACTCTATCTTTACCTTTAAACTGGATTATCTCGAGAAATAGAGCCCGTAGAGGGTTAAAACTATCATTTTCGTGATTTACGAGGTACCACCTTTCCATAGGTGTATCATACTCTACGAAAACTTTAAGTTGACAAATGGACTCTATCTTTACCTTTAAACTCGATTATCTCGAGAAATAGAGCCCGTAGAGGGTTAAAACTATCATTTTCGTGATCTAGGAGGTGCCACCTTTCCATAGGTGTATCATACTCTACGAAAACTTTAAGCTGAAAAATCGACTCTATCTTTACCTTTAAACTGGATTATCTTGAGAAATAGAGCCCGTAGAGGGTTAAAACTATCATTTTCGTGATCTAGGAGGTGTCACCTTTCCATAGGTGTATCATACTCTACGAAAACTTTAAGTTGAAAAATCGACTCTATCTTTGCCTTTAAACTCGATTATCTCGAGAAATAGAGCCCGTAGAGGGTTAAAACCATCATTTTCGTGATCTAGGAGGTGCCACCTTTCCATAGGTGTATCAAAAGTCGACTCTATCTTTACCTTTAAACTCGATTATCTCGAGATATATAGCCCGTAGCGGGTTAAAATTATCATTTTCGTGATCTAGGAGGTGCCACCTGTCCATAGGTGTATCATACTCTACGAAAACTTTAAGGTGAAAAATCGACTCTATATTTACCTTTAAACTGGATTATCTCGAGAAATAGAGCCCGTAGAGGGTTAAAACTATCATTTTCGTGATCTAGGAGGTGCCACCTTTCCATAGGTGTATCATACTCTACGAAAACTTTAAGTTGAAAAATCGACTCTATCTTTACCTTTAAACTCGATTATCTCGAGAAATAGAGCCCGAAGAGGGTTAAAACTATCATTTTCGTGATCTAGGAGGTGCCACCTTTCCATAGGTGTATTATACTCTACGAAAACTTCAAGTTGAAAAATCGACTCTATCTTTATCTTTAAACTCAATTTACTCGAGAACTAGAGCCCGTTGAGGGTTAAAACTATCATTTTCGTGATCTAGGAGGTGCCACCTTTCCATAGGTGTATCATACTCTACGAAAACTTTAAGTTGAAAAATCGACTCTATCTTTACCTTTAAACTCGATTATCTCGAGAAATAGAGCCCGTAGAGGGTTAAAACTGTCATTTTCGTGATCTAGGAGGTGCCACCTTTCCATAGGTGTATCATACTCTACGAAAACTTTAAGTTGAAAAATCGACTCTATCTTTACCTTTAAACTCGATTATCTCGAGAAATAGAGCCCGTAGAGGGTTAAAACTATCATTTTCGTGATCTAGCAGGTGCCGCCTTTGCATAGGTGTATCATACTCTACGAAAACTTTAAGTTGAAAAATCGACTCTATCTTTACCCTTAAACTCGATTATCTCGAGAAATAGAGCCCGTAGAGGGTTAAAACTATCATTTTCGTGATCTAGGAGGTGCCACCTTTCCATAGGTGTATCATACTCTACGAAAACTTTAAGTTGAAAAATCGACTCTATCTTTGCCTTTAAACTCGATTATCTCGAGAAATAGAGCCCGTAGAGGGTTAAAACCATAATTTTCGTGATCTAGGAGGTGCCACCTTTCCATAGGTGTATCAAAAGTCGAATCTATCTTTACCTTTAAACTCGATTATCTCGAGATATATAGCCCGTAGCGGGTTAAAATTATCATTTTCGTGATCTAGGAGGTGCCACCTTTCCATAGGTGTATCATACTCTACGAAAACTTTAAGTTGAAAAATCGACTCTATCTTTACCTTTAAACTGGATTATCTCGAGAAATAGAGCCCGTAGAGGGTTAAAACTATCATTTTCGTGATCTAGGAGGTGCCACCTTTCCATAGGTGTATCATACTCTACGAAAACTTTAAGTTGAAAAATCGACTCTATCTTTACCTTTAAACTCGATTATCTCGAGAAATAGAGCCCGTAGAGGGTTAAAACTATCATTTTCGTGATCTAGGAGGTGCCACCTTTCCATAGGTGTATTATACTCTACGAAAACTTCAAGTTGAAAAATCGACTCTATCTTTATCTTTAAACTCAATTTACTCGAGAACTAGAGCCCGTTGAGGGTTAAAACTATCATTTTCGTGATCTAGGAGGTGCCACCTTTCCATAGGTGTATCATACTCTACGAAAACTTTAAGTTGAAAAATCGACTCTATCTTTACCTTTAAACTCGATTATCTCGAGAAATAGAGCCCGTAGAGGGTTAAAACTGTCATTTTCGTGATCTAGGAGGTGCCACCTTTCCATAGGTGTATCATACTCTACGAAAACTTTAAGTTGAAAAATCGACTCTATCTTTACCTTTAAACTCGATTATCTCGAGAAATAGAGCCCGTAGAGGGTTAAAACTATCATTTTCGTGATCTAGGAGGTTCCACCTTTCCATAGGTGTATCACACTATACGAAAACTTTAAGTTGAAAAATCGACTCTATCTTTACCTTCAAACTCGATTATCTCGAGAAATAGAGCCCGTAGAGGGTTAAAACTATCATTTTCGTGATCTAGGAGGTGCCACCTTTCCATAGGTGTATCATACTCTACGAAAACTTTAAGTTGAAAAATCGACTCTATCTTTACCTTCAAACTCGATTATCTCGAGAAATAGAGCCCGTAGAGGGTTAAAACTATCATTTTCGTGATCTAGGAGGTGCCACCTTTCCATAGGTGTATCATACTCTACGAAAACTTTAAGTTGAAAAATCGACTCTATCTTTACCTTTAAACTCGATTATCTCGAGAAATAGTGCCCGTAGAGGGTTAAAACTGTCATTTTCGTGATCTAGGAGGTGCCACCTTTCCATAGGTGTATCATACTCTACGAAAACTTTAAGTTGAAAAATCGACTCTATCTTTACCTTTAAACTGGATTATCTCGAGAAATAGAGTCCGTAGAGGGTTAAAACTATCATTTTCGTGATCTAGGAGGTACCACCTTTCCATAGGTGTATTATACTCTACGAAAACTTCAAGTTGAAAAATCGACTCTATCTTTATCTTTAAACTCAATTTACTCGAGAACTAGAGCCCGTTGAGGGTTAAAACTATCATTTTCGTGATCTAGGAGGTGCCACCTTTCCATAGGTGTATCATACTCTACGAAAACTTTAAGTTGAAAAATCGACTCTATCTTTACCTTTAAACTCGATTATCTCGAGAAATAGAGCCCGTAGAAGGTTAAAACTGTCATTTTCGTGATCTAGGAGGTGCCACCTTTCCATAGGTGTATCATACTCTACGAAAACTTTAAGTTGAAAAATCGACTCTATCTTTACCTTTAAACTGGATTATCTCGAGAAGTAGAGTCCGTAGAGGGTTAAAACTATCATTTTCGTGATCTAGGAGGTGCCACCTTTCCATAGGTGTATCATACTCTACGAAAACTTTAAGTTGAAAAATCGACTCTATCTTTACCATTAAACTCGATTATCTCGAGAGAGCCCGTAGAGGGTTAAAACTATCATTTTCGTGATCTAGGAGGTGCCACCTTTCCATAGGTGTATTATACTCTACGAAAACTTCAAGTTGAAAAATCGACTCTATCTCTATCTTTAAACTCAATTTACTCGAGAACTAGAGCCCGTTGAGGGTTAAAACTATCATTTTCGTGATCTAGGAGGTGCCACCTTTCCATAGGTGTATCATACTCTACGAAAACTTTAAGTTGAAAAATCGACTCTATCTTTACCTTTAAACTCGATTATCTCGAGAAATAGAGCCCGTAGATGGTTAAAACTGTCATTTTCGTGATCTAGGAGGTGCCACCTTTCCATAGGTGTATCATACTCTACGAAAACTTTAAGTTGAAAAATCGACTCTATCTTTACCTTTAAACTCGATTATCTCGAGAAATAGAGCCCGTAGAGGGTTAAAACTATCATTTTCGTGATCTAGCAAGTGCCGCCTTTGCATAGGTGTATCATACTCTACGAAAACTTTAAGTTGAAAAATCGACTCTATCTTTACCTTTAAACTGGATTATCTCGAGAAGTAGAGTCCGTAGAGGGTTAAAACTATCATTTTCGTGATCTAGGAGGTGCCACCTTTCCATAGGTGTATCATACTCTACGAAAACTTTAAGTTGAAAAATCGACTCTATCTTTACCATTAAACTCGATTATCTCGAGAGAGCCCGTAGAGGGTTAAAACTATCATTTTCGTGATCTAGGAGGTGCCACCTTTCCATAGGTGTATTATACTCTACGAAAACTTCAAGTTGAAAAATCGACTCTATCTCTATCTTTAAACTCAATTTACTCGAGAACTAGAGCCCGTTGAGGGTTAAAACTATCATTTTCGTGATCTAGGAGGTGCCACCTTTCCATAGGTGTATCATACTCTACGAAAACTTTAAGTTGAAAAATCGACTCTATCTTTACCTTTAAACTCGATTATCTCGAGAAATAGAGCCCGTAGATGGTTAAAACTGTCATTTTCGTGATCTAGGAGGTGCCACCTTTCCATAGGTGTATCATACTCTACGAAAACTTTAAGTTGAAAAATCGACTCTATCTTTACCTTTAAACTCGATTATCTCGAGAAATAGAGCCCGTAGAGGGTTAAAACTATCATTTTCGTGATCTAGCAAGTGCCGCCTTTGCATAGGTGTATCATACTCTACGAAAACTTTAAGTTGAAAAATCGACTCTATCTTTACCTTTAAACTCGATTATCTCGAGAAATAGAGCCCGTAGAGGGTTAAAACTATCATTTTCGTGATCTAGGAGGTGCCACCTTTCCATAGGTGTATCATACTCTACGAAAACTTTAAGTTGAAAAATCGACTCTATCTTTACCTTCAAACTCGATTATCTCGAGAAATAGAGCCCGTAGAGGGTTAAAACTATCATTTTCGTGATCTAGGAGGTGCCACCTTTCCATAGGTGTATCATACTCTACGAAAACTTTAAGTTGAAAAATCGACTCTATCTTTACCTTTAAACTCGATTATCTCGAGAAATAGTGCCCGTAGAGGGTTAAAACTGTCATTTTCGTGATCTAGGAGGTGCCACCTTTCCATAGGTGTACTCTACGAAAACTTTAAGTTGAAAAATCGACTCTATCTTTACCTTTAAACTGGATTATCTCGAGAAATAGAGTCCGTAGAGGGTTAAAACTATCATTTTCGTGATCTAGGAGGTACCACCTTTCCATAGGTGTATCATACTCTACGAAAACTTTAAGTTGAAAAATCGACTCTACCTTTACCTTTAAACTCGATTATCTCGAGAAATAGAGCCCGTAGAGGGTTAAAACTATCATTTTCGTGATCTAGCAGGTGCCGCCTTTGCATAGGTGTATCATACTCTACGAAAACTTTAAGTTGAAAAATCGACTCTATCTTTACCTTTAAACTCGATTATCTCGAGAAATAGAGCCCGTAGAGGGTTAAAACTATCATTTTCGTGATCTAGGAGGTTCCACCTTTCCATAGGTGTACCACACTATACGAAAACTTTAAGTTGAAAAATCGACTCTATCTTTACCTTCAAACTCGATTATCTCGAGAAATAGAGCCCGTAGAGGGTTAAAACTATCATTTTCGTGATCTAGGAGGTGCCACCTTTCCATAGGTGTATCATACTCTACGAAAACTTTAAGTTGAAAAATCGACTCTATCTTTACCTTCAAACTCGATTATCTCGAGAAATAGAGCCCGTAGAGGGTTAAAACTATCATTTTCGTGATCTAGGAGGTGCCACCTTTCCATAGGTGTATCATACTCTACGAAAACTTTAAGTTGAAAAATCGACTCTATCTTTACCTTTAAACTCGATTATCTCGAGAAATAGTGCCCGTAGAGGGTTAAAACTGTCATTTTCGTGATCTAGGAGGTGCCACCTTTCCATAGGTGTATCATACTCTACGAAAACTTTAAGTTGAAAAATCGACTCTATCTTTACCTTTAAACTGGATTATCTCGAGAAATAGAGTCCGTAGAGGGTTAAAACTATCATTTTCGTGATCTAGGAGGTACCACCTTTCCATAGGTGTATTATACTCTACGAAAACTTCAAGTTGAAAAATCGACTCTATCTTTATCTTTAAACTCAATTTACTCGAGAACTAGAGCCCGTTGAGGGTTAAAACTATCATTTTCGTGATCTAGGAGGTGCCACCTTTCCATAGGTGTATCATACTCTACGAAAACTTTAAGTTGAAAAATCGACTCTATCTTTACCTTTAAACTCGATTATCTCGAGAAATAGAGCCCGTAGAAGGTTAAAACTGTCATTTTCGTGATCTAGGAGGTGCCACCTTTCCATAGGTGTATCATACTCTACGAAAACTTTAAGTTGAAAAATCGACTCTATCTTTACCTTTAAACTGGATTATCTCGAGAAGTAGAGTCCGTAGAGGGTTAAAACTATCATTTTCGTGATCTAGGAGGTGCCACCTTTCCATAGGTGTATCATACTCTACGAAAACTTTAAGTTGAAAAATCGACTCTATCTTTACCATTAAACTCGATTATCTCGAGAGAGCCCGTAGAGGGTTAAAACTATCATTTTCGTGATCTAGGAGGTGCCACCTTTCCATAGGTGTATTATACTCTACGAAAACTTCAAGTTGAAAAATCGACTCTATCTCTATCTTTAAACTCAATTTACTCGAGAACTAGAGCCCGTTGAGGGTTAAAACTATCATTTTCGTGATCTAGGAGGTGCCACCTTTCCATAGGTGTATCATACTCTACGAAAACTTTAAGTTGAAAAATCGACTCTATCTTTACCTTTAAACTCGATTATCTCGAGAAATAGAGCCCGTAGATGGTTAAAACTGTCATTTTCGTGATCTAGGAGGTGCCACCTTTCCATAGGTGTATCATACTCTACGAAAACTTTAAGTTGAAAAATCGACTCTATCTTTACCTTTAAACTCGATTATCTCGAGAAATAGAGCCCGTAGAGGGTTAAAACTATCATTTTCGTGATCTAGCAAGTGCCGCCTTTGCATAGGTGTATCATACTCTACGAAAACTTTAAGTTGAAAAATCGACTCTATCTTTACCTTTAAACTCGATTATCTCGAGAAATAGAGCCCGTAGAGGGTTAAAACTATCATTTTCGTGATCTAGGAGGTGCCACCTTTCCATAGGTGTATCATACTCTACGAAAACTTTAAGTTGAAAAATCGACTCTATCTTTACCTTCAAACTCGATTATCTCGAGAAATAGAGCCCGTAGAGGGTTAAAACTATCATTTTCGTGATCTAGGAGGTGCCACCTTTCCATAGGTGTATCATACTCTACGAAAACTTTAAGTTGAAAAATCGACTCTATCTTTACCTTTAAACTCGATTATCTCGAGAAATAGTGCCCGTAGAGGGTTAAAACTGTCATTTTCGTGATCTAGGAGGTGCCACCTTTCCATAGGTGTACTCTACGAAAACTTTAAGTTGAAAAATCGACTCTATCTTTACCTTTAAACTGGATTATCTCGAGAAATAGAGTCCGTAGAGGGTTAAAACTATCATTTTCGTGATCTAGGAGGTACCACCTTTCCATAGGTGTATCATACTCTACGAAAACTTTAAGTTGAAAAATCGACTCTACCTTTACCTTTAAACTCGATTATCTCGAGAAATAGAGCCCGTAGAGGGTTAAAACTATCATTTTCGTGATCTAGCAGGTGCCGCCTTTGCATAGGTGTATCATACTCTACGAAAACTTTAAGTTGAAAAATCGACTCTATCTTTACCTTTAAACTCGATTATCTCGAGAAATAGAGCCCGTAGAGGGTTAAAACTATCATTTTCGTGATCTAGGAGGTGCCACCTTTCCATAGGTGTATCATACTCTACGAAAACTTTAAGTTGAAAAATCGACTCTATCTTTACCTTTAAACTCGATTATCTCGAGAAATAGATCCCGTTAAAACTATCATTTTCGTGATCTAGGAGGTGCCACCTTTCCATAGGTGTATCATACTCTACGAAAACTTTAAGTTGAAAAATCGACTCTATCTTTACCTTTAAACTCGATTATCTCAAGAAATAGAGCCCGTAGAGGGTTAAAACTATCATTTTCGTGATCTAGCAGGTGCCGCCTTTGCATAGGTGTATCATACTCTACGAAAACTTTAAGTTGAAAAATCGACTCTATCTTTACCTTTAAACTCGATTATCTCGAGAAATAGAGCCCGTAGAGGGTTAAAACTATCATTTTCGTGATCTAGGAGGTGCCACATTTCCATAGGTGTATCATACTCTACGAAAACTTTAAGTTGAAAAATCGACTCTATCTTTACCTTTAAACTCGATTATCTCGAGAAATAGAGCACGTAGAGGGTTAAAACTATCATTTTCGTGATCTAGGAGGTTCCACCTTTGCATAGGTGTATCATACTCTACGAAAACTTTAAGTTGAAAAATCGACTCTATCTTTACCTTCAAACTCGATTATCTCGAGAAATAGAGCCCGTAGAGGGTTAAAACTATCATTTTCGTGATCTAGGAGGTGCCACCTTTCCATAGGTGTATCATACTCTACGAAAACTTTAAGTTGAAAAATCGACTCTATCTTTACCTTCAAACTCGATTATCTCGAGAACTAGAGCCCGTAGAGGGTTAAAACTATCATTTTCGTGATCTAGGAGGTGCCACCTTTCCATAGGTGTATCATACTCTACGAAAACTTTAAGTTGAAAAATCGACTCTATCTTTACCTTTAAACTCGATTATCTCGTGAAATAGTGCCCGTAGAGGGTTAAAACTGTCATTTTCGTGATCTAGGAGGTGCCACCTTTCCATAGGTGTATCATACTCTACGAAAACTTTAAGTTGAAAAATCGACTCTATCTTTACCTTTAAACTGGATTATCTCGAGAAATAGAGTCCGTAGAGGGTTAAAACTATCATTTTCGTGATCTAGGAGGTACCACCTTTCCATAGGTGTATCATACTCTACGAAAACTTTAAGTTGAAAAATCGACTCTACCTTTACCTTAAAACTCGATTATCTCGAGAAATAGAGCCCGTAGAGGGTTAAAACTATCATTTTCGTGATCTAGCAGGTGCCGCCTTTGCATAGGTGTATCATACTCTACGAAAACTTTAAGTTGAAAAATCGACTCTATCTTTACCTTCAAACTCGATTATCTCGAGAACTAGAGCCCGTAGAGGGTTAAAACTATCATTTTCGTGATCTAGGAGGTGCCACCTTTCCATAGGTGTATCATACTCTACGAAAACTTTAAGTTGAAAAATCGACTCTATCTTTACCTTTAAACTCGATTATCTCGTGAAATAGTGCCCGTAGAGGGTTAAAACTGTCATTTTCGTGATCTAGGAGGTGCCACCTTTCCATAGGTGTATCATACTCTACGAAAACTTTAAGTTGAAAAATCGACTCTATCTTTACCTTTAAACTGGATTATCTCGAGAAATAGAGTCCGTAGAGGGTTAAAACTATCATTTTCGTGATCTAGGAGGTACCACCTTTCCATAGGTGTATCATACTCTACGAAAACTTTAAGTTGAAAAATCGACTCTACCTTTACCTTAAAACTCGATTATCTCGAGAAATAGAGCCCGTAGAGGGTTAAAACTATCATTTTCGTGATCTAGCAGGTGCCGCCTTTGCATAGGTGTATCATACTCTACGAAAACTTTAAGTTGAAAAATCGACTCTATCTTTACCTTTAAACTCGATTATCTCGAGAAATAGAGCCCGTAGAGGGTTAAAACTATCATTTTCGTGATCTAGCAGGTGCCGCCTTTGCATAGGTGTATCATACTCTACGAAAACTTTAAGTTGAAAAATCGACTCTATCTTTACCTTTAAACTCGATTATCTCGAGAAATAGAGCCCGTAGAGGGTTAAAACTATCATTTTCGTGATCTAGGAGGTGCCACCTTTCCATAGGTGTATCATACTCTACGAAAACTTTAAGTTGAAAAATCGACTCTATCTTTACCTTTAAACTCGATTATCTCGAGAAATAGAGCCCGTAGAGGGTTAAAACTATCATTTTCGTGATCTAGGAGGTTCCACCTTTCCATAGGTGTATCATACTATACGAAAACTTTAAGTTGAAAAATCGACTCTATCTTTACCTTCAAACTCGATTATCTCGAGAAATAGAGCCCGTAGAGGGTTAAAACTATCATTTTCGTGATCTAGGAGGTGCCACCTTTCCATAGGTGTATCATACTCTACGAAAACTTTAAGTTGAAAAATCGACTCTATCTTTACCTTCAAACTCGATTATCTCGAGAAATAGAGCCCGTAGAGGGTTAAAACTATCATTTTCGTGATCTAGGAGGTGCCACCTTTCCATAGGTGTATCATACTCTACGAAAACTTTAAGTTGAAAAATCGACTCTATCTTTACCTTTAAACTCGATTATCTCGAGAAATAGTGCCCGTAGAGGGTTAAAACTGTCATTTTCGTGATCTAGGAGGTGCCACCTTTCCATAGGTGTATCATACTCTACGAAAACTTTAAGTTGAAAAATCGACTCTATCTTTACCTTTAAACTGGATTATCTCGAGAAATAGAGTCCGTAGAGGGTTAAAACTATCATTTTCGTGATCTAGGAGGTACCACCTTTCCATAGGTGTATCATACTCTACGAAAACTTTAAGTTGAAAAATCGACTCTATCTTTACCTTTAAACTCGATTATCTCGAGAAATAGAGCCCGTAGAGGGTTAAAACTATCATTTTCGTGATCTAGCAGGTGCCGCCTTTGCATAGGTGTATCATACTCTACGAAAACTTTAAGTTGAAAAATCGACTCTATCTTTACCTTTAAACTCGATTATCTCGAGAAATAGAGCCCGTAGAGGGTTAAAACTATCATTTTCGTGATCTAGGAGGTGCCACCTTTCCATAGGTGTATCATACTCTACGAAAACTTTAAGTTGAAAAATCGACTGTATCTTTACCTTTAAACTCGATTATCTCGAGAAATAGAGCACGTAGAGGGTTAAAATTATCATTTTCGTGATCTAGGAGGTGCCACCTTTCCATAGGTGTATCATACTATACGAAAACTTTAAGTTGAAAAATCGACTCTATCTTTACCTTTAAACTCGATTATCTCGAGAAATAGATCCCGTAGAGGGTTAAAACTATCATTTTCGTGATCTAGGAGGTGCCACCTTTCCATAGGTGTATCATACTCTACGAAAACTTTAAGTTGAAAAATCGACTCTATCTTTACCTTTAAACTCGATTATCTCGAGAAATAGAGCCCGTAGAGGGTTAAAACTGTCATTTTCGTGATCTAGGAGGTGCCACCTTTCCATAGGTGTATCATACTCTACGAAAACTTTAAGTTGAAAAATCGACTCTATCTTTACCTTTAAACTCGATTATCTCGAGAAATAGAGCCCGTAGAGGGTTAAAACTATCATTTTCGTGATCTAGCAGGTGCCGCCTTTGCATAGGTGTATCATACTCTACGAAAACTTAAAGTTGAAAAATCGACTCTATCTTTACCTTTAAACTCGATTATCTCGAGAAATAGAGCCCGTAGAGGGTTAAAACTGTCATTTTCGTGATCTAGGAGGTGCCACCTTTCCATAGGTGTATCATACTCTACGAAAACTTTAAGTTGAAAAATCGACTCTATCTTTACCTTTAAACTCGATTATCTCGAGAAATAGAGCCCGTAGAGGGTTAAAACTATCATTTTCGTGATCTAGCAGGTGCCGCCTTTGCATAGGTGTATCATACTCTACGAAAACTTTAAGTTGAAAAATCGACTCTATCTTTACCTTTAAACTCGATTATCTCGAGAAATAGAGCCCGTAGAGGGTTAAAACTATCATTTTCGTGATCTAGGAGGTGCCACCTTTCCATAGGTGTATCATACTCTACGAAAACTTTAAGTTGAAAAATCGACTCTATCTTTACCTTTAAACTCGATTATCTCGAGAAATAGAGCCCGTAGAGGGTTAAAACTATCATTTTCGTGATCTAGGAGGTTCCACCTTTCCATAGGTGTATCATACTATACGAAAACTTTAAGTTGAAAAATCGACTCTATCTTTACCTTCAAACTCGATTATCTCGAGAAATAGAGCCCGTAGAGGGTTAAAACTATCATTTTCGTGATCTAGGAGGTGCCACCTTTTCATAGGTGTATCATACTCTACGAAAACTTTAAGTTGAAAAATCGACTCTATCTTTACCTTCAAACTCGATTATCTCGAGAAATAGAGCCCGTAGAGGGTTAAAACTATCATTTTCGTGATCTAGGAGGTGCCACCTTTCCATAGGTGTATCATACTCTACGAAAACTTTAAGTTGAAAAATCGACTCTATCTTTACCTTCAAACTCGATTATCTCGAGAAATAGAGCCCGTAGAGGGTTAAAACTATCATTTTCGTGATCTAGGAGGTGCCACCTTTCCATAGGTGTATCATACTCTACGAAAACTTTAAGTTGAAAAATCGACTCTATCTTTACCTTTAAACTCGATTATCTCGAGAAATAGTGCCCGTAGAGGGTTAAAACTGTCATTTTCGTGATCTAGGAGGTGCCACCTTTCCATAGGTGTATCATACTCTACGAAAACTTTAAGTTGAAAAATCGACTCTATCTTTACCTTTAAACTGGATTATCTCGAGAAATAGAGTCCGTAGAGGGTTAAAACTATCATTTTCGTGATCTAGGAGGTACCACCTTTCCATAGGTGTATCATACTCTACGAAAACTTTAAGTTGAAAAATCGACTCTATCTTTACCTTTAAACTCGATAATCTCGAGAAATAGAGCCCGTAGAGGGTTAAAACTATCATTTTCGTGATCTAGCAGGTGCCGCCTTTGCATAGGTGTATCATACTCTACGAAAACTTTAAGTTGAAAAATCGACTCTATCTTTACCTTTAAACTCGATTATCTCGAGAAATAGAGCCCGTAGAGGGTTAAAATTATCATTTTCGTGACCTAGGAGGTGCCACCTTTCCATAGGTGTATCATACTCTACGAAAACTTTAAGTTGAAAAATCGACTCTATCTTTACCTTTAAACTCGATTATCTCGAGAAATAGAGCCCGTAGAGGGTTAAAACTATCATTTTCGTGATCTAGGAGGTGCCACCTTTCCATAGGTGTATCATACTATACGAAAACTTTAAGTTGAAAAATCGACTCTATCTTTACCTTTGAACTCGATTATCTCGAGAAATAGATCCCGTAGAGGGTTAAAACTATCATTTTCGTGATCTAGGAAGTGCCACCTTTCCATAGGTGTATCATACTCTACGAAAACTTTAAGTTGAAAAATCGACTCTATCTTTACCTTTAAACTCGATTATCTCGAGAAATAGAGCCTTTACCTTTAAACTGGATTATCTCGAGAAATAGAGTCCGTAGAGGGTTAAAACTATCATTTTCGTGATCTAGGAGGTACCACCTTTCCATAGGTGTATCATACTCTACGAAAACTTTAAGTTGAAAAATCGACTCTATCTTTATCTTTAAACTCGATTATCTCGAGAAATAGAGCCCGTAGAGGGTTAAAACTATCATTTTCGTGATCTAGCAGGTGCCGCCTTTGCATAGGTGTATCATACTCTACGAAAACTTTAAGTTGAAAAATCGACTCTATCTTTACCTTTAAACTCGATTATCTCGAGAAATAGAGCCCGTAGAGGGTTAAAACTATCATTTTCGTGATCTAGCAGGTGCCGCCTTTGCATAGGTGTATCATACTCTACGAAAACTTTAAGTTGAAAAATCGACTCTATCTTTACCTTTAAACTCGATTATCTCGAGAAATAGAGCCCGTAGAGGGTTAAAACTATCATTTTCGTGATCTAGGAGGTGCCACCTTTCCATAGGTGTATCATACTCTACGAAAACTTTAAGTTGAAAAATCGACTCTATCTTTACCTTTAAACTCGATTATCTCGAGAAATAGAGCCCGTAGAGGGTTAAAACTATCATTTTCGTGATCTAGGAGGTTCCACCTTTCCATAGGTGTATCATACTATACGAAAACTTTAAGTTGAAAAATCGACTCTATCTTTACCTTCAAACTCGATTATCTCGAGAAATAGAGCCCGTAGAGGGTTAAAACTATCATTTTCGTGATCTAGGAGGTGCCACCTTTCCATAGGTGTATCATACTCTACGAAAACTTTAAGTTGAAAAATCGACTCTATCTTTACCTTCAAACTCGATTATCTCGAGAAATAGAGCCCGTAGAGGGTTAAAACTATCATTTTCGTGATCTAGGAGGTGCCACCTTTCCATAGGTGTATCATACTCTACGAAAACTTTAAGTTGAAAAATCGACTCTATCTTTACCTTTAAACTCGATTATCTCGAGAAATAGTGCCCGTAGAGGGTTAAAACTGTCATTTTCGTGATCTAGGAGGTGCCACCTTTCCATAGGTGTATCATACTCTACGAAAACTTTAAGTTGAAAAATCGACTCTATCTTTACCTTTAAACTGGATTATCTCGAGAAATAGAGTCCGTAGAGGGTTAAAACTATCATTTTCGTGATCTAGGAGGTACCACCTTTCCATAGGTGTATCATACTCTACGAAAACTTTAAGTTGAAAAATCGACTCTATCTTTACCTTTAAACTCGATTATCTCGAGAAATAGAGCCCGTAGAGGGTTAAAACTATCATTTTCGTGATCTAGCAGGTGCCGCCTTTGCATAGGTGTATCATACTCTACGAAAACTTTAAGTTGAAAAATCGACTCTATCTTTACCTTTAAACTCGATTATCTCGAGAAATAGAGCCCGTAGAGGGTTAAAACTATCATTTTCGTGATCTAGGAGGTGCCACCTTTCCATAGGTGTATCATACTCTACGAAAACTTTAAGTTGAAAAATCGACTGTATCTTTACCTTTAAACTCGATTATCTCGAGAAATAGATCCCGTAGAGGGTTAAAACTATCATTTTCGTGATCTAGGAGGTGCCACCTTTCCATAGGTGTATCATACTCTACGAAAACTTTAAGTTGAAAAATCGACTCTATCTTTACCTTTAAACTCGATTATCTCGAGAAATAGAGCCCGTAGAGGGTTAAAACTATCATTTTCGTGATCTAGGAGGTGCCACCTTTCCATAGGTGTATCATACTCTACGAAAACTTTAAGTTGAAAAATCGACTCTATCTTTACCTTTAAACTCGATTATCTCGAGAAATAGAGCCCGTAGAGGGTTAAAACTATCATTTTCGTGATCTAGCAGGTGCCGCCTTTGCATAGGTGTATCATACTCTACGAAAACTTAAAGTTGAAAAATCGACTCTATCTTTACCTTTAAACTCGATTATCTCGAGAAATAGAGCCCGTAGAGGGTTAAAACTGTCATTTTCGTGATCTAGGAGGTGCCACCTTTCCATAGGTGTATCATACTCTACGAAAACTTTAAGTTGAAAAATCGACTCTATCTTTACCTTTAAACTCGATTATCTCGAGAAATAGAGCCCGTAGAGGGTTAAAACTATCATTTTCGTGATCTAGCAGGTGCCGCCTTTGCATAGGTGTATCATACTCTACGAAAACTTTAAGTTGAAAAATCGACTCTATCTTTACCTTTAAACTCGATTATCTCGAGAAATAGAGCCCGTAGAGGGTTAAAACTATCATTTTCGTGATCTAGGAGGTGCCACCTTTCCATAGGTGTATCATACTCTACGAAAACTTTAAGTTGAAAAATCGACTCTATCTTTACCTTTAAACTCGATTATCTCGAGAAATAGAGCCCGTAGAGGGTTAAAACTATCATTTTCGTGATCTAGGAGGTTCCACCTTTCCATAGGTGTATCATACTATACGAAAACTTTAAGTTGAAAAATCGACTCTATCTTTACCTTCAAACTCGATTATCTCGAGAAATAGAGCCCGTAGAGGGTTAAAACTATCATTTTCGTGATCTAGGAGGTGCCACCTTTTCATAGGTGTATCATACTCTACGAAAACTTTAAGTTGAAAAATCGACTCTATCTTTACCTTCAAACTCGATTATCTCGAGAAATAGAGCCCGTAGAGGGTTAAAACTATCATTTTCGTGATCTAGGAGGTGCCACCTTTCCATAGGTGTATCATACTCTACGAAAACTTTAAGTTGAAAAATCGACTCTATCTTTACCTTCAAACTCGATTATCTCGAGAAATAGAGCCCGTAGAGGGTTAAAACTATCATTTTCGTGATCTAGGAGGTGCCACCTTTCCATAGGTGTATCATACTCTACGAAAACTTTAAGTTGAAAAATCGACTCTATCTTTACCTTTAAACTCGATTATCTCGAGAAATAGTGCCCGTAGAGGGTTAAAACTGTCATTTTCGTGATCTAGGAGGTGCCACCTTTCCATAGGTGTATCATACTCTACGAAAACTTTAAGTTGAAAAATCGACTCTATCTTTACCTTTAAACTGGATTATCTCGAGAAATAGAGTCCGTAGAGGGTTAAAACTATCATTTTCGTGATCTAGGAGGTACCACCTTTCCATAGGTGTATCATACTCTACGAAAACTTTAAGTTGAAAAATCGACTCTATCTTTACCTTTAAACTCGATAATCTCGAGAAATAGAGCCCGTAGAGGGTTAAAACTATCATTTTCGTGATCTAGCAGG
This sequence comes from Melangyna quadrimaculata, assembly GCA_949320155.1. NCBI lineage: Eukaryota > Metazoa > Arthropoda > Insecta > Diptera > Syrphidae > Melangyna > Melangyna quadrimaculata. The sequence continues at coordinate 197,768,049 of OX439483.1, read as the reverse complement.
TGCCGCCTTTGCATAGGTGTATCATACTCTACGAAAACTTTAAGTTGAAAAATCGACTCTATCTTTACCTTTAAACTCGATTATCTCGAGAAATAGAGCCCGTAGAGGGTTAAAATTATCATTTTCGTGACCTAGGAGGTGCCACCTTTCCATAGGTGTATCATACTCTACGAAAACTTTAAGTTGAAAAATCGACTCTATCTTTACCTTTAAACTCGATTATCTCGAGAAATAGAGCCCGTAGAGGGTTAAAACTATCATTTTCGTGATCTAGGAGGTGCCACCTTTCCATAGGTGTATCATACTATACGAAAACTTTAAGTTGAAAAATCGACTCTATCTTTACCTTTGAACTCGATTATCTCGAGAAATAGATCCCGTAGAGGGTTAAAACTATCATTTTCGTGATCTAGGAAGTGCCACCTTTCCATAGGTGTATCATACTCTACGAAAACTTTAAGTTGAAAAATCGACTCTATCTTTACCTTTAAACTCGATTATCTCGAGAAATAGAGCCTTTACCTTTAAACTGGATTATCTCGAGAAATAGAGTCCGTAGAGGGTTAAAACTATCATTTTCGTGATCTAGGAGGTACCACCTTTCCATAGGTGTATCATACTCTACGAAAACTTTAAGTTGAAAAATCGACTCTATCTTTATCTTTAAACTCGATTATCTCGAGAAATAGAGCCCGTAGAGGGTTAAAACTATCATTTTCGTGATCTAGCAGGTGCCGCCTTTGCATAGGTATATCATACTCTACGAAAACTTTAAGTTGAAAAATCGACTCTATCTTTACCTTTAAACTCGATTATCTCGAGAAATAGAGCCCGTAGAGGGTTAAAACTATCATTTTCGTGATCTAGCAGGTGCCGCCTTTGCATAGGTGTATCATACTCTACGAAAACTTTAAGTTGAAAAATCGACTCTATCTTTACCTTTAAACTCGATTATCTCGAGAAATAGAGCCCGTAGAGGGTTAAAACTATCATTTTCGTGATCTAGGAGGTGCCACCTTTCCATAGGTGTATCATACTCTACGAAAACTTTAAGTTGAAAAATCGACTCTATCTTTACCTTTAAACTCGATTATCTCGAGAAATAGAGCCCGTAGAGGGTTAAAACTATCATTTTCGTGATCTAGGAGGTTCCACCTTTCCATAGGTGTATCATACTATACGAAAACTTTAAGTTGAAAAATCGACTCTATCTTTACCTTCAAACTCGATTATCTCGAGAAATAGAGCCCGTAGAGGGTTAAAACTATCATTTTCGTGATCTAGGAGGTGCCACCTTTCCATAGGTGTATCATACTCTACGAAAACTTTAAGTTGAAAAATCGACTCTATCTTTACCTTCAAACTCGATTATCTCGAGAAATAGAGCCCGTAGAGGGTTAAAACTATCATTTTCGTGATCTAGGAGGTGCCACCTTTCCATAGGTGTATCATACTCTACGAAAACTTTAAGTTGAAAAATCGACTCTATCTTTACCTTTAAACTCGATTATCTCGAGAAATAGTGCCCGTAGAGGGTTAAAACTGTCATTTTCGTGATCTAGGAGGTGCCACCTTTCCATAGGTGTATCATACTCTACGAAAACTTTAAGTTGAAAAATCGACTCTATCTTTACCTTTAAACTGGATTATCTCGAGAAATAGAGTCCGTAGAGGGTTAAAACTATCATTTTCGTGATCTAGGAGGTACCACCTTTCCATAGGTGTATCATACTCTACGAAAACTTTAAGTTGAAAAATCGACTCTATCTTTACCTTTAAACTCGATTATCTCGAGAAATAGAGCCCGTAGAGGGTTAAAACTATCATTTTCGTGATCTAGCAGGTGCCGCCTTTGCATAGGTGTATCATACTCTACGAAAACTTTAAGTTGAAAAATCGACTCTATCTTTACCTTTAAACTCGATTATCTCGAGAAATAGAGCCCGTAGAGGGTTAAAACTATCATTTTCGTGATCTAGGAGGTGCCACCTTTCCATAGGTGTATCATACTCTACGAAAACTTTAAGTTGAAAAATCGACTGTATCTTTACCTTTAAACTCGATTATCTCGAGAAATAGAGCCCGTAGAGGGTTAAAACTATCATTTTCGTGATCTAGGAGGTGCCACCTTTCCATAGGTGTATCATACTATACGAAAACTTTAAGTTGAAAAATCGACTCTATCTTTACCTTTAAACTCGATTATCTCGAGAAATAGATCCCGTAGAGGGTTAAAACTATCATTTTCGTGATCTAGGAGGTGCCACCTTTCCATAGGTGTATCATACTCTACGAAAACTTTAAGTTGAAAAATCGACTCTATCTTTACCTTTAAACTCGATTATCTCGAGAAATAGAGCCCGTAGAGGGTTAAAACTATCATTTTCGTGATCTAGGAGGTGCCACCTTTCCATAGGTGTATCATACTCTACGAAAACTTTAAGTTGAAAAATCGACTCTATCTTTACCTTTAAACTCGATTATCTCGAGAAATAGAGCCCGTAGAGGGTTAAAACTATCATTTTCGTGATCTAGCAGGTGCCGCCTTTGCATAGGTGTATCATACTCTACGAAAACTTTAAGTTGAAAAATCGACTCTATCTTTACCTTTAAACTCGATTATCTCGAGAAATAGAGCCCGTAAAGGGTTAAAACTGTCATTTTCGTGATCTAGGAGGTGCCACCTTTCCATAGGTGTATCATACTCTACGAAAACTTTAAGTTGAAAAATCGACTCTATCTTTACCTTTAAACTCGATTATCTCGAGAAATAGAGCCCGTAGAGGGTTAAAACTATCATTTTCGGGATCTAGCAGGTGCCGCCTTTGCATAGGTGTATCATACTCTACGAAAACTTTAAGTTGAAAAATCGACTCTATCTTTACCTTTAAACTCGATTATCTCGAGAAATAGAGCCCGTAGAGGGTTAAAACTATCATTTTCGTGATCTAGGAGGTGCCACCTTTCCATAGGTGTATCATACTCTACGAAAACTTTAAGTTGAAAAATCGACTCTATCTTTACCTTTAAACTCGATTATCTCGAGAAATAGAGCCCGTAGAGGGTTAAAACTATCATTTTCGTGATCTAGGAGGTTCCACCTTTCCATAGGTGTATCATACTATACGAAAACTTTAAGTTGAAAAATCGACTCTATCTTTACCTTCAAACTCGATTATCTCGAGAAATAGAGCCCGTAGAGGGTTAAAACTATCATTTTCGTGATCTAGGAGGTGCCACCTTTCCATAGGTGTATCATACTCTACGAAAACTTTAAGTTGAAAAATCGACTCTATCTTTACCTTCAAACTCGATTATCTCGAGAAATAGAGCCCGTAGAGGGTTAAAACTATCATTTTCGTGATCTAGGAGGTGCCACCTTTCCATAGGTGTATCATACTCTACGAAAACTTTAAGTTGAAAAATCGACTCTATCTTTACCTTTAAACTCGATTATCTCGAGAAATAGTGCCCGTAGAGGGTTAAAACTGTCATTTTCGTGATCTAGGAGGTGCCACCTTTCCATAGGTGTATCATACTCTACGAAAACTTTAAGTTGAAAAATCGACTCTATCTTTACCTTTAAACTCGATTATCTCGAAAAATAGAGTCCGTAGAGGGTCAAAACTATCATTTTCGTGATCTAGGAGGTACCACCTTTCCATAGGTGTATCATACTCTACGAAAACTTTAAGTTGAAAAATCGACTCTATCTTTACCTTTAAACTCGATTATCTCGAGAAATAGAGCCCGTAGAGGGTTAAAACTATCATTTTCGTGATCTAGCAGGTGCCGCCTTTGCATAGGTGTATCATACTCTACGAAAACTTTAAGTTGAAAAATCGACTCTATCTTTACCTTTAAACTCGATTATCTCGAGAAATAGAGCCCGTAGAGGGTTCAAACTATCATTTTCGTGACCTAGGAGGTGCCACCTTTCCATAGGTGTATCATACTCTACGAAAACTTTAAGTTGAAAAATCGACTCTATCTTTACCTTTAAACTCGATTATCTCGAGAAATAGAGCCCGTAGAGGGTTAAAACTATCATTTTCGTGATCTAGGAGGTGCCACCTTTCCATAGGTGTATCATACTATACGAAAACTTTAAGTTGAAAAATCGACTCTATCTTTACCTTTAAACTCGATTATCTCGAGAAATAGATCCCGTAGAGGGTTAAAACTATCATTTCCGTGATCTAGGAGGTGCCACCTTTCCATAGGTGTATCATACTCTACGAAAACTTTAAGTTGAAAAATCGACTCTATCTTTACCTTTAAACTCGAGAAATAGAGCCTTTACCTTTAAACTGGATTATCTCGAGAAATAGAGTCCGTAGAGGGTTAAAACTATCATTTTCGTGATCTAGGAGGTACCACCTTTCCATAGGTGTATCATACTCTACGAAAACTTTAAGTTGAAAAATCGACTCTATCTTTACCTTTAAACTCGATTATCTCGAGAAATAGAGCCCGTAGAGGGTTAAAACTATCATTTTCGTGATCTAGCAGGTGCCGCCTTTGCATAGGTGTATCATACTCTACGAAAACTTTAAGTTGAAAAATCGACTCTATCTTTACCTTTAAACTCGATTATCTCGAGAAATAGAGCCCGTAGAGGGTTAAAACTATCATTTTCGTGATCTAGGAGGTGCCACCTTTCCATAGGTGTATCAAACTCTACGAAAACTTTAAGTTGAAAAATCGACTCTATCTTTACCTTTAAACTCGATTATCTCGAGAAATAGAGCCCGTAGAGGGTTAAAACTATCATTTTCGTGATCTAGCAGGTGCCGCCTTTGCATAGGTGTATCATACTATACGAAAACTTTAAGTTGAAAAATCGACTCTATCTTTACCTTTAAACTCGATTATCTCGAGAAATAGAGCCCGTAGAGGGTTAAAACTATCATTTTCGTGATCTAGGAGGTGCCACCTTTCCATAGGTGTATCAAACTCTACGAAAACTTTAAGTTGAAAAATCGACTCTATCTTTACCTTTAAACTCGATTATCTCGAGAAATAGAGCCCGTAGAGGGTTAAAACTATCATTTTCGTGATCTAGGAGGTGCCACCTTTCCATAGGTGTATCATACTATACGAAAACTTTAAGTTGAAAAATCGACTCTATCTTTACCTTTAAACTCGATTATCTCGAGAAATAGATCCCGTAGAGGGTTAAAACTATCATTTTCGTGATCTAGGAGGTGCCACCTTTCCATAGGTGTATCATACTCTACGAAAACTTTAAGTTGAAAAATCGACTCTATCTTTACCTTTAAACTCGATTATCTCGAGAAATAGAGCCCGTAGAGGGTTAAAACTGTCATTTTCGTGATCTAGGAGGTGCCACCTTTCCATAGGTGTATCATACTCTACGAAAACTTTAAGTTGAAAAATCGACTCTATCTTTACCTTTAAACTCGATTATCTCGAGAAATAGAGCCCGTAGAAGGTTAAAACTGTCATTTTCGTGATCTAGGAGGTGCCACCTTTCCATAGGTGTATCATACTCTACGAAAACTTTAAGTTGAAAAATCGACTCTATCTTTACCTTTAAACTCGATTATCTCGAGAAATAGAGCCCGTAGAGGGTTAAAACTATCATTTTCGTGATCTAGGAGGTGCCACCTTTCCATAGGTGTATCATACTCTACGAAAACTTTAAGTTGAAAAATCGACTCTATCTTTACCTTTAAACTCGATTATCTCGAGAAATAGAGCCCGTAGAGGGTTAAAACTATCATTTTCGTGATCTAGGAGGTGCCACCTTTCCATAGGTGTATCATACTATACGAAAACTTTAAGTTGAAAAATCGACTCTATCTTTACCTTTAAACTCGATTATCTCGAGAAATAATATATATAGAATAATATAAATAGAAATAGAGCCCGTAGAGGGTTAAAACTATCATTTTCGTGATCTAGGAGGTGCCACCTTTCCATAGGTGTATCATACTCTACGAAAACTTTAAGTTGAAAAATCGACTCTATCTTTACCTTTAAACTGGATTATCTCGAGAAATAGAGCCCGTAGAAGGTTAAAACTGTCATTTTCGTGATCTAGGAGGTGCCACCTTTCCATAGGTGTATCATACTCTACGAAAACTTTAAGTTGAAAAATCGACTCTATCTTTACCTTTAAACTCGATTATCTCGAGAAATAGAGCCCGTAGAGGGTTAAAACTATCATTTTCGTGATCTAGGAGGTGCCACCTTTCCATAGGTGTATCGTACTCTACGAAAACTTTAAGTTGAAAAATCGACTCTATCTTTACCTTTAAACTCGATTATCTCGAGAAATAGAGCCCGTAGAGGGTTAAAACTATCATTTTCGTGATCTAGGAGGTGCCACCTTTCCATAGGTGTATCATACTATACGAAAACTTTAAGTTGAAAAATCGACTCTATCTTTACCTTTAAACTCGATTATCTCGAGAAATAGATCCCGTAGAGGGTTAAAACTATCATTTTCGTGATCTAGGAGGTGCCACCTTTCCATAGGTGTATCATACTCTACGAAAACTTTAAGTTGAAAAATCGACTCTATCTTTACCTTTAAACTCGATTGTCTCGAGAAATAGAGCCCGTAGAGGGTTAAAACTGTCATTTTCGTGATCTAGGAGGTGCCACCTTTCCATAGGTGTATCATACTCTACGAAAACTTTAAGTTGAAAAATCGACTCTATCTTTACCTTTAAACTCGATTGTCTCGAGAAATAGAGCCCGTAGAGGGTTAAAACTGTCATTTTCGTGATCTAGGAGGTGCCACCTTTCCATAGGTGTATCATACTCTACGAAAACTTTAAGTTGAAAAATCGACTCTATCTTTACCTTTAAACTCGATTATCTCGAGAAATAGAGCCCGTGAGGGTTAAAACTATCATTTTCGTGATCTAGCAGGTGCCGCCTTTGCATAGGTGTATCATACTCTACGAAAACTTTAAGTTGAAAAATCGACTCTATCTTTACCTTTAAACTCGATTATCTCGAGAAATAGAGCCCGTAGAGGGTTAAAACTATCATTTTCGTGATCTAAGAGGTGCCACCTTTCCATAGGTGTATCATACTCTACGAAAACTTTAAGTTGAAAAATCGACTCTATCTTTACCTTTAAACTCGATTATCTCGAGAAATAGAGCCCGTAGAGGGTTAAAACTATCATTTTCGTGATCTAGGAGGTGCCACCTTTCCATAGGTGTATCATACTCTACGAAAACTTTAAGTTGAAAAATCGACTCTATCTTTACCTTTAAACTGGATTATCTCGAGAAATAGAGCCCGTAGAGGGTTAAAACTATCATTTTCGTGATCTAGGAGGTGCCACCTTTCCATAGGTGTATCATACTCTACGAAAACTTTAAGTTGAAAAATCGACTCTATCTTTACCTTTAAACTCGATTATCTCGAGAAATAGAGCCCGTAGAGGGTTAAAACTATCATTTTCGTGATCTAGGAGGTGCCACCTTTCCATAGGTGTATCATACTCTACGAAAACTTTAAGTTGAAAAATCGACTCTATCTTTACCTTTAAACTGGATTATCTCGAGAAATAGAGCCCGTAGAGGGTTAAAACTATCATTTTCGTGATCTAGGAGGTGCCACCTTTCCATAGGTGTATCATACTCTACGAAAACTTTAAGTTGAAAAATCGACTCTATCTTTACCTTTAAACTGGATTATCTCGAGAAATAGAGTCCGTAGAGGGTTAAAACTATCATTTTCGTGATCTAGGAGATACCACCTTTCCATAGGTGTATCATACTCTACGAAAACTTTAAGTTGAAAAATCGACTCTATCTTTACCTTTAAACTCGATTATCTCGAGAAATAGAGCCCGTAGAGGGTTAAAACTATCATTTTCGTGATCTAGGAGGTGCCACCTTTCCATAGGTGTATCATACTCTACGAAAACTTTAAGTTGAAAAATCGACTCTATCTTTACCTTTAAACTGGATTATCTCGAGAAATAGAGCCCGTACAGGGTTAAAACTATCATTTTCGTGATCTAGGAGGTGCCACCTTTCCATAGGTGTATCATACTCTACGAAAACTTTAAGTTGAAAAATCGACTCTATCTTTACCTTTAAACTCGATTATCTCGAGAAATAGAGCCCGTAGAGGGTTAAAACTGTCATTTTCGTGATCTAGGAGGTGCCACCTTTCCGTAGGTGTATCATACTATACGAAAACTTTAAGTTGAAAAATCGACTCTATCTTTACCTTCAAACTCGATTATCTCGAGAAATAGAGCCCGTAGAGGGTTAAAACTATCATTTTCGTGATCTAGGAGGTGCCACCTTTCCATAGGTGTATCATACTCTACGAAAACTTTAAGTTGAAAAATCGACTCTATCTTTACCTTTAAACTCGATTATCTCGAGAAATAGATCCCGTAGAGGGTTAAAACTATCATTTTCGTGATCTAGGAGGTGCCATCTTTCCATAGGTGTATCATACTCTACGAAAACTTTAAGTTGAAAAATCGACTCTATCTTTACCTTTAAACTCGATTATCTCGAGAAATAGAGCCCGTAGAGGGTTAAAACTGTCATTTTCGTGATCTAGGAGGTGCCACCTTTCCATAGGTGTATCATACTCTACGAAAACTTTAAGTTGAAAAATCGACTCTATCTTTACCTTTAAACTGGATTATCTCGAGAAATAGAGTCCGTAGAGGGTTAAAACTATCATTTTCGTGATCTAGGAGGTACCACCTTTCCATAGGTGTATCATACTCTACGAAAACTTTAAGTTGAAAAATCGACTCTATCTTTACCCTTAAACTGGATTATCTCGAGAAATAGAGCCCGTAGAGGGTTAAAACTATCATTTTCGTGATCTAGGAGGTGCCACCTTTCCATAGGTGTATCATACTCTACGAAAACTTAAGTTGAAAAATCGACTCTATCTTTACCTTTAAACTCGATTATCTCGAGAAATAGAGCCCGTAGAGGGTTAAAACTATCATTTTCGTGATCTAGGAGGTGCCGCCTTTCCATAGGTGTATCATACTCTACGAAAACTTTAAGTTGAACAATCGACACGATCTTTACCTTTAAACTGGATTATCTCGAGAAATAGAGCCCGTAGAGGGTTAAAACTATCATTTTCGTGATCTAGGAGGTGCCACCTTTCCATAGGTGTATCATACTCTACGAAAACTTTAAGTTGAAAAATCGACTCTATCTTTACCTTTAAACTCGATTATCTCGAGAAATAGAGCCCGTAGAGGGTCAAAACTATCATTTTCGTGATCTAGGAGGTACTACCTTTCCATAGGTGTATCATACTCTACGAAAACTTTAAGTTGAAAAATCGACTCTATCTTTACCTTCAAACTCGATTATCTCGAGAAATAGAGCCCGTAGAGGGTTAAAACTATCATTTTCGTGATCTAGGAGGTGCCACCTTTCCATAGGTGTATCATACTCTACGAAAATTTTAAGTTGAAAAATCGACTCTATCTTTACCTTTAAACTCGATTATCTCGAGAAATAGATCCCGTAGAGGGTTAAAACTATCATTTTCGTGATCTAGGAGGTGCCACCTTTCCATAGGTGTATCATACTCTACGAAAACTTTAAGTTGAAAAATCGACTCTATCTTTACCTTTAAACTCGATTATGTCGAGAAATAGAGCCCGTAGAGGGTTAAAACTGTCATTTTCGTGATCTAGGAGGTGCCACCTTTCCATAGGTGTATCATACTCTACGAAAACTTTAAGTTGAAAAATCGACTCTATCTTTACCTTTAAACTGGATTATCTCGAGAAATAGAGTCCGTAGAGGGTTAAAACTATCATTTTCGTGATCTAGGAGATACCACCTATCCATAGGTGTATCATACTCTACGAAAACTTTAAGTTGAAAAATCGACTCTATCTTTACCTTTAAACTGGATTATCTCGAGAAATAGAGCCCGTACAGGGTTAAAACTATCATTTTCGTGATCTAGGAGGTGCCACCTTTCCATAGGTGTATCATACTCTAAGAAAACTTTAAGTTGAAAAATCGACTCTATCTTTACCTTTAAACTCGATTATCTCGAGAAATAGAGCCCGTAGAGGGTTAAAACTGTCATTTTCGTGATCTAGGAGGTGCCACCTTTCCGTAGGTGTATCATACTATACGAAAACTTTAAGTTGAAAAATCGACTCTATCTTTACCTTCAAACTCGATTATCTCGAGAAATAGAGCCCGTAGAGGGTTAAAACTATCATTTTCGTGATCTAGGAGGTGCCACCTTTCCATAGGTGTATCATACTCTACGAAAACTTTAAGTTGAAAAATCGACTCTATCTTTACCTTTAAACTGGATTATCTCGAGAAATAGAGCCCGTACAGGGTTAAAACTATCATTTTCGTGATCTAGGAGGTGCCACCTTTCCATAGGTGTATCATACTCTACGAAAACTTTAAGTTGAAAAATCGACTCTATCTTTACCTTTAAACTCGATTATCTCGAGAAATAGAGCCCGTAGAGGGTTAAAACTGTCATTTTCGTGATCTAGGAGGTGCCACCTTTCCGTAGGTGTATCATACTATACGAAAACTTTAAGTTGAAAAATCGACTCTATCTTTACCTTCAAACTCGATTATCTCGAGAAATAGAGCCCGTAGAGGGTTAAAACTATCATTTTCGTGATCTAGGAGGTGCCACCTTTCCATAGGTGTATCATACTCTACGAAAACTTTAAGTTGAAAAATCGACTCTATCTTTACCTTTAAACTCGATTATCTCGAGAAATAGATCCCGTAGAGGGTTAAAACTATCATTTTCGTGATCTAGGAGGTGCCATCTTTCCATAGGTGTATCATACTCTACGAAAACTTTAAGTTGAAAAATCGACTCTATCTTTACCTTTAAACTCGATTATCTCGAGAAATAGAGCCCGTAGAGGGTTAAAACTGTCATTTTCGTGATCTAGGAGGTGCCACCTTTCCATAGGTGTATCATACTCTACGAAAACTTTAAGTTGAAAAATCGACTCTATCTTTACCTTTAAACTGGATTATCTCGAGAAATAGAGTCCGTAGAGGGTTAAAACTATCATTTTCGTGATCTAGGAGGTACCACCTTTCCATAGGTGTATCATACTCTACGAAAACTTTAAGTTGAAAAATCGACTCTATCTTTACCCTTAAACTGGATTATCTCGAGAAATAGAGCCCGTAGAGGGTTAAAACTATCATTTTCGTGATCTAGGAGGTGCCACCTTTCCATAGGTGTATCATACTCTACGAAAACTTAAGTTGAAAAATCGACTCTATCTTTACCTTTAAACTCGATTATCTCGAGAAATAGAGCCCGTAGAGGGTTAAAACTATCATTTTCGTGATCTAGGAGGTGCCGCCTTTCCATAGGTGTATCATACTCTACGAAAACTTTAAGTTGAACAATCGACACGATCTTTACCTTTAAACTGGATTATCTCGAGAAATAGAGCCCGTAGAGGGTTAAAACTATCATTTTCGTGATCTAGGAGGTGCCACCTTTCCATAGGTGTATCATACTCTACGAAAACTTTAAGTTGAAAAATCGACTCTATCTTTACCTTTAAACTCGATTATCTCGAGAAATAGAGCCCGTAGAGGGTCAAAACTATCATTTTCGTGATCTAGGAGGTACTACCTTTCCATAGGTGTATCATACTCTACGAAAACTTTAAGTTGAAAAATCGACTCTATCTTTACCTTCAAACTCGATTATCTCGAGAAATAGAGCCCGTAGAGGGTTAAAACTATCATTTTCGTGATCTAGGAGGTGCCACCTTTCCATAGGTGTATCATACTCTACGAAAATTTTAAGTTGAAAAATCGACTCTATCTTTACCTTTAAACTCGATTATCTCGAGAAATAGATCCCGTAGAGGGTTAAAACTATCATTTTCGTGATCTAGGAGGTGCCACCTTTCCATAGGTGTATCATACTCTACGAAAACTTTAAGTTGAAAAATCGACTCTATCTTTACCTTTAAACTCGATTATGTCGAGAAATAGAGCCCGTAGAGGGTTAAAACTGTCATTTTCGTGATCTAGGAGGTGCCACCTTTCCATAGGTGTATCATACTCTACGAAAACTTTAAGTTGAAAAATCGACTCTATCTTTACCTTTAAACTGGATTATCTCGAGAAATAGAGTCCGTAGAGGGTTAAAACTATCATTTTCGTGATCTAGGAGATACCACCTATCCATAGGTGTATCATACTCTACGAAAACTTTAAGTTGAAAAATCGACTCTATCTTTACCTTTAAACTCGATTATCTCGAGAAATAGAGCCCGTAGAGGGTTAAAAACTATCATTTTCGTGATCTAGGAGGTGCCACCTTTCCATAGGTGTATCATACTCTACGAAAACTTTAAGTTGAAAAATCGACTCTATCTTTACTTTAAACTGGATTATCTCGAGAAATAGAGCCCGTACAGGGTTAAAACTATCATTTTCGTGATCTAGGAGGTGCCACCTTTCCATAGGTGTATCATACTCTACGAAAACTTTAAGTTGAAAAATCGACTCTATCTTTACCTTTAAACTCGATTATCTCGAGAAATAGAGCCCGTAGAGGGTTAAAACTGTCATTTTCGTGATCTAGGAGGTGCCACCTTTCCGTAGGTGTATCATACTATACGAAAACTTTAAGTTGAAAAATCGACTCTATCTTTACCTTCAAACTCGATTATCTCGAGAAATAGAGCCCGTAGAGGGTTAAAACTATCATTTTCGTGATCTAGGAGGTGCCACCTTTCCATAGGTGTATCATACTCTACGAAAACTTTAAGTTGAAAAATCGACTCTATCTTTACCTTTAAACTCGATTATCTCGAGAAATAGATCCCGTAGAGGGTTAAAACTATCATTTTCGTGATCTAGGAGGTGCCATCTTTCCATAGGTGTATCATACTCTACGAAAACTTTAAGTTGAAAAATCGACTCTATCTTTACCTTTAAACTCGATTATCTCGAGAAATAGAGCCCGTAGAGGGTTAAAACTGTCATTTTCGTGATCTAGGAGGTGCCACCTTTCCATAGGTGTATCATACTCTACGAAAACTTTAAGTTGAAAAATCGACTCTATCTTTACCTTTAAACTGGATTATCTCGAGAAATAGAGTCCGTAGAGGGTTTAAAACTATCATTTTTCGTGATCTAGGAGGTACCACCTTTCTATAGGTGTATCATACTCTACGAAAACTTTAAGTTGAAAAATCGACTCTATCTTTACCTTTAAACTCGATTATCTCGAGAAATAGAGCCCGTAGAGGGTTTTAAAACTATCATTTTCGTGATCTAGCAGGTGCCGCCTTTGTTTTCTACGAAACTTAAGTTGAAAAATCGACTCTATCTTTACCTTCAAACTCGATTATCTCGAGAAATAGAGCCCGTAGAGGGTTAAAACTATCATTTTCGTGATCTAGGAGGTGCCACCTTTCCATAGGTGTATCATACTCTACGAAACTTTAAGTTGAAAAATCGACTCTATCTTTACCTTTAAACTCGATTATCTCGAGAAATAGATCCCGTAGAGGGTTAAAACTATCATTTTCGTGATCTAGGAGGTGCCATCTTTCCATAGGTGTATCATACTCTACGAAAACTTTAAGTTGAAAAATCGACTCTATCTTTACTTTAAACTCGATTATCTCGAGAAATAGAGCCCGTAGAGGGTTAAAACTGTCATTTTCGTGATCTAGGAGGTGCCACCTTTCCATAGGTGTATCATACTCTACGAAAACTTTAAGTTGAAAAATCGACTCTATCTTTACCTTTAAACTGGATTATCTCGAGAAATAGAGTCCGTAGAGGGTTAAAACTATCATTTTCGTGATCTAGGAGGTACCACCTTTCCATAGGTGTATCATACTCTACGAAAACTTTAAGTTGAAAAATCGACTCTATCTTTACCTTTAAACTCGATTATCTCGAGAAATAGAGCCCGTAGAGGGTTAAAACTATCATTTTCGTGATCTAGCAGGTGCCGCCTTTGTTTTCTACGAAAACTTTAAGTTGAAAAATCGACTCTATCTTTACCTTTAAACTCGATTATCTCGAGAAATAGAGCCCGTAGAGGGTTAAAACTATCATTTTCGTGATCAAGGAGGTGCCACCTTTCCATAGGTGTATCATACTCTACGAAAACTTTAAGTTGAAAAATCGACTCTATCTTTACCTTTAAACTCGATTATCTCGAGAAATAGAGCCCGTAGAGGGTTAAAACTATCATTTTCGTGATCTAGGAGGTGCCACCTTTCCATAGGTGTATCATACAATACGAAAACTTTAAGTTGAAAAATCGACTCTATCTTTACCTTTAAACTGGATTATCTCGAGAAATAGAGCCCGTAGAGGGTTAAAACTATCATTTTCGTGATCTATGGTACCACCTTTCCATAGGTGTATCATACTCTACGAAAACTTTAAGTTGAAAAATCGACTCTATCTTTACCTTTAAACTCGATTATCTCGAGAAATAGAGCCTGTAGAGGGTTAAAACTATCATTTTCGTTATCTAGCAGGTGCCGCCTTTGCATAGGTGTATCATACTCTACGAAAACTTTAAGTTGAAAAATCGACTCTATCTTTACCTTTAAACTCGATTATCTCGAGAAATAGAGCCCGTAGAGGGTTAAAACTATCATTTTCGTGATCTAGGAGGTGCCACCTTTCCATAGGTGTATCATACTCTACGAAAACTTTAAGTTGAAAAATCGACTCTATCTTTACCTTTAAACTCGATTATCTCGAGAAATAGAGCCCGTAGAGGGTTAAAACTATCATTTTCGTGATCTAGGAGGTGCCACCTTTCCATAGGTGTATCATACTCTACGAAAACTTTAAGTTGAAAAATCGACTCTATCTTTACCTTCAAACTCGATTATCTCGAGAAATAGAGCCCGTAGAGGGTTAAAACTATCATTTTCGTGATCTAGGAGGTGCCACCTTTCCATAGGTGTATCATACTCTACGAAAACTTTAAGTTGAAAAATCGACTCTATCTTTACCTTTAAACTCGATTATCTCGAGAAATAGATCCCGTAGAGGGTTAAAACTATCATTTTCGTGATCTAGGAGTTGCCACCTTTCCATAGGTGTATCATACTCTACGAAAACTTTAAGTTGAAAAATCGACTCTATCTTTACCTTTAAACTCGATTATCTCGAGAAATAGATCCCGTAGAGGGTTAAAACTATCATTTTCGTGATCTAGGAGGTGCCACCTTTCCATAGGTGTATCATACTCTACGAAAACTTTAAGTTGAAAAATCGACTCTATCTTTACCTTTAAACTCGATTATCTCGAGAAATAGAGCCCATAGAGGGTTAAAACTATCATTTTCGTGATCTAGGAGGTGCCACCTTTCCATAGGTGTATCATACTCTACAAAAACTTTAAGTTGAAAAATCGACTCTATCTTTACCTTTAAACTGGATTATCTCAAGAAATAGAGCCCGTAGAGGGTTAAAACTATCATTTTCGTGATCTAGGAGGTGCCACCTTTCCATAGGTGTATCATACTCTACGAAAACTTTAAGTTGAAAAATCGACTCTATCTTTACCTTTAAACTCGATTATCTCGAGAAATAGAGCCCGTAGAAGGTTAAAACTATCATTTTCGTGATCTAGGAGGTGCCACCTTTCCATAGGTGTATCATACTCTACGAAAACTTTAAGCTGAAAAATCGACTCTATCTTTACCTTCAAACTCGATTATCTCGAGAAATAGAGCCCGTAGAGGGTTAAAACTATCATTTTCGTGATCTAGGAGGTACCACCTTTCCATAGGTGTATCATACTCTATGAAAACTTTAGTTGAAAAATCGACTCTATCTTTACCTTTAAACTCGATTATCTCGAGAAATAGAGCCCGTAGAGGGTTAAAACTATCATTTTCGTGATCTAGGAGGTGCCACCTTTCCATAGGTGTATCATACTCTACGAAAACTTTAAGTTGAAAAATCGACTCTATCTTTACCTTCAAACTCGATTATCTCGAGAAATAGAGCCCGTAGAGGGTTAAAACTATCATTTTCGTGATCTAGGAGGTACCACCTTTCCATAGGTGTATCATACTCTATGAAAACTTTAGTTGAAAAATCGACTCTATCTTTACCTTTAAACTCGATTATCTCGAGAAATAGAGCCCGTAGAGGGTTAAAACTATCATTTTCGTGATCTAGGAGGTGCCACCTTTCCATAGGTGTATCATACTCTACGAAAACTTTAAGTTGAAAAATCGACTCTATCTTTACCTTTAAACTTGATTATCTCGAGAAATAGATCCCGTAGAGGGTTAAAACTATCATTTTCGTGATCTAGGAGGTACCACCTTTCCATAGGTGTATCATACTCTACGAAAACTTTAAGTTGAAAAATCGACTCTATCTTTACCTTTAAACTGGATTATCTCAAGAAATAGAGCCCGTAGAGGGTTAAAACTATCATTTTCGTGATCTAGGAGGTGCCACCTTTCCATAGGTGTATCATACTCTACAAAAACTTTAAGTTGAAAAATCGACTCTATCTTTACCTTTAAACTGGATTATCTCAAGAAATAGAGCCCGTAGAGGGTTAAAACTATCATTTTCGTGATCTAGGAGGTGCCACCTTTCCATAGGTGTATCATACTCTACGAAAACTTTAAGTTGAAAAATCGACTCTATCTTTACCTTTAAACTCGATTATCTCGAGAAATAGAGCCCGTAGAAGGTTAAAACTATCATTTTCGTGATCTAGGAGGTGCCACATTTCCATAGGTGTATCATACTCTACGAAAACTTTAAGTTGAAAAATCGACTCTATCTTTACCTTCAAACTCGATTATCTCGAGAAATAGAGCCCGTAGAGGGTTAAAACTATCATTTTCGTGATCTAGGAGGTGCCACCTTTCCATAGGTGTATCATACTCTACAAAAACTTTAAGTTGAAAAATCGACTCTATCTTTACCTTTAAACTCGATTATCTCGAGAAATAGATCACGTAGAGGGTTAAAACTATCATTTTCGTGATCTAGGAGGTGCCACCTTTCCATAGGTGTATCATACTCTACGAAAACTTTAAGTTGAAAAATCGACTCTATCTTTACCTTCAAACTCGATTATCTCGAGAAATAGAGCCCGTAGAGGGTTAAAACTATCATTTTCGTGATCTAGGAGGTGCCACCTTTCCATAGGTGTATCATACTCTACAAAAACTTTAAGTTGAAAAATCGACTCTATCTTTACCTTTAAACTCGATTATCTCGAGAAATAGAGCCCGTAGAGGGTTAAAACTATCATTTTCGTGATCTAGGAGGTGCCACCTTTCCATAGGTGTATCATACTCTACGAAAACTTTAAGTTGAAAAATCGACTCTATCTTTACCTAAAACTATCATTTTCGTGATCTAGGAGGTACCACCTTTCCATAGGTGTATCATACTCTACGAAAACTTTAAGTTGAAAAATCGACTCTATCTTTACCTTTAAACTGGATTATCTCAAGAAATAGAGCCCGTAGAGGGTTAAAACTATCATTTTCGTGATCTAGGAGGTACCACCTTTCCATAGGTGTATCATACTCTTCGAAAACTTTAAGTTGAAAAATCGACTCTATCTTTAACTTTAAACTCGATTATCTCGAGAAATAGAGCCCGTAGAGGGTTAAAACTATCATTTTCGTGATCTAGGAGGTACCACCTTTCCATAGGTGTATCATACTCTATGAAAACTTTAAGTTGAAAAATCGACTCTGTCTTTACCTTTTAACTGGATTATCTCGAGAAATAGAGCCCGTAGGGGGTTAAAACTATCATTTTCGTGATCTAGGAGGTACCACCTTTCCATAGGTGTATCATACTCTACGAAAACTTTAAGTTGAAAAATCGACTCTATCTTTACCTTTAAACTCGATTATCTCGAGAAAAAGAGTCCGTAGAGGGTTAAAACTATCATTTTCGTGATCTAGGAGGTGCCACCTTTCCATAGGTGTATCATACTCTACGAAAACTTTAGGTTGAAAAATCGACTCTATCTTTACCTTTAAACTGGATTATCTCGAGAAATAGAGCCCGTAGAGGGTTAAAACTATCATTTTCGTGATCTAGGAGGTGCCACCTTTCCATAGGTGTATCATACTCTACGAAAACTTTAAGTTGAAAAATCGACTCTATCTTTACCTTCAAACTCGATTATCTCGAGAAATAGAGCCCGTAGAGGGTTAAAACTATCATTTTCGTGATCTAGGAGGTGCCACCTTTCCATAGGTGTATCATACTCTACGAAAACTTTAAGTTGAAAAATCGACTCTATCTTTACCTTTAAACTCGATTATCTCGAGAAATAGATCCCGTAGAGGGTTAAAACTATCATTTTCGTGATCTAGGAGGTGCCACCTTTCCATAGGTGTATCATACTCTACGAAAACTTTAAGTTGAAAATCGACTCTATCTTTACCTTTAAACTCGATTATCTCGAGAAATAGAGCCCATAGAGGGTTAAAACTGTCATTTTCGTGATCTAGGAGGTGCCACCTTTCCATAGGTGTATCATACTCTACGAAAACTTTAAGTTGAAAAATCGACTCTATCTTTACCTTTAAACTCGATTATCTCGAGAAATAGAGCCCGTAGAGGGTTAAAACTATCATTTTCGTGATCTAGGAGGTGCCACCTTTCCATAGGTGTATCATACTCTACAAAAACTTTAAGTTGAAAAATCGACTCTATCTTTACCTTTAAACTCGATTATCTCGAGAAATAGATCACGTAGAGGGTTAAAACTATCATTTTCGTGATCTAGGAGGTGCCACCTTTCCATAGGTGTATCATACTCTACGAAAACTTTAAGTTGAAAAATCGACTCTATCTTTACCTTCAAACTCGATTATCTCGAGAAATAGAGCCCGTAGAGGGTTAAAACTATCATTTTCGTGATCTAGGAGGTGCCACCTTTCCATAGGTGTATCATACTCTACAAAAACTTTAAGTTGAAAAATCGACTCTATCTTTACCTTCAAACTCGATTATCTCGAGAAATAGAGCCCGTAGAGGGTTAAAACTATCATTTTCGTGATCTAGGAGGTGCCACCTTTCCATAGGTGTATCATACTCTACGAAAACTTTAAGTTGAAAAATCGACTCTATCTTTACCTAAAACTATCATTTTCGTGATCTAGGAGGTACCACCTTTCCATAGGTGTATCATACTCTACGAAAACTTTAAGTTGAAAAATCGACTCTATCTTTACCTTTAAACTGGATTATCTCAAGAAATAGAGCCCGTAGAGGGTTAACACTATCATTTTCGTGATCTAGGAGGTACCACCTTTCCATAGGTGTATCATACTCTTCGAAAACTTTAAGTTGAAAAATCGACTCTATCTTTAACTTTAAACTCGATTATCTCGAGAAATAGAGCCCGTAGAGGGTTAAAACTATCATTTTCGTGATCTAGGAGGTACCACCTTTCCATAGGTGTATCATACTCTATGAAAACTTTAAGTTGAAAAATCGACTCTGTCTTTACCTTTTAACTGGATTATCTCGAGAAATAGAGCCCGTAGGGGGTTAAAACTATCATTTTCGTGATCTAGGAGGTACCACCTTTCCATAGGTGTATCATACTCTACGAAAACTTTAAGTTGAAAAATCGACTCTATCTTTACCTTTAAACTCGATTATCTCGAGAAAAAGAGTCCGTAGAGGGTTAAAACTATCATTTTCGTGATCTAGGAGGTGCCACCTTTCCATAGGTGTATCATACTCTACGAAAACTTTAGGTTGAAAAATCGACTCTATCTTTACCTTTAAACTGGATTATCTCGAGAAATAGAGCCCGTAGAGGGTTAAAACTATCATTTTCGTGATCTAGGAGGTGCCACCTTTCCATAGGTGTATCATACTCTACAAAAACTTTAAGTTGAAAAATCGACTCTATCTTTACCTTTAAACTCGATTATCTCGAGAAATAGATCACGTAGAGGGTTAAAACTATCATTTTCGTGATCTAGGAGGTGCCACCTTTCCATAGGTGTATCATACTCTACGAAAACTTTAAGTTGAAAAATCGACTCTATCTTTACCTTCAAACTCGATTATCTCGAGAAATAGAGCCCGTAGAGGGTTAAAACTATCATTTTCGTGATCTAGGAGGTGCCACCTTTCCATAGGTGTATCATACTCTACAAAAACTTTAAGTTGAAAAATCGACTCTATCTTTACCTTCAAACTCGATTATCTCGAGAAATAGAGCCCGTAGAGGGTTAAAACTATCATTTTCGTGATCTAGGAGGTGCCACCTTTCCATAGGTGTATCATACTCTACGAAAACTTTAAGTTGAAAAATCGACTCTATCTTTACCTAAAACTATCATTTTCGTGATCTAGGAGGTACCACCTTTCCATAGGTGTATCATACTCTACGAAAACTTTAAGTTGAAAAATCGACTCTATCTTTACCTTTAAACTGGATTATCTCAAGAAATAGAGCCCGTAGAGGGTTAACACTATCATTTTCGTGATCTAGGAGGTACCACCTTTCCATAGGTGTATCATACTCTTCGAAAACTTTAAGTTGAAAAATCGACTCTATCTTTAACTTTAAACTCGATTATCTCGAGAAATAGAGCCCGTAGAGGGTTAAAACTATCATTTTCGTGATCTAGGAGGTACCACCTTTCCATAGGTGTATCATACTCTATGAAAACTTTAAGTTGAAAAATCGACTCTGTCTTTACCTTTTAACTGGATTATCTCGAGAAATAGAGCCCGTAGGGGGTTAAAACTATCATTTTCGTGATCTAGGAGGTACCACCTTTCCATAGGTGTATCATACTCTACGAAAACTTTAAGTTGAAAAATCGACTCTATCTTTACCTTTAAACTCGATTATCTCGAGAAAAAGAGTCCGTAGAGGGTTAAAACTATCATTTTCGTGATCTAGGAGGTGCCACCTTTCCATAGGTGTATCATACTCTACGAAAACTTTAGGTTGAAAAATCGACTCTATCTTTACCTTTAAACTGGATTATCTCGAGAAATAGAGCCCGTAGAGGGTTAAAACTATCATTTTCGTGATCTAGGAGGTGCCACCTTTCCATAGGTGTATCATACTCTACGAAAACTTTAAGTTGAAAAATCGACTCTATCTTTACCTTCAAACTCGATTATCTCGAGAAATAGAGCCCGTAGAGGGTTAAAACTATCATTTTCGTGATCTAGGAGGTGCCACCTTTCCATAGGTGTATCATACTCTACGAAAACTTTAAGTTGAAAAATCGACTCTATCTTTACCTTTAAACTCGATTATCTCGAGAAATAGATCCCGTAGAGGGTTAAAACTATCATTTTCGTGATCTAGGAGGTGCCACCTTTCCATAGGTGTATCATACTCTACGAAAACTTTAAGTTGAAAATCGACTCTATCTTTACCTTTAAACTCGATTATCTCGAGAAATAGAGCCCATAGAGGGTTAAAACTGTCATTTTCGTGATCTAGGAGGTGCCACCTTTCCATAGGTGTATCATACTCTACGAAAACTTTAAGTTGAAAAATCGACTCTATCTTTACCTAAAACTATCATTTTCGTGATCTAGGAGGTACCACCTTTCCATAGGTGTATCATACTCTACGAAAACTTTAAGTTGAAAAATCGACTCTATCTTTACCTTTAAACTGGATTATCTCAAGAAATAGAGCCCGTAGAGGGTTAAAACTATCATTTTCGTGATCTAGGAGGTGCCACCTTTCCATAGGTGTATCATACTCTACAAAAACTTTAAGTTGAAAAATCGACTCTATCTTTACCTTTAAACTGGATTATCTCAAGAAATAGAGCCCGTAGAGGGTTAAAACTATCATTTTCGTGATCTAGGAGGTACCACCTTTCCATAGGTGTATCATACTCTACGAAAACTTTAAGTTGAAAAATCGACTCTATCTTTACCTTTAAACTCGATTATCTCGAGAAATAGAGCCCGTAGAAGGTTAAAACTATCATTTTCGTGATCTAGGAGGTGCCACCTTTCCATAGGTGTATCATACTCTACGAAAACTTTAAGTTGAAAAATCGACTCTATCTTTACCTTCAAACTCGATTATCTCGAGAAATAGAGCCCGTAGAGGGTTAAAACTATCATTTTCGTGATCTAGGAGGTGCCACCTTTCCATAGGTGTATCATACTCTACAAAAACTTTAAGTTGAAAAATCGACTCTATCTTTACCTTTAAACTCGATTATCTCGAGAAATAGATCCCGTAGAGGGTTAAATTTATCATTTTCGTGATCTAGGAGGTGCCACCTTTCCATAGGTGTATCATACTCTACGAAAACTTTAAGTTGAAAAATCGACTCTATCTTTACCTTTAAACTGGATTATCTCAAGAAATAGAGCCCGTAGAGGGTTAAAACTATCATTTTCGTGATCTAGGAGGTGCCACCTTTCCATAGGTGTATCATACTCTACAAAAACTTTAAGTTGAAAAATCGACTCTATCTTTACCTTTAAACTGGATTATCTCAAGAAATAGAGCCCGTAGAGGGTTAAAACTATCATTTTCGTGATCTAGGAGGTGCCACCTTTCCATAGGTGTATCATACTCTACGAAAACTTTAAGTTGAAAAATCGACTCTATCTTTACCTTTAAACTCGATTATCTCGAGAAATAGAGCCCGTAGAAGGTTAAAACTATCATTTTCGTGATCTAGGAGGTGCCACCTTTCCATAGGTGTATCATACTCTACGAAAACTTTAAGTTGAAAAATCGACTCTATCTTTACCTTCAAACTCGATTATCTCGAGAAATAGAGCCCGTAGAGGGTTAAAACTATCATTTTCGTGATCTAGGAGGTGCCACCTTTCCATAGGTGTATCATACTCTACAAAAACTTTAAGTTGAAAAATCGACTCTATCTTTACCTTTAAACTCGATTATCTCGAGAAATAGATCCCGTAGAGGGTTAAATTTATCATTTTCGTGATCTAGGAGGTGCCACCTTTCCATAGGTGTATCATACTCTACGAAAACTTTAAGTTGAAAAATCGACTCTATCTTTACCTTTAAACTGGATTATCTCAAGAAATAGAGCCCGTAGAGGGTTAAAACTATCATTTTCGTGATCTAGGAGGTGCCACCTTTCCATAGGTGTATCATACTCTACAAAAACTTTAAGTTGAAAAATCGACTCTATCTTTACCTTTAAACTGGATTATCTCAAGAAATAGAGCCCGTAGAGGGTTAAAACTATCATTTTCGTGATCTAGGAGGTGCCACCTTTTTATAGGTGTATCATACTCTACGAAAACTTTAAGTTGAAAAATCGACTCTATCTTTACCTTCAAACTCGATTATCTCGAGAAATAGAGCCCGTAGAGGGTTAAAACTATCATTTTCGTGATCTAGGAGGTGCCACCTTTCCATAGGTGTATCATACTCTACAAAAACTTTAAGTTGAAAAATCGACTCTATCTTTACCTTTAAACTCGATTATCTCGAGAAATAGATCCCGTAGAGGGTTAAAACTATCATTTTCGTGATCTAGGAGGTGCCACCTTTCCATAGGTGTATCATACTCTACGAAAACTTTAAGTTGAAAATCGACTCTATCTTTACCTTTAAACTCGATTATCTCGAGAAATAGAGCCCATAGAGGGTTAAAACTGTCATTTTCGTGATCTAGGAGGTGCCACCTTTCCATAGGTGTATCATACTCTACGAAAACTTTAAGTTGAAAAATCGACTCTATCTTTACCTAAAACTATCATTTTCGTGATCTAGGAGGTACCACCTTTCCATAGGTGTATCATACTCTACGAAAACTTTAAGTTGAAAAATCGACTCTATCTTTACCTTTAAACTGGATTATCTCAAGAAATAGAGCCCGTAGAGGGTTAAAACTATCATTTTCGTGATCTAGGAGGTGCCACCTTTCCATAGGTGTATCATACTC
The DNA here is from genome assembly GCA_949320155.1 of Melangyna quadrimaculata. NCBI lineage: Eukaryota > Metazoa > Arthropoda > Insecta > Diptera > Syrphidae > Melangyna > Melangyna quadrimaculata. Next base: position 197,744,120 of record OX439483.1, on the reverse strand, counting down.
TACGAAAACTTTAAGTTGAAAAATCGACTCTATCTTTACCTTTAAACTCGATTATCTCGAGAAATAGAGCCCGTAGAAGGTTCAAACTATCATTTTCGTGATCTAGGAGGTGCCACCTTTCCATAGGTGTATCATACTCTAAGAAAACTTTAAGTTGAAAAATCGACTCTATCTTTACCTTTAAACTCGATTATCTGGAGAAATAGAGCCCGTAGAGGGTTAAAACTATCATTTTCGTGATCTAGGAGGTACCACCTTTCCATAGGTGTATCATACTCTTCGAAAACTTTAAGTTGAAAAATCGACTCTATCTTTAACTTTAAACTCGATTATCTCGATAAATAGAGCCCGTAGAGGGTTAAAACTATCATTTTCGTGATCTAGGAGGTACCACCTTTCCATAGGTGTATCATACTCTATGAAAACTTTAAGTTGAAAAATCGACTCTGTCTTTACCTTTTAACTGGATTATCTCGAGAAATAGAGCCCGTAGGGAGTTAAAACTATCATTTTCGTGATCTAGGAGGTACCACCTTTCCATAGGTGTATCATACTCTACGAAAACTTTAAGTTGAAAAATCGACTCTATCTTTACCTTTAAACTCGATTATCTCGAGAAAAAGAGTCCGTAGAGGGTTAAAACTATCATTTTCGTGATCTAGGAGGTGCCACCTTTCCATAGGTGTATCATACTCTACGAAAACTTTAGGTTGAAAAATCGACTCTATCTTTACCTTCAAACTCGATTATCTCGAGAAATAGAGCCCGTAGAGGGTTAAAACTATCATTTTCGTGATCTAGGAGGTGCCACCTTTCCATAGGTGTATCATACTCTACGAAAACTTTAAGTTGAAAAATCGACTCTATCTTTACCTTTAAACTCGATTATCTCGAGAAATAGATCCCGTAGAGGGTTTAAACTATCATTTTCGTGATCTAGGAGGTGCCACATTTCCATAGGTGTATCATACTCTACGAAAACTTTAAGTTGAAAAATCGACTCTATCTTTACCTTTAAACACGATTATCTCGAGAAATAGAGCCCGTAGAGGGTTAAAACTATCATTTTCGTGATCTAGGAGGTGCCACCTTTCCATAGGTGTATCATACTCTACGAAAACTTTAAGTTGAAAAATCGACTCTATCTTTACCTTTAAACTGGATTATCTCAAGAAATAGAGCCCGTAGAGGGTTAAAACTATCATTTTCGTGATCTAAATAGAGCCCGTAGAGGGTTAAAACTATCATTTTCGTGATCTAGGAGGTGCCACCTTTCCATAGGTGTATCATACTCTACGAAAACTTTAAGTTGAAAAATCGACTCTATCTTTACCTTTAAACTCGATTATCTCGAGAAATAGATCCCGTAGAGGGTTAAAACTATCATTTTCGTGATCTAGGAGGTGCCACATTTCCATAGGTGTATCATACTCTACGAAAACTTTAAGTTGAAAAATCGACTCTATCTTTACCTTTAAACACGATTATCTAGAGAAATAGAGCCCGTAGAGGGTTAAAACTATCATTTTCGTGATCTAGGAGGTGCCACCTTTCCATAGGTGTATCATACTCTACGAAAACTTTAAGTTGAAAAATCGACTCTATCTTTACCTTTAAACTGGATTATCTCAAGAAATAGAGCCCGTAGAGGGTTAAAACTATCATTTTCGTGATCTAGGAGGTGCCACCTTTCCATAGGTGTATCATACTCTACGAAAACTTTAAGTTGAAAAATCGACTCTATCTTTACCTTTAAACTCGATTATCTCGAGAAATAGAGCCCGTAGAGGGTTAAAATTATCATTTTCGTGATCTAGGAGGTGCCACTTTTCTATAGGTGTACCATACTCTACGAAAACTTTAAGTTGAAAAATCGACTCTATCTTTACCTTTAAACTCGATTATCTCGAGAAGTAGAGCACGTAGAGGGTTATAACTATCATTTTCGTGATCTGGGAGGTGCCACCTTTCCATAGGTGTATCATACTCTACGAAAACTTCAAGTTGAAAAATCGACTCTATCTTTACCTTTAAACTGGATTATCTCGAGAAATGGAGCCCGTAGAGGGTTAAAACTATCATTTTCGTGATCTAGGAGGTACCACCTTTCCATAGGTGTATCATACTCTACGAAAACTTTAAGTTGAAAAATCGACTCTATCTTTACCTTTAAACTCGATTATCTCGAGAAATAGAGCCCGTAGAGGGTTAAAACTATCATTTTCGTGATCTAGGAGGTACCACGTTTCCATAGGTGTATCATACTCTACGAAAACTTTAAGTTGAAAAATCGACTCTATCTTTACCTTTAAACTCGATTATCTGGAGAAATAGAGCCAGTAGAGGGTTAAAACTATCATTTTCGTGATCTAGGAGGTGCCACCTTTCCATAGGTGTATCATACTCTACGAAAACTTTAAGTTGAAAAATCGACTCTATCTTTACCTTTAAACTCGAAATAGAGAAATAGAGCCCGTAGAGGGTTAAAACTATCATTTTCGTGATCTAGGAGGTACCACCTTTCCATAGGTGTATCATACTCTACGAAAACTTTAAGTTGAAAAATCGACTCTATCTTTACCTTTAAACTCGATTATCTCGAGAAATAGAGCCCGTAGAGGGTTAAAACTATCATTTTCGTGATCTAGGAGGTACCACCTTTCCATAGGTGTATCATACTCTACGAAAACTTTAAGTTGAAAAATCGACTCTATCTTTACCTTTAAACTCGATTATCTGGAGAAATAGAGCCCGTAGAGGGTTAAAACTATCATTTTCGTGATCTAGGAGGTGCCACCTTTCCATAGGTGTATCATACTCTACGAAAACTTTAAGTTGAAAAATCGACTCTATCTTTACCTTTAAACTCGATTATCTCGAGAAATAGAGCCCGTAGAGGGTTAACACTATCATTTTTGTGATCTAGGAGGTGCCACCTTTCCATAGGTGTATCATACTCTACGAAAACTTTAAGTTGAAAAATCGACTCTATCTTTACCTCTAGCCCGTAGAGGGTTAACACTATCATTTTTGTGATCTAGGAGGTGCCACCTTTCCATAGGAGTATCATACTCTACGAAAACTTTAAGTTGAAAAATCGACTCTATCTCTACCTTTAAACTCGATTATCTCGAGAAATAGAGCCCGTAGAGGGTTAAAACTATCATTTTCGTGGTCTAGGAGGTGCCACCTTTCCATAGGTGTATCATACTCTACGAAAACTTTAAGTTGAAAAATCGACTCTATCTGTACCTTTAAACTCGATTATCTCGAGAAATAGAGCCCGCAGAGGGTTAAAACTATCATTTTCGTGGTCTAGGAGGTGCCACCTTTCCATAGGTGTATCATACTCTACGAAAACTTTAAGTTGAAAAATCGACTCTATCTTTACCTTTAAACTGGATTATCTCGAGAAATAGAGCCCGTAGAGGGTTAAAACTATCATTTTCGTGATCTAGGAGGTGCCACCTTTCCATAGGTGTATCATACTCTACGAAAACTTTAAGTTGAAAAATCGACTCTATCTTTACCTTTAAACTCGATTATCTCGAGAAATAGAGGCCGTAGAGGGTTAACACTATCATTTTTGTGATCTAGGAGGTGCCACCTTTCCATAGGTGTATCATACTCTACGAAAACTTTAAGTTGAAAAATCGACTCTATCTTTACCTTTAAACTCGATTATCTCGAGAAATAGAGCCCGTAGAGGGTTAAAAACTATCATTTTCGTGGTCTAGGAGGTGCCACCTTTCCATAGGTGTATCATACTCTACGAAAACTTTAAGTTGAAAAATCGACTCTATCTGTACCTTTAAACTCGATTATCTCGAGAAATAGAGCCCGCAGAGGGTTAAAACTATCATTTTCGTGATCTAGGAGGTGCCACCTTTCCATAGGTGTATCATACTCTACGAAAACTTTAAGTTGAAAAATCGACTCTATCTTTACCTTTAAACTCGATTATCTCGAGAAATAGAGCCCGTAGAGGGTTAAAACTATCATTTTCGTGATCTAGGAGGTGCCACCTTTCCATAGGTGTATCATACTCTACGAAAACTTTAAGTTGAAAAATCGACTCTATCTGTACCTTTAAACTCGATTATCTCGAGAAATAGAGCCCGTAGAGGGTTAAAACTATCATTTTCATGATCAAGGAGGTGCCACCTTTCCATAGGTGTATCATACTCTACGAAAACTTTAAGTTGATCGACTCTATCTTTACCTTTAAACTCGATTATCTCGAGAAATAGAGCCCGTAGAGGGTTAAGACTATCATTTTCGTGATCTAGGAGGTAGGAGAAATAGAGCCCGTGGAGGGTTAAAACTATCATTTTCGTGATCTAGGAGGTACCACCTTTCCATAGGTGTATCATACTCTACGAAAACTTTAAGTTGAAAAATCGACTCTATCTTTACCTTTAAACTGGATTATCTCGAGAAATAGAGCCCGTAGAGGGTTAAAACTATCATTTTCGTGATCTAGGAGGTGCCACCTTTCCATAGGTGTATCATACTCTACGAAAACTTTAAGTTGAAAAATCGACTCTATCTTTACCTTTAAACTGGATTATCTCGAGAAATAGAGCCCGTAGAGGGTTAAAACTATCATTTTCGTGATCTAGGAGGTCCCACCTTTCCATAGGTGTATCATACTCTACGAAAACTTTAAGTTAAAAAATCGACTCTATCTTTACCTTTAAACTCGATTATCTCGAGAAATAGAGCCCGTAGAGGGTTAAAACTATCATTTTCGTGATCAAGGAGGTGCCACCTATCCATAGGTGTATCATACTCTACGAAAACTTTAAGTTGAAAAATCGAGTCTATCTTTACCTTTAAACTCGATTATCTCGAGAAATAGAGCCCGTAGAGGGTTAAGACTATCATTTTCGTGATCTAGGAGGTAGGAGAAATAGAGCCTGTAGAGGGTTAAAACTATCATTTTCGTGATCTAGGAGGTGCCACCTTTCCATAGGTGTATCATACTCTACGAAAACTTTAAGTTGAAAAATCGACTCTATCTTTACCTTTAAACTCGATTATCTCGAGAAATAGAGGCCGTAGAGGGTTAACACTATCATTTTTGTGATCTAGGAGGTGCCACCTTTCCATAGGTGTATCATACTCTACGAAAACTTTAAGTTGAAAAATCGACTCTATCTTTACCTTTAAACTGGATTATCTCGAGAAATAGAGCCCGTAGAGGGTTAAAACTATCATTTTCGTGATCTAGGAGGTGCCACCTTTCCATAGGTGTATCATACTCTACGAAAACTTTAAGTTGAAAAATCGACTCTATCTTTACCTTTAAACTCGATTATCTCGAGAAATAGAGGCCGTAGAGGGTTAACACTATCATTTTTGTGATCTAGGAGGTGCCACCTTTCCATAGGTGTATCATACTCTACGAAAACTTTAAGTTGAAAAATCGACTCTATCTTTACCTTTAAACTCGATTATCTCGAGAAATAGAGCCCGTAGAGGGTTAAAACTATCATTTTCGTGGTCTAGGAGGTGCCACCTTTCCATAGGTGTATCATACTCTACGAAAACTTTAAGTTGAAAAATCGACTCTATCTGTACCTTTAAACTCGATTATCTCGAGAAATAGAGCCCGCAGAGGGTTAAAACTATCATTTTCGTGATCTAGGAGGTGCCACCTTTCCATAGGTGTATCATACTCTACGAAAACTTTAAGTTGAAAAATCGACTCTATCTTTACCTTTAAACTCGATTATCTCGAGAAATAGAGCCCGTAGAGGGTTAAAACTATCATTTTCGTGATCTAGGAGGTGCCACCTTTCCATAGGTGTATCATACTCTACGAAAACTTTAAGTTGAAAAATCGACTCTATCTGTACCTTTAAACTCGATTATCTCGAGAAATAGAGCCCGTAGAGGGTTAAAACTATCATTTTCATGATCAAGGAGGTGCCACCTTTCCATAGGTGTATCATACTCTACGAAAACTTTAAGTTGATCGACTCTATCTTTACCTTTAAACTCGATTATCTCGAGAAATAGAGCCCGTAGAGGGTTAAGACTATCATTTTCGTGATCTAGGAGGTAGGAGAAATAGAGCCCGTGGAGGGTTAAAACTATCATTTTCGTGATCTAGGAGGTACCACCTTTCCATAGGTGTATCATACTCTACGAAAACTTTAAGTTGAAAAATCGACTCTATCTTTACCTTTAAACTGGATTATCTCGAGAAATAGAGCCCGTAGAGGGTTAAAACTATCATTTTCGTGATCTAGGAGGTGCCACCTTTCCATAGGTGTATCATACTCTACGAAAACTTTAAGTTGAAAAATCGACTCTATCTTTACCTTTAAACTGGATTATCTCGAGAAATAGAGCCCGTAGAGGGTTAAAACTATCATTTTCGTGATCTAGGAGGTCCCACCTTTCCATAGGTGTATCATACTCTACGAAAACTTTAAGTTAAAAAATCGACTCTATCTTTACCTTTAAACTCGATTATCTCGAGAAATAGAGCCCGTAGAGGGTTAAAACTATCATTTTCGTGATCAAGGAGGTGCCACCTATCCATAGGTGTATCATACTCTACGAAAACTTTAAGTTGAAAAATCGAGTCTATCTTTACCTTTAAACTCGATTATCTCGAGAAATAGAGCCCGTAGAGGGTTAAGACTATCATTTTCGTGATCTAGGAGGTAGGAGAAATAGAGCCTGTAGAGGGTTAAAACTATCATTTTCGTGATCTAGGAGGTACCACCTTTCCATAGGTGTATCATACTCTACGAAAACTTTAAGTTGAAAAATCGACTCTATCTTTACCTTTAAACTCGATTATCTGGAGAAATAGAGCCCGTAGAGGGTTAAAACTATCATTTTCGTGATCTAGGAGGTGCCACCTTTCCATAGGTGTATCATACTCTAGGAAAACTTTAAGTTGAAAAATCGACTCTATCTTTACCTTTAAACTGGATTATCTCGAGAAATAGAGCCCGTAGAGGGTTTAAACTATCATTTTCGTGATCTAGGAGGTGCCACCTTTCCATAGGTGTATCATACTCTACGAAAACTTTAAGTTGAAAAATCGACTCTATCTTTACCTTTAAACTCGATTATCTGGAGAAATAGAGCCCGTAGAGGGTTAAAACTATCATTTTCGTGATCTAGGAGGTGCCACCTTTCCATAGGTGTATCATACTCTACGAAAACTTTAAGTTGAAAAATCGACTCTATCTTTACCTTTTAACTGGGTTATCTCGAGAAATAGAGCCCGTAGAGGGTTTAAACTATCATTTTCGTGATCTAGGAGGTGCCACCTTTCCATAGGTGTATCATACTCTACGAAAACTTTAAGTTGAAAAATCGACTCTATCTTTACCTTTAAACTCGATTATCTGGAGAAATAGAGCCCGTAGAGGGTTAAAACTATCATTTTCGTGATCTAGGAGGTAGGAGAAATAGAGCCTGTAGAGGGTTAAAACTATCATTTTCGTCATCTAGAAGGTGCCACCTTTCCATAGGTGTATCATACTCTACGAAAACTTTAAGTTGAAAAATCGAATCTATATTTATCTTTAAACTCAATATTTATCTTTAAACTCGAGAACTAGAGCCCGTAGAGGGTTAAAACTATCATTTTCGTGATCTAGGATTTTCTTCCCGTAGAGGGTTAACACTATCATTTTTGTGATCTAGGAGGTGCCACCTTTCCATAGGTGTATCATACTCTACGAAAACTTTAAGTTGAAAAATCGACTCTATCTTTACCTTTAAACTCGATTATCTCGAGAAATAGAGCCCGTAGAGGGTTAAAACTATCATTTTCGTGGTCTAGGAGGTGCCATCTTTCCATAGGTGTATCATACTCTACGAAAACTTTAAGTTGAAAAATCGACTCTATCTGTACCTTTAAACTCGATTATCTGGAGAAATAGAGCCCGTAGAGGGTTAAAACTATCATTTTCGTGATCTAGGAGGTAGGAGAAATAGAGCCTGTAGAGGGTTAAAACTATCATTTTCGTCATCTAGAAGGTGCCACCTTTCCATAGGTGTATCATACTCTACGAAAACTTTAAGTTGAAAAATCGAATCTATATTTATCTTTAAACTCAATATTTATCTTTAAACTCGAGAACTAGAGCCCGTAGAGGGTTAAAACTATCATTTTCGTGATCTAGGATTTTCTTCCCGTAGAGGGTTAACACTATCATTTTTGTGATCTAGGAGGTGCCACCTTTCCATAGGTGTATCATACTCTACGAAAACTTTAAGTTGAAAAATCGACTCTATCTTTACCTTTAAACTCGATTATCTCGAGAAATAGAGCCCGTAGAGGGTTAAAACTATCATTTTCGTGGTCTAGGAGGTGCCATCTTTCCATAGGTGTATCATACTCTACGAAAACTTTAAGTTGAAAAATCGACTCTATCTGTACCTTTAAACTCGATTATCTCGAGAAATAGAGCCCGCAGAGGGTTAAAACTATCATTTTCGTGATCTAGGAGGTGCCACCTTTCCATAGGTGTATCATACTCTACGAAAACTTTAAGTTGAAAAATCGACTCTATCTTTACCTTTAAACTGGATTATCTCGAGAAATAGAGCCCGTAGAGGGTTAAAACTATCATTTTCGTGATCTAGGAGGTGCCACCTTTCCATAGGTGTATCATACTCTACGATAACTTTAAGTTGAAAAATCGACTCTATCTTTACTTTTAAACTCGATTATCTCGAGAAATAGAGCCCGTAGAGGGTTAACACTATCATTTTTGTGATCTAGGAGGTGCCACCTTTCCATAGGAGTATCATACTCTACGAAAACTTTAAGTTGAAAAATCGACTCTATCTCTACCTTTAAACTGGATTAGCTCGAGAAATAGAGCCCGTAGAGGGTTAAAACTATCATTTTCGTGGTCTAGGAGGTGCCACCTTTCCATAGGTGTATCATACTCTACGAAAACTTTAAGTTGAAAAATCGACTCTATCTGTACCTTTAAACTCGATTATCTCGAGAAATAGAGCCCGCAGAGGGTTAAAAACTATCATTTTCGTGATTTAGGAGGTGCCACCTTTCATAGGTGTATCATACTCTACGAAAACTTTAAGTTGAAAAATCGACTCTATCTTTACCTTTAAACTGGATTATCTCGAGAAATAGAGCCCGTAGAGGGTTAAAAACTATCATTTTCGTGATCTAGGAGGTGCCACCTTTCCATAGGTGTATCATACTCTACGAAAACTTTAAGTTGAAAAATCGACTCTATCTTTACCTTTAAACTCGATTATCTCGAGAAATAGAGCCCGTAGAGGGTTAAAACTATCATTTTCGTGGTCTAGGAGGTGCCACCTTTTCCATAGGTGTATCATACTCTACGAAAACTTTAAGTTGAAAAAATCGACTCTATCTGTACCTTTAAACTCGATTATCTCGAGAAATAGAGCCCGCAGAGGGTTAAAACTATCATTTTCGTGATCTAGGAGGTGCCACCTTTCCATAGGTGTATCATACTCTACGAAAACTTTAAGTTTGAAAAAATCGACTCTATCTTTACCTTTAAACTCGATTATCTCGAGAAATAGAGCCCGTAGAGGGTTAAAACTATCATTTTCGTGATCTAGGAGGTCCCACCTTTCCATAGGTGTATCATACTCTACGAAAACTTTAAGTTAAAAAAATCGACTCTATCTTTACCTTTAAACTCGATTATCTCGAGAAATAGAGCCCGTAGAGGGTTAAAACTATCATTTTTCGTGATCAAGGAGGTGCCACCTATCCATAGGTGTATTCATACTCTACGAAAAACTTTAAGTTGAAAAATCGAGTCTATCTTCACCCTTTAAAACTCGATTATCTCGAGAAATAGAGGCCCGTAGAGGGTTAAGACTATCATTTTCGTGATCTAGGAGGTAGGAGAAATAGAGCCTGTAGAGGGTTAAAACTATCATTTTCGTGATCTAGGAGGTACCACCTTTCCATAGGTGTATCATACTCTACGAAAACTTTAAGTTGACAAATCGACTCTATCTTTACCTTTAAACTCGATTATCTGGAGAAATAGAGCCCGTAGAGGGGTTAAAACTATCATTTTCGTGATCTAGGAGGTGCCACCTTTCCATAGGTGTATCATACTCTAGGAAAACTTTAAGTTGAAAAATCGACTCTATCTTTACCTTTAAACTGGATTATCTCGAGAAATAGAGCCCGTAGAGGGTTTAAACTATCATTTTCGTGATCTAGGAGGTGCCACCTTTCCATAGGTGTATCATACTCTACGAAAACTTTAAGTTGAAAAAATCGACTCTATCTTTACCTTTAAACTCGATTATCTGGAGAAATAGAGCCCGTAGAGGGTTAAAACTATCATTTTCGTGATCTAGGAGGTGCCACCTTTCCATAGGTGTATCATACTCTACGAAAAACTTTAAGTTGAAAAATCGACTCTATCTTTACCTTTAAACTGGATTATCTCGAGAAATAGAGCCCGTAGAGGGTTTAAAACTATCATTTTCGTGATCTAGGAGGTGCCACCTTTCCATAGGTGTATCATACTCTACGAAAAACTTTAAGTTGAAAAATCGACTCTATCTTTACCTTTAAACTCGATTATCTGGAGAAATAGAGCCCGTAGAGGGTTAAAAACTATCATTTTCGTGATCTAGGAGGTAGGAGAAATAGAGCCTGTAGAGGGTTTAAAAACTATCATTTTCGTCATCTAGAAGGTGCCACCTTTCCATAGGTGTATCATACTCTACGAAAACTTTAAGTTGAAAAATCGAATCTATATTTATCTTTAAACTCAATATTTATCTTTTAAACTCGAGAAACTAGAGCCCGTAGAGGGTTAAAAACTATCATTTTCGTGATCTAGGATTTTCTTCCCGTAGAGGGTTAACACTATCATTTTTGTGATCTAGGAGGTGCCACCTTTCCATAGGTGTATCATACTCTACGAAAACTTTAAGTTGAAAAATCGACTCTATCTTTTACCTTTAAACTCGATTATCTCGAGAAATAGAGCCCGTAGAGGGTTAAAAACTATCATTTTCGTGGTCTAGGAGGTGCCATCTTTCCATAGGTGTATCATACTCTACGAAAACTTTAAGTTGAAAAATCGACTCTATCTGTACCTTTAAACTCGATTATCTCGAGAAATAGAGCCTGCAGAGGGTTAAAACTATCATTTTCGTGATCTAGGAGGTGCCACCTTTCCATAGGTGTATCATACTCTACGAAAACTTTAAGTTGAAAAATCGAACCTCTATCTTTACCTTTAAACTGGATTATCTCGAGAAATAGAGCCCGTAGAGGGTTAAAAACTATCATTTTTCGTGATCTAGGAGGTGCCCACCTTTCCATAGGTGTATCATACTCTACGAAAACTTTAAGTTGAAAAATCGACTCTATCTTTACTTTTTAAACTCGATTATCTCGAGAAATAGAGCCCGTAGAGGGTTAACACTATCATTTTTTGTGATCTAGGAGGTGCCACCTTTCCATAGGGAGTATCATACTCTACGAAAACTTTAAGTTGAAAAAATCGACTCTATCTCTACCTTTAAAACTGGATTATCTCGAGAAATAGAGCCCGTAGAGGGTTAAAAACTATCATTTTCGTGGTCTAGGAGGTGCCACCTTTCCATAGGTGTATCATACTCTACGAAAACTTTAAGTTGAAAAAATCGACTCTATCTGTACCTTTAAACTCGATTATCTCGAGAAATAGAGCCCGCAGAGGGTTAAAACTAACATTTTCGTGATCTAGGAGGTGCCACCTTTCCATAGGTGTATCATACTCTACGAAAACTTTAAGTTGAAAAATCGACTCTATCTTTACCTTTAAACTCGATTATCTCGAGAAATAGAGGCCCCGTAGAGGGTTAAAAACTATCATTTTCGTGATCTAGGGAGGTGCCCACCTTTCCATAGGTGTATCATACTCTACGAAAACTTTAAGTTGAATAATCGACTCTAATCTTTACCTTTAAACTCGATTATCTCGAGAAATAGAGCCCGTAGAGGGTTAACACTATCATTTTTGTGATCTGGGAGGTGCCACCTTTCCATAGGTGTATCATACTCTACGAAAACTTTAAGTTGAAAAAATCGACTCTATCTTTACCTTTAAACTCGATTATCTCGAGAAATAGAGCCCGTAGAGGGTTAAAAACTATCATTTTCGTGGTCTAGGAGGTGCCACCTTTCCATAGGTGTATCATACTCTACGAAAAACTTTAAGTTGAAAAATCGACTCTATCTGTACCTTTAAACTCGATTATCTCGAGAAATAGAGCCCGCAGAGGGTTAAAAACTATCATTTTCGTGATCTAGGAGGTGCCACCTTTCCATAGGTGTAATCATACTCTACGAAAACTTTAAGTTGAAAAATCGACTCTATCTTTACCTTTAAACTCGATTATCTCGAGAAATAGAGCCCGTAGAGGGTTAAAACTATCATTTTCGTGATCTAGGAGGTGCCACCTTTCCATAGGTGTATCATACTCTACGAAAACTTTAAGTTGAAAAATCGACTCTATCTGTACCTTTAAAACTCGATTATCTCGAGAAATAGAGCACGTAGAGGGTTAAAAACTATCATTTTCATGATCAAGGAGGTGCCACCTTTCCCATAGGTGTATCATACTCTACGAAAACTTTAAGTTGATCGACTCTATCTTTACCTTTAAAACTCGATTATCTCGAGAAATAGAGCCCGTAGAGGGTTAAGACTATCATTTTCGTGATCTAGGAGGTAGGAGAAATAGAGGCCCGTGGAGGGTTAAAACTATCATTTTTCGTGATCTAGGAGGTACCACCTTTCCATAGGTGTATCATACTCTACGAAAAACTTTGAGTTGAAAAAATCGACTCTATCTTTACCTTTAAACTGGATTATCTCGAGAAAATAGAGGCCCGTAGAGGGTTTAAAACTATCATTTTCGTGATCTAGGAGGTGCCACCTTTCCATAGGTGTATCATACTCTACGAAAACTTTAAGTTGAAAAATCGACTCTATCTTTTACCTTTAAACTGGATTATCTCGAGAAATAGAGCCCGTAGAGGGTTTAAAACTATCATTTTTCGTGATCAAGGAGGTGCCACCTATCCATAGGTGTATCATACTCTACGAAAAACTTTAAGTTGATAAAATCGAGTCTATCTTTACCTTTAAACTCGATTATCTCGAGAAAATAGAGCCCCGTAGAGGGTTAAGACTATCATTTTCGTGATCTAGGAGGTAGGGAGAAATAGAGCCTGTAGAGGGTTAAAAACTAATCATTTTCGTGATCTAGGAGGTACCACCTTTCCATAGGTGTATCATACTCTACGAAAAACTTTAAGTTGAAAAATCGACTCTATCTTTACCTTTAAACTCGATTATCTGGAGAAATAGAGCCCGTAAAGGGTTAAAACTATCATTTTTCGTGATCTAGGAGGTGCCCACCTTTCCATAGGTGTATCATACTCTAGGAAAACTTTTAAGTTGAAAAAATCGACTCTATCTTTTACCTTTAAACTGGATTATCTCGAGAAATAGAGCCCGTAGAGGGTTTAAACTATCATTTTCGTGATCTAGGAGGTGCCACCTTTTCCATAGGTGTATCATACTCTACGAAAAACTTTAAGTTGAAAAATCGACTCTATCTTTACCTTTAAACTCGATTATCTGGAGAAATAGAGCCCGTAGAGGGTTAAAAACTATCATTTTTCGTGATCTAGGAGGTGCCACCTTTCCATAGGTGTATCATACTCTACGAAAATTTTAAGTTGAAAAATCGACTCTATCTTTACCTTTAAACTGGATTATCTCGAGAAATAGAGCCCCGTAGAGGGTTTAAACTATCATTTTCGTGATCTAGGAGGTGGCCACCTTTCCATAGGTGTATCATACTCT